>OU611853.1:10000000-19682500 GCA_914767755.1 Agrochola circellaris
TTGATTATATTTCATAAGCAATATGTGCTTGTAGAGGTTTCAAAGAAATATGAGTACACATAAGCGAAGTGCATGTTTATATAACAAACGTTTAATGTCAGCCCGTGGACAATAATCAATATTAATTTTAATTTCTTAAGCCTATTAATACGTTTAATTTGGTTGATCAAGTGTTTTTCTCATTGATCTTGTTTCGGCTATAAAGTAAATGTTGCGTTTATAAGTACCTGTATGCCTTTGTACCTATATTTTATTTATTGAACTGTCGGTATTTGAAGTAATAATGAAGTCGGCAAATGGAAAGGAAGGCGTGGCAGGGCCAGACCGGTTTGGTAATATCCTTGTGTTAGTAGTAAGGTGATCTAGTTGGCCGCGACTTGAGGTGGTTTGTGCAAGTACAGTAGAATGCGGACGCTGCCCACACCCTGTCTTAAACCCGCGTACTAGGAAGTCGCCGGCTCTGGTTTTTTATCTTACTTGGATTTATTTTTATTGCATCGAGTGAGATTAAAGCAATAAAAGTAAAGGTATTAACATAACTGCATAATATTTACGATCCTGCTATAACGGCAAGGGTTTCGGTTGATACTTTCATAAATAAGCAAGTATGTAAATTAGGTTACGGACAACAAAATGTTTATGAACATCAATTTGTAAATGAAAAACAGTTTTTTCTTGTGTAAGTCTAAGTTTATTTACAAAGTTCAGTTATCGTCAACTGACGCGCGTTCGGCCCGCAAACCTTCCTTAGCAACAAAAACGAACCACACATGTATCCTGTCCATTAACTCACAATATCACAGCAAACAACAATTAAGAAATGCTTTTGAGCGGAGTACGCACACAGCCGCCCCTCGATGACTCGGCGAGTTGCTAATTGATGCGTGCTTTTTACGTGTTTCGGCCTTTACAAATCGCCGGAGCCCTCTTTATAAATTAGGTTTATACTTTGTGGAAGGAGTAGGTGTAACCGTCGGGTGCTCTGTTCAGACTGAATTTGCCGGGAGGGAAGAAGCGGGTGGGCTGCTGCGTCGTGGGCTCGTAGTACTGCTGGCGAGAGGGCTGGGGCTGCGAGTACTGAGTGGGCTGCGAGTATTGCTGCTGCGACGACGGTAGGCCGCTGTACTGCGCCTGCTGCGTGCCTGGGTAGATGTTGTTGGACTGGTACTGCGGCTCCGCCTGGTACTGCGGCTGTGGCTGGTACTGAGGCTGAGGCGCCGGCTGGTACTGCGCCTGAGTCTGGTACTGCTGTTGAGGTTGGTACTGCTGCTGGGGAGCCTCGTAGTTCTGTTCGTACAACTCTGGGTGGTACTGACCGTCATCCTCATTAGGTTTGCCGCCGTAGTTGCGGGCTGGCTCAGGCTGCACGTACTGTTGGGGAGCACTGTATTGTTGAGATTTGTAATCCGGTGAGTTGTAACGTGGGTCCGGGGTGTATCCGGGAGTGGGCGCGGCGGCTTGAGGCGCGGTCGGGATGTGGTCACCGCTGGCCTGGAAGCCGTTCTTGCCCGCGACGTAGTTCACTGTTTTCCTCTGACCACTGGGGTCGATGTAGGAGTAGCTACCTCTCCTGTTGCCATCGGCGTCAGTTTCCTCTTTGAAGTTAATTCCATCTTCCTGTTGGTAGGCGGCACCGAAAGCTCCGTTTCCACTTAGGTATCGCGCTTCCTGCACGATGGCTGCTGTCTTCGGGTCACCCGCGTATTTGGGGACTCGTCTGCCACCCTCCTGCTGTTGGCACGTCGCGGCTGCGATCACAAAGGCTGATATAATGAGCCTGTACATTTTGACGGTTCAAAATGTGCACTGCTCGCGTGAAAGTAACAAAGTGTGTCGTTGCGGGCGGGTGAACTTATTATATACGGCGAGTAGAGGCCTTGACGTGTATTGGAAGGGCTCGCGGGTTCGACCGCGAAAATCTTATTTATACAAGCTCCAGCCAGGCTCGGATGTATGGTACACGTCAGGGAAGTGACATTAAGGTGAAGAGAGCAGGTGGCGTCCATCGGAATAGGATCGGCCCTGTGTAAATGTCAACGAGTAGGCCGGTTATTTTAAACCGAGCTTTTTGAATATTTGAATACTTACATCGTTGCATGTTTTAGTATTTAGGAAATAACTTTTAGCCAGCATCGTCAAAATGAATATTACATTGCAGAATGTACAGTTTGAAACGTCGAAATATATTTGGAATTTCAAGTTGCAGATGAAATTGTCGGTCCGTGACAATTAGCGTATCCGGTGGTCGTATAGCTGTCATGTAATACACACCTGTGGTCGACCCAATTATACTCCAATAGTAATTAAGTTGGTAATTAATAAATGTGATTAAATTGAATGCATTTTAATATACGAAAAAGTGTTCAATAAATTTGGCATGGCTGTGGACGGACCAATCCAAGATTCCCGAATCACGACACTGATAGAATTAAAACTATTTTGAGTGGTCTACCAGAAGTACCTATTATTACTAATAATTGCAACCATAATAACATAGGTAAGAGCTAAATGCAAGAAAATAAAATCAAAGAACTAAGATGCATATTTCGTAGATTAGCACATACAACGCGTTAATGCAGCCTCTGTAATCATCGATGAACGATAACAGGTCGGATTCACACCGGTTCACCCTTGTTTGATCGAACAACGTTTGATATAATATTACTAAATCGAATTTTAGTTGCAATAAAGTCAATTCGAAGAATTATTCATTTGACCGAATAATTCATTGGTAAATTTTTATTTAGCGTAATTATTTATTTGAACTAATTTCATTTGAGCTAATTTCATTTGAACTAATTTCTTTTCGCCGAATTTTCAAATGCACTAATTTTATTTAAACTAATGTTTCACTACACTAATAATGATTTAGTCGAAAGATCGTATCGCTGCAAAACCGACTTCACGCAGTCTTGTCTGCCCTACCCCTAGAGTGTAATTTAAGCCCGCGTAGGCGCGGAGGGGTGGGGCGGCCCGCGAGCTGAGGAGCAGGTGGTTTGAAGGCCCGCCGCCGCGGCTGAGGCTGGCCGGCGAAGCCGGCCAGCAAGCCGAAGCTGCGGTGGTGAGCGTTAAACCCATCTGCGACGATAAGCTCGCGTGGGGCCGCCCAAACCCCGCAGCGCCGGAGCCGTGACAGAAACAATGCTTGCTGCATGTTGCATGCCTGCTTGCTTGCTGCTTGCATGCCGCATGCCTGCTTGTATGATGCATGCCTGCTTGCATGTTGCATGCCTGCTTGCATGTTGCATGATTGCTAGCATGCTGCATGTCTGCTTGCACGCTGCATCTGAATATTCGATAAAATACATGGTTATACCATCTGAACATTACATCAAATGAACATTATACCTTTTCAGTTTCAAGCAGATGCAGCGTGCAAGCAGACATGCAGCATGCTAGCAATCATGCAACATGCAAGCAGGCATGCAACATGCAAGCAGGCATGCATCATACAAGCAGGCATGCAGCATGCAAGCAGCAAGCAAGCAGGCATGCAACATGCAGCAAGCATTGTTTCTGTCACGGCTCCGGCGCTGCGGGGTTTGGGCGGCCCCACGCGAGCTTATCGTCGCAGATGGGTTTAACGCTCACCACCGCAGCTTCGGCTTGCTGGCCGGCTTCGCCGGCCAGCCTCAGCCGCGGCGGCGGGCCTTCAAACCACCTGCTCCTCAGCTCGCGGGCCGCCCCACCCCTCCGCGCCTACGCGGGCTTAAATTACACTCTAGGGGTAGGGCAGACAAGACTGCGTGAAGTCGGTTTTGCAGCGATTCGTTTCTGTCACAAAATTTTGTAGCATAATGTTTTTTTTTCTGCATTACATTACACCAATTGAATATTCGATAAAATACATGGTTATACCATCTGAACATTACATCAAATGAACATTATACCTTTTGATCATTAGCGCAAACGTTGTTATAGCAAATAAATATTCGATGAACTGAAAATTCTGTCAAATGATATTATACAAAGTGATGATTTTCTTAAACGTTGTTCGATTTAGTAATATTATATCAAACGTTGTTCGATCAAACAAGGGTGAACCATTCACACCAGCGATACAAGACGACGATAACATAACACATGTACCAATTGCAACATTACTTTCGCAATTTCCTCCAAGCCTTCTTATGATAATTCAGTACTTAATTCTTTTGTTCTGCTTAGCATTAGTCCACACTAATCTATTACAGTTCTCACAGCCAGTTTACGTAAGTCTGTCGCGTTGGTTAATATGAATAGTATTCTTTTTTTATTGTGCTTTGTTGATATGTTTAATTCGTTAGAATTAGGCACATAATTTGAATTGTAACGCTTATTACATTCAACCTGAATAGCTATAAGATTTACGTAAAGTGACCTGTCAAGGACGTATGGTTTTTTAGATCATGAATTGGCGACGCTAATCTTGTGTTGGTGAGTCAGCTTTTAAGATTTGGATAAAAACTATGTTTACGATTTTAGAGGCCTATTATTATCTTTATGTAGATACTAGCTGCATCTCGCGGTTTCACCCGTATAAGTTTCGATCCTGTGAGAATATCCGGATAAACAGTATCCTTTGTCCTGATCCAGGTCATGCTCTACCCATGTGGCCAATTTCATCCAAATCTGTTCGGCTGTTTTAGCGTGATAGCGTAACAAACAAACTCACTTTCGCAATTATAATATTATTAAGCATTTTGTCGCTTCGGATTTGTTTCGTAAAACAATAAGTGGTTGGTTATCTATGTTATTTCTTATACTGCACCACCTTTTACATCATGAATCATGGGCAATTCAATACATGTTAGATCATAGTTTGTGGTATGTTAAAATTAATTGCGTTCTACTCACACCATTGATGAAAGCGAGCGTGAAGCTATAAAGTTAATAGGCCCCAATAACTCTTTGTGTTATATAAGAAGTTATAGAATGTGGAGTAGGCAAGCCATTCATACCTAACTCGCAATGATCATTGATTGAAGATATAAAATAATGCAATAACACTTTCGTCATAATTGATCGTATACATTGATTTTTATATCGGTAATAGAATCTCTAGGATGTTGAAAAAACTACACACTGCTCTGATTTATTTTATATTGCGGAACGCTAAGGTAAGAGCCCTTTTTAGAGTACCGTACCATCGAAGAACTTCATATCTGTACATCGTAAGGACTATTTCTGCTTGCAGCGCTCGACGGCTATAGAACCGGGGCGGTAATAAATGTGGTCATCGTGTTCACGGGATTTTGCTTTTAAACTGCTTAGATATGAAATTCTTCGATAGTACCTCAAAAGGAAAAACGGAACCCTTCTAGGATCACTCGTACGTCTGTCTGTCGATCTGTCACAGCCAATTTGCTTCCAATCTAATAGACCGATTAAGTTGAAATTTGGTACACATATCAATTTCTGTGACCCAAAAACGGAAGTGTACAGAAAATAAATTAATTTTGAATATGGAGGTCACTTTATGGGCTTTTGCAAATTATACTGTGTGACATATCAAATGAAAGGGCTTGTTGTGAGGATTTTTTAAAATTAAATATTAAAGATATTTAAGAAAATTTGCCCCCTTATCTATGAAACAGAGCCCAAAATTTAAAAAAAATGCAAACAATAGTTCTATACTTATAGATTACAGGAAAACCTATAGGAAATTATAGTCTATGGACTTAAAATTACATGGTAAATCTCCCAATATTGTGCGTACAATCTTACGTTTGCAGTTGGAATGAATGGGACAACATGTTTTTCAACAACAATGTTAAGTTTGTCCTAAGGTTACATTCATCCCAACTACGGAACCCTTCATTGTGCATAGTCCGACACGCATTTGTCCGGTTTTTATTTTATTTTAGCAATAGGGACTAGTTAGTTAATTATATTTATAAAATCGGGAGTTGTTTTTGGTGTTTGTTCTCAGAGTAGCCGCAACACCACGCCTGTATTTCCCCGAAGGGCTGGGCAGAGGTATTCCTATAGTAAACCCACATATCGCCAGTTATGTTTAAGTTTCATGTAATATGGTGCGAGCCTATTACCATCAATCGAGCACCAATCCAGACTTCGGGCTGCTGCCGAGATTTTCTAGATTTTCTTCTTTTTTTCTTTTGAGGTTGGGAAATTATCAAATAACTTCTCCCGCTCTGGGCGAAGCGGGAGGGCGTGTCAGACTCTTACTGACTAAAACCCACCCGTGTTCCTTCAGTTGCCTGTACATTGCCAGGGGCCAAGGTATCCCTAATATGTAAAACCCTAATAGCACTTTACTCGACCCGGGACCTCATGCTCAGCAACACTTGCGACTACTGGCCAACGAGGCCATTTTGAAAATATTACTCTTAATTAATTGTACAAAGCTTCTTACAGAAATAAAATTGTTTAAGTATCTTTATAGCATATTAAAAAAAAATACCATATACAAAATATTTTATTTTGTAAACCTACATGGGCACTTATGAAACGACAGAAGCTTGGTGCACGGTTCCTGTTGGTCGTTTCTTGATTAGTGGAATATAACACAGTAATCCTTTAAGTGGTGCTGATCTCGCTAGTCAATCGGACAATTTGCTGAAGTTTTATTTATTTATTTATGCTTCAGATTTACAAAAAGGGTCATTTGTGTTTGGAGCCTCCTTTTAAGCAAATAATGCCTGTGTTAGGAGTTACCTACTCCAAAGCTACTACCTACTCTCAGTTCTTTAAATCACTGATGTTGCAACCCAACACCCAAGCCTGGTGCATGGCAGTTTAGATTCATTCATGAGATCATGCCGTGGGACGCCAAGCCTGCTGTGCTTAGTCACCGCGGCCCCACTATGAACCTTGCTGACTAGTTCATATGACCAAATGAACAAGGTATAAGCTGCTATTGTAGGTACACACGGCTATATATCAAGGTATATATTTCCAGTACATGTTTTTTATTTTATTTTGGTTGCGAGATAATGAAATATCTTCTCCTGCTCTGGGCGGCGGAGCGGGAGGGCGTGTCAGACTCTTACTGACGAAAACCCACCTGTGTTCCTTCAGTTGCCTGTACATTGCCAGGGGCCACGGTATCCCTTTCGGACTTTCCCGCGTTCCAGTATATGCTGACGTCTCATTGTACGGAAGTCCTATACAATGCGAGATCAGCTTAAACTGGTAAGGTATAGCTTGATATGTAGCCGTGTGTATAGCTTGAATCTCAATTCAGGCTGTCATACATCTGCCGGTGTTGCGGGTTTGTCCGAAAGGGATATCGCGACCCCGGCACACAGGCAACGGAAGGAACACGGGTGGGTTTTAGTCAGTAAAAGTCTGACACGCCCCGCCCAGAGCGGGAGAAGTTATTTGATAATTTCCCACCCTCAAAAAAAAAAAAAGGCTGTGATACATACGATTGACATAATTATGATGTTCACGTGTAAGACATACATTAAGATAATACTAGGTCGTAGTAATCGTAGGTCTGTTTGTTCATCGTAGCACGGTTGACGTTAAAAACGGTGAAAAGTGGTCAATATTTATATACTGTTGTTACTGGAATAAAATGTACGTACCTATTTTTATTTTACAAATTTTTTAACATTCGTTATGCTCGTTGTTACTGCAGTAATTAATATGAACTCATAAATTCGTGATATCAATTAAAACTAAATATTATTGTTCAGTTCTCAAATAACTATTTTAATATTTAATGGGTTTCTATTTCGGTAGATCAGCCAATCAGATTGACCGAGGCTATAAAAAGTGGCGGGAAAGATTGGATGTGGCTACCTTAAAAAACCGTGACTAGTTAGTGCTGAAAGGTCCTGAAGAGTTTTCTTTATCCATCACATTTGTACCGTAGTGTGACGTCACCGATGATTAACATAACAAAACATCAAATCATGCCTTCTTTCCCCTAAGGGCTGGGCAGAGGTGTACCTATAGTAAACCCACATTTCGCCAGTTATGTTTAAGTCCTACGTAATAGGGGGCGAGCCTATTACCATCGACCGGGCACAAAACCAGACTACGGCCTGCTACTGAGAAATTCCAGATAGAAAAACCCAATAACACTTTGCCTGACCTGGGAATCGAACCCAGAACCTCATGATCATCAGTTGCGCTTGCGACCGCTAGATCTGCGAAGCAGTCCAACTATCAAGATACAAATGACCCAGTATGCAAAACTATATGTATACCAATTGCAATGGAAATCCTGTTTCAGCGGTTACATATTTCTTGAAACTTGTTTTACCTTTCTTTTAAATTCAAATTCTTTATTGCGAACTAAGTGTACAGAATTTTGAAGATGTTAACAATAGGTAGGTTCTTAGAACTTAGTTGCCTGTTAATGCATTGCAATTTAAATGGTTATAACTAAAAAAAAAATATACCTATACATACTCAATATTACAGTTATACAGTTTACATTATATTATATTAATTATCATTTTCATACATTTTATATTATATCATACTGTTCTTATAATTTATTTTATCAATCATAATTTAATTTATCAGAATCATTTTAATATTAGATAATTATTTTTCTTTCTCTCTCTTTTGCAAGTAACACTTCCTGTACCAGCACGTGCATAGCGACCTTGTCTGCGTACTTTAAGTTATGACTTGGAACTTATGTAACTGGACCAGTATGAGGCAGTGTTTATGTATTCTAGTCCAGCTCTAGATAGATGGTGACGATGTCGATTTAAATTGTAAGACTGTGTAATTTACACTGGACGTTGAGTTTGCTTTAAATGTTCAACCTTCTTATTAAATCTTGGTCATTGTACTCAAAAGCAAATGGCAAGCATATGTATGGCAAACATATGTTACCAATTGTAGTGTTGTGTGATGCAAAATTGTTCCTAAAAAGAACTCGTATAATATCAGCGTCAGTTATAGCTTTGACATATCATTGTGTGGAACAGCCATTTGGGCATTTGTGCTAAGTTTCATCTCATATTTTTCTCTTCGCCACCCCGTTTTGCAACATTTTCAAACTACATAGATTAGGTTAGAAATATTTGAAGATATATTAAGTGTTTGATTTACTAAATAGAAAAAGTGACCCTATACATTTTATTATATCACAGTTTATCATCGCAGTTACTTGCGTGCCAACAAGAAAGTAGAGACTCTATTTATCCATACATTTGAAGACCCGTTCTATATATACTGAAGTAAGTGTTTATTAAACAAGTATGAATCCTAGTGAATTAAGATTGAATCTCGTGAACGCTGTGGTATAACTTCCAGTGACTACTCAACTAGTTTGCCTTCAGATGACATAAGTACGAGATGCAATGTAGGTGATTTAATGTCTGTCGACGATCGCCCGCTCCCAGAGTTTACTATGTTGGAAAATCTGGATACTTCTTTACTTAGTTTATGACCAAGACCATGAAATTACAGTTTTTTGTTGTTAAAATTCCTGCTTGTTTTTTTGCCGACTTTTTTCTTCTCTTCTTCTTCTTCTGGACTCTTCTTTATTCCACACACAATTTTTTTTTCCTCTGTATATCACAGTCACTCAGAATCAGTTTATCATTTACCTTACACAAACCATCCATATTTTCAATTGTCGTCCTCTTAATTGGTTGTTTAAATATATTTTTTTGGAAACCTTATCTGAAAGACAATAATACTGCTTCCGACCTTATAATTACGTAATTCTTTAAATCGATGTTTTCTAAACGTTCCGGTCGACCATGACGAGGTATAATCACTGCCATGTTCAATCTCAATAAGTACTTCCATACCTCTGCATACACTTGCTCTAATTAATATGAATCTACGACAAGTATCACACGTTCGAGTCGAGTGTTCACCGAAAGGTCAGCGGTTGCCCGCGATCAAGGTCTGGTCGAACCGAGAAGGCATGCGGCTCAGAATTCCACCTATTTAACTCTGACGCATTGGTTTCTTTCGGAACTTAGACTGTAAATTTGGATCCTGCGACACAGGGTATCCTAGTGCGGGATCCAGTGTCACACCTAAATATTGTAACAATTGTTTATGAATCAATAAAACTTATTAAATACTGTTTCGTGCAAAAGCCATTCCCCGAATTTTGAAAAAACATTTGATTTTAAGACGTTCTAAAATACACCTAATATTTTTCGAGGTAGCCAACGAACTTTCGTGGCAGCATAAAATCATGTGAGCATGAGACACGGTCACTTCAAATTGAGTTGCACTTGAAAATTCGGCCGTCAAATTAGGTACTTTAGAAGTTAGTTAGTACTTAGTTAACGAAGAGAGAAGGACCAAGCTCATGCATGAAGGACATTGGATTGTAGGTTCAATGACGGAGGGGTTAGAAAACGTTATACATTCAAATGCATTTTGCTCGACATGTAGCTGTATAGGTTGCTGTGTAGATACCTATTAGGTTTACTGTCTATCTTTAGTCTTGGATCTTGACGAAGAATGCCCGCTAAAGACGCCAAGGCACAATTTTTTCTCTTATTGTTTATTGGTTTAAAATAAAAACTTTTACACGTCTTAAATAAATATTGTTGTAAAACTAAATGGAGTTATTTATGAAGATTCTCATCTATTTCAATGTCTAGGACTAGCCAGGATTCTTAGGAATTGTTTTTCAGATGTTCTATACTTAGATCTAAAGGACTTATTAAATATTTGTATTTCACAACATAATTATTATGAATGTCTTTTGTTGTCGAATGTGACCGGCAATTTCCTAATTATTATAACTTGGAAAGTTGTACATACAAATAGATAAAAATGTATACTTATTGCGGATATACATAATTGAATACGTCACTGTTTTGGCAAGGTAGTATTTTGTACATGGAATTGCAACAACTTTACGAATACAGTGACAGACAAAAATTATGTAGATGTCTACTTAAGTAATAGTTTTAAGGCTTTTTTCCGGTAATTTTAATTAGTCTGTTTAATTTGAGTATGTTGTTACAAACATTACTTAATTAGGGCGGGTGTCGTAAGGCAACTAATATTACGTCAGAATGTCGGGCACTTGAATTTCTACATGATTAAATTTCTACATTATAATTTTTTTTAATTATATAGTCAGATAATATGAGGCTTGTTTTTTTTATCAGGCGTTTCCAAGTGGTCTATATAGCCATTATCAATTAGTTTCCAATGGGAGGCGCTGGATTTCAGAATAGCATAAGCATAATCAGCCTATTCCCACTGCTGGGACATAGGCCTCCCTTCGGTGAGAGGGAGTGGGCCGTAATCCGCCACGCGGGCCCAGTGCGGGTTGGTAGATGTCACATATTTTTTGGTTCTAGGACATGCCGGGTTCCTCACGATGTTTTCCTTCACCGTTTTGAGAAAAGTGCACAACTCGTAAATGGCGGCTGTACCACTGGGCCACCATTGCTCTCAGAATAGGAAAACTTAATTTTAGATGTTGGAGCAACCACAGCTCAAGTAACAGCAAGAGTATTTATTTTATTTGGTAACAGTTTAAGTTGCTTCCCAGTGTAGTGGGAGTTAATAGTCCCAGAGTAAGACTACAGCGCCTAGTCTAGGAGTAACAATGGTATGGTCACCTGGAGGTACGTCTTTGTCCTGCAATGGGACAAAGACGTACCTCTCATTTCATCACACTTGCTGTGCTGATGCAAGGCAGTCTTTTCTGCAGGAGTTTTATCTAAATAAAACCACCTAATCCACGTTTGATATTACCCAACAGTGGACAGTTATCATAAATTCTTGGTAAGTCAGTGCGTGGCCCAGTATTTGTTATGTGGTTGTTTCACAACGCTACTATCGAGCCTAACACACAAAAACTGTTTAAGTATAGGATGTAGATGTAAGTATACGCCTTTCGAAACGCATTCGGTTGATATATTAGGTTTCCGCTTTGTTGTTTATGTTATCGTTTGCTTGGAACGAGACAAACTAAGGCAAACTTTATGGTAAAGATCAATTATGAGAGTCTACTATTTTGCATTCCATGATAAAGACAGTTTGCTGGTGTTATCACTAAACATAACATTACATCACGCCTGTACCTAATACCCGAAGGCTTAGGCCTACTTATAGTATACCCATATTTTGCCAGTTATGTTTAAGTTCCATGTAAGTCTTGCGCATAATTGTTCGCGACCTGGAGCGCTCAGTTTAGTTCGCAGGTCCTTAGCGAACTAGTTCGTTCTTAGTTCGTCAGCTCTCGTCTCGAACCAGAGAAAGGCAGATCGTTCGGTCGCGTTCTTCTGTTTGATAAAGTAGCTATTATGCTGTGATTTTTTAAGGGTACTTACTCACAGTGCCGGCGGCATGGACCGCTGGCTTCTGTCGCGAGGCTTCTTTGTACAGCAAGCCGGGCACCAAGGCGCCGGGCAGCACTGTGCGTAGGAGCCTTTACTTTGCGTTGTACTCGTAGTATTTTAATTTTAGAATGTTTCTGATTTATTTATTAGTCCATAAATCAATATAGAAATATTACTTATAAAATATTCTAACTGTGTACATTGTTAATGTTTTTGAAGTACTGAACGAACGATTAGAAGCGCACTTAGCACGTGACTAGCTCGGGCGGTGCCGGGCACTTGCTCATTATCACTATTACAAACTTGTAACTAGTTCGTTCGATAAGACCAACTGGTCTTATCGAACTAACTAATGAATTAAGAAGCGAGGTATCTGGGAACTGGTTCCCGTAGTTCGTCTGTGAGAGTGATCTCACGACCTAGTTCGTTCGCGAACTAAACAAGACGAATGTAATAGGCAGCGAGCCTATTGCCATCAACCGGGTAGATACACATCCTGACTCCGGGCTGCTACTTACTAAGAAATTCGAGGAATTGGAGGTATTTTCACTTTATATTTAGTTATTTTGCTTGCAATTTTGATTATGATGCTGCGACAATCTTGAGCGAAAACATAACTTTTGTTAATAAAAGCGTTCTCTAGTTAAAGGCGTTAACGAATCTATTGGCTCTAAAATGTTTCCCCAAGACCAGTAAGCCATGCCAAAATTGGTAAGTAAGCAAAATTGGTAAGTAAGTAATACGATAAGTTAATTTTACAGACGGAAATCGATTAATAACTGATTAACTAAGGGTCTGCAAATACTCTTCTAAATGGAAGTTGCGGTTTGCCAAGGGCTGTTTTAATTTTATAATATGATTAAGGGTGAGCATTACCAACTATGGTATACAATTCCAATTTTGGGTTTCGATTTAGGAAAATAGGTAAACGTACCAATCGAGGTCACAAAACAAACTTTCGAAAGACTAGGTATTTATTATGAGGTGGTATTCATACTCGTAGCTATCCATTGAAGCAATATGGTAGTAGTTCAAGTGTAAAAATTTAATACTAATCTAAAATAACTAATTAGGTTACCTATGTACTATCGTGGACGCTGGTGCCTGACCACTTTTCGACCTTATTGCTTAGGCAATAAGGTCAAAGAAAAGGTCAAATAAGAAAAGTGGTCAGGCGCCAGTGTCCGCGATGGTACGTAAATCCAGTTATCCTAGGCAAAAAGAGGTGATATAGCTAATTATCAGTATTTTAATAAAATTCACAAATATTAACCTCGGACCAACCAACCAACCACCACCACCACCGGCGGCGGTAGCAGTCTACCGGTTGACCATATCAACCGGTCGAAGTGGCTGTGCTTGGGGGATGCCTATGTCCAGTAGTGAACGTCTTTCGGCTGAAATGATGATGATGATCAACCTTAAACATAGGCATGTTTAAGGTTTGTTTAAGGTATTGGTGAGTATTTTACTCGGAATTATGAGAAGAACTTTATTGCTAAGAAATTATTCTCTACAATTTTACAGCAGGTAGTTTCAAAAAGCTACAGATCATCCTTCTGTGTGGAAATAAAACTTAGCTGTTTTCCTTCGTCCAAAAACGAGCTTTGCGATATAACCAAGTGTTAGTTTTACTTCCCTCCCGAAATAAGTTTTTGCGTGTCCGCGAGTAGTTTTGTTTGCAGTACGTTTTCTTTGATTAATTACATCCGCACAGGCTGGTGTCCAATTTAGGTGACGGTCTTCCTTATTTTTTTTATGTTATGATTTATATGTGCCTACGGTTTTATGTATTCTGATGTAGGTCTTGTTGTTGAGCCGAAGAATACGTCAGTAGGGATTCATGTTGTTTATCAAATTGACTACTCAGTTAAATTGTTCGTATATTCGAATCACTACTGTCATTCTTTGACATTTGTCACAGTTGTTTGTGTGTTGTTGTTTTGTGGTTGTTGCAATAAAGATAAATTGAATTGAATTGTTGTATGGAATGGCTATACGAAAACCAAATTAGAAAACAAGTAATTTACATGATTGTACCTATATTTTCTAAGGTTTCATTTGAGGTAAGGATTTGTCAAAATGAACGGCAAATGAAATTTGAGTAATATTTTAAAATACTGATCAATTTTTATAGTTTGGGATTTTCATTCTCTGCTTTAATTAACGTGGGATTCGTTGGTGATACTGATCTCCTATCCTCTAACAACCAGACTTGAAAATCATCTGTAGGCTATATACAAATATTTGTACTGCAAATAGGTACTTCATTGTATTTATTCTTTACTAGATGACCCGGTGAACTTCGTACCATGTTTCAAATTTTTCGTACCAAATTTCGAATTTTTCGATTTTTCGGCTGTTCCTCTGGGTATTTCCTAATCTTCTTTTTTCCTAAATTACTCCAGTATTGAGCCGAATAGAAAATAAAAATAAAATCTGTGGAGCCATTTTCGAGTTTTTGCGAGTCTTACGCACGGCAATTGATTTTGATATACATTTATAATAGATTTAATAGATAAATGAATGTAGGTAGAAATATGTACAAATAAATGAGATATGTCAATGATGGAAAATCGTGTGAATTTTAAAGTAAATATATTATATACCTTTTAACCCTGTTTAATCACTTACATTTATTTTGTTAAATTATTTAAACAGGAAAATAAACGAGTAATTCATAAGGTTACTTTTAACACCAACGGTTTATTTTAAATACATTTTACTGGTGACGGTATTAACTCGCGTATAATAAAGGTGACTATAGCCAATTATAAAATAAATAATGGACATAAATTAACGTATTTACATGTTTTACTCAATTACTAAATGTTTGACCAACATGGTAGAACTGTGGGGCTACCGTAATAGCAGAGAATTGGGCTTGAGTGCTTTGTCTGTTAGTTTGATTCCCGCACGAAACAAAATATTTGGCTAACATTGTTTTTCTATGTCCCGGCGTTTGTGCATGTGAGTATTTTTGTTATGTCTGAAAATGCACCCGCGATCCTGAAAAAATGTCTATGCACATTCTCTATGTTCTGTTCCAAAAGTGTCAGATAAAGTGTAAACAGTGTTCGTGTACATGTTTTTACGCAATCGCTCACTAAAAGGAATTATGAACACATCATCTCTATTCGAAAAGTTTCAACTATGCGTCTCACCGTTTTATTGTTTTAATAACATTATTAAATAGTAATAATAACAATTGAGGTTAAAATTGATTAACTTCAGTTGTCAAAAGAAAAACATCTTTAAGGTGATTTAAAATTAGAATTTCGGGTTTAATTAAAGTATCCAAATGATCAAATCAAAGAACTTTATTTGTAAGTGGCACTAGAAATTGGCATCGGTACGTTTTCTTATCCATTTGTTTACATTTTGATCATATACTGTTGGAACAGAGCAAAAACAAGTAATTCTCACCATGATTATTTATCATAGAGAGAATGACTCGACAAGCAGCCTAGTATGCAATTTCTATGATGAAAACCATCAGAAACGCAAGTACAAGGTACCCATACCTGGGCGATAAACTTACATAAAAGGAAAAAACTTTACTTACCCATGCGTAATGTGGGAGTAACTAATCCCAAGTAAAAGAAAGGTTAAGTACTTCCCAGTTATTTCACTTTGTTTTGTGAGGAAATAGACTCCCTAATGCCGTATAGGTGAGGGGATCTACCTACCTGCTTAGGCTGGTACTAAAAAGGCTCTTGCATGTGTAATTGTTTATGAGACTTTCATTTTGGGGTACATTTTACGAATAGAACTAAGTGCATGAATAAAACCTTCACTAGGTGCAGCATGGCCGACAATCAAGCCGTCAGGAAGGACTACTGTCCTTATACCAGCTAATGATTTAAGTAAATCAGGCTGTGAATCAGTTCACATGAAAATAACCCTTACCTAACGGGTACTTAAAAAAAATAAAGCGTAGAATTCAATATTAAATTCCAAAGGTAAAAAGATACCTACAGCACATTCCTGTATTTACACAGGTCGTTCGATCGATTTTACCACGAAAATAACCGAGCGTTTTAACTTATAAATCTATACCATCTAATCAAATAGAGCAATATTAATAATCCCAACTATTCCATAAAATGCCGTTATTATCCTTTGTATAGCTTATACCACCATATTGTGTTCGCGCACGCACGGAGCTCGAAGTGCGGCCACTAGCTGGAAAGTTACTACCCAGTCCATTGTTTTGTTTGTTCCTTCCTTAGAGGAAAACTGCGAATGGAGATTAATTTATTACGTCGCTGAGAAAACATGGAAAGCGGTGGAAAGCTCTCTATTAAGACGAGCGGGCGGGGAATAGAACGATTAATTATGATTTCTTTTAACGCCGTCGGACGTGGCTGGTCGTCTCGCATCCTTATTACGTGTTCCGATGGGAATTTTAATGTATATTCAGTGCAGCGCTGCAGGCTTTGCACTCATTAATTTCTGCAGTAACGGGTTTTGATAAAAGATCTCAAGTTTGCTTAGTAAAGTGTCGTGTGCAAGTGATGTAGGTAAAGGCTGTTATTTATAAGTAAAAAGTTGGATCTGATATTTTGCTATGACGATGTAAAGTTATGATATTCACATTCCAACTTTAACTACTTTTGTCTATTATGTAAAAAAACCCCTTTAGGAAATAAAAGATTTAGCTTAATTAACGATGCAACATTTTGAGATAGATACGGCAGAGTGACTTTGACCTTTATGTCAATGCTCATTTAGATTTTCTGTGATAACATTCAATTACAAAATCCTCGAGATTGCACAAAGGCAACGCTATAAGTATAAAAAGCTTCAGAATGTGTTAACAATTGGTTGCTAACTGTCATGACAGGTAGTTAATTACACAATAGCCCTGAATTTAAATGATTAGATTGATTAAAATTTTGTTAGTAAATTCATAAATTTCCTGGAGAGTGATCTCCAACAACTTCTAAATGGAAGACCAATGAATAAAATACTTTCTTTACCTTTAGTGTGATTGAGCAAGAAAATCGCTTACTATTGCGACAGATTCCCATCTCAACACCGAATTCGAACCCGTATTTCTAGAATTGTCCGCGAGACGTCATCGTCATTTCTTATAATTACTTTTTCTTTCCGTGAGCAGGCTCAAGATGAATACCGCCTAATTGCCGATCTATTCAGTGTGCTCGTTGCCTTAAGAGCTCAATTAATATCTATTAGGATTTTTTGTGACACCTCACCCATATTTAAATTCATTATCTTTCGGTCGATCTCTGATTAGATGAGATTCATTTTGATGTTGAATTTTTACGACGACTCCATTCTCTTCTTCTAAAAAAGACGTTTTCTTAATCATAAATATCTTTCCACTCCCCTCAACTTGTGTTCAAAAGGCTAGTGCTTACAACTAGCTTGATAACTTGAGACCTACGCTATACCTAGGTCTCTTAACTATATAGCTAGGTGTCCTAGACCTGTATTCATCATGTCACGCGTCTTTGTGTGACGACATTATACAAGTATGCATGCCTACCCTACCCAACTCAACCCTGTTTCAGATAGATTAATATGTAGATTGTCTATTATATGTTTATTTGATAGCCTAGTGGTATGACCGTCGGACTGCCATGTCATAGGTCTCGAGTTCGAACCCAAGGCATACACCTCTGACTTTTCGGATTCTGTGCGTATTGTTAATTATCACTAGCTTAAAAAACGGTGAAGGAAAACATCGTGAGGAAACCGGCATGCCTGAGATATATTTCTGGACGGCTTGTGAAGCCAAGTCAGAGGACCATGGGCGGCTTTAAAACTCTGGCACCAGGTTCGTCACTAACCACACGAAAAGAAGAAGAAGATTATGTTTTGTTAATTAGGTTCGTATCTATTTATAAAAGGCAAAGCACTGGTAATGAGTGCAACATAAAGGCACGTGTACGCATTACACAGGCTGACAATAAAATTGCACCACGGAGCGACGTTGCTATGCGTAATTGTGCATAAAAGCCGCAGCCGCGACCGCAGACTTACTTACACCTTTGCCTGGCGTGGCGCGTAGGACCATTAATTTGCTATTTGAACGTATAATAGGTATTCATAAAGAAAAAACGTGTAGGTACAGTGTATTTCTCATCAATTCTACACTTTAAATTAGGCTTGATTATCTTAACTCTTACCTAAGTATTGCTAGAAACACAGGTAGAACACTAGGTAGGTACTTATAGACTACGGTTACATGTATTACCTACATCAAAAACTGATTCGAATTAACCTATTAAACACATGAATGTAGTTAAAATCGAATAGTATACCATATTAGTAAACAAACATGTGTGAAAACCAATAAAACCATTTCGGAAAGATCTTAAATATTTTGATTGTTATTTTATTTCGTTGTTAGTATTTTCTGTTGGTTCAATTGTCATTCCATTCGCCGCTATATATCTAAATTATTTTCTGTTCGTCCGTTAGCTGTCATGTGCACACGACGTGCAACGGTCCGGCGTGATTGCGGTGTGGATGCAGTGTGGTGTGGCACGGTCGCAGCGTTTGTCTCTACTAACCTTTATAAAAGTTTTCTGTTCTGTGTGCAAGGTATATTTAAAAATAGTATGTAAAATTAAAGGACTCACAAACTTGGTCCTTCGAAGGATGATATGTACTTCTTTCTGCAGCAGAAAAACAGCATTGCTATATTCCAAGTTGAAAGGACATAAAGTTGAAATTACAGGCACATCAGTAATTTTATTTTTACTTTATTTTTTTTGGCAAGACATTGGTAAGCCCGTTGTGATGTTGCAGGTGTCCACTTTGCAGCAACTTGGCAGCAAACGTCAACCTTATATATCTTGCAGCTAGCTTATAAGAAATACTGAAATGTTTTTTTAAAATACCTATGTTGTTCTGTTTAACAAAATCTCCAAACGGCTGGTTAACGCTCCCCGTGACCCAAGGGCTGGCTTATACCTTGGCCAGAGGTTAAGCATTGCCAAACAACGTGGCAATGCCGCCAGTTTCATTGGTACATTACCAGTCGACAGCGAAGCGGAGGATTTTTTCGACGCCATATTTTAGTGTGTTTTAGTTAGGTTAGGAGATTATATTTCTATTTTAATGGTTTGTAAGGGTGGTATTCTGGTGTACAGAACCACATCTTTTTGTCTATTTATACGATATAGTACTAAATTACCTTTTGACCTATTCCCCTATTGAAATCGTGTGACATCCATATTACTCACATTTACAAATTTCTTAACACTGTTACCTCTGTATGTATACTTTTAATTATCTTATTTTATACTACTTAGTTTCCCTTTTTGTAAAAAATCGTAGAATATTTTATATCCTGACTTCGAGCATCCCGAGCCGCTGCTCCACGACTGCCTGCTGCTCCTGATCTACGTTATTGACTACGAGCATCCCGAGCCGCTGTTTCCCTACTGCCTGCTGCTTCTGCTCCACATTCCTGACTCCAAGTCACTGCTCTGCTGCTACCTACTGGCTCCGAGTATCACGAGCTGCTCTGCTGCTGACTGACGCTCCTATCTGCTTTCCTGTTTTCCTTGTATTCCTGTCGTTTCTATGTTCTTGTTTTATTTTTATCAGTGTGACTTACATTTAGCTCACTGATCTAAACATAATGTTACATTAGTTAATTTCGTAAAAGAAGTTTATCCAGTGTAGGTATATATTTTTGTCAATGTCCATTAATTTCATTTAATAAAGAAGAAAAACATACTAGAGCTGCCGTATTATCTTATCATTCGTCTCACATTTATTCATCTCCGTTTTGGTTCGGCCCTGAATTGACATTTCCGGAGTTCCGATTTCATAAAAGGACTTCCTAAACGAATAGGTAGATATATCCAGCTGTATATTGAATAGTCTGTTTGTGTTTTAGTATTGTCTTTTATGATTAGAGTTCGAATAGGTTACTACTACATACTATGTTCTGGTACTGCAAAATGCATTTTATTTCTTAGAAATCCTTTCTGTAGGTACTAAGTTCTTGTTGTCTCCGGTTTCGATACAAATTTGATCGAAATCATACAGCTTTTTGGCTCTGGTACGAAATTGTATGTAATCAGAACATTCGCCGACTTCGTATGGGCCTTAAAAATTATACTCCAAATAATCTTAAAAAGAGATATAGTGATTTCCTTTTCTATGGGATGGTTTGGTTAATGTAGGAGTTTTTGTCCAAAATAAATATGAATCGTATCAGCACAACTAAGCGTACAATGTGTAAACACAATCAAAAGAAAATATTTCAAAACTTTTATACAGCCCAAAACTTTGCACTTTTCCGGCTTTCTCGGCAGACATCAAAACTATTGGTAAGTTTCCAAATATTTTCCTTGAAGCTTTATCAAAATTTGATCAATACTACAGTGTAATCGTAGTGGATTATCTGGAAAAATAATGACTCATTCTATCGTGTTTTATTGCGAAGCCATTTTTCTCTGGCAAATGGGCGCCCGTTGGGAGTTCCCTCAATTTATAGAGAAACGTAGATAGTGGAGTTATTAACGAGGCTCGTATTTTATATCATTTAATTATTGTAATTACACGTACGCCAGTGGTTATATTAAAATAATATCGTTCTGTTCGTTAATTTTATACACAATATTTTTAGTGAAGTAATAGCGACTGATGCAATATTATGTTCTGCGCTGTTGTTGCCGTTAGGTTTTTAATTAACATGTACAGATTATGTGGGTACATACTATGTGCGTGTATATTAAAAATCGACATTATTATTAGAAGTAGGTACCATCAAAGAAGTTCATATCTAACCAGTTTCAAAACAAAATCCCGTGAACACGATGGCCACATCTGTTACCAGCCCGGAGCTACAGCCGCAGAGTGCTGCAAGAAAGAATAGTCCTTACGGTGGTTAGATATGAACTTCTTCGATGGTACCTACTGCTAATAACAATGTTGGTCAAAATACTGGGTATCTAACACTGATATAGCAGAATGAAATCGGTGATTGAGGCTTCCTTGCTTGAGATGAAGTGTCACCTCAGGTTTACATACATACTCACGCCTTCTTCCCATGGGGGTGGGCAGAAACTACAGAACGCCACCTGCTACGATCCATACATATTCCTTTTGCTTCATTTACGTTACTACGGGTACTACGCACCTAACCTTTCTGAAGAACATCACCAATAAGTTCACTATATGTCCTCCTAGGACGTCCCCTCCCGGCGTTTCCACTCACAGCTGTTTTGTAAATACCTTTTGTTAGTCGCCTTTCATTCATCCTCTCAACATTACCAAACCATCTAAGCATACTCTTTAAAAATATTGTCATTGCATCGTCTTTTAAACCGCCCCATTGCCTTGTCACATCATTCCTGAGCTTATTATATATACTTGTGTCGTAAGGAACGCATTTTAAGAGGGCGCCTAAAGGTCCACTAGCGCCACTCTTTAAAAAAAATATTATCTCGTGACTGAGAAGGAATTATGAATAACGGCTAGACAGGACCCTCGGTAAGTGTGTCTAGAATTTTCTAATACCTTTTATAAAGTTTCATATTGAGACACGAAGCAACAAAATACGATCTAAAGAAAAGCGGCCACATTCCTCTAGATCGTATTTTGTTGCTCCGTGTCTCAATATGAAACTTTATAAAAGGTATTAGAAAATTCTAGACACACTTACCGAGGGTCCTGTCTAGCCGTTATTCATAATTCCTTCTCAGTAACGAGATAATATTTTTTTTAAAGAGTGGCGCTAGTGGACCTTTAGGCGCCCTCTTAACAGCATTTATTTTACTTTCATGTCTCTTTTGCCACACCCAACATTTACTTCCACGCATAAGCGTAGGCACACCATTATGAACAGCCGGTCGAGTCTCAGGTTAAAACTCAATATTTTGCTTGTCGACTGAAGACACATGTCACTTAATTAGCAGGGTCAAGTTCTTAGTCCATGTAGGTATCGTAAAATATACCAGATTAATTAAGTATCAAAAATTTATTACACAGTTATGGCCAGTAAATATGGCATTTTTCAATGTTATCGTTGTTCGAAGGCCATATAATTTATGATCAAGCAATTAAGATATATACCATAATATAAGTTTTTGTTTTTATTCATCAGATTACAATCACGCTATTTATTATTAAATTTATTTAATCCTAAATGTAGTAGGTACCTATTACTTACCTTATGACTTGTCAGTGCTCGCAAAGCGCTCGCAAAAAACATTATTAACAGGGATTGAGTCAGATTTTAATATTTCTACCTACTATTTTAATCTAGTCTAACTAATTATTGACCATTTAAATAGCAATCGAAAATATTAACGTCTACTTAATAATTTGATTAGTTAATAACGTAAATTAGAAAGATCAATATCATTGCTTGCAGAATTCAACCTTGATCATTTCCTGTTAAATACTTAATCGCAAATCTTGCAATGTTTATGAGGCTACTACATATTTAAGAAAATCTGTTTTTTTTTACACAATAATAAAATCCTCCTTAACATTACAATTATATCAAAGAGAGTTAACCTATTTCCTAAGAAAAAATTCTTCAATTGTTAAACATAATTGTTACCTTCCCGTTACTTAATTACGTTTTCATAGGCATACCTACAAGCTCACACCAGATTCACTTGCAGCATTGCAAACATAATGAGAAATAACTTTATCAAGAAATTCCAATTTACGAGTATCCCAATCACGTCCAAGAAGCAATAGATAACTGAAGTAACAAGTACCCCTAATCAGCTTTTACATTAAGGCGACAAACATACAAAAGTAGACAGTCAATTCACCCACATCAATTGTTGAGCCTTTTCAACCTTACACCTAAAGCATGTGTACCGCCCTTATTTACCATCGCCTTTCTTCAGAACAAATAAATACAAAGGTAGTGTAAAAACCCAATAAAAGCCCGAAGTTACACAACAATACAGCCTTATGTAGGGCGCAAGAGAGAATGATGAGGGGTATCGTCTCAGACCATTTATTTAATTAACTATCTCCCTCAAGAATGTCGGAGGAAAGGTCGCCAGTGACTTCTTTTATCTTGTGCTGGAGTGTCGCAGTAAAGAACCTCATTGAATATTAAAATGAGGTACTATTGTACATGTTTTAGGTGGTATAAATGTCGGCTCTCGTACTACCGTAATCTTGTAAAAGAATTAGTTGAAGAAACAGTTGGCATGCACACAGAGATTATGATATTAAGAAATACTGGTGTCCATATGGCTGAAATTATTCTAACATAACACAATATCACGACTGTCTTTCCCGAGGGGTTAGGCAGAGGTTCAGTATGGTACACCCACATTTCGCGGGGTATGTTTAAGTCCCATGTAATAGGGGTGAGCCTATTATTAATTATGTTACCTAGAGAAAAAATGTATATTATTGTATATGGCGTTAAAATGAGTAATATAATCATAGATATTTTTAGAGTTTGGTTTGTACGTATCTCCGAGCTAAGAAATAACGTCTTTCTATAGTAATAATCATGGATTCATTCTCCGTCCTGGTATTCAACAAATATTGATACGAGCATCCCCTTCCATTTTGAAACTTGATACAGTCATTTGGGAACAGAGAAAGTACACTTCACCCTACCCCTTCTGAATTACAGTGTGCAGCCTACACCGTTCTTGAAACCACAAGCTACGCCAGTCAACATGCAATAGTGAAAACTTTTGTTTGTCACTGTATTGGAAGATTATACTTTTAAAGCCATGTGTCCGATGGGATTCTCATCGGCAGAAGTGAAAAACTTCCATACAAACTTCATCCACTATTTAACCCCTTTAGGAGGTGATCTTTGAGGTCGCGGTAAAGTCCGAATGGGATACCGTGGCCCCTGGCAACATACAGGCAACTGAAGGAACACGGGTGGGTTTTAGTCAGTAAGAGTCTGACACGCCTTCCCGCCCCGCCCAGAGCGGGAGAAGTTATTTGATAATTTATTACCCACCCAAAAAAATTAAAATAAAAGGGGGTGATCTTTCAAAAATCCCTCCTTAGTGTTCTCTTTCATTATATGTATACAAGACTCTTGTGCAAAATTCCATCAGACCCTGTTGTTGTTGTCTGTCAGTGAATTAATCCAAGAATTGTATTTTATATTTCATTTCAACGTTAATGCTCGGTAAGATATAAATCAGTTCCTATTTCTTGGATAATCTTTTATTTTACTAACAAGATTCAAAGAACGTTACGCTGCTATGGTGTAGGCATTGCATTTGCTTTGACATGATTCAAAACACCACAGAGTTTTGTTATTAATAAAGTTGCCAAACATAAAAAAAAATAAAAAATTAAACCAGTATGTTTTTTCGTTCATATCTGAACGAAATACTATCATTGACGACATGTGAGACAGTGGGTACTTACCTATGCGTTCCCAGTCGTTATGGGAATACATATGTACGTGCCCTGTTTCAACTTTTATGAGGCCGACGCTTTTTATTCCAACTACACATATTTTATTAAGTCAAACACACAAACTCATGTATTTTGATACAAAAATTAAAACAGCGTACATATTTTGATAAGGTTACGTTTAAATCGAGGATAGCACGCAATCCTACTTTTTCAAACACAATTTGTTATTTTTACGTGAGTGCTGTATAATAAATAAGCGTTAAGTTATGAGTGCTGACATGCTTTAAACTTACTTATACACTCGTCATAACTTTATTATTATCTGTTTAGTTATACTTGTTTATTTAGTTAGTAATTTTACTAATGCGTGTAAAGAAATGGCAGTAAAATGTCCGACATTTTGTGGTTTGTTTGTAAATTAAAATAATTATGTTATGTATAGCATGTCTGTGTAGTTCGGCCATTTTTGTTAGTTTTAGTAAGAGTCTAGAACCTTTTATTGTAGTGAGTGGGGGGAAGATCGAACGGGTTTTTAGAGCAGTGTTGTATTTGAAGTCTTGTAGAGCAGTATATATGTATTAGCTTATGCTAAATTTATATTTGTAGAAAGTAAAGAGCAAAGAATATATTTTTTATAATTTTGATAACATCCTGTTAAATCTAATCAAACGCAAAAAAAAATTCAATTGAAAATATTATCACTAGAATGAAACAGGGGGAAGAGGAAAAGGCGATGGGGAAAGATTGAAATAATTTTTCTAAAATCATTCAAATGAATATCAAACGTTGTTGATGGCCCTTAGTATTAGTATGAAGTGCCCTGAAAACTCAGAACTGCTTATAGTGTCAAAATACCTTTAGTTAATAAAGATAAACGTTTTTTATTTTTATATATTTGAATCTAACCCCACCAGGGAAAAATTGAAGTAGACGTTCTAAAACTTTCCCCTTTAATTGCTTAAGCTTATAACGGGTGATTTTTTGCTGGTATCTTTTTGGCAACACTGTTTTTGACAGATCACGCGTGAATCGTGTCTTGTGTCATTGTCAAACTTGTTCAGTTTGGTCTATAATTTAACCATGAGGCATCATCGGGCCGTACTTTTTCAAAGACGACAATGGCCGAAACGTTACTGTGAATGGCGAGCGCTACCGTGTGATGATTGGCGATTTTTTTTTGCCCAAAATGGAAGAATTGGACATGCCTGACATGTGGTTTCAACAAGACGGTGCCACATGCCACACGGCACGCGAAACAATGGCCCAATTGAGAGCCGCCTTCGGTGAACAGTTTATCTCACGTTTTGGGCCCGTCAATTGGCCGCCAAGATCGTGTGATCTAACGCCTTTGGACTATTTCTTGTGGGGCCATGTTAAGGCTCATGTCTACAGGGATAAACCAGCAACGATTGACGCACTGGGAGCCAATATTGAAGCATTTATTCGTGATATACCGGCCGATATGTTGGAGAGAGTGTGCCGAAATTGGGCCTTGCGAATGGGCCATCTAAACCGGAGCCGCGGCCAGCATTTGCATGAAATCATCTTCAAACATTAAATTATATTGATCGTTCTATCGATTCCAATAAAATTTCACCAAATTTTTCAAATTTTTTGTGTTTTTTTTGAAAATCAAATCCTATACCTCTTAAAAAATCACCCTTTACTACAAATCAAACATCACTATCAATCATATACCTCCCCTCCCCTCTCCTATACCTATGTCCTTTACCTTTACTTTATTCTAATAACGAGATATTACAAAACAAAATTTTGCATCTTTCTTTAATCTTCGTCTTCTATATGTTCATCTTACCCCGTCAAATATTGATGGGTAAAAACGGAAAATTGTGATAAATCCTAAAATACGAAAAATAGCCATATATTGATGTAAAAACACAAGTAAGAATTAAAAATAATGAATAGATATTCCAATAAAACACTCGGACGTACGTAACGTTACAGGACACCGGATAAGATTAAAACACTCTATTAACCTACGTAATAGTCGCTGTGCAGACATTTGTATTTTTCACTTTTCACACACACCACTCACTACAGGTGTGTGTGTGTGTGTGACTGAGGTGCGTGACGTACCAAAGTGACGATCTTAACAATGCTGCCAGCACTGCAAAAATTGCTCGTAATCTTTCAAATTCAAATTCAACTCAAAATATTTTTATTTCACATAAACCTACAAGGGCACTTATGAAACTTCAGAAGCTAGGTGCACGGTTCCAATTGGTCGTTTCCTATGGAGAAGAGCCGGCAAGAAACTCCACGGTTACTCTTTTAAAAGTAAATGGTTTTTACAATGTTTCCAAGTTACAGTGTTAAAAGGTATGAGAGGACAGTGTAGGCCCATCAACAAGTACCAGGTACTTAGCAAAATATTAAATGGTCCACCGATCTACAGTCTGTTATGTCTACAACGTTCTCTCATTCACAAAATTTAAAAGAAAATAAGCTATATAAAAGACAAATGAAATTCCTAATAAAAATAAAAACCTATTTAAACCAAATGATAATAATAATGGTTGCCACTACTGCTGTAACAAATCAAATTTAATATATTGTAAATATACAATGTCAAATAATAAAAAGATTATGTCATTTGTAAATTAAAATAAAATAAAAAAGTAAATTAAAATAATTATCGTAATTTGGGAGCAGTTAATAGACATTTACATAGTTATGCCGTTAATGAGGCACCAGGGAAGCCACATGTGCAGAAGGAATTATTGCCAAACTTCCTTGTCTTCAACGTAGTCTTTAATCTTATAATATGCTTTTTTGATAAGGACACGTTTGATGTGGGCTTTGAACTTTCCATCGCTAAGTTCTGTAACTGACTTTGACAACTTGTGGCAATCTGGCGTTATAGACAACTTTTTGTGTTACCCCGTTTTTCGTCTTCCCCCCACTCACGTAGTAACCCAGTGCACTGTTGTTGTGTAACGCAACAGGTGCAATCGGTGTTATATTCGTTTGTGCAGATTATACACAAAAGACAAAGAAATTAGGAAAATATATCCTAACTATATAATTAATATTATAAATGCGAAAGTGAGCTTGTTTGTTTGTTACGCTTTCACGCTAAAACGGCTGAACGGATTTTGATGAAATTTGGCACATAGTTAGACCATGACCTGGAAAAGGACAGACATACCTTTTATCCCGATATTCGCATGGAATCGAGACATATGCGAGTGAAAACGCGAGGCGCAGCTAGTATCCTATATACTACAAAATTAGTGTAGTATACAGCTGCGATATTAGCGATGATATGTAATAGTTTTCCAAGTTTCTTCTAATTATAAACTTGGGCATTCTGCCCCATTCAAATTCATAAACCATACAAATTCTGAATAAATTGAATGTGACTTTGAGAGATTCACATTAATATTCTTAGAAACTTCTAAATTCAGATCCATCACAGGTGGTGAAATCAAACATATTAACCGTTTAACAGTAATTCAGTGAAGCAAATAAATCGTCACACAATTTATCTAATTACTGGGGCGTAGCATTCCAATTATCTCGGCGCCTATCTGGGCGTGCTTAAGACGTGGCGCCGGCTCAGAGGAACGCGACTGCCACCAAATATTGATTTACACTCCTCGATACAGAAATGGAATAAATTGGAATATTAATTTCGCATAACAATGGTACAAAACAAATTAAAGTGTGCCAGATGTCTTGCACAGATCCACCCCTGTTCCCTTATTTATGTAGTTGATTTATTTTAATTAATGTCGTTTTATTAGTGGGTTTCAGTGAGGTTCGCTAAGATACCATTATTAATTAGTGACACGTAATTAAATATGTATGTAAATAAAAAAATATAAAAAAACAATATTATTTTGCAATAGGTACGCTTAATAATAATACATGAAGCATCGAAGTGGTGTTACAACAGACCGCAAAAGTGACCGCAGAGCCGACTTGTATTGACGTTATACAGGGTGGCGGGGACATCGACGCACCTGTTACCATGGATTCTGGACGCCCCTACGTTGAAATTTTTCATCGGTTGTTCAAAAAAACATCAGCTGTTCCATACATTTTAACCGCGTAGGTATTGCATTTTTGAAAGAAACGCATGTGGCTTGAGAATAATGTACTGAATCCATGCTCACAGGTCGTGGGTCGATATATACCACTCTGTATAATAATATCGACTGGGTATCGTTAGACCACCAAGTCTCTGGGTACAAGGGTAAAAGCCTTTCAGGGGGCTTATATAAGCTAACAGTAACAGTAATCACATTTGTTCAAATAGGTACCTAGTGTGTTTAGTATCTGGGATAGATAACTAAATAAATACAGCGTTAATGGGTGAAGGTTACAAAATAAATCTACATCAAATATACGCAGAGTTCGGTATCAGCAAAGGGCAATTTACCAGCAATACACATCAGCATCGGATTGCGGTATCAAATTGTATGTTAAACATGGCTGTAATCTAAATCTGTTTGACCAAATTAATTCCGCGTCAAAACGCGTGGAACGAAATTTCCGCGATAAGCTTTGGTAAACTGAACCGCGAATGTTAATTAGTACCTACGGTAAAAATGCGGGATAATCGGCGAGTGGCAGCAGACTCGAGAAATAATTACATTATCTCACAGTGGACGTGTTGTAAGTAGGAAAATGTTTTCAAAAGCGAGGCTGTGAACAAAGAATAGATAGGTACAGAAGGCCGGCTCCATAAAACGAGAGAAAAAGCATGCACGCATAGGCGTCTACGTACAGCGAGTGCAATAGCACTCGCGACTGGCAAGCGTTTAAGATCACCTTACGACGAATCTATGGGTGTGTGCACTTGTTTTCGCTCGTTGTATGGAGCCGGTCTTCTGGAGCTATCTATTCTGTGGCGAAGCTGCGAGGCTCGCGTGCCGCGCGCACTATTGTTATGAATATCTTGCCTTCACACTACCAAAGTATTGGTTCAGTCATTTACATGTTTATGATGGGTTTTGAAAAATGTTCTCCTTTAATTGAAACATACATTACATTGCGCGTATAGCTTCATAATCCTACACTATTAAATGAGCAATATTTGTATATATATTTATATATTTTTAATCACGTTCTCGAAAACGGCTCATGGCAGCATGGAATTAGTAATTACCTACTATCATGGCAGCATGTAATTAGTATGTACTTTCTATACGATCAAATGAGCCTTCTATATTTTCACCAGAGCAGAGCTCGGTCACCCAGGTACTTTATATTAAGGAGCCAGGTTTAGATACAAAGGACATGGATAAAGTCTGGCTTAGCACAGACAAAGAGATAATTATATTTAAACAATAACATAATATTTGAAATCGCACAACGGCTTTCGTTACTTGGCAAAACATGGGAGGAATTATTTCAAATTAAAATATTATTATTTTGATTCAAGTATTCGGGGAGATATTTATGTTGCCAGTTTTGGAAATATGATAGTAATTGGAATATCTTTGTGTGTTAATGTGTTGTGTTTGTGTGTGTGTCATTAATATGATTTCACTAGTATTTTCGAATATACAATATAAAAAATGTATTTAAAGCGTATTGAATAATAACTAGACTGTAATGAATATGATATTTAAAACTTAATTAATGTATCGATTTCATTTTTAAATCAATAGATAAGTCCAGTCTTAAAAGGATGTAATGACAGCACCTTCTTTATCTTTCTTCCTTGTCACTTCCCGTCATTGTCATGCATTTGTCATTATGTCATTTATGCTTTGCACAGACCTTTAACTAACATAGAAGGAGGCATTAAGAGACAAACGATGCAACGCGATGCAATATTTTATTTTTCTATACGAAATATACTTTGTATTAGAAAGAGTACGCTTTAGTACTTATACAGGGTGTTAGGCAGACGGTTGAACATATGACAATGACGGATCCGTAGGGCCGTCTGCTACGTGTTTAGGCCCAATAACAAGACCCACGCCACACGGATTTTTTAAAATGACTTTTTATTTATGTTTTCGAAATTCGTTGTTGCTCAAACTTCAAACGTTAATAAGTTTATTTAAAAATAACAAAACTGGCAACATTTTATTTTCATCTAGTATAATTGTAGAATCAAACAAGTAAAAAAATGTTTTGCTTGTATGTAATTAATTTCACTTTGCAAATGTAGAGTTCCGTGCAAAAAGAACTAGGCAGTTAAAATTGGAAAATTATTCTAGTTGTTTTAAAAGAAATTGTGTATATTGCATACCGTTAGAACGGACATAAACAGAACGTGTTTTCCTAAAATTTGAATTGCTCTATCACTCTTAGTTTTTTTTTACGCAGTTTAAAGTCGGTCTTTCGGTATTTATTTTTAATTTGTTTGTAGATTAAGGGCTCGTATTTAATTATCTAGCAATCATCTGCATCAAATACGTAAGATTTTCGTTAGATTCTATAGTTACTATAGATGAAATGTTGAAAGAAATGAGAAAATAAAAATAAAATGTTGCCAGTTTTGTTATTTTTAAATTAAATTATTGACGTTTGAACTTAAAGCAACGACGAATTACGAAAAAAATATATCAACATTTTTTTTTGTTATCGTGGCCTGTGTCTTGTAAATAGGCCTAAACACGTAGCAGACGGTCCCACAGATCCGCCATTTTCACATGTTCAACCATTTGCCGAACACGTTATTTTTTGACGTAGACACTATACGTTTCCTTAAATATGACATATGACTGTAAGTGATTGTTGCACTGTTGCGACACAGTTTACCATGTTACCTTTAGCATGAGATGTAAGATTGAACTTCGAAGAGTCTGTAAATTCAAATATCTGGGGCATGTAGTCATGGACTCTTTGAACGATGTATGTGATAAAGAAAGGGAACGCAGAGCGTCGACGGTCACGGATAATATGCTGGCCCGCAGGTTTGCCCGCTGCACAAGAGAGGTAAAGATTTGGTTATTTAAATCTTTTTGTCAGACGTTTTACTCCAGCAGCCTGTGGACAGCATATACGTAGAGGGCTGGCAACGCTCTGTGCGTCCAATAGAATAACGCTTTCAGGATGCTGCTGAGGGTCCCTCCGTTTTGCAGCGCGTGCACCATGTTCATGGAGGCACGCACAGATGGCTTCGCGGCAGAAAGCAGCGTCACTGTTGCACAGAGTGCGTGTGAGTAGCAACAGCATATTGAGTGTTATAGCGGACAGGTATGACTGTCCGATCTTCAAACAATGTATGCGTTTATGTGTGAACTAACGTAGTTTTAACCTCTATTTTAACTAACAAAATGGATCATGTTGTCTGAAAATAAATAAATAAAATTAAGAAGTCATATTTTTGTAATCGTCTCCTAATTTCAACATACTAAAACCTTGTTTCACGACTTTACCTATTGAGTTCTAAAGTCCGCCATGTTGATATTTGTGAAACGTCACCTTTCACCTAGGTATTGGATTAGGAATTTCCTTCAAAATCCTTCGGATTGCGATTGAAAGTGAATTGCTTTTCACTGGGCGGTCACCACAAACCTAAATACATGTAAATCATTCAAATGCATCCAGATGTCGGGATGCTACGAGAAAATAAATAATCTTAAATACATAGGGCATAACATACAAATAAATACCCGGTAAATCGTCAAAGACAGACCCGACTGACAAGAATGTAAATCGGGTCTGTCTTTGACGATTCCTATTAAATTTTTTACTCTGTGGTACTACGTGTGGCAGCATCATGAATGTTTTGTTGTGATTTCTTGTGATTTGTTCAAAAATATCATTGGCTATGGGTAATATAGTACATTTATTATTATTTTATTTGAAATATACGCAAAGAAGCCATGCATGTGTGTATTCTTAAAGGTAAGAATTGCGCCTATGAAGGCTTTACAGGTTGGGAACGCAAAGAATATCATGAGTTCCATTTTTAAGAGTCAAATTTGGGTATACCCGGTTTTGGAAAACGTACGGGGAAAAATCGTAAAAACAACTTTTATTTAACGATTACTTTTGTTACTTAGAATTGAGAATAATGGATTTCGGGTGGAAAATATGTCTTTTATAAAACAAACTAAATATAGCCTAATAAAGTTTATTTATATTCTTTTAAACTTGTGTTGTATTAAATACTAGCTGCGCCCCGCGGTTTCACCCGTATAAGTCTCGATCTCGTGGGAATATCGGGACAAAACGTATCCTTTGTCCTAACACAAGTCATGGTCTACCGATGTGCCAAATTTCATCGAACTCCGTATAGCCGCGTGAAAGTGTAACAAACAAACATACAAACTTACAAAGATACCAAAAACGAAATCTTTTCTCTTTATAATATTAGATTAGATATACCTTAGCGTCCCGATTCTGCCTCATTTTCCCATACTTAAGAAAATCGTTCCAAACCGATGATAAGGCAACAGAAAACTCCGTCATTACTTTTTTAGGCCACAATATAGCTACCGAGAATAACTAATAGCTAAAAGTCTAAACATTAGTCGAACAAAAAAAGTTTCAGTATAGCCTGTAACTTAGGATATAAATCTCGGCGGTAGCAAATCCGACATACTAATGGATTGTTCGCCAGCTAAGTGTGGTCTGTGCCAGTTGGACTGGTGCCTATACACACTGCTGCACGCGGCCAGCCTCCAGCCAAGATAATCTACTAAACTGAACACCACCCATTCTTAGAGCCATCGTAACTAACGTCGCTCACATTGAATTATCTATGCTGTACACCCGCCAACACAGTTTGTTATACAATTTGCCAAATTGTAAACTCCTTACTCGAATCAATTTACATTTATGACCAGATAAATCTTCCCACGCGATGAAAGAATGTGTTTTCCAAACGTTCTCAGAGCAATAGACACGTCTTCTCCTACCATTACACTTTCCCAATATTTTTCTTACAATAGCTGTAACTTAAAAGCGTAGTTGTGCAATATTCATGTATGAAATTCTAGGAAAATAATAAAAAAATAGATGTTCAACGCCGCTGCCGATGCCGCCCGTGCATCCGACATTCGCATTTCACTTGCAAATTGCTTATATCCATCGATATCGGGATGCCAGCGGTCCACCTCACACTACAACATAAAATATAACCGCATACAGATATTTAGTCCCCCGTGGTACTAGTTATAAAGCGCGTAACTCGCTGTCAAATTCGTTTGAGCAGATTGTGTTTTCAGTGTCTAGGCGTGTGATTTTAGGGATAAATCAACAAGTACATTTTCACATAAATCTTCACGTTAAATCTGTTATCGCGGGAAAGTGTACGGAATTTTATTTATTCTATTAGTGGAGGTTTAAGTTTGAATTTCCTCGCTGTCAGGCAGGGGCGGGGCCGCACCGCGTCGCGCCGCGTCGTGCGTACAATCGACAATTTCTTATTCAGTTATTTCTTGAGAAGTGTTTGGGATTTCCTTTTGGGAGGAAGTTTTAAGCCGGCAGTAAATTATTCCATCGACAGGTGAGGCCGTAAAGGCAAGATTTACGCCTACGGGTACAGCGGGCGAGCCTCCCCTTTGATCAGACGTATATTACCTAGCGAATAACGTTTCCAGTAAGTATCCATCGGGGATTGACCTACCACTGGAAACTTGAGATCAGCGATAAATTGGAAAACTTCATACTTTGCCTATCAGTGACGTGGGTACTGGGAACTCTCGAAAGGTAGTTGTAGAGCATTAGAAACTTCAACCATTCTGTTGTTTTCAAAGCTAATGGATTACTTTCGGACACTCGGCAGCCGTCATAAATTTTTGCGCGAACATCCGTAACAGAAAAATGTTTCAGGAATAATAAAATACGGGCGGCATTATCGAGTGTCCTGACGTCAGAAATATAGCATACCCACTCGCTCAGACGGCCGTATGCTTTTATTTCGCGCAATGAAATTCGTTTAAAACTTGGAGAGGGTTCAAACTGTTCAGTGGAGGAGGTGCTGCCAGCGCAATCTTAATCATTGTTAGCATTATTGCAGGCTCAAGAATTGTTTTATTAAAATACACATCTCTTTGAATTTCTGCCTTTACTCTTACATTTCATGTTATATTAACAATTCCTTATTTCAAGCTTTGGCTTCTGACTGAACATTTAAAGCCAAAAATATTTAGGACCAAAAAGCTAAAGAAAAGCGTTGGCTCTATATTAACGAGATCAAGTGGTCCGATAACTCGGTGCAGCTTTGAGGAGCAGGCAATTTTCCTGGAGGTAGAAAATTGGGACGTAGTGTGTACTAAGGTTGCTTTGAAAGGCAAAACTGAAGTTCGTTAAAACTAAGGAACCGTCGAATTTTGTGAAAGGTCGCATCGTTAATGTGGTAAAGTAAACTGGGGCGTGTCGGGCTCGGGTCAGCCTCGGAATCAAAGCTTCGCAACTTGCCCACTCGATTACCATAAACAAACGAGAAAGACGCTCCTATGTTTTAATGACACCGTTTTAAAGCTTACGGCTTGGCTTCGTTGTCGAAAGCGACGCAGTAAATTAGCGGAGCCGGAAATTACTAACAAGCGAACGTTTTGTGAATTGGTACGGCCCTCATGTCTCGTGCTGTGCTGATATTAAAATTTGTTTGACGGTTCAGCTGACGTAGATAATGAACTCTGTTTTTTGGTGTATATTTATGGCGGTACCGTCCTTTGTAGGTTTACTGATAACTAACTTCTTAATTGGGTGCGCTGGAACGGCGCTAATTAGGTCGGAGGCTATCCACGTGGAAAATCAGAACAATATTATTGTATAGATCAAGTCGATTTTTTCTCATAGACAATTCATAGATTTGGCGTGTTACAAGCAGGAAAAGGCTCACTCAGGCTTAGACATTGGCTTTTATAATTTAAAATCGAACAACATTGAAACATTATAGACAACAAAAAAATAGTTGTCAAATCAACCCATCGCTTTCACCCTTTCAATAAAATACTAGACGATTACAACACATAAAACGTTAACGTCACTTTGTTTTGCCATTGCCCTTTTTGCGTGCTATTACAAGTTACGGGTGTAACAATAATTTCTTACGAACATACAGCTCGTACGGACGTGTGTACGATCTTTTAGACGCGTACATGCTAATACGTGTCACTACAGCTGCAAACACTGGCGCTAATACAACTTACATGGCAGGGTACGGGGAATTCGAAGTAGACGATGAAGTTATTAATAATATTATTGGCCACGATTATGGTGATGTTGCTTAACTCTTATAAGTCACAGGTTTAAAGTATAATTCTCAGTTACACAAAACGGGCAGATAATATTAAAAAAAAAAAATAGAGTGTAAAATTATTATCACGCAAATGACATCCTTAGTGCCAAAAACATTTGAATTTACCGAAGAGTTTCAAACGGTCTCTTCAAAGTCAACAAAGAAAGGGTCACCCCTATACTTAGTTATGCAATACACAAAAGGGAAAGCTACAAGCTGGCACAATGTCAATATATCCTAAGCCTAATTATTCCAAATCAAACAAACATCGATAAACATCCAGTACCATTTCAGGATCTCGGAGAATCAGCTGTACCAAAGCGATCCGGCCACAGCCCTGATTTACATAAGCAGATAAGGGAGTTGGCGCTAATCCACTATTGTTTCAATTGCAAGACCATTCATTAGGAGCGGGCCGGGACCGCCTCGTTATGCTAATGTCCTGCCAATTGTACTTGTGACGCCATCCCGCCATCCCGTCGTGCCGCCACCTCCGCGTCAACGCGTCATATCGCACACGAGTACGCTTCAGGTCTCTCATCTTAAATTCTATATTAGAAAGGAACGCTACGTCATTTCAGGACCTCACTCAAACGTCAGTTTCACTAAAACGTCTAAAAGAGAAGTAGGTAAGATAGGTACAACATTAACTTACAACGGTGGAGACCTAACATTTAGATGTAAATGTAAAACGATTTGGAACATCCTCTCAAGCACAACCTATCTAGTTTTAGATTAAATACAATGTAGTGCGGCTTCCAGAAAATTCTACTCATTTGATTTATTTACTAAATGACATGGGAAGACAATAGATTTACTCCATTAGCCCACTCAACGGGTTAAATTTATAGGTAAATTGTCAAGTTGGTCGGTTGAAACGTGCATTTGTTTCAATTGTATGAGCTTTGCCAACAAAAGGTCCGTCTCTTTATGTAAACGCTATGAGTCCGTATGATATGTGGGTCGTCTGATAAATGGGTGAAATGTTTGGGATTTAAAAAAAGTTAGGTAGGTATGTACGATGCGCGTTCAAGGCTTGTGGGTTTTTTATGATGTTGCGTGAGGAAATGTTGAAAATTTAATCGTGTAGGAAGGCGGCACGACCGCATTATTGCTGCCATCATATTGAGCTGACGCGGACCGATTGGGTCCGCCTTCCGCTCGCTCGCACACCGAAAGGACCGCACTATTACATACTATTGTTTACGTTTTCTATTACACAATGCGAATAAACGAAATTCGCCTGTATTCCAATGTTTTCTGGCATGCTCAGCGGAAATAGTGCCAGGTAAAACTGTTTAGATTTCTTGTTTGGAGATATGGATTTTATCCAAATGTTTTATGGAATCTGTTTCTATTATTCTTTTAATAATATTTAAATAACCTCTCTTGTAAGTGTTAGTTATCGCATGGATGTAGCCTAGACAAATATGATATCAATCAATGGAATGACTCGATGTAGATTTTTGGCCTACAAAAAGAACTCTCCTATCTAGGTGAACTTCACTGACACAGTCACCCCTTTCGTTCTATTATTACCCTTACCCAATAAAGACAATTCTACTGTCCGATGAGGTCCACAGTTAAAAATCCAATTGTATGCGGGATAAGGCCGCCAGCTGTGACCACATTATATCGCGGCGCGGCTTCGCTCGGGCGAACCGGGTCAACTGGCCTGTTTGATGAAATGCCCAGCTCCGTACACCTCATTTTCAATACCGACAGATGTACTGACATTACTTTAGATGGAATTTATTATATTGGGTTTTGGTTTTGGCGTATTGGGAGTAGGATTAAGGAATATGTTGAAGATAGGGATGTGGTTTCTAAAGAGGCGTATGTACCTATATCAATGTATAGGGACAAATAAGGGCTTAATTATTTACTTATGAGTGTTGTCCATCATGATCCTGATTATTATTTCCGGTCAACGGAATAATTAATAAGGATTATTTGTAATAAAAAATATTTTCATCGCAAGTCGGTATTGTATAATAATACTATTTGATTAAGCCGACATAATCTGTTATTGGTTTTAACAAAACACATCGTATATTAAATAGGATAAATGTGTAATATATTACCGAGTTCTTTTCTAATAACACCTTTCAAAAATTCATTAATAATAATTATCTCTTCGAATTTATTTCAACTGTTACACATTCGTAGCCGTAGCTGCTACGAACTGCTACGAACTTTGCATACGTAAATAGTCCGCCATATTTATAAACGGAGACGTTTAAACGTCAAGAATATATGGTCAAACAGTCGCTAATCATGACTTAACTTTAAGCCACGTTTATAAATAAACTCCAATAATTATAATAAATACAAATAGATTAAAAACCATAGGAAACGAGATATTTGCAATAAATGTGTAAAAAAACGTTTTTTTCACCTCTGGGCTTGGAATATCTGTAGTCGCGGACACCCTACGATAAGTAGGTTTTGAGGCAAGTTTTAGGATGCCAAAATAAAGGTTTATACAAGTTTATAGCTGACTATCTCTCATGCCGAGGTGAAACCCCTAATATTCCTGGACTATATGGCCAAACATTAAAATAAATCCGATAAACAAAAGAACACAGTTTATGTGATTGTTCAAGCCGTCTGTAAAACCAAAACAAAAGAAATCAAAGACAAGAGGACTCGTCCTCGTTGAATAGAGTAATCTTTTCAGCGAAAGTTTCTTAGGTCGGTAGGTCCCACAATTATGCTAGTCTAAAACTAAGTTTTTCTTTTACAGAAAAGTAGAAATACGTTGAATTGAAAAGTAGTACTTACTTTGAGCTTTGACTAGGTAGTGAAGCGAACTAATGCTTATCTCGTAGAATACATAATTTATCATCCATGTAGTGTCAAAAGCAGTAACTAAAATGTCTTCTTGTTACTAGAAATCTTTTCTTTAACCTACTGCAAATTATTATGTTTTACGTCAAACGTTATTTATGTAAAAAACATAAATATATTTTTTACATAACATAATATCACGCCTGTATTCCTGAAGGGTTCGGTAGAGGTGTACCAATAGTACACCCACATTTCGCCAGTTATGTTTAAGTCCCATGTAACAGGGGGCGAGCCTGTTGCCATCAACTGGGCACAAATGCGGACTCCGGGCTGCTACTGAGCAATTCTAGAGGGAAAGATCCAATAACACTTTGCCCGACCCGGGAACCGAACCCAGGTCCTGATGTTCAGCAGTAACGCTTGCGATCACTAGACCAGCGAGAATATATTTTTTATGTATCACCAATCATCGTAAAAGGTTACAGTATGACACAACTTACATGTAACATAAATTTGAAAATTTGCATTCATTCGTTTTACGAATGTATTTGGTTATATGACTTCACAAGTTATTGCGTTTGCGTAAAGATCATTTTCACCTAAAGCTACTATAAATATTGGTGATTTTGAAGGCGTACTCAGTTCAGATGGTGATCGGTTTTACGAGTTTTGCCGATGCTACATCTAAGTTGTATCGTACTGTACCTATTTGTGTGTGCTTAAAATAGACTAAAGTAGTTAAAAGCTGACCTATCAATAAATTGTTATAAAACTTTGTAATTGCCCCAGTGACTGGTCCAGGTTCGGGGAAAATAATCGGGTTGGGTTGCCCCGCTAAGCCCGCTGGGTAATTGCGATACACATATAAAATGACAATTGATCGCAATGGGTTTCGTTTCGAAAGTTCACCCACATTCATTGCGTTATTTACGTTGCTGAGCAGATTAATTTTTCAAATCTATGAAGCATTGGATTAGCAATATCCTTCAAAACTCACGGGATTGTGATTGAAAGTTTGTTATGCAATTAGGGTGCAGGTTTAGAATGTAAGAATTCTATAAATAGTATTAAACAAAGCCGCTTTACTTGTCTGTCTGTGGGACCACTTAGTTGTCAATGAATTTTAATGCGGTTTTCGCCATCGTTTGGATAATTTATTCCAGAAGGTTTACGTGTATAATACATTAATATTTAAGATAGTTAATTGACTTAGGCGTGACTTTCGTGCCTTTTTATTGCGTGTCTTTTTTTATTTTCGGGTCCGGGTTCGCAATAAGTCAATGGTCATCCTGAGGACGCCTCGTTGAGAGGTGAAACACGTTTCGATTTCTTACTGGGTTCTTTAGGAACAGTTAAGCGGATTAGGTTACTAAATATACGTCGTCTATCTATTGTATTAATATTTAACTTAGATATGGCACAGAAATATCGATGTCAAAACATGTCTTCCACATAAGTAGGTTGTACCTGTGCAAAGCAAGGTCGGGTCGCTAGTTATAACAGTCAGTCTATATATAAATGATGATGATTTCACGGATCCAAACTTACAATTTGAAAGCATAAGTAAGTACGGGGGATGACCGATGGCGATTGACGACAATTTTATTTCAGACTATCTACGCCCCGCGGTTTCTCCCGCATAAGTCTCGATCCCGTGGGAATATTGGGAGAAAAAGTATCCTATGTCCTAACTCAGGTCATGGTCTACCTTTATGCAAAATTTCATCCAAATCCGTTCAGCCGTTTTAGCGTGAAAGCGTATCAAACAAACAAATACCCAAACTCACTTTCGCATTTATAATATAGGTTAGGATTATAAAGTACCTGATCAAATATATTAACTATATAAAAAACTTACCCTAATTATATTTTATGGCCCAAACAATTCGCATTGCAATCGCATGATACCTAATTGCTATTGTAATGATTTCCCTTCAAACTCGTAATCTACGTAAAAACGTATAAGTAATAAATAAAACTTCAAATTTTTCGATACTGCAAGTCACACATAATCTTATATATAAAATTCTCGTGTCACAATGTTAGTCTCCATACTCCTCCGAAACGGCTTGACCGATTTTGATGAAATTTTTTGTGCTTATCCAGTATCTATGAGAATCGGCCAACATCTATTTTTCATCCCCCTAAATAGGTAGGGTAGGGTAGGTAGGGTAGGTAGGGTAGGTAGGGTAGGTAGGGTAGGTAGGGTAGGTAGGGTAGGTAGGGTAGGGTAGGTAGGGTAGGGTAGGTAGGGTAGGGTAGGTAGGGTAGGTAGGGTAGGGTAGGTAGGGTAGGGTAGGTAGGGTAGGTAGGGTAGGTAGGGTAGGTAGGGTAGGTAGGGTAGGTAGGGTAGGTAGGGTAGGTAGGGTAGGTAGGGTAGGTAGGGTAGGTAGGGTAGGTAGGGTAGGTAGGGTAGGTAGGGTAGGTAGGGTAGGTAGGGTAGGTAGGGTAGGTAGGGTAGGTAGGGTAGGTAGGGTAGGTAGGGTAGGTAGGGTAGGTAGGGTAGGTAGGGTAGGTAGGGTAGGTAGGGTAGGTAGGGTAGGTAGGGTAGGGAGGGTAGGTAGGGTAGGTAGGGTAGGTAGGGTAGGTAGGGTAGGTAGGGTAGGTAGGGTAGGGTAGGTAGGGTAGGTAGGGTAGGTAGGGTAGGTAGGGTAGGTAGGGTAGGTAGGGTAGGGTAGGTAGGTAAGTGCGTCGTAGATAAGTACCCGTGCGAAGCCGGGACGGGCAGCTAGTTTACTTATAATAGTCAGTTATTTATTAGAAAAATACAGTACATTTTTTGGGTTAACACCTTTAAAAGTGTTCAACATCAACCATGTTTAACACCGAAAAGTATTTTTTGAACAGAAAGATAAAACGTTTTTCCTCCTCCATAACAATAAAGAGTTAAAGGAACATTTACGCCATTTAGATAAAAAGAGGCATCGGAGCACCGCCGCGGGCGCCGTGTTGCACATCGTCTTACTTGCTTCGATTCATCGTCGTGAAATTTGAGTAACGACTATTTTATTATTTTAGAGGGAAATACATCCATCTTTTGTCCCTGCATTTTCCTATATCTACCGTTGCGATTTTAACCATGGTACGAAATACCGCCCGTGGCATCTGATTAACTTGGAAAAAATCCCAAAAGTATAGAAAAATGCAGGGCCAATGATGACTTTAAAACAGTAAGACCACTGTCATGTGCTCTTATTGTTCAGCCAGTCGAATTTTGAAGGCATTAAGTCTTTTTATTTTAAGGCAAAAGCCTTTTCTCCTACAGAGCAGGAAAGAGCAATAATCAAAGCCCCCATAACTAGATCACGGCGCACAGATCGACCGACGAGGTATCCATAAAGCCGCATGCAAGCCTTTCAAAGCCCATTACCACTAACAATACACACAAAACACAACATGCACTACTGGCGAGCCTAATTTAAATAGCTTTCACGTCAACAAAACTCGGACATGTACCAGACATGTTATTATCGTATCTTTTACAAAGCAGAACGAGCTCGTGCTTCAAAACTACGGAGAACAAAGTTAGAGACAAAATAACGGAGGCACGATACACGGTCCACTCGGTGCAGGGACGAATCCCTTTCGGTTTGTTTACAGTACACTGTCCGCCTTCAAAACTTCCCCGTGTATGTTAGGCTTTTGTCACAATATTTGTCTTCTCTGAACTCAGTGCTCGGGACTCCGTCGTCACACATTCGACCGTGCCCTTACCTACCCTATAATCCTCTTTTCAGCTTAGAAATGTTTAAATTTCAAATATTTTCTGAAGCTTAGATTGGCGCTCAAGATTTTATATTACGTTTCGGTGCTGTTGCTTCATTGTTGGCACGAGGCTTTTGGCTACTTTCTATGTGTATATTTTATGTATTTTTTTTTGTAATATGCGTTTTGTTTGTGCAGAATAAACATTTTTTCTTTTTTGATAGATGAAATATAAATGTACTACAAATATTTATTTGTATCTAACAAAATATTTTCATAAATAATAAGTAAATATAATTGCGTTTTCCGTAATGACTTGAAAGGAAAATATCCGCGTGTAGGCTTCAAAGAAGCTTTATATTCAGCTTTACGTGGTAACGTGCTTAAGAGTCGAAAACCTTTACATTATAATGGAATCTTATTTGTACATGTGATTGAGGTATTTCGATTGAACTAAAAGTTGGTTACGAACTTTTTCATATTCAAAAACACATCGAAACTTGTTAACCGGAAGTCAAGTTCGCGAGTTGTTTTAACGACTCTGTTAAAGTAACGAACATTGATGTGAAAACGTGGTGTTGATTAGCGAACCCTTTATCGTTAACAAGATCCTCCTAACTTTCTCAATTCGGGGGTCGACAAATCGAAATCGCTTTTAGGAAAACAAGTATTAATTTTGTATCGGCGTCTCGACCTGGGCGGGCGGCGCGCAGTCTGACGACGAGTCGCGTGCTCCCCCGCCCCGAGTCAGTCGCACCCGCGCCGCCGCCGCCGCGCCACGTTGCCGGCACCCTCGCGTCGTCACACCTGCCGCACACACCGCGACACAACACGAACGTCTCAACAACACTGTCCACTGACACACGCGTGCACCGTGCGTCGCACACCCTGCACACGCTGCACACGCGAGTGCTACCACCCCCCAATATTTACGTCAAGAATGTAAATCCATTCAAGAAATACCGTAAACATACCGTGAGATTTTTGATGTAGTATGTGAAATGTCTCAGTGTAGTTAAAGTATTTGATTTCTGTGGATTCTTTACTGTGGATATTGCTGACAGCCGCCCGCGAGACTATGTGCGAGTTTATTTATAAGGGTAAGTGTGAATTAACATTTCAAATGTTTGCATTTACATTTCTGTTATGTTTTTTTTTTTGTTGTACTTACCTACTACATTCTGTATTCTAGGTTCCTGAAAAAATTACATTATTAGATTACTTCTTTGAAACATCAGTTATTCTGTTACTGCTTTATCTTATGGAGGAATCTACTTGCTACATCAGCATTGGATGTACAACTAGTGATCTATTTTATTGTTTGAATATTACAGTCAGGTATACTACAGACCATTCTGGACACGTGATACCTATAGCCCACTACTGGGTCAAATATCAACTAGATTGAAATCTGATACGGAAAGGTGGATATGCCTGGATGGTCTATGAAGATCAACAATCGTGAGAAGTTCGGTAAGCAGGTATAAATTATGTAACTGACTAACCTACCTAATCATAGACACTTATAATGGAGGACTTGACAAAACCCACCATGAAAATCAAAGCGAAAAAGAAAACATCAATGAAGAGAAAAATTACATCTTTACGTGCGGCATGTAAGAAAAATACGGAATTGTGTTTCAAACGTTTTACTCATTCATTCATGTGAAAACAGTAGGTACCCAACGTTGTTCGAAATACCCAATACGCAAATGTAATCATGATATAAGATTTTTGTTCAAGATACAGTCAGAAGGCACCTTAAAGATTTACAACGAAGCCTACAATACAGGAATACGTCTTTTAGGCTCACACTGAAAAAACGAATATAAAACACGAGGGAATCGGAAAATTCCACAAAAAGTACACAATTTTTTTTTTAATCCCGAATTTTGAAGGTTTTGATAAATAGGCATAAGCATTATTCTGCTTTTTATCAACGTTATGCAACTATCACCATTTTGTTTGCCATAAGTGGTGATCATAGCGATATTCAGTCGCGCTCATGTAGTGATCTATTTATAATTAATATAAAGCCTACTAGATAGAATACACATAATATCTAGTAGCACAAAAGTATGCTAATTTAGAGCAGATGTTATCTAGTAGCCCACAATGAGCATGTGTATACAAAAAGAGTATGATCATTTTTCACACGGAGACCATGCTGTAAATGAGTATACTACTAACTCAAATAAGCGTGCTTTTTATAACCATATGTATTTCAGCAGCTCTTGGTCCTTCCTTGAACAAGGGGCTACTCCACTTCCATATTAGGGAGGTCTAAAACAGCTATACCTGTTTTCAGTCCTGTACGAAATAACTAAGAACATTGTTTTCATTACAAACCCGGAGTTTTGCAAGTTAAGATGAATCTTCTATGAATTAAGTTAGTTTGGGAGGTCAAGGGTTCTTTATTTAGCAGCTCCACTAGGTTGACGTGTAAAATATAGGGTTTATATTAGGTCCCCACCTATGAAATCAGCGTTTTCTATGGAGAATTTTAAAGTACTTAGTTGCTTTTTTCATACTAACATTTTCTTAATTTAGATAACAACCATGAAGATTAATGTTTTAAAACTTTAATGCACTAATGTTTAAAAACTAAGATAACGTAATATGCCACTTAGATTAAGCGACAAAAATAAGTTTTGGCTAAGTTAAAACAAATAGTGGTAATTTATGCTAACAAAATGAGGGGTCATTTTTAAGGTATTTTTTTATGTTTATAAACTATAAGTAATAAGGTTTTTTTTACTATTGGTAGTTGTCTATGATGGTCATTATTCGATATAATACCAAGCAATTGATGAATATTTTAAATCATAGAAGTGACAAGGTTCTCTATTTGTGAGAAAAAAACGCCTATTTCATAGGTGGGGACCCAATATTTGCATTTTCTTGCAAAGGTGATTATGTTAATCTTCATAAAAACTGGTGATGTTAATAGATGTTTCTTTAGTATTGAAGAAACAAGAAGCTTTTTGTTTTATTTATTTATTTTATTTATTTATTTGATAGGAATAACAAACAGCAGTATATTACACAGTAGGCATACAATATAAAACTTGCAATAAAAGTAACAAATACACTACTCAATACGTTATCCACAGATTACAATACAGAATAGCTAGCTGTTAGCAGAGCTAGTTTTCAAGTTATACATAGATTTACTTTCTTATAAGGTTTCTGTGTAGTACTTATTAATATGGCTGCTAATGACAATAATTATTCGGCTACCTCAGAAGGCTGGTATCCAAATAACCTTAACTTGGGGTAGAAAAGAAATCTTAAATGTTACTCATATTTAAAATGCTAAAACATATTTCCTTTGTGTGTTTACATGTATACGTCTTCGCATTCATATCAGCACGCCCACCTGCGTTGCAATGCTCAAAGCCCTCTAAATATGCGCAGCATGTATCGAGAATACAATAAATATCGCTCATAGGCGATGTGCCGCACATCCAAGTAACGCTAAGCGGTTTTGCCTGTGAAAATCTTTTTAAATCACAAAAGCCAGTCGTCAAGATCGCAGATCGGAGAAGGAAAAGAAAATATCCTGTAGGATAGCGCAGCTGCTCGGATTTGGCGCCAACTTCGAGTAAATCCGAAATGAAAACACGCCCCGACGCAGGATGTAGGCCATCGAGTTTCGTCGCAAGATAAATTCAAAAAGGATTCTCTGCACACATATCGCCTCTTTGCTTCAATAACGTGATAAGTCCGACAATTCATTTTTTCAAGATAACACATTATTGAAGCAAAGAGGCGATATTACCAACTCAATAAGGCTTTAAACTTCTTTCACAGACGAAGGCTTTAAAACTTTCCCGTAAACAAGGTTTATCCCTTTTAATTATAATATTTACGCCGTCATGCCGTCACTTTCATTCTCACCCCCTGGAAGAGAGACGGCACACATACTTACGACTCACAAGTATTTGAAAGACCACTTTTTGTGTTTAAACCTTATAAATATTTCCATGTAAACCTCATCCGGGTCGACCCACTTACAGCATTTAGGTGTAGGGTAACTTAGTGACCGGGCAGATTAAACTTTACTTAAAAATTCACTTTAAACCCTCGTATAAATTACGAGTTCTTTATACACTTCCTACGTTTTATAACGGGAGTCGGGAATAAAAATATATTTTACAGCTTCATGTATATTCATATTGTTCACATAACATCGCCAATATCAATAATCAAAACCAACCCTACTCTTTAATTGCTAACTGCCGGTTTTAGATTAGACAATTAGGTATGTCTCCAGTCACACCCGATCAAAATAGTCCGGATTATTGATCTCTTTAACGTAAATCAAATAATATAATGGTCTATTAAATAATTGGGTCGGGGGCAGGACTTGCAAAAGCACGTGTATTTTCAAAAAGGGTCGATCGATGGGCCGATACATTTTGAATGGCTCGTAGCTGGTAGCTGATGCCCTTGTCGCATGCGACAAAATGCACTGATAATCATGTTACAAAGGATATTGTAAATTATTTTATAAATAACATAACATAATATCACGCCTTGTTTTCCCGAAAGGTTGGGCAGAGGTGTACCTATAGTACACCCCCATTTCACCAGTTATGTTTAGTCCCATGTAATAGGGGGCGAGCCTATTGCCATCAACCGAGCACAAATCCATACTCCGGGCTGCTACTGAGAAATTCCATATAGAAAAACCCAATAACACTTTGCCCGACCTGGGAGTCGAACCCAGGACCTCAGGCTCAGCAGTAGCGTTTGCGACCACAAGACCAAGGAGGCAGTCATTTCATAAATAGGTACCAGCAGTGCTATTCTGTAACCATCTCACCGTGAAAACTTAGATGAAGTGAGCGTGGAGTGAGCTGTCATTCCACAGGGATTGACACTATTGACAGCTCACTTCACCCAAGTTTTCACGGTGAGATGTTTACAGAATAGCATGGCTTTTTTTTTTTTTTTTTTTTTTTTTGGATGGGAAATTATCAAATAACTTCTCCCGCTCTGGGTGGAGCGGGAGGGCGTGTCAGACTTTTACTGACTAAAACCCACCCGTGTTCCTTCCATTGCCTGTGTGCCGAGGTCGCGATATCCCTTTCAGACAAACCCGCAACCCCGGCAGGCATTGGCCCTTCCGGACCCCGTCAGTTGGTGCTGACATCTCTTTGAGGCGCGCGTGGAACACAACGCGCCGTCGACCCGGGCCTGGTCCCTATCGGACGGCGAGCTACCCATTGCTCACCGTCCGCAAGCCCGCGCCTACGGAGAATAGCATGGCTGGACTTATGTGCGTAAAATGTTAGCCTGTTTAGATTTTGCATTGGTTTATAGTTTGGTTTTGTTAGTTCAATATTGGTTTTAGAGCAAAAATAAGACTTTGAGTAATAATTAATGCGCCTACGTCATTTTGTAGATACAAGTCGGTATCTTCTAAAAAAAAATGTTTCTACCGAATAAACGAAGGAAAGCGATACTACATCATGTTTTACTCATACTGATTACACTTTACAATGATCACAAACCAACCATTAACCATTTCATAAGCAAAATATTTCAGTATCTTATCTAGATACTGAAATTAAAGTTGTAACCAAAAACGCGTTGCAATAAATTTTAACTAATATTATAAATGCGAAAGTGAGTTTGTTTGTTTGTTACGTTTTCACGCTAAAACGGCTATACGGATTTCGAAAAAAATTGGCTCATGGATATTTTTTATTTCGATATTCCCACGGGTTCGAGACTTATGCGGGTGAAGCCGCGGGGTACCGCTAGTACGAGATAAATGTACGCTGGTACGCTGATGACGTCACATACAGCTTACCAGTACATTCAAAGCCACAAACTACGGCGTTGAAACTTAATTGAAAAAAAAACTACAATACATAAATTTTCCGGGTCGTCGATTAAAAGTATCGGCATTTTTCATCGAAACTAGAAAAAATGTAGGTCAGCAATACAATCGGAGAGATCTTCAAACAAAATGCAGAGCTATAAAATTGAAGAGCTTGCGATGCGAGTCCGTCCGCCGTTGGTGGCAGTTACGTTTCAATTTGTACCGGTCCCTTTCGCGAGCGTGCTCCACTGTCCCGTTAATGTAATTGGTCAAACGTTAAACATCATGCCTGAAATAATATGCCGATGTTTCCTTAAATTGGTGGGTGACTTTATTTTGTACCTATATCCGTTGCTATGTTATTTGAGAGAGGTCAATGAATAACGGATAACTTGAAATTAACTTGAAATGCTGTTGAGATGATCTACTCTTCTTTTTCTTCCAGTCCAATGTTATTTGGTGTCAGCGCAAAAAGTTTTATCAGCTTTCAGTCACGTCCATCAGCCGCAGAGAAATCAATAGATATTTTAAACGGAGCAAATGCCTATTTATTTTAAAGATTTTATTGAGTCTAAAGCTACTTATGACCTTTACAGAGGTCACTGAATCATGGAAAACTTGAACTGCTATTGAAATGTTCTAGTCTCTTCTTCCAGTCCCTCTCTATTGTTATTTGGGGTCAGCGCAAAAAGTCTTATCAGCTTTTAGTCACGTCCATCAGACGCAGAAAAATCAATAAATATTTTAAACAGAGCAACTAAGAGATTGAATTGATTCTAGAGATACCTATGAACAACTTCCCATTGAAACCAAGGTGGAATAATGAAGCGCTTCATCGCTTCAATCTGTGTGTGATGCTGCTTGATTCCTTCAACGTAACATTTATATAGCTAGTTAAGACCCAGCGATTCTAAGTGAGTAATGCTTTTACTATAAGCTGTGCATAAATTACTTATTATTTTGCTTCCTGAAACCGAAGCTGCTGAATAGTAAATCTGCCATCAACGTCATGTGAGGTGTTATGATTTGTTGAATACGTCATATATACGACCATATACGACGACACACGTTCCGTGAGATTTGGTTTCAAAATTTCAACGCCAGAATCATGTACCGAATCCATGGTATCAGTTTTCGCGTCGATGTCCCTGCCACCCTGTATTTCGTTGAACAACAAAACCGACCCGAAGAAATTATTTCACATATTCGGCATTTATTCGGCTCGTGCTGATTGATAAATTTCATTCGGCAACTACCTTCGCTTTATCATGTTCGGGTCGGTTTGGCACAATTCGAGCTAAGCCGAGCGGCGATTCCCGAACATATAGATATTATCTACATATATTCGATTTTGCAACCCAGCTGTGTCGAGTCATACCGACCCGAACATGACGTGTATAGCACCCCTAAGGTGGAGCGATTCTTTGGAAATGCTTGAAGTTACGATCGATGATGTTTTCCTAAAATCTTTGACTAAATTCTGCTTTCAATAATTCAGTAAACAGGTAAAAAATAATGTATTTATTATTAACAGGTATTCTGGAAATCTTTGAAAGAAGTTTGGTGAATAAAATTACGAACTAATTTGAACATTTTTACTTCCCTTTGATGTCAGGGAAATTATCTTGTTTTCTATTATTTGGGCCCAAATTCGTTTTTAAGATCTTATGGGAAATTTCAAGAGGAATGTTTATGTTTATCGAGAACTATATAAAGAGTGTATTTGGTGATCTATACTTACAGTTCTAGTTACCTACTCCTCGGTCCAGTTCCAGTCGGCAAGGGTTTATCATACCCGAGGCAACTTCGAGTAGGCGTCTAGCTTAGTAGACTATTGTAATTTCAAAGAAAAGCGTAGGTAACTGGTATTATCTTGAATTCATAACTTAGGTATTCAAGTGAATAGAATTATTTTAAAGGTCATAATATGTTAAGAAAGATCGTCTTAAGAAGATTTACCTACAAGTCAATTCTGCGAAGTCTCACTTATACTTAGGTATCTACTTTATTATGCATTAAAGGGTCTTCCTATTTCAGAGCTAATAAACATATTGTAAGAGTACGTGATTGAGGTTGTTACTCCCAAAAAAATCACGTACTTGTTAACTTCTTCCAAAAGCCTAAAAAAATTGCAACATAATGTAAAAAATTAAAAGTAGAAGGACATGGAAGGTTCAACCTTCCATGTCCTTCGCGAACATCCCTTAAAGGGCTTTCAATTCAAAAAGTCACTGGCAGTTTCAATTTCTTAAAAAAAAAAGCGGTCTTGAAAATTATGGCATTCGCGAGTGGCACTTGAAACAAACGGCGTTATCAAATCAGTGCACTCGAGTTAAAGTGCCGGTGAAATAGAAGGGGGCACTTATTGCCCCGCTGAACCGCCGCACCCCCGCACACCCCCGGCCTATACACCCCGACAGCCAATGTTCTATAAATGGCAGGCCAAAACTCGCGAGAATGACAAACTTACGATTTTAATGAAAACTGAAAGGTTTGTTCGATTATGTTGTTTATAATAAAGGTTTGTTAGTAGTTATTTCTCTGTCAAGTGCGTCTTGTTACAATCTGTAGTTGTTGAGCGTTATGTTAATGAAAATTTTAAGTTGCAAACTTCGCAAGCCATCAAGTTTAGTTCTAGAAGTAATGTAATAAAACATGTTGTAACAATGTTATTAAAACTTTGATATATTCAAGTTTTCGGTCCTTTTGTTTGCTCTTGTTTATTACCATATTTTACTAAAAGAAGATTTAATTAGTAGTCTACTGAAACATTTGGAAGACTGCTTTAGATAGCTAGGTAATTAACGTCTTTAATTAACTTAGTAAATAGGTAGATTCAATATGATTTACTGCGCACTTCTGATGAGTCTAAAACCACCAACAATGTTTTTTACGCTGAAAAGCTTTGAACAAAACTAAGACTGAGGATATTACGTTATACGTGTAGGTTTATTTCAATATTTTAGTTTAAGACTTCGCATATTTATATTTATCTCTTCTTGTTCTCACACACTATTGTCTACATTTCTTTCTCATTTCTCCTTTCGCAGGTCTGCTGGAAGAAATTTCTTAAGAAATAAGCAGTACCTATGTACTCATAATTATGATTATGTTGTATCAGTATCTATTTTACTGTGTGTACATAAATAATAAAATAAATAAATAAGAAACCCGTTGGCGGTAAAAAAGCATTTTAACTAGTTTTATGCGAACGATCAACACTTGGAAGGCTGTAACTCATTTCCTAGTGAAATAAACAGAATGTTCAGTTTCAGTTAGTTTCATTATTACTGCACACACATTTTGTTATACAGCTTATGTATCAGAAAGATATATTTATATTTAAGGATGAAGACCAACAAACTGAGAAACTTTGTCCGTCGCTTTGTTATCAACTGTCCCATGCAAAAAACTTCAAAAGCTACTCGACCCAAACGTGTGGGACGCCTCATTATTTTTTCGCGATTACTTTGTTGGACTCATTGGATTTGTCCATGGGATTTTCAGTTTGATGGTCACACACACTCTCACCCTTAAATATGACCACATCTTTCTGATAGTGGCCGTATAGTTTATTTAGAGCGAAAAATAAAACTAGCTACGAATGTTTTGTAAAGCCCTTTATTTAGATTAACAGTTTTTGTGAAATTGATTGCACGAGTTTTATTAATCAATTGTGTAGTTGGATTACCGCTCACTGAATGGTATTCGCAGAGATTGGTATTGAATGTTTTTGGCAGTTAACGGCCTATGAGAATATGATGAACTTTTTTAGTTTGTTATCCTCCAAAACAATGTAACTACTAGGCCGGGGAAATTAGGTTTGAATCCTGCACTAAATCTTAACAGCGGTTTTTTCTTGACGCGTGTTTTTAGTCTCCAAATAAAAAATAAAAAAGCCAGGACCGCATCAAAACAAAAAATGATAACACGTTTTTGTGAATAATAATTGAGGAAAAATTGTTAACAGGGAAAAATTTACAAAACTATAAAAATAAAATTAGTACCTTACGTGACAAAAAAAGGTTTGATTTAATGTGTATTTTTTTTTTGTAATCGATATATATAGAGCCTATAAACAAAAGCTAAAATAAAGGACAATGCCGAAAATCAATGAAGTAAATAAACATTATTAAAACGAGTTTGTACGGATAAATTAATCCACTTTCAGAAAAGCAAAGTAACATTAGGACAAGATCTCTTTAAACTAAATCTATGCATACCTACACGTAGAACATTCCTCCCACATTTAAAATTGACGAAGACTCACGAACGAAGCCGAAGGGGAATGCTAGTAAACAATATATTTAAGAAATCTCTTCGAGCGCCGCTTATGTTAACGCTTGAATCTTCGCACGGCATTGTTATTGAAATGGAAAATTAGAATTCAATTTATTTTCTGTACGGAACGCGAGTGATCGACTCAACAACCTCAACCTGCTATTAGTATGGAACTCTGCGAGAATTATTACTGAATCTCTTTTACATTTTACTTAGAGTTTTTCATGAAGTATGTGGGATATCCTTTGGCACTTTGGTAGTTTAAATTTGGAAAGCTCTGAATCGATTACGTACCCAAGTAGGCCGCTGCAAACATATTTTGCCGAAATGGGGTATTGTCGATTCATCCAGTGGAGTGCGGTGCTCCTGAACAGACTATACCCCATCTGGTAGAGTGTTCCAAATGTCTACTCACCTGCACCCTTGACGATCTGAACAACGTCTCTGGCGCCGCAATAAATTTGGCCACCTACTGGGCCCAAAATGTTAAGAAGAAGAAGTTTAAATTATTATTTGGTAATATTTTAACTACCAGCAGTACGCGAGAGTTACTATGACACATTGAGGCTCAGAAAGCAAATATAACACAGGTATGAACACCAGCTGTGTCACTTTTAAATGTGTAACAGAGATGGTGCTCATTACTCCGAACTTTTTCGAACACTCCATGTGCTATATTTATTTATGTATACGTTTATAATGAAAAGCGTAGCGTTGGAAGGCCTCCCACAAGGTGGACCGATGACTTGGTGAAGGTCGCAGGAATCCGCTGGATGCGGGAAGCACAGAGCCGGTCAAAGTGGCGGTGCTTGGGGGAGGCCAATGTCCAGCAGTGGACGTCTTTCGGCCGAAAAGCTGATGATGATGATGAATGAAAAGAGTTTCCATTACTTTAGTGAGTGTATATATTATTGTTATGCGCAATGCCTGTTTTATGCATTGTATGGTGTTTAAGGGCGTGTTGCAAACCTAAGTATTTTTTAGAATCTTAAAACTGATTATTAGATCTTTTAGCAGAGTCTGGCAAATTGAATTTGATATCCGAATAGCAGTATTTCCACAACCAGTCCACAAATTCTGCAGCACGACTAATCCTATAAATAAATTGGCTGATAGTATTCCAGAATTTCTGATAGTTCGACTTAGATGCAGTTCGGGTGGCATCTATTTCAGTAACTATTGAAAACTCCGAGTATTAATATAGGATAAATGTTAAAGGCGATTTCATGTAAGACTGGTTAGAAACTTGCATGAGATAGCTTTGCGGCCCCGAGCTATGTTTAACTTTCGTTGCTGAGAAAAGCACTTTTGTGGATATTGTATTTTTGACTTTCGAGAGCCTAGATTCGTGATATTATTCTTGGTTTTCTACACGAATATTATAAAGATTTGTATTTTTGTTTGTAATTAATAAACTCAAAAACTACAGGACCGATTAAAAAAAGCTGGCCGGAAGCTAGTACTCAATACATTAATACATAAACAAACAAAAAAAACACACACACACTCACATATGAATACATAAATAATAACATAATTTAATAATAATTAAAATACTTCCAAGAATTTAAATAATAACTACCTACATTATTCTTATGCAATACATAAAATTAAAATAACTAATATACTATACTTATATACACAAACCTAATAATATACAATATATACATAATTATACACCCAATTAAACACTAATAATTTATAATAATATTTAATTACTGTTTAGCCCTCCTCTCTCCTTATTTTGCTGTGCCCGACAGGGTCCAGATTGATCTTTTACTTATTAAACCATCTATGTAATACATATGGAATGCAATAAAGAATTGAGTATTGAGTAATATTGAATTTAAAAAAAATAATACCTATGTTAATAATTGATTAAAAATTATAAAAATATATACAAAGGTACAATGGTAGTATGTCAAGTACCCACTTTGGATTAGCAGTGGGTACTTGTATTAACTGGGAACGGGGTAGATGTGTTCTGTAATTCCTTTTTCTATTCAGGTACAATTCTACTTGGAAGTAATTGTTTTTTTGCCTGTAAAACTACGTAACTCCATTACTTCCTTTTGAGTAAAATACAATACACGACGTATATTTTAATCCACTTTAACTGTTCTTAAAGAGTCATAAAGAACCCTGTAAGAAATCGATGCGTGTTTCACATCTCAACGAGGCATCTTCAGGATGACGATTGACTAGTTGCGAACCGGTCACGACGTGTTGCCACGTCAAGCGCCGAACGCAGTGTAAACACGTCGTGTCTGGGTTCGCAACAAGTCAATCGTCATCCTGAGGATGCCTCGTTGAGGGGTGAAACAGGTGTCGTCTCTTACATGGTTCTTTAAGAACAGATAGGTGGATTAGGTTACTAAATATTTGTCGTCTATTGTATTTTATAGGTAATGGATTTCCGCAAAGTAACGCTTGAGTCAATTAACTTCCTTTTGGGTATTTTCAGGCAAACTGTTTATCTACACTGGTTCTAAGCCATACATTTTAACACTTAGCCTATTAAATTATAAATAGCGTTAGATAAAAAAATACCCAAATAAGCTTTACAAAAACCAGTCCAAACACTCTCAACGATCCCTTTTAAAATAACTCCCATTCAGAATTGTGAAAACAGAATCGTATTGGGTTTAAAAATGATATTTTTAAAGACACGAGGTGACGTTAAAATTGGAAATGCTGAACGTAATAGTTAATTAAAGTTCAGTGAGTTCAGTGGGGCGATCATCGAATAACTGAGAATTAACACGGTTGGAGGACCGCCATCGAAACTGCACGCGAATAGGGCTGCGCCGGAGCCCTACTGCGGTTTCAGACGCTACGGTACGCTTAATTTTATTAGTGCGAAATGTGGGCACTTAATACGGTATGTTATTTTGAGTATTTTAGTTACAGTCCCTAATGCATGAAGTATTAAATCACTTTACTACATTAATTATAAAAAAATTACTGACCTTATATTTTATTTCTGTGCTGACTGTTTTAATATTTTTGTTCCGTGTGAGAAGGCTGATCGAGGGCATAAGGCGTTTCATACCGTATTTCTATCGCCATCTTCAACCAGCTATGCTATGTCTATGTAACGGTCCGGGTGAAATTTCAGGCATACGAGACATTCCAAGGGTTGACGATGTATCGATAAAATTGCTAGAAAACAACAGGATTCAACGTAAGGATTCTAAAAAAATAACTAATACCAATAGGTGTAGTACAAAAGTATAATAACATTGCTGCTGGTACATATTATTATCAGACATTTAAATAGCAAGGTTTCCGTGGTCCCATAGTTTCCATAAGGCTTAAAACATAAATTTGCACTAAGTGCTACCATAGTTACAGGTTTTATGCCATCCCTACGGACCGCGGTAAGGCGAAAATTTCCCATTGTTCTTCACACCCTGCCGTATGTTGAGGCGTTTTGAATATTTCATGCCCGATAATTTATTGCATGATTTACTGCACAAGGGCCTTCTATGATTGCTCTCCAGATCCGGCTATCGCTCCTTCCAACTCCCAAGTTTTTACGTTCGTCGAATCCCTTTTTATAGAATTTACATATAAAAATAGTGTACTTTACTTTGATATAGTGCGTGCTCAATTCCGTGTCACTTCGTCGGTTCACTTGCTCTGTATACGGGATCGGGATTTACGTAATTTAGTGCCGCTCCCTGACTATCTGCGAAACGTTGGCGGAGGATAATAGCATGCTTTTAAAGGTTTGAACAATATTGAGCTGCGGCGTCACGATTGGTGCGAGATTTTTCCACACATTACACATCACTACCTAGCCTTTTCCCAACTATGTTAGGGTCGGCTTCCAGTCTAACCGGATGCAGCTGAATACCAGTATTTGACATGGACCTGACCTCCACAACCCAGTAATCGGGTAATACGATACCCCTTGGTTAAGACTGTTTGTCAGACTTTCGGGCTTCTGACGACCCGTAGCGACTCTAAGGCTAAGCGTATGCTGAGACGGCGGTGACGCAGTACAGCACAGTCCAGATTTTGCAGGGTAGGGCAGGCGAGGCAGACATAGGCCGCAAGCGTATGCTGCGACGCAGCTACACGGACACATTCACGTCCTAGCTAGTACAAATAATAGACGGCTGTACTGCGTTACCTGCATCTCAGTGAAAAAACAAGTGAAGACCTTCACGCGTCGCGCAGAAATCTGTGTCGGCTCTAGAACAAGACGCCGAGCAAAACCGACATATGTCTGCGTCGCACGTGTCTACGCCGCAGCGTACGCAGCTGTCAGTTCGTTCATGCATTACAAAAGCTGCTCTATCCTGCGCTGCGTGGACCTGCGTCTCAGCATACGCTTAGCCTCAAAGTTCCACGACTGATAGCCGGGACCAACGGCTTAACGTACTTTCCGAGGCACAGAGCAGTCTCGATATGTAATGATGGTCATCCATCCAAGGACCAACCCGGCAAGCGTAGCTTAACCTGTTGGATCGATCTGTGCCACTGTTATTACTTAGCCAGGAGCTTCTCACATATTACGTATGATAAGTGTTAAAGCAGGATTTTAAACGGAAGAAATAAGACTTTTTGTCGCGGGAAAAGCATTAGGGCAGTCAGCACGATGGTACTACTAGGTCTGGCTTTCTAGGATATACCGGACGTACCCGTACCTACATTTTAAAAACATAGCCACGCGTGGAGGCTATTTTAATGCATGCGAAATAAAGTGAAATGCGATAAATAGAAGCATAATATACGGAATCAGAGATTATTTACGAAATGTAAGGTGACATTTAGAAACTGGGCTACTTATTAACTTTATAACAATTAAACCGCGTTCGCGCTCCGAAAGTAAACTGTTTCTATGTACTTACGGAAACCGCAAAGCTTTATGTTTTTTGTTTACCGTTTATATAACTAACTAGCTTTTGCCCGCGGCTTCGCTCGCATGGATGTCGGAAATTATCCCCCGGGAATGTACTACCAGAATAAAAGTATCCTATGGGTTAATTCAGGTTTTAAACCATCTGTCTGCCTTATCCAAATTCTATTAGTAGCATAACATAATGATTGAATACTATCGTGAATTCATGCAAGCCTAGTACTTTTTGTTAGGTTACTGCTCAGAAATTGTGAACAACGTCTAATGATTGAAATTACTATCTTGAATTCATGCAAGCCTAGTACTTCTTGTGCCAAGTTTCAAGTTTATTAACTAAAGGAATCACGTTGTCCCATACAAAATCCCCCCCCCCCCCCCTTTTCACCCCCTTAGGGGTAGAATTTCAGAAAATCCTTTCTTATCGGATGCCTACGTCATACTTAGAACACACCCTCCAGGTTTTAGGTCTCTACGATCAGCGGTTTAGGCTGTGCGTAGATCCGTCAGTCAGTCATTCAGGACCAAGCATTTTGTTTAGAGGACTGTTAATAAAGGGCCTATTTCAAAACCGCTTTTCCGAGATGTATGTACCGACCTACTTTTCGTTTTCGCCGCGTTTCACATGTTGGTTTGAAAGATGTATTAAAGAATTATCTTTTTAGGTGACTTCCTTATTCCCATATAAAATTCTTAATTACTGCTTTTATGACATAATGGCAGGATTAATTTGGTCTCAGTAGGGTGGCGTACGATAAGTGGACGGGCCTATTTCCGCGCCTTATCTCCCCCTCCCCGCGCTGATAACACAATTTTGTGTAGAATACCTCTTTAATAGCCGCTCTTACTGGAATGGGCTAACGAATAAAGTCGATCTCTTCGACGTAAATCCTCGAAGCAGTCATAAGTCAAGTTTATAGAGTTTTGGGACTTTTTCGTCGATAGAATTTAAGGGAGTGTTAAAGTTTATGTTTTTTGTTAACGATGGGACTGGAATACGTATATCTTTCTATGCGATCTATTTTGTTTGGTTTCCTCTTGCAGTTGAGTTTGATAGATAAATACACATGTCTGAATATAACGCGTGCCTTCCAGATTTTCTTGAGATGGGTTTTCACATTTCAATAAAAGCTGGCGACCTCCTTAGGTATAAATGTGACCTATAAATTCAATAGTGACTAAACCACGTTTTATATTCGGTAGGTACCTATTTTATTTTCTTCTACACAGTGTCAATGACCTTGGTGAAGGTTTGAAACATGGCATAGATACGTGTGAATGTGATTTATAAAGTAATGATAAAATATGTGATATTATTGACAATCAACAAAACGAAGATAAATTATTTATGTTTAATTTATCTTTATTTCAGACAGAGTCCATTTTTGAAGAGAAGACTTCTCTAAGCGCGTTGAGCGATTTTTGGTAGGGGATAAACTTATGGATTCGCGTCACCGACATACTCACGTCGTAGTGTTGTACTATAGAATCTAGATGGCGCTAATACCAGTTGTAATTTTTTTATTTCTGTCGGCAGTCCGCAAGATTGTTTTTTTTATTTAGATGGCGTTATTAGTGTCCTATCAGTAAAAAAAAAACGTGTTACAATAATTACACAATTCTATTTCCTATTTCTGTGCAGGTTTACACCCCAGTACCCAGTAAAAGAACTATCGATTTTGCACGCTAACGTGCTGAGGATAGTGTTGGTGCTACTACGGCCCCTGATCATCATCGATTTTTCCTAATGACGGCGAAGAAATTATCGATGAAGCAGCATGAAACATGTAGTTGACTTTTTAGTAAACTACGTAATACTTAACTACATATTGTGTATAATTACAAATGTACTTATATGGTTAGTTTGTTACTGAATGAACGATGTTTTTACGAGTATAGTACAGGTTTTTTTGAATACGCTAACGGTTGTCTTCAACTCTACGTAATCAAGTTGGCGTATTGGACCAACGCTACGATCAAAATAAAAAGAAAGTAAATACCTACCAATTTGTTCTACTTCAAATACAATGTTCACATTTGTTAAAAACACAAATTGAAATGGTCGGGGTATTACTTACGCCCAAGGCATCAATCTTCTAGTAGGTACAAACGTAGTGATTACTAGCGTTTGTTATCAAAAACGAATTGGGTCATGATGTCAAGTAAGCCCAAATATACTTTCTTCCATTAGCGGTGACATGTCAAATATAAGCTATATACTTATTACGTAGGGAGGTACCGAACAAAGCTTTGTAAACTTTGTCAACGAAACCGCTAGAGCCATTGTGATGGCGCTTGAGCTGCGTTTGTATTGGGTGAGTTACTGGAATGTTTCTTTTTTTTTGGGAATAGCTTACTAAATTGTCGTGTAAAAATGATAAAGAAGAAAACGGTTGATTAATTATTGGTCAATCGATCTGCCTAGCCTTTTCCCAACTATATTGGGGTCGGCTTCCAGTTTATCAGGATGCAGCTGAATACCAGTATTTTACATGGAGCGACGGCCTATCTGACCTCCACAATCCAGTAACTGGATAATACGATACCCCTTGGTAAGACTGGTTATCAGACTTTCGGGCTTCTGACGACAAGTAACGACTGTCAAAGATACACGAATGACAACTGCTTAACGTGCTTTCCGAAGCACGGAGGAGTCTCAGTATGTAAAAATGGTCACCCATCGATTGAACCGTTCGGGCCACGAGCTACTCTCTAGACATTAAAATACATGCCCTTTATGACTGCGTTTAAAAAAAAGTAATACAGGATTTATTTGGTCAACATTTTCTGAAAGATTTTTAGATTGTATTCATTTGTCTGCTTGTTTATTCTAAAGACTAGTTTTTGCCACCGCGCTATGATAACATATTCCTAAGCTTTTCCATACGCAGGCGGAAGGCCATTTAGTCCCACCCACCCCTTCAGGGACTTTCCACTGAAGTGTGCTCACAACCCGTCCATTCAGCATTAGCATGATAAAAATAAAAATAAAACCGCGCACTAAAACGTGGCACTAATATAATATTCAAGTTAAACGCGCCTTACGTAAGGATCGCTCATTTCCTAGCAAGTGCGGAGTCGCCATTAGCAATACAAACATAACGCGAGCTCTGGTGACACCTGCGCCTTTACATATTGCGTGAGCTTTTAATATTTAATGCTCTATCGCATTGCAATAATAAAGTCCTTTATTGATACTTGTCTATATTATAGTATTTATGTTTGAGTAGATTACAGACCAGTCTTGCAACTTATACAACTTTCTTCAACTATAATTCACAAGTAATCAGTTATTTATTAATTCGTACAAAAATTAAAATATTTTCAACTATAGAGAGCGTGGATGTTTTTTTTTAAATTGCTTAAATGTTGTTCTTCGTGTTATGCCGTGTTCGGAAAAGGAAAATACCTACTTATCTACTTACTATCCCAAAGCAAAATCCGTCAATTTTCCATAACTAGGCCAAACGAGGCACAATTGTTCGGCCTATTTGAATCGGTCTAGGCTCAAAGACTGCAACGGTACATAGTCAAGGCCTGTCAGGTCATCGTCCACGAACACTGCAGTAATACATTTTCTTCTACTGCCTCTAGCAACTTGCACGCGAAGATAGGCAGCTGATTCGCTGTATTTTTTTTGTTTTTTATTCCTAGATTACTTTACATGGCAGGGAAAACTGTTTTAGAACTGCTAACCTACTTTTAAAGTAGAATCTTGATTGCTTTTATGTGCTTGTAAACGGTTCATATAAATAAAGTTTTTTTAAACTATTTTTCTGTTATCTTCCATTTTAAAACTGAACATACTGAGTGAGTCTTTGGAGATGGGATTGTAGAGTGAAAATTGAAACTAAAAGTAATAGAGGAAAAGGGTTAAAGGAGCTTCAAAAGTTAAATAAAAAATGCTGTTTCGATTTTACCTTCGACGTAGAATCCTCATTCCCAGAGACATTATCATGAATTCTTTTGACTTTTCTAATAATTCCTTATAAAGATGAATTTTCAAAAGAATCATAATACAATTGGCAAAGGTAACGTGTCCTGTTGAAGTATTTTGCACCTTAAAAGATATTTATTAGAAAATTTCAATGAAGGCTACTCAAACAGCCTGACTTATGCAGGTTCCTTTGAGGATCGGAACCCTCTCCGTAGCTCCCTCTCTTTCTATCACGTAGACAAGCAATTTTCCCATTGTTATTCAAATCGTAAATTAATTATTCATTCACGTCATTTTCAGACGTGAATTTATTTCCTGCTTATGATGCTAGGAAATGCAGGGAATAAGACATGGTGCCTCTATTGTCTGTTTAAATTGAATATTGATTTTTAAATCAACAATTTGAGATTTTCAACACCAAATTGCTGATATGATTTTTTTTTCTGATTTTTCAGGGACGTTCTAACTCCGCTCACGATATTTTGCGGTATTTCCCGACAAGTTTCAAACTCAAATGTAGCCCAAGTTCATGAGCTTACCACGCAGAGAGGCCTTGAATTGATATCAACACGCCAACAACATTGCAATTTGTATCCACACTGATGTCTAATTCAGGTATATTCACGACCATTATTTGTATATCATTAGAAGACAGCTTAATGATTTAACATGAGATTAATGAAGTCTATACAGAGATATAACATGTATACGGATAGGCTAGATACAGGCAGAGACAGCGCGAGTTCCGCCCGAAGCCACGAGTATAATTCAGGTTCATTACAGCGTTCCCAACATAATAGACTTTACCTAAGCTTTGTGTTACAAATAGGATTACAGACAATATTGTGTGACGCGGTATTTGACATGCAGGGTGAAATTAAATTATTCAGCAAAACTCCGCAGACGTGATGGGGATCGGGTATGTGTCTACAAGATAAAAACAAAAAAAACTGATGCATCAAGTAACTAAATTACCAGCAGCGATCGTAGATTAAAAAAACATCAAATATATTTTTTGTATTGTGTCGTGTTTATACAGTATGTTAATTAACGAAAGGCGTTCCCGTTAACCCGCAATAGAATAGCGGCCATATATGCTAAAAAAATAATACCATCCAAAAACAAAATGTAAAAAAAAAAAAAATTAAATTAAATATTCACAAAAAATAATAAACGCCTTTAATTAACATACTGTATATCGATACCCATTATTCGGCGGAGTTTCGCTGACTAATTTAATTTAACCCTGCATACATACATAAATATAAAAAGATAAATCTTATTCTATTTTTGTGTATCAAAAAACTAAAAAGAAAAAGTATAAGCTACCCATGTTTCAGGGTTGATAGTTAAGTATTGACGATGTTGATCTTTGACGCCTTTCGCGTCACTTAAGTCGATCGGAGAGGGTCAAAACGCAATCAAGCGAGGCTATCGCTGAAGCACTTCGGCGTGTGGCTCTAAGTAGGTTTATGCCCCAGTGACCTGACTTAATGTTTCAGCATTTTATTCAGCGACACGTACGCTGTGCCGACCCTAGTCGCCGTCAGAATTTCCTTACCGAATTTCCTTAGAGACTGGAACCGAGACGTTGTTTTTGAATCCACTTCCTGTTTTATTGCAACTTGAGAATTTGAAAATGGATGGGGTGATATCTATGTCATCTCGGATTGGGAAGTTCCATTTGATAACGCGGGAAATGGGACTCGATGGGCCCTTTTCGTTTTTTGCTTCCATTTCCGTTACCAAATGCCAAACTTCAGTTTGGGTTATTAGTGATTCCTATGTGTCCAGTGAAGTTTGATTAGGATGGTATCTATCAAAGGCACTATCATCATTAACAGTGAATTACTTGCCACAATTTTCACTCGACACTACTGTAATATACAATACTGATAAATAAAAAATTGCAAAAGTAGCTTTAATTTGTCACACAAAAAGCTTTTTCCATATCAGAAATACACTATCTATCTTAATAATTATAATTCAAATATCGTTGTTAACTGAACACTTTATTCATATTCTACACGACAGAAACATTTCCTCATTTCTCTTTGCTACTCCATCACCAGACCCTGTTCATCTATCTATAACCTATTCATTAAGACATTTCCAATGAGCCCACGATACCTGCCATGCTATTCTGTAAACATCTCACCGTGAAAACGTGGGTGAAGTGAGTTGTCAATAGTGTCAATCCCTGTGGAATGACAGCTCATTCCACGCTCTCTTCACCTAAGTTTTCACGGTGAGATGGTTACAGAATAGCACTGCCGTGCTGTAATTTGGTAAGGGAGTTGGTTATCTTGCAAATTCCAGGTGATGCTGCAGTATCAGTTCAAGGTAACAAGTTCTTCTAATATCATGGAAGTAACAGAATACCAAATTTCAAATCGATCAGACCTATGGAAGACGCATTCATTCTTCAACTAGAAAAGAACTGATAATCTTCAAACGGCTGAACCGATTTTGATAAAACATGTCTAAGAACCATCGCTAGAAAACCTGCTTTCAAATAAAAAACACCGAATTCAAATCGGTTTACCCGTTTAAGAGCTACGGTGCCACAGACAGACACACAAACACATAGCGGTAAAACTTATAACACCCCTCTTTTTGCATCGGGGGTTAAAAATTTATTTCAAGATTATCCTTTGTCAAAACATAATAAGGTTGACAAAAGTTAGTAGGTAGATATTCAATTAAAGTTACCCATGTAAGTGAAGCACATCTCACATCTGCGCATAACGAGATAAAGCATTGTTTCTGGGTCCGCAAGAAAAACGGTCAGCTGTTGTGAAATATTAGCGTCGGCCGAAACATTTTTCATCCGTTTTCCTCTCGGTACACCTTCAGTTGGAACTTCATGAATATTTCAAGCGGGATCAATTATTAAAATGATTTACTACTGCCCCGCCTTGCCGTATATACGAGGGGCTCTATGTGTGCCTACATTTTTCCTGAATATAAGAAAACTGGTGATTTTTTGTCCGTTTTCGTGAAGAAACTAAACAATTAAAATTCTAGTCACGTTTATTTTGAGAAAGGTTTCTGCTTTTATTATTTTATTATTGTGTCTTGTTTGCCGCAGACTCGTCGAGTCTAGGTTGATAGCATTGTGGCCTGGTTTTATTGTTAGTCCTAATTTTGAATACTAAATAATTTTAAGCATCCTATTATATTCAAGAAAGCCTTTGCTATTCACAGCTGGGTCATAAATTAAGAACTCGACACTCGAAATATCCAAGGCTTATCTATGCTCTGAGTCATACTCAGCTTTCATGGCGCCTTAGATAACTCTATCTTCGTAGAATCTTGCTGAACAAGATATTAAATAACACTACACTCGGTTTATGCCTCCATACTCCATAGCACTAATATTTGAAAGCTAACACCAGCATACTAAAGAGTAGATAAAACTCTATAGAGTGAGCTCCTCGGCATTTCGCTTGCAAATTGCTCGTCCCAGGTAGAACGAATATCATGTTACGTCATGCCGCAACGGAGGCATTAGCATATCGATGCGGCCAAGCCACCTGCTAAAAATGTACTCAAGAGCTGTTAGCCGCCGTTGGTCACTTACCTACTACGTATGAATTTTTATTCCGAAGATTTTAGAGCCGAGAGTTTGTACGGTTAACATTTTATTTCTGTGCCCTTTTTGACGTCGTCAAAGCAAGGTAAGAGACGCCTTTTGATATCCAATCATTTGGTTAAAAACAAACCATTAAGCCGCTTTACTTTTGTAAAATGTTACTTTGCCAATGTTTAGTAGGTAAGTATCTGAAGGGGCGGTCTACCTGGAGCACAATTTGAATGAAAATTTCCGTAACAGTAAACTCGAATTACATTGCTCGACCTGGGGATGAAACCTAGAAGCGTCTCCCATTACACAATAACATTGTTGTTTTAATTATTTACATACTTGAATTGCTTGGAAACCAAACTTAAGGTGATAAAAATGTCGAAATATCGTATCTTAAATAAACTTGTAGGAGCTCTTAAGAAACTTCGGAATTGAAGTGATCTAGGTGCTCCAATTTGTCGATATGGCATTCCTTAAAATATTGCGGAATAAAATTGAAGCCCTCTCTATCTTGAAGTCGTATCGCGTTGTAAGCTCCAGTAACATTTTGATTGATATTGGATATTTTTTCTTTGAACTAACATTATTTTATTGAAACATATCTCGCCCTTAAAATAACTGGTTGTTATTTACATCGGCGTCCCGAGCATCGGCTCTCACGGCCCCCATTACATTAGCCCTTTTATGGACCTCGATACAGACCCTTTATCTTTAACGATAATCTTTGCTCTAAGAGAATTCTGAATGGGTTCAATTTAATTTTAGGTGCTATTTAGGCTATCATAACGTAACATAAGCCTGCGGAGGCGCACCCGGATAGATAGTTGTTAAGATAAAGAATTTAGCTCAGGAGCGGGCGCGTATTTACAAAAGCTCGACATTTACCTGGCGAGGTATTCAGGCCCCGCCGATTGTGCTCGCTCCCTCAGCCGTGCTATACGATAAACGATGAAAAGACCTACCGCCGGACACTCCATTCATGTATATCATTGAGTGCCGCACACGAGAGGTAACTATGTAGAAAACCGAGGAAACGTCGGTCTCACATTATAAAAGTACGTTTATGTTACGTTTAGGTTTTTCAGAAGGTAAGCTACACGAATTAAGTAATAACTAAAATGGTCTTTGTAAATGTTTCCGGACGGAATTTCCCCGTTTCCTTTGAAGCCATGATGGCATGTGTCGCGAACTCGTGAGGAAAACGGTTTCATTAAAGGTTTTTGTTTCTAACATTGAAGTTTTAATGTCTGTTTTTGTCATGTTGACAAAGGTTGTTCGTTTTATGAAATAATGTTCTAAGTAGGTTGTTGTTATTAGATGAAAAGTTATCCATATTAGTACGAAAATAAAGAAAAAGAAGAAGAGGATATTCGTAAGGATAAATTTACGAATTCTCGCTTGAAATAATGGTATACGATAATATGTTATTGTGAAAATGGGTACATTTATAAAAAAATACATCTTGTCTGTATACCTACATTATAAGTAAATAAATGATTTCTATTTCTATTTTTAATACAAAACATTCCGCAAAATACACACAAGGATTTCTCTTAAACCTACTTTCCAAATATATTTTTTAAATATCTGCGACACCAAAATCTACTCACGCAACAGAACATTCGCAATTCTTTTTTTAGAAAATAAAATATATTTCCCGGGTATCTTATCAACTACATCACCCTCGGCACCCTTCTAAACACTTTTATTTGTATATGTACAAGACTTACTCAATTGTCCGCGTTTCTTCGCGCGTGGAGTGCGATAAACGCTGAAAAGATGAAATATAGTCGACGGGACAGTCCAGTGGTCAATGTGTAGGGCGCTGCGGATGTATTAGCGCTGTTTTTTATTATTTTTTTACTGGGATTTTGATCTTAAGGGGACTTTGTATTTATGCGTTAAAAGAAGTTAAATACGGTCTGGGTGGACATGATAATACTTACATGCATAGTCACCATGCGGCAGTTCATGTATAATCAGGTCAGTTAATTGTTAAGCAAAGTGGCAAACTACGTCAATTTGCTATGTTATATCCATTTCATACAACTGTCAAAGAATGTCAGTTGTGATTTGATTATACGGACAATTTAAGTTGGTCGTCAATTTCTTTTACAATTATTTTCCCTGATTTTACATACAAAATCATGATTTATAGGTTCTTTCCGATGTTATATTTTAACTGAATTTATGATATTATGACCTATACTCTATGTACACTTGTAAATTTTCAATCAGAGATAGAGCCATTTGTAACATTAGGTATTAAAGTTCACAAATTGCAATTAACGTTTGTATTTATTGGACCAGTACCATTGTTTGCAGTGTAAAGTAATACATTATCTACACACAAAGCCGCATAATATAATGTAGGTAGGATGTTTAGCCTAAAAGCACGTATCTATGTGAATTATTAATGAATAAATATCGACAAATTTGCTCATTTATAATAATTATTACTAACATTGTTAATAACTGGACAGTCTTCTGTGCACATAGTTGACATGCTACGTGGAGGAGTATTTTGTCGCCTAAGAGCAACATTATATACATAATATCACGCCTGTATAACCCGACGGGTTAGGCAGAGGTGTACCTAGAGATACCCACGCCCAGGCCGAAGAGTTCTTTTGGTTTTTCTATATAGGTATGTATGTATACCGAGGACTAGGGCTGGCCGAGGGGCGAGGTTTTTGCTGAAAATCAGCGCTGTTGACAATAGGTTCGTCCGAAATCACTGCCTTCAGCTGAGCAATGACCTATTCTTGCACAGATACGACGCACATTATAATTGATCTTGTTATTGTTGTTACTTGTTACACAAACTGTTATTTTTCCACTTTGCAATCAGCATTTTGTAGGTTTGAAAATGTCTCAACACATTATGTAATTATAGTAAATTGTCTTTGGCCTCTGACCCTGACAGCAAGCAATAGATAAAATTTTGTCAAACTTTTCTGTGTTAGTAATGGATACGAGGCTTTTGGCTAATTTGTCGTATTGTTTTTTTTTTTGTAATGTGCGTTTAGTTTGTGCAGAATAAACACTTTTTCTTTCTTTCTTTTCTTTCTATACAGTATTTTTTTTTATACATATAGAACATTAAAAAAAAAAAATTGCATGCCCATGTGACGGTAGAACATGGAGGACTTTCATAATAAAACATCAATGTAATAGTTACCCATGTTTGCAAAGTAATAAATGATTTATGATTAACTGTAATAGTTAGTTGCTTAGTAATATAGTTTAAAATATAAATGAATGTCAATGTTGAAGCCTATTATAAAAGTTAATAACTAGGGCCCTAGAAGGCCACGGAGGTGTTATTTTTGTAAATTGACTTCGAACAACGAGTAATTCCTGTGCTAGATAACTAGTGATAGCTTCAACTACCAATCAAACTGCCTAACCTATTCCTAACTATGTTTGGTTCGGTTTCCAGTTTAAACCGAATGAGCTGAATATGGGTATTTTTGATGGAGTGACTGCCTATCTGACCTCCACAACTTAGTAACTGGGTAATACAATACCCCTCGGTAAGTCTGGTTATCAAACGTTTAGCTTCAACTACCATTTTGGTAAAAAAATGATTTATTTCATAATGAAAATCTAAGCATGAGCGAATATTTAGAGGCCATAATTCTCAAAAGCAATTTTCGTTAAAAACCATTTATAGTGATAGTGGAGCCTGTTCCGCAAAGAAACAGTTTACAGAGGCATTATATTTCATACTGGCCCGTTAACGTCCAGTACTGGACATTGGCTTCCCGTATACTGATATAACACACCACCAATATTTCCATAATTACCGCTTTGCACGTAGATTGTGAAGCGTAGCGAACCATGATTGTATCAGTTGCAGGTTAGTCGATGTTGGTACTTATCCTTTTGATAATCTCACTGCTGAGTGAAGAATAACCTAATTTGACCCAGTAACTAATGGTAATATTTGGAAGTTAATAAGACCTTCTTTACCCATGTCTCCATTAAAAAATAAATAAATAAAATATCTTTTATTCACCGAAGTGGGACGCTACCAACACAAATTTGGACTGTAAATAAAAAAATAGAAGAAGTTTATTCAGGTTTTGGAGGTGTGAGGAACAGGGTGTAAAGTTCACTCATCCTCTATTGAAAAGGGAGGATCCTCCGACCGTACGGTTTTCGTGTCCGGCGGGCAACTGCCCATTTGTTGAAGTCGGGAGCTTGTATATATGTCGATCGTGCGGTAAACTCTAATTGCGAGTTGCAGGTTTTGTGTGACGTCAGGTCTTTTGATGCGTAGTTCGCATGTGGCGATGTTGATGCCGCCACAAGGTAAAAAAGTAAAACAATAAATACAAATTTGCTTAAGTCTACGAAAAATTCAATTGTGTTAAGTGCCTGAACTAGGTCATTCTGTGTTTCAGGCGAGGCAAGGTCTAAATAATCAAATTAATTATAAAAATCTAGTCATCTGTAGATTTGTTGACTATTTTCTATTTTGTAAAGTATCTGGTAAGTACTTGTTAAAAGGCCTATACTGTCTTTCCATACCGTTATTTGAAAATATTGTAAAAGCTAATTATTTTTAAAAGAGTAACCATGGAGTTTCTTGCCGGCTCTTTACCATAGGTAACGACCAATTGGAACCGTGCACCTGGTTTTTGACGTTTCATAAGTGCCCATGTAGGTTTATTTGAAATAAAATATTTTGATTTTGAATCATAGAGATCTTTTTGCAAAACCAACAAGTTAGTTCTTGTAATAAGTTTTGTTGTTGTTGTAAAAACGCTTGTTAATACGCTTCAGCGATAAAGTGAACAATAAACTTCTTTTTAACACTGTAGAATAAACTTTATATCCTAAACGTAAGCAATATTACCACAATGAATTAGAATAAAGATCCCACATCTCTAAACGCAAAGGTAATTACAGCATTTATTGACACACGAGGGGAGGTCCAATAATGAAAATATTTGTCCATTGATCGTAATTCCGCGCGTGACATAGCCGACCTATTGGCCTAATGACGTTCGATTGTCCCACTCACTCACATTTCAGCGTGACACGTCCCATCACTATATTATGATCTACGCTGTTTTAGCTTGTGTGGCGTTAATGAGTTTTTTTGGCAATGTGTGCGTGTTAATTATGCGGATAAATTGTTGGGACTCGGTCCCGTTGGCTGATAATTGCTGCAGGGTCTCACTGCCAGACAGTCGCACCTGACGCGCCGGCACGGACTGCCGACAACACCCGACCACGCACGAACACGCACACAACCGCACAAATAACGCGAACGAAGATATTTGAATACGAAATAAATCACCGCGAATTCGAAGTGTTACAAAATTATACATTTGGATTTTTTGTAGCACGCTTGGTGTTTTGCCTTTGGGGTTTTTAGGGGTTGATTAAGATGACACTTCTCATAATTATGCTTGCACTGAGTAGACCAGTAAAAATCGAATACTTATATGAAATTCTACCACTCATGGCCAATTTTCAACCGACCAATTAGCATACCGAAAGTCTCTGCTATCTTTTTGGCAGAATTCCTTTTAAACTTTTTGTAAAACCCACGGGTGGAGTAGGTCTTCTCTATTTTGCGGAGTAATATATACGTTCAAATAGGGACGGAATTTCGACTCGATAATCTAAACCAAATGTTTGTATATGTATGTTATTTGCGTTAATTACTGTGAGATCTGAACCAGAATCAAGCAAACATGTTTGGCAATTTCTGTAGGCAATAACCTGGCGCAAATCCCCATGAGATACGATGATAAGGCTGTTAGTAGATGGACATAACATTGAAGTACCTGTATTTGACTGGTAATTCCACCTGAGGGGCAATTCCCGTAATTTTTAAGAACGTTCGCATTTGCATCTCATTCGCAATCCGTCAAACATACAATCAGTTTAGCAACATTTTTGACAAGATTGCGACTTGAATGTGAACGTTTTTTAAGTACGAGAATTGGCCTTCTAATATTAAAACTGGGACTTTCTCCTTTAAAACTTATATTCCTTTTAATCATTTGTCTCGAAACTTGAATAAATGAAAGAATCCCCAACTTCACACCATTGTGATTGTTATAATTCATCAACGAGTACAATATAAGAAGAACAAAAGAGACCAAAGTAATCTCAAGTACTAAGTACTTTTGTTTCGAGAACGGTAGATAAAACTGCCTAACTAATACTGGCTAAAATTGAATACGCGTGAGGGGAATTTTTACTAAGTTACAAAGTACTTATGAAAAATATGGATAAGAATCGGTTCATTGTACAATATCGTACCTAGAACTTTGGGAATAAAGAAAGTTTTTATTGTAATTAAAGTTGTTTCACGCATTTATAGGCAGAAATATGCTTTTATTTTTACGACGGTGTAAATGATAGATTGAATGAGCCATATAATTAAGCTTTTCTTAGATGTAATGGAAGAATACTTATCGTTAAAATATCTACACTAATATTATATAACCCCTATAAGATCACTCGTCTGTCTGTCTGTCTGTCCATCTGTCACAGCCATTTTGCTCCGAATTTAATGAACCGATTAAGTTGAAATTTGGTACAGATATGTAACCCAAACACGGACGTGTAACGTAAATAAATGAATTTTGAATACGGGGTCACTTTTGGGGGGGAAAATAAGCAAATTAAGTAAAAAAAAAAGTTTTGCAAGCTACATCAAATGAAAGGGCTTATTGCGAGGATTTTAATTTGTTTTTTACGGTTTGAATTCATTTATTAGATTACATTGAAAGATTACAAATCACTTGTACAGAAATAAATACAAAAAACTTCTTGATTTATACATTTTTGTTGTCCAGGATTATTAGTAAGAAATTTAACATGAAAAATATTAAAGATAGACCCCCCCCTTTTTAAGTTAATTTTCGATAATTTGTCATGGATATTCAGAAAAATACGGGCGGTCACATACCCATGGGCTACATTGTATATTTGTGTACTTTTTGGGTGAACAAAAATCATGGAACTCTCGTCATCGTCACCGCACGCTTCCTATGAGCTATATGTATACTGTGTATATATATATATGTACATAGATATATAATTCACAAGTTACTTAGTTTTCACTTCTATCGGCAGTCCCCAAAGACTGCGCCGCATGTTTTTTTTAAGATTTAGATCTTTTTAGATTTAGAGCTTTTTAGATTTAGATCTTTTTAGATTTAGAGCTTTTTAGATTAAGATCTTTTTAGATTTAGATCTTTTTAGATTTTGATTTTGATTGCAGGAAAGTGAGAGGATAGATGTTACACATCAATAAACCATTATTATTAGTCGATTTTTAGTCCTGAACGAACATAAAACCGTTGATTTCACCGCATGAAAATAATTGTCTCATAAAACAAAACGTAGGAGCTTCGTTACGCTCCATCATAATGTAGGTCATATGATGGCCCATAAATACGATTATTACGTTTCCTCCGAACAAAGCTTTATCTGCGTCTCTGATAGCTGTGGTGACGTAATATTGATGTCAGCAGATGTGAGGGAATCTCCGTAAGTTCTAACGTCATTACCTACCGTTTGTTTGATTGCTCACAGATAGCGGGATGGGAATGAGCCCGAGGCGCTTTGGACTCGAATTACTCAAGGGAACTTACATAAATGTTAACGGGTCCATTGTCGCCTGTTCTCTAGAATCTGCTGTTACATATACTGATGTCATATTCCTTCATGAAGAAAGAAAAACAAAATTGTTTATTGCCACAGAAACACATGCATATAAAAAAATCGAGGTGTCCGGTTGGAATGAAGTTCCTTTCGCTGTATATATCCTTATATATTATAAAACAATGTCCCCCGCCGCGTGTCTGTCTCTCTGTCTGTCTGTCTGAACGCGATAAACTCAAAAAATACCGAACGGATTTTCATACGGTTTTCACCAATGGACGGAGTGATTCATGAGGAACGTTTTGGTGTATCATTAAGGTTTTGTGTAAATTGGCTGAAATATGACGATTATTCTTGAATATGTCGGAAAAAGTGATGCCGACTGGGAGCTTTAGTGGCATGCGCCGCGTAATCCGCAAAATAAAAATAAAAATTATGTTCTACAGGATTGTTCATCTCAAAAAGGTTAAACAAAATGTCCGCGATGGCACATGTCTATCTTTTAAGGATGACCCACAATAACCGTTAACATCTTTCAGAATTTTATAAACAGGTCATTGTTATTTCTGAAGATATTTTGACCGGTATTATATTAATCCTTATCCAACAAAATATGTTATGTTTTAATTGGGTATTTAATTTAGATTAAAATATGCCTTGACATCATATTATTAAAATTAATAGTTTAAAAGATATCACAGATTCAAAATAACGTGTCGGCTACGCGGGCGCAGCGGTAGGAGTCAATGACCTTTTCCTCGGCTATTAGGTATGTAATCCCGGAAGTACGTTCCCGGGGATATATTTTGCGACATCCATGCGGGCGAAGCCGCGGGAAAAGCTAGTATGTATTAAATAACAGGCACGATGAAATAAATTAATAACGTTTGAGAGCAATTAAACAAAAAAAAAAGTGTCTTGAAGGTCAAGAAGTTACACTTTTTTCGGTCCAGCTCTCCTTCGCTAAGTGTGCAGAGCATAAAGTGCGATGAAGAACTTCGTTCCGAAAAAAGAATAAATGATACTAAGTACCAAAAAAATAAAAATAGTACCTGAATATTAAAGGATTTTGCGACTTAAATCACGTGTACAATTTAATAGAATTTATGTTCGTGCCACTGAAATCCGCACAGCAATAATGTGCTAGGGCGAAAATTGTTATAGCGCTTATTTAGTGTTAAGTCCGTTTTTATTACGTATCAACCCTAACGTGGTCCATTTCGATAACATGATTTTAACAACTAAAGGGTAACGTTGAGCCATCAATGTAATTCAGAGCTTCATTAAATAGAAATATATCTTGCTATAGCGAAGTAAAGGGGATTCCTACATAATTTATACCTGAGTCTTGATAAAACTTAGAAGGGAAATGTACAAAGACGGTAAATTATGGGGTAATACATTCTGGGGTACATTATTCAAATGCAGTCTCAGTGCAGTTGCCATCGTAGATCGAAGTGCTCAATGGATTTATCCTGCCCGTTGTTAATTTATTGCCGATCCAGCAGAGGGCGCTGAATAACAGCTTCCTGTACAAAGCTGTATCTGCGGAATTTACATGTGACTTATTACTTTTGTGCACGAGTGTACCGTTTGATTCTTAAACGATCATGTTTGAAGTAAAAGCAACTTTAGTTACTTGTGAATGGAAATGCGTTTTGAATATTTTTGCAATTATTTCACAATTATTATTTTTATAGCGACTGTTGACTGCTTATGTTTTAATAATGACGTGCACACGTAGATAATGAATTAACGTAAAATAGGCTTTCGTACACAAGGTTTCTAAGAAATTCACGACCCACATTTTGTTACGTACAAGCTGCTCGTTTAAGATTAAGTTGCTGAACAACCGAATGCAATCTAGAAAATTACACCCAGTAGACATATTTTACAAGAACTTGTGTAAGGTCCATAAACGTCGTAATCCAACACATAAACAGTGTCCTAAATAATCCCAACCGTCCATTACGAGGATATTTTACGGTCGTTTAGCTCATAAAACCTAGACCTATTTCCGAGGCGCTGGGGCTTGCACGGCCTGTCACAACCGCTGAGTTCCCCAATTCCTAAGACCGCGCTTTCTTCTAATGCGCAATGTTCGCGTGCCCGGACCAATTTGTGTTGGCGCCTTATCGCCCAAGCTAATGTTCAGTGTAATGCCACTTCCGACATGAAAACTGTTCCCAGCTCATTGTTCTCCCCATCGGCTTGCCTCCTTAAAATACTGTGTACGGATAAACACGGCCGATAGGAAGCCACCCGTTTCCGGAAATTTGGATTAAGACCGGTTAGTATTGTTGAGATTTAGATTGTTTCCTTTGTTTTCGGAGCTGTCAGACACGACAATAGTATTGCACAAAGGACAGGTATTAAAATGACGCGTCTTATTTCCACATTCCCATATTCACTGCTTTCATATTCGCGTCAAAAAGGCGACATTTTTATTAAACAGTACAAGGATAAATCCGTGATATATATTTATCGTGAATACACATATTTCGCGTGTCAGCGCAAGCAGGTGCTCGCTCAGAGTTTGTCCCGTCAGCAAACATAACAGCGGCCATTATTACAGTTGTGTAGTTTCCCTCACCTCGCGACTCCGACCCGGTCGCGCATCAAGATATATCGCCGACGTGAGCCACGGAAGAAAACACTTTTTCATTGATTCAGTGCCACATCTGGCGACAAAACGCCTTCGGCTTTCCATTCTGATGACCTGACTTGACATTTTTATTGCTCTCCATATTTTTGTGCGCCTACAAAGTATTTATGGAACTAGGGTAAAATATTGTGAAACTTGAAGGAGGACTGAACAGATATTATGATATTACTGACACGATATATTGAAGAACTTTTGACGGCGATGGGATGCTCGTAGCACTGCCCTTTCGCCTTTTTTATCGCACTTCTTTTGTCTTTTATCGTAACAGTTTGTTCGGGTGAAGTTATGCGTCAAAATTATACCGGTCCATATTGTACCTAAATGTCTGGTAATGAAATAGGGACAATGTTTTTTCAGTAACTTTCTTTTAATTTCAAAAGGCTGAATGGTAATGTTATTTCATTACTGCTAATATATTTCTGTCAGAAATTCGACTAAAAGAAGTTTTTTCTTCTATCAAATATTCCATTTGCGATGCTAAACATCCAACTAAGAAAATACTCATGTTATTTTACTTGGCATACGGCATCGGTTATAGGTACTCAAGTAGCTAGCTGATAAGGAAGAAGAAGACTGTAAATTGAAGAGTTTCCCAATACTTTGGTAAATCAATAAATTAATCGTGCGGATGCCTTAAATTAAGAAACTTTTGGGTACACCTCGGATTTCTCCTGAAAACGTCAAGAGAAAAACTTCCCTAATTCAAATTGACGCTGATGCGGTGACGTTGACGCGCTTATACTTGCCTAGGAGTACACAATTACATATCGACATTGGACTTTTTACCAATATAATCAATATTCAATATCAAGAACTAATTCGAACTCATTTATTTCCACGAAAGAAAACTTTTAGCCGAGAACTGTCAAACTTCGTGACGGGCTGCTCTTATAACAAAACACAATTTGTCATGATTGATCAAAGAAGTTGGCCAAAACAAAGACAGATCCCGTAACAAAGCCGTCTTTTGTCAGAGAATTTTTTGGCTAGCCTATTGAAGGCTTTTAAGAAGTCAGATTTCTTCGTTGTCCAAAGTTACGCGAAACTTTTATATCTATTATTTTCACGTATTTTTTGTGGACGTTTTCATTATGTTATGACTTGAGATTGTGCTTGTTGTTAGGACTCTAGATTTTCTAATTGAAAGTCTACTCAAAGCGTTCTTTGCTGAGAAAGATAACCACTAATTAATATTAATCTAACGTTTCTATAATGACTCGTTAATGACCCGATCAGTGACCCGCGAGTACGCGTGAGGTGCGGTCGCGTCATTTACCTACGGTGCTAGAAAAATGACGTCGAACTCGAAAGTAATTAAGTGCAATAACTGTAACATTGTGATATGTGAGGTGTTAGCCTATATCCAGAACAAAATGGATGTTATGGATGAGGAAAGCTTGATGAGATTGTGTGTCACAAGTTTTTCTGAAGAGGAGATCGAAGCGGCTAAAAACTTGCTTTTCGACTCGATCACTACTACAAGACGCAAAATTTCGCGTAAGAGAGAAGGAAAATCACAGAGGGATCTAGCCGATATAATTACATTATTTAAAGAAACAGATCCGGAATTAGTACCCATATTTGTTGCTCGGGAACTACATAAATTACCACCAATATCGTTTGATCATCTGGATGCAAGTAAACTTTTAAAGGATATTTTGTTGCTGCAAAACGAACTAAAGATTATTAAGGATTCCTATGTGACTAACAAACAGTTAGATGATTTAAAGTTACAGATTGAGCAGTCCAAAGACCAAACATTGGATTGTACAATAACTGATCTACCTCACAATACAGAAAAGCAAAACGTAGCGATGACGCAGTTTTTGGCGGGTTGTTGTGAGCAAAGCGAAGATAATCCGTCCTTGTCGTACGCGGATTGCATCAATCGGTCCGTCCCTGTCTCACTTACAAGCGCGCATGTGGAGGCCTCAACCGCGGTTTCGACACAGGTACAGCGCAGGCGCGCGAGTCCTGAGCGCGTGAGTGTCTTGCCGGCGCGGTCTATACCACAAGCGATAAGCGGAAGCGAGAAAGTGCAACCAGATAAAGAGGATAAGAATGAATGGACAACTGTACAGAAAAAGAAGCCAAAGTACAAGTTTGCTGGAAGTAGAGGAAAAGCGGCTTCGGATGTGGATATGAAATTTAAGGCTGCGGAAATGAATATTCCATTATTTATATCCCGTGTAGCTAAAGAAGTGACTGATAGCGACATTGCTGACTACATTCTGTCAAAGACACAAACGGCAGTAACAATAAAGAAAATTATTATGCAAAAGGAAAGAAATTATAATGCATTTAAAATCTTTGTACCACACCACAAGCTCGCAGTGTTTTTGGATGATAGCCTGTGGCCAGAAGGTGTGTCGTTTAGGCGCTTTGTTTACTTTAATAAAACTAAGCAGGGCGCAAATAAAGTTGAGAATAGTGATGCGATACAATACAATTAAATATGGGTACACAAACAAATACAGCTACAACTACTGTATCTAAATTTGTCAGTTTTAACTGTAAGTCGATAAAAAGATCAATTGATTGTGTTAGAAAATTGTGTCGCTCGGCGGATATCATAGCCTTACAGGAGACCTGGCTACTTCCCTACGACATACCGATACTGGGCACTATTGACCAGGATTTCGCATACACGGGCACGTCAGCAGTGGATATTTCAACTAGTGTTTTTAAAGGAAGACCTTACGGTGGCGTGGCAATACTGTGGCGTAAAAGTGTGTTCAAAGAGGTGACTGTTATTGAGTGCAATAATCCGCGTATCAGTGTAATAAAAGTGTCTATGAAAGACCGCGCATTTCTTGTGTTTAGTATTTACATGCCAACAAATGGAATAGACAATTTGGAGGAATTTACGACATGTTTTGGCCAGGTATGTGCGATAGTTGATCATTACCCTATAGAATCTGTTTACGTACTAGGAGATTTTAATGCTCATCCGGGAGAACTATTCGGTAATGAGCTAATTAATTTATGTATGGACCAACAATGGACCTGTGTGGATATAGACGTGTTAGGAAGTGTATTAAATAATTATACATTTATAAGTGAGGCTCACGGGTGTGTGAGGTGGCTCGATCACTGTGTTACTAGTCATTCTGCCAAACAAACTATTAAGAATGTATTTATTAACTATGACACGTTTTGGTCAGATCATTTGCCCCTAGTCATTGAGTGTGAATTAAGTGCAATTATATGTAAAAATAATAATAATAATTATAGTAATACTAGAAAAAATAAAGCTGTATGGGGCTATAGAACTAAAGAACAGATAGAAAGCTATACCAAATTGTGCAATAGTAAACTTAAATTAATAGATTTTCCTGTTGAATTAAGACAATGTAGTTATGATATTTGTAATTGTAAGGAACATAGAAACTATTTAGATAAACTATATAAGGATATAATAATAGCATTAACAGAATCAGCAATTAACACTGGTGAAACTCAGTCTCACACGCGTAAGAAAAAGCATGTGATAGGATGGAATAAGCATGTATGTGAAGCTCACAGGGAAGCTAGGAATAATTTTTTATACTGGGTTTCTCAGGATAGGCCACAATCCGGTACTATATATGAAGATATGTGTGAAAGTCGCAAATTATTTAAAAATAGATTAAAGTGGTGTCACAATAATAAAGAACGGATAAAAATGGAAATTATTTCAGAATGTCGTGCCTCTAAAAACTTTAGTGATTTTTGGAAAGCAACCAATAGTTTAAATCATAAAACTGGCCTTCCAGTAAGCGTGGGAGGTGCGAGTGATAGCAGAGATATAGCGGAACTGTTTAGAGAACATTTTACCACAAAGTCTCCACTGGATCCTTCGTCTGCAGATCCTGGGTCCACCATGACCGGTGATTTGTATAGGGTGTCTGCTAAACAAGTTCGACAAATTGTGAGTAGCATGTCTAGGGGCAGGTCACCGGGTCGTGATGGACTCAGTATCGAGCATCTAAAATATGCTGGTGTTCATTTACCACGTGTGCTCGCAATGTTCTATACTTTATGTCTGAATCACTCGTACTTGCCTATGGACCTTATGAAAACCATTGTAGTACCAATTGTTAAGAATAAAACTGGAGATTTGTCTGATAAGAACAACTACCGACCGATTTCTTTGGCTACAATCGTAGCCAAGGTGTTGGACGGTGTGCTCGACTCAGAACTTGATAAACATCTCAATATTCATGATGCTCAGTTTGGTTTTCGCGCAGGACTTTCCACTGAAAGCGCAATTCTGAGTCTGAAACACACTGTTCAATACTATACGGAAAGAAGTACACCTGTGTATGCATGCTTTCTTGACCTCTCCAAAGCATTCGACCTTGTGTCGTATGACTTATTATGGGAGAAACTCAAGAAAACTGGCGTGCCTACACAGGTGCAACGGATTTTTCATTTCTGGTACCAAAATCAGAATAATTATGTAAGATGGGCAAACACCTTCTCAGACACGTACAGGTTGGAGTGTGGGGTGAGACAAGGTGGTTTGAGTTCTCCTAAGCTCTTCAACTTGTACGTTAATGAGCTTATAGTTGGGCTCAGCAGCACACGAGTGGGATGCTGGATTGACAACGTTTGTATGAACAACTTTAGTTACGCGGACGACATGGTGCTGCTGACCCCAACTGTAAGTGCAATGAGGCAGTTGCTCGCAATATGTGAAAAGTATAGCATTCAGCATGGTTTGATATACAATGCTAAGAAGAGTGAGTACATGGTTTTCAAGGCCCCCGGTAAATGTACACTAAATGTGCCCGCAATAAAGCTAAATGGCATTGAACTAAAGCGGGTAGAAAAGTTCAAATATCTTGGACATTATGTTACTGAGGACCTTGATGACCAAGTTGACATAGAAAGGGAACGTAGGGCATTGGCGGTTAGAAGTAATATGCTGGCCCGCAGGTTTGTGCGTTGTAGTGAACAAGTTAAAGTCACACTATTTAAAGCCTACTGCCAGACTTTCTACACGTGCAGCCTGTGGTTCAGATATACACAAAGGACGCTCAATGCCTTACGTGTCCAATATAACAACGGATTTAGGATGTTGTTGGGGTTGCCCCGTTTTTGCAGTGCCTCCGGTATGTTTGCGGAAGCCAGGGTAGACGGCTTCCATGCGGTAATACGCAAGCGGCTCGCATCATTGCTGAGCAGAGTCAGGAGCAGCACCAACAGCATCCTACAGGTTATTGCGGAAAAGCAGGACTCAAACATCCTGAAAGCATTTATTCGTGCTCAAATTTTTTAATCTTTTTCTTTTTGCGGGTGTGTATTTTGTAATTGTGTATGGACATTGATCTGAAATAAAGTTTATTATTATTATTATTATTATTATAATGGGCTTTCAAAACATACGCTGACGGCTATTTTTTTACTCTTGCATATTTTTTTTTACTTGTTCCGTTTTATATAATTAATCCAATATACTTTATGTTCTTCACCTGGATATTTCGTTTTATGACGTTATATGATCTATGTCGACCACGGTTCGATTCCGGGACGACATTTGAATTAGATGTGGAAGAAATACATTTTTTCGCTACAACTCTGGAGCTGTTTCAAAAAGAATGTCTAGAACTTTCAAATTGAAAGTTATTTCTAAGAAAGAATGACATCTTTTATTCAATTTTGTTCTTCTATAATCAGGTGTCAGATATGTCAAACTCATATTATTATTACTATGTCTGTGCCTAAATTCGTCGTTCTACGAAAGACAAAATAAGTTATTCATGCAACACAAAATTTAGCTTAAATAATTTACATAAACGTGTCTACGAATACGCAACATAAATAACAAAAATTTGACCTTTGATCGTTTAGGTAAAAATTTCCTTTAAACTACGTACGTATTTACATCTTCAAAGCGTTTCTAAGTACAGGTTGAATTTCCGAGTGAATTGGCTGTAAAGGTAAACATAATGTTTTTTTTTCAAGCCACTTGGTTTGGGGAATAAACAGGGTGATAAATATTCATGAGGAACGTAAGCCTTCTTGTCATAGGCCTTGAGGGCCTGATGGATGGCGAGCGTGCAATACTGTTATTATATAGCCACGTATTTATATGTTCTACTTATGTGTATAAGATGTTTATCTCAGCATTATTTAAATTAAACTGTATGCTGAATGCTTCACAGCTCAGAATATAGACCACGTCTTCATAAAATTTATTTTTATTTTTATTTTAGACATAATCCATAAAACACTCATACATTTATATTATAAACTATTTTAAATTCTAAACAGAAACGCCCAAAAATAAAATTGTGATTAATTAAATTAGAATATTTAACAAGTTAATAAAAAATTAAAATAATACTTAATTAAAATTGTCAAGAAATTATAAAAAATGTCAGAATCGTATAAAATCGAATCGAATCGTTAATTTAAAATGCGGTTAAGAGATTTTGGTTCGAAGAAGATGTAAAGTTGTTTTATTTAAAAAAACTAGCTGAACAGACAGACGTCCTGTCTAAATTTCAATCATTCATACAAAATTCCCATAGAAAATGCACTTTCAGTTTTCCCGAATTTTCCATAAAAACCTGATTCTAACTATTACGAACATTTTGAAATAAAAATTTGTCAACTCGGTCCGGCCGTTCTGAAGAGATGCGCTTACCAACGAACAGCATTTCATTTTTATGGTTCCGTACCCGAAGGTTGCCAAACGGAATGCTATTACTAAGCCTTAGCCTCCGCTGTCCATCCGTCCGTCCGTCTGTCTGTCAGTGGGCTGTATCTCATTAATCGTAATAGAGATAGACAGTTGAAATTTTCACAGATTCTGTATTTTTATTTATTTATTTAAGGATAACCAACAAAGCAAACACCAAAAATACATGTTAAAATACTCATATTATTATTACATTTTGTAGTGTAGCCTTAATTTAAGGCTGCCATGGCATGCATTGAATATAGGAGTAGGAAATGCAGTTACAAAACAGTTACAAAAAAAGAAAAAAGTTACAAAACAACACATTGCCGCTATAGCAACAATAATAAAAATGAAATAATAGTATATTATGCAATTAGTGAATAAAAGACGGATTTAAAGCGAGGGCCATAGATGAATCACGAGCAAGTGAAGGATTCTAACGACTGAATCACGACCGTAGGGAGTGATTCATGACGATTGAATCACGAGCGTAGCGAGTGATTCAAGTTTTAGAATCCTGAGCGACGCGAGTAATTCATGGCCCTCGATATAAATCCGTTTTATTCAAGAGTTGCATACTATACTTTATACCATGACTACGAGAAAAAGAAAGATTTAAGCGAAAATAGACATTTATTGAAGAAAAAAGGAAGGTTGAATTAAGCTTCGTGCAGACTGGTGCGACGCGACAGCGCGACGCGATTCTAACAAAACAATTTCAAAGAAAACTTCACGGTATAACAATGACCGGTGTCGTCGCGCTGTCGCGTCGCGCTACTCTGCAAGGGGCTTTAATTAAAATGCACATTAAAATTGGAACAATTACTAAAATCAAAAGTAATTTTCTTATTATTACTAATAACAATCAACTTGTGAAACGATATTTATTTCCTGTGTATAGAGTATGTTTTCGCAAGGAGGTTGTATAGCATTGAGATGGAGGTCGCATATATAGATGTGTTCTAAATTCAAACACCAAAACAGTGATTAAAAGAGCTTTTTATTCACTGTTTTCAGTGAATAAAATAAGCTTTTTAGAGGGGGAATGGTATAAAGTTAATAATTAAAGGGGGTATAAGAGAAACGTTGTTTTCTCAGCCTTTTTTACTCTGGATGAATTTATCCCAAGCACAAACTTAACATTGTAGTTGAAAAACATGTTCTCCGATACAGAATATATGGGACATCATGTTTTCAAACTGCAAATTTAAGTTGGTCGATTATTATTACTCGTTAACCTGTAAAGCCTACTTAGCTATGATAGTTTTCCTTTTAACTTCGTTATACTCGTATATACTACTGCTGTAATTTTTTTCTCAAATCCAAGTACAAACATTTAGCTGGCAGGGGGGGGGGACACACACACTTGTCGCTAACAAAAATAAGCAATTTAAATCTTAATATTTCGCAAACGGATTCCTGAATTGAAAAATGGTTTTCACACACCCACAATATTTTTGAACGAACTTTCCAACGACACCCCATACCATGGGATAGACGAGAAAAAAACATCCCCACTTTACGTGTAGGGAAGGTACCCTAAAAAATTTATTTTACTTGATTTTATTTTACCACTTTATCGGCAGGATTAATATGTATACCCATGCCAAATTACAGCTTTCTAGTACTAACCGTCTCTGAGCTAAGCCGCGGATAGACAGACGGACATGGCGAAACTATAAGGGTTCCTTGTTTACTACGGAACCCTAAAAAAGATAGGTTTACCATTGTTTAAATTTGAGAGTAGTGGAATTTACAAGCTAATGAAAAGAACTGAAGAGCTTTTAATAATATTTTTGGATTAAAAGCTGATAAAAAGTGTTTGTAATGTCCGACAAGCGTAAAAAATGTCAAAGACTGCAAAAAGCTTTACGTGGAATTCTCAAAATAGTATATTCACATATTGTTCAAGTATATAACGATACCTTGTTCGGTTATGTTGTGTTTGGAGATTTATGAATGAATAAAAATATTTATTTCAGACCAAGCACACAGTAATTGATACAATAGTCCATATTATGTTAGAAGGTAGATACTTATAGCTATGTTAGTAAAATATAAAATAATTATTATTTTGGACACTGTCCCTCTGTCGGACACCACGCTCAGAAGCGTGTTGGTGCTTCCCTTTACCCGAGACCACATTGAAGCCGTTCTTTTGCGAAGCACAGCCCGGAAGCCGTCCGTACTGTGGTCGGCGAACATGCCGGAAGTACTGCACCGCCATGGGAGCCCCAACAAACCCCTGAACGCGTTGTTATACTAGACGCGCAGAGCATTGCAGGCTTTTTTAGTGTAACTGCTCCACAGGTTGTACGTGTATAACGTTTGGCAATAGCTTCTGAATAGTGTGACTTTAACGTCACGTGAGCATCCCGCAAACCTGTGAGACCTGTATTACCCCTTACCGACACTGCCCTGCGCTCCCTTTCCATGTCCATATCATCATTTAGTTTCTCATTCATCATTATACTGGTTGTCAATTTGTATGTATGTCAGGCAGCTAACTACCAATGTTCAAGTTAATGGAATAGAGTTGGACCCTGTTGAGTCAACAGTTTTTCTTGGAATAACTATTGACGGTAAATTACAATGGGGCCCACACATAGAAAAATTGTCAGGTAGGCTCAGTTCCGCCGCCTATGCTGTTAAAAAAATTAGACAGATAACTGACGTAGATACAGCTAGAATTGTTTATTTTAGTTATTTTCATATAATTGTCTTCTGCCAATCCCCACGTTCATGTGCCAGCCTCGTTTAGGTTCTACCCGCGATGGTAACAATGTCGTCCGTCCATCTCGCCGCCGGACGACCGATCCTTCGTTTTCCAGTCCTTGGACGCCACTCGGTCACAACCTTATTCCACCTGTCATCACTACGCCTTGCCAGGTGTTTAGGTTCCATAATTCGTTTTCCGATATCGAAAACCTTCGTATGTCTTCGGATCTTGACGTTTGGAACTCGGTCCATAAGCCATATGCCAAGCAGGGAAATCTCCATGACCTCTGTGTAACTCTCACCCTGTACACATCTATGAAATAGGTCTTTTCTCAAAGTTAGTAAGTATTAATGCTCGTGACTGTACATGAATCTATGAAAATAAGCGAAAAGCATCTGAATGCTCTAAATGCGATAAAATTTTCTTGAAAATGTTCCGCATTTCACGTTTATAGCGTGTGTAGAAACGTCTGTCAGTGATGTGGCTGAGAATTTTATTCAAATAGTATTAGGAGCAATCGTTTATTTTTATTTTCGATTTGACACTAATAAATTACATTTTGTAGATGAACAATTTTAGGTGAACATGTTATTTAAAAATATAAAAATTTATTCACTAATACGTTCAATTTCTCCTTTATATCTAGACTGATTGAAATATTGTATTTCGATCAGAGTAATAATATTAATAGGAAACATAAGAAAAATAAAATATGCCTATTCTGTTCAGTATGAAATGGTCATCTTGACAACAATCAACATTTCCGTTGGTCAAGTGAAAATATTCGTGCGGACACTGAAATTAGATCAGCCGTCAATTCGCTCATGATCGGAAAAACATCACTGAAAAATGCTTTACTAAAAAATCCGTTCATAACATTAATCCCCGGGAACGCGACGCAGGCTTAAACCTTGTATTGGAGTATTTTTGGCACATCGATCTTGTTGTTCCGCAGCCAAATAATGAGTTAAGCGCTTAACATCAACCGCATCCGCTTTGAGCCGTGGCCAATGGTTTGCTGATTGATTTCCTTGAACCGAGTATCTGCGTCTGCGATTTCCGCGTAAAAAAGCGCTGGTAAGCGATGCGGTGCAGCGCTGTATAGTTCAGAATCGTAGTGGCTTAAGTCGATACGACGTTGTTGGTTCTTTGATTGCATTATCTATTTTGCTTATGCGTGCGAAGTTTGTACCTATGGTGAAGCTTTCCACTACCGCATTACCGCATTACTTCATTTCAGAGTGGCCAAGCTATATCTATTTACGATACGTGCTGCTAACTGCCCGGTGGTCGCCACATACAGGGCAAAGTTCGGTAACCCACCTGGGTATTATGTAGTGGTAGGGTGCCTACCCTACGTGATATTGTCAGTAACACCAAGGCGTTGCTGAACTTCTTGGAGGAGCTGGGGTGGATCGAATAAGCGATTTCCCACCCGTACGCAAAATACGCGCTTTCGCGTGGAATTGCGGATAACAGTTTTACCTATTTACCTATCTATCTACGACTACCTATCTATTAGATTGTGTGACAGTGATATTGCAGCTATACCGCCTGTTTGCTTGTAAGGAGGTTAACGGTCCCCGAAAAGATCAATTGCAATTGTAGTAATAATATCAATCGCTTCAATTGCATTTGGTATAGAAGATCAATTTGCGCATCAATGATTCGTGACGTTTTGATCGTTTCGAGGACCTTTCATTGAAACAGTTTCTGGTAATGCATGAAAACCTATGTAGTGATGATGCGGTGTATTGCTTTTAGTTATTTTAGTCTACGAAACTGCTGTCTTACTTTAATAACAAAGCCAACCATGGACTGGGTTAGTAGGTTATTCCTAGTATACGTCGAACACAGTTCTGAAATGAACCACATAATATAGTTTCATATCCAGAGACCCTCCAACGAAATACGAAATTTCCAGTTTCATTTTACAGTACATTGCAGTCTGCTGTCAGTTAAATGGCACCGAAGAAATATTGTAACGCGCAATGGAACGAGAACTCTAACTTCATGTCGTTGGTTGTTCGTTGGTATATTTAGGTTGTATGCCACACGAATTTGAATATTGACAGCTTTAGTTATTGACGTTTAATTAATTCATAAATTCATCGGGTACTGCGCTGGTGTGAAACTTTGGTTTTCCGGTCGCTCGTTTCAGTTTCAGTTTGATATTTCCCGTAAAATGACAATTTAATTTTACTGTACATGATTAGTTGTCGCGTGACAATATTCGTTAGTTGATGACAACCCAGTCCCAATTTCGTCGAAAATTGTAGCTATTACTGGTTGTGAATTTAAATTGACTTACTAATTTTCATCAAATTGGTATGATATGATACTTGTAAATGGTAGGCAGGTATCAAGCTTTTTATTGAATCCCAGATGGCAATTTATTTTTTCAAGTTCGCATGATTGGATTTCATTATTGCGCTACACAAAACCTTTTTCTTACTCAACACTTTTTGCATCTCAAATCGATGGATAATTGGATACAATTACGAATTCTTCAAGGCGATCATATTTGAATGTTTCAAAGGGTTTCAGATAAGTAAGCCTCCAATAATAAAGTATAAATGATGAGGGGCGAGGTGCGGGTGGTTGGAGTGATCCATTGCAGGCCCACAAAGATTTATGATAAGAGCCCAACTTACGGATGTCGCCACCCACTGCGCAGCGTCTTGGCTCCCAGTGCCCGTGGAGTAAGGGTTACTACAAACATCATTTTTGTATCTTGTCCAACCCGTAAATTGTTGTCGCAGGTTATTGTTATGAAACATCAGCATTCCTGTGGCAAATGACTCGGTGAACATCAAAAAAATCCGTCTTTGAGTTAAATTTTAAACTAACAAACTTTTTATGATAATTTATCTAGTATTTTTTTATATAGTGTACGGGAAAATTTTACCAATGAAACTGAACACGATCAACACATCGAAATCATGTTCAAGAGCTGTCAGTGTCAATATTCCTTAACAATCGTGCTACTGATAGCTCTTGAACGTGGTTGAAATTCGCCCCAAGTTCCAAAAACAAACAAAATAAACACCTGAAAACCTAATCATTAAAAACCCACAAAACAACCGTGGAAACTACTCTCACCACAATCGTACAAAAGTTAATATTCTGCCCATTATTCTCCCACATTTTTCCTTTGAGCAACATATTTGAGCGTAATTTTTGCCGGCAAAGTTAACATTACCGGGCTATGTTAACATTCTGCGGCGGATTAACAAGTAATCAGTACTAATTAGTGAGGCGGCTGACCTCCTGTAATACCGCATTACATTTTGCATTAATTACAGGTTAGAAACTCATTTGGCGATGCATGAAAGCTTTACAAATCGTTTGTAGAATCCTACAGATTTATGTTGTGTGGTTAGTTTGTGATGTGAAAGTGAATTAGATATGTAGGTATTTACGTTATTTGCTGCTGTTTAATCATCATTTGAAATGATAACTGTTGCGTTTCTTGGAGCTATGTTCAAATAGTTATGTAAATGCTTTTTACCTGCCTCACCGCTGGCGATCAACGAGAACTGACTAGAGCTAGCAACTAAAAAGGAGTTGGTCAGTAACGAGCTGCGAGTGCGACGACGGCGAGCGATTACTCGATGGTATGCGTATGTACCAAGCGCGGCTCTCTCAGCGAGTGTTCTGCCCGTCAAGCAAACGTCGCTGAGCGAGTACTTGTCGCTGTGACAAACGAGTACTCGCTGGCGGTGTGTACCGTCAGTGATCAACTATTAATATATGTATCTCTTTTACGTACACGGAACCCACAATCTCTTGTACCTTTCTTCAGCGAGAAAATCACTAGTTGCTTCCTCGTCAGGCAGCGGTAGGACAGGTGTCTTATTAACTCCTTTATAATTGTTAATTTTAAGGCTGCCGAATAGGGCTCTGTGATACGTGACTTAACATTTAAGGTAGTTAATATTTTTGGATGTCAGTAACAGCCTGCGGCCAAAATTATTGATAAAGAAAAACCTACTCGTTTTCTTCGAGTTTCTTTTTTTGTCAGAAATTGTATTTTGATCTGAAACAAACTTGAAAGTAAGCACGTCAAAGTTAAAATTATGTTATAAAAACATGACCTTCAGAAAAATCCTAGGTCTTCAGGTCATGTATTTAACAAAATCCCGATTTCATCTCGTATATACTAAATTATTTTAACTCAATTACTTAAAAGCCTAGAAATTCTTTAAAACATAAAAAAAATACTTATCCTATGAGCCGATACATCGGTACCAACCTAAACCCAAACTACGAAACGGGAATTTCAACTCAAAAAATATAATATTTGAAGAAATTCGATTTATGTTTACCGTGTGTCTACCAACTGGGGAAGCGTCGTGTTAACATAGGCTAACGGGTCCGGACAATGCTTTCCACGCGGCTTGCACAGATAAACTTCGGAATGGTCTCAGAAATCTGTCACACAAAAACCACCTCACATCCGCTAATATCAGGGGCCAGAATCGCACGCGACCATCTATTCGCCCGAATAATCATTCATGTAAATGGCATGCCTCGGAACCAACATTACGTAGTTTGCCCTCGATACGAGAGGCAAGTCAGGATGAATGGATTAACCGAATCCTGCGCTGTTAATGCCGGTTTAAAACCCATATTTTGATGTCTCGATATGTTAATGAGATGGATTTTTATGTTAATAAATTATAATTTTGATTAAGTAAAATATTAATAACAATAATATTTTATACAATTTTAAAACATCGGAACATTTTTTTAAAAAGGGCGTAGTGAATAATTCTACTAACACATTTTCCCGGGAGTCCAGTGACAATAATGAAATGACAGGATAACGTACAGAAATATTCGTGGAACGCGCGACGGCTTGTGTAATGCACACGTCTCTCCGTGGCGGCCGCGGCCCGCTTTGTCATAGCTGAAATATTTCGTTAAAAAACATTCACTTTGTCCCCAGAATATGACGCGTCCATATAACCGCAAAATTTTATTACGTGCTGCTCACGGCCCGTAGTGCCATTCTTGCTTTGCCAAGTCGAGCGTACTACATGCTTAGATTAACGTTATAACCACTGGCTAATGTTCTGATTACGAGTTATAGCAGGTATTATGATTTTGCATGCACTTGGAAATTTAATAACGGCGGCGGTTAAAATTGGCTTAGCATTTAAGTTTAAGCATTTAGAAAATAATACGTTTCTCCCTCTCACTGAGACGTGGCGTGTATCACAGCAGTGGGAACATTATAGGCCGATTGTGTTTACGCTTAAGTTTGTAATGGAAACTAGTAGGTTAGTAGTAAAAATTGTAGTCAAAGTTTAAACGATTTCGGTTACGTCGCTTTCTATTAAAAGTCATTTAGCTACGGAATGTGGAAGGTCATGTTGTTTATCTAAGTTGCTGCTTAAAACTGACAGATAAAAGTGTAAACTCGTTAGTTGCTATCGCGGCGCGGGCGACGATGGACTTCGACAACAAAGTTATCGTGATCACCGGCGCGAGTTCCGGCATCGGAGCAGCTGCCGCGCTATTGTACGCCAAGCAGTCTGCCATAGTTGTGTTAGTTGGAAGAAATGAAGAATCTTTGAACAAAGTTGCGAAACAATGTGAAGATACAAAAAGTATTAAGCCTTTGGTTATCAAGGCAGAGCTGTCGCTCGACGACGACGTGAAGAATATCATCGCACAGACAGTAGACACATTTGGTCGCATTGATGTGCTCGTGAACAACGCTGGAGTTGGAGTCCGAGGAAGTATATTAGAAGGTGTAGAGTTACTTGACCGTGCTATGGCAACTAATTTGCGTGCAGTGTACCACCTGACAAGTTTAGCGGCGCCGCATCTCATCAAGACAAAGGGGAACATTGTGAACGTATCGAGCGTGGCGGCCTTACGACCGATCAAGGACGTCGATTACCTGCCGTACTGCGTATCGAAAGCAGCTCTGGACCAATTTACGAAGTGTGTCGCTGTGGAGTTGGGTCGTCATGGTGTGCGCGTCAACTCAGTCAACCCTGGCGGTACAAACACACCATTCGCGGAAACAGCTGGTTTTACCAAAGAACAAGTTTCGGAATTATACAAAAGCCGCAGCTCATTGTATCCACTCGGTAAAATGGCGGAAAGCGAGGAGGTTGCCGACCTGATTCTTTATCTGTCGAGCGATCGCGCGCGCAGTATCACGGGCAGTATTTACGTTATAGATAACGGCGAAATATTGGTGTGATGTTATTTGATAATGTTTGTTTAAGTTTGCATTGTTTGCTTTGCTTCAGTCATTGATTGGAATTAAAAAAAAACATAGAAGTGTTGTTATACTCGTAGAAGTTTCTAATAGATTTTTAGTAAGTATTGAAACCAAACTCCTAAAGATTAAACAATAGAACAATATTCATAATAAATTTTCATTTCGAACGTCTTCGTTTAATTCCAGGGATGCATTACCCGCTGACTTTGGGCATAGTATGGGACATCACATAAAGTAAATTACGGGCTTCTAAAGGCTCATGCGACAAACTATTTCCTGATTTTCTTTTACTTAGAACAAAAATAAAGTAGCCTCTGTAAGCGAGCCATATACTACGAAGAACAAGAACGTAGTACGTGTAAGAAGGGATATAGGGGCTAACATAAACAGGTCAGTAAGTAAGTCTGTAAGCTCTGCAAATATAGTTCCTGTTTACTTAGCCATTCGTTTTAATATCGTATGCACTGAACTAGAATGTGCGCGAAGCAAAACAAAACTTATGGTGGACGCAAATGAGGACTTTGGAATTGATACACAGAGGATATGGGAACATTAAACTGATGAACGGCCTAAGTTGAAGGTAGTAGAAATGGTATTTTACCAACTGTGTACAGTGATAAAATATATCGTCGCAAGCGGTTAAATATAGGGGTAATACTGTTTTGTTATATGTGCCTAAAATTGTTGCTAGTGTTTATTATTTTCAAGACAGAAAATACACTTAAGAGCGTTTATTCTGAAAGTGGGCAACGTCGCAAATAGATGTCAAATGTTTCTCTGTTTTGATTAATTTGGCAATATTACTGTATGGAAATAAGAAATGTGGCTAACTAGCGAACTAGAATATTGATTATGAAATGCAATAATTAGTATCGTAACACCGAATATTTAGTTTTAGATGTAAAAAAGCCCTTTCGCCTTTTTTACACTAAAAACGGTTACAACATCAAATTCTATTATTAATATTCTCGTTCGCTAGTTAGCCACATTTATTATTTCCATACAGTAATATTGCCAAAAAAATTAAAACAGCGAAATATTTGACATCTATTTGCGCGGTTGCCCACTTTCAGAATAAACGCTCTTAAGGAACTATAATTTTGGCACGTTGCTTTTGTTTAAGTTCTAGATAGAAGAAGTATATGTTATCTGTACACGTGCAATGTTTATATCAGTCATATTATGATGTTTATTTAGATTATTGTATCGTTCACTGCCCCAATTTTTTTAAAGACTAAACAAGTTAACAATGCATTGTCTCTCGTACGTAAGGCTCGTTTTTTTTTATATCTCATGTCGCACGGGTTGATCGATCAGGTTAAGCTACGCTTGCCGCGGTTGGTCCGTGGATGGGTGACCCTACATACCAAGACCCCTCCGTGCCTCGGAAAGCACGTTAAGCCGTTGGTCCTGGTAGTCATTTGTAGATCTTTGACGGTTGTTACGGGTCGTCAGAAGCCCGAAAGTCTGACAACCAGTCTACCAAGGGGTAACGTGCTACCCAGTAACTGGGTTGTGAAGGTTCAAATAGGCATTCGCTAAATGTAAAATACTGGTATTCAGCTGCATCCGGTTAGACTGGAAGCCGACCCCAACATAGTTGGGAAAAGGATAGTCAGATGATGAATTTTAGTTGACAAATCTATAAGGCCATTATGATTATGCTAATGCTGCAAATTGCCTACCTCATAAAGATAATATTTATACCATAGCTAATACATATGTACATCATGCAGTAATTTACTAGCCTAATGACAGTTAAATTATTGTTAACACAAGATGGATCGATTCTGTTTGAAGCCTATTTAAGCAGGGCCTAAGCAATAGAATGTTGGAAGATCAAGAGAATAGATCAAGATAATTAAGGGATTTATTTATAAACGTTGATTAAAGTTAAGGAATGACTAGCGACTGTTTAACCATACATTTTTGACGTTTGAACGTCACTTAACCTTAAGGCGACGAAAACCGACTTTTAATGATTTTATACTGAATATTACGTCTAAACGAGTAGTGTTAAAGAATTGGAAAATATATATGTTAAATTAGAGAATTTTCTTAATTACTTAACATATGAATATTTTAGATCATGTTTATATTACATAGAGAAATTAATTTGTAAAAATATGTCTAACGCGGATAAAAAATTGAGAATCACGCAAAATCTATCAAGCGTATTTTTTTCTGAAACCTTTGTGGCGACATCTACATCGCCACATGCGAACTACGTATCAAAGACCTCACGTCACACAACATCCTGACTTCACACAAATCCTGCATCGCGCAATTAGAGTTTACCGCGCGATGGACATATATACAAGCTCCCGACTTCAACCTCTGGGCAGTTGCCCGCCAGACACGACACCCGTCTGGTCGGAGGATCCTCCTTTTTCTATGGTGGGTGAGTGAACTTTACACCCTGTTCCTCATACCCCTGAACCTTCACAATTTTAAAGATAATTTAATTCTTGATATTTTAGTATATGTGTTTTATTAAAATACCTTTTGTTTTATGTATAAAATTAAGAATGCGTCTAATTTGGGACAGTGCTCCTAGATGGGCGAGTCCTATTACTGGCTGTACGTACGACGTGTTGCCTGAGCTCAGTACAGAACACGCAAGCTAATCACTCAAGTTCACTAGCATATATCTGCGTCTTAAGCAACGTTTATAAATAAACTCCTGTATGTTAAAAGTTAATGTTCAAAAACATTGTAGCTAGCAAAATTGCCAGTGTATGTTAAATAAGCTTTTGTTATAATTTAAGATCTTTTGACGCTTTCTTTTAAATATTCTACATACATACATAAACTCAAGCCCTCTTCTCATGGGCAGGTACTACAGAAACTCACCTGCTATGTATGATCCTTACATACTTATGGGAGTATGTAAGGATCATACATAGCAGGTCCATCAAATTAAATTATATTCTGTTTTTTTATCGATTCACGGAGACTTCATGTTACCATATAACTGCATGATTTATTTGTATACGTATCTCAAATTTTAAGTGAACTGTTTGTGTTTTTTATGAGAATAAAATTCTTTGAACAGAAACCGAGAATTTTAAGTACCTAGGTACTAAAAGTAGCATGAACTGAGCTTAGTAGTATTATATAAACTATTGCTTTTTACTTTGTTTTATACGCTTTAATAGGCGACCAAGGCCACTCAGACACAAATTACTACAAGCTCAATATTACAAGGCTTGTTAAATCGAACGATTATTATGTAGGACTTAGTTGAGCTCAATTTTTTTTTAACTTTTTTTGATCAAGAGTTTAAAATCGTGGCTAAGAGAGAGGAGCTCGTGGCTAAGTAATAACTGCCGCACGGGTCGATCCATCAGATTAAGCTACGCTTGCCAGGGTTGGTCTGTGGGTGGGTGACCATCTTTACATACCGAGACTCCTCCGTGCCTCGGAAAGCACGTTAAGCCGTCAGTCCCGGCTGTTATTCATGGATCTTTGACAGTCGTTGCGGGTCGTCAGAAGCCCGAAAGTCTGACAAACAGTCTTACCAAGGTATCGTACTATCCAGTTACTGGGTTGTGGAGGTCAGATAGGCAGTCGCTCCATGTAAAATACTGGTATTCAGCTGCTTCCGGTTAGACTGGAAGCCGACCCCAATATAGCTGGGAAAAGGCTAGGTAGATTGATTGATCAAGAGTGTATAATCGTAAAGTACCAAACTTATTAGGTACTTATTATAAAAAAAAAAGTCATTTATTCAAACTAGACTGAGAATCAGCAGTTTTTGGACGTCAAAATGACATATATTAAAACAGTCCTCTAAAACGCCCGCCGTTCACCACTTCCCAGTGGTTTAGCTGGGAAGAAGAAGTGGCGCAACTAACTCCTCAATAGCACAACTGTCTGTTCAGTTAGTGAATTGTGTAGTAGTTTACTGAATAAAATAACTATCGTCCTGATCATATAACCTGGGTCAATCCGTATGCCTTTCAAATAAATCCGCTCCGCCGTTGAGAGCGTTTACTCTGAAAATGGGCAACGTCGCAAATAGATGTCAAATATTTCGCTGTTTTGATTAATTTTGCAATATTACTGTATGGAAATAAGAAATGTTGCTAACTATAGAACTGGAATATTGATTATGAAATGCAATAATTAATATCTTATCGTATCGTATTTGGTTGTAGATGTAAAAACAGTATTTGGTAACTTTCCAAATGCCTTTTTTACACCTATAACGGGTACGACATCAAATTCAATGTTATAATTGCAGTTCATTATTAATATTTTAGTTCGCTAGTTAGCCACATTTCTTATTTCCATACATTACTATTGCCAAATTAATCAAAACAGGTAAATTTTTGACGGCTATTTGCGACGTTGCCAACTTTTAGGATAAACGCTCTTAATAGACAGACAGATGTTAATTTCGCATTTATAATATTAGAAATTTAGAATGGATCATATCTTTTATGATTCATGTTTCTGTCTCCGGTAGATCAGGCGTCGGCAGTTCAATTAGTAATGGAACTATTTCATGTATGTGAATCTTAGCTTGAATAAGTTGAAACGAACAAATGTTTAAATGTTTCTGTGGCTGGGCGAAGTGGGCAAAGATGTCCACAGTCATTTGTTTCTTTGTAATCTTATTTATTATATCTACTTATTACCTACATTTACTGAATAATTTAATGATTGTTTACATCTATTTCTCGTTAGGCATATTTTGAATCAAGTAATAGCTGAGTCATTCTCAGGGCGGTAGTAAACAAAATTAAAAGTGATTTGTTATGCTATTAGGAAATTGTGAGGGTCGTTCGTTGCTATGGTGACGGAAACAGTTTGAACTTCGAACCCTTTGATAAGATTTGTGGATGTGCAGATAACGTAAATGACGTAATTTTCGAATGTTTGAAGACAATGTGCGCTTGAATAATATCTAAGGGCACGTGCCCACTATGTCGTGACGGTTAATTAATCGTTGGATTTACAGTTAATCGTGTCGTCCTATATGTTAACACCTCCATTTAAATACCCAAGCCACGACGCTTTAAACGACACGATAATTTGTTGTCACGACATAGTGGTAACGGGGCCTTACGTAACGATATTATCGTGGACGTCCACGGCATCGCGAAAACAAGAAAGTAAATTGTATAGCAATATACAGGGTGGAAGGGACATCAACGTGCAACCTGTTACCATGAACTCAGTACATGATTCTGAACCCCTCTGCAAAGAAATTTATAGTCGGTTATAAAAAAAAAAATACTACTAGTTTATAGAAAAGTACAATACCTACGCGGTCAAAATGCATGGAACAGCATTTTTTTTTCAATTGTAGTGAGGGGTTCTAGAATCATGTGCTAAATGCATGGTTTCTGTTTCATGGTTACGATATCCCTGCCACACTCTATGAAGACGCTTTAAACCGTTCACGATACCGTAGTATCGTGCACGTATTTCCATACATTTTGCTTGCAAAATCTACAGTGAATACGTCGAAAAAAATATTTTCAATGACTACTTAGTTTTTTATCGTTTGAAAGGTTAACTAGATGAGTATTCGAACAAATATTAATCATTCAGTTGTTTCTAAATACGTGCTTAAACCAAATGAATAAGTAATTAATATACTTAAGTTCCTAATATTCAAAACAAATTATGCTTGTGAATTTATATCAAAACATTTTGTACCGGATATCTATGTAGACATGTTAGTATAATAACTTGAAACCAACAAACTCCTAATTACCTGTATAAACCAGAATTCTAGTCGCAAAGTTATGTTGAAAATGATTACATATTTTCAGACGTAATTTAAGAACATTGCCTAAACACAATCTTCCTACATAATTAATATTCCTCTGAAACACGGAATCCCATAATAACATTTTCTGGCGTCTCAATCGTAATTTTGGTACACTCAAAGCGGTAAAGAAAGTATAACAGCGTGCAAAACATACTTATTTACACACGACCTGAATATTATGACATCATAGATTATTTACCACACAGTCGTAACCGTAACGCAGAATATTTTCGAGAGTTTGTCGTTGAGCTTTAATAAATAAATAATTAAATAAATAATGTCGCTGTTCAAGCTCTTTGTGGGAGCAGGAATCGTTGCGTGAGGAACGTGAGAGTCGCGACCCTCCGGGGATTTGCGAGCGTGGATTTTTCAATTTTTATTTGCGCCTGTAAGTGCTGCCAGTGTATTGGAGACTGAGGATAGTTGCATTCACGTTCACACTAGTTTTCGGTAAATATCAGCGCCCAAAGCCAATGTCAGCTGCCTGTTTGCACACGTTGGTCTGTTCCACGGATTGCTTTTGAATATCCAGTCGCAACGCACGTTCGGTGTTGCGTAGCGGCACGTCCCGCGGCCGTTCGCTAAACCAAACACAATCGCTTCGTATTCTCTAATATTACGTCCGTTCTATATGTGCTGCGAAACTTTCTTCTATTTTCGTTACAACTGTACAGCGTTGGTTTGTAAACAAAATACAATTTGAGGGTTCGTTTTCAGTCGCTAGTTTTTTTCATATTCGGTGAGGAACTTTTACAAAAGTTACTCTCATATGAGGCAAACAAATAATGTTCTCAGTGAAAACTATTATACTCTATAGGTTTAGGTTGTTAAATAAAGGTAAACTAAAAAAACCATGTGACGAGACAGCTGTCAAATAACCGACTAAACGAAATACCTGTCACTTCATTTGTCATGCTACGTAACAGTTGTACTTTTCAATTTAGCAACGATATAATTCGTTGACGTTTAGAGTTTAGGCTCTTTACAATGGACAGATTACAAAATATTATATTATTATTATAAATCTAACAAAAAAATTGTGCTCGAGCAGTTACATCTACGAAGAGTAGTTTAAGAATAAATTATCAAGTTTAACATACATTAATAAAAGAGGAAACGATTGTAAAATTTAAATCTAAAATACAAATTTGGTTTTATCGTATTTTTAAACAAGAAAGTGTCATCTATAAAAACCCTTTTTCCGATTTGTTTACCTTTGAGTACCTAAACCTACGGAGTATAGGTGCCAGTATTTAACTTCTTAATCATCATTTCTTATCGTAAAAAGAACAAATTGAACGATATTTCTTCATTGAGGCGGTCGTATTGCATAACATGCTTCTATGGCGGACTTGTTATTCCATCGGGCATACGCATGTGAATTTAGTCGTCATAATGAAAATTTATGATCGGGGACAAAATAAAGGAAACCATTATTATGTACGTGCGTATCGTCAGAGGCATCTACAATTTAGTTTTTGCAAATTCGTCGAATAAAAGGCAAACGTATTGCCGATCGAAAGCTTCGCATTTTTGTAAAAAACAAAAATATACATAAGAGTAAGAAAGAAGTGTAAACTTTAATTCTTTATATTTTCACTTTAGAACAAAACAGTATTTTAGTATAATTACTTAAGTAGTGGAAATCTTCGACAAAGGATTTTTTTTCCCAGAAATTCTGTTGTAGGTACCTGACCGTTTGCCTATGTAAAAGGTTTTCCTCATATTTTGAGCTTTAACTCATTCACGCATGATAAAATATGTATTTCGTCAGACCACCCAAGTAGCGATATAGAGCTATTTCAAAAATTTTGGGTACGCATTCAAGACGACCAAATTGAGAGGCACGCGAACATAGAAAAAATGTTTTTGAACATGATTCAACGCGACGCGACGGTACCCAAAGAAAACATTATTTGAAAGGGAGTAAAAGATCAATCGCGTCACGAGAAAGGAATTATATGCAACATTTTGTACAGTTGGCTGCTTTAACGGGCGTATGATGTAAATGTAATAAAGCAAATGGCCTTCTTCCCTACTCGCGTGTGGATGCCACTCCACGAGTCGATGTAAAATATTTTTATGCTTTATTAACTTAATGTTGCTATGTTACTTCCTGTACGTAAATAAATCTACCTGGATATTTTTCTTTTGCGGTGAAAAAGGCGTTCGTTTAGTCGAGCAACACGTGAAAATTACTATATTCTTATCAGATGTTGTCTTTGTGAAATATTGTGGCATTAGCGTTATGTAGAGTAGCAGAGTAGCTGTCAGGAGGAAACAAAAACAAATGAACATGTATTGTTATGTTGTTTATTATGGGTGTAACGTATGTGCGTATTGTTTCATTATTAACACACGGGAGCGGTCGTTTCGCTCATTTCCCCGTGTTGAGGGAAATTTCCTCGACTGCCGTTACCATCTGCCTTTGAGTTGTCCGTCTTGCCTGTGTAATGGATGGTTTCATTTCCCTCCCCTTTCCTTCAAGTGATCTGTACCCGGGCATTCGTCTATTAAGAACCATCGCCACTAGACGGATTGCTACTGTTTACGTTTTGGAACCCTCCGAAATTGCTTAATTATTCGTTTGGGAGAACATTAATTTATCTCAAATCGTACGTCAAACATCAGTTGGGTGTTGAAAAAATGCTGAAATCCGCAAGCAAACTGTCGTGACACGATCGACAGTAATTAGTTGGAGTGTTGAGTGCGGAGGAAGCTCAAGATTGATGGCAGAGGCACAAAGGTCTGTCGGTGATAAATTGCCCGATATTAGGTCATGATTTGGGGTGGGTATTTGCCTATCGGCTTCACTATCGGCCTTGCATTTTTTGTAAGTAGGGTTGCCGTGAATGTAAAGTGAATATGAAATGAGCTTAGTTAGTTTTTGATAAACGATGTGCTAAGTTGTTGTTCTAAGGGCTTGTGCTCACTTGCGCATATTTTCGAGCTTCTTTTACTATTGATGGATTTAAGTTTCCCTCTTTTTCTTAACTGGTTCCCACAATGGTGAGGAGCGTGGCCTCCTATTATAGACCGTGGCCTTTCTCTGAATGTATTTCCAGTTATAAATTGATAGTTCTTTGGTTCTAAAAAGGAAGAAAAAAAACGCAGCGATAGAGGTTCTCTACATTTTGTTTTAACGCAATTAATCGATCACGAAATATCTCCAATTCTATCACACACAACCATACACTCGCAACTGAAACACCACAATTTATACTATTCAGCTGCTTCACGTTTATTTATCAATCGTGTGTATTATCAGCATCGACCAGCGGGCGTCCAAATACAGCCCCTTACGCCAAACTCCATATAGCTTGTTAAACTATTCAACGATACACTCTAAACGCAAATCAAAATCTATACTAATCCCTATAACGCAATTCTAGAGCAACTATTACCTATTAACATTCCCCTAATATGTTCAAATGTCTTTGAATTCGTGTGTGAGAATTGATCGGACGTAGAGCAATTCCGTTCACTCGGCTTATGTAAAACAACCCTTATTATACCGAATTTATGGTTTAGATTCGACCTTAAGTAAGATATGGTACACTTAGTTCGGTTATTATGCAAATCATGTGCTTCGGAAGTGCCCCACGTTGCCTAGTTCCCTTACTAGAGGTGAATTATGATAAATGAAATTGCGCCACTATTCAGATGACGGCTCTTCTCAAAGACTTGATGGAATGTGTTGTGATTTGGTGTTTACACTTGTCGAGTAGTTGTTTAGCTAATTGAGTGTTTGAGGCCGTTGTTATGTATACCTAATATCATTTTATATTACACATGAATTTTCCACCAACCGATACGTGGTCTGCGTAACTCTTAGATATATTACTTTTTAAATATTTTATTTTTTCTGGCCCATTTTACGAAAAATATTAATCTATAAAATTGCCTCAACAGATAAGACTCATACATAGAATGGTCTTTCATTGTAACTATATTTAGTATTAAATCTAAAAGCTTTTATTCGATACAGTACCCATACAAAAGAGGTATTACGTACTAAGGCTTTCAACTTGGAATTGGTTATCTTTAATCTGCCCGAGGTAGGCGTACTCCAGGGTAGATACAAACTCACTTAGACATGTTCAGAAACCCCATTACCGGCACACAAGGCAGTTCGTTTGCGACTACAAACACCATCCGAAATTTGGGCAGTACCTAGTGACACAGTTTGTGTTTCATCAACCGCTGAAAGGGCTCCACGGACCAGCCTATTCAAGAGAGAGGGTGTGCAAACAACGCTCCAGATCACGTATGTTTACGATCCTCTAATTTCATCCAATCACTGTCAAGATACGGAACACTACATCGGGTAACGACCTTATTTACTTACGAACATCCGTACGTAAGCTAAGTCGCTTCAACATTCACCATACCTACGAGTACTTACTAAATGCGATTCCTTTTTGTCGTTATCAAAGTAATGCGTCAACGTATTTTATATTGGAAATACCAATACAATAAGCCCTTTTTTTTTGTGTGGGAAATTATCAAATAACTTCTCCCGTTCTGGGCGGAGCGGGTGTCACACTCTTACTGACTAAAATCCACCCGTGTTCCTTCAGATGCCTGTACGTTGCCAGGGGCCACGGTATCCCTTTCTGAGTTTCCCGCGACCCCGGCAGGCATCGGTCCTAGCGGACCCCGTCAGTTATGCTGACATCTCTTTGAGGCACGCGTGGAACACAACGCGCCGTCGACCCGAGCCTGGTCCTTATTGGTCGGCGAGCTACCCATTGCTCACCATTCGCAAGCCCGTGCCTACGGTGGCCGGGAATCAGCCAGCGATTCCCGATGCCCAGGGCGTCTCCTGCGGCGGCTAGGGGCGTGAGGGCGCGAAATTTGCCTCTACCTCACGCGTTCCGCCTCCTCCTTTGCGAGCATTACTGCTTCGCAGAAGGAGGTGACGGCTTCCCACGCCCTCTCGCTCCGTACCTTGGTCTGGACCAGGACCGGACGCGAGAGATCACTGCCACCGATCGCCTCCACAAGGACACGGCGGTGCCCAAGCCGGGCAGACCTCCACCGTATGCTCCACCGTGTCCTCCGGGCGATACACACAGAAATACAATAAGCCTAACTTAACGATTATGTTAACTTGCTTGTTCTAAAATGGCTATAATTTATTTATAGCCTGTGTTTTACGACGATAAAAATGTCGGTTATTGCCCTTTTACGTATAATAGTTGGGTAACTTGAGAAAGTTTATTTCGCCAGGCCGTTCATTATCTTCGTCTGGCAGATTTGTGAGGGCCGCTCCATCAATCCAATTAGGTGGAATCGAGAAACATCACGAAAAATTCCGAACACCCTAGGGACTGTGCGGGATGATGCATAATATTAGAAATAAGCCATTGATTAAATTACTTTTTTATTAATTTTTTTTGTCCTGCTACAAGGGAATAACCTTATTATTTCTAAAAGCTTACACAACCGTTTCGTGAGGAAAGACTTTCCTCTTTTATTTCAATGAACTACTTCAATATATTATCGCAGCTGGAACATCAAAGCTTACGAAGAGATGTGTGTGAAAGAAATACTTAATTTACTTAGCGTCGGAAATAAGCTCGTTTCGCCATACCATCTGCATTTTTGCGTATAACATTTTACCGACCAACTTACATAATAAATGAGGGTTCAGCGCCAAAAACGGAACTAATGGTGTGTACTCAAACCGACATGAAAAAATACTCACGACTGCCATTAATTTTCATTTCGTTCTATGACCAAGGATTGGTGTCTTAAGGAAAGTAAGTGCGAGATACGGGAGCGAAAGTCATTTCATTGGTGTGCAGAATAGTGTTTTCCGGAATAGGATTTACTGAAATCTGTGCCGGACTTTTTACTTGATTAAATTGCTGCATTTTTTATATTAGCGTGTTGAGTGATTAAATTAAGATCTTGGAGTGAAACATTACTATTTCACTCTAGGGTAAAGGTTATTACATGTTCATAGTAAGTAAAAGCATTGATCATCACGTTTGTTTACGGTGTATTGAAGATAATAGTCTACCGGTAAGACCGATTAGGCTACTGATGTCTTGCGGGATGTAAAGAAATTAAGTGTGTGGTTTCAAGATTTTTAACAGTAGGTATGTGTCCGAGTCGACGACGCGTTGTGTTCCACGCGCGCCTCAAAGAGATGTCAGCTCAACTAACGGGATCCGCTAGGACCGATGCCTGCCGGGGTCGCGGGAAACTCCGAAAGAGATACCGTGGCTCCTTGCAACGTACAGGCAACTGAAGGAACACGGGTGGGTTTTAGTCAGTAAGAGTCTGACACCCTCCCGCTCCGCCCAGAGCGGAAGAAGTTTTTTGATAATTTCTCTAACTAAGTATGTTTTTAAAAAGAAAGATTTTGCTTTTTAATGTCTTGCTCATTGTTTTCTTACAAGAGTTATGCTGCAGCCGCATCTGCGTCTATCGTGACAAAGCAATGCGTCCCGAAGCTTCGTATGTTTCGCTTGCTAAAAAGTTATCGCGTGGTCACATTATCGGCTTCGCCACGTTTATTATGTACTGCCACCCGGGCGATAAGTGCTACGCAGCCCGAACTATATTGACGATAACTGATAATGTCTGGTCACATCTGCGTGTATCGTTTCACTGTGCGAAGCTTCGTCACGATAGACGCAGATGCGGCAGCAGCGAGAGAGAAGAGGATGTTAAAACAAATAACAAAATCAAATAAATAATCAAATCAAGTGTGTCAAAGTTTTTTGACACACTTTGAAAGTTTTCTGTTTATATAAGTATCGAAGCGAAGTAAAATGCCAAAATTTTAAACAGACACGTATTTAAATCGCACATTACAATATAGTTTCATTACAAACATACATAAATTACGTTCCTGGCTGTAATTTACTTAATATAGAACGTATCCATTACCTGTACAATTGAATAATTACCTGATGTTTAGAATGCAAACTCCGGATTGTATTTACACATCCCTGAAGCGGACTGCCCGCATATTATTATATTATGTATGTAAAGTTATGTAGGTAGCTGTGTTGAATCCTGACGACTTCATAATCACCCGTAAGCTGGCGGCATAGGGTTAGAAGTCTATCTAAGCATTACAAGGTATAGTCAACTTTGTAATCTTCTTCTTCTTCTTTTCGTGTGGTTAGACAGACAGACAGACGGACATGGCGAAACAATAAAGGTTCCTTGTTTACTACGGAACCCTAAAAACGAGTAATAAAATATCTACTAATTAATGCGCTTAAACTCTCTCATATTATTGACATAATTAAGTAGTCAGTGCATAATCATCGAGTTGTGCGGGGATTATCTTTACTTCCAGGAATCTATACAATTTTATTAATGCCAATTCTAATTACTCTCAATATCAGGAAAAGGTTTTAGTTTGCAGTTAACATTAACTATTAATAAAATAAAAGACGTAATGTTAGTAGGTAACTACAATTATCTCTGATAGTAGATACCGAAAGCTTTTAAAATTTTCGACGTCTTATTCCACAAAAGTTAAGTCGTTAACACTTTGAGAGACACTAAACGCCCATAGGCGTTATAACAATTATAAAGCTTCTATTGTGTCTCGTTCAGTATCCTTGAATACGTTAACATGTCTATAAATATCCATTCTTCTTTTCGTGTGGTTAGTGACTAACCTGGTGTCAAAGTTTTAAAGCCGCCCATGGGCCTCTGACTTAGCTTCACTTGCCGTCGAGAAATATCTCTCAGGCATGCCGGTTTCCTCGGCTCGGTGGGTCGGGGGCCGAAATTTCAAGCGGACGAAAGTCGCGGGCGGAAGCTAGTCGTTTTAAAACATGCAAGTAAGATTCAATGTTAGGGTGATCAATTATGGGCACGCCACAATTGTGGCGATAAGTCCCCTCTTTGAGGAGTGGCTAGAGAGGCGCCACGGCGTCCTCACCTTCCGCCTGACACAGGTCCTCACCGGACATGGTTGTTTCGGGAGGTTCCTGTTCAGAATAAAGCGGGAGGAAACGCCCGGGTGTCACCACTGTGCGGATCGCCCGGAGGACACGGTGGAGCATACGGTGGAGGTCTGCCCAGCTTGGGCGGAGCACCGCCGTGTCCTCACGGAGGCGATCGGCGGCGGCGATCTCTCGCGTCCGGCCCTGGTTCAGGCCATGGTCCGGAGCGAGAGTGCATGGGAGGCCGTCACCTCCTTCTGCGAAGCAGTAATGCTCGCGAAGGAGGAGGCGGAGCGCGCGAGGGAGAGGCAAAATGCGCCCCCTCGCGCCCCTAGTCGCCGCAGGAGACGCCCCGGGCGTCGGGAGTCGAGAGCCGACTTCCGGCCACCGTAGGCGCGGGCTTGCGGACGGTGAGCAATGGGTAGCTCGCCGTCCGATAGGGACCAGGCCCGGGTCGACGGCGCGTTGTGTTCCACGCGCGCCTCAAAGAGATGTCAGCACCAACTGACGGGGTCCGGAAGGGCCAATGCCTGCCGGGGTTGCGGGTTTGTCTGAAAGGGATATCGCGACCTCGGCACACAGGCATCGGAAGGAACACGGGTGGGTTTTAGTCAGTAAAAGTCTGACACGCCCTCCCGCTCCACCCAGAGCGGGAGAAGTTATTTGATAATTTCCCATCCAAAAAAAAAAAAAAAAAAAAAAGGGTGATCAATTAATTAAGAGGCCGACTATACCTTCCTAGTATTATATATATTATTCCTTCGTCTTCCTATTCCTTCGTAGTAAGTGATATCTATGACCTAAATTAGGTTATTTGTAGGTTTGTTCCAGGGTTCGATTTTCAGGTCGGGCTAAGTGTTATTGGGTTTTTCGATCTGGAATTATTTTTCAGTAACAGCCCGTAGTCTGAATTTGTGTCTTGTTGATGGCAATAGGCTCGGCCCCTTTTACATGGGAGGTAAACATAAATGGCGAAATGTGGGTGTACTATAGGTACACCTCTGCCCAACGCTTCGGGGAACAAGGCGTGATGTTAAACTTAATTACATTCATAGCTAAGTGGTTTATATTCGATCATTTTCGACTTTGTAATAGAGAATAAGGCATTGACAAAAGACATTATCGGTAATTGGTTCTATATTTAGTCATCCAACGCAATTATTTAATGAATATTTTATTTTCACGAAGGAAATAAATAAAATAATAATATAATTAAATATAATATATAATATAATTTCTCAAACTACAATAGATGACGTATATTTAGTAACCTAATCCGCTTAACTGTTCTTAAAGAGTCATAAAGAACCCTGTAAGAAATCGACACGTGTTCCACCTCTCAACGAGGCATCTTCAGGATGACGATTGACTTGTTGCGAGCCCGGACACGACGTGTTGCTACATCAAGCGTTGAGCACTGCGCTCGACGCGTGAAACATCTGTCGATTTCATACAGGGTTCTTTATGACTCTTTAAGAACAGTTAAGCGGATTAGGTTATTAAATATACGTCGTCTATTGTATTTTGAGAAATAGTTAAGCATTTCCTACAGAAAATAAAATATTCATTAAATAATTGCCGTTGGATTGGATAACTAAATTTAGAACCAATTACCGATAATGTCCTTTGTCAAAGCCTTATTCTCTAAGCGGATTAGGTTACTAAATATACGTCGTCTATTGTATTTTATAATGGATTTCCGCAAAGTCACGCCTGAGTCAATTAACTACCTAATTCTCTTTAATAAGTGGAGGTAATATCTGTATTATTTTCACAGGTATTTCTATAAAGCCTTGCTTAGTTATAGGTGGAGTTGAAGCGGTTTTTTTATTTTAATGATGACAATACATAATACACACACACACACACACATACACACACACACACACACACACACACACACACATTTGTTATGTGTAAACAGTTGTAGGCCAACCTATTAATAAATAAATAAATAAATACGTGAAAATTATGAAAATCTGTAGCAATTCAACCCTAGCTACCGCCTTACCCTACGACCATCACTGCTTTCTGTGTGGCCCGCTTCAATCTCATGTCAATAGTCGCGGCCGGTGTAGGCTATAAAAGCAAATAGCCGATGTTATGGCCTGGTCCATAAAAACTCGTAGACTTGCGAAATAAAACTGAACTATTAATTTAATATTGACATCTTTCCTATATTTTCCACGATTCATGAAAATGCTCTGTTTATTGGAAAAATAATAAAATGTTTTCATTTTACTGTTCATGATTCTAGAATTATTTCGAACATAATATTCGACCTATAAAAAAACGTTTGATTGAGAAAAATCTTTTTACATGTTGTTATTTTATTTCTGATATAGGTAGGTGCTTTTATTTTAGCTTCGTAAAAATAGGGATCGTTTTATTTGGAAAAGAAAAAATATTAAATCATTTATTTTTTCAAACCATTTTAGTTTTTACCTATTTTTATTTTGTTTAACAGAGATAATAAAGAGAAAAATCTGGTTTTTGGTTTATGGTTTTCTGTTTTTACGTAAATACGAAACATGTTGATAAGCATAAGCATAATTAGCCTGAATAATGTTCCCACTGCTGGGACACAAGCCTCCTCTCTGTGAGAGGGAGCGGGCTGTAACCACCACACGGGCCCAGTTGGTGGATGAAAATGTTGATATTACCTCTTAGATAAATATACCAGACACTTGTTTTTCATTAGCTAAAATTACTATCACGTAACATTACCTCAAATTATAATAAGGAAAAGAAACTCTAACGCTACCTATATTTCTTTATCACCTCCACAAACAAGGAATAAAGAGCACCGGCCGAAGCAAAGGTACGTAATTTATCAGCGAGTGTCCTTCCAAGAAAGAAAATCCCGGCAATCACTCTTAGCAATTATCCTCGATTTTTTTGGAGGAGACTAATTAGTTGAATGGACTGAGCCGTTCAACGTAATTAACTTTAATGATAAATGATGGAGACCCGAGGACTTGGATTTAGTTGATTTAAGCCGAAAAGTAAGAGTTTAGGACTTAAGGCTGGTATTAATAAACTTCTTTTATTTATTTTAGTTTGAGTTTAGATTTTCTTTTTGGATGGAATTCATAAATACTTAAACACACATATCGCCTTTTTAAAATTTGTCTTTTCTAAATCCTAAAATTGTTAGAAAACTTTGTATTATAAAATCGAACGATTTTTATATAAAATGTTGGTGTGTCGCAGAGAGTAGTGGTGGCGCAGAGGTGACGGCCCCGACTTACGAGTTGTAGGTCGTGGGTTCGAGTCTGAACCTAGGCAGGCGCTTCATTTAAATAATTTCGCCAACACGGCTCTAAAAACGGTGAAGGAAAACATCGTGACGAAACGGCATGTCTTAGAACCGCCAATTCGAAGACATATGACATCTACCAACCCGCACTGGGCCCGCCTGCTGAATTGTGGCCCACCCCCTCTCACCGAGAGGAGGCCTATGTCCCAGCAGAGTGGGAACATTGTAGGCTGATTATGCTTGGTGTGTCAAGAGTCACCTGTTTCTATCCAAGAGTAAGTACCTACATTCATTGATTGGTATGAAACAATAAATGAAAATATTTCAAATTATGATGCCTGATGATAAGATGACAGTTTCGGAGTGGTGTGGATGGTCCACGTTACACTAAACGCGGAGTGATCGCAACCGCTTACAGTGAGGTGGAGGTTGAGAGCAATTTCTTTATACTGTCCTGGATCTCTATTATTCATTTATGACTTGTTCCTATAACAACGTGGATGTTAAGGTTAGAGGATATTGTTCACTTTAGAGGGCGTCAGTGGTCTACTAGCGCCACTCCTTTAAAAAAATATTATTTCGTGACTTAGAAGGAATTATGAATAACGGCTAGTAAGGACCAGAGGAGGAAGTAGAAAATTCTAGACACACTTACCGAGGTAAGTGTGTTTAGAATTTTCTAATACCTTTTGTAAAGTTCCATATTAAGACACGAAGCAACAAAATTCGATCTAAAGAAAACCGGCCACATTCCTCTAGATCGTATTTTGTTGCTTCATGTCTTAATATGAAACTTCATGTCATAATTCCTTCTCAATCACGAGATAATATTTTTTTTAAGGAGTGGCGCTAGTGGACCATTGGGCGCCCTCTTAAGCCGATATCTAAGTTTTACTTCCAGACATAATTTAATATTAATGACGTACTATAGGATTAGCAGAAACTGATGCTGACCGATCATTATCTTATTTGAGTAATTAATTACCCGTAGCTGATCACATTCAGCTAATTAATGGATTGCTGTCTCACCACAATCAAGTACCTAGTTAGGATTCGATTCTGAAATCGCAACATCGAAAATGCTCCGGTAGAGAGATTTTTTAATACCTACATTTTCCAAGTTTGAAACTTATATTTTTCTTGGGAGATAATAATATTAGAATAGACAAGCCTACTTTCTGAACTTCGAAGAACAAGCTTGACTCCTTTAATAGAATATTCCTAGTTTAACTTCAACTTACAGACTTAAGCCAAGAAAAGTCTTTCCGTAAAACTTGATCGTAATAATATAACGTTTTATACCCAGAATTGAATTTAAGAGACTGGACTTAATTTGAGAGAATTTTTCATCAAATTAGAAAAAGTGAAACTAATAATCGTTTGGGAGTACTTGATACATAATTAAAGAGTCTTTAAATATTAATAAAGTTGAAAAAAATATATATTTATAGACATGTTAACGTATTCAAGAACACTGACCGATACAATAGAAGCTTTATAATTGTTATAACGCCCATGGGTGTATAGTGCCTCTCAAAGTGTTAACGACTTAATTTTTGTGGATATAGACGTCGAAAACTTGGAAAGCTTTTCGTACCTACTATCAGAGATACTCGTAATTGTAGTTACTAGCATTACGTATTTTTTTAAATTAATAGTTAATATTAATTGCAAACTAAAACCTTTTCCTCATATTGAGAGTAATTAGTATTGGCATTAATAAAATTGTGTCGATTCCGGAAAATTAAAATAATCCCCACACAACACGATGTTAATGCTGTGGCTACTTTATTATTTAAATCATATTGGTAACAGAGTTTAATCGAATTAATTAGTAGATATTTTATGATTCGTTTTTTAATATAAACATGACTTCATAGGGAAAATTGTGTAGTTTCCCCAATATTTCGCCAGAATATGTTTAAGAGCGCTTGCGCACTGCATGCGATCCAAATCCGAGATTTTTTTTGAGAAAGTACCTACTTCTTGTATGTGGTTGGACTAGATTCAAGTTCCATCCGACCGAATTTAGAACATTTCCAATTTCGATCGATTTCGTATTCAGAAGATCGGATTCGTTTCTAACCTGCGTGGTACGTAACGAACCTGGGTCAAATAACTTTATTTTCTTTCTTTTTTATTTTGAGACCAAATGGTCGTTGATTGACAGTTGTTGTTTTTCTTTCACCCAATCACAACAACAGAAATTAATACATTTACCGGTAAGCTAAGCGTATTGATAAAGACGAAAATTCCGCCATTTTGTATAGATCTTTCAGAAGGTCGATAACACTTCTTAAACAGTGACAAAACGCCACCGAACTCCACAAAAAGTAGACAAATCCGTTTCCACCCAAATAAAAAGATAAATAGCAGTAGCATAGTACATTATGGGAGGTGTATGTTGGTTCATCAACGGTAATGACTACAGTAACAAAGTACCTGTAACACATGTTCCATTTGTTTGTGTCACACCGCTCTCGTTAATTCGTTTTCTACTAAACAAAGGTCGGTTTCATTGATTTTGTTAATGTAGCTTTATTTGTTTTTACTTTAGATTAGACAGGTATTTTGTAATCTGATCATTAAAGTGTTTACAATCGAAGATCTTGTTTAACTTAACAATCTATTTCTAGACTTATTGATAATGTTTTTTTTTGCTGTTAATTTACATCGTAGATTTTAGGTGGAAAAAAATTAAGAGTTTGCGCGTCTGGTATAAAAAGATTCGATAATAAGGGCAATCTTACACACCTGAAAAACGCATGCAAAAAATACTCCAGGTAGAAAAAACAAAACTAAAAAAACACATTTTAGGTCGTTAATTCGCAATTATGGCGTGGTCGCAATGTGCAGCGTGGACGTATAACAGAGTATCGGTAATACAGACGAACTGCAAGTGACACGCCGCGCGGCTCTAATGTGGTTATCTGACCAAATAGTAAACGCTAAAGGTTACGTCAATCATTCTTCTCAAATTCGTCAATTCTCCAAAACAATGTCGTCTCAATGTGCGTCGTGACGCATATCCGAGTGTCGGTAATACGGGCGGTTTGTTAGTGACACGCTGCGCGGAACTAATGTGGGTAACCGACTAAAAAACAAACACGAAAGACTATGCTAAGAGTTCTAGGTAAAGAAAACAATGAAGATCCGGCTTTATCATCTGCCCATAACGATGCGATCTCAATGTGCGTCGTGACGCATATTAGAGTGTCGGTAATACGGGCGAGCTGTTAGTGTCACGCAACGTGGCACTAATGCAGTTATCCGACTAAAACACAAACACTAAAGACTATGCTAAGAGTTCTAGGTACAGAAAACAATGAAGATCACTTTATCATTTGCCCATAACGATGCGATCTCAATGTGCGTCGTGACGCATATCAGAGTGTCGGTAATACGGGCGATCTGTTAGTGACACGCCGCGCGGCACTAATGTGGTTATCTGATCGTGATGCCAGTTGTTTACGTATGTGACCGTCCTGCGGTCCCGTCCGATGCGAATGATTAACGCGTGTAATATGTGCCGTGGAAAACATTCGAGGTGCAAGATGTACGGGTAGATTGATGCTGGTTCAATCTAAATTCGATATTACCTACTCGAAAACGGGACTAATGTAAAGTGTTTCGTGAGTTTCGTTTGCAGATGTTGTCAGGTAAATGTAGCTGAAAAACTCAAGTTAATTTGAAACAGTAACGGTTAATCCAGGAACTGAAGCTCTACGCTCTACTTTACGCTGTATCTCGTAAAAAAAAAAAAAAAAAATGAAAAACCGGCCAAGTGCGTGTCGCACCACGCACAATGAAGAGTTCCGTAGTTGGGATACATTTATCCCAAGAACAAACAACATTGTAGTTGAAAAACATGTTCTCCCATACATTTCAAATGCAAATGTAAGTTTACACGCACAATATTTAGAGATTTACCATGCTATTTTAAGACCGTAGACTATTTATAAGTTTTCGTGTAATATAAAAGTATAGAACGAACTATTTACTGTATTTTTTTTATATTTAGGATAATGAGTTTCGGAGATAAGGAGGGAATGGTCAATTTTTATTTTCTTCTTCTTCAATCAGTACCTCATTACTCTGAAATTTGCTTGTGACCATCCCTTCTTTTACTTGGTCAGACCATCGTGTTGGCGACCGGCCTCGAGCTCGCTTTCCTTCGGTATTGCCAACAATGACAAGTTTTTCAAGGCTGCTATCACCTCTTACACATAACTTCAACATGAATGATGTAACCAATATTTTGTAACCATATCATGATTTAAAAGAGTGTCCGTATTGTTTCTTGCCCGTTCTTCTCCATAGGTACCTACTACGCTTTGGAATGGGCATCTAGCTTCATTTTTCTGACTGACCGACCCCCTTGACAATTCAAAAGTGCCTGTAATTGGTTTATTTGAAATAAATGCTTTGAGTTTGAGTTGAGTTTGAGTTCTTCGGATTATGTGTCCGAAATAGGTCAAAATACGCAGTAGGCAAACTGTAGACAATCGGGTCTTGATGTTGAGTTGGGAAAGGATAGACACGTTTGTGCGTTTAGCTGTCCATGGAATTCGGAGCATCCGCCTCCAGCTCCTCATTTCGAATGCGACTATCCTCTGTCTTTCTCTTGCTCAGATTGTCCACGTCTCAACTCCATAGAGGAAAATCGGGAAACTAGTGCTCTGACCAATCGGGGTTTGGTTTTATAGTTTATACCACGGTTTTTCCAGATGTTCCTTTTTTTATTCGGACGTACGGAACCCTAAAACTTACTTAAGTAGAAAGATAAAAGAGGAAGATAGCATGAGGGCGTATGAACGTAGGTATGTGTAGGGATCGTAGCAGGTGTCACCACTGTGTGGATTGCCCAGAGGACACGGTGTAATCGCAGGCCGATTCCCGGCCACCGTAGGCGTGGGCTTGCGGACGATGAGCAATGGGTAGCTCGCCGTGTCCTCCGTCGTGTGTTCCACGCGCGCCTAAAGAGATGTCAGCACAACTGACCGATGCCTGCCGGGGTAGCGGGATAGTCCGAAAGAGATACCGTGGCCCCTGGCAACGTACAGGCAACTGAAGGAACACGGGTGGGTTTTAGTCAGTAAGAATTTGACACGCCCTCCCGCTCCCCGAGCTCTCCTCTAGAGCGGGAGAAGTTATTTGATAATTTCCCACCAAAAAAAAGGGTCGTAGCAGGTGGGGTTCTGTAGTTTGCTGCCTACCTCCTTGGGAAGACGGCGTAAGTTTGTGTATGTATGTATAAACACAGCATAAATAACAATAAAGTGAATTTTAGTCCATTACCTATAAATCTATCCAATAAAAATAATCATCATCATTATCATCATCAGCCTATAGCAGTCCACTGCTGGACATAGGCCTCTCCATTCGCATGCCATTCAGCTCGATTCTCGGCAACTCTCATCCAGCTGCTCCCTGCCACCTTGCGAAGATCGTCGCTCCTAGCCTGAGGGCGTCCCACCTTACGTTTGCCGATTCGCGGTCTCCATTCAAGAACACGTCTACCCCAACGGTTATCGGTTCCACGGCTAATATGGCCGGCCCACTGCCACTTCAGCTTGCTTATTCTGTGAGCTATGACAACACAACACAACAACACACAACAACAACGACAACTTTGGTTCTCTGCCGGATCACCTCGTTCCGGATTCGATCCGTACCTATATCATTAGGCATAAAACCCACAAATATAACTTCTCTATTAAGCACGACACACTCGAAATACATTATGGAACGAAAACTACAAAAAATACTCATACAATTTTCAATAAACAGCTCTTTTTCACGTCCACACACGCAAAATTAAAGCTTCGACAATGAAAAAGACTGGCCGATACATTTACTTCCTCATGTATACACTTTATGCAGTTTCGCAGCAATCAATAATAATGAGGGTTAATAAAAACCCTGATTGGATAGGAGCGATGCAGCCAGACAATCGGATTAAACACGTGAGCAAAATGGATATACGTGGTACAATTTGTACGTATATCGCCGCTGTTGTTCCGATGTTTAACTAACGAGTGGTTTCATTATTTATTGTTGAGGTTTCGTGTTTTATTTTGTTAGATTTAGTTTTTTTAAGTCCTAATATAAATTAAATAATATTACAAAGGACATTTTGCCTTCTATTTTTATTATGGTTTTACTTCATGTACCTTCATTAATCATATTTTACCCGTATTATATATTCTCCTTTATTAATAAGTACGTCACAGAGAAAATATCATAAATATTGAAAAAAGAATTGTCCTAGAGCAAAGTGATAATGTGATTTTTAAATAAAAATTTGTAATGTGCAGAAAATTAAAATAATTTCTGATAACGAGTTCCCCATATTCTCATTAAGTTAAAACTTCCTCATCAGTGTTAAAGCTGTATTGGAACTGCACATTCACGTAGCAGAAAACATAACATTAATTAAAAACTGTATCACAATATATTGGTTTCATTCCGACCATTCGAATTTTTCTTATAAAAGCGCTCACGTCGGGTTTGCAACGAGAGGAAAAAAGGCTATTGCTATTAGAACCACACTCGTTCATCAGAGCAATTCCTGTGGTACAGTGGAGGAAGTATTGCTGATGTTCTTTTTGTTTTAGAACTAAGAGCACAATACATTCGTTACAAGTGGTACGTATTCGCTCTTAACCACTCTACGGTTCAATCCGCTTGATTGAGTGGCTCAGCGAACCGCCCGGACCAGATTGAGTTATTCGTTATTAGAAACGTTTTCAAATAGTCCTTTTGTATTTATTTACTTTCGAAGCGAATCGGCACGCTTTTAAAACTCTCCGGACAAATAAGGAGCAACTCGAAATGAATGTAAAGCTTGATAAACTTTCCACAACAACTGCTAATGGAATTGGTCGAGATTCAAACCAACTTTTTTTCCAAACAAAGATAAATTGTTGCTCATAACGAGCTCTCGTTTTCGTGTTGATATTTAACTGAAATGATTTCCAGCGTAATTCGCGCTAACAAACACAACTGAACCATTTTCAAACGAAACACAAAATAATAGTTTCACACTGAAAAGCGATTAGAAAAAAAAAATGAAACGAATTACTTTTCAATTGAATTCCAGCGGTGAAACTTTTGTAAAAGTGATTGAATCGTTTGAATGGCATCTTTTTGTACGGCCACGAATCGAATTGCGAAGGATTCGACATTACCCGGACTGAACGCGATACGTAAGCGCTTTCCACAAACGATAAAGGTTTAACAAAACTCGTTCGCGTTTCGTTTTTAAAATAGGAAGCCGATACACTGTTGCAGAAGATTGATGGAGCTATCTGAAACGAGATCGGGGACTCCATGGTGCCGTCCGGCTATTCCGATGCAATGTTGCAGCCAACTCAGGCACAGATGCTATTTAAAATCAAATACGTGTTTGACGCTGTTGTACGTGTTGGCCTGCCTGTAGGATTAAAATTAAATTATGTATTTCCAGCTTCGATGTTGACATCAGAATCCTTAGAGAGCCTATACCTACTTTTAAATCACCTTATAAACAACTTCTGTACAGCAGAACAGCTTCAATATTAACTGAATTGTCCACATGCAAAAAATAAATTAGGTATGTCATATTAAACCACTGTTAAATACGAAACAAATAACCTCAAAGAGCATGCTAACAGTTTATCACTCTTCATTCCAAGCTCTGATGCTTAAAAATGATAAATGATATCATGCAGCGACTTTACCGATGGGAAGTTACCAGGCGTTCAGAGCTGACAAGAGGAAATAAATGAAGTCGTTAGTGCTTGGCTTACGTCTAATGTATTGCAGCGTAGCTCATCCAGCGTCCTATGCGGGCGACAGATGCTATTCGAAATGACGTGAGCTATATTTTAATGCAGCTAGCTGTTGGAAGGAACGTGTAAACCGAACAACAGTTGACAAATTTCGTGTTACTTTAGAAATACGCCAATAGAGGCGCTTTAGTAGATGTTAACTATCTGTCATGGTCGGATTATACTTTTACATTGTAAAAGCTACACTGTCTTTATGCTAATAAATATATCTGCAAATTAGTAACTTCAATCCTGGTTTATTTTGTTCAAAACCCTTCAGGTTATGGGCCCAGTACTCTTCCACTCCATTACGTGTTTACAAAAAAAAGCTTTCTATTAGATCGTTGAACGTGAAAAGAACTTGCCTTTTGACATCCACATCATATATCCAATATCGTTATTATTAGGGTTTCTTCCACACAGATGTGGGGGCTATAGGACTTTTGCTCAAATGCTCATACTACATATCCTTAGCTCGCTTTGAGAAGATGAAGCTGAAAGAAACTTTGTCGAAAATAACATGTCAATTCGAAGAAGCAATGACAAAGTTAGACCAGTGTCACCTGAAAAGCAGACGCGGCTTAGAAGGAATATCTACAGATAGTGCCATTCACGAAGACGCGCCCATCTCTTCTTCCTAATCGCTTATATGTACAAGTGTACAACATACCGCTAGTGTTTCAGTTTTGTCGTGTGTACTAATAGGGATGCTGATTGGAGAAAAAAACTATTTAGTCCGTCAGTCCAATAAAAAAAAAAATAAGACACGTATTTTTTGCTTTATCATATTAATAAAAAATGGTTTAGCTAAAACGTATTAAAGTTGGGGAGTGGGGGCTCGCTACGTCACAAGTCAGTATAAAATCTACCGGGGAGTGACGTATTGCCTACTCAATGTTTTGCCACAGCTTTATTACCCACTCGTAGGTAATTAGTGTGTATTTACAAAAGTAAAACACTTGCGGAATGTTGCACTGTTGTACTGTAAGCTTTTAGGAAGAAGATCGCATCTATGAAGGTGGCACCTATCTGTACCATAATTCATGTCTGCATTGTATCGCATTCATATCTCGCACAGGACAATAGTACTGAGCATCTTTAGCGACGTAGCAAGAATAACATCTCACTACACTCAACAGGTTCGCTGGCGTGTTCTCTAAAGCTTACCATAGAGAATTATTTATGGTTTATGCTCTGACATGTCAATGGTATGGTAAAATATATAACGGTGTATGGTAAACGATAAGGAACGATTTATGTGATGCTTTTATTAGGTTCAAATCAAAGTAATTATTTGGTTAATACTAATGGGAATCGAAATAACCTTTATCAATAAGTAGGTCACTCGAGTAGTATTCTATTATAGAATACTACTCGAGTCATATTATATACGCCCCTAATTTTTTTATTAAATGTAAGTTTTATATAAATGTATTATACACATAAACCTTCCGACATTAATTTTCAAAATGAAAGTGAAAACCACATCAAAATCCGTTGCGTGGTTTAGAACAACGCGGTCACACAGATGGACACGAAAAGCGTCTTTAAATTATAATATGTATACGTAATAGATACAGATAATAGTGCCGTTCTGTAAAACTGTCCAAAACGATTGCCCGTAGAGTAGTTTTCAGAACAGATTGAAAACTAATCTACTTGTTGATTCAAAACTAATTGATTAATTTTGATTAAAACAATAATCGCCTAGGATAACAGGAAATTGAAATTCTGTTCGCTCGTGTCGCTTGCCAACTGGGGCGTGCAGGAAAATTCCCAAATTACGTAAGTACATGAAGTACCCACCTTTGTACAGAAAATGCGTGTACCGTAACCCTTTAAAATTATGTACGCCGGTAATTGGATGGGCCAATCGAAGCATGGTTGTTTTAAATGTCCCACCTGCTGTCGGGTATTTGTCTTACAACCTAATTAGGAACGGAAACCTTGAATTTTCATGGTTCAAGCGATGTTTTCGAGAATCTACCCTTTCATCTGGTATGGAACCGAATCGAGATGACTAACTACCCGTGAAATATTTGAGTAATTGTTGTAGCGAACTTAATGTACCTACACATGTATGTACAGAAGCCTTATTACTGTGTACTTTGTCTTCGTAGGCAGGTTCTTAGTAGTACGATAGACGTATAGATTTATAATTTTCTTTTGGATTGTCTAATCAAAATAGTGTTCGATCTCAAAATAAATTTTATTAAACAAGAAGGCTTTGCTGCCATCGCTATCGCGTAAGGTAGGTACCAATATTATTTTGCTAAATGAGTGTTGAATCAGAAAAATACCCGCAACACACAAACAAATAAGTGAACAACAATGAACATCAAATTCAGAGTTATAATTGCAGTTCATAATTGATATAAAATATCAATTATGAACTAACTATGTTCACTAGTTAGTTATATCTCATATTTCCATACAGTAATATTGCCAAATTAATCAAAGCAGGTCAATATTTGACAGGTATAATATTTACGACGTTGCCAACTTTTAGAATGAGTACGCTCTTGATGCGATAAACATAATTATCTAGCTATATATTACGATTGTGTTAATAAGTATCACCTGAATGTCATTAATTCAGGTTGACTGATAGCTTGTCCAATTATACCCCAATCGGGTACGATCCTAAAACAATTAAAAATGATGACCGATATTTTAAAGGGGATCGTTTAAAATCTATTCTTTTTTTTTATGTTTGTGAAATACGGTATGTCATTTGTTGTGTTATTATGTGATGTGTTATTGTGTTATATATGTGATATGATGTCATGTGTTATTGTGTTATTATGATATGTGTTATTATGTTATGTTATTATGTCATTTGAAGTGTGTTAAATAATGATTAAAAAGATAGGTAAAATGGATTTTCTATAATCTATTAAGCGCTTAATTAGCCCCATTTCCACGAGGCAAATTTCGTTAGTGTGGCATACCTATGTATAATGAAATTGAAGCAACAACTGTGTGTGAGTTTAAACTCTAGTATCAGACGAGTATTTTAATACCCAGTTATGTCCAGCCATGCGATTCTGTAAACATCTCACCGTGAAAACTTGGGTGAAGTGAGCTGTCAATAGTGTCAATCCCTGTGGAATGACAGCTCACTCCACGCTCACTTCACCTAAGTTTTCACGGTGAGATGGTTACAGAATAGCACTGCAGTTCTATACTCTATCTAAACTTATGCACTGTCATCAAGAACACATTAAATAATATCGTAAATATATATGGCACCCTAATCCATGAATGAATAATCAATATTCAATAAATTTTGCGTGCCATTGGACCTGTGTTTGTAAATTACGTTAAGATCTGGGCATTTTCTTGTTGTATATAATACTTTGAATAATGTTTTCATTCTTCATGTTTGTGTGTAATATTTTTGTTTCTAAAAAAATTTAATGGAAACACACACGATTGGCGCGAAACGACGAATTTGGATATCAAAAAGCTTTAGTACCAATACAAATTTAACTTGAAAAAGGGAGAACTTGTCAAATAATTAAATGATGTCACTGGGCAAGTTCAGATTCCTAAATTTTTTATGTTTTGTAGCCTCGACCAACACGGTCATCAAAATGGCGTTTATCGCACTTACACACTTGGATTTTATAAAGGTAAATGAATAAATTTGCATATGAGCAGCCCCATCCAGCTCCACTTACTTAGCTGCTGTTTTGATCCAGCTCTTTTGACTAACGCACACTCATAAGTTTTCAAGTCAAACTTCATTGTCAAATTTCTATAGGTTGAATACGAGGCTTTTGGCTACTTTTGTATGATTGTGTGTATTTTGTCTATTTTTTTTATGTGCGTTTTGTTTGTGCAGAATAAACAATTTTTATTTCCTTTTCTTACATAATATTTATATAATCAATTAAGGGTGTCGTATGACGTCATTCTGGTGTCCAATGGGACCCACTACCGAGTAGGCGGAAGTTCGTGTGCGTTTCCGAACTAAACGAATAATAGAAAAAAGGTTTTTTGAGTTTGGAAAACCGTCACGATACTTTGGTTACGTAAGAAAAGCGAAGGGAATATTATATGGATAAAGCCATTTTCGATTTTAAACGGCCTAATATCTAGAACCACCAGTTGGATTTGAAAAAAATGTTTTACGTTTGATAGCTCAATGCTTGAGGAAATTCAAAATATTTTATTTCACATAAACCTACAAGGGCACTTATGAAACGTCAGAAGCTAGCTGCACGGTTCCAATTGGTCGTTTTCTATGGAGAAGAGCCGGCAAGAAACTCTACGGTTACTCTTTTAAAAGTAAATGGTTTTTTAGGAAGGTTATAGACAATTTTTATATTATACTACGACCCTTAGGAGCCGAGCAAAAAGGAAATAAAGCCGGCCAAGTGTGAGTTGGACTCGCACATGAAGCCTTCCGTACCGTACATTATTTATCAAAAAATATTTAGCATACATTTATATTTCATAATGATACTATGAATTACAAAGTTATTTTTGCAGATGCAGAAAATCACCCATATTTAAATAAAATACCTTATTAATCGGCGTTTTTAGTATTGATTGATTATATACAGTATATGTTTCATGAAATACAGAAGTTTCAAATTCCTAACTTGTGTGTAGTTGTTGCGGTAGAGCTCGTTCAATAATGGTCTAAAACTGTAAAATAATAGGGGGCCGTAAAAGTTTACGGCCCCCAATTATTTTCCAGTTTTTTATTTCATAATTTTTGATGATAAAAAAAAGTATTTGTTCTCTACTCGATGACATGCTAAGATTAGATTTTTTTTTTTCAAAATCAAAAGTTTTTTGTATGTGCCCTTTAATTTTTAATTTTATTGAATTTTTAATTTGTTATTATAGCGGCAATAGAAATACACAATCTGAAATCGAAAATTTCAACTGTCCAACTATGACGGTTCATGAGATACAGCCCGCTGACAGGCGGACAGACAGACGAACACCGGAGGCTTAGTAATAGGGTTCCGTTTGGCCCTCTTCGGGTACGGAACACTAAAAAATCTGAAAGAACGCTAAGCGTAAACGAAGTAATAGGGCGGGCGGGCGATGCGATGCGATGCGGTGGGTCAAGGGAACAAGAAATTACACGCGGACGAAGTCGTGGGAAGAAGCTAGTCTGCCATAACCTTAATCACCCTCCACAAACCCTACCCTAAATTGTAATGAAAACCCTGTCGAAGCTCAATAACAAAAAAATAACCTAATATGCTGCTGTGATTAGGACAGTAGTAGTACGTATTTTCGTTATTTTGCTGAACGTGTTTATGTTTAGGTGAGAGTTTGCAAATGATAGGTATACACACTTAGTTTAGCTAGCAACCAAGATAGTTTTCCTAGTATATATCCCCAAGTGGTACTCGGTAGTGGTCACATCGCCTGCGGAACACTAAGATCGAGTTAGGAGGCCACCCGAAAATAATTAAATTCGTCCCGGAGTGAGGTCGCCGCGGTAATAATACTGACCGGAATTTGAGTGTACCTAAGGTGTGTTTAGAAATTTGTTTATAATGTACGTGTTTTTAATTGTTTTAGTGCCAAGTAAGCGTTTAAAACTTCCGTTTTGTTTTTTGTGGGAAAGTAGTTCTATCACGACAAAAGATTTTTTTTTTTTTTTTAAGTGCTCCCATTTGGTCTGCATCTGAGCTGATGGGCTGAGCTGGTATGGTTTCAGATAATTGTTTAGATACAATATTATGATGTTATATACAGGAAACAGGCTAAATTCAAGGAACACCATAGTGGATATAAAGATTTTTAAGAATTATAAAACTGAAGCCCAGGTCGGACAAGGTGGGCACGCCACAATTGTGGCGATAAGTCCCCTCTTTGAGGAGTGGCTAGAGAGGCGCCACGGCGTCCTCACCTTCCGCCTGACACAGGTCCTCACCGGACATGGTTGTTTCGGGAGGTTCCTGTTCAGGATAAAGCGGGAGGAAACGCCCGGGTGCCACCACTGTGTGGATCGCCCGGAGGACACGGTGGAGCATACGGTGGAGATCTGCCCAGCTTGGGCGGAGCACCGCCGTGTCCTCACGGAGGCGATCGGCGGCGGCGATCTCTCGCGTCCGGCCCTGGTTCAGGCCATGGTCCGGAGCGAGAGTGCATGGGAGGCCGTCACCTCCTTCTGCGAAGCAGTAATGCTCGCGAAGGAGGAGGCGGAGCGCGCGAGGGAGAGGCAAAATGCGCGCCCTCGCACCCCTAGTCCCCGCAGGAGACGCCCCGGGCGTCGGGAGTCGCGAGCCGACTTCCGGTGAGCAATGGGTAGCTCGCCGTCCGATAGGGACCAGGCCCGGGTCGACGGCGCGTTGTGTTCCACGCGCGCCTCAAAGAGATGTCAGCACCAACTGACGGGGTCCGGAAGGGCCAATGCCTGCCGGGGTTGCGGGTTTGTCCGAAAGGGATATCGCGACCCCGGCACACAAGCAACGGAAGGAACACGGGTGGGTTTTAGTCAGTAAAAGTCTGACACGCCCTCCCGCTCCACCCAGAGCGGGAAAAGTTATTTGATAATTAACCACCCTCAAAAAAAAAAAAAAAATCGGACAAGGTGTTATTGGATTTTTATTTTGGAATTTCTCAGTAGCCCGGACTCTGGATTTGTGTCCGGTAGATGGCAATAGGCTTGTCCCCTATTATATGGGACTTAAATATAACTGGTGAAATGTTGGTGTACTATAGGTACTCCTCTGCTCAACCCGTGGGTGTAGCAAGGCCTGATATTGTGCATTGCATCATAACACTAATTACTTAATGCGCCATGTTATAATTATTACGTAACCACTACTTATTACCCAATATGTCAAATGTCAAACAAATAGTTTATATGACAGCTGCGCGCACAGACTGCACAGTATGCGGCGTGTGAGTCGCCGAAATTACGAAATGTTACCATTTTAAATATTATTTTTTATATAAACATTTAGGACTAAGTATTGTATTTATTATTTATTTTTTGTCTTATTTTGTTATTTCACTATATTATGCTGCACCGGTTGACGTTATCACGTCAACGCCGGCTGTCGCTCAAAACCAGCGCTGGGGCTCTGTCTCGCATAGGGTCGCAGCATTATGCTGAGCGATGGCCGTTTTGCGTGGATGTGACGCATGTTTTCCCCCAAATTCTTTATTTTGCGTATAAAACTGAAAAGAAAATATTCCAATATTACTAAGGGTTCATATACACAAGCGGCACGCTTCAACGGCTGCCGCAGACGAATGTCGAAGCCAGCAGTTGCCACATACACGAGTGGCGGCCGGCATATCGACGCCTGCCGTAGACGCGTCGACGGCATTGCCTTTGCCGTTGGCACGTGCCGCTCGTGTTTAAGAGCACTAAATTATAATTCAATCTTGCACCCTCGAGATTTAACATACATTGTAGTCAGTGCCGGATTAAGCAAGCGCGGGGCCCGTAGCAAATTTTATAGACGGGCCCTTGATCTGCTATGGGTTCTTATGTATAAAGTGGTAAAAAAAAACAATACTCAATACGTCTATTTGCAATCAACTTTTAGAAATTGTGTTACCCATATTCGTCGGCAAAGGTAGTACGTATCACGTTTTTGAGACATCAAGTAAATTCAATATACCACTTCTTAATAAGTTTCACTCAAAAAATTATGCTCAGGCGGAGCTGGGGCCCGGGTTTGAATACGCGGGGCCCCCTTTAGCGCGGGGCCCGTAGCAATTGCTACTCTTGCTACGTGGTTAATCCGGCACTGATTGTAGTCCGTCTTGCATTACAGACGCATTGCTGGCTCTGTTATTTTTTACCGACTTCCAAAAAGGAGGAGGTTCTATGTTCGTAACGTATGTATTTTTTTATGTATGTCTACCGATTTCTCCGTCAATTGTGGACCAATTAAGAAAAAAAAAGGGTATACTCCCAAGTTGGTCCCATATAAATTTTATTAACTTTGCTTGGATAGTTTTTGAGTGAGCTTCAATAATACGTATTTTTCCCACTTAGTATATGTGGATGATAATTATGATGATAACTTCCTGTCACTGTTATTTACATAGCAGGTAGTGGTATTCGAATATTTGTGGGGTAGGTACCACAACTAAAAAGTGAAAAATATAAACTTTTTACAAACATCACGCATGTAATCCTCAAAAGGCTAGGCAGAGGTGTACCTATAGTACATCCACATATCACCAGTTACGTTTAAGTCCCACGTATCACGTATCTACTTATTTATTCCTTTATCTTGAATTTCTTTGTATTGAACGACAATATCGACAGAACAAGTACCTACGGAGTCTTCTGTCAGCTCAAAGGCGGATATGAACTGGAATTGAGGAAGAAATTGAACTTCCTCCGTATCGCAGATGCTGCGGATGTACCGACACGTGCGGTTCGATTTACAGTCTGTCTTACCTGAATATGTAGAAGTAAGACCTTTCGGAACTGTGTTTTAAATCTATAAACAGTATAAAATAAAGTCGCTTTTCGTGTCTTTTGTATGATCTTCTAAGCAACACAATGGATTTTAATGTGGTTTTCAACATCGGCAATTCGGCATCGTTTAGATAATTTATTAGGGGAGGTTTATGTGTCGGTATAATACATGAAAAATTAGAAATCGCGATGCTTTCACCTGTCACCACGTTAGTAGATTGTGCCCGTGAGTAGCAAGCGCCGGTCTCTTGTAAATAAATAAATTAGATCATGTTAAATAATTGCAATAATTAATATCGTAACACCGACTATTTGGTTTTAGATGTAAAAAAAAGTATTAGGAAACTTTCCAAATTACTTTTTTACAACATCAAATGATTGCAATTTCAGTAGTTAGCCATGTTTCTTATTTCCATGCAGTAATATTGACAAATTAATCAAAACAGCGAAATATTTGACAGCTATTGGCGACGTTGGCCACTTTCAGTATTAACGCTCTTAATTACAAAATATGTCAAGCAACTGTATATCTAAAGTTAAATTTATTTAATGGTTATTTCTAGGCAATGGTCATTTTTACATCAGCATCTATGTATGAAATATTTTGCATTTTCAGACGACTATCGGAAATTACAAAATTTCAAGAATATAAAAGACATTGGCATGTAGGACTTCAAGTAAAAGTGATAATCTCTGCCATTACATATAGGCTGGCAACACATCTTCGGGAAGCTAGCATGCTTGTTTCCTCTTCCTTTAAAAAAGACAGTTTCTGACACTCAACTCTTTCCATTAACCAGTAAAATGATTCTTTATCCGACTATTAATCAACTTCCATCAACTCCCAACTAACAAACCTCTGTACCTACCGAAACAATGGCGCAGCTACTCTATTAAAATAGTTGTAACCTCTTAATAATGGAGGTTAAAACGACTAATGAAACAAGGTGGTCGGTTGTCACAACTGCCAGCGAGCCGGTGATTAAATTTGCGTTCGCTCCAAACTCCTGGCCGCCTTGTACGAAGCTAAGCTGAATTTCAATCTACTGCGGAATATGTTTTACATTGGATTTGAGTTTTGGACCGATAATGCTTGTGGTCTGTTTGATTTTTGGCACTAGGTTTATGACGCTAGTGTTCCTAGAAGGGTAGAGTAGAATAGTAACTAACGTTTTTCGGATTATATTCTAAGTCACAGGGGTGAGCCTATTCCCGTTAAAACGAAATCCAGACTCCGGGCTTGAACTGCGAATGAAACATTATTAATGTATAAACCCTAAACCGACGCCTGAAATACTTTGGCTTATAAGACAAACAAGGCAAGACAGCGAGGTCTGATAAAAAACCGGCCAAGTGCGTGTCGGACCACGCACAATGAAGAGTTTCGTAGTTGGGATGAATTAATCCCGAACAAACTTATCATTGTAGTTGAAAAACATGTTCTCCAATACATTCCAACTGCAAATGTAAGTTTGTATGCACAATATTGAGAGATTTACTATGTTATTTTAAGACCACATACTTCTTATAAGCTTTCCTGTAATCTATGAGTAAAGAGCCATTCTCTGTATTTTTTTCAAAATTTTAAGCTCAGTAGGTTTAGGAGATAAGGGGGAATGGTAAATTTTCATAAATTTTCTTAAATATCTTTAAAAGTATTTAGTTAAAAAATATTAAAAAAAAAAAATTGAGATCTCGCAACATTCCATTTCATTTGATATGTCACACGGTTCAGTATGCAAAACGTTTTATTTTTATTTTGTTATTTGCCCCCCAAAAGTAACCCCCATATTCAAAATTCATTTATTTACGTTACACGACCGTGTTTGGGTCACAGAAATACATATGTGTACCAAATTTCAACTTAATCGGTCCATTAGATTCGGAGCAAATTGGTTGTGACAGACGGACAGCCAGACAGACACACGAGTGATCCTATAACGGTTCCGTTTTTCATTTTGAGGTACGGAACCCTAAAAATGGATAATCTACTTTCACTCATTATATGGTGTGTGTACATCGTACCGTCTAATTTGGAGACTTAACTCTTGATATGGTTCTGTAAAACGTGTGTACTGAACTTGTTATCCTTTTTGTATACATATGTTCGACGTTACCTCTAATGAGTCCTTAACTCACAATAACAGATTATAATTGGTGCCGGTGCCCATAGTTCATACTTCAGCTTAGCCTGTTCCATTCAATTAATTTTCCCGGAACAATAACGTACATACAACACATAAGTCCAAGTAGATACTGTTAATTATTCATGATTGTCCTCTGTCCTATTATCCATAAAAAAGCATAATGACAGTAGTTGGGTAGTTTAGGACGTAAGTAATAACAGCCCCACGGGTCGATCCATCAGGTTAAGCTACGCTTGCCAGGGTTGGTCCGTGGATAGGTGACCATCTTTACATACCGAGACTCGTCCGTGCCTCTGAAAGCAGGTTAAGTCGTTGGTCCCGGCTGTCATTCGTGGATGTTTGACAGTTGTTACGGATCGTCAGAAGCTCGAAAGTCTGACAACCAGTCTTACCAAGGGGTATCGTGTTACCCAGTTACCAGTAAGCCAAACAACTGCCTAGGGGTAGCGACTGCCTATCTGATCTCCACAACCCAGGTTGTGGAGGTCAGATAGGCAGTCTCTCCATGTAAAATACTGGTATTCAGCTGCATCTGGTTAGACCGGAAGCCGACCCCAACATAGTTGGGAAAAGGCTAGGCAGATTGATTGAAGTTGATAAATTGTTTGGCAACCATATTAAAGCAATCGAATCGCAACCCGTGAAATACTTATTATTGAGCAGTTCCAGTGGCCATCAGTTCCACTTCACCAAATGGTGCTTTCTGAGAGCAACTGCACGAGTTACTATAAAAAATACCCTAATCGCTATAGGTGTGCCAATAATATTTGAAGAGTTTCCTCGACTTCTCCAGGATCCCATCTTCAGATCCTGACCTGATGACAATGGGACCATCTCGGAAATTCAAACAAAAAAGAATTTTGCCATTCCGTCTATAAGTGACGGAGTTATGCACGAACATACATAAAAAAAATAAAAAAAATATTAGGTCTTTACCTATGAAATTGCCGTTCTGCAGTACTGGCCATTTCAAATCAAAATAATTTTTGTTTGGCTAAGAATTCTAATTTCAAATTAATTTTATTTTAAAAACATGGATTTTTTTTTCCAAAAGTAGTCATTTGTTTATTGATTAGTGTTACATTTTCATCGCATTTAAATCTTTTTCCTCATCTTGGATACGTTAAAAATTCGAGTAATTATGGAATATGAGTACCATCGTGGCAGCAACGCGGCACAAGGGGCACGCAACATCAACGACGTTTACAGAGCTAACACTACAAACCAACGCACCACCTGTTATTGGTTTGCTCGCTTCCGTTCTGGAAATTTCAACCTGAAAAATGAACCTCGCGGTCGTCCGAAGACTTTGGTCGACAATGACGAATTAAAGGCGATTGTGGAAGCTGATGATACACAATCTACGGCTGTATTAGCAGCAGCTTTCGACGTTAGCGTCAAAACAATATTGGTCCATTTGCGTCAAATTGGCAAGGTAAAAAAGCTTGACAAATGGGTGCCCCACGAACTCAATGATCGCCAGCGCAAAGTACGCATCGAGACGTGCCTTGCACTGCTCAAAAGACACACAAATGAAGGAATTTTGAACCGCATTGTTACCTGCGATGAAAAATGGATTCTGTTTGATAACCGCAAGCGCTCAGCAAGTTGTTTGGGTCCTGGTTCAGCACCTAAACAATGCCCTAAAGACGGTCTCCAAGTTGCAAGAACTGGGGTTGGAAGCTCTCCGTCATCCGCCCTACTCACAAGACCTTGCGCCTACAGACTACTACTTTTTCCAGAATTTGGATAACTTCAATACCCGAGAGGCAGTACAAAATGCCTTTGAAGAATTTGTTGCCTCCCGTCCAGCTGATTTCTTTAAGAAGGGCATCAATAAACTGCCACTGCGTTGGCAAAGATACATTGATTGCATGGGTGATTACTTCGATTAATAGAAATAAAAAATACATGAAAAAAAATCGTTTACATTTTTACACACCTATTATAAGCATAGGAATTGATAAACTTTTGGAAGTCGGTTAAAAAAATAAAAATATTCAGACAATTTAAGTCAATAAAAAAAATATGACATCGTCGCATTTTCTTAGCTTTAAACATGATAATTGATTTGAAAGAAAATTATTTATTCGTACTTATCAATGAAACTAAGATACACAAGTGGAGAGTCTAGTGTTAATGTTATCTTCGAAACTATGTATTTTTCGAACACTTGTTCTAGGACTTTTGTATTATTTTTACTTATAGCATGTAAACCTTAGAGTTATGGGACATCAAAAGGAACACGTTGTGTAATACCCGTCACGTTTGTGTAGTTTCGTTAGTTAATTTAATTAGATCCCATAGATAAGAATCATGGATTTGATATACAATATTAAATCCTAATTCATTTAAAGATTATCATGTAAACTTACAGCCGTATATGAATTATTTTTATTTCATCGGCTGTTGGCAGGTACTACAGTTGCCAAACCTTCTTTTTTATCCCCGTAATTAGTCTCGGCAGACCCCTTCGTCCCCCTTGTGGCTGACGCATTTCTTTTTCATTTGTTTACTTTTCGACATTGAAATTATTTATCATGTATAATTTTGGCATTAAATTTTCGAATTAAAGGCGATTGTGGAAGCTGATGATACACAATCTACGGCTGTATTAGCAGCAGCTTTCGACGTTAGCGTCAAAACAATATTGGTCCATTTGCGTCAAATTGGCAAGGTAAAAAAGCTTGACAAATGGGTGCCCCACGAACTCAATGATCGCCAGCGCAAAGTACGCATCGAGACGTGCCTTGCACTGCTCAAAAGACACACAAATGAAGGAATTTTGAACCGCATTGTTACCTGCGATGAAAAATGGATTCTGTTTGATAACCGCAAGCGCTCAGCAAGTTGTTTGGGTCCTGGTTCAGCACCTAAACAATGCCCTAAAGACGGTCTCCAAGTTGCAAGAACTGGGGTTGGAAGCTCTCCGTCATCCGCCCTACTCACAAGACCTTGCGCCTACAGACTACTACTTTTTCCAGAATTTGGATAACTTCAATACCCGAGAGGCAGTACAAAATGCCTTTGAAGAATTTGTTGCCTCCCGTCCAGCTGATTTCTTTAAGAAGGGCATCAATAAACTGCCACTGCGTTGGCAAAGATACATTGATTGCATGGGTGATTACTTCGATTAATAGAAATAAAAAATACATGAAAAAAAATCGTTTACATTTTTACACACCTATTATAAGCATAGGAATTGATAAACTTTTGGAAGTCGGTTAAAAAAATAAAAATATTCAGACAATTTAAGTCAATAAAAAAAATATGACATCGTCGCATTTTCTTAGCTTTAAACATGATAATTGATTTGAAAGAAAATTATTTATTCGTACTTATCAATGAAACTAAGATACACAAGTGGAGAGTCTAGTGTTAATGTTATCTTCGAAACTATGTATTTTTCGAACACTTGTTCTAGGACTTTTGTATTATTTTTACTTATAGCATGTAAACCTTAGAGTTATGGGACATCAAAAGGAACACGTTGTGTAATACCCGTCACGTTTGTGTAGTTTCGTTAGTTAATTTAATTAGATCCCATAGATAAGAATCATGGATTTGATATACAATATTAAATCCTAATTCATTTAAAGATTATCATGTAAACTTACAGCCGTATATGAATTATTTTTATTTCATCGGCTGTTGGCAGGTACTACAGTTGCCAAACCTTCTTTTTTATCCCCGTAATTAGTCTCGGCAGACCCCTTCGTCCCCCTTGTGGCTGACGCATTTCTTTTTCATTTGTTTACTTTTCGACATTGAAATTATTTATCATGTATAATTTTGCACGTTTGTTTTCAATAAATGTTATTTAATCCTTTTACTGTGATTGTTTCAGGTAATTTGGTTCGGCTTAAAGCGCAACGCAACACTAAGTAAGCTCAATAAAATTTATTTGACTTCAGCCATGAAAATAAACCATAAAATGATACGCCATTTAAAAAAAATCCAGAAAAGAATGAAATCATATAATCCTACTCATACAACACTAGTGGGCTGTGTTTCTAATAAAATTAGACCTTGTAGGTTTAAGAATAAGATTCATAATTGATTGTGGAGTTGTGAAGAGTGGTTATCAAAAGAGTATTCTAAGCATAGCGCTATGCAACGTCCGAAGCTCGTAATTAAAAGAGAATTCACTCCCGTTGTTTTACAGCAACCCATCGTCTGGAGGCGTATAGTGGATGAACAATGAATATGTATAGCCATAGACCGGCGAGGAAATGTGAAGGACAGTGTGTACCTGCCTTTTTTTTGTCGCACTTTTTCCCCATTCGTTCCGTAGTCCGTACAGCGATGTAATGAAACAGTGTAGTCTCAAATGGGTATTTTGTTAATCACTTTAGAGCGGTTTAATAAAATGTTAGCATGGTGGATTAAATTCGTTTTGATGTTTTTTTGTAGTCAAAAAAGTTGAAATGTTTGGTGTTACTCGTTTTTCGTACCGGAATAATAGTTTGGTAGTTATACGTGGTTATGTTTGATTAGTCTTTCAATGAAGGCTCCCACGCTGCGCTGGACGTACTTACCTACTTAAATACACTTAACCTCATTGGATGTGGCTGTTTATACAAATGTAGAAAATATTGTTATCCAGTTTGCGCATATTCATAATTTCTTACAAAAAATGACACTAAATAATTAAACCGACGGCAGCAAAGTAGAAAGAGACTAGACTTTTTACAAAATTCACTTTTTTACATAATTAGACTCGGAATTCTTTGTTTTATCATTGATTTTTCCTCTTAATTTTTTCTAATATTAAGTCACAAATGTAAAGACAACTACACCTATTTTTCACAAAGTGACGAAGTAGACACGGACATAAACCATTAGTCCTTGTTTATGTCGGACAATCGACGCGTTCACATGTTGTAAACACAAATATCTGTCACTTAGCCGTATTAACGTCGGTTTTTAGGGTTCCATAGCCAAATGGCAAAAAATGGAACCCTTATGGATTCGTCATGTCTGTCTGTCTGTCTGTCTGTCCGTCCGTATATCACAGCCACTTTTTTCCGAAACTATAAGAACTATGCTGTTGAAACTTGGTAAGTAGATGTATTCTGTGAACCGCATTAAGATTTTCACACAAAAATATAAAAAAAACAATAAATTTTGGGGGTTCTGAGTTTCAGTTCTAGGCATGGGGAACCCCCAAAATTTATTGTTTTTTTTATATTTTTGTGTGAAAATCTTAATGCGGATAGGTCTTCAGAAATGATATTGAGGTTTCTAATATATTTTTTTTCTATACTGAATAGTTTGCGCGAGAGACACTTCCAAAGTGGTAAAATGTGTGTCTCCCCCCTGTAACTTCTAAAATAAGAGAACGATAAAACTAAAAAAAATATATGATGTACATTACCATGTAAACTTCCACCAAAAATTGGTTTGAACGAGATCTAGTAAGTAGTTTTTTTTTATACGTCATAAATCATAAACATCGATAAAAGTTACAACGAACTACAAGAACTTTTATATTATGTTACTTGCTGCCTTCATGTGCGAGTCCGACTCCCACTTGGCCGCTTTTTTAAAGTTGCGTTATTTTTGTGCAATTACAATAAAAAGTCACATCGGCGTTACTTTTTATTGTAATTGCATGTTTATGCAAATAAATTATCTTTATCTTTATCTTTTGCACAAAAATAAACTGTTAAAGTACCGTAGTAGTAGTAAGTAGGGACCTTTATTTATTATAGCAATAAACAATGTAAAATACAAAGTAATAGTAATAACTGTCTTAATATTAAAAATTAAATAAGCTTTCGCAATTAGGATGTCCCACGTAGGAGCGGATATTATGGGCAGTTGACTCATTTAGTTCACTTTTTTTGTAAGAAGTAGATAAAGACATCCACCGTATTTTGGGAAAAAATATACAATAGGTACAGTAATTGGCCTTAACCATAATGTCCTATTACTTAAATGTACTTGTAAAATATAATAAGAAAGCTTTGTTCTTCTTTTAATTATCACCAGTTTTGCGTTCAAAACGCTCTCCTGTAAAATCATGATTTTGTAGATAACCGTATAAAACTTTGCTCCCGTCGAAATTAGAGCTGCCTTTTCAAAAACTGTTAATTAGGTACCTGTGCCGTCTATACTCCTGAATATCAAGTTATCATCCTGAAAGGTAATGTAAAACTACCTCAGCCTTTTCTTATTTTCACGATTAAATTTGGTACTTACCTGAAAAGGTACGTAGATACGCTAAGAAGCCCTTTCTGCTTACATTCAGGTAATAAACAGAACTCCATTTAACTAACCGATGGTTACATGAAAGCTAATTGGAATAGGCAGAGGGTAGATGAGATCATCTGCTCTACCAACAAAGACCGTATTACAAGCGCCTATTTCCCGAAGCCAGCGATCTAAAGTTTCCATTCAACTGTTACGTTGAAAGGCAAGCGGGTTATTCTGTAAAACTTCTTTGTATGACGAGTGTGGCTTGTTAGCCGCGGTTCGGTTGCGCCGGCGTCTTCGCGACGTCGCTCAAGCGTTTTTGCGACGCGGATTCCGCAAAACCCCATGCCACTTGGCGTATGAATACGTCACGACGACGCAAAAAGATGAAGAATACGTACGCAGGATGCTTCATGAGACTTGAATTCAGAAAGGAATTTTAAGGCGCTGCGGTAATTCCCGTTTTCAGTTGTGTAATTTTTTTTGCTGGCATGTGAATGGGGAAGGGGAACTTAAGCTTTTATCGTCTGCTAAGTTTATGTTGCTTTGTTTTTGCTGTATCACAACGTTGTGTAACAAAGTTTGTAAAATAACAGATCGTTTGTCTGTTTCTTTATATGTGGGACCGTTTCTTATTAAGATGTTCTAAAAAAACGCAGCAAATGCTGGCTTTGTGCTGCTTTATATACCGCGAGCGTGTCGGCGAAAACGTAAAACCGAAGAAAACGACTTCCTTCCGTGATTTTCCGGAGTAAACTTCCTTTGTAATGAAAATGACAATCGGTAGAAGATTTAGACCTTAGAAAGTCTGACATACTTTTCTAAACTCGAGGAATAAAAAAAAAATATTATTATATTATTCTTTAAAATGATCACTTTCTACACTAAATATCATTATTTATAATGAATGCAATTATTATTATCACTATTCACACCTCATAATTTCCTCACCATTCCCAGTAATTAACAAATAAAACCCTGATAACTGAATAACCCGCAGCATAAAACACGTCTTGTAGTCGTTTTCTTATTCCCTACTCCAATTAACCGTTCGTTTTATACAACCTACTAATAGTAGTTAGTAACAACCTTATTACGTAGACGTCGCTTTTGATCGCATAAAATAGCTCTCATTTACTCCCTGTATACCGTTAAAGGAACGTTTGCATGTTTTTAACGAACAAGTTAAGTTTGAAAGGGTTTTTAACATTCATCTGTGAATGGCAGAAGGACCTTGTTAGGGCCGCTCCAAATGTCTTAAATACCCGGTTCTGAATACGACTGCAGGTCTTTGATTTACGCATTTACGTGTATTTAATTCATTTCACAGCTGACACAGTGACTTAGAATAAATTGGTTTGGTACATGTGAGTTATTCGCGTTTGTGTATGGCTCATCAATTCGTGAGGTACTGAGATTATATGCTTTCTGAATCAAGCCCTTGAACCAGCACCACCATGAGAGCCTCCTATTTTTTTTTTTTTTTTTCTTTTGGTCGAGACTTTCCGCTATTAGGCCATTAACCGTTACGATTATCGTTACAATGATTGCAGAGTATCTTTCTTAGCTTTCACGAAAATCTCGTCATGAGGGACAGCGATATCAACAATCATTGCACGGCGCTCTCGTCGATCTGTCACTACACCACCATCTTATATTGATTAATATTCTAATTAGGTATAGTAATTATCCTTTTGAAAACACATAGATTACTTCCTTTAAGCATGTGCTTTCTGAAAGCTGGCAACGTCGCAAATAGCTGTCAAATATTTCGCTGTTTTAATTAATCATTATTACTAAATGAAATTGTGAAATCGCTCTGTGTTGCACTGAAATATTGAGTTGCAATAAAAACACTGGATTAGGTGTTGTAATGGTTTTATGTGTAAAAAGAGCATTTGGGAGGTCATCATCATTATTCCAATATATTTGGGTTCAGCGTAACATATCAGTCTGTTGTTTTTTTACACTTAAAACTAAATATTCAGTGTCACGGTATTAATAATTGAAAATATTAAAAGAGTAATACTATGTAATTTTATTTAGTATTATTGTTTAATTAAGTAATCAAAACAGTGAAATATTTAACAGTTTTTTGCGACGATGCCAACTTTCAGAATCATAAACCATACAAAAACTGATCTAATTTCAAACCATCAACTGTTTTATAAAGCGCTAAAAATATCGTTCCGAGATCGCAAACGATAGAGGCGTACCGTCGGACAGTGTACTCAGTCTGTCGGCCCTTGTCTCGTGTAATGGTCAGTCGCTCTAAAAGGCCTTCCCTAGGCTGCCTCATTAAATTTGCATCAAAAAGGCGGGCCATTCATACGGTCCTTACCTAGGCAAACATTACAACTCTTTACTGGGAATATGCGATACGATTTGTTTGCAATTAAATGTCGTGTTTTATTCAGATGGTCTTGTTAGAGCAGTAAAGGGGTTTTGAGGATTATGTGGTTTGCTACCTGGGTGTTGTGACATAGATGATGACTGTATGATAAAAAAATTGCCTTTGTCTATTTAATCAGGATGTTTTGAAAGCAGAATGTACTGAGTTTGTCGTTATGGGTTAAAATTGTCACATAGAACGGGAGTTCTTTGTCAATTTGGGAATAACCCTGCCCTGGTTGAAGTTGAGATTTTAATGTTTATCTATAATAATAATAATAATACTACAGCGGATGAATTTGTTTTTTGGTTTGTTTGAACGCGGTAGTCTCTGGAACTGCTAGACGGATTTGAACAATTATTTTTGCATTTGATAGCCGAATTTTTGGGGAAGACTATTTAACACCACGCTAGGATCGTTAGGAGTTGAACAAAAAGAGCAGAAGCAAGTTGAATTATAAAAGTCTTAGAAAATGTATTACTTTGTACGGTACAACTATTTTCTTAATGTCCCTCGGCAATCTTCGTGTTTCGTCAGTTGTTGGATTTCTAACAGTTGCCCTTTGCACTTGGTAATTATGGTCCGTATTATTTTATTAAGTTCTAAGTTAACGCAATAAAACAACACGGCCGTTTATGCGAAACACTTTGGTACTCGCAAATAAATCAAAACCTATATTATCCCGATTCTAGGTCAACGAAACGTACCTACCATAGGTACGTTTCGTTGACCTAGAATCATGAAATTTGGCAAGAAGCAGCACAAGTAAAGGAAAAACTCCGAAAAGGGTGAATTTGTAGAATTAAAACATTTTCTCAAAATATCTCTGGATAAAGGCATTTGGTACAAAAGCATACAAGGTCAACAATCTCGTTTTCCCTGGTTCGAGAATACTAAATTAGATAGAAATTATGTTAAATTGATATTAAGACTCCGTTCGGGGCACTATCCATCGGCAAAATTCGCATTTTTTATGAAAAAGGCTGACTTTCCTAATAGCACAGTTTGCAATCAAATCGAAGACATACAACATTTGCTGATGGAGTGTGCTCGGAACAGAGTAGAACGTGAGTTATTCGTGAATGATTGTAAGATAAATAAATTTGATGTAGGCATAATCCAATCCATCTTATCTACACCATCCTCGGAGATTATTAAAAAGTTGTGCCATTTAATTATTGTCCTCCACGAATAACTCTAATAAAATTGTTGTCTATTAGTCTATTAGATTAAAAATACATAAAATAATTAACTAATTAATTAAATTTAGTTTATTTAAATTAAGTAAGCCAATTAATGTAAAAGGGTACGATGGGGCTGACATATCTTTGATAAAAGCCCCTAAACAAAATCTATATAATTTTTTTTTTTTTTTTTTCGATTACAAACTTACATTTGCAGTTGGAGCAATGACCGTGACGTCTATCGATGTACGGGAGAACATGTTTTTAAACTACAATGCTAAGTTTGTTTTTGGGATAAATTCATCCCAACTACTGAACCCTTCATTGTGCGTGGTCCAATCCGCACTTGGCCGGTTTTTTTGTAAATCTAATGACTATTATTGATGTCATGTGACATATTACAAAATGTAATAGCGAGTCACGCCCGACTGAGCTAAATAAAATTCATTTCCTCCCGTTTGTACATCCCACATACTTTTGAATAGAACCGAAAATTCTTCTTCAGTGGGAAAATATCGGCAATATTTTTCAGTTTCCAATCGAAGGATGCTTCAAAGTCAGGCGTGAGTGAAATAAGCTTTTCGTTTATTGGGAAACGTGTGAATCGCTCGCGTATTGGGTTGTGTGAAATAAATTAAAATTCTATATTGACAAGCGCTGAACACTAAATATTCGGTTTTGTAGTAACGCACCCGAACACGATTTTTTCCGTAATGAAATTCTGTAGTTTTATTTTTGTTAACTGTTTGTTTTGTTTCACTGTTGGTTGGCTTTTGTTTGCTGCAAGTTTTTGCATTTTTGACGTGCAGCTGTTCTGTTTCATGAGTTGTTAATGCAGAACTAAGTTTTCAGAAAAATCAGAGAAGAATTTAACCGTTTAATTTGTAGTACCTACCAACTTGCATGTACCTATTTATACACAGTGTTTAATAAGCCACCCTTTGGAAATAACACGCTTTCAGTAGTCTAATTATTGACCTTGGCCATAGTATACAGTCCTAGTGGCAGTGATAGCCTAGTGGTGTAACCGTCAGACTGCCAAGATCATAGATCATAGATCGTCATAGATCTTGAGTTCGAATCCAAGGCACGCACCTCTGACTTTTCGGATTCGTGTGCGTTTTGTATAATTATCACTTGCCTAAAAACGGTGAAGAAAAACATCGTGAGGAAACCGGCATGCCTGGGAGATATTTCTCGACGGCATGTGAAGCCAAGTTAGAGGTCCATGGGCGACTAAAAACTCTGACGCTAACCACACAAAAAGAAGCAGTGGCCATGTAGGGAGAATCACATTTAGCCGCAAAAAAGCAGACTGATACATCGAACCCCACACAGGCAGAGATACCGTCATAAATATCCCTTTTCATCAATACAACACAAGTGACTTCATTTCCTAAAAAAATATCGGATCTCCTTATTTCGTTGGTTTCCTCGTGATTCTTGCCTTATTTTCTACACTTACGTACAAGTTGTGTTTCCTTTGGGAAAGTTTTCATTTCCTGCAATTACTGTTATTCCACAATTACCGGGAAAACTACCCGCTGGCACGCTAAACTGACAAAGACGGTTTATTCTTTTTCACGGTAAGTAAGGTAACCATTACTGGCTATTTCTGCTCGGTAAAAGTGCCACAAATTTTAGAGTGGGAAATCTTAAATAATTATAGTATACTAAAAAACTTATTACAAAAAAAAAAAAAAAACAACCTACTTCCAAAAAAAAAATAGCATAGATGGTTACAGAATAGCACTGCTGTTATACATACAGGGTCAGGGACCTGGCAGGGTTGCGAGTTTGTCCGAAAGGGATATCGTGGCCCCGGCACACAGGCAACAGAAGGAACACGGGTGGGTTTTAGTCAGTAAAAGTCTTACACGCCGTCCCGTTCCGCGCAGAGCGATAAAAAAAAAAAAGGGTGTCAGGGACATTGACGCGAAAACTGATACCATGGATGCAGAACATATTTCTGAAAAAAAAAATCTGCTGTTTCATAGAAAAGTGACCTACGCGGTCAAAATATATGGAACAGCAGATTTTTTTTTAAATCTGCTGCTCCATCGTAATTTTTCGCAACACTTGTCGCGAATATTAGTGATTTCCATTAATACTTAAATTATTTGAAAAATCAGCCACATGCAAAATTAAGAACCCCGGTTTTCAAATCACAAACAATTTTGTTTAAATAATTTTCCCTTTCTCAGAAAACTCAACAAAATTGATCATAATCTGTCGATTTCGGGAACGGCGCCTTGGTGCTCATAATTTTTACTAAAACTGTGTTCAAGTATTCTAATATATTTTTATTTATTGGTTGAATACGAGGCCTTTGGCTACTTTTGTATGTGTGTATTTTATGTATTTTTGTGTGTGTTTTGTTTGTGCAGAATAAACAAATTTTCTTTCTTTCTTTCTTTCTAATAAAGGTGTTTTTTGAATCTGTTAACGAATTAATTTGGTGGTATCTAAATCTAACTTAGTCACGTTTTATTTAAAATATTCTAATAATAAATAATATATAAAATTATTCAAGCTAAACTATGGAATCTGCAAACTCTCGTAATAACTCTTTGCCGCTCAATAAACTTTGCTCTTACTTAGTAAGAAAATTCAAACTATCCAAAACCCATTCTAAGAAAGTACCTTTATTACCTTGAACCCCAAATCCAAGTGCCTTCAGGTTCTCTAACAAAGAAAATTATCAATTAAATAAGCCATTTAAATTCTTTTGACTCTGCCTATTTGCCTTGATAAAATACTCGGGAAGTTATTTCTCTTTATGGTTGGGATCAAAAAGCACACTCATCCGTTATGCCTGTTTGAACTAAGTAAACTTGACAAGGATTTGTTTATCATAATTAGGTAATGGATCGCTTTAGCTTTGGAGTTTTTTCTTAATACAAAGGGCAAAGAAGTTTAGAAGCTGCATATTTGCTTTTGTCTTATTTAAGGTTTCTATTGCAATGAATATATATCGTCTGATTTTTTCACTCTGCTCCGATTACATTCAATTGGGCTCCAAAAACTCTTGACCCGGTGATGGCTAACGTGAGTAAGAGTAGCTATAAAGGAGACGGGGATTTCTGGGCCTGATTGTAATAAGTTGACGTATGGTTCAAAAAAAAGGTTATATTTTTCTATTACAAAATGTGAAATATCAGCCCATTTTACAATCTGGAAATTGAGAAATCCAAAAATTAAGTTATGGCTACGAACAAAATGGAATATCGATTAAATTATAATCGACTATCGTGACCGAGTTCATACTATTTAAAAGATGCTTTTACCAGATGATTAATTCAAATACATTAATTATTAGAATTAACGTATTAAACAGTTTAAACAAATTAAATATCTATAAAGATAAATGTTAAAATCGATTCACGTTTGCTAATCGATTATTGTATTTTTAGTCTATGGTGACATGTCAGTCCGTCACTCGTTTCGTATCGTTTAGTGCGTGTGCGTTTTGAGTGTTTCCTCCCATAGTTTGATTGATATTTTCTGCGACCCCTGCTTTCTTTCTACGGACTTCTGATCTTACTTCTTGTACGACCCTTCCTGCCATACCGGACACGGAGAGCCTCGCTTTTACGTTGGACTTGGACTTGTTTTTTTGGATTCTACGACCAGCCTACCGATTGGATATTATCATAATGGATCGTTGTGTAAATTTACAGTGCCACTAGCGGCACTGTATACACCTTCTATAATTGTAACAGTATCCTATCTTTAAAAAAAACAACTACCTATCGCACAATGAGGTTATACATCGCACTTCAAAAATCAGCTGTTTTGTTACGTAACCTCACTTTAACAAAATCTCTTTTAACTCGGCTCTCAGATTGCTAAAATCCGCAAAATTTTCAGTGATGGTTTGATAATATAGTAGCTATTAATTGACACCAATTTCATCTCTTTACATCCAGGCCCAAGATTGTATGAAAGCGTATCCGTCTCCTTTTTGTGTTTGATTCTTAGGGATAACCTATGATTTGGGCACGCCACAATTGTGGCGATAAGTCCCCTCTTTGAGAAGTGGCTAGAGAGGCGCCACGGCGTCCTCACCTTCGCCTGGCGCAGGTCCTCACCGGAAATGGTTGTTTCATGGTTGTTCAGGATAAAGCGGGAGGAAACGCCCGGGTGTCACCACTGTGTGGATCGCCCGGAGGACACGGTGGAGGTCTGCCCGGCTTGGGCGGGGCACCGCCGTGTCCTCACGGAGGCGATCGGCGGCGGCAATCTCTCGCGTCCGGCCCTGGTTCAGGCCATGGTTCGGAGCGAGAGTGCATGAGAGGCCGTCACTTCCTTCTGCGAAGCAGTAATGCTCGTGAAGGAGGAGGCGGAACGCGTGAGGGAGAGGCAAGGTTTGCGCCCTCGCACCCCTAGTCACCGCAGGAGACGCCCCGGGCGTCGGGAGTCGCAAGCCGATTTCCGCTGCGATGGCCGCTCGCCGTCCGATAAGGACCAGTCCCAGATCGACGGCGCGTTGTGTTCCACGCGCGCCTCAAAGATATGTCAGCACCAACTGACGGGGTCCGTTAGGGCCAATGCCTGCCGGGGTTGCGAGTTGTCCGAAAGGGATATCGTGGCCGCGGCACACAGGCAACGGAAGGAACACGCGTGGGTTTTAGTCAGTAAAAGTCTGACACGCCCTCCCGCTCCACCCAGAGCGGGAGAAGTTATTTGATAATATCCCACCCAAAAAAAAAAGGGACAACCTGTGATTGGATTTCCAAATTCAAACTCTAACTCAAAGCATTTATCTCAAATGAACCAATTATATTATCGCATTTTTTCCCCCAAATTGTTTATTTTTGTGTTTTGTTCTTTCTTTGCGTCATGTGTACCGCAAATAAACGTATTTTCTTTCTTTCTTTCTCAATTACAGGCCCGGGTCGGTCGGTCAAAAAGATGAAGCTAGTTACCCATTCCAAAGCGTAGTGTCCTATGGTGAAGAACAGGCAAGAAACTCCACGGACACGCTTTTAAATCAAAAACAAATAACATTACATCACACCTGTAATCTTTAAAGGGTTAGGCAGAGGTGTACCTACAGTACACCCAGATTTCGCCGGAAATGTACAAAAAAAAACAACAACGTGAAAACAATAACGAAAAAAAACAATAACGACAAAAACAATACACACAACAACAATAAATAACATAATTATTACAAAATATTGGTTACACCATTCATCTTGAAATTATGCATTTGAGAACGATTTCTAAAATCTAAATAAGCCGTGGCAGCTAAGAAATGACCAGGGCCGTTCAAGAACATGACGTATGGATCAGCACCATTCACGTCAACCATTTTGAAGGGAGCTTAATGATCCAACACACGCGCCACCGTCTGCGAGACATTTGAGTGAGCATGACATACTCTCAGCTGCCAGGACACATTTAAGTCAATGAAAGACGTACACAGGAAATGGTAGCTTTTTAGTAGGCACTATAGTGCTCACACATGTGCTTTACAATAAAGGCGTTGAATTTATACCATACAAAGATTCAACAATATTTTCGAATGTTAATCAATTAGTTTATGCGCTCTTGTGGAGCAGGACCAGTGTTGAGCCAAACATTTTTGTCAGCGATGTAATCAACTTATAATATGCTTGGCTGCATAGTGTGCGTTTTAAACAAGATTAAAATTTCGTTTCATTTAGTTGAGGTATGTCAGTATCGGAGGGAATAGTACCCGAAATATTAATGGTGATGGGTCTATATTGTATTATACAATATAGACCCATCACTCTCCCAGATATCGAAACGGCTAACGTCACTTTAACACCAAAACTGAAGTTACTTATTCCAAGAACATTACGTAGGTACTCTTAGATAAGCCCTGTTCGGTCCATATCGGTGCTCAAACACGAGTGTTCGCTCCAGTGAATTGGGTCACATTAGTCCTTATAGCATATTAGCACACTAGACCTAACGGAAAGCTTTGATGACGTCAAACGTCAGCTATCGTATCAAAGGGAACATTAAAGCGATAACTCTTACTGTATATGCCCTCTCTAAAGCTGAGTTTAGATATACGGATTTATTGAGACTTTAGCTGCTACATGAAACTGAGACATGTGTATTGTGCTTTAAGTTTTCGCTTGCGTAATTGATTTTTCTTCTTTTGAATTTGGTCGATAAGGAACAGATTACAATACAGATAAGTCATATTTTAATGAACAGTTTGTATGTTCTAGTTCAGTTATTTGTGGTAGTTTAGTTTCTAGCTAGCTTTCGAGTACAGCTCGTAAACGGTCTTGCTTCACAGGAGAAGCATCACACTTTCATTGTATGCTACAAGCAGAATAGTGCACCAACTAAGTTGCTACGTTCGCGCAATGAATGACGAGCTCTGGAAGTGCAAGTCTCATCTCTACAGAATAATTCTGCTTCCATATTACGAGTAAGTGTTCCAAATATGTAAGCGGCATTATCCTGGGAGAGTTCAGATATAGGTACTTGTTGTAGTAGTTATATAACTATTCAGTTTTCAAGTAATTGTGATTTCTCTAAACTTGTAAGTGAGAACTGCTTCGTTTGTTCATGTTTGATGCATGCGTTGACATGATACATAAGTACAAAAATGTAATGTCCACAATGCATATAACCCTTACAATACCGAATACAGACCCTTACTCAAGACTCAAGCATTACATATCTAGTTTCATTCAACCAATCAAATAGCTATAAATTAGTTTTAAGTAACGGTTGATGTAGGTTCTCTAGTGGTCTTAAACAATCTTCTTCTAAAATGTCGCAATGTAATCCAGCCTTTACCAAGATCTGTACATAGCGGCACATAGGTTTTGCGGCACATGAAATAAGCACTAAGTAAAACTTTAGTAGTAAATCCAACGTTAGCGCTCGAGTTAGTCGGTCGGTACGAAACCGTTCCTCTAGCGGTTTTCATTCTCTCAAGTTAAATTGTATTAACTCTGTATGTGCGTGACTGTTGCTACTTATTGTACGTACAAATGTTCCACTATCTGAACTGGTGTTGACTTAATTTATATTGTTTTGTGATTACGATTCTATTAGCTGGGTTTGTTTTGATTGGAGTGTAAGCTCTAAATTGGTGTGGGAGTTTGAGTTGATATATTTTGAGACTTTCTCAGCTTTCACGAGATTCTCGTCATGAGGGACAGCGATATCAACAATCATTGCACGGCGCTCTCGTCGATCTATCACCGCAATATCAGGCTTATTGGCTACATGTAGTTGTACTAAATGATTTTGCTAAGGGAGAAAGACGAAAGAGTTTATTTATAATTGAAATTTTTAACAATCGCGAGACGATAAATTACCTACAATAAAAATATTGAAATAATAAAATTCGGTAAGAATTCTATAAAAGTGTAGAAGAAGTTTATTTTCCTTCTAAAATGTTGCCTCGTAGCCCACACCTGTTTAACAAAGTATCAGCGTGGTGTATGTCATCCAAAAATTTATCTTCTAATCTAACTTCAAAGCTTAAAATTGAGGCAAGGTGAAGCAAGAACCGAGTTTCACTAGCAAATTTGCAAATATATTATCTGGGAACTGTTATTACTCAACTCTCGTGCATGCGAACTTTGCCCAGGACCATATTGCGAAAGTTTTCATTTTTCTCTAACCCAGTTATGATGTCAGGAGTTCCGAGCGGTGTCAACTTTCCAACGCTATGGAATTTTATTAGCACCTTTAAAAGTTTCCAAATTTGGATTTATTTAATGGTAAAAGTGCCCTCAAAATTAGATTATCCCTAACCTTAGAGTGATGCGTTGGCTCTTTGTTATCTTTTAAGGTATCTACTATAGTATCTACCTAGTTTGTGTGTTATTTACGCATATGGGCATCATAAAGTTTTTACTGTGCGCTAATGCACCTCTCATTTTGCACGTCGTAAGTAACATCAGAGCAGTGTCGTAAAGCCAAGCTCATATCTGTTGCATACAAAATTATGGCATTTTTATGCGTCGGCATCCTGTTGGATACGAGCGCCACCTCATAAACCGCCCTCACTGGCAAATTCAATTCAATATACTAGATACGGTTTATTACATCACTCTGCATAAATGGACCTTGTTACCGAGGTGTGCCTTAGCTATTTATAACGGTATCTGCAGATATCGGCTTCCACTACACTCTCCTATTTTATTTATATTATCAAGGCTCCCGCCCCTTTGACTCGTAAGAATCAGCTTTTATTCGGTGTAATGAAAAACACAATACAGACCCTCGATAAACATGTGCCGTATTATTGTTGTATTATTTATCGTTTTGCGATATTAGTTTTTTTTACAAACAAGTTACTTTTGTGTACTCAATAGTGAAGTTCTCGTCATTTGTCAGAAGCATGAGCATAACATTAATGTTTTATATAAATGAGATTAGTTTATGGCATGCTAATAAATAATAAACGAGGTTAATGGTGCTTCCATTAGCAAATACGAATAAAAAACTACATTACACTTAGTAACTAAAACTAAAAATATGCGCATAACTAAAACTAAAAATACTCTACTTTACGTTAAGTTTTTATGAAATGTTGAAACTTTCGTTTTATGCCAGTAGATAATTACAAAGTTTCTGCCAAAGAATTTTATTTGAGATGCACGAACTTAAAAAAAATAGGGTACACTTATAACTAAGTACTTACACTGGGTAACTTTACATTTTAATCGCTATAAAATAAAATGGAATATCGGTAGCGTATATTAAGTTCAGAGGGCAAAGTTGTAGGTTTTTTTTCATGGAGACATTTTGCAATATGGCTCACGTTTGCAAACTTCAGGGGTGACCCGGTCAAAGGAACAGACCCGAGAAGAATGTGGAAGTTTCTATTCAACCCTTATCGCTTTCATAATATGAATTACTGTTACGAGGACAACCAGATTTATTGTCTTTTTTTGCACAAAAAAAGATAATTTAATTTTCGCTTTTGAAAATGTACCTATAGGCAGTCGAGGATATGAGGTCGAATGAATCCTGACGTGAATTTTTTACAACAAAATAATATGTACTTGTAAAAATTTCAGCGTTTTTTTTAAATAAATGGGCTGCATTTACTAACCAAATATGTACATGGAAAACAGTAACGATTTGTATTTGTAAACATACGTGATTTTTTATGAATATAGGTATTATTTGATGTTGTGGGACATAATTGAAATTAATTGTAACACGAAAAATACAATTAATTTCAATTTACACCTTAGGTTAAATAAATTAAATATTATTTTGTTAGTACCACACATTTGTTTTTAAAAGTTTCGTTGATTTTTGTCTGAAAAGAGCGTATTTTGCTTTCAATAATTAAGTGTCGTAGAGAGGACAAATATTGATTCCATATATTTTCAAGCTTTTATTTTTGAATTGTTAAGTTCTGCTAATAAGCTAAAAAAAATACAGAATACGGTCTTTAAATTAAATAGCCAACGAAGCTATTTAAAAATACAATTCTTACAAAAAAAAACTCTGTAAAAGACGGACAAGATCTTGTTATGGGTCTGTTTTTATATTACCTCATTCAGAAATAATACTACTAAAAATCAAGGTAAGTTTTATTGTATTGTATTTTCTAATAAGGTAAGTTTTATGTCATTCTAATATTTTATATTACCATGTAAATCTTTCATAATATGTAGCATGTAAATTGTTTTTTTTAAATTCTTATTTTAATTATGTGTTCAGAGCATTTATACTCGATAATGTATAAGCTGTGGTTACCTGTAATTGAGTGTGCATTACAGGATATTGTACATATATTAAACAAGTTTATTGTAACAGATAATTGTAATGTATCTCGTTGGTAATCCTTAAAATAAATAAAGGTTGGAACCTTAAAAAGTGCAAGTAAATGAATTACCGTACATTGTAAGAAATAAAGGCACAGGAACAATTTTACAAAAACTATCGCGTGGCAGCCATAACGATGTATTTTATGCAGTTCAGTGCCAATACATCATGCGCGGGCCAGGTGGCGCTGCTGTCATTAGGCGGACAGTGAATGCAACATGCATACATTCAGACTTTTATTACGATTGATATATTCTTCTTTGACGGTCGATTTTTTACAGCGAAATTCTGTTAGCTTGAGGCCGGGCAGATAAGCGCGACGCGACTCTGGTAGAATAATTTCTATGAGAAACACATCCCACTTTTGCGTCGCGGCTGTCTTTGGGACCCTTTATCTACTGGGCATAACTAAGGGACTATTAATGTTGAGCCGTTGCAATTGTGCTTAATAGCAATTAGTTATAAAGGAGTTTTAAATAGGTAAGATGACGATTTTTCGTCGTACTTACGCTTTTACTCTCAGATAGGCGTGTTACAACCAATCATCATCCAAATTCACACAAGCTATCTTGACAACTTCGATAGAACATATCCACATAGCTTTTGCCCGCGACTTCAGCCGTGTGGAAGTCGGTAATTATCCCAGGGTAACATACTACCGGGACTACGGACCCTATGTGTTGATCAAGGTTATAAACTATCTGTGTGCCAAATTTCATCCAAATGCGTTCAGCCGTTTTTACGTGATTGAGTAATAAACATCCAAACATGCAAACTTTTAAAATCATATTATATAGCAGGATAGGATAAGCAAGTTTGTGATGACCAGTCCTCCACACAAATTCATAAACGGCTTAATTAATATGTACTAGCGAACAATGTGGGCTGGTCCTTTAGGACGGCATTATGTGGTATTTAGCTAAGCTTTCGTAACGGCATTAATCACAACATAACCAGCACTGATTTAATACCATTTGCTTCGGTAACCTTCACGTTTTACTTTAATCCGATTAGCATGGTGTTAGCATAGATTACCATTAGTTATGGGTATAATATGCGATGCCCATTGTTTTGTTGCTCCTAATTAAGTACAGGCCTTGATGATATACGCCAAAGATAGATTTAGTTGAATCATTTTGAACGGCAAAGTTTTGTTAGTAATCTGCGTTTATTTCACTGACTGATGCTAGACGTAATAATTACATGTGTGATAAATGATATATTAATTGTTAAAGTTAGCGAGTTACGACTCCTAGTTTCCTCCTAGCTTCGTAAATCCTGACTAATATTATAAATGCCAAAGTTAGTTTGTTTGTTTGTTACGCTTTCATATTAAATCGGCTGAACGGATTTGTATGAAATTTGGCACATGTCTAGACCATGACCTGGGTTAGGACATAGGGTACTTTTTATCCCGATATTCCCACGGGATCAAGATGTATGCGGGTGAAACCGCGAGGCACAGCTAGTATATTATAATATAACATGTCTTAATCTAATCAAAGTTACAGGTAAAATAGATAACTAAACGTTGTCAATTATTACCAAAATAGAAACAAATATGGTCAATTTACCTGATATACGGCACCTACGCAAACAGATTCTATATTTCTAGGCAAATTGTGTAGGTGTCGGGTCCAAATTGATTCCCTAAATTGGCTCCTTAATCACATTATAAAAACTAGTGGTCGCCCAGAGGTCGAAATTCGCCCATAATTAATTTAAATGTCATGATTCTAATGTAGCCATTTTCTGTCAAACGCATGGTAGTGTGTGTACCTAATGTTTTTTTTATTAATTTAATTTATTTCTAATGTATATTATATAAAAATATTAGCTTTCTGCACTCCTTCTCCATATAAACTTTAACTGTGCCAAATTTCATACTCCTCCGTCCGCGTAATTTTTGTAAAAAAGGGTACAAAGTTTTTGCTTCACGTATTAATATACTTTTGTAAAAAGGGGTACAAAGTTTTTGCTTCACGTATTCATATACGAATGCCAAAGGTACAATGCCACTTCGCTATTTATATCATGAGAGCCAAGGCTCTCAATTTTTTTTTTAATTCGTGTTGTGTGGAAATAGCTTGGAGCTTGTGGCTAAGTAATAGCAGCCGCACGGGTTGATCCATCAGGTTAAGCTACGCTTACTGGGGTTGGTCCGTGGATGGATGACCATCTTTACATACCGAGACTGCTCCGTGCCTCGGAGAAAGCACGTTAAGCCGTTGGTCCCGGCTGTCATTCGTGGATTTTAGACAGTCGTTACGTGTTGTCAGAAGCCCGAAAGTCTGACAACCGGTCTTACCAAGGGGTATCGTATTACCCAGTAACTGGGTTGTGGAGGTCAGTCAGGCAGTCGTTCCAGGTCAAATACTGGTATTCAGCTGCATCCGGTTAGACTGGAAGCCGACCCCAACGTAATTGGGAAAAGGCGAAAAAGTTGAGTCTGAGTCTTGAGTCTCGAGTCTGAGTCTTAAGTCTTAAGTCTTGAGTCTGGGGTCTTGGGTTTTGTGTCTTCGGTCTAGGATCTGGAGTCTTGATTCTGAGTCTTGCGTCTAGGGTTTTGAGTCTGAGTCTTGAGTCTGAGTCTTGAGAGTCTTGAGTCTGAGTCTTGAGTCTGAGTCTTGAGTCTGAGTCTTGAGTCTTGAGTCTGAGTCTTGAGTCTGAGTCTGAGTCTTGAGTCTGAGTCTTGAGTCTGAGTCTTGAGTCTTGGGTTTTGAGTCTTCGGTCTAGGATCTGGAGTCTTCGGTCTAGGATCAGCCATGCTATTCCGTAACCATCTCACCGTGAAAACTTAGGTGAAGTGAGCGTGGAGTGAGCTGTCATTCCACAGGGATTGACACTATTGACAGCTCACTTCACCCAAATTTTCACGGTGAGATGTTTACAGAATCGCATGGCTGGAGTCTTGAGTCTGAGTCTAAGTCTTGAGTCTTAGGTTGGGTTTTGAGTCTGAATCTTGAGTCGTACAGTGTTTCTTTTACGTATCAATTTAATTATTCTTGTGAATATTTTATTTTAAAAAAAACATGTTATTTTTTTTGCATGTATGGGCGTTATACTATTGCGTGTTAACGAGAACGTCCTTCGTTAGTTAACATACTAATATGAGCGGCCAATAAAGCGTCTTGCCTGATAGTAGGTTAGTTGTCACACCACATCTTCAATAGAAGTGGCATCGCATGGCGTTGCCAACCAAGGGACAAAGCTGAAATGACTCATATGCATGTAATTACACCCTTCCAACCGGAATACAGCACTGCTTGGCGGCAGAAATAGAAATGGAAGATACTAGTATCTATACTTTTTTTTTGTTAAAGTTTTCTAGGTGTTTACTTACTACTAAAATTCTAAAGAAAAAAAAACGGTTGTGATAAGCGTTGTCGCTGTAACATATATCGGGTGTAAAAAGACACTTTCCGAAGCCGAAAGCCACATATTCTACCCATTATTTGCATCATTTTTTTCCACTAGACCATACCTGGGAATCCACTGGTTCTGGAGATATTGAAGGTTAAAGTCGCATTTTTTTTTTTTACTTTTTCACGAAAATGAATTCTATGCGATAATACGAAACTTTTTTCCAAACAAACATTACCTGAATTTTAGATTTATCTTAACAGATTACGCATTTGAACTTACAAAAACGCAATGAACAACAAGTACCTACCTACGTAGCGTAGGGGCGGAGCTTAACTAACACTGAATCCGTTCATTCAAGCGTGGGTTCGCGTTACATTGCGCGCAATAAAAAATAGTTTTTTTTTATAAAAAAAAAAAAAAATACGGTTCCCAGCAATAATTTTTGCGCAAAGCTACTTAGCTATACGTACAGTATGCGTAGTTTACGGCTTTGTGATGTGTCTTTTTACACCCTGTATGTATACCTTATAATTATGTAAACTAGCTTTTGCCCGCGGCTCCACCCGCGTGGATATCGAAAATTATCCTACGGGCGCGTACTTCCGCTATAAAAAGTGTCCTAAACCAAATTTCATCCAAATCCATTCAGTCGTTTTTGCCTGATTGAGTAACAAACATCTGAATAAACAAACTTTCACATTTATAATATTAGTTGGATTATTAACTATTACAGCTTGTTTCTCAAACTCAGTGTGGCATATTAATAGGGTACCTAAAATCTATTCAAGTCCTTGTTTCCAATTGACGTTATTTCCATTGGAACGAATGTCAACTTTATGTAACTGTAAACTAAGTTGATTTCAGAACTAGTAGTATTATTGAAGCAGTCATAAAATTCTTGGGCAAACTGAACTTGAACGTGTTTTGTAAAGCTGTTTTTTTTAAAACACATGTTTACTTGTTTGGAACCTAAATCGCGAACGCAGTGTAGTTTAGTTATGATTTTACCGCACTGCAAAGTGAAACCCTATGGAAATTGGATTATTCAGTGCATACGTGTAGGTACATACTACGACCACGTGTAAGTCTGCATTTAATGCCAGCCCTTTTTACTAAATTTGCATTTACACCCCGATTTGTTTGCGTGGAATTTTATATTAGCGTAAATAGTTGATGTTAGTGTGAAATAGAAATGGTATAACGGATAGTGAATTGAATTTGACACTTCATTATTCATGTGTGTAATGTAAATGAATTGAATAATGTTGACTGTTATGATGGGTTAAACAATTATATTCGGAAGCGTAATGTGGCGGAGGTTGTTTTTCTATTAGAACTTTAAATCGGTGATCAAAACTCACGCCTTATTTCCCCGAGGGTTTAGGCAGAGGTAGCTATAACCATAGCCTTACAGTACTCGCATATATGATGGGTAACATCTGACATCTTGGCTGACAGTACCAACCTTTCGGAAAATGGGTTGGTAACACCTGACGGCCAACTCTAGCACCGCGCGCGGTCATTGGTCAAATCAAATAGCGCGCGCTTCCCTGGTTTTCTGTTACACACTTCCGTCCCTTTTCACGATATCACTCCCACAAATTGCAGGAAAGTGAGAGGAAATATGTTACACATAAAAAAACAGTCGAGAGGTGTCGTGGGGCACCCCGTTGGACAAAGTTTTTCATAAAAGTCTTGTGAAGTCCTTTCCACCTTTATTACATAACAAAAGTGTCGTGACGGACAAAATGTTACACTTTGTTGGTCTAGCTCTCATTCGCCAAGTGTGCAGAGTATAACGTGTAATAAGGAACTCCGATACAATAAAAAATAAAAAAAACAGTCGTATTAAGAGGCATATCACAAACCTACTTTTCTGACAGTTAACTATGAAGTAACACTGTATAAAACTCAAATAAACACGAAACTAAATATCCTTCCTTATAATCCGCGCCTCGTGCCTTTTAAAACTCTAATTACAAAGCTTTCCGCCATAAGTATCACGCAACGAACATCCGTCTCAAACTTGCTTCATTTGTACTTAGTACGTAAACTAACGTACTATGTGCAGTTAACGTAATATGATCACGTAGGTATAAGGCTAATTCAGACTATCTTACTTGCTAGATAGTGGAGTGGCGGGCTAACTCTGCTCGCATTGTCTTAAGGATATTACTGAAAATTACTTGAAACACTGCATTGCACCATCTCTGAGCAGTGCTACTGTAATTAGCAAAACATTTTAGTGCGCAACGTAGTATTACAATTTGTGAGTGCGTTTAGTATTATTACGTAATTAGTTGAAAAAAGTTACTTTCTGAGTGTCGTGCGGTTTTTATACAGCAGTGGTTTTAGAAAGAAAGAAAGAAAGAAAAAGTGTTTATTCTGCACAAATTAACGCACATTACAAAAAAAAAAAAAAAAAAACTATATCACTTTACAGATTAGCCAAAAGCCTCGTATCCATTATTGACACAGAAAAGTTTGACAAATTTTAAGACTGCATCGATGGTCTAGCGGTCACAAGCGCTACTGCTGAGCATGAGGTCCTGGGTTCGATTCCCAGGTTGGGCAGTGTTATTGGGTTTTTCTATGTGGAATTGGTCGGTAGCAGCCCGGAATCTGGATTTTTGCCCGGTTGATGGCAGTAGGCTCGACCCCTATTAAATGGGACTTAAACATAACTGGCGAAATGTGGGTGTACTATAGGCACACCTCTGCCCAACCCTTCGGGGTAACAAGGCGTGATATTATGTTCAACCGCCTGCAACTCGGAAGGTGGCATTTTTATTATTACTTCTAACTAAATACATAAACAGCATTAGCCCACAATCTTTGTAGTATTCAAACTACGTAGGTATGAATCTTTGTCATTCATTTGCTTTTCAAAAAAGGTATTTACATAATAATTGTAACAGCCTTAAAATAATAATAATATGTACCTACATATATTTGTATTTAGAATAATAATAAGCTGCAGTTACCTACCAGTTTATCCGGCAAGTATGGTGAATGTGGTAAACCTTTGTCTGTTTATCTTAGCGGTTTTAGGAAGTACATGGATTCATTTTCTTTAATAGACTTCTTCGGTCTATTAAGAAGTCATGGTGATGATAACACCTAAGCAGATTAAGATGATGAAAAACGCTGATGGCGACTGGTGCCGAGTATACGACATTCAACGTCACCGACCGACTGAAGTCTAGTATACCCGATTCAGCGTCACCGACCAACTGAAGTTTATTATACTTGATTTAGCGTCACCGACCGACTGAAGTCTAGTATACCCGATTCAGCGTCACCGACTGACTGAAGTCTAATATAACCGATTCAGCGTTAACGACCGACTGAAGTCTAGCATAACCGCGTCAATGTCACTGACCGACTGAAGTCTAGTATAACCTATTCAGTGTCACCGACCGACTGAAGTCTAGTACAACGTATTCAGCGTCACCGACCGACTGAAGTCTAGTATACCCGATTCAGCGTCACCGACCGACTGAAGTCTAGTATACCCGATTCAGCGTCACCAACCGACTGAAGTCTAGTATTACCGATTCAGCGTCACCAACTGACTGAAGTCTAGTATAACTGGTTCAGCATTAGCGACTGACTGAAGTCTAGCATAACCGAGTCAATGTCAATGACCGACTGAAGTTTAGTATAACCTATTCAGCGTCACCGACCGACTGAAGTATAGTATACCCGGTTAAACGGTTCATTTTCAAAAACTGTATAATAAATTCTTGTTTCTGGTCGGAAAATATATGTAAAGAGATAAATGATGTTTGTACGTTACACGGTAACCCTACAGCGGCTTATCCGATTGAAGTGAAACCTTTACTATCGGATAGTCTGTAATACTGTTACTTGGGTTCGGATTAGGTCATCCGTTGTTTGTATAAAGGGTAACTAATACGATCTACTTTTAAAAGTAGTCCTGGAAAGTTACGCCTTTTGGCGAGTAGGTAAGTTTGTAAACTACTTACACGTAGGTACATAGCTTAAATACTAGAAACAAAGATTTATTTCTTGTGCCGAGGACTAGGCTCCAAAAAATTTGTAATTCATTTAAGTGCCAAAGTATACGTTTTTACAACAAACTCCCAAGCCATGTCAAAGAACTGAGCCTCAATCAATTTAAATCATTTATTAAACAGAAACTATGTCAAAAAGGTTTCTATAAAGTTAAAGATTACTTAGACGACAAAAAGGCTTGGGACTAATTAAGCTACTCCAATGTACCCCCCCCCCCAAGCAACAAACAAGTGTTTTTAGAATCAAAGACTACATGATACTATATGAGCTCATACTCGTATAATTGTTTGGATTATTTTATTTGACTGTAAGTCAATTTATTTTAAATTTTGTTTTCATTTATTGTTGACATAATCTACTCATTAAAATGTTTTTATTTTATGAGTTGATTACAATTTGTGCTAATGTAAATTATTTTTGCATTTAAGCATTATTATATAGAATCAAGTTTTTCCAACTGAACAGACAGCTGTGCTGCTGGGGAGTTTGTTGCGCCACTTCTTCTTCCCAGCTTAAGCACTAGGAAGTGGTGAAGGGTGGGCGTTTTTGGGGGACTGTCTGATGTAATTTTGACGTTCGAAAAGTGCTGATTCTCAGCCTAGTTTGAATAAATGGATTTAGAATTTTGTTTTTTTTTTAATTTACAGTCAGGGCATTAATTGTTCAGGAAATTGACACCATACGTCAATTTGCCGTGTTTAGCCATTACATACCACTGTCAAAGAATGACAGTTGTGATTTGAATATACGGACAATTTAAGTAGCTAGCCAATTTTGCTAAACAATTAATTGACTTTACATAATAATGTTTCAACAATGTCATATTAGTTTTGGTTAGATCCAATCTGCAGAAGTTTCGATACGTTCGTGTTTGATGCCGTGAATTTACCCGGAATTCGATATACCTACTTCGAGTTTGTATGTAAAGTCAGCCTCACATTGACAAGAATTTATATGATTGAAAACCCAATCAAAACTAATATTATAGAGAAAAGATGTGTATGTTTGTTTGTTACGTTTTCACGCTAAAACGGCTGAACGAATTTTGATGAATATTGGCACATGGGTAGACAATGACCTGTGTTAGGACATAGAATACTTTTTATCCCGATATACCCACGGAAACGAGACTTATGGGGATGAAATCGCGGGCGCAGCTAGTGTGTAACAATATGTTTGTGGCTTCACATGTCAATGTGTACATCTTTTTGATACTGACTGTACTCTAAATTATCCCAATCTATTCCCATCGGAAACCATATATCTTTTTATCGGCACAAAACAACTTACCATAGTTATCCCTCAAAAAATATTCTCCTACTAGAATATTCAAAAGCTTTCAACCACAAAAAAAGTCTTTCCGCCTCATGAGACTCAATTAATTGTAATTTACTTCAATTCGCTTTGTATGTGAAAATAACAAATTACAAAGCGTCTGTAATTTGTAGTAATCAGCGTTCGAATCGGGAATTTAATCAAAGGGAATCAGTGATTGTACGGACCAATTGAGTATACTACTGGGTGTTTCTGCGAGTCCTATATGTAACTACATATCTACGATTGTGTGCTCGAATGCCTCTCAGCAAATCGCCCAGAAGCTTATCGAAATTTTTGGAAACCCTTTTCAAAGGAATTTCAAGTCTCTCGAGTAGTTGATTGGGGTTGAGAAAACGCTTCAAACAATTTTTTTTTGTTTGTCGAATGAATTTTACCTTTAACCAGAAATTGGGCAGTCAGACGTTTCAAGCAAAGATATTGAAGCGTGACAAAGGCCCTTCATTATAGCGTAGAATTAGCTCGGAATAATACAAGATCAAAAATTATCAAAACACTGTGCTCCATATAAAAGTAAAGACACTGGGTTGTGGAGGTCCGCTCCATGTAAAAATAAAGACACTGGATTGTGGTGGTTGCTCCATGTAAAAATAAAGACACTGGATTGTGGTGGTTGCTCCATGTAAAAATAAAAACACTGGATTGTGGTGGTTGCTCCATGTAAAAATAAAGACACTGGATTGTGGTGGTTGCTCCATGTAAAAATAAAAACACTGGATTGTGGTGGTTGCTCCATGTAAAAATAAAGACACTGGGTTGTGGTGGTTGCTCCATGTAAAAATAAAGACACTGGATTGTGGTGGTTGCTCCATGTAAAAATAAAGACACTGGATTGTGGTGGTTGCTCCATGTAAAAATAAAGACACTGGATTGTGGTGGTTGCTCCATGTAAAAATAAAGACACTGGGTTGTGGTGGTTGCTCCATGTAAAAATAAAGACACTGGATTGTGGTGGTTGCTCCATGTAAAAATAAAGACACTGGATTGTGGTGGTTGCTCCATGTAAAAATAAAAACACTGGATTGTGGTGGTTGCTCCATGTAAAAATAAAGACACTGGATTGTGGTGGTTGCTCCATGTAAAAATAAAAACACTGGATTGTGGTGGTTGCTCCATGTAAAAATAATGACACTGGGTTGTGGTGGTTGCTCCATGTAAAAATAAAGACACTGGATTGTGGTGGTTGCTCCATGTAAAAATAAAGACACTGGATTGTGGTGGTTGCTCCATGTAAAAATAAAGACACTGGATTGTGGTGGTTGCTCCATGTAAAAATAAAGACACTGGGTTGTGGTGGTTGCTCCATGTAAAAATAAAGACACTGGATTGTGGTGGTTGCTCCATGTAAAAATAAAGACACTGGATTGTGGTGGTTGCTCCATGTAAAAATAAAGACACTGGGTTGTGGTGGTTGCTCCATGTAAAAATAAAGACACTGGATTGTGGTGGTTGCTCCATGTAAAAATAAAGACACTGGATTGTGGTGGTTGCTCCATGTAAAAATAAAGACACTGGGTTGTGGTGGTTGCTCCATGTAAAAATAAAGACACTGGGTTGTGGAGGTCAAGTCTAGCAGAAACGTCTAGCAGATGATGTGTCCTGTGTGTGTGACCTGTAATCTTTTACCAGATAATTTAGTTTTTTAACCTTGTAAAATGTGATTGCAGTACATCTAATCAAGCGTAGCGTTGTCCACTTATAGGTAAAAATAATGTATAGTGTAAAGGCCACATTGCGTTCACAAATTACCGTTGAATGACGTCACTGAAACGTTATTTATGAGAGTAAGTTGGTGTGTTTTCCTGGCGAGCGTTTCGTGGCACCGTAAAGACAAATCCCGGTGCCATCATATTCATGCTGGCCGTCACTGCGGTCGGCGATCGAAACCGTGGTTTCAGTTTTGTCACCGTTTGTTGCAGCAATTTTGCAGCTGATCCTGAACTGTGTCGTATATAATTTTATCTACTCTCATATCGTAATATTCGAATTATAAACTTCAAAACGAGCTTATATTGACATACTTTATAAACACAATACCGAAAGGACAATGACAAGAATAGGCTCGAATCATGTAGCGTCCGACAGACTTTCTGTAATAATGATAATTCATAACAGAAAATACTAACAATTATACAATTTATATAAAATCTGTAGAAGCACATCGCTGAAAACTCATTTTAAAAAGTTGTTCAACTAATTGTCAATTTAACAACACATTTCATAGCTACAATTTCAAGAAGAAATGTTGCCAATACCAAAATAAAATAATATCGATACGAAATTGCATATGCAAATCGATTACAATAATATAAATATGAATAAAGATAAAGTCCTGCCCCTTTTGTGACGTTTTAACTGTCAAGTTAGCGTTAGCGTCAACGTACAGGCAAGTGAAGGAACACGGGTGGGTTTTAGTCAGTAAGAGTCTGACACGCCCTTCCGCTCCGCCTAGAGCAGGAGAAGTCATTTGATGAAAAAAACGTCACTTATCATTTTAGTTTTTTTTTATTATTTATCCTTGAATGTCGCATGATACCCCGTAGGTGCATAAGAAAAAACGCACATAAGGTGGATAAGTATGAGATCTAACCCGCGTGACCCACCGTCGTCGATTCGGTGGGGTTTGACGGTTTTGGCAAACTGTCTCCGACTCTCCGGTTCGGAGACAAAGAGCCTGTGTGTTCTTTTAATAATAAATACCGTTTAGTTTTATTTATGAATAATATTATAAAGTGATGTAATAATTTTATTAAAAATAATCCGATGATCGATACTGTTTAGAATAGTTTATTCCTAATACCTTATAATGTTATTATAGTAGTGGCAACACTTGATGTAAAACAACTTGTGTTTTGTCTGTGGTCCTTGTCATTGTCAAAAAGTTTGACTTCACTTCATCGGCGTGTTGTTGTGTTTTTTTTCATATATTCTAATCTAAGTATGTTTTATGTATATTTTTAATATAAAAACATTTATATAAGACGATAATCTGCTAAAAGTCATTCATTTAATTAATCACTTCATAGTTTATTTCATGTTATCGTTAAAATCAGAAGTATTAAGTGGTCAACTTTAAAGCACTATAACTTTTTTTGGTGTACTTCCAATATAAATCTAATTATATTATCAAATTCTATAATTATTTTCCCTTTTTATGAAATATAGTTCATCTCTGTCGGTTCTGGCCGAGTCTTGTAGGAAACTTTGGCATTCTCCTTTAAAAATAGAATCATATTATAACACTTTTTCTCTAACAAAATAATGCTATAAAACATTTTTTTTTTCTATAACGATACAGGGCAAATCCAAGAAGTGAATATCACCAAGGAGTTTCCATTAACTTTTGTAATGGAACGTTACCGGGGGACAGCAGCACCGCAGCGCATGCGCGGTGATGTGCTGGGTGCAGGCGCTATTCATACTTTTTTTTGTACTGAATTTCGTGGGAACTTTTTATTCTTGATCTTTAACTTTGATCTTTTATTTAGTAGGTTCAATCCCAATGTACGAGAGTAGATAAAGTAATGTATGAAACTGCACATATGTAGGTATTAAAACACTCGTGTGATACTATAACTACTAATAGAAAATATAGCCTATAAACATTTATTGAAATAAACTTATTATATTATTATTATTATTAAACACACACTCGTATTTTAATACCCCTCATTATGCAACAGTTTCGTAAACTACTATTATAAAATAACCTATATAAATTAATAACCCAATTGTGTTTTAAATATTTTTATCACTAGTTTAATATGGAGCGTCAAATACACGTAGGTTAATGTTACCAATTTAATTATAGCAGCATTTCGGTGACAGTCATAATTGAGGGCAAAATTAAACCCGCTGCCAATATGAATATTGTTTCATATGGATATTGACACCGAACGTGATAGTCGTTATTTCTTTTAAAAAGGCAACATGATTTTTTTAAATAACAAATTGAAATTAACTGTGTCATAGTACCCTAGATATACTTAGTACTAAGCCTAGTTCATTAAGTAGCAAAGTAACTATGAACATCTTGCTCAGGAAGACCACTAAGTGCAATTTCACCAATGAAACTGAACGCGATCAGCATTTATCTAAGCCGCGTTCAAGAGCAGCTGTCACTGTTATAATATTGTTTTGGAATATTGACACTGACAGATCTTGAACGCAGTTCGCGGTTGATCGCGTTCAGTTTCATTGATGAAATTCGCACTAAGGGTAATTTTAAACGGATGGCTGCCTGCTTCCTCCTGTGTGCTAATAACAACATTACCTGTGTATTTACTTTGTGGTTTAACCCTAATTTGACAAGGATGGTTATACAAATTCTCTAATGCCAGTTTAATAAATAAATAGACAGCCTCGTTGGCCTGGTGGTCGCAAGCGCTACTGCTGAGCTTGAGGTCCTGGTTTCAATTCCCGGGTTGGGTTAAAAGTGTTATTGGGTGATCCCATCTGGAATTTCGCAGTAACAGCCCGAAGTCTGGATTTGTGCCCGGTTGTTGATGGCAATAGGCTTGCCCCCTATTATATGGGACTTAAACATAACTCGCGAAATGTGGGTGTATTGTAGGTACACCTCTGCCGAACCCTTTTGGGGAATTCAGGCGTGATGATATAAGTTAATAAATAGAAAATATCACTTAATTAAATTTGCAACAAAATGCACTATCTTCATTAAGATGTGTACTCACGAACGAACAAGAACATGGTGAACACGAACATCTATTACCAACAACATCTATTAGCTATTTACCAGCTAGGCCCCAGAGTTTCTCTGAGAGATTTTTTCAAAGATATTGGTATCCTCACAGTGGCATCTCAATTCATTTTCGCCAACATCTTATATATTAGGCAAAATATACATTTATACAGTAAGAACAGTGATTTTCACAATGTTAACACTAGAAATAAGGAAAAACTAAGAGTTCCTTTTCACCGGCTTCATAAGGTTCATAACTCATTTGTTGGGCTTGGTATAACCTTTTATAACAAGTTACCCTCTTCTTTGCTAGATTTGCCTTTTAATGCGTTTAAAACGAAAGTAAAATCCAACCTTTGTTCAAAGGCATACTATTCTATCAACGACTACTTAAATGATAAGAATAGTTGGTCGCTGTGATTAACTCAAGAAAATTTTTATGTTCTTTCACCAGAATTAGCTTACCTACTGACAGGTTATATGAGTTCATATAATTGTTTATTTTAATTTAATTTTAATTTATTGTTGACATAATCTACTCATTACAATGTTTTTTTTTAATGAGTTGTATTGCAATATGTAACTAGTGACCTCGACAATAGATCATATTATTTATTGTTATTAGTAATTAACTGTTTATTTATTTTACCTCGATGGTCCTAGTTTATCATTTATAACTTCCAGTTACAGCTTTATGTAAGCGGGCACGGCCTTTATGCCTGGAGGCTTTTATTAAGACGTTAAGTTTTGTTTACGTTTAGTTTTTATTTCTGCCCGAGTATAGTTCTCGATGATTTTGTTTGGTATATTGGCGTGTGCTAGCTAACATATGGATAATAATTTAAATTAGGTTAATTAAGTATGTTGAATACTATTATATAGAGTCATTTTTTTTCTTTCTAACTGAACAGACAGCTGTGCTGCTGGGGAGTTTGTTGCGCCACTTCTTCTTCCCAGCTAACGCACTAGGAAGTGGTGAAGGGTGGGCGTTTTGGGGGACTGTCTTATGTAATTTTGACGTTCGAAAAGTGCTGATTATCAGCCTAGTTTGAATAAATGACTTTTGAATTTGAATTTGAATCATCGAACACTTCGCATGTTCTAACGAACATCAAACACTGTGTTCGTCAAACACGATCGTGGCGATCCAATTTCGTTGTTCTGCGTGGACGGTGTTCGGAGAAATTTGATGTAACATTGCGAACATTAAATACTAAATACAGTGGGGCAGTTGAGAGTGAGCACAAGTCGAACTGTATTCATATGGTGTTATTTATTTAAACTTCTCGCACACAATAATGTACAAAGGCGGACTTAATGCCTTAGGCATTCTCTATCAGTCAACCAAGGGTGATGAAGGGATTAGATGGCAGGTGCTCCGATTTAGAGGAGATAATAATACAAAATATTAAAAACACAACAATCAATTATAAATAAAATAGGTACACAAGTATATAGTTTATAAACTTATAATACACGTACATATATATTTATTATAATTTATACACAAACATTTGTTCTGTGTTGAACTATGTTCGTGTTCACCATGTTTTGTTCGTTCGTGCGTACACGCCTTTAAACGCATCTGTCAATGTATATTTATTAAACGACTGCGTCTGCTAATCAAGAGTACCGTTTAATTGATTTTTTTAATATCGCACACAATTAGACCCGATTCTCATCGCTTTCTTATTTTATTGTTGCACTTATTATTTATGTACCTTTATCGGGTTTACCCTAGATTTTTTTCTACGTTACGATTGGTAGGAAAGACAGTCCTCAGACTAACTCTATTAGTAGTCTGATTGATGCTGCTTCCTATCCTCCACTTTCAACTATGTACAAACCCTAATTTGCTTCTTACGATACCCCGAGGAATCACGGATCGTACATCTTAGGGTCGCCGATACGTTTTCAAGTCTAGTGGTCTAATTACATAACACAATTAAATATATAAATAAATAATAAGTTTACAGTACAAAGAGTAACACATAACTTTAGTCATACACTAAAGATTGTACAAAATCAGGTAGAACGGCTGGCTCCTGAACTGAGTAAATAAAAAGATACTTGTATCTCAGTAGCCAAAGTTCCTCACAAACATTGATTATTATTACTTAAATATAATCAGGCTTCAGTGACTCAGTAATTACAGGTATTGATTGAGAAAGGTACTCATTAGGTGATCGTTAGAACATTTTCTGTATCGTCGTAAGACAAATTCTGCAACCAATTAGTTAGCTTTAATTTCAGCGCAAACTTGGTCAACGTGTAAATATCAATTAATCGATGTATGCTATTATAAAGACGAGGGCCTAACAACAGAGTAATTGCATATAGTACGAGAGCCCACGACCAAAACCATGGCGCATCGTTCGACGGCCGTACAAAATCGTTAGTTTTGATGATTCTGTACTTGACTCGGTAGGTCAGAAACGTTGCAGTTTTCTTTAAAGGGGTGTTTTTATTGCCACTCCAGTATTGATAGCAACTGTAACCAATATTACCAATCGAGTATTGATTGTTAACGATATCGGAACATTTTAATTTGTTTTTAATGTCGGCTATAAAGCGTGTACGGCTACTAAATGTGTCGGTAAGTAAGGCACTAATAGTGTTTTAATAGTCTCTATAGAGTAATGATAAATGTGGCCTGTGTTGCTGAGCACAGAATAGCCTTTACGAAAGTATTTTGTATATATTGTTAAAGTTGTAAGTAATAGTTTTATGTTGTGCTATTGTAATTTTTGAGTTTTTAATGTTTTTGAAGATGATTAATGTAGTAAAATTGCGAACAAAATTGACATTTGTGTGTCAGTGCGCAAAACTTAGTTATACAAATTGATTAAATATTAGAGCTCCACGCCCCGCGGTTGCATCCTCATGGGGATTCCTAGAGAAACCGTGACTTTATTAACCGACTTATAAAAAAGGAGGTTATCAATATGACACGTATGTGTATAATATTATTGGAACTGCAATATAATCTATTAGGGCTTCCAAACAAATATATATTTTTTTAAAGTTGTATGTGTGTATGTTTGTCCTCGCAATTCCGAAATTATTAATCGGATGGTGACTATTTCTTTTTATTGGATTTTTTCAACGGTGCAAGTTTGATCAAAATCAGATTTTCAAGATGTGGACTAATACGTGTAAGTGTGACGGCCTGGCTTATTGATATGAGCTACGAGTGTGGTGTCAAATGGAAAATATCTCAAAACCTTGGTCAAATTCAAGAAGAATTCAATGCATGTAAGAATGGCCGAAACCTGGACTCACGGTACAAAGCCGCGGCGAGAACTAAAAACAGTGGTATTCGAATTTGTGTGGGTTAGGTAACACAACTAAAAAATCAAGTAAAAACTTTTTTACAAAAATAATAAACCGACTTCCAAAATTAACGTTATTTTTCACGTTTTAGTGGTTTTTTTTGTAAAAAAGTATTTTTGACGTAAAAGGATTTTCAGTGACTCGAGAATATTGTTGCTATCTATCAGTGAAAGAGTTTCTGTAAATGGTTCAGATTACCTTTTAAAATCAAACAAACAACTTTACCTCTTTGTGACATAAGATTAGATTCCAGCCGTGCTATTCTGTAACCATTTCACCGTGAAAACTTAGGTGAAGTGAGCGTGGAGTGAGCTGTCATTCCACAGGGATTGACACTATTGACAGCTCACTTCACCCAAGTTTTCACGGTGAGATGTTTACAGAATAGCATGGCAGAACTTGTTACTTGCGTGTGTTAGAAATCGTCGGATGTGGCAAGAAGATTTTTTTTCAGATGGGACTAGAAAAAGAAAATTGGCGACAAAATAAAATGCATAGCTTGCAATCACCCACAATAAAACTTTCGCGCTCAAAGATAAACCACTTCCGTAACATATATCAAAAAGCAATTGTAGTAGGTCATAACAGCTTCCCCAATTCTGTTCATGTATAATCCGCATGCGAGGTCCCAGAAGGGATTAGAATCCCACTGTAATAAGCCATAGTTCGTACCCAAATGTAATCTGAATGTATACAGCATGTATCAGAAAGGTGTGGCCAATTTAAATTTGACCTTGACGAACAACAACACAACAACTTGAGAAAGTACAACATGGAACAACTTGAGAATGTTGGTCAGGGGCTGTACTATGACTTGCTATGTAAAGCAATCATTGTTCCAGTGTCAGAGAGAGATGGAGCTATACAGTATGAATCTATCCTTATTTCACAACGGAAAAGTGATGGTTTTTTTACACGTCATAGTAAGGCCCCAGATATCAATCTGAATGACTTTCTCCATTGCACCAATACCGTAATTAAAAAATATATATATCAGCCGTCCCATATATTTGGGTTGAGTTAGAATTGAAGTTTTGTATGGGATTTTGGTCCCATGGAGAAAGTTGTTCAGTTTGATGGTAAGCATAAAAAAAAGTCTTTACTAGGTACTCCTTAATTACAAAATAAATAAAGTTATTAATAATTTACTTAATATTAATTAATTAACTAATTAAGGAACCCTCGACGGCCCCCTCCAGTAATTTCCAGCTTTTTCTGTTTTTTGCTTTCTCAAGCCATGATTTGCCAAACAATTCTACTATCTCGTCTTGCCAACACTTTGGTGGTTTGCTCTCCTTCTGCTTCTTTTCTTGTGGGCCTTTCCAAGCAGTTGTTCTAAGGGTCCACCTGTCGTCTTCTGATAGCGCCAGATGACCCGCCCATCCCCACTTCTGTGCTTGAGCGTGTGGAAGGGGAGCTATGACTTCAGTCTTTTTTCTGAGTGATGTATTTCGTTCTTTGTCTCTTAGTTTGATGTTTAGGATGCTTCGTTCCATGGCCCTTTTGGAAACTTGTATTTTATTTTTAGTTGTGCTATCAAAGATTCATGTCTGGCAAGCGTACGTAAGGCATGGTAGCAGGCAAGAGTTCATGACTTTAGCTTTAAGTTTGGTCAGTACCACACCCTTAAATATGACACATGCTGATACATGCTGTAGATATACTGTGAGGTAAACATTAAGTATTTATGTGGGTCGGTGTACTAAATGGTCTTCAATAATTAAGTAGAGTACTAGTTGAACTTCTTGTGAAACGGCCCGTCTAGGGAAGTAGGTAAAGTCAGGAAAATTTATTGTTCGGTTACCAAATGGACTACCGACTTTTAAACTATCCGTTTATTTTAATCACAACTTTCATTCTTTGACAGTTGTATGACATGGCTACATATAATAAAACAAAATAAAAAATAAAACAAAAGCCTTTTATTCCATGCAACACAATATTACAGTAATTTTTCTACTTTGAAATAATATGCAACAATTAAATTTAAATAAATACTTAGCTTTGTTTTGATATTTTATTAACTAGGTTTATGTTTTAAATTTGTTTTTTTTATACATATATTAATTTACATGCATTTTAATAATAAGTTCATCAAGTAAGTATTATTACAAAAAAATAAAACATTAAATTTAAAAATACATAGTAAATTGACGCAGTGTGTCAATTTAATATGTTTCCTGACAGTACTTCACCTTTGGTACCTATTTCTGCCGCCCAGACAACATTGCTTCGTACGGTTTGAAGTCCAGGGATATGACAAATTTGAACTTTGTGTAAAGATAACTACCAACCGACTGGCGAGAACTCCTCTCACTAAAGCCATGCGTGTGGTGAACGTGGTTCACGAGAGGGTTGATGTATTGTGGTGCAACTTGAGTGAATTCGCAAAAGTTACATTATGTATAATATGTTATTTAGATGTAGGGTAAGATTAAGGATATAATTTGTAATTTTATAGGATGTAGATTAAGGATATAGCAAGTAAGGCCACTCTATCGCATTGGATCACAGATCTGTAATGGTGGTAAGATTTGCCTAAATAAATAAATAAACTTACTATAAACGCGCACAACATCAACCAGTTTGCTGGTGATTCAGGTGACTATAATTGGCAGTAACAAATTTTCATTAGGACATTGCGCGTTGTGTTTTCAATAATAATAATTTATCATTAATATACCCTTGTAATATAATATTATACGAGGGGAAATATAGTACATTACTCCTTCCGTCATTCAGTGTTGCCTTCGCAGGATCACAAGTAACGTCGAATGTAATAGATTACATTCTGAGTTATGTGATTACATTATCTCATATAAGCACTCTTGTATCAACGAGAACTCCAAGCATTTCGTCAAAAACTTCGTCACTGAATTTTCATACCACTTGACCTGCCTGATTGCTATCTCCAGTTAAATGTAAAAAATATTTAAAAATTCACCGGCGTCATTATTTCCTCGGTCGAGAAGCTTCACCGCGGGTATATTATTAATTATTAAAGTATCTTCCTCCCTCGAGCCTTGATTTTAAAAGAGACGTTAACGACTTAAAAACAAAAACCTGCCCTGTTTATTTTGAAAGAAACACAAAATAAAACAACAAGTAAAGACGCGGCTTCTTTTGTAATTCTCGTACAAAATGGGTTAAACAGGACAGATCTACCTACTTTGATGGTTTTGCCCCCTGAGCATAGCCAATTATATTTACCAGTAATTCTGGAAATTATTTGTGTAAAAATGTACCCCTCTTTTCTATCCCAAAGGAGACTGGAACACTAAAACGTATTTCTAAACTGAAGATTTTTGCAAAAAATAGAAATTATAATACAGATGTTACTATTTACCACTCCGACTTGTAAGAATTTCATAAAGCAAATAGACTTCCACCAAAATATAGCGTAGAATAAACTCATTGACAATATTAATTTAGTCGCCGTCGGGTAACTCAATTCCGAGAACACACCTAGGTATGAAAATTACCACTAAATTTCGGGTGAAAATAAATAAACAGGCGTACACACCTTGCCAATTTGATTGTTGAATTATTCATGATGTCTCACACGGCCTGGGTGCCGGTACCGAGGGTCGAGGGGAGAGGAGTACTCTCTAAACAACTCGTATCGTCGCTCGGGGGGAACATAACAAAATGGGCAACCGAGACACCGCCTCATTTAAGGGCCGAAATAAAAAAAAATATCTGAACTTATTACGGTGGCTTGAAAGGCACCAAAAGTGTCATTATGATTAAGTGAGTACGGAAAGAAGGGGGAACAGGTAGGAAGCTACGACTGAATAACTTAGGAGGTTTATATTATTACAATTATATAAGACTTGCTAATTTTGCTGTTCTATTATTTGTCAGTTTTTTTTTCATCTAGTCAAGTTTTTTACCTTTTTCATATGACACCTTTCATTTTATTCATAGACCAAACGAGCAAACTCAATGAAAGCGAAGTTTGTTACATTGTTTACTGGAAGCTGGTAATGATAAAATAATAAAATTAGACTTAGAAAGTAAAAGTATTTAGAAACCCAGAATCATTTGGAACAAATATAACTCTTTGATTCGTTTGATGAAGCTGGTTCAAAAAATTTATAACTCAAAAAAATAAAAATAAAAGCCTGAGTCACATTTGACAGCTCATATCTATTGCTCATGTAGTGTAATTATAATACTACGAAATCGATACGATTTATATAATTAATAAATCAATATGGCCTCAGTGAACCGGTTATTGCCGTCCGCAATTGAATTTTACGGGGAGTTGCAAGAAGTAACAGACATAGCAGAAAATCGTCGCCATGAGAGATTCACAGCCGTGATGATCATGATCCGTATCACTCGAGGATGGCTGATCCGGAAGCATGTGGCGTGGTTGTCGAAAAACGCGACCATCATACAGTGCGCGTTCAGGGTCCATATGGCAAGGAAAGCCCTTAGAGCTGCGCTGAGAAGAGGTGTGCGTGCTAAACATGCTAAACATTACGCAAAAGCTGCGACGGCCATAGAGGTATAACATAAATATTATGTTGTTGTTTAGAATTCGCATATTTACTATGACTTTTTGTAGGATTTGTAAAACTCAATTTTTGATTTCTTTGTAGGCACTTTGGCGAGGACATTTTTCAAGGCGCACGAAGTTCTGTTATCGCACGTATCGCCACTGGTTGGCTACTGTGAAAGAACGCGGAGAAAGACGAGCGGCCGAAGCCGCAGAATTCGGCATCAGAAGTCGAGCAGACGACCTCAGGATTTTAGAAGAGGAAGCCCGCCAATGGCTAGCATTCGTCGTCTACAAACTCCATCATTTACTCAGAACGTATGTCTGTGCCGGTGTATATTCAGAACCCCTAACAGCAGAATTATCCGAATTCGAAAAACTCCTAAAATCTATCCACTACACCGAATACATGAAAAGATTGAAGCGGAAATATGATGAGTTTGTAAGAAAACACCGACCGGCTTTCTCGAATAAGAGGTTGTTTCCGATAATAGGGGACGGGGCCGACTATTGGTACTTATCGTTGGCAGAAATGTATGAACTGACTACCCCGGCGCCGCCGAAAAAAGAGGATAAAAGGCATCTGGCGACACATCACGGAAAGATGCATAAGGAGCCGTTTTTGTGGAAAAAATATAGACCACCGGGGCGACATGAAGGTCGAGGTCCGTTTACACCTCCAATGTCGCCGTCCGCGTCTCGCCAGCTGCCGCCGCCACCAGCGCCGACTCCGATCCGCTCCGGTGGTGACACACTTAACCAGCCTCCTCCACAGGACCCTCGGTTCCATCTCTACGTCAGACATTACACCCCGGACCCTGCTATCATCGACTACATTAACTTCCACGTAAACGTCCTAATAAGACGAAAGTGTTCCGTCGTGAACATCGATATCGAGTAGAAAAACGTGATGTTTTACCAAATTGGTTAAAATTTTCGTTCATTTTTAACATTAACAACACAAGAGTGGTTTGTTTGAAAACACTTGGATTTTTACATGGTTGCGTATTATTTCTCCCTTTATTTTATTTTTTTGCTCGGAAATCCGTAATCAGGCTGCTAAGTTTGGAAGGGTCGTCCGGATGTTGCGAGCCGCGAGCCTTTTGTTGTTACGCTTTTGTTGTTGTGAATTTTACACTTGTAATTTATTTCAGGAAACGCCTTGGTGAGAAAGAAATTACGTTAAACTCTCCAAGGAAAATGTGTTTTGTAAATTAACATTACGCTTGTATAGGCTTTGGTCGGATATTTTTTATTTGCTGTCCTAAATCATGTTTCAGAGTGTTTCGGTGTTTGTGTTCGCCCACGTAAATCAATGTTATTGGTTGAGTTTAGACAACGTTTGCTGTAGCTAAGTGATTCACTGTTTGGTGAGGTGTGAATAAGTATCTAACAAATATATCTACGGGGTTACATATACCTAATACTATTTATTATACTCTTTACTACGAAGAGAAGATGTTGAGCAGTTAACACTCTGCTCAACATCTTCTATTTTATCATAGTACTACTTTTTTTTCTTTTTTTTTTATCGATGTTAGGTAAGATGTTCTTGTATTCATATATCGCCTTAAGTTCTGCTTACACTGTACGGCATTGAACGAAATCGATGACATTCTCACATATTTCGCCGTAGAAAAGCGTATTTTATTCTCGCATTCAAATACTCCTACGTGCTCACACTGAGAAAAGATGAATCTAATATAGTTTTGTTATATTCGCGTTTGTTTGCGTTTCAGTCTATTATGTCTGAAGTATCTTTACTGTGAGTCTTCAAACTCATTTGTCTGACAATGCCCGTTAGACTCGGCAAATTTATTAGGGTCAGAATAATGCAGGTTGTGGGTTTCTGAACCGACTCCTTATTGCACAGCCCGACTTAAGGCGGGTACCCATTTGTTAGACGTATAATGGTTGACCCACTTTACTTATGTGCCACGAAGCTGCTAGAATAGGGTGTGATTTGTGTCGCGGAACCACAGACAATTATTCGTACCCTATAATTTATTTAACAATAGACTCTATTGAGATGGGCCTAAATTCAATATGCTGAAGCATTGCGTTCAAATTCAAGGTCACGTAAGCGTGACACGGTATGGTTTATTTTGCCTTCAGTTTGAAGTTTGCGTCAACTGTGACTGTCAGAGTCGCTCGCTGTGAGGGTGTTTGGGATATGAATAATGTATGGGGTAAATTTGCAAGTGTTTCAATTTACACCCGCCACCACTCCAGCCCCTTGATACGCACCCGAGAAGTTGAAGAGCAAAAAAGAAAACAACGGCACGCGTGTTGGGGACGAGACGCCGAGCCGCGCGCAGCCTCACAACCACTGAACTAGCTATTTTCAAATATGTGTGAAGTGCGACACTGATTTACTGTTGTTCACACCTTCGTTGCATGAATTTTTGTGCATAAAATATGTTGTCTGTTCTTTGTCTCGCTGTCTGATCATGTTTGAAAAGAATGACTGTGTTCTTTTAGCATAACCCGTAGTTATGTACCTTGCTGTCATGTCGTGTAATTACCTAATCATGATTAGTAAAATAAATAATAAATAAAATACTTTATTTCTGACCATGTTGTCCATTTTGTTAGTAACAATGTTCTTATAGACTAGTGTTAGTAATATTTAAAACTTATCCACAACATTAGTGCTTTGATCAGGGAATAGATCAGAAACTGGGGGAATAGTAGGTAATTAGAAATATAATTGAATTTGTTATTGTGCGCAATCGAGAATACGGACGAATCTATACATATTTATAAATTAAAGTCGCTTTTCGTGTTTGCGTTGTTCTTTTAAATTTTGTCATCATGTACTGCCAGAAATTACCACAACAAGTTTCCTGAACTCTATTGAATATAAATTAAAAGATTTCACGATGAACGATTACTGCCTGTTTTTCATTGGAGAAAATGATCTGAGCAATGGAGACTATTTGAATATACTTGACAACTTAAAAAACTCGATGAAAAAGGCCAACCATACAAACATCATTATCTGCGCTCCGACTTACAAAAGAGGTGCTTTAATCCACAATTATAAAGTCGAGTTATTTAATAACCTACTATGTTTAGACATAAAAAACAATCAATACGCGTATTTTTTTGATAGCAATCGCACCCTATCACTTGAAATGTTTTCCAGTAGTACAGGAAAATTGAACAAATATGGATGGAGGAACATTTTTGAACAGATCATGTCCAACATATTGATAGACTACAAATTATTCTGCTCTCAAGACGATCTGACAAACGACAATATTGTCCAAACGCTGCCATTCTCAAATGGCATGATTGAAGACAAATCAACAACATCACAAGACACTGCTCATACTGACACGTCAGACAACAGTGTTTTTTTTCGTCTATAATAGTTTAAAGATTCTTCATCAGAACATTGCTGGGCTATTAAATAAATCTGACATGCTTACTGTTCACCTGCAAGAATTATCTCAGCAGAAAAGAGACATAGATATAATTTGTATCACTGAACACTTCGTAATGGCCGGACATGAGAAATTATTGAATATAACGAACTACAAGTTAGGAGCAATTTATTCAAGACCATCTCAGAAACGAGGAGGTGCATGTATTTTACTTAAAAGTTGTATTGAATACAGAGAGGTTTTGGATGTCTCTCGTCATTCCATACCTAATGTTATTGAATGTTGCGGCATAGAACTTACGAACCAAAGTGTAATTATTATTTGTATTTATAGGCCACCAAAGTTAAATAATTTAAATGTTTTTTATGATAAGTTAGAGTTTATTTTGAAGAAGCTATGTTCAAAATCTGATAGGAAAATAGTCATGTGTGGGGACTTCAATATAGATACGCTTAAAAGAAATAACCTGACACTGGACTTTGAATACTTTCTTTTGGGCTACAATCTCAAACTGGAACTGCGACAGCCCACCAGGCTGGCCAGTAGTACTTGTTTGGATAATTTTGCATGTAACTCTAAATTAAAATGTAAATCCGAAGTATTAGACTTTGCATTGTCTGATCACACTGCTCAGCTATTAGAAATTAAGGTTATAAAATCCTATAGAATAAATTCCTGGCGGATTAAGAAACGCGACCTATCGAGTGAAAATATGGCTAGATTCAAAAACTTTCTAAAATGTCTCTCTTTCTCTGAAATCTACCAAACCGAAAACGCTAATGAAGCATACGATTATTTTCTGGAGCATTTTCGCATGCTGTACGATCTTTGCTTTCCTTACAAATTAATAACAGTTAACTCTAATAAGAATATTAAATGGGTTTCCAATGGCATCCGCGTGTGTAGTAGAAAACAAAGACACTTACTATGGAAGTACAGACGCGAGCCATCAAATTGTAATAAAAATAAATTCAGAAATTACTCGCGCAGGTTTCGGAAAATTATTAAATTGACGCAAAGAGCACAAAATAATTATTTAATTAACACCTCAAGCAATAAATCGAAAGCATCATGGCAGGTTATAGATAACAAAACCCAAATCACTGAGCCTATTTCCCAAATTAAAGTTCAAAATACTACCATTACTAACCCGACAGATATCGCAAACGCTTTTAACAACTACTTTATTGACCAGACACAAAATAACATGACGAAACCACCGGACACTGCGAACTTGACAAGTAACCCGAAATCAATGTTTATGCATCCAGTAGTACCGCAAGATATTATGAGAGCGATACAATCATTAAAAAATAAAAGTAGCACTGGATATGATGGTATATCAACAAAGGTTGTAAAATTCGTATCAGGCGACATCGCCTTGCATTTGTGTCATATAGTTAACTTATGTATCAGTACAGGAGTATTTCCGGATAGTTTAAAAACAGCTATAGTGAAGCCACTTTTAAAAAAAAACAATAAAGAAGATCTTGCAAATTATAGACCAATTGCTTTAATACCCATTTTTTCAAAGGTTATAGAAAAACTAATTTATGACTCGGTTAATAACTTCTTAACCAAATATAATATTTTAAGTGCGGAACAAAAGGGTTTCAGAAAAAATAAAGGTATAAATACGGCTGTTTACGATTTGATAAATGTCATATTGCAAAATGTGGATAAAAAAATACCAGTTTGCGCAATTTTTACGGACATGACGAGGGCTTTTGATTGTGTTGATCACGAAATTCTTACAAAAAAGCTAGACATCATAGGCATCAGAGGAAATGTACTTAATCTCTTAAAATCATACCTTAATAATCGTAAGCAGCACACAGAAATATTTAGAATATGTCTAAAAACTAAGCGCGAAGAAAAATATTTATCTAAGGCTAGAATTATTAGGTTTGGCGTACCACAGGGTAGTGTGCTGGGCCCTTTATTGTTTTTGCTGTATATAAATGATTTACCTCGCCACATTGAACATCCTATGGTCTTATTCGCTGACGATAGTACTGCCTTGATTAAATGTATTGACAAAAAAACATATGAATATGACATAAATGATACTTTACTAAACATTATACGCTGGCTTGACCAAAATAATTTAATGATTAATTTAACAAAGACTAATGTAATGCATTTTTATCAACGGATTCCACCAGGAATCTTGCATTTACACTATAATGGACAAAAAGTTGACCAAGTATTAGTTGCAAAATTCCTTGGCATTATGATAGATAGCCAATTAACTTGGAAGCCACAAGCAGAAGAAGTTTGCAAAAAACTTAGTGCAGATGCGTATGTACTCTTTAATTTGTCTAAAAAAGTAAATATGGCCACAAGGTTAATTGCATACCATGGGTTAGTCGCGTCGATTTTGAGATTCGGCATAATATTTTGGGGAAATTGTAGTCTGAAGGATAGGGTGTTCAAGGCTCAAAAACGCTGTATAAGGGCTATGTGCAATTTAATAGTAACAGATAGCTGCGTACCTATTTTTAAGTCTCTAAAATTACTAACGTTCCCATCTCTTTATATCTTGGAGGTGGCTGTTTTTGTTAAATTGAACATGCATCTTTTTAATAAAGTGTCTGAAAATAGGAACCGGCCAATCAGGAGGCAGTATAAAAATTTGTTAATTGTTAGTGGTTCCGATACCGCCCTATTAAAGAAAAATATAATATGTATGGGTCCGATCATATTTAACAAAATACCCGATGTAATAAAAAATGAGACAGTTCCACGTTTCAAAAAGAATTTGACAGATCTACTAATTATTAAGTGTTATTACTCAATTGGCGAATTTTTGACCGATAAGAATTTAAATTGATAATATGACATCTCTGTACTCTTGACTTTTACTAAAACTTTAATTTTTAATTTAAATGTATTGACTCAAACTTGACGAAATTATAATCCCATTTTATTAAACTTGACATTTTATGTTGTATTGCCTAATTTAATTTTTTTTTTTTTTCTGAATTTCATCTTGACATGTTAACTTGTACCTATTGATTTGATTGAATTTGTTAATAATATTTGTAAACTGTTTGCATGCCTTAGTTAAGGTAGTTAGTATAAGGATCATTTTAACCTTAACACCTGTAACCTGTACCTACTTTCTGTGCAAATAAAGAACTATTCTATTCTATTCTATTCTAAACCACGCAACAGATTTTGATATGGTTTTCATCATCGTTTAGAGAATTTATTCCGGAAGGTTTATGTGTATAATATGTTAGTATTAAAGTTACGTAAAACTAAGAAATCTCGATGTTTTGTCAAGTCGTAAAAACCGTGTGAAGTAGGAGCGGGTCGCTAGTCACCAATAAGTCAAACAATCGCCCAGTTTTAGTTTCGGTAACACACAATTTGATCTGTTCTCGAAAGTCCTTAAACAATATTTTCATTAAGTATTTCATTGTGAAATAAATTACGTATTTATTCAACTTATTCGATCCTAATTTTCTTTATCGATTTTGTTTGAACCACAAACGAGTATGTCGACGTTTCAACAATGTTCAGCGTTGTAATCGTTAAATTGGTACATTTAAATAAATTGGCTTTTTGTATGAAAGGGCTCAAAGGAATATTCAATTTATTTTTTATTGAGTTAACATGGAAACTTGTAATTGACTGCAGAGAATTGAGAAGTAGGTAATTGAATTTAGTCAAGATTGAGTTACTTATTTGTTTCAATGTAGGTGTTCCATAAAAAATAGTAGATAAGTCGTGTGCCCACGCAGTTAGGTAGCCCGTACACCCTTTTTTTAAGAAATTATATCTTTTTGCAACAAGCAAGAAAACTGTACTCAAATAGTATCTAATCAACATAGTAAATACTTAGGTGAGTCCTAAGTATTTACTATGTCATTGTGTTGCTACTGTAGCGGTTACACTGCCACATACGAACTACGCATCAAAGACACGATGTCACACAAATCCTGCATCACGCAATTAGAGTTTACCGCGCGAACGATATATATAAGACTATCCGACATGATTCCGGGCAGTTGCCCGCCAAACACGAAACCCGTTTGGTCGGAGGTTCCTTAATTTTCTATGGTGGATAAGTGCACTTTACACCCTGTTCCTCATACCGCTAAACTATCAAGTTGCTACCAAAGTGAATTCATTCATTCAAAAGTAATTAAATTTAGTATTTGCGTAGAGTAAGCGACACCGCTCAAGTCCGATAGACGCGGCGCTAGTGTCTATGTCATTGCATCAAATTGCATTAAAAAAAATGTAGTTCCACAATTTTCCGCACAATTGTAATAGTTTACAATATAAATATTATGTTCTGATTTTGTTCTTTTTCCAACTATAACTGGCCCTGAACAATATTGCTTTGGATAAAAGCGTAGCCATTTCTTTCGTCAAGTTTCCGTTGAAAACTTTACTTTTATAAGGCTTTTAATTTCATTCCACTTTGACCCCAACTGCCAAGAAGTGATTGTCTGAGCTAAAACACTAATTCATTATTACAAGATGATATACAAACTATTAAAATAGCAAAGTTAAGGAACTTTGCTATTTTAATAGTTTGTGCTTAAGTTGAAAGATGTCGAGTTAAAAAGATGGAGTGTTAAGTTTTAGAACTCAAGACTTTCTTTGAAGGGTTTTTTAATCAACTTTTCTGTGAATTGTCTACCTCCTAAGGAAACTGGCCACGTTACTAATAATTATTATCTTTGTGTTTTTAACACCATGCGAATACGGTCTTCACATAAAGTTTTGTTAATACTTTGGTATTCATTCGATCTTGCATAATCGTCTTTTCGTGTGGTTAATGACTAACCTGGTGTCAGTGTATTAAAGCCGCCCATGGGCCTCTGTTAGCTTCATATGCCGTCGAGAAATATCTCTCAGGCATGCTGGTTTCCTCACGATGTGTTCCTTCACCGTTTTTGAAGCAAGTGATAATTATGCAATACGCACATGAATCCGAAAAGTCAAAGGTGACTTGGCAGTCCGACGATCACACCACTAGGCTATCACTGCATAATGATATAATACTTTGATATATACTTTTAGACAACACAGCTTACTCCTGCCATCTCACGGCTTCTGTTATGTCATAGGCTACAGACAAAATATAGATCGATTTATTAAAATTCACATTTCATTCTATTCATTTGAATATAATAATAAATTGATATATAAAAATAAAATGCGCTGAGCTCTCTCGTCACGTTGGAACTGTGTCTATTATAATGTTATACTTGATACCATTATTTACCGTTTCATATGGAAAGGTTTAAATTCTATTACACGAAAACACCGCCTAATTATAGAAACTTTAATAAAAGATAAATATATTCGCATCACTACTGTTTAGTTACGTTCATAATTGCGAACCTTTTCGTGGAGGAAAAAGGGGCATTCCCAAGACTGCATTCCGCTGATTCTTAGACGGAACCTCAAGTAATACCCGGGGTGAACTTCCGAATCGATATCGGCGAGTTGAGTAGGTCCGTGATCTGTATGAAAAATGCGAAAGGAACCGTGGTACGCAGTAATTAGTGGCTCACGGAACGCTTGGGCGTGCAAGGGCGGCGCGCCACGGTAGGGACACCACCTTTATCTTGATGGAATGCGTTGGTATTTTATTGAATAATATTATTTGATTCTTACCTACTTTATGATGAACTAACTGACTTTGAATTTGGATTTGGAATCAATGCTTAAAACAAATAGCTTTGTAGAGAAAATAAATTAAAAAGTTGCTGCTCCATGCTGATTTAGAGATGCATGACTTTTATTTGTGTTCATAAACACACATGATATAGGAGAAAATCCTAGTAACGCCGGCAATGTTATTCAGTTTTTTTTTACATCTTCATTCTGTTACATAACGCCTGTAATCTCTAAGAGCCTGTACACACGATGCGTTGCGGCGTCGCACCGCAAAGATTTCGCTGCATTGGCGGGCACACGGTCGCTGCGGCGCCGCAAAGATTTCGCCGCACTGGTGGTCATACAAAGAACTGAGCGGTGCCGCTCCAGCGGTGCAACGCGAACACCCTTCCCCACCTCGTCTGGAAGGCTGCAAGTCCGGTGTACGTGCGGTGCGGCGCCGCAATGCATCATGTGCATAGGCTGTAAAGGTTCAGCAGAGGTATTTAGCCACCTTTCACCCTTCTCCTTTATGCTCATTTAATCTCCGTCTTTCTTATTCACCCCACATGGTTACCCTACTAGTAGACGTGAATCGTACACACCTTTCATGTTCGTAGGTGTTGCAATAATGTTGAATGAAAGAAAATTGCTAACCTCGTTACTGTGCTCCGGGGCGGAGGGACTTGTCAGACGTACGATTACCGACAGACTGTTTTTACCGACGGTTTTTCACTATTACACTGGTTTTATTTTAACTGCTTTTATGTTATAGTTTTTATGGCTTAAGGACTTTCTTAATAGATAGATTATTATCATAACATTGGGCTTGTTTCCCCAAAGGGGTAGATCTAGTATCTACATTCACATATCGGTGATTATTTTTCAGTCCCATGTACCTAATACAGGGCAAGCCTATTGCAATCTAACCAGGCACAGATCTAGATTTCAGGCATTCATTGATAGATTATGTTCAGATAAAGTGGCTTTCTTTGAGCTGGTTTTACACATGAGCCTTGTCTAGGTCAGGAGTTATGATCACTGATCTCGAATAGGAAATCCTGATAACTACTTTAACGAATAAAAAATTGATTGGTAAAAAAAAATATAGGCACTAAAACCTAACTACGACAAAAACGCCAACTAAAAAGGTATAAACAAGATATCACAGACAGACAAATTAAAAATCGTAAGTAGTTGATAAGTTAAGTAATACAAACCGGTCAAAATCAAAACCCTTCTTTTTTCTTCGCCGTAAAAAAAAGTCGGGTAAAAAATAATCCAATTTCAATGATCCTTTTCACTTTGCACTGTAAGCAAGCGCGGATACAATTTTATTCCATATAATTTTATCAGCTTTTCTATTAGAATCAGTTTGGGGTTTGAAACTGTGTTCGATAGATAGCAAAAGCCTAACCACCGAGCAGTCCTAGTACCTATTATATTATATAGCTATGTTGTAATCATTTCGGCGAACTGTGCATGCATCTAATGATGAATTTCAGGAATTTTAGATGAAACGTTATGTCATCATGATTTCTGCAGTGCTATTCTGTAACCATCTCACCGTGAAAACTTAGGTGAAGTGAGCGTGGAGTGAGCTGTCATTCCACAGGGATTGACACTATTGACAGCTCACTTCACCCAAGTTTTCACGGTGAGATGTTTACAGAATAAATAGCATGGCTGAATAAGTTGAGAGTTCAGTCAGTTGTGAGTTAGTTAAAGTAGCTACGTATTGTGGAAAGTTGAGCACAGAGAAGTACGAGTAGGTTGATATGTTTAGTAAATTGCCTTCGGTGCTTCGCTTTTCTAAAATATCAAATTAGAAATACAGTAATAAAAACTATTGATTAATTTTAAATCAAATCAAAACTTCCCTGGCATATATTGTCAGTAAAAAAAAATATTCCCTTGACAGCTATAGCAGACACCTATAAAATATTATCCAGACAAATCCAACAAGAACGATCGGATAACACCACTTCAAATAACCAGCAAGCTCTTAATTGAAAAATACCTTTAACAGAATACGAAATAACAAGTTCGATGAATGCTTCACACTAAAAGCTCGATGCTAAACGCGAGGGTTTTCAATTAAGCGAAATTTTAGTTCAGTGTCAGTGTTTTATCGGGTGCTTTGAGCGTGTGCAAGTGCAGTGTAATTTCACTTGCTGCAGGCGCTCGCGCCGCTCATGAAATCGTTCGCGCTCGTGCGGCCCATACGTTCGAAATGCCCAAAGTACTATCGAATTTTCCGGTCACTTCGCTCGATATTTACTCTTACAATTATTTGGATAAAAATCTGTGTATTGAATACGCTGGTTTGCAAAATGTGCCGAAATGGCAATATACTACAGTCAATCTATGTAAGTTAGAACTGGGTAAGCGAGAAAACTAAATAAATGAGAGTAATTTCCAGGTTCCGTCATTTTAAACCTCTAAAACGTGTAACTTAGAAACAGAACCTCTATAACAGAGACTGCTACTTGCTGTGTCTCTACAAGCGACTGTCGAGCATACATATTTAACATCTCTCGTGGACCTCTATAACAGACACTGCTACTTGCCTGTACCTCTACAAGCGACAGTCGAGCATACTTAACATATCTCGTGGACCTCTATAACAGACACTGCTACTTACCTGTACCTCTACAAGCGACGGTCGAGCATATTTAACATCTCTCGCGGACCTCTATAACAGACACTGCTACTTGCCTGTACCTCTACAAGCGACTGTCGAGCATATTTAACATCTCTCGTGGACCTCTATAACAGACACTGCTACTTACCTGTACCTCTACAAGCGACGGTCGAGCATATTTAACATCTCTCGCGGACCTCTATAACAGACACTGCTACTTGCCTGTACCTCTACAAGCGACAGTCGAGCATATTTAACATCTCTCGTGGACCTCTATAACAGACACTGCTACTTGCCGGTACCTCTACAAGCGACAGTCGAGCATATTTAACATCTCTGATCGTGGACCTCTATAATAGACACTGCTACTTGCCCGTGTCTCTACAAGCGGCAGTCGAGCGTAATTTACATCTGCTATTTATGACTCACTCTTAAATTTCGCGGAACTAACATTGTTTTTGTTTTCTTAAATTTCGAGGAACTAACTAACATTGCTTTTGTATCGTATTCTATTTGAGTGGCCAAATATATTAATGTTTAAACCTCTATTAGTAAGAAGGGCCACTCCTGTACCTCTATAAGCTAGCAAGTCGAGTTAGTGAGAAGCCTCCATAAGCGAAAAAGAGATCGCGGTCCCTGGAACTCTCGCATATCCAGGTTCGACTGTATAATGCTTTTTCGGCACTTTTTCATGGGATGCTTTAGTATTAAAAACAGGTAATACGACTTAAAGTGCGTTGTTGGCCCATTTTCGTTAAGCCCGTTGTTGAGAATATTTCATTAAACGAAAATTCGCAGCCCGTATTCGCTTTTATTCAAAAATGACCTTTGTTAAAAAAATCAGAACTCTGTTTTAACAAAACCTGAACTTTCGTTACAGGTTCCCTGGGGTGCTTAATATGACCTTTTTATAGGTGATTTGTAAATCATAGTAATAACATGAGCAGAAGCGTCTCCTGCCCGTAATAAACCAATCTGTTTGTCAAGCGTTGCCACTTCTCGGGTTCTCACGTTCAGTAGAACCTAGATGTTCATACATGGTGTTAACGATGATGTTACATAGAGTATGCTGCAGTGAGGATAGGTATAGCTTTATGAAACTGACGTTCATTTTAGATAATACAACTTCAGCAAAAGGAAAGTTGTTAATTGGGTGAGGTGAATTGAATATAATAGCTAGCGAGCAAGGTACTAAAACTTTTGGAGTGCATAGCAAATTACAATTGAATAAACGGAACAGCATTACATTTCATATACCAAATTAAGGCATCGTTTACTCAAACTTTCGTAAGAGCTGAGGTTCAAGCATTTCTTTGTAAGAGATAGTACTCGTAGACACGTAAAGGACTTATGGGTTCCTAGTCACATCTCCACAAAATCTATCCATCTTTTCTTTGGCCAGCCTCTTGTCCAGCCATCCGTAGACTTACAACTTCCTTCGCAATATTTTGTAACCAAACAAACAATAAAACACATCGATACAGTAATCTTGTTTGTTCCCGTCACTCTGCACCCAGTGCATTCGCGTCAAACAGTCGAACGCAGTAAAAAGCGATCCTTTAGTACTTGAAAGCGCGAACAGTACTTGTCCCGACACGTTGCTACGTGTGAAACGTACAAACAAACATGTTACTAGTGGTATGTTGAGGTGCGAGTGCCTGGCTCTCTTGAAAGGAGGTTTTGTAAAGGTGCGTTAAGGCATGCTCACATTGGATCTGGTTATTTCTACGGTGATATGATTTTCTTCATGTTTTAGGTGCAAGATGTGCTTTTGTTGTCTATATCGCTCATGTCTTCTCTCTCGTGAATAACAAAGTCTTGCTAAGATCCTGAAGTAACAAAAAAAAAAAAACGTACTTTTTAACATTATAACTACCTAGAAGCATCTAATTCATGGGCCTTCCTTTTGCAACCTTCTGCAACACGACAATTGTAACCCGATGTTACCATCGGGTTTGTCGGTTTAGCCGGGAGATCGAGAGGTTGTCAGTTTGAGCCCCCACTCGTTGCATCAACATTGAAAGAAAGAATGGAAAATGCGTTTATTGGCATAACTTTGCTCCAGTGACCTTGGCCTAGATTGATCAATTGTTGTGAAGTTCTAATCGTTTCAATCTATTCAGTGTTTTTGGTGTTTAATTAACAATAATGGTCGTTAATTGAACCATGGGTCGTATTTCAACCGATTTAGATCGTTAAACTAGAAACGTTTTAACGTTTTTAATGCCTGGTTACAAGTTTAAATGTCAGGGGCGTAAAGCTCGAAACAGGCACACGTTTTAGACCTGATGTATGATAATACGAGGACAGAGCTAAAGTACTAGAAAAGTAAGAACTTAGCACGTGTGTATTGTATAGTTTATTTGTACCCTAATCTGGGATATAAGCGCTTCCTTACAATATAATATGTATGTAATGCACAGTTTTCAGTAGAAAGCTTCATGTTATGACGGCCATATTAAATGCACACAAATCAAAAGCGCAAATATGCAAAATCGGAACAAACTGTAGGCCATACAAATATTTGTCCCAGCGTTAGAACTCAAAATCAGTGCATATGAAACCCATTGTATTGCAACATTTATTTTACATCAATATTCAATTAAATATTCGATTTGAGTAGCCGTTGCTAAAGTAAACAAAAATATAAACTGCTATTTGCTCGATGGGAATGCTGATATAACTACATACGCTTTCGGTATTTAGCCTTTTCCAATGACGTGTATTTTATTCCATTATTTTCGGGTCTATTTCTAGTCTCGAAACAAATTGGTATTTGTACAGCTGAGAGCATTGATTCACTACACTAGCGAGCGGTTTGATAAGACATACTAAGTCTCTGACTGAAGGTAGCATGATTGTACTAGTAATATTATGACGATATGGGATGCCGCCCGTTAAATCTAAAGTGACCGATTCTATTCTTATTCTTTGAACTGGTCTCAAGAAAAAAAGTAAATATATAGATTTAAGTACAATCTTCCGCTAGCAGCTTCGCCCGCGTGATGTCTTTATAAATTATAGCCTATGTTATTCAGTGATAATATAAAGTTCTACTGTTCAGTAGTTTTTGAGGTTTTCATCTTACAAATAAAAATACAAATATTTTGTCTTTATAATATTAGTGTAGACTACATTTATTATACATTTATATATTACCGCGTATAATACATCAAATGCAACAAAACAAAAATTATTTTGCCAAGAAAACAGAATCCTAATTCAAGACACACTAATGCCCAAAAGCGTTTACTGCATGGCTCCGGTCATACATTATAAAATACCAAAAATTTGGAAAGAATTGCCGCTATAATTATTTAAAAAAAGGCTTCGAAGCTTCTTGACAGTCAAACAGAATTTTTAAGATAAAAATATCTTTTGTAACTTAGTTTGTAATGTTTAAAAATAAGAATTATGTTTAGTTTTTTGTGTTGTTTTTTGCTCTGTTTGTAAAAATTTTGTAGATTAGTTTATAATTTTTGTAACTTTTGAATGCCTACTGGTAAAATATGGCTGAACCTATTCCTTATAACACCGTGTATTGAACCCATATTTGCAAAATAAAATATCTTTATCTTTAAGATGGCTGAGATATGACGCCACCCTTATGCCAGCGAACATTATGCCCGGGCGCGAAATAAATGCATTGCGATTATGAGCTCTCGTCAACTGGATGCTAGTTTTATAGATCCCCGGTACTCTAGTGAGCTTATATGTCATTTGTTCACTACCTACATGTTTGTATAGAGTTATGTGATTTGTTGAAGATTTTTTGTATCTGATCAAGCGTCGTGTGTTTTCAATAAGACGATAGGTCCCCCTGCTTACCTGAGCTTCTTGATTATGGCTTCAATATAAAAATGTCTTTATCATCCAAGAATAACTTAACAAAACAATGTCCAACATCGACTATTCCACGCCAATTTGCGATACGATACGTCCGCGGTATCCCATAGTTTATATAGCTCAAGTTGTACGTTACAAGCAGAAACCACAATGCAATTATACGAAGGTGTATCCATTTGTGCCTGACGCTTGTGTCTGACGCTGTCAGGTAGGCCTAGTACTGACCTCAAACCGACGTAACCTATTCAACAGCTGTGTGCGGAATCTGTTCTCTCATTCAGTTACATTCTGACAGTTTACACGAGTATTGTAAACTATAAGCGATTCAAAAGTTGAGTCCTCAATTCCATTTTTAACTTCTTTCTCCGGTCTTGAATGTTTGTTTTTCTTTGCCAATTTTGTTAATTTTCCGAAAGGGTTAACAATCTTCGAGACAGTATCAATTTCACGGAGCTCAATTCAAAACATATACTAGACATCTTTGTATAATGCTGTGGCCGCATCTGCGTCTATCGTGACAAAGCATTGTGTGCCGAAGCTTCGTAGGTTTTGCTCGCTAAAAAGTTATCGCACTAATGCGGTGGTCACAGTAGCGGCTTCGTCCCATTTAATATGTACCGCCACCCGGGCGATAAGTGCTACGCAGTCTGAACGATCGCGACGATAACCGATAATGGTTGGTCACATCTGCATGTATTGTATCAGTGTGCGAAGCTTCGTCACGATAGACGCAGATGCGGCCGCATCATAACCTAGATAAACAATAAATATCTGTATTTCATACATCAGAGGGTCTAGTGTGAGTTTCGTTTAAGAGCGTTTATTCCGAAAGTTGGCAACGTCGTAAATAGCTGTCAAATATTTACCTGTTTTGATTAATTTGGAAATAATACTGTATGGAAATAAGAAATGTGGCTAATGAAGTTACTAGAATATTGTTCCGTTTTAGGCGTAAAAAAAGCATTTGGAAACTTTTCAAATGCTTTTTTTACGCCTAAAACTAAATATTCGGTGTTACAATATTAATTATTGCATATCATAATCAATATTCTAGTAACTTAGTTAACCACATTTCTTATTTCCATACAGTATTATTTCCAAATTAATCAAAACAGGTAAATATTTGACAGTTATTTACGACGTTGCCAACTTTCAGAATAAACGCTCTTAACCATCTCGATTTTACGCATCGACCGCGTTCGGCGCTCCGATTGGCCCATCACCAGTGAAGGCCAGTGAAGGCCCAATCAGAGCGCCGAACGCGGTCGATGCGTAAAATCGAGATGGTTAAACAAAACTCACACTAGACCCTCAGTACTCTTCCCAGAAACATTGCTTTTAATTAACAATCCTCTCACCTTTTGCTAATATTATTACTAAAATCTCATACACACATAATCTCTTGCCTTCTTCCTATGGGTGTAGGCAGTAATTACAGACTGCCACCTGCTACGATCCCTAAATACTCCTTGCCTCGTTTGCGTTCACACATCTGGTCATACACGCACGCCGGTTGCGAGCACTGCGCACCTGACCTTTATGAAGAACATCACCAATAAGGTCAGTATATGTCCTCCTGGGGCGTCTCCGCCCGGCGTTTCTACATACACGCGTATCTGTGCATAGCTGCTATAAATAGCTGTTAGCGCTATTCCTAGAAAATGTCCAAGTTTGACTTGAAGCTAAACAAAACTAAGTTTCAAGTTGTGGTCAAGTGAGTATTATAATATTATATAATACTTAACACGAGATTTACTGACCCTCTGATTTGAAGTGCTACTCTGTAAAAAAAATAACCGGGAAAACTTAGGTGAATTTTGATGAAGCGAGTTGTCAAACCCAAGATTTTCTAGCGTCATGTAGGGTCACAAGCAATCAATTCAAGCTCACTTCACCAAATTTTCACAGTGAGATTTGACCGGCTAGTACTGGAGTTATCGGAATCTTGTTCAGTGTCAATCAATGCAGCCATAGTTGAGATAGCATTGATATTTCTAGGTTTGACTGGCAGGACTACCTCGTTGGCATAGTGTTTGCAAGCGCCACTGCTGAGTATCATTCATGGGTTCGATTTCCAGGTCGGGCAAAATGGTATTGGGAATTTCTCAGTACCTGCCCGGAGACTGTATTTGTGTCCGGTTGATGGCAAGTAGGCTCATCCCCTATTACATGAGACTTAAACATAACTGGCAATATGTGGGTGTACCTACTATAGGCCACCCATATTTCGCCTAAGCCTTCGGGGATTACAAGCGTCATATTAAACATACTCGTAATATGAAAGTAAAGTAATTTTATGAAAACTAGAATTAGCATAACAATGTTCTATTTTTAATGTTATTTGTAGTTTTCATATAATACTTTCGATACCGTTAATCACATAAAAATAATATCAAATGATTTCGTGTACAGATAGTCCTTGAATTTCCTAATATTAATATGTCAAGGCCTCAGATCCCATCTATCATGGTGGTATCTCATTAAATCGACAGCCCCACCAAACTTCACAAAATGCCGACATACTTTTACATACGATCGTGTGTCATCTCATTTTGTTTGTATATTAAAGTAATATATGTATATGTTTTCGCACTACTTACCTTGGAACGTAAATAGAGCCTTAGAACATCTTCTAAGGCTCTATTTACGTTCCAATTTATCTCGTATACCTATTTTTAGCGAATATTGACAATCTTTTGCGCATATCTAAGTGTGTAATATGAATTTCAATGACTTCTGATATGTAAATAACCGCAATATATATACTAAACGAGAATATAGAATGTTCTATTGGATGTTTTTATAAAGGTGCATCCACACTGAATTTACTTTTTGTAGAGCAACATTACTCAACATGATAATATTAACAAATTTTTAGTAAGTTTACTAAATAACTTTTTAGTATCCGTTGTTGCCCAAATAACCCACTTGCAAACGTTGATCCACAAAAAGTAACTTTGGTGTGAATGCACCTAAACTGCACAACTGTAATTCTAGGTAGGAAATTCCATAAAGCACATAAGTGGTGCCTAGTTGAATGTATGTGCATGCACACATTGCGCTACGAAGCTCATCACGTAGCCGTGCTACGCACAGTTGGCTACGAAGCCGCGTAGGCGCGTAGCATAAAAGTTTGTTGACGTCAAACGCAATATCTCTTCCTTTAATCTCGTACAAACTTACTTAAGCTACATGAATATTTAAATGGGTCAAGGTTTTGTATGACTAAATTGTTTAAACTAAATATTCCATTGACTCAACCAAACTAATGAGAATCGTTTCAATTTCCTACAAGGCTCTGTTCTAATTTCGTATGGAATGAATTTGAAAGGCGTTTTTATTAACAGTGGGCTTATACCTGTACTAATTAGTTCGGAAATTTAACGCGAGAGTTAATTAGTTTGGGTACGGTCTGAGAATGGAAGCATAACTTGGGGTATATGGCTTATCTTAATCAACTTGGATATTTTGCCAAGGATTAGAATTTAAATTAAGAACTATATGCCATAGATATTGAGGGTAGGTATTACGCAGTTTAATAGCTGTACGCTTCTGTTATTAAAACGCATTTTGTTTTATTATTTTTATAAATAAAACATAAATAACGCGACCTAGTTACTAAACCGGCGGTTATTAATATTACTTGTTTCGTAGCAATTACTTGTGAACTAAGCTTGCATGAGCAGAGAACAGAGAGAGAAAAATACACATTATGCAGCCTAGTAGTACTAGGCTGCATAATGTGTATTTTTATGAGAAAATTACCGACCAAAGTAATCGATTCAACTCATAATATTATTTACCTTACTGGTAAGATAACACAACCCTTCTTAAGATTGTTTCATAATTTCAAAAACACACTTTATTGCAAAAGGGTTTTTTCTCTTTTTAATATAGTCAGAAAAAAAAACTAAATCGAATTCATTCAATAACAAGTTTTTCATTCTCCTAAATTAAATTTACAAAATTATAAAAAAAAAATCTCTTTGTCATTTTATACTAAAAGGAAATCTTTGAAAAAATTAACTGCCACACAAAAGAATTACTCTGACCTGACTGACAGACCTACCTCCCAAAACAATGACACCAAATTTTTAACCCTACACACGCCGCGTAATTACAATCCTTAATACATCGAGTTATGACATTAATGTCACGCCTGACGTCTTATTAATACCGCTTCTCATCCTTCGCTTGTTCGTTATTAATGACGGCCGTAATTATCCGCCTAAGACGAGACTTCTCATTTCACGAGAGGAATACGATTCTGAATACGTGTTTAAACATGATTTATCATCATTAAAAGTTCGACGTGTTAATGTAAGTTGATGAGTCTCGCGCGGCCATGCGTTGTCTGTGGAGTGATTTAATTGGTTTAAATTAATGAAAGACTGTCTTGGAGTACTTGTCTTGTAGGATTTGTGATTGGTTTTCATGCCTTTTCTTAGGTCTGTTTGATAGCCTTCGAAAAGGTTAGTATGGTAAATCCAAGCAAATTTATCGAGCAGGTAATCTACATATATGAAAATATTTCCTTCCTCTCTTTTTTTTTGTGCACAGTTTCTTAAGATTTATATGGATTTATATTAGATATATTAGACACGTTAGTTAAGAAAAAATAAACAAAAATGTATATGTAACCATAGCGATTATATTCACCATTTGTATCCTGTTGCTAATCTGTGAACAGCGTTGTGGGCTGCAATATTGTCTATATTTTTTAATGAATTTATTGTTTCTATGTTTCATATTGCAGCTGTTTGTGGTTCCGTTTGAATAAAATAAAAATAAAATATATGTATACATATTATAAATTAAAGTCGCTTTTCGTGTCTGTTTGTGTGACCGCGTTGTTCTTCTAAACTACGCAGTGGATTTTGATGCGGTTTTCACCATTATTTAGAGATTTTTTTACAAGAGGTTTTTATGTATAATTTTTATATATAATTTTTTATTTTTATGTATACATTAATAAAAAACCTAGAAGCAGCGGCGAGTCACTAATATTATATAACTTTGATCCATTTTTGTAGTTTAATCATATTACTTCTTTGTGTATGTATTATAATTATAAACATCGCACATTGCCAGAGTATTTTTCAAAGAACTGTCAAAATAGCTTCAGATTTTTATACACTATACATAAAAGGTGTCTTTTTTTAAATCACTGTTTATAATCTGTAGTGAAAACAAAAAGCCGATAAAAACAAGAGAAATTTAAAATGAAAGGAATGATTCCAGGTAAAAAAAGATTTTAAACATGTGTATTTAAAGTCTGATAACAGCATTATATCATAATGTTTTTCGTTGTAATTTCGTGTATTTGGTTTAAAATTATGGCTTTTTTAATGGGCGGGCGGCGTGTTAATTTACTTTATTAAGCATTATTTTATAACTTAAATATTAATGGGCTTACGCATTGTATGGTTTATTTTGGTTGATATTGTTATTTCAGAGCAGAACTTAAAAATGGTCGAAACGAAATAATTGCCATTATGGGCTAACTGTACCTACTTATAGAACAATTTCCTAAAATTAAAAAAATCTATTGCATAACTTTAAATTGAAAATTGGTTGAGTTTCAATATCTTCGGGTTTTTATACCTGGGTGATAAATTGTCATGCCCAGGTAAACTATGATTCGCGTTACTAAACTGACTAGAACAGACAATAGTCCATTACATTAAATTAAATTTAAACAGATAAAATTGATAAAAAATTACTACATATATGTACACAATAACATTTAGTTATATTACAACATAAAATAAAGATAAACAGTATTTCTGTATTTATCGAGAGCGAAAATGATTAATTGTAATTTAAACCTTATACCAATATTCATAAAAGTCACATCACACGCGCTCGCGATTTGCAACGATTATACTCAAATTGTATGTAGACTTTCAGTATCTACAATATAGTTAGGACGATAAACTAAGAGATAGAGACACATTTGCATAAATACTATCGTCCTTTGGGACATTGAATATATCGCGATATACGTACCTATAAACTTAGATACCTATCTATATTATATTGGGGCAGGTATTCAAAACACGCTAACAAGAACACGTATGTACATTATGTACCTACTATGTATCGTTTCTATTCATATTTCAAAGCACGTATCTATACATGCATGGCAGTGCTTTAGTCATTGTTTATTATGTAAACGGATTCTCGATTTGAATCTGTGTTTGAGCCGCATTTGGGTATGCTGGGAGAGGTAGAAGATTTAATTTAATGTGGAATAAAAAAAAATACTATCACTGAATGGGACTCTACCCACCTACATACCTCACCACTTTATCTCAATAGTATGTAGGTGTAGGACCCACGATCCGTCCGTACCGATTCGAAACCATCCGAATTTGATCACACATCATATCATGTGTGTAAAGTACTCATAACGCGGCACGGTCGCGCCCAAATCGTCCCAAAAACTCTTATCACCCGCCAGCCGCCACTCAAACATATAAAATATTCCGCACCCCGCATTCTTCTTGCTCATAAATTCATCTTCCATGATGTCACGAGTGAGACAAACACGCCATAACTCAAACATACTGGCCGGCTATAAACAAGCCAGGGAAGATACGGTGTGACGTCACGGACGCCTCTGAATGCAGCCAAGTGACGCAAAACACACGGCCCGTGACCGGCGTGTGACGTCATTTGTCAACGTCACTCACAAGTAACGGTTGTTGTAAATCAGACACGGTGTAACCAAAAATAACACGGTGCGCGAAATTGGTATTTCAAAAAGTTCCAACTACCTACCAATGTTTGGTAAAGGGTAAAGGTCGCTCCCGACAGTGATAAACAACTAGGTAGGAACTAAATTACGGGTTGATTATATCTAAAATAGTTCTGTTTACCTGGGAAGAGGAATGGTTTAATTTGAATGGTATAATCAAACAACGGTGCTGATTCTCTTGTACACTGAACTAAACTATCACTAATATTCCTTACTTTTGGCTATGAGAATCTTAAAGCTATTCTGCAAAAAATATATCTAAATTTAAAAATAATTTTGACACAACTAAAATAAAATTTGACAATCGCGACTCCACGAAGTACTTGTTTGCGCTAACCCGTGTTTTTTTTTTAGAGCCGTTGGCGTGCAAGTGGGGCAGCCTAGCCGCGTTTTAGATGGAGTATTTCACTTTTTGTATACAAAATATTCATATTTTCCATACAAAAAGTGAAAAATTCCTACCTGGTGGTATCCCTACATGGTGAGTTTTAGGGGTTTATGGGTACTATAAAGGCGGTCAAAATTTTCATTATTTTTGCGATAGGTCACACCATTTTCGAGATATAAGCAAAAGAAAAGAAAATAAGATACAGTACTGTTTTTGCAGCTGAAGTCGAGGTGTTGGTGTGAATTTTAGGTCATGACAACTAATTTTATTCCCCACCATTTTAATCGAGACCTTTTAAGTCATATTTAGTTAGACAATCAACATTTTTGGCAAATTCAGCATAGCAAAATTGCCATTCGTAGTGCTGTCAAACTAAAATACAGTGAAGTTGTGTCATTTTAGTCTATTTCAGAATGGGAATTCGTCGTTTGACAGGAATAAACTAAATTTTGGTGGTTTTTGGTCTGGTTGAGAGACATTTGTGACAAGAAAATCGGCACCATTGAGTCTGCTAATTTTGGAGATTTAGTCCTCATTTCGTCATAATTCTCTTCAAGGCTTCAATTTCTATAGACAAAAATTTGGTGCTCTATTTTTAAAGTTGTTTAAAATTAGATTTTTATTTAACTCTTTCCCTAAGAAAATCTCATAGGTAGTAAATTAAGGTAAAAGTAGGTAACAAAAAATTGGTTATCGGTCATCGACTACCAAGAACCTGAAAAACGATCCGACTTTTTAAACGCTCCCATTTGTCACGTCTGCAATATCTAGGCTAATTAATTTCAGTCCTAAGGGCATGATATACACCTGGTAGCTATTTAATAAAGTGACTGGACACGGTTTTATTAAAAGGCATATTTTCACCTAATGGCGACCTTCAGTGCCACCTTCTTTGTTCCAGTGCTATGACTAAAATTTTTCACAGAAATAATATCCACGGAGACTTCCCAGTTCATAAAGATAGCGGAACGTTAATCACTGTCAAAATATACAACTAAAATGTATATCTTGAGTTCTGAAATTACATTGTTCATCAGCTCATGTCAGATCTAACGTCTCTTATCCTTTCAACCTTAAAGAGCTTGTTGTTTGATGTGAAACTTTTAATATAACTGAAGAGTTGGCATCGCTTTTAATTTCCTCACTTGCGTTATATTTTTTCGGCACATCAATCTTGGTAGCACGGCTAGGCTTCAGTGGTAGCTCTTTATTAAATTTACCGAAGCGCAAGCCGTCATTGGGCTTGGCATTACGTCTTGAGATTAATTTTAAGTCATGTCAAATTTACGTTGGCTTTAATATCGTGAGGATATGTCGCGATAATTACCCCCGGAGCCGCATGTCATGTGTACTCATACGGTGACATGACGTAACTCTGCTTCCAGTTTAGTCTTTATGACGCGGGGCCCGAACCGTTTTGCTGATATACCTAAGATTATGTTCGTTTTCGTTAGGGTTAATGGGAGCTGGGATTTGCGCTTGATTGGGCATTGAATATACCTAACTAAGCGAAATAATGTGAACGCTGTTTGCTAAACGTAGTGATTGATGTAAATGTCATTAATTTAAATATCAATAAAAAATGGTGTCAAATCTTGTTTAAAAAATAGAATGCGTAGTGAAATGAGCAGTTTTCAATCAAATCAGCAAACATTACCGATTTTCCTTCAAAAATAAATAACAAAAAAGGGAAAAATAACCTTTCATCCAAAAAAGGAAAGCTTACGATTTGAGCGCGCGAAGCTTACTCGGACGGTGTGGGACAGTAAAAAATGTGTTTTTTCATGTCCCCCTGACAATGTCATGGCATGCAGATTGCAAGTACGTGATCTGAAAGTCAATGTCCTCGACCTGCGGGTGACAAGCCGATTAGTGGCTTATAGTGACTGGAGGGCCTGTCACTTTGACGACTGCCAATAGCAGTCGTGATTTTTTAATATACTTTTTATTGGAAGAACTGATGCAGGGTTTGCTGAGCTGTTTTTCAATGAAGGGATAATCGTAGGCTAAGGAGGTTGGGTGGTGAACGGTGTGTGGCTGTTATAGGCTTTAGATAAGTTAGCTTTAAAAAAATATGTTCAAGTTCCCTTATCACACGACCTTTTAATCTTTCTGTTGCTTTATCTACGAGACATGTAAAATTCTTTGCACTTCGAGTGTACTGATCCTATGTTACCAACAACACAATTTTGTATTTATATTTTCTTGTTGTAATTATTATCTAGTACTATCACTATGTTATTATATTCAGTAAAAAATATAATGAGAACCGGAGATGTTCATTAGAATAACTAATATTATGAATGGGAACTAATTATTAGATAATTTAATTAGTAACGTAATAGATATTTTGCTAACAGGGAAGAACAGCAGTAATGAATAATTAGTAAATAATATAACTGATTATGTTGTTTAACTATGCATCGAATTAATTAATCGTAATGGGTGTACTCGTATCGCTACCAAACAAATTTTTATTGTTTACCAATAAATTCAATATGGTGCGAAAACAATTTGTCAATGTAACTTTGATTAATAATTAAATAGTCGTCAACCAAATTTGTTTGGTGACAAGAATTAATTGAAATGTATGACGCGGACGGCGCAGCGCCAGCTGTTCACAGCTTTAATTAAGGAGCTAATGTACTGCCACAGTGGATCCTGCCGCCTGAAGGATGTGATTGATGACACGCGAACATACCTACACACAAACCTCGATATTCCCGCACGTCGAATCCAACGACAAATTATTATTTCATTTTGTTTCTGTCAAGTCTTTAAATGGATTAAGCCTTTGCTGACGACATTTGATTTCGACTGTACCGTGTTCTTTGTATAGCATTATAATTAAGCTGACTGTGAGCGAGAATACCTACATACGAGTAGCTTGTTAGACGAAATTGAACGATTTCAAATGACGACGGTCTATTGTTAAAGGTTTTTTTTTATATATCGTTATTTATCGTTACCCGTCATGTCAAACGTGTACTCGATTTACGTGAGCGTGTACCTTGTAAAATGTTAACGATATATAAAATATATCGGCTTTTGATGCTCAAAGGATCAAACGAATTGTTATGAAAGAGTTATTGTGTTTAATATTTGCGTATAGTTGACGAAATACTTAATATCTTCCATGTTGCTAGGCATAGCGTTTTCATTACGATAATAAATGAAATTCCTGGACTAAAAATACTATACAACTGTCGAATTCGAATTTACTTATATCTAGCCTACATTCGTTTATTGTTAACAACCAAAATAAGCTAGTATGTACGTAGGTACTAGGTGGGCTGATAAAATATAATAAGCCCTAGCCCTCGCCTTCGATATTTCGATTATCAAACAACGGATTTATTGCCTTGTGAATTGAAATTATGAATCTCAGAATAGTGAGTGTTGAACATAAAAGCTACGTCAACAGCATTATCGAAATCCTCACACAGTCCTTATTCAAATAAACCAACTGCTCAATCACAATAGCCTAAGAGACGACCTCCACCCATCTGTTTAATGGGTGAAAAGTCTTTTATATCAAATTTAGTATGTTAAAAAATATATCGCGAGTGGGTTGGCAAAAAATTCCTGGCCAGAATATGATTATAATAAAAAAATAAAAATGACTCTTTTTCAAAAATTGCTCTCATTCGTTTAACGATTAATTCGTTTAAATAACAAAAGTTTCTCTTAAAAAGAACTATCCATTGATAATATCACATATGGCTATTGGGCGCCAAGAAGATTCCTAAACTTAGGTGGCCAACATAGGTCATTAACTCCGAATTGACTAACAATTGGCAAAAGTCGAGTTAGTAGCAAAGGTTCTCCTTGAAAAGCTCTGTCCATGTTGTCCATCTTGCAATAAATAAAAAACACATTTTTGAATTTTTATTTTATCTGTTTGGCCATATGATCAACACTCTACTATAACATTCGTTCCAAAAAGCCACAAAAATAAGACATAAATTCACAGTTTTCAAAGTATGTAACTTCCTAACAGCATTTTTTTAAACCACAAACAATCGAGAATTCCTCGGTTCGCGCTGTGAGCACTGCATTTTTGTTTGAGTTTGAGGCTAACGGGCTAAAAATTGGTCAAGGGTGTGAAACGGGTATATGATTTCCACAACATTCTAGCGGCAACAGTTTTTTCCGGAGAGTACCCGACCTTTGTACGCACAATATTTTTAATTGCCTGAAAAATCTAACCGTGTGATTTTAATGTCTTTATGAACCTTTTGGGTTTTTTAACACATTTTAACACTTATGCTTTATCGTGTGAAAACCTTTTCGGTATTTTTGTGCTTCTGATACTGTGACATTTCTCACCCAATCCCTTTGTGGTTTCGTTCTATAAACATAAATCATTTCTAACACATTTTCTATCTAAAACACATTTGAACATTTTGTCAAATAACACTGACTACCTACTTCATAATTAGCTAGCAAAAGGTAATAATACTAACAGAATATAAGTACTTAGGTTTGCAGATATAGCATAAGGAGGACAAGACATAAGTATTCACCAGTTCACCTTTTGTACTAAGAGCCTACTCAATATTCCCATGGATTTCGTTTTCATACCCAATCTTTATGCACGGGGTTGTATTCCAAAAAACTTTTCTCCCGAATTTGTTTCATATCTCCTCCGGGACCCACAAGGAGCATCTTTTTGTGAAAATTTACGAAAATTGTTCGGGAATGGTGTGAAGTTATAACAGGAATTGGTAGATTGTGGGATGCGGAATCGACCGACAGGTGTGTGTCGGCAATTGAAAGCTTTCAAAGTTTTTACAAGATTTTTTACTTTACGTCTGATGGAGTGTTTATTACGCAATATAGTAATTTCATCTTTATAGACTTTTAAATAATTTAAATAAATTTTAAAACTTAAATAAATAAAAACAATTTGGAAATATGTTGTGATCGAATTCTCACCGAACCAGATGCGGCTGAATATCAATAATTTACTGAATCGACTGCCTTTCTGCTCTCCTTAGTTTTAGGTAGGTAAGTACACGCTACACTGTGGATAAGTAGGTCTGTAGGTAAATGTAGGTTTCTCTATGTAACAACGTAATAACATCATAATATATTCATTTTGTTAAATCTTAGCTAACAATTAATAGTTATCGAAATATTAGGTCCCCACCTATGAAATCAGCGTTTTGTATGGAGAATTTTAAAGAAGTTGCATTTTTCATACTAACATTTTCTTAATTTATATAACAACCATGAACACTAATGTTTTAAAACTTTTATGCACTAATGTTTAAAAACTAAGATAACGTAATATGTCACTTAGATTAAGCGACAAAAATAACTTTTGGCTAAGTTAAAACAAATAGTGGTAATTTCTGTTAACAAAATGAGGAGTTAGTTTTAAGGTATTTTTTATGTTTAGAAAACTATAAGTAATAAGGTTTTTTTACTATTGATAGTCTATGATGATCATTATTCGATATAATACCAAGCAATTGATGAATATTTTAAATCATAGAAGTGACGAGGTTCTCTATTTGTGAGAAAAAAACGCCAATTTCATAGGTGGGAACCCAATAGTTTTGGAGATTAGGAGACGCTTGGATGCGATACAAAATCATGACTTGACCGTGGCTATGTAACTTCACAAATCCATCATTCTTTTCGCAAATTTACCCGCTAGTTCATGTCTGGCTTATTAAAAATACAATTACTTGATTTAGAGTAGATACAGATTACCCAAAGCTAATTTCTCATCAGTCTTTAATTCTGGTCTACTCGCCGGGACTGGTGGGCTTAATCTGTCTTCGTTAGGGCACACGAAAATGTCCTCCACTCCATACGGATTACGAGATTCATTGGCCTCATGATAGCTCAGCCTAGAACATGATTACCTTTTTACTGCCGCCATTATGACTCTGTCACTCTTTTTTATTATGATGAAGCTTGAGTTTGGTTTCGTCGGTAAAATGGAAGGAGTAAAATGCCTGTTTAAAGTGTGATTGGTTGTGATAATGGTTGTTGTTGGTTAATTTAATAGTGTACGTGTTCGTGTTTTTTTTCGCAGGATGTTGTAGATAAATAGCAGGAGAAAATTCACGCTTTAGAGGCATGAAGAACACGGTGTAAAGTTCACTCATCCTCTATAGAAAAGGGAGGTCCGTCCGAATACACGGGTGTCGTGTCTGGCGGGCAACTGCCCAACGATTGATGTCGGGGAAGTTATATTTGTGCAGTTCGCGCGGTGAACTCTAATTGCGCGATGCAGCAATTATGTGACATCAGGTCTTTTGTGTTCCACGCGCGCCTGAAAGAGATGTCAGCACTGCGGAAGGGGTCCGCTAGGACCGATGCCTGCCGGGGTTGCGGGAAAGTCCGAAAGGGATACCGTGGCCCTTGGCAATGTACAGGCAACTGAAGGAACACGGGTGGGTTTTAGTCAGTAAGAGTCAGACATGCCCGCCCGCCCAGAGCGGAGGAAGTTATTTGATAATTACCCACCCTCAAAAAAAAGGTGATGCGTAGTTCGTATGTGGCGATGTAGATGCCGCCACAACGCTAACACAATTTTTTTTTTTGCATTAAGAATGTGTTACTTATTGCAGGGATGGTAATTTTCCCGAAAGTTATAGTAGTTTTTATAGTAATTATATTCTATTCATTAGTTAATACACCAGCAAATACAATACAATAATACAATCCTCCAAAATACACTGATGTACTTGACCATAATAAAATGACAACTTCACAGATTTATTGGACCATCGGAAACAAGGGTTCCCAATACCGATGCAATGACGTGTCGCAGGTCGCATCCTGCGCGGTCGGCTGCTGACGTCATAATTCACGGCGACGTCCACCCGCATAGCCAGCCGCATGAAATATGACCGATCCGTTCGATTTACAAACGGCTGTGCTGATTTTGAAATAAATGTCTATGGGAAAATTGAGGCGTTCTCTGAGAGTTGATGGTCGTTGCTTGTTGGCTAGTGAAGAGCTTATGACTGTTAACTTTTAAGTAATGCTGGTAATAGTGTTTTTTGAACCTAATGAAACTTGGGGATCTATAGTTTTATTTGAAACCGTCGTGATTGGTTGAAAAATGTTGTGATAAGCCTACGAAACTCCAGAACGGTCCCCTTCCAGCCCTTCTTCCTTATGCCATCATATTTTTCTACCTTTTTCAATTATCATAAATTCATAACTCCGTGAATACTAGTCTACAAAAACTTATGAACAAAAAAAAAGCGGCCTTCGAAATAAAAGTTATTTTTCACTACATAGTGTTGTTTTTTAAGTCAGTTGTTTTTTTAAATATTTCCCTTTTTAATTGTGGTACCTACCCCACACAAATTCATATACCATTACTTGCTATGTAAATAACAGTGACAGGAAGTTACAAAAACATCATCTACATACGTACATAGTGGAATAAAAACGTATTTTTGAAGCTAACTCAAAACTTCCATATAAAAAAATATATAATTTATATGGGACCACTACACAAGCTTTCTCTACCAAATGAAAAAAACAATTTTCAAACATAGATAAAAAATATATACAAATGAATTGAACCTCCTCCTTTTTTAACTGACTTCCTAAAAAGAGGAGATTCTATGTTCGTATGTATGTTTTTTTTTAATGTATGTTCATCGATATTTTTTATTTAAGAAGTCAGTTAAAAATATTCAAATTCAAATCTATATAGCATATCACATGTGCTTACAAGATCTTAATAATAGTGGTAAATTCATTTGGGCATAATAATTTAATAAAATATGAGTAGGAGCATGATTCAAAATAAATGAAGTAAATAGAAATAAAAAATAGTTATCATTAAAAAATCTAATAAAATTACAATAAATAATGTCATATAAAAATATTTAAATTTGTGATATACGACTTTGCAAATTATACTTCTAGAGATTATTAGAAAAAATCAATTCATTTCAAATAAATAAGATCACATAAAAATTTGATGTAATAATCCATAACTTAAATAGAAATTATAAAAATAAAAGAGAGGAATAATTAATGAAGTTCAATTCATTTGAAATAAATAATGTCACAGATTAAATTAATATAAAAAGTCAAATATAATATTAAAATAGAATACCAGATGAAAGAAAAGTATTCAAAAATATTCTATTTATATTAAAGTACAGCTGCGAGAAAAAGCTACAAAATTATAAGAAGAACGTCTGGAACGTCTCTGGAATTTAGCATCTTTTTACATGATCCTTATAACCGGGGGTGGAATATTGAGCATAGGACTTCGGCCTTGACCGATTTCTTATACGTTCAACAATAAATATTTGATAAGTTAGCTAAACCGGGTCAGCTGGCTCCTTTGTTGCATTATTCGACTGTATAAATAAAGATGGACATCTCTATTGACCTTTGCCATTGGCAAATTAAATCAAACCGTGATAGGATACTAACTTTAGGATATTTTATGACGGCCTCTTTCGTTTTGTCCAATTCATAGTCTGACAAAGTTCGTTATGATTTGATTCTGAATGATTTAGATGAATTTGAAATCCATCAGAATTTTTCCTGAATTCAATAATACTAGTATACCAGTGGGTGTAATAGGTAATTATCATCAACATTTTAAGCAAAATGAACTGTTTTTTGCCAAGATAGTAAATTTTGTTCAAGGTCGAGAAAGGTACCATCGCGATCACAGGTAGTCGACCACTTTTCAACCTTATTGCTTAGGGCATAAGGGTGAAAAGTCCACCGCCAAAGTCCGCGCGTTTGCCTAAACCTATTCTTGAACCTGCTGTAATTTCCTAGTTTCCTCGTAAGCCGTCTATGAAATAAGTATGTCACAGGAAATACAGAAACCTCTACAGTTCTATAGCTTTCTCCCAATACCTATACATAGTGTTCTGCCGTTAGACACACTTCAATACCTACCGCTCTGCTTGAATAGAAACCGTCTGTCCAAGTGTCTGTACTCAATCAATGAATGTTGGGCGATAGCGTCGGAAATTGTGCAGGGACGCTACGAAACCTTGCTTGTAATAAATAATTGGGTTAGCTTTGTGTATCTGTAAATTTAGAACTGAGAAGGACAATTCTCGTACTTGAAAACGTTTAAATTCAAGTTGCAATCTCCTCTCAGCGTAATGTCAAAAACTTGTAAAAAAATAAAAGGTATGTGGGAATGGAAGGGCAAATATACTTTAGCATATAACTCGATAAATAGTAAATTACTGTCGCGGCCTGCAACTGGGGCATTGATGGACGATCGTGAAAATGTGGATCGAGGCGAAGTCGAGGCACACATACGTGAGTCCATCAATGCCTGGTTGCGGCCAAGGCTTGTATAGTACTTTTCTCAAATAATGCGTGGAAATTCAAACTAAGTACTCGTAAACTAATTATAAATTTCAGAATCAATGACGAACAACGATAATTTTTCACGCGCAATATGTTAATTTGTTTCTTCTTTAATCAGCTCTATTTGCAAGCCAAATCGAAATTTAAATAAATTCTTTGATAAGTTACCCTCCTTGGTTGCCATGTGTTGAAGTAAAATGTTCGTTCCATTTTCAATAACAGGAAAGATAATATTATGATTTTTTTACAGTAACTTATTCAGCCGCTAAACACGGCAGATATGGATTTTCATACAAACATTGCCAGCCGTTTGGGGCGCTCTCGCATGTTTTCGACCAGTACTTACCGCAATTTTGATTTATCCCGAAGAAGGTTGTCAAAATAATGTTCGAATTACCAAGCATATTTCAGAAAACTATATTATTTTAAAAACATAAAAGTAAAGTAAGAAAAACACAACGGTCTTGGCTTATCCTCGTTCTGCATTAAAAAAAACATAATACTACTTCTCCAACTATTCCAAAATCAAATTAATAAAGTATCCCACTCGCTACCGTTTGGATACATAACAGAAGAACAATAAAGCTTCCTACTCTATTCCTAAAGTTTTTTATGGCAGAATGAGATTTATATTAGAATTCGAACGTTCTTTAAAATACGGGAATAATCGCTCTGCGCAAAGGCACACGCAGAAGAAACAAGAATTGGTCACCCAAACGTTTCCATCTCACAATAATTCACTTATAGGTTAATTAGGTAATTAAATCATTTCTATAGTAAATTGTTGATACACTCGTAGCTGCATCTCCTGCGCTGGAAGTGAAGCAAATACCATTAGTGACTGTTATGTTATTTATAATTATTTTGTAGCCATAAATAATGCTGCTACGAGTATTATTATCATACTGAAGTTTATCTTGTCCCTTCTTCCAATTGGAAACACGATACGATGATATCAGCGATACACCATTATCATAATTGACAACTTTTAACCTCAGACTGGGAGTCTGGTATGTCAACATACGTATTACCTTTTGAATTATGTACTTATCCTATCAATTAAAAAATATTGTTTAAATTACTTTATTTTATTAATATTGCTGTAGGTATTGATTGGTATTGCCTCTATTGCACTTGAAATAATATAAAATGGTGTGCATTTATCGAGATCGACTTGATTTTCGGAGATATTATTTATTTATTTAACACTTTAAGCACACAAACAGAGGCGGACTTAATGCCATAGGCATTTTCTACCAGTCAACCTTTGGGTGATGCAGAGATAAACAGTGGTAGGTGCAATATGGAAAATTGTGGAATAAATATTTATTTAAATATAGGGATATACATATACCTATTAACCTATATAAATAAATACAGGAACAGATAAATACACATAAATACACGAGTATACTAAAACAAATAAGACAAACAATGGGAAAACATTACCGTTGTGATGATACTGCCAGCTTCTTACGAATGTGCTCGCGAACATTAACTTTACTTTTTTATTACCACTAGATAAACTCACACCACGCTACGATCCTCACACACTCCTTTTGTATTGTTTATTTTTATACCTCTGTCATCTTTCCATACCTTTGTGAAGAACATTATATGGTATAACCGTAGGTATAGTATGGTAATAACAAAGTTCACACTAACCTACGCTACAGGCTTGCTACATCAAATTAGTATAATTTACATAAAGTCATACCTAATGTGCTCACAGCCGTGAATTTGATTCCTGCACCGCGGTCATTACGCACATAGGCCCATATTGTATGTGCTTTATGCCCGACGGCTGTTCTCTCAGAGTTTGAATGAATGTGAATTGAATATGTACATTGTACCCATGACAGAAGGGGTCAAAGTGCGATGAGTGTTGAGTATTTATTTATCATAGTAATAATACCAGCCTGTTACTGTCCCACTGCAGGGCAAAGGCCTCTTCTCATACAGAGAAAACACGAGCATTGATCACCACGCTTGCTCAAGATGGGTTGGTGATTTCAGACTTATATTAATTATAAGTCCAGGTTTCCTCACGGTGTTTTCCATCACCGATGTCAGTAATGTCCAAGATAAACCCAGAAAGTACATATGAATTGAAAAAGTCACATTGGTACTTGCCCGGATTTAAACCCATAATTTCGTGCATGAGAGGCGAGGCGTTAACCACTGGGCCATCACGACATTAGTATATATGTTATCATATTAATAAGCCGAAATTTGAACAAAATATTCCTGTTAAAGCTGCAAGCTTGCTTCGGTATTGTACTTTAAATTTAGTACGATTTCGTGCGTATTTTCCTCTCGTACAATTCGCTGCCATTGGGTCCACATCCACTTTATGTAAATTCCCTTTATAATGTAAACAACAACTATCTACAATATATTCCGGGATTGTATAAAACAAAGTTGCGACATAGTTGCATGCTATCTGTATAGAAATCCACACGAAGCATAGTGTTGTAACTTGGAGGCGACAAAAAGTGCAAATGTTGTGTACGTCCGTTTTTCTTCACGAAACTGGGTCATCTTATTGTGTCTTTCCGCTCGCTGTTAAGTAATGGCATGTTTGCTTGAATTCTTGGTGACGGCATTGTCTACTACTTGTAGAGGATATGTGAGCATCGTGCAACTTCGTATTAGTTAAAGTCTTGGGTTATCGGAGCTTTTTCGTAGATGCTAGTGCTATCTACGCTGTTTCGTTTTTTAAGGACTGACCTAGCAATCATTTAACTATGGTGCGACTGTTTCTTGATCAGTTGGACCTGGATCTCCGTTTTCCGTTTCTCCAATTTATATAGTTGTCATCTTAAAATAGGGAAAGAATGCAGGTTTGTTCGAAGACTTTGAGGTTGACATCTAACTAATCTGTTAATTACCATTACTAACAATATAAATAACGAATGTTATGCTTATGGCCCACGGGAACCAACATCAAATAATCGTTAGACTACTGTTTTGAAGAGGATTAACAAAATTAAGAACAGCTGTGTGTATACCCACGCAGCTTTTAATGAAAAAGATCACTTCATTTAGCCGACTGTAGCTACCTATATCTATTGATCATGACCTCCTAATATTGACTATCTAATCGAATATTACAGGTAGGTAATATCTATCTACTGTTCTCGATACGCCAAGTTAGCGTGTCTTAACTAGTAAGTATTTGTATTTACTTAATTACATAATTGTTTGCCTTATTTTGGGACATGATTTGAACTATTGATTTCAACAAATATATATCTATCAAGCTACGAATAACTATCAAGTAACAAATCAGGTGTCCACACCATTGGATTTTGTTCAAACGGTTTCTTGTCTTGAATAAATAATATTGTTGTTAGTTTTGTATTTTTTTACAACACTTGGTTGTAAAAAAATACAAAACAAAAATATTTGTAACAAATCTTCATTTGTAAGTACTTACTTACCTAAAAATAATTTTTCTTACCAAAACCGCAAGTTATCTCTCATTATTCTTATCTTATAAGATATTAAATATCAGGAAATACTTAGCAAATAATATTGTTTGCATTAAAGAAAATGTCCTTTTCTCTCATTTTGCCGTCAATTCCATTAGGAAATAAGCTTTTACTCTTATCATTTGTATTAAACTTGGAAACAAGCATCAAAGGGACAATCAATAACATCGTGAAAATGCTTTTTCACTTTTGCCGAACAGCGCCATCTATGTTTTGTGGCGTTGCAGTGTTTGTAGAAGTTCTCACTTTTCTCGCGTCTTAGCGCTGCTGTGCGAAACCTCTATTATGTCGTTGAGTTTCATGGCTCGTGCGTAGTAACATTACCCTACCATAGATGGCGCTCAGCACAAAATACTGACAAAAAGCTTGCAAGTGAAAAGTTCACACAGAGATTGTCGCTGTTAAACGTATACGTCTTATAAATTATAAATCACAATAGTTTACTTCGAAATGTTATTAAAGCGATTTGTTACCTGCATATTTATACGTTAGTAGGTAGGTATGTTTATTGATATTATATTTAATTAGATTGTTTACCTGATGTTTGCGTTAGTAGATAGGTACGTAAATTTAAATTATATTAGTAATGATTCAAGCATTTTTTCTTTCATTTATTTCAAAATTTGGTCGATCGGATTAGCAATCTTTAGCTACCTACCTTATTTTCAGTGTTCAACATCTGTTCAGCCTGCATATTCTTATGTAAAACTGAAGTATTCATGAACTTGTACCACACTCCGGCGGGATCTCATGGCATCATGGAGAGTGCGATTGTCGCAACCCAGTGCTGGGCACGCCACAATTGCGGCGATAAATCCCCTATTTGAGGAGTAGCTAGAGAGGCGCCACGGCGTCCTCACTTTCCGCCTGACGCAAGTCCTCACCGGACGCGATTCTTTCGGGAGGTTCCTGTTCCGCATAAGGCGGGGGAAAACTGTGTGGATCGCCCGGGTGTCACCACTGTGTGGATCGCCCGGGTGTCACCACTGTGTGGATTGCCTGGAGGTCACAGTGGAGTATACGGTGGAGGTATGCCCGACTTGGGCGATTGACTTGTGGAGGCGATCGGCGGCAGAGATCTCTCGCGTCCGGCCCTGCTCCAGGCCATGGTACGGAGTGAGAGGGCGTGGCAAGCCGTCACCTCCTTCTGCGAAGCAGTAATTTTCGCTAAGGAGGAGGCGGAACGCGTGAGGGAAAGGCAACTTTCGCGCTCTCACGCCCCTAGCTGCCGCAGGAGACGCCCTGGGCGTCGGGAATCGCAGGCCGATTACCGGCCACCGAAGGCGTGGGCTTGTAGACGGTGAGCAATGGGTAGCTCGCCATCCGATAAGGAACAGGCCCGTTGCGTTGTGTTCCTCGCGCGCCTCAAAGAGATGTCAGCACAACAGAAGGGGTCCGCTAGGACAGATGCCTGCCTGCAGGGGTCGCGGGAAAGTCCGAAAGGGATACCGTGGCCCCTGGCAACGTACAGGCAACACTGAAGGAACAGGGGTGGGGTGTAGTCAGTAAGAGTCTGACACGCCCTCCTGCTCCGCGCGGAGCGGGAGAAGTTATTTGATACGAGTAGCTCGTAATAACCCAACCAAAAAAAAAAAAACTTTTACCACAGCCCATAATACAAATTAATTTCATAACTTAGTTAGGGGACTGGTTGTCAAGTGTACCTACAGATGATACTTTATTAAATTGAAAAAAAAAATATTAATAAAAACATTTCATAGTTGGAAACGTGGACGAGATTACTGTTTTTTTAAATATATACGTACATACTGCCTTTTATCACCGATTGAACCAAAATTAAGCGTCGCGTCGTGCAGACCAGCGCGACGCGACACCGGTTATTGTTATACGGTCAAGTTTTCTTAGAAATTGTATGGTTCGAGTCGCGTCGCGGCGTCGCGTCGCGCTGATCTGCACGAAGCTTTATAACAAGAACTTTACCTTGCTTTTTCAAAGAATTTATTTGCTTTTTACAAAATCTAAACCGACTACGACTAATTCTTAAGCTTAGAACCAAAATATCTTTTATCTATCTTGTTCCGTCAATGGTGAAGGAGTTCTGCCGGGGTTGCGGGTTTGTCTGAAAGGGATATCGCGACCTCGGCACACAGGCAACGGAAGGAACACGGGTGGGTTTTAGTCAGTAAAAGTCTGACACGCCCTCCCGCTCCAGCCAGAGCGGGAGAAGTTATTTGATAATTTCCCATCCTCAAAAAAAAAAAAAAAAAAAATGGTGAAGGAGTTGTCACTTCATACACAAGTTTATCAACTCTCACATAAAATACCTGCACGCCTTGTGTATTTCCTGTTGTAGTCGAGGTGTATCTAATACACTCACATCATCATGGTGCCTAGCCTTTTCCCAACTACGTTGGTGTCGGCTTCCAGTCTAACCGGATGTAGCTGAATACCAGTATTTTACATGGAGCGACTGCCTATCTGACCTCCATCCACAACCCAGTAACTGGGTAACACGGTATCCCTTGGTAGACTGATTGTCAGACTTTCGGGCTTCTGTCGACCCGTAACAACTGTCAAAGATCTACAAATGACAGCCGGCACCAACGGCTTAACGTGTTTTCCGAGGCACGGAGGGGTCTTGGTATGTAAAGCTGTTCACCCGTCCACGTACCAACCGCGATAAGCGTAGCTTAACCTGATCGATCGACCCGTGCGGCTGTTATTACTTAGCCACAACCCTGTGCAATAAATCCCATGTAACGGGGTAAAGAGATAAATATTTTACTGGACCGGAATGAAGTCCTCGGGCAACTACTGAAAATTTTATAAATAAGTACTTAGGTACATAATTATGTAAAATCCCAATAACAGTAGGTATTATTGAAGTTAGAAGCCTTCACTTAGCTTCCGATCACTGGACCTATGATGTACGAGTAGCTGTAGACTTACATTCATCCAAATTAGTTTTAGATCAAGTATATCACTAAGATCTCATAACAAATCTTCTTAACCTTGTTTGTTGTTTGTTAAATCAAACAATACTGCCTTCATCAAATTTGTATAAACGCATCAGTGAAACTAATTCCTATGACCAATCTGTGATGATGCCTAAATTCCTATGGTATTATAGGAATACGCCAATTGTATGTTTGCTAGTCTGTAGTGTTTTTTTTTGTTACGTATATTTCTGGTGTACAATAAAGTATATAAATAAATAAATACAAGATCTATAGATAGCGAACTGTCAGGTATTATTTATTTTGTCTAATCATCAATTAGGATGGATCAATGTGGCGACGCCTAGCCTAGGCTAGGCCTATGTTCAGCAGTGGATGTCCTTAGCAGTTTTTTTTTAAATTATTTGGTTCGCTTTTGACCACTATCTCATCTCCGGATAGTAATCCATGGTATGATCGACAATGATGCTTGCTTAGCATAATCAGCCTATAATGTTCCCACTGCTGGGACACAGGCCTCTTCTCTTCGAGAGGGAGTGCTGTAATCTGCCACGCGGGCCCAGTGCGGGTTGGTAGATGTCAAATGTCTTCGAATTTTTGGTTCTAGAACATGCCGGTTTTTTCGCGATGCTTTCCTTCGCCGTTTTGAGAGCAGTGGTGATAACACAAAGTAAAGCCCGCACTATTCTATTCTTCCGTCGACAAAACCCGTTTCTATTGTGGTCATGCTAAGCGTGCTGGGTTGAACCCCCGACCTACAACTCGAAAGTCGGTACCGTTATCACGTCACCACCACTACTCTTGCTCTTCACGGAGCTTGCTACGTAGAAGTAACCTATTCACTCTCGACTGGAACACACCCAACACATCAATTGTGTAACACACTTTTTATCACAAGTCTATGGAATTTGATGGAAATTCTTAATCCATTGAATCATATATTTGGAACAGTCGCCTACTCGACAACGTTAATACCGCAATGAATATTGTTGAATTAACAAAATGAATGTCATAGTCATTGTAAGTGTGTTGCGCAATTACCCCGCAGATTGTAGCCATCAGGAAACAGAAGAAATAAAAGAAAATACATTTATTTAGCACAGACAAAAAGGGACACAACGCAACATAATTGTGGCGGCATCTACATCACCACATGCGAACTACGCATCAAAGACCTGACGTCACACAACATCCTGACGTCACACAAATCCTGCATCGCGCAATTAGAGGTTACCGCGCAGTGGACATATATACAAGCTCCCGACTTCAACCTCTGGGCAGTTGCCCGCCAGACACCACGCCCTGGTCGGAGGATCCTCCCTTTTTTATGGTGGATGAGTGAACTTTACACCCTGTTCCCCCCCTAAATAATTATACTGACTGATTATACTAAATGATGATGACCAATCAAGAATTGTGTGTGCAATTCAAAAATTTGTTATTCTATATGGCCTTCTTCGGCTAACACGAAAAACCTAGACGTTATCGTATACCAACACCAATAGCTACAACAGAACTTTTCCTACCAACACAATGCAACTGTGTTATCAAAACCACTTGATTATATACCCAATACGCTTATTTCCCTACATTGTAGGTAGAATGAGTATTTCCCAGAGCTTTCATCAGCTATATAGCCCCTAAAGCAATACTTCAATGTGCGATTATGATCAGAAAAATACCACTGCGTTATTAGCTCCCCCTGGCGTAACAATTAGAAAATTAAATACGTAGGTAACAAGGTTGGCAGGTTTTTTACAAAAATTGTAACAGTGTGGATAAGGTCGGCTTTCAACAGACTTGTCGCCATTCTTCGTAGAAGTAGGTTCGCGTGTTATTAGCAACAGTAGTCTAGGAACAAGTACAGTGATGGTTGAAGTCATGTTGAGGTGAAGTGCCACAAGGATCTTTAGGCGCCTGAATGCCATTGACGCGGGGGTTTTGTTGGTAAACATTTGTGAAATTATATTGAAAAAACAAGATGGCAGCGTTAGTTCTGATTTCGGCCGCGTACTAAAAGAAACTTGTAGCGTTGTAGTTTAAATTTATGACACTTTATAAATATTTTTATTTATGATAACAAAACGTTCAAATTAACCGATACAAAATGCAGGTATTAAATATATTGTTTTCAGCATATTTTTTTAATAACTTTGCACTTTAGGCACATATTATTTCATGTATTTGTGTAGTAACATCTCATAAAAAATCGGTTAATGTTTTTGCCACACTTCGGAATTTCCGAACTCCTAACGCTTATGAGTAATTCCTTTCTCATGGATTCATTTTACAGTGAAAATTTAAAGTAACTTCTGGCGATTCCAAACTCTTAATTGAATAAAAATATTTTAAGTCTTAGTTTGAAAACTTGTGGGATCGTGTTCGTCTTCAGCTGTTGCTATTTCATACACTTTGAAAAGAAGAAACTGAGCATAATTTTGATTTAATACCCTATCTTTATAAGGATAATTCTGTTATTTTGTTAATTACAGGATAGTAGGACTGATCAAATATGTGGTTCTTTCATACACAAAAATTGTTTTGAAATTAAAATGAACAATAAAAAACTGTCTTTCGATTCGGCACAAAATATTATTAGTTTAAACCACTTCAGCTTAGTTGCGGCTTATTAAAATATTCTAGATTTGTATTCGAACCCAAAATTTAATATCGAACCCGCTTATTATTTTAGTTTATAAATTGTTAGAATGAATTGAATTCCTTAAACACGAAGTAGAGGTTCTTAAAATTCTTGGGCATCAATTAAGTTTTGGTTTACTACACCAATTTAGTATCAAACCTAGACCTTGGCATGTTTAAGTTGCTCAAAATATTATTTATTATGATTAGAGAATTTGGAATATTTAATTAGCTCGAACAATTTTTAGGTAGGAAACATACATAATTTAATTTCGGTGTTGAGACCGAAAATAATTATTGTACCTACGCTGTCTAACCTTACTATTGTGCATTTTACAATCTGTGTAAAAAATGGCAGTTATATCCACTTTACTATTTATTTATAAAATAGAAAGTGCCATCAAAATATCATCTCATTAATCTATAACACTGCAAAACAACATACGAGTATCTATAACAATTACCTATAATCCACGTCAACAAAAGCAATAATTCCACACATTACACCCTGCATTAAAAAGTATCAATAATTGCCAGCCAACACTTAGCCTGGCTCCCGGCCTATAAATATTGAATAGGTTGTTGGTACCATGGAGGAACTTTATCGTACCGTACTGGAATTAAGCAATTACATGCAAGTTCTGAAACTTGGAAAATGAGTAAAACAGAAAACGCCAAACATCGTTTTATTTCTTCACATTTGCAATTCAATGGGTCTAGCTAGTTTAAATGACTTGACGGCTTTGTTTTCGACGATATCATTACGGTAATATCATTATTGTTTTATGAGAAACTCTTTATTGTTTGCATATTACATTATACAAACATAATAATAATTTAGATTAGCCTAATGCTTTGGTATGGGAATGAAAGATTAATTTTCAGACGAAAAATAAGAATTATACAAAGATAAAAATGCATTTAAAATTAACTGTCAGTTATCAGCAGGTAAAACAGTAGTAAAACGCATTCCTTTTTTTATGGTGTCTGTACATTGTTCATTCAAGTTCTGCAACAGCTTTTTTCGAGCGACCGACCGACCTATTGACAATTCAAAATTCCCTGTAAATGATCATTTGAAATAAATGTTTTGAATTTTAGTTTCTTTGCCTGAAACATTTTAAATTTCCTACTACCGCTATTTGTATCAAAACACAGCCCAAAAGGACGATCAACACAACCAACCGTTTAGCTTCAAGCCCATCCTAATTTGCATTAAAAAATATTAAAACCGGGACATTCGCTGTCGGTAAAATTTCATTATTTATATTTTACGTCAGTCCGGCGAGCGGTTCTTATATGTAAATATGATTGTGCATGACGCAGGCTCCAACTTTACTGAAATGAGTTTGTAACGAGTGGTGCCGCATACCGCCTGCGGAATACGTGGTCGTCGTTCACAATAGTTTTGGTCGCATGAAAATGTGTAGTGTTTTATTTGTTGTCGTGATCTGAACTGGTAATGGACCTGGATTATACTGGCTTATTATGATAGAAATGAATTTCTACCTTTTAAATTAAAATATAAGAAAGACAACATTGAGTCTAAACTAATGCTCTTTATTCGCCCCATTACAGCGCACTATGAGCATGGGACATGTTGCCATTGGATAATTATTAATTTCCAATGTTTTATCTATGTATACATATACAATAGTATTGGCTACCACATGCGGACAGAAAGACTAAAAAAATATTATACCTGTTTTGATTGTACGAAAATAAGATTTTGGTGGTAACTTTTATATTTGTATCGTCACTCCGACTTTCTCTTCTCAAAATGCAACTTTCTCTTTATTCTGCCCCATGACGGCGATTTACAAAAGTAAAGGTGGCCCTTCAATATTATCCCTTTCCTCAAGCCTACTCAGTAGTACAGTTTTCCGCATACGTCGAATAGCTGCAGTGAAGTTATAGCAACTTTCCTGACTTATCTGTTGTCATAATTTATTCACTTGAACTTCGCCAGACTGTCTGCATAAGAAGAAATAATAATAGACGCTACTTGGATTAGCGGAGATGAGGTTTTTAATTAAATAACAAAACTAAAATTGATTTTCTTCAAAACAAAATAATTTTGTAAGAACCCGACTATAAGTTTTACATAAATTTTCATACTGTTTAAGTAAACAAGTAAGTAACTTTGACACTTTTTTAATAACAAAGCCTAAAATAGAAATTATTATTTAATCTAGAGTTATCGAACAATTTATAAATGTGAAGTCCTGTTCAATTCGAGTCACAATGAAAACAAGGCGTGAATAAGTAATTAAGTACGAAACTTTGCACATCGTAACAATTAAATACCTCCAATTCAATAGATCAGCATTTCCCAAGAATCGAAAGTCGAGTTAATATCTCCTATTATTCCGCAGACGTAACCATAGCATGGCCGACGCCAAAGGGAATGCGCAGCCTTCGAATTGAAACTGGAATTGCTAACAGAAAGTGCTTCGAGAAACAATGGGCGGGATCTAATTGCGGGGTCCCGGGCGGCGGGAACGTAAACGGAACTCAACGCACCGCAATCCACGTAGCCCTGACTACGGCGTAGCGCCGTAGCACTAACAGATACCGAAACGTGCAGAATGTGATTGCTACGCAGATCTTATACACATACATGTAGGTATTTCACAAACATGACCGGACCATCAAGTTTTGATTCTTAGAAACCATTAGTTTTGATTGGAATTCAGGCCGATTTAAAATAAAATTATATTTCTAAGTTATCTAAGTATATGGTTTGAATAGCACGGTCGCAAAAATATAAGCATTTAGAGTAATGGAATGTTTGTTTGTTTTGATTGTTTTTTATACTCGTATAAACCAATATTTTTATATTGGTTTCTATGAGTATAAAAAACTCGTTATTTTTTATTGATCTTTCTAAAATTATGTTCTTTCGTGAACTCTTTACACTGAATATTTTCAAGTTCATAACATTTATTTAGGCAGTTATTTTAACCAATAACTCAAAATGTTTACTGCACATTCGAATTCCATAAACAATTCAAACCCGTCGCAGTTAGACAAACATGAAAATGGATAAATCAAATTTTTAGAATTTGTCGTTATTTGCCAATCAAATAGAAAACATAACATTTTCACGGGTCGTTTGTAATTTGTTTAAAAAAACCTGTGAGTATTCATTCGTACTACATATGCCCGAGTTTGCGTTTCACTTATTCAATTATGCAAAGCTACCATTTGTTAACAGATTTAAGGGTAATTCGGTGAATGTCGACTCGGGTATGCTAATCAGCTTAGTATCCGTTATTTATGTGGTACATGCTTACAAACATTTAGCGGTATAATGTGCCCGTCCACCGATAACGTTATTTCACGCAATTAATTGCAGAAACACTCACTACCATATGATTTAAAGCCGTATTAATATTCGCTGGATTGTTTTTGTTAAACGGTTATTTTGTGTTAATTCAATGCAAATGCCGATAGCGGTTGAAAACATTACCGGTGGGTGGCCGTGTTTTTACCGTGGGTGGGTGGCCGCCTTGATACATTTTGTGGAAGCCGCTCAATGGGGCTCAGGCTCAGTTGGATCCCGAACTAAACTATAAATAATTATTATGTTTGTTTTGTTGCTGTTTTTAGAGGATTTCAGAAATTCAATCATGCACTGCAAAATTTGTCCGTTAAGCGTAGGCCACACTGGGAACAAAGCTAAGTTCGTTTAGCTTGACTCATTTAGCTACCGCGTGTATGCATACTTCGGTTCACACCGCGAACTATGAACTGAAGTATCAAAAGATACGGTAGTTACATGATCGAAGCTAAACGAACTTAGCTTTGTTCTCAGTGTGGCCTGCGCTTTATAGATTAATAAGCTGAAAAAAGAATAAAATGCGGAAATCGAAAGAAGAAATGAGAAGAGAAATTAATGATGACTGTTTGCATGAAGAGTAAATTCTCTGAAACAATAATTTAAATTCAAAATCTGCATACGTAACATCTAAAATACTCATAAATTACTTATCAGCAACTTCTTACACGTCGTTACGTTTGTATGTCGTTTATTATCTTCGCTGACTCCAGATAAGGGGAAACCGCTTAATTTATCATTTTGCAGAACCAGCCATTTCATTTTCCACCGATGTGAAGCAAAATAAATTTTAATTTAAATCACGAAGAATCTCTCGTAAATACGTCGGGTATGTAAATGGTAACAAACTTATCGTTGAGTTGAATATCACTTCACAAATTGAATGTCAGGTATTGGATTACGAGCATATTGATTGTGGTCGCAAGCTCTTATTGTGTGCACTGTGGTTTCATTACAGTCACGACAGAGGGCGCTTCCGCGCCGCCTCGCAGTCACAAAAAGTGAGCAATTTTCTGATAGTCATCTGACATGAAAATGGTTACGTTTGACATGCCATTTATATTATCATTTGTCAAACAATGAAAGCTATAGGGTGCGACGATTTATCGGACAGGTACACACTAAGTCTGGCCAATGTTAATGACTATTTATCTATTAATTAATTAGTGAACAGTAATAATGTTTCGGATATTATGAGAGCTTTTTTGTTTTACTGTGATTAAGTTTATGACTTATTTCGATATTTTTATTATGTCTGCGTAATGTTGAGGCGTACGAGAAAGGTATTGTTTAATAAATATAAGGGTTTATTAGATCTATACAATAACATTTTTCTTAGAATATACGAGTACAATATAACTTGTTTTTCTATCTTGACATTACACCAATATTGTATTTTATTTCTTTCTACATTCTATAAAGAAATGTTGATGTTAGTTTTTCAGTAAAGACCTTATTTGACCTACTACACGTTTCAAACAAAGGATTTCACTAGTTCATCATCAACATCATCATCAGCCTACAGAAATCAACTGCTGGACATAAGCCTCTCCAATTGCATGCCATTCAGCTCGATTCTCGGCAACTGATCCAGCTTCTACCAGCCACTCTGCGAAGATCGGCGCTCTAGCTAGCCTGAGGGCGTCCTACCTACGTTTGCCGATTCGCGGTCTCCACTCAAGAACACGTCTGTCCCAACGGTTTTATGGCTAATATGTCCATTGCCACTTCAGCTTGCTTATACTGTGAGCTATGTCGACATCTTTGGATCACCTCGTTCCGGATTCTATCCCTCAGAGAGATTCCAAGCATAGCCCGTTCTACAGCTTGCTGAGCGACGTTTAATTTATAGACCAACCGTACTTTGGTGTCCACATTTCAGCTCCGTAAGTCATAACAGGCAAGACGGACAGATTGAAGACTTCAGTCTCTCTGGAATACGCGATGAGAAAACTCGACGAAGCTTCCCAAACGCTGCCCAGCCCAGCTGAATTCTTCTATTAGCCTCCCCTTGCAAAGTTGTTCTTACCAATCTGCAGAGTTTACCCGAGGTATTCTCAAACAACGTCGAGAGCACCGCCATTGACAGCAATCGGTCCCGGAGTGAGTTTTCGTTGAACATAATTTGGGTTTTGTCCAAGTTCATCCGGAGACGTACAAATGAATCAACCAGCATTTGCTGCAAGTCACAGCGATTCTGCCAGTATGAAGATGTCATGACTAGTTGTTTCTTACAAAATATTTACCTACTTGGTCCACGGTCTCTATTCCCGTGGCTGTTAAACAAAGCTACTTTTACTTAAAAGGTAAATCAGCTGCGTCTTTGCGTGCGGTTCGCGCAACAACATACTGTGATTACAAACCAGCGTGCAGAGCGGTGTGTACTGTAATTCTCCAATCCTACTAATATAATATAACACATAATATTATAATATAACATTTAATATTATATAATACAACATGTAATATTATATAATATAATATCATCATCATCGTTTCAGCCGAAAGACGTCCACTGCTGGACATAGGCCTCTCCCAAATGGATTTTTTATTTGTTTGCCATAATCGCCACGCATGGCACTAATATTATGAATCTGAAAGTTTGTATGTTTGGATGTTTGTTACTAAATCACGCAAAAACGCCTGAACGGATTTGGATGGGCACACAGATAATTTATAGCCTGGATTTACACATAGGATACTTTTTATCCCGATGTTCCCACGTGATCGAGACTTATACGGGTGAAACCGCACTGCTAGTAGTAACAATAAATGTAACTTTTGCCTTAGTCATAAAAAACATTAATATAATAAAAAAAAACTTCTTAAAATAACCAATCTAATTCTTACAATTTCAATTGTTTCAGATGTCAAGTGAACCAGTAATCGATACAGGTAATAAAATCTTACAGAACTGTTGTAAAGAGTAACAACTGTTTTCCAGATTGTGCCAGTGGCTATAATTAATGCAGTTCAAGTTATTAGCGAGCACAGCTTTACGACTGCGGCGGACGCCTTAGTAATTTGAAATGTACATACGTATCGCACTAATAGCTTAGTACCCTACTGTGTAAACTTGAATGTACCTACTGCTGTTTCAATGAGTAGGACGAAGGGTCTTGATGCTAGTAAGATCGTCATTTGTTTTACTTGATTTATAAGAATGTTGTCTTTTTAAGATAATCTCACAGAATGTGAATAATAATACATAATGCCGGTACTGGGGTGATAATAGGTTCATGAAAATAGGAATACGCCAGTCACCGTAGACAAAAAAAAACTCGTCTGGTCGTTATAATTGCACGGTACAGATATTTTGGGATGTTAGGATAGATATACCAGTAGTGTAGTTAATCTGTGAACAGCGTTTTGGGCTGCAATATTGTATACCTATATTTTTTATGTATATCTTGTTTATTTGTTTTATATTGTAGCTGTTTGTTGTGCCTTTTGAATAAAAATAAAAAGTTTGAAGCTTCGAAAGACCTGTGCTAACGGCGCAATGCTAGAAAAACTTCGAAACTTTCGGCTTTTCTCAGTTTTTGACTTATAACTTCAAAAAAGTGCATCCTACGAAAAAAGTCACCCTATAAATTTTTAAAGTATACACAATTTAAGCGCAACCGTAGGTAGCTCTGTAGGTCCAACAGAATTCGATACAGCACTTCAAACGTTGGCCACTTTTCACATACATTTCAAAATTGTAGTTTTCTGGCAAGGGAAAACGAAAATGTTAGGCGTCTTTTCAAAACAGCTAGACCTTTTGACGCGGCTACCACGTCTCCCAACCATGACGCCACTCTTTCGTAATGAAATATTGCAATCACTATAGAAATTATATTAAAATTCCTGCCTCAACATTTTGTCTCCATCATAATTTATTGCACTCAGAACTTTTATTTCCAAAACTCGAACGGTCACACTTCGCATTTTATTAAGCGTTTATAATTTTATTAAGGGCGTAGATTAATTTCCTTACACGAGAGAACTTGAAGAGGGTTTATCGTTCCACGCGTGAAACATTCGCTTGCAACAAAGGGTTACATAGAGTTACAAAGGGTTACCAACTATACAACTTTTGGGTGACAGTCATGGGATAACTTGATACTTGAAGTCGTCATAAACTTGATTATAATTTCAGTCTTTAAACTTTACAGTGATTTAGACATTTTGATTGATGTACGCGGTTTGTGGGATCAGATTGAGTTTGATTTTCCTATATTTAGTGAAGACTGTTGGCTTATCCTTTGACAATAGAAAGAAACAGAAACATCATGGAATTGCGAATTGTAGAACGGTTATCAATTAACAAAATAAAGTTAAACAGGTACAGACATAAAATACGTAATATCCGTGGGAATGGACACTATGAAAACTAATTAGAACAAGCTGTACTTAAGCTTTGCAAACTAGCATTGAAACTATTATAAATTACTTTAAGCTATAATTGATTAGCGATTAGTCTAAGTTCAAGCACACAAGCTGGGAAGCTAGTTAGCTATTGCTTATATACCTATTATTAAATTTTCATCTTTAATTTTGGTAAGGATTTATTTTAATAAAAATAAATGTTAAATTGCCAAAAACTGGCGAAAAACTCCTAGACAGCTTTCACTAGGTACACTTTCAGATGGATAGGATAGTGCTAAAAACGAGTATGATAATGTTGACGAAAGTGTTTCCTCGAGAAGATCCGTAAATAGATAATTTTGGCCGCTTTACGATACACAGGAACCTCTTTCCTCCGTTCCTCAAGGCGTTTTCTTCACTGAAGTACGGGTACACATTTCGCTATAACATTTATTTCTCGTAAAAAAGTTGTTTGCCTTTCTTAATAACAGTTATTCGGCTTATGCTGGTTTCTTTTTTACACGTTTGTGTTCACCGTGAAAAGAAAATTCTCGCTTTATGCCAGTGTATTAACATACAAGATAATAAAGGAGAGAAAAACTTCTCACGGAAATCCCTGTTGAAATTTTTTGTATAAAATTGGGCTTTATGCATAATCTAATTGCCTTAGGCTTTGTATGTATAAGCACAATGAGTAAATAAGGCTCTCTGATTCTGTTTTTACAGCCCATATTTGACCTGCCTATACAGAGTACCTATTTTTTATATACACATTTATTTTATTTATGAGACATGTTGGGGATGCTTTGTTATTAAAATAAATCTATTTTGCCTTATGCCAGTCTGTTATAATTGGAGCTCCTATAGCTGTTATAAATTATTATTTTCGACTAATTTATTATACAGTTTTGGTATAATAAATAAGTCGAAAATAATAATTTATAAGTGAAGTACTTATGGTCCGTCAGCTCTTCCTACTTACTACCGTTCTAAGGCAACATAAAGATATGAATTATGACTCCAACCATAAGCGTAGGCGCAGGGATCAAAAAGTGTGTACTGTGTACCTACACACATCTTTTATTAGAAGATTTTTTCTATTCTCGGGTCCTATACCTATAGTAAAGTTAAGTCTCACTTACATAAATATCTATTCTTTAAACAGGACTTAGTGTAGGAATAAGGTCAAAGGGTACTTTTTGACACTATCTTATGAAGAGACAGAAAAAGTTTTAATTGTACCAGAGTGACCAGGTTTCCTTTAAGCAAATATATATCTTAAACAGATTTTTACTACCTTCTCAACGTATACTATCACACACACGCATACACACTCATCCCACACACCTACATACACACTCACCGACACACACCGACTCACTCACTCCGTCCACACTCCTCAACTCATTTAAGTGTAATCAATTCATTTCTCTATTTTAATAACAAAAAAACAGTTTATTAATAAATTCTGTAAGATTTAACAAAATTATAAATGTTTACAAAAAAAAAAACAGTTCTATTATCAGAGTGGAATGGCGCTGTATGCAGATACAGGTTTTTCACGTTTTATATATATTATTTATCTGATTCTTCTTTCGCATTCAAACTCGAGCACTTTAAATGTCAAGTAGTCAGGTTCGGTAACTATGTATTCTTTCACATCTCCGTAAGCCTAGGCAATTTTTGCCAAGGCTCACGGAGAATCACGATATTATTGATACTGAAGTAAAACATTAGGTTTTTTTTTTTTGTCTGTGTGACATTAATATCAGCAATTTCTTGGACAATTCTCGACGTATTAAACCTTATTAGAGGATCGTTTTAGAAAGTCTACGGTACGTTTATCATAAAGCGATTACGAACATGCAGGCTTGCCCATTAATTAAATAATCGATAAAGACTGCTATGTCTTACGAGTACATTCACTTATTCATTCAAATGTATGCCAGTTTATTAAATACTCAAAGCAGAAAAACCCGCCAAACCTTTTAGTTCAAGTTATTCTTCTTTTGCAAAACTTTTTCCGCGTACATCAACAGAAAGGTTTTAAAAAGTTCCAAGAAATAGGTGTCACTTAACACATCAACTCACACTTGACACATCATTATCTACTCACAAACAAATCTACTAATTCCCATGCACCACTGTCTCGTACTTTCAAGCTGTGAAGACTAGATATATGATTAGCAACTCTAGCCCCCTTTATTTAGAACACTAATTACAATTAAATTACAGTTCGAACTTATTTTCTATCAATTCCTTTTGAGGGTTCCTTTGTGACGGTACCAGTTATTAAGACACAAAGCCAGTCGACGGGGGTTCCAGCGTATAGCCTTCTACGTGCGAATAGATGGTCCGGAAAGGCTTTATCGATTTTAAACTACCCTTATGTTGCAGTTTGTTAAACTCATATTGTTATTGGCTTTTTAAAGAACGCTCCGTTTGTCCGCTTTATGTTCGTGAAGTTTTATTTTATGTAGCCAATGTCTGTTTGAACCGGGGAATCTTTGAGTGGGAGTTTTTGGTTTAGAGTTTGAAACATTGTTTGTGATTAGGTGTCGTTAGAACCGGCAGACCAGTTTTATGATAATTAATTGGCCTGCCAAGTTTTCCCGTACGTCGCGATCATTACTTTTAGTAGTTAGTGCGATAGGCCTATTTGCAGAGGTTTACGGATTGTTATTATATTATTACCACAAAATAAAACAGAGATAACGCAATACCATCTTAATATAACAGTCAGTAAAAAAAAAAAATCAGAGCTTAAACAGTCATTCAAAAGTTTAATAAACAGAAAGTAAAAAAAAACATTAAACGAAAAGTCCATGGAAGTCGCTTAAGCAAGCTTCCCTTGGTCCTGAGAGTCGAGTCAGTGTTTTTTTATTTTTTAATAATTTTTCGTAGTTTTGAGCAAAGAGCTTCGAAGGCACGTTAAGGGGCATTGAGAGCTCTAGCTTTACTAAGAGTTCGTAATGGTAGAGTAGCTAGTAAAAAAATGCTGTGGATAAACATCGATTATGATGAAGTTTTTAACAGGAGACGTTTATTTAACTTTAATTAAAACAGAGTGTCTCGAACGTAGTCTAAGAGGCTGATGATGAAGATGAGATGTATAAGAGCCATGCGCCTTTGCTTTCTATATTTTAGTCTATAACAAGGAGTAAATTTCAAATAATCGATGATTAAACGATACCGCGGGGTTAAAGCGTAACCAACTTACACCCAGTTGCACAAAGACAAACAATAATGCCCCATTACGTAATGGATCATTATAGCTAATGATTTCATTCATTTTATCAAAGAAGCATTAAAATCTAATGTGTGATGTCTAACGTTGCTTTCTGCACCAAGTTAAAATAAGTTGATGGAAGATTAGAATTTAATGACAGCTTTAAAAGTTAAAGTTCGTTTCTGCAACTGGCTGATAGAATGGTAAATACCTTTCATTTCGACAGTTCAACAACATTCATTGCGTTATTTACGTTGTCGAACAGACGTATTTTTCAAACGTATAAAGCAATGAATTTGCAATTTCCTTCAAAGTCTTTCGGATTGTGATTGAAAGTGTGTTACGCAATGAGAGTGCCAGATTTAAAAACAAGCACAAATGTCTTTAATTTTTATAGTCATTATGAAATTGTAACATTACTGTTTATTATGAAATTGTAATTAATAATAGTATTACTGCTCTACGGCAAGACAATTACACAAAAACGATAGCCCATAAATCTCAATTCAATGTCTATAAAAAAAAGTTAACAAATGACACAAAACGAATCCTTACAGCAGCAGCATCCATTATCTAACTGCTAGTACAAAAGAAACAGGCTGCACTGAACGATAACTCCAGTGAAGGCATATCGCAACTTTTGCGCTATTTATTAACTTCGCTTTGCTATGAGACGTTGAAATTAAACAAGTTGTGCACGCGCGCTATTTCTGGACTATTAAACTGTAATATATTATTGTTGTTATGGGAGCGAACGGAGTAAATTCTGGATTTTGATTGCCGCTATGGATTGTATAAGCTTTTTTGCACAACATTATTATGAGCAGGTCCCTGTATAAATAGTCTGTGGCGGCATCTACATCGCCACATCTGAACTCCGCATCAAAGACCTGACGTCACACAAAATCCTGACGTCACACAAATCCTGCATCACGCAATTAGAGTTTACCGCGCGAACAGCATATATATAACTACCCCGACATCAATCGTTGGGCAGTTGCCCGCCGGACACGACCCCCGTCTGGTCGGAGGATCCTCCCTTTTCTATAGAGGATGAGTTAACTTCACACCCAGTTCCTCATACATCTAAAAGTCCATTTGATGATTTATTTTCCATTGGTACTTTTGTAATTCCTACTTTACCCATTGGTTGATATATTTCTACGACATCTAAGTACCTGCCCACCTACTACGAACACACAAGTCACGTTGAATGCAATAGATCGTGGGTGATCGCAAAGTCTATATCCACTATACAAAAGTAAGTTGACGACTCGATACCATCACACTGTATTTGCCCAATGTTTCTGAGCAAAACCGCTAGTCTGATAATTAACTTTTATTCATCTCTCTCATAATTCACACGGTAACTCACGGGACGATTTATTTCATATTATATCTCACGGCGAACGCAACAAATCGCGGGCAATCGCAACGTCAAAATCCACAATGGCGCCGCGTAACTGCCATCGCAACAAGCCTCATATTTAATTACGTCCCTATAACTGACGTGATTGCATTTCCTGCAACTGACGTACCAGTTTATTATTTTGCCAATTTGAAACTATATTAAATTCTTGGAGGTGAAACTGGGGCGTGTCCCTAATGTGTTATTTATTAACAATGTTTGTTTTAGGATTCGTTAATTGTTTTTGGATTGCGATTATCTAGGGTTGTTGTTGTAGTTTTAATTAATGTTTGAGTGTCACAAAAAAGGGGTAGTTTTGTACGATAGTATTGTTCGTTGTATTATAAATTGTAGAAGTGTGTAATTTATGTCGCTAGTTCAAATTGAATTAGGTAGATGTCTTGTATGGTGGTGTAATGGTATGCTAACAAGCTCGAAAGCAGATCTCACGCAAATCCGCATGTCAGGATGACTAACTTATACCTATAATTGCACGTTCAAATCATTTCGACTCAAGAAATACTTAATAATCTTTTTAAAGAACAAAACCTAGTGATTTATGATCCTTAATAAGATTATGATTTTATCGTCATTCAACAGTCACGTAGATAGTAATAATAATTTATAACCAACGCAATATGAATTTCATCCATACTAATGTTATAAATGCAAAAGTAACTCTGACTGTCTGTCACCTTTTGATGCCTTAACCACAGAACGGTATTTGGAGCAAAATGGCACACCGATAGACCATAATCGGGGTTAGGACTTTAGGACTAGAACATTAGAATACTTTTTGGAATGTAGTCCTTTATCGCGATAAAGGCTTTGTAGAAATCGTCAAGTAACGAAAAAGCGCTGTGCCCCCATGCGACTTTCTCTCTCCGTCTCTTTCTATTATATATAAGAGAAAGAAGATTATATATTAGAGGAAGTGTGAATTTGGTTAAAATGAAAATCCAAGATGGCGGCTACGAAAATGTAAAAAAATTTAATCATGAGTTTCGTTTTCATGGTTTTCGAGTGTGCTAAAGCTGATAGCGACGTTAAAATGTAAGTCCGAGGTGGAGGCTGTAAAAATGTTATTTTTGTTTTAAATCATACGTAAGAAGGAACTTCGTTCCTAACGGGAGGCCCCCGACTGCACTCGTTATTCTATACCGGTAATACGTTCCCATGTTGTAATTTTCGGGCTACACCCGGGCGAAGCCGCGAGCAAAAGCTAGTAATATATAACGAACGCAATATGAATTTCATAACAAATAATAATCTCGATTACCATCATTAGTCTGCTCTCGTTCTATTCAAATACATATTCCACATTACGCTACACGTTCTTCAGAAACAGATCTAATGAAAATTCCGCTTGACAAACGCGTACGAACTGTCGTTCACTTATTAAACCCTTCAACCACGTACGAGTTTTATCTTTATTCGCTTCGTTCCATACTTTATGTGCTAGTTATCTACAATAATGGCGGCAGTGTCGACTGGAACAGACGTCAAACTTTGTTTAACTCAACGCACGGTTCAGAGCTTAGAGCATGAATAAACTATAGAGCGTGTGTCGTAGTAGGAATTACGATATCAAGAAATATACATGGATAGGTACTTAAACAATAAAAGATAAATGTTTTACGCAAAGGTCCGTTTGTTATTTTTATGTCTGGTAGGTACACCTGAGACAAATTGTGGTGACCACTATTAATGATTACCACCTACTGAGTTTCTAAGCAATAATAAAATGTTAAAACTTCTACTTCTTGTTCAACTTCTTCTTGTTGTTTAACTCTAATTGCGCGATGCAGGATTTGAGTGACGTCAGCATGTTGTGTGACGTCAAGTCTTTGATGCGTACCTAGTTCGCATGTAGCGGTTTAGATGCCGCTACAAAACTATTTTGAAAAACAAAGAAAAAAAAGTCCGCTAACGCAATACTAACCTTATAATATTTGTTCGTAAAAACATCGCATTAACAAACTGAAAAACCAGTCAAGTGCGAGTCGGACGCGCACACTAAGGGTTCCTATAATGAAACAGCAGAATTCAGGCAAAGACTACGTTTTTTTTTTAACATGAACAAATATATTTTATGTATCAACCTCATTTTGTTACATGCTATCAAAACTCCCACTTAACAAAATAAGCATATGTATATTTCAATATAACATAACTTTTCACTTCATATTAAATAAACCAACATAGTAAAAAAAAAATGGTGTTTCTTTTTACGCAAGCCCTTGGTTTACAAATCTGCAGTAGCAGTAGTGGATTTAAGTTTACTCTGAATAGCTAATTTCCTCTGTTCACTTTCGGGTCCATTCAAGTTTTCTTCAAGAGATATATCACTAGCACTTAATTCACTGCTTACACACACATTACTAAAGTGAAAGTGGGATCAATAGTTAAAATTATTTTAGCTTTTACTTTCGCGTCGTTTGTTTTGGATCACTCTCTTTCATAACACATCATTGCATGTCACCAAAATACATAAAAAAATCCACTGCGAACGCCCAGCCTTCATAATTTTCTCTTCTTCTTAGTTTATATATACTTGCTATGAGATTAGAAGACATTTTTCACTGTTATTTTTACTAAAACCTGACTAAAACGGATACGGCCTATAACCTATAATGAAACAGCAGAATTCAGGTAAAGACTACGTTATTATTTGTTGATATAACCGCAACAGAAATACACAATCTGTGAAAATTTCAACTTTCTACCTATTACGGTTCACAAGATACTGCCCGCTGACAGACGGGCAAACGGACAGCTGATGCTTAGTAATAGGGTTTCGTATACGGGTACGGAACCCTAAAAAGCACACATCGCTCGGCACAAACAAACTAAAAACGCAGAGTGTAAACCCTATCTTATCCATACTCTTAGGTGAAGTGGTACGAAATTATGACGAAATTCGTTGGAGAACTCTCGAGTTCTTCAGGTGCATCGATCGAGTGCTCCAGCTTCCCGCGGAACTTTCCCGATGACCGGATTCGAATATTTTCACTAAGTGCAGAATCCCCCTTGAATCGTTCTTTGAAGCAAAGCCATCTTTGTATGCCGTGATTTTGCAGGCTATGATCCGATGCTAAGTCGAATGTTTCGTGTTTTTCTAAATGTTTTGGCTCATTTAATTGAAAAGTAAGATGCACGCAGGTAAATGTTATTATGAAAATGAAGGGGCTATTGATATCATTGAAAGAAGCACCCAGTCAGTCGCTTATTTGTTTCCAATAACTAAAAGACATTCTGCATGAATACATAAAATGCCGGGATCTGAGAGACTGTCTAGACTTACTAAAATAAAGATTAATTTATATCAAAATGTCTAGATTTCGTTAAACTTCACTCACTCTAGATTGTATAGCTTGTTATGCTTATCAAAATATTTAAAAAAAAACCTTGTAGGTACCGATTTTCTTACTTTCTGTGTCACAAATATAATTCGTACGATTTCACGTAAACATTTACAATAACTTATCCTCATCAAAAATACATACATAATCACAATAACTGTGAAACAAACTAAAAACAAAGTATTCCGAGCTGTAATTTGGTGAAAGTCGGCACTGAACACGCTATAAGTGTTTCAAATAATTACAGGGAACAATTATCAAAGTGGCGCCGTTTGTGACTCCGGCGCCGTCAGCTGGTGCCTTTGCCAAGCGACTGTCATTTCTTTTATTTAAACGCCGTTTATATGGCACGGCGGGTTGTTGTCTCACTTCTATCCGCCAAGTTTCGACATTTCGACTTTTATGGACCATCTGTTGGGGCAATAACAGTATTCAATTGTCGTTGTACTGCCCCTTTGTCTTTATACCTTGGTGATGATAAATGTGAGGCTTGCGTTTGAATTGAGAGACGTGTTACGAGTTATGATTTTGTGATTATGATGTTTGAATTTTAGGGGTTTTATGACCGATAAAGTTAATGTAACGTTCCGTAACATCAAACTTTTTCCACTTGGTTACCTGAGGGGTTTAAGCTTATGGTTAAGCTAAACTTTGGTTACTTTCCTTATCGATAGATTAATACTTTGAGAGACACGCGTTATAAAAATAAAACTTCTGTTTTGTCTTGTTGAGTGTCCTTGAATATGAATAAGTATCTAAATTTGTTCGCACTTTTAATTTTTGGAAACTTTTTTCTCTCATCCATCTCATACCATCAAATTGGTGGATTATTTAATTAATTGCTTTATTCAACAAAACAATACACGTACTCCAAAATATTAACCTCACTGTTAACGGAATAGATACTCCACTAAGTTGAAATTTGACGAGACGCCCGTATTAATTAATATACCGTCCATTAGCATCGCTTGCTCCGTCTCTTAGAGCTCTATCGCTCTAAATGCAATTAGTTTACACCGAGGCCCCGACACCGCCGACACCGCGCGACACCGCCCGCTCTCAACCTAAATATAATTCGCGCCCTAATAAGATTACGCCGTGGAGTGTTCATAAGAAAATATTGTAGTTCCTAATGAAATACGCGATGAACTTTTAGCTCCAGCTTTTACGTAAAATCTCAGTAGGAACAGTGCCTTGATATCTAATTCTGTCTACGGCTTTAAAGATGGAAATGCTAATGCAAATAAAGGGTTAAATTCTTTTATATTCTCCGCTTCATCACTCGTAATTATACAAAGAAATTTCAGTGCGGTTGTAATTGAGATGATTATCAAAAAGGCTTGATTGTAAAATGTAAATGCGTTGTTTCGGGGTGAGCCGTCCATGGCATGGGCCTTGACAATTAGCTTTTTGTATAATAATTTATTCTAAACAGAAAAATAAACTTTATTGTAAGCTAGATAGCAATGTCTGATAAACAAGCTAAAATTAGGCAGCCCTGTATCTTCCCGTGGGTCTCGTAACAGGCGATTTAGGGATTAAATTAGGATGAGGATGTCGACTAATAACATAACACTTCTTAAACATGATTTCCCTTGCGGCCGTAAAGACCAGATGTTAGTATATCTAAAATAAAATAAAAGGTCATTATGATCACCGTTATGATAAGAACTTGTAGAATGAGGTGTCGGGTCATGCATATAAGTAATCAATGGCGGGAATTCTACAAGTAATTACGCTAAGAAAATGGCAAATAAAGGATGAAGGGTGCAAAATAATTGTAATTAATGGAAATGGGACTATAGTTGCAGTTCATCAACATTATTACTAGGCCATGCATGATTAAATTTCCTTCTTTATTGGCACATGTCTAGGCGGAAGCTTACCCTAACCAATTTTTTTTTTTACTTCTCAACTCAAAACCAGTACGGTTTTGAGTTTGGGTGATCTGAAGGTTTTAAATGACAATATAGTTTCATTACCTAGGACCACTATTTATAATCAAAAATATATTGTCTATATTCAAGAAGCATTCGGTTCGAGACTTTTCAGTGCAGTTAACAAAAACAATTGCACACTATTTATATCTATGCTCAAGTTGGAGCAAGAGCAAATGGCATTAGGCTTCTCTACGGCTCAATGGCTCGGGTCTCGACAGTTTAGCGCAGTGTCGCGACACTGCCGCTGAGACTCTAAGGCTTAATTCACACTTACCTCTTTCCGGAGACGGCAGGAACACAAAAAAGTCGCTGTATGTGGAGAGTTGCAAATTAGTATGGAACAAATTTAAACTGAAATTGGTAGGTACTTAATACGACTCGCTGCCGTCGGTTTCAACGACAGTGGTAAATGCGTGGTAGATATCACACACAAATTTGTCGTAGTCACGAATTGAACGCAACTCATTCGTATATCAAATCGATAACAATCCGCGCCAGCAGAAGATCATGCGTCCTGCGCACCTGACTGTAGTTGTTCAGTTCCGTCGTACGTGAGACTGCACTACGACAAAACTATGAGCTAGTAAAGTCGTTGATTGCTGCGACAGCGACTATAAAAGGTCGCTGTCGTTTTGCTCAACAGTGGTACGTGTAAACTAAGCCTAACACGAATTATTAGCGCAACTTCAACCCCCGCTCCGTTCTTTCGTCCGGTTCGGTCGACAAGCCCTCAATAGATTCATTAAGAGTCTAACGAGATCTTCACGGGTGAATCACAAATGCTTTGTTTCACTAAATACGATTTATTTTGTTTGTTAATATTTTGTCGGAGCTGCAGTTGTGTTTGTTTTGTAAGAATTTTGGGAGCTTTTGGAAGCAGATTTGAATGTTGCTTATTATATAGAATTTCTTTAATTGGATAGGCTTTGATAAAAATTTTGTTCAGTAAAAGTTTGATTCAGCCGTTTTTAAGCTTTTATTTGTTTGGGGAAGCTTACTTTGTTTTTTGAGTACGATATCTTTAATTTATAAATGCTCTTATCTTCGTACAGTATTTTTTTTCAAAAATTTTGACGTAGATAGTGCTATAATAGGCAGGTTTAAAAAAGGCTTAGACATAGACAACCCTGATCGTTTATCGATTTGGAAAAATGCTTGTTTGCATAGAACCTAACCATCGCATAAATTGGCTCTTACGCATATTTTCCGCCAAATTGTTTATTTTCGTGTTTTGTTCTTTCTTTGCGTCATGTGTACCGCAAATAAACGTATTTTCTTTCTTTTCTTTCTTTCTTTCTTTAAAAAGTCAGGTAGTAAAAGTGTTTATTAATCCTCGGTGCTACTGAATGTTTCCCATGTCCCTTCTTGTTTGCTTTTAAGTTAAAGTATTATAGTACAAAGCTAGTATTAACAGCAATAACTGTCTTTTCATTTTGCACACGGCACTGAAGCCACATTTCGAGCCTTCCTTTTAATCCGTCAACAGCACTTCCTAAATCAAAAATCGATCATTATCATCCCCCAGCCTGCCTAATCAGCGAGCCGCTATATCGCTTCACAAACACAAATACCTATACGTATACTTAATATGCGAAAGCGCTTAAAGCCGCCTAATTATCAAAGCTGTCGGTAAAGTAAGTTATGGAGGGTGAATTTTTAATCGGCTTCTCATTTCAGTTGCACGTGGGTTCCTATCAAAACGTATTTGCATGCAAATGTTATATTGATTCAACTGCTAATTGAGATGTGTTTGACATATCTGTGTATCAATCGCAGAGATTTATAGGTAATTGAATTCGCATTACCACATAATGCTGTTGCGATTGTGTTGTAATGCGTCATGCTTAGTCGGCTGGAAAATCTTTCTATGAAATGTTATGAAAACTCACACATCACTACATGATCTCTCTTTCTGTCTGAATATCTGTAATTTGTATGGTGTAGATAATAAAAAGTATTGAATTCAATTCGAGCTTGAATAAGTACTACAAGATAATACAAAAAATCTCCCTTTGGAAGTTCTAAAGACCATGGGTGAGTTTTAAACCAAAAAGTTTGTTTTGTTATTTGTTTAATAAAATTTAAAAAACGAGTCAAAAAGCATTATTATCTCTATGAGTACATTGATAGAGGATGTCCACAAAGAACAACATTCTAAGAAGACTATGCAGTAGAAGCGTAGAGAAATTACATAGGCTTCCTAGAACTCTCTGAAATACATTTACCAGTATACATGCCATCTTATCTTGGAAGTCTTATTCATCTATTGTTTCGGGGGAACATTAAAGGTATCACCGACGCCCTCCAATCCTTCAGGCAATTCCCGCACCCTTCACTCTCTTTAATGTATCCGCAAATATAATAGAGATTTCTAATTGATAAAGAGATCTTATAAGTGATAACATTAGAGGGACAGTATCTTTTGTAAACATAAGGATAAAAGATAAAATCATTTATTTGTCCAAAACATAAGTATACACACACATGGCATGCAAGATGTTACATTAAATTATATCACAGTCATGTTTTGCCTTTACGGCGTACAAATATAAAACAGGTAGGTTATTTTTATTAACTAGTAGGACATAAACTTCAAATAATTATAAATTTGTCCATTAATTCATTATTCAAAGCAATATCATGTCAAATAAAAACTTAATCAATTTGTGTTGCTGTATGAGTAAAAATGTTTTGTCACTGACGAAATGACGATTGTGCATTAATTAAAAGCATTTTAAATCAGATTGACGAAAGAGAGGTCGTGGGTTCGAACCCCAGCACTAACAATGTTGGTGATGAACAATTCTCTTTATTATTTAGCAGAGATGAATAAAACTAATAATGACAATACGCAGTCAAAGTATCTTTGAGGGATATACTGATTAAATTACTAGCAATTATTCTGAAACTATAAACTGAAACATTAAAAGAAATGAGGCATTTTGTTAAAAAAAACAATACAGAGGTTAAGAATAGCTAATTTAATCAGTATTTTATCAAGAAGAAGTAACACAAAGTACCTAAGTACTTACTTAGGTACTAAAGTACCTACTCTAAGTAAAAAAAGTTGAAACAAGTCTTCAATTCATTTATATTTTTAATTTAATTTATCTAAAAGATTGTTACTGAGATTAAATTAAAGACTTCATAAATCCTAGTCGTAAGCACTTAGAAAATTATTTAAAGCACTAGATCAAAAGAGATCTTAATAAAATTGCTGCTTTATTTATTCTTAGTACCTAGGTAAGTCTATATTCTCTTTAATTTAAGATAACTGTAACGACGATACATTAAAATTAAAGGGCACTAGCATAGTGCTAGTTCTATTTAATTTAAATGCATCTTGAAAAAAATGTGTATGTATCTTAAAATGAAAAAGCACTATGACTGAATCAATAAAGACCAATAAATTCTACGTCAATTTTGGTCCTTAGGTACATTGTTTTTAGGTTAACTCAAATGTTATAATTTACTTATTTAACTTTCTTACATCTACCTTTTTTTTTTACTCAATAACCTTTTCCTAACTTTATCGTTTCTAACATTAAATTTGTAATTAATTACTTATATGCAATGTATTACTTGTGAATTATCAGATAGTCAGGATGATTTCGCACATTACTAACATTTGTCACAGCTACATAAAAGCTCCAAATTTTACCACAACTTCCAAGATCCGGTTTCTCAATCTTGAAAAACCGTCGCGTTTTCCAAATTTGTTATGTAAATGTCGATATTAAACACGTTCATTGTAGCACTAAACGCAAATCGATCGGAAGCGTTGACTCGACGTCTCTCAAATCACGAATTTAGGGGCGAGGTATTTTTCAAGTCGACTGCAACCACGCGATAAGCGCTCGTTCGGAATGTGACCGAATTTCAATCAAATTTATGAGTTATAATAATGATTATAGGTACTTTATCTGCGCTCCGCATAAAATTTGCAATTTCACTGAAAAGGTGAACTGTAGTGTAACAAATGCGTCGGCAATCGTAAGGCGCTGATAACGATTCGGAAAATTAATCTCGCTGAAAAAACGGACTGGGGGAGTTCGGAATGAGAGCGAAAACGGATGGATTGCTTGCGTTTGTCGCAGTTAATATTTATTAGTCACCTTTTACAAGCGATTTGAAACTCCCGTATTATAAATTGACGAAAGGTTGCTTATATATTTTGTTTCTTTTGCTATGTGAATAAATTTTTGGTAGGTAAGAGTAAAATATTTTGGAAAATGTACCAACATATTTGATTAAAATACCTTGTTTGTTCATATCGTAACATTAACAGAAAGCCTAAGGCATAAACAAGCTGATAAAATGGGTTATACTAAAGTAAGGTAGAAGATAAGAGTGCCTATTTATAGAATTGCTTTTGTATGTTTACGATAATTAGAAATCCAGGTAAATAGGTATATAATTAAACGAAAGAGGTGAACTAAAATGAGGTTAAGCTTAGAGGATTGAAAACACGTGTAATTTATTTAATTTCTGGAAGGATAATCATCAATAATCGTAAAGAATTCACCTAGCAGCCCAATTTAATTATTATCATTTTAAATTCAAATAATTATACTAAAAAGATTTGCTTCTAAATAAAGTTCACAAGTAAACATCGATTTGTAAAAGAACAAACTCAAAACATTTCGTGCAAAAATACATTTTTATTACAGCGCTGATATTTCAAACGATTTCCCGATATAATAAGTTATTATAACACTTAGCAGAAGTCACCGGGTGAAATCTTTGTTCCACGCCGCCCGGGGAGCAACCGGACCGCTCGCAGCGATTGAAATTTAAAATATTGTACCCTTTGCCATTATGCGAGCTTATTCACCCTTGAAATATCCCTAGGGGGCGCCAGGTACAACGATTGGGGAAAATATTTTACACTTGTTACTAAGGATGTCGCTTTCAAGTCTGCCATTACAAACTTTGCACCAAAGAAATTTCAAACTTGACCTAAAGAGTATAGAGTTCAAAACTGTTTGGAATTCATCATGATTTTACCAGAATATTTATGAAAAGCACTTAATTAGTGTGTCGAGAATGAAAAATTGTTATTGAAACCGAGTTGATTGAACTGGCGATTCATAACTATGTCATTTTGGATGCGACACTAATGAAAACGCGATTAATCACTGCTCGGAGAGTGAAATGGTACGCGACGCGTGATTCTGCAATTTGTACTGCACTTTGTTATTATTGCCCTTTCATTTCGCGATTCATTTTTTTCTTAATGTGGTTTTTCAAAAAACTAAATGGAATGGATGTTGCGGTGGAAGGGTTGAGGGTGCCGTTGAAAGGAATCGATTATTTTGCGATCAATTTAGAAAGCTTGGTTTCCTGCTGACGATGTTTTAATTTTGTTTTTACTTTTTTGAGAGAGATTTTTCAATTAAAGGAACTTGGACGATGTGTGACGTCTCTTGTCAGTTCTGAATATGCCGCGTAGTATTTCTTAGAAGCATAAGGCAGTAGAAGTTTCTTTACCAGACCGCAAGTTTGCATAATATAATATTGCTTGCTTAATGAGTGCTGTAGTTGAAGTGCAAGATCATCAAAGTTTGTTGTTCCATCTCTTCCGCTGCTGTTCGTACAAGTATGCAACTAAAGCTGATTACGTTCGCAAAAACAAGCCCCTCCAATATAAATTCTTGTATCTGCAAATAAATTAAGCGCTTTTGCAGACGAAAGCACACATTTGAAGGTTATCAAACCGTTAAAATCTGCACAAAAATAATTAAGCGAATAACTTCACTCATTAGTCGGCATCAAACTTGGCAGTGGTAGGTGCAGAGGGTACTACTTTGCCGCATTACTGCATATTAGGTCCGGCCCACTGAGCGGAATACCAACGTTTACTTGATAAAATAAATTTGAACAAAACAAACGCATCCGCTGTGGCGATATGAATCCTCTCTGAAGTTGTGCTAAGCGGCATGGAAGTGGAAAAATTGTAGCCGGCCATCGGCTAATATGTGAATACTTGGAATACCACTATATGAGGCTTTGTCGCCTATGTGCAGGTATGGCTGCAGTGCTTTTTGAAAGCAATCAATTTTTAGAATTGAAAACCGTCTCCCTCTAGATTTTTGCTGTTTGGATAAAAAATTAATCAATGTCTAAACAGGGGTTCGTATGAGTAGCCTTTGATATTTTTATACGTAGAAGTAAAGTCAAAGTACAGTATGTTGACTTGATTACGCGTTCAACCTTCTGTCACTAGATACCTTTAGACAAAGTAACCTAGCAACATCTAATACTTAAAGCTTGAGTGAGTAACAACCCTTTATGCTCGAAAATCTACCCCCGTTCTTATCTAAGTCACAGGTAAGTAATCAGTCTCAATTCGTATCTGGTTCAACAATCTGCCGCACAAACACTATCGTCGATTTAAATTCCTGACTGAATTTAATCCGAATTGAAGTGTCAAGCGTAACGAGAGACTCACTCATGTCATGTAGGGCGACCATTCGTTAGTCTAACTCTTTTGGTAAAACGACCCCGGGATAAGCCGGGTGCACTGTTAACATTCTTTTCAATAATGATGCTAGGGGAGTTGTGAGTACCCTGTGTCTTGTTTATTGGATTTTTTGTTGCAATCTACATATGAATGGAACGCCAATCTGTTGGACGTTGGAGGGCATCGAGTCGCACTGCATTGTTTGTTACTCGGTTCTATTTGGAGCAAAAATAATGTTTGCACGCACTGTGTGCTCGTGTAATGTAATTATCGCATGTGTGCAAATATTTTTTTACAGGTCTGTTTGCTTTTACCATGTTAGAGGTTGCTTTGGTATTTAGTAAATATCATTCGAAACAAAAACGCTATCCATAATAAATATGATACCTATTTTTATTAATACCATGCACCTAGCTTCTGACGTCTCATAAATGCCCTTGTAGGTTTATGTGAAATAAAATATTTTGAATTTGAATTAAAAATACTACAATAATAATTGTTTGTACAACTCTTTATTTTTGTTCTTCAGTTAAAAAAATTGCGACTCCTACCCTTTTGTGTCTACTTTAAAGTTTTACTGTTGAACAACAACGCGCGTGTTGGTCGCTTTAATAAGTCCCGTGCATGATAAATAGGATCAAGTCCCCGCATGTACGATAGCTCTGTCCCTATCGCTTGCTGGCAAATTATCTTCCGCACTCTTCACACGGCTTTGGGGCATCGGATTTAATACGATGTTTGTGGACTAGAAAACGTAATGAAAGTGTGGCAGCTCTAGTTGTGGCCATCATTATCGACGGCTTTGCACTCAGATAAAAAGCTTTTCGTTGCGTTATGGAAACGTATGCCGCTTTGGGGTTAAACCAAGCGAAGTGGAACAATTTGAATGTAGCCTATGTGCGTAGGAGTTCTATTTTAATCCGTAGTTAGATCGATGTTTTTTTTTTGCGTTTCTATGTTGACCATTTTGCGGAACAATTCATTTCCTCTCTGCGTAGTAGTTCTTTTTTATCCGTGGTTAGTTTGAAGTTTGAATTTGTTTTCATATTGACCATTTCAATACGTTATTTTTTAACTTTTAATTGAAACAGCAAATTCAACAGAAAGTGTTGAATGCCATAGCACCTGTAAAAATTATCTCATTCAAATATTTTAAAAGATATAAGTAATATTTAAAAAGGACCCATACAGAAAAACTTAAAATCTACTAAATAACTAGAGCAGTTTCATTAATATTCTTTACTAGCTTTTTCTCGCGGCTTCGCCCTCCCGGGAACGTACTATCGGGATAAAAAGTACCCTTTGTCTTAACCTAGGTCATGGTCTACCCATGTGCCAAATTTCATCCAAATCCGTTTAGCTGTTTTAGAGTGAAAGCTAAACGAACTAACAAATAAACAAACTCACTGTCGCATTCATAATAAAATAATATAATTATTAATAATAATAATATATATTAAGTTAGGAATGTTAGAATTCCTGCTTAGGCTACTTAAAGCCCGTCCATTTTAAACAAACAGAAGCCGTAATCAAGTTGCATTTGTTTCCAAGCGAATAAATTGCTAACTCTACACCCTTTTTTTTTTTTTTTTTTTTTTTTTTTGAGGATGGGAAATTATCAAATAACTTCTCCCGCTCTGGGTGGAGCGGGAGGGCGTGTCAGACTTTTACTGACTAAAACCCACCCGTGTTCCTTCCGTTGCCTGTGTGCCGAGGTCGCGATATCCCTTTCAGACAAACCCGCGACCCCGGCAGGCATTGGCCCTTCCGGACCCCGTCAGTTGGTGCTGACATCTCTTTGAGGCGCGCGTGGAACACAACGCGCCGTCGACCCGGGCCTGGTCCCTATCGGACGGCGAGCTACCCATTGCTCACCGTCCGCAAGCCCGCGCCTACGGTGGCCGGAAGTCGGCTCGCGACTCCCGACGCCCGGGGCGTCTCCTGCGGCGACTAGGGGCGCGAGGGGGCGCATTTTGCCTCTCCCTCGCGCGCTCCGCCTCCTCCTTCGCGAGCATTACTGCTTCGCAGAAGGAGGTGACGGCCTCCCATGCACTCTCGCTCCGGACCATGGCCTGAACCAGGGCCGGACGCGAGAGATCGCCGCCGCCGATCGCCTCCGTGAGGACACGGCGGTGCTCCGCCCAAGCTGGGCAGACCTCCACCGTATGCTCCACCGTGTCCTCCGGGCGATCCACACAGTGGTGACACCCGGGCGTTTCCTCCCGCTTTATCCTGAACAGGAACCTCCCGAAACAACCATGTCCGGTGAGGACCTGTGTCAGGCGGAAGGTGAGGACGCCGTGGCGCCTCTCTAGCCACTCCTCAAAGAGGGGACTTATCGCCACAATTGTGGCGTGCCCAGCGCTGGGTTGCGACAATCGCACTCTCCATGCCGCCATGAGATCCCGCCGGAGCTCTGTCCGCTGTGCCGCGATTTCTCGCGGCAGCGGAGTTACGCCCCGGCGTTTCGCCTCCTCGCGCAACTCCCACATGTGCGCGAGGACTTTTGCCTCCAGATCCCATGGCGGTAGTCCGGCAAGGAGGCTCGCCGCCTCACGGGAGACCGTGCGGTATCCTCGTACCAGCCTGATGGCCATGACCCTTTGGGACGCGTTCAACCGCTGGGCTGGTCGCAGCCTCAGTGAACGCGCCCACACCGGTGCCCCGTAAAGGGCCATGGACCGCACGATCCCCGCGTAGAGCCTCCGGCAGGAGGCGTTTGGACCCCCTAGATTGGGCAGGAGCCGCTTCAAAGCAGCCCCAGCCCTCTGCAGTTTGGGAGCCAAACGTCGGAAGTGCTCAACGAAGTTCCACCGGCTGTCGAGGACGAGTCCCAGGTACTTCATCGTCGACTCTACACCGATGTGAACCCCTCCTGCCGTTATCCGGGAACCCGACAGTGGCGCGTTCCGAGGACCATAAAAACACATGGCCTCGGACTTGTGCAAGGCCACCTCGAGTCCCAATTGCCGGATCCTATCGACGATTGTCGCAACCCCGCGTGTCGCCAGTTCGGCCGCCGCCTCATGCGACCTCCCCTGCGCCAGGACCAGCGTGTCGTCAGCGTAGCAGACTACACTGACGCCGCTAGGGAGGTCGGCGCGCAGCACCCAGTCGTAGCCGATGTCCCACAGATGCGGCCCCAGGACCGATCCCTGTGGGACACCGCACGACATCTCTCGCCGGTTCCACTCTCCGTGGTGACCGGGGTAGATGACGGCCCTGTCCGTCAAATAGGCCTCGACCACTCGACAGAGGTAGGTCGGCATCCGGTGATACCGGAGTGCCTCCCTAATGCAACTCCAGGGCAGGGTATTGAAGGCATTGGCGATGTCAAGAGACACCGCCAAGACGACCCCACCCCGGGCAACAGCATCCCCCGTCGTGAGGGCTCGAACGCGCATGATGGCATCCACCGTAGAGCGCCCCTTGCGGAAACCAAACTGGCTCTCCGCCAAGTCCGGTCCCACTCGCACCAGCCGCCCGACAAGGCGGTCTGCAATCACTCTTTCAAAGAGCTTGCCCACCTCGTCGAGCAGCACAATGGGCCGGTAAGCGGACGGAGAGTCCGCAGGGCGCCCCGGCTTTTTGATGAGGACCAGTTTCCCCGTCTTCCAACGAAGCGGGAACTGGCCCCTTTCCAAGCATGCGCTTAGGAGCCCCCTTAGTCGAGGCCCGAGAGCCTCCAAGGCCAGAACCCAGGCTTTTCCAGGTAAGCCGTCGGGTCCTGGGGCGGTATTTTTGGCATTCAGCCTACGTACCGCCACTCTCAAATCTACCTCGGTCACCTCCGGAGTATCGTCGTCGTCGTCACTAGGGTGGTCCGCATTGGGCACCGCAGGAGGCGGAGCCATGGGCGGGGGAGTATATTCCCCTCGCGAAGGGAACAGAGCGCTCACCACGTCCTCCACGAGCTGGGGCCGGAGACTCTGCGTCAGCGGGGGAGCCCATGGGCGGAGTTTGTCTCTCGCCCATTTGTATGGGCGTCCCCACGGATCTCTGTTCAGAGTCTCCAGCGACTCCTCGCGGGCCAGTCCTCTGGCCCGCTCGATCTCCGCTCGGAGGGCGGTCTTCGCCGCTCTGTACCCGTCGTACAGCTCCGCCTCAATGGCTTCCGTATCCGGAGGGCAGATACGGAGCCTGCGGTGCCTGGAGTACCGGTGGCGCGCAGCAACGCATGCCGCGCGTAAAGCGGTCAGCTCACGCGACCACCAGCACACCTGGCGCCGAGCACGTCCGGGCTGGACCCGGGGCATTGCCACGTCACATATTTCGGACATGGCCTCCCGGAACCACTCCGCCTCGACATTGATGTCGGCAGGCCTGTCCGGTGATGACACCCAGGCCTGCACGATCGAGGCTTCCAGGAGGAGCTCCCGGTCCAGCTGCTTCAGCGCCCACCGCGGACCACTCGGGGTCTGTCGGACCGGCGCGCCCGAGGTCTGGGCGGAGACGTCAAACCGGATGTACCGATGATCGGAATAGGTCTCCACCCCCTCCATGACGCGCCAGTCAATGACACGTGGCGACAGAGCGGGGCTGGCGAACGAGATGTCCACCACTGATTCACCCCGCATCCGCACACACGTGGGGACAGAACCCCGGTTTAGGACGACCAGGCCTGTCTCCGGGGCCCAGTCCTCCACCATCCTGCCCCGCGTGTCCGTACACCGGGAACCCCAAGCCACGTTCTTGGCGTTGAAGTCCCCGAGGACGACCACGGGGAGGGGATGGTACCCGACGACGACGACTCTCAACTCCCCAAGGGAGTTGTGGAACTCGGCGAGAGTTCGGTTCGGGGAGAAGTACGCTCCAACCACGACAATCTCCCCGAACCGTGCTGCTACGCAACCCCGTCCCCTCTTGACGGCCTCGAGGGACGGGGTACCGGCGGCGGCCGACGAAATAATGGTCACTGAGCCGCTCAGGTCCTCCACCCAGTCATCCCTGGGCGGGACAAAGTACGGCTCAGCGACCACGGCGATGTTAATCGACCACTGCGCCATGCTCTGGAGCAACAGATCCTGAGCGGCAGCGCAGTGGTTGATGTTCGCCTGGAGGAGGCGTAATGGGGCCATTTATTGGCAATCCATTATAGCCTCCCCCCGGGCCCCCTGTGATGGCCCTGCCGCGGTATTGTTGGCGACGACGACGGTAGAGGCGGCAACGGCGGCGGCAATGGTGGCGGCTGCGGCGGTGACGGCGGTGGCGGAGGGTTTGCCCCTGCCCCTGGGTTTGGCGGGTGGAGCACAGGCCTTGCTCCCAGCCCGGTGTTCGGACGGCTTGCCAGCCGCCGCACATGCATAGCAGTGCGGCGTGGCGTTGCACGAGCCGGCCTTGTGACCGGGCCGACCACAGCGGAAGCATTCATCGCTGCGGTCAACCTCAGAGGTGCACTGAGCTCCCACGTGGTGCCCCACCCGGCAGCGGAAGCACCTCAGAGGCCTGGGTTCTAGCAGCTTCACCTGCGCGGATACCCAGCCCACCCGAAGTCTTTTGCCCTCCCCGGCAATTTTTTGGGCCGCCGACACGGGGCAGCTCACCGTAAGGGTTTGCATGCCCGTAGTGTCAGGACGGATGGTGCCTGCCCTCACCTGCTCAGCAGAGCATCCCCCAGTCCTAGCCACGGCGGCCACAACGTCATCCGCCGTCACGCAGTCGTCCAGGCCCAGGATGCGCATGTCAGCGCACTTGGTAGGCCTGGAGACTCGGGCCTCTTCCGCATTGAGGGATGCCCTGAGCCTTTCGGCCAGGGCATCAGCAGTCGGGCCGCTGGCCGCACCAGGGATCTCCAGCATCCGAGCCCCCGTCGCAGTGACCTTCATGCGGAAGCCATCGTCGACGCCGATCTCCGCCAGGTTCACTGCCGCCCACGCCTGGGCGAGCACCTCACGGTAGGTCACGCCCTTCTTCTCCGCTTCCGGCTGTAGTGTGATCACTACAGCAGCGGACTTCGGGGCGCGGAGCCTAGCCGCGGCGCTTTGCTTCTTGCGCCGTTGCCGCCTCTCCTTTCTATTGGCCGCCCTTTTGGCCTTACCCGCCTTCCCTTTCTCCCCGGCTACTTGCCATTCGACGTCGGCCGGAGAGGGATTAGGAGGCAGGGGCAGTGGCGACCGTCCTACCGCCATGGCTGGGGCTCTCGCCTTCTGCGCAGCCGTCTGCGCAGTCGTTCCGCCCTTTTTTGGCTTGGACGGCGCCGCTTTCGCCGGAGGCGCTGGCTTGGCCGCGGACTTGGTCGGAGCAGCCACGATGGTGGCAAAAGTGGCCGGCCTGCTCGCCGCTAGCGGAGGGCGCAGGACAATGCCCTCCAGTACGGAAAACCGGCTGTTGAATGCAGCCAGCTCCTGCCGCACCAGGGTCAAAACCCGGTCCTCCGCTGGCAAAGGCAAGGGCAGGCCCTGTCCATGCACCACTCTCCCCTGGGGCACCTCCTGGGGGCCAGCTCCTTGAAGCCGGGCCAGGTCCGCACGGAGCTCCTCGTTCTCCTTTCGGAGAAGCTCCATCGCGGCCGTCAAGCGGCCGACCTCCGCCCGCATCTCGGACATTGCGTCCGACGGTGGCCCAACCTGAAGGGCCTTTGCTGCCGCCACTATGGAGGCCGTGGCAACGGGTATGGCCTTGTCTTTAGAGGACTGAATCCTCTTCAAGCCCACACCCCTCATCGCTGCTGCCACGACCTCCTCGAAGCTCTCGAAGCTCATGGCCGCTCCTTTCGCCTTAGAGCTGCTGGTGGCGTCCGGCTCACCGCCCGAGGACTCAGAGAGGGCCGCGCTGCGGCTGGACTCTCCTGGGCTGTCTCCGTTCGGCTCGCTGTCCTCCGGGGTGGTGAGCCCTCTGCCCACACCTCGTTCCCGAACTCCTCCCCGCTTACTAATTTTTTTGCGGGCTGAGTTCCCGCCATCAGAAGACGACCCCTGGCCGTCCCCTGGTTTGGACCGCTTGAAGAATTTCTTCTTCCCTGCAGCCCCCCCCACATCCACACGCGCCGGGCTCTTAAACGAGCCCTCTGCGCCAGATGCAGCGTCGGACTCCGACCCCGCATCACTCCCCTCCTTTAAATTTTTTGTTTTTTGTTTGTTTTGTGTTTTGTCCATATTGTTCCCACGAGTATAAAAAGTTCCAACCAACCAACCAAGAAAAATAGTGGTTCGCACTAGTGACTAATTAAGCTACCCATTAGTCAAGCTATCAACCTCCCTCACGGTGCGCCGCCGCTTGGAGGTTTGGGGTGATTTTTTATAGAGGTTTTCTACCTCGCGGCCCGGGCGGTTAAGCCAAGACCCTCGACCCCCGTCAAATGCCAGAGACATGACCTTGACACTCTTCGGGGCTACGAGACCAACGGTGGCAGGGGAAAAGACTTCCTCCTGCCTGCCCGACGGCAGGGTTAGTGCACGTCGAGCCCGCTCCCACTCGAACGCTGCTCAACGTGTGCTCTCAACGAGTAAACGTTAGAGCGCTCGGTCCTCCTGACAGGATATTGGCATACGGGCAACGAGACCCCTTAGGCACGCAGTACCTAATGGGGAGACATTGCCCGCACCCCAGGGTGCACCGTCCCGGAGACTGGCCTTCCCCCCGGACGCATCCATAAGGGAACTCCAGCCCCCAGGCACACGGGGAGGTTTCCTGTCCAAGCACCCCTAACTCTACACCCTAAAGTTTTAATACGAATGTTTTTCTCTACCACTACAACAACATTATGAGCTAGACACACGTGGCTTTCAGCCTGATACGCTGACTGTACCAAATTAGTCACGCACACATGCACCTCTTTAATGGGGACTGGGTTGGTATAGTTACCATCAGACTCATGGAGAAGGAATAAATGGAGGGATCAACCCTCTATTGTTGGTTACGTCTAGTTACTTGCGTAAGACCGCAATAATAAGACTGCGGTTTAAGTTTGTACGAGAATCTAGTAGCCTAGGTACAGAGTCAGAGTTCAATAACCTAGGACCCGCTTGCACCACAACTCACTAAATGCAGCATGTATTTAGTCTCTGTCATCTTCAAATGATTGACAGTAATACATATCATATGAATACGATGTTTTAAATTCGTTTAGCATTGAATGAATTAGGTAATTCGCGGTGCAAGTGAGCCTTAGTGTATTCCACAAACCTTAATGTTTTCATCAAACCCCTACATTGCATACTAATGTAACAGATATGGGTACTCCATTTATTCATACTCCATGTTCAATGGGGCTCCCCATTAAAGAGGTGCATGAATCGGATAGTGTATCAAGGTCTTAATTTGAATTCCGTACTCCGAAATTGATGAACAGTTTTCGAGTGCTCCGTCAATACTGATCGAGATTTTCGGAAAATCGGAACAGTGACTGAAATACCTTCGTTACGTAGGAACCTGGGTAATTCCATTATGGAAATTGGCCCAGTGGGCCAATTTGTACTGGTAGGACGAATATTGCATTGTGTGAAAATTGTTACTGTTTTTCATAAAGGACCGTTCCGAGTTATACGTCCTTAAGTATGAGAGAGATTCGTAATTAAGTATTAAAAAGTTTATTAACTCAGACGCTTGCTTCTTAAGGAACTTTTCAGACGGATTGTTGAAGAAAAAATGTCAACTTGCGCAAAAAGTTTACGGTTTTCTTCGGCAGATTTTATCTGGGTCTACTGTGTTCGCGTTCCGTGCATAATGTATGGACAGATAAACATAATTTGTGGTTTTGACTAAAGTATTCAGGATGTGAGCACATACACGCAGAGGGACGGGTTTTAAATACTTTACCCCAAAACTATTTGGAAGATCGAATGGAGTCCCAAACAAACCACTCAGACTATACAAATTAAACCATGTGAATTATCCCCACTCCAAATTACATTCGAATTTCCGTAGAATTAAACGGCCGAAGTCCTAACCATTTGAAAAGGTCGCATCCATTCGCAACAACACGTTAAACTTACACAGACGGAATGGCCAGTCGACGGAGACAAAGTGACGTCATCAATATAACTGAGTTTAGTTCGGTCGCCGGTCGCTGCCAGGGGGCAAGGAACACCACATTAGTAGTAGATTAATATACTCGTATCGTATTGGATGGCATCGCCGTCCCTTATTGGAAGTCCTTCGATACACGCAATGCCCATTTGAGTCGGTCTGCTCCGTTGGATCCAGTATCGTGATTTGGGCAGATTCATTTTTGGATCAAAGAGTCATATTATTTAATCAAGTAGAAGGACTTTTGGGGTTCAGTAATTTATAAATAAGCTGGGATGTGACAATATTTCCTTTGGGAACGTAGACGTCTGGTGGGGCTTGTTAAACTCAAAATAAACATTGTGATCTCACACTCTGTTTTGTCGGAGTCCAAACTTCGTTAGATCGATTGATGTGTAACATCCTGAAACCTGACAATAATATTACCTATGAAATCAGCGTTTTGTATGGAGAATTTTAAAGAAGTTGCTTTGTTCATACTAACATTTTCTTAATTTATATAACAACCATGAACACTAATGTCTTAAAACTTTTATGCACTAATGTTTAAAAATTAAGATAACGTAATATGCCACTTAGATTAAGCGACAAAAATAAGTATTGGCTAAGTTAAAACAAATAGTTGTCATTTCTGCTAAGAAATTGAGGTGTCATTTTAAATGTATTTTTTATGTTTATAAAACTATAAGTATAAGGTTTTTATTACTATTGGTAGTTGTCTATGATGGTCATTATTCGATATAATACCAAGAAATTTATGAATATTTTAAATCATAGAAGTGACGAAGTTCTCTATTTGTGAGAAAAAAACGCCAATGTCATAGGTGGGGACCCAATATAATACAGCACAAGATGACTATTCTTGTTAATAGGGAATATGAACGTAATTCAAAACTTAGTCATAACTTAAATATACACTATATATAAGAGTCAAGAAACAAATCCCTATTGCTTTTTATAATTTTTAATGCCTTACAATTAATTATTATATGTTGTTTTTTTGGTGGAACGGAACGCAAACTCGAAACGCGTCGTCTTCGAAAATCCCGGGAGTGACCTCAAAAGGCATGTGAATAAATATCTGTTCATAGCAAACTGTTTGAATTCTCACTAAGATAAGTTTGTAAGTGCGATTTCTGCTTAAATAAAGCACAAAAACAATTAAATTTATATAATTTGGGGTTAAAAAATGTTAAAAAACAGTTGAAAACAAAGCAGTAACGGGCCAAATGACGTCACGTCATGACCGCGATAGAAACGGACGTTTGAACTGTAGTAGAAAATTGTTGGATTTTCACAATTTTTTTGAGGAAAAAGCAGTAGTTGAATTTAACTTTTAATACTTTTCTTAAGTTTCTATTACTGTTTTTTAAAGATTTAGTGAAAATTTTAATTATATGCATATTCCCTTTTACGCATATTTATTCATACTTTGTTTTCGAGGATAAAGGTTTACTTCCCTTTATACCTTTTTAATTGTGTGAAACCGAATAAATAAATAATTTTAACGAGTAAATTAAAACCCACGAATTAATTTCCACCGCAACATTTTGACGTTATGTACAGAGTACATACATAAATAAAGTAAATCTAACCGTATGAACAGTAATTATTCATTGGGATTGGTTCAAAGCAAACTTATTTAATAAACGCTGCCCAAACCGCGGTTCATTTGGTCATATCCAACGCCTGATTAAACCTATTTAAATTCAATATGCCGATTGTTTTATTCGTTATTAATTTCGTCTCGATGCAATCTGCGTTGATTTTTGATAAGCAGGTTCAATACGTCACAGTTTATTTTCAGAAAACTTTACTAACAATATTTCTTATGCTTGGAGGGGCTTGTGGCTAAGTAATAATAGCCGCACGGGTCGATCGATCATGTTAAGCTACGCTTGCCGCGGTTGGTCCGTGGATGGGTGACCATCTTTACTTACCAAGACCCCCTCCGTGCCTCGGAAAACACTTTAAACCGTTGGTCCCGGCTGTGATTTGTAGATCTTTGACAGTTGTTACAGGTCGTCAGAAGACCGAAAGTCTGAAAACCAGTCTTACCAAGTTGCATCGTGTTATCCAGTAACTGGGTTGTGCAGGTCAGATAGGCAGTCGCTCCATGTAAAATACTGGTATTCAGCTGCGACCGGTTAGACTGGAAGCCGACCCCAACATAGTTAGGAAAAAGGCTAGCCAGATGATGATGATATCTTGACTTTTGGGTGTAGTCATAGTGGCTCAATAGCTTGTACTTGTTTGACCGCAACATTTATTTTTGTCAAACTTTAGTAGTTTTATGTCTACGATTCAATCGCCCGTCGTGATCGTGACCTTTTTTTTTTTTTTTTTTTTTTTTTCCGGGGTGGAAAATCCTCATGGATGTCCTCCGCCCTGGGGCGGGCGGAGGGGTCTGTCAGACTCTTACTGACTAAAAACCACCCCGGTGTTCCGACTCACACCTACGCCGGGGGTCGCGGGAACGAAAGAATCTTCCGCAACCCCCGGCCGGTGCCGGCCCGCCTCCGCGGGCCTCCTCTCGGGTCAGGGGGGGGAGTGAGGTGTTTGACTCCCCCCGCGACGTCTCAGAGGGGCGCGCGTGGAACACTACGCGCCGCCACCTCGGGTCCTGATGTGTGGGGGGCGACGGACGTCCCCGAGTCCGTCGCCCCTGGACCCATTTAGGGGGGCCGGAAGAGGGCGTTATCCGCCCTCCGCCGACGCCCGGTGCGCCTGCTGCGGGCCGGGTGAGTGGACGAGATCTCCCTCTCCCTTTCCGCAGCCTCCTTCTGCGAGACGACCGTCTCGCAGAAGGCGACCACCGCGTCCCAGGACTCGGCGCCGCCGACCATAGCGTTCACTACGGCCGGCAGCGACAAGTCACTGCCTACTTCTGAGATGAGGGCACGGCGCGGCTCCTCCCAAGCGGCACACTCTGCCAGCGTGTGCCGCGCCGTGTCCTCCCGGCAGTCGACGCAGTGGTGACACCGGGCGTCCGGCTCCCTGTTTATGCGACACAGGTACTTCCCGAAGCAACCATGCCCCGAGAGCACCTGCGTCACCCGAAACGACAGGGAGCCGTGCCTCCTCCCGAGCCAGCGGTCGAGCACCGGCCGGACCGCCTCGACGACGTCGAGGCCGGCGGTAGGGCGCGAAAGCCTGTCCCGCCATTCCGCCACCAGGACCTCGCGAAGCTGAGACCGATGCAGCTCCACGTGTCGCTGCATCGGTCGCTCGCCTCGCGCCCGCGCTTCCTCGCGCCACCGATACGATGACGCGAGTACTTTCGCCTCCAGGTCCCAGGGCGGGGATCCGGCCAGTGCACAAGCCGCCTCGTAGGAGATCGTGCGATATCCCCGGATGACTCTGACGGCCATCGCCCTCTGCGGTCTCCGCATGACGGCGATGCTCCCGGCCGTCAGGTCAGCCGCCCAGATCGGGGCCCCGTAAAGGGCCATCGATCGCACGATCCCCACGTAGAGCCGCCTACAAGCGGCGCTCGGGCCCCCCAGATTGGGAAGCAGCGTTGAGAGCGCTCCAGCAGCGCCCAGCAACTTGGGCGCCAGCCGTCGGAAGTGGGGCCCGAAGTCCCACCGGCTGTCGAGGACCAATCCTAGGTACTTCATGGTACCCTCGACAGCGATCCGAGCCCCCCCGACCACGATGTGTGAGCCGGGTGACGGCGCCCGCCGGGGGCCATGGAACACCATGGCCTCCGACTTGCTGAGGGCCACCTCCAGGCCTAGGCGACGTATGCGGCTCACCACCTGTGAGACCGCAGCCGTCGCCAGCAACGCTGCTTCCCTGTGCGAGCTCCCCCGGGCAGTGACCAGCGTGTCGTCCGCATAACACGTCAGGTCTACCCCCGGCCTGAGCTCGCCCCTCAGCACCCAGTCGTACCCGATGTTCCACAGGAGCGGCCCTAAGACCGAGCCCTGTGGAACACCGCACGACATGCGGCGCTGGTTTCCGCCATCACGTCCCACGTAGGTGACACACCTCCCAGACAGATAAGCCCCAACGATGCGGCGGAGGTAGGGAGGCACACCATGATAGCGCAGTGCCTCCCGAATACAACTCCAGGGCAGGGTGTTGAAGGCGTTGGATATGTCCAAGGACACCGCCAACATCACCCCGCCCCGAGACACCGCTTCCTCCGCCAGGACTCTAACCCGCGACACAGCGTGTATCGTGGAACGCCCATGCCGTAACCCAAACTGACTGTCGTCCAGGTCCGGCCCCTCTCTGCACAAGTGGCCGACGAGGCGGGCTGCGATTACTCGCTCGAACAGCTTGCCCACCTCGTCTAGCAGCACTATGGGCCGGTACGCGGACGACGAGTCCGCCGGGCGCCCCGCCTTCCTGAGCAGGACCAGACGACCAGATTTCCACAAAGTTGGAAACTGGCCCTGCTCAAGACACGCTGTGTAGAGTCCTCTCAGTTGGGGCTCGAGCTCCTTCAGAGCGAGGGCCAACACGCAGCCGTGGATCCCGTCGGGCCCCGGAGCCACGTTCTTGGCCCGGAGCCGCATCACGGCTGCCCTCATCTCTGCCTGTGTCACCCCTGGGACGCTGATGGCGTTCACCTCCTCTTCTTCTGCAGACTCTGCGGCCGTGGGCAAAGCCATCGGCGGCGGAGTGTGCTCCGCTCTGGCCGGGAAGAGGGCTGCAACCACCTCCTCCAGCAGCTCGGGTTGGAGACTCTCCGTAAGCGGAGGCGCCGCGGCTCGAAGTTTCCCTCGAACCGCGCGATAAGGGCGCCCCCACGGATCCCCGTCTAGAGTCTCCAACATCTCTTCCCTGGCTCGCGTCCTCGACTCGCCGATGGCCAGCCCCAGAGTCTGCTTGGCCGCGCGGTACACCTCATACAGCGCGGCCTCTTCGTCAGGGACCCGACGACGTCTCCTTCGGTATCGGGTGTACGGTCTGACCGCCACGCACGCGACGCGCAGCTGCGCGATCTCGGCGGTCCACCAGTACACCTGGCGCCTTGCGGACTGTGCGTGGACCCGGGGCATGGACGCGTCGCTGATATGCGTCATAGCCCCGCGGAACCACAGCGCCTCCTGCTCGACGTCGACGGGTCCGTTCGTCGCCGACTCCCGGCTCCAGGCCTGGACAATAGCGGCCTCCTCGAGAAGTTCCCTGTCTATGCGCTTACGCGCCCAGCGCGGACCGTCCGTTCGCGGGGTCGGTGGACCGCGGCCGCCGGTGGTCTGGGCGGAGACGTCGAATCGGATGTATCGGTGATCCGACAACGTCTCCACCTCCACGGCGACACGCCAGTCGCGGACACGGCTCGCGACAGCGGGGCTAGCGAACGACACGTCCACTATAGACCCGCCCCGCTTCAGGACGGTCAGGCCAGTCGTGACCGCCCACTCCTCCAGCACCTCGCCCCTAGCATCGGTCACAGGGGATCCCCACGCCGCAGACTTGGCGTTGAGATCCCCCAGCAACAGCACAGGGCGAGGGTGGAATCGGCCCACGACGGCACCCAACTCGACAAGGAACCTCTCGAAGTCGGCGAGACTCTTGTTGGGCGAAAAATACGCCCCAACAGTGCCAATGCCGTCCGCGAGGGCGGCTACCCAGCCGCGACCTCGGGACGGGTTGACAAGAGCCCCGCCAATGATGGCCACCAAACCGTCCAAGTCTCCCACCCAGTTATCCCTGGGGGGAACGAAATACGGTTCGGCGACCACGGCCACGTCAATCGACCACTGTGCCATGCTCTGGAGCAAAAGATCCTGAGCTCTAGCACAGTGGTTGATATTGCCCTGGAGGAAATGGTACAGCGCCATTAAGCGCAATCCATTCCCTCCAACGCACCATTCCTAGGCCGGGAGTCGGCCGAAGGGCAGCCAGGCTGCGGGGGGGGTAAAGAGCCCCCGGCAGCCATGGCAGCCCCTCTTTTCTTCTTTTGCGTCTTCTTGGCGGGCGCGCCACAGGCCTTTCCGCCCGCTCTGTGCCCCGCGGGCCTCCCTGCAGCTGTACAGAGGCTACAGTTTGGCGCCGCGAGACACTGGGCCGCCTTGTGGCCGGCCTGACCGCAGCGATAGCACTGCTCGCTGCGGTCTGTTTCGGCGGTGCACCGTGCCCTGACATGCCCAATGTCGAGGCAACGGTAGCACCGCAAGGCCCTGGGCTGCAGCTGCTTCACCCTCGCTGCCACCCATCCCACCAAGAGACGCCCGGCGTCGGCGACTTTCTTAGCCGCCGCCACCGGACACCGCACCCAGATCGCGCCGAGCCCGGAGGCATCGACGCGAACCTCGCCCGTGCGCACGTCTGCGGGCGGACACCCACCGGTACGGGCGACGGCCGCCACGACCTCTGCCTCGGTCGTCGAGTCGTCCAGGCCATCGACGCGCAACTCAGCTGTCTTCATTGGCCTGGACACCCGGACGTCCTCTGGGTTGAGGACCTCCCGCAGCTTGGCGGCCAGAATGTCCGCCTTTTCGCTGCTAGAGGCACCCGACACCTCGAGCAGTCGCGCCCCCGTGATCGCCTGCCTCACTTTGAGGCCGGACGGTACACCTAAGTCGGGGAACGCGACTTTGGCTTTTGCCTCCATGAGGACCGCCTTGTAGGAGACGCCCCTTTCGACGGCTCCGGGCTGCAGCGTGATAACTACAGCCGCGGAGCGTGGGGCTCTCACCTTTGGCGGCCCTTGAGCCTTCTTAGGTGCCGGGGCTCTAGCGGGTACCGGTGGCGACGGCGGCGTCTTCTTCTTTTTTTTTTTCCTTTTGACGACCGTCGTCCACGAGTCCGCTGTGGACCCGGGTGCGGTCGCCGAGGGAGCGGGCGCCGGTGGCGCGGCCGTCCGTGACGTAGACGCTGACGAGCCCTCCGCGGGCTTCCTCCCCGGACCCGGCTTAGCAGGCTCCGCCTTCCTCCGCCTGTCCGCAGCGAGCGGCGGCCGGAGAGTCTCAGCCGGGAGGAGCCTCGACTCGAGGCCCTGCAGCCGGGCATTCATCATGCCCCCACACTGCAGCATGCAGATGCGGACGATCTTCTCGATCTCCGCATCCGCAGGTGCGGGGGCAGGTACGGACGACGGGGGGGCCGGCGGTGTCTTGGCAACGACGCCGGGGGCGGAACTGGTGGCCGCAGGACGCCTCTGCTGCCATTCCGCCCTCTGCGCGGCAAGCTCCCGCTTGAGGTCCTCCAGCTCGGATCTGAGACGGCTGTTCTCCTCCCACAGCTTCGCCGTCTCATCCGAGCTTGTGCGACTTAGGAGGACCCCAACTGCCTCCTTGATGTCGCCAGCCGCCTCCTTTAGAGCGCGCGTGAACGTGCCCTTCAGGCTGCCAGATTTCGTGGCAACCTTCAGGACAACGTCCACGCCGTCCAAAACTTGGCGACTGAGCGCCACCGCCGACACACTTCCTCCGGCAGCCGCCTGAGCAGTGCGTCGCTCTCGGGCCAGCCGGGCCATCTCGCTGACCTCGTCAGCAGCAACCGCCTTCCGCTGCGTCCGCTTTGCGGAGTTCGCCTCCGCCTTGTTGCTCTGCAACATAAGCGGGGACGCAGCGGAGTCCTCGCTCTCCGCGCTCATGGCTACCGGCGTAGCGGGCCGCAGGAAGCGACCCCGTGAGTTACGCTCCGGTAACCGACGCCTCCCCCTCTTCGCTGTTCCCAATCTTGGGGCGGACAGCTCCTCCTCACTCGAGGACAGCTCGCTGCGCGAGCGCTTCCCTCCATGCTCCTTGTCCTGGTCGGACAAACGGTCCTTCCCAGGACATGAGCCTCCTCGGCTCTTGTTGCCGTCACTGACGGCAAGCGGCTTCTCTGCGTCGCACAGTCGCTCCAGGCTAACCCGGAGCTCCTTTTCTTGCGACGCAAGAGGTGGTTGACGAAGACCGGCGGTGGTCTGCCGGCCTACGAGGCTATTGTTGCCCCCCCCAGATACGGTGGGGCTGCCTTCCGTAGAAGGACGGGATTGTGCCTCCATGAGGAGGTTGCCCGCCTGGGGAATTTTTCCAATAGCTGACTTTTCCATTTTTTTTGTTCCTTTTAAGGGTGAGGTCCCTGTTTGCGCTAGCTGCCGGAAACCCTCCGGCCATTCATCCCCTCGGCACGCTAGACCTTGGGATTAGGACTCCCCAGTGTACGCCAACTCAACTCCCCTCTGTAAGCAGAGGGGGGAGTAGGCGTACGACCAACTCTAGCCCGGTTCCCTTCACCGACCATCGTGGATGATCGGTGATTGGAACCGTGACCCTTCCCCGTTTGTTGAGAATTCGCCGCCAGCGCCAAGTGTCCACCAAAACCTGGTGGGCAGTTGGAGCTGACGTTGCCCAGGGTGCGCCACGAGGAGGCTTCTCAACATGCACCCCAGTCGTGATCGTGACCTAAACCAACATTTTTAACCCTTAATAAAATATGTCAAACTATTGCGGGGCGAAGGACCAAAAATCCAAAATCTGAGTGACAAAGGATCAGCATTTTTTCCGTCAAGTTTACTCTATTCACCTATAACACGAATTGCAGATATTTGGGTAGTCTTAACTAATGTATTGGGCGTTCACGTATTACTACTTGTCTCCCCCCTCGCTTGACTACAAAACTATTGGTTAGTAGAATAAATTTGGTGGCTTCTTAACTAGATTTGTGTTCAAGAACAACGAAGAAATAATTAACAAATTAATATTTATGGTAATCAATCCGTTAAAAAGAAAACGTAAACTACATTTCGGTGTGTACTTGGTATATACGTAAATTTATTTTGTTTCATTTTCAGAATAGATGACTGCAAGAAACCCGTCAATCTGCCTAACTTTTATCTGACCTCCACAACCCAAGGTAACACACAGACAGACACAATTTACTTTCGCATTTATAATATTAGTGTGAAAGTATGGAAAATATGGATGAGAATGGTAAAAAGAGGCACCCAGATAATTATTTTGGGAAGTTAAATGTATAGCTATACCTACATTGAGGTATGCAGGGTCTCTTAGGACCAAACACATTAGGGCCGACCGCAACACAAAAGTTACCTCGTTAATTGATACAAAGTGTATTAGTGTGGCGCTACAATTTTAGCGTTCCAGTGCCAAACTAAAATGCTTCCTGCCTTTTTCAAAACCGCTAAACAGATATATTATTCATGTCAAAATAACCTTTCAAACGAATAATAGATACCTAATCAAAATAAGTGAAAAACATCAAAACTCTTTCATATAAATTCTAAACAAAATTCTCTAATAAATTCTTCAAATTAAATCTTACCTGAACTCATTAGAAAATTAATAAGACCCCTTTGAAATTCAACAAGCACAGAGCGAGTTAGTTCGAGTGTAAAGTAAAATGATTATGTTCTGAGTCCCGGAGTTTTTGCATTTCTCGTTCCCCTAGTACCTACGAGAATACGAGCAACCGTATCTATAATCACTAACTTAATTAGAATGGACTTGAAGCAAAAAATAACTGAAGAAATTAACCGTTTAATTCAAGTTGTGATACCGGGGGCTAATATAATTATTAACTTCTGTCAGTAGTCTAAGAAATGAGTTAAGTTTCAGTGGCTGTTGTTTTTTTGATTTATTTACTTGAATCTTGTAATCTAAGTTATTCATGTATGCGATTGCATTTAATTAAAGTTTCAGTTTTGTAGTTTTGGAAGATAAGACCCTGTCCTACGCTATTGATATCCTATTGGTAGGCGATATCAATAGCGTAGGACAGGGTGTAGTGGCGCAGTCTGGGAGAGGAATATGTCCAGCAGTGGACTGCGATTGGCCGAGTTCATTGATCAATACACAACAATGGGCCTCATTAGAAGGCTGAAAGTCACCCAAAGGGCAATGGAGGGGGCTATGCTTGAAGTTTCCCTACGTTATCGGATCAGAAATGAAGAGATCCATATGAGAACCAAGATAACCGAAGAATTGGCGAACTTAAGTGGCAGTTGGCAGGGCACATTGCTCGCAGAACAGATGGCCGATGTAGCCGAAAGGTTCTGGAGTGGTGACCGCATACCAAGACGTAGCGTTGGAAGGCCGATAAGGTGGCGCGATGACCATGAAGGCCGCAGGAATCCGCTGTATGCGAGAAGCACAGAACGAGTTGAAATTGTGGTGCTTGGGGGAGGCCTATGTCCAGCAGTGGACGTCTTTCGGCTGAAATGATGATGATTGATCAATAGCAGGCCATTAAAAAAAATAACTAAACATCAATTTTTGACCCAAAAACAGTTTGACGACATAAAAAATAACATCACGCATGGGGAATACATGCGTGATGAGAAAGATTGGACAGAGATGTACACACAGGGTGGCAGGGACATCAACGCGAAAACTGTTATCTACCATGGATTCAGTACATGATTCTGAAGCCCCCTGCGTTGAAATTTTTCGTCGGTTAATTAAATAAAAAACAAGTGTTTCACAGAAAACCTACGTGATCAAAATGTATGGAACAGATGATTTTTTTTTTTAATAAACGGAGAAAAATTTGAACGTCCAAATTTTAATTTTTAGTTTCAGAATCATGTACTGAATCCATGGTTACAGTTTTCGCGCCGATGTCCCTGCCACCCTGTATAGTAACATCCACATTTCGTCAGTTAAGTTTAAGTTACAATTTGATTCAGAAATGGTTACACCTTCCCTTGGCACTTCATGACATAAAAAGACGGAATTTTTTATTAATTCACAGAGATAAAGTAGGAAGGTACCCGTCAGGATAAAACAACAGTAAACAAGGAGGTAATTGCCTAGCGAAAATACGAGTAATCCTACAAAATTACAAGCCTAAGCCAGACACTAAAAAGTTAAACCCAAAATTAAGCAGTTTATAACTAGGTCCCTAAATAGAGGTTCCATAACTTTCGATGGAAGTAGATGGAAATATTTTAACGGGAACAGTTGTTTCGCAAAAGTTTCAGGCTGCAATGAATTAGTAATTAAGTTAGATAGGACGGTGGACCAATTTATTTCACCTGGAGTGAAGGACTGTCCCCCAACTTCTATTAAATTTTCTACTTTTATATAGACATTTTGTCTGAATAATGAGGAAGTTGTGCTACGTTTATGGTTGTTAAAAAATGGATTATGATTCCGCGTTTTCTTCATCTTAGGTAAAATATAATAAATCGTAAAGGGAAAGTTTTTTCTTTCTTTCTTTATTTGTTACAGCTGGAGTCACAATCATGTCATTTGGTTTCAATTAGTTCTTTACTTTTATGATTTTATTTATCTTTTATATAGATTCTTTTCTTTTAAATTTTTTAAATGTGAGAACGTTGTAGGCTTAACGGACTGTAGATCTGTGGACCATTTTATATTTTGCTAAGTACCTGGTACTTGTTGATAAGCTTACTTGATATTTTATTAAAAAAGAAAAGAAAAATACTTCAATTACCTGAATACTTTTTAAAATAAAATCATCAATAGCGTAAACTCCAATTGCAGAATGCTACAGAAAAACCATTTTATATTTAAACAATGAAGTAAGCTTTTACCGATATTTTTATTCAATTAACAATTTTTTGTTCTGAGTGCAGTTTTTTTTCATTATATGTGAACATTTTGCAGCTCACGATATAAAATGAGTATATAAAACACTTTTTCCAGTTTTTATTGGCTTTAATTATTTACCAGATACTCGTAAAAAATATAACACTGTAAAGTGCTAGAGAGTGATGATAGAGTGTGAATTATTGGTTCATTGACTTTTTTAAGTTACACAACATGATTCTTTACTTATTACTTAATTCGATCTCACACGATTTCCTCCATTTTCATCGGCCGAAGCATAAAATGTGCATTAACTTTCTAACTCCAAAATAGAAACAGTAGAAACATCAAACCCGCTAAAACTACGCCTTCTAACGTCGTTAACATTTTATTTATTAATATAATTAACTTGGAACGTATCGGACTTCGTACTTAAGGCTTGTTTAAAAATTTAGCGCCTGTTTTCTCGGCAAGAGTTTGTTGGCCCCACGAGCCTTCACTCTTAATTATTACTTTGGCAAAATTAAGACTGTCGTTTAGCCCGAGTGCCCACCCGACTGAAGGTTGTGCCGCTCTTCCATTTATCTAAATGTACTTTATCTTGCCAGGGGCGCTCCCGTTTCGATGCGTGGAGACGATATTAATGTTGCGAATTTTGGGTTACCTACAGATTTTTGGTAGAGTTTTTTTTTTGTAAATGATTTAAGTATGTTTTACTCACTGTTTCCTTTACTTTGTAGAAGAGACACATTTTGTACTACCGGGGACAACAGTTTCAACTGTTGAAAAAACATAACAAAAATATAAAGACAATAAACCTGCAACTTTTGTATTTCGAATGAAACAACCACACAAAAACATCGACAAAATAAGCCCAAAATCCTCTCTTACCACCAAAATTTCTAACTCAAAACACAATTAGCGACTCCACAGCACCCTTATTCTCTATGACGGCTCAAAGTAATGACGATACTAGGCACTACCGCGTTAAGTACATTACCTATTGTAAGTGTTCTTTGAGGTGCCTGCCCCACACCGGCACTGCGTCGCGACGCTTTTACTCTAATTATGAGCTTCAACATTTACACACACCTATAATGAAGGGAATGTACGAAATGTATGTACATTGTTATGACGCTTATATTAACACAAAGGATGCCTCAATGTTATTTAGACCTGGTGTTCATTGAGGTGTTATGTATTTAGTTTTAGAATTATAATTAGTAATGGAATTTTGTTGGTGAATTAATATTCGGTGTTAGTTTTACTACGAACGTGTTCTTATAAGAATTAAGGCAGTTTGTTTTTATAGTTTTAAGATGGTGATTCCAGTACAGAAAATTACTTTTAAAATATGTGATCATAAATCGTAGACGTGGGCCTAACAGTGAACTAACATTAGAGAAATTGAGGATTTTTAAAATATAAAACTAGCTTCTACCCGCGATTTCATTCGCGTGGAACTCATGAGACACTAACAATATGCTAAATAAAATAGCAGCCACATTTTATATGATTTCCTATAGGTACTGTGTGGATTTTTGAGATGGGGCGGTAAGGGCTACCTGCCCTTACCTACCTACCTGCCTACCTACAGGAAAACGGTCTTAGGAGACTGTCATTACCTTTTTGGGAAATTTTGATCTCCATTTAACGATTTCTGAAAAAAATTACAGCCAACAAGAAAATGGGCTTATTAGATAAAAACTTTTTTTGATGCCAATCGATCCTGTTTATTATAAGGTAAGAAACAGTATTGGACCAACTGGGGTTTTTGTGCTAGGAATCGCAAAAAACTTTTCCCATACATTTCGTAGGAAATGAGACTCCAACTTACTTTTTACCCGACAACGGCCAAGCAAAAAAATATATAATCAGGACATGTTTGGTATCAAAACAAAGGCCTTGACGAGCACATTACAAATATGTATACATATTATATTGTCTAAGGAAATAAATATGTTTATATTGTTAGAAACAAGCACACACACTGAGACGCACACCGCACTTTGTATGTTTCACTATTTTAAAGTGTCTTAGCCAATAGTCATCACAATGTCTTTATTTTCTTCTTTTTTTTTTTTTTTTTATTGGCACCTTATAGCTATTTTTTTTATGCTATGTCTTTTGTGTGCACCAAATAAACGATATATCTATCTATCTATCAAAAATGAGACTGCGCTACGTACGGCAGAACTGTAAATCAGTGTTTCTTGTTTCGTATTTTTCGGATCACTTTTATTTTTCCGTAGTCCGGTAACAGCTTTTTAAACAATTTTTTAAATTTATGATAGTGAACTGCAACTGAGTTTTCTTAGTAATTTATTTGGCCGCTAAACGCGACAGATATGATTTTCATAGTAATATTACTGGCCGCCTACTCTCATGTATTTGACCAGTACAGCATTTTCAATTTATCTCGAAGAAGGTTGTCAAAATAATGCTCGAAACTCGAGCATAATAAAAAAAATCAGTATTTACTGATATTTTTTATTGACGAACTTTAGTACTTAGTTAATGTTTTCAGATTTTCTAAACCATTCGACATTCGATACCTACCTAAGGGTAAACTTTATTGTCTTTTGTCAAAATTGCGAACATAAACCTGCAGTTAAATGCTGAATTTAACGACTAGTTTCAGGTGAAAACGGAGATCGTAAATTTTAGTATTAAAGTCTGACAATTTTTTTTGTCGAAAACCAATTTTATGACTCACTTTACTCTGCTTTGTCTATTTGTTATTAATAGTCTAAGAAGTTATACAACTTTGACCTTTATGACCTTTAACTTTTACCTAATGAGGATAAATAAACATGAAACTAATGCTGGGATTCGAAATCCGGATTTCAAATACTGTGTCGTTCCAGAATAATGTTTTCCAAATTAATGGTTAACCAATTTGGCGAAGATTTTCATTTGCACCGCGCAAATTGTGGTCAGCTCTCATTTTCGCTGTTGTTGTGAATAACAAAATTTAATCCAGCGGTTAATAGGATAATGCTAAACGATAGCTAATTGAAACGTACCTAACTACATATTATGATTTGGTAATTAACAGTTTCAAGGGAACTGTATCTTTTGATAAAGGATAATTTTCCAATTATGTTTTCATAATTGTGTGGGAAAATAGCTTTCTTAGGAAAAGTGTTCGAGCACAAAAGCTGAAATAGGTAAATGAATTTCCACTAGGTCAAAGCAAACTGATTATAAAAGCTGGTAATAAAAGTAATCTAAGCATTAAAACCATGTACATAAACTGTAAGAAAATTCATTAACTCAACAGATTACATCAGATTACGAAAGCGAAAAAACGAAACTCTTTCTATAGCTGTTTTTACGACTTTTTATACCGAGTTTTCTCATTAAAATTTCGAAAGAAACCGCTAATAGACCTCTTAAATATGTAGCAGTTACGTAGGTATGTTTACTGAAGTATCTAATTTCATCCCAGTTCTCCATCAACAGTAAAATTTTATTATCTGCGACATGAATTAACATTTTTTGTTGCCATAAAATTTTCCGTCTCCTGGCCGGGTCGACGGAATGGAGATTAGCGTTGCATCTCTAATTAAATCTGTTTTATGGCTTGCTCACTTTACTGCCACTCCCCTTCAATATTTTGCTGTAATAAAGTCTTAGAATTAAACATGACAAATAGTACGATAACTCTTTTAAACGTTGTTCTTCGAAATTCTACTCCTTTGTAGTCAACAAGAGCCTAAAATAATCCAAGAGATAAAAGTATACACACTTAAAATATATCTGCCAGTGAACAGCGAGTACAAAGCTGAAGTACGAAATGGGAAAATATTACATCAGGATAAACCGCTGCTTACAGTTCGTTGTAAGGTTTTATTTTAAGTGCTTCGTGTGTGTTCGTATATTTTTTTTTATTTCCGGAGCTCCGTATGTTTCGGAGTAGCTGTCACACGACGCCCGGAGCGGGAAGCTATTGTAGATTCTTAAACATATTTTCAGCCCGTACAGGCATATAAATATTTATGAAACACTGTCCGAATTAAATCCAGTCTCAACGTTTACGTCGTTTCGTATTGTTTCCCTTTTTCACAGACGTCTGAGCAATAAAACGTTATGTAGCCGTCGACGTTGAATGATTAACTGCTTGTTGGTGTAGGAGGTCGCATGCGCTTGCAAGAGTATGAACCAACTCTAACTACTCGTAAAAGTGGACGTAATTATTTTTTGAAAATATCCGTTTTAGATTGTTGATGTTACAAGATTAAAGATTTTAGTTAAACGACAAATTTATAGCTCGTTAGACAAACTGAAAAACCAAAGGAGGTTAAGTAGGAAATTTTCAGATAAAGCTTCATAAACAAACGTTTATCTTGTTTCAAACTTAAATGAACTCAACAATATTTAATAGCTAAAGTTTTGTGAAAGTCTCTTGATATTGTAGGTATATCTACCCACACATAATATAGGTAACTTTAGTTATCAGTAAAATATGCCCATGGAGGTGAACTTATCCAGATACAAGATATATTAGGTTATCTCCTGAGACCGCCGAGATAATGTACCAACGTACTTCAGACCAAGACGTTGTCTAGGGGGAATCAGTAATCCCATAACACACTATCCTTCAAAATCCATTTATGAAATATCACATAAACCAGTCCGCAGGCGATTTTATTTATTCGTATTCGAGCGGAGACAGAAAAGATCAAATAGCCTTTGTCCTTAGTTCCTTACCCCTCTTTACTTATTCAAACAAAATTACATATGCCTGCTCCTGGATCGCCATTGCCCGAAATTTTACGCGTTGGAGATAGTGTCATGAATATAAATCTATCGTAAAGGACACCGCGGGGAGGTTAGCTCAGTTTACGGCGAAGCTCACTTTGCATTCTTTGTACGCAGACCCTTTATGGTCGCTTTATAGACTTAGGTCCTTTTGCATAAAGCCTCGATGGTCGGAGTTGTTCGCCACCGTTGACCGCTCCCAGTCATGAATGTTGAATTTCGCATCACTATTATTGCGACCACAATACGTTTGCTGCTTTAAAACTGCCTGCCAGGCAAAGGATGACAGTTTCATGCAGTTGACATCGTATTTATTTAAAATTAATGTAATCGTTCCCATGATTTCATTACTGCCACCTGCATTACTGATCGTAATTATGTAAATATTGGGGATGTCAACTGAATGATGATAAATCAATCTGCCTAGCTGTTTCCCAACTATATTGACGTCGGTTTCCAGTATAACCGGATGCAGCTGAATACCAGTATTTTACTTGGAGCGACTGCCTATCTGACCTCCACAACCCAGTAACTGGGTAATACGATACCCCTTGGTAAGGCTGGTTGTCAGACTTTCGGGCTTCTGACGACCCGTAACAGCTGTCAAAGATGACATGTCACGAATGACAGCCGAGACCAACGGCTTAACGTGCTTTCCGAGGCACGGAGTCTAGGTATGTAAAGATGGTCACCCATCCACGGACCAACCCCGCCAAGTATAACTTAACCTGTTGAATCAACCCGTGCGGCTGTTATTACTTAGCCACGAGCTCCTCTGAATGATGATAAATAATGTAATTTTAAAGTGAATTAAAACTTTCACAGTTGATTGCCAAATAAGACGAGGAGAAAAAAATAGAAGGTACTTGTTATACGAAGATATAGCTGTACTATAAACCGTTCAAGAGGATGTTTAGCGCCTCCGGGGCTCTCTGTTAACTATTAATCCCATTTTCTTTCTCTAAAGATAACGAAACTCATTTAAGATATCTCGCGAACGCCTTTCAGACGTTTTGGGGGTGCAGCCCTGGATTGCACAGTGAAGGGAGTGGAATCGACTTTGGAAAGCTTTTTCACAAATGTACAAATATGAAGTGAAAACGTCTTAATGCAACGGATGTACTAAACATTTGGAACAGCTATTATGTATGATTTTTTTATTAGCTTCATGCTACTCCGGAAATGGCATTTTGCAAGAATACGCAAGAACAACGCAGTGTTTTTTGTATTCTTCGAAACAATACCTTGATTGTATTCTTAGGGAAGTATCGTCTTACTTTTCAAGGTAAATATTTTGATGCTTCTAAATCTCTATGCAAGCTTTATTCTATAATGCCTATTTCGTTTAAAGAGACCAAAGGTTTCACTTTATGTCTAATAAAATTTTCTTCAAAGTATCCTTAATAGAAAATTCAAATTTATGCATAAGCTCTGATTGTGGGAGCGGGCTGGCTGTAGGAAGAGCTACGGTCCAAGACACAGCCGTTTAAGAGATCCCAAGCCTTTCCGGGCAAGCTCGGGCTTGTTGGCAAATTGCGTAGATGAAAATTACGCCGTAGATTAAAAGGAACGAATTTAATTAATTCTTAGTTAATCCGTAAGAATGATTTTATACGATACTGATGTCAGCGGGTCCGCTTATCCAAGAATTTTCTTTAATATAAAAATTAGGATTTTTATTTTGACAAAATTTTAATTTTCTATCCATTTATAAAATCTGAGTGCCCGAGAACATCAATTTGTTCTGTGACGCAAAAGATTTTTCGGTAAATAAAGGATCGATCAGTTTTCTGTTGTACTGTTTACTGCTAGTAAATGTTGTAAAAATAGTGATTGATTGAAAGTAAGTGATTTTGAAGCGGTAAGCTAAGAATGTCGTCAATATGTAAGTCATTTTAATATCAGGTTCAGTTTAAAAACCATTATTATTATTATTATGAAACAGCAAATAACAAAAACAGTGCTTGAATCTAACAATTAAGAAGATAATGAACAAGTTACAGGGATTAAGTTATTTGCCGACTTGCTAACAGCAAAGCCTTTTCGTCTTAAAGTTAAACTTGAAGTTCTTTCGCTTACTTAAGTTATCCATCTTTTGTAAGTCCAGAAAATTCTTCAGTACTGTCTAGTCTTTTCAACATTAACGGATCGTAAACTGAGTAATAAAGGTAATCGTTCTGTTGTGAGTCTATTATTTGTTGTTTTTATTTTCTTGAAAGTAGGTGTTGTTGCATAAGAATGGCTATTTCAAGTTCGTGTTGAATTAAAGTTTCAAAGTGTGTTGTGTTTTTACTTTTTTGTTCTTTGCTCATTTTTATATTCTAGGTTGTGTTTATTCATTAGTAGACTAGCTTTTAGCTGGTTAAAACTATGGCATGCAGATATGGCTCAGATTAATATAATGTTATGTCCTAATTATCGCGTCAACAGAAAGTTTAGCAAATACAAACGGTATTTGGGATTCAAAGATTACAAATTACGTGAATTTGTAATCTTTGAATCCCAAATACCGTTTACTACCTAGTAGGTACGTGAATTTGTAAACTTTTATTTGACTACTAAAACTAAATCACGAGTATAGACAACAGGTTTATTCATGTAGGTATCATTGGTTTTTAGTTGATAATACATGATTGTTGGCTAATAAAAATAGCGACAGGAAGCATCGGTTGTAATTGATACACTGAAAAACAACTAAAACAAGGCTCAATTCTATTTTTATTGGGTACAAAGTTCAATCGAGTGTTAATTCCCATTGTTTGAAGTTAGCCACACTGTGTTAGATTACAAAAAACGTTGCTCAAAGTTGTGGCACTCTCACAGCGATGTACAAAGGGTCTTAATTGAATCAAAGCGAGCGAACGAGGTGCGCGCAATGGGGCATGAGTAAAACAAATCGCGGCCAAATGATAATTTAGCGCAGTTTTGCGCCAAATATCTGTTACATTGGGGTGTCACAATCGGATGCGGAATCTCGCATCGCGCCCTCTTCCGGACATAAATAAAATCGGACGTTTATTTCATAACGTCGGAAGTTTGATAAGGAGTTCGTGTGTTTCCGTGGCGTACCGATCTAGGAAGATTTGATGCTAAGCCCACACACCTGCTGTCTCCGTATTGTGGCGTTGTGAAAGGACTTTAAAGAATGAGGGAAAATTGTTAAGTGGATATTTTATGACCATGTGTTTGGCTGCAGTTAAGTGTCCAAGTTGAGTTTTATTTCTACCTTCCCCGCTTTAGCTGGCCCGGAGGTATGGTTCTGTAGGTATTACGATCTCAGTTTTATAAATTCTCAATTAAGTAGATTCAATTTCACATTTCTCTTTAGGAAACCCACCAGGTGCGAGAGCTAGAATAAGTACTTTCAAATAAGAAAAACACATTACACACAAATAACACAAAAGCTTAAAATTTTACCTGAAAAAGGTTTCAATTAAAGCAAAAAAAGGTTCAATTAAACCGTAAAAACCCAACGCCGGAAATAAATTCTATTCATAGCCACGAAAGACTTTAAAACACGTTATCATAAGGGAGTATGTGATAGCGATATTACCCGGAATTATCTTCATTAAATACCCGCTGTGCCCTTAAACAAATTCATTTACACTGTGAACTCAACATAAAGTGCTCTTAAAATCTCGGACCACAGCAGGTGTTGCCAACATTAGGTAAATTGTTAGCCGTCGCCATAATCTCTTTAGCCTTTTGAGTCGTTATTTTTTCTAAACGTCCGTAACAGTTACTTATAAAAGCAGAAATAATTTAATAAAACCGTTATATCTTTCTCGGGTCACGTAAGAGAGCGCTTCGGGGGAAAATTACATTTTGTTTGGCCACGTCCGCGACACGCCGCCGACACGGGACAACTCACTTAACGAATGTTCAGGATTCTTGCTATATTCTCATATCTGCCATCTCTTCAGATAAAACCAGTTTGTGAAATCACATAACAGAGCTGTAAATAGGTTTTATTATGTTATTCTGTTATATGTTTCAGAGAGAAATGTTCGTAATTTTATTTGTGTTGTTTCTACCTACTCGTAGTTTATTAGTTTGTACGAATAGTTATGTATATATAGTTATTCAATATAAAACTGCCCATATTTTTTATATTATGTTCTTCTGTCCTTTTTCCGAAACTACACGGCAGCTACCAACTACATAGTATACCTATTCAGTGTCCGAAAGGGTCAATACATTTCCAAATGAACCCCGTGCACATTAATTCCTTCAACGCTGATGACTCCCGAGGGAAACTTTAATAGAGCTGCCACTATACCTAGTACCGCACCATATAAACCAAAGTACAATACAATATAAATAAAAACTTTGCCGTTCCATTACCAAGGGCCGACTGTACCCGCCAACATTATTCCGACATTAGCAAAAGTTCCGGACGTCCGAACACTCCAACTTTCTACACGAGAATAAAATGCCACAACAAAATGTTAATTTCAACCCTACCCGGCGACGAATTAGGTAATTCTGCAGCGAAATTCGACGACCGAAGGTTTGTACGTGCTGGCGTTTTTTTGACGTATTATGGTTGGTATGTGACAGGCTGGAGGAAGACTTTTAGCTTATAATTCTTTGTAGAATGAAGTATTGTATGATTGTATGAAGCACTAGGAAATTGATGAAGCGCTGTAATAATTTGGTTTTTCGATGTAGTACGACACGAGTTCCAGTAATACATGTGATAAATGTCTTTTATTAGGCATTATTTTTGTTTCAATTTTTATCTAGAGTGTCATTTTATAATGGACTCCAATAAAACAACACACTATTATCATCCTACTAATACTTCACCCATTTGTTTTACGTTAGTCTCTCAACGTAGGAACAAAATTTTATAACCTATAGAATTTCACCTGTTTTCCCCTGACTCGTTATTCCCCTTATTATTATACGTAGCTACGTATCGATGCGAGCATGGATGCAAGGCACCAGGGGAAAACAGGCTACGATACTCTTCGGCGACGGGACGTTACCCCATCCATCGTCATTTATGATCAGTTGGGGTATTTTGTGCACTAACATTGTTAGACTGAATACATTATTTTTATTAGATGTTAAACGCCCACTTTACCCCACTTTAGTGCAGTTTGAAATTCCTATGCCTTACTCCATACGTGTTCGCGGGACATTATGTTTTAGAATTTTCATAACTAGATGATTATAGCAAAAAATTTACTTCATTCTTCTACTTAAGCCTGTTTTGTGAGGTTTATTATAGTTACGTTTTGCCAAAAATGCTATAAGAAATAGTTTGCAGTTACGGTCCAGCTTGGGTAATAGTTTCTGAGGTTCCGCTATATACCTTGTATTGATCGTTTCTAGTTTATTGTGTGATTATTTTTCACGAGTATTATTAAACTTGGAAATGAACAGAGAAGTTGCTCTTTTATATTTATTTATATTGATATGGGCTCGATAATGCTACCTGGTGAGTTTTACCGTGAACCATTCTACGTCGCGGCCACAAACCAAATATTATAAGGTGCGCAGTGATAGCGGTTAGAAATTATCTTTTGATGTGGTTCTTTGAGCAGAAAACACCTGCTATTTGAAAGTAATGATCATCGGTTTTGAATTTACAGCGTTAACTTTGAGTTTTACAGTTCCAAATCTTTGTTTAGAATTTGTGGTTATGCAAGCAAAACCTTTGAATATTTTATGAACAATAAATCAAAATTATAACGAAATATTGAAGGAATATGAACTCAATATAAAAGATGTAAGGGTGAAATTCGGACACGTTACAAAACATATAAATTCCGGTAATTGGGGGGTTACCAAATATAAAAAGACAACACGTTAGTCACGTTCGTTCAGTACAAACGCGAGTTGTTCTAAAGAGGGGGAAAGTAATCTTCTATAATGCCTCGTTTTAATTTCCAACCGTAAATAATAATTTGGTCAATTTTCCACAATTTCGGTTGCGTGCACAAAGTTTTTATTACAATTTTATTGTTATTTAGGCGTGTTTGTTCCTTGTTTCAGATTACATCGGAGGTTTTAAAGGAGCCGGGCGCTAATGTGAGTTTCCGAATTTCACTTTTTGTTTATTATATACCTACTATGTAATTGAATTTTCCGATTTTCCTTTTTTTGCCATGAAGTTTTAGTACTCGCGTACTAAAGTGGCGAGTGCGCACTTACTCTACGTAAATAACAAAGTTTCGTGTCCAGCGCGTCTAAACTCGGGCACAACAATAAAATCCCAAAGCAGATAGGCTCACGTATGGGGAAACGAAACTAGCGGCCGGCGAACTTTTTAGAGAGGGAAATTTTAGTCAACAGGAAGGTAGCCCAAAACTATGAGCGTTAAGAAACTTTTATGAGCGGGCGAGCCATTTAACTGGGAGTCAAGAGCTAATCCCACTAGCCGGCCGCCGAGAACAACGCACCTGAGACCCAGCTTTTTATTTCTGTTTCACATTTCCACCTAATTTCAGGCCGGTGAGGCTGCCGAGGTGGGCTGAACTTTGTCGGGCGTCATAAATTTATTTAACGGCCCGAAGGCAATAAGAGGCGGAGTGTAAAAAGAAAAATACGATACCAACGTGCCTAGCCGTTATTGCAATTAAACAGAGGAAGTAAATCTTTCAATACGAGCGGCGAACGTTCGCCTCCCGTTTCCTGCCTTAATTTATCGCTTTGTTTTAGTCAGTGGCGCGTCCCATTGACGGATAGCGATGTGTTTGATTAAAAAACGCAAGTTGATCTCGCCACCCCTTCTAGTGGGGACGTAGAATACTAATCCGACTAGACTCCGCCGCGACTCCAATAAGTGCCTTCCACTTGGCGCCATTTCATCACTGCTTACCAAGCACGAAGTTTAAGTAGCGTCACATAATATCCTAACCTACTTAGTAATTTAACAAATAAAGATTTTTAACAGTACCTTTGTATTCAAAATTATAATTATTTCGTATCTGTATTGTATTTTACTGTGTGGACATAAAAAATGATAAAATGAATAAAAACTGTATCAAAATAAATAAAATTTCCTACCTATTCATAAATACTAAAAGTTTTACGACACCTGAATAATGAATAGGCTTTTAAAAAGTTTCCAACTCTTAACCAATTTATTAAAAAAAAAACTATAAGCTTATCAAACATAGATGGATAATTGACATTGATCCTTACAGATTGAACGGATAGCAGAATTTGTTTCGATTTTTAAATGAGAAAGAGTGAATGAATAAATTAAATTAAACTCTCGCACCCTCACGTTTTGAAAATAGAATCAAAGAGTGAAATATAACATCTGCGTTGAGCGTATTCAAGCGGGAACGGTTCCGCGCATTATATCGTTGAATTCTTTTACGCTTTTTTTTCATTTCCTCGAAGAAGTTCCGATATAAAAGCGTCGGATTGGCTCACATCCACAGCTCTATTGCTCTCCACACGTATTTAATTTGTTCACTGTTGATTTATTCCACATCGATCACTTCATTTCTCTTTGACGCAAACGATTTGCTAAACTTTTGTGGAAGTAAAAATGTTTCGACTAAAAATCAGGATAAATGTACACGGCTCAATGTGTTTGCGCGCCTTAAACAAGTAGAAAAAATATTTAGTAGACATTCCGTACCAGTAAAAATAAAATACTAGCTAAATCTTAATTTAAATAGCACGTGAGTGAAAACAGATTTTTCCGCTCAGGAAACTACGCTGTAAAAAGAAATTGCGCAAGTAATATTTCTGCAAGTAATACTTGCAACGGTCTTAATAGGTTTCGCGTTCAGTTGTTACACCACTTCTAAGGGCTTGTGCGAGTAAATCGCGCAATTTCTGCGGTAATAGGAAAATGAAGGGACGAGTGTTAAATTCAAATTGCTTAATGGTTCGGAAGCAGGCATTTCATTTTCCATTCGAATTGTTACGTAATTTACCGCCGCGTGCGTAAACGACGCGAGTCTCTTCTTTTGTTTGTGAACCCTGGAAATATGAGTTAAAAATATTAAAAGTAGGCTAAAATATTACTCTAACGTCGTATGCAGATGGCGATAATAATTGGTTTTTGTTGCAATTGAATTATGAGTTAACTGCACTTCAAAAACGTTTTACGTCTTCAGGTCAGGCCTCATTTTCCGGGATCATATTTTCTACTCTGCTTCCACTTTTAGCGCTTTCAATAAGGTGCCTATAAGCCTTTTTTGTCACCTGTCAAAATGAAGCTTTTACACCATGGGAGGCAAGGTAATTTTATTTAAATTGACAATTCCCTAACTGGGTGCCCACAACTTCTCAAGTTTTGAAAGCTTCTTAATTTTTCCACCAATTTTATTTTTGGACTATAGACTATTATTTTCTTGTATAAATAATTTTGATTTATGTTCCCAAGGGGGAGAAAACATACAATGCATAGAGTTCAATTAAAACATAAAGAATGTAAAAATAATTGACCATACATCCAAGTCACGACAACGTATTCTACAAATATTTCAATCACGATCATTACGAGGGGTCGTTGATAAACAAAACTATTTCAATTAGCCGATGGTCCGGCGCGCGACAAAAGTATGGACAGCACATAATGCTTTCAAATATTCATGTCCGTATCGATTCCCCCTCAGCGAACGATCGACATAATACACCCCTAAAGATGGTATCACACTTCGCCCTTTCAGACAAACATGTATCTATAGCCTTAGAATAAACAATAATTACCACTAAAATGTGAAGGCAAATATCGCTACCTTTATTTGGTAGGGAAATTACCAATTTGAAATTGTATTTGGTCTAATGCTTCAAGTAATGATTCATGTCTGTGTGTATTTCATACATAAATCAGGATCAGTGCTACATGAACAGGAGTACGTACTTAGCTTTCAATGTTCTTGTAAATAATCTGTAAGCGATAAGTAAAGCCGTTCCTATTGTCGTAAAATTGTTCGCCCACAGTTCGCCAATTTTCGTGCTTATTAGATACCGTACCAATGTGCCTATCTCCGTTTTCGTGCTCCATTCCAGTCCTCGGCTGCAAATGAGATTTTTTCTCGGAATAACGTAATTACACTTTTATCCTATCTCAAAATCCAATCCAAGACCTTTGTGCTATCTGTGGTCCGACAACACTGCTTATTACCAAACAAGTACCTACTTCGGAACTCGAAACTTTTTGCTAAGTCATTTCTTACTTAAGATAATGTTTGTGAATGTTTTGATGGAGAGAAATAATGATAAATATTTATGGCGAACGAAATCCTGAAATGTTAGCTCTTTTTTTCTTTGAGTAAGTATCGATATTTAATGTTTTAATATTGGGTGGCAAATAAGCAGCTAGGTTTCGTGGTCACCATGAAGATTTACAGATGCGTTACATCTCAGTGACAAACCTGAAATGTGCCATGTACTTCGTGCAATTTCACCGTCATCCAATGTCTTTCGCATCGAAACACAGCACTGCTTTTGGTGGCAAAAAAAAGGTATAGTGGTAAATATGTCTTTCTAAAGCTCCTCAAAGAGGGAAAAAAATGTTTCTTTTAAAGACACCATACACCACTACGACTTACGAAATGATGACTCATTCTTTCTATTTTTTAAAGTAGTCTCTTTATTACATTTTCCATTCATTCATTCATTCAAGTATCAGCCACTTAGCATCAACAACTTGATGGTATGACAACTCCCTAAGGTTGCGTTCATACCGCTATTCAATTTTGTCATAAGCCATATTAGTACGGGTACTGAATTTTTAATTAAGTTGCATACGGGTAGGTAAAGCAAAGGGTTAGAATGAAACCGAGTTGTCAGACTCCCAAAGGGGCAGTTTATGAATGAAATTATTTTAAAATTCCAATTGAAAGTCGTTATTAAACTTCTAAATGTGTAGTTAGCTAGTTTTTTATCGAATATTACTGTCGAGTCATTGTTGGAAATTAGTTTTTTATAATTGGTTTTGGTATACAAAAAATTACATTAATTTAACATAGGTATGAACCTTCATAGGCTTGTTTGTTAGGGGTTTTCGTATTTTAGAGAAGAGTTCACTCATCCTCTATAGAAAAGGGAGGATCCTCCGACCAGATGGGTGTCGTGTCTCGCGGGCAACTGCCCGATGGTTGATGTCGGATAGTCTTATACAGGGTGTCAGGGACATCGTCGCGAAACCTGTTACCTACCATGGATTCAGCACATGATTCTGAACCCCCCTAAGTTGAAATTTTTCGACGGTTATTTAAAAAAAAAACTGCTTTTTCATAGAAAAGTGATTAAAAAAAACCCTAGCGATCAAAAAGTTTGGAACAGCAGATTTTTTTTTAAATAACCGTCGAGAAATTAGAACGCAGTGGGTTCAGAATCATTTACTGAATCCATGGTACCAGTTTTCGCGTCAATGTTCCTGCCACCCAGTAAATGTTGTTCGCGGGATGTACTCTAATTGCGCCATGCAGGATTTGTGTGACGTCAGGTCTTTGATGGGTAGTTCGCATGTGGCGATGTAGATGCCGCCACAGTATTACCCAGTAAGTGGGTTGTGAAGACAGTCGCTCCATGTAAAATACTAAAACTAACCAGTATACAGCTGCATCATGAAGATGACATAGGTTTGTTTGTATGTTAAGTTGTGCATCATATTATATATTCTTGCATGATTACTTACTTTTGTTTGACAATTACGTACTAGCACAATTACTGCTGCAGTATTAACTACATAACTATTATTATTGCCAGGCGATTTGGTCATTTTGACCCGAGAATATATGTTCTGCCAATATGTATTCAGAAGCCCATTAGTAATCACTTGTAACTTTTTAACTATTTAATAGAATTATTATTTAAAAAAAATAACTTACAGACCATTCTTTAATAATATTATTTTTAATGCAACTTTCGAAGGGATTTTAATTGAATACAAACTTTCGTCAATACAATTAAGAGGTAGGTACGCATTAAATTGGGTACCTCTGAGAATAATAAATGTGAACTAATAATATAACAATAATGAACGTAATAAATAAAGTTAAGTGAATAACTATTCTAATTCATCTACAATCTACATGAATTAATTAAAGTTTCTAGTTTCATTGTATTATGTTCTAGACATTGTTCAAAATGCATCGAATATAGTTCTCTATTATTAACAACAAAATCCCTAATGGGACTGAGAAAATACATGACTTAGTAGAAATAACTAATTGAACAGTTTTTTTCACTAACTCAATAAAATATTAATTTTATAAATATATAAATAATACAATATTTATAGATAATAAAATATTTATAAATAATACAATATTTATAAGTATAATAAATAGACTGTAGTGTGGCTAAATAATAACAGCCGCACAGGTCGATCGAAGGTTAAACCACGCTTGCCAAGGTCGGTCTGTGGATGGGTGACCATTCATTACAGATCGAGACCTGGGCTGTCATTTGTAGACCTTTGACAGTCGTTGCAGGAATTCAGAAGCCCAAAAGTCTGACAACCAGTCTTTCTAAAGGGTATCGTATTATTACCCGTTAACTGGGTTATGGAGGTCAGATAGGCAGTTGATCCATATTAAACCCTTGGTAAGACTGGTTGACAGACTTTCGGGCTTCTGAGGACCCGTAACAACTGTCAAAGATCTACAAATGACAGCCGTGATCAACGGCTTTACGTGCTTTCCGAGGCTCGGAGGGGTCTTAGTTCCAGGTATCCACTTATCCTGCCGGGGTTGCGAGTTCCTGCCGGGGTTGCGAGTTTGTCCGAAAGGGATATCGCGACCCTAAGTTTAACGTGTGTATCTGTGTGTCTGTCTGCGCCATCGCAGCTCCCAAACGGCTGAACCGATTGTGTTTTTGCTTTTTATGTTTGAAAGGTGACTTGATCGAGAGTATTCAGCCGTTTGAAGATTATCAGCTCTTTTCTAGTAGATGAATGGATGTGAGCATCTTCCACAGGTCTGATCGATTTAAAATTTGGTGTTCTGTTACTTCAATGGTAATAGAAGAACATAATAAACCTTGAACTGATGCTGCAGCATCACTAGGAATTTGCAAGATACCCAACTCTCTTAGCAACTTAAAGCACACGGGACGTGTTTGGGCTCATTGAAATAGTCTCAGTAAATTGGTTATAGATAAACGGTGAACAGGGTCTGATGATGGAGTAGAAAAGAGAAATGAAGCAGTGTTAGTGTTTGGGGTCTTTTTTTTTTTTCTAATATTTTATCATGTTTATTACGTCTGTGAAGTTTCGCTAGATAATTTTATTTGACCGTGTTCAGGTAAAGGTATTTAAAGACACGTTTTAAATGATTAGTATCGTAACCACATTGTCACAGTAGTATGGAACTAATCAACGCCCAACACTAGCCTACTACTCGTAGATAGTATTATAAACGTGTAAATCACGATAATGCAATGGCGATATCAGATTGGTTGGACTCAATTACGACGTCTCCAGCTATTACTGGCTAATATACGGGCGTATTATTGTTGTCTATGTAGTATAGATTGTCTTTGAAGATATTAATGTGATTGTCAGGATAAGTGGGTTTAGAACGTTTGTGTGGTGCAATTGTTTTTTGAAGAGCAGCTGAGGTTTGTTTCTGACTAGTGACGGACTGCGACTGGCTTTGCTAGGGTGATTTAAGGTGAAAGCGTCAGGGTACCCCGAAATTCAAAATTTCTCAAGTTTTTTGCAATTTGCAGGTCAGTATCAGATTGTATGTTGATCTAAATTTGATTCGCGGCCTGCAAACGTAAGAAAATTTGAATTTCGCGGGCTGCGTTAGCGCTTCCCCCTTAAATATCAATATTTTTTGAGAACATTTCTTATCTAGTTGGTGGTGAACATTGCTTATAATCTAACGAGTAGTTTGAGAGTAAGTACATACTTACTGAAAACACAGATAAACGGAATTGTTTTGTTACTAAGACATACTATAAGACTAGCATCCATCGCATTAAATGCAAGCTTATTGAAACTAGCAAGTAGGTCCTAATAAAAATAAAACATGCATCCCAAATGCCACAACCGAAAAACTAGACATTGATCAAAGAGCTGTAACTTGTAAGTAATTATTAAGTTTGTAAAACATTACTCTTTTACAGACTTAGTTTATATACTTACTACAACTTTTGTTGATCTTGAAAAGTTTTGTTAAGCCCTACTTTTCTAACTTAGCTTGACTACTTAGCCTTATCCTTTTTGGTCTTCGTTCCCTCTACAATTTACCCGACAATCCGGCTGGAGTCCCGTAAGGGTAAATTGATAGATTTAACTGCGGTTTTTGAAAGATCTCCCGTGGTTTCGCGCTCCAGGTACCGCTATACAACGATACGTTATAATTATTGTGACCAGTCGGTCGATTTTGTAAAAATATCAACGTGAAACTTAGGTGTAGTGAGCGTGAAGTGAGCTGTCACTGTCACAAATCGACCAGCAGGATGCTAGGGATTAGCACTATTGACAGCTCACTTCACGCTCACTTCAGTGCGCGGGGCGGCACTCGAATGTTCCTGCGCCGCTTTCATCTCCGCAGGTGGCACAGCGGCGACTCATGGCTCGCTCTAAATAACTTCTAACATTTGTTCTCGCTGCAGTCGCAGACGCAAGACGTAGGTCACGCGAGCGGTGATGTCGTGGTTACACCTTCGCCACGACATCACGATGACATTGCGACGACCGTACCATGAGTCGCCGCGGTGTGACTTGCGGTGCGTCTCGCGGCGCGGGAACATTCGAGCGCCGCCCCGAATCGCAAGACGCACCGTCCTATGTCGTGGCCCTGGACTACTAAGGTTGAGATGGGTTATTTATAAAAAAATTTGATCCAAAGCATTCCTAGTACAATTTTAAAACTTTTGACTAACTACAACAGCTACTACAGGGGGATGTCATAACGGAGACCGACAATCTAAGTTATAATACTCTTTTAGTTAAAGGAAGGTCACATAAGTATTAATGACTTAAAACCATCAGTATTACACCATTTCATCTAAACTAATATTATAAGAGAAAATATTAGATTTTTTGTATGTTTTTTTGTAATGAATAAACTCAAAAACTACTGGACCGATTTAAAAAAATCTTTCACCAGTAGAATGCTATATTATCACTGAGTAACATAGGCTATAATTTATAAAGATATCACGCGGGCAAAGCTACTGGCGGAAGATAGTCATTCATAACTTTGCCAGTCTCACACACTCACACACAAATGAACTGTATATCTACATCCCATAGATATAAGCTGGATTCAGCCACACTCAATCCTTACGCTTGATTCCCTTTGTGAATACCTGACGTAGTCAATTGCGAATAATCATTGCAATCTCATCTTCATCATCGCATTGTCATTATTCTGGCCTGCGCCAGTTATTCATCTACGTATTACTCTTGGTTTTTAAATGAAAAAAGTTTAGTGCCTAAGTACTTTTTTTAAGAGCAGGTGTGAATTATTTTACCAATAAAGTGTTCTTTAAATTAATTTCTATAAAATGTTATAGTACCTATCTACAATAGCACCTATAAATGCCTGATTCATAAATCGTACAAAAAAATAAATTCCAATTACAATAATCAGAAATAAAGAACATAAATAGTAGAAAAGGAATTTATAATACCACCAATTAAGGTACTAAGTAATTGGCGGTTCCACCCCACGCGTCCCGACAGAAAATTAATAGGCAAATGGAAAACCATCGGAAAACATCGTCATAGCTCGACAGTAATCACTGTTGATGCATTTTTGTGACAAATCACGAATACGTTTTCAGGTCCCATTGTAATTATGCAAATGACGTGATGACGTCAATGTGTGTGTCTATGCAAATCCATCTAGGAACACAGGTGTCTGTTTATCCATCTGATTTAATAACTGGCTCATCGCGAATCGAATGAACGGCATTGTATGCGGAATATCAATGCCCTGTTACTACGCATTAGTGGAATAGACGGCTAGCAAATAGTACAGGGGGGTACTTGGGGTTCTAGAGCCTCGCAGACGTCGCCTCGGGGACCAGATCCCCCCAAAATTAATAATCTTCCCAACAAGTTCTAATAAAATTTATGTAGTTTGATGTCTACGAGATATAAAATATGGATGGAGTTGCTAGCGTTGGTAAATGTTTGTAATTGGTATTTAGATTAATTTTAAGATCTTCTTGAATAATTAATACATGCGTGCGCTGATAAAATGTTTATTTTAAAAGATTATGGTTTAAACAGAATTCATGTTGTTTTAATTTAGAGGCACGCATTGTATGAATTATATTAAAAGACATAAAAATTAAATAAACACTCCATTAAAGTCATGACACTGATCAGATTACAAAAAAATATGTACACCCTCAGGAAATACAAGGGCAAAAGCAACAAAGATCTGAAAAAATCAACGTCATTTCCTTTCGTATCTAGAGTTCCGTCCTGTCGCCTACATCAAAACTGATAAGAGAAGGGTGAATGCACGAGTGCGTCCAGGTACTTGGGGTACTGCGGGGGTGTTGCAAGTGAGGAAGGGGGGTGATGAAGCACGGCTCAGGAATACCAACGTGATTAATGGATTCCGCGCGCCACGATAATGATAATGACCCTGTCTGCGACCGCGGACATCATCGGAATCAATGCCGGGAGCAGCTTTTTGCATAGCTGGCGCGCGATGCGTGTGGTTACGTACTGTGTTGATTTAAGGCAGGCTTACTTGATTTCTGAAGTGGATTTGCATCAATGGAATTATTTCGCGGTGCGCCAGTGGCTGTTACAATAACAAGTTTATTTTCAGTTTGTATTTTGTACACCTGAATATTTTGATGCGATTATACGAATCTGGGTCATGCTTTTACCTGAAATTGTCCGCTTTTATTGCTGGAATTGAGAGTGTAAATAAAATATGAACAATGATTTTGAATTAAAAAACGATGTGCGAAAAACTATATATACTTAAAAACTTTTTTTATTATAAAAAGTTACAGTAAAACGTTCACACGTTTTCACAAAGACAATAAGAGCTCTAATCGCTTGGTGTCCATACGGCAGTTGGCGCTTTTCAGCACAGCAACAATGGGTAGGTTCCATTATCGACGCCGCGGCTGAGCGCACCCCTGTCTCTGAAAATAAAACAAATCCTATGCGCAAAATCATTTCGTATTCGTATGGTTCAGTGCACATTCGTGGCTTCACATTGTAGGTATGTAGATTAAATTTTGACAGTCGACTTATCAAAGATAATGCTGCGGTCCGGCCGAGCGCTTTAGTTGGGGGCGATGGGAGATCGTGACGTGTGACGTCAGAGGCAGTGGCGGTAGCAATGGGTGACTGTCAGCTGTTTTGGGTTCAGGGTTGTTTTGATTGCAAGTTCCTGGGGTAAAAATCAAGTCCACACAGAAGACTTAATTTCTTATTTTGCTGTCATATCTAATCCAGTGTGAATTCTGAACTCATGAAGTTTCTTATTATACGGTTCAGTGAGGATAAAAAATTACCTCTTATCAAAGACTCTTTGCTACTTTGTGTTTATAACTCCCGAGTTACTCTACGAAAGTGTAGACATCCACTAATCTGTATCTAATTCATAGTAATTACGAATATCTTGTTTTTAAAAACGATCTTACTTCTGAAAACCTTTTTGACAGATGCTAAAGCAGTAATAATATAATTCTATTAAATTATAATTTAATTTAACTAAGTACTGCACTATTCAATGAAAAGTTGTAAACACAGCGAGCTCATCGAATGCTCATAGTCCATAAGTCAGTTACTGAGGTAGGATAAGCCGTGAGTAAATCATCCAGCGATGAATACGAGGTCTGCGCGTTCGCTTGATAACGATTAAATATGGCTCGGCCGCTCATATTGTGTGTACTTAACGCGACCCGGAGTTGTGCGGTGAAAACCTCCAGATTTATGTGTGTCACTTGCCTTAGCGGAAAAATGTTTGATCGTAATGGATTGTGATAGATAGTTTGTAGTGTGTATGCTAAAAGATTATGTCTGTTTCTCGGTACATTTGACGGATGTCCCACTTTTTGGAGCGAAGTTCTTTAACGCGGCTTGTCAAACGTTCAGAAATCGTCACGCTAAAAAGTGTTAATACTTTCGATTGTCTTCTTCTAATTCAAAGAGAAACAAAGAAAGAGAGAGCGAGAGAACGCCGGAAGAAAAAAACTAAAGCAAAGAGTAAAGTGATTACAGTGTCGTGGGATAAAATTGTACACAACGGTCCGAGTATACTACATGTCGAGATAGAGGGAGAAAGTGTAAACTTGGTCAAAATTAAAATCAAAGATGGCGGCTGCGACAATTTTAAAATGTTTCGTCCTTGGTGTAGTTTTCATAGTTTTTGAGGTTGCTAAAGTGGATAGTATACATCGGCCCGAGTACACTGCATGCCGAGAGAGACAGAAAGTGTGAATTTGGTCAAAATGAAAATCCAAGATGGCGGCTGCGACAATTTTCAAATGTTTCGTCTTTGGTGTCGTTTTCATAGTTTTCGACGGTGCTAAAGTCGATAGTGAGGTCAAAATGTTAATCCAAGATGGCGGCTGTAAGAATTTTGTTTTTGTTTTAAATGAGAAGAGAAGGAACTTCGAAGAGTTGTGAGAATGAACTTCTTTCCTAACGGGGTCTCCTTTTTTTTTTTTTTTTTTTTTTTTTTTGGATGGGAAATTATCAAATAACTTCTCCCGCTCTGGGTGGAGCGGGAGGGCGTGTCAGACTTTTACTGACTAAAACCCACCCGTGTTCCTTCCGTTGCCTGTGTGCCGAGGTCGCGATATCCCTTTCAGACAAACCCGCAACCCCGGCAGGCATTGGCCCTTCCGGACCCCGTCAGTTGGTGCTGACATCTCTTTGAGGCGCGCGTGGAACACAACGCGCCGTCGACCCGGGCCTGGTCCCTATCGGACGGCGAGCTACCCATTGCTCACCGTCCGCAAGCCCGCGCCTACGGTGGCCGGAAGTCGGCTCGCGACTCCCGACGCCCGGGGCGTCTCCTGCGGCGACTAGGGGCGCGAGGGGGCGCATTTTGCCTCTCCCTCGCGCGCTCCGCCTCCTCCTTCGCGAGCATTACTGCTTCGCAGAAGGAGGTGACGGCCTCCCATGCACTCTCGCTCCGGACCATGGCCTGAACCAGGGCCGGACGCGAGAGATCGCCGCCGCCGATCGCCTCCGTGAGGACACGGCGGTGCTCCGCCCAAGCTGGGCAGACCTCCACCGTATGCTCCACCGTGTCCTCCGGGCGATCCACACAGTGGTGACACCCGGGCGTTTCCTCCCGCTTTATCCTGAACAGGAACCTCCCGAAACAACCATGTCCGGTGAGGACCTGTGTCAGGCGGAAGGTGAGGACGCCGTGGCGCCTCTCTAGCCACTCCTCAAAGAGGGGACTTATCGCCACAATTGTGGCGTGCCCAGAGCTGGGTTGCGACAATCGCACTCTCCATGCCGCCATGAGATCCCGCCGGAGCTCTGTCCGCTGTGCCGCGATTTCTCGCGGTAGCGGAGTTACGCCCCGGCGTTTCGCCTCCTCGCGCAACTCCCACATGTGCGCGAGGACTTTTGCCTCCAGATCCCATGGCGGTAGTCCGGCAAGGAGGCTCGCCGCCTCACGACAGCACAAGTTTTTTTTTCTAATCTTATAAATAAATAGTTTTTTCCACTACTGACCAATATGTACCTACCTACTGAGATATAATTTGACTATACTACCAAATATAATTATTGAGTTTTTAAAATCACATTGTGCTCAAATGAATCCTCACTCACAAATATGAACTATCCATCAATCAACCTATGTAACTAAACTAAACATTTGAGCTCTCTATTACCTACGGCAATTAAACAAATCGAAAATGGCGATTTTAAATGACTTGAAAACAAATTCAAATCAAACAATGAAAACTTTCCTCCTCATAATAACATTATCATTACACTAGTCTGATGAATTTTACCCCAAACAGTAAAAAGTTTCCGATAAATTATTGCAGCACTAGCTATCAACGCGAACGCCACGCCATCCATCCGTTTATCCACAATAGTTCCGCTTGAACCAATGCTGCCAGATATTTATGGGCAAGTTCGAAAATAAACTGCGACATTCTCAGATTATATGTGCCTACATCATTTACAGCATAAACATTAGCAAAAAAAATATTATTTAGTTTAAAAAAAATGAGAAGTATTATGTACTTCAGATAATAATTTTCCTTGTTCTTTGAACAAAAGAAAATCTTGTCCTTCATCTCACTTTGAAATAAAACTGTATAATCCCTCTTTTTCCGGCAATATCCTCGGATCTTCATTATAATTCCTAACTAATTCTTGATGTTTTTAGAAATCTTACAATTATTTTGCATCGGTAACTCGGAAATATGCCCGTTTTTGCTGTACTTTGGAAACTTCAACTGTAAACGACCAATTTTTATCCAGCATCTATAATAATGAATCTTCGGAATTCAAATTTTGGAGGATACATTAAAAAAAATCTAACTGGCAACACCATCCTACCCCTATCGTGGTGTTCGATATCCAAACACGATTAACACAATATAAATGTCGCATTGATAAACTCCGACCAATTCTGATAGGCCCTCGTTCTGCTTGTTCGAACTTGCTACTGTTTTGGCAGATCCATGTACTGCTGGCTACACCATCCTACTGCTGGCTACACTATCCTACCCCTATGTCGGGGTTCGATATTCAAAATACGATTAACACAATATAAATGTCGCATTGATAATACTGCAACAAATCGCGTCAGCCCCCTGTTCTGAAGTTTGAACTTGCTACTATTTTGAGAGCCATGTTCTGTTGTCTACCCCTACCGCAGGGTTGGATATCCAAACACGATTAACACAATATAAATGTCGCATTGATAAAACTGCGTGAGCTAGCGTTAACTGCTAAATAGCGTGTGACTAATGACTGCGCTCCACGTGCTACTGTATCAACCGTTACCGTTTTATTGCATTGTTCAGCCATTGCTGCGATAGGTCTGGGATGTTATTGGATGAATTTTGATGGGTTTTCGTCTATGTTTTTCGGAGAAGTTGGACCGAGTTGGTAATTGGAATTGTCGGGATATCGTAGCGACTCGGTATCAAATTAACCTAGGTAAGCGGATGTTGTTAGTGTCTGCCTCTAACTTTGGTAATTTTTTATCATCTTACTATCACTACTTATGTAGTTTATTGACTCAGGCGTGACATTGCGAAATCTTAAAAAAAAAAAGAAGTCTATTCCTCAGACCAAATAAAAAACCAAGACAGCGCTATGTCTTGGTTTTTTATTTGGGCAAACAATACAGTGAAGCATGCAAAACTACACCTCGCTCTATGCATACTTGCTCACACACACACACATTTACAATCAAACTACACCTCACCGCACAGTAAAGTAAGTGCACATGTTAACGAAACCCGCCTCACGTCACTGTTGCCAGCGTTATGTCTTAGTTTTTTATTTGCTCTGAGGTCTATTCAATAAAAAAGTTAGCTACTTTGGCTTCAACAACAGCTATATTTCACCGAGCTTAAATAATTCTTGGTCTTATCTTCTTTGTCACTCCATAATCAACTTTGGTACGAAGGGTATCAAGAACACGCATATGAACCCCAATAAACCAAGCTTCCTTTGAATAAAAAAATAATGACGTCAACTACGTCTAACGTTATACATAAATACTCATATTGGACCTACTCTATTTTACCAGAAAATAAGAAAACGAACTCAACCAAAAATAATAAAGTACATTGATAAGAATCTCGTAGTTCTTTAAGGAGATAGTTTTTCGTCGGTCCATTCAATTTACATATCATACATTATCATCTTTGGTTCCCCTCATATAATTTATTTGTTTTAATAAAATCCCCGAAATGGGATAGTTTTCATAGTGGTGGTGCGGTGTCTGTGGTTATGGACTGTTTACATGCGAGCCATAGACATAAATAGTGCAGTGTTTTGGGCACAGTGTACATAGACTCACGTTCAAGATGGCTGGCGTGGACGGAATAGAGATAGGGCTCTTAAACTTTATATAGGCGGTTTAAATAGATTTGTTTTATGTTTTATTGAATTTAATTCTTGATTGTGGTTGTAAATAAGAACAGTCTAGAGTAGAACCTGTCTAACGGGTCGTAAAGACACCAGAGTTCGAAGTTGTTAGCATAAATAGTGCAGTAACTCTAGCAGGAGTAAAGTATAAATTAAGCCCAGAAGTTAAGATTTACTGTATCTTATCAAAGTGTCAGTTACTGCGATCTACATAAAGATAAATTAATAAAGTACTCAGGTCAGTTATTTCAATAATATTGTAAGAATACGGTGAATGTTCCATAATGTGTGTGCAAATAAAGCGACCTTACAATATGACTACGACAGAATGGACAATTCACAAAAAAAAATCTTTTATTTAACTTTAAGACTACTAGATAAGTAAAATCTAATGGAAATTAAAAGTTTATCGAATTAACTACCAATTTAAATTGTCCGTATATTCGAGAAAATCACAATTGCCATTCTTTGACAGTTCTTCGAAATGGCTATAACACCGAAAACTGAAGTAGTGTATCAATTTGATATACTGACTGTAAAACCACACTGAATAAAAACTCTAAACTGTAAGTTTTATAATTCCTGATCGAAGTAAATAATTATTTTTATCGTCATGCAACAAATACTTTAGTCATAGTCTACACACACAAGCAAAACTTTGTTAACTGCGTGCAGGTGCCTCTATACATATATATCGCTGATTATCAAGGGGTAACTCCGAAGAAGTTTTCCGTGCTTAGTAACTATTACCCCACGGGCCGTTCACTTTCATTATTTTGATGCATTTCCAATACAATTCGCGGTCTGTAACGTGTATACTAACAATATAGAATGAATATTAGTTTTTTTTTGAAAGTTTTGTCGATATTCTATTAGTAGATATTATGAAGGCTTGACAACACTTTTGTTTTGTAAAGATTACATCAATTTTCTTACACACATTTTATTAATTTAATAAAATAAAATAAAGTTTACAGAAATTCACTTTCTTATGCCAGCACCAAGTAACCCCAAAAATATATTTCAAATGCAAGAACTTTAAGGTCTTTAAAATATCATGGGGATAGATTCTGCACTTCAGTTGCCATGATTGATCCCAACACACCGAAGCAATTTAAAAATTTAATAAATCTATTTATAACGTGATTATGTTTACTCAAACATAATCACATTTTCTTAAAGACTCCCATACTAAATCTGCCTCCTTCCCAACTACATGAACACACCGAACATTATTTCAGCAGTTTTAACCTCCGCCCGTCGTTAAGCGGCGCAGTTCAGCTCTACTTGGTGTCACTAATCTCATTAGCGAGTGTAGACACAGATGCTCCAGTGTAATCCTGTTGCTCCGAGCAAGGATTTGCATAAACAGTTCATGATTTGTGTTCGGTTTTACCCTTTTAATTTTATTTTTTTTCCTTAAAGACTACTCGACGTTCAATTTTCAACCTTATCTTGCGAAGTAGTAGGTGTGTTTCTGTACAAGCGGATTTAATTATTAAATACTTGAACACGTGTAAATGGAAATGGATTAGCTACCTCTAAGGAAAATAAAATTATTAACTAGGGATGATGCAAGCGGCTTCATTATGAACCACCCCTTGCAGCTTCGTGCTGTTAACCGCATGCTGAGCCTGCAATCCAACGTTAAGTATTAAGGAACTTGGAGCTAGTTTGCATAGAAAAACACAGGGTTGGTAGTTTTTCGTCTGTTCACAATAAGAGGAAATGAAGCAAAATGGATTTTAGATTCCGACGCAGTAAGCGATGGGTTAGCAATCAGTCTGAGCTCACTTGTGAAAGAGCTTTTTCAAATTCCACGTTCGTATTTTCACGTCTCGTTTTGAGCACTTTCGAATTGCTTGGAGTTTCCGAATATGACGATCCTAGACATCATCTTCATGTGTGAGGCTTTTAACTAACCACACAATTCAATCCCAAAACAGACTACAAAATCCAGAACCCGTTATTGACGCCAATATTCAATTAATTAAATCATCAGCACTATCTCATATCCGAAGGGGAACACAAATACCGGCAGAAACTCAGCAGAAACGGCTAGTGTAGCCCACAGTTGCAACGCACACAATACCCGCTTGTATCGGTAAATTAAATTGCACTAACATCGACCACACAACTACGTTAATAGGTAAATAATCGAATATATCTATCATAATGCGTTTAGCTAGACAGCTAAATCCCCCTAATAGATCTAATTTTGGGATAGACACGTTATACCAGACAACACGGCGCATTGTTTGTAAATTGATTCGATATGCACACAGTTGCATGTTGGCTAGATTATTATTGTTATGATTGCAGTGTATGAATACAGGGCTTGTGTAATTTATGTTTGGCTGGAAAATATTCGTTTAAAGGCTAAACTTACAACGAAGTCTGTTTCTAATGTTCGTAAGTTCATTGGTATGCACTGGTAAATCACTGACAATACAAACTAGTTTCGAGGCTGGCAAAGTAAAGTGGTGTCAAATTATAAAGATTTGGAATAGGTCTAATTACGATCTCAAATTCTTATCTAACACTAACAATGCAGTCTTCGGATAGGTTTCATCAAGAAAAAAAAAAACGACGAGAATACCGGCCAAGATTAAAAAGGATTCAAGTTACCCTTATGTAGTTACCATAATAATAACTTTTGGATTGAAATAAGCGTTAGACAAATGTTTACTCAATATACCGGTAACAACTGATGCAGAAGGTATATAAACGAGAAGCAGTCCATACAAGTAGCCCTCAGTTTACCTACTCATTGGTAAATCCGAACTAAACAAACAATGCTTCAATAATACACCGAACAAAAGCTTAAGAGTAGTTGTTAGATCAAATAAAGAAAAGAGCAAACCCCTTAAGTAAATCAACGTACAGGGCAAACAGTATTCGCGAATCGATTGCAGACCGGTACAACCCCTTATCTCAGCCGCGCGCACGTGTGAACCCCGTTCAATTTTAATTTCATGCTCAAACAATGACGCTATCGAGCCGGCTATTATTTTGTATAGTCGCCAAGGGTTCAGTTCATCTAAATCCGCCAGATAAGCCCTCAGCTCTTTGTCGTCGCCCGGCCTGATAGCTAATTCGGTAGCGAAGCCGTACATTCGGGACCTCTCGTCTGTTGCAACGACACTTTAGATTCGTCATTAGAATATCGAAATGCTCATTAAAACCGCCTAATTTTATGTAAACTGCTTCCTGTAATCAGTGTTCACACATTTAATTAAATTACCAGCCGCTCCGGTGTTTGCGAAACAATTTTAATATAATTTTCAGTTCAAATGAGATTCCTTCAATTTGCATTCAAATCACGAATACAATCGAGGAGTCATGAATATTGCGATTGAATATTTTTTGTTGGCCTATCCAAAGTCTTTTCACGGGTGAAAAGGTGGTGTGCCCGTTTCCTTTGCCACAATTTTGATACGTCATCTATTTGCATTTTGAATTATTGTTAAAGTTCAAGGATAACAGTTAAACATGAGTGGACAATATTTGGAAGTGTATGTCAAATATTTATTCACGATTATTTACAAATTCCACACAATCTATGCGATAGAAATCGAAACTATAGCATCCATACCTCCATAAATTGAACTTTAATCTCAGTTTACAAACACAAGCTTATTTTACGGGCCATAAAAACCTGGAAACTATAACAAAACCTAACTATAATCCTGTTTCATACCTAGATAAGGGTACCTCACAATTCAAATCAGAGTACGTGCTTCCCCATCGAGGATGATTTACCAAATTCCCAACTGCGAATCGCATCATCGCTACCCCCCTGTCTGTGTTTATCAAAACACTTAACGATTTAATATGTTCGCTGAACCCTACCCTCTAACATTAAAGATACATGTGCTTGTATCCACGTAGATTATGAGTGTTAGCCCTTGATGACATCGCGAATAAGATTCTTATCTGTAGTAATAGGATTAGTTTTGTTACCTATGATCTTTATGTTGATATTCTTAGATATAATCTCAATGTCCATCTTTATAATATCCATCATTATACCCAGCAGCCGTAATCTCTTCTCTTTCATTATTTTTAACTATCGAATGGAACGTTCAAAAGATCATCTTTTTTCAAAGAGTCAATTCATGTTCTCAAGTAATATTTACATAACATAAGTTAAAACAGCCATAATTATTTTGAACTACTAAAAATGTATTAAGCCCGTAAACAGGCTGTTTGTAAGCCTTAAACAAGAAAGAGCATAACAAAATTACCTGTTTACATTATCAAAGAAACCGTACATACATGACTACGTGTACTTAGATTTTCTTCGTTGAAACCGTCTGGAACTTTATCCTTAGGGACCTTGAAAGAATAGCTTCCACTTTACATTTACCTGACCCACTTTAGTTTGGAAAGAAAGAATTTCACACCGAGTGAAAAAATACGCGTAAAGACGCTTTTATCTTTCTCAAATAACTTGTGAAACTTTGCAGCGTTTGAATCCGGAAAATAAACCAACAAAAGTAATTCAATAAGGTGTTTTTGGTGTTTTTACATATATGCGGTTTCCTTTAAATGGGGCAATTTTCATGGTTTTAGTCATGATATGAGTGATTTATGCAAACTTAAGATGAACCGACGAAAGTACATAATGAAAGATCACCTATTAAATTTGCTAGCCAGCTTCATGCAATATACTGAACTTAAAATTGACTAGTCTCAGCGACTACCAACATAATTATATACGTTGTTTGATTTTAATTAGCGGTCTAGACCGCGAGCCGATGGCGGGGAAGGAAAGACCGATTCAGTGTTAATTTCTGAATATCGCAAAAATAGGCACATTTTGTCATTAACGGGCGATCATTTCAGCGCCTTCTATTTCACGGATCACAAATTTTTAGTGATCGTTAAAACAAAATGCATAAACGTCGCCTATCTACTGTGAAATTTAAACAAAATTTTGTTTAAAGTTTATTTATCAGGAGACTTTAAAACTCAAGTATATAAAGTACTGTAGGTGCTATAAAGCTGTACAACGTACCCTCAAAGTCGTTGCTGTTAAGGTTCGTTTACTTCAGTCGAAGTGTAACTAATCTGAGAATATAGCATCTAGACTTGACCTTGTTAGTCTGGAATATACTTAGGCTATGTCACATCCATCAACTAAGTGTGAGTAAGTGGAATCAATTTGATTTATAACATAAGCCATGGGTGATAAGCCGATTTGGAATTAATTACTTTACATTTTCAGTTGTTATTATTTCGTGGACGATCATAATAGATATTCTAGTTAGTGTGAATTAATTTAATATTCAATTAGATTCGTTTAACACAAACTCAAAATGTTTCTTAATTCATTACTCCGCACCTCGAGCCATTTTGGGTTTGAAACACTAGGGCCATCGAATCCGAGTCCAATTGGTTTTTCAAGATATCGTCAAGCGGTTGGTTGACTTTTCACGTGACCAGAGGGCTGGCTTATTTACTGGAAAGAATCAGCATCGCCATACAACGTAGCAATGCTGCCAGCCGTTCGGGCACTTTTCCTGTTGACAGCGATGCGGACGAATTTTTTGATGCCCTGTGATTCTTTTCCCTCCTTTTTAGATTCTTCTATATATGTATATTATTATTTTAAATCTTTTAGCGTATATATTATGTAAATACTATGATTGAATAAATATATTAGATTCAAATTAATAGTAACGTTAAGCTCATTGCTTATCAATGAATAAATACTTACGTTTCCACATAATTTCCAATCCAGTATTAAGTGTTTAGCAGTTCAATACTTAAAAAAGAAGTTTGTTTTTCTTTTAACCAGGACCCAAGTCCTGATTTACTCAAGTCTGTTGAAGACTTGGCTTAACACAAGCTCAACATATCCCTTAATTCATTACTCCGCACATCGAGTAAACGTGTGCCATAAAAACTTCACACGTACTGAAGAACTCGAATTTTCTCTTTGATTTTTATCGATCGGGATTTTCCACATCTAGACAAGTCGTAATAGGGGAACTTCTAATAAGAAAACTTCTAATAGACCGTTTGAAAGTCCGATCCTGGGCGATATCGGGCTAATGAGCTAAAACAGACTTGTGTGCGATGATTGCGTGCCGTCTGGCTTCACTGTGTAATTTAGTATAGTTACTACCGTAGTTACACGTATGTTGGTATCCTGCACCGGGAATGGAGCTCGTGGTCGGATTTTTCGTAGGCGAATCACTGGACGTAACGTTTTGGGATAAAAATAATGTGGGTTTGTTTAAACATGAGTTTTTGTTTAGTTCTATGATATTACCACCTACAAATACGTAGAGAAAACATAAAACCAGGAGTGTTACGTCTTTGGTTGAAATAAGTTTTTACCAAAAAAAATTTATGCACGCGTTAGTATTTTTCATTTATGAAAGGATAAATAATTCTGCACAAGATTAAAATTTATGTCCCTTCTCACTTACACCATAAATAAAAAATAAAAAAGGTTCGTATATTTTCATGAATTCAGATAAATTCACGAGCTACAAAGGCGCAAAACTTGTCAACACCATTCACTGAATGCCATTTTAATCAATAAACAATTCCTTTACTGTATAATTGTTCATACTCATTCCGGAAATCACTTAACAAAATATAAAAGGAATCCATTTATAGATACAAAGTACGGATGCATATTGCTCGTGCGTCGATTCTTTGTTTTCATTATCTCAATTAAGTCTACGTTTTGTTTACACCCCACCCTTTACAAAGGATTCAAATTTTTGTTTGCTTATAACTCGAGTGTACTTATTCTAAACCACCGATGAATAAAGTTTATTAACGCTTTCATAATATCTTATTTCAATGGAATCATATACCTATATTTATTTATTTTTATGTTAGTCCTAATTAATTGTATTGTGATACACGCTTCAAACTTCGTTTCGAGCTCAAACTAAGAAAAGGCTTTTTAATCTCGACCAAAGGTGTCGACTTTAGGGATTATGACAAGATAACGGGTGGTATCTTTCCCTATTTGCAATTAACAACCTTATATGTATGTATTTACACCATATTTTACTTTTTAAATATATATTCACATATGATAGGTATAACTAATAAACCTTGAATTGACCGTGGGGTCGGTGAGTCTCTATACCCTCGATAAACTTCGTACTTAAAACTAATTTTTATTTATAGGTAGCACTTTAACATATCTCTAAATAATATTTTTTAAATTTATTTTTAAAACAATTTTTGTTTAAGTAATTGACTCCTTATGTCTGCTGGCAGACGCCCGCCCGGAAACGCCCGGGTATCATCACTGTGTGGATCGCCCGGAGGACACGGTGGAGCATACGGTGGACGTCTGCCCAGCTTGGGCGGAGCACCGCCGTGTCCTCACGGAGGCGATCGGCGGCGGCGATCTCTCGCTTCCGGCCCTGGTTCAGGCCATGGTCCGGAGCGAGAGTACATGGGAGGCCGTCACTTCCTTCTGCGAAGCAGTAATGCTCGCGAAGGAGGAGGCGGAGCGCGCGAGGGAGAGGCAAGATTCGCGCCCTCGCGCTCCTAGTCGCCGCAGGAGACGCCCAGGGCGTCGGGAGTCGCGAGCCGACTTCCGGCCACCGTAGGCGCGGGCTTGCGGACGGTGAGCAATGGGTAGCTCGCCGTCCGATAGGGACCAGGCCCGGGTCGACGGCGCGTTGTGTTCCACGCGCGCCTCAAAGAGATGTCAGCACCAACTGACGGGGTCCGGAAGGGCCAATGCCTGCCGGGGTTGCGGGTTTGTCTGAAAGGGATATCGCGACCCCGTCACACAGGCAACGGAAGGAACACGGGTGGGTTTTAGTCAGTAAAAGTCTGACACGCCCTCCCGCTCCGCCCAGAGCGGGAGAAGTTATTTGATAATTTCCCACCCTCAAAAAAAAAAAAAAAATGTCTGCTGGCATACTGTTCAATAGATATGGTATTCGTTTTTTAGGGTTCGGTCATCATAGTAATTAGTGACTCTGGGCACATTGAATTTGCCAGCAGCCATAGATCGTGTCTTATGGTTATTGATTACTGTGATGGATCACGTTATCAAAAAGGGTGGATCAATCCGTATAATAAAGTTTGGGAATTATAGTTTAAAGAACTATAATTTATCTATTCATAAATTATTCAGCAGTCGATGTTACGGTTCGCAATAATGACGCACCTACCTTTAATCGCAAAATACTAAAAATGTTTTACATCCAATAACAATATATGTACCCTACATCAAGTTTAATACTCGCACCTCATGCAGGCTAACAAAAGGGAAAAAGCAACTAAAAATAACCCTGTGGACATTGCAACGAGCGGAGATGGAGAGCGTTAATTGAAATTAAACAAAGATTAGCTACCGATTGCCGACGGATCACTGCTGCGCCGTTCGCAAGAACCTATCTCGTTTTAAATACCAATTCATGGAACGGGATCCAATGCAGACGGAATGTTTATTGAAAAGTAATGCTGGCATTATAGGGTTAAAGTCCAGAGTTGATTGTGATAAATCTTTTTACAATATTATAGAAAGGTTATTATTTTTTTGTAGAGTCACTTTCGTGTTTATGTTTTTTTACTCATTCGCATATTTACAGGAAGGACTGGATAAGGTTTGCATAAGACTATACCTAAATTAAGTAGTTATAATAAACCTCATTAATACCCTAGAGTTATTGGATATTAAAAGGAACACCTTGTATTGAATATTTCTATCAGATAGTTTGTCTCGGGCCTGTTATTCAAGTTCCGTGGTCAATAAGAAACTAATTATTATTTAAGAGCCAATCCTTCCCAACGTACCAAGATATTTTTCTCAAATATGCTTGGAAATTCGAACATTATTTTATTTATTTATTTATTTATTTGACAACCTTCTTCGAGACAAATCGAAGCGGCTGTACTATTCAAAAACAAGCGAGTAGGCGGCCGGCAATGTTACTATGAAAACTCATACCTGTCGTGTTATTTAAAAAAGGAACAAACTTTTTACTTCGACCCATGGCAACCAAGGAGGTAACTTATCAAAGATTTTATTTAATTTTAGCAAATAGAGCTGTATAAAGTAAAGAAGAAACAAATAAACATATTGGCGCGCGAAAAATTGTCTTTAATTGTGATGATTCTGGAATTTATAATTAATTTACTTAGTTTGAATTTCCACGCATTGTTTGAGAAAAGTACTATAAAAGCCTTGACCGCAACCAGGCATTGATGGACTCACGTATGTTTGCCTCGGCTTCGCCTTGGCCCACATTTTCATGATAGTCCATCAATGCCCTCCCTAATTACCGCGACAGTAATGTACTATTAATATAGTAGCTAATTATAAATTACCATTATGTTGAGAACGCCGTTTCATAAGTGGCATGGTTCTTTGTGAAGGCTTCAAAATAAATGTTTATTCAAATGTGTAGGTCTGTGTAAAAAATCTATGCTTTTATAAAAACGAATAGCACCCTAAATTAGGATTGTTAATCGTGTCTGTTAATCAAGGAGGCAAAAACCTAATTTAATTAAAGGACAATAGGATTAAAAGGGATAAATTATGTACGATTCAAGCCCAGTGCTCTCTAGTTACCCAGTTCCAGACACAGATCGATCTAGACAATTAATTTTGGACTAGAATTAAACATGGCACAGGCTGTACCTCTACAGTTATAAGACCCTTTTACGTTTAAGTATAGTATCTCGATTAAATGGGATTCTTCTTTCTTTTTATGATCTCAAAGTGCGATACAATTTGTTTTTATTGAAGCACTTAAATTCGCAACTTCTAAAAGTAATTTGCAGGTCTTTCAACGAAATTTTATGTTCAAAATTTCACGAGAAATCTTTCCTTCGATTTATCTATAAGTGAGCAGTCACCCACTTGGTTCACAAGTCACTTAATCAACAAACGGAAGGCTTCGTTCATTGTTATCTTCTTTTATTAGCTCCCCACCCTGAATTTATTACGTAGCAGTAACTCAAATAAGTGAATTCGCTTTTATGTTGAAGAAAAAAAAACTTATAAAATTCTGGTCTACTGGTTGAAACCGAACAATGGACCCTCACAGATGCCGGTCACGTTTTGTCGCCTTAAAAATGTGACGCTTAAATCCATAAAGTACTCGAAAGTATTACTATTCCTCGTCGGTATTTCCTTTGAACTGCATATTATTATATTAGATTTTTCCTCCACTAACTCCCTTAAAAAACATCCATGGAGGAGTGGATTTTGATTTTTATTATACTCGCGATGAAAATTTTGTAAATATAAAAAATATTTTCCATCGGAAATCTTAAATTGTTTTTCAAAACTGTAAATGTGTGATTTTCCAATTAATGTTATTTAAAAATACCAGTCTATTATTGTTCCACTGCAGGGCAAACACCTCTTTCTATACAGAGAAGGGACGAGCTACAATCACCAAGCTTACTCAAGACGGGTTGGCGATTTCAGATTTATATATCCTATAGTTTCTGTATACTATTAAACGAGCAATACTTGTATATATATTATACATATATTTGTAATTACTTTCTCAAAAACGGCTCTAATGAAAGTTGCAATATAGGGGTTAATGGGGGCGAAAAATCGATCTAGCTAAGTCTCTCAGTCAGAATCTAGGAAAATTCGTTTTCTCCGTATTTTCTCCCCAGCAGATCTCGATTGCCCAAAGTTTAAAACAAGATGGCTACCTTAGAATAATGAAACGGCAGCATGGAATTAGTAAGTACCTAATACCATGGCAGCATGGAATTAGTAAGTACCCACTATCATTGCACCATGGAATTAGTATGTGCTATACATGGAATTAGTAAGTACCCACTATCATTGCACCATGGAATTAGTATGTGCTATACATGGAATTAGTAAGTACCTACTATCATTGCACCATGGAATTAGTATGTGCTATACATGGAATTAGTATGAACTTTCCTATACTATTAAATAACCATTCTCTATTTTCACCAGAGCAGAGCTGAGTCGACCAGGTTAGGACTGGACAGGCAGGACTTAACTATAATAAGTCCAGCGGGGTAATAGCTATTCACAGTTACATTGACAATGCTTTTCATCTTGACAGTTCATCTACATTCATTACGTTATTTACGTTGCTTAGCAGATGATTTTATCAAATATAAGAAGCAATGGACTAGCAACTTCCTTCAAAATCATTCGGATTGCGATTTAAAGTGTGTTCCGCAGTTGAGTTGCTGGTTTCCCTACGATGTTTTCCTTCACCGATATCAGTAGTATCAATGATAAACTCAGTAAGTACCTTTATGAATTGAAAAACTATAGGTATTTAAAGATCATATAATCTAAATTCTAATTTTATAATTTCTAAATAATCGATGTTTAACACAGACGATCAGATAACAGTGGTAACCAGATTAATTAAAGCAACGTTTACATCACACAGACTAAGTAAATTAATTTACTAGAATAATTGAAATAATTTACATCAGTGAAACATTAATGTTTGGCGTTTAACTTGAATTCAGTCGAGTTCACTGCAAGGTCACTTGAAGTTCGAGAAATTATTTGTTACTTACCTATCATGTCTGCTGAAGAGTTTTCTTATGAGAAGCTCCTAAAATGACCCATTGTTGCTTGATCATAAGAACCTAAACCTGATCGCCCCCATAGTTGCCATAACGCACTATATGGGATGATTTTGGAAATCAAAGCATTCTTTGGTCTCATTATCATTTGGTTTAAATAGTTTATTATTTTTATTATTTCATTTACCTTTTATATAGATTATTTTCTTTAAAATTTTGTGAATTAGAGAACGTTGTAGACATAACAGACTGTAGATCTGTGGACCATTTAATATTTTGCTAAGTACCTGGTACTTGTTGATGGGCCTACACTGTCCTCTCATACCTTTTAACACTGTAACTTGGAAACATTGTAAAAACCATTTACTTTTAAAAGAGTAACCGTGGAGTTTCTTGCCGGCTCTTCTCCATAGGAAACGACCAATTGGAACCGTGCACCTAGCTTCTGACGTTTCATAAGTACCCTTGTAGGTTTATGTGAAATAAAAATATTTTGAATTGAATTGAATTTGAGTTACCATGCAGGAAGATAGTACCTGAATATCCTCTTTACAGCTCCGTGACTCTGGTGGAACAATTTCTATGAAAACTTCATGGAAGCAGTGGTGACTTACGAGTTGTAGGTCGAAGTTTCGATGCCTGACAGGCGCATTTCTTTGTGTAAATTATTTCATCACCACTGTTCTCAAAATGGTGAAGGAAAACATCCTTAGGGGACCGGCATGTCCTAGAACCAAAAACTCGAAGGCATGTGACATCTACTAACCCGCACTGGGCCCGCGCCCTGTGTCCCAGCAGTGGGAACATTATAGGCTGATTATGCTTCATGGGAATAGATCTACCTCAGTCGAGTCGCGTTGCGCCTGTCTTGAAGTAACTCGAACAGAACCTTTAAAACATAAGCAGAAGTAGCCCGACGGTTAAGGCACAAGCAAAATAGAATATAAATATTTTAACACTAATTGCTAGTAGGTAATTAATCTTTAAAAAAAACAACACTCCCAAAAAGATAGGGAGTGAAATATTGGGTTCCCACCTATGACATTGGCGTTTTTATTCTCACAAATAGAGAACCGCGTCACTTCTATGATTTAAAATATTCATCAATTGCTTGGTATTATATTGAATAATGACCATCATATACAACTACCAATAGTAAAAAAACTTCATTACTTATAGTTTTCTAAACATAAAAAATACCTTAAAAATGAGTTCTCATTTTGTTAGCAGGAATTACCACTATTTGTTTTAACTTAGCCAAAACTTATTTTTGTTGCATAATCTAAGTGGCGTATTACGTTATCTTTGTTTAAAAAAATTGTGTATAAAAGTTATAAAACATTAATGTTCATGGTTGTTATATAAATTAAGAAAATGTTAGTATGAAAAATGCAACTTCTTTAAAAATTCTCAATACAAAACGCTGATTTCATAGGTGGGGACTTAATATATAGGTGGTATGTCTTAACAATAAGGCTTTCTGACAGTTTATCGGTAACAATATTAATCCGAATTGTGTTACAATACTGTTGATTATGAATAATTCAAACGCGAAGCTACACAAACACAGTATCTTGAACGCTAACAAACTGCGGTGTATACAAACCAATAGCGTTGGAGACGGCATACCGATTGCCGATCTGCATATCCGAATAGCTAACTGATATTCAAACTATCCCGCCTCCCATGCCTGCCTATAGAAACTGAAACATCATAAAATCCAGGGAATGTCGATAACGGCCGACCCCACTCTCTGCGCTCGGTAACGTGTCAATGTATTGAATTTCAAGGATGATTAATAGGATTACTTGAATTCTTGGACCTATTCTGTTTCGTTGTTGTTTTGTTTCGAAGCACGCACTATAGGGTTATTTTATGGTTTATGGAACATTTTCACGCTGCAAATACGTAGTGTTGTGTTTGGAGTAACTATTCATAAGATTGTCTGAATATAATACAGTTTTTTTTTGTTAATCACAACTTAGGAGGTTGTCGGCTGTTTAGCCGGACTATTCTGTGGTTGCCTTAATAAATTAAGAAAAAATATAAATATATTTATTTGCATAAAACACCGTATAACCGTAACCGCGTAACCGTATTGTCTTTGGCCTCTGACCCTGACAGCAAGCAATAGATAAAATTTGTCAAACTTTCCTGTGTTAATAATGGATACGAGGCTTTTGGCTAATTTGTAAAGGGGTATTGTTTTTTTTTTTTGTAATGTGCGTTTAGTATGTGCAGAATAAACACTTTTTCTTTTTCTTTATAAAAAGATGGAAAAAGTACAATTTAGAACAAAACATGTTTTGCCAATATAATAATCAGCATGCAAATTTTTCAGTAACTAACTTACATTCACATTTTTTGTCAATGAAATCTTTAACACTATAGAAACTAATAACACACAACCATTCATAAACTTTATTTTTAAATAATCCAGTGTTTAAATTTTTGAGATCATTTGGTAACTTATTATATAAACGTACACACATTGCAAGGCAGCTTTTATTATATTTAGTTAGTCTTCGGAATCTCGCTTAGTCCGAGCCTGTTGGGGTCTCCAGCCAGGACATAAAACTTATACACTAAAATATAATACAGTTATAAACTAAAATATAATACAGATAAAAACTAAAATATAGTACAGTTAATATACCTACCTATTATAGTCAATAGACTACTGCACTGCAAGTTATTTTTTATTTGTCTACATTGCCATCAGCTTGGATAGGTACATCTCTATTGTAGTTGGCCAGACATAATTAAACGTTCTGTGACACTATCTAGAACATTAATCCTTGTGGTGGTTTTTGAGAATGCTTTGAATGCGTTCATTTTATGTTTTCTTTTGCTCAAAGGTCGCTGTATCATCAATCGATCAAATATTTTCGTTTTCAAACTTAGCTGTTTCTACCTACTCGAAAAACACCTCGGACTGTGTTAGGTAAACGGTAAATACATTCTAAAAATGTATATAATTAATTAACTAATTAGATAAATAACACTAATTGCCTTGGTTCAACGATTACAGAATAGAGCTGTTCCATTTAGGTTACGTCCATAATAGTTAAAACGTATGTATAACTTTAATTAATTACACGGAATTTGTTAACAATCATCTAAATTTATGTTTCCACAAGGAATGACTAGTTGGGTTAATATTTGAATAACAAAGAAATTCAATTTGATTAATTAATCAGCTTCGTACACAATGTTGTTTGTATTGTTACAATGTCTACCTTGTAAATTGTTTGCCGGATTAATTCTTACATTATTGAAGTTCAAACAATTTTCTTGAGATGCAAAGATTTTGGTATATTATTTAAGTTGTGTGCTAAGTATTAAGAGCGTGCATTCTGAAAGTGGGCAACGTCGCAAATAGCTGTCAAATATTTACCTGTTTTGATGAATTTGGCAATGTTACTGTATGGAAATATGAAATTTGGCTAAGTAGTTAGCTAAAATATTGATTATGAAATGCAATAATCAATAACGAATACTGAATATTTCGTTTTATTTATTAAAAAAAGTATTTGGAAACTTTCCAATTGCATTTACACCTAAAACGGTTACAACAATCATTATTAATGTTTTAGTTCACTAGTTAGCACATTTCATATTTCCATACAGTAATATTAACAAATTAATAAAAACAGGTAAATATTTGACGACTATTTGCGACGTTGCTAACTTTTAGAATGAACGCTCCTATCAGTAAGATTTTTGTCTAAAAAAATAAATAACAGCTCTTAATTTACCTAAACCCGTGTTTCTCTTTCATGACACACAACTTTATCTATTCGATTTTTCCTTGAAACAACCTGATAGTGTACCCGAAATACTGAATGAAATTCAAAATGAAATGGCCTCATGTCAAGAGGAAATTTTTAACCTTAACCGAAACACGTTTGCATCTACACCCCATACAATAATGAAAGGAAAATATTATAAAGTCAAAATACTAAATTGCTAACTTCACACAACATTACCATGGAATAAATAGTTATATTCACAGTGCAATATCAAAACATTTTTTCCGAACGAAACCTTATTTCACACTGTGTGCACATGACTGTATATTATCTTGTCTGATTTCTCAAGAGCGTAGCAAAAAATATTTGGCTCCCATCAACCTTATTTTTGTAACAATTTTACATAAAGGAAAAATATTATTTCTTTATTTTCATATGCAATTCTGTTTAGTTTCTTTTGTTTTCTGAACCACGAATTAATTGTTCCCGTGAGCACACGTATTTTCAATTTGTAGGTATATCAAAAAGTTAAGTTCTTTTATGTCCAAAGTTTTACAATGAACTGTTTTACAGTTTATTTCATTTGACCGAAATTATGAGAATATACAGGATTACATCATTATTATACCATTCAAAAACAAGTTCTCTGGTAAAATCCGTGTTGAATAATAAAAGGTTACACTCCAAATCCGTCATTGTTGTCAAGATACAACAATAATACAACACCAACGACTCCAAATGAAATATTTTCTCAGTACAGCAAACATTTGTTGAATTCATAAACTTTTCTCATAGGCCGACTTTTTCCCCTGCCGTTTCGGATGCCCAAAAGTGTGAAAGCATGTTGAACAAGTAGAGAAACCCGGGAAAGGGGAATGTCTCCCACATGACAGGCATCACCTCGGGCGATACTGCTTTTTACCAACCACCCTTGCCGTAAAATGGGGACGAAATTGGGCCATCATCCCATATTACAATTTTGAATTAGCCTTCTGCGTAATCCTTTTAAAATCTAGTGGTCTCATTCAGACCGAGTTGTGTGATTTAATGTCCTAAAACAGATAATATATTTTGAATTTTGAAATTAATTAAGCGTAGTGAAAATCGTCCCTGGTTTTAAAAGCGAATTTTCGAATATTTAACGCTAATATTTCAGCCAGCGTGAAACAGTTTTCAGTATGAAATAAAATAGTTGCAGAAGCTCGTGTATCAACTTCTTCCACTACATTATGACGGCTAGTTTTAGAATTTCCTCATAATAGCGGCTAGGTAGTCACATAAGCCGGTGTCTCTCAACTCCATATTTCATACTTGGTCGGGGAATGCCTGGCACGCAACGGTTCCGCGTCGAATATTGGTCAGCGTTAGGTATTCCTGACTAGCTTCATTATTATTTTATAGGAATATGGTGGGGAAATTGAAGTTGCCCATAGACTTTATAAACTACTAGAAAAAGTTTGAAAATATTTTAGTAGTAGGTGTAACAGTGGTGTACTCTCTGACAACTTTCGAACAAGCATAACTTTGTTACTTACTTATTCATCAAATATTAATTAACAAAGTTTTCGTTTCCCCACTGTGGCGCTGTTCCAACACGTGTAATGCGTAACTTAACACCGCGGGCATACATGCTTACTCTATAGAGACGTATTTTCATAAAGTGTGAAAAAAGGTAAGGCTCTGTTGTTCAGAGGTGCGAACCGAGTCTCATATTACCGATAGACAAAACGATCCAACAGCGAAAACTACCAAACTAAACCAACCACAACTATCTCAAGTTGCCAAGCTGTTTACTACTGTAATACAGAAACAACACGGTTCCATTTCGATAATAGTGGAGTAGACTTGCGCTGTATTACTACCGGAACAAATTATACTTTATCCTTGAAGACCCAGAATAGACAAAAGTCACCCTGCTCGACGGTCGCCTCCATTCGAATTTAGACTTTATTTGAAAAGAACAAAACTGTCATTTTCGCTCTCGTTTTATTTTCGCTTCCATTGGAAAATGTCATCGCGACAGGACTAGGCGTAAGTGAACGCGTCAAAGTGTAAAATGAGGGGTTTTGCGCCGTGTCAGTGAAAGTCATTAGGAATGGAATGGATGAAAATTGCGTGCATATTTAGGTAGCTCTCTAAGTTAATATGAACGACGTGATGAAATGAAAATGTCCCGGCGTTTTTGTCGTTTAATCTCGAGTGATTTTTTGGACCATTTGGAATTTGTTTTTTTTATTAATTTTGTTCGGCTGGATGATGAACGGACGAAGGGATCTCTTTATTTTAAGGCATCTTCGTAATGTAGGTAGTATGAGGTAGTGTGTATGTGATTGTTATTTTGCGTGTGCAGTACGTAGTGGGTTAGGTGCAGTGCGGTGGCTAAATCAAAGACAACAATGGGTGGGTCGGATTGTCTGCGCGGCGCACTTTGCGCCACTTTCGCTACTTTGTGGATTGTGGAGAGGCGACAGAGGTGGCGGCTCGCGAAATTAGATCGTACCGTCGGAAAAAATGTTTACCTCGCTGATTGGATTTTATATTGATGGCCCGTATTTATACGAACACTCGTTTTCTGCGTTATTTCCGAGAACCGGAGAAGTGTAATGTAAATCTACTTAAGAAACCTTAGAAAAAAAAAATCTTCCAATTTTTCTATGTTGAACATAAAACGTGTTTTTTCGATAATTTTTCTCTTTTAAATTTAGTTTTTTTTCTAGTCTTTCGGTGGAATTTTTCTGCTGTCTGTATTGGTAACCAGACCATTAAAAGCGAGGGTGTGAAAATTCGCAGCTTATTTTCACCGTGCGTTACTACGCCTCTACATCAAGTACTACGCGTGTATACATCAGTTTGTCTGCCTCTGAAATACAACTGTTGCGTATAATGAAGTAGTTTTTCAGTACCTCTTATTACCATAAGTAGATATAAAAGGGTTAAAAGTTTCTTGAAGGCCGATCCTTTGACTAAACTGTAATTAATTCGTATCTAATTAAACTATAGTTTAACTATTTCATAATCAAACAGAAGAGCTCAACAGAATTCAATAAATCATTAGATACAATTATATTTACTGACGTCAATGTTTTACCTACTCCAAAATAACATTCTAATTACGCAATAATTACTGTTAAAACAGCTGTAACTACAGACAGATTCAATTAATTTCTAATTGAAATAACGTCGATAGAATCTAGATCGAACTTCATAAACTAACGTTTAAAAAAACAGGAATTTTAAGTTTCGAAAAGAATATTTTTAATTGAAAATGGAATACAAAAAAAGAACGAACGTGAGGCGACAGTGTAGCAAATTAAAACGCAGTAATATTAGAAGCGCAGTTTTCTGGAATGCTTTATGTCGTTTCATTTTTATCTGGCCAGTTTCTTTTGTGCTTGGCATGCTGTTATCTGCTAGTCTGGCAGTTCGCGAGTTGACGGTATCGTTGGAGTGGCACTGTTTTGCCAAAGATGCAAACTGGAGCTGTCAAGCAGCCGACGATGTTACTTTATGTTTATTTTGCATGTACCTTCGATACACTGACTTTTGAAATGTTAACTGTATTAAATTTTTTTGTTACGAACACTGCAAGCTGGTGATAGTATATAATGTTTCTTTTTAATTGAGGGAAAATCTTAGCTTTACAATTGCATGACTTTTTACATAATATCACGCCTGTAGTACACCTGTACCACACTCCACCAGTTATGTTTGTTTGTTATGTTTTAAGTCCCATGTAATATGGGGCGAGCCTATTGCCATCAACCGGTCACAAATCCTGACTCCGGGCTGCGATTTACTGAGAAATTTCAGATCGAAAAATCCTATAACACTTAGCCCGACCGGGAATTGAACCCAGGGCCTCATGCTCAGCCACTAGACCAACGACGACGACGACGACGACGGCCACGGCGACGTATGCTCGCTTGTGACCACTAGACCAACGAGCCAATGTCTTTTTACTCGATCAAATAACTTCTTCTGCAGGACTTAGTCTCGGGCTACAGCTACTTTAGAGCAAAATTTCCATAATCATCACACTTAGCAGGCGGCTTAGTGATCACAATTTCATGTTATTACTCTAGGTAAATACCGCTACCCATTTCCGTGGGATAACCCCTTAGCTTCTTACGACACCCAAGGGAGGTGACGGGGTGGCCGTGTTTGAAACCGGGAACCACAGGATAGGTCTGTACGTCTCTTAAGTATAGGTGTATTTGGAATAAGGAGCTATTTATGGATTAATTGAATTTATATTGGTGTTTTATTAACATGTTGTCAGTCAGACATCATTTAACTCGATTTTTTAACTCAGGGTCTTAGGTACCTACTTTTTTTAACGTTTATTGATTTTTTATGAATATTTCGGTTTTTCAAGCAAGGATATAGTCGTATAGTGATTTGTCACCACCATCGGGGAGTCCACCGGACCTGAAACTTACTGTTTAATTAAATAGGATAAAATAAAATTGCTATTATTATTATTATTATTTAATTAAATCAGTATTATTATAAGTCAATCAATTATTAAATATTACTAACACTGGTTTGTAAGCTCGCAATTGCACTAACAAATGTGGATGAAATCGTAAGATGAATCTGAAATAAATGATTATTAATTTATTTATAAATCAATAGATAATTTTCATTTGAAAAATAAGTAAATTTTATTTGACAGATACAAACATTTTTTTAATTTAAACTTTCCATTTCTTAGAATATTTTTAATTTGCCTATATTAAATAACAAATAATTTCACTCAATATTTTCCATCACAAATTGTGGGTACTCTTGACAATGTCTGTCATATCGAATATCATGTAGTTTAAAAAAATAGAACACCGTTCATACAATACAAAAACCGAGATGAATATCTCAGTTCCTTTCAGACACGATACAAAGCGCACGCGTCAGTCTTGTGTTATGTGACGCGCTCTTAAGACATCTAAAATGGGTTACTGGGGTACCAGCCGATGAGGGTTGGCTTTCATTATTTATGCACTAGTGTGTGTCTTAAAGATAAGACGACACAGATTCAATCGTTTATAGGAATTGTGTTGATGAAGAAGATCGTGGAGAAGTCAGTAGGTAGGAGGACAATAAGATAAGACTGGTGATCCATACTTAGGTCTAGAAATTATGATACATGTTATGAAAAATCTAAAAAATAATGTGATAGGGTGATAGATACCAGATTACTTAAAATCAAACACTTCGAGTGATTTGTTTTTGCAGAGAATCACTTCCGTTGTTGCTGGAGTTATTAAATTGAGAGAACCTAGTGCCTTGAATACAATTAAGATTTCATAATTGATACTGGCCGAAGAAAATCAAATGTTGCAAGGCTGATACAATACAGTGTGTTCATATTTAAAGGTGCAGTACAGACTGTCAAACTGGACAACTTTCTCCATGGGACCAATATCGTAATAGCGAAAAAATAATCAACTGTCCCATACAAAACCTCAATATCTATTCGACCCAAATGTATGGGACAGTACCTACAATAAGATCAAGTGATTACTCTAAAGTGAATTTAAACTACATTTCTTAGGTCACGAAAACAATCAACAAGAAATAAGTATCTATCAAACTTGAATCTCCACAATCTTCGCTCTTGATTTTAATTTACAAGTTGTTGAATATCGGAAACTAAATTTGTACACGAAAATTTTAATAAGCTCTCAGATTTAATGTTAAAAGTGGCGATGTTTATAGGATATCTGGAGCATAACTTCGTAATAGTTAAAACCTAACCATGACGCCTACGCTCTCCAAAATGTTTGAGGTTTTCAGTACTTTAAATAACCTCTCCTCGGTATTTAAGATTTATTATTCAAAGGATTTAATTAATTTTCGCCTGTTTTGGTGACGGTTATGTACACATACCAATATATAAATCGTAAGATTAATATTGATATAATATAATGCCCGCTTTTGTATAAGTACCTATATCTAGAATTATACATCACTACAGCCGTACACTTATCTAAAGAGACACGCAAGGCCTGTCTGTCTGTATTTTGTCTGCCCGATAGAAGTCAGGCACTCAGGTACCTATCCAAATCAATATAGAAAAGTATTGACTTTTAAGCATTCAACAATGTAGAAATGACTAAGCGTACTGATGAATATACAATTACTATCAACAAAAATTTAAAAAAACCATCAATGGTAGACGATTGAATGAGAAAAACTGCCAAAATTGTGTTATTTTTGCTGTGATAATCAGTTTCCTGGAAATTTAATGAATTTAATTAACATTAGCCTCTCCTCAAAAATAAACGCTTGCAAAACTGTTTTTTATATGGAAGCCTATACGAGTAGTTGCCTATAATACAATGTTTGTTATTCCACTGTTAATATTAGTCGCCATGTCATTATTTATAGTACCTCGCCTATGATTTCAATTGGCCCTGTCTAGCTCGCTACTTTTTAAAGTAGCAGCCATGATTTAGTTTTTTTATAATTCCTTGCATTTTGAAACTTATCTAATTAATTATTGCTAAAATATTTAATCGCTGCCAAGTATTCTTTTTTGTAGCAAATTGTTAGTCGCCCTTTAAGTTGTTAGTCGCCTGGAAAATAATTAGCCAATAATATTCATGTGACCGAATGTCGTGATGGCCCAATGGTTAAGGCCTCGCCTCTCATGCACGAGGTTGTGGGTTCAAATCCGGGCAAGTACCAATGTGACTTTTTCAATTCATATGTACTTTCTGAGTTTATCTTAGACATTACTGACATTGGTGAAGGAAAACACCGTGAGGAAACCTAGACTCATAGTTAATATAAGTCTGAAATCACCAACCCGTCCTGAGCAAGCGTGGTGATCAATGCTCGTGCCTTCTCTGTATGAGAAGAGGCCTTTGCCCTGCAGTGGGACAGTAACAAGCTGGTATTATTATTATATTCATGTGACCGAGAGCTCCTGCGCTTACACACTCACATTCTCAGCGTATTTGTACACTTGGTAACCACAAGTAAAGCGCGCGTTGCTTAGTGAGATAAAAACACTGTACTACACTAGGCCAGCTTGAGGTCAAAGTATTACCACTGACGTGGCTAGACTGTTCCTTTTGATGATAACATTTACAATGTGGAGGTCTACTGGTAATAAAAACGATGACATTTAGATCTTTAAGGAGTCAGTCGGCCAACATAAGTAGTAATCTCGTAATCTATGATAGATGATTCATGTTGTAAGCAGTAAAGTTACATCTTTTCATGCTCGTGCAATCCACAGAGAGCATCATATTGTTATTTGTTACGTATTATCATAAAAATCATATGAATAAAAGGCACATTTGGATATAATAATTCGTCGCTGTTGCATAACGGCTGCTCGGATTTTCCCGAAGGAAGCTAACGGCCAATATTTCCCCTCACTTATGTTGGTTTTCGGCAATATTTCATATTAATCCGTTGATACGTTTATCAGCTTTTCCTTTATTGGTATAAACGGCAAAAATATTTTGTTGAATAGAATGCTGCTTTATTGGCACAAAACGAAAATATATTTCTATTTTTGTTATTTAAATATTATCTGGTGTTTATTTTGTATTGTGTCATGTGACATTGAGGTAAATCAGAAGGCACCATGTTGTCTGTACAAAGGCTTAAAAAATATGTCGAGCTCTATTTTTTTGTTTAGTAACCGTAATTTGTCTCATTTAATAGCATGTTGTAATGATTACTTTAGACATATACATAATTTAACACGTTTAGTCAACCGTTTATGGCGGGGATTGGAACTATTTGTCCTAAACACAGGTTATTTTGTAACCTATAACGGAGAACAGTACGGCACCAAGATTAAGAAACTTTATCCTTGTGCTGTATACCTTGCCATGAAATCGACTCCTAGTTGATCAAATATTTTTTAATTTATTTATTTATATTTGGAACATCATTACTCATTCATATCTGAACATACGATTCGCGTATTACGATGCCATAACAAACATCTTGCACACATTCGAAGTGTAGCTGTTAATTCAATTTTCTCTGTTGCTTGGTGCGCGTACGTATGAAACCACTTTGTTGCCGGCGTCAGGCCCACTGGATTTCTTTGTACAAAGGGGTATGTCGGCGCCACGTGCATGCACCCACATCGCTGCACCACCTTTGTAGATAAACCTACATAGTGCAACTAGCCAACTAAATAGTTTACACTTAATTAGTAAACATTTTATGCTTCTCGGACCGAAAGGAGCTTAGGACAATAACACGATGCCTTCAGCTGGTGTTATTCCGTTCATAAAACGCAATATAGCTCTTGGGACAACGCAATTAAAATAAGAGGGAGGCGAGTAGGAGCAAGCATTGTCTTCCTTCTTCTCGCCTGTCTATAATTTAGATAATAGGCTAGAAAATATTCTTTTGTCTTCCAACAGACTATCTGGTTGTTAGCCGTCGTTCGATTATTTGCCAAGAATAAGGCGCTCTGTCGGGTATCACTAGCGCTTCAGTTTTATGGCGTCAATAATTCGACAAAGGGACTTGGGAGTTGGTGTCCTTGCATTTAATGGCAAATCATGAGCCTGATTATCTTGAATTGTTGCTGCTTTGTTTATGTTACAATTACTCAAATCTCGATTGTGTCGTAAATTCCAAAATTGCGTACAATGGCACAGTCTTAAAATTCATGTAGCTTATCTTGCAAGTGATATAAAGACTGATAATTTATTACTTGTTCTAGCTGTGGATTATTTTATAAACTCGACTTCAGGAAAATTCCACAGTGAAAAATACTTATTCAAATCACGGTTCTAATAAACCTCCTTTATTTTCAGCAAAGAATTCAGCGTCATAATAATAATTATTGTCGCGAAACAGATTTCGAAAAAGGTTTTAAAATGTTGTATAAAGTGCAATTCACACTGCAATAACTCGCCTCGCTCGCTGTGAGTACCATGAGCGTTCTAACTATTGTTAATGACCCACAGAGGGCTTAATTACATTTTTTCACACCCCTAATAGCAATTTCACTAATTTCGTTAATTCCAAGCGCGAAAACTTACACCCGTTGTGAGAAATTAAATTCAAACTGAGGTTTCAAATAGTAAAAAGTTTGAATTTAAATTTATGAAGCCAACACACTCTGTTGCTAAAGTAGAATTACAAAAGTATTTCTATGCTAATCTCGTAAAAACAAAATACGGGTGTATGCAGGTATTATTTCGTGCAAGTTGGTAAAATCGACTAAAAGATAATTGGGGTAGCCGCAACTTTTGTATAATATAAGTATAGTTAAGTGCTTACTGCAAAATAAGAGAATGAGATCGTGAATTTAATAATAATACAAACAATAAGCACAATTATACCCGTTTTCCATTTGTTTGTAAACGTTTTAATCGTATTTGTAAGTAATTAGAAGTTCTAAATAATAACAAAAACTAAATTTAAATGTTCAAATACAACTTCGATTGGTATCTGGTTATAAAGCCTTTGTATTGACGAAAATAGAATCCTACTTTTTGCTTCCAACAAAATATTTGTTCGTATTTTCTGATTACGAAATTAATGTTTAAAGTTGGTAACTTTTCGCAATGATTGTAAAACAAAACCCGCAAATCATTTGAAAAGCGGCTCTCTGCCAGGCTCAATTACTTTTTAAAAGATAGACGAGGCTTTTATAACTTTTCTAGGGTGTTTCATTAAAAATTTCCTCAAAGGGACCGGAGCTTGTCTCATTATTATATAGGATTTGAAGAGGACAAGGTGCTACGAACGACGAAACTCCAGTACAGTTTACCTAAGGCGAACGTTCAAGCCAAACGAGTTGCTATTAATATTTAATGTTCCATCTTTGTACCTTTTTTAGCTGCGTATTAAATATTTGGTTGACGCCACTGGGGGTTTTACAGAAAAAGCTGCCGCAGTAAATCCATCGATAATAATACTTCTGAAGTTTTGACAGTGTTAAATTTAGCAAAGTTCTAATTTACTGATTGCAAACTGAAACTAATTTAAATTAATGTGTTGACTGTAAAAAATTACTCGATCAAATCTCAGAAGTTTCTAATTAAGTGTAAAATTGATTGTTAACGAGATAGTGGCGTTCTTTTTATTAATGGCTCGGTTGATTGAGTGTTGCGCTGAATAACCCTTCATAGCATAAAGGCAACGAGGTAAGGCCAAATAATTACGAACTGGCTCACGGTGGAATCTTTGATGCCTTAATCAGGTGAGGACGGGCAGCCACGCCCGCTGCCGTAATTAGAATGTCTCCTTGTATAGCCAGCACCTTTAACATGCGACTGAATAACGAACGACACTTAATTTGGTGCCGATGAGGTGTCGTCATCACTAGATGGCGTTCGGGTAGAGACGTGCTTATCAACGGTAATTAAAAACTAGACTTTATAAAAAGTGGAAGGTTTTTTAAAATATTATCAGTTTTAGCTACTTTTCAGGCTTTTCGATAAAGCCAAATGAAAGTCATAAATCATTGATAGGATTTAACTGTCTAGCGGGATAAAGTTAGAAGGCTAATAGCAAATATAGGCTTAGTCTCAGCAATTTTATTTTCCAGACGATATAGAACAATAGCTTAGTTAATTTGTTGAAGCGGGAGAGAAGATCGGAGATCCCTTTCTCTCGTAGTAATGATGCACATTGCAATTACAGCAGCTTACAGCGCGCACAATTACAAACACCCATCTATTATTAAGCGCTCTATTGTGCGCATTTGCTTAATTTTACTTTCTGTTTCGTGTGCACAAAGGGTGCGCACTAATACCGATTTTAGAAACACTGATTGTTTAGACTGTGTAGATATTAACGCTGTAATTAAAGAGGAACTAATTGCACTAAATTCTACAGTTTAGAGCGATGAAATTAAATGGTAGGTTAGGTACGTGGGGAACCTGGACTTTGAGCTAATAAAAGTCTGAAATCGCCAACCCATCTTGAGCAAGAGTGGTGATGCAATGCTCGTGCCTTCTCTGTATGAGAAGAGGCCTAAGCCCAGCAGTGGACTGCGATAGGCTGAGTTGAAGAGAATGGTGTGAAATCAAAAATTATGTACTTAAGAACCCATGTTACGTACTGATATAATTTGTTTGAAGTAAGTTTACAATGATATTCTGATTCTATAAATATTATAAATTAAAGTCACTTTTCATGTTTGTCTGTATGTCCGCGTTGTTCTTTTAAACCACGCATCAGATTTTGATGAGGTTTTCAACATTGTTTAGAGAATTTATTGCGGAAGGTTTATGTGTATAATACGTTAGTATTAAAGTTACATAAAACTAAGAAATCTCGATGTTTTGTCAAGTTGTAAAAATCGTGTGAAGCAGGAGCAGATCGCTAGTGAATGATATATTAAAAATGATATACTGTGTCCCAAGTCACGGGTAGTTTGGGAGCCAGGGGACCTATGCTTTTAAAGCTTCGTGCAGACCAGCGCGACGCGACAGCGCGACGCGACAAAGGTTATTGTTATACCGTCAAGTTTTCTTAGAAGTTTTATTGTTCGTGTCGCGGCGCGGCGTCGCGTCGCGCTGGTCTGTACGAGCTTTAAGACATTACTTATGTATGTTGTAAATAATGTAATGTCTGTAACAACGCTATCACATTTTTTTAAATATTCCTTTAATAAATATATTTAAAAAAATACTCACTCCTTACAAAAATTTACTAATTCTAGCTACTTATTTACAATCAGCAGGCCTATAATGTCACTGAGCTTGTCAATTAACATTAGTTACCTTTTATAAAAAAATATTTACTCTAGAAAAAAAGAAAGATAAATTCTCACCGTTGCTAAAGTAACTCATTAGTGACGATTTGTTTATTTAGGTCCGTGTACTAAAAAAACACAGTTAAATATTTTACATCAAATAAAAAAGGCCGCGCTGAAAATAAAGTGTGCCAATATTTTTGCACTTGATTTGACTGTCTAGGGACTGTCTGGAGATGTCACATCGACCATTTATCGAAATGGATTCTTCTTATTTTGGTTATCTTCAATATAAGTTTTAGGGTGTCTTCAATATAATCGACTCTACGTCACTACTTGACACTAGCAGAATTTACTATTCTGCCAGTGCCAAGTAGCGGTGCGCAGTAGCGGTCATAAGTGCAGTAGCAACCTCACAAACGAATAGATTGACACTTCGCTTTAACTTACGACCTTATTATAATAAGTCATTTCTATACTATAGACACACACACTCTCATTAGTTTACAAATTATTGTAGTTCATAAATTCAAACATTCTGGTGTATGGCATGATAGCTAATCGGTTATCGAGTTTGGGTTGGCGCGTTCATGTGTAGCGAGTCGCGGGTTCAAATCTCACGCGCGGTGATAGTTTTTTTTAAGTTTTAAAAATCACTCGTCTAGTTCCTTGTAACGTTCGTCTTGTTCACTTAACTCGTAAAACTTTATGATTATACCCACAGAAACCTAAATAAACAATGATATTAAGGTAGACAGATGCAGTTAACTTACGACTCATTCACCGCGACTAAATAGAACGTTGTTGGTTGGTTGTTATTGTGGGTTAGTGACGTGTATTTAATATATTAGCGGTGTTAAAGTTCATTTCGAAATGCAAGCAAATATAAATATTGAAATGAAAGCGAATATTATTGCGCTGCGTAAAAGCGGACTTAAAATATCACAAATATCTGATGAAACCGGACTGAGTGTGAGTATTATGATTTAATTATTTTATCAAACATCTAATTAAAGTATACCTAACTCCTGATCCTAGTAGTTATTTTTTTTAAACGTTTTAATCTACTAGTATTTTGCTAAATAGCCTAACACTACGCCTTTTTCGTTTTAGAGAAATACTGTGAGTCGGTGGGTGAAAAGACATGAGGAAGAGGGTAGCCTTGCCAGTCGAAAGCGAGGCGGAAGACCCCAGCTCATAAAAGAGGCGCAGCGACAGCACATGGTCAGCGAATATGAAACAAGTGGTTTCATACCGACAAGACGTTTTGCCGAATTATTCGACACTTCTTTACGAACCGTTCGCCGTGTACTCCACGCAGAAGGTTTACATCATCGAAAACCAGCTCAAAAACCATATTTGACGGAAAAACATAAACAAGAACGTTTACGTTTTGCCCGCGAATACTTAGACTTCAACTGGGACACGACTATATTTTCAGACGAAAAGACATTTAAATCCAGCCAAAAAGGGAGACTTCATTTATGGCGTAAGAATAATACACGATGGTGTGAAGAAAACATAGTCCCCAATACAGAATCAGGTCGAATCACAGTTAACATGTGGGGGTGGATGAGTGCAGCAGGGCCAGGGGAACTTGAATATATTCCTCCTCGCGCCAACAGCTCGACTTACGTTGACGTATTAAGTGATGTCATGTTACCCACTGTGCGCAACGTTTACCCTGCTGATGAGTTTAAGGAGATAACTTTTGTCCAGGACAATTGCCCAATTCATCGGGCGAGCACTGTGCGTGAGTGGTTTAATAAACACCCGGACATAAAAGTTATTCCTTGGCCAGCACGATCTCCTGACCTCAACCCCATAGAAAACCTATGGGGTTTGATGATACAGCGATGGGAAGCACGGAATGAGCGATCTGATGAGCAGTTGAAGTTGCATTGCATGGAAATATGGGAAAATCTAAGGGGAACAGATATATGCTTCAATATTGTGGGATCCATGCGTCAACGATTACTTAATTGCATTGATAATAATGGGGGTTATACCAAGTATTAAGTTATAAAATACAAATATTGGTTTTAGTAATATTTAAGTTATATTGTGTCATAACCGTAATAAGAATTATTTTGAGGTTTAGTTTCAATCTTCTTTTCGTAATGAAAATGAATACTTAAGCTATAACCTCAATAAGTCCTTTGTTAACTTTGAAGTTTGAAATAGAACGAACTCACTCGCAGTAGAATAAAAGTAGTATTACTGAGTAATTTAATTGTATTGTGACAACGAGTCCGCACTTGTTATATTTACGTGGGTAGATTTGCTAAATTTGTGGTATGTTACCCACACACAGAGTAATTAAAGCACAATATTATTATATTACTAAGATACAATACCTATTTTAAGCCTATTGTCATATTTCATTGATTAGCTACTTTACTTCAATAAATCAATTGTTCTTTATGAGAAAATGAACTGTTTTAACTAGCAGTTTAATTATTTATACTTCTTATAATTACATCGAATAAACATTTTGTAATCACTCATTGAACATTTTTATTCTTAACCCCATAATTCAATAACAATATAGTAATTATTACATTATTATTTTCGTTTTAATAAACGAGAATAATAATATAATATTAATTATATTTATCTAATAATAAAAGAACAGATGAAGATTATTGTTGAAAAGAAAAATAAAAACCTCATCTCGAGATTGGAACCCCGACCTATGTGTCTCACAATCCGATACGATACACTATCAGCTATTGGACCTTAATAATTGGTCGTGAATTTTAGCAATCATATTATGAACCTACCAAGGTCACACGTAATTACGAACTCTTGGGTGTGAAAGCGACGGTATGTTTTTTGTTTCGGTCGACGCCTGTTTGTGAACATCACTTAAGCACACAGCTGTAGGTACCGCACACAGACGTAGGTTCGGCCTACGCGTGTTCTAAGCAATGTAATCCTTAGCGTGCTACTGCAATTATGACCGCTTACTGTACATTAGCTGAATCGCCAAAAAGAAAAAAAAAAACCTTCTCTAACGTTTTTAACCTCTCAAGCGCAACTGTTAATACAGTAGGTAATTGTTGGCATTTTAGTTAGGGACTTGCTTACAGAGCGGGTAATCAACAAGAAAATCATTTTATATCAGATTAGAACTATAATGTTAAACAAAAAATAACTTGCACATCTTATCGCAAAATAAAATTTCAAAATTCGTTCAAGTACATAATAACGTTATTTACTTATTTCTATGAATTATTCAATATATTTTTTCACGAAAACCAATTCAATAAATAACTGACTTCAATTTTTAAGCAAAAACCCTAAACCTAAATTGAATTTCGAACTAGATCCATTTTCAAAATGTCACTCCACGTACCAAGGGATGCATTAGCACTTACATACCTAAGTTCTCACAAATCAAATGGAAAAATTTACATACATCACCGAAAAAGCGATCGACGTGACAGTTAATCGAATCTCTGAACAGACGTGAAGCGTCCACTACATTCGGCTTACGGCGTTCAAATAAAAAACCGGATCTGAATTGCTTTTCCCCGAAAACGATAGTGTGAATGAGTGAGACTTTTTCAAAGGGTGCAAACAATGCGATCCTTTTCACGGTGTGTGTGTAACTATGAAGTGATTTGTCCGCGGGTCAATTTAATGGCGTTACGTGTAATATGATGCATTGTTAACCGGCCAGTATTAAAAACACGTTATTATTGTCTATGGGAGAGATTCCAATTGTGAATTCAAAATGTTATTTTTGTCAGTCTACACTGTTCTCTACCTATTAAATTCGTATTTAGTGCATTTGGTATTTATGAAAAAATCTGGGATAGTGGGTAGAAATATGATACAATTTTAAATTTGGAAGTTTGAACTTATTTCTAGTTCGTTCTTCGTTCGTTACGAAATATTCCTTGAAGTGCGCTTCGTTACTTATTTAGGCACTTCTTATTTTTCTTTTGCCTTCGATATGCTAATAATCTTTTTACGTCATGACACTGATTCGGATCGCATAACAAACGAAAGTGAATTGCAATATTCTGTTATAAATCCGCAAAGATATAAAACTCCATCTAGGTTTATAACAATTTTAATCCACCTTACAAACTTTGTCGTTGGAGAATAAACACCGAGCGGCATTTTTATAAAAAAAAATGGAATCCTCTTTCCTTTGGCGCGTTATCTTTCGAATCGTACAATATTCAGATGGAGCAGGATTTGTGAGTTTAACTTTTTCCAGTTATTATTCATAAATGCAAAGGCGCTAGATATTAGGAGAACTCACTTCAGAAGTTGAAGGATTGGATTTGCGAGTTGGATTGGATCTTGTCAATATAACATTGAACTGCGCCTGATACTGCCTTTGATGCGATAATGTTTTATTTCGTTGGTTATTCGCGTTTCTGTCTTATTCGATTCGTTATCCGAAGTAGATTACGAGATGTAGTGATTTTGTGTCTATAAACTACTGACTGTCTATGTTGGTAATCATTATTTAATACGCTGATAAATTCATTGTTAGTGTGACTTGGTTTTATAAAGGCAGAATCAGTCCTATACACCTGAATTCGCATTTTCTCGAAACCCTATAGATTAAGGGGACTACAGGACCTAAACGTGCCTAAACAAGGTTGCCTTTAAGAGATCGCAGTAAGCGATAAGGCCGCCCATTGTATATTTTATAGTATTACTTTTTCTTTATGTAATGTATAATCTGGTGTACAATAAAGTATATATAAATAAATAAATAAATAAATAAATAAACGCAAGTTTTATAATGCCTAAAAGAATATGATCCAATGCAGTAAACAAAATCAGAAAAATATATGATATTCTTCAGGATATATGCTAGTATGATAGTGTGTTGAAAACATAATACAACTAATTTGATACGATAGAAAAAAATCATGAAGATACCTCTAAAAATTTCTTTTAACGATTAAAAATCATATTAATTTACATGCAATCATTTTGATTTTTTGTCAGATTATTCTACAAGCTACATATTAGCATAATAGTGTTTTAATTTTCCAGTCCAATCAATAGATTTTTTGTAAATCGCTAACTGCTTCATATTTTGCAATAAATTACCTGCGTCGTGTCATCGCGCTTCTCTTTCATTTCTATGCAGTCCGACAGTGACCGCGCTTTAGCTGTTGTAAGCCTCTTAAGAACCAAATATTTTCGCATTTTTGAAATTACGTACCGACACTTATTCTAACGATAGATTTAAAAAAAGAACTCTCTTTACAGGACTCGCCTGCGATGTGGAACACATAGACTGAAGTAGAACAAAGATGGGCGCTTTTATGCGTTTGGATCGAAGCACCATGGCTTTCCTCTGGATCCTCGTGGGATTGGGAGCCGTCCACGCCGTCAAAGTTGTCATAGAACCACTTCCCAAAGGTAAGTCTATAATAAATACTATTTAATAAATATTCGTCGGTCAAAACATGCGCTGGAATGTTAAAAAATAATGTTCCAGACTAAAATACATTCTCTTTAGATAAATACCCGTACGTTTTATAAAAACTTATTACGGTTTTCAAAGGAAAATTTTCCAAGAGAATTCACTTTAAACACGTATCTAATTTCGAAGACTGCAACAGTAGAAATGCACATAAAAATAAAAAAGGTCCTAACCTGTCGCTCACAGAGGGTAAACAGAATCGGGCACCCGGTCTTAATTTAGCTTTTTTTTAACTTAAAGCCGTGAACCGTCTCCCCTAAAGTTCTCCCCCAGATGTTGATACGTCTGACTTCTCTTTAGTTACGTTTAATTTCCTATCTCTCTTGTCGTGACGTTTATTACGGACTTGCTCACCCACACCAGCAACCTCCAACCTACTTTTGTTCGCGGGCACTAATAACCATTTGGAATAAATTTTTATTCGAAGCTCTTCGCTGTCTATTTTCGGACTGTGCGGCGACGCTTTATTGTTTTCGCATTAATTTACAGTCAACAGCTGCGGGTAACGCGGATTTCTAAGGAGTTTTTATCTGTGCCTTCAGTATTCTTTCTTTGAAAGTGAGAGCTCCTATTAATATTAATTAAAAGTTTGAATAATTGAATGGATTCGGAATTGTCCCTCGTTGTTTGGTTTCCACCGACAATAATTAAAACTTAAGAGTCAGATCATTATTCAGTGTTTGTAAGTGACAGATATTCTCACCCTCAATTGTGAACACCTAAGATTCTAAATATTTCGCATGCCATTAAGACATTAGCCTATGCAAACTTTATTACAGAACGTGACAACATTGTAGAGCATAATTTTAGTAAACAAATAAATAAAATGGTAAGAGTAATCAACTAAATAATTAAAGCAACCTATAAACAACTCGGAAAGCAAGTCACGAAACGAAGGTACAATTAAGAGCTCGCAGTCGGCATATAAAACACGAAGACGCATTCTTTTTGCAGTGTTTCAGGTAATTACTGAAGCGAAAAACGTTGGCACATAAAATTCTTTATTGATTTACACAAACAAACATTAGGTCAATGTGTGCAGGCTTAAGACACGGCGCACACTTTGCGACTGCGACTAGACGCATAGGGTGCTAAGTGTGTCGTACAAGTTGCAACGGAAGGCTGGAGTCGCACGCTCTCAGTATGTAATGTCGCAGCGTCTAGACGCACGGTGCATGCGCACACCCCATGACAGTTGCATGTGACATTGTCGTAAAGCTGTCGCAGTTGAATGTCGCATAGTGTGCGCCAAAGTTTACTGTATGACTGCGTGTCTGTGTGTGTCATGTTGCAGTACCACTGCAAATCCATGAGGAATTTGGCTTCATTTGTTTTTCTTAACGTCCTGTGAATGGGTTTTACTACCATCAAACAGACGAATTAAAAAAAGGTGAATGTCCGTTTGAATGCGTGATACTGCCAATTTGTTTTTTTGTTTTGTCGTGGACATTATTCTCGACAAGCTATTTATTCCTCACATTTTCAATGACAATGCCATTCATTTTGAGAATTCTTTATTTATAGAGGCATGTGGAACAGGGTGTATAGTTCACTCATCCTCTATAGAAAAAGGAGGATCCTCCGACCAAACAGGTGTCGTGTCTCGTGGGCAACTGCCCAACGATTGATGTCAGGACGTTGTATCTTTACTCGTCGTGCGGTAAACCCTACTTGCGAGATGCAGGATTTTGCGTGACGTCAGTGTGTCGCCTAGTTCGCATGTGGCGTTGTAGATGCCGCCGCTACACGTTTTTAAGTAGTCGAGGAGATGAATTTTACAGACATAATTATGAAGCAATGGAATAATGGAATTTTCCTCGAAATCCTTCGGATCGACAACGAGATTTCTTTGTTTTACGTACATTTAATATTAACGTATTATACACATCAATTCTCTAAACGGTGGTCAAAACCTTATCAAAATCTGTTGCGTGGTTTTGATATGTCAAAACTTGACGTTTTGACATATTGGTTATGTCAACACATAGTTTTTATGACAGCTGCGCGCACAGACTGCATTAAGACCGCGGCGCGTGAGTCACCGACGGTATGAAATGTTACCATTTTAAATATTATATTTTATATAAACATTTATAACTAAGTATTGTATTTATTCATTTTATTTTTGTCTTATTTTGTTATTTCACTATATGCTGCACCGGTTCACGTCATCACGTCAACGCCGGCTGTCGCTGAAAACCAGCGTTGGGGCCCTGTCTCGCATAGGGTCGCCCAAATTGTTTATTTTTGTGTTTTGTTCTTTCTTTGCGTCATGTGTACCGCAAATAAACGTATTTTCTTTCTTTCTTTCAACAACGTGGATATACAGACTAACACGAAAAGCGTAAATTTATAATATGTAGCCTCAATTCTGTCATAACTTAACCTCTTTCTTCTAACACTATTTCCCAACTTCACACAGTGGAACTATTCGTTTCCATTTATTACCACTGTGAACGCAATTTGAAGGCATTTACGATGATTACTACTTCCGACTTCAGCAAAACGTTTGCAATAGAATGTGATAATCGCGTGCATAGTATATGCAAGCATAAAAATATCACATAAATATTGTACTTACGTAAAGTAGTTAATTACAACATTATACGTCGTTTCATGTGCAGTCCTAGACTGCTGTTGTTCATAAATAATTAAATACAATTGATGAAAGGACTTTTGGAGTTCAGAGTGGATTGCTCTGCCGTATTGTAATGGTCGCTCTCACAGACCGGTACAAAACGAATCAAATACGCCCAATTTCGAGCAGAAAACCGCAGTGTGGCGTGGTCCAAGTATAAAGTTTTTATGAATTTTTGACAAATATTCCGATAAAATTGTTGTTATTTTAATAAGTGTAAAACAATTATGTCGTCATTATCCTAAAATTATTTACAATAAGTAAATGTCAAATTATTTGGACAAGCATTTTTAGTGAAAAGAAGTTGCATGTTTGATTGGCGTTTCATGAATTCTCCCACGAATTTAAAAGCATAAGTCTATTTTATAATGATCCCTGAGTTTAACGAGAAATTCATAATTCTGTACACGTGTCGCTTATAAATAGAATTTTGTAAGAATATTTTGATTTAAAAGAGTGTCCGTGGAGTTTCTTGCCCGTTCTTCTCCATAGGTACCTACTACGCTTTGGAATGGGCAACTAGCTTCATCTTTCTGACTGACCGACCCCTTGACAATTCAAAAGTGCCTGTAATTGGTTTATTTGAAATAAATGCTTTGAGTTTGAGTTTGAGTTTGAGTTTGAATCAAAAACAGAAATGAAAGTGATATTAGTTCTACGAACATCGGAGATTGTCGTTTGTTTAACGTTCTAGGAAAATAACTGGAGTAGGTATTCAGAAAACGCAACTCGATTAAATAAATTCAACTAATACTTGGAAAATTGAAAATACTTAGGTAGGTACGTATTGCCTTCATAGAACAAGAGAATGAATTCAGAAGATCATTATTTGTGAATAACATGGTCTGATCCAATAAACATGTAGAAAATGATACGTGATATTGATACAGTAGTCATTATTATGTTTCAAAGATGAAGATGCATAAAATCCCTACATGGAGACTTATTGTGTACCTAACCATCCACAATATCAAGCATAACCCTAATTTCCATATACTATAACATTCGCAGTTAGGTCTCACAACTGTGTACACTGTACACTAACCAGACACATCCGTCTACGCACAACATGACCCAAATCAGTATAACAAAGCAAATTCATCAACATGATGCATAGCCGTCTATCTAGTATGAACTTGTCCCACACTGCCACATAACGTCTGGTGGTGCCTGTACCCTGCAGGCATAGATCTACTGCTGCCAATTAAAACTATAGATGGTAACATGTCGCCGACGAATGGCCGACTCATACAGCCACGCTCCGTTTTATATGCTGTCCGCATCCGAATTACTTACAGGGTGTTTTATGTGATGGTGGTTTTAAACCTATTGCATTTTTTCCGAAGGTTTTAAATGATGTAGGTGTTTTGTATTTTTGGAAACTTAAATTGGGTCTCGTTAAATGACGAAGTATGTTTACAGTTTGTACAAGAGTAAAGTACTATTTCAGTTTTCGGTTAAAGTAATGTTTAATGATACACAAGAAAAATTATTGGAAATTCGTACAGATTTTTCTCAAAATGGCAGAGAGATATCCAACCTATTGATTTTTGTAGCATACGGCATTTCAGTCAGTGTTAATTTATGAAAATTGTTATCGACTCATCTCATCTTTTCGTAAAACTTTAAAGAAAAACTTTAATAAGTTGCTAATTTCATTAATTACTTACCATTATTAAATTATTCTCGCCTCTTTTCTTTTTGGAATCATAAAACGTAAATCTAACAAAGATTCTGGGGCTTTTACTTAACTTTAACGACAATGCCTGAGTTTAACGGTTAGCTTTAATTACATTTGTACTGTTCTGGGTAATTTCATGCTTCGCTTTCACATTTTGCTTACATTGTTTTAAGTTGATATTGAGTGTTCGCGTAAAAGATATGGCCACTTCACTTCTGTTCGCCTTAATTTGGACACTCGGTATGAATACAAAGTTACGTTTTAGGATAGTGGAAGACGACGTTGATTTGATGTAGCGTAATCCACAAAGTTTAGCTATTACTTTATTTTGTAGCGAATTCGTGTAGCTAAGATTGTAGTTTGCAATGCAGATGATTGTTTTACTTATTCTTTAAATAATTTATTCGAATAGTAAGTACTTTAATTAAAAATTTAAAAGTTCGCTATTTCTATTTCTGTTATTGTTATTCTGTTTTTGTTAGTCTGTAAGTTCATTTTTCATTTTTTATCTTTATTTTTATTTAATTTAAGTTCAGATTACCAAATTTTATAATGTACATTGTAAAATTTGGTACTTACTATGAATAATTTTCACTTTCAGGGCTACTTCCATTTTTCATATACTGTTTACTTGTTTTTATTGCATGATGTGGTCTCCTATAATTGAGGGAGCACATATATTGTTGTTCTTATCTTTATATTATAGCATGTAAGGTGTATTCTTTGTTGGAGATCCTAATAAAATAAAATAAAATAAAATAAAAAATATTAGATTATTGTTTTTTGTTACTTTGCAAACACGCTGTAGGTACATTTATTTAACCAAGTAAGAACAGCGACAACTCATGATAATTTTCATCCAGTTGATAAATTAATGGTGGAAACCTCAAGCATTTTCTTTTATTTATTAGCATACGTAAAAAGCCAGTGGGTAACTTGTAACTTCCCTTGGAAAAATACACAAGTTTTGTTTAGAAACACTCTGTTTTTGTTTACCGAGGGTCCCGGCCGGTGGGGGGACGATTTGTGACACTAAAACAAATGACGCGCGCCCCATGCTCGATTGACGACGTGACATGACCAAAACTGCCGTAACCTATGGCAGTAACTAACTGGCCAATAAATGTTCTGGTTCTGCATTTTGTTTTTATATTCAAAATAGATATGTAAGTATTTTTGATTAGTCGTGAATTCAGTTATTTGAGTCACTGTCTTATGTTTGTGTTGAATTTAAAAAACTGAGATTAAAACGTCTATTTTAATTTGTCGTTAGCGATGCATTACAAATCGCATAGCATAATCAGCCTTTAATGTTCCCATTGCTGGGACACAAGCCTCCTCTCTCACAAATGGCATAAAAGCCAGCGCACATTAGCGGACGACGCGGCGGGGCAAGGTATTTAAATATACCAACATAAATTCGTACGTATCTAATGGTAAATATAGATTCCAAAGCTCAGAGACCGACCACGGGGCATCAAAGGGGATATTTTTCTGGGGTAATTGAAGAGCGCGCTGGAGAATACCGCGTCGGGATGCGACAACATGCAGAGCGACGCGAAGGCATGCGACGGTATGCGCCGGAGTCTGCTAGCATACGATCGCGGGATCGTGATATATATTTGATCGCATGTGCCTGTTCTTTGTCTGCGAAAATCGATAGTAACACCAAATTCTAATCCACCTTTTCAAAAACTTCAACACAAGCAACTCATTCAGAAGCAAGTTTTCTACTGCGTTGCGTAGTCGCTGAGCAAGTCAGAGGGCCACCGGGCAAACCCCGTTGATGCCGCGGATTCCAGTATTGCGCTGCCGCCGGTACCGCTGGCGGCATGCGACATCGCAAATCTTCAATCTGCGCTGGCCGGCGCCAAATCCTCCTCGATGCCGTCCCCCACCACGCTGGTGTGCGCTGGCCTTAAATGTCATAAACTTTTACTAAGAACAGCACTAACTAACCAAGTCATCGGTCTCTCAAATGGACAAACGTGCACAAAAACTTCTGCTACAATGCTCTAACGTGAATGAAAAAACTTACCAAAAACCTAAATGAAGAAAAAGAATTAAGATCATCCGATAATGATAAATAGTTTTAAATACCTATTCGAAGTACTAACGAGATAGCGTGGAGTGAAACAGCTGTCGTACATCCCACGCTAGTGGTAAGAAACAGCTAAGATGTAATGGGTAGTAATGGGTTTACGCCTTTAGGCTACGCGCCAAAAACCCACCCCTATTATGCACTACTGTGATTTTACTACCTAACAAAGTAAAAGATGAGTACCCTAATTACGTAAAACACTTTCCATCGCTATCCAAGGGTTTCGAAGGAAATTACTAAATTCCGTAGGTTACAAAAAAAATTCTGCTCAACAACGTTAATAACGCAATGAACATGGCTGAACCGTCAAAATTAAAGGGATTGCAATCAAATGCCATTTTTTATGTATTACGCAATCACCCCACAGTTTTTTGGCCTCCTTCGAGGCTAAAAACTGTTGTAACCCAGCTTACCCCTAAATGAAAACGAGCAAAAAGATAAGAACAATAATTCTCCTTTCAAATTAAAACGCAAATAAAAAAAAGAAATTTATTTTTCAGTTAATATACTTAGTGACGAAAACGTTTTATCATTTCTGCCAGAAACGTCATTGTCTGATAACATGCTTTGGCACGGAAGGAGTAATGTTCTTGAGGAAATGAAGGACGAAATCTTTGCGGACAGCTCCCTAGGGTAGGTGGCCGGGTAGACGCGATGATTAACGTCCTTTACACGAGTTATACTGTTGTCTGTCGCACAATAACAACTAAATAGACTTATTTATTTGTTGTGAAAGTCTACGCAGGTTAATTAGCAGAGATTAGGAGGAATGTGTGTTTTTATACGATTACTGTCGGCTGGAATGAAGGTAATAAACGAATAGAATGTGTTGCGAAGTAATAATGTTTAATTTGGAGATGTAGAGAAAGTTTTGTCTTAATATTTGACGGTATCATTCATCTACTTAGATAAAAATAAAATCACGTTTTCAGTTTCCAGAAAAATTATTTGGTTACTTCAGAAATTCGTTTCTAGGAATTTACTTTTCAGTAAATGGATGTGAAAGAAATATCCTTTAATTTTCCAAGTTATAGTAACAAAAAATATGTAGATAAAATCAACTGACACTTTATTTTATTTTACCTTTTATACTTTGATACATATCCCACACGAACAAAGGCCAAACATAAACCAATTTGAATACATTTAGCAGGGAAATAGACAATTCGGTATCACTAACACCAATTTTGCCGATGCACACCACAACAAGGAAACTATTTCGAACAAACTGCTTTAATGGTTCAAAGAGAAACAAACATAAATCACTGTCGAACTTCAAAACGAAGAGATAAAGAGGCATCTAAAAACAATAGGAGAAGATCTCATTTCAACCCCAAATACGTTTCCGATATTCAATAAAATGCCTCAAACGGGATCACATAAAGTCCTATGGATATAACGTCGCATATAAAACGGTTAAATATCAATATGCAAACAGGTTTTCTTCTAAGCGTATTGCTTTATTTGAACTATCTTTAGTTGTTTATCAAAATGATTTTATGTCTGTTTTGTGCCAATGGTATTGATTACAAGGTTTTTATTAGTATTGCTTCGTTATGGACCTTCTTACTGATAATATCTGAGATTTCTAGAAATGTTTGGAATTTATCCCACGCACAGCTTCCTACAAAGTACCTACCATTTATTTGTTTTAATAGCTATCGTTTGTTTTAGTTTTTATGATCATGCAAAATCTTGTATGCTTTTATCAGAAATGAATTTGATATGATGTCTCCCGTATTTACGTTTATTATCTATGATGATATCCATAGTTTATAAAAACAGATTATAATAACAAAACAGTTCTCACCTGACGGAAATACTCGTGTTGACTTCCCCTAAATTCGTATTTAGAATCAAAATCCCACCATATTTGAATAATCATATTCATATCTGTATCCCTGATTCGATTTTCGAAAAATCTTCGCCCGATCGCATCCGTTTCAGGACTGGCCGTCAACAAAAGGAAAAAGTCGTTGTTAATCTCAAATCCTCGATGTGAAAACATCTGTTTACTCCAAAGCGAAGCTATAAAATAGAAAATATGAGGTGAATTTTTCATCGACTAAGCTCTTGTAATCTCTATGTAAGTTGTTTTACATATTTGCGAAGGTAAAAATATTTTCGCAAAGTAACAATTTGAATAAAAAGTAATTGGATTTCTACTTTGCTTTTACATTGTTACCAGTTTGTATTAAGTATTCAAATCAATAATCCTAGTATCACAATATTTGCTTAAGTTATATTTTTTGAGCTTGATATTTCAAACTTTCAGAAAGAAGCAAATTACAAATGTATTATTATGAATATTTTAATTATATTTACTCGTATTAGAGATGAAAATAGATATTATAACCTTAATATTAGCCACCTACAATAGCCAACGAACAATGTATTGTTTGGTACAACCTTATATCAGAAATGCATTTATTAGGTTACTCAACCTACGGCAGCCATATTAGTGTCCATTAGTTTCATATTGATAGGTCAAAATATATAGGGAAATGATACGTGCTTGTAGCTAAGCCAAACCTCCATATTACGTATGTCAGATATGTAGCTAGAGTTACAGCCCGTTTCAAACTTAATGGCGGCTCGGAACATGAGGCGAGTCGCTGCGCAGTAACAAATTCATGGGTCAGCGGGGGTGAGGGGTGCGGTACTGCGCAGCGAGCAGCTAACTTCTGAGCCGCCATTAACCTGCAATCGAACTATACATATATAGCTACTCGTAAATACAATTCGTTTATTAATTTGTTATTCAAAATTCAAAAGTCATTTATTCGAACTAGGCTGAGAATCAGCAGTTTTCGAACGTCAAAATGACATAAGACAGTCCCCCAAAAACGCCCGCACTTCACCACTTTCTAGTGCTTAAACTGGGAAGAAGAAGTGGCGCAACAAACTCCCCAGCAGCACAGCTGTCAGTTCAGTTGGAAAAACTTGATTCTATATAATAATAGTGCTTATGCAAAAATAATTTACGTTACCACAAATTGCAATCAACTCAAAAAATAAAAACATTTTAATGCGTAGATTATGTCAAAAATAAATGAAAACAAAATTAAAATAAATTGACTTACAGTCAAATAAAATAATCCAAACAATTATATGAGCTCATATACGAGTAGTACAGTAGTACGACCAGTTTTGACTTGTACTAAACCTATACTTTCTTATGTTGTCCTCAGCTCTTTCAGAATCAATCAACTCAGCCTTTTGCAGTCCACTGCTGGACCTAGGCCTCTCTATAACTATAAATCTATGGGGTAGCCGTGGGTTTAAGCCGTGTGTGTAAATGATCGTGACTGACACTGGACTAGGCTCTTTAGAAATCAATGGATAATAATATAAGGTTCAATAAGTTATTTTCGCCAGATAGATATTGCTTTAGTTACTGCCCCTTTATCGCCCTTGTGGTATAGCAAGTTCTCCCTAGTCAGCGCTTGCAACTATGTAAGTACATATTATGTACATTTTGTACATGTGGAGGCCAGTATGATACAATTATGGCGTAGACCAGGCCAGCATAGCAAATAAGGTTAATACACGAAAAGGTATAATATACCGTCCTATAGTACCTCCGTACGATTCCTGATACACGATATTTTCCCTGTTTCATGTAATATTATCACGTTGTTAGTGAAGACTTATGAAATGTACTTTGGATGAATTTATTTTTTGTGTCTCGTATTCGTGAAATAGGATATAATAGTATTATTATGAACGTTGAGCGTCTTATGTTTGTTCGAGTAGACGATACCTACGTGATACTTCTAAAGAGATGTACAACGATTATTTTCCTTTCTCATATTTATTTTTGTTTATTACTTTTACTAAGAAAATGGGTTTAGTTCTCCAGTCTGTATCCCGCAGCTACATTGACTTATGACAAAACAAGGTCTGACTAATCCTACTAATATTATAAACGTCTTCTTATAAACAAGTACTTACCTGGTTTTGTTCGTATATTTCCATAGTGTTACAATGAGCATCTAAATAAAAATTCCAATATCTAGTAGGTAGGCACACTAAAACTGCAATATGCACAAAACACAGCTTGAAATATCTGTGCATTTCCTGATCATCAAGTGCTTAAAACGTTGATCAATCAGTCTGACCAGACGCTGTTTATTTTAAAACTGTTCTCTCTGCAAAACTGACCACGATAATAGGGGCGAATTCTGTTAATATTTACGATCACGTAAATCAATAGTGGTCTCTGTCCACATTAGGCGATTTATTCGATTTGTGGTCTACCCTTGCAGGGTCGCAAGGGGCTACTACGGCAACTCTTAACGTATTCTAGACAACGCCACCTGCCCGTTCAATATCATTCGCAGTGTAGCCGTCTGTGTGGAAAAAGGAGCCGATTACCCTTGTTTACGCACAAAATAAAGTTTTCTTCTCATTGGCTCAGAGATAAAGCAGCGCAGAGATTAAATTCGGGTCGTGTTTGCTGTGAGACCCGCGCGCCCCATGTAAACGACCCTAGGTAAGGAGACAAAATATCATTTGGCATAGCGTAATAGCCTCTGAAGAAAGGTTACTTTACGACTTCTTATTTGGCGTCTTGTAATGAGTTTCATAACGAGAGGGGTGCTGCAAATGCTGGCCGCTTTGATTTTTAAATGATTTTAAATGTAAGCAACGATTTTAATGTTTATTTTTAAGCTTTGCGTTCAGTTGTAGGCCGCCCCCTGCTGCTGCGAAAAGTTGAATACTAATAGGACAAATAATGCTTTCGTTAATTACATTTTCCCCCATTTTTTCGTACCTACATCGAGATAAAAACACTTTCGGACTAGGTAATAAAAAAAGTTCGATTGAATTTTGTAAAAACGTGACCAAGTAAATCGACAAAAAGTTGTGCCCTACATAACTCTAGAGTAGTGTATAAGCTAAACACTTTGTTGCTCAGTTTATGCCAGCCAAGTAGGCATGTGACAGTAGAAAGGAGTGCAAAGCTCTTTACTCTGTAGAACCAGTTCGAAATGCTCCAGTAATCCTGTCACTTTGAATTTGGTTTCAAGTCGGGACCCACGTTACCTACTTTTACGTTCGAAATACTTTGTTGTGTTTATGGAAAAGTCAACGGCAAAGGACTCTTTTGTTCGCTTAAAATTTTTATGTATTCATTAGTTTGCCAAAAGATAAATATGTAGAGGTTTTTGGGAGAATACTTTACGAAATTTGCTTTGGTATGTTGTTTTTGTTCTAGCCTTAATTCAAGTTTTACGTTACCCACTATTTTGGTAAAAGAAGTGTACAAAGATCTTTCAAATATTTTGAACACTGAAATATAAGAAAAAATAAATATTTAAATATTAAAAAAATAACAAAACACCCAGACATCTGGCACAAACAACAACAAAAGCACATGCTATTCCATTTTTAAAATTAAATAACGGAGAAACAACAACGAAAAATCTAAAAGCTTACATCAAAACACAACACGTATAGGACCGCTCTCACGATATGATCCCACGTTTCTCTGGGGACCTCGACCCTAATTGGACGTGGTCAGCCTCCGGAATCAGACGTCGATTATTTAATCTATGATACCACATCTTATTCAACTTTTATATCGGCTTGCACAAATTGGTAGAACGATTTGCTGAATTGTTTCGAGTTTTTTGTTTTATTTGTTTTTAAATACATATATTTCTTAGTGCGAAATTCTCACTTATGAAACTGGGTTTTAGGATTGCGTATCTTATGGTTTTATTACTCGTAACGTGTCATTTGAAGCGGATTTTTTTTTGTTTGAGTAGGTATGCAGCACCTTCTGGGTGACTAGGACAGAATATTACGCTAATTATTCTGTTGTTTGAATCTGATTGCAGGTAGGTATAGTTGTAATCATGAACACAATATTAATGATGATAAAGGTGATGTTTTGAACAAAGGGAAATTTGGGTTAACTTTATTTTCAGTCAGATCAAAGTTGGCAATAAGTAGATACCTACAGAAATTTAATCAATAAAAGAAAGAAGAAAGAATAAATATTTTATTTGGGACACGCACAGGAAATACAAACACAAATATTTGTAGTTGAAAAACATATTCTCCAATACATTCCAACTGCAAATGTAAGTTTGTACGCACATTATTGAGAGATTTACCATGTTATTTTAAGACCAAAGACTTCTTATAGGTTTCCTGTAATCTATGAGTAAAGAACCATGGTCTGTATTTTTTTCAAAACGTTAGGCTCAGTAGTTTTGGAGATAAGGGAATGGTAAATTTTCATCTAATTTCTTAAATATCTTTAAAAGTGTTTGTTATAAAATTATAAAAATATGTATTTGAGATCCTCACAACAAGTCCTTTTATTTGATATGTCACACGGATTTTCTAATTTGCCCTCATAAGTGACCCCTATATTCATAATTCATTTATTTACGTTCAACGTCTGTGTTTGGGTTACAAAATAGATACGTGTACCAAATGTCACCTTAATCGGTCCATTTGATTCGGAGCAAATTGGCTGTGACAGACGGACAGACAGACAGACACACGAGTGATCCTATAAGGCTTTCGTTTTTTCTTTTGAGGTACGGAACCCAAAAAAACAAAATAAAACAATTTTTTCGAATAAAAGAAAACTAAAACAAAATATATGTGCGAGGCCACAAAGGCTCCTAGCTCAGCATAATGCAGCGATGTTTAAAAAATAAATACCGCAGTGTTGATTCTGATATATATTTCGGCTGTGATGTCACCCACGGACATATATAAATCCTACTAGGGGATTAAAAAAAACAATAAATAATAAAAAAATAAAAATATAATTTAATAGCAACAATATAACTTAACACAACAAATAAAAAGCATATGATTATTATAGCCCTACAATAACCAAAACATGTCCACTCGCTTGACCTGTATCGTCGATTTCTCGAACTGCAAACACTCTAAACTGTAGCACCGGTAGCTTACTCTGGCAGTGGAGACGAGCGACGTGAGTAGCTTCAAGATACCTTATCTTCGATCCAGGCTATTAGGGGCCGACAGCCATTGGCCTGCCAATAGTGGCGGCCAATATCTGTTGCACTGTACTGTGATGTATTACAAATATTGGGATTGTAAATATTGGGTTAGGGATTCTAGTGGGAGTATTATTGAACCATTCAAAATCATTCTAGATCTATAATGTTACAAATCTAAAGATCCACCCACCTCAACCAATTTACAAAAAAAAACTTTTTACAAAGAAAAAACCAACCAACTTAACAAAAAAATAACTTTAATTTCGGAAGTCGGTGTCTTTGGTATTGAATTATTGTTTTTTGCCACCGACTTCCGAAATTAAAGTTATTTTTCACTGTAGTGTTTTTTTTTGGAAGTCGGTTGGTTTTTTCTTGGTAAAAAGTTTTTATTTTTCACTTTTTAGTTGTGGTACCTACCCCACACAAATTCGAATACCACTACCTGCTATGTAAATAACAGTGACAGGAAGTTCTTAACATATCATCCACATATACTAAGTGGGAAAAATACGTATTATTGAAGCTTACTCAAAAGCTATTCAAGCAAAGTTAATAAAATTTATATGGGACCAACTTGGGAGCATACCCTTTCATACAAAAAATAATTTTCAAAATAGGTTCACAATTGATGGAGAAATCGGTGGACATAAAAAAAAAAATATACGCGACGAACATATAACCTCCTCCTTTTGGAAGTCGGTTAACAAGATGGAATTTCTCATACTTTAGTGTCAGCGAAGTTAAACTAGCCTTGAGTATAATACATAATAATGACTCATCGGAGAGTTAGGTTGTTAATAATGCATTTACAGTTTCTAATTTATTTAAATAGAACCATTGGAATTGGCTGCGAAAACGCTAGACAAATCCGATCCCTAACTATAAGTTTTTCTAACAAAGTTGAAAATAAAGTAACTCCAGGAGAACTGCAACTTGTATGTAGTTCCTGATTCACGGAGTAGTTTAGAAGACAGACTGTATACGAGGATAACATAAATAGTCTGAGCGTTCGATTAACAATGAATAAGCAATGCAACTAACAGGCAATTGTTCCAGAATAACTTGAACTGAATTGTGGCATTGGATTAACTACTCAGCGCGACCCGATGAAACTTCGTCTGCCTGAGATCATTCCCTATAATATTCAATTTAACTTTGACACTTCGCCCGTCCAACAAAACCACTGTAAGCTTTTTGTTTTAGGATATCACTTCTCACTTCTCGGATTAATTATAATTTGCGACAGAATAATAATTTCACTTATAAAGTCGGCGCTTGGGAGCTCATTTTGAATGAAGCCTTGTCGTTGCCGACTAACTTTTGGAAGTAAAGGATGTAGTTTGAACACCACTTAGACACATGTTATCGCTATAAGAGCGAATCATTGGTCCAGAAATTTATGTGAGTAGTTAGTCTAGCGTATAAGCCGAAGGGGCCCTGTGCCTACACAAGTCCATGCTAAACACACTACACAATTTATCATATTAGTTACTGGTAGGTAGTTAAGCATTAAAATTTACTGTTTCAGTTTCCCTCTCTTCTGTCACAAGAATACTCTAGCTACATACTCGTACACTCGCACTTTAATCTGCAAAAATGTAAGACAAAACCAAAGGTTTTGAAATCATTAAAGTACACTATAAAAGCAATAAAATACTACATGATTTAGGTATACAAACAGTCCTTAGTAATACACAAAATGATTGTATAATTTCAGTTTAGCAGCGAAATCTAAGCTTAACACAATCACTTTCAACTTAGTAGACGGGTTTACAAAATGATATCTTAGTATTACAGTAACAGCTGTTGCTTTATGATATCTACACCAACGCAATTGCCTCAAACGCCTTACACAGTACACAAGGCTAATCATGAACTTATTCACAGGCTTAAGTTAGGCAACAATTTCCTAAAGTGGTGACTAAGTTCCCTTTGAATAGATAGCCAAGTGAAATAGATTATTGAATACGTACGTACGATTAACTCTGTCGACTATTTGTATTCTGTATGATATATGTTGAATTGTGAATGAATTTTGAGTGTCTAATGCTGTGTGATGAATTTGAGGGTTCTCTTTTCATTTTATTTGACTGTTCGTAATCGTAACATCATCATGTTACAGAGGGACTGGGAAATAATGGCATAAAATAGATTGATGTTTCATTTTGCTTTCAATGTTAATAATCTCTTCCACTAAAGTGAATATGGTATGGGCATCCAAATATCTGCTAATACTAGGTAATTAACTTAAGTGAAAATAAACTCCATTTAAAAATTTATAATTTTTCTCGTTCATTTTAAAACTAAAGTCGGGAAAAGTATCGTATAATATTCACAAAGACCAGAAATTAATTAAAGCGCAATAAGAAAATTTTGTATTTTTCTCTAGCTAACCTCTTTCTTTATCCTTTGACCAGCGTGTAGTGTATCTGACAGGCAATTTTCTACATTATAATAATGTATTTATTCTTCTTTAGATTGTTAGGAATTGTATTTGTAGTATTTCAATCCTTCAGAAACGTTCCTGAAGAAATGTACGTGTATCAAGACATATTTTTTGTTGAGTTGTCTTACATTTAGTAGGCAATTTTTACAAGCTTTTTGTTAACGTGCTTCGTTCGTATGTATTTTTGGCTTATCTGTGTATAATTTATCTTCTTATGATAACAACATTTGCTTTAGTGTTGATTATAGAAAAAGGCCGCAAACATGTGACTTTGCTCGGCGTATTAGTCTTGACATAAAATGTAATAAAAGTACTTTCTCTGATTACTTTCATTGGACATCGAATAACTTGATTGGCACCGACTTTCTTTGACTGAAAGCAGCCAACAAAAAAGTTTTTATTTTTCTTATTTTCTAATAAATCAAAAGTAGTCAAGTGGTCGTAAGAACTGATTCACACCAAGTATGTTGGCAATTTCTCGAAAATAAATTATCTTGAAATAAAAACTTTGTTTCAAACAAACAATCTTTTGAATAAAAACATATTAATTTACTAGCTTTTACCCGTGGCTTCGCCCGCGTGGAGGCCGAAAATTATCCCACATGAATTAACTACCGGGATCGAAAGTATTATAAGCATATGCCAAGGGATTGGACAATAATATCACCGATTCCACACGTCGTGTATTAAAAGAGTTTAGCAACCCTTCTCTTTTCGTAAACAACCTGTTTTCGTGATAAGTCCCTTGTTTACCTTTTTACGTCACAAACTATGTTGCCGGTCAAACAACTCTTTGAATGCAAGAAGTACAACAATGCAAACTATCGCTTATAATTTTCAATCATGGCACTCCGAAATACTTCAAAGATATTGAGTTTACGAGTCCTGGTTTCAATGTAACTTTATAAAATCGATAAGCATATAAAATTTATATCGATACGTGACATTGGTCACGGTACATTATAAAGAAACACGCTGTTGTGTAAATGGCTTAATCACGCTGGTGTGAACTATCTCGTTATATATTTATTAGTAATTATTAGTTACCCCATTTCTTGAACCTCTGAAATTGTGAAAATAAAAGACGTTTATGAAATACTGGATGGGTTGTACTGCTTAATAAGCAATTTATTTATCCATAATTTAATAGTAACAAACGGTACCTAAATAAAATTACAGTTAAAATGTCATGTTTGTAAATCGGTCGTGTTTTTGTCATGGAAAACGGAAAAATGTGCTAAGGTCTTCAGGCATCGTTTTGTGACAGCTAAGCGCCAAAATAACTAACGAGTTAATCAAAGGAATTTTAGCTTTAACCGCCTCTCAACGACGAAACATCAAACCCTTTGTGCTAAGCTTTGAAAACTACGCTAAAATATTGGGGAACCTAAAAGAGTGTCAGTTTAAGCCAATTACAGGAATCGGGGCATAAATAGCGTAATCCGGTCCAGATAGAACCGTATAGGTACACTTATCATAAATTACCTTCTTGATAGTTTTCTTTTATAACACTTACAAGCTCTTAGGTAGCAACATACCCCAAAATGGATGTACCAAAAGATAACGTATTACCGACATTACCTCAGAATTGGACTAGAGCATATTTTCTATAAAAAGATTCGGCCTTCGGTTTCCATACCCTTTGAGCGATATTGGGCTGGAATCTGGAAGTTTTCTACGTGGCTACCTTCGTCCACTCAATCGTTACTGATATCTCAGACCATATAAAAATGTAGGAGAAATGTTACAAGGATGCGGAATTTCTTAGGAAAGTTATCTTGTATGAAACGTTTTTAGGTCATGTCTAGGTTAGGAATGGTCTACTTTATCACTCTGTATGATTAGAGGTGGTTTAGAGGTTATTTGGGAGGATGGTTAGAGCATAGACTGGCATCATAGGTATTATCATTCTGAGATCACCAATGATGTTTCCACTACATGATGATCAATTGTTTGTATGCCTAAGTCTATGTAGATATATAAAATTGATGGCATCAATGATTTGGCTTAGTAATTCTGGCTAGTATTTCAGACAAAACTATGTTTAATTTTAGACCAAAAGAATCAAGCTAAGCTACATGTGGAAACATCTAGTATGTGAAAGACTACAACTTCCATTAAAAAAATACTAGTTTGAATTAAATTTAAAATAACTTTTTATAAAAGGAGACTGCAGAAAACTGAAGCGGATTTAACTAAAAATATCGCAGTTTACTAGAGAAAAGTTTGTTAAAGAAAGTAAATTTTATTACGCTTGTTTGAAATAAAATAAATTGCGAGGTCTGTTCAGCACAAACGAGCTTATAAAATGCGGCGAAATATGTGGTTGTAGATACTTGTGTTGCCAATACTTGCGACCAAATATAGTATGGACTAATCTTGTCTGTTTATAATTTATAATTTTGGCAACAGCTATGTGTTGGGCATTACTTTTGTGGTACTTAATTATATCTTTTCTGGGTTTATCTATATGTTAGTTGGTAGTCAAAACAAGGTTTCGCCAAAAAAAATCTGCGAGGTCTCCGCTCACTGACGTAGTCATAAAATCATCAAGTGCACAGGTGACAATGCATGCGGCACAGAATGGAAGAATTTGTTTGAACTATTTGCCATCGATACGCGAAGAAGAAGTTGAAAGCAAAAAAAAATAAAAAACTTTTATTTGCGGTACACATGACGCAAAGAAAGAACAAAACACGAAAATAAACAATTTGGGGGAAAATATGCGTCATATCCACGCAAAACGGCCATCGCTCAGCATAATGCTGCGACCCTATGCGAGACAGCCCCGACGCTGGTTTTCAGCGACAGCCGGCCAGTTGCTAGTGGTTTGATAACTTGAGACAGTGTATTGTGACATACCAAGCTATGAACTTTACTAGCGAATAGATCATAATATCTTTGTCGAATCAATACATTTATACATAGCTATTGAAAGTTTTTACGAAGAACAAAGCAACCGGGCATTAATGTCTCTTGGGACAGATTTGGCTTACTTTATTTGTTTACTGAAGCAAATGTGAAGAGAGGGGTGATGTTGAGTAGAATAAGGACAAAACACGTTTGTCATAGCTTATCGAAATTGGCAGCTGAAGATTTTGAAAAGTCCCGTTAAGTTTTTCTAGGCGTTGATAATTTTAACAAGTTTTGGAACAAAACTAACGATTGCACCTAGAAACCCAGTCATGAATTAAGTGATGATGTCCAACTCATTGTTAATGAAAAATGATGTTAAAATGATGCCAAAACACATATTCGGCCCCAGATTTACCATTCGAAAACTATTTATGAGTCGTATAAATCTTCCAAGCTCCTAAAAACGAACAACATTTTAAATACGAACAAAATAGTTACACGACCTCTATCATCGCTAGCCATTTGAGACAATTGAAGGGTAGTCTATAAAATTCTTAAGTCGCAGATCGAAGTGTATCCGACATGGGAGACAGTTTTGGTTTCGTGATTTCATTGCTATTAGGGCGGGCTGGCCGTTCCACGTTTATTGTTCAAGATACGAGTGGATTTGTGGAAGCAATTTCCTTTATACATTTTGTTTTGTCCTTTTTCCTGCAGTTTGATGGTCCACTTCGTGAGTTGTAGTCTTAGTTCGATTTAGCAAAACTCCCTGAATCGATACGATACGCATCTCGGCCGCAACCTGTCGGTGGGAACGTGGGGAGGGAAAGAATGTAATTATACTATTCCGATCACGTATAGAGCTGAACGAAAACTAATTTAGCACCGAACTTCTTTTGGCAAAAATTAAACAGGGCCTCCTATTTACTTTTGTGATTTAGAAAAGTAAATGGTTTGGCTGTGATTAGGGGTTTAATTGTTTTAGTTCGTAGGTACTACTAGTAGACACACATGATAAAATTAATTATTCGTGGAAGTTGGGACTACCAACAATATAATAGTACAAGCTGTGCCCCGCGGTTTCTCCCGAATCAGTCTTGATCCCGTGGGAATATCGGGATAAAAAGTATTTATATCTTAATCCAGGTCATGGTGTACCCATGTGCCTGTGTTCAGCTGTTTAGGCGTGAAGGCGTAACAAACATACAAACTCACTTTTGCATATATAATATTATATGAGATTAGTTAGGATTAGGATGTCCAAAACCTTTAAAACAATCATCGGTACATTCGTTGGGCCGCATGTACCAACTGTTTCTAAGCAAAAAGTTACAGATTACAACGGTGAACATAAAAAATAACATAACCTACAAAATCTCAAGCAAATGCGAACTGTTTTATTTAAAATTCTCTTTTGGATATCTTTTCGTAAAGACTAGGCTAGATTATTAAGTCAGTGTTGTTAAACAAGACAAATTAAATTTCTAGGAGTTTGCTTTTGAATTTGTTTTGAAGTTGAAACTGAAATATTTGTTACTTATCTCTGAAACCGCTGGACCGAGGAAAATCACATAAATTACTTGTTTATCTTGAAATGTTTTATAAGCTTCTTTATAATATGTAAAACTAATATTAATAGCAGCCTATTATTGTCCCACTGCAGGGCAAAGGCATCTTCTCATACAGATAAGGCACGAGCATTGATCACCACGCTTGCTCAAGACGGGTTGGTGATTTCAGATTTATATTAGCTTTTGCCCGCGACTGCACCCGCGTGAAGGTCGGAAATTATTCCACGGGAACGTACTACCGGAATAAAAAGTAACTATGTGTTAATCCAGGTTATAAACTATCTGTGTGCTAAATTTCATTCAAATCCGTTCAGTCGTTTTTACGTGATTGAGTAACAAACATACAAACTTTCACATCATATATAGTAGGATAAGTCCAGGTTTCCTCACGCATATTTTCCTTCACCGATGCCAATAATGTCCAAGATAAACTCGGAAAGTTTTTTTTTTTTTTAAAGAATTTGTTTTTGAAGAACGTGACAATAGGCTACGGCAAAGTTTGCATTACATTTATTCCAATTAACTGAAGCAGCAGCGCAAAGAAAATTATAAAAAAGCTTAGTACACACGGTATAAAATATAAAACTGTTTACCCAAACCCAAGTTAAAGATTTATGTTACTCCTCTTCAAAGTCATGCTTTCTCCGTCACAGGTAAGAAAGTGCGCCTCCCTTCAACGCAAATAAACATGACGTCGTCATTCAGATGCGGGTTTTATACAACCTTTAGACCTCGCTTTTATTCGACGGGTCCATTCTTCCCGTCCGTACCCCTGTCCATTTCGTCCAAGGAACGTTGCATTGACATTGAATTCCGTACGGTAAACTGTTTATGTTTGATTTTTGATGTTTAGTTTCGTTATATATATACAATTTAATACACAACTAACTACTAGGTACTAATTGTAATTACTAACTAATTATACAAATAAATACAAAAGGGCACTTAGGCGTCGAAGTACCCTGAGACGGTAATTTAAACAGATTCAATTGGGTTAAAAAGCAGTCAAAACATACTTAATGAAAAGTCGATGAAATAAATTGTTTATTTTTGTGAGAAATTATATTTTGTAAATAAATATACCTACTTACATATTATTTTAAAATGCTTTTTTTTGTAAATTCTGAAAAAACACTTTTACACGTGACATATAAATTAGCTTTCAGTGACATATTATTATTTTTGTAACAAGTATTAAAAATTTAATACAAAACATGGATGAATGAATAACTTAGCTATTTTTGTGTGCAAGGTTTTAAAAATGTAAGACAAAACATGGTTATATATAATTCGAAAATTTGCTTTAGATTTCAGAACAAACAAGTCCTCTACTAGATACAGTAGACTAGTTTCAAATTAAATCGCCTCTAGATATGAAGGCCGCGGTGAAGAACCCTTATTCATAGAAATACTACTAAAATATTAAAATACTTATTGTCAGAATATTTAGTACCTAGTGTTTAAATTGTACTTTTTATTGACCAACAAAGTTCCTAGATAATTTACAGTATTTCTACGTTAATTTATGAAGGTATTCTAAGCTATAATTATTTCACTAGCGCTTAGTTTAAGTATATGTAGTTACATTAATTATTCAAGTGAGTATGACGTACTTTAAACAGGATTGGTAAACGTGTTGTTCAAGAAAATCTATTTTAATGTTTATAGCGAGATTTTGGAACACGAAACACTGATTGAAATAAATGTTGAGCCTGTAATTAGGCTCAATTACTTGCCCAGTCAAGTACAAAACGAATTTTTAGGAAAGATATAGAAAAGAACACGTCCTTTGGATATATAATCTTCATAAATATAGTTATAAAAAATCTTAAGATCTTATTCTTTTGCACACGTTGACTTACATAAATCTTTAAGAATATATTCGTATCGGACCAGCAACAATGTATCGTCCGAGAATAAAGCGTAGTCTGGAAACGGTGCCATTTGGAGGAATCAATCAAAGCCAAACGTTCGCACAATCAGCGTGCGTGGGACGGACGAGCTAATCAAACTAATGGCAACCGGAGGGCCGGCCGATTGGTCCCGACTCGATGCCGCAACAAATCACAACAATAACACTGACGCCTGATTGATTACCCTCAGCAACGGACTCAATTCGATTCCTGTTACACCTGATTGATTCTTCATCAACATGTTCTTGCCTTAACCGTTAAAGGCCTGATAAACAACTAATTAACGTGCTAATTGACGTGCTTGAGGGTCACCCAGGGCTTTACCGGTTAAGTACGTCTGTCTTGTTGTAAATGAGTACAGTTTATTGGTTCAATTTTAAATGAGATTGTGGATCACTCAGCCGAATATAACACACAAATATCTAGAATAGGAGAAGAGGTACTTTGGGTAGAATTTAAACCCACAGTAAGCAAAGTAGATGTGCTCAGATCGATAGTTGTAACTGCGGTAATGCTAAAACTAAATGGCGAGAGACATTTTATACGTCCCGACGGCAACGGCTCGCTTCCGTTCGCCAAACGATTTTACAAATTAAGTTCCTAATGGACAATTATTAGCGCCCAACTTTAACGTGGCTATATATAAATGCCATTTTTATCCAATCTTACAAAAAATCTTTATCATTATTAAAGAATTTGGATCACAAGACGAAGCCATTAATAAAGGTCAACGTGGCCTGACCACTTCCTTAAAAGGCACTTCGCCGTATTAATTTAAAAGAAACGATGTGTGTCTCCCACAATTTACTACAAAGACGCCTTCAGGTAGAACAACTGCGTCATTTTTAGCCACGACTGGTGCGACGTCAAGCTGATGTCAAGTTAGCGTCAGTGTGGCCTGTGTCGCCTCCTCCACCAGACATTTATTAAGTAGGAAATACAGATGAACTGGCGGGAGCGCTGTTAAATTGTTCAACAATTGTTGTAACAGCGTTAAGCTGATCAATCAATCTGCCTAGCCTTTTCCCAACTATGTTGGGGTCGGCTTCCAGTCTAACCAGATGCAGCTGAGTGCCATATTTTACATGGAGCGACTGCCTATCTTCCACAACCCAGTAACTGGGTAATACGATACCCCTTGGTAAGACTGGTTGTCAGACTTTCGGGCTTCTGACGACCCGTAACGACTGTCAAAGATCCACGAATGACAGCCGAGACCAACGGCTTAACGTGCTTTCCGAAGCACGGAGGAGTCTCGGTATGTTAACATCCACAGACCAACCCCGGCAATCGTAGCTTAACCTGATGGATCGAACCGTGCGACTGTTACTATTTAGCCACGCGCTCCTCGCCGATAGCGTTAAGCTGATGTTTGTTTTAAATTAAGTGGAGACCTCATTCTAACTTTCACACTCTGGTCTATCAGCCTTTATATGTGCAATTTTAAATGAAAATGAATGTGTTATATCATAATCGACAGTAGATAGGACATTATGCTGTATAGTACACGTATATTCAGCATTGACATCTGTCCTGTTATCCATACAAAATAAATTCATTGCCTGGGACTTGAGCGCCAAGGGCAATTAATTTATTTTATCCGAAAAACTACTCTAGAAATTGTACACCGTTTACAAATCCTAACAATTCGCCTGGAAGTCGTGTGAACCACCAAAGCTGATAAGTATTCACACACAACAATAAAACGTCACTTAGTATTCACCTGCCGCCCTGTATTAATACCAACGGGCTTACCATACAGTCCGACATGCATTTTCGAGTGACAGTCACTGGTCAGACTTTTGCGGATGCAGCACAAAGGCACTTATTTTTTTGTCGGACTAACGTAAAATCCAAATCAATGGTTAGCTCGACTCACTTTTGTTATTGCTGCTATTATATTCTGGCCGTCGCTTCGCCGACTATTTCTGGCTTTTTGGCCCCTCGAAGCCGGCTGTCCGTTGGAACTCGTGGTTTCCGCGTAAAAATTCATGGAAAAAAATCATCTTGAAACTCCAGGTGGATAAAACTTCGCCATAAAAGAATTTGAACTATCAAAACTTAGTACGATCGCGTCACTCACATGGAGTGACGCGATCGTACTAAGTTTTGATAGTTCAAATTCTTTTATGGCGAAGTTTTATCCACCTGGAGTTTCAAGATGATTTCCTAGGAGATATCGACTTACGTCCTCGAAGTACCCATTCATCAATGTTACTTAAGCAGCCTGCAAAATATTGTATGAATAACATCGTAGTATACAGGCGACATGCCCTCGGGCACAATATTGGCCGACACAAAAGATAAGCACGAAGGACTACAAGTTGAGGGATGACGTCGACGTCATATTTCTTTTATCGTGTCTTAAAGGCAGGTAACATTACGTCATCTGCCGTACGTCTTATTCTGCAGCTCGTATAAAGTAAACCGAGAACGGCTGTTTATTGTATCGCTGACAGCAAAGCCGTGGTACGCCATTGTGAAGCTTCTCCGAAGAAATAAATAATAGCGACTTACTTGATCCTGCGACGCTACAATGCGTCGTCATTATTTCGCGCTTATGGAGCCACAGGTCCTCTTTTCACTCCATGTTCACCGCCTGTGCCTTATGTCAAAACAATTGAACGTTATACTGTCGAGTAGGTAAGCATTGTCTTGAAACTTCTCAGTTTAACATTTGTTCCATTGAGCTTGACATGTTGTTAAGCATTTGTTTCATATAGTTCACTATTACTTGGTACGGAATTCATATTAGTTACAGTACGACACAACTTAGATGTAGCACCGGCAAAATTCGTAAAACCGATCACCATCCGAACTGAGCGCGCCTTCAAAACACGCGCTAAGTTCGGATGGTGTGAAAATGATCTTTACGCAAACGCAATAACTTGTAAAGTCATATAACAAACTACATTTGTAAAATTGAATCGAATGAATGCAAATTTTACAAATTCATGTTACATCTAAGTTGTGTCGTACTGTATCTACTAGTATTATAGGAAAAAGCTTGACTTTATATTTCATTTTTAAATGCTATAAAACTACCCTGATCGTCTATAAACGTTCTTAAACAGCTGCAGAGAATAAGTCTTTTCAGTGCAGTAGCAAAATCTCTTTGTGTATTTATTCTCGTATGAAGGTTTGCAAAAATAGGAAGGAACGATTTTGCTTAGCACGAGGATTACCGGTATCTGACAAAACGGAATTCACGTCTATGTCCGTTGAAGTACTCGTTCCGTCAGGATTTCGTATTCGAAAAGTTAATGAAGTGTGCCACGAACGTTACCCGTGTCAAACCGTCAACAACACGTCATATTTTTCACGTGTTATTTTTTGTTTTTTAAGCGATCGCCACGTCAATTTTGTTTAGGATTACGGAACAGGGCGCGAGTGGAATGCGCCTATAGCGTTAGCGTATAGTCAGAGCGGGGCTTATTCATATTCGGATAACGTGCTAGAAATGGTATACTTTACGGAGTGAGTGTATTGTGCTGTCATTTCACATGAAGTTTGACAAAGGTATAAAAATAAAGGGCGTGAACATTATACTACACTAATTTGTGTGTTAGCTACATGGAAAGGGATTGTGTTGTTGTGATATGGTGTCGTGGCGCGTTAGCGTCAGACCTCGCCGCATGGCTCCGGTTTCGCAGAAGTGTTTCGCCTGACGCTCTCCGATCGCACGAACACGCTTTTTTGGATATTTGATACCGACGCAGAATAAAAAATTCTAATCTCACAATTTAAGAATTCTAATGGCTCATTTTGCGTTATATTAATAATAATTTTGTCATGGAGTTTTTGTAGAATTTATAATAATATTGGTAATGTTAAATATACCTACGGATATAATTTTCAATCAACTTAATCACTATTAAAGTTGATCTAAACTATCATTGTCATTTATTTTGTTTCAAATAAACATAATAATTTTTCAACAGTTTATAAATAAATAAACTAAATAGAAGAGACGTACCCACTTAAATCTCACTTGAGTCTTTTTCAATAACTTGGAATAAAGTTTACAAACTTCTAGTTTTGGCTGTTTTTGAAGCAGAAGCTAAAGTAATTTCACTACAAATAATAGTAAAATAAATAATACAGTCACCACACTCATTAAAATAATTCATGGGCAGGTAATTAAATACAGATGAATAAACAAAAGAACAAAACTCAACGTGTGTTTAATTGCGCTATTTAGATAACAGAAAAATAACAGTTGTCAACTCTTCATAAAGGGGGTAAAACGTATCTAACAATTAAATATAAGGGTCAAAATAACGATCTCTATTACGTATAATACGATCCCCAATTAAAATAAATTGTATAATAATATAGTAGTACAAAAACCGTGTTTTAAAGCAGATGTCTTCATTGTAAACACAAAAGTAGTGGAGGCGCTCTATGCAAAAAACATTCACAAAATTTTGCAGCATACGTTACTACACTACCTGCTACTTTGTGACATCTTGACGTAAGGATGCTACCAGCGCCCCTGAATCATTTATAAGCTTGCAAAATGTGTAGCAACTCTTGCTTCTTACCTTATCTTTAGAGGCTCCATTGTTCCTAAGTTTATTTAAATTTTATTTGTTTGTTTTGAGTTTTATGTTTTGATTTACAGTTGTTTTTAAATATTTTATTTTATTAGTAATCGTACACAGTAAATAATTTGAGATGTTCAGTATAATGCTCCAAAAAAGTCTTGCTTGAAAACTTTGCTTGTAACTAATTAAAGTTTCCCGGTTTTTTATCGCTTAGCGAACTGATCAGGTGACAGCCCTAAAAGCTTCATCTGCCACTTGAACGATCGAAAGGTACGACGGCGCGCCGGTATCAGGAAGGAATGTACAGTGGGTGACTTGAACAGTTCCTGTCCCATTCGCTCCCAACCGGCTTTGCCTAAGCTAAATTTGTACGCCGTCTCATTCATACACACCAACATTTTCAATACTTACCTGCGTAAAATGATATACATCTGTTGCGGTATCAACCTCTCGCTCGCGCTTACGTTCCCAAATGCATTGTTGATATACGCGTCCCGCTCGGACGTCTCATGAACAGGGGGTAGACGGTGTTGGTGCACGTTTGTGTTGGTGTTCGTTTATTTAGTGAACTTGGAAGCTCGCTTTCGTGTTTGTGCATAGGGTGTCGGGCATGATGGTGTGCGTGAGTTGTAGAGGCGCGACATAGCTTTGCCGTCTCCATGACTTAAAAGTTTTGAACGGAATGAGACCAGCGAGCTAGTTCTGCGCCGGCCGGCACGCTCGACGCACGCGTGTGGGACGCTCGCGTTCAACTTCTTCGTGAATCTACGAGTACAAAAACTTGTTTTAGAAAACATTATAACTGAAAGTTATCGAACTGTATTTTAGTTAGTGACGCTAAACATTTTGCTGATAAATAAAGTGATTATACTCTCATCGAATACAGTGTGTTGTTTATTTTTTTCTGTGAAACTGCAACGTGTTTGGTTCAACGGACTACGGAGGAGGTTGGTCGTCGTATTCTCGCGTATAGGCTATTGTGCATCAACCAAATAACTCTGGCATATTTTGTCTGTTACTAAAAAGTTTCTTTTGATAATCACCATCGCAGAACCGTTTATTGAGTGATGAAACATTTACTGTTAAGGTATCATAATTATAGTGTTAAGAAACGATATTAATTTAAAAAAAAGTGATAATAAAGGCAATACTCATATTATGGACTTAGACTTCATGTTGTAAACTTTAGATTTTCATTAGACTTTACCAAATATTAGAAATATTTGTTGAACAAGCAAAGAATTTAATACAAGCTGTCATCTACTCCTAAGAATTGACAAGAAATAATGGACAGTATCAAAACAAACCTTGATTCAACTTTAACCCATAAGGAAAATTATACCTTTAATATTATTGTGTAATCACCATCACCAATTTTGTTAGCGAACGGCCTGTCGAGTTGAACAACCTAAGGACACAAATAGATTCAGAACAGACGTACACAAACGCACGGTAAAACTGTTCAAACTGTTCTCCCCTTTACAAATCATTGTCAGGCATTTAACTTGCTCAAATCATAAACTAGGTTTCTCTGTTTCACTCCAAGTAATTCCTACAAACGTCAGAATTAGGTATAGTGATCTAGTACCTATGTAACATTTCTAGTTGTAAGGTTTTATGATAGAATTAACAACTTAGAAACTTTATATTATAGGTATATGAGATTTTGGCTTTAGAATCTTGCAAATCTTTTTCCTTAAATCATCACAGGCTAATTTAAAAAGAAAGAGTAAAGCAAAGAAGCTAATTTAAAAAGAAAAACTTAATGCAAAATAGGTGGCTAATTTTAAATTAAGTGTAAACCCAAAACGTAAATATTAAAGAAAAAGCAAAGGAGCTAATTTGAACGAAAAGTAAAGAAATGATGCTGATTATGAACAGCTGCATGTAAATCTGATTTAGTTAAAAACATCCTTTTGCAACCTAAATTCTCAGTAACTAAATAATTAAATAATTAAAAGATTTAATTCTGACGAAGTAATAAATTCTTATCAAAAGGACATTACTAACCCACTCCAAGCTTTTCAAATAGAACTTGAAAATGGTAAGATTACCCATAAATTAAAAGCGAAAGCTTTGAGTTCGAGAGCTAGATTTGTCTAAATTAAGTTCTATAAAAGCTTCAAACGATGAATCAAACTTTGTTTTGGTTAAAATCAGCAGCGTAAAAAATGAGAAATTATGATTTTTCACAGAGAGAAGACCTGTTTCCCAGCAGTGGGAACATTATAGGCTGACTAGCGCTTATGATTTTTCAAAGTTCTACAAGATCCTAACAATGCTCTATCCTCTATAGGTACCTAAATAATTGTCTGTTTAAGTAATCCAATTGAAGTTCTATTATTATGTTTACAAACAAAATTGTCTAAACCTTTAAAGTATTGATTTTAGTTATTACGTAGGTAAATTTTCCAAAATCCTTGAGATGTAAAATTAGAAATAAAATAACAAAAACAAAGGAAACTCTCAAACATTCTTCCTCGAAAAGGTTAATAAAATTAGAATTATTCCCTCTCTTTTATTTGTTAAACCTTTTAACAAATTGGATGTACGAGGCGTTAAAATGAAATGTCTAAAATGTTATCCCTGCTAAAATGCCAGGAATATAATATCAAAGCTGAAATTGTGTAACAGAATAGGAATCTCTTTAATGAGATCATTAAAATAATTTGATTTGATTTTGGGAAACTCAAATGATAAGAAAAGGTTCCAAATAATAATTGGGAATCGGAAAGTAAATACGTATCTATAGACAGCTTGAAAAACAACATTATTTAGTAGTCTTAATTACCTGAATAGCTTAAAACCTCGATCAATCAATCTGTCTAGCCTTTTCCCAACTATGTTGGGGTCGGCTTCCAGTCTAATCGGATGCAGCTGAATACCAGTATTTCACCAATACCAATATTTTACATGGGGCGACTACCTAACTGACCTCCACAACCCAGTAACTGGGTAATACGAATCCCTTGGTAAGACTGGTTGTTAGACTATCAAAGCATCACGAATGACAGCAGAGACCAACGACTTAATGTGCTTTTCGAGGCACGGAGGAGTCTCGATATGTAAAGATGATCTCCCATCTACGGATCAACCCCGGCAAGCGTAGCTTAACCTGACGTTAACACAAACAATAAAAAAAGAACATTAAAGCTTAAAACCTCGATAATTTTGTGGCAAAATAGATTTATATAACATTAAATGAATAACATTAGAACTGCTTTAAAAATGTGGTTGCTACAAAATGTTAACTGCAAATGCTTTCTGTCTTTTAGATTTTATTAAATAAACAAAACATTTTAAATAATGATTATTAAGTAAACTGTGTTTGCAGCCCTTATGTGCTATCCAGTAATGAAAACGTTCGTTATTAGGCACTTCAACAGTGCTGATAAAGAGGAAAATGAACATTAACATAAAATAATATGTTCAACGAAATGCATAATCACGGAAAGGTAAACACAAACTCGATTATGATTATCTAAGCTGAGCACATTTCAATCGGCTCTTAAATACGGTTCAGAGCCGGGTCGACACCATCAAAGAGGTCAATAGCATTACGAAGGTCCCGGAGTCCGTAAAAATCTCATTCCATAACACACTAAACTTTACCCTGCAGATATCAAAGTGGTCATAAAGGCCCCCCCTCACATCCCGTCAGAAGAATTACTATCATTGCCACGTTGTTGTTTCTCCTTGTTCTAAACAATTGATATCTCTATTTGTATCAATAAGATGGGAAGCAGACGTTTACGTGAATTTCGTACGTGTTAGGAATACAGTGGTGGAGGCACCGCGTACCGGACGGACGCAGCATTTATTGAAACTATTGACATTTGTACAAGTTTTATGGATCGCTTTTGGAGAATAAACAGGAATCATATTTGCGATAACCGTTTTTATTCCCGCTGTAATTTTATTGAAGAATCTATTAGCAGTAAAACTCGGCGTTAGTAAATGTTATTTTGTTAAAATGAAATTAAATACGTCGCTCTACTGTTAAATTTTAATATGGTGGTTTTTAGTCACCGTTCGTTATTATTCGCAGACAGAATATGAAATTTAATTTCAAAGATTTACTACATTATATAGGTACGTTTTCAGCAAAAATGAAGTCATCATTAAGTCAGCTTTGTTCGTTATTTGTGTGTCATTAAATTTTCGTTCATAATAAATAAGTCGAACATCATAAAATTCTTTGGATATAAATCTGCTAGACAAGTCAAACATTTAATAGCGAAATAGAAAAGAAAAAAGAAATAACATTAAAACTAACAAAATCATGAAAACAACAAAAAAGACTTTTACAAGGCCAAAAAGACTCCTATCTCAGCATGATGCTGCGATACGTAAAAAATTAATGCCACAGTGCCACATCCTTGACCAAAATTTAGACTAACAAATCCAAAGCACGGTTTTAAGTTCCAGACTCCCTTCAGACGATACAAACACAATCGCATGGTTTCCATAACACAAAGTTAACCAACTTATGGGGGAATTTAATATTAATTAGTGTTCGCATATATAGATCTGTATAGAGTTGTATGTCCATCCCTTTGAGTCTACCAACATTTCTTGAGGTTGCGGTCTGATCCAATAGCTCGGCTAGTACCATTTAATTGATTTTGTACAACAGAAACTAATTAGAATTGAGGTTTATATAACCGAACAGTATTAATAAGTTACCGTGTTGACCCTAACATAATCTCGTCTTATTAATCCGTTTTGGTTAATTGAATAAGCTAATGTTTGCCACATAAGCTTTCACGATTGGTAAATGCTTGAAAAGATTTTATATTGTAATTTAGCTAGGTCTTCAATTCAGTAGAAGAACGATTTTAAAAGTCAGTAAGTTAATCTTTCTTTAAGAGTCTTACCAAAAGCAAAAGCACCAAAAGTCCAAAAGTCTTACCTAGGGGTATTGTGTTACCCAGTTAATGGGTTGTAGAGGTCGGATAGGCACTCCATGTAAAATACTGCTATTCATCAACTTTACTGCATCCGGTTAGACTGGAAGCCGACTCCAACATTGTTGGGAAAAGGGTAGGCAGAGAGAGAGAGAGAGAGAGAAAGTTAATCTGAATGATGCTGATATTCAAAATAATATTTTCTATTATGCATAGATTCAACGTAATAAATAAAATAAATTAATAGTTTAAAAAAAACTAAAAAACACGCTTTTACGTGCACCTTTATAAGACCTTTCTAACAAGTCCAAACACGGCTATGATACGATATTTCATCATGGAATGCTAGTGACTATCTTCCGGCTTCATCATCAGACCTTGAAACCTAATCATGGTCACGGCACACGGCTATGATACGATCATCCATCATGAAGTTCCAGTTCATATCTTCCGGCTCCATCATCAGATCAGCTCGACAGTACCATGTTATTGTATTGTCAAAATCACATACAACTGGCAATTTTCATAACGCTACGATCTTTAGAAGATGGTTAAATTAGTTTTCTTAGATTTGATTACATAGTTACATACATACAGGTCGACCTAATAAAAGCGTGTTAAAAACAACCGTCATATTTGGGAAAAACAAAAGGGATAGTTACCTAATTCTGATAGTGACAAAGATAAAAACAATACACACCATGATTCATGAAACACTGTTTTATCTGAATTACAAGATGATGAATACAGTATGAAATCATTTCACGAAGACTAGGTAATGTAACACGGTACCCAAACCTATAAATGCTAGTTTATGCAAAACAGGGGTATTTTTTTTTTTGTAAAATAATAATTTGAAAACCTCATTGAATAAAAAAAAAAAACTAATTTGCATCATAAATAAAACAAAGAAAGTTATCAAAATGGTTTACATCTTTTTTAAACATAATTTTTGAGACAATAACACATTTTATCTTGGTTACCCAAAACAGAAGAATTAAAAAGAAATAAAAACCGTAATATTCACCGGCAACTTCATCAAAGTTTTCAGAAACTTTATCTTGGTTAATTCAGGCTCCATGATTTTTGTTTTTATTATTTGGCACAATTGTAAAATCTGGAGTGTTGTCTGTAATTAATATCAACGATTTATCAACCATTAATAATGATTAAATAAAGGAAATATAAGGGATATTATTTCATTTATTTCAATTATATACATATCAGACAGACAGATTTCAATCTGTAATTACTAATTATTCAACCACAATAATGACCCAATTATTAGTATTCTCTACTGGACATAATCCTCCGTATTGTTCCTACTGGCAGTTCTGTACGTTTGTCTATAACATTAAGTAAGACATTACCAAGTGTGCCCGTTATTTGTGTTTAGCTTACTATCAACTTACCAATATTTATACAGTTCCCGTCTAAGAAGCTTACAATTCGGTGTAACAGTACTGTATTAATAATTCACAGCGAATTTCCTGGGTCCGTACCCTATCTCTTGTGGACAGCCAATTCGTTTTTCTGCATTACTTTTGCTGCTCATTTTCTAAACATCCTTTGTGAATTATTATAAATAATAACAGTTAATTGGTCTTTTTCTTTATTTTGGCCAAGACACGATAAAGCATTAACAATTCCTATTTTTTTACTCCCGACAATTCGACTTGTTCTTCATTTTTGATATCATTAGTAGGCAGTTATACTTAACTACAATAAGAAAAAATCTCACAATCAAATTCACTCAAAATACTCAACGCCTCATCAACTCTTTTTTTTCTGTTGTGCTGATAGTCTGTTGTAACAAAGCCTTAATAACTAAATTCTCCAAAAATACAGAAACCAGTTTTCTCGGAATAGTACCTATTAGTTTCTAACTCTTTCCACTCTGCACGCTTAGCATGACCACAATAGAAACGGGTTTTGTCGACGGAAGAATAGACAAAATGACGGATAAACAATCACAATCTGCCATTTTGTCTATTCTTCCGTCGACAAAACACGTAGAAAACCCGTTTCTATGATTGTCACGCTACGCGTGGTGTCACGTTTCATCCAAGATGAACCTAAGCTTCAATAAAATAATGCTCTAAGGAAGTCATAATTAGCTCAATTTAAATGCGAAAGAAATTGGTACTGCCACGCAATCAATTAATTTATTTATTTATTTTCCAACTTACATCTATCATTACAGAGTAACCTATTGCGATAATGTACATATCTAAACTCTTATCTTAACTTAAATTATAATTAATTTGGATTACGATTATTGTGTTGCTCTATTATGAAAACTAATAGCGCTTACACCTATACCAAGATCTTCTTCTTCAATATACCAAGATGATTTTTTATCAAGCATTATACCTAAATCGAAATATCCCATTGTTTATTGCAAATTAAGTTACCTATAATAATAATAACTAGTGGTCGCCCAGAGGTCGTAATTCGACCATAATTCATTTAAATGTCATGGTTCTAAGGTAGCCATCTTGTGTCAAACGCATGGTAGTGTGTGTAATGTTTTGTTTTTATTAATTTAATTTATTTCTAATGTACGAGTATATTATATAAAAATATTAGCTTTCTGCACTCTTTCTCCATATAAACTTTAACAGTGCCAAATTTCATACTCCTCCGTCCGCGTAATTTTCGTAAAAAGGTGTACAAAGTTTTTGCTTCACGTATTAATATAATAATAATACCAGCCTGTTAATGTCCCACTGCAGGGCAAAGGCCTCTTCTCATACAGAGAAGGCACGATCACCACGGATCACCATTGCTCAAGACGGGTTGGCGATTTCAGACTTATACTAACTACAAGTCCAGGTTTCCTCACGACGTTTTCCTTCACCGATGTCAGTAATGTCCAAGATAAACTCAGAAAGTACATATGAATTGAAAAAGTCACATTGGTACTTGCCCGGATTTGAACCCACAACCTCGTGCATGAGAGGCGATGCTTTAACCACTGGGCCATCACGACATATGTCAGTTAGGCATGTCATGTTATAATTTGTGTACAAGAAGAAATATACGACGCTCAGTCAGAATATTTTTAAAAAGCAATTCTTTTGGTTTTGGTAAATCTTCCAACTTTTTCCTAAAAGTTACTAAAATAAATGCAACATTAAAATTATACGCGTCGCCTTTATTAAACTTTTTGCGATGCGCTGACTAATTATGGATTCATTAATCATTCATATGAGGCTCTATTTAAGCATTTAATAATAATTTTACAGATATATGTTAGCTTTAATATAGTTATTCATATTAATTGTAACAAATTAAAGCTGTAAAGAAATAATTTAGTCATAGTTAACTATTTATGGTTAATTTGTTTGTCTAATTTCTGCTAATTAGCATATTAGGTGATGCATTAAACAAGACTTGTAATTGTTAGGTTCGTTCAAAATTGGTTTAAATGTTATCTCATATTAGAATCCAATTTGCTTTTGTATTCTTGCAAAACATAATATATGTAAATTAAAACATCCAATTAATGAGTTAATTGCAATGTTTTACAAAAAAACATTTTCACCTCTAACGAATCACATTTTTTTTTTTAGAAGGTCCATATGTATTTACAGGGCAATTCAAAATATATACACAATCTTAGATCCAATATACAACTAACACTAAAATATATAAAGATATTTAGATACGAATGTGAACAATGTTGAACATTTTATATTTTTATAAAAAACCTATCTCAAATTATAACATTATACTCAAATTGTAAACTATATACCTATATTTATTACTATTATCACGTTATTAAATAACGTGATAATAGTAATAAATAGAGAAGTAAGGCACAAACTGAAATCAACACAATCTCAAAAACCCCGAACACCATTTTAATTGCTGTGCAAGGAAATGTTAATTTACTTAACTAAGATGTGTCGGCAGATATTTTTACCGAGCTTAATGACGTGATATGGATACGGGTTCAGGAGGAAACATCCAGTATTGTGTTTCGGGGCTCACTGGTCTTTATCGAGGCGAAATTTCATTATAATCGTACCCCATTCCACCTACCCACCATTCAATTGGAACACCTTCATACAATTGGGAGGGTTCCCTCAATGGGTTGTCGGATGAAATTTCTTAACATTCTTCGCTCATAATGAGCAGACTCTGTCGTGCAATGGCCGGTAACGGTGTAATTGTTCTGCGAAACGAGATCGACAGATATTAAAGCAGATTAAATCCGCTTAATGAAGCCAAGTAATAAAATTACAACATTTAATATTTCTACGAATTTCTTGGTTGAACAGACGGTGTTTAATTTTAATTAAATTTAAATTTTGGGTAACTTCTGAAAAGGTCAAGATTTGATTTGGTTTGTTAAAGGGATTTTTATGCAATCAAAATCAGAAAACTTCTACCAATGTACGATTAAATCAAACAATGTTGTTAAATTAATTTAAGAAAAGTTCAAGAATTATAAATTTTAATATAAAATCAAATCACAAACAAATACGTAACACAATCATAATTTAAAAAATGGAATCCAGAGATACAGGATATAGATAAAGAGAGAAAGAATAATAATTTACAAGATAAAAAGTCGCCTATCAACGTGCATGAGCGAAGTCGTAGTGAATCACCTGGTAATGAAGACATCATTATAGAACCGGTTCCGATGGCCGAGGGGCTACGAATTACGGCAGAAGCTTCCAAATTTTTTGTAGAATTATTTAACGCACGACCTGATCGTTAACTTAAATATTTGTATTTAAATCTTATCTTTTGAGACATGTTTGTATAGATTGTCATCGGAATTCTCTCTTTTTCTTATTTCTCTACGTTAATAAATAAAATAATCATTATTTTATAGCTGTGACGAATGTCGTCTTTTCCTCCACGTGTTTTTAATAATGTTGAACGGATATTTTAGGATATTTCTGCTATCAAACAGTCGCAAAAGATTTAGAATTCATCTGTCATTTCAAATGAATCTAACAGCAGTACGTTCTGATCCCCAAGGATACAAACAAAATAAGAAATGAGTTTTAATGTTGATACCCTTTAAGTGTTATTTAAAAATGGGGGAGATTTGAAATATTTACTCCAAAGGATCTACTGTCAATTGAACAAAAATCGCTCAGGCGTTTAACCCGTAGAGATGTGATAAGTACGTATAACCGATATCATTAATCATTCGAAATAAAAATTTTGAAACCGAGGGTACATTATCATGCACATTTAGGACGAGGGATAATGTACCTACCTACGACATCATTCATACTCAACTATTCTATTGAATTCAATATTTTATTGAAAGTTGGGTGAGGTGATTATCTATACAAAAAAATACAACAATAAATAATGTCTAAACAAAATAAACCAATTTCATTTCAAATAAAAATTTGTAGTCGTTAGAATCAAAGAGCGGAACTAATTACTCTTGTAGCGGGAACATACGATAATAGCTTCTACGGTCGGATTCTTCAAGACTATGTGCTGCTAACATATAATTTGTCGATATAAAAGGCTATAGTATCGGTCGACTGTGACCAGTACCTACCCTAATTGCGTAATACACGATCAATCAGAATCTGAACCGTTTGGAAACAAATTGCTAATCCATTGCTTCATAAGTTCGAAAAAAAATCCTGCTCAACAACGTAATTAACGCCTTGAATGTTGTTGAACTGTCAAAATGAAACAGATTAGTCGTAATTGTTTACGGAAATATGTTGCGTAATTAGATAGCAGTTCAGTGTTTATCAAAAACGTGTGAACGACCAACCTTTCTTATTCAATTGTCTGTCCAATTCTGTTGAAAGGACTTTCAGAACATGTTTAAATATTAACTAGAATAAATGATGAACTAAGTTCCGTGTCCCAGTTCGGATAAACCCAACTTTCTCGACACGTCTCTATCCCTTTCATAGTCCCTTTTTTGAAGGGCCCTATCTATTTAATTCATCTCTGGACTCTTTCAACGAGCGATCCCTGACCGCATTCACGAAAGATATCGGTCACATGACGACCGCTGCGAAAGATTGGAGTTAAATTTAGTAGAAGACATTTATTTACTTATTCATTGGTCTCCTCGGGTAATCATCTCCAAGGGTTACTGTAGCGATAGCGGATCATCGCTGATAATGTAATGGATTAACTTCAAATGTCATGGATGGAAATGTTTTGGAGTTCGATTTCCTAAAAAGTTGTCGTTTAAGGCGCTACCCTGACCAACTAACCTTGAGCATTCGTGGCATACTAACTCTGCGCAAGAGTTACTTAGCGAGTACGCTCAGATTTTAGAATAAAATCTTTATAAAATCAAATTTTCGTGTTTTGAAAAAAATTAAACTAGCAAAATGTTCTTTATTAAATTACCTATCCATTAGTTTAGGAAGCAAATCAAAATAATGGTTATTTTAGGAGGAGATGCATGTTATATATCATTATTTCTAATTTCTGTGGCTTTTTTGTGGCCCTTTAATAAAATATAATGCCGCTTAAAAAAAAAAAGCTACCATTTTGGAGTCAAGATTATGTAGAAATTTAATATATTTTTTATTAGTTGCTAGTTCTTTTAGATAAAGAGAAGTTGGCTCCCAAAAACAGTCTAAAAAACGGCTACCGCTGTGTTTAGCACGGAAACGCGCCTTAATGGTTAAAGTTCTTACACATTTGTTGTCGCTTTTGTTACACATGTCATATTTGGCGACATTGCCCGGTAATACAAAAATACGTAATTTTTTATTTTTATTCTTTTTGATGGTGTACCTGCTTCTTCTAAAAAAGATTAAACTTACCTGACTACCAACCACAGTAACCCGAAATAAAACATAAATATTAACGGCTCATCCAGTCCCTAAACCCATTTAGATCCCTACAAAGCAAACACATATTTGCAATTAAGGGCCTATATCGGCTCAGTCGAATATCTAGCGTGTGGCAATTAAAAAGCAAAACAAACACAGTATTTTCTATGTTACCGCAATAATAAAGGGTAGTCAATACCCCTGTTGCATATCGCCATGCGGTTTCCATTACAGAGGTGTGCTTAATGTCATCGGTTCGTGTAATGGTCTTTGCTACCATTAAGCTACCCCATATCATGGTACTTTTTAATGTAAACTCAACAAGCTGAATTGTCATTTTTATCGTCACATAGGCGTACGCTATGTTTTTCTCGTTCCCTATAATTTTACTTTATCGGTTTCATTATATTTTCATTCAGGGGACAATTGGTGGGTGACATTTGTTGCTGTATTTGCTTCGTTTGTTATTTTTGGTTCTGGCTTGATGGTTCCGATGATAAATCATGGTCTTTTTGACTTTTTATGATATTATTGATTTTGCGTGTTCACACAATGAGGTGTAATTATTTGCCAAATGGCAGTTTTTAGGTTGTTTTATTACCAATTTTTTCATTAGAAATAACCATAACTTAACTAATGGTATCTTAACGTGGGTAGAGATTTAAAGAATCTAGTTCGTATATTCCAGAGTGTCATAGATAGATAGATAGAATAGATACAATATTCTTAATTATGTACCATCGAAGAAGTTCATATCTAACCACTGTAAGGGCTATTCTTATTTGCAGCGCTCGGCGGCTATAGCACCGGGCCGGTAACAGATGTGGTCATCGTGTTCACGGGATTTTGTTTTGAAACTGATTAGAAATTAACTTCTTTGATGGTACACTATACAAATTACAGAAATAAATTTAGAAATTTTACATAGGGTGACGTAATGGGCGGTCTTATCGCTAAAAGCGATCTTTTACAAACCTTTGGATGGATTAAAGTGAGAAGGAGAGACAATACTGCAGGTAGTCAGTGGTGTACCATTTACAGACACAATAAATACACAATGCATAAACTTATCCATATAAGCACAGGTCGTTATTATTCTGTTTTTAAATGCTCCTTTTTTGTTTTTATTTTATAATTTATTTTTTATTTTCATTATTACTTACTGTTTGTAATTCCTGTGCGTGTCCAAAATAAAATATTTTTCTTTCTTTCTATAAAGAAATATATCATTAATATCATTTGCATGAGAATTTTAAAACTATCGCTGAGTGAAGGGTGATAATAATCTAATTTGTAAAACAGATAAAGTGTGGTTACTGTGTACTCTGTTTGGGTTTTCGTTTTCGCAAAAATTTGGCTCATGGATTTTCTGACCAATAGGGAAGTGAACCGGGGAAAAAAATTAATCTATTTAGTCCGGCACTCAGATAATAAAAAAATATTAGTCACGTATTTTTTGCTATAACATATCAAAAAATGGTTAAGATAAAACGCATTAAAGTTGGGGAGTGGGGGCTCGATACGTCACAATTCAGTATAAAATCTACCGGCGAGTGACGTCATGCCACATTTTAACTCAATGTATAGCCGTAAACTTTTGACTACGTAAAAAAAAAACAAAGTGTCCAATTTTTTTTAATAATGTCGACCAAAAAAAAATCTTTAGTCAACATCCCTATTTACTGTATCCTTTATCGTTAAAGTTCTAGCTCTGAAGTCTCATCTCTAAAAAACATCATGGTAGAGGTAAATTGATAATTTAAAACTAAGACTACCTACAAAAAATCAATAACCATGTAAATAACTTTACCATGTACCTAAAAATAATTTATAGGGCTTAGCGAATAAATATACGTGGTAGGTACAAAGCATGAGTAGTAAAATTCGCCAAAGGCACTGTAATTACTTCGGCCTAATCTAAATTAATTGCAAGTTCATAACACTGTGTATGTATACATACGATCAATTTGTTTGCCACCAAGCAATTATTTTAATTTAACTTTTAACCAAACCCGACATTTACATAGAAGATATATTTTTTTTACAGAAACCCGTCGCGTCGCTAAGTCAGGCCGAATTTAGGCCTAAAATTTAGCCATAATCAGCTTACAAAAGATATAAACTTAGACTGTACTATGAGTAATGCCTTTAAAATGTATTTACGGTTTCCTTTTAGCTCTAATAGCAGAGACAAAATATGGTGGTTGGTTGTTTAGAGTTTTGAAGGTTAAATATTTACAAAAGGTATCTTTATTTGCAGAGACAAAAGAATGTCGAGGAATTGAGGCGTTGACTTTGAGTTTAAAGTACTTTTGGTGGTTTTAGTGTTGTGATAAAAACTATGTATAAGGTGAATAGTCGGACTATGGGTGCCTTAGCCGTGGTCGTCCGATGGTCGATCCTAATGCTGATTGCTGTCAGCTGGCACGTCAATTCGCAAACAGTGCAACAAACTACAGAAGTGGACAATTCTTATAATTTTTACTATGAGCAGCCATGCTGTTCCGGAACTGTTACGAAGAGTAAATACCACATGCGACACAGACGAGGTAAGTGTTTTTTACATCAAAATAAAATATTATAGGTATGTGCTCTAACAACAGGCTTGTGGTATAGGTACCTACAAAGAGTTTGACCTGAAACGGTATAATTTGGTTACATTAAAACTTTCGTTTATTTAAAAAAACAACGTTTTATTTTCCTAACGGTCGTATTACCGCGCACCAATATCTGATCAATCCAATAAAAAACATAATGCTTTAAAAATAATGGAATGATTTTTGATCACATTGATTGAGTCGTCACTCGTCACTCAAAGCTTATCATTAATCAAGATTATTCTGTACCTGAGAACATTAGGTAGGTATAATGACTAAGTCAAAACCAGTGACTCACGTGACACAAAATACTCAAACTCACACACACACACACACACACACACACACACAAGCGTGACAAGTACTCATATCACTAACACATTCAAAATTGAGACGCTTTCAAGGGTACATGACGTCAGGTGAGAAGGAAATATATGTAAATATACAGGAGAGAAAGAGATAAAGCTCGCCTTTTGTTTCATTGCCCTCCCAGTGATGGAGAGAGTGAAGATTTTAATACAGTTGTAGTCATTTTCCCTTGTGAGTTAGCGATTTGTTATTGTCTTATTTAGAAGTTTTGTATTGGAAAAAATATGAAAAAATTGAAGTAAATAAACCAAAAAATTAATAAACTAAATAATTGCAACGGCCACAAGAGACAACGAAATCGGTTATATGCACTCAAACTGGATTCTACCTACCCGTTCCTTTATTTTTATCCATCTGCCCAAGAAAGTGGGTAATGTTTTTCCAGAGTATGTATGTATGTATCTTTGTCTATTTCTTTGGCACGCTCTGTAGCCTAAACGGCTTGTTGGGTTTTAACATAATTATTATAAGTTTTTATTTATTCAAAAAAAAAGAAAAAAAAGAGGAATAATCTTTCTACCCGTAAGCCCCATTATACATAAATAAATAAATGTATAAAGGGTTTGTACTCTTTAGGGCCCAATTGCTTCCCATAGGTGTAGTAATAGAAGTGACTGAAAAAGACATACCCACAGCTACTTAAATAATAACTTCTGCCTGGAAATGATCAGTTAAACCACAGGTTTCTGAAAAAAAAATCAGCAATGTCATTTGAGCTGTATATAAAATAACCTTATTTTATTAGAGATATTGTTTTTATTTTCAAATATTGATTAAAGCTTTGTGCAGACCAGCGCGACGCGACGCCGCGACGCGACTTGAACAATACAATTTCTAAGAAAACTTGACGGTATAACAATAGCCGGTGTCGCGTCGCGCTAGTCTGCACGAAGCTTTAGTATAGTGCTCAAATGTTTTAAAAGTGTTTTTTGTTTAAGAAAAAACTTCGTAACATTTTTTGAAAGTGTTACGAAGTTTAAGAAGTTTTTGTTATTTATACGTCACTTTTGAAAACGGTTTAAAAAATTCCAAAAACATAATGTCTGTTGTGGAGCAGCTGCCAAGTTATTATAATTTAATTAATTATACCTACTAACCACTTTCCAATATATTATCCCTGAAATTCCAATTACATCACTAAGTTAACAGGTGACAATTTGAAATTATTGTTATTACTGTTGCGGCTTTAGTTGGGTTAGACGTGGTCATCCTAAACCATAATATTAATGTTAAATTTACCGCTTCCATTAAACATTATGGGTTTAAACAGTTTGTTGGGGGCTTAATGAATTCCAAACTTGTATCATTAACCATCGCTGCACTTAATGAATAACACTTTATGTGTAACCGCAGTTTGGACATAGAGATTAATGTTAATACTAACATTATGCGAACAATTTGCAAGTGAATTTATTTGCTGGGATACCTCAAGGTTCGAATTTCGAAACATTCGTCTTGCCACACAAATAATCTAATAACTCACACGCGGTAATTCTTACCACTATTCCAACTTTTAAAAATGTCCACAACAAAATTACATTTCAAATAACAAAATAAATATGTACAAACAACCATTTAAATAAAACCTCGAAACGAAACATGTCCACTCAAAAATATTAAACTCGACCGTTTAAAAAGTACTTAGCGAAACGTGACCCTTTTATATGACATTATTTAACGTTGTCTATATACATTATGTACGGGCACACGCTTGGGCAACTTTCCTAAAACATTGGTTCCACTAATGACAGGCCGCCTGAATACTCCACTAAAGAATGATCACAAACTTATTCATCCCTTTATCCGAGCGGGGTATTTGAAGGTTTCAACCCTTGTAATTAGCAACACGCTACTAATTCTGGCTGTTTTATTATTATTGTATGTAGTTTGTGGCTTCAATGGTCTGCTGTTGCTGAGGACATTTTAAAAAGCAAAGCTGGGTTCTATAACTCCGTTCAAACTGTTGCTGATACATAAAATCATAACTTATTTTCAATAAAAAATGTGCTGGCATGTTCCGATACTTTTAAATTAGACTCTTCGATATCGGTTTTACATTCGAAATGGAGTATTTTTAAACATTCTCGTGGATGTTTGCTATTCTTTAAATAGGTTCGGGCGTTTAGGCTATAAAATTGCATGCTACACTGTTTTGCATTGCAGTAGGGAAGTAAAAACTGATAAAACCACAACGATATAGTACAGTAGCGAATATTCAGCTGCTCGAAAAATACATGAAGAAGAATCGTGTAGGTTTGGAGTTAATTATTTGTAACTCCCTGTATAAAATGTCAGAATATTCTTTTGCAGTTTCATTTAGCAATATTGAGTGGTGCAGGCATCGAAATATTATAAAGAAAATAAATAAGAGTCTATTCTACTTATAAATTGTGCGTTTGAGTTTACCTAGCTGTCACATGAAAGATCTAAAAGTGCAAGGAACGTACATTTTGAATTAGATACAGCTGCCAAAGACATCTGCATCCCCAAATTCTAAAGCTATTGAGATATTATAATGATCCAATTCCACCGCAGAGAATATACAAAATTTAATAAGATTTCCAACAAAAAAGCGAATGTAGACATGCATGCGACGTATGCAGCTGACGCCAAAATATGGGCATATTATGATGTCCCTAATCTGCTTCACGGTCTGTTGGCCGGGACGGCTCTCTCGATAACAATAACCGACTTAATACGCCCGATAATCGGTTTTCGCTATTCCAAAACATCCGTGATTGACACTTTTGATGATGTTTGAGCCGAAGCAAACGCCCCTGAGTTCACCAATCGTTTTCCATTACGCTGCGAGGGGTGTTTACATTTGCAAATAAAATATAGAGCCGAATGATTTGTGCAAGTGGTTTTGGCAAATAGCAAAATTGTGTTTGATTAATCGCGGTAGTTATGTATGGACTGCGTAATGTTTTGATTTTATGTCGGTTCTATTATGATTGATTGCACAGAATCTGGAAGCCAGTTTAGTGTAAGAAAATTGCTGTAACTCTTAAGATTTCGGACGAATGAATTAATAAGTAGAAATTTTGCGATGGACTATAAGTAAGCACTTACTGTGGTTCTTTGTGTTAATTTTAACATTCAAATAGGTATAGCTTTTTAACCTATTATGAAGCATTGCCCACTATACAGGGTGTTTGGCAGAATGTTGAACATACGAAAATGGTGGATAGGTGGGGTCATCTGCTACTTACTCAGCCCTAATTTATTTGGCTCTGGCCCCCTGGATATGTAAAAAAAAAAATTTGTTTTCTTCTAGTTTCACCACTTCCTTAACTTTACAGTGTAATTTTTTATTAAGAATGGGTAAAACAAGCATTTTACCCATTTTTAATAAAAAATTACACTGTAAAGTTAAGGAAGTGGTGAAACTAGAAGAAAACAAACAATTTTTTTTTACATATCCAGGGGGCCAGAGCCAAATAAATTAGGGCTAAGTAAGTAGCAGATGACCCCACCTATCCACCATTTTCGTATGTTCAACGTTCTGCCAAACACCCTGTATAAAAAAAATCTCGAGCAGTTAAAGTTATAGGATTATTGAGCGACAGAAGACTCTTCAATGATGTTACTGAACTCTAAAAATGGCATTCACTTGTTTAGAACTTTATAGTCAAAACAATCCCAAAATAACTGTAGTCCACCAAGCTAAACAAAAGTCGTTACAACCCAAGAAACGACTACAAACACAAAAGAACATAATATTTAACTAAAGTAGCGAGCTCGCTATTTCAAACTTAAGTGACCATGAACTGAAACACTCAAAACGATCCAAGAGTAAGCTGGATGAGTCTGAGAGGCAAATGTCCATGCTAGTGGCGAGCAAACAAAAAAAGAATACGCACAGGCCGAGTTGAAAGAAAGAGCGCACTCAACCAGGCAAAAGCGAAAAAGGTAAAAAGGAATCACACAATAAGTGAAGGAGGCAGACGGTGCCACGTCCGGACTAGACGAAACTTGGGCGAACAACCTGACCGCTTTGACTCACTGACCACTCATTTGATGCCTTCTAACTCGGGCCTCATTTACTGCCGTTTTTTATCTTTTAATTCGATCGCAAGTTCTATTGACAATGCTACCGACGCGTTTTATAATAGCGTCGAATAAAAAGAGGTGCAATTTTTTTTACGGGCGTGTTATTTTGGCAAACTGTGTGGCTATCATGGAGTGTCTGGGTAATTTTTGACGAAATTTCCATCAGTTTGGATAACTGCAGTATAATAAAAGTAACAGAAGTGGAACAACGTATTGACTTCTAAAACGACTACAAATACGTCGTCTTCAAGAAGAAGTAAAAAAGTTTCAAACATATTTGCAGTTTGGTCGACAGACAGTGTCTGTCACTTACGTGGGATACATTTTATACGACGACTGCAGAAGATAACCCTACTATTTTCGTACTGTATTTGTGTACTGTGTGTTGTCCCATACAAAGGTATCTGACACACGACACCAAACAACGTACAAGATGACATTACTTATTTCGTATATAGGTTTGCCACAAAACATTTTGGTTAAAATTTAGTCACGTAGTCATGAGGGGTGTCCCATGTCGCATCTTCAAACCATTGCGATGGTCCATTGTATTCTCGCGAGACAAAAGGGTTGAGCACCCCCAAGGAAGCTTACCTTCGTCAAACCGCTTTTTGGAATCAAACGTTCAGGTATTTGGAATAGATTGGAACATTTTATCTCGTGTTGTTGGTTCAGAGTACAGGATTCCTTTATGTATGAAGGATGCTTTGTTACTAATATGTGTTCCGAATTTGCTGCAGATCTTGTACAAGTAAATTTTATATTACGCTGTAAATTCGGTTGCGTGAACTTTGGTAGTTAGTTGAAAATATTCGACGAATATAATTCAAAGTTAGTTACAGCAAAAACATTTACATGCTTCATTACTGTTTGTTTAGATAAAATAATAGAAATTCTAAATTAACTAGTAAATAGACTTAAATTCGAACGTGTTATTGGCATAATATTTGACTAAAATACCTGGAACTAGTTTTATGCAAATTATTTTAAGCTTCATCAAAGGACACGGCCGGATTTTGTAGAGATCTTTGCCCTAGCAAAAAATATTCATGTCCATTGACATACAGTACGTCATACTAGAGCTTACAGGTATGTCTTTACAATAGTTTAAGTTCTATGATCAAAGAAGAAGCGAGACATACTGTAAATAGGTTTCTTTTGTAAGTGCCTAGATATTTTGAATAGCAATGATCGTTAATTCCGAGTTTTATAGACGACGTTTCTTTTTATATATTTTTTTTATTTTATATTTAAAGCTTTGTGCAGACTAGCGCGACGCGACACCGGTTATTGCTATACCGTCAAGTTTTCTTAGAAATTGTATTGTTCGAATCGCGTCGCGCCGTCGCGTCGCGCTGGTGTGTACGAGCCTTAAGAAGTAATTTTCATATATTAATAATGACTGTACATTTATTTATTCTGAATTGATTCTGAAGGCAGAATCCGGCCATGTCATTTTGGTTACATTGGCACAAGATATAATTATTAATATTAACTGCATGCCTATTCATTTACCTTATCTGAACGAAATAACTGAATTATTTCGTTCATGTGTGTTTAATTGTAATTAAAACCAAGTTGCAAAGATTTAAACACATTTGCATTTGCATCGAAAATATTTGTAATAAATAAACCAAACACATAATTTCCACGAACCGATTTTCGGGTGACGATTCCGAAACCGCGTAATGGAGTTCGGGAATTTTCTGCAACAAGAACTTGTTACCCCCACAATTTCGTCCACGGTTTGTGTTTGTTATCGTACTCAAAAGAGCGATTAAATATCGTAAAACAGAAACTCTAGCTAAACAAACAGTTACTTTGGTCCGCATTCTTCCTCGCCCTCCCATTTGCTCCGCAAAATGACCGTATTCAGTAGCAAGCGTTGTGGACACTACTTTGGAAAAGTTAAATATAACTCAGAACTGAACTGACGGTTATGAAAACCGCTTCAATGTAATATTTATGTGACGCACATCAGCATTTATTTCCAGAACATTAAAGGAGAGAATTTCGGTTAATGGAGTGTCAATGACAAAAATACTTTTGTTTGCTTTCGACATCGAATCGGGAACTGTGCCTTTTTAACCATTAAATGATTTAACATTCAACGTATGCCAGAATGTTTTAAATGTAGGCTTATTAACGTTTCAAGCAGTTAAGTAATTCATTGCAGCTGCATATTGTTATTTGGCATTTTATTTAAAAAAACGAGCTATTTTCGGATACATTTTGTCGATGAAACTGCCCTGATAGCGATGCGACCTCATATGAAAATAAAGCGTCCATTGTTAGTGAATATTGCGTGAAGTAATGGCAAAAAGTCGGGGTTTTATAAAATGGTTTTATGCTTGCATACTCTGTGAGGTGAACAGATAGACCGCGTGGCGTGTGGCAGTCAATTTAGTTGAATGTGTGGTGCATTCATCATTCATGTCGGAGCAAAATCCCCCGCATTTCGTTGAGATCATTGTGGCCAAGCCATTGACATTATTACCTTGCTGGCAAGTATTCGCAAATGTATTCATAGGTACTCGAAGTTAAACACACTACGAACTATGTGTGTATGTTAAATATGACCGCATCCTTACTTAAATGTAGATAAAACAAGGTATCCTACCGTATTAGTAAAATTATTATTTAAAGTTTATTTTCCCCTGGTATAATAAAGTTATTTTGCTTACAGACCTTCTGTTTAATTAGAAGGGATTTCATTAACATAATAAGATTATTTAATTAATGATATAGTGTAAACAAACGTGCTAATTAGTAACAGTGCATTTGTTCCGTTAAGCAGTCCAACAATAATAATTGCATTACGCTTGGAGCGTAATTTCATCGATAACTTCAATTTACGCGAAACGTTATTGCGAGCTAATTAATAAAATTATTTTAATTTTACAAGTGTATATATACATAAACGTTGGAATAACAATCTGTCACAATTCCGACATAATCAGTTTATTAAAAACTACGGATATCATGTAAACCGACATGATTTTAATTATGTCGGTAACGAGTTCAAAATTATGAGTATATTAAATTAATTATAGATTGCAGTGATAGCCTAGTGATGTGACCATCAGACTGCTAAGTCATAGGTCTCGAATTCGAACCCAAGGCCACTGAATTTTCGGATTCATGATTGTGCGTATTGTATAATTATCACTTGCTTAAAAAACGGTGAAGGAAAACATCGTGAGGAAACCGGCATGCCTGAGAGATATTTCTCGACGGCATGTGAAGCCAAATCAGAGGCCCATGGGCGACTTTAAAACTCTGACACCAGGTTAGTCACTTACCACACGAAAACAAGAAGAATTATATATTTGGTTTAGTCATGGTTATTTTCTAAATATTAACTGCTACTTAAAGCACTTAAAAAAAAAGATCATAAAATGGTCCAAGGAAGAGTATTCCTGATCAAAAATGTACGAGTAGGTAGGTACTATTTGGATTGTATCACCACATAACAGCGTTAATTTTCCAGGATTCGTTGAATGATTGCAGCCAGAAAAAAATATTTTTGCGAGATTCAAAGCATAGAGACCAGCGCTAGCCAGACTATCCAATTAAATAATACGTTTTCTTTAAAACAAAGTTTTCTTCACATGACATGACCCCGTAATACAATTACGCCCTTCATACAGTTATAATATACCACAAGGCGTGCAGTGCAGCGAAATATAAATTAAATTTCGTTCAGTACTTTATCTCCTTTGCCAACGGGACCTTGAGTCAGGCCACATTAACTGTATTAAGGCCGCTTTGTTCACTTTAAAACAATTGTGGCAAAGAGGAGCGAATTCACAAATTCCACTCGTAAAACACTCATCAGGAACTCCGCTGACGTCTGATGCCCGCCATTGTTGCCGAAAAGCATCAAAATTCTTCGCGTCTGGAAAATTTCATCCTTTGTGCGGCGAATGGCCGAACATTGAAGCCTCACAAGTTACTTACTTAATCTCTGCTCCTCCCCCTTTGTGTTCGAGTCATCAATACTTTTGGAAATTGCACCTCGAGCAAGTTCTGCGACTGGCTTGTTCGTGCTTATTGGGAGCGGGATTTCGGCTTGCGGCGTGCAGTTCAGTCCTTTGAGTTTCATTATAAATTTATGGATTTTACCGATCATTTTTCAAGTGATTTTCTGACCCTTTGTTTTTATTATTCCGCCTTACGCCTTTCATTACAGGAGGAGCTCGTGGCTAAGTAATAACAGCCTCACGGGTCGATCCATCAGATTAAGCTACGCTTGCTGGGGTTGGTCCGTGGATGGGTGACCATCTTTACATACCTCCTCCTAGACTCCGCCGTGCCTCGGAAAGCACGTTAAGCCGTTGGTCCCGGCATTCATGGATGTTTGACAGTCATTACGGGTCGTCAGAAGCTCGAAAGTCTGACAACCAGTCTTAACACGGGGTATCGTGTCAGATAGGCAGGCGTTCCATGTAAAATACTGGTCTTCAGCTGCATCCGGTTAGACTGGAAGCCCACCCCAAAATAGTTGGGACAGGCTAAGCAGATTTTTGCCTTTCATTATACTTCTTTTTTTTTTGTTTTCTGACAATTATAAACTTCATGTCAGACCTACATATTTGTCCAACATGTAAACATAAAAGTAGGTAATAACTAAAAGTTTGTATTAGAAAATTCAGCACAATATTGAGCTCCAAAATAAAAATAGCTGACGTGGCTGAAAAGGCTGCCCAACTTAAATGGGACTGGGCAGGACAAGTCTGCCGCATGCCGGACAAACTGTGGACCCAAGAAACACTGAACTGGTGCCCTGAGACAGTGAGGCGGGGTCGCAGCAGAACACGTAGGAGATGGTGTGACGAGCTGGATAGGTTTCGTCAAAACTTGGAAGGAGGACGCGCGGGCTTGCGAACGATGGAAGGAGTGCAGGCAGGCCTTAGCCCAAGAGGGGACAGCGGAAGCTAAAAAAAAAAAAAACATGAAAATTGAAAACATTTTTTGTATGTTACTGCCAGCTAGTTTTTATTCAAGACTTAAACTGGACAGTCATCTAATACGAGTAATGACTCAAAAGATTAGTACTACTGCCGCATTCGCATTGCTCACCAAATCGTTTACCTATAATCCATCTAATAAAATTGTACTGCAATAATTTCGCTTTAATAAAGCAGTAATAGAAACGATCCTGACAAACCGTTCTTAACGCAATAATAATAAATCTTTCTTGCAGCAGCTTGTCCCCGGACGTTCTCTTAAAATTTCGTTTGCACGAATAATGGAATAAGTTTAATTAGTTTCCTTTGCAGAGGTGCCTAGTCTTAATTAAGCTTTGGTTTCAGCCATAATGTTAGAAGTCGCTGTTTGTTTTCGACGCCTACGAATCCTATTCTACTTGCTAATTCTAAATATTTACTTTAACGAACAAGCCAATTGTTGTTTTCCGTCGCTTTGATTTTGTTTAATCCGTTTGTTAGCAACTTGTTTTACAATGGATTACGGTTTTATTTCAAGGAGTCTCTTCATAAGGCTGATATTAAAAAAAATCGGCTTATAATCTATGATAGATACCTTTTTTTTTTTTTTTTTTTGAGGATGTGAAATTATCAAATAACTTCTCCCGCTCTGGGTGGAGCGGGAGGGCGTGTCAGACTTTTACTGACTAAAACCCACCCGTGTTCCTTCCGTTGCCTGTGTGCCGAGGTCGCGATATCCCTTTCAGACAAACCCGCAACCCCGGCAGGCATTGGCCCTTCCGGACCCCGTCAGTTGGTGCTGACATCTCTTTGAGGCGCGCGTGGAACACAACGCGCCGTCGACCCGGGCCTGGTCCCTATCGGACGGCGAGCTACCCATTGCTCACCGTCCGCAAGCCCGCGCCTACGGTGGCCGGAAGTCGGCTCGCGACTCCCGACGCCCGGGGCGTCTCCTGCGGCGACTAGGGGCGCGAGGGGGCGCATTTTGCCTCTCCCTCGCGCGCTCCGCCTCCTCCTTCGCGAGCATTACTGCTTCGCAGAAGGAGGTGACGGCCTCCCATGCACTCTCGCTCCGGACCATGGCTGAACCAGGGCCGGACGCGAGAGATCGCTGCCGCCGATCGCCTCCGTCAGGACACGGCGGTGCTCCGCCCAAGCTGGGCAGACCTCCACCGTATGCTCCACCGTGTCCTCCGGGCGATCCACACAGTGGTGACACCCGGGCGTTTCCTCCTGCTTTATCCTGAACAGGAACCTCCCGAAACAACCATGTCCGGTGAGGACCTGTGTCAGGCGGAAGGTGAGGACGCCGTGGCGCCTCTCTAGCCACTCCTCAAAGAGGGGACTTATCGCCACAATTGTGGCGTGCCCAGCGCTGGGTTGCGACAATCGCACTCTCCATGCCGCCATGAGATCCCGCCGGAGCTCTGTCCGCTGTGCCGCGATTTCTCGCGGCAGCGGAGTTACGCCCCGGCGCTTCGCCTCCTCGCGCAACTCCCACATGTGCGCGAGGACTTTTGCCTCCAGATCCCATGGCGGTAGTCCGGCAAGGAGGCTCGCCGCCTCACGGGAGACCGTGCGGTAACCTCGGACCAGCCTAATGGCCATGACCCTTTGGGACGCGTTCAACCGCTGGGCCGGTCGCAGCCTCAACGAACGCGCCCACTATAATCACCCATTATAATCTATGATAGATACCTAGAGAAGCTTTCAAAATAATTAGTATATTTTAAAACCTTTTCTAGTCTTATACAACAATGCTGAGTTGAGACTTTGGTTTACACAATCACCCTATAATGTTCGCACTGCTGGGACACAGGCCTCCGCTCGGTGATAGGGAGTGGGCCGTAATCCACCACGCGGGCCCAGTGCGTGTTAGTAGATGTCACATGTATTAGAATTTTTGGTTCTAGGACATGCCGGTTTCCTCACGATGTCTTCCTTTACCGTTTTGAGAGCAGTGGTGATTAAATACTTTACACAAAGTAAAGCGCATGTCTCGTATGTCTCGGCCGTTACCACTAGGCCACTGGGTGATTTAAATTCGTCGATATCAAAGCAGTTCAGTCAAGCTCACTCCACCCAAGTTATGTTAAGTAAGTTATGTTTTTAAGACAAAATATTCGTATATTCGTTAATAATCTATAAGTTTAATTGTAATGTATTATACACATAAATCTTCCGGAATACCTTCTCTAAATTATGTTGAAAACCCATTCAAAATCCGTTGAGTATTTTAGAAGAACAACGTGGACATACAGACAAACGCGAAAAGCAACTTTGTTTTATAATAAATACTATGTAGATTGACTTGTTTTGAAGTTTATAATTAGTTTAAAAAAATAAGGTTTTTTCCGCAGAATACTAGTGATGAGTTGACATATAGTTAAAGGGGCCCTTTATAAATTAACAACTTTGGTTTCCTATCTTGATTAATGTAGGTACCTGTTTAAGTAGTAGAGTACGCGCAAGATAAGTCTGCGCACGGCTGGTGGTGTGCTTAATTCTGTACTGTAATATTTAAAATATATTATTATATATAAATTTTATATAAATATTAATTAATTAAATAATTATATACTTAATTTAACCTTACATAAACGAGAAGACGGCGGCGGCACACTATTAGTTCCGATTTCAACCGTGTGCAGACTTTCCTTTGGGAGCACTCTACCTATTTTGCTCTCTTTTAATATTTTGACACAGAAATCCATACATTAAGCTCCAAATAGTAACTGTTTCGGTGTCACAAACAATAAAAACAAAAACCGAGCGTCTCCTTTATTGAGTCTCCTTTTATTCGAATGCAATCCGCTTTCGTCAAAGGTAATTCGATACGTGGATCTTGTTCGTTTTGTGTTCGCACTTAAGCATTGCGCCTTTAGTTTGTTTTAGTCGTAACTTTATACTCGCGAACTTCGCGTCCCTATTGACACTTCCAATCAAAACATGTGAATGGAATCAATGGACGGTTTCTTTGTCTTTTTTTCGGTTTTCGGGAATCGATAAACAGGGTTGTTTGAAGGGATTAAAATAATGTGAATGGTTTTCATTGCATGTGGCTTTGTAGTGTTATTGGGAGGTAATGTATTTTATACTTTGTTTTCATGTTATATCAGACGGCAGTTGGGAAACTTTGGATTGAATTGAATGATTACCTGGTATAAAAATATTTTTCAATATGATAAAGTTGAATCCAGAAACACAAATGAACAGAAACCCGAAACATCCCACTCAACAAAAACACTCAATCAACACAGCAATATCATAACAAAACAAATGATTCCATTATTCGATGGTTTGCAAAAAACAGAGGAAATCATTTGAAAGCTTTGTATTCACTCGACTCGTGAATTAAACATCGATCTTGCTGTATTAACCGTACGTACGTTTACGATCATCGATATAAATCGTCCGATATCGATGCTATAAAACAAACCGCAGGATTACCGATTTAAATTCGTCGATATCAAAGCAGTTAAAGGGGGCCTTTATAAATTAACGATGCCAATTTCCCTAATGACATTGTAAAAGGAAAGTTTACGATTAACGATTTTGATTTTCACGATTGTATCGTTGTATTGCTTGTAATGTTGCCGTCTGGTACCTACTAATTTGCTGAATTAATGTACATACAGGTATGTATGTACATTAATTCAGCAAATTCATGTCCATACGAGGGTGTTTGTTGTTTTGCTTGAAGATTCGTGTATTTCCTTTAACACTAATGCGCTTTGGTAAATTTCGATTTGGAATGTAAAGTAAATGTTAAAATCAACAAACATTTTGCTAACTTTAATCTTGTTATATTTGAATTCTTAAAATAGGTATGTCAGTTTTGACAATTTAAGACAAAAAATATAAAGATCTTTCTATTTTTTTAACGAAGTCAAGTCTATTATTAACGAAGGCTAAAAGACTTGAACCAAAAATGTATATTATTTAAAATTGACAGGACCTTACGAGTAAGTGAATATCTATGTTAATTTAAAAACTGAGTTTATTGGAAAGTAACAGAGGCTTTTAAAATATCAATAAAACTAACAGCGGGCACAGGTAGGCACAAAAAAAATATTCCGAGCAATTGATTTACTCAATTCACAGATAGATGATGACACATCATAAGAATAAAAACCAAGCAATGTTTCAACTCTGTGACAATCGGAATGATAAAGATCAAACAGCTAGACAGGAGGTTGAAATAAGAAAACGTAATAAAACGATGGCGAAAAAAAATCACAAAGAATTTCCAAGGTCAGGAGTTTCGACAAAGTAACTTGAAAAACTTAACTTGTAAAGGGACCATAAGGAAGGAAGAAATGAGGAGTTTTAAAATATCAATACTTACTTTACTGAATAATTTACAAGAGTCAAATGTCACGCAGACGAACAATTATTCAACCTTGCCAAGTTTGAAAATTAATTATTAAACACCTTGATCAATTAAAAGGAACAGGATATTGAAAAAGCCAATACTAATAAAGTTAAAACAAAAGGATTTTTAATTAAAGATTTTCACAAGGTAAAGAAAGAGAAAATCAGACGGAGAACGAAAATGTTAAAAGTACCTCTGAGGAGGAGGGATAAAAGGAAAAAGATATTGATGATGACACGATTAGTAAACTATATATAGCAGCTCTCAACGCAAATACCAAAGTTATTATTTTTGTAAAGCAATCACGTCAAACACACGAACAAGGTTTCAATCTTGTAAACTCAAGGTAAGGTAAGGTTTGTTAGAAAATTAATTATCAAGTGCCTTTATCAGGTGATCGGCCTGAGGGCTCCGTGTTTCAATCGGGATTTTACGGTATTTACTTAGATTTGATTCTGCATCAAAAACAAATGTCCCGAGATTATTTCGTGTAATTAAACTTGGGGCTCTGATCATATTACGTTAGGGAATGACGTTGATGCACGGCTATCGGATATCTATCCGTTTATGATATGAATTTTCAAGTCGATGATGTGAAGGTTGAAATTATGATGTTATACTCGTAGTGATATATATAGTATAATAATAAATGATTTCTTTTTTTAAGGATTTTTTTAAAATGATTTTTTAGAAGTTATTTTTCTATTATTTTTTTGCATGTTTTTATGGTAAGAGTAACTACACCTAGTAGGTATGTATTCTTAATAAGAATAAATGTAATCTGTTTATAATTGTAAGTAAATCTGAATATGTAAGTAAACAATTATTACTCGATTTAATTTGTGTTCTCAGAACAAAACGCTTATCCATTTGATTCTGATTGTTTAACTCTGTCAGCTGTACACATTGTAGAATAAAAATGCTATAACTCCCGTCAGATATCCATTACTAGGATTGTCGATTACGCAGACGTCTGCCATTACCTCGAATTCACAAAACAGCGGTGTCAGTATTCAAATACGAGCACTTATGGTAAGCTATTTTGAATACAAACTAAGTTGATTAATTTTTATATGCATTTTGATGCAAATATTGATTAGATATAAAGATAAGAATATTTCCAACAGTAAGGTAATACTTTCGACAATACTAGGAGTAATGTGGCAAACTTCTATGTATCTACGTTTCTGAAACCGACCTTTTAAACAATGAAGAGACAATTTGAACAGAGTCTATGTTGAAAACTCTGTATTATTATGTATTTCTTATATTTATTTCTAAAAATAGTTTTAATTACAAACAGAGACATAACTTATTAAATGTTGACTTGAATGGGACGGGTTCTTCGTGTTTCCTAGATCGAACGAGTGTTAAGTGCTGAAACTATTAATCATAACGACACCAAGTAAACCACAATAATATGAAACTTTTAACTTAATTAAAGCAGCCGTCTTTTATCAAAGATCTGTATATCCCGTGCCTTCATTAAATTAGTGCCAACCCCACAAATAGGTGATGTCGGCTTCCCAAATTATATTACTTTATTGTTATTCTTTTTTACTTTGTTCCCCCAAACTAACGTAAATTGGCTTGGGATCACGCTACTGTTACGATAAACTGCGCTATTGGATTGGTTTGTTGTGGCTTTGTACCAGTTTTTATGTCGGGAAATATTACTCAGAAGCGATTTCGCGATCATTGACTTTTGATAAAGCTAGTAAATAATTTTATTTGGGATTATTGTGGCGTAACCGTAATGGAAAGGGAAATTCAGAGAACTGTAATCGCCAGAATTGTGACTCATAAAATTAGGCTACAAGAAAATATTCTAGTGTGCGTGTGTCGCTTTTAATAGTTTTGCGGGTTCTGTTAAAGCTAGCCTAAGGACATACAAGCCAAGCGTACAGATTTCATATTAATTCTTTTCGGACTTTACGATTTTAGAGAAAACCCCAAAATATTTGGATTTCATATTTACATTGTACTTACACACGGCTATATATCAAACTATAAATTTCCACTTTATGCTGATCTCGAATTATATAGAATTTCCGCACAATGAGAGGTCAGGTTATAATTGAAATATACAGTTTGATATATAGCCGTGTGGTACACCTGACGTACCACCTGAGGTAACTAACAGAAGTAGACGGTTTTTGGGGAAAAGATATTACTGTGCTGTAGGCAATCTCTGTCACAACATACGTAAAATTATCAATCTGGTCCTGAGCCCTATAACACAAAACTTTACATAACTCTACAATTCTACCAAATTGTTAAATTATAGAAAAAAATTGCGTAATACAGAAATTACAAATATGTATGAGTTACAACAGTGTAGACTTGTCACTACAATTTACATAATGTGTAAAGTTTTTCCGTAACAATTTGTGTGGCTTACAGTTTTGTGGTACACACACTTTTAAGATTTACAAATTTGTAAATTCTAATGTTTTGTGGGATAGGGCCCTGGTCTGCAAATAAATTATATTTTCTGAATTCGATATTATTATATATGTAGGTAATACAAATATCGTTTTGTATATTATAATTAAGCAGCCTATTTGCGTAAAACAATTACAATAGCAATGCCTTTCATTCTGACACTTATTCAACCATATTCATTGTGGCATTTACGGTATCGAGCAGATGAATTTTTTAAACATAATTAGCTAATAATTTATATGATTATATGAAGCAATGGATTATAATGAATGTCTTTCAAAACCCTCCGGATTGTGATTGCCAGTGTGTTACGCAATTAAGGTGCGGGTGTGTTACAATATATAAGTAATAAAATTGATAAAAGGTGGAAAGAAATGATAGTCAGGCACACTGTATAATGACTTCATAACCAACGATTTACCGTCTTTTGTTTCTGCAGAACACAAACAATCCTCACGGATTTCGGTGACACAAAGTGATAAAAGGGTCATTGTTTCGCGGTTTGTCGGAAATAATCGATATCAATCGGTGATTCGGAATCAGTTATCGAGTGGACGGTGAAGGGCTCTCGAATCGGTCCATATGCTCGTGTTCGCACGATCGTCTAGTACATACTTGTCATGTGGAGCGTCCGAAACACACGTCTAGTCGAACTCCTGTTTCAACGGATTGGCTAATTGAAAACCTTTCAACTCAATCATTTTGAAATTTGAAGTTTTCAATCTGTCACTTGAGAGTGTTAAGTAAGATCGGTTGATGCAAATCTATCTTGTGGGAACGAGCTTTCGTTGAGCAGCATGATTACGAGAATATTCACCCACGTCAAAATTATTAGGGATATTGTCATAAAAATTGTTTTTGTCCGTCAGATAGGCTATTAAAAAACTTTTCTTACGTAATCAAAAGATTACGGCAATACATTGAGTTAAAATGTGGCATGACGTCGCTGTCGGGTAGATGTTATACCGACTTGTGACGTAGCGAGACCCTACTCCCCAACTTTAATGCGTTTGTTTTATCTAAAACATTTTTTATTAATATGCTAAAGCATTTTTTTTACTGAGTGACGGACTATAGGTATAGTTTTTTTTTCCCCAGTCAACATCCTTATGCATGAAACTACAAAGAATACCAAGTCGATGCTGTATCCATAGGTTGTCTTTAAAAGATCTCTTTTAGCAAGGTCTAATCGCTACTACCAAAACCAATGTGAACTTTTTATTTTTTATATCTGTAATTCATATGGTGCACTTAATAAAGAGTCATCATCATCATCTGCCTAGCCTTTTTCCAAGTATATTGGGGTCAGCTTCCAGTCTTACCGGATGCAGCTGAATACCAGTATTTTATCTGACCTCCACAACCCAGTTACTGGGTAATACGATACCTTTACGTAAGACTTGTCAGACTTTCGGGCTTTTGACGACCCGTAACGACTGTCAAAGATCCACGAATGACAGTCGAGACCAACGGCTTAACGTGCTTTCCGAGGCACGGAGGGGTCTTCGTATGTAAAGATAGACCCGTCCACAGACCAACTGTGGCAAGCGTTGCTTAACCTGATCGATCAACCCGTGCTGCTGTTATTACGTAGTAACAAAGAGCATTCCATCTATATTTGTACTTGTATGTTTTATTTATAGTTCTATATACGATGGTGGTACGTACCATCAACGAAGTTCATATCTAACCAGTTTCAAAACAAAATCCCGTGAACACGATGACCACATCTGTTACAGGCCCGGTCGGTGGTAGGGCCGCCGATCGCTGCAAGCAAGAATAGTCCTTACGGTGGTTAGATATGAACTTCTCCGATGGTACATACCCAAGGCCGACTGGGATTCTCTGCCAGTCAATCTTTGCATTTAAAAGGAACACTGCTGTCAAATGAAGTTGAAAGCATCGGCAGCACTCGAAGCTTTGGGTCACAAACTCACAATGACAGTGTGATTAAGTGTACACAGAGCATATGAAACTACAGATTGCTTTGCTTGTAAGCTTCACATCGACCTACTTCCCTCATTTGACTCCTGCAAATTGTGCGGCACAGTCAAGTCTATGATCCCTGAAACGCTGTTGTAGAGGTGTTTAGTTTTCGCACAAAATGTGTGAATGATCATAGGTAGGTAAGGTATGATTCGCAGTTGTCGTTGTTATTCAGGTAGGTTTTTAGTATACCTGCAATTATCAATATTTTCCTGCAAAATCCCAACTAATATTATAAATGTGAAAGTTAGTTTGTTTGTTACGCTTTCACGCTAAAACGGCTTAACGGATTTGGATGAAATTTGGTGCATGGGTAGACCATGACCTGGAGGAGAACATAGATGTTCTTCTTCGACAAATTTCATAAGTCTCGATCTCGTGGGCATATCGGCATAAAATACTTTTATGCCGATATGCCCACAGAATAGAGACTTTTGCGAGTGAAACCGCGGGGCGCTGCTAGTATTAAATGGTTTTCCTAATTTAAAACCAAGATGTTGATCCCAAAAGCCTAGTGTATCATTGGTGACAACCTCCGAAAATATTTCCACAATTTTCAACTCAATAAAAAACAACACAACCCAATACACTTCAAATCTACCCATTTATTGAAGCACTACATTTCTAAAGCCAAATATACGTATTGAACAAACAGAGCGGTTCATCAGTGGTGGTCGAAATCAACGCGTTTCCGTCGGCTGATTGTTTAGATAATCGCGTGTCATCGAGTTAGCCCCGGCGCCGAATTAACACGATTGCAGCCGAAGCCGACCGAACGAGAACTTCAACGAACCGACCGACTTGCAGATTGTGATGATTGGTTTACGTTAAATCTGGTTCAAGTTAGTGTTATTGTTGGATATGAAGTGAATTTGGTCGGGTGCAATCTGGGGTTGCATATAGCGTATTATACATACGTTTGAATAATTAACGAGCTTGTTTATCAAATTAATCTCGTCTCGTATACAGCCGAAAACAACAAAACGACGATCTTTAACTAGCTTTACAGTCGAATTTTTAATTTCTTTCATCTCGGCAAGAGTAAAAGCAGTTTTGTAATATTATTGCGACCTATGTACCTACTTACCTAATATATCTACATAACATTTTTAATGGCTGGAGATGTTTTTTAAAGAAATAGGCTTCTGTATACTTATACTACCTCCATGAGTTGAAATTGTAAGTGAAAACAATATTACAGACAGTTGGAAAATATTTCTTAAAATGATTCAGGACTCTGTGGTGGTTAGGCAAAATAGGTTTCTGAATAAAGTGTCGATCAATCGATTTTCATTTGAAAGAAGTGTAAAGCAATCATTAAAATGTTTGCGATTGACAAAGACTCATCACAATGACTGAATGTTTCTTTATTCCGATGTGATTCAACAATACGGCGGCCGTTCTATTCAGCTCAGCTTTACATTTTTTCATCGGCGTTTGTAGGTACCGAATAATTTTAAATCCAAAAATATCTTCAGTTCAACTGATCCTTTTAATCCACTTTTATTAACAACTTCCTTTTTATCTCTCGACTCTAATATTTAAACGTAAATATAATTTGTCCGAAAAACCCGTGAAAGACGGAAAGGAAAACGAGAAAAAACATAACCGCTGCAGTCAATTACGAAGCTTAAAAATATCTCTGGTATTTTTTGTTCTAATACCCAAAAAAGGGTTCTCAATCCTTTAAACCGCTTGAAACAACTTAAGATTCATTCGTTAAACCTGCGAAATCTGTACCGCAGATAAGTATTTTTTTACAAGCGGCTTACCACTCCACTAACCCTGAATATTTTAGGCATTTTGTTAATATCCTAATCCTCTTTTTTTCCTCGGGTCGGACTTGGAGGGAAGTCGGCATTCACTGTTAACAGTTTCATGATTAATGACTGAAAACTCTTTGATGGCTTTTTAATTAGAGCTAAAATAGGGTGTAATACCGGTTGGTAGCGGGCGCCGACGTCGACCGCGGTAAGGTTGCTGCGGCCACAGCTATATTTCATAGAGGGGGAGAGGCGGCTTCGAATTTGCAAGGCTAATAAATTGCGGAATACCTAGGCCTTATTGGCTCAGCGTTTAATCGTTCGGGCCGCACTGGATTATTTTTAGCCAAGTTCCCGTCGCTTCTTTGTGTTACTGTAGCAATTGGAAAGTAAAATGCTAAACGTATTCTTGCCTTTGTGCGCGGCTCAACGTAAGAGCGTTTACTTATCGGTAACATAGGAATGAAATTTCTAACTTTGCATTACAAATTTATTTCCTCCGGCCGCGACCTGCCGACTCGCCTTTCAGGTTATTCCAATTCGTCAGTGAAAATGGCGATTAATATTCAATATGAACAGCCTGCTTGAGTGATTGTTTCTGTAGGTCGCTATACAGATTGAAATCGGCTTCGAACAATGAAAATATTATTAATTGGAAGAAATTGTAGGTGCCTTTCAAAATTCTTAAAACAAATGTTTGATTTCCCGTAAAATATTAATCTTTATCTTGCATAAATATTAACGTCCCAGAGTAATAAAATACGATCGATTCTCGCTATTTCAAGACAATGTCTTTCTAAGGAGCTGCTGTGTAGATTAGGTACAATGGTTCAATATAATAATAACTTTTAGTGTATTTAGGGTTTTATAATTTTCAGTACTTTTTCAAAGTGAAAAGCATTTAAAAGATATTAAGTATTGCACATTTATATGAAAAGTTTTGATAGAAATAAGTTGTGCTTACCGAATGATGTTACTTCGTGAAAGTATTTGCCAATGAAACTAACAGGTTGATAGTATTCAAAACTTGTGATAGTGTACTCAAGTTAGTATGTACCTAGTTACCTGCCCCCTCGTTTTCAAGTACTTTCTGACTTATTCCATTTCCTTCAGTCGACTGCTACAAGATCGCAAACAACTGATACAACCGACTGTTTACATTTTTTACACCGGGTTAACGTCCGTAGTTTAAAATTGAAAAATACATAAAGAGGTATTGTATATTTATTAACACTATCACAGTCTGCTTAGTAAAGGCAGGGTTAAACAATCGCAATGGTGCTGAATCAAATAATATCACGATTCAGAGACAGAATAATAAAAGGCTAAAAGATTTTATTATTTACTTATTTCTCAAATAAAAATAGAAAAACGTCTGCAAAAACATAGAATACAAACTATATACCACCAAACTTCCTTTATCCGCTCGTTGCCACCAGTTTTGGAAAGTCACGAATTCTCTAGAGGGGTGGTAACCGAAAATATTCGTATTACATCGCAGCGATGTCGAAAACAATGACTCGCGAGAAAGTACGGCTCTAAGCAGCCACTTTGTGCAATTAGGAGAAACAAAACATTTTTATGCGAAGCCCGTTCGGGTTGACTTCGGTTTTTATGCGAAGCCCGTTCGGGTTGACTTTGGTTTTCCTTGTAAGCTGAGTAACTTGTTCACCGACTGGCAGCGTGTTAATTGTGCAGATTTAAGGTCATCTTCGGATAAAAGCCTTTGTAAAGAGAGAGTAAAAATGTGCTTGGTTTTGTTTAAAAAGCTTTGTATAGAATTTCGATTCATCAATGTATAGTCACATCAAATATTGGTTAAGTTTAGTGTAATCTTGTTCACTTTAAAGCTTCTAAATGATTTACGTAAAGCAATGTGTATCAGTTTATAATCTTTGGTAGGTTTAATTGGATCATGCACGTCTTTTTCTGCCTGATGAGAAATATTACATAAGAAAAAATCCGCTAGAACCCTCGACAATGGTTTTCACAAGCTTTTAAAGGAAAAGTAGTAAAAATGTATTGCAAGTGCAATCTAGAAAACAACGCATACAAATTTCACATTTCACGTAGGTATTATTTGGATTTATTCACACTTTAGAAATCTCTTCTCAATTTTTCGCCCACATTCGAACTGTTCATTAGCATAATTGGTTTACTGTCGAAAATACGGCTGAACGTAGAACGTATGAGGTGCATCCATAAACATATATTCCAGTATCGCCATTATACCTCGTTTGCATAAGTAGTTCCAATGAACTCACCCTCAGCTACGTCATTTACCGTTTAAAATTCTTCGACATAGCAACTTTAATATTCCACTTTATATTTCTTTTTGTAGTAGGGTTTTAAGGAGGGCCTACGTCTTGTGTCAGATCTTTAGTTATAAAGCTTGTTTTTGTATTTTCTTATGTAATGTTAAGTTATTTCATATATAGCTACGTTATTCCTTTGGCTAGCAATCGTTTTAATCTTACCTACTTTTCATTCACCAACATCATCTTCCTGCCCTGTCTTCTTCTCCTTTACATCTCTATCAATTGTCAATTTCTAGCCATATACCGTGAGACCTGGCAACTTTTCCAAAGGTTTTTAAATTTGGCACATACCGCCTTACGAGGCACAATAATTTATTAAGTTAAAACTATATTTGTTTTAATGTTTTAAATAATTAACGTTTTTTAAACAGTTTAACCTAAGAAATCACGGTACCTATCTTAGAAACAAGCTTAGACACAATCCATCCATCGCTTCATGCAATACTTTCCTCACGACATTGTTCATTGCTCTGCATCACATAAGTTCTTTCCAATAATTAACTTTTTTTTGCCCTGCTTTGATTTATTTAATTTTATTGAATAACAATTTCCTGAATCTTATACTGGTTTTAAGGGGCTTAATACTCCCAGAACCAAAGTAAAAGCTTTCAAACCAGGCAAACTAAAACAGTACTTGCAGAACAGTGTACACTCTGTTAATAATGTTTTTAAGTGTAGCCAAAACCACTAAACCTATACACAAACAATATTCAAACGCTAGATTTCGTAGTTAGGACAACGTATAATGTATATAGGAGGTGTAGCTAAGTATCCAAAATCTATTTGCATTACAACCGACGGGACTCAGATGTTCCGAGAATCTGTTGTGATATATGGACGTTATTAGGAAAACAAACTTATAATTGCACGTAATCCCCGTGTTGTATTGTAAATTTTGTTTTTGTTCGGTTTTGTTACACTTGGAATGAATTATGCGAAAATTGAGCTTTAGATTTTGTTGTATTTGAGTTGATAAGATTTTCAATTTGTGTTTTCTTTTGGTTGTTGTTCAGTTTGTTACTTGGATATTGATTCTGGCGTCTTCTTTCTTTGCCACAGTAAAAACTGTCTCTCCAGATTTTCTGACTGAATTCACTGGCTGCAGAGAATTTGCTATGTTAATTATTTTCGCTATGCACGAATTTTAAAGAGAACAGTCGCAACGCGATGTAGCTGTATGAAGTTAAGTCTTTACAGAAAATCTAGCCATCAGATGAAATTATTTTATTATGTGTAGTACGCTGTTTTAGAGTAATTAAAACGCCACTGACAATCATGCGAACACCGAGATGATTTCACAAGCGTCTCTTTCTGCAATTTTATACGAAAGACTAAAAGAAAAGGGGTGAAGTTTAACAAGTGGAAAATACCCGTAGCATTTAAAAAATCTTGAGAGCAGCAATTAAACTCGCATTAACTAAAATATGAGAGCACCGCAACTTACTTCCAGTCGCAACTGGTCCTTCTGTTTAAGCAATTTGCCTAAGCTACTGGCTAAATGTTTTCCTTTTCGGAACTCACACAAAACAATTTCTCACAGACTCTGCTCTGTCCATTCGGTATCCGGAGGAGCAAGTTTAACTCCAAACAATAGTTAAGCAACAAAGAAACTTGCAGACTGGCGCGCTGCGGCCGAATTGTGTGTGTGAACCGACTTACGGTGCCGCCTCTGCGAGTACGCTTCGAGTGTTCTGGTAATCAGTGCAAACACACCCCCCCATTTACAATGTTATCCTAACAACTATTTTCATGCTAATATTTGTCTAGACCATTTCTTTAGCACTTATTTGTTTCAGAGACACTTTTGAAAACTAAAAGGACTAGTGTTTGTGTACTGAGGCACGTTTCGAGATGAAAATCCTTACGCTTTGAATACCCGTTCCAACGTTTTACTACATAAAACATTCCGAGCAGGTGTTTCGAAAATTGTCTTGTATGAAAATTTGTGTTTATTCTTCTAGTTTTATAGTAATGTTAACGTAAATAACAACACATAAAACTGGATTACTCAAAATACAGTAGATGGCACAGATGTAAAAGACTGCTGTAACATCGTAACTTTTGCGTCTTTCAGAGCGTAGTTTGAACTAGGTTTATTTTTGCTACACCACCAAAACCTATAAATCCAAATCCAATCAACGCATATAGCTCACAAATCTAAAAGCACAACTCTGACCGATTTTCGAGTCAACCCACACCATGTTAACTTTGCCCTCAGTTGGGAAAGTCTTGCAATTTTCTCCGTATCGGTGTTGTGCGCGTAAGGGTGCTGATTTATTTGTGGGTATGAGGCGTGAAGCAAATGAACTGCCCGTGTAGCGAGATGTACGGCGAGACCGCGCCGTAACTACAGGGTGGAGGCGCCTTAGATCACACGGAAAAGCTATGTACGGAATATCTTAAAACATGTGTAACAATTTTCGCAGCTCGCCGTGAGGTGAACGTGAAATGTGTTGCAGTTAATATTTGAACGTGCACAGCTAATGGTGGCTTATGATTTAGAAGTGTTGGTTATGTGGATTATTTTACTGTAAGTTATTAAATATGGTGTGATTGTACCTACAGAAATATATGGTACAAAAAAGTTGGGATTAGGGGTAATACTAAAGTAGATACAACTGGAAGAGATAGATCTTTAAAGGATAGAAAACCATTAGGTCGTTTCGGATTGCGGTTCAGTGACAATTTGTTCGTACACCACCTTGTACACAGACAAATAGTGACAGTACTCCAATTCGTTAGCCGCCAGCAGTTTGTCACAGGCAAACGCATTAGCGGCTGTGGTGGGCCGACTTGGCTTGCGGTCGAAGCCTCGTCCGAATTCCTCTCACCAAAACTGTCATCACCGACCGGCGATTAGTCAAGCTGCTAAGTGCTCCTTCCCGATTGTTTTTCTCTTTGCCACCGTCGGAAACTGTAATTTATGCGACTTTGCAGTTCCACCACAGCGTCGAAATTTGCAATCGGCGTAGATCCCAGCAAAACCGAAGGTTTATTTATGGCATGGAGAGTTAACTTTTGAACTGAAAGTTCTGCGGGTGCAGCGGTCGCCAGACCTTTTTTTGTTTGCAGTTGTTACTGACTCCGAGGAATATAGTGTTCTGTGTTCAGATATATTTCATGTCCAGATTTGTTTTTATTATCGCCTTATTTTGTTAATACCTATGTGCATCTGAAGTTGGTTGTTCTTAGTCTGAATAACTTTTGGTGTATATGCTTTTCTTACTGCCACTATGAAATTATACAGGTATTGTAGTGAGCTGTCCAAGTTTATCCAACATTTCCTACTATTTATTATTTCAGAAAGAACATCGTTAAAATCGCACACATCTTGCGCTGCTTAAAAAAGCGAAAAGCGTACAAACACAAGGACCATACACTAACGAATCCGAAGGTGACAAAGTAACAAAAATAGCCGCGAAAATAAACGGCGGGAATCCAGAGACAAGAGTGCCCCTTGTTTTGTGCAACTGTTTGCTCTGTGTATTGACAAGCAATGTTTTCTCTAAAAGAGGTTTGAGCAAATAGTATTGGAGTGAGGGCGTCGACGTGATTGCGCCAAGGAAGCTCTTACACTTTGTTTGTTTAATCCTCAGCCTTTGATTAGCTGCTTCTAGTTTCATCGGTGTCAAAGGACCGAAGGAAGTAGGGTTCATTCTGTTTATTGAATTCATCTGACCTAGTTTATTTTGTGGTATGTGCTAACAAGAATATCTTAATGATATTTTGAATAACATTACGTAAAACCGCTTTCTGTCAAACTTGTTTTTGGAAGCTATTTACTTACAATTATTTATAGTAGTTATGAATGTAAGTACCTGGTCGACCGAGCTCTGCTCGGGTGAAAATAGAGAATATTAATTTAATAGTATAAGATAGTTCATACTAATTCCATGCTGCCATGATAGTAGGTACGTACTAATTGCATGCTGCCATGTCTTTATTCTAAGGTGTCATTTCTTGTTTTAAACTTTGGGCGACCGAGCTATGCTAGCTAGAGTTAAGAGACTATATTTAAATTTTCATCGAAATCGTTAGAGCCGTTTTCGAGAACGTGATTACAAATATTATATACTAGCTGCCCGCTCCGGCTTCGCACGGGTAGCACTATGTACTTATCTACCCTACCTACCTACCTACCAACCTACCCTACTCTGCTAAATTTACATTTATCAGATGCGTTAACTGTCCAACGCGCGAAGTTAAAATAGTCGTAAGATTCTTCTCCTTACAATAACAAATATAACAAAAAAGAATTCGCGAAATTGGTCCAGCCGTTCACGCGTCATGCCGTGACCAAGGGTAATAGGGATTAATTTATATATATATATTTATATATATATATGTGAACAATATTTGTATATATAATATATACAAATATTGTTCGTTTAATAGTATAGGATAAGGAATCGATAACGGAACTAAAAATAGGAAATAATGACCAACTATTCCATGCTAACAGCTAAAAATAAAACCGTGTAGTTAGTTATCATGTGTTGAATTTCCCACACAGCTATAAGAATCGGGTTAGGAAAATGGATTACGTGTGTAATGGGACGTGTTGACCTGACCTGTCATTACTGTTGTAGTCACCCGACTAATAAGCTTCACTGTAGGTGACCCATATGGTATTATGTTATCCTTGATTTAATTTTACTATAATATAACTACCTACCTAATGACTGTTGAGTGACATTTTTAACCCCCGAAGCAAAAAGAGGGGTGTTATAAGTTTGATCGCTATGTGTGTCTGTCTGTGGCACCATAGCTCTTAAACGGGTGAACTGATTCAAATGCGGTTTTTATTTGAAAGCAGGTTTTTTAGCGATGGTTGTTAGACATGTTTTATCAAAATTGGTTCATCCGTTTGAAGACTATCAGCTCTTTTCTAGTTGGTGAATGGATGTGAGCGTCTTCAACAGGTCTGATCGATTTGAAATTTGGTATTCTGTTACTTCAATGATATAAGAAGAACATAGTAACCTTGAACTGATGCTGCAGCGTCACCTGGAATTTGCAGGATACCCAAGTCCCTTACGAAATTACAACACAGGTGTTGGGGCTCATTAGAATAGTCTCAATGATAGGTAGATGATGAACACGGTCTATTAATGGAGTAGAAAATAGAAATGAGGAAATGTTTGTGTCGGGGTTTTTTTAAATATTTAATATAATGTCACTTGCCAGCAATCATGTATTGGGACTTGGAGTAATTTTTGTATTTTCTGGGAGCGTTCGGCGTCTAAATCTAATGGTATATAGCCGTTTCTATAATTCTTTTGTATCCATATTATCGCTATATTTGAATAACTTCTTGTATCAGAAAAAGTAGCTTTGCAACAAAGTTGACCAATACCAAAAATAACATCGGATTAAAAAATAGCCAAACTTAAATTTCAAAAACTTAAAGAAACTAACTTCAAGTCCAACTAACAAATAGACGACGGCAAACGTTCATCTTAGACAAAATACCCTAAAAACTAAACTTTTAGATGCAAAAACCACTCGACTAAGAACATCTTCTCCATTGCAAGTTTTGTTTCGATTGATATAAATGGAAAACTCTTTTTTGTCTCTAAATCTTGGCTAGATACGGGAGGAGGTCGTAACACTCGATCTTCATTCACTCGAGTCATCGCACTCGTTTCCGACCTTTGATTTATACCCCTCTCCGTCACCGGATTGGCTACAGTAGTGACTCAACTATCAAATATAGGCTCTCATATCGGTGTTGTAGTTTTGTTTATATTTTCTTTGTTGGCTTCCTAGGGTCCGGATGTTTGATAGAATTTGATGAAGTAGGTACATTGATTGCATTTTTATGTCAACTTGTGAATGTTCATCCTCTGCTAAACATGAAACTAGGAGGGTCAGATTTCAACGGGCAATAGTATTAGTATTATTACAATTTTTCTTGCATTCTGATGGAGGAAATATGTTGGATAAGCATGTTTTATACGCAATTTCTTTGTATCTTTTTAGTGCTAAAAATCTGCCTACACTTTTCCCAACTATGTTGAGGTCGGCTTCCAGTCTAACCGGATGCAGCTGAATACCAGTATTTTACATGGAGCGACTGCCTAACTAACCTCCACAACCCAGTAACTGGGTTATACCCCTTGGTAGTAAGGATGGTTGTCAGACTTTCGGGTTTCTGACGACCCGTAACGACTGTCAAAGATCCACAAATGACAGCCGGGACCAACGGCTTGCTTTCTGAGGCATGGAGGAGTCTCGGTATATAAAGATTGTCATCCATCCACGGACCAACCCCGGCAAGCGTAGCTTAACCTGATAGATCGACCCGTGCGGCTGTTATTACTTAGCCACGAGCTCCTCCCTTCTAGTGCTAAACACATGGAGATAAATAAGAGGTTCCGTCTTCTGTTTATCTATAAAGTCGCTGTCATGTCAATGATAACTTCCAACCACTTGCACAGTGCAAACCCACTTTAAAAAGTCTTAGTAACATTTTCTGGTGTAGTATTGCTTATTGAGTTCTTGATTATTCAATTAATCTTCCTCTTCAGCATGAAGATTCAGAACACGATTTAGTTAGTGGCGGTTTCTTATAAATTCCGCAGACTAAACTCTGTTCCAGAATTAATTGATTTATCCTAGGCTGAGCCTTGAGTGCGTTAGGGTCAACTAGTTTAGCCTAAGATAATCTAGTTAGTTCTTGTATGAATACTGAATTATTTTGCTTAGTAGTGAACAGCGTTTTAGAGGAAAGACGATACTATTTTGTGATCGCAAAAAGATGAGAGTATAAGACATATTCTTTCGATCTTTAGGAAATAAGATTAGTACTTATGCTTAAAACTTTTATTTTTAATTTAAATGTATTACTTAACTCAAACTTCACGAAATTATAATCCCATTTTAACAAACTTGACATTTTGTGCTGTATTGCCTACTTTTTTTTTTTTTTTTTTTCTGAATTTCATCTTGACATGTTAACTTGTACCTACCTATTGATTTGATTGAATTTGTTAATAATATTTGTAAACTGTTTGCATGCCTTAGTTAAGGCAGTTAGTATAAGAATAATTTTAACCTTAACACCTGTAACCTGTACCTACTTTCGTGCAAATAAAGAACTATTCTATTCTATTGTATTTAGTTTAGTAAACTACATTAGTGTGAATACTATGAATTAAGATTACCTAATTGAATTAACTTGGAATCAGATTAGGTAGATTCCTCACTTCATATAAAAGTCAATACCACCACATCCATTGCTACAAATGAACATGCAGACCCTTTTAACGTAATGTCGCCAAATCTTGACCGGCTTGTATTTTCGCAGCGGTATCCCCATGTTTTTATACCCGACGGCATATTTTGCTACACACCATCTGTATTCAGCATTCGTAGTTACAATCGATTACAGTACCTTGTTTATTTGCCAAACGGTTATACATTTAACGCTTGGAAATGGTCGCTTTTTGATTTTATTTTATTGCAGTAACAAGGGTTATTCAGTGTTGTCATGATTCTCGTTAGAATAAACAGTGTTTATTATATAGTAGTTTTATCACCACTTGTTTTTTTAATGTGATTCCATTTTTGTCGTGTCATATTAAAGGCTTTTTGAGGAACTCAGAAGCCACATTACTTTACTGTCGAGTTTAAATTTGTGGCTTCTCCCCCGAAATTCTCAGGTGGTGACGCATTTTACACCCCTTGAAGTCACTTAGCAACGTAAACTAGAGGGGCTTTAAAAAATTTAATGTTCCCACATAAACTGTGGCAGGCTCTTCGGTTGTTATTGACGAACAATTCTTAATAATTTATTTACTCTAAATTTTTAGTAGGTAGGTACCTATATTTTATGGTTCTCGTCTTTTATATAACTTCAAAGTACAATGATTAGGTACTAAGAAACAAAGTGTTAGGTGCTAAAAACAAAATGGCTGCCGCTGCACATAAAGTTCACTCCACTACTATGTAAAACTAAACATCGTATGACGCTTGAAATATAAAAGAGTTGAGAGCTCAGATCCTCCCACCTCTCAGGAGCAACAATTAAAACATAAGGACCGGGGGTGAGGGAGTAACTACTGAGTGGAAACGATGACGGTTCTCGCGCTTCCGACGGCTTGTTACACAACACAAAAATACATACTTGGGTAAATTATGTCTCGTCACGTTCGCGTTTCAAATTGAAAAAGTTCGCAGTTAATATTTCTAAAGGGTTTTCCATGCGTTTTGAAATAAAATAGGAATGTGAGGGTGAATTTTTAATTTACACTTCCCTCTTGATTCTAGATTTATTTGATCATGTGTGAAAATTTATTTGAAACAGTGTTTGACTTTTGGTACTGTGAAGAAAAATTTAAATTTGGCCCGTCTCTCCACACCGCCTAACAAATCTTTATTTTTTATTTATTTATAATGGTTATTTTAGTATTGTCAAGTTCGTTTACCTAAAGGGGTTCATCGGTATAATTGATGCATAAAGAATACTTGCATCTACATAATATACAAGATCGATAACAAACATAAGGTTGGTTAATTAAGACCTAAAGTTTCTGCAAACTAAAAACGGCTTCACAGCGTAGGGTAAGTACAGTTTATTGTCGGTATCCTGGCGTTCAGCTCCGGTCGGATTTAGTGCTGCCACGTCTAACAACAAAAGTTTATCGTATGTACTACTAAAACAATGAATCCGATGTATGTAAAACGAAAGGGGTGTCGCCGCCACGATAGTTCTCATGACAGCCCACCGATGCGGAAGGAAGCCGCACTCGAGTTTTTTTTCAAAATGGCCGTCTGTCAGACGTCATTCTGACGCGCGAAACAAGAAATTCAAGATGGCGGCGTAAAAGGGGTTTGCAAGTTGTTTTGGCGGGCTGCGGGTACTCGTCATCGAAACCCGATCATTTTGCTCGTTAGGTTAGTCGTAAAAATTGAATGATTCAACAATGCCTGGTAATTCCTTTGTAATGTATGGTTTCAAAAAGTCCCAGTGTTAACATTTTAATCGTTAGGTACAATAAAATTAAAGAAATACTTTTATGGGTTCTGCAATTAAAAACAGAAAAAATACTCATAATCGTAAGAGGCTCATTCGACGATTATGAGTATTTTTTCTTACTTCATTTTGAGTCAAAAGTATGAAACATTACTTATTTGCTATTTCCTTTGTCAATACCTACTCGCTGCTGAAAAAGAAACCAGATTCAAGTCGAATATGGACTTCATTCCTAAAAGTAGAACTCATAAAAGAACTCATTAAAACTCGAGTCGCAGCCTCCAGCACATTCGCCGACCTTTATAATTTTTGACACAAGAAACAAAGGCCACATTTTCCATCCACGCTTTTCATTTTGACCTAGAACCTTTTTATCACACGAGAGTGGAACGTTTCTCGGACTGTAGTGTCAAAACGGCTTTTTCTCTTAAATCAAAGTGAAGCAGCTCTCAGGCAGCGGGCAGGGCAATATGAAACAGGTCGAGCCGAGTGATCCGCACTCCAAAAGGGCCCGGGCGGCCGTCTCAGATGTCGCTCAGAGAGCCCATTCGCGCGGCTCGGCCACACCCTCCACTCGAGCCGCACATAAGCTTACGAGCGACCCGCTTTATTTATTATGTACAGCCATTAACGCCACTGCCATCATGGCGGCGAGTTTTTCAATTTTTAATTTCCCTCTTACCGCGATGGCGACACTCGACAGACGCTTCCCGGATTGACACTTAAGTTGTAACTCATTGCGCCGCCAGTTGCCTACTGACGACTTAATGGGTGTCTACAACGGAAAGAAATTGCTTTTTCATAAGCGGTTTTCAGATTGTTTGATGTTATACAAAATAAGTACTGAAAAGATTTTCACTTTTCAGTCATGAACATCGTATGAAAAGTTATTTCTCATTTTTGAAATTTGAAGTTTATTCTGACATGGTCTTACAGCGGATCTCAACCATTTTGTCTACAATATACATAATATAATTTGAACTTATTAGGAAAATAATTTAATGCTCATAAACATTACAACAACAACATTCCTTCTAACAAATAAGTATTTCGTTGTTTCTGACAGAGTAAACCGATAAGTCCATTTAATCCACATACGATTTCTTTGACATGTGTTAATTCTAAATACGTAAGCACGTAGTTAATAATGTGTTTTTGTCGTTCGTATCCAATATGGCTTCTACACCCCGTAAATGCGTATCCAAAAGTTTTGTATGCCTACGGCTTCTAAAGCTGCCTGTCTCAAAATGGCGCCCATTCTTTGAATACTCACATTTCCACAATCATTACTGTAGAGGGATTTTCAGGGACAATAGAAGAAATCTAGTTACAAAACTTTACCTATAAAAGTGGTGTTACTAATAGGATCTCTGTTGCTAGGTATCGCTGTAGCGAGAGGTTTTACGATAACAGTTAAACGTAACGGCTACGTAAAGGGTGCCAGGAGCCGGGAGTCCGGCTGGCCGGTCGGTCGCCGGCAGCCGCAACTATCCCCACCGAATGTCCGTCCGGACCGGCCCCAGACACAACTTCCCACTGCTGATTCCGCAAATTTATTTCATTAAATTTAATTCTAAACTCTCAAGGGCCGCCTGGGAATTTGGTCAGAGGCAAACGAGTTAAAGTTCGCGAGTACCTACTTGGCAAATTAATCTTAAGGGAGTTTCGATGTTATCCTGCTCCGTGGACTTGAGTGCGCTAAGTCTAGCGGACGTTATAAATTAACAAACCCTCGCCGGTAATTAAGTGGAGGTGTGCTTCACATAGACTTTAACGAACAAAAATTCAATTAACCTAAATTGTGTTAGAACAATTTTTCAACACAGCATGGTGTATTTACATATCTCGTAAATCTGTCGAGTCCTGTGGGCCCGTCTTCATTACGCGATTTTAAAGCTCTTCCTCATAGAATAATGTTTGCCAAGAAATCTGATTATAAAATGTTGGTGCTCCTGAAAATAATTAACTTTTCTAAAAATAACAACATCTTCGACAATTTAACGAAATCTTCTCAAAATTAAGCTCACGAGGACTTAATTATGTTGGTAAAAATATTTCTCAAAATTATTTAACTACTCCTCTAATAACGTGTTTTTTCTTTTCAGGTAAGACTTATTCAACTAATAAAGAGACTACAGCCACCATACAAGGTAAACGTAATTAAATAGGTATACCTAATTAGTTAAGGTGAGTCCTTAAAACGAAAGCCTTGTTTATTAAAGTAGTTGCTCTTAATTAAAATGAACCTCAAGAATTACGATGGCCTCACACTGTCTAATGGACTTGTATTGTTTCTTCAAGGTAGGTATGTGAGAGCAATGGTGGCCCATTGGTTACGGCCCCGACTTACGAGTCGTAGGTCGTGGGTTCAAACCCAGACAGGCGCTTTACTTTACTTTATGTAAATAATTTCATCAGCACTGCTCTCAAAACGGTGAACGAAAACATCGTGAGGAAACCGGCATGTCATAGAACCCAAAATTCGAAGACATGTGACATCTACCAATCCGCACTGGACCCGCGTGGTAGATTACAACCCACTCGCTCTCGGAGAGAGGAGGCTTTTGTCCCAGCAGTGGGAACATTATAGGCTGCGAATGTAGATATACGAAACGCTAGTAAATTAATTTAACACAGAACTTCGTATTTTCTCTCAGCAATCGTGTGTTCGGCTCTATGAACAGACACATCTCATCAAGTAAAACATCATCGTTTTCCTGCCCTTATCCCTCGCGGCATTTTTTCTTGCTCCATACTCGTACGTATATTAGCCGTCAGCTCATGAGTCACCTCTTTTCATCCAATCCATGTATCGCTTCTTTGGTCTTTCTCTATTTTAATAACCTGCCACATTCAAACTCACAACTTTCCTTATCCATCAATCCAACAGCCGATGTCCACACAACTTCTCAGTTACATGACTAGAAAATCATTTCTGCGAAGCGAATTAAAGCTAAAACTTCATAATTAACAGTTAAATATCTATTAAAATTCGTCAAATGAGTCGACTCTTCCCTCATTTACATATTTTGCATCGTCCGACGAGTTCCAGGCGAGGTAACACTGTCGGTTCATATCCTAGGATTCCCTAGGTGGTCGTACTTGCACCGCCTCCACTCACTTGCCCAGTATATGGAATTAAATGTTGATTAATATAGTGCATTTTAGGGTCGCGCTGCGCTAAGGCCGGGTAAGCCATTCAGGTGTTCAATTTAGAGGCACTTTGCAACTAAGAAGTAGTTAATAGTTGCCCGTCTAGTGGATAACAGCTGAGCATGTACCTTACCTGAGAGCCCTTCGATATGACAGGGTTTTGCTTTAATTAATTGTTTCGATAGGTATTACAAAGTTTCGATCTCCTACACGGGCGCTGAAAAATGTGTAGATCTCGTATGTTCTGAAAAGCAATCTTTTTCTATTGATGTTTTTACCTTAAACCATGCGAAAGTTGTTAAATGGTTTAACCATTTTGTGGTTAAGCCTTTCTAACAGGTTTCGCATAAAATACAAAAACAGTTTACAGTATATAAATGGAGCAAAACAAAAACTAGTCATATTGAATTTTATTGGCCGGAGTACGTTAGCAATAAGTCACGCAAGCTCGCAATAAAAATACTTTTATGAAAAAATTAAATGAATGTATTTCTGCGTCGCTGCAAAATTTTGTACAGCGCTGTAGCCAACGAGCCAGGCTATCGTTATGCTTTGCCATTTGGACGAAACTAAAATATGTACCTAGTAATTCTCATGAAGTGTGTCTGGTCCCTACGGGGGCTCTCCTGTCAATCAGTCGGCAGTCACTCCACAATAGATCCAATAAAATATTTACAAACCTAATCCTGTGTGGCCGCGAATCCGTTATAAATGGCCTTTTATAAAAGCTCGCCCTATCATATTGCCCTGGGGTAGCGTCTGATATAGCGCATTTACTTCGTAATCGTTACTTATTGATGTTCCCATGTCTAGACGCGTTCGGTTTTCCTTCTAGTTTTCCAGTATTTGCTGTCACGAACGTATGAATTATTAGTCGTTACTGCAATTTCACGTACGTGCATGGACGACGGAGATTGATTTAATTATAGTTATTAGTTCCCCTATTGACGGACACGGAGCATTCAAACAACTGAAATTATCGTGAAGTTTTCGTATTAAATGTCCGACTTTTCTTCCTGTTAAAAAATTAAGTGATGGAACAGATTTTTGTGTGCTCGTCCATTTCATCGTTGATCATTGTCAAAAAGTAAATTGATGTCTGACAAAGTGAAGTCACCGTTAAAGTTAAGCCGGGGAAGCTTTTAAGGATAATTAATGTGCACTGAATTTTGAACTTTGGAAGATTTGTCACCGATAATAATCGAAAATAATATTTTACACAATCGGTGCTTTCTTTCCGTTTTGTTCTACAGTTCTTGAGAGTTATATTAATGATATTATATCATATTGTAGACAATAAAAGTGGATATTCACAGTATGTAAAGTTTAAAAATAAACAGTAACTTCTTTGAATGGAATATTTTCCCAGAACAAAGGTACAAATATACCTCAATTAATTTCTTTCTTTAAATGATATTGAAAATAATATCTTCGTATATAATTTTTAGTACAATTTACCTAGACTAACTCAAATCCTTACGAAATTCAATTCTTGTTTTTCTTTTTACAAATACTTTTTATTTTCTTATATGTAGGATTGTTCTATTTTTATGAAATATAATAATGGAACATTTCAAAGAGGTTGCCAAGTTGACGTATTTAAAGATCTTAGCAATCTTGCATAGCAATTAAAGTGTAATAAAAGTCTTAATAAAACTCAGTAAGAAACTTTTCTCGTTGCTTGCTGTCAAGATGGCATTTTTGTTGTTATCTTACTTTGATAAATATTATGTTTCAAATCTGTTTTTAGAATAAGTTCCAAGAGTTTACGAAACACTCAATTAATTGGAAACATTTCTTTGAAACAATTTGACTGAAATGCAATTTAGTGTTTCTTAACTAATTTTGAAAGTAATAAAACAATCATTGATTTGAACTTGGTGGATTCCTAGGATCTTATGAATCTCGCCACTACTTAAAACAAGGGTTTCATTCAACATTTTAATAATGTTGCTATTACACTATCAAGATCAAACCTCCAAACACAGGGGAAAATACTGCTTACTTTAAAGGGCTATTTTCAATTTTCGTATAAGCCCGCGAAAATCCCTTTCGCAGCCCGAAAATCCGTCACCCCTAATCTTAAACTTCGGTCTTTTCGAGCAAATGTCGTGCTATCAGCTCTCCTCAGAGTAAATAACGAGTTGAAAAATGACAGTAATAACTATCGGGGATAATGAGTGGGGCGGAATGCCCCCAGGAATACATGGGGTGCACCAAATGTTGCAGCGAGCAGGCATCACACTGCCGCAAGGTAAACAAACCATTGCCCGCGGTTTTTCCGTTGTTTCAATATAAAATACGTGCTCCTGACGTTTTTTGGTCATACTTCACTTTTCACGATTTCACGAAACTACATTTGAAATATGGACTTCGTGGGTAGGAATTTTTTGCTAACATTTTAGAGAAAATTTTAGGGAATTTATAATATTGTATATAAGCTAATAACTCCTAATAAAATCGTCTGGTGCTTCATAAAAAACATAATAAAATACTGAAAACGAGATACTACCTCTAAAATATATGCTGGTTCTTTATGGGTGTTATAAACGTGATTTACTCGTATATATTATGTTATTCATTCGTGTCCTATTGTATAAGAGTTGTCACAGTCGAAAATCACGTCAAGTCAGCGTCACGGTCCACAAAGCGTTCTTATCAGAACGGCTCATTTCCACTCAATCCTGTTTCACGTGCCATCATACACGACACCGGGGATCCAAGCTTTTTAAACTCTCGACGCGAGGGGAAAAACGAGCTCGAATTTATCAAAACTCCCGTGTTCTTTCCATTAGCAACATCTCAGATTGTCGGCGTTGTGAACGAGTGCGTGTTGCGCGAATAATGATGTAATATACGAATACGCGAGACGGTGTAATGACGCCTTTTGATGGTGCCTCCTCGTACCGTCATTACAAAAGTCACCATGACTACACGGTGCTTATGTGGAATAAGATATTATACCCATGATGCGTTTACTTTTTCATGGAACTTGATAATGAACCATTTACAAAATTTCCCAGATAAAAGACGTAAATTCGTGTAAAGAAATCTCGGGCAGATTACATTTTCACAATATAACAGACGCCAATTTTGAAGCTAAATTGGTCGTGGATGGCAAAATGGAATACAATATTAAAATACATATTGTAAAATTTTAATTTTTGCGGACAAAACAAGTTTGCAGAGGCACAAAAATCCAATTAAAATTGTTTGCGAATGGCTGAGTAAATCCGAGCAAAAATTGCTGCTACGCAAATAAGGACTAGGTAAGCTTCTTCTCAATTTAGGTTCTTAATAAGATATTCATAAAGATGTTCCGGGGAAACGACAAAAGATGGCGAGGAGACAAGCCCGCTTTCCAACTAAAATGTTAAATTACAAGAAGCCAAGAGACTTATCCGCAGAGGGAACAATGAAACCCACTTCCATGCAACTGTTCTATACGAATAAATAACTAACTAATACAAAATTAAATAATCCTAACGAAATTGAAGTCCTATAGTTAACACAGCAAGTGTACCTAATTAATTTTGAATTTGCTTTCAAAGAGCTCTTCAAAGGATTCTTTTTGATACTTCAACATTTTCATTTATTAACTTTAAATGTGTGACAGTTAAACTCAATGATTTTTAACTTATTAAAGTTTGAAGTAGCTGTGAACAGTAACAGCTTTTTCACGACTATATTTAAAAAAAAAACCTGCCAAGTGCGTGTGGAATTGCAGGATTCCGTAGTTGGGATGAATTTATCCCACAAACAAACTTAACTTTGTAGTTGAAAAACATGTTCTCCAATACATCGATATACGTCACGGTCAATTTTCTAACTGCAAATTTATTTTTAAAACAGCATTTTTTTATTCCTTTTTTATGTTATAGAACTACAAATTTACGGTTTTCGAACTTTTTCCTTTACTTGTGCTGTAAGACCTTGCTTCTTGCATGATTCTAGGTCAACGGGAACTACCCTGTAGGTTTTGATTTATATGCGAGTATCAAAATACATATGTCGCTTAGACGGCCGTATTTTTTATTGCATTGACTTAGAACCTTGATTTTTTTAGAGCTCTAAGGGACCACAGACCTACGTGATCCATATTAATTTCAACTTGATACCTTCACTCGTTTCTGAGAAAAAGTGTGTTAACAGGCTGACGGACGGACAGTGAAGTAATCCTAAAAACTACCAAATTAATGTAATTTTCCGTCAAAATGTTTCAAAGATTAATTGGTAGTCTGATTTGAAGTGATAAAATATTTACAGACAGCTTTTGGCTTAGTCTTAGCTCCTGGCGACATTATAAGCATTAACTATTCCAAAATAATATTTTATACATTGCTATTAGATAATTTACTAAGCACAATCTTAAAATATGACTTGTTCTTTCATTATTTGCGTATCTTATTCTGATTTATGAGAGGTTCTATTTAAGCAGTTTTTTTTCCTGTTTTATCATATTAAGTTATGATACCTACTACCGATAGTTGTCGATCCAGAATGAATCTGACGCAATTTAATACCGAAGACGTTTAATCGCGTCTTTCGACCCCTAGTCATGAAAATCTACTCATTTGTCAGGGTCTCCCCTGAATTGCCCGTCAGATGAACATATCAAATATCATTCGAAATTAATCAGGCCACCTTGCCATCCCTAGACGTCATGGGGTGTCTTCGAACTGTTTTGCTTGTCATTCTGTGTATGTCATTGTATTGTGAGTAAACAAAGGGAATTTGATTTTATTGTTGTCTTAAATATTCTGTGTTTTTGGTGTCTTTGATGCTACGCGTTATTAGGTTGTCCTCCTTTCAATGTTCATTAAAAATTCGACGATTCATTCTGAAGACAAACTTTTCTCGGCATCTACATACTTCTCCATAAAAATGTATGCCTTTATTTATTTAAATAACATGGGACTTACAGCTAAAACAAACAGACCAAGGATAGTATATTAGTCTGTAAGCCAAATTCTAAGGACATTCACGCCAAGTTACTCTCTACTACAGCATAATTACTATGTTGCTCGAACTACATAACATCATAACACAATGAACTTGAAAAAACGATCATTGCATACATTTAAAACAAACTTATACGTCAAAACATGTATAGTGTCACTGAAGTTTAATAATAAGGTAGGTACTTAACTTGAGCCATGTTTAAAACTAAGAAGGTAAAATTCAATTTTCTTTTACCTGACCAAAATTACCTTATATCTTAGACCATGTTCGAAAATATCCATCATCATATTTTGCTTCATTTAATATGTTCTTAGTTTCAAATTTCAGAGTAAGTATCATCCTTCCGGCTCTCCACTTAGACGGCTTACATCCCAGACCCAGATCATTTTGATCCGGCCCCTACTCGTATTAATATAATCTCAAGAAAGCTTTATTTTATACTCCCCCCGTCGACAAAAGACAGCAAATGTATTGCAGTTATAAGTCAGATGAATTAATCTCTATAACTTGACAATAAAATGAAAGTAACATCACAAGAAGTTAATAGAAAATTATTGTCTCTGGGAGATTTTGGGATTAATATTTTGAAATGCTTCGGTGACGTCATACTGTGGACCCTTCGTAATAATGGTTAGGTGTTTATTGTTTGGATTAAATACCTTTGATGTGGATCCTTGTCACTCATGGTGACTTGCTGACTTCCATCCAATGCAAATGATTTTCTTTTACTTAGGTTAATTCCGATTCTTTCTTTCTTCTCACAGACATGCCTTAGAAGAAAGTCTACATCATCATCATCACCATCTTGGATTTTTTAACACTAATAATACTAGCCCATACAAATTTTTCTCCAAAAATAAGTCGATTCTCTCTCTATATTTCATCAGGTCGATACCTAATACAAACTATTATCCTAACCCCTGTAATAAAATATAGAATATCAAATTTATGTTTTCCTATCCCCATCCACAATCGCCTAATTCAGTTGAAATCTCATCAAGGGTTAGTTCAGTGAAATAATTTTCCGCTATTCCGCCTCCTTATTGCCCAGTGCACCGCGGACCACATTTCAAACAAATTGAAAATCAATTTAACGAAGGGTTCCTATGAAATAGGCGGGCGACGTCTCAAAGAGGAAAAGATCGGGAATCTACTACGGGGATAAGACGAGAGCGATATTATTGCTATATTAAATCGGGACATTACAGAGGAATTTTGAATTACCGAGATTGCTTGTTCGTATTAATTTAATATTTAGAGTGATAAGCTAGACATGGTAAAATTAAATGAATTGGCGAAACACAATATAGGTAGGTACTCGTTTTTTTTTTGTTTTATTATGATAGACATCGATACCATCCCGTCACGTCTGTGAAGATTTTTCAGTTGATTTAATTTGACCCGGCATATAAATAATATTTTTATAACCATGTGAAAATAGCCCATCGCATTGCATTGCCTCGCCCTTAACTCGCCGGAATCGCACCTTGTTGTCACGTGGGACATAACCTATCAAGAGAGGGGAAGAAATAGGAAAATACATCACCTTAAAGCGAGTAGGGAAGATTCATATCGGGCAGGAAATTCGACTCGCGTCTTGCCTTCGAGCAGTCGATTTTTTGAACGAACCACCTTCGCTTCCACATATGGACTCCTGATTCATGAGTTTTATCTACCATGAAATGTGTGCCTAAGAATTGAATATTACCGGCTTGTCTCCGCGACAGAATTAATGGTAACGAGTATTGATTTTGCCTTTGTAGGAGAAATATATTGTGGTGCTAAATTCATCGAAATATTATATTATTCATAGAACGGAGTGAATGCAAAGGATGGGAGATAATAAGCGGGCTCTATTATAACACTTATTAACATATAAATGACTCCGAAAACGAGCTGCTAAATCAAATCCACGCTATTATTCCGTACATAAAAACAAATGCACCCACGTCTACTTTGTATTCAATATTTCAAATTGAAGATAGTGTCAATAAAAAATGCAACAAACTTAGGGATGGAGGTGAATAATACGGCCGAGACGTAACTCAATTTTCCGCATAAAAATTGGCATTCTTTTATATGTACAGTTAGTTGATTCGCGCGCCCCATCACGACGATACAGCGATTATTATTACGTTCGAAAACCCATCAAAAGTTACAATTGAAAAGTTAAAGTATTCCAGGAGGGACGGTAAGCCTCCCCCGTCTATCTACAAATGAGTTTGGAGTAGGAATATTCTTTTGTGTACACACCATGCCGTACAGTCACAGTTGTACGCTTAATTATGTTTGATATTTTTACTATTCCGTTTGAAATAAGAAACCTATTTCCATTTTAATATGCCGCTAGCATGTGAGCTCCTTATAGTGACTGTGCTTTATTTGGCTTTCCCAGTTTATTATTTTCAAGCTTCTGTTTCTGTTTGCATAGTTCAGATTCTCGAATATCCTTTGATAAATACTGTTAAACTTTGCATCCAAAACAAACATAAACCAGTAAGTTGAAGTGCGTATTTATTTTCCGCATTGAGCTAACTTTATAAACCCTACAATCGATAGAACATCCACTAGGCGGAACTTATCTCGTTCCGCGCTGCATTCCAAAACAATTTTATTAAACTTTTCTCCCGCCTCGCTATTGTTGGAGCGGCGTGCCTCGATGCAAGTTCCCTAAAATTCTTTTCTGTATACTTTTTTTTCTAAAAACAAATTACCTTACCCTCCTTGCAAGCGCACCTTAAAACACGAAAGCACCGCCCTGAATAATTAATACAATGGTAGGTTAAATTCGTCCAAGTGTCAACTTTCCCCTAACTTTTTAAAATACGACACCATCAAAAGTGCGGTCTAAGTCGGCGTCTAGACCTTTTATCTCGCCGGGGGTTGTTTATTTAATTTTGCTTATTTTATTGGAACTGACAATGATTTAGGAAAACTTTTTCCGTTGGGGATGCGGACTTTTTGAAGAAACACGTAGGCATTGTAAGGGTGTTCGTTTGATCCTGATTGACGAATTTATCCTGTCCATGTAAATAACGTTTGATGCAAAGTTTTTCGCGAATGTCTTAAGCTGCCAAAACAAATTTTGACATCTTGGGGTGAATCGAATTATTAATAAACTGGATGCATGTAGCGCTGGGTGAAATATGTTTAAACAAGGGGTACTAAAAATGTAAACATGTATATTTTTGTACGTAAGACGTGACGTTTTCCGAGATACACTTTTTTTAAAAGCCAAATTATATTTTCCCCTCCCTTGTCATTCCTGTGAAGAAAATTTACGCATTTTAAATTCACGTTCACACGTGGTTAACATTGTTGTTCTCACATTCTTGATTTTCTTTCCAAGTAGGTTACAATAATTGGTCAGTTCGATGAAACAAATGGGCTAGTATATTAACTCACTTTTATGATGTCATTACCCGACGTAAAGCGTACCTACACAACTATAAATATAGGCTATAAGAAAACTCCATTGTTATTTTGTAAGTAGGAATAATGATAAACATAGAAGCCCACTTATCTTCCCTACTTAACACATGAGCTGCATTGCGCTAATAGAGCTGTCAATAATATGTCGATCTTCGATATCGGTCACGTGGCCGATACAGATAAAACTTATTGCAACAAAAACTTTCTATTATAAGTACACCGTTTTTTTGTACTTTCACGTAAGCAATGCCCTTTAAATCCCGACAATAATTTCCCTGGGGGCTGCAGGCTGGCCTTTGACAGGGGTGGTCGTGGACACCGAGGGTGACCGGGCCAAGAACTTCGTAAGGGTACTCGGATAGGGTCACTCCTTAGTCGTTTATTGTTCCTCGACGTTTATGGTCAGCAAAAGGGCAAAGCGAAAGGTCAAAACTCGGGCCTGGACCCCCAGGTAATTTCTCAACAATTAATATTGAATATAAGCCTTTCGAAGTACAGAATTTAATGCTTATCTAAAAGGTAGGAAATTAGTCCGCCAAGATTTATTCGAAAATTTGGGAACAAAGCTTGTTTATCGTTCAAAATGTATTTGTATCGGCCTTTATCGAGAGTTTGGAATGCTCTATTGTTGAAATATGGGCATTCTGTGAATTTACTTCAAACATTTATTGTTACTAGTTCGTAACTAAGTAGGTAGTTTGGTTGGATACAGGGTAAGGTACTTGGTTCTAAAAAAACAATATTTTATTATTGCTTGTAGGTCAGTTAGAAAACAAGGACTTATTTTACTTTCATTCTTTCCATCATCAAAAACTATTCAATTTTGAATAGCAACAAATTCCAAATCGATTAGCATTCATAATTAGATATTTTGAATTTACATCTGTAAGTTTGATAGTAGCAGGTATCTAGTTAACAGGCGTATGCAGCCCTGCGGCGATGTATCCCCAGAGGATCTTCTATGAGTCTTTGTGGTGGTTCACAAGCACGAAGCCAATATTTCCCGGCTTGTATGAAATGCAAATACAATTTAAAAGTTTACATATTTTCTCAGTGAGACAGAACTCGCGCCTACGGCCCGGCTCACTTATACACTACTTATGTAAACTAAACACATAGTGTAGCTTTTATTGGTAAAAGAAAATTTTACATATTTAATGCACAAAAAGTGCTGCTTGCTTTTAGAGTTTCGCGAATTTAAAAAAGTTTGTTTCAGTTTTAAATATTTAAGACTTGCTTTAGAGTTGGTATCAGAAACGAAAAGTAAAAAAAAAAACCAGCACTTTGAAGGAATCCATAATAACATTATGAATACTTTGATGATTTATTATTTCTTGCACCAACAAAATAAGAATCTCTCGGGTCGCCTTAGCGCCTGACAAATTATATTACCCAGGGTAATACAGAAAACTTATTCAACAAACTCTTTAGAAAGTTGAAAGTCAAAGCCTCTTTCAAAGTAATAATCCTTCGGTGACTCTTTGCTAAGTTTTATTCTAACGAAATTGTCATTCCACTGGCATTCGTTTTTGAGATGAAAACTGTAAATTAATTGACAACCAGGCTCTATAATTAAATGCAATGTTTTATTATAAATAAGTATTGTAAACACGACAATCTTATAGTAATTTCAATACTTCACTTTTCTTTGTAGAGGAATGAAAAAGCTAATTATTTTCTTGCTTTGTCCAGTGCATAATTATATTTCCGAGGCCATTATAAGTATTCGTTTTACGACAATGAATGGGCTTGGTCCGATGTAAAACAAACTTAGTGAGAGGACGAAGCATAAAATAAGGAATCATAATTCAAATCGAAAAAAGTTTTCCCGTGCCGGGTAATTTTTCCCATCTTACGGGAAGTTTCTCTAGAGGGGTCGTGGCTCTCGCCTCAAGGAAATCTAAGAGAGGGTTTACATTTTTAGCCTTTCGCCGTGTCTTCCTCTTCACTTTATATCGTCTTTTGATTACTCTCTCAACAAGTTATGCATATTGTAAAAGTCGGCGTCGCGGTTAGAAGAATTTTCGGCGTCTCCTTTTCGTCTTGGCGTCGTTGATGTCTCGTTTTTCATACCTTTTATGTTTTTCGCTCTAGTATGAATGAATCTACCTTTTATGATGATTATGATTTGTTTTTCTTGTTTTTTCTGTCTTGGATTTTATAATGAATATGAAATCTCATGTGTTATGCATACCATGTAAAATCTTTCACTGAATTGCTTTGCAAATACTGCTAATGTGCGTAGAATTCCGTAAAGTACGCGATGGAGTATTCTTTAAAGCAGTGCTAACGCGCTATGCGCTGTTAATTCCCCTTAAGATCCCAGATCCACCCTAATTGTTATCGGCCTGCCCGACCCTTAATGGTGTTTCTAATGCGACTAATGTATTTTCGGGACATTTTGCAGCTTGCCTGGGGACATTTTTCTGTTTGTATGAACACTGTGTCCACGTCCCTCCAGTCACGGTAACTGTATTATCTGCAAATATGTTCACAATTTCTATTGTCCATCTGAGTGGTGCGAATGCAATGAACATAAATAAGAGATATGCGTTCCGTATGTTGAGTGTGTTTGGCTTGTCTCTATACATCTTACTTTATTCCGTTTCTTGACAGAGGGTAGCTTTAGTATTCATACATTTTCAGGGACTCTTAGCCTTGGACTTGATGTTAGTAGTTTTTTTAGAAAATGTACGTTTCTTATTTAAAATGTATGGTCCTTTTTACCCGACTACGGCGAAGCAAAGTGAAGGGTTGTGATTTCGACCGATATGTATGTATGTATGTTCATCTGTTACCTGATAACTTCTAAACTACTCATCATAATTTGACAAATGAGGTATAGTTGGAAGCGTCTTGTTCGTCCTTCTCCATCGTACGTCGTCACATTATATTGATTATGCGCTCTCTAGAGGAAATACAGTCATGAATAAAAATTAAAAATTAAATGATGATGCCATGTTGGGTATCAAATGCAAGGGCTTAATTAGCACATTTCAAATAGGTATATATGTATTATAACCCCAAAATAATAAAAATATTAAATATTTTATTAATGTCCAACTATTAAGTCGTACGAATTGGAAAGTCAACTATCGAAACGAGGATAAGTTTTATTCCTCAGCACTTTATAGCCTTAATCGTGTTAGGGGAAAGAAATAAAAACTCAAAGTATTGAAAATAAACAATACACTCTAGTCAGCGGCACTCGTAAAACGGTTCGTATAAACGTAGCAAGGCGGTAAATTAGATTTTATTTTATTTCTTAAACAATTTGCGGCTGGACACAGACAAAGGGCGCATAGGTTCGATGCCGTGGTCAGCAATTCAAAGGTTTATGCGGGTACGTTTATTACTTACCTACACCCGAACTAGTGGTGCGGGGTTGCTTTTTTTTTGGTGAATGTCGATGTTTTGTTTAATTTTGTGGTTTATTGACATTTTGACATGGCTATTCCAATAAAATCAAAATCACATCATTTTTATTTTCGGAATACACCCATATAAAATTTAAACCAGATTACAAATAATTATTATTATTCAATAATCATAAATTATTAAAAGGATTTTTCTAAGAAAACGTTACATCCATTTTGTAAGTTCATTTCCTATAACTTGTCCCTCCCGAATGTGTCTAAAAACATGCCAACTTACCAACCATTTGTTATATTTGCAGAAAAAAGTCAGCTTTTAATATTTCATAGGTATTTTAGACATCAACGCTCCAAAAAAACAATTAAACCTTTTAGAAAATATTTCACTAGAAAAATCGACACGACCCCATCTCTTTAGGCCCAACGCGACGATTTCGCAGTGACCACCGCTCTGCCCCAATCGACGACCATTGTCCGGCCGTGTTCTTGTTCACATTAAAACGCAGTTAACCATTCTTTATTGTTTTATCCTCGACCATTCGCCGATAAATGTCCTCGACTCATGGGAAATGTTATGGCGCAGCGCAGTACAATTTCGATTTCGCCACACCGTAATTAAAGTCACCTTTTATTAGAAATTTGCTGCACTCATTTTGCCTAATTTGTCCGAAAATCGTGTTGTTATAGGATTTAGGAGGGATCATAAAAAATTAATGTGTGTATGGGCCAACCCATACACACATTAATTTTGTATGATCCCTCCTTGCTATTAATAGAATATAACGTCCACATTATTCAATTAATTGTTCACATGATTAAATTAATTAAACTTTATGTCATGTTAATCCAAATAATTAATAAAACTTAAATGGATCTAAACTGCTATCTTTTCCATTTATTACTATTTATTAAACATAGAAAATGTATTATACTTTCAAAATGTTACACCATCACAGATTAGCAGAGCTACCCAACACAAAATTTTAATACCATCCAAAGCTGTTAAACTCGAAACTTCAAAAGTATTTGAACACTAACTCCTAAAGTTAGTGCAAGCGCATCCGACTTTTCATTTGGTTCACCGTAACGTGGTGGTTACGAAACCTTCGAAGGAAAACTTTCCTGCCGATAATTGTTGAAGTGTGAACAGTTGCCAATCTCGTGAGCCGCTGTCGGCCGGCAAGAGAGCTCAATTAACAATTATTAGACCCAACACGTATGGTTGTAGCGTTGCCAAACGAAGGATTAATAAAGATCAGGACATCGTATTGTTGACTGTTATTGATTTCAGATTTATTCTCTTACGAGCTGCACCCCGCGATTTCACTCCAAGTCATAGTCTCCCATGTGCCAAATTTAATCCAAATCTGTTCAGCCGTTTTAGCGTAACAAGCAAACAAACTCATTTTCGCATTTACAATATAAGTTGGAATAGCGGACCAGCAAAAGAAGCCATAAAAAAAAAATTGACGTGTTTGATAGCCTGTTCCATAACTATACTCCATTTGAAATAAGATTAGACATTTAACTAAACCTTTTTTACAGTCCGTTCAACCGATTCGCGTCGCAAAGTCGCGCGTCGCGTCGCGCCTGTCTGCGGGAGCTTTTTAAAGAAAACATGAATTTATTTTCAAAATACATAACCTTTACCTACCATTTTTACAGTCATTAAAGTAACACCGATTATCCTTAACACAACCGTTTGTAATAAGAATAAGCTTAAAGCGGGGTGTTCGCGTAATCGCAGACAATTGGCGACACTACACTGAAGCACGTCTGTCCTGAATCTTGACAGTAATTGCAAGAATTATACCGTAGTGGCCTAATACCAATTAGACTGGAAGACAATAGTAATTTATAGGCATTGTACCGTTATGTAACTATCCCCGTTTAGTTATGAAGGGCAGTTGTGTGGGACAATAGCTTAAGGTGTAGATATAAGTACATATTGTGTCAAGCTCATTGGCGGAATGGTAATTATCTTGGTGTTGACAATGATAGGTGTTAACACAGCTAATACTTTGTTTAATGAGACAACTGATCGCACAATTAATTCGATTAGGTACCTATGAGAAATTATGCCACATTGTATAAATGAACTTAGAAATTAAAGAGGCATGCTCACTTATACTTAATCCCTGAAATAAACAGTAATGTTATTGTACACCCTGTTCGCTGATTACAGTATTACGCTCCAATCTGATACGGCAAGCTTATCACCATTTACCGAATACGATCCTTATCTTGAACAACACCAAAAAAGCTAAAGGAAAAACTCAGTTACAATTGCGGCCTGACCTTTCTACCGAACCGCTAATGCTAGCGGTTCATAGTAAATCCTGCTGAAATAGTGGCAAGAAATAGCTATTTGAACATTCATCGTTCATGGTCCATCTGAATCGAATGAGGAACAAGTTAAACTATCTAGGAGGAACATTGAAAGACGCGAAAACATCATATTAAAGATTCAGATCTCTCTTTTATTCACAGCAAGATATTTCCGACCTCAGCGGAGCGACTCTAAACAATAGTAGGCAGTTTCGATTCAACAAGAATAGATTGCCGTAAGTTAGTTCTACGGGGGGAAAGTATTCCCCGTATGTACGTCGGCTGCGATCCCGGGAACTCTCTGAATTATAGATGCGAGGCCCGCCACGTAAGTCTGTCACTCGTGTGATTTTGAGACAATCTGATTTTGTGTTTTCCCCGTTTTGGCCGTTGAATTGTTTATTAGATCTCTCCCGTACACTCTCGTCTAATGCTCCGCGGGAAAATTATCTTGGCTTTGTTTACCCACGTATCGTTAACGTTATCGAACACTTATTCCTGATTAACGTCTGCTACACGTTTACCCTGTTTCCTTAACCACTTCCCAAACATATAAATATTGCATGATTTCCTTTCACGTCGTGATAAGGGTAAGGTAGTATCGTATCAAATTCTCTTGTGTTAAAATGGTTGCTTCAAAGCTCACGATGTTGTGTGAAGGGCAGCGCAGACGAGACGAGAGTGTTTTGTTGTGTTAACGTGCATCAGTCGTTTGTATGCTAATTGTTGCTTTAGTTGAGTCGATAGTGTAAGCAGTTACAAGCACTGAAACCAATTTATATTCAAACATGGACCATTTCGTTGAGGTTGTTGGACGTCGATCTTTATGTGCTTGCTTCCATTGATTTACAATTTGCTTCGATGCGAGAATTGTTACCATGGATACAGTACATGATTAAAAAAAAAAATATCTGTTACATACATTTTGACCACGTGGGTATTGCAATTTTCTATGAAACAGAAGATTTTTTTATATTATCTGACGAAAAATATCAACGCAGGGGGTTTCAGAATCATGTACTGAATTCATGGTAACCGTTTTCGCGTCGATGTCCCGGCGAGTATATTGACTTGTTCTGAATCTCCGGTCCAAAGTTACAGGCATAAATTTTCCCGCCCGAGAGGAGCTCGAAACGTGTCAAACATGTCGTTATCACGTTGTTTTTCGCCCACAGGCGCGGCAAAATCTGCGATTAATGTCTTCAGCCATCCCCCATACGAACGCCAAACTTTTCCTAATTAATTGTAAGATTTTAATCATGGTACTGGCGTAACGAAATTATTATGGACCGTTTAATTTCCTTGCCCTACGCCCTTCGGCGTCTTACTGCGCTAATGCGTTATTGCAAAATTTTAATCAAGGGTGTGAGCGAGTAATTAAATTATGCAGGCTGTCGTATGCACTCCACGATTATAAATCTCCAATGTTTGCTTAGGTAATGCTAAGAGTCATATTTATCTTATATTACAGAGCCCCCTCAATGTCAACATCTGGTACATTGCCAGATATATTAGACGATTTGCATTTTCGAGATGATTTAATTTAATATGTGTGCTATACGACGTGCCTCATCCTGGAGGAGCTCGTAGCTAAGTAATAACAGCTGCACGATTCGATCCATCAGGTTAAGCTACGCTTGCCGGGGTTGGTCTGTGGATGGGTGACCATCTTAACATACCGAGACTCCTTCGTGCCTCGGAAAACACGTTAAGCCGTTGGTCCCGGCTGTCCTTCGTGGATCTTTGACAGTCGTTATGGTTCGTCGCCAAGAGGTATCGTGTCACCCAGTTACTGGGTTTTGGAGGTCAGATAGGCACTCTCTCCATGTAAAATACGGTAGTCAGCTGCAGCCGGTTAAACTGAAAGCCGACCCCACCATAATTGGGAAAAGGCTAGGCAGATTGATTGTTAGATGATGTGCCTGCATACTCTGCATAGCTAAATATACTGTCTGAATCTTCATTACAACTTTTGAAAAATAGGCAGGAGACGCCGCAGCCGCAGGGAGCCGTAAAGAATATAATATAATAAGACATATATTAAAACAATATGAAATACGTGTCACTCCATAAACTATGCAGAACAGTCATATTCAATTATAATGAGACGCACCGCGAGAGCACTGCATAATAAAATACGTTTATTACTTGAACACGAAACCGCACTTTAGTCAATTTGCTGAACCGCCCTCGGAGTCAAAAGTAAAAGCAGACAGACAGCAATAAACTTGTGTTTATGTAGTTTGCCAACGAATAAAGCCGAATGATGCTCCAGACCTCAGCTCCACTAAAATCTTCGCAAAGCAAAAATGAAATTAAAGTCTGCGATCCTAGCGAATGAATCGCGACCAATTGGCCTCGTGTTGGGCCAAGATCAAATAATTTTATGAAAATGAACCCCCGGCCCATTTAATTAACCCGACCTCCCCCTATTAAACTGTACAAGAATTCCCCGGTTAAACATTAACATTCGTCAGGAATTTAATTCGAGGGCAGTTCTAAATAATATACCTACCTTATACTTTTTCGGTCTTAATTATATTCATCTCACACATCACAATGTTAACGATAGCAGAGATAATAAATTTTTATTGGATTTTCTTTTCGCTAGAGAAGTTTTAATTACTGCAGGGCGTGTAACCGTGTTTTATAAGCCGGTGTGCGCTCGCCTCTCTCGGACGCTAATTGTTTGTTGCGGTCGTAATATCGCTCATATTCGCTCGCATCCCTGTAAATTTTCCGATTTCGGCTACATAATTCATTAGCAAGCATTGCTATTGCGAACACGTTCCCTAATACCTCAATGATTTTCCAAATATCGAATAATCCGCGCAGCTATATACCATTCATTAGGCATATCGATTAATCGAATCGAATTTAATTCACTTATCTCGTGTGGAAAACAAACAACCGCGGGACGTGATCGAACTTCGATCTTATACAGGGAGATGCGTATAGAAATTAAGGAGGTCGAATCTGAGCTCATCAAACATTAAGCCCTTACGTGTACCTGGGGCCCTAAATAACCTGAGCAAATGAAAAACATCCACGCTCCGCTCGTATTGAACGAAACAGTGAGAATTCGTCGGAGGCAATAATAAATATGCATAGCGCGTCTATGCCACATCCTCTGTGATTAGTCGTGTGGAGGCAAGGAGCCCCCTAGCCACTGATACGGATAGGTGAGTGATAGCGAGGGGGCCTTAGAACTAAGCAACCCCTAGCTAATAATGCTAGTATCTCTCTGTAGTATTGGCGAAATTTCTTGGATATTGCCAATATGGGGTGTTCACGTGCGCACACTTTTGTTTCTGTCAAAGCGCCCGAGAGGCGCGCTGGGTTACGTTCGACAAGGGAATCCGTATTCAAAAGGTAACATTCATATAATGCGTGGGATAAAAACAGAATCGGATATTTTTACTCTTCAATGTGTTGATTTGTAATTAAATTTATTTTTATTTTACTTAACTTGGTTATATACAACCTTAGTTTTTGTTTACCCTTAACCTTTTAAGGGGTCATTGTACTCATTACTAAGAACAACTTTCACTATGGGACCGAAGCAGAAATCGCGAAAAAAAGATCAGCTGTTCCCTACATTTATGTTCGTACATCTCGTCGAAATGTAGAGAACAGCTGATTTTTTTTCGTGATTTCTGCGTCGGTCCCATAGTGTCGAAAACTACTAAACTGGCCAAAATCAATGTTTCTCTCCTTCAAAAACAATATAAAATTTCATCTATTACATAAACTTCGAGACACTGTTAGCAACTAACCCTCGAATGTTTAATACTAGCGAGAGCCTGGCTTATGGCACCTAATGCCTCTTATATTAGTACCAGCATATAAATTTACAACGTGGTACACTGAAGCATGCACTTTATGGCCCGGTTTGGGATGCATTATATTCGGTAGAGTTATGTGCTCTGTGGGCTGTCTTCGTAGAAGAATGACTCCCAAGGCATAGGGCTGTATAGTGTTGGGGAGGATAGAGCCTTCGATTTATTCGAGAACGTATTTTTGTTTATTTCGCTTGAGGTGTGTTGGAGTGCCCATTATGTCCAAACTCTTTGACGTGGCATTTTGTTTACACGGTACGAGATTTGAATGTAAGTTTAAAAAATGTCTCTCAGTAATGTATTAGCAAAATAACTGAGCTGTTCAAATGACATAAAATCTGCGAATAGAAAATTCGTTACATATCCTGGAAAATTCTCATGCACTTCATTAGTATGTTTTGAACGAAAACATTTATATGTACGCGTACATTTGTGAATCATCAGGTGTGCAAGAAACAAGTGAGCCAGAAATAATTCATGCGGCGGTTTTTTCACACTCGAGCAGTGCTCTTTACAAAATTAATTCCCCTACGTGACACCCGCGCCAATTGAATGTAGACACAAAATCGCAACAAGGCTCTGAACGTGGGATTGAACGCAGAGATTCACCTCTAGCGGTTATATTTATTGTTATTGCTCTCCGATTGCGCGAGACCGTCGCCTAAATCAAATTACGAGTCCGGCACAGACCTAAACAAATTTCAATTTTCAATTACGTCCATGTAGGAGTGGTGACCTCCCTAGAGGTCCTTCTGACTTATTGCATAGCATCGATGTGATGCTTCAATAATGTATTCAGAATAATTGTTTATACTACGGCGGTGCCTGATTCGATTGAACTCGCAGGAGACACTATAACTCATGATTTATATCGAGCCCCAGTACAGACTGATCACGCGACCAAACGTGAGTATGATTTTATGAGTTTTATAACATAAAGCGGTCCTCGAAAACAGTTGCCGCGTCACGCTTCTTATTGATTTCGTGTGGCAATAAAAGAATCGACGCCGACCTTAGCCTCCCCATATACTTTTTCCAGTTCAATGAGCATAAATTGCAATAGGATTCCACGCGGTGGATGGCCCCGAATATTTCTTGTGAACCGCGCGTATCTTCTGCGTAGAAAAGGTGCAAAGATTTACCTGAAACCCTTATAGGGGCTATCGGTTAACATTAAAATATTTATTTTTCGATAAATCTCTTTGTGTGAGGGTAAATACGTTGCTGTGGTTTGGCAGCTGGGTATTGTTCTCACAGCCGAACGAGTGAAATCGCGATAAATCGCGAGTACATTTTCATCGAATCTCTGAGATTTTTTCCGGCATCCCGATTATTTTGAGAGTTACGATTTTTACTCAAGAGCTACCAGTGAAATAGGTCTTGTCGACGATGAAGATGACGGAATCCTATGATTGAAGTTTACCCAATTCACTGCGTTTGCTTAAGATTTTATGTAAATTATTTTTCGACGGCGTCGAATTCTCAGAAAACATTTTCTCTGTATATAAAACGAGTGCCTAACAAATTACAAGCAAACAACTTTAGGAATAAATAAAATGTTACTAGGGAAGAACGTTACAAACCATTTTGCTGTAAAAGGTTCCCAAATTGCATATTTTCTCTTACCTAATTCGCCCGGTATACGTATGTTCCTGTGACACAAATCAGTGGCGTATGAAAACAAACCTATTCAAGCTGACATATTGGAAGGGAACCCCTATTCGTTCAAACGACAATAAAACCAATAGTTGTATCCGAGCGCGTCCCGTTCCAATGAATTCTTACGGAAAGGTGTGCGGTGATAGTCAATACAGCAGATGCAAGACAAACAGGTAGCAATATCGAGACATCCATAGAGTACACCGGTGATATCAATAAGCGGCGTGATGCCGCGACGAACTGCCGAGATAAAGTAGGGGCGGTGCGCGTGCTTCATCGAGATTGGCGACGATTACCGACCCGCTTCTATCAACTGGGCCTATGCTCTCTGCACAAGCATTACAACATTGTGAACTCACTTCACAACATCATTAATCTTCCCAAATTAAACTCTGCATATCCGCGCAATTTAAACTCGGATTGTAGACAATATCAAAATAGCTCGCGGAAAGCAAATACTTTCGTGCCAATTTGTTTAAACTGCCGCTTTCATCGAGTGCAATGAAAATAAACATCTCATTTGACTTCATAATGCAATAACTTTTTTTCAGCTTACAAAGCAGAACGATATTAAAAATTAATCCGACGTTTCACGAGCTCAATAATCAATAAGCAGTTTAAATAATACGTAATAAAACTCAAGCTTTGGATAATAGTGTTTCAAATGTTCCATTCCTCCGACACAGGCCATTAGTGGAGCAAAGGAAATCTGCAATCTCAGGAGATTGAAAATCAAACAATACGAACGTTCGTAACATAATACCATTCGTTATTAAGACACAAATGTGGCATTAGAGGGAAGTAAGGCGAAGACGAAAGATGCGCCGCGCTCGGCGCGAGGGGAGACGCGACAAAATGTTTATAGACAGAACAGGGTAAGGGGGTAATGTTAGTAATAAAATTTTATACACCTTAATATTTCGCCGAACGATGAGTCGAGGCGTGTGTGAAATTATGTACCTACAGCGTGGTGGCAGAGTTTACTACTTTCCCCGCGAAGCTGCAGACGTATTTTTTCATTGCACAATGAGTTAAATATTTCCTGTGTTTTATTGTGGGATGCTGCTCGCAATTTTTTATTAGCGTCAATTAAATTCACTCTACCGAAGGTGCTCTCATTAAATTCTTAAAAGCCTCAAGTAAATTAATCCCAATGGGCGATCCCAACGTGTTGTGTAAATAAGCATGCCGCCGAGAAGGTGGTTTGCGCCCGCTTCAAATAGACGCCGTTTCACCGTGTGATAATTTATGTAAATGAAAAACACATTACCTTGTTTCCTATTCGAAGCGCTGACATGTTTTCAGAATATGTTTATTGCCGTGTTTTGTCTTTATTATCTCGTCTCTCGCGTCACTACTTTCATCCTATGTGTCGTCACGCCGCCGTATTTCATAATTTTTCCCGCTCTCGGCTGCGAATTCATTTTTATCACACTCTAAAAGCTATCTGATATATGAATGCACACGCTAAAACCCAGCTAACGTTAAAATGCATTTTTAAATAACCGTTCCTGAGAGCGACTACGGTTTCTTTTGAAATAAAAGCTTATATTAAATTCGTGTAGATTGAAAAAAACTTAATCAACTCCACAGAGCTATAACAGAAACTAGATATCCGTTTTATAGCAGTTTTAGGAAAAAGCGCCAGTAACACCGCAGAGCGTTTTATAAATTACCAACGCGAACCTAATAAAGGCTGAGAAGTTTTAGGTGCGCGTTTGGTAAAAATACGGTGTCGCAAAAGTTTTCTTTATTAGTTTCCCCCTTTAATCCGGCCAGGCGTGTCCCAATGTCTTTATGGCGAATTTTCAATCTGAGTCTGGGTGGAAGCCAATAAGAAATCAACTATTTTTCCCTGATTCCCGTGCATCGGTTCGAGGGGAGACTCGCTTCTTTACGACTTCTTTTACGATTGGAGGTGCATTCGGAATTAGTCCGCACCATCGGGAGAGCCTTTTCGTGTCTGCGACGAAAGGTAAAAGGATTACAATGACAGAATTTTTCTTCCCTCTAAAAAATTTAAAGCCCTTATTTTATTGAACAATATGAACTCGTATTTTTTCGTAATTTGCAACATCTTTTGTAATAAAATCGATGTGACGACAGCACACAACTTTGATACTTGAAGCGAAAAGCGTATAATGCTCGCTTTTAAACTACTGAAGTTTTCCCTAACATAGCGGGTGAATGTTTACGATATTGTTAGCTTTTTTAGAAAACAATTTTGCGTCGTTTTCCTGTTTCGAAAGTTCCGAACCTTTTTCAACAAAAAGATTTCAGTAGTAAAGATGGCATCTCGCATGCTACGTGTTTACTGTTAATCAAGTGAGTGGAGTTATTAAGCAGAAAAAGTACTGAAGGAGGTAATCCGGCAGAGGATCTGACTCTATGAAAGAGTATATTTTTATTTACTTTGAGATTGGACCATTTCAGTTTTGTGAGATGTTTTCTAAACATTGCCTTACTTAATTATTTTTCTAGAATATTTTAAGAATACAGAAAACGCTACGGAACAGCTAGGAAACGAAGAATACTCGACCTCATTTTAATTTCATGTCTCTTATCGTGTTAACCCGACAAAAAAATACATTAAACCCTTATAGACAACTCAACTTGTTACTTTTTACTCTTGGATTTAATCGTGACCTATCGGCATATTCCAACATTAAAGGTCTTAGTAGGTACCTATACACAAGAACCGGCTTGCAATATAAAAGGTACAAACACAAAATAATTAAAAGACTTCATTGCACAAAAATAAGTTTCTAACGAGGGATGAGACGAGATGAAGTTCCGTTAATACTTTATTACGAGTCTTGCTTGATAACTGGATGACTTTATGGCACTCTTTTAATAGCCACTGAGTCCGGCCCTGGCGAGTGGCGACCTCTACCGTCGGTTTATGTAGGTATTATTAATATTTTAAATACATTTTGAACTTTAATAACACATTAAAAATTTAAAGGGATAGATTAAGATTGCTCGGTTTATGTCTTTGCTATTAAAAGTTAGTTATTACATGCTGAATTAAATATTTCTTTTGTGTCTTGGTTTACTGAAATGTTTGCGTTGTTATTATTATACAGTAATACATAACAAAGGTGAAAATAAATTGACAGCAAACCGCTGCTGATCATGGGTTTTCCTAAACTTTCCGATATTTTAAACCCTTTTTTTACTTACCTACATTATTTTAATTTCGACGCTACTTAGATAACATTTCAATAGTAACATTACAATTTCCATGTAATCTTAATAGCCTATTTGAATTTCTAAAGCTAATTTTATAACTTTTATCAAACTAATAACGATTAGTCTTAATTGAACATTTTTTCAAATTACAGCGGCGCTGCAATTAAGTTAATCTAACAAAAACTAAAAGGTTCGTTAGCTTTAAATTATAATTTTTAGTTTGGCTTGTTTTGTAAATAAAATAAAATCTATTCAAATACTGAAGCTAGCCTTTTTGTCTAAGAAAACACTGTGGATTAACTATTTCTATTACAAACTTTTATTTATTCAAACCTTGACCCAATTGCAAATACGCATAATAAGATAAACGAACGAACGAACGATATGATTGAGTAATAAACGAACTTCTAAACACAGAATTTATGTTTCACGTTTACATATACACCTTTCTCCCTCTCTCTTTCATATACATCGTGTATCCAAAATTCATTCGGTCCATTATCTAAACACGTGTCGCGATTAACTCTGTTAACTCACTTCGACTTGCCGACGCCAGTAACTGAGTATTCACTAAGATCGTGACTGAAATATCATATCATAAGCGAGTTAATTTAGTTCTCCCCCTGTAGATGGGGCTTAACGGTATTTGTAGTTACTACTGCTGAAGAAGAATCTACGTAAAACTTGTATAAAACTAGGAATAGTGGACATGGTTTTGTCAAAAAAATATAATAATAGAAAGACTTGGTTTATTAATCTTCTTCTTTTCTTGTGGTCAGTGACTAACCTGGTGTCAGAGTTTTAAAGCCGCCCATAGGCCTCTGACTTGGCTTCACATGCCGTCGAGAAATATCTCTCAGGCATGCCGGTTTCCTTACGATGTTTTCCTTCATCGTTATTATTTTAATTTATTTTCGAAACAACTTTTTAGAAGTTGTGATTGATTAGGAACAGGAACTGTCGGTCGATTCTGTAAAAAGATCAACGTGATACTTAGTTGAAGTGAGCGTGAAGTGAGCTGTCACTGTCACAAATCGACCGACAGGATGCTAGGGATTAACACTATTGACAGCTCACTTCACGCTCACTTCACCTAAGTTTCACGGTGATATTTTTACAGAATCGATCGGCTGCACTCTCATTGAAGCAGTTTGTATGTAAACCTCCAATATATATTGTCTACAACAATGAACTAACAAACAAAAATAATCCGTCTAATTAAACATGTCAAAATAATAGTTCGACTTTCCCATGTTATTGTTAAATACAGAACCGATAACGACACGAAACAAACACCCGCGGGGCGCGTTCTGAATTAATCCAATCCACGGAATAAGGTACCTACCTATAACTGAAAGCTAATGGGCCAAAGTTTCCATGTAAGCCAATTGTGTGCCGTTAATCTAATCGGTGCCGTGTATAACGATATTTTGATATCAAACCGTACAATTGCCAAATGAAAAATACGCGGATTTCCTGTCGACCGTAATCGCCTTGTAATCCATCAAATGAAACGATGGCGAACGCTTTGCTTACCGTACGAAAGTCTGCCCTATTACGTATTGTCACGATTTAATACGACTGATGTATGAGTTATTTACAATGTATTTGTTTTGATTGATTGTGAATGGAATGGGAGTATTTTTATAGAAAACAACCAATTTACAAACGAAATATTGAATTCGTTTGTTGGACTGTTATCTGCAAGCTTATTATCCCGAATGTAGGTAATCTGTTCATGAGTTTCGATGAAAGACATTAAACTGTATCAGTAACCTAAATACAATGCAAACGAGGGTATTTTCCCTTACAAATTACAGTATCCATAAAATACAAAGCATGTTGTTTGCTCAAACTACCCTTGACCAAAATAATGCCGTGTGATAGGATCTTTGAAACGTGCGCGGGTTTATTATAACTTTCTTCCTAAGAGTTCCAGCTGTGAGGGACCATGTCGCACCCCTCTCTGCTTACCCCCCACCCCTTGGTTTCCCCTCACCTGACCAATGTAACGGTGCTCATGCGATAAAACAATTACCACAATGAAGTCGCGTTCGGACTACGAAACTTCAGAAACCTTGTATCGTGAAACTTTCATAATAATTCTAGAAATAAAATTACCGAAGTACAAAGTGAGGTTTATAATATTTGTTTAATCCACGAAAAATAATATCAGTAATAAAAGTCGTATTTAATATGATGATGAAAAGCTAATAAAATTACTTTTTAATGAGAACGTTATTTTAATTTTTAAAGTTTAGAGGGCAATTAAAGCTAACCCTTACATTTCATTTTCATTTATTTACTGGGTAAGTACAGTTAACGAGGTGATTGGACGCTCGTATAATTGCTCAGGCTTAACCCTTAGGACGGCAAGAAAAAAAAAGCAAATAACATACCTACTTCAAGAAACGACCATAAATATAAACAACCTGCTTATTTAACTTCCCCTTCGATAAGCCCGTAACTAGAGATTAAGGTATGTAGTTACTATTTACCATATCGTATTATTAAATAAACCTCTAATTAAAGAAAAAATAATCTAGTAGCAACAAAAGGCAAGTTCTGTATTATCAGATCTCGGTTCGTAGTCGTGTTACCGTTTAAACAACTCGCGTGCTGGTTTGAGCCTACTAAGATCTTGATACGGTAAGGCTCGCACTAATTATAGTTTTGCTTATTACTCGCGACCTCGACCAGTTATTGTAGTTACGCTAATAATTTTTAGATCCAGTGCTGACCTCAATATTGATATTGCTGGTTGACAAAATCCATTAATTATGTACCGTTTTTTGCAGTATTAATCTGCCTAAGGACATAAAATAGTCGTGCTTTAAAGAAAAAAAAACATGATTTCAACAGTGTCTGAGCTTCGTCATAAACAACACAATTTACACTTATTGCTTTAAGAGTGGTGGTCCCGTGGTAACGGCTTACGAGATGAGTCGTAGCATTGGTTTGAAACCTGACAGACGCTTTACTTTGTGTGAACTATTTCATCATTACTGCTCTCAAAACGGTGAAGAAAAACCTCGTGAGGAAACCGGTATGTCTTAGAACCAAACATTCGAAGAAATGTGACATCTACCAACCCACACTGGGCCCGTGTGGTGGCCCTCTCCCTCTCACATAGAGAAAGCCTGTGTCCCAGCAGTGGTAACAATATAGTCTGATTATACTTAAGCATATACTGCTTACACTTATTGCAAATACCAAATCCCATACTCCTTACGACGAACTAAAATCAGAAACATAAAATCTTCAGCAAACATAATACATAGTACAAACTAGCACAGAGTTTGTAAGTCTAGTGTGTAGATCATCTATACGCTGAAAGTCGGGATCAACGTGAATATTCCCGCCGCCGAAGGTTCGACACTAAACTCTACATATTTCATCGCGACGCGGCGGTTGTCGTCCTATCTTTCACTGCGTCTCCTGTAAGAATCACATATTCAAAGCCAGTGCATTTTTCATCAGTCAATCCTATGTAGGACCACAATAAAATTTTAATGAGTGTTCCTCAGGGTAACATTTGAAGTCCAAAGTCGGCTATGATACTGTTTAGGATGTATTTTGTTGAATACCTACTCAGCATTATGAATTAAGTTTAAATTAAAGAGACTACAGAAATAATTAATATTTAAAAAGAATTATGAACTGACGATAAAAGAAACAGCGAAAATGAAAAACAATTCAACAGCTACATGGATCCATACAATGAAAAGTAGTTAGCTGAAGCATTGACACGCTCTTATGAAAAATGTATAACGGCATAAAGTTAAAACCAACAGCAACTGTAACTACGTTTAATGGGCGATGACATTCTTGAAACGTCTGGTATTACGTGGCTATAAAAACGAATACATTTGTACGATGTTCAGTCTGCCATCATAATAATTTCTCTACGTGCATTCTGTTCATAGTCTCTAAAGTCGTCTTTATTGTTCGTTTTTCTGACTTCTAAGATTTCTTTGTGCATTATTCTTTTATATACGTGGTACAGCTTAGATGTACCTGTTGTTCATTTTTATCTTTACTTTTATTGTGTTTCGTCAATATATCTGAAGTGGCGAATATGAAATGTTAGAAATATTGTCGAATATTTAGGTTTTCTGTTGAAATAGGTTTCACGGCCCTCGAGACTTGAACTGCATTAACCTTTTACATACTAATCACAATAGTTTACTGGCAATGATCTGATGAAAATCTCATTATTACCTACTCAGCTCATGCTAATAAGTGCAATACAAAATGTATACAGATTCCTTAAGAGATTACCAAACCATCTGTATCCATTCCAGTGTCTACAATCTCCTAAATAACAATAACTGTCAGACGGCCAACTTACATCTCGAAGCATATGCAAATTGCTGTAACAACAGGCTCCAAATGGTGTCCCAGCGGCGTCTCGTCTGCAAGCAATACTGATTCCTGAATTCTCTAGCACCTGCCGATTCCCTATGATGTCGCCTTACCAATTCAAACTACATTTCGATAGATCTTCGAAATGTCAAGTCTTTATGTCTCCACTTATATTATACTGTAGACATCGGTATGTGTCTCTCTATAATACTCAAATGTTTGAGTATTTGGTGTCTTAAAAGGAATACTAGCTATATTATTGTCGATCGCGATATTGATCACACGCTGTGAAAATATTATTATGATCGGAATGGAATTTTATAGAAATATCTCACGCCAATCGAAAATAATAATTCAGTTTCTCCTCCTTCTAATATTTTTTGTATAGATAATAACGTTGATCTACGTTTGTATTCGTAAAGGAAAGCTTGCACCTATATTGAACAATTCTGAAATAAACAGCAAACAAGTTCCATCGACGATGTTCGGTCGAAGGATCAAAACTCACAGAGCCAGGCAGACATGACGGCTGGCTTCGTGAAAAATATATTTCATGAAGTAATAAACGCAGGAACAGCTCCCGACACGAAAATACTTGAACATTCCCAAGTTTTGCGCCAAACGATTTTTGACTCATATTTCAGGTTTTAGAAAGATGCTGAATATTAGTTAGATTTTTGTTTTGCATTGGCAGTTTTGCTGTAGGAAAAGCTTCTACTTTATTTCTGAAGTAATTATAGCATATTTCCTTTCAGTCTTAACTTAAGTAAGTTTAAAAGAATTTGAGGTCGGTAACCTACCAACCTCAAGTTCTTAAGTTTCAATAATATTTATTTATGTAACTTTAATTCATAACTAACAAAACCTTAATTATTATTGTGTAAGAAGTTAATTTATCATAGTACGTCAAGACGAACTAAAAACTAATACTAAAAGAGCCACAAGTCACAATCACAACTAATTAATTTTAATAAATTATAGTGTGTCATAAATCATATCATAAAATACTTGTTTTAACTAAAACCTGTTCAAAGTCCCGTCAACAATGTACCTTTGATGTGAGTATCTCAAATAGCTGAGACGTATCTGTAAATATGCGACCTCTTTTCAATAGCTCTTTGATCTTCTTTGTGTTTAAAAATATTACTTAAACGTGTTCTTGTACGTCTTTTTATTATTAAATATAACTAATATGAAAAGGTATTTGGTATTTGCACTCGATTTTTCTTGCTCAGTGGCTTTATTCAATTTACATTTATAGGTGGATTGCGATGAGTGAATACCTAAATTATGAAATATTTTTCTTTTCTTCTGTGAGAAATAACATTGCCTAAATTGTAGATCGTAATTCCTTCAAAGAATAAATATAGGTATCTACGGTGTAGGTATTTCTATCAAACTAACAGTTTTGTTTGTTCGAAAACGATACATCATTTTCATTGATACAGAGAGTAGAAAACCATGGTATCCACAGGTACCTACCGACCTCCATCTATGTAGTTTTAAAATATTTTTATTTCTTTTGATGTGTACATTGTGTCAGTTGTTTTTTCAAATCCAATTTACAGAAATAAATCATTTATCGTTTATTTCTGTTCCTACTATGTACTATGTGTTCTGTAAACCATGGATGAAGCATGGTGAAATTCACTAAGACAGAATCTCCTGCTACGTAACACGTGACGGATTGTGTTTTCCTATTATTATAAATTAATCTACGATAGAACAAACTGATACGATACAATATCTTCTGTTTTCCTACTACGTGTATATACTCGTATGATTAACGTTCATGTGCTCATGTTAATTTCTATCTTTCCAGATCATGTTCGCGAATTCTCCTGTGGCACGCTTTATTACCGAACCTTCTTTGTGGACTCCAAAAGAGACGCCCTTTACGTGGGTGCAATGTGAGTATAACACATTAAATAAAGAGGATTCTATGTATCGATACTTATTTGTATGAACGGTTAATGCAGAATAGAATACGATTGAATTAGGGAAATTTTTAATTACTACTTTCAATCTAAGATTTATTGACGTCTGATATTATACTTCAAAATTACACCAATAAGATAGAGTTTGGAATACCTGTTCTTAAAAAACATCATCTTGACTTTCGAGGACCAAATCACCTCAGTCTGCAGGCCACTGGTTAATTTTAATATTGCGTCACAATACCAATATCTATCAAAATAATACCTACCTTGTCAACACACCACATCTATGGAAATAGATTTAATACACAAATATAACATCAATACCTACTTATTGCTCAATACCACAAAATCAAATACTATTTCGATCTTCAATTCAAATCCGTATCCATGATTTCCTTGGCACAAAACAAAAACCAATCGGTCCAATACAATCAAATAGCTATTTTTACGAGTGTGCCACCGTATCAGCTTTACCTTCGGGTGACTACGGTTAACCATTAACCATTCCCACTTGACCCCTGGTAATTCATAGTTTTACCCAACCACCGCCCACTACACAAAGTTTCTGAGGAGTCAGGAGGGTCAACCTACATCGGTGATTCAATAAAAAGAGGTGATATAGGTCAATCGTGTGTGTCACGAAGGCAACTAATTTCATTCGTGGAATAACACAGCCGCATTTTGAGCTATAAAACGATTCTTCTATAAACGTTATGGTAACTTTTACGCAACTTTGTAACGTATCCCTCTAGTCCGCAGTAAATCGACTAAACTTTTCCATTCAAATAGCCCAAGTTAAAGGAGTTTTACAACATTCCTTTTATGTTTTTCTTATGGTTCCTCTTTTTCAGGGATCGGCTGTATCGGCTGAATATGAATAACATCAGCGCATCACACTGCGAAGTAAGTTATAAAATAAACATTTAAGCATAACAAACAAAGCTTTTAGAGTGCAATTCGAAAATATGTTTGCAAGTTATTAGCATCGTAAAAGCATAACATTTTCAAAATAATGTTCAACGAATTCAAATTAAACTGAACCTTTTTGTTTGCAGAGAGATTCCATAAATTTGGAACCCAGCAACGTGGCACAATGCGTATCTAAAGGAAAATCAGAGGTAAGTTAATTAACTGCTAAGTATCCGACACAAATGAGATTAAAACTTCCACAATTCTTGCAAAATTACTCACAACTAGCACTATTTCCATCAAAGGTTAATCCCATTTTTAACTGTGAGCGGCGGGCGGCGAGCATATTTCATAGCGGGGGGCTTACAGCCATGCTCTGCCTCGCTATATTAAGGCCGTTAATTTTGATTTACAATCCCAACGTAAAAGCAATATTTGTTTTATTTCTCGGCGGTCGGAGGCTGTCTCGAAGATCGGGGCTCGGCGATTATTGCGACTTGCTTCGGTGCGTCATCCACTAATTCGATAATACCCACTCTACACGAACCGTTACACTTGAGTAGTTTCCTTTATTTTTGCCCTCTAACGGTATTAAAAATTTTCGATTTTCGCTACAACCTCAGATTTATTTATACGTCCTCGCTGTAAAAGTAGCGACGACTCAGCGTATGGTGTCGTATTTATTTATAACTCTTTGTTGGCTCACTCAAACACGTTTATATCTAATAAGAGAGTCATAAAGCCCGTAACCAGAAATGGGCTGTCTCACGCGAAATGTATAAAGTCTTACCGTGAACAGTAAACCCTTTGTGACTCTAAAAGGTGTACCGAAGCGGCGGGAGACGCAAAACTGCCGAAAGCAAATTCACAAGTTCACTACAACAAAATATCGCGGTAACATAAACCACGCAAATAAAAGGTCAAACTTCCGCAATAGCGTGAGAAGAAAAGCGATAGACCACATGCTACCCACTCCAACTCTTCCGATGGAGAAAAAAGTAAATTTGTTTTATTAGTATCAAAGAGGGCTATAAAAAAGAAATATCCCCGAGTCTATCACCTCGATCGCGAATGGAACGGCCACTCGTGAAGGCTATAATCAAAGTTTCTCGCTGTCGGCGAGTTTTCCTTTCTCTAAACACGATGTCGTAACACGAAAAAGGCTGGAAAAATGCCGTCGGCGAATTCCTTGAGGCGGCCACCGGGCCGACGCTCTCCTTGTTGTTTTAACTTCACCGCTCTTTGTGACGCTATTAAGGAAAATTCACTGGTTTAGGTAAATCACAGACTCGAGGTTTTAGAAAACGAGAGATATAATATCTCTAGTAAATAAGAAATCTACGAACTGCTTTGACCTTTCTTTTTGGCAAGCTCGCTTTTCCATCTCATTTTATTCATTTACTTAAAACACAACTCAGACAGAAAGTTCGTATTTCATCACCCTGGTTTTATATAAATTAGTATGCAATAAAAACATTTTGATCAAGAACGAAAAGCCTAAAAAGACAACCGACATAAATAATACCAGACCGCCTTTCAGACGTACGTCCACAAACCCCACTTACAATACATTTTCTTTTAATTTCCCAGTACTTATTACGACTTTTGTGTACGAGTATCGTGGCAAAAGCAATAAAATGTTCCGCACTGGTAATGCAAATCAGCGCTCTTAAATTCCTAATAAAAACCATTATAGAAAAACAAGAAGCGAACCTTTTGGGTGGAAAAACGCGAGGAAAGCCCGCCGTAAATCTACTTACGTACAAAGTGGCGAATAATTAACGAAATGGTCCAATCGAAGGCATTAGTTCCGAGTGGAGTTATGCGAGCGCTGCCGACTAAGTGCCGTTAAAAGAAACTTAGACGCGAGCTTGATTGTTCTCTTGCTTAATTCTGATTGTTTCTGAGTGCAAAACAGTTCTGTGTTCACGTCAGTACGACGGCTGAGCGCTCACAGTATATTAATCCGATAATTACTTTAGAACAATCTCTTGGAAAGTTACCTCGCCCGGCCGAACCAAAGAAACCGGGCGAAACTTTTTATTAACAAACAAAGCACTCGGTTAATTGCTTACTTACACGTGCCTATTCCAAATTGAGTTTTACTACGTTCACTGATTTTGTGTGTGTATAGAAAGTAATATAATTATGGTTCGTTATCAAGTCTACTCAATCAAACAAAGAGTTGCGATACATTGTGTTAGGTGGGTCTGTGTTTACCCATAAACTTTTTGTTCCAGTGTTTTATTTGGTAAGGTTTTATTTTTTTCCTAGAGGTAAAAAAAGACCTATCCTGAATTTACGCATTTTACCTAAATCAATCGGGCAATCGTGAAAATATGTGAAAATTAATTATTTAGCTGCAGTTAGTCTAAATTTATATTATTTAAAAACAACTAAGTAATAGAAGTATTGTTTTTGTTGAGTAAATCAAGTTAATCGCTATCTGTTAATTCTTATTTTAAATTTATAATGCGATTTTATAAAAAGATATATTAACAACGATGAGCTTAACTTGAATAAACACTTAAGAAAACTTCAGCTGCAAAAGCAAGAAAAAAAATTGACCTTGTCCCAATTTTCATTCTTAGGTTGTTTCGAAAGTTCATAATGTCAAATTAATTAAAACTACCCGGATAATTATAACAACACAAGAGATGTTTCGAAACTTTTTAATTTTTCTTCCACTTAAAAAGTCTGGCCTAGCCTTTGATAACATTTTCATTGGTTGAACGAAGGCGACAGACGTCACTCATTTTTTTAAATAAATATTAGTCGGTTATTTGATCGGATTTATCCGAGTATTCGTCCGCTCATGTGCAGATTTCATTCTGACATAGAGAAAATTAGTTTCGAGCTTGCCGAGTCGCCGCGAAGACCACATACCAATCTGCCGTAAAATAAACACTGATTCATTCGCTGTATGAAAGTTCCGCTTGTTGTTATTTTGTGCAATTTTTTATGTTATTTTATGCGGGGAAATCATGAAAGCTACCGTAAACAAAATTTAAATTTTACTCAGTAATGGTGAATTTTTTGTTACCTATGAGATGTTGAAAGCCGTAATAGATACATCAGCTTTTGGCCTATAATGTGAAACAATTATTAGAGTGCGATACGCCATGTACCAGAATTTTATCATCAAATCAAAGTGAAAAACTAAACTAATCTAGCTTTGTGAATACTAAAATAGAAATCATACAAGACCAAATCCGAACGCATTAAAAATATAAAAATAAATACTGAAAAAAAAAAGAACTTTAATGAACCGTAATGAACTGAAATGGACCAATATATAGCCGTGTTTTAACCGGTAAAGCGAGCAATGCATTTCTGTCGTCCGGAATATTAATGCCCCGTTTAATATTTATGTCGAAGGCAAATTTGCATAATCACAGGCTGTGAATACTCATACACACCCACGTACTTTCGAATTACTATTATTCCAATGAATTTTGCCCGAGGTAGGGTAGGTATGCGCATCGCTCGCTCATTGATGTGTTCCGATTGTTTGCACTACAGTTTATTTTTGTTACGCTGACAATGGAAAGGTTTTAATATTTTGTTGGCGTCTCGTTAAATCGGTTAATTTAAGTTACCAGCTAAATCGATTGGGAAATTGTTAATCAAGCTTTATTTACACTACTCTCAATACCTACTTTTCGATTTTCTACAAGCAAAGATGAATACAGATGGGTCACTCCGCATTTTAGGTATAAAGCTACAAGTGTAGGTACGCGGTGGGCTCGACTTGTCTAATTCAGTAGATAGAAAGAGAGGGAACATCTACATAGGTGAATATAACTATCGGTAATTAGCGCTGTCCTGAATTGCAATTTATTGTATCGTAACAAGAGTCGCTTATTATTTAAATGATTTTGCGGAGTGTCCCATCTGTACTAATCTGTGCTACAAGTAGAAACTTATAAATTATAAAATAAAATATCTTATAAAAAATCATGAACTTAAATAATCACAACTAAATCGCCTTCAGGTCAATTATCTAAAAAAAAAAATGTATCCGCAATTTGGCCTTTTATACTGCCAAGAAGTTTCTCAATAATCTCCACCTTAGTAGCCAAAAGGACCATTGCCTATATATTGTACTAAATAGAAATATTTTCTTTCAGCATTTCGACTGTCGGAATCACGTGCGCGTCATCCAGCCGATGGGCGATGGCGCCCGCCTCTACGTCTGCGGGACCAACGCGCACAGTCCAAAGGATTGGGTCTTATATGTAAGTATTACTACATATTATAACAACAAAACCACCTCGACTACCTGGACTACCTCTTTGGTCTAGTAGTCGCAAGCAATTCCCGGTCGGGCAAAGTGTTATTGTGTTTTTCCATATCGAATTTCTCGGTGTTAGCCCGGAGTCTGGATTTATGACCGGTTGATGGCAATATTCGCGGCCCCTATTACTGAACCCCCTATTATTGAACATAACTGGGGAGATGTGTACTATAGGTAACTTTCCTCTGGCTAACTCTTCGGGGATGCTGTGTTGTTGTGTCTATAATAACAACACACTTATATTTCTATACCTCGAGTCTTTCTTGGGAGACTGCATCCAAAAACAACCAAGTTGCAAGGACTGAGGAAACATTTAAAACAAAAACAGTCTTTTTTATATTGTGGCGAAGCCTAGTTTGGCAAATAGGCCATGTTCGTGTATTAATTTGTCTAACCTACGAAATTATAACTGAAAATTTGAAACGGTGCTCATCTTCCTCCGCGAAAAAAACAGCAATTGAAGGCTACCACGTCATGAATTCCTGATATTTAACATCCCACATTCCTAGTGTAATATAGCTCGTGGGAAATTATGGGCGTGAAATATGATACGATTTTTTTCACATACTATTACTTCTAGATATCATTAGTATAAAAGCATACTTTCGCTTTCGGCAGTAATACAGTAAACCTCTTCCTCAAACTTCTAGGGATGAATGTAGGTGGACACACTTTGTCTTGTCATGTCCGGGAACTACGTTACGTGAATAAAAGTACATCTCTACCGGGTTTGCATGATAGTAGGAAACATTCTCTTAAAGCGTTAAAGTCAAATATAACTTTAAAAAGCACAACAGCAAAAAAATTAATTAATTAAAGAAACGGTTTTAATGTCGCAGCCCGTATATTTCTCGAGGCTTATCAGCAGTAAACATCTAGAGAGCAAAATCTCTATTCCAACGCAGACAAGTGTAAAATAAACAACGAGACGAGACTATTTTATGCGGCGATTTCCATTACATAGCCAACACGGGTATCTCTGCGAACACTCCCGAGCACATGCAACGAAATTCGAGCTATTATCTAAAGACCCACCCCACTCGAACTGATCCCGACATGAGCCTTGGACAGCAGCCAGCGACGCAACAGATCTCCAACAGGTCCCTAACATATTTGTGTTACAGATAAATGCGACAGAATTGAATGTTTTCAGTGATAAATTACGCTGGTGCAAAAGGACCAGATATTTTCAATACGACTTTGTTTTCTTTATGACACAATCTAAGCATGGAAGTTCTTATAGGTCGGAAATATGTTTCGTAACAAAATTGTTTCAAATTAAGAAAAACTATTCCGGAGTAATCTACTTCGCCTGAAGCTGAAACTAACTCCTTTACATTCCCCAAGACTCGCAATTTTCCTAACATTGTACACTGATGCTCTTTAAATTTCTATTTTGCCCGTTTATACCGACGACAAACTCAACGAGACGGTATTAAGCGTCCATTCTACATGCAGCTGGATGCATCCAGTACATAACGCACTTCCTTGCTAGCAGGAACCGCGACAAATTTCACGGGTAGCGACTCTAAATGACGCCGTAACGTGAACGAAGATTTTTACGGCGTCGCGTCGACAAATTTCTAACCGAACGCCTTTAGATCCCATCCAATGACGAGTTTTAACTTCAAAGAATTTTCCCTGATAGAAATTCAAAATAAAATTCACCACGACTTTATGCGACCACTTTAGAGTTATTATTTATTAGGCACTTACATTCTGACCAGTGCCGCCGTAACATCCAAATGGACGCTATTTGAGACCCCGCGATGCGACGATAAGTGGAGTTATTTTCACGAAAATTATTTTAAAAACTCATAAAACCAACTTTTCACAATAGGTATCGAAAGCAGACCGCAATAAATTTTCAGTGTGGCCTGTTCACCTCTCACTTTCCCTACTCTTGACTTTCATATAATTTTATGATGTATTGGCGGTCGTTTTGACCCTTCACACGTTTTATAGCAGTTCTGACACTGTAGAGTTTTGGGTTTAATAGCTGAATAGAAAAATATAAAAAAGGAATTATAATGAGATTCAGTTTGAGGGAGAATCCATTTTTATACTACTCTGTAACGTGCATAAAGACTGTAATTTCTCCTCCTTGCTCTAAAATATTAACAGTGGTACCTACATTGATAGTTTGTTTGTATTTATTATGATATTACATTAAATAAGTCTTATAGTACTGATTTAAATTCCATTGAAGGACAGTAACCCATAGAGCTAAAGTTCTATAAAATTCATCACCAACCTAAACCCGGAGATTTACAAAATAACAAATACAGCAAAAAGGTTGCAATGAAAATAAAACACTTATCGAACATTTATCTGTTTCGCGTCCCGCAATAAAAATAAATCACACAAGTCGAAAATTCGCACTAATAGGAAGCCAAAAATTGAAAATATATCATCTATACTTACGTAGGGAGGGGACACGGGACCGCGCTGATCCCGTTCGTTGGGACTCTTTTGTACAGAGCACTGTCAAAACAGAGATAGTTGCGCATTTAAATATGACTGGATATTAATTCCCTTTGGAAATTGATTTAATTAACTACCGGATTGGTTAGAAGCTCATTGGGATTTATTCGTTGGATAACAGTTTCTGCTTTTGGAAATTGACGATTCGAGGTTTCACAGTTCAAAAAAAAAACCAAAAATTTATTTAAAAAAAATACAAACAGTTGAATCGGCTTGAATGAGGCTAATTTTACATATTCACAGACTGCGATTTCACATAATAATGAAAGCTTTCACATTTTAAAGTTCCAATCTTTTACAACAGATTAAAAATAAACTCTTCAGAGTAATTCAAAAACAAAAAACAACTGAAACCCAACACTACAGCACAATGCTTTCACAGAGCAATAAATAAAATAAATACAAAGTGCAAAGTCGCGCGTTATCTGCACTATGAGTAATGTTTCCCTCCTCTTAGGGCGCGTCAGTTTCAAAAATTGAGTGAAATCACATGTACGGGATTGATAGGGAGAATGCGACTTGAACGAAATCGACCGAACGATTCATATTTGTTGCAACCACCAATTTATATCTATTCTGTTACAAATAGCTGTAGCGGATTGGACGGGTATTGGAAACAAATGACGCGGTAGTTTGTGTGTAGTGTATTTCTTTTTTTTTCAATATTGTGGCTTAAAGGCTGTGGTGGAAAATGGGGATCGGGATTAAGGCATTTGGATTTGGTTTATTTAATGGGTTAATAAAATATTGTTCCAAACTTTAATTGTTCCTTTAAAATAAGTAAAAGGTAAACCTTTCAAAGCAAACACTTAATTTAGACTACTTAGTAAATTAATAAAATCTCAAGCAAAGATTTAAATTATCTCAAGTATTTTATAATGAAAATTACAAACTGTAAACTTGTAGTTTTTTATTTTCAGTACAGAAAATATCATCTACAAAAGCTTTTAACCTAAAAATCTTATTTCATAAATCAAAAATGATTTCAAAATTACTTTTTAATGTTTTATCTTTATCCAATACTCGTTACAAGAAGCTTTATGATGATTACGCTCCATTTTTCCACCTCATTTGGTAACTGTGACGAAAAAACAGATTCCCGTTTTCATTTTAAATGGATACAATCAATAAGGTGGGCTTATCGCATTTTTTACGAGATGAATACGATGTGCTTTAAATTTCCTATTAGGTAGGTACAAATGGTTGTATTGTACGGAGCAGGTAACAAACGGCTCGTGCTTTTATTTTATTTTTTAGTCTGATCACACTTGTTCTTTTAGCCCCGGTGTTGCCAACGGGCGAGCTAAATTGTCTTTGTGTCTCATTCTTTGTGCTCATAACGTTCTACCGTTATTGTTGTTAGATTTATAGGGTTTTATAATTACTTGGTTTACTCCCCCCTACTGTAGTAACTATGTTTATATACGTGGCTGTACGAGTATAACATTAATTTTAATACAAAAGATTTTTGATGAAAGATTTTTGTATTTTTAGCCATTTGTAAAAGATATACTTACATATAACTTAGTTCTCTCTCTCACAACTAAAATGTTTTAGTATTTGCCACTGACTGCAGTTATAGTTCAAACTGGCGTAGCAGCAGAGTGACCATATTTTGCGCTAAGGGTTTACAGATTCTATTTCCGCAAGGGGACAAACATTTAGTATATCCAGTTGCGACCGTGATTTATAGAACTGAAAGTACCAACGATACTGGAATCTAAGTAGGTACCTAATCCAAGCCGATGGGTACCTACAAATTGTATTTAGTTGGAGCTTTCACGAATAAATAAATAATAAACTAAAATAATGTTTTTTTATCTCCATAAATTACATTCATAACTTGTGGGAGATCGGAAGTCTAAACTAAGCCTAGGCCTGTATTTTAGAACTTCAGGTCCCCATTGTAACACATGGTAAAGATTATCAACGTGGTTCAATTGCGAGTGGTTCATGGTGTGTCTGAGTGCATGTTTTTTGAGTGTAAAAAATTTAGGCAAACAAAAAACAAAAAAATTTGGCTTACACACACACACAAGTGTGTGTGTGTCTGTGTGTAAGCCTATTTTTTTTTTGTACATAATAATGTTTCAATCAATAACATATCTATCAATAATCAATAATACGTAGTACGTGGGTACTTTTTTACGTAGTCCCCCCTTTACCTCGGTCTAATTCGAATTTTAAAAATCTTTAAGCATCGAGCGCTTGGCACTTTAGCTGTCATGATTATTCATTTGCTTATCTTTTCTTCATATGTCATTATTACCATACCACCATAAGTAGTTTATATCATTTATTTCCACTTTGAGGATTCATTGCTTAGAACTTGATTAACGCCCAGATGATATTCAGCAGAGTAAACATTTAAAATCTGTAGTCCCCGCGTGACATTTTTCCGGCGATACCCCACAAAAGCTGAACTAGCAAAACTTGTGTCCTAAAATAAGTTGACCAAGTTTCCAGTGCTGTTTACTCGAAAGTTTACCGCGAACACAAACTAGGGGAGGTTTTCATACGGACCTTTACAACTTTTGTACACATCCCTGTAGTTATCATAAGGGTTTCGTGTTGATCTAAAAAGTTTTGCCTCCGATTCCACTCGATTAGGTTTTCCTTTCTTTTTATTTTGTGGCAATCTTTTTGGAATTAGTTACCTTTGGAGGTGCTGGCTAAATAGTGTGTAAGATAGGATATTATAAATGCGAAAGTGAGTTTGTTTGTTTGTTTGTTACGCTTTCACGCTAAAACAGCAGAACAGATTTGGATGAAATTTGGCACATGGGTAGACCATAACCTGGATTATGACATAGAATACTTCCCGATATTCCCACGGGATCGAGACTTATGCAGGTGAAACCGCGGGGCACAGCTAGTAAGTAATAAAGAGAATAATTGTGGTACCGACATTTTCAAAGGATCAATACCTCACAAGCTTAATCTAATTATCTTATCTACGTTACTAAACATAAACACCAGAAAGCCAATCTATACATCATGCATCGGTCTAAATGCTAAAGTTTTACTCTACATCACAGTTCAGTACGATGTATACGCAAACACCAAAATAATCGTTTCACTTCACGAGGAAAATCGATATAAACTTTGTACCTATCTAAAATACCAGCTGAGTGTAGTTACCATACAATAAACTTCATAAACACAATGTAATATCACTAGGTTCAAACTCGACGGAAACTATCGCGAAACAACCCACACATTGAATAATAGATTCTAAAAGTGTGTACCTAATAAATGGTCTAGAACGCTTGATAAGTGGCGGGCCCGCGTTAGGCACACACCGTCGAGCGTCGGCGTGAACAAACCTGCTATTATACGTAAAATTTTCTATCTTTACACTGCACGGGAATTATAAAGAACAACGTATGTATTCAACATTCCATTACCACGAATTGCATTAAACAAAGAGCCTCAAATAATTGTGAAAATTGTCCATTTTCAAAACACAAACTGTTGCAATGCAGATTCCCGCCCGATGCTCAAAGCACAATCAATATTTCAGTGTCATTTCCCTCTTTGTAATATAATTATTCATGCCGATAGATCAACAAGCTTTTGTGTCATCATACAATAATGTTTATGGCATAATAATGGTGCAAATTCAACTCCCGCGCCACATCGGTGAGTGCACTTCGGAAAATCACTTTATAATCTATGCAACGCTGCATTCGGCTGAACACCGACGCCGCATAACCATTTTTGCGCATTACATGAATGCAGCTACCCGTAAAATTTTATACAAACAACTTTGGAACTAAGTGTACTTATTTTGTATGTGGAAATTGACTTAGTTTCAAAGTGTATATTTGTATTAGTGTACGATGAACGGTTACTGCGTTTGGAGTTTTCTTTATAAATTTCACACGTAGCCTGATGTTGTTTCCCATGTACCCTGATGATATTTCCTTTGATATCACATCTTTAGTTCGCACTAAGGGACGTAAGACGGTTTCGTACAGACATGATTTATGTAAACAAAAACGTAGATCTTCCCAAGAGATCTTTGAAAAACTGATTTAAACCCAAAATAACATTAGCTAAGGTTTCGATTAAATAGAGGACATGTAATAAAACAATGACATGCATGGGGTGCGGATGATCCTTCACATCCAACGCAAGGAACAGATGAAACTGACCTGCTATTTGCCTTGCCTGGATAAGTGACCCATTATTTTTATAACCTTCTGGAGTAATTGTACAGGTTAAAGTCTCTTAAAGCAATTATAGTCGTTCAAAATGTACGCGTTTCTTTGGAAAACGTCTCTCACTGCATGTCAAAATCAATTCAATATTTACGCCAAGAAACGACTGTTAACCGAACGTTCCTTTCTTGACAAATTGATTTTCACGAAAATGGTCCTTTGAGCCTAAATTTTTAATCCAACTTGAGTCACCCGAGTCTATAATTTGTGACGTCAACCCACCGACTGTGTGTTCTGTTCACTCAATTAAATGTTCGTAACTATTGTCTTCCCTTCATAGTTACATGACAGGCTAATTTATTTGAAACCTGTCGTACTCCCTCGCTTGACTGGCATATTTGTATCCTCATGACAGTTAACGCAACTGCTTATTATTTACTCAGTACTGTTACCAGGTACTTTAGTTCTTGTCTTTAACTGATTACACACTACCCCTTAGTAAATTAAGTCTGAATATTTAATTTCAGTTTTTCACAAGGAGGATTTTTCTTTATGTCTGTAATCACAAGCAATTTACTTGTGACTTGGTAATGAAGCTCCTAGTTCCTGGAATGATTATTCCATTCTCTGTGATTATAAATACAAAGCTTAGTAAGATTACTGTCTTTAACCTTGCTTAAGAGCGTTTATTCTAAAAGTTGGCAATATCGCAAATAGCTGTCAAATATTTACCCGTTTTGATTAATTTCATATTTCCATACAGTAATATTGCCAAATTAATCAAAACAGCGAAATATTTGACAGCTATTTGCGACGTTGCCCACTTTCAGAATGTACGCTCTTAAATGCTTTAGTGAAAATTTTGATTCGAATTCCGTACAAAATGTCAAATAAAATGGAATACTCAAACTACTTTGTCATTCACGAGTATTTTGTCTCGTATGACGTGAAATGAATAGGTTTTTTATTGATCTAAAACCCATAGTCGTATTTCACATGGCACTAGTCGGTGCACAGGTGCAATAGCTATCTCATTCGGAATTAGTATCCAATATCGCGTGTACTTTACGATTGCCTACGTCTGTCGCTTTGTAGAGTTCTACGTGCTGTACTATTTTTTATTTTATTTTAGGAGTTTTAGATATTTTTGTACTGAAGTTACCAAGTCTTGCGTCTTGGTCCTTTCAATCTTCACAAAAACAATTTTCTTAAATTTTTTACTATCTTCAGTGATATAAAAAAGTCACTTTGAAAATTCTGTGTAAAGTTTAGCTATTACTTTGAATCATTCACACTTAAAGACATAGTTTTAATAAAAACTTAAAATTTTGACAGATTATTTCAATTCTAAAGAGCTAGAAAATTATTTAAAATTAAAAGAAAAATCGGAATCTTTATTATGTTTATCAAGACTTTTCATAACTTACGTGTGTTTGCAAATAAATAAATGAGATTCCCATACTGCTATCATCCTGATGCAAGCCTAGTTCAACTTTTCCTCCATTCACGTAAACTCTGCTTATTTCTATTTGAAGCTTGCGAAATGTGTTCAGTCTCTGTGAGTGATATGCGGCTACAGAACTTCAAGTGTAACTTGGATATTTTGACTTTGCACATTGCCTAGGTTTTGTCTTCTGGTAATGTTTGAAAGACTCGGTTGTGGAATATTTATTCAAATGGTGTTTACTTTTGTGAATGAAGATGTTCGTTCGTTCTTAAGGACAATTTTTCTGCATTTGTAGCAGACGAAATTTTTGTAGAAAGATGAAGTTGTAAGTTTTTTACCTTTATTTTGTACTGCTGAAATTAATGGTGTTTCTCACTTCGAAGATTGCTATAAATGATTTGATGATGAATGTTTTTGGAGTCAACGATCTTAGGTAGTGAAATATAAGTTTTTTTTGTAACATTCTCAGAAGTGATGTGTATTGATGTCTCAAAACGATAAAACAAAAAACAAACAGATTTACTCAATTCAAACTTCAAGTAACCACTTAGTAACACTAACTACCGGTTGTCTACAAAAAAAAAACCATATATATTTTTCTTGTTTCATCGTGTTTACCTGTTGATACCATCACGTCTGCGGGGTTTTGCTACCTTATTTAATTTGACCCTGTCTAATTTATCTTGCTCTATCTACTTCGGTTGTTTTAATATGGAATACATTTCTACATATAACATAACAGTCACTAACTATTTATTATTTCATATTACATTTATTATTATAAATGTAATATGAAATAACACATGCTCCGTCTACATTTTCTAAAGGACCAATTTCGCCTAACTCTCACAATTTAGATTAAACTCACTTTAAATTAATATTTGTACAAGTGCTTATACATTTGTTGTATCAAAAGCAATATGTCGTTATAAATTCAGATCATCCCCACAGGTTATTAACTGATAGTGACGTGGTTGTCAAAACTTTGCCTCCCCCACAATCTCAACAATCCCGAGATCCCTTATGCGTTTGAAAGTTACTCCTTCCAATACACGCACTGACAAAGACAACTTTCGTAATGTATGTCGCAACTCGTAACATATTCACAACTTGTATAATTATTGTTTAAACACGTAACTAGTTGCTATCAGAGTTGTAGTGCTTTACAGAAGTCCTCAAAATTCATGTTCTATTGTTTCATCTTCGCTAGTGACTTGTAGGTACTATTCTGTAAGGATACTTTTTTGACCTTTGACTTCAAGCCTTTTAATTCCATATACAATTTGTCTTAGATTATAATCAGCCTATAATGTTCCCACTGCTGGGACACAGGCCTCCTTTTTCTGTGAAAGGGAGTGGGACATAATCCACCACGCCCTATGCGGGTTGGTTGATGTCACATGACAATTTTTGGTTCTAGGACATGCCGGTTTCCTTCACCGTTTTGAGTGATAAATAAATTAAACAAAGTAAAATGCCTGCTTGGGTTCGAACCAACGACCTACAACTCGTAAGTTACGGCTACAGGGCCACCGCTGCTCTGTCTTTGATTACCAGACATAATTCGAGTAATTACATTAACAAATTACTGCTATCGTGCTCCACTATTGCATGGTTATATAAGATCCGATATGTGTAGTTAATCACCCATTCAACTAAATTTGTGCTATTAGAACGTCGATGAGAACATACGCCACGTTTGAATCAGGTCAGATTCAAATATCGTCGTCAAACAACCAGTTGGTTTACTGGGGTGGTAAAATCGAATGGGACCTGGAGGAAAACAATTTGAATAATATAACGTAACCATTTTTACTGAAAATAAAACTTTGTTTCAGTTATAAAACTAAACAACACTGCATTTTTTTGTCCCTTACGCGACGACAATACAAGTGTGAATAAATACCGACCTGTATTTTTATTACATGGATCAAAAAGATCGAACATATGGAAAATCCCTAATAATAAATATCTTTGGAGGGTTTTTACTAGTACTTCAAGTAGTTCGTACTTTCCACCTTGTATTACATAGATGTCGTAAAAGAGGACTTAAACGTGCACTTTTACTCAGTACCAATTTAAAAAGTAAAGCGAAGTAACATCCACTTTCTTGTATAAATATTCACACATTACCTTTCCTCTGCAAACTCGTAGTGAATGTCTCGAAAGTTTCCCGTAGGATATTACATACGTAACGTATGTATTCACAATGTATCGGGAAGCCATTGTCGTATATCATGCGACCGCGTATCTGTAGGTGCCAACTATTCTCTTGTCTAGATACCGTGTTTTACTTTGTAGTAACGTTGTAAACTTTTAAACGGCTGTGTCGTATCTTGGCGAAGTTTGTTTGACGTATATTGGGAACATCCTTTAGAGTTATTATATAAAATACAGAACATAGAAGACTCGACCAGAATTTGTTAGCTCATCGTTAAAAATCGATGAGAGAAAACAATCAAGCTCAATTTAGTGCCGGGTCATACGTCAATTAAAATTGACGAACAGACAACCTATTGAAAAGTTATAATAGGTCGTTTTCGGTAATGTTGTATTTATTTGAACTGTCGGTGGAGTTGATGGAACACTGACGAACAAAACGTTAAAAAAATATTAAAAATGACGTTTATGTATATCATACTTTTTCGTGCCTCATATAAATACAGATGCGGAGTAACATACTCCGCATTTTAGATATGAAGCTATAAATAAGTAGGTATGCGGCGGGCTCGACTTGTCGAATTCAGTGGGCGTAGCGCAGTCAGAAGATATAAGAGTTACGTGATAGAAAGAGAGGCAACTTGTAGGTAATTAGCGCTGAATTACAAGAATCGCTTTTATTTAAATGATTTTGTGGAATTACCCATCTGTACTAATCTGTGGTCATACAATTTTCCAATTACAAATCTATTCCCCAGCGCCTAAACAAGTTTGATATCGTAAGGAGCAGTATTGGAATAACAACTTTAGACAGTTCAAAACTTGCTTAACTTAGATAAATTAAGACTACTGAATTAGACCATCTCAAGCAAACATTATTATGTTCTAGCAAGATTTAGACACAAACATTTATCAAAAGATGATTACTTTTATGAATACACAGCCCGATTAAATATAATATTGAGTCTAGACACGGAGTCAACACTACCTACGTTGAATAAAACATAAATATATTTAGTACGACACTGAATGTAATATCTTTAACAAAAATAGATTGCCATCATAAATTCAAATACAAAAACTCGCCTCTGAAGTTTCAATTCACATCATTAGACCGTCACCGTTTCATTCTGTGAATGAAAAGCCTTCTAGATGCTAATTTGGCGGGCAAACAAAAGCTAAGGCCTAATGAGGGACGCTTGCGGGTCCCTAGACAAACTTTCTTATTCAACCTTAGGGGGCCCGCGGGCCCTTCCGCCCGGACCATTTGCTTGTTTATCCTGGACTTAGGATCGCGCTTCGATGCTGAAAGGGAAAATAATGTTGCAAAGAGCTTCACAGTTTGGTGTAAAGTTCGCGGTGTGTTCAACTCGTTAAGGTTTTGTTTGCTAATGGTTCGGAAACACCTTAGACTGTATTCCAACTTGGGCGCATAAGGACCAGTTTTTAAGTCTTAACTTACGAATAAAGTTTCATGAAACACCTTGCAGCCTGTCATTGTTGACGTTCTAACGTACTTAACTACTTATTTATTTTGGAATTGTCTCCCTGATAAATAACACCAATGTTGTAATAGGCCTTAAAATCCTTCAAATAAAGTGTGAGTGAGATCTTATCTGTTTCTGTAATCGTAATTTTCATATTAGTTAATGAAACTGGTCTGTCGCTTTATAGTTGAGGCATTCAGGTTTCGCATTAGTATATCAATAGGTAATAAAAGTGTCAGTACCAAAGCATTACATTGCCTATATGGCTTAAAGATCATAATCATGTCCCTACCTACCAACAGTAACAAATGCGCTTAATGTCTTGGGGTGCCGCCGGCGGCGTATAAGAAAGCTTGGGGTACCATATCAAGACTTTCAGCGCTAAGGATCTGAGAAACAATTTTATTACGACGGTACTGCATTTTCTAGTGATATAATGTAGATAAAGCTGCAGAAGCAGAAGCCTGGTATTCTTATTAAGTGTTAAGAAGTACCTAGTAAAATATTTTTTCAACTTCCTATTGAGCAAGTGATGTGCCTTTTTGAGTTAATATTTATTTGTGGTATTGATGAAAGCCAAGTCAAGTTCTGTGGGCGTCTAATATGTTATGAGCACGTATCCCTAAAAATATCAACCCTTCTTCTATTTTTAGTAGATAAGGATCAATACATCGTTCTACTTGACATTTTGTAGCTTTTGTGAGAATGAGTAGGTCTTTTATTATTAGTAGGTAAATCATGCAAAACAAAATTTCAGGTAGATATAAGTAGGTATGTTTTTGATAGAACCTATAACCACCAAGTGGGTTAAACGTGGCTTAAGGCATATTTATTTAGATTATCAAACGATTTACGCATGTCCGGTTTAAATAACGTGTAAAGCTACAAATGGTTTTCCGATAAAAGTCAGAATACAAGTGAGGAGCGAGGAAAATCTTACCCCCGGGCGGTCGGGCCGGCACGTCTTGGCATGCCTAATTTAATCCTCGGCTTATTGAAATAAAAACGACATAGGTTTTCGACAGGTGCCCCGGGCGACGGCCGCGGGGAGAGGGTCACAGGTGGCCCCGATGGTCGCAGCGTCGTTAAAATTTACATAAAGTCTCAATCCACGACGACGGGCGCCGCTGCCCACCCCACGTTTATGCTACATTTAGTAATTTTATGATAATTTCGAAAACCGTACCGCCACCCATCGCATTATACTAATAGAGGAATTCTCCCGAGCCCGGCGCAACGCCGAAAAAACTCGACCGCCTTCAAATAATAAGTTTCGGTTAATAAATCGCGTTCAGCGCGAAACGAACATAAATTTTTGGAAAAATTAATAGCAGATGTGTTGTTGAGTTGCACAGGGGACGAGCCGGGGGCGGTCCACTGGCCAGTGCGCTGTTACTGACTTTGAAACGCATAAATTCAGTCGTTACGTTTTGTTTTTTAGATATATTTTTGATTAATGGCGCATAAAATCGAAACGTTCACGCGTGGAAATTTTAATATTTTTGGAAACTTTTTTATTCACCCCCTACCAACATCCCTACTTTGGTGTTTCAGAAATTGGGGTGTTTGGAAGCTTTAATTAACGTGTTTACCAAAACACACACCCTTATGCACAAACAATTGTGGAGATACTCGTAGGTACTTTATACGCAGTTTAAATCAGAGGGATATTAGTAGCGAAATAATTACACTTTCAAAATGAAATTACGTAGGTACGAGTAGGTAAGGTTAAGTAGAGTTATGATTTAATAACAACGTTGTGCTGACTGTTTAACTTAGTAGTGAGTTTATTGCATTACTTGGTAACAACTAAAGCTCTAGTTTGGTAAGTTATTTACTGCATCACATACCAAAGCAAGAGGTTTCGTTTGTAACAAAATAAACTTTGTTATTACTTTGATTGCACACACAATTCTAAAGCAACACCTGTATACGCAATTTTCGGAAAAATATACCTACTTAAAGTGCCCATTCAAGACAATAATCTTCTTTTGTTACAGTCCAACTTGACGCACCTGCCTCGTCATGAGTACGTGCCGGGCATAGGCATGGGTGTCGCCAAGTGCCCGTACGACCCTGCCGACAACTCCACAGCCTTATGGGTGGAAAGGGGCAATCCTGGCAGCTTACCTGCGCTATACTCTGGCACTAATGCAGAGTTCACCAAGGCGGATACCGTCATCTTCAGAACGGATCTCCATAACTTGACGACGGGGCGACGCGAGTTTGCGTTCAAGAGGACCCTGAAATATGATTCGAAGTGGCTTGACAGTGAGTATAAATTTTTTATTATCCATATTTTGCCCAAAGCAACTTTTTTTGTGATTAATAATTGTTGTTCCGCTATAAATACAGAAAATTATTTTGAGCCAAAAGACCAAACTGAACTATACTTAAGTAAATAGGTAAGCACCGTTATAAAAAGTACATGAAATATTTTTTGTTGTACAACAATGTGCTCACTTAACGTTTTTGGGCCAACATTTGCTACCATAAAAAAGGTTATTATCCCAGTCTAGTGTGTCTAATGTAAGTAGACTAATGACTAATGAGTTATACTGAACCCAACATTCTTTTCTTAGTACCAGATCGATATTTTCTGTCTGACTGGCTCACATTGGCCCAGTCAATACCGATCCCAAAATTAAAAGCTATATGAAACTAGAAGACCATGGTGGCCACCGTGGTTGCGCTCCCAACAGAATACAGGGTGTTGCTGGGTAACGACTTTTATTTTTGGTGCGAAAAATCGATGTTTATGGTACTGCGAAATGCAACGCAAGCAAAACTTTGTACACATAGGTGCAAAGGTACAGACAGGGATCAGGGGGTATTTAAAGTAAAGTTGTAACCTTTTTCAACAAAAACGCGACAAAAAATTTGGAACTTTGACCTTCGATATCTGCGTAACCAGAATGTATGCTCCTATAAAAAAAAAAGATTATTATAACGGGAATACAAGTGACTCTTGAATTTGTTAAGGGTATTTTACAGCTTTATATTACGCAACCAACCATACAGTTTGTTGGTAGGGCAACCATGGTTGCGTCTCCATGATGCCCCAGTTAATATTACCCTAATCAATACCAAAATCTGACCAACCCGCACTGGGCCCACATCACAGAAATGAGGCCAGTGTCCCAGCAGTGAGAACGTTGAACGCTGATTATACTATTAAACAATATCGAAATAAGCGTGATCACTGCTACCTAACAATAGGGGAGTATCCATTAGGCTGAAAGCGAACCGGTAATAATAAGGACAAATGTTACAATTATCGACGCTTACACGATTTACACGGAAATTGGCCTGTTTGCGATTAAACAAGCAGAATTAAACTGTGTTCAGTCTAACGAGCAACAATGTCTCGGTGCTATGGCACGGATATTGCTATTTAAGCCAATTATTGTTTGCCGGTTCTGTATTGATATTAGTCACCTTTAGTCTATACTAGTCTATAGTGTGACAAACTGCTGAGCAACTGCTACGTTGGTCTCATTGTCACAAACGTGACTGCTGATCTTGAGGTTCGATTCCCACATCGGACAAATTATTATTGGAATTTCTCGGTAGCAGCCCGGAGTTTGAAAGTTGTTGGTGTTGTGGCGGCATCTACATCGCCACATGCGAACTACGCATCAAAGACCTGACGTCACACAAATACTGTATCGCGCAATTAGAGTTTACCGCGCGAACGACATATTATGACTATCCGATATCAATCGTTGGGCAGTTGTTGCCCGTCTGGTCGGAGGATCCTCCCTTTTCTATGGAAGATGAGTGAACCTTACACCCTGTTTCTTATACCTCTAAAGAGTGATACCCCCGTACCTCGGAACGCACGTAAAGCCGTTGGTCCTGCGCCTGATCTCTCCCTGCTCGTGTCTGATTGCCATCCCATCGGGCTATGAGAGTAAAGGAACAGAGAGTACACCCATGTTTACGTACACACTTGTACATTATAATATCTCCTGCATACCTGGCTAATCTCCGTTGAGATTGGCCACCGGGACTGAAATCGGTCCGGAGGATTTTATTATAAAGGTGATCTTCATCAGACATACATACTACATTTGCTAATCGATTTTTTGTGTTTTTAGGACCTTGTCTGTATAATAGGCTCAACAAGTTACTAGGCTTCTATAGTGTAAGCTATAAGAAATGTAGTATATTGTTAACAGAATATTTAGCGATACTCAATTACACAGACACAGAAAACCTTCTAGAAATTTTGTCATGATGATATATTATTCCCTCTTAAAAATTTTACTTTTGTAAATTTACATAGGTTTAGTTTTAGATATTAATGTACTAATAATTGGGTTTTTTTCTCATAGTTTTTTCTATAGATTATTTTATATCAGTTTAACTTTAAATTTTAGTGCTTTCTTTAAATTAAATGTAAAGTGATGGCCTGAAACACAGGTTTGAATTAACCTAGATCGGGCGGGTCGCTATCTAACATTGTAATCTCGAACCATCATTACCGACTTGCACCTGTAATAAACATATTTTAGTTTTAGTCTACTTTTAGGCATTATAATTGTTTGAGAAATCTTACTGTTGACTAAATGTACACTTTTTTGTAAATATTTTATTCAAATAAATGTATTATTATTATTATTATACATGGGGGTAGGCAAAAACTACAGTAGTATTCTATTATCTGTGTAAATACAAGTCATGAAAAAAACACTCACAGGCGGTTTCCTCATAGGTCCGTGTGGTATCGTTTCGATATAGTATGCTCGCCGGTATACCGAAACGATACCGCATTGCTTTCATTTTTCCTCATTGGTCGGTAAGCAGCAGTGCGGTATAGTATGCTCTGAATACCGTACTGTTTTCATTTACGGACCTGACGTTATATTTTTGGTATTTGTGCAGTACCCCTTATTATTCATTGAAATATAAGCGCTCTGTACACTTCGGTATCGAAAGACCGAGCCATGCTGTAAAACGCGTGAACTGAGCGGGTACCGCAGTGGATGTTTCTACCGAGACGGGGTAAACTGAAACGATCCCGCCCCGCTTCCGCGTATTCCGAGGCAATCAGGAAACGCTCGTTGGAATATAGGCGCTCGGTAAGCTTTTGGCACGGAGTATACCGAGCATGCTGATCCCGCACCGCTGACGTACCGACCAGTGAGCAAAGGGTCTTAAACTGAAAAGAGAGGTTTGATAAACTTGTTTTAAGTTCTGATGTACCCACGCATAAATAACATAATATAGATTTAAACGATTTTCTTTCTTAAAGTTAAACAAATATTATCTCTGCTTCATCCACACTTGACTTAATGAATTATAAAATTCTGATGCTCATTTCCTTTTTGTTGGCATAGTAGTTATAGGTATACAGCGATCAAACTCAAACTCAAAGCATTTATTTCAATTAAACCATTTACACGCACTTTTGAATTGTCAAGGAATCGGTCAGTCAAAAATATGAAGCTAGTTACCCATTCCAAAGCGTAGTAGGTACCTACGGAGAAGAGCGGGCAAGAAACTCCACCGACACTCTTTTAAATAAAATAAATTGTTACAAAGTACATATTGGTTACATCATTCATGTTGAAATTATACATGTAAGAACAATGTAGAAAGACGTGCACGTTAGAATCGTCCGTAATAAAAAGATAAAACAAAGAACAATTCAAAAATTAAAATCAGCCATGGCCGCTAAAAGTTGACCAGTCTCAACTGACGGCGCCCAATACTGTCTCTCATAATAATTGCAAATTCGACAATAAATTGCAGACATTTTTCTAAATCAAAATGCTGAATGTGCACACGACTGCACAATAATTATTTAAAAAAAATCTTGTGCTCAAATAATTTAATTTCAATTTTGCAGTGGAAAACTGATATCAAATGAAATTAATATTTTATTAACGGTACCTTTTTAGAGTAAATGCCTTAATTGTTCTGATTTTAGTAGGAAATGAATATTGAAACAATTGGGACCAACCCTTTTGCCCGTTAATTTGTGCGGCACGGTAGCAGCGAAATAGAAATTACGCTTGTGTACAAATTTGCCTAATTTTCGTTAATATTGCTCTGTTCATTACACTCGGCCCTTTATTACTAACGTTTCGAATGCCACTAACAGTTAATTATTTTCATTTAATTTTCATTTGTTCTGTAAACCCTTTTTAGTATTCATCCTTATCCTAAGTTTCGTTATGAATTCGTTTCTTGTTTTGAGACGAAATATAAATATCGAAATATTCGCAGAAACACTAGTACAGATGTCTACTTAGTTAAAAAAGAAACCTTAGATTTAAAATTAGAAAGAAAGAAAAGAAAGAAAAATAAGTTTATTTGTCACAGAAACACGTGCATAAAAAACGGATGATAAACTCGAGTAAATAATAAGGAAAATGAAACAGAATAGATTTAAATACAATAACGAGCACAAAACAGAAGTAGTCGGCAGCTGCTGGAACGTCATGACTGTGACAAGAAGGCTTCCACTCAGCATGATGCTGTGCTATGGAGACCCACAGCACAGCGCTGATTTTCAGTGGTCACCCGAAAGAGACGTACGGAGACCAAGTCAGGTTTAATGAATTTACATAAATATACAATCAAACAAATAGTCAATATACAACCAATAGTGTGAACAAATACATAACATAACATATAAATAATTATCCGCAGGCATTACCGGCGATTAGAATTAGGCAATTAAAACCACCTTTAATTTCTTTAGTTTAACAAATAATTGATAAATTTTATTTATTTATTTATTTATTTAATACTTCAAGCACAGAAATGTACAGAGGCGGACTTAATGCTATAATAGGCATTGTCTACCAGTCAACCTTCATATACAAATTCTTATATATTCTTTATTTTTCTTCATATTCTTATTCTTTCTTCTTGCGTTATAACACAATTAACTATTAACACTAGATACTAAATTAAATTACTAACTAGCTTACTATACAAATAAATACAAAACAAAAGGACGCTCAGGCCTCGGTTTATTGTTTAGTATATAAAATTATTTGCTCAATCATAAAATAGGGTGTATTCCCTTAATAACAATAATGATTGAGATAAGCCTGAACACAATACAAAGCTTTTACGAACTTAATGATGTTTATATTAGTAATTAGCTGCTGGGCTTCGCCCGCATGGCCTTAATTATTTTCTCTAAATTAAAAGTTACCTAAGTTACTCCTTATAACATCAGCTATCTGGAAGTAAAAGTCTCGTCAATATCGGTCCAGCCGCTTTGGAGATACCGACAGGATAGCCGGAACAAACACACAGACAAGACACAAAGACAGCATTAAAAAAAATGTTTTTTGTTATAAGTATCGGATATACTTTCATATGCATTTAGTAAAAAGTGTTATTTTGACATAACGTATAGACACTTAAATTTTATTAATTGTATGTATATGTATAAATATATCTTGTATATATATCAGTACCTGGGCAGCCGAGCTGTGCTCTGGTGAAAATGGAGAATGCTCATTTAATGGTATAAGATAGTTCATACTAATTCCATGCTACCATGACAGTAAGTACTTACTAATTCCATGCTGCCATGACAGTAAGTACTAACTAATTCCATGCTGCCATGAGAGTAGATACTTACTAATTCCATGCTGCCATGTCATTATTCTAAGGCAGCCATCTTGTTCTAAACTTTGGGCGACCGAGCTCTGTCCGGGTGAAAACACGGAGAAAACGAATTATCCCAGATATGGGACCTAGCTAGATCGATTTTTCGCCCCGTAAACCCTTATATTGCAACTTTCATCGAAATCGTAAGAGCTGATTTCGAGAACGGGATTACAAATATATATAATATACTCGTATATACAAATATTGCTCGTTTAAATAGTACAGGATTTATTTGTATAGAAGATAATATACAAATATGCTATTTTGATGGAAACTTACTAGCATTGAACTTGGCTATCGATCCCCCAATAAATAATAACATAGTAACGACATTTTATGTGGCATTATTATTAACGCCACGTACAAAATATTCATCAAACGAGGGTTTATCACCACTATTCATTAAATGAAGCCAAATTTATAGGCGTAATAATTTTAAAAGTTCCGAAGCCTTATTACTTATTAAACTTTCTATCTTAAAGCTTATGGTACTGCCATTGTAGCGTATGCTGTGGATGATATTATTCAACAATGTGAATAGAGATATTGGGTGTAAGGCGCGCGTACGTATTCCGTAATCCGCGCCACGTGGCGTTTTCATTATAGGACCAACAAATAAGCACTTATTAATGCTGGCTATAAACGTCCCGTGTGACATAATTGTCACCCACGGCTTCATCTAATATTTATTGCATATCACATGGAATAACAGCAATTTGATACTGTGGAATTAACTCTGATTGTGGGAACGCACGCTCGCCAGAATATATATACCTACAAAATATATATTCATAATTAACAAAATTATTACACCGCAACGTGACTATTGTAATTTAACTTGACAACTCGCTATTAAATAGGAATTATAATGCTTATTATTTATTTAAAACTGATTCGGAAATAAGTTTTAAACTAGAGTAATTTAAAGTGCTTTACTTTCGACTATCAATTATGTTCAACTTTTAAGTGTCGAAAAGTTTTTGAGTCATTGTCTCTAGGTTATATTCATGAAGCATGTTATGAACTTGGTATTGTTTTGTTATAGAACCTAACTTCGTGGGTTCCTTCGATGTTGGGGACTACGTGCTATTCTTCTTCCGTGAGACTGCTGTGGAATATATCAACTGTGGCAAAGCAGTCTACTCAAGGGTAGCAAGAGTTTGCAAGAGGGACACTGGTGGGAAGAACATTCTTAGTCAGAACTGGGCCACGTATTTGAAAGCAAGACTGAACTGCAGCATACCTGGAGAGTTCCCCTTCTACTTCAATGAAATACGTAAGTTTTAATTTAGTTGATTTAATTTTTAGATAAGTACCTATTTAAGTTATAGAAATGAAAACAGTTTTTATTTAAACACTGTTGACGTACAGTCATAACGTCACTTTTATGAGTCTCAACTTAATTGAATAATGATCATACTTCAAACTATTCTAAGAAAATTGTTGACAAAGTACACTATTTATGTACACTATCCATACACACGTATGTGTGACAAAGTTCTTAAGTCAAAATGGTGGAGAAAAATGTATATATTTCTCCACCATTTTGACTTGAGAACCTTGTCGAATTTCGACTTACCGTTCCTTACACACACAAATATTGACTGTCAGTCCCGAGCAAACATTTTGAGTTCCAAATTCAAAAGTGCATAGTACGATTTTACGAGAGTCTAGTCAATTCCGCGCTGCACTTGGGCACGGGACCTCCCAGACTGTGTTCATATAATATTAACGGTCGGGGTTCGCGCCATGCCACGATTTTTCACGCGGACCAACTCCCGTCACTGCATTACTCATGAGAATGTAATAGGTACTCAAGCGCTCAGTATTTACTGTAGGTGTGTTATTTACATGTCTGTTCGAGCAATTAGGTTCGCACCAAAGTTTGCGAACGTTTCTCTCTGAATAGGGTCCCATTCGAAGGTACAATAGGAAGAATTCGGCCTATAAAGATTCCGTTCGTGTTTATTTTTCGTCAGACATAAAATGTTGTCCCGAAATTGCTTATCTACACAATGATTTTTCCTTATACGGAGTCGAATAGAATGGTTACTTACGTTCCAATAGCTGGAGGACAAATCGACATGGACAAAAGTATGTTCAGGCCGCCATTATAAAATGAATCGCCTCGCAATTACTATTGTTATACAGTTTTTAGCGCAAACGCTAGTTAAATTAATAATAGCTTCAACTAGTACTAAACTGCTGCAACTTTACGAGAGATATTAGGTTGTGAGCCCACAATTATAACAATTTGATAGTAAACTGAAGTTTCAACAACTAAAGAACAGATTAGACATCATGACGGCGCATGATAAGTTTTAGCTTCAGTGTCCAATAGTTGGAGATTTAATTTAAATTTAAATTACTTTTACAGCCTCTTTGATATTTACACCTGGATAGGCATTAAGTTTTATTAAAATAAAACTTTGAAATTAAAACTCTTCGACGAAATTCTGTTTAAGCTTCCATAGAACGATGAAAACAATAACTCTGGAGTTTATCTTGTCTGCTGAAATCTACATTATAATAATTTAATTTAGAAGTTTTATTGAATATTTATTCAATTCGAATTCAGATAATATGCTTTTAAATGAAAACGAAACTGAATTATGGACTTAAAGCGTACAATATTCCAATTAGATAATAAATTCACATGAAATAAATTAGAAACATTAAATCAGATTTTTAGTGGTATATTTTATAAGTCCAATTTATCTCATCCCTTAATCTGGCAAGAGAAAAAACTCTTGAAATTTTATTTTTTTTATATATTTTTGTCATCGTTAGATGTTTCTAAAACCGGGAAAAATAATTAAAAAAATCTAGTATATCTCGATTTTGAGAAAATGCATGTCCAGTATACAGGACATTGCCGGGTTCTCCATAGAGTAACTGTAAATATCGATGTCCAGTATATTGGACACGGCCGAATTAAGGAATAGTTCGAGAATTTTTATAAAAACTTTATTTATGCAATTATGAAATAAACAAAAATAAAATGCATGTGTATAATGAAAATATGTATTGTTGTACAATTTTAAAATTTAAAATGACATTATTGTTACTTATTTGGCTTCTATAAAGTTAAAATTAAAATTTTCTCTGAGATGTGTCGCCAAATCTACGAAACATGCGCGCGTCTGTATGGTTTTGCAAAGGGCGACTACTACTTTGGCTCCTAAGGTTAAGGTCTCTTCGGCTTGAGAAAACTGAATATTTTTAAATGTATCTTCACCCCCATATAGCAGGAAGTCGTAAACAATACCCGACATACCTGCCCGGACAAAATTTTGAAAACCCCACTTATTGGGTTTCATGGGGTTATATTGTCTTCTATTTCCCGCCTTTGTCCCTTTATACGGTATTGTCATTTCGTCAATGCTATACCTCATCTCCTCTTCAGTAGCTAGGCAGTTCATCCTCACCTTCTCTACAAACGGCCTCACCTTGAAGTATCGATCCAAATCGGGACAGGAATTGTCTACGAAATGGATATTCCTGCGTATGCACTCAAACTTTTTCAGAGGCATAATGTCTGCTATTGCTGGGTATCGCAGTTCTTTGGGCCAATAATCCACGTAAGATGGCAAATTAACAACACCCATAAGTAGAAGTATGGACAGGAAATCATTAAATTCGTCTTCGGTAACATTTATTGACCGTCCAGTTCGTTGCACTGCGTAGAGGTTTGTGTTATGGACTCTATCTTGGATTATATCCACAGAAAAATATTTATGAAAATAAACTATAGGTGAGTCGTCGTTAGGCATGTCAAAAACGAATTCACAATCCATAATTTCAGCCTTGTGCAGGAACTTGCCTTTTTTCCAATTGTAATTGGTTGTCTTACGCTTTTTTGATTTGACGTGTCTAATGCGAGTGTTGGTATGGACGGGTTTTTTTCGTTTTGACCTGGTATTGACAATATTAGGAGCCGGTGACATGTCCACAACAGACTGGATTGATGATAAGGTCGGAATAACATCATAGTTGCTGGTTGATGGCAACACTTCCCTCATAATTGGTGTGAGAGGCACTGGTAGTTCTTCTTCGACTTCTGGCTCGCTGTTGGGTATTTCGTCGTTAGAAGAATCGTCACTGCCATTGTTGCTGTCCAAAATATTCAGGTTTTCCAATGACGATGGTATGGATGGTGCATCTGATGAGACATCATCAATTTCCTGGCCATGGTGCAAATCTGGTTCTTCATCGGAACTGGTCTGGCCTTCTACGTCCGATAGAGCGTTAATTGGTGGCACTAAAGCTAATAATTTTGAGGCACGTGATGTTTTTTTGAAGACCTGTAAATAATAATATTGTTAGGTATCATAAATAACATTTATCATACATAATATAGATATTAGTTCATACTATTATACTAATTGTTAGTTTTCTGTCTCATTGGCAATGTCCAGTATACTGCACATCACAAAACCATACTAAACCCTCGAGAATCCGGCAATGGGAAGTATACTGGACACACAAGTTTCGCAGAGAATAACGAAAAATCTATAAGTAATATTATGATTTTAGTATACACATACATATAAAAATACCTTACGGAATATACAGAAAAGAAATAATTATTTATTTTAGAACAAAAAAAATAAATAAATCGAGACTTACCGAGAGCGGTCGTGACGCGTTCATCCTCCCTGACGTTGCCGCGTTGACTGACCGGCCGAGCGCACGCGCTCATTGACAGTTATTTTTTATGTTATAATGTAGGACATAACCAAGTTATTCCATATATAAAAAAACTAATATTGTAAAAAAAAAATGCTGCAGATTTTTTCAAAGTCGATGTCCAGTATACTTCCCAGTGTCGAATTAAGGGTTAAAACAAATATTGTGTAGAATCTTTGTTGAAGCATACATACCATACAGGAACTTAAATATTTGGAATTCATGCGCAATTGCGCATAATCGATGCATGAACCAAACCAAATTCTACCGCAGCGCGTTTACATAAAACTACGGAGCAAAACCTACATACATACATAGCATAGTCGCTTTCCCCATAGGAGTAAACACAAACTAGAGGACGACATGTGCTACCATCTTTAAATACTCCTTTTGCTTTATACATGAACCTTTTCATACAGGCGTGTTGGTAGATACACAACCGAGCTTTTTGAATGACAAGCATTTTATTGAGACATGTTTATAAAATTGAATCAAAGTGCACGTTGTTCGATTGCCATTTTTCTCTGACAACTAAATAACCTTATTGCATTATCTCTATATGACTCACATTCACACACCCACAAACTTACACACCTAAACACTCCATATGAACACTCCTTCTTATAAGTAGATTGGAAATTATTGTCTAGTTTTAGTTTTCGGGAAACCAAAATTATGTATTTCGGGGGGAGACCTGGTGGCCTGAAATACAGGCTTCGGCTTAGTTTAGGCACCAGTCTCCCACAATATTTTTTTTTAAACCCATAGCTGGACTATATTGTTTTTTGTTATTATTTTGTAAGGATATTGTGGTGAGAAAATAAAAATATATATTATTATCTATTAATACTACCTTTTTTTTGTGAGAGTACGTGGTGTACAAATTATTGAAGTGAAGGGTGGGCGTTTTGGGGGACTGTCTTATGTAATTTTGACGTTCGAAAAGTGCTGATTATCAGCCTAGTTTGAATAAATGACTTTTGAATTTGAATTTGAATTATACTTGTATTTAGCTAAGAGGAAGACTAAGACCTCCCCTGTGATGTAGAAAAAAACAAAAATGAAACAAAAAACAGTTACAAAGTGTTATACTTTTTTATGAGATCACTTATATAATAATTTGTAACTGCTAAGTTTTCCTAAGATTACAAATCAATAAAATAAAAGCCATGCGAAAAAGACGTCAGTTTAATGTGAGCCCACAAGTAGGTAGATCCGATTTTTATGAAAATAACTACATTTAACCCTTTATTTCCCACCAGAGAGCATTTACAAAGTACCTGGTGACGACAGCCGGTTCTATGGCGTCTTCACGACAGCGTCCACCGGCCTCATGGGCTCAGCTATCTGTACCTTCACCATCGGGGACATACAGAAGGCTTTCGAAGGGAAGTTCAAGGAGCAGGCGTCTTCAAGCTCTGCGTGGTTACCAGTTATTACCAGTAAGGTCCCTGAACCGAGACCTGGGACCTGTGTCAATGATACGTCGTCGTTGCCTGATACGGTGCTCAATTTTATAAGGTGAGTGATCTGAATACCTTACGGCTGAATATAGTGGGTTTTTTGCAAATTGTACTTACTTACTTTCGTATCCATTCGAATAAATATAAATCAAATTAAATAATTAAACTGAACTTCGTCAACAAATTGAAAACAAAATAAACCCCACTTCTCACACTTTAACATTATCGGAATTTGTAACGCATTGTTCAATTTATTCATTTAAAAAAACGCCCCGTACCCGAAGCAGAGAATTAATTTATTTTCAAAATGGCCGAGCAGCCGGATACGAAAAAGAACAAAAGGCGAGACTGTCGTTATTGTAACAAGCGCGCCGGACGTAAACAAAGTAGAAAATCGTCACTTAAAAACGCGAAACACGATCCTGTCGCCGACGAGGTCTCTAGCGATTCCAGAATTCCACGCTCATTGAAATCCACAGGCACTTTTATCTGGCGACACGTCCTGTTAATTATCCGACGCTCTCACCCCGAGAGCGTTCAATTATTTTTTTTCCCGCTTTTCCATGATCCTCATGTGGAAACGTTGAGATTTTAACACTTCACCTGAACCAGTCTGCTGAAAATAGTATAACATTTTTTATTCATAACGAGTGGAGGTTTTAATTAAATGAATGGTATTTTGTTGTTGGCGTCGAAGCAAAGACTGTATTGTGCGACATTCGTGCCGGCGACATTATCGTCGCGCGCGATTGTCGCGGGCGACGTCGACGTCGCGACACAACCTTATTGTTATCAACATGCTTGTAATATTTCCGTCGTTACGCTCCGGTGACTTTTCCTTTATTATACACCTTTACACGCTGCATTGTTTCCGAATAAATATATTTTGAAATATGTATTTAATTTGATGAGTTTCAACGGTGTCAATGAATTTCTTCATCAAACATAATTTTATTATTAACCTCTAAATATTTTGAAAGTCGTTTCCAAGTTTCACATAAAAGCAAAGTACGTGCTTTGTATAATGGGTCGACTATAAGAATCAGTGACAAATTCAAAATAATAGACAAAGGCACCTTCCAAATTACTACAATGGTGCCATCGACCACACAAGTAACAATGATTCATGATCCGCTCTTAGTCGTAAATTTTGAAGTCTGCTGTCACCATTACTGCTACATAACCTTCGTGATCCATCAGACAGTAGCGGAATACTAATCCGCTTATTCATAAACGACTTTAAAAATTCCGAATAAAACTGAGTTTTGTTAGGTTCTCACTTTATTGATATATAAAAAAATCGGACCCTATTGTGCATTATAAGACGTTCGTTTGTTAGGAGTAAGGTTGGTGCAGATAAGAAAGAAAGAAAATGCGTTTATTGGCATAAATACAAATAAAACACCGTTAACACCAGACGGTTTTATCTATCAAAAAAAGGTTGCTGAGTTTGATACTTAGCACTGCGCAAGAGCAACCACGCAAGCAGCATCTTGCGCAGTACGCGGACTATTTAATTATAAAGATAAGAAAATAACAAAAATGTATCCTGAATAAGTTTTTCATGTCCAATTGAGAGCTGTAGCCATTATATTGTAAGCAATATAATTAACAACTAGTGAGCTGTTATATTGCCGCTCTAACCTTGTAAATCAATTTGCGGTTTCGCTCTTCTTAAACGATTAAAAACCTACTTGGTAATAGGTCTGAATTTGCCTGCTCCTTATTCCACCAGCGTCACAGAAACAGGACGGAGTAGTCGCAACTTATTCAATGATATTTTCTTCCAACAGATCTCACCCACTAATGGACAGTGCCGTCTCCCACGAGAACGAGAAGCCGATTTACTACAAAAGAGACCTCTTCTTCACTAGACTTGTGGTGGACAAAGTCAAGGTCGACATGATGGGCCACCCGCTTGAGTACACCGTGTATTATGCGGGCACAAGTAAGTACATAATGTTTAGTTAGATTTTTTTTGTTTGGTATTGGAAAATCTGCGTTTTTTTCTAGTCAAAATGTTTTAGTATTCATTTCATCAATGAAACTGAACGCTATCAAACCGAGTTCAAGAGCTGTCAGTGTCAACATTCCAAATAAAATAATTACACTGACAGCTCTTTTAAACGTGGTTTATGTGCTGATCGAGTTCAGTTTTATTGGTGAAATTCGCCCTTTTAGTAAGTTCGCTTAGATCGTCTTTTATTTTACTATTGATCCAAATATATGAGAGGGAACGAGGTTAATTTTGTTGAGTAATCCATGATAAAGTTTTTGAATTTCTTACATTTTGAATTTCTAATGGTACCCATTAGAATTATTCCTATAAATAACTGATAATTCTGTTTCACACTTGCGTGGTCCATGAAAGTTTAATTTTATTTTATGTACTCTCCCTTAAGCCTTGTAGGCAGTAGGGATTAAATATGACTAACCATTTGCCAAATATCATCTTTTAGTCACCTCTTTCATGAAAAGATTAGGTCCCCGGTTCGAAGCAAGGGTCCACACCGCACGTAAAATCTTTACAAGAACTCATAAAACATCCTATGTATGCAAATTTTACTCGTCCTAATGGAAAAACCTGATACCTAAAAATACATGGCCGCTTATATCGGAGCATATTCCATTCCTTTGTTAACAAAGAGTAATGGCGCTTTTATGGATCTGAAAAATAAAACATTAGACACGTAGACGACCAATGGTTGAAACAATTAGCAAATTCCGAAACGCAAAGCAACGCTCCGAACAATCAGTGCACGGATACGCCAGGACATAAAATTTCATAAAGCTCACGAATTAAAAAATGCCTTCCACTGGGAAATTAAAAAGTGGTGGCGAGTGAAAGTGGCACAAAGGCCATAATTCGTCTCGTCCATGACGGCTGCATGTCCGTCTGGATGCCATCGCTGTTTCACCCTCCATACCATGAACCAGGGGATTTAGTACAAAACATGAAAAACCGATTATACGTTCATTGTTTGTAGCAAAATGGCGTGCGAAACTCTATAGTTTAACCGGTAAAGCCCTGGGTGACCCTCAAGCACGTCAATTAGCACGTTAATTAGTTGTTTATCAGGCCTTTAACGGTTAAGCGCTTTTGGTACTTCAATTTTATTGACTCCTAAAAAGCTCGCGCTAAAGCTTGTAAATCCCTGCGCTACAATCAGAATATCTATAGCACAGGTGAGCAGTTCGTTGGTTAAAAAACAACCAATGAGGCACTGAAGCTAACATAATTACAAAGAGTCTAACATGTTTTGGAAGCCTTTCAAATTCTTATCGCTTCGTTTTCACGAACAACAGGCAACAATTAAGATTTTAATAGGCATTACGCACTCACGTAAATGTATCTCGACGTTTATTCCGTCCACATTTTCGTAGCGTGTGCTACGCCGTAGCGTCGTAGCCGACGGTATGTGCGCGCGGTTTGCTGTAGACCACAGAGAGTCAACGTCACATTTCCACTGCCGCATAAATTCGGCCCGCCACCGCCGTTCTCTAAACAACGCCTCCAAGTGGTAATTTTCGCCTATGTTGTTGCAATTTTCACCAATTTTCTCGAAAATCGTTCCCGACCGAACCGCCCCGCCGAGTGGATTAAACTCACGTAGATATCTAACGAAGGGGGGGTTCGTTTACTCAACTTTTACGAAAGGAGAAGCTACGTTTGAGTTGGTTGGTTTGAAATGCTTGTGTGTAGAATATTAAATTGTTTAAACGTTACCTTTGACGCACCCCACCCGTAGCATCGCCACGTACCATGATAATTACTCTAACTTAATCTACACAATATAACTTTGTACCAGTACGCTAAGACTAACTAAGACTGTTTTCTGAGCACTATTAATAATGCTAACATTTTGGGAAGCGATGAGACTACGACGCAATAGTTTTATGTAACACTGTGTTGCACAGTGCACAATATACGTCAGTGTATATTCAAAACCGCAGAGGAAAGGGTAGCGTCCGAAAATCCGAAGCGCTCTTAGTTCACTATTATTTACACTCGAGCGCAAAATAAGTTGCACGAAATTCCGTCACAAAGAGCCCGAGGCGCCCGTGAAAAAGGACAGTTTACTCTTTCAATAAAGAGAGCTCTCGTGCGCTCGCGTCTACCGCGACGATATTGCCTCGCCGCTTACTCCATTTTGAGTACTTACCGCGTTATAATATGCATTAAACTGCACTGGCAGAAACTTGTAGCGGCGCTCGAGGTGCTGGCAGACAATGAGAAATGAGCGTATGATGCTCCCGCAATGCGGGCCCCAAGTCTCGCCTCATTCCATTTGTTTTATCACGCCTAAATCACTGTTGCCAGACAACTTTTGAACGCCCCGCCGAGGTTGATAAAAGTTTGACAGCGACTGTCGTGTACACACCAGGGATCGTGTTTGTCAATGAAAGGGAACGGAGGTATCAAAGACGTTAAGAGTATTTAGAAGTTAACGAAGTTAATTAAATTCACCGAGTTAGACGTCGACGCCGCCACTCTTTAGTATCGCGCCTCCGTAAACAAACGAACATATTAATGTTAACGTATCGCATGAATACAGACTGAGTTAACAACCAACTCGAAACGTAATTACGGCGCGTTTGTTGTAAAAAACAAAAGAAATTTTCTTTTTGTTGGCTATCATGGCAAAGTTGAGTGCTCATACGAAAAACTGAATATAGGAAATCAAATTGCAAAGTAAAGGTCAGCTTTGACAGCGGCTACTGTGGTACGGGACTGCTATTAAAAACGATTTAAAATTCACAGAAGGCTTAACTGCCGAACCTCGCTGGAAACGGCACAGCAATTTGATGACGTAATTATGTAAGCTCAGACTCACAAAACGCTACTAACCCTTTGATATTTTGATAGATACGTAGGTATGTAGTTTTGATTGCAGAGAGCGTATATTCGAGTTAGCAAAACCACTTTTCATGAAACTGTAGTAACTAGATTAAAATATAGTCTCTATTCATCTTATATTAAGATTTCAGCTTGTCAATTTAAACATTATTATCGTTACTAGTATAACGTAATGCATATTATTACAAATCATCCAGAGTTTCAAGAATGAGAACATGATTTAGTACTATTTCTGCGTATTATGAATAGCTCAATTTCCCGATCAAACTAATAAATTGCTCTGAACGGCTTTATTTACCCCTAGAATAACGCCAGTAATAATTCTAAAATAACTTACCTTGCATAAAATGTAGCGATACGAAGCGTATATCGTTCTTATAAGTATCGGAAACCCATTTGCCTAAGTGCATGAAGTCCAAGTTTTGCCATAAACATGAAATGCGGTCCATACAAAATGATATGTTAAGGTGTAGGTGAGGTATGGCGGACAAACCGGGATTATGCAGAGCAAGTTGCCGTACCGCCAGCAATCGTGAGGAGTTAGTGCGGAGTCTCCCCAACGTGGCATAGCTTCGTGCTTCATCGACGTGTATTGCCCACAGGACGAAAATGAACAATATTTATTGCCGAGTTGTGGTACGATATGCCGGAACGGAATTTCCGAAGTAATTTATAGTTCGCAACACCTTGCCTTCGTTACTCCGTTCCGAACTCGTGCCATGGTTCAATTTTGATTTCACGTCGAGCATAGAGGAAAATTCTTTAAATTGTTCTAAATCGCTCGCTAGTACGGAACCTTTTGCTATTTCCAGAATACGAATCAAAAACTTTTGAAATCTTCGTGTCGTGTCGCCTATGGGAGCAAAGGTCCAATCGAATTGAAAATACATTAATTATTCCATTACGAATATATCACAGACAAGGGAAAATTCAATCCGGATTCGTCGCACCGCATTTGAGAATCATTTATAAAGCGATTGCGCCTTCACACAAACACAAAGCAATTAGTTATACCTATAATTAGCATTCGAATCGCGTTCACCGGGAATAAACATTGATTTTTTATTCCCCCAAAATGTAGGGAGGCCACGGTTCCGGATGAGATTGGGAATACTAATGTGTTCACTTTTGAACGGTTATTCGCGCCCCGCTAACGCCCAACGTTTTTTGCATAAAACATCTCATCAAAGGATTGCTTAGGTCCCGCAGTATATTGAATATCAAAAGGTGCACGAACGAGAAAGTTTCGGGCGGTAGAGCGGTCGCAGCATCCCTAATATCGGCCACCGTGAAAGCCTTCTTTAAAAATACACCTTTGGAACGTGTTTGGAATAATCGTTCGTTCAACTAAAGTATGTTTATCTAGTAAATCGAAAATGTATTTGAAGATAAAGTTTGAAACTTTTTGATTATCTACTAAACTGAAGTCGTATAATTTACTGTTTTTATGAGTAAAGTTTTATGTTTTATTAAACATGTTAAGCATTAATAATCAAAGGCGATTCATGATAATATTTGAAACCAAACATAACAAAATCAAACATTCGGTTCAATTTATCGATTGAACGCGTCCTTGTAAAGGGCTTTCGAACTTCAGAGAAACAACTACTTTAAAATGGTTGTTATTGAAAGTTTGACATTCTAGTTATAACTACGTGAAGAGTGTGAGGACCCAATTATGCATATCGATTGAAAAAATAAATCGGTTTAGGAGATTCATGAACATAAAATTTTCTTGGGACGAATCTCGTAAAAGTCAGCAGAGCGCTCGTAGGCAAACGTTAAAAACCCACGTCTCTCGATTTACGGCACCTATAAAATACATATTGCGATTCGTGATAAAAGTCCTTGCCGAATTCGTTCATACAGCCAATCGCTAAATTTATCTGGCCTGTCTATGAAATACATTTCAGCGGTCTCCGTACCTACCAATAGCCGCAGAGCTGAATATCATATCAATATTTCAACGCTTCGAAATGTTCTTGAAATATTTATTAGCAGTTCCAACATTTAAAGCAAATATTAGAGCAAAAAATGTCACTGGTACCTACTTACTAAATTTATAGGAAGTAAAACAGGAAAAAGATTACACAATAACAAAACTCTTAGCGACACTCCCCCTCGGAATTTACAATACACTGCCACCCTGAAATATTATGCAGTAAATTTAGTTGCAGGTGCTGTAATGTATAAAATACAAAAGGTAAAAAACGTCACGGTGTAAACGTCGAGATGAGGGGAACCCGACCGATCTCTAACTGGTAAATCTATACGTTAAACGCGGACTTTTTTTTATGAAAAGCAATAAAGATGTTAGAGCTACTTTGTGTTTGGGAATTTATACCACTTGGAGGAATAAAACTTATATTGTTCGGGGATCGCAAAAAAGTTTTCACTTAGGCCTGTCGAAGCGAAATCTTTATTGGATTGTGGGATTATTTCTTTTGAGACCGCTGTCGGGAGACGTCGTGATCGCTCGCAAGGAAAATAATATGAAAGATAATTAAAGAGTTGTCTTACCTTGGATTAGTTTGGACTTATTCGAATTGATATCTATCAGTTAGTAAATTCATTATATTATCTCATAAACAAATAAATCATACGAAAAATTGTTACGCATGGAAGAAGAAAGGAGAGTCTGTTGCCCAGCAAAGGGAAACAAAGTAGGCTTGCAAAAAAAAAAGCTGTGGCCTTAATATCTGGTTAATTTGTATGTTTCACATGCCGCAAGTGTTGCGGTGACTACGCTTCGGTAGTTTTCTTTGACATTTCAGACAAGATTTCCTTGTTTGGCATTTCCGGGCGTTTCCTTATGAAATTCGTTATTGTTTAGGCGAGGGTGGTCTTCGGGGAGCGGACCGTCCGTCCACGTCCAATGTGGGATTGTTTAATTATTTTGCTCGGCCCGACCGTGATCGGAATTAATCACTAGAAGTAAATTTATTTATAGACCACCAGTGGATTGGAGATCGTGCATACGTACGTGTACAATTATGTATGTGTTTCAATTAAGTTCATTAACTTGAACGCCGTAGGGAAACAAATTATCTGTCTAATTTCAGTGTTTACTGTACAGTACATTTTGGCCTTCTTAATTTCTTACATATTGAACTTCTTTGTGTTAAAGATATCAATATAATCATTCTACTTCAGATCTGAATTCTCATCACCCACAAACACAGCAGTTTTATTAATCAACGTATCCTACTGCATCCCATTGGTACATATTCGTTTACACCATCAATGGCGTCAACACGAACGAGCTTTCGTCCCTAATTACCCATTAAAAGCCTAACACGAAAACTGGAAGCAAAATGTCTTAACCCACTTAGTCGTCCAATATCCCCCCTCATTGCTGTTTCACACCAGATAGTGTGACAAGTAAAGCTTAAAACATGTTACAGTGTTTCTCGTAAACAGATTTGAGTTGAGTACCTTGTACCACATTTGCTTGCCGACAAGTTTGTTGAATGCTTTCTCGTGTTCCATCTATTATCGCATCAAGATACTTGTGCGTCAAAACGAGACACTGCCGTGTTGGGAATATTATCATTGTAAGATATGTTGTTAGTGGTGGTTATGTGAGGTATCTGTATGTCAAGCTTTACCTACTTTAGTTTTTATTCAATAAACTACTTGAAGGTGTAAAGATCTCTTTTTTGTTTTGATCTTGAAGAACTACTTTAACTAAGAGTAGTATTGCGGATTTTTTATAGGTAGAACCTACATCCAAAAAAAACTTTGTGGTAAGGTTAAAATTACCGAATTTATTTTAATCATTAAGAGAATATTGATTCCAAAACAGCATCATTATTTTTCCAAAATCGGGATTCAAAAACATTTCAGTCACATAAAATTAATGTTACTGACGCAAATGTCGTGTCCTTATTAGTCACCTCCTTCAACAAAAGGCTGACACCACACTAAACCAATCCTATCGCTTAGAAATCACGCGTCGCCACGAATTCCACAGACAACACGTTCCAATTACGGAGTTCCTTATACGATATTCAGGAAACATAATTATCCTGCGTTAGTTCCGTCAGTCACTGGAACTGCGCACACGATGTTAATGGTCCCGGTGTCACGCTGACGTCTCACCTTGTTACGTATTGCTCTAATCTCGCTAATTCTATGCGAAAATTTCCAGTGTCTCTGCCTTATGCTCAAAAGATTAGGAAGTTGCACTATTTAGGAGGTATTTGAAATGGTTCTTGATCTTATTGCAATATTGTTTAGGCTCATAATGGCTCTCTAGATTTCCACGTGCGAAGAGAATAAATCATGCTTCTTTCATAGCATATCACAGCATGAAACTTGGAAAACACTTCAAGCCACATGCAGCAGCATGTGACTTGAAGGCTGTGCCATATGTCAGACCTTCAGGGCTATATTATTATGATGGTTCACAGTATTAATAACACATATATTGCAAATTAGCTCAAAGAATTACCTAGGTACTATAAAATAAGTGATTCGTGATTTATTTTTCCATTAAAACCCTACCCTTTGAATTGAACATTACCATTAATATAAAACTAATGCGTATGCTACACACTTGCCCGACTTTATTATCCTTTCTTTAGTAGAATGGGGTGCCGGGAAGTATATTGTTAGTTCTTCAATTCCCACTGGAAATTCGGAATCCGCATCGCAAAAATAGGGGTCGTTGTCGATTTAGCAGTTTTAAAAGCTGAGTGTTGATTTTGGCTTTTTTATACGTGTGGGTTCGGCTTTTCACCGACTTTAGATAGTCTTGATATTTAATATGAGGAATTAAATAACGGTATCGGTACATTTTGTCTGGGAGTTAGCTCTGAGAACTTAAACAATAGAAGACAATTCATTGGAAATCACTGAATTTATTTTTATGCCGAAGTTATAAAACAAATTCGCCTTGCAAGTCCTAAAATTAGTTGTGAACAAATATTTGGCTCTGGTTTCCATAATGTGCTAAAAACCCACATGCAAATGCGCCCCTACATTCCACAACAACGATGCAATTATACAATTATATTTGGATACATTGATCGCTTAGCATTACGATATCAGAGATTAACCCGTTTCAATCAGACAATGGATACTGAAATAGTCGAATAAAATATGAGCTTTGAATAGAATTGGAATGAGAATGGAGTGTGTCATGGAGAGCGGTTGTTTGCCGTGTCAAACCACTTGTAAGAGTCTGCCGAGGGTAGGTTATTATAATGTCGTTTGTGTCGGCTGCAGTCTGTCTGTGTTTCTCTTAGACTGTATTATGTAGCTTCGTCTGCTACTCTGGTTCGGTGTTGGATATAATTATTTCTAAAGCTGCAATGGGCTGAATATTGGGGCGTTTTCTAAAGAGAAAGAAGTCGTGGCTTCAAACCTTACCTGTTATATTACTAACGTAAATCAAAGCCTTACTACACCACAATTTAGTTGGTGGTTTAAATATTTGAGCAGAAGATATGTGTAGGTAATAATAAATCTTAAATATAATATTATAAACGTGAAACTGAGTTTGTTTGTTTGTTTATTATGTTTTCACGCTAAAACAGTTGAACAGATTTGCATGACATTGGGCACATGGGTAGATCATGGCCTGAAGAAGGACATAGGATACCTTTTATCTCGATATTCCCTCGGGATTGAATGCAATCGTTTTTTCTTGATTTTTTTAACCATAAATGAAAGCGCTTGATTTAAATATTTAGTGTTCATGTAGCAGAATTGTATAGAAGCAAGCCAAGTATCTATGGCGCTTAAAGCAACACTAAGGGTGGACCTGCATCCCCATAAATATTCGGACAGAAATGAGCTTACGTATGGATTTTAAGAGTTTAGACTTGCTGATGAGAACATTTCAAATTCCGGTACCGAGGGGTGACCAGCGCGGTGGACATAGAATTTGAAATGTTATGATTCCCATAATTAAAACAGAATTATTTTGCACTTAAATGTTAGCAAAATGCCCATTTACACGCGTAAATATATAATTTATAGTTGCAATTTATTTTTATTGCTGCGGCATTGATCATAACTTCTGTTTTTGTGCTATTTTTGTGTTTTTGCGCCAATCAACTACACAAAATATGGCACACTAAACATCAAGTCGGAACATAACACGCAAGCCCAATCAATGTAGCACATTCATTTGCGGCAAGGACCCCAATATAATTACTGATTTATAGCTCAGCAGCTATAACTTAACGAACACAATAATACGGGGCCCGGACCATTCCGTCTTTGGCGACACACTGAGACACGTCGCTCGAGCATTGTACGTAACACGGTTAGGTAATTTCGCTATATGCCTCTAATCCAATTAGCTATTAAGATTCGTGGCCCGAATATTAATTCGCTCCTGATTCGGCCGCTTTGTAAGGAAGCTGGGCCTGTGACCTTATGTACAATGGAGGCTTTCATAGGCCGTGGTCACGTGCCGATTGTGATTGTGCCCATCGATTGTGTTTACAGAAATTGTTCTGTATTTTCTGACCTCGGAAAATACGCCTGGATTTTTCGCCGAATATGGATTGTATGTATGATGTGTGATCCGTTTTCTAGCTTTATTGGATCTATATCGTTTTATGTTAGGGAAGGTCAGATAGGTCGACTAGTACACGACTTTGGCTAATTTTAGATATAAATATCGATAGGTATTCAGAACTGCGTCAAGAATTTCGTTGTCATTCTTAATCATTCTCAACAATAGAATATTAAAGTTACTTCAAGACAAAAGACGACGTAGTTCTCAAGTTAGTTTTACATTTTGTAATAGCTGAAATCTAGATAAACAAACAATGGGTTGTACGTTTCGTGACTATTGTAGGGAGGGGAATTAATTGGGGCCATCACTTTGAGTTGTCCCCACCATTTATCAGACAGTTTGAACAAGCTGTTAGAAACGTTCTGTTCGCTTGACATTTGTGAGTTCACACGTTTGCAGACGATCATGAAACCGCTGAATTTCCACCTTGAATTGATATTCAGTCATTGTTTATTGAGAGTCATAATATAAACTGCTAAAGTAATATTATAGTTTAAGGATCTTCGCGTTATTGACTTAGTTGAAACATTGTTGAAGAACTATTATATTAGCTCTGAGAATTTACGACGATTTAATCGCTTTGGAATTACTAGAATCGGGCCTAAGTTCTATAAATGTCGTTCGCTTATACTTCTGTCCACCTTTTATCAATTATGAAAACTGTCACCGTAATTAATGAAATAATTTATAGAACTTCAGGGCTCATAAAAATGTCAAAGTAAGGTCTGACGGCTCTGAAGACTCTGTCTGTGTAATTACCGACAGATTCTGATTTAATTCAGACACAAGAAAAACTCTCCATAATAATATCTACATTCATTCAGTAAAGTTTATTAGCCACATAAATCAAGCATACCCATACATTAACTAATAATCAGCTCTCAATTATAATATTAATCGTGATTAACGCAAACATCGGCGTCTAAGATGTTGCTAATAGAATCCAGAATCATATGACAGATAGGGACAGAAGGCTAGCTCCATACAAAGAACAAAAACAGGAGAACACACACATTTATGGGACTAGCTGCGTCCCGCGGTTTCACACGCAAAGGTCTCGATCCCGTAAGAATATCGGAATAAAAAGTATTCTATGTCCTAACCCAGGTTATGGTCTACTCATTTGCCAAATTTCATCTAAATCCGTTCAGCCGTTTTAGCGTGAAAGCGTAACAAACAAGTTAGGATGATAATTATATCATTAGTTTAGACATAAGGTGATCTTTAATTAATGCTAGTTGCGAGTGCGCTTGCTCGCTGTACGTAGATGCGTGTCTTGTCTATGTGTGCGTGCGTTTTCTGTCGTTGTATGGAGCCGGCCTTCTGTACCTATCTATTCTGTGCCGGAACACACGGCGGCGCCGGAATTCCTGATACGTGTCACTTATGTACTGATACTGCTAATTAACTAAATACCTATGTGTATGTGCTTCATAAATGACATTTAGGTAATTGAGCGTTTTCGACAAGCACTGTTGCGGAACTGATAATAGATGGATGCTGTGTAGGTACTGATTATCTTGATATGTATTCTGTTTATATGACTTGAAGATAAATTAGTTAAAGTGAAGTGGAATGCTGCTGGGATCTTTTTTCAATCTTCAGCCTAATTCTTTTGAGCCCAACGAGTAGAAAAATATTCTAACAAATAGGCAATTAAGATGAGCTGAAGTTGACGTTCTTTCAAAAGTGTTTTCACAGAGATATTCATAAAAAATGTCGTTTCTCGTAAACTTTTTTAGTACCTTACTTATTTGAAAATATCAACCAATTTTCAAAAACGGAAACGTAAAATCTAAAATCGTATCACTTTTTATTACAGACGAAGGCAAAATTCACAAGATAGTGCAGTGGAACCGCAACGGTGACAGCCAATCAGCGCTGCTCGACATTTTTGACGTCACCCCCGGGGAACCCATTCAGGTATGTCTTTGTTACAATCAACGGCTATATTTACAAAACTACTATTCAGTTTATGACATGAGTATGATCAAAACTTTTATAACAATTTGATTGTCAGTCGCATTGATCCGATGTATTTTAACATGAGATGTATCGTCAACTACAGCTAACGCACTAGGAAGTGGTGAAGGGTGGGCGTTTTGGGGAACTGTCTTATGTAATTTTTGACGTTCGAAAAGTGGTGATTATCAGCCTAATTTGACTTTTGAATTTTGAATTAACATGAGATAAATTGATTGGATATTCGAGTATGTCAATTGAATTGTATCTATGGTGTGGAATAGGCGCAAAACAATAATAATTATGTTAACTACATCCTCAGCTGACATTAATTTCATTTCACTAAACCAGATATAAGTAGTATTACAAAACATGTAGATTTACCACCATTCCTACAAATCTCTATTTTTATTTTTCTCTAGGCAATGGCGATATCCCGAATGCACGGCTCACTTTACGCGGCTTCTGACAGACGAGTACTTCAGCTCCGACTTGCGTTGTGTGCGCGACGCTACGACGCATGCGTGAGGTGCGCACGCGACCCCTACTGCGGCTGGGACAGGGACGCCGGCGTCTGTAGGGAGTACATGCCAGGGTAAGTTTAAATTAAGAATGTTTGAGATTCATTGCGATTATAAATTCGAAATTTGATTTTTTGTTGGCTGGATAGTATTAATGAAACTTGTCAGGGTCTTGCTAAGAGTAATAGCTTCTTTTTCTAACAATGTTTTCAAACTAGTCAATTTTTATGTATATTATTAAGTATATATAATTTTTAAGGTCAACAACTGTCGAATTCTCAGCAATAAAGAGAAACGTATTCTGTACAATATTTGCTCAATATTTAAATTGGCACTTTGTAACCGCGACTACGGCGTAGTCAACTCACTGCTACGGCGTAGTCGGCTACGCAGTCCAACACGGCCCTCTGGCCTCAGTACTAAATATTAATTACTTTTTATTCACTGATAACCAGCTAGCCACAAAAACCATTTTTGATTTAAAAACAATATTTATGAAACATTTTTTTTTCTCTTTTCTGTTAAACAGCCTCATACAAGACGTAGCTAACGAGACTGCAGACATCTGTGACTCGTCCATCGCTCGTAAAAGCGTGTCAGCGACATGGGGTCAAAGCCTGCACCTCGGCAGCTTCGTCAAGATGCCAGAGGTGCTGCAGCCGAGGGCAGTCACTTGGTACCACTATTCCAGGGAGAAGGGACGGCATCCGATTACGTTCAAGTGAGTTTACATGTTGTATTATTTTAACTAATAATAATTTTGTGTCATTTATTTTGGCGGCATTTAATCTATTGAAATCATTTATTCGGGCTCCGACCTTAAAAAAAGTGAAAACGAAACTTTTATTTGTTCACTTTTGACATTTGATTTCTTTTTTCGCATGACTTACAAAGTTAAAATCTTGTTTAAGATGTATTTTGGTCAGAAGTTTTAAAGCAAAAGAAACTAAGATTAATCGCTATACAACACAGTAAAGTGCTAAAACCCACAACGAACATAAAATCGCTAAAAAGTTAAGTTACCTCAAACTTTCGAACACAAACTTCAGTCCAAATTCACGAGTTCTCTTCAATTAACGCGTAAACCGTGAACTGAAACTCCAACTAAATCTAATATATTTGCCTGATAAACCACCATTTCTTGTTTAATGCATCCCCCGAGCCCAAAAACTTTAAACGCTCCACTTAAGCCCCCTACAACTTAATTGCCTACACCTGCAAAGTAATTTTCACTCGTACAGTCGCGAAGATAAATACAATTTGGATAGCTTTTAAAGTTATACGGAAAATACTGTAAGTGAACACGCATGCAACAACATTAATTAAAGGGCTCCCAAATCTTCGGTTATCGCACTTCCGCCGCACAATTAAAATGCAAGGGGAAACTTCGGTATTAGCGTTTTATTTACCATGTTTTATTCACCCACGGACTTGTTAAGCCACCCGAACGGTGTAGGCGTAGTACAAAGTAATCCTTTTGTGCGGGACATTCAATTCGGAGAAAACATTTTTTTGGAGATAGAATTCGCTTTGGGCGACTGTTTTTTGGAAGCTTCAGTTATTTTTTTTCATATTTCTTAAAGTAAATTCTTCTAACTACGCTTATATACAAGTTACCATCAATGTCAAAGTTCAAGAAAAATATTGATCCCTTTTTTGCAACCAGACATTAATTTATTCCCAGACAGCCTTCGTAATGCAACCCCTTATTTTAGAATCGACGAACTCATAATGAACAGATCCATTTCAGATATAGATTAATCACAAAGTGAGTCTATCCTTCATAAATATTGAAAGCATTCCCCAACGCTGGACGTCATTAAAATTTTAAACAAAAACATCAAATCTACAAACCGCAACATTTAATACTTTGTAGTAGGAGTAAACAATTTCGATCCTTTATAAAAATAATAATATATATAATTTTTTTTTTCTTTGCAGTAAACCGGAAAAGTATATTGAGACGTCGGAACATGGTTTGCTGATTATTTCAGTAAATGAAGCCGATGCTGGGAGATACGATTGTTGGTTGGGAGGATCTCTGCTTTGCTCCTACAACATCACCGTTGATACTCACAGGTATAATTGTTTTTAAGTTTAATAGAAACTTTACAAAAGTAATGTACGAAAAATTCGTTTCTAATAATTTTGTATTAATTTTGCAGGTGCTCTCCTCCCGAAAAGAGTAATGAGTACCAGAAAATATATTCGAATTGGTGCCATGAATTCGAAAAGTACAAATCCGCCATGAAAACTTGGGAACGAAAACAAGAGGTAATCGTCTTAATTTTAACTGACATTTTTTTAAATTATTTTCATCGATACAACTATTAATTTCCAGAGTATTTTGTAACCTGTATAACTACTAATTCCTTTTTTCATTTTTTTTCAGCAGTGCGCGAGACAGAACGACTCGAATCAAAACACACATCCAAACGAAATAGTGTGATAGCTTCTGAACATCGCCTATCTCATGTTTCAGTCTGTTAATTATTATGCTGGAGCTATACCCGTACCTTACGTCTCGGCCGGCCTGAAGTACTTTAATATATTCTCGTGAGGAAATCCGTCAATATCATCCGCTCCATTACGATCTCATAGTGACTCCATAGTTGTGTACGTCGAGCTCAAGACTTAGTGCAGTCGACCGAATGTGACGCCCTCTAGCTTTTGTAAAGACGTATTGAAAGTGTAGTGAAACTGACTAGAAATGCAATAGTGCATCGTTCCAAACTCTCGGCGGGAACATGAATAGGTGATTATTGGACACTCGAAATTTTTACGAACACTTTTATTATTGAAAAATTAAAAGGAACGAATATAAAGAGCGTTGTGCGATGCTTTGTTGGTAAATGGAATGTAAAATATTTAGTAATCGAAATTATAAGTACGCTTCGTTCGTTGGCTAAGTGATAGAACAATTGTTAGATTTATGGGATGGTATTATTTGAATGTGTGTAGTTATTTTATCATACTTTGATCCTATTTTTGCATTATTATATCAATTTCTAATCCTGTCTGTTTAGTTAAGTTTTGTGTGTGCAGGTAATGTTTCTTGATCTTGACATAAGCAAACAGATCAAGACACATTATTTGCTGTAAACTAACGATTCAAATACAAAGATACGTATTGCCGTGTGTTAGTACCGCAGTCGTAATTTGAAATCTCCGAGGGTTGTGGGAGGGTTCGCCTCATTATTTTTCCCCTATTTGTGTAAATAGTTACCTAATTTCGTTTGACTGTATCTATTATAAGTGTACGTATAGTATGCACGTCCCTAATGGTAATGAGTATAATTTAAGCCTGTGATATATAAGAAACTCGTTTAGGAAATATATTTTTAAGTATTGATCGTGGACTTATTAAGACTAAAATTATCACTCATTAATATAGCTGCAACATTTATTTTTTTGTAAAATCACAAATAGTGCTATATAGTAAGTGTATTGAATTTAATTTAATTTTAATTAGACAGTACCGATCTACAAAGTTGTGAAGCAATGTATTCTAAACACGTATTACTGCACAAGCTAATGTTTCATTTATGATCACAGCAATATAATAGAAACTATAACATCGACTTCAAGGGCTCTCATAAAACTGTCTACTGATTTTAATAAAAAATAAGTTTTTAAAGCAGGTCTTTGGAATTATTTATTAATGTTATTTTCTAACTATCCTCAATAAAATATGTATAGTTGCTCATTATTGTGCAGACCGCATGACTTCAGTATTTGAAGTCGTTTTCAATACACTGAATAAACAGTTTTATGAGAGTTTATAATAAGATATTATTTAAACTTATAAGTAAATATAGATTGTACACAAAGTAGAATACTTAAGACATTTTTAGAAAAGTATCTCTGAATATTTTTGTACAAAAGTCCTGTACCCATTTTAGCTCACTATTCAAGTATCAGCTAGTACCTACTCAAGTTCGATTCCATATCATACAACTGTACCTAAGAGCTTGTACATAATATTCATTGTCACACCAATATATTTACATTCGCAGCGGTCAAAATATAAAAAGTATCTAAATTATATGAGTATTCTATATATTTTTTCTAAACATTTTTTCGAATACCTAATGCCATTAACATCCGCTGCCAGAATTTTTGTAGTGTAATTTTATGTTTTAATTAAAAAAATATGTTAAGGCATTATAATCTGAATGAATAAAGTCGAATTTACATTACTAAAATTCTAAAAACTATCAATAAATAACTAAGTTTTGGAAACTAGTTTCGTAATGTAAGTCCGGCTCAAGGCTTTTAATTTCACGCATCGTGATTCCGTCAATACGAAATTGTATTATTGTATTGTGTAGAAGTTACTTTTAAAATATTTATATTTTTTGTCATAAATACCGTAGCATAAATATCATAATTTTAAAATATAATTATGTGTTCATCCTCACTTAACATAAAATTGTACTTAAGGGTATTAATTTATTCGATTGCTCATTAAGGTACCTACCTAGTTACTAAAGCTAAATTGCGTTTTGTTGTATTTATTGTAGAAAAAGTGATAAAAATTAATGTGACCGTTATTTACAATGAGCCCTTCGCTATAACTGCTAAAGTAGTAATTAATATAGCCTACTAGGTGCTTAAATAAGCTTTCGTTTTGCAAATATTATATGAAAGTATTTTTCAGACTTCTCTCATATCATAATGTACATACATAAATCGAAATAGATTATAAATTCGTAAGAAATATCTGAGCTTCGTCGTTTATTGTATTGGTTAAGACTCAGTACTTAAGTATTCTAGTGAATAAAACTAAGGATTTCCCTCTTCTTGGGAATATCTTGCGCAATAATTATAAACTAATTACTATTATCTATACTTATGTAATAGCTCTGTAAATTTCACATGTTACTATACTAAGTTAAAAAATTCAAAATGTAGCGTTAAGATTTTATATAATAAATCTATGAAATGTATCTTTCAGTTTGTTGGCGTTTCATTTTGTTGAACCCTGTCGGCGCAATTGTTTGTTGTTATAGAGCCATCATAGGAACACAAGGAGAAAATGTTTAAAATAGTGTCGATTCATCAAGTCGCATACCGGGTTGACATTTCCGTCATAACAGGCCGGTCCGGAGTCCGGGGGCCCGGGGGCCGGCCCCTCGAGCAACGACCGAGGGACTATAAAAAGTGAGGGCGCGTAATTATATAGTGCCACTAAACTAATTTCACGATACATTGCCGATGAAATCTGTGCTTGGCACCGCCTCGCCTGACGACGAAATGTGATTTTTCTTTCATAACCAAACGCCTGATTACTATTGTTATGTGTTATTTCATATGAATTGCTAATGTCGGTGGCAACGTGTTTACGATGAAATTGGCCCCCGTATTAATAAGCTGATGAAGGGACCCGAATTGTTTTGACCTTCGGCTTTTCAAGGTTTTCGTAGCGTGCCTTCTATTTGTGTAGTCGTTTCGATAATTACAGGGTTTTTACGTCATGCCAAACCGTGTTGACGAGTATGATATGTAAAGTATACCTTCAGTAATTCATACGCGCTTATCGACGATGATATAGAAAATTCAAGGGAAGGTAGGCCTTGAATAATTTTCTCATTAGCGCTTAGTACCTAACAACTAAGGTACCTAGGTATCATTATATCGTTTAGGCTTTGAGTTGCGTGCTTATTTCCGATTGATATTAAAAAGCAATTAGGTAAGTACCCTTTGTTACAACAGCTAATAGCAAACTAAATACCTTAATCATATTTATTTATATCTACCACCATGCGATAACACAGACCAGACCCAGATTACAAATGTTGCAATTTTTAATTGCTGAGTAATATAACTATAGACAGACTAGCCAACCCTCTGTGTGTAAAGACTATTTACCGATTCGAAATCAGCAAATGCGCTCACCCTTATACCAATTAGCAATCCCACGGTTGGTCGATAAAAACTGCAATGAGTTATACAGTATCATAAGCAAGGTACCGAAAATCGATTAATTCGTTCCACAAACCAGTGATTTGCACATTCGTAATTTTTGAATGGAAAGACTTTCATAGGTCTCGAGTTCGAACCCAAGGCACGTATCTCTGACTTCGGATTCATGTGCGTATTGTATAATTATCACTTGCTTCAAAAACGGTGAAGGAAAACATCGTGAGGAAACCGGCATGCCTTTTTTTTTTTTTTTTAGTGTGGGAAATTATCAAATAACTTCTCCCGCTCTGGGCGGAGCGGGAGGGCGTGTCAGACTTTTACTGACTAAAACCCACCCGTGTTCCTTCCGTTGCCTGTGTGCCGGGGTCGCGATATCCCTTTCGGACAAACTCGCAACCCCGGCAGGGAAACCGGCATGCCTGAGAGATATTTCTCGACGACATGTGAAGCCAAGTCAGAGACCCATGGGTGGCTTTAAAAAACTCTGACACCAGGTTAATCACTAACCACACGAAAAGAAGACTGGAAAAGAAAATACGGTCGTAATTTTTCTCTAGCTAGCAAAGTCAAAGTCAAATCATTTATTTCAAATAGGCATTTATATATAAATTTCATTTTTCTATATGACGCTTTAGAACGTCAAATTTTACAAAAAAAATAGAATTGATTCTAGTTGCCCCTTCTAAATTGTAGTATTCGTATGGAGAAGAATGGGCAAGAAACTCCACCGTAACTCTTTTAAAATGTTTTACAATATACAACATAAAATATATAGGTACATTAGTTACTTATATAATTATACATATGTGAAGACGATGCACCTAGAATAAAATTACGGTACCATAATAGGTAAAAATAATAAAAATTGAAGCAACGACACATATTTACAAACATTGTAAAAGTAGACGATTTTCCTAAAATTTTACAATTAATAAGTAAGTGTGTGAGGAAGTAATCACAGAATGTAAAATCAATGACATATAATTAAAAAAAAAATACTTATATAATTATACTATTAAATTAGCAACCAGGTTGATTTAGTCTAGAATAAAAAAATAAAAAATAAAAACGAACAAAAAAAAACGTGCAAATAAATGTTTACTTTACAAAGTGTACTTTTAACCTTACTGCGTTTTGGGGGATTATCTTATATAATTTTGACGTTCAAAATAAGTTGATTCTCAGCCTAGTTTGAATACACACTTTTGATTTGATTTGTAAAGAAAATGGTCAGCAGCATTTCAATGTACTCGTAGTGACAATAAGGTACGTTCAGCAATCATTAATCCATTCGCCGGGGGTAGGTATAAAGATTATTTTTTAATACTACAGCTACATTGTCGCGATAACGTGAACTACGCGCGCTCTCTGTTGCTCAGCAAGACGTCGAGCAATGTGCGAGAAAGAGAGCTTGCTAAGTGTAGTTCGCCTTATCGCGACAATGTGGCCCCAGCGCACTACAGCAAACCCGTCACTAATTAGCGGGTCTGTTTTAGTGTTCCATTGGATTAACGTTTAGGTACCTAAAGTTATGCAAACATTTGTGAAACCTACATCTATACCGTGAGTTTTTATTAGTTATGTTAGTCTTATACTTAAAACTATGTTATTATATATCTAAAGTTACCACGTTTCAGCACTAAACATACTAAAAACCCCCAAGTGATACTAAATAAACCCCCAAACAAGGAACAGAAAACTGATTAGTTCTACAAACTAGTGATTAGGATGCTGGGCTAGCTTAGAACACGGGGGGTTTAAGTGAAGCACATGCATTGTAAGCGAGAACCAAGTTGTGACAAGTTGGTGCTTCGTCTCAGGAAGTGTTCTGTGGATTAGATTGCAGATTGCACCATAAACCTACCCGAGAGCTAACAGATTTATCAAGTTGTGTTATAACTGTTTTGTGGTAACTTTAAGATTTAAGAGAAATTATGTATTCTAGATTTTGGTGTTCAGAACAACAGATTTGTGATCTTTTTATGAGGGATATGCAACGGTATTATGAACTTGCGGTTAAACTAGAACTTAGCACTTTTTTTATTTCAGTATAATTTGGTATGTGAGTGTGTGTGTAGATTGGAGTGTACCACTTTTAAACAGTAGATATCAACGTCTGTACAAAGGTTCCCAGTCAGTTGGGAAACTTTTTTTATTTAATGACTGTCCCGTAAATAATTTAAGTAATAAATAACGCACATCAAAAACAAACAACGAATGCTCAATTAAAACATCCGGAACAGGGCCCAAAAATTAATTATGACCGTAGAATAAAAACGCGTTAAAAATAAATTGTTTATAAAGGGTGGGTTCCGAAGCAGTGCTGCATAAAAACCGTGTCTTCAATGGCATCATTGAAGCATGTAACGTTTCATTTCACGGTGCGGCCGCCGCGTGCTTGCGGAATTCGTCTCCATTAAATAATTACGCACAGCGTAAAACGGAGCGCAATTATTAATAGAGGGACGTTTAAGATGGATGGATTTTGTAGCCCTTACAGAAAGTGGTTACCAGTTAGCGATGCTTAATAAAACCATTTTGCCGTGAGCAATACAACAACAACAACAACAATGAAAATTATTTGGAAATCAACTTGAAAAGGATTTTCATCGATTTTACATCTAAATACAAGTTCCTAGAACTCGAAGACATACCTACGCGTAAGATGATTGTGATTCTGTAGCAATTGCCAAGGGAGGAACCATCAAATAAGTACTTCTCAAAGCGTCAAAACTAAGAAGTTTTAGAGGCTAATAAATTAGGTTATCTTTAAAGGTCAGATAGCAGTCCCTCAGTGTAAAATAGGTGTAATTTGGGTTATTATTGTACTAGCTTTCGCCCGTGACTTCGCCCGCGTGAAGGTCGCAAACTATCCCACGGGAACGTACTACCGGTATAAAAGTATCCTATATCATATATGTAGTATCCAGGTTATAAACTATCTGTGTGGCAAATTTCATCCAAATCTGTTCAGCTATTTTTGCGTGATTGAGTAAGAAACACACAAACACACAAACTTTCACATTTATAATATTAGTAGGATTACTTTTATGTAGACTGTATTATTTGGTTACACCGAAAGCCAGTACTAAATTAACAATGTTTATAGATCAGTCAAGATAACTCGATACAATACAATAAATTATTTTACCAAATTTTTATTATCTTAGTTAATACTGTCCCAGAATTCTTCAAAACGGATATGCCCACTGTACTTCGTTGTCGTCAAACCTTCCAAACCAAACCCTCGGAGATGGTCTTACGAAGCGAGGTCAGGCGGCTAATCCGTTATTACATCGGCACGGGATGGGCTGTGGTGTCCCACTCTCGTAAGCGCATTAGTCGAATTAACAATTAGTCATGCCTACGTCTGCCCAAGTTTGCACAAATTTACATAACAATAAAGCCCTTCGTACACCCACGGTTTGTTATGGCGATTTTTAAATTAATTGGATCAGGAACCGTGGAGAATTTGTGGGCTTTTGCTCCCTACGCGGTCTGTACTGAGCAGAATGTATTGGGAAACTGGACAGTCCGATTTTTATCTCACAGATAGCATCCTTGTGTAATTAAAAATAGATAGGGTTGGGTTCCATGGGCTGCAATATGCACAGATGTGCATTGTAAAGTATGTATTGAAAGTTATAAGAGATATAACAGAAAACGAGTATGATACAGTTGCACTTGCGATAATGATAAGTTTTTGATTAAGTAGTGTGCCGTCAGTAAAGCTTCCTAGACATAAGCTTAAATCCTACCATAATATTAAACGCGAAATTTTGTGAGGATGGATGGTTGGATGGATGTTTGTTACTCTTTCACGCAAAAACTACTGAACGGATTTTGATGAAATTTGGCACACAGATAGTTTATAACCTGGATTAGCACATAGGTACTTTTCATCACAATATTCCCACGGGATCGAGACTTATGCGGATGAAACCGCGGGGCGCTGCTGGTCAGAACATAATTAAGGAATTCGTAAGCATAAAATAGACTGAGTGAGTTTTATAGTACTAGGTAATAAGTGAATAAGAGTCATGTAGTTCTGTTGAATGGAACAATGCTTTATTTTTCAGTCAACTTGAATGCCCTGGTCCGTTAATATCATTACTGAAACACGCAGTAAACAGCACGTTCATTACACATTATTTGCAACTGACGTCATTAAAACAATCAGTGTTATCGGAACATAATCTCATTATTAACTTATTGTGACAATGTTATGACGGGCGACGTTCACTGGAGCGGCGACAGATACGCTCGCGTCCCACGAATCAAATGGGCAACGATAAAAGCACGAAACTAAATCGAGACCGGAATAAGCAAGAACAATGGCGGCTTAAATTGTAGCATTGTGAACGAGCAGTAGCCGACACGTCCGCGAAGAATAGAGTCATTTGCCTCTAACAACATTAATGCCAGTCTGACCCTCATACCATCGGTTTTTGTTTGTTAATCTACAGAAAAGGGCGTAACTCATTTTGTCAACTCGTAATTTAATTTGACTTGAACCCCGGCAACTCAACGGTAGGCGGCGCACGACATGGGGAACATCAATTTATGTTGTTAATTTATTGTCTGTTTATATAACGATTTTAGAACAACAGCAAAACAAAGGTATTAAAGTTCAAGGCTTCACCTAAAACAACATCGAACCGATGGAAATTATCTGAGCCACAGCGGCGTATTTTATAATAGGTACGCTATAAATTTCCAAAATTACAATACGCAATACGTGCAGTCCCATCGTTATCCTGAAAGTTTAATGTCCCTACACAAACCCACCGTCATTCCGGCCAAAGGTGACGGTCGCTTTTAGAAACGCTTAAAATGCAATTTTACGTGAGTACTTTTATTTATGGCCCCCAAAAATGTAAAATGCAAACGTTTTATTGCGGGGCTTTATAAAAATACGAAGAACAAACAATGTTACCGGTATCCCGAGACGAGGGGACGTCAAGGCATATTTGTCCTTTCTTACGATGCCGATGCAGCGAAACGTCTTAAGTAGGTGAACGGAGGTAAACGAGGGCTTTCCCTTAACTTTTTATATCGTTATTGAGCTCATATCAAAGATCCAACGAAAACAGATTATGAGAAAATTTATTACCATAATTGCATCACGAGAATGTAAACAGTAATGATTTTAAAGTCTCCGAACAGACCCTTTGAAATGAATTGAAGATTCAAATGAGCGATAAATTTGATTACTCCACTCTACAAAGAGATTTAATTTTGATAAATCAACGCTTATTGTTAGTAGAGATTTATTATGTTTGCTTCTGTGATGTCAGCGTTTTCAATAGAATTGAAGTTGAGATAATCTAGTAGAAGATTTGCCTCAAATACAACGTCTTAATCAAGTTAGCGTAAGATTTTGTAAGGGAGTAAAAAATATTGTGTGCTATTATAACAATATTTCAAGCCGTCCAATTAGCTTTTTATATAGGTAAGCCAGCAACGCTATTCTCGAGTCTACTTTGTCTGACGTAATAGCGGCATTACCCTCTTTCGGGGCGTCGTCGCAAAGTGTGTTGAAAAATGTGAAATATTTAAGATGCAAAATTTTATAATAAGAATCGCCGAGATTACACCTTGTGCTCATCTATTTTTAATGCTGCGCCGGCAAGTGGGACATTTTTATTGCCCCCAAGCTCTAGATTAGTTTTGTTCTGTGAATTTGATGCATATAAAATGAGCTCGATTATTCAACGCCCTGAGCAACTTGCCTAGTATTGTGCCCACTGCAAATATGAATTCGAAATGAAGCCATATAACTTTTATGTCATGATATAAGGGAGAGTTATATTCTTCGATTATGTTCAGAAAAACAAAGAATGTGCAATTCACAACGTCTAAAACATTTTAAAACTTTACTTAATTCGACACCTTGGAAATTTTGAAACAATCACCCTGCATGTAATATGATGTGTTATGTTGTAGCAATTCCTAGGAGGTTTACGATACAACATTTGGGCAACATTTGGGCTGTATAAATTGTATTCACAAAATATCATTAACATTGACAATAAGAATCAATAGATACTATGAAGGGTTGCAAGTTATGTGAAACGAACAAGGAATCTATTGCAAATTTCCCCGAATCCCAATCGAAATTACGACAGGAAAGTATGACATTCTGTGTCGAATAATAGTACAAAGGAGAGAATATGAACATGTGCAAAAAATATCTGGCGTATGCATTTGGGAATTTCGCGTGACAGAAAATTTTATACGAGGGGAGTCTAATATTAAACCTCGGGGACCCATCACTTTTAATATTTGGTCGGAGTCCTAGAGGGCTCCTAAATTATTTACCAAATGGAAAGGTAATGGTCGAGGAAGAGTGCGAATGAAGGTATGCAAATTTTATAAGCACGTATTGTTGGCCATAAAACGTGTTAGCTCCTCTTAAATCGGCGTAATGAAGAATTCGCGGCCGGCAAATGTGTTCACACAACGTTACCCGCCCAACACCGAAAGTGAATTTGGTTTTATGTCGTAATTGTAATTTATGCTATCGTAAAATGTAGGATTATAATTTGAGATACATAAACAGATACTTTTACCCTTTCCGGAAAGAGTAACACACATTATGCAGCACACAAAAATACACGCTCTTAGTTCTTCTGCTTATTTTTCTGACGCGAAAATAGCATCAAAACTTTTCTATCTAGATTTTCCCCGATTTTAGCACATAAATTTCAGCAGATTGTCTATTAAATTCGTATCACCGAATGAATAATCATCGAACTTAATAAACTGCAAACGAACCAAAGCGGCCACAGCGCAGTCGCTAGAAAAATATCCGATTCATACAAGCGCTGAACAAAATTGAATTGTATAACAATTGGACCTTTTAGCTTCGTAGTCGGGAAAGATTTATTGGGAAAAAATCACCATTAATTCGCACACGTGTCCTCGATTAGGGCGAAGGGGTGAAACGGGAGTCACGGACCATAAAGAGTCACGCATCGTGGACGCCTGCTAATGACGCCGGTAGCATGGACCTGCGACCAATGTACCTTATTAAGTAGGTACCTACGTTTCTCGTCGGTAAAACTTTGTGACGTTTAACTAGTTTTGGTAATTGCGAAAAAGTTAGACACCTTCATGGTCGTCTGCTGGAGAATTTATTAACTAGGGTTAAGTGTTGCCTTTTGTTTCACTACCTACCTACCTTAACTTCAAAGTTTTATAAAGGGATACAATTACCATGTAAGAGGAGCTTGTGGCTGAGTAATAACACCCGCACGGGTCGATTCATCAGGTTAAGCTACGCTTGCCGGGGGATGGGTGACCAACTTTACATACCGATACTCCTCCGTGCCTCGGAAAGCACGTTAAGCCGTTGGTCCCTGATGTCATTCGTGGATCTTGACAGTCGTTACGGGTCGGCAGAATCCCGAAAATCTGACAACCAGTCTTACCAAGGGGTATCGTATTACCCATTTACTGGGTTGTGGAGGTCAGATGGGCAGTTGCTCCGTGTAAAATACTGGTATTCTGCTGCATCCGGTTGGACTGGAAGCCGACCCCAACATAGTTGGGAAAAGGCTAGGCAGATTGAATTACCATGTAAGTACAATATTATAATAAGCCTGGTTTAGTACTGAGGCGCTAGGGCTCACTACTTAAGCAGGCCATTAATATTATTTTTGTCCCAACTTTCTAATTGATGTTCAGCTTATTTAAACAATTCCATAATTAGCAAGAAATTTGAGATAGTTTTGTAAGTTTAACTTGATTAAATAGTCATTGTATCAAATATCTTTCAAAGAAAATGACAGTAAAAACAAGACGACTAGAATTAGACAGGCGCACGCCGAAAGATGTCTGAAAATGCCTGAAAAGGAAGAGTGACGTCACAAAAGGCCTATCAGTCTAAGCTGAACAAAGTAAACTTTTTATCTTTTTATCACGAATATTGTATGTCGAAACCGAAGATTCGAGGAATACGTTGCGTTTTCTTTTTATGTGCTATTCAAATGAGAATACCTTCCGTTTACGTCAAGTCATAAAAAGAATCTTCATGAATTCGCGAAATATAATATTACATCTACTTAGTACCGTAATATTGATGTAAATGAAGAGATATTTTGAGGTGTTTGTTGCACGTTCAAGTGATCACTTCTTTTTTGAAGTGTCGGAGATTCCATTTTTAGGATTCCATAGTAAACAATACCCCTATAGTTTCACCATGTCCGTCTGTCTGTCTGTCTGTCCGCGGCTTAGCTCAAAGACGGTTAGCACTAGAAAGGTGTAATTTGGCATGTGTATACATATAAATCACGGCGACAAAGTGGTCAAATAAAATCAAGAAAATTTATATTTTTTACGTGTAAAGTGGGGATGTTTTTTTTTCATGTCTATCCCATAGTGTTCCAAAATATTGAGGGTGTTTGAAAATCATTTTTCTATTAAGCTATCCGTTTGCGAAATATTAAGCTTTAAAGTGCTAATTTTAGTTAGAGTCAAATTGTCCCCCCCCCCCCTACCAGCTAAATAAATGGTTGTACTTGGATTTGTGAAAAAATTCACAGCACTTATATATATAACGAAATTGAAAGGAAAACTATCACAACTAAGTAGGGCTTAACAGGTTAACGAGTAATAATCGACCAACTTAAAGTTGCAGTTTGAAAAACATGATCTCATAAATTCCATATGGGAGAAAATGTTTTACAACGACCCCAACTACGGAACCCTTCATTGTGCGTGTTCCGGCACGCACTTTGCCGTTTTTTTTTAATTAGTCTCGACCAGAAAGCAGCAAATATTTTTTTCAAAGTTAACAGTCAGTTAGTGACGAAGTTAAAGTCTATACAACACAATCCGTAAGATAAGCGAATCTTTGACGACTTGCGTGTGAATCTCACTCATAAATTGCTTTTCCGCACACGCAATGATCATGAACTTATAGGTAATGTTCGCGGCACGTAAATTGAACCAAAATGGCGGTCGTCCGCGCAGGTAAAACTATGATTATACTTCGATTGAGACCCGAAAATGTTTTTTCGTGCATTTAAAGTGCTTACGTGCCGTGATCCGTAACAAAATTATGATTATGCTTAGCCTGCCTGCCAGGCTATTCGGGTTCGTACATATCTATATCTACCAACTACCTATCTACCTACTTTCGGGGGAGTTGGAGTCAGTTAATCAGTCTCCAGCGTAGGGGTTCATTTTGTTTATTTGAACGTTCGCCCAGATTTAGTAGAGAGGAGCGCCCAACGACCGAATCCGCGAGGGCTTGCCGCCAAAGATTCCTTCTAATAATTTTCAAAAAAATATGCACCCTTATTTTTTACTCGTGTAATAAAATATACTAAGGTGTAGCAATACCAAATAGGGTTATAAAAATATTTTCTTTAACTTTTATAATTATTTTTAGCGAATTATTTTTCAGAATATGTTTCTCCTCCATACATTTCAGAACCATAAATATAAAGAAGCATTAAAGGAATATTTTCTAAAGTACAATTTTCCTTCAAATGTGCCATAACCGAAACTACAAATCCACTTAATTAGCTTACCTAATTAACTTTAACGCTCGGGAGGGAAAAATAAACAGTTATTTTCCTCCGAATAACTTCTTCCTGGCCGTTTTATATTAGAACTAATGTGTTATAACAGAAAAGTTTATTATACTTACTGGTTGAACTGCAAAAAAACTTATCGACTAAAAATATGGTAATTTTATTATTTTATGTACCTACCTAAGCTTTACAAACAATTGAATTTTATATACAATGTCAAATTTAATTCGTTTGCATCCTCTTAAGGCGTCATTTTACAAAAAAAAAATCTGCTGTTTCCTACATTATAACGAGCTATGCGAACATAAATGTATGGAACAGCAGATTTTTTTTTTCGCGATATCCGGGTTGGCCCCATAATGAAAGTTCTTCATAATAATGAGTAAAATGACCCCTTACGAGGATTCAAACGAATTAAATTTCACATTGTAGGTATATACTATGTACCCCAAAAGAATTACAGATATAAATGTAGAAATTTTACGCAATGGGCGGTCTTATCGCTAAAGGTGATCTTGTGAAGACAATCTTTAATCTTAAGTAATTTTTTTACGAACATTTCTCAATAGTTTTGTTATAGGTTCTCTAGCAATGCGGCTACATAATACCTAGATAGACTAAACAGGTAATAAATTAATGTTATTTACATACTTTGTTGTAGGTGTACCTAGAATGCAAATATAGATGAAGAGCAAACTCTGAAATATTAATTATTGGTGTTTACATCTCGAACAATAGCGATGCACGATGGGCAATAGATATATGTCTAGACATCCATATGGATGTCTTTACTATGGAATACTACTAGGTTAATAATGAAATAATCATGACTAATCAGAAGTAAGGCACATATATCGAGATATTTAGTGAGTATGGTCATTAATGCTTGTGCCTTCTCCTTAAGGGAACAGACAGTTACATGGCAGTGAGATGCCGTCACAGCGCAAAATCGTTGGACTTTTCCTGAAGATACTTATGAAGATGCCGATTTTTTAGTTGCGATGTCGCATTACTTTGATATGGGTTGGCCCTGTTTAGGTACCTATACTAATCTAGATTCAACATACGCCTACAACAACTCACTGAATACTAAACCTATAACTAAGTCTCTTTTGGAAATGCTTGTCACAGTCGAATTGAGCCCAACGTTCCATTCCACGCATTACAGTGGTACTGATTATGGTCAACATAGAACGTAATCACTGTATAACTGTTAGGTATACATATACCTAACAGTTAATAGTCAATACAAATAATCTATGGGCACATGCCCATAGATTATTTGTATTGACTATTTGGGCATACAACTGCAACTATAGCAGGAGTAAACAACTGCATCCTGAATTAAGATATAAGGGAAGCAAGTTTTCTTATTTTTCCGTACTCACTATCATCTCTTGTCTAGTGACGGCACACAATTGGAAAGCAAACTCATTTGTTTTAAAAATCTCGTCACCGTTCGAATTTCAAAGAAATGTTTGCGGGATTGATTCGAAATTGAAAATAATTTACCGTCAATTGTTTTGTGCAATGATTGCCCCATTCTTTGAACTTTTTCTTTTGTCTTCACCTTCCCAATTTACTTAAAATTAAACCTCTCTAATTTTCACCCACACTAAGTCAGAAACGCCTATTCAAAGTGAAATAATGAAAACTTCACAGTACCTAAGTAGTTTTAAAAGAAGTACTGAAGTACTTTTAAGGCTTTAAATTTATTATTTAAAAGCACCTGAGAGATGCTGATAGGTCTCTAAATAGATAATTTACTTAGTGTTTCTCTTCAGGCTACCATTAACCCTTTCATAACTTTTGGACAAATTGTTTTGCCTCGACGAAAAATGTCAAGGCCTAAATTTCAGTTTTGTTAATATATTCGGTGTTAAATTCTTTGGAGAGTCCGTTCCCGTAAATAATTATTAGTAAATGGACGTTTCTTCCGATCAGGTTCTATTCAAGGGTCATTTAAACCGCAGAAAATTGATCGCGTGTTGTTGCTTTTTGGGTTTTACCCACCTATCTAGGCAGCAACCAGTGATTAGAACAATTTAAAAAGTGAGTTTTGCAAAAAAACTGAGTTCAATTTCCAATTAGGGAAAAGGTCTAGTATGTTGTATTACTAAGAATTAAATATTAATACTAAGTTGACACTCGTGTGGTTACTCTACTAAACTCAATTTTGAGTAAATTATTATCATTATCATCATTATTGGCAGCCATGTTCCACCCACTGTTGCTTATTTTTCATGTTATTCAACTTTTAATTTTTTGAGTAGAGTTTGTGATATCTCCGATGTTATTGGCTCGATTTGGATTCTGTTTATTATTTCTAAAACCTTAGGTGTTATTTTATCGGATTAACTAACATTTTTGACTATGAAGACGGAGGTGAAGACATTTTTTTCTAAAATAAACCAGTATTTATTTTAAAAAACCCTAGTGTAAGTCCATAAAACCCCTCTATGATTTAAAAAAAGACAAAAAAAAATTATATCTATCTTTAATTTTTTTCCTTTTAATATTTTTTTTTAAAGTTAATTTTCGATCAATTTTCATGAATATTCAGAAAAATAATGGCGGTCACATACCCACGGGCGACATTGTATAGGCCTGCTCCCTTTTCTACCATGCTTTCCTGATCACGTCAACATTATATTAAAGCACAACAATCGGAAGCAAAACCCCAAAAATTCTAGCCCAACAGCTAAACAGCATCACTCAGGCATCTAAACCGCATGCTTGACACCAGCAATGCACACAAGACGTGCCAGACGGGTGTCCGGTTACATTTGCGGTTGTTGAGCGATGCATGTGCCGACCGCACCGTTCCGCGCGACACCGGGCCGCCGTGCCGGACCACTGCCGGACCACCGGTACGCACCCTGCATCACTGTCATTGCTGCATTCTCACCGCATTAGTCCAGGATTGGAATTGTCGCTTTGGTTTTGGGAATGTGACGGGACGTTTAGACAACTTATTTGCGTACCGAGAATAATCTAAGGAAAATTCCCGCAGAAATAAACGTATATTGATGACCTACATGATAAAAAAATAAAGCCTAGATATCCTTTAAAAAAACTGCAAGGAAAGAGGTTGTATCTCTTTAAAAAAAACGATTTAGAACTTTTAAATTTAAATTCACGGCGACAGTAAGCCCGCTATGCTCTTTTTAAACAAACTGAGGAAAATAAGATAATTCCAACGGAATAGTTGTAAGAGCGTAAAATTTTTCTAGAAACGCTCAAATCCTTACAAGATGCAGTATCTAACTTCAAGATGGCTACAAGACAAGAGTCTCAACTCGATATATTCTACGAATAGATATAGTGAAACAAATTACTTTGTATTATCCTTTCCCAAGCGTGCCAAGTAAAGGATTCCAAGTTCCTCTTCGAGCGAAGATAGATATCGTTTTGTTTCGTAACTTAGCTGTTTGCATACGAGATTACTAAGAAATTCTATCATTCATAAACTTTAGAAGTATTTGTTTAGATCTACTGTTTGACAAAAAATATAAAATAAATCAATTGCTGCTAATCACTGTGATAGAACTTACCCTCATGAATACCTAACTCATAAACAATAACAATCACATACTTTCCAGAGTTTTATTTTTAGGGTTCCGTATCAAAATTTTAAAAAGGAACCCTTATGGTGCGACTCAGTCTGTCTGTCTGTCCGTCAGTCTGTCCGTCCGTCTGTCTGTCCGTCTGTCTGTCCCTCTGTCTGTCCGTCTGTCTGTCCGTCTGTCTGTCACAGCTGGATATCTCAAGAGGGTAAGGCATGTGGAATATCATATGAAAGAGCGCTATTTGCACATTCTCAAAAAAAAAACTTTTTTTTAGGCCGCGTAGTTGCAACTTTTGACGAAAAAAACAAAAAAACCCTCCCTTATCTCCGAAGTTTGAATAGAGAAAAAGCTGAAATTATTCTATGTGATGGAAGTTTATGTAAAGATTAAAGAAAAAATGATGTTATTTTTTATTCTCATATTGTATGTTTATAGTTAAATTAGTGAATAATTAAGTGTTTTTATTTTATGTATTTTATTTTCTCTTCTACTCTTACACACGTTGTCTACATCTCTTTAACTACTTTCCTATCGTTGGTATGCTAGAACAGATTTCTTTAGAAATAAGCATCACCTTTGTACGTATTTTTCTGTTCCTTTCTTCTTGTCTGTTTATATGTGTGTACATAACCCTTTAAATAAATAAATAAAAAATAAAACGATGTCTCTAAATAGCAGACTTTTTCAGAAATCATCAACAAAAAATACATTAGTTCCACCATCGGTCAAGAGATGGCACTGACTTAAAACTGCAAAATACACTGCAGTGTTAAAATTCTCCGACGAATATATCCTCGCCGATGAAAATTTAAAAACATTTCACGGTTCACAACCAAAATGTCCTGCTTCCTACCTACTCGCAGGTTGCTTTGGGTGAACCTCAGTTGTAATTTTTTTCTGGGCACAGAACTATTTAGGTAGGTATCTATATGAAGGATTGTACGTAAAGTCACATCCAAAATATTTATATATGATGGTACGGAACCCTCGGTGCGCGAGTCCGACTCGCTCTTGACGGGTTTTTATTTTTAGAAGGCTCGCGAGTTTGCCTCGAGTCGATATCACTTGCTGAAAACTTTTGTTACAAGTTAAAACAGCAAAATGCAGGGTAAATTCAGACAGTAATGTGCATGCCAAGATTATGACAGCAGGCATCTATCCGTTGGGCACGCCACAATTGTGGCGATAAGTCCCCTCTTTGAGGAGTGGCTAGAGAGGCGCCACGGCGTCCTCACCTTCCGCCTGACACAGGTCCTCACCGGACATGGTTGTTTCGGGAGGTTCCTGTTCAGAATAAAGCGGGAGGAAACGCCCGGGTGTCACCACTGTGTGGATCGCCCGGAGGACACGGTGGAGCATACGGTGGAGGTCTGCCCAGCTTGGGCGGAGCACCGCCGTGTCCTCACGGAGGCGATCGGCGGCGGCGATCTCTCGCGTCCGGCCCTGGTTCAGGCCATGGTCCGGAGCGAGAGTGCATGGGAGGCCGTCACCTCCTTCTGCGAAGCAGTAATGCTCGCGAAGGAGGAGGCGGAGCGCGCGAGGGAGAGGCAAAATGCGCCCCCTCGCGCCCCTAGTCGCCGCAGGAGACGCCCCGGGCGTCGGGAGTCGAGAGCCGACTTCCGGCCACCGTAGGCGCGGGCTTGCGGACGGTGAGCAATGGGTAGCTCGCCGTCCGATAGGGACCAGGCCCGGGTCGACGGCGCGTTGTGTTCCACGCGCGCCTCAAAGAGATGTCAGCACCAACTGACGGGGTCCGCAAGGGCCAATGCCTGCCGGGGTTGCGGGTTTGTCTGAAAGGGATATCGCGACCTCGGCACACAGGCATCGGAAGGAACACGGGTGGGTTTTAGTCAGTAAAAGTCTGACACGCCCTCCCGCTCCACCCAGAGCGGGAGAAGTTATTTGATAATTTCCCATCCAAAAAAAAAAAAAAAAAAAAAAAAGGCATCTATCCGTCTATTAGTAATCAAATTATTTATCCGTTTGCAAAACAAAATACAGTATTAATGTGGTTATAATTATCCCTCCTTAATGATCAATTAATAATAATAATAATAATAATAATAATAAAGTTTATTAATCAAAAAGTAACAATACAATTTAGTAAAATTCGGTGAGCCACAAACTAAGCATCGCTTGTATCTTGTGGCTCAGGAGTGCGATTAACAATATTAAGGTTACCTTCCAGTGTGAGGGTATTATGAAGACAGAAAAATAATAATTAAATAAAACATTTGTCAAATTCTAGACATAAATTATTCAGGAAAAGTAAAAGTAGTTTACAATTTTTTTTGGACTTGTGTACTTATGTGAGGTTTGAGTGGGTGTGATGGTGTGTGTGTGGTGTGTATGTGTGGTGACGGTTCTATATCAAGGCTTCGGTGTCGTCGTATGATAATATTAGAAGAGCTGAAGTTAGGATTTTCTTAGAGGTTGAGGTTGAGCAGTCTCTTAGGTCGCAGATTTTACTAACTTTATTGTAAGTGTTGGGAAAGGAAAAATAGGTACAACGTCGAGCTAGTTCGGATTTGGCGTTTGGTATGGGTACCCTGAAGACACGTTTGTTTATTATTTCGCTGTAGTCAGGCCGTTTTTTTATTTTAGCGTGGTATTTAAGAGTTGCTTGGAGTATAAAAATTTGTCGTACTCTGAGGACTTCAAACTCACGGTAGATAAGGTCTGTAGGGAACCTGAAAGGTTTTTTAAGTGCAACCTTGATTAGTGCCCGTTGCGCCCTCTCTAGTGTTATAAATGTGCTTTTGCCAGCGCGTCCCCATATACAGATGCAGTATTGTATGATAGACTGGCATAGTGCGAAGTAGACCATTCGCAAAATATCGAAAGGGGTACAGTCGCGGAGTTTTTTTAGAACGTGTATTAGTTTTCGTACTCTGGAGGAAAGGGCATAAATGTGGGCTTTGTACGTTAAGTTATTATCTATGGTTATTCCGAGATATTTAATTGTGTCAGTACGTTCAAGGATTTTGCACGTGCAGATATGGTGAGGGGCGTTATTGCGTATATGTGAGCAAGTGTGTATCTTTAGAGACATACTTTGAGAGGGGCTGGAAGTACTAGTTTTGGAAAAGGCAATGTATTTGCTTTTGCTGACATTTAATGTCAGTAAGTTTGTATCTAAAGAGTGCGCTATCTGAGCGAGGCCTTGTTCTGCCAGATGAAACACCCGCTCCCAAGTTTTGTCATGAAAAACAATGGCTGTATCGTCGGCGTAGGAGATCACTTCAGCGTTACCTATAGGGAGATTTACTACATCGTTTATATACAGCGTGAACAGCGTTGGACCGAGAGTACTGCCCTGCGGAACACCAAACGTGATAGGGAGCAAGCTGCTTTGAAGACTGCCTATTTTGGAGTATTGGTACCGAGATGTCAAGTAGCTACGGAACCATTCTAGAGGTATACCCCTTATACCCGATATTTCTAATTTCTTTAGAAGAAGCCCGGGTGAAACGGTGTCGAATGCTTTTGCCAAATCAAGAAAAACACCGACACAGCATTCTCCATTTTCAATGTGGTGGGAAACTTGATTAGTCAAGAGTGACACCGCGTCTTCAGTGGACCTTCCTCGGCGGAACCCAAATTGTCTGTCTGAGACAATGTTGTTTTTGTCTAGAAAATTTACCAGTCTCTTATTAACTATTTTCTCCAGAATTTTTGAGACTATACACAACAGAGCGATAGGCCTGTAGTTTTCTGGCATATCTTTGGGACCGCTTTTGTAGATAGGGGACACTGCAGCAATTTTCCAGGAGTCAGGAAAGACACCTGATTGCAGACTCAAATTAAATATGTGCGTAATTGGTTTAATTAGGCTTTCTCGGCAGTTTATTAGAAGTGGAACTGTTAGTTGATCTGGCCCCGGCGCGCTGTCTATTTTCAGGTTTTGTATTATGTTAGAGACTTCTTCTTCATCGGTCGGGTGCAGATAGAAAGATTGTGAGATAGAGCTCGATGTTATGTGTGATTCTATTAATGATTGATGAGTGGTTGCAAGTTTGTCAAGTATCTTAGCAGCGTGTTTTTCCCCTACAGAGACGAAATGGTGATTGCAGTTATCAAGGGATGTTGTTGGAGAGATACTGGACGCGATTAAATGCGTTGAAGTATTTTGACGAGTATTGTTCTTACATATGTCTTTTATTGCCATCCAAAGTTTTTTGGGGTTGTTCTTGTTGGTTTCAATTTCTTGTCTGTTGTACAATGTTCTAAGATTGCGAAGGAGTGTGTAAACGAAGTTTCTGTACCTAGTGTAGATTAATTGTTTTGTGTGATCATTAGGGTTGACTTTGCAGTCAAGGTGAAGTTTGTCACGTTGTCTCATGAACCTAATTAAACCAGGAGTGACCCAGGGTTGAATGTTAATCATTCTGCGACTTATTTTAACATTTTGTGTGTGGTTTTCAGTAGCTCGTGAGAGAGTGTCGTTGAAGTAGTTTAATGCAGTATTAACACAAGATGAGCCAATAACTGGATCCCAGTTGGTTTCATTAATCTCAGCAGCTACGGCAGCCCAATCAGTTCTGACTCTCCAGCGTTTATTGTTTTTGGGGCTTTCTGGTTTGATGGGGACGCTGCACAGGGCTAGGTCGTGATCAGTAATAGATAAGCCACATACGAGACCAAAAGGAATTGCACGTGATTTTACAAATATGTGGTCAATACAAGCTCCGCATCTTGTTGGGAGAGTTATAGCGGGGAATAAACCGTGCGACGCCATGAGGCACGCGTAGTTAGCTACTTGGCTATTACTTAGATCGTTTAAATTTAGGTTGATGTCGCCGGCCACAATGAGTGTGTGTTGGTTTTTTAGATCAAAAAGGGTGGTGTCAAGGGAGTTAAGGAAGCGCTCTGCGTTTGTGAAAGAGGGCGACCGATAAATGGCTAAGAGACTGAGGTCGTTGTTAGTTTTTATTAAAATACTATCAGCGTCAATAAGGTTAGATTCTGCGGTAGTAATAATGCAGCTCCAGGCCGTTCTTGTGTAGACAACAATACCTCCATTTTTGTTTACTTGATTTGTAGTTCTGTATGCGCTGTATCCCTGAAGGTCCTCTATAATAGAACCGTCAGACAGCCAGCACTCAGTGAGCACGATAACGTCTATTTTCGAATCTAACCGATTTAGTGCAATTGCAAAGTCGTCAAAGTTTTTTTGATAACTTCTGATGTTGTATGTCAGTACCTTGATATTGTAGTTGGAAGCATTTAGGATACTCTTGCAAGTTTCAAGAGAGTCTACTGTGCGACAATCTATATTAAAGGATTCGTCAAGGTCGTTGGAAACGCTAAGCAAAGCCATTTTTGTATATTGTAATAATGTAAAGATAAAGACCGAAACTCAATATAGAGATTTTATGTAGAATTTTTGTTGTTGCAAGAGATTTTATTAAGTTTGTATTACAGAAGATGCTTCCATATGACAAATTATGTAGTGTGTAGTTGTGTGTGTGCCATATAAGGGGTGTGTGCGTTAATATAAGTAGTGTAATTGAAGAGTTTAAGTAAGTGAGTTTGAGTGCAAGCCCTTGTAAGTATACGAGTAAATTAAGCATAATAAACAAACAACAATAATAATTAAAATCTATAAAAAATAGAAAAAAACATAACAGCTGCTTGAGAGCCAGCCCTTGTAGGTATTTGAGCAAGTTTTTCATAAAAAACATACAATAAGAGTATTTAAACACATTTTTAAATTTTAATAAGAAAAATAGTAGGTGCTTGAGCGCCAGCACCATGTACAGAATGTATTTGGGCAGTTTTAGCATAATAAACGAACAAAAAATGTATTTTACTATTGTTTTCTTAGGGAAGCAAAACAGGTGCTTTATTTCAAGCCATTTTGGGTATTTGAGAGAATTTTGCATAATAAACAAACAAAAAACATATTTTGAAAAAGTTAAATTTAAAGAAAAACGTAACAGGTGCGTAAATAATCGTAATAGGAAAAGGTCACCTACGTTTGGAGGACCGCGTTCATTAGACCTCTGTTTGTTCAGTTGAGATGGGGCAATGGCGCAATAAGTCATGCTGGTTCCTAATAGCGATAGCGGGGTTTCCTTCTTGCTTGCGAATGTTGATAGTTCCATTTTTGATCCAGCAGTACTTATAGCCACATTCTTTGGCACGTGGCTTAGCTGCTCGAAATAACTGCCGGTTTTCTTTAGTCAGTCGCTCGTTAAAATATAGGGTCCTGCGAGCACCGGGTATGTCTAGATCAACACTAGAGACGTTGCGTCTAGTTTTCCCCGCACGTAGAAATTCATTACGTTTTTTGCGACGCAGAAACTTGACTACCAGCGGACGGGGGTGTTTTTCTACGGGGGCACTAGAGGTGTTCTCCGTGTTGTCGCTGTGGCGCGGCCCAGCTCTAGTAACGTATTCTAGATCGGTGTCTTGAAGGTCAATGCCAATTTTTGCTGCGGCTGTTAGAATGATATGAACGGGGTTTTCGTAGGCAGTTTCATTTACGCCTAGTATTTCGACTTGGTTTTTCAAGTTAGCTTGAGCTTGTGCCTGTACTTGCTCGTTGAGTTGTTGTATAGTAGACTGTAAGTAGGGGATTTCACGTACTCGTTCCTCAAGCGCTTGAATTTTTGCTTCTGCGCAGGCCAAGCTAGCCTCAGACACTGCAAGGCGTTGGTTACACTGTGTTAAGTGTTCTGTGAGCGTTTTGAGGTGTTGTTTGAGATCGCCTACGTCTTCACGTAGTAGTTTTATTTCAGAAGTAAGTATGGACAAGTTACCGGGGTCCGGAGCAGCGGCTGGGGTGTTCAGTAACGAGTTGTTGCTGGTATCGTTTTTGTAGTCGACGTGTTCATATTGTTGCGACATGTTGCTTGAGTTGAGCTTTTTATTCCGACAAGCCGTGCATAACCAAGTTGCCTTCGCTGCCTCCGAAAATTTACGGAAGTCGGTTACCTTACCGCATATTGGATGATAATAATTCTCGCATTCAAAACATTTGATGTATTGGTTGGCTCTTATTGGCTTGTCGCACGTAGCGCAACTGTTTACCATTTTGTAAAGTAAAAATAGTATCAAAAATCGCAATAATAATAATGAGCGCTGTCGTTTACTTGTTATTATTGAATGTGTTTGTTGTGTTCGTGATGGTTCGGAGTCGTCGGGCAAGCTCGGGAGGATCGTGTCCTTGATTTCGGCGGTCGGCGCTTCCCGTCCTTCGAAGTTGCGCGGGTGAAACAAGGACGAATTATTTTGATTTCGCGTCCCGTCTCTTTTCCGCGAGGGGGAGAAGAGCTTACCTCGGCGCACGTGTGGTGTCGGATTATTATTAATTTACTTTTTTATTTGTTTACACTGCACTCCACAATAGTTTTTAATCACTGATGGTTATGGGTCATAGTTACTTGTAGTTTTTTGACATTTTTTGCGAGAGGATTGAACACGTCCACTCCTCAAACGCCCTTGATCGACACTATCAAAATTACAGTTATATTTTATTTATTCATCTATATCATTGTACGGCTAAAAGCTTCCATACATAATCTGCTAAGATATTCTGAGTGCGGTATTAAAAAGCATTTCGAAATGTTTGCTAATTCCTCGCCAGAAAAGAACAATCGCGGCGCGTGAGTGCTGTGTGTTGTGCATTACCCTCAAGACTGGTGTAAAATATACAAGACAGCGATTTGCATGTGTAGTTTACTGTTTTTAAATTCTTTCTTTCTTTTTCGTGTAGTTAGTGACTAACCTGGTGTCAGTCTTTATGCGGCCCGTGGGCCTCTGACTTGGCTTCACATGCCGTCTAGAAATATCTCACAGGCATGCCGGTTTCCTCACGATGTTTTCTTTCACCGTTTTTGAAGTAAATAATAATCATACAAAACTCACATGAATCCGAAAAGTCTGAGGTTGGGTTCGAACTCGAGACCTATGACTTTCGACCAGTTCGACCGTCACACCACTAGGCTATCACTGCTGTTTTTTATATTAAATTGGCGAAGTACCTACTTGTAGAAGGATCATAGCACCATTTCGTCACATCAGTACGCGTAGTATTTTCACCTTAGAAACGAAAGACAAAATGGCAAATTTCTGAAAGATTACTCGCCACAATGTCAGAAATGAAAGAAAGATATTTCACTTTGTCTTCGTAGACTAGAGACATTGGTGGTCATGCGTGCTGCACACGTAGCATGATCACCGTAGAAACGGGTTTTGTCGACGGAAGAATAGACAAAATGACAGATTGTGCTTGTTTAACTGTCATTTTGTCTATACTTCCGTCGACAAAACTCGTTTCTATGGTGGTCATACTACGCGTGCAGGAGAACCCATGCAAGCAGTATCATCTCAATGTTTGTTTCTTTTCTCCTCTATGAGGGTGAGTTTTTGCCTTGCATTGGGACTAATTATAGGCTGTTTTTGACCAGGAAAACATTCAAATTAGAATATTACAAAGAAAGAATTTTCTATTTCATGAAATGGAAATATATGAGTGGAAAGTTTATAATTAGTAAGCTACGGCAAGGATACGTTACGTGCATCCTAAAGGAAATGCTGTTTTCAGGAAATCGCCAAGCGCTTATAACTTGTACCACATACAATTGAAACAGTAGAGATTAGAGGGTATATAGACTAGTACACCAACATGAGCCGGGATTTTCACTACAGCTTTGTACATTAACTTCCTTTATACTCGTGCATTTAAAGACAATGGATTGTTTTATTTACTCTCCCACTGAACGAATATTATGGCATACGCCAGAAGGCACTTCACGTTAGGGTGTTATTTTAAAATGTTTGAAGCCTTTTTTGTTTATTGTTAGCCAATGTGTCTCAGCTATTAGAAACATTGCCTTTGATTATATTTTAAGAACAAAGTAATTTATGTACCTCGTTGGCTACTATTTTACCTTCCCGTATTTTTTCATTATTCAAGATTTTTTTCATTTTTTATTAATATTCCTAAGATAACTAATAGATTTTAGATTAATTTAAATACGCTACCAAGTGTCAAAATAGAATGTAATCCTATAGGTCAGACTTAAAAGAATATTCGCCAGATAATAAAATCCCAAACAAACATTTATTTCAGCACTTAATTTAACTAGCAATTCTGACCACCATCTCGATTCCATCTTGATTTCAATCTTCTACAAATGACTTTAACCATCATCCCTACGTAACACCCTAACTATCTGACCGGCCATCTGACAAAGCATCATCGGCCGATGTTTGCAAACCGAGATAAGCGTGACCGATCTCTGAACACCCTTGCAGGAAGTGACGAACAGAGTATCGTGGAGTTTGTGAAGTGTAATAATTTGCTGACCGAATATTATTATTTATTTATTTAGGATTTCCAACAAAAGATACTTTACCTGACACATAAAATATAATGGGCAACATCGGGTAATAAATAGGTGTACTGATAAATTTATAGGAGACCACAGCATTTAAAATGAGGCTAAATAAATCAAAATTAATCTTTGCAAACTGCACAAGGGTGACAAAGAATCTAATAAACCTACTAGAGTTGTTACTAAATTTACCAATGACTATTTTTTCTTACAGAATTCAGTACTGCACATAAAATTTACTTTGTGCACGGTTTAATAAAGTTACTGCTGTTAATACATATTGGATACTGCTTCGGAAAACTTTAATAATTTATCTGAATATCGGCACAATTGACGAACTTCCCTACATACTTATATCTCTAATTAATACCCTTTTAAGGGAAGTGTTTTCAAAAATCTTTCTTTAGTTACTAAAGCCATTGGATCATAAAGAGCAATATTCGTTACTTTATATTGTGTTATCGGCAACTCTCAGCGCTTAAGTATCAACGTATAATTAAATTGTTCAAAGTACCGCGCTGTGACCATTATAGATATTTAATTCAATTTTAACGCTACAATAACCTCGAGTGTGTAATGTTTTTGTTTTTATTCTGTTGCAAATGCTACGGTATTTTTTACTTGAAGTGCACACCATAATAATGATTTAAACTTCAATTTAAAAGCTAGCTAACTTTTTGTCGACTGTCCAATATATTTCAACCATTCCACGTAACTACACTTAAAATTTACGACCACCAACTGACCCACAAACACGTGTTTTGACACTATAAAACAGCCAAACTTTTTGCGCATAGACTACGAAAAACAGTACGACAAAAGGTATTCAGCCTTATCGGGCTGCATCCGGAATCATAACAGTGCATAGTCAGCTCCATGGCATCGCTGTTCGTGACGGAAGCAGCTCCTCCGGGCAGTAATGCGTTGACCTAGGTCGGCCTCCTTGCGACCGCTGCAACCATTACTCATTGAAAATTATACGAGACTAAGTGGTGTTTCGGGTACATTCAGTCATGCGAGCCCGCGCCCTGTTTGCGAACATCGAATAACAACGCAACTCGAATGAAGTTTGCGTGTATCGATTGTTCCTTTAACGATTTATTGCTTTGAATTTTTCGCTGATGCGTTTCCCGTTGAATCGATGGTATAGAGCAATGGTGTGGAATTTGAATTGGTTGGGTCAGGCGATGTATTTAGAATGCTAACTTTACTGCAGGTACCTATATATTTTTAATATTTATTACTTTATAGGGTCCGATACGCCGAATTTATCAATGTATTAATATGTAATGTAATTATTTATATGTTCTATTTGTTTAATTGTATATTTATTGAAAATTAATTAAACCTGACTTGGTCTCCGTACGTCTCTTTCGGGTGACCACTGAAAATCAGCGCTGTGCTGTGGGTCTCCTTAGCACAGCATCAAGCTGAGTGGAAGCCTTCTTGTCACAGTCATGACGTGCCAGCAGCTGCCGACTATTTCTGTTTTGTGCTTGTTATTGTATTTAAATCTATTCTGTTTCTTTTGCTTATTTTTACTCGAGTTTATCATCTTTTTTTTTTATGCACGTGTTTCTGTGACAAATAAACTTATTTTTCTTTCTTTTCTTTCTAATGCAATTATCTAGCACACAATTTGGGTCAGCTTTGGTCATCACCTCTTCTACCAAATATTATGAAAGAAACTTTTACAACTGTACGAGTACGTACCAAGAATTCTAAAACTCTTCATCACAGTCCCAAGTAACAAATCCATTAGCCGTTACATCCTACAACTTTTAACAACAGAGATAACAGTGAACACATCAAACTTGTACCAACCCTTGAACTTAACCCTTTCACTAATCTGGCCACAAGAGACGACACGCGTGCTTAATCCATCAGGAGTGAACTAATGAATGATGATAAATAGTTTTGTCAGAGCAGAGAAGGGTTACTTTGAAGAATCATTGAGATTGGATATCAAAAGAACTTATTTGTTACCGTGCTTTTTAATATTTGGTGACGTATGGCAGGATTCTTGCATTAACGTGAATTATTGTGGTTGTGTCAGTGACATTGCTAAACTTGTCTTCTTTGAGTGAAGGGGAGATTTCATTTGGAAGATTACTCATTGTCTAAAAAAAATATCGTGATGGGTTAGTCCTCATACTTCTTATTTATTGTTTAATAATTTTCATCTGATTATTTATATTTATTAACAAAAAATACACTATCTTCTCATATAGGCATACAAATATGACCACCATGTGTAAACATTTTCCCTAGAGTGATTTATGTGGCAGGTTGGCTAACCTCGGGTTTAACTCTGCTAATGGTTCGGACAATGGGTTCGAACTATTATAGGCAAGACATAAGAGCTTAACCCTCCCGGGACTTTTGATCTGTCGAAAGAATAAGCCCGGGATTACAGTGCATCCTTTGAAAGTGGAACTATGATGATTTGACAGTCTGAGTGGATAATACGAATGAATGGAGACGTGGCTAATAGAGTTAGTTCACTTGATTGACTCTGTCTGTGTCAACATGGTGTCTACTTAGAGACGGTATTATTTGATTCCTTACTAGCCGTAACTGTTAAAAAATAGTACTAGTAGACTTAGAATCTTCCTAAAAGTTTTTGCTGACCCAATTGAATTTTAATCCATTCAAAGTACCCGTTCGGAATTATCTTACACTATGGCTAGTAACATAAATGATTCGTTTTAGTTTTAGTTTCATTATTTATTACAACACTTTCGATTTACTGCGAGATCGTGTGCGTGTATTTTTTATTTCATTCGTCTTTAATAAAAATATCCTGGATGAAAAGTAAGCTATTTCCTCCTCCATGTTCCAGTAGTTAGGCCTACCTATCTGTCAAATATCGGTGACGTAGTTTAGGAGTGAAAAAGTAACAGACAGACAGAGTTACTTTCGATACAATATTAATATGGATGGATTGGCTTCAACTTAGTTCCTGTTTACGTTTATCTTGTATGTATTACCATAAGTAAGTTCACCTGCTTGTTTGCTAAAGAAAGTTGAATCTGCTTCTGCTTGGTAGTTCTCAAATCCTTGATATAACAGAAAAGGAGTTTGGTTATTACTTCCTTTATCAAATACCGTCTATGGCTAGTGCTGGGATTTATTCAGATGAAATAACTGTCACTAATAATAGTGATTAATGTACAAAACTTTGGTCGGTGGAGACTTTCGTTCTGTCTATTAGTGCAGACAGCTGTTATTGTAACTGGCGCTAGTATTTTCCCTATGCAACTGTTAAATATTATTTAGGTAAATATTATCGAGGTTTTTGCTGAACGCGCTGTTGACAGTAGGTTTGTTCGAAGTCACTGCATTCAGCTGAGCAATGACCTATTCTTGCACAGATACGACGCATAGTTTAATAATTAATTGTTATTGTTGTTACTAATAACACAAACTGTTATTTTTCCACTTTCCAATCTGCATTTTGTAGGTTTGATTGTTTGTTTTCATTTTGTAATGTCGCAACCTCAGAACAATAATTGTTCTGAGGTCGCAACACATTATGTAATTATAGTAAATTGTCTTTGGCCTCTGACCCTGACAGCAAGCAATAGATATTTGTCAAACTTTTCTGTGTTAATAATGGATACGAGGCTTTTGGCAAATTTCTAAAGTGGTATTGATTTGTTTTTTTTGTAATGTGCGTTTAGTTTGTGCAGAATAAACACTTTTTCTTTCTTTCTTTCTTATTATTCTTTTAATTTTATGGTACCTTATAATAATGTATTTATTTGGAGCAACGCTTTCACCTTCTCCGTTTGCTGACACTTCTCGTGCACCATATGCTCCACTTTGGCCATTATCACCAGATCGGGCTGGTTTCTTGGAATCCTTGGCTTGCTCTTTAGGAGTCTCAGGCTCTTCGGTTGCCAGCTCTATAAGTTTAATATATTTCTTCTTTTTCTAATTTGCAAAACATAATCATTTTTCGAGATGCATCTAAACAAAGTCTACTAAAAGATCTAGTGATCTATCTATCCCTTTACTTTTACTATGTTATCGTCCGCCCCCTACGTATAAGCACCCCAATCACATCGAAAACTTAATTGATTAAAACTTAGTGAAGACGAGAACTGTATACCAACTAACGTTCGTGAACCGGTGCAATATTCGCGCCAGTGTCGCCCTCTGTCCATCTAAGTCGAGCAAATTGTTTACGACAACCCAGTTTTCAGGGGAAACTATTTAATTCAGTTGCCGTGCCATCCCAGGAAGTCGGTACTTCGGTAGTAAGTTGGTAGTAATAGCACTTACTACCGATGGCACAGTGAAGGCCTGAATACAACTAGTTATAACGATAATTTGCATGTGACGTATTTGTGGGAGAATATTCATGGATTTTGGATTCGGGTTATGGTATTGTTGAATTGTAATTTCCTTTTGTGCCATAGTTATATGTTTGCGCCTAGATAAAACTATGGCACATTATCACACGTTTATTACATTTATTTACCTACAGAAAAAAAATCTATCGAGCTTAGAAATGTTTAAAAAAATACTAAGATCTAGAAATATTTTTTTATTTCTAGATCTTAGTATTTTTTGTCACGTGTAGGAAATGAACATGTCTCAGTCATAAACCGACAGGACACGTCGCTCGGTGTGGTAGCATAAGTAGCGCAAACTTCTAAAACACGAAGCCGTTTTCAATATTTATAGTATCATTTCTTAATTTTCAGTTAAATGTTTTATTTTCTACACTGTCTTTAAGACATTCAAGACAAATGAGAAAGTATCAGTAAAAGTAGCTATATTAGGAGAGTTGTCTGTCTCATTTTTGTCAGAGATATATAAATCTATGACCAAAGATCAAAATGGAAAGATAAATAAAAAATATTTTATACGAAATAAAAATATTAAATAAAAATACTACATTTTTAAATATCAACAGCATGCACGCAGCAGGCACGTTTCATGACTAGTATTTTTTTAAAGTTGGGAAAAAGAAGCGGTGCCGTAAAAGAATAGAATTTCTATTCTATTCTTTCTTTTCGAAATAAAACTTTTCTAAGTTTTATTTCGGACAAATATCCTTATAGTGTTAGTAACATACAAAAAATAACTTATTGCCTAGTGTTAGTAAAAATCAACCTGCGCACAATCGGAGAGCCGAAGCTCTCGGCTACAGTTTTCAGGATGCTGTTCCGACTCCTCCTCACTGTCCTCAGTAGCGCCGCAGTTTTTTTGCGTATAATTGCATAGAAGCCGTCGGTGAGGGCTAAAAAAACGTAGTTACTTGCGTAACACAATATCACAAACGTAGGAAATAAGAACGAAATAAAATCAAAAATAAGTTGGAAATTACAAAAAAATTGTTGATGCTTAAAGAATACTGAAGGTTTACTTAAAAAAAACTTGAACCTTTATTAAAGTTCAATTCCCACCCAAATGATCAGCTATGAAGCTGATTCTGAACGAATAAGTACCGACAACATTTTAAAAATAAACGCACTGATTGACTCATTTATTCTCCGTCAATTTAAAGTATTTATCCACTGATGCGACATCAATTACGCATTATAGTCCGGAGCCGGCCAATGACAGTGAAATACGTATCGTCCGGAAATATATTTTTAAATAAAAGCTCACGTGAAAAGCCCAATATTAAAGGTGTTTACTTAAACATTATTAATGGCTCAGATTTAATATTGTAAACTGGAAAGCCGAATTTATTTCTGGCTTTTATGGTTTCTTGAAAATATGCCAGCGATTAATTTTTTTTTAATGTGTTTGCAGTAAAAATCTACTCAGTTTTGTTTGAAAATCTGAAGCATGTAGCTTACAGCGATCTCCTCCGTTCAGTTTATTATGCATTGGCACAATCTGTTACTGGTTACTGTATTGGGGTTTAGGGAGGTGCATGTAAAACGCATCTCTTACGCCAGGAAATAACGCAATGGTCCTTGCTAAAAACAATGTCATACAAACCATACAGATTTCCCTCGAAGACATTATACGAGTTGTGCCGGGTATTTACAGTAAGAAGACAACTTTTATTTTCCAGATAATTATCAAAAAAACACGTATGATCCAGGTAAACTTTGAAATAAGCGAACAACTCCAAACGTAATTGAATCTGTTAAATGTCGCACGGCTTTTGCAAGACGACAAAAAGCTTTGTCTTTCTGTATACAACAAAACTAATATAATCTCATTTTTTTATCCGCTAACACTACTCGATTGTATACTTAAAGTAAAGAACTGGCTCTTTAGTCTTGATAATGAGGATGTAGAGAAAATAATAAATAATTAATCTCATTCTACAAAGGAACACATACATAGAACATAACTTTCTTTCGTACACCTACTTATACACAAACACGAACGGGAACCCACCCATACCCACATGTAGGTACACATCTCCCACACACACACAGCACGATATAATAGTAAATTATACTTTTGATGCTTTTCATATTTTTTCATACTTTTCATTTCTGTTATGGAATCTTATTTTTTTTTTTTTACTTGTAATTGTATCATATAGTGTTTGTCTATTCCTATGTTGACATTAGTATCTAAGCCAAATAAAATGGGAGAGGGCGCTAACTCCTGACATACAGGTACACCTAGTTTAGGATTCCGAGGCTTCAAACAAGACAAGTTTCTGTAACCTATTATGTCAATTATGAATTAATTATATTATCAATGATTTTTAGAAAAAGGGTCTAACTCTTCGAGATTTTATTATCATTTACGAACCCACACCTACCTAATATAAACAACTGCAACACAAAACAAACATAAAAATAAATAAGACAAAATCAAAAATAAATAAGACAAAATCAAAAAGCATCAGCAGCCGACCCTGATTGATGTTATAGTCAGTAGCGTCAAATCCGGATGAAAACTTTAAAACGGTCCGACGTTTTAACCGGTCCGGGCGTAATTGCAGTAACAAGGGTGCTCTAACGTTATTTAGTCCGGTCGCATTAACGTCCCGCCGCTGTCACGTTCCGAACACACTTCGCTTTTAATTATATTTATTTGCCAATACACGCTTTTGTCACTTTTACGGGTGGGAAGTAATAAATGGTGATACGGCAAAGTGGCGGTGGTAATGCGTTTTAGAACTTTTTGTAACGTCCCGTGCTAGTCGAGCGTTTTAGCGTAATTTTTAAGCTGTCAAAAGGTGTACGAGGTTTTTATTTTTCAAAATTTAGCTTCCTGCAAAATTACTGGACATAGGCCAAGCTAAGGCTAGGCTTGGCTTGGCTTGGCTTGGCTTCGCTTGGCTTGGCTTAGGTTTGTAAATAACCTCTCATGCTCAAATCTTAGTACTAATAGAACGATTTTTTATGAAGTTCTTTTTACGTGAAGAACATAAAATATTTAAATGAGAACGTCACGGGTAAAAAGAAATAGGGAGTGACAAATAAATGGCTATTTGTCAAATGGTTGTAAGCAAACAAAATATGTACATACACGAGATCTATAAAAACAATCTTAGTAACTATGTGCAAACAACAATAAACATAATAATCAAAACGCCATCGATAATAATAGTACGAGTTATTCACCCTTAAATAATAATCGAGAAAGTCCTTTTACAACCCAACCAATCACTACTAATTAATATGCCTAAAATCAGAGGACCCAATTTCGAGGCTTTTAACAATACATTGTTATCAAATAAAGTGCTGTCAGCCTCGAACATTTTGTACACTTAATTATATCGATGAATGGCGATGATTATCGTTACCGAAAATAGTTTTCACAATGTAGTTGTTACCCGTCCCGCCTGTCAATCAAACAAGATCGATTGGCTAGTTATGTGCAAACTGTTGTTAAGCCCAGATTAACGCACAGCGATAATCTATAGAATGACAACACTAGCACGCACACATCGATACTCTCGCGTTCCAAATTTAATTTAGATTACTTTTTAATCGTGGTGTATTGTGTTGTGACGTAGCAAATCGTTTTAACATCTGTTACTGTAGTTTTTTTTTTTAAGATAGATTGCCAACTACCATATTGAAAATGATACATAGTACTATTTTCTGTTATTTCATCCTTTCATCAGAAAATTATAATGATGAAGCCAACACTGCAGGAAAACGTTACCAATAAAAATCCGTAAACCGAAAACTACCCGAAAACATAGAAACCCTCACTGAAAATAGGAAAAAATAAAAATAAAAGAACATATTATACGTATATACCTACTTAATATAGCTAGTACCTACCCACATTACTCCCACGAGTAGGAACCTATTCTAATTTAGGCAGACATCTATAAATAAAATAAAATAAAAAATTAATAAGCCTTTTATTCCATGCAACACATCTTACAGTAATTTATCAACTTTGAAATAATATGCAACAATTCAATTCAATTTAGACATACCAGACCATACATATTGTAAATTAAAGTAGCTTTTCGTGTTTGTCTGTATGACCGCGTTGTTCTTCTAAATTACGCAACAGATTTTGATGAGGTTTTCACCATCGTTTAGAGAATTTATTCCGGAAGGTTTATATGTATAATACGTTAATATTAAAGTTACATATAACTAAGAAATCTCGATGATTTTTCAAGTCCTAAAAACCGCGCGAAGCAGGAGTGGGTCGCTAGTAATAATAATAAATTAATAATTACAATATATGGTGAACCTACCGATATACATCGCATGTTCACTGACTTGCTCGTGGACCTTAGTGAATTGTACTGCAGTGATCCTCCGTTACGACCTCTTGACATCCTGCAATCACTCGTGGCAGACATCTCGAGTCGATATCGTATATCGAACACTCGAGAGCAAGTATCGAGTGAGAGTCGAGAGGCCTCGTAATGTGAACTAACGCACACTTGATCGTCCGCCTGCCGAAGACCGAAATTCGATTAATGTTTGAGCCCGCCGCTACTCACTCCGTTTCAAGTTCGCTACGACTAATCGAATCTCAATTTGACACAGACCCGAAACGTATTCCAGGACTTAAGTTCGTTTCGACTGTTTACTATGCATCTGCAACAAGATACTTACCGAAAATAAATGAAAAGAATCAAAATATTTACCGTCGTATCTCATCTAAAATTCCCAATTTCTTTTACCAAATTCTTGCGTTTATAAAGAACGCTTGTCACAGTATTCAACCACGATGAAGGGACCACAATACAGCCAATTATTCTGTTCCATTGTCATCCAAATAAACATCAACCTTTACCAAAAATGGAAGATAACCAAACTGACACGAGTGTATGCGAATTGAATCTGAATACAATGTCAGCATAACTAAAGAGTTTGACTTTAGACTACAACGACTGTCCACTGTAACTTGCGCTCCCGTGTGTCCCGCTCAGTCTCAGTTGAAGGGTAAAAAGGGTCATAGGTAAGCGATGTCGGGGTCTGGACTAAATGGGTAGCTAATATCATTGGGTTGTTCCGCGCCAGCGCTTGAGTGACAGTCCCCTGTGCAAGGCAGAGACTGAAATTGTTTGTAGAAGCGCATTGCGGGAGAGCCGGCCCATCAACTATAAACATAGCTTTCGTGAGCATCCTTGCAAAATTCACGAATTTTTGGTTAAACCTTTTGTATTGAGACTGCCTTTACTTAAATTAAATTATGATTTATGTTTGAATAAAATGGAGCCACATACATTCTCATCATCTCTTCATTCTTCTTTTCTTTATCTAAGTAATATAGGGTTATTACTTATGTAGGTAGTTACTTCTGGCAGCTAATCGAACTCAAATCTTTATTACGAAATAGGCATTTGAGTGCAATCGCACGTCTTTTAAACCGATCCTCGGTCACTCTCATTTAGCTGCATCAGCCACTGCGAAGATCTTCACTCCAATTTGGTATTTAAAACCTGAAGCCACACCTACACTACTTTTGCCGATATAATATTTATATAACGATGACATATTAATAGCCTTCATTGATTGGTCAAACTGTGTTGTAAACAAAAACATCCGATTCATATCTCGATAACACATCGGACATCAACCAAAGAAAATAATTATGATAACGAACTCAAATCAGTGCGATTACAAAAACCTAATTCAAGATTTCTTTGAAAATAACGTACATAATCATTTATTTGTTTTTCATATAAAATAAAGCATACATTTTTAGTGACGAAGCGTAAGTCCGCCTCACGATGCAGGTTTTAGTAGCATTTCTTTTGTTTGAAACACTAGTACGAGTATACGCTGAAGATGTGCAACAATTTTCCGAACTCAGTCCCGTATATGGGTACATGAAGAACATAGGAATTCCGGAGGCGGAGAGAATTCGGAAGGCGGAGGAAGCAGGTTCAAGGATTATTGGAGGAGTGCCGGCCGCTCTTGGACAGTACCCCTTCCAGGTTTGTTGGGATATCTAAACTGTGACTGTCTTCGCGATATCTAACTACGTATTGTGTTTGGTGTATCGCTCGATATTCCCTTGTGATATTAGCAGAGTAATGCAATGACGTCAGGTTATATGGAGTACTTATCTACATAGTTGTGTGTGTATGAGCAGTGAGCGAATAAACACAAAATGTCAAAACATCTTTTAACATGGCCATGTTAAAAGATGTTTTGACATTTTGTGTTTATTCGTTTTTTCACCGTAGATGTAGAGGATGTAGTAAACATGAAAAAAAAACCGGCCAAATGCATGTCGGACCACGCACAATGAATGTTATTTTAAACCATGGACTTTTTACAGGTTTTCCTGTAATAAGCATAGAACTCTTTTCTGTATTTTTTTCTATTTAATTTTAGGCTCTGTAGCTTCGGAGATAAAGGGGAATGATAAATTTTCATCTATTTTCTTAAATATCTTTAAAAGTATTTATTATAAAATTATAAAAAAGTGTATTTGATATCCTCGCAATAAGCCTTTTCATTTGATATGTCACACGGTACAGTTCGCAAAACTTTTAAAAAGAAAAACTAATTTTCCCCCCAAAAGTGACCCTCATATTCAAAATTCATTTATTTACTTTACGCCTCCGTGTTTGGGTCACAGAAATATATATGTGTACAAAATTTTAACTTAATTGGTCCATTAGATTCGGAGCTAATTGGCTGTGGCAGACGGACAAACAAACAGACAGACACACGACTGATCCTATAAGGTTTCTGTTTTTTCCTATTGAGGTACGGAACCCTAAAAATATCAAAATGATTAAATTTTATGTGTAAAATTATTAATTGCCATAATTATAATATGTTAATTCTGGATCAATACAATCCTGATAGTAAAAGTATACTATTTTTCACATCCCTTTTGATTGCAGGCTGGTATTCTTGGCGAAATTGTCCAGGGTGATCTAGTCGCTGGGAGCGTTTGCGGAGGCACTCTTATTTCAGCCAGTCGTGTTCTCACTGCAGCCCATTGCTGGTCTGACGGTGTTCTCCAGGCTTGGCGCTTAACCATCGTACTTGGCTCCGTCCACCTGTTCAGTGGCGGTACTAGGGTTCAAACTAGTGCGGTCGCCCTGCATCCGAACTGGAATCCAGCCCTAGTTCGTAATGATGTGGCTGTAGCGTATTTTGCGACTCCAGTTTCATTGTCAGGTCAGTACCCAAATTATTATTTTTGAAACAAACATGTGGCAAGTGACGAATGGGACGGCAGAACGAATTGAGTACATTCCTGACAGACTCGAAAATAAATAATGTAGGATCATGAGTCGTAAAGGAAGAGGTTTTTACCCACGAGAGGGTCAGAAAAGATGAAAAATTAAATCGATGGACGGATTCAAAATTACAATGACTTACATTTTGTTAATTTACAACTTACTTTTAATTTAAGAGCCATGATGTCGAAGCATACTCAGAAACGTTATTTTTGTTACAGCCACTATTGCTCCGGTGGCTCTGCCTAGTGGATCTGAACTATTCGAGTCTTTTGCTGGAGAGAGGGCTATTGCTGTTGGTTTTGGTGTAACTAGTGATGGTAAGTGACTAAGTATTCAAAGATTGTAGTAATCTAAACACAATTTTACGATGTATACGTTGCTTTTCGTTGTTGCGTTTCGTATAGCTAAATGTTGCTTTTCTAAAACAAAGACGTATTTATCTTTAGCTGTAATGCTAGTAACTGATAATCCGTTGTTACCCGACTACGGCGAAGCAAAAAGGAGGGTTATGATTTTACCGGTGTATGTTCATCTGTTCCCTAATAACTTCTAAACTACTCATCATAATTTGACAAATGAAGTATCGGTGGAAGCGTCTTAATCCTCCGCTGGTTATAGGCCGAATCTGTTCGATGTATGCTGTAACACGCGTGACTCCGGATTTTGAATTTGTCTGTCTGTGATATCTTGTTTATACCTTTTTAAATGACTTTTTTATCGTAGTTGGGTTTAACTTTATAACTTTGTTTTTTTTTATCTAAAAGCAAAAGATGGGTTTCTGTCTATGGTAATAATGTTGATAGTTTCATTATGATTTGGTCCATTTTCAGGTGGTACTATTTCCTCGAATCAGTTCCTGAGTCTAACAGTGATTGTTCCTGGGCGTTCCCTATCTTCATCCAAAGTTCCAACATCTGCACCAGTGGACTAGGAAGCGTAGGTTTCTGCAGTGGAGACTCTGGTGGTCCTCTTATCATCAACAGGAATAACAGGCAGGTCTTGGTAAGGATCCATGCTGTACTTTATTAATTATATATTATATATATTAAAATAACCATGACCTGGGTTTGAACATAGGATACTTTTTATCCCGGTAGTATGTTCCCCTTACTGGGATAATATCAACAAGGGCGAAGCCGCTGGGAAAAGCTAGTATAAAATAAATACGATGTACGAAAAATATTTGAGATATAAATCGAAGTTATTGTTTAGTAGACCATGTTGCTCTTGTTCTCTTGTTTGGTCTTTTAATTTTTGCAACTGCGAATTAATTATTCAGTTGGCATTATGCACTTGGTTGGAAAAATTATATCGCAAATCGAAACGAGCTGTATAAATTGGCGTATATAATTACATGATTGAATCGCTTTTGATGTAACAGTCCCATATAATGTAGTAGCTACATAATTATATTTTAATCCATTTTTATAGCAAATATTATCATTTGTTTTTATCGTTACATGTCATTAACACTAAAGTTGAATGAGTTTTTAGTGGTATGAGGAACAGGGTATAAAGTTCACTCATCTACCATAGAAAAGGGCGGATCCTCCAACACCAATCTGTAAATAAAATAATTATTTTATTTACAGATTGGTGTTGCATCATTCGGTTCCGGTCTGGGCTGCCAATCTGGCCTTCCAAATGCATACGCTCGTATTACTTCATTCATGGACTTCATCAACAGACATATTTGAGCAAAAATAACTTACAAAACATTTGTATTTTTCTGATTATTAAAATACTGAGCATACAGTTATTTTTTCATTATGAAGTACAAATACAATCGAACTCTAGACTATTTGCTGGATCAATAAATCAGTGTAGTACTTACTAAGTTCACTTAATCCTGATTTTTTTATAAAATACAATAATATAGACTGAATAGTTGACCGATAATCCCCGATAAATAGTGTTTGCAAATAAAACTGAAGAGGTATTCCAACAGAGAGATAAATATTATCAAGAGTGTTCTTGTATAAGAAACGAGAACAAACAGATCTTGTTGATACAGCCGAACATTTTAATCTTTTAGTATTTATTGGACAATCTAATAAGTGTTTCGTCTTGTGTACAATAAATGCAGATATTTTCGACGTTTCACAGGTGAGAAACAATTTTAATATAAGTATATTTATTTATTTTTTGTCAATACGTTTGAATGAGAGGTTTTTCGGTTAAAATATAACTCTCTCTTATCTTTATCGTTGGCGCAAAAATTTTATCATGCAATTCGTGACGTAAGATCTCTCAAAAATTATTTATAGATTATTTAGAGTGTGAGTTGTGTTGGTGATCACTATTCACTACATGCTCCATAGCTACTGATTTTGATACTAAACCAACTCATTATAGAATAGTTGTCTGTCTGTCGTCCAATTCAAGAATTATGTTGCAACTGCTGTACAGATTTTGATGGCACTTTCTTCTTTGTTCTTTTTTCTTGTTTTTTTTTACTTATGTAAAAACAAAGAGCATTAGTGCTTGAGTCATTAGTGTCCCGTATTGCTAAGAGCTAAAGTCACCACATGATTCTATTCGTGGACCCAAACCTCTTCCTACTGACTCTCTAAGTTATAGTCTGTAAGCAAAATTATGCAGTTTTTGCTAATCGTAGTTGTTTTTAGTTTTATATGCAGACGGAGTCTATGGAATAGAATATTTTGTTTGTTTTTCACTACAGAAAATACACCCAACAAAACGATATCATACTTAATTGTTTAGCACGAGCATAATTTGATATATCTAGTGCAAGTAGCTGTTCCTAATCCGAAACGACTTCAGATTTCGACATAATATTAAAATCAAAATCAGTAATCACTACACTATCATTTAGTTATCTGTCGTTAACTCTAACTATCTTTAGATTAATTGAATAAGCATACAATAATTATCAATATCACCTCTATATAACAACCTAAAAATATTTTTGCACCTAGTTTCGGCTGGAACCACGATGAAAACCTTTGTAATAGCTTGTTTGGCTCTGGCAAGCTTTGCCTGTGCGGAAGAATCCTTATATGGGAATACCGCTTATGGCTACCTGAAGAACATTGGTATCCCTGAAGGTGAGAGAATCAAAGCGGCTGAGGAGAAGTTCCTTAGCTCTAGGATAGTTGGAGGCGTACCTGCTGGACTAGGCCAATACCCGTACCAGGTTCGTGATTTTAATGTTAGATTATTCGTTGTTTGGTTCGTTGCAAAATGTGATGTAAAGTTAGGCTTAATTTAAAGTATAATTCAATAAGTTGAAACTGACCGTTGACCTTAACATTTGACTGAAAAGATAATTTCGGTCCAGTCTGCACAAAAGGTGTACCTATTGCTACAAACCCCATTGAACTGATTAACGTCCATATTATACGCTCCTTTTCGGACCCACATATTCGCAAATTCAGGTCCAGTTGAGAACCAGTGTCAGGCACTTATAGTTTTGTCTGGCATTTTTGCTGAACTGGACCTTTGTTTGCGCAGACGTGAGGCATACTTTCCTGCTAAATTCTTACATCGTACCCTTTTTAATTGTTTATTTTATTTTATTTGTTTATTTGCTGTATATTACATTGTGTGCCTTTTAGTCTGTGCTAAATAAATGTATTTTCTTTCTTCTTTCTTTCTTTCAAATCATCCAATCATTGAGAGCTATTCTGTTATTCTAACATTATGTCGTTCACCAGGCTGGTCTCCTCCTCTCGATCATCGGCTTAGATGGTACTGGTGTGTGCGGCGGTTCCCTGATCAGCGCCAACCGAGTGGTCACGGCTGCCCACTGCTGGCACGATGGGGTTCACCAAGTCTGGAGGGTTACCGTCGTCCTTGGCTCCACCACACTCTTCTCTGGAGGCACCAGGCTTGACACCAGCGTCATTGCCATGCACCCCAACTGGACACCCGCACTTATTCGTAACGATGTTGGTGTTATCTATTTGCCCAACGCTGTGCAGCTGTCTGGTAAGTTTATCAATAATTTGAAATTTTGCAGAAAGCATATTGACGTAATACACTACCTATCAGAAAAATTATCATTCGGTTGTAAGTAAATAATGTTGATAATTACTTATCAAAAACGGGATAACTCTCAGTTTCAGTAACAACCCAATAATCGGAATGACTAAAGACAAAATATGCATTGATGGCACTTTTACCAGGCAGAAACAAGAAAACCACCGCTAAAACGTATAGATCTTATTTAAAATGCCATAATAGTTTAGAAATTTTGAATTCTAACTATTCTATTATGTGAATTTTAAGTCTTACATATCAAAACACACACCCAAGCAGGTGGAAACAGACTTTTACATAGTTTTTTATTGGTTTTCAGCTAATATTGCTCCTATCGCCTTGCCCTCCGGATCCTCAGAGTTCGTTGGTACCTCAGCTATTGCCTCCGGCTACGGCTTGACAAGCTCCGGTAAGATGCTACATTTAAATATAATAAAACTGGGTTTAAACCAAATAAACGCTCACTGTATTAAATTCTCTTTGTGTAAACAGTCACAGAGCATTCTTTCTTTTTTCTATCTTACTCTGAAATATCAGAAAAATGATGCTCTTACTCTTGCCTCTGCTTCTATGCTCCATTGATCCAATTAAAATTAACTTAAAAATACAAAGACTATAATTTAATTCCCAAGCAGAAGTATTTGCACATAGTTGTTTGATCAACGAATGAGTCTACTTATTACAACATTGTGTATTTATTTTCCAGGCGGTTCCATCTCATCTGACCAGTTCCTGAGCCATGTACGCTTGAATGTGATCGCTAACAGCGCTTGCAGTTTGGCTTTCCCAATAGTCCTTCAGCCGTCCAACGTCTGCACCAGCGGTGTCGGTGGTGTTGGTACCTGCAACGGTGACTCTGGTGGCCCTCTTGTTGCCACCCAGAACGGACAGAACGTCTTGGTAAATTAAATTGATCTATATTACATATTTATATTTGTGCATGCCGTTATAATTTAGGGCGTTTACAAAAAAAAAAAAAAATTGAAAAATTGTGTATACTACCTTTTTGGGGATCTACTTCGTCTGACAAAGCAGAAGGGGAAAATAATTATACTAGCGGTACTGAACTTTGACCCGTAGGTTAATAGGACGCTCATCTCTCGATTTATTTTTCACTAGCTTCCGTCAGCGGTTTCGCACGCGTGATATCTTTATTTATATCCAGTGATAACATAGCATTCTTCTGGTGAATGATTTTTTTAAATCGGTCCAGTTTTTTTTTTGTTTATTAATTTCAAACAAATAAAAATACAAACATTCTAATCTTTTCTATCTATAATATTAGTTTAGATTTCACATGAGCAATGTGGTGAATTAACTAACAAACAAAAAAAAAACGATGTTTTAATAACACTTATTTCCTACGACGACGCCCTGTTTAGGATTAGCCTTAGAACATCCTACTAAGATTTGGGGGTTTAAAGGGTTAAACTAAATAACATAATTAATTATTATCTACTTCATACAAAACATTCTTCATAAATAATTTTTAATGTTATTTCTCTTTTTACAGATCGGTGTGACGTCATTCGGCTCTGCTTTCGGCTGCCAAATCAACCTGCCATCAGTTTTCGCTCGAGTCACCTCCTTCGTCAGCTTTTTCAATCAACACTTATAATTTTAATACGAAAACCAACATAACATCTGGAACATTAAAGCATATAGAAACTATATGGAATTTTATATGTTATAGGATTGAAAATGACTCTTGGTTTATATATTTTGTATTTTTGACCCTGAAGACCAAAATAGAAAAACTAAAGCTGACAAAAGGATGATGTTGAGCTTTCGCTGTATTGAGAAAATACAAACTTATGTTATCCCTATTTTCTTTTGTTTTTTTTTTATGTTTGTTATCTTCACATTACAGCATTTATTAAATAAAAAGATGGCAAAATTTGTCATCGGAAAAAATTCTTCCAAACAAAATATCATCCCCAAATCCTTGAGGCTGTGTGTTGTTTGGCAGTAAAAGAATTTTAGATTTTTATTAAGTAGATCGACCAAATGATTCTTACAGGTAGCATTTCTGAGACAAATCTTAGGCTGAGATCTACATCGATCAAAGATATGTCAGCACCAACTGACGGGGTCCGGAAGGGCCAATGCCTGCTGGGGTTGCGAGTTTGTCCGAAAGGGATATCGCGGCCCCGGCACACAGGCAACGGAAGGAACACGGGTGGGTTTTAGTCTAGTCAGTAAAAGTCTGACACGCCCTCCCGCTCCCCCCAGAGCGGGAGAAGTTATTTGATAATTTCCCAACCTCAAAAAAAAAAAAAAGTCTTAGATCTACCAACACGTTACTTAGCCACGTACTGAGTAGGCTTTGGCTTTAGTTTAGACATATTCCCCTTCTCTATCTTGCGCTTGTAGTTTGACAGTTGTCCGACAGTGACAGGAATAACACATTCAAAAACTAGGCCAGAAGCTCTGAAGATTGAAAAATAATTGATATTTGAAAGCGAGCAATGAGGAGAAGCGGAAAGTCATGTTTATTAAAAACGCTTTGCATACACGCACTTGTCACACTTAGAACACCTTTTCATGTAGGCCCTACATGAAATGGCGTTCTTCATCTTTTCGTGTGGTTAGTGACTAACCTGGTGTCAGAGTTTTAAAGCCGCCCATGCGCCTCTGACTTGGTTTCACATGCCGTCGAGAAATATCTCGAAAGGGATGTTTTCTCACGATGTGTTCCTTCACCGTTTTAATGCAAGTGATAAATAAACAATACGCACATGAATCCGAAAAGTCAGAGGTGCGTGCCTTGGGTTCGAACTCGATACCTATGACTTGGTAATCCGACGGTCACACCAGTAGGCTATCACTGTTCGGCTATCGGTGCTCTCAATTATTCTGATAAACTACGTACTTGAAGCCGTACTTTCGTGCTGGTTAATGACGCAATTTCACTTATCATAATTATACTATTAAATGAGCAATATTTGTATATTTATATATATACACACACACCTACAGTCCTACAGTCGTCGGTAATGTAAGTGTTGATAGTGTTATGGTTGTTTTGTATTGTATTGTAATGTTATGTGTTGTCTGTTGTGTGTATAATGTGTTGAATATTTGTATAATATGAGTCATGTAACTCGGAGAGAATAAATGAATAATAATAATATATATTTGTAATCACGTTCTGGAAAACGGCTCTAACGATTTTGATGCAAATTGGCGTTGGTTTACGGGGGTGAAAAATCGATCTAGCTATTTCTCATATATGGTAAAATTCGTTTTCTCCATATTTTCACCAGAGCAGAGCTCGGTCGCCCAACGTTTAGAACAAGATGACTACCTTAGAATGTTTAGAATAATGACATGGCAGCATGGAATTAGTATGTACTATGCATGGAATTAGTTTGTACTTTACATGGAATTAGTATGAACTATCCTATAATATTAAATGAGCATTCTTTATTTTCACCAGAGCAGAGCTCGGTCGCCCAGGTACTTATTAATGATGTCTCATGATCAAATTACGGTTGGCCAGTAGATGTAGGTACGCTTATTCATTCTTTGGGCAATTAAGAGATGGAAAAACACCAGGAGCTATCTTTCATGGAACTATCTCGTATTACTGAGAAAATCTTTTGATGTTTCCATGATTGTTTCCAAAGTGAAAAATAAAAACTTTTTTACAAAAATAAACAACCGACTTCCAAAAAAAAACACTAAAATAACTATTTTACAAAACAAAAACCACCGAATTCCACAAAAATACACTTAAGAGTGAAAAATAACTTTAATTTCGGAAGTCGGCGGCAAAAACGAAAAAAAAAAAATACAACCAAATTGAGAACCTCCTCCTTTTTGGGAAGTCGGTTAAAAGGAGGTAACCAGAGGTACTTGGAAGTAGCGCTCGCTTGTCTCGCTCGCGGTGGTCGTAGTTCTAACCTAACCTAATCCATTTCACCTAGTTAAAATTTTTTCGACGTTTTATAATCTAACGGAAATAATACCGATAGATATACTAACAAAGTTCATAAATTAATATACGGTGACATTACACACTTTAGACAGTGAATCATTTTGATATAGCCTCAACGAGTTGTCGGCGTACCTAACCGACCCTATAGTATCGTGGTGAATTAAGATTAAAAGTACTGAACCTACCTATTAATTTGTGTGTTAATATGCACGTTCCAGATGTTCATATATAATCCTACACGCATCGTCTGATTTCCAAATCTTTATTTCTTTACGTATCAGTTAATTGAATTGATTATCTAAGGTCATACTATATATTACGTAAAAACCAAATGACTATCACATTTGATAATGCCAGATTACATAGTGTCGCATGCAGTAGTGGATAAGATTAACAAGGTAATTAAGAAATCACGAACAAAGTATTAAGATAAAATTTACTGGTACTTTACCTAAATATTGCGAAAACAAGAATGAAAACTGTAGATATAGCCCATTTTCGTAAGGAAAGTTTTGACGATGAATTTGGTTATTATAGTTTTAAGAATATAGAGTTTCTTGCCTGTTGTGGAGAAGTCCACAGTAACCTACTACGCTTTGGGATGGGTAACTAACTTCATCTTTCTGACTGACCGACTTCTTGACAATTCTAATGTGCCTGTAAATGGTTTAGTTAAAACAAGGGTTTAAATATTGAGATTTTGATTATTTATGGTTTTGATAAAAGATGATGCGGTGGATAAGGTGGTGAATACTGAGATGACAGCTCATATAGATGTATGGAAGAAGATTCTAAGAATCGATCATAAGAATGAGTTCACAGGGAGCCGTTCAAAATATAATTAGGTATCTAAATATATATTAGACAGATTTTGGACCTCGGATTTAGGACCTAGAACCCAATAAAATCTATTTATCAATCAAGATCTTTGTTTCTCGTTCATAATTCACAATTTTGCTGCTAATTCATTGAGATTTGGTAAATTGTCTCTAGACCTACGCTCTGGGCAAAACATGCTGACAAGTGAAATGATGTAATTTTAATCTGGGCGCATGGCAGTGCAGCGCCAAGTTCCAAGCCACTTTCTTTTAAAGTTAATTCCGTATACCATCAACTTATTTGTAGGTACATCGTATTGTTTTGAAAATCTTCAGTCAACTTTTGAAATAATGTTAGTCTTCAAAAGAAAATAAATAAATAAATGTTTATCAAATGTCCATGCCTGGTGGCAAAAAGTTTTACGGCATGCCTGGTGCATCTGTCAGAACCGGATTTTTGAATTATTATTTCTCAAATAATTTTTGATAAACAAGTTATTATTATGTACTAATGTTTTTACTAGGGGTGTAAATTAAGCAGTTAAAATGAAGCCATACCAGGCATGCAGAGGATTAAAAAAAGTGTGTGTGTTAGCTCCGACGCACGAATGGAGTTCGATTGTTTTTGAATATGCAAAAGGCCTTTAAAATGGATAAATAAACGTTACAAAACAATACAAAAAGTTAACGCTTGTATAAACACTCCTCATAAAAGTTCCATTCCCCCCGCTCTTACATGAAAATCGATTATTAAGAAAAAAAATCAAATAGATAAGCTAGGTAGGTTACCTACCTACTGGTTTGACGTACAAACACGTGTAACTGGCAAATTAACAAACTTTATTTACGTTGGTATGGTTGGAAACTAAACAAATTGTTCATAACTAATGATTATAAAACTGTAGGTTACTTAAATCTTTGAGTTTACCTTTTTGAGAATTTTACTGTTATGTTGTTACTCTTAGTATTATCATTTCCATGGCTTTTGATGTTTTTGCTTTTGTTAGATTTTATTTTTAAATGTATTGTAGCATAGCATGCAAATTAAAGCTCAAATGATATCAGATCCGATGATATATGAAGGACAGTGAGGAGGCCGCCTGTGGCAGACAGTTGTGTTTACATACCTGAAGGTTGCTATTTGGGGTGAAGTGAAAAAATGAAAAAAATGGTTATTAAGTGAAGCTGAGTCTTATTACTGAGTGGGAAATATACTGGAACAAAATTTTCCCTTTGTATACTGTCGAATTAATTGGATGATATCGAGCCCTCTGAATTCAATATTCTATCTTCATTCACGATTAGGTAAATAGGTACCCTTGTTCTATGGCAAAGATTTTTGATCCTTGAGCATTGTTTTGGATATATAAAAGAATATTATTTTTACAGTAAATAAAATAAATTAACACAATAGTCATTTGGGCATTCGCATTGTAAAACGAACTTGGCGTTTCTTTAAATTATTCTGAAGCGATTAATTTTACGTAAGTCGTCGTAGTATCTGCATACTTTCTGTAATCTGTTAACGATTTTATATAAATACTAATCTGGTAGCTTGATTCTGGACTCAGTCAATTTAAATTACCACAATGAAGGTATTGATTGTACTAGCTTTGGTGACCCTCGCCTACGCGAATGTGGAGCCCTCGATTTATGGCAACACCGCGTACGGTTACATCCAGAACTATGCGATCCCATTGGCTGAGGAGATCCGTAAAGCAGAGGAACAGATGACCCAAGAAAGGATAGTTGGTGGTAACCCTTCTAACCTTGGTCAATTCCCCTACCAGGTAAGCTGCTATTAATAATGATAAATGCTACGTTGATGGGCTGGAAAGATTTTATTATTTTAAAATTAATCCAGTAGAACAAAGCCTCTCTTTCCATGATTGTTGTAAGATTGACGTGCCTACATCATATTACAGGAAAGTTATAAAATATGATTGATGCCAATTTTAACCGTTTCATTATTTACGTTCCATAGGCTGGTCTCCTTGCTTCCTACGCCGGTATCTCTGGTACTGGTGTCTGCGGAGGTTCCCTTATCAGTGCAAACAGGGTCGTCACCGCTGCTCACTGCTGGTTTGATGGTGTCAACCAAGCCTGGCTCTTCAACGTTGTTCTCGGCTCCACTACTCTCTTCTCTGGCGGTACCAGGATGGAAACCAGCGCTGTTGCTGTACACCCAAGCTGGCAGCCTCTTCTAGTCCGTAATGACGTTGCTGTCATCTATCTGCCTACCGCTGTCACGCTCTCCGGTAAGCTATAAAAAATATGGTACTTAATTTTGAACAATTTTTTTTGAAAATAAATCGTTTTGCTGTACTTAACATACATAAATATTGAATTCATCAGCTACTTTTGTTTTGTCATATTTTCCTGTATAATAAATGAAATATCCTTTCGTCATGGTTAAATTATTTTGTTACAGCTACTATCTCTCCAATTGCTCTGCCTTCTGGAAGCCAACTTCAGCAAGACTTCGCCGGTTCTGCCGCTGTAGCTTCTGGTTTTGGTTTGACTAGCGATGGTAAGTCTTATTTATAAACACTGATAAGTACGATTGCTTGCGTTACTTCAACAAAATCATTCTTAAACTATTTTTTTTTTCCAGATGGTTCTATTTCAACGAACCAGTTCCTTAGCCACGTCAATTTGAATGTTATCGCCAACAGCGTTTGCTCGTTTGCTTTCCCCCTGATCCTCCAAGCTTCGAACATTTGCACAAGCGGACTCGGTGGCGCTAGCACATGCAGAGGTGACTCTGGTGGTCCTCTAGCTGTAACAATTGCTGGCTCACCCGTCCTGGTATGTATATTATATAACATTTTTTTTTTAGTCATCATCTATTTTTCAAACTGATATTTACGTAGTATATTAAAATAATAATAATATGTACATGTATATTAAACTGACCAAGTGTATGTCGGACCACGCACAATGAAAGGTTCCGTAGTAGGAATGAATTTATCCCAAGAACAAACTAACATTGTAGTTGAAAAACATTTCTATTCTCTCATACATTCCAACTGCAAATGAAAGTTTGTACTCACAATATTGATAAATTTACCATGCTACTTTCAGATCATAGAGTTCTTATAGGTTTTCCTGTAACTTATATGCATAGAACTATATATTCCGTAAAGTTAAGTTAAGATAAGTGGGGGAATAGTCAATATTCATCTATTTAACTAGTTTTCTTAAATAGGTTTAAAGCTATTTATTATATTATATTTTTTATTTATCCTCACAGGAAGCGCTTCCATTTGATATGTCACGGTACAATTCGCAAATCTTAAAAAAAAACTTATCTGCCTCGCAAAACTTAAAAAAATACGGCCAAGTGCGTGTCGGACTACGCACAATGAAGGGTTCCTTAGTTGGGATGAATTTATACCAAGAAAAAACTTAACTTGTTGAGCATACTTACCTGTGATAGTTTTGCTTTAAATTTCGCTATTTATACTACTGCCGTGAATTTTTCACATGCCTGCCAGCTGCAATGGTTGGTTTGACGTACAGACAGACAGACACGAGTGTTCTTGTGAATGATTATTATATGAATTATTATTATTATATTCCGTTTTTTCATTCGGACGTACGGAACCCTAAAATAAAAAGGAGGTAAAGGAGTCGTAGGGCATTAAAACATTTGTCCGCAGCGCTGTCACCAGAAGAAGTACCCAAAAGGCTGGCAGTTTTGCCACGTTGAATGGAAATAGATTATTTGGCCAGAAAATAGGTCAGCTCACCTGGTCACGTGAAGAACTGACCAACCGCTTGGCGATGTCTCGAAAAACTAAGTGGGGAACTCGGACCCCAAGGCTCTAGTGTTTCACCCCCGTTTTCCTTAATATTTTACCATTTTACATTTGCAGCTATTAATGTTTTTTTTTCTTCTGCAGATTGGTATCACATCATTTGGTTCCGGATTTGGTTGCGAGGCTAGCCTCCCTGCGGCGTACGCGCGTGTGACCTCCTACGTAGACTTCTTCAACCAGCACCTGTAAAAACTCAATATAAATATATAATTAACAATTTTCACATACATTTTGTGGTATTTTATTTCTTGTACGATCGACTTACAAAACCTTAAGCATACTTAAAAAATAGGAGCCTCGCCAAGCGGGGCTCCGTCGACTACGCCTTACTTCGAAAATTTGATGTTTACATATTTTGTAATTAGATTTTGAACTTCGAGACGTTTGATACTGACCTTAAAAATATAGCTCCTGTGAACTAGTGGGGTGGCTGGATGACTTGCCCTCTTCCTCTTTGCTCCCTTCCATCTCCCTCTACATTTAATTTATCAACATATTCCAAGAGATAATTGTCATATTAAAAAATCGTTTAAAATAAAACTATGTACCTCCGGCGGGGGGGCAGTGGGTTAACTAACCCTCTCTCCCTCTGCCCCCTCTCTCTCTACCCTATCGAGGAAGCACGTTTCTAAACTTTAACCCTAGTTTTTCTCGCACCACCAGTACCTCAACTGAAAAATATCAACAATAATACCATAACACTTATTATACTGGTAAATGGTCCCTCATTTACTAGTATAATAAGTGAGTCTATGGGACCCACTTACTACAACTGCACAAACAAACAATCAAAATCAATCACAATTTTTGGCTTTTCGAATAGTTTTTCCAGTTTTTAATCATTTCCTGTGTTTTGTTCCGACGCCCGACGCAAAAGGAGCCATTGCCATTACAATGGAACTCAAAACACAACGTGACAACTTTCTTATTGCTAAATTATTGCGTTGTTTTTAACAAAAGGTATTTGAACACTACAACTATTGTTATTTTGTTTAGACAACAACAATTTACACTTAAAATACAATAACAATTTATACCAAATAAATCTACAGGTGTCCGGTCACCGTGGACACTAATTTGTCTTTACAAAAAAGGTTTGAATATCTATTCAAACCTTAATAAATAGTAGTCAATAAAACCAACAATAAAAAGGTTGGTAATTAATGCGTACAAGTTCTTTCTGTGTTGATAGCAAAATATTTAGTTGCTGTGACAAGAAATTTCCGACAAAGCATATAATGTGGCTTTGTTGACTATTTTTTCTCAGTGTGTGTGCGAGGTACCTTATGTGTGAAACATGATTAGACAACACTTTGCTTTTTCTTTAATATACAGGGTGGCAGGGACATCCACGTGGGGCGCCCACATTAGAGCTCTTTCAGGTAGATTAAGTTCGGCTGCATATGCAGTAAGAAAAATAAGGCAGTTGACTGATGTAGCCACAGCTAGGTTAGTATACTTTGCTTATTTCCACAGTATTATGTCTTATGGCGTTCTGCTGTGGGGATCGGCAGCTGATGTAGATTCAGTTTTCATCTTACAAAAGAGGGCAATTCGCGCGATCTATAAAATGGCTCCTCGTGAGTCGCTTAGAGATAAATTCAAAGAAATTGATATACTTACTCAGCCTTCTCTTTATATTTTAGAAAGTATTTTGTATGTTCGCAAAAACTTAGGACTTTTCAAAATTAGAAGCGATTTCCATAATATAAATACACGTAGTAAACATGAAATTGTGATACCCAAATTTAGATTAAGTAAAACTAGTAAGTCAATTCTAATAAACAGTATTCGCTTTTATAACAAGTTGCCAAAGTCAGTTACAGAACTTAGCGATGGAAAGTTCAAAGCCCACATCAAACGTGTCCTTATCAAAAAAGCATATTATAAGATTAAAGACTACGTTGAAGACAAGGAAGTTTGGCAATAATTCCTTCTGCACATGTGGCTTCCCTGGTGCCTCATTAACGGCATAACTATGTAAATGTCTATTAACTGCTCCCAAATTACGATAATTATTTTAATTTACTTTTTTATTTTATTTTAATTTACAAATGACATAATCTTTTTATTATTTGACATTGTATATTTACAATATATTAAATTTGATTTGTTACAGCAGTAATGGCAACCATTAACATTTGGTTTAAATAGGTTTTTATTTTTATTAGGAATTTCATTTGTCTTTTATATAGCTTATTTTATTTTAAATTTTGTGAATGAGAGAACGTTGTAGACATAACAGACTGTAGATCGGTGGACCATTTAAAATTTTGCTAAGTACCTGGTACTTGTTGATGGGCCTACACTGTCCTCTCATACCTTTTAACACTGTAACTTGGAAACATTGTAAAAACCATTTAATTTTAAAAGAGTAACCGTGGAGTTTCTTGCCGGCTCTTCTCCATAGGAAACGACCAATTGGAACCGTGCACCTAGCTTCTGACGTTTCATAAGTGCCCTTGTAGGTTTATGTGAAATAAAAATATTTTGAATTTGAATTTGAATCGACGCGAAAACTGACACCATGGATTCAGTACAAGATTCTGATCCTGCGTTGAAATTTTTCGTCAGTTATTAAAGAAAAAATCTGCTGTTTCATAGAAAAGTGCAATACCTACACGGTCAAAATGTATGGGACAGCTGATTTCTTTTTGATAACCGACGAAAAATTTCAACGCGGTTCAGAATCATGTCATGAATCCATGGCATCAGTTTTCGCGTCGATGTCCCTGCCACCCTGTATATGATACCATTCTAATTTGTTGATAAATCAAATCAAATCAAATCAAAAATGTTTATTTGCTAGAAAATACATACAAATTCAAGGATAGATCTTATGTCCTAAAAGTCTTTGTATTCTGCCTGCAAGCAAGCGTGCAAATTATTTACTTACGTCTATTTATGTAATTATTATCATGCAATTAATATTATTACAATTATTCTAAACTCAATTATTCATTTTCATTCAATAGTACATACCTAACATTAATTTTTAAATTCCATAAATTTCTTAATGCTATAGAAACAACTCTCTTGTAGCCAAACGGTCAATTTTTTTTTAAATAGATTACCCTGCAACAATTTTAAATCATTTGGAATGTCATTATAAATCAGTATACACATATTAAACACATTTTTTTTATAAATATCTTTATGACTTGGTGGTTGATACAATAAGTTGTGAAACTTAGCCCTTTTTTGTTTTGGTAGAACCTCACTACGTTGCTTAAAGTAATGCGAGTGATTCTTGGTAAAAACGCAGATATCTCTTATATACATACAGGGTAGTGGAAGAATGTTACATTTTTTAAGAGAGGTTTACAACTATCTAAGAACCATGCTTTGTTTATAACCCGGATGCAACGTTTTTGAAGCTTGAAAACTCTGTCAGAATCGGTCGAGTTGCCCCACATTATAAGTCCATAGCTTAGGACAGATGACACATAACCGTGATAAGCCGAAAGAGCAGCTTCTACAGATACATTTTGTCTTAACTTTTTCAACGCAAACACAAACCTATTAAGTTTCTGACAAATATGTTCCACATGGCATTTCCAATTTAGATGTTTATCTACAATAAGTCCTAAAAATTTTAATTCATCCACTTGATGTACTTTTTCATCTTTGCAATGAATGTCCAAAGGTGGAGTTACATTGTATTGATTTCGTCTTACTAATGTTTATATTCAAATTATTACTCTCCATCCAGCTTATTACATCTGATAGGGTCTTTTCGGTGACTGATTTGTAATCTTTTTTGTCGTGACATTTTATAATAACTGTAGTATCATCTGCAAAAAGGATACATTTCTGCAAAATGGCCTATAAAATATATAAAATGGATAAATATGGTGTGTCAAAGGCGTTGACAATACATAAATACCTCAACATTGGTAATATTAGACGATAATCAGGCGGGTATCAAAACTAAAACCGAGACCTTAAAATGTTACTCGTACATTAGAAAGAGATTTGAATTCTAACTTGCACGAGTAAGCTGGACGAGTGAAACAATAACGTAGGTAGTTAGTTTGATAGATGCTCGATAGGTGGCGCTGTGAGGGATATCGCACTCTAGTTTAATTTTTTGGGTTGCTATAAGCATTGAGATGACAAATAATAATATGCTAGTTACGAGCGACGCGAAACTTAATCTCTAAACTCAAAGTTATATGTTACAACTAGCTTTTGCTCGCGGCTTCGCCCGCGTGAATATCATCCCACGGAAAAGTCCTAACCGAAATCATTTTTTCTTTCATCCAAATCGTTAAACCGTTAAAGAGTAAAAAGGTAACACGTAAACATAAAATAATTTTTGATTAAGTAAACCATTTTAATGAAATAAAAACCATATTTCCAATACCATAAATCTTACAAAAATATCAATACCTAATACATGTGAATTTTAAATTCATACCCTATTTTACCCCCTTAGGGGATGATTTTACACAATCGCTGTAGGACGTAATTCATTATTACTTGCCAAAAGCTCTGGCATAACTTAAGAAATGCTGGGTTCCCAAACAAACTTTCATCACCTATATCACCCCCTACAGGATTATATTTGAGGCAAAAAATACCCTATGTCTAGTACTTTAGGCGTGAAAGGTAACATACAGACAGACAGACAGAGTTCCTTTCAAATTGCTTGGAATGGATATGGATTAGTAAGGATTACAAAACTCATAATATTTACGTAACTATCAGACGTTTCTTAACGTTTTCTGTCTCATTACTTACAACTTAGTAACTGGTGTAGCTAGTGGGCAGCCTTTCGCAGCCTGGCAGCATCAGTTAGGTATAAGTATCTAGATACTAACAATACTAACATAATTTTTGGTATAATTCTGTTACTAACACACTGACATTTTATGATTTTATGTTATTTTTGTGATAAAATTATTATGTAACTTATAAGTACAAAGATTCTCCGAAATAAATAAATAAATAATAATAACTAAGACAGAATAAGAATTAATTAATGAAGACTTAAAGAAGAAAGAAAGAAAGAAAATACGTTTATATGCGGTACACATGACGCAAGGAAAGAACAAAACACGAAAATAAACAATTTGGGGAAAATATACGTCACATCCACGCAAAACAGTGAACGCGTTAAATTGAGTTGCGTTTGAGTATTGCCGTACCTATCTATTAAGTTCTTTTTAAGTCTAACCTATATATATGTATACCTACTAATGATTAGAAAGCACCTACAAAGTAAATAGCAATGAAACTTACGAACAGACCTGATTGATAAATTGATGAAAAAAAACTGTATTTTTTGGGTTCCGTATCCAGAATGTGCGAACGGAGTTACGGAGGTGCTGTACCATGTCGACGTCAAAGCCCCGCGCCGCTGGCCCTGTCTGTCTGGCTGTCACACGGCTGCGTCTTTTTAACCGTGGTAGGTATATAATAGGTTGTATATCGTGGTGTGTTGCCTCATCCCGCGTCATCTGATCTCTACACTTTATAATAAGTACTTGGGCGACCGAACTCTGCTCTGGTGAAAATAGAGAATGCTCATTTAATAGTATAGGAAAGTTCATACTAATCCATGCTGCCGTGACAGTAAGTACTTACTTACTAATTCCACGCTGCCATGTCATTAGGTATTCTAAGCATAGACACTATAAATATTCTAAAGTAGCCATCTTGTTCTAAACTTTGGGTGACCGAGCTCTGCTCGGGTGACAATACGGAGAAAACGATTTTTTTTTAGCTGTATCAAATTTCCGCCCCCGTAAACCCTTATATTGCAACTTTCATCGAAATCGGTAGATCCGTTTTCGAGAACGTGGTGTCGCCACGATGGCGTCAACCTGTAAAGATTATAACGTAACCTTATGCGTAACTATTTGTTTTAATTTATTGTCATTCACCATAAAGTGCTATACTGTTACAACCATTCGTGTGCTCCTGTGAATGGTATCAGTTCCTATGAGATCAAACGCCATCTATTGCCCAGTTTGTGAACTCAGTCGATATCCTGTGGGTTCGACTGGCAGAGAAATTATTAAACTATTGATGTGCCTCCGGAAAACATACAGCATTGTTTATGAAGAAGCAGTGTATACTTAGCCTTATATGCGCGGTCAATAGTACGGATACTTTAGTTTAACTTTAGAATACTAGATGGCGTAACTGTCGCCGACGTTGTATTTACTCGGTGCCAGCTAGGACGCGGGAACCGCTGTCACTTTCCGAATTCATAGCGTTGTGTACTTTCGCCGCGTGCGGTCGAAATCCAAAAATAATCGGTTAATCATTAAACCTTTTCTAAAAATGATTTATCATAGTATTAGACAATTTAGTAGTGCATTAATTATTGGTTGTATTTTCAATCTTAAACATTCCTATAACGGTTTTTTCGTAATGAATCTCACGCCGAGTGACGAACCTGATGAGGCCACCGCCGCAGGGGCCAATCAGTCGATCGTTTCGAACTCACCGACTTCCGAGAGGGATCAAGGAACAAGAAAAGAAGGTCAGCTCGTGCGGTAGCAGTTCATCGGATAGCGAAGCCGAACGAGAGATACCTCCACGCAAGAAACAAAAGTGGGATTCACAGGTAACGGTCGATCCTCGGATTGACGCGTTATACAAACAGGTCAGTTTTCTTACAAACTTTATAATGCACGAATAATCCGTACCGGATAGTAATGTGAAAATATCAACACATTTTAACACCCCTCGTGGCAACATATAGATGGACGGAATGGATGGAGTACTCTTTGTTATGTACACCAACCTGCTAAATTTATAAGAAGGCATAGGTAGAAATGCTCGCCTTTCTGGGCTTTTGGAATTTAACAACCAACTATTCGTATCTGGTTAAATAATTAATCCATCGTTCAAATAAATACCTTTATTTATTTGAGCTGTAGGAACACTGCATTTTTATTATTATTATCAATGATTGGGCTCACATTTGAAGAATGAGAACTAGTCCGAAAAATTTTAACATTTTGACCGTCACGACACTTTGCGGTAGTATGATTGTTTGTGTATTTACAAAGAAATATTTGCGAAATAAAAATATTCAAGCTGCGCTTATATATAAATATACGGTCAGTTGGTCGCCTTAAAAAGGGATACCTCTAATAAATACTCTTCAGTTTTAATTTGGCCAGACAAAACTTAGTATGTCGCTTATACAGTTCCTCGGAGGACTTCATTTCTGGTTATCACCCCCATACGCTCATAAAGCGAAGGGCCAACTCAAAACAAAATACCCAACACAATCTACCCCCAAATATAACATAAAAAAAATAAAAAAAAATAAAGTATTGGCAAGCACTTGGTGCAAACAAATTCATAATTTTAGTAATTTTGGGGCTTCCCTAAATTAGGGGGAGGGGTACAAAAAACCTCATTTCTTAATAATGCCAACAAGAAGGATCGTGACGGAATATACAACCAGTACCCTAATTGCGTAATACACGATCAATCTGAATCGTTTTGAAACGGAAATCCACAGACTCACTGTTGAACTGTCAAAATGAAACAGATTAGTCGTAATCATTTACGAAAATGTGTTGCGTAATTTGATAGCTGATCATCCCCTGCAATGTCTCTAATAAATAATCAGACATCTAATTGGATCAAGTTTTTTTTTTTGCGCCTGGTTTCCAAGAAAACGTCTAGTTTTATTTTCAAGCTTTATCTGCGGAAGAAAAGTGATGGATCAAAGCGCTCAATTTTCGATCTTCAAAAAATTTAACAAGTTCATCAAAACGAAACGTTTTCGTCTAATTTCTCATGCCTCGGTCCCAGATGACAAAAAAGTATAGATCCCATACTTATTTTCACCTACCGGCAGCAAAATCTCACCGGCCTTACAACAGTTACAAAGATGACATGTTGACCAACGGGGGGCTGGCTTTAGCGCCACACCTATTTCTTTCTGTAACATGCTGGGTCGCGGAGACCTTGCGTGCAGTGGGACGTCGTGCTAGTCTACCTAGACGACTACCATCTGGTCAACCAAGACCAATCCAAGTTATGTCATCAGGCTGCGGAAGCCGTGAGGCACTTGGAACACCTGGGCTGGCAGATCAAACGAGATGACATGCTGACCATTTGGGCTGGCTTCAGTGCCACACCTATTTTCCTCCGTAACATGCTCGGTCTCGGAGACCTTGCGTGCGTTGGGATGTTATGTGCTAGTCTACCTAGACAACTCTTTTTGGTCAGCTAAGACCAATCCAAGTTATGTCTTCAGGCTGCGGAAGCCGTGAGGCACTTGGAACACCTGGGCTGGCAGATCAAACGAGATGACATGCTGAACATTTGGGCTGGCTTCAGTGCCACACCTATTTTCCTCCGTAACATGCTCGGTCTCGGAGACCTTGCGTGCGTTGGGATGTTATGTGCTAGTCTACCTAGACAACTCTTTTTGGTCAGCTAAGACCAATCCAAGTTATGTCTTCAGGCTGCGGAAGCCGTGAGGCACTTGGAACACCTGGGTTTGTTGGGCTAATCAACCGCCAAAAATCTATCTTGGTACTAACTGAAAATTTGTCATGTCTTGACATACGTTGGCAAACAGCTGTAAATATAATTTCCCTACCATTAAAAAGGAGACAAAACATCATTAACTACACATTAGACCAGTTGTTGCTGAAAATTCCCATAAACCTCTGAGAACTGCAGTGTGCTGGCTCAGTTAATTTCGCCAACTTTGTTGTTCCCTAAGGAAGACTACACTGTCGCAAAATGTTAATCTTCCTGCGACATATCAACAAGACACGACCACGTCAGACAGGTGCTGCCTCAAGTTGTGTACCAAGGCATAATGTGGTGGCGCGGAGCCACAAGTCACACATTGCCTATACACAAAAAGCCCGCTACCCATTGCCGACCGAGGGACGCTTTGGATAGGGGTTGAGGCGACCACATAGACGGGAATCTAATGTCATGTGTAAGGGCAACTCACCAAAGAAGATGGCATTGCATCAAAAAATTTGGTATATGCAGTAATAGCATCAAAACGAATGCGCATACGTTGCAGAAGTCACACGTGCTGAATGTGCTGATCCGTCAGACAATCAAACCGTGATTATACTTAATCCGCAAAGAGGTAGAAACCAGAGCGTTAGGGTTTCTAGCCCTAATTTTTAAACTATTACACCTCGCGGACAAAGTGAACATAACCCTGTAAGCCCTTTAACTACTGGGGAGACAGAATATAATAGGGACAGGCTATCATGAGGAAAACAACCCGCGGATACTACTACTCGAACAACAGTGAAAGACTTTCAGTAGTGGGGACTTCCAGATATTGTCGTCTTAGAGTGAAAACCTCTTATATGCGAAAAACTGGTGGGCAACTGGTAAGTTATATTATATGCTGATCGTGCGGTAAAATCTGTTTACGCGATGCAGCATTTTGCGTGACGTCAGTATGATGCGTAGGTCGCATGTGGCGATATAGATGCCGCCACAAAACTGCGTGTGTTGCAAGGTTTCTTTTTCCAAAAATGTAATAAAATAAAAGTCAAAGTTGCATTCCCGAGCTTTTAGCTCTAAGGCAACGATATGGACTTGTCTGCAACACAAGAAACCGCGGTAGTAAAAAACTACGGATCTCTAGATTGCAGAGATCGATCGGAAATTTAAATGATAGTGGCTCCAGAGTGGCCCCAAAGTTTCTCTTGACATGGTGCTCCAACTTTCAAGTAAACCCAAAATAGCCTCAACCTGCTGACATCGCAAACATTTTAATGTTTTTCTTTCTAAACGAGAATTCGTCCTATTGTTCTATCCTTGCTCATAAATCAGCAATCTTTACTTATGCGGTATAACATCCAACCTTTTCAAATTTTAATATAAAACACCCTGAAGGAAATAGTAGTAGCCAAATTAAAAACCAGTACAGCCATCGTTACGTGGGATCCACATATCGCACTAAATTAACTGGTATCAAATGCTAAAGATACATTATTATGTATAGTTTTGATGCTGGCATCAGGCCGTAGGGTTCGTAAACTAACTTAAAATCCTAAATGACAGCTTCTTGGATGACGACGATAATTTCTATTTAATCGGTTGATGGACACTGAATGAGACACGATAGAAGTTTTATTGCTTACTTATTTTTATTGTTATTACGCCTGTCGGCGTTTAGTGTCCTTCAATGCGTTAATACCTGCATTTGGATCTAAAACCAACAATTATCGACAGTTCGCATGGAAACTTTCACGACTTAATGATAAAAGCATAATTATGTTCTGTCACTTTAGTTAGACTTTTGATAGTAAAAACTAACTACTAACAAACAGATCCGGGGTTAAAATTTTGACCAATCTTTTTATCACTGTACAAAAGCTGCTTCACGCATTGTATTTGAGAACTGAGTATGAATGGTTCTCAGAGATAGTGGCATTCATGCATCTCCGAAACTGTAGATCAGTAGTAACTTCCTTAAATCGGTTAGATAATCAAGCGATTGATGATATTCTATCACGGGGTATAGAAAATGAATCAATAAATCTTCTTTAATTACTGTCGCGAAATAGAACATCATAAAGACAGTCGTAATTCACTTTTCAATACATTTTCTGCAACTTAAAATCATCTGTTTAATACATTCCTAGAGAATTTGATATATTCGTAAAACATATAAATCGGTATTATCGCTACCCTTTATCTGTGCTGATATTTAGTTTTCCATTTGGAAGATAAAATACATCATTTTGTCTTAGCTAATAGAATATACCTAAATAAAAAATAAAAACTTACTATTAAAATATTACTTAATTCTCAGAATAAAAATTGATAATCATCATAGCGTTGTGTTTTGCCTATATTATTTCACCAGCAGATAACAAACACGTCTTCATAAACAATGCTGTATGTTTTCCGGAGGCACATCAATATAACGGTTTTACATTAAAATAAAACCGATATTATGTGCCGAGAGGGAAAACATACTGCTGTATGTTTTCCCTCTCGGCACATAATATCGGTTTTATTTTAATGTAAAACCGTTATAATAGTTGGAATTAAAAGGGAGCATTTAATGTATGATTTTTGAGTTTTTAGTCATATTGACACGTGGTCATTTTTACAGTAAATTTGTTTATGACAAAGCGCTACCTAATGTCACGAAGATGGTGCGATTTGCGAATATTATGATAATTAACTGAATCTAATAATTGAATACGAGAACTAAATAAGTTTAAATAATAGAAAACCAACTATAAAGTAATAAGATTATTTTACACTGCAATTTACCAATATATAGGTAACCAGCCGTGCTATTCTGTAAACATCTCACCGTGATAACTTGGGTGAAGTGAGCTTGATGTGAGCTGTCATTGCACCTAAAGCTAGCCATTGACACTATGGAGAGCTCACTTCACCTCACTCTTCACGGTGAGATATTTACAGAATGGATCCACTGTTGTTTGATAATATCCTTAAATCACAGGTAGTGTTGTCAAAATAGTAGTACAAAGGTTATTCAGAATTAAAGTTAAATTAGAACCTTCATTCTAATTTAACTTTAATTCTGAATAACCTTTGTATTTATGAATATTAGCACTGTTTAATTATAAAATAATTAACTGATAAGCATTTTAGCATTATTTATAAGTTTTATTGAACTAACTAAGTAATAAGATTTTGTATTGGAATACGCGGTGTGGCCGCTGACTTGGAGAAAGGGGTCGCACACAATGGCGTTTGTGGGTACGTGAGATGAAAAGAAAAGTTGTATTAGAAAGAACTGAAATTGGAATAATTGAACAAGCAATTCTGTAACATAATGTTTTGATTTACAATAGTGTCTATGGAGTTTCTTGCCCGTTCTTCTCCATCAGTACCTACTTAGTTTTGGAATGGGCGACTAGCTTCATCAACTAACTTAACCTCAATGACTCCTTAATAAGTGACAAATGATAACTCTAAAGTGTAAATGTTATAGTTGAAATATATGCTTTGAGTTAGAGTTAAGAATTGTGTGTGATTGAAAACCAAATACCTATATCTACCATCAACGAAGAATTACACCGATTAGTCAGACACGGTACAGAGTAGATACCCCGTCGTAATACAAGGTCCCATTAAAATAGATGGACAAATTTTAACAGAGCGTTCAGTACGTCTAACCAAAGATATCTAAGCAAAAAAAAAATACTGATTAAAGTGATTTTATTTTGACCTAAAATAATAAATGGCATTGGGTAACCAACATTTTTAGTGTATTTCTGTTAGCAAATTTAGTTTTCTTGTAAGTATTTAATGCGTTTTTCTTATATATTTTTTTTCCATTGTCCTTATTTTGGTGGTCTGAATGATTTGTAAAATTTTGTCCATCTATTTGAATGGGACCTTATATATACACTCGAGAGCAATGAATCCGGGTCACTTAAAGAATCCTAAAAATCTCGGAAACTAAAAATGCTAGGTTAATGCAATAAATTTTATTTAATACACAATGTAATACTCCTTAAATGAAGGTATTAAAACTTCTTAGTTATTGTAAAGTTATATCATAAAAAAATCAAATTTGAAAAAGGGCCACTTTCGAAGATGGAACTACGAAATTACAGCATTTGGTTTTGCTTTTGTTTGTAATCTGTCATTTATGTGGGTACATAAACCATGTTGATAGTGCTCTATATTCATTATTCAAGCTGAAATTATGTCGCTTACGCCTGAAGAATGCACCAGAATACTTACAATGCTGGAAACCGGCCGGAGTCAGCGCGATACAGCCAGGACTGTCGGTGTGTCGCTGTCAACAGTACAAAGAGTTCTCCGACGTTACGAAGAAACTGGTTCTAACCTACGCAGACCAGGAACGGGCAGAACCAGGTGTACCACAGCACGAGAAGACCGATACTTGGTGAACACCATGCTTCGAAATCGCTTTCTCACAGGAACTGAACTCACAAATCAGTTTCGACGCCTCGGAGGAAGTAACCCAAGTGCATGGACAGTAAAACGTCGGCTTGCTGAATCTAACTTAAAACCCCTTAGACCTGCAAACGGCCCTAAACTGGAGCGTGGGCATCGTATTTCAAGACTAAGATATGCCCAGAGCCACGTAAATTGGAGTATTGAAGATTGGTCAAAAGTTATGTTCTCCGACGAATCAAAATTTATGCTCTACAAGCACGATGGAAGACACAGAGTGTATCGAAGACCAGGGGAAAGATTCAAGCAAGCATGCATCGAAGAAAAAGTAGCCTACGGTGGTGGGTCTGTACTTGCGTGGGCCGGAATTTCTTCTGAAAGTCGCACAGAGCTGGTGATCATAGAAAACGGCTCTTTAACTAGCGTAAGATATGTGGAAGAAATCCTCAATGATCACGTTGGTCCATTTATGGTCAATTTAGGTGAGGATGCTATATTTATGCATGACAATGCCCGACCTCATACAGGTAGGATTGTGAATGACTACCTTCAAGAGATGAACATTACTCGTATGGAGTGGCCAGCGCGCAGCCCGGATATCAACCCGATCGAGCATGCTTGGGACGAGCTAGGCAGATGCGTAAAACAACGAAACCCTCCCCCAATCACGCTTCGTGAGCTCAAAATTGCTCTCACAGAGGAATGGGAGAATATTCCCCAAAATCGTATAAGGAACTTGGTGTACAGCATGCCAAACCGCGTAAACGCAGTAATGGAAGCACGAGGAGGCAATACGAAGTATTAAAATTCAAGAAAATCGTAATAAAGTTCAAAAATTTCATGTTTCCTATTTTTGTTTTAAGGAGAGATCAGCAGTTTTTTTCTTTATGTAATTTTGTGTCAATAAAATGTATGGTGACTCATATTTTTTTTACTTTCATTTAAGGAGTATTACATTGTCTATTAAATACAATTTATTGCATTAACCTATCACTTTTAGTTTCCGAGATTTTTAACATTCTTTAAGTGACCCGGATTCATTGCTCTCGAGTGTATACAAGTATTGCTCGTTGAATAGTATAGGATATTATTAAGAGATAAAAGTTTGTATGTTTGGATGTAAGATCTCAGGAAGTACTGATCCGATTTTGAAAATCCTTTCACCGGCAGAATGTTACACTATTGCCGAGTTCATATACAGGGTGTAAAAAGACATATCACAAAGCCGTAAACTACGCATACTGTACGTATAGCTAAGTAGCTTTACGCAAAAATGATTGCTGGGAACCGTATTTTTTTTTTTTTTTATAAAAAAAAACAAGTTTTTATTGCGCGCAATGTAACGCGAACCCACGCTTGAATGAACGGATTCAGTGTTAGTTAAGCTCCGCCCCTACGCTACGTAGGTAGGTACTTGTTGTTCATTGCGTTTTTGTAACTTCAAATGCGTAATCTGTTAAGATAAATCTAAAATTCAGGTAATGTTTGTTTGGAAAAAAGTTTCGTATTATCGCATAGAATTCATTTTCGTGAAAAAGTAAAAAAAAAAAATGCGACTTTGACCTTCAATATCTCCAGAACCAGTGGATTCCCAGGTATGGTCTAGTGGAAAAAAATTATGCAAATAATGGGTAGAATATGTGGCTTTCGGCTTCGGAAAGTGTCTTTTTACACCCGATATAGGGTTTTATAGTATAGTTCGCTACCACGCGGGCAAAGCCTAAGGCAGAAGCTAGTGTTGTAATAAAAAAGGTAAGCAAAATACCAAAACCCTTAGTAACAAGTTTTGCTTTAATCATGGAAAATACTTAGAAAGATACAAAGGATTTTTCCACCGTGTGAAATACTGATTATTCGTTTGTCAATCTATTTCCAATATAAATGCATTTTATTAATAAATGAATCAACAGCTAAGCCTTTGTTGTGTGGGGACATCCCTCTGGTCAATTCACCAGGGGAGGCTGATGGTGACTGATGGGTAAAGGAACAAACAGATAAACACCGTTATGCATGTTAAGCATATTCGACCGTATGGCATGAAAAATACTGGTAGGTATTCAGCTGCATCTGGTTAGACTGGAAGCTGACCCCCACATAGTTGGGGAAAGGCTTGGAGCGTAGGGCACGCGTGGGCTGCAGCTGAAAATCAGTGTCAGTTGGTATTAAGAACATAGTGTTGCCATCTGATAATATGCTGAGCTTAAGTCCTTTTGGAATAATTATTAGTTTTTGTTCTGACTATGCCAATAAACAAATTGTCTTCCTGTTTTTCTTTCATCGTGACTAGCCGTTTTATTTCATGTGTAATGGCACATGCCCAGGGGTTGAGTCTGGGAACCATTTTTTGAAAGCTTTGAGAGCTGATGTATTTACACACACTAATTAACATGCTGTCAACTCTCATGTTAACTGCTGTGTTCATTAACTGAAATTACAACAGCCAAACAAATCTCACTGACATAAGATTGGGCAAAAGTTACAAATAATAGCCCTCGAAACCCTTTGTCACTTCCTAGTGCTATAGCTGGGAAAAGAAAGTAGCAGAACAAACTCCCCAGCACTACTTCTGTCTGTTAAGTTTTAAGAAAGTCTGATGCTTTCGTAGTTTTTCTCAAGATATTATATTAATTTTTCTATACAATTTTTTAACTATATGAAGGTGGAAACAGCAATGCTGGAACAATAACATTAAATAAATAAAATTAAAGCTTGGACTAGAAAACGACATAGTTTGTGCGAATTTCACGATAAGGTACTCATCTCATTGAGCAACAATACTTACATTTTATCAATATAATCGTCTATCGAAGATAGCCGTTTCATATAAATACACATCGGGTACTTAAATTACATTGTTTAATACACAGTGATCTGTAAACAGCAGAATGAAAATCCTATTCATGCTAGTTCTGGCTACTCTTGCGTACGCCGATGTCGAAAAAGCCAAAGTTGTGGACAGTCCTGTCTATGGTTACATCCAGAACTATGCGATTCCATTGGCCGAAAAAATCCGTAAAGCTGAAGAACGGATGACCCCTGGAAGGATCGTTGGTGGTAATCTTTCGCAGCTTGGTGCCTTCCCATACCAGGTACGTGTTTAGTGACAACGAATTCTATTTTCGAAAAAGATTGTCTGCTGCTTGGATAATCTTGGACCTTAGAATAATCTAAATTCTTTAACAATAACAACACACGAATCTTTTTATTAATTAATAACACCGTTTTTCCGTAGGTTGGTCTCCTCACCCAGTACGCTGGCATTAATGGCACTGGTGTATGTGGAGGTTCCCTCGTCAGCCCTAATAGGGTCATCACCGCTGCCCACTGCTGGTTTGACGGGCGAAATCAGGCCTGGATATTCACTGTCGTCCTCGGTTCCGTCACCATCTTCTCTGGCGGTACAAGGGTGCAATCCAGTGCTGTCGCTGTACACCCTAAATGGTTCCCTCTTCTAGTCCGCCATGATGTAGCTGTCATCTATCTGCCTTCCAACGTCGCTTTCTCAGGTTGGTTATTGATTTCTTGCATTTTTTTTTAACAAACTTAAGTCCTTATTTGTTAAGTTGACCATCGACTGAAATAGGATGTGCACGTATAGGTTACCTCGAGAATATTTACTTCGTGGGCATGTTAGCTGCGCAGTTTATTTGTTTGCGAGCCACGCAATCGTGCGTCGCATTGGTCGATCCTGTCTATTTCATACAAAGCGAAGCTTTGAGCGGCATTTTATGGCGTACAATTAAGAGTATTCTTTATCCATCTAAAGTTGTTAATTCCCTAACAAAATAATGTATAATATTTTACTTTTAGACACCATTTCTCCTATCGCACTTCCTTCTGGGTCGCAACTCAGCGACGATTTTGTGGGATTCTCTGCGGTTGCATCTGGTTTCGGTTGGACCAGCGACGGTATGTAAAAATTTCATAATTTATGAGTTAAATACATAACAATTTTTTTTTCCAATGGTCTTGTTGAAAAAAAAACTATAATTTGAATCCATTTTTGTCTCAATTTGAGCACAACATTTTCTGTATTTTATGTTGCTTTGAAATTATTTATACTTTACATAAGCACCAGTAATGGACAAGTGCCAACGGCCCCGTTAAGGAGTTCTAGGTCGTGAGTTCGAACTTAGGCAGGGAGTTGGGAACTTAGGCCTGTCGGGGTTGCGGGTTTGTCCGAAAGGGATATCGCGACCCCGGCACACAGGCAACGGAAGGAACACGGGTGGGTTTTAGTCGGTAAAAGTCTGACACGCCCTCCTGCTCCGCCCAGAGCGGGAGAAGTTATTTGATAATTTCCCACCCTCAAAAAAAAAAAAAAAAATGGCAGGGAGTTTACTTTGCGTAATTTATTTCGTTACTCTCAAACATCGTGAGGAAACCGGCATGTCCTAGAACTAGAAATTCTAAAACATAATATGACAATACCAAGTCGTACTGAGTTCACGAGGTGGATTACGGCCCACTCCCACTCATAGAGACGAGACTTATGACCTGCAGTGGGAAATTTAAAAGCTTATTATGCTATAACTTACATTTCTGTTTACAGGTGGCTCCATTTCTGCTAACCAGGGCCTCAGCCACGTAAGCCTGAACGTGATCAGCAACAGAATTTGCCGTTTTGCTTTCCCTCTGAATCTTCACTCTTCTAACATCTGCACCAGCGGTTTTGGAGGCAATAGCGTTTGCAGAGGTGATTCTGGTGGTCCACTCGCTATACACAGTGATGGCAAACCTGTTCTGGTATGTACTCTATATTCAACATGTATTATGCAGCATTGACTGACCAAATCACCCATAAATATGAAGTCTTAAACGAAGTAAATATTATGAGCGAAACCAGTAATTTCAATTTTAATAAGTTATCTCCTTGCGTTCGTGCTAGGCCCCTAGATGTTGCGTTTCTCTAAGGCTCGTCAATCATTCCATTTTATACCTTATTTCTTTGACATAAGAGTCACAAAAGGCGCACTCGTGAACAACATTATTATCTATGGTACTGCTATTCTTTTGTTTTTTTCCATATTTTTGTTCTCTTTGCAGATCGGTACCACGTCGTTCGGTTCCGGCATCGGCTGCGAGGTTGGTTTACCCGCTGTCTTCGCTCGCGTCACCTCCTTCATGGACTTCTTCAACCAACACATCAATTCTTAAACACCAACTACACCACACTATTAATTATGAAATACTTAGTAAACGACTGATATTTGTAAAAAATTGCTGTTTTTATTTTTACCGAGCAACCGACCACTTTTCTGAGTTTATCTTGGACATTAGGTGAAGGAAAAACATCGTGAGGAAACCTGGATTTATAGTTAAATAGCAACCGGCTTCGCGCGGGTAGCAGAGCGTACATACATTTTTTTTCTGTCGTGTTCGGTTAAAATTTAACTGATGCTCATCCTACTTTGAATATTTTTTTATGTGTTTTGTTTCCAATCCTGCAAATATTTGAAAAAGTAAAGTATAGATTTTTAAAGTTTGAAATAGATACATAACAAACTAAAATATTTCTTTGTCAATCAATCTGCCTAGCCTTTTCTCACCTATGTTGGAGTCACCTTCCAGTCTAACCGGATGCAGCTGAATACCGGTATCTTACATGGAGCGGCTGCATATCTGACCTCCACAACCCAGTAACTGGGTAATACGTTACCCCTTTGTAAGACTGGTTGTCAGACTTTCGGGCTTCTGACGACCTGTAACGACTGTCAAAGATCCAAGAGTGGCAGCCGGGACCAACGGCTTAACGTGTTTTCCGTAGCACAGAGGAGTCTCGGTATGTAAAGATGGTCACCCATCCACGGACTAACCCCGGCAAGCGTAGCTTAACTAGATGGATCGACTCGTGCAGCTGTCATTACTTACCCATGAGCTCCTCCTAAAATATTTCTTTGTATTCAACATAATACATGTGACTGTTCCGAAATTACCCTAGGTAGATAAAATTTTAGTTTTTCCTATTTTTGTTAAGACGATATGCGTAATTTATTTTTGTTTTGTTCATGGTCTTGGAAAAGTTATCGAAATTCTAGTGGGCGCTACTCCGCATTCAACAGGACAACGTCTGTCGGGTCAGCTTGTAAATAAATAGTTTGCAACGCCAGTAATAAAATTGAACAACTAGATAGACACATACAGATAACAAACATTCATAAAAGCTAGACTAGATATCAAGCGATCAAAATCACAATTAACAAAGAATATTGATTTGTGTGTTTGTTGGCTTGTGACACAAGCCAACAAACAAACACATCAATATTCTTTATTGACCCTTTTCCTTAATCAGATAACGATATTTCATTAATGGTTTCATTCATTGTTTTCCTATCACTAATTGGATTTATCACAGGTGTCATCAAAACAAAAGATTATAAATAGTTCCTACTAATTTAGTGATAATGTAGGAAGTAGTTATATTGACTAAGTGCGACATGATATTCTTGGCAGTAACACTCACATTGGTGGCCATTGCCTCGGCGATGTACGTCAACATTGAGGATGTCATCGATCTTGAAGACCTCATAGCCTATGGATACCTGATCAAAGTTGGCCTACCGTTAGCCAATAGGATCCGTCAAGCTGAGAAAGAAGCCGCTAGGAATCCTTCCAGAATCCTGGATCTTAAAATTATCCGCTAGTTCTATATTACAATCGATTTTTCTATTCACTTACATAATCAGCCTATAATGTTCCTACTGCTGGGATACAGGCCTCCGCTCTGTGAGAGGCAGTGGGCCGTAATCCACCACGCGGGCCCAGTGCGGGTTGGTAGATGTCACATGTCTTCGAATTTTTGGTTCTAGGACATGCCGCTTTCCTCACGATGTTTTCACTCCACCACTGCTCTCCGACTGCGTTTTTTCTATTCACAGATTGGTATAACCTGTGGTATTACCTGTGGTTGCACAACTGGCAATTCTGTTGCCTTTTCCAGAATCACGTCGTACGTCAGCTGGATTATTGCTCGACTGTAAAGTATCATTATTATTCTGCCTCTCCATGTCCTACGTTACATGAGTCCGGTGCAAAGTGTTTTCCTCTTCCATTCTCGTTTGTTAGTTAGCACGTTAACATTCACTCCGTTATTACCCGGCTGCCCCAGGAGGAGGGTTATGTTTTTTATTCATGAATCAAAAATCAAACTTCGCTTGAATAATGATTTAAAAAAAATTACAATAACGTAAAATAATCTTTTTTATTTACTCGGTCAGAATAAAACCTACCTGTAACAAATATCAAGCAAAACTTTGAAGCTGCCAATACCGCGATCAACTATGAAGATCAATTGTTTAGCTCGCTCGTGTATTTATCCAGAAAGATGAGCCGCGAGCCTTATACCGTATTTACCTTTGCCGTGGTCTTGGGTCACTCACCGACCAAGCTTAAAAATGAGCTTTAATAATACTAAACTTTAATAATATTGAAAAAAAAACGTTTTTTTTTTAATATTATATATGACCACGCATAATAAATATGGGTTCAGTAGTTGGGATGAATTTATCCCAAGAACAAACTAAACATTGTAGTTGAAAAACATGTTCTCCCATACGGAATGTATGGGAGATTATGTTTTTCAAACTGCAAATTTAAATTGGTTGATTATTACTCGTTAACCTGTACAGCCTACTTAGCTCTGATAGTTTTCCTTTTAATTTCGTTATATATACTACTGCTGTGAATTTTTTCACAAATCCAAGTACAACCATTTAGCTGGTAGGGGGAGGGGGACAATTGACTCTAACAAAAAAATTCAGTTAAAAGCTTAATATTTCGCAAACGGATCCCTGAATCCAAAAATGGCTTTTGTGTAGGTATACCTCCCCTAAAAAAAAACTTCATTTTATTTTACCACTTTGTCGGCATGATTAATATGTATACATATGCCAAATTACAGCTTTCTAATACTAACCGTCTCTGAGCTAAGCCGCGGACAGACAGACGGACATGGCGAAACTATAAGGGTTCCTTTACTACGGAACCCTAAAAAACCGTGTGCGGTTGGGGTCACCCGTCAGGAACGAAGTCCCTTCTCACGTATGATTTAAAACAAAAACAAATTTTTTGCAGTCGCCATCTTGGATTTTCATTTTGACCAAATTCAATTTTTCTCTCTCTCCGGCATGCAGTGCACTCGGGCCCATGTGTACACTTCCATCCCAAGACACTGTAATCACTTTACTCTTTTCTTTTGTTTTCTTCTGCCGGCGTTCTCTGTGTCTCTCTCATTCTCTCTCTTTGAATTAGAAGAAGACAGTCGCAAGAATTAAGACTTTTTAGAGTGACGATTTCTGAAAGGTGACAAGCCACCTTAAAGAACTTCGTTCCAAAAACAAAATATTCAGTATCAAAAATTCAAGAAAAAAATATAAACAGTTAAGCCGAGCGAATAATACAGCCGCAACGGACCGCAGCGCAACGCATTTTCATACAAACACGGCCGCCTCCAGTGTGCGTGGGTTCTTAGAGAATATACGAAATTAATGAAAGAGGATTTTTGACATGTGTTGTGTTGCGGCGCGGTCCGCCCCACTCTTTTTCTTAAGCTCGATTTTCAAAAGCGGCTGTACACTAGCTAGTTGAAACTACCAAAAAAAAAACAAAAACTAAATAACTATAGTAAACTATTCCCTTTAATCTGCGTAATTAGATTATAGAACCAATGATCTATATAATATAGTCGATGCATAGCCTGACCGATTGTGACACAAGAACTCGGCAAAGGAAAATTTTATTTCATGTAGCCAAAGCTTTTGACAAGATATCTCATTCTGTACTTCTTGAAAAATTAGAGGCCAAAATACGAATATGAAGTACGTCGCTGAAACTCTTTGCTGACCCTTATTATCGATACTAATATATTAGATTAGATAATATTATATAGATAGCGTAGATATAATAAGCCTTGAGCAGAAAACACTGGTTTTGGTTTTCCTCAGGAAATTATCATATAGAGCCGGCTAGTTTGGCCATAATTCTTTGAGAATTATTCATTTCTTATCTTAGAAAAATGTTGTCCTGCATTAGGTTTTTTCTAGGATTAAATCCGCAGTGGGCGTCCCATTACACGAATGCACACATGTTTCAGCCAACAGAGAAGGATGGCGTCGCATCATGAGGCAAATAACGGCTGTCCGAAATCTCACTACAACGTGATGACCACGACCGCTCTGTCAAGAGTGCATCGCCAAAGAAGACGAGGTTTTTCCCTAGAACCTGGGGAGCCCATTCTTCTTGCCAGGATTTACAGTAATCGAATCGGTATTCCTTCTATGCTCCACTGCACTGCAAATACTAGTCTCGTCTACTATTAGCACAAACACGGATAATTCAGCCAGTTATACATATGGGTAAGAGTGTTTAGTCGGGCCTGGGAGCCAATCTGAGATGGAAGTGGCATTGATGTGGTCGACATCTTAGTTTCTTCGTTACTCAAACAGGATTATCCTCTGCTTCTCATGGACCATGACAGGCACTCCCCTCAATACCACGTCTCTGACAGCATAGATAGGATTCTACCTGATCCTAATGACGGACTCAGATTCAAAGTCACACGCAGAGTACTCTCCGAGTGTCATCTAAGCACAAAGTCCAGTTTCAACTAATTAGTATTTCTGAATTAGCAACAATACGTAAAACAACAATACTTTTAATGCGAATCTGGTTTTTACTGTGACTTTCGGGTTTTACATTGGCTGATAAGATTGATACTAATCTATTGCTTTTAAAGACTTATTTAATGCAATATGTGTTTAATCTCTTATAATTCTATGATAGCAATATATTGGGAAGTACCATGATCATTATCTAACTTTTTGAGTATATAAATATCAACTGTAGAGAAGCGATTGCATCTATTTGTAGGTATTTGTTAGTACCGGCAACATGAAGTTCTTGGCCGTGACTCTATTGGCTCTGGCGGCGGTTGCTTCCGCGAGGAACGTCAACCTCGAGAGTGTGATCGACCTTGAAGACATCACCGCGTACGGATACCTCAGTAAAGTTGGTGCTCCTTTGGCCGAGAAAATCCGTCAAGCTGAGGAGGAAGCCGACCAAAATCCGTCCAGAATCGTCGGTGGTTCTGCATCTAGTGTCGGCCAATTCCCTTACCAGGTCTGAAGCGTTTACTTTTTTAGCTATATGTATTAAATGTAAAAGCAAATTAACTAATTGTATCATAACGCTGTTATAATATTTCTTTACAGGCTGGTCTTATCGCTGAGTTTAACGCTGGTCAGGGTGCCTGTGGGGGTTCTTTGCTCAACTCAAGGAGAGTACTCACTGCTGCTCACTGCTGGTTCGATGGCATAAACCAGGGATGGAGGTTCACGGTTGTCCTCGGCTCAATCCGTCTTTTCAGTGGCGGTACTCGGGTGGCTTCCTCTGACGTTGTTATGCACGCGAGCTGGACCCCTACTTTAATCCGTAATGACATTGCCATCATCAACTTGCCTTCTGCCGTTGGTTTTTCAAGTGAGTATTAAACTTTATTTTGTTGTAAGAACAAAATTCAAAAATATGTAATTAAATGTATTTATTAACAGACAACATCGCTCCCATCGCTCTGCCCTCTGGAAATGAGCTCACCAACCAATTCGCCGGCGCTACCGCTATCGCATCTGGTTTTGGTCGCACCAGAGACGGTAAGAAACATTTTTATAATTTAGTATTTTAGTTATTATTGTGAAGAGGATATTTTGTTACAAATCTATGGTAATTGTCATGTCAGATTCTATTCCGGTAGTAATTAAAACTTTAGGTTGTTGTATGTTCCATTACTTTAAATCTGTACCTAAGTTTATCATATTTTTGCAGGCGAAGACCTCAGCGTTAACCAGTTCCTGAGCCACGTCACTTTACCTGTGATCACGAACTCTGTGTGTAGCCAGGCTACAATCCTTTTCCAGTTCCTTATCCAGTCCTCAAACATTTGCACCAGCGGAGCTGGTGGCAGAGGCACCTGCCAGGGTGATTCCGGTGGTCCTCTCGTCGTTAACAGTAATGGCAGGCCTGTTCTGGTACGCAAAATTATATATTTTCCCCTTAAAATATTGTCTTTAAACATGTGTGATTCTTATGATTGTAACAATAGAATTTTTATTTAGGTGATTTTATTTTTTAACTTTATGTTTTTACCCACAGGTTGGTGTAACCTCTTTCGGAACTGGCCGTGGCTGCGCAAGTGGCGACCCTGCTGCCTACGCCAGAGTAACCTCATACATTAGCTGGATCAACCAACGTCTCTGAAAACTTTGAATAGATCTCCATGTGATATTAAAATATGACTTCAATAATGATTCCAATTAAAATTGATACTTACGTATTCCATTTTTTTTACACACTTTCTCTTTTTCTGATGGATTAGCCTTACACTTATAATATTAATATTGATTGTTATTTGCTGATGACAGTCGCTTATAACGAAAATCTTGATAAAATCCAGAATGATAAAGAAATCAAGTATTCAAGGTTTGGTTCGCGAGGCTGCGAACCAAACCTGGATACTTGGTTTTTTTTAGGTGCATCGTCTTCACATATAATTATGTAACTAATGTACCTACATATACAAAATATTGTAACACTTTTTAAAAGACTAGCGGTGAAGTTTCTTGCCCATTCTTCTCCATACGAAAACTACCTTTTGGAAGGGGCGATTAGAATCAATTCAATTTTTTTGTAAACTTTGAGGTTCAAAAGTGCCTTACACCTGTGCCTATTTGAAATAAATGATTTGACTTTGACTTTGACTTTAACATATTATGGGATGTAAACTCAGCAATAGGATGGAGCGCTCAATGTAAGAATTATTTTCTTTAGAATTTTTTGTGCGACAATATACTTAATTGAAGTACGGCCCTAAAATCTTCAAAAAAAGTAATTTGAGATTTTTACTATATAGTCATTATAAACCTAACAAATAGACTTACCTTCCATTTTAATGTAAAATGAGTATTATTATTATTATTAGAATAAAAGCCTGCGATGTCCCGGCAAAGGCCTCCCTACTCTCTCCACTTCTCTCTGTTTAAAGCTGCTAAGGATCACTTCTTCTTGAAGGAGTCCAGCTCATCCCGTCATATCCGTCTGCGCCTGCCACGATGTCGCTTGACAATAAGGGGGGCGGCATTGGGTCGTAAGTTTGGCCGATTGGTCGTCTGATATGCGGCACATATGTCCTTCCATTTTAGCGTAGCAGCTTTCCAAGTGTCATCAGTTATCTTTCGTATCGTTTTCCTAACCCGGTCTAAAATCAGTCTCTAAACGTGATAGTACTTCCTCTTATTTAATTTAATAAAATTGTCCCATAATTAGGTTATAAGTTTTAAACCTAAAACCTAACAAGAGTCAGCTTTACCGCTATTCGCCAATACTAAAATCTTAAAAAAAGAAAAAATCACTCCTGCCTACTCAGCAATCATTGTGCCGATAGTTGCTACAGCCAATGGCATAATAGCCAAGAATCTCGACCAACGCCTGTGAGAGCCTGCCATAACTCCACGACAATGTTTCTTCAAAGAAACAAATGGGGTAAAATAATTTATTGGTAGGTTGACTGTATTAACAAGTTCTCTCTCAAAAGGTGTCTCTCTCCAAGTTGATATTTGTTTATTGACATTCTTATGTAGGTATTGTACTTAAAATACCCCGTCTTACATGTAAGCAGTTCATTTCCATGATAACTTTTATAGAAAACAACTTATTTTCTTTATCTATATTTGGTGAAGTTTTTTCTCTTTGACACGTATTTTAAGAATACTAATCTTATTTACCGCCGCTTATAACTAGATGATCTCCTGGGAGGCTGTTTTATCAATAAATCGAAATTTTGTTATAATCTTTTTACTGAAAGAAGTAACAGGCGAGCACTCTAATTTTCATAAATTGAAAACAAAAAACCGACTGCAGGCGGCTTCTCAGGCGATGATTAGTCTCTTCTGCTTCTTCGCTTCGCTGTTGTCAGAGCGATCATGGTCACGATGAACTGTGCCCAATCGCAGGTGTAGTCGTTGCGAAGCTTCTGCCCGCGACTTCACCCGCGTGATGCCTGTCCGCGCCATTACTTAGTTTTCGCTTAGCATTTTTTCTGACTTTTGTTGTCTTTGCTCGGTTCCTAAGGGGCGTAGCGTGATGTTAAATAGCCTATAACCTTCCTCAAGAAACAAGCTACCAAATGCAAAAATATTTTGTTCTAATTTTAAAGGCGCATTTTTTTGCTAAAATTTCAATTTGGAGAACCCTTTAAATTAAATTGGCAGCCCAATCTGAAACAATGAATTAAGATTATTGGTGTGTAATAAAAAAACCCAACCAAGTGCAAGTCGCGAAATCCTTTTTAGTGATAAGTTATTAGACAACTAGCGGGATTTCCCAAATATGTTTGAAAATTTCTAAAAACACAAACTTTATCAGAAAGTATTAGCTTGTGCCCGCGACTTCGCCCGCGTGAAATTATCGCCCGCCCGCGTTAAATTACTTCGTTTTCGCTTAGCGTTCTCTCTGACTTTTTCTCTTTCCTCGGCTTCTAAGGGTCGTAGAGTTATGTGAAATAGCCTATAGCCTTCCTCAAGAGTCGGGCTACCAAATGCGAAGATAATTTTTCAAATCCGACTGGTAAGTAGTTCCAGAGGTGAGATGTAGTGGTGGAGGAAGGAGGTCGTGGCTAAGTAATAACAGCCGCACGGATCGATCCATCACGTTAAGCTACGCTGGCTGGGGTTGGTCTGTGGATGGGTGACCATCTTTACATACCGAGACTCCTCCGTGTCTCGAAAAGCACGTTAAGCCGTTGGTTCCGGCTGCCATTCGTAGATCTTTGAAAATCGTTACTGGTAGTCAGAAGCCCGAAAGTCTAACAACCAATCTTACAAGGGGTATCGTAGTACCCAGTTACTGGGTAGTGCTTTATAATATTATATACATTATAGTGACTCTATTGGCTCTGGTGGCAGTCGCTTCCTCAAGGAACGTCAACCTTGAGGATGTAATCGATCTTGAAGATAACACCGCTTACATTTATCACTGAAAAATCGGTGCTCCTTTAGCCGAGAAGATCCACCAAGGCGATGAGGAAGCTGACAAGAACCCATTTAGAATAGTCGGTGGTTCTACATCCAATCTCGGCCAGTTCCCTTACCAGGTATTTACCTTTTTTTTTCTAATCCCTGGAATATTCTAATCCGAACACTAAGACAGCTGAACGGATTCGGATGAAATTTGGTATATGGGTAGATAATGACCTGGGTTAGGACTTTTTACCTTGATATACCCACGGGATCGAGACATATGGGTGCAACCACGGGGCGCAGCTTGTAGTTGTATAAATATGTCCTTTAATACAACGGCTTATTCATTATTTCACAGGCTGGTCTCATCTCTGAAATGCCAGGCTGGCAGGGTGTTTGCGGTGGTTCGTTACTTAACTCATGGAGGGTGCCAAAACCAGGCTAGCAGATTCACAGTTCACAGTTGTCCTCGGTTCTGTCCGTCTGTGTATATCAGGTTGAATACCGCTAATAACACAAAAATGTATATGGACAAAATAAAGTTCATGTCAAATGCCCATGTAACACCCACTTTCATGAAGATCGCAGATCGATACACTGAAAGTTGTTGATGATATCGTTTACCTAGGACGCAGTTAATTACACAGAGGAAATAAAAATGTTCGTTCTGAGTTTTTCCATTAGAAAATTTCCTAGTAGCAACCAATGGAATCTGGATTTGTCCCAATTTGATAGTAGGTTCACCTCCTATTTCATGACACTTAAACATAACTGATGAAATGTGAGAGTTACCTACTATACACCCCTACCCGACCCTTCGGTGTGATTTTATGAAATAGAAAAAAAATATTCTCAGCACAATCTCAATGGTAGGTAGTACGTACGTAATGTCCATCAATTTTCCGTAATGACAGGATTGTCCATAGTCTGATAGATTAAGATTGTGAGTGTGTTATGAAAAAACCCGAGTAGGTACAAGTCACGAAATCATAATTGGGAATTCCTTATTTTTTTAACACTACCTAACACTAAAAATATAAAGGGGTAAATAATCAAAGCCGGCTAACACACGACACGCGAACTTTTTGCGGTCTCTGATTCTAAACTCACTTTTTAAAAGCATGCTTTATTAGGATTGGTTACGAAATTATGATAGAAGATCTATAAAGTAATGACAGGTGGAATCCTCAGGCTTGTGAAGCTGCAGCAGATGTATAAAAAATATTGACAAAGAAAGAATATTTTTCAAGAGTATTTCTTTCAATTTCAAGCAGACAAAGCAACAAAGGCACTGCTCCAGAGGATGTTGTTGAATGGATGGATGTTTTTAACAAATAATATTATTATTATTAATTTACATGTCCTTGACATATCTCTGGCCCCTTGGGTCCCGGAACTTTGGAAGGCGTACGAGGGGCCGAAGCCAACTCGCAGACGCCCCTTAATCATTTTTAAGTGTTGGGGCACCAACCGACGACTATCCATGTATGCACTATGCAAGTGCACCCAAGGACAACCCCCGGTTGGTGCAGGCCTATTGCAGAAGGGGGATCCCCCACAGCGCATACTTCCTCGTAGTATCCCCTGGGCAACGCCGTGTCTGACCACCGTAACGGAGTGGCAGACCGGCGGCTAAAGTGCGCTGTGACTTTTTAAATCGTGATTTTAATTTTATGCGGACATTTGCGAGTATGACAGGCAAGCCGGCACGCGATGCGTCCGGCCGTTTTGTGCCGAGTCGCTCTCCCCAGGGCGACCCAAACGGCCCTTCTCAGGGCCAACCCAACGGCCCTTCTCAGGGCCACCCCAACGGCCCTTCTCAGGGCCACCCCAACGGCCCTTCTCAGGGCCACCCCAACGGCCCTTCTCAGGGCCACCCCAACGGCCCTTCTCAGGGCCACCCCAACGGCCCTTCTCAGGGCCACCCCAACGGCCCTTCTCAGGGCCACCCCAACGGCCCTTCTCAGGGCCCCGCCAGCGGCGTTTCGACGCCGAGAGCAGACCGCTCGAGATCAGGGAGCCTTTTTAGAAGGCCCAATGATACGTCGGACGACGAGTCCAACATGGACACGTCTGCTGCGGAAAGCGGCGACCGCTTCACGCGGAAGCGGTCCGAGGGCTCCTCGGAGTCCACCGCAAGCCGCAGCAAGGCGAAGAAGAAGTCGAAGCCCAAAAAGGCTTCGACTTCTTCTCCTCCGACTCACGACGTGGGTCTGGTGGAGGCCGAGCGCCAGCTGAGCTTGGCGAAACGGGCGCAGCTCCAGCAGGACCTGGAGGAGAAGGTCGCTGCCAAGGAGCAGCAAGCTGCCAGGTCGAGGGCTGGCTACGGTGCATCCCATGTGCTGTATGCCGACCACTCCCTGGCAGAGCTGGCGCGCATGGCGGAGGAGGACAGGGAGGAGGTCCTGGAGGTCGCCTCAAAATCCTCCAACCTGAAGGGGACCTTCCAGAAGGCCCTCAAATGCCGTGCCGCCAGCATGCACGGCATTGTCCTGGAGCTGGTCAAGCGGACGGCCACGGACGAGACGCGGCAGCTGCAGGCGAAGGTGGATCGCCTGCAGGCGGAGGTCAGCCAGCTTCACCAGAAGCTGGCTGAAGCCACGGCCCTGCCTGCCCCGGCTCCAGTGACAGGAGGCCCCTCCTCCTCCTCCTCCTCCCCCTCCCCCTCCACCCCTGCCAGCCTCGAGGCAGCCTTGAGGCAGGTAGTGATGGAGGAGAGGGCGTTTATTAGGGCCTGCTTCGCAGGCATCGAGGACCGGCTCCTGCCGGAAAAGCGGCTCCGCCCACCGCTAGCGGCGGACAAGAGTCGCCAACCGAGGGAGCCGGAACCTGCGCCTCAAGCAGGCCCTGTACTGGAAGGGCAGCCCTCAAAGGGAAAGGGCAAGGGCAAGGGCAAGAGGACCACGGCGGCTCCTCAGACCCCCACCACGAGCGCGGTGGGAGTGCCAGGGTCCTCTGCCGCTCCAGCAGCCCCGGCCCCAGCCCAGATCAGTCAGGAGGAAGACGCCCTTCTTCCCTCCACCACCCCGTCCAACCAGTCGTGGACGGAAGTCGTCAAGAGGGGGAAGAAGGCAAAGAAGCCGGACCCCAAGCCCGCTGCGGCTGCTCCTGCAGCCAAACGGGCTCCAGCTGGTGGGAGGAAGCTGGTTCCTCCCAAAACCGCGGCCGTCGTGGTGACCATCACCCCGGAGGCCGCGGAGCGGGGCGAGACGTACGAGTCCGTACTGAGACGGGCTCGTACGAATGCTGATCCCTCCCAGCTGGGGATCAGCAAAATAACGTGCCGCCGAACTCTCACGGGAGCTCGAATTTTCGAGTTCTCGGGGGAGCAGCGCGGCACGAACGCGGACCTCTTCGCAGCGAAGCTGCGGGAGGTCGTCGCGGATGTGGCCAAGGTCGCCAGGCCAGAAAAGACCACAGCCCTCGAGGTGGCCGATCTTGATGACTCGGTCGCCAAAGAGGATGTGGTCGCAGCCGTCGCAGCAGCTGGAGGCTGCGACGCCGGCGCGGTGAAGGCTGGAGTCGTCAGGCTCGGCCGCCGCGGCATGGGCATCATCCGCGTGGAGTGCCCGGTCGCCGCGGCCGGGGCCGTCCTTGCGGCGACCAAAGGACGGCTGCTGATCGGCTTCAGCTCGGCGGTGGTCCGGCCACTTGAGGCACAGCCTGCGCGGTGCTTCAAGTGCTGCGCGTTCGGCCACACCCGAGCCACGTGTCCCTCCAAGTCCGATTGGAGGGAGACGTGCTTCCAATGCGGGAAGGAGGGACACGGGTGGGCCGCGTGCACCGCCACCGCGCCACACTGCGCGGCGTGTGCCGCCAGTGGCCGCCCCGCGGGCCACCGGATGACGGGCAGGAGCTGTAAGCCCCCCGTCAAGAAGGGCGTGGTGCCGGCGCAGGTTCGCCCTGTTGCCACCACCGCCGCCGCCGTCGTCGCCGCTGTAGCTACAGCGGCGACGACGGCGGCTGAGGAGGGTGCGATGTCGGAATAATAATTTCCGACCTCCGCATCCTCCAGACGAACGCCAACCACTGCAGAGCGGCCCAGGACCTGGTGGTGCAGGTCATGGCCGAGTGGTTGGTGAACGTAGCGGTGGTCGCCGAGCCCTACTTCGTCCCCGGCAGCTGGCTGGGTGACGAGGACGGCTTGGTGCCACTAGCGGCGCGGTCTTCCACAGACTCCCCTCCCCTCTCGCTATTAGAGAGGGGACCGGGATACGTGGCCGCCGCGTGGGGAGAACTCGCCCTCGTGGGCGTGTATTTCTCCCCAAACCGCCCTCTCCAGGACTTCGAGAACTATCTCGGAGTCCTGGCCGCCGTGGTCGGCAGGGCGGCGCCGCGTCAGGTCTCCGTGCTGGGAGACCTGAACGCCAAGTCGGTGACCTGGGGCAACCCGGCCACCGACGCCCGCGGGCGGGCAGTCGAGCTGTGGGCTGCCTCCTCTGGACTCTGCCTCTTGAACAGAGGCAGCGTCCAGACATGCGTGCGGCGGCAGGGTGGCTCAGTGGTGGACGTCACTTTCGCCACCCCTGCGTTAGCCGCGCGCGTGCTGAACTGGCGGGTGGACCTGGTGGAGACCATGTCGGACCACCGCTACGTGCGGTTCGACATCTCCACCAGTCGCCCCGGAGAGACGCGGACTCTCCCGGGGCGATCACCGTTCCCACGGTGGGCCCTCGCCCGCCTGGACAGGGAGGCAGCGCGGGAGGCGGCGTTCGTCCAGGACTGGCTTTCGCCGTCTTCCGCCAGCCGGCTGCCGGATGTGGACGCCGTGGCGGGGCAACTGAGGGAGTCTCTGACCGAGGTATGCAACTCGAGCATGCCTCGGTCTGGCCGACCACCACCCAAACGGGCCGTGTACTGGTGGTCGGCGGAGCTGGCGGGGCTTCGAGCAGCCTGTGTGGAGGCAAGGAGGGCATACACGCGGAGTCGGCGGCGGCGTCCTCGGGACCAGGCCGTCGAGGACCACCTCTACGAGGTGTACCTGGCGGCAAAACTGGTCCTCGATCGGGCCATCACCGCCGCCAGAGACTCCGCGAGAGCCGAAATGCTGGAGGGTCTCGACGCGGACCCCTACGGGAGACCGTATAAGGCGGCGCGGAACAAGCTGCGCCCCTTTGGTCCCCCGGTGGCCGAGACCCTGGAGCCCTCCTTTCTGGATGGGGTGGTTCAGTCCCTGTTCCCGTGCAGGGACGACTTCACCCCACCAGTGATGGCCCCACCAGCCCCGCCAGCTGATGACGAAGAGGAGACCCCTCCCGTCACGGAGTCGGAACTCGGCGCGGCTATTCTCCATATCCGCGCCAAGAAGACGGCTCCGGGCCCCGACGGTGTCCCGGCGAGGGTGGTGGCGATCGCCGCCACCCAAATGGAGGAGCGGTTTCGGGACCTCTTCAGCGCATGCCTTGCGTCTGGAAGGTTCCCGAAACCGTGGAAGGAGGGACAGTTGTGCCTCCTTCGCAAGGAGGGCCGCCCGGCAGACTCCCCCTCGGCATACCGGCCCATCGTTCTGCTCGATGAGGTCGGTAAGATGTTCGAGGGGATAATCGCTGCCCGCCTTAAGAGCCATCTGCGGTGCATCGGGCCGGACTTGTCGGACGCTCAGTACGGCTTTCGGGCTGAGCGTTCGACGGTGGACGCGCTGGCCTGCCTCAAGGGGCAGGTGAAGGATGCGATGGAGGCGGGGGACGGGTTGTTGGCCGTGTCGTTCGACATTGCCAACGCCTTCAACTCCGTTCCCCACTCCACCATCCTAGAGGCACTCCGATTCCACGGAGTGCCTCGCTACATGCGCGTGCTGCTGGCCAGCTACCTGGAGGATCGGGCGATCCTCCTGGTGAACAGGGCTGGCCGAGTCCGGCGGTACGCCGCAGAAGCCGGCGTTCCACAGGGGTCAGTCTTAGGACCTCTCCTCTGGAACGTCGGCTACGATTGGCTCTTGCGGGGAACTCTCCTCCGAGGCACGAGTGTCGTCTGCTACGCGGATGACACTCTCCTCACCGCCCGGGGGGAGAGTTTCAGGGAGGCGGCCTCCTTGGCCTCGGCGGGCGGATCCTTGGTCGCAGGGAGGATCCGCCGCCTAGGGTTGACGGTGGCGCTGCAGAAGACCGAGGCCGTCTTCTTCCACGGTCCCCGGCAGCGCCCCCCGCCACCTGGCGCCCACATCTTCGTGGAGGGCGTCAGGATTGAGGTGAAGGCCCAGATGAAATATCTGGGCCTTGTACTCGACAGCAGGTGGCGCTTCGGCCCGCATTTCAGCGGGCTGTCGACGCGCCTGCTGAAGACCGCGGGCGCTCTCTCGTGGCTCCTTCCCAACTTGGGGGGGCCCAGCGCGCGATGCCGGCAACTGTACGCCGGCATCCTGAGGAGCATGGCCCTCTTCGGGGCCCCCATCTGGGAGGAGTCCCTCCACAGACGAGAGAACGCCGCGGCCTTGCGGGCACCTCAAAGGGCGATAGCCCAGCGGGTGGCGCGGGCTCACCGCACGGTGAGCTTCGCCGGGGCGTGCGCTCTGGCCGGCACCCCTCCTTGGGAACTCGAGGCGTGGGTGCTCGCCAGAGTGTACGAGTGGAAGGCGGGGCGGAGGGCGGCGGGTCAGCCCTTCGCCCCGGAACAGCGGGAGGCCGTCCGGCGGGAGGCGAGGGACGCCATCGTCGTCCATTGGACGACGGACCTCGCCTCCGCGGTCTTCGGCCGCCGAACCCTCGACGCGATCGGGCCGGTCCTGCGGGACTGGCTCGAGCGGCCGCACGGGTTCCTCTCGTTCCGCCTGGTGCAGGTGCTGTCCGGACACGGTTGTTTCGGATCGTACCTGCATCGGATCGGACGGGAGGAGACGCCGTCGTGCCACGACTGTGGCGCGGCGGAGGACACGGCGCAGCACACTCTCGAGGTGTGCCCGTCGTGGTCCGAGCCGCGCCGCAGTCTCGTCGCGGCGATCGGGTTGGACCTCTCGCTCCCCGGCGTGGTGGGTGCCATGCTGAGGGACGAGGGGTCCTGGGCGGCGGTCGCCTCCTTCTGCGAGCACGTCATGTCCCAGAAGGAGGCGGCGGAGCGCGTGCGGGAGGACGATCCCGACGCGGCACCGCTCCGAAGGCGGAGGAGGGGTCGAAGGAGACGTCAGTTCGACGGTCATCTCCGACTCCTCCTCCCAGGTGGAGGCCAGCAGGCAACGGGTGCGGGGGCACCCTCGCCTGCATCGCACAGGCCTCCACCAGTGCCGGACGGGAATGGCCGGGTGCTCCCGGCCATTCCCGTAGCCCCCCACCACCCAGGTGGGGGGCCTGTGGGGCCCGCCAGCTAGGCGGGCATGCGCCGGGAGGGCTGTGGACGTAAAGGCTGAGCCGGATTCCCATGGCCCTCCCATCACGGCGATGCGGGAGCACCGCTGAGTTTTAGTGGGTATACTGTATTTTACACAGGAGTCCCACATACCCCGACTCGTCCCCCACGAGCCGGGGATGCGTAACGCATTTCTCAGCGAAAAAAAAAAAAAAAAAAAAAAAAAAAAAAAAAAAAGGCCTATTGCAGAACATGGAAACAAAACATATTGGGCTATGGGTTTGGATGGCTATAATGAATTCGTTTCCTAGAACTATGGAAGGACTATATCCCCTGCCTGATCAACGTTATGAAATACATGGATAAAATGGCTGGGATTAATGTGCCCCCGAAAACGGTCGCTAGCACATATTAACTGAGTGACAAGGAGGCAACACTTCCTGAGGTGCTTGAGGAGTAGAGAGGTATTCCACGGCTATCAGGACAATCCCAGAAGTACGGTCAAAATCCCTATCAGCATCTTACTAGAATACTTCCTTCCTCCGAGCACGTTTGCTCTTGCGAATCTCCACTCAACCCGGCCAGTAAAGGCAAGAAAGAGGTGGGAGCTTTGTTCCCCGTCATTGTTCACTCCAGCCGGCTAATAGAGCCCGTGGGGTCCAGCACAAACCTAGAGTTCATAGGAGCGTGCAAGCCCCACCATGACGTCAACGTAAAGATACGATGGTGGGGGTTATTATTAATATAATTATGTAAACGATCATTGATCGGATTGGTTGTTTTGGACATTGACTGTCCAAAACAATGATCGATTCGAAAACTTATTTATGGATAAATAATTTGAGCTACACACAAGCCGAAATCACGCGACTGAAATTCAGCGAATTTACTTACGCCTGCAATGCATTTTAAATTAAAGGCAACACGTGCCATTTCGAAATTACTTCGCGTTTTGTCGTAAGCGTATAAAACAGTCCAAACATGAAAATCGGTCAGAAATTCGACCTTCTTAGCAATTTGTACAGAAATTATGAAATTAGGGTCAACAAGAAATTGCTGTGCAAAAAACTTTAGCATCATCAAAAACAAACCAGCTACAAAAAAAATTCAGTCCGACCAAATATTTTTTCAGTCTTTTATCACACTTATAGACACTTATAAGTGTGGATTTGGGAGCACTTTGTAAGTATATTCACCCTTGCAAATGTCTTGTAATAGTCTCGCGAAGTGTATTTTCAAACTTACAACACTCTTGATGATACTTTTATAATGACTGTTCGCGCCAACACTACGCGACCATAGTTCGCCTGCGCCGCACTTCCCATCACTACGGCGCGCCCCGCGCCTGCCCTCACGCCCCGCAACGCGTCTGCGTCGAGCGCGCCGCACACGCGCTCTCTTTGCTCCGCTACCGCCAAGGATCACACACGCGCCCCTGCGCTCCCTACACGCGTCCTCAATAAACTACTCAAATACTGTATGTAAGCTTTAGAATACACGCGCTTACATAATGGCGACCGTCTAACTGCAATCATCGGACTCCCGAGATTCCAAGCCTTCTACCACTTCGTGCATCCACGAGCTTCGTGCCCGCCACCGTGTGCATTCGGCGTGTCTGCGAGCAGCGAGCCTCGACCATCGTGCGTGTCGAGAATAAATACCTACGAAGTAGTGAATCAAGAAACCTAATTGCGAGTGCGGCTTGCCTGCGTGTGGCCGGCCCGTGAATACCCAGCTAAGTTTCCATTCTTCTATTTTCCTATTACCTATACCCCTCTCGTTGTAGTCTATAGCCTGCGTAATTGCGGGACAACTACAACAGTGATAGGAAAAGCTATTGCATGCATGTGCATTGTGCGTATCTATTTCATTCAACTAAAATATTTATTCCTGCCACCTATACCCTTGATTTGTAGCCCTGTGCAATAGTGCGATTGCATAGGTAGCTACAAGTGGCTAGGAAAAATACCTATAGGTAAGGTACCTACTTACAATTCTACGCTATTATTTTGCGATTCAACTATTCCAGTCACCCATTCTATTTCGTTGTAGGCTATTTTCCATACCCCACACTAAATTGTGCAACTACAACAGTGACCTTGGAAAACTACTCAGTGCGCCATTTTGTGTTGTTCATTGTGAATATCGTGTTGCCTACGCTAGCCCTCCCGCACGTGTTGGATGTGCTAGCCAGCATTTGTGCTCGTTTGCAACATAGCTATTTTATTCTAATTTGTTCTTGGGGTACTGACGAGTGTTTAATTTTGTGCCTTGTGCGTGGTTTGTTTACGCCCTCACGTTCCCTAGTTGCACTATCCTTCGCTTGTGTTGCACGTTATATACCCCGCTTCGGGCCGACTATTTCAGCGCAAGAGGTGCCCGTGCCCATCCTTGTGGCCAGAGCCCGTCATCACTTCGGGAAATCATCGAGCGCGTCGTGCCGGCGCCGTCGCCGCACGCGTGCCCTAGGCCTCCTGCCCCGAGCTCCGCGCCCGCGCGTGGTTGCTTCGCTGACGCCGAGGGAGTGCCGGTAACTACCGATAGCCAGACGAAGAGGAACGTAAGATCTTTCCATTTATTTTGTACTTACTAGTGATTCAGTGCTGTCTTTATCAAGGTAGTTTAATTGATTAATTTATCGCCATGGATATCAAAACTCTAAAAGCTAAACGTGCCAGTATCCGTGGTAGGCTAACTAAATTTGAAAATTACTTAGAGCAAATCAAGACAGTACCCATATTTGAATACAAAGAATCACAAGTAAATGAGCTTAAATTAAAACTAGAGATGATCAGAGATTTATTTAAAAACTTTGTTGTGCTACAAGATCAAATCGATGAGCTTTCCATAGAAACTATATCTCTTGAAATTGATGAGAGGGACGCTACGGACTCTAAGTTCATAGAATTGATTGCTGAGGCAGAAACAATTCTGCGGCAATGCCCTAGTGAATCTCAACAACTTCCATACCATCATCATTCTCAGAGCGAGCATTCTAACAGTGTGAATTTTAAATTACCTAAAATAGAAATAGCAAAATTTGATGGCACTTATTCTAAATGGTTAGACTTTAGAGATACTTTTAAATCACTAATTCATGAAAACTCACAATTACTTCCTATTTACAAATTCCATTATCTCAATTCTTACTTAACCGGTGAAGCAGCTAACATTTTGACTAACCTAGCGGTCTCAGACAAAAACTACACGGTTGCTTGGGACCTGCTGTGTCAGAGGTACAATAACAAGAGACATTTGATCACTCAACACATAGATTTAATTTTATTTGAACTACAACCCACTCACCGTGATTCTGAAAGTTCTCTTAGAGCGTTGGTTTATAGTGTCAACAAAAATCTCAGAGCCCTGTCAAGTTTAGGTCAGTCCACAGACGAATGGGACCCATTGATAGTACAAATTATGTATCACAAACTTGATTTCACTACCAAACGAGCATGGGACGAACATAGGAATCCGGATGATGACAATATGCCCAAATTAAGCGAATTAATAAAATTCTTACAAAATCGTGCTAACATTGTAGAGAATACTTCTAGTAGTAAGAAACACAATTCTAGCAATAAGCAGGAGCGCGCCTGCACATCCTTAGCATGTATAAAAGCTAATACAAATAATGACAAACCTAACGGAGAATCAACTTGGGTCTGCAACTATTGCAGTGGAGATCACAGCATCTACAAATGTCCTACATTTTTATCAAAAACTCCAGAAGAACGCAAAACTGAGATTTACCGCCTAAATCTATGTCCTAATTGCCTCAAAAAAGGACATGTTGCCAAGGATTGTCCTCAAGGACCATGTCGAAAATGTAACAGAAAGCATAATTCATTACTTCACATAACTTCACAGCCTGCAAGCAGTGTTCCTGTGCAACCTGCTATTGCTGAAGCCACGGATGTTCCTGAATCAACCATTGAAGTTTCAGTTAACTTTTCATCTCAGGTACAACGAAATAATCTCGTATTACTATCTACAGCCATTATTGATGTGGTAAATCCAAGTAGCAACGCATGCCAGAAAGTGCGTTGCCTTCTCGATTCCGGCAGTGCGGCCACCTTTATAACTAGAGAGTTGAAAGAGAAGTTGGGCCTACCTGCCATACCAACAAATACTACAAGGATAACCGGTATGGGCAATACACACTGTGGATTCATCGCAGAGAGAAGCGTCGTCCGCATACATTCTCGCCACACAGACTACCAGACCACATTGGCATGCCCGGTTCTACCTGAGCTTACAGCAAATATTCCAAGTTCAACCATTGATTTAAGCTACTTCAAGATTCCGCCGAAAACTCCACTAGCCGATCCTTCCTTCAACACTTCAGGCCCAATAGACATGCTGATTGGCGCCGATTTATTCTGGCAAATTATAGGAAGAGAGCAGCAATCACTTGGAGCAAATTTGCCATTTTTGAGAAGTTCCCAGTTGGGCTGGCTAATTTCAGGCGCTATGTCTATACCTTCCAACTGTGTACCTAGAAACATTCAGTGCAATTTGTCAAGAAATGACAATCATTTAAACAATAATTTTGATCAACAACTTGCCAGATTTTGGGAGCTAGAAGAGCTACCAAAAAGGCCTCTCCTGAGTGATAGTGAGAAGATGTGTGAACAGCACTTTCAGACACACACTACCCGTCAAGAAAATGGACATTTCTCTGTGAAGCTTCCACTTAAAGAGTCTACTGAGGTTCTCGGTGACTCCTATCATAGAGCAAGGCAAAGATTATTTTCTTTAGAACGAAAATTCCGCAAAAATCCGAAACTCAAGCAAGCCTATTGTGAATTTATAGCAGAATACCTGTCGCTGGGCCACTGCACTCAGCTAGAGCAGACGCCGCCGCCGCGCCGGCGCCACTACCTGTGCCACCACGCTGTGCTGCGCGAGCAGAGCGAATCCACCAAGCTGCGCGTCGTATTCGACGGCTCCGCCGCGACATCTACTGGCGTTTCCATAAACGACATCCAAATGATTGGCCCCAAGGTACAAGACTCCTTGTTCTCGATTCTGCTGCGATTTCGTCTATACAAGTACGTATTAGCTGGAGATATCGATAAATTCTTTCGTCAAGTCGATGTCCACGAAGAAGACAGAGATCTACAGCTTATTCTTTGGCGTGAAGAAGATAATCTCCCCATAAGAACACTTAGGCTCAACACCGTCACCTATGGCTTCGCCAGCGCAAGCTACTTGAGCACTAAATGCTTGTGGCAACTTGGAGAAGACTGCCACGACGATAAGATCAAGAAAATAGTTCAGAAGGATTTTTATTGCGACGATCTACTAACAGGAGCTGACACTAAAGAAGAGCTACTACACATACTGAATGCAGTCACCGGTATGTTTCAACATACCGGCTGCTTCAATCTCCGAAAATTCAGATCAAATGCCCCTGACATCTTTCCCATCTCCAGTGTCGACCTGCAGAGCAAGTTAAGCTTGAGTGACGCATCCAGTGCCCTTGGCTTGGGCTGGAGCCCGCGATCCGACTCTCTTCAATTCACCATTGAAGCTCCAAACCCCGAATCTACAGAGAAGACTACGAAAAGAGCAATACTATCATCGTCTTTCAGCATTTTTGATCCTCTCGGATTGCTGTCACCGTCCACTGTCCAGCCGAAGATGCTTATGCAACAGCTGTGGCGGCGAGGATTGGACTGGGATGAGCCAGTCCCAGATGATCTACGCAAGGAATGGCAGAAAATGACTTCTAGCCTTCCGTCGCTTAATGAAATGGCAATACCAAGAAGAGTTCTATGTGAGAATCCACAAGAAATTCAATTACACTCCTTCTGTGATGCATCCATGCATGCTTATGGCGCATGCATATACCTACGATCTACTGATAATGAAGGTAACGTAGAAGTCCATTTACTCTGTGCCAAATCAAGAGTGGCGCCTACTAAACCGCCTCTTACCATACCAAAGTTGGAGCTACTTGGAGCTCTACTTGCCGCAAATCTCACGAAGACTGTTTTGGACTCCTTGCGGTACCCTATTTCCACGTGCACACACTGGTGTGACTCCAGTGTTGTACTCGCATGGCTCAACAGCACTCCCAGCAAACTGAAGAGTTTTGTTGCTAACAAGGTCGTAGAAATCTGCGAAAATACAAACCTTTCTTCATGGCGTCACGTGCCCACTGCTGCCAACCCGGCTGACTACATCTCCCGCGGCGTCGCTGCAGAGAAGCTGCGCACTCTACAAGACTGGTGGTCAGGCCCATCCTTCCTCAGCATGAATAAAAATCATTGGCCATCACAAGATAAACTAAGTAAAACCAACTTACCAGAGATGAAGGTCCTACTCGTGACAACTGCAAGCAAGTCACCAGTTATACGATTTGAAGATTTCTCCACTCTTAACAGAATCAAGAGAATATTTGCATATGTACTAAGGTACATTCAATATCTGAAAGACAAAAACATTATAAGAGGTCCTCTATCAGTCCAAGAGATGAACACTTCATTAACATTATTAGCCAAAGAGGCTCAAAAACAATCATTCCCTGAAGAGTACAACAAACTAATAAAACGTGAATCCATACTTAAGGGTAAAATATCAGCTCTTAGCCCATTTCTCGACGAGCAAGGTGTTATGAGAGTAGGCGGTAGGCTTGATCGTTCCAGCTATAGTCACGATAAAAAACATCCTATAATTTTAGACTCTAAACATCATATGACCATTTTGATCTTTCGCCAGGAACACAAACGCCTATTGCACGCAGGTCCACAGCAACTGCTGTACTCTGTGCGAGAGTCCTTCTGGCCGATCAACGGCAGGCAGCTCTCCCGCAGTACCGTGCGCTCTTGCGTCGTGTGCCGCCGCCACAAAGGGCAAACTCTTACACCGATGATGGGCAATCTACCTCCCGAGCGAGTCACTCCCGCTCCACCCTTCCAGTCTATCGGAATGGATTTCGCAGGGCCCTTTCACATCCTTAATAAAAAAGGTCGTGGTGCTCGCGTATCCAAATGCTATTTATGTCTCTTCATCTGCTTTAGGTTCAAGTGTGTGCACTTGGAGGCCGTTAGCGACCTCTCTAAAGACGCATTTATTTCATGTTTAAAACGCTTCATTTCACGTAGAGGAAAACCCTTAGAGATATTTTCAGACAACGGGCGTAATTTCGTGGCAGCTGCCAAGGAAGTAGGTCAATTTCTAAAATCAAACGCGAAAGGAATTAGTGATCTTGCAGCAAACATGCAAATTAACTTCAATTTCCATCCACCTTACGCTCCTCACTTTTCTGGTCTGTCGGAGGCCGGCATTAAATCGGCTAAGCATATAATCAAACGTGTAATGGGCAACACTAATCTGACTTTCGAAGAGTTGTCCACGCTATTTGCGCAGGTTGAGGCTATAATGAATAGCCGACCCCTGTCCCCACTTTCTTCTTGTCCTACAGATTTCCTTCCTCTCTCCCCAGGACACTTCCTGATCGGCCGGCCACTAACCGCACCGCCATCGCCAATCATCGATGACAACGCACGCTGCCGCACAAGATATGAAGCCATCGAAAAAATGCGATAGCAATTTTGGACACGGTGGCAACGGGAGTACATCTCTGAGCTCCAAACAAGAAATAAATGGCGTGAGAACAAGGCCAAGTTGACAACTGGTGACCTAGTCCTTATTCAGGAGGATAATACGCCGCCACTATGCTGGCGCCTGGGGCGCATTGCTAAACTGTATCCAGGAGAGGACGGCATATCCCGCGTCGCCGATATCTCGACTACCAGAGGCACTATCAAGCGGTCCCTCACTCGCCTCTGCCCTTTACTAGACTGATCCGGATGCTCATCAAACATTATAAGCAATCAATGAAGACGCATTTAAAGAAAATAGAGACAATATTTAATGAAAAGGATCAAAACATCTCAATATTGCTTCACGTACATGCCATCACCACACCAGCCACTCGGTGTCCACATCACCGCACTGCCACTCACTTCATGAATCGTGGGCACACGTCGCTGCACCTGTACTTCTGCATCAGCGCCAAGGGCGCAACTTCATCAGCTTCGACGACGACGATCAGCTCCGACGACGACGGAAGCCCTCGTCGCCAACGTCTCCTCGTCCACGCTCCCCTGCTGGACTTCACCGGCCCCGGAGTATGTTCGCGCCAACACTACGCGACCATAGTTCGCCTGCGCCGCACTTCCCATCACTACGGCGCGCCCCGCGCCTGCCCTCACGCCCCGCAACGCGTCTGCGTCGAGCGCGCCGCACACGCGCTCTCTTTGCTCCGCTACCGCCAAGGATCACACACGCGCCCCTGCGCTCCCTACACGCGTCCTCAATAAACTACTCAAATACTGTATGTAAGCTTTAGAATACACGCGCTTACATAATGGCGACCGTGACAGGACTTCACCGGCCCCGGAGTATGTTCGCGCCAACACTACGCGACCATAGTTCGCCTGCGCCGCACTTCCCATCACTACGGCGCGCCCCGCGCCTGCCCTCACGCCCCGCAACGCGTCTGCGTCGAGCGCGCCGCACACGCGCTCTCTTTGCTCCGCTACCGCCAAGGATCACACACGCGCCCCTGCGCTCCCTACACGCGTCCTCAATAAACTACTCAAATACTGTATGTAAGCTTTAGAATACACGCGCTTACAATGACAAACAAACTTACAAGTGACTTACAATGGCATGATATAAGGGCAAATAAGCTTAAAGTCCTCTTACTATTGCTATTTTAAGTGTAATAACGCTAGTAGTCCTCTTTGTGATCTACTAATATGAGTGTAATCACAAAGCAAGGACCAAAATTGCTGTTTAATCCTTATGGACTAAAAATGATTTGAATTTGGATTGTGGATATTGTTAGAAAAGTAGCAATCACTGAAGAGATCAATCACGAACATTGTATGAACAAGTAACAGGCTGGCAAGAGAGAGAAAGTGTGAATTTGGTCAAAATGAAAACCCAAGATGGCGGCTGCGAAAATTTTCAGATTTTTCGTCATTGGTGTAGTTTTCATAATTTTCGAGGGTGCTAAAGCTGATAGTGAGGTCAAAATATAAATCCAAGATGGCAGTTGCTGGGCACGCCACAATTGTGGCGATAAGTCCCCTCTTTGAGGAGTGGCTAGAGAGGCGCCACGGCGTCCTCACCTTCCGCCTGACGCAGGTCCTCACCGGACATGGTTGTTTCGGGAGGTTCCTGTTCAGGATAAAGCGGGAGGAAACGCCCGGGTGTTACCACTGTGTGGATCGCCCGGAGGACACGGTGGAGCATACGGTGGAGGTCTGCCCAGCTTGGGCGGAGCACCGCCGTGTCCTCACGGAGGCGATCGGCGGCGGCGATCTCTCGCGTCCGGCCCTGGTTCAGGCCATGGTCCGGAGCGAGAGTGCATGGGAGGCCGTCACCTCCTTCTGCGAAGCAGTAATGCTCGCGAAGGAGGAGGCGGAGCGCGCGAGGGAGAGGCAAAATGCGCCCCCTCGCGCCCCGAGTCGCCGCAGGAGACGCCCCGGGCGTCGGGAGTCGCGAGCCGACTTCCGGCCACCGTAGGCGCGGGCTTGCGGACGGTGAGCAATGGGTAGCTCGCCGTCCGATAGGGACCAGGCCCGGGTCGACGGCGCGTTGTGTTCCACGCGCGCCTCAAAGAGATGTCAGCACCAACTGACGGGGTCCGGAAGGGCCAATGCCTGCCGGGGTTGCGGGTTTGTCTGAAAGGGATATCGCGACCTCGGCACACAGGCAACGGAAGGAACACGGGTGGGTTTTAGTCAGTAAAAGTCTGACACGCCCTCCCGCTCCACCCAGAGCGGGAGAAGTTATTTGATAATTTCCCATCCTCAAAAAAAAAAAAAAAAAAGATGGCAGTTGCGAAAATTTTCACATTTTTGTCATGGGTATCATTTTCATAGTTTCCGAGGGTGCTAAAGCCGATAGTGCGGTCAAAATGTAAATCCAAGATGGCGGCTGCGAAAAATTTCAAATTTATGTCATGGGTGTCGTTGTCATAGTTTTCGAGGGTGTTAAAGCCGATAGTGAGGTCAAAATGTAAATCCAAGATGGCGGCTGCTAAAATTTTTAAATTTTTCTTCATGGATGTCGTTTTCATATTTTTCGAGTGTGTTAAAGACGATAGTGACGCCAAAATTAAAATCCAAGATGGCGGCTGCTGATATTTTCAAATTTTCGTTATGGGTGTCGTTTTCAGTTTTCGAGGGTGCTAAACCCGATAGTGAGATCAAAATTATAATCCATGACGGCTCCGAACATTTTGTTTTTGTTTTAAATCATACATGAGACTGATGGATTTTCAACTCTCAGCGCTAAATCTAGCGTTGAAAATCCAACTGCACTTTTATTTTGGGATTAATTTAAGTGTCACTTAGTGAAGGTGAAAACGAGCATTATAGTGCTATTTTATAAGTCTATTTAAGTTTTAAGAGCATACATACTTGTAACGTAAATTAGAGTTTCTGGCTTAAACAGAACACGTATAAACCTTGTATGAAACCATAGTTCTTACAAGCTTTTGTTTGTATGGTTAGTTTGCTAGCTGGGAAGTGACGATCGTTTACTTGAATAAATAAGCTGGAAATCAAAAGGGTATTTCTCATTATGAATTAGATTAATGATTGCATTTTATGACAAATAATCATTAAAGAAATGGGTATTTTACCTTGATAACTTCCTTAATCCACTGATGGATGAAAAATTAATTAGAATCATTATCTTATCACTACCTTCCTGTCAAAGTATATAAACAAAAGTTGCAGCAAAGTAACATTCATTTCTTAGACTGGCAACATGAAGTTTTTGGCTGTGTCTCTATTGGCTTTGGCGGCGGTCGCCTCCGCGAGGAATGTCTACCTCGAGGATGTGATCGATCTTGAAGACAACACCGCTTACGATTATCACCGAAAAGTCGGTGGAGCTTTGGCCGAGAAGATCCGCCAAGCTGAGGAGGAAGCCGACCGGAACCCATCTAGAATCGTCGGTGGTTCTAATGCCAATCTCGGCCAATTTCCTTTCCAGGTCATTACCAAATTCTTTTTCTAACTACTGTAACATCGCAAAATTTTAAATGTGTCCTTAGTAACAACAGCTTAATCATTACTTCACAGGCTGGTCTTATCGTTGATCTCGCAAGTGGGCAGAGCGTTTGCGGTGGTTCTTTGCTCAACTCATGGAGGGTGCTAACTGCCGCTCACTGTTGGTTTGATGGTAATAACCAGGGCAGATGGTTGACAGTTGTCCTTGGTTCAGTCCGTCTATTCAGTGGTGGTACCAGGTTGGGTACCTCTAACGTCATCATGCATGGAAGCTGGAGCCCTGCACTTACCCGTAATGACATTGCCATGATCAACTTACCTTCTTCTGTTGGAACTTCAAGTAAGTTACCTACTCAGATCACCAAATATTTTTTTTTAAAGTCGTGTAGACATTTTCAAGACAGTTTTGCTCCATAAATAACTAAAATATTATCAACAGACAACATCGCTCCCATTGCTCTTCCCTCTGGTAATGAACTCAACAACCAATTCAATGGCGCTACTGCTACCGCATCTGGCTTCGGTCTCACCAGTGATGGTAAGCGAAATAAATATTCATAATATTTTTTAATTGTTTTATTGGGCATGCTTTAATATACATGCATTGATTTCAGGTGGAAGTGTCAGTGAAACTTTGAGACACGTTAACTTACCCGTGATCACCAATGCCGTGTGCCGGCAGTACTCAACCGCTTTCAATGTGTTCGTTGTGGATTCTAACATTTGCGTGAACGGCGCCGGCCCCAGAAGCACCTGTCGCGGTGACTCCGGCGGTCCTCTCGTCGTCAACAGCAACAACAGGCGTATCTTGGTATATTATTTTAATATTACTTATCGGCCTGCTGCTTATGTAGTTCAAACCAGATCTTTTTAATTTTGTGAAACCGTCATCAAGTAAATACAGGAATGATTTTATAGGCTTCATAATTTTGTTCTTAAAAATTTCCTACTTTCCAACAGATCGGTGTGACCTCTTTTGGATCTAACCGCGGATGCCAAGCTGGTTCTCCTGCTGTCTTCGCAAGAGTTACATCTTTCATAAGCTGGATTAACCAACGTCTCTGAATAGATAATAGATAACAAGGCTCCTTTGTACAGACTGCAATTAAAATTATTAAGAAATAAGTTGACTTTTTATTATGTCGTATTAGAGGTCCAACAAATAATGTTGTTCCTATATTTAATTTTTCTATAACACAGCCCATAGCGCAGTTCAATTTTAGACTTAGCAACTCCAAACTTGCACCGTTTTACCGGGTAAAAAATATATTTATTTCTCAAAAGAATTACACTTACAGAGAAAATATAAACAAAATGATGTGCCATTTGATGTAAAATATCTTATAGTTTACACGTGCATATTTTGTCAGTAAAGTGTTTTATTTACAAATCGTTCTATAAGGAAATAATGACAACAAGAAGGTAGAATTGATTCGTATTACCATACATTGCCAAAAGAGATTCCATTGCCTAGAATGGAATCTGTCTATGAGCTGTTACAAACCGCATTTCAGTATCTTTCAGTTTTAACTTATAGTTACTGAAAAGAGGTTTTTAACAGCTATTATTACCAAATAACAGTAAAGATACCAAGGAATTTTAGGAGGAGCTAACATTGTTAACGCCCAGAATAGCAAGGAATGGCCGATTAGGTTATGTACGTCCTACTAATGAAATAAAAAAAGATTAAGGATTGATAAGAATTTTAATTAGAATTTGAATTGATATTGAACACTTGATAATAAAAACCCAAATAACATGAACGAACGTATTTTCCAAATAGCGATAGTATCATTAGGTGCAGGGCATAAAAAGTAGATTAAGTGTTATTTATTAAAGTACCTGGTCGATCGAGCTCTGCTCGGATGAAAATAGATAAACATATCGTTCAGGTATACCAACGTTGTATCACGTTCCCGAGGATGTGAAATTAGAGAAAACCATTTTTCCCAGATATGAGAACCAGCTAGATCGATTTTTTTTTGCAGCTTTCATCGAAATCGTTAGAGCCGTTTTCGAGAGTGTGATTACAAATATATATATATTATATATATACCAATATTGCTCATTTAATAGTATAGGATAAGGAATTATTCCAACACCAAATGTTCACTAAAGTACTGAAGGAAGTTGGTACCAGGTAACGAACGATGTGACGGGAATTACCTCGCTTGAAGGAGTGCGAGCCCATTATCACAATACAAATAATCACTCAACACTTTTGTTTACTGCTAGTAAATTTTTCCGACAATTTTTTTGGTAATTATTAGTTATTATGTTAATTAGTTTGTGTGTGAAATTAAATTACGTATTATATCGTGTTTTAAATAAGTGGGATAAATTGAAGGTTTTTTTTAGATCTGGTATTGGTTTGCTCTTGACCTCGATCTCACCTGATAGAAAACGATGGAGGAGGACTATGACTATATTGAAGGAATTCGCACTGTTTATCTCCTTTGGTAATTTATTAAAAAGTTTCTCTCCCTCATAAGTAACTGTTCTTTTACCTTGATTGGTTCGTACTCCAAGAAGTAGGCTCTGACCTTTTCTACGACTGCTGCGGTAATGTAATTGCATTGAAAAAAATATGTGTATGTATGTTTTTTATTATATAAAAATATAAATGTATAAATTTTTAACAGAACTCTTTTTTCATTTCCTTAAGTTTTTGTTTAAATATTCAGAGACGTTGGTTGATCCAGCTGATGAATGATGAAACTCTGGCGAAGGCAGCAGGGGCACCAATTTGGCAGCCGCGGTCAGATCCGAAGGAAGTCACGCCGATCTGTTGGGAAGCAAAAACCAATCTTTATAAAATTACCACTAACATTGTCGAAATGGATTGAAGTTTGTAACTCGACCGATAAAAAAAATAACTTCCTCAAAATACTGTTTATTATAATTTCAGTAACCTATAGGACAGCTGATAAACACTGTTATGTATATTGTCTACTTACCAGGATTCGCCTGTTGTTGCTGGTAACAACGAGAGGGCCACCGGAATCACCCTGGCAGGTGCTTCTGCCACCTGCACCGCTGGTGCAAACATTTGCATCCACGATGAGGAGCGGGAAGGACTGGCGGCACACAGCGTTTGAGATCACGGGCAAGTTGACGTGGCTCAGGAACTGGTTCACACCGATGCCTGCGCCTGTACAGTTATAACATAGATAATAACAAATGTTTTCAAGTGGCCGATCGAGACATAAGGATTCAATTCTTGTTATTGTTCACAAACAAATATAAGGATAAAATTATTCCTTACCATCGCTAGTGCGACCGAAGCCAGATGCGATAGCAGTAGCACCGACGAATTGGTTGTTGAGCTCATTACCAGAGGGCAGAGCAATGGGAGCGATGGCGCCTGTAGAAACACAAAAGTTAAATAATAGTATATACGGAAATTTTGTGAAAAAATGCGTGAAATTGAAACAGTTCTGTTCAAATAACTTACTTGAGATACCAACAGCAGACGGTAAATTGATCATGGCAATATCATTACGGATTATGGAAGGAATCCAGCTACCGTGCATGACGACATTGGACGTAGCCAACCTGGTACCGCCACTGAACAGACGGATTGAGCCGAGGACAACTGTGAACCTCCAGGCCTGGTTTTGGCCATCGAACCAGCAGTGAGCAGCGGTGAGAACCCTCCATGAGTTTAGCAATGATCCCCCACAGGCACCCTGACCACCGTTAAAGTCAGCGATAAGTCCAGCCTATAAAGAAATATTTCAACAGCGTTATGAAAATACAATTAGTTGAATATGCTTTTAGATTTAACATTTAGCTAAAACACAATCGCTTTAAACCTGGTAAGGGAATTGGCCGACACTAGATGCAGAACCGCCGACAATTCTGGATTGATGTTTTTCAGCTTCCTCCTCAGCTTGACGGATTCTGTCGGCCAAAGGTGCACCAACTTTACTGAGGTATCCGTACGCGGTGATGTCTTCAAGGTCGATCACACTCTCGAGGTTGACGTTCCTCGCGGAGGCAACCGCCGCCAGAGCCAATAGAGTCACAGCCAAGACTTTCATTATGCCAGGTCTAAGAAAAGAATGCAATGACTACTCAGTTGTGAGTATTTATATGCGCTAATAGTGAGATAATACTGAGATAAATAATAAATATTACCATTATCATTCTATTTCCGATCAAAGGATTAAAGGTAATATTTGGGTTTTTTTTATGAGGTGTGATACTACGGCATACGACACCTTATTTAAAAAAAAACCCAAACCATCAAATCAAACATATCAATCTAAAAAAAAACTGAAAAAATCTCAAACTCAAAGCATTTATTTCAATTAAACCATTTACAGGCACTTTTGAATTGTCAAGGAATCGGTCAGTCCAAAATATGAAGCTAGTTGCCCATTCCAAAGCGTAGTAGTTACCTATGGAGAAGAACGGGCAAGAAGCTCCACGGACACTTGTAAATAAAATAAATTGTTACAAAGTATTGGTTACATCGTTCATGTTGAAGTGAGGTGTTTGACTCCCCCCGCGACGTCTCAGAGGGGCGCGCGTGGAACACTACCAACCTACCTACCAACCAACCTTCCTACCAATAAACTTACCAAACTACCCACCAAACAACCTACCCACCAACCAACCCACCAACCTACCCACCAACCTACCAACCAACCTACCCTTCGTTCATTGATTTCTTCATGTCTTCAGAAATACCTACTTTATCGATATTTATGGAGAAATCTAAGTTCTCAATCGATAATGAGCCTAATTAAAGAATTATTATCAACATTATCTCGAAAAATTCGAACTACGAAAGTATATAAATACCACTATCGAAGAAGTTCGTTGCATTTATTTTGTTAGTAGTAGCAACATGAAGTTCTTAGCAGTGACTGTATTTGCTCTTATAGCAGTCGCCTCCGCAAGGCACATCAGCCTCGAAGATGTCGTCGATTTGGAACAAAACTTCGCGTATGGATACCTGAACAGAGTCGGCATTCCATTAGCTGGCAAAATCCGTCAAGCTGAGGAGGAGGGCAACCGCGATATATCCCGCATCGTCGGAGGATCCTTAGCTGCTCTTGGGCAATTCCCGTATCAGGTTCTTAATTTATTATTATTTGTATGCGTTAAATTCTGAAATTAACATTATTTAAGCCGCAACATAAATAATAATTGAGGGTCGACGAATAGACCAACGCGGCAGAAAAAATATACAAAACACACATAATTTTACTTATATATATTACAGTTCATTTAGTCGACCCTCTTTAAGAACTATTTTACCAATTTTTTTAAAACTCGTATTGGCGTTATGCTTGCAACATAAAAATAACATAAAACAATGTATTCCACAGGCTGGACTTGTGCTACAACTGCCATTCGGCACTGCTTTCGCTGGTGCAGTCCTGGTGTCCCCAAATAGGCTACTCAGTGCTGCTCATAACTTCCATGATAACGTATCGACAGTCACAAGTGTGACTGTTGTTCTTGGCTCAACTACTATATTCACCGGTGGTACCAGGATTACTCCCAGTGAAATTATTTTGCACCCTAATTATATTCCCCTCCCTCCCATAAATGATATTGCGATGGTCAACTTACCACAAAACGTGATTTCATCTAGTAAGTATAATCTTCCTCATATTTTTTCTTATAAGATAACGTAGGATTTTATATTTATTATAATGATAATACAAAATATAACCGCCTCAGAAAAATCTTTTTTTTTCTTCTTAATTTAGCTTTAATTAAGTAGATAGTGCATTCTTGGATTTTGGCTGTGAGTCATAATTTTTTTTTTGATGTGTTGAAAGTTTTAAAGCATCTTCATATAATGAATATATTGGTCGCATAGTACGCTAGATCACTATTTGAAAACTCCTATACCAATTCAAGCCTAAATAACAAACTTAGTCATCTGCAGGTATCGTCGCCCCCATCGCTCTGCCTTCTGGATCTCAGCTCGATGAGGACTTTGCCGGTGAAATTGGAATAGCATCTGGCTGGGGGAAAACCGCCGATGGTAAGAAAACTCCTTTCTATTTAAATATTTTTAGTACCATAATTCTTAAGCACTTTTACTGTTAGCCTGCACCATCCCACTACTGGGTAAAGGTCTCTCCTCTAACTTCCAGTTTTTAAACTCTATCCAAAATATTGTACGCTTACTTCGTCAAGGAAATCATTTTTGAATGGACACGGCTGAAGACCAATATAAGATTAAGAAGACTGCTAGCGAGATTTACAAGAAACCTAAATCGGCTAGCAGCGAGAACCTCAGACGTAGACATTGGAAACCGCAAAGAGCAGTTGCACCAGTGAAGTTGAACCTGAACCAACCTAGCGGCGCCGTCGTAAAAAGATGCCCACCCATTGATAAATATTACCCGTCTCTCCACTATTCCGTTGCCTCCTCAAGGATGCATATCCGGTACGGGTCCCAAATCCTTCCTTATAATAAGGGCACGTCTTCTCTATCATTACCGCTCCCCCCGGCCTACTCCTTGATATGCAATGGTCTCTGTAGCCTGTGATGAGGCTCCAGGGGCTAGTGCAAATCTCGGAGTTCATTCGATTTATCGAGTCTGGTTACGACACGCAGGGGTCGATGCATTTCATTCATTCATTCATTGACATTTAATTGTGTTCATTTCTACACAGACGGCGGCGTTGTCACAAATCAACCGTTGAGCTATGTGCACTTGCCTGTGATCACGAACGCTGAGTGTTCACAAACTTTTGGCAATTTTGTCTTATCCTCCAACGTGTGCACCAGCGGTGAAGGTGGCAAGAACATCTGCACTGGTGACTCCGGCGGTCCTGTTGTTGTAACCAGGGACGAAAAACCTCTTTTGGTACGTATGACTGATGCTTAGGATTTTTGTAGCCCCCAATCATTTCAAAGTCAAATATGCAATTATTTTGCTAGCTGGCTCTTTTGAGATTAATTTCTAAATTACAATGAAAAGAGAAATCCTCATTCCGGTATGGAGTTCTTTCGTATCCTGAAAATTACCCATCTCAGGGTTAAATGCTTTTTTCACAGACAAATGCAGTAGACATTTTCAGCCAATCGATTTTTTTAAAAGTATAACAGCTATCTTGATGAATGAAACCTTTCCTAATGTATTGTTTTGTTTGCCCCAACAGATTGGTATCACTTCGTTCGGGGCCGGTCTATGCGAGATTGGTAGCCCTTCCGCTTACGCAAGAGTCACCTACTACATGGACTGGATCAACGAACATCTTTGAAATTATTTTATTATAATTAAAATCGTGTCAACGATTGGATGTTTTTTTTAAGAGTAGAATCATGATTTGCTTCAGATCTGTATGCAAAAGTAGAGGTACCTACATAATTATTGATTGATGGAGAGACACAAAATCAGTCATTTAGCAACAAGGTTAACTCAACAGACAATAAAATACAAACTTGTGGCGGCATCTAAATCGCCATATGCGAACTACGCATCAAAGACCTGTCGTGACACAAAATCCTGACGTCATACAAATCCTGCATCGCGCAATTAGAGTTTACCGTGCGAACGACATATATAGGACTATCCGACTTCAACCGTTGAGCAGTTGCCCGCCAAACACGACACCCGTCTGGTCGGAGGATCCTCCCTTTTTAATGGAGGATGAGTGAACTTTACACCCTGCTCGGCATACCTCTGCGAACACGCTAGTGCGCTTTTTTGATGCGAAATCTGTGAGCAAAAAATCGTACTTAAATGAAAACAATCAAAAATCATATTTCGTTCTGGAAAAGACTTTTCAGATCTAGTAGTCCTCGTTAACGTAGTGTTATTGTATTGCTTACAAATCTAAAAAAAAAACAAATATTCTTTTCGAAAACCTTTTCAAAATGGCAACATTGTCTTGACACAGCTGCGGTTTTATCGTCCGATATTTCTAACGTCACAAATATTTTCCCGCAGTGATCATTTTGCAGCGAAATCAGACATGAATCAGTCTGTACGTTCGTTTATCCTATTCTAATTAAAGTTGTAACCAAGTATGGCACAAAAAAATTTCCTAAAAAGCCTTCATGGGCACTTATGAAACGTCAGAAGCTAGGTGCACGGTTCCAATTGATCGCTTCCTATGGAGAAGAGCCAGCAAGAAACTCTACGGTTACTCTTTTAAAAATAATTGGTATCAATTCACAAATAAATAAATAAATTTCAAAGAAATGGTATCAATTCACTAGGTTTAAAAGTACAAATGGGTGTGCCACAAGGCTCAATATTGGGTCCATTCCTATTTAGTGTATATTAATTATCTAATAGACTAGATATTTACATCTTTTTAGTAAAATAGGCTATAGACATAATTAAGGTACAAGAAATAGGGACCTATTAGTTCAACTAAGCTTCAGACTGGCTAAAGATTACTATCTATTAGTATACAGTATTATATCTTTTATGGGGTACTGTTCAAAATGTTACAATAAAATTCCTCCCCACATACTTCAACTGAATGAGACGAAATTCAAATCTTGTATAAACCGCACAATATACAGGCAGACATATTATAAATTGGGGTATTACATCGCTGATAAAAATGCTTAGCTCAATGCTCGTCCTGCTCCACAACCTACTTGATTAAAAATTTGCCTAGCCTTTTCCCAAGTATGTTGGGGTCGGCTTCCAGTCTAACCGGATGCAGCTGAATACCAATATTTTACATGAAGCGACTGCCTGTCTGACCTCCACAACCCAGTAACTGGGTAATACGATATCCCTTGGTAAGACTGGTTGTCAGACTTTCGGGCTTCTGACGACCCGTAATGACTGTCAAAGATCCACGAATGATAGCTTTCCAAGACTTGATAGCTTTCGGTATGTAAAGGTGGCCACCTATCCACAGACCAACCCGGGCAAGCGTAGCTTTACCTGATGGATCGTAGCTTTACATGTTCTTTAACGGACGCCGTCAGTTGGGACTGGTCATCTCTTAGCTACCATGCCTTATTTTTTTTATGTTCTTTGTTTTATCCTTTTATTATGGACATTTCTAACGTGCACGTCTTTCTACATTGATCAACATGAATGATATAATGGAATAAATGCTTTGAGTTTGAGTTTACTCCCCGAACTTCTTCGGAATAATTAATTGTCAAGTAATTTTACTTAAATAAAAAGTTTACGTTATGCTATATACCTACATATTACGTTCTTACCATTTGCTTACTATATTTTGGTAGGCGTCAAATATGCTGGAAAAGTACCCATCACGTCGATATGGATACCTATCACGTCCGTAAACCTTCTCCAGATAATTTAATTTGACCCTGTATGGGAAACTTTGAATGAACAATTCGTTAGTTAATAAACGAACGACTTGTTCATTCAAAGTTTTCAAACAAACAAACTATGGCACTCGATACTCGATACCGCTACCGAAACAGCCCCTAGTTCTTAGTGATAGTTCACTTTTTTGTATGCGGCAAAAGCATATAATGAGCAGTGCAGGCGCTTAATTTGGTAATGTCAAAGTCAAATAATTTAATTCAAGTATGCCAATAAAAGGCACTTTTGGACGTCTTTAGAATTAATTCTAGTTGCCCCTTCCAAAAGGTAGTTTCTTATAAAACTCCATACTTGTTACCTACTCTTTTAAAATGTTTTATGTGTCGCAGGCAAATTGTATGATTGGTCATTTTACAAACAGCGCCGTCCGTTTACAAACACTGGCAGTTTTACAAAATGCTTAAGGCAAATTGGCAATTTGTTCAATTTCGACATTGATTGTTATTGTAGGGTGACCATCACAAAATGATGCTGAGGTCGGTCGGGCCCCGGAAAATCTTATCAGGGTCTCTGCCAAGGAAGTAAGAAAGGTTATTCAGTGTATGAGTAGGGGTAAATCCCCGGTTCATGACGGCTTCAGCGTCGAGCACCTCAAGCATGCGGGTCCGCATCTACCCGGGTCTTGTCTATTCACTGTGTATTTCACATTTGTACCAGATTTTTTTTAAACAAATTTAATGCCAGTGATAAAAAACAAAACGGGTGACATAACTGACATGGGTAATTACAGGCCGATATCTTTGGCGACAATCATGGCAAAAGCCCTGGACAGGCTAATTGATAACCACCTAGCTAAGTATATACGTATAAGTGTTTTGTAAACGGCGTTTGAATTATCCATCAAATGTTGTGGCATATTATGAAGTGAGTAGGCAATTTACATTTTGCCTTAGGCATTTTGCAAAACCGCCAGCGATTGTAAACGGACGGCGCCGTTTGTAAAATGACAAATCATACAATCTTCCTGCGACATATACATTAATTATGTACCTACCTGGAATAAAATTTCTGCATTACTATCATAGGTATAGTCGGAAATAGGATACCTACTAAGTTCGTCGTCTATTACATGGTCGGTTATGTAACATGACAACTGAAAATTGTATATTTCACGTTAGTCGAGTTCAAGGGTAAATTAGATATAGCGTACTTCTCAGGGGAAACAGTTATGAATATAGAATAGCCTTTGTACATCACGGGTAAAAGATAGCCTTAAGGCCAGGTTACACGGTGCGAGCTAACGTGCGAGCTGGCGAGGCGAGTTACTGCAGTGCAGCAACTTGCACTGTGTGACCGCATCATGCGAGTTCCTGTCATGTGCGAGTCGGTCAGTAACTCGCATCCGAGTTACTATAACAATTTTTATTTTTCCTTGCCACGGGCCTTCCCCCACCACGCCATTCGAATGCGACTCGGACGTCAACTCGCACGTTTTTAACAAAATGCACGCTCAGGCGCACTCCGGGTACATTCAGCTCGAAGTATTCACCGCAAAGTATTTTAGTAACGGCTTTTTTTGTGCTATGAACCATAATCAGTTGTGTATTTTGATACAACATTGCACGGGATATGATGAGTCCGACGACCGAACCAGACCCATGAGACATGCGAGTACACAGGTGCAGTAACTGTCACGCCAGGAGCTCGGAGTAATGTGGACGGGTGAGGCGAGTCGAGCTACTGTCATGCCAGTACAAATGGCAGTAGCTGTCTACTGTCAACGCCAGTAGCTCGTACCGTGTAACCGTGCCTTTACAAATAGCTAAAGCAATGTTTCACTGACACGTAATTCATTAATATTAACACGTTTATCCGACCGAAGTACTTGTTCAGTGAAGTAGTCCGGTAAAGTCAGTTTGCTTTTATTAGTCCCTCATCAAATCATCTTTGTCTCAATTTCGTTTCCGTAATCAACCGTGCCCGTGTCCACCAACCATGTCAGGTGGTACTTTGCGAGCCATTGATCTGTTCTAAAAGTATGTGATGAAAATGTAAATAAACTGTGGATGCCAATAAAATTTGTAGTGTCACTTACAAATTGACTCCTTTCATTTGGTTTTTTTAATGCATACTATACTCTACATTCTAATTTCACGTACATTTGATTAAAAGTTGAAACCTTCTAAGTAACGATTAATGTGTCACTAATTCTCTTCAGTGAGTAACTGTGTAAGAATTTAACCTGATTATGGTTTGTTTACTCCGTCATCAGATAGGTACTTTTGAAACAGACCATAGGTAACATCTTTCTCACGATCCTTTCATGTTTTCCCTGGCCTGCTGCTTTTCTTATAGCCATTGTATGAGTCAAAGCGTTTGCTACGTAATTAATACCTAATACACTAAAACCTCCCAAATTCCCATTTTTAAGGTTCAGGTTCAAGGTAGCCAACAAGAAATTCGTTTCGTCATGTCCGTTGATCTGTCTGTCTGTCTGACTGTCTGTCTGTCTGCAGCTTAGCTCAGAGACACTTAGTATATAAAAGCTGTAATTTGGTATGGGTCGCAATAATCATGCCGACAAAGTGGTCAAATACAATCATGAAAAAATATTTTCTTTGGGATCGAAAAAAAAAATCCCCACTTTACGGGAGGTCCCCTACACGTAAAGTGGGGATTTTTTTTCTCTTCTATCCCATTGTGTGGGGTATCGTTGGAAAGGTCGTGCAAAACATTGTGAGTGTGTCAAACCATTTTTGGATTCAGGGATCCGTTTGCGAAATATTAAGCTTTAAAGTAAAAAAAATTGTCGGATTGGTATCACCTCGTTCGGGACAGATCTATGCCAGACTGGGATGCCTTCTGCTTCTGCAAGAGTCACATTCTTCATGAACGGGATCAACCAATGACTTTGAAATAGAAACAACATCACAAATTTTATTACAATGTTCAATTTAAAAACTTGGTGTTTTTTATTAATTACAAGCTTTTGCGCACGGCGTCGCCCATATAGAGGTTGGAATTTAACCCGCGAGAACATACTACAGGGATAAAAAGTATCCTATGTCCGAATCCTAATCCAGGTCATGGTCTACCGGTTAGCCAAATAAGGCAAATTGGCAATTTGTTCAATTTCGACATTGATTGTTATTGTAGGGTGACCATCACAAAATGATGCTGAGGTCGGTCGGGCCCCGGAAAATCTTATCAGGGTCTCTGCCAAGGAAGTAAGAAAGGTTATTCAGTGTATGAGTAGGGGTAAATCCCCGGTTCATGACGGCTTCAGCGTCGAGCACCTCAAGCATGCGGGTCCGCATCTACCTGGGTCTTGTCTATTCACTGTGTATTTCACATTCGTACCAGATTTTTTTTAAACAAATGTAATGCCAGTGATAAAAAACAAAACGGGTGACATAACTGACATGGGTAATTACAGGCCGATATCTTTGGCGACAATCATGGCAAAAGCCCTGGACAGGCTAATTGATAACCACCTAGCTAAGTATATACGTATAAGTGTTTTGTAAACGGCGTTTGAATTATCCATCAAATGTTGTGGCATATTATGAAGTGAGTAGGCAATTTACATTTTGCCTTAGGCATTTTGCAAAACCGCCAGCGATTGTAAACGGATTGCGCCGTTTGTAAAATGACGAATCATACAATCTGCCTGCGACATATACATTAATTATGTACCTACCTGGAATAAAATTTCTGCATTACTACCATAGGTATAGTCGGAAATAGGATACCTACTAAGTTCGTCGTCTATTACATGGTCGGTTATGTAACATGACAACTGAAAATGGTATATTTCACGTTAGTCGAGTTCAAGGGTAAATTAGATATAGCGTACTTCTCAGGGGAAACAGTTATGAATATAGAATAGCCTTTGTAATCACGGGTAAAAGATAGCCTTAAGGCCAGGTTACACGGTGCGAGCTAACGTGCGAGCTGGCGAGGCGAGTTACTGCAGTGCAGCAACTTGCACTGTGTGACCGCATCATGCGAGTCAGTAACTCGCATCCGAGTTACTATAACAATTTTTATTTTTCCTTGCCACGGGCCTTCCCCCACCACGCCATTCGAATGCGACTCGGACGTCAACTCGCACGTTTTTAACAAAATGCACGCTCAGGCGCACTCCGGGTACATTCAGCTCGAAGTATTCACCGCAAAGTATTTTAGTAACGGCTTTTATTGTGCTATGAACCATAATCAGTCGTGTATTTTGATACAACATTGCACGGGATATGATGAGTCCGACGACCGAACCAGACCCATGAGACATGCGAGTACACAGGTGCAGTAACTGTCACGCCAGGAGCTCGGAGTAATGTGGACGGGTGAGGCGAGTCGAGCTACTGTCATGCCAGTACAAATGGCAGTAGCTGACTACTGTCAACGCCAGTAGCTCGTACCGTGTAACCGTGCCTTTACAAATAGCTAAAGCAATGTTTCACAGACACGTAATTCATTAATATTAACACGTTTATCCGACCGAAGTACTTGTTCCGTGAAGTAGTCCGGTAAAGTCAGTTTGCTTTTATTAGTCCCTCATCAAATCATCTTTGTCTCAATTTCGTTTCCGTAATCAACCGTGCCCGTGTCCATCAACCATGTCAGGTGGTACTTTGCGAGCCATTGATCTGTTCTAAAAGTATGTGATGAAAATGTAAATAAACTGTGGATGCCAATAAAATTTGTAGTGTCACTTACAAATTGAGTCCTTTCATTTGGTTTTTTTAATGCATACTATACTCTACATTCAAATTTCACGTACATTTGATTAAAAGTTGAAACCTTCTAAGTAACGATTAATGTGTCACTAATTCTCTTCAGTGAGTAACTGTGTAAGAATTTAACCTGATTATGGTTTGTTTACTCCGTCATCAGATAGGTACTTTTGAAACAGACCATAGGTAACATCTTTCTCACGATCCTTTCATGTTTTCCCTGGCCTGCTGCTTTTCTTATAACCATTGTATGAGTCAAAGCGTTTGCTACGTAATTAATACCTAATACACTAAAACCTCCCAAATTCCCATTTTTAAGGTTCAGGTTCAAGATAGTCAACAAGAAATTCGTTTCGTCATGTCCGTTTGTCTGTCTGTCTATCTGACTGTCTGTCTGTCTGCAGCTTAGCTCAGCGACACTTAGTATATAAAAGCTGTAATTTGGTATGGGTCGCAATAATCATGCCGACAAAGTGGTCAAATAAAATCAAGAAAAAATATTTTCTTTGGGATCGAAAAAAAAAATCCCCACTTTACGTGTAGGGGACCTCCCGTAAAGTGGGGATTTTTTTTTCTCTTCTATCCCATCGTGTGGGGTATCGTTGGAAAGGTCGTGCAAAACATTGTGAGTGTGTCAAACCATTTTTGGATTCAGGGATCCGTTTGCGAAATATTAAGCTTTATAGTAAAAAAAATTGTCGGATTGGTATCACCTCGTTCGGGACAGATCTATGCCAGACTGGGATGCCTTCTGCTTCTGCAAGAGTCACATTCTTCATGAACGGGATCAACCAATGACTTTGAAATAGAAACAACATCACAAATTTTATTACAATCAATTTAAAAACTTGGTGTTTTTTATTAATTACAAGCTTTTGCGCACGGCGTCGCCCATATAGTGGTTGGAATTTAACCCACGGGAACTTACTTCAGGGATAAAAAGTATCCTATGTCCGAATCCTAATCCAGGTCATGGTCTACCGGTTAGCCAAATTTCATCGAAATCCGTTCAGTGTCTTATCGATCGTCTTATCTCTGGTTTATCGAGTTGGTACTAAAAGTTGAGCCTAGTGGTTTTAAAAAGTTAAAAAAAAACCCTATCTCTGGGGCAGTCAGGTAATAATGTCGTCCCGAAAACGAGAGAAAAGAGATATTTGGTGAAATTAAAAAAATTGGCTCGAAAATATTTCTCGATAAAACCTTCCACGGTGGCCTCAGAAAGGCTATTTTCAACAGCATGAAATATACTGACAGAAATAAAGAATAAATTCGCCAAAAAATTTGCAACTATAATGTTTCTTTCATAAAAAAATACCTATACTTAGTAAATTTTTATACAATTGAAAATCATCGGTTTTTCCTTTCACCGTCTTTGACTAATAACTTTCCGCGTGCAGTTATAGTAGAATCAGGTATTCGTGTTCGGTGAATAGTAGGTACAATCGGTATTCGTATTCGTAAAAGTAGTAGTCGTTGCATTACTAGAAAAAATATATAAAGGTTTTAAGACATGATGCCTTTTACAATTATCTCGTAAACTGATTCGAACTGCTTTCTTTCAACAATGTTATCACAATTAATAAGACAAGCAGACAATCAAAAACAATATTATCTGGAACGTCATTCATGACTTACAGACAGATAAAAAAAACCCGGCCATATCTGTACCTAAGTCCTACCTCATGCACGATAGGGCTTCGTGGTTTAGTGAGGGTAGATTGTGCTTAGCTTGATATAGTTACGTAGTTAAACCAGCACAGAGAGAACCATGAATGATCCTACAAGGATTCCGTTTTTGCCTTTTGAGGTACGGAACCCTAAAAAAGGTTTTACTTGTAGAATAAATCCTAAAGGGGAAAAATCAATGTATCGCAAAACTGATACGGTGATAAGCAAACAAGTAAGTTCATTTTGAATTATACTTTACGTGATTTCGTGTGGCGAAATATGGGTGTAAAGTCTATTTATAACCTTGTTTCCAATTGATGTTTTCACTTACACGAAAATCAACTTTATACTTTATACTGCTATGGCTGCGTACCATGGTTACGTCGGGTCAGTTCTTAGATACGGTCTTCTTTTATGGGGTAATTCTTCTCAGGCTAAAAATGTCTTTATCACAAAAAAAAAATGTGTCAGAGCAATCTGTGGGGTTGGACCGGTTCAATCTTGCAGACCTTTATTTAAGAAATTAAGATTACTAACTTTACCTAGTCTGTATATATTAGAAGTAGGATTATTTGTTATAAAGCACTCTGAGCGTTATACTAAAGCCATAGTAAATAAAAAATTCCTTTCAAGAGATCCAACCCGACTGGCTGTCTCAAGATGTAGAAGCACACTAGTTCACAACAATTGTTACAATATGTCTGTCAAAATATATAACCAAATACCCAAAGAGATCAGAGAGCTACCACTAAACTACTTTAAAAATAAACTTAAGAAATGGCTCTATAATAATGCGTTTTATACAATAAATGAGTTCTTAAATTATAAGCAAAGCTCGAAATATGATCTCACTAGTAATATAATTAAATAACGTAATTTTTAGGATTTTTATCTTTTCTATATTTTACTTCATGATCTCCGTAGTAACAATTGAAGTGATTTTTTTGCATGCTGAAACAGTAAGTAAACAAAATATGTGGAACTTCTTATATTTAAGTTAAGACCTATTCTGTACCATATTTTATGCAAAATAAAGAAATTCTAAACAAAGTAGATTTTAGACTGATTAGTACTGTTGAAAAAGTAATTAAAAAATATGAAGTTGTAGCGCAAACTGAACCTTATATGTAGGGATTACAGTTGTTTTTCCTAAAACGCAGATTAGGTACCATAGGTTCAGTTCTGCCTAACGCTTCGGGTAGTACAGGCGTGATGTTATATTATATTGTGATTCGAACACCCACACTTTATAGGCGTAAAAGCATGCAAAAATTATACCACTAACAATTTGCTAATAAAAAACTAAAAGGCGACTCTAAGGGTTCTTGGTTTGACTATGGAACCCCACACACAAGATAACATAATACCTACGTGTATAATCGTATTATGTCCACACAATATAATCAGTATATCAATTAATCTTTTAGATTATGAACGGTTATTCATTCAGTTGTTGGTCAATATTTAGGAACATTTTAAACAAATCATTTGAATGACCTAAGCTTGTCTTTTAACTGGAGCCTTCGATCAACAATGGTATAGTTGGTCGAAGTCCGTAGCCGTCATGAAACATAAACATCGTAAACTTGCAAATCTCGCTGTTTATCTTCTTAGGTTAAGTACCTAGATACAGCAGTTCTTCTTCTTCTGTCTTCCGAAAGTGCTTAAATTCAAGTTCAGGAAAAATAACCAAGAAAGAGATACACGCAAAGAGATGGTGGAAAGAGAGAGACCGTACCAGTGGTAGGCAGGGCACCCATATAAAGATCAACTAGCTGCGCCCCGCCGTTTCACCCGCATAAGTCTCCATCCCGTAGGAATATTGGGATAAAAAGTATATTAGGTCCTAATCCAGGTCATGGTCCACCCATGTACCAAATTTCATCCAAATCTGTTCAGCCGTTTTAGCGTGAAAACGGAACAAACAAATAAATTCACTTTCACATTTATAACATTAGTTAGGATTATCTGTACTGGTTCAGGTATTTTTTTTATGCAATCACACACTTAAGGGAATTAGTAATACATTTATCTGTATTTAAAAGGTTTTAACTTTATATCTCACCAATTGTTTTTACAATTATTGTTTGAATAACATGATTCAATTGTAATTGAAAATCATCGATTAAAATTGAGGTTACAAAATTAAAAGCTCAATTGTCAAATGAAAATCATTTATAAGGTCATCACTGCCTTTCGTGAGGCGAGGCACACAGCCAGCCAGCACCCACGGCTTCAACGGGTATCCTGACCACTAGCATGCAGCGAACGCGCATTCTTGGTCATCACCCTCAGCGTCATCAGCAACCTTGGCACAGCACCTGCACTTTCGGCCGGTCTCACAAACAGAGCCCATTCCACTTTCTCCTGGTCGTCGCCAGCAGTCAGCCACAACCCGGCGCTGTACCACATCCGACGCACTGGATCATAACACAGCGCCACCCCGACTCACTGGGGAATCAGCGCAACCACCACAATCACAGCAGACAGTTCCGACTCACCGCGAACTATGCAGCACCCGGTTTCGACTCACTCGAACCACAGCTGGCACTGTGAAGCATCGTAAGATACTCAGCCCACTATCGACCTCCGGTCTCCGAAGGGGAGTGATGTGGTGGCATCTACATCGCCACATGCGAACTACGCATCAAATACCTGAATTCACACAACATCCTGACGTCAAATAAATCCTGCATCGCGCAATTAGAGTTTACTGCGCGATGGACATATATACAAGCTCCCGACTTCAACCTCTGGGCAGTTGCCCACCAGACACGACATCCGTCTGGTCGGAGGATCCTCCCTTTTCTATGGTGGATGAGTGAACTTTACACCCTGTTCATCATGCCACTAAAAACCTAATCAAAGCACGCAATTTCTAAGTGGAACTACCAATTGGACGTAGTTATGCAGAAATGTTCCAATCCACACGCAGGTCGAACTGAGTAAATCGCGTTTTTGTAATTTTGTGGTACGCTTTTTTTTGGTAGCGAGTACAACTAAGTAGAAGAAGACTTAAAACTTGGAACCTTATTGCAAATCTGACTCTAAGTGTCATAAAAGGTAGTTTGATCACATTATCTCGATTTCGGGTGACTTGTGGGTTGGAACATTTCTGCATAACTACGTCCAATTGGCATCCACAGGTACGATTTCTAATCCATTTGTTTACATTATCATCAGATGCTTTTGGAACAGATCATACCCGTTACTACTGCGACTAGACTATTTTATGTTTTTGTCTAAATACTAGGTTTTTTATACACATTATTCAATAATAAGATTATTAATGAATTTATTAACTGATTAAAAAAGCCGGCTCATAACATTTCCTGTCCTATCCTATATCCATCTGTATCAGTATTTAATCGGTTTTTCATAATAACATTGTTGACTATCACTTAATGATTAAGATTATGAGTGTGTATTATAAAAACCCACTTTGCTGGGTTTTTTGCGAACGCGTAATGATTGCAATTTTCGTACCATATCAGACAGATATGAGGAGTATCTCCTGTGATACTCCTCATATCTGATATAGTAAAGTGACAAAGGAAACTGACAGCCAGCAGGAGTGGCAGTGGGCAGGACATTATTTCTTCTTAGCTTGTCGATAGCAATCTAAAGGGCACTTTGTTCGTGGGACGGCCGATAGAGTTGAAAAGTACTGCCTGCGTGAGCTTTAGGTCGCCATAGCTTGTAACCCGGCTACGTAAAATAATCTACATCTTCAAAACCCTTAGACACGCAGTGGACCGGCGGCGGGTTATTAAGATGTCAGTCCATAATAGAGTACTGCATTACATCCTGGGGAGGTTTTGCCAAGACCCATCTTATTGAAGTTGAGAGGGCACGGCGTGCCATTCTCAAAGTTGGCGCCGGTCTCCCCTACCTATTCCCAACCGTAAACCTATTTAAGGACTGGGATACACTCACTGTTAGGCATACCTTTATATTGCGTACGGTGCTTAAAGAGCACTCATTGTTGCAATACGACCTGAATCTGTGTAGGGATAGGCGTCGAAAAGGCGGAGTATGCTAAACTCAACCTTCCAGTTCTGCGCACTCACGTAATTTCTTTTTCTTTCTTGACCCATATCTGTACAGTAAGCTAAATAATATCCTTAATATATATCTTCAAACTAAACATAAATGTAAAAATTAAATGACTACATATTTGAAAACACTAGACTATCAGGGAACTGAGGATTTGTTGATTGCTTGTACAGACATACCATCATCTACATCTACTCGCACAGCACTCACTGAAACAATCTCTCACTGTATATACTCTCACATATATTTTTACACTTCCTCTCTTATTCACACACACTCTTTTTGTATTTTTTTTTTTTTTTTTTTCTCACCCACCCCTCCTTCTTATCTTATGTCTCACTTCCAATATCTATGTTCTTCACACGCTAAATTCAAATTCAAATTCAAATTCAAATTCATTTATTTGCCAGAATGTAGGTATACAAATGTATGATCTTAAAACTATAATGGCCCCTTTACATTCTACCATTACTTATGGTGTGCAAATCTTTAATTTTAACCTATACAATTACATTCCTTTAGTTATAAGGTCCAATAAAAACAGAAAGTAAAATAAAATTATAGACAGTAACAACAGATAACAAACAATGTCTCATGCACAATAAGTCTATAAGGAACAAATTAATTAATAGATGTCAAATTATACCTATAATCTATATTATTCAGCAGATCTCAGTTTAATAAAAATGTCAGATAATAAATATAAATGTCATTATAAATTGTAATTGATAATGTCATAAATAGTATAATGTCACAGTGGTAATATATTAAAATTTGAACATTAATAAATTATTATACGGTATATTACCATTCCAATTACTCTAGTTACCAATATCATTTATCTTAGTTCCCTTCTCCGCGATCTGACATGTATTCACTAAGATTGTAAAAGCATTTTTCTCTTAACCATTGTGTTAACTTTTTTTTAAACATTGTCAAAGGTAAATCTTTAAAAGCGTCCGGTAATTTGTTATAAACCTTTACAGCATTTATGTACGAGTTCCTCTTAAACAATTCGAGCCTGCATTGCGGTAAACAGAGCTCATGTTTAAATTTCTTTTTATTTCTAGGAGCTACATTTCGTTTAGTTACATCTTTGTATTTAGTGAAATATTCAGGATGTTTTTGTACAAATAGGCATAATTCTCTAATGTACATACACGCTAATGGCAGAATATTGTACTTTTTAAACAAGGGTTTACAACTATCCATATACCAGGCTCCAGAGATTGCACGTATACATTTTTTTTGAACTAGAAACGCTTTTGTAATATCCACCGAATTACCCCACAACAAGAGACCATAAGCGAGTACGGACGACACGTATCCGTGATATGCACAAAGAGCAGCTTCTGTTGATACCGTGACTCTCAATCTTTTTATTGCGTAGACAAATCTGTCGAGTTTATCACAAACGTAATCGACGTGTGTTTTCCAGTCGCAATTCTGATCCAACATTATACCCAGAAATTTTGTATTTGCAACTTGTTCGATAATAGTCTTATTATATTTAACATTTAACGTCAATGGATTTCTTTTATGGGTTTGGAATTGAATCATTTTAGTTTTCTCCATATTAATTTGTAAGTTGTTAGAATGTAGCCAGTGTATTATGTTGTCAATTGCTTTGTTTATGTCTTGTTCATACGTGTCTGCATTTTCACATTTCACAATGAGAGTTGTGTCATCGGCAAACAAGATCGTGTTATGGCAAGTGATATTTGGTAAATCATTAATATAAATGAGGAATAAGAAAGGTCCCACTACAGTGCCCTGTGGCACTCCAAAATTATTTCGTCGATATTTACTTCTATTCACAACTTTTTTGTTATTATGTATTTTAGAGATTTCCACACATTGTTTTCTGTCATTTAGGTAGTCTCTCAACCAGTCGTTCGCTTTGCCTCTTATTCCATATTTTTCAAGTTTGTGTAAGAGCAACTTGTGGTCCACGAAATCGAACGCCTTACTCATGTCTAGGAAAATCGCAGCAACTGGGAAGCCATCATTTATAGCGTGTGTGATAATTTTGATCAAATTGAAACATGCCAATGAAGTGGTACTATTTTCTCTAAACCCAAATTGCTCATCTTTAAGTATCCGAAAACTTGTTGTAAAGTCTTGAAGCCTAATTAGCATAATTTTCTCAAAGATTTTTGACATAATTGGTATTAGCGTCACTGGCCTATAATTATTCATGTCAGTTTTTTGTCCTTTTTTAAAAAGTGGCCTAATTACAGATTTTTTCAATATGTGTGGAAAAGTCCCTTCCTCAAAAGATAAGTTTATTAAATAACACAGCGGTTGACATATGTATGGTGCGCATAATTTAATTACATTGGTGGTTATGTCATCTACTCCTGCTGCGTTTGTGTTATTAAGATTTTTAATTGTTCGAAATATTTCCATCGCATCAGTAGGTTTAAGGAATATTGTATGTTCGTTATCGGTATTGATAGTTTTGTTTATCTCGTCTATATTATATTTAAAATTCTTGCTATTTGTCAATTGTATATAAAACTCATTAAATTTGTCACTTATCTCCTTTGGGTCTTCATATGTCCGATTATTGTTGATTATACTGTCAATTTGTGTTATCGTAGTAATGTCACCAATGTTTTCATTGATTACTGCCCATGTGGCTTTACATTTATTTTTATTAGTGTCAATATATTTCTTATTTTGTAGTTGTCTCGATTTATATATGCACCTTTTAAGTATGTCGCTGTATGATTTATATTGTTTATTTGCCTTTTTTCTGTTTTTTTTGTATTGTTGTATAAGGTAGAGATACCGTTTTCTAATACAGGATCTTCTTATCCCCTTCGTCAACCATTTATGGTTCCCTTTTTTATTTGATTTCTTAACTGTGTTTATTGGGAAACACAGATTGAAAAATAATGTAAATAGAGCATGAAATTCGGTAAACGCTTCTTGCAATTTATTTTTTCCGTATACCTCTGAGAAGGTAAGAGATGAAATACAACTATAGAACTTGTCCATGTTTTCTCTACTATAATCTCTGACATTCTCATACCAGCTGTATATTTCGGATGATTTAGTAGTTTTCAGCGATAGAGTTTGCCCTGTTTCATGGTCAGACAAGGCAAGGTGATGCACCTCCGCTTTAACTTGCCTGATGTTGCTTGCTAACTGATCAAGACATGACAATTGTCTCGTTGGTGTTTTGATATGCAATTCGATTTTGAAATTTTTTAACAAACTCTTCAACTCTTCGATACTCTTGTTTGACTTTAAGATGTCCAAGTTCCAGTCCCCACAAAGAATAACTTTTCTATGTTTCCTAGAGAGGCTTACTAGTACCTGTTCAAGTTTCTCAAGAAATATGTTTGGGTTACTATTAGGCGTTCTATATAAACAAATAATCATAATTTTATTTATTTCTACGCCACAACATTCAAAATTAAATTTACATGCCAAGTCATTAATATTAGTCAAAGTTTTATATTTCATATTATTATTTATCAATATGCATACGCCTCCTCGTTTAGTGTCACGTGAATATACGGAAATTTTCAAAAGCATTTCTGTACCTTTTTTCATGAAAGTTTCTGTTAAACACACTACATCTATTTTTGCACCATTTTGCGACAGCTCGTGGATTGCAAATGTTAATTCCTCAGTTTTATTTATGGCACCGGCAATGTTCTGGTGAAATATTCTAAAATTGAATTCCGGATTAGGGGCGAAAACACTTATTCGCTTGTGACGGCAACGGTGTATCAGATTGTGTGCTTAAACATGGTGCAGATTTTTTTAAATAAAAAGGTATGGTTCCCTTCTTGTGAGTTCCGGTGGTTATCACCTCCAGGTTTCTCAAAGAGGCAGTACAATTATTAATACCCCCTGTATGTACATTTTTAGACGACTTCATTTTTAGACTTTTACTAAGAATCTGCGTTCTTCCAACAATCTTCTTTTACTCTGTCCTTCTCATACTTCTGAGTTTGTTCATTCTTCCTTCCATATTCAGTCCATTCTACTCTGGAATGCGCTTCATCTTGATATCAGGACGGCCACCAGTCGGTATGCATTTAAGCGGAAATTGCAGAGTTATTTTCAAAACAAATCAACAATAACATCTCAGAATCGTCGGTGGTTCCAACTTAAATCTCGGACAGTTCCCATACCAACCAGGTTGATTATGCAAAGTGATGTCTTAAACAAATCTATTACGTTTTATTAATTTCCTAGTTCAACGGTCAAAACCAGAGCTTTAGCATTATCGTTGTCCTTGGTAGAGAACAGACCGATTGAGGTCTGTTCTCTGTCGGTACCAGGGTTACTACCTCCAATATTGTTATACACGGAAACAGGAACCCTGACGTTGCCGTGATCAGATTGGGCTATAACGTCGGCGGTTCAAGTAAGTAGTAGTTAGTTAGTAGTATTGCAGTTAAAATTACAACAATGTTTAAAAAAAATACCATCCATTCGTCATTTAACATAATAACATCACATTCATTCGTCATTTAAATGTAAATAAAATAATTAAATCTGTGTACCTACCAACAGACAACATCGCTCTCGTTGCTCTGCCCAGTGGCAGCCTGCTCAACAAACTATTCATCGGTGAAACTGCCATGACATCTGGCTTCGGTCGCACCAGTGAAAGTAATACGATTTTAACACATTAACATCACACTCCGGATTTAGAGATTTTATTCATTTACTGAATCGACATAACAACACGTTTAATTCTATAGGTGCATCAGGTGCCATCACCACCAACTAAGAAAATGAACTAACTGAGAACTAAGAAAATGTCCGATATTCCTAGTTTAAATACCAGGAATAAACACAACCTTGCTGTACATCGCACACGTCTCCACAGAGTAGGCAACACGTTCATGGGTATACGCTTTTACAACAAACTTCCCATTGACATTCGAAACTTACCCATTAAACGATTTAAAAACTGTATTAAAACCAAACTTTGTAAAAAAGTGTACTATAAAATTTCAGATTATTTAGAAGATAAAAAAGCTTGGGATTGAGCTGCTCGCTCTGCTAAGCCTTGTGAAAACCATAAAACTTGACATTTTAATTATTCATCACAATAAACCAGTTTTATATACATATTGACATTGTTGAAAATTATATTCAAACTGCACACGATTACTTTGTAAAGTATTACATTATTTTAATTATTGTGAATGTGAGGACTACTAATAAAATATCCACATATATTTTATTTTTATTTTTTCTCTTTCATTAATTTTTTCTTTCTCAGTTAGTTTTAATGATGGGCTGGCAGTTTGAGTAGTTGATGCGGCCTACCCAAATATCCTTTCTTTGGTATTGTTCGTCGAGTTGAGCTCCTTCAGTTTTGAGTTGAGCTCCACGATTACTGACAAATGCTTGCACTGACTGGACAGTTCCACTCAAATCTGTGTGGTTCTTTCCTCAAAAGACCATTTCAGACACTAATCCACATGGTCCTCATATGACTTGACCAAGATTATGTCTTTTTTTTTTTTTTTTGGATGGGAAATTATCAAATAACTTCTCCCGCTCTGGGTGGAGCGGGAGGGCGTGTCAGACTTTTACTGACTAAAACCCACCCGTGTTCCTTCCGTTGCCTGTGTGCCGAGGTCGCGATATCCCTTTCAGACAAACCCGCAACCCCGGCAGGCATTGGCCCTTCCGGACCCCGTCAGTTGGTGCTGACATCTCTTTGAGGCGCGCGTGGAACACAACGCGCCGTCGACCCAGGCCTGGTCCCTATTGATTACTGCTTAATGTTTGCGTTTCTTTTAGAATAATAAACACATTTCTTCAATAAGTAACTTGTACTAGTTACGATATAAGTACCAATCCAGCTTGTCACTTTTTTATATCCAATGATTAAATCAAAAAGCGTGGAGCGCTTTGTTTAAATTAATTAAAAGTATACCAAGATTATGTCTGGACTTTAAAAGATACTACGACCTCTGAGTTTGTTTCGGCCTTTCTTCTCAGAGTAGTCAGATAGGAAACACCGACCCCATCTAGCTTATTTTTTATATTTTTTTATAGGACGTGTAAAAGTGATTCCGATATCCTAATTACAGAATAAACAATTTCATTTCATTTCATTTCATGACTGGTAAAATAATCTGTCTGCAATAAACGTGAAGTCTAAATCCTGAGATTTTAATAACCAGATTCGATTGATAAAACTGCGGTTAATCACACTAATTAGTCTTTATCTTTAAATTATCTAAAAACTGCACCATAAATACGCACCACGCAAAATTTTAAGTTAGTTTCATATATCAATATCGACAACATGAAGTTCTTGGTACTGGCACTCTTGGCTCTGACGGCGGTCGCCTCCGCTAAATACATCAACCTCGAGGATGTAATCGATCTAGAAGACCTCACCGCTTACGGATACTTGACTAAAATCGGTGCACCCGCTGCCGAGAGAATCCGTAAAGCTGAGGAACTAGAAGAGATCCATGGCAGAATCGTCGGTGGGTCAACCTCAAGTCTCGGACAGTTCCCTTACCAGGTAATTAATCAGGCTGATTAGGCACATTAATGTCTCAAACAATTCCATTTCCTAAATATAATTAATTTCGGTAATTGTTAGTAGTCCGGACGTCTCTTGAACATTGATGTTCGGTCGGTAGTTCCAGCTTAAATACCGGACAGTTCCCTTACCAGGTAATTCATCAATTTTATTATGCACAGAGATGTCTTAATAATACTCATTCCTTTTGAAATTGTGTAAGGGGCCTCTGGGAGTTGGCTTCGGCTCCTCGTATGCCTTCCAAAAAACCGAGACACCACGGTCCCGAAATATGTAAATATAATAATAAATCTTTTATTTCAAACAGTATTACAGTCCATAATATCACTATACAATTTTAAACAACAACTCCATCTATATTGATTTCGGTAATTTTCCGCAGGCTGGTCTTCTCGCGCAGTTCGGTGGTGGTCAGGGTGTCTGCGGAGGCTCTCTGGTCAGAGCTAACCGCGTTATTACTGCTGCTCACTGCTGGTGGGACGGTCAAAACCAGGCCTCTAGTTTTACTGTTGTCCTTGGCTCAATCCGTTTGTTCTCTGGCGGTACCAGGGTGTCTACCAACAATGTTGTATTGCACGGAAGCTGGACCCCTAGCTTGATCCGTAACGACGTTGCCATGATTAGATTGAACTCCAACGTTGGACTTTCAAGTAAGTAAAATATTTACATTCATGCTTGTATAATGTGTTCATGTGTAAAATTTGACAAAAAAATAAGATTATGCCTTCAGGGTTTGAATGTTTCTTGCAAATCCAATTGGGTAGTAGGAACCTACAGCAATTTTCTTATCAACAGTAACGTCTACTGCTATTCGTCATTTCAAATAATATTAATATTATCTGTGTACCCCAGACAATATCGCCATCATCGCTCTGCCCAGCGGTAACCAGCTCAACGAGAACTTCGCCGGTGAAACCGCCATCGCATCTGGCTTCGGTCGCACCGCTGATAGTAAGATTTTTTTTGCATATAATTCAAGAGTTTGTTTTTATTTACCTATTGAATCGACTTATCAACACGATTAATTACATAGGTGCAGCAGGTGGCATCACCACCAACCAGGGTCTGAGTCACGTTAGCTTGCCTGTGATCACGAACGCTGTATGCGCAGCTTCCTTCCCTTTCATCGTCCAAAACTCCAACATTTGTACAAGCGGCGCTGGTGGCAGGAGCACATGTAACGGCGACTCCGGTGGTCCCCTCACTGTCAACAGGAACGGCGGGCCTATCTTGGTATGTATTTTGAAAATTAACTATATTTCATTCCAGAATTATGCTTATTAAAGTTTAGCTTTCTCGATCCTGATCTTTTTATTTCTCTGTGGAACTAATTTTAACTCTTTTCCAATAGGTCGGTATCACCTCCTTCGGATCTGCCCGCGGTTGCCAGGTTGGATCTCCTGCCGCATTCGCCAGAGTCACCTCCTTCATCGCTTGGATCAACGGTCAACTATAAACTAGTCAGCAGAAAAATCTGTAGCCAAATAACATTTGCATGGAAATTAATCAAAAATAAAACAAATTTTTAATAAAAAAGGAGTTTATTGTTTTAATCTTATTGTTTTGTAAGAATCTGTGCTTATTAAGATTACATAAAACTCATAACGAAATCTAGACACAAAAACTATGTTGGTGAACTTGGCAGATCATTTCCCAGCAGAGCATAAAAAAATGAGTGAATGAGTTCTATTGGAATGCGGGTGAGTTCTAGAGTTCCTTATACTTAAAAAAATAGTTCTGGCTTTTGTGTCTGAAAAATGTTGAATGAAAATATGCTCTGCTAACTTCCGCTAGCAGATAATTTATTCCAAAATTTTTATTTAAAACTGGTTTAGGTGCACAGTGGTGAGCTCTATAGTTCCTTATACTTTTCTGAAAGAGTTCTGCTGAACTAAATCTAAAAAAATAAATAAAAAAAGATTGACCTGTAACTAGAAAAAAAGACAATCTTTTTGGTAACATAGCCGTGAATTACGTAATTTGTGGATTTTCGTAGATTCTTCGGGCAATGATTAATAACCACGATTTCATTAACAGAAAAAAAACTAAATAAATGCAGAAGTCTCAAAAAATTATCAGCAGAGCCTTACGTAAAAGATAAGTACGAAAAAATCGGGATTTTATTCAGTGTTTAAGTTAGTAGAAACAAAAAAGAATTTGATTAGTTCTGAGGAACCGGAACTCTTCATTTCTTGATGCATGTATAAAAGAGCTATCCGAAAACATGAAACAGGAACCCAGAACTCTGACTCAGATATCTGCAGAGAATGGTTGAAAAGTTAGTTTAGAAGAAATCAAGATTTAATTCAATGTTTCAATGAAATTCATTGTTTGGTTTGAGAAGGATCAAAAAAAATTGAGTAGTACTAAGGAACCGGATTTCTTAATTTTTTGGAGAAACTATAATAGCAAAATGCGAAAACATGATTAAGTAATCCAGAACTATCACTTAAGTATCAGCAGAGCATGGGTAAAGATTTAAGTGAGTTGAAACTGATATTTAATTCAGTGTATCAGTAAGAAAAAAAATAAAAAATAAAGTAGCACTGAGGAACCTGAACTCTCCGTTTCCTGGTGCATATACAACCTTAGTTTTAGTTTACGCTAAACCTCTTAAGGGGTCATTGTACTCATCATAATGAATAACTTTCACAATGGAACCGACGATGAAATCGCGAAAAAAATATCAGCTGTTCCCTACATTTCGACGAGAAATACGAACATAAATGTAGGGAACAGCCATGCTATTCTGTAAACATCTCACCGTGAAAACTTGGGTGAAGTGAGCTGTCAATAGTGTCAATCCCTGTGGAAATACAGCTCACTCCACGCTCACTTAACCTAAGTTTTAACGGTGAGATGGTTACAGAATAGCACTGCAGCTGTTTATTTTTGGCGATTTCAGCTTTGTCCCATAGTGAAAATTGTTCATAATAATGAGTACAATGACCCCTTAAGAGGTTAGGGGTAACCAAAAACTAAGGCTGGCAAAAGAGCTATCCGAAAAAACATGAAACAGGAACCCAGAACTCTAACTCAGATGACAGCAGAGTATGGTTGAAAAAAAAGATTAGAAGAAATCAATGTTTAATTCACTGTTTCAGTAAGACGGATCAAAAACAATTTGAGAAGTACTGAGGAACCGGAACTCCTTATTTCTTGATAAACCTATGATAGGGCAATGCGAAAATATGATTAAGTCATCCAGAACTCTCACTCAAGTATCAGCAGAGCATGGGTAAAGTTTAAGTAAGTAAAAATCGAGATTTAATTCAGTGTTTAAGTATGAAGAATAAAAAAAAACATTGAGTAGCGTTAAGGAGCCGGAACTCCTCGTTTCCTGATGCATCTATAGAAGAGCTATCCAAGAGCAAAAAAACAGAAACCCAGAACTTTGACTCAGGTATCAGCAGAGCATGGTTGAAAAGATAGATTAGAAGAAATCAAGATTTAATAGGATCAGTAAGAAGGAAAAAGGGAATATTTCAAGTATCAGCAGAGCATGGTTAAGGATTGAAGTGAGTTGCACTTGATATTTTATTCAGGGTATCAGCAAAAAAAAAAAAAAATAGCTCTGAGGAACCGGAACTCTTGGTTTCCTGATGCATCTATAAAAGAGCTACCTATCTGAAAACATGAAACAGGAACCCAGAAATTTGACTCATATGTCATCAGAACATGGTTGAGAAGTTAGATTAGAAGAAATTAAGGTTTAATTCACTGTTTCCTCTATTCCAAACTTAGGTACCAAGTTTCATATTTCGTATCAAGGAATGTACCCACACCACCATCCACCTACATTTATATCTTGAATCCATATGGTATAATAAAGAGTAACGTAAAGCACGTACGGTACAACGCCTCGAAATAGACTGACTCTGTCTAAGCAAATCAGTTACCAACGGAATGTTCCCCACTTTAAACGGAAGTGAACCCTCAGCCGGCTACATGACTAATCAGATCAGAGTAAATGAGGAGCTCCGGAACAAAAGCCGATAAATCCACTTGATGCCCGTATTTTTTTTTTTTCTGTTAGTCATAGTACTCATACATAACATAAATCACACAGGTCGCAGCAGATGTCGATAAAAACGTACTCAATATTCCAATATAATATTCAAATATAGCCGATAATTACAATATAGCCGTTCAAATCCCGATAATTACATTATGGTCGGACCAAAACCCGAGAATTCCATATTTGAAACTAAAATTGTGGGGTTTTCCCACAATTTTAACAACACTAGATTTTTTAAATCTTACTCATTTGAAAGCCCTTGCTACAAATTGTCATTTTATTAGTTTTTCAAACAACATAATCATTCCTACGTAAATCGTTATTTTGTATTTCCTGTAAAAATACGATAAGTGGATTTATCGGCTTTTACAAGATAACAAAGATAGGATTCTTTTTTTGTGCCGGAGCTCCTCAAATAGTACATACAATCACTTGACTAACTAAAATACATTAGGGCTTATGATTAACTGTAAATAAACTTTTTAAATTTAAACAATAAAAGCTTGTACAGACCAGCGCGACGAGACGCCGCGCTGCGACACGAACAATACAATTTCTAAGAAAACTTGACGGTATAACAATAACCGGTGTCGCGTCGCGCTGTCGCGTCGCGCTGGTCTGCACGAAGCTTAATGGTTTATTAATTATACCAAAACGAATAGGTATATTTGAATACCGATAATCGAGTCCTCAATAGGTACTAACCCAAAACTGTTCTGGTCATAAGCCTTTTCACATCGAGTCATATGGTGAAAATAAAAGTGACTCAGGGCGGGGAATTTGTGAGCTTTTTGGAAATTACTTTCGCACAACCTTTCTAGATGCTTCCTCTGCAAGTCACAACTGTGGTTCGACCAGCTGTGTTTCCAACTGTGATCTAAGTACAATTGAAATTGACGTTGTGATTGTTCATAGACATTTAGAATCCCTTGACTTAACCAAATCTGCCGGCCCCGATGCCCTGCCTGCTGAAACTAGCTCTACCTGTAACACTTTTGTTTAAAAGTGTGTCAAACATTCTAAATACCTAATGTTTGCGGATGACATGAAAATCTATACATCAGTTAAGTGTTTGAATGACGCTAGACTTTTGCAGGCGGACATATCTAAACTGGTAAGCTATAGTAGAATAAATAAATTATATCTTAACATATCGAAATGCTTAGTTATCACCTTCACCAGGAAGAAGCTATCAGTCATATTTGACTACTCAATTGCAGATCAGTCTTTATCTAAAACTCATGTCACCAAAGATCTTGGTATTCTGCTTGACAGTAAGCTCACCTTCGAGTGTCATGTCGACCATATTGCCAAAAAAGCATCCAAAGCCCTGGGACTCATTATCCGTAATGCCAGTTCGTTCGGAGTCAAATTTGGAATCCAAATGATGCAATGCATTCAGACAGATTGGAACGAATACAACGGAAAATCACGAGATACTTAGGCTACACATTTAAAATCCATCATCTGAGTTACAATGAACGATGCGCTTGATTCCACTTACTTCCACTTGTAACTCGGAGAAATATATCTGACATACGGTTCCTCGTGAAAATAGCACAATCAAGGATGTTACGTCCGGAACTTCTTTCTAAGCTGTCTGTGAATGTTCCACCTCGACATTCTCGTTTGAGAAATCTTCTTCATGCTCCTTACGCTCGCACAGTTTACCGTACTAATTCGTATTTAATTCGCTGTCAAAGTATTTAACGAAATTGTTAGGAATAAACACTCCTCAATCGATTTGTTTGCAAGCTGCTTAGCATCCATTATTACTGTTTTATCTAAACACTATATTATTGTTTCTGGGTTATTGTAATAACGGTTGTGCATGCATCTTTGCCTATGCATGTACTTAATTTAATAGTTAATTTAAAAATATACTTAGTGTTATATACATTGTTATGGTTTACGAATTATTCATCAATTTGAAAATTTGTACAACGATAGTATATTGTTTACTGTGGAGGCTTGTAAATGGCTTGTCGTCAATTACATCACTGTTACTTCTGTACTGATACTCGTAGCTGTAAGCCACCCAAATACAATTAAATAAAATAAAATATTCTACAGACGAATACTTAAACGGATGATTAAAGTTTGTCCAACCATTAGCGCCATCTATCGCTTGTGGAAAAACGTCCTATTCTTAATTATTATTTTCCAAATCATTACAGTAGGTTTGAGGAAAGCAACAAACTCCTCAAACTTGGAATTAACATTCAAAGTCGTGGTCCTCCTGAACGAACGCGCGAAAGTTATCATCGTTGATTTATCGGTAAATACAATGTTTCAGTTCTGTTTCTTTTACAAAATGATACTAATTATGTGTATACTAAGAATAGCTGTAGCATGCCCATTTTTTCGGCGCTCATGGTGGTCCTGCTGAAGGGAGTGTGACTACTCCGGACCACCTTCAAAGTAGATTTTCTCGAAAACTACTAAGCTACCAATTTTGTTGTTCGAGTACTAATTAGTACCAAATGAGTACAAATATGGAAGCGATTGGCGTTGGTGCTCCTGTGGTAGTCACGGACATCCCATACGCCGTGTAGGTTTTACACTTTCATTCTGAGATGTTAGGTTTTTTTGTCATCTTGCGGTCCGGAGCCGCACCGGCGCCGGACCGCATGTTTGTGTATACGAATGAATATCACCCTTTGCGCTGCACCACCGCCACACATACGCCGTACCGCAAGATGAAAAAAATCCAGAATATCTTAGAATGAGTGTAAAATCTACGCGGCGCCGCCGCCGCCTGTCCGGCTCCGACGTCTTTTACAGGAAGCCTTACTTTTTGTCTGCGGTTCCTGACGCCTGTACTATGACTGTTAAAATAATCAGTCTGCAATAAACGTGAAGTCTAAATCCTGAGATTAACCAGATTCAATTGATAAAACTGCAGTCAATCACACTAATTAGTCTTTATCTTTAAATTATCTAAAAACTGAACTATAAATACGCACCACACAAAATTTTAAGTTAATTTGATACATCAATATCGACAAAATGAAGTTCTTGGTACTGGCACTCTTGGCTCTGACGGCGGTCGCCTCCGCTAAATACATCAACCTCGAGGATGTCATCGATCTAGAAGACCTCACCGCTTACGGATACTTGACTAAAATCGGTGCACCCGCTGCCGAGAGAATCCGTCAAGCTGAGGAACAGGAAGAGATCCATGGCAGAATCGTCGGTGGGTCAACCTCAAGTCTCGGACAGTTCCCTCACCAGGTAATTAATCAGGCTGATTAGGCACATTATAATGTCTCAAACAATTCCATTTCCTAAATATAATTAAGTCCGGACTTCTCTTGAACATTGATGTTCGGTCGGTAGTTCCAGCTCAAATACCGGACGGTTCCCTTACCAGGTAATTCATCAATTTCATTATGCACAGAGATGTCTTAATAATACTCATTCCTTTTGAAATTGTGTAAGGGGCCTCTAGAAGTTGGCTTCGGCTCCTCGTATGCCTTCCAAAAAACCGAGACACCACGGTCCCGAAATATGTAAATATAATAATAAATCTTTTATTTCAAACAGTATTACAGTCCATAATTTCACTATACAATTTTAAACAACAACTCCATCTATATTGATTTCGGTAATTTTCCGCAGGCTGGTCTTCTCGCGCAGTTCGGTGGTGGTCAGGGTGTCTGCGGAGGCTCTCTGGTCAGAGCTAACCGCGTTATTACTGCTGCTCACTGCTGGTGGGACGGTCAAAGCCAGGCCTCTAGCTTTACAGTTGTCCTTGGCTCAATCCGTTTGTTCTCTGGCGGTACCAGGGTGACTACCAACAATGTTGTAATGCACGGAAGCTGGACCCCTAGCCAGATCCGTAACGACGTTGCCATGATTAGATTGAACTCCAACGTTGGACTTTCAAGTAAGTAAAATATTTACATTCATGCTTGTATAATGTGTTCATGTGTAAAATTTGACAAAAAAATAAGATTATGCCTTCAGGGTTTGAATGTTTCTTGGCTAGTAGGTACCTACAGCAATTTTTTTATCAATAATAACATCTACTGTTATTCGTCATTTGAAATAAAATTAATATTATCTGTGTACCCCAGACAATATCGCCATCATCGCTCTGCCCAGCGGTAACCAGCTCAACGAGAACTTCGCCGGTGAAACCGCCATCGCATCTGGCTTCGGTCGCACCGCTGATAGTAAGATTTTTTTACAAATTAGTCAAAAGTTTGTGTTTATTTACCTATTGAATTGACTTATAAACACGATTAATTATATAGGTGCAGCAGGTGGCATCACCACCAACCAGGGCCTGAGCCACGTTAGCTTGCCTGTGATCACGAACGCTGTATGCAGAGCTTCCTTCACGATCATTCAAGACTCCAACATTTGTACAAGCGGCGCTGGTGGCAGGAGCACATGTAACGGCGACTCCGGTGGTCCCCTCACTGTCAACAGGAACGGCAGGCCTATCTTGGTATGTGTTTTGATTCCAGAATGACGCTTACTAATATTTAGTTTTCGTAAACTTGATCTTTTTATTTTCTGTTTCTCTGTGGAACTCATCTGAACTTTTTTCCAATAGGTCGGTATCACCTCCTTCGGATCTGCCCGCGGTTGCCAGGTTGGATCTCCTGCCGCATTCGCCAGAGTCACCTCCTTCATCGCTTGGATCAACGGTCAACTATAAACTAGTCAGCAGAAAAGTCTGTAACCAAATAATATTTGGATGGAAATTAATGAAAAATAAAACAACATTTTTATAAAAAAGGATTTTATATTTATAATCTTATTGTTTTGTAAGAAATTGTAATGCTTATTATGATTACATAAAACTCATAACGAAATCTAGATGTAAAAATCTATGTGGGGTGAACATGGCAGATCATTTCCCAGCAGGCATGAAAAAATGAGTGAATGAGTTCTATTGGCATGCGGGTGGTGGTTTTTAAGTATAAGGAAGTCTAGAAGAGTTCATTATACTTACTAGTGGTGAGCTCTATAGTTCCTTATACTTTTCCGAAAGAGTTCTGCTGAACTAAATCTAAAAAATAAATAAAAAAGATTGACCTTTTACTAGAAAAAGACCATTCATTATGGTAAAATAGCCGTGAATTACGTAATTTGTGGATTTTCGTAGATTCTTCGGGCAATGATAAATAACGAAGATTCCAGTAACTCCGATTAAATCCTATCCGAAAAAACGTGAAACGGGAACCCAGAACTCTAACTCAGATGTCAGCAGAGCATGGTTCAAAAAAAAAGATTAACTAGAAGAAATCAATGTTAAATTCACTGTTTTAAGTAAGACGGATCAAAAACAATTTGAGAAGTACTGAGGAATCGGAACTCCTAATTTTTTGATAAACCTATGATAGGGTAATGCGAAAATATGATTAAGTCATTCAGAACACTCACTCAAGTATCAGCAGAGCATGGGTAAAAGTTTGAGTAAATAAAAATCGAGATTTAATTCAGTGTTTCAGTAAGAAGAATAAAAAAAAACATTGAGTAGCGTTAAGGAGCCGGAATTCCTCGTTTCCTGATGCATCTAAAGTAGAGCTATCCAAGAGCAAAAAAACAGAAACCCAGATATTTGACTGAGGTATCAGCAGAGCATGGTTGAAAAGATAGATTAGAAGAAATCAAGATTTAATAGTTGATACTATTAAATCTTGATTTCTTCTAATCTAATCTTCTGTAAGAAGGAAAAAAAATTGAATAGCACTGAGGAACAAGAACTCCTGGTTTCTTGATGAATCTATAATAGGACAATGCGAAAACATAATTAAATATTCCAGAACTCTTTACTCAAGTATCAGCAGAGCAAGGTTAAAGATTGAAGTGAGTTGCAATTGATATTTAATTCAGCGTATCAGAAAGAAAACAAACAAATAGAGCACCTGCCATGTAATCTCTTCACCACTCTTGGTGAACACAGAGCATGGTTGAGAAGTTAGATTAGAAGAAAGCAAGGTTTAATTCACTGTTTCCACTTTTCCAAACTTAGGTACCAAGTTACACATTTCGTAGCAAGGAATGTATTAATACCATACCAACATCCACCTACATTTATATCTTGAATCCATAATAAGTATCTATTCTATTCTAATAACTTTCTTTCTACACCTGAATCTCAATAGGGAGTTATATTTTTTATTATTTTCAACTCACAAAAATATTGTTTGCAAATAGTGCAAATAATATTATAAAAAGTTAAAATCTAAAAAAATTGGCCGCTGGGCTGTATCACCGACAATTCCGCGAGTTTATTAAGAGATTGGAGAAAATGACTTACCATATCATACTGCCGTACGCTGGCTTAGTTGTGGAAAAGTCCTTAAGCCCTTTTTTAAACTGAACTTCGAGCAGAGATCGAATTTTGTCTGAATGAGAAGCTTCGCCCTTTTGCCGATTTAGAAAATTGTGAATGGCTGTGGAAGTTAGCATTCTATGTCTATTTGACAAATCATATGAACGAACTGAATTTGAGATTGCAAGGAGAAAATCAGCTTCTCCCTGATTTATACACCAATATCAAATCCTTCAGGCAGAAAATAATACTATTTCAATCGCAATTACGTAAAAAATGTTTCACACATTTAAAAACATGTGAAATATTCAGCCACACTACATAGGCTGAATTTCCCGTCGATTTTGCAATCGAAACTTTGAGTGCTTTAAAGATAAAGTTTGATACTCGTTTCTCAGACTTTGATGTAATTGCGAAAGAAATAAAGCTATTTCAAAATCCTTTTGATTCTGACATTCAAACCCTGGCTCCGGAAGTCCTAATGGAACATATATGATAGACATAGATTTACAGTGCAGTGATATGACTAAGAACAAATATCAAAATTCATCTTTGTCGAGAATATCACGCCGCACCGGGCGACCGCGGGCGGGAGCTGCGGTCGCGGAGGGGGCGCTCTAGCAGCGCACGCGCACCGGCCGGCTGACCACTGCGTCTTCGACCGCCACAGAACGTATTCGAATATCATTCTCACCAAATTTCATTCAAATTGTTAACCGTTTGTTCTTCCTTTAAACTCAAACTCAAACTCAAAGCATTTATTTCAAACTAGCTTTTGCCCGCGACTTCGTCCGCGTTTCCGTCGTTTTTCGTAAAAAAGTACCTACCATATCCCTTTACACCCGGGATGAAACGAGCGTGAGTTTCACTTTTAAAAAATTCTGGCGCCAAACCGTTTACTTTTTGCGAACACAACCGGCACCGATCGATCGTGAGGATGTCGCTCGATAAGCTAAAAAAATTGCGAGGCGAGAGCGGGTGACCAGTATCCTGTGAGCCTCGGTGAGAGATGGCGGCGTTTTTCGACCCCCGCAGTGTCACAGGTAAGTACTTGTTGCGCGTATTATTTGTTTAGTAATTTATTATGTTCTTTGGTGAATTACAAGTTAAATTAACACTAAATACGTAAGTTATTTTAGTTTCAAAGTTTTATTTGTAATTCTGATAGAATTTAGTCGTAAATTTCGACTGCTACGATCGTGTGGCTTCGGTTGTGCGTGCGAGGAATGAATTTAAAACAACGTACCTGTCGTTTATTGCTTTTTTCTTGGATCTAAGTTAAAATAATATATTTTTTCTGGTTTTTAGGACGGGGCTTAACCGACGATCAAGTTTTGCAAATCTTGGGCGATGGAAACCTTTCCGAAATTGACGATTTTGATGAAGATGATGATAATTTCCAACCAAATGGAGACCCCAACTTCCGAATGGAATGGTTGCTTCAATGATTGGTTCCATCGTATGGAAAAATGTGTCAAATTTCGCGGAGAATACTTCGAAAAGCAATAAATACATTTTTAAATAGTAATGTTGTGCCACTTCCTTGATTCCCGAAATTTTCAGTGCCGCCCTCGTAAACGCACGAAGACTTACGTGAATGTTTCTGCTCCAAAAGTGATTGAGCGTTACAATCAACACATGGGTGGAGTGGACGTACTCGATCAGCAGATGGAGTACTATAGAACTTTTATTAAAACCAAAAAATGGACGCTGAAGGTACTCATCCACTTTCTTGATTTGGCCATTGTAAACTCGTGGCGGCTGTATCGGAATGACTGCCAAGCAAACAAGTTGAGCAGAAAAGACATTTTGCCCTTGTTAGATTTTCGCCTGAATATAGCTGACGGGTTATCAAGTACTCCATCCAAAGAACGCCGATCGTCGAGTGATACTGAAAATGATCCTGCAGTGGAAAATGAGCTTCCAATCAGAAGACACTACAGGCCGGCAAATAAGCCCTCTGAGGCCAAAAGATATGATGGTTATGATCATTTACCGGTGTTTGACGAAATAAAAGCCCCAAGGATGTGTCGACATGAAAGTTGTGGTAGCCGCACGAAGATACGATGCGAAAAATGTGATACATATTTATGCATTTCAAGTGGAAAAGTTAAATGTTGTTTTTTTTAAGAATTAAGAATTATATAGTAATTTTATAATGTAGACTGATACTAAAATGACTGATTAAAGCATTAAGCTTATAAACAATTGAATATTGGTTTCATTTCCTATTAAACTATCAAAAAAAACGTTCAATTTAAAGTACCCTCACGATCGTGATTAGTCAAGTTGTACCTGAAACTCACGATCGTGAGGGTTAATTCCTGGATTTACTGTAAACCTGAGATTTTTTTCAGTATTTTTTTTTTACTCCCTAAACTGCACAGAAAGCTATAAAAGCCATGACATAGATGATTTCGAAAAAACAAACCGTCGGGTGTAAAGGGATGTCCTTCCTCACGGTTCAGTGGTTTTGATGTAACGGACAGATTAACTTTCGTATTTAGTAGGGAAATATAATATGTCAATCCACAATACTGTTGAAAAATATCGCAATAAGGAACCGCAGAGTATTATTATTAATAGCTGTGCCCGCGACTCCGTCAGCGTGTAACTCCTTGTATGTTATTAAGTTAATGTATTTTTAATATTGTTTAGATCACTTTCACATGAGGCTTAAGTACCTATAGAACGAAAATACTTCAGCGCAAAGCTTCCGGGTAAACTATGTTGAAAGTTGACCCGTCCGGCACGTGAACATAAAGATTTCTAGAACTGCTAACCCGGGAAAGAGCGACATGCGACAATGCGAGAAACAACTGACACCGAGATCTACTCCAGCAACACGAAAAGTCTGCCCTTGAGCCTTATTAATTGTCATTGCATAACACACCAATACTGGGAATTGCGTTATTTTAAATTGGAATGGAAATTTATTTGGTATTATGGGAATTCTGGGAATAAAGACGGTCTCTCCTGCATCGCAGCCTGTTAAAGTTTGAGCCTCGATTACATTTTGTTGCAACGTCGAGCGCGGCAACCGTTACACAAAAATAATCCTTATGGCATGATTCAGTATTCACGCGCGACGGCGCGATGGCTTATTAGCGTATTTCATGTATAAGTTTGGTGTTTCTATACCGATTACTATGATTCTTTTTTTATTGAATAGGTAATAATATTAACTTCTTTTAATTAGGAATGAGTGAGAGTATTATAAACGTAAGAGTAAACAAATATAATCAGAAAGCTCCGAACTGCTAAGCTATCGGGAGTTACACCTGTTATTGTGAGTCAACCATAAAAGATAGACATATGCTGTTGTGGGATATTTTTTAGATAATTTTATGTAGAACATTTCCGTCATAAATGATTTCTATGTAGCTTTAACCATTAAGGCTTCACACGCGACGGAAGCTTAAAAAATGGAGCAACTTCTCCCGTTTTCCCAACATTTCCCTTCACTGCTCTGCTCCTATTGATTGTAGCGTGATGAAAAGTATACTATAACCTCCCCAGGAGTATGAAGAATAATTGTACCAAGTTTCGTTAAAATCCGTCGAGTAGTTTTTGTTTCTATAAGGAACATACAGACAGACAGACAGACAGACAAAAATTTTACTGATTGCATTTTTGGCATCAGTATCGATCACTAATTACCCCCTGATAGTTATTTTGAAAATATATATCATGTACAGAATTGACCTCTCTACAGATTTATTATAAGTATAGATAGATAAACCAATTACAGGCACTTTTGAATTGTCAAGGGGGTCGGTCAGTCAGAAAGATGAAGCTAGATGCCCATTCCAAAGCGTAGTAGGTACCTATGGAGAAGAACGGGCAAGAAACTCCACAACGGGCAAGAAACTCCACCTTAAATCTTATTATTATACAGTCCACTATTATCAAGTTACCGGTGTTTTAGTCCTCGTACCACCTGGAGGATATACCCATTCCTTTCTATCTTTGTTGGAATTTTATGAGAGTCTGGTACAATTTGATAATTTGCATAAATTCGCTCGTTGTTTTTTGTTTTTGGTACTACTTATTTGTGTGAGAAAATGTTTTCCAATATGAAGTACACAAAGAATGTTTACAAATCTAAATTAACCATCTTAAATATCTTTTAATAATTGGTACAAGTAAAATTAATCCACAACTACAAACTATTGTCGGTGGAAAATCACAATTACATAAATCTCATTAGTGTTTTTTGTTTTACTGTGATTAGTGGGATTCATTTCAATAATTGTTTAGTTATTAATATGCTTAAGCTTAGATACTTAAGTTAAGTTTTCTGCGTCATCATTTCTGTCGTTATGTTTTATCTATTAAAAATAAAACCGAGTAATATTATCATACTGTGTTTTCTTCTTCAACTTATCACAGTAATAGTAACAACAGTAAGACATTGACTGTCGCGGGCCAGATTAATGACACTAGTCTTAGGGTGCGTTTCCACTGAAGCGGAGACGAGCGAAGCTGAGCGGAGACGTGCAATCACAATGGTTGAAATCTTCATCGCGTCTCTCGTCTCGTCTGTGATTGGACGATTCCTGCACGTCTGCGCTCAGCTCCGTACGTCTCCGCTTCAGTGGAAACGCACCCTTAATCTGACGTGGGCCGGATTGATGGCACTGGTGGGCCGGATTTGGCCCGCGGGCCGTAGTTTGGAGACCCCTGGTCTATAAGACCATAACCATCGCAAAACCTTCGGTAATTTTATCCTAAAGTTCCAAATTTAAAAAATAATCGGATTGAAAAACAACCCGAATATTTTTACAAATCATTATGAGTTGCGAGTATCATTTTGGTCACCGAGGATTTTACGACATGTCCTGCTTTTTTTCTGTTGGATTATCTAATGCATGGGTTTCCAACTGGTGAGACGTGCCCTCCTTATAGAGCAGAGATTCCCAACTGGTGGGGCGCGCCCTTCGGGGGGCGTATGGAGTGACCAATGGGTCACTCTACTCCCCCCGCGGCGGCTCCAGTATTAAAGTATAGATTAGAACCCAAACGTTTCATAATACTTCTTAGGTGATGTAAAATAAGTTTAAGCTTTTCTGCATAAGTCGACAAAATCAGTTTTTCTATCTCTGTATGACTGGACTAAAGAAAACCGAACCTATCCGAGGCGGCTTACTACAATTATCGAGCTCGCTTCGTTCGGTCTTCCATTCTATCTTCTCTTGATTCTTAACTTTTCTGCATAAGTCGAAAGAACTCCTATTTCTGTATGAATTGTCAAAAGAAAAGTGTAACGAATCCGAGATCCTAGAACATTGCTTGGTTTTTGTAATGTTTAAGAAAATACTGTTTTATCATCACTCTATAGATTGTTTTAATCATGTGACTTATCCCGGAACAGAATTTGAGGTACGTCGCGTTGACTTATATGAATATCTCTACATTATCTACATTATACTTCTATCTAAATTATAGTCAGGAAATGGAAAGGCAATAAAAGGAATCAGGTTAATAATAATGTCGACCATGTCGACAATCCTAGCAGAGTATACGCTATAATATAATATCTGGCAGACTAGTAGTTTGGCTAGCAGAGAATGCCTTATGGCATTAAGGGCGTTTATTCTGATAGTGGGCAACGTCGCAAATAGATGTCAAATATTTCCCTGTTTTGATTAATTTGGCAATATTACTGTGTGGAGATAAGAAATGTTGCTAACTAACGAACTAGAATATTAATAATGAATATTATTATTAATGTCAAAACTCAGATTGATTGAGTTTTCCACATAATAAAGCTGTTGTAATACATTTATATTTGGTTAATTTAATGCAACGTTTTATTTTATTCATTTTATTTTATTTTACAGAAAGCTTACAGACTAATAACACAATAAAAAATAATTCATGGGAAGGAAAATTTGCTAATTACATTCCACGTGTATTCCATGTGTAATTTACACAAATGTAATCCAGCAATGGCTCTAATTAAAAAAAAACACACACTTAAGTGCCGATTTCACCAATAAAACTGAACGCGATCAGCACTTCTAAACCGCGTTCAAGACCTGTCAGTGTCATTATTGTTGGGGAATTTTGACACTGACTGCTCTTGAACGCAGTTTAGATGTTCTAATTGCGTTCATATTTATTGGTGAAATTAGCCCTTAATGTCTGAAATCGATAAATTAGTCGATTCTAAACAAACTACACACATAACTTGCATTAACCATGTTTTAAGTATCATACTAAATATACAGTCACTTTGAAATTAGATAAAGATAAAGATAATTTTATTTTGCAAACATGGGTAACATTAAATGGTGACCACGTAGGCATGCAAAAGATATAGAACATCAACTTATAACTAGAGAGTAGGTACAATTAAAAAACATTACACGAAAAAGTAGGTACACAAAATAAACATTATTCTAACTTAAAACATCTTTCTCAGTAAGGTATTCGTTTAAATTATAATAAGCTTTCACCACTAAAAAGCTACGAAGTCTTTTTTTAAATAATTGGACTGGAAGCTCTTTCCAACTCTTAGGCAAGTGATTATAAATAACTGGAGCCATGCAGTAGACATTTTTGCGCATGAGTGCTGTCTTAGCTGGCTCCTGACAAAGCAAGCTATTGTCGCGTCTATTGCGGGGAAACACGTCAGCTATACGTCTGAAACGACTCGGGTTTGCCTTCACAAACACAGCTACTTCTAGTATGTATAGACAAGGTAATGTTAAAATCTTATAACTTTTAAAGTATGGTTCACAACTATCAGTGGGTTTAATTTTAAACATCGATCGAATGCATCTTTTTTGCGCCTTGAAGGCGGTTTCTTTTTCAGTAGAGTTTCCCCAAAATATGATCCCATACCGTAAATGTGATTCTACTATGCCATAATAAGCAGTAAGAAGAGCATCTGTGTTAATTATAGGTGATAATGTATATAGAGCGTATGCAGACTTACTCAGCTTCTTACATAAGGTATCAATGTGTGATTTCCAATTTAATTTGTTATCTATTTTGAGACCCAAGAATTTTATACTTTCAACTTCTTCTATGATATCATTATTGTAGTGTATATTTAAATTAATAGGATAGGCTTCCATGACGCCGGAGCCGCACCGGCACCGGACCACATGTTTGTATATACGAATGAATATCGCCGATACGCCACACTGCCGCGCCGCAATTAGATTCTATTGATAAAACTAATAATTAGATTCGATTGATAAAACTAGTTAATCACACTAATTAGTCTGTAATCTTAAAATTTTCTAAAAACTAAACACTATAAATACGCGCCACGCAAAATTTTAAGTTAGGTTGATACATCAACATCGGCAACATGAAGTTCTTGGCACTGGCAATCTTGGCTGTGACGGCGGTCGCCTCCGCTAAATACATCAACCTCGAGGATGTCATCGATCTAGAAGACCTCACCGCTTACGGATACTTGACTAAAATCGGTGCACCCGCTGCCGAGAGAATCCGTCAAGCTGAGGAACAGGAATTGACTCATGTCAGAATCGTCGGTGGGTCAACCTCAAGCCTCGGAGAGTTCCCTCACCAGGTAATTAATTAGGTTGATTACGCACATTAATGTCTCAAACAATTCCATTTCCTAAATATAATTAATTTCGGTAATTTTTCGCAGGCCGGACTTCTCTTGAACTTCAATGGAGGTCAGGGTGTCTGCGGAGGCTCTCTAGTCAGAGCTAATCGCGTTATTACTGCTGCTCACTGCTGGAACGACGGTCAAAACCAGGCCAATAGCATTACCGTTGTCCTTGGTTCAATCCGTTTGTTCTCTGGCGGTACCAGGGTGACTACCAACGATGTTGTAATGCACGGAAGCTGGACCCCTAGCCTGATCCGTAACGACGTTGCCATGATTAAATTGCCCTCCAACGTTGCACTTTCAAGTAAGTAAAATATTTACATTGATGCTTATACCGCATGACTTTTTTTACCGTCTCTAAAAAAATAGGGTATAATAGGTGAACGGAGTAGAAGCCTATGGCATAGAAATTTTAATGTTTTAATTTTTTTCAATACATAACCTATACTAGAATGAAATTGATTTATCGATAAATACCAAGCATATAAAGTGAACTTTTCATTCCAGAATAGAAAATAAAAAAGAACCCTACCCTCATACGCACCCTACTAGATGCGCGGAATTTATCATGATATATGATGGATAGTTTTCATGTTTTTTTAAGGATATTTGGAACTTTTTTTTTTTTTTTTTTTTTATTGAAAAAAATTAAAACATTAAAATTTCTATGCCATAGGCTTCTACTCCGTTCACCTATTATACCCTATTTTTTTCGAGACGGTAAAAAAAGTCATGCGGTATAATGTATTCATTCATGTGTAAAATTTGACAAAAAAAATTGATTATGCCTTCGGGGTTTGAATGTTTCTTGCAAATACAATTGGGTAGTAGGTAGCTAAAGCAATTTTTTTATCAATAGTACGTCTACTGTTATTCGTCATTTGAAATAAAATTAATATTATCTGTTTACCAACAGACACCATCGCCATCATCGCTCTGCCCAGCGGTAACCAGCTCAACGAGAACTTCGCCGGTGAAACCGCCATCGCATCTGGCTTTGGTCGCACCGCTGATGGTAAGAATTTTTTTACATATTAATCAAGACTTTGTGTTTATTTACCTATTGAACTGACTTATCAACACGATTAATTATATAGGTGCAGCAGGTGGCATCACCACCAACCAGGGTCTGAGCCACGTTAGTGTGCCTGTGATCACGAACGCTGTATGCAGAGCTTCCTTCCCGATCATCGTTCAAGACTCCAACATTTGTATAAACGGCGCTGGTGGCAGAAGCACATGTAACGGCGACTCCGGTGGCCCCCTTACTGTCAATAGGAACAACAGTCCTCTCTTGGTATGTGTTTTGATTCCAGACTGACGCTTACTAAAGTTTAGCTTTCGTATACTTAATCTTTTTATTTTTTGTTTCTCTGTGGAACTAATTTTTACTCTTTTCCAACAGATCGGTGTCACCTCCTTCGGATCTGCCCGCGGTTGCCAGGTTGGATCTCCTGCCGCATTCGCCAGAGTCACCTCCTTCATCACTTGGATCAACGGTCAACTATAAACTAGTCAGCAGAAAAAATTGTAACCAAATAACATTTGCAGGGAATTAAATAAAAAATAAAACTTTTTTTTTATAATAAAGTAGTTTATATTTATAATCTTATTGTTTTGTCTGAGTCTGTTACTGCTTATTATGATAACATAAAACTCATAACGAAATCAAGACGTAAAAGACTAACCAAGGTACATATTTCGTAGGAAGGAATGTATTTATACCACACCACCATCCACCTACATTTATATCTTGAATCCCTATGGTACATTATAAAGAGTATTATATTATATTCTAATAAATTTATTTCTCCACCTGAATCTCAATAGGGATGATCACACTTTTACTATTAAACACACTTTTTTTATTAAACAAAATATTGTTAGCAGACAGCCCAAAATAAAACCTAAAAAATTGCCAAGTTATACTGTTGGGGCCTATTTGGCAGAAAGGTGTGTCACCGCAGGGGATGCGACCGCAGAGGCCAGCGCGAGATGTCGTGCGGTGGTCTACAGGGTTTGGTTCTAGGACCGCTCCTGTGGGACACACTGGTACAACTGGGTATTGATGGGTGTGCTCCAGCCTGGGGTGAACCTTACGTGTTACGCGGACGACACGCTGGTCACAGCTTGGGAGTACTGTGTATTATGACTGCAAGGTTAGGTAACTCAATTCAAGGGATCAACCTAGTAACCAATAATTATAAACATACAATTTTCTACAAAACAGCGAACAATTCTACAAAACGATGTTTAATAATAACATACATTTATTTTGTTAAAAAATTGATTTTACATTTAAAGTTATGCATTCATAAATTCCTGTAAGTATTTTATATGCTAAGTTTTTGGGAACTGAATCGCCTTGTCCTGAGTAAAGGGAAAGGTTTAGTCTTCAAAAGTACAGTGATTTTAACAGTGGCGAAGCTGGGTATATTTTGCATAACCTAACCTAACGTTGTGGGAAAAAGTCAGTCAGTGGTTTCAAAAAAGTCAGAGGCTTCGGAGCTGGACGTGACAAGCAGGACACCGCCTCTGCCATCAGCGCCCGAGACACACATTCTAGAGGATCGCGCCAGGATCTCCAAAATAATTATTAACTGGGAGCAATGTGGCATCTGCCCCCCACCCCGCCAGATAATCTCGGACGAGGAAAGCTCGGCGTCAGAGTGGCGTCCAGAGTGAGCCAAACCGGCCGTCCCCAGAACAGACGGCCGAGTCTCCTCTACAGAACACCGAGAAGGGGCACAGAGGTGGACATGGACCTCGGCACAAGAGAGGCCAACGATCTCCTCCAGATAGCGAAGGACGCCCTGGAAGCAGTAGGGAACATTTGAAACAAGATGGCTACCTTAGAATCATGACGTGACAGCATGGAATTAGTATGTACTACACAACTTAAAATTTAAATGAATTATAGTCGAATTTCGACCTCTGGGCGACCACTAGTTTAATTCAAAACGTCTAATGGGCCTCTGTAAGTTGGCCCCTCGTACGCCTTCCAAAAGTCAGGGAACCTAGAGTCCCAAGAAATTTCAAGAGACGTAAAAATAAAAATTACTTATATTATTAATCAGCCTGTATTGTCCCACCGCAGGGCAAAGGCCTCCTTATCCTTTACTACTAATATGGACCAATCCCTCTGCCGATGCCGTTGGACGTTTTCAGGAACTGATTCTGCGGTGATTTTAGCCCCAAAATGCATCCGACATGCGGCAAACGTGTCCGGCCCAGCTTTATTTGAGCTTGGTTGCTTTCTGGGTGATTTTTGTCTTAAGGCGTGTACGCACAAACAAACAAAAACGTGGTGAACACAAATATCGAACACTTCGTTTACATGTGTGTACCACTAACGAACATCAAATACTGTGTTCGTCAAAAATGTTCGTGGCGATCCAATTTCGCATCCATGGCTACGAAAGAGAGCGGGGTGGTTGAGCGCGACCTGTGTTCGTATGGGATTCGTGTTCGCTTTACTAATTTACATCCACACATTCTATGTTCGTTTTAACCGTGTTTTGTTCGTTCGTGCGTAAACGCCTTTAGACCGCAGTATCGTGTTCAGTATCCGGTCGGTAAGTCGAACTCCAAGGATACTGTGCCCCATCGCTCGCTGGCAAACCATTAGCTTGGTCCTCTACAAAACTGTCAACAATCAGGTTTGAGCGCCGAGCGTATGTCGCCGATAAGGAGAATGCACATGTCCATTCATTTGCGTTTATGGTAAATTGGAAGATCTCCTTTCATAAGGGCTTTCATCGAACAGTAGCTGTTTCAGGCGTTTTCAGTGCGGCGAACAACTTTTTGTGTATTATATTAATATTAGTAGGCTGCCTAACTTCCGACACTAGACAAAAAAATCAGAATTATAATTCTGATTTTTTTGTCTAGTGTCGGAAGTTTTTATCTTACGGGGAAATAGATTTCTACTTTCTAGGCTTTAATCTCTTGTGAAATTACTTATCAATTTACTTTGACAACACTGAAATCGATCCTCCAGTCCAGCTAGGGTTGCCAACCATACTGTTAAAAACAGTACCTATTACACTTTTCTTCCCTCTAAAATACTGTTTACTGTTCGACAAAAACAAAGTATTTGAATATACTGTTTTCACTGACAGAGCTATACCTAAATAAAAAGTTTCATCTACTACGTAGAACACCGTGCTTGCACCTGGGCATGTCAGAAAAACCTTAATTTCAGAATGAAACTGCTAATGTCTTGAATTTTCGGGACCAAGTGAATGGATAATTGTTATCAGAACACCTTTTAAATACTAGTATTATAGTTAGGTCTGCAGCCTGAGTATTTACAGAATTAGTGTTTTCAGTGACGAATGCTAAGTGATGGGACGACAGAAATAGAGCTTCGACACATTCAATAAAAATTTGCTCCATCTATCGTCTATTTGGTGAGGCTTACGAAGCCTTCAAAATTGGTGCTAAATTAATGAGTTGTGCGACCAGCACTAATGAATTATCTACTTAAATCATTAAAAAAAACCTATAACTTCTGTTAATATATTTTTTAAATACTGTTTAATTTACCGAAATACTGTTTATTTTCTCACTTTCATGGATGATTTGAAACTCTTTGCCCCCAACAAATTGCGACTAATGGAGTTACTGAAGGTAACTGAAACGTTCAGTAGCGCCATCAGGATGGAATTTGGTGTAAACAAATGTGCAGTCATGCATGTAAAGCGAGGCGAGATTATGGAATCCGAGGGATCTCAACTCTCGGAATCCATACACCTTAGATCCCTGTCCTCATCCGAAAGCTATAAGTACTTGGGTATGTCGGAAGCATTAGGCATCAATGTTGCTGACATGAAGCAATCGTTGAAGGAGCGCTTCTTTGGCCGCCTGAAGAAGGTATTAATTAGTCTTCTTTCAGGCGGAAACAAGGTGCGCGCCTTCAACGGTTGGGTCATGCCGGTTTTGATGTACTCTTTCGGCATACTCAAATGGACTCAGACCGAACTCGACGCCCTGGATAGGACTACACCGTACACTGCTGACCGCAAACCGGATGCATCACCCACGATCATCGGTGATGAGATTGTACATCCCGCGGAAGTGCGGGGGTCGAGGCTTCTTAAATGCGAAGACCCTCCACAACCGCGAGGTGTGCAATCTCAGAGAATATTTTCTGAAAGCTGTAGTGGGTATGCACCGTGACGTGGTGGCAGTGGACAAGGGGCTCACCCCACTCTCCATGGCTAAATAGAACTGGCACAAGCCTGTGGTACTTACTACAGATGACCGCAAAGAGGTATGGCAAAGCAAGGAGCTTCACGGACGCTTCTATCGGGCTCTTCATGAGCCCTGTGTAGATTTCCTAGCGTCCGTATCCTGGCTACGTTTTGGTGACTTTTTCGGGGAAACTGAAGGTTTCGTCTGTGCAATTATGGACGAAGTTATCTTAACGAATAACTACCGGAGATATATTATGAAGGACGGGACGGTTGACGTGTGTCGGGCATGCCACCGCCCGGGTGAGTCCATCAGACATATTATCTCTGGCTGTTGTCGTCTGGCTAACGGCGAGTACTTGCACAGACATAACCAAGTGGCCAGGATTATTCACCAGCAACTTGCTTTGAAATACAAACTTGTGGTTTCTGAGGTACCGTCGTACCGTACAAGTATGTGCCCGACCTAGTTCTCGAAAATGACCATGTCACGTTGTACTGGGATCGGTCTATCATTACTGACAGGACTATTGTTGCCAATTAGCCTGATATAGTGGTGATAGTCCGGTTAGCGCGCCGCGCAATGATAGTCGATGTTACTATCCCACATGACGGGAACCTCGTGAAAGCTGAGAAAGAGAAACAAATAAAATATCTCGACTTAGCACACGAGGTTGTCGACATGTGGAATGTGAGCTCGGCTATCATTGTGCCGATTGTCGTAACAGCCAATGGCCTGATGGCCGAAAGCCTCGACCAACATCTCTCGAGGCTCGAGTTAGGCGGTTGGACCAAGGGCCTGATCCAGAAGGCAGTACTCCTCGATACGGCTCGCATAGTGAGGAGGTTCCTGTCTATGCAGCCCTAACCACCGGTAGCTTGGACCCTGCTCCCGATACCGGCGGAACACTATTTTTTATATTTTTAAATGTTTTTTATATTTTTTTTAAGAAATATTTAAAAATGTATTTTATATGCCCGAAATTTTAATAAACGAAATAATAATAAATATTTATTCAGTATTAAAATAGGTAAAATATTAATAACGTAAAAGCTTAAAAATAATTTATAAAGATATTATAATGTTAGATGCCTGTACTAGGATAAACCTGTATCACAGGCGGCATGAGCTTACAGTTTATGGTATTTGTAGGACAATAAAAATTCTTAACAATATTTAACATTACAAATCTTGAAATAATGACAAAGTTGAATTTCCTAATTCATTATTTTATACCTAGTTTACTCAAATACTATTTACCTTAAAGATAAAAATAACAAAAAGTCTTAAATACATAATTTCTTATTTAGTTTGCGTAGTATAGTTTTTGTTTTAGTATGAGCGTATACTAGGAAGGAAAGTAGGTAAGCAGGTTCATTTTACAAAGTTTCTCCAGAAATTATGTCGTAATTTAGGATATTTTTCTGAACTTACTGATTTCTAGATTTTTTAGGACTGCTAAAATGACATCGTCATATCTTAATCCTAAGATTTTCAAAAACAGTTTCGATTGATAAAACCAAACACTTATCACACTAATAGCAGTATATCTTAAAATTATCAGAAATTGCTGTATAAAAAGGCATGGGGCAACTGTGATTGATCAATTACGGCAAAATGAAGTTCTTGGCACTGGCACTATTGGCTCTGACGGCGGTCGCCTCCGCTAAATACATCAACCTCGAGGATGTCATCGATCTAGAAGACATCACCGCTTACGGATACTTGTCTAAAATCGGTGCACCCGCTGCCGACAGAATCCGTCAAGCTGAGGAGCAGGAAGAGACCCATGTCAGAATCGTCGGTGGTTCCAGCTCAAATACCGGACAGTTCCCTTACCAGGTAATTCATCAATTTCATTATGAACAGAGATGTCTTAATAATACTCATTGCATTTGAAATTGTGTAAGTTGGGAGTTGGCTTTGGCCCCTCGTATGCCTTCCAAAAAACAGAGATACCATGATCCCGAAATATGTAAACATAATAATAAATCTTTTATTTCAAGCAGTAATACAGTCCATAAATATAACTATTCAATTTTAAACAACAACTCCATCTATATTGATTTCGGTAATTTTCCGCAGGCTGGTCTTCTCGCGCAGTTCGGTGGTGGTCAGGGTGTCTGCGGAGGGTCTCTGGTCAGAGCTAACCGCGTTATTACCGCTGCTCACTGCTGGTGGGACGGTCAAAACCAGGCCTCTAGCTTTACCGTTGTCCTTGGTTCAAATCGTTTGTTCTCTGGCGGTACCAGGGTGACTACCAACAATGTTGTAATGCACGGAAGCTGGACCCCTAGCCTGATCCGTAACGACGTTGCCATGATTAGATTGAACTCTAACGTTGGACTTTCAAGTAAGATAATTACAAGTAACATTTAGTTATGTATCTACTTACCCTCATTCTGTACATAGTTCAGTTCATATAGCTAAAACACAAGGTTAATGCTACTAATTAAATTCTCTTCGCGGGTTCTGCCGCTAGCTATAATACTTATCGTTTTTAAAGCATAGATTTTTTATACTTTGAATCATGTTTTATGTGTACTTGTACTTAAAAAATATGTATAATTTGTCTACCAACAGACAACATCGCACTCATCGCTCTAGCCAGCGGTAACGAGAACTACGCCGGTGAAAACGCCATCGCATCTGGCTTCGGTCTCACTAATGATGGTAAGGAATTCTTTACAATGGGTTTCGAATCTAGAGTCTTTATTTTGTTTACTGGACCAACTTTAAAAACTTATGATTCTCCAGGTGGCAGTGTCTCTGGAAATTTGAACCACGTTACCCTGCCGGTGATCACGAACGCTGTATGCAGAAGTTCTTTCCCGCTCATCATCCAGGACTCCAACATTTGCACAAGCGGAGCCAATGGCAGGAGCACGTGCCAGGGTGACTCCGGTGGTCCCCTCGTTGTAACCAGGAACAACAGTCCTCTCTTGGTACGTATTTTGAGAATAAATTTCAAAATGCTTATTTTGCGATGGCTTATGTTTCGTAAACTTGACCATTTGAATACTTGTTTATGGTACTAATTCTAAATTTTCCAACAGATTGGTATCACTTCCTTCGGCTCTGCCCGTGGTTGCCAGGTTGGATCTCCTGCTGCCTTCGCCAGGGTCACCTCCTACATCTCCTGGATCAACGGTCAACTATAAACTAAAAATCTGTACATTACACACAACACATGACATGACATGTTATCTGTACATTTGTATGGAAATTAATAAAAACCCAGCTGGATCAACCGTCAGTAAACTAACCAGCAGATTGTCATGAAAATATTGTAGCAATAAAACAAATTTTCTATTCAAATATAAGTTTCTTTTTAAATACTCTAAGAATTCCATAGCGGCTTTTAATATTGTCTCTCTGATGAGCAAAGGCCTCAAATATGATGCACTCATTCAGAGAACGAGCATCAAGTATGCTAAGAACAATTGATTAAAACTGAGACACAAGATGTCTTATGTCCTAAAACAAAGGGACTCACAGGTAGAATTATCTGTTTTCCATTTAATGGGCAGTGCCTTTGCCATTTAGTAGCAGACATTAAAAACGCCGATTCTTATTTATTTATATTATTAGCTGCAAACCGTTTCGAAGGAACATCCAGACTATCGTTGACATGAAAGACATCTGTATCTTTTATATCTATTAAAAAAATAAGAGAAGTGTCGTCAGCAAATAGAATTATATCCGATAAGTTAGGCATCATGTAAGGGAGGTCATTTATACGAACAAGAAATAAGAAAGGGCCAGGAATTGAACCTTGAGGTACGCCTATTTTAACTAGAGACCCCGAGGGTGTCGCCCCATTAGCGTTTACTTTTTGTTGCCTGTTTGATAGATAGGAAAGAACAAGATCAGCAGCTTGTCCACGAATTCCGTAGTGATGTAATTGGTCGAGGCCTATTTGACGGACAGGACCGTCATCTACCCCAGTCACCAAGGAGAATAAAACCCGCGAGAGATGTCGTGCGGCGTCCTACAGAGATCGGTCCTAGGGCCGCATCTGTGGGACATCGGCTACGACTGGGTGCTGCGCGCCGACCTCCCTAGCGACGTCAGCGTAGTCTGCTACGCTGACGACACGCTGGTCCTGGCGCATGAGGCGGTGGCCGAACTGGCTACACGTTGGGTTGCGATAATCGTCAATAGGATTCTGCAATAGGGACTCGAGGTGACCTTGCACAAGTCCGAGACCATGTATTTTTATGGTCCTCGGATCGCGCCACTGTCGGGTTCCCAGATAACGGCGGGAGGGGTTCACACCAGTGGCGAGTCGACGATGAAGTACCTGGGACTCGTCCTCGACAGCCGGTGGAACTTCGTGGAGCATTTCCGACGTTTGGCTCCGAGACTGGAGCGGGCCGGGGCTGCCTTGAAGCCCCTGACAATAGAAATGGGCTTGAATTCAAAACTTGGAATGTCCTTACTGAAGTTTTCTTTTAGAAGAGAATCAGCTAGTACGAGTATAGATGATGAGGGGAGAGATTTCGTAACCTCTATTGGTAAAGAAATTTTCTAGTGTCTCAGCAACATTTAACTTATCTGAAATGGTTTCATTATCTATTTTTAAAGACAATTCATTCTGATCTCGCTGTTTTGTGTTTCCAGTTTCTTTGTTAATTACCTGCCACACAGCTTTTATTTTATTATTAGAAATACTGATTTTGTTACTTATTCATTTAGATTTAGCTTGGGCGCAGACTCTTTTAAATATCTTAGAATAGTTTCTTACATAATTATAAACAGTTTCATCAGAAGTCAATGATTTTTCGTTATATAAATAATATAAAATATCTCTGCTTTTTCTAATGCCTGCCGTGGTCATTCATAAAATTTTGGTTTAGTATTAATTCTTAATTTTTTATTAAATTCTTGGCATGAATCAAAACTAGCTGTTGAAAGATTGCTAAGAACATTATTTTTAAACATATTCAATTTATTTTTAGTGAGAGGTCTTAACTCAATAGTTTTATCCAAACGTAAGTTTTTATCTGATTCTAAAGATCATATCGTACAGGTCAATTTATATCAAGTTGACCTGTATGATAAGACCTGACGCCACTAATTAGGGACGAGTCTTTTATTTTACAATTAGTAAATACATTGTCTATGCATGTAGCTGAGATTGCTGTTATTCTAGTTGCTACATTAAATATACATTTTAAATTGAAAGATTTAAACAATGAGATAAGCTTACATTTTTTCCAGTGAATTTACTAATAGATCAATATTTAGGTCACCACAAACAAAAACTATTTTGTTATCTCTAAAAAGTTTAGTTAGTATTTCTTCCTTTATGATTTAAAAATGATGACAAGTTTGAGGCTGGTGGTCTATAAACACATAAGAAAGTATGGCCTTCAATCTCTGCGCATGCTACCTCACATAAGCGATCAACAGAGCAAGCAGTGATATCCTTCCTTTCCTTATATCTGAAACAACTATTACATAATATCAAGGTACCACCCCTAATGAACAACATCCTATCTGGTTTAATTTAACCAGGTTTCACAAAAACATAAAATATACATATGATATTTATCTATTAACATTTCCACGTCTAGGATTTTGCCAGAGCAGCGATTTATATTTTGGTGAAATAGTAAAATATTCTTAATATGCTTCTCTTTTGTCGTTTCTAAAAGTTTAAAGAATCTATTACAGTATTATTAGAAGTACTAGATAATACTGTTTCGTCACTTAAGCTAATCTCAGTTAAAACATTAATAACTGCGTGTGTATTGTAGGCTTATAAAGTAGCTAATACATGTTGGCTTATCTTAGGTAAAAACTTATGCCAGGAGCTTAAGTTTTTACCTAGCGTGGGACGCTTTTTAGCTGTGTATACTTTTAATTAATTTAAACAAAGCGCTCCACGCTTTTTGATTTAATCATTGGATATAAAAAGTGACAAGCCGGATTGGTACTTATATCGTAACTAGTACAAGTTACTTATTGAAGAAATGTGTTTATTATTCGAATAGAAACGCTAACATTAAGCTTATAAATATGAGTGAAAACAAATGCAAAGCCGCTTGGACAGTTGTGAAAAATTAAATACATAATACTAACTACAAAGATAACATTGAGAATTATAAATTTGATAACAAAATACTTACAGACCCCGTCGAAACAGCATCTGCTTTCAATAGCCATTACATCAATTTGGCACACAAATCGATACTAACAAAAACAAAAATCGGCTGTAGTAAAAACTCAACTCACAATTCGATGTTTCTTACTCGTAGACCAGTATCGGGAAATGAGGTCAGAACAGAAATAATATCGCTAGGTAACACTAATTCAGAAGGCTACGATGAAATTAATACTAAAATAATTAAATTATGCATTCATGAAATAGTTGGAATTCTTACACATTTAACTAATTTATCATTTTGTTCTGGAACTCTCCATATTAAAACTATCCATTATTAAACCACTTTGTAAAGAGGGAGAAAAAAATTATATGAATAATTATCGGCCAATAACCTTAATACCGATTCCGTCAATAATATTGGAAAAATGCATGTATAAAAGACTAGTTAATTTCTGTAACTGACATTATTAATAAAGATCAATATGGCTTTCAAAAAAGCAAATCTACGACATTAGCCATCTTCTCTCTGATAAAAACAATGCTATCCAATATTAATAAAAACTATCTGACTACAGGATTATTCTTTGATTTTTCTAAAGCTTTTGAATTAGTGTCACATGACTTACTACTTCAAAAGCTGGAGGTAAGCGGGATAAGGGGACATGCACTTAAATGGATATCGACATATCTAAATAACCGACAACAACGTGTTATTATTACAAAATATACTCATCAGAGTATAAATGCAACAATTATGGCGTCCCACAAGGAAGTGTCTTGGACCCAATATTTTTCCTATTCTATATAAATTCAATCTCAGATATAACAAATCATAAATGCATACTATTCGCCGACGATATTTCGATTGTAGTGACGTCCGATAAAAAGACTAATTCAATTTACGACCATGAAACAGAAATTAACAACACGATTGACAAATTAATTTAACGGCTTGACATGAATAACTTAAAAATTAATTTAGATAAGTCTGTTTATATACAATTTAATAAATCTAATAATAATAAATACAATCTGAAACTTGACATACCAAAACTTAATGAAGTTACCAAAACGTAATTAAGTATAAACGAAATTTCTTGGAGTAATAATAGATCAGGACATAAATTGGAAAGCACAAGTAGGTGATATATCTAAAAGAATAAATAAATTCGTATACGCACTCAGAAGGTTTAAAAATATAACAAATATTAAAACTGCTATCACTACCTATCATGCTTAGGTTGAATCATTAATACGCTATGGGTTCATAATGTGGGGTAATAGTACAGACAAAAATAGGGTATTGGTTGCACAAAAAAAGTGTATTCGTATAGTATATGGGCTTCAACCTAATGAATCTTGCTGGCCAATATTTAAAGAACTTGGTTTATTACCGCTACCCGCTCTCTATATCTATGAAGTATGCATGTTTGTTAAGAAGCACAAATACTTATTTAAAAAGGCAGATTAGGTATATCCTCGAACCCGGCGAGATCCTCACAGGCTTATATTGAATGACTTACCAAGACTGGCAAAATATAATAAAAGCTGTTTGGCCATGTGTGTTCGTATATACAGGGTGTTTGGCAGAACGTTGAACATACGAAAATAGTGGATAGGTGGGGTCATCTGCTACTTACTTAGCCCTAATTTATTTGGCCCTGGCCCACGGTATATTTTTAATTTTTTTTTTTGTCTTTCTTCTTGTTTCACCACTTTCTTAACTTTAAAGTGTAATTTTTATTAAAAATGGGTAAAACAGGCAATATTTAGTATTTTTTTTAAATCTTTTATGTTGACAGATTCTTATAAAATTATTGCTTTATTCAGATGTTAGCTAGAAAAAAAGTTATGAGTCCTCAAACTTACAGAAAGATGTAAAAAATACTTAAATCTTAATTTCAACTTGCATTTAAAAAAAAACAAAAAATGATTGAGGAGTTCCAATTCTAACAAAACATCCCTAGTGTGTGAGCTTTCTAATGGTATGTAATTTGCTTTTATAAAAAAAAACTTTAAGAGTTATTTCATAATTTTTTCAAGTAGGACATTTTTGACGAAACTCTACCTTTACGGAAAGTGAAATGTTTTGCGAAATTTAATACTGCAAAGTTGGTAAAAATTAAATGATCGACGGCTTGCCAGTAGCAGTGGTGCAAATTAACATTCACTATTCCCTTGGGATGGTTGTTACACGAAACAGGTAGAAATTTTGTTTCCAAAAAAATAATAAAATGTAAAAATATCCCGTGGGCCAGGGCCAAATAAATTAGGGCTAAGTAAGTAGCAGATGACCCCACCTATCCACCATTTTCGTATGTTCAACGTTCTGCCAAACACCCTGTATAATCATATTCCAAGTGACTAAAAAACTTTAGATTTTGTATTGTTTAAAAAATCCTTCATAAATGGCTAAACTCTAATCATTTTTATTTATTTATTAAAACTTCATGCACAAGTAAAAATACTGTACAAAGGCGGACTTAATGCCTGAGGCATTTTCTACCAGTCAACCTTAGGGTGATGCAGAGACAAAACATGGCAGGTGCAACATAAGGGATAGTTAACTTGAAAATTAATACATACTAATACATAGATACATACATACATATAAACCGAATAAATTTTGTCAGGAGAAATAACGATAGGTAGAGGAGAAAACAAATCCAGCCAATCAGCGCTGCAATGATTCTGCCAACTTTTTACGAATATGTTCACGTGCCTTCACTTTGAAAGATAATCGACTGGTTGCCATCCTGATGTTCAGAGGGAGCGCATTCCAAAAAAAAACCGCCTGGACAAAGAAAGAAGAGTGAATAAAACCAGAACGGTGATTTTTACAGCCTGAAAGAATTTATTGACGGGAAACATTTATAATGTAACCTAATATGTGCATGCTAGGAAACAAGCAAAACATGTATGCTCTATAGTGTATTTTTAATACCAACTTTATACACCATGTTTTATGCAAATAAATATTATTTATATTTCTAAGTCAATTTAATTACTTTATCATTTTTAGTTCATGTAAAAAGCGTGTTGTTTTTAAACTAGAATTTTTATGAATATAATATAATATGTTCAAAGTAGGTACTTTTATGTCAAAGTGATATTACATGGGCGTACCCAGGGGGGGCAGGGAGGGCAGCTGGATGTTGAATGCCTAAGTACCTAATGTTGACGATAAAAGTCTTGCAAGATCTATATTGTTCAATGAATATGCGTGTTTTATTACGTTTTTATTTTTAGTAAAACTAATAGAATAGCATTTGGATATGCTCAATTTAAGTTTATTTTTTACATAATATGAAGAGATATAGTAAGTGCTATAGGTACACCTCTATCTAACCCTTTGGGGCATATAGGCGTGATGTTATGTTATGTGTATCATTGATACGGTTGATACGGCGGTAGCTACGCCTCTGACTTAAAAGCAACATGTGTGAGCGTATACTAGGAAGGAAGGTAGGCTTTGGTTTATTTTGTAAAGTTTCCCCAGTAATAATGTCGTAACTTAGGACATTTCTCTGAACTTACTATAGATTTCTAGATTTTTAAGACTACTCAAATTACATCGTCATATCTTAATTCTAAGATTTTCATAAACAGTTTCGATTGATAAAACCAAACACTTATCAGACTAATTTCAATTTTTCTAAGTTTATCTTACTTAAAACATTTGAAATTAGTCTGATAAGTGTTTATCCTAGAATTTATCCTAGTTTATCTTAAAAATTATCTGAAATAGTTGTATAAATAGGCATGTCACAAACTGTGATTGATCAATTACGACAAAATGAAGTTCTTGGCACTGGCACTATTGGCTCTTACGGCGGTCGCCTCCGCTAAATACATCAACCTCGAGGATGTCATCGATCTAGAAGACATCACCGCTTACGGATACTTGTCTAAAATCGGTGCACCCGCTGCCGACAGAATCCGTCAAGCTGAGGAGCAGGAAGAGACCCATGTCAGAATCGTCGGTGGTTCCAGCTCAAATACTGGACAGTTCCCTTACCAGGTGATTCATCAATTTCATTATGAACAGAGATGTCTTAATAATACTCATTCCATTTGAAATTGTGTAGGAGGCCTCTACGAGTTGGCTTCGGCCTATCGTATGCCTTCCAAAAAACCGAGACAGCATGGTCTCAAAATATGTACTTATACAATTTTAAACAACACCTCCATCTATATTGATTTCGGTAATTTTCCGCAGGCTGGTCTTCTCGCGCAGTTCGGTGGTGGGCAGGGTGTCTGCGGAGCCTCTCTGTTCAGTGCTAACCGCCTCGTTACCGCTGCTCACTGCTGGTTCGACGGTCAAAACCAGGCCACTAGCTTTACCGTTGTCCTAGGTTCAAACCGCTTGTTCTCTGGTGGTACCAGGGTGACTACCAACAATGTTGTAATGCACGGAAGCTGGATCCCTAGCCTGATCCGTAACGATGTTGCTGTAATCAGATTGAACTCTAACGTTGGACTTTCAAGTAAGATAATTACAAGTAACATTTAGTAATGTATCTACTTACCCTTATTCTGTACATAGTTTAGTTCATATAGCTTAAACACACAAGGTTAATGCTACCGCCGCTAAAATACTAAAAATAATATAATTTATGTACCAACAGACAACATCGCACTCATCGCTCTAGCCAGCGGTAACGAGAACTACGCCGGTGAAAATGCCATCGCATCTGGCTTCGGTCTCACTAATGATGGTAAGGAATTATTTACAATGGGTTTTGAATCTAATTTTTATTTCATTTACTGGACCAACTTAAAAAAAAAATGTTTCTCCAGGTGGCAGCGTCTCTGGGAATTTGAACCACGTTACCCTGTCGGTGATCACGAACGCTGTATGCAGAGCTTCCTTCCCGGTCATCATCCAGGACTCCAACATTTGCATAAGCGGAGCCAATGGCAGGAGCACGTGCCAGGGTGACTCCGGTGGTCCCCTCGTTGTAACCAGGAACAACAGTCCTCTCTTGGTACATATTTTAAGAATAAATTTCAAAATGCTTATTTTGCGATGGCTTATATTTCGTAAACTTGACATTTTAATACTTGTTTATGGTACTAATTTTAACTTTTCCAACAGATTGGTATCACTTCCTTCGGCTCAGCCCGTGGTTGCCAGGTTGGATCTCCTGCTGCCTTCGCCAGGGTCACATCTTACGTCAGCTGGATCAACAGTCAGTAAACTTGTCATAGAAACATTGTAGCAATAAAACATTTTTAAATTAAAATATGAGATTCGTTTTAAGTACCCTAAGAATTCCATAGCGGCTTTTAATATTGTCTCTCTGATGAGCAAAGACCTCAAATATGATGCACTCATTCAGAGAACGAGCATCAAGTATGCTAAGAATAAATGATTAAAGAGAAAGACTAAGAAGAGAAGAGTTAAGACTAGAATCCTGAGTGCAGCGAGGGATCTTACACGATTTTATATTAACTCATGCAATTTCTTCAAAAACACAACAAATAATATCGTAAATATGACACCCGAATCCAACATACTAACACGGAGGCACAGTATAGTACTTTAATATACTGTGGTCCCCGGTACGCGCCACAGCAACCGATCAGCTGTTGTGATGACATGCCGACATTACCGGCCACATACCATGTAGGAACAGCGGTTGGGCGAATCATATGCACATCTTTCTATATAAAAAATATATTGAAGTGTCTGTTTATAATGTCTAAATAACAGCTTTTTACTAAATGCATAATTATGAAAGTAAATACGGTACCTAATTATAACAAAAAAACAATTTTTATTAAAATTGTTGTCTGTCTGTCTTTTTGTTCCGGCGAATCTCTAAAACGCCTGGATCGATTTTGACGGGACTTTCACTGGCAGATAGCTGATGTTATAAGGAGTAACTTAGGAGTTACTTTTATTTTAGAAAAACAAATAAGGGTCCTCGCGGTTGAAACCGAGGGCAGAAGGCAACCGAGGCATTCAATAATATTGGACTTGGCCACTTGCAGAAAACAATTGTTTTTACTGTTGTATGTGTTTTTGATTGATCTATTTAATTGATGTTAATCATAATGGTTACTTATTATTCCACTATAATATCTATATTAAAAAAAAAGTTTCGAAAATTGAAAAAAAAGTTTATCTAACTACAGTTAGATAAACTTTTTTTTCAATTTTCGAAACTTTTTTTTTTTTCATTTGGTCACGCGGTACACCGTGTGATCAAATGCTTAGGCTTACTGTGAGGGTCTTAAACATATTTTATTAAAATAAATAATATAAATATAATTAAATTAAATAATTAATTTTAGAGTTATAAATAACTATAAAATTATTTTTTTAATTTTATGAATGGCCAATTTTAAACCCCCCTTATCTCCGAAACTGTAGACCCAAAAAATTTGAAAAAAAAACTTAATATTGTTCTTAACTTATACATTACAGGAACACTTATAAGAAGTCTATGGTTTTAAAATAACATGACAAATCTCTCAATATTGTGCGTACTACCTGTGCGTAGATTAATTCATTCCAACTACGGAACCCTTCATTGTGCGTCGTCCGACACGCACTTGGCCGGTTTTTAGGGTTCCGAAGTAAACAAGGAACCCTTATAGTTTCGCCATGTCCATCTGTCTGTCTGTCTGTCCGCAGCTTAGCTCAGAGACTCTTAGTACTAGAAAGCTGTAATTTGGCATGGGTATACACATTAATCACGCCGACATATTGTGAGTTTGTGAAAATCATTTTTTGATTCAGGAATCCGTTTGCGAAATATTAAGCTTTTAATCGCAATATTTGTTACAATCAAGTGTTTGTGTGTGTCCCGCCAGCTAAATGGTTGGTTTTGGAAATGTGAAAAAAATTACGGCAGTAGTATATATAACGAAATTAAAAGCAAAACTATCACAGCTAATTAGGCTCTACAAGTTGACGAGTAATAATCGACTAACTTATATTTGATTTTAAGTTTGTTCTTAGAATAAATTCATCCCAACTAACCCTTCATTATGCGTGGTTCGACACGCACTTGGCCTGTTATAAAACTTATAATTAGACTATACTATGCAAGACTTTTTGGCTATTTTTAGATGAATCATGATTGTTGATTACTTTTTGTGAAAAAACCCACTAATCTAAAAACCTCATGTTTTGACACTATCTACATCCTTAGTTGGATTATTTTGATAAATTAATCTCGTTAATTAACTTTATTATCACCTTAATACGGCAAAATTCATATAATGTCAGGTTTGATTATAATTAATTTATCAATTAATATTATCATTAAGTAAAAATCATTCTTAATCCAGGCATGCATATTTGGGAGGAAACGTCCGGGTGTCACCACTGTGTGGATCGCCCGGAGGACACGGTGGACTATACGGTGGAGGTCTGCGGCTTGGGCGGGGCACCGCCGTATCCTTGTAGAGGCGATCGGCGGCAGTGATCTCTTGCGTCCGGCCCTGGTCCAGGCCATGGTACGGAGCGATAGGGCGTGGGAAGCCGTCACCTCCGTCTGCGAAGCAGTAATGCTCGCAAAGGAGGAGACAGAGCGCGTGAGGGAGAGGCAAATGTCGCGCCCTCTTGCCCCTAGCCGCCGCAGGAGACGCCCTGGGCGTCGGGAATCGCAGACTGATTCCTGGCCACTGAGTATTTACAGAATGAGTGTTTTCAGTGACGAATGCTAAGTGATGGGACGACAGAAATAGAGCTTCGACACATTCAATAAAAATTTGCTCCATCTATCGTCTATTTGGTAAGGCTTACGAAGCCTTCAAAATTGGTGCTAAATTAATGAGTTGTGCAACCAGCACTAATGAATTATCTACTTAAATCATTTAAAAAAACCTATAACTTCTGTTTATATTTTTTTTTAATACTGTTTAATTTACCGAAATACTGTTTATTTTCTCACTTTATATATTTTATTTTGTACAAACAGTTGGCAACCTGCCGGGGTTGCGGGTTTGTCTGAAAGGGATATCGCGACCTCGGCACACAGGCAACGGAAGGAACACGGGTGGGTTTTAGTCAGTAAAAGTCTGACACGCCCTCCCGCTCCACCCAGAGCGGGAGAAGTTATTTGATAATTTCCCATCCTTCTTCCTTCCATTCCTAGATATCTGGAACGTGCTTGAACTCAAAAGCAACATGTATGAGCGTATACTAGGAAGGAAAGTAGGTAGGCAGGTTCATTTTGCAAAGTTTCTCCAGAAATTATGTCGTAATTTAGGAAATTTTTCTGAACTTACTGATTTCTAGATTTTTTAGGACTGCTAAAATGACATCGTCATATCTTAATCCTAAGATTTTCAAAAACAGTTTCGATTGTTAAAACCAAACACTTATCACACTAATAGCAGTATATCTTAAAATTATCAGAAATTGCTGTATAAAAAGGCATGGGGCAACTGTGATTGATCAATTACGGCAAAATGAAGTTCTTGGCACTGGCACTATTGGCTCTGACGGCGGTCGCCTCCGCTAAATACATCAACCTCGAGGATGTCATCGATCTAGAAGACATCACCGCTTACGGATACTTGTCTAAAATCGGTGCACCCGCTGCCGACAGAATCCGTCAAGCTGAGGAGCAGGAAGAGACCCATGTCAGAATCGTCGGTGGTTCCAGCTCAAATACCGGACAGTTCCCTTACCAGGTAATTCATCAATTTCATTATGAACAGAGATGTCTTAATAATACTCATTGCATTTGAAATTGTGTAAGTTGGGAGTTGGCTTTGGCCCCTCGTATGCCTTCCAAAAAACAGAGATACCATGATCCCGAAATATGTAAACATAATAATAAATCTTTTATTTCAAGCAGTAATACAGTCCATAAATATAACTATTCAATTTTAAACAACAACTCCATCTATATTGATTTCGGTAATTTTCCGCAGGCTGGTCTTCTCGCGCAGTTCGGTGGTGGTCAGGGTGTCTGCGGAGGGTCTCTGGTCAGAGCTAACCGCGTTATTACCGCTGCTCACTGCTGGTGGGACGGTCAAAACCAGGCCTCTAGCTTTACCGTTGTCCTTGGTTCAAATCGTTTGTTCTCTGGCGGTACCAGGGTGACTACCAACAATGTTGTAATGCACGGAAGCTGGACCCCTAGCCTGATCCGTAACGACGTTGCCATGATTAGATTGAACTCTAACGTTGGACTTTCAAGTAAGATAATTACAAGTAACATTTAGTTATGTATCTACTTACCCTCATTCTGTACATAGTTCAGTTCATATAGCTAAAACACAAGGTTAATGCTACTAATTAAATTCTCTTCGCGGGTTCTGCCGCTAGCTATAATACTTATCGTTTTTAAAGCATAGATTTTTTATACTTTGAATCATGTTTTATGTGTACTTGTACTTAAAAAATATGTATAATTTGTCTACCAACAGACAACATCGCACTCATCGCTCTAGCCAGCGGTAACGAGAACTACGCCGGTGAAAACGCCATCGCATCTGGCTTCGGTCTCACTAATGATGGTAAGGAATTCTTTACAATGGGTTTCGAATCTAGAGTCTTTATTTTGTTTACTGGACCAACTTTAAAAACTTATGATTCTCCAGGTGGCAGTGTCTCTGGAAATTTGAACCACGTTACCCTGCCGGTGATCACGAACGCTGTATGCAGAAGTTCTTTCCCGCTCATCATCCAGGACTCCAACATTTGCACAAGCGGAGCCAATGGCAGGAGCACGTGCCAGGGTGACTCCGGTGGTCCCCTCGTTGTAACCAGGAACAACAGTCCTCTCTTGGTACGTATTTTGAGAATAAATTTCAAAATGCTTATTTTGCGATGGCTTATGTTTCGTAAACTTGACCATTTGAATACTTGTTTATGGTACTAATTCTAAATTTTCCAACAGATTGGTATCACTTCCTTCGGCTCTGCCCGTGGTTGCCAGGTTGGATCTCCTGCTGCCTTCGCCAGGGTCACCTCCTACATCTCCTGGATCAACGGTCAACTATAAACTAAAAATCTGTACATTACACACAACACATGACATGACATGTTATCTGTACATTTGTATGGAAATTAATAAAAACCCAGCTGGATCAACCGTCAGTAAACTAACCAGCAGATTGTCGTGAAAATATTGTAGCAATAAAACAAATTTTCTATTCAAATATAAGTTTCTTTTTAAATACTCTAAGAATTCCATAGCGGCTTTTAATATTGTCTCTCTGATGAGCAAAGGCCTCAAATATGATGCACTCATTTAGAGAACGAGCATCAAATATGCTAAGAACAATTGATTAAAACTGAGACACAAGATATCCTATGTCCTAAAACAAAGGGACTCACAGGTAGAATTATCTGTTTTCCATTTAATGGGCAGTGCCTTTGCCATTTAGTAGCAGACATTAAAAACGCCGATTCTTATTTATTTATATTATTAGCTGCGAACCGTTTCGAAAGAACATCCAGACTATCGTTGACATGAAAAACATCTGTATCTTTTCTATCTATTAAAAAAATAAGAGAAGTGTCGTCAGCAAATAGAATTATATCCGATAAGTTAGGCATCATGTAAGGGAGGTCATTTATACGAACAAGAAATAAGAAAGGGCCAGGAATTGCACCTTGAGGTACGCGTATTTTAACTAGGGACCCCGAGGGTGTCGCCCCATTAGCGTTTACTTTTTGTTGCCTGTTTGATAGATAGGAAAGAACAAGATCAGCAGCTTGTCCACGAATTCCGTAGTGGTGTAATTGGTCGAGGCCTATTTGACGGACAGGACCGTCATCTACCCCGGTCACCAAGGAGAATAAAACCCGCGAGAGATGTCGTGCGGTGTCCTACAGGGATCGGTCCTAGGGCCGCATCTGTGGGACATCGGCTACGACTGGGTGCTGCGCGCCGACCTCCCTAGCGACGTCAGCGTAGTCTGCTACGCTGACGACACGCTGGTCCTGGCGCATGAGGCGGTGGCCGAACTGGCTACACGTTGGGTTGCGATAATCGTCGATAGGATTCGGCAATAGGGACTCGAGGTGACTTTGCACAAGTCCGAGACCATGTGTTTTTATGGTCCTCGGAACGCGCCACTGTCGGGTTCCCAGATAACGGCGGGAGGGGTTCACAAATAATGTACTGTAGTTATATTTGGGTCTTGTGAATCAAAACTAGCTGTTGAAAGATTGCTAAGAACATTATTTTTAAACATTTTCCATTTATTTTTAGTAAATTGACCTGTATGACTGATCATACAGGTCAACTTATATCCTTTGAATCAGATTAAAAGATACGTTTGGATAAAACTATTCAGTTAAGACCTCTTACTAAAAATAAATGGAAAATGTTTAAAAATAATGTTCTTAGCAATCTTTCAACAGCTAGTTTTGATTCACAAGACCCAAATATAACTACAGTACATTATTTTCTACAGATTGTAAAATAAAAGACTCGTCAAGATTAGTGGCGTCAGGTCTGAACCTGACGCCACTAATTAGGGACGAGTCTTTTATTTTACAATTAGTAAATACATTGTCTATGCATGTAGCTGAGTTTGCTGTTATTCTATTTGCTACATTAAATATACATTTTAAATTGAAAGATTTAAACAATGAGATAAGCTTACATTTTTTCCGGTGAATTTACTAATAGATCAATATTTAGGTCACCACAATCAAAAACTAGTTTGTTATCTCTAAAAAGTTTAGTTAGTATTTCTTCCTTTATGATTAAAAATGATGACAAGTTTGAGGCTGGTGGTCTATAAACACATAAGAAAGTATGGCCTTCAATCTCTGCGCATGCTACCTCACATAAGCGATCAACAGAGCAAGCAGTGATATCCTTCCTTTCCTTATATCTGAAACAACTATTACATAATATCAAGGTACCACCCCTAATGAACAACATCCTATCTGGTTTAATTTAACCAGGTTTCACAAAAACATAAGATATACATATGATATTTATCTATTAACATTTCCACGTCTAGGATTTTGCCAGAGCAGCGATTTATATTTTGGTGAAATAGTAAAATATTCTTAATATGCTTCTCTTTTGTCGTTTCTAAAAGTTTGAAGAATCTATTACAGTATTATTAGAAGTACTAGATAATATTGTTTCGTCAGTTAAGCTAATCTCAGTTAAAACATTAATAACTGCGTGTGTATTGTAGGCTTATAAAGTAGCTAATACATGTTGGCTTTTCTTAGGCAAAAACTTATGCCAGGAGCTTAAGTTTTTACCTAGCGTGGGACGCTTTTTAGCTGTGTATACTTTTAATTAATTTAAACAAAGCGCTCCACGCTTTTTGATTTAATCATTGAATATAAAAAAGTGACAAGCTGGATTGGTACTTATATCGTAACTACACTCGAGAGCAATGAATCCGGGTCACTTAAAGAATCCTATAAATCTCGGAAACTAAAAATGCTAGGTTAATGCAATAAATTGTATTTAATAGACAATGTAATACTCCTTAAATGAAGGTATTAAAACTTCTTAGTTATTGTAAAGTTATATCATAAAAAAATCAAATTTAAAAAGGGCCACTTTCGAAGATGGAACTACGAAATTACAGCATTTGGTTTTGCTTTTGTTTGTAATCTGTCATTTATGTGGGTACATAAACCATGTTGATAGTGCTCTATATTCATTATTCAAGCTGAAATTATGTCGCTTACGCCTGAAGAATGCACCAGAATACTTACAATGCTGGAAACCGGCCGGAGTCAGCGCGATACAGCCAGGACTGTCGGTGTGTCGCTGTCAACAGTACAAAGAGTTCTCCGACGTTACGAAGAAACTGGTTCTAACCTACGCAGACCAGGAACGGGCAGAACCAGGTGTACCACAGCACGAGAAGACCGATACTTGGTGAACACCATGCTTCGAAATCGCTTTCTCACAGGAACTGAACTCACAAATCAGTTTCGACGCCTCGGAGGAAGTAACCCAAGTGCATGGACAGTAAGACGTCGGCTTGCTGAATCTAACTTAAAACCCCTTAGACCTGCAAACGGCCCTAAACTGGAGCGTGGGCATCGTATTTCAAGACTAAGATATGCCCAGAGCCACGTAAATTGGAGTATTGAAGATTGGTCAAAATTTATGTTCTCCGACGAATCAAAATTTATGCTCTACAAGCACGATGGAAGACACAGAGTGTATCGAAGACCAGGGGAAAGATTCAAGCAAGCATGCATCGAAGAAAAAGTAGCCTGCGGTGGTGGGTCTGTACTTGTGTGGGCCGGAATTTCTTCTGAAAGTCGCACAGAGCTGGTGATCATAGAAAACGGCTCTTTAACTAGCGTAAGATATGTGGAAGAAATCCTCAATGATCACGTTGGTCCATTTATGGTCAATTTAGGTGAGGATGCTATATTTATGCATGACAATGCCCGACCTCATACAGGTAGGATTGTGAATGACTACCTTCAAGAGATGAACATTACTCGTATGGAGTGGCCAGCACGCAGCCCGGATATCAACCCGATCGAGCATGCTTGGGACGAGCTAGGCAGATGCGTAAAACAACGAAACCCTCCCCCAATCACGCTTCGTGAGCTCAAAATTGCTCTCACAGAGGAATGGGAGAATATTCCCCAAAATCGTATAAGGAACTTGGTGTACAGCATGCCAAACCGCGTAAACGCAGTAATGGAAGCACGAGGAGGCAATACGAAGTATTAAAATTCAAGAAAATCGTAATAAAGTTCAAAAATTTCATGTTTCCTATTTTTGTTTTAAGGAGAGATCAGCAGTTTTTTTCTTTATGTAATTTTGTGTTAATAAAATGTATGGTGACTCATATTTTTTTAACTTTCATTTAAGGAGTATTACATTGTCTATTAAATACAATTTATTGCATTAACCTATCATTTTTAGTTTCCGAGATTTTTAACATTCTTTAAGTGACCCGGATTCATTGCTCTCGAGTGTAGTACAAGTTACTTATTGAAGAAATGTGTTTATTATTCGAAAAGAAACGCTAACATTAAGCTTATAAATAGGAGTGAAAACAAATGCAAAGGCACTTGGACAGTTGTGAAAAATGAAAAACATAATACTAACTACAAAGATAACATTGAGAATATTAAAGTTGATAACACAATACTTACAGACCCCGTCGAAATAGCATCTGATTTCAATAGCTATTACATCAATAGGGACCAGGCCCGGGTCGACGGCGCGTTGTGTTCCACGAGCGCCTCAAAGAGATGTCAGCACCAACTGACGGGGTCCGGAAGGGCCAATGCCTGCCGGGGTTGCGGGTTTGTCCGAAAGGGATATCGCGACCCCGGCACACAGGCAACGGAAGGAACACGAGTGGGTTTTGGTCAGTAAAAGTCTGACACGCCCTCCCGCTCCGCCCAGAGCGGGAGAAGTTATTTGATAATTTCCCACCCTCAGAAAAAAAAAAAAAAAAAGGCATGCATATTTGGGAGGAAACGTCCGGGTGTCACCACTGTGTGGATCGCCCGGAGGACACGGTGGACTATACGGTGGAGGTCTGCGGCTTGGGCGGGGCACCGCCGTATCCTTGTAGAGGCGATCGGCGGCAGTGATCTCTTGCGTCCGGCCCTGGTCCAGGCCATGGTACGGAGCGATAGGGCGTGGGAAGCCGTCACCTCCGTCTGCGAAGCAGTAATGCTCGCAAAGGAGGAGACGAAACGCGTGAGGGAGAGGCAAATGTCACGCCCTCCTGCCCCTAGCCGCCGCAGGAGACGCCCTCGGTGTCGGGAATCGCAGACTGATTCCTGGCCACCGTACGCGCGGGCTTGCAGACAGTGAGCAATGGGTAACTCGCCGTCTATAAGGACCAGGCCCGGGTCGACGGCGCGTTGTGTTCCACGCGCGCCTTAATGAGATAAAAGTCCGAAAAGGATACCGTGGCCCCTTGCAACGTACAGGCAACTGAAGGAACACGGGTGGGTTTTAGTCACTAAGAGTCGTAATGATTTCGAATGACACGCCCTCCCGCCCAGAGCGGAAGAAGTCATTTGATAAAATACCACCGTCAAAAAAAAAAAGTAGCATGCATAGGTACTTATTTTATATTATAAACGCGAAACGCGTGTCTGTTTCCTTTTCACGCCTAAAAGACAGCGGATTTGGATGAAATTGGGCACACGTTTATGACTTGGATTAGGACATATTTTACTTTTTATCCCAGTAGTAAGTTCCCGTGGGACAATTCCCGACCTCCACGTGAGTGAAGCCGCGGGCAAATGCTAGGTTAGAACAACTGGCAAATCTGTGTAGGTACCTCTCTTAAAGGACCCAGGGGAGGATGGTACCATTATAGTAATTTGCCACCATGAGATAAAAGACTGCAGCTTTTTAGGGTTCCGTAGTAAACAAGGAACCCTTATAGTTTCGCCATGTCTGTCTGTCTGTCTGTCCGCGGCTTAGCTCAGAGACGGTAAGTACTAGAAAGCTGTAATTTGGCATGAGTATAAGTACATATTAATAACGCCGTTTTCGGCATGATTAATATGTACTGGTGGTAAAATAAAATCAATAATAATATATTTTTTTAGGGTACCTCCTACCCTCTAGGGTACCCTACACGTAAAGTGGGGATAATTTTTTTTTCTCATCTATCCGTCGTTCAAAAATATTGTGGAAGTGTGGAAATCATTTTTCAATTCAGGAATCCGTTTGCGAAATATTAAGCTTTAAAGTGCTAATTTTTATTAGTCAAGTGTGTCCCTGCCAGCTAAATGGTCGTAATTATATTTGTGAAAAAATTCACAGCAGTAGTATATAACGAAATGAAAAGGACAACTATCAGAGCTAAGTAGGCTTTCCAGGTTAACGAGTAATAATCGACCAACTTAAATTTGCAATTTGGAAAACATGATCTCCCATACATTCCGTATGGGAGAAAATGTTTATCAACAACAATGTTAAGTTTGTTCTTGGGATAAATTCATCCCAACTACGAAACCCTTCATTGTGCGTGGTCTGATACGCACTTGGCTGGTTTCTTTTGTACATATAATACACACCTGTATCGAAACTGGCCTGTGACCAACGTACGTATAGCAACGTACAGTTTACAAACTTTTTAAGCGTGAATCCCCAGCTCCGTTCCCAAATATTGAGCTACACGACATTCGACACCAGACATGTTTCCTCCCTGGCTCAATTTCCATTGCAGCTCGGACCTTCCAAACCTAAAAAAAGCATTAAATAATTTGTCGTGCGTTATACGCCTGAAGCCTGTAAACAAAGTACTCGTGAACGCGTTCGTTAGCACTCGGGAAACGTCAAATCGACTCATGGACCGACGCCGCCGAACACCGACGCCAATTAGAATCAGCGCATAACGTGGCGTCATCATTGCCACGTCACACTTCCTGGGCCGCTAAAATGATTTCGAATAGCGAACGTATTAAAAGTTTACTGATACTACAGAATATACGGGGAGGAAAAAGGATCGTCATATTAATTTCAGGAAAGTATCTACTTAAATTCGAGCATTATTTTGACAACCTTCTTCGAGATAAATCGAAAATGCCGTACTGGTCAAATACATGCGAGTAGGCGTCCGGCCATGTTACTATGAAAATCCTTATCTGTCGTGTTTAGCGGCCGAATAAATTCTTGAAAAGTCATATCTGTCGTGTTATTGAAAAATGGGGCGAACTTTTTACTTCGACACGTGGCAACAAAGGAGGTAACCGCAAAGACTTTATTAAAATTTGGATTTGGCTTGCAAATAGAGCTGTTTAAAATAAAGAAGAAACAAATGAACATTGGCGCGTGAAAAATTATCGTTGTTCGTCATTGATTCTGGAATTTATAATTAATTTACTGAGTTTGAATTTCCGCGCATTATTTGAGAAAAGCCTTGGCCACAACTAGGCAATGATAAGTGAGTATGTATTTTCACTTTTATCCATCAATACCCCTGTTGCAGGCCGCGACAGTAATATACTAATATGTAACAATTTGGACTCATAGGCGATATATGATTTTTTATCTATCATGATTTGATATTGATTACCCGACATGTGTGTGAAGTTTATCATTAGAAAATTTATCATAACTCTTTAAAGCGTCTCTCAGAAACTTGTGGTTATGGGTGGTGGTACATACAGTACAGACCATCAAACTGAACAACTTTCTTTATGGGACCAACATAGTTAATCACGAAAAAATAACCAGCTGTCCCATACATTTGGGTCGATTAGGTATTGAAGTTTTGTATGGGACAGTTGATAACGTATTTACGGATTTTAGAAATAATAAAAATAGCTCTGTAAGTATTAAAAGTTCATGATAATTACCTTATGAACAGAAATGATCGATTGTTATTTTATCAAATGTGCCCAGTGTTGAATTGATCCAAATTGATGATAATTTATGTGACAGTTTTCTTCGATTCTCTAATTATTCGCAGTAATCTTGATTTGCAATGCAAATTTTTAATCAAGGAACCACAGCCGAGTTGTTGCTAAGCGCGTTCTTAGTTCACGGGTCTAGTAGAGGAGTCAAGAGCTGTTGTTATGGAGTAAATTAGTCATAACACAGCGTAAATTTAATTAGCGTGATAATTGCCGCACCGAGGTCGCTCCGTTAATCGCCAACTAATGCCGAGCAGGTGCCGAATGCCTCTCAAAGAAAGCATTGAGCTAGCTGCTAGACTAGACTAATTGATTATTTGAAGATTTGTAGCACGTAAATTTTGAACTCTATTTAATTTGACAAGCCTAGATAGACATTAACCCTTTTATTTATAAACGTTGCTTAAAGTTAAGAAACATTTAAACGACAGAAATTTATGGTTATACAGACGCTAATTATTACTTAACTTTAAGCAATGTTTATGAATAAGGGGTTAGATTACAAACTTTTGGTTCTCAATGAGTGTATGAAAATAAACACATTTTACTATAGGACCAACTTCGAAATGTCGACAAAAAAGGATATAGTGATATGATTTTGATATGATTTGATTCATGAGGGTAGACCTTAATTCTCTTCTACATGACCAAGTAGGTTCCTACGTAATACCAAGTACGTTCATAATAATATGTGGCATAGCGTCGACTCTGTAACTCACACCAGCGTGGCAGAACAGTATCTTTTTAAAATTCGATGCCTTATTTATGCCCGTTGTATGTACAACTCGGGCGCAATAACTTGACACCTGGCTCGAAACTCGACTCCCCTCCCGCTAAACCGCGCGAGGCCCCGCTCTCGTCCTTCAGGACGTACGTAACGTAAGCCATCCATATATTATATTTTAAATGCGAAACTAACTCTGTGTGTTTGTCGGTTTGTCTGTCTGATAAATTTTTACTTCTACATGGCTTTTTACTCGTACGAAACGACCATGACCTGGGTTAGGACATAGGATATTATGTTATCCAGGTATTACGTTCTCGTGGGATAATTTCGGAACTCCACGCGGGCGAAGCCGCTAATAAAAGCTAGTATTTTATACGTCAAACGTCAGAAGGCCGCGCCACCTGTAGTCGTAACTCGTAGACACCGTCAGCCTACGCGCCCGCCCGTGAACTTGACGCATACCCGTCCTGAAAGACATTGTTACGAAACAACTTGATACTTGTAATATTAATGCGCAGTTACGCGGCTGACATGGCGGATTGGTTTTTAGAATAGAATACTGTTTATTAAATTATGCTCACCATATGAGTTAAGTAAAGATGTTTAAATGCATACATTTGACATGGGGTGATACAATGGGCGGTCTTATCGCTAACACAAACTAAAATAAGAAAAAAATCGTTGAGTTTCGTACAGCGTCGTTTCTGTGTTCTCTCTGTGTTTCTTATTCAACTTATAATTTACGCCCAGGTACTGTATTAGCTACGCTCGCGATTTCATCCACATGAAGAAAATCTAAGAAAACCTTTGTCATATTATAAATACTTAAGTATGAAATTCATGTATTATTGCAAGTGTTTGGAAGTCAGTATAGGAAGGGTTGAGTTTGGACCAATCAAACCGAATAGAACATAACTGATGTTTTACGAGACCTTTGCCCAGCAGTGGGACAATAAAGGTTTAATAATAATAAAAAACTGATATTTAGGTTATCCTACATGAATATATATTTCATGAGTAATAAATTGTTTTCAAACAATCCAAATCAACAGTCTATATAAAGTTTTGTTTAAAAAAATATGATAAAAGGATTATTTGAACGATCTTTGTTAAATGGAAAACCCAATAAGTTGCGCCGGGTTGTGCAATTACTTCAATTTAAATTGGATTAAACGGAAATAAAAGTAATGTAGGTATTATTACTTACAGATTTATAAAAACCGTGTAGATTAGATTGATGTGAGGGATTACTTTAATGCGATTTTTACCAGAACAAAATGATAATCATAAATTACAACACTATTATGTAAACTGTTTGTGTTTTGGAAAATACTACCAAACTAAAGAAATCTCGAGAGGCATACAACTGGGCTGGGCGGCATTTGTCAAGCTGGATGATGTTTTTAAGGATTGGAAGATACCACAATCCAAATTGTATGAACAATGTGTCCTGCCTTCCATGACAAATGGAGCCGAAAAATGGACGTTCACTAAAGTGACTGTGTATAAAGTCCGAGTTGAACAAAGGGCTATGGAGCGCTCCATTTTAGGGCTATCAGTGAACGACCGAATCCGTAACTCAGAGATCCGACGTAGGAGACGTCGGACTTCGGGTAGCGGGCTCTGAAATGGAAGTGGATAGAACACTTGCCTAGACGTGGTGGCAAGTGGTTACCGAGAGACGGTAGAAGGAGCGTTGGCAGACCAACGGCCAGGTGGACGACCTACAGAAGATCGCGAGGAAGGACTGGATGAGACACGCATATAGATACCAGGGAAGCATGGCACAAAAGGGAGGTGGCCTATAGTTAGCAGTGGGTGCAATAAGGCTGCCGATGATGATGTAAGCCAAGAGTCACATTGAATCAGTTGATGAAGAGATCTGATACTTTTTTAAGAAAGTTCGTTCATGGAGCCATACAATACTATTTATAGAAAATTATCTTGACAAAATTATTTTTTAATTCACTTTATTTACAGTATCTCCATAGGTTATCTTAAACTGATAACTCGGTTATATGAGTTTTAACAAAAATTATGGAAAATATTTTAAGGGGTTAATGAAAGGTTGTTCCAATCGTGTTATTAAAAACAATTTTTATCATGTTTTTTTAAGAATTACGTCAATGGTAGTCTTGATACCCATTGAATTATCCAAAACACCAAGCTCAAGTAGGTACCATTTAAAGATAAGTAGTCCGATGGAAAACAGGCGCGATTTCTGTACCGTTACATTGTACATTGTGTTTATGTACCTATGAAATTAGCAGATAGATATTTTATAATTTTTGGGATGTTTGGGCGGCCTTTATCAATCTTTATATATTTTTTTCTTCTTTATTTTTTGTTTTTTGTATATTGGCACCTTATAGCTATATTCATGTATTTAGTTATTATTTAATCGTGTTTTTGTATTTTGTGCTGTCTTTTGTGTGCACCAAATAAACGATTTATCTATCTATCTTATCTAAATGCTGAATGCTGATCAGGACTGATATGCGCCCCGTCCTGATTGAGACAGGTCTCGGATACTAGCATTATGTCTTGATTTCGTTCAAGACTTTAGAATAATCATTGTAGAAAAAATCATTTCATTTCACCGATTAGCCAATTAGGGTAAAGAGTAGTAGTGGAAGTATTTTCGTCAGCTGTTGCGGGACACATTGGTTGATATCTAGCTGTTTCTTCGACTAGACAGAACAGGCAGAAAAAGTTTTAAATTCGGAACAAAATGCTCAGCGTAATTTCATCGTTTTGTGAGTTGAAATAAAAAAAAATCTGTATGTCAAAGTCAAATCATTTGTTTCAAATAGGCCCTTGTAAGGCCCTTGTAAGGTAGTCGCCCCTTCCAAAAGGTAGTTTTCGTATGGAGAAGAATGGGCAAGAAACACTAATGTTTTACATGATATTGATTATGATCATTTTTACCGAATCACCTAAGCTGTCTCTTACAGTAAGTAGTTTGCTCTATTTCTATAAGGAATAATAAGTTCAGGAGCTTATCTCTTATCTTTAATCCTGATGATCCTACGAAATCTGATGTACGAGTATAATCAGTGTTTATTACATAAGGTAATCATCAAATCATGCCACAAGCCACATTCAGTATTAATTGCAAAAGATAAACTGTTTTGGGTTTTTCTGGGATCATTTACTTGTTTTGGGTTTTTCTGGGATCATTTACTTGTTTTGGGAAAAACTGTCCTTTGTTTTCAAGATAAGATTAGAAGGAGACAAGTATTATCCGTGATTATAAAACAAAACTTTGATAGTTTTAAATGCAACGTCATTATTATCGGTGTCTTTGCAGTTTTAACTCAAGATCACACGTAAATGGAGTTAGTAGCAATTTACGTGAGGTTTTTATCATAGCAAATGGCTAGGTTTGTAGTAGTCGAGTGACGTTTTGGGCATATTATATACTTAGTCTTATTTTACAGACTACCTTTGAACAGACAAAAACGAAAACAGAGCACAACTATCATATATTTTAATCTTCGTAACAGAAAGTACCAAGACGTTTAAGTCGTAGTCTACAAAAACGTATCACCGTAAACTCTATAATCCGGCGTGCAAGTTTATTAAACGTCAGCAGCATGCGGCCCGACTAGCGTTCTGTAGAAAATGAGATGAAACAATATGAAATTTCAATAAGTGCGACTGAAATAGACGAGCTTCAGACTTCCTCTTACAATATTTAATAATGTATTTATTAAATTGTACGTATTGCCTATACAGAGATGTGGGTATTTTTCACTTAGGTACCTATATATCCACCGTAGATATTATTGTTTTGTAGTCTTTATCGTTTGGATGTTAGAGTAACCCAATTAAACAATAACTCCATTATACTTATTTATACTTAATATGAATTATACCGGTTATCCACAAGGAAGTAAGTAGTCCTACACATTGTTGGACACTATTTTCTATTCAGCTATTCTACTAATACTATAAATATGAAAGTTTGTGTTTGTTACTCAATCACGCAAAAACGGCTGAACGGATTTGAATGAAATTTGGCACACAGATAGTTTATAACCTGGATTAACATATAGGATACTTTTAATCCCGGTAGTACGTTTCCGTGGGTTAATTTCCGCCCTACACGAGGGTGAAGGCGAGGCTGCTAGCTTTTTATAAAAATTTAAATAGGCACCCAGGTAGGACGCACCTGTTTATTAACCGAGTTCCCAAAAAGGAGGAGGTTCTCAAATCGGTTGTATTTTTTTCCTTTTTTTTCTTTTCATACTATGTATACATGAATTTTATATGTACTTAACTATTCTGCTTATCATGCTAAATACCTCAATTCCCTGTGCATAGGTACGCCTTAATTAATTAAATAATTAGGTACCTACCGAATGATTTTATTTGGGTATCTAAAGTACGTTCTACCTAATCACGAGGTACCTACCTACTTAAAAATAATGTTTTATATTTGACTGGCAATGCGCCTTCAGAAATTCCTAGAACCATTGGCAGTCGCATTGAGAGGGCAGAGCTACAAGCTGACTCCCGGCACTGAATGCACAACTACGCCTCGGTACCTCAGAGACTTAAAAGTTTTTTTAGGTGCGTGGGTCCAGCTGATGGTTGCCATCAGCTGGACCCACGCACCTAAGAAAACCTCTACAGCAAAATGTGAGCCTCCCACCTGGGCACGCGTCAGCGTGGCCGACTTGATAATCTCTAAATTGACTATATACGAACCCAAGTCGACCGTAGAAGAATCTGCACAGATGGGGGTTTATGAACGACACGGATCACAAATGTATATGATTCTCTCTGCAGACAACGCCCACCTTCCACCTTGCGCCGCTTGAGGATCTTACTTATTTATTAAAACTCTATGCACAAGTAAAAAAATACCGTACTAAGGCGGACTTAATGCCTGAGGCATTTTCTACCATTTTCTTCTTTCTACCTTAGGGTGATGCAGAGAGGAAACATGGCTGTGCAACATAAGGATAGTTGGCACAAAAATACCCTTATGATTTCGTCATCCAACGGAGTTCGCGTGGCTGAATTTTAGGCAAAACGAAAGTTGTGAAAATTTTAATATTATATTTGAATTTTCACAACTTTCTTATTTGCCATCGGTACGCTAACAAGAAGAAGAATAAAGTTTTGAATGTTTTTGATGAAACATAGTTTTAATAGATATCAATTGTCTATTTTAATAGGTATCATCATCTGCCTAGCCTTCATTCATTCATTTATTTATTTATTAACAAATAACATTGTGTTGAACATTACATATTAAATGAAATTATTACATGCAGAAACAATACATTTAAAAGGCTAATTAATTTCAATAAATTTCAATTATGTCAATAAATAAATACAATGTCAAATTAATAGCAGGGATAATTTCAAATTCAACTCCCCTCCCTCCCCCTCTCTGCCTTTTCCCAACTCTATTGGGGTCGGTTTCCAGTCTAACCGGATGCAGCTGAATACCATTATTTTACATGGAGCGACTGCGAATTTAGAATTAACTTTAAAAAATTGTTTTCGAGTGCCTAGATAGGTAGGAGTGGTGGCCCAGTGGTAACAGTCCCGAATAACGTGTTGTAGATAGTACGGTACGGTAGTACGTGTGGTAGGTGTGTCTGAAGACCACAACCCAGCTACCTACTAGGTTATATGATTAGCAAGGCTGGCTATCAGATTTTCGGGATTCCACCTAGGTACCCGTTACGACTGTCAAAGGTCTAAACATGATGGCCGGGACCAAAAGTTGTTAAACTTTGGTTGTAATTTTAATGGACGGTCACCCATCCACGGACCGACTCGGCAAGCGTAGCTTAACCTTCTATCGACGTATGGCTGTCATTATTTAGCCACCAGTCCCTCTATACAGAGTGGGACATCGACGCGAAAACTGATACCATGGATTCAGTTCATGATTCTCAACCCCCGTGCGTTGAAACGAAAAGCGGATTAAAAAAAAAAAAAATCCGCTGTTCCATACATTTTGACCGCGTAGTTATTGCACTTTGCTATGAAACAGCTGTTTAACCGTAAGATTTCAACGCAGGGGTGTTCAGAATCATGTACTGAATCCATGATATTAGTTTTCGCGTCAATGTCCCTGCCACCCTGCATAATTATACTAATTAGGTTTTAGTTAGATAGATAGGTACCATCAAAGAAGTTCATATCTAACCAGTTTCAAAATAAAATCCCGTGAACACGATGATCGCATCTGTTACCGGCCCGGTTATAGCAGCTGAATGCTACAAGCAAGGACAGTCCTTACGGTGGTTAGATATGAACTTCTTCGATGGTACCTACAGCATTATGACGTCATTCGATTGCATTTATTTTCAGCCAGTCACTATTTTATGAAGCCCGCTGCCGCTTTTTTCTTCTTTAACATACGATTTGTTTAATTCGTAATAGTACAATCAAGACACGTTTTAAGCGTACTTAAATTTTACTGAAGCGATCTGCTGATAAAAATACAAGCTGATAATGGGTTTGGACTGTGCAGTCGGTGTCACATGATCTATCTACAATCATGATTCCAATTGTTTTGTAGTCACTTAGTAAATCATCAATTAGATTGTACGCTAAAAATAATAACATGTTAATGTACCTACCTACAGGGTCAAATTAAATTAGCTAACAAAACTCCGCAGACGTGATGGGTATCTAAACATGATAAAACAAAAAATGAATTAATTTGATGACATTTTTTTTTGGGGTCATCAACCGCAGGTAGTGTTGCTACTACGCTTAAAAACTCAGTATTAAAAACTTTTTTTTAAATGTGTTCTTCACAGACATGATGGGTTTCGATCTTTCGATATCTAACCACGTGAAACAAAAAAAAAACATATTATCTCAACTCATACTTCAAGTAACATCACTACAAGACGTCGTTGACCCCAAAAAATATCATACCGGGTGGCAGCCAATTTTTTTTTTTATCTATTATTAATTGAAAAATGTTATTATACGACTGATGAATTTCAGAATGATAAATTAATGTAGACTTATTTATTTATTTGACTGGAGAAACAAATTTTAATTGAATATTGTGACTAATTGTAATTTATAATTATTTATTTATGCATTGACTGTAGAAATTATTTTATTGTTCTTATTTCGCATGCAACCATATGTGTATGCCTCTTGGCATAACATAGCGACCTTTTTTTTTTTAGGGTGGGGAACGAGCGCCCTGTAACTTTAATTTAAGAACTGTATTCACTACTATGTTACACAAATAAAAAAATGATTATGATTATAAAATTATTGAAACTTTTGTACTGAAATTAAATCAAAACCTATACAGGGTGGCACGGACACCGACGCGAAGCCTGTTACCATGGATTCAGTACCTACATGATGCTGAACGCCCCTGAGTTGAAATTTTCTGTCGGTTATTAGAAAAAAGCAGCTGTTCCATACTTTTTGACCACGTAGGTATTGCACTTTTCTATGAAATAGCAGATTTTTTTTTAATAACGGCGGTAAATATTTGACGCAGGGGGGTTCAGAATCATTTACTGAATCCATGGTAACAGTTTTCGCGTCTGTCCCTGCCAACCTGTATACGTATAAATGTATATTAAGTAAGTATCCAATTAAATAGTCAGACACAGGCTGTGGCCTGTATATGACACACAGCGTGCGTTTTCAGCGTCGCACACGACGTATAAAATACTTACTTAGATTTTGTAAACCAACGGATAGGTACCAAAGAGTATATTTATTTTTGTTATTTCTTCCAGTTTTAACAAGTTATCGCTCGTAACACAAAATATTTACATTATGGTTATCTAACCGACAATTTAACCTTAGCTTGGGTCTTGGTCACACTAAGGGCTGGCGCACATCTGGCGAGGCGCAGCGCAGCGCAGTTGTTACTGCCAAACAAATATCAACATTGCATACTTTAAAATAAAGTAGAATATAAATAACCTGAGACGCGCTCATTTTTCCGCTTAGATACGCTCTCGAGCTAATGGAAGTTTATTAATTCTCAGCTTTATTTCAACTGTTGCAAGATCAATATTTGTTTGGTAGTATCAACCGCGCTGCGCTGCGCGTCGCCAAATGAGTGCCGGCCATTACGAGTACCACATAAATAAAATATTATGGTCCCGTGGTATATAATTTCATCCAGCCACAAATCAAGAACTCAGTCTCTCTCTGTACTCTGATCAAACACCATGGGTCGCTTAACTCCAGAACAGAAACAATTCTACAAAGATAATGGATACATTTTACTTAAAAACTTAATTTCCGAGAAAGAATTGTCGCGAGTTATAGACGAATATGACAAGTTATTCAAGAGGAAGAATCAGGAAACTATGGAAAACTCGTGGGTTGGGAAAAATGAGGACAACAGGAAAAGTGACAGTCCTTATACAGTAAGTTAATGACGTTTGACAAGTATCTTTAAGGCCGATTTTTCAATCATCAGAAAACTTTTATTTACAGAATAAATATACTCAGCGGTTTGACATAGTTTAAACAGATTTTTTAAAAAGGAGGGGGGGTTCTAAGTTCGTCGGAATCATTATTTTTTTCTCCGATTACTCGAAGACGCCTGGACCGATTTCTAAATGGTCCCACATAAACTTTCTTAACTTTGCTTGGGTAGTTTTTTACTTAGTTTCAATAATACGTATTTTCCCCACTTAGTTTAAAACCAAAGACACCGACTTCCGAAATTATTTTTCATTTTGTACTTCATTGTTTTTTTTGTTGGAAGCCGGTTTGTCTTTTCTTTTTTTTTGTAAAAAATTTATTCTATTCAAAAGTTGTCAAACCGCAATTTTTATTCCTCATAATAAAAATTAAAGTTATCCAGAGATTAAAAACTGGCCCTTAGATTTTTTTTTTGTGAAACTCTTTGCAGGCATTATGTTCACATTGTCTTCATAATTATGATTAACTCTAATAACCCTGTGTATAATGGTGTTGAACATACCTATCAATCTCGTGATTATGAATCATAAACAATTGGCTTCAATTGAAATAAACGCCGGCCTCATCTAGTTTTTTATATACGATTGATATGTTTATGCAAACTTACATAGATACAGAAATAAAATCATGCTAGTAACACAACAATCATTAGTTCACGAAATCTTTTTCATGCTACAATCCTCGTACTTAGTAAGACTGCCTTCTGGGAACTGTAGGTACCACATAATATCACGCCTGCATTCCCCGGAGGAAGGGTTAGGCAGACATACACCACATTTCGCCAGTTATGTGTAAGTCCCAAGTGGGGCGAGCCTATTCTGCTTATTTTGCCTAAACTGTAGGTATACTTAGGGTATGTAGATCAATCAATCTGCCTAGCAATTTCCCATCTATGTTGGGGTCGGCTTCCAGTCTAACCGGATGCAGCAGAATACCAGTATTTTACATGGAGTGACTGCCTATCTGACCTTCACAACCTAGTAACTGGGGAATACCACAACCCCTTGGTTGTCAGACTATCGGGCTTCTGACGACCCGTAACAACCGAATGACAGCCGGGACCAACGGCTTAAGGGGCTTTCCGAGGCACTTTTTCCTTAAATGATGACACTTAATAAACTTCTAGGTAAAGGGAGTTCACAATCTACAAAACCATCACTCTGTATTTGGAAAGCTGCTGTACAATGATGAGATGTTAGATGCGTTAGAAGACATTATGGAAACAGAAGACATCATGCTGCATCACACCAAGGCACATTACAAACCTCCAGGAAAGGGAGCTGCTTACCCCATGCATCAGGTGAATATTACTTTGATAATACCTTTGAATTTCGAAATAGTTTCGAATTTGAAAGGAGCTCTTTAGGAGATCGAAATCTGTCAAGCAAACCCACAGTAACTGCCACCACAAAAAAGTAATGTAGTGGCAATAAAAGCCATCGATTGATGTCCCTTTTCTCAATCCCTATTTAAATGTGGTCTGTTTGAGTAAAAGGATTGCTAAAAATTCACAGCTGTCCCTCCAGACAGCTGTGAATTTGTAAGCAGTCCATTTCTTCAAGAAATAAAGAAACACCAGCTAAAGTCTCAAGAGTAATATCTTCGTAAATCCTTACACAATATGTAAAAAAAACCCTATTCGATGCGATGGAGGCACGTAGGTACTGCCATAACATTAGCAAAAAGTAATAAAAAGTCTTGTTCAAATAGAAAATAAAAAAGTTATTGCTATTAAAAAATTTGAGTACCAAAATTACCCCAAATCCATTGAAACTTAGCAAATTTTCAACAGGGGTCATAAGTTATGAAACCAATTAAACGATGGCCGCCCGCGATCGAAAAAAAATGGGGCAATTTTTTTTTTGTTTTTCCTTTTAATTACCACATAAATAGACTCACAGTACGATACCTAACTACACCCTCACAGATCGAACAGATTTTTTTTTTACATGTTGATGCCAAAAGAGATTAAGGCCGGTATCAAATGCAAATGTGACTTCATCATATAAAATTGTACATAATTTATCATAGACGAGACTTTGCTAATTTAAATTCTATTTCAGGACTATCCCTACTTCCCCTACGAGAAAGATTCCATGGTGGCGGTATTCATCCACTTAGACGCAGCAAGTCCTGAGAATGGTGGGTTATTCGTGTACCCTGGTTCCCACAAACTTGGGCCACAAGAGGACGTTGGTCAACTGGAGGGGAACTTCCACTTTGTTGACCAGGTAAGACTTTTATTCACCGCTCATGGTTCAATTTCTCTACTCTGCACTCGTGGGGTGGTAAAAGATTTTATAGACCAATCAGCAGGCCTAAGATGTGCCGAAAAAACACAGCCTATCAAGGAGGCTCTTTTATTATATACTAAAATGTACCTATTTAGATAGATACATAGAAGTAAAAAAAAACGAAAAGACAAGGAAGTTCATGATAACTTGACAGGGGTTCAGGTTCTAGAATATGTAAACATCCTTAATGAAATGTGATGTTTACATCTATGAACCATGTTTACAGGCCGTAATGATGCTCAATAATTATGACTAAATAAGTAGATACCAACTTTGTATTGTTGGCGATAAAAATATCTATTAAGATTCAAGAGATCGCTGTAACGCCAATCTGTTCAGTTCAGAGGTCGGTAGATAAACTTCATATCATGTGTCAGTTATCTACGAATACTAAAACAAAATGGTTTATAAATTTACCTAAATATTTACGGGAAAACCGCATATCTATAACTGCAAAAGGGTGGAAATTAAGAACCTTTCTTTAGTGCTATTTATATATTTGTATTTTATCCATAAGTAGTTATTTCAATAAATTTTTCCCACAATAGTTTCCCCATCATGTCCACAAAGTCCATTACCTTCTTTAGTGCTATTGATATATTTATATTTTATCCATAAGTAGTTATTTCAATACATTTTTTCCACAATACTTTCCCCATCATGTCCACAAAGTCCATTACCTAATGCCCTTTATTTTTCCTTTCAGAAAAAGTGGCCCTATGAAAAAGCGACACCTGTTATCGCTGAACGAGGAGATGTCGTCGTCTTCTCTTACCTCCTAATCCATGGCAGCACACAGAATCTGTCAGAACGACCACGGCGTATGTTCCTCGCCCAATTCGCTTCCGCTGATGATAAACCAATAGGAGATCAGAAACAGCAGCCTGGGTATGGATGGGTGTTGAGGGGCGCTAATCTCTCCAAAGACGCAGCCACTTCGAAACATTTTGAAGGATGAAGATATTTTTATTACGCCAAAGAATATTTAAAGAAAAATTACCTGCATTCTCATTGAAAGTTTTATATTGTAAGTTTTAATTAATTAATAAAAATAATAATTTTATACTTTTTTTTTATACTACGGATGAACACTCCCCCCCACTTCCAGCTCTTGGACGCCACCTGCTCCACCTGTCATTACCGCATACCTCTCGCTTGTCAGGTGTTCTGCTCAACTCCATTTCCATCACTATTCACTCGTTTTTCAACGAAGAAATTGTAGTCTATGCTAGATTCTCCAACGTAGATTAGGCGCTATAGTTTATCTTTTGCTAATGGAGGTAATTGGCAGTTTGCAGTTTTAAAAAATAAACATAAGGGCCAAGGGCAGACCAAAGTGTGACCGTTTGCCGCTGCAGCAAAAATTGTAGAACCAACCAAACAAACAAAATGATTTTCCTGTCTAAGTTAGTAGTAGAGACGGTAATTTTACTAAAAGTGAAGGTAATTTGGAGTTTTATTATCATTAAATTAGAAATTAGTAACGAAAGAAGATAGTAAGAACATATGAAGAACAATGGATTTGTATTTAATCATAAGTAGGTTCCATGGTTGTAATTAATTTTCTATCGATATAGTCAGAAGTCCAGGGTACAATCCCTAATGCCATGGAACCGCGGGTAATTAAAATTACCTATGGACCCGGTAATGGGTCGACCCACCGGGACCACGGGTAACCAGTGACATAAAAAGATAGCAGTAGACCGAGCCACCACTAAAATCCATTTGACGGCGCTAGAGTGTAGGTAGTTGTAATGTAGTTCCACAATTTTCCGCAGGCCATCTTTCGTGGCGCGCATTCTCCGTTTACAATAAACTCAAACTCAAACTCTTTATTGCATTCATGTGTACATTTAGGTGTTACATGTATGTAAGTAAGATCCAACATGGAACCCGGTTAGGGCACCGCAACATAATATACGTAGGTATATTTTATAATAAATTGGATAATAATATTAAGTAGGTACCTTTTAACTAACTGTATAGGTACCTACCTACATCATATTGTAATATTTGTGACCTTACTGTTAAACATGTTATCAGATCAGCCGCAAAACATAATAAATCAATAACACAAACAGTCGGTATATGCGTCATTTTAATCTAAAACACTTTATTTCCATTACCACCTAATAAGTATTATTAATCTGTGCTAATACCGAGATTGTAAGCAATAGATGAAGCACAATCATGACGGGACCATTTTATTGCCTTAGAACACTTAGGTAAATCATTGTAAAATAGATAATTATGTAGGTATCAAACTCATAGTTTTCAAAATAGGTGTTAGTATACCTAAATAAAATAGGTAGGTACAGAGTACAGAGATCTTTGTTTTACCGATAACGGCGTACAAATATCAAAAATTTTGGTTACTGATACAAAATGATCAAAGCATTTAGTTCATTTAAACCATTTACAGGGACTCTTGAATTGTCAAGGAGTCGGTCACTCGCTGGCTGAATTCAATAGTGGCACAAGACAAAATTCAACAATTTGAGAAAACGCGCAAATAAATAGGTATTCATCGCCAAGTGCGCACAGTTTATGTTTAGTTTTTATACATCTTCGTTATAGCTTCAGTTGCCGGCAATAATAATTTTGAAATTGTTTTTGGTTTTTAATTATTAAGAGGCTCAGAAGATGGCGAATCCGAGTTGTGCCAGTATTGTGTTGTTTTTTTATCACTTTTCTTATTAATGCCAGAAATTATTTTATAAAAGCTAAGAAAATAAGAATACAATTTCACGAAAAACTAGCTAAGTAGAATATAAATCTAGAAGTCCTCATCAATGGAATTGTTAACACATAAATAAAACTACCGTAAATGTTTAGTAATTTAATATTTATTAGCAAACTTTTGAGTCTGCGATTTCCTATAAAACGTATCGAGAATCATCATCATTTCAGCCGAAAAATGTTAACCGCGGGAAAGTCCGAAAAGGATACCGTGGGCCCTGGTATCGTACAGGCAACATTGAAAGAACGAAGGAACACGGGTGGGTTTTAGTCAGTAAGAGTCTGACACGGCCTCCCGCTCCGCCCAGAGCGTCAGAAATTATTTGATAATTTCCCACCCAAAAAAAGGGCTGTTACCTGTTTGTGTTATTGAGAAATGCTTAAGGAAAAGCACAATAGGTCACTACTAAACAGTTTATGTTGCTAAAATCGCTGTTATTCATCGACATTGTTTTCACCTAAATAAACAAAATTAGTAAAAAACCCGTTTAGCGCGTGGTACACCCGTATCATTTAATAAATAGGTAATTATCACTCACGTAATCATGAATACTTATCCACCTTTGATACCAATGGCTGTTATTTACTATTTATTATTAACTATGTAGGTACCTTTACCTACCTTTACCTTTATCTATTACGCGCATCAAGTTGTATGAGATACTAATCTGTGATAATAACACACCTGTCGACTGTCTATCTCAGTAATTATATGCCTGTTTCGGTCGTCCAGACGCTACCAAAAAGTAGGTTACTACAAAATCCAATCTCGAATTATTTACCTAGCCAGAATGTCGCAGCACTAGTAAGTATTTTAAGGGCGGTCCTCACTCCTGCACCGATCCAAAGAAAGAGTAGGTAGAGGGGGCGCCGGGCGGCTACTGAGAAATTCCTGTTGGTATTTCATAACTCTGTCTGACCTGGGAATAAAACTTAGGACGTTCGGCAGAACGTTCTGCAATCGCGCTTGCGGTCACTAGCCCAATAACCTACATAAATAAGTAAAGACCTGTGCCTACGCATGTAGGTAGTTACCTTTTATAAACTTATACTCACTAAGTTGCTGTAGAATGTGGGTTTACCTACTTATCTACATCTAACAGTTAAGTATATAAAAAGTAAATAAAACAACTTTTGTTTCGTAACCTAAAAGTTAACATAATAATGTCTTGTAATTTGGGTAGGCCTTTGGTGTGGGATGCAACTTCCTTGCACGGCGGGTTGTGTTGGGGCGGCTGCTGCAAGTGCAGAAAACTTCAAACGGCGAAGCTTTAATTATGTTTGAGCTGTTTGGAGTGGACACGCACGTAATACGCGCGTCGAACGCGCATACGAAGCGCGCCCCACCCGGGTGCCCTTAGCGCGCCCTCAATGCGTGGATGCAAGTTCCTTTTTTACTATTTTTCTTTGTCGTTTTCTCTGCATCCGTATTAAAAGAAACGCAGTTATACTGAGCATGTTGAGGTTTCATAGTTACAACGCTTAGAGTAGGTATATAACACTGGAGGACCGTTACGAACACTCCCCTGTAAAAGTACAAGAACAAAATATGTTCTAGTACGTTCATAAAAACCTAACTTCATAATACATTTCGATTTTTCATTCGATTCTACCATGATTCAATATAAAACGTAGCATAAATCGAGCATTTTCTCACATTGCTTCTGTGACGTCACTCACGTCACCGAGTCTCGCTACATCTCGTTTTTATGTTCATAAAGATCAAAATACTTTTCTTTTGCATTACGAAAATAAACGTCTAATCAGCAAAATTTAAACGCACTATATTTTTTTTTAACTTGACCTAGTTTATTATTGAGATTACTTACTTATTACAAATTTAGTTAGGAACTTTTATTTAATTGTAGTTATTTTCTCTTCTTATTAAAATTTAACTATTTTATGCAGCTGTTTTATTTCATGGATAGCAAAATTCCGAATGAATATCGATATCGTTAAAATAAAAATTAATGGTAAGTACGGACTTTTCTTTCTGGGCGAGCGGATTTTGTATATTTTTGAAGTAGCTACCGCGTTCCCCGCTAAAAGTGACAGACTTTTTTGTTCAGAATATTGTGCATAATAAATAAGGCTTCTCCAGTGTTATATAGGTACTTTAAGTTACAACGTTATAAGTTGCTATAACTAGCCCCATAAAAACACTAGCGCCGCGTGTATTCATGACTATGCGTTTGCACTGGCGAATCACTGTCAGTTTTCCATACAATTTTTGACAGGACCTAGAGATTTCAACATGTTTTGTTGCGATGTTTCGGCAGTGCGAACGCACAGTTATATATATTCATTCATTGTCTATGGCGGACATTAGTCACAGTGGTGACGTGGACTCTACTGTTGACAAACATTAATTCGCAGTAAGTACACTACAGTACGTACTAATTCCATAGTTTATTACACTACTTACTTATTCCATGGTTTTTATGGTGTAAAAAAAACGATATTGAGCATTTATAATGTTTTTTATTTTTAATTATTTGTTTATTTCTGGCGTACTTTTGATTTTATCTAACCTTTTTTTATCTGTTTTTAATTGACTTACCTATCTCTTTCTAGATATATACAAAGAAAAAAGAAAAACATGACAAAAGTTTACGGACTACATGCTTCAGATAAGAATTTTGTTGCAATGGAACGCTTACAATGGCGTCATTTTCTGGCACCAGTCAGTTTTGACATTGACAGTTCAGAAACAAGCTTATATTTTCTGAAAACATATTTACGTTTTTCTAGAAAATGAACGACAACGAGGATGAGCTGACTACATTTTGTGATTCGGCGGTAATTATTTTATCCATAAAAAACATAAAACTCATAAAATGTGACAATTAATTTACTTGAGATTATGGTATTTTTTAGGCATCTCTTGTCGAAGGATGTCGCCTTCCAGTACGAATGCAGGGAGGAGATGACTGGCCATTAGCTGAAATTATCAGTATTAAAGAAATACGTGGACAAAGGGGCTATTACGTGCACTATGTTGACTGTAAGTATGAAACAACAATAAAATGTACCTCTCAAACCCTTGTTTGTTCAAAACAATAACTTGTCAAAACATGAAGGTGGTTGTTGAGTTCAAACAGTCTTAATTATTATAAAGCATATTAGTTTAGTGTACTAATACAGCAGCAAAACCATAATTCTGTCTTTTTCACTAAGCATGTACTGTAAACGTGATCAGAAAATTTAAATATAATGCAAACGGACAACTAAAATGATTGAACATGTCACAGTGAACTATTTAATAATCTTAAAAGCCCTAAGTAAAACACAAATAAAATAATAAAAGCTATTCATACAGCCATTTTAAACAGAAAACATGATCAAATTAAGAATTAACGAGGGCCAAATTGTAAAAGATCCACCGCTTAGATGACGCTCCGACTAATATGATATTGGTAAAAACATTTTTGTGTGCACCTATTAAACCTAAATAATGGTTTTCATCAAGTAGAGTTTGGAAGTACCCTGAAGTCTGAAGTACAAAATACTTACATATTCTATGGTAATATTTCTATGTTCCAGTCAACAAACGTCTGGATGAGTGGGTGGGTGAGTCATGGCTGGACACAAGAAAGGTACAGTTTCCGAGAAGAGATGGAGTGTCAACAGGTGGAACAACCACTCCGAAGAAGACACATATTGGATCAGGAGGTGGCGTCATGCCTAATTTTATTAGTATGTGTTTTTGCTATTAGACATTGGATGTTGATTACTTTCAGCCTGTACATTGAAATGAAAATGGTTGGACAGATTATTTTGAGACAACTATGAGTATTTAAAACAAGTTATTCTGCAATTTTAAGAACGAATTTGATATTTTGTATAAAAGTAATCTGTTGAACACTTCATTTAGAATTAATTTTAATGTGGTGAGTTTTTTTACTTCATCACTTGTTGGCATTTCCTTTTCAGACATTCTTTTTAGGACTCTGGGCAAATAAATTATGTCTTTGAGCTTACTTAAAAAAAGTATTCATTTCAACTATAATCTTTTTTTATCTAAATACATCAATAATTGTTTGGGAATCTTAATTTAAAAAAACTTTTACTAGCCTTTTGACTACAATTGGCTTAAAAACTTTCAAAATTATTTTGTTTATGATGGTATATTGTTCTCTTCTTTTAGCTCTTTTTATTATTATAAACTTCTTGCATGTATTTTGTATTGACTGCAGAAATGGCTTCTTGAAACTTTTTAGTGTCATTATGAGTATGAAAACACATACTTAATGTGTTATTAATGTTGTCATTCGCTTAAAACTGTGTTCGCTAACTAACCTAATTTTCATAAACACAATTTACCATCGTAATAACACACTAAAAACTCATCATCATGACGATTGGCCATTAAATTTATAACATTTTGTCTGCAGATGATACTGTCTGCAACGAAAGTCAGAAGTCTAGTATGGTACCGAGTAGACCCACTATTGTGAACCAACAAGTTCCGCCAAGTCTGCCACCCCAACCTAAAGTTCATGAAAAAGCCCATTTTAATGCACTCAATGGTGGTTCCACACCAAAAAATGCACTTGGTACGTTGAAACTTATAATTCAATTGTTTGTGTGCTTTGCGTTACAGCATCGTATTTTTTATCTCATATACAAATATTTAGAATTTTATATGTATCTTTTTGCAATGAAATAGTATATGTGTGGTTAAAAAAATATGTTAATAGTCTACCCTTTCTTACTGAACATTCCTTTGATTAAACTTCTGAGGTATGTACAGTGCAATCAGATGCAAAAACATGTGCTTACTTTACACATTATACCTATTTACATTTCATTGGATAGTATTAAATTATTCACAAAGTATTAAATTATGTGTTTTCCAATTTCACTTGATGAGATTAAGAGGTAGATAGAGCGTTTATCTACACAGAAAGTGGGCAACGTCGCAAATAGCTGTCAAATACTTCGCTGTTTTAATTAATTTGGCGATATTACTGTATGGAAATAATAATCATGGCTAACTAATGAACTAAAATATTGATTATGAAATTCAATAATTGATATTGTAACACTGAATATTATTAATAGGACTTGGTCGACCGAGCTCTGCTCGGATGAAAATAGAGAATGCTCATTTAATCGTATAGGATAGTTCATACTAATTCCATGCTGCCATGATAGTAGGTACTTACTAATTCCATGCTGCCATGATAGTAGGGTACTTACTAATTCTATACTGCCATGTCATTATTGTCTTGTTCCAAACTGGGCGACCAAGCTCTGCTCGAGTTTACCTAGAAAGATCTATTTTTCGCCTTCTTAAACCCCTATATTGCAACTTTCATCGAAATCGTTAGAGCCGTTTTCGTGAACGTGATTACAAATATTGCTTGTTTAATAGTATAGGATTTTAGTTCACTAGTTAGCCATATTTCTTATTTCCATACAGTAATATTGCCAAATTAATCAAAACAGCGAAATATTTGACAACTATTTACGACTGACAACTTTTTGGATGAACACTCTTAATTCAAATATTACACATATTTTTGCAGGTGAATTGTGCCTATAGGAGCTTAAATGAGTTCGATTAGTAGCTATAAAATTGTGTGATTGTGTCCTTTAATAGTCGAGTTTATTGAACTCAAGCATGCTGGAACAAACTGATTGTGTATCTGATTATGTGCCCAATACAATTTGAACAGGATACCTCAAACCTCTTAACGTGAACGTTCAGGACTTGCGCTCAGGCAAAGGGCAAAGTGGTGTGGATAAGGGGCGTGGCGTGGCTGCAGGTATGTCAATTAATTACCTTTTTGAGACCTGCTGACTCCCAGGAGAGCTACAAGCAATATTGTGTCTCATTAAGTCATTAGTGAGTGCTTGATTGGTTAAAAAACCTGAGCGCAACTTCCGACAGGCCTCTTGACTGTCACTAAAGTTGATATCAGACGCTGTACTCAAGTGTATGTTAATTTTTGGTTCATTCCACATTCACAAGAAACCGACATAATTACAAATAGTAATGAACGTTCATCTGCTGCTTCTTTCATTTAATTTCTTTGATAATTCGGTAGACGGGTGAAAGATGCCGAGTGCCGAAATCTAACATCGTTGGATCGGTTCACAAATGAATTCATTTTGTATTCAGAAGTTCACTTTGAGTGAAAAATGCTGAACGAAGGACAAAAATGAACAAAAAGTCAAGCGTCTGATAACTGCTTTACATGATTGTCTGACTGCCTATCGGGTTCAAAATCAGATATTACAATGACAGGTGATTTTATCTCTAGGAAGATGTTTTGTAGTAATTAGTGATTGTCTACCGTAAGCGTTTGTTAAACGGATGCGAATGTCTGAACGTAAAAATTCCCCAATTCAAAATGTTACTAATACGTAGTTGGAAATAAGGTGCATGTGAAAATGAACCTTAAGTTGTTTTATATGTTCAACAAACGCTTATACTGGAACTAAGCCAAGTGCATGAAAACATTTGACATTATTTAGATAGATCTTGTGTATCTCAAAATAATTATTATAATTATATCCTTTAAATTGAACTTTTAGAATGAACACTGTTAATTAGGCACCTAATTAAGAGTGTTCATTCTAAAAGTTGGCAACGTCGCCAATAGTCGTCAAATATTTACCTGTTTTGATTAATTTTGCAATATTACTGTATGGAAATATGAAACATCGCTAACTAGTGAACTAGAATTGCAATTAAAACACATAATTTTATGTTTTAACCGTTTCAGGTGTGAAAAGGCATTTGGAAAGTTTCCAATTACTGTTTTTACATCTAAAACTAAATATGCGGTGTTACGATATTAATTATTACATTTCATAATCAATATTCTAGTTCGTTAGTTAGCCACATTTCTTATTTCCATACAGTAATATTGCCAAATTAATCAAAACAGCGAAATATTTGACATCTATTTGCGACGTTGCCCAATTTCAAAATAAACGCTCTTAAAAGCAGATTTTTTTATAGCTTTTTTTTGTTTAGTTTGTTGCTTAATGCTTTAAAACATGTTCAAATTAAGTAAGTTCCTTTAGAATAGCATTACCTATACATTACGTATAATTATGTATATTATACTTTATTCAATCTAGCGTGCTGTATCGCCATTTAAAAACCAAACCACAGAAGCATAAAATACTTCTGCATATAAGTAATCATTGTTTAAAGCGAATATCTTCATTTTCTTCAATTATATGTTTGTATACCTCTTACATGTTCTATCTAACCCTGACACAAGGTGTAATTGCCGGCGAGCCGCGTCAGCTGGTATCTCGACCGGCCAGTCCAACGCTCGGCAATGATTCGTCATCGCTCGTCAACGGAGGGGCGGTCCTTGCGGCCGCCTTGCAGAAGAAAATGAATAGGAAACGGAAAGCACCGTCTATAGACAATGAAGTATGAACATTTTGTTGTTTATTATTCTCGGCGCAAGATGGATGAGAAAAAGAAAATACCCAAAATATTTTAAAATTGCATATTATGTTTTTCGGGAGCGTTTATTATTTTGTACAAAATGAAATAGCACGAATGTGTATATGGGACTTTAACGCAATTATTGCTTGACTCATTCGATAAGGTTTCAATAGCCTGCATTCGACAAAGTAGTAGGTATCTAGATAAAAATATAAGTAAAGTTCTTCAATAACACAAAATCATTTTGGACTTAATTCTTTCACAAGTAATGCTAATATACAATGTAAATGATTATACAAATAAACTAAATGTTCAGAAACGCTATGGATCAAGATCCGAAACTGGACTTGGAATCCGGCCAGCACACTTTATCGTCACTGCTAAATTAGCAGTTACATGCAGTTTAATTCAACAAAAAAAGCACAGCATAGACATCCTAGTCATATTTAAGAACAATCTTTTACAGGAACCCAAGCAAAGTTCTAAAACTTTTCAGGCGGAACCCGTTCCGTCTGTAGAAACTGAAGGCAGTGAGACCACTGCTAGTGGTACAGCCACACCCACCACTAGGCCACGTCAGTCGGGAAGCATGGTCGCACATGGCCATGACGATCTGGTCACTCGCATGAAGAATATTGAGATGATCGAGCTCGGAAGGAATCGGATACGACCGTGGTACTTCGCGCCCTATCCGCAGGTTGGTTGCTCAAAGACAGACTGCCAATCAATGTTTTTGAACTATAATCCTCTTTGGCTTATCCTCGAAATATCTTTAAAAAATAAAATATGTTCCTGTCGCTTTCCTACAATCTGTGGGAGAGATTTCGTGAAAAGGGACGGAAGTGTGTAACAGGAAGCCGGGGAAACGCGCGCTATTTGATTTGACCAATGAGTACGCGCGGTTTAGAGTTGGCCGTCAGATGGTACATCATGTTTACATGTTTACATCTCGGAAAATAGTGGTAATCCATTTTCCGAGATGTAAACAGGGTGATGATGAAGATGACGATGATGATGATGATGAATATTGCTTATATCATTTAAACGTCAGCCAAGATGTCAGATGTTACACATCACATGCGACTATTGGCATGCTCGCTTTTTTTTTTAACTTTACCCAGTAGTGGGGCAATGTAGGTTAAAAATATGTAAAGAGAGCGACTGAGGGATCAAGTCGACAACCCAAGATTAAGTTCCGAGATAGAAATTATTTGCAATTTTTAACACAGTTTTTTTTTTTTTCATTTTCAGGAAATGGTTAATCTACCTTGTATTTACATCTGTGAATTCTGTTTGAAGTACAGAAAAAGTAAAAAGTGCCTAGAAAGACATTTGGTAAGTTTTTGTTTAGTCCTTTAAAAACATCGGACCCTGCACAAAAGTCGCTTTTCGCCATGTCTGTATATGCGCGTTGTTCTTCTAAACCACGCAATAGATTTTGATTTTTCACCATTGTTTAGAGAATTTATTCTGGAAGTTTTATGTATAAATGATAGTGAAAACTGCATCAAAATCCTTTGCGTAGTTTAGAACAACAACGCAGTCACACAGACAGACGCGAAAAGCGATTTTAATTCATAATAAACTAGCGGCCCGCTCCCGCTTCGCACGGTTTTTACGACTTGACAAAACAACAATTTTAATAGTAACGTACTTATTATACAATGTGAAATTTAATTCGTTTGCATCCTCTTAAGGGGTAATTGTACTCATCATTATGAACAACTTTCACTATGGGGCCAACCCAGATATCGCGAAAAAAAAATCTGCTGTTCCATACATTTATGTTCGCATAGCTCGTTACATCTTTTTCGAATTAAATTTCACATTGTATAATACGTTACTATTAAAGTTGTTGTTTTGTCAAGTCATAAAAACCGTGCGAAGCAGGAGCGGGCCGCTAGTTTATTGATGTGAAACATCTATAGCCGCACGTGAAACCGATTTCTGGCGTGGCGACGCATGCCGTGGCGACGCGTCGCCACGCTATATGATGGTATATATATACAGTCTATATGCAGTAGTGTGTACGGTGTGGTAATACGCGTCGCCATGCGCAATCGACTGTGCGATTCTCTCCCACTCGATCTTTACAAAATAATGTCGATGTTTCACACCTGCCAGGCGTCCCGTGACGGCTCACATTTTTTTATAAATTAAAATCGCTTTTCGTGTCTGTCTGTGTGATCGCGTTGTTGTTCTAAACTACGCAAAGGATTTCGATGCAGTTTCCACTATCATTTAGACAATTTATTCCAGAAGGTTTATGTGGGATACATTAATATTGAACTAATATAAACCCGATGTTAAAAGCGTGCGAAGCCTCGCTAGTTAACTAATATAATTATTTTATGTCTTCGCAGATCAAATGCAAACTAAAACACCCGCCTGGCAACGAGATATACCGTAAAGGCAGCATATCCTTCTTCGAGATTGACGGCCGGAAAAACAAATGTTACGCACAGAATCTCTGCTTACTAGCCAAACTGTTCTTAGACCACAAGACCTTGTACTACGATACGGACCCCTTCCTGTTTTATGTTATGACCGAATTTGATGCCAGAGGTAATATTTTTAAAACTCGCAGAAATAAAAAATGTACCAAGTTTCTAATACATTTCCAACCCGCACAATGTGCTCATGTCACGTTTTCGAATTGTCTCTTCAGAGGGTCTAGTGTGAGTTTCGTTTAACCATCTCGATTTTACGCATCGACCGCGCTCGGCGCTCCGATTGGCCCATCACCAGTGAAGGCCAGTGAAGGGCCAATCAGAGCGCCGAACGCGGTCGATGCGTAAAATCGAGATGGTTAAAAAAACTCACACTAGACCCTCTGTTCATAGTCAGTAAAATTTAAACTAAAGGTGATCCCAAAATGGTCTTAATTTAACAAAATGTCTTGTAATGTTAACTGATGTAACAATGGTTATGGGAAGCATGATTTTTCTGTTTCATAATTAAAGAAATAGCACGTTGGGGTTACTAGCTTAAACTCGCAGGAAATGGCTTCGTAAAGAGCTTATGAATAATATAATAATAATCTTTATTTATCCAAAAAACATACAGAGTTCGAAAAACAGTTTGATATTTGGTTTAGAAATACATTTAAAGGTAGATTAAGTTACAAAATCTGTACAAGAATAATACTCTACCTCTTAAGCTAGCTATATCTGTATTTTAAGAGGTAGTTTACGGTCATTATTTAACAAAAACTTATCTCAAGTGGACTGTGTCTTTCTACTGTATGGTAAACAAGAGTGGAATTGTATGTTGTGTGTGAGTGGTGTGTGTGCAGGGGTGAGTGTAGGTGTATGTGAGTGGTGTGTGAGTGTAACTTGAGATTTTAGTGCATGTGAGTTTAGTTTTATAATATTGAGATGTAATTTTAATAATTTTTTAATATTTACTCCTTTAAAAATTACATTATTCTCCATTTCAGGATTTCACATAGTAGGATACTTTTCAAAAGAGAAGGAGAGTACAGAAGACTACAACGTAGCGTGTATACTGACACTACCTCCATACCAAAGAAAGGGTTATGGAAAACTTCTTATAGAATTTAGTAAGTACAGAACAATTTGTTAAGTAACAATAGGGAAATTTCGATAGAACGCTAATGAATTTGCTAAACCAAGTAGTAATACTAAACTTATCGTATCATGGCCGAGAGGTCGGTTGTATTGCTGACAAACCGTTAGTAAATTGCCCTGTATTCATGGATGTTCCAAAATATCTTTACAATGCATTTACTCGAAAAGAGCGTTTTCCAAGCAGCCAATTTTTGCGGAAAGTGTCCCTTTTTTCACTAGTGCTTTTTAATTTTCTGTTTTTTTTTTATTATTTTTAACTCCGTCGTCAGCCCGTCTCAATAGTTATTTATGCTACAAGTGCGGAAAGTAGGTGATTTTCGACGAGTGGCATTTTTATTCACGAGCGAGCGAAGAGAGCGAGTGTATAAGTCGACACGAGTCGAGAATCATCTTACGCACGTGTATCATACAACGTTTTACTATGCATTGTGCGAGGAAATAAAAAAAACGAGTGAGCCTAACAGTAGTCGCATAAATGATATGTAACATCTGACATATTGGCTGACGTATATAAATGATATAAACAACTAAATAATATAAACAACTTTGACTTTTGACTTTGACTGACTTTTAAAACGTAAGTAAAACGTTGTTTATGTTTATGATACACGTGCGTAAGATGATTTCCGCACTTGTAGCATAAATAACTATTTTCATATGGGAAGAAACCAACCTAACCTGGGCCGTTGTAGTGAACGACTCGCTCCGCTGATTTTGTGTTGAGGATTTAACCGCCTCTGTGGTCTTGTGGTTAGACCACCTGTCTACCCAGAGGTCCCGGGTTCGATTCTCAGTGGGGGCAAAATTTTCTGCTCAGTTTGGTCGGTGGTAGGGCTTGTTCTTGGTCCGCCTAGCTAGCTACCACCATCTTATCTAAGTCTGTCGCCATAACGACAATGTTAACAGCATTGTTGTGTTTGAGCAGTTACGGGTAAGATAGCCAGTTCCTATGTGGTTGAGGATTCCGGGTGAAGCTCGCTTCCACCTTCGGCCTGATCATCACTTACCACCAGGTGAAATGCAGACCGCCGTTATCGATAAAAAAAGGAGAAATCATTCCAGCCGTGATCTTCAAAGCAAATTACTTATATAATTACATTAGTATTGAATCAGATTAGTTCACTCATATTTTTTTATTTAATTACTCTTCAGGTTATGAATTGTCAAAGTTTGAAGGCAAGACGGGGTCACCTGAAAAGCCTCTTTCGGATCTTGGATTGCTGTCATACCGGAGTTACTGGGCGCAGACCATATTGGATATACTAACGCACATCAAGCCAGTCGGCGATAATGAGAAACCTATTATTACAATCAAGTAAGATTATCCATGTCTTGTATAAAAATGGCTGTAGCTATATGTTATTTAATTAATTGCGGCTAGGTACTTTCTGAAGCATAATATTTATCTTATAATCTGAAATTCTGAAAAGAAACTGTTCAAATCAGTGTCTTGTCTACAATAATAAAAATTTACTCATGAAATTTTTTGCAATTTAATTACAATACTAATTCTTTGTCAGATGTACTACTAGGTACACACGGCAATTTGACGTAGTTTCTGTTCAACAATAAAGTTTCTTGAATGTACTACTGCTGGAACTAATAATTTCTTGCATGCTTGTCAACGCTTTAACTGTTAGACAATTTTATTATAATTGCTTGTCATGAGTAGGGTTGCCTTCCATACTCTAAAATAGAGTATTGTACTCTTTTTCTTGTATGTGTAAAAAATTGTTATGTAGGTACCGCAATAAGTGCAAAAAAAAAAAAAAAAAAAAATTTATAAATTAATGATTAAATAATACTCTCTTTTACCCTCTTTGAAATCAGATATACTCAACTTCTTCCAGAAAAAGTTGCCAATCCTATTCATAACCCAACGGATAAGGCCTTAATGACAATTTTCATGAAAATTCTCGCCACCAGTTGGCTCCATTTTGACAGAGGTCTGCCATTTCGACAATGAATATAAAAGATAATATGATGACGGTCATCATACAGTCACGACTAAGGGCCCCCGCAGATTAACAATTATAAGTTGGCCGAATAAACCGCAGATTATACCAATAGATATATTGATCTTGTCCAACTAAATCTTTATCTTAGTAAGTTACTATAGTTGGCCGACTTACAATTTGTATGTATGCGGGTGCTCTTAATAAAATATAGGCGTTTTGACAGGTGCCCGGACCTGACATCTCAGTCCTGCCACCCAATGAACGTAATTTCAGAAAACTCTCATTGGTTGAAACAACAAATCTAACTGGACCAATTTTTGTTTTCCAGCGAAATCTGCGAGCTTACCAGTATTAAGAAAGAAGACGTTATCAGCACACTACAAAACTTGAACCTGATCAACTACTACAAAGGCCAATACATCATATCGGTTAACGAGGTAAAATATACTTAATGTAACTGGTTTTAAGGCACAAAATGCTTTTCCGTGAAATTGATATGTCACTAATGATGATCGGTAATCTTACAGCAACACGAAAAAGCAATGGAAAAGAGAAATCTGCGTATCGATCCGAAATGCCTGCATTGGACGCCGAAAGATTGGTCGAAACGAGCGAAATGGTAAGATAATTTATTGTTACATTTCACAACTGTTAACACCACAGTATAACTAAGTACTCCATACAGTGGCTCCACGTCTCTTTAATATTCTATGTCAATAAATATAATAAAGGGTCGTTAAATTTCAGCAATTATTTTTAAAGAAATCGTAGTCATCGACAATTTATTCCTTTATTTTGAGAAAAGTGTGCTTTGATGCTAATAAAAAAAAACAAAGTCACAGTGGCACATCCCGAGCTACCGTATGACAACTCGAGATGTAAGCATTTACATGCTTACTTGATCGACTGTATGGAGTGAGATAAAGTTACCCTGGGACATCACTTTATCATGTCACCATTAATAAATAACATTCAGGTACCCACAAAGAAGAAACTTTAACAGTCACCATGTTAAAACTGTGAAGTAAATGAACTTTCTTTTGTCACCAGTGTTTGAAGGCATTGAGTAACGGAGACGCGAGCTATCTAACTCTGGCTTCCGAAACGTACGCAGTTTGTTAATTTTGTATCTAACATTAACATTATGTTAATCTCATTTATTCATTATATCAATTCTAACAGGCTTGGGATTAGTTCATATAACTCACTCATTAACTTTTATATTATTAATTTAATACTTATATTTAATTTTATATAACTTTAATATTTTTTATTATAACTCTATTATAAAAATATTTGTGCATGTTAGGTAAAGGTTAATTTATTCTTCACACAATGCTTTATTATAATAAGGTGTTGTGGCTGAGGTTATATTATTATTAACAACGGTGCTTGGTTCAATAATACTAACTGTACTTATCCAGGTCACTAATATATATTATTAATTACTTTTTCATTTACATTTTTAAATATTTCTTTAAATAAAAGGTATTAAAAAAAAAACATTTAAAAATGTAAAAAATATATTAATTATTATTATTAAACTCACTTATTCTAGATAAAACGCCCAAATTCGAAGGTTTGTAAATCCGTTTTCTGAAAAACTGATCAAGTCTCATCCGGCACAAGACTTATGGCTAGATCAATTGAGCTCACTTTGACTTTTCTTTACTAAGTAAGCATCGCATACATATATGAACATTATTACTATAAGGTTAACGTTCAAATTCGTAGGCAACGATTGTTCACATTCACTTATACGAATACGAACTATACAAACTTAAAAATAAGGTTCATATTCTAATGTAATGCTTTCCAATCTTGGCAAATTCAACTTGAAAAAGGGTTTCAGAAACAGTACGGACTGCTGTAGCCTACAGCCAATTCATTTGCTTGCTGGTCAAAACAAAAAGGCTTTATATTACTAACATGCAACTTGCACGGCGAAAGATTGCTTCCAACTGTTATTGGCTGGTTCAACAAATATCATGAGCACCTTGTATACTAATTTATCTTAATCATAATATCATCTCGAAAATGCGAATTGCTGAGAGTAAGCTTTTGTATAACCCCTTTTAAAAACCATTGATAGTCTGTTATTGTAGCGATAACTTCCTATTGGCTCAAGTGCACTAAAGCACAGATTAAAACACATGGGACACTCCGCAGTTTAGGTATGAAGCTACAAGTATGCGGCGGGCCCGTCTTGCCGGGCCAATTCAGTGAGTGTAACGTAGTCGGAAGATCTAAGAGTCACGCGATAGAAAGAGCGGCAACTTCTAGGTGAATAAAACTGTAGGTGATAAGCGCTGTGTGACCTGAATTGCACTTTATTGTGTCGTAGCAAGAGTCGTTTTTTAGGGTTCCGTAGTAAAGAAGGAACCCTTATAGTTTCGCCTTGCCCGTCTGTCTGTATGTCGCGGCTTAGCTTCAAACCAACTACGGAACCCTTCATTGTGCGTGGTCCGGTTTTAATTATTTAAAAATGATTTCGTGGAGCGTACCATCTGTATTAATCTGTGACTAAAGGTTGATCTAAAACCATAACTCGGAAAACATCATGAATTTATGACTTTGGGCGGACAACCATGGTTATTGACCAATGAAAACTCTAAGCCAATGAGCATGCGTGTTTCAACCTTCAACAACAATTTTACAATCCCACTATTTATACACACAATTATTTCATGTATTATGCTGCTGTTTTATTATTGCTGTGACACTCCTCTAAAATGCTGTCACACCTGTATATACGGGGTTATATGTCGGCAATCTATTAAGGTGATGTAGGAGAGGTCATTTGCAACCAAATGCCCCTCATATATGACCTATCCTATGCAAATATTAAAAAATTTCGAGTCATTTGACATTTTATATTTTTATTTCATACATTTCAAAATATAAAATGCCAAATTACCTACTCGAAAATGGTTGACATTGGCATGAGGTGTCATTTGGTTGCAAATGACCTGTCCTACATCGCCTTAACGGATTGCCGACATAATTATAACCAATAACCTTGTTCAAAAACGTGTCATTTTATTGTAAACACCATAAATATTTTTCTAATGTTTTTTCTTCTGCAATTCTAGGTAGCGCCCGGTCTCGTTCGCTGCCACCGTGAAGATATACGTACTATCGAAGAACTTCATATCTAAGCAGTTTGAAAACAAAATCCCGTGAACACCATTACCACATCTGTTACCGCCCCGGTTCTATGGCGGCCGAGCGCTGCAAGCAAAATTGTCCTTACGGTGTATAGATATGAATTTCTTCGATGGTACATTGGTAACGGTTCGTTCAACAATGTATGTCCTCTGTATAAGATAACTAATCTTATACATAGTAATAATTTGGCATTTCTCAAAAAGTGTAGATGTATTTAGAATTGTATGATTAGTGTAGTAGTGCAAATGTATTGAAGTATTGTGTATTCTACCTCGTACATAGAATAGTAGGTCTTATTTCATTTAGCAAGTTGTACATAATTTTTTTGATGCGATACCACAAAGAGTTTTTCTTGAGGTCTGCGTCTTTTGTCTTGTCTCTCAATATATTAGGGAGAAAATCTTTCGTCTTAGTTCTGGCAAAGTTCCGATCTCGTACTGTTATTTATACCGTTATTCTCAATTTTTGCTACCAGGCTACCAATAAACCATCTATACTGTGTTCGCGAATTAGTTTCCAAGCATGTAAACAAATGTGTGTTTATGGAAAAACAACTTTAAAACCCACACATAAAGTTCAGTTTGCGCTATAACTTGCAAACATTTAAATGACTTTTTTAATAATACAAGTCATTCTGAAGTAAACTTTATCTTCACAAGCATAAAGTTGATATTCGTTTAAGTGGAAACCGAAAACAAAGGCCACATGGAAAGTGGGTACAAGAAGATATTTTTATGCTCTTCCCTCTTCCATTGCGAGTTTACTTCAATGTCTTTTTTTACCTATATTTTGAGTATAAATCATTCATTAGCAATGTCATTCATTAAAAAAATATTTTTATGTCGGCTTTTCATATTTCACTCATTCCTTAATGTTACACTTTTTGAGAGCTGCAGTTATTATAGATAATAATTTCTAGTCTCAGTTTAGACCGGTTCATGTCAATGAATAAAATATGTGAGATTGTGTGGTATGATTGAAATTTTGTTCAAATATGCTCGCTACATTAGCCAAGTAAGATATTCAATACATTTCGAAATGTAAGCCCTTATTGTGATATTAAATAATATCATTGTTTTCGAAGTTCTTTTGTTTTATTGTTAGCCATTAACTCTTTGAGATTCCTTGTGCAATGTGCATGACATAAGTGTTCTCAAACAAACAATACACAGATCTCTGATGAGATAAATTTGTTTTAAGAATAAATTTATTCTCATATATTTTTGTGGCTTTTCATAAGATAATAAACAGTTTTTTATCAGGTAGTCGCGAGGGAAAAAAATCAAACATATTCGTATGCAATATAATGATTTATTTTTCAATATATAAGCGCAATAATTTTGCTTTGACTGTCAAAATATTTATATTTATGAAGCAGGTACAAGTGATGTTTACAACACTTACAAAACTTAATACGAATTATTATTTCTGATATTATAACAAACAACGGTTCTTATGAATATGGTACAATATGATTACATTTTAATCACTTTGTGACTTAATTAAAATTTTATTTTTCAACGAATATGAGTGTTCAAATTATTTGTAAATCTATAGAAAATTTAATAAAGATTGAATATCAAAGCATTAGTACATAGCAGACTTAAATAGCAAGAGATATAACAACAGATTATAAAAGTTGATTCGAATACTCATATATAAATAATAAAGTTAAATCTTATTTTGTAACAACAATAAATCGTTAAACAAATGTAATACTAGTCGTTTTATAACTTACAACCGAATGTTATGCCATAGTAATGTACTATCACGACTGACCACGCGGGTAGCCAGCAGAGATACACTGATAAATTAAGTAGAAGATGACGTCACCGATTGATCAAACAACGTTATTACATGCACGCCAAAACGGATGGAACCAGTGCTGGAAGATATTTAATTAATTAAAGATATTGAATCATCAGTAAATATTTAGAGGCGATATTTGATATTATTTAAACTGGTATCTTCATTGAAACTGGTTGAATCTTAATATCTGAATTAACTTCAAATTAATATGGTACCTTTATGATTGGCTGTAACACTATTCCCTTTTGTGTGAGCTAATAGCTTGATGATCAATTCGAGCGTGACAACGAACGGACCTTCCAGAAACACTAAACTATACCTTCTAAAGTTAATCTTATGCGCAAGATTACTACGATGGTACCATCACACTACAAAAGCGAAATACAAAATACTACAAACTTTCAAACAATCAAAATTCATATATAACATTGACCAAAGATAATGAAGTATTATAGAAAACTACAAATCTAAGGGAAGTCCATTACATTTCGCACAATGACGGCCTAGAAACTACGTTTGTGGAGACTTGAAATTCTTGTTAGACAAGAAATAACAATGAACATTATGTTCGAATTGTGCTCTGTGTTAATAAATAGATTTTTTGCTATCACAATATTACCAACAATATAAAAATAAATGCTCGCGCGACTGACTGCTTTGTAAGGCAGCCACATAGACTAGGATCACTGGTATGCAGAAGGCACTGTCTTTGAATAGGTCTGCATAACTGTCGGGGCGACTGGACGTAACGGCATGGAAACTCTGCACACTATTCTATTGTTACACAACAGTACAACTCCGGTTGTTACGTAACGTAAATAATCGTGCTTCAATTCCATTGCCACTACAATATTTATTTTATTTACACCAAAATATCTCGCCCAGACATCTACTCCTATCGTAACTTACTAACTTCATATAAAAATATCAACAGAACAACAAAATCGCTTTAGTTCGAAATTAAAATACAGAGGCACTTTACAATGGTGTTTTTTGTTTTGTGAACGCTTCAAGCGACCTAACGTACACAAAATACAGTTTGTCCATTTGTCAAAGTCACATGCTGACATAACTTTTTATTAATTTTGTCTTTGTGTAATATACAATAAGGTTTTAAGTCGCATGACGCGTGAACTTGACAAATGGTAGAATTCGTCATGATGCTTTATGTGCACATACAATTCGTTACATGTACAATACTTAATTATAGAAATGTCAAATTCTTAAAATTAATTGATTATCGTCGTAACAAGTAACGCTTGTTGCACTTACAATAATATTAGGTATATCACGACTTACTCTGAGTTAAAGCACCTTAAAACTAATATTACCTTACTCGAATTGTAACACATGTATATGTGGACTATATCTCATTTTAAATCTGTGAATATACTTCTGTAACAAAAAATATATAATTTTGGAATTTTAACAGGAGGTACTGTGTTACTATATCTATCATTGTACTGGAAGTTAGAGGCTATGTGATGTATTTGGGACTTTCATTCATAATTTGTAGTTACCGATGTGGACTAGACACCAATACCAGAACTTTCATAACATTGCACCGTTAAAATCAGATCTTAATAAATAAATATTTTAAACAGATCAAAGCAAAATCATAGAACTTAAAAAAAATTAAAACGAATGGTAATTGTTAGAATTAGACACTTAGATAAAATAAAATATTATGTGAAATACCTACCTAAAGAACTGTCTCACAGTTACTGCTTCGTGTTAACGTAGTCATTATTATACAGTCGAATTGGGGATTCTAAGTTCACAACACTTGAAAGAAAAATGTAACCTTCTTTTTTGATTTGATTGAAAAAAGTACGCCTTTTTGATGTGCTTGAGAATGGACAATTTTAATGTTTTCTAATGAAAAATGTTTTCCTGAACATTCCTGACTCTAAATGTCACTCCATCTCTTAAACATACATACTAGCTACGTTATACAGGCACCAAACTATCTCTACGTTGTTGTTCTACACAGTAGACATATGATTTCGTTTCGAAATAAATTTCCCCGCCCTTTGTCGTTTTTCTGGCACTTTAAGAAGCCTTATTATGAGATACAAAAAGATTTTTAAATGTTTTATCACAACTTTAAAGTGTATAGTCATTATAAAAGTGATTTGACGGAAGTAGATGATTGAATTAAGTTTGAAAAAAAAAAATTATTTTGGTAATTCGAACATTACAAAAATAATTCCCAAGAAAATTGCCACCGAACTGAAAATATAAGTTTTATATAACAAAATTTTAAAAAGGAAGCGTTTATGTAACATGAAGCTATCTATGTCTGGAAGATGGTATGGAATTATTATAAACGGTGACACTCTATTTCGAATTTTAATAACTCCGATGCTTAAATTATACGTATACATGTCGAAAATAAATTTGGACCCGACAAAAAATGGTTACTGATAACGTGGATGTTCCTAACTACACAAGGCAGCCGTCATTAAGGCCGTTGTTGAGTTTGCTCGATGTTTCGGGCATGGTGTTAGGGTACGTGTGGCACTGCTGGTTCCCCAGGTTGTAATTCACCTCCGGATCGTAATAGTCCTGTTCGGAATCGATCGGGACGAGAAGATTCGTGGACTTGGGGAGGTAGCCGTCCGTAGTCACGTAACTGCGATCCGAAGTCGGTGGCAGACTGAGAACACTGTCGGGTCGATTGTATTCGGGGTCTGCGAGCTGAGGTGCTACGTAGATGGTGTCTAGGGACGAGATGGTGTCGATTGACGAGTCCCCGTTGAGCGGGGTGACACATGTATAGCTGGACGTGAGTATGTTGGCCGACTCTGGTCGGATGTAGGGCGAGTGCGCGTCGAACGACACGGGGAATGTGCTCGATGAGTCGTACGGCCCGATCATGTTGTACGCCGTTGTTGGAGACTGCCTCGTGTTGGGATTGTTTGACTTCACACACGACGCTGCGTGGATTGTCAACATGTCCATCAACCGACGCTTTTGAACTTCTAAGTCCTGCAAGAAAGTAGAGAATATTTTATGAGCATGTTTGTTTATTTTCAAGTGAAGGTGTGGACTGCTTATCGTGCTTTCTGTCGCCACTACAATTAACAGTAATAAGTGGCTGGCTTCATTTGTTATCGTCGCCCATAAACGTCATAAGTAGTCATAACAGATAATGATATCCTTTGGTGAAATTGTTCCTAGAAATGATTGGCTTAGCACGTCTATAGAAATTCGATGTAAATATTTATTTGGCCCAAAAAACACCAAGATTTCGTTTCACTTGCTATTTGCTCAATTATTTTCTTTTGAGTGTTACAACCTAAATTGTGTCTTAAACACAGGAATAAAAGGTCGTCTATCCTGTACGCCGAATCGCCTTTCTTACCTTAAGTTGCGCCTTAAGGTCTATGTTCTGGTTCTCCAACACTTCGCTCTCGGTGACCAGGTTGACGGTCCTCTCTCGTTTCTTCATCCTGCATTTAGTTGCTGCTATTTTATTCCTTTCTCGCCTACGCCGCCTTCTCTCTTCGTCTTCTGGCGTTAGCTGGAAATAAACATGTTTGGTCAGCTTCTGGTAAGGGTTCAGTACATCATCATGGCAGAATTATAGAAAATCTTGAACAGGTGTTAGATAATAATAGTTAAAATTTTCAAAGCCTAAGGAAACATGTTTAAAAACCTGGCGAGTTTCAAAATGAGTTCTCCGATTGCACATTTTTTCGTTCCAAGTTTATATTAGACAAACTGACTTACGGCCAACTTAAACATCGTCAGGAACCTGAACTACCTATATTTTTTGTCTGGCATCGTCAACAATCAGTGAGCTAGCGAGGTGATCAAAGCTCGTTCGTTATAAAGGCTGCTATTATTGCCTGTACCACAGTAGGTAGTTTCAAATCGCCTTACAGCTGATATCATGATAAGCTTTCCTAGTATTGTTGTAGATTTTTATTTGGGTAGCAATGGTGCCCATTCTCTTGTACACCGATATTCAGAATAGCTTTAAGACTCATAGCCAAAAGTAAGGAATTTTAGTGATAGTTTAGTTACAATTTTCACTAAATTTATAACGCAGTGCCATCTTAGTGCTGTCAAACTAAAATATAATTAAGTTGTCACTTTAGTATATTTCAGAATGGGAAATCGTCGTTTGACAGGAATAAACTAAATTTTGGTGATTTTTAGTACAGTTTAGAGGCATTTGTGACAAGAGAATCGGCACCCCACCAATACCTAGTATAGATAACCTTCTTAAACTTATTCCAATTCACCGTGAACTATCATATTTTTTTTAGATCGCATGACTTTCTTACTGATAAAAATCAAGGTAAGAGTATTTTTACCAATCCTTTTAGTCACGCAGTCCGCCGTAATAATACTTAATAAGCATAACTGCCCACGTCCCCGAAAAATCTGCATAATACAATGACTAAACAAAAGAATAATCAATCCAAAGCCCGATCCATTAAGTAAGGCTGCTCGATACGCCGATTCATTTCTCAGTGCCATAGCGCTACCTTTCAACATCAGGAAGTGAAGTCACGACTGCCGGCCACATTTGCGATGCCTTCTTCGTAAGCTCATAAAACTTCAATGAAGCCGTTGAATTACAATGCTGCGCAGCCGCAATAAAAGTTAGTTTAGATACGATTTGCAATCTTCCGCACACATCTTTATTTATTGCCAGTACATGGGAAGTGCAGCCGTTGGGCAGTGAGGCACTAGTCATAAACTTGATCATAAAAATATGCATCAAGCAATACCTCGGCTCATATTTATGTGAATGAATAACGTGACCCTTGAACGATAGAAACAATTCAGGGAGTGGCACTAATGATTTTATTATTCGAATATTTATTATACATACCAGTCCACTTTGTTTAAAAACTTTGAATACATTATGTTGAACAGAATAATTTCAGATCTCTTTATATTAAATCAGAGCCAAAAACCACATGTATTTTATCTAAGCATTGTGCTGAAACACGTGTAAGTATTCCTCATTTTCCTTACCAATGGCTACGTGACTGATTGGTAGGTACATACAGTTTCCTTAGGATTCGACTTTGCTGTATCATTGTGGTTAACACTAATGCAATAAACAAGCTTAGAAAATTTTTAACCCTGACTGCTGACTGCTGTAACGTGACTTAGGTGCATGGGTTTGACTTTTCCGCCTTGAGGTAGTGCATCTCATCTTTACACTCATCTGCGATAAGAGGGTTTACCCTGTCACTGTGGGGATTCACACTATTTCTTATTTCGCCTCTTAAATTGCCCAACTAAAAGATTTGGGTTGACATTCGGAGAAATCTTTATCCAGAATGGACCGCCAAATACCTATCAGTCCTACTGCAAAGCAAAAGTCCACAACTTACAATCCTTGCTCAGTGCGTTGGCGGTTTCAGATCACCAAGGTTTCCTCACGAGGTTTTCCTTTACCGTAAATCAGTGATATCAAAGATCCTAGAGGAGGACTGTATGCCCAGTGAAACTAGTGTTGTATTATTACTGGAGTACTTAGTAGTACTACTACTACTGACACGGACAACTAGAGTTGGTCTACTCTAAAATGAATCGATTTTATTTTGTAAGTAAGGTTATCTTTTCATCTTTTGCTTTCGTTAAATATGTCTTAATGGTGTAAATATACTCACGCCATCAGATTTATTCGTCAGTGTGTGACTGCTGTCGTAGTCATCGTCGCTGTCCTCCTTTTTCATCCGCTTCATGTCATGCATGTGTTCTGTGTCGCTGCCAGACATCTTCCGTTTTGACTCTATCGACAACTTCAGACCAGCCTTTATTAGTTCCGAACACGTCTGGAAAGTGAAAATGTGGGGATCAGAAATCTTTGGAGATTTTAGAACATTTGGAAACATATTTCCAAGGTACATTTTCCTGAGTCCTGGAAATATGTGAGCAGTTCCAAAAAGTTACAGTCAAAAAGTTCCTGAATTAAAACTTTATTTTTACTGCAAACTGCAGTTAAATTGAAGTTCTAATTATTGCTTGGAAACGGTAGTTTTCCGCTGTGATACAAAATAATAGGTTCTAGGTCCTCTTCCATTATCTTTGCTCAGTTTAGCGTCATCGTTCTAGGTAGGATATGCATACAAAAAATCTTGGCTGCTAAGTTTAAACTGGAACGCGGTCTGCACGTATACGGTCTTACTATGGTATGGATTAAAGAATGTTACACATGCCTCTTATTTTATCTAAAGTATCGTCAAGATTCTAATAAGTTTACTTAAATGGAGACGTACCTACATAATTTACATTTATAATCGCTTAACTTAACAGAGGGGGACTCTAACTAGTTAACGAGTACTTTGCCCGAAACATTGCGGGAGCTTAACGAACTTCAAGAACTCCAATTAAAATTAAGTTTTGACGAAGGTTCCTAACAATTAGTGACTTATTGTACGAGTATAATGTAAAGAATTCTAATATGTGATGCGCTTCACCTGTTCACCAATGAATACGATGAAGATGTATTCTCAATATGAGTCAAATACTACGAGAATGTTGAAGTGCAATTACCATTTTATACAATTGTGCAATTCCAATTGAACTGTGAGAAAAAATAAACACACGATTGATATTACAATTATTAATTATCAAGGTGGTTTGTTTTTCTCACATTTTCAACGTCCGCCCATTGTCTAGACTCCGCTGAGCTAGCCTTTGGAGCTGTGCCTACATAAATTACTCAAGAAAAAACTGGTCGATTCGTTCAAAGGTACTAATAACGTTAATTTGAATACGAGGTCAAAGGAAATATACAAATTATGTATCCTGTGCTTTGCTGTATGCAGGCGTCCAGGTAGCTGCTTTAGTGAAAAAAGTGCAAAAACATAGATTTAGATAAGGACTGCATTTGGAACTAGAGACATTAGTCTTAATATAGCCGCCAAATGGCTTGTAGACCCGGTTTTAGGTAGACATTACTATCCGACTACCAGGTATATTATACCGAGAATGTCCTCCCTAACTTTATCAAGTTTGTGTGTCCTCGCCATAGTGTGAGCAGGACGAAGTAATTTGGCACTTGGAACATGAATTCCACAAATCTTTTTAAGTACCACGCGAGCCCAAAATGCAAAGGCATGTGTACGTTATAAAACAAGGACTAAAAATAAAAAGATAATGACCGTGAAACCGTTTTTCTTTGTTTTTTGATACATTTAAAACTGCAAGGATGAAAAATAACGCTTATTCATAAATTAACACTTAACGACTACGTGAGAGCTTTCGAGATAAACACGACTCTGCAATTAGTAGTATTTATAAAAACGTTCTTCTAAAAGATAAAGTTATTATAAATAATTTGTATGGATTTTAAATAAATGTTACCTTTTCCTTTTTTTACATTGATGTAAAAATTTGCTCAACATTTTAGGCAAAAATGACACCTAACCACGTAGGTAGGTATGTTGAAAAATTGAGCATTTTCTTAAAACAAAAGTTCTAATAAACAATTAAAAAGATATTTACCTTTTGTATACTGGGTGGAGTGCTAGAAGCTGGTGAAGTAGCCGACGAACCGTTGGACATGGAGGAATTGGAGTCATTTCCGCTCCCGCTCTGAAACGAAATAGGGAAATGAGACCTCGTACTGCACGCTGACCGAGCACCGCTAATGGTATATTTTCCACCTCGATGCCTTTTGTCAGAGGTCAACAGTATGTTATATGGGACAGTTTGCACGCAAACGCCATTAGCTAACGCAATAGGTCACGAAAGTTCCTGATGGGTCGGCATCGATCGCTTTTTAGATACTTTCGCCTTTTGTTTGGGCTAAAAATATGGCAATTTGTCTTTTGTTATCATCGTCGCCTTGTTTAGTAGGTGACCGTTAATATTTTTCTACTTCATGCGGTTTGTGTCCTACGCTTAGTGCGGCTCTTTGATCGAAGCGACAATATGAAATTTCAAGTAGATAATCATGGTAGAATAAGAGACAGTACTCGTATCTCTCATGATCTATCCCGGAAGAGGAGCTTTGCGATGTTTTCAGTGCAACGTCCAACAAACGTTGAGCTTGACTGTTCTTATCCTATCATGTGGCATTAAAATCTATGGCAGTCTACTTGAAGAACTGGAAGTTGATCGATATCTCTGCCCAATAAGCTGGTAACTGTTTGTCTGATTTTGATAATATGAGAAAGGAGGAGAAGAATCATGCCCTGCTCATAAAACTTGCCAAATCCGGAGAATTTTAAATTGTCGATCTGCATTTTCAGTTTATTTTTAAGATTTGTTATAATGTTATTATAAATAATTATATTGCCAAAATTACCGGGCGCGTGTATTTATATCTGTTTTCAGTTATTTTGTTCACTATATCTATAAACTTAGTTATAACTATACTCTTTTTGTAAGTACTTATTCTAATAAAGCTGAAGACTTCTTCGTAGCAACAAATGGGTTGTTTAAATGTTCTTTAATTTATGAGTAAGTGGTGCTTGACAATATTTGTGGTTATAGGTTTTGTGTTATATAACCTACTGTAAGATACGATTGGCGACTTCAATGTAACTTTTTTCCTTCATAATAAGTAGGTAGGTACACATTTAAAGTAGCATGCCTACGCTACTTCTAATGTGTATTCTAATGAGTTGATAACTTACACCGGGTAAGTAAACATGCTTAGGTATTTTTAGTCAAACCGGTGTTTACACAGCAATGTTTGTTTTCTTGAACTGGCCAAGATTTATCATAACTGGTTGTCGAGCTCCTTAACTCAAATTTGGGTCAATATCTATAAAAAATGGGAACCACCAGAATAATAAATTACGAGTTATTAAATTTAGAGTTCCGCCTAATATAATTACAAACACGTTCTATGTCAACTGAATGTCACACGCTACCAAATTGTTATATCAAACGGTTAGCATCAAATAATTGTCCGGCCGTCACATTGTTTTTACGCTCTAAATTGTCCGTCATTCACATTTCAGTGTAATGAAACTCATTCATGAAACGGCAGCGCACGAGTCGAGATAATCAGCAGTGCAAATAGTGCCTACATATACCTAACAACACGATAACTAAATATAGATAACCCGATATCAAGTGTTACCGCGGCGCCATCGAGTCTGCTGCTAAACACAGTAAATAAGGAGTCTGCATAAGGTGCATGACCTCATGCCACTGCATGCTGCCAGTGTTATCCAATGTTTATAATGGGGGAGTGATGGCCGGTCACGTGGCCATAGTTACGTGGCACCTAACACTTGGCAACTGTTCAAAATACTTGTAACACTTATTTTACATTCTAACGAGCGTGCATGGATGTGACCTAAGTACTGGAAAGATCCTACGTGCATTGTGAGCGTCCAGCCGGTCCGTGAAAGCACGAATAATAATGAGAGCTTCAAGTACAGTGTTTTGCACATTAAGTATCCAACTATTGCTAACAGCTAGTCTTAGTTCCAGGAGCAGTAAGACGACATGAACAATAACTACTGAAGGACGTTCCACTGATATCACTATTTCTCGCAATAATGAAACCTCATTACTTTATCAGCATGATTCCACGCACGCACACTATTTTTTAATTAACTTTAGATACATCGTTTCATTTTTCATTCGAGATTTACATTAATCAAGCACGTGCGGTAATAAAAAATCCGAGCTATCACATGTGAACAAAAGAGAAAAAAAGGTACAAGCTGCTCACCTTGAAACTGGAATTTTTCTCGTAGTTGTACTGGTCTAAAGGGTTGGTCATGGTAATGACGTCGTTGACGATCTCGGGGGTCCGCAGGGTGGTCGGGCCACCGGTTTCGGCCGTCAGCATGTTGATCATGGCGGCGCTGAGGTTGACGTTGACGCTGAGGTTGTAGGTCCCCGCGGTGTCGCCGTCCGTGGCCACAGCCGCCGCCGGCGATGGTGACGTGTCCTCGCACTTGATCGTCGGCACCGCAGAGCTCATGCTCGTCGAATTCATTATATCCTTGTACGGAGCCAGTTTCGTAACTTTTTGGTAACGTTTTTGCACTAAAAATCTACCGATAGCGGTTAGCACCTAAATTAAGTATGACTATATCACGGTTACACACTATCACTAACATATAACTAAATATCACTGCGTGTGGTAAACTTGTTACGAATGGCACTTAAGTCTTCTTAACAAGAAGTCTTCACGGGTAATGTTCGATTCACTGTTCTTGCAACCTGCAAAGAAGAAAAAAAATCTATTAATTCTCTGATACAAATGTATTATAATTTAAGATAACTACGATTAAACCGGATCTTGAACCATGACCCGCTGTTAAACACTATCATTAATAAAAGCGGGTCATTAAAGAAATTAAATTATACTGACAAATCGTTTCTGAGTAAAGGTGTAATTATTAGGCATATATCTCAACTTATTTGGCGTTGCGTAAGGTTTAAGCGACATGTCTAGAGCCTGTAAATCCTGTTCTAAAAATCTGTCCAGTATTGGGCTGAAGGGCACGGAGTTTCGCAAAAGGCAGTTCGGAGAGGCCCCGCTTTCGCAAGAGTGCACGCGGCGGGTTTTTAATTAGAGCTATCTGAACATCGCGACCTCGCAGCCAGGATGCGACTCCAATAAAACGCTTTTTTACAGGCCCCAATTGAACGCCAGCCATAAAATTTAAAACTACACGCGCTTTTTTACGACGTATTTTAATGCTCTTCCGCGTGTCGTCTATTGTTCGTTCCGTGGCTCGACAAACAACGCTGCGGCCGGTATCTGCGGGGATTAGTGGCCAACCGGCTAATGCAAGGACATGCATGGATTAAGCAATTAACGAACACCGTGTAGATGTTATCGCGACGCTAGGAGACTACGATATGTGGAGATTAGGGTGTCGAGCATAATTAGAACACGCATCGTGACACGACCGTTCGTATGATCGAAACAGGAGCTAAATACAATAGTCCATATATAGCTCCTCGACTCGAAAGCTGTCTGGCGCCTTGACCTGAGCTGTATATCTGTATATCTCATATCTGTGGCACGTAAACACAATAAAGCACGGTCTGTGTAACCTAGTTGCGGTGGTTTTGCTTATTCCACTCGCGGAGTAGAGGAAAATGTGCCACGACGCGACGCCAGAAATATGGTGGTGCCAGATATGGACAGACATTCCCAAGGTCGTCGGCGTTCTCGGAAAATAACCCGTCGTTTGGAAGATATCAGTGACCGCAACCGTGATGTATTGCTTCCATACGTACATAATGTACCTATTCATTTATTTTGAAGTAGATGAATCATTTGAATTTGAGCTCTACAGCTTGATGCTAATTCTAGATTTGAAACTCGGCAGGTGGTATTGGGGAATCTTTTTCCACTTGCGTAGCAACGTGTGATAAAAATATCTTATCCGATCATAATAATATCCATTATCTAACTAAATCTACTTAAGTATAAAAACAATTATCATGCAATCAAATACACTGGCAGTGATTATAAAGTACCTACCTATGAATTATTTTTATTAAACACCATTGTGCAATCAATAAGGATGTGTCATGAAAATGTATGTTCATGCAACAAACTAACAAACAATCTTATGTACACCTTCATAATAGACAGCAAAACAAACAAAACTTTGTTTTTATCCACAACGGGGAAGCTCTTGGCCTGCATCTCACCTGATAGCAAGTGATGATCAGACCGAAGGTGGAGGCGAGCTTCACCCGGATTCATCAACCACCGAGGAACTGGCTATCTTACCTCTAACTGTCGAAACACAGCAATGTTAACATTGTTGTTCTGGCGACAGACTTAGATAAGATGGCGGTAGCTAGCCAGGCTAACTAAGAGCAAGCCGTACCACCAACCAAACCTAGCAGAAAATTTTGCCCCCACTGGCAATCGAACCGGGGCCCCTGGGGCTGAGTCAGGTGGTCTAACCACTAGACCACAGAGGCGGTTAAACCTTGCAAAGCTGCAAAAAACGGAGGACGATGTCGAATGCTTTACGCAATCTGAAAATCTTGGAGCTCTCAGTAGCAATGACTGTATGTTTTATGAGTAAACGAAACACATCTGTACAAACACGAGCACGCTACTTGCCAAAGATTTTACGCTCACACAATAAACATACAAATTATCTAATGGAGAAAGCGACAACACGGAAAGGTTGAGGGAAATCTTTACGAGCGAAATTGCAATTGCTATGTAAAACGCATTTCCAGCAAAGGGTCACCCAGTACTTGGCTGCATAATGTCGACCGAGGCTAGGTGTGCGTGGGTTCAAATCACTGCCTTAAAGCGAATATGCAAATTATATTAGGTAGGTAGTAGGACGTCCGTACCCAAAAAGGGGAAAGAAATAATATAAATGTATCCGCTCCGGACTGCGTAGGCTTCAGATTAGCTCGTTGTGCGTTATGTAGAGATGGTAGAAACGTTTTATTGGTTTTATCTGCTGACACGCAGAGTATAATAATAATAATCCAATTCTTTTGTTATTATATATCTCACAACCCTTTGTTTTAACAAAAATGCATATAATATGATATTATACCCGAACACATTTTACGGTTCTTGTGTAGTTTTTTTTATTATATATAAAGAGAAATAACTGCGCAAATTCAGCGCCATTTAACGTGTTATCGTCTCGAAAGTTTTATGTGGGGGCACTTAAATTCTCACTCTTTCGTATGCCGGTGACATAAATGCGGATGAAGGAGAGGGGTGATGGTATTGCCATGAGTTTGCAAGCAAAGGGGTCGAGTTCTATATGTTTAAAACGTCGGTGGAGTGCAATAAAGACGAGGTCGTTACGACTCTTTGTCGCGGCGGCGCTACCGAGTTAACGAGAAATGGGTAACCTAGTTTCGGCCGCACCCGCTGCGTACTACGTTAATGCTTGTCAACTTAATTGCATTTCTCTGAGCATATTCTTAATTAGAACTGTTTTGATGAGAACGAAAGTAATGGTAATTTACGCGCGTTTACTTACCTAGATTACCTTGCTCAAACAAAAGGCAGGTTTTGCAACTGATTTTGAAAAAAGTGCAGCTAATAAACAGCATTAAAAACGAGTCGGTATTCATTAAAAAACTGTTTTATCTGTTCATTATTTTCACGTTAAACAATGACACTTTGTTCTATCGTACCGGTTATTTTTAGACCAAACCGTTCTATCCTCATTGTACTATTTTGGGATCGGATGTCCAAGGATCAACCGGACAATAAAGCGACCTACATGACTTTAATGCGATCGTAGGCGACTCTCAAACTAGTCCCTATTTGAGGACTTACGAGATTTCAAACCACTTTGTACGTAAACTGACATTAATGTCGGTAGCAGCTTTGGTAATATAAATAAAACGACACAGAAATTGGAGCAAGGTAATCTAAATAAGCCAAGGGAAGTGCGATTGTCAGATTGATTTAAAAGCTAGGTGAGGTGTTTATATAGCATGAAGTGTAGCTGGATACATGCATGCATGAGATGAACTGAGAACTGAATATGGAAGGAATGAAAAAGCAAGACATGATAAGTAGGACTTTTAAGGACAGAAAGAAGTAGAAGTTTTTTTTAAATAGTTTAATTAAGACATAGTACCGATCACTTTGACCATCAGCGAATGAGTGCGTGCGTTGATATCGGTTGATATAGTAACTTGTGTACCTTAATGTCCTTTTAACTCAAACACCTGTGTGGCCAACGGCATGCAACTGATATAAACCTTATCTTTTTATAAAGTGTACGTTGTGTAAGTTTATAAGTCATAAATATAACATATTTATTGTACGCGTCATTTACATTAATTAATTTATCATTTCTTTGTACGTGTTTGTTTTATGTTTCTTTAGTTTCGCCTATATTTTTTATATCTATGTGTCTTTGTAGGTATACCTAAATATGGCCGCTTCAATGTTGTGTTTCAAAATGTTTCATTACATTGTTGTTAGTTACAAGTTTCTCTGTCACCATGCCCACATTGCCTTTAGCCATTCTTCATTTAATAGCAGAAATTCGCTAGTAACAATATGTTGCATACAAAGTTAAAACACTAAATCGTGATGATATCGTGGTTACAATCATCAACGAACAAAAAACGCACAAGTACTTTGAATAGGAAATACTTGATCATACAACGTACAACACAATAATTTTGACAAGCGTAACTGATGATGGTGCCCGTAAAATAAAGTAATAAAATAAATCTGTCTGCAATGTGTTGGGTTCATTGTTATTCAACTGTAGAGGACGCTATTTTTTAACATCGCAGCAACACAAAACAATGCAGCTAACATTAACAGTGGAGCGGAAACAACAAATTTTACCGTAGATACCTATCTAAATTAGTTGATACGGCGCTAAGTGCGGTTTTCCACATGGTGGTTCCGTATTTTAACGATATTCCTGTTACAACAGGCCGGGAGGGGACGCCCTAGAAGGATATATAGTGACCTTATTGGTGATGTTCTTCAGAAAGGTCAGGTGCGTAGTACTCGCAATCGGCGTGCGTTAAGAGGGAATAGGGCCTGCGATCCTCCATACAAATGTATTCCCCTTTTTCTTCCTGAATAATGCCTCTAGAGGAATCATTTTTACAATAGCAATAGTTTCTTCAAATACCAATTCTTCGCATGCCCCATCCCCTCTTAAACAACATTCATTGTGTTATTTACGTTGTTGAGCTGACAAATTTTTCTAACTTAGGAAGCAATGGATTAGCAATATCCTTTAAAATGATTCAGATTATGATTGATCGTCGTGTTACGAAATTAGGGTGCGTAAGATCGTAGCAACTGGCGCTCTGTAGTTGCTGCCTACCTCCATGGCAAGAAGGCGTTTATGTATGTGATAGGTGTCCCAATCTAGTCGAAGCTTCTTAAATTAATTCATAGTACAATTATAAGTACATATTTATCTTTCATTGTAACAAAAATAAGTAAGTTCATTTTAAATCATTTTAAATTAATCCTCTTAATTGGTATGTTTTTTTTTATCTATGTCTAAGCTGTGTACTTCTTTAAGTGACAAATCCACCATACTAATAGATGTATAAGTTATTTTATGTAATATGTTATTAGTGATTAAGTCGTTGGAGTACCTATACAAAAATAAATAAATAAATAAAAAAAATACGTGTGGCACTCGAGGACTGCCGCGGTAAAGCTATTGCATAGCATATATTCAAAAATAAGAAGATAATATTGTGGATTTAACCGGTAAAGCCCTGGGTGACCCTCAAGCACGTCAATTAGCACGTTAATTAGTTGTTTATCAGGCCTTTAACGGTTAAAATATTTTTTTAAAAAAATACCCCTATACCCCCCCCCTAAATCGCAGAATTTACACAACCGTCAATGACGTCTGCCCTCACGCGTCTGCCCGCGTTCGGGTCGCGCGTCGCGCACTCGGCGATCGCGCGTCATTGCCTATCCCGCCCCTCCACCCTCGTTCTGCGCGCCCGCCGTCGACTCATCGCAGGTCATTCTTATCGTTCTAACTTATAAAATATTAGTCCAAATTACTTAGTGTAAAAGACAAATTTTATCTACATTAAATACCGAAAGCGATGAAGGTATTTATTTTGATACGAATTAACTAAATACTCTAAAATATGCAACTTAAAAAAAGTATTCAATTTAAATGTATTTATAGCTCACTATTTTGGCTATAATGGCTTCCACATAAAAGGTAGATATATGCTGTCGCGGACTTTTATTTAGAACTCTTTAAGACAAACAACCCCACAATACATTCTTTTCATGTAACTCCAGCGGTTTAGGCAGCGCACGCAAAGATAGGGCAGGATTTTTTCCGACTTACTGGATACTTATCGTTATATTATGGCTAAATCACATAAAATCTTTATAAATTGTAGCCTATGTGTTATTCTGATATATAAGCCACATTACTGTAAAGTTTCATTAAAATCCGTTCGGTAGTTTTTGCGTGAAAGAGTAACAAACATCCATCCATCCATCCTCACAAACTTTCGCGTCAGGTTTTTTTTTCGTTACGGAATTTCTACATTCGGTCGCCGCGCTCAGAGTCTCCGATAAAAGCTATGCAATAGCTTAATAATATGTTTAATTCCAACTTTAGAAACTTCAATGTATTATTATAATTTTATGAATGTATCTCCATAGGCCAGCCGGTTCTGTTCATAAACATCACACTTATTTTTATGTTCTATATGAATAAGTAATTGCCTACATGGTTAAGTTTTACTATGAGAGTATTTCATTTATTACTAAGTACTATTAAACTTTATGAGTATTTTCTGCCGTAGAATTCACCACATCATTTGCAGTAACCGCAGTCCGAGTCACGTGCCTTTACAAAACACGTGACGGATGCAGCGCGTTAATTATTCATAATATCGAGTTCAAAGCACGGTTTAATTGCATAGATTCTTCCCATAAGTAAGCTATAATTATTTTAGTTCGGCACTTTTCAAATGTTTTTTGTAGAAAAACTTGAATTCTAATCGTTGTACGACCTTAATTAACGTTTTAATTCAATAGTCAAAAGGAATAAGGTAAGATTTTTTTTTGGTCAAATTGTTTTCTTATATTTTGCAATTCATTTTGTGCAACCTAATGTTTTTGTTGATTCGGCTCTTCGTAAGTCTTTTAAGATCTCAAGAAATGGTTTTGTAGAAAAATGAATTGAATTCTCATCGTCGTCTACGACCTTAAAGTTTTAATTCAATAGTCAAAAGAAATAAGGTAAGATTTTTTTTCTGTTTCTAATTATTTTCTTATATGTTGCAATTCATTTTGTGCGGCCTAATGTTTTTATTGATAAGTTCTCTTCGTAAGTCTTATGAAGATCTCAAGCCTCTTATTCTGACCAAAATTTTCATAAAATCATCGCCAAACAAACAAAAAATGCTAAAATAATACACTAACATTCGGCTGAACCCTAATCCGAGACAAGTGGCGCCATTGTTCCAGCTACAGCGATTAGTTGGACATTGGTGCCGATTCTCTTGTCACAAATGCCTCTAAACTAAACTAAAAATCACTAAAATTTAGTTTAATCCTGTCAAACGACGATTTCCCATTCTGAAATAGACTAAAGTGACACAACTTAACTATATTTTAGTTTGACAGCACTAAGATAGTACTGAGTTTTTAGTTTAGTGAAAATGGCAATTTCGCTATTCTGAATTTGACGTTTTTCACCAAAAATTTTGATTGTAAAAGACCAAACCAGACTAAACCTAACAATTTTTAATCGCGATTAAAAAGGTGTGGGGTAAAATAAGTTGTCATGAACTAAAATTCACACCAACATCTCGACTTCATGTGCAAAAACCAGTACTGTATTTATTTTTTCTTTTGCTTATATCTCGAAAATGGTGCGTCCTATCGCAAAAATAATGAAAATTTCGACCCCCTTTATAAAACCCTTAAACCCCTAAAACTCAACATGTTGGTAATATTTTTTTCATATTTTCCATACAAAAAGTAAAATATTCCATATAAAATACGTCGAGGCTGCACCCCCTGCGCGCCTCCGGCTCTAAAAAAAATCGGGTACCACGTGGATTCGCGATTGTCAAATTCGTTTTAGTCGTGTCAAAATTATTTTTAAATTTAGAGAATTTTATTTGCAGAATAGCGTTAAAATTCTCATAGCCAAAATTAAGAAATTTTAGTGCTAGTTTAGTTAGTTTAGTTCGGTGTACAAGAGAATCGGCACCTATGTCAGTTCTGAAGGCGAGCTCGATCATCAATTATACTGTCAAACACCACACGACCCGAGTATGCTGATAGCTAACATGTAGGTGAGTATTGTAATTCCGATATGAAAATGATAACAATTTTTCATAAAAAAAAAGCTTTCGACAATATTTCGGCCAAAAATTACCTATGATGGCCTAACTAAATTGATAACTAGGTACTACAGCATTTATTTTCTCAAGATTAATACATTTCACATTTTGTCACTTGAGACCACAATGCTACGCCGTAGCCCGTAGTTCGTTACGCCGTAGGCAGGACGACTAATATTCAATCCGCAATTATCAATCAATCATAGCCAAAATATAATTATAACTAATTTTATTTGAGATATCTATTCTGATACCTAATAGTCTTGAGTCTTGACCAAATTGAGGGATCGTTCGGTGCCACAAAAACACAATACACTCTATTGAATAAACTTGAATAGAGTAGCGAAGCCAATAGCCGATAGACTCGGAATATCAATGATTATGTTAATGATTTTAATTCATTGAAGGAACAACGTTTTCTATACTTGATGGGACCCACTATGTAAGCTAAGGACATTTATAGCATTCAATGGTATCTCATGATTTGATCAAAATTAACCTACTAAATTCCGGATGTTTATCTAACTTGGTCAGGCGTAACTATCTTAATAAATTATGTTAATTTGAAGGTTTAAGGTTTTTCAGAATTAGTAGATGCTACTAGACGATACTACGTCTTTGCCAAAGTTAATATTTAAAAAAATCTTGGACGAAGCATAATGTAAGGATCGCAGCAAATGGAGTTCTGTAGGTAGTGCCCAAGGGAATAAAGTGTGTGTTTATGTATGCTCGCAGATTGTAGGTGCAGCTATGATAAAAATGTTTAGAAATCCAATGAGGCAGTAACTAATAGCAAAAGCTCGCTTATACCTCGGCTGAGAAAGCTTTAATTCAACGAAGTCAGCTAGTATGACTTAGACAGATCTTTCCACTACATGACGTTGTCGATCACAGCCTTAATGGTGATGACATTGGGTAAATCCACAGGAACAGAGCCTCATTAACTTACAAATTAATAACCATTATTATCTTTCTGTCAACAACAAATGAGTCGATCAATTTTGATTTACTTTATGTCTCAGATAGGTGGTATATGGTCAGTAAGTCCGCGCGTCATATTTCTTGTCAGATCGTATAATGTCTTGTTATTTATTAAGTAATGCTCATTCATTTATCATTTAGATATCGGCTAAGTGTTTGCGCTCTTGAACCGAGTTGAAAAGCTGTTCTATTAAACTGCATGTTTTCTTAAAACGAATGTTGGTAAGGATTGTATTTATCAGTTTAAGATTATAAATTGTCTTTTATTTTTTTGTTAGTTTTCTGAAAATTAAAGACGCCAGTTACGATTAAGTTGAAAAATATTTCAATTCATACTTTTTGTGAGTGCAGATAAGTACCATCAGAAACCAAACTTGGATTTTACCCGTTCAAACGATGTTTGCCTACTAGTGTAGATATAGTAACAAGTGTATATGCAAAGCAGTGATCTTTAACCTAACAAGTATCTTCTGCACATCAACTAAATTTATAAATAACACATTTTTGAGTCAATATTTATTCACTGAACTTACGTAATACACGTACGCACACAAGTAATTAAATTAAATGCTACTAGTTATTTTAACCTCAATACCATAACAGAAGATATCTAATTACAAAAAAATATGATAAACGTATCGTCAAATAAATAATAAACGGGCCAATTAAGAACCAAACTAAACAACCTTATGAACACAACTCTGCCTCTATAAAAAAACATGAAAGTATATCAAACGTTTAAGGCCGGCCTAACCCGAACGCAGTAGGTATTCAACGCTTACCCCAGCCCCCGCAACGAGTAGCGATACGAAACAAATTACGATGCGCGGGGGACCCGCGCGCCAGGCGCACCGCTCATAAGTTCATGAACTCGAGTAGGTCACAGAATAGAGCAATGCAGTAGATCAACTTGTATTGATTATTATAAGTTTATTTTTTTATTAAGTATTTTTTAAGGTTGTAGATAGATTAGGTAGGTATTATATAAACTTAAACTTAATGAATAATAATTAAAAATAGGTATAAGTAGGTACTTATAATTTTTGTGAATAAGGTGGATTTAAAATCTGACTGACACGAAGATCATGAATACGGGTACGATTCAAAAGTGCGCGCAGCGCGCTATTCGACTTTCGAACTTCGACTTTGATGCGACATCTTCGTGCTACAGTCTATAAAATCAAGTAGTATTTAGGCACATTTAATTTATGAGAATTGTATTACAATTTTGGAATAACAATATAAAGATTGTATTGGGGTAGGTGGGGCGTGTATTTAATTAATTTATGTATTTTTTATGGTGTTACAATAACGAGTGAGATGATATTTAAAAAACCAGCCAGGTGCATGTCGGACCACGCACAATGAAGGGTTCCGTAGTTGGGATGAATTTATCCCAAGAACAAACTTAACATTGTAGTTGAAAAATATTTTCTCCCATACGGAATGTATGGGGAGATCATGTTTATCAAACTGCAAATTTAAGTTGGTCGGTTATTACTCGTTATATATACTACTGCTGTAATTTTTTTCACAAATCCAAGTACAATCATTTACGAGTAGCTGGCAGGGACGACGACAGTTGACTCTAACAAAACATTTCAGTTAAAAGCTTAATATTTCGCAAACGGATCCCTTAATCCAAAAATGGTTTTCACAAACTCACAATATTTTTGAACGACCTTTCTAAAGATACCATGGGGTAGATGAGAAAAAAAAAATATCCCCACTTTACGTGTAGGGGAGGCACCCTAAAAATAATATTTTTCTTGATTTTATTTTACCTCTTTGTCTTCGTGTTTAATATGTATACATATGCCAAATTACAGCTTTCTAGTACGAACCGTCTCCGAGCTAAGCCGCGGACTGACAGACGGACGGACAGACAGACAGACAGACGGACATGGTGAAACTATAAGGGTTCCTTGTTTACTTCGGAACCCTAAAAACTTACTCGTTATCCACCGAATCATTAGTTGATACATACGCTCTGCCCTTAGCCTGCAACTGCATTGCTCTAAAACATTGAAAACCGACGTAAACATTTAAAGCGAAGTTTCTTTTTTCGCATGTGTACAACGGGGCCCTGTGAAGGAAAAATTTCGGAGCCCCCCCCCCCCCTTTTTGAGATATGATTTTTGAATATTCTAACCTAACTTTCGAATTTTCGGAAGGACTTTTTGTATAAGGGTACCTACATAAATTTGTGGAGGGGAGTAGGAGATTTTTCCGTCATGGGGGAAGTTTAGTTAACGCATTGTTTTTTTTAACTAAATATTTTGCGATCTTATTTTGATGATTTGTTGGAGGAAGCACTGTACTTTATGGCTATCTTTTTTTTTTTTGTCAGGCGTAGTCGACAGAGCCCCGCTTGGCGGGGCTCCTATTTCTGGGTGGTTTAAAAAAAATAACCACGAAGGGGACCTTCTAACCTAACCTGTCCGTGTCGGTGTGCCCCAAATCCCGAGCTCGCTTCGCTCGCTCTTGCAGCCTACCTTCCCATTGCCTTTTGACTAAGTCGAGATGTGTCGGGACTTGGAGCATCCCGGCCAAGCTTGAGCTTGACAGCAGAGTAACAGATTAAGTGAATTATTAGTAACAACACAAAATGGCGTCGTTTTACGTTTGGTTTCAAATACGGCAATAGTCGGTAAATTATTTTAAGTGTTAATTTAATAGCACTCATTTAAATCAACAAAATATAGGTAATATAATGAAATATGCTTAAAAAGTATCTAAATCATAAATATACGTATTTATTTCATCATTATTATAAAGTACAACATTTTAGTGTGTTGATTTTTCGTAAAACGAAACGTTCAATGTCGAGACAAAATGTCAAAAGTGACTAAATAATGCTAAATTTCTTCGATTTTGTTTTTTTTTTTCTCGTAAACCGTTTATCTCCGCAACTTAAAACTTTGCGTGGAGGCTTCTAATAATATAATCTTTCTTTAAAAAAAATATGGACTCCCAACTCGAGGGATGTTAATCTAAAACTTAGCCACAGTTTTCGCGTCGATGTCCTTGCCACCCTGTACTTTATTTATAAGCTATGTACTTTTATTTTATTTATAAGCTTTTCATAACTTGATACAGTGTTTTTAGTAAGGAGTGTACTTCGCATAAACGAATTTGTGCCTAAACGTTACCGAAAATAATAAATCATATTTTTGTAGGAAATGGTCATACTGTACATTTCTACACTATGGCACGAGTGTGTTGCGCGTATTAGGTACATGGCATAGACGAGACCTACACAAACGTTGCAGACACCATAAAATATTATTATTTTTTGTGTTGTGGTGGCAAAAGCAGTGTCAAGCTGGTCTCTTATTCTAATGAAACTCCGTACGTTGGGCCACCTCAAGGTCATAGTGTTATCACTTACCACAGACGCGTGACGTGTGGTAGACAATACAATACCTACTTACCTAGGCTAATAAACATTATAAAAACCACCCGGACCAACTCAGCGGGATGAACTATTTGATATTTGAAAATAGTAAAACATTATAACATTTGTACGCGTGGCGGCTTTATGCTCTGTGATATAGGGTTCAAATTCAACTATTTTACACACTTGATGCGGTTGGTAAATCTATTCCGGGAGAAAAATAAACCATTATAACTTTTGCGCTCGTGGCGTCTTTATTTACATTGGCATAGGGTTTAAATTCAACTGTTTTACACACATATTTGCGGTATGTAAATCTATTCCGCGTAGGTACTTACCTAGTTTATAAAGTAAAATATTATACATTTATATAATATAGGTACCTATGGTAATATTGTCAAAGCATCCTTACTTTTTTTATTTATTCAGCCTTCGTAGACCCAGAGACGACAACTTTTTTTTTTTAATTTTGCCCATTTAAAAAAATAAAATAACTAAGAAGTACCTACCTAAAAAAAAAAATTAAGCTATAATTATACAGGTACCTATTATTATTTACAAATTTACAATACATTTTTGGCTCAGCCGGTAACAGAACTTAGCGGGGGTGGCGGGTTCGCAAAAATTGGCATACGTCCGACCTCCAAGACGTTCCGCTCGGGACTGAATGACACGGGGCGAGCGCATGAAAAGATGAAAACGCTTGATTTTGGAATTAGTGGTATAAGTATTTTCATATTTCACATTATGACGGCCGTTTTCTATCACATTTTTTACGACCTTTATTATGGTATAAGTTTTATTATTCAAAGCCTAATATAACTCAAATAAAATGATAATTAGACCATAATTTAGACGTGTCTTTGCGATTTAATTGGATGCAGTAAAGTGCACGTAATCGTGTATCGGACGGCCGAAATACCTAGATCGAAGTGTGAAATATATCATATGTTTTTTTCAAAATTTTAATCCGTGTTATCTACGAATAAAATACAATATAAAATGACGTTTTTCGGGGTCACCTCGCCTTAAGAATTGGTTATGGTTAAAGGCAATCCAGAATTAAATATAAATTGAACTCGGTTTCGATTCCTTTTAAGGTTTAATTGGCAATTGTACCTAAAGTCCGCCCGAACACAATTTGACTTGATTAAGGTCAATGGCACTCATAATAATTAACTTCCAATTATTAAAATTCGTTAGACAGAAATTAATTCCACGAGTTCGTAAAAGGTACTTGAATATAAAGAGGCTACTGAATTATTTACTTTTAGTGCAAGACATGGAAATTAAATGCAGAATTTATATTAGTATTGTCTTGTTATGTCCTTTTTACTATAATTTCAGCAATAAAATTCTAATAGCCCTTGAGGATAAAGCGATTAACAGAATAACTTACAAGCAACTTAACGCGCACCGGTGGACCTATTACTTACAAAACAAGTACCTATTTAATTAAAACGGGTTTATTAACAATAAAATCTTAATTACTACTTTACTGCACTACTATTAAGCTTTTTATAGAATCTAACAATATAAAAGAACTGCTAGATAACACATCCAACTAGAAACAAGAAAAAGGAAATCAAAATTCCGCTTCTCTACGTTTAAAATAGGTAAGAATAATAACAGAAGTTAAAAATACAGAAAAAAATTAACCGCAAAGTGCAAAACCCCTGCAGACTTAAAATGCAAATTATTTATTTCTTTTTTCGCACAAAGTCAAATCCAAAGTCAGGCCAAAGTGTTCGTCGACGTCGTATACCTACATTACCTACCGTCGTATAGTCTGTATAGCAACCGAGGTTCGTCCTTGACACTCGGCGGCGGGCAAAAACTATCGGTCGTAATTCGGCGCGTCGGGTGGGTGTGTTCCGTCCGAGCCGACGCACACAAGCTTAGCATAATCCCATGCCATAGATTATAATTGTATCGACGCGCCTTTTTTAACTAGCCACGAAACGATACGCTTTTATAGAGAGCTGTACAAGTGTGTGTGTTTTCAATCGTCTGTATTTTTTGCTGCCAAAAGAAATGGTGCTGATTCGTTTTTACTATGTTCTCTAGATAGATGAAGACGTTTCGTGTGATGGATTCGTACAACACTACCTAATAATTTATCTAGGTATTACTACCAATGTTCTATTAGCATAAATAACAATGAAAGACAAATTAATGCATTAACGGAATATTATGAAATCAGCTGCTTGATATTCGATGAATAATTGATTCCACTTTATTGACTTATTACTAATTTAGAGATAAGCATGGAAAATTTATATTTTTTTCTGCCTCTACGACAAATTACAGCGTCAATTTAGTTAAAAAACATAACTTCTTGTTTATGTTAAAACATCTATTACCGTACACGCGAGAACCTTGAATAAAATTATCACACACCCATCATCAAAGGTTTTAATAAATAAGGTAGCTTGCCTCTACATTGATTAATTGTGACTGATCGATTGTTTACCAACATTTGACGTTCCTAATCATTATTAGTAAATTGCAATTTAATCATTATGTCAATTAACAATGAAGATTTTCTATCCAACGCCAATGAACGCGGATTAAGTACACAAAAACTCATCTTTAAATAACGTTAAAGAGCCTTTAAACTAGACACACATTGCTAATAAAATCCTTCATGCTTGATTTGAAAGTCACGCATTACTACGAAATATAAATATTGATTTTAAACAGCTGTTTGCTTGAACAAACTAGGTACAGGTGGAATTGAATGTTTTAAATGTGATACCAGAGACCATTGTAGGCCAAAAGTGAGACCCAGTAAAGGCTTTCGTCGGTTCGACACTGTGCTATCTTCTACTACATCATCGGCGCCATATTCTTTACATATGTGTATGTGTCTACATATAAGGAACAAAGGAAGTTTGGCAACGTATTGTTCATACACTTTTCGAGTCTGGCGATCTGTAGACGAAAATTTGCAATTCAAACATCTGTACGATTTGACGCCCACATGTTAAAAATCGTTGTTACTAATAAAGCGCTGGAACGTTTTAGTGGCTTTTTTTTTAAAGTGCGTTCTGTTTACTTGCCGTGTTGTTAATTCTAATCTCGTTTCATTTGTCCCGTGTTCATAATATATATTATGTTGATTACAATCACAACACAGGTTCATTGGTTATTCCAATTGTATTAATGTCTTTCAAATTCAATGTTAGATCGATTTAGTTTCCTTTGAGTAGGTATTTATTTGATAAAAGCTGAAAACATTAAAGAGGTAGGTATACCTACGTACCGTTTAACTAGGCTTTTATTACTTTCAGATTTAATAATTACTTTTTACGTCCTAGGTATTTGCATAACGTCCTGAAACCTACATAATTACGAACTATTATTATTATATAAGAATAATAATATACATATACCAAATAGATAAAGTAGCTACCTATATGGCATGTTAATAAAACATATGGATAATAATATTTATTAAATTAAATTTTACGGTTCATAATACAGGTAAATGCGTGTTTTATTATCTACTTTATATTTATTAAACATTCCGAGAATAACATGATTTGTTTGTACTTTTAAATAATATTAAATCATCCTATTAGAATGAATGACAGAAATATTAAATACTTATTGGAGTAAATTATGTTTTATGAACTTGAAAAGCCCTTTGAATGAAGATAGACACCGCATTCAATTATGAGAACTGCATTCATTCATTATTCTGGTTCCTATCAGAAGCTGTTGGTACCTAAAGTTTTCATACCGGATATTTCCACTGAGCTCTCAAATTTAATAATTAGATCGTTTCTTTTAAGAATTTGGCCCAGTACGGAATCAAATGGCTGACATTTCAGAAGTAGAGGTTTTCAGTAATCTTACTTTTAAATTCTGTTCGAACAATGGAAATAACTTTAAAGTTATTCTGCTTTGTCAATATTCAACATGGCCAGCGTATAATATATCATAAGCCATATACAGCTAGTGACAGTCCTACCACAATGTCATGTATATATACATATACTAGTAGAACAATACAAAAAGAATGCAATAAACAACACCATTAAACTCTAGGTTTAATATTTTCCTCATATATACTCAAGAAGTCATCCATCTCCGTGCAGATACATAGATACCTCACAAAATAACCTTCACCGATATATATTATTTTATTATACATATACACAAGTATTATATACTTTAGAATACGGCATTATTAACATTTTATGCGCGTTGTATTCACTCACGATTGATGTAGGTATATAATTTGACATAATATAAATTATTTATATTTACATTTATAAAATGTGTTTGTTGTATTATTTACATTTTGTGGTTATCAGTGTTTCGTGGTTAAAGAACTAATAAGCTTTATAAAAAAGGCATCATGAAAGTGTATTAAGATTTTTGAGTATTAAAATATTGTTGCGAAAGGAACTGTAGTTATAAGAATAATAATATCGTTGTACTCGTACTACCAAAAACAAATCCTCAAGAACCCTGTTAAAAAATTATATAAAATCTTATCACTGCAGTTTAAAACAGGAATTGAAAATCTAAATAAAGCAATTACAAAAATAACCCGTTACTTATAAAAATCTATTTATGAACGGTATACAAACGTGCATTTCATCGATTAAAATCGAAAACCAATGTCAAGTAGCGGAAGGTCTAGTAAAGTTACACCCTCGCACGATTTGTATGCGGAAAACTGCAACTATTGATCACGAGGAGCTGCACTTTGTTGGGCGACCTCGGACATTTTACGACAGGAAACCAATAAAATGATAATGCTTGGACACTAACAAAGCATAGGCTAATTACGTAGGAGGTGTCCATGTGTTAGGATAGAGATAGGACTGAAAAAATAAAATATAGTTGAGAAGTTGAAGACCATCAATTTTACATTTAAATACAGAAAAATATTTCAGTGCATGAGCTGGATTTATTGCAACAAAAAGCTTATATGAAAGAAGAACATAATCATCAAGCAATAAACACTTTGACAAACTTAAAATAAAATAAAAGCTCTTTATAGCACATATGCAAGTCACGCCGGACGCATATTTTCCGTGCAAAGACTTTCTCATATTTCTAATCTAAATGTAAATTCATCGGCGCATATAATTCAGCCACCGACATTTATTTAGGTCATCTAAACCTTCGTTAATCATAAGCCTGGTAGTGTGCCAAAAAGTTTTCAATTTCTTTTCCATTCTCCATCCTTGCTTGAAACTAAATCGATGGAATACTCACATGAAGCAATTTTAAAACGATTAATGTTTGGAAATCCTAACTAATACATCACGATAACTAGACAACTGTCATGTTTATTAGCGTGGCTGTACTTAAGAGAGAAAAAAAAATTCTGCCTAAAATCATCAACGTCCCTAACAATCTTTCGACAGTTTTTTAATGTAACGGAAATAATACCGTTAGATTATAAACTAACGAAGATTCTAATTATTCGGTGACATAATATGCAATTCATATATTTTCAAGACTGACACTGGTTTTCTATTTGAAGTAGTAGGACCAAATCCGATTGAATGCGAAAAAATGTGCACCCTACTGAGTACCTATGCCCATCCGTAGTTATTGTTGGAGGTACACAACTAAACTTAATCATCATCATCTTTTGAAGGCCGTTCGTTACACACTATGCTATTTAAATCAGTTTTACATTTATAGAGACTACTGACAGCACCTACCTACTACTCGTTCCTCGAAACTTAAACTCATTTTAATTAGTATTTTACGTAAGGATACAAGTAGTTAGTGATAACATCTCAACTCTTGGAAATGTAATTTATAATCACGACTGCGGTAAACGTGAGATAATCTTTCACATTAAAGGTGTTTTTTGTGAAAAATACGTTTTAAAAGAGCTATCTTAATTAAATCTGTTATTTATTACAGTTATACATAATTATCTAAAATGTAACCAGAGTATTATAAAAAAAACGAACATGTAGGTATACAAAAATCACACCTGAGCTTTGAGAAAAAAATTCTCAGAAAGATAAATAAAAAGTCTAGACAGGTAAACAAGTTCTAGAAAAGTGAATTGTAAAAAGAAGGCGTCGCATAATATCTTCTAACGGGACGGACTTGTAAGGCTCCACAATGTAGGACGCTGCATGGACTGCGCAGGAGTCGTTATTATGCCATGTTTACGAGACCCCAATGCACTGATGTTTATTTCCAAAAACATTTTTGGGCGCGTCCCGTTTGAATCGCCAAAAAGATATATGGACATGAAATAATTTAGACTAATGGTTGAAAACGTAATTTTGTTGTTCTTCTTTTTGGTGTCTGCTGACAAGAGAATTTAAAGCCTGCATGTAACCTGGGATTTGACAACACACTATCCAATTAGTAAGTTATATGGCTACTTATAGAAAACTTCAGTTTCACATAAGTAATCGTACAAGCTTCTTTTTTGTCAAGCTCTATTTTTAGGTAACTATATTTTTAACCCTTAGAGCTTAAGGAAAACTTCAATATTATATACACGTTAGTTTTACAAATAATTTCAAGAAATGCTCTGAATTAAGTTATTCTTAACCGCAACTCTCTTAGTAGGTCACTGCATAAATGACCACAATACCACTTTTTAATAAACTGACCATATGACTGCTTTTATTTAAAAAAGACTGAGGTCATGTAAAAAAAAATGTCAACTTAAATGTTATTAGTAATATGAAACCAGTAGAATTCGGCGAGACAATACATTCGATGCAAGAATTAACATATCAATACATCTGATGCATATCAAATTTGATACGCAAGAATGCAAGGTTTTTTAAGCAAAATAATAAGAATGCAATCCAACTAAAAGTTATTTTTTAATAATGAACTTCAACTTTCTAAAGTTTCATATATTTTCAATATAAATTCATATTTCCTTCATAAATATGTACCAAAATGTTCACAATTTGTTCACAAATCGGACTTTTGCGGAGCTAATCCAATCTTAATCGCCATGATCTAAGATAATGTAAAAAGATATGAGGAGCTTTAAACTTTCGCGAATATAGCTTCATGTTTCGAGAATTTGTGGGTGTGGAACCGGTTTTTGATGTCACAAAAGATACAAAAAACGTAAAAAAATATAACAGAAAATCGTGATCAGCAGAAAGCTGTTTCGGTATTCTGTCGCGCTCGCGTGATATTTTTGGATTCGTATAATGTAAATATTGCTTTAAGCGCATGATTTATGGATTATTTAACTTGTAATATTTTCTCGCACAACAACCCGGTGTCTACACTATGTATCGATATTGATACGATAGTTATTAATCTGACCTATATATATCACGAAGGAAGATCAATACATCTAACAGATTTTGTAAAGTAATCCTCTTAAATGTGGCTTGAGTCAGCATTGCTTATCCCAAATAATGATTCAAACTCAGCATTATGGAAAAGTGATCCTCTGATATAAATTATTGTAAATATTTTACAAAAGATCAAACAGTATTCAATGACTCACAAAAGCTTCTCAATGGTAAAGAATAAGCTCGATAATCTAAAGAAAGCTTCCGCTGTTTCGTTAGATTACAAAGAAACAAAAGAATTTAGTTTTATCTTCAACTCTACACAAGATATACCTACAATATAAACTAGATTTTCTTCAACCTTATTGGAATTAAAAGTTGTAAATAATGAATTTTTAACTCTCAATATAATGTTCCTCTTTTGATTAATATATTCTTCTTCTAAGGTTCTCGAAAAATCTCGAGTCACTATATATTTGCGGTATTCACATCGCAAGACTAACTGTGACCCATATTGCTCAGTGTCCTAATCTATGCGGCCCACTGCCCGTGCGTGCTCCAATGTCACAGCATGATAACTTGAGGAAACCAAGCCAGAAATACTCACGTACCTATAATCTATTTGGTTATTGAATTCTGTAATTTCATGCTCTTTGCATTCCTTTAACGAATGTGTTTATTGTGTTTTTGATTTCCTTGTTCTGCTGTGAACATGACCATTATAATAATACCTTACCTACCTAGGATTTTTAATAGACATCATGTGTATTAACGGATCCGTCTGTTGAATTTTGTTAATCAGCGTAAGTAACAGTATGAGAGAGCTGACGTCCATTGGATTTTGCCCGCAAATTCTTATTCAGGATAAGTTTGCGTGAAACCGCAGTCTCGCCTTGTGTTGACCGACTTATAGTTTTATATATGGAAGGTTCTGTGTTACCAAATTGTACCTATTACATTAAGCTACAGCCTCTGCAATGGTAGACCCATTGCAGAGGCTGTAACTCAATTTAAATTTTCGCCTCGTGCGTTGTTGACTGCTACGAAAAGAATGAGAGACTAATATTGTATCAATTGTACAATATAAATACATATGTTATAATTAATCTATATAGGCAGGTATTTATGTGATCTTTAACTAGGCACTTACTGTTAATAGTGTCTTTGAATGGTGCCAATGTAATTAGTATTGTTATTGTTTTGCTCCCTGGGGAATAGTCGACATGAACGGAGTTACGAATATGATTTAGTTCATTATTCAAATTATATATTTGAATAATGAAGCAGATTTTAATGCGTAAACAGATATAAAATATACAGAATTAAACTTTTAGGGCGAGAGTAAAACTATTTACGTTAAAGCTGTAAATAAAACAATCGTTATTTTCGTGAAATGACTAACTTAGCTTGCATATTACTTGTGCCATAGTAAAGAAGCGTAGCAATATCTAGCTTGTATCCACAAAATTCTGCTCTCAACAGGCTTCAGACTAAAATCTGTTTGGGTTATAACTAGCAGCAGTGTTTTCGAGGTCGCCGTATATTGTATTAACAAACTAGGATATTTACAGTATAAAGTGGCCTCGGCGAAGACTCAGTAATTGCGAGAGCTCGATTAAGGCTCTTTACGACCGTCTACGTCGGCTTGATGTGTTCCCAAAGATTTATAGGCTACAACACTCTCAGTATTAAGTTCTTGGCGCGTCTTGAAAGCAACTTAATCTGTTTTGTGGATGATTTTGTTCACACCTACGTATGGAATGCCTTAGGGAGTTCTGCTGTAATTGGAACGAGATGGTATTATACTTATTATGTAGCTGATGCTTTTTACAATGTCGGATACCAGCCCTGTTACTTTCAGAAAAGCATTACAAAAAAATGGTTAAAACGTGTTAGTGCTGTTCTTGTCCTGAAAGAAAACTATGTATTTAAGTTTTCTAAATAAATTATTACAGTCGATTATATAAGTGATAATAAAAGGTAGCATAATATACATAATGCATTAAGAGATTCCTTTAACGTGATAGATCATTGTTAATTACTTTTGTACCTACCTACGTGATACGATTTCAAATGATTAAGGGTTTCCCCGAATAATAGACAAGATTAGAAGCATAGAGCTGAATGCATAATGTAGACTTTAATAAATACTTCTTCATAAAGATAATTATAGTCTATAGTTTATATTCACATAGGTACATATAAGATTTTATATGTGAGTTTACACAAATGTAAACCGTATACACGATCTGACAAGTGCATGCATTGTAAAGTAAATATATTGTCATGAAATCCAATACTGGTCCATAACTTTAGCAACATTGTTTCGTTATGTCAGTAGTTTAGATACTTAACGTGTATGTTACCCATAAACAAGCGACATTATGGTCCGTTCTCAAGTTACACCCTAATGTGATACGATTTACATTATAATCTTCATCACTTGTACATGCAAAGGACTTTTCTTTAGAAAACCTTGTTAAAGGAATTTCAAAATTGTTCTTTTATACAAATGTGCGCGTGATTGAATTTCAAAACTTCGCTGTTCCTTTGTTTTCTTATTTATTTTTCTTTTGAGAATATATTATAATTTGTTGTTGGCATAAATGACCATCCATCCAATATAATATTTTACGTTACAAATAAATAAACCCACGCAGCTGCAACATAATCTTTGTCCAATAATGCGTAGGAGTTGGCATTCTTTTTTATACCACTTCGTCAATGTCCCTTTTTATGACAAAATTATTATCCATGAATTCGTAATATTTGCTTATTGTAATGGAAATCCATTAACGCACGCCCACGACGACGTCCACAGATTTATATAGGGCACGTTACACGTAGAGATGTGGGTCAAACGCTCTGTTAAGTAACTTGACTTTAATAAATTCACGGACAAATTGCGGAGGGTTTGTTAATCTCGCCGATTTAACGGCACTTAATTGTATTGGTGTTGTTAACCAATTATTGGGGAATGCTAATTTAATTGAGTGACCTTAACTGTATACTGTGTGAGAGAAGTAAACAAGGTGGAACGCTGATTAATTTGACGTGAAAATACGCACAAAAAATAACAAAAGTAGAGGCGGTTTAACTTCTTTCATATTTCTTCTCTTTGCAGCAGTTGAAGCAAATTAATTAAACGCGTTTTCAAGCGGATAAGGTATTGCCACGTGTTTTCAAGTTTTTGCAACAGATCCAGTGCCAATTCCGTGATTGGTGGTATACCGGTCGTGGTCGCGCGACTTCGACCAGATAAAACAACCCGCTCGCAGGAAACATCAACATTGTTTATGATCCTAAAACACCACACTGTCTATGATTCGATTACTACTCATTTCATCTCCACGATCTCAGATAAAATAATAATCAACAAGGTCACCGGAGTCACCTCGCCTGATATTGATTAATGGGAAGTTCTTAATATATTGCTCACGATCGTGATTATTCGTTAAAAAATCATTTACATTAACTTTGACACTAATTAATAGGATTGGTGTGAAAACGTTCTTGGAGACCTTTGTATTTATACGATTCAATTAAAAAAATAAATTAGGAGTAGTTGAGTAAGTTGGTTTACTCAGAAGTCGCGGGCGCGTGTGAAAATCAAATCCGCTTTGATGGGTCGTGACGGCGCGGCTTGCCTTCAGCGCAGACTCATAGATATTCAGTTACGTAATAAGCGCGCTGGCGCTGGCATAGGTTTAGATCGTTACCTCTAAACGTGTGGATGTCTGCGGCCGTGGTCAGTGCACATCCAGTGTAGGCGTGGCCTCGGTTCGCGCACTAGCTCTGTGATTGGCGGAACATAAAAGGCAGTTGCATTTCACTTCGTACTTGTTCTGAATGCTAATTAAATGGCTAATTTTTCGAATTACGCATTGCCAGTTAAATTATGCGTTTTGCGCGAATATTAGCATGATTTGCACGCTAACGTCTACGTTTATTGCGAAACGTATCTACTCTTGTAATTTTTTATTATTGATAAGTAGGCGGAGAAAAACAAAAGATTCGTTCACCTCGCATACCGAAACCAATGTGGGAAAGAAACAAAGCTTTGGTAATGAGAACTCATTTATAAAAACGCAATTCATTAAACCACTAATAACTTCGGTTAGCCGTTAACATTTAACTCGGAAATATTAATGTTTCCTTGTCCTGATTAACTTTGAGAAGTGATTAATTGACATGATAAAAAAAACATATAAATGTTACATCGAAAACATAAGTAAATATTTTGTTCAGCGAACTATTAGGAAAGTCATAACGGAACAGGAATAAGCCATTAAATATATAGACCAATCTAATTCGTCAGGGTAATAAAAATTAAGCACGCCGATCTCTTTGATCCAATGTGTTCCAAGTTGTCGTTGTGCTGTAACATTCTGTTCACACGTTATTATTAAAATCATAAAGAGATAGTCTTTAATAATTCCTCACTTCCGTAGGGGATCCGGGCTTCTTGATCTCCTCGGATATTACCAACAATACAATTGGCAAGGTACGGAAACGTCAATCCTGTACTGACGTTTGTAATTCTTGGCAATCAAAGATTGTTATCGTGTCTAAAGGGGCTGGAAAGAATGTAAAGCATATCACGTCAATCATGTATATGATCTAATACCAACAAAAATCGCACAAGAGCAAGGAATCTTTATGGTAATAGAGTTACAGCCTATTTTAAACATTTATCAACTAAACTAAATGCATTTTCAGATGCCACGTTTGCATGAAGTGCTTCTTTATTTATTGCAACTATGTTATCGACATTATCACAACCGACCCCAATGTTATAAAAAAGGCGAGAGATGTCGTGTCGATTTTTTTCTCGGGGGTTGGAACATAGTTCCATATCGCACGTTATGCACTGCACACTTGACGAATTCTCATTCGCAAAAAAGTGTAACATTTGACCGTCACGAACCATTTAACAACAGCAAAAGCGAAGGGAACGGCGTTCCAACCAAAAACATGTAACGATGATGTTAGCGGAATTCGTTAATCTATGACGATTTAACGCCTGTTTACCTATAGGAACGTAAATCCATATCTTATTAAAGTTAAGCTTCGTACAGACAATCGCGACGCGACAGCGCGGCGCGACACCGGCTATTGTTATACCGTGAAGTTTTCGTAGAAATTGTATTGTTCGAGTCGCGTCGCGCCGGTCTGCACGAGCCTTTATGTGTAAAATGGTTACTTTCGAAGGAGTGCAACTATATAATAAATTACCATCAAGTATTAGAAATGTACACTCACTCAATGCATTCAAAATTCAGCTCGGTCAGTATTTAACAGCAAGTAAAACACCCTCACAGAAATGAATGCGTTGGGTGGGTCGTGTTTGTGAAACTGTACATAGAGGTGAAGTCAAACCTTTTTAAATTGTTAACATTAATTTATTGTTCTCAAGTAAGTGACATTTGTGTATGTTTTAATTGAGAATAAAGATTCTTTAAACCTAAAATGACTGTTGCTATCTATTATGATAATCTGTAAGTAGGTACCTACGAAGTCTTTATCATGTGCACTGACAATAAACCCAAACAATACGTTACACGTATAATAATAGTCAATATTTTCAATTTCAACCAGTCTGCCTCCTGTTTCAGGTATAATTCTACCTACAATTATTTTGAACACAGGAAAATCATTCTTTATGGAATGTTATGTAATATCTTTCCTTGTAATTATAGGTAGGTAAATGTTATCCTTGCTGAATAGATTTTACCGTTTCTACCTGACATTTTCAGTACAATGAAAAAACGACATAATAATTTCATAACTATGAAAGGTTTTATAAATAGTGCAGTATCTACTTAAGACCATCACGTGTATGAAGTATATCTGTTTCTGAAATACAACATACAAGTATATTTTTGTAATATTGTATTAATGTTCATGGTTTTTCATCCTCATTTCTCCACTACTCGATTTCAATATTCGTAACACAGCAAGGAAATATCAGGTATCTGTAAACAACCATTATGATGAACAGGAACTATTTCCCTTGCACTGATTCATTCCACAGCCCGACCTAGATCTGTCTACCTTATGATTACGGGAATATCTCTTGCAAATCACTTGCTAATGCGGTCTGAGCATAGCAGTTTCTCTTCAAAAACGATCATATTTGACAGCTAGATATTATGATGGATAAAATTATTAAGTAAGCGGTGTAAACTTTTTACAGGTTGATAGCATAATCAGCTTATAATGTTCCCACTACTGGGACTGGGACACAGGACTCCTCTCGGTGTGAGGGAGTGGACCATAATCCACCTGGCGGGCCCAGTGCGGGTTGGTATAAGTAACATGTCTTCGAATTTTTGGTTCTACGACATGCCGTTTTCCTCCACCGTATTGCAAGCAGTGGTGATGGAATAATTCACATTCTCAGGGCTCGAACGTACAGGCAACTGAAGGAACACGGGTGGCCCTTTAGTCAGTAAGAGTCTGACACGCCCTCAGCTCCGCCCAGAGCGGGAGAAGTTATTAGATAAACCCCACGCTAAAATAAAAAAGGACTCGAACCTACGACCTACAACTAGTAAGTTGCGGCCGTTACCACTGGGCCACCACTGCTTTGGTTGATAAATAATAAGATAACTTTTGCATGAATACAAATTGATGAGGCAAACTGCAATACTATGGTCCAAGATTTCAAAATGAGGATTATCAAATATTTATAGGCCCGTTAATTAACCAGTCCTTGGTTAACAAGTCCAAATAACAACAACAGCCACATATAATACGTTCTGAGCAGCGACAAAAATACACGAGCAATGTTTTCGGTTGACAATGAGACAAATCATAGACAAACGATTAGAACAAAGGGTTTCAATAGAGAATAGAATAAATTCAAAACAAACACTCGCTATGAATATTTTCAGTCATGTCTAAACAACGGTCTCTTGCGATTGACAAGCATCCATGTATAGTTAGAATGCTATTATTTTAAAACAACCACCTTTTTTCCTTCAATCGGTATGGGATCCAGTCCTTTTTAGGTTGAAGAGTTGTAATATATACCTACCTACAAAAATCAAACTGCCTTTTCCCAACTATGTTGAGGTCGGCTTCCAGTCTAGCCGGATGCAGCTGTATACCAGTATTTTACATGGAGCGACTGCCTATCTGACCTCCACAACCCAGTAACTGGATAATACGATAGGTACCCCTTGGTAAGGCTGGTGGTTGTCAGACTTTCGGGCTTCTGACGACCCGTAACGACTATCAAAGATCCAAGAATGACGGGCCGGACGCACGGACCAACCCCGGCAAACATAGCTTTACCTGTAGGATCAACCCGTGCGGCTGTTATTACTTAGCCACGAGCTCCTCTATATGTACCTACCTACATAATCTGCAATATGACCAGATTAGGAAGAAGAGAATGATGATTTATACACTGCACCAAAATTGGCCATTGTATCATAAATTAACATCACGCCTGTATCCCCAAAGGGTTAGGCAGAGGTGTACTTATACATAGTACACCCACATTTCGCCAGTTATGTTGTAATCCAGAATCCGGGCTGCTACTGAGAAATAATTGTATCGATCTAGTATAAGAAGGCATACTCGTAACTATGGCATAGGTATACAGTAAAACAGAACAGGCTGAAATGAAACAAATAATTGAAAAATTATGAAAACTCCATGGTTTACAGGGTGGCAGGGGATGTCGACGCGAAAACTGATACCATGGATTCAGTACATGATTCCCCCCCCCCAGCATACACATTTTGCGTTGTTTATTTTTTTTTAATCTGCTGTTTCCTAAAAAACTGCAATACCCATGCGATCAAAATTTCAATGTAGGGGGGGTTCAGAATCATGTACTGAATCCATGGTATCGGTTTTCGCGTCGATGTCCCTGCCACCCTGTATACCATGGAGTTTTCATAATTTTTCAATTTTTGTTCTGCATGTTTGGACTCGGAAAGGTTTTAACGTCATTGATAAAGTCTTCAAGGTTGTGTTAATCAACAAGGACATAAATAATGACCGTCTTACATGGATTAAACACATATATTTAGTTGTTACTTGTTGACCAACTATGAAATCAACAAAGTCGCGAGGTAACGCTAATAATACAGTACTTTGTTCGATCTTTGCTTCTAATCAACACATTAGCAAGTAAACATTGAATGCCTATTAAGTTTTTTATATTAGCAGTTGCAAAAGACCATGAATTTGTTATATAAGTGACCTTGAACGACGTAAATCGATATACAGTCGTGCAATACCGTACTAATGGCAATATGATGGCCGCTAGTGTTAATTGCATAAAAATTGCGTTTCATTTTCGCGTCGTCACTTCTTTAATATATTTTTAATAAAACGTCGTTTTGTGCATTAATAAAAGAAACAGCAAAGGTAACAAGTGATTAGTTATGGCATACGGTTCAGGGGCTAATGACGAGCAGGCTGCGATGGGCCCAGTTGATTACGTAGAATCTCAATACTTAAGACTTGCTAGATCATTAGTCAGATGACTTCGAAAAGATAACAGAATAGGTAGGTTATCTTCTCAAGAATAATAACAAAGGCTTACAATACATACCTACAAGAAGGAAAGCAAAAAACAAGCAAGTGTGAGCTGAACATAGGTATCGATGTTTTGCCCCCATCTGTCGCTAATATTATTGGAAATAAATTTAGCAGCAAAAACGACTGAATATTAAAATTCAGACAAAATATAATCTCCAATATATTGTCCTCACAATATGTTCCTTCACCTTTTGCTCTGTTGGTTCTAAATTATGCACACATGTTTGAAAAACATGTCGGTACACGCCCGATACACGACAATGACATTTATGTTCGATACCCCTGCCAACAAGAGTAACCACTGGCTTTTAATTTATGTCTTTTATGACTTTGCAATCCTCAAAGGGTTAAGCAGAGGTGGTCCAAAGTTTTCTGATCACGTTTTCCGATAGCAAATAAGATGGAATACCTACAACTATCAACATTTTCGAGTAGAATCTTATTTCATGGATTGGAACAGAAAATTGTAAAGAAAGACTCCAGGTACATAAAATAAAATCGAAACAAGAACCTCAATTTCGACTGATAGACGCTAATTAGTTAGTTTCGATTTTACTCAGAATTATTTTTCTGATGTGGCGAATTCTTCAACAGTTACGTGAAACTTTACTTACAGCAGTTATTGTGTAGAGAAACCTGAGAGCCCCATAGAAATCTAAACAACGCGATCCACAGCTGCATATGGACGCATTCTCAGCACATGACTACCTGACCAGCAAACAAAACAAAATATTATATTTTGATGAGTCGACAGGGCATTACCCTTTCTAAGTTTATACAAGACCTGCCAGTTTTAGAATAGTTGCAATGGCATTCGCGTGCACTTTTAAATAAACATACGTAGGTCTCATTTTACGATAGTGTAGACACCTATTGCTGGTAAGTACGATATGTTCTGTGACGACAAAAGCTTTATCAATACAGTTTCAGACTGGAATGGGTTTGAACATATTAAAAAACGCGACCACAATATTTTTGGAGAGCAGCAGAAAACGAAAGTCAACTCAAACGATACGAAAAACCCCATTGATCAACTTAACGCACGGGTTACCCATTAACGCGACAGAATGATTAACTTGTAAACTTAAATACATTGTAAAAAAATACAAAAAGTAAATAAAAACAAATTCAGTGTTAACGGCAATATATTAAAATATATTTGTAGTTCGGGCTTGGCGTATTGCCCGGATACCTATTATGTTCTCCAACGAAAACAGAAACCATTTCTTGTTAATGGATTAGTTGAAAAACTAAAGCGTTAATTACATAATTACAACCAAAGTTCATAAAACATCCTTGGACTGTTACCCTTCAAGTGTGTTACCCTTCAAGTTATATAAATATTTGCTTAAACTTTTCCTACTGTAACACTTACCTACTCATTAAATCGTATTTTACATATACTTAATAACATTAGTTCTTTATCAATCGCTCACGATTTAGCTACATGTTTATATTTATCATTAATGACGTCTCCGTGAACCAAAGACGCTAACAATGAAACTATTAAAGTTAACTTGGTAATAAAATTTTCAAGAGAATTGCATAAATATTGACCTAGTTACTGATTCGCAGTCCCCATTCGTTCAGGATGTCGAGGCATCCATTTTTATCTAACTACGCTTTGTCTGTAAGTGCGCATCCCCCAACATTCGGAGTACCCGCTTCACCGACTTATATCCGTTCTACGTCGTGTCCTATTTTATCATTATTCTTTTGACTTCAATTTTATTGTTCCTTTGTAGTTTCTGTAATACCCAGTGTTGTATGATGTTGTCTTTTATTCTTAGAATTTCAACTTCATCTGTTATAATCTGACCTAATTTTTACTGATCCGTGCTATTCTTTACTCTTTTTCTTAACAAATGTTTCCCGTCGAAACGAATAAGCAGCAACCTATATGTAAGTCAGTTTTATTTGTGTTTCGTCCTTTCAAAATCACGCCTGACTTTTGTTTAGTTTGCCAAATCTTGACGCGATGTTCCTATTTTCCATGTCACACAATTTCTTTTGGTGTGTCGTGACCTTAGAGAAGCAATTCTGTCCTTAATTTATCTATGTCATGTTGTTCCATTTCTCATTCGGTCACATTGATATAATGTTCGTCCACCTCATCCTCAGGAAATATATTATATCAATCTGTCTAGCTGGCGTCTCAATTCCTCATATTCAAACGCTATGCTCATTCGCACCTTAACTAATTGGACAAACGCCAAACAGGACCACCCAAACTATCTGACGCTTAATGATCATTGAACTTCTAATATCATGCTTATATAGTCGGCGTGTACGTATGTACCTATGTTTCATAGGAATCGTGTTGTTCTTCTAGATACACTCCCTTGCGAGTATAAATTTATTATAATTTTATACACATTTGTTGTTGCGTTGTTGAATATGGGACACTGCCAAAAACCGATAATTTATGATCGGATACGTCTGTATTCAATATGAAAAATCTGATCAGAAGTTTATCTAAATTATTTATAATAGGATTATAATAAACTGATGTGATTTTCCGAAACAGAACATTCAAAACTTTTTATTTTCATGTCGAAGAAAATATTTGACATTGTGGTTTCAGATTACTTTGCTTTGAAAGCATTTGAAGCCACTATCTTAACTGATGAAAGGTTTGCGCAACTCCAGACAGACTGACAGACAGGCCACAAGGCCGGATTGACAGGGCTACTCTTGAGAAAAGTTTGTTTTTTAATTAGCCTAGACTGGACTGGACTATCAAGTTTTTTTTTCTCTTTTGTGGAGTTCAACAGACTCTATACTACTTAATCTTCAACCTTATAAAACTTCCTGAATATATTTGATTACGTTCCAACCACATTATTGTCTTTTATACGATCAAACAAATTGTAAAATTAAAATACTTTTGTAAGTTGTACAAAAGATATCAATAATCCTAAAAAACATGTGTTTGCAGAACGATTTGTCGAAAATTTATGAAGATAGCTACGAGATTCGGTAGCTGAGACGTAAATATTTAAAGATATTTATCCAAATATTTAAGCCTACAACAAATCAAATCCTTTATGAAAGTGTTACTATGGCTACGTACTCTTAATAAAATATATACGAGGTATATTTACCAGTTGCATCATGATTTCCGAATCAGATGTAATATTAACGCCTAATTTTGTAAGACTGGGACCTGGGAACGACTTGGTCAAAATATAACAGTAAGAATCGTCAGATAATACTTGATAGGTATATATAGTCAGATAATTAGATAACAATTAATTAGCAATGTAGACTTACAACTTCTTCACATCAGCATTCTCCATCAAAAGCAACGAAGCAAAAATAATTCCGGTTTATGAATTGTGTACTAGAATATAAACAAACGAAACTGTTTATATTGCATGTTACATTATACGCGAGAAGATATTTTTTTTAATCAACCTGAGCCTGACACTTGGGCGGCTGCCAATAGCCAATGTTTTGCTAAGTGAGAAAGTACAACACAACGAAAAGGAAGATTACGTAGTACAATAATTTAGGAAATAATGTATTAGTTGAGAATGAAAAATAGACTTTAACGATTCTGACGTTCCCTGAAGCCATCAGACTTATTTGTGTCTGCAGTTCATTGCATCTGTTCAACATTAGCTAATCATTACGAAAGCCTGCTGTCTGCAGGCTAGTGTGGAAAAGGATGCGGCATTTCTAGCCTAGCAAGTTACAATCATACACCAAAGGCATTTTATTCAGCAAGTTAACTTTGCGCATTGAATTATTTCGAGAATTTTTAGCTCTGGCAAAGCTACAATTTAGCCAAATTTTCGCTATTTCTGCGTACATAAGCAATAACCATCGTATGGGTGCACGTGCGTGACACGACCAGCGCACACCCAATATACACATTAAAATTAAATAATAGCTCAAGGCCTACTGTTATTTTTGTTTTAATACAACAGCAGCTTTCCGCCACGCGATCGGAGTTTTTATTCACACCAGCAGGCAAGTTGCCATACGCGGCAAGTGTTGGAATCCTTAGGTCGCATATTCATCTCGCCGGCGCATTATCCGAATCAAAACACTTTTTCTTTCTTTCTTTCTTTTCATTTTCTAAATAGAAATGGTGATTGATTAAGTATTTAATCGAAAGGGAAAAGCCTGGTATTTATAAGTATCGTTGGGTATCGACCGATTTGATTCGATTGTGGTTTCCACCCTGGAAAACTCTTTTGTTGTGTGGAAAATTCTCTTACGACTGTTATCGAAAACCGTTTTTTTTTTCAATTTTTTCAGCCAATTTTTTATTTTTCTCGTGCGACTGATTTCATATATCTTTATTTATAATACAAAGTCGCTTTTCGCTTTTGTCTGTATGTCAGCGTTGTCCTTCTAAAATACGCAACGGATTTTGATGAGGTTTTCAACATAATTTAGAGAATGTATTTCTGAAGGTTTATGTGTAAAAAATATTTAAAGATTAATTAAGAAATCTCGATGTTTTGTCAATTCGTAAAAACCTTAAAAACCTAAGGCCGGGTCGCTAGTTAATAATAATTCTGAAGAATGAACTAAGATTTTAACATGACATATCCTGCTTTCTGAATTTTTATTTGAGAAAGAAATAGGGGTTTTTACAGCCAACTGTAGAGGTCGTAGCAATGAAGATGAACGTGAACGAAATTAACATTTTCCTATTATTCGATCTCGTTGAAAATAATTTAAATTGGCATCTTGGCGTTTTCATTGGCGCAAGATTTTTAATTCGTCGCGTAAATTGTTTAGCGTAGGTATATGCCGCCGACATGTTATGACATGGTTCAACAGTATTATATTTTACGAATACTCCCATTTGAATTCATTCATTGAAACATTTATTCTATTGAAGTTTTTCAGAACCTGTTGTGGGCGGTCTATGATTACGTAACATTTAGTTAATGAGTTCAACGTTTCGGAACATGTAATTTGGAGCAATAAAATCTGTGTACTAGTGCTGTGTGCTTTATGGCATACTTTGTTGATTCCACGAAGTGGTTCATGGTACAATGGCGAGGAAACCATGACATATTAATGTGGATGCGATCCGTAGTATTAACCTACATCCGCACATGTCAAAGCAGAATGATCTTTCGATATAGTTTCACCACATTTTTGTTTATTAGCTAATTCTTGTCAGCTCTCCAGTAAACTCAGGAAATTACCGACAATGTCGTTCCAACTATCTATTATTTAGTCTCATGTTGATAAAGGTATGGTAGTAACTATATAGTATAGCTAACGTTGCTGTTCTAATGTAAAAAAGTACAATATTTTTACAAAACAACTGGTTTTCCAACTTACCTATAGCATGCAAGTGTTTTAGCATATTTGAAAACAAAATTATCTATAAACAAATGGGAATTAATGACGAGTAATTAGTATGGCAAATAATAGCGTGTTTGTGTGTACTTACTCAAAGGCCGCCGACTCTCCCTAGAGAGCGATGGTAATGAATTGGGCTCGTTAGCTGTCATAACTAAGGCTGAAATACGTTTTTAATAAAATCGACCTAATTCTGTATTTTCCTGCTCATCACATTTTATTAACACCGAGAAATTATAAAATGTGGATATTTAATTTGACTTTTATTAGAGGCATGACTTTTCTGCTTTATTATTTCAAATCTTTTATTTATTATTTTTAAAGTACCTGCTGTCTGATTAGTCAGGCACCACCACACCCACTCTAAACCGTTTGCAAAATTACTGGCACACAGACACTCAAACGACAATAAAAGTAGAAAGTGACATGTCTACTATACTTTCCTGACGCCTTATCAGTAAAAAAAAACAATGTTTATTTAAATAAAACATTTGTTTGAAATTGGCAGTGTCAACGTTCTGTGTGATAGTATCATGTTTTAAAATAAGATTAGGTACCTATTTACATTTTTTTTAAATCATAGAAGAATCATCGTGAAATGGCTATTGCGGATTTTCATTTCTTAGACATTGAGCGATATCGATTTGAGTAAATAACTTGACATAAAGACCTGACTGTCAATTGTGGCTAACCACATTGACTCGAGTCAATAAATAACCAAAATTCGACGTTAAATGCAAAAAAAAAAAACAAAAAGAAACAAGCATTTTAGTAGTGTTCGTTTTAAGACATCACTTCCATAAATTCCCCGACTACGCACACATGCACATACATTTTTACAAATTTTCTAAATTGAAAAATAATTTTCTAATTAATTGACGTGTTCCACACTTCATAACTCACGTAAAAACTGCTCAATACACGAAACAATTTGCATATTTTATGTTAATAGTCACCATAAGAATAACTTAAGCTCTCGAATATCCACATTATGGTCATTATTTTCATCCTAATGGTACAGTTACGGACTAAATATAAAATCTAATGGCTTTACCGCAGGGCGCGGTTAGTTTTATACCCAATATTTCTCGATGGAACGACGACAAACCTATTATTTTCAATAGATTTCAATTTCAATCATCATTCACTAAATGACATTTCATTTTGAGGAATATTAGGCGGATTAAGAATTTATTTCAATTGCATAAATTGGAATTCAATTTAGGATTCTTCTTTACGATTACACTATCGATACGATACAAATTCTTCTTTACGATTTGACTGAAATTGACGTTTAGTAGCTACCAGTTGCTAAGATTTTATATAGTCAATTCAAATTTGCCAAACAACTAAAAGATACAGATGCATCGCCCAAGCTGTATCAAGCGCATTCGTGATGAGCTCCGTGTTTCAAAGAGATCCTTTAAAACATTACCTATATTAGCTCACTGACTGGTTTATCAGGCGGTTGCCAGTTGGTAATATTTGACGACACTATTTATTATATAAAATCAAAGCAAGTGCACAACCTTGGCAAAGCCATCTGTCCTCAGCAAAACACGCTTCCATTATCATTTGAAACAACAATAACATGAATTTTAAATGCATTTCTCATTTTCAGTCGCCACCTATTCCAGCCTCTGAATCAACAGCAACATGAGAAGCTCCATAAAAACAATATGTCTGCCCACACGCAACCTTCACGTCGCTAATAGCTAGAACAGCTCAAACACTTTCAAACTGAATTCAAACGTGCTCCTAATAACCTTCGCAAATCAGCTGGGACTGAAATTATACGCACGTCAAGTTGTATCAGACAGATGATTCGTTATATGTTTATGTAAATTAGGGTATAAAATAAAGTGAGAGGTAATTTTTGTTGACGTCGAATTAGCGTCATTATTAGCCGCGATTGCCGCAGTTTTTAACAGCTGAATTTCAGGTAATTTTCCACGGCTGTCGTTGGACGAAGCTGGTAGAAAAGTCGTGTTTCAGTTTTCTAATGTAAGTAATCAAACTTACTAGCTAAGCTTTTATCCAATGGCTATGATATTTTGTGTGTTCATGTATTAAAAGTCGTCAGTCAGCATAATTAAGCTGCTAATAGTAATCCAAGTCACAAATTATAGAAATCATTGGTACCAGGATATAATAAATCGCAGCAAGATACACGTTAGCAAATTAAACGGTCCATGTAATAACACATGTGTGAATACCTTAACAAATGAGGCCAAGCTCGTGATTGGCCACACCTGCGCAAGAGGTTGAGGACAGCAGTCAACTTTTTATGAATAATATTCCTAATTTATGAGCCTCTTATTTTTATATTACTTCATAATTTGCTGAGTACCTAGTTATCAATCAGTTGGAGATTTTCGACCTCACACGATTTGAGGTTACACTGACACTTTAACGCGTTAACTTTGAAGTGCCTAACTGCCTAATCTTATATTTTTACACCATTCTTGAGTGACGTCTGTACGTCATTTTGTTCTAATGATCGTTAACAACAATGGATAAATGGTTTTCGTTCCACGGTTCGTTGTTAAGAATTTGTTACGCCTAGCATTACATATTTTTTTAAAGGAAATCGTTTCTAATTTATGGCATGTCAGAACTAGCCAAAACGGATATAGGAAAGCATTTTAATGTTATCGCAGGAATGCCTGAGCATTGTACAAATGACTTCAAAGACTATTCACACTTTCTGAACCTACACTCGGTCTTCTGCATGAATTCCATGTGGCTTGGGTTTTGATATAAATGCAATTATAATACTTTTAACACCCGCAGGACATTTCCTTCCTTCATAGCTATTACGTCTATGCTTTGTCTTAACAATTTTTGCGACTCAAAAGTTAAAACACAACATCCTGACAAATGGTATCTGTATCACAAGGTTAACAGGTTCAAACAGTTTCCTTCGACTCGAGTTTAGTTGGAAAACGACATCGTTATCGCTATCAGTCACCGGTGGCCGGCGTTCTCCGACAAATTGTTATTGAGCTGTACGCGACGCGATGCCGCGACCCCACGGTCAATACAAGGAGCTTTCTTATCGGCCGAAATGTAGGTACGCGTAAACTTTCCAATTAAAACCCATTTGACACAAAAGTCAACACCAAGCCTAATGGACATGACCCGCTGTAAAACAATGGGCGCTTTGACGTTGCTTCCACTGACCTACATTTTACAACGCATCTACTAGGTACACAACATAAAAAGCATCATAAGATTTTAATACTAGGTTCAACTGGTTAACACGATACTTAAGTCCCTCGTTAAAATTATCAAGGGGCAAAAAAATAAAACATTTCTGATAACACTTGCAATAAACAATTCAGTTCACGTTCTGAAAGAAAACATTGTACAGTGCAAACAAAACGCTTGACTTCAGGTGGTAATATTTTATAGAGTAAACTACATGTCTATAATATTCACCTCATTAGCGACATTCATCAAGAGTCTGAACAAATTTGTCGCGGCGTGGCGCGTCGTCGGCGCGTTTGATGTGCGGACGCCGCGATAATTACAGAATTAATGGCCTGATACAGAGAAGCAGTTTTTATCGCAATTAAGAGTGCGCTATCGATCGACCCAGTTGCGCTACACAACGCTGCACTAATTCACAAGTACCCAACCTTGGAGAGAACTAAGCAATTTGCTTTACTTTTTAGCGAGTACCAAAACTGGATTGCTATGTCAACATTTTCATGGAACCCAAAAATAAATCACAGCTAAATATTTCTTATGCATCTTACGCAATCGAAAGGTTTAAAAAAATATTCCACAACTGCCAACAGTTGAATGATAATAGGATCTAACTAAACGCATGGAGCCCGCTCGTCCCAGATATCCATAAGCGGTATTAATCACTCTAATTGGACCTTCAGTTCGCCCTGTTTTTTATTTGCAAATATCCACTTAGCAAATAGAGCCTCGTTTTTCATTAGAAACAGTTGGGTATAATCTGCGAGGCAAAAATGGAACGCCTAAATAGCACGCAAGGTTAATGTGTTGCAGTATATTAAAGGCGTCAATAAGAAGCAGACATTCCTAGAGCGACCTGTAACCTGATTACTGTGTCCACAGTCTCGGGTCGCGTGGCAATGACACTCCTTTCTTTATCTAGCGGTGTCTTTGATGCTCATACTTTTAATGCAAACAAAGTACTGATTTCACTTAGTAGCTTCTCTATTTTATTTGCACAGGAAATGTTTAGTGATATCAGTTTCTCAACAGTAGAAAAGGTACTTAGCTTAGGCTGGTGGCTTGATCAATAAATTGAAACAGATCTCCATACAAGCTTGCTCGCTCACTCAAATTTCCATAAAACGCAAATAAGTTTGGATAAAGGAGTTGAATTAACAAATTGAAGACGTTATTATCGTTGGAGGATACACGCGTGCTATAGTATTACGCGCCAGTGGCAAAATTAAAGTGGTATTGTTTGTTTGCGCCAGTCATATCTGCCGGCGAACCAGAATCGTTCTGCAGTAGTAATGGTGGAAATACTTTGCGGTTGTAAACGTAAACAATGATTAATGGAGTTCCGAAAAGTGTTCTCTTCGGTTAGTATGACATTGTCGCCTCATTCACAAATGGTGGCGCCTAGTATTTGATGGCAGTTTACACAAATGTGAAGGCTCCAGTAGCATTTTTGCGCGTAGAAGACGGTACCTGCTTTCTTTCTTAATATTTAGTTCGTGCCATGGTAAAATATGGGTCTATTTAAGCCATAGGTCGTTAGAAACTACTAAGCATAATCAGCCTATAATTTTCCCACTGCTGGGACACAGGCCTCCTCTCTTCGAGGCTGTAATCTAGCACGCTGGCCTAGTGCGGATTAGTAGATATCAGATGTCTTCGGATTTTTGGTTCTTGGACATGCCGGTTCCTTCAAGAGGTTTTCCTTCACCGTTTTGAGAGCAATGGTGATGAAATAATTTACACAAAGTAAAACGCCTGATTGGGTTCGTACCAACGATGTACACTGTACCAAGAAACTACTTAATCATTCTTAATCAGTATTATTAATTATGTTCTCAGCTACACCAACAAGCCATTGATCGGACTATATGATAATCTAGAAGCGACTTCGCTCGAAGACTATCAGACACATGAATCATGATAAAAATCTGAAAAATCTCATCATAATTTTGTAAGATAAAATCGATTAAAGCGTATTATTTTCGAATCTGTTTTCCGATATCACTTTACATGTAATATACCATTAAGTACTTAAGTACGTGCATAAAACCTTCAGCCTGCACGAAGCATTTAATTTATTGGTCGTATCTTTATCACTTAATCTTAATTAAGCCCTCCTAGATTATTTTTATCTCGGAAAATTTGCAATTGCAAATGGCCGTCCGAGTCGTCTCCGCCTGACCCGTTTGTGAGATGTCAAATATTGGCTTCGTGCAAACAATCTTATCCGTGCGTCCGTTTACTTGGCTCTACATATAGGGGTACGTGCACCCACTGGCTATACGAGTATGTATACAATACCGGACGTTAATTAAAAAGAGTATTCAATTTTGTTTGATCAAGCAAGAGTTTATAAATGTGTGAATTTAAGGCCGAGTGATCCTAGAATAGCTTGCTTCAAGGTTTTCAAAATTAAGAAAGAAGATAATATGGAAAATATGTATGATGCGGTGGATAAACTGTTTACTAGTGCGATTAATAGGAAAGAAGAAAGAAATGACCTGTCAATCAAGCGTTTTTATAATGATGATATCGTCTAGGGAACACCTGCAATAATTGTGTAGGAAAGACATATAGGAATGAAGATCGGGAATCAGCCGATGTAGTTGAGCACGATGATCACAACATAGTAGATGCTATAAAACATTGGGCAACAGAACTAAAATGGCGACTAATAAATAACGATAATTTTATAACAGAGTTACCATAAAAAGTAACGATGTAGGCAGCCCTTCGACCTGCATATTATTATGAATAATTTTGTTTACAATAAAATTCAAATAATTATGTATCTTCGTTAGCGTGTCCAATAATGCATCAATCAAGTTGATCGATAAAAATCTTTAGATCCCAATTTCTCTACCCACGTCTGAAATTATTCGAAGTAATTTGTTTAATTTATTCCTATCCTAGAGCCATTGACTATAAATCGTTGGCTGTAATGAAAATAAATAAAAGATTAACTTTAACAACTATTAACTTTATGGGTGAGTCACGGCGTGATTGTTTATTGAATTTGCTTTATAAGGGCTTAATCAAAGCATAATTTATATTTTTTCAAGTACATCAAGATGGGCGGCTTTGTGTCTAAGACGATTACAATTTTTCCTTAAGAAGTCCAGTGTTATTTCAATAAATGTATTTTGTTTTATTAAATACAACATCATGTTTTATTTAACACACATTATAGGAAGTCATAATGATATTGTACCTATGCTACTACGTATATTTAAAGTGTTAATCAATTGTATGGACTCCACCTCAAAAATAAAATACATCTCATTAATTGTTTTTAATACTTTTAATCCATTGACTTTTGATAAAGATTGTTCTCAATTTTTTTTGAGGTTTTCCACTCAAATGATTCTAAAGTGAAAAAGAAATTAATGTTATATCATTCATTCGTTTATTGATCTGTATGTATACCAGAAGTGTTGAAGCTGTATTCCATATTAGCTGTAATAACATCAACATTAATTACGCCTGTCCACATAATATTACTGAATGATAACTATTAACGTAGGGTCAGACGCTTCAATCAAGAATTTGACGTTGTTGATGTATTAATATGCGTGGGTGTCGACGTTCGTCCTTCTTTGCCCACTTCAAGTGATCGACGTCCACTCGAAAATTACCGAATACACAAAAAAAAAACAAACAGAGTCATGTTAAAGTTTTAATGCGAGTGTCGCAACAGTGCTCCTCCCAACTGTAGAAGCCGAATTGACCTTCAGTCAAGGGCAAACTAAAGAAACATCGAATTGAAACACTAAAGGTGTTAATTTATTATTTTTGTAAACGCATGACTTCCGCCCTTTGAGCTGTAGGAAGTGATTAAGTACTGTTTCGATATAAAAAATAACAAAAGTTTGAACATACTATTCTCACGATCAAGTAACACCAACCAAATAGATAAGTTTGAAGGTAAAATAAACTTTATAGGTAAGTGTTGATCAATATTTCTTGCAGTTTGCTTCCAACTTATTCGTTTGTTTGCTCTACCTACCGATCTTGTGGGACGTGTGGCGACTCACCTACATGCATCGACAATGCGAGTAATATTTTTCATCGTTTATTTGTCTAATTTGTTTACGTATTTTCCAATCAGCAGCAGTTAAATAGGAAGGTTCATTATACATGGTGCGCTACAGCACGTGCATGTGTCTGTGTGCGCTTTGAATATTGAAGTGTTAAAACAAACGTACTAATTAACATCCATTCAGATGTGTGGAGGCCACGTTGATTCATGTGTGCTGCTTGAATGTTCTTATCACGGATGTGTGCACTCTTAGCGTTAAGTGCAATATGGTATTCAAGTCACCGTATTGTTGCTTAGAAATAAGTTTTAACGTCGAATATTCCATTCCAACTACGTAGGTATGTTTTCCTTTGTTCCGAAATTGTGTCACAACAATCTTGTTTTCGGATATATCCATATATTTGCCGGGCTCTCTTATTAAACTTGTCTGTTGGATTGTACAATGAATTGGAAGATAAAACAGATCTAGTGACCTCTTTTGTGGCTGGGCATTGTTAAAACGATTATTTTCGATGTACGGTCGCTATAAAAAAATCATTGAGCTCGTGGGCGGAGGACCATTCATGAGCCCAGTTTTGTAATAGCACTTGTGCGCCTATATCATGTGTTTATGTTATAGCTGTGGTAAAAAGAGATAATGATTACATCGTATTGTTCAACAGTGTCTGAAAATATTACATAATGTTTGTGGCCGGCAATATTGTTAAGCTGCGTTTAGACAACACAAACGCCGATGATCATGTGCTCTCTGGAAGACATGAAAAGGGAAAGATGTTGTTAATATTTTGAGTTACTGACGGAAGGATAGTCTGTAACACAAACTGGCTTTATGATCCCGACGAGCCGCGGGAAGCAGGCTGCGTACGTGAGAAATATAATATTTGAGTCTGGATGTTGTGCAATATCTTTATAACTCTCTCCTCTTGTATTTTTATCTCGAGGACTCTCCATATTATCTTGTAAATTGCTTTGCGATTCGAATGCGAACGCTTTTATCGTGCCCTAATAAAATTATTTCATTGGTTCCCAAGTAACTTTTTGCTGTCACATATTTGGTGTTTTCTTTATTTAGCTAAGCGTTATTATTTCCGTAATGGAAAATAATTTGATGATTCCGTGCTTCATTATCTGTATATGGAGAATATATATTTATAATGTCAAATACGTCAATATGTCTATTTTTATGGTAGTATTTTATTGGATGCGTTGTTTGAGTTCATGCAAATTATAAAAGTTATAGATTCACCACCCACTTATAAGTATTTCGTTGCAATTCTTCGTGAATGAGATTTCCAGTTTCTTATAGATTTAATTAATCAACTTATTTTTAACTGGTACTTGTAACAGAATTCGTTCCACTCCTCTGTTGCATTCATTCATGCTTCAGCCTTCAGTGTCAAAAATATTTTAAATGGCAAAGTTTTGCAATGCAGATATATTAAATTCTCAATTTATTATTCACAATATTGTGTTCCATACTATTATCGAGTTTTTATGTAATAATGTAATGAAGTATTTACTTGTACATTCATATTTTATTCATTGGGTCGTTTATTTGCTTTTTGATGGCGATGCTATTAAAATTGTTTGATCATACCGATTAAATAGTTGACATTATGTTCAGTTTTAATAGTTACAATAAAGGTAAATAGTTCCACATCAATATTACACATAAAAGTGATCATAAAACTGAAATTCATTATAAATTGCACATCTTAAGAACTATGATTTGATTTGATGAAACCTAAATATGATTTCTTCGAATAATAAAACGTAATGCTTGCCAAGGAGTTCAAATGTTACATTACCTACATGAAGCTGAACTGTACGCGACAGAAGTGATGTTTAGCTTTAGAATATTTCAGGCATGTTGTATTAGACTTTAGTACATGTCCTTATGTACCTAATTCATCAGTTGAAAATTCGTGAATTCGTCCATTGTTCTCTGGGGTATTATTGTTCAGTCGCCTGAGAGGCGCCAATAAGTACGCGACGCAACTTGATATTAGGTTAACTCAACATAACGATCAATAAATATGTTTAACTACGAAACGATTACGCAGAATAAGGTTATGCCCAAAAATTGCGAAATTGTAAAGTGGAGTTAAATTAATGTTCTTGGCCTTTTGAATGTCTGATACCATCTTTAGATTTTGAGGACCATTATTCTCTTCAGCTGCGCCAAAATCATGGGTGAAAATGACATAGGGACGTATTCACTTAATATCTTTCTTTTGTTTTACTTTTATTACTGCTTCTATTAATTTTTAACCCGAATTTTTAACTTGACTGAAACAAAATGAATCAATAACCAATAATTTTGGAATTTACCGCAGTTTTTCACAGAAATAATTAATGCCGATTCAATGAAGTATTACTCATACCAAATTAACAATAGGAAAAGTTTTGTTATAATATGTATTTTTGAGGATTTATAAAAATCCATTATTATTTTCCTTAGGTAAGGTTAGATAGGTGGTGGTATTCAGTAGGTAATTATGCCTAATTAATAACTATCCCGTATCTTATGTTGGTATCTTGCAACAGAGAATGCTTTGATTTATAGAAGGGTTTTGAAATAGCAATGTTATTGTAAAACGGGTTGACGGTTTCAGACTTGTACACTATATCCAGGCTTCCTTAAGGTGATCAATGCTGGCGCCTTCTCTGTATGAAAAGAGGTCGCCATGTAGTAGGCTAATAATAAGCCGATATTATATTACATATAAAATGCTTTATCCTGAATGACTGACTGACGGATCAACGCACAGACTAAACCGCTGCTCTTAGAGACCTGAAACTTGGAGGGTGTGTTCTTTGTATGACTTAGGCATCCGATAAGGAAGAATTTTTCGAAATTCTACCCCTAAAGGGGTGAAAAATGGGGGCAAAGCTTGAATAGGACAACGTGATTCCTTGAGTTAATATAAACTTGAAACTTGGCACAAAAAGTTGGCTTGCATGAATTCAAGATAGTATTTCAGTCATTAGACGTTGTGCACAATTTCTGAGCAGTAACCTAACAAAAAGTACTAAGCTTGCATGAATTCACGATAGTATTTAATCATTATGTTATGCTACTAATAGGGTTTGGACGAGGCAGACAGATAGTTTATAACCTGGATTAACACATAGGATACTTTTTATCCCGGTAGGACGTTCCCGGGGGATAATTTCCGACATCCACGCGAGGGAAGCTAGTGTTATATAAAATGCTCTCTTTTATAGTTCCGTTGTTTCAGGGTTTCCCAGCCCATTACGCTAGTTTTTGAACGATAAAGCAATATTAAGCCGCATTTTATTGTTTTATTTAATGTATTGTTTTTCAGGGTATACAAATTGCCGACGGCGCGCTACTATTTTTATCTGCCATTTCAGTTGTGTTTTAGTCATAGAAGGTTTGTATTTTAAATTAGGTTACAGAACAGCTTTTGATTATGAGGCTAAATTAAAGTTAAAGGGTCCAATATTCTAAAATGTGTTTCTGAAGATGTCCGAGTTTTTTATGAACTATAAGAAAGCAACAATATCTTTATAATTGTATTTTATAAGCTGTTTTTATACAAATCTCTTGTCATAAACCAAATATTTTTGTTCTAATGCTGAAAGAGGTTACCTTTTTATGTTTCAGGTAAGATTCTTATTAGATGTTAGCGGTGAATATAAGACGAATATGATCTTGAGGATCAAGCGATTAAACAATACTCGTAAATGCAAAAAGAGGATTATAAATATCGTTAGTAGGAAATATAAATAATACTAGCAATGCAAGTAAAACCTTATCACGTCTAGGTGCTAGCTACAAAAAAACATGGTGTTAGAAAAACATTTAATTGCATGCAATTTACACATTCCTTTTGATATCAATGGCGTGCCATGTGTTCGCAAAAATGTACGGAATGTGACAATTTGTTATCTAGCTTAGTATTTGACGAATTTATCTGTCGTTATCTACCGGAGTAGACCATTGCATTTTAAATGGTAATACAATAAGGTTTTGGAAGATCTATTCATAACATTTTTGCTGTGTCAAAAGACAAGGGCTAAAACGGGATCCATGAAGATAAAGAGGATAAGCTTTTATAAAAAGGGTAATTTAAGATACTATAAAATAAATATTGAGTATCCAAAATCTACATAGAGTTAAAATCTAATCTAACACACAGAAGTTAAAATCTAGAATTAAGAAACAGTTATTGATGATGAACATAATCCAAAGAAAGATGTAGAGACAGGCACAACTGAAGAAAAAGGTAAAAACATCTGCTTAACCTACCAGACAGACATCAAACACATTATAAGCACTGTGTATAATTATGTAATCAAATCATATGTTCCCGGAAAGTGCCATATGTACAAACTAAAATGTGTGTGTACTTTAATGATCAACAAATATAAACGATTAGCAGCAGCATGCGAAGGAACTCGTACGTGGTGTACCACGGCGGTGCTAATCAGAAAAGGATAGCTTTGAAGCGGTTAGCAGAAAAAACACATGAGAAGAAAAATTAATACATTAGCATCTGGATCTTGTACCACTTTGACGTTTTAAAAGCAAAGCGAAAAAGCCAAGGTCACGCGTTGTTAAGCCTACCTCAGCACGTGCCGGGCACTGTGTACTCCAGTAAGTCCCTCTGGATGCTCCTGGTACTCCTAGCGAGCACTGCTCCAAGTCCCAGCGGGAACAACTTGCAGCACAGCCTCAGTTTCACTGAGATCAGGATCAGGATCGCGAGTCGTATCGCGTCCGCACCGCCCGGCACTTCCACTAAACGCCGACCGATCAAAACATAGCTCTCACGAACCTTTTCGACACACAGACTCGATTTGCAAAATTTATTCATCGCATCCGCCGAAAACACGTATAATTTTTATGAGCTGCACCGAAAGTACGCTCGGAACTGAGTGTTGACTCGGATCCCGAATGTTTTATTTACGTCCGACATGTATTAGCACCAATAAACTGTGAGGAAAACACCATAGACGCTATAGCAGCTCGAGAGCCGCCGGAAAACTCGATTTCGCACGTTAAACAGTGTCGAATGCGTGCGCTCGCCGGCCACACCACCGCGCTGTAAACAGAAACGCGCCTCACAACACACGCACACACCGGCGTCGCACGTATCGCTCGCACACATGCGCGCCAGCCACAGCGCGCGCATTCTGACTCGAGACCGAAATAGATGTCGCGTCAACTTCCACCAATCACGAGCCTGCTCCATCACGCTATAACAACTTCTGATCGGTTGAGGCTCCATTGATAGATTGGCTACCGCAAGGCGTTGCAATTCGCGATTAACTGAAAGTTTTTGATAAAACTTAAGTGATATGAAATCTTAACGGTTGGAATTATCGTCGTAATCTTTGAAATCATAAAGTGTTTTGGTGCACTTGGATGATAGCGGGGACAGAGATCAGAGAGCACCTGCGCGAAAACGCAATACATTTTGGCGCGAATTTTAATCATAAGATTCGTTACACACTTCCTACTTTGTTTTATTTTAGATTACGGATCTCTGATAGTGTCGACTGGTAAAAATATCTTTGTTTGAGAAAATTCTAGACTCGGATAATACCTACCTAAAATCTTTTCGTGTCACCAAACAAATTAAATTGTAGAGAACAATTTCCACTTCCAAGATGTCTAGTAATATTTTCTAGTGCTCTATAATTTCAAGCTCATCCATTCAAAGTTTTATGCTTATTCTTAAACCAAACCAAATAAAAGTTTATAGCGTTTTATTTCATTAATGGTTTGAAATCGAGTTTGGAGCAATACACACGTAGAAACAGTGTTTTGCTTGTATATTGAAATCAGGGGTCACGATCACCCGTCTTTACTCGTTATTAGTGAAGTAAAAGACACTCTAACAGTTCACGATAGAGTTGATATTCAAAAAGCAGGAGATCTTAAAATCTTATGTAATGGTGTGGTGGCGAATAGATTATTATGTGACTATTGTGAATGTATGCGTGCGCAGCTTTGAATGTTGAAGGACTATTAACACTGTTGGTTTGGTTCCGTGAGCTTTTATAACTTGTAATTTAAATTCTTAGCGTCGAAATTTGTGTAAATTGAAATCCTATTTTCTTTAACCGTACCTAGCAGAAATATTTTTTTCGCTATCTTGGCGTGAAATTCGTGCACGTTTTGATGCAGTCATTTAATAACAAAAAAAAATAAACCAAGAAATGTAAAGAATTCGTAGCACGTTTTCGAAACGTGTTAACTTTTTTTTCATAGCAAATGACTTGGCACACACTGCAAAAAATACTATTGAAACTTTTTCTGATGGTTACAAAGCATTTTCCGGATGAACCTGGATTTGGTTCCTCACAAAGTTACGGTTATGAGATAGAAAAAAAAATACAAAGGATCCAATTTTAAATACTGGCTGCAGAGAACAAACCTATTTTAAAAAGGTTTTGCTCTTGTGTGAAAGATTATTTGTAAAACTTTAGTTTTTATCAGCTCTACGTGGCTCTCCGTTACGTTGTAACTTCACCTCTAGCGGACTACGATAAGCAGTGAAACCCTTTTGACTGAGATGATGATGCTGTTCTCTTCTACAACTCCATCATAAACGATTCTCTTATAGGTATAAGAAAATCGTTTCATCGTCATCAGAAGGGTAAGGGAAGTACCCTTACTTCCTATCGCTTTCTGGCAGCGAAACTGAACTTCATAAAATAGGTTAATAAAACTAAATGGAAAATCATTTAACACATTTTCACACAGGAACTTTGAAGAACGTATTCCTGCAAACACAGGGAATTTGTGTCAAATGCAATTTCTGCGAAGAATATTACTTCTTTGAAATTATGTCAAAAATTAATAATATAGTAGCAATTAATAATGCCGGTACATTGATTTTGCTGTAATAAGAACCACAGAGGTCTTTTTCAGAACTGACTTGTTTCTTTCTGACTGCAAACCCAAAAGCACATAATTTAACAAGAGAAAATTAGAAACATTGTTAAATTATGGGACTGTGGTTTATTTTAATTCGTCTGTAGATATTTACTTTGACCATAAGTTAATATATTAGAGGATATAAAAAATATCTTATTCGTATTTTATTTTATTTTGCTTACCTAAATGATCAAATGAAAATTCTACCTTTTCACGCTATTTTGTAGATTGACCAACCTACAAAATAGCGTGAAAAGGTAGAATTTTCATTAATTAGAAGCTGTTCACGATGTTAACCCAATGTTCCGTAAACTGCCTCCAAGTTGTTAATTCTAGAGCCTTCTTCTATTGTCAGTGCTTCTTTCCGATTTGTCAGTACTCTTGCCGATCTTTCAAAAATCTTGTTGTAAAAACTTAGTTGAAGTGAGATTGATATGAGTTATCAATAGTGTCAATCCTAGCATGAGGTGGAATGGCAGCTCACTTCATCTAAGTTTTCACCTTGAGATTTTTCCAGTGTGGACCAGCACTCAGCAGGATGTTGTCTGTCGTCAATGGTTTGTAAACTGCCTCCAAGTTGTGCATTCTCGAGCCTTCTTCTGTTGTCAGAGCTTCTTTCTGACTCCTGATCCTCATCTTTGGTAAAAAGTTTACATTAACTGTATATACTCCATTTATGTCAGCATTCGAAAAATAACGGCATAATAACGATAGTTATTGTTGAAATTACTGCACTTTAGAGTATTTTTTTAAATGTAAGTAGATTTTGTATTGATCGTGAAATAAAGGAGTTATGTTATACGTTCATATCGAAATAACGAGAGGGTCATAACCGATATTTTTCTAATGTTATAATAAATGGAGTTGAACTTAAAATAATTATCTTAATTCTTGAACTAACATTTAACTATAGAATTAACACTAGATATTGGTAACAGACCCGGTTGAACAGAATAACACGACCATTTTGTATCCCTAAATGAAATTCTGCTAAGTACTGACTGGTCAGATGGTCTTGGGGAGAAGCCTTTGCCCAGCAGTGGGATGATATAGGCTAACAGTAACAGCATATTTAGCTGTATTGTATTTAGTCTGTCATTCTGAGTATATTTAGCTGTACCTATTGTATTTAGTCTCATTCTGCACGTGCCAGAATTCATACCCTGCCTTTATACTTTAAGAGGCATGAGGAACAGGGTGTAAAGTTCACTGATCCTCTATTGAAAAGGATCCTCCCTTTTCAATAGGGGACCTCCGACCAGACGGTTGTCGTGTCTGGCAGGCAACTGCCCAGTAGTTGAAGTCGGGAGCTTGTATATATGTCGATCGCGCGGTAAACTCTAATTGCGCGATGCAGGATTTGTGTGACGTCAGCATGTTGTGTGACGTCTTTGATGTTCGCATGTGGCGATGTAGATAAACCCGCCACTTCCTGATAATTTTCGTTTATAACTTTTATAGATTGACAATAGATATTTTGGCCAATAGATAGTCTAATGAATATATTTAGCGGTCCTATCAGTGTGCATGTGGAAGAATCAAGTTCTTGCCCATATCCTGATAGTTTTCGTTCAACAGATTATCATCAATTTGATTTGATTTTGATTTGATTGATTTGATCTTTAAGCTGTGATTCAAATGGATGTCCCTTATATTATTCAACACCTAGGATTATTAATTTAATCCCTACAGGCATCTCTTTGTCAACAGCTAAATCTAAATCGATTACACACGCCGTCGGTTGACCATTGGTAATATCCTCCTTAATCTCATAAAGATATTTAATAACATAATTATTTGATCAACCAATCATAATGAAGTTCGGCTTTTTATAAATGTTTTTTGTTAAAATTCGATGCGGATTCGATCACATACGTAAATACTTACTTAGTCATAACAATCTTATCGAAAAAATTCAATCTATACTGAATGGAAACGTCTAAAATTCACTTACTTTCTTTCGACGTAGGTGTTCCTACTGAAGTCTATTTTAATTTTGTAAGTGTTTGTGGGCAACAATTTCTGAGACAAGAAGTGTCCTTGAAATGATCTGGAAGCATGAGAATGAGGTCTTGTGTTTGAATCCCAGGTCGGATAAAGTGCTATTAGATTTTTCCATTAAAAATTTCTCAGTACCAGCCCGGAGTGTGCCGAGTGGCCGGTTGATGGCAATAGGCTCGCCCTCTATTACATGGGAATGAAGCATAACTGGGGAAATGTGACTCGGACTTTAGTTACACCTCTGCCTAGGCCTTTGCGGAATACAGCCAATACCGGCACGATGATATTTTCACGTTTTAATTTTCGATGTTGTGATTTTTGCTCTTGTACGTCGCGGTCTTGTTGAGTTAGGCCTAAAAATTAGCTCAAGGTATGCTTCCAGCAGCGCCTTTTCAGGACTTTGATTGGTTGTTAGGATTTCGTACCCGAAGGGTACCTCCGCTGTCCGTCCCTCTGTCTGCCAGCGGGCTTTAACTCTTGAACCATAATAGGTAGACAGTTTGCATTTCTATTGCCGCTATAAAAACAAAAATAAAATAAAGTTAAAAATTAAAGGGGGTCCCGATTTAAGAAACGTGTTTTTATAACTGAAGTATTAAAAAAAATATTGTGAATATTATGTACGGTGGCACGGAACCCTTCGTGTGCAAGTACGACTCGCATTTGACCGGTTTTTTTAATGTATGTTTGTAGCCGCTGACTTACGTAAATATGTATCTCTAACATTGATACAAAATAGTTATTGTGGACTATTGCTCTGCATTCTTACTTTACTTAGGATGCTGTAAATCTGTAATGCAGTAGGTATTTTCACATCTAAGATGTGAGTGGAAACGCCGGGAGGGGACGCCCTAGAAGGTTATATACTGATCCTATTGATGATGTTCTTCAGAAAGGCCAGCTGCGTACCTAATACTCGAATGTGGCGTGCGTGTATGAATGGTGTATGACCATAATTTATGAACGTAAACGAGGCAAACGGAGTATGTAAGTATCGTAGCAGGTGGCGTTCTGCCTACCCGGACGGGAAGAAGGTGTGAGTTTATGTGTATATGTAATTAAACAATCCCAGAAGTTTATTTTTTATTAACTAATTTAATGAATGTCATGTTTCGGACAAATAAATGAGCATTCATTCATTCAATGTATTTTAATTTTTATATTGGGACCAACAGCGAATGGGACCAAATGCGAATGGGACCAACTGCTAATGGGACCAACCTAGAATGGGACCAACTGCGAATGGGACCAAGTGTGATTGGGACCAAGTGCGAATGGGACCAACTGCTAATGGGACCAACCGCGAATGTGACCAACTGCGAACGCGAGACGAAGTGCGAATGAAACGAAGTGCGCATAGCCCATTTAATCGTGATAATATTAACCAAGACACAGGAAAAATACCCATTCATTTAGCTTGTTGACGGGTTAACATAACATCAAACAGGCTAACAATAACTGTTTAAAGTTATAACTACAAGTTATAACTTTAAAGTTAAGCTTAAGTTTAGTCTTGTAGAGTAAACCCATTTACTACTTAATTAAAATATTGCCTGCACTGACTTGAAATTTAAACAATGTTTTAGAAAATTAATGATGATTGTTTTGTCACTCAAGTTGTAATTTTAATTCATTAATTTAATATTTTTAAATTTTTGCTTTGTTCTTTCCGTGTGTGTGTGTGACTAACCTGGTGTCAGAGTTTTAGCCGCCCATGGGCCTCTGACTGGGCTTCATATGCCGTCGAGAAATATCTCTCTTAAGGGGTCGTGGGAAAGTCCGAAAGGGATACCGTGGCCCGTGGCAACGTACAGGCAACTGAAGGAACACGGGTGGGTTTTAGTCAGTAAGAGTCTAACACGCCCTCTCGCTCCGCCCAGAGCGGGAGAAGTTATTTGATAACTTCTCAACCTAAAAAAAAAAAGAAAAGGAAAAGGCATGCCGGTTTGTTGTGTCTTTTTGATGTCTTTAAATTAAAACTGAAATTTGTAACTTTCAGTTCTTTGTTCTTACTCTCCAAATAGAGCAACTACGAAAACAATGTTAAGTATTTAATGAAAATCAAAACTCTCCTTTGGCTTTGGCGTAGTCGCGTAATGTAAAGCGATGTTACAAAACCAGACGTGAGATGTGCTACGCTACGCTACTATACGGCTACGTGATTAGAGTCAGCGCGGGCGCAGTAAACTATGAACAATACGGATATAGGAAATACCACAAGTCTAACAATGATCATACAAGTTAACAGATTCTTAAATTATCCTTCTTTATTTTATGAGTTACAGATTCCAAGTATTGAAGCTGTATTGCAGGTAAAATGTCAACTTATGAGGTACATATAGGTAGTATTGTATGTATTCTCGCATCTACAGAAATTAGGTGATTCATGATTTTGAAAGGCTCTGCGTCTGTAAGACCGATTGATCGTTTTATCCCCGTATAGATTGTAACAAGAATAAAATTAACAAGAATCGGTAACGTTCAGTAGGTACCTACATACGAATAGGAAAATATTAGGACTCGTGTTTATTTATTGAACAAACAGAACATTCGAATAGAAAGTTCATTTTCAGTTTCAGGAAGCAAAGTTTTGTTTTGAGTAGCATAATGCATTCCCAAAAACATAAAAATATATATACAAAAAAATAATTTTGGCAGTCGAAAGAATTCAAGTCGCTAAAGATTTAGGAATTAAGACGTCAACTAAACCAGAGACAACTACACGTCTTACAGCTTCATGAAAGTGAATATCAATTAAAAGCATCTGCCTAGATGAGTGGAGGCCCATTCGGAAGCCAGAAATGAACGCAATGGCATCTCGTCGTCGTCGCACGCCCGCAGTTGCGAGCCAGAGACCACCTTAGAAGAAACATTTAAATATTTTCGCATCGCATTTATCATTCATATAGGACATTGTGTTTGATGATTTCTAACGTGAAGATATTGTGGTGGATGTCCACGGCATCCCGATATCACAGGGAAGTAAAATGTATGGACATGTATTAAAACGCTTTTAAATTTCCGTCCACGATAATAATTTCCATACATTTTATGGATATGGACGTGGACGTTTACGATAATATCGTGACGTTATCTACACTAAGTAATAAAGAATTGTATTTTTGTATGTAATTAATAAACTCTAAAACTACTGAACAGATTATAAACATTCTTTCAACAGTTGAATGCTTTATTATCAGTGAGTAACTTAAGCTATTAATTTATAAAGATATTATAACCCGGGCGAAGCTGCTGGCAGAAGCTAATAATTTATAAGAGCCCACATTGGCTGTCGAGACTCTAATGAACGTACAATCCTTTTTGCCAACAATAACTGCATTAGATGATTCATTTAATATTGTCGTGTTTAAATTTATCTAACCTTCGATTATGTGTAGTGCTTTAGTGAGCAAACTTTTTGTTCTCGACGACGGAAATGTCATGTCTTATATCATGATAATGTCTGGAAATAATCCACTTGGGTGAACAACTGATCCTTTTGTATATGACCTGTACTTTTGTGTTCTTTACTCGTTATTTTTTAACATCGACTACAATTTTTTGAACAAGTTTTTCACCCATGTACGAGTAGTTTAGTAGGTATTATAATTTCTCTTTCAGTTCCGAAATAACTTCCTTGTTAATATATTTTGCATTTTCCTTCTTGCGTACTACGTTTCCATATACATAAATATAAATAGGGAAATCAATCAATTCCTTGAATAGATTCCCTCTATGCAATTGGATACGTAATACAATTTTCTGAACTACAACCTGCAACGCTTGACTCATCTCAAAACTTAGTAAGCAATGTCAATATAGTAAATTGTAGACAACTATATCCACATTTTATGTAAGTAGGTACAACATACCGATGAATTGTCTGTGGTTTAAGTAGTTACTTTTGAGCTACTATTTCACATAGTAGCTAATATTACATCTTCTCTATATAACGTACAGTGAGGAAATAATAAAAAGGTCCTTCGAGCCGGATTCTAGACAGCACCTACATTTGAAAGAAAACACACGGGGGAACATGTACTTTTAATAACTGTCTGTGCCCTAAACTGAACAATCCTACTGACTACCGAAGTGTTAAGTTGGTATCTATTCAGAACCTTGCATCAAAAGATACGATTTTCAGAATGACTTTACCCACCTACGTCCACAACACAAATCACCCTTTCAATACCAACAAGAATGTGAATGACCGAATTCTTCTGTCGTAATTAAAGCTCAAAGTAAAAGGTATTATTATGTCAGCGCCAGAAGAAGTGAGGAGGCCCACACTTGACATATTGACAAGACAAAGAGATGGCGCATGTCCATAATTTATCTACCGCAACGAACGACGCGTCGTGAGAATAGTGTTGCTATTCTTCCGTGTGCTTCACATGTGGTATGTGGGTGGACGAATGTCAGAAGTTTGCTGCGGTACACCCGGTATTGTAGTGTTAAAAGGCGGATTAGAAAAAGTGCTGTTTAAATATAAAACATTTAGATACAACATATTTGCGAGAAGTTAAAAAAATATAGGAAAAGGTGGTTCTAAATATTCCATTTAAATGAGTATCTTCTAGTGAGAATTTGACTTAAAATTGTATTAATATTACTGAGTAGGTAATTTTGTTTTATATTTTTCTACAGTTCCATATTCTTACAGGTAAACATACGAGTCGGTATGCTGAAAACTGATATGGTAGGAGTTTACTATGTTTAAAAATGTTATGTAAAACGAACTTAGGACGTAATGAACTGCCTTCCTCTTAAATGCCACGCCTCCAAATCAAGTCATTACAACGTCATAACAAAATGATAATTTCGCTTCCACTATCTAGTTTCTAGTTCATTAGAATAATAAAACGTAAGTAACAATAATAAGTTTATTTTATCTTATATTCTAATAAATTTAGTCATTCGTTCGTGTGTTAATATCAAGTAGGTAAATAACGCCGAAGATTATTTTTTTGCCAAAAACAGATAAGTTCTTCGTAAAAAGAACCGCTCTACCCAGGAGGAGGTTTAATTGATTCTTACATACACCTTGTCATGAAATAAACATAATAGGTAAGTATTAATATTTTCAATGCCAATAAGCTAACTAAATAAACTTCATTATGTGTCAACTGAGGAAAATACTTAAGTATATTATAGGTTGGTAAGTTACCCACTGAAGTACCCACGTATTCACAAGTTAGGAATTTGTCAAACTGACTATATTTGTTATGCAAACATCTGAAACATAACATTTTTCCCTAAAGGAGAATTTCATTTAGCATAAAATATTTCGAGTCAAATAATTTTACATTTTATTTTCCTTTACCTGAAAGTAGGTAAGGTAAATGAATGAATTACTCGTGTAAGTACTAATTTTAAACATCCTCAATTCAAATTATCCAAATATTTTTCTTATTGTTTTTTTTTAACGAGGTAGGTATTATCCATTCTATTCTCACGTCCCATCGTTTCCACAAGGAGCCACATCACTCGAGCCCCATAGTTCACATGTCACTATTAAAATTGATGTCCTTTGTTCTGTAATAGTAAATCTGGCGCAGACAGAGGGTTGACTCCTGCGACTATCGCTTATAAACGTCGGGAATTTCTCACTGGAACCGTAACACGTGCTGCACCACTGATAATGGGGAAACATTAAGATTATATGGTGTTTGAAAATATTAATGGGTAGCTGCCATCTTAGAGTAACGATGGCACTGAAAATGTGAGAGTTATTAATTATTTTTGTAATGAAGTTTTCAAAAACATCTGAGTGATCAATTTTGTTGGTGTAAAGATGAAATGTTTTCAGAACTGTCTTTGTGTGAGTTTCCTAGGCGTGTACTATGTTTATTTATTGATTGAGGATCTCCAATAAAGGATATACACAATACATGACACAAAATAATTGACAAAATCAGGTATAGGTAAGGTAATAAGTAGACACCTACTGAGTACACTCCTTCACTTATAGGAGACCAAAGCATGGAGTAAATGGCAGTTTCATTATAAAATTATGTACTATGTTGGCTATACAACATGTTAAAAAAAAACCCTCTCCTATCTACTGAGAGTCAATTTATGTGGTAAGTCACTTCTTGATGCAATGCGTCTGACAACAACGAATGTTGACGTTGATATCGATATGATTGTTAAAGATAAATTAACGAAGAACCAATATACTTATAAAGAAATGATTACCCTGTATTTTTTTTACTTGATAACTGTAAATATTTGTTTCTGCGGCCCTCAAGCTTTTGTAGTAAATTTAATTAGCCCGCGATTGTATGTCGCTTGGACAGCCCTGTACTAGCCTATGGCTTATGGGGTAGGAATAAATCAAATAACCAACTCAATCGTTCCTAAATCACTGCTGCAAAAAACAGCATTGGATGAACATAAACTAAAGTTAACGTACCTAAAAGTTAAGTTTACTTTTTAAGTAAATAGATATTACAAATACCATGTAACTCAATGCAAGAACATTTGTAACAGGTGAAAAGTGCAATGTTGTCTTTTTTATTAGTGAAGGGAGAACAATGTAGCACATGTAGGTATGCAGCTGCAATATCAAAATATACGTAGGCACTGATAAATCAAAGAAATTAAGGGTAGTAAAGATGGCGTAGGTATCTCGGACGCCATCTTTTCATAAGGAATAAGTCAAAATTGATGGCCACTGGCGAACAATAATACCAGCCATAATTGGCTTTTTTGAAGCATCGTCACTTTATCAATGATCTAGAAAGGAAGCAGGTGCTTAACAAAATGTTTCTGTTGAAACCCTAAGTGCTCGGCGACACGACGCCGTCACTGCGCCTCGTAAACATGCAGACTGAGCCGCCACCGCGCCGCACAGTGGTCTGAAAATCAAGCTCCATACTCATAGAAACTTAACGTCAGAAATTAATAAATAAAAATATGTTTTGTGTTTAATATACCTCCCTTTGTTTTACTAATATAGTATGAAGGGTATGAGTAGCTCCATGCGTGAGAAAAATTTTTTTTTCTTTTTTTTTGTATGGAATAAAACACTTAAAGTGCTTTTTTTCAAAACTGAATAGAACTGATGGGCTAGTATTCACATGAGCTATTGCACCATACACGGCGATCAAGATGACATACAATTCTTGAGCCTTTCGGTGCCGCTTTGCATGTAGCAAGCTTTGGAAATTTTGAATTTACAGTCGGTGATCTTTCAAATCTTTGATGGTATTTTGTGAAGCTACATATTGCTTTGAATATGAAATTAGTATGTAAACTAATACTCATGCAAGAAGAGACAAACATACACACACACACACCCTCACACACTCACAAACTTTCGCCTTTATAATCTTAGTGTGATTATAAAGGCGAAACTTTGTGTGTGTGTGTGTATGTTTGTCTCTTATTCACGCTCAAACAGCTGAACGGATTTGGATGAAATTTAGCACACATAATAGTTTATAACCGGGAATAACACATAGGTAATATATTTAACAACACACAGGTATATAATTAAATGAAGTAACCAACCACATAACTGATATTGTCGTTAGTTAATAACCTGCTAATGACTTTTATAATGAAAATATTAGAAAACGATGTAGATTATTTACATTTTACTACAAAATTAATTTCACGAAATAACTCATTTGTTAATCACCGTCATTATTGTTGAATTTTAATTTAATAAGCATTATGGGACAGCGAGTGTTAAATGAGGGTAGTTATAATATAAATAGGACATTTAAACTAACTTCACTCAGTAGCTCTTTGCACTTGTGCTTTACTATACTTATTACGTTCGATTTGTTTTCGTGTTATGATGGAAGCTTTTAGTACCAATTTGGATATTTTTATGTTTGTGGCTAACAATAGCTGTTTCTCACAGCCCAGTGTATTATATGAAGTTTTTGTCAATGCCGTTGATTTGTCAGAAATCGAAAATAAAGAATTGAAACAATTCTGTCAGACTCGTGTGTGTTCGTTGAGGAACAAATGGATCTCGTGTAATCGCACGAGACATACTTTCATAAAAAAGTATGAGACATGGCTGCAAGAAGACATAAAATGGCCTGAGTTCATGAAGGACAAGATGACACCTTGTTTAATGTTAGAAGAGCAGCAACCATGTTCCAGTTTTGACTTCGGTGTAAATGAGGGTGCATCAACATCATACAAACCGGAGACGTACAGTGTTGGAACATCAACTGTTGTGAGTCCAAGAAAAGTGTTCTCGGAGCTAAGCCCGCTACAGAAGAGAAGAAGAGTGAAAGAGCTCCTCACGCATAGCACTGAAAGCCTTGCTTATGCAACTGGTTTAAGTGCAGATAACAAAAATGTAGCAGATATAATAAAATTGATCACAGAGCATCCCGAAGAGGCTACAAAGATAAAGGAATTGTTGAAGTCCAAGAAAGCTATGCCCATATATTCCGCTGATAAAGCTTTAGGAATTCTGACTTCATTGAAGCTTTCAAAATGGCAGTATACAATATTAAGAGCTTGTGCAAAAGAAGAAGGAATACTACTATATCCTTCATATACTGCTATCTTAGAGGCGAAAAAGGACTGTTACCCACCAAAAGACACCATAGAAATTACCGAAAGAGGGGTAAAAGTAAAGCTTCAAGCGATTTTGGACAAAACTGTTGCTAGATTTGGGAAATTCCTACGTTTGGAATCTTCGCTAGATGGCAAAGAGCTAACATTGATATGCAAGTGGGGCTTTGACGGTGCTTCAGGGCAAAGTTTGTACAAACAAACTATGGCGGGTGAAGATGATTCAAGCAATTTTATGTGTTCTTTTGTGCCTCTGCGCTTAGTTTGTGGTGAAGAAAAGTTATGGGAGAATCCAAAGCCATCTTCCACAATGTTCTGCAGACCGCTCTATTTTAAATTTGCAAATGAAAACAAATTAAATATTAAGGAAGAACAGGCTTTGATTGAAGCTGAGATTGCAGCACTGGAGCCGTCTATTATGGGAATTCATACTGTTAAGCACTCAATGCTTATGACCATGATAGATGGTAAAATCACTTCGCAACTGTCAAATACTTCAACGCAGACTTGTGACATCTGTAAAGCTACCCCTTCGGAAATGAATAAGTTAGAGAAGATCTCAGAGTAAGTTTTGAATAATTTGTTATATTTCAGATTACCGTAATGCTGTGTATCTTTTTATTAATTAATTCACTTTCTTTCCAGAAAACCTGTTTCAACAGATATATATCAGTATGGTTTGTCTACACTTCATGCTTGGATTAGATGTATGGAGTGCCTACTCCATATTTCGTATAGACTAGACTTCAAAACATGGCAAGCCAGAGATGCAGACAGCAAAGAGTCATTGAAGAGTAGAAAAAAAACTATACAGCAGAAGTTTCGTGATGAAATGGGCCTCCTAGTAGACATCGTTAAACAAGGTGAGTTATGATAACAGTCGTTGTTCTTAAATCTTATTTTTTCAAATAACGTTAGTTCTATTTATTCTTTACAAAGTTGTGGATTAGTTTTGATTCATTTATAATTTTCAGGTTCCGGAACCACAAACGATGGAAACACAGCGAGGAAATTTTTTGGTAATCCTGCCAATACTGCAGCTATTACAGGCTTGGATCCTAGTTTGATCCAAAGATTTGCAACACTTTTGCGTGTGATGGCCTGTGGGGAGCCCATAAATGTTGAGGCGTTTAAAAACTTTGCGCGCCAAACAGCAGAATTATATGTGGAGCTCTATGGCTGGTATTACATGCCTTCGAGTGTCCACAAACTTTTACTGCACGGTGCTGAAGTTATTAAACACTTCAATATTATGCCCATTGGCAAATTATCTGAAGAGGTATCGGAAGCCAGAAACAAAGACTTCAAGAAAATCCGAGAACAGCATTCGCGCAAATTTTGTCGAAAAGCGACAAACGAAGACATTTTCAATGGTCTCCTTATCTCGTCAGATCCCTACCTGTCCAGCATAAGACCTGTGCTGAGAAAATCAGTAAATACACCTATTACTGATGATATGAAATCTCTTCTTATTGGTGACGATGCAGATCTAGACAAAGAGAATGTTGAATTTATTGATATTAACGCGTCAATGCTGGACTCGGATTTAGAGGACTGACGACAGCAAAGATACTCTCTGCTAATCGTTTTTGTATAAGTAGTTATAGCAAATAATTATAATAAAATAATAATAAGAATATAATTAAATTAATTAATATAATTAATTAGTAATATAATTAAACAGTAATATTTAATATATCATAGTTATAGGAGCTGTAAATAGTTGTTGTAGTCTTAAATTGACAATTTTGACGTTACTTTTATTGTTATTGCCTTTCTTGCACATAATTTTTGTTGTAATGTATTAGTATTAACTATTTCATTAACAGCTCCCCCAAACGTATTATACATTAACTATTTAATACATGTTTTTATCTTTCTTCACTTTTAACCATATATTTAAAAATAAAAATATCCTTAGTACATATTTATTCCTTACTAGCTGCACCCCGCGGTTTCACCCGCATAAGTCTCGATTCCGTGGGAATATCGAGATAAATAGTAACCTATGTGTTATTCCCGGTTATAAACTATTATGTGTGCTAAATTTCATCCAAATCCGTTCAGCTGTTTGAGCGTGAAGAAGAGACAAACATACACACACACACACAAAGTTTCGCCTTTATAATCACACTAAGATTATAAAGGCGAAAGTTTGTGAGTGTGTGAGGGTGTGTGTGTGTGTATGTTTGTCTCTTCTTGCATGAGTATTAGTTTACATACAATTTTCATATTCAAAGCAATATGTAACTTCACAAAATACCATCAAAGATTTGAAAGATCACCAACTGTAAATTCAAAATTTCCAAAGCTTGCTACATGCAAAGCGGCACCGAAAGGCACAAGAATTGTATGTCATCTTGATCGCCGTGTATGGTGCAATAGCTCATGTGAATACCAGCCTATCAGTTCTATTCAGTTTTGAAAAAAAGCACTTTAAGTGTTTCATTCCATACAAAAAAAATTAAAATATTTTTTTTCTCACGCATGGAGCTACTCATACCCTTCATACTATATTAGTAAAACATAGGGAGGTATACTAAACACAAAACATATTTTTATTTATTAATTTCTGACATTAAGTTTCTATGAGTATGGAGCTTGATTTTCAGACCACTGTGCGCCGCCGCGCGCGCCGTGGTCGTCGGCGCTTGATTTTGACATAACACTCTACAATCCGCGGCGGCAGCGGGTTGGCAACGTTGCAAATCCACAACGAGGCGCGGCGGCGGCGCGGTAGCGGCACTAATACGTTATTATTGTACCACCTGCCTGTAAGTACACCTGTTAGAACTAATTTTAGAAACCGCAATAAGTTCTTACTCCGCCTTTCCTGCCTACTTAGGATTTATATCGGTGACCTTTCAATGTGTAAGAGGCACCTATTCACAAAACCACAAATAGAGCACATTGGCAATGGCATGACTTATTTCTTATTGTAACAAATACGTAGGTGTTGTTATTAGGCTCGTAAGTCACGTCATATCACCCTGTAGAAGTCTGTCGAAGTCAGGTCGTGGCAATGAATGAATGGTTAAAAGAAATCCTTTCTTAATCAAAAGGTAATTGCATCGCAGATTTTTTTTTTGAACGGAAGGAAGAATGCTGCAGTTGTTTTCCTCTTGTATTCTCAGAGCAGCAGTTTCAGTTAGGTACAGTTGATTTTTGGAACAAAGTTGCTTATCCACGTTATACTCACCCAAAATCGTAAGAAACTTCGTTCCAACCGGGTGTACCACGACACCTCTGGACTGTTGTTTGTTACCTTTCACGATGTTTACGGAAAAAGAGGTACAGTACAACTATTTTAATATGTGCCTCGGCAAACTTCGTGTTTCGGCAGTCGTCGGATTTCTATCAGTTGCCCTTTGCACTTGGTGCTTGTACGTATTAACTCCTGCCGCTGCGCCTGCGTTGCCGTCAATAATAATTACCGAGTGCAAAGGGCAACTGATAGAAATCCGACGACTGACGAAACACGAAGTTTGCCGAGGAACATTACGAAAATAGTTGTACTGTACCCTAAGTATCAGTTTAATCACAATAGTTAGGTATATCGAAAACTTCCCACCACAATCTAGAATCTAGGTACTTAGATAATCGTAATCTACGCCTAGAATTGCCCTTAAAACGAAATCAGTCAAATGCACGTAAATAGTACGATTCGATAATGCAATGATTAATTTACACTTGTAATTCGATAAACGCATTATGTTTTCCGGTTAATCGCCTAATCAAATCTTAACACCTTTAAAAAAAAAACATGTTAGGTATGACAAAATGATACAAGTTTCTTAGCCTTCACACAACGAAGGTGTTAATTTTTTATCTGTGTACCAAGGCTTATTGTCTTCAGAATGACCAGTTTAACATCGCAGGCGGCGAAATCTGGAACTAATTTTAACTTCAGTACTTTTTGACATTTTGTTCATCAGTTTCCTTTGCTAGTGGCGCCGCCATGATATGTCAAGATAAACTAGTCATGGTTTGATTAATGCTAAATCTAGCTAACACGTTAAACTTCTGTAATCGTGAAGAAATTAACACTTATTGATTAAGTGTCTTGTGACTGTTGGGACACTTGAGATGATGATTGACCTTTTGTTGAAATCAAACCGTGGAAACTTCCGTTTTATAGGCAATCTAGTGACATTCTTTAATGACAGCGATTAAACGGCTCAAGTTTTATTGCAGAGGATTATTTTAAAGTAGGTACCTGGCTAATACTTCAACAACAGTAAAGTACACACAGTATCGTAGGTACATTATACAATATTTAATTACCTAGGTAGGTACCTACATAGTATCTAATTATTACTAGGTACTTACATATACAATGTCGCCCAAGGGCATGTGACCGCCCGTATTTTTCTGAATATTCATGAAAAATTCTCGAAAATTAACTTTAAAATGGCGGCTCTAAATTTTTGAGTATCGTTTGTCATATCTCCGATGTTTTTGGCTCGATTTGGATTCTGTTTATTATTTCTAAAAGCTTGTGAGTTATTTTATCGGATTAACTATAATTTTTATAAAAAATTGTCGACGTTGAACAAAAACCCGGGTGAAGAAGTTTAAAAAAAAAAAAACAGTATTTATTAAAAAAACACAAGTATAAGTCCATAAAATCATAGGAGGATTTTGAAAAAGTAAGTGTACCTTTACAAAGATTTTTTTAAATAAAAATAGACCCCCTTTTAAAGTTACCTTTCGATCATTTTACATGAATTTTCAGTAAAATACGGGCGGGCACATGCCCATGGGCGGCATTGTATATCTGCCTAGCCTTTACCCAACTATGTTGAGGTCGGCTTCCAGTCTAACCAGATGCAGCTGAATACCAGTATTTTACATGGAGCGACTGCCTATCTGACTTCCACAACCCAGTAACTGGGTAATACGATACCCCTTGGCCTACCAAGGGGTATCGTATCGTATCGTATCGTATCGGTCTGACAACCAGTCCTAGACTGGTTGTCAGACTTTCGAGCTTCTGACGACCCGTAACGGCTGACAAAGATCCACGAATGATAGCCGGGACCAAAGGCTTAATGTGTTTTCCGAGGCATGGAGGAGTCTCGATATGTAAAGATGGTCTCCCATCCACGGACCAACCCCGGCAAGCGTAGCTCAACCTGATGGATCGACACGTGCGGCTGTTATTACTTAGCCACGAGCTCCTAGGTACATACATAGTTGTATTAAATGAGCAGGATGCTGCGATCGTGCCTACGAGTATAAGAATATTTTCCTTCACAGAGCTTTTTCGATAGATCCCACCTCCCCCCCCCCTCCCCCTTTTACCTATCTACTGCTTGCGGATTTTGAAAACTACATGGTCGCAGACTGTTCAAAACTCCGACACTTAAAATCAAGGATCATTAAATAATAAGACGCAATGACGACTGTATCTTATTATTATTTCACAGTATCTTAGCATTAAATCACACCAAACAAGTTGCTCGCACACTTTAGATCATCTTACGGGTCGATACGACTGGAGTAGGCGTGGCCAAGTGCGAGTTACACACACAGGGAAACGTATAATTATAATTTTATATCTTTAGGTTAGTAATATTCGTGGATTGTTTATGCTTTCGTACTTGGAGCACTAAGCAACAATACGAATGACTATTTACGTACGTACTTCATTTACTCGAGCCCATATTATTAACTTGGAACCGCAGTCAAAACTTAAAAAGCACGTTAAAGCTTCGTGCAGATTAGCGCGACGCGACAGCGCGATGCGACACCGGTTATTGTTATACCCTGAAGTTTTCTTAGAAATTGTATTGTTCTAGTCGCGTCGCGCTAGTCTGCACGAGGCTTAAAGCTTTATGCAGACTAGCGCGACGCGACACCGGTTATTGTTATACCGTCAAGTTTTCTTAGAAATTGTATTGTTCGCGTCGCGTCGCGCCGTCGCGTCGCGCTGGTCTGAACGAGTCTTAAAGCTTCGTTCGTACATTTCATGAAAACTTTACACGAAAGCCCCTTATTACGTGGGTTTTAAACATAACTGGCGAAATGTTAGTGTACTGTGGGTACACCTCTGTCCAAGCCTTCGATGTAACAAGGTCTGATGTTATGTTTACACGAAAGCTGCCCTAAGTGCTCAGTGACAAGACGCCGTCGCCGCGACGCCGCCGCTCCGTCGCCGCGACGTCTCCGCTTGATTTTGCCATATCACGTATAAAGCGCGTGCATTTTTGCAAGAGGACGGCATAAAAAAAAAGTTTAAATTGTACTAGCGGTGTGGTGGCGGCACGGCGGCGGCGGCGACGACGCCGCAGTGGTCTGACAACGTTGAATATACACAGCTTAGAGACGCGGTGGCGACGACATCGTGTCGCTGAGCACTTAGGTTCTAGAGAAGTCACATTGCAGTGACTTTATTTGAAATTGAAATTCAGTGGATACTAGGGACAGCAAAAATCTCCATAGCGGAGAATCAAACCACAGCAGCAATGCTGCTTTACGGCAGAAATCGATCCCTACTGTGACTTCCCTTGACGAACAGTTTACAACGATCTCTTCTACTACGTATCTATCATATAGATACGTAGTAATAACAAATCATTAATTCTAAACCTAATAACCACTAAAAGCTATCAATTAGTATCGATATTAAATACACCATGAACAAACCATAATGTAGGTAATATAATTAATTCTAAGCACTTAGCTCCACTCGTAATAAACTCGAGATAACTACGTTATTATTGATCAGAACCTTGGTTTTATATATCTTAGAACTTCTTTACTGATCAAAGAGACCGCCCCTGAAGAACTTACTGACCTACGTATAGGTTTTAAGTCTGTCTAGATTTATTTCTACATCATTAATTTTAATATTTATTTATACTCTCATCATTATCTGCCTAGCCTTTTCCCAAATATATTTAGCTTCCAGTCTAACCGTATGCAGCTAAATACAAGCTGAAGCTGAATACTACATGGAGCGACTGACTATCTGACCTCCACAACCAAGTTATTAGGTAATACGATACCCCTTGGTAAGACTGGACGTTAATAGTTTCGGGCATCTGACGACCCGTAACGACTGTCAAAGATCCACGAAAGACAGCCGAGACAAAAAAATAAAATTCAAAATATTTTATTTCACATAAACCTACAAGGGCATTTATGAAACGTCAAAAGCTAGGTGCACGGTTCCAATTGGTCGTTTCCTATGGAGAAGAGCCAGCAAGAAACTCCACGGTTACTCTTTTAAAAGTAAATGGTTTTTACAATGTTTTCAAATTACAGTTTTAAAAGGTATGAGAGGACAGTGTAGGCCTATTAACAAGTACCAGGTACTTTGCAAAATATAAAATGGTCCACAGATCTACAGTCTGTTAAGCCTACAACGTTCTCACATTCACAAAATTTTTAAGAAAAGAATCTATATAGAAGATAAATAAAAAAATAAAAATAAAGACCTATTTAAACCAAATGACATGATTGACACTACAGCTGTAACAAATCTTTAATATAAAATATACTTAGAATATTGTAAGTATATACTTAATGTCAAATAATAAAAAGATTATGTCAAGGAAATAATTTAAAAAAAATGGCCAAACGGCTTATCGTGCTTTCTGAAGCACGGAGGGGTCTCGATATGTAAAGATGGTCACCCATCCACGGACCAACCGCGGCATGCGTAGTTTAATATTTATTTATACTCTATGCATAATAATTTTATTATCTGATCTATGTAATTGTGGTAAGACATAAGTGGGCAAATTAAATAAAATAGGTGAACCTGCTATCTAATTACGTAATATATTTTCTACTTACTAATCTGTTTCATTTTGACAGTTCAACAACATTCATAGCGTTATTTACGTTGTTCAGCTGATTTTTTTTTCGAACTTATGAAGCAATGGATTAGCAATCTGTTTCGAAACGATTCCGATTCTGATTGATCGTGTATTACGCAATTAGGGTACTAATTAATTGCCCGTGGAGCTACACGATGACTGATGCATGCATGCCGTCTGTTGGGACAGGTCAACTCAAAGCTGCAATGGCTCTTTCTTCAAAAGGCTCTTCCAGAAATGGCCCTGCATTGTTAAACTGACTTATAATCGTAATAATATAATGTTTGTCCTTTAGAAGAGACCGTGACCTTTGAGTTTGTTTCTGCATATCTTCTCAGGGATCAGTCAGCTTGGAAATGCCGGCGCCATCTAGTTTTAAAATACTAACCAAAATATTGACGTGTCGTGTCTTAAAAGATCTAATTAGAAATAAGTAAATATAATTTCATTAGTATCTTAATATTGATGAATAGAATAATAAATAGACGGAATGTCTTGTCGGGGCTAAATAATAACAGCCGCACGAGTTGATTAAAAAATAAAAATAAAATCCGCTATCGCTACATGTAAAATACTAGAATTCAGCTGCATCCGGTTAGACTGGAGGCCGAACCCAACATAGTTGCGAAAAGGCTAGGCAGATGATGTATTTTCTATGAGAACGAATCATGCATTGACCATTAGTCAAGCAGATACGTAGGTATAGGTATCTGTCAAAATAATTAATCAGAATCCTTGAAAGAGTTTCAAGTAAGGTAAGTCCACATTAAATATTTGCTTCCGTTAACTAAGTTCTTAACTTAATTAAGCAAATCAATCAACAAAACTATTTGCTTTTGACGTTACTCTGAAGTCATATATGAATTAAGTGTTGTAAATATTATTTTATTGATGCCACATATACATTACATAATATAAATTGTAGTCGCTTCTCGTGTCTGTCCGTGTGACCGCGTTGTTCTTCTAAACTACGCAACGGATTTTGATGCAGTTTTCAGCATTGTTTAGATATTTTTTTCCGGAAGGAAAAAAACAGGATACAGGATAACACGTTAATATTACACTAACATAGAATAAAGAAATCTCGGTGTTTAGTCAAACCGGGCGAAGAAGGGGTGGGTCGCTAGTATTATATAATACTGTATTTATATAATACCCTGTATATAGCTATATACAGGGTGACAGGGACATCGACGCGAAAACTGATACAATGGATTCACACACACATTCACATTATTGGCGCTTTCGCTTTCGCCTAAAACACAGAAAAGGCACTTTTGTAATTCTGCAATGTACCTAAGTTGTGTGGCCAACTCTACTTTCTTCAGCAAAGTGAGTTATAAAGCGAGTTCTTACTGAATAACACTGTTGTCCTACAAAATCACTACCTGGAATTTAGCATATTTCTACACTAACAAGTTAGTCACTTCATTCAGCAATCAATAAGCAATTTGGCACGAATTAAGGAACTAAGCTTTTACTTTCAGTTAACATTACCTTGTAAATGATTTTTCAACACGTTAAGCCTTGGCATTTAAAAGTGAACGAAGATACGACACATTAGGTCCGCGGTAGGCACGGCTCAACAGGATTATAACGTGTGTTAAAAGCAATAATTGAATTCAATAAGCCGTTTAAGAATTACGAAATAAAATAAAATCATAAATAAACATAAGTACCTACGTACACCAGTGGCGTAGCTAGCATGGGTGGCATCCGGTGCGCATAATTGTGGTGTCACCCAAGAATGAAATCTGTTAAAATGAATAAACATTCAATAAACGTACATATAGTATTTATTTTTTTATTACAAAAAAGAATATTGAACTGAACAATCTACTTACCTTATTTTTTGCAAGATATCTTTTCAAGCCTTCTAATAAAACACTTTTACTTGTAGAACAACAATATTCACTTCACGTCAAACAAAATTCGCGAAAGAAATGAGCAATGACACAGGCGACAAGCAACGACTATTTCAGGGGAATCCCCATTTCCCCAATCATAGTTAGTGTAGTAGGGCTAAATAAAACGACAACATTTTGAGGGGATCCCCCACCGATCCCGCCATAGAGCCATGAACATAAAAATAACAGTGTGTAAAAATCATGGTCTAATGTGTGGTCAGAGTGAATAATTTCTTGTTAACATTTATTTCAAATAATACGTGCATTTATATTTATAAATGCACGTATTATTTGAAATAATCACAATTGATAAATTAAATTATTTTGTTGGGATAACTTGATTAAAATAGCTTCAAACCCAAATTATTTATCATTAAAAAACGTGACAGTTTGTGTAATTTTTTTTATACAGTCGGGTGTCACCCCGGAACCGGTGACACCCGGTGCGGACCGCCCCCGACGCCCCCCCCCCTAGCTACGCCACTGCGTACACTACGACACAAATCAGATGTAGCATAAAGCTTCGTGCAGATCAGCGCGACGCGACGCCGCGACGCGACTCGAACAATACAATTTCTAAGAAAACTTGATGGTATAACAATAACCGGTGTCGCGTCGCGCTGTCGCGTCGCGCTGGTCTGCACGAAGCATAAATTCGAAAATTTGCTTTCATTCATTTCGATTTTACGAATGTAGGTATTTGGATAAATAACTTCACAAGTTATTGCGTTTGTGTAAAGATCATTTTCACCTAAAGCAGTAATAAAGATTGGTGATTTTGAAGGCGCACTCAGTTCGGATAGTGATCGGGTTTACGAATTTTGTAAGTTGTGTCGTACTGTACCTACGTGGTTGTAATAGTAAATGTGAAGTAGGTACTAGGGCATATTGTAAGTATAAGAAGTTTACGTCAAGCCTGCCAGTGGGGTAATTGCGTAACACACAGTACTTAGCAATTTCTTTCATTTTGACAGTCCAACAATATTCATTGCGTTATTTACTATTTTATTGGGCAGACAAATTTCTCGAACATGCGAAGCAATGGACTAGGAATATCCTTCAGATTAAATAATTAAGAAATTCATAATTCAAAATATTTTATTTCACATAAATCTACATGGGCACTTATGAAACGTCAGAAGCTAGGTGCACGGTTCCAATTGCTCGTTTCCTTTTGAGAAGAGCCGGCAATAAACTCCACGGTTACTCTTTTAAAAATAATTGGCTTTTACAATATTTTCAAATAACAGTGTTAATAGGTATGGGAGGACAGTGTAGGCTTTTCAACAAGTATCAGATATTTAACAAAATAGAAAATGGTCAACAAATCTACAGTGACAATAGATTTTATGACGATTTTCTATTTTGTTTGCTTAGTGGACTGGTAGTACAGTCCACTAAGCAACCTAGAACGTTTTCACATTCACAAAATAGAAAAGAATCTAAGTATATAATAGAGAAATAAATTAATAAAATATTAACCTATTTTAAACGAAATTGCAATTACCACTATAACAAATCTGAATAATTATCATGTTCACAGAAGTAACTAATATTTTGATTGAAAGCAAATATAGGGTGCTGATCTGTCGGCATATAAAACAATATGTATCGGTGTCCAAGAGAAGAGATAAATGGCCTAACAAATTATGTTAAACGTCTACAAAATAAACTCCTACGCAGTGTCCTTTAAACAGCTACTTTAATTAATGATACTTTGTAAAACAGCTGGTATTTAGAAGAAATAGAAAGGTTACTTAGTAATTGATTGATTTAGTTGTCAAGTTTCAAGGGCTTGCATTCATGAGCTATTACACATAATTATATTCAATCATATTACAATAAGATACGACTGCTGAAGACAAAAATTATGGAATTACCTACAAGCCGCGTGCTCGATGGGTTTCCCATCGCATCGGCAAAAATGACCAAACATACAATCATTCATCCTCTATTTAATCCCTTTTGGGGATGGTTTTTCAAAAATCCTTCCTTAGTGCTCAGTTTTGTTACAATTATAAGAAACTTGTGCAAAATTTCATGCTTTAAGACCCAGCAGTTTAGGCTGTGCGTTGTCTGTCTGTGTTTTTATTTTTATTAAGTATCTAGATGAATTGCTAATCTTGTATCGCGTACGCGATAGATTCATACTAATCACAGAATAATAATTACAACTCGGTACATAATTAACGCAAAATTCCTGTGAAATGTTGTACCTCTGTTGGGTGTGTTTCGTAGCGCGCACCATGACGACGCTTCGAAGAGTTTAAACTCAAACTCAAAGCATTTATTTCAAATAAACCAATTACAGGCACTTTTGAATTGTTAAGGGGGTCGGTCAGTCAGTCAGGTTTAGGTCTCACAAAAAACTTAAGGGATTGACTTATTCTAGAACATAATATTTTGATTGCCAATACACATTTATAAGCTACTTTTTACGTAGGTAGCTAAGGCCGAGATCTATAAACGCAACTTAGCACGTGATTTGACTTAGACATGTTTCCGTCTTTATCTTGCACTTTTCTTTGACAGTTATGTGACAGTGACATGAATAATGCTTAGGCAAAGTACATGCGAAGTACGTACCTAAAACTTATAGATCCCGGCCTAAAAGTAATATTATATTAATTAGCAAAGATATTGTACCCCCGCCGAAATTGTAACGCAGTTTTTTCACCAAAATTGATCTATGTACGTAAAAGGAGATGATATCATTAGTGGCGCCGAACACTTGATAGATTAGTTATAATAAAACCTGCACAATACATAAACACGAGATTATTATGATGTCATATTTATTCATAGACCTGGAGAGATCGACAGTTCAATAAATAATAGATACCTACAAATGTAAATGCTCTATTTAGTTTAATCAAAGTAAGTAGCGGGATTTATGACTTTCAATATAAGTGCACCTATATTCCCCTGTCTCTAAATGATATAGTAGCTAGCAGTACAGACTTGTCACGGAATTTGTAGACCTATAATGTTCGGGAGACTGGACAAACACAACATTCGTGATACATGTTTTACCGCCATACTGTTTGCTACGCTGCCACCCCAACTTTAAAGATCTTGTAGAAAATAGTTGTCACTTTTCCACAAAGTGCCTACATAATACTTTAACAGACCTTAGTAGCAAGCTAAAATTACTAACGTTAAATAACAATAACTTGCCCATATCCCAATTTATTTGGGGTTGGGGCAACATGTCTTTTTCGTCTATACTTCTCTATTAGTCGTCATCTCGATAGTCACGCTCTTTCAAGCCTTATCACCAGTTAATATAATGGATTTTCCTATAGACGGATTTCTAAGCTTGAAAATATGGCGTCTAACACTTCGTGCCGTTTTCAATGTTAAGCATGCACTATAAGAGCCTTCAATTCAATAAAGTAAATACAAAGCTCTTTAAGTTGTGTGCTATCACATAACTTGATCGCTCTTGAATGCGAAATATTACTTAATTAGATATTTAATGTCAGTACTGTTACAGGTCGACATAAAAGAGTCTGACGTGGTGACATTTCGAACTAAATATTTTACAAGACCTATGATGATGGCACTACTTTGCCGATAAGTGCAAGTAGGTTTCGAGTCACCCACAAGCAGTGTTTAAATGACAAAAAAACAATTTGTTTAAATTCTTTTAATTAATTTTAAATCTTTCCAGCATCCAAATGCCAAATCTCTTCAGCACGTTTAAACAATTGAAAGGCTAAAATTACAGAACACACTCGACATCGTGAACGACACATTATCCAGAATTGCGGAGGCAGTGTTCCGACATAACATGAATGCAGTTCAACTTTACTATCACTTATAATATCAACATGGACGTCAGAGCACACTAACATGATTGTTTACGACATCGTCGTGCAGTAGTGAGTTGGATGTAGTCAAGTGATGACTAAGGACCCTACCCACGGATAAAAGGACCTGGTCGAACAGGTGACCGTGACTCAATCCTTCGATGATGTAAGCCTTCGTAATTGATTCGATGATTCGTTTGTATAGTGGTTGGCCGTTGGTCGATAATTTATCGATAGTTTTATGAGTCCTTCGAGTTCTCGGTTTTAATTTCAGTGACAAAGTAAAAGACTTCTACTATCGTATCATATCATCATATCAGCCAAAAGACGTCCACTGCTGGACATAGGCCTCCCCCAGGTATCGCCACTTCAACCGGTTCAGTGCTTCTCGCATCCAGCGGATATTCCTGCGGCCTTCAATCGTCCTCGTCATCGTATCACATCATTTCACAGGATATCAAAGTTGCCTGGTGAAGACCATGATCTTCTCCTTTATTTAACCGTCTGTTAGCCTTCATTGAATAAAGAAATAAAGATATATTCTCCCATAATAGACATGTCCCATTTAGGGTGCCTCCAGATTTCCATGCCTGTCCTTTTGTGCTCGACATCGTCCTTCCATTATCGAAGCCTCCATCAGTGCTAGTTGTTGATGACAATAGACTAGGTAGGTACTTGTTTGCGTTCATGATTGTGTAACCCAATATGTATACAATTTGATTGTCCACGAGATTCGCGCACAGATTTACTATGAACATTAGATGTTATCGCCGAATTGTTGTGACTTTTGGCCCTCCTAGTTGGAAAACCAGGTCATGTGCGTGAATTGTCCTTCACTCATAGAATTTCGTCAAAATTTCTCGGTGAAGCAAGCTTTATCAAAATCCATGTATTGCAAAATCTTGCGGTACTACGAAGAAACTAAGAAAGGTTTTGCTCAAAAAGCTGTGTGTTGATTGATCACTTATCATCATGTCATTATTTTTTTAAGTAAAAGATAAAACTACAAATTAACTAGCCAATATCTAGCATGATTGTAGAACCCTCAGATGTTAATTCAGATAACTGATAAATCGACTCACCTGAAACCCGAGACCATATCGTTAGGAAGACTAGACGGGATTGAAACAAGTGATTACTAACACCAATTGCCTAGAGTGGAGCTTTGAGTCATATCACACATGTAAGTATGACTCTTGCGGATAGAACATACGAGAAAATCTCGATATCGACAAGTTATAAAAGTGTCGTACCTCACTTTATCGCTAACCGCAGTTAGCACGTCAGATGTAATGAGTCTGTTCGTCACTCGTGACATCACAACTATTACCGAATGGAGATGACATGGAAAGTGAGTTATATTAAATACGTGAATCGCTGTGCGTAAGTTCGCTCGGCTGAAATGGGTGAGTCCTCGTTGACGCGCTGAACGGAAAATTATTAGAGCGACATTCATAAGCCTTCGAAAGGAAAATAGGTATTAATTGCACTAAGAATTATATGCTTAGGCATAGAGTTACAGTTTGTTATTTCCCTAACATAAAATTATATTTACGACAGACACGACCTTGGCCATTGAGGTCAGTTAAAAATATGAAACCGCTGAAACACAAATAAAATTTCACAATAGAAAACAAAATGGCATCCATTCATTGCTATGCAGCAGACGCACCGTGCAACTTGCCACATAAGTTATTGTTCTGCACCCTTAGGGTGCGTTTCCACTGAAGCGGAGACGAGCGGAGCTGAGCCGAGACGTCCAATCACAGACGAGACGAGAGACGCGATGAGGATTTCAACCGCTGTGATTGGTCGATTCTGCACGTCTCCGCTCGGCTCCGCTTCAGTGGAAACGCACCCTTATAAGCTAACTTATTCCAACTTGGACGTAATAGGAGTGAACAGAAGGTGGATTTATTAATGAGTTAAATGCAATCCGACAGTGTTATCGTAATTAATAAAGCCTTAATGAATCAGTGATCGATTAAATTATGAATTATAGCTTCCTCGCTAATACGCATATGCATAATTCGAGTTGTATAAATAAATGATGTTTGTCATTTTATGCGCGTTTGTATAGAGACGCGTCATTACATTTTTAGAAGTTCCGCGTTACATTATTTATTAACGAATAAATACGATGTAGACATCTTCGTAAAATGCCAAGGCACATTAATTAACTATTTGGTATTCCGAGTCAGAAAATTAAACGAAATGCGCGTGAGGCTTTTAATTAGTTTAGTTAATAAGTCTTCGCACTTATTATATATATTCTACAACTAGAAAATCAAGAAAAATACTTTTAGGTAAGGTTAGGAACCTAGACTTTTTGTTTAAACATTGATTTTTGGACTTTGTCAGTGTGTTAAGTAGTTAGGTAGGTGCTCATGAGTAGGTAAATGTGGTAATTAAATAGTCACGACTAGACTCTTAAGTTTCAAGAAAAACGTTTTCAGATCTTAATATCCGGGTTTATTAATTTATTTCCAGAAGAATAATGTTATAGGTAAGTAAGGCTAAATCAATTTGAACTCTATGGCAATTAGGGTAGGATCGACAGCGTAACTACCCGACAACTTTAAAAAAATTCAACGGTCGTTTCCTTTAGGCTCCTATACTTTAATCGCTTGTTTATACTACCTACTTGTATATTAATCCAGAAAAACCCGTACTACCGCAATACGTTCAATATTTAACATGTTCACCGTCTGACATCATGTCTAAATATATGCAAGGACCCTAAAGACCACATTCAAAGCGCCCCAAGCGATTACTAGGCTAGTCACTCAACAAAATTCAATTTGCTTAGATAATAAGTGCATGATAAGGTGGACATTAAGCTTAATTGAAAATCAGGATAGCTATTATAAATTAAACAGTTAAAGCCGTTACTGCGTTAAACGGTACGCACAGAGCTTTGCATAAAGTTCACGCTCCGCTAATGTATTCCACGATCGCTGAGCTCATAGCCTTTATTAGAATTCCCAATCAACATAAATGTTTCGACTGTATTATACACATTAGACAAGAGCGAGAAACTTTCGAACAGAACCTAGGGCTAGCGCTGACTTCGTAATGAAAGGTGTGTCGCTCAGGAATTCCACTAGAAACTATACAATTATTGTACGCGTCAACCTGTGGTAATTGCATTTTGAAGGCAAAATATGAATTAGTAACCATTGGTTTGTAAGTAATGTGTGTTAAACGTAGGGTTTAGTGTTGTCTTGGCACCCTTTAAAAAAGGGGGTATTAGAGTATGACTTGTTTGTTCTAAAAGAACGGGAAAAGTCAAAAGGCCTCATAGATAAAACTTTTTCGGGGCTTCGTGGCCAGAATCCAAAGAGTACGTGAGTCTAATTAAACTTTGCAGCCACTAGCCAATGTCAGTTGGCTTAAACTGGATGTACCAGATTTGCTAACGGCTACTTCAAGGCGCGGCCGCTCGACATTTGATCAGAATTTGGAGTTGGTCGGCATTTAGAAGACGAGGTAGATACCTACTTATTTATAAATAAAATAGGCTAAAGCTTCGTGCAGACCAGCGCGACGCGACACCGGTTATTGTTATACCATCAAGTTTTCTTAGAAATTGTATTGTTCGAAGCGCGTTGAGGCGTCGTCGCGTCGCTCTGATCTGCACGAAGCTTAAAACGATACTTTATTTAAAAGCTTACAAAAATGCTCAAATAATATATTAAATAAATTATATTAACTACAATAGACATGGCAATAGTTTTATTCTGATTGTGAGTTCTTAAATATTATAGATAGGAAGGTACGATCACTTATCTACCACTTTTTGTGTGACATTATGAGATCTCTTTAAATCTACTGTGCAATTAATCCACTAATCTTATCAAGAACATGGAAAACTTACGCAGGTACGTATGATGTGAGTCTGACATCAATTTCTGGAGCATTTGAAGCTTGAAACCTATTTCTAGCTACGTATGTAGATCCATGACGAAAATGTAAACAAGAGTTTTATTCATTAATCAAATTAAATTAAACAATTACATTTAAATTGTGAATATGTACAAGTATATAAGAAAGGGGTGGGGGGGACAATCATAGGGCATCAAAAAGTTCGTCCGCATCGCTGGCAACAGGAAAAGTGCCCAAAAGGACGAAAATTAGGTACCTGTCGTCTTAGACCAACTTTTCAAAATGGCGTGATCCTTTGCAGCTGATTCTGGTAGAAATAGAAATGGAACTAGAACCTTGGCAATGATGAATTGATGACTAACACGACAGTTGGATGTCGTCCGACTTAACATCCAAATAATAGGATCATCTGAAACCTAAAAAAATAAACGCTTAGATGATCTAACTTTTGTCGTGTTCTTTATTTTTTGTCTGTTATGACGAGGATGTAAGCATGGCGAGTGTGACTAATATAAGGCAATGTGCTATATGTTAAACAAAATATTTTTGCTGCATGAGTATTTATGTTTTTTCAATATTCCGGCTGCGTGATCTATTTTATAACGAAGTTGTCTGAAAGATAACCTCTAGCGATAAGCCTGCCCATGCAAACTCAAAGTCAAATAATTTATTTCAATTAGGCACATAAAAGGCACTTTTGAAAGTCAAAATTAAAAAAAATAGAATTGTTTCTAGTCGCCCCTTCCAAAAGGTAGTTTTCGTATGGAGAAGACTGGCCAAAAAACTCCACCGTTAGTCTTTTAAAATGTTTTCACAATATAAAATGTATACATTAATTCTGTTGTTTCATAGAAAAGTGCAATACCTACGCGGTCAAAATGTATGGAACAGCATTTTCTTTTAAATAACCGACGATAAATTTAAACGGATTCAGAATCATGTACTGAATCCATGGTAACAAGTTTTGCGTCGATGTCCCTGCCACCCTGTATAATTTTATGTGAAGACGATGCTTGCTGTGTTACACCCTTTGTTACTTTCATAATGATGTCCCCTATTTTATAATCTATATACGACCATTCGGTACCATCATCATCATTTCAGCCAAAGACTTCGTCTACTGGACATAAGCTTTCCCGACGAATAGCCACAATGACCGGTCCACCGTATCTATTTTGATGCATCCCTTGAAAGGGTAATACCCAATTTCGACCTCATGTTATCGTGTGTGTCTGGATTGAGGAGCCATGTCTCATATCGGAACGAGGTTACTACCGATATTTAGTAGTAAATTAGCCGATTTTGTAGGGCGGATCCTGGAATTTGTAGTAAAACCCTTAAAAAGTTATACGACGTTAAAGGTGGCTCCTCAATCCTGACGTCTGGATTGAGGAGCCACCTTAGAACCCGAAAACTAGCCAACGGATATTTTTGAAAATTTTGTAGGATTTAGTAGTACTTATGCGTAATCTCTACAAAAAAACTGGGGTTTGTACGGTCGAATTTGAGATAGCTACAACGTTTTGATTTTTCATAAAAAACCATAAATTTCACCGCGCTGTATCCCGGAAAGTTATCAACCAATTACGATATATTTTTAGTATGATTTAGTAGTAAATGTGCTCGAATTTGTACAATAAAAATAAAACTGAAAAGCTATATAATTTCGGTCTATAGAAATGATATGTACGTAGCTATTAAAGTAGTTGATCAAATCGGATAACAATAACACCAATATTTCGTAGAAATTTCTACTAAATATTGGCGTAATCCAACATCCTGCGCAATTAGTATTTCAAAAGATATTAATAAAATAAACATTCCTTAACAAATTAGTGAATAGGGTGACCATAAATAATTCAAACTATGATCATAAACAGAGTTTTACTTACACATGAATAATTCTTCACCAATCAGTACTTAAATTATGAACACAATATTAACACCAAGAATAAAAAAAAACTAAAAGAGCAATATCCCTTAAAATAAATAAACAAACACCAAGAATAAAAAAAGAAATCACAAAGAATTTTCAGCATCAGCACTAACTCCGAGCGACGCTCTAAATAGATTCCAGCCCAAACTATAACATATCCACCGCCGCCCGTCACTTACACACAGCATAAATATGGATTCGTCAGAAAACATTACTCTTGCCCATTCTTCGTCTCCCCATTGTGCGTGTTCGCGGGCGTAACGTAATCTTGCTACCCGATATTCCCTTAAAATTTTGGACCATTTGCCCTATTAGCTTGAAGGAGTCGCCGCCTTGCAATTTTTTTTTACATTGACAAACATTCAGGGTTACTCACGCAATAAAGAAGAATCTAACGACATATCATTCATGTAAATCGGTTCAGCCGTTTAGTAGTTACGAGGGAACATAGGGACGGACATACATAGATAAACATTCAGATCAAACACACATAACACTCCTTTTTTGGCTTCGCCGGAGTTTATACAGGTTATACAAAAAAATAAACTCATTACAATCATTCCTACGACTCAGTTTAAATTGTCCGAATACTTCAACGAAATCATGCCATTTGAGGCCAATTCTAACTTAGTGAGCTGAATTGTTGACTCTGGTGATTATACTTCCTGTAAATACATTATTTGATAAGCCGTCAGTCTCTTTGGTACATTATCAGTCGAGAGCGATGCGGAATTTTAAGAAACTTTATTTTAGTTTGTTATAATTTTAGTTAGGTTAAGGCCGGTCGGTGTTATAGGCGTCGGCGTTAGGCGTTGGCGTAAGGCGTCGGTGTTATAGGCGCCGGTGTTATAGGCGCCGGTGTTATAGGCGTCGGTGTTATAGGCGTCGGTGTTATAGGCGTCGGTGTTATAGGCGTCGGCGTAAGGCGTCGGTGTTATAGGCGTCGGCGTAAGGCGTCGGCGTTATAGGCGTCGGCGTAAGGCGTCGGATTTATCGGCGTCGGTGTTATAGGCGTCGGCGTTAGGCGTCGGTGTTATAGGCGTCGGCGTTACGCGTGGCGTTAGGCGTCGGCGTAAGGCGTCGGTGTTTTAGGCGTCGGCGTAAGGCGTCGGTGTTATAGGCGTCGGCGTAAGGCGTCGGTGTTATCGGCGTCGGCGTAAGGCGTCGGTGTTATAGGCGTCGGTGTTATAGGCGTCGGTGTTATAGGCGTCTGTGCTATAGGCGTCGGCGTTAGGCGTCGGCGTAAGGCGTCGGCGTAAGGCGTCGGTGCTATAGGCGTCGGTGTTATAAGCGTAGGTGTTATAGGCGTCGGTGTTATAGGCGTTGTTAAAGGCGTCGGTGTTATAGGCGTCAGTGTTATAGACGTCGGTGTTATAGGCGTCGGCGTAAGGCGTTGGTGTTATAGGCGTCGGCGTAAGGCGTCGGTGCTATAGACGTCGGTGTTATAGGCGTCGGTGTTATAGGCGTCGGTGTTATAGGCGTCGGCGTAAGGCATCGGCGTATGGCGACGGTGTTATAGGCGTCGGTGTTATAGGCGTCGGCGTAAGGCGTCGGTGTTATAGGCGTCGGTGTTATAGGCGTCGGTGTTATAGGCGTCGGCGTAAGGCGTCGGTGCTATAGGCGTCGGTGTTATAGGCGTCGGTGTTATAGGCGTCGGCGTAAGGCGTCGGCGTAAGGCGTCGGTGTTATAGGCGTCGGCGTAAGGCGTCGGCGTAAGGCGTCGGTGTTATAGGCGTCGGTGTTATAGGCGTCGGTGTTAGGCGTCGGTGTTATAGGCGTCGGTGTTATAGGCGTCGGTGTTATAGGCGTCGGCGTAAGGCGTCGGCGTATGGCGACGGTGTTATAGGCGTCGGTGTTATAGGCGTCGGCGTAAGGCGTCGGTGTTATAGGCGTCGGTGTAATAGGCGTCGGTGCTATAGGCGTCGGTGTTATAGGCGTCGGTGTTATAGGCGTCGGCGTAAGGCGTCGGTGCTATAGGCGTCGGTGTTATAGGCGTCGGTGTTATAGGCGTCGGCGTAAGGCGTCGGTGTTATAGGCGTCGGCGTAAGGCGTCGGCGTAAGGCGTTGGCGTAAGGCGTCGGCGTAAGGCGTCGGTGTTATAGGCGTCGGTGTTATAGGCGTCGGTGTTAGGCGTCGGTGTTATAGGCGTCGGTGTTATAGGCGTCGGCGTAAGGCGTCGGCGTATGGCGACGGTGTTTTTGGTCGTCGGTGTTATAGGCGTCGGCGTAAGGCGTCGGTGTTATAGGCGTCGGTGTTATAGGCGTCGGTGCTATAGGCGTCGGTATTATAGGCGTCGGTGTTATAGGCGTCGGCGTAAGGCGTCGGTGCTATAGGCGTCGGTGTTATAGGCGTCGGTGTTATAGGCGTCGGCGTAAGGCGTCGGCGTAAGGCGTCGGTGTTATAGGGGTCGGCGTTAGGCGTCGGCGTTAGGCGTCGGTGTTAGGCGTCGGTGTTATAGGCGTCGGCGTAAGGCGTCGGTGCTATAGGCGTCGGCGTAAGGCGTCGGTGTTATAGGCGTTGGTGTTATAGGCGTCGGCGTTAGGCGTCGGTGTTATAGGCGTCGGCGTTACGCGTGGCGTTGGCGTCGGCGTAAGGCGTCGGTGTTTTAGGCGTCGCCGTAAGGCGTCGGTGCTATAGGCGTCGGCGTAAGGCGTCGGTGTTATAGGCGTCGGCGTAAGGCGTCGGTGTTATAGGCGTCGGTGTTATAGGCGTCGGTGTTATAGGCGTCTGTGTTATAGGCGTCGGCGTTAGGCGTCGGCGTAAGGCGTCGGCGTAAGGCGTCGGTGCTATAGGCGTCGGTGTTATAAGCGTCGGTGTTATAGGCGTCGGTGTTATAGGCGTTGTTAAAGGCGTCGGTGTTATAGGCGTCAGTGTTATAGACGTCGGTGTTATAGGCGTCGGTGTTATAGGCGTCAGTGTTATAGGCGTCGGCTTAAGGCGTCGGCGTAAGGCGTCGGTGCTATAGGCATCGGTGTTATAGGCGTCGGCGTAAGGCGTTGGTGTTATAGGCGTCGGCGTAAGGCGTCGGTGCTATAGACGTCGGTGTTATAGGCGTCGGTGTTATAGGCGTCGGCGTAAGGCGTCGGTGTTATAGGCGTCGGCGTAAGGCGTCGGCGTAAGGCGTCGGTGTTATAGGCGTCGGCGTAAGGCGTCGGTGTTATAGGCGTCGGCGTAAGGCGTCGGCGTTAAAAGCGTCGGTGTTATAGGCGTCGGCGTAAGGCGTCGGCGTAAGGCGTCGGCGTAAGGCGTTGGCGTAAGGCGTCGGTGTTATAGGCGTCGGCGGTAGGCGTCGGCGTAAGGCGTCGGCGTAAGGCGTCGGTGTTATAGGCGTCGGTGTTATAGGCGTCGGTGTTAGGCGTCGGTGTTAGGCGTCGGTGTTATAGGCGTCGGTGTTATAGGCGTCGGTGTTATAGGCGTCGGTGCTATAGGCGTCGGTGTTATAGGCGTCGGTGTTATAGGCGTCGGCGTAAGGCGTCGGGGCTATAGGCGTCGGTGTTATAGGCGTCGGTGTTATAGGCGTCGGCGTAAGGCGCCGGCGTAAGGCGTCGGTGTTATAGGCGTCGGCGTAAGGCGTCGGCGTAAGGCGTCGGCGTAAGGCGTCGGCGTAAGGCGTCGGTGTTATAGGCGTCGGTGTTATAGGCGTCGGTGTTAGGCGTCGGTGTTATAGGCGTCGGTGTTATAGGCGTCAGCGTAAGGCGTCGGTGTTATAGGCGTCGGTGTTATAGGCGTCGGTGCTATAGGCGTCGGTGTTATAGGCGTCGGTGTTATAGGCGTCGGCGTAAGGCGTCGGTGCTATAGGCGTCGGTGTTATAGGCGTCGGCGTAAGGCGTCGGTGTTATAGGCGTCGGTGTTATAGGCGTCGGTGCTATAGGCGTCGGTGTTATAGGCGTCGGTGTTATAGGCGTCGGCGTAAGGCGTCGGTGCTATAGGCGTCGGTGTTATAGGCGTCGGCGTAAGGCGTCGGCGTAAGGCGTCGGTGTTATAGGCGTCGGCGTAAGGCGTCGGCGTAAGGCGTCGGTGCTATAGGCGTCGGTGTTATAAGCGTCGGTGTTATAGGCGTCGGTGTTATAGGCGTTGTTAAAGGCGTCGGTGCTATAGGCGTCGGTGTTATAAGCGTCGGTGTTATAGGCGTCGGTGTTATAGGCGTTGTTAAAGGCGTCGGTGTTATAGGCGTCAGTGTTATAGACGTCGGTGTTATAGGCGTCGGTGTTATAGGCGTCAGTGTTATAGGCGTCGGCTTAAGGCGTCGGCGTAAGGCGTCGGTGCTATAGGCATCGGTGTTATAGGCGTCGGCGTAAGGCGTTGGTGTTATAGGCGTCGGCGTAAGGCGTCGGTGCTATAGACGTCGGTGTTATAGGCGTCGGTGTTATAGGCGTCGGCGTAAGGCGTCGGTGTTATAGGCGTCGGCGTAAGGCGTCGGCGTAAGGCGTCGGTGTTATAGGCGTCGGCGTAAGGCGTCGGTGTTATAGGCGTCGGCGTAAGGCGTCGGCGTTAAAAGCGTCGGTGTTATAGGCGTCGGCGTAAGGCGTCGGCGTAAGGCGTCGGCGTAAGGCGTTGGCGTAAGGCGTCGGTGTTATAGGCGTCGGCGGTAGGCGTCGGCGTAAGGCGTCGGCGTAAGGCGTCGGTGTTATAGGCGTCGGTGTTATAGGCGTCGGTGTTAGGCGTCGGTGTTAGGCGTCGGTGTTATAGGCGTCGGTGTTATAGGCGTCGGTGTTATAGGCGTCGGTGCTATAGGCGTCGGTGTTATAGGCGTCGGTGTTATAGGCGTCGGCGTAAGGCGTCGGGGCTATAGGCGTCGGTGTTATAGGCGTCGGTGTTATAGGCGTCGGCGTAAGGCGTCGGCGTAAGGCGTCGGTGTTATAGGCGTCGGCGTAAGGCGTCGGCGTAAGGCGTCGGCGTAAGGCGTCGGCGTAAGGCGTCGGCGTAAGGCGTCGGTGTTATAGGCGTCGGTGTTATAGGCGTCGGTGTTAGGCGTCGGTGTTATAGGCGTCGGTGTTATAGGCGTCAGCGTAAGGCGTCGGTGTTATAGGCGTCGGTGTTATAGGCGTCGGTGCTATAGGCGTCGGTGTTATAGGCGTCGGTGTTATAGGCGTCGGCGTAAGGCGTCGGTGCTATAGGCGTCGGTGTTATAGGCGTCGGCGTAAGGCGTCGGTGTTATAGGCGTCGGTGTTATAGGCGTCGGTGCTATAGGCGTCGGTGTTATAGGCGTCGGTGTTATAGGCGTCGGCGTAAGGCGTCGGTGCTATAGGCGTCGGTGTTATAGGCGTCGGCGTAAGGCGTCGGCGTAAGGCGTCGGTGTTATAGGCGTCGGCGTAAGGCGTCGGCGTAAGGCGTTGGCGTAAGGCGTCGGCGTAAGGCGTCGGTGTTATAGGCGTCGGTGTTAGGCGTCGGTGTTATAGGCGTCGGTGTTATAGGCGTCGGCGTAAGGCGTCGGCGTATGGCGACGGTGTTATAGGCGTCGGTGTTATAGGCGTCGGCGTAAGGCGTCGGTGTTATAGGCGTCGGTGTTATAGGCGTCGGTGCTATAGGCGTCGGTGTTATAGGCGTCGGTGTTATAGGCGTCGGCGTAAGGCGTCGGTGCTATAGGCGTCGGTGTTATAGGCGTCGGTGTTATAGGCGTCGGCGTAAGGCGTCGGCGTAAGGCGTCGGTGTTATAGGGGTCGGCGTTAGGCGTCGGCGTTAGGCGTCGGTGTTAGGCGTCGGTGTTATAGGCGTCGGCGTAAGGCGTCGGTGCTATAGGCGTCGGCGTAAGGCGTCGGTGTTATAGGCGTCGGTGTTATAGGCGTCGGCGTTAGGCGTCGGTGTTATAGGCGTCGGCGTTACGCGTGGCGTTAGGCGTCGGCGTAAGGCGTCGGTGTTTTAGGCGTCGGCGTAAGGCGTCGGTGTTATAGGCGTCGGCGTAAGGCGTCGGCGTAAGGCGTTGGCGTAAGGCGTCGGCGTAAGGCGTCGGTGTTATAGGCGTCGGTGTTATAGGCGTCGGTGTTAGGCGTCGGTGTTATAGGCGTCGGTGTTATAGGCGTCGGCGTAAGGCGTCGGTGTTATAGGCGTCGGTGTTATAGGCGTCGGCGTAAGGCGTCGGTGTTATAGGCGTCGGTGGGTATAAAATATCATTAAATTCATCACCGGTTACTGAATTTCATTTCATTAGGTTCATTACATAAATATCCTAACTATATAATATTATAAATGCGAAAGTGAGTTTGTTTGTTTGTTACGCTATATCGGCCGAGCGGACTTGAATGAAATTTGGCACATGGGTAGAGCATAACCTGGGTAAAGACATAAAATACTTTTCATCCCGCTATTCCCACGGGATCGAGACTTATGAGGTGGATCCACGGGGCGCAGCTAGTATTTCAAATAATCTAAAACCACAATTACATAAGTTACACGTAGGTAATCGTACTCGTAGAATGATTTATAAGCAAATAAAACTACTTATTTCAAAGAATGGTCTTCTTTGAATTATTTATGGTCACCCTATTCACTAATTTGTTAAGGAATGTTTATTTTATTAATATCTTTTGAAATACTGATTGCGCAGGATGTTGGATTACGCCAATATTTAGTAGAAATTTCTACTAAATATTGGTGTTATTGTTCAATCCAGAGGTCAGGATTGAGGAGCCACCTTTAACGTCGTATTACTTTTTAAGGGTTTTACGACAAATTCCAGGATCCGCCCTACAAAATCGGCTAATTTTCTACTAAATATCGGTAGTAACCTCGTTCCGATATGAGACATGGCTCCTCAATCCAGACACACACGATAACATGAGGTCGAAATTGGGTATTACCCTTTCAAGGGATGCATCAAAATAGATACGGTGGACCGGTCATTGTGGCTATTCGTCGGGAAAGCTTATGTCCAGTAGACGAAGTCTTTGGCTGAAATGATGATGATGGTACCGAATGGTCGTAGATAGATTATAAAATAGGGGACATCATTATGAAAGTAACAAAGGGTGTAACACAGCAAGCATCGTCTTCACATAAAATTATACAGGGTGGCAGGGATATCGACGCAAAGCTTGTTACCATGGATTCAGTACATGATTCTGAATCCGTTTAAATTTATCGTCGGTTATTTAAAAGAAAATGCTGTTCCATACATTTTGACCGCGTAGGTATTGCACTTTTCTATGAAACAACAGAATTAATGTATACATGGCTCCTCAATCCAGACACACACATGTTATCGGGGTCTTGTTGTAAACTAGCTCTAGTATAAACGTTCCAAGGAAAACATCGAATTACCTAATATCTACCACCCCGCATAAGTGTTCCTAAGATCACCCATGCTATTCTGTAAACATCTCACCGTGAAAACTTGGGTGAAGTGAGCTGTCAATAGTGTCAATCCCAGTGGAATGACAGCTCACTCCACGCTCACTTCACCTAAGTTTTCACGGTGGTTACAGAATAGCACTGCTGCTCTCGTTATTACTTATGCTTCTTTATAGAATACCAATAAACTCTGTCTCATTAATATGCTATCTTTAAGACTTCAAACTTCAGCGGTCACATTTTAGGAAGAAACTTACAAACCATATTTTTGAAACTTTTACCTTTTTTGCTTGTAATGCTCTTCAAGTAGAAGGTGTTTCCTTACTACCAATCTACGAACTAACTCAAACCGATATTATTAGATGCGGTACCTACCTACATTCATGTGCATTAATAGGTGTATTTATATGTTAACAATATATTTATTGCAATTACTTACAAGTTTTAAATAATTTATGGTCATCACTAAGATCAAGCATGCAATATCTATTTTAGCTTCTTAGTCGACAGCTGATGTTTAATAACTCGGTGAAGGAATAGATTTGAATAACTTAACATGATAAACAATGCATTCCGAGAAATATTTGTAGGTCATAAATAATAATTTCATTGTTATGTGCTAGACCTGCAGTAACTTGCATTATCTGATGTCATGTACCTAATTAAATAGGGTTTATTATTGTCTATATCTAGGCAGACAATAACAAAATGATGGTCTTTAAAGTTTGTAACTATTTAGAAACTTCTACGTCCCGTTTACATCTGCACACGTAGCATGGCCACCATAGAAACGGATTATGTCGACGGTTAATGACAAATTCACAATCTGTCATTTTGTCTATTCTTCCGTCGACAAAACCCGTATAAATATGGTGGTCATTCTACGCGTGCTAACCATCCCTTTTGAACTCAAACTTGACATTTATTTTTTTACCCAGTCCGATCCAAAAGCGGCATCTAGGCACTGCAATAACATTACCAAAAAGTTTTGTTAAAATTATAATTGAAAATAAAAAAGTTATTGCTATTTAAACTTAAAAAATGTTATGCCAAAATTTAATTAAAAATTTACAATTTTCATCAGGGGTCATAAGTTATGACTTTTAGGCACCCAATAAATGACGGCCGCCCGCACCCCATATAATAAACCGCTTTGAATGTTTATTTCTTTTTTCCTGAAAATTTCCACATAAATATACTCTCAGTGCGATACCTTACAACACCCTCACGGATAGGACGGTTTTTTTTTACATGTTGTGTAAAGGCTCGTGCAGACCAGCGCGACACGACGACGGCGCGACGCGACCTGAACAATACAATTTCGAAGAAAACTTCACGATATAACAATAGCCAGTGTCGCGTCGCGCTAGTCTGCACGAAGCTTAAGTCATTTATGTGGTACCTCAGTACCTCAGCACACTGATACTAACAAGAATCAGGATATTAATGGGTTTAGTTTATTTATGACGCTATTTTATCAAAATATGTAGGTAATTAACTTTTCTATTATGATCTTCTCTTTTCACGTCTAATGAAACAAAGGGTTAAAAAAGTACCTATAAAGTAATCTATCTAAAATAATATTAAAATATTAGGAGTATTAATCATAACTTTGATGAACTTCGTGTTCTTCTATATAGACTTGACATTTCTTTTGACTTTATTATATTAACTGAATGCTGGCTGTCAGAAAATACAACCTTACCTGATATTCCTTCTTATCAAGTTTTCGCGACTACTAATCATATCAACCAAAACGATGGTATTGTTATTTTTGCTAATGAGAATTTAAAAGTTACTGTGTCGGAACCTACGGGAGAGGGTTGTGAAGTCAATTGTTTGGTCACTACTATTAATAATGATCTTGCAATTGTATCTTTATACAGACCACCCGCGTTTAAAAATATTGATAATTTCGTTAGCACTGTAGATAATGTATTACATACATATAAAAGATATAAAAACATCGTCCTAATAGGTGACTTAAATATTAATATTAGGGACGATACAGACAGTAAAACATCAAAATATATGAACCTCCTTGCTTCGCACGGTCTTCTTGCATCACATATTTTTCCGACACGAGAAAATAATTGTTTGGACCATTGCTTTGTCAAAACAAACTGTGATACTTTGACCCTAGTATGTGACTCGACTATCACGGATCATTGCAGTGTTATGATATCACTTCCTAAAAAGTCTGTAGCCCCGGAGGAAAAACAGACCATATATAAAAAAGTAAATTACATTGCGATCATGAATGATCTAAAACAAATTGACTGGACTGTTGTATTACATTCTGATGACCCTAATGAAGTCACCAATAAGTTTATATGCACAGTAAGAGATAGCATCAGTAAACATACGTACATCTGTAAACTGTCTCACAGAAAACGGAACATTAAACCTTGGATAACGCCTGGACTCTGTCGTTGTATGAGGAATAGAGATCATTTGCACCAAAAACTTAGAAAAGACCCTCACAATGAGATACTTAACATAACCTACAAAAGATATCGCAACACTTGTACTAATTTACTAAAAAGCCTAAAAAATAAATATCTAAGATCACAAATAAACATTCACAAGAATAATCTAAAAAAACAATGGTCAATTATTAAGGAAATCTGTCAATACAAAGATCACACAAAAAACTTTGATGACCTTTTAAAAACTAAAACTAACCTACAAGATTCTATTAATTATATAAATAAGTATTTTACTAATGTAGGAAGTCAACTTGCTCATAGCATTCAAGTAAGAACTCAAAGAAACGAAGATGACTTAGCTAGAACATGTAACCCAAAATGTTCGTCTCTTAAATCTTTTGTCTTGCTGCCAGCGGACGAAACTGAAGTGAAGAGTACAATAATTAATTTAAAATCATCTAACTCTAGTGGCTGGGATGAGATTCCTTCAATCTTATTTAAACTAGGCGTTGAGATCTTTGCGTTGCCAATTACTCTGATTTGTAATCTATGCCTGACTAAAGGCATCTTTCCTAACGCCCTCAAACAATCTGTCATCATTCCCATATATAAGTCTGGGGACAGAGGCTGTGTCTCAAATTATAGGCCGATCTCCTTGCTGCCAACCCTATCTAAAATTATCGAGCGTATTATAAACAAGCGCTTGAAAAGCTACTTAGAATCCAACGGGCTTCTGTCTGTAAACCAGTTCGGATTCAGAAGTAATAAATCAACTTCTCATGCTGTTCACCAGCTTCTATCATATATTGTCGATGGTTTGGATAGGGGTGACAAGACCATAGGTGTGTTTCTGGACCTAGCAAAAGCGTTCGACACAGTTTCTGTTCCCATACTCCTAAGAAAGTTGGAGAGCATCGGTATTCGTGGTGTTGCGCTCGATCTGATTACCGATTACATGTCAAATAGGACACAATGTGTGAGAATGAAGGACTACACAAGTCAGCCAGAAAATGTCCAATTTGGGGTACCTCAAGGTAGCATTTTGGGACCGACTTTATTCCTCATTTACATAAATGACTTGTGTGACCTTCATCTCACACGTGGTAAAATAGTTACATTTGCCGATGATACGGTTCTTTTGTTTAAAGGCAACACATGGAGCGAGGCTTTTGAATTGGCAGATGAGGGTTTTGGTCAAGTTGCTACTTGGCTTGACTGCAACCTTCTTACCCTAAATGCCCAAAAAACTAAGTACATTGCCTTCAGCATTTGTAATAGGACTCAACCACCTGTTAATTCCTCATCCATCAAAATTCATTCATGCATAAATCCTCTGTCTTGCTCCTGCTACAATCTCTCACAGGTATCTTCCATCAAGTATCTGGGTCTTACTGTTGACCAAAATCTTTCATGGAAGGAACAAATAGCCACCATGACTACTCGAGTTAGGAGAATGATCCACTTATTTAAAAATCTGCGGCGTGTTTGCCAACCAACACTACTACGAACTATTTACTTTTCCCTTTGCCAGTCAATAATAACTTATTGTATCACTGCTTGGGGAGGCACTTCTAAAACAACACTTTTATCCCTAGAAAGAGCGCAGCGAGCTGTACTTAAAGTAATAAATTTCAGAAGATTTAGGTACCCTACACATACACTACATAAAGAATTGTCTTTACTTACGATTAGACAATTGTTTATAAAAACTTCGATCCTACAGCAACACTCTAAGTTACCCCTTACAACAACTAGGCGTAGAAAAGATTTAGTTTATTGTGTTCCTAGAACCAAAACGGTATTTGCTGGCAAATTTTTTGATCACATCGGGCCTTATTTGTATAATAAGTTGTCTAGGAGTTTGCGGTTACGTGATTTGTCAATCTATAATTGCAAAAAGATTTTAAATGAATTTCTACTTCAGATTAATTATGTTAACACAGAAAAGCTATTAGTAAGCCTATCATAAATACAAACACAAAGCTCGTATTCACACATATTCAGTCACATACACCAATTCAGCAACACACAACATCATACAAACATCAACACAACAACTTGTTCATAACAATTTTTTGTCTAAATATTTTGCATATACATAATAATTTTTAGTTTTACCCACCTTACGAATGTATTAATTAATACCGAACACCTGCTAAATGTCTCAAAATATTATGTTCACTATAAAGTGCTGTTAAGTGTGTGACTGTTGGAGAACGAGGAAGACTGACCTACCGTGATACAGTTTTTACTAGTACGGAGGTCAGTGTGAATTACTCTCTAACAACCATAATATTTGTACGCACGACATGAGATGTTATGTTTTGTATTTTATTTTTTCTTTATAAGTATTTGTTATTCTTATGGTTGTTATTGCGATGCTGGAAATAAAGTTTATTTTATTATTATTATTATAATCTTATTGAATGCTTTCAACTCAATCTTCAATGTATAAAATACCCTACATTTTTTCTCAGACACTAACAATTCTTATCGTAATTAAGATAAAGACATTGGCAATAATTATACCATTCAAACCATTTGAGCTTTATTTATGTACCTATAAGGAGATAATTATACCTAATAATTATGCGAAATAATATAAAATGATTCATTACCTTCAATGAAAACAGGCACATGTAGATACCTACCTACATTAAGTATAATCGATCGCACACATTGGTAATAACACAATATATGAACATAATTTAACATTTGATATACACTCGAGAGCAATGAATCCGGGTCACTTAAAGAATCCTAAAAATCTCGGAAACTAAAAATGCTAGGTTAATGCAATAAATTGTATTTAATAGACAATGTAATACTCCTTAAATGAAGGTATTAAAACTTCTTAGTTATTGTAAAGTTATATCATAAAAAAATCAAATTTGAAAAAGGGCCACTTTCGAAGATGGAACTACGAAATTACAGCATTTGGTTTTGCTTTTGTTTGTAATCTGTCATTTATGTGGGTACATAAACCATGTTGATAGTGCTCTATATTCATTATTCAAGCTGAAATTATGTCGCTAACGCCTGAAGAATGCACCAGAATACTTACAATGCTGGAAACCGGCCGGAGTCAGCGCGATACAGCTAGGACTGTCGGTGTGTCGCTGTCAACAGTACAAAGAGTTCTCCGACGTTACGAAGAAACTGGTTCTAACCTACGCAGACCAGGAACGGGCAGAACCAGGTGTACCACAGCACGAGAAGACCGATACTTGGTGAACACCATGCTTCGAAATCGCTTTCTCACAGGAACTGAACTCACAAATCAGTTTCGACGCCTCGGAGGAAGTAACCCAAGTGCATGGACAGTAAGACGTCGGCTTGCTGAATCTAACTTAAAACCCCTTAGACCTGCAAACGGCCCTAAACTGGAGCGTGGGCATCGTATTTCAAGACTAAGATATGCCCAGAGCCACGTAAATTGGAGTATTGAAGATTGGTCAAAAGTTATGTTCTCCGACGAATCAAAATTTATTCTCTACAAGCACGATGGAAGACACAGAGTGTATCGAAGACCAGGGGAAAGATTCAAGCAAGCATGCATCGAAGAAAAAGTAGCCTACGGTGGTGGGTCTGTACTTGTGTGGGCCGGAATTTCTTCTGAAAGTCGCACAGAGCTGGTGATCATAGAAAACGGCTCTTTAACTAGCGTAAGATATGTGGAAGAAATCCTCAATGATCACGTTGGTCCATTTATGGTCAATTTAGGTGAGGATGCTATATTTATACATGACAATGCCCGACCTCATACAGGTAGGATTGTGAATGACTACCTTCAAGAGATGAACATTACTCGTATGGAGTGGCCAGCGCGCAGCCCGGATATCAACCCGATCGAGCATGCTTGGGACGAGCTAGGCAGATGCGTAAAACAACGAAACCCTCCCCCAATCACGCTTCGTGAGCTCAAAATTGCTCTCACAGAGGAATGGGAGAATATTCCCCAAAATCGTATAAGGAACTTGGTGTACAGCATGCCAAACCGCGTAAACGCAGTAATGGAAGCACGAGGAGGCAATACGAAGTATTCAAATTCAAGAAAATCGTAATAAAGTTCAAAAATTTCATGTTTCCTATTTTTGTTTTAAGGAGAGATCAGCAGTTTTTTTCTTTATGTAATTTTGTGTTAATAAAATGTATGGTGACTCATATTTTTTTTACTTTCATTTAAGGAGTATTACATTGTCTATTAAATACAATTTATTGCATTAACCTATCATTTTTAGTTTCCGAGATTTTTAACATTCTTTAAGTGACCCGGATTCATTGCTCTCGAGTGTATTATTATGAGTAGATATGATTACGTATGAGTACCCAAGATGATGTCACAGTTTTATTAATAGCTATTATTAAATAATATTAACCAAAACATACTGAAGCTTAAAGACGATAAATTCTAACTACCCGCCTGTTAGGAATAATAAGGCCAACCCTCCTTGTGGGTGGGTTCCACACAACTAAGATAAGAAAATATTATTTGATTTATTCGATGTACCGTTGGAATCTAATTAGCTAAAGCATCTCGAGAGTCTAGGCAATATTGGTCTATAATTCTAGGTACAAACATACAAGCAAGCAGACAGACGCATAAGTGTTTGAAGATAGATCACATTTATTTACTTGAACAATTACCTAGGAATACACACATTGATAGACAGTATGTCGTTGGCTATAAATAGCTCAGAGCAAGCTTTAGCGACAGGTTCGGAGGCAATCCATCATGTATGTTTGTGTAGGATTGTACCTAGATTCTACCGATTTCCACGCATCTCATGAATATTGTTGATCTTGCTCAGGAAGCTTTAAATATGCATCGACTCATTTCAGAACTACCTAAGTATGTATAACTAGCGACCCGCCCCTGCTTCGCACGGTTTTTTCGACATTACAAAACACCGAGATTTCTTTATTGTCTATATACAATTTTAGTCGTAGTGTATTACACATATAAGCCTCCCGGAATAAATTATCTTTATGATGATGAAAACTGCATCATTTGTTGCGTAGTTTAGAAGAACATCGCGGTTACACAGACATACACGAAAAGTGACTTTTATTTAAAATAGCATAAGTAGCGATCATCGCCAACGTTAATTTCCATGCTGTGTGAAGAAGCTAGGACGAGGAAGCTGGCAAAAATCCATCAGTAAAATTGCTTCATCTTCCAATTATTCTTGCTGAGCGGTGCAGCATCGCTTTCGATGTTTCTGATCTTTTCCGCACTGTTAACTTTTATAACAGGGCTGTTATGTAGTTGGGGTAACATCATGTCAACTATGATGGGTACCTTGGCAGGTTATTTACCTAGTTCCTCATAGCTGAGACTTGGGATCCGTTGCAACGCACTAAAGGGTCCCCGAAACGATCAATTGCAATTGACAATTTTTACGTGATCAATAGGTACGCATTGATTCGCAAATTGACCGCCTACCAAATGTAATTGAAGCGATTGACAATTTTACTACATTATTAAAATTGATCGTTTCGGTGAGCAGAAGTTTTAGGTTCAATCAATCAAAACCGCTGCTTTTTATGCCCAGACTAGAAGTAACGTTCTTGTAGATCGAGAATAGGTAAAACCAATAATTAATTATTAAAAAAATATCTTCATAGCATCATCGATGAACCTGTTTTGTATAAAGACCCAACAAGTATTAGGTACATGATGTGTCAACATTGCACCTACAATACAACAGGTGGCGATACCTTCGACAAAATTATTTTGGTACACGTTTCATGTGACATCTAGAGCTATGAATTTAATAATTTACTGCAAGTATGCCACATTCTGCGACTCAATTAATATGCAGAACAATTCTTTCTCTGGCCCCAAAAGTGGGGCGGTTTCAAATAACTTTTCTGGGAACTGACCGGTCCGTTGCCAAGTGCTCGCTGCACCACTGTCATTGCCAGACAAAGTTTAGTTATCAATGCCTAATCGACCGTGGCGTTTTGATAAATTATTGTTATTTTATTTTTCTTTAAAATCTTAGGGCTATGATATTTTTGATGTTTTTTTTGTTTCATTTTGATTAGAAGTAGTGAGTAAAACTTTAGTAAACAAGTTAATTAATTGTTAGATATTATCAACCCATCATCTATAAAATATGTACATGTAGGTATAGATACTTACTACTTACCTACATACATACATGTAGGTACATATTTTATAGATGATTAATATAAATCCTTTAAGCTCCATTTACACGGTGCAAGTTTATTGCTTGTGGCATAACATAAAATTGAAGCAACAGTTGACTGGCACCGTCTAAGCAACTTCTTACTTACTTCCAATTATTGCACGTTAAGGGCAAGTTAGTTGGCGTTCAAAACTAGACTAGTATAGGTGTAAAAAGCACGTACAATAAAATCGCATTCAATACTTTCATCAATTGTACAAGGACGTGCAACTTTGTGTTTAGGCAAGGCAAACCTTCCATGCAATAATCGCTTTTGCAATAAGTGTCTTGGTGTAACCGTAAACAGAAGTCACATGCATTGTATCACATGTATGCCATTTGCACAACGCACGCGTGTGGCAATAATTGAACGTGCTCTAAAGCTTCCTACCGGCCGGATAAGCCGCGGTGCGCCCGGCCTTGCCGCACAAAGGACCACAAAGGAAAAGGAGTTGGTTCTTCTATCAAGCAAAGAAATTAAGCGGGAGCGGAGAGCGGTTTCGGTTAGAGCGAACATGCTGGCTCGCAGGTTTGCACGATGCTCACTTCCTGTCAAGGCGACGATAACCGACTTTTAATGATTTTATACTGAAGATCACGTCTGAACGAGTAGTGTTAATGATTTGGAAAAAATATATGTTCAATTAGAGCATTCTCTTAATATGTTTTTAAAGATAATTTAATTATTGATCTTTTAGTATACGTGTTTTATTAAAATACCTTTTGTTTTATGTATAATAAATTAATAATGCGTCTAATTTGGGACAGCGCTCCTTGATGGGCGAGTCCTATTACTGGCTGGACATATGTCCAGCTCACGCAACGCGTCGTATACCTATACGACGCGTTGCGTGAGCTCAGTACAGAACACGCAAGCTAACCACTCAAGGTCACTGGCATATATTTTCTTCTTAAGATAACGCTCTTTCCAGCCTATTGTACGTCTTTTTACACGATCAGCCTGTGGGCTAGATATACGCAAAGATCGTACAACGCTCTCCGCGTTCAGTGTCATACCGCGTTTAGGATACTGGTGAGGCTGCCCCGCTTCTGTAGTGTTCGAGGATGCGCATGTAAGTAGATTGTTTCTACCTACACAACCATGCGCAAAACGTGCGCTTCCATGGTGCGCAAGGTGTGGAGCAACTCTAACAGTATCCTAAGCATGATTTCAAGTCGCCTAGACTGTGTTTTCGTGGGTCGCTGTTGTACGATCTCATATGGATTGCCACAACGGTGATCCACCTACTATTTGTTTGTTTTTTTGAAGTATCAGTTCTAACAGTTCTTATTAGTAATATTGTTGTAAGACACTAATATTTTTTGAGTAATATGATACTTGAAAAAAGATAATTCTATTATATTCTATTCTATAGCCCTCTCCATTGCCCTTTGGGTGACTTTCAGCCTTCCGTTAGAAGACTAAAAGTCACCCTAGTCACCCAAGTCCCATTGTGAGCCACCACGTTTCAGTACTATGGCACTGAAACGTGGTGGCTCACAATCGTCGTGGCCATCACTGGCAATACGCACTGGTCAAAAACTTTCGTCTTCAGACACTGTGGTTTAAGAGACGAGAAGATAGTACGCAGATTCCCGAACGCCGCGCCTGTTAAAAAACATCACGTGATTAATGGACGACCCCTTAAGACCACTCTTTCGGAAGCTCTACTGAGGTTATCAAGCATTGTGCTGTGGTGTATTATAATATATATTTCATTATTAAACAGGGTGTTAGGGACATCGACGCGAAAACATCGTCCCTTAAGACCACTCTTTCGGAAGCTCTATTGAGGTTATCGAGCATTGTACTGTGGTCTATTATAATATCATTATAAATTATATAATTTCATTATTATATAGGGTGTCAGGGACATAGATGCGAAAACTGTTACCATGGATTCAGTACCTTTTTTCGTCGATTTTTTTTTTTTAAACAACTGTTCCATACATTTTGACCGCGTAGGTAGGTATTGCACTTTTCTATGAAACAGCTGTTTTTGTTTAAATAACCGACGAAAATTTTCTACCGGGCGTTCCGAATCATGTACTGAATCCATGGTAACGGGCTTCGCGTCGATGTCCCTGCCACCCTTTGTAACGGGTATTATTTATAATTATATATATATAGGTACAATAATACAAAAATAATAATTATAATTAATAATTATATAATTAATTATAATTAATTATTATTAATTATAATTATATATATATATAATTATTTATATTACTTACCTACTTAACTACCTATTATTGAGATCATCTTAGGTGCAAGTAAGCAAGCAACTTTATTGTCCCCATAACCAACTTAGGTTCCCACGGTAAGTACCTATGGTAGAAATTTAAGTAAAATACCCACATCAATAAAATAAAGAATATTTTATTTATTGGCTTTAGATGCCTTTTTCCAGCAGTGGACTTCATAAGGCTGAGATGATAAAAGAAAAAGAAAATAAAGAAAATACGTTTATATGCGGTACACATGACGCAAGGTAAGAAAAAAATACGAAAATAAACTATTTGGGGGAAAATATGCGTCACATCCACGCAAAACGGCCATCGCTCAGTATAATGCTGCGACCCTATGCGAGACAGAGTCCCAGCGCTGGTTTTCAGCGACAGCCAGCGTGATGATGATTCTTTATTAAATTATTGGAGTAAGTATGGTCCAGTAAAAAAGTACCTATTCGCAATTACGGTGTGACTCTCGACATAAAGAAGGTATAAATTCGTTAAAATAGATAAGGATTTAAACTAAAAATACACTTTGATACAAAAAAAAGTGTCAATCAGTTTCAAGGCAAAGTTAAACACAAAAGTTTTTCAAATTCCCGCCAATAATTGCGTTCCGTTCATGGCAAACAGAAACAGTGACACACGTGTTTCAGATTTTAAAATGTATGAAAATGACTAATGTGTGTTATTTGAAATTAATTTCTTTAACATTATTAAACTCCAAAATTGTATAGAGCAAACAGAATTGACCTAAAAATAAACTACAATAAACACCGTCTCGCAAGCCAATGCTTAAATTATGACAAATGCGGTTTGGCCAAACATGGAACACGGTTGTAAGGTACGGTTTACACTGATTTTTTTTACTCAAAATCACAAAAAAGTTTATTTAAAAAAAGGTAGAATTTTAATTTACTAACATGTAATTTCAACGCAAAATTTAATTTAAATTTCGGGGTCTACCTTGGCGCATCCCGGCTAAGGCAGCCCACCTTTAAATCATAAGCTTTGAGGCCAAGTCAATTTTTTTTTTTTATGTATGTCTACCCTTTTCCCCGTCGATTGTGGACCGATTATGAAAATTATTTTTGTGTATGAAAGGGTATGCTCCCAAGTTGGTCCCATAAATTTTTTATTAACTTAGCTTGGATAATTTTTGAGTAAGCTTCAATAATAGGTATTTTTCCCACTTAGTATATGTGGATGATATGATGATAACTTCCTGTCACTGTCATTTACATAGCAGGTAGTGGTATTCGAATTTGTGTGGGGTAGGTACCACAACAAAAAAGTGAAAAAAAAAAACTACTGACTTCCAAAAATAAACACTACAAAGTGAAAAATAACTTAACTCGGTTATTTTTTTTTTGTAAAAATTGTTTTCTTTGTTGTAATCATTGAGATATACATATACACTATATATGTATATCTCAATGATTACAAAGTTGAATTTAATAAAACACTATTCGAAATAGAAATACTTTTTTCAGTCCACTGACAAGATATGCAATAATGCGATTCATAATATGCGAGTACATACATGCTTAAATGAATGAATGTTTGTTTTTTATATTGATAGGCAAAGCGTGCAGAGCTCTTCAGTTATTTTTATTACCTATCTTTTGTGTTTAACATACAATGAATATGCTTGCGTTTGAAATATTTTCAACTGATTGTAATCATAACACATGACATAATATGACGACGCGACACCAGGAACTTTTTGGAACGAAGTTCTTTGCGCATTATTTTAAATTACGCATAAATCATCACGTAACGAAAAAGCATTATGCACAAAAAAGTCAGAACTTTTCACACTTGAAACTTGAGACCTTATTAAATGGCTAATATATAGCGAAAGGAACTTCGTTCCAACCGGATGTCTCACGACACCTCCCGATTTTTTTTTATTCACACCGAATGAAAAGGTACTATTACAATAAATTAGAAAATAAAAAAACATCAAGAAAATAAATCAAAGTGAGACTGCTCGTAGTAACCTCGCCTCGGGTGTATCTATAGTCTGGCAGTGTGTAACTGACTTTATGTCACTTTACCGTATATATTCATCTTTCACTTTAGACTTTTGAAAGGAAAATATTTCAAAATTTCGGGGTCCTATTTTTAGCGATAATATTCCCACGTTATAGATTAAGTTACTTTACGTATTTTTAGTTGGTTTTACTATTGAAGTGTAAGTTTATTAAACGAAATGGGTCGCAAGTCGCAGTCAAAACAAAATCCTAAGAAGAATGCAGGGAAGGAAAATAACAAGTTCATACAGCAAAAGAGAAAAGAACTGGCGGTTCTGGTGGATAAGGTGTTGAGACTGACGGGTATATTCCAGGCTTCTAATAGTGTGATAAAAAGTTGGGAGCATCATTTAGAAATTGACGCTTTGATCAAAGAAATATTGAATCTTGAGGGTCCTCAGCCTAAGAGTGGGCAGAACCAGAGGCAGTCGAATGTTGACAAGTATATCAAGTGGCTAAGTGAGAATGAGGTTCAACTTGATGGTAAGTTATAACAATTGTGTAAACTTTGTTTACAAATATCTTGGTGAAATGGATGAATGACAGTTTCGTCACAACTTTTTTTTTACTATTGTCTACTTACAATCACATTGAGTTGGTGCATAACACATTTCCATTCTGTTGTTAGTTCATTCTGAAATAAAAAACTTAAAATAATTTGTAAAACTAATTCTAAACTGTTTTGTCTATAATATTACAGGTATTGAAATCTCCGAGTTCAAAGGGTATGAGCTGGGTCTGAAAGCAACCAAAGAATTTAAAGAAGGATCACTTATTCTAACTGTTCCATCAAAATCAATGATGACCGAAAATAATGCAAAAGAGTCCGAATTAGGGAGTTTCATAACTGTAGATCCGCTGTTGCAAAGCATGCCAAATATAACACTGGCAATGTTCTTGCTGCTAGAAAAACATAATCCCGGTAAGTTTGCACTGTTGTAGACACAGTACCATATATTTATTTAGTTTCCACCGTAGATTTAAACCATCTGTCACTGAAATTATACAAAATTCATTTTCATTACAAAAAATAATTAAATGTCCATGAAGTTTCTTGCCCGTTCTTCTCCATAGGTACCTACTACGTTCTGGAATGGGCAACTAACCTCATATTTCTGACTGGCTAAGTCAAAAATGCTTGTAAATGGTTTAATTGAAATAAATGCTTTGAGTTTGAGTTTTTAAAGTAACGTAAACAATTTGTTGCTGTGTTGATGATAGATGGTCTTTAATTTACTATGTTTAGACCTATTTCTATTGGATTATTAATCATTTCAAAATTAAAAGTAATAACACTAATTATGTTATGGAAAGCTGGAGCATTTGTAAAATCACTTTTTTGTCTGTTTGTCGCAGAAGTTTTGTTTTATGCGGTGTATAATGCAGTATATATGCAATATCTGTTGAGAAGATAAAATAATTTTATGTACAAATTGTTTTCAGAATCATTTTGGAAGCCATATATTGACATATTACCTGATAAATATTCTACAATTCTTTATTTCACCTTGGAGGAGCTAGCAGAACTCAAGGTAATGAATAAAAATTAATGATCTGACTTTAATTGACATCTACTATTCACTATTTGCTATTGTTTGTGTGAATATTAATACAATGTCGCCCATGGGCATGTGCTCGCCCGTATTTTTCTGAATATTCATGACTGATTATTGAAAATTAACTTTAAAAGGTGGGAACATTGTCCACGGGATTTAAAACAGTATTCTAGACAGTTATCTGTCTATACAACCTTAGTTTTTGTTTACACTAAACCTCTTAAGGGGTCATTGTAGTCATCATTATGAATAACTTTCACTATGAGACCGACGCTGAAATCGCGAAAAAATATTCAGCTGTTCCCTACATTTCGACGAGATAGACGAACATAAATGTAGGGAACAGCTGATTTTTTTTCGCAAAAAACTAAGGTTTTATATATTGAATACAATTTCAATTATTTTTATTATGTCTAACTAATTTCGTAGGTTCAATAAAATTGAATTTGTCATTGAATAAAAGCTTAAGTTTAGTGGCGCCCAAAAGTTGTAAGAAATATATAAATATAAAGATTTTGTTTTTCGGGTAGAATGATTAAAACTAATCTCTTCTTAACTGTTTACACAAACATAACTATTCTATAAATATTATAATAATCCTCGTAAACATCAAGCATCAAGGCATATATTTCCAGTATAAGCTAACCTCGCATCGTACGGAAATCCTATTCAATGCGAGTGCAGCATAAATTGGAAATTTATAGATTGATGTGTAGCCGTGTGTACCTTCTTATATTTATTTATTAATATATTAATAGTTTTGGATTAAATTATTTTCAGCCATCGCCAGTCTTTGAGTCTGCACTGAAGCTTTACAGGAGTATTGCAAGGCAGTATGCCTACTTTTATAACAAAATCCACTCATTGGACATACCAGTGCTAAAGAAACTGCAAGACGTATTTACTTTCGACAGCTACAGGTAAGATAAATGAAAATAGTTAAACAATTTATCTTATTATTTAATTTTTATGTCAATGCTATAAAAAATAAGAAACACTCAAAAAAATCTTTGATATGTCACATTGCACATATAGCATAATACTGAAATAGAACAAATAAATTAAGATTAAATTCAACACATCCATACATATTTCTATATCAATTATTGAGCAAAGAATAATTTAAGTTTGGACTGATACAGACAGTTATTATTTTAAAACTTTTAGCGTGAGACAAGAAATAAAATGAAAGCTTAAAATATAGTAAGTTATGTATCTGATACAGCACGGAAACATCATTGTGGATTTATTTGTGTTTCAATTAATATTGATCTATTTTATAAAAATCTTAATCAATATCAGGTCACTAGTTTAAATTATGAAGTCCTTTTCACAATTCTCGATTTCAATAAACCGCATACATAGAGTAATTTATTATTGCAGAAAACACCCATCTTACTAAATATATTACTTGTAATTAATCTAATTTAACCAATTCGTCCAAAAATTGGTTAATAACTTAAGTAATGTCTACTGGAATGGTTTCCTCAGACTGTCCCACATGTAATCTGGTGAATCGTTACCATTTTGTGAATCTAATGTGTTCAATGTGTAAATATTTGATGTTTGCAACATGGGACTAATACTGCGAGTACTACAGTTATTCTTGTGACCTTTTCTATTTTCAAATACTGGTGTTGGGATCCGTTCGTCACCGAAACTACGTTTTTTCCTAATCACGGATCTCTGCTGTTTCCATTTAAAAGCTGCATAAGTTAATAAGAATAATATCATCGCTAAACCTGCTATACTGGCTGTAGCAACTGTTACAGATTTCGTTTGGCTGGGTATTTTATCAAGAATACCTGATGCAGGAGTGGGCTCTTTATTTTCGTATGTATTCACTTCTACCTTTTCTTCAGAACCTGAAGCGATGTTGTTTTCAAATTCTTTGAGATGTTGCAGATCTTCCAGTACTATTAAACCGTCGCCATCCGCGTCTTCGTCCAACCTAATCGTCTTATATGGTTTCTTAGGAAGCCCTGAAACATAAAAATATATGGATATTGTTTGATTGTTTTTGCTATAGTATTAAGTGTGTAACAGTGTGTATCATTAATGAGTGCTTATTTATACCTTCCATAGTATTTGATGTATCATTATTGTGATTCCTTCCCATCAATGAGAATATTTCATTCCAGCTGACAACATCATCTGGACTTTCGCTTAAAACTCGGCTCTCTCCGCTTAAAACTCGGCTCTCTCCACTTAAAACTCGGCTCTCTCTAACTGTCTCACTTGTGTTATTTTCATTTTTAATATTAACGGCAAGTATATCTGTCTTGTATGCTCGTCCTTCAGAATCTTTCAATAATGTAGTTTTATTTGCTGGCTTGGTAAAGTTATTGAACAAAGACATTATACCCATATTTTCTGCATTTTCGTTGACATTATTGCGGTAATCCATTACAATGGGAATGTTAACATTGCTTATCACACTTGGTTCATCTGTTGTTACTCTTGGATCATGCAAATTAGCGTCTAAAAGAGCCCTTAATGGATAAGTCTCTTTCGATATCGGTTCTAAAAGAGACTTAGATAAGAATGGCTCTGGCGGGTTAGGCTCCCGGGATGCGTTGTGGAATATGTCAGCCAAGTGCACATGGCTGGATCCACGCTCCCTGTGCTCTACTAATTCGCTTAGTGTCATATTTCGTTCCATCAATATCTTGGATAGTTTGGCGCTCGCTGAAAATATACACATAAAATTAGTAAATATATTCTTTAATATTAAATTTGTGTAAGTACGTATTTTTGCTAGTTGTTCATGTTTTCTACCTACAACGAGAAATCAATAAGACTTCTTTACATTAATTCGGTTTACTTACTTCGAGTGTCATTAAGAATTTCTTCTATCTCTATTTTGGCAGTTTCCTCTGTTGTACTGGGTAGTGTAGTCACAGATTTCAAAACTTTCGCTGTGGACTGTTCATTAAAACTGTCTGTTCTGCGTGTACTTTCAGTCGTAATGAAGTCTTCCAGTGTAGTTGCATCATTGGCATTGTCTTCAACGAACTTCGGCTCTTGCGTTCTTGCAATGAACTCAGAAGACGAAACTAAACTGCCCAGTCCTAACAGGTGTTTTATTAGGTCGTCTGCTGGAGGTTCGGTCGTAGCATTTTTATTCTTCAGACGTTTCCTTTTCAGTCTGTTGTTAAATGCTTGTCGTCGAAGACCTGATGAATTCATAGTTGGTCTCACCATAGACACTACTGTCGGTTTTTCTGTCGCGGGTTTCGGAATTTCGGTTAAGATCTCTTTTATAGACTTAAGTGCAGTTTCTGTCATGTCCATATTAATGTCGTCAAGTTTGCTGTCTTCTAAATTTATTTCCTCAGATGAGGTGTTATTATTAGCCATTTCCACTATAATGGTTGTTTCTTCTGGTATAATAGCTGTTGTAGTTGTTTCAAGCTCAACAGTGTTATTGTTTTCGATACGGGTGTTATTCTGCATCATAGATGGGATTACATTCCTCCATTCTTTAGACTTAGTAATATTTCTTCTATGATGTGAATACTTTCTCGAATTCAATGTCACTAAATCTCTGCTAAGTTGCCCCTTATACGTGTTGTTTAACATGGGTCTCATTCGTAGTTTCTTACGCGCTCCAATTGGGAAACGGCGTCTTGTTGATATTTTAGGAGTCTTTTCCACTGGTTTGGCGGTTGTTGTGGCTTCATCATCTTTTAGGTTGTCTTCTGTTTGAATTTCAACCGGTGTCGGGTATTCCACTGCTGATTCTGTCGCATAATTTGTTTCTAAATTGATAACAGCTTGCTCGTCTGATTCTTTATCTTGTAAATCCTGTCTTGTCTCAGATATATCGTTTCTTGGCTCCGATGGATTTCCATTTTTATCTTCTAGGGAATCATGGGGCTTAAATATAGACACTGCGTGATGTTTTCCATGCAGTAAGTCCGTCAACGATAGATTATGTTGTTGCAGTATTTCGCTTAAACTTGTTCCATTGGATCTCTTCAATATATCTTTTAACGTCAGTGGATCCATGAGGTAACCATCCTGAAAATGATAAAGCAGTAATAACTATAGCTAATTTGTAGATACGATAAGAACCACACTATTATGAGATGTTTTATTAGTTTAGAATCTATTAGTTTTAATGTTTTATATGTTACCACGATTTCAAGAATAGGTACACAGTATTGGTCAATTTTAATTAGTTTATTATACAATCATCTATCGCACACGATTGTTTGTTATACACTGCTACATTTTTAGGAGCAGTTAAGACAACATTATACATTCATGCCTATCAGTACCGTGATAATTTCATGCATCCACAAAATTGGTGACAATCCTCGTAACGATCTTGTCTTATATCGTTGGAGTTTGTCTTTACATTTTCTTAAGAGCTGTTTGGCTCGATTATTTGTAAACACTAATATTTTTTTAAGACTAATCGATTCTTTGACCTTCTCATAGGCTTTTTCTTGCTCTAGAGTGCCCCGCACAGCCGCCTGGCTAGTGTTACGGTGTCGTGGTTTTTCATTTTTCAATACCACCGAGGTACGTGGTGTTTTGGAATTACCTACTTTTACTGTCTTTGTTGTCTTACTGTGATCCTGTGCCAAAGTTTTATCCTATAAAATAATAACATTATAGTGATATCATGTCAAAAATGGTCTTAAAGCAAATAATCACAGGTTTATGCTTTATTGAAATATACGACAGCTTAGTAGTCAAAGAGGCACGTTTTTCTTACGTGATCTTATTTTTTTTAAAGTAACGTACTAGGCCAGTTGTGTATGTTACTTTAAAAAAACGGGGTCCGGAAGGGCCAATGCCTGCCGGGGTTGCGGGTTTGTCTGAAAGGGATATCGCGACCTCGGCACACAGGCAACGGAAGGAACACGGGTGGGTTTTAGTCAGTAAAAGTCTGACACGCCCTCCCGCTCCACCCAGAGCGGGAGAAGTTATTTGATAATTTCCCATCCTCAAAAAAAAAAAAAAAAAAGGCCAGTTGTGTATTTGAACGAAAAATTATATCCTAGAAATACTATTTGAGTACCTATACCTGTGCTTTCTTGAGTTCAGCGTTCGCTGCGGATGTGTTATGATGATAATTTTTATTTTTGCTACGTGGTGTTGCGGAATTACCTACTTTTACTGTCTCACTGTGATATTGTGCCAAAGTTTTATCCTATAAAATAATAACATTATAATAAATGTCGAAAATTGCGTTAAAGCAAATGAATTAGAGGATTACGCTTCAGTGAAATATACAATAGCTTATTAGCCAATGAGATACGTTTTGATTAAATTCTCTGATTTTTTAAATAATTTATGAGCAAAACTACTAGGCCAGTTGTTTATTTTACTGAAAAATAATATCCTAGTCAAACTTATTTGAGTATACCTGTGCTTTGTTGAGTTCGGAGTTCTGGGATGTGTTATGATTGTGAATGTTTTTGCTTCGTTTTCTTGCCGCTGTTTTGATCACTTCTGATGAAGACTCTGATAAAGATTCGTCTTCGATCATTGGCACTTTTTTAGGCTCAACGTTAATTTCGGGATCATCTATTTGTAAAGGATATTCGACGTTTGTTGCGCGCTGGTGTAAATCTAATTTCAGATTTGTAGATCTTTGTTCCGTTAATTCGTGTTTATCTTCATAAAGTACGACATCTTGTGGAACTTCATCTTTTTCTTCGACATTGACTTGGTCAATTGGTTCTGTTTTTGCTTCTACTAGTTCTTGTGTGGTTTGCTTGAATTCGCCTAATTCAGGCCATGTTTCGAGTGAAGGTCGCTTCCTTCGTTGTCCTCTTCTTCTTATTGGTCTCTCTAAGTCCACGACGTCGTCGGTCCAACGTATAGGTCTACTTTCTGGTTTCTTTCGTCTTCGTTTAGGCATTTCTGTAGTTTGGTGCGTGTCGAAATCCAAATCGAAGAAGGGTCGAGGTGGTTCATCGGGATATACAAATCTCTCATGTGGTGTAAGATCTTCGTCGGAATCTGTTTGTGGACGACGTTTTCGTTTACGTCCGGGTCGGCGACGTTTAGGGACGTCGTCTGGTGAATCGTTTCCCCAAGTTTCGGTATTTCGTTGTTCTCGGACCGGCGGGTCAGCTTCCATTGCTCTCCATGGCTGAAATTATGAAATAAAACTTTTTAATTACATTCCTTGATCATTTTTACCTAATTTATATTCTATTCGACAGCTTATCGCCGCCGTTTAAATTTAGACTTAGACCTGTACTTAGATAATGTGGGTTACGTAGGTAAATTTGTATTTACGTTTGAAATATAAAACTGTATTTTAAATTGAATATAAAGCTTCTAACAGCCATCGGTTGCATTACCTACATGTTGAGCAATTCACACCTATTTTTGTTTTAGTGAAGTGATCCGTAACTGGTTATAAAAAAAAACTCGTATCCATTTGTAAATGCATAGAGGTTTCATTATATTACAATCAATAATTTTAGTATTCCGTAAAGAAATATGCAAAGGAAACCCATTTAACAAATTAATGGCACTAGCAGGAATTTATGCATCATTTTAAATACACTCTCATTACCCTAGTGGTAAACCATTCTAGATATGACAACTTTCCGATTCCACATCAAATTCCTACTGTTGTGGACCACAGTGCAATATACTCAATACTCAATTCTTTATTACATTCCCTATGTATTACATAGATGGTATAACAAAGTAAAACACCAATATGGACCCTATCGGGCACAGCGAAATTTTGGAGAGAGGAAGAGGGCTAAGTATCAATTCAAGCATGCATTCATATCTTCACCAACATACAAAAAAAATATACAATAAAAATAAACCAACATATAAAAAACCTTGTATTAAAATACTACATTAACGCACTAAAAAGGCTAGGCTATTTATTAATGAAATACAGCCGGTCGATTCTGTAAAAATATCACCGTGAAACTGAGCTGTCAATAGTGTTAATCCCTAGCTCCCTAGTAGAATCGACCGACAGATCCCGAACGTAGCGAGCTCGCACTTGGCCGGTTCTTATTATCATTATTGCTTATTCATAAAACTTATGAATTCAATTACATACAGTAATTCCGATACAAATGCGCATGTCTTTGTTTTGTTTTAAAATTACCATTGTTCAACCAGTTTCATTGGTAGTTGCGTCTGCGATTGGAAAATGTAGTGAAAGGTCAGCGGTTAGACGTTAGGTGAATGACTTTGTAATCTCATTCATTCACCTGTCTCCGTGAGCATTGAACGTCTTATTTTTGGTTCTGTTCATCTCAGATCTTGTGAGATTGAATAATAACATAACATCACGCCTGTATTCCTGGAAGGTGTAGGCAGAGGTGTACCTATTATATAGTACACCCACATTTCACCTGTTTCGTTTATGTCCCATGTAATAGGGGGCGAGCCTATTGCCATCAACCGGGCACAAATCCAGACTCCGGGATGCTACTGAGAAATTCCAGAAAAACCCAATAACACTTTGCTCAGGACCTCATGCTCATCAGTAGCGTATGCGACCACTAGACCAACGAGGATAATATAATTAGTTAGAAATTTGTAGGTCAGTGTCAGGTTGTATCTTGATCAAAATATGATTCGCGAGTTTAACAGATATGTATTTACAAAATTATAATCATTAGAATGATTAATTACATCTCTCTAAGATAGATTTATTCCATAAGAGCAAATCTCTTAAGGAAAACTTTGAATTCCGCGGGCTACAACAGCGAATCCACCTTAAGGGTACGCTAGTCGGTCATTCTTCCATACAAACGTAGTATGGTGATTACTCGTCTGTTTGAAGGTATATGTTCAAAACTAAAAATTATATCAATTTGTCTTGTCATTATCTAACCCTGTATGGAAGCAGAATTGGAAAAAGAAAATTGGTTGCGTCGAAACTTGCATATTTCAACACTAATTTTAATTCGTCTTTGAGCGTAAATAAATAACTTATGTCGTAAGAAAATAGAAACCCGTACAGGGATAGATAATATATTCAATCGTTCAAATATTTTTTTGTTTTGAGTAAATATATCCAGTAGTTTGTTCATAATGTCTATTCGTCCAAAGATCTGTTCATGAAATTTTACGTGGTCGTTTTCGTTATAAATCATCCTCTATTTCACTAAATAAATAAATAAATAAAAACTAGATAAATTAATAATTAAACTAATTAGCATGCATATTAATCACGCCCCCCCCCCACCAACGAGTTCGAGCCGGCGACTAGTGTACCCCTTAAGTTGTGTTCTTGTTCCGATTACAGAAGAAATAAGTATTTAATTAGTTAATAGTAAGTAATGTACACTATGGTTGCAGTAGCGTAATTATGTAGTAACATAATTCCTTTATATCCAACTCTTAATGCTATCATCGTCATTAAAGTTGTTAATCCTAAGAAATTAGACTGGTATTTGTTAAATAATTACTCTGTACAACATTATATAAAATCATAAGGCCGTAACGTTAATTTTCACCGTGATTTTAACACAGTTTTCTTAAGGCTGCGCACACGCATTACGCATTACGTAAATTTTAGACGATGCGACTCTTCATGCTCTAAATAATGCGTTTGATATAATCGGTAAAAAAATCGGCCGTCGGTGAATTCTCGAGTCTCGTGTGAAACTGAAGAACAATACTGGAATATTCGGTAAAAACAAACATTTCTTTGTTATCAAGTAGATACTTAATTTGTTTATTTTGTGAACCATCGATGTTGATTGGACGAACGATGCGGTGCGTGCACTGTAAACAGTATACACGTAGAAAGTGTCTTTGATTACGTTTCAATCGCGCAGTTTACACTACCCACTCCTAAGCCATCAATTCACTTAAACTATAAGTTATTTTCCGGTATACTTAATTGATTAAACATTTCCGCGGTAAGAGCGAATAATGTTTTACTCTTGAATTTTGTTTGCTCTTTCTATTTACATAACAGTCTTCCGTGTTGGCAGATACTAAAACACGTAAAGTATGTAGAGTGTTAACTGCTCAATACTCGTTCATTTGTTGCATTGCTCAACGTCTACTTAGATGGTAACTTAAAATTTAATGAGATCATTATGGACCCTATCGGGCACAGCAAAATAGTAGGAGAGAGCTTTAGTTGATTAACTTATCAGTATCGGTTTTCTTAACTATATCTTCTATCGACTTTTATAGTTTAGGAGCTAGACGGCTTTTAGTATTTTTTGGGAAATTCGCACTTGATTTCAGACTTTTTAATTTTCTCTTTCATGTTATGACAGATTGTATTTTTTATCGATCCTAAACCATAATTAAAGATTTTTTTTTTTTTAAATTAATTACAAAAAATGTGACAGAAAGAGAAAAATAAAAAAGTCGAAGTCAATTGAGAATTTCCCTAAAAATATTAAAAACCGTCTAGCTGCTAAACTATAAATAATCGCTGAACCAATTTGGGGGTGTTTCCGGAAGGCCTTGGATTGAGGCTTTTAAAATTTTGCTTTGAACCTCGTTTCACGGGCGTTCTAAGTTGCTCGCACAAATGTTTTCACCATTGTCTAATTATCCGTCTGTTCGCAATATCCCTAGGGTTTTCGAGATAATTCGAATTATGAAATCATCCTACGACATATATAAATATTGCTCATTTAATAGTACATCATCCTACGACATATATAAATATTGCTCATTTAATAGTACATCATCCTACGACATATATAAATATTGCTCATTTAATAGTACATCATCCTACGACATATAAATATTGCTCATTTAATAGTACATCATCCTACGACATATAAATATTGCTCATTTAATAGTACATCATCCTACGACATATATAAAATTACTCATTTAATAGTACATCATCCTACGACATATAAAAGTATTGCTCATTTAATAGTACATCATCCTACGACATATAAATATTGCTCATTTAATAGTACATCATCCTACGACATATAAATATTGCTCATTTAATAGTACATCATCCTACGACATATAAAAGTATTGCTCATTTAATAGTACATCATCCTACGACATATAAAAGTATTGCTCATTTAATAGTACATCATCCTACGACATATAAATATTGCTCATTTAATAGTACATCATCCTACGACATATATAAATATTGCTCATTTAATAGTACATCATCCTACGACATATAAATATTGCTCATTTAATAGTACATCATCCTACGACATATAAATATTGCTCATTTAATAGTACATCATCCTACGACATATATAAAATTACTCATTTAATAGTACATCATCCTACGACATATAAAAGTATTGCTCATTTAATAGTACATCATCCTACGACATATAAATATTGCTCATTTAATAGTACATCATCCTACGACATATAAATATTGCTCATTTAATAGTACATCATCCTACGACATATATAAAATTACTCATTTAATAGTACATCATCCTACGACATATAAAAGTATTGCTCATTTAATAGTACATCATCCTACGACATATAAATATTGCTCATTTAATAGTACATCATCCTACGACATATAAATATTGCTCATTTAATAGTACATCATCCTACGACATATAAAAGTATTGCTCATTTAATAGTACATCATCCTACGACATATAAAAGTATTGCTCATTTAATAGTACATCATCCTACGACATATAAATATTGCTCATTTAATAGTACATCATCCTACGACATATATAAAATTACTCATTTAATAGTACATCATCCTACGACATATAAAAGTATTGCTCATTTAATAGTACATCATCCTACGACATATAAATATTGCTCATTTAATAGTACATCATCCTACGACATATAAATATTGCTCATTTAATAGTACATCATCCTACGACATATAAAAGTATTGCTCATTTAATAGTACATCATCCTACGACATATAAATATTGCTCATTTAATAGTACATCATCCTACGACATATATAAAATTACTCATTTAATAGTACATCATCCTACGACATATAAAAGTATTGCTCATTTAATAGTACATCATCCTACGACATATAAATATTGCTCATTTAATAGTACATCATCCTACGACATATAAATATTGCTCATTTAATAGTACATCACCCTACGATATATATAAATATTGCTCATTTAATAGTACATCATCCTACGATATATATACCTATAAATATATTCTAATCACGTTCTCGAAAACGACTCTAACGATTTAGATAAAAGGTGCAATATAGTGGTTTACGGGGGCGAAAATCGATCTTGTCTAGTCTCATATCTGGGAAAATTCGTTTTCTCTACAACGTTGGTATACCTGGACGACATATTTATCTATTTTCAAGCGAGCAGAGCTCGGTCAACCAGATACTTATTAGATAATATTAGCGCTTATAATTTATAGTTTAAATATTCGTTCACAGTATAGTGCTTGTCATCTTACGCGAGTTATGTGGGTCAAGTGAGCAAAGATGCTTTTGATGACGTATCTCTTCCTGCTTAAATAACGATTTGTCAAAATTTACTTAGGTATTTATCATTCAACCGGCTAGACGTGTTTTCTATTTATTTTTATTATAATTTTATGGTAATTAGTAGCGTCGTTTGGTTTACATACGCCTATAGATTCCGGTTCTGGCTCATAGACAGATGGTTCACTCCGCATTTTAGGTACGAAGCTACAAGTAGGTACACGGCAGGCTTGACTTGCAGAATTCAGTGGGCGTAACGTAGAGAAGAGAATATATAAGAGTAAAGCTTCGTGCAGACTAGCGCGACGCGACAGCGCGACGCGACACCGGCTATTGTTATACCGTCAAGTTTTCTTAGAAATTGTATTGTTCGAGTCGCGTCGCGGCGTCGCGTCGCGCTGGTCTGCACAAAGCTTTACGCGATAAAAAGAGAGGCAACTTGTAGGTGACTATCGGTAATTAGCACTGTGCGACCTAAATTGCACTTTATTGTGTCGTAGCAAGAGTCGCTTTTTATTTAAATGATTTTGCAGATTAAACCATCTGTATTAATCTGTGCTTACAGGCGTTCCACCTACATATTTTTCGGCCATAACCAATTTTCCTTAGAACTTGATAGACTTCTTTAATTATCTCAGTTTGGCTTTGGAACATATGTATAAGTTGCTTTAAATGTTTTTCAAAACCATAAATCTAAGGCGTAGTATAAGGTATTCTTCTGTATATAACTGTAACAGCGTAACTATAATTCTGGAATTAGTTAAAGACTGTCTAATTGTATTGCAATTCTAACTTCCATTTCCTATTGGATTTGTTTCCTTTTAGCTACAAGATAGAACGATAAAACTGCAAGTTTAGTAAATCAAAATATATATCGTTAAGTCGTCATATTAACGGTAAGTACGAAGCAAATAGAAGCTCTGTAGATTTTTTTCTTAAAAAAGGAAATAAAAGTGATAAAACTGATCGTGATTCGCTTTACCACAATTAAATTCAATTCAATTTTATTTAGGAACAATTAACATTGTGTTTGAAATCACATAAAACCACTACCATTCCCTGCCTTCATATAATAAAATTCAATACGATAATGTACTCCATTGGTATCATATTTACTAGGTGCAGTATTTTCCAAGACTGCAAAACTCGCCTTAAATCCAGTTAGTACACACGACTACACATCAAGCTATAAATTTCCAGTTCATGCTCATCTCGCATTGTATAGGATTTCCGTACATTTCGAGGTCAGCTTATACTGGAATTGTATAGCCGTGTGTACAACATACTGTTGATTCGCACAGCCCCAAATTATTTAACACTTTCATAATTCTTCATTTCTGAACATGGTATTTCAGTTATTTAGTTCGATGTCTTGTGCATGCTTTGTTTCTCCATCTAGCCATAAATTGGTAGGATGTATCACCTGCACTACAGATGCAAGTCTGCAGATTCTGCAGTTTAGTAATCGGACTGCACAAGCGTACTCCTAACATTATACAAAGATGGTTGATAAATCTATTTGGAAGTGAAGTGAGATGCCAATTTACAGTAGCCAAAATATCGGTCGATTCTGTAAAAATATTAACGTGAAACTAAGGTGAAGTGAGCGTGAAGTGAGCTGTACTGTCACAAATCGACCGGCAGGATGCTAGGGATTAACACAATTGACAGCTCACTTCACGCTCACTTCACCTAAGTTTCACGGTGATATTTTTACAGAATCGACCGACAGTTCACGTAGACTAAAATATTTATATCTGCTAGTTTAAAACGATCTTCGTCTTTAATGTCTAACGCATCCAATTAGTTCAGTAACATTTAAAAAAAACAGAAATTAAAAAAGCAATTACACTCGATGATACTTTTTCAACTCGAGCTAAATTAATGTTCTTTAACCAGACAACTCGTTATTATTCAAATACATATTCATGACAGCCTGCTAAATCGACACAAAATTCCTTTAAGAATAATTCATATGTATTGGTTTTTTACCAAACCATAATAGGTACGGAACGCCAGAATAATAATTTGTTGTTGAAACTATCGTACCTAATTAAACCTCTCCCTATACTATTAAGAGCGTGCTGAAAGTGGGCAACGTCGCAAATAGCTGTCAAATATTACGCTGTTTTGATTAATTTGTCAACATTACTTTATGGAAATATGAAATATCGCTCTATAGTGAACTAAAATATTGATTATGAAATGCAATAAATAATATCATAACACTGAATATTTAGTTTTAGATGTAAAAAAAGTATTTGGGAACTTTCCAAATGCCCTTTTTACACCTAAAACAGTACAGTTCAGTAGTTCAGTACAGATAGGGCGATATTTCATCTTTCCATACAGTATTATTAACAAATGATTAAAAACAGGTAAATATTTGACAGCTATTTGCGACGTTGCCAACTATTAGAATGCACGCTCTTAAAGCTGTACGCAGAGCAAGTAGACGCTAAACTATCGTTTTATGAAAATAATTATGACGCGCACTCTCGCAATAAATCAGCCTCATATTCAAAGTCGAGAAAATGTACAGCTACTGAAAAACCTATTGTGACACGAGACAAGACTGTTCTGTTTCTAGTATTAGTCTAACTGTTGTTTAAAAGCTAGTAAACGTACAAAATGTCCCGTTTTCCCCTACTCTTGATTTCACAGAGCTTTCATTGAAGATGTTATTGCTCTCTGAGATGAAAACGGGATGTCACAGATTGATTTCTTCGCTATAATAGTCATCTAAAAACATCAGAGTCATGATGTGCTAATAGATTAACCTCGCTCGAGTACGAGACGAGACGATTTTAATTTTCAATTATTAACAATGATTTATTATATTAATTCAAAACGTCATTGTTCGTAACGTCATATTTAGCGATATCATTACATCTTTTGCAAATGATGCAACTAATACTGACACTCACAGAAATAGTAAAGCTCATGCTCATAGGAGTACTAATTTGTACCAGCATATTTAGACATATTATTACATCTCATGTAACTGATGTTACGAATTCTGACACACACGGAAAAAGTATAGAGCATGCTCATGCTGAGACTAATAAAACTATGCTCATGTGTACCAAAAAATTCCAAATCATCGTGAAATACATCTGTTCAAATATCATTTAGTTATCTCATCTTTGAATAAAGAAAACTGTTACAAGACGATGTTATAACCAAGGCCCGCTAGGAAAGTTGAAAGCAGCGTGGTACCGGTCCGCGAACTTGAATCAACAGCTATACCATGTGACTTATGTTAATGGAGGTCGTTTATACGTAACACGTTAATATAATATTATGTTATGAATATGTGAAGTATATGGTTAATCGTAGAAAGTGCGATATAGGTTTTTTTTAAGGATATTGGTGATGTAATGTTGGATGAACTTTTGATTTGCAGTTTTATGTGAGGTGAGACTGTTTTTTGTTTCGCCTTTTTCTTTTAATATAATTTATCTAAATACATTTTATTATTTAGCTGCATTATCGTCGTCCTGTTCGTATAAATAGAGATTACTCTCATACAATAAATACAATTAGACAATCACCATGATTGCTAGTAAGTATGGCGAGCTCCATGATATAAACTGGTTTGAACGAGCATGCTCGTGAGGATTCTTTGTGGGGGGTCACCACAACAGTTAAACGCGTTTGACCTCATGACCGCTTAAATCATAAATCCATTACCTTTTACTATCGGAATTCTCATAGCAAAAGCCGTTGCTTCCGACTGTTCAAAAATAAAGTGAGCCACAAACTTCGCTCTCCAAAAATTATCTTTGTTTACTCGTATGCTTCGGTCTACCCGCTATTAAGTCGAATAATTGTGTTAGCCTCAGTGACGTCGTTGGTAAAAAAGCAGAATTTTAATTATGATCGCATAATATCACGGCCCGGTGCGTGCCGTACCCACTGGACCAATTTAATGATAACATAAAGTACACTGAACTGAGACTAAGTTTCTATCTTAGAACAACTTTGTGTCTACGCCATTTTTTTAATAAAGCATGGCCACCTGGTCGTTCTCCATTCTCTATCATTCACATTCACAATTTTTAGTCCAAGTAAGGTATCAAATCCAATACTGTTGCATTAAGTAGCAGTTTCTACCATAAAAGAAGGGACAGCAAAAAAGCTAATGGATTGCAAGCAATGATTTGCGGTGCATTGAATTCGTATATCATTGGCTAGAAAAGTCAATCCACACGCATTCAGTAACTTCCATCACTCATTCAATCATTCTGTCAATGATCACCTCTATCAGACATGAAAGTGCTGGTACTTTTCTGAACAGCTACTGGCCTTAATCTGCACACGTCAATTGTCTAATTGATGTGCGGACAACTGACCACGCTCCACTTACTCCAGGCACCTCCCAGATTTCTAGACCAGTTTCTAGACTTGCCTACTCTTGATCTACACTTCGTACACTTCCTGTACCTTCTTTATAACATGATTTCTCTTTATTAGTTCGGATTGTTGAAATTCCAGAAACAATATTTCTTTTTTTTCTTTTGTCAGTGCTTTGACGGATTGGCTTTGAATGCACAAAGAAAGTCAACAAATTTTGTGATTGTTTATAGATTCGCCTCCGTGACTTGGTTCACGTGACTACAGTAATAAAATTGTGTTGATTCTTGTAATAAAATTATTAGAACGATTTCAAGTCTCGATACAATTTTTCAATCCCACGCGGAGTTTTGGGATGTCCTAATTTATTCTATATCTGTCTGTATCATGATCTACAGACAGATCTTGACCACCGAAACTTGACCCATATTTTTGATATGTATGATCATTTATGTCAAAAATATGGGTCAAGTTATCAATTCCTATACAGTTCTCAAGATTACTGATCCTTGATGCCGATTTTTCTTTATTTCATTATTTTTCTGCCTTATAACAAATTGTAGCAAAAACCATGTAGGCGTTGTTATATTTCTTACATGAAAGTTAATAACGGTGACCATATTATTTTGCAAGTTAGTGCTTTCTGATACTGTTTGTTTTTACCAATTAACCGAAACGTAAATATTTTTACACCTCAAAGTTTACTACAGCCTTGTTTGGTATACATTTTTTTACTTTGAAGTGAAAAGGTTAGAAATAGAAACCGCAGAAGAAAAGAACACAACCATTGTTATGAAATAACCGCAAAAAGAATGTATAGTTTGAATTCAAATCGATTTCCTGATATTGACTCCGTATTTCTTCTTTATTTCCCCTATAGTTACGAGTATAATTACCATAGAAAAATGACTATTTATTGTTCTGGTACCCTTGCTTTAATGTTATAAGGTTTTTTTTTATCTAAAACTATATTCATCCTTTTGTAATTTTTTTTCATCCGAACAATTATTGTCACACCTATCCTGGAGTTACATTCTATGGCCAGTCCAAAGTTTTCCTATAGAGCTTTTTGTTAAATTAGAGCTTCTCCAAGTGCTACATTATGTCCATCCTTATTTTGTCCGTCAAATTAATCAGTAATAATTAAATTGAGAACCGACATTTTCAAAAACTAACCCTTTGCCCCTAAAAATATAGATTTCCTGGGCATTTTTCGGGACAAGTCACTTAGACACTTATCTGTTCCGTCAGCTAACAGCTTTATTTAAAAGTTAGGATTATTTATAGGGTTCCTAAAAATAACAATTTTTACCTGATCGAAATTAGGCGTCCCTGTATCCAATATTCTAGGCCTCAAATCGTGTCGATACTCCGTCTCCAAATCTTCCTCTGCAGAATGTACTATAATCACCAAAGCGGCCAACGTGGTCAATAGAGGCATGACGGATCTCCAAATTATACCCATATTATATGAAAAAGGCAACTGCAAGCTCCGAACGCACTGTGACTGTACGTCCACACGTATTGATGCACAAACACTGCACTAATAACGAGTTCCAAATGTTTGTATCACCTCACGCAATTGTCGCGGCAATATTGAGATACGAATAAAACGAAGCTCAGAAACCAATAGACGAAAGAATCAAAGATAAAGAAAGAGAAATAGAAGAAAATGAAGCCCGCAAATTCACGTGCGGCTGTTCTCTATTTTTTTTAAACGCGTACTCGCGGCCCTCGATATTGAACGATTGAATTCGTTTTATTATCACATCATGATCGTATATTTGTAAACAATCCGATGTCGCGGCAATATAATCTCAAGTAAGCAATTATATGACTGGTTGTTATTATTAGAGAAAAATCTGAGATCTCTCGTACAAGATTCCCGCGCTTTTTTTATTTGTGAACGTGAAAGTGATGATGGCGGTTGGCGGCACACGTTAGCCCGCGGCGGCTCAGCGCGATCGAGTGGTAACTCAACAAATGTGCAAATGTACAGCGCTCCGGCAATGCGCTCCTGCAATTTTTACTTTTCTTTTGTATTTCAATAACAACTGCATTTTGTGTTTTTTCAACATTGCTCAGTCGCGTTTGAAATGTTCGATCAAACAATGATAAAACCTATTCAGGCATGTAGCCGTTATTTTTACCATGAAGCAGTGTTCTCGAATATGCATATATGCATATTGCATAAGATTGATATCCGTTCGACTCGTCTCTTTGGTACAGAACAAGGAATAGATTACACCTACCTAAGTTTTTCCACCACGCCTTGGATATGTTAGGTTTTAGTTTGTCCATTCATATAAAAATAGTAGTTAGTAGCATTTTCGAGCTCGCTTCGCTTGCTCTTACAACCTACATTCTTACAGTTCTAAAGTTCTTCTTCATAAGGGACGTATTACATTATCAATTATCTCGGATCCTATATAGGATCCTATCTTTTATCCTACATATTTGACGTCTAGGATCATATCTGTGTATTACATTATCAATTATCTAGGATCCTATTTTTTTGACATATGTGGTTGCAATCGTCGATTAAAACAAAATACTGAAGCCTTTCGGCAAACAATATAACAAATAGAACTTAGAACACTAATGAAGCCACAAAACAATGAATTTCCGGCTGCCCGGCAGCAGTTTGATTTTTTTTTAGTACAGCAGTGTTGCCAACAAATAATTTTAGAATTCCAAAGCGTATTGTGAACTTAGGCCAACATTTCGTTGTGCTTACTTTTTATCCGTTAATAAAACCGTCAACTTAGAATGTGGCAGTAGCAAAACTGAAAAGGCAAAATCACATAATTTTATGGACGGATTTTGTATCAGGAAATTATGAAAATAAATGTGAAAATTCAGTATATAATATTCAATATGGCAAGACCTGTTTCTGTGACCCTATCTAACAACAAATGTTAAAAATCTTTGATCAAAGACGATTTGAGTCATATGTTTGTATTACATTATCATTTAAATATGACTCAGAGATCTAGGATCCGAGATAATTGATAGTGTAATACGTCCCTTATGAAGAAGAACTTTAGAACTGTAAGAATGTAGGTTGTAAGAGCAAGCGAAGCGAGCTCGAAAATGTTATCACACCGCCGTGGATACGGTACTTGTTTTTTTGTCTATTCATACAGAAATAGAAATACGAGTAGGTTCATAAGTATGTCAAGTTATGAAAAAAAACTAGAATTAAGAATGCCGGGTGCAAGAGCGAACGAAGCGACCTCGAACATTTTACATACCCCGCAACGGATAGGTTATGTTCAATATCATTGTAAAGTTTACTTTTATTTTTGTGTATATTATTTACAGCCAAGGAGGTGCACTTCCACCCCCGGCACCCATGATTGTGCATACACAATCATGGGTTCCGGGGGTGAATATTCTAGTTCACTAGTTAGCCATATTTCTTATTTCCATACAGTAATATAGCCAAATTAATCAAAACAGGTAAATATTTGTCAGCAGTTTGTGTGCGACGTTGCCAACTTTTTGAATGAACGCTCTTAAAAAGGATCTGAAATTATAACTAAAATGGACCGATGATGATGGATTCCATACACCCAAGTGGCCGCTCAATGTTTAACTATTTTATATTAAATGACAGTATCCGTCATCTAATAGATTCCGAGCTCCCTTAATTTCCATGCGGCAAAGATGGCAAATCATAGTATTATGTGAAACGGAATGTGCGCACGCGCCGCGCCGCCTCCCCGGCGGAATGCGCGCGCCGCCCGTGACGATCACATGCGCGAATTAGCGTCGTTCGTTAATCAATTACTTGCATGTAATGATATGCATGTGTATACCAATATGTCATTTTTTAGGTTTCTCTGGTCGTTCGGTAAAAAAAAGAAAAAAACATATTTAACCACCGTAGCGACCTACTTAGATTTATTAGGCCATGAGGCAAGCTGTTATGTTGTTCAGCTTTATGATATTCTTATAACAGAAATAGGGAACTTGTTGTCTATCATTTTCTCTCAGATACTAATTACAAACCTAATTTATTCAAAGCTTTCATGGCGATTGATGAGTATTTATATAACTACGTTCATATAATAAAATCGTGAACTTGTAACTAGTTAGGTTACCCACCGTAACCACTTCATCGCTACTTTTCGGAAAAAGCTCAAGCACGATAATGTCCCAAGTACTTACAAGCATAGTTACATAAATCGCTGGCATAACATTTAATTGCATTTAAAACCATCTTTCGTAGTTACACGCATCTTACGTCCGACACTATTTATTTTAGAAAATTCGTTACGGTAGTTAAGTGAAACGATTACTGTTCACACTATCGGTCGTTTAAAACTTCCGTGACGTACGAAAATTGTTTTTGTTTACTTATTTCCTTTAGTAAACCTCTTGGCTAAATACCTTACTGCTTATGCTTAGTAGTTCCGCGTAACTTCGGCGTCGCGCGTCGTGACAAAGTAAGAATTGGCATTTTTCACGCCCACTTGCACGCCTTGCATTTCTCTCGTTCTGTTTTCTAGCATTAATCCGCTAAAAGTTGTGTAACTACAAATAGAAGATGAGTGACATAGTTGACGTAACTAGTCTTGATAAAGTGATGAGTGTTGCGGTTGGGTTTGCACCTTTTTATTTACCACAATTATGTTTCGTCACTTCTTGAGCATTTCAAGCCATTTCTGCGTGAGAGGTGTTTACACCTTTTAAATTGTGTAAAACTAAACAATGGGGATTTAAATGTGACAATAGTGCAGTTTATAAAACGTACGTAATCCGTAATCCTTTTTTGCCGATTTCTCCATATAGACTGCAGACAAAGGCAGACTAGAACGGAACGTAAGACAAAAATGGAAAAAATCTGCCTCAGTCCTTTAATTAGTTGGCAGGCACAAATTGTGTTTAAATGTTCGCAGTCTTCTGATAAGTACTGTTTAAGTAGTATTGTTATTTGTAACGTCACTAATTTTCTCAGTTAGGAGACTGCAAACATTGAAACAGAATTTATTGAATCAAGAATCGATCAAAGAACAATTTGATAAACGTAAAGACAGAATTGATTGTGACCAAGCCATGGCCCCAAATGATGATATTAATTAAACCGACATCATAATTTCCATCTTTATCGATTCAAATAATCTCATCTCGTTCTATGGGTCATTGTTAGCGTCACATGTTTTCTCACGCGTCGCTCTTACTTTCCACATCACCGGCATAATATGGTTGATTTAGTGAGATCGTTGTGACGGTACAAAAAGCTCGTTACATCGGATAACTCGAGCGATCCATACGGATCTTCATACACATTCACTTGATGATGATATGCTAAGCATTTACTCACGTATAGATCATAACGAATAGGACAAGTAATAAGCAATCCACCTTATTATGTTGTTTGCTATTATAAGATAATCTCGGAAATGTGCTCCCATTTTCTATGCTTTCAAGATTTTCCCTTACATCGTCGGTATCAAAAGCTGCGTGACTGTTAGTTCTAATTGCATGTATTTGTATTCAGTTATTTGTAAATTATGCACTTAATAAACTAAACTAGGCCGTTACGTTACAAAATGTATTTCTTTCCAAATCAGTTGACATAATCGCTCGTAGTTTTGCATCTTCCTCATATTGTTACGATATTGTACGCTAGTACTCAAATGCTCAAATTATACTGCATTTGTATCTTACGGACATTCAATGTTGCTAACGAAGCATACGTATCATTTACTCTAGTAGCTATAATAGGATCTAAGTTTTTCATTGACTGCAGAATGTTGCTCATCCCAACCATTAATCTTAAAACTTAAAGTCTTGATTCTAGAGACGCTGAGCATTTTTCCTAGGCTTTATGTTGTATTTTCTTTAAGTCATATCATTCAGTTGTTTTAGCGGCTGTGGCCTATAATATAGCCCATCCTCAGTTTGAAGATCATTTTAATACTGTCACTTGTTCATCTATGGTCAACGGATGGTTTGTCCGATTGTTGAATATAGAATAATGCTTTTTTTTGTTTGCTTTCAATTCGGTAGCTTCTTCCATTTATTATCTAATTTACTAGCCTCCACTGGCTACTTCCATTCGTTAGTGGTTATTTGCAGACATCATTTATTCGATTAGTCTGTAATGATTGTTCCTGCAAGTTTATGCAACAGATTGACTACATTAACCCAGCTTCGTTGGAAGATGGCACTTTCATTTTGTGTACGTTTTCCTATAATTTGTAAACCACAGATCATTTTGCTAATATTCCATTACAATCTCGCATTATTATGTGAGATTGTTATAGAGTTATTCAACAAATTATTTTACGAGAATTGAGTTATTTTATTTATTCAATATTAGTAGTAGTGTTGTATATACTTCATTCCGAAGACGTCATCGTCCACGGAATTAAATATAATTTGCATGCTTTTTGATAAGATAAGTTAGAACTAATTAATCTGTTTTAGGGTTTTAAAAATTTTACACTACATATTTTTTGGGTTCCCGAAATAAAATTAAGTTAAAAATATATACAACAAACATGTTTTTTTCGGCGTTTTTTGCTAAATATTGTACGGTGGTACGGAAGCCCTCGTGTGCGACTTGCACATGACCAATTTTTAACTTCAGATCGTCAGTTTCTTTATATCTGAGAATTGCATTTTCAAGCAATGTTTGTATAAAAGAGTGATCGGTCTCGACATGGTACAAAACTAATCCAACTTTCTAATTTCTAAAACAAATGATTCGTAATAAATTACTTGAATCAGCCTAAGACAAATGATTGTCAACAAAATCAATAAAAAAAATCAAGCACCTCTCATTTTTAATATCTTTTGTATTGAGACATCAGTTAAAAAGGCATAAGTAGCACTATTACTAAAGCCTTTGTTTGTTTATTTCTTGGCCCATAAACAACACTGTCACCAACAAATGCTACGTCACATTCCCTTAATAACGATTAGGCATTTGCTGTGGATGTTTTATCTACGGCTTCCACATTGTTTTGCGTCCGCGACTCCGCGCATTCGGTTTGTTTGTAAATTCTTTACTACTAACAATGTTGTATTGTGAAAGTAGCGAGCGTCTATCCGTCCGCTAATAAAACCATAATAGATATAATTCTATGTGAAAATACAACCAAACTTAATAAAATACGTGGAGATGAAGAGTTAGATAACCCGAAAGTCTTTTCTCATAGACTACCAGTCTAAGACAATAGGTAAGCAGGTGTTATAAGAGTGAAAATTGTAATTGTTTGAAAGTAAGAGTCTGTTTCAATCGGCACCTATTGTTTGTAGTTACGCTGGCAATGCATATGTAAATAATTGTTACGTCTTCGTTAATGTGAAATTGGTCTCGTTGGTGAAATGTATGAAAATGATTTTTCTGTCTTTACTCATAGGGCTACATATAGGGTAGCAGGGACATCGTCGCGAAAACTGATACCACCATGGATTCAGTACATGATTCTGAACACACCTTTTTTTTTTTTTTTTTTTTTTTTTTTGAGGATGGGAAATTATCAAATAACTTCTCCCGCTCTGGGTGGAGCGGGAGGGCGTGTCAGACTTTTACTGACTAAAACCCACCCGTGTTCCTTCCGTTGCCTGTGTGCCGAGGTCGCGATATCCCTTTCAGACAAACCCGCGACCCCGGCAGGGTTCTGAACACACCTGAGTTAAAAAAATCGTCGGTTATAAAAAAAATCTGCTGTTTCGTTTCGTAGAAAAGTGCAATACCTACGCGGTCAAAATGTATGGAACAGCAGATTTAAAAAAAAAATAACCGACGTCAAATTTCAACGCAGGGGGGTTCAGAATCATGTACTGAACCCATGGTAACAGTTTTCGCGGCGATGTCCCTGCCACCCTGTATATTTGAATATTAACGCTACCATTTTAATTGGGACCACATTAAACGTTTTGAATACACCAAAAGCTATAAGGGCGTAATATGATACAAAGCAACTTGCGTTTCATATGAAAAAAAAAAAAGATCTTGTGTATATTTAAACTACTTTTCATGGTTATTTTTTAATCAGCTGTTCCATACATTTTGACCGCGTAGGTATTGCACTTTTCTATGAAACAGATTTTTTTTAAATAACCGCTTTAAAATTTCAACGCAGGGGCGTTCAGAATCATGTACTGAATCCATGGTAACAGTTTTCGCGTCGATGTCCCTGCCACCCTGTATATAAGATCTTTTTCAATAAAACATTAAATATATTTAACAACCGATCTCAATTTTGTAAAAATCAATAATAACATGTCCGGTGAAATTCGCGTGAGCTACCAGCTCAAACAATGTAGCGTGATTTGTTCCGATATTATCACAAATAGCATCTTTCAGTCAGGCAAAGCAGCTATATCGCAATTACAGAAGAATTCTTCACTTTTTCCCTAACAAATGTCTTAAGAAGCGGCAAAGTTATGTTTGTAGCATGAAATTCCTAATGAAGATTTATATGTGCAACGCTCCGGTTGGAGCTCGGAATTGTTTTATTTCGTGTCGTGTCTTTGGGCTTGTGTGGATTACGTAAACTCAACAAGATAATTATGTGTATGTATGTACTTCACGCCAAAGACGTTGAAGTCTTCGAAATATTTAAGTTGTTGCTTTCAAACAAACGTTAAGGTTTTTCGGCATCATCCGTTTGAGCCCATAAACATTTGAAATTCTTGCATTGATATTATGACCACTGTGTTTGTAATCTCTAGAACATTTGTCAACAATTTCTTCTTATCATTACATAACATCGTTATTGTTCCAGATGGGCGGTGTCCACGGTGATGACGAGGCAGAACAACATCCAGTTGGCTGACACTGACGTCACAGCTTTCATCCCTCTTTGGGATATGTGCAACCACGAACATGGCAAGGTAAATTAAGACTATGTACGACCAAAATCGAAATAAGTCTGATTTAAGTATCATACATATTTTTCTTGTCTATGTTTTCTATTTGAACGATGACCATATTGGCACTATGACTATCATAGATATATATAAACTAGTATGACACTTTCTATAACTCTGAGCACACAGTAAAATAAAATGGGTACGTACAATACTGCTCATCCATCATATAAGCAATACCCGTCAATTACTTATTTATCTTTCATCACTCGTGTCAAGATAATAACAGTGCTTAAGTAGTAATAAATTGATTGAAAGTGAACATTTCATAGACTTTCTATTAACAAATGTGGAAACTACATTTTGCGAAGAAAAGCCGATAATATGCCGGTGATTTAATGTTACGTAAAATCGCTAGAAAATAATTACCTACTATCTATTTAAAATAATTGGCTGTGGTGTTGATGCACGAAAATTATTTTTTTAGTGTTCCGTACTTGAAAAGGAAAAAACGGAACCCTTAGAGGATCACTTCTTTGTCTGTCAGTCTGTCAATACCCTTTTTCTCAGGAACGTGTGGAGGTATCAAATTGAAATTAATATTAAATACCTAGGTCTACAGTCACATGGAGCTCTAAAAAAAATCAAGCTATTAAGTCAATGCAATAAAAAAATACGGCCAGTTATGCGACATATTTTGATACTCGCAAATAAATTACTACCCATAGCCACAAGCATAAATTAAGAAAAAGTCCGTCGAAAAGTCGTTAATTTGTACTTATATTACATAAAAAGGATTTTTTTTTTCGATTACAAACTTACATTTAATAGTTGTAGAATTGTCCGTGACGTTTATCTATGTATGGAAGAACATGACGTATATCTATGTACTTAGGTATGATTTTCAACTACAATGTTAAGTTTGTTTTGGGGATAAATTCATCCCAACTACGAAACCCTTCTTTCTGCGTGATCCGACACGCACTTGACCGGCTTTCACCAGTTAGTAACTTTCTGTATTTTTTTGTACGTAACTGAAAGGTTTAAGGAAATACTTGTAGGTACTATTAGATGATGTTAGTACTTCGTTCTCCTAGAGAGAAAGATGTAGGAAAACGTTGTTATTACTTGTAATATACCACCTACATTTCATGTCGGTCGTCTTTATGAATATTCTTATTTATGTCAAAATATATTGTGCCAATCTTTTTGATATTGTGTACGTTTATTGAATAAACTACACGAAAACTGGATTAAGAAAGGATTGTCTACTTTAAGGCTAATCTAACTAGGCTAGATTTCCGGATAAAAAGGTTTCTATTACTGACTGACTTTGATGCCATCAGCAGCTCTGAAGGTGTCTATGTATTGTTTATTTATTTAACACTTTAAGCACACAAATGTAAAGAGGCGGACTTAATGCCATAGGCATTTTCTAGCAGTCAACCTTTGGGTGATGCAGAGACAAACCGTGGTAGGTGCAATATCGAAAATTTTAGAATAAATATTTATTTAACTATAAGGATATACATATAACTATTAAACTATATATATAATACAATATAAATAAATACAAGAAAAGATAAATACACGAGTATACTAAAACAGGTAAGACAAACAATGGGAAAACATTCACTCAAGCTGAGCACTGGTGGACCTCGACACCGGGCTGCAGGCAGTCCAAGGAAGCCATGCCATCCTTGGATACCAGGCTAACCCGGCGTTTACTACGCCTGGATAGGAACGGCCTGCGCCTGGTGACGGGTACCATCACGGGCCACTGCTCGCTGAACAAACACTTTCACACAATAGGCATAACGGACAGTCCTCTGTGCAGGGCGTGCATGGAGGCTGAGGAAACCGTCACGCACGTGCTTTTTGAATGCACAGGCGTCACCCAGATTAGAACACACACCCTCGGGACACCCAGATCGTTCACAGATGTTCTGAACAGACCAGGAGACCTAATAAACTTCTGGAGGGAGGTGGGCTGGTTGGAGTAACCACCAACGGCCGCTATGGCCCACGCACAATGGTCCACTGTAGGACTAAGTGCGGAAACCAAACCCCACAACATGGGAAAACATTACCGTTGTGATGATACTGCCAGCTTCTTACGAATGTTCCTGTTGACGAAGGCCTATTCAATTGAATTAGTCTATTATCAAACAGTATACAATGTGACATCATTATATACTGTTTGTTAATGTTTTCTTTAAAGAATGACAATAGATTACATCAAGGGCTGCATAAGCTCTGATAATTTGCCAGCAACGCGCCTGAGTCACAATTATACCTGCGACTGGCGTTGCTTGTAAAAGGTATTTAAAAATGTGATAATTAACGAAACATGACCGATTTGCCCTTGCACACATTCAGATGATAAAGCAAACGAGATACTTGATTTCTGTATCATAGCCAATTATAATATAGCCCAGTTTTAGATAACCCAAAGGTGTCTCCCAAAATTGGCTCTGAATCGACGTCGTCAATAGGATAGCCTTAAAACCCCACCCGTCACCGTTACATTTGGTAACACTGGCAAGTTGAAGCACTACTACAACAAACTTCATAGCAACACTTTTCTGTCCAGTACATATTCAATCTATCTAGCCTTTTCCCCGCTATGATGGGGTCGGCTTCCAGCCTAACCGAATGCAGCTGAATACCAGTATTTTACATGGAGCGACTGCCTATCTGACTTCCACAACCCAGTAACTGGGTAATACGATACCCCTTGGTAGGACTGGTTGTCAGACTTTCGAGCTTCTGACGACCCGTAACGGCTGTCAAAGATCCACGAATGATAGCCGGGACCAACGGCTTAACGTGCTGTCCGAGGCACGGAGGGGTCTTGGTATGTAAAGATGGTCACCCATCCACGGACCAAACGCAGCAAGCGTAGTTTCGACCCGTGCGGCTGTTATTTGTTAGGCTATGTCTCCTATAAACGCCACGAGCTCCTCCTGTCTAGTAGATATTATGTAACATAATGTCTAACTAAGTTTTTTGGTTTATTGCTAGATAACTACAGACTTCAACAAAGACTTGGACCGCGGGGAATGCTTCGCGCTGCGAGACTTCAACCCCGGCGAACAAATTTTCATATTCTACGGCGCACGGCCCAACGCCGACCTGTTCCTGCACAATGGGTAAATTGGTAAACGTTATCTATTTGTGTTTTGTGGCTTTTATTTACCTGGCAACTACCAATTAACGACGAATTGTTTATTCATTTTATTATCTTACATTCTAACTTAAGACATTATGCATTTCCTTGACTTTGATAGCACCAAATACATAATTTTTATCACTGCTATTAATTCTCAGTTTGCTAAAAATTATTCATAATGTAGAGCAAAGTTGGTTATCAATGATGCGTCAGAACTTTTAACTAACTAACTCCTAAAAAAATTGGTGAACGCTATCTATTCGTGTCTTATGGCTTTTATTTAACGGGGAACTTCCGATTAACGACGAAATCGTTTTTCATTTTGTTATCTAACTTAATTCATTATGTATGTGTTTTGATTTTGATAGGACAAAATTCATAATATGAATAGTTGCATATATTTCACGGATTTCCTAAGCTTTAACATAATGTAGAGCAAAATTTCATAACTCTGACGGACATGGCATTTGACCAACAATTCTTTATCGATCCTATTCTAATTTGTCAGCCCCACTTTTTGAACATAAGCATCTTCATAACCACAACAATGATACCTCACTTGCCCAACTTAACAGTGCGAGCCAGTCAGGAACAAAATACTTGTTATTAGATAACAAGAAAAAAAATCAAACGAAGCAAAATGAGTATGTAAGGATCGTAGCAGGTGACGTAAGGATCGTAGCTGGTGACGTAAGGATCGTAGCAGGTGACGTAAGGATCGTAGCTGGTGGCGTAAGGATCGTACTGGTGACGTAAGGACCGTAGCAGGTGACGTAAGGATCGTAGCTGGTGGCGTAAGGATCGTACTGGTGACGTAAGGATCGTAGCAGGTGACGTAAGGATCGTACTGGTGACGTAAGGATCGTAGCAGGTGACGTAAGGATCGTAGCTGGTGACGTAAGGATCGTACTGGTGACGTAAGGATCGTAGCAGGTGACGTAAGGATCGTACTGGTGACGTAAGGACCGTAGCAGGTGACGTAAGGATCGTAGCTGGTGACGTTAGGATCGTACTGGTGACGTAAGGATCGTAGCTGGTAACGTTAGGATCGTACTGGTGACGTAAGGATCGTAGCAGGTGACGTAAGGATCGTAGCAGGTGACGTAACGTTCGTAGCAGGTGACGTAGGGATCGTAGACGGTGTCGTACGGATCGTAGCAGGTGGCGTAAGGATCGTAGCATTTGGCGTTCTGTAGTTTCTGCCCCATGGGCAAAAGGCGTGAGTTTATGAATAATTAAGTAAGTACCAACATAAATATGATATAAAACAGAAATCCAAAGACATTTTAATGTTAAAGCGAACGTATTGAACCGAACCAACGTATGTTTATTTAGCTATGTAACACGATGTAGGTGCGTTACATGCATTTGTAATGGAATAGTAACAAATCTGCGTGTAACGCTATCCGATGTTCCTGGTTCATAACGGTGACGCAACTCATTACAGCTTGTTGTGAGTTATATCACACTGACTGCTACTGTTCATCACCAGTGACTTGCACTTCGGATTCAATTGACACATCTGTCGCAAGAAATTGAAACGTTTGACTTGGATTGCACATATGATATTAATTGTTTCATGTTAGGTACAGAGTAGTTTGCTTTTAGCCGACTTCGGCGAAGCAAAAAGGAGGTTTATGATTTTGACCGGTATGTATGTATGTGGATATGTTCATCTGTTCCCTCATAACTTCTAAACTACTTTTTGATTTGACAAGTGAGGTATCGTTGCAAGCATCTTGATCGTCCGCTAGTTACTTATATGCTATGAGACGTTAATTTAAATTGAATATGGCGTCCTCTAGAGGACATATAGTCAAATCGTAATCTGTTCGATTTATGTATATTCCCTAACACGACGTGTGACACCGGATTTTTATTTTTTCTCTCTGTGATGTCTTGTTTATACCTTTTTAGTTGGCGATTAAAAAAAAAGCATATTGTATCTATATATCTAATTACAAGTGTTTTGTATTATCACGTTATTTAATTTAAATAGTACTTTACAGTACTTTTATCTCAAAAAGCGGCGGGCGCATTACTCTTGGTTAGCAAATGTACAAACATGCTGCGAATGTGTGTGTAAGCGCAAGAGCTCTGTACCGTCCGAGACGCTGGCGAATTCGGAAGCGTGTGTGTGTTATGTGCTGACGCTACTCGTCTTCACGCACACATTCGCAGCGTCTTTGTACACTTGAATACCACAAGCAAAGCACGCGTCGCTTCGTGAGATAAAAATACTATATAAATAACTATACAAGTTTTGAGCATAGAGTAACAAGGTGGAAAGTTCCTCCATCCTGAATCCTCCGACGAGACGGGTGTTGTGACTGGTGTGCTACTGTCGGTATCTTGTATACAATACGGCCGATATAACTTGGTAGTTCCGAACTTCGCGCAGAAGGCTGCGCAATAACTTTTTTGAGAAACCAAATGGTGACATGAGGCGAGTGTGAGTGAGAAAACATGCGCGAAAGTTCATAGTTCCTATGTTCAGAACTGCCAAGTTATATCGGCCGTATTGTACATGCAGATTTGTTTTAATGTAGGATTTGTGTGACATCAGATCTTTTGCGTAATATGTGTAATCTGTAGGGAAATAATGGTGTAAAAAAGAAAAGCCAAAGAATTGCAGATTTACAAAAATGATATGCAGATAAAGTTTTTAAAATAGCTTTTGCCGAGATAGGAAGGGCAGGGAACTCTTCAACTGAACGAGATAGCTGCGTTGTGTTTCGACTGTTTGAATTTGTCTTGGCTGGCCCAAGCAGCATTCATTTCGTTACGAACAGAAGAATTTTTCAAACCAATGTGATAACCCTCGCATTGCGATTACAAGTGTGTTATAGGTACGCAATTAGGTTGTTGTAGATATCGCAAGCACTGGCGCCCGCGCCGGCCGGCTGTCAGCAGGCTCTCGAATAAATCTCTCATTATAGATATTTGTATAATATTCTGCGACTGACAAGCGACCTTATTGTATAATTAATAGACCATGTAAATACATATTTAATCACTACGTCTGTCTATTTTCCTGAAAAACGAACTACGAATAATAAAAATCGTGTTTTTCCTTGTTTGATAAACACTACAACAAGTAGAAAACATTGCGTCGTCGCTCATTATGAATGTCAACGTGGCGATGTACAAGCGACGCCATTTGTTAGTAGCAGTAGGTGCGCTCGTGTTGGAGCCACGAAAAAGTGAATATACAATTACAATGTAAAGTAAAATGTTCAGTAACAATGGGTAACATTAAAATAACATAAGCTATAGGCCAGTCCTCTGAATCAACATTTAAATTGAATTTAAGTATAATAAAACTAACAGAAACATGTAAAACGATTATCGTTTAAGGCGCACCTCAAGCAAAGAGGCTACTTTTCAAATATCTTCTTTGAATATAAACCTAAGCTTTACGGATACCAGCTTGAACTCACTGTTTTTATTCGCCATTTAATTTGCTTTGTATAGTAAAGTATGATTTTTTCAGACCAATTTTCTTATCTCATAATATCATGCATGTATTCCTGGAAGGGTTAGACAGAGGTTTCCCTATAGTACACCTACATTTCGCCAGTTATGTTTAAGTCCCATGTAATAGGGGGCGAGCCTATTGCTATCAACCGTGCACAAATCCAGACTTGGGGTTGCTACTGAGTAATTCCAGATGGAAAACCCCAATAACACTGCCCGACCCGGGAATCGAACCTAGGACATCATGCTCAGCAATATCGCTTGCAAACACTAGTCCAACGAGGCTATTGGCAATTTTCTTATTATTTAAGTCTTCTACCAACATAGTTCATATCTCATTATGTCTCGTCATTTTTCCAGATTCGTTTACCCCAACAACCAGCACGATAGTCTATCTCTGTCACTCGGCGTCAGTTCCAGCGACCCGCTCCGTGAAACGAAGCTGTCGCTACTGACGAAGTTAGGGCTGGCAGGCATCGCCCACTTCAGTCTGTACCAAGGAGACAACCCTATCAGTGCAGAGCTACTTGCCTTTATTAGGATATTTAATATGAATCAAGGTCAGTAACATTACAACCCTAGTGTTATTATTAGCCCCCGTACCCAATTTTTTAAAGCAGCTTTTTTTTTCTTGGCTATCTGTTCTTATTCTCTAAACATCCCTTCGGATTTCAAAAGATGTCGAAGTGTGTATCCGCGCTATATTACTACATAACATAATTGAGTTTGCTTCCGCCTTGTGTGGTCACTTGAACGAGGTTCGAAGTGAAGTTTACAGGATAACTAACAAATAACTCTATGGCTAATGATGCGTATACACGGTGCATGTAACATTTTATAGAGTCTGTTCCAAAAGTATCTAATGAAAGTGTAAACAAACCCTGTTCAGGTTAAATTCTTTCGCAATCAATCACTAAAGGGAATTAGTAACATCAATCAATCAATCTGCCTAGCCTTTTCCCAACTATGTTGGGGTCGGCTTCCAGTCTAACCGGATGCAGCTGAATACCAGTATTTTACATGGAGCAACTGCCTATCTGACCTCCACAACTTACTGGGTAATACGATACCCCTTGGTAAGACTGGTGTCAGACTTTCGGGCTTCTGACGACTCGTTAACGACTGTCAAAGATCCACGAATGACAGCCGGGGCCAACAGCTTAACGTGCTTTCCGAGGCACGGAAGAGTCTCGGTATGTAAAGATGGTCACCCATCCACGGACCAACCCGGCAAGCGTAGCTTAACCTGATGGATCGACCCATCCTACCTCAACGAGTAACATAATCATCTGTATTTAGGAGGCTTCAAGTGTTTCAAATTTATATCTCACACTTACAATTATTGTTTGATATTTTTTTTTTTAATAATTGAAATATCATCGATTGTCAAAAAAACATCTTTCAGGTGATTTAAAATAAGAATTTCCGGTTTAATTATTCGCATAATCAAATCATTCAATTTGTAAGTGAAACTAGAAATTGGCATCCATAGGTACGTTTTCTGGTCCATTTGTTTACATCTTCATCAGAAACTTTTGAAACAGACTATAACTATCGTGTAAATAAGTGCGTGTCCAGTCATCCAGTGTCTTATGCACCGCACGTGTAACCCGCACTTTATCATACTCAAATTACAAGCACAGTGTATACGTGCCTTAAGCTTTGGATAACCTAAGATCTGAAAATCTATTGCCTTAAGGGGACTACAGGACAGTTTTATAATGCGTAAAAGTATATGATCCACTGCAGTAAACAAAATCAGAAAAATATATGATATTCTTCAGGATATATGCTAGTACGATAGTGTGTTGAAAACATAATACAACTAATTTGATACGATAGAAAAAAATCATGAAGGTACCTCTAAAAATTTCTTTTAACGATTAAAAATCATATTAATTTACATGCAATCATTCTGATTTTTTGTCAGATTATTGTACAAGCTACATATTAGCATAATAGTGTTTTAATTTTCCAGTCCAATCAATAGATTTTTTGTAAATCGCTAACTGCTTCATATTTTGCAATAAATTACCTGCGTCGTGTCATCGCGCTTCTCTTTCATTTCTATGCACTCCGACAGTGACCGCGCTTTAGCTGTTGTAAGCCTCTTAAGTAAATGACATGATCATTATTATTCATTGATTTTGACCAGAACAATGAATTTCACGAGAGCTTCTGTACAAAAAAAAATGTATGCCGTCCACTAATTAGATGGTCTAAGTGAAAAAGATATTTGATTTTAATTACATGGGAAACTACTTTTTCGCTATGGAGAAAACTTAATTAGATACGTGCACAACTATGATGTCTATCTAAAAATATTACGTTGCTTTCCAAACTATGTTAGTAATTGAATCTATACATAAATGTGCATTATGCTTGTGAATGCGTTATGCTGCCTTTGTCTATCCTATGTTAATGTGACACAATTGAATAATAGGGATGATGCCTGGGTAAAAAAAAAAATCTAATTAGTCCGTCAGTCAGATTATAAAAAAATATTCGACACGTATTTTTTGCTTTATCATATTAATAAAACATGACTTAGATAAAACGCATTTTAAGTCGGGGAGTGGGGGTCGCCACGTCACTAGTATGTATAAAATCTACATACTCGTGACGTCATGGCACATTTTACCTCAATGTATATCCGTAATCTTTAGATTACGTAAAAAAAGAAAAAATACGTGTCCAATATTTATTTTATAATCGCAAAGACGGACTAAAAATAAAAAAATTTAAAGACATTTCATGATGACTAATGATTCAATAAAAAACAATATGATTTCAAAGAATAACCGACAGTAATATACGTCATATTCTTTTACAGAATTCCTCTCAATATAAACTAATAATGTCATAGAAATTCTTTCCTCGTTATTTTGATTTTCATTGTTTTATTGACAGATATCTGAAATGGATATTTGTATGTGGTAGTAATGTTAACTGCTGATACAAGCTTATGAACTTATGAGGTATGATGTCACCCATCTGCCTAGTAAATTATCATTTTAGAACATTCAATAGGTACTGCTTTCATTCGTTCTTTCAGAGTAGCCGCTTACTTTTTAGAGCGAATCTGACCTAATTTTTATAATTGTGTCGTGATGGCGCAGTGGTTAAGGCCTCGCCTCTCATGGTTGTGGGTTCAAATCCGGGCAAGTACAAATGTGAATTTTCAATTCATATGTACTTTCTGAGTTTATCTTGGACATTACTCACACCGGTGAAGGAAAACACCGTGAGGAAACCTGGACTTATTATGGTTAATATAAGTTTGAAATCGACAACCCGTCTTGAGCAAGCGTCGTGATCAATGCTCGTGCCTTCTCTGTATGAAAAGAGGCCTTTGCCCTGCAGTGGAGCAGTAACTGGTATTATTATTATTTGTATAAATATAGGTAATTTATATGGGAATAAAAATACGACTGAAAAAAAACCTAAAAACTTATTCGCAGATTATGACTTATATAAAATGTTGACCGAAATGGCCATTTATGTCATAGAAAATTAAGCATAATCTAATCAGCCTATTAAGTTCCCACTGCTGGGACACAGGCCTCCTCTCTTTGAGAGAGAGTGGGCTGTAATCCACCACGCGGACCTACTGTTTGGCGGATGTCACATGTCTTCGAATTTTTAGTTCTAGGACATGCTGGTATCCTCAAGATGTTTTCCTTCACCATTTTGAGAGCAGCGGTGAAGGAATAATGTATACAACAACATTAGTTGTTGTGTAAATTGCACAACTATTGGAGATTTTCGAAATCACCAACGTACCTACAAGACAATCTACCCGTTCATTCATAACTACTCCTTAGAGTATTAAACTTCCCATTAGACCCTAATAAAATCTCAATCTTTCATTTCAGAGGAGCTAACAAAGTGGTCAAGCCAGGGTCTGCCCGGAGACCTAGTATCTGCAGACGCATCTAGCGCCGAAGCAGTGGGCGCAGACATCGATAGACGAGCTTACACCTACTTGCTAACGCGGTGCAAGCTTATCGCTGCAAGTTACAAGGAAATTGCCGACGGTGAAGATGATTCACTGCATAGGTATGTATAACTTAACTAGTCTGAAATGACGCGCCCCATTATCAAATTACAGCACACGGTAATGCGGATTGCTATTCACAAGCTATAGCCAGTGTATGTTGCTACGATTTTTAAAACAAAAAAACTTATGACAACTCCAAGCAGAAATATAACGCTATAATATATCATGGCTCGTGGCCAATATTAACACCGCCATCTTGTTTTGTCAATACACAATGAAAGTGACAATTATACAAATGTTTACTACAGGCCGTTTACTATAACTTGTCCCTTGCCGCCATGTTGGCACCATTGCTTGTCAAGCTGTTTTCAATACTAATAGAGTTCAACTACCAATCACATGACTGCAAAATTCAGTGCTACCAGTTGCGTCACGGGGCAAGTTATAATGAATGCACAGTAACAGCGTCCTCTGTCAATGTCATTCAGGTGCCAATCCTTGTAGCACTCTAAGGGCTAATTTTACCAATGAAACTGACTTCGATCAGCATTTGTAAAACGCGTTCAAAAGCTGTCAGTGTCAAAATTGTTATGGAATATTGTACCCTGACAGCTCTTGATCGCGTTTAGATGTGCTGAACGCGTTCAATGCCATTGGTGAAACCTGCAGTAATTCGTAACACTCCATTTATTTATTGCTGCCCAAATATACTAGTCGACTTGAACTCCAGTAGTAAATGGACTGAAAAACAACAATACAATTTATTAAAGTTTTATCTAATTTACCATAGCCAACAGCGTTTCAAAACGATATCAATAAACTAATGTTTAGTTGCCAGTATTAACTAAAAGAGCTAACTGCATCGTGGCTTTTTATTAAGCACATATTTTTGAAAACTTAACGAAACACTTTCCCATTGAAAAGAAAATACCCGACTATGGAGATAATAATTTCAAGTAAAATTAAACTGGAAATTTTCATTTTAGAAAAAATGTGAAGCTGCTGAAGAAATGCGAAGTACAAATACTACAGGGTGCCATGACGTATCTAGAAGAAACTATACGTAAACTTCCCGCCGCTGAGGAGAAAACTAAATAAATCTTATGCAATCCGGTGAAGATGTCCATAGACTTACTAATCACCTCGCGACAGCTTATGAATGATTGATTAGCATTTACATCGGATACTTCTGCAAGGTGTAGGAAATATAATTAATAAGTATAAAATCTTATGAACAAATCATGACAGTATTGATACTTTATGACCTTGTCGATATAAGTTTTACTAAGTTTAATTTACTTAAATATTATTTAAACACACAACGAATTTCGTTTACTGGGACTTTTTGTTTTATTGTTTGTGTTCATTATTGTTTTTTAGTTGTAATGTACTTACGATTTGTGTGCAATTCTTATTATTTAATATACTTAATTTGAGTTATTATACCATCGTTTTATTTATACTCCTACCTACTCTCCAAGTTTTATACGGTCTTTCGTAAAATTTTCTGGTTTCTGGACCTACTTAGTGTTCAAATAGTTTTGCCCCATTAAGTTCGGGACTGCCTCGTTGGTCTAGTGGTCGCAAGCGCTACTGCTGAGCATGAAGTCTTGGGTTTTTGAAAGAAAAGAAAGAAAGAAAAAGTATTTATTGAGAAAAAAAAAACTTTTTTTTTTTTTTTTTTTTTTTGGTTTTTTTTTTTTTTTAGTTTTTTTTTTTTTGTTTTTTTTTTTTTTTTTTTTTTTTTTTTTTGTTTTTTTTTTTTTTCTATCTGATACTTCTCAGTAGCAGCCCAGAGTATGGATTTGTGCCTGGTTGATGGCAATAGGTTCGCCCCATATTACATGGGACTTAATCACAACTGGCAAAATGTGGGTGTACCTGCTACAGGTACACCTCTGCCCTGCCCTTCGGGGAAACAAGGCGTGATGTTATTTTATTAATATAATATTGATTTTTATTTCGGAACAAAGAACATAATGTGTGTATGGTGTGTTAGTAACAGTGTTAGTACCAATCACTCCGTACAAACTGCTTTACAACTGGAGAGCTGAAGCTCTCCGCTACAGTTCTCAGGATGCTGTTGCGATAGTCTCTCCTCAATAGTGAAGTGTTTTCTTGCGGACAATCGCGTGAAACCCGTCGGTACGAGCTTGCGCGAACCTTATCGCTACTTATCATAATTTTACAAATGAGGTATCGTTGGAAGCGTCTTGATCGTCCGCTGGTGATAGGATGTGACGTCACATTGAATATGGCGCCCTCTAGAGGATTTTTTTTTTTAATGATGCCACTTTTAGTATCAAATAAAAGGCCTTAATTAGCCCTTAAAAAAATATTTATATTATAACCCCAAAATAAGATGGAAAAAAACTAGGAGTCACACGTAATCTGTTCGATTTATGCCCTAATAACGCCGGATTTTTTATTTGTCTATCTGTGATGTCTTGTTTATAACTTTTTAGTATTTAAAACTTGTGTGGCGACTTGCTTAGTCACCTTAGTTTTCACTGTTAGTTTTTATGGGTCATAGAAATAAATTTGCACGCGCCTATTAGTTAACAGATAGCAAGCATTGTTCGAACAAGATTGCTGGCAGCCTCACAGAGTCACAGTCAGTAGTGTATACTGAAATGCAGATTTGAAAACGAAAGCTCAATAGGAGATTTCCGACCGATCATCACCTAAAGCTGCGTGCCCACATGTAACAAACACGCCAACAACTCTCCCAATAAAATGACCAACATGTTTCGCATAATGTAAACAGGGATTTTAGCATTTCCTCCTCTCCAGAACCTCCGAACTAATCCAAACAAAGTGGCGATGCGGCGATGGTTCGCGACTCAGATCATACTTTATATCATACTTATAGCCGAGTCGACAAGTCGTAGACAGCATTAACAGAGGCGAATAATTTTTAGAAATCTTCGGTCAAATTATGAACCCCTTATCACCCCCCTGAAATGATTGTCTACAGATTAATGACCCGACTTTTAATTGACCTTGACCTTTAACTTACACTGGCGTATTACCGTACCTTAGCAAGTAATCATAGAAAAAATATTTAGAACTTGTAACCGTACCTTAGCAAAGTAATCATAGAAAAAATATTTAGAACTTGTAAAGAGGATCCATTAAATCACAAATTTCGGTTTATAAAATGATTTATTTTTTCCTTTTACATGTACCTATACATAAAAGTATATAACTCGTAGACACATTTCATTCGCCGTATAAATAATAGGAAGTATAAAATACAGTTAAAAAATACTACTTAACTATGAATTTTAAATAAATCCTATGTTAATATTTACAGATTAAAAATAGGTTATTCTGCAAATAAATTAATGAAATATAAAATATTTCTATTATGTTGTTTTAAAAACATTATTTTGATTATGATTTATTCTTGACAATTATTGAAACATATAGTCTATAAAAAGCTGTTGTTTTAGTGATTATGTTTCATAATTATTTTAATAATAATCACGAAACATTTGATTAAATCATTGTTATGCGTGATTTATTTAAGAAAAGCCTTTCTACCTAAGATTTTACATCCCATCCTAAAAAATAAAACGAAAAATTGAGGTAAAATCCGCCTGTCGGCTTTTTAAGGTTGGCAATACTGAATACAATAATTATGTTACCCTAAACATAAAATAAAAAATAAGCATCGTTGTATTACAAATTAATTTATCATGTAGTTAACTCTATTTAATACTTATTTTATCACAACTTTGAGAACTGCATACATAAATAGTGCTAGACAAACGGAGGAGGTATATTTTACATAAAAATATAGATCCTCGCAATTTGTCCAAGTATTATAACGAGCATAAATAAATTAAATAACTACTACTCTATTTATACATCTAAATATTCGTAATGCTAATCTTAATACCTATTTGGATACAAACGACTTTTTTCAAGCGTTAAAAAGGCACCATCGTTAATATACGTTTTAGTACGAGACCCTAAGCATAGTTTATTGAACTGTAATCCTATTCTATGCAGTGGTTCATTACCGTCGAAATAGTCGGAATTAAACATTCTCACGTCATTTAGCAAGAGAAAAAAAATGTCAACCTAAAGGTTTTTCGAAATGCAGTCTCCGTCGAATTACGTCGTGTAACTCGGGAGGTAAGGTACATATTCGTCAGTTCTACTTAATAATTATAGATTAGGCTCATGTCACAATAATGAGTTCCGGCTTCTTAAAAAATACAGGCGAGGAGCTATGGTTACATCATATTATACGTGCATCCGATCCTTTCTCTATCAGCATTAAAATAATTCTACTTCTAGCTATGACCATTGGCATTTTAAATGATCAACACTACCTTACAAGTCTCAACAGTCATGTTACTCGGCAACTAACAAAAAGAGAAATATACCTATAACCTAGAATATTCTAGAACCTATTTGATCCGTCCCTTATGTGGGACGTACGCATGTAGGGGCGTCCTCGGTTGCCCGCGGCGGAATCCTCGGGCGGCCGCTAAGACTCCGCCACATAGCGCGGCGATCAACACGCCACATGACACCATGATGGCGGATAGTGCTGATGTCTTCATACAGGTTTGTCCTTCAGGTGCAACTGGAAATGGGAGGGAATATTGTTCTTACGCATTACTTGGATATTTTACAAAATTAATAAATAAAACAAGTTGTCCAAATAAAGGACCTTTGGGTAAGATGGAAAAAAACAAGATAAGATGAAAACTTAAGCTCTAAAATATGAAATAAGTAAAAAAAAGACCGAGAACTAAAAGCTCATTAGAAGAAGTTTCCACAAGGCCCGTACCTAATTTAAAAAAAACAGCCTTACAAACCATTAAACTTTAGCGTCGTTTAAATTCAATTATTGAAATAAAATTAGCTTTAATCGGTTGAACGGACTGTAAAAAAGGTTTTTTTTAAATGTCTAATCTTATTTTAAATGGACTTTCAGACAAAATTCAGCAAAGAGTCATAACTTTAAAGACAATCTGGGTGTAGAAAGATTCGACTCTCATTTGCGGGATGGGCCTATTTTCTTATGCAATTTTATTTAAAGAATCATAGTAAGTGAAATAATCACTTACCACCGGTGCTGGCAGCCAACTCGGAGTCCTCTTCACCCTCTTGCAGCACCCTGAGTGACTGGAACAGCGATATGTTCTCGGAAAGTCGCGGCGCCACGCTCGAGGCGGGGTCTAAGTCAGGCTTACTCTCTATCGAACGTCGCTTCACGCTCTTCATGTTACGCCAGTGGCAAGGTTGGGACTGTGAATGGGAAAAGAATAAATTTAATTATTTAGAACAGGAAAAAGTGTTAGCGATAAGTATCTTGAAAACTATCTCCTTCCAAAATCCTAACTAATATTAAGTATAAATCCGAAAGTGAGTTTGTTTGTTACGCATTCACGCTAAAACGGCTGAACAGATTTGAATGAAATTTAGCCCATGAGTAGACCATGACGTGGATAAGGATATAGGATACTTTTATCCCGATATTCTCACGGGATCGAGATTTACATATGTGAAACCGCGGGGCGCAGCTAGTAATTGATAAAAAGGGTATGATTCCTGCGATCCCACTTCGCCTTTGTTATGCTCTCTCTCTGTGATGTGTGTTCTACTAATCAAGAAAGCATGAGACACATCTGTAAAGGAGAAGCAACGTCTGGGACCCTGAATTTCTGTTGTTTAAGGCAATCATCTTCGTCAAGTTGTTGGTGTCCTTTTTATGAAGACGATTAAATATAACTAGACACATTATGCAGTTATTTGTACCCGAGCACAACTCCATTTTTGGTTATAGCTCCCTGGAGAGGTTTATGATCAGCAATGGATCATTCTGTATTTAACTCACCGGACATCTTCCATGGCACATCCTGACGTCACACTCGATATAAAGCGCAGGCGATCCAGTGAACCTGAACGTCTTCATGTACGCGTACACTTGCGTCTCGAACACGCCTGACTCCGACCACGAGCCTCGGAAACGGGAGATCAGTTTGTCATCTACTGGACAGCTGGAAAATGATAATAAGTCTAATTCAACAATACATTCAGACACCTAAGAAATATTTCAGCTTTGTTTCGGGAATGGGTAGGTACCTATTGCAAGCGGCTGGGACCACTTAACATCAGCCGATATATTCTGTAAAAATCTGACCATGAATACTGAGGTGAAGTGAGCTGTTAATAGAGCTAATCCCTAGCATCCTGCCGGTCGATTTGTGACAGTGACAGCTCACTTCACCTAAGTTTCACCTTGTTACAGAATCGACCGACAGGTGGAATGACAGCTTATTCACTTAAGTTTTCATGTGAGATTTTTACAGAATCGATCATATTATTTTATATTATCTCTATGTAGTCTTTGGAATAGACCATCTGGCTGGTCATCAAGTGAGCCACTCAGAGTCCTGGGGTCCGCTCCAGGGATGAAAACCGGTCAGGAGCAAGCATCCGAAAACTCCATACCATCTCCAAATTATTCTTGTATTCTAAACCTTACCTACTGATAGTGTCCAATCTTCAATAAAAAATTTAACGACAAGCGATGTTCAACAATAGCGCCATACTGAGTTGATCCAGATAAAAGAACTTACCCATATTCATCAATAAGTTGTATTCTCTTCGTGGCTCCGTTGTGAGCGAAGCAGTCGTTCACGACGATGTCGAATCCGTCTGAAAACAATAAATTCATGTTAGATTTTGATGCACCACCATGGCAAGATCTTTATCAACGTGAAACTACGACATTATGTTCTGATACTGTGGGACAGTCAACAACACGACCGTGGTAACACTTTGACTTCGTCAGCACTTTTTATTTCGCAGCAATTGCACGGTTTTCGTGGGTACATACAGCACAGGTCAAGTGCTACTCACTTCTTAAATGACGTGTGGTTGCCTTGCCTTCACGTAGGCCCTGGTCATGAAAATATTCTTATTACAAGAAATTTCTGACATACATAATCCAACGTCGTTGCTCCCATACCGTTCCATATAATAAAATTTACCAAAAACGCAAGATCTTGATTGGGTAAAACTGATTGGAATATTTCTGGAGCCGCATTGCGCGTAGACATGCGATCTTTAACAGTTCAACCGTTACCGAGTCTCGCCCTTAGACTTACGGTATTTAATTGTTATTGGTATATTTAGTTCAGTTGTACTACGGTAAAAATAACTGCCGATTAATAGACATTGTGACAAAAACCGGTTGAGATTCCTTTGAAGTGAATACTGCTAATTGAATCGATTTTTCGTGCAACGAAAGCGCTGTAGTGGGTGCAACTTGTGATTTACTTGGTTGGTCTTGTAATCATTTATGATGTTAGCTAGATTTATAAACGTTCCAAATGATTGCTTTTCATTTCCTTTAGATAAGTTTAGTAGCATCGACGGCCCTAGCAGTACCCAGCGTATGAATTCATATTTGTAGGTAAGCTGTTATTTGTAGGCTAAAAGGTAACCTTTTAGCAAATCCCACAAATATGAATTCATAGTTCTATAACAGTTTCCAACCCTTGGTCATAATTAGCTTATACAACATTAAACTGATAAATAATGAAAAAAAAATACATAAAATGGTTCTCACCGTAAGCGCTCCTCATATAGATAAGCAAAGTGAGAGGATCTCCGACGCGCACAGGTCCCGACACGCGCGCTCCATTAGCACCATACCCTGACCGAATCTCCATGTAACACTCAGGTGGTTGCAGGGTAAACACGACCGGGTTTCCTGTCGCCACCCTGGAGGTCAACATAAGGGTTAATTAAAGCGAAATGTCCGTTTCTTTTTCGATTAGTAAAGAATGAAAACTTGAAACTTTCAGGCTAGGCCTGCGCCTGCGCTTTAACCTATAAGACTCGTTAGGATTTAAAATAACATTTTCAAAAATTCACTTCCATTGCATTAACTGCAACATTGAATGGAATATGAAATGAAATGTTTATTTTTGGAAGTAGATCTTTTAACACACTTTTACACATTTTAAAACTAGATGGCGCCGGATATTCCTCGCTGACTAATCCCTGAGAATAAATGCCGAAACAAACTCAGAGGTCATGGTCTCTTTTAAAGTCCAAACATTATTTATTAATATTTTATGTGCCTCTAACAATGCAGGGCCATGTCTGGAAGGGCAATTTGAATAAAGAGCCATTGCAGCTTTGAGTTGACCTGTCCCAACAGACGGCATGCATGCATCAGTCATGGTGTAACTCAAACCTATTTTAGGAAGCCCTGTCACACGACTCTACCAGTCGGTCGATTCTGTAAAAAGATCAACGTGAAACTTAGGTGAAGTGAGCTGTCACTGTCACAAATCGACCGGCAGGATGCTAGGGATTAACACTATTGACAGCTCACTTCACGCTCACTTCACCTAAGTTTCACGGTGATATTTTTACAGAATCGATCGGCAGATCTGCAGAAAATTTGCGTAGGCCATATTAAACAGTTCTCATAAAATAAATTTAGTTCACATTCATTCAACCTTGCCAATGTAGACTGCGCACTGTTCTCCACTACTTTAGTGTTTAAAGTAGCAGGTAATTATGCATCTGAGAAAATAAGAGACTCCCAAAGTCCCGGTTTGTCCAACTAATCCGGTTTCCCGATTACATTCAGTTATGGTTATAATAATGCATTTATCACCAACTGTCACAGATAATCGCTTCCCGATCTATGTCAACAAGATCATGCGTGCGCAACGCCTTGACAGCAAATCTGATCGGCCATGGTTCGCAAACATTTTGTGGTTTTCAATAAAAATAAATGTTTAAATTTTCACTTTTTAGTTATGAACTGAACTGAAAACAAAATTCTAAGAAGACCTCACGCATCATGATCTACTTTAAATCGATAATCGATTTAAAGTAGATCATAGCTTAGAATAAACCACATCTTTGCCAAATCTTATTTCTATCTTTTGGTAAATACGGTTTCGGCAGAATTATTTTCCAATAATTCAATCTAAGCAATGACCACTGATCCAGAGCGGGCCGGATACGGCACAGATGAAACAATTATACAGATGGATAAGCAAAAGCATCCACATAAGTAGACATCAATAACCATGTTAGTACCAACCAGGTTAACATTTCGTTATCATCATTTATCTGCAAAGGCAGGATTAAACTGTTTACATACCTAAGTATAAAATAAAGATTACACTCTCCCTCACAATCTGTACCGTTGAAATATGATTCGAAAATCTTGTCAAATAAGACCTGCCGGTCGATTCTGTAAAAATATCACCGCGAAACTGTGTCACTGTCACAAATCGATCGGCAGGATGCTAGGGATTAACACTATTGACAATTCACTTCACGCTCACTGCACCTAAATTTCACGTTGATATTTTTACAGAATCGACCGGCAGGTACCGGCAGGTATCTTTTCAAATAAGAGTAGGTACCTAAGTACTCTTATTTGAAAAGATTTCCGAATATTTCAAGGCACGAATGTATGGAGTCTTTGGCTATTCAAAATTTAAGCAAATGAATTTCTACTCACTCTACGTCCAAAAAAGGGAACGTGACAGTCTTCCAGAAGTCGTATCCATACTCGCAGGTGACCTTGAAGTGTTCGTCCAGCTCCTCTTCTATCAGCGAGTTGTACTGCACCGTTATCGTGTTCCACATCAGGTTCTTCTGTCATACGAACATACATTTTAAAATTAAATACATTATTTAAGTTACAAATGTACGCGTAGGTAACGCGTCCAAAATGTAGTTATAGATACCTAATTTGAGTAGGGATTCCCTTGTTAGAAGATCAGAAGGGTAAGTTATAGGCTCTACGACAAAATATCGATAAGAGGAATTTGTGTAGACCTCGTAGCAAAATGTCTACGCGTGCTACGCTTCTACGCACTGTTTACACATTCAGACTTTATCGTATCGTGCGCATTATGCCTCGGAATGTTCATAAAACTCTAGGACTTGACTGTCATGAGAATATCTATGAATCTAAATATCACAGGATGCCGTCTACGGAGTCCTCAGATGGTATCATAATAATGAAACTCATATAGTGCGTGCTCTTGCTATTTTATTCCGCACACAATGCCTATGGTACTTACTAAAAAGTCCTATTTCATACCGTCTTCTGTTTCCCTAACAAAATGGCAATTGAGATTACATCTATCTTCCAAATATGGTGGTTTTAATATTCGTAGTCACCAGGTTTTTATCAAGTTGTGGACATTATAATCCCGTATCTCCCTCATAAGCAACCGTCTTTGTACTAAAATGTTATCATAGTCTACCCTCTCATCTCATCGTCCTGATAATGAGAAAAACTGTAAGTCTTTATAGAAGTTAAGTTCAATAAAAAAAATACTAAATTAAAACATCTCCGTAGGTACGTAGGCTTGTGTAGTGTTCTGATTTAAACATGTCTCAATGTGCTGATAGAAGACTCTAGTCAACAGTACAGCCCTGTACTGTCTGAGAGACATTAATTACTTCTTATGTAAGCAACTAGGCTTACATGTGAGTACTAACTTACAGTAGGATGTTTCCTGCTGTCATCGTGCTGACCGTTCCTGCCCAGTGTGCCGCATCTGTTGAGCTGGATGTAGAACTCGTAGTAGTCTCGCCCCGTGCCATTTATGTACATGCAGTCCGGATCGTATGAATAGCCTGCAATAGGAATTCAATTGTCAATTGTTTCTTTTAAGTAGACCCTAAAATGAATGGTCTCAGTAAGTCCCAGCAACAATTTTTACTTATAATGTTTAGGTAGAGTTCATGTTGAAACACCATTACTTATTAACTACATAAGTATTTCAAAAATATGCCCGGTAAGAAAAAGAATACCTCTTTTTCCTGTGTTGAAAAGCAGCTCCTCAAAGTATTGCCCCAAAAATCAAGCAAAAACTCATAGCAAACATCAGCCTTACAAATAAAATAAAACATAATAACGCACAGTTGACCTAGCCACCGCAATAAAACGTTTTAAAGAAAGTGCTTAGAAACCGAAACCGCACTCAAGTTCCTACTAAAAGCAGATAATATCTAGGTAAAAGGGTGACATAGTTCACCGAAACTATGTCATCAGACATTACTTAATTACTTTTTAACAGTCATGTACTGCGTTCTTAGGTAGGTACTTAGGTAAAATATTGCTCAGTTACTGTCCCTAATTGACCATTCTTAAAGCTTTTACCTACTCGTATTTTCGTATTAGGCTTTTGGTATTTACCCTTATTTTATATTTTTAAGCACATACTTACTTACTTAAAATAAAATTCTACTTTACTTTCGTATTATTAATAAGGTATATGCGTTCGAATTTCCCTGTTCGGATGACCAACAGCAAAATTCTATGTAGATAAACGACATGTATGTAGTAGAAAAATAGACAAACAAAAAGTGATTTCAATAAAACCTTTTATAAAGGCAGTAATTTAAAGTTGCTTCTAGCCTCTAACGGTAGTGTGAATCAGCTAAGCGGCTGTCCCACGAATCATAAACAATGCATCTAAGGGGGGAAATGGTATAATCTTATAGTACTGTACAATTTAATATCTAGTAATATTCCTAGACCGTGGTTTATGGTAAATTGTTCCCGTGACTTAGTGTTACACTTACGTTCTATCGACTTTGATCACTCTGAGATCATTCTCTTTGTTTAGTCTATTAATTATTTTAAAATTATCCATTTATATAAAAAAAATATGGTATCACTTAAGAACGACCGGACTTTGAATGTTCGTAATAAGCCAAATAAGGGAAAACAAACTGGACAAGTTGCCCGGAAAATTTGATAAGTCGGGAAAAGCAGTGTGTTCACACAGTGTTTTTTTAAGGGAATTGAAATTTGGGCAGAACAACGTCTGTCGGCTCAGCTAGTAATAAAATTAGAACACTACATAGCTTTTTAGAAAAACTACTACTACCTACTAGAATGTATCAAGCAACCACACAATTAGATTCAGAGATCTTAATAACCAAACTCCAACAAAACCGATCGATTGGTATTAGGAAATACTTTATTTTTATATTTTTTTGCTGAATGGGCCTGCCCTTGACCTCACACCTGTTGGAAAGCGATGGATGAGGTCTATGAAGGAACGAGGGTGCCCAGAAAATGCCTGATCACTCTTGCTTCGAAGGCAGACGAGTATTAAGTGGAAGGGACAAGATGCTGGCAGAGAGTTCCAGCTTCTTAAACTTATGCTCAAGTAAGTATCCAGGTAGTGGATAGTATACTTATGATACAAAAGATGATTTTGTATCAGCCTTCATTTTCCCGCAACAGAATGTAGAATTCTCGATGTTATGATTTGATACGCTGCTTACTTAGTAACAGAACATCTAAAGATAAATAAAATGTTCACATACTCTTTATGAGAACATTTCATTTCAGTGATGCTGCGCGCTTGATTAACGATAACCACGTCGCGAAATTATCAAATCTCACATCCGACGCACATGCCCTTTGACAACAACGATAAGAGATGTGGAACAAACATAGCATAGCAAGCACATGGAGTGCTAATGTGGGAACGACCGTGCGAAAAACTGCAGGCACTGTATTGTTTCTCGAATTCCATTTTGATTTAATTCCCTAAACAAGGTGTTTCTCTGCTGCTAGACATGAGCTATATGAGATTATTTTAATGTACAAACAGCTTCATTTATTTGGTAACCCTAATCTACCTATTTAAATGCGTAGGGGACTTATTGGGCAAATGAGTACAGCAGTCTATAAAAACAAATGTGAAAAAGTGATTTTCAGAAATAATATGAATTCGGAACCAACGTAAATAGTTTAGTTCCAAATACCGAGTTAAAGTAAAAGCGACGTAAGTCGTCCGACATGCACAAACGTCAGGTCAATGGCGTTCCATTTGTATAAGTATGAAAACTTCATTTACTTCTTACTCGTTGACCAGAAACAAAAGGACGGATCGACACAACGTTCCCGAGTTGCGACGCCGCCGCGCCGCCGCCGAGACGTAAGTAACAATACCATGGTAATGACACTCGTCTAGTCTACACGCCTAATTGTTCCAGCTAACTGCACAATCCCTAGGGTTAGGCTGATGACCGATTACACCGTAGGAACTTCCCTAGGTAACTGACATAACGGTTGGTTAAACTTTTATGATTTGTGGACAATAGGCAAGATAGAAGCGTTATTGTATTACAACTCGCGCTTGGTTAACATTAAGGTGTTAATAGAGTTGAGCATTCACTCGTAATAAGCATTCTAGCGAATGTTACATTACAGAAAAATAAACGGGAACGTTTTTGTGAGCATTTTAGCGAGCGTTCTATAGCGAGCATTCTAGTGAAAGGACAGTCAATTTGCTTCGAGCTTTTTGCCGAGTCGAGCCATTCTGTCATTGTTCCACCGCCGTCCCTCTATGTCTAGAGCGTTCGCTAGAATGATCGTAAATGTTCGTAGCGATGTTTGGCTCTATGCTTGGCTCTGTTCGTTGTTCATTTCGACAAATTTAAAAACGGCGAATGCTCGATGTTCTGTTACAAGTGAATGCTCAAGTCTATCAGCACCTTTAACATCGAGATCATATTTTTGCAAATCTTTTAGGTTTTGTTGGTTTAATACTTCATTTCTTGGAAACACTTCTAGTGTTAAAGACGTAAGAATAGAAGACGTTCTCACCTGCTGAATAAACCAGGCCGGCGAACGATCCGTTGAACCCGACTCTAATCTTCATGAAGTCATCTTGGCACTCGGCTTCAATATCTATTAACAAAAACAATATCTATTACATTCAAGTATTATGAATTCATACCATCAACGTAGGTATAGCTTAGACGGAGAGACTTAGAGAAGAAGAGTGTCCGTGGAGTTTCTTGCTCGTTCTTCTCCATAGGAACCTTCCACGCTTTTGAATGGGCAACGAGCCATCTTTCTGACCCCTAGACAATTCAAAAGTGCCTGTTTTATTTGAAACTAATGTTTTGAATTTCAGACAGTTGGATAAATATTGAGCTGCCCACCCTTTTAAAATACCCTAGCTTAGTCTACTTCGCCAAATCTCCACCGCAAACCTTTTTTTGGTAGGTTAGGCATTTCACGTCAAATACAAGTCAAAACTATCTCACTCTATAGTAACGTGAGGACAATAGTATCTTGATACGTATCAATTATAATCCCTGTATCCTGCATCATATGAATAGTTCAGTAAAATCTAATAAAAAGCCACACAAAGAGTTGCGCAAGCGCGGCGCCACGCGCTCCATACGATACCATCTCAATCTGTCCGGTTTCACAACATTTGGCAGACAATGTTTGCTGTTTATGATATGTACTTTTGTGTATTTAATACTTTAAGACTAGGCCTTTCTTCAGTTTGACTGAATCTCGAAATACATGTAAGTAGCAAAAATGAATGCTAAATCCAGCTAACACTGAGGTTGACACAACAGAAGGTCAACACTTTGGTCATCCATTCCGCAGGGATCACTAAGATGATGATAAGGGTCAGCAAAATAATAAAGGGCTTCTTCATCAAGCAGGGAACTTAACTTAAAAAAAATAAACTCGTTGTCAGCTTTGGACAGTCATAAGCTAGGGTGGATGGATGGACTCACACTGCACTCGACTGCCATTGGTCCGATGCCTCCGGTATTCGCGCTCCCAGGCTGGTGGTTCCCGCCACGCCGTGTCCACTACAGGCGAGCGTGGCTTGATGCTCACCGGTATATAACTGTTCTTCTCCGATAGGAATACCACCTAGACATTAAAAATACAATTATTAAATTGATACTAGAAATAAAATTATTAAATAGATACTAGAATATAATTATTAAATAAATACTAGAAATACAATTATTAAATAGATACTAGAATTACAATTATTAAATAGATACTAGAAATACAATGATTAAATAGATACTAGAAATACAATTATTAAATAGATACTAGAAATACAATTATTAAATAGACGCAGTTTTTTTTTTGCAACTTTTATGTTTAAAAGCGTCGCTCACAGGTTAATTGTTGTGGGTAACCATGAACGCAACTAGAGCGATGTCAACTATGCAGTTTAAACTATTTCATCAACTACATGCATTTTTGATCAATTGTCTATGGTTGTTTGTTTTATCTACCTACAGATCCTGTCTGCCATAGACAGTGGACGTTAAGTAAATATTCCAACCCATGTTAATTTAATGGTAGCAAGTTTAAACAAAATAATTATTCTACTTCATAGATCGCTGATCATCATTCGGAAGTTGCGAAACTGACCCTTAGAAACGTTTAAAACTAGCGCAACAGTTATGCTGTATTACATTGTTACAATATTTAATTGTAATGACTCATTTTGTTTAATACATTCCTTATATGAAGAGCGTTCGCATTTGAGGAGGTAGCGCTCCGTGGAGGTTTCACAATCAGATAGCCCTGAGATAACATAAGCCTAACTACCACCTTCCGGCACACGCGACTTTTGACTGCCTTCAACAAATAACACAACCTCCGCTAATTAGCGCCATAAACGACTGTTAACTTAACAAGCACCTAAAAAACAGTCACGAAAGTAAAACCGTTAGCCTTATTGTGACCGAGCACTGCAACTAGATTGCAACCATTACCTGACCAAAGAAAAAATTCAAAACAAACTAACGAATTACGGCGTCGGTAATTCACCATTTCACAGTCACGACCCCTTGAAAGTTTTGCACAAAAAAGACGTAAATGGCAGTAAGTATGCCAGGGCAGTTCGCACGCCGGCTGCCAGTACCTACGCATTTTAAAATTGGGCCAGTGGAGTGCCGGAGTGAACGCCGTCGCCACATCACTTTGACAAATTGATTCCAATATAAAACAACAAATAAAGCTATTGAGGCCACATCATGGCGCGTCAAGGCATAGCTTATCCGTATAAATAGAAATGCCAAGAATTGGGAACACTACTTGCATTCGGTTTTCATGAGGTTTATTAGTTTTACACGCAGTTTATAAGCAGACTTTCGTAGAAGCACAACATAACAAAGAATTCGACGAATACCTGTAACTGTTATCCAATTTAAATAATGTCGGTCGGACCGTAACAAGTTTGTATTTCACGGCACAATTACAATTAAAAATAAATATTGACAATCAACCATCACAGACTCCATGAAGTATGCAGACAACGATGACGCGGAACAGTAAAGCAGTCGTTAGACTTCTTATCTACAATATGCCAGTCCATTCGCTCCTAATAACAAAACCGTAAACAGAGACTACATGCATTTAAAAAACTGCTCTGTCCACGTACTATACCTACCTAGAAACAAAATAAAGTTAGGTAGCAAAGAAAAAGCGCAAGAAAATAGAAATCTGGGGGCCTAAAACGGCCACATTAAGCAATTCCTCTAAAAGCAATTCATTTTCTGAATTCCTCTATGGTGACACATATTTTAGATGAATCATATTAATAGACGCATGAAAAAAATTAAGACCGTAATTTTACCGGATAATTTTTCTTTACAGTTTTTATTAATCAAATGAGATTTTTATTATTTGTTTCTAAAGTTTAAATGTTATTTCATTATTTGTGGACGCCCAGAGGTCGGTATTCGACCATAATTCATTTAAATGTCATGATTCTAATATAGCCATTTTGTGTCAAACGCATGGTAGTGTGTGTACCTAATGTTTTTTTTATTAATTTAATATATTTCTAATGTATATTATATAAAAATATTAGCTTTCTGCACTCCTTCTCCATATAAACTTTAACTGTGCCAAATTTCATACTCCTCCATCCGCGTAATTTTCGTAAAAAGGGGTACAAAGTTTTTGCTTCACGTATTAATATACTAATTATAAAACTGTCAAACAGATGAATTGCGTAACATGAATTGATGTTGTTATAATTATTTATATTGTAGTGATATTTATTTTAGAAGTATTGTATGTAAGTATATTCTCATCTTGTATGTTTATATTCAAATTAGTGAATTGGTTTTTTATTTATGTATTTTGTTTTCTCTTCTACCGTTACACACGTTGTCTACATCTCTTTTTATCTACTTTCCTAGGTAGCGCAGGTATGCTGGAAGATTTCTTTAGAAATAAGCATTGCCTTTGTACGTATTTTTCTGTTACTTTACATAAATGGTTAAATAAATAAATATTTTAAAGATCTTGATCAATATTAATAACGCATTTCCAAGGGATTTTCTCGTTTGTAGGTCACGCCGTGTGTGACCGTCGCCATCGTTCATGGTTTAGATGCAATGTGAGTCAAACAACAGCTACCAGCCATTTACACCAGGTCAGAGATGGATATCACTAGACTAACACTTATACGACCTTCTTAGAAGCCCACAATGCGCGTAACAGTAGCAGATTCAGTTTCTCACGACTTAATTAGTTAATTTGATTATGTTAATTTATTTGTTTTTGTTTTATGGGTTGAGATAACAATTAATATGTTTTACAGGATGTATTTTCAAGATCTTGTCTTGTCAACTTTCTTTTGATGAACAATTGATAGTAGAATCAAATAATTTATTTGCATAATACAAGTTAAAAAGGTGTTGTTACATGTATAAAAGGTACATTGTATTATAACCTCATGAGGTGTGCAAATTAATATAAGTAATTTGCACACTAATCGCAACATTAAAATAATTTAAAATTGAGTTACATTAAAAATAAAAAGATACAAAATAAAACATACACAAGTCAAACCAAAATTTCAATAATCATTATATTTGTGATGCCATTTCAGATAAAATCAGTCATCTTTCATTTAAACAATCATTAATTGAATAGTAACATTTTGCAACTAAGAATTCGCAGTATGGAGAAGCCAATGGAAACCAAGCCATTTATATAAGGTGTTAAAAAATTGTAAGGAGTGCTTTAAACCACCGAACTGAATAACTTTTACTTTGGGACCAACTTTGATATCGCGAAAAAAAAAACTGCTGTTCCACACTAAAGAAAAAACAAAGTATAAAAGTTTAATACCTACTGTTCTGAACTTTGTGGGACAGCTGTTTTCAAAGTTGGTCTCATAGTAAAAGTTACATTCACTCACTCCTTAAACAATTAAAGTTAATATTACAATTAAAGTTTATATTGTACCTAGTGGTACTAGCAAACTTAACATACCCGCGAAAGAACTTTATATTGCTCGAAATCCTTTCATGAATTATAATAGACATAGCATAGACTAAGCAGAACAACATAGCTCAACTTCCTTCGTACAAAAATTATGCGTAAAACACCATAAATTGGCAGCGGAACTACAGATGATAACCTAATCAGATTAGAGAAGCCCTTCGCAACTTCAATATTGTATATTGCACAAGCCCTCAGAGGCTACGGCGCGGCCTCCCCCATTCAGTCGGTCACTAGAGTAGCAGTGCGTTGAGCAACGTGCTGACTGCCACCGTACGCGTAGCACGCGGGAACTCACGCGTGACACAAATAATAGCCCCGTAACCACTCTATTTGATCTTTCAATTTATTCTTTTCATCACACCAAATAATCATTTCGCGGCATTCGATTCATCAGCTAACTAAAATTACCATTTCACTGTGAAATAAGTTTTAAATCCCAAATCTGCAAGATGCAACCGTTGTGTATGCATTGTTATATTTTAATTGCACTCCTCGAAAGTAGGTCCTCTTACATGTCAACTAAGTCTCATACCATTCGTTCGTTCTATACAAATCGACCGTAAAACCAATAAGTGCAGCAATTCCGCAAAACGAAAGGAAAAGATAGACTGTGTCAAATCGTGTATTCTTAGAAGAATTCTTTCAATCAGTCTATCAATGGTCGTTCAAATGGGTGTAAATTGGTGACTATTATAGCGTACCTTTCACCCATTTCTGTGTTCATGCCTGCGGGTAATTGGGTGATGGCTGTGACGATTATTTGAACAGTCACTCTTTTATTTTGCGCCCCCGAAATACGCCTATCGTAAATAAGCATGAGCAATGTTGTTAGAAAAGTGAAAATAAATAATTAGGTAGATAGTGAAACCGTGTGTCGGAGCGAATTTCAGGCATTATAACCGCTGTTTGTATATTGACTTGCGAAAACTATTTTGATTTTATTTTTTCTGCGTGATCCGCGAAAATACACGAAACTGTAGTTTCTTTTCTATTATACTAAAAACTTATCAGTTAGATTGACAAAGACGTTTGTTACCGTCAGAAACACAATCGTTTTCGGCTGTCCACAATTCAACTGACGCAGACTTCGCTAACAAAAAGATTCAACAATCTAAAAATCTGGTAAATAATTGAGTTATAAATCGTAGTTAACAAATCTGGCTATTTTCAGAGCCATTAAGCACGATGAAAGAGACAGGGCTGACCGGTGCACGGGGGATTCTTTTATATCAAGAAATGGCTCATTGTTCGCGCCGGTTTCGTTCGTACATTACTCGTAGTACATACGCGAGTATGTAATAAATGTTGCTGCTTCAAGGCCGAATCGTGGGTATGAGAAAGTGAAACTTAGATGTGTGTTCCGTTTCATTTTATACTTCCTTCCCGAATTAATTAGGTATATGCAAAGTAATTTTGTCTAGAAGAAATTGTTCTTTTCCAATTAGGCATTTTCGTTGCTTTTCGTTTCAAATCAGTCCACTTAGTTAGACGTGTCGTATAGTGCAGACATGATTCACTCAGGTAAAATTGGTCTGTTCTGAATAGAATATTACCTATATATTTATTACTCACCGGGTCCTGTTCACTGCCATCACTTTTGAGCGCTTCTCTTGTTTCATTCTGCAAATAAAAATAAGTTTGATAAAATGCATTAAATGTTGCTATAATGGGAAAATCTAACTATTTTTTAAACCATTTTTCTCTTAGTCTCTCTTTTAGCCGCTATTTTTAAATAACTATTTCATATCTGACAATACATTAAGTCATTAATGTAATGACAGAAAAAACATTCATTCAAGAAAACGCATTAACCAGGCATAATGCATTTCTTCTACTAACAACATTTCAACTATAAGTACCGACTGCCCAAAGGCGACGCTCTTTAGGTAATAACATATCACCAAGCTTGTATGCTCTGTGGAGATAGGCACCGGTAAATTATTACCCCTATACATTGCCAGACACGTCATATAATTCTCTAGGGTGCCCAGTTAATGGCAATGGCCCTATTGACATTAACTGGGCACAAATCCGGGCTCCGGGCTGCTACTGAAAAGTTCCATATGGAAAAACCCGATAACAGTGTATCAGAACCGGTGGTCAAACCCAAAACCCCACCCCCACGGCCAGGTTTGCAACTACTAGAGGTAGCTCAGTCAAGCTTTTCAATTACTGCTATAAATGATGTATATTTCTGTTTTATACAAATATTTTTACACGTCATAATATTTTAACAAACTAGATGAGGTAAATGTTTCTTATCTGACTGCTCAGAGAAGTAACACCGAAATGAACTCAGAGATCACAGTCTCTTTTAAAGTCTAGACTTTATCTTGGTCTGACTATGTAGATTAGTATCTGTAATGGTCTTTTGAGGGAAAAACCACGCAGATTTGAGTGGACGTTTACAAATTTGTATTATATTTGTTTCACCAACTAAAAGGTAAGTACCAACCTTCAGATTATTCGAAAGTATAGGATCAGGAGGATCTTCCCCGGATCCCTCGTGTAGCTCCGACGAGGCCGACGCCGAGGAAGACACGGACACCACCGACACTTCCGTCGAGTCTGAGTACTCGGCCGAGTCCAGGTGTTGGGACGCCGAGTGTACCTGATGATGTAACAAGAAACATTTTATAAAAAACTTGCCACCAGCCTTCCTTCACACGGATTTTACGACTTGACAAAACATTGAGATTATTTCTTCAATTATGTATGTTTAATAATAATGTATTGTACACATAAACCCTCCGAAATAAATTATCTAAAATGATGGTTAAAACTGCATCAAAATCCGTTGCGTAGTTTAGAAGAACAACGCGATCACACAGACAGACATGAAAAGCGACTTTAATTAATAATATTAAAACATATTATACAAGGTGTAATTGAAATAATTGAAAAATACTCAAGGGGTCGTTGTACTCATAATTAAGAACAACTTTTACTATGGGACTCAAAATGAAATCGCGAAAAAATCATACATTTTCTAATTATTATTTTGGAGTTCTTAATCGTTATATTGTTTGACATGGGTGGTGTTAACGCACTCAAAAAACTACTGCGAGTCATCAGTCTGGTGATAAACTTGGTAAATTCAAAGCGTGGTGATTGTCTCAATGCATTCCAACTTTACATTGGAGCTTTAGCATCTATTTGCCGAATATAAAGCGATGGCAGGCAATGACCGATAATGATGATGATAAATTAATCTATTCAAAATCGCTGAGCACAATCAAGGGAAACATTAAAGAAAATAATTATTAGTCAGAGTTAAATACATAATATAGATTTAAAAAAAATCTTTGACTTTAAGCCACAAAAGAGATACTTACTTATTTCTTAGCAGCTAAAAATACAAAGAAAGTTTCAATTTAAATAGATTCTCTCCGTAATACTAAAACCAGTTAATCTTGAACAAAGTATTCTAAGAAAAGTAATAAGGTCAGCGATTTTAGAAAAATCCATTATCCATGAATATTGAAATTGAATGGCTTAACAATAAGAGAAATACAATGGCTACTTACTCTGGAGATAATAAGATAACTGCACACGATGAGAAATCTGAAACAAAATTAAAAATTATACCCTTGCATGTTCAGCACAGTATATATGTGATATTGAAATAGATAATACACTAGATTAAATAAAGAAATGTATTCAATAACATGTTGCGTGCAGACCGAATTGAATCGTGATACATTCTAATGATCACTTATATTCGCAAACAAATGTAAGTAAACGCGGCTAAACTTGCTTTCGTGATACACTTATATTGTCGGCGCGGGCGCATTGTTCCAAGTAATGCTACTACCTAATGACGGGTCAAAAGACACGGCCTGGTAATGACAGGCCTCGAGATTGGATTGATCCCGGAGAATCAATATCTATTACCTACGTAGAGTTTGCCAACAAAATTGTTGAATCACGTACAGTTTGCGATGTAAATATTATATATTACACAATTTCAATTTTCGTTTCACGTTGTATTGTAAATGGTTTCTGTAAATTTAAAGGTGAACGAATCTTTGCGTGATGTTTACGGTTCGCTCTGTTCATAAGACGTCTAGTAAATGGGGAACTGTAAATTCGAATCTCAGTGATAAACTGAATTCTAATTGAATAATGTATTTGAGATTTTAAAACAGTTCACAAACTTGAAATGCTACAGTTTACAGGCTTGCGCAGGTTCTTTTTCCGGGAAAGGCTATTCGATATGATTGTATATCGACACATTCGATATACAATCATATCGAATGTGTCGATAAAATTATTTAAGACAGTAGTTTCGACGACGTATGGATGATCTAAGTTGAATCAAATATTTTTACAAGAGGGTTGCAGAGCTGCATCCGCATGCAAACTACTAAGAGCTTGCTGAGATAATCCACTTAATAAATGTGTCTACCAGGTGGCCAGCATTCCGCAGCAGAATTCTTCAGAATCAAGCGCTATCATTATGCTACCATTTTGATAAACAGTTACATTGTAAGTTTTTCCTCTCTCAAACTTATTTAATTCCGTTTGCGTATTGCCTATTGTTTCGGTCGTTACAGTTCTAATAATATTAGAGTAATGTGCCTCAGTCAGTGACCCTACCATCGAACCGTGACCTCTCGTGTCCTTCGGATTCGATAAACTAATCGAAATCGATGAATCATTGGTCATATCATGCTGCAATCTGGGCAGAGAAATAAGACAAATAATACCGGCCAAGTGCGTGTCGGACCACGCACAATGAAGGGTTCCATAGATGGGATGAATTTATCCTAATAACAAACTTGACATTGTAGTTGAAAAACATGTTCTCCCATACAGAATGTATGGGAGAACATGTTTTTGCAACTATAAGTTGGTGGCTTATTACTCGTTAACTTATAGAGCCTAATTAGCTGTGATAGATTTCCTTTTAATTTCGTTATATATACTACTACCGTGAAATTTTTCACATATCCAAAACCAACCAATTAGCTGGCAGGGACACTTGACTCCAACAAAAATTTGTACTTTAAAGCTTAACATTTCGCAAACGGATACCTGAATCCAAAAATAGTTTTACACACTCACAATATTTTTGAACGACCTTTTCATCGACACTCCACACTTTTTTCGGCGTGATTAATATGTATACCCATGCAAAATTACAACTTTCTAGTACTAAGAGTCTCTGAGCTAAGCCGCGGACAGACAGACAGACGGACATAGCGAAATTATAAGGGTTCTTTGTTGACTACGGAACCCTAAAAATGTGTAATCTTTGGCAAGTTTGATTGAATAAAAGAACTAGCTTTGATAGTTCTTACAAAAAAAAAGCTAAATACTAAATAGAAATACCAAGAAAATGTCTGAAACGTGAAAAATAAAGCAGTCTTCGAAAAAGTATCTGTGTGTGAAAATCACCAGAAATCTTGCCTAAAGTGTTTTCGACCGAATAGGTATAATGCTTATTATTATTTAATCGGTTGAAGGACACTAAACGAGACACAATTCAGGGTGTACCAAAAAGGTGTGGTTAATTTAAGGGTGGAAAACAGACCATCAAACTGAACAACTTTCTGCATGGGACCTACATCGTCATCGCAAAAAAAAAAAAAAAATGTCCCATAGAAAACGTACTGGACGCAAATATATGGAACTGCTGGTTATTTGTTATACCTACCCTATTTATACGTTTTATTGTTATTAAAACTGGGGGATTTGATAACCAAACAAAGATATATTACCTAAAGCATTCATTTATATAACACAATCCCTCATATTGCCTCCTTCATTGTTCAAATCACATTACATCACAACCTTATCATTTCATTCGCATAATCTCCACAGTTCGTGATTGTGCTCGCAATTAATCGATAACCGAACGTTCCGATCATCGTTAGTCTAGTTATAATCGTCATAATCGCTTTGATTTCGTGATCGAGAATCGAGTCCGTTATTCGTGTACGTCCAGGGGGCGACATGGCGTAATGCTCGATTTTGTATGAAGCCCTGCAGGTTTGAGATGACTGAAAGGCACGAAGGGTCACTCGATCCTAGGATTAAGAATAGCGGGATCAAGATTAATCGAATTGGATTGCTGTATTTTGTTAGGACGCAATCTTGTAATTTGAAATAATAGAATTACAAATAATATCATATCATAATAATATCATCTCAACACCTCTCTCCCTTGATTTCGTATATATGTATATATATTTTAATATAGGTATATATTATAGTAAATATGTATGTATGTAGTTTGTAACCTATTTATGTATTGTTGTTCCTATTTTCGTTATAATGCATTAGAATATATTTTTCTTTTTTTTTCTTTGTTCCTCTCAAATAAAGCACCTGCCATCTAATCTCTTCACCACCCTTGGTTGACTGGTAGAGAATGCCTAAGGCATTAAGTCCGCCTTCGTACTTTTTTGAGTGTGAAAAGTTTAAATACTCGTAAATAAAATTCTTTTTCGTCAAATAGAATTACTGAAAATAATTTTCTTTAAAAAATCATGAATAGTAAAAAACTTAACTGAAGCTATCATAATAAAATACTGACAACATATTTATAAGATTAGAGAAAAGTGCGTTACATTGAAAAATACGGATGAATCTCGTAGCAAGTTCGTAGCACTTTGAGTCGTTGATGTCTTTTGTTCACGCACCTTCGCGTAACACATGAAAACCGTTTTTACTTCACACTCGTCAGAAATATGCTCCTATGAAGATGAAATATAGATTTTATGATGCATAGATTATGTTTTGTAATGAGTATCTATAATATTAAACTAATATTTTCTGAGTATGATTTTTTATATAGATAGTAACACACAAAGCTTAAAAGCGTCCGTTGAACGATTTTCGTAATGATTAAATTAGGATTTTGAAATAAGCTTTAACAGTCTAGCTTTAAACTATGTTTCTCCGGGCTACGATTATTTCTATAAAACGCAACCAAGGGCAGATTGTTATCATAAATAGGAACAAAAACGCCGCATTTTCTACATTATATCGCACATACCTAAAAGGTGACGGTCAAATTTCGTAACAAAAACGGATGCTTATTATATCATATTTTAGTTCCTCTATTAAATTAATTTATTTATTGCATAATTTTCACAGTAAGTGCGCGCGCGGTATAATCTCGACGGTTCGGCTCAGTTCGGCCGCGGTCGGAGCAGCTCGGCCTCGCTCGGCTTCCTACATCTCCTATCGTAATGGCCTCATTTCCGCTTCCTCACTAACGTTTACGTGATGCTCAGTTTGTGATATAACTAGGTCATAATGTTAGCTCAAGGACGTTGCTCATCCCTTTGACTTGAAAGACTTGAGGCAGCTCAATCTTAAAGACGACTATCACGATGACTTCTTACGAGGATTTATTAATTTGGAAGCATCGGCAAAATAATAATTTAAAAGAACTGAAAATAAGATGTTTCCTGCAATTACAGACCATCCATCCATTCCATTCGAATTTGAAATTATGGATTAATAATCATCAAAGTCAAAGTAGGACCAGATCTAAACATTATATGAAGAATCTCAACAAATAGGGATCATGAAAGGTACCCAATAAAAAACTATGCTAAATGGCTGAAAACTGTTTCAAAAAAATCTATAATTCAAAACAACAATTTTCAGGTAATTTCAGACAATTGCTGCTCAAAGTAGACTTTCATGGATGATTTCCTACAAAACAGTTTTGATTAGTTCATTTCATGCTGAAATGTTTTTGTCAACTCTTTGGTTCTTAGAAATTGATGCAGATTCATTTCACCACATTTCAGAATACACGTGGATGCAATTTAACAACAGTGCGTTCATTACAACTGAAAGCCAATAAAATTGTCGTACTTAAAAAACATTCATATTCAGGTCGCAATCTGTCAAACTTGTCAAAAATGTTGGTAAATAGAGTGTTTTTTTTGACAGATTGCGAATGAGATGCGAGTGCGATCGTTCTTCAAAATTACGGGAATTGCCCTCTGGTCTCGTGACGCGATTGGTGTCACTGTTCTGTCATTCGCCATTTTGAACTTGAAACTAAGCTTGAAAAGCAATGGTGCCAACATGACGGCAAAGGACAAGTGATAGTGAACTTTAAAGATCTTTTGGCGCCTTAATGACATTGACAGAGGGGCGTTGTTGGTAAACATTTTTGAAATTGCCACAGAAATTATATTGACAAAACAAGATGGTGGCGTTAGTTCCGTCTTTGACCACGCGCCAAAAGAACTTTGTAGCGTTGTTCCTAGGTATTTAAATGTGTTTTCTTTTAAGTTTATCTTGAATACCACTGACATACGTTGGAGATAAACATCGAGTGGAAAAATGAACTCTTAACAGAAAAACACAAGGCTGAATTCGCCAACAGCGCAGTGAACACGTGTGGTCAATGCTTATGCCTTCTCTGTATGAAAAGAGGCCGTTGCTTTGCATTAGGATAGGTAAGATGGAGTGATTTATTTTAGAATGGCAGAAATGTAAATCAGACAGTAGTACTCTTGTGTCAGTCGCCATTTTAAACTCTTTTAGTAATGAAAATAAGCAATGATGCCGCCATGACAGCATGATACAAGTTATAGTGAACGGTCTGTAAGTCGAATGCAATATGTAAACCATAGATGTAATATATCTATGATCTAAGCAGTTTTCATTGTAAAGCAAATAAAACAGGTTTTTTAAATATTTTTAAGTTATAGGGTATCAAACAGCATAGTCAATCGAAACTGATTATTACCGCCACCCAGTATACGTGCAACGCACCAAACGAATTAGGCTAAGCGCATGCTGAGGCGCAGGTGACGTAGCGCAGGGCAGAGCAGATTTTGTAATGCATGAACGTACTGACAGCTGCGTAAACTGCGGTGCAGGCACGGGCGAGGCAGACATGTGTCTATCCTGCCTGCGTCTCGTACTCTTGTTGTAGAGCCGACACAGATTTTTGAGCAACGCTTGCAGGTCTTCACGTGTTTTTTTACCACTCATTCATAATTTTGTTTCAATGACATATCATGTCTATTGTTTGTACTAGATAGGATGCGAATGTGTCTGTGTAGCTGCGTCATCTACGTCTCAGGATACGCTTAAGAGCGTTTATTCTGAAAGTTGGCAACGTCGTAAATAGCTGTCAAATATTTACCCGTTTTGATTAATTTGGAAATAATACTGTATGGAAATAAGAAATGTGGCTAACTAAGTTACTAGAATATTTATTATGATATGCAATAATTAATATTGTAACACCGAATATTTAGTTTAAGGCGTAAAAAAAGCATTTGGAAAGTTTCCAAATGCTTTTTTTACGCCTAAAACGGGTACAACATCAAATTCAATGTTACAATTACATAACATAATCCATATTCTAGTAACTTAGTTAGCCACATTTCTTATTTCCATACAGTATTATTTCCAAATTAATCAAAACGGGTAAATATTTGACAGCTATTTACGACGTTGCCAACTTTCAGAATAAACACTCTTAACCTTACTGATGTAGGTACCCGGGATAAGAGCCTAATGCTTGAGATGAAAAAGGTAAGTAACCATGGGCCTATTGTATGGAAATCTCTCACTAAATATCCTAAAAATGGTATTCACAAATACACATCGTGTGCGTAACTCTGTTGATTAAGCTAATTATTGGAACAATACGAAGCGTCCGAATGAATTGAATAGAGCACTTAATCATTATATCGATTCCGATCCCGGATCGGGCAAAGTGTTACTGGACTTTTCCATCTGGAATTTCTCAGTAGCATCTAAGAGTATGGGTTTAAGATTGTGATCGATTGATGGCAATAGGCTCGCCCCCTATTACATGGGACTTGAAACATAACTGGCGTACCCTTAGGGAAATATGTGTGTTTATTTGATAATATATCGGTCAGCATTTAGCCGTATTAAGACATCAGTTCTTTACGTAGCATAACATCACGCCTGTTATCCCCGAAGGGCCAGGCAGAGGTGTGCCAATAGATCCAATAATACCTAATACTGATAGACCGAACCATGATGATGGCAGGATTTGTCAAAGGAGCGGCACAATTAGGGCTAATGTGTAATATTGTCACAACTTTAACATCATCCAAGGTGACTAAGATATATATGTCGTGACAACAGAATACCCGAACACTTGAATCTTCTTCGACGTTAAAATTGACGGTTTCCAGACATTTTTTCTTGCTATTCATTCGTCGAAATATCCCGCCTTACAAATAACTCACAAAATCACGAAGACAAAACTGATGGATCAACTCTTCGTAGCTTTTGAAGTTTTGACAAGTTCTCCAGTATTGATCGTATGGTGGTTGTTTGAATAATATTGATGACTGAATAAATTACGTTAAGAAAGATTTCAAATGTATAAGTCTCACAATTTACTTATGAAAATACGTAAGGAAAAGAATTCATATAACCAAGATATAACCATAGTTTGGAATTGGTACCCGAACACTTGTCAGAAACATAATTAACTAAAACCATTTATGGGTACTTTTGAATGGTCAAGGAGTCGTTCAGTTAGTCAGAAAATTGAAGCTAGTTGCCCATTTCAAAACGAAGATATTTATGGAGAAGAACGGGCAAGAATCTCCAAGCTTTGCTTATATAACCAAGATGCATTGTCAGCCTCACATTTGCAACCAAGGGTGGTAGACAGGTATGAGCGTTGATGTATACAGGGTGGATTTTTGAGATGGCGCAGCTACCTTAACCGTTGTAGCTACAGGAAAACACAGTCTTAGGAGTCTGCCCTTCCTGCCGGAGTCGCGGGAAAGTCCGAAAGGGATACCGTAGCCCCTGGCAATGTACAGGCAACTGAAGGAACACGGGTGGGTTTTAGTCAGTAAGAGTCTGACACGCCCTCCCGCTACGCCCAGATAGGGAGAAGTTATTTGATAATTACCCACCCTCAAAAAAAAAAGAAAGGAGTCTGTCCTTAAATTTTTGAGACACTGATCTGTATTCACAGACTTTGAAAAAAATGTGCAGTCAGCAAGAAAATCGGCAGTTTTCACAAAAACTTTTTTTGATGCCAATCGATCATGTTCCTCATAAGGATCAAAAAACTCTATTAGACCACCGGAGGCTCGAGTACTAGAAAAGTCAGAAATCGCAAAAAGCTTTTCACACTCCTAAGACCGTTTTCCTGTAGCTACAACTGTTAGCCAGGTAGCTACCCTTACTGCCCCATCTCAAAAATCCTCTACTTTTATAGATATACAGGATATCACTATAAAAGAAGAGGAACAATAAAGAAAACATGAATGGACTGTTTGCACGATGATCTGGCTAGAAAGGGGTTGGCTTCCGAGATGAAGACTAATCGAGAAGTATGGAAGAAAGGGACATGTTACGCCGACCACAAATAAATTGGGATAAGGACAGGGGACTGACGATGGGTGGTAGACTGGTAGTAAGGCAAAGGTTTCACACATGTGAGTGTTAAGTGGGGGCGGCGTCCGGAACGCACCGTTACTGCACGGCTGGTGTGACATGCGGCCCACTACACCTCGCAACGTCACCGTAACCCGGCGCCGTGACCTGTGCACGCTGTCACACATTGTGTACTGAAAGTCAGGGAAAGGAATTGTTAAGCAAATTGAGTACCAACTTAAAATGTCCGTATATTCAAATCGGAACTGTCTTCTTTGACAGTTGTATGTAATTGACGTAACGTGTCAAATTGTTAATAATTAATGTCCTTGACTGTTCATACTTCACTTCCTAAAGTCTACACATCGCTTTGTGGAGCACGTGATCGTGAAAATCGATCGATTCGAGAAGATGTTTCCGTTTGCTCGGGTCAGTTGATGGATGAGTGACTAATATCTAAATCAAAACTGCTAACGAAGAAGTCTCGGATCGTTTAGAAAATAAATGTAACAACTAAATAAATAGGTAACGCAGATCAAATCGCAATCACTTCCTATAAGTCAGAGGAATTGACTGCGATTTGACCTGCCAACATAGCAAGGCTTGTGGTTGAGTGGCAAGCCTCGTGCCGGGTTGACGAATATGGTACATTGAGCAACGTTGATAGCCCACGGAATACGGAATCCATCCAAACTAAGGAGTCTTGTATCTCTATAATTATGGTATCTTGGTTTTAAAAAAACTCGTCAGAGAAACATCACGAGCGATCTGATGATATCGCCCCATTTGACGTAGTCACACGATGGATTCTTCCGTTTATTCACCCCAAAAAATCCAGCCTAAGATGGATACGCGGAACGTATGTCCGAGAATTCACCCTAGGCCTAGTTGGATAAACGAAATTTATAGGATTCTTGGATATGTGTTTCCGAGAATCCATCCTAAGATGGATTTTTTGGGTTGGATAAACAGAATAATCCGTCGTGTGTACTAAACACGCCCCACACGACTCGCAGGGAAGGATCTTAATTCGACATTTAAATCTTAGGCCCTTTCCTCACTGGTCGGTGCGTCAGGGGTGTGGGATCAGCATGCTCGTTATCCCGGTACTGAAGGCTCACCGAGCGCCTATATTTCAATTTGCGTTTCCTGATTGGCTCAGTATACGCGGGAGCAGAGCGGGATCGTTTCGGTAGAAACATCCAATGCCCGCTCGGTGTTTTGAGACTCGTCACGCGGTTTAATTGAAAATGTATAATATTTTTTTCCAATTTACGGATGTCGCCAATTATTACGTTTTTTTCGTAAACGGAGATAAATGTAACACGCCACAACATCCTCATCACTTGAAGACGCGAACATTTTCTCGCGAGGAATTAAGCGGTACTGCACAATTATACCGAAAAAATAACGTCAGGTCAATAAATGAAAGCAGTGCGGTATCGTTTCGGTATACAGAGCATACTATACCGAAACGACACCGCACCGACCGATAAGGAAACGGCCTTAACTGGTCATGAAAATATGTAGACTACCTACCTACAGGTATGGCTAAAATCATGCAACTAAAATTGTAATATTCAGAAATATTTGGGTTTTGTCCTGTTAATTTATAACACTGAAACCTACCTGAAACTGATGTAGGCAAACACGGCTGCATGTTGAAGTGAACTTATTGTAACATTTTCATAATTACTTAAACTAAGATTTATAATAGAGACTACAAATTCAAAATATTTATTTTAGTCTAGATAAAACTTCAAGCTACACAAATCGTTGCATTTGAGAAGTAACACAGGCCCTGAATGAATTCCAAATGAGAACAATAGCATAATAAGTTATCTTGCGGTAAACTGCCAAATCTATAGGTAAAAATGTCGGCCTTAAACCTGCGGCAGCTGTTTAAATGTTCCTCTGAGAAGCTCCGCAAATAAGCTATGCCTTTTATTCCGTTCAAGCGTAGCCGGGTCACAGATCTAGTACAAATATAATTTTGTTGTAACGTCGCGAATTTACTTATTTCTATTGATTTATTTGTCAAACTGTACATTCTTGGCAATGAAATTGATTGTTTGACGGCCGTTAGGATTTGAATGAAATTGTTTCGTGTCCCATTCGTCACATATCTTTCTACCAAGGGGTCTAAAATTTTCCGCGAGTTCCTCGGTTAGTTTATTTGTTTTGAATTTGCAGTAGGTATTGATGGTTAGTATGATCAATATTATGTGTCTACTGCGTAAAACAATATAACTATACCGCCCTAGACAAAGCTGAAACTTTCTCATCCAAAGAGGGAACACATTTTCCGCCTCGCCTTTTGAGTTTATTTTACTCGTATTTATCTTACTTAGCTTCTGATTCATCATTAAAACACACAAAGAATACCAGTGCTTAACATCTAATTCAAAATATGAAAACGTTTCACATTTCCATACTCTATTTACCTGACACTTAGCACCATTTTGCACTAAGCGATACACGATTCACACTAGTTCATTCGATTCTATAACACTGCCACTACTCGAGCTTTAATCGATAATCACTTCGCGGATGCGAGCGTAAGTTCGCGGTCGATCGTAACAATCGAAGTTAGAGGAAGGATGGTAGTGCGCGGCCGCCTCTCGCGGTGTCTGACCATCAAGTGTTGGTCGTCGACTCAGCCTCCAGCGTGCCTCCTCATCCGCGTAATGCTTCCCGCTGCGGTGAGCCCGCACAAAAGCGCGAGGGGGGCCTTAATCACTTCCAAAACCATTTGAGGAAACAATGTCCAGGTGCGAACTCAGTCACGCTCAATCCGACCCGACTAATGACAAAGTTCAAAGGCAATTACTACAATGAATCGACTACTGAAAACTCGGCTTTAACGCAACAGGTTTATAAATAATATATTTAATTTGTAATACAATATTCTTTCAATAGATTTAAAACAGTAAGTTGAAATATTGACTTGATTATTTTGATAGAAAGTAGGTAATAAAACTTTTTTTGAGTTTACACTTCAGTTTCAAAGTAAACTTAAAATGATTATAATTTTCTTTACCCATTTTTGTTACTTATTAATTTAGTCAGTATTTTATGTACATTTATTATGAAGTTATTGCTAAATAAAATAATAATTTAGTAAACGATCCCGATGAGTCTCTCCATGCGCATCAATATGTTGAACCCGATTATTAGCGACGTCACAGTTACCACTCCAATCGTAATTTTCATTGGCCTGTAACAGAAAATCGTTTATTGTAGGTACTTCAGTTTCAATTGGGTAACACAGGCTCACATTGAGTTGGTAACTCAACTGAGCCTGTGTTAGCCATAACCACAGTATTATCATAATGTCAGGTAACCGAAAACCACACAACAAAGTTGAAAAGCGAAGTATGGAAGGCCGGGGCTGATGAACAGAGATCATTACCTATAAGAGTTTTCGTTTCAGAACGGGCTAAGTAACGAAAGATTGGGGGCCTTGACTAACATACTGAGCAAACAGTTATAAATAGGCAAACCCTGAACAGAAAATGGAATTATGTTGTTTTAATCAACGGGAGTTCAACTACTCCAAGTCACAAATCCATCTGCCGGAGCGTAGTTATGACAAAAAAAATACTTAGAGCCTAGATCCCAAATTATTTAAAATTTGGTTCAGTCGGGACGTAGGGTTTTTTTTTAATGAGGGAACTCGCGCACTACGCCGCTACGGCCACGTCAAAGGCCGCCCAGGTCAGGTAAAGATTATAAGATCCAGATGTAAATCGCGCACTTGGCCGTAACGAGCAAAAGATGCTCGACAGGCCGTCCGACCAGTTGCGGCCAAACTTTGTGTACTTTAGTATGAATGTCCGCATCTTGATCGAAGCTTCTGGCACCAAGATTACGACCATTTTCACGACCAGTATTGGTCGTGGCCGCGTAGGTCGCGAGGTCCCTTATCGGCCAGCAACATTGTGCAAGGCAGCGTTTAATATGGTTTGTCGGGAAGTCAACCTGGATCTGTTTAACAGAAAACAGAAATTAAAAAAATACCAATATCGAATTGTTTCTTTGATTTGTAACCACTATCTTTATTTTTAGTTCTTTTAGTAAAACTTTTTGTTTTTTTTTAAGTTCGAGTATGCAAGATGGACTCGCGTTTTTTACGCAGATTCTTCAATTTCATACCTACATATTTTTATATTAGTGGAAAATTGTAATTGGCCACGGGTTTCGGCCCCCATTACATGGGACTTAAACATAACTGGCGAAATGTGAGTGTACTATACTGCCCTGCTAAGCCGAAAGGCGGTATATCAATCGGAGTAAGCTTTGAGAAAATTGATTTTTTGTAAATTGTAATTTAAGGAAACATAAGGATATAAAGAATTTCTGAGTGGTTTTTTTAAATGTTTTAAGTTAGATAGCGGTATGTGGCTTATACCATTAGATGCGAAATTATTATAGCTATTGAATGGTACAAAAAAAACTAAAAGGGCGTATCTCAGAGATACCGCCTTTCGGCTTAGCAGGGCAGTATAGGTACACCCCTCTGCCTAACTCTTCGGGAATACAGGCGTGATGTTATGTGTTGTAATTGGATATCTTCTGCATAATGTTACTAAATACCATCTGTAAGTTTTCTTATCTAAAGTTAAAAAAATTAAAATATATACCCATCAGCGTTGTGGAAGAACAGTGCGCTCCTGAGGGTGTAGTACACCAGCTGCATGTAGCAGTAGATCAGGTAGTACAGGGCCAGCGCCGTCGCCGTCACCGATAGCTGCACCAGGGACACCAGCTCTCCCACTATTCGCCACGACTTATCCTGGTCGCTCTTGAAATCAATCTTCATTTATACGATATCAGGTCAAAAATATGCGACTTAAGAGCGTTTATTCTGAAAGTTGGCAACGTCGCAAATAGATGTCAAATAGTTCGCTGTTTTGATTAATTTGGCAATATGACTGTATGGAAATATGAAATATGGCTAACTAGCGAACTAAAATAGGTATTAATAATGAATAGCAATTATAACACTGAAAAACCGGCCAAGTGCGTGTCGGACCACGCACAATGAAGGGTTCCGTAGTTGGGATGAATTTATCGCAAGAGCAAACTTAACTTTGTAGTTGAAAAACATGTTCTCTCATACATTCCGTATGGGAGAACTTGTTTTTGCAACCGCAAATTTAAGTTGGTGGATTATTACTCGATAACTTGTAAATCTTACTTAGCTGTGATAGTTTTCCTTTTAATTTCGATAGATATACTACTGCCGTGAATTTTTTCACATATCCAAAACCAACCATTTAGCTGGCAGGGTGGGGACACTTAACTCTAACAAAAAGGTGCACTTTAAAGCTTGATATTTCGCGAACGGATCCCTGAATCCAAAAATAGTTCTCACAAACGCACCTACTAACCTCACACTATAGGATAGACGAGACAAAAAATCATCCCCGCTTTACGTGTATGGGAGGTAGATACACTAAAAAAAAAATTTCTTCATTTTATATTTCCACTTTTTCGGAGAGATTAATATGTATACCCATACCAAATTACAGCTTTCTAGTAGCCACCTTCTTTGAGCTAAGCCGCGGACAGACAGACAGACGGACATGGCGAAACTATAAGAGTTCCTTGTTTACTACGGAATCCTAAAAAAGGCATCTGGAAAGTTACCAAATACTTTACATCTAAAACTAAATATTCGATGTTACGATATTAATTATTGCATTTCAAAATCAATATTTTAGCTCACTAGTTAGCCACATTCCAAATTACTGAAAACAGGTAAATATTTGAAAGCTATTTGCGGCGATGCCAACTTTTAGGATAAACGCTCTTAAACTAAAATCCTTAAGAAGAAACGTGCCGTAGGTTATTGTTGCTTTTTCCAGAGAAATGTTCCCCTCTTTTTTTCTGAAAATAGACGATTCTTTTTTTTCCGGTATCCTTTTTTAAGGAGTCAATTTCCAAAATGATTCGCCTTAGCCAGAAAAAGCAACCAACCAACAGAAAATTTCAATTTTAAAAATTAATTTAAAGGGTATTTCGTGATCAGTTACAAATTGTTAGCACCATTATAATCGTGGGCATACTGTTGCGATAGGACCTGTAATATTGTATTTTCACACCACTAGGCTATCACTGCTGTATAGCCTAGTGGTGTGACCGTCGGACTGCCAAGTCACGATGAATCCGAAAAGTCAAAGGTCTTGTGACTTTTCGGATTCATGTGCGTATTAATTATCACTTGCTTTAAAAATCGGTGGCGGAAATATCGTGACGAAACCGAAATACCTGAGAGATATTTCTCGACCGCATGTGAAGCTAAGTCAGAGGCCCATGGGGACGGCTTTAAAACTCTAGCACCACGTTAGTCACTAACCACACGAAAAGAAGAAGAATGGAAAATTACTAAAATATTAGACTTTTTTTCTCAAAGCTCTCGTATACTTTGAGATACAAAAATGATTCTCCATTCAATACGCAAATAACCCTGACTACATTTCAGTCTGAATTTGTTAGTCATTACAGTTAGTAGATCAAACGATTAGCTGTAGCACCGATTTGCTTACATCTAGAGTACCTAGTAATGTATTTTTTCACCTGGACTTCGTGTTAAGGCGTTAAATTTACAAGTTTAACAAATAACCTAATCTCTATCAGGTGAATGAATGGCCGGACCAGCCCAATTTAGCGGTCGACAGACGAATACTTTACTGTACTTGGTCTTAACCTAGAGAGATCACTATCAAACGCTATAATTACACTTTAACAAACATTACGCGCCTGCAACCTCAATTGGGTTCATCAAACAAGGTTTCATTTAGTACGTAGAGTAAATAAAACACTTTTAATAACTATTTGCTTCCTTTTCCCATTTGATAGTAGATTTCTAATATTATTTATTTATTTACCTACATCCATATTGGATTTTCGTGTTAATTGAATACGTACTGTAGGTACTTATGAATACAGATCTTTAATTGTTTTTTTTTGCAGTTCTTGAATCTTGAGAGATTTGCATCAAAGAGATGGCAGTGGTGATACGAATAACTAGCCATGAGAAGCGATATGACGTGTCGTAGAAGCAATATTAATCAAGTTGCAAAATAAATAAATGGCTAATCATCATTATTTTATTTGCCATCTTTAAAATTACATGTAATTAGTTATCTATTCATCGTTCTATCGGTAAGGGCCCTGGTAATCCCGGAAGCAAACTCAAGCCTGAAGATATACAACATCCACGTAATTACAAAACAATGTGTTATATAGTATACTGTCCCCGAAACAACACAGACTTTAATGGAAAAGATAAGAATTAATTTAATACAAGTAGGTGCATCAAGTTAATGTCGGAAACCTTCGAGCCATCCGCCGCATCATCCGGCAAATGTTTATCAATATTATGTATTGTTTTAATTTTATAATTAACTTGTTTGTTATGATAACACTTTTTAAAACTAAATGGCTACATAAACAGGGTAGACAGAAACTACAGAATGCCACTTCATTTACGTTCATACATCTGTCGTACTATTCTGTAAAAATCTCACCTTGAAAACTTAGGTGAAGTGAGCTGTCAATAGTGTCAATCCCTAGCATTGACAGCTCACTTTAAGCTCACTTCACCGAAGTTATCACGGTGAGATGTTTGCAGAATAGCACGGCTGGTCACACACGCACGCCTGTTGCGAGTACTACGCATCTGACCTTTCTGAAGAACATTACCAATAAGGTCACTATACAGGGTGTCAGGAACATCGACGCAAAAACTGTTACCATGGATTCAGTACATAATTCTGAATCGCCGGGCGTTGAAATTTTTCGTCGCTTGTTTAAAAAAATATGTGCTGTTCCATACATTTTGACCGCGTAGGTATTGCATTTTTCTATGAAACAACAGATATTTTTTTTAATAACCGACTAAAAATTTAATCGCAGGGGTGTTCAGAATCATGTACTGAATTCATGGTAACAGTTTTAGAGCCGATGTCCCTGCCACCCTGTATGTCCTTCTAGGGCGTCACGCCACGGCGTTTAAATACATTACTAAATACCTATCACTTGAAATTATTTACTTGTTTTGTTGCTGTAGGTAAATTTGACGGATAACCTGAAGATGAAAGCGAAAGAATGTGGCCAACTAGCTGTTTCAATATCCTTCAATCAAATTGAAATATGATTTAAATACTTTAAGAGTGAGATAAAATAAGGAATAAATCAGAGGAAGACCAATGGCTATTTCTACTTGTTATTGAGAAAGGAAAATCTGCAGTGGGTACACTAATGCCCATTTTCACCAACAACCCCTAAATTGAGGGATCCCCTAAGGGGATCTGTTAGAAGGTGGTTTCTGTTTCACCAACAGTAAGGGGTCAGTTACGTTAACGTTTAACTGACCCCTTACTGTTGGTAAGCCACCTGTCACCTTCTAACAGCCCCCTAACCATGCTTAGGGGATCCCTTAAACTTAGGGGATGTCGGTGAAAACGGGCATAAGTCACGTAATACTCGCAAGGCTTTTCCATAACCAGTGGTGGTTCTTTGCAACTATATCTTATTCATTATAAACCTATTTTACGATTTCTACGGGTTAATAGTTAATACCCGAACCCGGGTTATGTATTCACGAAAACCTTGACCAAATGAAAAACGGTTCGTTATCAATGTTTACATCAACCAGTTTGATGATATATATATAACTGAATGTTTCAAGATCATCACCGACAATTTCAGATGCTAACTTGGCTTGCATTTTCAACGCAAATCTTAAAAACACAAATTAGTAGGCCATAAAAACTTTATTACGTAAGCATTATAAAATGACCATTTCACCTTGTAGTGGGAAGCGGCGCTGTCGCAGGGCGCGCCACGTCACGATCCTAGTCTCGATGCTATCTGTGCGCACGAGCATCCATTACGGCGTACCAACACTCCTACGCCGACGCCGACGGAATCGCCACGTTTATGTATATTGTTATCACCACACTGATCCTACTTTGATAGTGTAAAAGAAATCCTGGAGAGTAGGGAGTCTGCATCTTTGGACATCGATCTTAAAGATCTTGTTGTTTTGAAAGCGAAGCAGGTTGAGCCTAAGATAGTCATGTTGATAATGAAGTTCCTAGGCACTTTATTGGAAAACTTATGGAAAACGTTTGTAGACACAGGATTGAATGAAACACAGTCAAACAACAGCTTAATCAGCAGGCACAGAGCAAGCCGTCAAGAAGAATCCCATAAACAACCAAATACAGAAAAAGGACAGGAATCTAAGATCCAATTTACAAAGTTTCATGGTTCCTCGCGGCTAGTCAAAGGGCAGGTCGCAGCGTGTCCGTGTTGTAACAAGACAAGAGCAAGACATTCCTGAATAACGACAGGCGATGCATCGAGCAGGAGCGATGGCCGATACAGGGCGCACGAACCAACCACCTCGCTCACGACGCCCGCTGCCGACGCCAACGCCGAACTTATGACGATTTTATCGGACAACTAATTAGGCGTCACTTCACTTTGACATACCATAACGTTAACGATTTTAATAGAAGGACTCATATCAAAAACTGTGTTTTCGAAACCTTCGTAGATGAAGCAATTTGCAATGAAGACACGTATGGTACCTACCTACATTAAACAGCCCTTACCAAAATTCTTTCAAATACCAAAAAAAGAATAAGTATACGACTTGGTGCATACAATTTCTTACCCTTTTAAATTTCTTGGCTCCGGTACAACACTCTGGAGATATTGCCACATTATATTGTTTCTCGGTGTGCCCATAATTGAACCCGCTTGCCTTGTCGTTCTATTAAGAAAAGAAAACGATAATTTAGGTAAACAACACCCGTCATTCAAGTTAAGGGCATCTTAACCCTTGTTTTCTGATTGTGCAGACAGGTCTTAGGTCATTCTTATTCAGCGTTGGGGAGATAGCTCAACATGTGCTGTCGAATCCTATCAGAGTACCAGCGGCGCTGCGACATTTATTCTTATGTCGCAGCATCATACTGAGATAGGAGCCTTTTGGCCTCGCACAGAACTTTCTCGGGTTTTATTTTTATATAGTTTTGTTTTTATTTCTATTTATGTTTCGTTGATTGTGTCATTATAGGTATTCAGTCCCAATGTATACCTTTTATGGTTTTTTTTAAATGTGCAATTTCGACTTTGTCGGTTCTTCTCCTTACCTTGCATCCATCCATAGACGTGGGTGGTAGGGGAGCGGGGAACGTCCCTAAGATTTGCTTGAGCTTTTCACTGGTCCGTAAACAGCCACATTTCCGCCTGCAACCCGGCTGCCCTACGTTGACCTCTTCCACCTGACAGCCAGTGATGGGCCCAGGCCTCACACGGGGCGGTGAACCAGAATGTGGAGGTGCAGTCATTGTTGCTCTCTACAAGTGTACTTGTATTTAACTCCTTACCAAACAGTAAAAAGTCTCTAGCATAATAATATGCTGTCTCCAACTCTTATTTGCTTCGAACACAATTTGTGAAATAGAAACGTTTTTAACTGGATTTTTTTCAGTGTTTCAGTCAATATACCTTAAGCCTCTGTGGTCTAGTGGTTATACCAACTGTCTCAGATGCGCTACGGTAGTCCGCACAATTCAAAATTTCTTACGCTTTTTGCAATTGACATTTGTATGTTGATTCAAAGATGATTCGCGACCGTAACAAATATGGTTTTATAGAATTATAATCATTAGAATCAGCAATACAACTCCTTAAGTTAGAATTGGCCTCAAATGTCATGATTTCATGAAATAGCCATTCAATAGGGTAATATGAACTTAGAGAGTTGAATTGGTGATTTTTATGATTATAATTCTATTAATAAATATTTGATACGGCCGCGTATCGTATTTATATCAACATACAACCTGATATTAACCTGCAAATTGCAAAAAAACGTAAGAAAATTTGAATTTCGCGGGCTACCCTGACTCTTTCGCCTTATGCAAAGATTTACCCTTGGGGGCCTTGAATTTTGTATGACTGGTCAAGAAATACACTCGTAAAAAAATTTGCTTATTAACAATTATTAACATTCGTGGTTAAATAGGAAATTAAAGATAAATATAATATTAAATATATTATACCAATTAGTTCACATAGCACAAAGATTTTGATTTTATCACAAAACAAAAACAACATAGAACAACAAATATGACCTGAGTACAATGTCACAATGCAAACAATTTATATTAAGTTATTTTTCCTAATTTTTGACAACTTGAAATGAAGGATACATGTCAAAGTTTCATAATTATGTAGGTACTTACCTACATAATTGATGAAGGTTTGAAATGCCATATAAGTAACTGAAAAGATTTTTAACGCTTGATTTTTCCCTGCGCAGCTGCGTACAGAATAGGATAAGGCCGCGCGCACTTTGGACACGAATTTGTATCGTACGTAAACGTATATGATTGTGGTCGCACACTGTATGCGTATTCCTCTGTCAAATAGGTAGTGTTCCGGTGTTTTCGGACGTCGGAACTATACGTGCGTATACGTACGATTAACTCGCACACACGCTGCGCGCTCCCTTAGTACTTGGAAGGTCGGGATCGTTCGTGTTCGTATGTATTCGCACGAGTAAAATTCGTACGAAAACGCGTGCAAAGTGCGCACGGCCTACTTCTAATGTAGTGTAACCATGGAAAAAACTGAATTATAGATTCAATTAAATCTTGATATTAAAACTCAGAAGCTGGTTCTTCGACAATTCAGATCTAGGTCTAACTTTTTCACATGGACAGACCTACCTGAAAACCAATTTTACAACTATGAAATTCAATTTACAGTTTATTTACGTTGTGATCTGAAATTGAGTGCATTTCGCGCAAGACAGGCGACTCCGCTGCAGACGGCCCGGTAACCGACGGTGACAGGGCACGTACATAGCGCGGCCCAGCGTGCGAAACACCACAGATATTATTTCACACTCAATTTTGACCCAATTATTGTTGTTTGCAGTACATTTATTTGTAAACAAGACGTTATTAAAAAGAGGTGAGAAGGACCTAAATATTAGTCATGGGTGTTAGATAGGTATGTATTTAGTGCTGACGTGCTGAGTCTTGAGGCGGAGTCGGTGGAGTGAAGGGGGCTTCGCAAATGAATATAAGTACTTACCTAGTAGGTATGAGCGCTTATTGAATTGAAAGGTGTTTTTCCCTGAAATTCAAAACAAGTAGGTGCTTAGGAACAGACCGTTCACTGTAACTTGTACCTTGCCATCATTTTGGGATCATTCCTTGTCAAGCTTAGTTTCAATACAATTAAAGTTCAAAATGGATTGACAAGCAATAGTGCCAACATGAGGACAAGGGACAAGTTATAGTGAACGGTCTGTAAGTAGGCATCTTCCAAAATGGCGGATTTGCTTCGCGCATGTCAAACTGCGAAATATGAAAGAACTGTTTAAAACACGCCGGTGTCAAATTCCGACAAAAAAGAAAAGTTTTAGAGTCCGCGCGACCTCTGAAGTTCAGCGGAAAATTTTGGAACTACATTTTTTTTTTTTTAATGCGAGTTGATGCAACGGCACCGCGCCGCGTCAAAGGACTAATTGCTGTGCAATAAGAGCCATTACTTTACGGTAGTCGCACCATGGATACCTACTTATTACCGAACTGGCACACCACTTCAATACATTTTTAAACTTGCTAATGCATTCAAGTTATAGCCTTATTGGTTTCGGTGATAATCACCAAATGTCAAATGGCCCTATTTTACCGCGGTGCTATACCGTTCCACTATTGTTAGTGCTCTTACGGAGCTTATAGTTTCGTGCCCCTTTGTAATTTGTGCGTTTCCATTGTAAACAGTTCTAGATAAAAAAATTGTCGACTACCACTAGATAGGTATATCTATACTCCATTCATACCTATACTCCATTATAGCATTAGAAAAATAACGACAGTTATTGTGTGATATTGTCATAGATAGACTTTAGATAATTTTTTAATGTAAGTAAATGATAAATAGACTATATTATTATTGCTTTGTATTCATCGTGAAATAACGGAGTTAATTATACGTTTAAATCAACCCGTTATTTACCCGATTTTCGCGAAAATTCGAATTATCAAATCATCGTACAACATATATATCTAATAAATGGAGTATAGTCTAATTTTTTTTTTTTTATATTATAAATGCGAAAATAACTCTATCTGTCTGTTACCTTTTCGCGACTAAATTGCTAAACGGATTTGGAGGAGACCATAACCTGAGTTAGGCCATAAGATACTTTTTATCCCGGTTAGTAGGTATGTTCCACGGGGATAACTTCCGATCACCATGCGGGCGAAGCCGCGGCCAAAAGCTAGATAACCATGAAGATTAGATTACCTCAGCGACACCAATGTTAGCGTACCTCCTATAGGTTCTTATATTGTTGAGACCATCGAAAATGTTGGGTATGTCATATCGATACCTCTGGGCTCAAAGGGCGTAGGTATAGCACAAAACATAAACCCATGTTTTGTGCTATACGCCCTTTGAGCCCAGAGGTATCGATAAGTCCGTAAGATGTTTTGTCGAGCTCTCTTGAGTAGATATCTTACCTAAATAACTCCATATCTGAATGTGATATCCGAATGCAGAGAGTCGGTTACAGGCTCAATCTCGACACTCGTAGTCTCTAAATCCTTACAACTAACACCCAGATACTAGGTAGGGAGGTATGGCTTTCTGGAGTTTTTTTAGAGACAGTCGTTGAGGGACACGTGAATTCCATAGCAAGGTACTTACCTATATTTATACCGGTATATTTACTTCGAGGAAAGGTCATAGTCGTACCGGGCAACAATGGACTCGCACTCTTCCAACCGATTAAATCGTTTGCGCTGCGTGCGTGTTTTCGACACTGTGAACTCAGCTAATTCATATTACCGTAGACAGTTACCTACATGTGGCATAACGGTGAAGCATAATTCTATGCATTGTCACTGCTAAACGCATTACGCGACCGTGAGAAGGCCGAAAAGTCCTTACGCCACTACGCCAACAAAGCAATGACGACGTTCTCAGGTAATACGTGCCAATCTTGCCAGATTTTATTAGCATGGCTGACATAACTGTAGCAACATAACGTACGCTCAGAAATTGATCGCTGTGCGAAATTCATGTAACAATGTGTATGACGTAGCCGTATCTAATAAATGATTTCGTATGTTACTCTTTATTGCTGTATGGTGTCCGTGATGGTGGCTACGGATAGTGGTCCTTGGAGTTTCTTGCCCGTTCTTCTCCATAAAGATCTACGGTTTGGAATGGGCAACTAGCTTCAACTTTCTGACTAACTGACCGACTATTTGACAATGCAAAAGTAAATCGTTTTATTGAAATATCAATACTTTGAGTTTGAGTTTGATACCATAACACCATCAAGTTTAAGTCATCCGAGTCGATTCTTGCGAATAGGTTCCGTTTTATGTAGCACAATCATGTTTGAGCTGGAAATAGGACAAGATTTTTGTCGAAGAACATTAAAAATTAACTTAGAAAGGTACTGTAGAGGCTATAACTTGTCATGGTTTAGCATGAAACCTCCGCGGGCTTATAAATAAATGGCATGAAATATGACAAGAATTAATTTGTATTATGAAGAAGAAAATATTTCAGCAAGGAGTAAAAGTTAGATTTTATAAAAAATATAAAAGGGGGATTTGAGAGTCGGCTCGCCGAGCCGACAAGTCTTGTGCATGATATAAAATATAATAATTGTAAAAATATTCAAAGATTGTGTTTGATTTACGGGTACTATAATAAAGGACAGTTATTATAGTACCTAGTTCTATCCAAAGGAGATTTCCTGACACTGTTATTTACAAGCACTGTTAGGTACCACAACTAAAAAGTGAAAAATAAAAATATATATATATCTTCTAAACTTCGCAACGATATGGTTTTCCCCATCTTTTAGAGATTTTATTCCAGAAAAAAACCCGCCGTTGGTCCCTGCTGTCATTCATGGATCTTTGACAGTCGTTACGGGTCGTCAGAAGCCCGAAAGTCTGACAACCAGTCTTACCAAGGGGTATCGTATTACCCAGTTACTGGGTTGTGGAATTCAGATAGGCAGTCGCTCCATGTAAAATACTGGTATTCAGCTGAATTGTTATGGTTAGACTGAAAGCCCAATAAACCTGGGAAAAGGCTAGGCAGATTGATTTTGATTCCAGAAGGTTTATGTGTATTCGTTTTATTAAGTACATAATAAATTGTGGATGTTTTGTTAAGTCGTAAAAACCGTGCAAAGCAGAGGCGGGTTGCTTGCTAGTTATTAGTATAACAAAATTTCCTGAATAGATGTTTCCCCCTTCAGTAGACGATTAAAGTTTCCGTAAACAATGTGATAAGTGTTATAAAAGTCCCCTTCAATGACGCTCAAGTAGTTTCAAACAAAAGGGAGCATTATCTACCGTGCGCGGCTATTGGTTCCGAGCTTTTGTTTAGGATAGATTGATTGCGATGAAAACTCTGATTACATTTGAATTTGACTGTAAATAGAAACTAAATTAATTTGTCACGGTAGGTACCTAATAAATAGTAAATTATTCACTAACGGAGTAAAACAGTGTTTTTTGTCACGGGCGCAATTTTGGATTCTAGGACTCGCTCAGGAGTCAGGAGTTAGACTAGAATCTTGAGTGCAGCGAGGGATTCAACCTCGCCTAAGACAAAGACACCTCTATCCCCGACGAGAATACTTAGGTACTCTACTTTTCGCACCTACTGCAAGGTAATAAAAACCAATTTTCGAATTTTACTAGCTTATAAAACTGTAAAAGGACCAGTTAGGTAATTATATCCAGTTTCATACACTATTTTATCTCAACTCAAGCAATTTCGTAAATATGACGCCCAAAACCAATATTCGTACACGACGGGCGAGCCCGAGCTCGACCAATGTATACTGGGCCTTTTATGCGTGTATTTGCCGTTTGATTTGCGTATATTTCCTCAAGTTTTCATACCATTTTTTTTGTTGAGGTTCCAAATTCAAATCATATTATACACCAGCGGGTCAATGAAATTCAGTACTTACCTATCTACAATATTTTTGGCCGGCTAGTGTAGGGCTTTAATAACTTGCTTTTGTTAAGTTAGGTTTGCATGATTTATACTTTGACATTAGGGAGCAGGTGGTGTGAAATAATGATAGCATTTACTGTGTGTACATAAATAATAAAATAAATAAATAGCATCTGTACCTACTTACTCATTTCAATATAGGTAGGTACTAACTTCAATATTTTACAATCCATGCTGAAGATAGGGTTGCATTACATAAACACTCTTAATACAATGATACCAGCTTAAAGGTACGAAATCTAATACTAGGCACCTATACTACCCGTTTTCCCAATATGTATTTGTATGTATATATTTGTATCAGGTTCTCTAAAACGGCTGTAACGATTTCGATGAAAGTTGCAGCATAGGGGTTTACGGGAGCGAAAAATCGATCTAGCTAGGTTTCATATCTGGGAAAATTCGTTTTTTACCCCGAGCAGAGCTCGGTCGCCCAAATTTCAGAACAAGATGGCTACCTTAGAATAATGACATGGCAGCATGGAATTAGTAAGTACCTAATATCATGGCAGCATGGAATTAGTATGAACTATCCTATACTATTAAATGAGCATTCTCTATTTTCACCCGAGCAGAGCTCGGTCAACCATGTATTTATATTTTAATTTATATTACTTAGATAGGTACCTACCTAAATAATCCGCCTCTGTAGGTACATTTTTGTGCTTGAATTATGAAATACTTAAACAATAGGAAAAGGTAACCTATTTTCAGGCAGATCGCCACGCTCCAAATAAATAGGACACCTATGTTATTAAAAACTCAAAAGCCTTTTGTGAAGGATCGGTAGCACAAACTTGAGTTATCTTTTTAGTTTGTCCCATTTCATTATCTCTTCGTATTCAAGTCCGAGACGTCACATGCTTTCAACAACCGTGTAGATATTCACAAATCAATCAATCAACGAGGACGTTTCAGGAAGCGTGGTTATAGGAGTGGCGAGCCTTCCTTTGTGAGTGTTGCATGGACGTTAGCTAGGGCATGCCGCCCGGTGGGTGGCGCGAATCGCACGGTCGTTCACTCGTGCACCTGCCCGGTGTTATGATCGCTACCATTACGTCTGTTACACTGCGAATCGTGTGAATTGCGAAGATTTTTGTGCTAACGACTTTTGATAAAGTTTTGTGGAACTAGGCATCATTAATAATTTAATGAGTCCCTCTCTCATCTTGTTTCTCCACAAAGGAATCACCGGTTTTTGGCACTGGAACGATTCGAGTGAGTTTGAAGATTAATAATAGGTACCACATACGTGCAGGTAGGTACCTACCTGAATGGTTGCAGGAGTTAAGAATATATATCAAAGTACCTTCCGCCAGCGGCTTCGCTCGCGTGATATCTTGATATGTATTATAGCCTATGTTACTCAGTGATAATATAGTATTCTGCTGGTGAAAGAATTTTTCAAATCTGTCCAATAGTTTTTGAGTTTATCCATTACAAAAAAACATACAAAAAATCTAATCTTTTCTCTTTATTATAATATTAGTGTAGATTAGAATAGATTAGATCAGCAGCTTACCAAGCCAAGTGGTGTTATTCGTCTCTAAGCAAAGAAGACTTGTCCAAAAGATGATTGATTAGGTAGATACTGGTAAGTACTGGTATCAAATCGACACAGGTACCGAAGACCCGTCCGTGCATAAGACGAGTACAAACTAGGCATTTTAATAGACAGTTTTATCAATTTAAAAAAATCTCATGTCACATATACCTACTTATATTTAGATATCTATTTTCAGCTCATACAACGTTATAACGAACTAAAAACAAAAACACTGAAGCATTACATTGATACAAGACATCTGGGTCGCTTACATAAACACAGCAAACAAAAATCCGGAGATAAAAATACAATTACGCCGCCTGTTAATCATCCAAGGTGAAATTGTATGTTAAAGCGAAAATTGAAGACGGTCTGAACAATGGCCCGCTACACAAGGTCACTCATACAATAGAGGAGCGCTAAGTATTTTGGAAATGCGAAGGTCAACTGTATCGCGATCCACGATAAGCCCTTCCTCCTTGTTAGCAACGATAACCTATTTCACGCTACTGTGGACACGCTCAACCCTATGTTTACATCATCACGATAAAAAAATAGATGTGTAATTTTATTTGAAGTTGAAATGCTTAGGGATACGATCCTATGGGAAATTACTTTGGTAACTAAGTAAATGTAGGTTTTCAAAATGTATCGTCGTTTGGAACGTTATCCCTGTAGCCTAATTGCGTAATACACGATCAATCAGAATCTGAATCGTTTTGAAACAGATTGCTAATCCATAGCTAAATAAGTTCGAAACAAAAATCTGCTCAACAACGTAAATAACGCAATGAATGTTGTTGAACTGCCAAAATGAAACGGATTAGTCCTAATCTTTTACAAATATACGAGTATGCTACGTAATTAGATAGCTGGGGTGGTTTGTGAATGGTATTCTAGTAATTTACTGTTGTTAAGTCTCTCTTGTGAAAAAAGCAGTAAACTTGGCAACCATCGCAGAGCCACTCATAACCAGCTCATAACTAAGGCACCGTTTCTTAACGCCCCCAGCTTATTCGTTATTTTTACGTTTGGAATATTATATTAAGTAGGTATATGTTTTTAAAGTCAGTAAAACGCAGATTGTTCACCATAATGTTTAATAAATAAACACATATTACATTTACGCTGCTGAAGCTACAGTCAGTGAGAGCAGCCGTAGCACTCGTGTGAATATTGTTTTGAAAGCATAACCACAGTGGGACTATCTACTCCATACAGTAGGACAACGGGAATTACTCTTGACGTCTATTTACGTATTATTCACGAGATCACCGCTAGTTTTATGAACTGCAATATTAAAATAGAAATGTAAATTTCATTGAATGGGGCATTCGTAAACAGAACGCGCCAACCTCATTATCCCGAATTAGCCAAGACCACTCGGGAAGTTAGCACCTTCCACAACCCCCAGCATGATTAGACAGTAATAAGGTTCGCGCGGACCAACCGTATGAAGTTAAACTGTGGCTTATCTATATCTAACATAGCTACTAGGGTCAGCAACAAGCTTCGTGATCAATGGAGTGTTTCAAAGTAATAAGACCCTTACAATAAATAAAGATCAGATCAGACGTGGCGTGTATCGATACTAAGAAAAAAGCCTTCCTACCTTTATATGTATCTACCTACAAATAATGAAATCTTAACATAGTTGCATTGTCTCTGATTGAATACATGACTGTGGAAATAATGCACATTTTATATATCATATTACATGTGCCCATAAATTAAATAAATAATTATCACAAATCGGCAAGGAGAACAAATTAGTTACAGTTATATTAATAAAGTAAATAAGATACATGACACCCCTGATCATTTGATCATTGCAAAAAATCACAGATCCACATTTCCAAACACTACCTAGCTGAAATACAAAATGTAAAACAGCCTAAATGAATAATATAATATAAAAATTGGACTCACAAAGGGAATGTGCTTGCAAGTAGTCGGACGTTGATGACACAATCACTAACACGTTACGACACTAAGTTGTGCTCAATACACTAAACAATACCCATCATATCACACCAACAGGAATGATCTACATTCTAACATTTCTTTTCCTAACTACTGTATACAGATCCACCATAACTAATATTTAAAAAATATATTCCATTGATATAGGAAAATATGCATAAAACACCCATTTTGATACCTATTAACATATTTTTTATAAAAAACTTGTACATGTCGAGTAAGCGGAGGCATGATAGTACATTGTGTATTTAGGAAGTACGAGGGTAATTTATTATTCTCAAGGACTACACTTTCAATATTACTACAGTAAATACTGATAATGTTACCCCTGTATTTTCTTATTTCATTAACTATTGATATTTTAGTATGAATAAGGTGTACCGTGTAAGTGAATGACAAAGTAAAAACTTTACTAGTCATAAAATATAATCTATACACATAGACAATATTAAATCGCATTATAGAAAGACAAAATATATTATCATAAAACACGTAATATAATAGTAAAACAATGTAATACTTTTGGTTACGTTAAACACAAAAGACAAGCAATCACAAAAAGTTTACGGAGTACGCCAAATTCCCAATCGAAAATCGACCAACTTTCTTCACATGAAAATCCGTTTTCCTTTCAGAATACGGCTCAAAATAAATAAATTATGTACACAATTTTGACACAAAATCCGTCAAGTGAGCGTTCTCTTAATCATATCATTTCATGGTAACATCAATGTTTTGTAAGTTATAAGAAAATAATTTCTGCGCCTGTTTTAGATATACTTTGAGTTAATTCAATGCTAGAATATTTTGTACGTTAGGCGAATTTAACCACTATCTTATACTTTGCATTTATCACATTTATTCAAAAGCGTACTAATATTGTGATAGTAAAAATCTGAGAGAAATATACGGAACAAAACCACTATACACACAACATAGAAATATGTTTGAATGAATAAAATGACCGTGTAGTCTGCGCTTGCTAAGTGATGCCACACGTTTACATGTAGCTCTCGTCACTCGTCTTATTTTAATATTGGCGATGCTTTTCCCTATTCTAAGCTATTCTAGCAAACGACAGCCTTTGTTTTTAATTAATATTGATCTTCCAACACTAACACTGAAATCTCGAATTATCATAAACAAACAAATCCAAAAGCTATAAATTCCCAATATTTATAATTTGTGCCTGACTTATATCATTCCGTACGCCCGCCGCCGCGCCACCGCCGCCAACAGCGTTTTCAATCTAACTTCATTCTTACATATCTTTATATTTAATTTCCATAAAATAAATGCCTTCAAAATGACTTTACACAATACAAATCCTATATTAAAATCTCTTAAGCGCAATAAATTTAAAACACACGTACGAAAGACTAGTATGAATAAATCCGTAAAGAAGAGCGGTAAACAATCATAGATATTATGACTATGAAGTAAATGTGAAGTATCTACATTTAGGAACATGTTGCAAAAAATATGTTTTAACAATAAGAGATAAAACTTAAAAACTGATTGATTTTTTACAAGTAAAATAGCTTACCAGCACAGGAGCTGCAAAATAATGTATAGAGCAAGACTGCCAAACCGCTTTTTGACCTAACATGGAATGCAAGTTGATTCTCTACCATGGCTACCTACTGTGGAATTATACATCAGTCTCAGTTTTACTGCTTGTGCGTCGACTCCTGCCCACGGAGCCCGGGTTCACCCAATGCGGCCCGCTCAATAGAAACTTCTTCACATTGTATTCCATCCGCGCCAAATCTTCCGGCGTTATCTCTTTGTTGCCTTTAGCTCGCAGTCCTTCGGCCACTAAATCTGCTACGGTTTCTCTGTTCTTGGAGGTATCGCTTATTTCGGTAACGGTCGCATCACCACTTTCGACTGGAAAGATCGTCTCTTTGACCACGTGACCGGCAAGTTTCGGCATCGCCATCGCGTGTTTCATTAACTTCTCCTGATTTTGCAAAGACAAGTTATTGTGAACCCACGCGTTATGGCCGTCTCTAGCATAGGACTTGGAGTACTTGCTGACAGGATGCGGCATGTTCAGCGCCAACTCGTTGAGAGTTTCCGTTAGCCTCGACAGCTTGCTGTCTCTCCTCAGAGCTCTGTTGGTAAAGTTAACGTCTTCCTCCAAAGGATCGTTAAAATTGTTCTGTTGCTCCAAGTTCTTCTCTACCCACTCCGCAACTCTAAGCAACTGCTGCTTTTGCAGTAAAGCTGCACTATCGTCACTTGATAAAGAACTAGTGCTTTGCTCATTAGTAAACACTTTGTTATCATTAACTTTCAAGTGAGTTTGAGTAAGATTTGGATAAACGTTTACAATAGGCGGCAGTGGTGGCTTAGCTACCTCTGGCTTTTTCTCCATCTTTGGTAAGTCACCTAGGGGTGGCAGGTCTTTAGAAATCTTAGTATTTTCAAGGGAGTGGAGTTGCGACATGTCGATTTTCCTTAAAGGTTTATTATATTGATTAGTTAGTTTGTTCTGTTCATAGCGATCAAAGTTAAATATTTTTACATCGTGATTATCGGTGGGAGTAAAAACATCAACTTTTTTCGAGTCGTCGTCGTCGGTACATTGGACGTTATTATTTTGTGTATTGTTATTATCAGCATTGAAATCGTTAAGTAAATTATCAATTTCAGTTGTGTTTTGCTGACTAGCAATACTTTGGGATTGGTTATTGTTATTTTCTGAACCGTTAGAAAATGTATGAGTTTTTAACGGTTGCAATGGCGAAGAAGAAACGTTTAGTAAGATTGGGTTAATAGTTGTATTCTTAGCAGTGACATTAGTGTCTTTGTTGTTATTGTCAACGTGGACATCGATGAGCGTGCTCTCTACTACGATGTTATCATTTTTAATATCTTCTTTTATAATTAAGTTATCTTCAATTTTATCTAATTCGATGAAGTTATCTACATCGTCGGTGAGATCTTTGAAGATGGAGTTTTCATTGCACTTACTTTGTCGCCTGTACAGAACGGGCGGGACATCGGGTTCTGCGTTATCAAGGAGAATATTTTTAGATCCTGCTTGCATACGTAAATGACAAAACCTGGGCCCTGGCCCCACCTGAGTGTGATTAGACTTGTGTGTACTTACTGTTGATTTAGCGATTGACGACGTCCTACTGACTGCGCCCATCGAACTATGAGAATTCTTTCTCAGACTGATATCATCTCCTGTTTTATCAATCATTGGTTTAACTTCTTTATTGTTTACCATATCCTTGTTTAGAATATCCTTGTTTAGTAAGTCCTTAGTTAGTAAGTCCTTGTTAAGTAAGTCCTTGGTTAGTAAGTCCTTGTTTAGTAAATCCTTGTTTTGTATATCTTTGTTTTGTATATCTTTGTTTAGTAGTTCTTTATTTATCAAATCTTTATTAAGTATCTCTTTAGCAAGCATCGAATCTTCATGTCCTGCACTCTGAATACTACTTTTCTTGCTTGAAATCGAACTTTTTGTACGATCACAAAGCTTGTGATGTACTGCAGGTTCCATAGTCACACTAGTCTTTCTATATTGCTTCATATCATCTACTTTAGGTATGGCATCCATTTGCACAATTGGCTCTAACACACTCTTTTCACTTATTTTAATGGTATCAATAACAATACCATTGTTTTTTGGCCTTTCAATAACTGGTGGTGGTACTGGTGGTAGAATGTCTTTGAGTTGTTCAGTGTTCTGAGGAAGTATGTATAAAGGACTAATGACTCCATGATTAATAGACTTTTCATTAATAAGTTTGACGGGATGCGGAGAGATACTTCTAATACTGAGGTTGGAATGTAGTGATTTTACATCAGCATTGCAATTGAGGCACAGAGAGTTTTTCATTTCTCCGCTCGCCATAGTTTGGGAGGCTACAGAGTAGTATGTTTCATTGTAGCAGAATGGTTTGTTTTGAGATTTATTGCAGGTGCATGTATCACAGTGTTTGGTGACAGTGTCTTGGATACTGTCTTCAAGGATTTTCGACATCAAGGAAGCAGAAATATTGAATTCATATTCACTGGCATCAAAAGTATCAATGTCATTACCGTTCTTGGATTGAGTTGAGCTTGACGGCTTCGAAGTTTTGGACATGACGTACTGGGATACCCGCGCCTGGGTGTCGACTGAAAGCTGTGAATAAAGGAATTTGAATAAGTTCTATGTAGACTAACTAACTTAGATGAATGGAAAATTTTGGTGTACTTACATTGTCCAGCTTCTGCGACACGAAGTTATCTGGTTTGCATTGTAGCAGCTGAATTGCTAGATTCATATCATTCTTGTATCTCTCCTGCAATCAAAATGATGTATGTATTATAATTAAAAACCTTACTTAGTCCATTGTCCATCCATAATTTTAAATCAAATTAAAATAGCTAGCGAAACTCTGCAGACGTGATGGAATCGATCGGTTGTAGTTTTGTTAGTTGAAGTATGAGTTGAAAAATCAGTTTTATTTTGTTTTATCCTGTTTAGATATCCTATCACGGCGGTGAAGATTACACAAAAAAAATCTGATTCATTAAACTGATATTTCAAGTGACTACACTAACTGCGGTCCAAGACCCCACAAAAAAACATCATCAAATTAATTTCTTTTTTGTTTTATCATGTTTAGATATCGATACCCACATCACCTCTGCGGAGTTTCGCTAGTTAATTTAATAAGACACTGTATATAAAAAATACACCTACATTTTCTTTTTGTAACATACTGTAGTTGTGCTTAGACTCGGCTAAACGTACGGATAAAGTAGCAATATCTTTGGTAAGTTGACTCTTTTCCCCCTTCATCTTGTCAACCATTTGCAGTAGCTTATCTTCAAGCACTTGATTCAGTTTCTGTACTCTCTTGTGTGAATCATATAACCTGCCAATAATAAAAACGTTTAGAATGAGTGTTACCTTTTAAATGTTTTATCACAATCAGTAAAACGTGACATAATATTGTTATCCAAGCAAACAGTACTTCAAATATAACAACTATAATGATTGATAAATCAGTTGCTTTAGTGACTTACTTACTAAGGATTACTTTAAGATCATAGATTATATAATAAATACAATTTTTTATGAAACAACAGGTAACACTAATCATGATCTTTATTAACTGGTCTGACACATGGAGTTACCTCAACCTTTGAAATTATACATAGTTTTCCTCAACATTTTAATAACACCTCTACCCAACTTACAAAGGAAAAAGTGATATGATTTCAATTATTACTCAAATAGTTGCACCCCGCAGTGTCACCCACATAAGTCTCGATCCCGTGGTATATCGGGATAAAAGGTCCCATGTCCTTTTTTTTGCTAGGTCATGATCTACCCATGTGCCAAATTTCATACAAATCCGTTCAGCCCTTATAGCGTGAAAGCGAAACAAACTCACTTCACAACGCATTTATAATATTAGTTAGGATGTAATCTCAATGTACTAGGAAAAGTCCACGGTTACAATACTTGTAAATATGTGAGCACCATGCATCTATCAACATAACAAATTTATCTGCCATTGATTAATTTTTAATACTTTATACATATTTTACTATAATAATTTTATTCTAGAAATACTGATTGTCTTCACATATTATTATAATTTATATACATATACAAAATATTGTAAAACATTTTATAAGAGCAACTATGGAATTTGTTATTCATTCTTCTCCTTAAGAAACTACAGAAACCGAGTCTATTATTTAGTAAATTTTGACGTTTAAAAATACCTTTTAATGGCCTACTTGAAATAAATGATTTTACTTTGACGTACCTTTCATACTTCTCACGCCAAGTGCTGACCTGTTCTTCTAGATCGTTGGCCCGTGCTGTACTCTTTATAAACTCTCCCTCAAGAGCAACTATGTGTGTGTCCCGCTCTGCAAGGTGCTGCCTTAGATGTTCCACTTCGGCGTGCAACTGCAGGCCGGCGGCATCACCGTCACACTCCTAGCAATTTGTGCAACATCAAAACAAATAAGCCAGTGGAGGTAACATTCATGTTGTGGATATTAAGTACTTTAGAGGAACATAAATTGTTGTTTGTATGTACTGAATTATGATAAAATTTTCTTTATTTATTAAGAAATGGTTTATTGTGTGTAATTTTAAAAAACAATTTTCTATTTAATAATGAAAAATATCCTTGATTGCTTTTATTGCAATTAACCAAATAATCAAGTTGCTTTAAATAAAGTAACCTGTTCTGAATACTGTTTATTGACATAACTGTGTGTAACTTCATCCACACTACTGCATTCATGTTCGAAAGAATGTAAGAAACAATAACTATTACACACAACTGTAACATTATACCATGTGGAATAGCATTGTTTAAATGAATAGAACTATATGTTTTAAGACTTTGTGTTTAAATAAATAAATAATATTATTATCAAGACATTTATGTTTCTCTAAATGTACATGGTGGAACAGTGAATAAAAAATTATATTACATTTAAAAAACTAATTCTATTAAGTGAAATATTTTAGTAAAGTGAAATAGGAAAATGCAAATTAGAAAAGAGAAGCAATGTGCATTCTATCTTTATTACTGAAGAACAAAATATTATTATTATTACTGTCTGATGAAAAAGATTTATTAAATATTCAATGAGTTTTACCATTTTGTCATAAATTAATCTTGCACATCAAACTGGTACTAAGAATCTACCAGATTAGCAAACAAATCATTTTCTAGGTTGTATGACACCGTTTGATAAAAGTATATCCCCTTGATGTATGAATCATTCCAAACAGTAGTATTTACAGTTATGAGAATAAAAATAATTTTCTATTTGGAAGACAAAAATGTATAGGTACTTAGCTATTATCACAATCTAAAACAACTGTATGCACTAATGGCATATCTAAGTAAAGCAAAATGAATTAATACTTAATTATCAACCACAAGAAAAGTCAGCTTAGAACTTTCTACAATCAGAAGAGTATTAAACAGCAAAACATTGGTAAATTTTTACCTTACAAGGGGAATTCTTAGTACTCTCATCCATTGCTTAACAAGCTTTTAATATTCTACTTCACATTTCAGATTAGGTACGTCCAATTTGTCGAATAAATTGAACAACGGCACACACAAAGTGATTTTATTAGCTATTTATTACCAATAAGCCACTGTTAAAACAAAATAAAATAAAATCAATCTTGACACACAACGTGAAATATTTACTTATTTTATATGATTTTGCCAGCTGCCAATGTTTAATGACTCATAATAATCAAGTTACTCTAAACAGATAACTGGAAATGTTTTATACATATGAATATGACATAAAATTGGATTTTCCCAAAAGAAAATTCGTTCTGTGATGTGAATTTCGATTATGTGGCTGCTAACCAACTGACGTTTGACAATTGTCAGTTTTATTTATCTGAGCGAAGTGTAAACTTGAAACCTAGGGTATTGGCATAAAGATAAGATTTTGTCATGCCTCTTTTAAAATATTAACATTTTTATAATTAATATAATTACGTCTCATTATCTTAACATCCTTGTAAAATCTCCGTGCCCCATATTTGCCACTTGCTCCTTGTTATTGATAATTTTATTAAGTATCCGTAATCAAGTAACTTCCTAAGAAGCTGACCCTTGTAACCTACGCAGTCAGTTGGAAAAATGCTCGATGGTGATGAGACATAATTATTTAGAAACGGTCAAATTAAATTATAGGCCGACAATTTCTTTGGTGACAGTCCCATGATCCTAGCGGTTCAAGCCCATCACAGACGATATAATTTCGATAACTGTCTTCGAGTGACCTCAGACGAAGCTATAATATATATTTCTAGTACGCACTAAAAACTACGCAAAAAAAAAGCAAAAGCAAAGTATAAAATATTATAGCTACGTCTGCGACGAGCTTCACCCGCGGCGCACCCGGAGGACGAGGATAACACAAATGACGCGCTCTCGACCGCACAAGGTATTGCATTGTCAAAGAAGAGTCAGTAGATATCTGTAGGAAATATTTTAAGGAGAAAGTTCAAAATTATCTCACGTCTGACAGCAAAGAGAAGTAGGTATCTCAAAAAATCACGAAAATTTTATTTAAAAATATACCTACATAGTTTCTACTTACCGGTTGGGTAACAAATTCTCTGAATATTCATTCCAGGGAAGTTTACAGGGTGTTTGGTGCATCGTTTGCCAAATTGAATTGGCCAATAGGAGAGATCATTTGCTATCTATTCAGGCCTAATAACTCATTCATACAAGTTTTTTTTTTGTGTACTTACAAAAAATCCAGAACTCGGCATTTATAAAAAAATATATACTAGTACTTACCTAAAGCCTTCAAACATTTTAATTTTCATGTGTACAGTTGTGTGGCTCTATGAAATTCAAAATTACGTGCTAGTAACATTTAGTTCCCATTTTATTAACTCATAAAGTTTTTGAAAAACAAAATGTAAATTCAACTTCAAATTGCTGTCAAAAAAAACTAAAAGCGATCGGGATCTTCGAATTCTTTTAAAAAGTTCTCTGTTCTGTCCCCTTTCCAACGGTATTCAATATGTCAAAAAAAACTTTTAATAGCCTTAATAATTAGGTAAATGTGTAATGGAAATACATCAATCTGATATTCGATATTACGGTACCTAATATTTAACACCAGTTTTCGCATCAAAGTCAAAGTCAAATCATTTATTTCAAATAGGCCCTTGTAAGGCACTTTTGAACGTCAAAGTTTACAAAAAATTGAATTGATTCTAGTCGCCCCTTCCAAAAGGTAGTTTTCGTATGGAGAAGAATGGGCAAGAAACTCCACGCATAAATAACATGCTCTAAGTCTAAGTACATAGGTAGATACTGCTATCTCACTCTTACGCAGTCTTTTAACTTTTTCCTACATATAATTCTTTCCTACATTGACTTTCCTCGAACATGAAAAAAAAAAATACAATTCATATTCAGAGCCATTTTTTCGTTTAATCCTTAGTGTCTATTAAATTAAATCCGAAAGTATTTTTTTATTGCAGATTTTACTAAATTATAAACTACCCCTGAACGAATATTCAGAGCATTTTTTTCTGTTAGCCAGTAAGGATTAAAACTGGAAGTATGTATTTATTTAAATTCATTTTTGTGAGTTCCGTAGATAGGTACTTCTTTTAGCTGTTAGACGAGGGGTAATTTTCTATGGGAGACGAGACTTCTCCTTTAGTTCTAAATTCCAGCTGTCAGCGGTTTCGTTCGTTTTGAAATCTCAGTTATAGATACCTGTTAGATTTATTAGCATTTCAAAAATGTTAACTATACAAAACGATATATGCGCACGACAATCTTTTTTTTTAATAAAAACTGTAAGCACCTAGGTATATTTCGTGGGTTACACGAGAGAAATATTATGTCCATAATATTTCATCCTGCTTAATCTGTTTTTATTTAGTACTTCTTCTATCTTTTTTTCTTTATTTAGGTAATAGTAGACAATGGATGATTTTTTTAAATACCTACACACATAACTTATAATTTGTTTGTTTTGACCTCCAATATTTATTTTCATCTTTGGATAAAGTAATAATAAGTATCATTTTCGACTAATTTGAGATTTTATATTTTTATTTAATTTTTAATTAAAAAAATCAAATTGCTCGAAATTGGTTGACATTTGCATTGCATAAGACCCATAAGTTATGGGTCATATGGGGGTCATTTGGTCGCAAATGACTTCTACATCCCCATACGGCCGATTCCTATAATTAACGGACCGTTACTGGTTAAAATTAAGACTCTTGTCTCAACCAACAACGAAGCAAATACCTCATAGTTTTACATAAGTACATAGTAGACCCTCGCAGGAAGTAGCTATCACAGGTAAAAGTAGCTTACGCCCCGCCCGCGCCGCACCGTCGTCGTCGCCTCGCCCGCGCCATGCCTCTTGTATACATTCCGCGCCACGTCGTTCCTATACATTTTGTATGAAATAAGAAACGGGCGGCGCAACGCCCGCGCCACACTGTCGCCACACCCGCGCCTCGCCCGCGAACCTCGCCACTTGTGTAGGTATGTCCCGCGCCTAACGAATCTATTTATATGCCCAGTTTGGCAATAAAAATGCTACCATTGGTAAGGAAAACGATTCGCTTTTGTTTATAGCAACCGAGCACTAATGAATTGCCGACATACTTATTAGGTACCATAAGGCCGCGCGCACCTTTGACATGATTTTTTATCGTACGTAAACGTATGATCGTGGTCGTACGAAGTGCGCACAGTGAATACGTTTTTCTCCGTCAAATAGGCGGTGTTCCGGTGATATCGCATTGAACGCACGAAAAATCCCAACAACCTCGGATTGTTTTCGGACGTCGGAACTATACGTACGTATACGTACGACTAACTCGCACTCGGTCTGCGCGCTCCCTTGGTTCGTGAAAGGTCGGGATCGTTCGTGCGTGTTCGTATGTGTTCGCAAGAGTATAATTCGTACGAAAACGCGTCCAAAGTGCGCACGGCCTTAAGCTACCACGCTGCAAGTGGTGATTACCATCCCTTCATCCATCTCGGCCATGGCTTCGGATTCGAAATTCCACATTTGGGTAGAAGACTTGCTTCATAAGTTCGAAAAAAAAAATTGAGCAGATTTTTTTTTGGCAATGGACTAGCAATCTGTTTCAATTCATTTCAATTTATTATTGATCGTGCATTACGTAATTAGGCTGCGGGTTCAAAGCTAGTTTACATGCTTCATACTTCGATACCCTATCCATATGCCAAGCATGGCAAGAAGTTGTGGCATAAAGTACCTATCTATACCTAGTTACCTAGACTTATACCTTCGAAGACGATATTAGGAGAGCCATGATACCTATTATGTTGTGGAAGACATCTCAAGTTTTGCCCGATTTGAACTGATAGGTAGTAATTACAAACTCCTATTATGAAGGCAAATTCACGAGAACAGGGGCATATAGTCCTGACTCCTGCAGCCTAATTACGTAATGCACGATCAATAATAAATTGAAACAAATTGCTAGTCCATTGCTTCATAAGTGCGAAAAAAAAATCTGCTCAATTTTTTTTTCGAACTTATGAAGCAATGGACTAGCAATTTCTTTCAATTTATTATTGATGGTGCATTACGTAATTAGGCTGCTGGCCATACCTACGGGCTATAACAATGCAATGTGCATTTGGATTTTGGGAATACGGTACTTACACTACCTACAAACTCAAACTCAAAGCATTTAATTCAAATAATTAAATGCTTTGGTTATTGACAGGCAGTTTTGAATTGTCAAGGGGTCGGTCAAACAGAAAGATGAAGCTACTTGCATCTAGCTAAGTAGGTACCTATGGAGAAGAACGGGCAAGAAACTCCACGGAAACTCTTTTAAATCATGATATGGTCAGGGCCGGATTTAAAGGTGTGGAGGCCCCGCGGCAACGAAGAAGTGGAGGCACCGATTTTGTTTTTGGACCAGACAAAAAAGTACATCGTTTTCAATCATTTATATATAATAGGTACTAAAAATATACAAAAGAAAAAAAGATAAATGGTAGGCGAATGGAAGTTTGCGTGCTTTTTTCGTCGAAAAATCATTGACAATTTCGGTGAAATCCAGTTCTCGGAGTAAATCACTTTCAATACTAAGTAGGGATAACTTTCATAGACGGTTCTGTGTCATTGTAGTCCAAAGTCTATTTTTATAATTTCATCTTCGTAAATGAGCATTCTCCAGTGCAGTTCGACGCCATCAACACCAAGTACATTCTCAACGTAATTTCAACATTTGGGAACGTAGCTCTGAATTTTCGAGTATTTGCTAATAGAAGATTTCCTTAGATTGATCTTTTTGATAATCGTTTTTATACTTGGTTACATGATTCATGTTATACATATTTTTAACATATTTTTTTACATATTTTTAACAAAATAAGTGATAGACATAATTTTAATACTAGAAATAAAGATAAAATAGATCAACCATTTTTCAGATTATCTAAAGTATCTTCATCTTTTATGGGGTACTGTGTTAAATGCTACAACAAAATACCTTGTGATATACCTATTACAATTAAATGAAAGAAAATTTAAAACTCATATTAAAAGTACACTTTGTAAACAAGCCTATTACAAATTAGAGGAATATATCCAAGATAAGAATGCTTGGAAACATGCTGGTCCTGCTCCATAGGACAATCTAGAATCTAGACAAAATCAAACTGGTTGCTAATTTAAGTTGTATAAATTATTATTTTTACGAGTATTACATGACATTGATTTTGCATTCTGTGATTACTTCCTCACACACTGACTTATTAATTGTAAATTTTTTAAGAAAATCATCTACTTTTACAATGTTTGTAAATATGTGAAAACCGTACATCTATCACATCATTAATTAATTTATCTTTCGTGGCTTCATTTTTATTAATTCTTCTTTTTACCTATTGTGGTAACCTATTTTTATTTTATTTTTTTAGATGCATCGTCTTCACATATAATTATGTAACGAATGTAACACATACAAATATTGTAACAATTTTTAAAAGAGTAACGGTGGAGTTTCTTGCCCATTCTTCTCCATACGAAAACTACCTTTTGGAAGGGGCGACTAGAATCAATTCAATTTTTTGTAAACTTTGACGTTCAAAAGTGCCTTACAAGGGCCTATTTGAAATAAATGATTTGACTTGACTTGACTATACAAAACGGTAAATTTAGCGTATTGGATCAACTAAACTTTTTTAAATAAAAAAACATCAAATTGTGGAGGCCCCTATTTTGTGGAGGCCCGGGGCCATGGCCCCTGTTGCCCTGCCTTAAATCTAGCGCTGGATATGGTCACTAAATATTGGTTACATGATTCATGTTATACAATGTGAGAACGATGCAAAACGTTAAAAGCGTCCGTTATTGAAATAAAAAAATAAACAATTCAAAAATTTAATTAAAATTAAAATAAGCCGTGGCAGATAAGAGATGACAAGTCCCTACTGACGGCACCCGTTCACGAACATGACGCATGGATTACCTTACAGCTAGGTGCCTCTTAATTATCTATTCAGAAAGTACCTACCTAACAACCAAACGCAATCGACTAGGCTCGCACCTGCAAGCCTTTCGATAATACTTGCCTATTCTTACCAATTTCTTTTAAACTATTTTCATAACGTTACGAAAGAACTGATATAAATAAGTCATGCGTTACTAAATATAGGCGTTATTGCCTCATTCCAGTTTTCGCAATTGATAAGTAAAATGCTACAAAGGGAATTTTCCGTAAAGCGACCAAGGTTCACCCAAACATGCTACTACCTATTCTGAGAATTTGATGAAAATACCCGGTAAAAATAAAATATTGACGAAGATTTTGTCGAAAAAAGATCTACGTATGCTAACTGAGCTGTGAGCGGCAGTACCAAACGTGCTATATGTGTGTGCCGACGCATGTCTGGACCTGACGAGGGATCTATTTCGGGAAACGACTGCTTCGTCGAACATACGCGTGAGTCCAACGAGTAGACAGTCCTTTGTGTGATTATAATCGTATTGGTCGTTACCTATTTTAAAAACACGTATCCTCGCGCTGTACATGCGCGAATGAAAGTGCGGCCTTGTTTATAAAAGTATTCCAAAATGGGAAATATTGTCAGTAGTGCCCCAACAAGAGAACACGACGCTGGTAACGTCACGAGTGAAAGTGAAACAATGAACAACACAAGCGGTTCCTGTGATGAAACAAATGAAAACGTTGAGATGGCTGGTGCTCACTCCATGACCGAAACGGAAGCTCGAGCTAAAGCAAAAGAAGAAGAAATGAACGAGTTCAAAAAGCAGCTCGATATTAAACGTGAACAAAGAAGACAAATATTAGCACGACACAGAACCGAGAAAGAAGAATTAGAAAAGGCATTGCAAAATGAGAAGGCCGAAAAACTGGAATTATATGAAAGCAACAAGTTGCTTTGTGAACTGCTATCGAGGAATAGTATTGAAATCCCCGATAACCTCCTGCATTTAAAAGGAAACAGTGAACTCACAGACGCTTTAGCGCAGTTGAGAGAAGAATTTGATGATTTAAAAGCAAACAACTTAAAACTTAGAAAGGACCTGTCCGAAACTAACAGGTCGTTACAGGGAGCTAACTCCGATATTGCAGATTTGAATTTTCAAAACACAGAATCCATAAAACAAATTCGAGCATTAAAGGAAGTGGTATCTGTCAGTAAAACAATGATAAGTCTACGAGAACAACAATTAAATGATGTGAGTACCTAGCTTACTAGTTCAGTTGCATCCAGCTAGATAGGAAGCCGACACAAACATAGTTAAGAAAAGGCTAGTCAGATAATGAGTATGTAGGTATATTAAGCATGCGCTTAGCGAAATAACGATTGATAAGTAAGCATTGGTTTGCTAAAAAAAACCTCAGAAATCGAGTAGCAATAATTTACTGCTGGATTTTAGTACTGGCACCATCATAAAAAGATAATATAATTCAAATTCAAATACTTATTAGGTACTTTAACTTTTAATTATCCTGCACGCTTCTTGGTCTAACCTATTACTTTTCCTCGAAAGAACTCTAATAGGTTTGCGTAAACCTTTGCGGAATATTTAAATCCCCGTTTTAGGCTTTGCCCGCGACTTCATCCGTGTCGCTTTCTTTAGTCTCGTCCACCTTTAAGCCATCTCTCTATCAGAAAACGGTTTGGCCGTGATAACGTAACAAACAGACAGAGGCAGTTAAGAATTATAATATTAATACCTGGTTATATGGATATTTCCATAATGATCAGAAAGATCCAATGCCAAGCCAACGACCTGGAGGCAGGCATGCTGCACCCGCCCGGTCAGAGACCGCCAATATACGGCATGCGAAACGCATCATCTGTAACTTGGCGTCTTACGTTTTGACAAAGTGCCAACTCCATATGTACTCCTAAAGCAGCTTCAACAAACCTTCCTTATTAATTATGATAGGGCTACCAATTCCTATTAAGATATTTTTACTGACGTACATCGTTACGTAGGTACTCGTACCTATGTTTGCGACTATGTCGAAGTATAACAATTTTAATAGTATGAACCCACGCTGTTACATAATAAATTAGTATGCAATGAAATAAACAAATCATTATGATTCGTTCTTCATCAATTTTCGTATGTTCCAGCTAAAAGAAAAGTTAAATGAAATAGAACGCACTCTAGCTGATAGGGAAACAAATCTACTGTCTGCCGATCTAAGGCAAGAATATGAGCGTCAATTGCAGAATATTCGCACACTTCGAGGTCTTTATGAAGAGCGAGCCCGACTTGCTGAAGTTAGTAGACAACGTCTTGTCCGAGAGCTGGATGAACACAAAGTGCTTTATCAAGCTGAAGTTAATAAGTAAGTTAATACTCAGAAACAAGAGCACTTTATAGATGCCCATTTGTTTTCTGCTGCCGTTAATGTGCTTGGCAATCTACTCACAATTGTGATAATTACGTTCCAGGTGCAAAGATCTCAATACAAAAGTAGAAGAACTTGACTCAAAAATAGATTCATTAATTGAAACTATTGATAACAAAAATTCTCAAATATCTTCATCCCAAATAGAAACGAATGTGCTGAAAGCTGAAATGGCTGTCGTAAATAAAGTAAGTGTACCTACCGTATAGCTATATGTTTAGTATTAATATTGGTACACCTAAGAATGTCTTCTAATTCTGTTTCTGTTATTTTAATTACAGCTTTTCTCTCAAGTTCTGCTTGGAGACAAAACCAAACAAGATTTGGACACATTAGTTCAAAGGCTTGAGGACAACCATGGTTTACTAACGCAGATGGCGGAAAAAGAAAATGGGTCAGAAGCTTCGTCTGAATTACCCAAACTTTTGTTAGAGTTGGTTAGTCAGGTGGATGAAAACGAGGAAAAATATACTGATGAAACCAATACCAATGATAATGATCAATTATCAAAAGAAGAAGTTACAAAGCCAGAACAAGAATCAGGTAAAGATCGATTACATAAAAAAATTCAAAATTCAAAAGTCATTTATTCAAACTAGGCTGAGAATCAGCACTTTTCGAACGTCAAAATTACATAAGACAGTCCCCCAAAACGCCCACCCTTCACCACTTCCTAGTGCTTTAGCTGGGAAGAAGAAGTGGCGCAACAAACTCCCCAGCAGCACTGCTGCTGCTAAAGCTAACCTACTTATAATTTCATCTAGGTACTTCTTGAATTACGATCCCTCATTGTTCTTTTAATTTGTAGCGAATCAGAAGCCCCAGAGCACCACTGCCGAAGAAATTGTGGAAAATCTGCCAAAAGTTTGGAAAGTACTAATAGAACTCCTCAGCCATCAAAATGCGCCTGACGGGAACTCTCCAGAAAAAGTTACAACATGTTATAAATCTGTCGAGACAAAATCAGGACCCGTGTTAGTGCCAAGCGTTAGTCAGACGTATATCAGATTAAAGGTAAGTGATTAGCTCATTGCACCAACAACAATTATTACTTTCTAGATAAATTGAGTCATTGTCAAAAGTCACAATATAAAAATAAACATCTTCACGATCATTATTTTGCAGTACTCAAAAATGCGCAGTTTGGTACCGAGCCAATTTTTTGTGTAATCTCCGAAAACAAAAACAGTTATCATACTACTTTCTCAGAATCTGAAAGTATTTTTTTCATTTTCTTTGTTATTAAACTAACGCCAAGTATAATTCTATTTCAGGATCTGATATTAGAAAAATTGGGTCTGATAAAAGAGGTCAACCGTATGAAACAACTCAATGGCCACTTAGAAACACGTTTAGAAGAACAAGAACGAAGATTATGCATGGTTACTAATGAGTTAAGCAAAACATGGCATGTCGTTGGCCGATTGAGAAGGCACCATCATCAACTACACACTCACGAGAAAATTCTAAAATATGAGTTGCAGCAAAAGAGAAAACTACTGAACGAACTTAAAGAAGAACTTGAATACTGTCGGGAAAAGTGGGAACAAGCCCGTGAAAAGAACACCCAGTCAGAAAAAGACTGGAAAACACTAAGGGCTGAATTCACGAGTAGGAAGACCACCTCACCATCATTTAATAATTCAGGAGAAAGTGGATACAGCGATGAGAGACCTTCCGAAGAGTCGTCCGAATCAAACGATGAAAGTGAATATGTAGCAGAGAAACTGACGAGATGTAAGAGAAAGCAGAAGAAATCATTTGAAACAATTCCGGATTCTAGCACAGATTTTAACATAGCAGAAAGAGAAGATCCCGCTAGTGACCTGCTAGATGTGGCCGATTTACCATTGGATACTCAAGAGAGTGAAGATAATCATGACCCAACATCGGAACCTAGTAGAAGTGAACGATTTCCTAAAAACGGGATAATATGTGAAGAAACAGAAGATGAAGTTGGAGATATTACGCATGATGACTCTTGCACTGAAGAAACGAATGCCGAAGATACCGTTATTAGTCAGTCTAACGACACTGAGGTTGTGAGTAGTCTTGAGAGCGAACGGCAAATAGCACCATCTACTTCGGATAAATCTTCATCGGGGCTACCACTTATCGATCCTGCTGAAATTTTGAAGAACGTCCGTCTCCAAAACGAGAGACTAGCTAATAAGGATAGAAAATTAAATAATCTGGAAATAGGCAGCGCTGCATTGTTACAAAAGACTCAAACTACGGCTAAGATAAGTGAGCAAATAAGCAATACACTGGACCATCTTATTAATCGGCCTACATCAAGTGATTATTCATTGAAAAATACCCTAGATAAAGAAACTGATAATAACACAACAAACAGTGAAACCGACGATATAGACGAAAAAGAGCTATCAAACTCTGATATGACAACTAACTTCACAACCGGTACTAAGACATCTTCAGATTTAACGGACCCAAAAAAAGAAATTGAATCTAACCAAATATCTGAAACAGCGGGCATACAGCACAGTTGTGATAATATTGAGAAAATAACCACTGATCAAAATAAGGAATCAAAGAGCATTGATTCTACAATAACACTTCCAGTAAACGATTCACAAGCTTCAAATGAAATTCCTGATTTTAAAGCTATTCTAGAAAACGTTACACAGCAAAATGAAAGACTTGCAAAGAAAGACGAAAGACTGCAAAGCTTAGAAGATAGTTGTTCTGAAGTAGTAAAAACTATAGCTAGCACTCTAAATACAGGTGACAAAATCATTGAGAAACTTGATACTCTTCATAATGAGCATCAAAAACCCAGTAGCAGTAGTGAAGATGTTGTAGAGGAATCAAAAGAGGATAATTCGAGTTCCGATAAAGAAGATTCTATGCCATCAACATCTAGTGAAATTGATCATGAAGCTAGATTCGCCGCGCGTGATTTACGATTAAAAAGATTAGAAGAACAAACGAAATCACTGGTAAATAAAGTGAACAAAACCAACTCGAAAGGCGTGAAAATTCATTACAAATTGGAAGAATTGCATAACATTTACGGATCAGAAAGTTCTCGGGCTGGAACACCGTCTGAAGAAAATGAGGACAAAAGCAATGGTAGCGAGTCTCCAGAGGAATAATACTTAATTTGAAAAATCTACGTACTTATTTAATTGGATTTGCCTATGAAATTATTCAATTGTTGTAATGAATTAAAACACAAATCAAGAATAAATGTATATTTTTGACTATTTCGAATGTATTATTAAATATCACAATAATTTTAAACACCAATGCAATGGGCTTGTAATAAAAAAATATTAATTAATGGTGTCACATTTTGGTATATCAAAAGTTAAATTAGTATTGCAAATAACGACACAAAACCCAGTACAAAAAGTAAAAAAGTGTAACTTAAAAGTCAATCTAAATGAAAACTTTTACATAGGATTCTAGTAATCTTAAAAATCTTACCTAATATATGGGTAGTTTTAACAAGCCCATTCAGGTACATATTATGCTCCGACAACATGCAAAGCACATACATAGATCACAATCATTTGTATAGTTTAATTAGAACGTGTTTGCCAAAACACACAACACCAAGAGTGATTTAACAAAACGTGCAACATCCATTGATTCTTAAGATAACACACTACACTATATATACTTATTTCCGTCTCTTCATACGTATATGTATCAACTACATATTAAAGCACAACACGACATCAAAATACATTAAAAAAGAACATTCAGTCATCAACTAAGACATTATTATTAAAGGACTTGTTGTCTATGCCGTCTTTAGCGCTCCTCACTTCTATGGAGCGAATACTATCTTCTAATACTGCGACGACTACTTTGTCTCTCTGTACTTTCTCGAGGTCCTTCCCCGGAGGTAAGCTGTAGATTCGCGACGCCATGATTGATAGCAATAGCATCTCCAGCATCATGATGCTATTGTGTACAACTGGAAGAGGAAAAAAATACATTAATATCGGCGGTGTTTACGCTATGGGGAAAGAATATATAATAGCTAGTCTAGGATTAATAGGATTCATGGATCATTAATGAATATAATTATGAGCCATTTTTGGTTCAAGAACACATGACAATCAACAATTGGCTTTAGATGCCTCTATAGCATTACTTGTTATAACTATCACAGATTATTTTATTTATCGTCTCTAATCTTAGCTGTACCAACACCTAACAGTTAGTTATGTTCTTCGAGCGCCTCCTTAGGATATGATACAGAAACAAAGATTGGACAAATGGGATCATTCAGTCTAAGGTGAAACTCGATCTTCTCCAGGGAAACCCCGGTTTTATCTTTTCTTAAATAATTCCATATTAAATCAGTGCTGTATCAATCAAAAATTCCTCAAACCAACTTACGATAAACAAAGACGGCGGGATGCAGATTCACGACGCACGACAAATTCGCCACATCTGGCAACGACTTGGCCAGTCCACACTGCAGCTTCACAATGATCAGCACCAGTTGTACTGCCAGGAACCTGGCTCTAGGAGTGCGGCCCACTGTCATGGCCGCCCGGACCAGCATCACCACGCCCCACATGCCCGACAAGATGGAGGCAGCGATGAACGGTTGGAAGTATACGAAGTTACGGTGGTATAGCATCTGGAATCAAATAGGATTTCATTGAGTAATTTAAACTACGGAGATTGGGTCTTGAGAAAATGAAAGGCTTGCATGGTCAACATAATTTTTAAAGATGTAGAAGAAGTGGGAGACATCCCATCACACAACTGTTTCTAGGGTATTTTGATGACTTGGTCATTGCTCAATAAAAAGCATAAATTGAGTAAATTTCAACGTAAATTACGTAACACATTAATACAGAAATGTTACTACTGTCTCAGTGACTATTTTGATGACAGTTCTTTGACATAATAATATTTGTACTAAGCATGATGACTTTATTATTAAGTAGTAATTCTGTGGAAAATGTTAATTAATTTTTTCTTATCTAACTTATTGACATTTTCATTATACATTATTGACATTATTACATTTCGTTAAATATTTTCATTAATTACCTGACATTACCTATTGCATTTTATTAAATTACATTAAAAAAATTGACATTGATACTACTGAATTATTTTATTTTATATTAATTTACTTAATTGGCGAAAGCCTCCCATAAAAGTATATTTGTACGCCAAATGACAAAACATGGGGAAATTATAATATAACAATAAATTGTAACATCTCGCACAGTTTTGAAACCTATGTTTACAAATAAAGAATATTGATTGATTGATCGGAATTCCGGGGTTAGGCTCGCAGCTGATTGAGAGTGGGGATTTGGGGAATCGGCTGAAATGACCAACAGAGAACTGCGAATAGCTGGCGATGATGATGATGAGAATCTTTTAACCTGATCCCAGAAATTACGAGCCGTATATTGAAAAAATACCAAATTAAATTCGTAAGTAGGTAGGTACTTACGTAATCTTCCGACCAGATAATGACGATGATGAAGTAAATAATTCCTTGAACTATTGGTATCTGGAGGACTAAATACCGCAACCTCATCAGAGTTTGCCTGAAAAGACAAAAGGAATATGTCATAATTATTCTCATAGGAACTTTTAGTGTAGTGTAGGTTAACCGCTGTTATATTATAACAACATACAATTACCGTATAGTGGTTAATGTGGTTATACAATTATTGTATATGGTAGTATAATTTATTATACTGTAGTTATACGGTGGTATACGGCTTTGTAAGGTATAATAGATGGTACAACAATTAGCCTAATTGAGGAAAACATAGAACAATTATAATCCCGTGAAAAAAAAACACATTTATTATTTTCTAATGGCTGCTGCACCCACCCACTTTATTACTTAGAGCAATCAAAAGCTTTCTATCGTAATTCCTTTGATAATTATTAACTCAGACACACCTATGATACTAAGACACACGGGAACTGTCTTTGCCAGCACTTATAAAAATTAGTAGTTAACTAAATAACTTACAAATAAGCGCAGTCATCGTTTATGAGCCCCGTGATAATAAAGTTATACTAAGGGCCCATACACAAAAAATTATAGCTTTTGTCTTAATTGCCCAAAACTGACAAATTCTAAGTGTGACAATCAGTCAGTTTAATTATTGTCACAATTACACATAGACAAAGAAATATGGCAGAGCAGTGGTGGCCCAGTGCCCCCGACTTCCAAATTTTAGGTCGTGGGTTTCTTTACTTTGTGTAAATAATTTCATCACCACTGCTCTCAAAACAGTAAAAGAAAACATTGTGAGGAAACCGGCATGTCCTAGAACCGAACCGGTTAGTGACTAACCTAATGTCTCACTCTGACATCGAGTTAGTCACTAACCACACGAAAAGAAGAAGAAGAATAGCATAATCATCAGCCTTTAATGTTCCCATTGCTGGGACACACGCGTGCTCTCTTCGAGAGGGAGTGGGCTATAATCCACCACGCGGGCCCAGTGCGGGTTGGTAGATGTCGCATGTCTTCGCATTTTCTATTCGAAGACATGCGACATCGGTTCTAGGACATGCCGTATTCCTAACGATATTTTCCTTCACCGTTTTTGAAGCAAGTGATAATTGTACAATACGCACTTGAATCCGAATAGTCAGAGGTGCGTGCCTTGGGTTCGAACTCGAGACCTATGAATTGGCAGTCTGACGGTCACACCACTTGGCTACCACTATTATACATATTTTATAGAGTGAGTATACTAAAACCAGAATTTTATTCTTGTTCTAGAATTGAGAACAGCAACGCCAAAAAAATGGTGCAACAAGAATTTTGGTAGGTACCTGCACCTAGGTAGGTGAGGTAGTGTCCCCTAAGGTCTAACAAAGGGCCTGCTCAACATTGTCCTACACCAAATCTTCATTTTATCTCGACGTTATAATACTATTTATTTATGAACGTAAACAGTTAATTACCCATCCATTGTGTCTTGTTTTCAATAAAAAACACAATTCATTGATTAAATATTCTATCACGCAGTAACCATAATAATTGCTTAGGTACCTAATACAATTATTTACGACTAACTGGGAACAATAAAACTTATAACGGTATGCAATAAACAACATTTACATGGGTATATTTCCATTGGCAAAATAATTCATAGGCGTAGAGTACATCGTTTATCTTCCTAGTTTCCACACCATTTTTATGAAGACCTTTTAGGAAAATGTCTTTGATATTTATAATATCTATACACCGTGACATTTTAGTCGACTTACAAAGGCCACTCAATGTACCCGCCTTAGAATACCTCTAGGAGCAATTAAAAAAATTGTTACAATATACAATTATTATTTATGAAAGTTTAGTTGTCATTGAATAGGTACCATCAAAGAAGTTCATCGTGGAGTTTCTTGCCCATTCTTCTCCATACGAAAACTACCTTTTGGAAGGGGCGACTAGAATCAATTCAATTTTTTTGTAAACTTTGACGTTCAAAAGTGCCTTACAGGGGCCTATTTGAAATAAATGATTTGACTTTGACTTTGACTTTGACATATATCTAACCAGTTTCACAACAAAATCCCGTGAACAAGATGACCACATCTGTTACCAGCCCAGTGCTAGAGCCGCCGCGCGCTGCAAGCAAGAATAGTCCTTACGGTGGTTAGATACGAACTTCTTCGATGGTACATGAAGTGGGCTGCTTTTGTAAGATGACTAAAATGTCACTGTGTATGGGTATAGGTGGTCTCTTTTATCAATCTACTTACGTTCCCTGAAACTTGCCTAGTTTGCCCTAAAGATACCTGAATAATTGAATATCTTCTGTTACTGTTACGTGACTGTTAGTAAGACGACATCATCCTACTGCTGGGCATAGGCCTCTCCCACATAACTTCTAGTTATTTCGGTCCAGTGGACCATTTCCATATACTTATGCATTCAATTTCAAATGTTTTAGTCACAATCTCATTTAAATGAATGCCGAGTCATGCGCAGTCGAACTTACTTGTGCAACTTCGGCCTTGGTATAACGCAACACGGCCAGCAGCAGCATGGCATCACCCTCGTCTCTAGGTCAGCTCCCCCGGCGCTTCTGTAAACATTACATGCTAGTCTTTAGACTATATTGATCGTATTTAATATAAAATTCTATTACTCAATCATAAGGACGCGCGCACTTTGGACAAAAATTTGTACAGTACGTAAACGTACGAACGTAGTCATACGAATTGAGTGCGCACATTGAATACGTTTTTCTCCGTCAAATAGGTAGTGTTCCGGTGAAATCTCTTGAACGCACGAAAAATCCCAACATGTTCGAATTGTTTTCGGTCGTCGAAACTAAACGTACGTATACGTTCGACTAACTCGCACTCAGTCTGCGCACTCCCTTAGTACTTGGAAGGTTGGGATCGTTCGTGCGTGTTCGTATGTCAGGTGTTCGCACGAACAAAAATACGAACACGCACAAACGAAAGTGCGCGTGGCCTAATGCGCTTAGTCGCATTTACTAATACAAAATATGCGTCGAAGAATGCAAATCTCAATACAAATAATATAGTAACGACATCGTCAATCTACAATTAGATCAGGTGCTGACATCATCGAACTTAGTAAGACCCCAGTCGAAGCAAATTTTAAGTATCGTCCTCCTGCCCATAACCCATTTGAAGTCGGCGCAGCATGTTTTTCCTTCTATAACTATCAGCTACACATCTCTCTCCGTCATCTCAGTATTCCTACATATCCTAGACATAATGATCATGCTTCACTACGCTTTCTGACAATCCATCTCTTTCTTTGGTCAATCCTATTCTATTTCTAATTTCATCATCATCATCATTATCATTTGCAGCCTTGTTCCAACCACTGCTGAGTATAGGGCTCCTCCCTTTTGTGCCATGCTTCCCTGGCCTGTGCGAGTCTCAAACAACGGGGTCATTGCGTATAAACACACTTTACAATGGCTTCCATTTAGACAGTTCAACAACATTAATTGCGTTATTTACGTTGTTGTGCAGACAAATTTTTCGAACATAATATGAAGCAATGGCTTAGCAATATCCTTCAAAATCGTTCAGATTGTAATTGATAGTGTGTTGCCGGTTTTACCCGCGATATTCTGAATGTAGATTCTAATATATCTTTTGTTATTCAGCCTAGGTAATAGGTATATTCTGTGGTTCCACCAGTCACCACAGCAACAACAATGACCTTCGTAGTTCATAAAAGTAATTTAATAATAACTAGGTACAGTATTTAATTGCTAACTTTATAGTATACACTTTATCATAAAATCGTGTCACATTTATCACGTCTAGATTTGTATGTACATGATAATTTAAAATAATAATATAATGTAAATATTGAACATTAATTTCTGTTTATTTTATACAAACAATTCTGTTATCATTATCATAATGCAGATTACCTGTGTCTATGATATTATGATAAGAATAAAGAATGCATGATAATGACATGCGTGACTTATATTTTTCATTGTTTACTCAACTTGTTCAATAACTACCGAAGAATATACGGTGTGGTGACGGTAGTCAACTGGTTTCGGCCTTCTCAGCGACCCAAGAAGTTTTGCATTCGCAAGAAGTTTTATATTGCACACAGCCTAGCCAATAGACATTGCGTTAAGAATGCGTGTTGATGTCTGCATGGTAATCAACCTCGCACTGTTTTTGTTGTCAAATATACCTCAACGAGCAGAAAACTTTGTGGTAGAACTAGGACTCAAGATGTATGTAAGTAAGGCCATACGTAACGCAATCGACAATTGAAAATCCTGTGTTTTTCTGAAATAATGTTCTGACCAACGCGTAATTATTGTCTCGCCGGATGTTTCAAAATTAATACTTTACTTATTACAACATCCGCGACAAGACATCGCGGTTCAGTCCAAGGGAGCTGGGAAATTTCGTTTCAACATGATCAAGTGGCGGACGCATCTACACGCAAGAGTTCACGTTACATAACAAAGACAACTTACTGTTCGCTACTCTGTGGTCATGCGTAGTTCAGAAGAATTAATTGTTATCTACAACTAAGCTTTATGTCTACCATTAATTACCGCAGCTTCCTATTATCAATGGAGATAGCAGTGGCGTTTGATGATGTGGGAACGACATAAAAGTTAAGTGCTATAGCTTAGTAGTTATATGCTTGCGCAAATCGTAACAGATAGTTAAGAGAAATCGCGTGCCAGTTCTATTAACGCATTACTGCGTCAATTTCTTCTAAGTATTGTGTATGGTGTTGTTACCTTCTGAATATTCAGAGATGTGACTTATTTTAGATACAAGTATTTGAAATACAGATACAAGATACAAAATACGTCGTTTTATCTTATAACTGAAATACTTTTTTAAATTTTAATTTATTTCTTGTATTTACATACATTCTTTTGGTATCTTAGTATTTTGTCAATACTGAGTTAGGTAAAATACTTTTATTCATTACGTATTCATTTTTTTTACATTACTGCATTTCATCGTAAAGATAAAACTGAACACACCCTTAAAATTTTAATTTATCAACTATTCAAGAGGCTGTATGGTCTAGTAGCGACAACACAGGGTCTACTGCAAGGAATATTAATACTCAAGAGAGAGAGTCTACTGGCAGCACAGCTGACTTATACTTAGACTAAAGACTTACAATATTTCAATAATAAAGACACCAAAAGGTGGGTGTAAAGAGTTTAATTGTTTATCCTACAATTTAATGTTTTTTCCGCCCCTATGGAGCGACTCTTCTCCGACCTTAGGGGCATCCCTATTCCTAAGGTCGGAGAAGAGTATAATGAGACCTCATAGAAGAAAAATGAGTGACTTAAGTCTCAAATAAAACCTTAAAAATATAATATTTTCTGACATTGACGCGATTTTATTTTTATCACTTGATCACTGTTCATAATTAATTAAACAAGCTAAATCAACCTTAAAATTAATTAATGTATTTTTTATTTCAAAAAGTATTTTATATCTTAAAAAACTATTTAGCAAATACGTATTTTGTATCTTGTAGTTCAAATACTATTTCCAAAAGTATCTTGTATCTGTTATTTCAAATACATTACTTAAAGGTATCTTGCATCTTGTATTCCAGATACTTATTTTGAGGTATCATGTACATCTCTGTGAATATCTATGTTCATCTACCAGTGTAGGTTATACTCGAACACCTAGACACCTACCAACACGATCAATAGATCGGCAACTTTTAACTTAGCAGTCTTCTAAAGAGACCTGTTACCGTTCTATTTTATTACATCTTTATTAAACCCCCCAAAAGGTCCCTTCCATCAATCAATCAATCAATCAACCCAGCCTGTCGCACCACTGCTGGACATACACCTCTCCCAGGCTGCGCCACATGTCCTCCACCTTTCGTATCCAGTCTGTCCCAGCGACCTTCTCAAGGTCGTCCTATTGCAAAGGTTCCTTAGTGCAGGGAATATTAAGCCTGTTTTTGTTTATTTACCAGACAGACAGGGTTAAATATTTGCTAAATATAATTTAGAGATATGAGGAACAGGGTGCGAAGTTCACTCATCCTATATAGAAAAGAAAGGATCGATTAGACGGGCGTCGTGTCTGGCGGGCAACTGTCCAACGATTGATCTCGGGGAAGTTATATTATGCTGTTCGCGCGGTAAACTCTAATTGCGTGATGCAGAATTTGTGTAACGTCAGGATTTTATGTGACGTCAGGTCTTTGATGTGTAGTTCGCATGTGGCGATGTAGATGCCGCCGCAATACTACATAGCAATATTAGACAATTTAATCAACAAAAGATCCAATACTTACTTTTTCAATAACAATCAATATTGATGATAGATCAATTTTAGACGACTATAAAACTGAGGATCGAAATACCTATTCAAATATTTTATATGAAAGTCACTTGGTTTACAAGTTCATGCTGTTAAATACTTTATAATATTCACCTTTGCAAGTTGTGATGAAATGCTATTAACCAACACGCGAAATCTTTATTCATTATATATTTGTAAAATTCTCATCAAGCTACGCATAAACAGACATCAGCGGCAGGTACATAATATTTAATTCCTCATCATTATCGTGCAGCTGAATGAAAGACATCAACGACCGATCCTGCATTCCCAAGACCTACATATGTTATTTTTTCACATATTTTGAATTACTTCTAGAAAGGTCTTAATTTCTTGATATATAATTAGGCTAATAACGCATCTGTCCCACGGCCGCTCCGACAAGGGCTAGCTTTAAATTTTTCTTTTTTTTATCTGTCTATCGACGAAACGTACAAAAAGACCCGTGAAATCCCAGATGAATACAGATGGTTCATTCCACGACACAATAAAGTGCAATTTAGGTCACACGGCGCTAATTACCTTCAGTTATATTCACCAAGAAGTTGCCTCTCTTTCTATCTCGTAGCTCATAGATTTTCTGACTACGTTACACTCACTGAATTGGCTTGTAGCTTCATACCTAAAATGCGGAGTGAACCATCTGTAGGTAAAACCACCATCCACCACCACCACCATCCACCACCATTCTACCATCTGTGGTGTAGGTAAAAGAGATACATTATATTAACAGTTGGTCTTTCGTTAATCGGTATCAATTCTTGGCCTATTTACCACTGAACTTTTGAGGGTCTTTGTGGTTGTCTTTGTGGGTCTCACTCCTTATTCTGTGGTGCCGTCCAAGTCAATTTACAATGTAGTGCGTGGGCGTGATTATTATGTTTTAGTTTCAAGCGTCGTCGTGCCCAAACTGAACCGACATAATTGAAGTTGTGTATAAAATGTTGTAGTTTTATTGTTCAGCTGTTGAAATTAAGTCGAATATGAACTTAAAACACAATACTGTCTGTTGTAGTATTTTCATGATGTCATCCGACAGTAAAATCATTTTAAAAATATACTATTAAATCAAAGCTTTTAATATTTGCACTTGTTTTTTTTATTAACCACTAGCTGCGCCCCGCGGTTTTACCCGCATAAGTCTCGATCCCGGTAGAATATCGGGATAAAAGTATCCTATGTCCTAACCCAGGTCATGGTCTACCCATGTGCCACATTTCACCCAAATCCGTTCCGACGTTTTAGAGTGAAAGCGTAACAACAAAACTCACTTTTGCATTTAACATATTAGTTATTTTTATGATGTCAACTGAGAGTCGTATCGTCATATCGTTTTAAAAAGATACTATTAAAATCAAAGCTTTAATATTCCCATTTGTTTTTTTTATAAACCATTTTATTGAATAAAATAATTAACTACGCACTCAAAATAGCAAAACCTATTTTAAAATGCCAGAGTTATTATTGTTAAAGATTTAATTGCTTCCTTATTTGATGCAATAAATACAAAGGAGGCGATATATTGATTGAATACGGACCTGACCAACTGCTCGGTGCCCCCGCATTCTGCCACGACCAGGCAGAAGAAATGGTACAGCGCTATCATGACAGCCTCCTGGGCTATCGCTTCACAAGGTACCCGGGATCTGGGCAGTATTAGCGTTATAAGCGCTGTCGCTGCCACGATCTGGAAAAAGGAAGTAAAACATTACACACAGCTGTAGTTTCTAACGTAACCCTTAGTGAAACTATGGTACTTGTAAGATGCAGTGAAAAACTTTGATCCATTGACGTGAAACCCATCCAAAAAAATTCAAGATGGATAGAATATCTGTCTGCATTTTGTTCACACATGAAGACAATAGATTCCAGCTATCTAATTACGCAACACATTTTCGTAAACGAATACGACTAATTTGTTTCATTTTGACAGCTCAACAACATTCATTGTGTTATTTACGTTGTGGAGCAGATTTTATTTTCGGACTTGTGAAGCAATGGATTAGCAATCGGTTTCAAAACGATTCAGATTCTGATTGATCATGTATTATTTAGTTGGGAAAAGGCTAGGTAGATAAATTAAGTTTCTTTACTTCATTCCATAAAGGCTATCGCGTACAAGCGCGACGCGACACCAGTATAACAATTTCCGTGAAGTTTTCATAGAATTTGTTCCACCAGAGTCACGTCGCGCCGTCGCGTTGCACCTGTCTGCGGGAGCCATAATAGTGATAATTGTACGTGATTACGTATAATTTGTAATTAAGTAGTCGATGCAAGTCTTTCCCACAGCATTGCAATGGCTTGTATTTTAAATCGGTCAAGTACAAGAAGTAACAAAGCATCGCAAATCTTTAAATTCTTATTCACAGCCATTGTGCATCAATTGAGGTCTCTATTTTAAAAACATCGAATAGTAAGTTAATGAAAAACAAAGAATATTGATAACAATAGCAATCAATAACAAGATAATTGTTATTACTTTTCCTGTTGATTATTGGGGCTTTTTTGAATTACGTCAATCATCAAAACCGTTCACGCCTGTAATCTCACTAGAGTTAGGCAGAGTTGAACCTATAGTTCACCCACATATCGCCAGTTATGTTTCAGTCCCATGTAATAGGGGTCGAGCCTATTGCCATCAACCGGGCACCAATCCAGAGTTCGAGCTGCTACTAAAAAAATACTAATGGAAAAACCCAATAACACTTTGCCCGGTCTGGCATTTGAACACAGGCTCGCTTGCGACCACTAGACCAACGAAGCAGAACTTAAAAACTGTTATAAGATCAAGGAAACGAGGAACAGATTGCATGGAAAAATGTAATGGCTAAAAAGGGGGTGAATACTGAGATGACTCGTGATAATAAAGACGGGATAGGTATGAACGAGGAAGACATGCTGCGACATGGCGACTCTTAATTTGTAAAATTTGACAAAGTCAAAATTTGTCAAAGGGCCGGAGGATGGTCACTCGGGGTTGAAGACAGGTCATGTCGACACGTGTGTAGTTTCATCTAAGTACTTACAATTTGTTTTCACTTGGGAACTTGAATAGCATGCCGAGTCATGCACGAACTGTTGGCGTCTGTGTCTATAATATCTAACATATTCTTCCGGGGTCAAGCGTGCAATTATTTAATTAGTTATGTAAAGTAACAAAAATGTAATCATTTATCAATTATCGTGTAAATGCTTGAATCTAACAATAACGCATATATTTGTCTGGTTTCGTATAGAATTCTCGTTAGTTGATATGTGGCGTATCTACATCGCCTCATACGTACTACGCATCAAAGACCTGACGTCACAAAATATCCTGACGTCACTCAAATCCTGCATCACGCAATTAGAGTTTACCGCGCGGTGGACATAAATATACAAGCTTCCCCACTTCAAACTCTGGGCAGTTGCCCGCCAGACATGACACCCGTCTGGTCGGAGGATCCTCCCTTTTCTATGGTGGATGAGTGAACTTTACACCCTGTTCCTTCATGCCCCTAAAGATATATTTGTTTCAAGACCACCAAGTTCATATTGGAATATTTCCATTTCCAACTACGTAAGTGCTTATCTAAATCCGCAAATCGATTAAGATAATAGGATAACATAAGTAGTGCACAAACAGCAAAGCGTTGCAAATGATATCCTGCCCTCTTTTCCTCATTATCTTTGTCCGAATTACAAATTTCCTTTTAATATCTAAGGCTATTATTAGGTATATAATTTCGCCCATAGCATGTGCCCGCCCGTATTTTTTTGAATATTCGCAAATCGCCCTCCGTATTTTTAAAGGGGGTCTCCCCCTTTTAAAGTTAATTTTCGATAATCATATTTTTTTTCTTTTATATTAATAAAAGAAATAAATATATATTAATTTATATATAAATATACCGCATGAAATTTTTTACCGTCTCGAGAATAATAAATGGTGTGTTGTGTAAATGGAACAGAAGCCATACCTGGAAATATTTGCTTAGTACCATTGAGATACAAAAGTTCCAAATATCCTTAAAAAATCATGAAAACTATCCATCATATATCATGATAAATTCCGCGCATTTAGTAGGGTGCGTATGAGGGTAGGGTTATTTTTTTATTTCTATTTTTAATGTTCTGGTATGAAAAGTTCACTTTATATTCTTGGTATTTATCGATAAATCAATTTTATTCTAGGTTATTGAAAAAAATTAAAAAATTAAAATTTCTATGCCATAGGCTTCTACTCCGTTCACCTATTATACCCTATTTTTTTCGAGACGGTAAAAAAAGTCATGTGGTATACAGGGTGTTTGGCAGAACGTTGAACATACGAAAATGGTGGATAGGTGGGGTCATCTGCTACTTACTCAGCCCTAATTTATTTGATGATTATCTGTTTTTTTTTTTATTTTATGTAAAAAAAAATTTTTTGTTTTCTTCTAGTTTCACCACTTCCTTAACTTTACAGTGTAATTTTTTATTAAAAATTGGTAAAATGCTTGTTTCACCCATTTTTAATAAAAAATTATCATATAATATCATATAATTATCCAGGGGGCCAGAGCCAAATAAATTAGGGCTGAGTAAGTAGCAGATGACCCCACCTATCCACCATTTTCGTATGTTCAACGTTCTGCCAAACAACCTGTATATTGTTTTTCAATATTCCTCTATGATTTTATGAACTTACATGTGTTTTTTAAATAAATACTGTTTGTTTTTGCGGACGACATTGCGGCTGGCACATCAGGAACGTGGGGATTGGCACAAGAAAAGAGAGGCCTATGCCCGGCCTAGGCCTATGGTGGACCACTTTTGAACCTTATTACTAAAGGCATAAGGGTGAAAAGTGGTCAACCGCCGTTGCAACTAAATGTTGTGCATAGCCGAGTCAAGAGATCAAGATTTTCGCTAGACAGACTATCGTTCTATGAAATGAAAACAATTTGGCTACAAATCTGTATTAATCAGAATCTGAATCGTTTTGAAACAGATTGCTAATCCATTTCTTCATAAGTTCGAAAAGAAATCTACTCGACAACGTAAATAACGCAATGAATGTTGATGAACTGTCAAAGTTAAACAGATTAGTCGTAATCGTTTAGGTCAATGTGTTACGTAATAGGTAGAACAGTTTATCTGTAGCTAAGTACTTAGTAAAGTACTTAGCTACAGATAAACTGTTCTGTCCAGAACATACAAAACTGTTCTTGTCTACAATAGCAAAATCTGTTTTGACAATGGTATGTGCACCGTCTTAGTTCATAAACGTCGAATACGTCAACAAGTCCATTAGTTGCAATAAAACAATTGAATTCTTTAATTGATCATAAATAAGTAGAATTAAAATGATTAGGGACCCTTTTGTCTTTCGCAGGGTTTAAAAACCTGATAGCGAATATTTATTGCCTGCGATGAAAAAAAATATATTTTATAAGCCTCGATGTATGTACATACATCGAACAGCTTATAAAATCTAGTTCTTTTTTAAATTCTGTTTGCTTCATATATTTAGAGTATTCAAATGTGATAATTACTGAAACAAGGCAATTAATTACCACTAAGTTTTAAATGAAGGTTACAAGTCACAACTCGGTAGTTTTGGTTTTGACCCACTTCTTGACGTCATTGTTTTATGATTTACTTGGCGGATTATTACAAACTACTATCTTAAATAAATTGAGTATCCGCAAATTGTTGATTGGAATCTTTGACAAAACGTTATCATGAAGATAGATTATTTATTAATTTTAATTATTATTTTATTTTAAAACGTAATAATAGGGGGGAGGGGGGGCGTTTTAATAGGGATGTTGACTAAAAATATATTTTTTTGTCCTTCAGATAGATTATTAAAAAATATTGGATACGTATTTTTTTTTTCTTTACTTAATCAAAAGATTACGGCAATACATTGAGTTAAAATATGGCATGACGTCACTCTCCGATAGATTTTATACCGAATTGTGACATAGCGAGCCCCCACTCCCCAACTTTAATGCGTTTTATCTAAACAATTTTTTATTAATATGATAAAGCAAAAAATACGCTTCTAATATTTTTTTATTATCTGTCTGACGGACTAAATTGTTTTTTTTTTCCCGGTTGACATCCCTATTTAGTACCTGGTGTAAATAGTTATTTGTGTTATATATTGTAAATACGCACTTTAATTTAAATGAAATAAATAAACTAGTCTCATGAAGATTAAAATTACCATGTTGTTCCACAGTAAGGCATTTTCCTAAAGATTCGGTGCATTTACTTTTGCGGTCACTAAACACCGTTAACCTTAATAAATAACAATGATCCATCTGCACAACACCGTTTCATTTTCATTCCATCAATGCAATATGATGCTGGTCCATGAAGATTGCCCAATCTAGTACTACTTAAAACAGCGTTTATCTTATAAAGTTGGCAACGTCGCAAATGAAAAAAGTTGGCAGCTATCAAACATTTACCTGTTTTGAATTTGGCAATATTACTGTATGGAAATATGAAATGTGGCTAACTGGTGAACAAAAATTTTGATTATGAAATGCAATAATTAATATCTTAACACCGAATATTTAGTTTTAGATGCAAAAAACGAATTTGGAAACTATCCAAATGCCTTTTTTACACCTAAAAGGGTTACAAAATCAATTTCAATGTTATGATTGCAATTCATTATTAACATTCTAGTTCGCTTGTTAGCCATATTTCTTATTTTCATACAGTAAGTAATATTGGCAAATTAATAAAAACAGCGAAATATTTGACATCTATTTGCGACGTTGCCCATCTCGTAGGTAATCTTGATTGTGGTCTGATCTTTTCTCAAAGAAGCAGTTTTAATATGACCAAGACTAAAGGTATTCAAACTTTGTTTTAAGTTTTTTCGAAGAAGTTACAGATAAGCATACTTACTTGATGGTGTGCAAACTTCCGTTGGACCATAATTTTACGCAAGGTCTTTCGGAATTTCACTATTACGAATAGATTATTATACTTTTACTTATTTTCTTCTGATAAGTGATAAATATTATTTTTCCTCAACCAGTTTGATGAGGTCATAGGTCCTATGACACCTGCTCTCTAATTACGCAACACATTTTCGTAAACGATTAAGCCTAAGCTGTTTCATTTTGACAGTTCAACAACATTCATTGCCTTATTTACGTTTGTTGAGCAGATTTTTTTTCGAACTTATGAAGCAATGGTTTAGCAATCTGTTTCAAAACGATTCAGATTATGATTGATGTGACGTGTATTACGCAATTAGGGTACTGGTGTTTGCATATAGCCACAAAACGTGAAATCCTTCACGTTCCATGCCCGAGTATTACTCGGACGGATATTTGCGGAGTGTAGACTGATAATGTAAAACAGTCTTTATGAAAGTTGACTTTTTAAACATTATCGCTGTGTCGCATGGCGGTCATCAGAGAGCGGTATTCGTCGCCGGCTTATTACGAAACAACAGTGACTACGCAATAATGACCCGCGGAGCCACGGGCCTCGCGAACCAATCGTACCCTACTTGCCACAAGGATCTATTAACATGGTTTATTTATTTTAATTTAAGCTAATCTTTATTCTTATTAAACGACTTCAAAAAAAGAAGGAGGTTCTATGTTCGTCTGTATGTATTTTTTTTTTTCGTTTTATGTAAGTATGTTCATCGATATCTTCATCAATTGAGGGCCGATTTTAAAAATATCTGTGGGATAGGTGTACACCACAACTAAGAACTGGAAAATATCTTTAATTTCGGAAGTCGGTGGCAATAAAACGAAAATATGTACAAAACCATTGGATGGCTTTTCATGAAATCATGACCATTGAGAACAAATCTAACTTAGAGAGATATATTAATGATTATAATTCTATAAATACATATTTGTTATAGTCGCGAATCATATTTTGATCAAGATAAAACCTGACCCTGACCTGAAAATTGCAAAAAACGTAAGAAAATTTGAATTTCGCGGGCTACAACTGCGGATCCACCTTAAGTAAATTGGAACTTTGTTTCTATGAATAGATATCTACTATGAATACCCTACAAGGAAACTTCTAATTGGTTTAAGTATGTTATTGGGAGTTATTAGCGATCAGGGATGAACTCGAGCTTAAAACCATTGACTAATTCAAAGTACTGCTGGACTGCATATAGCAGTCAACAGGAAACGCATCGCTTTAAATATTACTATAAGTAGGTATTATAAGACTTATGCTTATAACTTATGAGTATAAAATATATATGAATACTTGTTCAATGAATCAATAAATCAGGGTTTCCTTCAGTTTTACCAGCAGCGTTATATAAACTATGTTTTAAACTGCATGTGAATGACGTTCATTTTACCAGGAAATAATCGCTGTCACTCAAATTCAATGTTATCTTATTTTCCCTTGCGTAATCGGGAGAAACCCATGTTCCCACAGAATGGTCTTCAACAATACAACAAACGGATCATTTTGAAACACTGAACAAAATTTAATTGGATCTCATATTATTATTTTGCTTATTTATTCCGTATAAAACTTTACAATCAAAATAATTTCAAGTTTAACTTTTAAGCGGTCAAGCACACAATATTTATTGTAACGGCAAGGTTAAGGATTGCGTAAATCAAAGGATATTTCTAGACTCATTTGTGAAACAATTACTAAGTTTATTCATAGGATTCTTCCCTATTATTGTTACAAGAGGAAACTGCCTGAATTAGTTGGACACGTAGCAATGATCCTTGTTTTATATGTCGGTCAAGGGCGATGGAGAAATTCATCAGATTGTTTCAGGTTTCTGTATCAGAATCAAAGTCTTTCGGAGTGACTACAAGAAGATTCGAAAAGTGGAGAGCTTAAGCTCCAGTCTCGAACCTTCTCACACATTGTTTAATTTTGCCGATGACCATACACATTTTTTTTTTGTAGCCGCGTTTGGCAAACTACCCTTCCAAAAAAGGGAGCACTTTGCTTAGTTAGAACACACCTTACTTTTCATGCTTTTCTATAGCCTTTCGCACTGAAAGCGACCAATTGATATGTTTGCTGAGTAAACTCGATCGAATGACAGTTGATTGTGGGCACGGTCATGAAAGCTATCAGCAGGTTTGAAGATAGCTGACAAAGTGACAACTCATTACGGAGAGTAGCACAGGTAATACCACCACTTCTTCCTCAGAAATGTCATTAGGTAAGTAATATAGAAGAAATGAGTTCTTAGAAGTCATTTCCAGTCATCGGAAGAACAAACCCAAGCATAATAATTGAATTGAATTAGAAGTCATTTATATAACAATACTTAACTAGTAGGCTGTGTAGATACTGGAAATAGGAAAGTCTAAAATATTCGAAGGAAACTGTAGCCACAAGTATCGGCACAAAACATATCGCAAGTACTAGCCCAGATGCCCAAGTTACCCACTTTGTCATGGTTGACTAACTACATCTACGAGTACAACAAACACGGAACAAATTACGCTGCCTAAAACCTTCCGTTTTTAAATTAGTTTAAAAATTGATAGCAATGACTTGCTCGAATTTATCAGTCACAATCACGTCATACTGTGGCCTGATTGAATATTGGCCTGTTTATGTAAAGAACCTGGTATAATATGTAGGTATAGGAGGAGCGGTAGATAGATAAATTAAATATGTTTTATTGAAAGTAGGCCTAATTTGTAACACAGCGTCACAGCTCATATACAATATTCTTATAGTGTATTGTGCTGTCGATACGCAGTAAGCCCATGTTTATAATATTTCATAAATGTGACGCATTCACGTACTAACTTTGGTCAGGGATCCATAATGGTCCAAAAATAACAGGGGTCAAACACAAGGTTAAGGGTGTAAGCCTCCCACTTCGGCAAACCTAGATTGCTCCCCACAAGTTCCATGCGTAACTTCGACCACCACGTTAGGGTGAATACATAATAACCTGTTCGTGAGGAAAAACTTCCCCCGGCTCATAAAATTAATGTTATTACTTCCTTGTTGCCCCTTCAGGATTTTCCATCAAAATAGCGTTGGCCTTGGACAGATACCGATTTTTCGCTCTGATATTAACTCTTTGGATATTGGCCAGACTTAGAGTTTTGCCAGTCATCGACCGATTCAATTGCATTAGGCTACAAATGAGAATATTCGTGACAAAGAAAACCAATTTAATGGCAAAACCTACCAATTTTTTTTGACCACGTGTTTTCCTACCGGTCCGATCCAGACCCAATAATCATGGTATGCCAAAGCACACTGTTGCTTGAACTGAGGGAGCAATGAGATGAGTTGGTTTATTCTAGGAATCAAGGTAATAAGCGAATACATAGAGAAGAATACTCACAGGATAAATACTTAAGACGACGGCTACATGGCTGATTTTGTCTCGCCAGTGCTTCAGCGCTGCTCGAAGGGTGATGACGTACAGCGCGCATATTGCTAGCAGCACCACTAGACCGAAGGCCCAGAGCACCCAGGCGTAGTTGTGGAGGGCTGTGAAAGATTAAGAAGAAGGTTAGAAAGATTTTGGCTCCATAAAAAGGGTACTAGTTACACGATTTATCAAAGAATTTTCAAAATTAATTTAAAGGGACAGTCGCATACATTATGATAGTCGCATAGTTTATGAATTTTAACTATTTAAATATTTACTTATTTGAAATCATCTAAATAAACAGAATACATCTCATATTCGGTTTGTTGATTTGATGATTTCTTTTTTTTTTTATAAGATAAATTTTTATTTAAATTTATTTAAGTACCAAATTTAACTTTCATAAACATTTAATATTATTGGTGATTGTTTTTTTAGAAAAGATAAGTAACACAAATCTAAGATTTTTTTTTAAACTTTTTAATTTTTGCACCCGAATGCACTTGATGTAGTTTATGAGATTGAATTTGTTTACAAATTTTTATCATCAGTCCTTTGGAACGTAAACGATTTTTGTTTACGGTCGAATGGCCCGCGGGGTATTCGGTTTGGGCCGTTCAGACTAAATACCCCTTAGGTAGCTAGGTAGGTAAATAAATAATGTTGATCGATAATGTTGATTAAATTGTTCAAATAGAAAGCTTTTAGAACTCGGATTTTGTATGATTGCTTCACGTTATTTGAAGAGAAAATGGCAGATCTAGCTTATCTTAGCGCGATTGATTTCTTGGTTGTTATTTCATGAATGATGATTGGTAACCGCATGCAGAGCATCATGGATCATAGCAGGGGTCGACAAGTAATTTTAAGTGGGGTCCGGATACTGTCGAATTTTAAGTGGGGTCCGGATACTGTCGAATTTTTTATTGAGGTCCAGAAAAAAAACTCAATTTACTTACTTTCTAGTTGATTTATTTTTATTTTGTATAATATAAATACAATGTTATTGTTATAAGCTGTTTTATACCATATTTGCACCCGCACCCCGCACGAAACGCTCCCTCTTGCGCCACACAGCACAGAATAGTAAAACTGCAGCTGCTGTCTCTACCTACTAAAACTAAACTAACTAATCAAATTAGATTCTACATGGCAATTATTTAAAAATATTATTTAAATTGAATAGTAGGTAAGTTATTTAACAATATTTGGCGGTCCAAGTTCCGACCTTTCGCGGTCCGAGTCCGGATATTGACCGCAGTCCGCCTTTGCCGACCGTTGGTTTATAGAAATCATGTTGTTGTCTATATTTCGTTTATATTAGACCATCTTTGGCGAGCTGAAATCATAGATCTTGTCAAGAAATAACAACTAGCAAGTCCTTGCTACCTCTCAAAAAAGATTTCTCAATAGTTATCAACATGGAAAGTTGAAATGTATTATAGCATTGACCAACATAGATCGGTACACTGTCTACATAAACAGTATATATTATATAAATAATTAATGTTAATGTATTCAGTGCAGATGAAGAAGATGCAACAGTCTTTAGTGGAATTCATTTAAATTGAAGACATCATGCAAATAGTTTTTGTTTGTGAGAACCTACTAGACCAGCTTCGAGTTGAGTACTTAAATTAATCAATATAGGCTCAGAAGTCGTGACTATTTCAGATACAAATGCTATTAATAACCAGACTAGTTCCAGTTCCAAGTTTCCAACCTAGCAAATAAGCTAAAAAGGCAAAAAGCTTCAACTCGGCTGAACTCGACCACAATGCGTGGTTAAGATCAGCCTGGTCGTGCACTCGTGCGTGAGATATTTTTTATTATTCATACAATAAGTATTAAAGTGAAGTACTAGTTCCATTTTGTTCTTGTAATATTATTTTTACATTGGCATTGAAAATATTGAGAAAAAAACATTTGCCACGACATGCACGGGTTTTCCGTTAAACCATTTCCTGTAAAAGTTTGTGAAAGGAATATACCTATGCATGTTCTTTTTGTTTTTTACATCCGCCAGAAAATACCGAACGACACACGTATTACAAATGTTAAATTTTTTTAAACAATTGCAAATTCGGGCCCGTCCGCGCCACTTCGTAAATATTGACGTAAGTAAACATGTTCCAAACAACTTTCCCTTTTCTTTACTCAATACCTATCTATGTACCAAATACTTGCATTGTTAGTATAATAGACTTACTATTCGTCTTCATTCAAACATTAAATTGGCATAAATAACTGTTTAAGTAATTAATTAATTAATGTAATTCCTTGTCGTTACCAGACAATAATAACTATATCTACAAATAAGGAAAACATAAGGTTGTTTATTAAAACTGGCGGGCTAGCACCCTGGGCCTGCGGTCTTGGGGCCCCCCCAAAATCTCGAGGAAAGGCCCAAACAAGGCCAACATATTTTCTGTAATTAAGAGGCAGTTTGGAGTTGGGCGGGCCCCTACGTATGCTAAATATAAACGTAGGGTGCAAAAATTATCGAGCTCGATGCGCTCGCTCTTGCATCCTACATTCTCATTTTTCTCAGAATTTTCTGCGTAAGTCGACAAAGTAACTCCTATATAAGGATGCTTCCTTACCTATCCGGGGCGGGATGCTAGAATTTTATCTTTTCCGTCCCGGGATCCCAACAGGCTTAGTCCGCACTGCTAATTAATCGACTCGATCCAAATTATTTCGAGTTTCGTTCGTTAATAATATATAAGCAGTATTTCCTAATAACTAAAGATACGATATAATCTACTGAATTATATTTTGGGCAATTAAAATGTAAAACTAATTGGAATATAAATTATTCGCTTGACATTTTGTTAAGCAAGTTACACTTTCAAACATTTGGGTAACCATTAGATAAAATAATGTCAAATACTGATAACTAAATTGCTATTACACGTTTTATTAAACACATTGAAACTTTAAGAGGTCACTAGCTAGGTGTTAATAACCCTTTTCATTTGCACACAAAATTCTTTTAAAACACATTTCCGCAGCACTACCCTACCTATAGCATTACTTTAAATGTTAACAACTCATAAACGTGAAAATGTCACAAACAATAAATTATCACTTAACACCCATTTGCACTCCTCGGAATATGTCATGGTACCGTAATTAATTATCTGAAAATGAATGATAATAATATTAGTGATGTGCCCAAAAACGACGTGTAAGTATTAATCGCGATGTAACTACAGGAAAAGTTGAAAACATGGAAGTGTTCTTTTCGCATGAACGAGATGGTATAAGCGTGAAATAAAAGTGCGTAAGAATATTTTACTTTCGTTGCGTTAAACACGAATACTTGGTAGGATTGAGTAATAAGATTGAGTTCACAGAGAAGTACCATGAATTCTTTTGTTATGTATGACTTGTTTCCATGCCAAATGTTTTTTGTTTTTCTATGTAATATGACAATTTAATTATCATAAATCTATCATGAGAAATGTTTGCAGACTTGTAGTGTAATTATTTCAGCATGGCATGCAAATAATTACACACGAAACAAAGTTCCAGGGACACATTTACCGACATGGTACAAAATTGTATTGTTTGAGCCAGTCAATTTTTTTTATTTTTATGTTTTTGTTATTTTGCTTCCGCGATGTTCATTTATACCTATTAATAAAGTCCAATTAAATCATTTTGATATAAAGTTGTAACTTGATTCGAAGTTAAATTAAAATTCTTTCGGTCTGACGATAGAGTCTAAAATTAATAGTTCTGCTCAAAAAGGAATAGGTATGGTTAATTCATCTGTCTTGTAGATATGAAGTGCCAAAAGACCGATGTTTAAAACAAGTTGCCCTTACAGGCATTTTAAATAAACGGTGCCAAAAAATTATGAAAGGTTAACAACTCCATCAATCCAAAATGCCTTTATGTAACGAATTGAATTTAACAGGAAATATGGTTCTCACCAAAACTTTTAAACAGTTACCTCAAAAACAAGCCAATCTACTAACACTGCTAAACTAGGACATTCGTTTTCTATACCTACCTCCTGCGACATAGGTACGACTAGGTACTAAATCAATTGTCATTATGAATGTCGTTCATAGGATACAACAATAAACAAAGAATCTAATTAAGTCAATTGAATTGAATTCATTTCTGTATCAGACGTTCTAGGTTACCTAATAATAGGAAGTCAGGCTTAAGGCTTTTTCCATCGACCGGGCACAATCCAAACTCCTGGCTGCTATTGAAACTCATCAGTTAATTAGAAATACTGATGTTTGAAATAGAAGATGATCTAAACGCACGTGCTGTTTTTAATTCAGTCTTAACGACAATCATCTTGTGTCAAGTAACACCACAATTGGTCTGATTGGCTTGTGAACGAAATTGATATGACAGTGAAACATAATTTACGATCCAAATCTTTATTAATTACAGAGGCCCCTGTGTTTGTTCTATTAACTTATCAAAACGCTAGTGTTGCAAGACTCTCGGGAATCTTGTGTCGCTTTGTGAATGATATAAAACTAAGATGAGATTGATTGTAGAAAAGATACTCATTAAATGGCTCTTCTAGGACATTATATAGTTGCATCATGATTGCACCATTCTGTTCAAAAACTGAAACGGATGGAACTTCACATAGAGAAGAGTTCTTCGAATATTTTTTTTATTCAAATGGGTGATTGATGACAGTCTTTATTTATTTGTCGATTGTTGATGATTGTTTGACGACCGGAATTAACACCTAGGAGCCTTTGGATTACTCGGGAGTGAGCTGTGCCCATCCTGTACAAAGTCGATTGCCGAAACATGTTTAATTTCGGAAGCCTGTCTACTATGATTTTTGTTTTAATTACAAGGTTCTTAGAAGCATTCTGCAGTAATAAGTCTCTGCTTATCACCATGCCATGGGAGAAAGGCTTGAGTTTATGTATGAATATATTATCTTCCTTGATATACAGGTTTCTACTAGACGTATTGCCAATGTTGCCAACACATGCTATTAAGGGGGATGCGCTAAGGTAGCCCGCGAGATTCAAATTTTCTTGAGTTTTTTTCCATTTTGCAGGTCAGTGTCAGGTTATATGTTAATTAAAATATGATTCGCGACCGTAACAAATATGGCTTTACATAATTATAATCATTACAATCAGCAATACAACTCCATAAGTTAGCATAATTGTCAAATGTCATGATTTCATGAAATAGTCATTCAATGGGATTACATGAACTTAGAGAATTGTATTGATCATTTTTATGATTATAATTCTATAATTAAACATTTGATACGGCCGCGAATCATATTTAGATCAACATAGAACATGATACTGACCTGCGAATTGCAAAAAACGTACGAAAATTTTAATTTCGCGGGCTACCTTGACGCTTTCGTCTTAAGAACAGTAGTATGTATCTTATGCAAGCTCCCACTGTTGCCAGACCGTAGCAAATTAAGCAATCGATTCCTATAAGCACCTCTCACAACTTGCATAGAAACATACTACAAATTACCGTCATCTGCAATAATAACCATGATCTGAATTGCGCCTCTCTACTCTATACTCCATTTGAAATAAGATTAGACATTTAAATAAACCTTTTTTACAGTCCGTTCAACCAGTTTTGACGTCTATTGCATTGATGGCATGACAAATGACAGCTGCAGTAAACAGTATGTATTGTAACCACTTTTTTGCTTTTAATGCCATCCTTATGCCTAAGGTATAGAAGTCAAAATCGGTTGAACGGACTGTAAAAAAGGTTTTTTAAATGTCTAATCTTATTTCAAATGGAGTATAGGTGGTTACTTTAGGACGGTAGTGTTTTAATATACCTTTACTTATGTTAACTTAATTAGTGATTAAACGAACTTACCTGTAAGTGAAGTTCTATCATAATTATACTAAGAGAAGGATTAAGACGAGGCTAGAGTATAATTGGTTTTTTACGACTGGAAGTCCTGTGTCCCCAGTTTGCTCAAAAGCTGTTCACGGTAGGTAGGTACTGTTGCCTTACATTTAGGTACCTATTAAGTATGATATATAAACCTGGGAAGGTACTAGTATGTACTACTAGTAAGTAGGTAAAGTAGGTATCTAACCTACTTATTTCAGGAAGCAATAAGTAAGAGATGAATTTCCGCCATCAACAGAAGGAATGGAAAGCGTTACGTTACGTTACGTATAGTGACTTGATAAAGCGTGTATTGCAAGAAGATAAAGTTAATGACATACATGGGCTTAGGAAATTATTGGAAGAGAAATCACTGTTCTTATAGACGATGAGTCGACATTTGAACGTCATCTCACCGTCATATAAAATAAACAATCACGGTATCGATCATCCTATTTAATATACCTATTTTGAAAGTTTCATCGAATTACATATGTATTTAAAACACGGATAATTACAAAATGGTGACAACATTTCTGCGAGAAACTTGGTTGAAATAGGTTAGGTTGGAACTGTGACCAATCGCGCGCGAGCCGAGCGACCGAAGCGAGCGTTACTGCGGCAGCGACCGGCGAGCGCTACTTCCAAGTTGCTCACAGAAATGTTTTCACCATTTTCTAATTATCCGTGTTTTCGCAATAACCGTAGGGTTTTCGCGAAAATTCGAATTATCAAATCATCGAACGACATATACCTACGAGAGGAGCAATTCCCGTATTTTTAAGAACATTCGCATTCTAACTTTAGTCTCAATCTGTCAAAAATACCTCTATTTTACCTACTTATTTGACAAGTTTTTGACATTGATTGTCGCTAAGATGAGATGGCGAGAATCTTTGAACGTTTTTAAATACGGGAATTGGCCTTGTTCAGAACAGCCATGCTATTCTGTAAACATCTCACCGTGAAAACTTGGGTGAAGTGAGCTGTCAATAGTGTCAATCCCTGTGGAATGACAGCTCACTCCACGCTCACTTATTTATTTATTTATTTAAACTTTTCACACTCAAAAAAAAGTACAAAGGCGGACTTAATGCCTTAGGCATTCTCTACCAGTCAACCAAGGGTGGTGAAGAGATTACATGGCAGGTGCTCTATTCGAGAGGAACAAAGGAAAAATTAAAAAAATACATTCTAATGCATTATAACTAAATAGGTATAACAATACATAAATATGTTACAAACTACTTACTCACTTCACCTAAGTTTTCACGGTGAGATGGCTACAGAATAGCACTGCAGATTCTAAGGTGAGTTGTAGTTGTGCTTCCTCCTAAGATAGGGCGACATGGCAGTGAGAGAGATAGTTAGGACTCCTAACTATACCGTCGGTATCTTCAAATTATAATTTAGAGCTTTAGATATATTCGCATGTTTAATGTGTAAGTAGTTACTTTTAAAAGCTTTTTTATTTTTAATCTGAATTAACTGACTTTAAAAAATGTTCTTTGTTGTCTGTTATGCGTAGGTACGATTTTATTCTCAACCCAAATTAATTATTATCATGAATAAAACGAATAATTTTGGCGATAAAATTATTTTATTATGTATTATCAATATCTTGTTTTACAATAAAAGTGACATGTTAGTACAAGTGTTTATTTTGGTACGACCTGTGCCTCCGACGCAAAAATGGTCCGTCCTTTCTTATATCTATGGTCTGGATAAACAACTACAACAAGTTAGAACAAGAACCATAATCGTGCTTCTGTAAGCAGCTGTGTAAATTAACAAAAAAAATGTATTTATTTCTTGAATAGAATTTAGGTAACCAGGGCAATGACTTTATTCGAGTCCAAACAAAACAAACATCTTTTAACTTTCAGAGTTTCAATTATGTGTCTGAATAGTATTTTTTTTTTTCTAGAATTAAATTAGACTTAGATTTTATTATAGACAAACTTTTTTTTCAGGTTTCGAATTCTTGGAAAAACTTCCCCTATAAGCAAAATCTCTCATCTGACTGAAAAAAATCTTGAGGTCGGAAAAATCTGCTTGAAGAGAAAATTGTAGATATAGTACTTAGATACGAACATAGATCATCTTTTTCCCTAACCGACTCCTTGACTATTCAAAAGTGCCTGTTAAGTTTTGAGTTGAGTTCGGTACAGTTAGATGTGTTTAAATTGCTTAGTAGGTAACTGAGGAATTCGAATGCTAATAAAATACAAAGTCTATGCAAATATGTATCATGGTAATGCCTGTCACCCACGGAGCTTAATCACGCTCGGACTTAGAGCATTTATTCTGAAAGTGGGCAACGTCGCAAATAGATGTCAAATATTTCGCTGTTTTGATTAATTTGGCAATATTACTGTATGGAAATAAGAAATGTGGCTAACTAGCGAACTAGAATGAATTGAAATTATAACATTGAATTTGATGTTGAAACCGCAAGTCATTCGGAATGTTTCCAAATACTTTTTTTACATCTAAAACTAAGTATTTGGTGTTACGATATAATTATTGCATTTCATAATCAATAGTTAGTTAGTTAGTTAGCCACATTTAATATTTCCATACAAATAATATTGCCAAATTAATCAAAACAGATAAATATTTGAAAGCTATTTGCGACGTTGCCAACTTTTTGGATAAGCGCTCATAATGGACTTCACCAGTGTACAACTTAACCTCTCTAAAGGCAACCACCAATTGCAATCGTCAAGGACTTGGCTTATTTTTTCTTAGTACATTAGGTACCATTACTTACATGTTGCAATTGCAGTTATTTGTAGGTCTATTTTGTTTTGCAGAAACGGTTGTTTATTCTAGTACAGTACAAAAAAAGCGGCCGAGTGCGATTCGGACTCGTACACCAAGGGTTCCGTATCACCGTACAATATTTAAAGTACTTAATGTTTTTTTTATAACTTAGTAAAATCATCGCCGATAAAAACATGTTTCTTGTATGGGACCTCCTTATTTATTAACTTTATTTTATTTTTATTAGCGGCCATAGTAGAGTATACCTACACTCTATGAAATTTCAAGTACAACTATTATGATTCAAAAGATACAGCACTGTAACAGAAGGACGGACGGACGGACAGAGGAGCCTTAGTAAGTGCTCATACACGAGCAGCGAGCGACACACGTTAACGGCATGGCGGCAGAGGCAACTGCAGCCGTCGATCACGGCTCTAATAGGGTCCCATTGGCGCCATTTGGGTACAGAGGGCCTAGTGCGAGTTTTTATACTTATTCGATCCCGTTAACGTTCACTAACGTCAATTAGTAGGGAATAATTGCGTTACCAATCAAAGTCACCAGACGGCGCTTAATCAGTTTCAGTACAAATTGAAGTTCGCGATCGACTACGTATAAAAACCCGCACTAGGCCCTCGGAACCCTAAAAAGCAAGTTAAAGTAATCGACTGTATATGAAACTCGGGACTATTTATCTCATAAATGTCACGCGTGAATTCCCTTGAACTTTGTTAACTCAAGTAACCCTTTACAAGTCAGGAAGCACTATCTTTTTATTATTATTTTTGCTGACGTGGCTATGAGAGGTTTCTGATTCATACTTATTTAAGAACTAGTATTATACTAGGAGCGATTATTAATTTGTCTGGCTTACAGATTGGGTTAAGGTAGGACAGTAAACTGCTGTGGTTGGTGTTTTACCACATTACAAGGTTAGCTACAATCGTCTCTAAAAACGAGGGCGTTCTCAGTGACTTTTTTATTACGATTCTATAAAAATCACATTGTTAGATTTACTAATCTGGTAGGTCCGTTACTTCGGACATATTAATACAGGGTGAATAAATATATTTAGGTCCGATACTTCGGACATGTTAATAGAGAAAGAGTAAATATATGTAGGTCTACAATTTAAGATTGCCCCAAAATCGAAGTCAACATGCACAACTTCGTATCGGTTTTCCTCTTGAAATTCCATCTCAAAAATACATAAGGCAATTATTTTGAAGGCTTCAGGAGTAAACTGAAGCCTTCAAAATAATTGCCTGGGTGGAGAGTAAAGAAGCCTAACGGAAACTGCATTCCAAGATACAAAATTGGTACTAGGTTGGGTAGGATAATTATTTTTCACTTCTGAGCGCTGCAAATCTATCTATCTTTATATATATAAAGAAAGGTCCTGACAGATCGACTGACTAACTCATCAACGCCCAGCCCAAACCCTTGGACCTAGAAAGCTGAAATTTTGCAAAGAGATTTCTTTTCTAATTTAGATAAGGCATGAAAGTTTGTATGAAAAATCTTATTCCTAAAGTTAATATACTTGAAACTTGACACGAATACTTATCTAAATAAATTATAAAGTCTGTAATTTTTAATTTTTCTGAACTACCCCCTTTTTTTTTTTTTTTAGGATGGGAAATTATCAAATAACTTCTCCCGCTCTGGGTGGAGCGGGAGGGCGTGTCAGACTTTTACTGACTAAAACCCACCCGTGTTCCTTCCGTTGCCTGTGTGCCGGGGTCGCGATATCCCTTTCAGACAAACCCGCAACCACGGCAGGCATTGGCCCTTCCGGACCCCGTCAGTTGGTGCTGACATCTCTTTGAGGCGCGCGTGGAACACAACGCGCCGTCGACCCGGGCCTGGTCCCTATCGGACGGCGAGCTACCCATTGCTCACCGTCCGCAAGCCCGCGCCTACGGTGGCCGGAAGTCGCCTCTCGACTCCCGACGCCCGGGGCGTCTCCTGCGGCGACTAGGGGCGCGAGGGCGCGAATCTTGCCTCTCCCTCGCGCGCTCCGCCTCCTCCTTCGCAAGCATTACTGCTTCGCAGAAGGAGGTGACGGCCTCCCATGCCCTCTCGCTCCGGACCATGGCCTGAACCAGGACCGGACGCGAGAGATCGCCGCCGCCGATCGCCTCCGTGAGGACACGGCGGTGCTCCGCCCAAGCTGGGCAGACCTCCACCGTATGCTCCACCGTGTCCTCCGGGCGATCCACACAGTGGTGACACCCGGGCGTTTCCTCCCGCTTTATCCTGAACAGGAACCTCCCGAAACAACCATGTCCGGTGAGGACCTGTGTCAGGCGGAAGGTGAGGACGCCGTGGCGCCTCTCTAGCCACTCCTCAAAGAGGGGTGTTATCGCCACAATTGTGGCGTGCCCAGCGCTGGGTTGCGACAATCGCACTCTCCATGCCGCCATGAGATCCCGCCGGAGCTCTGTCCGCTGTGCCGCGATTTCGCGCGGCAGCGGATTTACGCCCCGGCGTTTCGCCTCCCCCCTAAAGCAACTCGAACTCGAACTACCCCCTAAAGCAAGATAGGGGGCCGCTGTCAAAGTTTGTATGGAAGAATTTTAACGCGCTGTCCAATTTACTCTGAACTCAGTATTTATACTTAAGGGTACACTAGTCGACGGCTCGAACTCGTTAGTGGCCGTAACTAATATGCATGCTAATAAGTATATTTATTTATATATTTATTCATTTATTTAGTGAAATACACAATGATTCATAACGAAAACGAGCGCGTAAATTTCATGAACAGACCTTTGGGCGTATAGATATTATGAAAAAACTACTGAATGTATTTACTCAAAATAAATTGATTTGAACTATTGAATAAATTATCTATCCCCGTACGGTTTCTATTTTGCCATTTTCTTACTATATAAGTTATTTATTGACGCCCAAACACGAGTTATAATGAGTGTTGAAATATGGAAGTTTTGACGCTCATAACCTATATTTTTTTCCAATTCTGCTTCAATTCAGGGCTAGATAATGACAAGACAAATTGATATACACTGTTAAACGAGTAATCACCATTCTACTTTTTTTTTATGGAAGAATGACCGACTAGCGTACCCTTAAGAGCGTTCATCCAAAAAGTTTGCAAAATGGCAAATAGCTGTCAAATATTTACCTGTTTTGATTAATTTAGCAATAATACTATATGGAAATAAGAAATATAGCTAACTAGTGAACTAGAATATTAATAATAAATTGCAATTATAACACTGAATTTAATGTTGTTACCGTTTTCGGTGTAAAAAAAGTCTTTTTTTACATCAAAAACTAATTATTCGATGTTACGATATTAATTATTGCATTTCATAATCAATATTTTAGTTCACTAGCCTTATTTCTTATTTCCTTACAGTAATATCGCCAAACGAAATATTTGACAGCTATTTGCGGCGTTGTCCACTATCTGAATAAACGGTCATAACACCAAAAATAAAGAAAACGTGTATTAGGGCTTTTCGAAAATCTTCCCCTGACGGAGGATAAAGGTGTAATCAATTTTACAGGGGAGGATTTTACTGCGTGGTTTAATTAACTTAAAAATTGCTTTATCCAACTAATATTAAATGCGAAAGTGAGTTTGTTTGTAACGCTTTCACGCTAAAACGGCTGAACAGAATTGGATTAATATTTGGCACATGGGTAGACCATGACCTGGACTTAGGACATAGGATACTTTTTATCCCGATATTCCCACGGGATCGAGACTTACGCAGGTGAAACCGCGGGGCGCAGCTAGTTTGTGATAATTGAACAGTATCTATACCTACCTATTTATAACTTTGGAGATAAGCTACATTATCAATAACAAATAATTCTTTGGATAAAGAATTATCTTTACGTAGGAAGTATTTTGAACAATAATTTTTCCTTTGTTAAGGAAAATTGAAAAGTAATGGAAAAAAGACCCATTGAATTGACTGCAGGAGCCACTTGATTGTCGATCGAACGATCAACACTATTGTTGATCGAAGATTCCCAAAGAGACATATCAAAGGAATTATATGCAAATTTTTTTCTCTCATTGATTCTCCTTTGTCTCCATTTACATCTAAAAATATTGGAAAGAATAGCAGAACTTCAGGAATACATGGAAATAAAATGTTAAAAATAGGTTATATTAGGCATAATATGTAGGTACTGGTAGGTACCAACAAAGAAATTGTAGTACTTAGGTACCTACTTAAACTTTTAACATCGGAATACTTAATAATAAGATCGGCAAAAGCACAGAAGGCAAAGCGAATTATAGAATACCTGAAAAGTAGGACGCGAAATCGGGATTCTGGCTGTAGCTATGGCACAGGAGCGTTGAATTTATTGCAATGTCCGTTTCGGGAAACGATTTGTCTGTACTTATGTGACGTGCGGTGAGAATGCGCGTCCCACTGGTGGCTTCGCCTGACAAATCCATGTTAACTAAATCACTCAATCAATCTAGTTAGAAATTGTCACATAAAGTTTGTTTTTTTTTATTGTCCAGCCCCACTTTTATTCATAACATATTCGATATTTGGTTGTAATTGTATTTCACTGGTTTTAAAAATCGAATTACGCGCGTTATCCGCTTTCCACGGTTGGTGCGGGCGCCGAGGCGAAGGCATCTGAGCATACTGCCAGAAACAAACAGCCAACCTGCTCGCTGTCGACGCTTATTGCGTTCACTTTCTTTCGACATTTTAGTGGCCTGTCTGCGCAACGCAATACTAGTGACGTTCGATACACCTATTTTCCTTCAATACTTTTAACCATTAGACACAAGTTTATCAAATATTGACCGGTTAAAAAGCCCAGTTATGACTATAGGTTAACGATAATAGTGATAATATAGCCAAAGTTATGATAAGATTACACCATGTGTACCTACCACCTATGTTTTAGTGGGCATACTTGAATCGTCCGTTGGTAAATATTGTGGCAATATTATTGCATTTTTGTGTGTAAGAGAGTTAAGGGATCATAACTATATCTATTGCTAAAACATTGGCAATATGAATCATATTTTATCAAACTCAAAGTAATTTATTTGCCAGAAACACGGCACACAGAATGTTTTTAATTATTAGCATGCATCTAGAACAAATGAGAGTCCTAACATCTTCTTTTTCTTCTCTAATATATTTGTCGCAGTAAGATGATTATAGCCGTGATATAGTTATATCCCTAGGTATAGTTATTACCGTAATATAATTATATGAAAGCGGTTCATAACTGTCGGAATGCCCTAATTTTGTTATTGTGACCAATTTCGACTTAGCGCTCGCTCGGCTCGTGCGTCGGAGTGCCCTAATAGTTAAATTACTAGATCGTGCTCGTATCATAGTTATATTCCTAGTAAGATATAAAACTATATTACGGTATATGGCTATATCCCTAGGGATATAACTATATCACGGCTATAACCATCTTACTGCGACATATATAAAAATCAATGTTTGTTTGTTCTTTATGCTGTGTGCTAGCAATAAATTTTTCAACTTATTGCTAGCACTTGCGCGAGGTTAGAGGCATAAAAAAATATAAAAAAATTACACGCGGACAAATTCGCGGGAAGAAGCTAGCTTGTTATAAAAAGAATAGATAAATCGTAGGTAGGTAGGTACATCTAAACCATTTTAACAACCATCTTAACAAATTTCATTTTATCGATACCAACATTATCGACTCTGCACAGCACTACCTTACTATGAGGTAATACTCGTAGTAACATTAAAAACCGCTGGGTAATATCCAACAGCCCAACTTCATGCTCTGCTTGTAGCAAAGATTGCTAACATCATTGGACTTGTAAACAATACATGTGCCTTATGACATCCCGGCGGTTATCGAAACAATTGCATAATAAAAAAGGTATCAATGGTAATGGGGATTATAATAAAAATGCGTGTAAATTACTCATTCTCCCACGTAGTTCCTACAAAATAACTAGCTACATTCCATACATACCATAGAACTCAGGAGTGCACGTACAGTTATTAAGGGAAGGGCAACAAACTTTCTCTTTTGTGCCATAGGCAGGTCCCTACTACAGTATCACATCCTCTTAGTGCCGTGCCCGTCGCGCCAGCGCGCGGCCTTTAGCAAATTCTACCATGGGTAGAAATCGGGAATTTTCTTGAAAATTTGGCACCTTGGATTGGTAAGGTATTTTTTTACCATTCATACTGAGGAGGAGGTACTTTGTCGACTTCCGCAGAAAAGATAAAGAACTAAGGAAAATTTAAATGCAAGAGGGAGTGAAGCGAGCTCGAAAATTTTAAGCCTCTGGGAGGTTCTTTCGACAATTCATACAGAAATGGGAGTTATTTTGCCCGACTTACCTGTACAGGAAAACAGAAGTATAAAGAGAAATTAGAATGCGAAAATTTATAGCATCCCGCCGCCGCGGAGCAATTAGTTTTTTTTTTACTTTCCAAACATAATATTCCACCACTCTATTCCTACCGGGGTGGTAACAAGACTAACAAGACTTGCATTTTTGTACGTCCAAGCGCGGGGCCCCCCAAAGCGCGGGTAGCGTTGCCAGGTCCTCATACCGAAAAGCCGGACAGAGCTGTGAGTTTGGCCTAACATTTGGGTCAAAAAGCCGGACATCCTGCATTTTCAACAATTTTAAATATTCGTGTAAAAAATATTTTTTTTTTTGGCCTAACATTTTGGTAAAAAAGCCGGACACTGCATTTTAGGGGATTTTTTGGTATTAATGTAGAAAATTAATGAAAACCAAGCTTTTTTGATAATTTACAATAAAACTAATGCCAAATTAGTCTAAAAGTACTTTATTATTAATCAGTCTCAATAATTCTTTCCTTAATTCAAATTAAATGCAACATCAGTCTAAATTATGTGTCTTAAATTCTCAATATATAAAACAAAACAGAACTTATTCTGTAAATAATCAAAACAAAACAAAACTTCTTCTCTTAATAACCAAAACAAATCTCTACTCTTATTAATCAAAACAAAACTTCTTTAAATAATATAAACTCGACACTTCTTCGGGTCGATGCGCGCGAATTTTGAAATCTAAAAAGCCTAACAAAAGCCGGACAGGCCGGACGACGCTTATTTTGGCCGGACAGGCAATCAAAAAGCCTGACGATGTCCGGCTAAAGCCGGACGCCTGGCAACGCTAAGCGCGGGGCCTGTTGCATTTGCTACACCTGCTACGTGGCTAATTCGGCCCTGATCCTCTACATTAGAGTTTCTCAAACTTATTTCATCTACCGCCCACTTTGAAAAACAATTATTGCTCAGCGCCCCCCATTTTTTTTTACCTCACCACATTTTAAAAACCACAATGTCATTCATTACTTTAATTAATTTAATTATAGTGTGCTACATTAGTCTAAAAAAAGTAAATCGCGTTATTTAACAGAAATTTGTAAAAACTTGGTTGCTCACTGGCTATCCTACGAAATCTATCTATATATATAAAAATGAATCCCTATTTCCCTTGGTAACGCCATCACGCGTGAACGGCTGGACCGATTTCGCTAATTCTTTTTTTGTTGTGTTTGTTATTGTCAGGAGAGGAATCTTACGGAAAGAAAAATTAAGAAATTTGCGCAGAAATATGGATAATTTCACAAAACTTTACGACTATTTTAACTTCGCGCGTTGGACAGTTAACGCATTTGGTGAATGTGAATTTAGCAGAGTAGGATAGGTAGGGCTGGGTAGGTAGGGTAGGTAGGGTAGGTAGGGTAGGTAGGGTAGGTAGGGTAGGTAGGGTAGGTAGGGTAGGTAGGGTAGGTAGGGTAGGGTAGGTAGGTTATGTAGAGTAGGTAGGTTATGTAGAGTGGGTAGGGTAGGTAGGGTAGGGTAGGGTAGGTAGATAGGGTAGGTAGGTTATGTAGAGTAGGTAGGGTAGGTAGGGCAGGTAGGGTAGGTAGGTAAATGCGTCGTAGATAAGTACATAGTGCTACCCGTGCGAAGCCGGGACGGGCAGCTAGTTTTAAATATTTTTAGTTTTATACAATCAAAAAGGGCAGAAATATGAACTAAATAATCGATGTTGTGTAGTAGGTAGGTTTTAATTTCAGTCAATTTTAAAATATTAAGTAGATGAAATTACAAATCAGCCATCGCAACCATAAACCACTTCAACAGCCCCCAATTTTTTCTGGGCCTGTTACCGCCCACTTTGAGAAACACTGCATCATACCACAGCTTTTATATTTAGAGATGCGGCATCTCTAAATCTAAAAGCTGTGGCATGATGAGCTGAGGCATCTGCCAGATGCCAAATTACTTCTTACTTTATTTAATGGTGAGGACCTACTTATACATATTGTTTTATCATCAGTGTACAGCATCACGCATGCGCGCGTTCATAAACCAATTCGTTGTAATTGAAATCGTACTTATAAAAAATATAAAAATACCAGCTTATTATTGTCCCACTGCAGTTGACTGCAGGGCAAAGGCCTCTTCACATACAGAGAAGGCGCGAGCATTGATCATCACGCTTGCTCAAGACAGGCGTGCTATTTGAGACTTATATGAACTAGATTTCCTTCACCGATGTCAGTAATGTCCAATAATAATAAAACCAGAAAATACATATTTTATGAATTGAAAACGTCTCATTGGTACCTACTTCCCGGTTTTGAATCCACAACTTCGTGCACGGGAGACCACTGGGCCATCACGACATTTATTTACTTTATGTTTTAAAATTCATAATGGAAAATTTAAACGCACTTTAAAATGTTTCGGTTTAAAATTAATTGAATGAACTATAAAAATAATGGTTTCCACTATAAATATGCTTAGCTTTTTACTATGTCGTAGGATTGTCTAATTATCTAGTAGCAGGCAAATTGTATGATTCGTCATTTTGAACTGGGTGACAGGTCCTTAGAACTGTGACCAACCGCGCTGCTTCCAAGTTGCTCGCAATGTATATTAAAGTGATAATATTAAATTATAGATGTATTATTATTTTAAAGTGCTGATATACAATTTTATTGCTATTCAAATTTAAAGTGCTATTAAATACATCCCGTTCATAATTGGCAGGCATATCCTTATTTAATTTTACTGTAACGAAAACGAACGAAAATAGTCATGTCCATGTGCACTTTTGAAGTGAATAGTTATCCAACAGCCATGCTATTCTGTAAACATCTCACCGTGAAAACTTGGGTGAAGTGAGCTGTCAATAGTGTCAATCCCTGTGCAATGACAGCTCACTCCACGCTCACTTCACCTAAGTTTTCACGGTGAGATGGTTACAGAATAGCACTGCAGAAGTAGGTACGGGACGCCAAAACATTATCTACACAATAATGTTTGTGTTTAACATTAAATGGAAATAAAAACACACCATAATACGTAGTAACATATTGTATAAAAAGCATATTATAATAAGCAATAATAACGTAATCCTACTATATTATATGGTTTATTAAACTTTTTAACATATAAAATACATTTTTAAATATTTCTTAAAAATATTATTATTATATATTTATAAATATACAGGGTGTCAGGGACATCGATGCGAAAAGTTCTTTTTTAATAACCGACGAAAAATTTCAACAAAGGGGGTTCAGAATCATGTACTGAGGGTCTAGTGGAGTTTTTTTTTTACCATCTCGATTTTACGCATCGACCGCGTTCGGCGCTCTGATTGGCCCTTTACTGGCCTTCACTGGTGATGGGCCAATCGGAGCGCCGAACGCGGTCGATGCGTAAAATCGAGATGGTTAAACGAAACTCACACTAGACCCTCAGAATCCATGGTAACAGGCTTCGCGTTGATGTCCCTGCCACCCTGATAAATGTGAACGTTTGTATGTTTGTGTCACGCAATAACTGCTGAACGGATTTAGATGAAATTTGGCACACAAATAGTTTATAACCTGGATACCTACCTACGATTTTTGTCCCGGTAGTATGTTCCCGGGGGATAATTTCCGACCTCCACGCGGGCGAAGCCGCGGGCGAAAGCTAGAAATACCATTTCGAACTATAAACATAAAAAAATACGTATTCCTCGAAAGGTTAGGCAGGCATGTACCAGTAGTACAGCCACATTTCGCCAGTTATGTTTATATAGGTACGTTACGTTTAGGTACGTTACGTTTAGGTACGTTACGTTTAGGTACGTTACGTTTAGGTACGTTACGTTTAGGTACGTTACGTTTAGGTACGTTACGTTTAGGTACGTTACGTTTAGGTACGTTACGTTTAGGTACGTTACGTTTAGGTACGTTACGTTTAGGTACGTTACGTTTAGGTACGTTACGTTTAGGTACGTTACGTTTAGGTACGTTACGTTTAGGTACGTTACGTTTAGGTACGTTACGTTTAGGTACGTTACGTTTAGGTACGTTACGTTTAGGTACGTTACGTTTAGGTACGTTACGTTTAGGTACGTTACGTTTAGGTACGTTACGTTTAGGTACGTTACGTTTAGGTACGTTACGTTTAGGTACGTTACGTTTAGAGTATTTATACTCTTCGCGTTCAATTCAAGAATTGGTTATAAGTGTTTCCATAAAATAGCATACAATAATTGAATGCAAGAAACTACCATTCAATAATTCAATTATTGGATTTCAATCATTCTCCTCGCCTGATGCTCAGTAAAGATGCGTTTGACGACGGTTATAGACTATTTGGAGCTCTGCTTAAATCGTCAGGCGTCATACTCAAATACTTATTTTTATTTCGAATCCAGCAGATTATTTTAATCAAGCGTGGTAAGCTAGCTAGTGAAAAAAAGGAACACATTTAAAACAAAATTAAAACCAACATAAATTTGAAATAAAAATATAGGATTTTGTTTCGTAAGTGTATCTCACGGCCACGCCAAATAGGTTCATTCCAGCAATACTAGTGAATAATAGCAATAGTGGTAAGTACTTATGTAGGTGACCGTGTTAGCTGACTAAACTAATGACTTCAATGATTAATAATCCTACTTGCTTGTTTGTTATTCATAGAGCAACAACAGTCGATTAGGCACCATATCCCACAGCCGCCGCGCGCCGCCTGTAGTTCGTCGTCGAGGCAGAAGACACAGGGCATATTGGTGCCGATTCTCTTGTACACCGAACTAAACTAACTTAAACTAAGACTAAAATTACTTACTTTTGGCTATGAGAATCTTAGAGCTATTCTGCAAATAAAATTCTCTAAACTAAAAAATTATTTTGACACAACTAAAATAGAATTTGACAATCGTGAATCCACGTGGTACCTGTGGTTTGCCCTAACCGGTGATTTTTTTTAGAGCCGGAGGTGCGTATGTGGTGTAGCCTCGACGTGCTTTATATGGAATTTTTATTTTTTTGTATGGAAAATATGAAAAAAATATTACCTACGTGTTGAGTGTTAGGTGTTATTTTATACCACACCATTTTAATCGCGATTAAAATTTGTCAGGTTTAGTCTGATTTGGTCTTTTACAACCAAAATTTTAGGTGAAAAACGTCATATTCAGAATAGCAAAATTGCCATTTTCACTAAACTAAAAACTCAGTACTATCTTAGCGCTGTCAAACTAAAATATAGTTAAGTTGTGTCACTTTAGTCTATTTCAGAATAGGACATCGTCGTTTGACAGGAATAAACTAAATTTTAGTGATTTTTAGTTTAGTTTAGAGGCATTTGTGACAAGAGAATCGGCACCATTATTACGGGTTACTTGAATGCCGGCCCGGTCCGGTAATGAACTGTGAAACTGGGTTTTGTTTACCATATTTCCGAGCAATTTGAACTTTGAAAGACAAAGTCAAAAATTTCATTTCCTAAAGCGCTAATCTAGGTACCGATAGCCGGTAGATAAATAGGTAAGTATTACTAATCACAAAAAAATTGTATATTACTAGCTTTATACATACTGCTGTTAGTTTGTTTTGTTTTTTTGGTATTAGCGCCATCTGATGTAATTCCCGTGGGGTATTCATTGAGAAAAGTTCAGCTACTTGACACTAGATGGCGTTTTCTCACCAAGCCGTTTTTATTGACATTGAACTAGTCTGTGGTAACAAACGACTAGTTAATAAAAAGAATATTATCATAAAATAGGAGTTATATTATGCGCACGTGTATCAAGAAATGTAAATAAGCATAGAATTTTAAATAAATGTAATAACAAGAACTAGTTTTTGTACAACTTGTTGATACACATAAATAAATAGGCTGACTGAATACCAGAATAATGTCTCAATAGAATTATTTTCTAGTATTATTATCTACTATATTTAGCAATACATTCATAAACTGTAGGTATAGATCTAAATTATGTTATTTATTTCCTCAAAACATTAAACATGTAGGCTACTATGTGTCCGTGTTTACATTATTTACTTATGTAATCAGAAATAAAACGAGGACATACTTACCTAATTGAACGGAGATATTTCGAAATGTAAAGAATTGAGAGAATGATGTAAGTAAGTAGGTAGGTAAAGCTACAGGAAAAAACACATTTTAAACCAGTTTTAGCATTTCTCGTATTTTAGTAATCCAATGATCATGAGTTCATGGCTGTTTATGAGAAGTACCATCAATATCTCAATGGTTTATGAGGTTATAAACAGATTAATGTAACAAAAATATGCAAAGTGAAGTAACAGAATAAAACACTGGTATTGGCTAATCTGACTGTAAATACAACTAGATTTATGAGAATATAGATACTTAGAAGATAACGTCTGTGGGTAAATAATGAACATATATGTACCCACAGTCAGTCGCACGTCAGTGGTAACGATACCAGTATAAGCTAGCCTCGCATTCTATTGAATCAAACTCCATACGGTAGGCCAGCTCTATCTAGGTCACACTGACGAGTGGTCGCTAGTCTACTGTACCTACCTACTCATCATCTTCCTGCTACCATTTTCCCATGTCACTTGGAGTCTGCGCAACACAAATTTTTCTTCCATTTTGCCCTTTCAACCGTCACGCTAACATTCACTCCCTCTTTCGTATTATTCCTCACACAATTCATACTTACAAATTGCCATGATATTTTTCTCAAAACTTTTGTTGAGTCAAAATTCTTGTTATTGTAAAATGACTCATTAAATATTATGGAAAATACGACAGTAGATAAGATGCATAAGGAAACTTTTTATTAGGTACAATGTTTACAAACTTTTTATTATTTTAAATTAAATTATCCCACATGTTGTGTCCCATAAATCCCGTGACAGGCGACTATAAAATAAAATTAAGCGTAGTAGTGTGTGTTATCTTTATTCGAAGGTCAAATTAGAGGCAGTCGTCGCCCAATACATTATACCTATTACATTGTATATCATTTACCTACTGTTAATAATAAAATTATTTGCGTTAAGTAGGTACTTATATTGTTTTAAAACGTCAAAATTTCGATCAAATAGGTAGGTAATAATTTGAAATGAAATCAAGGTAGGTATTTAATTTATTCTGTAAATAGGATAACGGAATCACTTTAACGTCATATAAAAAAAAAAGCTAGATGGTGGTATTGTTCTTTTTAAACACCACATTTCCCTATTGCGTTGATTTGCAGCAACAAAGCTCCAAAAACCACGTGGTCGTCATACTTATACCTAATAAAATTTCAGAGGAAGCGTGCTAAAATATTATTTTGTTTATTATCCCTGAGGAAAATCATAAATTAGATATTTTTAGTATTTTAACTGCAATAATAAACAAATATTTCAAGATCTAAAAGTACCTACCTACCTAAATTGTATTTGTAAAATGACACCATACTGGTATAAAAACGTGGTCACAGAAAGCAACGGTCGCACTATTTAGGAGTCAATGACTTCATGCGGTAGTCGTTTTAATGTTGCTGGTAATTACTTCCAAGGCTTACAAATATACCAGCGTCCTTAGATTCCTCATATATACCTACCTTGGTTTTAATAACACGCTAGCATACAATATCCAAAGATAAGTACGAAAATGACGACACATTCTTATTTATCCAAAAAATAGCAAAGTTGTCAATAACTGGTATACAGTCATGAAAATGTGTAGCTACCTAGAGTTTAAAACGGTCTTAACAATACATACCTACCTATCATAATAAACAATCTACGTGATCGTAGTCTGGAAAAAACCGAGGGCATTGTCCGTTTTTAGTTTTGTTTCGCCCAAACTGAGACTCGCAGATATTTATACAAATAAACATTGCCTACACGACTCCGGCCGCTGTTATGTTAACATTTATAATTAGCGATAAACACAATAGTTTGACATTTCGTACTCATGATCGTGATGTTTTTATTATAACTAAAACTGTAAAAAGCAGTTACTTAGATAAGATATCAAGTTCTTTATAACATCAAATTTAACAATTAGTAGTCTTATAAGTAGGCTTCTTAGTTTTAAAATTATACCGCAAGGGTCTAGTAATGACATCCATTAATTTATGCAAATCAGGTTGGGGTCCTAATACCTACCTGGTTGCTTGTCAGCGTCGACATATGTTATAGGTACCGAAATGTTTCATTGCTGATACTCATCGTCGAATCAAAAAACATTTATTCATATCAAACACGTCGGCAATAATTATATTGAGCGGCGGACCTACCTGTGTTCTCTTTATTGAAATCTTTTCATGATTCAGCAAGCCAGTCGGCCGACTAGCTAAACCACTAACACAGAGATAACATCGTTCACTGTACAGGCATATCGAGTCTGTCTTGTGTTTATTTACGTCCATCGTATTGTTTGTATACAGCCCGGCACGACTGCGCATCAGACTACGTCATCCCTCCCCCCTCGTCTGTACCCCCGCGGAGGCCTGTCTTTCCTACGCTGGGGTCGAGCTGGCTCACTCGCTCATTCATTCGGCATTCGCAAACGTTGTTGCTCGCCGCCCACCGTACCGGTGAGATCTCTAGTCCCTTACTTAATCAATCTTCAAATTCTAACCGTTCTATCCTTCACTATGTTGAAAGAGAAGTCCAGATATGACAATCGCCACTCCTCTGAAGAACAGAACCGTCCGCTAACCTCCAGTAGATTACCTGCTATTGAAGAACTCACCCTTGGCCTGAAACAAAAGCTTCACCTGCAGGCTCGAGCCCGTGCTGCACCTTACTACATTAGAAAACAAGAACCTGTCGATCTTGTGGAAAGGTTGCTGGAGCAGAATGCCCTTGTCGCCGAGGCTGTTCGGAGATTACAAGAAAAGAAACAACTGTGTCATGAAATTTCTGTAGATTCATAATTTATAAACAAAACATTTTAGTTGTGAAAGTGTCGAACGTGTTGTGAAATCGCTTGTGTGTAAGAAACGTGTCGGGTTACAATGGTGCTATATGCGGAGAGCGTGCAAGAAAGAGATAGCCACCAATGACGTGTCGCGCACGACACGAGTCACGAGAACGAACCAAAATGGCCGCGCGTACTCTACAATCATAATATTTATTCTTCGTTTTATAGTGACCTTAACTGATCATGATCAAAGTACTGAATGACGTAACTAGCCTTTAGTATTGTAATGCATTCTAAAGTACTTATTTCTATAATAATTAAAACTTTGTGACTGAATGTCGCGTTAAGACATTTCCATCTAATTAAATTAGCTAATGTGAAGTATAATTCAAGAGCTTTAACTATTGTTTATGTAATTATTTAAAATATTCGATAGCAAATGTCCGTTGTCTTTCATACCTACTTCATGTTTCTACACTAAGTGAACTGCTTTATTAGTTTTAATAATACCTCATTGTAATGAGTGACATATTTCTTATCTCAACAACATTACATCAGATATTTCGTTATAAATATTTGTACACTAGCAAAAGAGCTAATGTAAACACTCAATTAGGTCATTTTTTTGTGTTATAAAAACTTTCAAAAAGTGATTGTAGAGATAACAGTACACTTTTACATTGTTATAAGTACCGTACAGTTACTTCCTCGCATGTGGTAGTTTAAGGAAAATTCATTTTTGTCGCACTGTGCGATTTCTGAAAGTACCTTCTTGTTGTGACGGTCACAGTGCAACCTAGACAATTTATAGGGTTTATCAATTTAGTTTTATAAAAATTCCTACCTAGCTAATACTTTATTTCATCAATGTAGTAACTATGTACAATTGTACCAAGATATGGTATAAAAATCATCGTAATATTACATGTGTGCATGTTTTAGTGCATTTTGTGATTTTTAGGTAGTTTAATTTATCGTCGATCTTGTGATTTAGATAAGAATTAAGTAATAAAAGGAATTAATTTCAAAAAATAAATTTTTTGAATTAAGTTCTTGAATTTAGCTGTACAAAATATTTAATTAAAAATAGCTATCTACGGAAACTGTCAGTGTTAGATCTATTTTTCGTCTATTAAATATTTGATGATTATAATGATTGTTTTATTTAAATAACCTTTCAACAGAAATACCATAGTTTGAAATACTTGTATTCTAACTAATATTGATCGCCCACGGGCCCACCACGTGTTCTATTTGGTACCTACACTTCATTAGGTATGCTCATACTATTTTAGATACCTACCTAGATGTTTAGCTATTTTTGTTGCAAACATGCAAAAATAGAGTTTACTATGGATATATCTAGTCAGCATAAGTTATGCGGTAAAATACGATACCATAATAATATTAATCACCTTGATTGGATTGATGTTGTTTACAATATCTTTAAATATCTGATAACTCGTTATTTTCCTACTTTATCGTCTATGGTATCAGCTGATTATTAATAATACTACTAGCGCCACCTAGTGTCGAGTAGCAGAAAGAAGTAAGTTCAATTTGTCAAAACCAAAAGCCTCATGTTTATTTTCATTCAAAATATGTACTGACATTGACAATACTAATTGTCAATGTCACTGTGTGTGTCAATGTTCTTGTCTGTAAATTGCAAGAGTTCCGTATATAATAAAAGATTTTAAAATTTCTTAAATTGGTAAGTCGGTGGTAAATCGAATCACTGTTTCTTTATTTCGTTGCTATAAAATACTTTCAATATGTTTTTACCTGAAAAATCAAGTAAAGACGTACGAATGTGTGAATATTCTCGACACATTGGCTTTAGTTATTAATTTACGGCACCCTAAAATCTGCTGATATGCCTACCCAAAACGTAAATATTATTTGTATAATTGCATAAAAATCTTCAAAAAGCAGTTTCCTTCCCCCAATTTAAATGTTGAAAAATAGATGTTTATTCAATTTATTCAGAATAACATGTTTACCAGTCAAGTTGCATCATAACAACAAGTGTAATTTTGTTGTAGTGCGTCGTAATCTATATCAATTACATAGTTTGCGCTTATCGTCAGTATTATACAGGCTGGCAACAAAGCCTAGCATCAGTATTGCTTTGTCAGCGAAGATGGCAACGACGTGGTCAATGGGTCCGGGAACTTTGGACGTACCGTTATCCTTGTTTGCTAAGAACAGGAATCGACTGGCTGACAAACTAAAAAGCGGGCAAGTAGTTGTTCTGCAAGGCGGCGAAGACATAAGCCACTACGACACCGACATTGAATATGTGTTTAGACAGGCAAGTTTATTTAAACTAGATTCCGCCAAGGGCTTCGCCCGCGTGATATCTTTATAAATTGTAGCATATGTTACTCAGTGATAATAAAGCATTCTACTGGTGAAATAATGTTAATCGGTTTTTTTACTTTATTCATTACAAACAAAAATTCAAATCTTGTCTCTTTATAATATTATATAGTGTAGAAAAAAGTTTCCTTCAATTGATAATACCTATCTCATGTCATAAATAAATCCTTGTATTAATGAACTGCGTTTGGATGCTTAATTTTATTGACCTGCAAAGAGTTATTAAAAGGGAAGTTATGATAAACTGCCTCATTTGTCTAGTGGTCGCAAGCGCTACCGCGGAGCATGACGTCTTGGGTTCGATTTCCAGGTCTGGCAATGTGTTATTGGGTTATTCTATCTGAATATTCTCAGTAGCAGCCCGGAGTCAAGATATGTGCCCAGTTGATGGCAATAGACTGGCCCTCTATTACATGGGACTTAAATATAACTGGCGAAATGTGTGTACTATGGGTACCTACGCCTCTGCCCAACCCTTCGGGGACACATGGAGTGATTTTATGTTATAAATGATTTTAAAAAACACAGCAAACTTGAAAACCTACTAAGGAAATTCTTACTCTACATCCAATCAGATATTTCCATTTAAATTCTTCCCTCATCCTATGAGTTTTCTGACCCCTAAATATAACAACAAATAATATTTGTATTTTTATCAGGAAGCCTATTTCACGTGGGTATGTGGTGTTCGGGAGCCAGGCTGCTACTTCGCACTGGATGTGGCTACCAGGAAGTCGCATTTGTTTGTGCCCCGTCTACCAGAAGATTATGAAATCTGGATGGGTAAACTCCTGAGCTGTGCTGACTTCAAGAATCTGTATGCAGTTGACGAAGTGCATTATGTTGATGAGGTAAAAAAAATTGGTAAACTGGTAACATAATAAACTTTTTACTCTTTTTATCAGTTTTAATTCATAAAATCTGAAATGAGAGACATCATCACTTCAGCATATAGTAATGAGTGCAATTTTTTTAGAAAAAAAATAGCTATGGCAATGGATCATATAATGAGGAAAAAATCCAATCAGTGAAAAATTGAAATACTAAAGTCCTTTAATTTTTTATTTCAGCTCCAAAATGTTCTCAAAAGTTTGAACCCAGAGATATTGTTAACACTGGTAAGTCCAAATACAAATGTTCTAACTACATATTTTCATAGGAAGTAATTAAACTTGTACAATAATTTGCAGTGACCTTATATTACAGAGTGGTCCCAACACAGACAGTGGTTTAACTGCGAAGGAGGCAGTATTTGAGGGAATTGATGAGTAAGTACCTTAATTACAATAACTCCTGAAAAGTTGAGATTTCATGTACATCAATGGCTGGGGCCTGGTGACCTGTAACACAGGTTTTCCTAAACCTACATCAGGCACCAGCTCTCACAATGTTAATTCATATTCATCAAAACTGTTAAGTGCTACAAAACCATTGTGAGAGAAAATAAATATATTTTATTATTGTATTATTATGTGCTAGATTGTGTTATTATTGTGTATTTTTATGTGCTTACATTTTTTGTGAGAGTAGTAATATTTCATTGTTGTTATTAGTTTATGTTTTTATGTTTAAATAAATAAATAAATTACTATTATTAATGTCTAGTGAATCTTTTACTACTATCACAACTTATGGGTTAGGTTCTGAAGTCAAACAGTTAAATATGTAAAACAATAGAATTACTTAATAATAATTAATTAAGATCTCAAATGTGTGTAATAAAATTTATCAGCTCTAAATAAGAATTTCTTCTTTTACAGATTCAAAGTTGACAACGAAATATTATTCCCTATCATTGCTGAACTGTAAGTATATCACCAGTAATCTGTAATAATAGGTATTATGTGATATAGGATTGCTTAATATCTATGTATCGTAAGAATTTTATCTTTAAACACTGCTTATGTAAATGCAGCTATCAACATTATCAGGCGATTGTTTTTTCCAATGCTATTATGTGTTAGGATTTCATATCAGCGTAATTTATTGTACAATTGTTGATTTTATTGTCTATTGTATTTACTTGTCAACGTGGAAACAACTAACGTTAAGCTATGAAACAGCTACATAAATGTTCATGGATCTACGAATACCTTCAGTAGTAAAGGAGAATTCTCATCTCTCATAGAAAATTACCCCACGTCTGACAGCAGAGAGAAGTATCTAAAAAATACTCTGAAATGAATTAAAAAAAAAAAAACAACATAATTCCGGTTTTAATCCTTACTGGCTAACATACAAAAAAAATGCTCTGAATATTCGTTCAGCCCGCGTAGCATGAAACTATAGAAACGGGTTTTCTACGGGTTTTGTCGACGGAAGAATAGACAAAATGGCAGATTGTGATTGTTTATCTGTCATTCTGTCTATTCTTCCGTCGACAAAAGCCGTTTCTATTGTGGTCATGCTAAGCGTGCAGGGGGTACTATATAATTTAGTAAAATCTGCAGATTTTAGTTTTAGAACGACTAGAAATGCAATAAAAACATACTTTCGGTATTAATGATACCGATGATACATTGTTGGGGTTGTAATGCCCAACAGTGAAAATTTTATGTTGATGTTGTGTATTGGGATGTTATGTTGAACGAGTAAACAACCGATTGGTATAAAGGTTTTATTGCTACTAAAAATAACACGTTATAAAGTAATAATGTACAATTAATGTTGGATTAAACAAACTGCAACGTTTCACTGTAAGTAGGTCAGTAGCTCGTACATACATAACATCACGCCTGTAATTCCCGAAGGGTTAGGCAGTGGTGTACCTATAGCACACCCACATTTCGCCAGTTATGTTTGATTCCCATGAAATTGGCGGCGAGCCATCAACCGGGCACAAACCCAGACTCCGGGGTGCTACTGAGAAATTCCTGATGGAAAAACCCAATAACACTTTGCCCGACCTGGGAATCGAACCCAGGACCTCGTGCTTAGCAGTAAAGCTTGCACCCATTAGACCAACGAGACATTGTAAAACTGAAATCTCCAGATTTTACTAAATTATATACTACTCCTGAATTAATATTCAGAGCAATTTTTTCGTATGTTAGCCAGTAAGGATTAAAATCGGAAGTATGTAATTTTGTTTAACTCATTTTTTGCGTTAATTTGAGATTTTTTTTTTTGCTGGCAGACATGATGTTTTAGAGCCTTCTTCTCCTTTGACTTGAGATCCCTAAAAATACTTATTCAAAGTGCTGTAGATAGAATCGGATAGTATTATAGTATGAAAGTATATTATTATGCGAAATGGAGAGAGTGGAAGGGGCCCAGGGGCAAACCCTGGGCCCCTTCCACTCTCTCCATTTCGCACGGCTGTTCGCTGCTGTGGAACAATTGAGGAATATTTGTAAAACATAAATGTTTATGCCTACAAACTACAAATTAGAACTCAAAAAGTCGTTCCTCTTTGTCCAAATACATCCGTACATCCGTTTCTCTAAGAATTTTGAGATGTTGCCAAATTTTAATGGCGTGAAATCCCACATGCCTGTCCTCGCTAAATCTGTGCTTCTAGCACATCCACATAAATTAACAAAGTAAACTTTTATTTTGAGTTCACTGACCAAAGCTCGGTCATACGTTTTTATTTATCTGAAAACAGTATTGCAAAATATGACCCTCCTTGTTTCATCATACTTTCATTGCAATTTTTTATTAAATCTGACACAAAGCTAGATAGCTTACGATCACAGCTACCTAGGAAATTGTTACCATAACTATCTACTTGGCCTATCAGAATTTGTAAAATAAATTTGTTTCGTATAACAAAGGCTGTTGGTAATCACAGCATTCACAGCTCAAAGCATTTACAGCTCAGCATTCATAGCTACCTACATAATTAATAGATATTTCTGCTGTATCTGCGTCCCAACACACTCATAGTTATGTGAAAACAATACCTCAAAATTCCAAATATTTTATTTCACATAAACCTACAAGGGCACTTATGAAACGTCAGAAGCTGCACGGTTCCAATTGTTCGTTTCCTATGGAGAAGAGCCGGCAAGAAACTCCACGGTTACTCTTTTAAACATAAATGGTTTTTACAATGTTTTGAAATTACAGTGTTAAAAAGGTATGAGAGGACAGTGTGCCTATCAACAAGTACCAGGTACTTAGCAAAATATAAAATGGTCCACATATCTACAGTTTGTTAAGCCTACAACAGTCTCACATTCACAAAATCTAAAAGAAAAGAATATATATAAAACATAAATAAAATAATAAAAATAAAGACCTATTTAAATCAAATGACATGATTGCCACTACAGCTGTAAAAATCTAATTTAATAAAAAATATAGTATATTGTAGGTATTGTACCTAAATAGTACAATACCGATTCTTATATCTAATAAACTCTTTGTATTTTGTGCAGGCGCGTTATCAAGACCCCCGAGGAGATTGAAGTTCTACGATACGTGTGCAAGATATCGTCCGATGCTCATAAACAAGTAATTACGTTTCAATTACACTTTTTAATTAAGTTTTCAAACACATTTAACATTTTATGTCGCTTGGGTTTAAATTCAGAATTTTGAATGCCATCCACGAAAACGCGCTCCATTCCGCGAGTACTGTACTGTAAGCTTTTAGTACGGACCGGAGTGGGGCGCATCTTCGTGGATGGCACTATCTATACATATAATAGGTATAATCAGGCTTTCTGTTTGTGTGCTTTCCACTAACAGTAAGCCTGAATAATGACCGAATCCTAAAAATTTAAGGTCCAAAATGACCAACTTTAAAAATGCTCCATTCTCCGAATTAAAAGGCTCCGAAAGGGCCAGTTCTCATCATGGTCACAAAATGACTAAATACGATCTCCTCCAATCTAATTTTTAACAAAAATATATTCTAATAGGTGATGCTCTACGCCAAACCCGGCAGAAAGGAGTACCAATGCGAGTCAGTGTTCCTAGACCACTGCTACCGCGTGGGCGGGTGCCGCCACGTGTCGTACACATGTATCTGTGGCTCCGGCGACACGGGCGCCACGCTGCACTACGGACACGCCTCCGCGCCCAACACTAAGATGGTCAATGATGGTGATATGTGGTGAATATTGACACTATTTAGTGAGAAGGAAGTGGAAATACCGCACGCAACTACTAAAAAACGCACGCGCATGTGCCCAGTGGACAGTAAATTGGTTTACGTAGAAACGAAAAGGTTAAGCAACTTTTAAGCTTTTTTTATAAAAGCGCATCGATTATAATTTCACCTTTTAGAACTGCCATTTTCATTCATAATTCTGGCTGTACATAATCGGAAAAATAAGTCTCAAGCACGTTGCAAGTGAAAATAAACTTGAAGGCGTTAAAACATTTTGTTCCCCAACTATAGGCTGTTGAACTAGAAGTAAGTGTCAACTCGCGAATGTATGACAGACATTAGTTGCCCCCAACTGTAATATTGTACAGTGGTACGGAATCCTTCATGTGGGAGTCTGACTTTTAGTTCAGTTAAATTAAAATACTAAACGAAGTATATTTTTCATCTCAAATTTTAAAAATCGCAAAGATAAATTTGTATTTCATAATAATACTGTGAATTACAAAGTTATTTTTTGCAGTTGCCGAAAATCGCCCATATTTTAATAAATAGATACCTACCCTACGAATCAGCGTTTTTAATATTAATTGTTGATTATATACAGTATATGGTACATGACAGACAGCGGAGGCTTAGTAATAGGGTTCCGTTTGTCACACTTCGGGTACGGAACCCTGAAAAGAAAAGAAACACGTTATTGACCCAATACACAGAATGTTTAAAAAAAGAAAGTAGGACACAATTTATTTTTGTGTTACAGTTTGAAAATACGATTGGTAGTTTTTGAGTTTATCGCGTTCAGACAGACAGACGCGGTGGGGAACTTTGATTTATAAGGACAGATGCGAAAGTAATTCCTGTATGACATACGTACAATATCGCACCTTTGGTAGAACAAGGGCATAATTGTCAAAAATTGCCAAACGAATGTTTTTGTCCCTCCAGTTCAAAGGGCCTTTTTAAAGCATTTCTGCATATTTAAGTCATTTTGGCAATTTATGACAATTATGCCCTTGTTCTACCAAAGGTGCGATATGCCAACTTGAATATTGCAGCACGGTGTGGAATCCTTCGTACCAAGTCCACATAAGTCGCATTGAAAGGGTTCAAAAGAGACTTGTCCGTCATCTAGCGTTTAGGTTTAAAGTAAGAAATTGTAGATCTTACGAACATAGACTAAATCACTTCAAACTCAAAGATTTAAAATCTCGCCGCACTATCTCCGACATGTTGTTCCTGTATAAATTATTCAATAATGGCATTGACTGTCCAGATCTTCTTGGCAAATTACGCATTAACGTCCCTTCCCGTATTCCTCGCTATCCCGGCCCTTTACTGAAAGCCCCTCAACACAGAACAAATCTAGGTAAACACTCGCCGATTGTTAGGATGACCAATCAATACAACTCACTGTCATGTTCTTCCGACGATATAGACATTTTCTCCAATAGCCTAAGTAAATTTAAGTTGCTGTTACACGCAAAACTTAATATTGAGTAAGTGTTGACCTTCCTCCCTACTGTTCAACTCAATATATATAGTAGTTTTTTTTTTTATAATTTTGATTCTTGTTGTTTTTACTTTAAATTGTATACTTTATTTCCATATTAATAATTGATTGTTTGATATCTTAATGCAAGCTGTGGTCTCCTATAATTGAAGATGCACAAGGATTTGTATCTTTTTATGTTTTATTTTTAGCATGTAAGGTGTAATCTTTGTTGGAGATCCAAATAAATAAATAAATAAATGACTGGTTACCTTTTCACGGGTTTCAACACAGGTAAAACCATGACCTGGCTTAGGACATACGATACTTTTATCCCGCTAATACGCTCCAGTGTTATATTTTCCGACAGGCGAAGCCGCGGAGAAAAGCTAATAAAATATCGACTTAATAAAAATCTTATTTTCATTCATTGACAGAAAATTCTCAGCCCAAATTGCTGGGTCTAACCTCATATGAAATTAGCACTAAGGGAGGGGTTAAAAAAGGGGTGAAAGTTTGTATAGAGATTCGTCATTTCTGCCAATGGGAATTTCAAAATTTGAATAATCAATAAAAATAATGATTGCAGTCTGTTCGACATGGGCGGCAACTACGCGGGCTACGCTGCAGACATCACTTGTTCGTTCCCAGCCAACGGCAAGTTCACAGAAGACCAGAAACTCATCTATGAAGCGGTGCTGGCTGGAAGAGATGCTGTTATTCGGTAATTGTTATTTTAAATGTGAGGAAGGACTATGTGGACCATCTCAGACATTAATCTGTATGGTCCTCATATGATCTGATAGTTACATAGCATAAACTCACGCCTCCTTCCCACGGTGGTAGTCAGAAACTACAGAATGCCACTGCTACTATCCTTACATACTCCTTTTGCCTCGTTTACGTTCATACATCAGCACGCGTAGCATGACAACCATAGATTAGAAACGAGTTTGTCGTTTGACGGGAGTATAGACAAAATGACAGATTGTGATTGTTTATCTGTCATTTGTCTATTCTTCCGTCGAAAAAACCCGTTTCTATTGTAGTCATGCTAAGCGTGCTGGTCATACACGCACGCCAGTTGCGAGTACTACGCACCTGACCGTTCTCAAGAACATCACCAATAAGGTCACTATATGTCCTCCTAGGACGTCCCCTCCCGGCACATAGCCTTATAAATACCTTATGTTAGTCGCCTTTCATTCATCCTCTCAACATGACCAAACCATCTAAGTTTCAATTTTTGCCACTACATCTTCTCTACCGCACCGTTGCCTTATCACATCATTCCTCAGCCCGTCATTCATAGTCACACCACACATGCTTCGTAAGCAACACATTTTCACGGCATATTATGCAAGATTATGTCTGGATTTTAAAAGATACTGTAACCTCTGAGTTTGATTCGGTGTTTCTTTTCAGAGTTGTCGGATAGCACAAACTTTTTTAAATATTATTGACATGTAAAATAGTTAGTATACCTACTTACAGAAATAAAATTATTTATCAATCAAATAGCCTTGGTAAACCTGCGAGGCACAGTTCTTCAGAGTATGACGCTACAGGCGCTCGTGGCTAAGTAATAACAGCTGGCGAGGTCAATCCGTGGATGGGTGGTCATCTATTACATACCGAGACTCCTCCATGCCACGGAAAGCACGCTAAGCCGTTGGTCCCGGCTATCATTCACAGATCTTTGACAGTCATTACGGGTATTCAGAAGCCCAAGTCTGACAACCAGTCTTACCAAGGGTTATCGTATTACCCAGTAACTGGGTTGTGGAGGTCAGATAGGCAGTCGCTACATGTAAAATACTGGTATTCAGCTGCATCCGGTTAGACTGGAAACTAATTCCAACATAGTTGGGAAAAGGCTGGGCAGATTGATTGATGCTTCAGTGTAGGTGTCCTTGTGTCGTCAACATTATTCAAAAATATTAATTCTTTCAGAGAAGCTAAACCAGGCGTGTTGTGGACGGATATGCATCTCGCGGCTAACAGAGCTATGCTTGAACATTTGAAGAAAGGAGGACTGCTTAACGGCAACATTGAAGATATGATTGCGGTAAGTGTAATGATCCTTTTACTGTTTACTAGCTTTTACACGTGGCTTCGACCGAGTGGATGTCGTAAAATATCCCACGGGAACGTACGACCGGGATTAAAAATACCCTATTTCCTAGTCCAGGTTATATAGTATATGTGTGCCAAATTCTATCCAAATCCATTCAGCCGTTTTTGCGCCAATCCTGAAAATATATCCAGACAAACAGACAAAAATTCTTCGTGACTATTTTATTATATGTATAGAAATGAAGTCGTGTAGGAAGTTTAAAATGTATTATGGCCGGAAAATGGCATAGTGTGTTCTTTACCTAGCAAAAAGGCTCATAGGCAACGACGCGCTAGTGGTTCACACCCTGGCTCATCGGCGTAATTTTCTTTGCGTGTCGGTCTTCTACAGACTGTACTTCGGAGACTGTGCGCAGGAGCTCTACGACTTGATCCTACCATCTCCCTTCCACTACCTGGCTAGCAGACATACTGGAGGGTACCATCCGCACTTGGTTGATATCCCGACTTGTCGTAGTCGTAGCGCTTCTCCATATTTATTATGCGCACGGCCAAAGTGTAGAACTGTCTGCCAGCGTCTGTCCTTCCACCCGGCAGCCATCAAAGCAAGAGTGAACGGGCATCTTCTAGGGTCGCTCTTTACATCGTAGACTTCATCCATCGCTTTCCACCAGGCAAAATCAAGGTCAAGAGCAGGTCCATTTCGCAATAAATAAAAAAAAAACAAAAGCAGTTCTGTTTGAGTCAGGAATCGATTAGATTCATATTTCTCAACGGTCAGGTCAGATTTTAATGACGTTATAATAAAAAGCATGCGCACGCGCAAGTGCAGCAGAGATTTAGTGTGAGAGACAGAGTGAGATATCTTTCTTCCCTCTCGTGTAGGTAACGAAATGTGCTTAAACGCGACGCGGCCTTGAAATTTCACTCTCGTCCAATTATCGAAAGGCCGCATAAGAAGTATCATTTAAAAAAAACCGTTCTAGTACATGTTGGACGACCATGCACAATGAAGAGTTCCGTAGTGAATGTTAACGTATCCACAGTATTGATTTCATCGACTGTAAAAATAAGTTTGTATTTCATAGTATTTCTCGGTAAAACTATGGAAACGAAAAAAAAACTGCTGTTGTAACCGAAAATATCTCATATCTTAATAACTGTTGACTTGAAAAGCAGTCACTTTAAAACATCAAAGCTTATTAATTATGGGATTCAACAATACCCCACGTGCTTATTATATACGGTACGATCGATAATGTTCGATTGGGATGGGCAGTACCAGACCAATCATTTCTTTTTTCGCAATTTCACCTTTGTTTAGCGGTGCACAGAATACACCTTTCCCATTTTCATCAATATGATAGTGATAGCGCAAATATTTTCCTAGTAAAATGATGGTATGACTTCCGGATAAATATGATGAAGTCAACATGTCCTTCAGCGAACCCCAGCTTACAAATACAAACTTCATATTTCATCATTACATTCTTCCTCGACAGAACGGCATCCACGGCATCCTGCAACCGCACGGTCTGGGCCACCTGCTCGGCCTGGACGTGCACGACGTGGGCGGCTACCTGCCGCACTGCCCGCCGCGCCCCACCGGCCCGCTCGCCAGGCTGCGCACTGCGCGACCGCTGCTCGCTAACATGACGCTCACTATCGAGCCTGGCTGCTACTTTATACCCAGGGTAAGTAATACAAGTGGCTGTATAATATACCAGCCTATTATTTTCCCACTGAAGGGCAAACGCCTCTTCTCATACAAAGAAGGGACGAGCATTGGTTACCACGCTTGCTCAAAACGGGTTGGCGATTTCAGAAATATATTAACTATAAGTCCCGGTTTCCTCACGATGCCTTTCTTTCACCGATGATCCCGACCTCATCTAGTTTAAAAATATATTATAACCAAGAAAAAAAATTGGACAAACCTACTTACAGAAATTACAATAATTGAAACTTCAAACTCAACCATACCACTGCACTTGAAGTAATGACTTTCCGGTACCGATGATCGAGTCGTATGGGACGTACCCCATACGACTCGATCATCGGTACCGAAAAGTATAATGAAATAGGAAAGTACATTATATTATTTTTTTCAAGCTGTTAAACGGGGCTAAGAACAACCCAGCTCAGGCCAAGTTCTTTAACTGGGACAGACTGGACCAGTTCCGCGGTTTCGGCGGCGTGCGCATTGAAGATGATGTGCTTATCACAGAGGCTGGAGTGGAGAACCTCACCTTTGTGCCCAGAACGTGAGTTGCTTTTATGTATTTTATATGAGCTATACCTTTTTTTTTGAGGGTGGGAAATTTTCAAATAACTTCTCCCGCTCTGGGCGGAGCATGAGGGCGTGTCAGACTTTTACTGAGTAAAACCCACCCGTGTTCCTTCAGTTGCCTGTACATTGCCAGGGGCCACAGTATCCCTTTCGGACTTTCCCGCGACCCCGATATGAGCTATACCTGTCCCCGCAATTTTATACGCGTGGATTGACCTATACTCTCCAACACCCCATTTTATTAGAATATAAATAATTTCAAGTTTGGCCCAAAGTTTATATTTAAATCTAATATTAGTATGGATTGTATTTGGTTTATTATCCCAGAAAAGTTCATAAGTCTAACACCCGAATACTGAAACGCCACTCAAAACTTAAGCGTTACTTATGACTCGTTTAAAGCCTTTTGATTGGTTGAAACTAGTTTTAAGTAACGCTTAAGTTTTGAGTGGCGTTTCAGTATTCGGGTGTAAATGACCTAGCTAAGTTTCCAAATAATAACAATAATCAAAATTCATTATAAATATAATGTAACCGAGATTTTCTTGTCTACAGTGTTGCCGAAATTGAAGAACACATGGCGAACGGCGCTAATTTTAAATAAGTCATCAGTACCAAAAAAAAAAATATTAAGCATTGCCAGTTTTATATTCCCATATTGTAAATTATGTAAATTAATAGATATGTATGTATATTTATGTAAGTAGAAAGACATTTTTATATGAATAAACCGTTTTATTGATCACAAAACTGAGTAAAGCTTTACAAGCTGATTTATTTTACGATGTAAACTAATATCTTCGTTTAATATCAACAAAATTGAGAATTTTGATTTCACATGTATCTCAAATAATTTTTCATTATTTTGGGTATAGGCAAGCTATCTATAATAGATAAAAACTCTTGCGTGGATTTGATTCCACCTTCTCTTTCTCTTACTAAGCTTCTAATTGTGTATCTGCAAATATGCTTCAAAGATGACACATGATATGGAAGGGACTCTGCAGTAATACTGTTGTCGTTATTGTCTAACATAAACAAGAGGTCACGCTGTACCTGAAAATTATTAAGAAATCATTTTATCTAAGTACTCTGGTACATACTACATACCTAAAATCAATTTTTAGTTTTGATGTAGTTGTAAATGGGTTTTCGAATGCTGAATAACCAAGATGGCCTTGATTATAGTCTAGCTAAGAGCATTATAATATAATAACTTACTTTTCCTGGTATTATGCCTAGTTGACCCCTCTCATAAGCGATTTGTAGAAAATCTCCAGGCTCACAGTAAATGCTATATGGCACCATAATTGGCATTGAAGGAGGATACCAATTCATTGAAGCATAGAACGCATCAGGAATATGATCCTCGCTAGCCAATTCAGACGTACTGCAGTAATCTACATTGCAGCCATGCTCTATCAATATTTTGAAAACCTAAAATTCAGAAGAAACATTAACAAATAATATCACCAAAACAAGAGTGATGTTGGCAAAAACTTGGAATCATCAAACTGCATATAAACCAACAAAGTTTAAAAAACAATCCAATGTCCAAATTTTTGCCTCAACTTTATATTGAACTTACTTCATGAAAGCATGACGTATTTACATGATGTGCATACACTAGTGGTGGACATACACTAGCATCCAAGGGATTCACCTCCACACCTCTCATCAGAAACAAATAAAAGAACTCTCTAAACTTTTCTGGTGACTTTGTGTAGATATACCTACATATATTTAAATATGAATTCAATGGTGCATTAAGGTCATATTGAGGTACATGATCTTCGAGTGTTATAGGTCGTTCTATATTATATGGTTGAGAAAAACTAAAGAATTCTGGTCCCAGATCACTGGTAAGTAAAAGTTCCAAGATCTCAAACTTAAAATAATGCGGTTTACAAGCATTGAAAATTATATTTCTGTTTAGCTTGTCGGTATCTGTTACAGACAATAATGTTTGGAATACCTCCGTACTGCTGTCAAGACTCAAGGCTATGTCTATAGCCATTTCCCCACACTGATTCATAATATGAGGATCAGCTCCATTCTCTAACAAGAAATAAACAATATTGTCATTTAATCCCTGAAGTGCTAATGTCAGTGGAGAGTCTCCTGAAAATGTTACTTGGTTGATATCAGTTATAAATGGAAAAAGAGTTTCAACATTAGGGTAGTATCCTCTACAGCAAGCTAAATGGAATGGTGTAAAACAGCCAGGTTCATTTTTAATATCAGGGTTGGCTCCAGAATACAGTAGAGTTACCAAAGCTTCATTTTGGGTGGCTAAAACTGCATCATGCAATGGTGTATCACCATCAAAGTCCTGGACATCAATAATAGCACCATAGTCTATTAACAATTCTATTAATTGTGTGCTTCCTTGACTGCTGGCAATATGCAGGGGTGTCACTCCTTCTGTGCTGCCGTAGTTCGCGATATCGTCTGCAGAATTAAGCAAGGCAGTCACAGTCTTTAGTGAACACTTACTTTTACATGCTAAGTACAATGCAGTATGACCTTCATGAGTCTCTGCTAATGGTCTGCATCGAGGGCTTTTCAATATTAACAACACGCATTCATAGCTATCGTTGGATGCGGCTTCGTGCAGACATGTCCACCCCCTGTTATCAACGCAGTTGGGATTTATCTTTTGAAGTAATCTCTCCACGTTAGTAACATCATTGTTTCTAGCAGCAAGATTTAGTGCATTTGATGTAGCCGGATTTCGCGAACTAAAATCCATGACTTAAAATATAGAAAAACAACTGGTAGCACGAACTTTCGAAATGTTACAGCAAAGTGTGTACAGTTTTTAATTTGATACTAGGAACTCAGAATTCCACTTGGATAGCACAATATCAGCCTAGAAAAAGTATAATCAAGTTTTATTGTGGGTGGGTTAGATAAATCAATCATAATTCGATATAAAAAGGAAGGTACTCCATATATTGCGGTAGGTACATAATCAAATTGTATTTTTACTACCTATCGAACAACAATGAACACCGCAGTCAAATGACAGTGACAGTGACATGAGTGACCAGTGTGACCACAGAGTCCTTTAAATTAGGCTGTTTGTGTCCATTGAGTTGAAAATATTTTTTAAGTCTATGCTTGTGTCACACCAATGTCTAAGTGGGCTACATTTATCATAATGTTCGATAAATATTTGACCGAATTTCATTTCACCTAAAACTTTTCAACTATTGTCGTTTCGTTGTTTTTTACTTCATCGAAGTCACGTCTGCCACTGTACACACGGCTACACATCAAGCTATATATTTCCAGTATAAGCTGATTTCGCATTGTATAGGATTTCCGTACAAAGAGAGGTCAGCTTATATTGGAAATGTGTGACTTGATGTGTAGCCGTGTGTACCAGTTGACCTATTATCAATTCGATTTTTATCGTTAATCCGCCGTTTCATTTGATCCAAGAACTTTTTACCGAAGTTACAATTAGCCGAAATAACATTTGTTCGAAGTATTTTATCGGAACATTCATTATGCCACGAGGTATGGATGGGTAAACGAAGGATGCTTGCTTCAGGCATGCAGCGTGCAAGCAGGCATGCGGCATGCAAGCATGCAGCTTGCAAACAAGCATGCAAATCGGGGTTGTAGGTCGGGACTATAAAAAAAACAAGGTTTTTTAAAATTAACTTTTAGTTTATTGCGTTTCGCAATTAATATTACTAGTAAATCTGAATTTCATCTAGTTATAATAATAGTCAGACTTGCTGGACCAGTAGAAATGACAAAATATTACAATAAAATCGTAGTTTATGTATTTATTGAAGTTGTTTATAAGTTTAAGTATTTAATTTATTTTTGATTAAAATGATAATTTTCGTTACATTTTGCTGCCTTTAGGATTGCCTTATTTGTATAACGTAGTTATAAAATTCACTGGAAATCATGATAAAGTTAGTATTAATTGAATTTCTGCTTTGACATGCGAGTGATAAGCCTCGTGCCGACCGGCGCGACGCGACGCATCAGCGCGACGCGACTCTCACAAAACAATTTCTAAGAAAACTTCACGGTAGGAAACTTATCGGTGTCGCGTCGCGCGACAAGTCGCGCTAGTATGCACGAGCCTTCAAACGGTTTCGTTTCTCAGACCAAACCTCGCGTTTTCGTTTCGCCTCTTAGCCTGGGAAAATACCCTTCCGTTGCCGCTTTTGATACCGGTATTGAAGCCATAAAAGAAGATTTTTGAAGATTTGCAGTCTTGACTGTCTATAATAATATCATGCCATTTTTGGAGCGGCGTCAAGTCTTTGTTTTGCACTGCTGCCTTCACTACTAGCGCTTTATCGCACTCATACACATAGTGATGTCAATGGTGATGTATAATTTATTTATTTTTGCTGTTTATAATGGTTTTTAATAAATTTACATACATTTAGGCGGCGATTCGATAATTGGACGAGAATTGAGAGTAAAATGTCAACGTCGCGTCACGTTTAGGCACATTTCGCTGTATGAGAGAAATTAAAGATATAACTCTCTCTCTCTCTCACACTAGATCTCTTATTCTTTAGTTTTGAAGAAGTCACACTTCTATCACGTGTGCGATGCTGCACGCGCAATTTTTTGTTTTTCTAAGTAAATAAAATAGCACACTGACTTGAAAGGTAAAGCTGTCATTGTGACCTTACTACGGGAATAAAAGGGCGAGCCAAACAAGCTCAAAATTGAAGTAAACGAGCTTAGATAAGTAGTCTAGTGATGGCACGCGCTACTGCTGAGCAAGAGGTCTTGAGTTCGATTCTCAGGTTGAGCAAGTGTTATTGGGTTTTTCTATCAGGAATTTCTCAGTAGCAGCTCGGAGTCTGGATTTGTGCCCGGTTGAGTGCAATTATTGGCTCGCCCCGTATTACATGGGACTCAAAACATAACTGGCGAAATTTGGGTGTACTATAGGTACACCTCTGTCTAACTCTTCGGTTATATTATGATGAATGATACGGGGCCCCTGTAGCTCGGGGGCCCTGTATCATTGATACGGCGGTAGCTACGGCTCTGTCTAGGTCTCTGCCCAACCATCGACCGTCCATAAATCACGTGACGCTTGAAAGGAGAAGGGCGTTAATTAATAATATCATAAAGGGTGTAGTAAGATATCAGTTTACGTGCGTTATTTTTTTCGTTGAAATCGTGATTTCTAAACCGAAAACTGGCGTGTGACCTTGACTCGCCGTTGCCAGGCAACAATTTACTGTGGGTATTTAAAGATAAAATATTCAGATTTTTTTTAAGATACTTTGTACATAAACATACACGCGATTTTGGGTAGTCTAAAACCTCATTCCATATCACGGGGTAGAAAAACATCACATGATTAATGGACGACCCCATTCAGGTACAGGCGTTCTGCTTTAGGTAGGTATAGCATTGTTGAAAGGTTCTTCTACAATGCGCCTACTTAGATGCCTATTCAATAATTATAAGTACCTAAGTAATAACAAACAGCACTAAATGTTGGAATATATGTTTATTTTAAAATCTAAAAGCATTTTAACTTCCTATTCATACAATATTGTACAATAATCACATAATAATTTAGTTACATGACATAATTAATTATTTTATTAATAATTACGTACCGGCTACCGCTTGTCAAAATTTAAAAGATGCGCGGTTGCCATTCAAGCCGCGACTGTATTTGTAAGTGCGTTGTATGTCTAAAATAAAATAAATAAATACTTAAAAAGTATGAACAATTTACGTGAATTTAGTTCAATATAAATGAAATTGTTAATTGATATTCTTATCAGTAAAATATTATTATCCACAATATAATAACGGATAAGTACCTACGTTTATTTGGATGAGGCAACGAGTTATCAAATCTTAATCAAAGTAATTAATTTAAAATTGTCAAGTCTTCTACTAGTCTCCTGTTCGCTGTTCGAGCACCGCAAAAGTGGAATGCGCCTGCGATTCCTAAGTAACTCGCAGAATTAAAAATCGAGACTGGAAATATCTCAAAAAAATGTCAATACTGATCAAATAAATTATTAATCAGCACCCTTGCACCATTGCACACGATCAATCACAATCCATTATATGTATGCTAATCCACTGCCTCATATTCGAAAATTGTGTCTGCTCAACAACTTATTTATCGCAATTAATGATCGTGTGTTACGCAATTAGGGTGATTTCAGTTATAATTCAATAAGAAGGAGTCAATGCAGTCAAAAGTTATTTAAAGTTTTATCTTTACCTAACCTTTATGTACTTAGTCATTCTTCAACAGGTACTTTTACAGCTCTTCAAATCAATATAGATCTAGCCTATTATTAGCAATTATTTAATTTTGCACTATTGGGCGCAGTGCCGTTGGGGAATTTCAGGGGTGACATCGGTTTGACTCTTGGTAAAGAGTTAGGGCGGGGTGATCGGGGGGAAAGGGGCGAACGCGAACACCGCGCCGCTGGGTACGGCCGCGGTCTCAACTCTTCTGCACTACGGAATGTATTGCGGGCTACTCGTCGCCGATACATTGACGTCACCGTCGATTCTTGTAACAGGCACCTGAAAGACGCAGTACGAATTAAAAAATAATTAATCTCTAGGGAGGGGCAGCTGCCCCCTTTGCTCCCCCTCGGCGACGCCCTTGAGAACCAGTTGTGATATGGGATCCAGTTTTGTTAGATAGTAGATATACCGACACCTTACGGGAATTTTTGCAATGTGACTCACTTTTCTAACTCAGTAAGTTGTTGCTTAGGGGTTGATGCAGCCACAGGTCGACCGCGTCCTAGTTTAGCGCGCGTGGTCTGTAGTATTTGCTGCGTCACTAAAGGCTGCTTTTGGTTTGGTTTTGAGCGGACTGGATTGTCCTGGAACATGATTAAGTTAGTACTGACAAAAACAATATTTGAATCTTGGCACAACGTTGTGGCGGGCTAGGAAGGTCAACCTGTCTTTAGTGACATAGGTATAAATAAAGGCCAGTCTGACAAACAGCATTAACAAACACGACAACAACAACCCGATCCAGCCTTTCCCTTGCTGTTCTCCCCCAGCGACGCCTAAAGCCGAGTTCCGTATCTACCCCACAGTGCTCTCAGCGTTTAGTCGCTTAAACGAGTATTACACTACACTGAATCAGGGCCCTGAATTAAGGGAGCACTAAGAGGGCACAACCTAATTAGGGACACTTACTCTTATCCCAAAACCCTTAATAAGAGAGTACACCTCTCTTATTAAGGGTTTTGGGATAAGAGTAAGTGTCCCTAATTAGGTTAGGGTTTTGGAACCCTGATTCAGCGTAGTATAATACCCGCATTAGTTTGTAAGTTTTATGCCCTGGCCTTAATGTATTGAGACCCACAGGAAAGTTCGGCTAAGCAGCCGACAACCTCCGAGGTTGACGTACGAGATGCCATTTAAAAAACAATCAGCCAGCATACAGCTGGGAACAAATTATCGGACGCGTCCGTAAGCCACAGCAGACAGTCGCAGCTTATTTGTATCTGGATAGTACATTTAGCACTACACTGTGCTAACTATCAGTCGTAAGTCGCGGACGTGATCTTGGGCCGCCCTTGAGCGTTCGGACGTCTGATAGAAATCTGGCCGGCTGGAGCTGGGAACAACGTGCACACTCATCGGTTGCGACTGTCATCCGCGGATTACGGAATGGTCCGATAATTTGTTCCCAGCTTTACGGTTACAATACGGAGGTTCCGAAATCAGTATAACCGAAGCTATTGGGGCTCTAATAAAAATATCTAGCGGCGTAGGTATTAGATAGTTGGTTACCCTCGACATGGTTATAAAAGAGAGAAAAGAGCTGATAGAGAGGAATTTACCCTTGTCTTCCTCAATTTAACATTTGCGATGTCTTGTGGTGTGATTGTCAAGTGGGGCTTAGGTCCTCCTGGCGGTGCAGATCCACATCTCGGTAAAGTATGAGACCTGATGGGTAGCTTTGTCACAGGGGGATCTGTTGGAGGCGGGAGAGGGGGCGGCGGTGGCGGTGGAGGTGGAGGAGGAGGTGCTTGTGGCGGTGGCTTAGACGGACTCTCGCGCTTTCTGTAAAAATAAAACAGACACAAAATCACTGTCTGAGATTAAAGTTTTTTTTTTTACCATTCGTAGGTAAATCATTTCTCATTCATATCATGGCAATAGCACCAATGGGCGAAGTTTTACCTGAGCTTACCCTCGAGTTGTTCAATTTTGTCCATCATAATTTTCATTCCTTCTTTTAAACTCTCGTTCTCTTGTGCCAGCCGCTCTTGTTTCTTATCTACTTCTTCTAAGATTCTCCTAAGTTCTCGCAACTCTTCGGAACTGTCGTTGTTTTCGTGATGTGTTAATGGCTCACGTAGTATGTCGGAGTACAGGCCAGTGATTGATTGGTAACCCTGAAAAAGAAAGAAAAACTGTGAGGCAATGAAAGTGGCACTGAAAACCTCAATTGGGTTCTAAAGCGTGCGAGTGATTTCATGTTTACGCTAACAAGGTGCATGGAGCATGGTAGTTTGAGTTACAGGTCGACATAAAAGAGTCTGACGTGGTGACATTTGGAACTAAATATTTTACATAAGTAATACAGACCTATGATGATGGCATGGCACTACTTTGCCGACAAGTGCTAGTAGGTTTTGAGTCACCCACAAGCAGCGTTTTTAACAATTTGTAATTCTTTTACTCATCTCCCATTCGAAGTGACCTAAGTGCGATAGTGGCGCCCTCATTTTCATTTTACTCTTTTGCCATGCTGTATATTACAAGGTGGATGTAAGCCGTAGCACGTGGGACCTGCATTTTGCGATATTTACACCAAAAATTAAACAAATTCTCGGAAAAATGCCATTTTACAAAAGTTAATAACGCACCTTGTTGTTTAATTACTCCAACGAACGATCCCTCTGCAGAATCGGCCCCCCCATTGCCATAACATGGGCGAGCATTGCGTAGATCAGACATTCTAATTCATCATTAACTGTTCATACAGTCTAGTCGTTCTCACGGTCATAATTAAGAATTACAACAATGAGATTAAGTTTAATGACCTCAGACAACGAAACACAATAAACATAATAAATTGCATTTTGTGGGCCGTAAATTAATTTGTCATTTTTATTTACTATAATGTTATAAAAATAGCAAATACGACTTATACACTTTTCATCAAAAAGGCTATGATGATATATGTATAAGTCGTATTTGCTTGTATAGGTACATGTTATTAATAACTGGAATTATCGCAATCGATTACCTACAGTATGATGTATATACATAATTTCAAACTGTAGGTAAGATGCACTATCTGAGGTGCACTTGTATAAACCAATCGTGCTTACCCCATTGCAGAATAACCCTTATTCTGAGTTGTTGTAATTTCTATCGATGAATTAATGCACCTACCTTCTGTACTCGTACTGTTATTTTTATTCATTCTTTATAAATGTTCTGACATGGAAACCCGTGAAGGAAAACATCGTGAAGAAATTGGCATGCCTGAGAGATATTTCTCGACGGCATGTGAAGCCAAGTGAGAGGTTCATGGGCGGCTTTAAAACTCTGACACCAAGTTAGTCACTAACCACACGAAAAGAAGAATAAAAAAGTAAAAAGTTTGTTGATACTAACTACCTTTCTGCCGATCCACGCGCACAGATCAATAATCTTCCAACCTTTAGGTTTGCTGTTCCGGCGACAGCTCCTGTCCCTCCGCGGTGTCCCACCTGATAACATGAACCACTCCATATCACTCAACTGTCCCGTATCTAGAGCACACTCTATCTCTAATTCAACCTTTATGCTATTTTGTGTGAGAGCACCCATGATTAAACCCGTTTTCAATCAAAGGAAGTCCTACTCAAGTTGGCACTTGTCTATAAACACACAGACTGATCTAACGTTGTTATTAAAATGCGGTTGGAATGTCCTGTTGTCTCGACTCGACCGTTAAAGTAAAACTTGAAATGCTGAGATCCGCGCGCGACGATGATGTCACAACTATATTAGCAGCTGACTGAGTCAAGATGTTTGTGACAAAAATAGTTATCAATCTTTGAGATAACAAGTTCAAGTTGTTAAATTAACCCCTGGCGTACCCTGGATAAATTGTAAATATTAAGCAGATGACGAGAACGACGTCAAATTGGGTAATAGTAGTAACCTAGATTTGGTTTATGCAATTGATTTGTACCTAATCGTTTAACACAGTGGTGTTTAGGTTAAGTCACTATTATCACTTGGGTGATATCTGACTTCGGTGTGCTGTCATCATGTGTAGGTACATATTTAAATGTAGGAAAAACCCATTACGACTTTGCCTGACCTGGGAATTAAACCTAGGACCCACGCTTACCAACGGAGCAATTCTATAACCACTAGGTACATAAGTATATTTCTCAAAAACTAGATACCTAAGCAGCAAAAATCATCATGTAAGTAAGTCTCTTTTTTATGTATTTAGGTATTGGAGGCATGACAACTGGGTTACGTCACTCGCAGAAATTATTTCACGTTTAAGCAAATAACAATTTTTTGCCGACGAACGTAAACAAAGTGACGCAAATAAATAAGTACAAAAAGTTGGCAGGACAACTTTCTGTTAGTTAGTTAATTAAATCAAATTGATCTGACCTAAGTAAGACGACTCTCTGAGGTCTCTGACTGAATGCACAACTGAAAACAAAGTGGTGCTATGAACTTTTTAAAAGTGTGCCATTTTCCGTGTTGGGTGGGGATGCCGCAATATCGAAACAAGTTATGAGCTGACTTACTTATAGGTAATTAAATTGTAATACTTTCAAATAACGATTTTTGTTATGTATGTAAACAGAAATTACCTGGCGTTGTATTTTCGTGATGTTTGCTGAAACTAGTGCTCTTCCGTGACCTCTGAAGGGCGTCTCTAAACAAGTTTGATTCAGATTTCATGCGTCTTTTTCGAACTTTGAATGAATGGTTGCTGCTCATTGATTTAAACGATATGTCAGAATTACTGGACAGACAAGAACGAGGCTCAAGCTCTAGTTGAGCATCCATCATATCAGATGTGCTAGATGAACACGAATCTGAACACTGCTTTTTCCAAGGTCGCAATCCCTTGTGGTCTCCATCACTGGAGTTTCGTCTACAACGTTTAAATCGTAAAGACTGTTCAGAACTTTCATTTGATGTTGTGTTTTTTATATTAAAGTCCTTGCCGAAGGAAAGGCTCACGTCGACAAAGCTGCAATTAACTGGCAGACTCACAAATGGTTCCGTTTGAGTGGAACTGTTGGTTGAATTCCCCAGCGTAGAGTTAGGGTCGTCAGTGGCCATGATGCTCACAAATGGCGGAGTCTTATTGTAATCCATGTTTTTGTTTTCATGAGATGAAACGAAACTACGATCCCATGACGTGTTTATTGTGTCCTGTTGAGAGCATTTCCTTATTAATTCTACCGAGTTATCACAAAATTCTCTTTCTTCAGACGTATCAGTGACAACAATGGTTATTTTTTCGACTTCTTCAAACGGCATCTTGTTATTTGATAAATTAATACACCTGTGAAAACTTTTTATTACGTAAAAGGTAAATTCACTTGTTTAGTTTTTATTGGATGACTTTATAAAATCCAGCAACTTTAAATATGTATCGTCAGAAATATATGTTTTCAAATCTACCCTCACTGGCAATAAAAACTACAGAATTAAATCATGTCACCATGTTTAGATCAATAATAAAATGTATGGATGAGCTGTTTTCATATGTCCCTTTTAGTTAAATTAAATAAACCTATGATTTTTATAAATTTCAGATAACCTTTTTATGTCTGTGAGGACACAATGCTGAATACTTCCATGCTTGCTGCCCACATGAATGTTTCCGAACGTTGACAATCAGCTGTTCGCTCATTGTCATTGTCAGAATAAAATTGACACAAAACGATCGATCAAACGTAAACACGGCATTATTATTTTATTAAATTAATTTATTTGTTATTTCAATGCTTTTAGGCCGTTAATTGATTTAATAACCGAATACAGTTGCGGGCAAAAACAATATATTTTATTAAAAATGCGTCATGCTTATAAAAAGAAGATTATTTACTGTGGTGTGATCGTCATTACATTGATTATTTTGCTGCATCCCGATATGAATGCCCGGCGTTCTTACGAGTATATAGAAAAAGATAATATTGTTCATAGCCTCCATGAAGCAACTGCTGACAATTTTACTAGTACCGCTGTACTTGACTGTGATTATTACGACATTATACACGATGAAACTACTCTGTCCATTAGTTTAGTTGACGGAGACTTGATAGAAGGCCATAGGATAAAGGAAGGTGGAGAATACGCTCCTTCTGCTTGTAAACCCAAGTATAGTACAGCTATTATTGTTCCTTACAGGTAAATAATTATTTATCTACTATTATCACTTATATCTGTTTTTCCACACTCATATTCTCAAGTTCACTAATTATTTTGACCTATAGTCAAAATTCTACAAAAAAAATACTTTATTCTTACAGGGACAGAGCTGAGCAATTACGAGGGTTCCTAGTATACATGCACACATACTTCCATCGCCAACATATCCACTACCGAATCTATATTGTTGAACAAGTGGACTCTCGTCCTTTCAACCGAGCCAAGCTCATGAACATAGGGGCAGTCGCTGCTATGAAAGCAGGATACCCTTGTCTTATACTTCATGATGTGGATCTCTTGCCTTTGAGGCCTGCAAACTTGTATGCTTGCACTGAAAGACCGAGGCATATGTCCTCTAGCATCAATAAGCTTAGGTGAGATGTTTATTATTTATTAGAATCCAAAAAGTATTTAGACCACCATTATTATGTATTGTGTTGTATGAATCAATTTAATTAGTTTTCTTTATTTTTAGTTTAGCACTTGGCAGCAATGATTTTGGCTGAAAACTTATCATATTTTTGCACTGAATAATGCATAATGAATGTGTTTGTTTGTGTTATGTTATGATAATTTTTGTTTCGTAGAAATGTGGAAAGGTACCTACCTATTTTTTAATTTTCTTCTTTGTTGCTTTGTATACAAATTGCTCAATGAGTGTACACATTTTAAAAATGACTTTTTGCTAAATAGACGTTATGCGATACAGACCATCTGATAGTTGTACGTATTGCTACTTGGACATTTTGCTAATTAGACTTACTGCTCATTAGACGTTTCGCGATGTTGGACGTTTTGCTACTTAGACCTTCTAATCAGGATGGGTTTATACCTACCCAATCAATTCATAAATTTTTTCTATCGTCTATCATATATATATTTTTTGTTTTTTTATCCAAACTCAAACAATTTTCAGATTCGTCCTGCCATATTTGAACCTATTTGGTGGTGCAATAGCAATTGTGTCAAAGCAATTTAAAGCTATAAATGGGATGAGCAATGAATTCTATGGCGTGGGCGGAGAAGATGATGACTTGTACTCTCGGTTAGAAGCAAATGACCTCAAACTTTGCAGGTTTCAACCAGATACCAGCCGTTATCATATGGTCTCATCCCAAGCTGAGAGGAAGACGTAAGTATTACTATTGATTTTTTGAATAACCTTGATTTTTCAAACATACATACAGTACTACTATTTTCTTAATGTCCTTCGGCAAACTTCGTGTTTCGTCAGTCGTTGGATTTCTATCAGTTGCCCTTTGCACTTGGTGCTTGTAGGTATTGACTCCGACCACTGCGCCCGCGTTGCCGTCAACCATAATTACCAAGTGCAAAGGGCAACTGATAGAAATCCGACGACTGACGAAACACGAAGGTTGCCGAAGGACATTAAAAAAATAGTTGTACTGTACATACATACATAAAGTCACGCCTTCTTCCCATGTAGGTAGGTAGAAACAATAAAATGCCACCTGCTACAATCATTACATACTCCTTTTGCTTTTTCAAACATGTTTCAATTAAAATCACTGTTTACTGTATGTTCCTACAAAGCATACAAACTTAACTAACAATTGCAAAATATTTGAATTGCTTCCAAAGGTACGTTTACAAGGTGACCTGTGTATACAAGGTGTAAGGGCACATAGAAAAAAAAGTTTCTGACAACATTATAATATTTTCTTTCAGGGACCAACGAAAAAAGGTGTTAAGTTTCACCAAGGAGAGGATGGCAACAGATGGTTTAAGCTCATTACAATACACAGAGGTCGCCACTGTCCTTCACCCACTCTTTACCCATATCATGGTTGACTTGTAGCATATCATACAATTATAGACATTTGGTTTAGGTATTTAAAGAAATGTAAACGAACACTACGCACTTTTTAAAATTCGTACACAACATAATCAGCCTACAATGTTCCCACTGATGCCGCGATGGGTCTCGGGCCTAATGCGGGTTGGTGGATGCCAAATGTCTTCGAATTTTCAATGAATACTATTGCATTGTGTCTCGTGATAGGCGTGCTACATACTGTTCGGGTCGGTATGATTCGGTACAGCCGGGCGGCAATATGCAAGTATATGTTTGGGAAAAAGCCGCTCGACTCGAATTATGCCAAGCCGACCCGAATATCATTCAGATGCGGAACGTTATTTGCCGATCGGCACGAGTTGAATAAAAGCCGAATATGAGTAGTAAATGCTTCGGGTCGGCTTTGTTGTTTAAAAAAATACTGGCGAATCGGATGTCGACACGAACACTCTGTGTAGCACCTCTAATTGACGCCATCTTGTAAACGAATTATCCATAAGTAGGGTAGTTTTACATTTAACAGTTAAATACCAAATCGAATGGACTTATAGAGTTATTCATATCACTTGTTCAATTTCGCTTTAATTACCTGAAATTTTATGACCACTTTGAAATAAGTAGTGAATTAGTAAGCTAGAAAATTAGGATTTAATTATCAATACAATAATGTTTAGACTCGATTTCGACTATAGCTTGACTTGAATAGATTCCGAAGCCATAGATAATTAGAACAATCGAACGATCTAAGTTATAGATTCAATTAAAAATTGTAGATACCGTACATAGATGGAGATGCAAATAAAGGTAGATTTGGAAAGAAAGAAAGAAAGAAAAATAAGTTTATTTGTCACAGAAACACGTGCATAAAAAAAAAGATGATAAACTCTAGTAAATAATAAGGAAAATGAAACAGAATAGATTTAAATACAATAACGAGCACAAAACAAAAATAGTCGGCAGCTGCTGGCACGTCATGACTGTGACAAGAAGGCTTCCACTCAGCATGATGCTGTGCTATGGAGACCCACAGCACAGCGCTGATTTTCAGTGGTCACCCGAAAGACCCGAAAGGTTTTTTTTGGTGGAGAAAATTGTCTTGGGGTACCTTTCGTCTATATAAAAAGGGTGGGTCGTAATACTTATGTTTTTGTTCAACAAAACATCTCCCCTGTATTCTCCGACGAGGCAAGCAGAGGTGTACTTAATACATCACGCCTGTGATATTTCAGTCGGGCTTCTACAGAGATATTCGCATTGGGAAATCCAATAACACTGCCTAACATGGGGCTCGCACTCTGGACCCCACGCTCAGCAAATAGCACTTGCGACAACCGGACCAATGAGACGGTCGCTTATTTAAATCTGCTCCTCTCCAAATCTGCCTTAATCGTAAAACTAGCCAATAAGAAGACCAAACCAATACTTTTACTCAGCTATACTGCTAACGTTCCTATTGTCATTTCAATCTAATTAAAACAATAATGTAATAATAAAACATTGTGAATAATTGTGATATTCTTGTTGAGGGATTGAACGATTTCTGTCCATAGAATTCCTATAGTTAATTATTCTAGATCAATTACTACATCTATCTACATAAGTCTAAGTATGTTATTTATTATGGGAATTGATTGTTTAAAACTTTTAAAGTTGTTGACTTGTACTTAAATTGTTTCTATCAACTAGTTATTATTTACTGAAAATGTTTTGAACCTACCTACTGTTAGTGTACAGTCGGCCAAAAAAGTGTCCTTGCATTTTAAATATTTAAATGTAAGTATAAAAGTCTTTTTTCAATTGCGAAAATTATAAGACAATAAAATATTAATACTGTCTTTATGATTCGTGTATTATTTCAACTATTCCTAGTTTTCTTTTTTTAAACTTAGCGATATTTTCATTTCTCAGGAAATAAAACTGCTAGACCACTTTTTTGGACGACCGTACTTACTAATTTATGATGACGTATTGAAATAATATGTATATGTGATCCCCAGATGTGACTTTGGAATGTGTCGAATGGGTCAATTACTAAGGGCGCCACTGTGCCATACCTAAATGTACTTAAAACAAAGAAAATAAGGTTCAAATTTCAATATCGATCCGTCGCTGTAGACATCATAAGCGGCCATACGCGTTGTTAGTAAGATAAAGTATCAATACACTGATGGAGATCAATTAAACATAATTTATGTGATAAAATAGTAACAAAGATAATAATTGTCGTAAAAGAAACGTCATATCATTGGGAAACAAAGGAATTTGATTGAAATTGTAATTGAATAGAGTACCTACTTATTTAGTACGGTTGTTAGGTAGCGTGGTATAATAGAAAGTTGATTACCTACCTATGTGTTTGTGTTTTTTTAAACATGGTTATCTATGCTTTATCCTCAGTTACACATTTTTACTATAAATAGAACATTCAAACGTAACAAAAATGTAATTATTTATAGTGACTATCTGTAGGTAGTTCCTACTTTAACACATTTAATTTCACGTTGAACAATGGATTAGGGATGTCTGTCATCCATGTACAGGGTGTCAGGGACATCGACGCGAAAACTGATACCATGGATTCCGTACATGATTCTGAACGCAGCTGCGTAGAAAACTTTCGTCGGTTATTAAAACAAAAAACAGCTGTTCCATAGAAAAGTGCAATACCTACGCAGTTAAAATGTATGGAAAGGCTGATTTTTTTTCAAATAGCCTAGGAAAATTTTCAACAAAGGGGATTTCATAATCATGTAACGAATCCATGGTATCAGTTTTCGATGTCGATGTTCCTGCCACCCTGTATTACTTTTAGAAAATATGTTTTAACAGAGCATTTTTATAAAAGCGAAAAATCTTATCCGTCCGACACCCAAATTGGTTGTCATATAAACAGGCTAATTGTGAATTTACCTGAATCAGGATTAATCCCATAGTAAAAGTCGTGTTTATTCACGAGTTCTCCTGAAAGATTGCAAATGAATTAAAATCAGTCTGTATAACCAATCAGAATTTTGGTAATACATTTCAAACGAACAGTTTATCGTAACAGGTGTAACAGGTGTTTTAAAATAGTCTTAAGTAGTATATTTTTTCATCTACACTTTAGTAATAGCAGCATAAATAGCCAGCTAGTGCATTTGCTCAATTTCACGCAAAGAATTAATCGAATGAATTTGTAATCACTATGAACTCTTTGGTAGCGAATAAACAGTTACAATAACAATTTGTTTAGTTTTATTATACACCAATATTTTATTTATAATACTTAACTGAATTTATCGTCCTATCGTTTTGGAGAAAGAGCTATTATTTGCTTTTTATTCATCAATCGTGTAACCTAGTTTGCGATGAATGCGATGGCATAATTACGTGGAGAACCACAAGCGTTGGTTCTAAGGTTTTCAAAAGAAAAACAATATTTTGATTGATTTGTAGATATATTTGGCATGAACATTTTCACAGCAGGTGGTCCCAAATCACAGGGGGATCTAATAAAAATACATTAATCTGCTTATGCATTGGTAAAATTTTGTCAGTATTTACAACATTAATTACAAAAATGCTTACTTTTTATCGTTACTAAGTAAATATTGTATATAATGTAAGGAAATCTGTACATTGGTATATTACAAGAATATAGTAGAAACTATAATTATGAACTATTTACACGATAACAATGCTAGCAAGTCTATGTCACGACACCACATTACAAGAAAACACACAATTTGAACATATTTTAAAATACCGTAAGAATACTCTGAGAAAGCCTTTACAAGAATTCAATTTATATTATTTGACTTGTCTTAGCTTTAAAAGCAAGGTACGACCATGTTGTTACAATTTTAAACTAAAACACCAAACCATAATTATAAATTAAAAATATTAGCACCTATCTAAAATGTAATTCAAACTAACTATAATTTTTGCACCATACACCAATCACAAATTAAAAGACTGAAAATTAACTTAGAATTAAACTATAAGTATTTATAGCACTCAACCATCACGAAAAAAATAGTAGCTAAGTAACTAAGTAGTTACTATGCTTGTAAATGAACTTTGCACTTGCTTTACATGACGTTACGGTCGCTAATATGATTACATGATTGAACAACCAGCAATATTGTTCCTCTTTAGATAGTGACCAAATTTATAACATACATAACATTAAGCGTGTATTGCCAAAGGGGTAGGCACACACAGCCCACAGGTGTACCTATACTGTATAGTACCTACACTTACTTTTTTCCAGTTACGTTAAAGTCCCATGTACTCGTAATAGGTGACAAGCACATTTAACCTAGTTACTAATTTGAGTTGCCAAGTTTATTCAAAGGTCAAATCAGCATAGAACATAAGTTTGATTCATATAATACAATCATAAATTCCTGTTCAGATACAAGCGATATCGCTGGCGTGCTCGGTAGCGATACTGGTTCGCCTTCTGGTTCGGCAGCGCGACAGCGATATCGCTTATATCTGTATAGGCCTTAACACGGCAATGCGATGCGGTAAAACTAACAAAACTAGACATTTATGCTAACTCCAGCTGCACGCAAAATTCATAAGATTCAAATCAGATTTTTACAAAATATACTATGTTTGTGGTCATGGTTTATAAATAATCTAATTAATATTTTGCAGGAGTTTTGGGGTCATCCATAAATTACGTCACACGGAGTTCATGATTTTTGGAGCCCTGTCCTTGTCACAGGTGGTCATATTTGTGTCCGTGTAACGTCGCATATTTTGTCATTTTAAATTAAACCTTATTAAATAATAATGAAATGATCGACCACTTCCTATAATTTACGGAGCATTATTGGTTAAAATTAAGACTCTTGGATTTGTATCTTTCCCAATAATGGAGCAGACCTCATAGATTTGCATAATAGACCATCCCCTAAGAGTATATAACACTGAAGAAGCCTTACGAACACTTCCCTTCTGTAAAAGTAAAAGAACAAAACATTAAATGTTCTAGTACGATTCTAACGCACTTGCTGTGCTGTTAAATTCTGTAAAAAGCGTTCAAATACGTCAAACTTACCGTAGAGTTTTTTTTTTTTTTTTTGAGGATGGGAAATTATCAAATAACTTCTCCCGCTCTGGGTGGAGCGGGAGGGCGTGTCAGACTTTTACTGACTAAAACCCACCCGTGTTCCTTCCGTTGCCTGTGTGCCGAGGTCGCGATATCTCTTTCAGACAAACCCGCAACCCCGGCAGGCATTGGCCCTTCCGGACCCCGTCAGTTGTTGCTGACATCTCTTTGAGGCGCGCGTGGAACACAACGCGCCGTCGACCCGGGCCTGGTCCCTATCGGACGGCGAGCTACCCATTGCTCACCGTCCGCAAGCCCGCGCCTACGGTGGCCGGAAGTCGGCTCGCGACTCCCGACGCCCGGGGCGTCTCCTGCGGCGACTAGGGGCGCGAGGGGGCGCATTTTGCCTCTCCCTCGCGCGCTCCGCCTCCTCCTTCGCGAGCTGCTTCGCAGAAGGAGGTGACGGCCTCCCATGCACTCTCGCTCCGGACCATGGCCTGAACCAGGGCCGGAGGCGAGAGATCGCCGCCGCCGACCGTAGGGTTGAGGTCATGTTTGAAACCAAAATTGACATGTCGATCATTTCTTAGTAAGAAAGTTTTTTATTTTTTATTTTTCAATGTTATATGTCCATTTAAATGGTTTTATAATTTGTTTTTCTTTTTTTTTCACTTGTCCTATGTTACTATTAAGATTATTACAAATGTAGTTAAGTACTTTTATTTAATTGTAGATTTTTTCTCTTCTTATTAAAATTTTACTATTTTATGCGACAGCTGAAGAAGAATTGATTTCATTAATTCAAGCAAAATTCCGAATAAATATCGACATCGATAAAAAAAAATATGGTACGGACTCATCGGCGCTCGCCCGGACTCTTTCCGGGCGAGCGGCTTTTGTTTTTTTTTTGTAGTAGCTACTGGGTCCCCCGCCAAAAGTGACAGACTTTTATGTTCGGAATATTGCGCTTAAAGCTTCTCCAGAGTTATATACTCTAAGACCTTCCCATATGGGATCACAGGTAAATCTAGATTCCGGCCACCGTAGGCGCGGGCTTGCGGACGGTGAGCGATGGGTAGGTCGCCGTCCGATAAGGACCAGGCCCGGGTCGACGGCGCGTTGTGTTCCACGCGCGCTTTAGAGATGTCAGCACCAACTGCCGGGGTCCGTTAGGGCCAATGCCTGCCAGGGTTGCGAGTTTGTCCGAAAGGGATATCGTGGCCCCGGCACACAAGCAACGGAAGGAACACGGGTGGGTTTTAGTCAGTAAAAGTCTGACACGCCCTCCAGCTCCGCCCAGAGCGGGATAAGTTATTTGATAATTTCCCACCATCAAAAAAAAAAGTAAAACTAGATTACGAATCTATTTATATGCCTAGTTTAGCAATAAAAATGCTACCATTGGTAAGTAAAATGATTCATTTTTGTTTATGAGAACCGAGCTGTAACATTTTGTAAAAATGATTGCATTCGACTTTTATTTTTGGTGCGAAAAATCGGCGTTTACGGCAGCGCGTAATGTAACGCATGCAAACATTGTCTGCATGCAACGGTATACGTCTTGGGGGAGTATTTAAACTTAAGTTAGAACATTTATAACTTGTTGTGAAAAAAGTTTGATTTTTCAATATCTGTGTAATGAGAAGGTTCCCAGGTATGGTCCAGTACTATAATTGTTCTCACATGTATAATTTCAACATGAATGATGTAACCAATACTTTGTAACAATTTATTTTATTTAAAAGAGTGTCCGTGGAGTTTCTTGCCCGTTCTTCTCCATAGGTACCTACTACGCGCTTTGGAATGGGCAACTAGCTTCATATTTTTTGACTGACCGATTCCTTGACAATTCAAAAGTGCCTGTAATGGTTTAATTGAAATAAATGCTTTGAGTTTGAGTTTGAGTACAAAAAATGATAACAATGACGAGGAGTATAAGTAACTCTCGGCTTCGTTAACCGTCTTTTTAATTACACCCGTTATTGAGAGAATAGATTTTTCTTTTTTTTAAGAGTTGAAGTTTCGAGTTTTATTTATACATGTGACGCCACGAAGCTTATGAGTTATGACTCGTTCCCCCCTTTGTCACAAGATGTCACAATTTTTAACACCCTCCCTCCCCCTTAACGTGTGGCGTAATTTATGGATGGCCTCTAAGTACCATGAAATTTTATTGCTATTGTAGAAAGTAGTTTAGTTCTAGCTACGTTGGGAATATTAATAGTCAATTAGTCATTTTAAAGTTATCAATAAGTTTAAAGCCTTTTTTGGGGCATATACAAGTAAATTATAAGTAGTTTTAAGTAGAACATTTAAGACTGCTTCTCCTGAGAAACAATATTACCCTAAAGCTTCTGTTACCTCAAAAAAACCTGACACAATTCTGATTATCCCCATATCAGTTCATCATGGTCTACTTTAGCTGCACTTGCATTAGTTTTGCACCAGTTTTGATAAAACCCATTTTTTTGCATGTAGACAAGTTATATCTCCAACTTTAATACTGGCTGAACCATTTAGTCATAGCAATAAAATTTCATAATACAAAATTTACAGCTAAACTATGGTCTTAAAACAAGCATACAAACGAGGCCAAGTACGAAGGAGAATACCAGTTTGAGATTGGAGCCGATGTGGAGCCAATCAGGCCATTGGGACTTCATGACTTGTTCTGGCTGCGTTGGTAAGAGAAGGGCGGCAATGCAACATATGCTGACTGCTACTGCCACTACGTTTACTGGTTGCGGTTCTCTGTAATAGGAAAATATCTAGTCTTAGTACTTATATAACAACAAAATGAAGCTGTACTGTAACTAAGAGGGGTCGGATGTTCGATTCGTTGTAGTATTAGTTGAACAACAAAGCCAACCCGAAGCAGTTACTACACACGGCTTGGCTTTCATTCCGCTTGTGCCGATCGGGAATCTTCTTTCGGCATCTGTAGTTCTGCACTCGCTTAATCATGTTCGGGTCGACCCGGCAAAATGCGAGCGAATTTGTGCCGAATTATGCGGAGCCGAACATGTGTGTAGCCTAAAAGTTAAAGGCATGCTAGCCTATTATTGGCTACAGAGAATGTATTTTGACAGATCAAGGTTGGAGCAACAAATAGGGAAGGGTATATTTTACTTCATTGTTGAACCTAGGTGATATAACATCCACTGTTGGAGCAAACAATTTACAATGTGGATGTGTAAAGACCAAATTTGTAAGCTGTAATCTATTTAATACACCATGTCAGTACACCAATATCTATATAACATTTTATATTATTTAAATTGATCTTTATCCTTAACTTATCTAACATTATTAATTTTCATAACAACAACCATTATTTTTGATAAGTCATTGTTCTCTAATAACTGAATGAACTACAATACTCATAATAATTATACGTATTTTGTTTTTAGCATTCTTAACAATCTTGCTTACGTTTCAATTACGTAGAAAGATAAGTTTTTGTTTTGTTTTCAATCATTTGGCATTGTTGAATGATATATGTCCAAGAGTTATAACCTAGCTTAGCATGGGCGACTTTTTATAGCACACTGGATTTTCAACTCTAGGTATTGAGCCAAGCATTGAAAATCCTGCAGAGCGCATCCCAGGGCGTCGAAAAAACACACTGTCACCAAGCAGATCACTATCACTAAGCAGAGCGTAGAAAACCCAGTGCGCGAAAAAAAATCGCCCGTGCCTACTAGGCCTTACAGTTATGTATTGTGACATCATGACCTAAATAGTTTTATTACTTCTTTATGTTATCCAATTCTAAGTTTATCTATCTAGGTGAATATTTAAATACAATTTGCATAGAATTAATTTTATTAAGTGAGTAAGTATGTACTGGAGTATAAAACAATGATAAAGAATTGATGGCTAACTTTTTTATTGTTAAATTTAAGTTGATCTGATCCAGCCTGTCCCTTGCTGCCCTCAGTGCCCTCCCACAGCAACACCTTAAGCTAAGGTCCATACCCCACAAGGGGTGCCTGTAGAACGTAGTTGCTTAATTTATAAGTTTTATAACAATTTAAATCCTTCAAAGTTTACCTTGACAAAGGATTTGGATAGTAAGTATAGTAAGTGGACAACACAATGAACCTATCTCCAATAAGCTTTTTAAATTGCTGAGCATAAACTGACCTGTGGGTTGGGTGTTGACAGGGAGTGACTCGTGAATGTTCATCAGTAGTGGGTCTCAAAGGAGCTGCCCGCGCTACCAGTGGGTGGAAATTGTCTCCTAAGCTCTCCTGGTTTGTGTTAGAGGGCTCGCCTTCTATCAATTTTGTCAATATATCTCTTTTACCAAGTGCCTGCGAAACATTGAATTAAATGCGTTTTTCATTTAAAGAATAATTCACACGAGTCAGACTCATTAATTTAAATAAAATTCAACACTTTGTTGAATTACTTAAACACATGAACTGTATCAACATCACCTAGATTTCAAGGAAATGTATTATTCATAATTTTGAAAGGCTATTTAATTATTCATACCTGCTGGGTGTTTTTGTCATACATTGTTATCCTAAACTTTTCGACAGTGTCACAGTGTGAAACAGATGGCTGTGTATAACGAACTACTATGTCGATGCAGCTCTGTGGAGCGATCACACCCTCAGGGTCAATCACTGTGAACTTCTTCGGAGACGTACATAGTACTGTAAAAAATCATATTCATACACACAAAAACTTTACGAGAAAAATTACGACACGTTTTAGATTTATACAATACCTTTAAAATTAACAGAGAAATCGTAGGGATTATATACAGTCAGTAATTGTTTATGAGTGTGACGAGCATTTAAATAGAATTCCAAAGAAACTGGAAACACGAAAACAGGGAAATTTTTCATTTTTAATTCTATTTCGCAAACAACACAATAGAAAAACAATAACAATTTCACAATTGCACCACATAGACAACTGACAATGACGTTACATTGACAGTTCTAGTGAAGTGCCTTATCGTGAAAATAACTCAATTCTCGACTACGAATAATCCTTTAGTGTAACACTTCACATCGCTATTCGTGTTCGCGTATCGTTTTATTTGCCCAAATATAATATGACGATATGAAGTTACTCTATTTGCCTATTTTTCGCGAATAAGACGAATACGCAGATACACGAGCACTCATTAGAGCGAAAGCATTTGACAAAGTCTGGCACAACGGCTTAATATGAAAAATTAAGTAATTTTCTCAGATTCACGCAGTAGCATTCAAGCTTTAGCTCAAAACCAACTTAAATCTAAAATTCACAGCAAAATCATTTTTGATATTCTTCAATTAATAGTAATTGGTTGGTTGGTATAGACCAACCAACGCGGCAACGGTTTAAACATGGAAATAGCTGGGGTTCCCAGTCACTCGGGCATAGGTGGCAACGAATGCGCCGACTCACTGGCTAAATTTGCTACATCTAACCCGGTGGATCAGAAGCACTACATGCTGCATAGTTACGACCTACGGACTGACACCAAACATAAGCTTTAAAACTCGTGGTCAGCAATGTGGCAGGTTAGTTCGAAACTCAAGGGGGTGTACTACGCCAGTATTCAACCCAGCATCCAGCGGAAACCTTGACTGTTGCAACTTTGTGTAGACTGAGGCTTGGTCACTGTTGCAGTCCAGTATTTTTAAACAAGATCCGTGTTCGTGACAGTTCTTTGTGTGAATGCGGTCCTAATGATGAACTCTAGACCATATATTTTTCTCATGTCTGTCGAATTCCCCATCCTTTGACTTGTACCTTATGCTTTCCAAAATGAAAATCTCCCCATCTTGACTAACTTTTCTCCTAAACTAATCCAAGTACTATCAACATTTTTAAATGTAAATGATATCAAAATGTAGTATTTACATATTATTGATATGATTTTGAATCTAGGTAAAAAAGATAGATTTAAAATAACAAAAATTGTTTTGTCCTTTCAGCTACTAACATAATAATAACAATTATATAACTACCACAACGTAGATACAAAGTTCGACGGCTCACCTTGCTGCGTTGCCGTCACCACAAGATGCTGGCAGAATAGTCGACATCTCGACATCGGTTCAGTTGCCAAAAAGAGAAAAAAAAAAAAAAAGCAAACTTGCAAAATTCCACGGTGTGTTGTCACTTTGTCAGTAATGTCAGTTACAGTTAGTTTACAAACAAAAATCTTTGTTGCACTGTGTTGGACGGGATCTAACAAAAAAATGCCCCGTTGTACTGTTACCGGTTGTAATAACAATGGAAATCATTCATTTCCTAAAGACTTGCAATTAAAAAAACTATGGGAAAGAGCGATTAAGATACGTAATTTTACAGCTTCCAAAAATTCGAGGATATGTTCTGACCATTTTAAAGAAACAGACTATCAAGGAATAAGTGATGCTACAGGTTAGTAATATCTTTATTGGAAAGGAAATCGTGTTTCGTTAAGAATTGTATCCTAAGTTGTACAAGATCTCCCAAGAAAGTATCTACTTATAATATGCGCTTGGCAATTATCGTCTATCTTCGGAAATAACTTTAACAAACCTTTACAAAACTTTTGAAATGACATGACGAGGTGCGACCGGAGTTACTTATCCGACAGAGAGAAAACTTCATACAAATGCGCAATGATATGTTCACTTACTATTACAAAGTGCGTCAGTACTAAACTTAGAAGCTTTGCCTCTGTGACGCGACGTTCATGCTGATAGAGAGGATTGCGGCATAATAATATATATATTAAAACATTTTGTGAAGCAAAACATTAGTTTTATTAATATCTAGCAAGACATTTCAATAGAAAGACAATTTGTAGAACCTGTCATCAGTGAATTTGAATATTGGCCATAGAGCAACATGACGGCGGCATTACACCTTCTAACACCTTCTCCTGATGTGGACTCATGTGGCTGAGGCACGGCGCTATCCACACATCAGCCTTGCACAGTGTCTGGCAAACTTCACCTTCGACAACGGCTTTGTCATGATGTCAGCTAGCTGTACCTCTGTCGGACAGTAGCTGATGTTGATCAGTCCATTCACGAAGTGTTCGTGAATAAAGTGGTACCGAACATCAATATGTTTCGATCTCTTGTTAAAAGAACCAGACTTCACCAATTGAATCGAGCTTTGGTTATCTACATGCAGATTCAACTTTGCTTCTGAATCGATTATTTCTTTTAACAGTGACTTCAGATACAACGCCTCTTTGCAGCAGTCAGCTGCTGCTATATACTCGGCTTCGGTCGACGACAATGCGACAATGGGCTGTCTCTTTGATGCCCATGATATTGGTCCATTTCCAATCATTAAAACGGAACCAGAAGTGCTTCGTCTCGTTAATGGGTCACCAGCATAGTCCGAGTCGCTGAAAGCATCAATATCCTGTATTGGGCAATTTCGCTTGAAGAGTATGCCCTTATCTTTGGTTCCAACCAAATACTTAAATATTCTCTTCAGCTTTATAACATCTTCTTTAGATGGATTCTCAACTTTTCGGCTGACTTGATTTACTGCTTGAGCGATGTCTGGTCTAGTTCTGGTAGACAGGTACAGTAAACTTCCCACTGCTTCCCTGTAGGGATATTCCTTCTCCTGGGCAGTTTCCTGTATCGACTTGGCATCGTTACTAGCAGGTGTCTCACATGGCTTCGCATTTTGCATGCCATACTTTTCCAACATTTCATTGATATAACTCTTTTGAGTCAGCCTTATTCCTTCTTTGGAGTTCTTTATTTCCATACCAAGGTAGGTGCTTGGATTTTCATTCTTTTTCATTTCGAATTTGTTTTCAAGTTTTTTCAATAAACCATCGATCTGTTTTCTATTCTTTCCTATGACCAAACCGTCATCGACAAACAGCCCGATGATTATAGATTTGTCTTGGTTCACGAAAACGCATCTTTCGGTATTGATTGTCTTGAATCCCAAATCAAACATCGCTCGGGCAAAAGTTTTGTTCCATGTAAACGGGGCTTGTTTTAGACCGTACAGTGACTTCTTCAGCCGGCAAACTTTTTCCGTTATATTACAGTCAGTATTGTAGCCAACAGGTAGTTTCATATAAACTTCATCTGTCAGTTCCCCGTACAAGAAAGCAGTCTTGACATCAAACGTCATGAAGTAATAATTTTTAGATGCGGCAACGGCTAGTAAGGTCTTTAGAGCAGATTGACTTACGACTGGGCTATATATTTCTTCGAAATCCAGGTTTCCTTTCTGTTCGCAGCCTCGTACGACTAATCTGGCCTTATATGTTCCGTCATCTTTTATTCGAAATACCCATTTATTAGACAAAATTTTGTGTCCTTTAGCTTCTGACCTGTCAACTATTACCCACGTGTTATTCTGCTTTAGTGAGTCCATTTCAGATTGTATCGCCTTCTCCCATTTTTCTTTGTCGGTGCCTGTCACAGCTTCTTTAAACGTAAGAAACGAACTGTCATTGCTTTCTTCAGTAGTAAGCATAGTTACGCATCGATTTAGCTCATAATCCTTTGTCCATACTGGTGGTCTCACTTCTCTTTGTGGTCTGCCACTTGTAGAGGGTGATTCAGTTGGCTCTGGATCAGGCTGGAACGCTTCTTGATCAGATTGGACAGTAGAGTCAGAAGGTAGATCAGTATTCTGAAAAGGTAAGTTTTTATTATTAATTTCTATTTCTATTTTTTCGGTTTCAGGTTCCTGTTGTTCCGGTTTACAATCTTTGTACATCTCAGTAGGATTCTTTTCATAGTGCATCTTTTCGATTACTTTTACATCTCTACTGATGATTATGTTTTTCTTCTCCGGTACGTATATTCTGAAGCCTTTAGCGTTTTTCGCATATCCTACAAATACTCCTTCCACAGCTTTGGCTGAGAGTTTCCCTCTTCGGTTTTTATTCAATACAAACGCTCTATGACCGAACACATGCAGATGTTTTGCTGACGGTGTTCTTCCTACCCACTTCTCATAGGGTGAACTTCCTTTTAGAGCTCTTGCTGGACTCCTATTTATCAGATAGTTTGCAGTATTTACTGCCTCTGCCCAGAAGTTTGTAGGTATATTGGACTCAATCATCAGACATCTAGCCTTTTCCATGAGCGATCGGTTTTTTCTCTCACTACAACCATTTTGCTGTGGGGTGTAGGGTGCAGATAATCTTCGACTAATTCCATTTTCCATGAGTAATTTATCAAATGCTTTTGATTTGTATTCGCCTCCATTGTCAGATTGAAGACTTTGTATTTTCTTCTTATGGAAGAGTTCAACGTTGTTCTTATACTCCTTGAATTTCTCGATAACTTCGCTCTTTTCTTTCATGAAGTACACGCAACAGTATCTCGTATAATCGTCAATGAATGTGACATAATACTTTGATCCGCCCAGTGACTCATGTTCGAAAGGCCCGCATACATCGCTGCTGACTATTTGTAGCGGTTCGGTAGAGAATATTTCGTCATGGCTTTGGAATGGTAATGTTGTCATTTTTCCTTTGATGCAGGTTTCACACGTCTCAAGTGTGTTTTCCTTAAAGTTAAGTCCTCGCATCATTTCGTTTCTTACCATCAGCTTTAGGTCTCTTTCATTCACGTGACCAAGCTTTTTGTGCCATTTCATTATTTCGCTTTCAGCTCTAGGCATGAAATTTGCTGTCTCTTCCGGTTCATCAAGTTCAAGAAAGTATAATTCATTTTTTCGTTTAGCTTTTAAGACAACACTATTATTTTTCAGGACTTTAGCTTCATTTCTTTCGAATAGTACTTTATAGCCATGATCCGTAATTTTACTAACTGACATTAAGTTATTTGTCAAGTCTGGTACGTATAGTGTGTCTACTAAATTATTTTTGCAGTTTTCGGTGTAAAGTACGACTTTTCCTTTGCCTTTAACTTCGGTAGTGTGCTTTTCCGAAGCTAATCTTAGCGTGTCGTTCGCAGGAAATAGGTCTGTGAATAGCCTTTTTTCTCCTGTCATATGTGACGTGCAGCCACTATCTAAACACCATGAACCATCTTTGGTTTTGGAATTTTCTGTGGTCAAACACGTGTTGAAATTTTGTTCTTGACCTTTATTCACGTTGCCCTTCGGCTTTTTCTTTGACCAACAATCGTCTGTCGAGTGCCCCTTTTTGTTGCAATTCTTGCACAACAATCCCTTTTTCTTTGGCTTGACATAGAATGCCTCTGAAGTTTGAGGTTCGACTTGCCTCCTTGCTTCATATTCTTCTATGATTTTTACCTTCAGGGTTTCTGGACTTGGTAGGACATCTCTGGACTCAATAGCTGTTCTAAAGCTATCAAAGTTTGCGGGTAGACTATAGAGCATCATAATGCTTAGTAACTCAGGGTGAATTGTGACATCCATATCTTCTAGTTTACCCACTACGTCCAGAAAATTATTAAGATGGTCTCTTACGTCTTCTTGAGGAGTCATTTTCTTTAGAACCAGTTGCTTTAGCAGCGTAGCCTTCCTCGCTGGCCCTGAACTTTGGTGGACTGACTTTAACTTGTCCCATACTTCTTTTGACGTACTACAGCTCTTAATTTGCTTGAGTTCGGCAGGAGAAATAAGCAACATTAGCTCTGACCTTGCCTTTAAGTCTTCCTTTAGGTAAGCACTCTTTTCTTCGGTAGTCGCAGTTGCCGCTAACGTTTTTTCTCCACTCGCGATGTCCCACAAGTCGTTTCTTATGAGGATTGCCTGTGCCTGTAGACACCAGGTATCGTAGTTCGATTTCGTCAACGGTTCTATGCTCCGAAAATTTGAGCCCATTTTGTTTACTCACTTTGTGTTATTAATATAAATAATTTTCTATTTTCGCTCTGCTACCACTGATAGAGAGGATTGCGGCATAATAATATATATATTAAAACATTTTGTGAAGCAAAACATTAGTTTTATTAATATCTAGCAAGACATTTCAATAGAAAGACAATTTGTAGAACCTGTCATCAGTGAATTTGAATATTGGCCATAGAGCAACATGACGGCGGCATTACACCTTCTAACACATGCTAATCGGAAAAACGAAGATTACCGAAGCGCATAACTTTTGTGGTTTAACTGTATGTACTGTTATCTATTACTTTTAGGACAACCTCAACAACACCGATATTTAAAAAAGGCAGCAGTTCCTTCGGTTTTCGATTGGAACAAAGCAGCTACTCCTGCAGCTGCCAGAGCGCAGCAGTGTACGCAACATTCCTCAAAAAAAGAATTACATCAGCCTACTTCACTACTGTCTTTTGAGGATGCCACTCAAGTTACACCTGAAAAAGCTGACCATAGGGTGTATGTGTTCTGTTCTGAAAAACCTGAAGTTCCTGACCATCAGCATGAAAGGGAAGTAACAACTGCTGATCTTAGTGGACCTTCTCTAAAAACAACCTCAACCCAAACACCTCCCTTGTTTCGACTATTTTCATCTGGGGATGATATGTTGTCCGACGCTAGATCTGTAATATGTCAGGCAAAATTACAAAACTTTAAAAAAATTAACTTATTCCTTATAGAGGAATTCAAGTGAATAGTCTTGTAAATAGATACAATTATGTTGAATTCATTGTCAATGCGTTTCCTTCTTATCAACCACATGACCCCAAATAACTTGGGATATGGATAGGAGATTGATGATGATAGTTCAATGCATAGCCAACTAGATTTTCTGGTCCTTCACGTCACCAGAATAACCAAACCAATAAATCATACCGAATGGACGTCAATTACCATCATTATATTAAATCCTCAAAAGGACTATTAAAGGAGAATGCGCAGCTCCCATACAAATTTACCCCAGCTCCGGCGCAAAAGTTACCTATCTCAGATTATTGTACATTTTATGTGTATCAAGTATCAATATGTGTGATGTCTGCAGTGGCAGTCAAACATAGAAAAAAATTGCTTTGAATATCCTTCCAGGCGCGTATTTTTCATTCGACCATATTAACAAATATTGAGTAAAATATAAAATATTGGATATAGATTTACGAATGTTAGGCATTTGCCTTGATTTTTACTTTCAGGAATATCATATCGTATCATAAAGGGTATCCAATAATAATAAAATAATATTTTAAATCCGATTATTTTTTTAAGCCTTACAAAGGCAGACATAAAGCTAAAATAGCTTTATTTTTTAGTCGACCAGGACAGTTATAGAGCGAAACAAGTGCAGGCGGTGCAGTAAAAGATACCTATTCTAGGTATTTTAAAAGATCCTAATAGCAAGGCTTGTAGAAAAGATAGGTTCACAAGAGGCGGCCGTTGCCAAACCTACAAGCATACCTAGCTTAAACACTACTGTCAGTACATAATAGCTGAAAGTAAAATCAAATCAATCTTGTTATTATTATTTTACTACCTTATAAGATACGATATGATGCCCCTGAAAGTAAAATCAAATCAATCTTGTTATTATTATTTTACTACATTATAAGATACGATATGATGCCCCTGAAAGTAAAATCAAGGCAATATGCCTAACATATTCGTGAATCAATAGCCACTATTACATATTTTACTCGATATTTGTTAAAATGGTCGAATGAAAAATAAGCGCCTGGAAGGATATTCAAAGCATTTTTTCCCTATGTTTGACTGCCACTGCAGACATCACACATATTGATACTTGATACACATAAAATGTACAAGAATCTGAGATAGGTAACTTTTCCGCCGGAGCTGGGGCTTTTTTGCGCATTCTCCTTTATAAACACAAACAACAATTTCCGGTTTAAATATTTTATTTAATAAATACAAAATTGTCTAATTGTATTTATATTTATTAATTACGATCAAATTAAATGGTGAAACAAATAATTACAGACAACAAATTCGAAATAATATGATAGTGTTTAAATTACTCTTTATTACATTCTAAACAAAGTGTATTGATGAGGCAAGCTCGTATTTGCAAGTTACATTTTAGCACCTGATTACGCTAAAATAAACCGCTTATTATTGTGTAAAGTAAAAAGAAACTAGTTATAAAATACAATAGACAACATAGATTTCGTAACCTAATCTGCTTAATTGTTCTTAAAGAGACAAAGAACCTGTAAGAAACACAAGTTACAGGGTTCTTTACGACTATTAGGTTACTAAATATATGTTGAATTTTATTAAATAATTTAAAATTAATAAATAAGTACCTAGGTATTATTTTTAGTTTTTTAGGAACAGACAACCAATTGAGCTTTGCAGATGCCAATTTCACCCAGGATAACAATTTTATTAGAAAAGATAATGTTGGTATAAAATAAAATATTGTTTAAAATAGTTTCATTCCGTTATTATTGTGCCATACTTAGAGAGCATAATAACAATGACATAATAATCAATAGACTGATAAGCGCATGTAATACAATTCGCAGAGCTATAAAAAAAATGCAGTTAGCAGTATATTTGCAATATTGGAAACTCAGAAACTCTTGTTGTCCTTGAAAATGTGTTTATTTTTATTAATATTTAATTCGAATTTTATCTGAGTTGTCCTGATTGGCAGTCTTAAATTTTCATCAAATCAATCAAATAGTTTTTTGTATACTTTTATAATCAGTAGTATTTTACAAAGTGCTGAAGGTGGCCTTAATCAATTCAATATCTATAGGCTTTAGAACTTCAAAGGAAAAGGCTCCGACAGGCGCGACGTGACGGTTATGAATGTGTTGTCTGCAGGAGCCTTAAGTCGAGGAAAAGCAGGAGCATGGACTCTTAAAAACTGCCGATGTGTGTCCTAGCACTTTTCAAGTCGTTGGAACCTTGGACTGACACTCTCGTGCTGGCGCGAAACGTACATTCTTATGCGTTGTACAAACGGGCGACCTGTGGTGGCCGACAGTTGTAATGTAAGTACATACTATCTGATATGCAGCTGTAACATTTTACGTTACACATTACTACTGGCCGCCACTCGCGTCTGTCTGAACAACTCATTCATTTACGACGTATAGTCATTTTACCTCTGACAGCAGCAACCCAACAGCAACTTTATTGTAACGAGAATAAAGATCATTGTGATTTTGGCAGACTTGTCTGTGGCAGCAACCCAACAGCAACCTTGCTGTTGGGTTGCTGCCATAGACAAGTAGAATAAAGATCACTGTTTTTTTGACAGTGATGCGAACTCTGAGGTAAAATAACTGTGAAAGGACTATAGCTCGAACAAAGGTCGTACTGAGCCTAGTTTATTTTTGACTTAACAGGTAGCGCTTATAACTTGAGATTTATTGGTAGGGATATAACATGGCGACGGCAGGGTCCTCCGTCTCGAAGGTAATGAGGACATCTTTGAACTTGTCCAGGAGCTGCATCAGTTGTGATCGGCTCACGTTCTCCATAAACATGATTTCTTCTAAATGCTGCTCACCACGAAAGTAACCTGGAAGAGTAGTAAGACACAAGATAAGTTATTGTTATACCGTGAAGTTTTCTTAGAAACTGTATTGTTCGTGTCGCGTCGCGCTGGTCTGAACGAGTCTTAAAATGTTATATAAAAAACTTTAAAAAAAAACGACTTCCTAAAAAAAAAAGCCAACGAGAAAAATAACTTTAATTTCGGAAATCGGTGTCTTTGGTTTTGAATTTCTCGTTTTTTGCCACCGACTTCCGAAATTAAAGTTTTTTTTTGTAATTTTTTTAATTTTAAGCTTGTTTTGATTATTTTTTACTTAATCTTATTCTTTTTTGTACTTAAATTATTTATTTAAAATATTGTGTGTTTCCGGTTGACTTTATTTTAAGTTTCTATGTTGGTATTAAGGATTTTTCTTGACATCCGCTTGAATTATTGAACATGTATAGAGTTAATATTATTAAGGATTTATTTTGATATCCGCTTGAATTATTTAAAATGTAATTTACTTAAGAGTTTATATTATTAAGGACATAATTTGACTCGCATATCTGCTTGATTTATTTAAATTGTTTCTGGCGGTAAAGATTGGAGGCAAAGTTTGGCAGTAATTTTGTGTATAAATACTGTTGTAATATGAATGGAAAGACATTCTTTGTGAGCTGCTCGTGGAATAAACACCCTGAGTTGAAGTAAGGTATTTTCTTTGTACTCTCTTAAATATTTTCCTGTTATTTCCTATTGCTGTGTATTTATGTGATATATTGGTGTAAACCAATATGTGCGTCTGTGCCAACGACGGCGACCATGCGCCGACAGCAGTGGTGGGATCCACCTCGCCCCTACTGAGGTCTTCTGGATTCCGGGTCCGCAAACCAGTGCCGACTGCCCAGCCAGACCCAACTTTCTCGATGGAATAAGTGATGAGTCTGGTGACATCAATCACGAAGCAAGCCACATCAAGTGCCGTGACCGCAGCGCTGTCTACTACTCCAGCGCCTTCACAGGATCGCGGCAATTTCTACCTACCGCCATTCGATCCCGATGTGCGCTCACACGACCATGTAATGAAACCGTCTGCCTATTTCTTTTGATATAGCAAAAATGGGCTCCCATAAAACTGTGACGTTTCTGACCGGTACTGCCCACCGAGTCGGGCTCAGAATCATCTAAACTAACGATTTTATACGGTTTTGGCTGTAAAACGATGCGACATGGTTTTGGTCGTGGGCTCTCGTACTATCGGAGTTCAACTGACAACAAGAATTGACAGCGACAGCGCGGAATATGACGTTTGCTCACGACAGACCAGAGACAAAATGTAATTTTTATCCAACAAACCAATGGATGAGATGATAGCGAAACGAAGTGTACTTTGTCTGCCAATCTACCTTCGTTATCGTTGAAGCGATAGCGAATGCCATTTGTCTAGGCCTTCAGATGTCTTTAAACAATGAGATTTTGTACAACCGTTATTCAGCCCTCGGACCTTGTGTAGCGATCGTATAACCTAAAATAACTAGTTGCCTTTATAGTAGGTATTGAGTTTGAAAACCATGGATTATTTACAATATTCCGATATATTTTTTTCACAAAAAATATTCGATTATTGGCAATGAATAACCACCAAGAAAAAGAAAATGTTACAAAAATCGTTATGATCCTTTCTGTTAGCAAGAAAATGAGTTTCGGTTGAAATATAGGTTCAGCAAAGTATATTATGCAAGATTTTTTTTTGAATTAATTAAATATCATTCTTCTCAGCCATTTAATATTGTAGAAAATAAATATCATCATTATTTTATAATTTCAATCGTACTGAATTGGTTTTGAGATATTTTGACGTTCAAGATTGACTATAACAGCTTTTACGGTTGCGTTATTTATTAACCTAATGCATGCTTAATTAGTGAATTAACAATATTATTATTTTTTCGTATAATTTCGCAAAATCAGGAGTATTGGAACTTTTACGTAATTATTAAAATTTACATTTTTCAAAATTATAAGTACAAAGTTATGAATGTACCGAATCCATGGTATCAGTTTTCGCGTCGATGTCCCTGCCACCCTGTATACAACAGAAATCTAACTGCTACGTAAAATTGGCCAAGTGCGAGTCGGACTCTCACACTAAGGGTTCCGTACTACCGTACAATATTTAACACTGCGTTTTGTACTTCAGTAAAAAAGAATACGTTTCTTGTATGGTTTTGCTTAATTAAAAAAAAAATATTTTATTATTTCTTGCTATAGCGACAATAGATATACACAATATGTGAAAATTGTCTATCATTTACGGTTCATGAGATACAGCCCGCTGATAGACAAACGGACGGACGGACAGCAGAGGCTTAGTAAAAGGGTTCCGTTTGGCACCCTTCGGGTACGGAACTGCAATAAAGTAGCTATCAAATTGTCACATGGTCAAGCAGTTGACTGTAGCGATGTGACGACTCGGATTTTTTTGGACTCGAGTTACTCAAGTTGATATCGCTACTGACTCGAGTCGCAACTCGAGTTGACTCGACTCGGTGCCTGTAGCGAGGGTATCGCAGGCGCAAGCATGCACGCAGGTATGTGCGAGTCGACTCGAGTTATCCACTCAGCTCGGCATTAGCAAGGGGGCCATTATAAACAAACAAAACACAACAAGTCACTAAGTAATAAGGCAAGGTCAGGTCGCCAACTAATAAAACAATAAAATGTTTAATATTAAGTCAAAATAAACATCGGTTTACTGGCAATTCGGATCCTGACCGAGCCCGAACGACTAACACAACTTACGACGCAACTCGCATGCTATTGCTTTTTCAGTCGACATGTGAATCATGCAATGCATCTATGCATCATCACGGCGGGCGAGAGCGCGGGTTGCGCGTATCAACTCGGGGCGTGACTCGTTCGTGAGATGCGACGCGACGACGTGAACGAGTCGGCGAGCTTAGCCGACGCGAGTAGCGAGTTCGCGACGGCTCGGCGACGGCGTCGCGACTCACCTCCGCGACCAAGCGAGTCAACTCGGTCCATCGAACAAGTTGACTCGAGTTGATAAAAACGGAACCCGAGTTGACTCGTTTACGACTTGACTCGAGTCAAATAACTCGACTCGCGCATCGCTAGTTGACTGTTCAAGGTCTCCATTATATTACCTTTCTTATGCAACTGTGCCAGTAACAGCAGATCATCAGTATTCTTCGAAGCGGGTACATTGTCAAGCGCGGCGCGTTCCTCTGCAGTGAAGGTGTCGAGTAAAGACTCGGTCGTGGGCGGCTCGTTCGGGATGCGACACGCGTCCACCACGTCACAGCTCGCGGGCACGTTCCAGACTGTTGGTGGCTGGAAGCTGGAACGGGACAACGATTTATTTATTTATTTATTTATTTGGGAAAAACACGCACCACATTACAGATATTAAACTAAATGCGAAAGTGAGTTTGGTTGTTGGTTTCTTTGTTACGCTTTCACGCTAAAAAGGCTGAACGGATTTGGATGAAAGTTTGGTACATGGGTAGACCATGACCTGGATTAAGATATAGGGTAGATTTTATCCCGATATTCCCAAGGGTTCAAGACTAATGCGGGTGAAACCGCGGGGCGCAGCTAGTATAGATATAAAACCAAGTTATTGCACAGTTACATTGAAATAAAAACAGACATATTTACAATAAGGCAGAAATAACAATAAAAAATAATACACAAATTAACTAATAAAACGAACTATATACCAATCAAATAATATTGGGACAAAAAAAAAACTCCACCTTTGGTCCATCACCTCACATAATCTTTATCAGAAGGATTTTTTTATTGAAAAGTTTATAATTATGTTCTCTTACTAATTAGCCAAGCAAATTGTGATAGTATCCGACAGGCAGCAAACCTGGATATTAGGTTTGCTGTCTGTCGAACCTTTGACTATAGTATACACCTAACATTCCCGGCAGTTGCGGTGCTGTTGGAACGAGACGACAAGCAAGACCAAGTATATTTTTCAGAAATCGTGAATAATATGCACTGCCCCATTCACACGTTATTATCATTACGACCGCCACAAAGTTTAGTATAGCTTACTCAGAGACTGAAGCGAGTAGAATATTATGCCATTGACTGGCTTAACATGAACAAATCCTTGGTGCATACTTAATTTTATTTTTTTTAAATTATAATACGAATTTTTAATGAATTTTGATTGTAATTGTAATTTTAATTTAATTTAATTAAATTTTAATCAAAATTTAATTTTAATCTTAATTTTATTTGTAAATTTTAAGCCTACCTTTAATGTTATTATGAGTCTTTGTTACTTGAATAAATGATTTGAATTATTATTATTATTATAACGAACGTTTAATTAAATTTTGGGAGCGATATCATATAATCCCGTGCTCTGATTTATGAATTGGAAAGTAAAATTAAAATAATATCGTACCTCATCTCACTCTGCAACTTTAAATTCAAAGATACGCCATTCCTCTTTTCAGTTCCATTCACCAGTCCATTAATTTTCAGCCGCGGCGATATATCCTGATCACTCTCAAACTTATCCTCATCACTACTCGTATCCTTATTCAAAGTCGCTTCACTATCCTTCAAAGATAAATCTGACAACCTTGAAGGCAGACATTTTTTATCCGACTCTAGTTTTTCGATGGACAAGTTTAATATTAATTCTGTCTTTGCAATTTCTGAGTGTCCATTTTCTATAATTTCTTCTTTGCCGTTGACACCATTGATAGTACCATTCATATTGCTGGATATGCCGCTATCAACTGAATTCCCTTGTATTTTCTTCTGTACTTTTTCCTTAGCATCGAAATCACCGTTTGTGTTTTGTTTGATTCCGTCTACAACATCTACGCCGTCATCGAAAGAATGGTTTGCAGAGTCGCCTTCTCTAAATTTGTCGTATTTAGTATGTTCTGATTCTATGACTATAGGTTTGGTATGTGAGAAGTCTGTTTGGTTCAAGTTATTCTCTGTTGGGTACTCTTCGTCAGAGTCTGGGAAAGTGTTGGTTGTTTCTCTGGGTTCAACGGGTTCGGGAACATTGAGTTGCATTTGGTTGAGGGAGGAGAATGAGACGCTGCAGGATTGGTTGAATATGTCGTGCTTTTCACAGTAGTATTCTTTTCCTTCTGAAAATTAAAATTGTTATTGGCATGGGCATTAAAACTCCTCGTTGTACTGACAGCGAGGACTTGTTTTGGGGGTTTTTTTTTTCGTTATTCAGCTCAATACTGCAGTTAGTATTGAGCTGGATAATGAAAATAAAAAACAATACCAGTGGTGGATTCAGCACTAAAAAGGGACAGCTGGTGTATATTGATCAAAACACGAAATTTATTTATTTAACGGTTTATGTACACAAATATAAACAGACAAGAAAAAAAGGAACAGAAAAATACGTACAAAGGTGATGCTTATTTCTAAAGAAATCTCTTCCAGCATACCTGCGATAGGAAAGTAGTTAAAGAGATGTAGACAACGTGTGTAAGAGAACGAGTACGTGTGTGTGTACGTGTGTATTTACCAACAGGGTAGCTACTTATTTCCATAAAATTCATAGACACTAATAAATTCCCTGTCATCAACTCTCATCCCAATTTATTTAAGCTCGGAGCAAGATGCTGTACTACTTGTATCCCTATTAGCTGACATAGCTGTGTAATTTTTCTTGAAGAGGGTTATTCAAGTTATAATACAAAAAAAAAATCATACCCGGATCCCTTCCCCAATGCGGCGAGTTGAACTGCACGTAGGTGTGCAGCTGCAGCAGCAGGCGGCGCCGCAGCAGCCACGCCACGCAGCGCGCCAGGCGCGCGCCGCCGCCGCTGCCGCCGCCGCAGCCGTTGCGCGACACGTACCACAGCGGCGCGGGCAGGGAGAACTCGCTTAGCATCTGAGAGGACAACAGTACCTACAGTTTAACCAGAAAATGTATGCGCTTCGATATTCTTCGTGGTTCCGAATGTCGCGCCACACAGTTACCCCATACAGAGACAAACTTTTTCAGGTTTTATACGACCACGCTTTTTAGTAGTGTCATTCAGGCTTATTTTTAAGTTCTTAGTCGACGGCTCGAACTCGTTGGTGGGCGTGACTAATAAGCATGCTAATTAGTCTAAATTATTTATTTATTTTGTTTTATTTTTATTCGTTTATTTATTTTCTTTCTTACATAATTACATTTTTAAATATTTTTCACACTAAAAAAATTATTAAAAAAAAAAAAAAAAAAAAAACGTAGAGGTCCGACGGTGTCGGGAGCAAGGTCCAAGCTATCGGTGGTTAGGGCTGCAGCGACAGGAACCTCCTCACAATGCGAGCCGTATCGAGGAGTACTGCCTTCTGAATCAGGCCCTTGATCCAACCGCCTAACGAGAGCCACGAGAGATGTTCAGGCCATTGGCTGTTAACTTACGACAATCGGCACAATGATAGCCGACCGATAAATAATAATATGTGATTATTATTTACTAGCTGCCCGCCCCGGCTTCGCTCGAATAGCACTAAGTACTTATCTACGGCGCACCTACATGCCTACCCTACCCTACCTACCCTACCGAGGTCCGATGAACACAGTAAATGATTATAATTTAAGAAGAACTTTATTGAATATCAATAAAGTTCAAATTGACTCTAAATTTTCGTTCAGCCGTTCTCGAGTTTTAGCGAGACTAACGAACAGCAATTCATTTTTATATATATAGATAGATAGATATACTTATTAATTTAATTAGTAAAATAGACGATGACTTATAACGAAAACGAGCGCGTAAAATTTCATTAACAGTCCTTTGGGCGTATAGATATTATGGAAAATATACTGGATATATTTACTCAAAATAAAATTATTTTAACTATTGAAACTACTTCGCCCTTTTTTTACTACATAAGTTACTTATTTACGCCCAAAGACGAGTTTAAATTAGAGTTTCGACGCTTATAACGTGCAAACCGATTTTTTTTCCAATTCTGCTTCCGTACAGGGCTGGATAAAGACAAGATAAATTGATATATGTTATTGATATGTATTATGCTTATATAATGACTAAAATGCATGAAAGAATTAATAATAATGATTTATTTGAAATAAAATTTAATAATTAAATAACTAATGTTTATTAAAATGTAATGTATTGTAATAATTAGAATCAATATTATATTATGTAATTTAATCATTCATTTGATATGAAACATTTGCAGTGCCCTTACAGGGTGCATGTCTTAATACTGTGTCATGAAATTTTAATGCATGCCTACTAACCAGTGTTGTACATGTTAGCAAATAAATAAATAAATAAATATAACTTTTAGATTTGAACGTACAACGTCAAACAAACGAGTAATCACCATATTACGTTTGTATGGAGGAATGCCCGACTACCGTACCCTTAAGGTCGGGCTTAAACTATAGTTAGTTCCAGTACATACCTGTAACAAGCACAATGCAGGGAACTCTTTAGAAAACTCCTCAACCAACGGCGAGTGTATATGAACGTTAGCGCCCGGCGCTACCACGTACACATTACTCTCACATAACGGATAGATCACAGTCGCTTTCGCCCAGTAAACGAGATGGCCTGTTAGTTGGGATACCTGAAAAAAATAATGTTTTTTTTACAATTTGGTTAAAGCGCGGATTGGCGAGTAAGGCCATGATTTCGATTACAATACGTTGCACTATTGACGAACCCTCAAGTAGCACAAGATCTGGAAAATGAATAATATGCAGCCGACATAGCTGGAAGTCTTATAAAAATGTGAATGTGTGCAATTACTTCCATGAGTATAGCTCCAATAGCTCCCTCAGAAAGGAGGAAGTTATGCATTTGGCAAGAACCTTTTTTTATTTTCAGTATGTAGTACTTACACCGATTTCTCCATGATTACTGGGTCGATTAACGTGATTTATCATTTGGTAGAGGAAGCCCGCGCGACAGTCAAATATAAATTTTATTAAGATTGTTTGAGCAGTTTTGGAGCTTCAATACAATTATTTACTTAGCAAGTAAATACGAATTTGTATAGGGTAGGTACTACAACTAAAAATCGAAAAATTAAAAACTTTTTCACCTCTACATCGCACCGGCGAAATACTGGTTAGCCAGGTGGCGACTAGCTGTTTGAGATTTGGGCAAGCAGTCCCGTCGGAACAATCTATTGGTATTACGAGAGCAGTAACGGAGGTCGGTGGCAATGCAAATAATCGGTAAAGTATACCTGTTTCAACGTTAAATCAGCTTCAATGGCGAGTGTCTGCAGGCTCTTCAGCGGGCTATAAAGTTTGATCAGTCTTAAGAGTGCCGAGCTGCTATCCAGCGGTATTGAAGCTAGCAAGTCGTTGGGGTTCACCTGAAGAGTTTTAGAATATAATATTAACATACAAGAAATACATAGTTCAGGAAATCGCCAATCTATATCATGATAGATGGTTGGATATCATGGATATGATACATATACATACTCGTATCTATCTATCTAAATTATAATTAAACTTAAAAAAAAAATGTTTTTCTAAATGTGAATATAAGATCTATGATTGTAATTATTATTAATGCCAAAATATTTGCTAATGACTTGTTTAATTTCATAATAAAAGGTAAAGCGTAATGGTAACAGAGATGTATTTTTTACACCCTAACCCACTAAATCTGGAATAAATCTTAAATTATTAGTTAAACATCGCGGCCGACTATAACAGACCATAACTCATATGTGACATATGACCCATGACCATAACAAGCATGGACATAAAGAAAAGTAATGTTTAAATATATTGTTTTATATTTTTATCATTTTAAGTTACGTTTACCTGTGCAAAATTTGACAACATATGTATGACACTATCATATATTTGATCAAAGCTATAATGAAATTGTAAAATAGACATTTTATGGGTAATTTGTGAGCTTTGTAGATAGGTATATGATATAATAATGATAGTGTAATGTCACCCTGAGGGAGATATACCCATAATATGTCTATTTTACTATTTCATTATATCTTTGATCAAAGATCTATAATCAAAGATCTATGATCAAAGATAAGATAGTGTAATACACACCTCCGGTCACTTATTTTTCTTGTTTTGACTACTTACCATAAGCAATATTCCATGATAAGGTCGTAGTTTTTGTAAGCATTTGTCTATGGTTTCTGGCTCTATGCTCAATCCTCTATTGTGTATTTGGTGAGCTTTGTGTGGCAAGCAGAAAGAGAGTAACACCCATTTGTTTATGCGAACTTGGACTATACCTGAAAATAAGAAAAAGAAAAGTCTATAAGCGCAAATTCAACTAACTAGATATTTAGGCCTGGTTAATTAAAAATTAAAATCTTTTATTTCGGACCCATTACTCGTCCATTTGGTTAGTATACACACGACTTAGAAACTAGTGTTAGTACTTACATCTACCAGAAAAACAAAACAAACTATTAATTAACACGCCACAGTGGCATGTAGGCGTATTCAATGTCCCAGTATGGGGTAATGGTTCCCTTGACAAGAAAAACTGTGTGTGTTTATACATGATAGAAGTGAAAACTTACAACTGGAGCAGAATATACGTTATTCAGCGTCATCGACCCGATTCAGTTTCGTTCACTGTTCAGAAAAAGCGCAAAGTGCGCCAAATGATCTTTTCACTTTTAAAAATACACTCAAACGAACGGCAGTATTTTAAAAGCGTGCGTAGACGCGCGTTTATGCTCCCTCTTGTGAACGGGTGTTGAAGAAGCTCTTAGCACGCACTTCAAAAGCGTGTCAACTTGAGATGTCTTGGGAATTAGTCCTTAGAGATTTATTCTTTTTACTAAGGTCTAAGTAAGGCAGGGGCGCAGCTAACCAATAACCCGATTCCTGTCGGCTTCCCTTAGGAAATTATGACAGTCAGTAGTTCTCAGCAGTGTTTAATAATAACACTGAATGTATTATTTAATACTTACACCATAAAATTAAAGTATTACAAAACCCTAACCTACATTAAAAAAATTGTCTTTATATTCCAACGAAAACAAAACATTTAAAGTGCGCGCCAATTTTGCTCTAGTGCCTCCAGTATAACTCGTTGTCCGCCCGGGTTATGAAAACTTAAATTTCTATACAAAATAATCTCGTCATGACGTCACTTCAGGTCACGTGACACGCTGTTTTTTGAGGCAATAGTAAGCCGTAAAAAGTCGAGTTATGATAGGTACAGTGTAGGAATCCATTCGCTGAATTTCGTAAGCGTTCGGTTTGGTTCGGGACGGGGCCGGGGGGAGGGACAAGCTCCACGCTCCACGCACGCAATAATTTTATATGTTTGTTGACGATTGACGTAAATAGTTAATAGAATTTATAACCTTTAATTTTGTTGATACTTGTAGTTAATTAGCATTTTGTTCGTTGTATTCATATAAGTTATTAGTGTAGTATTAGTGTAACAATAAGAATTGGATAATCGTGAGTTTGTTGTGAAATTGTGCGTTCGCCGTCGTTGTAATTAGGAATTTGTGGTAAGTCGATAGATTAGCAAGTTGAAATTACTTTTTGAGAGTAGATTTGAAAAGTTATTAGTAGGGTGGCGGCATTAATAGTTTTAGATTGTTGTGTGACAGATTATTTGCTTCGTGAGGAAACATGCTTTTCAAGGTTAAGTTTTGAAAATAAGAAACACATAATTAGGCTAGGTCGTGCTCGACCAGATATGACTATAAACTACAAACGACGTGATGGGTTGGAATGTTTCCCTTTACGATAAATATCAATCTGGTAGTTGGACTGGTAGTTGTAAATTAAATAAGATGTTTTGTTTTCCATGTTTACTTTTCTCAAATTCTAGTAGTTTATGGAATAAAGGGGGTTTTACAGATATTAATAATCTGACGAATTCATCAAAAAAACATGTGCAGACTGAAAAGCATGTTCGTAGCTGTTTAGATTTACATGACTTCGGGAATAGTAGGATAGAACCATTTTTCACTAATTCGCTTGAAACTCATAATAGGAAAGTAGCTCGAAATAATAATAAAACAAATAATAATAATTTAATGAAACGGTTTATCGACACCGTTATTTTGTTAGGTAAACAAGAAGTAGCTTTTCGCGGCCACGATGAACGTCCGAATTCTGATAACCGCGGTAACTATATTGAAACCTTGTTATATCTGAGCAAGTATGACACCGTATTGGACTCTCATTTGGAATTATGTTCTTCAGTTCAGAACCCCGTGTTTTCTGGTCTTTCAAGTGATATTCAAAATGATTTAATACATAGGTAGTATTGCATCCGTTTTACGAGACCACATTAGAATCGAGATAGATAAAGCTCCATTTCTGTCTGTAATGATTGACGAAACTCCCGATGTCAGTCATAGGGAGCAATTGACTGTAATTTTTCGATATTTATCTGAAACTGGAATCGAAGAACGATTCCTAGGTTTTTACGATGTTAGCGGAAGTCGAACTGCTGAAGTTTTATACAAACAGTTGTTATAAATACTTGACCAGTATCGTTGTAGGAATAAGTTGGTTGGTCAGTCTTACGACGGCGCGGCAGATTTTTTTTTTTTTTGTTTTTTTTTTTTTTTGTTTTTGCTCCGGCTTACCTTTCTCATAAACTCACCCTTCGCCACTGAAGTAAGGTCATAAAGGTCGTAACTATTCGGCAAAGTACACTGTCTTGTAAAAACATACATATATATTACATAGTTAGTGATCATGTGCTTGCGATGAGAAATCAAACAAATTATAATATTTAAAGTAACGCAAAAAAAAATCGACGATATAAATGCGTAATATAACAATTACATGATTCACCACAAGAATGCACTTGCATTATATATTCAATGATGTACTGTTAATCTATGCAAAACATACCTTAGTGATTCATTCTATTTAACCGATTTAAAAAACAAAGAGGTTATGCTATATTTTATTTATGTAAAAATATTTTTATTAGTATTGAAAGAAACATAAAACTGTGTGATCTAAAATGCAGTAGTCAAAATACGAAGAGCTTGTTGCTAAGTAACAGCTGTACAGAACGATCAATCATGGTTAAATCTACACTAAACCTGGGGTTCGGAAGATCCTGTTAAAATTTTAACACCCAATTTGTACCCTTTAGTTAGGGCTTGATTCATCAAAATGATTCAGTGATTTAGCTGTGAAAACAGATGGAAACACTTTCGCATTTATAATATAAGTATGGAAATAATACAGATGGCAGGGACATCGACGCGGCAAGATTCGCGCCCTCGCGCCCCTAGTCGCCGCAGGAGACGCTCCGGGCGTCGGCAGTCGCAAGCCGATTTCCGGCCACCGTAGGCGCGGGCTTGCGGACGGTGAGTGATGGGTAGCTCGCCGTCCGATAAGGACCAGCAGTGCTATTCTGTAACCATCTCACCGTGAAAACTTAGGTGAAGTGAGCGTGGAATGAGCTGTCATTCCACAGGGATTGACACTATTGACAGGTCACTTCACCCAAGTTTTCACGGTGATATGTTTACAGAATAGCATGGCAGGCCCGGGTCGATGGTGCGTTGTGTTCCACGCGCGCCTTAAAGAGATGTCAGCACCAACTGACGGGGACCGTTAGGGCCAATGCCTGCCAGGGTTGCGACTTTGTCCGAAAGGGATATCGTGGCCCCGGCACACAGGCAACGGAAGGAACACGGGTGGGTTTTAGTCAGTAAAAGTCTGACACGCCCTCCCGCTCCGCCCAGGGCGGGAGAAGTTAATTAATAATTTCCCAACCTCAAAAAAAAAAAAGGGAAATCGACGCGAAAACTGTTACCATGGATTCAATACATGATCCTAAACCCACTGTGTTGAAATAATTCGTAGGTTATTTTTTTTAAATCTGCTGTTTCATAGAAAAGTGCAATACCTACGCAGTCAAAATTTATGGAACACCAAATTTTCAAAAAAACAACTGTATTTGGCTTACCAGTACTACTAAGTTCTTCAAACACAGACTTCATGGATCTCGCCAGCGAGCTCCGTTGGAGTATGAGGTGGAATGCAGACTTAGGTGTGGTATCTGCACCATTCTCACTGCTGTAGGTCGCTGAACTGACTGAATGACGGAGATTATCTTGGTCGTCGTCATTGTCGCCGTTCATTTCACTGTCTAAAGCTGATACCTCGTCATGAGCTGCCAACTGCAAGAAATTAAGTTACCCTTTACTTGTAGAACTTATACAGAACAGTGGTTGTAGCTTTTATTGTTGCTAACCGTAGGTAAAGTCAGGAAAACGTATTGTTAAGCAAATCGACTACAGCGCTCGGTAATCCGGCATTCACTAATCCGACACGTCCAATAGTCCGGCGTTTCTTAACTTAGGTATTGTTTGGTGTCGTTCTAGGTATTATTACGTAAACTAATAAAGATTTTCACTTTGCAAATCTGTGTTAAAATAATTTCTTACTAGCTAGCTGACATTTCCTATAGAAATCCAATAATCCGGCGATTCCGATAATCCGGCCGGATAAAAGTGTGTGTATTATGTATGTATTCATACGACTAGGGTTACCATCTATGTAAGGGAGGATGCCTGTCTAGGATGTACAAAATGCCAGATTTTTCAGAAAAATGCCTGTCTACGTATATTGTAAAAAAAAACTTTACATCTTAAAATACGCACCTGATTTTTAAAGACTAACATTTATTCAAAATGAAAAGTATGAAAATTAACGACCACTAATAAACTAATTTAGAAAAACCTAACTTACTACACTGTAGTGTTGTGTGATATTTTACCGAAAACTAAATTTTTTCAACAAAAAAATCTTCTAAAACTCTTCTCACGAATTGTTTTTAAAGTTTTCTTGAGTTACTAATAACGCTTTTACCGACTCTACTGTCAGGCGATTCCTTTCGTATGTAGTAAGAAGATTGAAAAATGCCTGTCTCAGCTTAGCGCCGGCCGCACGCCTGTCTTAACCGTAAAATGCCTGTCAAATGCGGCAAATGCCTGTCAGATGGTAACCCTACATACGACTTATTATTATATTATATTATGTCATACGACTGTTATTGACAGTTGTATGTATGTTGTTGCAAAATAAAAACCGTACAGGGATAGATAATTTATTCAATAGTCCAAATAATTTATTTTAAGTAAATACATCCAGTCGTTTTTCCATAATGTCTATACGCCCAAAGGTCTGTTCATGAAATTTTACGCGCTCGTTTTCGTTATAAATCATCGTCTATTTCACTAAATAAATAAAGTGATAAATAAATAAAAACTAGATAAATGAGTAAAACTAAATAAATCAATAATTAGACTAATTAGCATGCATATTAGAAACGACCACCAACAAGATCGAGGCGTGACCGTGTGATTTACATTTTTTAAGGCTTCTAGTATGTAAAATACCAATACAAATTACTTAGCAAACTTAGAAATCTATACCAGATGTAAAAAATGTTTACCATTATTTTCATTTCTTCAGTCAAATATGAACACCTCTTTTCTTCATGTCTCAGTGCTTTTCCCAGTCTTTTGCTCAAGTCATAATAACACTTCACTGAAAATAGAAAGATATCCATGACCATGACAATGGTTTTTCGTATAGAGAAAGAGCTTACAGATTTATGATTATTTATGATTTAGGCTCAGTTCAGCTGCATACTTTCCAGTAAGACAATACACGGACATTGATACAGCTCAGTTAGTCTATTTTAGTTATTTTCATAGCGTTATGTCCTATTATGGTATTTTAGTTATTTTCATAGCGTTATGTCCTATTATGGTATTTTAGTTATTTTCATAGCGTTATGTCCTATTATGGTATTCTGCTGTGGGGCAAAGCTGCTGATATTCAAAATTTATTTATCCTTCAAAAATGAGCTGTTCAAGCAATTTACCAGCTAGGTGCCAAAGTCTCTCTGAGAGATATTTTCAAAGATGTTGGTATCTTCAAAGTGGCTTCACAGTTAATCTTCACCAACATCTTATTTATTAGGCAAAATATACACTAAAAACAGTGATATTCACATTGTTATTCACATTAATTGTAAATATATTCTTACTATTTTTGTATGAGCAACTGGATTATGAGAATCATTAGCCTAAACATAAAATTCTAAATCAAATTGAATTTCAATATAAACTAAATACATTAACTGAACTCACCAACAGAGTGACTTGCGGAAGCCTGCAGTGCAAACACAATATTGATAAGGATCATAGTGGCAGTATCATCCTTGTTTGTCCTGTACGGTAACAATGTAGGATGTCCCACAAACCTTACATCATTAACTTTAAGCTCAAATTTCCTGTTGCAAAGCTCTGCTTTTACTGCAAAGAGGGTTGAGAGCATCTCATCTGTGAAGCCACTTAGCTGACCTGTAAAAAATTTAAAGATTTTCAATTTCTAAATATTGGTAATCTCTAGATGAGTGATTGAGTTTGTTGTCTATATGCAAATTCTGTGTTCTGTGTGTTTTTTTCTTTATTTTTGGCTAATCTATCTATCTATCGTAAGAAGTAAGTTGGAATTTTTTCCTACATAAAGTATGGAAAAAGATTTTTGATTTTTCTAGTACTCAAACCTCAGTTGGTTCAGTAGAGTTTTTTTATCCTTATACTTATAAGAAACAGGATCGATTGGCATCGAAAAAAGTTTTTGAGAAAACTGCCCATTTTCTTTCAGACTGTAATTTTTTTTCAAAATCTGTGAATGCAGATCAAATGTCTCAAAAAGTTAAGGCCAGTCCTGTCTCCTAAGACTGTTTTCTTGTAGCTACAATGGTTGAGTATAATAAAAGGGCATAAATATAATTATTATTATGTATAAATCATAATTCCCTTGACCTTTTCTCAATTAATTTGGTGATGATTCAGTTGCATGACAGTATAAATGTTACAAATATTAAAATGCCGTAAACAAAAATAATTAAAAAGCTATTGTGTTTTGCATGGATTTTCCTTCGATATGAAGGGTTAAAGAGTAGCAATGAGGTTTTTTATTCTCTCACAGTCTGTGTCAATATATAAGTATCAGTTTTCTATTTACAAAGTTAAAAATGTGGTAATTATTGAAATATGCAAAGTTGCCTAGTTACAGAAAGTACTAGACTTCATAATATCTACAGTGAATTGCATTATCAACACATATGCAAAGCATACAAGTACATGTTGAAAGGTAAGTACATATAAACATTGATTAATGTCCATTGATCAAAGCTGGGAGTAGGTATGTACCTTATCTATTAATAATATTGACATATATTATGATAAACAATTTATTTTCTGGTATTCAGCAGGGTGCAATTGAATTCAGAATGCAGTTATGACGCATAAGTAGATTTATGACCTATATATTCTAAATAAGAACTTACCTTTACAAATATTTGACGTCTGCGACTGAGGATTCTGCAATAAGTCCTCTGTAGAATTAATGGCGTAAGGATTGTGTCGACCATATTTTTTCTGTTTGCTTTCATCCTTGTTGTCTGTTGTGTAAGGGTATCTGAACAGTAATCGGTCACCTTTACTGTCTGATTTCACGAAAAATATGTTCAAAGGGTTCACTTCCATGTTCACAATTGAAAAGAAGCTATACAATATTAAGAACAGAGTGGAGTAGTAAACAAGGTGATTGGACACGGATTTTGCAACAACGTATTCGAATTATATTTGTTGAAATATAATTTTTCACACATTTTTCAGCTTTATGTATACACGCAGTACACTTTTGTTCCAGGAATATTACACAACTGTTTATAAATTAGTGACTATTTTTATTCTTTTTACTTCTACAAATTGAGACAAAACATGCACTCTGTGACGTATTAAACTAAGGCTGTCAACTTCATAATTGTCATTAATGTCATAATTATTTGTCATGTTTGAAGTGTCGCGAATCCCAGTTCCAATCCACGCAGAATAGTTTTAGCACAGTTTTAACCTAGTTGTTCCTTTTGTTCTCGCTCTTTTCTAAATATAATGTATGATGTCGACTTTCAGTAATTAATTTTTTAATAAATTCGGTGTATACATTGCGTAATAGTAAGCATTATAATCCATAGCCAATTTTTATGTATTATTTTTAGTTTATCTACTCGTCACGAGATGGCAGGATTTTATTCAACTCGAAATTTGTATGTTTTTGTAATAAACAAAAACAGATCATCCAAGAAACTTTTTCTACAATAAAACAACAGTATTTTGAATTGTTCTAATGTATAATGAACAATTCTTGATTTATAAAAATCGTGACAAAATAAAAACTGAAAAGGCCAGATTCAATGTTCGATTCTTCTTCTTCCAGATTAAAAATAAAACGAGACAAATCATTTGTCAAAAGTAGAATACGAAACAATTCGTAATTTGCTTCGCGAAAATCTATAAACTAGCAAAAAATGGCTAACAAAGTGGAAAGTAACTACAAAGTCAACCCTGAAAAGGTTCGCCTCGAAACCGATCAGGGAATCGTAGAGAGTGAAGAAAGAAAATGGGGAATGCCTTTGAAAGATGTGTACAAACATGGATTCGCTTTTTACAAGGGTAATTTTCTCGAATATTTTCCCAGATATTTAAGCCACGGTATTGTTCGTGATCTTGACGTTAATTTTCATGCTAAAACATTACAGACAGCTAAAAATGTTAAACGGGCCTCCATTATCACCTTCCTGCAATATTTACGACTTATTTGGTGGTACAACCGTACTACGCCGATATAAGTGCCCATTACGTTAATTGATATGATGAAGTGGCATTAATCACACTTCCTAGTAACTGCACCGATTGTGAATAAGGTTAACACAGTACAACACTTCCAGATAAGGAAGGCAAGGCAATTCACCTGAGCTATGAAGATAGACTGAAACTGGTTGCATACACTCAGCAAACGTCTCACGGGCCTTTAGACGTGAGTTCTGCGTCACCTTTGGGTGTGCTGGATATGATTGGACGAGATAGAAGGGCTGCATGGCAGGCTTTGGGTCAGATGACTCAAATTCAAGCGATGGTCGGTTTTGTACATACATTAGACAGGTAATACTTTTGTCATATCTGTGTGACAGTATAAATAAATTTAGTACACCCACTTCTTCTCGGTGAACCCAATAAATTCATTCTCTATGCAGGGTTAAATTAAATTATCTAGCAAAACTCTGCAGTTGTGATGGGTACCATTATCTAAACACAATAAAATAAAAGCAAAAAAGATTAGATGGTTTTTTTGGGGGGGGTTAATGACCGCAGTTAAAGTCCCCATCACGAGAAGCTATAAATTTTGTAAACAAAGAACCTCTACAAAGTTACGTAGCAAAAAATACTAGAGAAAGACTGAAAGTAACATACATGTAATACGAAATTAACAAGCAATTTCACTTGTTTGGGTTATATTTTAGCGATATAAAGTGCTGTCGTCTAATGTTTTGTGGTATTGAACGTGTCTGATTTCCAGTACTAGTTAGTTTTGTATTACACGTATGTTACTTTGAGTTGCTTGAATTTGGGATTATTTATTGTTGATTGAATTGTTGCTAGTAACTTAATAGAAATTCTATATTTACATAATTTATAGCTTCTAATGACAGGGATTTTAGTGTTGTTACTTGAAGTTGAGAAAATTTGTTTTGTTTTATCTGTTTTTTTTATACCCCTCACTTCTGTGAAGTTTACTCATAAAAAACTGATTTTTGAAGCAGAAAGGGGGTTCGGAAAAAATCACGAAATATCACAAAGGGCTGTCCCCTTGTGATATTTAGTGAGATATCACGTGTATTAATTTTTTCGTCTATCGCGCATTTCCAAACCGAAGAGCGGCCCCCCAAATAAAATACATTTCTTTCTATTTAAAGATAATATATTCAGTATTTTTTTTAAATACTTTGCAAGAAAAAAAATACATGTGAATTTGGGTAGGGAGGGATAGGTTAAATCCCTAGTATGGTCGCAATTTATTTAAGTCTAATCTAATAGGTACCTTATTAGAATGCTTTATTTCGAATATCTTTAACATGGAGTCCTTCTTTCTATTACAGGCTGTGCCCACTTTTCAAACCATATTTGGAAGCAATACAAAAGGATATGGAAGACAAAAAACAGCAAGAGTGAGTTTTATTTATTTTGAAATAGCCAAGTTTTTTAGAAGCTTTTTAATTTTGTGCATAATATATTGAAATTTGCCATAATCTTTTTTTGCTATCAGGCTAAAGAAAGAAGAGGAGGTAAGGGCAAACTTGGAGTTGCAGAATAGAATACAGTTGGAAAAACAGAAACAACAGAGTAACAAACTAACAGAGGAACAACAAGTGTAAGTAAATTTTATATATTATGAATTCATAATAAAGCACTAATCAGTGTTTTTTTTACACTGAAAAAAAATTTCTCATTCACAAATCCAGTGAATCATAATTAATTCTGTATTGGATTTAAATGTTATTTCTTTTCCAGCTGGACCTTCTTGGTACAGTTTCTGTGAATTTTTTAACCTTAGTTTTACACTAATCTAATGTCAAACATTCTAGGCAAAGAATAAAGGATGCCCTCAACGCACAAACTTATGAACAATTTCTACAGTACTCTCAACAGCAGTACCCAGGAAACTTTGACCAGCAAGCGATTCTCATCCGTCAGCTGCAAGACAAACACTACCAGCAATACATTCAACAGCTTGCTGTAGACCAGAGGCTTGCTAACTCTAATATAAAGGACACTACGGAAGAAAAAGAGAATGAAACCACAAATAATGTCACTGAAAAAGCTACGAAAAATGAACCTGTTACTGATTGCAATTTGAATGAAACTGGGGATGCTCCTACAATAGATAACAAGTAAGTACTTACACAAATAAAAGTGTTATATTGTTTTTAGTGAAAGGAGAAACTACTTGAATAGACTTGAAGCGAAAAATACTTTAAGATTAAATCAAGCGTAACATAATTATTATTATTCATTGATCTGATCTGTTAAGAGTGTGCATTCTGAAAGTGGGCAACGTCGCAAATAGATGTCAATATTACATATTTCACTCTTATGATTAATTTGGTTATATTACTGTATGAAATATGGTATGGCTAACTAGTGAACTAAAATATTGATTATGTAATGCAATAATTCATATCGTAACACCGAATATTTAGTTTTAGATGTAAGAAAAGCATTTGGAAACTTTCCAAATGCCTTTTTTACACCTAACACGGTTACAACATCAAATTCAGTGTTATAATTGCAATTCATTATTAATATTCTAGTTCACTAGTTAGCAATATTTCATATTTCCATACAATTTACATACATATTGACCAATTAATCAAAACAGGTAAATATTAACTATTGCTATTTGCGAAGTTGCTAACTTTTAGAATAAACGCTCTTAAATGATAAAATATTCAATACTATATGTTACAGGGCAATGCAAACTTCAGAGAAGACAGAATCTAATGATTACATAGAAGAAACCAGGGTGGATGACAATACAGATGATGAAGGTAATCTATTTTCTTTATTATATCTTCCTAATCAGTTTCCTTTCAGGATTTTCGCTGCATTGTTCATGTATAGAAAAGGCACAAGCAATAATCTTAGTTGTAATGTTATTGTTTAGTTGGATTCGATTCCAGTATTAAACTAGCGGGAACTGTGTAATCGCATCCTAGGCGAGAGGATGCGATGACACGGTTTCCGCAAACTAATATAAAAAAGCTGGGTATCTTAAATAAGGTGAGGCGGTACTTCACATCTGGACAGCTTCTGGGTTTGTATAAGCTCAGGTCCGTTCCTGTATGGAGTATTGCAGCCACTTATGGGATGTCTCAGCAAAATACCACCTTGCTGCACTTGACTCGGTGGAACTCAGAGCAAAAAGGCTCATAGGTGACGAGGCGCTGGGGGCTAGGCTTCACAGCCTGGCTCATCGACGTCTTTTACAGACTGTACTTCGGAGAGTGTGCGCAGGAGCTCCAGGACCTGATCCCACCATCGCCCTTTCACCATCTGACTACCGACGTACTGCAGGGTACCATCTGCACTTGCTCGATATACCGACTAGTCGTACTCAGCGCTTTTCCTACACATTTAAAAGAAAGAAAGAAAGAAAATACATTTATTTAACACACGACTAAAAAGCACACAATTTATACAGCATATAAAAATAAACAATTAAAATAAAAATCATATAAAAAGTGTAAAACGCGATGTAAAAAATTTGCAGGGGAGTGCAGGAGGGGGCATTTATTATGCGCACGGCCAAAGTGTGGAACTCTCTGCCAGCGAATGTGTTCTCTCCCACTTGTAACCCGTTGGCCTTCAAAGCAGGCATCTTCTAGGCTTGCTTGTTCCATCATAGCCTCATCCATCGCTTTCCATCAGGCGAGATCGAGGTCAAGAGCTGGCCCATAATCCGATAAAAAGAAAGAAAAAAGAAAGTGGCACTAGTGACTGAAAAGTTGTTTGGAAATCGATTGTCATGGTTTGGGCGTGTGATGCAGTGGAATGATTGAAATGTTGTCAGGAAAGTTTTGAGTATGTATGTGAATGGCTATGCGGGCAGGGGAAGACCAATAAAACGATGGATGGACTGTTTGAAATATCTTCTTCTTTTCGTGTGGTTAGTGACTAACCCGGTGTCAGAGTTTTAAAGCCGCCCATGGGCATCTATTTTGGCTTCACATGCCGTCGAGAAATAAAGATGATATGGCTAGAAAGGGAATGACTACGGAGATGATGACTAATAGAGAAGTATGAATGAAAAAGACATGTCGCGCAGACCCAGGGTTGGAGAATGATGATTACTGTCACTCTAAAATCAACTTTCAATGTATAGTATTAAAGTAGATAGTTGAGTAAGTGGCCATTGAAGGTGAATTATCTGAGATTATCAATTCAAATATAGTCAATTCTGTATTACCAGATGGTTTTCTGAACGTGGAAGCAAGTCGTATGTGGACTCGCGGCGACATAGTCAAGTTCAAAAGTTCTGCACAGCAGGGCGGCGGCAAACTGACGGTGGGACATGGAGAGACCATTACTGTCAGAGTACCTACCCACCCAAAGGCTAGGTGTCTCTGCTGGGAGTTCGCTACTGATAACTATGATATTGGTGAGTTGATTTTTTATGAAAAATTTCGCCTGTTACTTGAAGGGGTTGGCTGAGGTGAATAGAATTTCATAATGATTCGCCAGTTATGTAATGGGAACGCCGGTCGAGCCTGTTGTCCTGCTATCTAATTACGCAACACATTTTCGTTGATAATTCCGACTAATCTGTTTCAATTTGACAGGTCAACAACATTCATTGTGTTATTTACGTTGTCGAGCAGATTTTTTTTTTCGAACGTACGAAGCAATGGATTAGCAATCTGTTTCAAAACGATTCAGATTCTGATTGATCGTGTATTACGTAATTAGGGTACTGATCTGGGCACAAATCCGGTCCCTGGGCTGGTATACATTTCTTATGGATTGCGATTTCCCCCTACTGTTCATGTAAAGAAATACTCTGTATATTTAAAGATTATCCAATAATTTATATACTGCGTGAATTATGTTACAGGTTTTGGCCTATACTTTGAATGGAGCAAGTCTGCGACCACCGAGGTCACGGTTCACGTCGCCGAGAGTGATGAAGAGGATGACGAAGACGTCGATGAGGATGAATACACTATTACAGATGGTAATTATATAGATGACCCGACACAGAAATGTCATACAAACACGCAATGATAACATGCACTACTACAAAGCCCGGTAGTACAAAATTTAGAAGCGTCGCCTCTGTGGGGGCTTAGTCTGTGGCGCGACGTTCGTGCTATTTCGTATATACGATAATTCCCGAAGCGTATACTTTTCTTAGAAAAGCTGTAGGTACAGAAAATTGTATATCCTTTTTTTTTTCGAGTACCTGTCATGTCTATAGTGAACTTCACTTGGTACTTGTTGATGGGCCTACACTGTCCTCTCATACCTTTTAACACTGTAACTTGGAAACATTGTAAAAACCATTTAATTTTAAAAGAGTAACCGTGGAGTTTCTTGCCGGCTCTTCTCCATAGGAAACGACCAATTGGAACCGTGCACCTAGCTTCTGACGTTTCATAAGTGCCCTTGTAGGTTTATGTGAAATAAAAATATTTTGAATTGAATTGAATTGAATTCAGGCGTAGTCGGTAGCCGGGGTTGCGGGTTTGGCCGAAAGGGATATCGCGACCCCGGCACACAGGCAACGGAAGGAACACGGGTGGGTTTTAGTCAGTAAAAGCCTGACACGCACTCCCGCTCCGCCCAGAGCGGGAGAAGTTATTTGATAATTTCCCACCCTCAACAAAAAAAAAAAAAAAAGGCGTAGTAGGTAAGGAGGAGAAAAAAAAATTGGATGCCTGATTTGATGATTTGATTGTAGCTGCTATCTAGTTTGTTTCTTGACTATTTATATAAATACTATGTGATCTCATTTGCAGGTCCATTCCCCGAGTACACGATCCACGGTATGCCCGCAGACCTAGAACAAGGTTCAGAGAAACGCTCAGAAAAACTCGCCGTCAGTACCACGCGGCCATTATTGAGCCTGGTGGTGCCCATTTACCGCCGGGATTGTCACACCGAGGTATATATACGAACATAGTCAACCGTCACTTCAGTAATCAAAATTGATCTAAGAAAACACTTATTGCTTCGACATAAGGCAGACTTTACCATATTTATACAGTTTAAATTAGTAATACCTGTCGGTCGATTCTGTAAAAATATCAACGTGAAACTGAGCGTGAAGTGAACTGTCACTGTCACAAATCGACCGGTAGGATGCTAGGGATTAACACTACTGACTCACTCATATCAGCTCACTTACAGAATCGACCGGCTGCTCAAAGAGTGAAACTCCCACTCGAATCGTTTTTATACACGAATTCCGCGGTGTATGATACTTCGTACCAGTGAGAATTGTGCTCCACTGATTGAAAGTGCAGTTGAAATTAGCTTTAAACATTCAAAAAGTGCTGATGCTCAGTTCAATTTGGATGAATTAATTTCGAATTTATTTATCGAATAACAATGATGGGCAGTTGAACTGCCGTACTTACACTTCCCAGTGCTAAACTTCATTTCATCATTATATGCCGTTTCGTAACTATGTTGGGGTTGGCTTCCACTTTAACCCGATGCAGCTGAATGCAATGGATGCCTATCTTATTTCTACAGCCCAGTTACACCCCGATTCAAACTTAATTTATATTTTTTATTAAATTTTATTTGTTACAGCAGTAGTGGCAACCATTATCATTTGGTTTAAATAGGTTTTTATTTTTATTAGGAATTTCATTTGTCTTTTATATAGCTTATTTTCTTTTAAATTTTGTGAATGAGAGAACGTTGTAGACATAACAGACTGTAGATCTGTGGACCATTTAATATTTTGCTAAGTACCTGGTACTTGTTGATGGGCCTACACTGTCCTCTCATACCTTTTAACACTGTAACTTGGAAACATTGTAAAAACCATTTACTTTTAAAAGAGTAACCGTTGAGGTTCTTGCCGGCTCTTCTCCATAGGAAACGTCCAATTAGAACCGTGCACCTAGCTTCTGACGTTTCATAAGTGCCCTTGTAGGTTTATGTGAAATAAAAATATTTTGAATTTTGAATTTTGAATGGCGGCTCGGAACATGAGGCGAGTCGCTGCGCAGTAACGAATCCGCGTGTCAGTTGGGCGAGGGGTGCGGTACTGCGCAGCGAGTAGCGCACTTCCGAGCCGCCATTAAGTTTGAATCGTAACTGTACTAATAAACTTCATTTAGTCATTTAAAATTATTTTTTCAGGTTTACGCCGGATCCCACACATATCCCGGCGAAGGGGTATACTTACTAAAGTTCGACAACACCTACAGTCTGTGGCGATCCAAAACACTTTACTACAAAGTGTACTACACACAGTAAACTTCATTTAACGTTTTAGTAGAGCCATGACAAAGAAATTATATGGAAAGTAATATAATATATTAAATTATTTGATACTTTAACACCCGATATTGTACTGCCAGTATTTTAGTTCCTGAAAACATAGTTTATGTAAGGGATATAGAGTTAACACAACTGCGGGAACATATTGCGAGGGTTGCGTGGATTTGCCTTGTATGGACATAGATCTGCGAACCAACTTATGATCTGACGCTTCAAGCAGCACGCGTAGCATAGCAACCGTAGAAAAGGGTTTTGTCGACGGAAGAATAGACAAAATTACAGATTGTGATTGTTTATCTGTCATTTTGTTTATTCTTCCGTCGACAAAACCCATTTCTATTGTTGTCGTGCTGGTTGGTTTGACGCTTACGTTGCGTCATTGATATGAATGATTAACACTTAGTGTCTTTTTTTTTGTTTGCACGTAGATTCACAATAAAGCATTCGAGTAACATACCTCGCAATATCTGTTCGCACCTTAACACAATTCAGTGCAATAATTATGAGCTTCTTTAGCTAATTTAAAAATATACTAAGCTTTGTATAGACGAGACATGAGGATGCTTTTAGTTCACTTAGTTTAACGGCAGTTTTATTTAGTTTTTCTGGTGTATTCTTATCACTATTATGTAGTTATCTCGTCTATTATAACTATAAGTTATACACCACAAATATATTGTAAGTAGTTTTCAATTGTCCTTTGTAATTTATGTTAAATTGTGCGAGGTGCACGTTTATTTTTTGCATTTCATTTGAATTGTTTGTTGAATGAAGGTTGAGTACCTATTTTACCGTAATACGACCCGATTATTTTTTATATATATATATATTAATTATAATTATATATTTTATATATATAGAAGATATATCCGTAGGTATGGTGAGTAAAACCGATATTTAGTTATAGGCATGTCATTATTCACTATTATTTGCAAACCATGTTATATTGTCCTTGAAATCCAAATCTGTTAATTGCAGGTTACAGCTACAGTGCGTTCATTATAACTTGTCCCGTGACGCGATTGGTATTACTGTTCTGTCAGTCGCCATTTTGAATTCTATTAGTATTGAACCTAAGCTTGAAAAGCAATGATGCCAACATGACGGCAAGGTACAAGTAATAGTGAACGGTCTGTAGTTCTATTATTTATTTTCTGTGCCATTAGAAGCGTTAAGAATGTTTATGGTAGTACCGTACTTAAACTGATAAATATGTGTTTGATGTCTATTACCTACTCGTGATCCCAGTTTATTTTATTGAAATGGAAGACTTGTTGTTATTTATAATTTTTACTTATGCGTGCAAGTATTGGCGTAATAAAATACTGAATTTTAGGCTGGACTTTTGATAAAAGTCGGAAAAAAATGTGTAAAGAGGGCTAGAAACGTGCACTACATCAGTGTAGCAGGAACACCATCATAGACAATTTACAATCCAAGAGTATTTATTTATTATGTAAAATATGATTAATTTATTCATACATATTCCATGTTGTTGTAGAAGGTGGTGTTCTGTAGTTTCTGCCTACCCCATGGGTCGAAAGCGCGAGTTTATGTATGTATATTACATGTTGTGTTGCATATTTGAGCGTAATGTCGTAATTATATTTATTTATTATAGTTTATTTAGATCTGTGTAGCGCAGTATTACCACGAGGATTTCTTAAGGCTCCCGCGACTCGAATCTGGTGGAACAATTGCTATGAAAACTTCACGGAAATTGTTCGAATGGTGTCACGTCGCGACTGTCTGCAGGAGCCTTAACTTGGAAGTTATGTTTTCTAACAATCTATCTTTCTCTACTAAAAATGCAAGCATTCAGGAATCATAATATTGCAGAAACCGGTATTCTTCAATATTATGATTCAACACTTACATAACTCATAGGTGCAGTTAATAACTATTAAATTATAAAACAAGAAAGATACTAATTCAGATTTCAATTTATAGCTCAAGTTTGCTGGCTTATACCGTCGGCCAGTCTGCTTCTCTACATGAACTGACCTGTACGACCGATAAAATTACAAAAAATAATTTAGTTGTTTAAGGGCAAACATATTTAAATATACAGGATGGATTTTTGAGATGGGGCAGTACGGGCAGCTTCCTTAACCGTTTTAGCTACAGGAAAACGGTCTTAGAGCGAGGTGGTTCTAATCTTTTTGAGACATTTTGATCTACATTCAGAGATTTAAAAAAAATCTACAGCCAGCAAGAAAATGGGCAGTTTTCACAAAAACTTATTTGAGATAATTTTTTTCTCAGAACGTCGGAAATCACAAGCAACAAACTATTTTGTGCGAATAAAATTATAACGAATATTCGTTCGAAGTTTTTTTTTTGTTTATTTTCGGCTAGGTAGGTATTCATATCGTTCCATCAGAAAAAAGTAGATTGGAATTATTTTCCTATCGTAACGTTGCTACCTAGAGAAAAAGTTTTTTGCGATTACTGACTTTTTTAGACAGGATCGATTGGCATCAAACTGTACCTAAATTTTTTTCAAAATCTGTGAATGCTGATCAAAATGTTTCAAAAAGTTAAGGACAGTCTAAGACCGTTTTCCAGAAGCTACAACGGTTGTGGTAGCTGGCCTTACTACCATGGGGCAGTAAGGGAAATAATATTACAGGTTGGATTTTTTATATGGATAAAAAATCCACCCTGTAATATTATTGTCAGAAATCTCTTAATAATTATGTTGTGCTGCCCTTCGAGTAAAATACCCTGTCAAAACAGCTCTATTTGCAAAAGAAACTGTTCTTTAATTTAACCAATTGACGGCCCCAGTCGGATTAATACGACAAATGATATCGTGCCCGTGCTCGGTCATATTTATACGACAGAAAAACCTATGTTAGTTTTTGCTTTTTATTGCATTTTACGAACCTATTCGGCACAGGTATTTATTTGTTAATTTATGAGCTAGGCACTGGGGGCACGGCAATTGATATAAAACCAAGCCTATGAGAATCATTGTTATGTTTTTAATGTCTTTCGTGGCTCATGATGGACATGTGTTATAGGTTAGATGATGGTGGAAATTTTGTATACGACTGTTGCGAGGGATATTGAAGTCTGTCCGACATGGGCCATGTTAATACAGATTGCAGGGTTTTCTGGAATGTATCAAATTAAATATGTTCGTTATTTTCAAATGCATCAAGCAAATCATTATTTATGTAAAAAAAATAAGGAATAGGTATGAGTATATCGTTTTGTTTTTACTTCCCTTTTAGAGCTATCATGAAAAGTATGACAGAATTTATAAATGTTTTTGGTTATATGTTTTTCGTAAATTTCATTTAATTTTATTTGATTCTTGAAGAATTCAATTGTTAAATTATATATACAATACTGAATATAAATTACCTAATATAAAATATATAATACACGTATAAATAAAAGACCTCGTTTTAATTTTCACCCCACTAAGTTACTAAGAGATTGTTTTGGTGTAAGCTATACCTAAGTATAATTTATTGTTTAATAGCTGCGCCCCGCGGTTTCACCTGCATAAGTCCTCGATCCCGTAGGACTATCGGGATAAAAAGTACCCTATGTCCTAATCCAGGTCATGGTCTACCCATGTGCCAAATTTCATCCAAATCTGTTCAGTCGATTTAGCGTGAAAGCGTAACAAACGAACTCTCTTCTCTAGGACTCAGAACATATGTACTCCCATGTTCCTATCTTAGGCCCTCATGTTCACGGTCTTCTTCTTAGCGTGGCGATGGCAATCTAAATAGACTCTGCCCAGAATTCGGCCACGTTTTTGGCGCCATCACTAGTGTACATCAGCCATGCTATTCTGTAACCATCTCACCGTGAAAACTTAGGTGAAGTGAGCGTGGAGTGAGCTGTCATTCCACAGGGATTGACACTATTGACAGCTCACTTCACCCAAGTTTTCACGGTGAGATGTTTACAGAATAGCATGGCTGTTCCTGTAACGTGCAGCTGACAGGACACGCAGGACACTATATTTGTCCCATCGTATGTAGAACAGTACCAAATTTACGCTCCAAGGCGGAGTAGTCTATGAATCGTCACCTAGACAGGTTGAACAGATTTTTCTTGCTTCGGCCAACCCGAGTCTGGAGTCTGTTTAAAGACTTCCAGGTTACCCAAGGCAACACATGTCCGGTGGGAGATCTTCAGCAGGTAGAAGGAATGGTTTGGGTAAGGTATCACTGTCTCGCCACAGCTTCAGTCTTTCTTTCGATCGTTCGCCAGTGAGCGGGGCGACACACTTGAAAAACTCAAACTCAAACTCAAACTCAAGTCATTTATTTCAATTAAACCATTACAGGCACTTTTGAATTGTCAAGGAATCGGTCAGTCAAAAATATGAAGCTAGTTGCCCATTCCAAAGCGTAGTAGGTACCTACCTATGGAGAAGAACGGGCAAGAAACTCCACGGACACTCTTTTAAATAAAATAAATTGTTACAAAGTATTGGTTACATCATTCATGTTGAAATTATACATGTGAGAACAATGTAGAAAGACGTGCACGTTAGAAGCGTCCGTAATACAAAGATAAAAACTGAAAAAACAAACAAAAAACTGTTTCGGCTTGTCAGCAACTGTGGCACAAGGATGTTGTCGTGTCGTGTCGTGTGTCGGAGATCATTTTGGCTCTTTCGTTGGAGCTTGCCACCGGTCTGCGAACCACTGGTGGCGCTATTCCTGCTACTGGATACAGCATTTGAACCGGGATTGGTTTTAGGCAACCAGTGATAATCACGTGAGGCACGTTTCATTCAAAGCTGTATCCACTATCTTTGCATGGAACGTCTCCACACGGGGCACGCCAATTCACCAGCAGAAAAAGATAGAGCCAGCCCAGTAGCCCGCATAACTTCAGGCGAAGGACCCCACTTCGATGAGACTAGTCGCTGAAGAAGACTGTTGCGAGAGTACACCTTCTGCTTCATGTTCTTAAAGTTTTTGCTGAACTATATAGACCTTTCCAGAGTAACACCAAGATATTTAAGGGAGTTGCTGTGCTCAATTGACATCCTACCCCAAAACGATGAAGTTTGCGACGCGCCTTGCGCGTTTGCAAGACTGGGTTTTGCTCGGATAGAGCTTGTTTTTTTAAGATTTGATTAAAAAGTACTTCTCAAGATTTGGGGGGCACGGGGCGGTCCATCTTTTTCTTTCGTCACTTATTTGTCATGGAAACGCAATTTGAGCTCACTCTTCTTAGTATGGACACTTTTTCTTGTGACTGAGTACGGTGAGGGCAAATCTAGCGATTTAAATCTTGGGGGCGGGCTTTGACTTAACATCAAATATCTAATGGTGAAAATGACAGATTTTTATGACGTCCGTTATAATATGAGGGAACCGCTTTTCTAGGAAACCGTAGCTTTAGGACATCGCCCAATATAGCAGCACCGGTCCGACATGGCAAATGACTTGTCATTCAAGTAAGGATATCAAATGCATTTATGTCTATTTTACGATCGCTATACAGAATAGTGGACGACTCGCGGGCAGTGAGCGGCCAGCGAGCAGTCACACTTCGCGTCGACAGGACAGCACGCCTTAAGTGAGGAGCCCGCTCCCCGGCAGAGAAGCAGGCGGTATGAAAGCCGGCGGCTCTTGGGCTCTTTGGGGTTGGTCTGGATTTATGCTTTTGCGGTTGCACAACGACATGCTTTGCTTCGCTTTGCTTGGTAGTATAGATGCAGGTCTACCCTGCTGCCTCCTTCAGAGGCAGTAGGGTGGCGGGGTCTTGAGGGAGAGCGCCACAGTCGTGTAGATCCTCAAGGCAAGTCTGGCGGATGCACCTTCCCGAGGTTGCCACCCCGTTTCTTGGTCTAATTCCTTAAGAAATAGACGTAACTAAAACCACCAGGCGCCATCGCACACCCGCTCCATCCCTACTCCATCCTATCCATTTCCCAACTCCTCTCAATTCCGCTTTCCCAACTTCCACTCCTAACCGTGACCCCCTGTGACTGGGTGGTGGCGGGCTCGGCTATCACTAAAACAAGCTGATGGCGAGTAGGAGAGAACAGTCACCTGCGCTAGGACCTGCGCAGTTGAGCGCCGTGAGCGGGGATGAAGGAGTCCTGGGGGGTTGAGCCGAGCGGCTCTGGCTGTTATGTGCCCGTGAGGCAACACGCCCCCTTTGGTCCCGATTTCAAGCGAAACGGTGGCCCTACCCAATAGCCAGGGGTAGGGAAATGGCCACAGTGTCCCGTCAGAGGGCCACAGGCGAGGTGCGTGAGGTCCGCTGAGGTCGTCCTCGGACGGCCGAAGCGGTAGGTAAAGGTCATGCTGACGGTGTAAGTGAGGGTTGATCAGTTCGTGGGGGGTGGGCCTTTCGACCCCCTACGCCAGCCCGATCAAGCACCCGATGTCGCACTGTAAACCAGCCTTGCGCCCCTATATCTCTCTGGTAGTCCTAACGATCTTGCTTATTTTTAAAGTAAGACGTTCCCAGGTGCGGGCTCCATGGAGGGTGGGAGCCAGAGAGATGAATCCTCATACACAACATAACATGGATTCTAATAGGCCTGTTAACAAAACCGGAGTGGAGGCGAAAGCCAATGAGACTCCCAAGGGAGGTGCTCGCACTTCCCTTGCCCCTGGTGGCCATGCAGCTAAAGCTGCGGGTACCAGCGCGGGCACCGGTCCGGCTGTGGCGAAAACCGCAGCTAAGACCAAAGCTAAGAAGTCCCAATACAAACAAAGGACGTCGGCGCTGATTGGGACCAGTACCGACCCTTCTGACACAAAGGCGAAGACCAAGGCGACGACTTATACCACTGCCGGTCTGACCCTCTCCAAACAGACCCCGGTGCCGGGTAATTCTGGCACCGGGCTCCCTTCCAAACACCCTCCTCCTCCTGTGGCTCCTCTAGCCTCCTCCACTCAGACGGTCGTCACTGGTCAAGCAGAGTCGGCCAGCTGCACCGAGGACGCGTTCTCGCGCGCCTGGCAATTTGTGCCAAAACGCAAGGGCAAGGCCAAACGCACTCAACAAGCCCTCTGCCCTTGCACCGACCCTTCAGGTCCAACTGCTGCCCCAGTTCAAGGCAAAAAGAGGGACAGATTGACGAGGAAGGAGCGCCGACAAGCACTGCGGAAGCCAGGCAAAGGCTCCCGGAATATACAGGCCACTGCCGCGGGTAAAACGACGGGCGGCCAGCTGAACTTCTCCGCCGGAAAGCGGTCACAGGCAGAGGCCGGCACTAGCCGACCAGCGCCCAGTCGACCGCCTACCAGAGCTCCGGAGAGTCCACCAGCTGAAGGTAACAGGACACATCGACCCGATTGGAAGGATCAGGCCGCGGCGAAGCGAGCTCTCAACGAGACCTTGACACCTCGTGGAGAACATAAGCGGCCGCGTCTTGATAATTCCAATAGGGTCGATCAACGAAGCTACGCCCAAGCTGCCAGCGCAACCCTAGACGTCGCGATCACCTGCGACCGCACGGGGATTCTCAGCAAGGACGTATCGGATCAGGTACTCGCTGCTATCCAGAAGCAGATCATCCTCGAGGCCTGCTCCCCCAAACAAGGCACCCCAGGACCGACTTTTAACGCCAAGCCGCTGTTCGCCGGGGGTATCCTCAAACTGTGGTGCGGCAACGACCACACCTTAGCCTGGCTAAGGCAAACAGTCTCCGGCCTGGCTCTCTCAGCTAGCACCCAGCTAGTTGTGGTGAGCCAGTCGGAAATTCAGAAGCGTGCACGGTGTGGCATCGTGATCCCGGATGAGCAGGGGGTTTACGGAGAGTCGACCAATATTGGGCGCACTCTCAGCTACCAAAACCCTTGGGTGGACATCAAGAGGTGGGTACTGCTGCACGCGGACAAACAAGCCTCGGCGTGGTTCGTGGTGGTCGGTGTCCCTGTGGACCAAATCCCGACTCTGATGGAGGCCGGACGCCGCCTCTCAATTGGCTTAGGGGCGGTGTACGTGAAGTTCCAGGGTCGGAACGGTAGGTTCACCGACGTTCCTCAGGGATGGGACCCCGCCACGGGAACCGTCTGCGAGGCGCTGACTCAGCCGCCGCAGGCACCAGCAGGGGAGTCCACTCCCCCTACACACAACCCGGAAGCATCCGCGGCTGAATCTGCTGCCGCAGAGTCACCCGCCCTTGCCGCCGCCATCGTGGGAGCCGTCCCTTCATCGGGCGAGGAGCTGGACGACATTATCCTGTCCCCGGCTTCGGGCCCGGGGGAGGACGGTTTCGACGAGGGCGACCTGTTCGCCGGGCTTAGACTTGGGGGGGACGACGAGGGCTCGGCCAGCGATGGCGTCCCTTTCGTCACCCTGTAGAGTCCTCCAGGCAAACCTCCACCACAGTCAGACCGCGACGGCTCAGCTCCGCAAGTGGCTGGAGGTACAACACACGGCCATAGCCTTAATCCAGGAGCCGTGGATTAGGGCCGGCCACATACAAGGACTCTCCAATCTTGGCGGTAAGCTCCTAGTCGCCTCAGATCACGATCACCCCAGATCGTGCATCTATGTCACAGGTAACCTCAAAACACAGCTCTTAACTGATTTCTGTTGCAGAGATGTCTCTGCAGTTAAGCTGATTATACAGCGTGACGATGCCAATGAGGTGGTGATCGTTTTTGTCTCGGCCTACATGCCCGAGGCGGAGGCGCCGCCTCCCCATGACCTCGCCCGTCTCGTGAGCCATTGCGAGAGGTGTGGGTTCGAGGTTGTCATTGGGGCCGACGCAAACGCTCACCACCAACTGTGGGGTATGGACACGCAGAACGAGAGGGGTAAGGCCTTGGTTGACTACTTATTCTCGACTAACCTATCCCTACTAAACACTGGCTCTGAACCAACATTCGTAACCAGACGAAGCCGCACAATAATAGACCTGTCTCTGGCAACGGAGAGCGCGGCGGAAATCATCACCGAGTGGCAGGTTTCCAAGGAGGCCTCCTGCTCTGATCACAGGTGGATCCGCTTCGACATTCAGGTCTGTGTGCCACCGACACCACCACGGCGAAACCCGCGCAACACGGATCGAGCCAACTACACACGCAACCTTGATTGCAAGCTTGTGACATTAAACAACCCCTCGACATTTGCGGACACAAAACAGATTGAATCTCAAGTAAGTCACCTTACTAACTCAATCATAGACAGCTATCAGGCTGCATGCCCGGAGACCACGCCGCGCAAAACACCGGGTAAACAACCATGGTGGGGCGCTGATCTGGAGCGCAAGCGCAGCAAGGTAAGAGCAGCTCCGAATAGAGCCATGAACACATGTGCGGATGAGGACTGGGACAACTATTACGCGGCCAAATCCAGCTACAAAAAATGCATCAGATTCAGGAGCACCTCAGGATGGCGCAAATTCTGTGGCAGCATTGAATCTTGTCAACAAGCTAACAGGGTAAGGAAAGTCCTGGCGCAACGGAATACATCAGGGCCCGCCACCCTCCGCAAACCCGATAACACACTCACGTCGACGCCTGAAGAAGCAAGACGCGTCCTAATCGAAACCCACTTCCCTGGATGTGTCTTCGCACAGGTAGTTGACTGGCAAGATGAAATCCAAACGCCATCGGACAATGATTGGAGTTACGCAAGCAGGGTGATCACGTTGGAGAAACTCCAATGGGCCATCCGGAGCTTCCATCCTTTTAAGGCAGCTGGTCCCGATGGAGTGTTCCCTGCCCTACTACAGTGGGGGGGCGCCTCTGTCGCTATAAGACTGGTGCCATTAATGAGAGCGTGCCTGGCCTTTAGATACGTTCCTAAAGGATGGAGGGAAGTGAAAGTAATATTTATCCCCAAGCCAGGTAAGGGTGACTACACAAACGCCAAATCCCACAGACCAATAAGCCTGACTTCCTTTCTCCTAAAAACTCTGGAAAGGCTATGTGATAGGGAGCTGAGGGACGGCGCTCTTAAAACCATACCGCTACATGGTAATCAGCACGCATACAGCTCAGGTAAGTCGACCGAATCTGCTCTTCATCTGGTAGTCAGCCAGATAGAGGACGCGATTCATCAAAAGGGCACCTGCCTGGGCACTTTTATAGACATCGAAGGAGCCTTCGACAAAACCAACTTCTCCAGCATCAGTAGCGCCCTCTCCAGACATGGAGTAGAACAGGTACTAACGGACTGGATTACAAACATGTTAAGCAAACGAGTGGTTCGCCTTGAGGATGAGCAGCAGTTGGCCATGATAGCCAGAGGCTGCCCTCAGGGAGGAGTTCTGTCCCCCCTTCTATGGAATCTGGTAATTAATGACCTCATCACCAAACTCAACGCCAACCGCTATTACACGATAGGGTATGCAGATGACCTCGCAATCCTTGTATCGGGGAAGGTGACGGGAACGATCTGTAACCTCACTCAGCAAGCACTACGTATCGTAGAAAGTTGGTGCAGGAAATTTGAACTATCAGTGAACCCCACTAAAACTGAACTAGTCATGTTTACCCAAAAACGAGCATTAGGCCCATTCTGTCTACCGAAACTGTTCGATACAGAGCTTCAGTTGGCCAGCGAGGTCAAGTACCTTGGGGTCACTCTAGACAGTAAGCTAAACTGGAGTAGCCATGTAGACAACAAGCTAAACAGGGCCTGCATCGCCTTCTAGCAATGCAGGAAAATGATAGGTAAGAAGTGGGGCCTATCCCCCAAAATCATACTGTGGCTGTACACAGCTGTGATCCGCCCCATGATCGCCTACGGGGCCGTGGTCTGGTGGCCCCGCACACAGCTGGTTACAACCTCCAACAAACTACAACGCCTGCAGAGACTAGCCTGCGTTGCGACCACTGGCTGCATGAGGACTACTCCGACTGCGGCAATCGAAGCCATGCTGGGTCTAACCCCGCTCCATCTGTTTATACAGCAGGAGGCGACGATGGCGGCGGTGCGTCTTAAGGCAATTAATCTCTGGGGTAAGAGAAACACACAACACACCGCGCTGCTCGAGGGACTCAATTCTGAGTTCCCTATTACGAAAGCCATAAATGATCGGGTGCCCAAACAATTTATCTTCGATAAAAAATACAGGATTCAACTTCATGAGGATCACCGATGCGAGGGCTTACGCCCCACAGAGCTACGAATCTTCACCGATGGATCCAAAACAGGTAGTGGCACAGGTGCTGGAATCTTCTCGGAGGACTTCAACATACAGATAGCCACACCATTGGGGGTCCATAACACAGTGTTCCAGGCCGAATGTATGGGTATATCTCTTGCCGCTTTAGCCATCATGGCCAGGGAAGTTAAGGACCACTCGATACGTATACTCTCAGACAGCATGGCTGTTCTGCTAGCGCTAAACAGCCACACTGTTGACTCTGGGCTGATATACGAGTGCCACCAGCGCCTTAACCAGGTGGGTAGCCTCAATAATATTACCATTCAATGGATCAAAGGACACAGCGGTTCGCGGGGCAACGACGCAGCCGACGAACTTGCCAGAAGGGGGTCGAGCATGGCACCAGTGGGGCCAGAACCCATTGCGCCACTCCCCTTCGGGTACCTACGCACTCTGGTAAGGAAACGAACCAGGGACCAACATCACAAACTTTGGTTGGACCACGGTGAGTGCAGGCAGGCCAAGGAGGCACTCCCTACAATTGATGGCCGCTTCACGAAACAGGTTCTCCGACTAACTAAACAACAGCTGCGTACAGTCACTGCAGCTGTAACTGGCCATGGGTCATTTAATAAACACCTCTTTGTCATAGGAGTCACAAACAGTCCGCTTTGCAGAGCCTGCATGGAGGACGACGAGACAGCAGCTCATGTGCTGTTATACTGCCCGGTGGTCGCCACATACAGGGCAAAGTACTTCGGTAACCCAGGTACCCTACGTGAGATTGTCAGTGACACCAAGGCGCTGCTGGCCTTCTTTGAGGAGCTGGGGTGGATCGAATAACCGATTTTCCCACCCGTACGCAAAATACGCGCTTAGTCGTGGAGTTGCGGATATCAGCCCGTATTACCTATTACCTATTAAGCCGGCGGCTCGCCATCCGCGTGGTGACTCCTCGCCGGCCGCGCGGTGACGCCTCGCCGCCCGTACGGTGACGCCTTGCCGCACATGAACAACAAGCTGTCACCTCACCAGTGGCGTGCCGGTAGCGAGCGGTCGTCTTGCTCACGGCGCATTGGCGACTAGCGGTCACCTTGGTTACGCCGCGTTGGTGACTAGCGTTGGCGGTGGACATCTAGACTAGATTTTTCGAGGCGGTGCCACCCAGGGCGTTAATGCGCTGGAGCGGTGCTGTTTTAATGGGCGAAGTCCTTTGGTCCGCCAGTGAATAGGCTGATTTGATGATCCCGATCTCACAGACTTAGAGCAACTCGTCTGCTTGTCTGTGATCTTTGCTACGATCTCCGAATGATCCGAATCGTATATCGTATATCGTCCTGAAGGACGAGAACGGGGCCTCGCGCGGGTTAGCGGGAGGGGAGTCGAGTTTCGAGCCAGGTGTCAAGTTATTGCGCCCGGGTTGTAAGTCAAAACTGCACAGAGAAAGTGGTATTTTTTATCTTTTTTCCATAGAGTAAAACTTCTTCATATTTTTTTACTCCACGACACAAAACGTCAAGTTTGACAGTTATTATGTTTACGGGAGGATGAGGTGTTTTTTTTGTCTGATTTTTTGTTAGAAAGTTCAAAAAAAAAATTAAAATGTTACAGCGATTAATTTACAGTAGTTTTGAACTGAAAATATCTCGGAAGAATTCACAATTATTGTTTAATATCCCGACCAGAGCTCATTTGTGTCAGCAGTGTGGATCCAGGTTATACTATCGGTACAAGGTGCCAGATAAACGAAATATTTATGAAAGGACCTTCTCTAACAAATATGGTTTATTCAATTATAAATTTCGGTGCTACACAACTCAAGTGGACGCTCAGAAGAAGAATGTACACTTCGAAAGTGTTAACGAAAAAAATCCAATAGAAACCACGAAAAAGATCAATGTCAAATTAAAGACATCAGAACTGAAACGATTATTTACATTAGCTGAACCAGAGAAATGGACTCTTGCTGGTATGTATTTCACCTTGTTTATTTGACCATGTGTTAAAATTTTGGTAAATAATAAGTCAAATTTTGGCATTTTTCTTTGCAGGTGCTATTGGCTTCCTTATTGTGTCTTCTAGTGTCACTATGGCTATACCATTTTCACTGGGTCAGGTGTTAGACATAATTTATAGCAGTACAAGTGACCTGAGTTCTGCCCGAGAGAAGCTGGATACTCTATGTCTGATGCTGTGTGGTGTGTTCCTTGTAGGAGGTCTCTGTAACTTTGGCAGGGTGTATTTAATGTCTATATCAGGTAACTACAATCCTAAACTCACTAAAGAATAATACAAGTTCCCAAAGTTTCAACTTAAAAACTTCTTAATAGATTCTAGTCTGAATTTTCTAAATGTTGTTATAGTTTGGAAAAAAACGATAATCTTTTGACTGTAACCTACTCAACTTGATCCAATAATGTTGTTAAGAATGTAAAAGAGTACAACAAAATAATAAATACCAGAATAATCAGTATCAAAATAACAAATTCTTAAAAAGAAATTGTTGGATACATAATACATAACTAATATTATTGAATGATAGTAAAATAAACTAGCTCAATTAATGAGCTTCTATATATTTCAGGCCAAAGAATGACACAGTCACTCCGCAGACAAGTTTACAGAGCAATAATGCGACAAGAACCCGCATGGTTTGGTAAAACATCAACTGGAGAGCTAGTCAACAGGTTATCGGCCGATACACAGCTTGTAGGACGTAACCTCAGTCAGAATGTCAGTGATGGTCTACGTTCACTGTTTATGGTAGGAGCTGGGACTGGAATGATGGTAAGAAATTTTTGCAATGATATCAAACCTTTTTGTTTTATGTATAGGCATCCTGATTGGATTATGAATTCCTTTTATGGCAGAATTTTAAGTATGGTTGTTCTGTGTAGTTATAACAAGTTACTGTTTCGTGTTGTGTAGCCTTTCAAGAGGCCAGTGATTTGAAGATCTAATATTAAATATAGGTGTTGGTACACTATCATTTTATCAGTGTAAAATTGAGGACAGATTGCATCATCTCACTTTCACAGTGACCCAAATGTGTGTTAGATAGTGACCATGTATTGTAAATACATAGATGGCCAATGCTTTATTATTGTTTGATGATAATTCAGATTTCTCTTTCTACATACAAGTCGCCATGTTAATAAGTAGATATCCTTTTAACTGACTTCCAAAAAAAAGGAGGTTATCAATTCGATATGTACATATATATGTAATATTATTGGAACTGCAATATATTTACATATGATAAATAATCTATTAGATTAGGGCTTCCAAACAATTTTTTTTATTTTTATAGGTGTATATCATGTATGTAGGTGTTTAAATTTAACAAGTCACAATGACATTATGTGAGTTTTGAGTTGCTTATCATTGTGTTCTATAATAGAATTTTATCTAAAAAAAAACCTACTTCGAAAAAAAAACTATGAATTGAAAAATTGCTTTTGGGGAGTTAGTGTCTTTGGTTTTGTATTTTCGTTATTTGCCACCGTCTTTCGAAATTTAAGTTATTTTTCACTTTGTAGTGTTTTTTTGGAAGTTTTTATTTCTCGCTTTTTAGTGCGTCAGTTTCTAAGTTATAATAGCCTAATGTCAACTGCTTATCACCTTTTACAAAATATTTCTTTTCCCGATGCAGGGACGTTAATTGTTGAGGAGTTCTCGTGGTAGTTCACCATCTGCTTCACTTCTCCATATGCATTGTGACGAACATAAATTGCGTGGCAACCATATTAAAGTAATCGAATCGCAACCCGTGGAATACTTATTATTGAGTAGTTCCGGTGGCCATTTGTGGTCTTCATCATCAGTTCCACTTCACCAAATGGTGCTTTCCGAGAGCAACTACACGAGTTACTATAAAAAATACCCAAATCGCTATAGGTGTGCCTACTTATAATATTTGAAGAGTCCCTCGACTTCTCCAGGATCCCATCATCATTTATCCTGACCTGATGACCATGGGACCACCTCGGAAGTATAGAACTAAAAGAATATTGCAAATCCGTCAATACATGACGGAGTTATGCCCAAAAAAAAAAAAATTACATCCGAATTTATAACCTCTCCTCCTTTTGGAAGTCGGTTATTTTACTTTATTTATCCTAACTAATATTATAAATGCGAAACTGAGTTTGTTTATTCGTTTGTTTGTTACGATTTCACGCTAAATAGGCTGAACGGATTTGGATGAAATTTGGCACATGGGTAGACCATGATCTGGAGAAGGACTTAGGATACCTTTCATCCACCGTAGGCGCGGGCTTGCGGACGGTGAGCAATGGGTAGCTCGCCGTCCGATAGGGACCAGGCCCGGGTCGACGGCGCGTTGTGTTCCACGCGCGCCTCAAAGAGATGTCAGCACCAACTGACGGGGTCCGGAAGGGCCAATGCCTGCCGGGGTTGCGGGTTTGTCTGAAAGGGATATCATGACCTCGGCACACAGGCAACGGAAGGAACACGGGTGGGTTTTAGTCAGTAAAAGTCTGACACGCCCTCCCGCTCCACCCAGATCGGGAGAAGTTATTTGATAATTTCCCATCCTCAAAAAAAAAAAAAAAGGATACCTTTCATCCCGATATTTCCACAGAATCGAGACTTAGGCTGCGTTTCCACCAGAGATGAGCGAGGATCGGTAACGAGAGATGTGTGTTAAACTAACCAACAAAATCGCTTCATTGACATAGTTTGAGCTAAGCTAACGTTGTTATTGGTTAGTTTATCCCTCGTTAGCGTTACGCATCCTCGCTCATCTCTGGTGGACACGCAGCCTAATGCGGGTGAAACCGCGGGGCGCAGCTAGTTAAATAATAAACAGAATTATCGTAAACCTCTTAAAATAAACTGAGACCTTGATCAAACTAGCCTTTTCGTCAGTTTCATTCGCGCAGATACCGATATTTAAATATACATTTTAAATTCGCGCCAATCAATTTTGCTGTTAAGGAGCCAGAGGAGCCATCTCCGTAGACCCCACACGTTCTTTGAATTCGTTACGTTTATCATCTGCATAGGGATACACCATTGATGTTTAGAATATAATGGAAATACTGCATCAATTTGTTTAATAGTATGACTTACCTGTTTCAATAGGGACATGAATGATAAGCAAATATATTGTATGACAAGCAAATTTATTGTGTTAGCTTAAATAATTCTAATTTCGATTTTAAGCATGATAACTAAAGCCATTAGTGCAGGCCGACTTTTCTTAAATATGCAATAAAATAAGTTTTATAATAGAGGTGCAACTAAATGTACATTGATCGACGACGATAGATGAGAGAGACGTTCATACAGATCCAGTGTGGTGCATGGCAACCGGGTTCTAAAGCATAACCGTCGAACTGATTTATTCGACGTTGAATGATGTAAACCTTGCTGTTTCAAATCATGAATTCAAACGTCCTTATCGTCGTTTGTCTATCGTTCATCGATCGATGGTCAGTCGACCATCGCTTGTCCATTAATCTCCAAAGTTATCGTTAATATTTTGAGGTGATCAATAGCGAATAGCGACGTCGATCGACCGCAGTCAAGTTGCACTTTTATACGACTACTCTGAAATGCTTGATATCAAACTGAGAACATAATAATCGAGGTGCCAATAATGTCAATATTTTGTTTAGTTCTACATGTCTCCATCGCTGGCACTAATTGGGCTATGCGTGGTGCCTCCTGTGTCAATGTTGGCAGTCATATACGGAAGATTCGTACGAGGCATCACGAGACAACTACAGGATGCACTGGCCGAATCTAGTGAGGTACTTACCATTATTTCATTGAACTGTGTTTGAATTGTTTTGTCCCCTCTATAAAGAACATCTTAAAAAAAAATCGGCCGTCACGGTTCCTTGGTGCGTTCAGAGAGATCGCATACTAACTAACATGTCTAGAGTTTCATTTATACATCGATGTAGTATGGTTTATGCAGAAGAAGTGCATATTAAAAGCAGAAACAACAGCGCGATCGAGGTCACGGGTTGACCCATTTGGCACTAAAAATAAACAACAAAATCAGGCTATAATGTTCCCAATACTGAGACTCAAACCTCCCATGTGTGAGAGGGAGAGGCCGTAATCCATCAGGCGGGTCAAAACGGCGCGACGGGTGGCAAACTTATAGATAAGCAGCAGCTTTCATATAAAATGTTCCAAATCCTTACATGAATATTGTTTTTATATTATCATATTGTGTGCTATTATCCTTATCTTGAACATCATGCAGTAATAATAACAACAATAAATAGATAAGACACCAAAATGAACACAATATGATACGTGCTAAAATATTCACATGTAGGAACGAGTATAAACACACATAAACATGGCATTTCACGCTCAATTCTTTATGAATAAAAATACGACAAAATTTGCATTATATTCATTGACGTATGTTTGTTAATAGTCTTTTATTTACATAAGTGACTAGATTACTAGAACAACGGGACAGCGTTGTTCTAGTAGTCGCAAGCGCTGCTGCTGAGCGTTCTGGGTTCGATTCTCAGGACGGGCAGTGTTATTGAATTTTTTCAGTAGCAATCTGGGGTCTGGATTTCTGCCCAGTTTGTGGCAATACGCTCGCCATATTTAACATGAAACGCAAACACAACTGCCTACTCCTTGGGTGAATACAGGCGTGATGCTTTATTCGTCGTTAATTTCCATTTTATTCCATTTACAGTTGGCTGAAGAAAAAATATCAAACATAAAGACTGTGAAAGCATTTAGTAAAGAGGAGGCAGAATGTCAGACTTATGGAGAACGAATAGAGAACTTACTGAAACTCGCTTATAAGGAGTCGTTGGCTGTCGGCAGTTTCTATGGATTGGTAAGTTAAGTTAATCCTAACTCCCAACTCACTCAAGCGCCCCAGCGCAACCGGAAAATTCGCGTCGAACGCCCAGTCGCGCGATCGGAATTTTTGTTTTTTTTTCTATATTCCTCTATGCTTCAATACAAGTGTGCTACCGATCTACAGACGCGCTAATTATGAATACAGACCCACTTAGTATAATTATTAGAAGGTTCCATGCACCTCCTACACTACGAATACGTTTTTTAAAACAGGTCAGAGGCAACAGTTGTTGCCCGGGCGATTAACAGGAAAAGTAAAACGGCACAATAGTGTAATAATATTATAAATGCGAAAGTGAGTTTGTTTGTTTGTTACGCTTTCACGCTAAAACGGCTGAACGGATTTGGATGAAATTTGGCACATGGGTAGACCATGACCTGGAATAGGACATAGGATAATTTTTATCCCGATGTTCCCACGGGATCAAGACTAATGCGGGTGAAACCGCGGGGCGCAGCTAGTGGTCTATAATTACTTGATGATCATTATTTATGTATGATTGCAAATAACTGCAAGTTTAAACATCGGAAATCCAATCAATGATTACATTTCGTAACTATGCCCCGAGTTGCCCTACTTTTCCTTTCAAACAAAAGCTTGATCAGCATGCGTAGCATGACCACCGTTGAAACGGGTTTTTTCCACGGAAGAATAGACAAAATGACAGATTGTGATTGTTTATCTGTCATTTTGTCTATTCTTTAGTCGACAAATCCCGTTTCTCGGGTAGTCATGCTACGCGTGCTGTTGATCTTATAAAAGCGTTGTTTTCGTCTTACATTTTCTGAGGCTCGCTTGCACCACAAAAGCGTTTAGCGCTAAACATATTTAAAACGTCATTCTGTGTCTGTCATCATCAAACGATTGACAGAAACAGTGGTGCAAGAAGGGCTCATGACTACTTTACGATCTTCCTTTCCTCTTTTTCATCCACTTGGTTTAGAGACTGAAAAATCACTTGGTAAAGGCTCATAATCTATATAATGTGTAACTGAATTAATGCTATGAAAGTAATTCGTTCTGAATCGTTTACTGAATCGATTTCTGTCATTTTTAATACCTATAGGTAATTTTTTATACCAAAAATGATTAAAAATACGTAAATTACAGTCAACACTTCCGCTGTACAGTAAAATAAAACAAAATGGACGAAGTACGTAACGTGTGCGACAGTGTCCGTGCATAGATTTGTAATGTGACCACAATTTTCTCGCAGAATAAGAATATTTTTTTAAATGAATAAACAATATTTTATACATAATAGTAAGAATTCAGAGCATTATGATTATAACATGATATTCTAATTGGGGTGTTTGGGGATGTGTGTTAATTCCGGGACATGTTCTTTTAATAAATAAAAATGTCATGCTGTTCGTTGGTAAGCGCATCACATGAGAACGGCTGACCCGCTTTGGCTATTTTTTGTTTTAAAATGTTTGTAATAGTCCGAATTAGGTTTTTATGGAAAGAAAATTTGGAATAGTTTGTCGGAAAATTTTAAAATTCGGGAAAAACTGAACGTCCTTTTATTGATAGGATTTTTGTATGAAGTCATGACCTTTGGACAACGTCGTTCAGAAAAAGAACTAAAGACTGTTATTGCCCTAAAACTTATTCTCCATAATCAAACATTATCAACTTGTAATCACAGACGGGCCTCGCAGGGAACACGATAATAATCCTGGTGCTGTACTACGGAGGCGGTATGGTCGCGACCGAACAGCTGACGGTCGGCAATCTGACGTCATTCCTTCTATACGCTGCGTATGTGGGCATCAGTATTGGAGGCTTGAGCAGCTTTTACACGGAATTGAACAAAGGAATTGGTGCTGCTACGAGGTTGTGGGATATTATTGATAGGGTTCCTGCTATTCCGGTGTCAGGTAATAAGAATTTTATTACTAATGTAGTTCTCAAATTAGTCTAATATCTACTCTCTAATTCAACGAAGATACGGGCCCATCCGAAAGTCAACTACTATAACTCGAAAGTAAACTACATTCGTCAAAACAAGTGACAATATAAATTTTTCGGACGGGCAAAACACATCAGGATTATGGAGAACTGTCAAATCGTGTTGTCATTCTATCATAGTTCGGGCCCTGAACTTATTTGATGTCCGTAAGTGATACGGATTAATATACACCCGTAACTTCGGCCAAAACTACGGATTCTTTGCTTACGGACCCTCTGTACGCGTTGGTTCCGGCCCGGCACAATCGCGCTTTACCATGCACCATTGTAGCTACTATGGTACATCTAACGAATAAAATAGAAGCACCGCGCGGTGATGTGATGCAACAGTATGTGCGCAAGCGCAAATCCCATGTCTGGTGACGATGACTATTTAACATATTGTCAATTAAGATTTCAAATACCTAACTTAATGTCTATTTTTTCTTTATTTGATCACGTTCTATAATTTGATATCTCTGTTGATGTTTGAATTTTGAATTAGGAACAAAAAAAAAAAAAATGATTTAATAACATGTTCTTTATCTCGTACTCCAAAGGATTCCATTAAAAATCCTTTCCATTAATTTCAGGTGGATTGAGACCAGCTTCCAAGCCCAAAGGCGAATTAATATTAGAAAACGTATTCTATTCCTACATTGACTCACCTTTAATAAAGGGTGTGAACTTGCACCTACATCCTGGGAAGTCGATAGCCCTGGTAGGAAGGTCAGGTTGTGGTAAAAGTACCATAGCATCGTTGATAATGAGGTTATATGACCCTGATAAGGGCAGGATACTGCTGGATGGAGTCGATATTAAAGACCTGGATCCAAAATGGCTGAGGAGTCACATTGGTTTTGTTAGTCAGGTATGTATTTTGCCAATTTTCTAATATTGCCGCCATTGGTAGAAAGGGCGCATCTGAGGAAAGGGACTGGGGAAAGATGATCCTTACTAGATACCCCTTTTTAGGGTTCCATAGTCAACCAGGAAACCTTATAGTTTCGCCATGTCCGACTGTCTGTCTGTCTGCCCACGGCTTAGCTCAGAGACTCTTAGTACTAGAAGACTGTAATTTGGCATGGGTATACATATTAATCACGCCGACATATTGATAACGTTTAGGTTACCTCCCCTACACGTAAAGTGGGGATGTTTTTTTTTCTCATATACCCCATAGTGTCGGGTATCGTTGGAAAGGTCGTTCAAAAATATTGTGAGTCTGTCAATATCGTTTTTGGATTCAGACATTCGTTTGCGAAATATTAAGCTTTAAAGTGCTAATTTTAGAGTCAAGTGTACCCCCCCAGCTAAATGGTTGGTTTTGGATATGTGAAAAAATTCACGGCAGTAGAACATATAACGAAATTCAAAGGAAAACTATCACAGCTAAGTAGGCTCTACAAGTTAACGAGTAATAATCGTCCAACTTACATTTGCAGTTGCAAGAACATGTTTTTCAATATTAAGTTTGTTCTTGTTCCCAACTACGAAACGTTTCATTGTGCATGGTCCGACACGCACTTGACCACGCCTTTTTTAGCCTTACGTCCTTTTTTTTAATTCTGTAGTTGCACCCCTTTGTTTATAAGAGAGTATAATACTACCTTTGCCATCGTTATCTTTACGTATACTGCTTTCGCCGCTATAGAAGGCGCGGGCTCGATTCGGGCCTGTATCCAGCAGATGGTAGACGATCCAGCTTAGTATCGTGTAATTTTAGACGCCTAATTAAGTCCAGTAGAGAGCTAAGCAGTACCAAAGCTTGGGCAGAAAAAAAGGCGAATTTTCAGATTCAGAATAGTCGCGCAGGGCTTGTCACATGGCGTGGTAGAGGCTTGGTGGACTACAAATATAACTCGAACTTTATTAGTTTTCTTGTTGTAAAACAACCGGTTTCTGTATTGAGAATTTCTGTGTAAGCATTATTAGCCCGTGAAATTCAAAATTTATTTGCAAAAAACATAAGAACAACTTCGAATTCTTAATCCAGAAACCGGTTGTTATTCTCAGCTACATTTTAACCCACTTAATAAGTTCATCGCCTGATAGCTACGTGAATAACTTACATAAAACCAACACTTTTGTTTATCTCTTGACATAAAGGTTATCAATGAATGGCCAAAAGTGTATCCTAAAACAAAATTATTATATATTTGTATATTGTTTCGTTTCAGGAGCCAGTATTATTTAGTGGGACCATAAAAGACAATATACTGTATGGTGCTTTAGATGAAGATTTTGATGATGAAGAATTATTAGAGAAAAAAACTAAAGTGAGTATTTATGTAGGAGCATCGCTTTCACTGGCAGTGCAGGATTTTTGCACACGCAAGTAATACGACGTGTATAGCGCTACAAGGTACTTTTGGCACGTGGTCAAAATCGGAACTAAGGCCGCTATGTTGCATACCTTAACAAGTGACATTTCACAATTCGCAAAAATGTTTACCGACAGCGCCCTCTGGTGTATCGAAAATGATACACCGTTCCCATTACGTACAAGGAGTTAAGTATGCACACGGCTTTCGTACTTTTTATATGGAGAATAAAGAGTTCTGGCCTTGGCGAATCTTTCGGTGTGTTTGAGTATTAAAGCTATTTGCGTCTACTAACGAAGGCCACCGTTGCAATCACTGAAGCAATATTGCAGTTTCATTCCCAATGAATATGATTGGAAACACTCTCACATTGTCTGCAGTTATTGGACCGAGTCCAGTCTGCGTACAAACCTTAGAATTTATAATAATATCTTATCACGTGCATAGATGCTAATATTTACATAATTACGTCATCAAATACACACATAACCGTGGTAGTTTATAAATAAATTTTAAGTTGCGCAATGATGCTATCAAAGCGTTACCACTTTAGATTGTTAATTGTAAATAGATACATTACAAAACTACGATAACAAATAAACAAAACAAAATAGTTTACAAACATTTAACTTTCTGAGTTTAAATATACTGTATTCATGGTCAGGAGCAAAAATTGGTCTGACAAGTGTCACAAGTGTGACTTAACAAATAATGTGGGCTATCGTTTTTGTGTTCACTAGCTGGCGCCACTGGCGAGTGAGGTCCTGTCGGTACTTTTATTTGCTATATTTTGAATATGTTTAAGTACCCATTACTTTATATAATGTTTATTTTATTATATTTTAAAACTTCAAATTAATATTTACATTATAACATAACATCACGCCTTGTTTCCCGGAAGGGTTAAGTAGAGGTGTACAGGGGGCCTACCATGCACTCTTATAGCAGGTCAATTTTCGGCGGCAAGTGAACTGTCGGGCTATTTTGTACCATGAACACGTCACATAACAGGCGAGCCAGCGATCACGTGACTAAAGCCGGTCAGTGGTCACGTGACAACATTTCACTGGTCTGACCTGCGACAAGCTCTACCATCAAGTCCTTTTTGACATGTATAACCTTGAAAACTGAACTGCCCTGCAGTCATATTAAGCAGGCGTGTAAAACTAACTTTTATTGAACTGTTTTCTTTAATTAAAAAAAGAAAAAGCAAGTACATGGTAATTAGTAAGTAAATATAATACTATTGTGGCGTTATTTAAAAATATAGACAACAAAAAAGACAATCTCTTTGTCGTTTATTTTGGATGTGTGAGCAAGATGAAATAATTATATGAGTTTCTTGAGGAAGATGGTGATAAAAACAGTGTGAAACAAATCGGTAAAATCCAAAGGAAAGTTTTATGTTCAACAAACTTGTACTTATGTTATAGAAATGGTACGAGTAAGCAGATGTAAACGAAATACAAATCAAGAACACAATAAATCGAAATAAAAACCAATATCTACGTTAATGTTTAATAGATGTTGTAGGTAAAGACAATATTCGTAGTCTCACTAAAAAACCACTTCCAGCTGCCCAGCCTTTTTTTTTTTTTTTTTTTTTTTTTTTTTTTTTTTTTTTTTTTTTTTTTTTTTTTTTTCCGGGGTGGAAAATCCTCATGGATGTCCTCCGCCCTGGGGCGGGCGGAGGGGTCTGTCAGACTCTTACTGACTAAAAACCACCCCGGTGTTCCGAATCACACCTACGCCGGGGGTCGCGGGAACGAAAGAATCTTCCGCAACCCCCGGCCGGTGCCGGCCCGCCACCGCGGGCCTCCTCTCGGGTCAGGGGGGGGAGTGAGGTGTTTAACTCCCCCCGCGACGTCTCAGAGGGGCGCGCGTGGAACACTACGCGCCGCCACCTCGGGTCCTGATGTGTGGGGGGCGACGGCAGCTGCCCAGCCTTGCCCAACCTCTATAATCATTGATTGATAGCACCACCAACAATGGAATTCAAATGTTCTGTCACTTTAGTCCGCAATCTGCGGGACATTTCCCGAGTTTGAGCACTTTTATTGTAGCCCATTGAAATGTCCTCTTATGATTATTAAAAAAAAATCGAGAGTGTTTCCAATTGTTCTTAATGAAACTCTCCTTAGTCATTATTACCACATAACTGAACTTTCTTACCACTCGTACAGTATACCACTCGGACACTATACAAATGTGTGCTTTGTTTTTGTGATTTATTTACAGAAACAGATTTACCTGTTCAAAAAAAAAACCTGCAAATAAGAACTCACTTCAATTTCCAATACTTATTCAAAATGACCTCGTAATTTTTTGTGGTGTTGACAATTTATTTGATACGCTGTCGTTCGAAAATAGCAATAACTTTGATAAGTTTTTCAAGTAGATTCTTACCTTTATTTACCATCTAAAAGGGTCTCCAACGTCAAAATCGTGTTAAATAAGCTTTTTTGCTACGAATCATAGTTTATTTTTAATTCTCTTGATCATTTTAAACTGTTATTAAATTAATTTTATCTAACCGTAAAACCGGTAACATTCCGAAAAAGTATTTCCGAACGTTTGTTTATAATATGGCGTACCGGTCAACGATAACGTAGCAGGTCTGAAGTTGATACATTGCAGGTCAGACGGAAATGCTCAAGGTACAAATTGAAAACCTGTCAGGTTAACTGCTAAGTTGACCTGTCATGTTACTTGGCAAGTATTCTAAATGTTCATGGTAAGGCCCCAGGTGTGCATAGTAGGTACCTACACCCACATTTCGCCAGCTATGTTTAAGTCCCATGTAATAGGCCTATTGCCATCAACCAGACACAAATCCGGACTCCGGGCAGCTACTGAGAAATTCGTAATGAAAAAACTCAATAACACTTTGTTCGACCTGGGAATCGAACCCAGGACCTCATGCTCAGCAGTAGCGCTTGCGACCACTAGACCAACGAGGCATTACTACATTACATTATATTGTTAATTATTTTAGTTATATTTACATTCTAATGTTCCTAAAATAGGCAAGCATAAAGCAGACAAATATTATTCTTCCTCCAAGTGCTACCAAATTAGACCCTAAGTTGTTAGCCATAACATTTAGCAATAATCTTTAAAAAAATTACCAATTATAAGTAAAAATTCCCGATAGAAAATCCCGCAAACACTGATCATTCAGTTAAATTTGACATTTCTAGAGACCTCACTCTACACTAACGCCTCCAGCGGTTAATTCAAGCGCGATTACCCTCATTTTGGTTTTGTCCGGAAACTTAAGAGGGAATGCCAACGGAGAGACTTGAAAATTAGGTATTTCAAGAAACTATCGCTGTCGCGAGAGTTCGGCGTTCAGCCGCTATTCGTGCCATAAGGACAGCTGCAGATCCGACTGCCTAAGTTTAAAGTCATAATTCGAGGTTTGGCTGACGCATATTTCCTCGTCCAATATTGAACCAATTTAAGCGATATTCTTTAGACTGAATATGTTTTTCTTTTTTCATTAATAGTTGTCTTTGTACACTCTATTGACAGCGGTCTAAATATGCAATTCTGAGGGTGCTAGTGCTTACAAAGATAATGTTTCATCAAAAAGGAAAACATAGGGACGTACAAGTAGTTGATATTTATTTTACTGTAAAAAATCATTGCTTTAAGGTCATAAACCAGCAAAAAAACAGGCGAGAGCGTTAAAAATATCGTACTGCAATAGTCCTGCACCAACCGGGGGTTGTCCTTGGGTGCACTTGCATAGTGCATACAGGGATAATCGTCGGTTGGTGCCTCATTCCATTTAAAATTGTCTAAGGGGCCTCTGCGGGTTGGCTTAGGTCCCTCGAATGCCTTCCAAAAAGTATTTTTAGTCATAAAAAGACTTGAAAGCTCTTTTCCGGTAATAACGATGCAATAAGAGCCAATTTTCGAGCACGTGTGATGAAAAAACTACTTTTTCATTCGTCTTCTTCACGGCACAGCATTCCGATCCATGCAGTACACAAAACATTGTAAATGCTAATTGTTTTTAAAATAGTAACCATGGAGTTTCTTGCCGGCTCTACGACCAATTGGAACCGTGCACATAAACCTACAAAGCTAGTAGCTGCTGCTGCTGCTGCTGTAGCTTTTTTATTTATGTTTAGTGTGTTTTAAGTTTAATGTGTGATTTCCTGTGCGAGTCTCAATAAATACTTTTTCTTTCTTTCTTTCTTTCTTTCTAGTTGTAGGTTTATGTGAAGGAAAATATTTAGAATTTGAATTTGATAAGAACACAACTGCAATTCCTCTGGTATTGCAGTTGCCATAGGCAGCGGTGACCACTTAGCCATTCAAAAACATAAAAATAACCTCGCAAAAAACCTTTGTCCTCAGGTAGACACCCCCTGGATGGCGGCAGCTAAAACGGCACATTTACACGAACTGGTCGTAGCTACAAGCGAGGGCTGGGGGCGACAGGTGGGCGCGCGGGGCGGGCAGCTCAGTGGAGGACAGAAGCAGAGGGTCGCCATAGCTAGGGCTATCGTTAAGGTACGTATTTACTTTGTCAAATGTGCCAATCCAGGATGGTACAGTCAAGTGTTTTATGTCTTCGTCAGTTTTCAAATTCTTTCCTTTATCAAGTCAGGACACATAATACCTTTTGAAGCTACAGCACTGAATAGAAAACTATGTTTAATTACTTAATAACAAAGATCAAAATACCATAAGTACACCTTTGACCATTGTTGAGTTGACATTAAGATAAAACCTTTAAACGGCCTGGCCATTTTATGTTTTTTTTTAAATTTATTAGTCAGTCTGTCAGTTTACCATTTTTTATTCGGCCTGACATTTAAAGAAGATGGTTGAATGTCACTGCGGTATTGAAATTACGACGCAATGTATAATGCTGAGTCGGTAAAACAGATTATGTCGTGCAATGAACAAGTAAAAATAACCCTTACGGTGACGAACATATTTTGGATGGAACTCGTCGTCGATTGTTTCAATTCGACGTCGTTCGATGGTTTTTGAATAGGTTTGTGTTTTTTTTATTATATTTTTCGAAACCTAAAAATAATTATGTATTTATTTATTTAACATAAAACGCGCAATGGCCAGTTAAAGTGATTGACCTATTTGAGCTATTTATTTGCGAAGTTGTAGGCGTTCTAAAGTCCACGCTAGATAGAGATAGCACTACGACCTGACGTCATAAACCAGAAACGCCGTAGTAACAAGTTAATTCAAAGTACAGCGACATTCATAGCATAAATACTAGAAACAAAGATTAATTTATTGTGCCCAGGACTAAGCTCCAAAAAAAATGTAATTGATTTAAGTGCCAAAGTTTACAACAAACTCCCAAGCCATGTTAAAGAACTGAGCCTCAATAAATTTAAATCATTTATTAAACAGAGTATGTCAAAAAGGTTTCTATAAAGTTAAATATTACTTAAGACGACAAAAAGGCTTGGGACTAATTAAGCTACTCCGATGTGACCCACCGCCCAAGCAACAAACAAGTGTTCTAGAATCAAATAGAATCAAAGACTACTTATACGCTAAATAATTGTTGGTTGTTGTGATTAACTCAATACAATGTTTATGTTATTTCGGCAGAACTACCTAGCTTACCTACTGACAGGTTATATGAGTTCATATAATTGTTTAGTTTATTTTATTTGACTGTATAAGTCAATTTATTTAAATTTATTATTGACATAATCTCATTAGTTTTTTTTTAATGAGGTGTATTGCAATTTTCGAGGTCGCTAGGTAACAAGCTAGCGACCTCGAAAATTGATCATATTATTCTTGCCTGAGCAACCGGCAGCAAGTTCGTCATGCTCCCTTAGATGTCACTGCTTGCGGTAGCGTCGGGTTGCCTCCTTCCCTCAAATATGGCGAGGGCGGTAATGGCTGATCTTTGCGTGCTCATGAACGGGTGCTGTTTGTGATGACTGGTCGTCTAGCTGACCATGGTTTTGTTATTATTACTAGTAATTAACTATTTATTTATACAGGGTGGCAGGGATATCGACGCGAAAACTGACACCATGGATTCAGTGCATGATCCTGAATTGAAATTTTTCGTCGGTTATTTAAAAAAAATCTGCTGTTCCATACGGTTTGACCGCGTAGGTATTGCACTTTTCTATGAAACAGCAGATTTTTTAAGGTTCAGAATCATGTACTGAACCCATGGTGTCGTTAGTTTTCGATGTCCCTGCCACCCTGTATTATTTATTTTTATCAAGTTTATCATTCGTGACTTCGAGTTACAGCTATATGTAAACGGGCACGCCCTTTATGCCTGGAGACTTTCATTCGGGATCTGCAGCTCTGTTTACTTTTTACAAGCTTTATATTAGCTTGCTCTGTTCCTATCTGTTTCCGCTTACTCCAATTGCCATCCATTTTTCAAGGCATCCGATTGAGCTGGAACTTGTCATACTTATACAACTACCGAGGCCTTTTGAGAAAATGATACCATGGAGCTGGTCTGATGATGCAGCTGGAAGTTGGCCATAGGAACTTCTCAATCAAACAAGATAGCACCATCGTGTTTGGACTCATTGGTCATGTATTAACAAGTGCTTTGACACTAGGTGGTGTTCAGGGTCTGATGATGGAGCCGAAAGGTGGCCATGGGAAAACCTCAATCAAACATGATAGCACCATTGTATTTGGTCTCATTGGATATGTATTGACAAGTGCTGTTACACTAGCTGGTGTTCAGGCATTGTTGATGTAGCCGGAAGGTGGAAATACAAAAAAACAGTATAAATAGATTTATTTGTCACAGAAAAAATGTGTACGTAAAGATAACTCGAATATTAAAGAAACATTTAAAAAAAATTGGATACGAGTTCCAATTTTTTTTAAATACATTTATTTAACACTGAGTAAAAAGCACACAAATCAAACTGCAGAAAAAAAAAAACAAAAAATAAAAAGTGTAAAAGTGCGATGTAAGAAACGATTGGACGATTTTCAGACTTCTAGGGGTTTATATATAAACGTTGCTTAAAGTTAAGTAATGATTAGCGACTGTTTAACCATACATTTTTGACGTTTGAACGTCACTTAACTTTAAGCAACGCTTATAAATAAACCCCTAGAAGAAAATCGTCCAACCTTCAACTGTAGCTAGACAGCAAGCTGACCCTAAACTTAATCGTGTAGAGGTAACGTAGATGACTGTGTTTATTCTAGGTACAATGACATATGTATTGTATTATAATTTTATTATATAATGTACTGTATTATAACAAGTCATTGTGAATAAAGTCCAATTGTTGACAAATTCACAAAAAGTAAAGCTTGTCCACTCTGCAATGACGCGCGACTGCTGCATTTACGCACACGGTAATCCGGATATAAACAACCAAAATAACTTATTAGTTCATATTTTTATTAATGTGAAATTTATTAGCAACGCATTGTTTCCCTTCATGAAAATCATTATCTAAATTGGTTTTATAGTAATGTTATTACCAAGTCGCTTCCCATGGATGTTTTAAGAAAGAATTGAATTAGGTCCGCATTCTAGAATGTACTCATGCCTTGAGGCATTAAGTCTGCCTATGTACCACTACTGTATATGAAGTTAAAATAAATAAGTAAACACAGGTGGGTTTCGTTTTCAAAGTAGGTTCTTGAGTGCGCGCCACGCATCAATGACATAGACACTAGCGCCGTGTCAAATGGACTTCAGTGGTGGCGCGGACTCTAGGTTGAGATTAGTAAAACATCCGTCAGTTTTAAGTTTCGAATTTCAAAAGAATACATTCCAAAGATTTCATTCTAGAATACAGGCCTCAGGTACAACAATTAAACAACAATTTTTTCCTAGCCCACGCAGATTCTGAGCCCAAGCAAAGTCGACTGAAGGATTTTGTCAAGACGATTGGCAGCAGCGTCCGTCCATGTTTCAGCAATATTTTTTCGCTACCCTGTTCTGTCCCACTTCTGGGCATTGAGTCCGTTCATCTTTTCTTAGTCCCGCGGTCTGGGGTCCTTCAAGTTTCTATGGAATCTATCCAGTACACTGCTCTGCCACCTGTACACATGTACACGAGAAGATGTAATGACTGTGTCAGCAAATGGTGTTCGCCTTGCTGAATTATGGGCCAACAAATATTGGGCTTTAAAATTTGCCATCGGCACGCTAAGAAGAAGATCCTGTCCTGTGATCTTTTTTTGTGGCCTGTCGTGACCCTTTTTTCAAGGCCTGCGTTTTTTCTAAACATAATTATTATAAAAATACTGGCATATAAGACTCTGACTTTGTATATCGGTGACGAGTGCAGTGCAACGTAGCAGTGTTGGGCTCAATCACTAAAATTTTCAATATTTTTATTAGACAAACTAAAAAATTTGAGATTTTATAAGTTTTACTAAACCAATCACTTTGGAAATTTTAGTTTTAGCTGAAACTAAATATAAGGTCATTAATTTTAGTTTTTATTTAAAACTAATTTTGCTTTTAAAATATCTAATTAAAGAACTGGAACTCAATTTAATCTTTCAATAATAATTTATTAGTATAAGTTAAATAGTAGATTCTGGGCCAACTTGAACACCAGTACCCTAATTACGTAATACACGATCAATCAGAATCTGAATCGTTTTGAAACAGATTGCTAATCCATTGCTTCGTACGTTCGAAAAAAAAATCTGCTCAACAACGTAAATAACACAATGAATAATTGACCTGTCAAATTGAAACAGATTAGTCGGAATTGTCAACGAAAATATGTTGCGTAATTAGATAGCTGGTTGGGACATATTAATACTCAATGACACGGTATTCTCGGAAATATGTATTTCTTTTGTCTTTACCATACGGATATTGTTTTCTCTATCTATCTGTCACTCGTCCGATCTGGTGATAAGAAAACAATGTTTTTTTTATGGCAACTTATCACACTAGGTATGTGTATATTATTGGCAAATAAGTATCGTTTACCTAAAATCAAGTAATCATTAGTTATAAGTTTTAGTTTGATTGAAATCACTCAGGTTCGTTCAATTCAAAACAAGTCATATCTTACAGGTAGTTTTCTATATAAACCATATTCCTGTTTTTGTCATTATCACCAACAGAGAGAGAGATAGAGAGAGAGATATAGAGAGAGAGATATAGAGAGAGATAGAGAGATAGAGATAGAGAGAGAGAGATAGAGAGAGAGAGAGAGATAGAGAGAGATATAGAGAGAGAAAGAGAGAGAGGGAGATAGAGAGAGAGAGAGACAGAGATAGTATAGGATTGATTAAATACCTGTTTAGGTGCATATAAAAATAAAAAAGCTTGTTATTTGCACACTTTGTATGACTGATTAAAGAATAAACCATTTGTTTATTTAAATAATCCTTTATCTTTTGCATTTTTCTTGACTTTACTAATTAAATTTAATTAAAATAACATTTACTAATTATTTTTTACAGGACTCAAACGAATTCAATCGTCATTTGTTTTAGTTTTTAATCGTCAATCAACCTATATTTTGCCCAACACTGCTACGTAAAGCACCTTTATGAACATGGCCTAAGGGTAATTAGGAAAGATCACTGCATATAAGCAGTGATTTATTTATTTATTTATTTATATATACTTTATTGTACACCAGATTATACATTACATAAAGAAAAAGTAATACACTATAAAATATACAATGGGCGGCCTTATCGCTTACTGCGATCTCTTCCAGGCAACCTTGATCTTTCAGGCGCACGATCTGTCTGCTGAATCGCTTATTAAAATTACGAATTATGCTGTATTCAGTAGTATTGAGGCTAAGCGTATGCTGAGACGCAGGTGACGCAGCACAGCACAGAACAGATTTTGCAGGGTAGGGCAGGCGAGGCAGACATAGGCCGCGAGCGCATGCTGCGACACAGCTACACAGGCACATTCGCGTCTTAGCTAGTACAAACACGCGTCGCGCAGAAATTTGTGCCAGCACTACAACGAGATGCAGAGTAGGACAGAGACATGTTTGCATCGCACGTGCCTCCGCCGCAGCGTACGCAGCTGTCAGTATGTTCATGCTTTACAAAATCTGCTCTGCCCTGCGCTGCGTGGACCTGCGTCACCTGCATCTCAGCATATGCCTTACGGTTCTACTCATATCGGGATGGCCCCACTAGTTTCGAGCTAGACCAGCCCTTGTTTATTTGGTGGTCATGCGGCAAGTGATCATAAGCCGCGAACCGAACTGACTTACACTAGTTGTGCACTCCCGATAAAAGAAATTAAGTAAAGCTGTTGATTATTATAATGTCATGTATTATCAATTCCCATTTTAATTCTTTCACTAAAGATAAGATGTGTAATCACAATCAATCAAAGATATCTTCAATTTAGAACGTAGTTATCACACAAGATTGTGTTGAAAGGCAGATATGACAAAATAAGTAATTTTTTTCTTGTTACAGAACCCGAGAATCCTTATCTTAGATGAAGCTACCTCAGCGCTCGACGCGTACTCCGAGTATTTAGTAGACAAAGCATTGAAGGAGATCAGCAAAGACAGAACAGTTCTCACCATAGCCCATAGACTAAGTACCATACAGTCAGCCGATGAAGTAGCGGTCATGGAGAACGGAGTTATAGTAGAAAAGGGTCCATACCCCGAACTAATAGCGAAACAAGGCGGATTCTTCAAGGAACTCATCAACCATCAGACATTCGTTAAGAAAAATAGAGAACAAAAACATGATGTACCACAAAAATAAAAAGCCTCACTGCTGCGAAATTTGCAAGTTTTGTTAATACTAAAAGAAGTATGTAGTTTAATTTATTTTTAAATCTTGTTTTGTTTTTCATACAGCTCAGGCAATGGATCTTAGTGATCGATGTACTATTATGTATGCTGAGTTATCTTTAAGGCCGCACTTTGGACACGAATTTGTATCGTACGTAAACGTATGATCGTGGTCGTACGAATTGAGTGCGCACACTGAATACATTTTTCTCCATCAAATAGGTAGTGTTCCGGTGATATTGCATAGAACGCACGTAATTACGGACGTCGGAACAATACGTACGTATACGTACGACTAACTCGCACTCAATCTGCGCGCTCCCTTAGTACTTGGAAGGTCGGGATCGTTCGTGCGTGTTCGTATGTGTTCGCACGAGTAATATTCGTACGAAAACGTGTTCAAAGTGCGCACGGCCTTAAACTGTGCGTTATCTATAGTGGGTAGTAAAGACCTGCTTTATGTAATAGGTAGGTACATACTTATTTCCTGTTATTATTTTATTGATGTTTTATAGCTAATACAAAAATAGTAGAATGTTTTGTAAATAAACGTCTGTGCTATTTACCAGTGGCGAAGGGTGCAAGATTTCATAAGGAAAGCCGGTCGAAAAATGTGTGAGAGCTAAAAGCGATCGTATAAAAACCCTGCGTCACTGATTTAGCCTAAATAAGTTTGTGATAAATATATAGGGTGCCAGGGACATCGATGCGAAGATTGTTACCATGGATTCAGTAAATATTTCTGAACTCCCCTGCGTTGAAATTTTTTTTCATTTACTGAATCCATAGTAACAGTTTTCGCGGCGATGTCCCTAACACCCTGTATAGGTGATAGTGTATTTTATTTTATGATGTAGCATGAAACAAAATGCAATATATGGTCTTCATGTGTTCAAAATGATGGAATGTCGAATTGTTACATAATTTATTAAATTTTATCCGGTAAGGTGAATCATAGAGTGACAAACGGGTAAAGGAATATTTTTGTCTGACACAAATAAAATGGTTGTTGTTATTTTAATATTGGATTTTATTTATCGCCTTACCCATTCAAGTGTGGTTCGTAATCACACTATTATCAGCCGCCTGGGCACAGCCGCAGTGCTCCAAACGCACGTAGCGAATGGTATCGTGCCTCATTCATTACTACAAAGATAACAAACTGCTGTCGTAACACGTAACCTGCTGTTTACTATGAGTTTTTCATCGCAGCCACAACAAACAGGTTAAATAAGTAAATGGACCTTGCCCTCGGCGCGAGCGGAGAACGCGCCAAAACCCCCCAGTGGAAGCGGCGGCTTACATTTACGCGCTAACGCTTCGCGGGAAAACATTGCTAGCGGAAACATGTCCAATTTGAAAGTTTTGCGCGGGAGTTTAGCGCGGCAAATTCTTAACTCGTTCGCTAGTGGGAAAAAAGTTAACAAAGAACTGCTATCGTACAGCCGTCTGCTGAGTAGAAGTTTAGCTACTCAAGCTGCAACTGCAGTGGACAGTAAATGTTTAAATTCACCATGGGGTGAAATACAAATCGGAAACGAAACCTTGACTGAACATGTGTTTTCGGACGCCGAAGAATGGGCAGATTCACCAGCTGTGGTAAGTACCCTCCAAGCATTATTTTTTCTGAAACAAGTGAAGTGCAGGAATTAGCTGTAAATTTGTGCTAAAATATTCGACCGTTTCTCGATTTGTTTTGGGTACTAAATATGTCTAGTTCACTGAATAAGATTTAGAGAACGGACCCCTCCAAAAACGACAGGATAATGTACATAATTTAAAAAAACAGTTCGACCTTTGGAACGTACCTTGCAGACAAAATCATAACGCCAAGTACTTTTTGTTCTTAGCGCTTTGACAACGAGTCTAGTTATTTATGTTCAATTAAATACTATTAAATCCGAGTGCATTGCGGACTGCAATAGAATATTGTTCCTAGTACAAAATTCACTGTTATAGGTACGGATGTTATACGAGAGTGATAGCGACTTATTAATAGTCCGCTTTTGAAGGTTAGGGCTAAATGTTTGTGCTGTGCCAAACATGCATCTCACAAAATTAGAAAAATGTCTAATTATCAAGATTATTGTCGCGGGTTTTCTTTATAATTTATGAACCATTGGAAATTAGATTTTTGAACCATTGGAAATTTGTTTTTCATGGTTAAAAATAGTAGGTGTATGTATGTATTTTCTGCATGCGCATCTATAGATTGCAGTGGATAACGTCAACCAGTGCATAGTGAATAAGAATAAATTTATTTTGCAAAGTTTACATTCAAGTGGATTGAATTCCTAGACCTCACACTAGTGCATAGCAACCGGGTTTAGAACGATCGTCTACAATTTTTTATTTGACGTCAAGTCGGTCTATCTAACCCGCGATCGCTACTCAGCTAAATTATTCTGTTATTAAAATCGCATACAGATTCCTTGGCCATTAATAAGTAAGAAGTTGATTTACTAGGTATAAAACGAAGCGATTTAGTACTTACCTACCTACTTACTAGGTATCATAGATAGTTACCTAAGATTACCTAAGTATAATGTAAAGAACAATAGAAGCAGCTGGTATGATAATGAGACTATGAGACCTGCATGTGATTTATAAGTAGCTGCTTATAATTAATTTGCTTATCACGGTTCGATAGAATTTCATGAACTGAAATTGAATTTAGGTAGGTTTATTTGCTAGGTATTTACTTGAAATAAACTTATTGTTCACACTTAAACCATAAAAGCAATAAAAGTCAGTTATTTCTAATGTTACGCTTGGAACTAAATCTATTTCAATAAAATACATATTAGGTACCTATATAAGTGTTGTTGTAAGTGACGACTAGGGCTGACAACTTTTTATATCAAATATAGTATTTTCGAAGCCATTGCCTGAAAAATATAGAAGAGCGCGAAAAAAAAAAGTAAGTAAGTAGAAACTTATGTTTCAAAAATATTTTATGTTTTAAATGCATATTTTTTGCTACTTTGAGCTTTTATTATCAATGTCTCATAATAACTAATAATTATTACACTCTAAATTACTTATATACAAAATACCATTCAACTTTTAAAAGATTAAAATACTTACTGTCCCTATTGCGGCCATCTCGCCGTTTTGTATTGAAATAAAAATAGTACTTATTGTAGTTTAGATAACTATAAAAAAAGGCCTCTAATTTAGCAGGATACTAATATATAGTAGGCAACCCTAGTCACGACATAAAAATGTATTTACAAGCTACTTCTTTTATTTTTGCAGCGATATTTGGTTTAGGTATGACAAGTCATGTGGGCATTGTTACAAGCTCTTATTTTTATCGATAAAATATCCCCACAAATGAGAGGACATTATGGTCATGGTATTCTTGACGAAGATAAGTTTATGTTTTATTTATTGTTATTATGTACCTTCCTACTTCAGTACCTACATAGTTACATTGCCATTATGTTGTTGATCTAATGCCCTTCGTGTAAGATGAAGTTGTAGAAAATTACTGTAAATTTTCATGTTTTCAGTGGCAGTAAATCATGTGAATAAAGAGCTGAAATGCCAATAGCAAATTACCATGCACGTGATTTAGAAACGTGCCTTGGTACTTTAATGGATGACAAAAGTATAAAACATACCTACGATTACCTAGGTAGGCATGTAGGTAAGGTATAGGTATCTACTCCGTCAATAGAATCATTCCAATGACGTCTGAAATCCTGAATGTAGCGTTGTTATTTCAAACTTCATCACAATTTTTTGCCATTGAATTGAATATAAAGATGAAGGGGCTCCCACTGTCGCGATCGCGTGCCAAATATTCTTGTACCAGTTTATACGTTATTTCAATATCAAACACTGGACTTTGGAGCAGATTTCTAAAGGTTACATAATAATACGTTTGTCTATAAATACAGGGTAAAGTCCAATGACCTATATTTTGGACAACGTGTTTATGATTAATTTAAATATACCATGACGTTGCTTACCCACTTTGCACTACCGGGTATGTACCTACATATCAGAACGATACAACAGGTCAAAAGGTCAAGGATATGCGATGCTTACGGTTTTCGTTTGAATGACCAATCGTGGACCCATCAAACGAAAAATCCAAGGGAAAACCCATAAGTATTAAATCTATGCAGTTAGGTAATGGTCTACTTGGTGCGTTTAACATAACTGAAAATTCAAATCCTATGCAAAATAACTAATGTAGGGTTTTGTGTCGACAATATTCACAGAGAAACGGTCCATGCTATCCTATGTATTGTGAACGTAAATGTACCCAAAAAAATACGAAGTCAATATTTAAATAAAGAACAATCAACTAAAAATTTCAAAAAATAATGAGTATTTCGTACCTGTTCACAGACATGCGGTGCATCAGGCCGCGGCTACGACTATGGTATGATGCGCATGATGATCGAGAGATGCGCAGGAGCTCTCGCGGGGCACTTGAAGCTGGCCCCCGGAGAAAGGCTAGGCCTCATCCTGCCAAACATTCCTGAGTTCGTCGTCCTGATCCATGGAGCCATGAGGGCGGGGCTTGTTGTTACATTCGCCAATCCACTGTATACGGCAGGTAAGATTTTTGCAACGACTAACTTTTGTAACACCCTCAGTCTAAAGTCCTGTCAGATCTGATGTCTAGCCTATTTATTGCACGGACACAATCAAAGTGACAAAGTCCAAAGATTATTTAATCCAAAGATTAAAATTATCGATAGCGTCGCTTTCGTCGCTTTTGTGGACTTTGATCACGGCTGTAAATTATTGATAAAAATATCAGCTTAATCTATCTGCTGACTCACGACCGGACCCCTAAAAGGCTAAGGCTGACCGGCAATTCATACAAAAGTTATCAAATTAATGCCTGATTATCCGATATATATTTTACTGCTGATTATCTGAAGGCTGATAAGGCAGTGGTTGAAGTCTAACACAAGTTCGGAAATACTCTTTATCTAACTATGTTTAGTTTAGCATCCTGTATAGTAGTAGAGGTAGCTATAAAACCTATAAGGCTCTAGAATCTAGAAATTAAAACGTTTCAGTCTGTAATAGCAGCCTCTTAACTAAACTGTCGTCAGGTGAGTGCCCAGGGCACCAGACCTGTAGTTTCTACTTGGAAGTTCAGCTATTAATGAAAATTATAAATGAAGTACGTATGCCACATTTGACGCCTTATTAGCCTAGTGCTAACGGCCACTAGGCTAATAAGCCCGTTTCTCTAAGGTCCGATAGGGTCTAATAACTATAAGGTCCGATCCTCACTCAAAGCTCGGCTTTATATTTCAACCTAATTCTTGAGTTCGGGTAGGTTAGACACAGTACAGCCACAGCATGAGTATTCTTACAATAGTTTTTTTCCACATGAGAGAAGATGTTAATATGGAGCGAATTTTATATTTTTACTAGATTTTGCCCGCGGTTGGGATATTTTCAGACATCCACGCGGGCTAACCGCGTGGATGTCTGAAAATATCCCACGGGTACGTACTTACGGGATTACATACCTAATAGCAGAGGAAAAGGTCATTGACTCCTACCGCTGCGCCCGCGTTGTCGTCAACCATAATTATTTTGTTGCGCGTAATTTTGAATCTGATATCTTTTAAACTATTCATTTAAATGATAATGTCAAGGCTTTTAATCTAAATTAAATGCCCAATATAATACCTATCCGTTCGGTAGTTTTTGAGTTTATCGCGTTTAGACAGACAGACAGACAGACGAGGCGGGGGACTTTGTTTTATACCTACATAATATGTAACGATTAGAATAATTTTTAGACATGTGTTCGTAACACGATTTCTTCATAGACACATTTTACAGTTATGAAGAATAGTTTTATTTCTTTATAGGTTCTATTATTATTTTATGATAAGATAACGTATACTTATTTGTTTCTCGTGCCGTCTTGTCAACATGTGTTCGTGTGAGTAATAACTACTTAGATAAAATTGAGGAAGAGAATAGGTCTGCGATGCCTTCTCAAGATAAAGGCTATGAAATGATATACAATGTATGGAAATATTTCAAATTTTCAATGCCATCATCAGCCTGAATGTTTGCACTTTGATTGAGACCTACCTACAAAACAACTTATAAAAAAAAAACTTAGATTTGTGTTTTTATAGGAACTACTTTTTGAGCACTACACACGCGGTGCCAAAGTCCAAATCACCGAAGGAGAGAAGGTCAATCAAGATAGAGGAACGTGTATTCCTCTGTAAATTTTTAACACTAATTCGATCTAACAGCCGCAAGATAGAGAAACGTGCATTCTTCTGTATTTTTTTTTCACTTTATTTCTAACATCCGATTAGTCATTGCATACATAGGTAATCTATACCTAGGTACTTAAACGATCTAGTCAATCAAAACGGTATCAAGTCCATTTAAGGTGGGTATGTATTGGGTCCATATTCGTTAACCCTTTGTAGTTAAGTTATATTTTTAACTAGTTACTGCCCGCGACTTCGACCGTGTCATATTTCTTGTTCCCCCGACCCAGCGCGTCACATCGCATCGCCCGCCCGCGCTATTCGTTTTCGCTTAGCGAACTTTCTGACTTTCGGGTCTTTTTGCACGGCTCCTAAGGGTCGTAGCGTGCGGTTTAAGAGCCTATAACCTTCCTCAAGAATTGGGCTATCAACGGGAAAAATAATTTTTCAAATCCTGGTAAGTTGTTCCAGATATTAGCGCGTTCAAACCAACAAACAAACAAATAAAAAACAAACTCTACAGCTTTATTATTACTTAGTATAGATTAGACCTTTATTCTTTATCACCATCATCATTAATACACTATTGAAAATTCACTACTTTTCATTTTTGCAGAATTGCAACGGGTGCTAAAATTCAGCATACGCGTCAATTCTGCATAAATACTAGCCCATCCTCCAAAAAGGTCCAATTACGGTCTAGCACGCGATATATAGGAATAGAAAATATCGTATTACACGATATTTATCAAAAGACCCGTGCATTACATCTAGCCAGCAATAAATGATTGCTAATTACTCAACTGCAGTCAAGGTTGAGGAAATCAGACGGTTGCTTACCTAATTGCAGTCATTGCAGTGTGGACTATGTTCTCTCCATTTAGGTATTAATGGTTAGATAAAAGATAGCACATACCTACATTATGTGCTATCTTTTGTTTGTTTATGATACGGGCTGTTTAGGCAGGTGCAAAGTTCACGGAAGTAAAGATTATAAAAAAGTGAAATTGATTGATATCACCATGGCTTAGTTAGATTGTATTGTGCGGGCGGGCCTTAACCATTATATTTGGTAGATAGGTAAATACTTAGGTATAGGTAACTATTAAATATGGTTGCCATACTAAAGCACTTTTGCATCAAGATGAAACATATTTAAGGTATATTTTATTAGGTACACAAAATACCTATACAACCTTAGTTTTTGTTTACCTTTGCTTACCCTAAACCTCTCCTCGGTCATTGTACTCATTATTATGAACAACTTTCACTATGGGACCAACGTTGAAATCGCGAAAAAAAAAATCTGCTATTCCCTACATTTATGTTCGTATATCTCGTCGAAATGTAGGGAACAGCTGATTTTTTTTCGCGATTTCAGCGTCGGTCCCATAGTGAAGGTTATTCATAATGATGAGTACAATGACCCCTTAAGAGGTTTAGGGTGAATAAAAACTAAGGTTGTATAAGTAAAGTTTGTTATTTTAAACATTACAATGCATAGATAAAAAACACTCTACAAAGTGAAAAATTACTTTAATTTCGGAAATCGGTGTCTTTCATGTTTTGCCTGTAGTTCCGAAATTTAAGTTATTTTTGCTTTGGTACTTAGTGTTTTTTTAAAGTACCTAGGTACCAGGGGCGCAGCTAACCAATAACCCGATTCCTGTCGGCTTCCCTTAGGAAATTATGACAGTCAGTAGTTCTCAGCAGTGTTTAATAATCACACTGAATGTATTATTTAATACTTACACCATAAAATTAAAGTATTACAAAACCCTAACCTACACTAAAAAAATTGTCTTTATATTCCAACGAAAACAAAACATTTAAAGTGCGCGCCAATTTTGCTCTAGTGCCTCCAGTATAACTCGTTGTCCGGCCGGGTTATGAAAACTTAAACTATACAAAATAATCTCGTCATGACGTCACTTCAGGTCACGTGACACGCTGTTTTTTGAGGCAATAGTAAGCCGTAAAAAGTCGAGTTATGATAGGTACAGCAGTGTAGGAATCCATTCGCTGAATTTCGTAAGCGTTCGGTTTGGTTCGGGACGGGGGGAGAGACAAGCTCCACGCTCCACGCACGCAATAATTTTAAATGTTTGTTGACGATTGACGTAAATAGTTAATAGAATTTATAACCTTTAATTTTGTTGATACTTGTAGTTAATTAGCATTTTGTTCGTTGTATTCATATAAGTTATTAGTGTAGTATTAGTGTAACAATTAGAATTGGATAATCGTGAGTTTGTTGTGAAATTGTGCGTTCGCCGTCGTTGTAATTAGGAATTTGTGGTAAGTCGATAGATTAGCAAGTTGAAATTACTTTTTTAGAGTAGATTTGAAAAGTTATTAGTAGGATGGCGGCATTAATAGTTTTAGATTGTTGTGTGACAGATTATTTGCTTCGTGAGGAAACATGCTTTTCAAGGTTAAGTTTTGAAAATAAGAAACACATAATTAGGCTAGGTCGTGCTCGACCAGATATGACTATAAACTACAAACGACGTGATGGGTTTTTCAAACATTTTAATGTTTCCCTTTACGATAAATATCAATGGCTGACTGGTAGTTGTAAATTAAATAAGATGTTTTGTTTTCCATGTTTACTTTTCTCAGATTCTAGTAGTTTATGGAATAAAGGGGATTTTACAGATATTAATAATCTGACGAATTCATCAAAAAAACATGTGCAGACTGAAAAGCATATTCGTAGCTGTTTAGATTTACATGACTTCGGGAATAGTAGGATAGAACCATTTTTCACTAATTCGCTTGAAGCTCATAATAGGAAAGTAGCTCGAAATAGGAATTTAATGAAACGGTTTATTGACACCGTTATTTTGTTAGGTAAACAAGAAGTAGCTTTTCGCGGCCACGATGAACGTCCGATAACCTATATTGATTCTGATAACCGCGGTAACTATATTGAAACCTTGTTATATCTGAGCAAGTATGACACCGTAATGGACTCTCATTTGGAACTATGTTCTTCAGTTCAGAACCCCGCGTTTTCTGGTCTTTCAAGTGATACCTATTCAAAATGATTTAATACATAGTATTGCATCCGTTTTACGAGACCACATTAGAATCGAGATAGATAAAGCTCCATTTCTGTAATGATTGACGAAACTCCCGACGTCAGTCGTAGGGAGCAATTGACTGTAATTTTTCGATATTTATCTGAAACTGGAATCGAAGAACGATTCCTAGGTTTTTACGATGTTAGCGGAAGTCGAACTGCTGAAGTTTTATACAAACAGTTGTTAGAAATACTTGACCAGTATCGTTGTAGGAATAAGTTAGTTGGTCAGTCTTACGACGGCGCGGCAGATTTTTTTTTTTTTTTTTTTGTTTTTGCTCCGGCTTACCTTTCTCATAAACTCACCCTTCGCCACTGCTAGGTACTTACTTAGTTTTTTATTTTTCACTTTTTAGTTGTGGTACCTATAATACACCACACAAATACGACTACTTGCTATGTAAATAACAGTGACAGGAAGTTATTATAACATCATCCACCTATACTAAGTGGGAAAAATATGTATTATTGAAGCTAGCTCAAATACTACCCATGAAAAGTTAATAAAATTTAGGATACGGGATCACCGCAAGCTTCCTCCTCTACCAAATGAATAGAGTTTTCGGTCGGTCCACAATTGACGAAAATATCGATGATACTTACAAAAATACAAATAATATACATACAAACGAACATAGAACCTCCTCCTTTTTGAAGGTGGGTTTAAAAAGAAAGTCAGCTCACCCTACAAGGTCTACCCGCAAATACACAGAGGCCCGAGCAGGCAGGCAGGCAGGCAGTGAGGCAGTGTAGACAGGGAGGTTTTTCGATTTAGAACAACCATGCAGCTTCACAAGACAAAATTGGTCTGTCGGATTTGTAATCTATGAAAATGCTTGGCTCACCATAATGCAATTAGGTACCCACCTACTCTGTCGCCGATATTGTAAAAGAAGTTATACAGTTTCTTTGGAAGTCTAATTGTAAATCTGTACACCTGCACCTCCTTTATCTGCTGGGAAAGACCTGACCGTTCCTCTTCCAAAATTATATTTTGTGCGATTCCTATTCACGACTGGCGTGCAAACATGTCCACATCATTTTGCCCGCATTGTATTTCGACGGCGATGTCCTCCCTAAGACGAAGGTGTGTGACAATCTTAAATTCTTAACCAGCTATAAGCCAATCTAGTCAGCGCACTCCCACTTCATCCTGCCTCCTACATCCGCTATTCCAATGAGGTCACGCAGTATAGTTTTGTTTCTCTTTGCAGATGAAGTGAAGCGTCAGTTCAGCGACTGCAACGTGAAGGCGATCGCCACCATCGAGCTGTTCATGCCAGTCGCAACGGAGGTGGCTAAGTCGTTGAAAGACTACAAAGGCACTATATGGGTTGGAGGAGAAGATGACAAAGATCAAGGTAAGGTTCGTCTTCGTTTGTCTATATAGATAGACTGGTTTCTGGCTGGCCTGTTCTGAGCATCAGCTCTGCTGCCAACTTTGCTGTCTTTCCTTATCACCACTTTTTTGGGGTCAAGAACTGCTGATCGTGTAGTTACTTGAAGTATGACTTAAAAAACTAATGGTGCCAAACTTGTAGCCAATTCTAGGCGGACTCTATTTAGATTGCCATCGACAGGCTAAAAAGAAGGAAAAACTAATATAATTTGACCCTGTATAGTCTCACCAAATTCGCAGCTCCGGGGCTGCGCTTGTGTGTACCCTGCAGCTGTGAGTTGGTGTGAATGAAATGGGGGGGGGGGGTAAAAAGTATGATTTGTAGGTACAGTCAAGAGTAAAGAGCACATGAAGCTTTACACTTGTAGTGCGAGCCTTACCTCTACGGCGCACAATGGGGCCAAAATCGACGCTGGTGGACATTTGATTTTTGACAAATCAATGTCAACTCTGTAGTCCCGATAGGAACTGAGAAAAATAATAATTTCCATTTTCAATGTATGGATTGTACACGGACCTTTCAGGTCGTTTTTCCCAAAACTATTTAGAACTGTAGAACTGAAACCTAATAGGTATTATGACTGGGCATACCACCAACACATCGATACGTAGTTTCTTTACATTAAAATGCCTCGTACCTATTTGACTATTTTTTTTTGGATGCTCGCTTTGCCCCCCTTGGCGATGCTGTTGTTCCTATTTCAATATGTCCCGGTGCTTATATTTGCAGAATGTAGTATAGAACTACTTTTAGTATAGATAATTTTCTTATGGGAATGTTGATTTGCTCAGTTATTTATATTTTACAAAAACAATTGACGTGATTTTACGGAAAATACGAAAGCTAAACAGTTTTTTGGTGAGTTTATTGAATAATGTGGACCCAGTAGGTACTTAATATTTTTTTTAATATCTACGGGGGCAGCTCCCTGGCGACACCCTTGAACATGGTGCCTCAGTCGACAAGTATAGGGCATCTAAATTGCTCCTACGATTAGAGATTTGTTTCATGATGTGTTAATTATTATATTATTTGGGATATTATGAGAATAGTGTCTAATAAATTATAACGAGGAAGACAAAGGTCATAGTAAAGTGTATCATATGGACCGATTTAAAAAGGTTATCTCACTCAATACATCATTATTGAATAATAGATAATCTCAAATACACATTGTTTGTCTACTCATTGAACATCTGTTTATATCCGGGTTCTAAACAATGTTTTAAATTTTTGAATTAATTCACGGATAATATCTTTATTTCTCATAAAAATTACAATAGGTATTCACTTATGTGAGAAACTTAAATGTAATTAAGTATATATGTAAACTTACTAATGAGCGTAGGTACAGAGCATCAAAGCATTATTATAGAGAATTAAAAACAGGTACCTAGTTAATTTACATTTTACTATCGACTGTCCCAGTAGCAAAACGATCAAGACTGTGAAAAACAACATCAACATTATAAAAATTCAATTACTTAAGTACAACAGTGCTTTTTCACCAGAGATATGCTATGCTACGTTGCTATGGATGCGTATGATAACCACCAATCATATTCAGTGGTCCACATAGCATAGCACTGGTGGAAACAGGAGAAGAGTGCCTTCCCTACTGTCGATGCATCGCATAGCTCGAGCTGCGCATCTTCCTCTCACAGCTACCTCGCGGCGGCGCATCTTCATAGCACATCTTACTGGTTCCGCTGCACAGCTTAGCATTAGTGGAAACGGTCACATAGTTTCGTAACTAAGTTTTAACATACTCGCAGCATAGCTGCATAGCATATCTCTGGTAGAAAAGCAGCGTTAGTGACATTTGACAAGACAGTGTTATCAGTGTTACTATTTTTGTTGAATGATGCGATGTGAAAGTTGTTTTTTAAATATTTGTAGTGATTTATCAATCTTTAACATGGTTTGGTAGTTGAATATTTGTGCACGTTCATATGTTGAGTTCTTTTTTCCGCAATTTGTTCGTGTAATTCTACATACTTTTGGCCTATGAAGCATTTGGTAGGTAGGTACAGGTAGGTAGGTATGTACATACTTACCTGCATATAGGTAAGTACGTTACCCACTAACTAAACGTCGCTATTATGAAATGCTAGTCCTAGACAACATTCCCTATTTAAGATACTAGTTTATATGTAGGATACTAGACACTCGATTAAGGTGAAAGGAAATGCCTAAGGGTAAACAGGTCGAGTCAATTAATTCGTCAGTTTGGATTTGAACAGGTAAGTTGGGGAAGTAGGTACATCAGGTATAACTTGAATACTTAATTAGTAATACCAAGATAACTAGGTATCTATGACTTCTTGCTAGTATATATGTACTTATGTATAGATACCCAAAAGTAAGAAGTTAATGGTTAAGAATTTAATAAAGTTTATGTGTGAAAAGTAAACACTTCAAGTAGGTAGGAAGGGATGGTGTTTAGAACTCATCTAAAACTAGGTAAGTATAAAAACAATTCTAAAACTCGTTTCAGTGTTCTATGCTATTTTTTATGAAAATGACAAAATAATAATGATTAGTCTAGTAGATAATCTATTGCGCCAATTATAACTACAATATGTCAATTTTCGTGGTAAAATAACATGATTGTGTCTATTCTAGCATGACCGACACGCTACTGACCCCGTGTAGGTTACCTACGTTGATAAAGATAATGTGTGAAAGGGATATCGAAAGCCCTGTCACCAATTTTCCGGAACAGTTAATGACCCGACTTTCTTTGATCACCTTGTTGTTTCCAATCGTTAGACGATCTGCCTTGTCTGCTTCACATACAGGGGACATAGTATCTAAGTATTATAATAACATCATTTTTCCATCCCCGATATTTATCGCTTCGGATTTTGTGCAGAGCCCTTGTGCCAAATCACGTGCCAATATAATAAAATCTTTCAGAACATTTAGCCCATACACCTAACTATATATATTACCTATGTATTTAGATTCGGGTACAGAGGAAACTTTTGAAATCGATAAAGGTAGGTACCAATATTTTATCCCGGTCGTACGTCCCAGTGGGATAATTTCCGACCCTGCACGGTGGCGAAGCCGCGGGCAAAAGCTCATAATATCACATTTTCCTTTTCTATTTCTAGGCGTATACGGCCTCCGATCATTGCTCATGGCTGACCACAAAGCTGATCTGCCGACCGTGGATTCTGACGAGGTCTGTCTGATCCCGTACTCGAGTGGAACTACTGGCATGCCTAAGGGCGTGATGCTGACTCATAAGAACCTCGTGGCCAACTTGAAACAAACGCAGTGCCCCAAGATGATGAAGTATGAAGGAGAGAAAGGTAAATATTGAGTACGGACATAGTAATATAGTTGTAATAATATACCTACTCAGTTCACTGATTGAAGTAGGTAAATCTAACAATAACAAACCAATGTTCGATTTATGTAATAGATAACATCAAAACGTTATCAAAAATCAGCTACCTAAAAAGCGGATATGATATAGGTACCTCACCTAACTGTAATTATGTGCAAACATAAAGCAGTAAGTAGTTATTTGATACATAGGTGCCTACCATGTTTTGCCAAATCATCTGTACCTAACCTTGAAGTAATTATTTTTTTATACTTAAATAAAATTACTTACCTGGGCACAAATTAAAATGATTGACGTTTTATAAAATAAGTTCTTGTTATACCTACTTTAATAAAAAACCTAGCTAGACACTAAGTCACTAACGATTGTAAAAACTTGTTCTAGGCAAAGGCGATGTGCTCCTCACAGTACCACCTTTCTTCCACATTTACGGCTTCAACGGAATCCTGAACTACAATTTGAAACTCGGATACCACGTTGTTACGATGCCTAGGTAAGTCACAATATAATTAGATAATTATAGGGACTGTTGAACATTAAGATTTTCTTGTCTTTGTTCGGTTAATTGCGTGTTCCTAAGTGCTTTAACATTGATTATGCGATGCTGACAAACTATTATCTAGATGACCTAAACACAAGTAGCACTCAGTAGCACTAGTGTCCCATTTAAAGCACATATCCATAATGTTAGATAAGTACAACTGGTTGTGTCAGACCGCAACTTAATTAACATGTACTGCAATTTATTAGATCAGTGTATGTGTCGTAGCCAGATCTTAGAATTGATCATTTCATGAAGGTTTCGACCATTTCATGAAATGGCCAACTAAAATTGACATCGTTTAAACGTCAACGTTTAATGACATGTCAGTCGACGTTTGGCCATATATTTTATGTAGGTATCTATGGTTTAAGGTGTAGTAAAAATTGCCAGGTAACTGCAAATTACCTGGCAATTTTTACTACACCAATTTGGAAGTAGCGCTCGACGGCCGCTGCCGAGGCACCGCTCGCTCAGCTCGCGCGTGGTTGGTCACAGTTCTAACCTAAACTAACCCATTAGGGTCGGGGTGCCACAAGCGCGACCGTTACTTCCAAGTTCGTCGCTTTCCATTATCATATTTGGAAATCTAATGAAAGTCCATCGACTTTGTTTGATTTGTTGTATACCGCCGCCATGGTGTACAATTAAAACAAAGGGACATCAATGCCTCTATCGGTGAATAATGTAAAAAAGGAAGAAAATACGTTTATTTGCGGTAATCTAACTATTTTACGATATGATCAGATCACTAATGTTTGGCCATATCATGAAGAAGTCTTGTGTTTAACTGTTCTATTTCATGAAATGCAACCATTTCATGATAAGATCAATTGTAAGATCTGGCCACAAGAAATGCAGTGGACATGTATGTTATCGTCTGCCTACCCTTTTCCCAACTATGTTGGGGTCGGCTTCCAGTCTAACCGGATGCAGCTGAGGGCCAGTACGTATTCAGCTGAATTCGATTAGACTCATGTATGTAGTTACCTTTAAATACTACGGCTGCCAATTTAATAATTTCTCCACATCATTTCAGGTTCACGCCAGACGATTACATCAAATGTCTGGTCGAGTATCAACCGACGACGTTGTTCGTCGTGCCCTCTCTCCTGGCGTTCCTGGCGACTCATCCGTTGGTGAAGAAGGAACACCTGCAATGGGTCGAGACCATCATGGTGGGCGCTGCACCCACTACTGACAGCATGCTGGAGAAGTTCTTGCTGAAGTGCGAGAAGACTAAGGACCAGATTAAGTTGTTGCAAGGTTTGTTACAGATCCTTAATGGAAGCTCGTGTAGGTCTGCTTTCAACTAGTAGTTGGCCCCTTTGTTTTCTGTGGTATAATAATCATGGATACCCTTCGTCTGGGGAGAACGGAGTATGAGAGTTATGTCAGATTCCTCTCGACTAAAACCCAATGATTACTTTCACTACCATGAATCAGGGGCTCGGAGACACTCGTACATTCGCACGCACCGCCGAGTAGCTAGTCCCTAAAGACACATCAATTTAAATAACTTTGCGACGCTCGCCTAGAAGTCTTTCAAAGGTCCACCTTTGAAAGACTTCTAGGCTGCTCACACTTCATTTCCCAGTGCAAGGTGACATTTTAAATCCTTAGTGCCAAATATCCTGCTCTGTAATGAACTGCTCACATGAGGTTATTTGGCAGAGGTCACAGAAAAACTTTTGAAAAGTGTTTCTTTAAACTGGGTACCTATTCATCAAGTTCATTCACAAAATTTTCCACCAAGGAACTTAACAGGATCTACTGTTGTCCTCAGGTTACGGCATGACAGAAAGTTCTCCTGTGACTCTGATGACGCCCTACTCGTATCCCTACAGTAAAGTAGGCTCAGTGGGACAACTGGTGCCGAGCACACAGGCTCGTATAGTGTCTATTACTACTGGAGAGATGCTGGGACCACACAAATCTGGGGAGCTGTGGTTGAAAGGACCACAAGTGAGTATAGCCTTTGTTTTTGATTTCTGGATCACGTCACTTTCATTAAGTACCAATGGGATCATTGCTAAAGTGATTGCTAATCATAACTTAGACAGATTTTTTTTTGGTGAAGTTCTATTCTTTTGGATAGCCTTCTATAAAAAATAGTAACAATAGGTAACACTGGCCGTGTTACCTTTGGACTATTTTTATAGAAGATTCGCAAATTATTGCCCTTATTCATTGGTACAAAGATTAAAATCAGAACCGGTATGAGAAGTATTATCAATATTTGCAGATTTTTAAGATTTTCGCTAATTTATCATAATACTAGCTGCGCCCTGCGGTTTCACTCGCATTATTCTCGATCCCGTGGGAATATTGGGATAAAAAGCCCTTTGTCCTAATCCAGGTCATGGTCTACCCATGTGCCAAATTTCATCTAAATCCGTTCAGCCGTTTTGGCGTGAAAGCTTAACAAACAAACAAACAAACTTACTTTCGCATTTATAATGTTAGTTAGGATTATGCATCTAAATGTATCTACTCTATATCTCAATATGAAAATTCCTCAGGTTATGAAAGGCTACTGGAACAACGAGAAAGCGACAAAAGAAACCGTAGACAGCGACGGCTGGCTGCATACCGGTGACGTAGCATACTACGATGACGAGTTCTATTTCTACATAGTTGACCGCACCAAAGAACTTATTAAGGTTAAGGGCAATCAGGTACGTAGACGACATCTGTGCTACTAAACTAAATATATCTCCTTGCAAAATTACCGGGACTTTGCACTTAGCAGATCTATGCTGTAAATTAGGTCACCTTTGTGGTTTGTGATCGTTTTTGCGTCTGCGCATTGTTGGGTGCTAGGTTATTGGGTAGTGTAAAATATGAGAATTTTCAGTATCTCAAATTTAGTCCAAAAATGACATGGTAAATTAGTGACAAGTTCGCCATAAAAGGAAAGGTATCCAAACCATCAAATTGGGTCCTTTCCATTAAAATAGATAAACATCACGCCTGTATCCCCCCACGGGGTCGGCAGAGGTGTATCAACAGAAGGTACACCCATTTTTCGCGAGTTATGTTTAAGCCCCATGTAACAGGGGGCGAACTTATTGCCATTAAACGGGCACAAAAAGTAGACAATAACTTATAAAACCATTCAATCCACAGGTGTCGCCGACAGAATTAGAAAACGTAATCATGGAGCGTCCAGAAGTAGCAGATGTCGCCGTGGTCGGAGTACCAGACCCCCTAGCGGGTGAGGTCCCCAGAGCATTCGTAGTCCTCAAGCCCAAACAAAAACTCACAGAAAAAGATATTACCGGCTTAGTTGCTCAGAAACTCACGAGATATAAGCACCTTGACGGCGGCGTCGTATTTTTAGAATCAATCCCAAGGAACGCGGCTGGTAAAATAATGAGAAATGAACTCAAAGTTCTTGGTACTAATAAACGTTAGTTACCTGATAGAAAAGTATTATGTACCTAGTATTTTTGTAAAATTATAGTTGTAAGTGAGGTTTATTTTTACGTAGATTTATAGGACTGAATTGTTAATATGTAATTTAGTATAATTAAGATTTCTTCCAACAGTTACTGTATGTACCTATGTAAATAGATATTTTGTTCAACAATAAATCTTTATTTTTATAAGTTTGGTGTTGTTTCATTTGACCTACCCCTTCGGTATTTTTTCTAATATGTTTTACGTTACGAACATTTGTTTGCCTTTCCTTATTTCGTGTTTTGAGATAGGTATGTGCCAAAAACTCAAAAAGGGGATTCCATCCATTCTAAAATGGATGGATGGTCATAGGACGCAACATACGATTTCACATGTCTGAATTAGACGACAAAATTCACCAAATAAATAGACGAAACCGTTCTACGAATCTGAAGATAAACATCCCGGGGGTATGCGAGGGGGAGATTAAAATATCATTATTAGGGCTCCGTACATCCGAATGAAAAATAAACCCCTATAGAAAAAATAAACTCGTCGCGTATGTTTGTCTGTCACAGCCATTTTGTTCCGAATCTAACTGACCGATTAAGTTGAAAAATGGTACACATGAGTTTCTGTGACTCAAACACGGTATTTAACTAAAAAATCACTGACTACGAAGGCAAACAAGATAATTTAAAAAAAAAGTTTTGCAAAATGTAGGTAGGTACCGTGTGGAATATCAAATGACTGCGAGGTTAACTAGGTCATCCACGAATCTGTAGATCAAGGGTTCCCAACCTTTAAATACACGCCCCCATAAATTTCTTTTAAAATCACTACGCCCCTGAGTTGGGACCTATGCAGAAAAGCATAAGAATGTAAAACAAGCGAAAGCACCCCTTGGGTAGATAAGATTTTCTTTTGATCGGTCAAACAGAAGTAGAAGTTACTTTGTCGAGTTTTGCAAAAAAACTTATGAATTATGAGAATGCATACGTAATGTAAGACTTGAGCGAGCTCGAAAAATGTACAATTACGGATTCGTTGCCTATATATTTTTCTTTTGAAAAAGTTGATACTTTGTCGACTTGTGCAGAAAAGTTGGAAGAATCAGGAGAATATAGAATGGAAGAGCGAGCAAAGTGAGCTAGTAATTGTAGCACGCCGCGCCGCCTCAGATAGGTATGGTTTTCTTTACTCCATTCATACAGAAGTAGGAAAACTTATTTTTTTGACATAGGTATGCAGTAAAGCTGAAGCTCATTTTGAACTACCTACATGAAATGTTCGGGTTTTGAAAACTAGTCTTACCCTTTTCTAAATCAAGAACAGAAAATTTAATAAATCTATAGTTTATTATTAGAGCCGCCGCGTCCCCCCATTGGTCATTCTAAGTCCCCAAAGGAGCTATTCAAAGGGGTAGATGAAAATATAATTATTTTTGACCAAGAACGTTTAGTTTTTGAGATATTTGAGAAAAACAAAAAGGGAATTCTAAGTTATCCATTTTAGGGTTGCATATTATGATTATACTTCTGAATTCATACACGACACAAAATTCAGCCGTTTGCTATGATAGAGGTACACACATTGTTATTCAGTGAAATTTTTTACTGGCTACCTGTTCCAGCTAAAAATGGCCCAGTGACTACATTACATACATTACTTGCGGAAAGAGAAAACAAATTATGGTGAAACCCACATCATAATTCTAATTCATAATCCATAACAAGTTTCAGACCATTATCTAAACCCACAGACGCATACGGTTGGGCAATTATATTTGGCCTATACAGAATATCTTAAAAACCGGCCAAGTGCGAGTCGGACCAGCACACGAAGTGTTTCGTACCACCGTACAATATTTAGCAAAAACCGTCGAAAGAGACATTTCTCGTATGGAGTTTAATTTTCAACTTTAAAAAAAAAAATTGTTTATACAGCGGCATTAGAAATTAATGATTAATAAATAAGAATAAATGATTAATTTCAATTGTCTACTTATTACAGTTCATGAGATACAGCCTGCTGACAGACAGGCGGACGGCCGGACAACAGAGGCTTAGTTCCGTTTGGCACCCTTCGGGTACAGAACTCTATAAAGTAGTGTGCTAAACTAAAAGAAAACATATATTACGAAATTGATTCATTATTTTTATTCTTCTCATATTACAATATATTGGTATAAAATAATACTAAGTTACATTCATTCATTTCTATCAAAACTTTGCCATAAAGCACTTGCACAACTTGGGTATTACGTGGACAGCTAGAAATACTTTAAGTTCAAAGAGGATGAGGGTTGCAAGTAATATTAACTACTTTAAGGGTATTAATTTTATTGAGAAACTAAACACAGATGAGATTGTTCAGTGTCTAAGGAAAATTCGTTTACTTTTCTACTTATTAACTAACAGTCACATAATAAAAAAGTATTTGAAATGTATGAGTCAATAATTAAGACTCTTTGTTCTGCTCTGTCTCAGTATTATCAGACTTAATTTCTTCGTTTATCTTTTCTGGTTCTTTTTTTTCTTCAGGCACCTCTTGAACCTTGGGACCTTCTGTAGGTGGCTGAGGTAGTTCAGAATTAACATCAGATATTGAGTAGTTATCTGATTGCATTTCAACTTTAGGGGAAACTTCCTCAGTAGGCCGTTCAGGAGTAGTTTCAGGTGTTGGTTCAGATTCCTTAACACTGCTTTCTTCTGAAGCTGTGTCTGAAGGAGTATCTGATTGGTTGGACTCTTCGTGTACATCTATGTGTCTCTCATCTGTCTTAGGAGAATCGCTATTGCCATCAGTATTATCACTTGATGATGAACTTTCCTCACTTGATGTGGAGACTTCAGAAATAAGTTTGGGTTCATTGTCTTCTTTTGTTGTGGAATCAGAGCTATTTTCGTCCAAAGCTACAGGTTGTGGTTCTATTACAGGTTTAGGCTCAGTGCTTGGAGCTTCCTTTTCGCTGGTAGACTCATTTGTGTCTTCAACTTTATCTACTGATGATTGCGCAGTAAGCCTTTGCTCTGTCATTTCAGCATCCTCAACTTTGATTTCTGGAATGATTAATGCAGGAGTAGGAACTTCAGGCTTCATTTCAACATCAACCTTAGGTTCCTCGTTTGGACTTGATGAAGTGGTTGCTTCAACTTTAGGCTCCTCGGTGGATACAGTTGGTTGGGGATTGGGCTCTGCACTGGGTTTGATTTCTTCTGGGGGTTCATCTGCACTTATATTCAATTCAGGAGGTGTAACAGATTCATAATGGTTAGCTATTTTATCTTGAGTATCCATTGGAGTCTCTTGCTTAGCTTTTAATCGAGCCTCAATGTCATCAACGGAAATGTGGGCATCAGATGAGCCTGGCTGAGGCTCTGAGATCTGCGGTTGTTCAGCATTTTCCTTCCAAGACATATCTTCCATTTCAACATCGACATTATACTCGGAATTATTATCCGATCCATTTACAATAGGTTCCACTGGTTCACCATTTTCTGGTTCGGCGTGACGCTGTGTACCCGGTTCTCTGGTGCTTACAACTAAAATGTTCTTTTCTATCGCCCTCATAAACTTATCAACGCGATTGTACTGTTTACGCGGAAATGTGAGTAATTCACAAATTCTTTGAACTGTGAAGGGGGCAGAGGTGAATGAATCCAGGCGTTCTAATAGGCTGTTTTTCATGATATCATAATTGAATGGATCTACGTTGGGATAAGGTGGAATGTCAATACCTGGAGTTGTTTCGTAGAAATCGGTGATCACAGATAGCAATTTTTCTTTGAATAAACTTTTAACTAATGACCATTGGTAGACTGGATCACCGGTCCGTGCTACGTATGCCAAGTATTCATTTAGCTCTTGTGGGATTGTTTTAGGTTTGCGTTTGGAGAAATCTTCAAGAAAGTGGAATATTTCTTCAGCGTTCTCCATTTTATGAATAAGTATTTGAAAAAATTAATAATCACACAACAAACCACACAAACTACCACTCAATTCAACCACAAACAAGTTTTTTTTTAAACAGCGTTCCTTAGGGATATTCGATATACATCGATGTATCGAATTCACTCGATGTTTATAGTTCGATGCATCGAAACTATTCGATGTTTTGAAAAGGTATTTATTTAATCGATGTATCGATGTTTTTTCATAAAACATCGAATCAATGGTTACCAGCTAACATTGTACATCTATTACAGTTCAGTAGCTCTGATTTATTAAAATTAAAACTTCAATCTTTTTCTTTTACTGGCGCTAGTTGGCTAATTCGGAAATTGACATTGGCAACACTGCGCCAGCCAGAGCCAGAGAGAATTTAAAAAAAAAACTTCGTTTGTTTTGGTTGGTTGTGGTTCTGCGTCGGGTTTATTGTGAGACAAAAACCGTCTGAGCGTTTATTTTCTAAAGCAGCACAAATAGTCAAGCTGCAACGAAACAGACTGAAAGGGAAACGTTTAAATAAGCTTTTGTTTTTGCAAAGTCTTCCAAAAGAACACTGGTTATAAGTCTTATATTTTTTTTAAAATAAATGACTATTGCATGAAAAGTCTTTCTTTTTTATTTTAGTAACATATATTCCTTAAACACACATACAAAAGGCAACACGAAAAGTGCTGTCGTAGGAAAAATCTATAATAAAAAATGTGTTTAGGAGGCCGACTACTGCTTTTGATGCAATGTTAGAAAAAGTACTCGATTTTGAGAAAACATCGATGTTTCTAACCGATGCATCGAAAAATATCGATGCACAGCCGCGATGTATTGTATCGAAAAAAACATCGATGTATTTTTTAAGTGGACACCCCTAGCGTTCCTTCCTCATCTCATCACAGACTAATAAAATATATGTCCTCATGGCCTTTCAGGCCGATTAAAAAATATTACAAGAAATGTAACTAACATCTCTTGTAATATTATAAATGTTACTATTATTTACGACAAGAATACAATTTTTTTTATATTTATTCCTGGATTTGATTCGATTTTCCATAAACTACAGCCGCAGGCATGATTGCTGTGCAGGCACAGCGGCACAGGCATGAATGATACTTGTCATGCTATAATTTTGACATTGACACTTAAATTGACGTAACATCTGTGAGAGTGACATTTTCACTGAATTGGATTGATCACATAAATTTTAAACAAAAGAAAGAATTTACTTTAAGTTCTGCTAAATTAAAGTTTAAGTACTTAAACTAGTTCCACAAAAATGAATATCTTGCTACGTAGGAGTATATTTCCAATTTATAACAATACTTTGAAGATATCATGTCGCTCATTCGCCGATGCTCCAATGAAAGAAAAAATTGACGAAATACTTAAAAATAATAAAGTGGTAGTATTTATGAAAGGTGTGCCAGATGCCCCTCGATGTGGGTTCAGTAATGCAGTTGTTCAGATAATGAGGATGCACGCAGTTACATACGAAAGTCATGATGTCCTGTCGAATGAAGATCTTAGACAAGGTTAGTTTTTGCCATGAAGTACGCATTTGGTACATTTAAGTGTCGGGTTTACAATAATAATGTTATCATTGAAGATGCTAACACAACACACCCACATAACTGGCGAAATGCGGGTGAACTATAGTTACACCTCTGCCCAAACCTTTGGGGACATACGGCATGATGTTATGTTTTTGAAGAGACTACAACTATGATAAGAATTTTGTGTTAGCTGCTTTATCACAAAGGTCAAGCAATTGACCAGATTCTTCATCAAAAAATGTTATTGATGTTATTATAATTATTTTGTTTTAAATAATAATTTATCAGCCTATATTATTCACTGTGCTAGTCTACTGAGTGTATACCAAATGGTAGAATAGATTATACTTTAATTTATAATATTATCAAGTGCGCCAGCTATTAAATCTAACAAAGCTTGAATAATGAATAAATGTATTATTAATTTGGGTACATAACAGTTGTCAATAATACAATAATTAAAAATAAGTGCTTATTTAACCATCACTATGACTAGGTACTTGCTACGTCATTTCAGCCAAAACTTACTACCAAACTACAGTACAATATCACTAATCTGGCACTATTTGAAACCAAGGAGTGCCGGATTATTGGTTATAATCCGGCACCCGTTGGTTTTAAATAGTGTCAGATTCAAATAGTGACGTATCGGTCTATTGAAGTGCTGGATTAGTGAGATTGTCCTGTACTTGCTGCCTGCATAAGTGCATAGATAAAAACATATGAGTCACTCAAGAACCAACACCATGCTAATACTACAGTTAAAAGTGATGCAATATTAATCTAATCTTGTAGCATTTAAACAATACAAACATGTTTATTGCAATTTAGTTTTATTCATATGCATTAATGCAAAAAACAAAAGTCATTTACTCAAACTATTCTGAGAATAAGCACTTTTCGAACGTCAAAATTACATAAGACAGTCCCCCAAAACGCCCACACTTCACATGCCTTTTTAGAGGTATGAGGTTCAAAGGTTTTGTATAAAGTTCACTCATTGTCTATAGAAAAAGGAGATTCTCCGATCAGATGGGTGTTGTGTCTGACGGGCAACTGTCCAACGGTTGAAGTTGGGATCTTGTATATATGTCGATTGCTCGGTAAACTCTAATTGTGCGATGCAGGATTTGTGTGACGTCAGGATTTTGTGTGACGTCAGGTCTTTGATGCGTAGTTCGCATGTGGCGCTGTAGATGCCGCCACACCTTATCATGGGGGTAGGCAGAAACTACAGAAGTCCACTTGCTACTATCTTTACATACTCCTTTTGCTTCGTTTACGTTCATACATCTGCTCTTACACGCACAACAGTTGTGAGTACGTGTAGTACTCGCAACCTGACATTACTGAAGAACATCACCAATAAGATCACTATTATGTCCTTCTAGAGCGTCGCCTCACGGCGTTTCTACTACTTTATTTAAAAACATATTCTTTGTTACAGGTATAAAAGATTACTCTAACTGGCCGACAATCCCACAAGTTTTCATCAATGGCGAATTTGTTGGAGGCTGTGACATAATGCTGCAAATGCACCAATCAGGTGAGCTTATTGAAGAACTGAAGAAGGTTGGCATCAAGAGTGCGCTTCTAACAGCAGAAGAATCCAAAAAGGAGGCTGAGAAATAATACAGAGCAGTTTTTAGGCTTTAATATTTTAATAGATATGCATAGGATATTATAATTTATTGATACCTTTCTCATGTGACTATGTAGTGGAATATTGAAACTCCTGATTTTTAACTGTTATATGTATTATATAATATTTAATTAGTATAAACCATAGTGTTTTTCAACTGTATCTTATACTAGCAAGCTGATTTGTATTCTAGTTGATTTTTTCAAATATATGAGCACTGTTGACTCGGTTTATATTTTTTTATTTTCTTTTATATTAAAGTAAACTTATGATTAAATACTATTTAGGTAAAATAACAAAATAAAAAAATAAAATTGTTTAAGAGCTCTTTATTAAAGTAGCTGTACATTCGAGTTAGTATACTTTTGGGCACATAAGTCATTCTTATTCTATATACCGCTGCTGTCTCATTGAAACATAATTGGTTGGTTTAACAACGCAGTCATTATTAAAAGACAAAAATATGGCAGATCATTTATTTTGAGTACTCATTCCAATACTCTCATAAAAACGAAACTCATATAAAAATGATAAATAAATAGATGCAGGCAAGCTATGGCAATCTATGATATAAATAATTTGTGTGACACTTCCCTGCAACATTTATAAATTTAGAAAACTTAAAACAATACTGTGCCTACCATCAAAGTACTATAATTACTAATGGCAGTAAATAAAAATTGATCTTGTATAAATAATGTTTGCTTATAAATAAAAAAAATATAACAAAAACATTCTCACAATGTAAATGAGTCTTATTTTGGTGTCACACATTAGTCAAGCCTAACATTAGCACCATTTTTTTTATCTTACAAATAATTTTTTTGTGACTTCCCTGAGAATTTCTTATAAAAGTTAAAAATACCTAATGCTAATGTATAAATAGAGTGTTGTAAACATATAAAATGATTTCTCTGATTTGAGCCAAAAGGTTACTAAACATTAGGAAGGAGTTTTATGGTATGAAAGTTAATGGCATTTTTGGTTTGAACATTGCACATAATAATATTTAATATAGAACTGTTTTATAGACTAAATTATTCCACAAAAATTGTTTGCTCTACATTGACCTTGGTTTAGGGCGATTTCTGAGAGGTAGGTCAATGTAAGGGAAATAATCTTTGTGTGCCATTACGTCGCCGCTGTAGCCTCGGGCCGTCGTGTTAGTACTGAGCGCGGCGAGCGCGCGCCATCTTAGCTACCCTCCTTGACTGATGACGTGGATGACAGTGTCCTATGATACGACTTCTGCGACCTGCGTCTGAGTAAAAATCATTTCGGTTTCTATAAATATGTCTATTCAACAAAACATGTAAGCATGGTGGGCGTTAGGCAGCGACCCAATGGCGAACTGGAGGTTTGCCAAATACCGTCGTGTGCTCGGGGGATTCGAAAGCCTGGGTGTTTTTTTAAATAGTTTATTTAACATTATTTTCGGAGTAAAGTCTATGCAATAAATTAAGATGTACATTTTCGTGGTGTTGTACCTAAAGGTCGGTTTCGCCATAGAGTGCGGTGGAGAATGCCATGTAGTCGAGCGCGCCGCCGGGAGCGCCGGGCCCGCGGAAGGGCGGCATGCGCGCCACGCAGTACTCCGCCTGGTCGGGCGGCAGCTCGCGCCTCAGCTCGTCCGCCGTGATGTAGGGCTGCCGATAATAACACACGTATAATACCAGCCTATTATTGTCCCACTGAAGGGCAAATATTAATTATAAGTCCAGGTTTCTTCACGATGTTTTTCCTTCACCGATGTCAGTAATTTCAAATATGAACTGGGAAGAACATATGAATAGAAAATATAACGTACGTACCATCTTCAACACCAAATATTCCAAAAATTTACAGACTAAAGAAGTATTGTTACCTTGTCGCCGGCTAAGATCCTAAAGCTGTCGATGACTTGTTCAGCGGTGTCTGTGTCTGTGGATTCCCTTGTCATGAAGTCCAGGAACGCATCGAACGACACGTAACCTGCGAACAGAAACAGAATTAAATGTTTTTAAGCTATAGTTACTTTGCTTAAAAAAGAAGACCAGCGGAAAAACAAATGTCTTTCGAGCCGTCGTTGGCTTTCGTCAAACTGGTCTGACTTCTATAGAAAAAAAGTTTACCGGTGTTGTTGGGGTCGACTACAGCGAGAATGCGCTGGAAGTCGAGTTCTCCTTGCCTGTCCTTGCCAATGCTGTATCCGAGAGACACCAGGCACGATTTGTATTCTTCGGGTGCTAGGCGGCCTGTGAAGGAAAGTTTTCGTCTTTATTCCATTTTTGAACATAATTTTAAAAAGGGTTGACCAATGAGCTGGTGAAAGGTCGCGGGAATCCGACCGGTCGAAGTGGCAATGCTTAGGGGTGGAATAAATAATCCACGATGGTTAAAAAAGGCTAGTAAAATAGGTTTTTAATTACCGGTGCGGTTTTTGTCGAAGTGGTTGAAGGAAGCACGGAACTCGGTGAGCTGTTCCTGGGTGATGCCCTTCGAGTCACGGGTCAGGATCTGGTTCTCAACTTCGTTGATAGTGCGGTTGATGGAAGTCAGAAGTTGTTCCCAGCCGACGCGCAGAGTTTCCATTGTGTATTGCGAATACCTGTAAAAGATATCGGTAAATTATGATAACTGTGGATGCTTTCTACCTAGAGTTTGTACAAGACCATATGGCCTTTTGTACACACGTTTTTCATGCCGTGAAAAACTACGGTTTATTCGCCAGTGTATAGATCAATTATGAAAGCTAGTTTACAGACACGTTTTTTCTACGGCGCAGTTTATACGCCGTACCGTAAAGAAACCGTGCCGTACACGGCACGGTTTCTATAGAATCCAAAGCTAGAATTAACCCTTAGTACACTAAGGGTTAATTCTAGCTTTGGATTCTAAGATTAAAAAACTGAGCTGCCCAGGTTACATGTTGATCGAAAATAAATAAATTTATTGTCGCGAAAAGAAGAAGACTGTGAAAAGCACTTATTATTGTAATTATAATTCCCAAGAATTGTTTTTGCAGACGTCGCCGTCGTCTAAAGTATGGGGAGTTCGTTTTGGATTGTATGAGTCCCATTGTTTAGTAGAAACTCGTTAAGTTACTGGCAGTTAGCTACTATAAAGTAGGAATTCGTGACTTACCTGTTCTCGAAGATCATGCCCTCTTGCACGGCCTGGTGGATGCGCTCCAGTTCCTCGATGTGTGGCTTGTACGCGTACACACCCGCCTCGTACTCCTTGAGGCGACGCAGTTGGTCTTCCAGAGAGCCCTGATAAAAACGATTGTCAGTTATCGTTGACTTAAATTATTTGTTTATTGTGCTATACCTCAGACCGTCTGAGAGCGAGCGATCTGTCTTGACTAAATTCTTCCCATATTTTGCAAATCTTTAGTTAAATGCGGGTAGTATTGGTTATATGTTTAGGTTTGTACCGAATCTCTGAAAATCAATGCCAAATACATTGATTTTCCGTTATCATGTTGGATTTGAAGGATTTATTTAGATTAGATTACAGCGTATTCATAGCAAAATGGTTATCTTATTCAACTTAAAAATCTCAAAAACGAAGTTTATGGTCGATCGAGAGATGAACGTAACCCTTTACCTGCAGACCCATTCCGATAGCGGTGACGGCATCCATTTGCCTTTCGATCCAGGGTCCGACGGCGTTGGCCTTCTCAGCGAACTGGCGCCTGAGGGTCTCGTTGTTCTGTTGCTTGCGAAGTTCGGCGGCAAGCGTGTTGTCGCGCTGGGGAACCAGCTGCCTCACGTCTGACCACTTGCGGTTCAGCTCCTGAGGTTTAGAAATACAGTTGGTTAAGATTTGAAAAGGTTGTGTTTTTTCGTGGAAGTTTAATTATGCAGTTATTGTGAAATTTTTCAAAAACATCTTTTGTTAGAGATCAGAGTTCTGTGTTCTCGGTTCCAAATTAAATGGAGTGAGAATTGTAACCTGAAGGGTCATGCCATTGGATGGAACTTCTTATATAGGTACTTCATTAGATGTTTGCCTTTTTTGCTTTTTGGAACATCACGACTACACAGAACTTGACAGCATTTTTTTTGTAAGAGTTCGGTAAATGTAACACTTACGTGAGCAGTAAGAGTAGTGTAGGGGTTCTCCAAACCACCAGGGATCTGGTGCTGTTTCACGATGGACTCAACCTGGTGCACCAGGTTGACTATCGCCTGAAAATAGAAATTATAATGTGATTAGAAAACATAGAAAACTGGTCCTAACATCGTTGCAATCTATCTTCTAGGTAAAATTTGTGAGTTTGTTGTAGGGGGGTAATCTTCGGAAAGCTACAGTAGGCATTGCCGAGCGTCATTGGATATATTTTATGTTGTGTACGAGTAATTTCACGCGGGCAAAGTCGCGGGCAGAAGATAGTGCTGTATATTTTTGTATATCTATCTCACTTCGAGCACATTATTGAAAGACAATTGTTGTCGTATATTTAACGTAAATAAGGATCATAAAAGGGACCTTACCTGGTATTCCTTGTCAGCCTCTCCGAGAGTGGCCTTGAAGCGAGCGTGCGCGTCCATAAGTCCGGAGATCTCTTCGATGGTGTGGACGATGAACATGTCCACAAGATCCTCCCGGGTGCCATCCAGCCTGAATAACAAATGAGAAGAATTATGTAGACATTTTAATTTACGGGTCATTAAGTACCTACAGATCCATTTTTGTGGACAATAAGATTTACATCATGTATTGGTTGGTTATCCGATTTGATTACTTGATGTTTGGCTGTGACAAAAATTTAGATTTAAGCTTTTGAGTGAACGAGGAATCTCTTGCTTTGGGAGACCTCCGAGGCAACAAAAAATTGTATTCGATTTCTAATAGATTAATTTTGATGTTTTTTATGTATTAAGATTTTAAAGCGCAGATTGCTATTATACAGATCTACTTAGTACACCAACCCGCATTGGATCCTCGTGATGGATTATGGCCCCCTCCCTCTCACAGAGAGGAGGCCTGTGTCCCAGTAGTGGGAACATGATAGGTTAATTATGCTTATGCTGGTTAGTCTTCTTCTGCTTAGCGTCGATGGCATGAAAGGTTATTAAATATTAGCCTAAAACTTCACCACTTCTGCGGAGTTCTCGGAGTTACTCGCTGCAGTTTTGACGCACAGAAAGCATACTGGAGCTGTGTCGCAAGCACCAAACTATCGTAGTGTGTTTGCGACATAGCTCCAGTAGTTACTAAGTTAGTGCAGTGGTAACATACCAGTTGTTGAAGGGCGCGGCGCGCTTGGCGAACTCGAGGTGCAGCAGGTCGATCTGCTCCAGCACGCGCTCGGCGTCGTCCAGCGCGTGGCGGCGGCGCTGCGTCAGCGCGCCCAGGCGGTCCCACTGCGAGCAGATGCGCTGGCAGCGAGCGTTCACGCTCGCCACGTCGTGGTACTCCAGGGTACTGCGGAAAAAAATGATTCATTGTAGATAAAAGGCTAATTTTAGTTTGCGTCGCCAGCGCCAAATAATTCAGAAAGCATTTGCCAGCGATTTAATCACGTCATTATAGTACGCAAAATTAATTTCGGGCAAATCTTTTATCGAAATTTCCTGGCATAAAATAAGTTTGATTTATTCACTTAAATACTTAGGTATGTACAAAAGGCAAAAAATACGCGAGCGCTCCAGCCCCATGGCCAGAAGCAGTTGGAAGAACACCATTTGTTTGTAATCAAGAGTCTGTCAGAGACCGTCGTAGGGCAATGGACATCCGTGAGAATTCCGACAGGAAAGAAAAGTTTTTTTTTAAATGTCTCAAGATCTAAAGATTCAGAAAGTTCGGTTCAAAATTGTCTATAGATTATAAAGGTTTTTTTACTTGAGTTCCTGGGCAATAGCGGCGATCTGTTCGACGCGGTCCTGGTGTGCGGCGAGGTCTGATTCGAAGGCTTCGTGCTTCTTCTTCAGAGCCTTGATGTCGTACAGCTTGCATTGACGGAAGTCTTGAGATTGCAGCATCTCCTCCTTGCCTGGAAATTAGTAGGGTATTTGATTTTTATTTTTCAATTGTGTTTTGGTTAATCGATTAAACTGTGTGATGTCTCGTAAAGTCCCGTTGGATTTCGAATATACTGGGTGTATCTGTTTTAAAATGTCGTTGGCAAATTGTTAGCTCTTCTTGTGAGACCTCTAAAAGGTCAAAACTGATTCCTTATATTAATGTTCTCCCAAAGCGTATGCGATTGACATAGGTAAACGCCGAAGATAACCGCATTGCATATAAAAAACTAATATTTGTAGACTCACCTCTGGTCCAGTCTTCGTGGATGTCGGCTTTGTGCTTGAACTTCTGGGCCAGGTACTCAAGACGCTCAAGGCGCATCATCTCGCTCAACAGCCATTCTTCGAAAGCCTTTTCGGAGATCTCCAGGCCCTTCCAAGCTCCGGCGATGTCCTTGAAATAAAATCAGTATCTATTAGATTTGTTCTTGATTGCAAAAGTGGTTTTGGTCTTTCAATACGAGCTTAGATGGGATAACAAGAACCAGGTTTAGAGTTGATTAGACTAAGTACCAAAAATTGAGGCACGTTATAGATTTCTATGGCTTTGGAAAACTGTCTTGAGATCTATTATTCTAATGGTCTTTTTTTAATCGATCTACTATGATAATACGAGTAGTAACTTGGATGATGTTGATACTTACAGAGACCATCTTGCCTTCGGTGGGCATGTACGCGGGGCGGTTGCTCAGACGGAGCTTGGTCTGCAGGGTGTTGAAGTTCGTCTCCAACTTGGCCTTCTGCTCTACACGTGGCGGCTTGTGCTTACGCCTGAAAGATAATTATTGTCATCATTTGTGGTTGAAGAAGGCATACTATATGGTCGTCGATATTGATTATGTGCCGGTTTAAATATGTTCGTTATAAATAAAGGTCGCTTTTCGCCGTTTCGAGGATTTGGCTTTTTATCCTACAGGAAACGCCAACTTAAATTATAAGATAACTGGGATTCAAACATGACATGACTCCGTTATCATTGCACTAATCCGTAATTTTAGTAGTACGAGTATCAAAGCTATTCAACTTTTATAAATATTCCAAACGAAGTATACCTGTAAGTACGGTAGTCTTCCAGTTTTTTCTGGCAACCGGCAAGAGAGTTGTCGGTTTGGCGGCTGTTCAGCCAAGGCATGGTACGCCTGATCCAGTCTAGCAGCTATAAAATTTAAAGTCATTTATAATATTTACTGCAACATAAAATATTTTAAGTATGCAACAGCACGAGAGTGTATTTGAGGCAAGGTATGAGTGGAAAGAGGTGTCACGTTCGATTTTATGGAGCAGCTTTGCGCTCTTTCCCTGCATGTACATTGATCTAATCATGTTAGGCTGATTATTTTTAAGGAAAAACTGCCGCGCTGTTGAGTTCTATAAATGGGATACTTACGTCACTGGCAAGACGCTCATACTCTTCCATGAGGCGTTCGTTCTCCTGGTTGACTTTGAGAACTTTGCAAATGCGGTTCGCGGCCGTTTCAGCCTGTGAATTGTACATAAGATATCTTTTACATTTATGAAATATTTTTGTCGGGCAAACTAGATATCACTAGTTTAACGAAAAGCTGGTATTATTAATTTTATTCATATGATAATTATGTAAATACAATGAAGCTTTAAAACACGGAGCAGAAGCTGTTTTAACTACTATTTTCGCCCCAAATTCAAATCAACTTTATTTCGATATATTATGTAGTAATTTCGATTTGGTTCAGAAAACTGCAACATTTGCATTAATTAGTAGGTTCAGATAATACAAACCTTTTGTGCGCCAGAGAAGCAATGGTAGTATGAAGAGACGTATGTCATGACCGCACGCTCGTCTGGCATCGCTGTGTTCTGCAGATCTGACAAGCGGCACGCAAGCGACACGGTGTTAGTTCTCATGCGATGTATCATGAATTATTCCCTAGTAGAATGCTTGTGTTTTATCTTTTGGAAAACAACGTCGTTAACATTAATGTTCTCGTTTACTTGGGTATTCAAAGTTTTGATGGTCTATTACCTACTCTTAATGGAATGTAGCATTTGAATTTGTTTTCGTCGAAAAGTCTTCTATAAATTCAACAGACAAGAAATTCGTTAAAAAACTTGGTATTTTAACAACCCGCATTGTCTTATCACATTTAATTATAGTACTTGAAACAGGAAATTAATTAATGTAGTGCTAATTGACAGTGTTCAACTGAACATCTAGACGATAAATTAAATGACGAGCTATTTCAAATAACTGCGAACTACGAGAGCGATTAATTAGAACACAAGCATTCTTTCGTTTGATATCAATAAAATACTGTATGAGTTAACAACACAAAGCTTATTTTTATAAAAACGTTTGTAGCACATTTCATAATTATTTAGGTACGGGGTTTGTTGCTTGGAATCGGTATAACAATAATATGGTTATATTTTGTGGTTCTTACACATAATAAAATATATTTAGGAGTATTGGCATTTCTGGAACACGTTTTTGGCGTAGGATATTTTGACCTCGGAAGACCTTTCTGTGCTTAGGTAGGTACTCGGTACATCAAAAGTCATCGTCAGTAGATGGGGTATGACAACCGTGGACTGATGGGATTGGGCCGAAAATGTAAACTTATCGGCACATTTTTTCATGACCCATCCGTAGTATTATATGAATTAGTAAGTGAAACTCTTCCGAGGTCTTTAGTATTAGTTTATCAACACTGACAGTTGGAGCTTCTTTAACATAAAGCGAGGCACTCATCATGCTATAAGTTACACACAAAGTCCTGGCGTTAGGGTTCGGGTATCAAACGCGGAAATGGCGGTAACGAGTGGCGGCCATTTTACATTTGTTTAGTACCTGTTGCGCGCCTTGGAAGGCGTGGTAGTAACACGACACATAGGTCATAATGGCGCGCTCGTCCGGCTTTGGTGTGTTTATTAAGTCTGCAATATCCAGTTACAATTTATATGTGTTGTTCATTTTTTGATGATCATTTAGAAAATACTGAAATGCGGCAATTTGGCAGTGAAGTGTCACGTATAGTCTCATATCCCATATTGAGAAGTGAAGCCAGAAATGGTCAGAGCTTATTTGCTCTTGTCATTGCGTTGAATAAATCTTGAGCGAGAAGCATATCAAGCGTGTCTTACCGTCGGGGTCCAACATGCGGGGTATATCGAGATACTTCTCGGCCACATCGAAAGCCGTGTTTAAGTTCTCTAGAGGGTTGTCCTTGGACAATTTGCTGTAGTCGATGAGGTCGGGCCTGTGCCTGTGGATCAGGGCACAGAAGGCCAGACCGTCCTTGAAGGACAGGTGGAAGTTCTGGACATTGACATTCTTGTATGGGGCTGTCTTGCGTTGGCACCAGAGCAGCAGACCTTCCTGTTGAGCGAACATAAGAATTCAATTGATGAACAATGATACAAAGGAAGTTGGTAGCGTTTATTGTGTTATCAACAAAACTATAGAATAGGCATGGAAAGTCCGTTGACTGCGATATATGTATATAGAATTCAGTTATAGAAACGATGCATGGCAAATTCTCAATAACAAAAACGAGTAACTGTGCTGTAAAATTGCATCCTTATTTAACGATAAAAAACAAGTTTGTAAATGAAAAGGCATATTAGGTATGTGAAAAAATGCATTGCGAATTACATTTATATTCACATTATTACCGTCGATGACTAATGTATAACACAAGTATGTTGTTATAGGTTTATTGAATCGATTGTGTATGGACAATATAGTCGTTGGATTGTGGATTTACCTTGGCGGTCATTTCTTCCACTGAGATGTCCTGGATGGCGAATCGCAAGATAATGGTCCAGATCATACCGAGGGTCATCTTAAGGTTACCATCGACAATTTCTTCGGCACCAATGGATACCAATTTTACGCCTGAAAATAAATATCAGCTGTAGTAGCATTTGTTGAAAAAATACACGATACAAGGATAGGTACTTATCTGTAATATTTGTATAGAAAAGGTTAGGTTAGGTATTTAGGTTTGTAAACAGTCAAGTCTTCCTTAAATATGCTTATTAAATGTGTAATGTGTACGTTCTAAGTATTACCTGTTGGCGTCATTGGATGTTATAATAATAATGTTTGCTTTTAGAGAACCGTGAGTGAGTTCTTATATTGTGGTTACTAGTAATAGTGGACATGAATGGCATAGAAGGATAATTCCTGATCATAATATTGAAGTCTTAATGGCATGAATCCGAAAAGTCAGAGGTGCGTGCCTTCACGCACCTCTGACTTTTCGGATTCATGTGAGTATTGTATAATTATCACTTGCTTCAAAAACAGTCAAGGAAAACATCGTGAGGAAACCGGCATGCCTGAGAGATATGTTCCACGGCATGTGAAGCCAAGTCAGAGGCCCATGGGCAGCTTTAAAACTTTGCCACCAGGTTAGTCACTAACCACACGAAAAGAAGAAGATTATTAACTTATTACTATACCTAGCTACTGTTTATTTCCTCGAAAGTTAGGTTCTCTTGTTTCATGTTAATCAAATTTATATTATTTTATTTAGGTATTATTTGGATCCTTTTTGGCTTTATGTTTCTACAAGATGCTCTCTCTCCTTTTTTTGTGTATTTGATTGGAATGTTCCCAATACCATCTGATACTGTTATATTTTGATATTCTAAAATCGTTAGAGTTCTATACTGTTTTGTTCTTCATACTTCTTTACTTTTATGTTAACAAGTCCTTTATGTTATAGCCCACCGCCAGCATCATGATTGGCAATAAAATACGAACATTGTATTGAAAGCTGCAATAAGTGTAGGAGTAATAGGGACGGGTTCTGAGCAAATCGCCTACGAAACACTAGTATTGAGCAATCAGTTTACTTGAATTGCCCATTACAAACTGTGCTATATAAGCTAAATGTGACTTTATGCACTTTTAGACTAAATGGCAAAATGCGTAACGCGTTTTTTTTATTCGTCTTGTTATCTAAATCGTAAGCAATTAGGGACATACCCTCCATAAAGATTAGGTATTCATAAGAGACATTCACTAGACGGCCACTCTAAGATTGTAAACTACATAAAGTGAAAGAGAAGTGTAGCTACGAAACCACTATAATTTGGACTACTGTTTTCATTTTCATTCTATACAATATGTAAGAATAACCCTGTCCGATCCGACATTACCAAAAATAATAAAAAATCTTATTATTATTGAAAATAAAAAAAAGTTATTGCTATTTAAAAATCACATTTTTAGTACCAAGATTACCCCAAATCCATTAAAAGTTAGTAAATTTTCAACAGGGGTCATCATAAGATATCCGCGCCCCGGTAATATTCCCCATTGAAAAAATTATTTGGCGATTTTTTTTTTCTTATTTCCTGAGCTTTACCACAGACCCTCAGTATGATACCTAACAACACCCTCACGGATCGGACATCCTTTTTTTTACATGTTGTGTATATTTTGTACAACAAATTCTAATCTAGTGGGTAGGCTTTTCAAAGAACAATAGCTGATATATTTACCTTTAGAGGCAATGAAATCCAAAGCCTTGTTGACGTTAGCGATCTTGTGGAAACGCATTTTGCCGCGGTCGGGCTTGGGCAGGGTTTCACCGGAGATCACCTCCAGCAGTAACATGAGCTTCAACCCATTGCGGAAATCCTCCTCGATGTTCTCGATACCGGTACCGGCCTTCCTAAGGTGGCTGTTGCACCATGCTGTGAAGGTCTGAAAGCGAAAGTGAGAATTGTTTGAGCATTTTGTTTACATAGCAGGAAAGGTGACAGAGTCGTGTTTCGTAATAGTAAGCCAATGTTTGTTCATAGAATTACTTGCAATTTGTAAGCCGTGCATTCAAATTGCGAGTTTAGCATTTTGGTAGTGTGCATGATTTACAAATTGTAAGTGTTTAAAAAATAGATACGAGTACGATTGACATTTTAATTTGGTCCAACAAATTAATCGGAAATACGACATTGGATTGGACGTATACAAGTGCCGTTAATCAATACTGCAGTTGCATCAGGTAGGGGAGCGGGCGGCCGAGGGGTCCGACCCTCTCGCACTGCCAAATTCGCAGGCGGTTATTAGCACCCGCCGCAGTGGGTTTGCAATTTCGACTCTAACTGTAGAAACAGGAATGTCTGTTAACTATGAACATTGTCTGTGAGAGTACAATGAGTATTTTGGAATAAATTAGAACATTACAAGCTTAGATTTAAGTAATTTAGTATTCCGTGTCCATCGCTTTGTTCGTTCAAGGAATAATGTGAACCACAAAAGAGTTTTAAAATTCCTTTGTTTTAACACCAACTAATCCGGCGTGTATTTAAACGGATGTAGATATGAATGTATATTTTTAGCTAGTCAAATATCATTAGATAGCAATAACCCACATAATGAGCCACGCAGCCGTCACCATTAGCTTAGTTATATCATTAACCGAGTATCGAAAGCCGAGCCGGTCGAATAAGACCAAATTCTATTGAACGTTGAACAAGATCTGAAAGGCAGTATAGTTCACAAATGGCGGCGCTCCTATGCAAACTCACACTCGATTGGTTCCGGAGGTGGCGTCAAGGTCGGAACTGATAAATAGAATTCAATACCTTCAACAGACTGCGTGACCGTGCAGGACTAAAGCTGAAGTTGACAATTAATTCAGAGAATAGTACAATTCAATTGAATTGCCTTACGTCATCATTGTGTTGATTTCAGCGCAAGTAGGTTAGCTGCTAGTCTCATCCTAATTAGATCTTTCAAAAAAATAGAAAACCATGATATTATAGACGATTGCATAGATACCTGACTGATTAAAGTCGATGAAGTAGATAACTATGCTATTGTTAACCAGTTCACAGGCAAGGTAGGTAGACATAAACAAAGGCATGTGAGACATGAGCAAAAAATTCTACCTGCAAGCACATTTGAATTCAAAGGTTGGCGTTACAGAAATTTGATTCTTTTGTCGATGCTTTAAAAAGTATTTTGCTATAGAAAACGTGTGACATAGAATTATCGAGCACCTATATCCATGGATACAATGTGAGGTTAGCGAAGATGCCATCACTGCGGAATATTAAAAGTGACCGAACTGCATTCTGAGATCGTAATGTATGAATCATCTTTGGAACTCGCCTCTTTGGCACAGGACAGAAAATAATAATAATCTACCTTCCATTACCAGATGACCTACAATATGCAGGTGAAGGTATAAGTCGCCTAGCTACCATATGTCGTAAATTAACAGCGCAGTTAACCGCGAATGGGAGCTTACGTCGTAAAGACGTTTCATTTATTATGGTTTATGTGGTATTTCGTAAAAAGAAAGTTGTGTATCATTGATAGTGGCGATGATTTATCGGGGAAAATGTTCGACAGCTTCGGATATATGCGCGAAAGGTCGGGTAATCGGTATATCCATTATGGTGCATTAAGCAGATGGTTATCTTTCGTGTAAGTACTTGCGTTTACTTAAATGCCCATCACTGAAAACGCTGACTGAACCAACCTTCATTCAGTGACTTTGTTTTAATTTTGTTGGGATTGGACATGAAATAGTAAGGAATTCTGTATCCGAGGCACCTTGGACTAGGTGGAATTTCAAATATGATTTAGTAACGACGTTGTCGCATAAATGCTACACGCGACCTCGTGTAAACGGGAATACCAGCGTCCCTGAGACAAAACACACATCGTGACCCAGAATATGAAAATAATCCCGAGTCACCTTGCAACTGCCATCACGGCCAGCGTCGATCTAAAATAAGGCACGCAGGTGTAGACAGCGGACTATTCGAGATGTGTAGAATGTGAACTAGACTGAAGATGCGTTGTCATTGAAGCGTTTAAATATTGTTGTCAACGTGCTAATGGGCGAGGTATGAAAGCTGTTTTGTCACTTGCTCGAAAGTCAGAAGAAACTGTTGCTGAAAATCTGAGGTTGCTTATAAGTAACACGGTCAAACACATTTATTATAAATGTTTAGAAACTCAACTACTTATTCATCCATGGTCGAATTCTTTAGATGAATTCTCCAGAAACCAGTATACGCACTTCGAAAAATTTGGATAAACTTTGAAAGGGTGTTTCAAGGTAAACATGACAAGGTAATAACGGCAGCTGTAGTGTCCTACCATTCGAATAGACAAACGACTCGCCTTGGGAGCTAGATGTTTCACTTTCTTTGATCCTCACAATCGAGAGCAAGAAATAACTGTACCGAATGACCGATGACTCTTCGAAAAACTGTAACATTCTGAAATTAACAATGACATTGAAAAGGAACATATGACTAAATTGATATAGGAGCAACGCAAGGAAATTTAGTTATTGAGCTCATTGAAAACGTTTCAAACAATAGCTTTGTTGACACTGATCTTTAAGGTCATTTAAATGATAGTCTAATTTCGTTACTTAAGAAATATAAACGCGGTGGAGCATACCGCAGGACATGATTTACGCAAACATGTTCTACAATAGTTTTGCCAAGAAACTTTAAACCTGTACAAATGTTACGCTGATGAGGTAGGATGAACGCAGCTGTATCCAGTTATTACAGCTATTTCTAGAGCCCGCAAGCCAATAACTTTTTGTTGAACGCGTGCTTTGGCTTCTGACGTCTGTAGTTATATTACGTGCCCTCTATTTGTCTTTAGTAAATAACAAATCTGTCAACTGGTTATGATTTATGCATAATTCATACGGACTGCCAAACTGCATTTATATGAGCAATTAGATGCCAGGTAAACGAGCGCTGGCATGATCTAGTGCTTAAATCTTAGGAAGGTATGTTCATTCATCATTAGGGCGGCGACTGTCTCATTTTCCGCTTCAATACCTTTGAAGATTTAGTGCTTAGATCCGCAGTTTTTTCAAGATCGGTTTAGGGTTATTGAAGTCAGAAATCTGAAGGGTTCTTATCAATGTCTAAATTAGGTGATCGATGGAAAAATTATATGGCAGGTCCCACAGATGATGGTCAAAGGTTAAAGCGTTTAATGTTTTCCGTCAGACTGGTCTGTTTTCGAAGCGACGTTATATGATACAAGGTTAGGTAATCATACAAAAATAAATATGAAAGTGAATATTAAACGATACCTGTGTTGTTTGGAAAGGCGCCGATGTTTCCAGTTTCGGGCAATCACTTATCTCCTATGAATATTCAATTAATAAAAATGAACAGATCAAGGAAAGCTCGACATGTTCGTTGAATTATTTAACAGAGAAACGACACGAATAAATTATGTTTATTACGAACATTTTGGAACTTTAGAATATGTTAAAATTATTAATTATTTTATATTGATTCTCATTATTTATCTATTGTTAGGCGCGAACATGTAACTAAAGTGAACATAACATGATTTATTATTAATATTTTTTTTATTGCCCAATAAATAAGTCTTATTATGACATTATGAATTTAAGTAAAAGCTTTATTAATACTATTTTGGTTACATAATCCTATTTTTATCGCTTCAATGTAGTCACTGGAAATTAATCCAAAGTAAAATAATTATTTTCGCATAATAATTATACGGTCTTTTATAACACATTTCTATTCTCATCGGTATGAAAGAAATTGTTGTTATTTTGGTACTTTATTGTGCCCATTACTAAACACCTAGCTTCATTAAATTTTTATAGTGGGTAGGTTCCAAGTTAAACCGTCGGAAAGTTTTATAAATGTTTAGTAATTAATTTAAATCCTGAATGACAGGTTTCTAATATGTATGTTCATAACAATTCTGCACTTAAAACGTAAAATTTAGGTACATATATTATATTTATGCGCATGCAATGCAAGTGTCTCCATATAAGTTGTGTTTTGTATATGTCTACGTTTTCATGGATAAACCGCTGAACCATTGTGTAAGGTTAATGTTGAACCTTGAAAAGGACATAAGCATAGGTACTTCTAACGGCCGGAGGCCTATGCCCAGCAGTGAGCGTCTTTCGGCTGAAATGATGCTGATGATTTCTAACGGGAAAATTACTGATGTGGTGAAACGGGGTGTTGAAGTTTGGACCTATAAGGAAGTACGAAATTCACGGGGACAAGGTTGTAGGCAAGACGCTAGTGTACAATAAAATATAGCTTTTCAGGAGCTTGTAAACTCGAGGAGCTCGTGGCTAAGTAATAACTGCCGCACGGGTCGATCCCTCAGGTTAAGCTACGCTTGCCGGGGTTGGTCTGTGGATGGGTGACCATTTACATACCAAGACTCCTCCATGCCTCGGAAAGCACGTTAAGCCGTTGGTCCCGGCTGTCATTCGTGGATCTTTGACAGTCGTTACGGGTCGTCAGAAGCCCGAAAGTCTGACAACCAGTCTTACCAAGGGGTATCGTATTATCCATTAACGGGGTTGTGGAGGTCAGATAGGCAGTCGCTCCATGTAAAATACTGGTATTCAGCTGCATCCGGTTAGATTGGAAGCCGACCCCAATATAGTTGAGAAAAGGCTAGGCAGATTGAGGGGCTTATAAACCTAAACATTGCTTTTCCCAGATTATCCATAATTCGGGAAGCAGTCGTAAGGATATGGGATAGAGGAAGGAGAATGGTGATGTGTCCTAAAGACGCAATCTTTCGAATTTCGCTTAGAATAGTAGTAGGGGAAGTAGTTATTAGCTTTCGTAATTACACCTACCACTGTTTGTCTCTGCATCACCAAGGTTGACTGTTAGAAAATACCTATGGCAATAGACTCGCCCCCTATTACATGGGACTTAAACATAACTGGCGAAATGTGGGTCTACTGTAGGTAGGTACCTTCGCGGAAAGCCACAACCAACCATCGCATTCTTGCTTGCAGCGTTCGGCCGCTATAGAACCGGGGCGGTAACAGCTGTGGTCATCGTGAACGGGATTTTGTTTTCAAAGTGGTTAGTTATAGGTTCTCACATCTCTTCTGTTCTCTCATGGGTCACCTCTGCCTAATAATTCTTCGGGGAATACAGGCGTCATCATCATCTGTCTTGCCTTTTGCCAACTATGTTGGGGTCGGCTTCCAGTCTAACCGGATGCAGCTGAATACCAGTATTTTACATGGAACGACTGCCTATCTGACCTCCACAACCCAGTAAATGGGTAATACGATACCCCTTGGTAAGACTGGTCGTCAGACTTTCGGGCTTCAGACGACCCGTAGCGACTGTCCAGAAAACAGATCAGACTGTCTGTCAGATCCAGGAATGACGGCCGGCACCAACGGCTTAACGTGCTTTCCAAGGCACGGAGGAGTCTCGGTATGTAAAGATGGTCACCCATCCACGGACCAACCCGGCAAGCGTAGCTTTACCTGATGGATCGACCCAACTGAATACGAGTATTTAACAAATAATAAAGGCGTTATGTTATGATTATGTATGTATTAAGTATTGAAACATTGAAGTACGTGCAGCACAGACTTTCACTGTGTAAATCATAAATGCAGTTCAAGGTGCAACACCGTCGTCGTGCGCTGCGACTGCACTCTTAGCTAAGATGGCGACCGGTGAGAGGTTATGCTCGTGTCAAATGGTATTGAAGGTCTTGATCTTTATTACAATGGTTAAGTATTTTTATATTTATTTAGGTATATAGGCTTTCGCTTCATTTAAAATACTAGTATTCAGCTGCATCCGGTTAGACTGGAAGCCGACCCCAACAAAGTTAGGAAAAGGCTAGGTAGATTGCAGATTGATTGTAGGTGTATAAAGTTTTGCACTCTCGTGCGTATTTCATAAGGAACTAGCGCTTTTTCGGTGACTTTTTTCTGCGATGATTTCGGAATTTCCCATACAAAGTTTTCAACACCTCATTTCACTCCTTAATCGGAATTGCTTAAGGAGTGAAATTAGGTGTTGAAAGTTTTGAGTTTTTCTTCAAAGTATGCCTATGTTCTTTCTTATGGTTAAAGATATTACTGTAGCAAATTTCATCCAAATCGGTTTAGCAGTTTAGCCGAATACGTTACAAACAGACAGATAAGAGTCAGTTTCGCATATCATAGTAAGGATGAGTGATCTTGAAGTTCTACTATTTATTGATATTGTTTGTAGATATTGTCAGAAAAAGAAAGAAGAAGGCACAAAATCAACGCACAAAAAGTAAAGCTAAACAATATTAAATGATTAATATGATACTCGTAATGATTACCTTATCTCCAGATAGTAATCGGTTTGAATTTAACCGAGCATTAACACATTTTTTTCTTTGGTGACTAAAATAGCATTGTGAAGGCTACAAAGAAAATCTGATGAGCAGAGTTTTACTTCGGGAGTCTGAGACGTTTCGAAAACGTCAGAAAGAAGCTTCGATTTTGAATATAATGAGAAATAAGCCTAATAATACTTATTGGCTAAAGTTCGTTTGTTGAAATATGATAAAATATTTATTAAGAAAGTAGAAGTCTCGTAGAGAAAGTGATGATATAACATTTTTGGCTTAATTTAATTAATTATGGCTCTCGTGGAACTTTTTCTCATTTTGGTTTGACAAATCTATCTATACATATAAATTAAAGACGCTTTTCGTGTTTGTCTGTATGTCCGCGTTGTTCTTCTAAACCACGTAACAAATTTTGGTGAGATTTTCACCATCGTTTAGAGAATTTATTCCGGAAGGTTTATGTGTATAATACGTTAATAATAAAGTTACATATAACTAAGAAATCTCGATGTTTTGTCAAGTCGTAAAAATCTTGCGAAGCAGGAGCGTGTCACTAGTTTTAATATAAATGAATATACAAATTCAAATCTGTTAATTGAAATGTTAAGATGAAAAAAACTCTCATTATTATCTAGTTATGATTTCACATTTTGATTGACTAACAATTAGTTTCAAAACATCATTGATTGAACACGCGGTTACAAACAAATACTGTTATGTAGTTTTATACAAAAGAAGATGACAAGACAATTGGTAATTATTTTGATTGATGGTGACTACCGGTGGGCGCTGATGATCGATCCTAACGGTGTTGATACGATTAGCACAAATTACTCATTCAATTACAGTACGACACAACTAAGATGTAGCATAAATTAGAAAATTATCATTCTTTCATTAAATTTTTTCGATTATAAGACTTCACAAGTTATTGCGTTTTCGTAAAGATCATTTTCACCTAAAGCAGTAATAAAGATTGCAGATTTTGAAGGCGTTCTCAGTTCGGATGGTGATCGGTTTTACGAATTTTGCCGATGCTACATCTACGTTGTGTCGTACTCTTTGTGCTGATGAGTCAAGTATAGAAGATATACAGTAGCCGGTAGCGACAATTGACACCCTTTATTCTATATATCTAAGTCTTCCGCATATATGTCACTTCTTTCAACAATAGGAACTGTTATCATTTGCAAAGCTTCCGAGCGTATGCCTATCTGACCTCCACAACCGAGTCACTGGGTAACACGATACCCCTTGGTAAGACGGTAAACTTAATATGTTGTCCTCTTTTTTGACTCCCGTTTTCCTTCTCTGTTATCGATGCTTGTTTCATTACTATCAATATTTTCTTTTCCAAATGAAGTTCATTCATTATCATATCCTCATGGTTTGACAAGACGAAAAGTGTCGAATGACTTTCTTATTATTAATCGGTGTAGGTGCATTGCTATTGGCCCGATAGCCTCAATAGTCATATTGACAGACCAGACAAATTATGACTTCTAATATTGATATTACCCAGATAAAAGCGAGCTTCGCTTATAATATATTCGTACATATGTTTATTTTAGAAGAAATAATTGGAAAACCCATGACAGCATTAATATTTTTTTGGTTGGTAGGGTAGGGTTTGTTCTAAGTCCGCCTGGTTAGCTGGTGGTAGCTAACCAGGCGGACTTAGAACAAGCCCTACCCTTCTTATCTAAGTCTGTCGCGATAACAACAATGTTAACAGCGTTTTTGTGTTTCGGCAGTTAGAGGTAAGATAGCCAGTTCCTCTGTGGTTGAGGATTCCGGGTGAAGCTCGCTTCCACCTTCCAGATCATCACTTACCATTAGGTGAGATCAAGGTCAAGAGCTTCTACGTAGTGTATAAAAAAAAACCCAAGAATTCAGGATTTTGTTGGGGCTGATAGAAATTGCCTTTTTACATGAATATATATATTTTCAAAAATGTTAATTAACTGTAGAATTTTAATACCAGGCGTATTAAAATTCTATAGTATCTTTAATTAACATTTTTGAAAATAATGAAGCTTAACCCAGAGACATGTGGCCATGTCGAGGCCAATTTTGAATCACATCTTTTCAAAGTTATTTCAATGCCACACCTAAATAAGCCTGCCATAAGTAAATATATGACAGTTGGTTAATATTTGTTCAAATTGAGGTTCGATATGGCGCCGGTTTAATTAGGTAGGCATTCTATGGCTTGTTGGTGCGGTACCGACTGTTGGAATACTAATAGATAGACACACCTGTGAAGGTGGTTCAGTCGGGCCCGGTGCCAACCCGCCCACTAAAATTTCGATAAACAATAACGTGACCGTTAGACGGTATATATTTTATTTTTTGTTCTGTAAACACAGACACGCCGTGCTCAGCACGTTGAAACACCTAGAGTATTAAATTGTCTACGAAATTTTAAATTGCGAACGTATCTTTTGATAGCAGAGTGCTAAGATCAACGACCCAAGATATCAGAGAGCAAAAAATATTTTGGGAATGTCGTAAAGCGCGCTAACAGTTCGCGCGTTGGTGTGAACTCTCAAATGCTTACACTCACGTTTGGCATGACGTGTCATGTTGAATGTATCCTGATAACTGTCAGGTCCAGTTTAGTACCTGCAAAAAGGAAAAAATCGATGAGTGATGAGGAAACTTGTATTATTAGAATACCCATAAATACAATATTAACATATTGACGCTCAAAGTTCCTTATCTGATTAAAATTCGTATTTATACAATATAAAATTGAAAGTGTTTTGAATGATTCAAAGTTGTCTGTACAGGTTCTCTGTTTTATAGAAATGAAATGTGCCGTGAGATTTATAACACGGATTTCTACATTTACGTCCAGATGGTAATAAATAACAATCAACAGAAATATGTAGAAAATGTAGATGCTTTTCTGCATCGTATAAATCAAGAGCAGCTAAAAGAATCATGGCAACGCGAACGGAATTCGGGAAAGGCTACCGATGACGAAAATAATACGTCGTTCGTAAAATAAAACTGACGACTTGGTAAAAAAACTTTAATATTATATCTGCCATGGGAACAGGCGGTAGATAGTATATTAGATAGGCAAGTTTACGCGTAGGCGGGCGAATCCGGAGCCGGGGTATTTTCATACACCGGAGGCTATTTGTTAAAGAGAACATCTTCAGTCTGCTGGCAATGTAGAAACAATGGATTTAACATTGAAAATGTGTCTACTCAAGCTTTATGACCCGTATAATAAAATTTATCAAAGAGGGCTCACATAATTGATACCATTGATATCAAATTCTGAAGTGATGATTGTTATAATCGCTTCATTTTATATATCTGTGAATGTGGGATAATTATGTATAAACTCTTAAAATGTGCGTCATCTGAGTTTATATTCTAGAAGATATTAAAAGAAGACGTCATTATAAAATCAAACAAAGATACATCGATTGCTCAACCACAGAATACTCAAAAATGTACAAAGAATCTTATGAATCACCTATTGATTCTCGACAGCATGACGTTAACGAAATAAATTGCACAAGCAAATTCGTGGACAATCGTTTGGGCGCAGCCACAGTTAACTCATAAATAACTGATTATAACGTAACCTGAGCTCAACAAACTGTATTGTAACCTACAATGGTTTTTAAAAATACTCCTGCTATAAACCCACTTACTCATGAACCATGGTTTTGCTCTAAATAAAGATTCAGTTAAATATGTTTTGCAACCTTACGCGCCTGTACTTCCTTGTGTAAATAATGATGTCAGAGTATCGTCTGTCAAAATATAAATTATCGAGTCTTTGGTAATTCTGAAACTGGTGACTAACGCATCAACACGTAAAATTAGCTTTTCCCATAATCTCTGCTTCTGTCTGTGGACTAATATCCGTTTTTCTTAAATTATGGCAATTCATAGCTTTGCCAGAGTTGTTGCTTATTGAACTGTAATCAGAATTAGACTACCCATAGATAACCAAAGGAGTCTTTAATATTTCTTGCGTTTTGTCTAACACGATCCAATTCCGAAACCATAATCTAAAATTATCTTCATTGCTAAACGCCAGTAGTCACGAACACAGACAAATTAATTCCGATTACGTTCCACATTGTTTCTTCAACGTAACTAATCTTGCGAAAATTCATTACGTGTGGTGTTTCGATAAGATGTTCTCTTCCGTCTACTTAACAAATAACTGGTATAAAATAATATCCAACACACGTGCAGTGTATGGAGCTACTGGAAGCTTTACGAGTTTACGACTAACTGGACCGTGCAAGCGATATATCATCATTCGAACGCTGAAATATCCACTGGTCGACCCAGTTGCTCCACCAAGCTGTGAACTTTCAGTTAAATATAGATCGCCCGAGTGACAGCTACGGTTACTTCCGCAATTTTTTTCAGTAGTCCAAAATTAAAGTCTTTGATGACTCAGAGATCGCTATAATTATGTGGTCTGCCACTAGTAATTAGCAATAGTCAATCAAATGTAACGTAATCAGTTACGGTTTTATATATAAAAATATTTTTTCATTGAATTTGATACTCTTTGATAATTAATTGAACTATTACAGTTTAACACGTTTTGCAACAAAACTGCAGTAGTGTTTGACGCAATTAAAACTGGATGTAAAAAATACTATTGTGCTCTCGCTTTTATGTTGAGTTGCGTCGTGTGAAGAAGGTGTGGAAAGCCAGACCCGCTCATATTTCATTAAAACCACACGTTTCACTTTTGCCTCTCTAAATTGTTGATACCAAAGCTGCCGCAGTGTGCTTTAGACAAAGTTACGTAGATAGATAACCTTCAAATGCCTGTTTTTGTTTAAAATACATCTGTTTTCGTTCTATTTTACAATAAATAACAGTCATTTATATAAACAGTAGCTGTGAGATTGAGAGGTCATTACAAAAGAAAAGTACATTCCTTAGTATAGCAGCAGATGCTTCAAGTCACGTTGAGTAATGACAGTTAACCTTTAAATCGTGTCAATTAGGCGTAATTCTACTATTCCTATCTATAGCAACTGGTGCAGACGATTATGGTTAGTTTTTGTTTGATAGATTTACTATTAAAGATTTTTTTCGTATCATGGAGTGAGTATACGAAGAGACAGGACAATGGCGCGTTCCGCACGAAGGACAACAATGACAAGCCGGTATCAATGCATGTTCCGGTTCCATTTCTCAGCGGTCTCTTGTTTGCAGACTCAGAATTAACAGTGATATTAGTAAAAAAGGAAACTCATTAGCACGGGTTACTGATGCACAGCACAGATTACATTATTAGAGACAGCTAGTCAATGCGATGTGTACACAATATATTGATTGTGAGCTCTATAGTTTTTCTCTCTATCACCTTGAACAATTACTTACTTCACACAAGTAGGCATTCGGTATGCAGTTAGCTTATTAGCAACAGTGGCTGGCGCTAGTACTGGGAGTAACAGTAACATTTAAAGGTCACATTTAGCTACCTCAATTGCGAATTACGTTCCGTATGATTCAATTTGAATAGGCACCAGATATTTGTCCATTGTTTTGATGCCGTCGACCCTGGGGCTACGTTAAATGAGCGCGTTTTAAGTCTATTGTTACATTTTCTCCAGCGTTCGTTCACTTATTCGGTCGTCATAGCTACTGAGTCTGGCCGCAGCTCAGACTGACTATATCGATCTTGTTCCGAGAGTTTCTAAGCCAACGGCTGTCTAGCTCCGAACGTTTTCCCAGGGGCTTGTAGATTTTCTTTTGGATCTTTGTGTAGGTTTCATAAGCAAGCGGTTATTAGTCATTGTTTTATATCTGTATCTGTAATAGTAGGCTGTATTTGGTTGGGTTGGGTCTCCGCTACCTTTTGTAGACAATGTGTTATTTTGAACGAGCGAAACAAAAGAGAGCGGTCAGCTATTCACGCCGCAACAACAATGAGGCAGACTTGTGTGACGCTGGCACGCTTCGTCATACACTGTAATATAAGAGCTTATTTGACACGCATTTTATTATCTCATAAAGCTTGATATTGAAATCAGGCTGAAGAGAATGAAAAAGAAAGAAAAATCAGTGGACTAAAACCAGTTAGTTGCCTATGCCAACGATGGCAGTTCTATGAATGAATTTCATTTCGATAGCTTGGATATATTCACATATTTATTGTTGAACAATGTTATGTGACGATCCACTTTTTAAAAGTATTTTTTAAAGAATTTAAACAATCTACTATCTTCTGTGTAATGTTCTGTTTTAAAGGCATGACGTCCTTTCGTTCTCTCTCACCTCTGGCGTTATCTTCGACATTATTTTCATTCCTTTCGGTGTTAATTGCTGAGACCTCATTGAATAAAATTAGCCAAACAACTCCACCCACCAGTTCTAAATTGGAGTTTTTGGCACTAGCTACTACATTCATTAGTGATCTATTGTTATGCATGTGCTTGTCACAAAGTAAACAAAGTGCAGATTATGTCATTGTATGAAGATGTATGAAGCTTTTTATAAACTAGTTACGGACATTGTAGATTTGTAGTACATATTACTTGTTTGCCTTCGCAGCCTCAGCCCTCTTTTGTTCGCGTTCTTTGCACATTTCATGTCTTGTTGCAAAAACACAATTGGTTTGAAGATCGCAATCGTGAGCTAATTAATGATGGCTAGTTGTCCTAAGGTTTTCATTGTCTCTGTGACTATTGTCATTACGTAAGTATACTTAGTTTTATTTTGATTTTGTAACACTTTAATAGGTTTCGTAAAATAACACCAGAGACTTTATCAAAAGGATCCTAAAATTAAAATTCGCCAAAATGGTTCTAAAAATAACAGCTATAACACATTTGAATTAACATCAAAATTAGCATCGATATGCTAATACGTAGATGGAGACATGACAATATTTACAAATTTGTGTGTGCTAACTTAATGTGGAATTGGTGGCTTAGCCTAGATGTCCAAAATCTCTAATTTTCTATTTCAAGGTTAAATTTTTCTGTAGTTAACTCTGTAGCGTGATATAAAATAACGTAGGTATTGGTAAGGCATGAATTACAAGATAATCAAATTAAATATTTGTGATAAAATATTAACATGTCCACGCAATCCATTGTTATTGTTAGTATCTATAGATAAAAGATATGACAGGGATAGATAATCAGGGCTTATCAAAGCCTGCACTCGATCTATCAACGTGGTTAAATAAAGAAAACGCATCATTACAATTGGTAGCGAATGAATAACTTTATAGAGGAAGGGACTTGGTGATCCAGACATCCTGTGAGCCAAGCGTATAGCACTAATAAAAACAAATTCGCAACCACACGTTCCATATATGTAACACAATGTGCCGAGTGTAAGAAGTGATCTATTAGATCTAGTTTTGGTGTGGAAATCTGAGAGCGCCCTGTTTTAGAACGACGTGCATGTTCTCAGAACAGTTTGCACGATTGATGAAGTTTATAAAAAGTCTGATTACGTTACATGTGTGTAGGAATCTGAAGCAGAAATCGGAATCTTTATAGCCAACGTGATGATCTGAGTTACTGCTTATGCAGCCATGGAACTATTTGAAAATTGGAATCATTAGGTTGATGTAATTGATGGGTTTGCAAACTTGTTCTCTCGTATAAGGGGTTCTACAGTAATTATCGAATGCTTGGCTCCTCCACTCTAAAATACAATCTATGGTCACAAGCTATGATTTGTCATAGGATTATTTATGGGAACTGTTACATCGTTTACCATAATTATTAATGTGACTAATTACATCCCTGTTTCTGACGCAACTACGAGATAATTTGTGACTTTGTGTGTAGTGTATATTTGGCGTACACTCGTGTTGATGCGATGTGGTAGCGGAAACGTCCTACGCATAGGTATCTGTTTATTAACACTGTTTGGAATCTGACACTGGACGCGTGAATGCGTCGACATTGATAGCACTGACGAACGTTTGAAATCCCGATACAAACGCATTATGTATTAGTCATTTTGTGTTTCGCTTGATTACGTCGCTTGATTACGAGTATTGCGAAACTAAATGTTATGTCTGCGTTTGAAAACTGAGAAGATTAACAATCGATCGTCCAAATTTTTGGCACAGCTGTTACGTTGATCCAGGTGTCCATTCAGGCGTTTTTTGCTTGGCTCTCTACCCTCTCGGCTCTATTGTGTATGAGAGGGGTCCGAATGAATAACAACCAATAGACACAGTCCCCCTCGCTAACTCGCTATGACGGCTGCAGACGGCTGCTGGATTTATCTAAACAGATAATCGGTGAAGATAGGCCGGTACAGCGACACGTGGTTACGTTCGGGCGATAAAGACAGGAACAGTAACTCATTTTTATTATAACCCACTCTAGAATTTGATACTTCCATACAATAAAGAATTTGTTAGACCAACGAAACATTATAACGGTATACAGTTTTGAATTTTTTTTTAAAACGAAAATGATAGGAATCCCCTCGCAGAACATAGTTTGGACAAACATTTAAAATACCTATCTTCGGAAGCTAACGCCTTTCGCGTGTCGGAAATAATTTTAGTACCTACGATTTTCTAATTATAATAATAGTAGCAAGTGAGTGTAAGCATTTCGCGTGGGCGATTGGACGAAGTCAAAAATAGACGATGTTGGCATCGGCTGGTTTGCATTCTGCTCGTGAAGTCGTACGATCCTGTCTGTCAGTCTCGATGAAAATGTCTGTTTTCGCGAAAATATAAAACACACGGGATTTTTTAAACGGGGCGTGTCAGCGTCACTCACATTAGAATGCTTTTCTGAAATCCAACAGTTTGACTGATTGGTTTATTTGCGTTTCTAGTCAAAACCTTTCATTTCAACATAATGTATTTAGACATAAAGAAATTCTTGAAATGGATATTGACCATTACATGAAATATTTTTCCACTTCTTGTGATATCTGAACCATAAATAAAGTCGTGGAATTAAGTGTGAGGTTTAAGGATCATAATATTGTAGTAGAATGCAACAACACAATTGTGTAACGATAAGACAAGGTTGACAGTGGTTGCGCGGGCGCAGTTCGGAACGCACCTGGGTGCAGTAAGTGGGCGGACACTGCGACGCCTACTTATCTGCTCTCCGCGTTTTGAAACACACGATGGCTCCGAGGAATAATGAGACACGACTCGATAACGAACTGACACGACCGAGATGCAGCCATCCACGAGTACCATCCCAAGACTTAACTTGATGCACGGTGCTAACTTTGTTATGCTTATAGTATTTTGGTTGGTTATGTTGGTTAATGAGTACTTGAATATACCTATACTAAGTAGGCATTGAAAGGAAGGCTACGTATACTGCCATATATCAAACTCTAAGGAAGTTACAAAAATAAACCAAAAGTTCGAATGCAAAGAAACTTGAAAATAGCTTATTTGAAATATGGTAACGGATATGAATAAGCCAGAAATTAAAATAATTATGTTACTGATGTGAATTGAACTGTAAATTTAATTGAACATAGAATTGCAAGAGATGCAGGAGTGAAAAGAGCAAATTGTTTCTAAAGTGTAAACTACGCTTTGCATAAGCGCAAGTTGATCGCAAGAAGCACTGAAAGTTTCCTAGCTGTAATAGCTTTTGTTTATCGAATAAAGGTAGTGTAGTAAATAAAAAGACCTTTTAAAATAATACAGGGTGGCAAGGACATCGACCACAGATTAAAAAACAAAATAACCGACGAACAATTTCGACGCAGGGGGGTTCAGAATCATGTACCGAATCCATGGTATCAGTTTTCACGTCACCCTGTATAGAAATTGGTACCAATAACATATTTTAGAATATTCGTAGAAACCAAAGCCCATTGATGCCTTGAATACAATGCAATGCAAGCAAAATATCTTTCTAAAACAATGGACAACGCGGAAGGAAAAATATTGTTTAAAAACTTAATAGGTGTTTAAAATACCAATACAATATCCTCATTACTGTCAGTACAATTAAGTAATATGTAGGGTCTATAATTTAATACGTCTACGTGCTTAGTGGGATTGTCCGCGCGAGAACCGGTTCACTTAAAATGATATTATTGACGTGGGCAAGAGACCAACATCGTGCTCCCTCTTGCCCCGAGGTCTCGTGTACGATGTGGTTTTTACTAGAAACCCAATGAGTAATTCTGTTCTTTTAGTTTGTAGATTTACTTTCACTTAATAATTCAAGTTTTAAAGGATTTTCCCGTTTATATTTACAAATATTGATGCAAGCCATTTTGAAAATAATCTATATAAACAAGTTACTAAAGTTCTAATAATTTTATTTAAGTAGGTCACTTAGGTTGAATTCCAAGTACAGTAGTAGCATGTTATGATCAATTAGTTGTAGCTGGTAGTTTATTAAATGTTATTCATCACCTCTAAAGGAAACTTGAATTTATGAATTTGTATTTGACAGAAACCAGTAATCTATTCCAAAAATTTCTAAAGCTATTAATATTATTTTAATCTTGTTATCTTAATCTTATTAACATTTTATTGGAGATCTCGAATACAAGCTTGATTGACGTTAAACATTCTCTTTAAATCCACGGATGCATTTAATTATTTACTTATCAATCTGAGATATTTCTTCATTATTGATTTGTTCTATTTTCTCTAGAGACAGTTTATTATTTATGTGTAGACTGTATGGAGTTGTATCGTGTTAGGTGGAAAGCTGGTTCGGAATGGCTCGGCCGATGCAGGCGCATTGTGATAACGCTTAGAAAGTTTCATTTCACCGTTAAGTTTATGTTAATTTGGAACCAATTTATCGTGTCGTAGTTCAATATTCAAGGTCGTACGTATTTCGTTCGTTGTTATTTACATATGAATGATATTAGACATGGCTTATTGAATGCGAAACCAACATCAAATTTTTTCTCGTCTAATTAATTATAATGATCGTCTATTTTAGAAAATATTTCTATTTTGTTACAACAAATTCAAGCTAATGAGCTTCTTCTGGAAAAAACCTGGTCCTACATTTTAAGCTTGACATTTGTTTTTTTACTTTTAATTCCAAACAATTTTAACTGTAATTAGTTGACGTTTATCAAGTACATGACTTGTTTCTGGGGCAGGAAACTACCGAAGGTATTCTGCATTCTTCGAGGACATTAAAACGCCGTTACTGAGTCAATTTGTCGCCTTTTTATGCATTTGATAATTCTTCACCTCGTCCTTATTCAACGTTGAATTTTAATTGCCTCCTAGAATTATAAATTACTGTGTACCGAGAAATACGAACAGACGGCGCACCTTGCGTAAAGGAAGTTGAATTCTCAGCTATTGGTGAGTAGGCGGAGGTAGACACCTTAGTAAACATTTGACACCACGGATGTGGTTGTCGAACATGATACGATACTATCCCAAGAGTCAATATTGATGTGTACGTCGTGCATTATAACGAACAATTAATTTTGTGTATTTTTTATGAATTATCCAATGGTGTGGAGAGTTGCAAGCCGCCACTTCTGTACCTCGATTTTTGATCGCGTGCCAAAAACGAGCTAACAACGACAAGGAAAAAATAGCCATGTCAAATGTTATGTAACTGATATTATACGTCTACGTCAACATATTTGTGATCAACTACAAGAACTGTTCTCTTCTTAGACTAGTTTTCTAACAAAAATAACTGGGACTTGTCAATTTCGATTTCAGTTAACTTTGGGGGCAAATATTGTAATAGAAAGTGATAATAATGTATGTTCGAAAATGTCTCAGTAAGTGAGAACCGTTGTTCAATATTTGCATTATGTTAAAGAAGTAAAGGTGGATAAAAGGTACAACAGGAAAAATATCAAGCACTCATAAATCCATAGAGTATTGGTGTGTTTTGAGTTTATCAAGTGTCAATGACCCCGTAAGCAAAAGGTATGCCAAGGTGATAATACTTCGGCTAATGACCACGTGAGTGTTTCTGATACACTGACTTTTTATGATGCAGTGAAAAGAGTTTGTTTAGTATAAAACCAAATATATTCTAAAGAGATAACGTCATTCGCTGAAATTATGCCGATCGTTGAATAAAACATATCCTCAGATTGATTTAATAAGCCTGGCTTATGCTTAGTTTTGGCATTATTATTCTGAATGAATAGGTTGTTATAGATACCGAACATGGGCAAATTGTGAATTATTTAATCCATCTATGAACTCTGTCAACATGTATCAACATAGAATAGATGAGCAGTTTTATGTAAATCACGGATTTTATAACCAGTTTAGAGCTCGTCCTTACTACTTTCACGCCTGATTTCTAGCGTAACCAGATGGTGGTCGATGTTACTTTTCATATATTTACGTTAAAAAACATCGTCGAACTTGTCGCTTTCCTCAAAATGATTGATTTATATAGCAATGATGCAACACATGTTTTTGTCGATAACTGCTAATAAATAAAATTTAGAAAGTGAATTATCACTTTGCGTTCACGTTTGAGGTCGCTGCATCGCGTTTCCTTGTACATTTGTCGAGGAAAGCATGTTTGGCTTGAGTGCGCTACTGACCTCCTTGCGGAAGACTGATTCCAGTCGTTGGGAGCGCGAGTGCGACTCGTCGGGCGACTTTTCCGCGCAGACGCATCTCAAGTTGGTCGGCCGCGACATTGACCCGCCATACATGATCGGCCAATGCACCGAGTGTCGCAGGCTCTTTGTTTATATCCTGTAAGGCCTCGAGCCTCGGTCGTTCATTATCCTCATCCCTGAGTAAGTCATCTAGCTAGCATAACAGCTATCTTCATACATTCTTGCGTGGGTTGACTAATGACATTGTGTTGCGGAAAACGATCAGAGGTGCGAATGATTAGTATTTAAGGTTACTTCACGAAAAGCCTTGAAGTTTCGCCAGCTGATATTGTTTTCATAAGCGACATTTTTTTGTTTAGTGTGATCTTGTTTCCTTTTTGCATGAAAATTTTTATTATTAGAATTTTCAATTTTACTAGGACAAGGAAAACAGTCGCGAAATAATCAAACAAAAATAATTTGATTAAAAAATTAAATTGCATCAGTAATGCAGTTTATTTTGGGGAATGTAAGAGCTGAATGGAAGAACCAAATAAAATTGAATTGAATCAGAAGTGTGTGTGGAGTGTGGTGTCGTAAGTCGTTAATGACATTCCACAGGTTGCGCTGCCGGGGTGCGTCAGAGCATTCGTCACGGACCACCAGCTCACCGCGTAAATAGCGAACGTTCAAAATGCAGTTAGCGCAGACACAGCCCCTCACCAATTTCCTGAAATATGGGTTTCATGGTGACGTAAAGTCGAACGCCCGCGCTTTCAGCGGCGCCTGCGCTGGACCCATTTTAGGACATGACTAACGGAAATTCGACTCCTCTCTCTCTGGCCCGCTCCCTCCCGTGGGAAGCGGCGTGCGCTCGTCTCGCTCGCGCGAAAAGCTTCAAGAAATCTTTTAATAGTGTCCACGGCCGCGATCTACTTTCAACTAGCGGCGGGAAATGTGCAAGATCGTGTTTAAATTTTTTGAAAATGCGCGGGGATTTTGAAAATTAATTTCCTCATTTTAGTTCAATTTAATATTTTGTTATTTTTTTATTTATTTATTAGTATAAACAAACTTTTTCTCCCATAATTTCTATAATAGTTTTGGTCTCCAAAAATAGATTCATAATCTGATAAATTGTATCAGCGCTGGCAATTTATAGACCAGGTGCAATCTGATGTAGTACTGTAGTACTGAGCTGGTCGAACAGTAGGAACTTCTGTTTTATCGATTTACAGATAAAATAAGTATTTTTTGTAAATACACAAACATGAGTCACGCATGAACGAGATAAGGTTTTCCTAACGGTGTTATTTTTATTGCAAACTGGGTATGCCGCGCTGAATACAGTTTACGTTTACCTACCCCACGTTACGTGTGTCAACATTGTGTGAGGTGTGTAAAACTGACCTTTTTCTGTTGTTTCTCCCAAGCCGGGTCTAGCAGACCCTCGCGCTCCCACTCCTCCTCCTGTTCCATATACCCATCCGCCCCGTACGACCCGTCATAGTGATTTGACATCACTCCGTTGTCCATCATCATGGTCACCGCACTGACCGTCGATTTCGATGTTCGTTCGAGCCTATGACCGCGAACTCGCGTGTGTTGGTTCGTACCGCGCACTGCAACAAGCAGCCGGCCGCACGCCCGCTGCAAGAAGACTGGCGCACGAGCGCTCCCAGCGGCGGCGTGGAGAACTTTCCAATTACGTTTCGTTACTTCTACTCAACTGTCAAAGTTATCCGCAGAGAGAAACGGAACGCCCTGGAATATTATATCGCAAAGAGATTCGCGGCGCATAGTGGAATAAACTTTGCATAACCTACTTTATTTTTACCCGACTTCTCATTTGTATCGGAGGGTTACGTATTTAGCGAGTCTGTAAATAGTGTGAAGGAGTTATAACGCGTGGGCAAGCTTGTTATTATTTAGTGCTAATTTGCTTTGTCGACTGACATTTTTTGGCGCAGTTTTTTGAAATCCATCGAGCCCCTGTGTAATGAGTTTGGATAAAATAGTGTATGAAACTGCACATAACTAGGTAGACCCCGGTTATTTAACAGTTTCATAGGCTATTAATCCCAAAATCGAATTGGTTTTTATTATCGTAGTCGCAGAAAGTGAGAAAAGTAGAGTATTCGCCTCGGGGATAAAGGTGCCTTGGGCGATCTTGAACCCCCGGTGCACTTAGGATTCTAGTCTTAGGTAGGTCGGAGTAAATCAGAGAATCGAACTAGAAAGAATAGAATATAGCGCCCGTGACAAAAGACACTGCTTTATTCCTTTAGTGAATAATCTACTATTCGAAATAAGAAGAACATAATGTTTTATTATTTCATATAATTACGGCTGGTGTCCGTTTTAAATTAATCAATCACTGAATGTTTATTTCATATTAACTGTTACGAAATACCTAATACCGCTAGAAGCAGTGATAGCCTAGTGGTGTGATCGTCAGACTGCCCAGTCATAGGTATCGACTTCGAACCCAACCTCTGACTTTTCGGATTCATGTGCGTATTTTAATTATCACTTGCTCCAAAAACGGTGAAAGAAAACATCGTGAGGAAACCGGCATGCCTGAGAGATGTTTTCTCGACGGTATGTGAAGCCAATTCAGAGGCCCATGGGCGGCTTTAAATGTCTGATACCATATTAGTTACTAACCACACGAAAAGAAGAAGAAGACCACCAGAAAATTCTATTCTATAAGTTACAATTTATTAGGTAGCGTTCCTAACCGAACCTGAACAATCGAATTCGATAGCGAATCGAACGGTTGTGGATATTATAGCATTGCATATGTACCGGTGTTATTGAGTAATTGGAGTATCTTTTGAGTTTTAGTTCAGGTTTGTATGTTCATAACAGAACAAATAAGAGAGATAGTGATAGATTAAAAAGTGGGAGCAGACGGAGCAGTGGCGCATCAGGAAACACAGAAGGAAGGATATCGTAACATTTAAACCACAGGTAAAATACACAAAAGAATTTATTCACCACATAAAATTTCATTGGATAATAATCTTGCTTTGCTCTTGCAAAATAACAGTTAAAATTATAATTAATAATTTTATACTCTTTGAAGATCTCACATATTAACATACTTATAGCAACATTCACGATCACAGGAAGGTTTAAACTTTGGAATAGAAAACTTATTTAACCATCGAAGAACTTGACACGTCAATATTTGGTGTTTCTACAAATTAAACCTATAGATACATACATGAGTATTATATAGATGATGTAAAACTCATAAGAAACGGGTAATCATGCATTACATATATTTATAAGACATCCACTGAATATTATATATCGCCGAACCATCCATAGAAGCTTTGAGCAAAGTTACAACTAAACATTATAAAATTATTTTGACAATAGAAGACTTTACTATCATGTATAATTTTCATAAGTATAAAAATTTTACCGACAATTCAACGTGATCCGCCAGAACGTTAGAAACGTTTGAATTTAGGCTAAATATTTATTTATATATTAACACCTATTTTATTAGACGATTCATTAAGATTCAGAAGACCCATTTCATATATATTTATTATACATATAATAATATTATTTAGAATATAGACGACGAGTGCGCTCATGAATGGGACTTGGCACAAAGGCTGACATTATGCGCACATTTGTAAACATGTAAAGACGTTCTAACAGAAACGAGAAAATATCAGAAAACAAGTTTTTCATTCTTACAGTGAACCTATATATATGCAACCATACAGAAATAGAATAAGACAGATGTGTCGCAAAAATGTAAGTGAAACGTAAAAAAGAGTAAATGATCTAAATAAAATTTTCTTACTAATAGCCCAATGGTGTTATACCCATTGGGCTATTAATAAGAAAACTATATTTATATAAAAGTGATTCGCACCGATTCAGTAGTTTATACATGTATCAGGAATGTTCCCGAGATAGATATTACTTTTTAAACACGCTAAATAGAATACCCCAATAGACAAAAGCGAAATGGGTCTCAAAGATTCCATACAGTACAGAAGGATAAAAAATACTATAACACTTGGTTCAGAAGTCCTCACTTTAACAATTATTAACACAAAGTAGATACACTTACCTAGGTGAGATTGAGTAGAAGATAGGTATGTCTAGTTGTATTAACTATATCTATGCAGTCTGTATGTGTTATCATAAGTTAAACTTATCCTAAGCACAGACTGCACAATTCAGTTTTTCACAGAGCATCACGATTATTACACGCACTGACATCATTCACATAGAAGTACATATTCGAGACAAACACAATAGTTATGTGATGCGTCATTTACACTTGGTCGTTGGCCAAATTCGGCTATCAAATGCAAGCTAAACCTAGGATATACACCCTGCTATATTATCTACTACATACATTTACCGATTACAAGGCGTTACGTAACCGATGCAACTCGTGACCATTACACCTATTATATCGAATATTTTAGACCACTTAGGTACATATACATTTTATGCTTACTTTATTCCATCGAACACAGATAAGGGCGAATTACGAACGAAACGACCAAATGTAATGGAGACATGGATTGGGATACCGACTATTATAATAAATATACACTTGGTAAATAAAGTCTCTAATATATTTCATTATCGGTATTCTATTAGATGGACAATGAGGGTATAGTTTCACGACAATATACAATTAGAACTGAACTAACTTAAGTTAGTGATAAAATTAAAGCTTTGTTTGTGGATTAAAGTTGTGCGAAGAATAAAATTTGTCACCAATTTTGTTAAAAAGGCATGAAGAAAAGGAGAAACTGAGTGACTGACAGACACCAGTGTAGCCTCAACTACTGGGACTAAGAACGTGTTTTGCACAAAGGTACCTTTTATAAAGTAGCCGAGCACTAAGGAGAGCTTTCTGGAAAATTAAACCTTATAATGCCCCGTTTCGTTTGTATGAAAATTATAATCATGAATTTTTTACAACTTTCTTTTAAAGCGTGTGGAAAATTTTAAAGAAGCCGTCAGTTGGGACTGGTCATCTCTTAGCTGCCATGCCTTATTTTGAATTTATTTGAATTTTTGAATTGTTCTTTGTTATTATCTTTTTATTATGGTCGCTTTTAATGTGCACGTCTTTTTACATTGTTCTCATATGTATTATTTCAACATGAATGATTTAACTAATATTTTGTAACCATTTTTTTATTTAAAAGAGTGTCCGTGGAGTTTCTTGCTCGTTCTTCTCCATAGGTAGCTACTACGCTTTGGAATGGGCAACTAGCTTCATTTTTTTGATTGACCGAAACATTCGCAATTCAAAAGTGTGTGTAAAAGGTTGAATTGAAATAAATGCTTTGAGTTTGAGTATAAAAATTATAATTTATAAATTTAATATAATTTAGAGTATATTTATTTGTAAAGGCTGTTAAATTTTTTAGGAGAAAATATGGAATCCACGCGAACGAAGAGGCGGCCGAAGTGGTAATTATAATATATTGACCCGTTTTAAATCTTGATGGGGTATGTTTTAAAACTCCATTACAAAATTACTATATTCCATAATACGATATGCTTAATTTAATAATCATAGGAAAATTGGTGACAATTTTCATTAATTATTTGCTTCTATCTGTAAATACAACAACAGTATACATATAAGTAGGTATAACATTCTATACACTTCAGAAGGCAATAAATAGTATTATCTAAGATAGTATTTTGAAACATCTCAAGAACGAGACATACGTAGGTACACAGTGGGTTAATATACTGATTTTTATTCTACGGATAACTCTTTTATATGATATGATTGTACATATTGCACAAATTAATGTATTTTGTGAACATTCGTATAATATACGATATATTTATATCAAGTTTTATATACTGTACAACTTTGAATAACGTGTTCAGGTCCAGGTTTCAGTCGTTTACTAGAATCTCGTATTATTTGATTACGATGGTTATAACAAAGTGACACTCGCTATACATTTTATAAATTTCTGATCACGTATAATATTGTTTTTTTTTACTACACATAGTATTTTTAGGTCACATCACCCTCTTGATTGATCACAGAAGGGAAAATTTTAATACGTGCTATATAACATGGATATAAACAATATTTAGATGTATATTTTTTTTGCCAGACGATGAACGTTTTATTCGCAATTTTGGTACCAAAAATAGAGATGATTATGTTGAACACATCTAGCTAGATGTAAAAAATATAGGTATCAATGAACAACAACAAGGAGTAGGTATCCGAGAAGTGTACAAATATTTCTCGTACCTCTACAGTACTCGAGTACATCTATAACAATAATACTTTTAGAAGGCGTCGACATACATTATAAGAAGGACCCACCCCAGTCACTCTTCATAATCTATCTAATACACTGATATTTCTCACAGCTCCATGTTTTATATACCATAGTCGAAACTTTCAAATTCCGAAAATCTCGAGTCCTGTTTCTGCAGCCGCTGCTGGCAGGCCTCGATGTAGCTGTCCTGAATCCTGTACATGCCCGAGTTGGCCTGGTACATGAGTGTCTCGAGGATCCGCTCGTTCTTAATGGCCTTCGACGGGAGCACCACTTTTATCAATTCCTGCGGTGAGATCCTATACAGCTTCAGGTCTCTAGCTAATCTTTCCATAGTGCACTTAAATTCATTTTTGGCATCAGTCTTATTGGCGGACTTGGCTTTGATTTTGTTCCGGGCCCAGCTGAGCATCGCTTCGAACTTCCTCACTTCGGGCACCTCGAGGTTCCGGCACATGATCATCTGCACCATGGACTCGGACAAGTTGAGGAACTCCGGAGTCTGGAACAGGGCGTAAGCTCGCTGCTCGATGAAGGCCAGGATCATGTTTACCAATTCCGAGGCTGACGTATATCGCCAGTAGTAATTCTCTAATGATATGAGCATCGTGCATACCACTTCTATTCTAAGAAACTGCTTAGCATGATGGAAGCACGCTTGTAATAACTCAGGCAGGTCGTAATGCTCAGCTGCACAGATGAGGCCCGGTATGGAAGCGCAGGTCAGTGGACAGCTGCCAGTGTGCAAGTAGTCCAGGAGAATGCGGAAGGTTTCGGGATCGAACTCGATTATTGAAAACTGGAAAATAAGAGGAATCATGTTAATTTATAGCAAACAATTGCTTTGTGGTCAATTCTATTTTTTGAATGAGGAAATTTTAAAATAGAATCGAACATTTTGTCTTGATATTTACCTCAGTTTGTGCCAGTTTAGCACGATCAACTTTCTGTGCGTCGGCGCATACAGATAGCCTGGGTACTGCCAGTGCTGCATTTTTGTCTTTCTCCTTATCTTTTGCTTCTTTATCTATAAAGAATAAATAGTTTTGTTACAGAATGAAATATAGGAAACACTGTACTTGAATTACCACATGCAAGGTATCAACAGTGGCGGTAAACGTTGCCCATTGATTTATTTTAGGCGCTTTGACAGAATGATTATACTCAGGAATGCAACCACATTGTATTTACATACATTAAATACAGCAAAGCTACCATTGGCTTCGATAAAACACAATGTGCTGGAGATGGACGGATTTAGAACCAATACAGGACATGACCACATAATACTAATATAATTATTAATGAAATGGAATTATTTATTTTGTAAATATGATATCGGAATCAGCCCTACATGTCATATTAAAAAAAAAAGATAGATGGAGCAACATTTCCTATCTGACTACCCCTGAAAAGAAATGGCGAAACAAACTCAGGGGTCAGATCATGTGAGGAACATGTAGATTAGCGTTTGAAATGGTCTTTTGAGGAATGAAACTAGTTGCCGTGGAGGCGAGTGCGATGTACATATATGTATATTTCGTAACAAGTTTCCGAGATGGAAGATATAAAAAAAACAACTGAAAAGTACCACAAAAATAATGGTTAGGAGTAAAAGCTGTGCAAAGCAGATCAGTAGCCTAATGGATCGACTGTTAGATCAAATGCCGGATCGATGATGAGACTACTACTAGGTATGAATGGAGGTGGAGACTATAATGCAGGAAGAGAAAGGGAGATGGCGATACTTACTGGAACAGTCCTGGGAACTGGCCCATTTCTTTTTATCTTCTGCGTTAAGTTGAGAGTGCTGTTTACGGATGGACCGGCCCCAGCCTGCTGTTATCGTGCCCAGTCGAGAAAAAGCGCGCTTCACCATCGGCGAACTGGGAACGCTTTTTGGCCTGAAATTTTAAAAACATATAGGAATGTTCATTCCTAAGTTCGGTATGCTGTGATTTGCTAATATGAATTTTAAATTCTTCACATGCATCAATAACATAGTTGGCGGATATCGTGATTCGCTTCCATTACGGTCACAGTAATTATATCGTTAATTTAGCGGGACACTTAATATTAGTAAAGCTAACTATTGTAATAGAGGTCCATCTTACCTAGGTGACTCAATATCAGGCACTTGCAAGAAGTTACTACTCTTTTGCCTGGCAGGTGTCGGGGACAGAAGTGTGGGCGCTGGACGGGACAACAGTTCAGCTACTGGGACTTGTGGCGACCCGAAGCCAGTTTGTATGCCGTATAACATCTCTTGGAAGACCCTGGAAAAAGATATAACAGTTTATATTTTAGATTTTGGTCCCATAGTAAAAGTTGTTCATAATGATGAGTAAAGTCACGTGTTTAAGTATCGGTCACTAATTACCAGTCACCCTATAATATATAAGATCGTGTTGTAAAGACAAACATGAAAAAAATTAAAAAAAAAACAATGCTTAGTCTATAGTTTCCGGAAAAGTAAGCAGGAATACTGGCATGATCATTTGTCAAATTATTTTTGGAACGTAAAAAAACTGTCCATTTAAAATAAGAATGGGCAGGACATATCTGTCAGAAGTGAAAAACAACGTAGCTCGAAAATAACATGAGAATGTAGGGCACAAAAAAAAGATACCTTAGCGAGAATAATGAATTATAATCCATTTTTCAAAGAAAGTGAGTTTAACAAGAAACCATGGCTAAAAGAAACACTTCAATTCAATAACTATTTGAATGAATAATTAATAATCACCTGCTTCGAACTCCAAGGATGGCCCGAACACCAATAAACTTGGTCTTCTGCTTTGACTGTCCTACCAGGAACACCACATCAAACAGCTGGGCATTCTGTGCCATATTCAGTTCGCTGTTGAGGAAGACTCTTGTGAAGTCCTTGGCGAGTTGATCGTAGTCCTCAAACTGATCCCGCACGGAGTCCAGGAGAGGTGAGGACGGTCGCATGTGACCGATGGGACGCCATGAACCTGGATATTAAATAATCCATACTTTATTGTACAGTTCTTAAGAAAACGAAAAGGTGGAATAATAACTGCCAAAACCACGCAACAAAATATTTGGAAGGGATAATCCAAGGCCCACTTGCACCGCAAATCACAGAATGCATTTAGTGCTAAACGAATTTAAAATCTTATTCTATTTCTGTCAATCGTTTGAAGATGACAAAGACAGAAATATGTTTTTGAAAATTTGTGCTGCAGGTGGGCCTTGGATTATCCCTTACAAATATTTTATTGCGTGGTTTTGGCAGTTATTATTTCACTTTTCGTTTTCTCTTGTATGTGTGTTCTTAGATCATGATGAGATGACTGGACTTTGCTTCATAACCATAATCGTATTGTTTTGATCTTGTGATGATCGCGTGTGAAACACAATATTATGGAAAAAAATAATACGCATGCTCATGCGAATGCATTTAAATCTTAGAGAACAAGTTAAACAAACACAAATGTCTAATTTAGACAGGTGAGACTTTTTTTTAATAGTTCGATGTGGTAGTCAAAAACATCGTATATGGATCATCAATTTCTAATACATCAGAATGGTCTTTAAAATCTCTCATTTATTCAATAAAGGCAGGAAAGCGTATAAAAAGAAGTGCCTGCTCATTCATACCTCTTCGGTAAGGTTTCGGTATTTGCCCAGTTTCGGCATGGTTCTGCAAGTTAGCTACGATGTCTTCTAGCATTTGGCTGCGAGTTCTTTCTTGCATTCTCGCGAATTTGGGTGCGGAGTATGAAGCTCTTTCTCCATTTACTATCTTGGTCAGCAACCATTCCCTGAAAAAATATGGTGAATGCGACCTGAGAAATGCGAAAAGATTTTTTGAAATAACATCAACAATTACCAAAATTACAGTTGCGATAGATGGGGAGGGGAGGTGTAGACATTGGGTGAGCCTGAAATAGAGAGTCCGAATCAACAAGTTTCACCTTTCGTAATGTGGACTTTACAACATAAATAGTAGTTATATCCAATCCTCATATCTTCTCATCAACAACTTTCGACTACATCTCGCATATCTACGGTTTGCGGTCAATTATAACTTTATTTAACCGAAGCAAGTTCTCATTAAAACTAATTGCAATAGTTTTGATCCAGTTGTAACAGAAGGATTTAAATTTCGGTTCTAATATCGGTACAAACTCAATGTTTGCAAGGTAGATGTAGTTTCGGGATAAACTTAACCGACTCATTTGTTTACCATTGGATGTGCGGCTGGTGAGTATGAGGTCTTAAGTTAAATTGGCAAATAGTGCGGTGTTGGCATCCCGGTTTTGAGTTTAACTACGATTAACTCGCCCTCTGATAATTGATCTAATGATTTCTGATCATATACCGTCTTTACTGACACGTGTCTTTTTTCAAATATTCGGAACAACTTCAAGTATATTGCAAGACTTATAATGCGAAGCATTAGAGAGTGCTTTGCAATCGAAAAAATTGTTTTGCCTCCTTTCTGCAACTGTTTTTATTGTTACACTCCTGCTATTAAACAGAACCTACTTAATTTATATACCATTGTATAGATAATTTAATAGAGTTTAATTCTGTACTTTTCAAAATTTTATTTAATGCAGCAGAAACGAAAAATACATCAAAATAGTTTTTTTTTTCTCGTCAATCAAGTATGAAACCTGAAAACATTGTAGCTTGCGAAAAAATCGATAAATTGAGTCCTTCTTGTTTAATAGATTCGTTTCAGCCATAGGAAGAACCCTATTGATAATGACTCTTTTATTCAAAGTTTTAATTATAGTGATTAAAAAACTGACTAATATAATATCTATTTATATTTCCAAACTTAAATAGTCTTTGAAAATACGTAAAGATTGCGAGGTGAGACATTTTACCCATATTGAGTAGAGGGTACAAATTTTGAATGAGCGTTATGAGACGTGAACTTTTGGATTTTCCAAATATTTAAGTCTACTCATAGATATGTTGTATTACGTCTTACCTGAACATGGGGCCCTTGTCAAAGACGCTTTGCTCCCACAAGTAAGGCTTGTACGCCCCCACTTCATCTCGAGTGACCACTGACACCTCGTATCGCGTTGGCCGGCGTTTGATCTTAGCGGATACTCGGACTGCGAATGATTTAATTATTTGATTAGAAAGTTTACTGAAGAATGTTGCTAACAAGATTTTACGAATCAGTAAAGTGTGATTTTGTAACAAGCATACGCATAATCGGCCTAACATGTTCCCATTGCTGGGACACAGGCCTCCTCTCTGTGGGTGTATAACAAAGGGACCAAAAATTGCGAAAGTTTCTAATAAAAAAATCTCAACGTTCAATATAGTTATTTGACTTACCTAGAATGAATGTATGCAAGAAGTGGCTCTTGATACAAGCCGGGGAGAACGCAGTGTTATCGGCTTCCAGGAAAACTACGCAAACAATATCGTTGCCTATATGACGTTTCCTTTGTAATTTCTGAGGGTCATGTCTCTCGTATGGCAGTAGAGTTGATACGTGGAACATGATTTCTATTCCTCTCCAGTTTGTGTATACGGAATACAAGCCAGTCAGATCGTGCACTGTGTCTAAACCACCCTTGTATTTGTCGAAACCTGTGAAGACAACGAATCTAATTAGAGTTACAGTCAATTGCATCTTGTTTCATTATTCTGGGCCAGGTAAAGGAGGTTTTATTACTCAAGAAAACGAACCATAGTTGTGAGTTAGCTGAAATTTTATGGCTGTTTCATTAAGGAGCCAATTTGTTGTTCTCTTTTAAACGACTTCTCGTTAAGAAGATTTGGTTAAATGGATAAGGTGCCGCCCTTTTAATAACGGCTTTGCAATTAAAACTTGGTCTGTCCCTTTCTCTTTGCAATAAAAATAGTAGAACCTACCCTTAAGTCTGACTTTCTCCCCTAAAACTTGCAAGAACTCTTCGAACATGGGTGAGTTTTCATTATTGTCCAGAATCTCTTCTTCTGTGTATTGGTTCTCCTTCACGTATATGACCCCGACTTTTAGCTCCGACTTTATAAACACCTGAAATCAGAAAGTTAATATTTCCGACATCATTATCACCGCTACTGACAGGATTTTTCGAGTACCTTCATATCTACACGTCACTGGACATAGCTTAAGTAACCAATTCCTAAACCAACCTATAGGAAAGAAACTATCAAAGTTAGGGAAATCGTATCGTTTATTGCTTTTCAAAACGACTTGAGAGTAGGAATAAAGTCTCAAAACATTACAATAAGAAATATTTTGGTAAATTTTAGATCAATCCTAAATGATTAAAGCTTTATGTGTGTACGTAATGCTAAATTTTGTTGCTTTATGCTGAAGAAAACTTTTTCTATCTTTTTAACAATCAATCAACTCATCATTTAGCAGTCCACTGCTTGACTAAGATCTCTTCCCATGCTATGCCACAACTTTCTATCCTCCGCCTTTTGCATCCGATCTGTTCCAGCCACCTTTTTGAGATCATCGGTCCATCTAGCTGCGGGGCGTTCCACACTACGCTTATATATACGTGGTCTCCACTCCAGGACTCGTCTGCTCCACCGGCCATCGGGCTTCGACAAACATGGCTAGCTCACTACCACTTCAGCTTGCTTACCCTGCAAGCTATTCTAGTAACTCCAGTTCTTTTCCGGATAACTTCATTTCTGATTTTATCCTTTTATTCTGTTCGGGAAACTTACAAATAATATATTACGGTGTTCTTAAAAAAAAAAAAAACAAGGCTTCACTGAATAACACTAAAATTAAAACTAAAAAAGGTCGTTAAAAATACCTATAACATAAATTAGAAAATTAATGGCTACAACTCCTTTCATTGTTCTAAGAAGATCTGTTTCATAAAAAAAGATTTTCAGGGACATTGTTTCAAGGTAACATGACTGCTATTTTCCCAGAAACAGTTTTCTTATTCGCGAATTAAATAAGAAGTCGGGGTGGCAATTTATTCTTGCATGGCGTCTTTGATCAGAATGCCGCTAGTCTTCGATCGGCAGGGGCCTCAGGGACGTCGCTCATTATCTTTCCTATCTCAGCCTTCATACAATGATCCCCGAAGTCCCGCTATAATAAAAACAGTGTCCACTTCACTGATGAACTAGATTTATTATTAGAGAGGCTTGCAAGCTAAGCCCGACGATTGAAAGAAATTGCTTTGAAAGCTATCTAATTACGCAACACATTTTCGTAAATGGTTACGACTAATTTTGACAGTTCAACAACATTCATTGCGTTATTTACGTTGTTGAGCAGATTATTTTTCGAACTTATGAAGCAATGGATTAGCAATCTGTTTCAAAACGATCAGATTCAGATTCTTATTGATCGTGTATTACGCAATTAGGGTACAGGTTTTTAACGTCTTTTTGATGAAAATTCCGAGAATAATAGAGTTAGAAGCCGTTAACAATCAGATCTAAGAAGGCATACAAATAAAATATTTATCTTGGAGTGAAGAAAGAACTTTCGCTCGCTCATAAAATAATACTAAAAGCGTTTAGATCTTTATCTCTTTTCAATTACGAAATGATCGGAGCGTACCAATTTCCACGAAAGAAATTAACGTTTAAGAACCGTAATCCGGATTAATATGAATACTTACTTTTTCAGTATCGAATCTAGTTTCTCTAGGGACACTTGTTAATCTATTTCGATGCGATCGAGGGGACGGAAAATTTGAGTAGAGTATCGGTTTTTTTTGTTATGTATTTGGCTAAAGAGCATAGATTTTACTTCCGATTCGATCTGTATTTCCGTTCCCGAGATTTCCTATAAATTGACAATGCTCGTGAATTTCTTCTCGGCAAATATGTAGGTAATCCACCATCCTGACTGGTATCAACAATATTTCCCTCACCGGTATTCAAGATCATAAATATAATAAAATCAGAAATACGCCGGTAGAATGTATTCGAAATACCTAGGTAATATTTATGCGAAAGTCGAAAAGTAGGGAGCATTACAACTAAAAGCTTTTTGGTACTAATATGATTTCAAAGTTTACCGACAAGAGAAAGATTTAGAGTCTTTAGCATATTCTTTTATATTTTCCCAACCTGTATACAATGTGAAATTTAATTCGTTTGCATCCTCTTAAGGGGTCATTGTACTCATCATTATGAACACCTTTCACTATGGGGCCAACCTTGAAAAAGCGAAAAAAAAATCAGCTGTTCCATACATTTATGTTCGCATAGCTCGTTATAATGTAGGGAACAGCTGATATTTTGACCCCTAAAAGGATGCAAACGAATTAAATTTTACATTGTATATAGCTATATGCCTAGCCTTTTACTAACTATGTTGGGGTCGGCTTCCAGTCTAAGCGGATGCAGCTGAATACCAGTATTTTACATCTCCTCCACAGCCCAGTAACTGGGCAATACGATACCCCTTGGTAAAACTGGTTGGCAGACTTACCCAACCTATCGGAATAAATGTAGCTTCGTGAAAATCTTTCAGAACAGAAGGGCTGATTTTGACGATTATGAACTCTTGATTGAGTAAAGTATTGGCCGTTTGGCTGTTTATGTATCCCTTATTTCTGAAATTTACATCAATGATGTAATTCTAAAGTTTATTGTTCCACGGTAATAGGACATCCAAAATTATACCTGATACCAACAAAGTTGTATTCAATTATCTATATATTAATACGTGAAGAAAACTTTGTAGCCTTTTTTCCGAAATTACGCGGACGGAGGAGTATGAAAAGCACAGTTAAAGTTTATATAGAGAACGAGTGCAGAAAGCTAATATTTTTTATATAATATGGATTAGAAATAAATTAAATTAATAAAAAAAACATTACACACACTACCATGTGTTTGACACGCAATGGTTAAAGATACCATAGAATAATGACATGGAAGCATGGAATTAGTATGAACTATCCTAAGTTTGATAGTATACTATCAAACTTAAAATTTAAATGAATTATGGTCGAATTTCGACCATTGGTCGACTACTAGTATTAATCAATATTTTAATAACAGTTCAAATTGGGATTATAGTTTCTGTCTATTGAATAGTTTAGTAGGTACCACCAGTTGTGGTTCAGAAAGCCTAATTAATATTTGAGTGGGTCCAATACGTATCTATTCCAATTGATTGACAGAAGGTTAAAAGCAAGTTGTGGGCGACACGAAACTCCACTCAATTTTACACAAAACAGAGTTGTCTCAAGTGGGAATTAATAATTGTTTATTTGGATATTTCAGAAATGTTTTGGTGAAACTTGTAATGATTCAAGAAGCGTAGAGTCGAGATCCTTTAAAAATAAACTTCTAATTTATTGCATGTTGTGGTGTTGACGCACTAACGGTAATAAATTGCATTTTTAGACTACATTCTCTGAAGTAAAATTTAGAGGAATTGTAAATCTATTTTATACCACCTATATTTGTTCCATAAAACTTATCGACGTAGGATCCTTGGTAGCAACTGCTTCACCGTGAGCCCGCATACATCAGAATACGATATTTCACCTCACAGTAACAAAACACAGACTAGACGAACATTTCGTTTGATGAGAACACATTTCACTGCTGTTCTACTACCTAATAAAGGAGACATAAAGTACTGTACATACCTAGTCGGTATTATCGGGTACATACATACATTCGCTGCGGGTCACAACCCAGGAATATATACTTTATGTTTACTTTACTAGCGCTTTTTGTATCAGTGAAATGTTTATGTTAAAATAGTTGGGCAGAAATTGCATATAAAATGGAGATGAAAAGTGGATGGAAACGGTCTGACGTAATAAAGATGATGTCACCCTGATGCATGTTACGATACAGATGGGGAATATTACATGGTAGATAGATATGTATCATGTGGTATATGGATAGCGCTCAAAGGCGATAATTATAAAGTACTTGGCGGAGTGCCAGAAGAGATTATGATAAAAGTGACATTATCTCCAAGAGAAAAAAGTTGTCAAGAACCAATGAAAGCTTTATCGAATATAAAATCTGCCTAAACGGAAAAGTCGAGGTGACAAAGACGATATTAAGGATATGAATTTTAAAATGAAAGGAAGAGATGTTGTCAACAAAAGCGATTTGAATATTCGTTAAAACTTTCTTGAGCATATAGATTTTGTGAATACTAACTAATAATATAAATGCGAAAGTGACTTTGTTAGTTACGCTTTCACGCTAAAACGGCTGAACGGATTTGAATAAATACGACGGATTTGGCACATGGGAGACCATGACCTGGATTAGGACAAAGGACATACTTTTACCCAGCAGTACGTTCCCGTGGGATAATTTCCGAACTCCACGCGGGCGAAGCCGCGGTATAAGCTAGTTTCTTATTCAGGTGACTGGTAAGGTTAAGGGGTGGGTTGATGTGATCCACGATTGTAAGGGCAATTGTAAAAGAAACACATTTTATGACGTCGTTAACGTTTAACGCAGAAAAAGCAGAGATAAGGTAAGGGAGAAACTGAGGGTAGCTTAATGTTTCCGTGCGAAGCTTTTGAAAATTGATCCTAAATGGTGTCGTGCTGGCAGTTGACTGTTTTTTTAATGTCTGAGATTTTTTATTGGAAGTTAGTTAATATGTAGCACATAAAACGTATTCTATTGTAGAATGAGACCATATCTGGATTCACAAGGATTGAATTTAGCAAAATGATGAGAGATTGAAATCAGAAACTTGTATCCAAATGTTTTAGAGCAGTATATATCCAGTATATCTCTAGTTTAGAAACATTGCAACCAAATCGTCTGATATCGATAGCAGTTTCCATCGGTTAAACCCATTTAAGAATGTCTGGAAATGGAGGTTCCATTTCCAGACATTCTATATTCAGGGAAATATTTAAGAAAAACAACCAAAGCTAAAGAGTCCGAAGATCATAAATCATTCAAGTGGCCGTCAACATCGATCTAAAACAATCTTTTCTAGAAAAATTGCGAACAGTTTCGTGACGTTTGTTCCGACTTCTTGTCAAGCCATCCATGTCAAGCTGCGTTACTGTACTTCATGTTTTCGGTCAGATTACATTATAGTCAAGGAAAAAGTTACAGACGCTTTTCTTATTTACAGGTTTCAATCAAGAAAAGTGTGTAGAAGAAAAGAAGATTGAAAAGCTGTTATTAATAGTGTTCGGTCCGTTTCTTTGAAACAGATAGGTGCCTATCGGTAATGGAATTTGTTATAAGCTACCCTTGAAATGCCTAAAAATGTTGGGACGTTCGCCCTTCATTACATATGAGTGACTCTTACTATGAATAATAATGAACTAATAATACTATTTAATTTAGATTTTTATTATGTAGATTATTGTAGCCATCCCCTGAAATCTTTCTAGAGGTATTATTTACGAAAATCATTCGGAGTCCCTCAATTTATTTTGTCTACTGTACAGAGGAATAAACATTTTTATCTTTTACGACATGTCGTCCTTTTGAGGTAAGTAACTTTTTGTTTGTTCTCCGTTGTAGAACGTGTTGTGAGCTTGTAACATCAAATTAGGTATTCCATTCAATTCTTATTAGCCAAAGTAACGGTAAATATTTAAGCTTGGTTTTGGTGAACGAAAACGAGATTCTGTGCATTGAATTATATTGCATAGTTGGTAATTACATTGGTACTTACATTAAGTATTGTATAGTTGGTAGATTACTATAGATACATTAAGTGCCTATGTATTCGATAAATTTAAGTTAGTATTAAGTAAAGATTGGTGAGTTAAATAGCCGATAATATTATTAAATGTAAATTTAACTTTTCAAACTTTTAGTTGGATATTTTATCATGAATTATCATTTTTCATACAGTGTTAAATTCATAGAGATGACATCAACTATACTCCATTTGAAATAAGATTTGACATTTAAATAAACCTTTTTTACAGTCCGTTCAACCGATTTTGACTTCTTTTGCGTTGGTGGCATGACAAATGGCAGTTGCAGTAAACAGTTGGTATTGTAACCACTTTTTTGCTTTAAATGCCTACGGTATAGAAGTCAAAGTCGGTTGAACGGACTGTAAAAAAGGTTTATTTAAATGTCTAATCTTATTTTAAATGGAGTATAGGTAGGTAAGCGTATTTTCAGTATGACGCGATCTACCGTAGTCAATTTGTGTATTTTTATAGTAGTTAGTGAGTTAAGAATAACCTTAATAACTTTTAAATAATTCAAGCGCTTCAGCCTCGTATTGCCCTTAAATTATATAGGTACTTTTGTCATTTTAAGTAACAGTTAATTATTCTAATTATGTACAGTGGTTTGCAAGGGAATTAAATTTATTGGACAGTTTGACATATCAATTATGTACAGTACAACTATTTTCTTAATGTCCCTCGGCAAACTTCGTGTTTCGTCAGTCGTCGGATTTCTATGAGTTGCCCTTTGCACTTGGTAATTATGGTTGACAGCAACGCGCGCGGGTGCAGCGGTAGGAGTCAATACGTACAAGCACCAAGTGTAAAGGGCCGACAACTGACGAAACACGAAGTTTGCCAAGGGACATTAAGAAAATAGTCGTACTGTAGATGATTATGGTTTCAGCAGGCAACAAAATACCTTTCCGATATGGCCAGGTTTAAAAATAAATAGATGTGTATCGGGCCAAAACATTGAAATTTTTCGTATTTCCATTATATTGTCAGGAACTAAGTCCCTACATGAAAGCCCCACTCACTGTTATATTCAAAAAGACGACATATACGGTGAATTCGAAATGCAAAGGACGGACAGGGACAAGCCGATCTCAACAAACTTCCGACTTACGAGTATAAACGTACGTAACATACTAATGAAAATTGGCAGTTCACTGGATCGAACAAACTTGCTTAACAACATCTACACTCAAAATTGAATCTTTTGCTTCAGATTTTTACGTACATTTTCCTTTTATCGGTATTGAAAGGCTCACAGTAGAGATACTGACATTTGAAAAATACTTTTATTTGAAGGTGTACGTTTATTGTATCGTTTTTTAACGATAGTGGTTGTTTGAGTTTTGTTTTCTCTTTTCATCATCCTGTTATTTAAAGGTAACAGTGATTTATAGAATGTTATTGTTTGGCTTACGTTATAGGTACCTATTACGAGTATGAAATTGCACAAAGTGGTCAAAACCGTAGTTTCATAGATTTTATTTACAATAGAAAAGTGTAGTGTGTAGTGTTCGTTTTGTTAGTGAGTTGCGTTTGAGGAGAAAATCTGTGCCAAGTTTGATATTTAATAAAAGGGGATTATTGAGAATTATTGCACGAAATGCCATTTTATTTATCTTATTCTTTTGGCGTACTGCCAAACCCTATGGCAATACGCCTTAATTGCCTGATGCATTCTTTATCTCAATTAAGAACGCTTAAAACTTAATCATTCAAACAATTACCTTTGTATTTACTTTACAAGGTAAGGCAACCGTCTGAAGTTTATTTAAATGGCTGGTTGTCTCGCTCAACTTCAGAGTAATTAGCGACGTTCCACACTCTAACTCGCGTTTCCAATTCAAAGTTACAACACAGCCACGTAATATTTTAATATGTTCCATCGTACAGGATTTCATGTGAGCATGAAGTTTGTGAGGGAGAAGTAGTTGAGTCTAACTTGTCATTACTCCATTACTGTGATTAGCTCGAGCTATGGAGGGGCACGTTCCCCCTTGTGTATACGAGGAGAGCGCTGATAGTCCCCCCCCTACGTTCTCTAAGTTCTCTTCGTCCTCACGACTAACGGGTCTCATCAATGTTTCACGGCAGTAAGCGGCGGCATCGTTTATTCGTAATTGGGAACTGAAAAAACAATTGCAGCGAGGGAAAGGTTTTACTGCTAATTTACTTGCGATCCTGAGTTCGCTTCGGGCCGAATGCCAAATGAGATAAGACGGGTTTCGGTCGTGATTTTCTTCAATGTTTGTTTAGTCGGTTGTGTGTGCTCACCCTTACCTCTAAGTTCGCAAATAGATACGGACCTGTAAGGACTCGACGTCACGTGTAAGGTTGGTTACATAATCTACCGAAGTAATGAACCCATTGTGTACAATGTGTACGGAAAGTTTCTATCAACACGTGATTAAAGTGTATTTTCGATACTAATATAACGATGTATTATATGTACATCCAAAGTAAAACAAATATGTATGAAATTCAATAACATCTGAAAGCGAAAAACAGCAGTTTTTTGTGCTTTTTTGCGAATAACGGGAAAGGACATAAACCCATGTTGTGGTTATGATGATTGAACTCCCAACTTTCATTAAACGCAGCTTTTGCATGACAGACCGATTTTGGGGCTTACAAAAGCATTTTTGAAATTGAATCACTGTAATTTTGTGGATAGACTTTTGCTCCATTCTTTTCATGTAAATTACCATTGTTGGATGCGAATCGCGAGGTTGGTATTCGAAAATAACTGTGTACTGTGTAACTGATTGTTCGTTCTAATTCTTTTATCAGAAACAATCGTTTATATTCGTTCGACGTTTGTTTTTCCACGTTTTTCTTTTCACAAAGCACCGACAGTCTGCGCGTGACTTCATTAGTAATGCGAAGAGTGGTCGTACTAAATAGAAGTGATCGTAATTATAAGTAATCAATAATCGTAATTACAAAATTATTTTACAAAGTATATAAATATAATCTGAAGAAATTGTGGGCGATTATCTCGAAAACCTAATCTATTAAGTTTATATACCTGTGAATTTGTCTGATACATTTAACAAAGTTAAAATATACTATTCATGTTAATATGATACAATTCTAGCATATTACTGAACTCATGGTCATATTATAGTTACCTACACACAGGTAAGATAAAATTGAAACCGGAACACATAAACACCTTCCACCAACTCACCTGGTCAAGTTTAAGCAGTTCCTCCGGGGTATCGGGCAGCTGCCCCAGCATCAGCGGCGGGTTGATATTGACCTCCTTGCCCAGAGAACGCACCACCTCTTCACGGTTGTACCGGTCAGCGAACACGCAGGATGCCGGGATCAGACCGTGGACTGTGTAGCTTATTGCCCGGACTAGGATCCTGGGGGATAAAAGGTTATGTTTAGTAAAAGAAAGATACAAAGAAAATAAAGAAAAATTGTTTATTCTGCACAGTTCTGCACAAACAAAACGCACATTTAAAGAAAAAAGACATAAAATACACACATACAAAAGTAGCCAAAGGCCTCGTATTCAACCAATAAATAAAAATTTGACAATGTTGTTCATTGGTTGATGTCAAGGCCGGGGACCAAAGACAATATTGCGTAATTACTCTTGCGACATTGGCAAATGGCACCAAAAACGTAACAAAAAAAAAAGTCGATTGCAGAGATAACTACTTTTGTAACAAATAATAAGAAAAATTAAGCTGTGCGTCGCATCTGTGCAAGAACAGGTCATTGCTCAGCGAAATGCTGTGACTTCGGACGTCAACAGCGCTGGTTTTCAGCAATTACCTATGGCATGTGACATAATAAATCGGGTAAGTAAGTATTATTTTTCACTGAAATACATATTTGTGATTCAACTGAACATAGTATATACATATAAGTAATAAAAATATGTGTCTGTTTTTGTGCATAACATAAATTTAAGAAGTAATAATAATACATAAACTAAGACCATAGAGCTTCGTGGAGACTAGCGCGACGCGACAGCGCCACGCGACACCGGTTATTGTTATACCGTGAAGTTTTCTTAGAAATTGTATTGTTCGAGTCGCGTCGTGCCGTCGCGTCGCGCTGGTCTGCACGAGCCTTAATACAATGAGAATATAAAATTAGTAAGTACTATAAACGTTGTGTATAGCCTTTTATGGTTGAGATAAAGAGTACCGCGAGAGCTGGTTTGAGGTAGCGTGAGAAATAAATAAGTAACACACTTTCATCAATCACAATCAGAAGGTTTCGAAGGATGCTAATAAATTGCTTCATAGGTTTGAAAAATTCGTTTGCTTAGCAACATAAATAACGCAATGAGCGTGGCTGAACTGTCAAAACGAAACTCATTGGTATTGCCCATTGTCAATTGTCATTTTATTTGTGTTACGCAATTACCGCTGGTTGCATTGGGAAGGCTTTTATCCAACAGTGGGATAAAGAGGATTAGAAAAAAAATACTACAATGGGCAAACCGGATGCGAGTGTTTATTGCATTTAACTTCTTCATCTTCTTACCGATGAAATTACAATGAACATAATAAACATCGATTGCTCTGAAATCGCAATAGGTACTGCTACCAACATACAATGTGAAATTTAATTCGTTTGTAGCCTCTTAAGGGGTAATTGTACTCATCATTATGAACAACTTTCACTATGGGGCCAACCCTGAAATTGCGAAAAACAAATCAGCTGTTCCCTACATTATAACGAGCTATGCGAACATAAATGTACCTATGGAACAGCAAATTTTTTTTTCGCCCCTTTCGGGGATGCAAAAAAATTAAATTTCACATTGTATATCTACGTAACAGCAGCTGTATGGTTGAAGTAGTACGCGAAAAGGGAACTCTTGCTCTATTTAAACCTTAAAGTTCCGACTTCCCGCATCCTTTTGGAATTCAATGAATCTCTATACCTACGCTGAATTTATATATGAATGCAAAACCATTGGAAGTTTGTTCTGTGTTATTTAGGGTGAAAAGAGGTTTAATGTAACTGTTGTATAGTTAGTTCTATCACAGGTCAGATAGTATGAAATTTTGTGAGAAGAATGTATGACTGCGTATCATGTGTGTGTATGTACCTACAAATTTCTAAGTTTATTTTGTTTTACCTTTTTTTTTACTCTTTTATGGTGATATTATTCAAATGTGGTTAAATAGTGTGGCTTCGGCCGTTCTATTTAAAATTAATAAATAAATCACAAATTAGTTCTGTTATAGGTATTTTATAAATTGAGTTATTATTTTACGTCTACAAACGAGTGAAGAAATGTTAATTTCATACTAAATTAGTGATAATGATCAGCACATGTGTCTTGTTGATAATCAAATACAGGTTTGACTTGGTATTCAGTGCCAAGAATTTGTCAATCACCATACTTAATAGGTACCATATTATTATAAGAATGAACAGTTATGTCAAGAATTTTACTGTTAATTAGGTACATGGTGATGTATTTTAATTTTTGAGCTGTTTTTATCTTTTTATTACGGACGCTTATAACGTGCATGTCTTTCTACATTGTTCTCACATGAATGATGTAACCAATATTTTTTAACCATATTTTGATTTAAAAGAGTATACGAGTACGCTTTGGAATGAGCAACTAACTTCATCTTTCTGACTGATCGACCCCTTGACAATTCAAAAGTGTCTGTAATTAGTATATTTGAGTTTGAGTTTGACATGAATGTAGGTAGGTCGATAGAATATGCTTGTACATCGTTAACTGCCTCATTAGACTAATGAGTGTTCGCAAGCGGTACTGCTGAGCATGAAGTCTTGGGTTCGATAGCCAAATCTGGCAAAAAAAAAAAAAAAACAAAAAGATCGGGCAAAGTGTTATTTGATTTTTCCATCAGGAATTTCTCAGTAGCAGCCAGGAGTCTGGATTTGGGGCCGGTTGATGGCAATAAGCTCGCCACTATTACATGGGACTTAAACATAACTGGCGAAATGTGGGTGTACTATGCCATGCCATGGTACACCTCTGCCGAACCCTTCAGGGAACACAGGCGTGATGTTATGTTATTTGTTCACCAAAATTTTAATGCACATAGTATTGTAATGTAATGTAGTATATATAAAACGTGACAAGTCTGTCTAATATATTTTACGGCATAGCAATAGACAGATCATTTATTAGTTAACTTGCGCCCGCTGAATATGAGTATTCCAATGACCGCTAGAGTGAGCGGCCAGTGGGAAAACTGGTGTAGCCACTGCACTTGATAATATACTAATAATAAGGTTAGTTATAATAATAATAGGAAGTGTATAGAGTGCCGCTAGAGGCACTTTATACCTATCGGATAAATTGCCCCGGCATAATAGTGGCGCTGCCTCGGCCCGGCTAAAGTGCCGTAAGCATTGCATTGTCATTGTGATTTGTTATTTTGTTTGATTGTTGAGGTTAGTTCGCTGCCCTTTGTATTGATTGATCGAATTTGTTTTAGATAATTATATCAAAATTCATTACAATGACTGAATTTACGAAAATGAAGTAGCAAATGAGATTGGCTGCAAGGTAGGTTAGAACTGTGACCGCACAACGCACAAGCCGAGCGAGCTAAGCGAGCGTTGCCGCGGCAGCGGCCGGCAAGTGCCAGGATCCGTTTAGGCACAAGATAATGTAATGTTTTAGGAATATGGTGTTTTACAGCGAACTAACCTCAACAATCAAACAAAATAACAAGTGATAGTGACATTGACAATGCAATGCTTACGGCACTTTAGCCGTGCCGAGGCAGCGCTACTATTATGCCGCTAGCGGCACTATATCCGAAAGGGATAGAGTACCGTCAGCGGCACTCTATACACTGCCATAATAATAAACCTTTATACGTAAAGCAAACTCAAAGCTATAGCAATAATTTTGGTATCCAAAAAATATTATTCAATTCAGTTCAATCGATATCTTTATTGCATATCTCATGTGTATACAAGATTTGAAATAATAGTTATAAAGTTCACATTGACTGTCGGGCACAACATTTTAATACAGTATGAAAAAAAGCATGCTTTAAAACAATTAAGTAAATTGATATTAATTGTACGTACGTCATAATTAAAAAAATAGGATATAAATAAGTAAGTGTATAGTTATCATTAAAAAAGAAATCAATTTAAATAAATAATAATAAATAATACTATTAAACATTAAATTAATTTGAAGGAAATAAATAATAGCATATTAGTGAAACTTATTAGACTACGTAAATTAAATATTCATAACTCATAATTTACGCGAGTTGATTCAAAAATACGACAAGTCTATGTGTTTTAATGTAGGTAAGTCATCTTTACTACCTAACCACCTTATATACCTCTTTCATATAAATTGAAACAAAAATACACAGACGTAGTAAAGTCTACACATTGTGTAACTAGTTCAATAGCGACAAGGGCTAAGTGTCGATTCAGGGAAACGGGTCACGGTTCGTGAGGGTTGGTTAATATTTGCTCACTGTTGCAGTTCTCGTAAATGAAGGTAGGTTTATATTGGAAATGTTTTAAGATCGGGTTGCTCCGTAAACAAGAAGGAAAGTAATCCTGCATGTAATGTATCATGTACACCATGTTTAAACAAATACAATTTACTTACTTACTTAAGTTTTATTTTATAAAAGTTTTTTAAACTGATGGAAAATTATTAAAATCCGTAAATCAGAAATGCTATTTGGTGACAGAAACTAGTTTTTAGGGTTCCGTATCTCAAAAGGAAACGGAACCATTATATAATCATTCGTGTTTCTGTCTGTATGTGTATACGGAGAATTGTTCTTTAGGTATTCATAGATTACAGGAAAACATTATAAGAAGTCTGTGGTTTTAAAATAACATGGTAAATCTCTCAATATTGTGCGTACAAACTTACATTTGCAGTTGGAATGTATGGGAGAACATGTTTTTCAACTACTTACAATGTTAAGTTTGTTCTTAGTATAAATTCATCCCAATTACAGAACCTTGATAGTGCGTATTCCGACAGGCATTTGGCCGGTTTTCCTTAGACAAACTCTTCCACAAAGAGTTTAAGTACTAACCTACTACGTACTAATATGAAATCTTCCATAAATAGAGAGATACAGTTCCTACGGGTTAATTTTCCAGATCCCACCACTATTTTTTCAGTTTTCCTATAATGGTAATTACATTAAAATTTTGTAGGTGATTACCACAATCAATGAATTATTTCGGTCTAGCAGATGGGCTACACAAATACGTACTGAAGGACTAAAACTATAAAACAATTTGCAAACGGTTTGCAAAAGCCAACAAGTATTAAGCTGGGATAATCACATTCGAACCTCAAACAGAATTTGGTTTACATTCGCATTAAAACGACTAGAAGCTTTACGTTTTGCTTGAAAGGGTTTGTCGACAAATTGAGGGTCTGACCAAAGAGGTTTGGGTACTAATCGAGTAAAAAGGCAAACTATAGTTTCTCTATACTTAGTTGCTAAAATCTCAGGTATCCTCTACTGTATAGTTGTATCTACAAGGATAACTTGGCGCGTAGCAAAAATTTGAACTAACGGCGCCATCTTGTTTTTTCAATACATTTCACAAGTGTTTACCAAAAGAGCTCCAAACAAAGTGGCTCTATTTCAATTATAAAACCAACTATGTCAAAAAATATACGCGTATTCACGTTTATGTAAAATTTCTACATTTATATCTGTTATTCTTAAGCTTCGTGCAGACCAGCGCGACGCGACGCCGCGACGCGACTCGAACAATACAATTTCTAAGAAAACTTGACGGTATAACAATAGCCGGTGTCGCGTCGCGCTGGTCTGCACGAAGCTTTATGGTATACAAAGAGTAGGTATTCTATTTTATTCTATTTCATGTCCAACCCTGAACGTTAATAATGTTGACAAACTAATACAAAAACACTGCTAAATCTCATTAATGAGGGTAAATGGTAACCCTGAATTTAGTGTTTACTAAGGCCAGAATCGTCGGGTAAATACGTATATAGCCACACACTCTAGTTTAACACTCAACTACTCCGGTGCACTGCAGCAAGAAAGAACCCCAGCAGAGCAAGAGCAAACAGAATTATAATTATCACCAGCTCAGTAGTCACTTGTTGACTCGAGATAATGGACGCGGCGAAATTAAACTAGTAACAGCTAGGGACTGTCATTTGTTCTGGCTTTGTTTGGTTGTAATTAGGTTAACTGCGTTGCTCCACTCATTTCCTCTGTTTGGGTATTTTTCGTAATTTCCTTTGAAAGGGTGTGTGGTTTCCGGGTGGATTAATTTCAGGGTTAGATTTAAGAGCGTATTAATACTGAATTCATAAATTCTGATTAGGAATCTGAATGACTACCTTTTTCAAGCTAATTACTTTTACCATAAACGTAAAAAAACTAGTTTACTAAACAAATTTTCTTTATGGTCTTTGCTAAACGTGAAGGCATCAAGTTACTAGGTATATAGATAAACCATTAATGCTGATCAAATTAGTAGTGCAAATCGATGAAATTCCACGTCAGTCATAACACATATCAATCACAATACCATATCGATCAAATTAGCCTTAATTATCATTGTTCTATTTCTGAGATTAATTGCATTGCACTTTAAGGTGATGGCTTAGTATTCAATGAACGAATGAATGAATGAGTAATGGAATGAAAGCATTCATTGGGGATAATGGCTTCACAACCCCGAAGGTAAAAAGCCTACAATTAGCAACACTTGCTAATTGCTATTGAGTAAACAAACACGCTTGTAACTCTATTGAATTGTTTGGAAAATACCTACGAATTTTCATCAAAGTAGTTATTACACTGCTAGGTATTTAGACCGTAATTATTTGTATATTTCTTCGGTCTCACCGTAAATTTTCCTATGAAACATGGGTCTCCCCAACGTATAAATCTCGATGATTGATTGCTAACTACCAGGCAGTTACATTAGGACTGCCAAATAATTTTATCATTGTTCAAGTGGATGCTGATACCCTTAACGTGGCTTATAACGAGACCCTCGGGAAGCTAGGGCGCGACCTATTCGCAGCTGGGGACACACGGCACGCCACAGCGACACTAATATCTATTAATTATAAAATTAATTCGTAACTACTATCGTTTTGGGTCACACACGTGGAGTCAAAATGACAGTATTTTACATTTACTCCCTACTTCGTATATCCACCAAATTAAATGTTTAAATTATAGGCATTTGAGACAAGCCCACTTTACTAGATAATTTTCAACAAATGTATGAGGCAGTGGCATGTCGAAATGTGCTCATAGGAATTCTAAGAAAATCAATGTTACCACAGATATTCCTCAGTAGGTTTTCAGATATTCAACAGTCAGTATTCAGTTATCGTTATTAGCATAAAGTTACATAATTGATATAATGTTTTCAAGCATAATGATAGTTCTTGAATTAAATTTTATGTAGGCAATAACGATGAATAATCATAGGTTACATAGTTCATAGAACAAAGAGCGTTTGGCCTTTGTTTTATGCTAAGCTTCTGATAAAAAACTAAGCTAACTTTTCGTCGCAATAGAAAGAAATCTTCAGCAAATAATTTAATCTTCTAAGTAAAATGTAAAATTACGTAAGCTTAGTTAATCTTAGCGATGAATACGTATATTTTAATTCTGTGATACCAGTCTAAAAATTAGAACAGCCAACATTTTTAATTAAATGCTCCCGTTGTCTCGCCGTTTCAGTTTTCCTATGACAGAGAATAATGAAAATGCCGGAATTTACGGTGAGCAGCCGAGGAATCTCCCTGCGAGCAATACCTATGTAAAAGGGAGACATTTTTGCGGCGTGTCTTGATTTTATATGATGTAGTGCTTTGTTCTTTGTAGGCTCAGGGCTCAGCTCAATTTGTTTTGACAAGAATTTATTTACCAATTACCTACTCCTCGTTCTATATTCTTACTCGAGAAGAAAACTATAACTACTAAACGGCAAAGCAGGTAAAGGTAAAACACTTTTTTTTTCATAAAAAGGAAAGTTCTTGATCAACCTAACGATGCAGCTGAAAATGTATTCGAACTTCCGCGAACAAGAATGGAAATTCGGGGAAAATATTACTCTTTTCCGACACGTCCGTTTCGTGGTAGCCCAAGGTAAATGAAATCAACTTGATTGACAATAAAATACGAGTTTCAGTTTATTAGTAAAGGGAAATTCCGGAGTACCTAAGTGAAAATGTCGATGGGCTCTTCATTTTAACTAGTTCGGAATACAAGCTTTTCATTTCGTTGTTTCTTTTGATTACGCTAATACCTAAAGGGCAATTCCCATATTTTAAGGAACGTATTCTAATTTTAGTCACAATCTGTCAAAAATACAATCAATATACCTCACATAATACCTAAATTTTTGACTAGTTTTTGACATTGATTGACGCTGAGATGAGATTGCTCGTGATTATGAACTTTTTTAAGTAAGTACGAGAATTGGCCTTCTGCTACTATTTTATTACTATACTAAGACTTTAGCTAGGCGATAAACTAAGTACGTATTATTTTATTTATCTTTATTCATTCAGACTACAATGGTCTATAGTGTTAGTAACAAAATGGTTTAGCCTATGTTAGTACCTACTTAATAACTAAAACAGAGCGGGTCCGGTTTGCAAGTGCCCACACTAGCGGGCTGTCTGCCCGGGCGGCTATTGATTGTAGGATAGTGTTGGGACTGCCACGCAGCCTGCGGAGTAGCGAGGCAGATGTCTAACGCCACAGTGCATCAAAGCCGCCAGTGCGTGCGTCTGCAAACATTGCCGAGACACTACAAAAGCGCGGCAATCGCAACAATACCCTGAATGCGTTATTATATTGGATATGCAGAGCATTGTAAGCCTTTTGGGTATATCTGAACCACAGGGCTCCCGAGTACAGTGCTGTGCAGTATGCCTTAAAAAGGGTTATTTTAATTGCGTCTGTACATCGAGAAAATCTACGGGCCAGCATATTCGCCCTAACTGACAATGCTCTGCGCTCCCTCTCTAGATCCATGTCATCTTTCAGGTCATCAATAACCAGATGGTCCGACACGTGTGCTGCTGAGTCGCTCAATCAGGGCATTCATATACAGACCAAAGAGCAAAGGCGAGGACAGGCCCCCCTGCCTCACCCCGCACTCCGGCCGGCGTGGCTCCGACAGCTCTCCCGCACAGTGCACCTGAGCCTCCTGGTTATGCCCTATTATGCCTCGAGACAGTCCTCATCTAGCATTAGTTTGCGTAAGGCTGAGTGTACATTCAAACAAAAACAGCCTAGTGCGTGTCGGACCACGCACAATGAAGGGATCCGTAGTTGGGATAAATTTATCCCGAGACAAACTAAACATTGTTGTTAAAAAGCATCGTCTCCCATACATTCCAATTGCAAATGTAAGTTTGTACGTACAATATTGAGAGATTTACACTTGGTAAATCTCTTAATATTGTACGTACAAACTTACTACATACTCAAAATTCATTTATTTACGTTACACGTTCGTGTTGGTGTCACAGAAATTCATACGTGTACCAAATTTCAACTAAATTGGTCCAGTAGATTCGGAGCAAATTGGCTGTGACAGACGGACAGACAGACAGGCAAACACCCAGCCAGCCAGCCAGACAGACACACGAGTGATCTTATAAGGGTTCCGTTTTTTCCTTTTGAGGTACGGTGCCCTAAAAATAAAAAATAAAGGATATTAGGTATTTCAGTCTTTCCGTATACCACTTTTGGATCACAAAACAATTATTTCAATTCTTTATACGTTAGCCAAATTTTTCAATTTTGTATGCCTTAGTTTAAAGCTTAATAAATTGCTGATGAGATCACCGAGCTTCGCCACAAGAATGTAGATAATTATAATAACCTCGTTGCAGCTATTATTGAAGTCGACAGCTTATTTTAGGATCTCTTGACAGCTGTCTAATGAAAATTAATACGATGAGGGAAAATATTGTTGATGGAGAACAATTTCTGGATGTTTTTAATGTAATTTGTATCGTTAGAGAAGTGGCGCCTGTCAAGACTAGAGCTGACTTTTGTAATGCCAAAATAATCATTTAATTTGTGTATGCTTTGAGGCTTTTTGTTGTTATATCTACATAGGAGTTTTTAAATGTTGTTCAAAGTAATCAGTTACTATCGCGGACACAGGCGCGTGACCACTTTTCGAGATTTTTGCCTACCGATAAGGTCGAAAAGTGGTCTAAGCAATAAGGTCGAAAAGTGGTCAGGCGCCAGTGTTCGCGACAGTATCTACTAGATTTTGTATGTTTTGCAATCAGGGTTGCACAACGATTTTATCCATGAGATTATGGATTTTTACTGTAACAATTATTCGTCATAAAATTTCAATCACTCTAGCAGCAATGATTTTTCACATAGAGCGATTCATAGAGCAAAACGATTTTAAGAAATATTTAACTTTCATTTATAGCTGAGTCCAATTAAACAGTCTTAGTTTATTTACGGAGATCTTCAGTAAAACGATTTTTTATTTGTCTTTGTTTCCGAAGTCTACATCAAAGTCATCCACTTTTCATTTAATTTAATTCCATTGTATACATACTTACATTGTTAATAGTAGGTAGATATTGTTTTTTACCTAGAACCTTCAAAATGAACGAAGCTATTAATATAACGTGGGCCTAGAACGAACTCGCGGAGTAAACGTGATGTAAATGCGAACGATTTTATAAAAACGCACATAGTAGGTATTTAGTAGGTACCTGGTCGACCAAGCTCTGATCGGGTGAAAATAGAGAAAATTAATTTTCCCAGATATGAGACCTAGCTAGATTGATTTTTTGCCCCCGTAAACCCGCTGCAACTTTCATCGAAATCGTTGAGCCGTTTTCGAGAACGTGATTACAAATAAATATATATGCAAATATTGCTCATTTAATAGTATAGGATTAAGACTTAAATCATATCTAAATGTGACTGTCGCAAAAAATAAACCAAAATGCTATAGGATAGTTACATTTTCGATAAAAAAATTGTTCGAATTTACGTCGCGAGTTCGTACTAGGGCCTCTGAGAAATGTAGTATATTTATGGAATTAGAACAATAATGTTAGACCTGGTAAAGTTGCCAAACTTGTTGAAAACTATGAAATTAACAAAAGCTTTAACATTGAGTATCCCCAAACACATTCATATACAGGATGTTTGAAATACCGATAGCCAATTTGAATAGTCCAATACGCCCAGCACTTCAAACAAACCCTTTCCTATCCAACTGCATGTAAATCAGGTATCAGGGTCAATATTAGCCAATGTTAAATAAATATATAAAGGCTTACAGTAAAACATCAAAGTCGATCGCATGATGACACACACAGTGTAACTATGTACTTGCAGTAGTTCAGATGGTCGGGAGGTAAGTGGGCGGAGCTTATTTCCCAAACTGCCACACTGCATTTCGGTACATAAGTAGGTATAATATACTAAGATATCGGGAAACGTATAAAAATACATTTATCGGGTTCTGTTAGATGTATGGGCGATGAACGACTGTAAGTAGTTACACTGTTGTTTGATTTTGCACAGCTATATATCTATTGGCCTTTGCAAGCAGTGACCACGTGAGGGTTAACGATGGCTGGACACGCGATAGTCTCGTTGAAGAATATTGCCAATCTGGATGGCGATCTGATGAAGGGTAAGTATGCCTACATTTAGCATTTTAAAGGTTAAGTTTTATTTTGTATCAAGGGAAGATTGTTTTTTCTAGATGGCATGATATATAGTAGGTAGTTTATCATAGAAGAGCACTTTCATAGCAATATTTAAGACTACATTTCAACATAGAACTTTATGGACTACTAATCAAATAAATCCAATTAGAACTTACTACAATGACATTTCGAAGACATAAAGGCAATAACGAATTTACACTTTTAATACAATTTCAACGCTTTAATAATTACAGTGGAATTTATGTAGAAAAAAGTGGAAATGCCACGAAAATATCCGGAACCATTGCGTCGTTCTTTCAATCATTTCCAAAGGTCTGTAATAAAAATGCCAAAGTTTACGGAACCAAGGCCTTCAGGAGGGTGATGTATCACGATATTCACGATCAAATTGAATTCCATTTCTCTGAGGAAATATGACTTCAAAGGTAGCGGCGGGTGGGACTTCTAAAATGTTGTTAAATAAATAATTGACATCTACTTCTACGACCGTAATTGAAAAAAGATTTTACGTGTTTTGCGCACACAGGTAATTTTTAGGCAATACAAAATAACTTCTCCAACAAAAGAACCTAATTAAACCTATAAGTATTTGACCATGAATGTTTAATAAAACCACAAATGGCCGATCGTCTAAAATTCCAGAGATATTTTATTAGCTACTAAAAATGATGGCACTGCTCTCTCATATTTCTGAGGCAGGAATGTGATTACATTGAAGATACCTTGTTTAAAACATTGTACGGAATATCTGCATGGTTATGAAAATTTCACCCACATTTTCTAAGTGCTGCCAATGTAACGAACTTTGTGATACGAATTTTGGTTTAATTAAATACCTTAAGATATAATTAAAATTCGGTAGAATTGTAATAACACCTTTTACGTGTGTTCGGGTGAGGCCACATTCGAATCGCCTATCTAGTCCCCTTTACAACTGCGCTCGCGGCCGTTTGTGACATTTATTGCTTTTTGAGACTTACGAATGACTTGGTCGGATTGTCTTTGCGATACGAGAAATAAAAGTCTAATGAAAATTACCTTAATTAAGGAAATAGAAGTGTGAAAGGGCCAAGTGATACGGATAACCCTAAATATTTTGTTGATGTGTTGTGTATTCACGCCGCCACACTAAAGATTATTGAGTGGCCTTAGGGAGTTTAACACCTTGCTTCTACATTATGCTAATTGAATTCTTGGTTTACGAGAGGGTCGTGGAGGTAAACCCGAGTGAGGTCATCGCCGTTACAGGCCAGTTAATTATAGCTCCTACAAACACTATACAGAGCCCATTCCGTTTTACAATACCTTGCCATTTTTAATTAAAATGCACCCCACGGCGGTAGATAGCACTCCCATTTATATTGAGAGTAAAATACGCGAAAGTTACCTACCTTTACGTACTTTTTTTGTACCTTTGTACTCAAAACTATAATTATGTATCTGTATCTATTTAACTGTGTGTACATAAATAATAAAATAAATAAAGTTTATTTGTTTTACGAAATAGAAAAAAGAGAATGCTTTTTTGCGACTTACCTATACGCCTAAACGATTTATTTTTAAAAGATTTTTAAGTCAGATAAATAAGTTGTTTGTAAACAAGGCAAGTTAAGTAATAGTTGAATATTGTAAAAAAGCTTCTATTTAATAGGTGTGATAAGATCACCATATCGGCAACAAAAATCAAGAAGCAAAGCAGCCATAGAATTATTCTGTTCAGCCATTACAATAATAAAACAGTAATAAACTTCAAAATGGCGCCGCAAAGATGGCGTTCTTTGCCGCGATAGGAATTTCATATTTTGCTAATCACTCGTCGGCTTACTGTACAGTGGAATATCGGTTTAACATAATTATATTTAATTAAATTCCGTTTCTGGCTATATCCGTGCGTTATGATAGGATTCAGTACATTCCGAGAGTTTCGATGGATATAAACAAGCTCGAGTACCTCATCGATTCGCTGTGAACCTTATAATATTAGGTCATTGTTAGCGTCGCTGGAATATTCGTCGTTTCTCCGGAGACCCGAGTGTATGTTTTGAGTGTTTGAGGTATTTTGCCCCTTTAGAGACCAGCTCTAAATAATGGTCGTCTGGAGTATTGAGGCAATATGGATGTTATGGAATACTAAAATAACATTACAGTACAATTTTATAGAATCTCTTTTTCTCATATACTTTATTCGTGGCAGTTTTGACAAAATCTCAAAGCGTATTTGATACCTATGTTATCTAAAAGGGTGCATGTTTGTAACTTTTAATCTTATTCCAACCTCTGAACGACATGTTTACAATAAACTGACAAAAATAAAAATAAAACTTTAAAAGTAACACCCAAATCCACAACACCCATGTACCCACTTCTGTCGCCAAATAGCATATAGCAACCTGACATCCCAAGACGTGCAATGAATTCACAAACCTGATGCTGCAGGCGTCTCTTTCTATCAGGTTGGCTGTTAGTCTGTTTGAAAAATAATTACCCTTTAAAAATAACATACCTGAACTGATCCCTGCCATTGAGCGTCTCCTGCTTAATGGAAAGTATAACAGGGCCCAGGTCTTCATCATTCGTGAAGTAGTTCCAATGCTCAGTTCCGTAGAAGTACTTCTCATACGTCTCCTGCTCCACAGAGGTGAGTTCGAAGCCTCCGGATCTCTCCCATTGTTCCTCAATGGCTGTTTTCTTCTTTGGTGTGCTTCCTCCGTTGTCACTACTGTCTTCAGCTGCTTCGTCAAGTGATCCTGATCTTCTGTGGCGATCTGTTGGGAATGGAGAAATATTTGATTATTGCCTCATACGTCTTGTGCGAGTTCGAGTTTCAGAATGGAGAAAAACTTCTCACAGTACAAATACATACTCAGACATAACCCGGAATTTGGGAATTTGGACCCATTATATGGAAATTGGTCATCCACTAATAGGAGGGACTGAATCACTTCACCAAATCATAGGAAGGTAAATTGGGAAAAGAGTTAAATTTCAAGTCGCTACAAGTTGTCACTGTTAATAAAAATTGGCAGATTTTGGCAGACCTTTAAGCCTGGCGCAGACTGGCGCGACGTGACAGCGCTACGCAACTCGTAACAAAACAATTTCTAAGAAAACTTCACGGTAGAATTACCGGTGTCGCGTCGCGCGACATGTCGCGCTACTCTGCACGAGCGTTTATTCAAGATTGCAGACCAGAACGGGTTAAAGAAAATCATACAGCCTAAATTCTTGAATGACAAATACATGCTATAAGTAAAGCATGTTTGTCAGGGACTACACAGATATAGGCCGATGACGTACCCGACCCTAGCTTGTCGCAGATTAATGACGCCGATAAAGTTGTGTTGTCACGCTTCGATATGTCACGAGCGATTTCTTTGGAAGCATTTCAGTCACGCAACGCAAATATATAATGTGACTTACCCTTAAAAATGCTTCCTCAATTCTTGGAGTGCCTCAAGGATACATAGGTTAATTCTTGTTCTACCTTTGGCTTTAGGTGTTCTACCTATAGGAGCTGAGAATTCGCCTCTGTGCCAATTACGAATATTAACATCATGAATTAATTTGGCAGAAGGTGTAATTCTGATAATCTCAATCAATAGATTAAGCGATGTTCCATCAGATATGAAGAAATATATTCGCAGAAATTCTGAGATTCTGATTTTGGTAGTGACTGAAATGGTCTTTTGTAATGAAGACCACTGTTAAAGTGTTAAGTATTTTAGTAATGGTTGTTAAAGTGTTAAGTATTTTAGTAATGGTTGTTGAAGTGTGTTAATAATGGGCCATTGAATACAGAAGTCATAACAATTCTAAGTATGCCAGCACGCGTTCCAGACAGTCATATAAAATGTAGGCAATGATAACAGAATTCTGCCATTAGATCTTAAAATAAATAAACAATGAAATTGGGCGTATACGCAGATGAGAAACCTTGCATACACAGGGTGTACAAACGATTTGAGAAGTACATTTGACTTTTAAGAGAGAAATTCAATCTTGGGAATACCATGCTCAAAACACAATAAAAAAACGAAGGCTGTATACATCTACATAATTTATGTATTTTAGTGTTAGATGTATATTATAATTAAGATGATAAACGAACTGTTAAAATAAAATCGCAAATCTCACTTAACCTTAATCATATTATTATATACATTACATTCATTTTATTTTTGTGTCCCATACGTTGATGAAACAAGAATTTCACATAAGCGTAACGATTATTTTTTGCCGAGGTCCTAATCTCATTTTTAATTCAGTCTCAGTCGAGATGTTATAATCGGATTAGAAAGAGACACCTGATGTTGCCGTAAAATTATGAACGACAGATGTCTTGCGGTTATTGCTTTTCAAGTTATTGTATTCGTAAAGTGGCATAAATTAAATTAATTTCATTATCCTGCTAATATAAGCTACTCTGAGCTTTACTTCGAAACTCGAAAATTAAATCTATTAAATTTAATGGCGATCCCGGTGCAAATTAAATGAACTACCAGCGAATACTTAAAAACACGTAGTCCTTTTTATATATACGTGAATGCTGAAGTAAGTATTTAAAAAAAATACGTTGTAGCTAAATAACATAAACCACCAAAATAGAAACGCTAAACACAGTAACTAGTGCTTTAGAAATGATAATCCAGGTTGTGCCCGATAAAATTTCCAATAAAATAGTGTTTGTCTCCCTTGAATATTCACTTAATACGGGCTTAGTATTCATACCGGAGACAGATATCTACTTTATTAAGAGATGTGTCTACCTCCAGTTATCGGGCAAGCTCGCCACGTGTCGGCTGTCGAGCCAAAGCCGACGCTTACCATGTCATTGCTGCCTGAGTTCACATATTTGAACAGCTCAAATTAAATTTCACAGTAGATATTTCGTTGTCACTACAATTTACTACTGAATGGGGCTTGATTGCGTCTACTCTGATGACGTATGTATCATTTACATGATAAGACGCTCTAATTGGGTTTGGATTTATAATAGACGGTTCGCGTTTATTAAATACGTCATGTCTGGGCGTAACAAGCCTGGTTTCAAATTGTTGGCGCCTTTGAGGATATTCTTGTTATGGACTCGCTGAATTTTGTGCTACATAAATTCTATGGTGCGTTATCGCTAATATGGGTTAGCCATAAGCGTTTAGCTAATATGGGTTAAGTATATTTGTCTACTTTTTAAAAGATTTTGACAGAATAAATGTAAAGAAACAAAAATAGGTATTATTTGTTTTTTTACTTATATTCTTTTTCTTAAATCAAATTTTATGGCATCGTTTACTTTTCCGTAGACATATAAACATTTAGTCTTTTTTGTGTAGTTTTCAGTTCAGTAATTTTCTTGTTCTTAGTAAGGGTTTGTTTACCATATTACAACAAAAACGCCTCCGTCATTATTATTTACGCAAACCTAACCTCGAATATGTTTGCAAAATACAAATGTGTAGGCATAAGCTTTTACATGTACAATATGTGATGTACATCCCTTTCACCATCCCTATTTTTATCATATCAAAAGACCGTTTGTTTGCTTAAGCATAGCTGCGCTGTCAAACGGGCAAATTGCTATGAAACACAATCCCTTGCAAACACTGTATATGTGTTGACTAGTGTACCTACTGTAGGTACTGTAACCTCACCTCTATCGGGGATGACTATGACTGCTGTCGGCAATACTAGGTATATCCACATTTTGTGGGTAGAAATTGATATTTCGTAGAGGTTTGACATTGGATTTGACATTTCAATTCTTGGTACCTATGAATGTAAAGACGCTGCCTTTATACCTATCTTGTATAGTGCATAAAATACTATTGACAACCTTGACTATTGTGTGTGATGGCCCCAGAGTTAGTAGTAGTAATGGTCGCAGTAGTTATTTAGCCTTAGTAAATTCCTTCGAAATTTCTATACCTAAAGTGCAAATGAGAAGAGTAAATACGGGAGTAAATATTAAAACTTTCTTACAAACTTCATTTAGTGCAATATAGTATCACGAAAAAGCTAAGAATTTAAATTTTAAGCTTAAAATCTTCATTTATGTTTCATTTTTAAACTCACAATCAGCAAGTCGCACGCTTTTAGCCTAATCCTCCGACACAAGCTTCAGTCTTAGCAGCAGTGGAACAGTTACACCAAAATAATCTCATTTAAGCTCCCATTTGCACCTGACTGAACTTGAAACACAGTACTCTTTGAAGATAAAATTAGGCATAGAGGATAAGCCGCCTTTGTTAATGTTATTATTAAATTATGAAAGCAGTTTCATTTGATTACTGTTTATATTTTAATTTTTCTAGTTTTCTCTAAAGACTTCAATATACAGTGTTTCATAAAAAGTTAATGAAGTTGCAATGAGTTTCGAGTAACTAATTAGAAACGTTGTTACCAATACAATACAGAAATTATTGGAAAAATCTCCAAGTAGTTCTGAAGGGTTAAAATGGAATTGGAAATTGGAATAGGAAAGAACAAAGGCTCGAACATTCCCCGAAGATTGATGAAAAAATATTGAATGCAAAGTTATTTTTTCCATTTGGTCCGGAATTTGGCTGTGCCAAAATACAAAATGTCACTAACGTTTGCGAGTTTCTTAAGTGTGGACTTGCTACGAAGGAATGATAGGACGTCGGAATAAATTATCAGGAAAAATGTTTCTGAAGCACTTTTCTTTATGACATTCTGTTACTGCTGGATAAGTTTATGCATGAATCACCAATTTGGTTATTCACATAAAAAAATAAAATTCAGTTGTTGCAATTTTCAGCCGTACTGACACTAGTGTTAGCATTCATCAATATCTGTATTTTGTACCGAATTATATTGTTAAGTTTTCTACTACTCTCTAAGAATATAACCGATCAAAATGAAGAGAAAAACATGTAACAGGAATGTTCACTTACTACATTGGAGCTATAAAACGCAGCTTCTAGGGGCGCCATACAATTTTATCGGCGATATTTTTTCGTCGTTTCATGCTTGTTATTCGACCTTACGAAGATCCGTTTCCAACGATGATGTGACAATTTTATAATAATATCATCTAAGTAGATCAGATCACGTTTTATTCAATTCTTCGTATGATAAATTATATACCGTAGTATAAATTTATTATAAAAAACTTCCGTCTTTTATTCTATCGATTGAAATTTATTTTTACTGACTATTTGGACATAAGCCTTGGATAACTCCATTGTGGAACTTAAGTGAAACTCTTTATATTTACAAGACATAGGTATGTACATGAAAAGCGATTGCTTACATAGTATCCGAATCTGTGTCTGTGCAAATCTAATTCATTAAACTCAAGGAAAAGTATGTAGCAAGTATTAGTATTCAGTGATTGATAACCTCTCCCGGCAGCAAAGTAAAACAAATAAACAGCTAGTGGGATTGAATTCGATACCGATCTAATTTGGAAATGGATTCGCCATTGAAAGGATGCTTTGTAGTTGTATTGATTTAACTTCAAAATGATATCCAGAGATTATTCTCTGGATATTTGTTTAGTTAGATAGTTTTTACTTCGAGTACTAGATGAGGTCAGTGTTTCCTATTAGACTAACAAATCTAAGGAAAACACCGAAAAAAAACTCTCGAGTAGGAAGAAGAAGAATAAAGTGTAAACAATTTTAGTAATAAACTTAGTTTGCCGTCGGTTGTCTTACTTCGAGATCTAGTTGTACTTAGTACTTCCTGCTGTAATATTAAAATAAGCTAAAATAGGAGACCAAGAGTATACCATAGTAGTTTAATTCTTTAGCGATAAACAAATTCCCTATAAGGTGTACCTATTATGTAAAGATTGATCGAATCTTCAAATCCTCTTCCGCGTTATATCTCGCTGAACTTACATAGAGGTAATGTTTGTTATCAATATTGTCTACACGTACGCCACGTAGATGTATGGCATTATTTTGATATTATTTCGTAGTTAACCCGCGTATCATGGATACAGCGGTGCTATTCTGTAACCATCTCACCGTGAAAACTTAGGTGAAGTGAGCGTGGAGTGAGCTGTCATTCCACAGGGATTGACACTATTGACAGCTCACTTCACCCAAGTTTTCACGGTGAGATGTTTACAGAATAGCGTGGCAGTTGTATGAGTGTTTTCGGTTTGTCGAAAGCGAACTTAAGACTATACTCTAACTGCAAAATGTTCTGTATATTCTAAAGACAGAATATACAGAAGGGGGTAAATATATTGATGGTACTTTTTTAGGATCCAAGAATAAATTATTAATAAATAAAAAATTGTAGTTGACAATTCTTTTGATAAAATTATCATAAACCACTCCTTGATTATATCTTAACAACTGGCATTGAGGTTAATTTTGAGAATTTTCCCACTTATATTTTCCGCTTCATTATTTTTATTGCTTCTAAATTCCAAGTGGGTGTAAAACCTAATTTGTGATTCAAAGGTAAGACAGAATTTACAAACTAGAATATTGTTCATCTTACTTGTCCAAAAATAGATTCTGTGACCGCGACTATGAAGGGCGCGTTTGTAATGAAAATAGAATTTTAATAATAAACATGAAATTGGGTTAGTAATATTACTTGTGTGAAACGATGTACAAATAAACATCTGAGTAGTTAAAGTACAATGTGAAACTTTATTTTGTATAAAGATGTAATAGGTACGTCTTTTAAAGTTATTACCTATTTCGATGTTGAAAACAAACTTACAAATGTAGGTATATGGAAAATAAATATTATTGTTCTAGTTTTTCCAATATTCGTCAAATTAATACTAACCTAAAACTTATTAGTCATGGGTTTACTTTTTAGAGGTATGGGGAACAGGGTGTAAAGTTCACTCATCCTCCATAGAAAAGGAAGGATCCTCCGACCAGACGGGTGTCGTGTCTGGCGGGCAACTGCCCAACGATTGATGTCGGAAAGTTATATATATGTTGATCGCGCGGTAAACTCTTTGCGCGTTGCAGGATTTTGTGTGACATCAGGTCTTTGATGTGTAGTTCGTATGTGGTGATGTAGATGCCGCTTCAACTTAAGAATGATATTAGAATCGTAATGACCGGGCCTTCTCTGTGATCGCTACAGGGTAACCTGCATTTTCACTCATATTTTCATAATCATAATTACCATGCCTTGGCATATAAGTGGAAAAAAATTATAAAAGCAAGATGCAATAGCTATTTCTCTAACCACGACTGTTGTCTAGTCTATACTATACGCCCTATGCAATTTGCAGTAGCTTTGTTATCTCCAATGGCGTTTCAAATGCCTATACTTCGAGTCTTAATGGAAACGGATGGTTTTCCTTTAACTGTGCCCATCTATCATGTATCTATTCAAGTTTGTGAATATACGTAGGTGTGTTATTCTAGTCATCTGCATTTTCAGGGTTTTTTGGGGGAGACGATGTTAATGCCCATCGTTAAGTTCTTAGTTATCATTTGATACACTCCCAGTAGTAGAGGGTTAAGATTTTAAGTCAAAAAAACACTAGAGAGCATCCATCAGAACCCACATAGCTATCTGATCTGAGGGCCTAGATAAGTAGCAATTGCTTACAAAGCGTTTCGTATTTCTACAACGAATTTCTACTTGATTGACATAAACTTTTCGGTAGTCTATGTCAATTCAATACATTTTTGACCTCTCCATCATCGTTATCGCTGATAGACTGTCACTTTGTCTCTCAGAAATTTCACCTTTTTTATCAATATATTTTGCGTAATAATTGCTTCGAATTCATTTCTTCACGTCGTTACTAATAAGCGAGTATTTTGTGCCGTATTTTCTAAAGCCATTTCACTAGCAAGACAAAATAACAACGACAAATTATAGGGTTCAAGCTACAAATTGATTTAATAAGGGATGTCATAAAGAAGGACTATAATTACAAACTAAATTATAGTTTCATGTACACGCTACTGAAAGCCCTTCAAGATGTTATTGGAAGCCTGTTACCATGATTGAAGACAGCTTGGCCCGGTCAACGGGTGCTATTACACACTACGACCTACTTAACTTCATGTCTTCATAATCAATTTCATTTATAGGTACGTCAAATGTGAGCGAAGCACGCGAACATAACAGTGGCGTAGAAAATATTTTCTTTCATAATGGTTTATGAAATAATCATGAGAAATGTGTGGCTTGCGTTAATAAATGTTATGCAAGCAACCAGAACATGTGTGCTTTATGGTCATTGGATTGAGTTGCTGTACGGTTTATGCAGTTAGTGGTGACAGTTAATCCGCAGACTTAAACACCCGGTGTCTGATTTCAGAATTTGTCAAACTGTACTTTAGCATTAGGTTCTTCAGGCGAAAACCCGAAACTCATTTCTTTAAAAAAAACGTAAGGAATTTTGAATTACGCGGACTACATTGATGGAATCACCTTAACTAATGCTAAAGGAAAGTTTGACAAGTTCTCAACTTCAAGTTCTTATTCCAGAAACCGGGTATTAGAAACAAAATAAATAAGTGACACCAATCATAATGAATGTGAGAAAAAACCCGAGCATGACATCGCAAATGTAAACAAACGAGGCGAGTCACGTACTGATTGTGATGAAGAACACACTGTGGAGCAAAATGACCGGGTCACCGTGCCATTACAGTATCGCGGTACATTTACACATGACGTGACTTTTGAATAGGGCCGCCGATAAGGGAGGAGACGCGACGGCGGGCGCCAAAGATCCTCTCACCATCGCAGACAATGAGGGGAACGCCGATAAATTGAAAACGTGTGTCGAATGAGACATCGCCGATGGACAAGGGCGTCCGTTTACACAGCCCGAGTGTCCAAACATTTTTAAACTAGAAAATATACAAACAACTTGTGTAGCGGTATCTGAATTGGGACAATCCATTGATATGTTTGAACACTAAATTCCCGGAAACGAATATTCCAGTTAAAACATTCATATTCGACATGAAGGGAATGAAGAGCTCTTTATTTCGGAAAATTTCTTCTTGTTTGACGTTTCACGACGCAGCAATAAACAGTTATTAAAAACGCTAAAGTAAATATTTCATTTAAGAGGCTTACAACAGCTAAAGCGCGGTCACTGTCGGACTGCATAGAAATGAAAGAGAAGCGCGATGACACGACACAGGTAATTTATTGCAAAATATGAAGCAGTTAGCGATTTACAAAAAATCTATTGATTGGACTGGAAAATTAAAACACTATTATGCTAATATGTAGCTTGTAGAATAATCTGACAAAAAATCAGAATGATTGCATGTAAATTAATATGATTTTTAATCGTTAAAAGAAATTTTTAGAGGTATCTTCATGATTTTTTTCTATCGTATCAAATTAGTTGTATTATGTTTTCAACACACTATCATACTAGCATATATCCTGAAGAATATCATATATTTTTCTGATTTTGTTTACTGCAGTGGATCATATTCTTTTAGGCATTATAAAACTTGCGTTTAGGCACGTTTAGGTCCTGTAGTCCCCTTAAATGGTTTCTGCAATTTAAAAGTTTTTTTATCTTAATTTAGTAATATACTTAGCTATAGGAGGGGCTTGTGGCTTAACATACAGATTTGATACATTTTCATGAAAACTCTTACTGAGCAGCTTGTGGCTAAGTAATAACAGCCGCACGGGTCGATCGATCAGGTTAACTTACGTTTGCCGCGGTTGGTCCGTGGATGGGTGACCAACTTTACATACCGAGACTCCTCCGTGCCACGGAAAGCACGTTAAGCTGTTGGTCCCGGCTGTCATTCGTGGATCTTTGACAGTTGTTCCGGGTCGTCAAAAGCCTGAGTCTGACAACCAGTCTTACCAAGGGGTATCGTATTACCCAGTTACTGGGCTGGGTTGTGGAGGTCAGATAGGCAGTCGCTCCTTGTAAAATACTGGTTTTTCAGCAGCATCCGGTTAGACTGGAAGCCGACCCCAACATAGTTGGGAAAAGGCTAGGCAGATGATGAATTTTATAATATAGTAGTAACAATCTGTATACGTGTAAAAAAACCAATGAAAAGAAAAAGAGGCCAATTCAGAAACAGTTTTAAAACGTTATGCATGCAGGAATTGGATTGTCAAGTTTGAGGAGCAGTTTCAATAAGAGGAAGCTATTGTAATGTAATTTCACATAATTATATAGAGTATGTGAAATTACATTACAATAACTTTACGTTTTGTCTGAAAACGTACGTCAAACTTTTCAATAATCGTGACATTTCGGGTTCATTCATTATAATAACTTGTAGTAACTTTTCCGTAGCCGGAGATACACGAGCATTAAGTCTGCGAACAACGTATGTACTGTCACGAGCACAGTTCATATGTATGCACAGAGCAACTTTTAAAAATGATTGACTCCTATAGGGATGTTGATTGGGAAAACAAAGAACTATTTAGTTCGTCAGTCAGATAATAAAAAAATATTGTGCTTTATCATATTAATAAAAATGGTTTAGATAAAACGCATTAAACTTGGGGAGTGGGGGCGCCCTACGTCACAAGTCAGTATAAAATCTATCGGGCAGTGACGTCATGCCTCATTTTAACGCATTGCCTACTCAATGTATTGCCAAACAACAACAGCAGTTCAGCAACAGTTTTGTATTGTATTGTTTTTTTGACTACGTAAAAAAATAAAGAAATACGTGTTCAATATTTTTTTACAATATACCTGCCGGACAAAAAAAAATTGCCAACATCTCTATTGTATTGATTGTAATTGTATGCAGTTAAGAAGATAGTCATTTGGAACCCATAATGCTATTTATTATGAAATAGAATGGGTTGTTAATCTCAAACTTGTAGTCGTTATTCCACGTGAAAATCGCCTTTTGCTTAGCCATACATAGTAATGCTCGTGACTGTACAAGTCAGCCCGTAAAACATCATCTCTCTGACTGCGACGAGGGCGTGTACTCTAAATAATCCGCTTTGCATAACCAATGCGTTCCCAAGTTCGGCGTCTTGTGCAGCCACAGAGCACCATTTGCGTTCGTCGTCATACTAACTGTTATTATGGACAAAATACATACTAAAAGCTGCATAGAGTTTAAAAAATGCAACATCGAAACCGAGCAAATAATGAAGAATTAAATACTTGTGGCAAATACTCAGTGTTTGCAATTTGTTCATTACAGAAAGTTAATGAAACATTTTGAATAGTTACCATATTTACAAAGTACACAAGTTTAATTAGCTCTCAAACACCCGTTTTTCGTGCACTCATTTTGAATTATTTGCGGTTAATAAATTGAAATTCTCTGTTAAAGTTATTTTTATTGAGCTGCGTTGCGGAGGTTGCGGCTTTAACTTTGTAACACCAACAAAGGCAATAAACATACGTCAAATTAGGTATATTTTCCACGTGAACGCTCGAAACTTTTCAAATAGCTGGGAATGTTATGGCGTTCCATACAAACGACAATCGGCTTTACTGCCTATTTTGTGAGGCGCGTCGTTCTGATTGGATGCTTCTGTTCGATCCTGGGTGTAATAGGAACTATTTTGTCCTGAAGGCATGTTATCTAGTTGATTTGATGTTTCTACATTTCCGTTGATATGGGTAATAGGTTTGTTATTCTTTTAGGGTATAGCTTTTGGTTTTTCTTCCAATGTTTTGTTTGCACAGTCATGAATGACATTAGTTACCGTACCTAGTTCTTAAGAATTAGGACGTGTGCATTAGGGTCTATTTATAAACGTTTTTTGACCTTTAAACGTCTCTTAACTTTAAGCAAAGTTTATAAAAAAAAATGTATTGAACATAAAAGAATTGAGTAAATCGAAATATATTTGAGAAATAGCTACACCTGCTTATAAGGTAGATCTAATAGCATTTTATTTTCTCATTCGTCTTGAATGATGGCTTCTTTGGGCGACATATTCATCATATTATTTCACAGTATCAATATTGAGCTAAAATAATACTCTTATAAGAATACTTTAGTTCATTTTGTAACCAAAATAATCCTGATGCTTCGTGGAAATAGATGTAAGTGTAATCCTAGGATATAGCAAAAGAAATGTGCTTTTATTTCATACGTGTTGTTTGTACATTTTCTCAATGTTTCATCTTGGGGTGTGTGGAGCAAAATATCAAAATAGTAGATGGTATATGTCTCGAGCTTATGTGAAGACGACGTTATTTTATATGAAACTATATACAATATTGGGTGTATGCTTTTCTTCAGTAAATTTCTACACAACGTTAGAACAGAATCAGGTTCAATGTCCGCGTAGCAGACACAATAGTTAGACAATTATTATCATGAGCCGTGGGTCATGTAACTGGGAAAGACTCACATATGGAAAACTCATTGTTGGGCTTCTAAATTCCTGATTAATTCAGTGCTTTATATATTTATTTAATTCTTTCGACGCTACCCACTTTTCTTAGAACTCATACGCCATGCCGCCATACATATTGGAGGTGAGGGTGTGGAGGGGTGCTGGCATTAAGTTTGCGCTAAAGTTAACCATCGCGGACGGTCAACGGCATTAGGTTTAAAACCGTGTTGTAAAACACTGTAAAATGAAGTAAAATAGTGTTTTCAGGGGGTCTTGTCGCTATAAGTAGTTTCCAACCTTTTAAATTTTTTGTGAATATTTGTAACCGAGAACAACAAAAAAAAAATACTTTGATTTTAAATCTTGTTAAAATATACATAAGATTTTTCTTAGCTGCTTTTTGTTTTTTTTATAATGCTGTATTCGCTAAGCAACACATACATTTAAAGTGAGCCCTCCGCGAGGGTTCCCGGCATTCCATATGCGACTAGGGGCGCTTAACACGTTCAGTGCCGGGGCCCTTCTGGAGGGTTCCAGAAGGGCCCCGGCACTGAACGTGTTAAGCGTACCTACATGCACAAAATTAGAGAATACGGTGTAATTTACAAACTAAAGTGATTATAAATGTGACATACATACCTACATAATTAGTTTCGGTAAAATACAATGAAAAAAACGTGTATGTTATATTGTAGATTTTGCTAAAATAAGTAAACTGAGAGACTGCGATGTGCAAACTAAATCTCACAAACATCTACACCAGCGTTCAAGCCCCAACATGATATTAATCCAAATTATGGTAAAGTTATAAAGTGAAGTTCAAAACGATGTTCGTGACATAACAAGTATTTCAAGAACCATCTTGAATTTTGAATCACATTCCATATCACGCTTCTATTCAAAATTGAACTGCGAATGTTCACGTCAGGATTTATAAAGGTCGCTACATATTGTATGAGGTTTTCCGTGAATCGATGCGCCGGAAAAAGGAGGCAAATTTAATTTTCGTCTCCACCTCGCTAATGTGACAGCAGAAGAATTATCTCACAACTCTTACGCTCAGTGGGTACTTATTCACGGGAACGTTAACTTTGTTTCCAGTGTGGCAGTGCCTTTTGCTTTCTCATTCGTTGTTTTTTAAATAAGTATTCGTGGGAAGTGTTTTTTAGGGTTCCGTACACGAAGGGTGCCGGAACTCCATTACTAAGCCTCCGCTGTCCGTCTGTCTGTCAGCGGGCTGTATCTAATGAACCGTAATAGGTAAACAGTTGAAATTTTCACAAATTGTGTATTATTTCTATTGCCGCTATAGCAAAAAATTATAAAAATTAAATAAAGTTATAAATTAATGTGGGTCCTCATACAAAAAAAGTGTCCTTTTTCGGCGTTTTTGCTAAATATTGAGTCCAACGTGCACTTTTTTTTTATGTATTATCTGTGATTGCTCGGAAAGTTACAAATCATTTTGGTTTGTGTTGATACAGTATATTTAGGCCCGATTTTGTAGGTTGAATAGGTACCTAATATGTATTCATATTCAAATTATAAGTTCTTTAGTAATACTAACGTGGTTCTTACGTACTTACTGCATGGGATAGAAATTACTTTTAAGTTAAGTATTTAAGAGAGGATGTTTGGGAAAGTTTTTTTTAAATAAAAGAGGAATTATTCCCGCTCGTACCAAAATACATACCCACAACGCATTTTAATCTCTTCACAGTTCAACTATTCTGTGTCGTATATTTCTGCTTCAATTAAACTTTAGCTTTCATAAAAACGAAAACAGAAAAGTAACGTGATGGTACATACCAGCTAATGTAAATAATTTCATTCTAAGGTTTAGTTCAACCGCCGTAACACGAAATGGAGGGACTGAGGGAAGTATAAAATTTCATTTTCTTCACAGAGTTAATATGGCAGGGGAGGAATCACCGCTGGTGCGACCCCTTATTTAATAACCGGTGAAACCTATTCATGTTTAGGTATATTATGTTCTAGTCGTTGGATGGGTTGAGGTGCGAATTGGTTTCTGGACGAATTAATTTATTCCTTTTATATTCTCAGTCATAAATCAAACTGCCTAGCCTTTTCCCAACTATGTTGGGGTCGGCTTCCAGTCTAACTGGATGCAGTTGAATACCAGTATTTTACATGGAGCAACTACCTATCTGACCTCCACAACCCAGTAACTGGGTAATACGATGCCCCTTGGTAAGACTGGTTGTCAGACTTTCGGGCTTCTGACGACCCGTAATGACTGTCAAAGATCCACGTATGAAAGCCAGGACCAACGGCTAAACGTCCTTTCCGAGACACAGAAGAGTCTCGGTATGTAAAGATGGTCACCCATCCACGGACCAACCCCGGCAAGCGTAGCTTAACCTGAAGGATCGACTCGTGCGGCTGTTATTACTTAGCCACAAGCTTCTCAGTAATATTTTTCATAAAAATGTATCAAATCTGTATGTTAAGTACCTACATATTAATTTATTTTCCTATAAACTACGTTTATAGAGTTATTGATTTGAGAATTTTATTTAATTTGCTTTCATTCAAATTTTAATTTTAAACTTAACTGTAATATTGTTTAATTTAAGTAATATAATTTGACTACAGGTATACCTCTGATTAACCCTGGGGGGTTACAGGCGTGATATGTGAGATAAAATTTTATTACCTACCTCAAACTGCATGAATCTTGCTTAACTGTAACCTCACTGAAAGAAGTCATTGGCTCCTGAAATACTTTAAGAGCGCTTATCCTAAAAGTTGGCAACGTCGCAAATAGCTGTCAAATATTTACCAGTTTTGAATAATTTGGCAATATTTCTGTATGGACATACGAAATCTTGCTAACTATTTAGTTTCAGATGTAAAAAAACAATTTGGTAACTTTCCATATGCCTATTTTACACCTAAAACGGTTAAAACATCAAATTCAGTGTCATAATTGCAATACATTATTAATATTCTAGTTCGCTAGTTAGCCACATTTTATATTTCCATACAGTAATATTGCCAAATTAATCAAAACAGCGAAATATTAGACATCTATTTGCGACGTTGCCCACTTTGAGAATAAACGCTCTTAAATCAACTCTGGAGTCAGGGTTTCACATTTTTTCTGTAACCTGTGTGTGCCTGTGTTATGCCAATAAATAATTTATTTTTTATTATTTAAAGAGAGATAAATAATAATAAAATATCTACTTAGATAATTGGCCTAGGAAACAGTAAGATAAAAATAATATAAGTAGGTTACTTAGATAATAAATGAGATTTAAGACAAGTCTCTCTTACCATCTTAGCTAATAAGTCTGCTAAGAAATGATATCTTGGAAACTTTTACAAACTTTCTATCTGAGTTAGAAATAAAAATATTGCTTCACAAAGTGTTGGAGTGAAGGTAAAAGTACTTGCAAGGTCCACTTTACCGACGGACTGCGGACTTCTTTGTGGAAGGCCAGCATTACTTCAGTGGCTTATTGAATGTACGGTGAAAACTTCGGTAGAGATGTGTTTGAATTAGACACTTAATGTGTTCCCCAATTTCGATTTTTTTTATTGAACATTAAATATTAAACTAATGTGTAATATTTAATGTGAGGAGAAAAAATCTCCACTAGCATGACTGTCGGGAAGTCGATGAAGTTTTAAAATTAGTTTTTCGAGTTCCAAAAAGTATGTACCTATTTATTGATGGATTGGTATACAAAACAGCGACTTCTAGGAAAAAGTGTTTTGTATTCAAAAGTAATTACTTATTAGGTCATTGGAAACTTTAATGAATCTGATTATTGTTTTGGATATTGAAAACTACGGCGCTACGAAGAGTAATTAATATTGCAAGGTTCACTTTGTCCGAACGGTCGCCAAAGTACCTACTGCTTGTGTTCGGCAGTACTTTGAAAGTCTTTTAATAGGCTTATTTAATGTACAGATAAAACTTTGTTGAGAATACGATCACTTTGATTTTTGGCCAAATATATTTTGAGTAATAATTTTTTGCTTCAATTGAAAAGTTCTTGTTGTGTTATCTATCGTTAAGTAGAACATGGCAGTTAGAAAGTTTATAGCTCAGTTACTTTTGTGATTCTTAACAATTTAAGTACCTATTTTGCCTACTACAATAATAATACCTACAATAATAATAAAAAGTAAAAGGAACTTCAGACGCTTCAACATATCTGTGAAGGTACTTACCGACATTGATGATGAAAATATAAAAGAAGAGAAGAGAAGAGTTAAGAATCCTAAACAGTCTGGTTTGAATCCTTTGTTTTTTTGATGGACTTTGGACTTTTAGCAAAGTTTTTGGCTTCTTAGGACCTGCGTCTACTGGCGGCACGGCACGGCAGGGGATCGTTCGGTATCACCACATGCCAGCGCATACTGAAGGCAACGATGCCGCGGTATTCTTGCTACCGCGACGTCCTTTTTCAATTTTATTGAAATTTATTGTCATACTATTCAGTTAGGTATATTCCTATTTGTCGCAAAATCCTTTCCGTGCCGAGTCGCCAGTGGGCGCAGGCCCTTGTAAATCAGTCCCTCAAGGTTCGTGTCGTGTGTGTTTGTCCGTGAAGACCGTGACTCAATTGACATGTTTCTTCAAAGACAAGCCCCTCTCTACCAAAAGATCGAGAATATTAACAGCATATTGACTCACCAGGATCAGCATTGTCCCTGTCAGGTCCACTGTCATGTTCAGACTCCGACTCGTCCCAGATGGTGTCTGTGGCGATCTTCTGCCGCGAGCACTCGATCCAGTAGCCAGGCGTGGGGATCAGGCTGTGTGGATACTCCTCGCAGAATTCATCTGGGGAAAGAAAAGAGCTGTTAGTACCTACATTAAAATTGATACGAACTGATACGGTCTCATAAGGTACAACAAGTATACCACAAAACTTTACAAGTCTACAAAATTGTATTGTAGAAAATATTGCGTAACACAGAAATTACAAATATATAAATTGTAGAGATGTCACTACAACTTACATATTTGTAAGGTTATTCCCTTACAATTATGTGGCTTGTGGCTTAGACTTTTGCGGTACAGACACTTGTAAGATTTACAAATTGGTACTTGTAAATTGTAATTATTCACCAATCCGCACTGGTTCGGCGTGGTTGATTACGGCCCACTCCCTCTCACCGAGATGAGGCCTATGTCCCAACAGTGGGAACATTATAGGCTGATTATAATAATAAAAAACGAGCAAGTCTTACAGTAGTCGCATATGATTTGTATAACATCTGACATCTTGGCTGACAGTACCAACCTCTCGGAAAATGGGTTGGTACCATCTGACAGCCAACTCTAACACCGCGCGCGCTCATTGGTCAAATCAAATAGCGCGCGCTTCCGCGGTTTCCTGTTACACACTTCCGTCCCTTTTCACAGATTTTAGGAAAGCCAGAGAAAAGATGTTACACATCAATTTTTTTAATTGTTAACCTTAATTTGTAATGAGACCTAGTCTCTTGTGTGTACTTTAGTCCACGATAGAACCTTTAAGTTAGTTGTATTTCGTTTTTTATTTCAACTAAGGTAGATATGTGGGCTTATGTGGGTAAAGTTCTTAATACAAAAACTGTTTCAAAGGTTTAACTGTAGACTATTTCGATGTTAAAGAAAATATAAAAACGTCATGTGGAGCTTGCTGAAAGACATTTTTAAAAGGATAGATTATGTTTCTTTATGATAGCAATTACTGAAATAACATCTAAATGAAAAAATACAGCTTTTTGTGTCTACGAAACTAAAACAATATTTTCGTTACACAGGTTAATGTGAATATTTTCTAAATTCTACTTATTAAAACAACCTCAAACGATCTCTTTGAGTTTTTCTGTGAAATTAATTTCGTTACCGTTGTTAGAAGGCTCCGATCCGAGCCCTTTTATTGACTATTAATTTATTTAGCTTCGTTAAGTGCCCATTGGACCGTAACTCAGACTGAGTTTTGATCATTACAGAAGTTGGTCTTGTGTACTGATTTTGGATTCAACAGAAACAGAAAATATTTTAAAGACGAAATGAATATTTAAATTAATCAAAAACGAACCCCAGAATTTAATACACGAGATGATGACTGCGAAGTGTATCGAAATATCAAACGGAACCGTTTAGTGCTTAATTCCGTAAAGCAATATAATCCTTTCAGTCGCTTTAAATTTTGCTTTGAAACTCAATCCAGCCAAAATCAAGCGGAATTTACCGACAGTGAAGCGAACGCTTTATTAGCTGAATGTTTTACGAAAATTTCAATCACAGGCGAATGTGAAAGTGAAAGCTTAGAAATTCATGTGCGATGAATATTGAACAAACTTGGGAGCCGTAACATTTTTATTAATATTTCTGCACTTATCCTTGGGTTCTTATCCGAGGGAGATCTGGTGCTGATGCTATTACCGGTCCGGGAGTAAAATATTTACATAGAAGAGCGCATACGGAAGGCATCCGTCGCCGCGTGGTTGCTTGGGCCACGGTATAACACGGGCGGTCTTAACAGCCACTACTACATATTCCACTATCTACGGGTCTCGTTTATTGAATACTAGCCTTTGCTAACGGCTTCGCCCGCGTCCACGTCGGAAAATATCCCACGGGAACCGAAGTTAATCGAGGTTATAAACTATCTGTGTGCCAAATGTGATCCAAATCCGTTCAGCCGTTTTTGCGCAATCCGGAACATACATATCTGGAATAGACAAACGTTCCCTAACTCTAAAAATTACATTTGCGGCATCTGATTCGTTCCCACACCTTTTAACAATTAAGTACTTTTTTCAGAAATGATCTAATTACTGTTTTGACTTCGCTACAATTTTATTATAAGTATACTCGTGATCAGATTTTATGTAAACAGTAAGAGATTTTCAAAGTTGCGGGAAATTTACTTAGCGACACAAAGTTCACGCCTGAAATAAATTAAGCTTGAGGTCGTTTTATTTTTGATCAAAAGGTCTTCCCTCGTAGATATATGTTTAGATATACTTTTATGAGCGTTTACATACTAAATGAATACATAAGCACGTCTTTACTCAGCGGGCATACAGCGACCTACGCGTTCAGTATAATAATGCACTGAGAGTACTGCTGCGGTTGCCGTGGCGTTGTAGTGAGTGCGTCAGGAATGTTCACGGATAATATCATTGATGATTTGTGTCCGGTTGATGGCAATAGGCTCGCCTCCTATTATATGGGACTTAAACATGTGGGTGTACTATAAGGACACCACTGCCCAACCCTTCCGGGAAAACAGGCCTGATGTTATGTATGTATGTATGTATGTAATATTGATAGTTTTGCCGCCATTCGGTGGGATTCCCCGATGCTGCGGAGGTGGAGGCAGCTCCACGCTGAACTTTAATTTTATACTCGTATTAATCCATGTCAACAATTTTTCTTAACATCTAGTGTTAGAAGGTACAGACCTTCTAACACTAGATGTTAAGAAAAATTGTTACTAACCCTATGGACTCTGTCCGACATAAAAGTATTCTATTCTATGGTAAAACACACAGCCCTTCTTTGCAGTCGGGTAAAAATATGAAGATTTAAAATACAATGAAATTTCAAAAAATGTTTCTTCTTTTTGGCTTATCTTCTCTTCTGTCTTCTTTCTTCTGAAGCTTCGCTGATTGTTCAGTACTCAGTTCACTGTAAGGTAGAACACCAAACTCTAATCAATATGCTTGGCGTTCATACTTAGAGTGGACCGAACAACTGAATTTCTTCGAAGACTGCAGCTGGAATCCATCAGGTTAAGCTACGCTAGCCCGGGTTGGTTCGTGGATGGGTGACCATCTTTACATACCGAGACTCCTCCATGCCTCGGAATGCATGTTAAGCCGTTAATCCCGGCTTCATTTTTCGTCATTCGTGGATCTTTGGCAGTTGTTACGGGTCGTCAGAAGCCCGAAAGTCTGACAACCAGGCTTAGCAACGGGTATCGTATTGCCCAGTAACTGAGTTATGGAGGTCAGATAGGCAATCGCACATTGTAACATACTGGTTTTCAGCTGCATTCGGTTAGACTGGAAGCCGACCCCAACATTGTTGGGAAAAGGGTAAGCAGATTGATTGAGTGCTGTTGAAATCCCTGCCTTGAAAGTCCTAGATTTTACAAAACAATTGAATAGCGAAGAGTTCTGCCAGTAAAACAACTGAAAAGCTTTGTAAGTATTAAAGCAATTATCAAGTTATTTCTCCATAGTTTTAATAGGGTGGGTGGTCGGCAGCCCAGGGTTAAAATTATATTCACAAAGTTCGTTTCGTGAGGAAATAATGCCGAGACACATTCCATTTCTAATTACTAAATAAGTTTAATTTTTAACTTTGGTCTTTTACGGACGATTCGGGCTCATGAATATTTGTGTTTATTATAATTTCAAGCCCTCGAACAAGCCGTAATACGAGTATTGCACTCGTAAAATAAATTTCCCTGGATCTTGAGATTTGTTCAATGTGGCTTTTAGAAATTGTTTGCAAAGAAAAAAAACTTTTGATACGTTTTAATATAGAAGTAGCCGTAAAAGACTCGACATATTGGATTAATTTTATAAAAATTTAAACAATATTTTGACTTTTTTGAAACACTATGATTAAAAGGCTGGCTTTAAACGACAGAATAATATTGAGTACCTAAAACAAGAAACATCTATAAGAAAAAAAAAACATGCGGGGCAGTCTTTGGGGACTGCCGATAGAAGTTAAAACTAAGTAACTTGTGAATTGTATATCTATGTACATATATACACAGTATACATATAGCTCATGGGAAGCTTGCGGTGACGATGACGCGAGTGCCATGATTTGTGTTCACCCAAAAAGTGCTCAACGCGCCTAAAGAAGTTTTCACTTCAAAAATCAAAAGTATTTATTGAGACTCGCACAGGAGATCACAAATTAAACTAAAACTCACTCATAGAAACATGCATAAAAAAAACTATAAAAATAAAACAAAGAAATACACAAAACGCTGTCTGTACACAGGTTAGCTCTAGGGTAAATAACAGTGAAAATAATCGCTAGGGTTACAAATACATGATGATTTTTGAATTGAAACTTCTTATGTAATTTTAAAGACGCGTCACGTACCTATATTTCGTTACATGATAGAGAAGAAAGATATGACTCTCTCTGTCTCTCACACTAAATTTATCTTCTTTTTTTTTAACGTTTCAATTCCATCACGTGTACGCCGCAAAAGTTTTTTTATTTTTATAATTTTTGTAATTATTTATCATTTCTTTGACTGTAATCCTTCGTTTAACCAGACGTACAGTTTACAAATCTTTACAGCAAGCCACCAGTCAGGTGTTATCCCGCCATAACATAACATATTCTTATTCGCGTGTGTATTATATACACGATACAAGCTTTATCGTCCCAACTTGCGTAGTAAATGTAAAATGGAGGCCGTTCCGTCGTTAGCGACACACGTGGGAAGTAAACCAGCTGATACATTTACATTTTACTTAGATCGACGAGTCCTTATTATACATAGATAAAGTAAATATGTAATAATTTCCATGAATTGAATACCTTAAGATTTCGACGGGCAAAACGTTATCATAATAGGCGTGATAATATTCGAAAGTTTAACGAAAATATAATGTTTTCCCACATTTCTTGTCGAGTCAATGTCAGTTACCTGGCTATATTTATATATTACTAGCTGCCCGCTCCGGCTTCGCACGGGTAGCAGTAAGTACTTAGCTACGGCTACCTACCCTACCTAGCTACCCTACCTACGTACCCTACTTACCTACCTACCTACCCTACCTATAACTTTGTCCTGTGAATAACGAACATAACAAAAAAAGAATTATCCAATTTGGTGCCGCCGTTCGCAAGTTATGGCGTGACCAAGAGAAATAGGGATTCATTTTTATATATATAGATATAGGTATATTGATGATAAATCCGACCAAAATCATAGGTAATTCCAGCACCAACACAATCTCCTGTATTTCAAGAAGCCAGAGAATAGTTTATCTTCAAGACAGTCCAATGGCTCTTCATTAAATAAAACAAATTAATTCAGCATTATACAGGCGACGGTATGCTGGTAAAATTCAAAGATAATTATTGTAAGTAGGGATGTAATTATCTTTATCAATATAGGTACCTAGGTAGGTATTCTTTTCAGACAGCCCGGCTTTCACCAGCTGATAAATGATTATAGGACAACGAATTAGCAAGAACAATATGTTTTCATAACAAAAATCTCTGCGACCCACATATTCGTATCTCTATATCAAAAGCACAAAGGAAATATTAATTTCCGTTTCCGTAAAGGGTTCCTTTTAGGACTAGACTGGGCTGGTACGACAATGGAGGCAATTTTTTTTTCTTTTTTTCACATTATATTTAAAATAAGTTTAAAAAAGAGTGACCGTAGATTGTGATCACAAGAATGATAAAAATTCTGAGAAATGTGTTTTAAGGATCATGAATTCATGACCTTTTTGATTGCATAATATTTTAATAAAACAATATTACTGAAAATGTATTTCTGTCGTGTTACTACGAGTAAGAGACAAATCCTACGTACCTACTTGGGAAAATGAAACTATACAACAAATTATAAAAATGCTACAAAGTTTCAAAATGCAGGTGAACATTGCCTTACTTTCACAAAACCTTGGCAAGACCGACGAAGGTCCCAAGTATCGGATAAACTTTAAACTCAACCTCACGTATCTAAAAGTTTTCAGTAATATAATACACTGAAGTCATATCAATCGTTAGAATTTCGCTGTATATAATAAAACAGACCTAAATATCATATTTTACACGCAACGTTCATTATTTTTTAATCTCGTTCCTATGTAATGTTATCTGTCAGCCGTTCTTTATGGAGCTCTGTTGTAATAAAGGGTGTGAATTTCGGAAAACATGGCAACTTTGCTCGCCACCCGGTTTGGCTCGCCGTTTCATTATATTGCTTGTACCCCTTTTTCCTCGCACATCGTGAGGAAACCGGCATGCCTGAGAGATATTTCTCGACGGCATGTGAAGCTGAGACAGAGGCCCATGGGCGGCCTAAAAACTCTGACACCAGGTTAGTCACTAGCCACACGAAAAAGAAAGAAGACCCCTTATTTTTCAAATTTGTTTATTTGCCGAATTTGAACACAATCGTTAAATAAATATTTTTTTCTTGTTTATAATAATTATTTTTCGTGATTGCATCTGCCACTGCTTGTGATGCATCACTCAATGACTGATTACTCTATGATTGACCGGTAGAAATTGCCTATGGCATTAAGTCCGCCGTTGTACATTTTTGTGCTTGAAGTATTCAATAAATAAAGGTACATAATAGGTTTTAAGTGGCCAGTATTTCTTTTGTCGCAGAACTAAGGATGATGTGGTGCTATGTGTAAACTAACGATAAAGAAACTTGCGCCATAGACTAACATCTACAAAGTGTAATTTAAATAACTGAAAACCTGAAAAGAGTCATTGTAAGATCATTATGAGCAACTTTTACTATGGGAGAAAAAAAATATTGATTGTAACAACTTTCATTACCTAGTAAACAACCTTGAAAATTCAACAATAAAGGTGTTATAGTTCGCGTTAAACTTTATGGCGGCTCTGAAGAACGCCACTCGCTGCGCAGTACCGCACCTCTCACCCCCGCTGACACATGAATTTGTTACTGCGCAGCGACTCGCCTCATATTCCGAGCCGCCATAAAGTTCATCATCATTTGCCGAAAACCTACTGCTGGACATAGGCCGGCTGGCATTATGCATTACGTCACAAAAATAAAACGGTTACTAGAGCATTTTAGACAAAGAGGTTGGAAAGTGATCAGCGTTTCTGTTTGGTATCTTTTCGATTACACACGGATTGGTATCGGACACGGCTTGCTTGCTGAAATACTGAAAGCAAATAAAATGCAGCCAGATCATTCGATTAGTACCAAGAGTTAGCTTGATCGGCGGATCGAGATCCATTTATGATGACGGTATCTAGTTCAGAACTCTTACATAATGTGAAGTTATACTGAGTTTGCAATATTCTCGGGTATGATGAAAATACTACAAATAATATTTTAATGATTCCCAGGTCGTGCAGTGTTATTGGGTTTTTTTCTAACTAGAATTTCTCAGTAGTAGTCCGGAGTCAGGTATTTGTGCCCGGTTGATGGCAATAGGCTCGCCCCCTATTACATGGGACATGAAAATAACTGGCGAAATGTGGGTGCACTATAGGCACACCCCTGCCCAACCCTTCGAGGAAACAAGGCTTGATGATAATAAAATTGATACTGAGTCAATTAATCATGATCAATATTTCTCTATATTGGAAAATTCGATAAAGACGTTTTTTACTTTGAAAATATTACAGTGGTATATATATATCTATGGACATACATTATCAAGCTTTTATCATAAAGATTGCGATTCTCTTATGTAAAAGTTAAAGTAACTCCATATTTACTGACGTCTCTAACTCAAATATCATCTACGCAGATTATTTTAACACAATATAGTGCAGTATCAACTGCAAGCAAACTAAGCTCTATAACGGATGGGTTTTAATAAAACAATATGCAGGTTATTTCCTCAGATAATGCTCTTCATTCTAAGCTGGTGACGCTTGTTTACAGGACAGCAGATTTTAGCGACATTTTGTAAACTAGGGAGTGAATTTAATTTACCGGTGAATCCAAGACCCCGGAACCATTATGACGAAATTCGTCCACGATCATCAACTTCAATAAGGACTTAAAAGTAGACCATACGGTATCGTTAGTCCATTTTCTATTTTGCTAAGTACCTGGTACTTGTTGATAGGCCTACACTTTCCTCTCATACCTATTAACACTGTAATTTGAAAACATTGTAAAATTCATTTATTAAAAAAAAATAAACCGTGGAGTTTCATGCCGACTCTTCTCCATAGGAAACCACCAATTGGAATCGTGCACCTAGCTTCTGACGTTTCATAAGTGCTAATTGCCCTTGTGAAATAAAATATTATGAATTTGAATTTGAGACCCAATTCATGATCATCATATCAGATGTCCGCTGCTGGACACCCAATCCTTTGTGTTGTCTGCATCTAGAGCCAAGATTACTTTTGTTGGAACTCTGTTACTGATACTGTTATTTCACCTAACAAATTACTCAAAATAACGTCCAATGCATAATCTTTTAGAAGAAAAAGAAATGCGAACAGGAAAAAAAGCAATTTTCTTCCTGAAACCTTCAAGCCCCATGCATAAGATATGCGTACACGCTGCATACTTTATATCTCCTTTAGAAAAGTTAGCAGGGTGGACATAAATTATGACGTAGAAGGTTGGTGCCGTATGACGGAGTCTACCAAACTATGTTACAGACCTGCCAGGGGAATTAATGACATTGCTTTTTTCTTGGCTTATATATTTGGCTCTTTTAGGACACGGTGGCCTGAAGGTAAGGAGGCCGGCTTCTCAACGAGGGTTGTTAACGCGGTCCCCGGAGGAACAGCCGCGACTTACGAGTTATACGTCATAGGTTTGAACCTCGACAGGCGATTTAATTACTTTTGTGTTAATTATTTCATCGCCACGGTTCTCATAACGGTGAAGGAAAACATCGTGAGGAAACCGGCATGTCCTAGAACCAAAAATTCAACGACATGTGACATCTACCAACCCGAACTGGGCCCGCGTGGTGGATTACAGCCCACTCCCTCTAATCGGGAGGAGGCCTATTTCCCAGCAATGGGAACATTATAGGCTGATGTATGTTATGTAATAAATAACTAAAAGTTTATATAGGACATCACTAATATAGGTACTTACGTTGAAGAAGTAAACATTGTCAGATAACCGGTTTATCTGACAATGTTTTTGTAAAAAAAATATAGGTCTGAAAACTGTTCCACATCAATTCCTGGAACCATTTTCAGACCTATTATCTTTAAGGCACCACTGCAGAATCAATACCTCATTCACACCTTGGTTGCACAATTGCAAGCGTGGTGTGAACGAGGTATTGATCCTGCAGTGGATTAAAAGGTGCTGTAATATTTTATTTATTTTTGAACATGAATTCAATTTTTAAATAACAAATTCAATACGCAACAGAGTTTTATTTTGTGTGTAAGTTATTATTAACATCCTGTTGTTGGTTTTAGCTTCAGCAAACATAAAATTTCAATTTTGTTATGTTTGGCTTTCAGCTGATAAAATTGCCCCCAGTGGATAAGAAAATATGATGATGATTTATTTTAAATCAGATTGGTGCAAGTATTTTTTATGTATTCTAAATATAATTCTCACCACAACTATATTTTTATTGTTATGAATACACTTCTGAATTGAATTCGATTCTACTATAGATATGTTACTGAAATAAATAAGCATTTTACGAAACCGCATGAATCTTTTCATCCCATACTTAATGCGGCCCACAACCCTTAAACATGTCTAACATAACTTGTATAACACGAAAGAAAAATTACTCCCGTTTACTATTTTTAACATTACCGAATCCAGGTTAAGCCGTTTCGCATTCAGGAAAAGTTTGTGGAAGCGCCCGGGAGGGTGGAACTTTGCAAATATATTAGGTCTACAAAATGGGCCGGTACAAACACAATTTGGGGCTGTCGCGTCCGCGGCTCCATTTCCTTTAGGGCTGTTATCGACACGCATTTGTCTGTCTTAACACTCGTTAAATACTTATCAAAATGAGTTCCTAAGAAAATAGTAGATTAAGGGTGAATTTCACCAATGAAACTGAACGCGATCAGCATATCTAAACTCTCTCATCACATTGACACTGATAGTTTTCGAGAGCTGTCACTGTCAATATTTCACAGCAATGTTGACACTGACAGTTCTTGAACTTGGTTTGAAATTGGAATTCGCTCTTAGAAAACAGCGTCAAGTTTTGTGTGATTCCTAATGATATTTCCGTCGTCAGGTTGAGTATTAGAGGTAGTGTTGCATTTTTTTGTTAGCAAATCTCAAATATTATATATTACCTATAACAAAAGAAAAAAATAAGAACTTCTACCAGACCATTGCTCAGAAAAGGTCCTATGATATTCTGTAACTCCCAGAAAAATAGAATTCGAATGCCTTCCGTGTAAACCCTATCATAATGCAACAAAAATCTGTCAATAGAATCGAATTGATTGTATACCGAACCCCTAAACAAACAATCAATCAATCTGCCTAGCCTTTTCCCGACTATGTTGGGGTCGGCTTCCAGTCTAACCGGATTCAGCTGAGTACTAGTATTTGACATGGAGCGACTGCCGATCTGACCTCCACGACCCAGTTACTGGGTAACACAATACCCCTTGGTAAGACTGGTTGTCAAACTTTCGCGCTTCTGACGACCCGTAACGACTGTCAAAGATCCATGAATGACAGCCGGGACCAACGGCTTAACGTGCTTTCCGAGGCACGGAGGAGTCTCGGTATGTAAAGATGGTCACCCATCCACGGACCTTCCCCGGCAAGCATAACTTAACCCATGCGGCTGTTATTACTTTGCCACGAGCTCCCCTAAACAAACAATGGGTTCCTAATAGGGAACGTGGCGTGTGATCGATTCTTTTAGTTGTTAATAACATCTTATTTAGCTAATTGATTAAAAGCTCTCCCTGAAGGGAACTAAGTTAATAACAGAAGTTCTCAGACGGTTCGTATTGAGTACGAAATGCTGGATCAAATGAGTTCGTACCTAGTTACATGATTGGCATGTGCACATAGGTAAGTATTATTTACTAAATATTTATATGCTTGAAAAACAGCTTCAATTAACTGTTTTTGCGAGATGATAATAAAAAGTGTAACTCCAGATAGTGTTTTTTAAACGGAAGAGTTATGCTCTAAATATAGTACATTACTGTCGCGGCCTGCAACAAGGGCATTGATGGACGATCGTGAAAACACATACATGCGTCCATCATTTTTAAATGACAACACCCTATGACATTGCTCAATAATATTTCAATTTATTAAGTTCGATTCTAATTTTATATACTATGACTATTATTTTGCCGGTGAATTTAACTTTCAAGATGATGACATTAAAAACTGATTACCTGACATTTATTGATGAATATAGATTTGCAATAATTATAATTTATGATAGTGCTTAATGTTGCATGCCATACGGTAGAATGTACTGGATCTTTTGTTTTTCTTTTTTAACACCATCAAAACTATGTTTTGTTACCTACATTCTTTGCAAATAAATGATTTCTGATTCTGATTCTGATCAATGCCTGGTTGCGGCCAAGACTTGTACAGTACTTTTCTCAAATAATGCGCGGAAGTTCAAACTAATTAAATTAATTGCTTATTTTATTTTAATTTTTATAATTCTATGTTAATTAATGTAATTGGACCTGTGCCGTTTTAATTAACTATAAATAAATAAATAAATAAATAAATAAATAAATGAATAAATAAATAAATAAATAAATAAATAATTATAAATTCCAGAATCAATGACGAACAACGATAATTTTTCACGCGCCAATGCGTTCATTTGTTTCTTTTTTAATTTAAACAGCTCTATTTGCAAGACAATAAATAAAATCTTTGTTATACCTCCTTGGTTGCCATGTGTTAAAGTAAAAAGTTCGTTAAATTTTTAAATAACGCGACAGATATGTATTTCATAGTAATTTATTTGTTCGGATGCTAAACACGACAGCTATTGATTTTCATACAAACATTGCCGGCCGGGCGCTCGCATGTATTCGACCAGTACAGCATTTTCGATTTATCTCTAAGAAGGTTGTCAAAATAATGCTCGAATTCCCAAGCATGTTAAAAAATTTTTTTTAGTAAGATATAATTTTACTAAAAATATTTTTTTAAATCATCTTAAATTTTTCGTTATTCAGTTAGATATTCCTTCCTTGGTTGGTTCTTTCTGCAGGTTGTACACCTTATATAAGATAGGTTCTACACAACCTGCAGCTTGCCAACATGGCACTTGCATATTTCATACTAAAATATTCCCACAAGATATCAAATTATAGGTATTAGATTCCGCAAATGGAATCTAAATATAGGCTAAAACATGACCTAAATGTGTCTGCACGGACTGTGCAGGACAGACACAGACAAACGTTTCATTAGCATGCATCACACAAGCAACATCAAATGAGGACTGCAATTTTGTAATAAGAGATTACATTTCAGTGGTGGAAGTTTACATAACAGATGATTCAACAACATGTGTAAAATTCATAGATTGTTTAACCGCCATATTTATTCAAAATTCAAAAGTCGTATAATAAAACTAGGCTGAGAATCAGCACTTTTCGAACGTCGAAAATACAGAAGACAGTCCCATAAAAAACGCCCGCTCTTCGACACTTCCTAGTGCTTTATAGGATGGAGGAATTATAGTAAATCGTAAGAAAAGGTGATTTCTTACTTTTTACCTGTAAGTTGGATGAGTCAGATTTTATACAGTGGAAACCTTCGCTAAACTAATGCTTTTAATAGTTCTATAGTATAGTTTCCAGAAGTGGAATGGAAGATGATGCTCCAGTAATTCATAAACTTTATCCTGATTTACTAAATGACAATTATGCTGATGATGCAGACTAAACTTTCAAGAACCCAAAAAGTTTTCAAGCTTCCAACCAAACAATGTCCCTCAGCACATATAAATTTTGCAAGACACATCCAACAGTCCCGTATCCTGAACTTCAAAACAACTCCTCAGCGAGTTCCACTTGCCAAAAAGTGTTGACAATGCATTACCGTATAGACGCAGTACCAACAAAGGCCTACGTGCAAAAATAATGAGGGCTAAATATTGTATGAGTACATACCTACCTGTTTACTGCCTTCCCGTGCTCACGTGGGCGATTCAGACCGGCCAGCGGGTTTATTATTAGAAAAGTTTTACCTTTGGTTACAGGATTTTGATCTGCAGGATATAGAGGAAATTGAGTTTCCTTGCATTTCGTTTCGTGATCGCTCGAAGGGAGCTATTGTCAAATTGTAGGCAGACCCTTCGGTTTGGTCCTCGCGGACCGGTATTTGAAGTTTTGCATGTAAATGGACCCTCTTTGTGAAGATGTTTGGTGACAGCATTATTCACGACTGTTTTGTGTCTTATCCCTTGAGAAAAGTTGTCCACACAACAGGAATGAGGTATTTGTATCTCATTTTTTTTTTTATTACTCTATACAAGGTGTTACTTTTGATATCCCATAACTCAAGGGTATTAATGAGACCATGTCAAAGAATCAACTGACATGAATTATAAAAAAAAAAAAACTTTATTTTTTCATTATTCATGCACTATAATTCGACAGTCACGATTATTTACGTAGGGGTTAGGTTTAAAGAACTTTATTTCTCATAAGAACTTAACAGTTCGCTAACTTAACGGTTCCGTGAAATAAACATAAAAAAACAGACTATTTTTGTCAATAAACAAAAATACGACTACGGCGCATTTTCCTAGCTTTAAATATGAATTATTGGTTTGAATGAAAATTATTTACTCGTATTTATCAATGAAACTTAGATACACAAATCGAGAGTCTAGTGTTATGATATTTTTCGAAACTTTGTATTTTTGGAACACGACTACTAGGACTTTTTATTAACCTTTTTTATATTATTGTTACTTATAGCCTTAGGGTAATGGGACATCAAAAGGAACACGTATATGTAAGTTCACCCCTTTTAAATCAGAAATATTATTTTCCAACTAGTAACATAAATGCGAAAGTGTGTTTATTTATTTGTTTGTTTGTTACGCTTTCATGCTAAAACGTCTGAACGAATTTGGATGAAATTTTGCACATGGGTAGACCATGACGTGGGTAATGACATAGGGCACATATACTTTTTATCCCGATATTCCCATAGGATCGAAACTTATGCAGGTGAAACAACGGGGCGCAGCTAGTTAAAAATAAAAATCCATGTTGTTTCCTAGGAGTATCTCCATATTTTAGGAAAATAGCAGTAGTTGAAAGATTGTATCTTTCTGAACGTTATATCTATCATGATCACCTTTATTTGCTTGCTAACATTTCCTTCAGTATATTGAGTTTCTACAAACAGAGGACGCCCTTTTTTTTTTTTGGGCTTGGATAATTTTCAAATAAAAAAAAAATAACTTATCACGCTCTGGGCGGAGCGGGAGGGCGTGTCACACTTTTACTGACTAAAACCCACCCGTGTTCCTTCCGTTGCCTGTGTGCCGGGGCCACGATATCCCTTTCGGACAAACTCGCAACCCTGGCAGGCATTGGCCCTAAACAGGGGATGCCCTGAAGTGATTATCATAGCTGTCAACTTTCACAGCTGTTAGATTGCAGCTGTTCGATATTAGTAGCATGCAGGTGACAGTCTTAATAAAATTTATATGGTATGAGAAGGAGGAGGTATGAGGAACAGGGTGTAAAGTTCACTCATCCTCTATAGAAAAGGGAGGATCCTCCGACCAGACGGGTGTCATGTCTATTGGGCAATTGACCGACGATTGATTTCGGGACGTTGTATATGCTCGTCACGTGGTAAACACTGCTTGCGCGATGCAGAATTTGTGTGACGTCAGATCTTTGATGCGTAGTTCGCATGTGGCGATGTAGATGCCGCCACAAATTTAATTAGGTGATGACGTAAGTGAGTTCATGATGTTGAAATTGATGAAGTGCGTGATGTGATAATTATGTAATAGCTTCTGTAGGTTTTGCTGATTGTAAATTCAGTTAAAAGCCAACTGAAGGGTTTGTTCGACCAATAGAATTCCCTAATCGATCAAATTCCAATATGGTACATTGAATTTGCGGTTGATACAATACTACGCTAGCTGCCTACATACTCCATAACAGGGGTTCCCAACCTTTTAACATACGCGCCCACCAACTGTCTTTTAATATCACTACGCCCCTGAGTTACTTTGTCGACATAAGCAGAAAAGCATGACTGTAAAGCGAGCGAAAGTGAGATCGAAAATGTTTGCACCCCCTAGGATAGGTTTTTCATCATTCAAATAGAAATAGAAGTTACTTTGTCGAGCTTTGCAGAAACACTAAAGAATTATGAGAATGTATGATGTAAGAGCAAGCAAAGCGAGCTCGAAAAATGTTGTACATTTTCGGATTCGTTACATATTTTCTTTTGACCATTCATACAGAAAAAAGAGTTACTTAGTCGACTTATGCAGAAAAGTTGAAGAATCAAGAGAATATAGAATAGACGAACAAACGAAGCGAGCTCAAAATTGTAGCAAGCGGCCTCGGATAGGATCAGTTTTCTTTAGTCTATTCATACAAAAATAGAAAACCTTATTTTGTCTACTTATTCAGAAAAGCTGAACCTCTTTTTACAGCACCTAAGTAATTATTATGCCACGTTTGGGGTTTGGAATCACCTTTTCTAATACCATGAACATAAAATGTAATAAATCAATACTTTATTGGAGCCACGGCGCCCCCCCTATTGGTCACTCTACACCTCAAGAGGGGGGCGCGCCCCATCGGTTGAGAATCCCTGCTGTATAATATTATTAGTGTGAAACACTCTCAGTTGAATGTCAGGTAACATGCATTCTCCATTTCGGCCGACAGTTATTGGCTGACCACGGTTATCCGTCCGGCTGCTGACAGCCACTACGAAATTGCTGTATTTAATAAATTCTAGTTCTAATACCTTCCTCTCTTGTTCATTGACTCACATACATCTCCTACTAGTGGTAACACTTCACACAAGATAAACACTCACTCACTGTATCGTGTCACAACATGACTCAATAACCTCTGCAGAATTATATGTAGGTAAACAATATGCTTTACACAAATAAAGGCTTGTGCCGACCAGCGCGACGCGACACCGGTTATTGTTATACCGTCAAAGTTTTCTTAGAAATTGTATTGTTCGAGTCGCGTCGCGGCGTTGCATCGCGCTGGTCAGCGCGAAGCTTAAAAGAAAAAGTAGTAACAATAACAATTTATTGTTAATAGTTTTTCTTTTATTTGTGTAAAGCATATTGTTTTAACTGTCACTTAGTTTTTATTTTTGTTATGCTTCTTGTTAAAAAATCTAATTCTAGCCGTGGAGGGCCTGGTGACCTGTAACACAGGTTTTTGCCATTTTTTGTACACATTAACTGTTTTTGAGAATAAATGATTGTTGAATTGAATTGAATCGACTTGAATAATCAACAGGCCTTTAAAATCTGCAAGCGTCTTGACGTGTGAATGGATAGGACTGGGTAGACTAAGGGGTTATTTCGCGTTGTCGTCAGTTTATAAAAGTTTTAAACAATACATAATACTACATAACATTAGTCTATACGATCGTTCCAATGCTAGGCTAGGCAATCACTGCTCACAATGATTGCTCACTGCATTTTGAAGATTTCAGAATACACGACACAACATACATCTTGTAGGTGAGTTATAGGAACCGGGAATTAGGTTCCTAGCCAACACCAATTAGTAAGCGTTAGATAATCTTGGTCGGGCTATTCTGGGTAGTAATAATTATGCTGTAATTAGAAGAAGAGGATCAAATACCTGTCGGTTGATGATAGCACTATGCTTAGTAATTACCTACATGTATAATAAATTAAGGGGCTTAATTATCACTAAGGCAAGATATGAGTCTAGAAAATGTCAAGGTCAAACGATGAAACAAACCAAAGAAAGCTTCTAATTTTTCGTATACTCACTTACTTAGCTATTATTTAAAAAAATCTGTTAGGATGGTTGGGGATGATCACAAGGTTCCAAGGTTATGTCAGAAACCAAAATATTTACGCTGAATCGCAAATCATTTGCACGGTATGCAGTTGATACAGTCGACAGAAGGAAATTGAATTTCAAAAACCGCTTTTTAGAATTCATAGAGCAACGAAAATGTGGCATGTTTCATTGCTGTGCTTGGCTATGCTATATAGGGTGGATTCGCTTGGATTTAATGGTCGTATTTCAGTTCAAATATAAATTGTTTTTGTTAATTTCCACAGAATTCTGGTGTCAGTTAATTACTTAACTATGCCACTAGAATTTTAGCCCATCGAGGATTTGCTTTTAGAACACATCGAATAGCCAAACTTTACGTAATTAATTTTTAGTCCTTTTTTAAACTTTTACTTTATCTTACACGTCCCAATTTTTTATTCATTTAATTGTGGAACTCACTTCCGCCTAGCATAGCGAGATTTAAAATCTATTTCTAAATTCAAATATTGAGTAAAAGAGCATTACATTTCTTCGTTAACTGTGAGAATGTTTAAATAGGTTTATATGTATATATTAGTAAGCATATTCATTTAATTAAATATAATGTTATTTATTTTTTGTATTCTATGAGTAGTATAATTAAAATTTTAGTTTATTATGTAACAAAATCATATTCTTCTCTTCTTGTTTTGTACATAAGTTGTGTATAAAATAAAATATAAAATAAATAAATTTAATTATATTTTCCTACAACACGCCACATTAAAAGGGAGTGGACCAAAACATTACTCAAATATTTATCACCAGCAACTGTGGGTGGGCGAAAGCATATCTGTGTCTAATCCTCCGGGATTTAGATCCGTGGTCAAAGAGCAAAGTACATAAACTCCTGACAGACCTGTATCATTTACAAAATTACAACTAAAAGTTTAAATATGTGCTCTTTGAACATTGCAACAAGTCTCAAACCCAACCTATGAAATTTAAGTAGCATTAAGACGAATAAACTCAGTACTTTCCACCAATTCTATAATAACTTCGCATAATCTTCATTTGAATAAAAGTAAAACTGAACTTAATTATTCAGTTCTGTGAATTTAGGAAACGTTTTAAAGGAGAAGCGAATGGTTGGCGCGTTTAATCTTGTCAATTATCCGGAAAATTGGCGAGACCGGAGTCCATGGTGCGGTCTTACAGAGGTTCATCAGAATTAGCAGACTGAGTTGCCAGACTAATTGCGGTTACTGCCCGATTAACGAAATATTTTTACGTGGTCACATTTTAGGGTTGAGCTTATTCAGCGAACGTTCACAGACACTTATTGGACACTTGAGAAGATATTTTGATAGAATTTAGATTGGAATCAACTAGATTGAATAGTACCAGTAAATGGGAATTATGAACTTGGAAACCGTTAAGAGAATGAAATGGATTCCAGTTTATATTCGATGTTTTCATTTAAGTATCTCGAATGATATCGGTTGAAAGCGAAGTAAATTGGCTTCAAGTTAGCACGTATTGGAAATAAGTTTTGATTTGCACGTGAGAATGGTATCTAGATCATCTAGTCTAGTAGCAATAAGTATGTATTGTGTTGAAGAACGAGATCATGATTTGAATTAGCATAATCAGCCTATAATGTTCCCACTGCTGGGACACAGGCCTCCTCTCTGTGAGAGGGCTTCGGCTATAACCTACCACGCGGGCTCGGTGCGGGTTGGTAGATGTCATATGTCTTCGAATTTTTGGTACTAGGACATGTCGGTTTCCTCACGATGTTTTCCTTCACAGTTTTGGGAGCAGTGGTGAAGAAATTATTTACACAATGTAAAGCGCCTACCTGGGTTCGACTAGCAATTCGGGGCCGTTACCACTGGACCACCACCACCACCATCCACTGGGATCTGAATTCTCAGGTAAAAATTGCTGTGGAGTTTATTGCGTCGCTCCGACTCAGCATAAATAATAAGAAAGCGATAAAAAGTACGCTTTCAGGACTGTCTAAAATATTTATTAATTATGACGTATCTTAAAAAAACTGTTTCCTCCGCCTATAAACATCTGCAATACCAGGGACATCTCGGGAGCGTTAGCATTCCAGAGTCAAATGTGAAATGTGGATGTCGCTGCACAGAGGGGGTTCCGGATTGGTCTTTTGAGAGGTAACGGTGCCCCTTCCATGTGTAGATGGTGACCACCGGGGTGGTTTTAGTGAAGTAGGAATCCCACACTCTCCGGTCTTTTCCCCAGAGACCGGGCGCCTTTTGAAGGTTTCCCCACGAAAAAAAAAAAGAAAAAAAAAAAGAAAAACGTACCTATTTATACGACCGCCTCTTCAAACGGGAATCCCGCGCCGGTACCGCGCCGTACCGCTGCTTGGCGAGAGAAATATGTCGGTGGTTGTTCATCCCCCGATGAACTCCTTTAAGCTTCGTACAGACAAGCGCGACGCGACAGCGGGGCGCGACATCGGCTATTGTTATACCGTGAAGTTTTCTTAGAAATTGTATTGTTCGAGTCGCGTCGCACTGGTCTGCACGAGCCTTCACAAAGAGTTGTAGGTATCGGTATCCACATAGATTAATTATTTACCTTGTTTGTGTCACGTTTTAGATACATTATTTAAATTCTCAGAATCTTACGGTCGTAGCGGTCGTTGACTTCTAAACGTTCATTATGTTATGTATAAGCCAATCTCGTGCAGAAATAGTTGGGGCTTACCGAGTTGCTTGGCGACGATAAACATGAGTCGCGTGGTTCCTTTTTATTTCAGTATCACGTACACAGGGGATGCTTGTGGCACATGTTTGTATATATGAGATGTTCTGTTCTTGAAGAAAGGAATTCAAATATGGCGGAATTTTAAAGTTTAACAAAGGAATAGAATACCTTACACACAATAAAATACAATAACTTAATTAAAATAATTATGTGGTAAATCTAAGTGTTGTAAATCATCGGATAAAAATTTAATTCGTAATGATTTGAATCACAAAAACGGGAATATTTTTTTTTTAAGTAATATCTGGTATTATTATTTGGGTTCAGTTGACTCGGGCCAAGCTGTCACTGACCCGTAATTATTTCGTTACATTACTTTTCAAGAATTCCTAACAATTGTTAAAAGTACCTAACTACTGTGGTCCCAACTTATATCATAATTGATTTTAATGACCTTAGAGGGGTGTTACTTAGCCCTGGGGATGGTGATAGATGGCCCTATAGCATCATAACGGCCATGCTATAGTCACTTTGGGTATTAATTAATACTGTAATGCATACATTATGAATACATTGCACGCAAACACCCAGTAAAATAAATTATATCGTTTATTACGGAAAGAAAAATATTGGAAACAAGTGATAATCTATATATATAAAAATGAATCCCTATTTCTCTTGGTAACGCCATTACGCGTGAACGGCTGGACCGATTTCACAATTTTTTTTTTGTTGTGTTATTGTCAGGAGAAGAATCTTATGAAAGAAAAAATTCAGCAAATTGCGCAGAAAAATGGAAAATTTCACAAAACTTAACGACTATTTTATCTTCGCGCATTGGACAGTTAACGCATTTGATGAATGTGAATTTAGCAGAGTAGCAAACAAGGTTGGTAGGTAGGTAGGGTAGGGGAGTTAAGGTAAGGTAGGTAAGGTAGGGTAGGTAAGGTAGGGTAGGTAAGGTAGGGTGGGTAAGGTAGGGTAGGTAGGGTAGGTAGGTAGGTGCGCCGTAGATAAGTACATAGTGCTACCCGTGCGAAGCCGGAGCGGGCAGCTAGTTTATTATAGTTTCGTTATCATTATCATGAATTCATGAGTTGACTTAGCTGGGTGGTGGAGGTCAGATAAGCAGTTGCTCTATGTAAACTTCTGGTATTCAGTTGGATCCGGTTAGACTGGAAGCCGACCCCAATATAATTGGGAAAAGGCTAAGCTTGATGAGTAGTTACTAAAAATCTTAAATCCTACTGATATTTTATTATGTTTGTTACGCAATCGTGCAAAACCGGCTAAACAGATTTGGATGAAATTTAGCACACAGATAGTTTATAACCTGGATTAACAAATAGGATACTTTTTATCCCGGTCATATACCCGGTAGAGTTATGTCACTCTCTGTATTTCTTATTTTTCTGTGTACTCCGTAATTGGCGTAAAGAAAGAAATAAAGAAAAATGCGTTTATTGTCATTACAGCAGAAAAATACACCATTTAACTTAAAAAAAACAGAAAACAATGCGTTAAGCTTCCTGCAGACTAGCGCGACGCGACACCGGTTATTGTTATACCGTGAAATTTTCTTAGAAATTGTATTGTTCGAGTCGCGTCACGCCGTCGTGTCGCGCTGGTCTGCACGAGCTTTAATGCGTAATGTTTAGAATAATAATAATGTTATACTTACTGTCAGCTGTGAAGCTGCCTTATATTAAATAAATAAATACGTTCCCGTGGGATAATTTTCGACAACCAAGCGGGTGAAACCGTTAGAATAACCTAGTTAATTCATACGAGTATAATGCACAGCCAGTAAACATCTGGATCTAGAAGCATGTTTCTTGTCGTCAATTTTGCCGATAGAAAATCCCATCGGACATGGCTTGTCATTTTTATAAAAAATTAACTTTGATTTGCAGCTTCTTCTCAAATACTTCTGAAGGCCGAATTTCCCAAGGACTATATAGCATCTTAGCATCTGTAACACCCTTGTGTTACAGATGCCAAGTGACCTTTCACTTGACCCCAAGTTAGTCTAATCAGCTATCAATCCATTTTATCAGTACTTTAAGGGGTGACTCCCTCAAAAGAACCTGCTTCTCTCAGCTTATCATAGTGATCTTCAATAGTACCACTTACAAGTCATTATAGGCTTGTTTTCAGCACATTGTCGAGTTTATAATGACCTGCGTAGATGCCATAACGGACAAAATTGAGTTGGGGAAAATAAAAGATTGCCTGTTTCTTTTGTTTCAAAGTTTATGAATGAAACAAACAAAGAAAGTTTGAGATTAAAAACTGTTACAGTATTTTATTTGTTTTCCAAAGCCTTGTTTGTTGACGATTGTATGCTACGGCCGCATCTGCGTCTATCGTGACGAAGCTTCGCAAAGTAATACGATACACGCCGATATGACCAACCATTATCGGTTATCGTCACGATAGTTCGGGCTGCGTAGCAGTTATCGCCCGGGTGGCGGTACATAATAACCGTGGTGAAGTCGCTAATGTGACTAACGCATTAGCGCCATAACTTTTTAGCGAGCAAAACATACGAAGCTTCGGCACGCATTGCTTTGTCACGATAGAAGCAGATGCGATATATAATACGTGGTTTTACTATATACCTAAAGTTTTAGCTGAAACTGTAATTAACGGGTCTTTACCAGAGCAGTTGGCAACAGTTAGATTAGAGCTGTTTAGAGTCGAACTTTATGACCGCTTTTGATAAAAGTTTAAAAATGTGGGCATTGCAGTTCTCTTCCCTTATCTGTTCAAAATAGTTTCTACTACATTTTAACACTGTGTGGTTAACTTAAAATAACTTTTCCATGTCCGTCGGAAACACCTGTCCAGTTGGGAATAAGCTACGCGCGCCCTAGATACGTCAAGAGCTCTGAACTGTGCTGAGTGACACTTCATTCAATTATTATAAGTATATTCTTATTCTACAGAAGAGATTTCGTTTAAATGATAATATTTCTTTTCTGTTGGCATTTAGTTTCTATATGAGAACCAATTACCTGTCATTTAAGGATGGTTTCTGTCTGTATTTTTTATTAGCTTTGTATTCGAACCTTCCTATTTCTTACTTTGAAATATGCAGCCTGAACAAATTGAGGAGATTGTGCTGGTCGAATTTTATTTTAATTTCTATGTATAAACTTACGAAATCACATAGAAAGGAGCAGCAGCTCACAGGCGCGGTGCGAAGTTGCGCAGCAGCAGTAAACAAGAGACAACAGAATCATACCTGAGCAAGCCTGCGGTGGCAGCGGGAATATGAGCGTGGTGGAAGACTTGCGCCTGGCGACGGCGCAGCCCAGAGACTGCGGTTTGAAGCTGCGGAGCTGCTGCATGAAGTCGCTGCACTCCATGAGCGCCACGTCAGCGAAGTGCAGGTCGCACAGGATCTGGTTCTTGAAGCGGCGTGCGCGTTTCTGTGGAAAAAGAGGTAGTTAGAAGGTTAGAAGTTTTTCTTTGGAGCTGGTTTGAAGATAGAATAGTTAGCCGATAAATTGTGGTCCTATTTAAATTATTGTCGCCAGTATTAAAAGGAGCTGTTCACGAATCCTGATTGACAAAAAATCTAAGCGTTTGTTCTTCTTTTCTGTTCCTGTAAACGATCTTTCGTATCCGATCGACTATTCTTTTAATGAGATCCTTTGTCATTAACAAAATAGTGAATCAGATTTAAGACAAAGAGTCACTTGAACAAAATATTCTATCTCTGTAGGTATCTTTTTTAGAATGGTCGTCGATAATCATAGGAAAATTGAGGTACAGGTACTTATGTAACCACGACGAGAACTGATTTAATAAAATATATGGGTATTATCCCTATTTGTATTCGTCTCTGTTTGTTGCGGGAATGGTAGGCCATTCGGACGATACGGACGGACGGACATAATGAGAGACCGATACAAATAGGGATAATACCCGTTGTTATCAACACGTTGGAACTGACACGCAAGTGTACACTTTTGATGTACTACTAATTATTGCTCAATAATAAGATCGATGTCGCGACTACTCTAGCTCGCTGTTCATTGTTTGCTCCGGACCGGCTGCGGCGGTCGCACGCCTGTGCCTCGCGGTGCCTGTTCGCGGCTCCGCCTGTGCGTACCCATACTGCTCGATATGCTCCCATAACCCAGGCTATCAATCTGCTAAACGCCCTGATTGCTCAGAAGCCCGATGTTGACATATTTATGTATAGCAGTAAATTTATGATAAATGTTTGCATGAAGTTTTTTTACCTAAATGTTGTTGTTGGCTTGCTGCGCGCTTTTGTGTTTACTGTCAGTGCAGCAAGCAATTGTTTTATAAATAAATAAAGTTCCCTAAGTATCCGTCTTTAGTTACCGCATTGATATCCGACAGTTCAAACCACAAGGGTGTTAGATAGAAACAAAGTATTCAAACGTAGGAGGTGTATATCGGTATACGTAAGTAATTTTGAAACAATGTGTACACAATCCATCTCTTTCACGAAACGCGACGAAAAATGTGATGGAAAACCCATTAGGTATATAATAAATTCAACGATGAATAAATATTACACCTTGAATAAAGCACACATATTATAATTGAAGTGAAGGTAATCCTTTTGGGAAACCTTTAAATAATAACAGCTGGACTAAATTATAAATTTATATGTTCGCGGTATTTCATTTTGTATTGAGAACCATTTAGCTTTTCTCTGTTTTTGAATATTGCTAATTTATTCCAACGTTTCAACAAGGTATATAAGTGGGTAATACATATTTAGACTGTTGAAGGCATGCAATGTTATACACAACAGCAGTGCTATTCTGTAACCATCTCACCGTGAGATGTTTACAGAATAGCATGGCAGTAATGGTTCATGCACACACGTCAGCCACATCAACGTCAAGTCGCCGATCAGTCACGTTAAAAAATATTGTTACGTAGAAGTTGTGGGACGTTGGCTAAACACATCAGTCACGTCACTACTGGCGCGTCGCACTCGACGTCGCGTCACAGGGAAGTCAAAACTTGTGTTGCTACGAACGAAACATGGATATGAACAATTGATTGAGTGACTATTTCTGATCTGTTCACACACGTCCCTGAATTTGAAGTTACTGATCGGCGACTTGTAGTTGACGTGACTGCCGTCTGTACATGAACCTTTATAATTATTTCATTTACGCTTTTATGTTTAGCTAACCCTAAATTGATGCCTAACCGTACGATTAAAACAGGCGTGTGTAAAGTTTAGCTTTTTAAGAAAAGGGTTGATTGTAAATTTTCTTTATTATTGGGTAAAATGTAATCTACTAGCTTCTGCCAGCGCCTTCATCCGCGTAATATCTTTATAAATTATAGCCTACGTTACTCAGTGATAATATAGCACTCTACTGGTGAACTTATTTTTAAAATCGGTCCAGTTCTTTTTACAAACAAAAATACAAACCTTTTCTCCTTATAATATTAGTGTGGACTATGCATTGAATTTATGATAATGCATTATAAATAATGTTTAACACAGCTGTAACATGCTTCATCTATATCTCTAAATAGCATAAAACATAGTTACTTTTCGTGTCCGTCTGTGTGACCGCTTAAATCTTCTTAACTAAACAATGGATTCTGATAAGATTTTCACTATCATTTAGAGCATTTCACTTGTTCCTATTTATAGGTTCATTAGAAAACCAGCGTCAGACAGCACCTGTCTGGCATTAATGCTGAAATGAACCTTTTTGGCGCAGCCGTGAGGTACACACTATTATTGTTAAAATATTATTTTCACTTTTTTTGTTTTTTTGTTTTTTGTGTTTCACGAACTGTGTCCAAATAAACATTATTCTTTCTTTCTTTTCTTTCATTTATTCCGGAAAGTTGATGTGAATAAAACATTAATATTTAATTTCGATTTAGCACAGAAATCTCAATGATTTGGCACGTCGCCATTGCACGCGCAGCAGGCGCAGATCGCTAGTAATAAAATAAAATCATTCATCATCATTTCAGCCGAAAGACTGCTGGACATAGGCCTCCCCCAAGCACCGTCACTTCGACCGGTTCTGTCCTTCCCGCAACGAGCGGATTCCTGCGGCCGTCACAAGGTGTGTCATCGTGGACATTACTCGCAAAACAGATGGCCGATGGGGCCGAAAGGTTCTGGAGTGGCGACCGCGTACAGGAAGATGTAGCGTTGGAAGGCCTCAACAAGGTGGATAAAATACAATACTTGATTCAAATTGTAAAACTAGACTAAACTAAACAACCGACCTCCTAAATGACAGACCAACAAAAACTTTCATAAATACAATCCCTGAACATTCCTGATTGATTTCCATTGTCTGCCAGTGTTCGTTCTGAAAGCTGATTAAACAATAACTTCGTTCAGTGTTGTTTCAACAAAGGTCTATTATTAATTTTGCTTTGCAGCCTTCACGATGCTAGGTCCAATAATCCCTTATTTGATCCGCTAAAGGAACAAATACGTTATTATATTAAACTAGCAACCTTCCCCCATGCTTCGCACGGTGTTTAAAACTTGACAAAACATGGAGTTTTATTTAATATATGTAAGTTTAATATACACATAAACCTCTCAGAATAAATTCTCAAAACTATGGTGAATATCGCATCAAAATCCGTTGCGTAATTTAAAAAAACAACGCGCACGAAAACCGACTTTAATTTAAAATACATACGAGTATACATATACCGATTGCTTATGTATGTGTGTGAGTTCTTTTTGAGTTGGTTTTCAGGATGTCAACATACAGTTTATTTACTAACTCGGAACCCGCCCCGGGTTCGCAAGGTTGCAGTTTACATGTGCAGACGGTGTTCTCTTCACGACACGTTGTGCACTGCACCTAACAAAAAGTACTAGGCTTACATGAATTTAACATAGTTTTTCATTAGTATTATTAAGTACTCCTTTTTGTATATATTTACATAATAAATAGCCTATGTGCATCTGGAATAATGTACCTTTTAACTGTTGAAAGAATTTTTCAAATATGGGCTATGGTTCCGGAGATTACCCTCCACATAATACAACCTTAGTTTTTGTTTACCCTAAACCTCTTAAGGGGTCATTGTACTCATTATTATGAACAACTTTCACTATGGGCCCGACGCCGAAATTGCGAAAAAAAAATTCAGCTGTTCCCTACATTTCGGCGAGATATACGAATATAAATGTAGGGAACAGCAGATTTTTTCGCGATTGCAACGTTTATATTTACAAAAAAAAATCACCTTAAATCTATAAAAACAGAAAACAAATTATTATAATGCCAAAAGGGCCTCAGCTCAGCATAATGTCAGATGATAACACAAAGTTGTCAGAAGACAAGACAATCTGACGCTTATTTTCAGCTGCAACCCGCTAGTGCCATACGCTAGAATCATAAGCATTGGGAAGTGTCTGTCCGTTATAATAAATAAATTAAAGGTAATAAAAAAAAATTAAAAAAATATATCAAATTTTGTGACATACATGTGTTTGTGTTGTTTTATGATTTATGAGAAACTAAACGAAATACCCAATATCTGTGTATTTTCTACATAAAATAATATATATATTATCTTTGCAAAGCGATTGCTTTGCACTATTTTCACGTTATGACAAGATAGTGAAAAGACGTGTGGATGAATGACAGATGTGAAGCATGAACGAGAGACAGAGATGAATGTACACAATAATAAATAATAAAAATAATAATAAAAATCTTTATTGTTACAAAAACCTTAGACATTGCTTAAAACTAGGATACATAACTTGGTTAAAGGTCATACTTATAATTTAAACCCTGACTCCTAAACTAGGTGATCCTGTGACTTAGGAGTCAGTGTTCTGCTGTCACTGTGATACTAGAAATCTTTTATGTTGTGTTCGAGTACAAAAGCAGTCACAAAGTAAGTATATAAAAATTAAAAAAGTAAAAGTAACTATGTATAATTATCAAATTTAACTATGAAGGTACTAAGGATATTGAAAACGACTTCTTAAAAGTGTATATGTGTGTGTATGTTAGAGTACGGATGTGTATGTTAGAATGAGGGATGTATGTGAGGGTGTGTAAGTAAGAGTGTGTTTAGTAGTATTTAGCGTTTGCCTCACGCAAACGCTAAATACTACGGTGTGTTGAAATGTTTAAGATTATGTAGTGTATATGTACTGCTGATAATTATGTTCCAAAATGAAGAGAAAATTTGCAAACACCAGTAAAAACAGGTTACAGGCCTACTGCTGGTGGTGCAATAGTTCCTCTGTTCGAGCGTAGTCTTGATCCTGCAGCCAACTTTGTACTTTAATCTTAACTTCGTGGTTGTTTAGCCCAGCTAATTGAATGGCTTTATGTATATTCCTATAAATTAATGTACTTAGAACGTACAACTGGCGCCTAGCGAATGCAGTTTTGTCATGGAGTGAAAGAGATAGTGAATGTATGTTTAAAATGTAGAATAGGCGATGGGAAGACGGAAAATAAAAATACAATTTATAATAAGCAATCAGTGATTTTATTCCAGTAATATTGAGCCAATCCCAAAAATTTACTACAACTGCAATTGATCGTTTCCGGGACCCGTAAACTTACTGCTTTAGAATCCTATCTTCCTCTTCTATCACAAAATATCGATGTACTATCTTTCGTAGCAATTTATTCGGATACCAATTATCACCCATTGTTAATTAATAAATAGCTAAATAAATAACTAAAGAACAAAGCACTCATTACTGTTACAAAGGTTTATCTATTATCGGGTCCATAAGAGCCTGATGTAGGTACCTTAATCTCTTGGTTATCGAGGATCAGTGATTGTGCCCAAAAAACAATTTTCTTAAGGTATAATAGGTGAAGGCTACGTCCTAAAATAACAGTCGAATTTTTCTAGCGTACAGTATAACTATTTATTATTACTTAATATTCCTCGGCAAACTTCGTGTTTCGGCTGTCGTCGGATTTCTATCAGTTGCCCTTTGCACTTGGTGCTTGTACGTATTGACTCCTACCGCTGTGCCCGCGTTGCCGTCAACCATAATTACCCAGCGACGCAGCTGTACCGAGTGTACAGCTGCGTCGCTGGGTGATAGGATCGCGTGCCTGTCATGCAACGCTGGGCGCGGGCGCAAGTTGGAAGAAAACGCGTTTTTTTCATCATTGGTTCAGGAAAATTATGTATTTCTTATAGAGTAAGTTAGACTACACGATCTGGTCAGGTTGTGTCAATTGCTTGCAAGGTAAATTTTAGTAAAAAAAGGAATTATGTAAGAGTGAAAAGTTGTTAAACGTCTGAAAATATAATAGTAGCGGTTTCACCCGCATAAGTCTCGATCCCGTGGGAATATCGGGATAAAAAGTATCCTATGACCTAATCCAGATCATGATCTACCCATGTGCCAAATTTCATCCAAATCCGCCAAACAAACATACAAGAAATCAAATCTTTTCACTTTACTTATAATACTAGCTTTCGGCCGCGGCTTCGTCTGCGTGGAGGTCGGAAATTATCCCACGGGAACGTACTATCGGCATAAAAATATATCCTATATGTTAATACATATAAACTATCTGTGTGTCAAATTAAATTAAAATCAGTTCAGCCGTTTTTGCGTGATTGAGTAACAAACATCCAAACTTTCACATTTATAATATTAGTAAGACATACATATATATGTATTTCTTACTAATATTATAAATGTGAAAGTGTATTGGAAACTAAACTAATCCTACTATAGATAATATAAATATATATATATTATCTATAGTAGGAATAGTTTAGATTCCAATACATAATCAAATAAAATAAAAGTAAGACATAATTATAACCCCAGAAAGTCGCAAGTTTAAAGGTTCAATCTACCACAGTTTTGAAAAAGGTGAAAAATATAGAGAAAACGAAAAAGCAGAAATATGTGACATCGCTGAAGCTTTTCTTTGGGACTGTGGGTACCGATAACGTGAGGTCTACCATAACCCAAAAGCGAATTCAGACATCTTGCGTTTACGTGACTCCACCTATTGGTTCCAATCGCAGCCAACATATTGGTTCCATGGAAATTTATTGGCCATACCATAGCTTATTGCCTTGGCCAAATGCTGACAAATATTGGCCCCGAAATGGAGTTCATTTGACTAAATTGTTCATGGCTGACACAGGCCAATAAGAATCACATTTTATTGATGTAAGTGTGGAAGAAAGCGTGCATGGATAGCATTTTCTTATTCCACACGATTCGCTGAGTCTTGCATTTTTAAACAGTAAGTTACGATGTTTGAAGTGGGTAAATGTGCACGTTAGAGAAAATAAGGTTATTCTTATTTACAGAACGCAATCGCTTTAGAAGTTTCAAAAACATACGTAAGTACATAAACCCGTGGCTTTTTCCCATTAAGGTAGGCAGATACTCCAGGACGCCACCTGCTATGATTCTTACATACTCCTTTCAAGTTTCAAATCCTACCTATATCCTAACTATAATATTATGAATGCGAAAGTGAGTTTGTTTCTTTGTTACGCTTTCACGCTAAAACGGCTTAACGGATTTGGATGAAATTTGGCACATGGGTAGACCATGGCCTGGAGAAGTTGCTTTGTTTTTACATATTATGCATTGCATCATATCACTAATTACTTAATGCGCCATGTTATAATTATTACGTAACCACTACATAAATCCAATAATGTCAAAACGTCAAACAAATAGTTTTTATGACAGCTGCGCGCACAGACTGCATTAAGACTGCGGCGTATGAGTCGCCGACGGTATGAAATGTTACCATTTTAAATATTATATTTTATATAAACATTTAGGACTAAGTATTGTATTTATTAATTTAATTTTTGTCTTATTTTGTTATTTCACTATATATACTGCACCGGTTGACGTCATCACGTCAACGCCGGCTGTCGCTGAAAACCAGCGTTGGGGCACTGTCTCGCATAGGGTCGCATTATGCTGAGCGATGGCCGTTTTGCGTGGATGTGACGCATATTTTCCCCCAAATTGTTTATTTTCGTGTTTAGTTCTTTCTTTGCGTCATGTGTACCGCAAATAAACGTATTTTCTTTCTTTTCTTTCTTTCAGAAGGACATAGGTTACTTTTGGTCCTGGATCGCAGACGAAGTCGCAGGCAACAGCTAGTAATATTATAAATGAGAAAGTGAGTTTATTCATGTGTTTGTTTATTAAGTTGTCACGCTAAAACGGCTGAACGGATTTGGATGAAGTTTGGTACATTAGTAGACCATGAGTTGAATTAGGACATAGGATACTTTTTATATTGATAATTTACGACCTCCACGCGGGCAATAGTAGGCAGTATTCGAGTATTTGTGGATTTTTTTTTGAGAAATGGCAAAAACTCAAAAAAAAACTAACAATCTACACATTCACGGCGATATTCTCCATAAATCTCCAACGATTTAACTCGATTATTTCCAATAGACTCAACGGTCTCTTTAGCTCGCGAATCAAACGGTCGTTTCGTTGAGAACCACTCAAAGCACACTGTAGAAGCTACGAGTACAGTAACAGCCTGTTAATGATGATTAAAAAACTTTATTTTATGCCAAACACATCCCCACTTAACGTTGATTGTTATTTATGGCATTAGGTTGTAAAAGTAATAAAAAGTATGTTCCACAATGACTCGCGTTTTTATTTGGAAGTGTATCGAGTGCCGCTAGAGGCATTCTATACACTTCCAAATAGGAATCCGTTAGGGATAGAGTGCCGCTAGCGGCACTCTATCCCTAACGGATTCGGTAAACGTTTCTTTATTACATTTTTATTCTTTTTTTAATTTTGACTAAGTTTAGTCGTATTCAAGGTTGCCTGGAAGAGATCGCAGTAAGCGATAAGGCCGCCCATTGTATATTTTATAGTGTATTACTTTTTCTTTATGTAATGTATAATCTGGTGTACAATAAAGTATATATAAATAAATAAATAAATATTTAATAATTGCGAAATTTCATTTTATTAAAATCAGATTAATATAGGTACGTGAAATTGAAACATTTAATTTCATAATTGCATTGAAGGAGGAGAATATTGATTGGATCATGAATGTAAAATTTTGATAAATAAATAATTGTTTTCTTTCTACTAAGTTGCAAATGATGATGGATTGTTTTATTTATTTCATTTAAATTGATTTATTTGTCATAAAACAAAGCAAACCCGTGATTTTGACAAGAACTTTATCATAAACCCAAACTAGTTCGTTAGTTATTAGTTTAGTTTTTGATAAATAGTTAGTTAGTTTTTGATAAATAATCTGGATTGTTACAGGTTTATGATGAAATTGAGTTTAAAATGTGTCATCTTCCGGTTTTTCATCAAAAACCTGATTTTATGAAAAACCTGCGACATATACACCATGTCCTATACCTACTCCTCTGCATTACACCTCGGGGAAAACAGGCGTGATGTTGTTTCAAATGGAATAAAGAGTTTTCGTCCCCTCTGAAGGGTTTGGTTTCGTGGCCACGACCACGAACCGTAAAATTGGCTTTTATTTTCTATATTCGTTGTGTTTATTTCAAACTGATTGAGTTCGATTTACTGTGACGGATGGGAGATGCTCAAATCTCATTAATTTTCGCTAGTTAGGTAGTTCGTTTTTAGGGTTACGTACTCGAAGGGTGTCAAACGGGACCCTGTTGTAATGTAATGTCTGTAACAATATTGCCACTTTTTTGAAATAAAGAAATTTTTTTTTTTTTTTTTTTTTAAATTACTAAACCTCCACTGTCCGTCTGTCTGTCAGTGGGCTGTATCTCATGAATCGTAATAGGTAGACAGTTGAAATTTTCACAGATTGTGTATTTCTACAAATTCTTAAAAATATGCTTATTTAAATAGGCTTATTTTTAATCTTATATTTTGAATTGTTTTGATTATTTTTTGTACATTGTTCTCACACATAGAATCAACAAGAATAATGTAACCAGGATTTTGTAATTTTCTATATTTAAAAGAGTGTCCTTGGAGTTTCTTGTCCGTTCTTCTCCATAAAGATCTACGTTTTGGAATGGGGAACTAGCTTCAACTTTCTGACTAACTGACCGACTATTTGACAATTCAAAAGTGCCTGTAAATGGTTTAATTGAAATAAATGCTTTGAGTTTGAGTTTGCTTTAATATCATGTCAATGTCAGGGAACGTCCTGACAAAAGGCAACTTTATATAAAACCTAATTCAGTACGAACGCCGCGCGCCGTTGAGTTCGAAGAAATAAGGCAGACTTGACTCTCCCTTTGTTTACAAGCGCTGGGAATTTTATGCACTCTTTTGAACCCTGTCTCCGCGCCTTGAATTTATTTTTCTCCTAGAGCGTACCGTCGTAGTTTCGGAGCCAGGTTTATTATGGTATGTATTTCTCGTACATTTTATTATGCTGTGTATTTCTCGTACATCTTATTATGCTCTGGCATTTTGTTCAAGACTTTGTTTGGGGGTAATTTCGTAATTTGTGTTTCAGATTATTTGTTATTTTGTCCTTTTACACGAAGAATATTGTTGTATAAGTTTATTACTTTTTGATCTGCCATTCAAACATTTTTAATTATTTTATCAGCATTATACCAATATAGAACAACAAATATAACTGTTGTAATTGAGAATCCCAAACAAAACAAAAATTTAATTAAAACCAGAGCCCTACTCAGGGCGAAGTTTAAAGTTTGATGGATTTATTTGATACCTGCCAGGGCTTTGTAAGCAGGCCTCGATCAAAGATGTCCAATACCGCTAACTTGGCCCGTTAATACTGAACGTTCACAATTTCAAGGAGACAAATTTCCATTTAGATCATTAAGGTGGATAACTGATAAGTGAAGCGTTCCAGACAATATTATCTGCGATTTTTTTATTTATTTTTTATCTCCAGACAAGTACATACGGTTCAGTTGAAGAATTTAAATTTTTTCTTCGATTTGGTAGGTTCTTATTATCGATTTACGATCTTTTTTTAATTCAATTAAATGGATATCATTGTAATAACTTACTGATAATACTTACGGTAACATAAAAAGATGAGCACCTTTATGTTACAGTAAGTTTCAGTAGGTAAGTTAACACAATAATGAAACATACATTAAAGATTTTATTATAATCTGCCCCTCAAGGGCTGTTCAAAATTGGTAGATATCCCAATAACTACTACATAAACCTGTCATATTTCCAAAATTGAAAAACTTCCAAGAAAATAAACATATACCATGCAGCAATGAAATTACCTGCCTACCTAAAATATATAAAATTTTCCGATTAAGGTGGATTTAATTAAAAACCATTCATAGATTTTGTGAACCAATAAATAGATACACCAACAAAATAAATAAATAGAATAAATAGAATGTCATAAATAGAATGTCATAAATAGAATGTCATAAATAGAATGTGAATGAACCAACAAATAAATAGAATGTCTCTTTAAAAAGAGCAAACGTTCCAGCGCCGCTTGCATGGGAATCCCACCAAAATTCCTCAAATTTTTTGTGCAAATATGTAATGGACCGTTTAGGTACTGGTGTGGAAACCTGTCTGCCTGTTTGTTTGACAACATATGGAACGAGGCTTGGAATAAAAAATCCCGATTGACTTTGCGCAGAGGTAAATAAATATTGACATCATAGACTGTAGGATACAAACGAAATATGAAACGCTTGCAGAAATATATTGCACGCGCGGTATAATGGTTTGGGTATAGCAAGAAATTATTGCCGTGGTATATATATCGTACGATGATTTGATAAGTCGAATGTTCGCGAAAACCCTAGGGATATTGCGAAAATAAGGATAATTAGAAAATGGTCAAAACATTTCGCGAGCAACCTGGAAGTAGCGCTCGCTGGCCGCTGCCGCGGCACTGATAGCTTCGCTCGCTCGGCTCGCGCCGCAGTTGTTGGTCACAGTTTTAACCTATTTCAACCAAGTTGCTCGCAGAAATGTTTTCACTAACTATTCGTGTTTTCGCAATGTCCTTAGGGTTTTCGTGAAAATTCGAATTATCAAATCATCTTACGATATATATAATTTACGTAAATTAAGTTAAATGCATATTTTGAGTATAATATTCAGTTTATTTTCGCATAGTAATTTGAGGTAAAGTTAACCTGTACCCTAATTACGTAATACACGATCAATCAGAATCTGAATCGTTTTGAAACAGATTGCTAATCCATTGCTTCGTGGGTTCGAAAAAAAAATCTGCTCAACAACGTAAATAACACAATGATTGTTGTTGACCTGTCAAATTGAAACAGATTAGTCGGAATTGTCAACGAAAATGTGTTGCGTAATTAGATAGCTGTTTTACCAGAGGTACAAATGATATTTTTCTTTCAAAAAAGCAAAGATAAACCACAGTTGTTTACCGGTGAAATTAAATAACAGTTTCTTTTATCAACTCATTGCTTAATCATAATGTTCCCACTGCTGGGACACAGGCCTCCTCTCTGGGAGAGGGAGTGGGCCGTAATCCTACACGCGGGTCCAGTGCGGGTTGGTAGATGTCACGTATCTTCGAATTTTTGGTTCTAGGACATGCCGGTTTCCTCACGATGTTTTTCATCACCTTTCAATTAAGAGCAGTGGTGGTGAAATAATATGCACAAAGTAAATCGCCTGCCTATCTATCTACTCATTACATTACATTAGAAATGTTCTTCATTTACTTTTGTACTCTCGAAGAATGGAAAACACTGAATCGAAGGAACAATGGGCCTACAATAGTCTTCCTAATTAGCCAAACTCATTCATCTACGTAGAATAGGCGTATGAATGACAAAGGAATAACGTTTCAGTGAAAAATCGCTGACTCGAGTATTTTGTCATTTCTGACGTATTGGCTTATAAAAGCGGCCAAGTACGAGACGGTCTGGCACACGGAGGGTTCCGTACCACCGTACATACATACATTCATATTTGTTTTTTGAGTTCCAGTTAAAATAAAACAAGTTTCTTGTATGAGGACACCTTTTCATTTTTAACTGAGGAGGTTAGGATCAAAACCATACATATCCACTTTTGTCAATAAGGCAGAAATCGAAAAAACTTAATAACTTTTGAACACATTTTTTTATTTTCATGAATGCCGTTTACGTAAGTGAAGGTCCTAGGTCCTTAAAACAGTTTTTATTATTTAATTACTTGCGACGTTATCAGTCAGCCTTTTAATTTTTTTTTTTTTTTTTAGATTGTGGGAAATTATCAAATAACTTCTCCCGCTCTGATCGGAGCGGTAGGGCGTGTCAGACTTTTACTGACTAAAACCCACCCGTGTTCCTTCCGTTGCCTGTGTGCCGGGGTCGCGATATCCCTTTCGGACAAACTCGCAACCCTGGCAGGGTTATCAGTCAGCCTGGAGATGGATTTTGGATAAGTGCGGTTTTGTGAAAACAAATCACATTATGTTTCAATGTGCTGTTTTGTACCAACTTCATGGTTTTTAACGTTTTGTCTATCATCATTTTCCATATCAGATTTTACTGTTTTATTTAAATAAAAGTAGAAGAAAACACAACCACCAATTTCAAAATAATTATTTTTTAAACAGGATATGTTGAGGTTTTGAACTAAACGTTAATATTAGGGTCGCCGCACACGGGCCACACGCGACAGCCACAAACGCCTCCACCAGAAAGCTGGAAGGTAATATTTGTAACGGGTGGTGGCCACCGGCGTCAACCGTGTGCGGCGAGTCCATATGAAATGTATGAAAACTACAGGAAATATGCCGTTGGCGGCGTTTTGTGGTTGTGGCCGGGGTGGACCGTGCGACCCTTAGACATCATTTCACAAGGAAAAATATGTTTTTTTTGTTAATGGTAGATTATATCATTTTGTGCAGAAATCGCGAAAAAATCTAAATTGCCAATAGTGGGTTTGTGTGGTTTTGATCCTAACTTCCTCAACTTTATTTTATATTTATTATTGGTTGTTATAGCAGCCATAGTAGTAAACAGTCTGTGAAAATTGCAAGTGTCTTGCTACTACGGTTCAAAACATACAGCCCAGTGACAGACGGGTTGGCGGACGTGCGGATGGACTAACGGACGGCGGAGCCTAAGTCCCGCTGGCACACATTGGGTATGGAACCCTAAAAATGTGACGAAAAACGAACAACGGTCAGTTTTATTAAAATGTCTGTAGCCGTTGCCTTTGTATGAGCCTCATATGTAAACAAAATAAACGTTTGCTACAGATTTATTAAATTGACTAGCCGGCCTTTGTGTTTAGGAATTTGGTACGGTATGCTTTGCGTCCCCAGTTGAGTTGGTTGAGCTCATGAGTTCGTATAAAATTATTGAAATAAAAAGTCAGCGAGGACGGGAACATAGAGTGATATTACATAATACATACTGACATACATATACTCACGCCTTCTTGTCATAGGGTAGGCAGAAACTACCGAAATATAACTGCTACGATCCTTACATACTTCTTTTGCCGCGTTTACGTTCGCGATTCTGTAAACATCTCACCGTGAAAACCTGGGTGAAGTGAGCTGTCAATAGTGTCAATCCCTGTGGAATGATAGCTCACTCCACGCTCACTTCACCTAAGTTTTCACGGTGAGATGGTTACAGAATAGCACTGCAGCGGTTGCGAGTACTACGCACTTGACCTTTCTGAATATTACATCATCATAATCAGCCTATAATGTTCCCACTGCTGGGACACAGGCTTCCTCTCTGTGAGAGGGAGTGGGCCGTAATTCACCACGCCCAGGGCCCAGTGCAGGTTGGTCGATATCACATGTCATAGAATGTTTGGTTCTAGGACATGCCTGTTTCCTCCTCACGATGTTTTTCTTCACCGTTTTGAGAGCAGTTGTGATGAAATTATTTACACAAAGTAAAGTGCCTGGGTTCATACCAACATACATAACATTGCATAATATTTGGTACATAATAACATGTTTTCTATATGTGGTTAGGTAAACCAATTACTATAATAACTCGTGTTATCCCTGTCATTACCTACTCGATTTCCCGAATTTGAATACAAATTGAATATTGTTAAATTGCTTTGATATGACCTGGGTTATGTGTAATGTACGCGGTATGTTAATTTTAAGTTTAGCTTTAATGTTATTCAGCACATCAAAATAATGAACTTAAACAGTATTTATCTACTGTTTCATAACTTAAGAAAATAAGGCAAAGGACTCGTTTTACAAAAAAAATCCGAAGTTTCAAAAAATTACATGATGCACTAACAAGGTCATTTTTTCAGTTGTTCGTCTGTTGAAAACAATTATATTAATTTCTATTTCACTTCATTTCAATATTTCATTTTAAATGAATGTTGCGATCTGTTTAAAAACCGCCGGATATTAAGTACTCAACTTCAATCAGAATGAATATTTTCTTTGTTTCCGGAGAGGAGATATTTTTAAGTTATCGTTTTGGACGTGCCCATCTTTTAGTGTTTTCAACTGAATTATTTGAACAAGAATTGAAATATTGAAAGTTGAATTGAAAAATACTTCAATTATCAGTACTTATTTGATGTGAAGAGTAGATATTTCAAAAGATTTCAGATTAATTAAACCTTACATACCTTTCTATTTTAGTAAAAGTTAAAATAATCACAATGAAATGAGGAAATAGTAATGTAACGTTTTCCGTAAACGTATTCGTAATAATTTACATTTGACAGAAGAAATCGCTAACCCCTAAAAATGCCCCAAAAAATTAAAAAAAAAACAAAAAAATCCCCCCTAAAAATAAAAACCCCAAATATCCACCCAAAGACTTGGGATAGGGGCACGAGAAAGACGACGTAAAAAAAAAATTGCTATATAAAAACAAAATATTACACAGATATTAAGAAAAGTGTTACCAGAGCGACCGCTACAGCCAGAATAATATTATTACTGCCACAAATAGGGCTGCTAACACCACCTTTGAAGTACCTAATTATGTAATATCAACCACGTGTTGATAGTTTAATGGCTATTATGTCATCAAAGGCTTTTGCGAACTAACGGAAGGAAAAACCTTTTATATCACCCTCTTTAGTGGTAGCAACCCGTCATGTTGGGTGAATGGACCTCATTGTATGAACAAGAATAGGCCTGCGATTGTTTGTTATGGTAAATACATGATTAATAAAATAGATATAAAGAAAATTCATAATAGGTATGGAAAGTAACTAATCGATTACGAATTCCTATTCCGAAAATAGAATCAGTGTTGAATGACTTATTTCATATTTTTTATCAATTACAATAAAATGTGTACCTAGATATTTTGCAATGGAAAAGATTTACGTTTAAAATACATATACTGGGTAAAGTCAGCTGTTCCCTACATTTATGTTCGCATAGCTCTTCAAAATGTAGGGAACAGCAGATTATTTTTTCGCGAATTCAGGCTTGGTCCGATAGTGAAAGCTGTTCTTATTGATGAGTACAATGACCCCTTAAGAGGATGCCCATGAATTCAATTTCACCCTGTATAGAGGTATGAGGCACAGGGTGTAAAGTTCAATCATCCTTTATTGAAAAGGGAGGATGCTCCGAACGGCCGGTGTTGTGTGTGGTGGGCTACTGCCCGAAGATTGATGTCGGGACGTTATATATATGCTAGTCGCGCAGTAAACCCTGCTTGCGCGATGCAGGATTTTGCATGACAGCAGAGTGATGCGTAGTTCGCATATAGCGATGTAGATGCCGCCACATCCATATATACACCCACGCCTTCTTCCCATGGGGGAAGACAGCAACTACAGCACGCCACCTGCTACGAATCTTACATACTCCGTTTAAAATGTTTTTTCTTTTAAGTCCTAAGATGATTTCTTAGTTTCAATTTTAAACTCTCATTCAACTGAAGCTGTCTGTGAGTGACTCAAAATAGAGTCATCATCATCATCATCATTTCAGCTGAAACACGTCCATTGCTGGACATCGGCCTCCCCAAACACCGCCACTTCGACTGATTCTGTGCTTCCCGCATCCAGCGGATTCCTGCGGCCTTCACGAGGTCATCGGTACATCTTGTGGGAGGCCTTTCAACGCTACGTCTTTCGGTATGCGGTCGCCACTCCAGAATCATTCGGCCCCATCGGCTATCTGTTCTGCGAGCAATGTGCCCTGCCCATTGCCACTTAAGTTTGGCAATTCTTCGGGCTATGTCGGTTACCTTGGTTCACCTGCGGTTCTCTTCATTTCTGATTCGATCACGTAGGGAAACTCCAAGCATAGCCTTCTCCATTGTCCTTTGGGTGACTTTTAGCCTTCTGATAAGGCCCAATGTGAGCGACCACGTTTCAGTGCCAAAAGTCATCACTGGCAACACGCACACAATAGACTGCCTTCTTGTATTCATTGCAATACCAGGAAAATGAGGAAAACCTGCCTTTTTAATGTCCTCTTCTTTTTTTATAATACTTAATATTCCTTGTCATTAAAAGGTTTTAAAATAATGTGACAAAGCTTTACTTCGTGAAAAGGTCATTACGTAAAAAAAATGCTTTTTCTTTAATAGATAGGCTACTAGAGCTTGGGGAGCACTTTTTTTCAGCAGGGCAATGTTTTATGTATTTAAGAAAAACTAGGCATTATTGTGAAAGAAAGAAAAATAGGTTTATTTGTCACAGAAACACGTGCATACAAAAAGATAAGAGTGATCAGAAAAAAATAACAAAATAGATCTGCATATAATCATGAGCATAAAACCGAAATAGTCGGCAGCTGCACGACATGATTGTGACAAGAAGGCTTCCACTCAGCATGATGCTGTGCTATGGGGAACCCACAGCGCTGGTCGCATTTGCAGTGGTCATCCGAAAACGACGTACGGTAATTTGCACGAAAGCTATAAGTGGATATTAATAATGCTTCAGTTTAAATTGGCTATGTATGGCACCTAAAAATGGTATATATTGTTGGTTTCAAAGTCATATATTTTGTAAGGGCAATTTAATTAATTTATTTTATTTTATTTATTAATAGATATGCTTCAGCCAAACATTAACACCGATACACATCGGCCAAATATACTAAGCTGTCTATCCCAAGAATGTCAATTTAACGGACTTACATTAACCAAACTTGACAAAAATACGTAATCAATCAATATCAAAATTGTGGCCAAAATAAATCAAATAAAACGTCATTAATCTTGAGAGGAAGTTCGAGACAAGGACTACTATTAACTCAATTAAGGATGACCCAGACCTCCTCGATCCCTACTTGATTTATTACTCTCATTATATTAAGACAATTTAGCTGTTATGATGAAGATGCTTTTAAATTAACTTAAGCTGATAAAGCCAATTCGAGTCTGTTTACAATGAATATTGACAAATTGAATAAGTACCTTAATCCTAACCTCACTAATATATATTTAATATTATAAATACGAAAGTGAGTTGTTTGTTGTAAAACGGCTGAATGGATTTGGATAAAATTTGGCATATAGGTAGGCCATGACCTGGGTAGGACAGAATACTTTTATCCCGATTTTTCCACAGGATCAAGACTTATGTGGTTGAAACCGCGGGGCGCAGCTAGTACCTAACTAATAATAAAATACTACCTAGTGTGTCTCTATATCCTATACCTACTATTAAACACGCAATATTTGAATATATATACGAGTATATTTATAATCACGTTCTCGAAAACGGCTCTAACGCTTTCGATGAAAATTGCAATATAGGGGTTTACGGGGGCGGAAAATCGTTCTAGCTGGGTCTATTAAATGGGAAAATTCGTTTTCTCCGTATTTTCTCTCGAGCAGAGCTCGGTCGCCCAAAGTTTAGAACAAGACGGCTACCTTAGAATAAAGACATGGCAGCATGGAATTAGTAAGTACCTACTATCATGGCAGCATGGAATTAGTATGTACCTACTATCATGGCAGCATGGAATTAGTAAGTACCTACTATCCTGGCAGCAAGGAATTAGTATGAACTGAGAGTAGAGAATGCTCATTTAATAGCATACGTTGCGGGTGCGCGTATTAAATAACTATTTTAACCCGTGGTATCTTTCGAAACTGAAGAAACTGGGTATTTTATCGGAATAAAAAGCAGTGTAAGGTCCGGCGTTTCAAAATTTGCCAAAGATGTAAACAACAATGGCCGCTCGAAATTGTCTATGGTTTAGTGATGCCGTATGACTTTTAAGTTTTTGGTGCTATCGATGATGCTTTTATTAGTTATGTCACTTTCCAGCACATAACTATGCGAAATTAGATCGATCCACCACGGACATTGAAAGAAGGAGAAACAAATTAACTAACTCACTTTTATTATCTTAGTAGGTTTGCTAGAATGTTCACACATGGGCTAATTCTCATAATTGTTCAAGCTATTGATGTGAGATGAACATTTCAATGGAGTGCACTATATCTAATAGATCAAGAACGGAGGAAATTGCAGATTGACTAAATCAAGATTGAGCCGGAAGGTCATGATAGCGTCCGGGATTAATCACGCCAAGCTAGAGTCAGCCACTGAGGAAGTTCATAGCTTCGTGTGCTATAGTTAGTAGTCTAGTGAAATTACAACACTGATATAGATTTGTGCATAATATTGTATAATAAGAAGCAGATTGAAACGTGTCATTTGAAAACAGTTTAACTATAGGGAAGAAAGAGGCCTAAGATGATTGATAACACTATTTTAGTTGAAAGACTGGCAATGATTTCTATGGATAATATGGTCTCCAAAGTTCTAATTTTTCATTAATTTCTTGCAATTAAACTTTAGAGGCATGAAGAACAAGGTGTAATGTTTACTCATCCTCTATAGAAAAGGAAGGATCCTCCGACCAGACGAGTTTCGTGTCTGGCGGGCAACTGCCCCAGGATATGTCGTTCGCGCGGTAAACTCTAATTGCGCGATGCAGGATTTGTGTGACGTCAGGATTTTGTGTAACGTCAGGTCTTTGATGCGTAGTTCGCAAGTGGCCATGTAGATGCCGCCACATAACTTTTTATTTGAATACATTTGTATTCTATAGAGCTTGTCGTTTTTCACAATAATTACATACTTATCAGCCTACCATAACACCCTTAATTACCACATCAATCTCACACAAATCACAAACCCCACCCAATTTCAATAAAATCTTGGCTCACAACCCCTAAATAACCATAGTCCATCCGAAAAGAGATTTCAGCATTTGTTTCGTCATTCTCGTAGTGATTGATTCGCCTTCACGCGGTAATAACTTTCCGACGGGCTTCCCACGTAATTCGCCTTTGATTAATTTAGATCAAAGCATCCGTGTCCTTGCCGTATAAGTACTGGGCTTTATTTTATATGGTACATCAAGGTCGGTGCTGTATTCATTGAGAGATAATAATGTTGTAATGTCAGGCTTACGGATGTGGAGGGTTGATTTGGAACTGTCATTTGTAATATGTGGAAAAAAATGATATTTGGCTTCCATTGGTAGATTATTAGCCTGTCATTCGTGGATCTTTCACAGTCGTTATGGGCCGTCAGAAGCCCGAAAGTCTGACAACCAGTCTTAGGAAAGGTATTACCCAGGTACTGGGTTGTGGAGGTCAGATAGGCAGTCACTCCATGTAAAATACTGGTATTTAGTTGCATCCGGTCAGACTGGAAGCTGACCCCAACATAGTTGGGAAAAGGCTAGGCAGAGTAATTTGATAGGTTTTTAGCCTTTCTCGGCTCTAGGTATTTATTTTATTCGGGAACTTACAGCTAACTTATATAGTTGTTTTTCTTCTTCTAAACTATGGTCGCTTTTGACTAACATCTTATTTACGTAACATTTTACAAGCGATTTTGTGTAGGTAAACGAAACGTTACTCAGTACCTACCCAGAAGTTGCGAAACATGTGAACTTTACATCGCTTCGACTAAAATAAGTTAACATTGTAATTTCAAAAGCTCTCAAACCTTTTTCATCACGTAACCATTCACTGTAACAGATGCGTCAAGTGTCGACGAACATTAATTTTCTATGAACACAATCACTACATTAGATGGCAGCCACCAAAAAACCTCATGACGCAGGAAGGCAAAATCCAGACATTCTAATAATTATTTCATCGGGGCTGTGGGCTTACCCTACTCAATGTTTCAATACAAAAGAGCAGCAGTTAGCGAGATTGACAGCTCGATAATGTAGGGCACATTCGCCAAATTCCGTCCCGGTACACATTTTCTAGGAAAAGTCTCAGAATTCATGACAAACCAGAAGGCGCGAGCAGAAATGTCAAAATGTACTCTAAAGTTTTTGAAGTTAGAAAAGAGAGAGAGAAGAAGAAAAATTGTCTACGCTTCTTCTGTTATTTATTCATTACTACTGTGACAGAAAGGAGAAATCATTTTTTCCCGGAACTGGTACAATGTACCCAAGCTTGCCATTCTATGCGCGTGGGAACAAAGGCAGGTGCGTGGTGTTTGTTTATTTTTGACGTATGCATCTTTTCTCGGAGGAGCTCGTGGCTAAGTAATAACAGCCGCACGGGTCGGTTCATCAGGTAAAGCTACGCTGGCCGGGGTTGGTTTCTGACCATCTTTACATACCGAGACTCCTTCGTGCTTCGGAAAGCACGTTAAGCCGTTGGTCCCGGTTGTCATTCGTGGATCATTGACAGTCTCGCTACGGGTCGTCAGAAGCCCGAAAGTCAGACAACCAGTCTTACAAAGGGTATCGTGTTTCCCGGTTACTGGATTGTGGAGGTCAGATAGGCAGTCGCTCCATGTAAAATACTGGTATTCAGCTGCATCCGGTTAGACTGGAAGTCGATCCCAATATAGTTGAGAAAAGGTTAGGCAGATTGATTGATCATCTTTCCTCTCACTGTCCTGCAATCTGTGCACAGAACATGTATACCCTAAAAATCTGTGGGAGTGATTTCGTGAAAAGGGACGGAAGTGTGTAACAGGAAGCCGGGGGAACGCGCGCCATTTGATTTGACCAATGAGCGCGCGCGGTGCTAAATTCGGCCGTCAGAAACGACCTTGACGAGGCCCCGCCCCTTTAATGTTGCTTAATATCAGCTGCCAAGCCGAAATTGCCACCCAAAAACATTCAACCGAAGGAGCCAACGTAGAGAGCTCCCGCCACCGCCGCAGTTGCAGAGACAGACCACGACGGCTGGTTGGCGCAAACAGCCACCAATGTGCCGATCGACGGATCGCCATGTTCGGCGGCAACACAACCGGACTCTACTTCGTTAGCCGAAGTGAACAATACCAACACATAGCCGGGTAAATTAAAGTTCGTTCATTAACATGAACGAACTTTAATTTACCCGGCTTATATGTCATACCGTATTTTTTTTTTTTTTTCTATCACTCGGTAACAATCTTGGTAATGTTGCTTATTACCAAGGTGAGATGTCAGATGTTACACATCATATGTGACTAAGGCTCGCTCGTATTTTTTTAGACACGCAGAATGAAATTATGATCGTAGATGCCTTCATGGTTAGTTCTGTATTCTGTGGTAAGAGTGTACCGGCGACCGGCGTCGTGGACCGGAATAGTGAAATGATTGATGACTTTTTGTGGAAGCAGGTAAAATGGGCTAGGTTTACCTCAGAATAGAGGGTACTATTTATAAGGAGTAGCTTAAGTGGGATATATGATATGAATGGGTTTCCGACGCATACGTAAAATAACATGGAAATAAATGGTGCTTTCTGCGCTTACCATATTTATGGAGTCATCTGCCCATGAACTTAGGGCAATTTGTGAAACAATTCTTATATTTTAAGCGAGATATTAAATGTACATTGAGTTAAATATTCTGAAAAAGAAATATATAATTATGATACATATATCTAAATTTTCAGAAATTGACGGAAATATTTTTCGTCAAATTGAGGTTTTTGTTAATGTACCTACTAGTTTGGTACTTCAAATCTATCGAATAATATTTAACTATTAGGAGAAAAGAAAAGGTTCTCAAACAAAGTCTATAGAAACACTAACCCCTTTATTCACAAACGTTGCTTAAAGTTAAGTAATGATTAGCGACTGTTTAACCATACATTTTTGACGTTTCAACGTTTCAACTTTTATGAATAAACCCCTAAACATTAAAGATATAATAATTTATTAGAAACGGTTCGATTATCCATAGTGAGCGTACTACTTAACTACTTGAAACCTATTTAGATCGTGTTTTGGAAAGGTGTTAACCAAAATGTTTCCAAAGTTTGCTTAGTTCAAGGCAATCTATAAAGGTTAGTTAGCTTTTGTAATTCAGTGTTAAGAGCTAACTAAGTATTGACGTAATGATGTGGTAATAGGTATCCAGATTATAAATAATACTCATATTTCTGAAGTGACTTTAAATGCTCATTTTTTTTGTTGAGAACTTGTTTAACTCTACTTCAGCATTACTGGGTACAGCCAGCGAAATTCAAAATACTTTTACAAAAATGTAAATAAAAATGACTATCGCGGGCTACATTTTACATTTCAGAATTACTTACGGTATTTTTTTCAAATCACCTTAACGGCTCATTTGTATTAGTCAATATTCAGCATGCGGGGACCCCGCATAATGACATGGAATGTCATCGGTCGGTAAAAAGCGTGCGCAGATTCACACCCAATGAAATTTACCAATGAAAATGAACCATCAAAGCAACTGCCACACGTGCGGTGCAGGTTTTCCGTATATCGCAATCGTTCCCTATCGACTAATGAAAACGGTTTCCCGAATACGAATAAAGCATGTCATAGGGCCCCCTATGACATGCTTTACGGACATCTCCAGCATCCCGCATACGAGTCCTATTGACCAATGACAATAAGCCTTTAGTAATGCTAAAGTAGAGTTTGACAAGTGCCCAACTTCAAATTCTTTCATCCTTCAAAACTGTCAAAGTCACTAAGCAAAGAACATTCAAATAATCACAAACTTATTACAAACAACTGCTAGGGTGCCATTATTCGTATTAACATTTATTATAGTTATCACTAATTTGTTTACATAATTCCAGGCAACAAAAGTAAGTTTTAAGCCGATGAAATTATTATTTTAATGGCATCGGTGCTCCTAAATTAATATTAAAATGGTTATACCCATACATTTACATAGTATTCGTATTTAAATTAAAAATATCTTAAACGATACTTTTTGAGGTTTTTCCGTATTTTTGAATACAATAATTATATTAACTAGTTACAGTCACGAGCATAAATATATTATTATGGACAGCTCGGCAATAATATCTGATTTCATGATTCATCCATTAATATATCTGCACAAATATGTGGCATCGAAGGAACAACAAAACTACACTCGAGAGCAATGAATCCGGGTCACTTAAAGAATGTTAAAAATCTCGGAAACTAAAAATGATAGGTTAATGCAATAAATTGTATTTAATAGACAATGTAATACTCCTTAAATGAAAGTAAAAAAAATATGAGTCACCATACATTTTATTAACACAAAATTACATAAAGAAAAAAACTGCTGATCTCTCCTTAAAACAAAAATAGGAAACATGAAATTTTTGAACTTTATTACGATTTTCTTGAATTTTAATACTTCGTATTGCCTCCTCGTGCTTCCATTACTGCGTTTACGCGGTTTGGCATGCTGTACACCAAGTTCCTTATACGATTTTGGGGAATATTCTCCCATTCCTCTGTGAGAGCAATTTTGAGCTCACGAAGCGTGATTGGGGGAGGGTTTCGTTGTTTTACGCATCTGCCTAGCTCGTCCCAAGCATGCTCGATCGGGTTGATATCCGGGCTGCGCGCTGGCCACTCCATACGAGTAATGTTCATCTCTTGAAGGTAGTCATTCACAATCCTACCTGTATGAGGTCGGGCATTGTCATGCATAAATATAGCATCCTCACCTAAATTGACCATAAATGGACCAACGTGATCATTGAGGATTTCTTCCACATATCTTACGCTAGTTAAAGAGCCGTTTTCTGTGATCACCAGCTCTGTGCGACTTTCAGAAGAAATTCCGGCCCACACAAGTACAGACCCACCACCGTAGGCTACTTTTTCTTCGATGCATGCTTGCTTGAATCTTTCCCCTGGTCTTCGATACACTCTGTGTCTTCCATCGTGCTTGTAGAGCATAAATTTTGATTCGTCGGAGAACATAACTTTTGACCAATCTTCAATACTCCAATTTACGTGGCTCTGGGCATATCTTAGTCTTGAAATACGATGCCCACGCTCCAGTTTAGGGCCGTTTGCAGGTCTAAGGGGTTTTAAGTTAGATTCAGCAAGCCGACGTCTTACTGTCCATGCACTTGGGTTACTTCCTCCGAGGCGTCGAAACTGATTTGTGAGTTCAGTTCCTGTGAGAAAGCGATTTCGAAGCATGGTGTTCACCAAGTATCGGTCTTCTCGTGCTGTGGTACACCTGCTTCTGCCCGTTCCTGGTCTGCGTAGGTTAGAACCAGTTTCTTCGTAACGTCGGAGAACTCTTTGTACTGTTGACAGCGACACACCGACAGTCCTGGCTGTATCGCGCTGACTCCGGCCGGTTTCCAGCATTGTAAGTATTCTGGTGCATTCTTCAGGCGCAAGCGACATAATTTCAGCTTGAATAATGAATATAGAGCACTATCAATATGGTTTATGTACCCACATAAATGACAGATTACAAACAAAAGCAAAACCAAATGCTGTAATTTCGTAGTTCCATCTTCGAAAGTGGCCCTTTTTCAAATTTGATTTTTTTATGATATAACTTTACAATAACTAAGAAGTTTTAATACCTTCATTTAAGGAGTATTACATTGTCTATTAAATACAATTTATTGCATTAACCTAGCATTTTTAGTTTCCGAGATTTTTAGGATTCTTTAAGTGACCCGGATTCATTGCTCTCGAGTGTATTTGACGAGTAAAGCGACGCCAAAATATAGGATGCAGCTACCTGTATATGTCTTCCACAAATGTTGTACGTATTAGTTGATGAATCATGAAATCAGATATTATTGCCGAGCTATCCATAATAATATATTTATACTCGTGACTGTACTAATGTTTGCAGATCGGGCGAACCGTCTCTACCATATGATCAGCTGTGTTACACCATGATATTATTGTGTGTCAGTAGAACTATAATACACTGACGAGCAATATAAAAAAGCCACTTGTTAAGAACCAAAAATATCTAAATATCTCCTAAACCACACAAGTTAGCTACATGAAGTAAAAAGAATCTTGAAAATAGTTTCATAGGTGTTATTTAAATACACTTGAATGTTGCTTTTTATTTCAAGAAGCTATCTTGCATGGTTTCGGAAATATTTCTTGATAAGTTTAGTGGCTTTTTCATATTGCTAGTCCGTCAGTGTAGTTTTGATTTACCATAATTTATGGTCAGTACCTGGTCGAGCGAGCTCTGCAAGGGTGAAAATAGAGAAATCTCATTTAATAGATAGTTCATACTAATTCCATGCTGCCATGTCATTATTCTAATGTAGCCATCTTGATCTAAACTTTGGGCGACCGAGCTCTGCTCGGGTGAAAATATGGAGAAAACGAATTTTCCCAGATATGAGACCTAGCTAGAAACAATCTTTCACCACTGTAAACCCTTATATTGCAACTTTCATCGAAATTGTTAGAGCCGTTTTCGAGAATCTGATTACAAATATATATACATATATATATACAAATATTGCTTGTTTAATAGTATAGGATACGTTTAGTTTAGATTTGCTTACAATCAGAGGCGGCGTAAGGCGTGGGCGACGTGCCCCACCGCCTACGGCCTCGCGGTCCGAGGCGCTACGGACCTCGAAGGTTTATGCATTACTTACGCTTGACTTTACTTTAAAGCTTAATACTATTACGCAAACGGATCCTTGAATAGAAAAATCCTATAATTCGACCAATACCTAAAAATTTTACAGTCTCATCAACAGTTTTTTTTGTTTTTTATTGCGCCACAGGAGGGCCTCGCGAAATGTACCTCGCCCACTCCCACATCAAATTTAGGTCTTGCCCCGCCACTTCTTACAATTAGCCCAGTATTACCTAGGTACTATAAATTAAAATATTGTAACTCGAGTCACACACTGGTAAAGGAACAAAAACCTATTTCGTTAATTTGTTTATCTTTGGCGAACGCATTACAATGAAAATAGGCTATTAGCACATTGGTTGAGCCTTGAGCCGGTATCGGCTTCATCCTCATATTGGTTATCGGCCAATAAGGGTGGGTCCGGCCGCCATTAGGCTCTCCAAATGTATTTGTTTCCACGAACCCGTTCTAAAAGGGTAAATTGAATGGAACACTTGTTCTAAATATAACTGAGAATCCAATTTACGAAAACAACCGTTATTAAAACGACTGAAGTTGGAATTAAAACTAAGTTGGATTGCGAGTAAACTTGTACTTATAAAATGTAATATTTTCCCTAACGACGACGACGTTTCACTTTAGTTAAAAGCAAACTTATCATTGCAGGGTTTTAAGAGTTATGGAATTGATCCTGTTTTTAAACCGACTTCCGAAAAGGAGGAGGTTCTATGTTCGTAGCATACGTAATTTAATTTTTTTAATTGATTTTTTTATGTATGTTCACCGGTTTCTTCGAGAATTGTGGATCGATTTAGTTTTTTGCGTTTGAAATTGTATTTTGTTTATTATTTTTTTTAATTTTTTTTTTTGTATACTCTCAAGGTGGTTCCATATAAATTTTATTAACTTTGCTTGGATAGTTTTTAAATTAGCTTAAATAATAATACGTATTTCTCTCACTAATTCTATGTGGTTGATATAATGATTTCTTGTCACTGTTATTTACATAGCAGGTAGTGGTACCTATTTGAATTTCTGTGGGGTACCTGTGGTGGTGCCATAACTAAAAAGTGGAAAATAAAAACCTTTTTATTAAAAAAAGTTCGTTGTTTTTTTTTTGTAAAAATAAAATATTTCTATGTATTTTTGGCTAAGAGAAAAATCGTCGAATCAAGTTTCTCTAAAGATACATCTAAACATAATCACAACAATTGTGGGGCATATTTAAAATTCTTGGAAGGTTGTAACATAACATAACATCACGCTTGTAATTCCTGAACTGTTAGGCAGAGCTGTAGCAAATGTATATTGAAGGTCCCCTTTAAATAGCATTATTGGTATATTAATACGTGAAGCAAAAACTTTGTACCCCTTTTTAAGAAAATTACGCAGACGGAGTAGTATGAAATTTGACACTGTTAAAGTTTATATGGAGAAGAAGTGCAGTAAGCTAATATTTTTATATAATATACATTAGAAATAAATTAAATTAATAAAAAAAACATTACACACACTACCATGCGTTTGCCACAAGGTGGCTACCTTAGAATCATGACATTTAAATGAATTATGGTCGAATTTCGACCTCGGGCGATCACTAGTATTAAACATCTCTAACTGGTACACAACCACAAAAGTTACAAAGAGATTATATCATTTGGATTTAAGAGGTTCATTGCCGAGAATACAATCTATATTGTTTACAAACTTCTTACTTAATTCCATATTTTGGTAAAATACTTCAAACTTCCTCGTCCTCAAACCTTTCAAAAGCCTTTGCTTCAGTCCACAAAAGCGTGGAAAATCCTTTGGTTTACATTCAAATACTTCTCCACAACATTGCAGAGGGGGACACAAGAACCTGATCTGCATATTTTTGGAAGTCGCTTGAGTAGACTCAAGCGACTTCAAGATATTTTCCGGTTTTCCAGGTTATTACTGTACCTTTAGGTATTTGTTTGCCTGGACTTTAAATTTATAGGGTGGCTAATTTCCGATGCCAATGGCACCCCTGAAAATCAAACAACCATAATATATAGTTTAGTGTAAAAATAAACAATGAGCTTATTTTTTTTAATTCCGAATGTAACATTTAAAAAAATGATAATATTGTTGGTTGGGGTTTGGATGTTGTTGTTAATTACTTAATGTTCTAATACATAGTGATGTATTAAGGCATTAAGTAATTTTTATGACGTGTCTTGCTTGGTCCTAATAAGTACTTACCTAAAGCCTAAAAGCAAGAATGTAAAAAATAACCCAGTTAATTCTAATGAAAAGAAACAGCATACATTCTAAACTGTTTAAATCAAATCATAGAACGAGAAAGATTTAAATGAATTTACGAATTCGAGTATTTTACTAGATCTAAAAGGATTGAACGAAATGGAGGAAACAGATCAGAGAAATTTCAGTTTGCAAACGTTATACACTTGAAAATGTAAAAAGATTAATCGGGAAAATCGCTAAAAACTTTTATTGAATACGATTTAGTTTGAAGAAAAAAGGCTTTTAGTATTTCAATCCATTTCATTATTTGTTCGTAGCAATTGGATGTTTTTACTTACCTATGCTTAAAGTTCTCTATACGATACAAAATAATGATGTAGGTTCGAATGTTTTAATGATGCAGGTAGGGATTTTTATTTCATTGGTATTGGTAATACCCAATACGTACATTTTCTTTCGCGGTTCGACATTTGATTTGTTCCTAATATTGTGTTTTTTAGGGTTCCATACGTCCAAATGAAAAAACGGAACCCTCATAGGTTTACTCGTGTGTCTGTCTGTCCGTCTGTCACAGCCAATTTTCTGGTAAACATATGAATTTCTGTGACCCAAACACGGACGTGTAACGTAAATAAAAAACAACAAACAAACTGTACCGTGTGACATATCAAATGAAAGGGCTTACTGTGAGGGTCTCGAATATAGTTTTTTTTTTAATAATTTTTGAAGTTTTTTTCTTTAAGATATTTATAAAATTAGAAGAAAATTGACGCTTCCCAACCCAAGGCTTCGCTTCCCTTTATCTCCGAAACAACTGAGCCACAACAATTTCGAAAAAAATACAGAAAATATTTTTATACTTATAGATTACAGGAAAACCTATAAGAAGTAACATCTTAAAATAACATGGTAAATCTCTCAATATTGTGCGTACAAACTTACATTTACAGTTGGAATGTATGAGAGGACATGTTTTTCAACTACATACATTGTTAAGTTTGTTCTTGGGATAAATTCATCCCAACTACGGAACCCTTCATTGTGCGTGGTCCGACACGCACTTGGCTGGTTTCGTATGTAATGTTATTGGGTACTTACTCAGATTTCGACAGCGATGTTTTGTTTAGATATTTGTTAGGGAACTAAGTTTCAGCATTATCTACCAATATTATCTTTCCCTGTACTTTGCCAATAAACGTAACATAATATTGTATCAGTTCTCAAGTAGCCTCCTTTTGTTCTGATATCCATTCTACAGACTTCTGATCTATTTATATTTCTTACTGAACCTACCGACACCATAAGTCTGACAACCGAGTCTGGTCGATACAGACATGGACGTACGCCTACGTAGCACATAGATGAGACTATAAATTGGAGAAGATAATTTTCTCATGCTATGAATGCGCTATAGCATCACTTACAACATGATTTCGTCGCTCGGCATCCAATACCGCGAATGTGACATTTTCGTCAAAAATGTCCACGTGGTGGATTATGACCCAGTTCTTTTCACAGTGAGGATGCCTGTGTCCCAGCAGTGGGAACGTGGTAGGCTGGTTATGCTACAATTTACAAATTTTTTAAGCATCCTGCATAAAAAATCGGATTTTCGTCAAAAATGTCACATTCGCGGTATTGGATGCCGAGCGATGATTTGTAAATTGTAGCATAACCAGCCTACCACGTTGCCACTGCTGGGACACAGGCATCCTCACTGTGAAAAGAACTGGGTCATAATCCACCACGCGGGCCCAGTGCGGGTTGGTGGATGTCACTTGTCTGCGAATTTTTTGGTTTAAGGACATGCCGGTTTCGTCGAAGTCTTTTTCTTCACCATTTTGAGAGCAACGGTGAGGAAATAAATTTCACAAAGTAATGTGGCTTCCTGGGTTCATACCGCTGGGGTCTCCATTGCTCTCATGATTTGTAAAATGTACAAAGGTTTAAATATTTATCAGAATGTTTTTTTTTTGTTTTATATGGTACTGACCTGGTTGGGGCCGGTGAGGTTCAGCCCGCAGGAGTTGCAGCGGAGACATTCCTCGTGATAGTGGTTGTTGTCGTACAACGGGGATGGTTCTGGAACATTACAAGTATATTAGTCAAGAACACAATAGGTACTTATAACATATCAGATCAGGTAATGTGAAAACATGGGTCTCCGAATGCTATAAGAAAAAGCAGCTTCAATTTTATGGACAGAAAAAGTCGTCGGGCAACTACAAAAATCCGAACTGGAGACCGCATATCGGTAAGCGTAGTGTGATACGAACGGACTAGCTAGATGGATCAAAGACTTAAAAAGGTCACTGCGACAGACTGGATGCGGAAAGTAGAGGACAGGGTATTGTGGCGCAGCCTGGGAGTAAGACCACAATAGAAAGGGTTTTGTCGACGGAAGAATAGACAAAATGACTAATAAACAATCAATCTAAACAATCTAAGGCGCGGGACATACACAAGTGACGAGGGGCGCAGGTGAACGTATAGGAACGACGTGGCGCGGAACATACACACAACGCCCACGCCACGCCATATGTGTATGTTCCGCGCCACGTCGTTCCTATACATTTTATATGAAATATGAAACTGGCGCAACGCCCGCGCCACATCGTCGCCACGCCCGCGACACTCGCCATTTGTGTATGTCCCTCGCCTAATAAACAATCACAATCTATCATTTTGTCTATTCTTCCGTGGACAAAACCCGTAGAAAACCCGTTTCTATGGTTGTCATGCTATGCGTGCAGCAGTGGACTGCGATACGCTGAGTTGATTGATGGGAGACCCCATAACATCTCAAACATAAAGTACCGACTGTTCACATACTTAACGCTTTCAAGTTTACCCATCTTCAAACAGGTAAGTTAGTTGGTAATCAAAATCTTCGAATGAAACCGATGCTTCAACTTACCAACTTTGTCTGGATTTAGAACTCGGTAGGCTATCTTAACATTCAATATCTTGAAGCATTTTAAGTGTTTAGTTTAATCATGGTTTGATTTTATATTTCTTAGTAAAGTTTAAGTACATTTTAGGCAGTCTTAGGAATTTCGGGATGGTTTTTTTTTGTAGAATTATTATAAATTTTCTAAAACAACAAGGTGCCTTAGGAACTTAACCGTGTTCAATCAACTTGACCCAAAATTTCGTACGAAAGTGATTAAATTTTCGCAGACCGACACAAGGTGCGCTTATAAATCATAATAAGGGACTCTTAAGAAAACAGATGGGTCTTCAATTTGCTCTCAATATGAACCTTTACCTCATAGTAATTGAGCAATAAAAATTATATGGCCTACCTAAAATGTTTTGAAAGGAAAAATGAATTTGAATACATAATAAGCTGAATTAAAGCTAGCGCAGCGATTGGCCGTAGGCACATAGTTCAAACCCGACTCTCTAGGAGGCGCAAGAGTGAAACCCTTTGAAAAGTTTCCTTACAACTAACCTTCAGAGTTTGTTTGTCGTTCACTTTGTACTAAGGGTCTACGTATCGTAACTATAAAGAGATATTTATAGGGTTCAGTTATTCCATAGTTATCTGTTTTGAATAGCAAGGATTACCTCATTTAAGCCATACACGATGCAAATTACATACAATAAAATTGAACTAACAAATTACTCGGATTTTCTAAACATTAAATAAACATTGTAACGTTGATTGTTGCTTCAACTTATTGCGTGCAACTGGCAATTGAGTCGCACCGTATAAATCAGTCTTTATTTAAAACTTTATTAGAGCAGTGCAAGCGACTGTCAGCTTCTTTTGTTTTTCATATTTTTATAATCAGTCCGTTATTGAATGATCAATCACCGGCCACTAATATAATAAAGAGAAAAGATTTGTTTTTTGGTATGTTATGAATAAACTCAAAAATACTGAACCGATTAAAAAAAAAGAGTTCTACTGTAGAATGCTTTATTATTACCGAGTAACATAGGCTATAATTTATAAAGATTTTCAAGACTAATATTATAAGGAGAAAATATTTGTATTTTTGTTTGCAATGAATAAACTCAAAAACGACTGAACCGATTTTAAAAATTATCTTACCAGTAGAATGCTATATTATCACTGAGTAACATAGGCTATAATTTATAAAGAATATATGGAGCAGGCTATTCTTGCGGCACACATCGTCGCAGCCTTTCACGCCCTTAGTGGCTGCAACGCATAGAGAGTGGGTTGGCCTATAATTAGCCGGATGGGAATCCATACAGCATCTTTTTCATTAAATTATCATGAACCAGAGTCTTTTCATCTTGAGTTTAATCTTTATAAGATTTTATGGGCTCGTGTTGCAGTCGTAATACAAAAAAAAAAGATAACACTTTAAGTTTCAAGTTTCTGTAAGACCCTTAGCAGAAACTGCACATTTTCGTTCAAGTAACTTTTTAGCTTGTAGCCGCACCACTAAGTTGTACTTGAAAACTTTTTATTATCTTAAACCAACGCTGTCTGGCGAAATTACAAACCCATTTATTAAAAAGTGAACGTAGAATTTTTCCGTTGGCCCCGCGCCAAAGGGCATAGTGATGTATCTCGCAAACTTGCCAAGAATCCAGACTTAACATTTTAAGACCAAGTTATTGACGATCGCTGTCGTAACGTGTGACAACCACTTAAATATTCTTTGCGGACTCGCGACACTTCCAAACATAATGCATTATTGATCAACCTTATTTCTTCTATAAAATATAAGGTAGACAATCTTGACATTACTACCTTCGTTGATGAAGAGGGTCTCATCTTTTTAAAAAGGTTACTCTGACAGCAAACTGACAGCCATTTATTTGGATGAATGAGGTTTTTTCTTTGCGTTTTACGAAACCAATTTTTCTGCGACAAAGTTTTGATTGATCATAGATTAAACTATTTGAGACTTTAATGCCACTTGAACAAGGTTTGGGGCCAAAATGTTAGAAAGTGAACTGTTCATAATATTTCTTTGAACAAATTTTGATAGATGGCTCCCAGTTGAGATATTATATAATATAAATAAAGTTATAAAACTTTGGCAGTATACTTAGAGTTTATATTGATTTATATTGGTTTCATAATATGTGTGTATGAAATTCAATGAGCTGCTCCGGAAAGTGAATAACCATATCGTTGGCATAAGGTACACACCATGTTCGGAGAATTGAATCACTTTACAAGTTAATAAAATTTTAGGGGCCCTAAAGCCCGCGTTGCATAAGGACCTTGTATTATTACCGTCTCAAGACAGTTATTATAATACAAAATTGCCTCGATTTCTATATTGAAATATTAAACGATCACCATAGAAAACAGAGCGTAATTAATGTGATCATAGTACGTAATAAAGTGGGCAGTAAATAAGTATTTTCATCTTTTTATAGCCGAGGAAGTAATAGCGACGATAATATTGATGTTACGATAGTCTATAACAATGTTGTTTCTATATTCTATGCGTTTATCGTTTTCGCCAGTTCTGTAATGGAGTTTGTTATTAAAATAAGGCAGGCGTCGTATATTGGATATTGCGAAGATTTTATGTTTAGCGTATTTATCGGTAGGCTCTTTATGCTTAACTGATTCTAAGCATTTTGGTTCTTTCGTATCGTAACGAGCTAAACAAGAATATCCCAGTTCGTGGTCAGAACATTGCCAGTGAGCATGGTTGTAGTATAGTTGACTGATTGAGGCTCTTGGTGAGAGGGAGTGGTATGTAATCCACTATGCGGGCTCAGTGCGGGTTGGTAGATGTCACATGTCTTTGATTTTTTTGTTCTAGGACATGCCGGTTTCCTCACGATGTTTTCCTTCACCTTTTTGAGAGCAGCGGTGATGAAATAATTTACACAAAGTTAAGCGCCCGTCTGTGTTCGAACCTACGACCTACAACTAGTAAGTTGCTGCCGTGACCATTGGGCCACCAGTGCTTCTCTGCTGCTTTTAACCGGACATTTTTAAGTATAATCTCTTGTAGAGCCTGTAGAGTCATTTTGATGGCCCGTCTCTTCATGTTATGCACTGCAGAACATTGTATAACAGTATCTGAATTGAAGTTATAAGGCTGGTAGTCGTTCTTTCAGTGGTTTTCAGGAGGGGGTTTCAGAAATGTATTTGAAGCAACATCCATGCGTGCATTATAAGCACCGAATCGATCTATTAGACAAAAGTAAGTCTTTTCTTGGAAATTTTATATTACTTCAGAAATAACATAGAAAATGGAAAAGGCCCGCCCAGAGGGGTTTTCAGCAAGCATATGCAGGGCAAAAATATTAGGTCCCCACTTTTAAAGAAGTTGCTTTTTTCATACTAACATTTTCTTAATTTATATAACAACCATGAACACTAATGTTTTAAAACTTTTATGCAATAATGTTTAAAAACTAAGATAACGTAATATGCCACTTAGATTAAGCGACAAAAATAAGTTTTGGCTAAGTTAAAATGAATAGTGGTCATTTCTGCTAACAAAATGAGGAGTCATTTTTAAGGTACTTTTTATGTTTAGAAAAATATAAGTAATAAGGTTTTTTACTATTGGCAGTTGTCTATAATGGTCATTATTCGATACAATACCAAGCAATTGATGAATATTTTAAATCATAGAAGTGACGAGGTTCTCTATTTGTGAAAAAAAAAACGCCAATTTCATAGGTGGGAACCCAATATGATAACTGAGAAGGCATGATGAGAGAACACCGCAAAAATATATTTCAAAGTTTTCAGATAGGAGTTCCGTGGTCAGGAGGGTGGATTGCTGACCACGGGGCTGCTATCTGAAACTTTTACTCCCTGTCAAATTCAAATAGCAATCAAAGCTTTTCGATTTGTTGATTTAGAGGTAAATGCAAAAATTATGACCACTTTTGGGTACTTTACTAAATCAATGTAATTTCGTTATATTTGCCAAAAGGCTTCATCAATGCGTCAGATATTTATATATTCACTATCAGGATAGGCTACACTATTGCTCAGAATAACTTATAAACCTTGAATATCCTTTTAAAAATAGTCCAAATCTGAGTTTTCAAAGTCGTCAGGTTTAGGGAAAGCTTACAATTTTTTCATTAGATTTGCCTATTTAAGTCATTATGGGTTAGACTGCTCACGATCATACCAAAATCAGAGGCCCTGAAGATCACGTAATTTTTAGTCTATTTTTGAAATCTGAAAGTGAACTCCTGAACGGGCCCCCTGTTCAGAAGTTCTCCTATCACAAACTTTTCAAATATATTTTCGGTGTCTCTCATCATGCCGCACCTACTCAGCTATCAAATTTTCGCCGTTCATAAGCCAATTTTCGCCCTTGCTCAAAAATCCTCTGGGTACCATAGACTAGTCATTGAAAAATAACAACGTATTGTTGAAGTTTTTCAAGGATCTCATTAGTAAGATCTGTATTGTACAATTAAACATTTCAATAGTAGTTTTGAGAAAGTATTCAGACGAACTAGATAAATATACTTTTGAAGAATTTCGTTGTCTGGCGATACAAAATGGCTTTTGTAGGCTGAATCTGAGCACTTAAAGTAGGACATGCGATAGAAATAGGCATCCGGCGACACACCTGGGATTTTTTCTAGTTATAAACTTAGTTTTTATTGTAAGTAAGATTCGTAAGTAGTATTTTTAAGTAGGGGTTTTTATAGACTTCAAAGAAAAGATGAAGTAGTTATGTTTAAGTTAAAAGAACGGTGCCTTCTTTCTTTTTTATTGATCTTTTTGACTAGCGATCCGTCCCGCTTCGCAAGCGTGCAATTTACATGTCAAGGTGGTATTCTGTTCGCAACACGTTGTGCACAAGTTCTGAGCAAGTGAGCAGTAACCTAACAAAAAGATGCTTTCATGAAATCAAGATACTATCTCATTATTATAATTTGTAGATTTTGTGCCTACATCCATCTGAAATAATGTACCTTTCAAATGGTAAAATATTTTTTCAAATAAGAACTGTGGTTCCGGAGATTACCTTCCACATATACACAAACTCACAAAAATCGCTCTGTCTTTTTAGTATTAGTACGTATAGAGCAGGGGGGCGAACCAATGGCACGCGTGCCATTGGTGGCACGTAACAAAATAGTTTGGGCACGGCATCATTCAGAAACCTAAGTCATTTAGTTTGACAGCGGAAGTCAGACTAATTTGTTCTTTAATTTAAATAAATATAAAACTGTTGATATTAAAATTATGTGATAGTACTTTTTTTTTCCAGGAGTCACGATAAGTCAAGATTATTGGTTGGCACGTCATGGCAACATACTCGTACAATATTTGGAAAAAATGGCACTCAGATGTAGAAAGGTTCGCCATCCCTTTTATAGAGAATTTTAAACGACAGGGCTAACTGAACATACTTTAAATTGAGAATCTATACGTGTTTAGAACTTATATTACATTTTTTAGTTATAAGGTTTACCCAATCGGTACAAGGCTTGAATTTGACTGCCAGCGCATTATTTCGCTGGTTCGATTCTCGTTCGGAGCCTAATTCGCTTCATGTGTTGTATTCTATCCTATCCTATTAAACGAGCAATATTTGTTTATTTATTTGTAATCACGTTCTCGAAAACGGCTCTAACGATTTCGATGAAAGTTGCAATATAGGGGTTTATGGGGGCGAAAAATCGATCTAGCTAGGTCTCATATCTGGGAAAATTCGTTTTCGTACGAGCTCGGTCGCCCAAAGTTTAGAACAAGACAATAATAAAATGTCAATAATGACATGACAGCATGGAATTAGTAAGTACCCTACTATCATGGCAGCATGGAATTAGTAAGTACCCTACTATCATGGCAGCATGGAATTAGTATCTACTATCCTATACGATTAAATTAGCATTCTCTAATCTCACCCGAGCAGAGCTTATAGAAGAGCGAATTATCTTGTAAAACACAAAACCTTATTTCACTCTATACCTCATTTTGAATCTATCAAATAGAGAGACCGGGTTTATCAAACGAAGTTTTCGTTTCAGAAACAATTTGACAATAGTTGCAAACTCGCTTTCAAAGTCGTATTGCGAATTGAGACAAGAGTCGATAGGAACCACTGAACTATTGAATGAACGCTAGAATACGGTTGACAAGAGACCATCACAATTTCTATGCCATCTCGATTTTCAAAGGGGTTCGTCCCTTTGTCGTTTTTCAGTGGGGCGAACAATTATATCAAAGGCCTATCTGGATGTGATTGCTAAAAGAAAGCGGAGATGTCACAGGCTGGTTAGAAGTTTTTGAAAAAGGAATTGGGGGAAATTACTTTATAATTTCCCGAAATTCTATTCTATTTATACTATTATTTATGCTTTTGCTCACAGCTTCGCCCTTGCTACCGGGATAAAAAGTATCCCATGCCCTAGAACAGGATATGGTCTATCTGTGAGCCTAATCCATTCAGTCGTTAAGGCGTGAAAAGGTAACAGACATACAGAGTAACTTTCGTACTTATAATATTGTAGTATGGATTAGATTGTGAATGCTTGCTGCCTACCCCGCCAGGCATCAGACAGGGCGTAGGGATTTTGAAAGAAGGTGAATAAAATAACTTAGGGTTAGGATCACCAGGATCGTAATAATTGTGATTATTGGTTCCCTTTTTGCGGTTAAAATGTTTATTCTGGTTTTTGGGAACGATATGAAGCTGATTTAAACTCAACGAAAAAACATTAAAAAAAACCAAATTACTTAATTTCACGATTTTTTAATTAAAATTAAGTTACAATTAACTACTTACCATATCGTTTCGGCTCAATTTTGACGCACGTGATTTAACTTGCGTGGAAAAGTATAAATATTATTTTTGTATTTTACAAATATTAACTACACTGGAAAATAGTTCTATATTTATTTTTACTTTTTACGCTAACATTTATTTACATTTACGACACGACTACTACTTGGTGTTTTGTTATTTTACAGTACACTTATATTTACAGGTTATATTATTTTAGTCCTAAGTTAATATTGTTTCCCACCAATGACACTGGCTCCTGATAAGAAACTACTCTTATCACGTAAACCTTTCCACGACACGAGAACAAAACATACCATTAAAATATTATAGTCCAAGCTTACAAACTGTGAATTGTCAAAAAATAATTTAATAACACATACCGAGTTTCTAGCACGTCTAATAATATATTTTATAGGAAAACAAGATTCGTTGTAACTACGTTGAAAAATTGCTCAAGAAATTATTCTCGCGATTTTAGGCTGTCAATGTTATGTTATTTGAGGTTATTCGTTGTGTACGGCACGTCACTTTCGTTCTAGTAAACATGGCAGCATTCGGCAACAGATGACAGGGCGCGGGCGGGCGAGCCTGCGCCGATCGCTCGCGTTCATCTCATCTCGTGGTCCGCGCGACCGCGCTGCCAGTTCAAAGTGGCCGCCCGATATCAGCCGGGCCCGACGGTGGCGCCACTCGGGCCCCACTCCCTCGGTAAAGAGGGATTTTCACCCGTCAACCCTCTTCTTCCCGTCGGTAAAGCAGCACGGTGAGACAGAGACAAGCGAGAAGCGCGCGAATCGATTGGCTGATGAAAAGGGGCGGGGGCCGAGCACGTGGCAATGGCTGTTGTCGGTGTCGGTGAGTAGTGCTCGACTGCTCGCATGGCGATTGAGTTTGCTGTTGTAATGCGTTTCACGTTCCGCAAAAGCTCTTTAGCACGCGTAAGCGGAAAGTTTTTCGACGCCCGCTGGTTAATTTTAATCAACTTCGAGTACCGATTTTTAGACATAAGAAGGTATAAATATATCATGAAAATAGTTATTAAAAGGTTTTTTTCTTTTCTATCTTTGCTACCTATTTTGCCATTTTCAGGATTCTTTACTGTTTAATCCGCCTTAAAAATTGAAAAAAAAAGTTTAAAACTTACCAGTTTGTGTACTGGAATCGAAGAATGTGCTAGTCGTTTCAACAGTCATGGTCCCAATAGTTCCATCTAGTATTTGCGTCGAGGAATCTCTGCGGCCGCGGGCTCGCATACAGGCATCATCACTTTGTGAACTTTGACGACGAAAGTTCCGGCACCGAATCATTTCTTCAGTAGTTGACTGCCGTCGAAAGCCACGGGCTATTAGTATTTCTTCAGTAGTAGATTGTCTACGGATCATTGTTCTTTCTGTGGGTGGCCGAGCGCATGGACTAGGATCCCGGCTTGAGCAAGAACTCGAATCTGGACTCCGAGCTCGACCCAATCTGACACACGAAGCTTGTCTTCGCAATCGACTTCGTCGCCTTGCAGCTGATGGACTCAACTCTCCACCACCAGCTCGATCTGGGCTAAGTTGCGAGCGCTCCCGCCTCGGTCTTACTGCAGAATCAGGGCTCAAAGAATCTCTTCTAGCCCTTCCTTCGTCATCAGGGCCTAATGATGGCCCCGAATCCCTACGCCTAGTACCAGGTGGTCCTATTGGATCATCAAAAGCAGTAGCTTGACGTTGTAGTCTGCCAAGTCTGCGTTCAGGACTAGCTGCAGCCCTAGAATCCCTACGAGCTCGGCCGCATTGGGTAGTGGAGTCTCGACGGCCACCCAAGTTCGGTGGAGAGCGGCCGCCGGGAGTAACTTGAGTACCTTGAGCTGTTTGCGACGTTTGGCAAGTCTGCGCTGTTTGGGAGCCACTACTATTAGGCGGCGTAGGTGAAGTAGGTGAGGGTGTCACAGCAGATGTAATAATAGTTGGCATTGTCATCATAGGTTGACATTCGCCGTCGGAGCGGCTTGGTTCATGGATAGCGACTACAGTCACGCATGGCATATGAGTGGATGGTCCAGGATCAGAAGAAGCATCAACAAAGGACGGTGGTGCAGGAGTTGGTGGTGAAGTTCTTCTTTTTCTGTGGGTCGCCACAATTCGCGGGGGTGCTGCGATAGAGTCACGACGATGGCGGTGTCCATCTACTGAGTCTCTGCGTTCTTTGCTTTCCTCAGAGCCTCGTCGCCTGATGCGCCGTTCCCGCGTCGGCATGATGGTTATTGAGTCTTTGCGGTCCCAGTTTGGGAAATCAGCGTGAAAATCTTGAGGTGCCACTTTTGAGTCGCGGCGCTTGGAGGCCATGGATTTGATGCCAGAGTCGGCGGACGAGTCGCGTCGGCGGCGCGGCGGCGGCTCATGGCGCGCCCAGGGCAGCGAGCGCGCGAGGTCCGCCAGGGTCTCGCGCCGGGAGAGCGGAGCCCGCTGGCGCCGGGGCGCGCTGCCCCCGCCTCCCCACTCGCGCAGGATATCGGTTAATTGAGCCAAAGAAGAGCGGCGGCGACGAGGTCCACCTATGAGTAAATGATTTCTAATAACATTTTTGAAAAACCTAAACAGACAGTATTTTATATTGCAAACGTTATTTTCTGAATATGTTTTAATGGCTATAATCACAGTATGTTACGTACCTCTGGGTTGGTTGTCGACGTCTGGCTCCGGCGGCGAGAGGCAAGACACTTGTGCTGCCGAATCCCTTCGATTGCCCAGTCTTTGCCTCAGAGTGGATTCTTCTAAGGTAGATCGTGTAAGCTCGTCCCAGCCGTTGCCTCCAGCCCAGACCAACCCAACTTGATGAGACAGTATCGGTAGGTTGCAAACGAAACATATTGCTGTCATAGTCCTGTACAAAAACAAGAACACTGTTAGAGCACTTGGTTGAAAAAATGACACAGAAAGTTTGAATATTTTTTGAACTAACGATTTATTATTCCGAAAATTGATACCGCGATACATGATGGTTCGTGCACCCGGTAGTCGGCGTGAATAAGCGTGAAGCGACATATCGCGCCCTTGTGCTCGGATCACCGGCCTGATAACCGAACTACCGATATTAAGTCATAACCACTCCCCTAGCTGTCGACGTGTATTATATTATCAATAAGCAATTGATGCGATACTATAATATTCTTGTCGGATTATAATTGTATTGATTATCACATTTATCACCGACAGACGCGAACTTCTTTATCATCTTGTTACATTGAGGGATCAGTGAATTGGGAAAAGCTTCGTCAATTCAATTGAAAATGCTTTTCCCCTACCATGTTATCGTCAGCTTTGGAGACATGTGTTTATCATAAAGGTATACAGAGTCCGTATCGCTAGATAAAAGCGTGTGATTGTTATTGTTGCGGCATAGTGAGTCGACGCATGATGCGTTGATAATGCCTATCTGCCGGCTATTCGGCTGAGCGAGTTCCCCTCAGTGTGACTGACGATTGAGAAGCGGTGTTTAATATTATTGAAGTGGAAACAGGGAATGTGCTCAGTCGGTTTGAAATCTCTCGACAATGGGATCCAATTTACTCGTAAACTTAGAGTACCTTGTAATAGATAAGTCAGTACATGGGAATAAACACTTGAAGCTTCGAGTTTCATCTTCGTTATTAGGAGTTGAATGATTAAAAAAGCCGTTCTGTTCATTCTTATGTAATAACTTTGCATTTTATTGAGTTTTCTATGAGCTATTTAAACTAACTATAAGCTATTTACACACTACCTACCTGAATGAGAACTTTTACTAGAATACTGCATTATAATTAAAGGTAATTTAGATAAAACCAGCTTTTTAGCTAAGTGCGTAAGTTTTAGATATTAATTAAACGTTTTCCCGTAAAAGTTCTGAAATTATCTAAGTGGGTTAATTAATTATAATATAATCTGGAATTTAATATAAGTAATACTAAGTTAATTTTAAATAGTTTCTATAATTTTTATCTACAATTTATGTTTAAACTGTTTACCTATTAATTTAGACTACATTTTTTTCCAATTCAACCTACCTAGCTACTTTATTTTATATCTATTTCTACAGTGCTATAATATCTTATGAACTACTTATTATTATGATCATGTAATCTATTTATAATAAATGATATTGTGTTATGTTTATGAGTGTTCGTTATGAAGTTGTGTTTCAAGAAAAGTGCAGATTGATTTAAAAAGTTGAGAAATCGCGGAGACAGTAATAAACAAAGTTATTTTTTCGGATAATACCTAATTATTTTTGACGGCTTGTATGGTTTTTATAAGAAGGTAGACTTCCAATAAAAGACAAAAAATACTTCAGAGAAACTGAAATTTCTCAGAGTTATTGTCTGTGGGCCTACCACCACCTCTAAAGCAGTATTATTTTAGTCTTACTTCAGTGAGGGAAAGAGATGGAGCTATACGTCCTGTTGAGCTTCATCTCTTTTCCACACTAAAGTAATATTAAAATAATACTGCTTTAGAGGTGGTGGTAAGCCCCCAGTCTTGCAAAACTGTTCAGGATTTAGGGTGGTTTAACTGAAATATTATCATTTTTCATGATATTTTATTTAGAGGTCAACCTTTCTAATAAAATGTTTCTTTTTAATAATAATCCGTCTAGAAAAAAAAACAAAAACTGAAATTAAAAAGCAAAAGATTGTGTGGCAAAGCTTCGGGCGTTCAGAATGCGAATCATTTGAAAAAATATATTATTATTTTATATATATATATATTATTTTTATCTCGCATCTTTTATTTTCTGTTTAATAAATTCAACCTTACAAAGCGAAGCATGCTTGGATATCATGCGATTACAAACTTAAATGCGTTGTGCATAGGGCAGATTTTTGATAACATGCAAGGTCCATACATGTGTTTTGCGGATTATGTTCGATGCTCATGATTTCATGCTTGGTTCAAAGTTTTCATGCTTGGTTTACATAACCATGCTTGGTTTCCAGGGACCTGTAATGGCGCAGACGAGGTGAGGGGGACTGAGGCATGTCGAAAGCCGGGTCATTAGGTCAGGGCGCTAATTGAGGGTAATTCCCATACACAATTATCACATCAAACACTTTGTACATCTGAAACAATAGGTAAAATAAATTAATCGTATAGGTAATTGCAGAATGAGGCCGTCTTTAGTATCGCTGAAAATTGAAATTTTTTGGAAGATTAAAAATAGTTTAAAAAAGTTTGTGTTGTTTTTTTTGTAAGTACCTACTGAAAAATTTTTTTTGTAATAAAACAGTAAAACATAGTGTATTTGTGTTGTTTGTATACTTAGATCTAGAAATCAAATATTATTGTCTATAACTTAACATACCTAACCTCTAACCTACACCTATAGGTAAGTACATAACCTATCCAAATAATAATAGCCTGATACATATACCTAAAAATACCTGACCATATCACAATTCATTCAAGGATGGCATGCCATCTCCTAAATATACAAGGTGTTTCAGAATAGTGTGGTAAAATTTAAGGTTGTGGTACAGACCATCGAACTGAACAACTTTCTCCATGGGACTAACACCATAATCGAGAGAAATTTATCAGCCGTCCCATACATTTGGGTCGAGTAGGTATTGAAGCTTTATAGGTAGTGTTGCAAAGAACTCGAGTCTTGGAGTCCTATATCAACGGACTCGGATGATGAATTACAAGACTCGACTCATTACAAAAGGACTCTAAGACTAGAGAACTAAATTCTCTACAAGCTCTTGAATGTTACATGAGAGCTCGAGTTTCTGTGCGCTCGAGTTCTTTTTTTTGAGTTTTTTGCGGCGAGTCGCACTCAAGTCCTCTTCGTGTATGAGTCTAGCAATTAAATTATTACATTTACAAGACGGGGAGAAAAGTCTTTTCGAATGATGAGCTTCAAGTCAAGTATTCATGCTCCGAGTTTTTCTCGAAAACTCGAGTTCATTTTAAGACTCGAGTTCTTTGTAAGACTCAAGTGACTGTTAAATGACTCAAACTCGCCTTGACTCTAGACTTCGAGCCTTTTTAGCACACGGAGTCTTGCATAATTGAGTAGAGTCTTTAAAATTACGACTCGTGGACTCGAGTCCTTTGGAACACTATTTGTAGGGGACAGCTGATAATTTTTTCTCGATTGCGATATTGGACCCATGAAGAAAGTTGTTCAGTTTGATGGTCTGTACCACACCCTTAAATTTTACCACACTTTCTGAGACACCCTGTGATCTTTATGTAAACAAAGAAAATAAACAGCATTACTTCCTCCTTAATTATGTGAAGTATAAATGGAGTATCCGTGTTTGGTGTCGTAAAGTAACAAATAAAGGTATGTGTTATGGTTATGAGGTGTCAACTCGCAAAATTGTCCTGGATACATCAAATATTTGAAAACTCGACAGCATTCGGTAATTTTAGCCGGTTCCAGTCAAACGTTGATATATTATTTTTATTGTTGTTTAAGGTTTTATTTCAAGAGTCGTAAGGCATTATTAATTAGCATTTGTAGGTAGCCGACCCTACGCCGGAAGTATCTTGTGAAAGTGTTAATAAACCCTGTCCAGGATTAAACTTTTACTTAATCACTCACATTTGGGAATTAGTAACATATTCATCTGTATTTTTTTTTACTTTATATATCACCACTTTTTCTAACAATTGTAGTTCGAATAACATTATTAAATTGGAATTGTATCATCGACGAAAATTGAGGTAACACAATTAACCTCATTATAGTCAAATGTATAGTGGTGGTTTAAAATAATAATTTCGGGTTTACTTCCTCAAATAATCAAATCATCCGCAGGTGAATTTTCTGATTCATTTGTTTAGGTTTTTATCAGATACTTTTGGAATAGATCTCAAGTCAAACTTTTCGATATTTTAATAAACTGTCAAAAAATATTTATTGAAAACAGCGCCACTCGGTTACAGTTCCCCGCACCATTTTCAGAAAGCTTGCCGACCTTTCAGCATAGTGTTCGCTGAAAATTGTAGATGGCGTTGCAGTACCCGGCGTGAAATAAAGCTTGCATAGAGCGTACGAAATTGAACCGTCGATACAGAGATGGCGCTAGTAGGTACATTGGTACTAAATACTTCCGCGCCTAGAATAAAGGTACTACCACAGATGAATACAGACGGTGAAACTTGCAAAATCATTTAAATAAAAAGCGACTCTTGCTACGACACAATAAAATGCAATTCAGGTTGCACATCGCTAATTACCTATACAGACTACCACAGATGGTTCACTCTGCATTTTAAGTATGAAGCTACAAGTACGCAGCGGGCTGAGCGTAACGTAGTCAGAAGATATAAAACCAGAATAATACCAGAATAACCAGATAATAAAAAAAAGTCAGAGACAAGGGGGTCGGCGGTGGGCACCGCCGACCCCCTTGTCTCTGACTTTTCGGACTCTCTCGAACTGCAGGCCACTCTTCTTCGCGTCCTCCTTAACCCTTCCTACCACCTCTGTATTGGTGTCCATTGTGACATCAGACGACACAATCACAGAGTGTTTTGGTTTATGACCCCAGGTTTTTTGGGGTGCGGTCAGGGCCTCTGCGGCGCACCCGGCTTGTCGCACAAAAGAGCCGCCATTCAAAGGAGTGCCGTTCGGCGAAAGCCGGCGGTCCGTGCCGCTGGCACGGTGTGTAGCCTTTAGAGTTACGCGATAGAGCCAACTTCTAGGTGAATATAACTGTAGATAATTAGCGCTGTGCGACCTGAATTGCACTTTATTGTATAGTGGCAAGAGTCGCTTTTTATTTAAATTATTTTGTGGAGTGAACCATCTGTATTCATTTGTGGTACTATTACTAACATTCTTTTTCCTATTCAGTTAATTGAACTGAAATTCAATATTACGAGGTATCTAATGTTATCGTATTTTGGAATTTACATTTTGCTACTTAGTGCAATGTGGCTGTGAAAACTCAACAATATCTATTTTCGCCAACAGAATGTAAATAGGTACCTATATACGCGAATGGTCGTGGAGTTGCGGACACCAGCCTGTTGTTTATACTTAGTTAAGTGTAGTTATATTTTATTTCTTTATGTTCTCTATTCTTGCAGGTTTTTTTATATCAGTTTCTTGTCAATTTTGTTACAGCGTTTTAGTAGGCCTTTAAATGTAGGTAAGTGCTGCGAATACTTATCACTATAGGTATATTATTAAACAAAGTCCCTCCGCCGCGTCTGTCTTTCTGTCTGAACGCGATAAACTCTCAAACTTCCGAACGGATTTTCGTACGGTTATCACTAATGGACGGAGTGATTCATGAGGAAGGTTTAGGTGTATACTTAATTAAGGTTTTGTGTAAATTGGCTGAAATATGACGATGATTGTTGAAGATGTCGATGTCGGGAAAAATAATGCCGACTGGGACCTTAAGGCTGTATACAGAAAGAAAGCTGGAAACTTATAAGCGCTTACCGGCGCTTGACAGCGCTGGTCCGTTCTACACAAAGGAAGCTGGTTGAAGCAGACCAAGCAAAATGATTATTAATTTTAAATGACAGCGCCCAGCGCTGACCAGCGCGTGTTGAAGCTTTTCGGAACTTGTCGGCACCGTTCAGTGCTTATCGGCGCGCGTTCATATATTTTCCTGCGCGGGTTACCAGCGCTGTCAAGCGCCGGTAAGCGCTTATAAGTTTCCAACTTTCTTTCTGTATACAGCCTTACTAGCGTGCGCCGCGTAAACCAATAGAGTTACATGAAAACAATGTGGCTGCGACGCGATGGGTCGGTCGGGGGCCGAAGTCGCGATCAGAAGCTATACCTAAAGTAATATTATATTTATGATTTCCTAGAATTCGTTCCTAAATGAAAGCGTAGGGTATCTAGGCTACCTACTTAATTCAGTTGTTTCTAATAATAATAACGCACTCCTCCAGAATACCTAATTTGATAGGTAAAATAATTGGCAACTTTCCTCGAAACAACAACTACGAAAGTTACAATTCAGATCATTACATCTCTCTAGAATTATCTACGGTCTGGTGAGATACAATCATTTGAACAAACATTATTATGTTCCGTTTCACGGCAGCTAGGAATTCGAACGTAAATCCTAGCAGAAGAGGGCTTAGCAACATGCAACGCAACCAATTAGGCATTTCACAAGCCGACTTTACTTTTCAGATATTTTCTCAATTAATTTTCATGTCGGCCATCCATCTTTTGTGAACCACCAGCAATCATAATGGCAGTTTAGTCCCTCGTTCGTAATAGCGGAATAATAGCATTCATTCGAGTGGTTGCTTTTAAATCTTTAACATTTTTAGAGAATAGTCCATGAACAAACGGGAATGTTGTTCAATTTAGATTGGTTTTTGATTGATGGGACGGGTAAAGTTTTAAATGAATTTTGTTGGGTGCGTCTCGCCCGCGGGCGGCTCCTGTCAGCCCGGCCGCTTCATTCAATTAGGCCTCAACAAATAATACGCTCGCTGTAACGACATATTTTGGGCGTGAAAGAGTCCATTACGTACCTATAGGTACGTATAGAGTTTTCGTACGTTACAAAATTGATCGCAGCTAACATCATTATCTACGGTAGAATGTTGGTACACAGTGAATTCTAAATGAGAGTTCCGAACAACACTGAATTTTGAACGCACAAGCAACTTTTGCATTACGAAGCGTTCTGTTAAGCGCAAATAAACTTACACACGGTTACAAAGTGTAACAGTTTAATGCTAGTACATCGGGAATGTTTCGTTAGTTAGTTGAAACAGCAATTGGGATACATAGCGAGCTTCCTGTGAATGCAATTTTACTGGAAAATCTTTGTTGATTACATTCTTTGTCCTAACCATGTATCAAATCGTCGTTGCGCGTGCAAAAATGGCTATGTGTTATTTCGTGATTTTCGGTTTTTTATGCAGTTTGAATCGTTATTTCAATACACACATACTGTAAAAACAGCTATGTGATAAATGCAATATTTAAAGAGTTACGGAATGTATCTATGTTACATTCATACATCGAAAGTTCCATATAAACACGTTAAATATGTATTAAAGTAAAAGTAAAATATTTGAATATTCTAGGTATTTTTTCAGAAAATCAGTTATTTGCGTCTCCTGTAAAGTGTGTAAAAACACAGCGATTAAGGAAAGCGCAGCGACGAAATAGGAGAAGCAATTATTGTAGCTACCTTTCTCGTTCAGCAAGGCTGGGTTTAATTTAGGTAGTTGATGTTATCGTGTTACTGGCCTTGAATATTGGACATGCTTTGTTACCGGTGTGGCAGGCTGCCTGCATTGTGAGTCCTGTGTTAGTCTCTGGTTTTCATTATTGTATGTCCGTACACATACTAAAACTATTGTTCGTAAATTGAAAAAGGTAATTAAAAATTCAGTGTTGAGGTTTATTTAAATTTGGAAAGTCAGAAAAACTTGATGGGGTTTTTTATTGTATAATTTATACTTTGGGTTCCTACGGAGAGATATTAGTGAAAGGGCAATGACCGCTAATGCCATGCTAAAACGCCACAGCTATAGACGCTTTACTTTAGTTAGTGGAGACAGAAGTTTTTAAAAGCATCTGCAGTCTTTTTAAAACGATAGAATTAAAATTGATTCTGTGTTTATAACAAAACTTCATTCATCATTTTATTGTCGTCTGACTTTGCCTATATCGTTATAATGTGCAATTTTATAGATATTAGCATTTCACCCGTTGTTTATAAGTAGGTACGATTGCGATTAGTTGTAATTAGTGTTCATACGTATACACCACTCTCATGCATCGATGGAGGTCTTAAGATATATTCACACGCAGAGATGGGCATAATAATCTGCTTGAGCTAGCTAGAGCCATCCGAGCGTTATTATGCGATAACCGGTTATCCAAGTATGTCTAGATTTCTGACACTCAAAGGGCTTCTTCAAGTTACGTTATGTATTGGATGTTTCATAAGTAGGTGTATAAGTAGCAAATTTCTTTTAGCACATTCGACTTCACACTTTCATAGAACTCATACGCCATACATATTGGAAGTGAACCCTCGGGGAGGGTTGCCGGCATTACGTTTGCGGTAAAGTTAACCATCTCGGACGGTCAACGGCATTAGTTTTATAACCATGTTATAAAACACTGTAAAATAGTGTTTTCACGTGGTCTTGTCGCTATACGTAGTTTCCAACCTTTTAATAATTAAGTGAATATTTGTAACCGCGAATAAAACATTTGGATTTTAAAAGCAACGCAATTACTAATAAATCTTGTTGAAATATACATCAGATTTTATTTTCACAGTTTATAATGTTATATTGGCTAAGAAAAACCTACATTTAAAATGAGCCCTTCGCGAGGGCTCTCGGCATCCGATATGCGACTAGGTGAATCAGCCAGGAGGGCTCCCGGAACTGAACGTGTTAAAGCTACCTACTACATGAGACGAGGCAATCGAATGTTGGTATCGCAGGCGGCCCCATAAATAAAAGTTATACCATATTTCAGGTTAATGGTTTGTCCTCGCCTGTGATACCAAAATTCTATTGATTATAGGTAATGTTTGTTTTTCTCTTTTCGGTTATGTTTTTTTGTAGTGAGGTTTTTTTAAATTTTTTCATATATTTTTTTGCTTATTTAATCGATCAGAGACGTGGTTTCCTCTGCTATGAAATCGTGAGATAAAATCTACAAGTACCAATTAGATATTATATAGGTAATGTACCCAGTAACTCAACCAAACCATAATAAATTAATATCATAACTATACCAAACAGGTATTAGACAACTTTTAATTAATTTAATTAAACTTCGCCCAGTTCGGATATTATGGTTTCATATGAAAACTACTTGTATTTGTTCGATACCTAGTTATGACTATCGAGTTTCCTAGCTCTTGTTAAAACTTGATACCAGGAATATTCCAGGTAACCCGGATTTTGAATTTCCAGTTTCGGTAACACGAGTATTGAGTAAATTCTAGATTTGTGGCAGTAAAAGGCACTTTAACTGGCTTCGAAAACAGTTACCTGTTCTGCAGTAATTCCGAGAATTTCTCTAATAATGCAAGGGAACAGGAAAATTTTTGCGAAAATTATTATTATGAAAATTGGAATTGATGGCTGTCAATATTGGAACAGAAAATAGCGTTATTGACAAGTGACTTAAGAATATTATTTGAGTGGGCGTTTGATGTTCTCTGGTATAAGCTATGGTTACCAATGAGGCTAAGGGTACCAATCATTATTGTTATCACTTAGATAAACAGCTTTGGTGTCTGCTTATTTGTTTAAATATTTCCCTACTTTTACTACGTTTTGTAGACAAAGGTTCATCTTTCCCAATCTTAATAACATTTGAAGTATTTGCACTGTTTAAAATAAACATGTTAGAATTCATACGCAAAAGAACAAGTTGGGATCATACCAACTTGTTCTTTTGCGTATGTTACCGCAAATAAACGTATTTTCTTTCTTACTTGTTTCTTTTTATCTGTCTACGTCTTCCAATACGACTAGAGTCAAGAGCCGTGTTCTCTCAGAGAACGTTAATCATTATTAGACAAAACTATAATGTGATTACTGCTGGCTCCCCAACGGCCAGTCTGCATTAGTTAACGGACGGTGAATAATGAAGCCATATCTCATACATCAACATAATTTCTTTGGAGTTTTCTTGTGAAATATGATGAGAAACTAGCTTAAGATATTCTAGAATGCAATATTATAATTTTAGTTCATAGTGTTGAAGGTCCAATCAGCTTGTAATCTAGTGAAAAGAAGATTGAGCCGTAACCGGCGAGATGAATCCTGAATCCATGAATGAAAAATAATAAAAAAGTGTTGGAAATAAAATAAAATGGAATAGTCTATCGTCAGAAATTATACTCAGTGTCAGTCGGTTATGTTTCAAAGTGAAGGCACGTGAAAATATTCGTAGAATTTGGCAGAATCGTTTTTCTTACGTCCATAGCGAAAATAGTAATCTTATTGTTACAAATACTGAAGGCGAACATTATCAAAAGTTATCTGTACCTTCTAAATTAGTAATTTATCATAAAATATCACATTGCAAACGCAAAAAAATCGCTGAACAAACACGTTTTTATTGTCAACTCGTAATTGCGTGTCGTGACCCTCGAAACAACACAATACGTGTCAGGAACTTTACATATAAACGTATCTGGAACCACTTTTCCGTTCGTCGGGCAAATAAAACGAGCTCTAAACCCCCGGGACGATTTCCCTTTATGACCCGATGATCATAAACAGGTATATGCAGGTTAAAATAAATGTATGGTTTGTATTTTGTATGTAGTAATGCATGAACATAAAAAGGCTGCCCAAAGTATGTATAGTGCACTAACAAAAGTGGTCGCCTTTTCAGTTACAAGGACCATGAAACTACATTACATCGGGGAAAATGCTTGGTATTCGTTGAAGTGACTATATCCTATACTATAAAAAAACGAGCAATATTTGTATATATAAATATTTGTAATCACGTTCTCGAAAACGGGTCTAACGATTTCAATGTAAGTTGCAATATAGGGGTTTATGGGGGCGAAAAATCGATCTAGCTAGGTCTCATATCTGGGAAAATTCGTTTTCTCCGTATTTTCACCCGAGCAGAGCTCGGTCGCCCAAAGTTTAGAACAAGATGGCTACCTTAGAATAACATGACATGGCACCATGGAATTAGTAAGTACCTACCATCATAGCAACATGGAATTAAATGAGCATTCTCTATTTTCATCCGAGCAGAGCTCGGTCGACGTACTAATAGGATTAAACGGTATATTAAGATAAGAAACAAATGAATGTGTTTAGTTTCGAGCATAGGATTCAAGCATAAGTTTCAACCATTTCCTCGGTTGTTGTCATGAAGGTTAACTTTATTTGTAGCTGAGCTTTTAAACTACTACTATCAATAGATATCCACCCCGTCGATTACATGATGTGTCGTACGATTCACGTCCTTTATGGCAGTAATCTGAAACATGTTCACAAACTTCATTTACCTACATAGATGCACCCGAGGTGCATAGTTTGTAAGGCGTCTACACAAGTTTACAAACTTCGTGCTCTGAAACATTAGGGTGCTCATCTAGAATGCAGTAGAGTACCTGTAAGATGACCCTTGAGCATTTTCGTTGAAGGTCTGAATTAGGTTTTCTGTCACCTAGATCAAGCGTAGGTGGTTATTTAATATTTAAAATGATATTAAAATTTCAAAAAATCCCGTCACAAACATTTCCTAATTTGTCTTTCCTACTCAATCACCAGACCCTGTTCCACATCTATCTATAACCTATTCATTGAGACCATTTTAATGAGCCCAAACACGATACCTGTGCTGTAAGTTGGTAAGGGAGTTGGGTATCCTGCAAATTCCAGGTGATGCTGCAGCATCCAGTTCAAGGGTACTATGTTTTTCTAATATCATTGAAGTGACAGAATACCAAATTTCAAATCGATCAAATTAGTAGAAGATGCTTACATCCATTCATCAACTAGAAAAGAGCTGATAATCTTCAAACGGCTGAACCGATTTTGATTAAACATATCTAAGAACCATTACTAGAAAACCTGCTTTCAAATAAAAAAAACCGCATTCAAATCGGTTCGGCCGTTTCAGAGCTACAGTGCCACAGACACACACATAGCGGTCAAACTTAAACTTTTTTGCGTCGGGGGTTAATAATGTCAGATGATCGGCAGATGTATGTGGAAACGGCGGAACGGACGCCCTAGAAGGACATATAGTGATGTTTTTCAGAAAGGTCTGGTCCGTTGTATTCGTGTCAAGAAAATTCACGCGGACGAAGTCGCGGGCTGATGCTTGTAACATTGTTTCAATTACGTTTTGCTATTTCGCTCTTTGTGATTCTGCAGAGCGTGAATTTTGATACGCGGGCGCCAACGCATTTCACGAACAATATCGACACTGCATTTATCAACGTGATTTCAATATGAACTGGAATAATTATTGAAAATTCTGCTTTCATATTTCGATATTCAATGTTTTGATATCCATTTGGTTAGGTCCAATAGAATTTGTTGGATGTGATGTAGTTATTTGAATACTGTTTTGGTAAAGCTGTGAAATGCATGTTTTGTTTTAGTATTTGCACGTAAAACGCATAAATAATACCTATTTATAGGCATAATTTTGATTGAAATAATATCTATGAGTTGTATGATTTTGCATAGCTTTTCATTACGTTATCAAAACATAATTGTCATCGAGCAAGTACTGGGTATAAATGAGTATTATTCATTATTATTTCCCGGTATTTCAAAATTTAAATAAGTTGGTTCGTGTATTTCAGTGTTGACATTTAATATTATTGCATTTGAATGTCTTCATATTTCGTAATGGTAACAATTTCCGAGTACCTATATAAGCAGATATTGCTAATTAGGAAGACCATGAATTCATTAATTATCGAGTAAGTAAGTATACTAACGGAGATTGTTAAAATTGTCTTTTGTTAAATGGACTCTTGGACTATATTTAATTTTCTTGATGGTGTGTTGTTGTTATTAAATACCAGCTGCTCCCTGCGGTTTCACCCGCATAAGTATCGATCCCGTAAGAATATCGGGATAAAAAGTATAGGATACTTTTTATCCCGATACTGTCCTATCCTACGTAATTGTCTACCCATATGCCAAATTATATCCAAATCCGTGTTCAGCCGTTTTAAGCTGTGTTCACACTAGCGCGACGCGACACAGGTTATTGTTATACCGTGAAGTTTTCTTAGAAATTGTATTGTTCGAGTCGCGTCGCGCCTCGCGTCGCGCTGGTCTGCACAAGCCTTTAGCGTGAAAGCGTAACAAACAAACAATTAAACAAACGAACTGGCTTTCGCATTTATAATATTAGTCAGGATTCAAGAGCGAATATTATTATGAGTCACTTATGAGGTTATACATATTTCATGATCGTGTTAGAAGAAAAACACATCCATCGTAATGTCGCAGAGATTTTAATATTACGTAGGTCTGTCTTTAAAAAAATGACATAATAACTATTACAATCAACACCATGGTGGTGCAGCCATGGTCGCACTGTCAAAAATGTATCGTTGGTTGAGCAACCAAGGGGACACCAGCGGGGTAATTGCAAAACACATTAACAGTAGCAATGGCTTTCATTTTGACAGTTCAACAACATTCATTGCGTTATTTACGTTGTTAAGCAGACATATTTTTCGAACATATGAAGCAATGGATTAGCAATATCCTTCAAAATCATTCAGATTGTGATTGAAAGTGTGTTGTGCGATTAGGATGCAGGTGAGGTACTCTCCATGAAGCTGTATACATTTTATTGGTAGTGCGACTGGTTTCATTGCCCTATGTAAACCTTTTCTTTGACTCGAATACCCAGCAAAGCCAACATTTTTACATTAAAAGATTCAATGAAGAAAAAGAAATCAATGACAAAAAAAAAGATTTTAACATCTTCCTAATTTGAATAAGAAAAACTCGGAGTTAACGAGGTCTAATGAATGATAAATGAAAACAAACCGTTGAAAAGTTTGCTTAGGCCTTGGCCCTTGGGTCAGATTATGGCCTGCCGGGAGTATTTGGTAACTTTGAACATCTATATAAATAAAAATGAAATGCTGGACCGATTCGGCAATTTTTTGTTTTAAAATGTTCGTAATAGTCCTAATTAGGTTTTTAGGGAAATGAAAATTGAAGTGTATAGAGTGCCGCTAGCGGCACTCTATACACTTCAATTTTTGCGGTACTTTATCCGATAGGGATGAAGTTATACACTTCATCCATTTATCCTTATCGGATAAAGTACTGCTATTTGCGGCATAACCAATGAGGGGATTTTGGTTCGGATTGTCACCTATGATGAAAAGTGGATTCTGTGTGACAATCGAAAACGTCCGTCTTTCGGTCTTTTGATAACTTTTTACAGGGGAAAAATGTCAAATCCAACGAGGCGGGGAAAAACGCCTTTAAAGAGTTTATCGATTACCTTCCCCAGGATTTCATTAGCAGAGCCATCAACGAACTTCCATCAAAATGGCAAAAGTGCATCGACACGAATAGTTTAAAAAAAAAAAAAAAAAAAAATTCTATGTAAAACGCCAATTTCATAGGTAAAGGACCTAATATATCAAAAGTCACTACAATGATATGAATTTACGAAAAATTAAGTAGTACATGAACATGGCTGGAAGGTTAGCTTAGGTTAGAACTGGGACCACACAACGTCATGCCAGGGTTCGTTTAGGCACAAAAGAATGTTATGTTTTGGGAATGTGGTGTTTTACAGCGAACTAACCGCAACAATCAAACAAAATAACAAGTGACAGTGACTCAGTGACAGTCACAATGCAATGCTTACGGCATTTTAGCCGGACCGAGGCAACGCCACTATTATGTCGCTAGCGGCACTTTATCCACACTACTTTCATATGTAGAGTTCGCAAAGGCCTTTGCTTAGTATTGCCATACTAATTTATATTCACATCTATCCATCCCTGTCACACATTCTCGCGCTTTCTCTCTCTCTGGTACAGTCATTCGTCATACACGCGCTCTGTACAATTATATTAATAACTGTGGAAATAATCAACCAATTCTATTGTGAAGAGTCTATAATAGCAGTAATAATGAATAGTTCGTGATTGGTGCATGTGTTTCCCTAAAGCAACCTGCTGCCACCATCAATTCTAAACATAAATTTGAAAGAAAGAAAGAAAGAAAAATATTTTATTTGGGACACGCACAGGAAATACAAACAGTAAGCAGGTAATAACAAAAAAAAAAAAAAAAAAAAAACAATTATAACGACCTGTGCGAGGCCAAAAAGGCTCCTATCTCAGCATAATGCGGCGATATTTAAAAAATAAATACCGCAGCGCTGGTATTCTGATAGGGCCCAATTGGTCCCCCTGATTGGTCCTTCGAGCCGAATTATGATAACGAGGTCTGGTTATGACCAGCCGGGAGTATTTGGTAACTTTGAAAATTTTATTATAAATATAGTGACATCGTGAATGTATTTTATATCGTTAGTAGTAAGATTATGGTAGGAGCACGTACGGTTTGGCACAGTTGTGGTTGAAGGAAGTTGGTAGTATTTTTACGTACATGGGAATATTTCAAGGTAGCACACAGTTACAAACATTGGATGTTCATCTGATGGAAAGTATTTACTGAAGAAAACATTAAATGTCTCACAGTCAAAGTCAAAGTCAAATAATATGTTTCAATTAGACACACAAAAGGCACTTTTGAATGACAAAATTTAGTCGCCCCTTCCAAAAGGTAGTTTTCATATGGAGAAGAATGGGCAAGAAATTCCACCGTCTAATACCATAATAGGTAAAAATAAATAAAATGAAGCCATGACAGATAAATTAATTATGTGATAGATATATGGTGCTCACATATTTACAAACATTATAAAATAGTTAATTGACTCAGGCGTGTGTGTTTGTGACACAACGTGTTACCACGTCAAGCGCCGAACGCAGCGAGCGTGTCATTGCGTTCGGCGCTTGAGGTGACAACACATTGTGTCCGGATTGGCAACAAGTCAATCGTCATCCTGAGGATGCTTCGTTGAAACAAGAGTCGATTTTTTACGGGATTCTTTATGGCTCTATAAGAACAGTTAGGCGAAATAAGTTACTAAATATACGTCGTCTATTGTATTTTTTAACAACAACATATAAGATATTCCTAAAATTATTCAGTGTGTGAGATCGAGTAATCACAGAATGTAAAATCAATGATAAAACAATAATATATTGTACAGTTAAATTAGCAACCAGTTTAATTTTGTCAAGAGTCTAAATGGTCTTAAGGAGCAGGACCAGCATGTTTCCAAGCATTCTTATCTTGGATATAATCCTCTAATTTGTAATATGCTTGTTTACAAAGTGTACTTTTAATATGAGTTTTAAATTTTCTTTCATTTAATTGTAAATTAAACTCCTATACCGGTTGAATCACCCTGCGTTGAAGTTTTTAGTCGGTTATAAAAAAAAAATCTGCTGTTCCAATACATTTTGCCCGCGTAGGTATTGCACTTTTCTATGAAACAGCAGATTTTTTAAATAACCGACGTAAAATTTCAACGCAGGGGGCAGGGGCAAATTTCAGAATCATGTACTGAATCCATAGTATAAGTTTTCGCGTCGATGTGCCTGCCACCCTGTATAATAAATATTTATGTTATATTTAAATTAAGTGAAATAAAGTGCGCCGTGTTGGTGAATTATAGGAGTCACCTTTAACTTCTTAAAAAATTGCAATTCCCAGCAAAGGTTCCACTATTTGGTAAAGTATAGCTAAAAGAAAACACAAATATCATCCACTTTACGTAAGTCGTAAAAAGTGTCTAGAAAGGGAAAAGGGTTAGGTACCTACACAGTGCCCACACGGTGTCATTAATTTCAATATACAACGCCCTATTTTGACAGGAAAATGCTGTAGGACACGCGAAAAACCTTGACCGGACTGAACGTAAATAGTTTTGTGAATATAAATTATTTATAGTGGCATCACTGCCTCTAGTATTAAAAAAATTTAACAAAGTCTAGTCGTCGCAAGCGCTACTGCTCAGCATGAGGTCCTGGGTTCGATTCTCTAGTCAAGCAAAGTGTTTTTGGGCTTTCCGCTGCATCAAGAAATTCTCAATAGCAGCCCGGAGTCCGGATTTGGGCCCGGTTTATGGCTGTCCCCGATTACATGGGACTTAAACATAACTGGCAAAATGTGGGTGTAGAATAGGTACACCTCTGCCTAATTCTTCGGGGATTACAGGTATGGTGAGATGTGATGTTATTTTACTGTCGTAGATGGATTTTCGAATCCGATGTTTTACAAAACCGCTAGCTGTTTTACAAAACAATTCCGATACCTAAGTAAAACATTGCGCTATTGCCATTGCGCTACGTTTAATTAAACCGCTACCCACTTAGAAGTAATGCAGAATGGCTTATCTGCAGTCACAATCCGCGTTTGGTGTGGCTTTTAATCCGAATTGGTCGCAGTAACTAAGCTAGGGCACCATGACCAATTGGTTTAGGTTAGGTCAGAACTGTGACCAACCGCGCGCAAGCCGGGCGAGCGAAGCGGGCGGTGCCGCGGTAGCGGCCGGCGACTGCTACTTCCAATTTGGTCGCAGTTACCTGGCTATTTAGGATTGACTTTTATAAAGTTCTGGTGTTTTCACTTGAGTTAGGGTAATTTTCACTCATATTACTCGCTTTATTCATTTCTGTTTTGGACGCCATTATTGTTGTTATGATACACAGAGCCATGAGCGACATAATTTAGAACTAAAATCTACAATCTGACGTTACATTTCACGCTGTTTTATATAACCTCTAATCGTCGACCCGTTGCATTGATAAATGCAAAACGGTTATGCAATTCTACGTTTTAGAGTTCAGTAATTATGAAAAACCGCTAAACGTCGTTCAGCTATTTTACATAACGGAGCTGTTTTGTAAAACAACTAGCGGTTTTGTAAAACAGCGGATTCGACAATCTATCTGCGACATTACTACCGTTGTTTTTCTGACTTCAAGCGCTGCTGTTGAAACTACCTCATAAACTCATAAGGGAGAAATAACCTGAACATAAAAGCTACTTGCACCGACACTAGTAGTTTGATCCGTCATAAAAGACAGTTGGAAAAGTAAAAACAAAGCGAAATAACGACACATCATGTCGTAGAGACCATAAAAGTTGAAAACAACATTTTTATGGGATAGGGGCATAGCTTTTATTGTTTATGGCTCCGTTTATTGGTTTTAGGACCTCGTTGCGACAAGATAACGTGTTTTTCTCGTGAATAAGGCTAAGTGGCTGAAATTGACGATTGGGCGATTGAAAAACAAAACAGATGGTGCGAAAGTTAGCTTTTATTGTTTCCCATAACATTACGCTTGTAATCCGCGAAGGGATAGGCAGAAATGTACCTATAGTAGGTACACACACATTTCGCCAGTTATGTTTGAGTCCTATGTAATAGGGGGCGAGCCTATTGCTATCAACCGGGCAGGAATCTAAGCTCCGGGCTGCTACCGAGAAATTCCTGATAGAAAACCCAAAAACACTTAGCCCGACCTGGGAATCGAACTCAAGACCACATGCTTAACTCATGTCGACATAAAAAAATAATTATAATATGTAGAGTTAAAAAAAATAACAAAACCGTCGTTCTCTAGCTATTAGCTTGGCTCCTACAATTTGGAGAAAGCAACCTGTTACATACAATTCACCACAATTTGCAACTATCATATAAACTATTATAAAACACACAGCAATTAAAGCTACCGAGTCGTTGCTCTAGTGGTCGTATATTGTTTATTGAATTGTGAATTGAAATTGTGGTGAATTGTATGTAACAGGTTGCTTTCTCCAAATTGTAGGAGCCAAGCTATTTTAATACTTATAGTGTTTTATTTAAAGCAGTAGGACGATATTCAAACCAAAAAAATAGTAGCTCACTCTCTAGCAAAAATAGATACGATGGTGTTCTTAAATATTCTATTCTATTCTATCAGGTGTCGACGTAATTTGTATTTTTATCCTATGAAGAAGTTACTGAACGAAACTGAAATGTTATCTTACAACATGTTAAACAAACACTCTACGTTAATTTGCCGTGTTATAGCCATATCATATAACTGTCAAAGAATGACAGTTGTGATTTGAATATACGGACAATTTAGATTGGTAATTTGCCTAACAATTTATTTCCCTGACTTATAATGATACTAGCTGCGCCCCGCGGTTTCATCCGCGTAAGTTTCGATCCCGTCGGAATATCGGGATAAGAAGTATCGTACGTCCTGGATTACCAGGTCATGTTTTACCAAATCCATTCAGCCGTTTTAGCGTAAAAGCGTAACAAAAAGATAAACAGACTCACTTTCGCATTTATAAGTTAGTATTCATAACTATTAACAAAAAACTATTTGGTTACAAAAATGCTATCTCTAATTTATTCAGAGTACTTAAGACTTCAAAACTCAGGTGTAACAAACCCTTTATTCAATCACTAACTCAAATAGTACTACTATCTTGTATCTTTTACTACGTAGTTTTAGTTTGTTCTTAAGTACTAAGCGCCGAGGATGCGGCTGAGAGTTTCTTAAACGATTTTGTACTAAGTAGTAAGTTAATTGAATTTTATGCTAATTTATTCTTGCTAATGACTCCTGTGGACTAACAATGGAGGTACTTTGTAAAGCAGAAGGGAGGTTTGCTTTAGTGAGTTATGAACCTAAAGAAAGGGTATGTTCAAGTTTGATGCTATACTAGCTTTTGCCCGCGTGGAAGTCGGAAATTATTCCACAGGAACATACTTTTTAAGAGGAATAATTCCGTAATAAATTGTTTTCATACAACTCTATTGGTTTAAGCGGCGATGGCTATAAAGCTCCCAGAAGGCATGTTTTTTTCCGAAATCTTCATCAATCATCGTCATATTTCAGCCAATTTACACAAAACCTTAATTAATTATACACTTAAACCTTCCTCATGAATCGCTCCATCCATTGGTGAAAACAGTTTGAAAATCCGTTCGGTAATTTATGAGTTTATCGCGTTCAGACAGACAGACGCGGCAGGGGGGACTATATTTTATAGTAGTGATATCGTGATGTAGAATGGGGTCGAAACGCTCGGGTCATAGGGCCCAAATACGCGTAGTGTCGACCAGAAGGCTGGCTGGTTCTGTGGCCAAATAATTAACATTGCCATTGAACGTGGCAATGTTTTGAGCACGTTTCCAGATGACAGCGATGTGGGGTACTTGTGTCATTTTATTTTTGTATTTATTTGTATAGTTAGTCATTGAATTTAGAAGCTAGTGTCAATATAGTTGTATAATAATTGTATACATATTAACATGAAAATGTATTTTCATAATTTGTTACTAAAGATATGTAAACGCTATAAAATGCTGTTTATTTCCTTGTTCTGGTGTTGTGTTCCAACTTCCCAAGTACATTCTGTGTAGCAGCTACCTTTCCATAGAGCTGTGCAAACAGTAATACAGAAAACCGTAAGAATGTTATATTTCTGTATTGCTAAATGCTTATCAATACCTACCTATAGATAAGGCATTTTAAACTATTCGTTTGCATTTTTGGTACCTACCATATGCAGACTTAGTGCACAAGGTTTGACTTGAACTTAATTCTTCTTTTCCTCTAAAAACCTTTTGTAATATTTTATCTAAGTCAACCTTTTACATCTGATAACCTTGTCCGCACATGATCATAATTGTTATTTAAAAAATTGCGAACATAAAGAACGAAAACGCTCACGAAAAAGACATCCACAACGTGTTGTGGGCTCTTTAAATTATCCACGACGAGTGTGTCTGACTTACTTATGTGACACTTGTTGAAACAGCCACGTGTTGTGAACAACTTAAGAAAACCACAGACTGCAATTCGCGTCGAGGTAAAACTATCGTGTGAAGGTTCAGTTTACATTAAATTCATTGTAAAGTAAAGTATCCTAAACGGTTCTGAGCTAAATATTGAATGCTGCAAACCTAGCTAGTCTTAATGAAAGCACCTAAACAAATATTAAGCTAACAATTCTTACTTCGAATGTCAAAGTAGCTAGGCTATTTTGTGTCAATAAATGTAAGTACCAATTTGTATATTTTTCGATTACCAATTACCATTAACAGCAAAACCTCACGGTATCGCGTACTGCAAAATTAAATCATTGTTAATTGGAAGCACATATTAATTTGCGTAATTACCGGCCGTGGCTGCTCACTGAAAACAAATATTACTATAATCTTCGAACAGTTTAATGTATTTGTACTTACATTTTGCTTAATATATATCACCAATTTCCCCTTCAGTATTGTCTGTTGCAGCATCTGTAACAATAGAGACAAGAAATGAATAGGAGTGTTCTTATTTCAACTTTGACATCTTCTTACTCTATGTAGTTTCTTGTCATAAAAACAAGTTTAAGGTTTCTGAAAGTGTTTTTCAATGTTTTAAATATATCTTTTGTCTCTTTATACATAGTTAGTTGTTCGAAGGATCGGGTGATTGGTCACCCGAAACGCTCTTTTTTTGAAAATCCGAGTCACATCAAAGCGATTTAAAAAAAAACAGGTTACTCTTTTGTTTCTTCTGTGGGTATTATCCATCTAATCTTCAAAGTCGACAATAACGAGGTACAACTTCAGCTAAATTACAACAATGAAAACTTATGTCCGATGTATCTACAGCAATCTAACTTACCGTATCTATAAAATAGTAGCTAATAACGAACTAGCAAAGTATTACTTGATTTTGTAACAGAAGTTCAGAGCACACCTACACAGTTGTTGCTACTTAGTGGATACTTAGGTCAGATTACAACTACTAGAGGGCACGATGGAATGAGTTAAATACGAAACTTAGCTATGGCAGAGAAGTAAAAAAGTTGATTTCATTATTTTATTTACCTTTTTACAGAAATAACTGTTTTAAAAGAGAATCTAGCTAAGTAGAGCAACTGTTTCAATTTTTAAATAAATAAATTTGTTTTATTCGCCCATATTTTTTAAAACGGTTTTCGTTTTTCTGTTAACCGTACATTTCTTTCAGTTTGTTAAGAGATAGGCTCAGATGAGTATTTTAGGGACATCAATCCTTCGAAAGGCATGCCATAAAATTCCTCAAAGGTCAATTTATTTTCCGATATATTCAAACATACCGTTACTTAAAGGTTCGAAAGAATTTAAAAGGTTACTTTGTACATTGACGTCATGTTTTCGAGATGCTGTGCATCAGTCCATTGGTAGGTGTTATTTAACAAAGTAAAATCCGAGGCCCCTTTAATTAAAGGACTGAGGCCTGAGGCCGAATTACGAGTCCTCCAGATCACGCCCTTCGTCTTTGTAGTCCATTCAGAAATACAAGAAGAAAAATATTTTATACGCTCGTAGGTATATATTTTTTTCGTTAATTGGTTTGTTACTGGCGAGTTTCTGAACGATGCCCCGACTCACGTAAACTTTGTGTCAACTTTTTTGTTGACGGTGATAAATTTATAATTACGTTCCACAAGTTTGTGGGAAAACCACCACAAGATGAGCGAGATTTTTGTATTGAATAAATAGTTAATTTGTAATATGTCATATAGGTCGTATATGTCAGGTCAAATTAAGGTAAATATTTGAGTTATCTCAGCTTCTTGTTTCTTTGGGCTTGGTAATTAAGGACCCAAATATTTGGGCTCTATTCACACATTCGAGATACCAAAAAGCCCGCTGGTATGGGTAAGTATGACAGCTTTCATACATGCAGATTTCACCCAGTTTATCATTCGCTGCCAGACAGGCTAGCAGCCTGAACGTGTCAAAAGGGTCTCACGGCAGTATAGACTGCTGCATTAAGAGTGCAGCATTATGTCATGCACCATTTATCTTGCGTTCGTAATTTAGTTTCTAAATGTACGTTTATTTGTGCAGATTGACCTTCGTTTTTCTTTTCTTCCAAACCAATCGTTTAATTTGTGAAACGAAAACACATACGACTATAGACTAGTTATGTGTGGTCATCAACTACTTGCTACATGATTCTCCGGTCGTGTCGCATTGCCGTCCCATCGAACTATGAGAGTGAGGAAAGAGAGTGCACCTGTGTCTGCGCACGCACTTGTGCACTATAATATCTCCCGCGGCCGCGGCCTGAAGGACTATATATTATACATAAATATTATTTGTTATGTGTATTATACATATGTATGTCTAGCGTTCAACTCGGGACATCAGCTTGTTATAACGGTACAGTTGGCTGAAGTAACGAGAACGTGACATACAATTTGCGACGTATGTGCACGTTAGTTTAAAGTTTGAGGATCTGATATTCATATCCGACCATATCCATCTTCTATCTATTCTATACTTATGATGAAACTAGCTTCTACCCGCGATTTCGTCTGCTTTTATTTGTATTTCATAATTTTTAGTACAAATATCCAGGTTGACCATGACCATGTTGACCATGCCCTTCTTTAGGTTTAAGGCTACCTAACTGTCTTTCAAAACATCTCATTATCTGTTTAGTCGTTTAGGATGAAAAGGTATTACCAGACAGACAAAAGTTGTTTTAGCAATTATAATATTAGTATGGACATGTGAGTTTGTTCATCTGAAATGCTTGCAATTTTTTTTTATTTAGCAATCTGTGTTTTTTTTGTTTTTTGATACTGCATCACATAAAATATTGAAATGTACATAATTTCGGTTGTACTAGGCAGTCTGTCTCTCTACCGGCTTGCTGCCTGGCTAATCGGCAGTTTGTTGTGCCACTTCTTCTTCCCAGCTAAAGCACTAGGAAGTGGTGAAGGGCTGGCGTTTTGGGGGACTGTCTTATGTAATTTTGACGTTCGAAAAGTGGTGATTCTCAGTTGGACTTTTAATTTATAATTTGTTAATATTTTTACTACTGCATAAGACATTCTAAGTTTGTGTCGATACGAGAGAAGAAGGTTACGAGACTTATTACATAGCTTATAGTTTTAAAATCAAACATCAGCACTCTAAAACTTAAGACAGTTTTATTATACAGCTTACGGCTACAGAGCACGACTCACTGCGTCAAGAGACGGCAGTCATAATAAATTTCGTGGTGATGAAAGTACGTTGAGCGCACAACTTCTGTTCAATCGGCTTTATAGTCGTCAGTTTCCGCCGTCATTAGTATCGTTCTGCAAGTAAACGGTAACACGCTTGGCTTATATGCAAAGTGTTGACATGTTAACATTTTTTTTTTAATAATTGTCATCTTGCAGGTTAACCTAGGGGGTTGTAACGGAGGCTGCTTAACTGGACTATCCTGTGGCTGCCTCAATAAATTAAGGCCTCCAGCCAGGGTATAAAACTTAGTAACTACGCGACTACACGCTAAGGGCACCCCTGTGGGGTACGGACCTCGGCTTAGGGCGTCTCTGGGGGAGGACAGCAAGGGGCGGCTGGATCGAATGAGCAAAGTGTTGACAATACCACAGGTTCTGCTATCCCCGAAGACGCGCCCCACTCTTCATGTTTACTAATTACCCACTCCTAGGTAATTAGTGTGTATTGCCAATACTATAACACGAGCGGTATATTACACACTTGTACTGTAAGCGATGACGAAAAAGAGTGGGGCGCATCTTCGTTAATGGCACTTTCTGTAGCAACGGCCGACGAGGCGTCCCTGTGCTTACGACCTTATATGCTGTATTAAGCTCGATATTTGTACCTATAAAAGGCCACCGTATGCAGCTTTACAGTTCATAATTTAGTTGATTAATACGACGTAGTTTTCAAAGGCGCTGCCAAAGGCTAGTTTTACACAAAGCCAGACTTTACTTGCAATACTCGTACGGTCAGTGACGAAAGTTGTGTAACATTTCAGATTTCAGGATTCTGAGCAAAATGGCCAAAACGTCACCCTTAAGGCATGCACGCACGAACGAAAACATGGTGAACACGAACATCGAACACGAAATATTAGCAAAGCGAACACGAATCCCATACGACGATAGTTCGTTCTCAATCGCTTCGCTCTCTTTAGTAGCCTTGGATTCGATATTGGATCGCCACGAACATTATTGACGAACGCAGTGTTTGATATTCGTTAGTGGTACGCACATGCGAACAAAGTGTTCCATGTTCGTGTTGACCATGTTCTTGTTCATTCGTGCGTACACGCCTATATAATTTAGTCATATTTGTCTGTCAGTCTGTCCGCCCACCGCCATTTTACTCGAAGTTTATTAGCACTGTATATACTAAAATTAGAAATAAACTATTTTGTGCACCACAAAACTATGAGGTAGTGAAACTACGAACAACAATATTAAGGGAGGCACTCCCCATACATGCAATGAGGGATGCAACAGCTATGTCATTACACATAAGCGTGTGTGGTATTATTGGATCCCTTAATATTTTTTTTTTTGTGTCCTGCTATTTGAATCAATAGTTTTTGAGATATGCCATGTTTTCGGTTACAACCGCAGAAATACCTATGTTTATCATATATGCTTTCGAAGAAATACTATAAAATACAAACTTGTTTTTGCGGCCGGTAAAATCGATACTGTGCACGCGTAAATATTCATCCCTACATCGGAACCCTTCACTGTGCATGCAAAAAGAATCTGCCCAATACGTGTCGTTTTAAATGTTAATTATTGAGTAAAATGTTCTAGAAAATACGGAACAGTCGAACTATTTGAAGAATATTACTATTTTACTGTTACATGAAGTGCTGAAAATCTGTTTAAAATAGAAGTAAGTTGCAGTAGTAAGTACTTAAGTTTATGTAAAAGTGACACTTTGAATGGACTTTTGTAGCTGACCGTACCTACATATCAATTTCAACGGAACTCTCAATACAGTCGAAATTGGATTTTTAAACAAAGCGTATGTGGAAGCGAAATAAAGCAAAGAGCTTGACTCCTTTCAATGGAATTGGCAGAAATATTCAGGCTACTGCGCGTATGTAGGCGTCGAGGAAATTACACAAAGTGAATTGTGGCGAATGTACTCGGACGGAGTGACCGCGCTAAGAGGATGGGTGACCATTGTTTACGACAGTAACGATATTGCGATCGAATATTTGTAGATTAAACTAGAGGGCCAAAAGACATAGTGACGTTCTAACAACGATAACAATCATGGAAAGGTCAAAAATGTATTGAATTGACATGAAAGCTATCGAAATGCTTATCTCAATCCTGTTGTAAGGAGTTGTAGAAATAGACATAGAAATAGAAATATCATTTATTTGCTAAAAACATGGTATAAAAGGTGGTAATGTTATTAATGTGAACAAACATCTTTTGCTTTGTTATAAGCGTGCAAATTTTACATGCATAACGAAACAATCAGTAATCATGCGATTTTATGTTCCATGAACTCCCTAACACTGTAAAAACTATTGGCAGATAGCCATTTGTATAATTTAATTTTGAACAATCTTGTATTTAAAGTTTTCAATTCATTGGGTATTCTATTGTATACCTGGACACACATAAACATGCAGCTTTTATTATATTTCGCAAGCCTTGGGAGGACATCTAACACGAGCCTGTAGGGGTCGCGTATGCTGCGAGTATAGAAATACGCGAGAGTAGAAATACGCAACGCTTTGAAAGCGATTGACACTGACTTATCTAGGCTCTCAGCTGTCTTAGTGATCGTTCTGCTGCAAACACAATCGTATGTAAAAAGACAAAAATAACGAAGATAGTGTCACAGTCACAAGGTGGTGAGGATGTTAAGGTCAATTCGATGATGGGTGACAATTCTTTACACAGTTAAATTATGGTCTTCCATCATCGGACTGACTTGGAAGAGCAGCTTAACCTGAAGTAGCCAGAAGGCTTTCAACCCTTCTATAGAAAAAAACCTAAAAGCACTGCAAAACTAGCAATAGCGATATCTAGTTTTTTAGCTCTGAACATTTGGAGTCCGTCCCTCAGTGCTTTGTGTATGAAAGAGTACAAAGAACAAAGAACAACCAATTCTATTCACTTTTTTTCAATGGCACGGAATAAAGTTGATGGTTTCGTGAAAAATTGGATATCAATGGTCTGAATTCTTGTAATTAGACAAGAATTCAGACCAGGATTTGGATGGAGACTTAGGGGATGAACTTAAATGATTTCTCAGAGAAAGAAATCAAAAAGTTCATTAATCAAGAAACTTAATAATAATACTAGCCTATTATTGTCCCACTGCAGGGCAAAGGCCTCTTCTCTTGTAGAGAAGGCACGAGCAATGATCACCACGCTTGCTCAAGGCGGGTTGGCGATTTCAGACTTATATTAACTTAAGTCCAGGTTTCCTCATGATGTTTTCCTTCACCGATGTCAGTAATGTCCAAGATAAACTCAGAAACTTAGGCTTTTAACAAAACATTTTGGTATAAATTCATCATGCATGAGGTCCTGAGTTCGATTCCCGGGTCGGGCAAAGTGTTATTGGGTTTTTCCATCTGGAATTTCTCAGTGGTAGCGCGGATCGCGCGCCATCAACCGGGCACAAATCCAGAAGATCTGTGCCCGGTTGATGGCAATAAGCTCGCCCCCTATTACAGGCGAAATGTGTGTGTGCTATAGGTACACCTCTGCCTAGCCCGTCGGGGATTACAGGCGTGATATTATGTTATAGACTCCTAACTAACTCTAACAGCTTGCTCTATGAAATTCAAACGAACATTTTAGATGCGGAAGTTTGGATATTTTGTAATTCAATCACGCTGAAACAATTGAACGGGTTTTCATGAACACATAATAATAATAATATATTTATTTGATGATGTTGACCTGAAATGTTTTAGTACACGACATGTGATACTTTTTATTCCAGTAAAAGGCACTTAGGTGTCCTAAAATCAACGTTAACGAAGTTTGGGGCAAAAACTGGTAGAATAATAATATACAATATGTTATATTTCAATGTCAAGAGCTTCATAAGATTTGTTGTAGGTAATTGGTTTTGAGCATTAGATCTAGAGAGGTTTAGATTTGTCTCCTTTTAGATACCCCACAAAAGATAATCATAACCTGGCTAGATTCTTTAAATAAAAAAACATTAAAATTTATGACTGCGATTAATTTCAGAATTTTTTCAAGACTGTACGTGAATCTATTCAACATTGTAAAGTTTAAACAAAAGCGGAACGATTGAACAATTTAAACGTTGGTAAAAATCAGTGAGATGAGTGCGAATAGGAAATTAGCATAGCAGACGAACGGAATCTTGTGACACCGCTCACCTTTGGAACAACATCAATTGAAAAATGATTTTCTACACTAAGTAAACCTTAATTTATTATTTTCAACATAAATAGACACAGATCCATTAAAAAATGAGTTCTTGAAGTAACAAAACCGGAAACAAACCTGAATCCTTCAAAATTGTCCCTAAAGTTTCTACAAAAGCGGCCCTGTTGAACAATTTAAACGTTTGGTAAAATCAGTGAGTCAGTGTGGGAATTAGCACAGCGTCGGAGCGGAGTCTTGTGACACCGCTCACCAGCGGAACAATTGAAATAGGCATTCCAATTTCCTGCGACGGGTGGCTGTTCCCGGAAATAGAAACGTTTTAAAAACGTTATTTTTAGTTGCGTGCGCTGTTCATACTTGGATTGTTGAATGAGTGGTATTTTGTTCGGATGGGTTTTGACGTAGTGAAGTATTTGATTTGTTTAGATTTTAACTGCACAGTTCGTTTGCAACTTTTCGATCGTTAGACGTCAATCTAAATACTAACCCATTTAACCGCACATTGTGCCTAAACAATTTGACGCACCTGTTTTTTATTTATATAATTATTATTGGATTATGATTTACATAATCATTGTATTGTAATATTAATATATGGCCAGAAACATATCAGGAGTTTTCTCAATTTCCTTAAATTCGTAAAATAATCTTACAATTAAGGAGTTTATTTACAAACGTTGCTTGAAGTTAAGTAATGATTAGCGACTGTTTAACCATACATTTTTGACGTTTGAACGTCACTTAACTTTAGGCAACGTTTATTAGTAAACCCCTTTATGTTTATTACAATAAGTTGTACCTATGTACCTACTTTCTCTTACAGAAAACTTAGTAGCCACCTATTAGCTCTTAGCGAGTGGGTAAGTGAAATCCTTATTAACTGTTGGTCGTGTAATGTGGACCATTACTTCGCAACAGTTTGTCCCCCGAAAATAATTACGTCCCAACTTGTGTCGACGAGGAAACCTTGTGAGTTTTTCTGTTTTCCGACAAGCTTGGGTTTTTTGTAAGCTGTTCCAATATGTTCCTTAGATAAGGGAAAAAATATAATAATTTGTGTAACAAAGAAGGTACGCATCTATTTATTTAGGAGGCTGCTAGTTTTACATTTAAACTTGCGTAAAACGAGGAAATAAAAGACTGGGTTGACAGGTTTCCAATATTTTAGAGTGCATTCATTTTAGTGTCTGTGTGTGCTCCCAAAAGCTCTGTTAGCAGACGAAACCTATTCGGAATATGTGCTTAATTTATACCATAGCGATCTAATGCTTCGTACTGGGTTTATGGCTTGACATAATATGGAAATTTCTTTAGTATGTGTGAGTATAACTTTCATGATTTATAATACACCTTCTGGAATAAATTGTATAAATAATTGTGAAAAATGTGGTTACACAGACAGACTCGAAAATTGACTTTAATATGTATAGATTGTTAAACTGCTTGTAGGTAGATCTGTTATTATGTTTATAAACATACCTGCTTTATGTTTATGATAGAGATTCGTGGTTAAACAAAGGTACACACACTAAGCTATAATCCCAACCGAAAAATCAACACTTACAAAATAGCCGACCAAAAGCGTAAAGTAAATAAAAACAAGGTTAAAAGGTTGGACGGCTTTCCCGGTAATTTTAGCTTCCATAAATAAGATGCATTTTTAATCAAGCGAAGTATAAAAAACAAAAACACCTCTACATTGTTGTTATCATTTTGCGCTAAAAAGGTTTATTCACTTGTAGAGGCATTTACAACGCCACATGCGAACGCATAACAGTGACGTTACGTAAAATCCTGCATCGCGCAAGCAGAGTTGACAGCGCGACGAGTATATATACAACGTCCCGAAATCAATCGTCGAACCAGCCTGTCCCTTGCTGTCCTCCACCAGCGACGCCCTAAGCCGAGGTCCGTAGCCCACAGGGGGTGCCCTTAGCGTGTAGTCGCTTAATTTCTAAGTTTTATGCCCTGGCTGAAGGCCTTAAGTTATTGAAGCGCCCACAGGAAAGTCCGGTTAAGCAGCCGACAAACTCCAAGGTAGACTTGCAAGATGCTATTCAAAAAATAAAAAAGTTGTCGGGCAGAAGTCCACCAGACATGACACCCCTCTGGTCGGAGGATCCTCCCTTTTCAATAAAGGATGAGTGAACTTTATACCCTGTTCACACATACCTCTATAAACGTTTCATTTAAGGCAAACTCAGCAAGTCCCTTGGAAATTTCTGGAATATTCAGTGGAACATCTGAACTGAACCCAGCTTGATATATTGACAGCTTCCGGACGCCAACCTGCAAGCGTGGCTCCTTAAAAATATTGAGTAAGAATTGGAAATAATAGGTCTGTTAGTTCATCATTTTATGTTATAATATATGACTTTATGACGTAAGTAGTGGTTTGTACTTTCCGGTACTTATTGAGTTCTACATAATATGGTGGTTAATTTGGAAAAGCTGAACATGCTACATTCACATTATAACACGTAAATTCTTTGTTGTAATACATTGTTAGAATAATGTTGACTCATTAGCGAATTATTTTGCAGGCACCATTTCTACATAAAAAATAAACAAACTCATAACTTGTAAGCTTGCATCAAATGAAGGCCAAATCAAACTGTTTGAAACCATGATATGAATACTATGTCATTATTTGTTCCTACTATATAATTATTAATGTGAAAGTTTGTATCTTAGAGTGTTAAGATGTTTGGATGTTTGTTACTCAATCACGCAAAAACGGCTGAACGGATTTGGCACCTTTTATAACCTGGATTAATAAAAAGGATACATTTTTATCCCAGTAGCACGTTCCCGTGGGTTAATTTTTAATTACACGCGAGCGAAGCCGCTGGCAAAAGCTAGTTTTGTTAACAAAATTCTGTTACTGGTTTTCTTATAGTATGTACAATTGTACATCTCCGCTATCCGAGAAAAAGACATCAAACGAAAACATAAAACAATGAATCTGTAGATACGAGTACAATCCAGTAATTAAGGTTCGTTCTTTCATCTAACAGTAGTATTGTTAGAGAAACCAGATAAACAATGAAATTAACCTCGGATAGCTAACATTTACAGGAAAAACTTTTCCCGTCGTCATGAAACAGGTAAGAGGGGAGGAAAACGCAATAATAACACAATTAGTAGGTACATTGGTTTGGTTGGGGGAAGCCTTGTTTCTTTCATTAATTATGTTGTAATGTAGCTGGCAGGTGAGGAATGTGGCTTCGGCCCGCCGACACAATCTGTTTGCACTACCGTCATCCAAAACTGTCCTCAGAGTTAATCCCCAGTGTGTGTCGTACTTTGAAGATGCTCAACGCGCTTCTGACTGCCAACCCTGAATCTGATGTTTTGGCGGATGAATGGAATAAAGTTATGCGTATTTCTGGTGTACTGTGAGTGAGAGAAAGTATGTTTACTGTTCCATGTTAGTTTTAATACAATTACATATCGGTATATAAAAAAAACAATATTAATATTTTGATGTTTCTATATTAATTAACATAATTGATACTGTACCGTTTTAATTAATCCTTACTTTCTTACTTATATTATAAATGCTAAAGTAAGTTTGTTTGTTTTGTTGCGCTTTCACGCTAAAACTGCTGCGTTGATTTGGATGAAATTTGGTATATGGGTAGACCATGACCTAGGTACAACATAGGATACTTTTTATCCCGATATTGCTACAGGATCAAGACTTATGCGGGTGAAACCGTGTGGCGCAGCTTGTTAACTATAAATAAATAAATAAATAAATAAATAGATTTGGTTCTGTTACGAAACTTAATTTATTTACAGTTATCCTCTGCGACTGTAAATAAATTAAGTTTTGTCTTTCAGTCTAAATTGGAGAAGCTTAATGTTACAAAGGGTTCCATTGATGATTTTTGGTAGGTACTCTGATTAATGGCATGGTACCTTATACTAGTATGAATTTTGGCTACCGACCGTTGCTTAAAACGAACACTCGTTTATTTTTGCTGAGCTATAAAGACTACTTTATAGGTCAGTATAAAATAAATAGAACAGTTTTCTCAAGGGACTTGTCAAATATTACGACAGTTTAGTAAAACTGTCTTGTGTTCAAAACATTTTTAATCAAATTAAAACTTCGAATAAACGAATTTTCTCTAGAAATTACATTAAAATATGGCGCTAACTACTTAGTGTTTTTGGTTTCACCTGATCACAACGCTTAAAAGTCGATTGAGAAGTATCTACCTAAAACGATTTCTTAAAACATGATTGATAAATACGGTAGGAAAATAAATGATACAAAGAAAACTGTCATTGATTGATAGGACTTGGGTTCCCTACAATTAATGATTATCATTACTCATCCCTAAAACAGATGAATGGATTCAGGTAAGTAGGTACATTGATTTCAATTTATATTGAAGACTAAACAATGACTTATTGTTAAAGTAGGTATTATTCTGTTAACCCAATTTAGTTGTTTATATTTTTTTAGAGTGTTTGAATAATTACTTTTATTTGACAAGTTATTGGGTAAAGATTCCCGGGTCGGGCAAAGTTTTCTTGAGTTTTTCCTTAAGGATTTTCTTAGTAGCAGCCCGGAGCCTGGATTTGTGCCCGGTTGATGGTAATAAACTTGCCCCCTATTACATGGGACTTAAACATAACTGGCTAAATGTGTGTGTACTGCACGCTTAGTATGACCACAATAGAAACGGGTTTTGTCGACGGAGGAATAGACAAAATGACAGATAAACAATCACAATCTGTCATTTTGTCTATTCTTCTGTCGACAAAACCTTTTTCTATGGTTGCCATGCTATGCGTGCTAGTACACCTCTGCCAAACCCTTCGGAAATTACAGGCGTGATGTTATTTGATATATTATAGGGTGAAGTATTTTACCAACATCCATGTATTACTTTGGTATCTTCCAAGAGAGGATATCCTTCATCATTTTTGTTTTTGTTTATTCGAAAAATATGTTAATTTTTTCTCGTTGTAAATGTTCCTGTTTTGTTTTATTTTATATTAGGTACTGTTTGTATTTCCGGAGCGTGTCCCAAATCATATATTTTTCTTTTTAGAGTTCCGTACCTCAAAAGGAAAAACGGAACCCTTATAGGATCACTTTGTTGTGCGTCTGTTTGTCTGTCAAGACCCTTTTTCTCAGGAACGCGTGGAAGTATCAAGCTGAAATTCATATCAAATACTCAGGTCTACGGTGGGTCAAGTCAGGTGTTCCTTCCGTCCTTCGGTCTGGTGTTCCTTGGAGCTGTGAAAAAATCAAACTTTTAAGCCAACGCAATCAAAAGATACAGCCGTTTATGCTGCAAATTTTCGACACTCGCAAGGGAATCAAAACCTACAGGGTACTTCCCGTGAACTCAGAATCTTGAAATTTGGTACAAAGCAACGTCTTATAGCACAGATAAAGGAAAAATTGCGGAAAGCATAAATTTTTAGTTACATCATATAATAAAAATATTTTTAATATTTTTAAACTATTTACCTACAGGTTTTGTACAGGGTTTATATAGAACCGTCGGTGCGCGAGTCCGACTCGCACTTGGCCGGTGTTTTCTTAATTGTTTTCTTTATAGCGCACATGTTGATCGCCATGCTTCCGTTTAATGAAGCGCCTACTACGCAAAAAGAGACCTGAACCCTCTTACACGTATACATACAACGCTGCCAGTCAACTTTATTATTCTAGTAGCGACAGGGTGTTCTACACTAAATTCAGTCTAGCGAGCCATCAGGGCACACGCAACGAATTGATTTGTAAGGGTCGCCGTTATCGAAATTCACGAGGAGGCCTATATAAATTAATCTTCCCATATTGTTTGTAAAAATCTAATCTTACCTTTGTTATTTGTTTTTTGCTTTTTTAGTTAAGTAACAAAGCCAGACGAAGATTATACGAATACGGGCTATTATTTTCTTTGAATAAACTTGATCCATAACTGAATTTATGTTTGGTAAGCTTATCCGTAGATTAACAATAGGCTCAAAACTCTGCGAACATAAACCTACAAATTAGCATTAGATAAACCAGTTTTGTGTGGTGATTGTACATATTCATGATTTGACTTATTATACTTATGACTTTTCGCCATCGAAACCCTATAATGCAACTTTCATCGAAATCGTTAAAGACGTTTTCGAGAACGTCATTACAAAATATGTACACAATTATAGCTCATTTAATAGTATAGGATTTAAAAAGTCTATACCACTACGAGTATAATAAAGCTGAAGTGTTTTTTTTTGTTTGAACGCGCTAATATTTGGGACTAACAGTTGGATAAAAAAAATGCATTTGATAACCCAATTAATAATTTTTTTTTATTAATTATATAATTTTTTTTTATTATTACCTACTGTTTGTATTTCCTGTGCGTGTCCCAAATAAAATATTTTTCTTTTTCTTTCTTTCTTTCTTTCTTTCAATTCTTGAGGAAGGTTATATCATCGCGCTACGACCTTCAGGCACCGAGCAAAAATAAAAAAAAGTCAGAAAGAAGCGAAAACGAAGAAATAGCGCGGGCGGGCTATTATTATTATATAATTATTTCTTTAAAGATTATGATCATAAATTTTCATTTTATAGGGGTGGAAAGGAGAAGTTGAAATTTGTAGGAGAAAATACGAAATTAACGCGATCGAAGTCGCGGGGTCGGGCTAGTAGTTGATAAAAACCAGGAAACTTGTCATAAACACCCTTGGCAAGCGAATTTTTATGTATTATTCTAAGTCTTACGAGAAGAATAGTATATTGTGTGCCACAAATGATGAAAATAAATAAATAACATACAGGCACAGAAAAAAAGTGTAAGTGTGCTAAATTCAACCCGAACACAGCACAAGTGTGTGGAATTGAATTTCCCAATGACATTTCCGCAACTAGACCCAGCGATGAAAGTTTCGATGCGGAGTGGTGCGTTTTAAACAGATTATTGATGGGTCCGAATCACGATTGGATTTTCAGCATACGTTGGCATTACGCCTGTGAGAAGTGCCGTGGTTGGTCCACTGATCTGTCGAGCAAATCTTGTTACACACCTGTGAAGCTAGGGTGGATATTTCGGGAATGTTGGTGGACCCTGTTATGTTTTGGTAAACTTGTTGGCAATGCGGCATGATGTGTTTATATGGACAGGGTGAAGTGTTTTTATGATGACGTAGACGCTAGACACTAACATATTCATTTATTTTAAGGTCACCAAACTTAAGTGAAGATACTGTATAAAACTTGCTTTCTGTCCGCGACTTCGACCGCGTGAAATTTCTTGATTTAACATAACATATTATGTCCTATTTCAATCGGCATTAAGCTTCCCATTAGTAGAAGAATTTTCGGAATCTGATCAGTAGTTCTGAAGATTAGCCCCTACATACAAACTCACAAATTTTAGCTCATTATAATAGTTAATTGACTCAGGCGTGACTTTGCGGAAATCCATTATAAAATACACTATCCGACGTATATTTTGTGACTTAAATCCACTTAACTGTTCCTAAAGAGTCATAATACCTTAGTACCTTTGTACTCAAAACTATAACTATGTCGTCTCTATATGTATTTTACTGTGTGTACATAAATAATAAAATAAATAAATAAAAATAAAGTACCCTGTAAGAAATCGACACGTGTTTCACCTCTCAACGAGGCATCCTCAGGACGACGATTGACTTTTTGTGAACCCGGACACGACGTGTTGCCACGTCAAGTGCCGAACGTAATGTGAGCCACAATACACGCCAATATAGGATTACTGCTCGGTCCACCTAGGATCATTATCAGCGTGATAAGGAGCTGAGAACAATCTCGGCAAAGGTGGGACGTGGGACCGTTTTATAATATTATGTTAGTGTAGTAGTTGTGTAGTGTAAGGAAACCGGCATGCCTGAGAGATATTTCTCGATGGCATGTGAAACCAAGTCAGAGGCCCATGGGCGGGTTTAAAACTCGACACCAGGTTAGTCACTAACCGCATATCAAAAGCGATTCCTGTATGTCTGCTTGTCCGCATAGTTGTTCTAAGCTACACAACGGATTTTAAGGCAGTTTTCACCATAATTAATAATTAATTTAAATTAGTAATTAATTTTTTGCCATAGCAGTATGCGAATCAGGGGCGAGTCGCTAGTTAAACAGAAAATGAATTTAAAAACGTCGGGAGGTGTCGTGGGACACCCGGTTGGAACGAAGTTCCTTTCGCTGTATATTATGTATTAATACAGAGCCACCTAGTATGGTCTCAAGTTTCAAGTGTCAAAAGTTTTTGTATTAAAAAACGAAAAAAAAAAAAAACCGTTTGTAGTCGGGGAACCCCCGTCAGGAACGAAGTTCCTTCTCACGTATGATTTAAACAAAAAGAATATTTACATTTTGACCTCACTATCGCATGTAGCACCCTCGAAAACTATGAAAACGATATCCATGATGAAAATTTTCGCAGCCGCCATCTTGGATTTTAATTTTGGCCAAATTCACTCTTTCTCTCTCTCATGCAGTACTCGGGCCGATATGTACAATTTTATCCCACGACATTGTAATCACTACTCTAATCAATACTCTTTTCTTTTGTTTTTTTTCTGCCAGCGTTCTCTCTCTTTCTCTCTTTATTTCTCATTGAATAAGAAGAAGACAGTCGCAAGTATTAACACTTTTTAGCGTGACGATTACTGAAAGTTTGCAGGCCGCGTTAAAGAACTTCGTTCAAAAAAACTTTTGACACTTAAAACTGACTTTTTTCGGGCATAACGGTTTTTCGTTACGTGACGATTTCTACCAGTGTAGTTCCACCGCAAGTCGCGTTAAAGAACTTAGTTCCAAAAACAAAGACCGTTGAAACGCAATAGCTGCTTTATCCCATCAAATGTGGCTATTAGCAACGCACCACAGAGTAAAAATGCGTGTTCATATCGAAAATACGTCGATGCTTTGAGCTCCGTCTGGCTGGCCAAAATAAGAAGCAAAGCATTAGCTGTTACAAATGCGATTCCCATGTCTGCTAATAAAACGAAGCGATACTTTCAATAGCGAAGAATATTGCCTGAAGTAAATTAGAGATACATTTATGTTGAGTGAACAAAAGCCTTAATTTTGACCAGTGTTAATTAAAAAGGATTTTTGTTGCGCTGCATTTATAGTGCAAATTGCAGTAGCGCTAATTGACGTCCATTTTTAAATATTGTCATAACCTTCTTTTTGGAGGACGGTGTTTCGATAATGTAATGTTGAAACATGATTTTGGGTTTTAAAATCTCAGTAAGAAGTATTTCATACAAGTCTGCATTTCGTTGGAATCCATATTTCAACTTAGTTTTGAATGGTATTAAATCGTGTACTATGTGTGTGCGTTGTAGAAAGCCATAGGTATTGGACCCAGAGTAAAACTTAATTATCTCATTACCGAAGATATTTATCGCTCATTTACTTTCCTAGCCAAGTTTAATTTCACGGTCTTTTTGGATTAATTACTTGTTTAATTTAAAATTAGCAAGAAAACTGAAGAGTTTTGGATTCCCGGAGAATCCTTTTTACAATGTAATTGGATCTACTTGTTTTACTTCTGATTTTAGTTAATCAGCGTTTTCGTTACGACGAACCGACGAAAAGATAATAATGATAAATTAATTTTGCTTAAACAATTTGATTATTGTGCTTTAAATATTGTTTTCATTGGTTTTTTAAACACCAGATTTTTTTTTCTACTAGAATATCTAGTCTATTCCAGCGGTAGCAATTCAGACAAATCTTTGCCAACGTTATCTAATACATTGAATCTTGAAAACCTGCACTAGGCCACACCGCGTACAGATGAAGTTCAACGTTATAAGAACCAAAATGAAAAACACTTTAGTCTTTCATCCGTGCGTGATGCGTTTGATGTGTGCAGAGGGTGTGCGTTTTGTTTACAAAAGTGCGTTCTCAAAGAAACGCAAGTAAAAATCAGCACCTCTATTCACTATGGCGGACATCAAGTAAGCGGTCATGTTTGAAACTGAACTGTCGTAAGTAGTATTTACTAAGTTTGACACACATCATACGTCGCTAGCAAGTAGGACCATAAAATAATGAAAATAATGAAGCTTCATGGTGAATGGACCCAAAAAAAAAGCACTAGAAGACAATATTGTAACACCTACCAACCGCATTGAGCCCGCGTGGTAGTTTGCGGCCCGTTCTCTTTTAAAGAGAGGAGACCTATGTCTCAGCATTATATGGGTTAATTATGCTATGACGAATGGGCCCCTAAATGATCACTAGTATAATAACTCTTGTCTAAGCTAATACAAACTACCTCATCAGCGAAACCCAGTCCAAGATACACTAATGTATATCCCGTATCTCAGATATCTTACTAAGAGCAATCACTTTTATCACACAAGCAATTCTACGTAACACGAGTCCCAACTTCAGAGAGATAAGTACCACTTTAGAGTTAAGTAAGTGCTTGAAACATTTATGCTAACGCTTGCTACAAAGTAGTAACTACTCATACTGTTTATATTTAAATGGAGTAATTGAACGAGATGGCGTTCAGGTATTAAGGCGACGATAGCCGACTTTTAACGATTTTATACTGAAGATCACGTCTAAATGAGTAGAGTTTAAAGATTTGGAAAAAATATATGTAAAATTAGAGCATTTTTTAAAATAACTTGTTACATGAATATTTTAGATAATGTTTATATTACATAGTGAAATTAATTTGTAAAGTTATATCTAACACAGATAAAAAACTGAGAATCACGCAAAATCTATCAAGCATATTTTTCTGAAACCTTCACCATTTTAAAGATAATTTAATTATTGATCTTTTAGTATACGTGTTTTATTAAAATACCTTTTGTTTTGTGTATAATAAATTAATAATGCGTTTAATTTGGGTCAGCGCTCTTTGATGGGCGAGTCCTATTACTGGCTGGACGTACGATGCATTGCATGAGCTCAGTACAGAACACACAACCTAACCTCTCAAGGTCACTGGCATATATCTGTGTCTTAAGCGAGATAGTTTGTGTTATCCTCCTTTGTTGTTTTATTATCATTATTACAACCGAGTTTAGGTGTAATTTTGCGTTAGATGTATAGTTCGTATGTTTTAATAACACATAAAATAACATCACGCCTGCATTCCCCGAAGGGATAAGCAGAGTATACCCATAGTACGAGTACGCCCTAATTTTACCAGTTATGTGTAAGTCCCATGTAGCGGGAGGCGAGCCTATTGCCATCAACCAGGCACACATCCAGACTTCGGATTGCTACAGTTTTGTTGCTGAACAATTATTTCGAAAACACCGATTTGAGATTTTTTCAATTTGAAATGTCCTTTTAACCTACCTTACACATGTTCCTTTCAAAATATACCTTAGTGCTCCTTTAGACCCGAGTTAAGATCGGCTTAATTGATCATCGCGACTATTTATTCACAAAAGCATTCCCAATTAGAGGATAATTATATCGGGTTTAATTAATCAAATGATCTCTTTACATATACCACATACATAATCCACCAATAAGCTCTAACATAGATAACAAACTAATTATTATTGATACGAGTATCACGTTCAAACACGACTCTTTATGATATTTGTGTAGGGTGACGGCCTCCCGAAGTTGAGCAAACTCATTTATCTGTGGTTTGCCGCCGCTTGGAATCGTGCCGTCCCAACCGTGTGTTTTATTTACCTATTTTCCTTGCAAAGTCAACGGAGTGTGTATTTTGTCGGCCAATTTTCTGCTAAAATACGTCGCTCTTTAAAAGTTGTGGGGATGAAACAAATAGGTGGAAAATAGCATCTTTTTTCAAGTCATCTAGGTATTACTCTTTCTATCGAGTCTTTATTAATCCATAGGGCTTTATTAACTTATTAAAGACTATACGTCCACTCTAACACAGCTCAAAGCGCAGTAATAAGATTAAATACCTTCCTACCTCTCAAACACAAAGGGAGGAAAATCATGAAACGATAAAAGGCACTTCGGTAAAAAGATAATAAAGCACACATGCCCGCGATGTGCTTATAAAGCATTCATGTTTGTTTTAGCAAATTATTATAAAAGAATACATGATTATTTTTATCGTATCTTGGATGTAAATAAGGCTCGATTCCTTTGTTCGAAACAAAGAAGTTAGGTAACAACAATGCTATGTTTGTCGTATTAGCAGCTGAATAGGGTATTTTTTTAGGAAATTACTGAAACGTTTATGCTGTTATTAAACGGGAAAGGTGAAGATGTACGTGTTTACAACATAAGAATCTCTTTATCTACTTTCCTATCGCAGGTATGCTGAAAGAGATTTCTTTACAAATAAGCATTACCTTTGTACGTATTTTTCTGTTCTTTTCTTCTGGTATGTTTATATATATGTGTACATAAATGGTTAAATAAATAAATGAATGTCAGTTTCTTTTGAAAAGATCATTTTGGCTTCTCACTTCTTCAGTACTACAATGAGCAGTCGGCTAGTTTGTTTTTTTTTCCTGCCAGACGCTTATATGGCAGGAGGTTTCCTGTGATCGACCATTAGGTACCTATAAGCAGAATGCGGTCCAATGTGACTCACAATTATGAATGGAGAGTGTGACATCTTCAGCCAGGTACAAGCAAACAGGCACAATCATCAGCAACAAAAATCGATTAACACTTCAGTTTTTAAATATTGAGCAAAATATTTAATAAAAGACGGAGCAGAAGTAAAATTAAAAGAATATTATTAACTCTTTGCATATGGAAAGCTAAAACGCAGTTTATTAAATCATTTTATGTCAATTTAGATAAAATGGATAAGAAACAGTGCCGCAACTTTTGTTGCGAACCGTACCAACTTATGGTGGTTTAAAAAAAAACCCCAACAGAAATCTCAGCAAGCCGAATAAGAAATCGTATCACGTTCCTTTTCCCTCTAGGTGAGAGCAAAGCCTTAAACTGATTGAATGCTTGATGCATTTACTCCATGCCACAGGTAGCCACTGAATTAGATTGGAAAAACCTTTAATGGGTTAAAGTAAGTAGTGAGTCTGCGACCAAACATTTATTTGTTGAAGTTTAGTAACATTTAAGTATTGCATTTTCAGTTTTAGGTAGGTAAGTCTCCTATCGAACCCATGTAGCATTGAAGCTATTAAAATTTACAAATTTGTTTACAACTCTGTTACCTAACATGGTCTGTCCCTGTGTATGTCTCATTATGGGGCTGACATGGTTTTGTATGTATGACCAAAACCCTCTAAATTAAATAAAGATTTAAATAAAACGTTTTAGGTATCTAGATAACTTATTTAATGGCAGTGTGATATTATATGACGTATGAACGTAACCGAAGCAAAAGTATTATCTAGGTAACGATCAAAGCAGGAGGCGTTCTGTAGGTAAGGTGTGAGTTTATGTATGTATTATTTTAACTCCCAGTAGTACTACAATATTTAGCTGTGTAGTCAGATGTCAGTCGTACTGTATTATCTGTTTACAGCCATTTAATAATAGTGAGTTAATGAACCATTCACTAGGTGACTCATTAACTTTAATAAATGTTGATGAATGCGGCGATAACACTTCGAAAACTGTTAACCTAACAGCACCAAGGTAAATAAACCACAAAAATAACAAACACTGGTCTCGTCAATCACTAAGTTTCCCTTTGATTTGTGTAAATCATTTAAACTTAAACAAATAATAAGTTTTATTGAAGAGCTTACGTTATGCGATGGCACCAAGTTAATTTGTTAGAAGTAAAAGCTGTTTTTGACAAAGTTAAATTATGTTGAGCGCGATAACGGCACATTTAAGGCGTTAACACAGTTACTTCTTATCTGCGCGGCGTCAAAGTTAAGAAGATTTGGTTGTTAACGACCGTGATAAGTATGCTGGTTAGTATTGATTGTTTTTCATATTAAAAATATTATTAATAATATTAATATTCCATTAGGTACCTACGACAAAAACGCCAACTGAAAATATATAAACATGACGTCGATGTAGATTTTTTTCGTTTTTCGTATTGCCGAAGTCACACCTGTTTTAGCATAATCAGCCTGTAGGTAATGTTCCCACTGCTGGGACACAGGCCCCCTCTCTTCGAGATGGAGTGGGCTGTAATCTACCACGCGGGTCCAGTGCGGGTTGGTAGATGTCACATGTAATCGATTTTTTTGTACTAGGACATGCCGCTTTCCTCACGATGTTTTCCTTCACCATTTTGAGAGCAGTGGTAATGAAATTATTTACACAAAGTTAAGCGCCTGCCTGGGTTCGAACCCGCGACCTACAACTCGTAAAACTAAGTAGTGACGCCGTTTATACGAGAAACGAACGTACAAATATTATATAGCAAAAAAAAAAAAAAATATCCTATGTACTAGGTTAGTCCAAAACAAATATATAAAGTAACTTGAAAATAAAAGCTTTCAAAGAAGATTACTTATTTCAACTGTTCAACCATTAAAGGAATATTTTAAATACGAAACGGCTTTTTGTAACTGCCATAAAAGAGAATAATTAATTAATGCAAAATGTACCGTTGCAACCATTAAGAGCATACATAAATGTTTACTGGAGTACTTTATAGATTTTAAGTTCCAACCATCGTTACTAGCTTCGGCCATAAAATATTCGTAGACTGTCTACGACTGTAGCATATTGACGTAGCACCCTCTACGCCGTAGTGGGCTACGCCGTAGTAGTAAATCATAGTTGACGGTGCAAATGGGGAAAAATATTGCCCCATTAAGTTTAAAGGAGTTCTTGGGGAACATTTGTAATCAGCACGGTTCATGTTTTTCCCAAATAAAGAACGGTAATAATTACTGCTCATAAATTAAAGGCACTCAGCGGAAACGTTTGACTTTAATTTTATTCTCCTTTTGTTGAAATGGGTGCTGTTTTGTTGAGATCAAAAACCTAGTGATTTAAAATAAAAAAGTCAAAATATTTTATTTCACATAAACCTACATGAGCACTTATGAAACGTCAGGAGCTAGGTGCACGGTTCTATGAAGCGGAGTCGGGTAGAAACTCCACGGTTACTCTTTTAAAATGAATTTGCTTTTACAATATTTGCAAATAACAGTGTTAATAGGTGTGGGACGATAGTAGAAAATGGTCAATAAATCTACAGTCCACTAGGCCTACAACGATCTCATATTTACAAAATAGAAAATAATTTATTTAAAAGATAAATCCTACTAATATTATAAATGTGAAAGTTTGTTACTCAATCACGTAAAAATGGCTGAACGGATTTTGATGAAATTTGGCACACAGATAGTTTATAACCTGGATTAACATATAGAATACTTTTTATCCCGGTAGTATGTTCCTGTGGGATAATTTCTGACCTCCATGCGGGCGAAGCCGCGGGCGAAAGCTAGTAAAATAATAATAATAAAAACAAATCTGAATAATTATCATGTCCACAAAAGCCATTAAGTGTATGTACTGGCCTTTGTTTGTCATTAAATAGGTAATATAGGAAATTATCGTAAAGATTTAATGGCATAATCAATATTGGTTACTCCATTTTTACATTAACACATCCAACGACGAAGTTAGTTTGACTTACAGATTTCGTCGTTGGATGTGTTAATGTAAAAATAGAGTAACCAATATAAGTCAAACTAACATAGCAATATTTCAATATTAGCCGAGAGCTTAGAGCAAATTTTTCTTTATAAAATAAGACCAATCTCAGGCCATGGCGTGGGAGGTAACTATATAGAATAAAATTATTCAAAACATACTTAAAAATAACTTTAAGTAAAAACAACGGTAAATTTCTATGAAATGTACATAACAAGATAGATGTATGTATGAAAATAAATAAATAAACATCACGCTTGTGATCCCCAAAGGGTTAGGCAGAGCTGTACCTATAATACACTAACATTTAACATACCCCAGTTATGTTCAAGTCCTGAATGTAATAGGGGGCGAGCCTATTGCCATCAACCGGGCACAAATCCAGACTCCGGACTGCTACTGAGAAATTTCTAATGGAAAAACCCAATGAAAAACCCTATGGCCACTAACCCTACTAACCCTATGAAATTTTGTTACACATAATTATAATTATGCTATTTGTCTACTTACTTCAATAAAACACTGTCTCTTACAGACGTAAGTGTTTGCGGCTTGCTCCGATCTCTTATTTTGTTGGAGTAATAAATGGATTAAAAACAGATAAAATAAAGCTAATACACCGCCCGCAATATTTTCTGATACAAGCCTTTGCAATATACATTAAGACTTAGGCCCTTTGTACACACGCGTTTTTCTTTCTGTGAAAAACTACAGTTTATTCGCCGTGTGTAGGCACGGTCGTCAGTGTTATATGGATTACTATGGAAGTTTTTTGACAGAAACGTTTTTTCTACTGCGTGGTTTGTACTCCGTACCGTAAAGAAACCTTGCCATGTACAAATGGCCTTACTCGACCTTTCTGCACTACAAACTACCATACACATCTGTATATATATAAATGAAAGTCGTGTTAGTTATACCATTTATAACTCAAGAACGGCTGGACCGATTTTTATGATTTTTTTGTTTTTGGATTTCGTTTCGTCCGGAATAGGATAATAAGTAATAAAAATGGTGTCAATAATAAAAAAAAAAAACATCACTCTAGCAGTTCATTTGTTATAAATGGTAAAACAAGACGCTAGGTAGGTAGGTCGGGTAGTTAGGTAGGGTAGGTAGGGTAGGTAGATAGGTAGGTAGGGTAGGTAGGTAGGTAGGTAGGGTAGGTAGGTGCGCCGTAGATAAGTACTTAGTGCTACCCGTTCGAAGCCGGGCCGGGCAGCTGGTATTATATATAACACTAGCTGCGTCCCGCGGTTTCAACCGCATAAGTCTCGATCCTGTTGGAATATCGGGATAAAAAGGTTATAAATTATCTGTATGCCAAATTTCATCTAAATCCGTTCATCAGTTTTTGCATGAATGAGTAACAAACATCCATCCATCCACACAAACTTTCGCGTTTGTAATATTAAGTAGGATTCATATAGCACTTAGATCTGAAACATAGATCTTTGAAACATAAAATACCTTTTTTGTTATACGAAAACCTAAAAAAGGCTTATGCTTAGTACTCACATTTATTAAAATGGCTTTTAGACTATTGAAATAAAAGTAGATGCTTTTATCGTATTTATAAAATGGTATATATAAGTGACGCTCAATATGTTTTTATAGACGAAACCTTTTGGTTAAACAAAGTCGAACCAAGGTACTTAACGAAATATTGTTGAAGTAAGACCAATGACGTACGTCTTCATATTTAGAAATAAAAAGAAAATGAAAAATTGCGTTAACAATAGACCGTCTTACCTTTCTTCGCGATGATTTAAGATCTCATTATTTCTGTAACAGATACTCACGAGTGACGCAACTGAACAAATGATTTAGTCTGAAATCTGGCTGTACTTGGCTTAATATGAAGTGGATTTTAAGCCTCTGTTGGAAATAAAATAATTTATTTCGTTGCAGAGAATCTTACATGACATAACATCAGACGTTCCACGGAGGGTTGGGCAAACATGTACTTCTTCTTCTTCTTCTTTTCGTGTTGTTAGTGATTAACCTGGTGTCAGAGTTTTAAAGCCGCCCATGGGCCTTTGACTTGGCTTCACATAGCGTCCAGAAATATCTCTCAGGCATGCAGGTTTTCTCACGATGTTTTCTTTCACCGTTTTTGACGCAAGTGATAATTATACAATACGCACATGAATCCGAAAAGTCAGAGGTGCGTGTCTTGGGTTCGAACTCGAGACTTGGCAGTGCAACGGTCACACCACTAGGTTACAATGTACTTAGGTCTCATGTAGAAGGGGGCGAGCTTATTGCCAGAAATCGGGTACTAATCCAAGCCCCGGGCGCTACTGAGAATATTTTATTGAACAAACCCAATAAAACTACCTGGCGATCGAACCTATGAACTCATGTTCAGCAGACGCGCTTACGATCTCTAGACCAACATCTAGAGCATTCAGAAGGGAATACGCTTTTTCTTATTATTAAAACAATCTCTAGCAAACAAAACAATAACTTTTTGCATCGGTGATAAACTGTATCATAAATCTTGTAGGAGTTGACAATAATGTTGATGTACTGTTAGCAATATCTCGTCGAGCTCATCGCGGGACCAATTTGTAACGACGCACCTGCGCCTCGATTGAGATCAAACAAGCTTCTATAGGCCCTGAACACACCGTCTTGAGTTACGTGCCTACTTATCCCGGCATAAAGGTAATACTAGATGTTTATCATCCTTACTATCACGTCAATGTCAAAGTGTCAGTATATGAAAGGGGCGACCCTTTTTTCTAGGTACTTTGAATTATATAAGATTTTGTAACGTAAAATCTAGATGCTAATGTTTAGAAGAAGAAAGCGGTTCCATCATGTAATAACAGCCGTCATGAAAATCTCTTTTCACCAGTATTTAACACGAAGTGTCAAAAATGCTCTGTTTGTGTATGTCTCTGCAGCTGACTGACTGTACAGCTCGTATTGTGTGACCATGTTATTGATATATTAAGAAAATAAAACGATATTATGAAGGTATATACGTACCAATAATTTCTTCGAATATTAACGTTGATCTGAAACAAAAAGAAAAGCCTTGTTAAATATTTTATCATTTATCACAAACTTCACAATGTCAAAGTCAAGTCGTTTATTTAAGGCACTTTGGAACATCAAAAATTAACAAGACAATAAAATTGATTCTAGTTGCCTCTTCCAAAAGGTATGTAGTATGGAGAAGAAATGGCAAGAAACTCCACCGTTACTCTTTTAAAATGTTTTAGAATATTTTGTATACATTAATTATACCTATCATTAATTCTATAGAGAAAATTATCTGTCTTTTATGACAACTACAGGGTAAACATATTCCGTGGAAGCCATAGAACACAACACAACACAACACAACACACACAACATAACACACACCACCACACAACACAACACACACACCCACACACAAACACACACAACGCTGTTGTGTGTTGTTTATACACAACTTCGAAAGAATAGAGAAGAAAAGACGAGCTGATGATTATGTATTCCCAAATGTGATGTCGACGAATGTTCGAACCCTTTTTTGGGCTCACTATACGTATACGATATGCAACCATACAATAAGTCACACCAAATAAAACTGTGTTGAAAAAATAATAAATGATGCTCATTCAGCTCGTTGCGCCCTATTTCATTTTACACAAAAGAATAGTTTCAATATTTTTTGCATCAACTGCGGTAACACATCTGCAAGCAAAAAGATTTGCAGACACCGACAAATTATGAGCATAAAAGTACGAGAGCTGTGGACTACTGTGGACCCATTTTTGTATAACTTGTACAGTCAAAACCGTTTATAACGACTTCGCTTTAAAAGACTTACAGGTTATAACGACGATATTTTGAGGACTCAGGATTACTGTTTACTTAACATAGTGTTTGGTTATAACGACTACCGGCTATAACAACCGTACTCCGACGGTCCCTTCGAAATCGGTATAAATGGTTTTGACTGTATATATTTTTTTTTTTTAGGTAAGATCTAAGTAGGTAAAGCTCGAGAAATTAATTATTAGGCAAATTGACTACCAACTCAAATTGTCCGTTAAACTTAAAATAGCTGTTGTGTATTTAAATAATTATAGTATTTAATTACTGTTTTTATTTAAATACTTATAGTACTTAATGACTGTTGTTATTTAAATACTTATAATATTTAATGACTGTTGTGATTTAAATACTTATATTATTTAATGACTGTTGTTATTTAAATACTTATAATATTTAATGACTGTTGTGATTTAAATACTTATATTATTTAATGACTGTTATGATTTAAATATTTATAATATTTAATTACTGTTTTAATTAATTCATGAATTTTTGACAGTTGTATGAAATGACTATAACTCATATTGACATAGAGTGTGGATTTGCTAAACAATTAATTTCCTTGATTGTACCTACGTACCTAATTGTAAAGGGTCTATTTGGCAATGATGATAAAAAGCCATATTTTAAGGGCCTATCTCCTTTAACAGAGCACTATTCCTAAGTCTGAGAACTAAACCCAATTACACTTAGATTTATCTCAATTCCGTATTTATTCTTTCATTCTAGACATCCGCATGTACTGCAGCAGTTAAATAAAAGAATTACTGCCACTTTTGGACGAGTATCTTCTAAATTTTTTAAAAGTTTGTAGTCAAATAAGGTTACCTCTCCAACGAGATGCACATCGGTCAAAAACCTTCAGTTCTTTCAACTTGGACTCGGTTCACGAACTCCCTTTGAGCATTTCAAGTGTACATTTTATATAAACCTGCTAACATTCCATTACCAACGTTCATTACTTTTATTATGACCTTCACTGTGTTCTCATTTTATTGGCTCTCTCTTGTTTACTCGTTAATTACCTTTGAAGTAATTATGAGTTACATTTCGGCGGTATTCGTCGTCAGAACATTTTCCGGTTTTAACGACCTTGAAATGTTGAAAGATCTGGTGACAAGTGTCGTATAACAAAATTTTGTTACCAAAAGGAATTTATTTGACAAAACAGTACATATTACGACCTGCCGAATTAAAACGAGTCTGTTTCACGGGGTTAGGAAGGGCTTAAAAAATCTGGTAAATTAAAAACAGACCATCAGTTTTAAGAAGTGAATTTATCTTCCAGGTAAGTTGAGAGGAACTTTTCTCGGAGGTGGTAAAACTAATCATTAGTGTCAATTTAAACAGTCATGGGATCATAAAACAGTACCTACCTACAGTAGTCGTACCCATTAGATAAAGTAAACTCCACTATCTCCTATTATAAGACTTAAAAACTATGTCAACATGAGTGAAGCGAAATCACATCCATTTGCAGAAAGTCTGACTTCATCTCTTCAAGCGCGGAGACACTTCAGCTCGGAACTAAGTAGTGGATTTAAATCCGTTTTCTGCTAATGGGAGTCACTACCGTTTATTTTCTAATCTCGGGATTTGATTAAGAAATGGATGATTTTAGATGAAAACCAGGGTCAAAAAGATGAACGTGTCTGCATTGCTCGCATTGTTGTACTAGAAATATATGTAATACTGAAATTAGCATTGGAAAAGTAAACACATACTATATACAAGCAATTGTATGTTGTCATGTGTTTACTTTACAATGCCAATTTCGGTAACAAATATTGTTTTTTTCTCCTCTTTTTAGAATCAGTTTAATTTTCGTTTTGAATGAGGGTTTACTTTCAGTGGTCAGAGTTGATAGATGATTCAAATGTTTATGCTTTGCAAACAAAGCATGATTATGTATTTTACTTCTGATTAATAAATAAAGTGCAATAGTGTTTATTGCACTTTCTATTACTCAGCTTCCGCTGGCGGTTTCGCCCACGTGATATTATATTTAATATGTTTTCTTTATAAATGTTATTAATTGATAATATAGCTTTAGACTGGTGACAGAATTTTTTAAATCGGTCCTGTAGTTTTTGAGTTAATTAATTACAAACAAAAATACAAACATACTAATCTTATAACATCAGTATAGATAAAAGACAAAATAAAATCACTAAATCAACCTACAAGCCAATAACAACTCCAAAAAGCGACAACCACACGTTGACCATACAAGTATTTCAGCATCTGCAATATGGCATATAATTCCGTCACATGAATAGCCTCACACAAATCAATACCGTGACGATACCGTTGCAAAGCATTCAATAGGCCTATCAAATGGATGACCATTACCTTTGTGATGCGGCTTTCAACCACTTATGTGGTGGCTCACTCCAGCTAATTAGTTGCCAGTTCGACTGAATGCCCCTCCAATCTCGGATTACATGGAGCCACGTTCATTATATACGGGCCCGGGATATGAACGTCGGAATTTAAGTTATTTGAAACCGGTTGGTGCGATGTATCGTTATTTTATGCGCTGTTGGCTGACTAATTTGGTGGTTGGATTTTTGGGGTTCCGTATTGAAATATTGAAATTATGTGCGTCTTAGCGACAGTAAAACTAGCCCCTTTTCACTAACACTACATAGGAAAAAAAAAACACTAAATAAAAATAAAAAAACCTAAATGCCTAAATATTATTGCACTGTAGGATTTTCAAAACTCTCGGCGCTGAGTCGAGCTTTGAAAATAACACTTAGTGTTAGTGAAAACAGGAATTAGAACTGAAAAATCAAACCCCTGAAACCAAACAAAAAATTAATATTATTAGCCCAATCAATGCAGCGAAAGAAAAAGTAATAATATATGAAATCTATTATTTCGTTGCAACACCCATTCACAAAATATACATAATATTCCTATTTCTTGCTGTAAAAAAGTGAAGTAATAAGTTTGTTTCTGAGAAAAAATTAACACAGTTAATCAGTTCGTACGCTGTAAAAGGTTCATTTATTCTTAGAGTAAAGTAAGATTAAAAGAATTACCCAGACTCCTGACGCCTGTACCGGACTACCTACCCAGAGTTTATAGGTAAAAAGAAGAAAGAAAAGAAAGAAAAAGTGTTTATTCTGCACAAACCAAACGCACAATAAGCACAATTACACGCAGGTAAGCACAATTATGCATGGTCTAACAAATCCCTCGCGTCATGAAAGCAAATAATATAAAGACTAAATCTGTATTCATTAACAAATTAGGTAATTACTGGATTTCTTGGAAAGGAATGAGAAGTTAATTTGGTAGCTAGGAAATTGTTGAATATTTATAAAGGTTTGGCTCGTATAGATGGCACCGCAGCCGCGCCGCACCATGTAGATGGAACGCTGAACCACCGCCGCCGCGTCGCACCGTCACCGCGCCGTCTCGCGTCTCCGCTTGATTTGGCCATACCACTCTACATTTCGTGGCGGCGGCGGCGCGGCAGCGGGCTGGCAACGTTGCATGTACACAGCTTAGTGTGAAATTACAGTGACAGCGGAGCGGGCAGCGGAATCCGCTGGCGGGTAAAGCAAACACATAGTTTTTGACTAAGGTGCACCAAGTGCGGGCGGGGCGGGTGAGCGGGAATCGCAGCGGGACAAGCGGGTGTCTTGAGCGGGGCGGGTAGACGTAAGTCAGTTTGCGTTTCCCGCTCGATTTGTTCGGACATGCCGCTGACGACTGAAGATTTAATAAGTGCCGTATTGGCTCGGCCACCTTTATGGAATTCTAGTGATTCAAGTGATTCGAATCGACAAGTACCTAATTGCTTTTAGAAAAAAAAGGTCTCACTTTATACATATAAGCACTAGCTTTCAAATAATCTGACATTATTTCCAATATCGCACGAGGTAGGTACGTACACACCGCTCAAGCGCCCCGCTGCTACTGTGTTCATCCATGGAAATGTACGTTTTCCGCTTGACCCGCCACCCGCTCCCGCTGCCCGCCCCGCGCCACTGTAATCGCACACTTAGAGACGCGGCGGCGGCGCGGCGACGGCGTCTTAGCCCTGAGGAGCACTTAGGAACTAGCGATCCGCCCCTGCTTCGCACAGTTTTTCAACACATCGAGATTTCTATGATATATTTAATTTTAATATTTAATACACACGCTAGCCCGCAGCTTCGCCAGCGTGGAGGTCGGAAATTCCTCGCGAATGTACCTAATACCGGGTTATGTTATCCAGGTTATAAACTATCTGTGTGTCCAATTTCTTCCAAATCCGTTCCACCGTTTTTGCTTGATTGAGTAACGAACATACAAACTTTCACAATTGTAATATTAGTAGGACAAACCTTGCGGAATAAATTCTCTAAATGATTGTGAAAGCCGCATCAAAATCCGTTGCGCATTTTAGAAAAACGCGGTCACACAAACAGACACAAAAAGCGAATTTATACACAAATTTTCTTATATGTATAGAGAACATTTCCACAATATTTTACATAACTGCGAATTGGCAACACTACCTTTATTAAATTATTCACTGATTGATACGTAGTTCAGAAGGCCTAATAGTTAGGATACCTTTTAAAATTCATCAATGAACGAAGGGAAGCTGACGTAGGCTTTTGTTTTTGTTTGTATAGATAGTAGAGACAAAAGCAAGCCTTTTCTGTTACCTATTTATTAGCTGACCCGACAGCCGTTGTCGTGCCCTAATTACAATAATTCACAAAAAAAAATCCTTAGAAAATGCACTTTCAGTTTTCCCGAGTTGTCCACTTTTCCCGGAAACTTTTCTTTTCTTTCCGTTTTGTTTTGCTTTTTCGTGTGGTTAGTGACTAACCTGGTGTCAGAGTTTTAAAGTCGCCCATGGGCGTCTGACTTGGTTTCACACGTCGAGAAATATCTCTCAGGCATGCCCGATGTTTTCTTTCTTTGACTGTTTTTGAAGCAAGTGATAATCATACAATACGTACATGAATCCGAAAAGTCAGAGGGCCTAGGGTTCGAACTCGAGACTTATGACTTGGCAGTCGAATAGCCTAATGGTGGGACCGTCGGGTCACACCATTAGGCCATCCGGTTTTTTAATTTATTTATTCTATTACGAATATTTTAAAACAAACATTTGCCATTCGGTCCAGCCATTCTGAATTGATGCGCTTACCAACGAACATCATTTCATTTTTATTGCATATATTAATTAAATATAAAGCTTTTTCAATTAATAGTTAGTGATCTAAGCACTTATTAAGTTAAAATGTATTTATCAATAATGTATCCACCTACCTTTCCAGGTACCTATATTAAAATATATGGAGCATGATATAAATGTGGTCGTTTCCACGAGATACATAATGAAGTATCCCGCAGCTAGTCATCTTCACCATCACCCTTGCTGACTGGCTAATCCGTTCACCATGACATAAGCAATTTTACTATAGTTCGTGTCGAAAGAAGAGATTACCATCAACACGATAACAAGAAGAAGATTATGAATGAAAATCCGCAAGGGCAGTCAAGTCAAGACTTTAAAAGGTCCCCGAAACGACCAGTTGCAATCAATTGCAATTGTAGTAATATTGTCCACCGCTTCAATTGCAATTGGACGTGCGCGTCAATGTGTATTATTCACGTAAAAGTTGACATTTTAAATGATCGTTTCGGGAACCGTTTATAAATCAAGTAGACCGTCTGCATACACTTTGTAATGTCAAAAAGTACACCAGTAAGTCAGAACGTATTAAATAGGAGTGAATATAAAATAAATCTTCTCCGGATTAACAGAATTGAGTTCCCAAAAACCTGTTATGTGGGTGGTACAGACAAGGAATGATAACATCTCCCATTTTTGTGCGCCGGGTCACGACGGCGGGAAAACAAAAAAGTTTTTATCTCAATCTCTTTGAAGATAGCATAGTGGAAACAAATATTCCCTGTTTGAAGCAGAAAGCGAAACCGATGGTTCACGTTCTGAATTTACATTGTTTTATGTGAAAAATAGCCGATCAAATGGCAGTATTTGGTTTACAGGGTTACGTGAACACGGATTGGTTGAGTTTGTTTTTGTTTTTTTGTACGTTATGTTTGGTCAGTGAAATTCGGTTCTATGTATGTAATTTTGTTTATTGGTTCTAGTTTTATTGTATATTTAAAGATTGTTTGGAGAACAAACATTTCGAAAACATGTGACATCTACCAACCCGCAATGGGTTGGGATATGGCCGCGTATGGTTTACAATGAGGATGCTTGTGTCCCAGCAGTGGGAACGTTATAGGCTGATTATGCTTATGCGTACCTATGTCGTTTAGGGTAACTAAGTTGCTATAAATAGGCACTGTTAATACGAGCTTATTGTCGACAAGTAGGAAAGACGAGAGTTTCACGACGTGTTAAACGATTTGTAAGAATCTGCGAATAAATTATTTAAAAAAAGTAGCAATATATCACCGTCAAACAAACTGATTTTATTCAATACCCGGAACGACAAACAATAAAAAATCTTGCGGAAAAATAAAGGCAATCCCTAGAGATGAATTTACATAATAAAGAATGGTTTTACCGAAGGTTTCGGGATACAAATATCTGAGCATAATCGAGCACTTTGTGGAGGAATTGAATTCTACCTTCACGTAGTACCTACTACTCTGATAAGTTCACTTCGAACCTTACTCAAGTTACCGCACCAATAGGCTAGTTGACAGTTTTGGGGACCCAATCAGTAATGTTTCATGTGGTTTATTTTCCTCAAAATATGACAAATTGCTCACTTTTAAAACGCAATTTAATTTTTATTGACAATACGGGACATATGTACTTACTGTCATGGCAGCAAGTATATATAATATTTGGTAGTCTACCAAAGTTTTTGAATATAAAAAAATCATATTTATTGTCCTAATGTTTACTTTAACAGTCTTAAGTTAGACGATTTCTATTTCCAAATATTTAATGCAGTTACCTGAAAATGAGGCTGAATACTACTAATTTAGTAGATTAATGAACAGTGCCACATTTCGCGAGAGGGACATCCTACCAATCAGTGTTGTTCCTTTCAAGACTATTATCTTCGATCGTATTTTGGTAATGCAAAAGGAATTGTATGTCTGACGCATAAAGTTTGTTAGTAGTTTGGCTCGTGCAGACTGGCGTGACACCGGTAATTGTTCTATCGTGAAGTTTTCTTATACTCGTAAATTGTTTTATTATAGTCGCGTCACGCTTGTTTGTGAGAGCCTTTACCTTTTGAAACGCAGTCGATTACAGGGACTGACTTGACGCGCTTCGATTCGCGATTAATGGCATTTGACCGATAAACACCTATATCATATGATGAATGAGATAAAAAAAAAAAAACCATTCTTTATTATGTAAATTCATCTCATTGTTTTTGTTTATTATATTATTATGCGGTACATGGTGTCATATCCGCCCATGACATTTATGGATCTCTTTTGTGGTAATTGTTTTGCTATAATGTAGTCATGAATTCGACTAATATGGAACAAGTTGTCTGAAATAAAAGTTATATTATTAAAAAAATTTCAAAAAAATGAGTGAATCTAAAATCATTGACAAAATTAAGTGGAGGTATAATATATTTTTAGAACCATTCTTCAAAACATAATTCAATTTGAAAGCGAATTCTTTTGTTTGTAAAGTAAATTATCGCGGATTCACACAACTTGACAACTTTCGAATTTCGAATTGATACTTATATTTACTTAAAAAAAAACAAATGAGTTCGCTTTCAAATTAATGCGGTCACTTAAGTTAACCTTAGAGAATATTCCTACTGTAGGTTGGTGGTCGTTTTCAGCGTTCGTGTAGTGACCTTCAGTAACACGTACCAAACTTTAGAAACTTGTATGTACTCATGTTATGGTGTGCTATGACACGTGTTTCTCGGCAACTTTGGTTTAATAACCATTCAATTTTGATTACATTTTAATGTTTCAAATCTCATATTTGTAAGGATCTTCTATCAGGACCTGTAATAAAGGGATTCAACGTTCCTATCAGTTAACATCTACATTTGGAATAAAGTCGACTTTCTTTCTTTTTGTGTAAGTAATAGGTGCTAAACACATATTTGCGTACCAATATGTTTATATACTTCTTTTGTTCAAATATTGGGAAGTTCATGACATCATGACAATTTAAAAAAAAACATTTTGACCGTAACTCCACTTGTTTTTTTTTGCTATCAAACTTTGTTAAGTTATTTAATTGTGTCTGTTGCTGTTATGTATGTATTAATACCTTCAAATTATTATCATCATTTTAGTATGTAGGTAACATTTTTGTAAAATTTATATGAACGTCTCGCCAGCACACAGATGAACCCTGAGATGTTTTCGTTGTGTGGCTAAAACCAAAGTGTAATATATTTTAGAAATAAATAATGTTATTTAATACATAATATACAGCGCAAGTAACTTCGTGTCCAATCGGATGTCCCACGACAAATCTCGACTTTAAGATTTTAATTCCTTTATTAAAATTGTAGTTCTAGTGTATCAGAGTAATTATTACTAAGACATAGTTACATCTATGTCAACGAACGGTAAATTTTCGTCAACATTTCCCGTGTTCAGAAAAGCTTTTATAATTGAACACCTGAACCCGATATCAGCATGAAAGGGAAATGGAGTGTGTCAGCGCGGGTTTCCTCACGAAGTGTGCAGGACTGCGGAACTGTGGGTCATCACTCAACTGCGGGGAATAGGTTAATATCGTGCTTACAAAAGGCTGTGAGGTAAGTTATCCCACGTATTTTGTTAGCATAGCAATTTATTTAACACACAACACAAAATAACATCACGTCCATGTATCTAAAGGGTTGGGCAGAGGTGTACCTATAGTAAACCCACATTTCGTCAGTTATGTTTAAGAGGCTTACAACAGCTAAAGCGCGGTCACTGTCGGACTGCATAGAAATGAAAGAGAAGCGCGATGACACGACGCAGGTAATTTATTGCAAAATATGAAGCAGTTAGCGATTTACAAAAAATCTATTGATTGGACTGGAAAATTAAAACACTACTATGCTAAAATGTAGCTTGTAGAATAATCTGACAAAAAATCAGAATGATTGCATGTAAATTAATATGATTTTTAATCGTTAAAATAAATTTTTAGAGGTATCTTCATGATTTTTTTCTATCGTATCAAATTAGTTGTATTATGTTTTCAACACACTATCATACTAGCATATATCCTGAAAAATATCATATATTTTTCTGATTTTGTTTACTGCAGTGGATCATATTCTTTTACGCATTATAAAACTTGCGTTTAGGCACGTTTAGGTCCTGTAGTCCCCTTAAGTCACATGTAATAGGGGGCGAGCCTATTGCCGTGAGCCGGGCACAAATCCAGACTACGGGCTGCTACTGATAAATACCAGAATGGAAAAACCCAATGACACTTTGCCCGACCTGGCAAATTTATTTAAATTTGTTGTTGAATCTTATGTCTAGTAAATTGACAGTTTGTTACCAACGAGTCTGTAATTATGAAGTTATCCGATCCCCGCTGCACGCGGCAGTGCTGCCGCAGCAGTGCTGCAGCTGGGTTCGGAATCAGGGTCATATAAACCTATAGAAAATGTATGGGGACCAGTAGTGACCGCAGCACTGCTCCGGCAGCACCGCCGCGTGCAGCGGGGATCGTATCGCATCACACCTTCAAGTTATTTACTCTTTGGTAGTTAATTAACAGCTATCATGTAATTTAACGCTGAAATTTGGAGCTGCTAAGTAATAACAGCCGCACGGGTCGATCCATCAGGTTACGCTACGCTTGCCAGGGTTGCTCCGTGGATAGGTGACCATCTTTACATACCGAGACTCCTCCGTGCCTCGGAAAGCTCGATAAACCCCGGCTTTGGGTTCGGGTTAGACCCGGCTGTATTTCGTGGATCTTTGACAGTCGTTACGGGTCGTCGGAAGCCCGAAATTCTGACAATCAGTCTTACCAAGGGGTATCGTATTACCCAGTTACTTTGTTGTGGAGGTCAGATAGGCAGTCGCTCCATGTAAAATACTGGTATTCAGCTGCATCCAGTTAGACTGGAAGCCGACCCCAACATAGTTGGGAAAAGGCTAGGCAGATTGATGTGATTTAACTGAAGGTTTAGTGACTGGGGACTTAATCAGGCTAGTAATCGCTTATAAGGTAATCATTGATCTATAGGTAATGCATGATTCTATTGACGATAATGACTTTGAATAAACTCGAGGTTTATTTTAATTGCTGTATTTTTATTTAGAAAAGCTAGTAAGAATGAACTTTGTTATCACGCGTCAATATTTTACGTACTAGGAAGTTGTATCTGCAGAAGTTGTTGTCACAAAGAGTTCATCGAAGTACAAAGTTTCTTCCTGTCGAATGTACGTACTGAGTGCCTTGTTAAAGTTGTCAGCTTACCTGTTCAGTACATGTACGTGTTGTATACAACAACTATTAAAACTTGAGAATGGGAAAAGTTAGATATGTGAATGAAAATCACATCGATCATAGAGAAAATGATAACGCAGTGAACAAACTGTTTTTGCAACTGTTTTGAGGGTTCCGTACCTCAAAAGGAAAAAACGGAACCCTTATAGACTCACTCGTGCGTTTGTCTGTCTGTCCGTCTGTCACAGCCAATTTGCTCCGAATCTAATGGACCGATTAAGTTGAAACTTGCTGAATTGACAAATAAGAAAATAATAAAAAACGTTTTGTAAACTGTACCGTGTGACATATCAAAGGATTTATTGTGAGGTTGTCAAATATTTTATACTTTTAAAGATATTTTAGAAAATTGAGAAACTTTACCATTCTTGCCCTTATCTCCGAAATTACTTAGCCTAAAATTTTGTAAAACATACTGAAAATTATTCTTTTCTCATAGATTACAGGATAACCTATAAGAAGTCTTTAAATAACTTGGTAAATCTTTCAATATCGTGCGTACAAACCTACATTTGCAGTTGGAATGTATGGGAGAACATGTTTTTCAACAACAATGTTAAGTTTGTTCTTGGGATAACTTCATCCCAACTCGGTACCCTTCATTAGGCGTGGTCTGACACGCACTTGGCTGGTTTTTTTTGTTTTTCTTACATTATTTTTGGAATTATGTGTACAATAAAGAATAGGAATATAATTCGTGTAAATGCGAAATACCTCAAACCTCAAACAAGGTAGCTTTATTTGATAGCAAAAAAGGACAAACATTTATTTTTATGCCGAGGCGATATCCAAGCTTTTTAAAGCCAATTCACATAATACAAGACAGTACAAGACAACACAACACACACAGTACCTACAAAATAAGATGTTTGAAGAAGATGATATGGCTAGAAAGGAGGTTACTACTGAAATTAAGACTAATAGAAAAGTATGGAAGAAAGAAACATCGACCCTAAATAAATTGGGATAAGGGCTAATGAAGATGTATGATGAATGACCTAATCTCTTTTCTTGACAAACACCACTTCCTAGTGCTTATTCTTCCCAGCTAAAGCACTAGGAAGTGGTGAAGGGCAGGAGTTTTTTGGGGATTGTCATATGTAACTTTGACGTTAGAAAAGTGTTGATTCTCAGCCTAGTTTGAATAAACGACTTTTGAATTTTGAATCGCGTTTCTCTGCTTTTCATCTGCCTAGCCTTTTCCCAACTATGTTGCGTTCAGCTTCCAGTCTAACCGGATGCAGCTGAATAGCAGTATTTTACATGGAGCCACTGCCTATCTGACTTCCACAACCCAGTTACTGGGTAACACGATACCCCTTGGTAAGACTGGTTATCAGACTTTTAGGCTACTAGCGACTGTCAAAGGTCTACGAATGAGAGCTGGGATAACGGCTTAATGTGCTTTCTGAAGCACGTGCTTTTCTCTGTTCTAAGTAACAAACAGTATTCAATGAACTAAGTATAGTATTATATAATACAGAGTCTCAGTTACCGCTCAAACTACACAGTTGCTTCCCTCGATACTAGTTAAATCCCTATACAATAGCGTATTGCATCTACCATTTACAATAGGGTATTAAGTTCAGATATTGAAATTCTGCTTACAGGCTTAGGTTGTGACAGGCTTTTGTCTACGCATGCATTGTGGTTCCTCTCCTAGTATTTTTAACCGACTTTCAAAAAGAAGGAGGTTATATGTTCGACGCGTATGTATGTTTTTTTTGTTATTATATTAAAATAATGTAGGTTACGAACAAACGACTATAGTTACAAATTGATTTTGAAGTTAAGATAATTCATAACTAATTCAAGACCATAAACTAGTTTTTGTTTAAAATAAATTCAACTTTTAATGAGTTGTTGCCCTTTTTTTTTTCTTGGTTTGGAAATTATCAATTAAATTCTCCCGCTCTGGGCGGAGCGGGAGGGCGTGTCAGACTCTTACTGACTAAAATCCACCCATGTTCCTTCAGTTGCCTGTACATTGCCAGGGGCCACGGTATCCCTTTCGGAATTTCCCGCGACCCCGGCAGGCATCGGTCCTAGCGGACCCCGTCAGTTGTGCTGACATCTCTTTGAGGCGCGCGTGGAATACAACGCGCCGTTGAACCAAGCCTGGTCCTTATCGGACGGCGAGCTGCCCATTGCTCTTAATATTCCTAGTCTGTAATACCAAGTATACTTAACTCTTACTTCCGACTCATGGAAAAATCGTAAATTTTTATTCGTTACGACATAACGAAACCTTTTTCACGAAAGGCTATACCTACGTACAAAAAACCGGCCCAGTGCGAGTCGGACCACGCATAATGAAGGGTTCCGTAGTTGGGATGAATTTATCCCAAGAACAAACTTAATATTTTAGTTGAAAAACATGCTCTCCCATATACTCCAACTAGAAATATAAGTTTGGATGAAAACTTTATGTTACTTTAAGACCATAGCCTTCTTATGGGTTTTCCAGTAATCTGTAAATATAGAACTATTTCCTGTATTTTTTTCAAAATTTTTGCTCTTTTGTGATTCTAAAACGTTTAATTAACTATTAATTAAGTAAAATGTAAAAAAGATCTTTTTTACATTTTAAAACCATTTATTTTTTAAATTATAAAACTATTATCATTTTATTTTTCTTTTTTGCCTTTCGTGCGTGTTTGGGAAATTTATATGTGAACCAAATTTCTACTTAATCGGTCCCTTCTTAATCGGACAGACAGACAGATACACGAGTGATCCTTAAAGGGTTTCGTGTTTTCATTCGGACGTACGGAACCCTAAAAATGACAGGTGCAGTTAGCTCCATTCCCATCCTTAGAGCGGTTCTGCACTGCATTCAATCCGAATTCGAGAAATGTCGGTCCGATGCAACCATAGTACTATTTGTATGAGGGGTTGCGCACTAGATCTGAACTCTGTTCGTCGGAATTTAGAACATTCCCAATTTAGATTTAATTTGGACCTTGAATTCGGATTCGAATCGGATGCAGTGCAGAACCACTCTTACTAACTTGTTGCGACATGCTGACAAGGTATTAGTTGGTTAGATTGATAATTGAATTTGAATTCGGAATTCCTTCTTCCCCTACCTATTACCGAAGAATACCTGATCAATAAAACCAGCTTGAAATCACAATATTTTTCAAAATAAAAGACACAAAATATCTAGAGCATGCACGCACGACGTACCTATATAACGTGTGCACGATGCGCACTGACCTGTCGCACGATTTCACGCTGTTACAAGTTTAAAACAACGCTGGCTGGTCCGAGTTGTACGCAGCCTACAAGTACATGCACGACACATCAAAGGGAAGCGCCGAGACATAGGGATCGGTGAATGGACGAGCTTTCGATTCTGAATGGACTTTGAATTTGAATATCGAGCTGTTGGATTTTGGCCTTTGGGATTGGATCGATGGGTTTTGACGTCTGTGTATGTTGAGTCTTAGATCCATTCTATAGATAGTGTATTTGATGTTATTTGTCCTGTAGGTTTCGGCCTCTGGGTTTTGACGTCTTTGTGTGTTCAGTCTTAGATATATTATACAGAAAGTGAGTTAGACGGTCCTTTATGTAGCCGGATGTCTTTGGATTCTGGCGTAGCAAAGACCTCAATACGGTTTGACGTGTTTGTTATGTATTGAATCGTAGGACCATTTTATGAATAGTGAATTGGAAGTTGTAGTTCCTATAGATGGCCGTCTTTATTGGGAATTGAGTTTAGACTGAACCATTCCAAATCTGGTGAATTGGATGTTGGTGATACTAAAACATTGTTGTGTGTTGGATTTACAATTAAATCGATAACTTGTATGTGAGTTGCAAACTATAAATATAAGTTGATTTTTTAATAAATTAATTTTAAAAAACTTTTTACAAAAACTACAACCGACTTCCAAAAAAAAGTCGGTGTCTTTGATTTTGAATTTTCGTTTTTTGCCACCGACTTCCGAAATTTAAGTATCTAATTTTTCATTTATAGTAATTTTTTTTGTAAAAAGTTTTTTGTTAAGTGGGTTCTTCCGAACACTGCTGAGCTTCAAAACTGAACTACTAAAAACCTTAAAAAAGCTTTTTCTTCTACTCGTCAGTATGTCACCCGTCCCGATCTACATAAGCTGTTGTCCGAGAATACAGCGGGTACAATATGACGTCCGCTTCGGTCCTAAGTACACTCTCGTCTATGGACATTTGCCCCTGTTATTAACAACATCCACGTGCCCGTGGCCATGATAGCCGTACTGGATATATCCACTCAAAATGATAATTATATACGCTATAACATTACACTGCCGATATTGAGGGTTGAATGAGTTTAGATTATCAAAATGGCCGTTTGATATTCGCTGAATAAGGTTGGTGATGGGTTGGTACATTATGTTGTAAAAGGCAAAGTTTGATTTAGGTTATAGATAAGTGAACATAGTGTAAGCACGTTATAAGCCCGCGTGGTGGCCTCGCATTGGTACTTGCTCGGATTTTCAATGCATATTTATTTATATATACTTTATTGTACACCACAAAAATATATAACAAAAATATATATATATGAACATGTACATATACACTACACTGCAATACTACTACTGCACATGACACACACGACTACACACACAAACACACACACACACACACACACACACACACACACACACACACACACACACACACACTACTTACTGTATGCATATGTACTTTCAGTTTTTTTTTTGTGGAAATCACTGACATTTGTAAAAGGAAAATATCGTGAGGTAATCTGGACTTACAGTTGATATAAATCTGGAATCGCCAACTCGTCTTGAGCAAGCGTGGTGATCAATGCTCGTGCCTTCTCTGTATGAGAAGAGGCCTTTGCCTTGCACAGGGTCAATTAAAGGCTGCAATAAAAAAATAAAATTTGCTGCCCCACACAATCATTTGCTTAGCCTTTTTCCCAACTATATTGGGGTCGGCTTCCAGTCTAACTTCTTCTAAGGATGCAGCTGAATACCAGTATTTTACATGGAGCGACTGCCTATCTGACTTATACAACCCACAGTTACTGGGTAATAAAATTGATAAAACTATCGTATTATCCCAAATAAAATAATTGGCTATTAAAAGGCCTACATGGCAGGGTACAATTATTACGATTGTTCAGGATACTCGAAGCTGCAGTATGCCAACCTAAGGTAGGTTATAATTTTCCCACAAAGAGAATGGCTGCCCATCCTCTAGTCTTAATCCATTCTTTGTCACGATTTATAACATAACATTATATATTTAATAACATTAAAACCACCAAATTGTTATAATGATGATACTGTAAACAATTTCATTCAAATATAAACTATTTGCAGCTCGTAAATAAGTTTCAATGTAATTAATTAAAGTACGCTGGATGTGGAATCGTCAAATATTTGAGCCAGCAAAATTAATGCTCCACCCAGCATGCATGTAATAAATTTAATATGAATTTAATAAAGTTGCATACTCTTCGCAGGTGAACATAAATAAAATAATACATTACTGCCGCGGCCTGCAAAAGGGGCATAGATGGATGAACGTGAAAATTTGGGCGAACTCGAGACACGTGAGTCCATCAATGCCTGGTTACGGTCAAGGCTTGTATAGTCCTTTTCTCAATTTTTTTTTTTTTTTTTTTTTTTTTTTTTTAATAAAGTTACACAATTAGTGATACTTTATTTACATTACAATCTAGCCTATTAGCTAATAAGTAATTTAAATATAACATAAACTGCTAAGTAACTATAAGATTAAGAAGTCGTCCAATAACGTCTTTCTTATTCACTATAGGGGGAGACACTTTGATTCACGTGTTCTTTATAAAAGTCAGCACTTGCACTACAGTTAAAAGTCACTTACACTGCACTAAACTAACTCAAAAGGTTTTACCCTCTTTAGCTTTCGCACTAATTCAGTGTTGTCAAGGAGTTGGATCGCCTCAACATTCACGTGATGATGAAGTCTGTGTTCATGAGCTTCTGCAAATTTTTGTATAACTATGTTTATGACATCCATCTTCAGGTCCCGATGGAGGTCACTATTTCTAATGTACCAAGGCGCGTTGACTATATCCCTTAATACTTTGTTTTGAAAACGTTGTATGATTTGTCGATTGCTTTTGCTGGTGCAGCCCCACAGCTGAATACCGTAGGTCCATACAGGTTTTAAAACTTGTTTATATAACAACAATTTGTTAGGTATTGACAATGGCGACTGTCTACCAAGTAGCCAATACATTTTTTTGTACCGAATATCTAATTCTGCTCTTTTCTTTTTGACATGCTCTTTCCAGCGCAGTTTTGCATCCAGGGTTATGCCGAGATACTTAGCAGTATTCGCGTATGGTATTTGATGGTTATTGATGAATACCGGGAAGTATTTTGGCTTTTTATTCGTGAAGTCAACGTGGATAGACTTGCTTTCATTCAGTTTGATACGCCATGTTGTAGTCCACTCATAGATACGATTGATGGAATCTTGAACCTTTTCTACAGCTTCCTCGTGACTATTTCCAACAGCCATGATAGCTGTGTCGTCAGCAAAAGTTGCGATGAAATTATTTTCTAGCTCAGGAATATCGCAGGTGTATAATAGGTACAGGACCGGACCAAGTACACTTCCTTGGGGTACTCCAGCTTTTATCTGCCTAAGGTCTGAATAGGCATTTCTTTGTCTTATCCTAAACAATCTGTTTGTTATATATGATTCTAAGATGTCTGAAAATTGTTGAGGCAGCATCGATCTTAGTTTATATATAAGGCCTTCATGCCATACTTTATCAAAAGCCTGAGCTACATCAAGGAAAACCGTGGAGCACACCTTCTTCTCTTCTAGTGTTCTTTCAATAATATTAGTAATTCTGTGTACTTGGTCGAGTGTAGAGTGTTGTTCTCTAAATCCGAACTGGTAATCAGGGATTAGATTTTCAGCTTCAATAAGAGGCTTCAATCTCTTTAAAAATAATTTCTCAAATAGTTTTGACAACACAGGTAACAGTGAGATTGGTCTGTAAGATGTCGTTTCATGAGGTGGTTTCCCAGGCTTGACTATCATGATGACTTCAGCTACTTTCCACATGTCAGGGACGTGTTTTAACCGAAATGCAGCATTAATGAGCGTGGTAAGCTTAACTATAGCTTTACGTGGGAGATTTTCTAAAACTTCTCCTGTAATTAAGTCGTAACCAGGGGATTTTCTCCGGGTTTTCTCAAATAATGCGCGGAAATTTAAACTTAGTAAATTAATTATAAATTCCAGGATCAATGACATGAAAATTTTTCACGCGCCTATATGTTCATTTGTTTCTTTTTTTAATTTAACCAGCTCTTTTTGCAAGCTAAATCGAAATTTAAATAAAATCTCCTTGGTCGCCATGTGTCGAAGTAAAAACTTCGTTCCATTTTTAAATTACACGACAGATATGAGTTTTCATACTAATTTATTCGGCCGCAAAACACGACAGTTATGGATTTACATACTAACATTCCCGGCCGCCTGCTCGCATGTATTTGACCAGATAGTACATTACACTTACCAGTACATTTCGATTTATCTCGAAGAAGGTCGGCAAAATAATACTCGAAATTCCAAGCATTTTTGAGAAAATTCATCTTGAAGCTTCATAATGATGATTTTAAAATAACGTAAAATCCAATCTGAACCGAGTGACAATTTAATTGAACCCTGTGTAATTAAAATTAATTGAAATGAGAGAATGTAATCGTTTATTAGTTTCACTGGAATTTATTTCATTCAGGTAGGTATTTTTAATTAATTTCGATATAAATTCATTTTGTGAAAGCAGTTTTAATTAGGCATCTATTATTAGAATTTGTGATACTGTGCGCGTTGGATACTATTTATTTTCAGGTGACTTAATAGTAGGGATCACGTCGCTAAACTATTAAATAACTTCGATCAATTTCAATTGACTAAGTGACGCCCTTTCATGTGATCATTTAATTTGCATGAACCTAGAAGCTAACGTTATGAAACAATTGCAGCATAGTAAAGTACTACAGTCCGGCCGTCGAGACAATGCGTTCTTGACACCTGTCAGTTTTATACTAACGATTATGTGTTTTGCGCGAATTTGATCATTATAACTACTAGAAATTGTCCAACTGACAACTGTCAGTTGGACAATTTCGCAATCTTTCAGATTTTGAAAGAAATTCGTCACTTATAAATACTTCATATGTTTGAAAAAATTCCGATGCTGACAACGTAAAATAACGCAATGAATATTGTTAAATCGTCAAACATCATTGCAATTGTAGGTTTGTTACGCAATAAGCTACCGGAAAGATCGATCGATCATTGACGTGCCTGTAATTTTCAACTGTCACCACAGTGTAATCAATTCAGCGGGCCTATTTTGTCTCGCAAAACGCCCGATGACCAACTGCTTGTATGTAGTTACTCCGGCTAAACAATCAGCCTATGGCCCACGCCTATAATTTTCAAAGCAACCGTTGATTACTGCCGAGCTACGTTTATACGAGCCCTCAGCTATACTGACCCAGTTTACATTGTTCAAACGACTTTGCCTTGGTCCTAGATATTTTCTTGAAAGATGTAAAAGATTTTGTGTTTATAATTCAAAATGAACTCCCTTTCAGAAAAAGATTCTCGTGGTACTCACAGACGAATCGGATTATTTTATTGTTAATCATTATTGGTATTGGGGTCTTAAAGTTGGTATTGGAATGTAACTTTGCTGAAATTATCTAAAGAAGTTATTTTTATTATTCAGTAAAAACGGCTTTCTCTACTTTTCAGACTAAATAAATATCTGCTATATTCTTTGTAAAACTCGCAAAAGCATAGGTATTGAACAACCTCTGAAAATGCTCTAAACTGGCAATAATTTCTTACCAGAAAAACCGATAAACATGTTAATTTATCGGCCACCAAAGGCCATACTTTGGCGGCTAGGCTTATGTGGTCACTGAACGAATTAAAGATCTCCAACACCACCACTATACGAACGCACGTCAATTATTAAGTTCTCGAAATGACGCAACATTTTGTTGGCACATTTTATTCACAAAGATTCTCGCATCAAAACTCTAAAACATTGTTTAAAGTCCAAACATATTTTTCAAAGCCTTTCAAAGCTGAACATTCCAAAAATTCCATTCCCAGCGAAATGCTCTCTGAATTGGATTCCTCCAGAAATCTGTTGCGAATAATGAGTTGTATTTACTACTGTGAATTCAGTCGAGTATTCACGGAAGTATGTGTTAATTACAAAACTCACTTTAACCAGTAGGTATTTTATAGTCGGTAGTATCTTTCTGGACTGCCTGGTTTGTCTAGTGGTTGCTACCGCTACTGCTGGTGCCCGATTTGGAAATCGGACCCAGTCCGATTTCCAAATCGGGCAAAGCGTTATTGGGTTTTTCCATCTGGAATTTCTTAGTAGCAGCCCGGTGTCATTCGTGGATTTTTGATGGCAATTGGGTCGTCATCGATCACATGGGGCTTAAACATAACTGGCGAGATCTGGGTGTATAATAAGTACACTTCTGCCTAATCATTTGGGGAATATGGCGTGATGTTATGTTACTGTTTTGCTACTGCTATTTAAAGGCTAAGTCATACTCCATTTACAGCGTACAACGTTCGCTCAACGTATAACCCCTATAAACTTTACACTATTACACACTTAACCAAATACTCGTTTCATCTGGTGTGACCCAGCCTTTAGTTTGCAAACAAAGAATTCATAAGTACCAAATTACATATCGTTCCAATGAGTTATGCAATGAATTAACGAGTTTAAACTGAAATCCAGAAAGCTCTATTTTTTTTACATTATTTCTATTATTTAATTTACATTATTTCTTTTGATTTCAATGAAATGAAAGTTACCTGATTCACATAATTTTTTTATACACGTTTTATTGTTACAATACTTTTTCAAAGCGTGTCTAAATGACTTTAGTTACAGTCCTTGAAACAAGATCCATCTCTCATTGCGTGCTTGCATCTCAAGGCTTTACATCATTCTTACATGCAACTGGGATCTGAAAGTTATAAGACGGGGATACGACACTAAGCTGCGCTACAATCCTATGGGCCTAATCTTGTACAAACTAGCTTTACCAGCGCGTGCAGAACAAACTTTCGTAGCCCGTTGGTATGACTGGTAAAGTAAACACTTTAGTTCCGGGTATTGAGAGTAGAGGGAATATACCTTCTTTATTGTATTTATTTATTTATGTACACACAGTAAAATACAAATACATACAACAGAATTACAATTTTGAGTACAAATATACTGCTTATTTTTTAAGAAATTTCCATTAAAATTGTAACACAGCTCTCTTACAATATTATTGCTAATTCTATGGGTATAATTCCGGTCTTATCACTGAAAGAGATATCTACCAGACAACCTTTGGATGGACTGACATTAACGAGTAGCTAGCAGAGTGGGGCCAAAATAATATCTAAGATTTTATAATGTTAATATGTTTGTTTGTTACTCATTCACGCTTAAAAGGCCACGGATGAAATCAGGCGCACAGATAGAGAAGTTTTTCTGCTCGGTTTGGTTAGTAGTAAGGCTTTTTCTAAGTTCGCCTAGCTAGCTACCACCATCTTATCTAAGTCTGTCACCATAATAACAATATTAACAGCATTGTTGTGTTTCGGCAGTTAGAGCTAAGATAGCCAGTTCCTCTGTGGTTGACGATTCCGGGTGAAGCTCGCTTCCACCTTCAGCCTAATCATCAATTACCATCAAGTGAGATGCAGGCCAAGAGCTTTCCAGTTGTGGATAAAAAATAAATTAAAAAATGACCCAAACTTGGATATCCATATAGGATACTATCCAGGTATATGTAATATTGTCTCTAGGATGCCACTGAAACCGCGGGCAACAGCTACGAGTAGTTGTTCATAATAAAGTAACTTCATGCAGTAATCCTTTCAATTACAGTTACAAGCTTCACCGTAATGGAAAAGGTAAGCTTATAAGTACAGAGAATTGTAATATTTCAAGCGATAATTCAATAAGCTAAAATCAATTAGTTATTCCTTTAAGCTGATTATTATTATATTTATATTTGAGTACTAGCATTTATAAACAAAAATTATTTTGTAATACTTAAAATAATTTATAACGAGTTTTGTCATTTATTAAGGGGGCGCCCTTCTTCTTCTGTCAAGTTTAGTTAATGACAGAACGTAAATAAACTATAATGTTCTCGTAACTGACAGTTACCTATTTATCTAAGTGTTATTTGCGAAGCAAAGCAAAATTCCATATAATTTCTGCGAAACACAAAATCGATTAAGCACTGTCGAAACTTTTGAGAGCGACAGTTCTACTTAATTCATCGTCACGTGACTATTTTCTCGATCAAAATGAATAAAAGTAAGTCAGGATTTTCTGGTTTACCAAGAGAAAATAATAAAGAATGTATGCAAAGTATAAACCAAAGTTGCTTTTCATGTCTGTCTGCGTGTGTAACGACTTAGTTCTACTAAACTACACAATGGATTTTGATGGATTCTCCATCCTTTAGAGGATTTATTTCGAAAGGTTTATGTGTATAATATATTAATATTTGACTAAGATATACCGCCGTACAGGGCGTGCCGCTGTTACGGCTGCCACGCTTCTGCAGTGCGTCAACGTTTGCTGAGTCGCGTACAGACGGCTTTGATGCCACCTGGCGCAAAAAGACAGCCTCACTGCTAAGCAGATTGCGTGGGAGCAGTAACAGCATCCTGAATGTAATAGCCAATAAGCTGGACAGCCCACTGGTGTGGAGCCTCACCCAGAGGACTAAGTCTCTCTTAGTTATTAGGTAATAACATAGTTTTTAAGTTCATACTAACAATATAAATGTAAATGTAATGGATCATTGGTTGTCTGAATAAATAAATATATTATTATAGCTTAGAAATCTCAACGTATTGACATATCGCTACACCTTCTACATTGCCTCTGTGTGAAGCAGGGGCGGATCCCTAGAATGAAATAAATCTGTTTCACTCGGGCCCCAAACCGAACAAATATTTAAAATAAATCCATCCAATAATCCAATAGAAACTACAAGTCCAAACATGCAATTTGTTTGATCAGAGACCCGGTACACATAGAAGGTAAAACCCAATATCAATTGAAGAGTAGCCACCTGTGAAACGTGTCCAAAGCGAGGCGAGTAGTAGCAGAAAGTAGTACATACTCATAAGCAAATATGTGTATTGGAACGTCAGTCTCTGAGAATTGCCGTCCCAGAAACCGTCTGATATTACGTCACTGAATGTAGGTATGCAGTCATTGCGATGTATACGTGTGAGAATTTTGGGATTTATGAAGTTACATTTCGGGATCGGATCGATTCCGGAACGAGGTGGTCCGGCAGAGAACCATAGTTGTCGACATAGCTCACACAATAAGCAAACTGATGGCAGTGGGCCGGCCATATTACCCGTAGAATCGATGACCGTTAGGGTAGACGTGTTCTTGAGTGGAGACCGCGAATCGGCACCCTCAGGCTAGGTGGAGCGACGATCTTCGCAGAATGGCTGGTAGCAGCTGGATGAGAGTTGCCGAAAATACAGCTGAATGGCCTATGTCCAGCAGTGGACTGCTATAGGCTAATGATGATGATAAAGTTATATTTTCTGATGTACGGCTGCTGCAAGCTTTAAAACAGCAACAAAAAGCGAATAAAAAGACCTATAAATTACAAACATCAAAATAGCAATAAAGAGGAAATAAAAATAGAAACAAAAATGTGCTTCGAATATTTGTACAACGGATGTCCATTACAAACATTGCACACCGCAGATTTGAAACAAAAAACTCGACAGGCAATCAAAATATTTAGTTTCCTGTTGGTATCGAATTTCAATACGACCTCGATGAAAACCAAATTCATTCATGATAAAACTGTACTACCACAGTGAAGAAAAATGTTGTGAGAAAATATTCCAGAATCAAACATTCAAAGACATGTGACATCCACCAACCCGAACTGGGTCTGCATGGTAGATTACGACTCCCAATAGTAGGAACACATTTAATCGACTGATTATGTAACATGAAGTAAAACCTCTATAAAACCAAGACGTTTCTACTTACTTTTATAAATACAAAAAGAATCCACAAAGGTTCTATAATTACTCACAAAACAACTTTGAAGTTCAAATACCAGTGTACCACAACGACCAGTGTTCCTACTTTCGATATTGCGAGCAAACATCAGCCCGACTTGTTGCTACTGATTCGATCCCGGAGCGCTCAGTCTTACTTGTTGATATCGCGGAGTTATTTATATAGCCCATTGCAGTGAAATGTTATGACCTGGGATCGTAGACCTTGGGTTTTATGGTCGATGATCATGTTACGGGGTGTATTGTTCGACGAATTAATTGAATTCAATCAAGTTTAATCTATAATCTTAGAAAATACATGGTTATAGATTACTCCTTACTCAAAGTGTAACCCAAAAAATTAACTACGCATATTTGATAGATAGATAGATAAATCGTTTATTTGGTGCACACAAAAGACAGCATAAAATACAAAAACATGATTAAATAATAACTAAATACATGAATATAGCTATAAGGTGCCAATATACAAAAAAAAAAAAAAAGAAGAAAATAAAGACATTGTGATGACTATTGGCTAACACACTTTAAAATAGTGAAACATACAAAGGGCGGTGTGCGTCTCAAGGTTGCACCAAATGGGAGTCCAACTCAGCATGTCTCAGGCAAATATACCTGACGCTGATATTCTGCTGGATCCCTGCAGTGACATACGGACGTCGAGCAGATGCGATATTAAATAAGCGAATTATTGGTGTTGTGAAAAGTGAAATGTGCAGAATGAAATTACGTAAGTATACCCGGAATTTAAATAATGATAGAATTTTTTAATGATAACAGTAAAGTTTAGCATTTGAAAACGTTCTTGTTCGATAGTGATTGTGTATTTGATAGGTACTTGATTATCTAAATAGATAAATGTATAATGTATAAATCAGTAATGATAAAAATTATAGTGGCGTAGGTGTGAATAAAATAATCCATTTGTCTGGATTAAAAGTGGCTTCAATAAATAAATGTAGGTAAATAAGCTTATGTAAACTATCACCTAACAATGATCTGATCTTTCTCAAACAACGCGAACCTTACACTGAAGATCGTTTATCTCTACAACAATTCGCGTAGGGGTTACATCACCGCGTAATCGCTACGTGAGTGCCGTAGCATCTGTGAAAGCCCCTTGGCGAGATGACAATCTCCGATAGCGGAGGAATAAAAATGTCAATTCTAAAAGGAACTGACATTTACGAACGGGTCACGTGACAGTTCGCAAGGTTATATCAATCTTGAACATTTTATTGAAGTGGCCGTGTTCTGTGTTCCTGATCATTCTGTCTGCGATGACAATCTTTTATTCATTCAATCGGTTTTGCCTGAGTTTAAGTAAACAACGGTATTTTTAAATAAAAATAAATTAGCCTAATGTAATCATTAGGCTAATTTATTTATTTAAGGGAATTTAAAGTCAACCTTAAATTACCTAGTTCTCAATTAATTTTCAGACGTTTCATTGATTACTTTTGTGATTTACGTCTATGTAAAACTAAATTGGAAACCTTAGCGTGGCAATTCAAATAAGTGTTGCTGAAACACTTTCAAAAACATTATATTTTAGTGGCAAGGTCGCCTGGCAAATTCAGAAATATAGCTTGTAGCGATTTATTTAACACTCAAAAACATTATTACTGTTATAAAAGGTTTTTTGAAGTCCTATGATTACCTATTTAGGTACCTAGTCACGGTCAAAGACGTAGCTTACCTATCATAAAACTACACTGAATCATCGTTTTTAGGGTTACGTACGTCCGAATGAAAAACCGGAAGCCTTATAGGATCATTCGTGTGTCTGTCTGTCTGTCCGTCAGACACAGCCAATTTACTTAGAATTTAATGGACCGATGGTATACATATGAATTTCTGTGACCCAAACATAGACGTGTAACGTAAATAAATAAATTATGAATAATGGGGGTAGGGTTACCAACTTTTTGAACAAGAAATAAAGTAGGTATATAATGGAAAAATATTCAGAAAGTTAAACAGGGAATCGGCCTGCGACTCCTGGCGCCCAGGGCGTCTCCTGCGGCGGCTCGGGGCGTGAGGGCACGACATTTGCCTCTCCCTCACGTGCTCCGTCTCCTCCTTCACGAGCATTACTGCTTCGCAAAAGTCGGTGACGGCTTCCCAGGCCCTCTCGTTCCGTACCATGGCCTGGACCAGGGCTGGACGCGAGAGATCACTGCCGCCGATCGCCTCCACAAGGACACGGCGGTGCCTCGCCCAAGCCGGGCAGACCTCCACCGTATGCTCCACCGTGTCCTCCGGGTGATCCACACAGTCCACCCGGGCGTTTCCTCCCTCCTTATGCGGAAAAGGAACCTCCCGAAACAACCGTGTCCGGTGAGGACCTGCGTCAGGCGGTGAGGACGCCGTGGCGCCTCTCTAGCCCCTCCTCAAGAGAAATTTTAGAGTGCTGATGCTTGATTTTAAACTATAAGCTATGTAATAAGTCTTGTAGCCTTCTTCTCTCGTATCAGCACAAACTTAGAATGTCTCACGCAGTAGTAAAAATATTTACAAAATAATAATTACACTATTGTCTACATTTCTTTCTCATTTCTCCTTTCGCAGGTCTGCTGGAAGAAATTTCTTAAGCAATAATTGCTTGGCTTGGTATTCCGAAAAATAACTTTGTGCTACCAAATTACTCCAATTTCGACGCAATAACACGATGACTAAAAGCCCAATAAACTAGCTTGTAATAGAGCATAGAACTATGTACAATGCATGTGCTGGTGTTGACAGCGACACATGTCGTTTTTAATTAACACTACACGTAAATTTTTGACCGCTATCCATTCATTTTAGCGCCATTTTAGAACAAAATGCGTTCCTTTTGTTTTCGACAGTTTTGTGGAAGTTGATATCTGTCATAATTGAACAAATATCGTGCTGCTAACACTATCAAGCGATCATTATGAATTTAGTAAGAATCATTTATTTTCAGAAAATGTAGGTGTTACCAGTTGTAAAAGTTGGTGGTTTAAATGTTCAGTCCATATTTTGAGAAAATTAATTTTGCATACCTATTAGGTATCTACTTATTTTAATAAGATATATAGAAAAAATATCTATGATCTTTTACAATTTTTAAATTTGTTTGTCAAATACAAGCTAAAAATAACATTTTAAGTTACAACTATTCTTTAAACTAAATGCGACACGCCACAAAACAATAGCAAACTTATTTTTTTTTTTTTTTCTGTATGTTGCAGAAATTCTTGTAAACTATAATAACAATTCTCTATCAACCATCTACGTAGTTTAATTTTAAAATATTTAAATCTTATTAAAAATTGTAATGCACATAATGATAAACATTATTTTTAATTAGAGTTATATTACACAAAGGAACTAAAATTTTCTCTGCCTGTTTTTTGTAATTGTCAGCTGTCATTGCCACCAGATGAGCAGATGTATGAACGTTAACGAATACCCGTCAACAAGTTTCACAATAAATTCAATTAGTAGTATTTAATTTTGCTATCTACAATTATTATTTTTTTATTTCCCTCCTTCACACGCTTTCTCCACACATCTCACATTGGCAGAATTGTCGACATCGGCACCATTGCCATAAAGAATAAAATGCATGTAGATGTTTTGGTACATGGTAATGGCGTGGTCTTTGTATGGTTGTCTTTATGACCTATCATTGAAAATAGCAGACTTTGCTCCAAGCTATAGTGACCAATTGGATATGAAGCATTTGATAGAATTTTTATTTGTAGATTAGGAACGTCATTAGTTAAATAAAGTTATGAATGATGAATAATTTTATTTCTATAAATATGTTTGTTCATGCACTTTTACACGTCAAAGTTAAATTGTGTTTTCAAAATAAAGTATCTGGGCGACCAAGTTCTGCTCTGGTGAAAATAGAGAATGCTCATTTAATAGTATAGGAAAGTTCATACAAATTCCACGCTGTCATGATATTACATACATACTAATTCCATGCTGCCATGATAGTAGGTACTTACGAATTCCGTGCTGTCATGTCATTATTCTAAGGTAGCCATCTTGTTCTAAACTTTGGGCGACCGAGCGCTGCTCAGGTAAAAATACGGAGAAAATGAATTTTCCCAGATATGAGACCTAGCTAGATCGATTTTTCGTACCCGGACACCCCTACATTGCAACTTTCATCGAAATCATTAAGTAGTTTTCCAGAACGTGATTACAAATATATATATATATGCAATGATATATAAAACTATAGATACGTTGTCCGCACTCTAAAATGACAACATGAAATGAAGCCAATTGGCCACATCGCGCTTAGTTACGCACCAACCTGTCGCGCGACACTACGTTTGTTTTATCTCCCTCTAGCAACAGGCACCCCGTACGGTGTCATATTTTCTTTCCCTTTCTTCACGCGTATAAGTAGCTATCTAGTATTTTCGCCGTTTTTAAGCGCCGAGATGTTGGTTTATGACGTGTCTATATATAATACGTCATTGTATATATGTTGGAATCCCAACACTAAATGTTACTAAATAGCAAATACTTTATGAATACGAACATCACTAGCATGCGCTCTCGGTCGCCATCTCTCTATGGAATGCTCGTTCACTTCCTCACGGATCGGGTTCGCGATAGGTTGACTTTACGACTGTCTACAACAACGTGCTCTTGCCTAGTTTTTATATGATTGGTTTGGTGATAATTGGAATATATCTCCGTTTAAGCAACTGGTTTGGTTTTTACTGGAAGTACCTCCACTACCACACACACACACTCCCACAATATATGTACAGGGTTATTGGTAAAACACCAACAACCTCTTAAGGGGTCATTCTACTCATCAATAGGAACAACTTTTAATATGGGACCAAACATGAAAACGCGAAAAAAAAAACAGCTGTTCCCTACATTTATTATGTTCACACAACTCGTCAAAATGTATGGAACACCAGATTTTTCTTTCCCGATTTAAGGCTTGGAACCAAAGTAAAAGTTTTCATAATGATGAGTACAATGACCCCTTAAGGGGTTGTTGGTGTTTTACCAATAACCCTGTATACAAATATTACTCATTTAATAGTATAGGATGTGTTTCGCGTTTCCTTTCCGACTACTGAGAAGAAAGACCGAAACAAACTCAGTCTAATTAAGTCGAATCAAATCACGAGACTCGTATATCCTCACAACGTGCAACGCTCCAATTTGTATGTAAATTCCCGATACGACCTACCAACGTAATACCTATGCGTTCCTATAGTAACAGTCCGAATGTAATAAAAATCAGTTTCCGCAGTTAACGAGCGTGTTAAGGCTCTTAACATAACACTTAATCCGGCTTTTAGGCTTTCAACAGGCGTCCCTCACGAGGCAGCGATTTCATTAACATAACTTGACACGATAGTTCACTTGCGTGCCGGACGAAGAACGTGATGATTCTGAAACATGCTACTTTGGCTTTTTTCATATTGTTTTAAGGGTTCCGTACCCCAAAAGGAAAAAACTGAACCCTTATAGGATCACTTCGTTGACCCGTTTTCTCAGGAACGCGTGAAGGTATCAATGAATAATATATACGTAGGTCTACGTTCGTTTGAATTTAAAAAAAAATCAAGCTTCTAGGTCAACGCAATAAAAAATACGGTCATTTGTCCGACATATTTTGATACTCGCAAATAAATCAAAACGGGTACTTTCTGACCTAGAATCATAAAAAATTGTCAAGAAGCAACATCTCACAGCATAAGTAAAGTAAGTTCGAAACCGTTAAAGCTTTGTGCAGACTAGCGCGACGCGACAGCGCGACGCGAAAACAGTTATTGTTATACCGTGAAGTTTTCTTAGAAATTGTATTGTTCGAGTCGCGTCGCGCCGTCGCGTCGCGCTGGTCTGAACGAGCCTTAATTTGTAGTTTTATAATATTAAAAAAATGGCTATTACAAACATACATTTGCAGTTGGAGAATTGACCGTGACGTATATCGATCTATGGGAGAACATGTTTTTCAACTTCAAAACCAAAGTTTGTTTTTGGGATAAATTCATCCCAACTACGGAACCCTACGTTGTGTGTGGTCTGACACTCAATTGGCCGGATTTATTTTAATTTTATTTGACTTTATTCATATTAATTTCATCCGTACTTCCATACTAATAAACATGCGAAAGTAACTATGTATCTACCTACCTTTTTACACCTTAACGGCTGAACGGATTGGGATGAAATTTTGCACACGGATAGATCATGACCTGGGTTGGGACATATGATACTTTTTATCCGGGTATTACGTTCCCGTGGGATCATTTCCGACTTTCTCGCGGGCAAAGCTACGTGTAAGAGATATGTAGTTTAAGTGCTGATGGTCTGGGCTGCTAAAAGAGAATTTATGAAGCAATTCGCCCAGATTCAGTATTTGTTATTTAAATAAATTCGGGTTTCGTTTGCCGTATGTCAGTGCTTTCAGATTTATTTAGAAACCAGTTGACATTATAAAAGTTACATTAGTTCATTCTAAGTAAATAGGTTTTGAATCTGCTACGTGATAGCTTACCTAGTCGTGTCACCACAGAATACTTCATTAAAATCTCACAAAAATAAAATAAAAATGTTTTACTTTTAAAAAACAAAACACCGTTTTGTCAGGCGCAACAGCGTATTTGTTCTAATTTATATTTAACGCCGATCGTATTTACTTTTTATAAAGGATATTTTAATAACGTAAAAAATTAAGTTTATGTAACTGTAACGCGCCTACGGAAAAATTAAAGTGATCTAATAAAAAGTACGAAACAAGAAAATATTACAGCCGTGCTATTCTGTAAACATCTCACCGTGATAACTTGGGTGAAGTGAGCTTGATGTGAGCTGTCATTGCACCTAAAGCTAGGGATTGACAGTATGGACAGCTCACTTCATGCTCACTTCACCTCACTCTTCACAGTGAGATGTTTACAGAATGGATCGACAGGTAGAAATCAAGACATAGGTACAAAAAAATGGTCAACGTAAAGCCGTCGTCGCATGCCATTATAAATTTATAGGTGTTCCTACACTCGGTTCACCCACCACATATTTATCATGTGCTCGTCAAGATCTTTCTTTTGATACCACATGATACATGTCTTGATTATCTCAATTTTTTTTCAGCGTCAGTTATTTTACGTGTATAGTCAGCCATATTAAATTTAGCGAAAATTTAATAAGCCTTTGTCTTCAAACTCAAACTCAAACTCAAAGCATTTATTTCAAATAAACCAATTACAGGCACTTTTGAATTGTCAAGGGGGTCGGTCAGTCAGAAAGATGAAGCTAGATGCCCATTCCAAAGCGTAGTAGGTACCTATGGAGAAGAACGGGCAAGAAACTCCACGGACACTCTTTTAAATCATAATATGGTTACAAAATTATTGGTTACATCATTCATGTTGAAGTTATACATGTGAGAACGATGCAAAACGTGAAAAGCGTCCGTAACAGAAAGAAAAAAAATAAACAATCCAAAAAATTAAATTAAAATAAGCCATGGTAGCTAAGAGATGACCAGTCCCTACTGACGGCGCCCGTTCACGAACATGACGCATGGATTAGCACCATTCAGCTCAACCATTTTGAAGGGAGCTAAATGATCCAACACACGCGCCACCGTCAGCGAGACATTAGAGTGAGCATGACATACTCTCAGCCGCCAGGACACATTCAAGTCAATGAAAGACATACCCTGCACCTAAATGGTAGCTTTATAGTCGGTACATAGTACTCACACATGTTCTATGCAATTATACAATGTTAAGAGATTGAATTTATACAATGCAAAGATAGTTTTTAAAATCTTCAGCAGCTCCAACTGTACTTTCAAATGCTAATCAATTAGTTTATGCGCCCTTGTGGAGCAGGACCAGCATTGGGCCAAGCATTTTTATCAGCAATATAATATGCCAATTTATAATATGCTTGGCTGCATAGTGTGCGTTTAATATAAGATTTAAATTTCGTTTCATTCAGTTGAAGTATGTGGGGAGGTATTTTATTGTAACACTTTAAACAGTACCCCATGAAAGATGAGTCCACTTTAGCCAGCCTGAAACCCGGTTGAACTAATTGGTCCCTATTTCTAGTAATATAATTGTGTCTTGCACCTCTTTTACCAAAAAGATGTAGATTTTTCCTTACGTACATAATGTTTTCATAGATATATTGACAAGGTACCGTCATGATGTTAATATCTTTAAACAGTTCCCTTAAAGAGTCGCGCCTGCGGAGGCCATATATGGCTCTGATGGCTCTTTTCTGCAGAATAAAAATAGACTCGATGTCTGCAGCCCGTCCCCATAGTAGAATACCGTACGACATAATACTATGAAAGTAGCTAAAATAGACTAGCCTCGCGGTAGTAGGTACCGCGAGGCTAGTCTATTTTAGCTACTTTCTGTAAATTGACGGATTTTTCTCACAGCATATGCTGCTGAACTTAATCGTCCTGAAAGGGATGTTAAATGAGGACCCCATTGAAGCCTTGAGTCAAGCGTGATCCCTAGGAAAACAGTTTTATCGACGAATTCTAGTTTCTCTTGATTCAATACTATCTCACAATTACTACTTTTGACATTAGGCAACGAAAATCTTATGCACTTAGTTTTTTTCCCATTTAATACTAAATTATTAGCAGTGAACCAATTTTGGACCTGCTGTAGGGCGTTATTTACGTCGTCAAGATTTGATGCACGTCTATTAATTTTAAAAATTAAGGAAGTATCATCAGCAAATAACACCATTTGTGGTTGAGTTTTTAACAAATGGGGTAGATCAACACTTTCACAGCCGATCACGTGCAGAGTACGTCCCAGGTTGATTGTATTGTGACGCTGATCACGTTCTCAGTACGTGACTGACTTTCTTAGTGTTTGTTTTAAAACGACGTCCGTAGTCCGTGTTTGGCGTGCATTGATATAATAGTGTAGTGCTTTAGCTACGCACACATGTAAGAATAACCGTGGTGGGGCGCTTGGTGTGAGCGGAACAAGCTATCGAGTGTCGCGCTGCGCCAGTGTTCCCGCGCCGCTATTGCGAGTGCACGTACACGAATTTTGGCGCGAAATGGCGAGACCTCTTTTTTATTCTACATTTTTAAATAAAAAAAACTAATTTACGTCTGTTTTTTATTTTTATCCTAGAAATAAACAAGTCAATAGTATAAATAAAAAAATAATTATAGATTTATCATTGATAGTTCTCATTTTATAAATGTTGCAATATCGGCGAAAATCGCCGGCGAACCATGGAATCCGCGTTTTAAAATCTTCGGCTGTCAAAGTGTTAATATAAACTAAAAGGAGGAAAGGACCCAATATTGATCCTTGAGGTACACCAATTTTTACTTTTAAACCGATTGAATTGACACCATTTATTTGAACTTGCTGTTGTCTATCATTTAAATAAGATTTTACTAAACTGAGCGCAAGTTTTCCAAGTCCGTAATACTCAAGTTTTAAGATTAAGGTTTCGTGGTCGACGCAGTCAAATGCTTTGGAGAGGTCACAAAAAATTCCTATGGCGTCTTGGGCCTCTTCCCACGCAGTAAATATGTGTTTTAATAAGGTGACACCGGCGTCAGTCGTACAACGTCCCTTGGTGAAACCATACTGTTGATCATGTAAGATTTTATTGGTGTTAAAATGATTGAGCATTTGATTAAGCATTACCTTTTCAAACACCTTGCTTAAAACTGGCAACACGGATACGGGTCTATAATTATTGGTGTCTTTAGTGTCCCCGGATTTGAAAAGTGGTATTACTTTACTATATTTCATTAGATCAGGGAAGACTCCTTGATCCACACACAAATTAAATATTAAGGCTAAGTACGGCGCTATAGTCTCAATAATGGAGGTACACACTTTGATTGACATTCCCCATATATCTTCGGTTAATTTGATCTTGATTTGCTTAAAAGCTTTTATTAATGTTATGGGGTTTATATGCTTGAATTTAAATTCAATCGGGCAGGATGAAACGTTTGCTCTTAATAAATCAATAGAACGCGAGGGCGACGAATATAAGGTTTCAGTAGTTTTAATTGGCATACTGGTAAAGAAATTTACAAATTCTTGAGCAACTTCTTTGTTAGTGCTTATAAGACCCCGTGAAGTTTCTAGTGTGAAATCATTATTATGTCTTTTATTCCTGTTTGTTTCGTCATTGATAATTTTCCAAACCGTCTTTATTTTATTATCGGCTGATTTGATCTTGTTGCTAATGTACAAGGCTTTAGCTACCTTGCAGGTATTTTTAAAAGTTTTAGACTAAGTAGCAACGTATTTATTAAAAGTTTCAGAGTTAATATAAGGCTTAAGGCCATACAGCTCAAACAATTTTTCCCTACTTTTCCTAATACCCCTAGTCGCCCAGTCACTAAACAAAAAATTTGGGCAGATCGTTTTAGTTTTCTTCTTTAGAGTATTATTGAACTCGGTGCGCACTACCGAAAAGAATTCCTCATATAATTCATTTACATTTATTATAATATGACCCGGTATACTTAACTTACCAATTAAGTTATTATTAAATCTACTTAGATTGCTGGTTGTTATTTGTCTAGATTGTATCTGAATTCTTTGTAATGGTGTGTTGGACTTGAAAGCAACGGTTTGACCGCTATGATCAGAAGGGAGATAATTTACAATGGCTTTGTCTAAGTAGTTGCAGCAACAAAAAACATTATCAATACATGTAGCTGTATTTGTAGTTATACGGGTTGGTTCTGAAAACACATTTGACAAATTGAATGATTGAAAGAGACTTAATAATCGACTGCTATTTGAACTATTTTCCAAGATATTAATATTGAAGTCACCACAGATAATCAGTGATTTTTTAACCGTTGCAAGTTTTACTAGAACATCTTCCATTACTGACTCAAATGTGGAGTAGTTTTGATAATTTGGGGGTCTGTAAACGCACACTATAACATACTTATCTAGCTCAACACAGGACAACTCAATGTTATGTTCAACCGACAAATCAACTATATCTTTACGAGTCTTAGATTTAATAGAATTTTTAACTAAGATTAATGAACCCCCACGTTGCATAGACTTTCGGTTAAAACAACTGCCCACACTATAATTTTTATAATTAATTAGCATCTCATAATCTTTTAACCAATGTTCAGTTAAACAAATAATTTCAAACATAGTTTTTTCTAAAAATAATTCAATCTCTAATTGTTTGGAAGAAAAACCTTGAATATTTTGATGGAATAATGTCAAGGTATTCTGCTTAGACTTTTTTTTACAATTAACTATTTGAGAGCAAGAAGACACCTTAATCTTGGTAGGTATAACTATAGTGTTGCCGGTATCTTCTGTTGTCTTACTATCTAGTTTAAATTAATATCCAGAGTGAGCCCCAACACTCCCATGCCATCACCAGGCAATGAGATCCTACTACTTGTGGACCCCACATTATGACAGGAATTTGCCATAGTGACACATGGATCCTCCTTCGTACAATTATTGTAAACGTGTATAGCACTTGGGCTACAGTTACTGGTGGCCACCTGTACATTAGAATTATTACTAATAATTGAGGTGTTAATTATAGTACTACACTTCGACATACTACTTATGTCTGAGTTAATATAAGCTAATAGCCTCGCTATTTTAAGTCTAAACCTAATGGGCAGATACACTGTATTCCTTGTCGATTTCAATTTATCAACAAAATTGTTGGTGTCAAAAAATACAAGTTTGTCACTGTAGTGACTTACTAGGAACTGTATATGCTTATTAAGCATATGTATATAATTGTTTTTTCTATTTGATAACCTTTCAAAATAGGGAAAAGCACACAAAATTATTTTATTACAATTTATCTTTAAAATCTCAGTAACACTGTCAGTGATATCTTCTTTATTGACCTGGGAACTATTTCCTACAAATACAGTTATATTGGTATTAGAATCATATTGATTTCTTGTAATTGATGTCATTATTTCTTTGAAGGAAATCCCAGGTAAACAATGGTTTTGAATAGAAAAACTCAAGTTATTACTAACTAATTTCCCTAACCCTCTTCCTATACTATCTGAAAACATGACTGACTGATAGCAAACTTGACTACTACTAGAGGAAATACTACTAGCTACTGACTGTACCACTTGAGAAACTTCTTGCACAATATCAGGTATATCTTGGTTGAGGATACAGTCTTGAGACAAACTCTCAGTCTGGGACGGGTCCTCCGTTGCCTCAGGCTAGACAGCATCAGGGTTTGAAACCTTCTGACAAGTACACTGACACATAACTAACTCATTAGCAGCAAGAATATGTTCTTTGATTTGATTCTGAGAGCCCACATATTTAATAAAAAGGGAACTAAGTCTGCCCTCAAGTACCTGTATGTCGGACTGTAAACGCTGTGTATCAATTGCATAGATGTTTTTGCTGTCCTCTAATTTGATTTGATAATTATTTAATTTGTTGATTAGATCAATACGTTCCTTTCTCCGTGGAATATTTTTGGAAAAGTATTTTTGTTGTATCCTAATTTGATTATATTATTTAATTATTCTATTCAATTTTGCATATTTTTTCATTTTGTTATGACTCACTTTATAATTATAATTTTGTTTCAACAAGGAATATTCAGTAAGGTCAATTGTTATTATGGAATGAGGGTCCATTGCATTGCTTCCGAACCATTATTACAAATCTACTGATACCTCATTCATCAAAATAGGTTCAGTAGTTTAGACGCTACGGTAGAACACACGTAAATACAAGCATACATACATAGACTGCTATTATATTAATTTTAACTTGATACCTCCACGTGTTCGTGAGAAATAGGGTCTTGACAGACAGACAGACGGACGGCCGGACAAACGGACAACGGTGTGATCCTATAAAGCTTCCGTTTTTCCTTTTCAGGTACGGAACCTAAAAATAATAGCATTGTGTTATTAAATGTTTTTACTAGCATTAAGATATGGTTTTATTAAAATGATTGCTCCACACACTTTACAAACAGAATATAAAATATTGCTTTTGTTTATGGAATAAAGTGCATAAGTGCAGGATGATGTTACCCTATCCTTTTGAACGCCAGAGCATAAGCGCACGCGCGTGCCCTCCACGCCAAGCTATAATTTCACCGCAAATACCTACAAAAAGAATAGGGATTCCAAAACTTTATCGATAATTATTTTTTTCTGTAATTTTCGAATAAACACTACTCATGACATTGAAATTTTATATAACTTCGCACTAATTCCCACTATAGTGGTCATGTGACATTTTTATTTAGTGAAATGAATCATCCATGCGGTGATCCGTTGAGCACCTTGAGCACTTTGGATTTACCCTCTATTCCTTATTTTTATAAAATTTTCGAGTGTCCATGGAGTTTCTTGTCAGTTTTTCTCCATAGATACCTACTTCGCTTTGAAATGGGCAACTAACTTTATATTTCTGACTGACCGTCATTGACAATTCAAAAGTTCCTGTAAATGTTTTAATTGAAATAAATGCTTTGAGTTGAGTTTCTTCAGTTTTAAAGTCAGCTAAACTGACAACAGCAACAAATGCAGGGGAGTTTGTTGCGCCACTTCTTCTTCCCAGCTTAAGCACTAGGAAGTGGTGAAGGGTGGGCGTTTTTGGGGGACTGTCTTATGTAATTTTGACGTTCGAAAAGTGCTGATTCCCAGCCTAGTTTACATAAATGACTTTTGAATTTTGTTTCTTTTTTTAACAAAATAACATTAATGAGTACAAATTTCATGTCCTCATTTTATCGATCAACAACAGCTTTACATCCTGTATTAAATCGACTATAACTCACGGCTATCAAACCTGACCTCAACGTAATTACGGTAAAACGGTTATTTTATACTGAAAAAGCAATCACCACGAAAATAAAGGTTTCAGAAGAAGAGGCTATTTACATAATTAGATCAGAAGACAATCAGATCCTCGTTAATATGCAACGTTGCATAAAGAAGGTGGCGAGTCGAGTGAATTGTGTAAAAATGGAAATGGATAAAGTTGTTCATATTTTGAAAATATTCTGTTTTGAGTTACAAAAGTAACTGCAGTTAATGGCTCTTTTGAAAAAACATGACTTGACTTTTGCTTTTTTTTATAGTACAAACATAGCATAACATTACGCCTGTTTACTGCGAAGGGTTTAGGCAGAGGTGTACCTATAGTAGACTCACATTTTGCCAGGTATGTTTATGTCCCATGTAATAGGGGGGGCGGACTAACAATAACTATTTATTTATGACAGACGAGCTTTTGCCACATGAATAAATTAATCATGTGCTTTTGCTTTATCACTTCAGCGTAATTTATCACTAGCCCACAATCCACTAGTGTTGTATATTGCATTTAGTCCTACAAATTCCTTAAAGCATTTTAAATGAGAGCTAGGGCATGGTTGTGATCATGAATGGGCGTTTAGTAGGCTTCGATTAGACTGGTAGCAATCGTGAAAATATATCTTAGGTCAGTCTGGGAAATGAATTGTATCAAATTGACTACCTACTACATAAATTGTCCAATTATTCAAACTACAACCGTCATTTCTTGACAGTTTTATGAAATGGCTATAATACGGCAAATTAACGTAGTATGTCGATTTTATAAACCATGAATTCGCCTGGCTGAACCTACAACATAAAGGCAAAGAGCACACGCCGGCAATAAAATTATGTTTACGTTATGTTTATGTACTCATAACACACTGCCTGAGTGATTTAGTAAAACAAAGTAATGTTCTCGGGAACACGGTAGGTAATATCTGACATAAACTATTTTTGGAACTCCGACGACATTCTTCTGAAAGGCAACATGGCCGCAACGTCAAAACTTTCAAGAATAAAGTCGAAGTCACACAAGTACACTGCTACTAAGATCTTTTGCCGCTCGAATGGAATTGCCGGGGGGCGCTGTTGGTGAGCATATGTTTTATGACATGTATTAAAATCAATTCGGATATTCCAAAATTACATTCGGAAATGATATGGGAAGACGATCTGTGTCACATTCATTAAGGAATATTCTACGTTGATATTTTTCTTATATTCACCACATTCGTTTTATGTTTATTGGAAAAACAAGATGGCGGCGTTAGTTCCGAAATTGGCCACACGCCAAAAGATCCTTGTACAGCTATAGCTTCGCATGGTGCTTAGAGCTAGACTTCGTGCTACGTGACATGCTCTAGCCGCTATAGTCTAACGCACCAACGCAAGCATCTGCATAGTCCTCACGTGATCGGAAGAATATAATGTCTGGACTTTAATTCATTTTCAAAAGTCATTTATTCAAACTAGGCTGAGAATCAGCACTTTTCGAACGTCAAAATTACATAATACAGTCCCCCAAAAACGCCCACACTTCACCACTTCCTAGTGCTTAAGCTGGGAAGAAGAAGTGGCGCAACAAAGTCCCCAGCAGCAGAGTTTAAAAAAGACTAATCTGTTTCTTTTCAGAGAAACACCGATCCTATCTACTTAGTTTCAAAGTTTTTTTTCAAGCAATATACTTACAGAAATAAAATTTATCATTTATCATGGTTTGGCGTGTCAATAAGATGGATGGTGAAAAGTGAAGCGTATGATATCGGCTTAATAAGCGAAGGTCCTAACTGTGTGGCTACGACCTAAGTGTGCTTTCCAGATACGTCAAATCTTCAGCGTTCGAAAAGATGCTCGTGGAAATAAAATCAATTCGGATATTCCAAAATCACATTCGGAAATGGTACGGGAATACGATCTGTGTCACATTCATTAAGGAATATTCTACGTTTGATATTTTTCAGGGTTGTGAAATATCATTTGTAGATATGGAACGTTAATGTAGGTTAAAGTGGTAGGATTTCATTTAACTTTTTGTAAGTTAAATATACGTAGGGATAGATTATATGATTTCTCTCAAATTCGTATTTCGGGAATGCGCTACAACTCCTAGAATTGATTTGGGCACTTATTAAAAAAAAATAGGGTAAATCCAAAATATGCACTCAGAGTAAAGCTGTAGTCCTTAATCAATTTTATAAAAATATTGACTGTCTTCATTAAATATATTTTTATTGTTTTTTGGAACTGAGATATCTATCCACTTTTTCTTTTATTGAATATGTAATACAATTACGACTGATTCTAATATAGATTAAGTTTGAAACGAAATTTTATAATAATACATTATGTTCCTTAAATGAAATTAACGTAACTCGCAATTTTATTTTTATTTTATTTTGAAAGTTTGCATGAAATAAAGTGGATTTTTTATTACTTATTTTATTACTCTAGAAAAAAATACTAATTTTCACTCAGAAACATCACTGAAACTCAGTTTTAATTTTATCATAATATCATTTATAGTCAGTAGAAATTCTTTTATTTTTCATGGATGCATGTTATCGAAATGATGAAACAATGTCAACAACGTTCATTCAATGAATTATTCATTTCGTTGAATGCTTTTCTTTCATAATGAAAATACAAACAGTGTGCACACGTTCCATTTTATTGATTGATTGCTTTCACATTCATTTTTGTGATGAAAGGATAATAAAACGTCCAATAGTTCATGTTGGTGCACGTGTTACTATGTTTTAAGGAGGTAGCAACAAAAGAAAAAAAACAAAAACAAAAACACCGAGTCCTTGTGATTTTACTTCAAAATTAAAAGGTAAGAAAAAAAACAAATGAGAAAATATGCATCATACATATTATAAAACGTACTTAAAAAAAACTTGTCTAAATAGATTGACGTGATATCGAGTCGAGACCGATGGCAAACTTAGGGGTCACGTCAACCAAAAATGTTGCCAACAAATTATTAATTGCAAGGACGGTCCTAAATAATTCGCTCACGGCATTCCCGAACTCGACCCTTGTCATAGAAATATACGCAAAATTATGCCGAGGTCACACAGAGAATGTTTAAAGAAGGTGTAGTAAGACCACCAGTATGTACCCGACCTAATATAGCCTCATATAAAAAGATTAGGATCATAATTATTAAGGTATGTAGGTACTCACTGTATGTAAGAATTATGTGGCTTTGTTTAGCCACTTTTAGGTATAACAATGATTAAAATAAAGGTATAAATGTAGTCCTAAGTTATGGGAGTAATTACCGCCTTATAATTAAACCTACACAAAATGTCAGGTTTCTTATTAACGTGAGAGACGCGAATTAAGTACGTTATAGGAGAACTTGGTGTTTTACTACACATTGAAGTTTGTCGAGGTTTATAGAACGTGTTGAACAGTAGCTGGTTATTATCAAGAATAAATTTAGAACAAAAAAGTTGCCATGAAAAAGAGGAGAGTCGGCGAGACAGTCCAAAAAAGTTATCTATACATATTAGAAAACAAAGTCGCTTTTCGCGTTTGTCTGTATGTCCGCGTTGTTCTTCTAAACCACGCAACAGATTTAGATGAGGTTTTTACCATCATATAGAGAATTTATTCCGGAAGGTTTATGTGTATAATACGTTAATATTAAAGTTACGTTTACCTAAGAAATCTCGATGTTTTGTTTTGAGCGGGTCGCTAGTCTTAGAATATAGGACAAACATTTCAATCAAAAGATTTTTTTTTTTTTGTATTTTTTTTTTTTTTTAGTTCATGTTCCTTTTTTAAGTATGTAAATGTCGTGTATTCCTCGTGTAATTGGTCTATATATCAGAACTTATACATATAACTTTTATTAATAAATGTAAAATGTTTATACTGTTGGCGTACCTATTTTAAATAAATAAATCAGAAAAGCCCACCAGTGTATGATTTTCTAGTATTATGATGACATTATGCTGAGCGTCTACTTATACATATAGTAACATAATGCTATAATCATAAAATTATCGAATATAAAATACCCCAACCTTAGAGTCCCGAAGTCTTCCGAAGTGAGGCAAACTGACCCAGTGTACATACAGTCTAGTGGTTTAATATGTAGGTTCAGTACGCAGTGTAGCTCTAGACCCACTTAGTGGGGTACCGCAAGTTCTGCCCGGATGGGTTTTAAATAGCGTACAACATTTGGTATGTACAGTCACAAGCACCTTACATACGTGCCTACGCAAAATTCAAGAACGTATTTCTCATGAAATAAAAATTTTAACTTTGAGAATATACTTTTTTCATAATAGTATGGTTCCTATGAAACTATGCTTGTAAATATCTATCAATACTTTAGGTGAAAATCGCTATTGAATCTTGCGTAACTGCAAGGTATTTATGCTCGTGACTGTATTTGGTGGTGTCCCGAATAGCTAGATTGACTGAACTCGTTACGGAGACCCTGCGACCCTAAGCAGGGAGGGTAACAAAGACCGAAGACTTGGACCAGTACAATCCGAGGATCTATAGTTCTGCCGTCGAGAGAATGCGTTCTTGACACCTGTCAGTTTCATACTGACTAATAAGTGTTTTGGGAATTTGATCCTTATTATTACTAGAAATTGTCCAGAACTGACAGATGTCAGGAACGCAACTTCTTGGCGGCCGGATTGTAGTATGAATGCGTGAAGTAAACATAACGTAAATTCGAACAATTATTGAATCGAAAATAACTATCCTATCCTATCCGCGTTTTTGTTAAAAATTAATGCAAAGCCATAGATACGAATAAATTTATCTATCTTAACTTTCTATTATTATCTTTTATTGAATTATTTACATATAAATCATATTTTTAAATAATAGATAAAAACACATTTAAAAATATAAAAAGTAACCCACCGGTATCGGAAACAAGGTCCAAGCTACCGGTCGTCTGGGCTCCAGAGAGACGAACCTGCTAACAATGCGAGCCATGTCCTTTCTGAATCAAGCTCTTAATCCAGCTGCCCAACGAGAGCCTCCTTAGGTATTTGATTATTATTATTATAGGTCTCTGGAAATTTCTCAGGACCCTGGGGTCCAGGACCTTTGTAAGGCATACGACGAGCCGAAGCCAACTCGCAGAGGCCCCTTAGACATTTTTAAGTGTTGTGATAATATCTTTCCTACAAAAAATAGACTTCTATTACAGAAACTTACTTCTAACAACAATCACAATCTAAATACCATTATGCCCCGAAGCTGGCCCCCGAAGCTGCCTGCGGTATACGGTCCACCACAATGTACCGTTACAGACTTTAGGTACAATCTTTTGCAATTTAAGCTCGGAGCCAACAATTTTTTGCAAGATGCAGCTGTGACCGCAACGGGGGGCTTAAAACAAAGTAAGAAATAGTGAAACTTTAATTCTGTTGGCCACAAAAATTTGTGCAAGCTCTTATTCCTACCAACCTGTGGTAGCTTAATTAACGTCTGCTTTAAGAAAAATAGAGAATATGTATTTATTTCAGCTAGAAAAGACGCACAAAATCAGTAAAAGTAATTATATGAGTACCATACAATACCAAACATCATATGGGTACTATACATATTATGTACTTATTCTTTAAGTGTATTATAATCTTAATCTTTAATACGTCATAGACGTATTCAAAAATACAAACTGACATCTGTCACGCTGCATGACAGATGTCAGTCACGAAAAACGTGCTATGCTAGTATAGCCCGGCTGATTGGATTCATTCACTCAATATTTCAGTGGTTGTTGTATTTAGTTGCGGATTTAATCATTATTATTGTCTTCGATTATATATTGTTATGTCACTGTGTAAAATGAAACGTTTGAAAGTTATCAATTTTATATAATAATAAATTATGTTCCATATCATAATGCATGAAATTAGCATAAGTAAACGTTTTGAATTCATTGCACTATATAAAAAGTTTACATGAAATAAAGAGGTTTTTTTTATTTTTTTTATTGCCTTCGAAAGTCAGCCCAATCTGAAAAAGCGTTTTTACAAATATCTCGGTGCCTTCAAACACATATCAACTTTAATCTGTATAGCTTAAAGTTGATAATCGCTTGGGTTACAAAATACTAGTAAGTGCCTATATACACGTCAGTCTATCACTATTGACTCTCAATGTTACACTAAAGGATCTTTCAGCTGATATCAGCCACGGAAGTACTTGTCGTATTCTCTCACGGTGACAAGGGTAGCCACTTTACTGCGAAGGAATCACTCTTCTTTTTTACATATTATTTTCTAAGAAATATTGCTTGGTAAAGAAAAAAATACTAAGATAACATTTTGTTGTTTTTGACGTGTAAACAAGGCATAAAAATTACATTACAATTTTATGAATACAGAATAGGTACTGGCCATTCAGAAAAACTCAAATGTTTAAAATTGGAATAAGAAAATGTTTGAAAAGAATTTTGAAAACTTCGTGGAAGCCGATACGGTCATAAAAAAAAAAAACTTATTTAATATGACAGAATGAAGAAAAACTCCATAAGGGTACCATTTCGTAGCCGACCGCAAAGTAATAGCAGGCGACGTTTCGCCGCGACACGACTGGTTTCTACGTATTTCTATGAAATACCTTCCGTAGCCGGCGACAAGTCGATTTCACATAGAAATATAAACCAGCCATGCGATTCTGTAAACATCTCACCGTGAAAACTTGGGTGAAGTGAGCTGTCAATAGTGTCAATCCCTGTGGAATGACAGCTCACTCCACGCTCACTTCACCTAAGTTTTCACGGTGAGATGGTTCTGTAACCATAACCATAAAACAGCAGTGCTATTCTGTAATAGCACTGCTGTTTTTACATAGAAACCAGTCCTGCGGTCGGCTACGGAGTTGTACCTTAACGGACGAGTTTTCTAAAACCTTGAAACCTTTTGTAAAGTGAATTACCATTTTTTTTTAGATGTGATGCATTCCAATTTAATTGAAATTCTGGACTGGAATAAAATGACTGGCTTCAGATGGCAATAGATAGAACCCTGAGTGGGAGGCAAGGGAGACCTTTGCCCTTTAATGGGCTAAACAGTAATAATAGATTATTATTATTCTATGTCTCCGACATTTCTCGGGTCCCTGGGGTCCCGGACCTTTGGAAGGCTTATAAGGCCGAAGTCAACTTGTAGAAACCCGTTAGACGTTTTTTAATGAAATGAGGCACCTACCGACGATTATCCCTGTATGCACTTTGCAAGTGCACCCAATATCAATCTGCCTATTCTTTTCCCAACTATGTTGGGGTCGGCTTCAGCTAAATACCAGTGTTTTACATGAAGCGACTGCCTATCTGACGTCCACAACCCAGTAACTGGGTAATACCATACCCCTTGGTAAGACTGGTTGTTAGACTTTCGGGTTTCTGACGACCCGTAACGACTGTCAAAGATCCACGAATGACAGCTGGGACCAACGGCTTCACGTGCTTTCCGAGGCACGGAGGTGTCTCGGTATGTTAAGATGGTCACCCATCCACGAAACAACCCCGGCAAGCATAGCGTAACCTGTTGGATCAACCCGTGCAACTATTATTTCTTAGCTCCTCTAGCACTATGCAAGTGCACCCATATTATTATAAGCCTGTAGAAATAATATAAATTAGTATAATAAATTAGCACAAAGTAATTATTTCCTTTGATAAAACCAACCCCAAACCATTGACAATCTGCTTATTGCCTACGGGATCTCAATCTATAGTCAATCTACGTCGGCGTATTAATCAATCTTATTCAATCTCTATGGTTGCAAGCCTTGGGCACACAGCCCCGTCTGGTCCTTTATCAATCCGTTCATTGTTTTCTTTGACGATATCCGTGTACCATCGGCTTTATGGTTTTCCTCACTATCCCTTTGGTAGAATTTCTATTCGGAAATTCGTCGGCATATTGGAAAGAGGATTAAAGCAGAATGGTTTCATGTGAGGAGCAAAGTAGGTACCAGTGGTATACCTATACGTAGAACTAATTTTAATTTAATTTTTTTGCTTAATTTAAATTACGTTTTTCTAATTTCTAACAGACAAAAAAAAAAAAAAAACTTTATGGCATTGCCTTGTAGGCATTTTATTTTAATAATAGCACTCATTATTGGACATCCCTGGACAGAAGGCCGTGGTTTGGATCGGTTTCACGGTGAGATGTTTACAGAATAGCATGGCAGATTCAAATAAGTTCTCAAAACGGATCTATGGTTATAAGCCGTCGTTACAAAAAACTGCATAAGTAATGGTTTAAACCACGACTAATCGGTCTAGGATTGTTATGGTAATAAAGCTAGTACCAGGCTCAAAATGGGTGCCGATTACAAAACGAAGACTATTTGAGGATCAGTTATTACCAAAGAAGGTTCATGGTTCAAATAATATCTATAGATAAGAAACAAAAATGGTATTCTTTCATTCGTTCACGCAGGCTTTATTTGAAGCCATCGTTCTGTTTCTCTAAATGTTGATATTAGGAGTTGAACCCGTACCCTCACTACTGTAGATTCAGTCTTAGTACACTTAGATTAAATTAAGATAGAAGAAGTGACAAACAATCCACTCCTGAAAACCAAACTTTAATTTGTACAAATTTCGAGTATTTACAAAACACTCGTAGAACTAAATTCTCGAAACCACGAAACTCTATAAACAAAATGTATTTTCTTAATATATTAATAAAAGTCCGATGGGATTTGATACCAAAACGAATGAAACTATGGAACAGGAGTTTCTACCATGCATTTGGATCTGGTAACAATAATATAGCAAGTATAGAAAAAAAAAATAGAGAAAGAGACTTTACTTATGTAATTACTTACATGTGAAGGTAGTGTGGCAGCATAAACATCACCACATACGAACTACGCATCACTTCACATCGTGACGTCAGGTCACGCAAAATCCTGCATCGCGCACGCAGAGTTTACCGCGCGACTACCATATATACAACTTCCCGACATTAATCGTTGGACCACCAGACACAACACCCGTCTGATCGGAGGATCCTCTTTTTTCTATGGACGGTGAGTGAACTTTACACTCTGTTAAGTAAGTAAGTAACCTTTCCAAGTTAGTAAGTATCATGAAGTGACCATGGTACTAACACCCGGTTTCTGAGTTGAGAACTTGTCAAACTCTAGTTTAACATTATACAGGCTGTCAATGTCAAACTCTAGTTTAACATTATACAGGGTGTCTCAAAAATGTAGTGGTCCAAAGGAAAATGTGGTAAAGCGGAGGTGGCCACCTATCATTAAAAACTATAGCGAAACTTTCAAAGCCCAGATTAAATAAAAAATGAACTACCGAGTAAGTTTTCCTAAACTTTAATAATAAATTAGAAATGACAAGTAAAAACAAAATCTGAAGCGTTGCAGAGCTACACTGAAAATAGGAACATAATCTTGTACCTACACTATCAAGGCATCTCCAAGTCAGATTTGAACTCGCTACGTCTAACTTTTTGTTCACAGGGTCGAAAAATCCAAATGAAAATGTAACATTTCTTGAAAATGATTAAATTAGCGAAATTTTCTGAACTGTTAAGAATATCCCAACATTTTTTTTTAAATGATAGTTGGCCATCTCTGCTTTACCCCATTTGCCTTTGGACCACTATGGTTGAGACATCTTGTATAAAATAATTCCTTCAATTTAGCCCACGAATAAAAAAAAATGTTGCATATAACAAGAAATGTTAAATCCTTAAGTAATGCTTTATTAGAGTTTGACAAGGTCTCAACTTATAGTTACTTATCATAAAAGTGATCAGTGTTTTGATTGGCTCTTCAGTAAGTAGTAGTGAAAAACTCACTCAAGCTGAATACATAGCATATGTAAGCGATCTTTCCTATTTGATCTAGTGTACCAATCACTCAAGCCTTTAGATTTTTACCAAGTTTATCTAGTTTTTCAACGCACTCGTTTTCATCAGGCTATTCTGGTTTGTTTGTTTGTCGATGGATGAACCGTTCATCTACATATGTTGAAAACACTTTTACTGCAATAAAGTTTCATTTCAGTATGTAGTTAAGTACTTTTCTATTACGAGCTCTCGCAGATGAATTGGGATCAGCTCGTTTCATGCACATAGAAGGCAAAAGTAGTGTGCGTGTATTTATACAAGGCTTGTCGTCATGTTGGTAGTGTCTAGGATTTATACCTTATAAGCAACATAATTTTCTTCTATAAGCCTAGTTGAGTTGGGAGTCTGGATATATAATTTACAAAAAAAAAAATGAATTAGGCGTAGTTCGAGCCTGCGCCGCAGAGTTTCGTGAAAACGTGTGGTAAAATAATAACAAATTTTATCGATGTTATTTAATATTTACAATGAATTACAAAAATTAATGTTCATTGTATTCCTAATGATGCAAGCTTTCATAGATTGTGATATTTTTCAGTTCTGAGCAGATTTACGGCCGATATGAGTTGACATCTTAAATTTGCACCAAATTTTCTTACGGTCTGATACTGCCGTTGCTATTGTCTTTGCTCAACAATAGATTTGTTGGCTTATTTTTGTCGTTTTTATTGCATTCCTTATAAAGCAAGGTTTCTACAATTGGGATTTTTTAAATTTCTTTGCGTATTTACGGCCAATATGAGTCTTTAAATGCAATTATTTTGTTATTGTCAACTTCATATCCATTTTTACGAAATATTTTTGTTATATCTCTTTAGGTTCTGGTAGTCCTTTGTCAACTCTTGGAAACGACACTAGAATCACTGTTCTAGCTGAAGACGTTTTTGCACTATACTTATTGGAATTTCGACATTTAGTAAAAAATAGAGGGTCGCGCGCATGCGCCTGCCTTCGCGATGTGATGTCATAGGCAAATTATATCCTGCTTCAAAGTTGTTATAAATATGACCTATTTATTGCGTGCTAAACTATTACTCTAGCATTAAAAGTCTTGTAGTTATTATCAATCGAAATCTTACATATTTTTGACGGTCAGAAATATTGAACTCAGCCATGCGATTCTGTAAACATCTCACCGTGAAAACTTGGGTGAAGTGAGCTGTCAATAGTGTCAATCCCTGTGGAATGACAGCTCACTCCACGCTCACTTCACCTAAGTTTTCACGGTGAGATGGTTACAGAATGGCACTGCAGTACTCCGAGCGAAAAGGCGTTTTAACGTCAAAATGATGACATTCAATTACAATGATATGTGAATGTGAAATATGCTCTAAACTTCACTTTGAAATTCGTGTGAATCCCGCGACTACGAGTATCAAGTTAGTGAGAATAACACGACAAACATTTTGTAGCTCACTTTCTTAAAGCATTGTTTATAGTAATTGCCTACGTTTGAATAAAGCAAAGAAAATACGAGAATGCTCTGTTTCTGTCACGCTTACCCCCCGGTGTTAGATAAATATTTTATTTTCGTGAAAGGATTTCTTTGTTTAAATTCAACAAGAAAGCTTTCGATAATTAGAAAAATGGTTTCTATGGCAGTCTTCCCCGAATAAAATAAAACATTCTAAAGATGCTTTTATAAAACAGTGACTTAAAAATAATGTTTTACATTTAATACTTCTTAAATGTAACCTTAAATTTTGCTACATCTTTGTTCTATAATCGATCATGAATCAATGAAACTATGTATTCTGTACTCGATTGAATGACCCATTGGTATACAGCGATCTATCAAGTTCCAATCGAAAACATGTAGACCAAACGTGTGTAAACATGTATTCTTCACGAATATAATCCATAATAGGAATGATGTCTGAAAAAAAAAGAAATTCTATTTAGTCTGTTAGACAGATATTAAAAACATATTATACATCAATTTTTAGCTTTATCATTTTATAAAAAAAATCTTAGATAAAACGCTTTAAAGTTGGGGAGTCTGCTCGCTAGGTCACAACTCAGTATAAAATCTAGCAAGGCGTGACGTCACGCCACATTTTAACTCAATGTATCGCCGTAATCTTTTGATTACGGAAAAAAAGAAAAAAATACTTGTCCAATATTTTTTTGTATTCTACCTGACGAATAAAGCAAATTTTTTGTCATAATCCCTATCCTCGACCTACCATTATGTATTACTGGAGAATCCTTATTAATTACATTAAAGCATTTGAACAATGAATTTTGTGGGAAAGTCTTAAGATCTTTTCAATTAATTTTATAATCTAACTCACGAATTTTGCCTCTCAAAGAGAAATATTAAAATGTTTGCTTTTCGAATGAAATACGTGGAAGTTACAAAGGTATGTATGAAAATATTTGAATGATTCATCATCAAATTAAAATAGAAGACTGCCTCGTTGGCCTAGTGATCACAAGGGCTACTGCAGAGCATGAGGTGCTGGGTTCGATTCCCAGGTTGGGCAAAGTGTTATTGGTCTGGATTTGTGCCCGTGCGGCCGTGTGATGGCAATAGGCTCGCACCCTCTAACATGGGACTTAAACATAACTGGCGAAATGTGGGTATACTATAAGTGCGCCTCTGCCTTACCCTTCGTACAATAGAGGCGTGGTATTATATTATGTTAAAATATATTTTATAAATATCGAAAAACACACTGTTTCAACGAGTGTCAATTAAAATCTTTCAAATCACAAGGTTCCTTTTTATCGTTTTGTAATAACTAAGATGAAATACAATAGACGATGTATATTTAGTGCGTTCGGCGCTTGACGTGGCAACACGTCGTATCAACAATCGTCATCCTGAGGATGCCTCGTTGAAAGGTGAAACACGTGTCGATCTCACACAGGGTTCTTAATGACTCTTTAAGAACAGTTAAGCGGATTAGGCTACTAATTATACGTCGTTTATTGTATTTTATAATGGATTTCCGCAAAGTCATGCAAGTAAGTCAATTAGCTAACTAAGATGAAGGCTAAAAGATAAGAAACGTCAGGAACAGATTCCAAATTCATAAGTCATTTATTCAAACTAGGCTGAGAATCAGCACTTTTCGAACGTCAAAATTACATAAGACACTCCCCCAAAACACCAGCCCTTCACTACTTCCTACTGCTTTAGCTGGGAAGAAGAAGTGGCGCAACAAACTTCCCAGCAGTACTGCTGTCTGTTCACTTAAATTGTTACTTAATAAAGGTACCAGTGCAACCAAAATATTGTTCACCCACCAATGAATGGTCTTGTCAAACCTTCGGGGGCAATGAACCGTATTTATTTGAATTAGGTTTGCTCCAGTGAGCTAGTATTGTCCTTAAGAGTTCATTGACAATCCAATCCTAGCAATCAGGAATATTATAATATTGTTGTGTTTGTGGTCAATGAAACTGTAACAGAGACAGATTTTCAGATGTAATGTATGAATCTCTTACAAATTAAGTAGGTATTTCATTCGGGTATCTCTAGTAGATAGGCATATTTTAGGGTTCCGTACCTACCTCAAAATGAAAAACGAAACCCTTATAGGATCACCCGTGTGTCTGTCTGTCCGCCTGTCACAGCCAATTTGCTCCGAATCTAATGGACCAATTAAGTTGAAATTTGGTACTCATATGTATTTCTGTGACCCAAACACGGACGTGTAACGGAAATAAATGTATTTTGAATATGGGGGTCGCTTTTGGGGGGCAAATAAGAAAATTAATAAAAAAAAGTTTTGCGAACTGTACCGGACTGGATCTCACATACATTTTTTATAATTTTAAAATGAATACTTTTAAAGATATTTATGAAAATAGATGAAAACTGACAACCCTTATCCCCGAAACTACTGAAGCAAATTTTTTGGAAAAAATACGGAGAATAGTTCTATGCTTATAGATTACAGGAAAACCCATAAAAAGTCTACTATCTTAAAATAACATGGTAAATCACTCAATATTGTGTGGACAAACTTACCTACATTTACAGTTGTAATGTATGGGGGAACATGTTTTTCAACCATAATGTTAAGTTTGTTCTTGGGATAAATTCATCTGAACTACGGAACCCTTCATTGCGCGTGGTCTGACACGCACTTGGCCAGTTTTTTAAACTATATAATCTCACGTTATGTGATACAAACTTACTACCTTATAATGAGTAGAAAACGTGATATTAATCAGTGTAGAGTGTTCATATTTATTTTCGTCCCTTATGTAACTAAGATTTTATAACCCAAAATAAGAAAAAAAGTAGTCATAAACATCCTTAGTCAAATTAAAAAGATGTTAAATAAAAATATTTTTCGCCAATAATAACCTAACCAGCACCTGGCCGTCCGCAATCCGCAGATTATTGAAAAGTGATCCGCGAGCATTTCCGAAACGGTTTCCAATTCGATGGAATCTCTCGTAAATCTAAGGCAAGATTTTGCTGCCAAAACTCCTTTTAATCTTATAAAAATCACCCAGAGCTTTCCTGTAAAATAAAATTTATAAATTCTTCTTGAAAACTCATTCCTTCGCGGTTATAAAAATGCCTCTGTGCCGATAAGATGAAATCTGAATGTAAAATGATCCATTTCATCTGGTTTAAAGAATTTGAAGTGAATACTTTTTAAATGTTATTGGGTTACTCGAATATTCCGATATCAGAAAAGTTTTTTTAGTTGGAAGCCCCTAAAAAATACTAGTTATTTTATAGCCTGTATATTAATAATAAAGGTGAAGAGTTTGTCTTGTTTGTTTGACCGCGCTAATCTCTGGAACCACTAGTCTGATTTGAAAAAAACCTCTTTGCATTTGATAGCTCAATTCTTAAAAAAGGCTACAGGCTACTTACCATCACGCTACGACCCTTAGGAGCCGAGCTAAAGAAAAAAACTCAGAGAGAACGGAAGCGAAAACGAAGTAATAGCACGGGTGGGCGATAGGATGCTACGCGGTGGATCGGGGCTGATATTTCACGCGGACGAAGTCGCGAGCAGAAGCTATTTTGATATAAATAGTAAATCTATATGTCATTTAGTCAGAATTTGCATAGGTTTTTTTGCTACAGAAACAAGCAATCATCATCACGCTTGCTGACTGCGTGTGGTCGATTTTAGACTACCCTTACAATCTTTTCCTTTTCTTATTCATTAACCTTGAATTGCTGATTTTTTTTTCTGAATCTGTGAATGCATCTGATTTTTGAGCGAAAACTAGATACGCAATAATTAATTCATAGTCGATTTTAATTTATTTCAATCTGCCTAGCCTTTTCCCAATTATGTTGAGGTCGGCTTCCATTCTAACCGGATGCAGCTGAATGCCAATATTTTACATGGAGCTACTGCCTATTTGACCTCCACAACCCAGTAACAGCGGGTAATACGATACCCCTTGTAAGACTGGTTGTCAAACTTTCGGGCTTCTGACACCCGTAACGACTGTCTAAGATCCACGAATGACAGCCGGGAACAACGGCTTAACGTGCTTTCCGAGGCACGGAAGAGTCTCGGTATGTATAGATGGTCACCCATCCACGAACCACCTCGACCCTGATAAATCGACCCGTGCGGCTGTTATTACTTAGCCACGACCTTATCTGACAATCAGCTTAATCGAAATAAAACATAAACACTCTTATGTGTAGTTATTCTATATAGTACCTAAACCACAGCTTTTAAATAGTTTTTAATATTTCCCAGAGTACCAGCATAGTTTGATCGAGCTAAATTAAAATGTTCAATTAACTAGGTCTGGGAAAAAGAAAATAATGATATGAAAATAAGCTGGCTACGGTTTATTAATTAAAAACATAACTAATTATATTCCGTTCTGCTGCGTTTGTTGTTAGCTTGCAAGCTTGTGTAAAAGTAAGTATTTATAATTATTTTATTGAGTGGTTTGTTTAGTCGTTAATTGATTAGTTTAATTTGCACTTAGTCCTTTGCATATGCTGTATGTATTCGGAATAAGAAATAAAAAAAAGATTGTACAAGTACCATATCAGGTGCGAAACAGACGAGTTATAAAAGGTTAGTTACGTTGTTGAATGAATGGTATTAATGCATTTGAAGCTTTTTTTATTATTTGCCTGCTAGCTTATATACTATAAATTAACTCAGCTCAACAAAACGGATGCGCAAGCACCAGATATGCATCCAAAGTCCAAGTATAACACAAAACCGTTTTTAACAGACACGTGACGAAAAGTATCGCTACAGAAAACTGCACTTGAACCTTTCAGCTAACAAGCATAAATTTAAAATTTGAAAACCCCCGACACAAACATTTCCTCATTTCAATTTCCTACTCCATCACCATGACCCTATTCATCTATAATAACCTATTCATTGAGACCATTCCAATAAGCCCAAATACGATACCTGTGCTGTAAGTTGGTAAGGGAGTTGGGTATCCTGCAAATTCCAGGTGATGCTGCAGTATCAGTTAACAGAATACCAAATTTCGAATCGATCAGACCTCCTAGGAAGATGCTCACATCCATTCATCAACTAGAAAAGAGCTGATAATCTTCAAACGGCTGAACCGGTTTTCTTGAATCATAGCTAAGAACACGATCAAGTTAACTTTCAAACAAAAAAAATAAAAACTCAATCGGTTCAGCTGTTTGGGAGCTACGATGGTGCAGACAGATACACAGATGCACACGTTAAACTTATAACACCTCTCTTTTTCCGTCCGGGGTTAAAAACTGAAAGAAAGAAAGAAAGAATAATGTTTATTTGGACACAGTTGTTGAAACACAAAATACAAAATAATAAAAGTGAAAATAATATTTTAACGACAATAGTGTGTGCCTTACGGCTGCGCCAAAAAGGTTCATTTCAGCAATAATGCCAGACAGATGCTGTCTGACACTGGTTTTCTTATGAACCTATAAGTAGGGCCAAGTGACGGCGAGTACAAAAGAATTTCAACATACCTAATACATAATTTGTATACTTCTAAATAAATAAATAAACTAGTAATAAAATATAAATTACAAATGCGTTAATTGTTAGTGACAGACACATCAGTATCAATCACTGGCGAAAAAATAAACTGTAACTGAATATGTTGCAGATAAATTGAATTTCCTTTAACTAACAGTGTAAGGTTGACTGAATACAGGTATCTTCCAAGCATAATATACCTTTTGCATACCTGTGGAACTATGGTCTTGACCCAATACAGGAACTGCATTAGCTCCCGATAACAGGTTTAGGTCGCTTGCACCTTGACCTAGAACTCTTGTCCTAGTTACACGGGAAAACCGGGAGATAACCATCTACTGGTTCTATTTATAACCCTGTATTTTAATATCCGTTATGATAATAAGGTAGGTTAGACTGCCTCGTTGGTCTGCTGGTTGCAAGCACTACTGCTAAGAATAAGGTCATAGGTTCGATTCCAGGGTCGGGAAAAAGTGTTATTGGGTGTTTGAATCTGGAGTTTTTCAGTAGCAGCCCGGAGTCTGGATTTGGGCCCGGTTGATGGCAATAGCCTCGCCCCTATTACATGGGACTTAAACATAACTGGTGAAATATGGGTGTTCCTGCTATAGGTACACCTCTGCCGCCCTTCGGGGCCTAAAGTCGTGATTTATGTTTTAATATGGTAGGTAATCCTACTTATTAACTTTAACATTATTTATGTTAGTTCATAAATATTTTGATTGAAAAGAAAGTGGCTTTCTTAATCGAAATGTAATTTGTATGGCTTATATTTCTGATTGTTCACACAATAGAAATGATGTTAAGAAACTAAATAACCATTTATAACAGACAATCTCGAAAATTATAAGTATCTGAAAAATTCTTCAGTTTTCGTCTAATGTACCTACCTACGTAGGTAGGTAGGTACATTTTTCGTAGTCTTAAAATATTATTATTTTCCAAAAACACAAACTTGTTATTCAGAGGTAATATCCTATGAAATCTATCACTTAGAGCCGTCCTTGTAAATCTTTTTGATGTTCACTTTCTTCATCGTCTCGCCGTCATAACTGTCAACTCCACCACAGCTAAAGGATATTTATAAATGTCATGAACATGCTTCAAAATGTCAGAAACCTTTTAAACTTTCCTGAGTTTATGCACGAGTAATTTTTATCTAGTTTATGAAAAAAAATGGCTTGTTTTTTCCGTAAAATCCGGTAATTGCCGAGTCACTTGCACCGAAATGAAGTTATGTCTCCGTAATAAGTTTAGCGGCAAAATATCTCACCGTGGAAAATAATATTCCGCACGAGGTGAAAATATTTTGCAAGAATTTATTGCTATATTGTTTTTACGAGGTTATACTTAAGTAGTTTTTTTTTTGTGTTGTTGGTAATCTGTCTATGAAATTTTGACGTAATACGTCTTTAAATTTGCTTTAATATTGGGCAATTAAAAAAACTAAAGATATCAAAATCGGGGGATACAGTTTGATGCTCCAGCTACATATCTATCATCTACATCCAAAATTTAATTACAAATAAAATATTACTCGTAACGAGCACGTATTCACGTAAAACACACGGCCGTGAGACACAGCCACACCCCATTTTTTTAAAATAAAACTTGTTGGTATTTTCAACCAGAAAAATTGAGAATTCGTACGAATATTCTGTGCATAATTTGCCGGTATATATTCCCAAAATCTTCCATTTACGATAAATAGAAAATAAGTTAGGTACCTATAACAATTGCACAATTATTTTTTTTAATTTTTTATTTGTGGATTTTTATTACAAGTGAAATTCAAATTATAATATACAATCTTAAATATAATATACATCTAACACTAAAATATATAAAAAAATAAAGGAAGAGCTCATTGGGCATAAAAATAATTGATAAGTTATTTGAATGCCTCGTTGGTCCAGTAACCGCAAGCGCTACTGATGAGCTTGAGGTCCTGGGTTCGATTCCCAGGTCAGGCAAAGTGTTATTGGCTTTTTCTAATAGGAATTTCTCAGTAGCAGCCCGGAGTCCGGATTTGCACTCAGTTGATGTCAATAGGCTCGCCCCCTATTACATGGGACTTAAATAATGGTAACTGGCGAAACGTACTGTATGTGTCTACACGTCTGCCTAACCCATTGGGATTGCTAGGTAGGATTGGGAGTGATAGGTATGAATTTATGTTATTATTTAGCTCTGAACCTGTTTATTTGCTTGTTTGATTATTCATGCTTGTTTGTGATTTACGTTACGTCATTGTATGTTAGACCAATTAATTAGTAATGTGATGAAGGGTTGAAGCAACTATTGGCTATGGCCAAATACTGAATATTAGATGCTAATTCATGTAATAATATTGAATGTTAACTTGCTCTGATAATTTTAAAATACTACCTACTTGCCTACGATTACAGATAAATGCTTGCTCTGACTGGACAGGTCCACTCATATCTGTGTGGTTCTTTCCTCAAAAGACCATTTCAAACACTAATCTACATGGTCCTCATATGGCCTGACCAAGATTATGTCTGGACTATAAAAGAGACAGTGACCTCTGAGTTTGTTTCGGCCTTTCTTCTCAGAGTAGTCGGATAGGAAAAGCCGAACTCATCTATATCATATCCTATTTACAGAATAAACAAAATTTTATTTTATTTTATTTCTTGCGTACTGAGTTATAGAATATTATTTTCATAATACAATTTTAAAGAATATTAACCACTTTATAACAGTAGGCAAAAGATTAATAAAAGCTAAACGCTCCCTTAAAAGCCACGTGTCTAACCCAATTAGATAAACCAACTGAAGTTAACCCCGTGTAACGCCAGCTCGTAAATTTTCCCGAAGTTTTATTATCTTTCGATAATTTTTGTCAGGCTTAGTTATAATCGTGTAAGTTCGGCAATCTACGGCGTCATGTGGCGAACCCACGAACCCAATTGGGTTTAAAATAACGTTTTAAGTAGGTTTAATAATTATCTTCTATACATATGTGATACCTCAGATTTTTTTTAACATCTCGCCTTTTTCGCCGACGAATTAAAGCTCGTACAGACCAGCGCGACGCGACGCCGCGCCGCGACACGAACAATACAATTTCTAAGAAAACTTGACGGTATAACAATAACCTGTGTCGCGTCGCGCTGTCGCGTCGCGCTGGTCTGCACGAAGCTTTAGGGCAGATGTGTTTCTATAGTACACCTCCAGTTTCGCCAGAAAATAAAACTTGTGCCGTCGGGGGAACGAACGAAACGAATCACGGTAATCGCACGCACACACCCAATCATACTTTTTTATTTTCCTGGAACTATATAATGTTCTTAATAATTTATTACAATCTAGCATAATAGACTAATAAGCAATTTACCACTAATTTATTATTTTACGTAGATTTAGTTATACCTAAGAATAGTGTCAATTTGTACTTTTACACAGTTCCGTAGTACTTTCTTAGGGTCTGATAATTAATAAAAACACTTTACTTGTGTGTTACATGTATAGCACAGCATTGTTATTATTATTCATTCACTGTTTAAACACTACACTAATGCAAACGGTTTGGTTCTCTTTAGCCTACGTCCTATGTCCTTATTGTCGGATGATAGTGGTGACGAGTTCCATCTTTACTCGTTTTAAATAGAAAGAGACAGAGGGACAGAGCAAGGCATGGGCTGACACAGTTTTGGTATTAAATAATAAAAAAACTAAGAGAAGAATTTTTGCCGGATACTTAGAATAATGGCCAAGAATTATTACCTAATCTTAATCCAAGTGTTGTTAATATAATGTCAGTCGGTACAGTAGCCACAAATTCGGACAAATGTTTTGATATTTGTCCGAATCTGTGTTCGGTGGTCCGAATTAATAAGTATGACAAATTAAGGCTCTTTCCTTTGTTGGCTGCTAAGAAATAATGGTCACCCGTATGTGTTCGTAAAAATAATACTTGGTTAATTAAGATTAATAAGTGTGTGTAGGGTAGTAGGACCAGCATCAACGCTCAAGAACAGTTCACAGCAGTGTGGAGTGTTACAAATAGCTCGTATTGCCCACCAGATTGCTAAGGCAGCTACCTTGTACAAGAGGCGCTGCTACCCAGTATCAGCCAGGGATTTCTTGATTGTCAAGTCATCACGCCAACTCCGGCTGTCGTTGAAAACCGGCGCTATGGTTCTGTTTCGCTTAGGGTCACAGCATTATGCTGAGCGATGGCCGTTTTGCGTGGATGTGACGCATATCTTCCCCCAACTTGTTATTTTTAGTTTGTGTTTTCTTTGCGTCATGTTTTACTGCAAATTCTTATTTTATTCATATTTTTTCTTTTCTTTTTTTCTTATTATCTTTTCTTTTCTTTTTTTCTTATTATTCGCTATGTTCTAGTCGAAATTGATGACCTCGTTCGATTGCTCTAATCGAATGAGGTCATCAATGCCGACTACTTAGACCGATGCCACATTTCCCTTAGACCCGAAATAAATAACAACGAAACAAAATAGCCTCTCAGAACATTTTGCTCAAAATTCACGTTCACCGTGCAATCTCAAAAGCAGATCTAAAAATATTTTACCTAAACAAGGAAAGCCCCATTTACCTGAGGACACACGAGTACCTATCTAAGGTTGGATTGTAAATAGATTCAACGTAAGTAATTCCATCTCTCTTTTGTATTCAGAAAAATAAACCTCACGAAATATGGGGATGATAAAAAACGGGCATGGGAGCCCCCCGGTGGATAATAAAACATTTTGAGATAACTTGCACAGTCGTGTACCTGGCTTGACATTTATTAAACAAAAAATATGAATTTATTTAATATTTTGTTAAATTCCTACTGAATATGCAACGTTTATTGAAAAAATTATGATCATTCTGATGACCTAGTTTTTGCAAATGTCAAAACACACATTTGGTATAGGCACTATGCCCATACCAAATGTGTGTTTTGACATCTGTCAGTTGGGCAAGATTAGGAACTAATAAAGTTTAAATTCGTAAAACACGTACTCTTTTGTAAGCTGACTAGTGTCAGGAACGCATCCTCTCATCGGCCGGAGTGTAACTAATTTGAATAAGCTGAGATAAGAGATGCACAATGCTCATTCAATTTTGACAATGATTTTTAAACCTTGACATTCGAATTCGAAAATTATCAGCTACAAAAACCGAAAAGATTTTTGCATATTTTTAAATAAGTGAATAAACTGTGTTTTGTCCAACATACACCATTTAAAGCGCAAGCCACACTGGGAACGAAGATGAGTTCGTTTAGCTTCGCTCATGTAGCTACCGCGTGTTTGCATACTTTGGTTCACATCGCGAACTATGAACCGAAGTATTAAAAGTCGCGGAAGCTGTGGCTCCTTTCGTGCGGGTCTGCTAGATTTACGTACAGTGCGATGTAATGGTATGGAAAATAGAAAGCCTAGATGTTGTGATTACCTTATGAACGCACAGTTAGGCAATGATTCAGACCGTCGCGTCGATCCAATAGTATCTACATATAATATGACAATACCGCGTGTTTGCATACTTTCGTTTACGTCGCGAACTGTGCGAAGCTAAACGAACTTAGCTTCGTTACCAGTATGGCCTGGGCTTAAGACGCGGGTATCCATCACATTCTGCCACCCAATATTGGGTGATCGATCTTTTAAAAAGTTACTTTTGCGTCCGTCAGTGTCACTATACTGGGTTGTGACATTGTAATGGATGTTCTCACAAACATGGAAATAATTCAACGAAAGAAAACAATTTACCTTTACAAGTGAACTGTACTGTATGAAATTCGTGGAAAGTCATTCGTATATTATTGTCTTTTCTGTGCCTCCGGCATCGCTCCCGTGGTCTAATGTAATATTAAAAACGTGGCCAGAAAAATTACCTATGAATCAAAACAAATAATTAGTAGCTCTCGAGTTGTATGCATACTAACGATCTGAAAAAGTATCTGCTGTCTGTCTGAGACAGCAGAGACGTGTTTCATATCGGTACTATTATGACTGTCGCACCTTTGACCATGACAATTTCAATGATCTACATAAATGATAAATGCAAATCTATTGCAATTATCGGTATTCAATTCTGTATTTGATTTGCTGTCAATAAACGATAGATTGTCATGACTAGATGCATTTAACTATCCAGTTTAATACTACACTCGCTAAGTGATTATGCACACGAGCGGCATGCGTCAACGGCAGAGGCAACTGCAGCCGTCGACGCGTGTCGGCGGCTAATATCTGCCGTCGACGCATGTCTGAGGCTAATAAGATGATGTTTCAACGGTTATATCCGCTTCTGTACCGATCCAATCTCCTAGCTTAGCTTGTAGCGAAAGCTGCGATGAAATTGCTTTTTGGTTTTTAATATTTTAATTAAATTTTCTGTCAAGTTTGCGGTTGAATATCACATAAATGATTATCGTATGGCATGAGTCATAATTTTTTTGGCAAAAAGTTACGTATTGCCTGAAAAAAGAAACAACTAATTGGTATTTCCAACTTTTCATCCCAATTTTTCTTAGCCAGACATTTATTTCTTACTACATCTGGCTCATTTTGTGCTCTCACCAGTAATGTATAATACAAAAGCCTAATTCCTACTATGTATGTATTCACAAAGTTTTTCAGACTATTAGCAGGCAAAGCTTTCCAGCGGTTTCCATAAATGGTTTAGTAAATTGAGAGCACCGCAAAGTTGCGTCGACTCTTGAATATTTATTAACATTATTGAGGCAGTTACGGAAAATTAAATTTCATCGTCACAGTTTTATAACAGCGGTAGTGAATGGAGCAACAAGTTACTAGGATTGTCATTTTACGTGCCTAGCTGTATTTAAAATTACTCCAATTTTGTTGTTGGAACTTGACGCGGCTTGCGGTAGAAATCGTCACGTAATGAAAAACCGTTACACCCGAAAAACAAAAACATTTGACACATGTCAAAAGTTTTTGTTTTTTCATTTAGTTACTCTCAAACGTTGTTAATTTATTACATTAAGCCTGTTATTTAATATATAATATACAGCAAAATGAACTTCATTCCAACCGGGTGTCCCACGAAACACGATTTTTAGATTATGAGTAATTAGAAGCCTGAAAGTTTGACATCCAGTCTTACCAAGCGCTATTGTTTTATGGGTTATGGAGGTCAGATAGGCAGTCGCTCCATGTAAAATACTGGTATTCAGCTGCATCCAATTAGACTGGAAGCTGACCCCAACATAGTTTAGAAAAGGTTGGGTAGTAGATGATGACATAAAGATGCCATACGTCATTTATTTCGTAACAAAATACTACCAGAGAAACACATGCAGTGATCACTAAGGATATTGGATGATCATAATTATTGTATATTGAGAATTAATTGTGTATTATTGTACTTTGAAAACTGATTTGACTACAGTGGATGTCTTACGACAAATATAAAAAAATATGCGACACATAAATACAAACATAAATATATTTAACTATATATATTATAACTTTTTTTTTTTTTTTGAGGGTCGGAAATTATCAAATAACTTCTCCCGCTCTGGGCGGAGCGGGAGGGCGTGTCAGACTTTTACTGACTAAAACCCACCCGTGTTCCTTCCGTTGCCTGTGTGCCGGGGTCGCGATATCCCTTTCAGACAAACCCGCAACCCCGGCAGGCATTGGCCCTTCCGGACCCCGTCAGTTGGTGCTGACATCTCTTTGAGGCGCGCGTGGAACACAACGCGCCGTCGACCCGGGCCTGGTCCCTATCGGACGGCGAGCTACCCATTGCTCACCGTCCGCAAGCCCGCGCCTACGGTGGCCGGAAGTCGGCTCGCGACTCCCGACGCCCTGGGCGTCTCCTGCGGCGACTAGGGGCGCGAGGGCGCGAATCTTGCCTCTCCCTCGCGCGCTCCGCCTCCTCCTTCGCGAGCATTACTGCTTCGCAGAAGGAGGTGACGGCCTCCCATGCACTCTCGCTCCGGACCATGGCCTGAACCAGGGCCGGACGCGAGAGATCGCCGCCGCCGATCGCCTCCGTGGGGACACGGCGGTGCTCCGCCCAAGCTGGGCAGACCTCCACCGTATGCTCCACCGTGTCCTCCGGGCGATCCACACAGTGGTGACACCCGGGCGTTTCCTCCCGGTTTATCCTGAACAGGAACCTCCCGAAACAACCATGTCCGGTGAGGACCTGTGTCAGGCGGAAGGTGAGGACGCCGTGGCGCCTCTCTAGCCAATATATTATAACTTAAAGTCACTTTTCGTGTCTATCCGTGTGACCGTGTTGTTCTTCTAAATTACGCAACGGATTCACTGTGGTTTTCTCCATTATTTAGAGAATACATACTGGAAGGTTTATGTGTTTAATACATTCATATTAATCTTACAGAAAATAAAGAAATCTCGATGGTTTTTAAGTCGTAAAAACTATGGAGGGGCGTGTCGCTAGTTGTTTATAATTCATTCACCCCTAAAACGTTTCTGCCAAAACAAACTCGTGTGTTCTTTAAAAAAATCCACTCATAAAATAACGAGCCAACAATACATGTCCCTAAGCAATAAACAGCCATTAAAAATTACCTACCCACTTCGGATCTAACATGGTCTCGAGCTAAAAGCATCAAAGGCGTCACGTCTTTTTCCTCGACTCGTTTTGTTTGCCGTACATAAAAAGAATGTTTTTTCATCGCAAGAAAAACTCGAATACATTATTTATACGAATAATACGGTACACTCTTGACAGTTCATGACACAGAATGTGATTGTGGTGTGTGAAATGAGTGTAAATGGGGGGCCTTTGATATTGAAAAATGTAGAAATATTTATTTACCTATCTTACTTATAAACGTTGCTTTAAGTAAGACAAGCTTACACGTAAACAAACTGGTCAATAGCGAGTCGGTTCGGTCAATCATCGTTCCGAACCAATCTACACTAGGCAGTCTGTGAAACGGTTTTTGGCCTGCCATAATTACTGTACTGCGCGTAATTAATAAACCTTCGCTAGTTACTAAGCTATCCATCTAAATGACATAGTGTAATAGAAAAAAATGGTCTGCACTATAATGATTCAGCTAACTAACAATTTTGATTTGATAACATTACTTCTAGTTCGAAAGGGCTTCGTAAGTAAGCACCTATTTGATATTTTTTCAGCAATAATAACAGAGTCGCAAACTACTATAATTTTTCTGTAAATAATTATGTAAAGCCATATTTTTTACGGTTGCGAATCATATTTTAATAAGCATAAAACCTGACACTGACCTACAAAATGCAAAAAACTAAAAAAAAAAATGAATCTCGCGGGCTACCGGTTAGCGCATCCCCCTTAAATCACAGTTTTTGCTTTAGAAACCTAGGAGATAAGGGCGGTCATCTTTTGCAAATTTTGAGCTATAACAGGCGTAAAAATACCTTTATAGAGACCGAGAGTCACTTGTACTTGTTATTATATTTTTTTTTTTGTTAAGGTCAAACTTCAAACATCAAATTTCTACGTTGCATAGATCTTGAGGAAAACCTCTGTGACATACGGACAAAAAAGTGATTTTATTAGGTTCCGTTTTTTTTTTCGGAACATTCAAAATCAGACGCTAATCATTACTTTTCTTGAAGCAACGTTTATATGGGGGTGAGTTACTATTTCCATAGTTTTAGCACAGAATAGTACAGATGGTTCATTCCGCAAAATCATTTTAATAACAAACGACACAATAAAGTGCAGTTCAGGTCGCACTCGCACAGGGCTAATTACAGCCATACTATTCTGTAAACATCTCACCGTGAAAACTTGGGTGAAGTGAGCTATCAATAGTGTCAATCCCTGTGGAATGACAGCTCACTCCACGCTCACTTCACCCAAGTTTTCACGGTGAGATGGTTACAGAATAGCACTGCTGTTATATTCACCGAGAAGTTGCCTCTCTTTCTCTCGCGTAACTGTTATATCTTCTGACTACGTTACGCTCACTTTATTGGCCCGTCAAGACGAGCCCGTGGCGTACTTGAAATGCGGAGTGCGCTTTCTGTACTATTCTGTGGTTTTCGATCAAATATTGTATCGTATGTCAACAAAACTTTGTTACATTTGACCCGGTTCATTTAAAAACGCATTGAAAATCATTACAAACAGGTACGGTCGTGTTTTTTCACTCTTTGATCCTTAAATACGATACTTTTTGCCAACGGTACAAGGGCTGCTCGGCTGTCATCGTATCTTTTTACAGAATGTTTCTAAATGAGAGTTATATTTCTTTTCTCTTATCTGCCAGGGCTTATTTTTAATCTTATATTTTGAATTGTTTTGATTATTTTTGTATATTGTTCTCACATATAGAAGCAACAAGAATAATGTACCCAGGATTTTGTAATTTTCTATGTTTAAAAGAGTGTTCTTGGAGTTTCTTGCCCGTTCTTCTTCATAAAGATCTACGTTTTGGAATGGGCAACTAGCTTCGACTTTCTGACTAACCGACCGACTATTTGACAATTCAAAAGTGCCTGTAAATGGTTTAATTGAAATGAGTTTGAGTTTTAATACTTGACTTGCTTTTGATATAAATAGACGGAGGGCTTATTATTTTTGTTGTTAATTAAAATAAGGAAGTGTATAGAGTGCCGCTAGCGGCACTTTATCCGATAGGGATAAAGTGCCGAACCAACAATGCAATGCTTACGACACTTTAGTCGGGCCGAGGCAGCGCCACTATAATGCCGTTAGCGGCACTGTATACACTGCCTTAATTAAAATAAAATCATTTTTTCTTGTGAAGCAATAAATGTAATATATTACATATTAGTTAAGTAAAGTAATTCTGTAACAATAAACTTATTTATATATAATACTTAGGTATTCCCAGAAAAATCTACTTCTTGGTTGTACTTAATTACTGAAGGAACCCAGCAAGATAAGACCTTACTTATGTATACTTAAGTAAACCTTAAGTATATCACCCTGTTGTTTCAGTGTCGGTCTTAGAACTTTGAATTTGCTTCTCATTAGCAAATTGCGTGGGTAGCATTATCCAAAGGACGGGTGCTTAGACGTTATCAATTATAGAATTTAGGCCTTGAATATTATCTGTTTCGTTTATCGGCAGTTTAGTATACCGGCGCAGGATAGCTTTTTATCAGAAGTGGTCATCGTATGAATGATTTAGCAGCTCTTTAATATCATAAGGATTGTGCCGGAATAAAGTAGTTCGTCGTGGATGTGGTAAGATAGCGGCTAGGATTTTTCGGGTTTTTTTTTTTTTTTTTTTTCATTCCTTCATTTTTTTCTACAATAGATTAAATAGAAAACTAAGTATGTACAAATTAAATTACTTTAGCTGTAAAACTTGAATATTTACTAATTATTGATTATGCGCAGACAGAAGATCTACTTGTTGTCTGCAAATAGAACCGCTTTTTTTTTTTTTTTTTTTGAGGATGGGAAATTATCAAATAACTTCTCCCGCTCTGGGTGGAGCGGGAGGGCGTGTCAGACTTTTACTGACTAAAACCCACCCGTGTTACTTTTATTTACCCAATTTTAATTTAGTTTATACTTTATACTCATTGTTAATTTATTACATTAAGTATTTATGCTCTTCCTAGCTTGAAACACAGGTTCAACCTAGTTCAGGCAAATAAGCAACTGTGCTCTATTGAATAATTAAGTTACTTATTGTAAAAAAATAAACGATTTTATCTTTATTATTTATGGGCCTCCTTGAAAATAATTAAGTATGGGAATAGGGAAGATGCCTGGGTAAAAAAAAAGTTAAATCTTAAAAAAATATTAGACATGTATTTTTTGCTTTATCATATTAATAAAAAATTACTTAGATAAAACGCATTTTAAGTTGGGGAGTGGGGGTCGCTACGTTACAAGTAAGTATAAAATCTACATACTCGTGACGTCATGGCACGTTTTAACTCAATGTATCGCCGTAATCTTTAGATTACGTAAAAAAATAAGAAATACATTTAGTCATCATCCCTAATCTAGTTACTGCTGTGATTACCAGTAGGTTAGATTTATGTTGTAATTTCTAAACAAAAGGACGATTCTCGATATATAGTATGTTAACTAACGAAGGGCAATTGATAATGAAAAAATAATGTTTTTTTTTCAATATTAAATTCTTCACAAAATATACACGCGCATTTGTCTTCTCAACTTCATCTTTTTATGAATGGGTTTTTTTTTTAATAACAACCTTTTTTTCTTACGAGCAAGGGCGGATCGTGGATCCAGGATTTATTTCTGGGGGGGGCACATGAACCAGGCAGATAAGAAGTGTCTCCCATTTCGTGTATTGCATTATGCTGTTTTCTGGGGTTTTTTTTTTCCACCGATATATAGTATATATCCCTATCTAGCCTACTTCTTCAGCGTTCATCATTGAAGCAATATCTTGACATGCATTCCAGCACGTGCCCCTGTGCCCCCTGGATCCGCCCTTACTTACGAGTCACCATTTACAAATTAAATTTACTGCCTATTATGGTATAAAAAAATGTGCAGGCAGTTTTAAAAGGAAACATTAAGTGCGTTTGCAGCCTTCATTTTGAGTAAATAAACAAATTACTTGTGCTACTAAATAAGTAACCGTAAGAACGTACTCGATTGAGTCGCGTCGCTGCGCATCTTATCGTAAGTGTTTCTGTCATGAATAAAATATTTAGCTACTTAAGGTAATTTCCTAAGATGGCAACAAAAAATAAGCTTTCCGTAACATGTTTGATCGATGCGCTCCTTCTAGAGAACAAAATGATGGTAAATCTTTTGTTGAACTTTAGTATCAAAGTTCTTATTCTAAAAAATGCTTAGTAAAGCTCGAGCTGTAATATTGAATAAGCCAGAAGTCTAGACTAAGGCTAAATTAAAAAGAAACGACAAATAATATCGATTCCATTGACAAAAATGTTTAGGTATTTTTTATTATGAAAAGTGCGAAAGTACTTATAAAGAGCTTACAATTGAGCGTTTCAAAAGATTGAACGTTATTCTCTCGCTTTGGAGCGCTTTTGTATACCATGAAGTGGAAATCGGATACTTGAAATGAAATGTTGAGTTCTGAGTTCTTTCACGTAATGTGGCTACGTGCTACGGCGTAGACACGAACGTAGCCGGCTACGCGGTCTGCTACGAACGTAGCCGGCTACGCGGTCTGCTACGAACTTTTTGTGTTCGAAGGGATATTATTTTTTTGAATTCAACAGGAGATTCGAAATTAGAAATTGAACATCAGGATTATACTGTTCATAGCTACTTATAGTACACTCATAGTTACTTGTTTATCATCATTTTTTTTATGCACGTGTTTCTGTGACAAATAAACTTATTTTTCATTTTAACTTATATATTTTGTTTTGAAATTCCCAACTATAATTTTTTTATAGTAAGTTTATTTTTTTAAATCTAAAATATCTATCATATCTGTTTTAAAACTATTGGTGTTGATGATAATACTCGTACATACTGTCAAACTACAAAAAGTATTAATTACATTGAAAAAAGAAATATTGTAGTGGACACAGTATTCACCCTTGTCATATAATGGAACACCGGCTATCATGTCACGACTGAAAGGAATGCCGTCCAGTAAATCACTGTACACTTGAGGCCCGATAAATAATCTCCGGTCGGTGTCCCATACATTCCTATCACATTCGCATCGATTTGTAGGCCTTTCTTATTTCGGACAGAATTGATGGGCTCGTTTGAATATCTGAGAAGTTCGGTGTTCAATATGCGAGGGAATTTATATCGGTACGTTTTCCTTGGTTGTTGTTTATTTGGTCGTGAGTGTAAAATGATTTAATGAGATTGTTCACCGTTTTATCAAGCCGTGTTTGTCAATGCGTGTAGGGAATGATTAAATTACATCTTCGGCTTTTTTGGCGGATATAATTGAATCAAATAATTTATAGGGGAAGCCATTACGGGGTCCAGGGGTAACACGGACACCCTGTCTCCTTAGCAGAATAAACCGAGACGTTCGGAACTAGTCGGATCGCGTTCCAGTCGACCTCGCACTTACGAAACCAGTAGGTTTGTGTTCGTAATTGCACATCACTCGTCGACAAAACGCAAAAACGGACGTTGTCGACTTTTTTTTTCTTTTTCGTTTTAAAATCTGTATTGTAGCTAATTCGTGGTTGTGTTAAATTCTTAGTTCTTATATAAATGACTAAATATTCCAAATTTTCTTTAGATTTTATTAACATTTATTATATATGAAAGTGGGGGCATTTCGGGCGGGGCAAAATGAGCAAGGTGCTCGATTTACCTCGGCTTAATTATGTTAAGTTTTAAATATGTTTTCTGCAGATACAATTATGTTTAGCTATTACCATAGTAAGACAGAATGCGCTAATGTAGCTTGGTGGATGGAAACGCTGTTCGCGCCTAGAGATATCATGCCAAAACCCAAAGCACAAGTCCAAAAGCAAACCTTGAGAAGATCATCGTATAAAATAAATCTGAAAGAAGCTTAAACACAGAAACCAGCATGTGAGAAGAAAAAAACGAAGAGAAATAAAAAAAATCGAAAGAGAATCAGATTAGAAGATGTGGAGTGTGTGTACCCTTTTTTTTTTTTTTTTTTTTTTTGGATGGGAAATTATCAAATAACTTCTCCCGCTCTGGGTGGAGCGGGAGGGCGTGTCAGACTTTTACTGACTAAAACCCACCCGTGTTCCTTCCGATGCCTGTGTGCCGAGGTCGCGATATCCCTTTCAGACAAACCCGCAACCCCGGCAGGCATTGGCCCTTCCGGACCCCGTCAGTTGGTGCTGACATCTCTTTGAGGCGCGCGTGGAACACAACGCGCCGTCGACCCGGGCCTGGTCCCTATCGGACGGCGAGCTACCCATTGCTCACCGTCCGCAAGCCCGCGCCTACGGTGGCCGGAAGTCGGCTCTCGACTCCCGACGCCCGGGGCGTCTCCTGCGGCGACTAGGGGCGCGAGGGGGCGCATTTTGCCTCTCCCTCGCGCGCTCCGCCTCCTCCTTCGCGAGCATTACTGCTTCGCAGAAGGAGGTGACGGCCTCCCATGCACTCTCGCTCCGGACCATGGCCTGAACCAGGGCCGGACGCGAGAGATCGCCGCCGCCGATCGCCTCCGTGAGGACACGGCGGTGCTCCGCCCAAGCTGGGCAGACCTCCACCGTATGCTCCACCGTGTCCTCCGGGCGATCCACACAGTGGTGACACCCGGGCGTTTCCTCCCGCTTTATTCTGAACAGGAACCTCCCGAAACAACCATGTCCGGTGAGGACCTGTGTCAGGCGGAAGGTGAGGACGCCGTGGCGCCTCTCTAGCCACTCCTCAAAGAGGGGACTTATCGCCACAATTGTGGCGTGCCCAGCGCTGGGTTGCGACAATCGCACTCTCCATGCCGCCATGAGATCCCGCCGGAGCTCTGTCCGCTGTGCCGCGATTTCTCGCGGCAGCGGAGTTACGCCCCGGCGTTTCGCCTCCTCGCGCAACTCCCACATGTGCGCGAGGACTGAGTGTGTGTACCCTGGATATTGGTACTCGGAATCTAGAGAGGCTTTGGTCACTTTGCCATGCATGTAGGATAATGATGATGAGATACGAAGACATTCGATTTTTTTGCTTGGTTTTAGACTTACTTATGACTATAAAGCGGGGTTTTATTATGCCCGCATATGACCATTTTGCCCCGGACACAATGGCAAAACGCCTGTTTTGCCCTTGTGTCCGGGTCAAAAAAGGAAAACTGCCTATTTTCCCTTTTTTAGGGTTCCGTACCTCAAAAGGAAAAACGGAACCCTTATAGGATCACTCGTGTCTATATATAATGTGTATAAAATAGTTCTATACTGCTGATATTACAGGAAAACCTAGAAGAAGCCGTCTTAAAATAACATGGTAAATCTCTCAATATTGTGCGTACAAACTTACATTTTCAGTTGGAATGTAAGGGAACATGTTTTTCAACTACAGTGTCAAGTTTGTTCTTGTGATAAATTCATCTCAACTACGGAACCCCTCATTGTGCGTGGTCCTACACGCACTTGGGCGGATTTTTAAGTTTCGAGTATCTCAGAATTTTAATATAACAAGATAATTATATCACGTTAATTTAAAAAAAAACATGAGTGGGATCTGGTTTTTATTAGGTTTTTCCTTAAGGTAAAACGCATTACCGTGGCTTCCGATACGTTGTATTTTTTTTATAAACAAGAATATCTTCTAAGTTTCTTGCAATATACTCGTTCGTTAGAGAAAATGGGCTCATTTTTTTTGAGTCTATTGGTTGGTAACCTGCTATAGACATAGTGGAAGAAAAAAACCAATTAATCACAGTTATATGCTACTAATTACATTCATTGTATTAGTTTTCTTATGTAGCACCGTAAGGGTATTGGAAGCGAGAATTATTTATGAAAGATCTTTCTAATATATTGAGAAATATAGTATTATGTGCGGCGGAACCGGCGGAGTAAGATTACTCGGATGCTTGAAGGAAATTGGTAAAAAACAAAAGCTAAAATATCCCACCCAATCATTTTTCCATTACCACTAAAGTGACAAACTCCGAACAATGAAAAAATCGGTAATGTCGAAAAAGTTTAGAGTAAGTGGTCGGTATTATAAGGATTTCTTGTCAGCTGTAATATCCCACGCGGAAATCCCAGACAAAACTTAGACAAAGGTCAACCAGGATTAGGTATCGTAAGAAGGGATGCTATCTGAAGGTACTTCTCCTGTTCAAGCGGGTATAAAAGAGATTATTATATCATAACAGTGTAGAAAACTCTGTGAAATTTGGAAACTCGGTGTTTTTAAAAGCAATTTTACCCGGATTTTACTGTTTACGGTTTAAGCCATAATATTTCTCAAAAATAATACAATTCACTTATCATGAGAAATACAAGTTAATCTTAATACTAAATACACGAATTTATGAAGAATGGTAGGTATTCGTAAATAATCCAGTAAGTAGCAGATGCTCAATTTTTTTTTGTTGGTTTGTGTTACAAGCAAAAAGTGTGTGATTTTAATAATTAATAATGAACGATCGCGGAGAGAAGACGTCGAAGTTCAATTAGCTCTTAGTTTAGCACTTAGTTGTCACTTTTAATTATCTTATAGACTATTTTTTAATGGCATCGGTTAATAATACATTTTTACTTATTTGTGTTTGTTTTATTCAAATTGTTATTTTATGAGTGGTCGCTGTAGTATTTTTAACAGCAGCCACTTATAGACTTATATTTAATTATAAAGTCGTAGAAGGATTACTTAGCCTTTTGGCCTCGTACAGGATTTTCTGGTTTTATTTTCATTTTACTTTGTTTTTTATCTTAAAGTCGAGTTGGGCAAGTCTCTTATAAAATATTCTCAAAATATGTATGAATTTTAGCAGATGCCTATTTAAAAGCTGTGACTGAATTGGTAAAAACATCTACCAGTTTTTGGACCTAAGATGGATTGACATTATTTTTTTTAATTATATTTATTTAGTTGTTTTATGATAAGTTAAATTTGTGATCTCCTGTGCGAGTCCCAATAAATACTTTTTCTTTTATTTCTTTCCAGAATTTGTGAGTTTGTAAGTACGGGGGGAGTTTCTGAACTACTCATCCAATTCCGAAGATTCTTTCACTAATGGGAAGCTGCAGTATTCCCAAGTGTCACAGGATATATTTTATGTTAAAACAAGAAATTTCAGAGGCTAGTCTACTACATTTACAGATTAGGTCCTACCTGTCTCTCTAGTTTGCTCGAACTGAATGACAATAGTTCATCCGATGATGAAGAGATTGGCCAGTTATCAAAGTTCGTTGATTTTGATACACCCCATGCTCTTTATTATTTTAGACGAGGTTATGCGCACTTCGTCCCGCGTTCGCAGTTAGTCCCATTCGCTGTTTGTACGATGTTCCAAATACAACTTATCTATATGTGTCGTGCACTATGTACTTTCATCTCATATTCAAGGACAGCTACTCATCCTCTGCATTATTTAGTATGCCACCTAAAAGTTTGACCTACTTACCAATACACGTTCTTCTCATTACGATCGAACATCTGAAACAAACGTAAAACAGAATTTATATGTGTTCTTAAGTTCTTTCACGTTTTTAAATCTGTTAATTTTAATATTTACGATACTTTACTGGTTAAGAATGCAATAAGGAAAAACGAAATAACATTCTACTTCAGGGAATCTTTTTTCCAAAATTTATGATGCAAATCTTACAATTAAACTTCGTGGCACGAATGCTGAGGGTTTTCCCATAATTTTATGAAAAACTCAATCAAGCAAGGAAGTTATATAAGTTATATAGTGTTATCTAAAAGCACTCATAAGTAATGTTCGTTTAGACCCATGTCAAAACCATTGTTAGTTCGCTTTCAAGGGAAAATTCAATATCCCACAAATCTCCATTGATCTTTTAGGCGTCACATCTTTTTGTTGTGAACTTGCTTGTTCTCTGTTTACTCCAGTAACACAACAATGGAAACTGTCAGGTACTTTATGACCTTTCTCGTCAGTGACTCGACCTTCTTAAATGATAAATGAATTGTTAATTAGGTGTTCCAGATTAGGGGAACTTACCTAAAATAGAAACTCTAGCTGTCAACGTTTTAAAACAACCTTGAATTTACAAACATTTGTTTCTGTTAATTGTTATCATTTGCAGAACGATCTTGAATAAAATGACGAGACAAGACTCATCATCATCATTTCAGCCAAAAAACGTCTACTGCTGGACATAGGCATCCCCCAAGCACCGCCACTTCGACTGGTTCTGTGTTTCCCGCATCCAGCGGATTCCTGCGGCCTTCACGAGGTCATCGGTCCATCTTGTGGGAGGCCTTTCAGCGCTACGTCTTCCGGTACGCGGTCGCCACTCGAGAACCTTTCGGCCCCATCGGCCTTCTGTTCTGCGAGCAATGTGTCCTGCCCATTGTCGCTTAGGCAAGAGACAAGACCATAGGCAATGAATTCAAACTATACCCATGGCAATACTTTCTATTATTTGTGGGTTATTCTAATATAGAGTGCCAAATCAATATAGTTACATACTGTAATCACCTAACAGTCAGCTAAGTTTATAGAGAAAGTTAATTACGAGAATTTTTCTAATGTGTTACGAACGTGGTATTCTCGAAACCATATTACAAAAAAATAGGTCTTTTCTCAAAGTTGCAATCATTATTTCACGAGAAAATCGTTACTGTAAAGTATGTTTATGCTCATGACTAAATCACGAGAATTCAATCTTTTGTGGCCAATCTATACTTCTATATTAATTATAATAATATTATAAAGAGGTAAAATTTGTTTGTTTGTATGTAGGGGTAATCTCCGGAACTACCAGTCGGTTTGAAAAAATCTTTTTGCATTGGATAGTTCAATTCTTGAGGAAGGTTGGCTCGCGGACGAAGTCGCTGGCAGAAGGTAGAAATTTATAAGAATCAAATAAAGCTCTCTGCAAGCTTAAAACTAGCTTAGTGTATTTATGTATATTTATTTGTGCTTATATTTATATATAATCAGACATATATATAATGTATATAGTTTGTAATAGGTATATGTGTATCTTTATATATTACTAAATTTTTTATTTTTTTATTCCTCAATTTTTCGTAATTGCACCTACCACTGTTTGTCTATCCATCACCCAAAGGTTGACGGGTAGAAAATGCCTATGGCATTACATGGTCCGCCTCTGTACATTTTTTTGTGTTTGAAGTATTAAATAAATAAAACCTGTTCAATAAGTAATAACATTCTTGGCCAAATAATATTTTTATTTCTAGAAATCTAATGGCCTCTATGTCTCACTGGAACTAAATCTACCATAACATAACATCACGCTTCTATTTCCCAAAGGGTTGGACAGAGGTTGTACAGCCTTATTTCACCAGTCAAGGTCAGTCAGTTTTGACGTTCAAAAGTGCCTTACAAGGGCCTATTTGAAATAAATGATTTGCCTTGACTTTGACTTTGAAGGCTCGTGCAGACCAGCGCGACGCGACTCGAACAATACAATTTCTAAGAAAATTTCACGGTATAACAATAGCCGGTGTCGCGCCGCGCTGTCCCGTCGCGCTTGTCTGTACGAAGCTTTATGTTTAAGTCCCATGTAATAGGGGATAAGCCTATTGCCACCAACTGGGCACAAATCCAGACTCCGGGTTGCTACTGAGAAATTCCAGATAGAAAAACCCAATTACACTTTTCCTGACCTGGGTATCGACCCTAGGACCCATGCTCTACAGACCAACAGAGCAGTGAATTAACACAAAAGTAGAGAAATCACTTAGTAGTTTATTTAGTATCCCAACATCAGTAAAGATTAAGTTGATTCTGAATAGCTGCGAGGAAATTGGCAGGTCAAGCGGTTCTCAAAACTAAAACTAATTCATTTAAATGTTCGGCAGGCTGGAGTTTGTCAAATGATTATAAACCTTCGGAATTTTGGAGCAGATTAAATTTATTTGCTAGATATCGCGTGGTTCCTTGTGAAGAAGGCTTCTACGGACTCCAATTTGATTATAATGTTTGTTAATTCTTATGTAGGCGTCAGTCTCAAGTTAGAACGTAAGGTAGATTTTCTGCGTAAAAATAAAACCTTTTGCCGTCAGAAAGATTGTTGTTCGGAATAAAGATTTATTAATAGGCTGAAAGGGTGTGATACCTGTGCGTTTTTTCTAAAGCAAAATTGGTGAAGCACCTGTTTAACGCTTTTATAAATAAAAACAACGTATATAACATTCATTTTTAGGGTTCCATACCTCAAAAGGAAAATTCGGAACCCTTATACGATCACTTCGTTGTCCGTCTGTCTGTCAATCAGTCTGGTGAGGCCACTTTTTCTCAGGAACGCATGAAGGTATCAAGTTGAAATTAATATTATACGTAGGTCCCTTGGAGCTCTGAAACAATTAAACTTCTAAGTCAACGCAATACAAAAATATGACCATTTATGCGACATAATTATTTAGATACTCACAAATAAATCAAAACCTATAGGGTACCTTCCGTTGACCTAGAATAGACTAGAATCATGTTTGGCAAAAAGCAAGGTCTCGCAGCACAAGTAAAGAAAAAAGTTCGAAAATCGTTAATTTGTAGTTTTATGACATAAAACAATTTTTTTTTGCGATAACGTACTAACATTTGCAGTTCGAGCATTGAACGTAACGTATATTGATATATGGGAGAACATGTTTTTCAACTAGGTACAATGATAAGTTTGTTTTTTGTATAAATTCATCCCAACTACGGAACCCTTCATTGTACGTGGTTCGACAAGCACTTGACTGGTTTTTTCCTATACCTACCTAGATTGGAAACACCTTAACTCGTAAAAATATGTCAAACCATCCAGCACGGAAAATAGTAATAACAATATGACCTAAATGTTGCCAGGTTTTCAATCACTAAATACAACAAGAAATCATACACAAATTAATAACGACCCACAAGGCCATAACCCAATAATCACATACCTAACACAGGTAATAACGAAACAATTTCATACTCTCGGCACCAAACACGATTCCCACCTGGTCACGTATTAAGATATCACAATCGCCAACCCGGCGGCGCCTCCACCGAAATACCGATAGTAATTCCATTATATATATAGACAGATACCAACAATTTCAGAGAAATAAGACACTAAGGGTATTTACCACATAATTTGTAAGATTTTACCTTAAGCCAACCGATCGATAGGGTCGCATAACCGTAGGTATTTAACGCAAGTTTGATGGAGTTTGGTAAGCGATCAGACGGATGCTGATTAAAACCAGCATCAGATTGCTGAAAGTATCTATGTATTTGACATAAAAAGTACACATACAGAGTGACACTTAATCAGACGTGGAAATTGCCTGGTACAAAATATTGATCAATGACCCCTATGCTAGGAAAAACTTGTGTCCAGCGGTCATCCATCCGTCCATTATGGATGTTATAATAATTACTTACAATTTAATAATTTGCACGTTTATAAAAAATAAAAATAAACTAGACTAATACAATTGATTTTGAGGATAAGAAACGGGGGGATGAAAGTAAAAGGGGGTTTAAATTAAATAATAACAAGGAAAAGGTAGTATCTATTTATGTGCCGGGTGTGTGTTGTTTGTGTGAGTGTCGATGTGTATGTGTGAGTGTAGCTATTTATGAGTGAGTGTAGGTATGTATGTGAGTGTGGGTGCCTGATTTGTTTAAGTTATGGTTTAAGTAATTTTTCCGTGTCGTCAGAATTTAGGGTGAGCAGATATTCCTTTATTTTTTGTTTGGATTGGAATTTGTTTAAACAATGTATGCTTAATGTGTTGTGGAGCTTATTGTATAGTAATGAGCTTGAATAACGGTTGTGCTGTCGTGCAAAGGTGGTATTTGTATAAACTTTGGGACAAACGGGTTTGGATCTTCTTCAGAGCGTAGGACTTCTACATCTATTGTTAGGGGTTAATTTTATATGTACGTGAGACCACACGAAGCATAAATACATCTAGTGGACTGTCAGTACCTTGAAGTCCGAATAAACTTGGTGAGTGGGATACCTAAAGGGTTTGCTCAACAGGACTTTGATTACTGCACGTTGGGCTCTTTCAACTGGTATGAGGATTGTTTTGGCTGCACCACCCCACGCAACGATAAAGTAACTTAGTGTTGATGTATACCTTTTTTAAGATATCTTTATGGGCAGTCGGATTTATAGGCAAATGGACCTTCGTTTTTGGCGCAAACGTGAGGCACACAATGCTGTTGATAAAAAAAACCCTTTTTCTGTATTTAGTGTTATGCGGCTTATATTTTTTTCGGCAACAGAAAAATTATAGGCCGCGTCCTATGTAAAATATTATGTCACTTGTTGTTCGGTGAACCTGATCGCGCAGTCGCACCGACAGAGGGCACTTTCCTGTTTTCAAAACAAAAATTGACATAAAGCCGCGACTTTCGCTTTTGAATATGACGAGGGGGTATTCTTTCATGTTTTTTTTATTTAAAGTTCACAGAAAAGCAAGAAATAAATTCTTTCTCTCTAATTCTAAAAACTATATTTTCGGCATAAGGATCGTTCCCAGACCCAGTAGTAATTAATACTTTTTTTTCAAAAATATTCAATGTTCAGTTTTGACTTCAATACTATTGTAATTTAATGTATATGTCGTAGGATAATTTGATACTTCGAATCTTCGCGGAAATCCTAGGGGTTTTGCGAAAACGCGGATAATTAGACATAGGCGAAAAATTATCAAATCTTACTGGACAAAGTCAGGATTTTTGCGAAAATACTCGTTATTATAGCAATATTGCGAAACGAAACGCTGGCTGTTATGAAATAAGAACGCTGATTGGTCGGTCAGCGCGTTCAATAAGAGATCGTCTCTGATTGGTTGACGTCTTAAATGTCAATCATTTGTTGCCGCACGTTATTTGTTTACGTTTGTGTCTGAGTTAAATTGCAGAAGTGTTTTGTTTTTTATCGTAAATAGTGTACCTACTTGGACTTAAATAAAGTGGTAAATAAAAGTGCTACACGGATGTACATAGTGTCATATATCATAAAAGTCTTAGTCAACCACTCAACAACAACAATGCTTTCGAGATTGGTTTAGCGGTGTTTTGTTTGTCATTGTGTTAAAAGTGGACTATAAAATTGGACTTGAACTAAGAAACGGTGTGAATAGGAGGTTTGGTTTTCATATAATTATGACAGATTCGACAGAGAATGATGTTCAACCTTCAGCAGAATCGGAGAATTTGGAGGTTATCTCCGATAAAGACAAATTTTACATAGAGTTAAGAAAGTTTTACGATAATAGAGTTGACGGTAGGTACAACTAAACCAGAATGGACTAAAGAACGCGTAAATGCTGTAATAAATTCAATTGAACAATTTAAAACTGCGAGTGTACTTAAGCAACCAAAAACACAACAACAGTATAGAAATGCAAAAAAATACGACGTGATGAGTGTAGGTGAAGAAAAACTTCTGATACTGAGAAGAAAGGATCTTAACTCTCCTGTTGTACAAGTACCTTCAACAGATACGTACTATGATATTCTTCTGCAGGCGCACATATCAACTGGGCATGGAGGACGCGACAAACTGATATATAACCTAAAGCAACAATATGTGATACCGGTACCGATTATGATATTGTTCCTCAACTTGTGTAAGATCTGTCTGAATAAAAAAAGTTGCCCAAAAACAGGAATTGTTGTACGCCCCATAATTTCTCAAGACTTTAACAAACGTGGGCAGGTAGATTTAATTGATCTCCAGTCAACTCCTAGCCACAATTACAAATGGATTTTAAACTATCAAGACCACCTCACTAAGTTCTGCTTTCTCAGACCTTTAACCAGTAAAAAAGCAACTGAAGTAGCCATGGCTCTTTTAAAAATATTCTTAGAAGTGGGTGCGCCAATGATTTTACAGAGTGATAATGGCAAGGAATTTACTGCCAGCATAATAAAAGAGCTAATCACATTGTGGCCTGCATGCAAGATAGTGAATGGACGCCCCCGACATCCTCAAAGTCAAGGTTTGTTTGCAAGTTTTGCACTATCCCGCTTACCGCTATGCATTTTTCTTTCACCCAAAGGTTGCCTGGTAGAGATTGCTACCTTAGCAATAAGGCCACCTATGTTGTACTGTCTTTTGTTGTTATCTGTTGTTTTGTATTTTTTTTTATGTGCAATAAAGTATTTTTCTCTTTTTTAGGTTCGGTAGAAAGGTGCAATCAGGATGTTGAGAACATGTTGCGTTCCTGGATGTCCGACAATAACTCAACTGAATGGTCACTGGGATGCTATTTCGTTCAGTTCCAGAAAAATTCTTCGCATCATCGCACAATAGGACGTTCACCATACAAAGCCTTGTTTGGTCACGATCCTGTAATTGGCCTGTCTTCAACTTATTTGCCTAGAGATACATTGTCAAAATTAGAAAATGAAGAAGACTTACAACAGGTTTTAATTAATGAAAATCCTCCTCGCACTGAAGATATTCAAGACGAGCGAAATGCAGGTTGTAGAAATGAATCCAAAGTTGAAAATGCAATCCTTTTCTATGAGCAGCTTTCTAACGAAACCACAAATCAGTATGTTTCCACTGATCAAAAAATGACTATCCGAACACAAACTTCAACACAATCTACCCCTCTTTCATCTATGACACAATATAAAAAAAAATCTGCAAATAACATTACAATTTTAGAAGATGTAATAATTGTCCCAGCAAGTACAACAAAAACGATCTGTCTTGATAACAATATCGCTATAAATGACACAAATTCCCACACAAATGTACAACAACAACATTCCAATAATATTGTTGCTACTGAAGTTAAATGTTGTATTTGCCAAATTACCACATCCGATTCACTCAAATGTTCAAAATGCCAACAAGTGATTCACGGCGCATGTGGAGTGTCTGAAGTTAGAGAAGGTAGTAGTTCTTCTAATGTTAAATGTAACTTATGCTGGCAAGAAGATTCTATTAAGAAAGAAAGAACAAGTTCGCATGAAAATTTAAAAAGAGCAGCTGCGACTATGTGTACTACATCCAACAAAAAATTTAAAGAAATAGATGTAGGTGCTACAATTTTGGTTGATGTTCCGAAGTACGATCGTGCACCCTTAGATAACAAAAACATTACAGGACGAGTAATTGATAAGAAGAATGGTTTGTTTCAAGTTGGTACCTCCGTTGGTATAATTAAAGATTGGCTACCAAGAAACGCACTTCAAATATCTCCAGGAGCTCAATTTACCGGCCCCGTTCCCGAGGTAGTATTACCTATTCGTGGTATTTCCTCACAACTATCACCATTCGGCGGACAAGGGTTTAAGCAATGTCATTGCAAGAAATCAAGCAAACAATGTTCCTCAAATAAGTGTGCTTGTAAAAAGCACGGTTTGCTTTGTAATTCCAAATGTCATAAATCTTTGAATTGTTGTAACAAGTAAAGTCTTACTAATAATTTCATATTACTATTTACTAAACGCAGCTGTGCTTGCATTGCAACTCCAATGTTACAGGTCCATGCAACTCAGCGTAAGTTTCACATTAGTGACGTATTTAATTATCTTTTGTTCTGTGATTATTCGCTTTTCAAATTTTTTTCTAGTTATCTTTTAATTTCTTTGAATAAGTCTATTTTTTCCTATTTTTGCTAATTCAATAATAATTTGTTGTAGTTATTTTGTTCACTATAAGTGAACCAGAATGTGATAATAATTTTGCCTCAATATATCTTAAGTTTAGCTGTATAAGAGAAGAGAAGGCTGATGAATGAGTGATTTTATCTCAAGACTTTAATTCACAAGACTGATCAATTCCATTGTTGCACTATTAAACTAATTGTTTACCTAACCAGTTTCATCCAATTTATGGATTACACCCTAAAATTGGATCATTTTTTTTTACTACGACTGAGATCTCCTATTGTCTGTAGAAAACAACATACATACTAAAATTTTCAATAAAAAGTTTATAAAAATCAATTTAGTGATTTTCCTTTCTCACCTATTCTAAACCTTCATAACTCTATGATACAATACTTGAAGTTAATCATCGGCAAACTAGGAACCAATTAGAAGTCAGCCAGCAAAATTGTAGCCAATCAGTGTTGAGCACATCAAATCTTACTATAGTAACGAGTATTTTCGCAAAAATCCTGACTTTGTCCAGTAAGATTTGATAATTTTTCGCCTATGTCTAATTATCCGCGTTTTCGCAAAACCCCTAGGATTTCCGCGAAGATTCGAAGTATCAAATTATCCTACGACATATATAAAGATTAGGTATAATTTGTTATTTATGTACAATTTATTTAAATTCTTAATCTGACAGTATTAACTCAAATATAGTTTTAAATCGAAAACTTATTTTAAAGGTGCCTTTCATCTGATTCTAGGAGCGATTGGTGGGGCAGTGATAGCCTAGTGGTGTGAACGTCGGACTGCAAAGTCATAGATTTCGAGTATGAACCCAAGGCACGCACCTCTGACTTTTCGGATTCATGTGCGTATCGTAATTATCACTTGTTTAAAAAACGGTGAAGGAAAACATCTTGAGGAAACCGGCATGCCTCAGAGATATTTCTCCCAAGCATGTGAAGCCAAGTCCGAGGCCCATGGGCGGCTTTAAAACTCTGACACCAGGTTAGCCACTAACCACAAGAAAAGAAGAAGATCTGATTCTAATAACACCAAATCGTGCATAAACATTATACAAATATTAAGCAAAAAATACGCAAGGGCAAATTAAAATCCGCATTAAGAAACTCTTGTTCTAAATTATAAGGAAATTTAATTAAGAGCTAATCCTAAAGGTGTACAGCATTTGGGTGAAACCATGACCAAATTAAGAAGACCCTAGGGATTCCTTCGCCGCCATATTTGTTCAACAAAATTGGAGGGCCAAGATACCATAATGGTTTTTGTTAAGGTGGTTACCGCATCCAGTCTTTTGATTTATCGTTCGTACCGTAAGACCGTGGCCACCTGAGCTGACAACTTTTATTGACCATTAGACCACACGAAAAACAACTCAATTTATGCTTTATAAAATATATTAAAGCGTTTCCCTTTTAGAGGGTGAGAACTTTTTGCTGTTTATGACAAAACGTTTAGTGGACCGTTTTTAATTATTATAACTATTCAATTATAATAACTCTGAAGATATCATGCAGTTGACTGCCAACAGCTTTCGTTTTGTCTCACATTGGCTTTATTTAAAAAAAAAAAGATTTTTTATTACCTTCAATTGTACAAAAAACACTTAACTAAAACACTATGCAGCGTTACAACTAAGGGAAAGAGTGTTTTCGATGAACTCTGGCACCCAAAGTAAGATTTAACTTGTGTTTAGGGTGCCAACGTCCTCGCCTATAATTTGAACATTTAACGGTAGTTGTAGGACGAGCACACTATAATATTATTAAGTTATCTTCTTACTAGTAAACGCATATAATATGATGTGGCCTATTAAGGTACCTATGTGGGGGTATGTGTATGTATTGACAGATAAATATGTAAACTATAAATAATAAATAAATATATGTTTTCATTTAGATCAGTATTGGTTCGGATTGTGTTTTCAGAATCCTACTAAGACCACTTTATTTTTTTACACCAATGCCTTTTTAAAAACCTTGCACTATTATATTACAAGAAGTTATATAAATGGATAAAAAAAAAAAAAACTGTTCATATTTTTTTGATTACAAAATCACTTCTTACTTTGATATCAAAAACTAATTTACTTTTTAAGTCACAAAATGAAGTAATTCGGAATAACAACTTTGCCAGCTAGTCGATGATCGCACTTCAGTGAAAAAAGGTAACAGGACCGCGTCCTTTGATCTACGCCCCCGCAACGAAGAAACTTTAATAAATGATTAAACTTTATGGCTCAGTATTTATGATTACTTTGAAATACTTAACGTAATTTTCGTCAAAGAAAATAACAAGTTGTAGGTACGCCGAACTTTACGTGTCACCGAGTTTATTAATACATTTTACAAATGGATGTTTTTTATGTCAAGGTTTATTTTTGTTATTGAAGACGCTTTGAGATCAAACAGGTGACCAGAAATTATACCTAATTGCTATAGAAAATATTTGTTTCATCTACACATATCGGGACGATCTTAGAAGTAATCCCTAACCTGCCAATTTGGCCTGGAAATAAATATGATTTACCTTCTTTTTCTATTTGAATCTTTGCTTTTCAGGGTCAAGATATACATGTGTGTTCTTTTATACAGAACTAGCTGTTACCCGCGACTTCGTCTGCGATCCAGGATGAAAAGTAGCCTATGTCCTTTTCCAGAACATGGTCTTCCCATGTGCCAAATTTCATCCGAATGCGTTCAACCGTTTTAGCGTGAAAGCGTAACAAACAAACGAACTCACTTTCGCATCCTAACTAATATTTTTCGCCGTTTCACCCGCATAATGCCCGGGATACACGAGGCTAGTTTTTGAAAGCTAGGATAGCAAGCTAGAACCTCTGTATACTATTCTCGCTACTGCGGTGACTTAGTCCGTAGAGTAAAATTAACCGATTGGGTACTATCTTCGTCGGCCACACGACGCTAGTACACAAGCCAGGATAGTAAAATCGGTGGTGGGGGGCGCTAATAGCTCAAAAATAGAACCATATCATATTAAACGATCCTAGCTTGAGGCGCTAGCTTACTAGCTTTCTCACTAGCTTATTAGCCCTGAAATTAAGCTAGTTCTGTATACACGAAGTCAGAGTTACTAGCTTGCTAGCTTACTAACATTAGCTTTCTATCCTAGCTTCAAAATCTAGCCTAGTGTATCCCGGGCCTTAGTCTCGATCCTGTGGGAATATCGGGATAAAGTATTCTATGTGCTAATCTACGTCATGGGTCACCCATGGGCCAAATTTCATCCAAATCTGTTTCCGTTTTAGCGTGAAAGCGTAAGAAACAAATAAACATTCATATTGACCGGACGCAGCAAATTGTACACTCAAGTGAAAATTGCGCATCTACACCGCAGTCATCCGTCCCTCCATGACCTCCGCGTGCGTAGTCTTCGCACACACTAATCCACGCCATCTCCATAGGATGCAAACCCTCCTTTCCTTCGACTCAGCTATAAAGCAACCTAATCCCGTGATTGCGGCAGCCGTCCGTTACACTCGTCACTTCCTCCCGCTTAAGTAGGATTTGCCGACTAAGGCATACTCTCACTATCCCAGACGAGCACAACCCTCCTTTTATAAGTAACCAACACTCTTTTTAAAGCACATAAAATCACAAACGGACCGCGGTCCTTCCGTCTTCGCCGCTGAGGCTCGCCGCGATCAGTGCTACCAAATCAATTTTTTAAAGAGAGCTAGATCACCTTCGAAAAAGAGCTAAAAAAGAGATAATTTTTTGGGAAAAAAAGTAGAACTAAAATAAAAGAAAGTTTAAAAATCAAAATTTTAATTATTGATAAAGAAAAACGTAATATGATATGTCAAATTCACTCATTCTAATCCACCTGTGCTTGGTCCTGAGTTTTCCACATCATAATTTGCCATGGTAGCAATTTTTTTAGGACTTCTTTGGCACTTCATAGTTGTGGCAGCATTTTTTTGTCCGTCATAATCCAGATCTGACAGTTAAAATCGCATTGGTGGTGTCATTTTTAAGTCGATTTCTAGATTTGTTTTTGACAATATTTAGTTGGCTAAATACTCTTTCTACTTCTCCGTTTGACCATGGCAATTAAATCACTACAAGAGCAAAAGAACAAAGTTATTTGAAAGGATTTATGTCAACCGCCTTTTTGTACTGCAAAATTTTAGACCAAAATACAATTGTGATCTCCTTCTTTTGCCATGGCACCAGGGTTATGCTGTTCCATTCCATTTCTACTTTACTGATAAATTTTCCATCGTGGCCCATTTCCTGCACCAGGAATGGAGCAAAAATTTTAAAATTAAAGAGCTAACGAGCTATATGATTTTTTGGAGCTGATTAATTGAAAATAGAGCTAAATTTAGCTCTAATAGAGCTAAATTGGCAACACTGCCGCGATGTCCCCGTCCGTCCTCGCCCCGACCCTTGCTCGAGCCAGCCCGCACTGCTGATGGTCAAAACCACACACAAATCCGTAGCGTAGTTTAGTAGTCACACAGACAAACACGAAAAGCGAGTTTAATTTATAAGATCTATAGATAGATGATTACTGTTGCAATGCGCAAACGCTTAAACGCTCAAATGCGTTATCTTAGAAATTAGTCTCATTGCTCAAAAAATTTACTACCTGCAAGCCTTTATTCAAAACTTGCATTAATAAAAGTTAGTTTCATAAAAGCTCGCGGCAGTTACAGTAAAAATATTGTCCGCACGAAGTCCTAACAAGCCCTAACTGTGTGAGTACGGCGGATACTGAAAACAAAACACTAACTCCACAAACTGGGCCACTCATGTACAGTTAGAATTATGAGCAAGACTGTTTATTCAGACAACTACTTGTTTAAGAGGGCACGTACTTCAAACAGACTTCGTAGATAATATTTGTGTTGGCCCCACTAATTCTCGTCTTCGTTACGGCTTGGTCGCGTCGCAGTTTCACTAAACTATTTGAAGTTTCACGCAGTAAACATAAATAGAGACATGTTCGTCTTTTGATTGTTTAGTATTCAGACTATAATATAAGCTCTTCATCAGGGCTTGTGGTTACTTGACAGGCTAGTAGCAGACCAAGCTTCTTAATTAAAATTATATTATATAACACTTAACTAGAAATTACCTGCATGATAAATAACTAAAATAACCTTTTGGATAGAATTTTTAGAAGCCTTTTTTTAAATATTTTATATTTTAAACTCCACCATTACTCTTTTAGAAATATTTTACAACATTTTGTATACATTAATTATATCAAAGCATTTGTTTCGACGATGTAGCTAGAATAAAATTACTACATACCAATCTTAGTACCAAGCCGACCGAGCTCTGCTCTAGTGAAAATAGACAATGCTGAATAGTATAGGATATTTCGAAATGAACGAATTTTCCCAGATGAGACCTAGCTAGATTGATTTTTCGCCTCCGTAAATATTGCAACTTTTATCGAAATCATTGAAGCCATTTTCCAGAACGTGAGTACAATATATATAAACAAATATTGCTCAAAAATAACGACGTATATTTAGTGACCTAATCCGCGTAACTGTTCTTAAAACTCGGACCTGACGTATGGACACGTCGGGTCCGAGTTCGCAACAAGTCAATCGCCATCCTGAGGATGCCTCGCCTGAATTTAACTAACTAAATATTGCTCATTTAATAGTATACGGTAATATGTGCATGATGAAATATTTTTTTGGCAATTCATCATTAAAATACATACATACATACAACATAACTGGCGAAATGTGGGTGTACTAGACCTCTGCCTAACCCTTAGGGGATTACAGGCTGATGGTATGTGTTTTATTGTAATATTTCGGACGTCTAAAAACTAATAGTGAGTAAATAACGGAACATTACTTTCATCAATGGAGCAGTTCAATGCGGATGCAGTGATAGCCTAGTGGTGTGACCGTCAGAGCCAATAGGTCATAGTTCTCGAGTTCGAACCCAAGGCACGCATTTTTCGGATTCATGTTATATAATTATCACTTGCTTAAAAAACGGTGAAGGGTTTTTTTCTTTTTTGGGTTTGAAATTATCAAATAACTTCTTCTTCTTAACTGTCAGAACTTAACTGACTAAAAACTACCCGAGTTCCTTCCGTTGCCTGTGTGCCGGGGCCACGATATCCCTTTCGGAAAAACTCGCAACCCTGGCAGAAACCGGGATGCCTGAGGGATATTTCTCGTTGGCATGTGAAGGCAACAGAGGCCCATGGGCGGCTTTGAAACTCTGACACTAGGTTAGTCACGAAAAAGAAGAAACTTTCATAAATCAAAAAACCAGTAACGATGTTCCATTATTTCAACACTTACATTATTGACATTTTATCAAACACTTTTGTCGGTCAATAGTCCTTATTTCAACCAGGCCCATTTAAAGATATTTACTGCCTGATAAGACTCCGTTTTACAAATGTAAGCGCCCTCTTTACCTTTGAAATTAATTGAGGAACAGTTCAGGGTAATCTTTAATTGTGTTAACTACCTCGTTCAGAAAGTAATTCGAGTTTAGATCGTCATTTTCCTTTCATTCATTAAGTATTTGTATATTTATCTTCGACAGAGCAAGTTTGTATTTAATACCAAATAAGCCTATTCATCAACATACCGTGCAGCTTAGGAAAGTCTGAGGTTCAATTTGCTTTTTCGGAGAATATTTTAATGACGGGGAAAATTTCATATTGACGTTGGACTTACAAAGAGGGTCGTCTTCTATAAAAAGCTCCTTATTTTAATATCCGATTACTTGATCTATTTATTCATACAATAAAATAGTAATGAAGAACTTTTGTCCGTTTGTCTGTTCCCGGTTGGAGTAAAAAAAATATGGCTGAACCCATTTAGATGAAATTTGGCACACAGATAGTTTATAACCTGGACTAGAACATAGGGTACTCATAACAGTACGTTCCTGAGTGATAATTTCCGACATCCACGCTGGTGAAACCTAATAAAAATGAAAACGAATGAGTTGAAACATTTGAAACTGTAATTTATTTTTCCTTACTTCCATCAAGACACTGCATACTCATAAAAATGACCCACCAACAAAAATCAAGCAATTATTTTCAAGTCAAGATAAATGTTCACTCTCAAACATACATCCACATCAGAAGTACAGTTGCGCAGTACGGAGTCCCTGCTGATATGCTCTTAAAGGGATTTGCGGTTCACATAACCCGGCTGTGTCGTTCACCCAAACGACAAAGTGGATTGTAACGGTCACTCAATACGTATAATCTGTGTTGAGTGGTTTTCTTGATACTGCCTTACTATTGGCGGTTATTAATGCTTGCTTCATATTATAATAATGGTGTGTCATTACGTGCACTAGACTTAAGCTTTGGTTCCCTAAGAAAGCGGTGAACGGTCACACAATAACGGCTGTCCAAATACAGAGCATTTTTGACACCTTAATGTCAATGTGAAATACTGGTGAAAATGACAGATTTTCATGACGGCCGTCAACATGAAGGAATCGCTCTTCTAGGAAATCGTAGCTTTACGGCCAATAACCTATCTTTCTGAGATTTTGACGTAGCTCGAAGGAAATATGGATCTTTGACAAACTCTTGTGTCTGGATAACACTTTTCGAAAATCAATTCTTGGTGTCATTCTGTATGAGAGAAGAATCGAAGATAAGTTAAGAGCTCGAAGTGTTTTTTATTGGAACCTCAGTACCTAACAATTACATATATGTAGGTGTATTGTTACAGTTTATCTCGGATAGCCATCGATATTGAAGTTATGTTATTGAGTGAGATGGACCGTTAATGTCAGCTTGCTATAACGTAGACTCTTAATATCAGCTTGCTATAACGTAGACTCTTAATATCGGCTTGCTATAACATAGACTGCTAATGTCGGCTTGCTATAACATAAACTGTTAATGTCGGCTTGGTATAACGTAGACTATTAATGTCGGCTTGCTATAACGTAGACTCCGAATGTCGGCTTGCTATAACGTAGACTGTTAATGTTGGCTTGCTATAACGTAAACTGTTAATGTCGGTTTGGTATACCGTAGACTGCTAATGTCGGCGTGCTATAACGTAGACTGTTAATGTCTGCTTGGTATAACGTAGACTGTTAATGTCTGCTTGGTATAACGTAGACTGTTAATGTCGGCTTAGTATAACGTAGACTGCTAATGTCGGCGTGCTATAACGTAGACTGTTAATGTCTGCTTGGTATATCGTAGACTGTTAATGTCGGCTTAGTATAACGTAGACTGCTAATGTCGGCTTGCTATAACCTAGACTGCTAATGTCGGCTTACTATAAGGTAGACTTAGACTTTGAAGTCTCTTCTTCGGTGTTTGCACGAGCTATACGAGAATAGGCCATGATGCGCCCAATTTAGCAAGTCACCAAAGTTTGCACTGGGGCTGACAGTCTCAAATGAGACTATTTCAATGCATTTAAGTGGTCTATTTTTGTAATATTGGTCGTTTATATTCAGAAATATTGTAATGAACCCTAGACATCTCGATATGTTTAAACAACTTTATCAGAAAAGAAATTAAAAAAAAAAGTTTAAGACAGCTATATTATCTTCATGCTAACTAAAATTCTTATGAAAAATTGAACTTTGTCAAAGTAAAACTTTAATATAAAGTATTTCAATATACTCGTAAGTCATTTGAATCTCATTTAAAAATAATCGCAACAAAAAGTTCGATATCTACTATTAAAATTTACAGAAAACTTGACTTTATTCTTAGTCTCGATTCCTTTAGAGAATTCTAGACAACGTAGTTCCGAAGTTTAGTTTCTCTTGGGTCATGTAAAGCGAAAGACACTAAACTCGATATACATAGTCGGCGGCATCACGTCCGTGATCCCAGAGGAATCGGTATAGAGGTGCACTTTCCTTGAATGACGGACTTACGAGCGGATATCGAGGACGCTCGATTCGAATGGTGCTGTAGGGAAACGTCCGTTTTCTCGAGTTTAGAGGTCACAGGTTGATCTATATTCGTAACTGAATTTTAGTAGTGCTTGCACATAATGCATGCATCACTCTTTAAGAACAGTTAAGCGGATTAGGATGCTAAATATACGAGTACATATCTATTGTATTTTTTAATATCTAATGATTTATTTTTGATTTATCTAAAATAATTATTGAATTGCAAGTATATGCGTTTACTTTTATATAGCTAGAATCCCGACCCTAACAAATGGTGGAGGGGTCACTTATTTCTATGGTGTACAGGGGCAGACCCTTGACCTCGATCTCGCCAGGTTTAGAAAGCGAAAGATGGTTTACGGTGGAACGAGCATAGTCAGATAATTCCTTTTCACTTTGCTTTTGTTGACGGCTTAATGGTAGGAAGAAAAAAAGATGTCTGGCAGTTACACACTTTGGCTGTGCGATAAATACTCATAAATGAGGAAATATGCTGAGTGCGACTTGCCGGTATATCAACCTAGCGCGGACAGAAGCCTGCAGTGCGTATAGAAGTGTTATAGTAAAAGTGGTCAGTTTAAATAGAATATGCTTTAAAAGTGCGCGAGTTTAGCGCATTTATGTCTCCTTTACACGCTATGTCGACGATTAGAATCGCGTGCAAGTCAAGGCCTTTATTGTCCCTTTTTCTTTTGTCACTAGATTTAAAATTCGGTAGTGGACCACCAGTTCGTGCCATTTTAACAAGAGGTCTTCCATTCCGATAGTGAATATAAAATATATGATGACGTTCATCATTCGTTTCATTCAGTCACGGCTAAAGAAAATATAGGCGCCATGACACTTTTTACAGGTGCCCGGTGAACCTCATTTCAGAAAACCCTCAACCCCACCCACACATGGTTCCATTCATACTGCACTTAACAAACCAAAAGGCCTTCTATTCTTGTGTCAGTGTACTCCTACGGAATGCAGAATGATAGTTCGGAAATTAGGTCAAACCCTTAATTAACGTCAAAGTTTTCCGTGTCCAAAAACTTTGTGAAAATTGGCGTCCAAAATAATACATTACAGTCATTAGCATTGTTCTCGAGTAACGGAACACCTATATTGCAACTGTATACTTACTAAGTAATTAAGTAACGATAAATAGACTTTGGCTTAAATTAATAATTCTGAATAACGAAAAGTGCTTTAGATAATAAATTGATTGTCAAAACGATGGATATTAATGAATATTTTGTTTGACTTACTGATGAAGTTAGGATGGCAATTGGCTTGTGTCTTACCGTGCCTACCTGCCAACATAAAATCAACTCTAGCTCTAGATACTTAAAGCTTACTTTAAAAGCTTAAATATTTTTCTTTCTCTTATTAACTGCCTGCAAAGCCTCTTTTTAAAGCCGAGGAAAACTTATGGTGTATTACTAAAAGTTTATAAGTAATTATTGTAATAAGTGCCTGCCTACACTACCTGCTTAAATATTAACGTTGGCATCTTACAAAAACAAGTTTCCAATATCTCTCGTACATATATCAGCATAATTTCCATTAACAATTTCCACGATAGTAACGTGGAAATTGTTAATGGAAATTATCCCCCATTCTCAACAAACTGCCGAACAATCAGAAAACGCAATCTATACAAAATTTTCGCCCGAACGGTTCCCGTTAACCGTACATTAGGGCTACATTATATTGTGTCATCGCTAATTTTAAACACATGTGCGTAATTTTCCAGACCATTGAATATGGCGTGTTAGTCACATTTATGATCATGAATAACCCAGATTGTATGCAAAGTGAATGACTGAGTATCATTTAAGATATGAACGTCTTATTGTGTATTGGAATGTCTTGGTTTGAGGGTAAGGGATAAAGTTTAGGTGTATTTTGTGTCTATTTCTGATGTAGTAGGGTTTTGAGTAATATGGCAGACTTACTTATGCAGGTACAGTCGAACTAGGTATTCGGGTGACCACTGAAAATTTGCGCTGTGCTGTGGGTCCCCCATAGCGCAGCATTGTGCTGAGTGGATGCCTTCTTGTCACAGTCACGACGTGCTACCAATTATGTCTGTACTATGCTCGTAATCGTAAGTTTTTTTTCTTTGTTATTCGAGTTAATTTATCTCTTTGTTTACGCGTGTTGCTGTGAAAATAAACAAATTTTCCTCTCTTTCTGTTTAGTCTAGGTTAGTATAATATATTTATTCTATAAAGGCAAGAATATTCATCTTAGCACTACACTGCCAATTTCATTGCGTTATAAGTAATAACTTATAAGCTAATGGAATACTTAAGAAAGTGACGTACAAGATTCATAGCTCAGTAGACTCGCAACATGGTTTAAAAGTAGCTGCTAGTTAGCTTAGCTGCCTGTATCCCAAATAGCTTTTTTTGCTGTAGGTACCTACCTATGGGTTTCGAAAACGAATTGGGCATTTTTTCTCTTATTGTAAGTACAATGCTACAAACAGATTAATACAAGTTCCAAAGAAGAAGGACATCTGGTCAAACTGAAGCGGGATTCACCTTAGTTTGAGCTTTAAATAGAATCATTTGTCGATAAGATTTGTCGTTCCGTTTCTGTCGAGACGTTCGAATCACCCTGCCAAGTGTGACGACATAAAATAGTATGAAAGTTGAGCATCAACACAATTTAGAAATAAGTACCAACCAAACATTATAATTATGGAAGAATACCATGGTTCTCAAAGCACCTATAGATACGAAAATAACGAGCACGAAACACCAAAAGAAAAGGTAAAGAAGCACCACTTCCAGAAAGAATATTCAAAGATGATTGGGAGGTAACAATGGCGTCTGCCGTTTGTATAAATTAACAATACGCCACACAGGGTAAGGTACGCTAAGAAGAAATCGATATAAGCTCTTTCTGAAAACAGTAATATGATTTCCTTTGCCTGGTAAAAATAAGCTTTATGGAAGGGCCGATTATTTTCCCTTGTTTTCGCCTGTCATGGTGACTTGGCTATACCTACATGACGTTGTTAAGTATTTTTCCGGAAATATTTTTGTGCTAACGTTTTGATGAGGATATTGGCGATATTCTCATGCTCGGGCTATTATTAGCTTCGGCTTATTGAAACTGTGGTGAAGTGCTATCTAAATGGGTTTGAATGGATGTTTGGGGTAACAGACAACCTTCATATTTTACAGTACAACTATTTTCTTAATGTCCCTCGGCAAACTTCGTGTTTCGTCAGTCGTCGGATTTCTATCACTTGCCCTTTGCACTTGGTAATTATGGTTGACGGCAACGCGGGCGCAGCGGTAGGAGTCAATACGTACAAGCACCAAGTGCAAAAGGCAACTGATAGAAATCCGACCACTGACGAAATACGAAGTTTGCCGAGGGACATTAAGAAAATAGTTGTACTGTACATCCTTACTTGAGACTCTTCGTACATAAGTAGGTATAATATGTTTTAGTTGGGTGCAGTAAAGTGTTATCTCATTGTAATAAATTATGATGGGTATTCTGTAATTACTCAACTTGTTATAAAGTACCCTGTAAGAAATCGACACGTGTTTCACCTCTCAACGTGGCATCCTCCGGATGACGATTGACTTATTGTGAACCCGGACCCAACGTGTTGACACGTCAAGCGTCGAGAGCAGTGTGATTAGGTTACTAAATATACGTTGCCTATTGTATTTTATAATAGATTTCCGCGAAGTCACGCCTGAGTCAATTAATTATCTTGTAAGTTTATGTAACACATAGTTTTATTTTGTGTACAAAACACAATAAAGTTGATATTAAGCAAATCATCTGAATATCTAATTATGCTCTCAAAAAATCTCAATCATATTGTGATTGAGATTTTTTTCTTTGATAGATTGTCACGTAGAATGTTGTACACAAGGGTAAACAAAGTTGCCCTAAGTACTATTGATAGAACTTGATTTGCCCATGGTCCGATTGATAGAACCACCGAAAAAAAAAATACCCTTGGTCCTACTAGTAGAACTACGCGGTCGACCCACGGGCAATAAACGAAGAATTCTACAAAGGCAATGAAAATATCTGAATAAATCCTTCTATATTTTTACAGCAGATCTTTCACATTAATCATTCACAATCGAGTAAAAGTCTTGTATAACATCTTCGAGGTCAAAGCCAAAGTGTTGAACCGCCTTTCAAGGCCTAAGACAAAAGTAATTTTTCATCTTTTTATTTCGCGTATATTTGAAGGCAACCATTATTCAAGGGAGAGTGGTAAACGAGGCTATGTATTTGTGTCACAGATGTGTTAGAATTTAGATGTTTTGCTGCAAATATTTTGGAACCATGGGGTGTAAAAAAAATTAAGAAAAGAAGGTGAGTTGTTATCTATGATAGGTAAATGAATATTATTTCACACATAGCATAACGTCAATATTCCTCGAAGGGTTGGGCAAAGGTATACCTATAGTACACCCACATTTCGCCAGTTATATTTAAGTCCCAGGTAATAGGGGCGAGCCTGTTGCCATCGACCGGGCACAAATCCAGATTTTGAGCGGCAACTGAGACATGTTCAGATGGAAAACTCAATAACACTTTGCCCGACTTGGGAATCGAACCCAGAACCTCATGCGCAGCAGTAGCGCTTGCGACCACTAGACCAGCGAGGCAGTCATGAATATTTTAATGTTCAGACAATTTAATAATCAAAGCATTTTATGCACCAAAACCTCTATACAAAAAAAAACACACGACTTCCAAAAAAACACTACGAAGTGAAAAATAACTCCAATTTCAGAAGCCGGTGTCTTTGGTTTTGTATTTTCGTTATTTGCCACCGATTTTCGAAATTTAAGTTTGCATTGTGACGAGGATAAATTGCTTGGCAACCATATTAAAGTAACCGAATCGCAACCCGTGAAATACCTATTATTGAGCAGTTCCGGTGGCCATCTATGGTCTTCATCATCCACTCCCCTGCACACCAGTTCCACTTTACCAAATGGTGTTTTCCGAGAGCATTCTATAAAAAATTCCCAAATCGCTTTATGTTTGGTTATAATATTTGAAGAGTTTCGTCGATTTCTCCAGGATCCCATCATCAAAGCCTGACCTGATAACAATGGGACCATCTCGGAAGTATACACTTTTGCAAATCTATCTACATATGACGGAGTAATGCCCGGACATACATTTAAAAGTTTATATACAATGTGAAATTTAATTCGTTTGCATCCTTTTAAGGGGTCATTGTAAGGTGAAATCTGCTGTTCCATACATTTATGTTCGCATACCTCGTTATAATGTAGGCAACAGCAGATTTTTTTAAATATAAACTGTATATATAAACATCCGAATTGATAACCTCCTTTTGGAAGTCTTTTAAAAATATATAATTGCAGGAGGATATATATTTAAAATATATAAAGGAGATAATTGTACTAGAAAGATCATAATGTAACTTCTAATGCTTGTTCTAGCTAGATATCGAGGCGTATTGAGTGGCGAATCATTGAGGCATTTAATGGGTCGGGTGCGATCCCTATGTTAAAACATTACGTCATTTGTCCTACTTGGACAACGCATTTGACCGAGCTTTGTAACGCATCAATCTGATATATGTTGCGTGTCATCTGCTCCATAAATCAATTATTCAATAATCAGCTTATCGCTTAATGCGTATTGTGTAATTATCACTTGTTTGAAAAACGGTGAAGGAAACCTGCATGCCTGAGAGATATTTCTCGACGGTATGTGAAGCCAAGTCAGAGGCCCAGGGGCGACTTTAAAACTCTGACACCAGGTTAGTCAGTAACTACACAAAAAAAAGAAGAAGATTTATCTGTCAATTCTTTTTAGGGTTCCGTACCTCAAAAGGAAAAACGGAACCCTTATAGGATCACTTTGTTGTCTGTCTGTCTGTCGAGACCCTTTTTCTCTGGAACGCGTGGAGGTATCAAGCTGAAATTAATATTATATACGTAGGCCTATAGTCCCTTAGAGCTCTAAAATAATCAAACTTCTAAGCCAACGCAATCAAAAGATACAGCCGTTTATGCTGCAAATTTTCGACACTCGCAAGGGAATCAAAACCTACAGGGTACTTCCCGTGAACTCAGAATCTTGAAATTTGGTTCGAAGCAACGGCTTATAGCACACATAAAGGAAAAATCAAAAAGCATAAAATTTTTGTTCATATAATAAAAATATTTTTAATAATTTTAAAGTTACTACCACTTTCCTTTACTTATATAGATACCTACTGGTTTGTACGGAACCCTCGGTGCGTGAGTCCGACTCGCACTTGGCCGGTTTTTATTGCGTTTGTAAACTACAAAATAATTCCAATGATGATGATCGTGATTTTAAATTTCTATAGGCTATTGCATGAAATTAGCCTATTCGAAACTTTGAATTCAGTGCATTATATTGAAAGATTACATGAAATAAAAAGGCTTTTTTATTTTATTTATTGTAAAGTACTCACAACCATGTAATAATGTACCATCCGCTACTATAATTTCAGGTTATATGTACGTAATACTATAATAGTAAACAATAATAAAATCATATTTCGCCAAAGCGACTATAATTTTGTAATTATTATGTCATACCGAAACAAGGCGCTTGTAACATCTAGTCTATCTTAAGGTGACGGATAAAGTGTGTCTAATGATGTTCCTAAGCTCGGCTTAATCACGTCATATCTGACACTGATTACTGGTGGTTCGCCTTGTATGAAATTAGTTTACTCCTTAGTCTTTGGCAACATACTTAAGGTACTAATTAGGTATTCAGTTGCGTTATAAGTTATTACGTTCCTTATTTCCATTTAAAAAATGTTGCAACACAAAATAATTACCATTTTATGAAAATTAAAAAAAGAAAACGTAACGACATTAATTCTAATTAATGGCATGGAGCATGAGTTCTACTTTTACTGAAATAATAAAAATTACAAATGATGTAATAATTGAAACTCATGTTTGAAATGTTCATTTGTGTTATTGCCTGATTCGAAAACATTACAGAGCGGAATGACTCGTTCGTCTTATGAAACAATAAAATAACTATCACTATGTTAATACCATCAAAGTAACATAGAAGACTAGCGACCCGCCCCTGCTTCGAATGGTTTTTACGAATTGACAAAACATGAATATTTCTTTAATATTATGTCGTTTTATATTGACATATTATACGCATAAACCTTCCGGAATAAATTCTATAAACGATGGCCAAAGCTGCTTACTTCCCTTGCGAAGTTTAGAAGGACGAGAAGAGCCAGACACGAAAAGCGAATTTAATTTATAATATGTATTGATATAGAAGTTGTAGCGGCATCTGCATCGCCACATGCGAACTACGCATTAAAAACCTGACGTCACACAACATCCTGACGTCACACAAATCCTGCGTCGCGCAATTAGAGTTTACCGCGCGATGGACATATAATATACAAGCTCCCGACTTCAACCTCTGGGCAGTTGCCCGCCAGACACGACACCCGTCTAGTCGGAGGATCTTCCCTTTTCCATGGTGGATGAGTGAACTTTACACCCTGTTCCTCATGCCCCTAAAAAGCCACTAACTTCTTAATTAAGTATAATATACATACGTTCTATACTTTACAATGTACCTAAGTATCAGCACAAATAAAAGATTCGCGAACGCTGAACATCGAAAATCGCTACAACAATTCGAAATTTTAACAAGAACATAACGAGATGTAAAACTTAATTCTCACATGCGGAACATTCTGCAATATATCGGGTTATGAAAATTTTGTTCGACGAATAAATCGATCCGTACAAGTTCGGGCACGTTCTGTATACCACTCCAACTTAACGCGAGCAAACTTTATTGAAAAGAACCGATTTTAGCAAGTTGCTTAAGGGGGATGCTCTAAGCCCGCGAGATTCAAATTTTCTTACGTTTTTGCAATTTGCAGATCAGTGTCAGGTTATCATACATTACCCACTGCTGGGTATATAGGTCTCCCCTTTTTTCTGCCATACTTCCCGGTTCCGTGCGTCTCTCATCCAGGTGTTTCCCACTTTGACGATATCAACAATCCAACGCGCTTTTGGACGGCCCTGGTTTCTTTTGCCTAACTTTGGCCACCATTCGGTCACAGCTTTACTCCATTGGTTCATCGATCAGGTTGTATGTTGGTTAAACTATGATTAGCAACCGTAACAAATATGGATTTACAGAATTATAATCATTAGAATCAGCAATACAACTCCTTAAGTTAGAATTGGCCTCAAATGTCGTTATTTCATGAAATAATCATTAAATAGAGTAATATGAACTTAGAGAGTTGTATTGATGATTTTTATGATTATAATTCTATAATTAAATATTTGATATGGCCGCGAATCATATTTAGATCAACATACAACCTGATACTGACCTGAATGTTATTGTTGTTAACATACCTTTATATTACCTTAATATTAATAACATATTTAAACATACCAGTCAAAATCATAACCCTCCATTTTCATTTTCTTCGCCGCAGTCGAGTAAAAATTGTTGAATGTTCCTCATTTTATTTTTAGAATTCATTTAATACTCTTTGCTGTGCCCTACAGGGTCCGTAATTGTACCTTAGCTTTAAGCCATTGTAATACCTTTAAACATTATGGAATGCAAATAAAGATATGAATATGAGTATGAAAATTGCAAAAAAACTTAAGAAAATTTGAATTTCGTGGGCTACCCTGACGCTTTCGCCTTAACTTGAATAACGATAGCAAATATTTTGCTTGGCTATTGTAAGAGGATAAGAATGAATGGACAACTGTACAGAAAAAGAAGCCAAAGTACAAATTTGCTGGAAGTAGAGGAAAAGCGGCTTCGGATGTGGATATGAAATTTAAGGCTGCGGAAATGAATATTCCATTATTTATATCCCGTGTAGCTAAAGAAGTGACTGATAGCGACATTGCTGACTACATTCTGTCAAAGACACAAACGGCAGTAACAATAAAGAAAATTATTATGCAAAAGGAAAGAAATTATAATGCATTTAAAATCTTTGTACCACACCACAAGCTCGCAGTGTTTTTGGATGATAGCCTGTGGCCAGAAGGTGTGTCGTTTAGGCGCTTTGTTTACTTTAATAAAACTAAGCAGGGCGCAAATAAAGTTGAGAATAGTGATGCGATACAATACAATTAAATATGGGTACACAAACAAATACAGCTACAACTACTGTATCTAAATTTGTCAGTTTTAACTGTAAGTCGATAAAAAGATCAATTGATTGTGTTAGAAAATTGTGTCGCTCGGCGGATATCATAGCCTTACAGGAGACCTGGCTACTTCCCTACGACATACCGATACTGGGCACTATTGACCAGGATTTCGCATACACGGGCACGTCAGCAGTGGATATTTCAACTAGTGTTTTTAAAGGAAGACCTTACGGTGGCGTGGCAATACTGTGGCGTAAAAGTGTGTTCAAAGAGGTGACTGTTATTGAGTGCAATAATCCGCGTATCAGTGTAATAAAAGTGTCTATGAAAGACCGCGCATTTCTTGTGTTTAGTATTTACATGCCAACAAATGGAATAGACAATTTGGAGGAATTTACGACATGTTTTGGCCAGGTATGTGCGATAGTTGATCATTACGCTATAGAATCTGTTTACGTACTAGGAGATTTTAATGCTCATCCGGGAGAACTATTCGGTAATGAGCTAATTAATTTATGTATGGACCAACAATGGACCTGTGTGGATATAGACGTGTTAGGAAGTGTATTAAATAATTATACATTTATAAGTGAGGCTCACGGGTGTGTGAGGTGGCTCGATCACTGTGTTACTAGTCATTCTGCCAAACAAACTATTAAGAATGTATTTATTAACTATGACACGTTTTGGTCAGATCATTTGCCCCTAGTCATTGAGTGTGAATTAAGTGCAATTATATGTAAAAATAATAATAATAATTATAGTAATACTAGAAAAAATAAAGCTGTATGGGGCTATAGAACTAAAGAACAGATAGAAAGCTATACCAAATTGTGCAATAGTAAACTTAAATTAATAGATTTTCCTGTTGAATTAAGACAATGTAGTTATGATATTTGTAATTGTAAGGAACATAGAAACTATTTAGATAAACTATATAAGGATATAATAATAGCATTAACAGAATCAGCAATTAACACTGGTGAAACTCAGTCTCACACGCGTAAGAAAAAGCATGTGATAGGATGGAATAAGCATGTATGTGAAGCTCACAGGGAAGCTAGGAATAATTTTTTATACTGGGTTTCTCAGGATAGGCCACAATCCGGTACTATATATGAAGATATGTGTGAAAGTCGCAAATTATTTAAAAATAGATTAAAGTGGTGTCACAATAATAAAGAACGGATAAAAATGGAAATTATTTCAGAATGTCGTGCCTCTAAAAACTTTAGTGATTTTTGGAAAGCAACCAATAGTTTAAATCATAAAACTGGCCTTCCAGTAAGCGTGGGAGGTGCGAGTGATAGCAGAGATATAGCGGAACTGTTTAGAGAACATTTTACCACAAAGTCTCCACTGGATCCTTCGTCTGCAGATCCTGGGTCCACCATGACCGGTGATTTGTATAGGGTGTCTGCTAAACAAGTTCGACAAATTGTGAGTAGCATGTCTAGGGGCAGGTCACCGGGTCGTGATGGACTCAGTATCGAGCATCTAAAATATGCTGGTGTTCATTTACCACGTGTGCTCGCAATGTTCTATACTTTATGTCTGAATCACTCGTACTTGCCTATGGACCTTATGAAAACCATTGTAGTACCAATTGTTAAGAATAAAACTGGAGATTTGTCTGATAAGAACAACTACCGACCGATTTCTTTGGCTACAATCGTAGCCAAGGTGTTGGACGGTGTGCTCGACTCAGAACTTGATAAACATCTCAATATTCATGATGCTCAGTTTGGTTTTCGCGCAGGACTTTCCACTGAAAGCGCAATTCTGAGTCTGAAACACACTGTTCAATACTATACGGAAAGAAGTACACCTGTGTATGCATGCTTTCTTGACCTCTCCAAAGCATTCGACCTTGTGTCGTATGACTTATTATGGGAGAAACTCAAGAAAACTGGCGTGCCTACACAGGTGCAACGGATTTTTCATTTCTGGTACCAAAATCAGAATAATTATGTAAGATGGGCAAACACCTTCTCAGACACGTACAGGTTGGAGTGTGGGGTGAGACAAGGTGGTTTGAGTTCTCCTAAGCTCTTCAACTTGTACGTTAATGAGCTTATAGTTGGGCTCAGCAGCACACGAGTGGGATGCTGGATTGACAACGTTTGTATGAACAACTTTAGTTACGCGGACGACATGGTGCTGCTGACCCCAACTGTAAGTGCAATGAGGCAGTTGCTCGCAATATGTGAAAAGTATAGCATTCAGCATGGTTTGATATACAATGCTAAGAAGAGTGAGTACATGGTTTTCAAGGCCCCCGGTAAATGTACACTAAATGTGCCCGCAATAAAGCTAAATGGCATTGAACTAAAGCGGGTAGAAAAGTTCAAATATCTTGGACATTATGTTACTGAGGACCTTGATGACCAAGTTGACATAGAAAGGGAACGTAGGGCATTGGCGGTTAGAAGTAATATGCTGGCCCGCAGGTTTGTGCGTTGTAGTGAACAAGTTAAAGTCACACTATTTAAAGCCTACTGCCAGACTTTCTACACGTGCAGCCTGTGGTTCAGATATACACAAAGGACGCTCAATGCCTTACGTGTCCAATATAACAACGGATTTAGGATGTTGTTGGGGTTGTCCCGTTTTTGCAGTGCCTCCGGTATGTTTGCGGAAGCCAGGGTAGACGGCTTCCATGCGGTAATACGCAAGCGGCTCGCATCATTGCTGAGCAGAGTCAGGAGCAGCACCAACAGCATCCTACAGGTTATTGCGGAAAAGCAGGACTCAAACATCCTGAAAGCATTTATTCGTGCTCAAATTTTTTAATCTTTTTCTTTTTGCGGGTGTGTATTTTGTAATTGTGTATGGACATTGATCTGAAATAAAGTTTATTATTATTTTTGTTTCTGCGTTTGTTATCCACGGCCTAGCCGGGTAGAACTGGTGGCACGGGCCTAAGCCAAGTGTCCATCAGTGGGGTTAAGTGTGGAAGTAATGTTAGATGCTGCTTGGTTTTCCGAAGTAGACTGTATGGTAGTTGAGACTATATTTGAGCGGAAGTATTGGTGCAAGTTGTCCACCTCACACTGAAGAAATTTTCTAACTAACCTGCATGTGTTAAGAATCACTGCCTTCTGCAGCAGGTGGTAGGTGTTAGGTGGCAGGTTGAGGGAACTAAGGGACTGATGAAGCTGTTTGGGTATTACTCCTGTTGTAGATAGCACTATGGGGACTATTGTGACTTTTTGAAGATGCCAAAGTCGGGTTATTTCATCTTTTAGTTCGGTGTATTTGGATAATTTTTCGGCTATTGTAGTCTGTAAGTTATGTGTATTTGGCACGGCAATGTCTATTAGGAACCCAGTTTTGTTTATTTTATTAATTAATGTGATGTCAGGTCTATTAAAGTGAATTGTGCGGTCGGTGAGTATGGCGCGGTCGAAGTATAGTTTTGTTGTAGGGTTCTCTAATACCGTTTCAGGGTTGTATTTATAATATGGTATTACAGTGTCTACAAGTTTGTATTGATGAGCTAGTTTCTGGTGTATGACGTTGGCTACTTGATCGTGTCGGTGTTTATAATCTGTCTGGGCTATTGATTTGCAGGCGCCGGTAATATGTTGGATTGTCTCTGGAGAGCTATTGCATTTTCTACAAGTATCTGTTGTTAAATTCTTAATAATATATTTTCTGTAGTTTTTGGTCTCTATAACTTGGTCCTGTATTGCAAGCATAAACCCTTCAGTCTCCGGGAATAGTTCGCCTCGATTTAACCATGCGTTCGACGCTTCTTTGTCGACATTTAATTGGCATAAATCTTGGCGATGTCTCCCGTGTAGAGACTTCTGGGTCCACTCTTGACATTTGGTTTTGTCATCAATGACATTTTCGTTTTTTTGTTCTGTAGTGTCTTTTAAATTAAGAGGTGTAAAGTGTTGGTCGTTGTGTGCTATTAGTTTGTGGAGTAGGGAAGATTCACTTTTGGCAAAGAAGTATTGCCTAAGAGCTGTGATCTGTCTGTTGTGTAAGTTTAGGATATCTATAAGTCCTCTGCCTCCTTCTTTTCTCGGTAACGTTAACCTTTGAATACAAGATCTTGGGTGATGTTTGCGAAATTTTGTCATTGTCGTGTTGATTTTTCGTTGTAAGTTTTTTAGTTCAGTTTTGGTCCAGTTTATTATCCCGAATGAATAGGTGAGCACAGGTATAGCAAAGGTGTTGATTGCTTTTATAGTGTTTCGTGAATGGAGCTGTGTTTTTAGTATTGTATTAAGTCGGTGTTGAAATTGTTGTTTAAGTTTTTGTTTTGTATCTTTGTAGTGTATTTGACGGGATTGATTGTAACCTAAGTATTTATAAGTATCTAGTTCATCCAATGGCTCTATTATTTCCCCTGTTCCTAAGGTATATTCGTGTTGGTAGTTCTGTCCTGCTCTAACTGAATTTATTTTGCATTTATCTATGCCGAACTCCATTTTAATGTCCTTTGTGAATGTTTCTGTTAGATTAGCTAGGTCGTAAAGTTGACTCTCGGTTTCTGCATATAGCTTAATATCATCCATATACAGTAAATGATTTAAAACGTCTTTCTGTGGATCAGTCTGTCGGTTGGTAGCTGTATAATTTAAAGGGATTCCTAATGAGGTAGAGTTTAATATTTTAGATAGGGGGTTTAGAGCCAGGCAGAACCACAGTGGGCTGAGTGCATCTCCCTGGAAGATTCCTTTCTGTATTTTAATTGGGCTAGTATTTATGGTTTCAGTTGGGGTAGTGAGTCTTAATACTGTACACCAAGTTGTCATCAAGGTCTTCAAAAATGAAACTATTGTTGGGTGTATCTTATAAATTTCTAACACCTGCAATAGCCATGAATGGGGAACAGAATCATATGCTTTCTTGTAATCAATATACATTGTGAATAAATCAGTTTTGTATTTCTGAACTTTTTTTAGGATAACGGAATCTATGATTAATTGCTCTTTGCAGCCTTGACTATATTTTCTGCATCCTTTTTGCTGTTCGGCTAAGATGTTATTGGCGTCAATGTGTTCGTATATCATTTCGGATATGCAGGATGTGATGATCTTATACAAGGTCTGTAAGCATGTAATAGGCCTATGTTTAGCTGGATTACAAAGGTCATTGCGATCTTTCGGTATCATGTAAGTCGTGCCTAACGTTATGTAAGCAGGTATAATTTTGGGATCTTGGATGAAGCTGTTTATAAAATTATATAGATAACAATGAACTGCTGTGAATTTTTTGTACCAGTAACTATGGATGTGGTCTGACCCAGGTGCTTTCCAATTATGTAGGCGAGATAGAACTTTATGAAATATTTGTGGGGAGATGTGTTCAAATGCCATTGTCTGAATATCTGTATTGCTGGATAGTTCTGCGTGTATCCAATCTGCTTGGGCGTTATGATGAATAGGTTGTTCCCATATTCCTGCCCAGAAGTGTTGTAATGTCTCTGGGTTAGGGGTGTTACGCTCATCATCGTTTGGGTTATTATTCTGAACATTTGTTGTTGTCTGCCTGATATTGCGATAAAAAAGTTTTTCGTTTTGCGTGAATTGGGTATTTTGTTGTTTTCTTAAAGTGCATGCTTTATATCTTTCAAGTCTCCCTGTTACAACTGATAGTTTTTGTTTAAGTGTATCTAGTGTATGTACCGCTTGTGTGTTTGGTTCTTCGTGTACAGTATGAATTCTATATAGTTTTATGATCTTATTTACATGTTTCTTTAATTTTCTACTTCTATTGCCGTTGATAAATTGGGTCATTCTACCTATTTTTGATCGTAAATCATTTACTTTTTGTTCAAGACGTCTTCGCCATTTTGGTTTATATTCTTTTTCTTTTTTTGTACCTCGGGTTATTTCTCTTGGTTCGAGTGTTATTTTGGCTCCGTTGACCTTAGCAACGGTCCATGCCGCACAATATATAACGGTCTGGAATGTGTGAAAGTCTGTGTTGTTGTTAATATTTTCAGGGAGAATGATTTTGTTTAGGTAGCTAATTATTCTTGCAAGGTTTTTAGATGGTTTTTGTTTTGGAATATAAACTCTATTTGTTGGGCTAGTATCTTTATAAAATTGGAATGCTTGTTGGAAAGAATCGTCTATTTTTGGGTCCCTTTCTAAATTAACTTGTAGGTTAGGTAGAATATATGTACTATTTAATTCAGTGTTATCCGTTCTTTGTATATTAGGGGTAGGTTCTTCTATATAGTTTATATCAATATTATCTGTTAACTGGATATTGGTATTGTTGATATTAGTAATAACTGCTATCGTTTCACTATTGTAATTGCGTGTGTTATCTGTACCTAATTCTTCGGATACCTCTAATTTTAATGAATTTAATTTCTCATCGCTTAAGTAATTATTGTTTATTATTGCTCTCCTCTGGTCAGCTATTCGTTGTTCACTTAAGTGAGCAAGTGAAGGGAATTGATTAATGAAATCTTCGTACATAGGTTTTCGATACGTAGTTTCGTTAGTGCCCAGAGCTGTAACTCTGTAATATGACCGCATTATAGCTTCGTTGTGTTCACTGGTCCATCTCATTCGGGACTGTGTTCTATTTTGTGTGCTATGTGTCTCTAGTGTTGTAGGTTGTATTTGTGTAGATTGTGTAGGTGCAAGTATTTGTGTAGATTGTGTAGGTGCAAGTATTTATTGTTGTTGGTAAGTATCGATTTATTTTAAGTCATGCTTCATTTATTGTTTGGGAGAAAACTTAGAATTTGCTCTCGTTTTGATGGAATAATTTAATTTTCCACAATAAACTTACAAAATACTGTATTAATTGAACAATTTTTTCCATTTCTCTCAGTTCTGATTGATAGGAACGGATTACCCCTTTATTGACAAACGTTGTTTAAAGTTAAGTAGTGATTAGCGATGGTCTAACCATAAATTTTTGACGTTTAAACGTCTCTTAACTTTTAGCAATGTTTATGAATAATCCTTTACTGTTTCCGTTAATGAATTCAGTTAATTGCTTTTTAATCCAATATTATTCATCAAGAATGTTTCAAAATCAAAGGCGGGCGCTATTTCTGGATACAAAAACATTTCACTTTGCATTTCATATAGCCGGAGGGCGCAGTGGTAAAAAACCTAAAAAAATTGAACGAAAATATGCTCTGCAAGAATTCTGATATTTGATTTCAGGCAAATCCCGGCGCGTTTGTAAATCTTTTTATTTGACACGTCGCTGGGTGTCGTTCCGCTGTGTACACATTGCCTTATTTGCGCTTGGGACAGGTGTTTGTCAGTTACGATCTCGGGTAACACAATGAGAAACTTGTACAAAGGTGCTATTTGGTTTTCATTTTAAAACTGAAACTGATATTATTATAACATAATATTTACAAAATAATTGTATGCCCTGATTTCGACCTCAAAACTGTTTTGACCTTTTTGAAGGACAATATTATCAACCCCAAGTGCAAAATAACTAAAGTAATTTCACCCCTTTCGCTATGCTAACAAGATACCTGGGTGTTTCGTGAATTAAAATGTCGTTCAGCAAACTGTACTAATTAAGTGCACAATGTGTAAACCAATATTTGAGACTGCAAAATAACTTGTTTAAAATTCAGTTCTGGCTTGACGGTTCAGATTGCAATATTAATTGCGTTTTATTAAAATGTTTTGAACAAACTAAATAATAAATAATTAAAGCTTCTAATAGTGTATTTAAATATTAGCTATGTAAATATGTTCAATGAACAGAATCTCATCAAAACCGTAATATTAAAGTTTATACATTTGATTTTCAGATAAAATAAAACAAGTACCTTAATTAATAAAGTTTATGTCTATATTTTAATTTCGAAATCACTTTTCATTCAATGAGAAATATAATATTACTAGACTTAAACTACATTGAACTTATTTGAAAAAAAAAACGTTATTAGGTTATTAACGCTGAACTAAATAGTCCTGAGCATGTAATCCGAGCCGACCTTACAAAGTCGTTAGTAATTAAAATTCTCAAAGAATAAAGTCATATTAAATCTGCAATGTCAAAATTATATTTGGCGACGACGGCATTTCGAAGAAAAAAGAAGATTTTTAAATAATAAGTACCCAGACCTTTTCCCCCAAAGTAGCGGGACGCCGTCCCACTGGGAATTCTTTATATTACAAGTTGAAGATGACCTGTATTGTTATATTTGAAAGTTTTGAAACCAGACGACCTACAAATGGCATCGTTCAGTGGTAATGCGCGATTTCGATATTGATTTGTGGTTCGGTCAAAGGGCACTAAATATGAATGAAGATAATTATTATTTCACAGTCAGTTTTTGGGACCTAATTAGAATAGGCTATTATAATTTTGTTATGAGAGAAAAATTTAATTGTAAAACTTGTGTGGAAGCATTTTTATTAACACTAAAGTTTTCCTCTGATTATATTCGCGTAAGTAATGGTTACACATTAGTATAAAACATTAGAATTCGTGGATCTTACTCCATGTGTCGATTTGATTTCGTTGGTGTTATTTTTATTTTTGTGGTTCACTAAAATAGTTCCTAAGTACCTACTAACACAAATATTGATGATTCTGTAATGGATAGTCTGAACTAAACTTATAATATAATATATATTAGTTGAAATCCCAGCACGACATAATACCTACATCAAATGAAAGTGATTTAATGGCGAACACAGAATTGCAGAACTTGACTGTTCCTAAATGATTCTTATCGACACGACGAAGTTTGAGTAATAAATCACAAGCTTACATGACATCATAATATATTTGTATGTAAGTATGTTTACGTGTGTGTTCGTACGTCTGTGTATTATGTGTGTGTGTGCGCCACACAATATTGTAACATTGCGGCACATGGAAGACGGTTGTCGTTGTAAAGGATATTGATGGAATGCACGCAGAAAATCATTTCACTTTGAGCTTGTAGCATTTTCCGGAGATATAATTTTATGACTTCTTTATATATTGATCGACTTCAAAAAAGGAGCCGGATATATTATATGTTCGTCGGTATGTATTTTTTTCATGTATGTTCATGGATATTTTCGTGAATTGTGGACCGTTTTAAAAAAATAATCCATTTGGTAGTGAAAGCTTGCGCGGTGGTCCCATATAAGTTTTATTTACTTTGCTTGGGTAATTTTTGAGTTAGGTTCGACAATACGTATTTAAAATCCACTTTATGTATCTTGATGATGTTATAATACTTCATATCACTGTTGTTTACATAGCAAGTAGTGGTATACGAATTGGTGTGAGGTAGGTACCATAACTAAAAAAATAAAATTAAGATTTATTTACAAAGAAAAAAAAACAACTTCTAAAAAAACACTATAAAGTGCAAAATAACTTTAATTTCGGAAGTCGGTGTCTTTGGATCTTTATTTTAGTTGTTTGCTACCGACTTCCGAAATGAAAGTTATTTTTCATTTTTGGTTTTTTTTTTGGAACTCCTTCGTTTGTCATTGTAATTTTTTTTTTATTATTTAAATTTTCCATAACGTAACTTTATATAGAATTATTTAATGGAATTGAAAATTCTTGAAAACCATTACGCTTTACAAAGCCATTACGCTTTCGAAAATTCACAATCAAAAGAATTTGGACTCGTATTAAAAAAAAACGGATTTCAACAAAACCCGTTTCGGATCCAATTTCACTGATCTAGTAACCTCAATGTTACTCAAAAACGAAAGAATGAATTCATACAAAGGGCATTTCGGCTTAACAGAATTAATACAACTTTCTAGCATGTTCCCCGCTCCAGTGATGGGATAATACAAGCATTGTCAACTTCTAAGGCATCCCAACAATGGCTGGGTCGGATGCCATTTTAATTAATACTTAACAGAATAAAAGGTGTCGCCAAACGTTTACGGTCTCATTTTGATTTACAAAGTACGAACCACGATGTGGTTTTAAACTTTTTGGGGACAATAGGATGACTGTTTATGGAGGATAACTTTATGTTTGTATTCAAGAACTTAGTTTTTGGAGTTTTAAGCCTTATAAAAACGATGGAAACTTTCGTTTTGATTTTGTGGAATTTTCATTTGGACATGTACATACCTGTAGATCCATTCTGTAAACATCTCACCATGAAGAGTGAGGTGAAGTGAGCATGAAGTGAGCTGTCCATAGTGTCAATCCCTAGCTTTAGGTGCAATGACAGCTCATATCAAGCTCACTTCACCCAAGTTATCACGGTGAGATGTTTACAGAATAGCACGGCTGTTATTCAAATGCATGTGAACATGTACCTTTTATTTAAATTAATAATAAATATAATTATTTTATAATATCAATCACTTTTATTTTAATAAGGCTTGCCGCCTATAAAATTGCTACAACCTTACCAAAATTCAGACCGTACCGTAAAACTAAACTCTAACGTTGCTTCACTGACCCGAACTGAATGAACCATCTATAAAGGAAAAACTGTCCCATATTCATGTCTGACAGGTAACGTTCCAATACGCTTTATAGACTTTTCACTCAGTGAACGATTTCGTTTCATCTGATAATGTTTAGGCGAACCATACATGTCATACCTATTGGTGATTCCTATTGACCACCTGGGAGACCGAGCTTTGCTCTGGTGAAAATAGAGATTGCTCATTTAATAGTATAGAATAGTTCATACTAATTCCATGTATAGTACGGACTAATTCCATGCTACCATGTTAGTAGGTACTTACTAATTCCATGCTGCCATATCATTATTCTAAGGTATCTTGTTCTGAACTTTGGGCGATCGAGCTCTGCTCGGTTGAAAATACGGAGAAAACGAATTTTCCCAAATATGAGACCTAGCTAGATCGATTTTTCGCCTCCGTAAACCATATTGCAACTTTCATCGAAATCGTTTGAGCGGTTTTCGACAACGTGATTACAAATATATCCAAACGAGCAATAATTGTGTATATATACGAGTATATATTAGTAATCATCGTTCACGTAGGATATCAACGAAGTTATTGTTCTAGACAAATAAACAAAATATTTTGACTATCTTTAAAAATTTTATATAAAGACATTAACTACTACTACTACTTGCTACTAATTTATTGAAGTGCTGACAAGTGGAAAACAGGATCTTTAATGCTAAGTCTGTAAAAGACAACACACTGATTAATAATGTAGGTCATCTCTCAAAAATTAAATACATTTTTATGCTGTTAGGTATCTCAAGTGATGTATAATTTGAAAAAAAATAAAATTAAGCGCATTTTAAAGTAAACGAAACCGCGGATCCAGGTTCTATTTAAAATCTCCTTAAACTAATGATGTATTCGCAAAAAACCGTTCAATTCCATCAGAAAATACTCTGAATTCGTAGAAAAGACTCAATTTTGTTGACTGGTATTTTTTCGGGTCCCATCCCAAATTGATATTTAATCACGTTTCAGAGATCACTGGTTTTGTTAAAGCCGCCACGGCTTACCAATCAGACTGAGACATTTTTTGTTCACGTTGACTTGCATTTTGTCCTTATATTTAATTAGTCGGAATTGGGGCCTTTGATTTTTACTTCTTACTTTAAGTCGTGGGCGATAAAATATTCAGTTACTTCCTCATAATCATTATGATCGTTCTTTTTGCTTTCCAACGAACTTGTATAGCTAAACCACAATAATCTGATTTCAACACTATAATACCAGTATTTAGCCAACAACCACAAACAATTACTTATTAAACGCTTCAAAATTAGCGTATGATACAGACTGTAGACCGAAATAGCTGAACATTGTCTAATACCAGCGTTATTATACTCAAACTAATTTGCTCTACATGTTAATTAGCGTATAAAGTAACTTTATACAGGTAGATAGCAGTACATAATTAAACTTGGTTATAGGAGCCCTCAATTGGAGCGGACTGTGCACAAACTTAATAGGTAATTACGATTTGGACGACCTGTTGGGTTCTGTCAATAATAACCGTTATTATATAAACTCAATAATGGACTAAATATTGGTCCCAATATTTGCTACAGTTACAATTACACACACGTTCGCATACGTTTCATACGTTGCTAATTGTGACCCGTAGTGCCATTCTGTGAAAGCGTTCGATTCAAATCTTCCACAAGAACCGTACAGGATTGGAAAGCAAAGTCAGTCAATGTAACGAAATGTAACATCTTGCGTGCCATGTTTACTTATGTTTTGGACAAATAAGTGATCATATACTGTCTAGTATTCTTAGAATAGGGATGCCTGGGTAACAAAAAAAAAGGTATTTAGTCCGTCACAGATTAACAATAATAATTAGACACGTATTTTTTGCTTTATCATATTAATAAAAAGTTACTTAGATAAAACACATTAAAGTTAGGGAATGGGAGCTTGCTACGTCACAAAGTCAATAATCTACAAAGGCGTGATGTCATGCCACAATTTAACTTAATGTATTGCCGTAATCTTTTGATTACGTAACAAAAATAAAAAATACGTGTTCAATATTTTTTCATATTCTACATAACGGAAAAAAAAGTTTTCTCTATTGATTATCATGGACCCAGCTAAGCTCAAGTGAAGTATTTTAAGCTAGAACACACTTGTTCTTGACACGAACACATAAAAAATAATCTTGAGAGTGTTTCCCGACCAGATGGCAACCCTACTTACCCGTAAGTATGGGATTATACTCACAAAGATTTTGCATATAACTCACTGAATAAACCCATAAACCTACACTAGGATGCTCTCAACAATGCCAAAGTGTACAGCTAGCTTCAATATTTTCGCAGTAACCAGGTTCTATTTGAATTCATAGCACATTCTGGTTTGTCATCAAATTTCGAACCATCAAAAAGAAGTTCTGCCGTAATCTCCCTTCGTTTACTGATTGCTGACAAGATTTGAGGTGAATCCGTAAATACGGAATATTGACTTGAGTGTTTTGGTAATCAATTGACTGGATGATTTTGTGGAGGCATATTTTGAGGGATGTTTGTTTAGAAAGCGTGCTTCAATTTTGAACAGGATGTTGTGTTTCTGTACGAGGTTGGAGTAAAAAATATTGGAAATGTTAACGCGCTGACAAGGGGCAAATGTTCTAAAAGGCTCGTCTAAAAAAATATATCCAAATCTAAATACGTAGTTTGTGGTAGCGGAAAAAAAAATGTTTATCTTGAACATAAATCTCAGAACTTGGTTCTTACCAAAACACCTTTTACCTTGAGCTCCAATCCAAAATATCTATCTGTATTTAATATCAACGTACGTTGGTATTTAATTAATAACAAGAACGTCGTATTTGAATGCAGAACTTGGTTGTATTTTATTTTCGATTAATCAACTCATTTTTAGGTGAATAGATAAATTGCTACATATTTTGCAATAAATTATAAGCGTTATGTCATCGCGCTTCCCTTTTTTTTCTATTGAGTCCGACAGTGACCCCGGTTTAGCTCTTGTCAGCGTCATAAGGTACAGGTAGGTAGATTTTCTTTTTTAAATAAAGTGTTTAGTTAATGCGGGCTGCCTCGTTGGTCTAGTGGTCGCAAGTACTACTGCTGAGAATGAGGTTCTGGGTTCGATTCCCAGGTTGGGCAAAATGTTATTGAGTTTTGCTATCTGAAACTTCTCAGTAGCAGGCCAGAATCTTGATTCGTGTCCAGTTGATGGCAATAGGCTCGCCCCCTATTACACGGGAATGCATGAAACATAACCGGCGAAATGTCGGTACAGCTCTGCCTAACCCTTCGAGGGTTACAGTCGTGATGTAATGCTATGTTAGATAAATAATAATATTTTATTTAGCTCAGCAAACCGCGATTCATTCATATTTTTATCTGATATTATGATCCCATTGTCAAGAGATGAGGTTGCAAAACCTTGACCTGAAAATTATTCGTTGTATATTTTCAGTGGCCAAGCCAAAGTCCAAGGATGAACATAACCAATTTAAAACACGAAAATGGGTATTTTTGGTGCAAAATAAAATTTCCTCATTAGGTAATTTAACGATTTACTCGGTAAAATGCATGAACAATAGGCATATAATTAATTATTGGCATACTTATTACATAACTATCAAATCGCAATTAATATTTGTATAATTTAATGCTGCTGAAGATTTTAAGACCATCTTTGCATTGTATAAAATCAATCTCCTTTGTATTATATAATTGCAGAGCACAGGTGTGAGTACTATGTACTAAAGAGCTACCATTTAACGGGGAAATCCGTCTTTTATTGACTTGAATGTGCCCTGGCGGCTGTGAGTATGTCATGCTCACTCAGATGTCTCGCTGATGGTGGCGCGTGTGTTGGATCATTTAGCTCATTTCAAAATGGTTGAGCTGAATGGTGCTGATCCAGGCGTCATGTTCGTGAACGGGCGCCGTCAGTTGGGACTGGTCAACTCTTAGCGGCCATGGCTGATTTTAATTTTTGAATTGTTCTTTGTTTTATCTTTGTATTACGGACGCTTCTAACGTGCACGTCTTTCTACATTGTTCTCACATGTATACATAATTTCAACATGAATTATGTAACCAATACTTTGTAACAATTTATTTTATTTAAAAGAGTGTCCGTGGAGTTTATTGCCCGTTCTTCTCCATAGATACCTACTACGTTTTGGAATGAGCAACTAGCTTCATATTTTTGACTGGCCGATTCTTTGACAAATCAAAAGTGCCTGTAATGGTTTAATTGAAATAAATGCATTGAGTTTGAGTTTGAGTTTAATTTCATCCGAATGAAGCTTAGACTGTCATTGTTGTCATCACTTTAAAATTATTCGGTTTTGTGTGCAAAAATTTTGCTTTTATAATAAAATTTAATTTTAATATATAAATTCTATCATTGCTCGCAGCTGCACCCGCGGAAACAGTTTATTTTTAAGATATAAAATTTATGCTGAAGTACTCTTTGTTATTCTGTAGCTGTACCGAGTCGTCTCTACATAATGTGGTGCATTAAATGAGCTTCCATAGGAGTGGCTATATTTAAATTTATACTGCAAAGGATACATGGACACTGGCCATATGGATACTGGACACATGGAGACTGGACACTTGAACAGTAAGCCTCGCCACCATCTTGATATATGTAACTACGAGAGATAAAGTTCAGAGAGAAGGAAATCAAGAATTTTGATAATTATTTGCCATTGCAGCTGTCGCATATTAGGCGTGTATGCTAATGAAGAGGCCCAGATTCAATGTATGGTAATGTGTGTTTATATTAGCTCTAATAACTATAAGATACTTCTCTACATACAGGTACATTTGATTATTTATATTTTAATCAAACTCAGAAAAACACCTAACAGAACAATTTGCTCTATACTTATTATTCATTGTTGTTGAGAGAGTAATTTAAAAAATATATCTGTATGTGTTGCCCTGAAGTCATCAAACATAGGCAACTTTTCTCATTTATTCTTATTGAGAGCACGCCAAGTAATAATGAACTTACTATCTATAACATTAGCGTCTGTATTAGGTTGTAGTGAGTTGTTTTACTTTCGAAGAGACATTTTTTGTGGGCTCTTGTGAGACTTTCATAGTTTTGTTCAAGATACATTAGTGTTGTCTTAGCATTATGTCGCCATTACTTACGTTTAAATAAATATTATAAGAATAAGATATACAGCTGCTACGAAATTATATTTTGTTTTAATAATTGCTACATTTTCAGAATTTTGTTTTCAGTCTAGTGTATAAGGTTGGCTAAGAGTGATGAAAATGAATGTTGAAGGATGGAGAGGGGGGGGAAAAGAAGGGCAAAGAAATGATGGATGGAATGATATGAAGAAAAGGGAGTGAATGATAGCGGGTCGGTTGACAGGGGAGAATGAAAGCAGAAAACGTGTTGCGCCCAAGTTACATTTATTTATTAACTAAAATCTCCCCTACAACTGTCATTACAGGTGTGTTTATCTAATGCGCTAAAACAACTTGTAACGTAATAGGAACTTTAACACAAACACAATAACATATTACCTATATTAATCTATATCCTTTATTATTACATGAGCAATATTTGTAATGACGTTCTCGAAAACAGCTCTAACGATTTCGATGTAAGTTGCATTATAGGGGCTTACAGGGGCGAAAAATTGATCTAGCTAGGTCTCATATCTGGGAAAAAATCGTTTTCTCCGTATTTTCATCCGAGCAGAGCTCGGTCGTACAAAGTTTACAACAAGAAGGCTACCTTAGAATATTGACATGGCATGGAATAACAGTAACAGTGTGCATGAAGTTCGTTAATGATATGAATTCCCCGGGTCACGGATGTTTTGGCGAGAAGGTTGGTCCTGGCTGTCTGTACGGCTAGCAGTGGCGGACGCCGCCGCCTCCACACAGCGATCTGGTACGCAAAAACTCAATTACATCGAACAAGTGCAGGAAGATCATGTATAAAGTTGGCAATATAAAGGAAAACTATAACCACCAACTTTATCTAATATATTTGTACCCATTTATGTCAGATTTACATAATCCACCTAGCATAAAATGTTGAGGTGTCCTTATCTTAACTTGTCAAGTTTATCCAAGCACAAGGTACACTAACTTCCCTATACCTAAATTAATAAAGTTTATGTCGAGAACACGTGTACGTATACCTTTACTATTAGTAGTTACGTTTATAGATTAACTGCGAAATTGAAACAGACAGGACACACGACGTTCATTAATCGTGACAATGCCTAATTATCTAGTTATGCCACACCAGGTGATAATCATCATGAATAATGTATGGGTTCTCTGTTTACTGTTGTGACGTAGTTACTGTTAGCGTATCTGTTTGTGTGACATTTACGATCTACGATTTTTTTTTTCTATGAATTCGCCGAATTACCTGTTCCTTTCTTAAAAAGTATTGTCCCTACTGCTATTAAAATATACTGCTAAAAATATTATCTCGGAAATTGAAGTATGTTTGTATTTATGATACATATGTAAGTATATTCTCATTTTATCTGTTATTAATTGTTTTTGTTTTACACACGGTGTCTACATTTCTTTATTTTGTTTCCTATCTCATGTATGCTAGAAGAGATGTCTTTAGAAATAAGCGTCACCTTTGTACGTATTTTCCTGTTCTTTTCTTCTTGTCTGTTTATATGTGTGTACATAAATAAATAAATATTAATATATATTGTAGTTTTTAGTACTTACTTTAAAAAAATGTCCATTGCTAGGCATTTTCTTCAAATTGTGAAATTTATACCCACGTCAAGAGACGAGGCACACCTTTTCAAAGCAAATAGAGGCCTATGTGATGTCGGGCTGTGGGTGATGATGATGATAGTCACTTCCTCCCCAAAGAGCATCATCATGCCTTCTGGTTTGTCAGGTTGAGCGTTAAACATTAAATGAAATCTACGGCTCATTTGTTCCTCCTCTATTTTCACGTCATAAACCACTCCTATTGGAGTTGTAAAATTTTGGTCATATAACTTCACTAATGGCGCTGTGGCTGTTTACGTCCGTAACCCAGTTTACGCCTATAATCACTTCAAATAAGGTGGAAAGATTTACCGCGAACCGTAAAAACGTGTACTTAATCGCGAATCGATCCCCCGGGTCTGTCAAACGTGACCGGACTGAATGACTGGTTATACTGTCTGACTGGTTTAGGGTTCCGTAAACCAACGACTTTTTTTTAGTCTTCATTCAGTCTTGGAAGCGGCCAACCTGCACTACTGATTAAATATTTACACTAGATTGTTTGCATGGTGATAGGTATTTCTGTCGCGTTTGTCTTAGTTTGAAACTTTCTAAATCCATCCTTAGGAAGCAGCCACTGGAATATCTGATGTATGAAGGCCATAGGTATCTAATATTGTATCCAAGACAAAACTTTAATGTAGAATTTTCCTATTATACATAGTGATTATGAGAACATACTGTTGGAATTAGTCAGTCAGAGTACAGACATGGTCACATGGGTAGCTATAGAGTATTGCAGAATAAAACAGACAGAAAAAAGCTGGAGTGGTAAGCCCTAATACGAGAATCGATCACACGCTTGGCCGTTTCCTATTTTTTGTACCCAGGATTTGATTTATTCTGGTGATGTTACAGAAGTTGGGCTCGCAAAAACGTTCTGTTTCTATTCGACAGCCTAGCTTTGTTGGCAGACGAAAAATCTGTGCGAGACTTAGTATATTACCTACCTACATAATGGAAAAGGCTATTTGCTTTCTAATCACTTAGCAATCAGGATAATTATAATTATGATAGCTCCCGCTATGTAGATAATTACTGAGTGTAGGTCCATCTCTCAGATTGTTACTGCGATTAATTAGCCGTCTTATGCAGCATAATGATTAATAGTTAGCGATATGCCTCGCAGTATAGATAATGTTGACCTCAGTATAACTTTTTATGAAACTTTACATACGGGGTGGCAGGGACATCGACGCGAAAACTGACACCATGGATTCAATACATGATCCTGAACACCCACGCGTTGAAATATTTCGTCGGTTATTTAAAACAAATCAGCTTCCATACATTTGACCTCGTAGGTATTACACTTTTCTATGAAATAGCAGATTAAAAAAAAAATAACCGACGAGAATTTCAACGCGGGGCTGTTCAGAATCATGTATCAGTATTCGCGTCGATGTACTGCCACCGTGTATATTTTTTAACGCTATACCTGTAGTTATATTTTTATTATTTTTAGTTTAAGACTTCGCATATTCATATTTTTCTCTTCTTGTTCTCACACACTATTGTCTACATTTCTATCTCATTTCTCCTTTCGCAGGTCTGCTGGAAGAAATTTCTTAAGAAATAAGCAGTAGGCTTTGTACTCAAAATTATAATTATGGCATATCTGTATAGGTATATTTTACTGTGTGCACTTAAATAATAAAATAAAATAAATAAACCACGAAATATTCAATGAATTTGTACTCGTAAAACACATCGAAAAACATAAGCCCGTAATTTCTGACCAAAACGTAAACTTAACAGTTTCCGTGTGTACCTCAATGCGTTGGCGTAGAAAAGCGTAACGCAAACAAAACAACACCACAAATCGTTTGAATTTCCATAATAAACTGAGCGGACAAACCTGACTCAGGAATTGCATTCAGTCTTAATTTATTCAAAAATTCTTTGCTCTGTTGCATAAAAACCACATCAGCCCAGCGATAGGTAAAAAACTCGACACGGACACTTTACGTGAATCCCCGTCGACAAATATTTTTGCGTTTAACGTACAGTGTTTACTCTATTCAGAGACGTTTTTTGTAAAATGTAAATACACTGTACTTTCACGGTTTTTATTGAGCACACAAAAAATGGCTGTACATAAAATAACGAACATTTTTTTATTTTATTTCGTATCAAAAGTAATCACTGAGGCGAATGGACACCAGTTTTCATGGAGTAAATAGCTGTCGTCAAATATTTGTTCAGGCCTTTATGTCCAGTCTGTTAGGCTCGCCGTTTATTCTATGATTATAAATAATATACCTACGGGTATAAACATGGCGACTATACTGACTGGCAGAAGTTCCACTTATGTTTGTTTAGCAATTAATGTTCAAGTTTGTACAGTCGACACATCAATACTTTGACCACGAGCTGACCTGGTCAGCTAGCGTAGTACCTACGGAGTTTCAATCATGCGAGGCCACCTTATACGGGTTTTGTTACCATTACACGTGCGGTCTAATGTACCTGCCATAGAGAAGTGGAATAAAAGTGTTCAGAATTGTCTTTTTCATTCGATTTCTTATGATTTATTAGTTTCTTCTCTTGTCATGTCATGATAATCTCTTAAATCTGTTAGTCTGACAACGGGCTGGTCCACCATGGAATGTCCACCATCAAGGTTTGTCAAATAAACATACAGAAACCAACTAATAACTTCACTTTTCTTATAGTAAAGTTTAATCTAGTGTACAGTCACTAGCATCAATATATGGACTGTTCGGCAATAATATCTGACATTGTGATTCATCTATTAATATCTGTTGTCAAGATGACGGCATATATATGTGATCATATACAAGTGGCAGCACAAATATGTGACATCGAATGAACACCAAAACTATCTGATGAGACAAGGCTTCAAAAATATGTGTCACCTACTTGCTTACTCAGTAAATTCAGAAGAATGTGATAGCTCGTTGTGATCCAAAATATCTAACAACACTTAGGCAGCATAAATAAATTGATACTCGTGATGAAGTCGTGACTATACCTACACGTGTTATTCTGTTCTATTTAGTTAGTATAACATGCGGATAATTGCTGTCATTTTATTAAATAAACATTCTCAAAGATAAAACTTATGTCTATTTATTTTATGCGTTCATCTCTCCGGACTTAATGAGAGCCCCAAAGGGATGACGACAAACTTTTTAAAAACACGAGCAGTTGATATTTTTATTTTATTTAAAACAAATGTATAAACTACTAATGAAACAGTAAACTACTTTAAAATATAATAATGTTTTCAAGAGCTAAGACTGGCACATCGGTCTAGTGGTCACAAGCGCTACTGCTGAGCATGTGGTCTTAGCTTCGATTCCCAGGTCGGGCATAGTGTTATTGGGTTTTTCCATAAGGAATTTCTTAGTAGCTCGAAATCTGGATTTGTGCCCGGTTGATGGCAACAGGCTCGCCCGATTTTACATGGGACTTAAACATAACTGGCGAAATGTGGTACACCGCTGCCTAACCTTTTGGGGAACACAGGCGTGATGCTATGTTTATTTAAAACAAATGTATACCTATTACGGCTACTACTAATTATACAGTAAAGTACTCGTAAGTTAAAATATAACAATGTTTTCAACAGCTCTGGGGCTTAAAACGGCCACTTTGGCAGAATCCTATTATGAATCACACAAACTGTCACAAACTGACAATTCATAATATTATCTGCGTTCTATTCATATTACGCAATTAATCAGTTTGACAGTTTTATATTAAAATAAAATAAACATTTAAACTGTAGTAATAAAAAATAAAAATCCCATTTGATTAATAAAAACTGTAGAATTTTTTTCCGGTAAAATAAGTCAAAAAAAATTTTATACATAAAAAATAAAAAATATTATGAATTGAATTAAATATGATTCAGCTAAAATATGTGTCACCATAGAGGAATTGCTGGGAATTCAGAAAATTAATTGCTTTTAGAGAAATTGCTTAATGTGGCCGTTTTAGGCCCCCTGTAGGTAAATAGGTGCCTACATTTTAGAGGCGAACGGAAAACGTAAATTAGTTATAAGCCTGAATTGAAAATCCGATTCGGAATCAAGGCTTCTCAATTAAGGTCTTAATTGCTTGTTGGATTTCGATTGTACGTAACATTCGATTATTTCAAGATATCGGTTGTATTGGCTAACGGTGAGTTGCGAAATCTTATCTTCATTTATGGAGACGTATTTTTCTTACAAATATTACTTTGGATAAGAAAATTGTAGATCTTTGACAGTAGTTACGGGTCGTCAGAAGCCCGAAAGTCCGACAACCAGTCTTACCAAGGGGTTTCGTGTTACTCAGTAACTGGGTTGTCAGTATCTGAATACGCATACACCGCGGTTGTCACATTTGACATCCGCGAGATACATCTTTAATTTTCAATAGCTGCTCTAGATTATATTGAAATGGATATAAAGAGGTTTTTTTTTCACACCGAGACGTCACGCAACGTCGCCTGTGTGACGTCTCGGTGTGAAAAAAACCCGTTAAAAAGTTTTAAAGATAGTGATACAAAATATAACCTTATTTACTACATAAAAAGATACTCATTTAAGGGGACTACAGGACCTAAACGTGCCTAAACGCAAGTTTTATAATGCGTAAAAGAATATGATCCACTGCAGTAAACAAAATCAGAAAAATATATGATATTTTTCAGGATATATGCTAGTATGATAGTGTGTTGAAAACATAATAGAACTAATTTGATACGATAGAAAAAAATCATAAAAATTTCTTTTAACGATTAAAAATCATATTAATTTACATGCAATCATTCTGATTTTCTCTGCTTCATATTTTGCAATAAATTACCTGCGTCGTGTCATCGCGCTTCTCTTTCATTTCTATGCAGTCCGACAGTGACCGCGCTTTAGCTGTTGTAAGCCTCTTAATTGAGATAATTCGAAAATGACCCGCCACGCAGCGCTGCTTCGCCGGTAGGCATGCCGTGCAAGGACGGCGCGAGGCATCCTGAAGTTGTCGTGGCGACTTGGCTCTACTATTAGCTAGCGGGGCGGTCGCTCGCGGCGAACGTAGACACGTTCCTCGTGTTGCGCAGCGAGGTATGGCGCTGCAAGTGACTTCAAGATGCGCCTCGCGACATTGCGAGGCGTTTCGCGGCCCCGCGCTGCGCAGCCAAACCGCTGGCCTCTTCAAGCATCGTCGCGTCGCGCCACGTCTCGTCATGAACTGACCCTTTCGTGTCAATATATAACATACATAATCTAATCAGCCTATGATATTCCCACTGCTGAGAAATAGGACTCCTCTCTGTGAGAGGGAGTGGGCCGTAATCCACTACGCGGGCCAAATGCGGGTTGGTAGATGTCACATGTCTTAAAATTTTTGGTTCTAGGACATGCCCGTTTCCTCACGATATTTTCCTTCACCGTTTTGAGAGCAGTAGTGATGAAATAGTTTACAAAAAGTAAAGCGCCTGTTTTCGTTCAAACCTACGACCTATTCAACTCGTAAGTCGCGGCCGGTACCACTGGCCCACCACTGCTCTCCCGTGTCAATAAGACGGAGTTCTAAATAATACATCTATGGTTTATTTGTATCAATGCATCTCTTTACGTCAAAGAAGCATAGTACCACCTAATGTGAACACAAGTTTAGTTACAGCAACAAACACACATGAAAGCTATAATTATACTGTCGAGACGCGAACAGCATTGAAGCATACCTCTTATACTAGTACATATATGTATATGTACCAAGCTCAATGTAGGCACACAATTTCTGTGGCGAACGTAACCAATTCTCTACATGTGTATAGACGCACACTGTCCGGAACACACATTAATGGAACATTCTTAATAGAATGCTTTGTGTACCAGTCAGAGCAGGAGTGATCAATTAATATCATATTTGTGCAAGCGCCTTTATGTTTTAGTATTAGGTATTTGTTGCTGGTTGTGTAGCCTATGCGTGTCATAGAGCAAAATTAAAAAAAAAACAGAATTTTAAAATTCGTCAAAATTACATAAAACAGTCCCCCAAAAACGCCCTTCGACACTTCCTAGTGCTTTAGCTGGGAAGAAGAAGGGGCGCAACAAACTCCTCAGCAGCACAGCTGTGTGTTCAGTTAGAAAAACTTGATACTATATATTAGGACTTAGGACCAAAATTAATTTACATTACCACATATTGCAATACAACTCATAAAAAAATCATTATAGTGATTGGCACTGCTTGTGAAGAAAGAATGTCAAAAATCTGTCAAATTCAGTACTTTATATTTTAGTTCTCTTTTTCGCCACACGCACAGGATATTTGTATCTGTGTCACGAGTAAGTGAGAGGTCACTTCTAATTGTTCGCTTGTTTCAGTTTTGTATGCTTGTTGAGTTTGAAGCTTCCTAACCAGCGTTCAGCTTTGTTCGCTGTTGCAATCAAAAATCAAGTGCCTTTGAAATTGTTACGACCCACTCTATTGCTACTCGTGTCGGATTTCAGCTTTTTGCTAATTTTGCCGCATGAAACGTTTCAATATAAAGTTCATGACAATTGGATAAAAACAGAAGGTCAATTCTCGTACCTAAAAAACCTAAATTAGAAGGATTTTTGACAGATTAGAATGTAAACATTCTTAAAAATACGGGAATTACCCTCAGAATGCTACCGCTACGTTATTGGCGTAGCCGGACCAAGCAATGCAATGCTACGGCGTAGCACTTGCGTAGCACCCCGCTTTTTGCAATATAAATAAATGATGAATTGTTTATAAATAAGTTTTACGCGTCAGTTGCAATGTTATATTAAGAAGTTAGGAAACAAGCATATTCAATAAAATTCAAGGAAATTCAATAACCGTTCCAGTAAATCGAAATTGGAACGTAGTATCGAGCAAATCCGCAGCATTCCGCTCTTGGTGCAAATAAAATACCAAATAACTGTCTCAATAACCGAGACGTAGAAGCAACAGATTGCTCAGGCAGGGTAGACTGTATCAAATCGATATAGCCGTACGATAATCGGGCTATAAATATCCCTTCCGACGGGCTGTCGATCTTGGTCCGTTTTTACGACTCATCGTTTATCTTGACATGATGCAGGACAATACTTTACTGAGTATCATGGAAGATGTTTTTACGTAAGAATTTCTTTGAGTAGGTTTGAGGAATTTCAATATGGTAGCTGATGTTTGAAGGAAAACTTTATAGATTACTAGTTGCGCCCCCCGGTTTCACTCGCATGGGTCTCAATCCCGTGGGAATAACGGGATAAAAAATATATCTTAACCCATGTTATGGTCTACCCAAGCCCAAGTGTCGAGTTTCGGATGCTGTTTCATGTTTCGTGGAGGCTGGTGTTTGAAGGAATATTGTTAAAGTAAATTTTTATTTGTGGAATGGCACCTGAATCTTTGTTGCAGAAATGTTTGGGAAGATCTATTTTTAGTGCTTAAACTTTGGTAAAATATCTTGTTTAAATTACCTACAAAATACGGTCAGGGAAATTAATTGCTAAGCAAATTAACACCCTACGTCAATTTGCCGTGATATAGCCATTTCGAATAACTGTCAAAAACTGACAGTTGTGATTTGAACAAATGTGTAAGTCAATTTGCCTAACAGTACCAGCACTGAATTTAAATAAATGTGAAATATGTACAAAATTTAGTAAAAGTATTTTCTTCTAGAATTCAACTTCTGAGTAACTGAACTCATCATTGTTTTAAGAATTTAGCTTTCCTTTGAAAAACGTTCAACAACAATTTTTACTCAAAACGTTTTACGTAACAGCAAAGCTTCTTAGTTCTGATAAAATGCGGACATTTGTTCCAATACATGTTACACGATCTACATTTTCAAACTTTTCCTAAGTGCTATTGCTTCCGAGAGTAGAAAAAAATATATATTAACCTAATCTTATACAGAAATTCATCTTATCTAATATTATAAATTGAGAAAGTGAGTTTGTTTGTTTGTATAACCCGGATTATGCGATTATCCGTTTCACAAAAACTGAATTTAAAAATGAAATAATGTTTCAAGTCGTAAAACGAAACGATTAACTGTATTCCTATGCTTAAAATAGAAAATGGTAGAAAATGCCTATGGCATTAAGTCCGCCTCTGTACATTTGTGTGCTTAAAGTGTTAAATAACTAAATAATAAAATAAAATTGGGTTAAAAAACTCAACTGATTCATACTATTAATAAAAATAGTTTCCTTAAAGTTCACAAAGCAGTTGGTGAAGAGAAAACTAACAAAATCTTTATAAAAAGAGCTAAAAAGTATCCATGTTTTTGTCTTAAAATGAAACAACTTGACAAATTGACAAGTTTGGTTTGTAAACCCTTTCCAACTTTGGTTTGTAACAAAATAGTAAGCGACAAAAAGAATTACATTTTAATTTTAATATTGTCTCATGAATTTCGATAATAATAAACCTTTATTATCAGACCAAAGTGAATCCATGAAATAGTGTTAGTAAAGAATACTTAAAATTAATGTTAGTACTCGTATCCAAATAATAATGTTATGTTAGTTAAAGTCTGTAGCCGAATTTCACAATAATTTTACACTAGTATGTAACCACACGTCTTGAATATAAAATATAATAATGTAAAATCTAAAAGATTCTAAATAAGTATTCGAGTTATATCACAAACAAGTGTTTTATCTATTCTGGTACGGTCACAGTACGTACTCGGGGGGCCGGACTTCATACGTGTATAAAGTCCGACTCAGTGACGTAGCATCGGACAATCCTATGTCCGCACAGCGTGCTCAGGATGCTGTGGGATTATGCGGGATGATCGAGGCACACCGCTTTCGAATGATGGCTTGAATACTGTCAATCCTCGCCTCAACAAACATCCCCGAAGCGCTACAAAAATGCGGCAGCCCCACCATCATCTTGAACGCGTTGTTATACTGCATAAGCAGGGCGATAAATAACCTTTGCATCTACCTAACCATTAACCTAATCCATTTTTAATAATATACGTTATGTGAAATAAATACAACAGTTCTATGATATTCAAATAACAATAATCTGATCCTAAAATTCTAGGATTAAGTGAATAATATTGGAATTTTAAATAAAATTCAAATGCAATTAAGACAACATTCATAATCCATTTTCAAATATGATGGTGTATAAATAAAATTGAATAATGGCTGTACAAAATTAACTGAATAAATATTAGGGTCACACCTCCTGTACGTATATTGGAACAAATACTCGTTAACACCATGCTATTGAATCACGAATCATATTTAAAGGTCTATTGTTCCTAACAAAGCTCTACTGGTCAACACACGGAATTCATTCATTTCATAATTATAAAGCATTGCTTGCGATCTTTAGCAGGAATTTCAATTAACATTTTCGAATTGGAGAACGTAGGAAGGTATTTAAATTTAAAATACGGAACAGTTTCAACAGAATTTAACTGAGTATTTGTGATGTGTTCCAATAATTAATATTTCGTAGAATACTGATAGTGATAATCAAAATAAACAGCTTATATTTTATGTAGTGGGTGGTACTGCAATGATGTAAATATTGGATTTATAAACATGAAAAGATTCATTTTCAGTAATAAGTGATCTATATTTATTTAAAGCTATCTAGTATCTAATTACAGATTATACAAATAATTAAATATTTTGTAAATAATCCAGAAAAGGAGTTATATTTAACTTACAATGGGTCAGTCGGCAATCATTGTTTTGTATAAGGTTTCACCTTATTTGAGTATTCACCCCCTAACGAGCATTCACCCTGTATGAGCATATGCCCGCTTGCATGGTTTCTGAGCATAATAATAAAGGCTACTCCGAAGAGACTTTATCACTGCTGGCAGTGAGTTGCCGAAATAAGTTTGCATTCGGTTTCACACAACATTGCGGTTTACCTACTGAGTGGTAAATGAGTCCAAAAACTGAAACTCGCAATAGTTGGAACGACGCAAATAACGAGTTACACTCGTCTGGCCCCTCCCTAATTAGATTTCGCAGTCAACTACAATTATTAAGGGCAATTTTCCCATTTTAATCCGAGAGCTAGTAGTTCAAGTTCTGAACAATAATTACGAGAATTGTTTAATAAGCGAATGAAGCGTACTCTAAAGTTACTTAACCTATATTAAGAAAAGTTTCAAGGTCACATTTGTAATTTAATAAACATTAAAAATGTGACCTTGAAACTTTTCTTTGCAATCAACCTATATAATGCGACATGGACCAACATTGAGCAATCGTATAGCTCTGAATAGAATATAATTCTTTTTTGTGATTGGACCCGGACTATTGTATTTTTTTTAGTTGAAAATTATTTTTGGGGCCCTGATCTAGTTCTTTTCTTAAATTGTATTGAGCTTTCTCTGTTATGAAATTATTATTTAAAAATACCGATGACTTGCAAGGCCTAACATGACACACGCGACAATTACTCATTCTGGCGTGAGTAATTGTCGTCTATTTCTGTCACTTTTCTCGTTTTCTTACGGCGCGTGCAGCGCTACCATACAAAATACTCTGCTCGTTCGGTCAAACTTGATGTTCTCTCGACAAACCCTAACATGGCACCTTAGTAATCTGGATTTTTGACAATTCAACACGAGATAATCTGCGATTTTCTGTCATTTAGTCGTCCTCAATTTTTGATGACGAGAAGAGTAGACAAAATTATGATACATAAAAAAACTCCAAAATAATATTGCAGTTTCATAATTGTACTTATTTTAGTCATAATTTTATTTAACAATGAAATGTTATACTCACTTAGTTTTAAACTACTACTTACATTGGAACGGAATTCCTTTTGGCGGCCGCGAGAGAAACTGTGGCGGAGGGGAGCACTAGTAGGTAAATAAGTATTACTTTCAGTAATAACCAGTCAATTTAGGCAATTATGGTGATTAAAGAAATTTTGGGATTATCGCTGTATGGCAATATCAAACTTTCGCAACATAATTACTAAAATCGCCAGTTCATTTCCTTAGGGTGGTGATTAACAACGTTCAGTGTATTATGGTTATAATAGCGAAATCAACTCCAGCTGCATAATTATTTATCTGAACGTCAGTCCTTTTGGTAAGTATGGTTATTAACAAAATTTGCAACGTCATGGGGTTTATGGTGATTATTACAATATCAAACTTCGATTTGTCAAATTGCGATCGTCGACCCATTAGTCATTTGTGGTGATTATCTACTTTCATTTCTGTCATTTTGTATTTTAAACTCAAAGTAAACAATTAAATTTTAATCATTTTGTATTATTATTATGTGTTTGACATTTCCTTCCTCCGAGCATGTTTTCTTTTGCGAATCTCCACTCAAGCCGTCCAATTACCTGCCGGGGTCGCGGGTTTGTCTGAAAGGGATATCGCGACCTCGGCACACAGGCAACGGAAGGAACACGGGTGGGTTTTAGTCAGTAAAAGTCTGACACGCCCTCCCGCTCCACCCAGAGCGGGAGAAGTTATTTGATAATTTCCCATCCAAAAAAAAAAAAAAAAAAAAAAAGCCGTCCAATTAAGGCAAGAATGAGGTGGGAGCTCTGTTCCTCGTCAGTGTTCACTCCAGTTGGCCAATAAAAGCAAACCAGAGATGAGGAACAAGATTTCTCCCGGGAGATAGAGTCCGTGGGGTCGCTACTGCCCAACAGCTCGCCACATGCTGCCCTGCGGGTTTCTGTATCTCTCTTAGTCTGGCCCCTGATCCTAGACCTGTTCCGGCAAAGTAAACTCTACCGGCACAGACCCAGAGTTTGGAGCGCGCAACCCCCACCACGACGTCAACGTAGAGATACGGCGGTGGGGTGTATCATTATTATTATTTATAAAAAAAGGTGGTTACACAAAAAACTAAACATAAATTAAAAGAGAGTATAAACCCGAGAAGAAAAAAGCAGTTACGTACAGTAACTAAATACATAATTATCTTTATCTCGCCGCTTTATCGCAAAATTGTAGATGAATATTACTCTGCAAAATGACATAATTGTTATCCATTATCATCCATAATATATTTTCAACGGGAGTTAAAAATAAACCGCTTTACTAATTGCAACATTATTCTTTTATTTTTCCATTACAGTTAATGTTTTACTAACATGAATATTATATTTCAGCATATTTATTACAGGCCCTCGAAAGATACTTTCACCTACATAAAGTACGTATAGTGTAAATTAGTGTCTTCTGTGTCATTGACATAAGGCTTAAATTGCACTGCAATAAAGAAAAATATCAAGTGGTATTTAATTAAAGCTGTGATATCAAACCGTCAGCTATTCTTAGCGTATCGGTATAACCCAGTTATTGGGCGGGGGAGCCTACAGTCGTTTTGTGCAAAATACCGAAATTCTGCTGGATCTGACTCGACTAAAATGAAACTCAAAAATTAGCTGAACATTACTGAAAATAACAGTGTCTAACTAACAAATATGATGTAGTAGATACTAAAATATATTAGTAAGGTCATTGAGATGAATTTCACTGCACAATATATTTTTACTGCACAATATATTCACATTTAATTAATCGAAGAAATAATTACCTGAGGAATTCATGAGAGAGATGAGAATAACATTTTCAAGAGAAACCCTCTTGAAAATGTTATTCTCATCTCTCTGATATTTCAATATTCTCTAGTATTTTGAAGTAGCCTATTATGCTCTTGATTTTAACAAGGGAAATAATACTTTCAGAATTTTCATTTCATTGCGCAAACAAGGGTACACAAAGAATAAATATGAACCAATAAATAACGTCTGCCCATGGGTTCCATCAACGTAAATCAATTCTCGTAATGGACTCCCATTTTGATTTATAGCACTTTGTTTTACAATTTTCGAATGATGATTTGGGGAGCGATGGAAAACATAAAAGATTTTCTTCAATGTCGTCATTTGGTTGAACCCGTTTTTAAAATACGAAACTACAAAGTTTAGGGTTGCGTCTTAACTGAAAGCGTTCGTCGCGCGAGTGGGGTATCGTCTTTTCTATGAATAAGTTGTAATCTCGCGATCAATTAAGTCGCGTTTGTATGTCATGAGTCATACAAAATTGCGTCAATTGTAGGTACTCGCGCGGCGATCGCTTGTGGTTAGGACGTGGGGTAAGACACTAACCCCTGATGCAATTTTCGAATCGTAGGCGAAAACACTATGAGGCAACATGCACTTCAAATTATGGTTAAAAAAGTATCGCCCAAAGATCAAACGATCAAACAGCTGATCTTTGGGCGATGCGTTTTTAGGCCATCTTTACGGAAAGACCTAAACCTTATAACTATGGGTAGATCAAGAGCATAACATAAATATACTATTATATATCATAGATATGTAGTATGGAAATGGAAGAGTACATTCATGAGTTTCCCTTATACCCTTGTGTCAATATAATATCATACAAAGAAGTCCAACAAAGAAACGAGAAAGTAGGACACGTAAGAATTATGAAAATACGTCCCACATCTACTTTTTATTTGCAAACTCTTTTGCCGTCACCTATTACTTTGCGTCCGGGCACGGGATAAAAAGACCAATATACAAGCAAGCTCAATTTGCGTAATGGAATGTTCGTTTGGACGTCCTCTGTTTTACATCACGAAAAGGCTCAACGTTAAAACTAGTATACGCAAAATGTCACATAAAAATATACAATTTGACATCATACAACCTTTTAGGGTTTTCGTTTGCGTTGTAAGCATTTTTTGCCGCGGGCGTTCGGTCGTCGCGGTATATTTTTGGGAAGAATATAAATAATGCTGACTATACAACAATGATGGTAGGTTTATGTACCCACAATGTTTGCAAAGGTCAATTCTATAAATCGTGATTTTTTTCTGCAAATAGATCTAAACTAAAAGAAACACCCACCTTACCGCATCTTCGAATAAAAACTTGTAAGAATGATTACTTTTTTCAGAGAGCATACCTAGTTGATTGCAAATAACAGCAAAATTCTGAAAGTTTGCACAAAGTTCTCAGACTTTTATTTTGTCTCATCACCATTGTTTCACTGCAGAGATACTAGGTATATCACGAACTTTCTATTTCATTTGCAGCTAGCCATCTTCTCGAACTTCAATCAAGCTTGATAGTACATACCTACTTATTTATCTCTCTATAACTTGATTCTCTTGTTTTTCTTAAAAACGCTAGTCTAAGCAAAATCATCTGCCTAGACTCTTCCCAACTATATTAGGGTCAGCTTCTAGTCTAACCGGATGCAGCTGAATACCAGCATTTTACATTACTACTACCATGTCCACAACCCATTTAAGGGTAACACGATACCCTTTGGTAAGACTGGATGTCAGACTTTCGGGGTTTCTTCAACAGCCGGGATCAATGATTAAACGTGCTTTCCGAGGCACAAACGGGTCTCGGTATGAAATGGACGATCACCCATCCAATGACCGACCTCGGCAAGCGTTGCTTAACCTTTGATAGATCGACTCGAGCAGTTCCAACTAAGCCACGAGCCTCCTTATCACTTTCACCTTAAAACCTTGTGGTAATTAGAGCGAAGGGAGAGAGGTGTTTGATCCATCGCTTCGGTTTTGAATTTGCATCGCAACGAGCGCTGGTGATTGGGTTACCGCGACCACGGCATGCTCGAACACTAATGCTTATTGAATTAAAGCCTAAGTCAATATAGACGACGAACTCGCTAAACATCGCTCCTATTGATTTACGCTGTACTTCGTAAAATTTTACACTGTTGTTATTCGTTCGTGGTTTTCGCTTGTTGATTTTTGATGTTTTTTTGTTTCAACAAAGTGGCTTTTGACGTACAGTGCTCTAAATCGATTTAAACTGATAAGAACGATCCTAAGGTGCTCTTAACCATTTTGATTCAATCTTTCAACTATGAAGCTTGGAAAGATAAAGAAAGCCTCGCAACTTAATTGGGATCTATTCGACGACTCCTACAGCAATGAAGATTTTGACCTGAAAACCTTTAGGCATTAATTCCCAAACAATATTAATACTAAATTTAACGACACACTTAAAACAGCATCATAAAATCGTGGTCCTTATTCTGTCTTCATCAGAAATAAGGTGTATCTCGTAACATCATTCACAAACAAATGACGAGAGAACAATGAAAGGCGTGTTTTGATTAACAGTAACGTTTTCTCTTGTATAACGACATACAATAGGGTTGAGAATTGGTTGAAAGTAAAGTTTGTGCCTATTCCCGACCCCAAGGGGCGACTCAATACTCGCGCAAATTACTTCTCATTAATTTCTTAGGAGTTTATACACAGGGGCCCAGTTAATGCCTAGCACCTGGGCTGGGATGTCTCTTTAAACGATTCATGATTACTTACTTTATAATTATAGAATACTTAGAGTATTATATAATGTATACGAAATATTTGCTTGTTTTTTTGTGAGCTTGAAAAAATGAAGCTAAGCGTCCTCCTGCTACCAATTGTGTTTTATAATGTGGTTTTTCCTTACCAGGACCAAAGCAGAGCCTACTAAAAAAAATGCCTGATGTGGCTTGCGTTCACATAGTTCCACCAATTAAATTTTCCATCAAAAACCTTAGGGTATCCTCCTTTTGGTCTCCGCCTCAGTCGGGTAATAAAGCAATTACTGAAAGTTGTTTTAATAGTAGGTATGTATCAAATGTAAATAAAAATACCGTCCATTTTTGTAAGTGTGACATAATTCTAAAAACATCCTCTGTTTTTACTATGAAAGGAAGTTGAAGTGACTTCCTAATATTAAAATTTGATATAACAGAGGTCCTTGAACATGACTAATGTAAGACAAGCTGTCACTTAGAAGGTCGTCGGTGAAAGCGATTTATTTGACGAGGGGACCTCAACTTTGAAGGAACATGCGCATAGAAATTAATTAGGCCATGTATTTAATATTTTGAAATATTACCTTCATCTTCTTTTTAAGAATATTTTGAATTTATTAGATTCTTTTATCTTTTATTGTCAAGTTTAAGTATTTATTAAATTCGCAATAATCATTGCGTTTTAGAACTTTGTTATTCGGTTTGTAACATAACATAAAATTACGTCTGTATTAATCGAAAGGCTAGGTAGAGTTGTTCCCTAAGCACACTCACCTTTCGCCTGCAGTATGTTTAAGTCCCATGTGATGGGAGCCTATTGCCATCGACCAAGTACATATCATCAGACTCCTGGCTACTACTGAGAAACCCCATACTACGGAAAAGCCTATTAAATAAGGCATGTGGGTATGTAATCGAGCCTCTAATCGTTCCCATTTTGCGCTCCTAACAATATTATTGAGCACTTCAATTAATTCCCATTTCGGGGTCCTAAAAATACTAAATAGCCAATTAGTCCAGGGCCAAACAATTTGATTGAAAAAAAAATCTTAGTAGTATGTGGTTGGTCGAAAATTTTTGCATAAAATATTTAAAAAAATTAAGAGGTGTCGTAAAAATAATTATGCACCCCCCAAAACGACTATTTTCCTACCCCTTTTCTGGAACTTCCACCGAGTTCTCTTCATTTTTTTTCATTTACTTATAATTTACGCAAACTTTTCCGACCAACGCTTCGCGCGTTTTGTGACAGTTAACCACAAAACGCGCGAAGCGTTGGTCGGAAAAGTTTGCGTAAATTACGCGATTACGCGATTTGCGTTATTTTGCGTTTGCGCGCGTTTTGTGTTTGCTCTTAACCCGTTTGGTCGGGGAACCCTAGCTTAGTTACTACGACCAAATGTGAGAAAAGAACAGAAATTTTTAAGAGGTTCATTAATTTAAAATAGTGTCCATCATTAGAAGGTCAATAAGGTTTTAGAGATATTTCCCTTTAAATTCATATTACCTAATTAATATTTGATGAAACAGTAATCATAATAAGGTACTTACTGTTGATGGTTTGAGGTGCATAGTGCATGTAGGCCTGATAGCTAAGTAATTAGGGTTAACCAAGCTGCGGCCTGATTAGTACTAATTAGTGCCTATCATCTGCTCTATCAAGGCAAATAGCTAGATCTACTTAGTTATTAATAATTTATGTTGATACATAATATTCACGTTAATATAAATCGGTATCAAGGCTAATAAAGTATTGTATTAAAGCCTAACAGCCTCGTTGGTCTAGTGGTCGTAAGCGCTACTGCTGAGCATGAGGTATTGGGTTCAATTCCCAGGTCGGGCAGTGTTATCGGGTTTTTCCATCAGGAATTTTTCAGCTCGAATGTCTGAAATTGTGCCCTATTGACGGCAATAGGCTCGCCCCCTATTAAATGGAACTTAAAAATAACTGGCAAAAGGTAGGTGTACTATAAGTACAGCTCTGCCTAGCCCTTCGGGGATTACAGGCGTGATGTTATGTTATGTTTATTAAAACCTAATATGAGTTGAAATGACAACATACGATTTGTTTATCAAAAGCAAAGTGAATTTGGTACAAAAGGAGTATATTGCAACTAATTAAGTTACTAATATTGTGGGATTATAATTTCATTGCCGAAATTATACCTACATCGAAAAGTTTAGGGGACCATAACTTTTAGTGAGCTCTATATTTAGGGTCGAGATTAAAAGTTAAAGCCTTTCGCCCACGATAGAACAATACAGTTACTTATTATAGATTAACCTTTTAATATTGTTACTTTATTTATTATAGTTACAGAGGACCCAGACGGATGTACCCACAAAATAATTTAAAGACAGCAAAATAAGCAAAAACTTACATATGACGACGCAGCAAGTGGCGCCACGTCGTTTTATTTCGAAGTTACTGAAATCACCCAAAAGGTCGGATAAGAGTAACACTGGCTGGTTGCAGTCACTCTAGCAGAGCGTCGCATCGATGGTTACGTGACGGCTGTCTTCGGATGGCACTCACCTACGGCCAATGAGGTTATACAAATATCCTCATTGCCTACGGCGAGCAGGTGAGTCGGTGTCGTACCACGTCCACGAATAACTGCTATATTCCGGCACAATCCTGATGATATTGAAGCTGCTGAAAAACTAATACGATAACCACTTCTGCTAAAGGCTATAATGCTCCGTTATATACATAGACATACGTTACATATAGACTGCTAAAAACATAACCCTTTTGTTGGATTGCTGTAGCCGGGTCTCCTTTTTTTTTATTCGTGTGGTTAGTGACTAACCTGGTGGCAGAGGTTTTATGCCGCCCATGGGCCTCTGGCTTCACATGCCGTCGAGAAATATAGTGTAGTAGTAGTATCGTAGTCGGATAAAAATCGAACTCATTTCGCCACGAAACTGCAATACTTCTTATATTTTATGAAACGGTATGCAACATAATTTCAGCGACTCATTTTAATCGATGCTAATCACGGCGGGATATTCTTTTCGCGACGAATCTGCAATATGTACTTCTTATATTTTATGAAACATAATTTCGGTGACTCATTTTGATCGACGCGAATCACGGCGGGATATTCTTTTCTGTCCCCTTAGGTTATATATATGTTAGTAAAAAAACCTTTCAAAACAAAAATCTATAAAACATAAAAAACATTTAAGAAAAAGAAAGAATGAAAGAAATCGTTTATTTGGACACAGTTCGTGAAACACAAAATACAAATAAACTAAAATTCACAAACATCGACATGCAACCCATGTTCACTAACCCATACGGCACAATTGACAAGGGAAAATTGAGTAAATCAAAATTAAGTGAGTGATCATCCGATGTTGCTTCGTAAATATGATTTATATAAAAGCTTTACAGCGTTCGCTGCAGGTATATGTGAAGTAAATAGAATAAAGAATTATTGGCTTTACGTCGGCAGCCTGGAATATGCTATGATAATGGATGGAGAGGATTTGTTGGCTGCACTGAGTACCTATCCTGTTACTGAACGCAAGAAAATGTTTGTTTTATTTCTCGGTGAGATGGGTGAAATGAATTTTTCAAAAGGAAAATGTAAGTGGCATTGTTCGTTATTGATTATGTATTTACTGACCGCGATGGAGTAGAAATCCGTTTTCCAATTTCATTATTTTAATTATTCTTAATAAATAAACGTGAATAATATTTTCATTTGGTTTTACTTATTTACTTAACTACCAGGTTATATAAATTGTAACTACACTGAATATTGAACCGTGTTTACTTATGATAAATATGAATAATTAATATTATATTTTATTTCAAACGTATTCTCTGGCAATGACAGATTTTCATTATAGTGTTTTTTACCACATCCTCTATCGAGTGCAGTTAAATGTAAACGAAATATTCAATTAGTACGGTAGGTACATATTTACAGTTGCAAACAATTTTATTTTTATTGCAATGTAGTTCGTGGAATGTTCGTGTTTGAGTAATTCTGAGGAACGCTGACCTTCTGTCGCGTTTAGGTCTGCCGAAAAAACGTACCGACAAGCAAGGCCATGGTCAAAATCTTGTGGGTAAATCTCAGTTGACGTAACTTCAAGTAGTTAATTGATTCAGGTGTGACCTTGCGGGAATCCATTATAAAATACAATAGACGAAGATATATTTAGTAACTTATTGCGCTTAACTATTCCTAAAAAGCCCTGTAAGAAATCGACACGTGTCGGCACGGGAATCCCAAGCCGATTTGCAGCCACCGTAGGCGCGGGTTTGCGGGCGGAGAGCAATGGGTAGCTCGCTGTCCGATAAGGACCAGGCCCGGGTCGACGTCGCATTGTGTTCCACGCGCGCATCAAAGAGATGTCAGCACAACTGAAGGGGTCTGCTAGGACCGATGCCTGCCGGGATCGCGCGAAAGTCCGAAAGGGATACCGTGGCCCCTGACAACGTACAGGCAACTGAAGGAACATGGGTGGGTTTTAGTCAGTAAGAGTCTGAACCGCTCTCTCGCTCCGCCTAGAGCGGGAGAAGTTATTTGATAACATCCCACCCAAAAAAAAATAATTGTAAAGTGTAAATTTTTTATGATTCTGTGGGAATTCAAAATTCAAAAGTCATTTATTTAAACTAGGCTGAGAATCAGCACTTTTCGAACGTCAAAATAATATAAGACAGTCCCGTAAAACGCCCACCCTTCAGCCTTCACAATAGTTAAGCGGAATAGGTTACTAAATATATCTACGTCTATTGTATTGTATTTTACATTACTGTAGCGGCCTGTAAAAGAGACATTGATGGACGAAATTCATTCATTCACAATGCACAGCCTAACCCGCTATGTTTAGAAGCATGAAATTTTGCACACGAGTTCCTCTTGTAACGAATGCGAGCACTAAGGGAAGATTTTTGAAACTTCATCCTCGATCCCATTAAAGAGGAGATGAAATTTTGTATGTCTGTCCGTGCCGGGTGACGGATCCTTGATTGAAATAGTGTATAATTGGTAGTTTTAAGGTTACTTTTTACTTGATTACGCGTAACAAGCGCTTCTCGGCATCTAACTAGAAAGTTTGGCGAGTAAAATTGTAAAATACATGTTTGAGACTAATAATTTTAAAAAACCAGCCAAGTGCGTGTCGGACCACGCACAATGAAGGGTTCCGTAGTAGGGATGAATCAAATTTATCCCAAGAACAAACTTAACATTGTAGTTGAAAAACATGTTCCCCCATACTTTCCAACTGCAAATGTAAGTTTGTACGCACAATATTGAGTGATTTACCATATTATTTTAAGACTTATCCTCTGTATTTTTTTTTAAGTTTAGGATCAGTAGTTTCGGAGATAAGGGGGTCAGGGAATGGTCAATTTTCATATTTTTTAAAAAATATCTTTAAAAGTATTTATTTTAAAATAATTTAAAAAATGTATTTGGGATCCTCGCATTATGCCCTTTCATTTGATATGTTACACGGTACATTTAGAAAAACTTTTATTTTTTATTTTCTTATTTGCCCCCAAAAGTGACCCCTATATTCAAAATTCATTTATTTATGTTACACGTCCGTGTTTAGCTCACAGAAATACATATGTGTACCAAATTTGAACTTAATCGGTCAATTAGATTCGGAGCAAATTGGTGACAGACGGACAGACAGAAACACAAGTGATCCTATAAGGGTTCCGTTTTTTCCTTTTGAGGTACGGAACCCTAAAAATTTATGGATGCTCGATATTTTCCTGATGATACATCCCATCGGGCGTAGGGCTGGTCCTAAGTAATCTCATACACAATTTACTGGTTTCAGTTTCAGATTTGTATAGAAAAATCAATCAATCATGCCTTCAATGAATGTAAAAAAGACATCCATGTATTTCAATACTACGTCATGTTAAATCATATTTTACAGGATAATAATCAGGGAAAGGGAGTGTGAAAGCATTATGTAGGTCCCGTATCACATTTACGGTATGACCACCGAACCATTGCGGGGTGTATGTAAAGGTTAGAGTAGGTAGGTACATGTAGGGATGTTTTCATCAACACTGGTAAAAAGAATGGTGCGTAACGTACTAAAATTAACTCTGGTTTTAATTTTGGGTTCGTTACTATTCGTATAGAAATCGTCATCCAATCATGGATACAAAGTTCGTCTGCCATGTCGTTTGCTGGTAGACAAGTATTTTCACCCAAAAAAACTAGACATCATATTCATTTTTAGTAATAATTACAGGGAAATTTTAAATATATACACAATCTTAAATATAATATACAACTAACACTAAAATATATAAATTACTAGCTGCGCCCCGCGGTTTCACCCGCATAAGTCTCGATCCCGTGGGAATATCGGGATAAATGGTGTCCTGTCTTTTTCCAGGTCTAGGTCTTCCTACGTGCGAAATTTAATCCAAATCTGTTCAGCAGTTTCAGCGTGAAAGCGTAACAAACAAACAGACTCACTTTCGCATTTATAAAATATTAGAAGAAATTTGGTTAGCATAAAAAACGTTATAGTGAGCTAACCTTAAAAGATAGACATATGCTGTCGCGGACTTTTTTTTAGAACTTTTAAAGGGGAACAATTATATTATACATAATTTTTGAGAAACTTTAACCGTTTACGCAGCGCACGCAGCGGAAGCTCTCAATAGGAAAAAAAATCCCCCGATTTTGAAACATTCTTCATTGGTGTTCCGCTCCTATTAGTCTTAGCGTGATGATATATAGCCTATAGCCTTTCTCAATAAATGGGCTATCTAACTCTAAAATAATTTTTCAAATCGGACTAGTAGTTCCTGAGATTAGCGCGTTCAAACAAACAAACAAACAAACTCTTCAGCTTTATAATATTAGTTTAGATAAACAAGTATAAAGAGGAAAAAAATTATAACGGGAGAGCTCATGTAATATTTTGATAGATTTCTAATTTTTCAATTTGAAAGTCATAGATGTGTGTCAAACGTTAGCATCCCTAGGGTCCCCCCATCATCACCCCATCAATAGTTAGGTTTTAGAGCCCTATACTTTCGTAGCTGCCCACTCCAAATCCAATCAAACAGGGGTCAAGTAGTGGGTGTAGTGCCGCGGTGGCAGGTTCACTCTCAGACCCATCATACTAATGTCGTGTTGAGAGCCCCTGTCATTTGTTGGAAGTGGCTGAAATTGGTGTCAATATATGTTGTAAAAGGTGTCTTAACCACAAAAAAAATACAATTTGTGTTGGTAACAACTTGTAATTTTGGGAAGCTCTACACAGCTTCACCCCTTTGTTTATTATACCGTAAACAATACCAAAGCATTGTTTAGAAATCAGAATACAAACTTTTTGCAGTACCTCTTGGCATGTAGCTTAAGCAAAGGCTTCTTTAACGCAAAAACTTTGTGAAATGTCAAAGTTATATCGTAAAGGTGAGTATAGACTAGATCATTTGCTTGTACATCGAGCATTCACCGTTTTTAAATTTTATCGAACCGCACTTCGAACACGACATTCGGTGTTTTGTTACAACCTGATTATAAAAACCAACTAACGTTTTGGTGTAGCATTTTATCGAGTAAAGGCACGAGCGCGGGTGACGCGAAACGAGGTGCGTGGGCCGAGGGCAGGCCGTTACAATGAACGCAAGGTGGAATGAAATGTTACAGGTAAATGCTCACTCGCCGTGAGCATTACGTCGAATGCAGTGCCGAGCATTCGCAGGAATTTTACATTACATGGAAATGCTTTTTTTTATTGAGTTTTGGCTTGTATTGTAGCATTTGTAAGAACGTAACATTATAAAATGCTCTAGTGTATACTCACCTTAATGTTTCGACAATTTCATTATTCTGTAGGTAGTTATGTGGAAATTTGGAAATTGTTGAAAAGATGTTTAGTGAAGAGGGTTCTGAACAATGTTTTGTCTACTTAAATAGAAAATTACAGCTTCACACTACACATGAAGAATTTTGTTACCTTGTTACTTTCAGAGCACGTGCAAAAATTTATAGAGTCAGCAAAATTCAAGAGCGATTTATCGATTAAAATGTTTAAATAATTATAATGATGCGAATTTTATAAACAGTTAAAACAATGTTAATTTATAAAAAAATCTGTGGTCGAAAATACCAATAACAACATCATAATAAATTTACACAAATAACTCATAATTCATAATTGCAATCAATAATTTAGGGAAAACTGTACCCTTATTGTGTAATACACGATCAATCAGAATCTAAATCGTTTTGAAACAGATTGCTAATACATTACTTCATAAGTTCGAAAAAAAATCTGCTCAACAACGTAAATAACGCAAAGAATGTTGTTAAACTGTCAAAATGAAACAGATTAGTCTTAATCGTTTACAAAAATGTGTTGCGTAATTAGATAGCTGGCTGTACCTACTATATCTCATCTATAACGAAAACTGGTAGTCGATTAGGTAACTATTTAGTATTCACATGATCGTGAATACTAAATGCGTACATACGTGTTACTCTGACTCCGGAACAAGGTACGGAAAGTTGTGTTATCAGGCCCCGGTGTTCTCACAAACGACTATGAAACAACAGGCAATCAGTACCTTCGCATAGAAATACGGTTCAAATGATGCATGAAACAAGCTTAAATAAAATAGCACTGGCTTGAAATAGAGATATAATGGAATCCGGTTGGATGCAAAATTATTTTTTCTTACGTATTTTGCAATTTACAGGGCCGTATCAGGTTGCGGTCGGGGTGTGTTGATCTAAATATGATTCAACAGCATTTATTTATAATCATAAAAATCATCAATACAATTCTCAAGTTCACATTACCCTATTGAATGACTCGAATCTTTTATAAAATCATGACATTTGAGGCCAATATTCTAACTTATTGAGTAGTATTGTTGATTATAATGACTATAATTCTGTAAAGTCATATTTGTTACGGTCGCGAATCATATTTTAAACAACATGCAGCTTGACACTGAACGGTAAATTGCAAAAAATCCTAAGAAAATTTGAATATTGCGGGCTGCCTTAGGGCTTCATGTATACGACGCCGGAGCCGCACCGGCGCGGCGCCTGACCGCAAGATGAAAAACTTTTATAATATCTCAGAATGAGTGTAAAATCTACGCGCCGCCGCGGCTGATGCGACGACGGCGGGGCAAGGGCGATATTCATTCCTAAACTCAAACATGCGGTCCGCCTGTGTGGCTCCAGGGTCGTTTACAGGAAGCCCAACCGCCCAATGCATTTGTTGATAGTTGCTGATACCGAATGATTACTACTAATAATAGTTTACTTAGTATCTTCCTCATTGTCTTGCCCATATCCCACTTTAGGTTTTGGTCAAATGCGGTTAACGCAGCATGTCTTTTCTTCCATACTTATACTATTAGGCATCATCTCAGAAGTCGGGGTGACTTCTGAGATCTTTCACACAGTCCGACCATCGCTTTTTTTATTTTCCCCTTCTCTTATAGGCATCCGCATTCAATACTAACATAAAAGATTTATTGATTTGCGAACATTACGTCGAAATAAAAGTTATGTCTATCCATTATCCGAAAGTGTAAAGACCACTACAAGTACCAGATATAAAAATACTCGAGTACAAAAAAAAACCAAAGCTTTATTCGTTTTTGCACTTCAATTACGAAGAAGTGGACCAAAAAAGTGGCCATTTTGTTAGATAGGTATACACTAATGACCCAAGGGGCTAGTTCATTCCCAACAGAAGTGAGAGCAGATAATCTTGGTATCGAGCTTCGATAAAATGAAGGTTTAGTCTGACAGTAAATCCAGGCTTAATGTGCGATCATTGCTTCGCGCAATAAGCAGGCTGCCTACAGTACAGACTTTAATATACGCTGATCAAAAATGCTTTGCACCAGTTCTGAATAGGTAGGTATGGCTTATCGGGATAACGTTAGTGTGCGCTTGAGTTGGTTCTCAGCCTGTCAGAAATATTATAAGCTCTACATTTGATATTTTCAACCGATATGTAGTTTTTCATAAAGAATTCATGTATAATGATTTTCTAAACAAGTACTTTAATTAAATCAAGTTTTCGTTTTGTAGATCGGTGATTTTATGAACGTTTAGGACAGAAAGCATTATCTGTGTACTTCTTAGCTGATCTTCACACTGAGCAATAAAAAGGCTGTCTACAGAGTACAGATTTTAATATGCTTTTCAACAGTATTGAATAGGTAGGTATGGCTTATCGGGATAAAGGCTCGTGCAGACCAGCGCGACGCGACGGCGCGACGTGACTCGAACAATACAATTTCTAAGAAAACTTAACGGTATAACAATAGCCGGTGTCGCGCCGCGCTGTCGCGTAGCGCTTGTCTGTACGAAGCTTAATGTGGGTGTGCGCTTGAGTTGCTTTTCAGCTTATCAGAGATTATAAGTACCACGTAAGATATCTCCATCAGTTTTTTTTTTCGGCAATAAAGAAGAAAGGTATTGAAGAACGATTTACAAGTTCTTTATTCATAGCACGTTTATGTGCTTTGTTTTATTAACTGCCTATTTAAGTTGATAATTATTGTGATAAAAAGTTAATTTATTGGATAGGTACCAAATCGATAGGTTGTATACCAATTGCCTTCTTCCCTTCTATAAACGCTACTGTTGGTAATCTTGCTACACATTGTATATGCCTTTTAAATATTTCCAAAGGACGACTTAGGTATATAAAAAGGTTAAAATTATTACAATATTCTAAGTTTAAACTTTGGAAACAAGATAAGTATAAGATTTAATTTGTCTTTGTTAACAAAATGTTAAGTTATGTTATTGCTTTCAGCATACAGAAAACTTTAATAAAGTCAGATAAGTGACACGAAACATGAGTGAGACAATTAAGTATTTTATATGCAAATGAATTTAATTAAATCGTTGACATTTCGCTATCACGTGCTCATTTGAATATTCACGCCTTGTTTTATGTTTACTTTTAATTACAGTTAGGTAGGTCTGACAGAAAAGCTCTTAATGACTTTTATAAGTCTAATACAGCTCTCTGGCCTATATCTGTCTTATCTTTGTAGATACGGTTCTAGCTTGACGTCAGCTTCCAGTCTTAAGGCTCTGCAGACTAGCGCGAGGCGACGGCGCGACGCGACGCGAACAATACGATTTGTAAGAAAACTTCACGGTGTTGCGTCGCGCTAGTCTGCACAAAACTTTAACCTTATCATAACTTTCACAATGACATTCCTGAGAAATACTACAGTTCTGAGAATACATGGTAGATATAGGGTCAGCTATATGATTAATTACTGAATAGTTCCTAAAGTATCTGTAAACTTATGAAATAGCGACGCTTACGAAGCTACGCTAATGTATACTAATATATTAGCGTAGCTTCGAGTATAGGACTCAGGCCGCGTTCTATGTATATAAAAGCGACCGTCGTCGTGCGCATACGCGTTCACTTTTTGTCCGGTGAACCTGAACGCGTGGACGCGCCGACAGAGGGCGGGATTCCGGTTCTCCGAACAAATAGTGACATATGACCGCGACGATCGCGTTAAGGACATCGCCAATTATAGCGGCACCGCTCCGACATGGCAAATAACTTGTCATTCAAATTAGGGTTTTAAATCAAATGCATTAAAGTCTATTTTACGTGTGACGGCTCGCAAAAGTGAGCGGACTATTCTGTATAGCCATCGTAAAATAGACTTGAATGCATTTGATTTAAAATCCTAACTTCAATGACAAGTTATTTGCCGTATCGGAGCGATGCTGTTATAATGGGCGATGTCATTTAGTAAGTCGCGGGGTCAGAAGCAACGTTATCTACGTAAGCTGTATATTATCAAATCTACCAATTACGTCAAAGTGCCCTCTATTTGACTACCCCAGAATTATATTCTAGTAAACTCGGCCATTCCAATTTCCAGGTAATCTGTTTGAAGGCAATTTAATGAGCCGTCTACTGCAGCAGCCAACGTTTCCTTACCTATTGCTCGAATTTTCCTTTCATTTTAGAGTTTTGCTTTCCCTTGTGTATTAGATGTTTCATAAGTATTTTGAAGTGGATCAATTAGACTTTAAAGTTAAGCCTAATTGGCTTTCGAAGTCTGAAATGTAATGGCCCGTCATCGTCCATGGTTTTATCCCAATTCGCTCGGGTTTGGCGCAGTACCTACGTCATTTTCTTTCATTTATCTCTATTAGACATCATCTCAGTAACCACTTCCCAGCTAATCTAAGAGGACTTTTTAAAATTCTTTTCAGTGTTAATAATGGATATGAGGCTTTTTACTAATTTGTAAAGTGGTATTGTTTTTTTTTTATAATGTGCGTTTACTTTGTGCATAATAAACACTTTTTCTTTCTTTTCTTTGCTTTAAAATTATAGGAGCGACTAAATACAGTATTTTAATAGGTAACTTAGAAGGCAAGAATCTTCCTAGCTTGATTTATCATCATCATCAAGACCATAGACTTCCATAGGTGTTCCTGTAATTTATAAGTAAAGAGCCATGCTCTGTATTTTTTTCAAATTTTTAGGCTCGCTTGTTTCGGAGATAAAGGAGGGGCTAACTTTTCATCTATTTTCATTTCATATATATCTATAAAAGTATTCATTTTAAAATTATAAAAAAATGAGATCCTCACAACAAGCTCTTCCATTTGATATGTCACCCGGTATAGTGGGCAAAACGCTAAAAAAAAACTACACGTCCGTGTTTGAGTCACAGAAATCCATGTGTACCAAATTTCAACTAAATTGGTCCAGTAGATTCGGAGCAAATTGGCTGTGACAGACGGACAGACAGCCAGTCAGCCAACCAGCCAACCAGCCAACCAGCCAACCAGCCAACCAGCCAAACAGACAGAGGGACACACGAGTGATACTATAAGGGTTCCGTTTTTTCATTCGGACGTACGGAACCCTAAAAACTACCTATTTCTTTACCCAATACAACATAAATAAAACTTCGAAAATAGCAACATTACCCGCATCAAAAATCAAAAGATCTTCGATAGTATTGAATTGATCCCCCACTTATCCCAGTATCTATTCAGAGTACCGTTCAAAGCTCGCGAAAAGGCGATTTTACGCTTAAGATATCACTTTGCCATTTTAAAGTACACTCCACATTTGACGGTCGTCGTGTCTTGTCTATACCGCCAACAATTTAATTTTCTTGAGAATTTAATCCTCTTAGCAGTATTACCGTTTTGGGTATTTGGTTCGATGGCTTAAAATATTTGTGGTTTGATGTGTATTACATTGTTATTTTGATTGAATAACATACCTGTAGGTTATGACATGCGGTTAACATACTATAGTAACCACAAATGGCTGCATAATGCCGATTTTGGATAATACCGCCACAGTCGGCATTTGAGCTGTGCTTTGATAGACTTTGGGGTAAAGAAGCTGATGATAAAGCTGTAGTTCTAATTAAGGTGGTAGTTTGTCAAAGTCAAAGTCAAAGTCAAATCATTTATTTCAAATAGGCCCTTGTAAGGCACTTTTGAACGTCAAAGTTTACAAAAAATTGAATTGATTCTAGTCGCCCCTTCCAAAAGGTAGTTTTCGTATGGAGAAGAATGGACAAGAAACTCGACCGTTACTCTTTTAAAAAGTGTTTCAATATTTGTATGTGTAGGTACATTCGTTACATAATTATATGTGAAGACGATGCATCTAAAAAAAAAATAAAAAAATACGTTACCACAATACGTAAAAAGAAGAATTAATAAATATGAAGCAACGAAAGATAAATTAATTACTTATGTGATAGATGCACGGTTCTCATTGTCATATTGTATACGAACATTGCCAAGAATTTGTAAAGCTATTTAAACTTTTACCATTTCATACGATATTTAACATTTCATACGAGTATAAAGATATACGTTTACCCAAGCACGACCTTTACAAAACACAAGAAACATTCCACCCAGTCTTAAAACACACGCGTAATTAAAAATATACAAAATATTTTCCCAGACAATACACCGTCACAAAGTTAGAGCACTTTCACAAAAAAAAGTACAGCAGAACCACTTTTTACTTGAACTATTTTAAAAGCGAAGAAAACGCCCGTTCAAAGGTTTCGTGTGAAACATCTCTTATTGTACCTTTGAGAGTGAAACAAAGGTTGTATTTAGAGAACAAAGTGTAATTAATATTTAGTTTCTTCTCTTTAAAAAGAGTTAACATGTACTCAAAACGTTTTGAGTACATTGTAATTCTTTTATTGCAGCAGCATTACTCAGATGCAAAGAAAATAAATGAGCTTTTTTAATGCAAAGTTCTCATTCAAGTAAATGCCTACTTCTAAATACACATTAATTTAGAACTTTAATATTAATCTCTTACTTAGTTTAGTTGGCAATGTTCTATCGCAATGAATGCTGCTTGCACTACAGTTTCAGTAAATTTTCATGCGCCAACTCTATATTTAATTAGGTAATGCGGTTTAGCATTTATTAATGGATTGCTGCGGTACTCATTAAGTATAATAAAGTACTTTTTGAGTCCATCTTGGACATTACTGACATCGGTGAAGGAAAAAATCTTGAGGAAATCTGAACTTTAGATAATAAAATAAAAATATTTTAATTCAGACCTTGATCCATATGATGTTAGTAATACACACTGCTTCTATGGTATGTTGGTAACAAATGTAATACAAAATATATATTTGTTGCACTCACCTGACCAATACTGCTATAAAGATACATTTACTTAGTACGAACTTTCTGCACTTCATATTATTAAAAGATCTCCACTCACAATGCAATACATTCACTCAAGCGAAGTACGAAGTCAACCCAAAACTCGGCCGTGACTCAGATGAAATGCGCGTTTTCTCAATATTTTTGTGTTTTCCTTCCCAAAGTAAACGGGCAGCGGTCTTTTGAATACAAAGGGCTTTCGGGTTCAATATACATCAAGTAAATGAGAGGTTGAGCAGTGATGAGGCTTTTTGCTGAGTGCAAGGGATACTATGTTTTATTATAATATCTTTAGGAGCTCATGATGTGATGTGATTACCGCTCTTTGAGACTTCTAATGCATCGTTTTTTAAAGGAAAGCTTCCATAGTAAGCGATGTGAATAAGAAATGTGATGCGCGTTTTTATGGACTAGAGTCGTATGAAGCCTGAATTTTAGCTGTAACCTGTTTGTACAAAATATGGCTGCCTGCTGCTGGCAACTAGAGTTTGACCAGCAATTAGAATTTATATATCGTGAGAACTTTATCGTTTTCCCTGAACGTTAAGTGTAGTGACAAAAAAAGTGTAAGTTTACACACAAATAAAAATAAAGTCTTTGTCCAGCAGTGGAAATATAAAAGCTACTAAAAAACAAAAAATAGTAACAAAATAATTTAAAAACAAACCGTTTATTTCCACGAATTATAAAAGGCTTGACCCATATTTTTTATATGGATTAAAATCCAGTAACAATTTTTTTTTGTAACTTAAAAAAAAACAAAAAAAAAACTAAAATATGCTATCCACCGTTATAGGTACTATTAATAAAGGAGAAATAAATGCTGTTTTAAATAGAATTATTATCAAATTATAATTGAACGGTTTTCACGTCGTTTTCGTGACTAATCTAACCTAATTGGCATTTCATGTGACGAATATTAATGTCAATTTATTCATAACACATTTCAACATTATTCAATATTCTACAATGGCAAATCGTTTTTATGATTAGCACAATACATCTGTAATTCTGCAAAATCACGTGAAAAGTGAAAAACAGCTGACCTGAATGCGATGAGATAGCCGCAAATCTTACTGATATTCAGTAGGTACTCAGCCGTAGCTGGGTAAAGCTGGTAACCGACACCAACACAGTTTGGAAAGGGCTTGTCAGATAATGTTTCGCTGCAACCTTGGAGCGGTAACTAAGGGTTGCGACCGCACTAAATATTTAGTGTCTTGCAAAGTTACCAAAACACGACACTTCACTTCTTGTTTTTGAAAGAAATAATTAAATTTAAAAAAACATTATTTAGCATAGACTAAAATATACACAAAAATAAAAACAATTTAAAAAAGATAGTAGGAATGTGTGCATGCCTCGAGGCTGTGTCATATAGGTTTGAGGTTTCTTCAGTTCTCTATACAGATATTGAGGGCCATCTGCTTGGACAGCTACATGTACCTGGCACCTTCTTCTTTATTTGGGGAATACACACTTATATCGGTTTCCCCCACTTCAGTTTTTTCGCTACAAGATGTCCTTTATAAAGAATAACCCTTCCTTTTGGCTTTGCCGTAGTCGGGTTAGAAAAGTGTTTTACCTTTATTAGATGCCGTGCGTAATGTAGCCTCAAATACAATTGTATCGGCAACCCTAACACGGTTTGCTGTCGTCACCTCACCCAACGCAAAGGAAATTGAATAGCGATCTACTTGAAACTTCCCGAAGGGCATGACCTGATCTCCGATAGGGCTGCTATAAATTCGCGGGTGTGTAATTGAAATCGCTATTGAATGTAATGTTCCATTATGTTTGTAATGGGCAAGTACATTTTGCGTAGGTAATTGTTATTTAATGTAATGTAAGTTAAGGAGTTTTTTTTATTTTATAATTTAAAATGAAAGGTCTTTGAGCACATGCGGTTATGCCACCTTGGTTGGCTAAACAAAATCATACTATTTCCTATTCCTATTTAACAAAACCTTAGCAAAACTAATTTGTAAAGTACTCTAGCTGCATCAGACAATGGCCCAGCTAGAAAAGTATTACAGTAACCTATCACTCTAATTCTAGGTAGGAAATATTTTCGGTGACAAAAATAATGTGTATTTTGGCTAACCCATATTAATTCAGCTATGTAATGTGTTGTACGTCTTTCAGGTAATGTGATACAAAAAAGGAGTTTTTTTATAATATTGAATATTAATTTGAAATCAAAGAAGAGACCAATCACACTTTTTTCCGAAACGAGAAAACACTATCATAATCTTCGCCTACTTTCATCTGTCCAGTTTAAGCTTAAGTGATAGGTCTGTTGGGAGCCCCAGAAATATAAGTATTTTATCGTCCATTGTAAAAAAAACTGCGGTATCGGACATCCCACATAGATTTATTTACGGCGACCCATTTTACTGAATGGACGAACTAAAGACCCACGGATCTACTAACCTATTGTGGCTATGAGGAGTAGGTAGAACCGGATTTTCTTTAAAGAGAATATTTTAGTTTACCACCATTTACACAAAGCTTTACCGAAGAATAAGCCTATGATAGCAGTGATAACTAAGTTACTGGCAAGTCATACAATTTTCAGGTATTTAATAATAATACGTACCTATGACATGTTATTAATTCTTGAATATTGTAGTCTAGGTACTTGGAAACTCGCCTCGAGGGCTCGGTTATTTTTGCTCAAAAACTTTACAAGTTGCTCAACGACGAGTAAGTTAAAATCTTAACAAGACCTTATTAATGAATTTAATTCAACTACATCACTAATGACATAATAAATCTCTGCTTCAAATGTAGATTCCTGTAGCACTCAGGAAAATAAACAAAGGTACTTATAAAATAAACAAGAAAATTAATGCAATTCCTGCTCTCAAAACCCTTTCACCGAAATATCGTAAAGCAAACAAAACGTCAGAGTTCGAGGTAAATCTTTACTACCTGAGAACATAATACTCACAGAATTCCAACTATTCCTTATAACAGTTAAAGAGAAGATAGCAATTAAACTGTTTCCAGCGTTTTCCTCGAAAAACTGCAGCAATAGTTTCAACTTAGCATAATTCATTTCTGTAGCGCAACTTTACGAAGAGGTATTTCTCAAAAAATATAGGAGTACATTTCGGTATACCACTTGAATCGAATAAAACAGTTTTGTTGGTCTAGTGGTCGAAAGCGCTGCTGCTGAGCATGAGGTTCCGGGTTCGATTCATTCCCAGGTCGGGGAAAGTGTTATTTATTTATTTATTACAAGGCAACTACAACAGGTAACAATCACAGTATATCAGTAGATTCACATTATAGGTTTCGACCTGATTATCACCCAAAGCGTAATCGCACAACATGACTAGTAACAATAATAATAAAGATGACAAATGCAGTAAAAAACTTTGAGTTTCTCAGTAGCAGTCTGGATTGTGCCCGATTGTTCGCAATAGGCTCACTGGTATTACTTGAGACTTTAACATAACTGGCGAACTATGTGTGTACTATGGTTAGGTACTTACATCTCTGCCTAACCTATGGGAATTACAGGCGTGATGTTATGTTTCTGTCCAAAGAAGATAATTATACCATTACTGCAAATCAAAGTTTTCTAAATACATTTTGCGTATACATACCTACCTACTAAAGTCTACGTATTAAACCACAAAAAGAACGTGAAATGACTAAAATACAACAGTAAGTAATTATAATTTATCAAGTCTTCAAACAATTAAACTATTTTCCTTGAAAGAAAAAAAGAAGCCGAGAAATTTCTCAGAATCGGTGCCTAAGAGAATGAACAAATTGCGTACTTAAATAGATTTTAATAGACGTTTATCTCACCCAGTTTTATAAATAGAACCAATTTTCTGACCGCTTACGTGGTAGTTAAGTATCATCGCGTGAGATTGCGTGCTAACCATCCCTTAGAGAATGTCGCTATTTACTCAATCGCTTTCGCTATTTTATCTCTAATGAGTCACACTTTATCCATTCTAATTGATTGGATTATTGGAACGAAGTTTTTTAACTCGGCTTGAGGCAGGAGTTGACTGGTAGAAATCGTCACGTAATGAAAAAGCGTTATGCCCGAAAATTTCAGTTTCCAGGTCTCAAGTTTCAAGTGTCAAAAGTTTTTGTTTTTGATTTTTAATACAGAGCCAATTACTATAAGTTTTTAGTTTCTAAAAACTTATACTAGACGGCTCTGTATTAATACATAAGTACTTGGGCGACCGAGCTCTGCTCTGGTGAAAATAGAGAATGCTCATTTTAATAATAATTCAGGATAGTTCTTACTAATTCCATGCTGCCATGATAGTAGGCTTACTAATTTCATGCTGCCATGTACCTAATAAGGTACTTACTAATTCCATGCTGCTATGTCATTATTCTAAGGTAACCATCTTGTTCTAAACTTTGGGCGACTGAGGTCTAATCGGGTGAAAATACGGAGAATTCTAATTTTCCCAGATATGAGACCTAGCTAGATCAATTTTTCGCCCCCGTAAACCCCTATATTGCAACTTTCGTCGATATCGTTATAGCCGTTTTCGAGAATGTGACTACAAATATATAAGTCTAACAACCGACTGGTTGTCAGACTTGGGAGAACTGGGTTGTCCACAACCCAGTTCTCCCAAGTCAGATGGCAGATGGCAGTCGCTCCATGTAAAATATTAGTAGGTATTCAGATAGGCTAGGCAGATGATGACACGGTTAATACTTGCAGTGTCAAAATTTCATCGAAATCCGTTCAGCCGTTTATGCATAATTGAGCGACAATCATCTTAACATTTTACCAACTGTCACATTTACAATGTTGCTGGCACGACAAATTTATTCAAAACCTTTACGCGTTACGTTTCTGGTTTAGATTGAACAGCATACGTGCCTCCATGTTTCTCATATAATTTTATATAGCTCAGTTTACGAGGTGAACGAAATGAAAATGTTTACTTAGTAGATAATAAAGTGAATTTTATTAAAATTCTCCGAGATAAAGTTGGAGCCAAGTGATAACTGAATTTGGTTATGTCAATCACAGAAGTGTTAACATTTATTTATTGAAACTAAAGTTACGTAATTGAATTTACTCTGTCTTCGTCCATGATTAGAGGTTTTGTATCTCGGTTATTATTGTTCCATTTTTGATAACTATGATCGTAGTCTGCAACAAGAATCAATCTGCCTAGCCTTTTTCCAGTTATATTGTAGTAACTGGGTAATACGATACCCCTTGGTAAGACTGGTTGTCAGACTTTCGGGCTTCTGACGATCCGTAACGAATGACAACCGGGATCAACGGCTTAACGTGTTTTCCGAGGCACGGACGAGTCTCGGTATGTAAAATGGTCACCCATCCACAGATCGACCCGTGCGGCAGTTATTACTTAGCCACGAGCTCCTCCGTTTTAGTTCTAGTCTCTAGTTTGCATCAACAAGTAAGTTAAAAAAAAAACAAATTACTTAATTTGAACGAATATTTTCAGGTAGGATACCTGAAAATATTCGTCATTCAATCAAACATTAACCAATGCTGAATGCAGCGACAACAGGAGACAAATTACATAAGATTGAAATTGGTACGATGTACGAGTATTGGAATGTATCGACTTACTTTTCATTGTTGTTTGTAAAATGAAACATCATTAGAGAGATGCGCGCGAGTATGTAATAAGCCTTCGTGAAAGACGACCCAATGCGCTGTTTGAATCTGAAAATTATTTCGTTTTGTCTATATTTTCTGGATTTCCCTTCGAATATGACAGGGAACATCGTATTTTATTCACTTTCTTTGCTCACAATTTGCTCGTTCGCGTGTAAATAATCTAATTTTGAAGTCTCTTTACATTTCGATTAGATCTTGTATTGTGATTGAATTGGTAATTGGAATAGAGACCGCAGAATTACAATTTCATAATTTATAAAAAGATGGCGCTATTTCTTTTTAGTAATGAATACGTATACTTATCTAAAACAATTATGCGGCTTCTTTTCTTGTTTGAAATGTATGTCAGAAATGTAGCGCGGCAAATTATAATTTGAATTTTTTTATGTAAGTAACCTATACCATTTCAAATGTCTAAGATCGAAAAATGTGTTAAGTTTAACCCTAAGAACTCCACTAAAGGTTTTTAGCGTGTCAACGAAGGCTAATTAATAAAATATAGTAAGTTATTTATCAGGATGTTACAAACTGGATAAAAAAAAATAAGATGAAAGTCTCATCGCTGCGTCAAGAAGGTAGGTATTTCTTAATGCAAAGATTTTCTCATATCCTTCCTTTACTGTTTCAGGTAAGTTCATAATTTAGTAGTTCTTTAGAGTTATTTTCATGTTCACGACAGAATATAGCAAACATTTTTCATCATGCATCTCGCGATGCATGATGAAAAAGGGAACTTTAATATAGGGAACTATTTTATGGTGTAAGAAGATTATGAGCAGAATTTATATATTTCCTAGTTTTAATATTTAAAAGTTCGAAACAGCAAAGAATTTAATAGTCAGGTATAATCGTGTGCCAGGTATTTAATAAAACTTATAGCTGTAGGTAGATAATTTGAATACAAGACTCTAAAACACACTGTCTAGGTAAGGTTGCATGTCGTTCTAACGGAATATTAATTAATTAGACCTAACTTCAAAAAGATGGGTCAGTGACAGCTCGGCCCGAGTCAACTCAACCCGAATAATAATACCAGATATTTCTCTCCCGATTACGGTGATTTGTACGATCAGGCAGGTCCCCAAAACAGCAATTATAGTTTTATGGTCTTAAAACGTAAGAAAAAACTTAAACATGGACAAAGAAAGACCAATTAGGTACTAAATGTTTGATTTTTCTGACATCTTTACAATAATTAAGATTATATTTCAGATTCTCAGATCATTCGGTTTCATTATCTGGAGCCCTAATATTTTCTTAAACCTGCTGAAATCCCTAATTGAAGTAGTATCCAGAGCATTAGTAATAGAAAACGTTTTTAGTTTTTACCTAGTTTCTCCATACACAATGTAGGTACAGCTTTAGTGAAACTAAAACCAGAATACATTTTAAAATCACGTCCATTAAATGGATGCTGCAAACACCACAGTAGATATTGATGGCCTAGTTACCAACCAAGATAACCTACTTCACTCGGTTACCTCTACCGTGCAAGGGTTAAAAAAAAAACCTACACATGTGAAACCGATGGGGAATAACATCATAATAACGTAGATACCCGATACAACAAAGCCAAGGAACTTTGAATTTTCGAATCTAAAGATATTTCCAATTTTCAAAAGTGTCAGCCAATTTTTGTGGACTTTTTTTGCGTCCCGGTTTGTCCTTTTTCGGTACTGTTGAACATGCCCCGGGCGAAACATCTCCACAACAACAAAAGTTTTCATCCGATGACTGCCGCCTACTTTGGTTATATTTCTGAACAAGTTCGGTTTTGCGTCACTGATGTTTTTTGAATTATGAAGAAATATGTTGAGATCAAACAACACTGAAATTCTCATTAAAGGTTCTTTAGGCCCAAGCCTTCGAACGGATGCAGCAAATACGATGGATAATTCTTAGTCAGGTTTCAGAGAACTTTACAAAAGAAAAAATCGCAACAAGACATTTTCGCATACAATTTAGCCTTTCATGAGTTGGTAAGTATTACAAATCGATCCAAAAGGCACGGTCCGTTCAATATCACTAATATAACAATTAAACAAACTGCTATCCCATTATAACGGGCAGTTACAAAGTGACCCACCACTAAAATAGCCCTCCAATTTAGCGAGGAGCTTTATAAGTACCTGGCAACACGAAAAAGCACTTAAAACATTAAATATGGAGGCAAACCGTGGCTCCGTCAGTTCATATCTGCGACGCGGTAACACCACGAAATATTCATGTTGACCGAACACCTCTCCCTTCATTGTATCGAAGCCAACAACCAGTGGCGAATGCTCAGAATATAGAATAAACCAGAAGACTCATATTTTATTATCATATTTCTTTACCGCACTGTGTCCAAAAACAAAAGAAACAGCACCCTGCCTCTCTTCCAATATTATAATGACCATTTTTGAGGAAAAATCTTGTCCCCGTTCTGTCACACGCAGACTAGACTTAAGAAAGAATGGTCGAGCAGATGTCAAACGACACTATTCAAGACTAGTTTCTGTGTCTTACGCGCGTTCGCGCCTTCTGGTTTGTTCTGTATTCTTTGGTCAAATGTTATAATGTAGTTCGAACAGCCCCAGGACCGGACAGCCAGAAATCAGTCTCACTCAATATTAGTTTGAAACTGTTATTACTTCTAAGAGTAAATAATGATTTAGCCTGTATTTGGGGAGATGTCGTACCTATTAATTGGAAATTTTGTTTGTTGACGGTCGGCTAATGTTCACAGCCGCGGGATATGAAATGCGATCTATCCACATTTGTTTTCACGTTCGATAAGTTGAGAATATTTTCAGTTGAATTCTGTATTCAAACGAAATATTTTATTTTATTAATGCAGTGTCATTTACTGGTTCAGGCATTCACGGGTAGCGCTATATGGCTTCAGTTTTTAATTTCCGAATGTCTGTTATGCAGTATCTACCTACTTTTATTTTGGAGCCAAATACTTCACAGCAATATCACTTAAAGGTAAATGTCATAAACAGCCTGGATATGTATGTTTAGTTATACCTATATCTTCGCACATTATGGCTATAAACGTCAATTTTTGAGCAGTATGTATGGCCGTCGTCCCTTGTGCTACTTTCATCCAAAATTTGACGTCAATGTCACCTTTCCCTCGTATCTCGTGTGCCTACACTTCACCATTTTCTTTGGACCCACTCACCAACAAATTATCATATATTTCGTTGAAGATCAACCCTCGTTGGTGAGACAATATTATACTTACTTGGTGTGTTGGTAACGCACCTCATTATCTGGGAACAAAAGACAAGAATTTTATTATTATTAAAATATACGTGATATTTTCAAAGTAGGTTATACCTTGGTACATTTATTACAAGTTTTCCCAATTTGAGAGTTCGCGGTGTACCGGACGTGTTGAAGGGACCTCCATTGTCAGTTAATAGACACGTTTCAAAGGAAAAGGGTAAGCCTTTGTCCGGTAAGGAAATTACTAAGCGACCAGGTGATTTAAATGTATGCTAATGTATCCAAATAAAGTTGACTATTAGGTATTACGTCATTGAAAAACTTTCAGGTGGATCCAAGTTGTAACGTATGAAAATCCCGTTCGCGGACCTTGTGTTCGGATTACAAAGAAAACCACTCACAATATTGAAGTCACTATATTTTCACTTTCTATATTTATTACACTTTTTTTTAAACCCGTATTTTGTTTTGTGCCAGCAAAAATATTATTCTGAAACGTGAATAAAATTCAATACCTGAATGCAATTACACTGTAAAAACTATGAAAGGAAATTGGTAAATATATGAACTAATACTGCGCTTCTATTTACACGTGGATTCGAAGCATTATTAAAAATGTATAATACTTTTTGCGATGTTTTTAATATTTATAATTGAATGAACTATGTTAACCCGTTACTTGTGTACATGGTTATAGCGATTGTACGTAGCTTCACGTTTTACCATTCTAGATTTAGACTTCAATTCTGGAATTCTAACCCCTTTGTTCATAACTGTTGCATAAGGTTAGGAAATGATTAGCGCCTGTTTAACCATACAATTTTGACGTTTAAACATCACTTAACTTTAAGCAACGTTTATGAATAAGAGGGTCAGATTATAAATAGATTATGTTAGAGATTAGTAGGAAATCTGTGAGTTCTGAATCGACTTCCATGCTTCAGCATCATTCGAAAATACAGGCCCTAAAGTGTAGTTTCAATAAAGTATCAATATGCTTTTGGCATTTGTAATAATTGATGAGTCTTTTGAGTTAATAATTGAGCAGAGTCCAGTGGGGGGAGAATAATAATGATTATATTTTGGCCATCAATTTAAATGTCAAAGATTATAGAAATTGATAGACGCTAGGTAAGCAAAACGTTGTGAATTAAACTTGGGATAAAGTGATTTACGCTGAATTATTTAATAGATTGATGAACGAAGAATACAGTAATCAATCAAGCGTTATTTTTTTTATTTTAATAACAAGTCTTGTATTGTATGTGATTTTATGATAACCTAACGATATATTTACAAACAATGCAATAATATTTCAATAACACTCGATAAATCTGTAATACAATAACATACATGAAATAAAATCCATCTGCATATGCCTAGCCTTTTCACAACTGTGTTGGGGCCGGCTTCCAGTCGGTTCCAGGAATTATCAAAATAACATTAACACACTGAAACCCCACCAGCTGAAATTGCAAACTGTGTTAAATAATTATACACCTGGGTTATTACTTAGAATTAAATAATATAATAAACCTAATATTTTTTAAATATTTTTTTTATTTACACTTCAAAGTCACAAGCGTAGCAGATAAACTGTCGAAATATTTTGGGCTATACAGGCCCAAAATATTTCGACAGTTTATCTAGGTTTAAATCTGTCGCGACTGCAATTTCAAAGAGCTGTCGCAGATATTTCTCATGTCAATTAGGTGTTATGGATTTTCCATCTGGAGTGCTAAATACAAAATGGTGTCAGTGGCTCTAAAGTGTTCTACATTTAAACTGTCCGAGCTTGCAGCTGTAATATGATACCTCGGCAATTCAATTATGAAAACTCCATTTTTATCAGAGTGTTTGCACTGAGGAACATCTGCTGAAAATAAAGTTGAGATTTTCCAGAAATGGACAGGCTTTTAAGCTGTTAGTAGTTTTTATTCGGAGTACAAAAAAAGAACAGCAAAGTATTTCATTTGAGAGAGCATATAGGTGCAGTGAAATCTTTTAATTTTAAGTAGAAAATAGCAAGAATAGATTTGAATATTATACGTGTTGTGCCAGTGATATACATACTTTACGCAAGAAAACAAAGTCAAAAGTGTTTTATTGCTTCTTCTTCTTCTTTTCGTGTGGTTAGTGACTAACCTGGTGCCAGAGTTTTAAAGCCGCTCATGGGCCTCTGACTTGGCTTCACATGCCGTCGAGAAATATGAGAAATATCTTTCAGGCATGCCGGTTTCCTCACAGTGTTTTCCTTCACCGTATTTGAAACAAGTGATAATTATAAAATACGCACATGAATCCGAACGAACTCGAGACCTACGACTGGCAGTTCGACGGTCACGCCACTAGGCTATCAATGCTCTTTTTATTGCGAAGTTCCTTAGAATCTATTTTACAAAAAAATATGTTAACACCAATTCGAACGATCATCTCCACAATTTAAAAACATTTCCCAACTCAAATATGGATCGCGAAAGAAAAAGAGCAGACGTTTTTTTCCCGAACTCATTGACCTGACAAAATATTTGCCGAAGTAGAAAAGTTAAGAAATAATGACACCAATGATTAAAAAATCTCGCTGCGAGTAAGAGAAAAAATATTGTTCAGAATTTCGTGTCGTATTGTGAGACGGTGAGATAAAGTAAAATGGATAGGATCATGGCCGAATTTAATATTAAACACTGACGCTTTTTAACACCTTTTTGCGTATTAACAAATATTATTGCTACCTGCGAGTTATCTTTGGGTGCCTTCGTATCTTTGCCGTTGGTATACGCAGTGTAGACGGTACGTTAAAGCGACGCTAACGCGTCAATGTGTCGTGGCGTCGATACGATGTGTCTACGCGACGACGCTAGCGCAGGGTACCATTTACGCTTCAATCCGACTTCAACGTCTGCAAGAACTTACATAACAAAATAACAGACAAAAGTTTTCCTTGTAGAATGAAAACATATAGGTATTTTTTTAACAAACCAATTTCCATAATTAAATTACTTTGACACGTTTGCTCTTCCATTTCGTTCACAAAATTAATATCAAAATTATATTAATATCAATCTACGGTTTCCCCCTAATGGATGTTATAAAAAATGTTGGCCATTTGTCCTCGGATCCACCATGACAGCGCCATTATATTAGCTAAACACTACGCAGGCTATGTTGTATCATATTTTAGTGATGAGCAAGTCTTGGTCGACGAAAATCGATATCTTGTGGTTTGTCCATCTATTCGTGTTCACACAAACTGTAACGGGATTATTGGCTTTGCACTGTGGCCTGTTAAATGATAAAAAAATATTATATAAAAAATTGTGAAAATTCATTGTTCATTCATTCAAGCCTACGCGACTTGACGATTAAATCGCGCTCTTTATCGATTATTGCTATATTCATCATCATCATCATCATCCACAGCCGGACTTCACCCAATGCTGAGCAAAGGCTCCTCTTTTCATGTGCCAGTCATAACGCTGCTGTGTTCTCATCCAGGTTCACCCGAGATGGTAAGAAAGTCGCCGGGCACCCATCTCACCGCCGGACGACCGACACCGTCGTTTTCCAGTCCTTGGATATCACTAGGTCTCTGCGCCTTGCCAGGTGTCCTGCCCAACTCCATTTCAGTTTTTATCATCGTGTTGAATATTGGTTTCACAAAAATCCTTCGCAAATAATATTTTCACGTATTGCATTTAAACCATTATCGACTTTTATTTTAACGGCTCCCGATAAAATTATCATTGAAAGTATTTTTGCCCACCCCTATCACCTTTGTAACTGCTGGGCCAAAACTATATTTATTATAACGCGGCAATTTAGAACACAAAGCAGGATCACGATTCCATGTGTGCTAGTCGCTTAGTGGTCCCATCATTGTTATTTCGGTCACGGATTTGTCGTACGTCCCTAACGCCATTCTCCTAATGGTAACGGAATGTATGGTTGAATCTTTGTTGGTATTGAGTTGCATCGTTGTTTTCGCTATAGTTATGTGAACCTGGTACTTTTATGATACATAGTTTTAAGACGTTTTCATGGGTAATAAGTATTAATTAATCATCATTTCAGACAAAAGGCGTCCACTGCTGGACGACATAGGCTTCCCCAAGCACCGCCACTTCAAGCAGTTCTGTGCTGCTTGCATCCAGCGGATTCCTGCTGTCTTAATAAGGCCTTCCAACGCTACGTCTTCCTGTACGCGACCATCTGTTCTGCGAGCAATATGCCCAGCCCATTCCCACTTAAGTTAGGCAATCCTTCGGTAGGGCCAACTTCGAGAAAAGTTCAATCGTCGAATCCGACTCGGCTGGGCAGCATCATACCGCAGTGTCTCAAGACGAAAGTCTTTGGCCAGTGCGTGTTGCCAGTGATGACATATAGCACTGAAACGTGGTCGCTCACAATGGGCCTAATTAGAAGGCTGAAAGTCATACAAAGGGCAATGAAAAGGGCTATGCTTGGAGTTTCCCTACGTGATCGAATCAGAAACGAAGAGAGTCGCGAGAGAACCAACCGACATTACTTTAAAAAAAAATTAAATTAATTCGTTCATTGACAGACAAGCCCAGTTTAAACCGCTGAGTCTAGAATAGACTAGAAACATGGTACAATAATTCCATAAACTATATTTTGACTTTGATCGAAAGTGAACACTAAGGATTCCTCCTTAGTTTTGAAAATATATCCTCTAAAGAGGTTGGAAAATCCGATGGAAAATCCCAGAGGCATAAGGCTCGAACTCGTACTATTAGAAGTTAAAAAAATCTTGTATTGTTTAGACCACTGTTCTAGAATTTGGTTAATATACATACCTACATAACAATCAGCACGTAAATTTTTCACGACTTATTTTCGTTCACCTCACCTCGCTTCATATAGCATAGGACCCGCAGAGGAACGGCCTGCACCCATCTGTTCAATGGATGAAGAGTATTTTAAATCAAATATAGTATGTTAGAAAATATATAAATATATTTTTGAAAATAAATTTTGAATTTTTTATTATTCATAGTCGGGCCAGGAATTTTCGAGCCACCAATCAACCCACTCGCGATATATTTTTTCATTAACTAAACTGATGGGTGAAGGTCGTTCCCCTGCGGATCTTAGACCAATAACTCAATGGTTTTGTTATTACCACAAAGCTCTAGTTTTTCTTCGGAAACAAGCATTGGTCAGGGTCAATAGTAATGGGAAATGTATTACTAGCTCATTCATTTTCCAAAGTAAATATCAAAATCCAATTGAGAAAACAGAAAGCTAATAAAGTCCAACTCCCGATTGACTGGCCAGCTGAGCTTCGCTTTGACGTTCATAAAACAAAATTATAGGTACGTCGCTTATTTTTTACCAATTTTTTATTTCGATATGCTGATACAAGTTTAATATAAACCTACCTCATGCACTAGTCCACATAGTAAGCTCCTTGTTCGTGCACTACTGTCAAAGATTTGCGTTATTTTGGATTATTATTTTTATTTTGTTTTTTTTTGTGCCCGTACGCTCATTATCTGTTGGAAAATCGAATTTCGAATAATAAGCCCCTTCCCTTTTTCCCTTTAAGCTTGAAACTCTGAACCGAAAATCTGTTATAATTATCGTTGCACCCGTGACTGAAAACCTGAATTAAATTACTCCTAAAGGACTTTTAGAACAACAATAAACAGCGGCGGTTTTTTAAATGTTTTCTGAATGATACAGACACATTTGATGATGCTTGATAGATACTGTGACTCCGGCCTACACAATATTGTATTAGATTTCCAAAAAAAAAAATCTATTAAAATGTTTTGGAGTGCGTGCTACGCCGTAGCACAGTCGTAGCACTTTTTTATTTTTTTTAAATGTTTTTGCGGTTCATAGAACACCAATCAAAAGTCAGAATGAAAAAACTAATAAGTGTTTTCATCCAATTCGAACTAACAGCCTATTTGTAGTCGTTATTGTGCTCATAATAACAAACTGCGACATTTAATCACTATCTACAAACAAACAGCAAAGTGAAACAGACAAATGACGAACATAACGCGAAATCTGTTACTGTAATAGCTTTGTTAATTATTACTTTAATGGCTGTTTTTGAACTGGAGTTTAGTTAAGGTTTTGTAAAATGTTGTTACCGTAATATTAGCTCAGTTTTTAATTTTCTGAATATATTTGGACAACTTTACTATAACTATTTTGAACAACGTCACGAGTATTTTTTTTCAACAGAACACTTACCAACATATTTTTATTCAAAACGAAAATTCTGTTAATATTCCTACGGCTAATTGAAATTCTTTCCCAAAAGACGCATTGAAATTCTCTATAGATAACAAATGTAAATAAGACAAATCTAATATTCGATGGCAGTACTCGTCAAACAAAGATTCTGGTTATCCTTAAAAGATAATGTTCACTCAAATTTTATCATAAAGAAACAGATTATGGTAATGAAAATCGGATACGATTAAATAATATTTTTATTCGTAAACAACGTTATTTTGTCAAACAATCTAACTTTAAATTATTCTGTAAGAAGGTTGTTATAATGAGGCAAGATACAGGTAAGGCCAGTTTGATTCAAAATTCCGTCCTGTGGTCCAGAAGATCATTTACATTTCTAATCAGTGTTGAGAGAATTTTCTAAAGGTTTGGCCTCGGACTAAGGGTACGGGAAAGTGTACTTAAGTAGAACATAAAATTCCAGGAAAATATTATGCAGCCATGTTTTAATTTAGAGGAATTATAAGTGACCACTGGAGCACTAACTCATAAGGAGTGATAGAAAAACGCTTTCACTAAACTGCACTTACTAAGTGTTTGTAAATCGGTAAATTTTTCTAAGACGTTTTAATGCAAGGTGGCTTAGTCATCTGTGAACGTTTGGGATCAAATATTATTATGACCATTTGGTACAAACCCTAACATCTGCGCACCAATCGTATTTCTCTTGATCCTATACTATTAAATGAGCAATATTTATAAATATTATATATATATATATATTTGCAATCACGTTCTGGAAAATGACTAACAATTTCGATGAAAGTTGCAATAGGGCTTTACGGGGGCGAAAAATCGATCTAGCTAGGTCTCATATCTGGGAAAATTCGTTTTCTCCGTATTTTCACCCGAGCAGAGCTCGGTCGCCCAAAATTTAGAACAAGATGGCTACCTTAGAATAATGACATGGCAGCATGGAATTAGTAAGTACCTACTATTATGGCAGCATGGAATTAGTAAGCACTTACTATCATGGCAGCTTGTAATTACTATGATACATGTAATTAGAATGAACTTTCCCATACTGTTAATAAATATGCATTCTCGATTTTCAGTCGCCCAGGTACTGTTTATTTATAAGCGCAAGAGTCAGCAAAGTTATAATAAGTTCTATAGTAAATCTGGCAACCATAACATCAAACTCTTCATAGATCATACACACTTAATAATTCTACATTAAAACATATTACTCCACTTCATTATAAAGTGCGTTTTCAAAGAAAAGCGTTGGGTTAACCGAATTAATATTAATGAAGGGAAAATAGCCTAAAGGCTTGGGTGCGGGGGAGGGCAGCGGATTCGAATCTGACCTTTGAAGCGTGACCCTATTGTTAGTGAGCCTACTGCTAGCACTGTTTGCAAGAAGATTTTTTATACATTTTACGGACACAATGAATTACCGGTAGGAAGGTCACGGTTTGTCGGATATATAAGTCATCTTCGGGTTTCAAAAACGAGGAAGTTCGGATGTTTATATATTTTTTTAATGTATGGCTGGGCATAACACCGTCATATTATATAGACGGATTTGCAAAATTCTTTTTTTGTTTGAAAGCGTATTCTCTCGAAGTGGTCCCATATATTTTATTAACTTTGCTTGTGTTATTTTTGAGTTAGCTTCAATAATACGTATTTTTGGCACTTACTCTATATGGATGATGTTATAATAACTTCCTGTCACTGTTATTTAAATAGCAGGTCGTGATATTCGAATTTTTGTGGGGTAAGTACCACAACAAAAAAGGGGAAATATATTAACTTTCATACAAAAAAAAAACAACTGACTTTCGGTGGCGTAAAACGAAAATACAAAATCAAGGACACCGACTTCCGAAATAGTTATTTTTCAGTACGTAGTTTTTTTTTTTGGAAGTCGGTTTATTTTTTTAAAATATAATATTATAATATATTTTGAAGTCGGTTAGTAAATTCACTTCTTTTCATGAAGAGCAAGAACGATCAACATCACCGTTCTTGCTAATTGTTTGGAATGTGTGTTGAATTGTTTGTTGTGATGGAATTCCAAATTTTAAAAAATACGTATGGTTTTCTCACGATATTTACCCATTATAAACCTTAATTCCAGTCCTACTCTACCCAAACTCCTACAGGTAGGTATATGTATGTAGCATTTTCTACCCTTAACGGAGACGATACGGAAAATTATTCCGCAGTAGTATTTAAGTTGATTGTAGGCAATTAGTTCAGCATCATGTTAGATCCTTTGCGCTCTTAGTGCGGCTAGAAACATCAAATGCAGCAATCTATTCGTAAAGAAGATGGCGTCGTATGTCCCACATATACGCCATCTTCTTGCTAACGACTAGCTGTCTCAAAAAAGTTGTTAAAGTGAATTTGAGATTATTTTTACCCGACTACGGCAAAGCCAAAAGAGGGTTATGTTCTTAAAGGTCTATGTATAATGTATGTATGTTCATCTGTTCCTTCATAACTCCTAAACTACTTGTCGTATTTTAAAAACGTGGTGTCGTTGGATACTTTATGTTGTTCCACAGGCTATGTACGTAATTACTATAGATAGCATAGATCCTACAGATGACGTGTGAATCCGATTATACAAAAACCGATAATTTAAAGAAAAAAAATGTTTATTGGCGTTTTTGTTGTAGTTGGGTTTCAGTTTTTAACTTAATTTTTTAACTAGTGTAGTCGTTGCCTTAAAAAATCGACCTTAAAATTAAACATTTTCAGACCTCATTAATGCTCATTCAGAATTTTGTCGCAAAGATAAAACGTGTGTCTCTCAAAGACCCGTCGGATACGTTACTTTGATAAACCGCGAATGTAAACATCAGAGGTCATTTTCACCGAGAAATTCCCCGTTCCAATTAGAATTGTATACACTTTCTATTTCTCGATTCTCAGGAATTCGTGAATTTCATTTGTTTTTGCTCCAAATATTCGATGTTTACTAAAGTGTCCAATGATGGCTTCGTTTTCGTTACTTACTTCTCTTGTTATTTGTTTTGTTCATTAGCGGAATTGAATAATGAAAATGTACACTGTTTACTGTTTGACATTCTTCATAGTTTACAAATAGGCGTCTCGGATATCCAGTTACAATTTTTTGTGTTTTGTATTTGTTTTTTTTTCTTTACTACGTTTCTAGCGCCTTCATTGCAAGGGGAAATAAAATGTATTAAAGTAACATGTATTGTCAGTTATAGGTATTTCTCTTGGAAAATTCATTTCTCGTATTCTTTTTTTATATATTACTAGATTTTGCCCAAGGCTTTGCCTGCATGGATGTCCGAAAATATCGCACGGCAACGTACTACTAGAATTAAAAGTACCCTTTGTGTTAATCCAGGTAAAAAATGTATTAAGAGGCTTACAACAGCTAAAGCGCGGTCACTGTCGGTCTGCATAGAAATGAAAGAGAAGCGCGATGACACGACACAGGTAATTTATTGCAAAATATGAAGCAGTTAGCGATTTACAGAAAATCTATTGATTGGACTGGAAAATTAAAACACTATTATGCTAATATGTAGCTTGTAGAATAATCTGACAAAAAATCAGAATGATTGCATGTAAATTAATATGATTTTTAATCGTTAAAATAAAATTTTAGAGGAATCTTCATGATTTTTTTCTATCGTATCAAATTAGTTGTATTATGTTTTCAACACACTATCATACTAGCATATATCCTGAAGAATATCATATATTTTACTGATTTTGTTTACTGCAGTGGATCATATTCTTTTATGCATTATAAAACTTGCGTTTAGGCACGCTTAGGTCCTGTAGTCCCCTTAATTTCGTAATAGGTACATTGTTTTCATATAACTCTATTGGTTTACGCGGCACACGCCATGTAGTAAATCTCCCAGTCGGTATGATTTTTCCGAAATCTTTAACAATCATCGTCATATTTCAGTCAATTTACACAAAGCCTAAATGATTATGCACCTAATTATTTCTCATGAATCACGCCGTCCATTGGTGAAAACCGTACGAAAATCCGTTGGGTAGTTTTTGAGTTTGTGCCATTCAGATAGACAGACGCAGCGGGGATTTCTTTTCTTTTATAAAATAATAATAATATGTAGTGACTGTACAACGCCTTAGATATTCATATTTAAATCAGTTATTTAGTGCACGTATCTCTTAAATAAATAAATATCTTAATTACTTTTAATTACCTTTCAATGAAACTCGTTAACTGTGTGACTGATATGTTCTGCTAAAATTCAAAAAAATGTAAGGAAAGGTTTACTTGAAAGCGTGGCCTTCGATGAAATTATATGGAGAACGACAAATTTCTTTTAAGAAATTATGGCCCGGGCCGTCTTTGATCTATCGATTACTGTTTACTTTGTACTTGACGTTTTAGGGTAGCACTTTAATTTAATCAAATAATCTGAAAGTTGAAAACTTGTTTTCCATTTTGTTGATCATGTCTGTTATTGATGGAAATCAAATGAAAATTCAGTAAAAGGTAGGTAAATTAAATTTTCTGAACTGTTCATTTTACAATTTTATTTTGCTGTTTATCTCGAAGTTATCTTTTTCTATATCAGGTAAAGACATACTTTGTCTAAGATTGCTTCGTCTATTTGTTTTGGAAACACTTTTTGCATTGACTTTATAACTACTCGTACTTGCCTTGCTTTGCTACTTGCTTGCCACTTGTTTCTATGCCCGGTTGACGGCAATAGGCCCCGCCCCCTAATATGACATGGGACTAAACATAACTGGCGAAATGTGGATGTTAATATAGGTACTCCTCTGCCTAACTCTTTGGGAATTACAGGCGTGCTGTTATGTGTTTATAACTACTTTTCACTCACTATTGTTGTAGAATATACTATCACTTCACAGCTTAGACCGCTTTACAGATTTTGCGTACTTATACACCTGAGTCACCACTGGCTTCAGACCTGAATTAAGACTAATGGTTGGTCCACGCTTGCATCAGAAATTGCTTCACACGAACAGTTCACAATGTTGTAATAATACACATCAGAATTGTCGAGGAATACATTTCTCAATGTCTACCATGTGATTTGTGGAATAGGTCATTGTTGCAGTTTACGAGCACATTGCAATTTAAACCTTTTATCAATGTCACAAAAGTGGCTTGATTCGTGCTCGTGATTTTCATAGACTATAACAGAATCTTGTGATTTCTGGAACTGCTCTAACTACACGTGTCTGTTCCATCTTGGGCATTTGCAGGCTGTTCGAGTAATTATATCAACTTGTTTCTCCTATGTCGGGAAGTTGAGTATCTTCATCATAGTTATTGATTGTTCTATTTGGTATCTTTAATGGAGACGTTATGCAGTTTAGGTAGTCTAACTTGATAGTTTTATTTGTTCGATTTGCAGCACAATTTACACGTATGGGTAGATAATTTCATCTATGGAACAATTCTGACTGTTCCTTGCCGCTCAGTATAATATTTATGTTGACCGTAATGATGTACTTCTTTCACACTTTCCGAAGTAAAATCTTCTTTTTCTGTTGCCTAAGTTTTTTTTTTTAAGAGGAGAGAGAGAGAGACAGACAGAGGTTTCTATCTGATTTAAATAACTTTTTATGTAAAATCCATAATCCAAAATCAGAGAGAGATCCATAACCATAACCATAATAACAACAGTATTAAAACAAGGTAAACATATTCCTATGGTAGTAGATACGAGTACGCCTCATATTTTTAAGCAAGTAAATTCACAAAGATGTATAATGGTATAAATCATAAGTTATATTCAAACTTGAGGCCGGGATTAAAATGGCCTTTTGAGTGCCATATGACAGTGTTGTATTACATACGAGAACACACTTTAAAGGATTACTCAAGTTTTTAAGTAATTAATGTTTGTTTACTTTGATTAATTGTTACAATTCGTATTACCTACCATGTTTTAATTTATTGTTTTAGTTTTAAACGGAGTTTTCCGGAATATTACTCTCAGGGGCACCGCGAGGAATATTTATGACAGAAAAAAGTTACATTCTACGTGTAACTGTCGGGCTGGATTTCATGTTGTGCACGGTATGTAAATTGTTAATGCTACGGTTAACATTTTATGTTTTGTCGTCATTGTAATATTATGTGCACTGCAAAAATCTGAATCTCCCACTACAGCAAGTATGAGAAAACTGTGGACAAATTTAAGGGTCTTACACCCTTAAATTACAGACCATCTAACTGTAAAACTTTCGCCATGTGACCAATATCAAATCAAGTCAAATCAAATCTTATTATTGTTACAGTCCTAGTTATATTAGAGTTCCATTATGTCCTGCCTAATAGGCATACAATAATTATGTCAACATGCAGTATAAACCAATTCTTAGGTATCACTTATAAAGGAAATGTTACAAAATAACAATTAGGTGTATGGTGACAGATTGTAGTGGGTACTAATTATTAAGAAAATTTTGGATCGTGTAGTAAGCTTTGTCAATTAAAAAATTACGCAACTTATATATGAATAGTGGGAGTTCCTTGGTGTTTAAAATGTCCACAGGTATCTTATTGTACATTTTATATGCCATACCAAAAACACTTTTTCCCAGAAGAACAGTTCTATGTGGTTTATTAAATATTTTCAGTATATATCTTCATCACATAAAAGTCAGATCCCAATTCCGTGGAATCTAGAAACCACAACCATTTTTACATTAGAAAAATGGTGTACGTTCTACGAGCAGTCGCAATGGACGAAGACGAATTCATTTGCATTGCTTTGTTATTATGATATGACAAGAACAAAAGGAGAAGGAAATACTGCGTTCTCCACGGGCTTAAGAGGCTTACAACAGCTAAAGCGCGGTCACTGTCGGACTGCATAGAAATGAAAGAGAAGCGCGATGACACGACGCAGGTAATTTATTGCAAAATATGAAGCAGTTAGCGATTTACAACAAATCTATTGATTGGACTGGAAAATTAATATGTAGCTTGTAGAATAATCTGACAAAAAATCAGAATGATTGCATGTAAATTAATATGATTTTTAATCGTTAAAAGAAATTTTTAGAGGTATCTTCATGATTTTTTTCTATCGTATCAAATTAGTTGTGTTATGTTTTCAACACACTATCATACTAGCATATATCCTGAAGAATATCATATATTTTTCTGATTTTGTTTACTGCAGTGGATCATATTCTTTTAGGCATTATAAAACTTGCGTTTAGGCACGTTTAGGTCCTGTAGTCCCCTTAAAGAGTGCCAATAGCTCGTCAAAAGAGATTACTGTCTCCTTAGGAGAATAGGCAACGAACTAATGGGTATCTGCTCCAAAGCCCAATAGCCATAAGATGTATCATTGGAAAGAGCTTTTCAAGGACAACTATTTGAACGCTACCCATGTTAAAATAATATCCAATCCAATAGTGTAGTTCAGGTCGGCCGACTTAGAAACATTGTTCCTAAAACGGCATCTAAGAGGCCAATGTTTTAAAATTGACGTTTATAGGCTTAAAGGATAATGTTTGATAGGCACAGTTTTAATGAAAGTTAATTAATTGTCAAAATGCCAGAATTTAAATCATACATAATATGGGCTTTGACTAACAATCCAGAGAAATCGTCATAATAAGCAGTATTCTTCTCGAAGAATATATCTTAAAAATATTGGGCGCTAGGGCAAAGAAGCCAAATCTCCTTTGCCCTATTTATATAGAGGGCAAATTTAAGGACACACTCAGACAAAGTTTTAGATTTTTCGTACGTATTTATTTTTGCACGCTCCGCTCTCTAACACTCGAATAGAGTCGAGAGGCTGCGTACGGAGGCTCGCATCTAAACGCCTGCAGCACTGTGAGCGGCATCTTGACGCCTTGAACTTGAGACAAATCAATGGTTGTAAACGATTTATCATTACGAACAAACAAACGGACTATACCTACATCGTCGAACACTGGACAGGAAAGGTCGCTATAGCTGTCAAAGATCATCCTCTGATTGTCGCTATCGATGACGATTCCAAAATTCCCGAAGTATAATAGATAAACAACAGATAAATAAGCCGTACATGGCCCCGGAAATTGATAACCTACCCTAGGTTATCAGTTTCCGCGGCCATGTGTAATTGCATTGTGACTTAAGTATGGGAGGGTCATCATACTTATGAGCTATCCAATTCGTCGATATAAGTAGCGGTGTCTTCTGATGAGACTAATTCTGTGTCAACAAATATACAACTACGTACTCCATTCAGTTACCCAGTTGTCGCTCACGATGAAGCTATTGGTGGCGTTGATCGCGTTGGCGATCGTTGGATTTCAAGTTAACGAAGCGACAGATCTCGGAGCAAAATTGATAGACTGGCAGACGTGTACCACTCTTTGTCCTGATTTTTGTAAGACAAACTACAACTCGAACTATGAATGTTCCGAAACCAATCAAGGAGGTGTGTTTGCCTCGCTAAAATATTTGTGTTATTGTTGGGGAAGATTCGGGTAATGAAACGCAATCTATCGAGTGTATCATAATAATTGTAAGGTGTTCTTGATTGTCACGATACTTACTTGTGAATAAATGTATACTCATGGGTGTATTTGTTTTTTTTACTCATTAGATACTCATCCACATAACTACACCAAGGTCGTTGGAGGCGTGTATGATTTATAATGTTTAATGTGTACCGAGGGTTGATTTATTGAAATGAGTATTAAATTATCGTAATGTTTTATTTTCATTCGTCGTATCATTACCGCTACGGTCAGATTTCGTAGCAGTACAGTTCCAAAGGCGACCGCAACCGCTAACTGTAGCTATAATTTCCTAGAAGAGCGGTTCCGTCATGTCGTAATGGCCGTCAAGAAAATCTGTCATTTTCTCTGTATTTGGACAGACCTTATTGTGTGACCGTTCATCGCTCTTCAAGGATCCATAGCTTTATCAGCAACGTCACCCAAGCCGTTACCCACAATCACCTTTTATCACACCTTCCAGAAACCCCGGAAACTACCCAAAAATTTCCTTGAAATTCATAAGCTATCATTATTTTTAACCACGGTACCAGGACAGCATAGCATTACGGTGTCATTTGCGTACGTTGATTAAGCCGTGGGGACTTACGCTGTCGCTCATTGTTACTGCGTCTTTCACTATCATATTTCAGAGCGAACATTATTTATTCCTGACGTGCTGTGACGTGCGTAACGTAACATTTTCTTCGCGAGTGGTGGGTTGTGTTTACATAGATGTTACACATTGCAGTATTCTTCCCGGATTTTTTTACCCGGAGACCTAGTCCAGTCCAATTGTGAGATTCCTGTCACTAAATTATTAGGTACTGGGCATTTGTTGCGTAAATATTGTGTTTATGTTTCTTTAAGTACGTCATGTACCATCGCGGTGGGTGGACAACTATCTAGATCTCCCCATAAAAAATTCTGAAGTCGCTTTTCATTGATTTAGGGTCAATTAACTCAGCCAATAACTCCACTGCTGGACATAGGCTTCTCCCAGGCCGCACCTCATCACCCTGTCCTCCGCCTTCCGCATCCAGTCTATCCCATTCACCTTCAGATTCAGATTTACGGTATTACGTTATAATAACTTAACCTAACTTTGGTCATTTTGCAAAACCGTCATCAAAAGATTATTATGACAGAGAAGGAATAAGTCCAGTCACATTTTAGGTATATCGCTTTTTAGCAGAAATCTTCTTTATACAAATAAATAAATCACAATAAAAAAAACCTGTCTGTCTCTCTGTTTGTTCCAGCTAATCTCCGAAACGGCTGGAGTGATTTTGACGGGACTTTCACTGGCAGATAGCTAATGTTATAAGAAGTAACTTTGTTTTTAAAAAATAATTTGGGTCCACGCGGGTGAAGCCCCGGACAGCAGCTAGTGAATAATAAAAATTAAAACAAACGCAAAGTATAAAAAGCTAAAAGCTTTTTATATTGATAATTAAAAAAAAACATTCGTTTCAAATATCCATTTTGTTTCATCGATACGTGGCCATGTTTGTTCGCATACAATGTCCAAATTAATACCCGAGATACATGAGGCTCATTTTTAGGGTTCCGTATCCGAAGGGTGCCAAACGGAACCCTATTACTAAGACTCCACTGTCCGTCCCTCCGTTAAGCCGTCTGTCTGTCAGCGGACTGTATCTCATGAACCGTAATAGGTAGGCAGTTGAAAATTTCACAGATTGTGTATTTCTATTTCCGCTATAACAAAAAATAATAATACAAGAAACCAAACAAAAGACGTGTTTTTTTTCAGCCTTTTTTGCTGGATCTTAATACGATACGAAACCGTGTGGTGTGCGAGTCCGACTCAAAGTTAGGATAGCAAGCTAGAACCTCTGTATACTATCCTGGCTGCCGCTGCTTTCGCCAAAAAAAAATCTGCTGTTCCATACATTTATGAGAACAGCGGATTTTTTTTTCGCGATGTGATGGTTGGCCCCATAGTGAAAGTTGTTCATAATGATGAGTACAATAACTCCTTAAGAGGATGCAAACGAATTAAATTTCACATTGCATATATGGGAATGAATGCGGAAGTAAAAGAGTGTAGTAAGTACATATAAATATATATGTAATCACGTTCTCGAAAACGGCTCTAACGATTTAGATGAAAGTTGCAATATAGAGGTTTACGGGGGCTAAAAATCGATCTAGCTAGCTCTCATATCTGGGAAAATTCGTTTTCTCTATTCTCACAGCCTCGGGAACGTGATACAACGTTGGTATATGTAACGATATATTGATCTATTTGCACCCGAACAGAGCTCGATCGACCAGGTACTATAGCAATAAAAACAGAATATCAATTATTTTAATACCCTAGTACAGTTTTATAAATAGGGCACTGCACTCAATTGTTTGTTCCATACGTTTGTACCAGCACTGGCAGCACTTTACATTAACACATTTCAATTTCTTAGATTGCTTTGTTAGATACTCGATAATGTGTATTAGTTCGTTTCCCTAGAGTAGACTCGATTCTGAAATAGGTAAACTACGATGGAGCAATTGCGATAGTTCAGTATAAACGTATTCTTTTTTAGTACTATTTTTTACCCGTGAGTATTACTGTCAACGTGGCAATGCTGCCAGCCTTTTGGGCACTTTTTCTGTCGACAGCAATGCGGACGAACTTTTTGATGCCCTATGATTCTTTACGCTCTTTTTTCTATACATTTACATGTACATATTATTATTTTTATCACATCTATTCTTAAAGAACTAGTTTATTCTTCGTAAACAGGGACCAAAATAGCTTTTTAATCAACTAGGGACTAAAAGTGATTTGAATTTGGAATGTGTGTATTGTTAGTAAAAGTTCTAATCACCAAAGAGATTAATCACGAACAGTATATGAACAAATAACAGGCAGACAACAGAGAGAGAAAATGTGAATTTGATCAAAATGAAAATCCAAGATGGCGGCTGCGAAAATGTTCAAATTTTTCGCCATTGGTGTCGTTTTCATAGTTTTCGAGGGTGCTAAAGCCAATAGTGAGGTCACAATGTAAATCCAAGATGGCAGCTCAGCTCAAGATGGGGACCAACGGCTTAACGTGCTTTCCGAGGCACGGAGGAGTCTCGGTATGTAAAGATGGGCATCCATCCACGGACCAACCCCGGCAAGCATAGCTTAGCCTGTTGGATCGACCCGTGAAGCTGTTATTACTTAGCCACGAGCTCCTCAAGGAAAAATTCAGCAAAACATATAAATTATAAAGCGTTTTCTTTATCTTTCTTTCCAGGTCCAAAGATCAGCACACGTACCTAAAAGTTAAAAGAATATTATTTATATCGTAAAATACGATTTTGGTTCAATAGAATTACCTACGTCTTGGCTATTAGGAGTTTATTCTTTTAGCCTATACTTTGTAAAAGCAATAACATTAATGTTTGAAATCTCGAGAGGTTTCGTCTGTCTAAAGAAAAATGGTACTAATAAAATAATATTACTCTTTTCAAAGGCAACTGTTACAGCCTAGTAAGGATTTTTTTTATTTCGCTTAGTAACTGAAACAACATTTCTAATATTTAGATTAAGTAGCTAGATATTATATTTCACTGACCTTTAACATAAGATTTGCAATACTCCAATAGCCTCTCAAACTTTTCAATGTAAGTTCGAGATTATTGGATTTCGAAATGGGAACGTTTGTAAGTTTAGAATATCATAAAGGAGCTATATTTCCTCCATATTCGCTATTTCAAGTGGTACTTTTGTAAAATTGGTATTGGCAGATCCGATATTTCTATAGAGCATGGCAATTTGCAAGCAATGAGCATTACCTATCTCTAAGTATTCCGAAACAGTCTATATGTAGCCTTAAGGAAAACCTTTCATCTAATTCTGATGTCCAACAAAACTACACAAAATATTAAGACTACCGAAGCAATGTTTTGACGTCTTCAAAGACAAACCATGACTTGCGTTGCCTCTCTAAATAAATAGTTGACACTACTCCTTAATTTAATTAAGCTGCAGTCACTAAGTTTCTGATGTTTTACTTAAAACAGCAGAAACTTAGTGATCGCCGCTCTATCGCTAGAGCTATATAGGTATTATAAAGCTTTATTAGTTATTTTGTAAGTTATTTACTAAGCTACATAATACCTACAGAGCTCTACCTGTCAAAGTAGAAACTTCCATCTCGCCTAACTTGAACTTGAGTGTGTCGAACGTTCTAAGTGAATGTTTGTATGCGTGTGTGTGTTTCATCGTGTGTAGAAATATGGGGTGTGTTTGTGTGTGTGTTAGGTTAAACTCAAATGGACGGGCGTCCATTTGAGTTACGAGGGGCAGAGCGGTATTAACCTAGGGAATCAATAACCAAAATAGAATTTCACAAAATTAGCGTAGCCTCGGCTCTGCTTTAGTGGACCTGACTAAAACGTAGCATAGATTAGTTTATAATTTTGAACAAAAAAAGTTAATTGGCGATAGCTGCGAAAGTTATACTGTGGTGCATCTACCAACGCCCGGCTCCTAGTGAGAGGGTGGGTAGGTTGTTCCAGATTAATGCATTACAAAAGTACTTATTTTAAACAATAATTATTGAAAAGAAAAGAATAATAAACGAAATTAGTGCCGTGAGTATTTGTGTGCATTACACACACTCACGGCACTGGTGGTGTAAGAAAGGATGAGTTTTGTATACTTCAACCACTGAACGTATGAAAATTAGCGTTCACTTCACCACTCATTTACTCCCTTCGTTTCAATGGACAGGCAGCCTTACTGTACTGTCACTTCACAAATGTGACACCTCAAGTAGGTTAATCTAATTGCCCGAATCTATCTTCAGTTATTAATATAATTGAAATTAATACTTGTCATTGTTCTGTCAACGTTGTTGTTAATTAACTCTAATCTCACATTCGAACCGGCGTTAAACTCTATAATTATATATTTAAATACGCAAAGTTTGTCAATCAAATAGGATGGGTAGGTATGTTACGTGACATAAAAATGATATTAAATCGCAAAAATTTAAACAACAGTTATACGTTATTAACAGACCTACTCTAAATCTATGTACAAAACGTACCTACATCTTGACATCTAATATACAGTAAAACTATTTCCTTTTTGTAGTTTTTTTTTTAGGTTTTTGCTCTCTTTCTGGTCCAGGTAAGGTAGGTAGGTACTTATATTTAGACAATGTTGAATATTGGTCGTTCATCAAACAACTTATAGAATAAAAACATAATTTTTTACATAAAAAACAACCGACATCCAAAAATAATGTCACAAATGGTGAAAAGTTACTTTAATTTCGCGGTAGCAAAAAACGAAAATACAAAACCAAAGACACCGACTTCCGAAATTAAAGTAATTTTTCAGTTTGTACCTACTGTTTTTTTGAAAGTCAATTTTTTGTTTTTTTTTCACTGAGGTACCTACCTACCCCACACAAATCAAATTCGAATACCACTACTTGCTACGTTAATCACATTGTCAGGAAGGTATTTAAACATCATCTACATATACTATTTAGTAGCAAAAATTCAATCTCTCGATTCACAAATTCTCCGAAAGATTCGGCGGTATGACAGAGCTACACAACAACCAAATCAATCTGCCTAGCCTTTTCCCAAGTATGTTGCGGTCGGCTTCCAGTCTAACCGGATGCAGCTGAATACCAGTATTTTACATGAGCGACTGCCTATCTGACCTCCACAACCCAGTAAGTGGGTAATACGATACCCCTTGGTAAGACTTGGGCTTCTGACGACCCGTAACGACTGTCAAAGATCTACGAATGACAACCGGGACCAACGGCTTAGCGTGCTTTCCACGGCGCGGAGGAGTCTCGGTATGTAAAGATGGTCACCCATCCACAGACCAACCCCGGCAAGCGTTGCTTAACCTAATGGATCGACCCGTTCGGCTGTTATTACTTAGCCACGAGCTCCTCAACACAACAACCCAAGGGCCTAAAATAATTGGCTTCTAAAACTCCTCGTCCCATTCACCCAATAAGGAACAATTATAAGCCTTAAAAGGTCCGTACGAGTACTTCTGATAATATTCCCGGCTGTATTTTGAAACCGAATAAATTACGTATTGACCTAATTTCAACTGATTCAAATGTTATTTGCAAAATGGATTTTATGCTTAGAAAAGCGAATGGTTACTGGGGCGTTGGGGAATGGATTATTATGTATATCTGTATGTAGTAGGTAAGTAAATGGAAATAAGGGAATATTGCTTTGCTGTTATTAATATAGTGCAACTCAGCATCTGCCTAGTCTTTTCCCCAACTATATTAGGATCGGCTTCCTGTCTAACCAGATGCAGCTGAATACCAGTATTTTACATGAAGCGACTGACTATCAAGAGCTGTGGTGGCCCAGTGGTAACGGTTTACGGGTTGTAGGTCGTGGGTTTGAACCCAGGCAGGCGCTTCACTTTGTGTGAATAATTTCATCACAACTACTCTCAAAAACGGTGAAGAAAAACATCGTGAGAAACCGACATATCCTAGAACCAAAAATTCGAAGATATGTGACATCTACCAACCCGCACTGGGCCCGCGTGGTAGATTACAGCCCACTCCCTCTCGAAGCGAGGTGGCCTGTGTCCCAGCAGTGGGAATATTATAGGCTGATTAAGTATGACTGCCTCCACAACCCAGTTATTGGATAATGCGGTACCTCTTGGTTAAGACTGGTTGCCAGATTTTCGGGCTTCTGGCGACTCGTAAAGTCGTAACTACTGTCAAAGATCCACGAATGAGTCGGGACCAACGGCTTAACGTGCTTTCCGAGGCACGGAGGCATCTCGGAATGTAAAGATGGTCATGTCACCCATCCACGGGCCGACCGCGGCAAGTGTAGCTTAACATATTCGAGCGACCCGTGCGGCTGTTATTATTACTTATCCACTAAAATAATACAAATATAACGTATTATTTTAGTGAAACTAGGTAATTAGTAGTAAAGCTTTTTGTGAGAGGTTACTGCCAAACTAAATTCTGACATAAAGTAAGTAAATAATGATACTTCATGACATCATTTAGTTTATTGTTGCAGTTTCAAAGGTTTAAGAGCTGAAAATACTAAAGTTCGCCTCTAAAGTTGTCACGTGTCGTCAAAACTAATCACTTTTTCAATTAGGCGAGCTGCTGTTTACTAATCACCTTTTTTATTTTTAATAGGTACGCTAGTGTTTGATCACTCAGTATCTCACCTATATGGTGATATGGTATGGTACGGTCCCGTTGGTCTCGTGGCCACAAGCTCGACTGCTGAGCTTGGAGTTCTGGGTTCATTTCTCGGGTCGGGCAAAGTGTTATTGGGTTTTTCCATTAAGAATTTTATTTAGTAAAAGCTCGGAGTTTGGAAGTTGGCGGTGTGATACCCCCCGTGCCTCAGAAAGCACGTTAAGAGCGTTTATCCTAATAGTTGGCAACGTCGCAAATATCTGTCAAATATTTACATGTTTTAATTAATTTGGCAACATGGAAATAAGAAATGTGGCTAACTAGGGAACTAGAATATTGATTATCGAATGCAATAATTAATATCGGAACACCGAATATTTAGTTTTAGATGTAAAAAAAGTATTTGGAAAGTTTCCAAATGCTTCTTTTACACCTAAAACGGGTAGAATATCAAATTCAATGTTATAATTGCAATTCATTATTAATATTCTAGTTCGCTAGTTAGCCACATTTCTTATTTCCATACAGTAATATTGCTATATTATTCAATACAGGTAAAGATTTGACAGTTATTTGCGACGTTGCCAACTTTACGGATAAACCCTCTTAAGCCTAATCTCTCTCCGGTCGTATTGGATTGCCATCCCATCGCACTATGAGAGTGGGGGAAGAGAGAGTGCATCAGTGTCTGCGCACACACTTACATATATGTACTATCTCCCGCGCCGAAGGCTGGTCGCCGCTGAGATTGGTCTATTATTGGTAAGCCATGTCGCCATGATGCGATCGACGATGGTACACGCTTGCATACTGTCTTATACTTATAGGTACGTTAGGTAGGATAGGTAGGTTTGAGATTAGAAACACAGTCTACGGAATATGCAAAGTACGTGCTAAAAATGAACAAGACAGTCTTTTGACATTTCGGCTGTAAGTATGTAAAAATGTGGGAAAATGGAGTCGTTGACGTCATAATCTGTATAACTTACAATAGCGTCTAACGAAGCTTCACCTACATTTTCATATTCTTTGCTCTCTCTTTAGTATGTAAGATATTCGTTTTAATAGATGACTTGTTCTAATTTGGGTTTCTAGTGGCACAAAAAATAATTTTATCGAAGACACACAAAAAACATAGATTTTTTGTTAGTATCGTATGGTTTATTGAGCTAGCATGCTTAGTTATTAGCAAGCGTTGCTACCGAGCATGAGGTCTTAGGTTCGATTCCCAGGACGGGCAACCCGATGCTTCCGAGAAATTCCTAATGAAAAAACCCAACAACAGGGTTTTTTCATTAGGACTTTCTAGGAAGCAGCCCCCGGTCTGAATTTGTGAATGTTGATCGATTGATACCCCACAATGGCAATAGGTTCGCTCCATAGTACCTACATGGGACTTAAACATAACTTGCGAAATTAGGGTCTGCCTGCTTTATGTTCGGGGAATACAGGGGTAAATCAATCTGGGTAACTTTGACAGATAAGGGCGATATCTTACAATATATTTAAAAAATTTACGCCTACATATCACTCGAGTGTTTTTTATTTTATCAGTGCTCTCGTATTACTTTCCATCCATAGACATTCACAGAAAGTTTATAAAACATACCAATATAGTAGAAAATCTTAATTTTGTGCCCTGTCAAAGTTACCTTCATAACATGGGTAACTTTGACACACACAGAGCCATGCATAAAAAAGTAGTAATAAGTGTTATTTTTATCAATCTGGGTAACATTGGTTTATGTATTTATTAACTACTGGATGTATGTGACGCAATAAAACGACCATTTTGCAGTTTTGTCTTATATTTAAAAAAGTAATGAAGAATCAGTCTACAGCATTTGGCATTGTTACACACATTTTTGAACAGCGTCAAAAACGCTTTAAAAACTCCAAAACTAAACTTTAAACATATTTAGGCAATTTAAAAAGAAAACAAGCAAAAATAATTAAAACAAACAAAAATTTTGTAAAATCTTGAGCATAAATTGTCTATTCCCCCCACTCCATATAGAGCAAATCGTCATCACAATACATTTATGCATGAAATTTGAAAATAAGACGTAATTATATGCAAATCTTTCATGATAATGCGATAGTACAATCACAAATAGCTCTGTATAACATTTCACTTACCTTGTCAGCAACCAAAATCACAAAATATTCAAAAAGTTATTCACCGTAAAGCAAACTTGAAATCGCGCGTTAAATTCAAAAAAAAGTTTTGACGTTTTCTTAGTTTGACAGCTCACTTTTTTTTAAGGTGCATTTACGAAGTTTGTTTAAAATTGCAAATCACATAAACATTTATGAATACAGTGTTGGTTTCATGCGAAAAAATAATCGAAACTAGTTCATGGTCCCGCTGTCAAAGTTACCCGAACGAATCAAAGTTACCCAAATTGACTAATGTTTTTAGTTATTGGCTTTTGCAAGCAGATTAATAATTATTTTTCGCTTCCCCCAATCGTAGTAATACCTGATTGAAACTTCGTGAAAATATTATTCAGATACGGTCATAGTTCAATAAATATAATTGGCTTGTTAACGCACTTACATATATGCGCGACATTTTTTAAGCTCCAATTCCGAATAATGCTGAATAATATGAGTCATATTTTACACTAGTTAACCATAACATCACGCCCTGTCTCCTGAAGGGGAAGGCAGTGGTGTACAGCACACATCAATTTCGCCAGTTATGTATTAAGGGACGAGCCTATATTAATTGCCATTGGGCGCAAATCAAGACTTCGGGCTGCTACTGAAAATTTCCAAATGAAAAAACTCGACAACACTTTGCCTGGCCTGGGGATCGAAGCTCAAAAGTCGCGACTTTTAAACCAAGGTCCTGCAAAAAATGATGTTTTCTTCTTCTTTTCGTGTGGTTAGTGACCAACCTAGTGAAAGAGATTTTTTAAAGCCGTCCATGGGCGTCTGACTTGGCTTCACATGGCGTCGAGAAATATCTCTCAGGCATGCCGGTTTCCTCACGATGTTTTCCTTCACCGTTTTTGAAGCAAGTAATGATTATACAATACGCACATGAATCTGAAAAGTCTGAGGTGCCTTGGGTTCGAATTCGAGACCTATGACCTGGCAGTCCGACGGTCACCCTACTAGACTATCACTGCTATTCAAAAATCACGCGTATTATCATTATAAAAATTATATACCTGCAGTTAACTATCGTTGCAGACAAAACAAAGAATAATTCAATTTAAAAATTGGTTCCCAATTTCGTTAATCTTCTAAACTTTAAGAGAGCGGCTTGACCTGGATATTAATATCGACAATGGAGCTAGGAAATAGTGTGTGGACCATCAAACGAAGTATACCATTGAAGAGGTTTGCCCATATTTTTATTACATATTTAAAACACGCAAGTCCTTGACCGTTTCATAGATTTAATATTCATGTTGTAGTTGCTCATAATATGATTATATCTAGCTGGATTTAGGTATTATTTTCATGATATTTTGTTGTAATGAGTCCGGGATTTAAAGTCCAGATAACCTTAGCCTATACAGGGTGGCAGGGACATCAACGCGAAAACTGATACATAGATTCAGTACATGATTCTGAACCCCTCAGCGTAGAAATTTTTCGTCGGTTATTTTTTTTTAAATCTGCTGTTCCATACATTTTGACCGCATAGGTATTGCACTTTTCTATGAAACAGCAGATATTTTTTTTAATAACCGATGAAAAATGTCCCTGCCAGCCTGTATATACCCCGTTAGTAACAATGAATATTTAAACCACGAAAGTGTGTTTAGAGTTGTAAAACCTTACTTATTTCAGTGGCACTAAGGTATATATTTCCAAAATCACAGTTAATTAATAGTTACTTTAGAAATAGGTACCTAAGTATGGTGGTATTTTGTACCCAGAAACAACTCATTTGCAAAGAACTCTGCAAATTACAAAGCTCATTCGTAGATGCGTTCATACCTAGGTCAAAGAGTTTTCCTACTAATTGCTAACTGGATTCGCTTCCACATAGGTATACCTACCTAACACAAACCGATTCGACGAAGTTCAAACGTTACAGCATGTTCTTGACATGTGGCTAATTGAAATCTGTTATTTACACAAGTTAAGACAGGAGTAGTATTATGGTTTAATAATGGAATAAGCAGATTCTAAAGTATTTAGATATAATATGTAATCATGTTTGCCTCATTGATTTTGTGGTCACAAACACGACAAATAAACGTGGGGTAGGTACTTTGTAATTTGGGAAAATACTTAAACATAATTGACGAAATGTGTGAGAATGTGTGTGAATTGTGTGAAATGTGTGTGTGTGTGTACCAAAGGTACACTTCTGCCTAGACCTTCGAGCATTACAGGCGTGATGTTATTGTTACGTTTTTAATTTAGGAAAATAAATGAATATACATTAGAGTGTTAAAATTTGAGTTGCAATGTCAGTTGAGTGTGTATAACCAACGACATTTTCCACACATTATAAAATTTTTGCGTGAAAACGTAACAAACAAAAAAACTCACTATCGCATTTAAATTATTAGTTAGGATTATTTTAGATAGGGTCGCCTCCTATAACATAGGACTTTTAGCTGGCGTGATACGGTTGTATTGAAGAACTGTGTGTGTGGTTGTGTGAACTGTGTCTTTGGCGTTGGTACTGTTTTCGCCCGCAAGCGTTTTTAATCAATGCCACAACCAAAACTGTCACAGTAATACCATCACGTAGGCAAGTCAGTACTTTGATTGAAAATCTACCACCCACTCGCCCAACTTATAGTGGTTCTGGTTCCTATGTAAGTGGGCGGCGCGTGGGTGTCCGACCACGCAGCATCCACCCTCGGAAATGAGAGTTATTTTCCAAATGCATTTCAGTATTTTATCTTTCTTGGTAAGTACATTTAACTAGCTTCATATTACATTTCGCTATTGAAATGTATTCAATGAAATATTATATTCAGATTCAGAATAAACAGTTAACTTCTACGCTAGTCATTATCGATGGTAATTCTAAGAATTTGCTTGTTTTCGCATTCGATGACTTGATATGCTATTTTGTCTGCCTTTGTTTTATTATATTAAAAACAATGTTTCAATATTTTGAACTTGGATATTTATATTATCTAAATGACCAAACCACGTCCTATTAGGCACGCCGACATTTAAGGCAAATTAAGAGATCGATAGAACCTTATGTAGGTACCTTATTTATGAAAATTTTGATTTGATTTGATTTAGGTAGTTGGACTGTCTAAAGTGTCCATACACTTGCATTTCTGAGGACCTAAAACATCACTGATGCTGCGATTGGCGTGGCCAACTACTAGGCCCTAAGACCAAATAAAAAATCAAGACAGAGCGCTACGAACAATACAGTGAAGCATGTCTAAACTACACCGACGCTCTGTGCATACATGCTCACACGCACACATTTACAACCTTTTACAATGACACTAGAATCAAACTACACCACACAAAGTGCATATACCTAATCTGTTTACGACACCGGCTTCACGTCACGGTTTTTAGGGTTCCGTAGTAAACAAGGAACCCTTATAGTTTCGCCATGTCCGTCTGTCTGTCTGTCTGTGCGCGGCTTAGCTCAGAGACGTTTAGTACTAGAAAGCTGTAATTTAGCATATGTATACATATTAATCATGCTGACAAAGTGGTAAAATAAAATCAAGAAAAATATTTTTTTTAGGGTACCTGTCCTACACGTAAAGTGGGGATGTTTATTTTTCTCGTCTACCCCATGTGGGGTATAGTTAGAAAGTTCGTTTAAAAATATTGGAAGTTTGTGAAAACCATTTTTAGATTTAGGGATCCGTTTGCGAAATGTTAAGCTTTAAACTGATTTTTTTTATTAAAGTTAAGTGTGTCCCCCTGCCAGCTAAATGTTTGTACTGGGATTTGTGAAAAAATTCACAGTAGTAGTATATATAACGAAATTAAAAGGAAAACTATCAGAGCTAAGTAAACTGCCTGTACAGGTTACTGTAATAATCAAACAACGCAATTTGAGAAACATGATCTCCAATACATTCCGTATGGAAGAACATGTTTATCAACTACAATGTTAAGTTTGTTCTTGGGATAAATTCATCTCAGTGCTGCGACACTTATTTTTAAATGACGCAGCCTACTGCTGATATAGGGCTCCTATCTCAGCAGTATGCTGCGACATTTTTTTTTTACTGCTTTCGCCTCGTATAGGACTTTCTTCTTTTATTTTATTTTTACTTTGTGTTATGTTTTTATTATTTATGTTTCTATGTAATTTGTGATCTCCTGTGCGAGTTCCAATAAATACTTTTTCTTTCTTCTTCTTACTTTTTTTATAACATCATATTATAACTAAGGTTATAAATGCGAAAGTGAATTTGTTTATTTGTTTGTTAAGCTTCGTGCAGACCAGCGCGACGCGACACTGGTTATTGTTATACCGTCAAGTTTTCTTAGAAATTGTATTGTTCGAGTCGCGTCGCGGCGTCGCGTCGCGGCGTCGCGTCGCGCTGATCTGCACGAAGCTTTATGCTTTCACGCTAAAACGGCTGAACGGATTTGAAATGTGGCACATAGGTAGACCATGACCTGGGTTCGGACATAGGATACTTTTTATTCTGATATTCCCACGGGATCGTTACTAAGATAGTTTAGGTTGTGGCATTGATGAACACAAAAACTATTATTTAACCAATACCTACCGCTGTACCGCGCCTTAGTTATGTGCGCGGTGACACGGGGAGGAGTACAGGCCGCTCGAGGATTCCGCAGACAGGCGCGACGCGACAGTGCGATGAAACTCTAGTAGAACAATTTCCATGAAAACGTCATGAAAATTGTTCAACTAGAATTGCGACGCATCATTACATCGCGCCTGTCTACGTGAGCCTTCAAATTCAAATTCAAAAGTCATTTATTCAAACTAGGCTGAGAATCAGCACTTTTGGATCGTCAAAATTACATAAGGCAGTCCCCCAAGAACGCCCACCCTTCACTACTTCCTAGTGTTTAAGCTGGGAAGAAGAAGTGGCGCAACAAACTCCCCAGCAGCACAGCTGTCTGTTCAGTTGTAAAAACTTGATTCTATATAATAGTGTTGTAAATGCAAAACTAATTTACATTACCACAAATTGCAATCAACTCATAAAATAAAAACATTTAAATGAGTAGATTATGTCAACAATAAATGAAAGCAAAAATTAAAATAAATTGACTTACAGTCAAATAAAATAATCCAAACATTTGTGAACGTCACGGCGTCCCGCCCCCCGCTTCACCACGCACTCCTAAAGCGAGGTATAGCAGTATCGGCCAAACTGCTTTTTTCTACGTGTTAACTTACAGACCATGAAAAATTTATGATGAAGAGTTCTTAATTCAAATTCTGACAAAACGAAACCACCACTTACGCACGACAGACCACGAAATGACTGACGTCATTTCTAAGTCATTATTAAGTCCATACATTCCAACTGCTAACGAATTCTTTCATCAGTGTATACTAATGACATGTAAATGAAGTAAAGTCGCGTGTAACTATCAGGGCTATTACTATGAAAATATAGAACATCTAAATTGCTAACAGACGTTTCTGGTTGCTTTTTTATGGTAAGTTTTCGGTAAACGTGTCTCGGAATCGACATAGTAGTTGATTCGCACGAATTAATTTGTCCGAAACGGGCGAATCGATTTCTTTGTTCGAGGTGGTTCCCACCTTAGTGAACTTTCTCCTTAACTCTACTGCATAAAATTCAAAATATGTCAATTGCCTAATACGTATTTTTATGGAATTGTTGATTCGCCCACGAATAAATCAACTTCGTGCGAATCACCTTAAGTAAAAAGAATATTATTTAAGTGTCCATTCGCCCTTTTCGAGCAAGTAAAATCGTGTGAATCAACTAATAAGCCTCGGAATCATACTAATAATTTGTAAATATTTTATTTAGGTAGTACAGCTTTTTTAATACTAGGTACCCAATACAGGGTGGCGATTTAGTCATCTGCATCCGTCATGGGAGTGATTTTACCCGTCATATCTCCCCCCCTGCCAGCTAAATGGTTGTACTTGGATTTGTGAAAAAATTCACATCAGTAGTTCCTATAATGAAATTAAAAGGAAAACTATCAGAGCTAAGTAGGCTGTACAGGTTAACGAATAATAATTAAACAACTTAAATTTGCAGTTTGTTAAACATGTTCTCCCATACATTCCGTATGGGAGAACACGTTTTTCAACTACAATGTTAAGTTTGTTCTTCGGATAAATTCATCCCAACTACAGAACCCTTCATTGTGCGTGGTCCGACACGCACTTGGCTGGTTTTTATTTCATTCTGCTATGTCTATGGTTCTCAAAAATGTAGCAAAACTACAATTTCTCATCATCAGCATATTAGTGATGATTTAATTCAGCGAGGTGCTCTAACCTAAAACTGATGGTGTATTTGAAAACACTTTTATAGGTCCTTCTCACTTAATAAGTCTAATTAAACGAGACCAAATAACTAAGTCGAATTCATAGTAATTTGACTTAGTTATTTGGTCTCGCAAAACTAAAGCAGCTCAAACATTAAGCTAGAAATTACAACTCCAGTTCTGTTGTCTTTCGAAACTTTCTTAAGACAAACCCAGAGGTAAAATTAGCGGTTTCCCTCCAAGGAAAACTCACTTTAAATATTTAATAAGTAAGTACTTCTTTCCTTAACTTGGCTTCTTAGCATCGGCGGAATATCAAAATTTCCTTACAAGTCCCGAACAGCTTAAATTTTTAATCGCTTTATTGATTAACTCGGTAACTTTGATGATGTGTTTTTTACAAAAAGCTTTTTAATTAGAACGTAAGTAGCGTAAAGAGTCTTAAAGTAAGGTGAGGGTAAAACAAGGTCAGCTTCATACAAAAATTTATATTCTAGGTAACTTTTAAGAAAGAAAATAAAAGGTGTTTATTGAGACTCGCACAGGAAGATTACCTACAAACTAAACTAAATACAATGATAAAAGTATAAAAAACAAAATTATCAATCAATCTGCCAAGCCTTTTACCAACTAGGGGTCGGCTTCCAGTCTAACCGGATGCAGCTGAATACCAGTATTTTACACGGAGCGGCTGCCTATCTGACCTCCACAACCCAGTAACTGGGTAATACGATACCCCTTGGTAAGACTGGTTGTCAGACTTTCGGCCTTAAACAAAATTATTTAAAAATAAAATAAAAAATGTTATGTACGAGGCCAAAATCTCAGCATGATGCTGCAACATTTAAAAAAGTCGCAGCGCTGGTATTCTGATAGGGCCCGAGCAGGCAAATGTACCTATTTTCGTTTATGTGAAAGTCGAGGATTCAATATTATCTACCGTGAATGACAGCGTGACGGTTGACAGGGGAGAATGGAAGAAAAGACGTGTTGCGCCGACCCCGGGTAACTAGGTCAAGGGCATTCCTTCATCATCATCCTTGATCATTGATCCTTTAGGATTACATACTATTTATTGGACCACAGTGCTGCCAAATTATCTGTTCTGTCTATTTTGAAAAACCACAGAAATTAAAAACCACACAATTTAACTAAACACCGTATTTATAATCAACCTCATGGCCCATAATATAACAATGTTCGGATGGGCGTGCCGCCAAAATGGCGAACATCCGAACGACCTTTTTTCATGCATGCCTTATTATAACGCGTAACAATAGAAGGGTAGGTGTACATACGTGGACTGACGCTAAAGGTTGTTATCTTAGTGATAATCCCTTAGTTGTAGCTTACACCTTATCTTTCGTAATAACTTTGACATTTGGCTTCTCGTCACTCATATCCTATAATAATTTTTGGTCATGTAATTTAATTACTTGGAAAACTCATTAGTTCAATTGTTTGTTTAAAAATGTTTCATTGCATTTAAGACACAACCCAGCTTCAGCACAACAAAAATTTATTAAGAAAAAAACCCAACAAAAAAAACAGTGTAAAAACCGAACCATTACGTTCAGTTTATTCGTTCAAGAAGTACAAGTTAATTACATTGGCGCAAAAGACGAAGATGTATTTTCATATTTAGCTTGAGGGTAAACTAAAACATATCCAAACAAGAGCTTTTTGTCTCAACAATTGAAATTCATGAAAGAAACAACGATAATGATTTGATACATTCTCGAAAAACATGGTTATTCCTTCATCTTTAAGGATCATCGTCGGAAAAGATAATCAGTTGATGTATTACGTAGCTTTCGTATTATAATCACGAAAACAATACATCACTGTTATCTCAGGCAACGATTCTCTTACCTACAGCTTTTCCGGGATAGTATAAATACATAAACATAAAACTATATTGTATCGTAAAATAAAAAAGGCACAAAGCATTATTTATCATTAGTAGGCGCTATGTAATGACCACGAAGCTCATACTAATCTGTGCCATACCCCAAATAAAAGTAGATTATGTTAAATAAGCAACCAAAATAAGACCGGATTTTGCTACCTGAGAAATTGATCATAATAAATTTGGCTTAGGTTTAACGAATGTAAGTAAAAATAATCAGATTGTTTTTAATTTATTGGATGGCAAAAAAGCCGAAGGCCCACCCGATGGTACACACGGCTGACCAGCTGACCTCTCATTGTACGGAAATCCTATACAATGTGAGATCAGCTTAAACTGGAAATGTATAGCTTGATGTGTAGCCGTGTGTACAGTGATCACCACCGACTACGGCAATACCGTAGGGATAACAGATGCGTTGCCGTTCATATGAATGTAATAACCTATAATTATTAATTATTTATAAAAATGAGGACGGAAAAGAAGGAAGAAAACGCCCGAAAAGGAAAATAATAACCTTATCCTTTAATATTAAACGAGCAATATTTGTATAGGTACTTTTATGTATATATTTGTAATCACGTTCTCGAAAAAGGCTCTTACGATTTCGAAGAAATTTGCATTGTAGGGGTTTACGGGGGCAAAAAATCGATCTAGCTAGGTCTCATATCTGGGAAAATTCGTTTTCTCCGTATTTTCACCCGAGCAGAGTTCGGTCGCCGAAAGTTTAGAACAAGAATAATGACATGGCAGCATGGAATTAGTAAGTACCTACTATCATGGCAGCATGGAACTAGTTATGTACTATCATGGCAGTATGGAACTAGTATGTACTATCATGGCATTATGGAATTAGTATGAACTTTCCTATATTATTAAATGAGCATTCTCTATTTTCACCAGAGCAGAGCTTAGTCACCCGCGTGACCTTATTGGTATTGTTCTTTGGTAAAGTCAGATGCGTAGTACTCGCATCTGGCGTGCGTGTATGACCAGTTGTATGAACGTAAATGAAGCGAAAAGAGTCGGTAGGTAAGGAGGCTCGTAGCAGGTGGCGTTCTGTAGTTTCTGCCTACCCCATGGCAAGAAGGCGTGAGGCTATGTGTACGTGTTTAAAAATATTCTGGGTAACAGAAGTACCAATGGAGATATTTTACGATATTCATTCAACCCTTCCCCTGTCCTTTGGGGTCTGCATCCAGTGTAACCAGATGCGGCTGAATAGTAGGTAGTATTTAACATTAAACGTTCGCCATCTGACCTCTGCAGACCCATGGACGGGGAATACCTAAACTTTTATTACTTGATATCTTTCAATGCCAATGCACATAATTGTAGTTTTACGGCAAATTGGTAGTACATTATACAATATGTATAAAAAATCCCTGTCCGATCCAAAAGGGGCAAATAGGTACTGCACATTAACAAAATTTTATTTTTAGTAAGTATTATTTTTCCATTATTATTGACAATAAAAAAGTATTGCTATTTAAAATTTACATTTTTTGTACCAAATTTACCCCAAATCCATTTAAAAGTACAGAAAATTTTCAACAGTTATGACTTTGACCCGCTAAACGACGGCCTCCCGCGCCAAATGTAAAACGCCCCATTGAATAGATTCAGACTTATTAATAAAAACTTAATATATTTGTACACCAATTTCATTGGTAGGACATAGAGCTCGACTAAAATGTATACATAAGACCTTTATTGTAATACCTGTGTTCACAAATAAATATTGATTGATTGATTGATTGATTGAAAAAAAAAATTGTGGCCATTTTTTTTTTCCCTGTTCCTGAAAATTACCACATAAATAGACTCTCAGTACGATACCTAAAAACACCCTCACAGATCGGACAGGGTAATTTTACATATTGTTTAAGTTATAATTTGGGCCAATGATCTCAATTTTATTTAGTCAAGAGTGTTCGCAAAACATTTATAAAATCGCATAATTTTCCATAATTCGTTTCATATGCCATCCCAACGCGATCGTAATAAAATTCCATGGCGAATGCCAACCGTCCTGTTATGAGCCCAGGGAGGGTAATTAAATTCTGTCTGAATTCGTTAAACGTGTATGTACAATGTACACATGAAATGTTCTAAATTGTTGTGTGTTTATTGTAAATTATTTCCCGTAAACTCGTATCTGTATGCGCAGAGCGTTCGATCCTCCCTTCCTTTATTAGCAGTTCGACGGTTGAATACGAGAATACGATTGCTTCTTCAAGAATTAGGCCAAGGAAGTGTATATATTAAGTTAAGTTTATTTAGGAATATTGAACTATCAAGAAATTGCTAACTGTAAAGAGGACAACATGTTATAAATTTCAGAAAACAATTTCAACTACAAAACTTTAAAAAGTTTATTTATTTATTTTATTTATTTTATTTTACACTTTTGGAATGCTTACAGCTATAAACTTAAAATAATTAAAACAATGATTGAATGATGGCCAATTACAAGCTTTCACAGATAAAAAAAAAAAGTAGTTAATATATCAAAGACAGTAGTAACCTTAAATAATAGGTACTTAAATCAAATCTAGCGTGTACAATGTTGTGCATACATAAGCTATACATTGTCAAAGAAATTCTTGCTCAGCTTTTTTTTAATCTTAGCAACACCAGTACAGTTAATGTCGATGTCAATCTCCTGGCTAGCTGCATTAAACGCGCGACTAGCCCTTATCAGAAATGAGTTTCGTCTGTAAGTGCATTTTGCATTAGACGTGTGAAGCAAGTGAAACCTGCGTAGGAACGCACAAGGCACACGCAGTCCCACTCTGCTCAACAACTCAGAAACATCAACCGATCCGTTCATGATTTTAGATAGAAAGGTTAAATCAGCTATTTTTCTCCTTACATGAAGAGGAAGTATGTGATGTTTTCTACAACGCACAGAATAATTAGAAGAATAAGCTCCAGTACGAAACTGAATGTATCTTAAAAATTTCTTTTGTATGCTCTCTAAGCGGTCAATATAGACATTGAATTTAGGATTCCAGACTTGAGAGCAATACTCCAGGTGGCTACGAACAAACGAACAATACAATATTTTAATGGCCCTGATGCTCTTGAACTCTGACGAGATTCGGATTATGAAACCCAAGGCTCTTGACGCTTTTTTGGCTATATTATCGACGTGTGCATCAAACAAAAGTTTTGAGTCGAAAATAACTCCCAGGTCCCTAACGACGTTCACTCTGGCTATGGGGGTATCCAACAGATTGTAGACTACACTGATTGGATTTGGTTTCCGGGTAAATGAGCACACATAGCACTTTGAAACATTTAAATCCAATTTATTCTGCCTGCAGTAAATTTGGAAACTATTTAAGTCCTCCTGAAGAAGGGCAGCGTCATCTGTTGAGGAGACCTGTTTCATTATCTTCATATCGTCCGCGTACAATAATATTTTGGAGTGCTGGAAACAGGCCGCAATGTCATTGATAAAGATGTTGAACAACAGGGGCCCCAACAACGAACCCTGAGGGACCCCGGAAGATATGGACATGGTTCTAGAGGAGTAACCCTGAAGAACAACCGTTTGACACCTGTTTCGTACGTATGAAGTGAACCAGCGATAGAGATTACCCCGAATACCCATCAGTAGAAGCTTTCGCATCAAGATAACGTGATCGATACGGTCAAAACATTTGCTGTAATCGGTATAGATAACATCGACTTGGGACCTACGAGACATTGCATCAGACAGAAAGTCACTGCAGACAACAAGTATTAGTTATGTATCTGTTTTCCTAAGCAGCAATAAGACGAGTAATCATTCTTACAAAAGAAAACTGATGAAAGTTTCAAGATATTATTCTATCTCCATTCTCCTCATTAATAAATAAATAACCATTTTTCATTTAAAATGTCTGCAGTAAGCCGCTTCGTCAGTTACAAGTTGAGCTTCGAATCCCCAGTCTGCGGTCTGGGTACACGTATGACCAAACTAAGGGTCCCGGCGGACGGACCGACAAGTCACAATTTATGTAGATAATATTAGGGTACAGCTGAATAATCTCACACAAAATGAACGATTATATTCCCCAGACAATATAGGATTAGAGTAATTTAAATTGTTTGTTGTAAACGATTCAACAAATGTCGTAATAGAAACCCTCGTAGAATTATTTGATTAGACGTGTCGTAGCGTGTCATACTTTGGTGTAGTTCATTCTGTCTTTGAAGTAAAAACTTTTTCATTACGCTTATTCTGAAATGTGAACGAAACTGAATCGTCACGCTCGGGTTGGTGACGTTGAATCGAGTATACTTGGCTTCCGGAGATCGTGGAAGGCGCACTAGTTCCCATGATACCTTTTCCGAGTGTGAGAAGGGAACACCGGGGTGGTTCTTAATTGGTAAGAGTCTGACAGACCCGTCCATGCCCCAGGGCGGAGGATATCCATGAGGATTTTCCAACATAGAACAAGAATTAAAAAACCTTTACTTGGGTCCAGTAAGTCGTTATAGCTGAATCGCGCATATTCGGTGTTCAATCGCGTATACTCGGCTCCAGTTGTAAAGTTTTACTTATAGGTACGGTATGGTCTTAAGCACACACCCTCTTTTTACCCGACTGCCAAGGAAGGGTTATATTTTTCGCGCGTATCTTGTATGTATGTATATTTATAAATTTATTTATTACCTCGTATCTTCCAAACGGCTGGATAGATTCCAACTGTTAAGGCATCGTTATATTCGTCTTAAAAAACCAAGTCCCATTAGATAGGTGTTGGAAGAAAAAAAAAATGGCGGATTTTTGGCGCGAAATTGTAATACATTAAAACTTATCGAGTAGGGTATCAAAATAAAGGAAATTAAAAGGGAATTAAGTTATATGTTTAAATTCCATTAGGATTAGGTAATAAATAGGTTTAAAAAGTTTTTGATAGCGTAAAAATGGGCCATGTTTGTGTCGGACCAGTTTTTGTTCATAAGGACAGTAAAATAAAATAAAATTCTGTAGATTATATTGCTTGTTTTTCCCTTTTCAGCTCTGTGATTTTGCAGTCGGGTTTTTGAATTTTTAAATTATTTATTTACTTTATATAGTAAGGAAAAAGTGTAAAAGTGTAAAAGTGTAAAGTGTAGTACACACTGACCTAAACAAAGATTGTGTTATATGTGAACACGTTGTTAACGAACTATGTCCACATTTCTAGTGATTTTCCTTATATTTTCTTGTTTGTCGCCATCTTGTGATGTTTTATTAGAAATCCTCGACTTTGACTGCCTCGTTGGTCTAGTCGTTGCAAGCGCTACTGCTGAGCATGAGATTCTTCCTAGGTTCGATTCCCGGGTCGGGCAAAGTGTTATTGGGTTTTACATCTGGAATTTCTCAGTAGCAACCCGGAGCCTGGATTTGTGACCGGTTGGTGGCAATAGGCTCGCCCCTGTTACATGGGACTTAAACATAACTGACCAAATGTGGGTGTACTATAGGTACACCTCTGTCTAACCCTTCCAGGAATACAGGCGTGATGTTATTGGAAATCGGACAAACAATGTGGTACTTATTTATGGCTCCACAAACGAACGATATTATTTAAATAATTTATTAATTTACAGACCAAAGCTGTTTAATTATTTAATTACTACGAAACATCGTGTTAAAGTGAACGCACAATAATACTGAACCATTTGCAATCAATAAGACAATTGCATATATAATATAGATTATGTAAACCTACATAAAGCTTCGTGCAGACCAGCGCGACGCGACAGCGCGACGCGACATCGGCTATTGTTATACTGTCAAGTTTTCTTAGAAATTGTATTGTTCGAGTCGCGTCGCGGCGTCGCGTCGCGCTGGTCTGCACAAAGCTTAACTCCTCTTCAACATTTTACACAACCAGTCCTATCCTTCCTACCTACGTGAGCGTTTTTCTTACGCTCGTCCTAGCGACACACCATGTAGATCACACCTTAGATCCCTCCTTAAATCTCATCCTCATAAAACTAGCTACTATTCTTATTCCTTCTCTGTTCATGCTGTAAGACTGTGGAACTCACTTCCGCCTAGCATTCGTGATTTAAAAACTATTTCTTTATTCAAATATCGAGTAAAAGAGCATCAACTTTCCTCTCAACTATGAGTATTTATATATATATTTATATATTTAAGCTATATACGTGTAGGTATATTTAATATGTTAGTTTTAAGACTTCGCTTATTCATATTTTCTCTTCTTGTTCTCACACACTATTGTCTACATTTCTTTTTCACTTCTCCTTTCGCAGGTTTGCTGAAAGAAATTTCTTAAGAAATAAGCATTACCTTTGTACTCAAAACTATAACTATGTCGCCTCTATATGTATTTTACTGTGTGTACATAAACAATAAAATAAATAACCTATAACCCCCTAACCATGTTCATAAATATATGAATATAACTGGCAAAATGTGGATGTACTATTAGAACATAACAATATACACACACACACATACATTATATGAACATAATGTTCATTTAACATAAAATAACATCATACCAACACAACCCAGCAACAACTAGCAGAACATACTAGGTAATACGTACCTACGTAGGTACACAAACTAATAAGCGTTTCAGAAATAAATATGAATGCACCATTGAATCAGTGATTTTATTAATGATCGAGCTTTTTCGAATGAAGAAAATGTACTACAGAGTTCAGATTGATTGCAATAATTATTATACTTCTCTTCTTTGAAATTTTGTGAATAAAAAAGTACAGAAATAGTATTATTGAATAGCAGTCTAATTGCGGAGGAGGGGCTCGGGGCTAACTAATAATAACCATACGGGTCGATCGATCAGGTGAAGCTACGCTTGCCTTGATCGTTCCATGCATGAGTAACCATCTTTACATATTGAGACCCCTCCGTGCCTCGGAAGTTAAACCGTTAAACCGGTCCTGGTTGTCATTTGTGGATCTTTGGCATTCGTTACGGGTCGTCAGAATCCCGAAATCAACAAACCCGTCTAGCCAAGGGGTATTACCTAGTAACTGGACTGTGGAGGTCAGATAGGCAGTCGCTACATGTAGAATACTGGTATTCAGCTGCGTCCGGTTAGCCTGGAAGCCGACCCCAATATAGTTGGGAAAAGGCAGGCAGATGACGAGTCTTATTGCGTCAACATCACAATACTTTTATAATTTTGACAAATCAACAATATTCATTGCGTTATTTACGTTAGTTACGTTTACGAGTAGACAACAATAAGTAATTTTTAAACTATATTGTCAAAATAAAGATGACAGCGTTGAATAAAATTAGCTGCCATTTTAATAATATTAAAGTGGTAAAATAAACTTATCGACCAGAAAACGAAATAAATCAGTGTTAACCCTATTTCTTAGGTTCATCTTGAAACATTTTACTCTGTTAACTTCGTCGCCATCTAACAAAATCACGCTACATAAATAAATTTCATGCTAAGTGAGAAATATTGGCTCAATATTTATCAATAAGATGGAAGTTTACTGACTTTCTTACTGGTGTTTACACAAATCAAACAATCAAATGAAACTTGTTTTACAGATGATTTTCTCAGCTTATTTTACACTTTAGGATCTTCTGCTGTTTTTATTGACGTGAAAACGTCTTTTCACTCGGAGTACAGCCATGCTATTCTGTAACCATCTCACCGTGATAACTTAGGTGAAGTGAGCGTGGAGTGAGCTGTCATTCCTCAGGGATTGACACTATTGACAGCTCACTTCACCTAAGTTTTCACGGTGAGATGGTTACAGAATAGCACTGCTGGTAATAAGATTAATATTTCTGACCGTCAAAAACATGTGAGATTTCAATCACTAATAACTACAAGACTTTTAATGCAAGAGAATAATGGTTGAGCACGCAAAAGGTAGGTCATATTTATAACAGTTTTGGGATATTTTTTGCCTATGACGTCACATCGCAAGGGCAGGTGTATGCGCGCGACCCTGTATTTTTCTTTATATGTCGAAATTCCAATTAGTATAGTGCAAACACGTGTTCAGCTGGAGCGGTGATTCTGGTTTCGTTCTAGGGCTTCCATTACGTAATTACGTACCTAATTACGCAATTACGTAATTACGGACTCATTTTAAAGTATTTTCAATTCCGTAACTGAAGATGTCAATTCCGTACTTACGTAATTATTGGTATCATAAATCAATCAAAATTATTAACCAATAAAAAAGTATTAAGTAAGTATAAGTACCATATTATAGTTATAATGTGGCAACACTATACGATATAAGTACATCGAAATGCCGCTGAATATTTCACGAAATCATCGTCGGATGATATACGAATGTTTATAGTCGAACTATTGGAACGGTTGAAATATAATTCTACACAAAAATGTACAAATTCACAACCACAACCGAGTACATCGGACGCAATTGCCACCAGTGACGATGATGAAGAGGAGTTGACAATCGCACAACAGTTGGACAAAGAAATAAACAAAGTGACTGTAAATAAACTAATTTCAACAGTAAACACAGATCTCCATTCCACAGTGCCGGATTAACCACGTAGCAAGAGTATCAAATGCTACGGGCCCCGCGTAAAAGGGGACCCCGCGTATCCAAACGGGCCCACTTCCGCATGAGCGTAATTTTTTGAGTGAATCTATTAATATTGAATTTACTTGATGTCACAAAAACGTGATATGTAATTTTTTTTCCGACTAAGTCAATCCACGTCAGACAATCGATAATACAATGGTTAACATATTTTTAAAAGTTGATGGCAAATATACATATTGAGTAAGTATTGTTTTTTTTTTTTTACCACTATACTCAGCAGATCAAGGGCCCCTCGATAAAATTTGCTACGGGCTCCGCGCTTGCTTAATCCGGCACTGCCATTCCATTATTAGGGTAGAAATGTGTATTTACGACAGCGCTGGCGGCGGTCGCGAAGTGTTTTTGACTGCAGCGTATAATTATTTGCTTTCGATAACGCCTACAAGTGTCGAAGACTCGAAGCCGAGCGAGCCTTTTCATCAGCCGGATATTTTTGAAATAAACTTAGAAGTTCCCTGAGTGACAAAACTTTAAATGCTTTGTCATTTATGAGATCACATTTTCAAGAACGAAAATTATAATCGGGACGAAAAAATATGGTTTGACTTTCACTTAACTGATGTGATGTAGCTACAATGATAAGTTCCTGAATAAATATTTTTTTGTTTAAATATTGTGTTCATTTCGATAATTCCTTGAATTTAAGATAGTAAATGATAATTGTAAAAATTTTAGATACTCTATGTACGATATTTACCAAAACAATAGTCGATTTAAAAAAAAATGGAAAAATTACGTAATTACGGAATTGGAGAAAAAAGTTGCGTAATTAGTTACGTAAATGACATTTCCGTAATTTTGGAAGCCCTATTTCGTTCCCAAGAGTTGATAAAGGACTACCCGGACCTAACAAAAATGTTTCGTAAATAGGGCTTAAAATGCATAATATATGAAGTTGACAATAGCTTAACAATTTCATACATAGCATCATATCAACCGTAAATCGGCTCAGAAATTTAAAAAAAATCCTATCCAAGAAAACTTGCATCATAAGGAATGCAATCAACATAATTTTTTGTAATTCATTGTAAATGTTAAATAACATCACTAAAGAAATTGGTTATTATTTCACCACACGTTTTCACGAAACTCTGCGACGCGGGCTCGAATTTCGCCTAACTCATTGTGTTTTGTGACTTCCCGTTAAACTGAACCACAGCAAGCCACCAAGCCGCCAAGCAATACCTATTGCTTGGCGGCAGACAAAGATATGGTGCTGGTACTTCCACGAATAAGCATCTTCACCAAAAGCGTAAAGGGCCTAAGCACACGGAACTTGATTTGCGCGCTTTAGACACGTGAAAAAGCGACGTTAGCGCATAAAACCAGTTTTTTTATAGGCAGAAAACGTTGCATGAAAAACCCAGTATTCCTTAATAAAAAATTAACGAAAGTTTCCCCAAAGCCGCTTCAGGAATCAAACTTTAACCAAATGTATGCTTTAACGAATCCTTTGAGCTTGGTTGAATTTCCTTTATGATAATACAATCGATGGTTTAAATCGATTTGCTTAAGAGCGTGCATTATGAAAGTGGGCAACGTCGCAAATAAATGTCAAATATTTCGCTGTTTTGAATAATTTGACAATATTACTGTATGGAAATTAGAAATGTGGTTAACTAGCGAACTAGAATATTGATTATGAAATGCAATAATAAATATCGTATCACTGAACATTTAGTTTTAGATGTAAAAAAAGTATTTGGAAACTTTCCAAATGCCTTTTTTACAACAAAAACTGGTACAACGTCAACTTCAATATTATAATTGAAATTCATTATTAATATTCTAGTTAGCTAGTTAGCCACATTTCTTAATTCTGTACAGTAATAATGGTGCCGATTCTCTTGTCACAAATGCCTCTAAACTAGACTAAAAATCACCTAAATTTAGTTTATTCCTGTCAACCGACGATTTCCCATTCTAAAATAGACTAAAGTTTTGCTTTGACAGCACTAAGATGGCACTGAGTTAATTAATTTAATGAACATGGCAATTTTGCTACTCTGAATTTGACGTTTTTCAGCTAAAATTCTGATTGTCTAACTAAATCTGACTATTTCTAATCGCGATTAAAAATGGTATGGTAATGGTGTGTACAATTAGTAGTCATGAACTAAAATTCACACCAATATCTCAACTTCAGGTGCAAAAACAGTACTGTATCTTTTTTTAATTTTCTTATGCCTCGAATATGGTGTGTCCTATCGCAAAAATAATGAAAATTTCGAGCCCCTTTATAAAAAACATAAACCCCTACAACTCAACATGTAGGTAATTTTTTTTTTTTTTCCATACAAAAAGTGAAAATTTCCTTAAGAAACACGTCGAAGCTGCCCCCAACGTGCGCCCCAGCTCTTAAAAAAAATCACGGGGTATGGTAAACAAGTACCACGTGGAGTCGCGATTGTCGAATGCGATTTTAGTTATATCAAAATTATTTTTAAATTTAGAGAATGTTTTTTGCAAAATACCTTTAAGATTCTCATAGCCAAAAGTAAGGAATTTTAGTGATAGTTTAGTTAGCAGGTAGATTTTTGACAGCTATTTGCGACGTTGCCAACTTTTAGTATAAATGTTATTAAGTGCTTAGACATTGCCAACATCAATAAACCGTGATAAAACAACTAGAGATTGCTCTTTGAGGAAGCAGCCATTAGTTTTTTCAGTCAATTAGGTATTAATTGTCTGAAGTTCTGCCCAGCTTTAACGATTCTTAGTATTTTTCAATATTTTTTTTCCATTAGTTATAATCCTCCGAAGCTTACCTTATCTACGTATAAAACACTAGCTTCCATATTTTTACGTCTCTTGACATTTCTCGGGACCCTGGGGTCCCGGACCTTTGGAAGGCGTACGAGGGGCCAAAGCCAACTCGCAGAGGCCCGTTAGACGTTTTTAATGAAATGAGGCACCAACCGACGATTATCCCTGTATGTACTATGCAAGTGCACCCAAGGACAACCCCCGGTTGGTGTAGGACTATTGGAGGATATGGAAACAAAGATATTGGACTATGGGTTTGGGTGGCTTAAGTTGACTGGTGACCTGGAACTATGGAAGGACTATGGCCCCTGCCTGATCAATGTTTTATAAGTACACGGATAAAATGGCAGGGGGTGACTTGCACACTCAATAATGGGACCCTGAAAACTGTCGCTAGCACATAGTGACGTAGCGACAAGGGGGCAACACGTCCTGAGGTGCTTGAGGAGTGGAGAGGTATTCCACGGCTTTCAGAACAATCCCAGAGCCCGGAAGATGGTCAAGATCCCAACGAGCACTTACTGAAATACTTCCTTCCTCCGAGCACGTTTGCTCTTGCGAATCTCCACTCAAGCCGGCCAATTAAGGCAAGAATGAGGTGGGAGCTCTGTTCCTCGTCAGTGTTCACTCCAGCCGGCCAATAAAGGCAAGCCAGAGATGAGGAACAAGATTTCTCCCGGGAGATAGGGTCCGTGGGGTCGCTACTGCCCAACAGCTCGCCACATGCTGCCCTGCGGGTTTCTGTATCTCTCTTGGTCTGGCTCCTAATCCTAGACCTGTTCCGGCAAAGTAAACTCTACCGGCACAGACCCAGAGTTTGGAGCGCGCAAGCCCCACCACGACGTCAACGTAGAGATACGGCGGTGGGGTAATAATTATTATTATTATAAAGTGTAGATTAGTGTAGATTTTCTACAATTTAATTATAACTTATATTGCAATGAAGACGATGTTTGTGTTGTAACGTAAACAAAAGCAAACGGAGTATACAAGGATTTGGCAGTTTTTAGGGTTCCGTACCCGAAAGGTGTCAAACGGAACCCTATTACTAAGCCTCCGCTGTCTGTCTGTCAGCGAGCTTTATCTCATGAACCGTAATAGGTAGACAGTTGAAAATTTCTCAGATTATGCATTTCTATTGCCACCATAACAACAAATAATAAAAATATTGTAAAATTAAAAATTAAAAGGACATACAAAAAAATAATGATTTTGAAAAAAAAAAAACTACCCTGGTATGGGGAGTGTTATTGTCTAGAACTGATTGAGTAGAACAAATATATTTTTATTTTCTTTTATCTACAAAACTGAAGAAATAGGGGTCGTATAAGTTGTCAGTTTTAGACTATTTTTGTACGAGCTTTATATCAACAAGTTAGGAATTAGAAACTACTATATATTATCTACCATAATATACTGTATATAATCAACAAATACAAAAAAAAAACAATTTGTAAGTTATATTATTTAAATATGGGTGATTTTATGCAACTGCAAAAAATTACTTTGTAATTCATAGTACCTATCATTATAAAATACAAATTTATCTTTGCGATTTTTAATATTTAAGATGAAAAATAATGATTTTCTTCGTTTAGTATTTTCATTTACTTGCTAAATATTGTACGGTGGTACGGAACCGTTCTTGTGCGAGTCCGACTCGCACTTAGCCGGTTTTTTTGGTATGTTTAAATACATATTTCGGTATTCCTCAATTTTCTGATAGCAATAGGCTCGCTCCCGTTACATAAAATAAAATAAAGTTTATTTCGGACGACAACAAGTTAAACGATGATAGATGCAAAAGTATAAAATGTAGCGCAGCTAACAACATATTATGATATGTTATAAGTCCTTAATTTTCGAAATTGCACCTTCCACAATTTATCTTTGCATCACCCAAAGGTTGACTGGTAGAAAATGCGTATGACATTAAGTCCGCCTCTGTTACTGTCGTTGCTTGAAGTATTAAATAAATAAATTGGTCAATGTCTAAAGCTTTGTGCAGACTAGCGCGACGCGACAGCGCGACGCGACAACGGTTATTGTTATACCGTGAAGTTTTCTTAGAAACTGTATTGTTCGTGTCGCGTCGCGCCGTCGCGTCGCGCTGGTCTGAACGAGCCTTAACACGTTCGCAATCACCTCTGTCACCGATTGGCTAATCTCATTCCTCCGGCGTAATATTTACTCTGGATATTAGGACAAAGATCCTTATTTACAGGTGTATTTGAACAGGATCGATGCTGGCAATTTGGACGTAAGTGCCGAAAGAGCAAAGGCACATTAGGTACGTTTATATAGGAACAGACCTACGTAGATCTAGCTAGGTGTGTATCTGCATCTACTTTAATCTTACTCGGGGAGAGTAATTGGTAAACAAATTGACTACGAACTTAAGAGCGCGCGTTCTGAAAGTGGGCAACATCGCAAATACATGTCAAATATTTCGCTGTTTTGATTAATTTGGCAATATTACTGTATGGAAATATGAAATATGGCTAACTAGTGAACTAAAATATTAATTAAGAAATGCAATCATTAATATCGTAACACCGAATATTAAGTTTTAGATGTAAATAAGTATTTGGAGACTTTCCAAATGCATTTTTTAAACCTTAAACGGCTACAACAAATTCAGTGTTATAATAATTGTAATTCATTATTAATATTCTAGTTCACTAGTTAGCGATATTTCATATTTCTATACCTACAGTAATATTGCCGAATTAATCAAAACAGGTAAATATTTGACAGCTATTTGGCGACGTTGCCAAGTTTTAGAATGAACTCTCTTAAATCGTCCGAATAATCAAAAAACAACCGTAATTTTTTAACAGTTGTATGAAATGGCTATTGGCCATTGCCATTTCAATACTGCCATTACAAGGCAAATTGGCGTAGGGTGTCCAGTTGCTTAGCAATTAGTTTTCCTGACTGCATAACAGCATGAAAATAGAATTTGTTTTGTTTAATGACTATGATTTATGAAATAACTAGCTTTCGCCCGCGGCTTTGGAGGTCAGAAGTTTTTCCACGGGAACGTACTACCGGGATGAAAAGTATTGTATTATATATGTCTTAATCCAGTTCATAAACTATCTGTGTGCCAAATTTCATCCAAATCCGTTTGCAGCCGTTTTAGCGTGAAAGCGTAACAAACAAACTCACCTTCGCATTTATAATATTATCTATATATATAAAAGGGGAAGCTGACTGACTGACCGACACATCAACGCAGAGCCGAAACTATTGGGACTAGGAACGTGAAGTTTTGCACACAGCTTCCTTTTATAATATAGGGGAGCACAATTAAGAAGGGGTTTTTGAAAATTCCATTAAGGTTGGGGGGATTTCGTTTGTATGAAAAATCTTATTCCTTGAGTTAATCAAATTTAAACTTGGCACAAAAAGTACTAGGCTTGCATGAATTCAATATAATAATTCAATTAGTTAGTTAAGTTAGTTAGTTTGTTTAGTTTTTCCAGACATCGCAAAGCAGTTGGTCGACTCTTCATGTGACCAGAAGGCTAGCCTATTCGTCGGCCAGAGAATCAGCATTGCCATACAATGTGGCAATGCTGCCAGCCTTTTGGGCACTTTTCCTGTTGACAGCGATGCGAACGAATTTTTTGATGCCCTATGATTGTTCCTCCCCCACCCCCTTCTTATATTAATTGTATAGTTAGTTAGTGTGTCAAATATTACAAAACGTTAAATAACATATTTCAATCATGAGAAATTGTGCACAATTTCTGAGCAGTAACGTAACAAAAAGTACTAGGTTTGCATGAATTCACGATAGTCTTCAATCATTATGTTATGCTACTAATAGGATTTGGATGAGGCAAACAGATATTTTATAACCTAGATTAACAAATATGATACTTTTTATCCCGATAGTACTTCATGGGATTATTCTAGACTTACACGCCAGCGAAGCTGCGGGAAAAAGCTAGTTATTTACATATTAGTTAGAATGGTAAATGTTAAGAGAACATTGCAATTAATATAATTAATTCAATAAAAACACTTAAGATACCTATTTCAATGCTAGATTAATTTTGTTTCTAGAAGCGAGTATTAAGTAAGAAGAAAATTGTTACATAGACAATTAGTACTACGCACTTAAGTTTTGGATAGATTACATAATCCATCCAATTACATACATCCAATTATTATCATTCAATTATTCCAGAATTAAAACCTCTTCAATTATGCTGAAGTATTTCATTACAATTTCAACTCTTAATACGTGTAAACTTTAATTATTAAATGAATATTTCAACTAATAGTTCTAACTATTTACCAAATAACTTGCATTGTTTCCAAGACTGTCGACATCAAACATCATAAACTTATCTTTAACTTAAAGGTCTCCTTCACGCTGCATCTTCTGTTCTATATTATTATATCTAAAACGTTTTGTCAAACTTAGACAAGCTGTCTACGCCGCAGACATCTTTGCAGTGGTTTTTGGTAACTTAACATGAACTTATATTATTAAGTTTACACGTCCCAAACTAATCTTGGACTATTAGAAGTTTTACTGACGTTTTACAAAGGTTTGACGTTTTGGTGACGTGTGACAACATGAAAGGTTATGATTTATTCGTTAAAGCCTCAATATAATCTTATTTATTTCTGTTTCTGATTCAATTCTGAGCCACTTTTTGTATGCCACTGAATTAAGTGTATCCATATACTTCCATTATAAATAATATAATATTATAATATAAATGCCAAAGTGACCTGGGTTAGGGCATACGTCAAATTTCAAATCAGGTAGTAAGAGTGATCCCTCTAGTTATAGACCTATATCTGTGCTACCAGCATTGAATAAAATATATGAAAAAAACATGCTAAACCAGAAATTGACATATTTTAATTCAAATGGGATTTTACATAGTCACCAGTTTGATTTCACGAAAGTTGGCACGACGACTGACGCAGGAGTAAAACTTATCAGTCACATTTTGGAATCTTCTCCCAAGATTCCTAAATGTGACTGATAAGTTTAGTTTTGTAGTCCCAGGATGCAATTGGCATTTTTTGTGACCCCGCAAAAGCGTTTGATTGCGTTGACCACAATACACTAATCTGTAAATTACACCACTTCGGAGTTCGTGGACAAGCTGCTGATCTTGCTCTTTCCTATCTATCAAACAGGCAGCAAAAAGTAAACGTTAATGGGCCGACGGCCTCGGGGTCTCTAGTTAAATGGGTGTGCCGCAAGGTTCAATTCTCGGCCCTTTCTTATTTCTAGTTTATATAAATGACCTTCCTTACATGATGGCTAACTTATCGGATATAATTCTATTCGCTGATGACTCTTCTCTTACTTTTAAAATAGATAGAAAAGATACAGATGTCTTACATGTCAATACTAGTTTGGCTGTTCTTTCCAAATGGTACTTTTACTTAATGCAAACAAAACTAAATGTATTATGTTCTCATTACCAAATGTATCTCAAGTGGGTCTAAATTTAAAACTTGATGGCAAAAAATAGGCTGCAATGACAGAAACTATATTTTTAGGAATTACTTCAGATTCAAAATTGCAATGAGGCGCCCACATTAGAACTCTTTCAGGTAGATTAAGTTCAGCAGCATATGCAGCATGAAAAATAAGGCAGTTGACTGATATAGCAACAGCTAGGTTAGTTTTGCTTATTTCCACAGTATTATGTCTTATGGCGTTCTGCTGTGGGGATCGGCAGATGACGTAGATTCAATTTTCATATTACAAAAGAGGGCAATCCGCGCTATCTATAAAATGGGTCCTTGCGAGTCCCTTGGCATCAAATTCAAAGAAATGGATATACTGACTCTGGCTTCTCTTTATATCTTAGAAAGTATTTTGTATGTTTGCTGAAACTTAAGATTTTTCAAAATAAGAAGCGATTTCCATAATATAAATACACGAAGTAGACATGAAATTGTGATAAACAAATTTAGATGAACTAAAACAAGCAAGTCATTTCTTATAAACAGTATTCGCTTTTATAACATGTTGCCAAAGTCGGTTACAGAACTTAGCGATGGGAAGTTTAAAACCCACATTAAACGTGTCCTTATCAAGAAAGCATATTATACAATTAAAGACTACGTTGAAGACAATGTAGTTTGGCAATAATTCCTTCTGCACATGTGGCTTCCCTGTTACCTCATTAACGGCAAATTATGTAAGAGTCTATTAATTACTCCCAAATAACCATGTTTTTTCTTTTTTACTTTCTTGCTTGACATAATCATCCTAATAATTAACGTTATATACGTGCAATTTAATTTCAACTTTTTATTAGTGGCTTTTGTGAACATGATAATTATTTAGATTTGTTACAGTTGTAATTGCAATCATGTCATTTCGTTTTATGTATCTTCTCTAAAGATTATTTTCTATTTTGTGAATGTGAGAACGCTGTAGGCTTAGTGGACAGTAGATTTGTTGACCATATTCTATTTTGTTAAGTACCTGGTACTTATTGAAAGACCTACACAGTCCTCTCATACCTATTAACACTGTTATTTGAAGATATTGTAAAAACCAATTATTTTTTAGAGAGTAATCGTGGAGTTTCTTGCCGGCTCTTCTCCAACGTTTCATAATTGCCCATGTAGGTTTATGTGAAATAAAATAATTTGAATTTGTCACTTTTTTTTATCCCAGTGGTATGTTTCCGTGGTATAATTTCCGACCTCCACGCGAGAGAAGCCGCGAGCAAAAAAACTAGTAAGTATTCTTATAAAATAGCCCTTTCGTTCTGTCTACTCAAAACATTGCAAGCAATCCTACAGCATCACCTCTCATTCATTAGAAAGCGGATCTAGTTTATGACGAGATTCTAGAAACGCGTTAGTGACTTCTATTTCATGTAAGTAGCCTCTTTAAAAAGGGAGCAAAATACTTTGTTCTTAAATCTTAAAAGGTAAAGTACGGTACGTTAATGTAAAAAGGTAAGACAACAAACAAGGCTGTATTTTTTAAGCGAAAACAGTTTATTGAAAGTAAATAGTGTGTCGAAAGGTTGCGTTTCACGTAGGCCTATTGTCACGACTCACAGAATGTCTTTGGAGAGTATTTTCAGTAGACCTCATCCATTCATTGCTTTCCGCCAGGTCAAGAGCAGGCCAATTAACTAATTTAAAAGAAAAAACCGGACAAGTGCGTGTCGGACCACGCAAAATGAAGGGTTCCGTAGTTGGGATGAATTAATCCCAAGAACAAACTTATCATTGTAGTTGAAAAACATGTTCTCCCATACATTCCAACTGAAAATGTAAGTTTGTACGCACAATATTGAGAGATTTACTTTTAAGACCATATCCTTCTGGTTTTCCTGTATTCTATGAGTAAAGAACCATTATCTGTATTTTTTTCATCAATTTTATTAAATATCTTTGAAAGTATTTAGTTTATACTTATTAAAAATATATATTTGGGATCCTCCCAACATCCCCTTTCATTTGATATGTCACACGGTTTTGTTATTAGCCCCCAAAAAGTAAGTATAAATTCAAAATTGATTTATTTACTTTACACGTCCGTGTTTGGGTCACAGAAATACATAATGTGTACCAAATTTCAACTTAATCGGTCTATTAGATTCGGAGCAAATTGGCTGTAACAGACGGACAGACAGACAGACACACGAGTGATCCTATAAGGGATCCGTTTTTCCTTTTGAGGTACGGAACCCGAAAAACCATAAATAATTAGGAATAGCGAAAAAAAATTATCGAAAGTTGTCGAAACGTACCGCCACGCGTCGGTCGAGATTTGTGACGTCACACAAACAAGATGTCTTCGGACAAACATTTTCCGTAAAACTTTAACGTTTTCCGAGAACGTACAATTAATCATCGCGGATGCTGCTGAGATAGCGTTACCCGTGGGCTGCAATCAAGCTAGGAAGTGGGCGGGCTAGAGTACTTCCTTCAGATTGTACTAGGAAATAAAAGAACAATGCAGTGTGCAGAATGCTTTTGAAGAAACTTAAGCTGTTTTTCATCGAACAGATTGTTTAGCGTCCGAACTCTGAGTTCAAGGAATTTTTGGTTGGAATATCGTTTTAAATTTCTTTAATGCGACTGTAACTATGATAGGAAATGGACATTAAGCCTTAATTCTCCATCGAAAACATGCCAGCTGATGCTTACGTGCTTATTAATAATTCAAATGTTAGCTTACGATAGGCATACCTATACTTAACAACAACTTTCTAGTTTTGAAACATTTCTGAACGTTTCATTGGTAACAATAAGAAACAAGACGAAATTGTATCCTAAATTCTCAACAACGTTACTTGCATGTCAATACGATCCAAAAATGATTTGATTAACATTAAATCGTGGGAGGCATTTGGTATTTTTGTATATTTTTTCAGCGAACATTCTTTGATACAGCATTCTTCTCTTCGCAAATATTTTATATTTACGTCATTTTGAAAGTAGGTTTGATAAACGCACGTTTTACATTCTTTACCTTTGACTTTTAAGTATATTTAATTCATAAATACTTATCGCAGTACCTTATGTTTTTCTCATGGAACAAATATCCGTACCTACTTAGGTATACAGGTATTAGGTACGCAGGTGGCTACAGGAGTTCACCCACACTCAAGCCGAGCACTGGTGGACCTCGACACCGGGCTGCAGGCAGTCCAAGGAAGCCATGCCATCCTTGGATACCAGGCTAACCCGGCGTTTACTACGCCTGGATAGGAACGGCCTGCGCCTGGTGACGGGTACCATCACGGGCCACTGCTCGCTGAACAAACACTTTCACACAATAGGCATAACGGACAGTCCTCTGTGCAGGGCGTGCATGGAGGCTGAGGAAACCGTCACGCACGTGCTTTTTGAATGCACAGGCGTCACCCAGATTAGAACACAGACCCTCGGGACACCCAGATCTTTCACAGATGTTCTGAACAGACCAGGAGTTTTAATAAACTTCTGGAGGGAGGTGGGCTGGTTGGAGTAACCACCAACGGCCGCTATGGCCCACGCACAATGGTCCACTGTAGGACTAAGTGCGGAAACCAAACCCCACAACATAGAACATAGAACATAGGTATACAGGGTGGCGATTTAGTGACGTGCATCCGTCAAGGGGGTGTGACTTTCACTTTCGCTATGAAACACATACATGTAAAAGATTCGTGAAAATTTCGAGACTTCGTGAATATATGAAAAAAAAAATAGTGTATCTACTGCTCACAGGTTTTTTTTTTTAAGAATCTGGTATGAGTTTCATGGTGAAAGTTGTTTAGTATGGCGGGTAGAATCACCCCCTTGACGGATGCAGGTATCTAAATCGTTTGTTGTTCTGTTAATTTTTCATGCCTAAACTACTGAAGCGATGGTTAAGAAATTTGACAGATGGACATATAACCCAAGACCTGGAGAAGGGTGGGCTTCTTTTCATTCTGGATCACAGAAGACTAGTTAGTTTCTAATAACGATTTAAGGTTTCTATAATAGGGAGAAGTTGACAAAAAAAAAAATTACATTATTTTTGGATTTTACCTGACGGACAAAATTTTTTTTTGTCCGTCATGTAGATTATTAATATATAATATTGGACACCTATTTTTTCTTTTTTTACGTAATTGAAAGATTACGGCAATACATTGAGTTAAAAGGTAGGTAGCATGACGTCACTCCCCGGTAGATTTTATACTGACTTGTGACGTAGCGAGGCAGCACTCCCCAACTTCAATGCGTTTTATCTAAACTATTTTTTATTGATAGGTATGATATAGCAAAAAATACGTGTCTAATATTTTTTTTATTATCTGACTGACGGACTAAATAGCTTTTTTTTCCCCCAGTCAACATCTCTATTGTAGATGGACTATCATGAAATAAAAGATTGTGAAGTTTTTAAGTAATTAAGTATGGAGTTTGGGCCACATAACTATCAATAATGTTCATAGTGAACAAGAATTTAAATTCTACAAGCCTTATTAAAGCTTCATCAGCTATACCTATACATATACCTACGTAAGTAAATATCTGTCTTTTGAACGCAGATTTTCACGTTAAATCAACGTGTATTTATTAAGTAAAATACTGAAGCAAATTGCGACGGCATCGATGCATAAAAATATAGGCATAACTGTATTTACATGAAACTGACATCAAAGAGGCGCATTTATTTACGTTTTACAGAGTAAATAACTGGTCTACATAGGGAAATAAACTTGTTTAATGAGGAGCTATGAGTAAATACAACTGTATTTTTCAATATTTGGCTGCGGCTCTGTTTTTTATTATACTCTAGCAGCTTGTACAAGGACAGACTAAGGGATTTTATTCATAAACGTAGCTTAAGAGGCCGTGCACGAAATCGACTGATTTTGATCAATTTTGTTCATTCGTTGTGAGAAAGGGAAAAATAATTTAAACAAAACTATTTGTGATTTGAAGAGTCGAGTTCTTTGTTTTGCATGTGGCTGAAAGGGTTTTTCAAATAAGTTAAGTATTCATGGAAAATCACAAATATTCGCAACAAGTTTTCCGAAAAATTACGCGATACGACGTTTGATCACTTTTTATAAGAAACTTGTTTTGGTTTTGAACATCGTTATATGGTCTACTTGCATCTAGCTGAACTTCTTTTTTCAACTTCGGTAGAAATATATTTAAAAAAAAAAATGATATTGAAAAATCCTTTCTTTTTTTACCCTGTTTGTAATGTATTCATTTCTATTATTTCGCAAACCATATCAAGAAAATTTAATCACACATTAGTCTTCAGCTATCCTTGAAATAAAATCAAAATTTTATTTTATGATTATATATTGTATAATCATAAAATAAAATTTTGATTTTCTTCAATTCTTCATTAGGAGAAGCTCGTGGCCAAGTAATAATAGCCGCATGGTTCGATCCATCAGGTTAAGCTACGCTTGCCGGGGTTAGCTAGTGACCATCTTAACATACCGGGACTCCTCCGTGCCTCGGAAAGTACGTCAAGCCGTTGGTCCCGGCTGTCATTCGTGGATCTTTGACAGTCGTTACGGGTTGTTAGAAGCCCAAAAGTCTGACAACCAGTCTTACCAAGAGATCATGTCTTACCCAGTTACTGGGTTGTGGAGGTCAGATAGGCATTCGCTCTATGTAAAATACGGTATTCAGCTGCTTCCGATTAGACTGGAAGCCGACCTCAACATAGTTGGGAAAAGACTAGGCAAATTGATTGACAATATCTTCATTAAATAAGTCAAAGGAGAAATAAACCGTATTTTCGAGAGCGCAAAAGTGATGCAACTACGAGTATTAACAGGTGCTGTGACTGACCCGAATGGTTTAGCACCACGAAAACTGTACTTTTATAGTTACACAGATTGATTTAATGTTTCAATTATTTCAAGCTTTCTTACAATTAGTTAAGTTTTCCCCCAAATTGTTTATTTTTGTGTTTTGTTCTTTCTTTGCGTCATGTGTACCGCAAATAAACGTATTTTCTTTCTTTTCTTTCTTTCTTTCTTTAAGTTATTGACGAAAAAGGGTTTTTTTTCGTGCACGGATCCTTAATTACTAACTTCAGCTGAACCATACATTTACTGACGTTTGGGGGAAATAAAAGTTAAACATCACGCCGGTAATTCCTAAAGGGTTAGGCAGAGGTGTACTTATAATACCTACACCCATGTTTCGCCAGTTATGTTGGTTCCATGTAATAGGAGGCGAGCCTATTGCCATCAACCGGGCACAAGTCCAGACTGTGGGCTGCTACTGAATAATTCCTGTTGGAAAAACCCAAAAACACTTTACCCGACCTGGGAATCAAACCCAGGACCTCATGCTCAGTAGTAGTGCTTACGACCACTAGACCAACGAGGCAGGCAAGCAATTCCTACTATTGAATGCCTAAGTTGATATACATCGCTCCGCGCTACAGGACCATAAAATGAAACCAACATTTATGCTGAGCATTGTTTACCCAACTAAGTGTAACATGTTTTTAAAACCCCTGTAGATACTCCAGCTTATAACCCGCAAATGGCTAAAAGGCTAACATAATATACCTACCGTAACTCCTGAAACCACTGCGGTTAATGTAACTGTATGAAGGTAGCCACTTGTAATTGAGGCGTCGCTTTCAGAAACTGTAGGTGCAGATTTAATAAAAAAGACTTAGAATTACATGAGAAAATAATCTTCGGAGAAAATGATAAAATCTCTTCTCTTTCAGGTCCGCTTGCAGAGATTTCTTTAGAAATGAGAACCTACCTTTATACTGCAGTTTCATTATATTATTTACTGGGTGTTAATAGATGGCGACATAGATAAAAATAAATAATTTTATCTTTAGTTAAAAATAATGTCAATAAGAAGGCGCGACAAACATTGCTGTAGTATTTATAATTATATTTCTGGGGCTTTGGTATTTGCAAAAAAATCTTTCTTAGTCTGATAACTAGCAAGATGATCATCTTAAAGTATCATTGATCAAAATCAAACGCCGTTTATTCAAATTAAGCTGAGAATCAGCTATTTATGAACGTCAAAGTTACATAAGAAAGTCCCCCAAAACGGCCGCCCTTCACCGCTTCCTACTGATTTAGCTGATCTATCAAATACTCAAGGACATCTTTACTTAAAATATACGATATTTAGCATAGATAGTTACCTACCTACTCGTAACTGTCTACTTAGTACTTATAATTAAAATTAATTGACTACGGCGTGAAATATCCAAGAGTTCGTGTTCCAAACTTTAGGAATGACATACCTAGTAAACAAAGTGCTCCTCTAAACATCAGAAAACACATAAATTATATTGTAACACAAAAATGTAGTAATAATCGAAAATCCAACCAAAATCGACGAAATTACATGCAAAATAACTTTCTTGGAAAAAGTGACACGAAAATTGAATATGGGGGAATATGAGCGTTGTTTATTTTTAGTCTTTACTGCAAAGGTTAAGTGTCTGTCTACGTTGTTCATCTCTATAGGGTTATATTGGAAAATAAACTCTCCGGAGTTTACAAGAACAATCATATCTACGAGTATCGTCAATTGAGACATTCTTCAGCCCTGCCCACACTAAGATGGCGGCAATTCGAAATTTGATTTGCCAAAAATAAGACATGGAACAATTTTTGTTCCGAGACAGTGTGTCTCGGAGATGTCGCAGCACATGTATCACGATTTGCGCCTCAGTGTGGACGTTGAAGTGGCAATTGAAGTCGGCTAACTCGGCCATGTTAACCGTAGAACCGATGACCGGTGGAGTAGACGTTTTCTTGAGTGGGGACCGCGAATCGACAAACGTAAAGGCCCTATAGCTAGGTGGAGGGACCCGATCATCGCAGGGTGGCTTGTAGCAGCTGGATTTGCCGAGAATAGAGCTGAATGGCGTGCAATTGGAGAGGCCTATATCCAGCACTGGACTGCTGGTGGTTGATGTTGATTTATTTATTTATGTATATGTAAACAATCGTTAGTAGGCATGATGATGTAGACGAGACCTTACAGCTGCCAAGTAGTTATTTATAAGAAATACATCGAATACATTGTAATATTATTCGATTGGATTTTCTCACAGCTTCTTTTTCAATAATAAATCGAAGTCAATAAAATTACGAATGTAAAGAAATACAACGCTGAGAGAATTTCCAAGTAGGATAATTGGGTATTTTGGCTTTAAATAGGTACCATTTGTAATTGAGAAATTTGTGGGCGCTTTAAAACAGCCACTACGAAAGGCCATCCTGGCCATACGTAAGTATTTTTGACGCAACTTGTGCAGTCAGCCCTGGTGCCAACTTCGATGACTGGTTAACATATTAAATATAACACAACATGTGCTATTATTGTATAGGTTTTTTGTTTTGTAGTTAGATAAATTCGTAGGATTATTATTACAATTCTTATGCAGTCTTCTGCATAGAAATCGTACATAATCCGTTTAGTATTTAATTGGTACAAACCGATAGAGAAATTACTCTCGATTTTACTTGGGAACTTATTTTCGATTTAATTTTAGTATTGATCCAACTGAGGATGACCAGTAGAACAATATTGAATTCAAAGATTATCTTTGAATGATCGGTCCTAAAATCCCGGTTCTCCAATACCATGTAATTACAGTTGAAACGAATTAATGTCGCAACATTCAATAGTCGCATACAATCCGATTAGGGGCTCGCGTATAGCGGGACGTTAAACGCATTATTCAGTTAGCATTGTGTAAGTGCACGAGACAAAGATACACCCTGTCTCCGAGTAGGTATGTGGGTGAGCCAGGCGCGATCGCAAATAAGTGCACTTACCTGTTGATTGCACCCTATTACGTTTTATTGTAGAAGACGACGACTTACATTATGACCTGATAAAAAATAGGGTGAATTAACTCATTGATATCCTGTGGAAATTTAAAAGATTTTTTATATCGTACTTAGCCTGATTTATAAGTCCGACAGCTGAAAATGGTCCCATAAAAGTAATTTACTGCTCTTATAATCGTTAATTCACCCCTTATGAAAATTAATCGTAAAGATATATTATATATATATTGTCACTTACCTGTGCTCAGCAACGCTCCACAGTATAACGAACGATATTTTAATTTTACAGCGACGTATATATTTATTTAATTCAGAATTCTCTAATTTATAATAAGTAAGTAGTCAACAGGTAACACAGATGCGAGTATCAACAACAGTTTCTAAATATCTCAAAAGTTACAACAAGTTACAACGCGCTCAGGATCATGTTACTGAGAGAGCCGTCCGTAACAATAATAACACTGACAGGAAGACAAAACCAAGCGTATGTGGGAGTGAAGAGAAGGCAGAGAGGAAGCGAAGAGTAGGCATCACAGGTAGCTCGAGATCAGCTCAGAAGTAGAAAATACAAACCGAAACGAAACAAAATCAAAGAAAACCGGACACGAGAGCGTAGTGTTAACACGCGCGACGTGACTCCTGCGAGTTCGGTTAAGGTGTGAAAAGTCTGTAAGATTCAACAAGTGGTTTGCGAGCGCCGGCGACGCGGGCCGGCTCGGAGGTCCTCGCGGCGGGAAAGCTCGCCCGCCAGTGCCCCGAGCTGCGCCGCCCGCCTGCCTGCGGGGCGCGTCGGTGTGCGTGCGGCCCGCGCGCTACACCCTTCATTGTTAACCCTGCGCGTGTGTGTGGCCCACCCCTGTCCGCACGCGGACTGCGCGCGCCTGTCCGCGTCCGCGCGTCTGTGCGAGTGTATGACGCGCCTATGGGTCTGGCGCACAGGTGAGCCCGGGCCGACCTCCAGCCAGCTCGTCCCTGTCCTATCTATACCGCTTTTACAATGAAATGGCTCGGTGAACACAAACTACCTGCGTGCTACATTAGCGGACGCATAGCTCCCATAAGTCGCCCACTTTATTCACTCAGCTTTTTGTAACGAGCTCGTAATACAACGCAAAATTACTGCTGCGATTGTTGGTATATGAAAAGGTTGAATTCCTCGCACTTGTGAAGTGCTCGAGCAAAAGTTTCGCATGCCTTACCGAGTTTCGGTACATATTTATTTAGTAAGCCACTCTTGCTTGAATTTCATGAATAGTTCACATGGCATTGTAGTGAATAATTTTATATTAATTTGTTTAATTAAACAAGCGCCGAGTAGTTAATTACATTGTTACCTGCCTGTCAGCCTGTGGGAAGGTTTCTGTTGCACAACGTAATTTAAACCTTTTTCAATATGCTGTTGGCATTTAGTTGGAAAATTGTTTCTACAAGGATCTGCCACATTTATTTTATACTGAAGTCAGGTTATGCGTTGTTGTACCTCGTGCGTCAAAAGCATTTTTCATCTGAATCGTAATGAACTTACTGTATCAGCAGTAGTTATTTCTTGATCACGCAATTTCATGTCAGTTATGCGCTACGCGCGTAGCAAGACTACAAAGCTACGCCTGACACTAATTCGTAGCAGACGCTTAGTCAGCTTTCCTTGCTACGGCGTAGCAGCGTGGAAGAAATGATACGGTGCGGTCATATTTTACTATTTTCTTATTTTACTTGATTTTAAAAAGTTTTTTTTCAATATCCAATAATTTTATTAAAGCAAATTTTGTCATCAAACAATCATTTTATCTACGTACACCAATCGTAAAAGAAAATCAATAAATATCAGTTCTAAGTTCCCACTCACTTACTGATAAATTAGATTGATAAAGACGTTCTGAGAATCAAGGACTAAGAATTTGAAATATATATTCCTACGTCTGTACACACCCACACCCTTATTCAGGTACAATACAATACAATACATTCTTAAACTTATTGAACACGCACAGATAATTATTTATGGATGATACCTACTTATTTGAGAGTTAAATGTATATCTATTAACGTAGGCAAATAAATAATTGTATTGTCTTTTACAAAAACATTAGTAATATTCCGCCTACGCACCCAGAACCGGCAAGAAAGGTGTTATAGGTACATTTGTTTACGCCCACATTTTGATGACTTTATAAAGTTTCAGTAAAGTAAGGGGCTTGTGGCTAAGTAATAAGAGCCGTGCGGGTCGATCGATCAGGTTAAGCTACACTTGCCGCGTTTGTTCCGTGGATGGGTGACCATTTTTACATACCAAGACCCATAATTATAATTCATAGAGATGACGATTTGGGGAGTTTGTTGCGCCACTTCTTCTTCCCAGCTAAAGCACTAGGAAGTGGTGAAGGGTGGGCGTTTTGGGGGACTGTCTTATGTAATTTTGACGTTCGAAAAGTGCTGATACTCAGCCTAGTTTGAATAAATGACTTTTGAATTTGAATTTGACAGCCAAAAGCCAAACTTTTCCTATAACTCGATATAAAAAGAAAGAAAGAAAGACTACCTTGATGGCCTAGTGGTCCAAACGCTACTGCTGAGCATGAGCTCCTGGGTTCGATTCCCTGGTCGGGCAAAGTGTTATTGGCTTTTTCCATCTAAAAGTCCTTAGCCCGGAGTCTGAATTCATGTCCGGTTCATGGCAATAGGCTCGCCCCCTATTCCGGGGCGTAACTTCAGATCAGAGACCCAGGTGCAAAGAAGTTGGGGCCCCCGTCACCCCTCCCAGGCGTGAGCGCTGGTTGCCATGTGCTACACACACTAGTGAATTTACTAAGAGAACCTGGGATACTTAAAACGAGCGAATTGATCTCGAAAATTTTAGCACACAGCCTCGGATAGGTTGGATTTTCTTTTGACCATTCATACAGTACCTACCGTTTTCTTTTGACTGTTCTGCCTTTTTGGATTACGATGCACTTTGTTCGACCTTCGACACTTTTTCACCGAATAAGGCTCTAGGTTAAGTGCCTTGTTAGCAGACCTCCTGCGCCGGACACTGAGTGGGCCCCAAACACCGCGGGCCCTTCTCCCCGCACCACTTCGCACCTTAGTAGTTTTACGCCACTGCTATATTTCACTATTATGTAATAGTGAAATATAGCAGTGGCGTAAAACTTTGCGTTTGACGGTAAGTCAGAGGTGCACTTTTAGTAAACCCACATTTCACCATGTGGTGAAATGTGGGTTTAATAAAAGTGCACCTCTGACTTACCATTCGAGGGATACAGGTGTGATGTCATGTAAAGAAAAAAAAAATTTGGCCAACGTATAATACATTTAAAAGGTTTATTAACCAAGGAACACATTTGAACAATATTAAAAGTAAAATAAAATATGCAATATTTACGATCGGGTACCGAAGTATCTCGGCAAGTATGAGTGTTGCAATATCCCGTTCGTTCCAATAAAATATTCTCAAAGTAGAAATTGCGTTTCCACTTGGTGGTCGATCCATCTGTAATATTCTGAGAAAGTTTCATACAAGCCGTTCGTGCAATACCTTTGATGTAGGACAGAGAAGATACAGAATACATCGAATTAAGTACATCCCACTTATTAGATGTAATCTATTTTAACTTTTTAGGTATTTAATTAAATATTATAAATTAAAGACGCTTTTCTTGTGTGTCTGAGTGACCGCGATGTTTTTCTAAACTACGCAACTGAATTTGATGATAAAAATGCTTGGAAACATGCTGGTCCTGCTCCATATGATAATCTAGAATCTAGAAAAAATCAAACTAGTTACTAATTTAATTGTATAAATGATTTTTTATTATATGACATTGATTATAAATTCTGTGATCCTCAAACACTGGCTTATTAATTGTACTATTTTAGGAAAATCGTCTACTTTTACAATGTTTTTAAATATGTTAGCGCCATGTATCAATCACATAATTAATTTATCTGTCGTTGCTACATTTTAAATTCTTTTTACCTATTGTGGTATAGTAAGTTTATTATAGGTGCATCGTCTTCATATATATTATATAAATATTGCACCTAGACAAAATATTGTAAAGTATTTTAAAAGAGTAACGGTGGAGTTTCTTACCCATTCTTCTCCATACGAAAGGAGGAAGGGGCGACTAGAATCAATTATTTTTTTTTGTAAATTTTGACGTTCATAAGTGCCTTACAAGGGCCTATTTGAAAATAAATGATTTGACTTTGATGTGGTTTTCACAATCATTTAGAGAAATATCATTCCGGAAGGCGAGGTGTTTAATATAAATTAATTTTATTTTAAAACATTCTTCGGTTTTGGCTTGGCGATGACTATTTCTGTTTCTGACGACGAGGTTACGAGCGTATGTTCTGATGACGCTAATGTGTAGGTATGCATAATCAGCCTATAATATTCCCACTGCTGGGACACAGGTCTCCTCTTGGTGAGAGGGATAACACATTAAAATTAAACTTACTTAAAGAAATCTTGATGTTTTGTCAAGTCAACAACCGTGTGAAGCATCGGGTCGCTAGTTCCAGTTGATGTATAAATTGATGATGAAGGTGAAGATGACTTGGATCCTATGACTTAAACTTGTTTAATAGCTTCCACTTTGGGGAAACACCGGCCTAAAAAGGGTTCAGGTTTGACAACTAAGGGCGGATTTCAGCAATGAAACTGAACGCGATCAGTACGTCTAATCCGACTTCAAGAAAGAGGTGTCAATGTTGTGGAATATTAACACTGACAGCTCTTGAACGCAGTTTAGATGTACTGATCGCATTCAGTTTCATTGGCAGTAAGTCGTTTCGTCAGATTAGAGACCAACTCTCGACAACGACCAATGTTCCTCTGATTCATAAGCTGAAGAACCTACTGATAACTTTTACGAGTTCGCAATTTGTTTAGAGGAATTTTGAACAATTTGCACCTACAACACAAAATAAAGATGGTTACCGACCAACTGTGTTTCAGTTTTATTAATATCAAGGGAAGTTTTGACTAATTGGAAAAAGTTCAGATTGAAAGGTATGTAATAAAAAAGTATTAGTAAACGGACGGTGAAGTGGACCCTACAAGATGATTTTATTACTAACTGTATTCCGGAACTACGAACATTAGGTAGATGGGTAGGTACTAGATTGCGTAAGTGATGAGTTAGAGCGGCCAATCCTATACCCTAATTGCGTAATACACGATCAATCAGAATCTGAATCGTTTTGAAACAGATTGCTAATCCATTGCTTCATAATTTCGAAAAAAAGCTCTAAACGTTAATAACGCTTTGAATGTTGTTGAACTGTCAAAATGAAACAGATTAGTTGTAATCGTTTTCGTAAATGTGTTGCGTAATTAGATGGCTGATTTCACGAACCAATTTTGATGGCAAAAATACATCGGAAACCAACTAATTTTTTTAAATTGAAACGGCTTTTTAATTGAAACCCTAAAATCAACCGCTTCTCATAATACCCTAAGGGAAGAGCTATTCAACTCCTTATTACTCTATTGTAGACAATTAATATTCATAATTTTAAGTTAATAGATAATTTTGAGTACCTATGTAGTTGGTGCCTATATAATTAAAGCTTAATAAAGGCCTCAATTAACATTACTTTTCTTACCTACTAATTAAGTAAAAAAACTTTTAGGACTCGCCCATCAAGGAGCGCTGTCCAAAATTAGACGCATTATTAATTTATTATACATAAAGCAAAAGGGATTTTAATAAAACACGTATACAAAAAGATCAATAATTAAATTATTTTTAAAATGCTGAAGGTTTCAGAAAAATACGCTTGTTAGATTGCGTGATTCTCAGTTTTTTATCCGCGTTAGACATAACTTTACAAATTCATTTCACTGTGTAATATAAACATAATCTAAAATATTCATACATTAAGTTATTAAGAAAACACTCTAATTTAACATATATTTTTTCCAAATCATTAACACTATGGTTTTAGACGTGATCTTCAATAAAAATCATTAAAAGTCGGTTATCGTCGGCTTAAGTACTTAAGAGCATAATACAATTATTATGCTCAGCTCGACGTCTCAACAATTTGAGACGTCGAGGATCGAGTTGAATTATGTGTTATTGGAGAGACCTATCATATGTCTAGGAGTAGACTGATAAACCCCGACTTGAATATGAAAATAGCGTCTATACATCATATTATAAATTAAAGTCGCTTTTCGTGTATGCTGTGTGCCGCGTTGTTCTTCCAAACTACGCAACAGATTTTGATGTGGTTTTCAGCATCAATTAGAGAATTTATTCCGGAACGTTTATTAAATGAGCAATATTTGTATATATATTTGTAATCACGTTCTCGATAAAGGCTCTAACGATTTCGATGAAAGTAGCAATGCTAGATCGATTTTTCGTCAAAAAAATCGATCTAGCTAGGTCTCATATCTGCAAAAAATCGTTTTCTCCGTATTTTCACCCGGGCCGACTTCGGTATCACAAAGTTTAGAACAAGATGGCTACCTTAGAATAATGACATAGCAGCATGGAATTAGTAGGTACCTAAGTACTTAAAAACATGGCGGCACGGAATTAGTATTTACTTTAAATGGAATATGTATGAACTATTTTTTACTGTCAAATGAGCATTCTATATTTTCACCAGAGTAAACCAAGGTCAAGGTCGCCCAGGTACTACTAATAAATGAGCAATATTTGTATACATATACAAGGTGTAAAAAGACACATCACAAAGCCGTAAACTACGCATACTGTACGTATACCTAAGTAGCTTTGCGCAAAAATTATTGCTGGGAACCGTATTTTTTTTTTTTTTTATGAAAAAAAACAAGTTTTTATTGCGCGCAATGTAACGCAAACCCACGCTTGAATGAACGGATTCAGTGTTAGTTAAGCTCCGCCCCTACGCTACGTAGGTAGGTACTTGTTGTTCATTGCGTTTTCGTAACTTCAAATGCGTAATCTGTTAAGATAAATCTAAAATTCAGGTAATGTTTGTTTGGAAAAAAGTTTCGTATTATCGCATAGAATTCATTTTCGTGAAAAAGTAAAAAAAAAAAATGCGACTTTGACCTTCAATATCTCCAGAACCAGTGGATTCCCAGGTATGGTCTAGTGGAAAAAAATTATGCAAATAATGGGTAGAATATGTGGCTTTCGGCTTCGGAAAGTGTCTTTTTACACCCGATATATTTGTAATCACGTCCTCGATAAAGGCTCTAACGATTTCGATAAAAGTAGCAACATACGGGTTTACGGGAGCGAAAAATCGATCTAGGTAGGGCTCATATCTGGGAAAATTCGTTTTCTCCGTATTTTCACCCAGTTTAGAACAAGATGGCTACCTTAGAATAATGGCATAGCAGCATGGAATTAGTATGTACTATACATGGAATTAGTATGAACTTTCCTATACTATTAAATGACCATTCTCTATTTTCACCAGAGCAGAGCTCGGAGCCCAGATATTAAGTATGTACTGAAATCTCGATGTTTTGTCAAGTGGTTAAAACCGTGCGAAGCTGGAGTAGGTCGTTAGTCATTAATAAAATTGATTAGGAAATAATACATTACATTTTAGTTGCAAGGTTGCAAAACTATCAGATACCTAGTATTGATCGTGGGTGCCTATCTACTTGATTGGTGACTGTTAATGCTTTCATAAGCCTACGGCAGTATCTCATGGATGCACAACGGAAGCTAGATATGATCAATCTGAATGTTTCATTTAGGTATATGAATTTTATTATGATAAAGTTATCTATTATTTATTGACAACATTCCTTTGTTTATTGCGCAACCATACCATTTTATAAGGATGTTCACAAAACATGTTTTTTGTCCGTCAGGTAAAAAAAAATAAAGAAATAATATTAAGAAATATTGGACACGTATTTTTTCTTTTTTTACGTAATCAAAAGATTACAGCTTTATATTGTGTGGCATGACCTCACACCCCGGTAGATTTTATGCCGACTTGTGACGTAGCGAGCCCCCACAATTTTGCGTTTTATCCAAACCATTTTTTATTAATATGATAAAGCAAAAAATACGTGTCTAATATTTTTTTTATTATCTGACTGACGGACTAAATAGCTTTTTTCCCAGTTAACCCCTATTATTTTATTAAACACCATTGTATAATTCTTTAATTATTTTTAAATTTAATTATATCAAATCGATTTTATTATTATATATTTATTTACACACAGTATAAAACTGATTCACATTCGTAAGACGTGGTACTCGTAACATAAGGTTCAATTGAAAACCAGCGTCAGACACCAGTTGTCGCAAGCCGATTTCCGGCCACCGTAGGCGCGGGATTGCGGACGATGAGCGATGGGTAGCTCGCCGACCGATAAGGACCAGGCCCGGGTCGACGGCGCGTTGTGTTCCACGCGCGCCTCAAAGAGATGTCAGCACCAACTGTCGGAGTCCGTTAGGGCCGATGCCTGCCAGGGTTGCGAGTTTTTCCGAAAGGGACATCGTGGCCCCAGCACACAGGCAACGAAAGGAACACGGGTGGGTTTTAGTCAGTAAAAGTCTGACACGCCCTCCCGCGGGCGGGAGAAGTTATTTGATAATTTCCCAACCTCAAAAAAATAAAAAAAGGCACTAGTTGTCTGGCATTTATGCTGTACTGAATATTGTTTGCCTTAATCTGGGTCAAATAAATTTATTTTCATTCTTTCTTTTCTTTTCTTTCATAGGTTCATTTAGGTACCTACTGCATTAGGCAAAGTGTAATAGAAGGCTTATTTAAAAGAGTTCATACATAATCTGCGTTCGCAATTTATTTGCCAAACATGTAAACAAACACGAGTTCTAGGAAAAACAACTGTAATGCCTACACTTAAGGTTCAGTTTGCGCTACAACTTCATATTTTTTATGACTTTTTTAACAGTACTAGTCAGTCTAACATCAACTTTATTTACACGTGCACAAAGTTGATTGTTTAAATGGAAATAACATGAATTGGAAACACGGATTTCACGGAACTCAAGCCTTCTTCCTATGGGGGTGGGCAGAAACAGCAGAACGCAACCTGTTACGACCCTTACATACTTCTTTTGCTTCGTTTACGTTCAAAAATCTGGACAAAGAGTTCATAATTGTGCAGGCTATCCGAATTTATTTACCTACCCCATGTTCCACACCGAATCGAGTTTTAACTGTAGCTATTTGGGAGAACCATTATAGCTAACGTCGTTTTAAAATTTTTGTGAATTCATTCGTGATGTTTTTAAATCTGTTTTAAATGGTTTTTCGATGAAAAGGTCACGTTTTTGGTAAAAACAAATATAACAATGGTGAGTTGTTACACAGATTAAGACTGCCTACCAATCGCGTAATCTGGCAGATTTCTGTAAATCAAATTTTCTGGCAATGTTACTTAAGTAGATTACATCTAGGTACCCACAAACCAAACTGAAGTTATTACTGACTAGCTTCTGGTCTCGACTTCATCCGGAGCTATCCAATGCAAAAATAATGTTTCAAATTCGACTGGTAGTTCCGGAGATTACCCCCTACATACAAACTTACAGAAAACGAGCAAACAAACAAATTTTCCCTCTTTATAAATACTACTAACATAGTTTGTAAGGCGTACGACGGCCGAAACTACGGATTTCGCTTAGGGAGTAGGCCCCAGATTCGCACATGAAGGGTTCCGTACCACCGTTATACAATATTTAACAAAACACTTCTTTTCTAATAGGTACTTTAGTTAAAAAAAACACGTTTTTTGTATTAAATTTTAAACTTCATTTTAATTTTGATTATTTGTTGTTATAGTGGCAATATACAGGTTGGCAAGGACATCGACTCGAAAACTGATACCATGGATTCAGTACATGATTCTAAACCCTCTTATGTTGAAATATTTCGTCGGTTATTTAAAAAAAAAAACAGCTGTTCCATACACTTTGACAGCGTAGGTATTGTACTTTTCTATGAATCAATAGATTTTTTTTAAATAACAGATGAAAAATTGCAATACAGCGGGGTTCAGAATCATATACTGAATCCATGGTATCAGTTTTCGCGTCGATGTCCCTGCCACCCTGTGTATACATATAGGTACATAACCTGCGAACTTCAACTGTCTACCTATTACGGTTCATGAGATACAGCCTGCTGACAGATAGACAGACATGGCTTAGTAATAGGGTTCCGTTTGGCCCCGAATAAAATGTAGGCACTGCTTCACTTTCAACCTTTTCCCGCCATTCGTGGTGACTGACAGATGAAATTAGTGACAGCAGATACATCACTAATTGTGCGAATGAAATAATGATTACATATCTATTAAATAGATACACTACAGTATCTAAGTCAGATTCGCAGCAAATCACTGCAATACACCTGAACTCTAATTGCGTAATACACGATCAGAATCTGAATCGTTTTGAAACAGATTGCTAAACCATTGCTTCATAAGTTGGAAAAAAAAATCTGTTCAACAACGTAAATAATGCAATGAATGTTGTTGAGCTGTCAAAATGAAACAGATTAAAGCTCGTACAGACCAGCGCGACGCGACGCCGCGCCGCGACACGAACAATACAATTTCTAAGAAAACTTGACTGTATAACAATAACCAGTGTCGCGTCGCGCTGTCGCGTCGCGCTGGTCTGCACGAAGCTTTAGTCGTAGTCTTTTACGAAAATGTGTTGCGTAATTAGATAGCTGTTCTTACACCTATTTAATCCATCCAAAGACGTCTTAAAAATATCCATATTAACGATAAGACTGCCCATAGTGTCACCTAGGATTGCCATCTTTTTTTTAAATCAAATATAGTATATTCGAAGCCATAGCCTGTAAAAATATATTAAATGGCGAAAAAATTTAAAATATATAAGGGGCATTTGGTTAATAACGAAATAATTTTTGAAGAGTTGAGGGTATGTTCATAATAATATTATCATTCATTACTCAGAATTGGTGGAGTTAATGAAACTAATTTAGGTCACTTTATTTACTTGAATATACAGCCTATAAACCTTTGGTTCGAATACTTTTATAAATATCCACGGTATTTAGATAAGTGTTTAAAAATCAGATTATTTTTATTTTGTACATGTGCAATTCCGAAGCATATTCTGGTAATTCTGAATGACAGTTAAAAGTGGGTTTTAGTTACTTTAACATGAGGACATTTTGTTCCGATTTACTTGCGAAAAGAAATATTTCTCGATTTTGACCTCTCAGTGACATAAACATATTTATGAGGTATTTACCCTACAAGTGGTCTACGGTAGTTAAACTTTTAGTCACTAGATACACCATTTTGCAAGAAAGGATTTTTTAAATAAAAGTAGAACTGCAATAATTATAATAAAGTATAATCAAAATCAGGTAGGTAAATGGAATCAATTATTAAAATTCTACATTTCTTTTTTGTCTCTTTACTGTTGATATACTCTAAATTAGGTTTACAAACTACCATTAATTCAGCTTTTATGAGATTAATATTGGCCCTATTACGATCATGTCGTCATTTTGTATTGAAATAAAAATATAGTATTTTCACCTACTATATTTTTTCTATAGAAATATAGTATTTAGGCCTCTAATAAAGCAGGGTACTATATTAAATAGTTGGGTTGGCAACCATATGTAAAATTTCTACATTTTTATCAGTATTTTATGGTATACATAATAAAGACTAGGTATTCTATTCGATTCCATTCCATTCCATACAAACCAACTACTCCTTTTGCTGAAATAAACTGAAGTGGCGTTTAAAGTCTATGTTACCTACTGACTTGAAAAGGTTTAGATGGTATCGCGAAGGAAAGAGGGTTTATCTTCAACCTGTTGCTTGTACCACATTTTATTTTATAGTTTCAGGCTTCGGCATCTGTCCCACGACAAGGAAGACAAGGAAGCGCCGATTTTCTCGGTCAAGAAACGTATAAAAGATTAAAGGTCCCGTGAAAGTAAAAGAAAAAAAAACAAGGATTGATGGTGACTCGCACAGGAACATCAGAAATTAAACTAAACACACAATGATAAAAGTATAAAACACAAAATTATATAAAATGATAATAAAAAAACAGAAGGTCGTACGAGCTCATAACTCAGCATGATGCTGCGACATTTAAAAATAAGTGTCGCAGCGCTGGTATTCTGATAGGGCCCGAAAAGAGATACATATTAATAGTTATTCGCTGACTGTTCACACTGCCAGCGAGTACTCGTTTCTTGCAGTGACAAGAGCTATCAAAGAGATGCTCGCTTGGCGGGCAGAACACTCGCTGAAAGATCCACTCTTGATACATATGCATACCAGCAAGCAACTTGTTTTTAGTTGCTAGCTCTACTCGCTTCTCGTCAAAGCTCCTGCAGACAGGCGCGAAGCGACAGCGCGACGCGACTCTGGTAGAACAATTTCTATGAAAACTTCATGGAAATTGTTCTACTAGAGTCGTGTCGCGCTGCCGCATCGCCCCTGTCTGCATGAGCGTTTATTCGCTGGTGGTGGGGCCGGTGCCTTCTGAAGAAATGGGAGTATGTACAGATAGTGCCATCAACGAAGACTCGCCCCACTCTGCTCCGCTCCGTACGAAACCGCAGAAGACGCCCTGGGCGTCGGGAATCCCAGGCCGATTCCCGGCCACCGTAGGCGTGGGCTTGCGGACGGTGAGCAATGGGTAGCTCGGTGTCCGATCTATATCGCTGTGTTTCCAACTATTGACATCTTAGGTAGGGTACCTACACTATTACTTTACATGAATGAAATAAGCACCTATCGAAATATATATTTTTAAGAAATAATCTGAATTTATGAAATCATAGTACCTACCTATACTGACCTTAATTATCATGATAAGTTACAGTTATAGGCCGCACGTCAGTGGTATCAAAACTTCAATTTGTAACTCCGTACAGTCCGTAGGTACGTAGGAGCAGTGCTGGTCCAGGGGTAACGGCCCCGACTTACTTGTGGGCTCAGGCACTTATCTTTGTGCAAATAATTTCATCACCACTGCTCTTAATCTATACGTCAGGCCATAGAGTCAAACTGCACGCAGACTATATTAGCCCTTTTTTAGTAGTAAAAATAGAGATTAAAGCCGCGTGTACATGGGTCGGCCATATGGCCGCACTGGGGTTTGAAGGTTTGGGTCGGCGCGGGAGCGTTACCGGAGTCTGATCGGTAAAAACGGTGAAGGAATCATCGTGAGGAAACGGGCATGTCCTAGAACCAAAAATTCGAAGACATGTGACATCTATCGACCCGCACTGGGCCCCTGTGGTAGATGGCCAGTATAGTATACCCACTTAAACTCAAAAGTACCTACTGTAAAGCCAGTGCTGTAACAAAACGTTGAACAGTGAACATACATTGTTGTTTTTTGTCTGACTGACTGGAATAATGTAGACGATATGATCCAGTCTAGCACTGGACTGGATTGACTCGCTGGAATACTGGACTGGAATAATGTGAACTTCAATTATCACAATAAATTAACAAAATAAAAACTTAACTTCTAACTTCATAATTATAACTGAAATCTGATATGCAGACCCTACCTATTTTTGTTTTTTTTGTCAGGTACTTACGTTTTTTGTAATTTGCAGGATGTATGTTGGTCAAATAGACGGAGTTTAAAAGGTCAAATATTTGGACCAAATGTGTATTAATAGAATTATAATTATTAATCATCAATACAACTCTCATACAACATCAAATTAACTATTGAGGGTAATGCCGCAATAGTTTATTTGATACCCTATCCCTCAAAACTGAATAGTTTTGAGCTAAAGGGTAATAATAAATCCTAAAACATTATTTTTTTGTAGACTTTGTTCTTACTTTCACTGCCATCTGTTGAGACAAATAAGAACCAGTTTACTTGACTTACAGTTAGTTTTATAAAAGCGTAGCAGATGACGCTATGACGCTAGTAATACTCATAATTTAGCATTTGAAATAATTGTTGTTAAAATGGTAGAACCTCTAAACGACCGGTATAAAACGAGATACAGTACCTATTATTTAAAAATATATAAATATTTTATTTGAATACTCAGCAACTCCAACCGGATACACATTTCTAAACGATTTTCTACATCCTCATTCCTCAATTACATCTGCACTGCTGTGAAACTTCCGTCTTTTTTGTGGAAGTGGATGTTTACGTTAGACAGAAAGAGACAACCTATCCACTTATGCTATTTAAAATCTGTTCTGACGCATGAACGTAAAATATCTGTGAATGAAAGCGTCAAATCAATCTGTCATTCGTCGACGGCGAATTGGCCGCATCAGCGGACTCGAGTTACGAGTTATTTTACAATTTAATTGTAAACTGAACTGTAAAAGAATGCATTATCGACTGTGAGACGCGCGTGCGAAGTGTTCGTAAAAAATAATTGAACGAAACGTGATCGACAATAAGATGCCTTTTGTAAACATCAAGAAGCAATATCTAGCAATCGGGATGTTGATTTTCGTTATATTATTTTTATTTAATACTAGGCCCGTTTTTCAATGTCAGTTTAATGCAGAAGTGAGTTCATATCTCCCAGTGATTTACGGGATTACTCCGACGTACCTGAGACTCGCACAAAAGGCGGATCTTACAAGGTAAGAATTGTTTATCGTGATTCTTCTGCCCTTGATTCATAGTATAGCTTACCTCATTTGTTTAGCTAAAGTATTTGGCAATGGGTAGGTACTCTACGTAAGCCGAAAATTATTTTAATTGGTTAATTAATAGGCTTGCACAATGAGTACCTTGAGAATGTGCAGTACGTATTTGTCTTACGGAAAGTACGTCTAACAAGCTTTGTGGGTTTCGAAGAAATCTCATCTTTAATTAATAACTCACCTTTTGATTCTGGGAATAATGTCTGTTTCACAATAAAATAAATTATACTTGAGTGAGCCTGAGTGCTTAGGTATCTATTTGTTAGTGTGGAATTTAATGCAGCCACACATTAGATGCAAATGACTTAATATTCATTAATACTATGCTCTAAGTATTGGAATCCCTTCAAAGCTTGAGAAGACACTGACATAAAACTTGATTGCACAGGTTTAATAAAGCTGCGGTTTAATAAAAATTATAAATAATTTTATACTTTTATATGATTTACAATAATTTATAGAGACTGTATAGAGAAATAGCAGAATTTAATGTTTGTAAACCATCTTGATGAGATCATTGTCTTGGTCAACTACAGATAATTGTGCTCTGTTGTACCTCATATTTTGACTTGCAGTGTAATAAATGGTTAAAAAAATCTTATTTCAATTCTCTTAATTCTCTTTGAAATCATTTCCAGAAGTATTCATGTTTTTACAGTTTTCCTTAATGGCAAAGGGCAGTGAGATTGACGGTTTCTAAAAAAAAATTACCTAAGGTAGTAATCTGATAATAACAGGAAAGTCTGCTATATTATATATATTATTACATTTATTAAACTTAATTATTCCTTAAATAATGAGGAGTTTATTTATAAATGTTGCTTAAAGTTAAGTGATGTTCAAACATCAAAAATGTATGGTCAAATAGTCGCTAACCATTACTTAGGAAGCTTTTGCCCACAAGGGATCACACATAACAAAAACATGAACTATTTTTTTTTTTCAAATATCAATTTTTAAAGTGTGTGAGGAATACAGCTGTATAATAATAATAAAACCATTACTAACACACATAGACAACGTATGTATGTTGTCTATGAGTGTATTTATTTTATGGTATCATATGTGCAATACCATAAAATAAAATTCCTATTACACACACATTATCAATTAACCATCCGGCCAAGTGGCTGGATGGTTAATTGGTTACCTGTTTTTATCTTCATAATATTATTTTATCTTTCTACAACATAGCTTATCTTTCTACAACATTTCTAATTCATTATTACGCTAAGATAAAATAAGGTTATGGAGTGGCGACTGTGTATTGGAAAATGTAACATTGGAAGGCCTCCCTGGACGTCGACCAATGACCTAGTGAACCCCGCAGGAATCCTCTGGATGCGGGAAGCAGAGAGCTGTGCAAAGTGGTAGTGCTTGAGGGAGGCCTATGTCCAGCAGTGAACGTCTTTCGGCTAAAATGACGATGATGAGGATGAAGAGGAAACACTGTACTTTATGGCCTGGCGTTTTTTACTGTAGTATTTTTTTTATTGGGTAGATTAGCCCTTCTTTACTGCATTTTTGAAAACCCAAACCCAGCTAAACTGTAGGTGGAAGGATTAGTGGGAGTATTAAGGGTGTGGAGAAGATCATGTGGCAGGTATAAACTTGTTTCCAAGCAATAATAATAAAGCGTAGTCGATGGACCCCGCCGGGGCTCCTAAATCGGTCGGCAGGGTTAAAAGGAACCTAACAAGAAGGGGATGGGGGCTCAGTCTCGAGTCAGGGAGTAGGAGTCTCGCTTCGCGGGGCTTCTATTTCAGTCTGCAAAACTTTTAAAGGAACCTAACCGGTCCGAGTCGGGCTGCCTGAAGTACCGCGCTCGCTTCGTTCGCTCTTGCATCCTAAGTTCTCAATGCCTTTATACTAAGTCGAGGTGTGTTATTGTGTTGTTTATATGTTGGTTATTTTTGTATAAAGTGTTGGCGTCACCCACATTCGATTATATTTCGTTACCAATTATCTTAGTGTACAAAATAAAACTTTATTATTTTTAATTTCATTCAATTTCTTTGTTGCAAACTAAGTGTACAGAATTTTGAAGATGTTAACAATAGTTAGGTTCTTAGAACTTAGTTGCCTGTTAAGGCATTGCAATTTAAAAGGTTATAACTTAAAAAAATAAAAATAAAATATACCTATACATATACATACTCAATATTACAGTTAAGTTATACAGTTTACATTATGTTAATTATCATTATTCATAAGTTTTATATTATATCATACTATTCTTATAATTTATGTCACATTATAATTAAGTATCACAATCATTTTAATATTAGATAATTATTTTTCTTCAAGGAATTCTTTTATAGAGTAATATGCCTTTTTAATCAGGAAGTCTTTTAGCTTCCTTTTAAAAATACCAATTGAATGGAGGTTCTTAATGTCTATGGGTAACTTATTATATTGTTTATAAACATACAAAAAATACTTTTGCTATATACTGCAGTGTGAGGAGGTTTATTGCATAATGTATTTTTAAGTCCAACGTTTAAAAAGTCCAACGAAGCAAAAGTTGGTGTTCCAACCAAATACTTTTTTACATCTAAAACTAAATATTCGGTGTTACGGTATTAATTATTGCATTTCATTATTAGTATTCTAGTTCGCTAGATAGCCACATTTCTTATTTCCATACAGTAATATTGCCAAAATAATCAAAACAGGCACCTAAAGAATTTACAGATATTTGCGACGTTGCCAACTTTTAGGATAAACGCACTTAATGAGCTTTCGGAGGCACGGAGGAGTCTCGGTATGTAAAGATGGTCACCCATCCACAGACCAACCCCGGCAAGCGTAGCTTAACCTGATGAAAGCTTCTCACGCACTGGCCATAAAGTACAGTTGACCAGTGGAGCCAATCAAAAATTACTGAAGCAACCAACTGCACCTCCAACTTTGCTCACCTCATAAACATGGATGTCTCATAGCTTTTGCACCAGAGAAGATTGTTAAACGAATTCCCTTTTTCAGGTTATCACAAACACTGATGCATGTGAAGAACTTCCACTGGGTCGTGATTGAAGACGCCACCGAGAAGACGAAGTTGGTCGCGAACTTGCTCAAAGAGTCCAACTTAAAATACACACATCTTAATATCAAAACACATAAGACTAAGGCATCTACGGTATGTTTGAAACATTTGCTTGATAACTTAAAATATATTAATTATTATTACGTACTTAATTGGCGTCCATATTGTTCTATTGAAGTCCTTTTTGGTTGCTTCAAACTATAGGTACTGTGGGGTACCCTCACTTGTAATAATAATCAACTGTCAGTCAACCGTCAAGTGTCAACTATCTGTCAAACACCCAATGATATATAAAACTATAGATACGTTGTCCGCACTCTAAAATGACAACATGAAATGAAGCCAATTGGCCACATCGCGCTTAGTTACGCACCAACCTGTCGCGCGACACTACGTTTGTTTTATCTCCCTCTAGCAACAGGCACCCCGTACGGTGTCATATTTTCTTTCCCTTTCTTCACGCGTATAAGTAGCTATCTAGTATTTTCGCCGTTTTTAAGCGCCGAGATGTTGGTTTATGACGTGTCTATATATAATACGTCATTGCAAACACCACAATAAAATATTTATTTTTAAAGAATTATTATAATTCAGGATTGTTTGCTGAAGTAACTCAGGATGTCATAGTTCAGAATATAAAAAAGTTTTTTTGTTGCTTTTTTTATTTTGCTTTCAGTATACTGCCTTTTCCAGCTCTATAAAACCTTAATCTGTTGTGGTGCGTTGGCCTTCCGAGGGTCTCTCAACAATAGATAATTAATTGTCTTATTAAGTCTCATTGGTCAACGCTTGATAGATTTCCGAATCTATCGCAACTTTTTTTTAGAGCAAATACCTATTAGCTCTATATACCCCAGTACACCTAGGGTTCCCTCCCACCTCTACCGGAATTCAGCAATGAAAATTTAAATCTCCCGGCCCCCGGAAAAAAATTCAAATAAAACAAATTCTCCCGGAACTAAAAATTCTCGTGCGCTGGCGGAATAATTGACAGTAGCGAAAATCATACGACCGCGCTACTGGCCAATGCAGTTACAAACTCGCGACATTCGATCCTACGTTTTGACCATGTTTTTAGTAAATTATTCGATATATGGACAAAAGGAAGAAACCGCTTTTATGAAGAATATTTGTCAAGGCAGAAATCCTAACGTTTTGCAATTTTAAAAGAGCGAGTTCTTTTTTTTTTGTTCAGTGCTAGATATTTTGAAGTCTCTACGTTTAAATGGAAAATATAAATTCAAACATAAATAAAAAGTTTTAAAAAGTCGCCTTTTTTTTTCTCCCGTCTTGAGACTAACAAGAGGTGGCAACCCTAGGTACACGCAACACATTTTCGTTGACAATTCCGACTAATTTGTTTCAATTTGACAGGTCAACAACATTCATTGTGTTATTTACGTTGTTGAGCAGATTTTTTTTCGAAAGTACGAAGCAGTGGATTAGCAATCTGTTTCAAAACGATTCAGATTCTGATTGATCGTGTATTACTTACGTAATTAGGGTACAGATTTTGTTTATTCGACTTTATCATTTCGTACATCCAACGATGTTCTGCTGTTGAAGCGACCAAAGACAGAGATGACTGAAAAAAAAGGCTGACGATTTACAGGATAGTCCAAGTAGTGACATAATGAAGAAAATAAATTATTGCTCATGACCAGGGGTATCCGAAAATACCCCATGTATGTCCCGCGATTCTTGATAATTTTTGAGTTATATTTTCGGAATTTACGTTCGAGTGATAGTCGAAAATTTCCAATCAACTTTTTTGTGATATTGTGCAAGCCTACATTCCGCCTAGGTTTTTGAAATCATTTAGGAACAAGTAAGTAAAAAAAAAAATTGTAGTGTAGAAGTTTCGACTTTGTATCACTCGAACGTAAATTCCTATAAAGATCAACATTTTTGTATCTTGAATTAATGATAGGAAGATGATTATTTTATGTTTAAAAGAATATTTCATAACAAATCAAAATTGCATAACAAGAATGTGAAAAAGCCATGTAAAAATTAAGATTTAGTTTTTTTATTGCCATATTTTTTTAAAGAAATTAGCATACATAATTGTAACTCGAAAATTATCAAGAATCGCGGAACATAAATGGGGTATTTTCGGATACACCTGGGCATGAGGAATCTATTGTTTTATGACGTCAGTATTTGGACCACTCAGTATATATATTTTTTTCACATTTTTATAAACATTTCAGATCATGGATATCAATGTATGTCTGTTTAGAACAAGCATATTCAACACGACTTGGTATTGTGTATGTCCGCCAAATATTTAAGGGAACTCACATTTTTAACTGTTTTAGGAAAACTTGCAATTTATTTAGTTGTTCTTCAGTTATTAGATTGCTATGAAAAACGAAATCAAGCTAGGTACTAACACTTGAACTCCGAAAATCGCCCTTAAAGCTACAAAATTAAGGCGCTATCAATACCACCGCACCACGCACACGCCACCGCTACATTGCCTATCCGGGGCGGGATGCTAGAATTTTCTAGCTCGCTTCGCTCGCCATTGCATTCTACGTTCTCAATAAAAGTGATTCGTACATCTGTACAAATTTTCACAAAAAAAGATTTAAGCTATCCGGAGTGCTAAAATTTTCGTGTTCTCTTCGCTCGCTCTGGCATCCTATATTCGTCTAAAGCTTCGTGCAAACCAGCGCGACGCGACGCCGCGACGCGACTCGAACAATACAATTTCTAAGAAAACTTGACGGTATAACAATAACCGGTGTCGCGTCGCGCGACAAGTCGCGCTGGTCTGCACAAAGCTTGATACTCTAACATTTCAGTATAAGTCGACAAAATATTTCTTATTTCTGTATGAATAGGTACTCAAAAGAAAACCTGAAATTTTAGAGGCAGTGAGCTTAAAATTTCCAGCTCGCTTAGCTCGCTCTTATATTATACTACTTCTCAAACTTTTCTGCAAACCTGGGCGGGGGCCCCCATTTAGTTTTGCCGCCCGGGCCACCAACAGGCTTAGTCCGCCAATGAAATAACAGTTTTTTTTTCATCACAAAGTAAAAACAAATACAGATATGGCTGAATTAGGCTCCCGCAGACAGGCGCCACAGACACCGGCTGAACAATTTCGGTGAAGTTTTCATATAAATTGTTAAACCAGAATCGCGTCGCGCGTGTCTGCGGGAGCCGTAAAATGTTTCTAAAACGATATTCCACACCATTTACACCTTTCGAAGTAGGTACAGCGGACCGCATGTCTGTGGAAGCACTTTGACCTTGAGCTGGCCTAGCGTAGTACGGAGTTTCGAGAGGCCAGCTTACACAGATTTTGTTACCAATGACATGCGGCAGACGGACCTATTTTAAATAACTTAATTTATCCTTTTACAGCCTTTGCCTTTAGTGCCGAGTCGAGGGGTGATATGTACTAAATTAGTGAGTACAGTAATAAGTGATTAAAGTAACATAACTGCATCCAGTTACGTGACTATTATGCTATGTACCATGTACCATCGCGGACACTGGCAGTAAACCATTTTTCAACCTCATTACTAAGGTCATAAGGGTGAAAAGTGGTTCACCGCAAATGTCCGCGGTTGTACCTATGTACAGGAAAGGTGTTATGTATCCACAGTGGGATTCGGTTATTGTGAAACTATTTTTATGCCGTGACCCACCCTTCATGACATGACATATATTATTTCTAAAAATTTAGTTTTGTTTCCATTTTTCTGTAATAATCTTCGATTTTTCGTTTATTTTACGGAATTGTATGTAAACTTAAATGGAAAAGGGTAATATTTAACTGATCCTCTAAAATCTTATTGACCTCTGATGAACGCTTTTTTTAAATTAATGAACCTCTTAAACTTCTTGGGCTTCTAATAATGTTTTTTTTTTTAATGAAAGTTTTTCTATACTTTCGGGGCTTTATACTCAATTGGTTGCATAAACTAAGTTAGGCATCCCGACCAAATGGGTTTAGGTTAGGTTGGAGTTACATTCAAGTTGGTCGGACTTAAGGCTCGTGCAGACCAGAGCGACGCGACGGCGCGACGCGACTCGAACAATACAAATTCTAGGAAAACTTCACGGTATAACAATAACCGATGTCGCGTCGTGCTGTCGCGTCGCGCTAGTCTGCACGAAGCTTTACTTGGCTATTTGGTATTTTTAAGACATCAAAATAGGAATTATTTGAGGTTCACATAAAGATGTGCATTAAGTACAGTGTTCAACAATTTTTTTAGGGTGAATTTCACCAATGAAATTGCACATAAACCACGTTTAAGAGCTGTCAGTGTCATTATTTTTCTTGGAATATTCTTCTCTCTTTTCTTTCTTATTGACACTAACAGTTCTTGAACTCGGTTTAGATGTGCTGATCGCGTTCAGTTTCATTGGTGAAATTCGCACTCAGGAAAGCAAAATGGAATTATTTGAGGTTCAATTAAATTCATGCTAATAGAAAACCACGCTCTGATCACTTCATTTCACCATTACAGTACAGTACAGTCATTTGGTGCTCAAAAAGGAAAAGGATCACCTGGAAAGTTTTCCGGGAGGTTTGAAAATTTGTGATTTTATTGATTTCGACGTGGTCTTTTACAATTTTCAGTTTGCCAACTCGTATCTTTTCCGCGCGCGCCATCATGTCAAATGAGTCTGAAAGGAGATGATGACAAAAAACTTTTCGTTTTTAGACGCCACTTTTCACCAATATGGTTATTACCAATTTTCAAAGCTCCCGGAAAACTTTCCAGGTGACCCCCTAGACTATGGGTTCCTCCATGCATGACCTATTGCTGTATTCGGCATGCTTATTTTGAATCTGATTGGTATGACCAAGTTACCATAATTTTAAATGAACACTGTTACACTTGGTTTCCACCATTTTCACACGTTTTCATGGTTGCACGTTGGGAATTATACAGGCTGACTTGTAAAAAATTGGACATAAGTTCTGAAATTACGAAAGTAGTTCATTACTGGATTCTCGTTACAAGGAAAAAAAAAACATTTTAAGAGATTACTTAATCACGTTTTTTTTTCCTGTATTAGTTTTGTCCTGCATTTTTGTCTGTTCTAAGCCCAGTTTTTAAAGTAAAGATCATACTTTCCTGCCTTTTCAAAGGCCATTTCCATTCATTCATTCCTAGATCTTCCCCATTCCAGTTGCCCGTTCAAGTACTGACTGACTACAAATCTTCTTCAATATACTTCAATCTGACTTCAAATATACATGGTGTTTTTTTTTAAATTATACAAGGTGATTGGAAGATGGGTGCAAAGCTTTAAGGTGAAGATAGTATAGACAATTTAGAACCATTTAAGCCATGGTTGTCTTAGACGAAGTCTTACCAATTTTTTTTTTTTAATAAGGTTTAAAAGACGTATTGTACAATTATTTTTTTTCTGAGCTTTAAATGTCTGTAAAAAAAATGTCTAATGACACAGAAGCCTAAAACATGTTTTGCTTGATTGCTTACACATTACTTTAATTAAATAAATAAAAAATGAATTCATTTATCATTCAATTTGGCCATAATTATGCAGTTTACATTAAATTTTAGAATTTCCGAAAAAAAACTTAAAAATTTGGTTAAAAATATTTGGTAAGACTTCGTCTAAGACAACCATGGCTTAAATGGTTCTAAATTGTCTGTACTATCTTCGCCTTAAAGCTTTGCACCCATCTTCCAATCACCCTGTATATTTATTCAATACTTTATATTATAATTATAAATCATTATGTGTATAGATAGTATTAAATATATAATTTATTGATTATTTCATATCGTTCAGTAGGTATGTCCGGCGTCAACCAGTCATGCTGTATATCCAAAAGCAGAAGGTGTCAATAAGTTTTCACGCACTAATTTAAATATGGAAATCTTCTTCTTTTGGGTGCCTTCACTTAACTATCCAATCTTATATTTCGCAGATAATATACTGTGCTTTAAATAATGTTTTTATTTCGCTAATTAAATGGCGACAAAAGCTTAAAAACAGTGAACCTTTAGGCACAGATACAGTGATTTTGGTATGGAATTGTGGCTTTACAAAATATTTACTACGTTGAGTACTTAAGGGCCTAGCCCGAGCAAAACGTTGTTATAATGCGTTTTTCTTCGTTATTCAGAGACCACATTAATAAAGAGAACTAAACTCATCTAAAATGGCATTTATGTTCGATATCCTATCATCACATTGCACGTTTTATTTTATTTCAAAAGATCGCTGTTCTTTTTTATTAAAATAATTCAAAAAATTATGTGAATTCGGCGTGCGCAGGGAGCGGGACAGAGAAAGACCGAACGCGGTCGCTCGCCAGGGGAAGTGCCTTAATAAATTACTGTACTGATATAGCAATCTAATAATTTAATATTCATAAAATTTAATTGTTGTCTAAAATCATGATCTCATCACTAAATAATTTGCAAGTTGATCTGTACTTACTGATCCGTTTGCGAATAACAATTGGCTTCTGAAGCATTTTTTTTTCAATCTTTTTTTCCTATTTGATATACCTACTATTCTTTCGAAGGTAGTTATAATACCTCAAAATTCTAAAACTTATAACTTAATTACCTATGAATTTCAAATTCTGTAGACTACAGATCGTTTTTGTGTCTTTTGTTTAGAATAAAATGGTATTTATGAACTCTGTAATATGGTCAGTGATAGTGCAATAATCAAGGCAGATTCATAAGAGCCCAGTAATGTGTCAGTACAGTAAGTCAGTTCACCGTTGACTTACTTGCAACTGGGCTCGCGCATGGTCTAAAAAACCAAAGTCTGGCATTCCGGGAGTGACATATGCTTACGTCACTATCCAGTTGCCCCTTTATTGCAACAAAACACGAATTTAGGAAAGATTTTCAGTCACCATTCTGTTAAAAAATATTTAAATTGTCGTTTCGTTTGTCTAATCAAACGAAACAATTCAATTTAAACATATACCAACGTAATTGTTAATTAAAACCTCATTGTTTTATCGGATTCGCACAGGTAATAAAGGTAGTTGGGGAGTTATTATTACACACTACTGTTAACACAGATGTCATGACGTATACGTGTCTCCCACGTGACCACTGTGTCTCGGAATGCTATACTTGTCGAGGTATGTTATACCATGGGCTCGTGTAGACACTAGTTTCAATACAGTCCAGTGCTGATTTCGCTCCCTCAAATCAGTCCAGTTAACTACCCGTGCTACCCGTCTATTTTCGGGCCCAGTAGCTTCCCCGCCTGACGTACTGCCGATCTCGTCTACATGGACCCACTGACTGGGTTCGAAATTCCGAGTCTCTGGGTCCAGTCACTGCCACCGTATATATACCAGGCATTAGCTAACGGTATCATGTGAAAGAAATAAAAATAAGTTTATTTCTCTTTTAAAAATACGTGCGCGCTAGAATATAAATAAGGTACTTACTTACTTCTAACTCGAATAAAAAACAAAAAAATAACTACACTCAACTACTTTTGAATAGGTACTAATTTAAAAGATATTTTAGAACTCTATCCCACGCCTAGATTATTATTTTGATGTGTGAATCTGTGAGTGTGTGAGCGAATGGGTGAGGGTTTTACTATTTTATCTCTTTCTTCCCTTTCGGACTAAGTGCGGATTTCACCAATGAAATTGAACGCTTTCGGCACATCTAAACGCGCTCAAGAACTGTCAGTGTACAATATTCCATAACAATTTTGACACTGACAGCTCTTGAACGCGTTTTAGAAATGCTGATCCGGTTCAGTTTCTTTTGTGAAATCAGCCCTTAATCTAATATTTACACCTGCGGTTTTACCGCACTGATCTAAATAGGCGTTGAAAGAGATAATTAGTGATGCTAGCTAGCTTTACATTGCAAACCATGAAGTCACTAAGACTTCATGGTTTGCACATAAAGCTATGTATCTACTTACTTCATATAAAACAAAACAATTTAATATAAGGTACCTACCTATACTGTCATGAAATAAAATAGGTAAGTTTGAAAAAAAGAAAAAGTTTACGGTTATTTTTATTTATTTATAGTTACATATATTGTATGTATTTAAGTACAATAGTAAATCTAACGTAAGTAGGTATTATGTACAATTGTATGAAGTAAAAAAAAACCAGAGGAAGAGCTCATCGGGCATCAAAAATCATAAAAACCATCTCGGTTTATTTGTATTACTATATAAACTTGTAAGCCTACTGAGATAAACCAGAAGTGGATAAGAAATCTTATCTAGTTATCAGAAAACTCCTCACTTCAAAATAGAGATAAGAATTGCACGTTCACTGACTAGGTTTATCAATCTATGCAAAACGAATTCCTGGGAACTTCTTTCTTTGCCATAACCATAGAATTGGAACTACTTTTTTTCTTTCACAGTCCGGCCATCGAGAGAACGCGTTCCTGACACCTGTCAGTTGGACAATTTCTAGTAGTAATAAGGATGAAATTCGCAAAACACATATTCGGTAGTATGAAACTGACAGGTGTCAAGAACGCATTCTCAAGACGGCCGGACTGTAATTGGTGGTAAAATATAGAGTTTTCAGTTTAGTCGGTCAGCAGTAGTAGTAGTTTTCAATTTATAAGAAGCCGATGTGTTACAGTTTGTTAACAATCTGTCTTTCATGAACCATTTAATTGTTACACTAACATTACGTGACACTTAAAAGTAATGCTTAAGGGTACGCTAGTCGGTCATTCTTCCATACAAACTTAGTGCGGTGATTAATCGTCGTTATAAATTAATAAATTTAGAAATATTAGAGCCCTGACCACCGGTAGCTTGCACCCTGTTCCCGATACCGGTGGGCTACTATTTTTTATGTTTTTAAATGTTTTTGTCTTCTCTTGTTTTTATAATAATATTTTAAAATGTAATTTATATGTATATATATGTATACAGGGTGGCAGGGACATCGACGCAGACCGGTTACCATGGATTCAGTACATGATTCTGAACCCATGGTAACCGGCTTGGCGTCGATGTCCATGACACCCTGTATATGAAATAAAGGAATAAGATAAGACATTTAAATAAACCTTCTTTACAGTCCGTTCAACCGATTTTGACTTTTGACCATTTGTCATGCCACTAAAGCTTCGTGCGACGCGACACCGGCTATTGTTATACGAGTTCGAGTTGAGTCGGGCCGTCGCGTCGCGCTGGTCTGCACGATCCTTAACGCAATAGGCGTGGCATGACAAATGGCAGCTCCAGTATACAGTTGGTATTGTAACCATTTTTTTGTTTTTAATGCCATCCTTATGCCTACGGTATAGAAGTCAAAATCGGTTGAACGGACTGTAACAAAGGTTAACTTAAATAGTCTAATCTTATTTCAAATGGAGTATAAATAAACACAAAATAAATAAATAATTAGACTAATTAGCATGCATGTTAGTCACGCCCACCAACTAGTTCGAGACGTCGACTAGTGCACCCTTAATAAAAGCGCATTGTTGGATTTTCAACTCTCGGCGCAGAGCTAAGCGTTGAAAATCCAATTGCGCTTTTGGCAATAGATTTATATGTCGCGTATGCATTTATATAGTACTTATTAGAAAAATAGCGGCCAAATAACAACAGTTATTGTGTAATATTGTTGAAATGACTGCAATTTAGAGTGATTTTTTAAATGTAAATGGTGTAACTGCATTTATATAGTACTTATTAGAAAAATAGCGGCCAAATAACAACAGTTATTGTGTAATATTGTTGAAATGACTGCAATTTAGAGTGATTTTTTAAATGTAAATGGTGTAACTGCATTTATATAGTACTTATTAGAAAAATAGCGGCCAAATAACAACAGTTATTGTGTAATATTGTTGAAATGACTGCAATTTAGAGTGATTTTTTAAATGTAAATGGTGTAACTGCATTTATATAGTACTTATTAGAAAAATAGCGGCCAAATAACAACAGTTATTGTGTAATATTGTTGAAATGACTGCAATTTAGAGTGATTTTTTAAATGTAAATGGTGAATTGGTTATATTGCTTTATTTTTATCGTCAGTTAACGGAATTTATTAGTAGTATACGTTTATATTGAAATAACGAAAGGGTTATAACCGTTATTTGTCTAATTTTATATTATATAATAAATGGAGCATAGTGTAAGTGGAAACGGGCATTATGTCTTAAAGCTCGTACAGACCAGCGCGACGCGACGCCGCACCGCGACACGAACAATACAATTTCTAAGAAAACTTGACGGTATAACAATAACCGGTGTCGCGTCGCGCTGGTCTGCACGAAGCTTTACTCTTCATGTGCTGTATATATAACTACAAAAGGGATGTTTGTTTCTAATTGTTTGACAAATAGCAAACTGATTTTTTTTTGTAGAATTGATGACTAACAAAACATGTGGATATCTTTATTGATTGTTCAATTTTATAATTGGTTCGTGTAAATATTTCAGGCAAGTGGTGTAGAACAAAGGAATCTGGCTTTGGATTGGCTCAAAGGCCACTTGCAGAAGGCCGAAAACAAAAGAGGCGTTGTGTACTTTATGGATGATGACAACACGTATTCACTCAAAGTGTTTGATGAGGTAAGTCTATTATGAAATGAGTACGTAATAATGAGCAGCTCAAGAGGTAGCCTAGTTCATTAAGGGGACTACAAGACCTAAACGTGCCTAAACGCAAGTTTTTTAATGCCTAAAAGAATATGATCCACTGCAGTAAACAAAATCAGAAAAATATATGATATTCTTCAGGATATATGCTAGTATGATAGTGTGTTGAAAACATAATAAACTAATTTGATACGATAGAAAAAAATCATGAAGATACCTCTAAAAATTTCTTTTAACGAATAAAAATCATATTAATTTACATGCAATAATTCTGATTTTTTGTCAGATTATTCTACAAACTACATATTAGCATAATAGTGTTTTAATTTTCCAGTCCAATCAATAGATTTTTTGTAAATCGCTAACTGCTTCATATTTTGCAATAAATTACTTGCGTCGCGTCATCGCGCTTCTCTTTCATTTCTATGCAGTCCGACAGTGACCGCGCTTTAGCTGTTGTAAGCCTCTTAAGAAACACCGATTTGAACCGAGTCGGTTGTTTATATGTAAAAAATATATTTTTGTCTGCGATTTAACGAGACCGATTAGGTTCACGAGTTTTTGAAAAAATCACAAATATGAATTCGAAGCGAATAAAGAAAGCTCCTTTTTCGAAGTATTTAAAGATAATGAAATAAAAGACTATTACTGGCAATTGTTTAAAGGTGTCAGAGGTAGAATGATGTTTTAAATATAGAGGGTCCAATCAATAGTTATTTATGCTACAAGTCAATCGTAATTGCCATCGTCATCGTAATTGCTATCGCCATCACCATCGTCATCATCATCTAATTTGTAAAACTTTTCTCAATTTTCTCAAAAAATAAAAACTCAAAACGACTGAGTTAAAAAAAAAAACAAAAGTAAAAAGCACTAGTGAAAAAAAGTGACACTTTCCGCACAAATTGGCTGCTTGGAAAACGCCCTTTTCGAGCAAATGCATTGTAAAATAATTTAATTGGACCCGTTAGACGTAGGGGAGACTGGGTACAGTTGAAACAATTTTGCTTTGAACGCTCGTAGCAAAGCCATTTTGAAACATAACAAACAACAAAACACATAAAATGAGAGAATAGACTTTTGTTTTCAAATACATCTCAGAATTAGAGGCTCAACTGCCATATTTACTAGATAGGAAGAGTTTAATAAAATAATGTGCCACTGTTTCAACCGTACCCATACCAGGGGCGGTTGAAACAGCGATGGGGGTCAGTTGAAACATAAACAAATAAGTAATAAAAATCAGTTTCTTTATTCATAATCAACAAGAAATTGTTAAATTCTAGTATGGCACCATTTCTATCAGTCTTAATAATTGTTTCGAACATAAAAAGAGCTCTTCTGCTCCGGTAGACCAAAGTAAATATCCGCACAGCGGATCAAATATTTTGACAGTATAAATTCCTGGTCAGGAGTAAATACTCGGTTGTGGGCTACATACCCCATACTAACATCAGCCTGGTTACCTTCTTCGATCGCTGCATCTCTTTTTTTCTTGAATCACAAGAGAAGAATGGTGAACTCCGTACATCTCTGCAGCTTTTCGTAAAGAAGTCCCTTTTTTTACTTCTTCATACGCATTTTCGTACTAAATTATATCACACTCGCCTCTTGAAGTATTTTTGATACGTTGTCTGGGCATCTAGAACGAAAAAAGCAACGGTTATCATTGTTTCAATCGTACCCACAATAATTGCTTCATCCGTCCCCATACCCCTCAACCGCTAATAAAACAAACATAGCGTCGAAACAAAACAACATAAACAAAAACGAATCACGGTTTTCGAACCTTCAAAATCTAACAATAAAACAGAAAATCACTCAAAATGCAAATGCTAATATCAACAAAGTAATTTGAAAAAGAAAACAATAGAAAATACTTACTTTTTGTCGAAAAAATATAATAGGGTCCCCTGGAACCGTACAGAGCGCGCAAAGTGCAACGCGTCACTGTGATTCATGTCCGGACTCGCCGGCCGCGTCTCTCTCCCCTTGTACCCCTCACCACACCGCTAATAGTTTACGAGTTATTAGCGTTGGTTTAACCGTACCCTGCTGCAACCGTACCCAGTCTCCCCTATCTAATGATTTGTGACGCAATCGGCCTTGACTTTTCTCCAAATGTTGAAATACCAATCGTATTCATTGGGAATTGGGATTCTCCAAACACACAAAATCTAAAATACGTAGAATCATAATGAGGTAGGTACGCGGTACGTGAAAGAATGCTTTATCGCTGTTGAGTTATTACTATAGGTAACTGTAAATTCACTAAGAAAAATATAGCAGAATATATTATTTGCCGGTGAAGTAGGTAGGTACTTAATTGTTTTATTCTAACTATACAATATGTTTTATCAAACATTTCTACGAAGTTCTATAAAGGGTGATCATATCTGTACATACATACCTACATATACAAATATACACACAAATAAATAAAATTGAAGTGTCTGTTTGTAAAGTCAAAATAACAGCTTTTTGCTGAATACTACTTATTCAGAAAGCATATACTTTTGTTTTATTTACCTACGGTAAATAAAACAAAAAAACATTTTTTTTTGTCTGTTTGTTTGTTCCGCATAATTTCCGAATCGGTTGGACGGATTTTGAAAGAACTTTCTCTGGCAGTTAGGTTAATAGTTTAGTAATAGTTTTCCTTTTAACTTCGTTATATGTTCAACTTCGTTATGTTTAACTTCGTTATATTCGGGCATGGACATCGACGCGAAAACTGTTACCATGGATTCAGTATATGATTCTAAATCCTGCGTTGAAAAAAAAACAGTTGTTCCATACATTTTGACCGCGTCGCGTAGGTATTGCACTTTTCTATGAAATAGCATATTTTTTTAAATAACTGACAATAAATTTCAAATCTTGTACTGAATCCATGGCATCAGTTTTCGCGTTTTGGCTTATATTTTAACCACGGTTTGAGGTTTTCCCATGTACTTTGTGTCAATTCGAGGGAAGGAAAAACATGACCAGTATCACTAATAAATCTGGTTAATTACTAATTATTGGTTGTGGTTAACGACTGCCGCGTTGGTCTAGTGGCCGCAAGTCTGCTGAACATGAGGACTTGGGTTCGATTCTGGCAAAATATTATTGGGTTTCCAATCTGGGATTTTTCAGTAGCAGCCTGGGGTCTGGATTTGTGCCCGGTTGAAGGCAAAAGGCTCGCCCCCTGTTTCATAACTGGCGAAATGTCGGTGTAGGTATTATAAGTACTGCCGAGGTTGCGAGTTTGTCCGAAAGGGATATCGCGACCCCGGCACACAGGCAACGGAAGGAACACGGGTGGGTTTTAGTCAGTAAAAGTCTGACACGCCCTTCCGCGCCGCCCAGAGCGGGAGAAGTTATTTTATAATTTCCCACATTAAAAAAAAAAGAAAAAGTTACTATAAGTATACCTGCCTAAACCTTTGGAGAATACATACGTCATACTATGGTATGTGGTTAATTACTTTTATCTAGAACTATTTTTCGTTTTTTTGCCAAGCGTATCAATGAATACAGCACTATTGATTAAGACACTGGTTATCTTTAAAATTAAGGTTAGTAGACCAGGGTCGATCATTTTTAAAACCAAAAAAAATAATAGTAGGATGAAACCCATTAGAAAAGGAGGAGAATATTATAAAAATTAAAGGAAAAATAATTTACGGGCGATCTGAGGTCGGGAAGGGGATGGGAGTGAGTTTTTAAGGGTAAAAAACGGGTTTTCCCGATTTCCGGCAAAACTAAAAGTCCTATCGAAAAAAGTCAAATGGCAAAGTTGTGTGTAATAAAAAGATCTAAAACTTTTGTATTTACACTTTTTTCACATAACCTCACAATTTATGTGAAAAATTCAAAAAACCAAGTTTTTGGTTTTTTATTTTTATCTTTTACATTTTTTTTTTTTTTAACGAAATTTGGTGAAAACTTACCTTTTTATGTCCCAAATACGCTGTAATTTATTTGATTAAAAATATTAATTTTTTCACCTTATTTTGAATTAATATCGAAAAAAAACCCTAATTTTCAATCGAAAATTCACCCGTCAAAATATCAGCTTTTTTCAAAAAGTTGGTATGGTTTCTGTTCGTTGAAATCTCTACTTTCCTATGGTGAAAAAAAATATATATGTTACTACAGTAAATCTTCTCAGAAAATGCAAAAATTCAAAAAAAACTTGAATTCGATTTTTTTTTTTTTAATTATTATAAATAATTTTGGGCTATTTATTAAAATTTACACTTTAATTACTCGAAAAACGTTAGATTACATGTGACATTGATAACAAAAAAATTGCAAATAAAAATATACTACTATAATTAACAAACAAATAAGTTAATAAAATTAATATTTAATAAGACATCTACAATATTTGGAGAAAGTTGTCGAATCTTCTTTAAATTATATGCGTAGATGCCTATTTATAACTATTTTAAGATAAATTATATATACCTGAGTAGATATACCTGAGTGACCTACGAAAAATTGTAGCCCATCAAAAGGTATTTCGTGGAGAAGTGGGGAAGGGGCTAGGCGGCTCTGGGTCTTACTACATACATACCTACTATTATATACTATATATTTCGTAGCAGCTGTTACAACCGTTAGCCTAACCAGTATTCGAAATACAGTACAGTATACAACATCGTTTAAAAAAATACACGTGCACGCTGAGTTTCTTGAAGATAATTGTGACAAGTTTACTTAAAAAAACAAAAAAACTTTTCGAATCTGCATAGGAAGGTAAATACTATCTCTATTTTTATCTGTATCCTAAAGATTGAAATTAAATGATATTTTAGTACAAGATAAATTTTAGTTAAGATTTAGTACATGTTACGTTAAGCATACTATTTTTTAAAGAAAATATTACGATTTTTATGTTTGAGTTGATTGATACAGATAAAAATAGAGATAGTATTTACCTTCCTATGCAGATTCGAAAAGTTTTTTTGTTTTTTTAAGTAAACTTGTCACAATTATCTTCAAGAAACTCAGCGTGCACGTGTATTTTTTTAAACGATGTTGTATACTGTACTGTATTTCGAATACTGGTTAGGCTAACGGTTGTAACAGCTGCTACGAAATATATAGTATATAATAGTAGGTATGTATGTAGTAAGACCCAGAGCCGCCTAGCCCCTTCCCCACTTCTCCACGAAATACCTTTTGATGGGCTACAATTTTTCGTAGGTCACTCAGGTATATCTACTCAGGTATATATAATTTATCTTAAAATAGTTATAAATAGGCATCTACGCATATAATTTAAAGAAGATTCGACAACTTTCTCCAAATATTGTAGATGTCTTATTAAATATTAATTTTATTAACTTATTTGTTTGTTAATTATAGTAGTATATTTTTATTTGCAATTTTTTTGTTATCAATGTCACATGTAATCTAACGTTTTTCGAGTAATTAAAGTGTAAATTTTAATAAATAGCCCAAAATTATTTATAATAATTAAAAAAAAAAAAATCGAATTCAAGTTTTTTTTGAATTTTTGCATTTTCTGAGAAGATTTACTGTAGTAACATATATATTTTTTTTCACCATAGGAAAGTAGAGATTTCAACGAACAGAAACCATACCAACTTTTTGAAAAAAGCTGATATTTTGACGGGTGAATTTTCGATTGAAAATTAGGGTTTTTTTTCGATATTAATTCAAAATAAGGTGAAAAAATTAATATTTTTAATCAAATAAATTACAGCGTATTTGGGACATAAAAAGGTAAGTTTTCACCAAATTTCGTTAAAAAAAAAAAAAATGTAAAAGATAAAAATAAAAAACTAAAAACTTGGTTTTTTGAATTTTTCACATAAATTTTGAGGTTATGTGAAAAAAGTGTAAATACAAAAGTTTTAGATCTTTTTATTACACAAAACTTTGCCATTTGACTTTTTTCGATAGGACTTTTAGTTTTGCCGGAAATCGGGAAAAACCGTTTTTTACCCTTAAAAACTCACTCCCATCCCCTTCCCGACCTCAGATCGCCCGTAAATTATTTTTCCTTTAATTTTTATAATATTCTCCTCCTTTTCTAATGGGTTTCATCCTACTATTATTTTTTTTCACTTTTTATTATTTTTAAAGGCTTCTACCCTGGTCTATAGATAAAGTGTTCAAAAAAATCTCGAGTGTAGTTTTGACAACTCTTGAGATACTATTTTTATTGAAAATCATATCGATAAAATACGCTTATCACAAAAATCTGGGCCATCTTTATGACAAGACGAAAGCGAGTGAGCAAGTCGAGAAAAACAAACACAAAGGCACAGCCGTACTTTTCTCGAAGCCATTCAGAACATTTTTGACCCCCTGTAACTTCGTTGTGGATAAAGCTTCGTGCAAACAGGCGCGACACGACTCTAACAAAACAATTTCTAAGAAAACTTCACGCTATAAAACAAACCAGTGTCGCGTCGAGCGACAAGTCGCGCTAGTCTGCACGACCCTTACGCCAGAGCACATCCCCGCCGCGAAACCGTAGCAGCGGAACCGCGGTAGTTCAATTCAACTGGCTCGCGTCATGTTCCGCTACTCGAGTTTTGCTACTCGAATTTTGCGTACCGGAACATGACGCGAGCCAGTTGAATTGAACTACTGCGGTTTCGCTGCTATGGTTTCGCTGCGGAGGTATGCTACTGGGGTGATAGCTAGAAGCCTGAATTTTCAGTGACCAAGAGGGTTTAGTATAACTAGGTATATTCCCAAATTACATTCAATTTGAACTTGTAATTTAAGAACGATTGCAGATCAAAGTTTCTTAATTTTGTCCCTGACATACTGACTCACTCACCGATCATCAAAATTCTGAGGTACTTCTAGCAGACACACAAGCTTCAAATTTTGGAGTTGACATTTTACGTCGGTTTAAAAAACAAAACTGGTGTTCCATACATTTTGACCACGTAGGTATCACAGTTTTCTATGCGAATAATTTCAACGCATACCGTTCGGAATCATGTACTGAATCCATGGTATGAATTCAGTACCATGTATAGGATTAAAAGTTACTTACGCAGTTCGCATAGACTAGAAAACGGGACTGAAATTGCGGTATGTTTTAATTTTTACTTGCTTATTTTTTACTTACTTTTGCAGTTCATGCAATTTTTCGTCACTTACACTGCCTAAATAGATATATAGGTAAATTTGAATTTCATACATAAACAAACAGTTTGTAAATGAATTCATCACCTGCGCTACATAAACCTATTTACATAGAAAGAAAGAAAGAAAAGAAATAAAGAAAAATAAGTTTATTTGTCACAGAAACACGTGCATAAAAAATATAAAAAATAAACTCGAGTAGAAAATAAGAAAATAAAACACAATAGATTTAAATACAATAACGAGCACAAAACAGAAACTATTTCTGTTATCTATATTATATATATCGGTATATTATATATATCGACCTACAAAAAGAAATGAGATTCCATCAAAAACATATCATGTAAAAAAATGCAAGTCTCGAAACGCAGTTCTTCGACCGCAAAAATATGTGAGATCGAATGCAAAACCAATTCTGTTAATTTATTCAGTACCTACCTACTTGCCTATTTATTTGTCATCTTTATTTCTTTAATAAATACAGGTTGGCAGGGACATCGACGCGAAGCCGGTTACCATGGATACGCAGGGGCCTCAGAATCATGTACTAACCCCATGGTAACCGGCTTCGCATCGATGTCCCTGACACCCTGTATAATGATTTGGCAATCACACACGTCCTTAGAATCTACATTGTACATATAACAAAATTACCTAATATTACTGCTGCGCTTTATTTAATTAGGACTATTTAAAATAGTAGATTTATTCTTATGTGATTATGTTGCCTTGCGATGGCCAAGTTATTCTATTTATTAAAGAAATAAAGCTGACAAATAGATAGGTACTGAATAAATTAACAGACTTGGGTTTACATTAGATATCCACATATTTTTGCGGTAGTAGAACTGCGTTGCGAGACTTGTATTTTTTTCCATTTTATGTGTTTGATGGGATAAGATTTTCTACTACAATGGCCATATTGAAAATAATGTAATATATTAAATTAATAGCTTAATTCGCACTGGTGCAATGGCGATATGTCAATAAATCGAGATTTCTGTTCTATATCTAATATAAATATGAATGTATTTTAAACACATAAACCTTCCGGAATAAATGTTCGAAAAAAATCCATTGTACGAGTATAATTTAGAAGATCTAAGCGATCACACAGAGACGAGAAGCGACTTTGTTTTAGCTATACTATGTGTAGATAGTGGATTGGATAATGGATTGGTTACAATACTACGTTTTGTTTAGAAATAGAACTGCCTGTAACTGACAGGAAACGGCTAGACTCTGCTGGTGCCTGTCGGGGACGACAACTCTTACTCTAGAGTATCCGCCTAAACGTAGGTGTTTCAAATTTCAGATTCAAGTCGTTGTGCTCTAATATTAGATCACATATAGGCATATTTCTAATAATACTAGTGTTTTTTTTTTTTTTTGTATCTATGAAATTGGCCATACTATTTTCATTATTATACCTACCGTCTGACCGTTCGTGTACTAATTAAATATGTTTATACGTTTTTAATGTAATAACAAAAAGTGATTGGATAATAACTTTGCATGGATCTCATAACTGTGCCTAACTACTACTGTGCCAGCTTACTTAAAAAAGAAAGAAAGAAGAAAAAAATACTTTTAGTTGCGGTAAACATGACGCTAAGAAATCGATAGATGGCGCTGCTGTCTAGCGAACATCAATGTAAACGAGCTCCGAATATTTCCGTAATTAAAAATAGTTTAAAGTGTTAATTTATAATAAATTCTACTTAAATTTATAAAGTATGGTCCCAACTATATGGACAAATGTTATCTAAGTGAAATAATGTGAAATAGTGAACTTTTGGACATAATAACATTCTGATAAATGAATCTAATAAAGTGCGTAAAAACAACCGGTAAATAATAATTGTTTATAAAGTGTTGATGCAGCTGTCACAAACTAACAAATCAACAACAATTGAGACTTAATAACAAAAAATAAACAACAACAACATTAATTCAAAACTTTCTTCTGTTATAACTTCAAGTGTAAACGAGATAAGTGCATAGTGAAACATAAATAACAGAAATGGTAGGACTCCGTATTAAACCGTAACAAAAAAAAATGTGTTTGTGAAAAAAAAGTGCAAAAATAACTATCCCATGAGTCATCATAACGACTTCTTAAATTTAAAATCAAATACACGACGAATGTGCAACACTATTTCACCTCTCTATCTAACTGTTCAATTGGCCTAGGGGCTCAGTACGCAATCTCGTAACTACGTGCACGAGGTGCCGCGAGTTCAAACCTCAGGATCTGAGTTACTTTTTATAAGATTTTAATACAAACTACGACAAACTAAGGTGGATTCAACATGAATTTCTTAGAAAACATAACATTCCGCCGTACCAGGACAAAGTCAGATTCAATCCTTAATGAAAGTGAGGTAGTTAATAATCAAACATTAAATGAGACTGTCACAAGTGTACCGGAAATGTCTGACTACGAAGATGATGAAATTAAAAAACTACGAGAACAAATTTCCACTCTTAAACTAGATCTACAGAGTGCACACTTAGAAATTGAAGCACTGTCTTTACAAAACAGTAATCTCAAGACATTAAATGATAATTTGAATAAAAATAATGACTTATTTAAGAAAGTGACTAGCAGTCCCGTCAAAAGGAAGACATCTAGCAAAAAGTACAATAACAATAAAAACAAACAAACACAAACTGAAATGCCGAAGCCGGAGGAAAATAATGCTACACCATTAAAACAAAGCGCAGATAATTTGGACAAAAAATACTTGCATCGTAACAAAATATGCATCCTAAGTACAGACAACAAGAATAAATTGCTTCATATTGCAGAAAACACTTTTGAGACCTGTGATCTTTGTCACTACATCACACCTCGTGGAAGTATGCAATTTCTGTTAAAAGGCATCAGAGAAAAGCTGGCCAGTTTCACTTTACTGGACTTTTGCATTATACTACTAGGTGAAGAAGACTTTAAAGTTACAAATAGATATTTTGATAATATCTTGCAAATTAGACAAGTTTTGCAAGAAATCACAAACACAAATATAATTATCTGCACTCCAACATACAAATTCTTCACTAATAATTACTTATACAACTCAAGAGTGGAAACCTTCAATAATCTATTATACTTAGATACAAATACTCACGAATATGCCTATTTTTTGGATAGTAACAAGAATTTAAAATATGACGACACCATGTTTGACAGGCGGACTGGCTTAATAAATAGCTCCGGAATGAAATCTATTTTTAAGGATGTTTATGACACGACTATTTATGTAAAATCTATCAACACTGACTATCATTATGAAGTTGAAAGAAATGAGGACATGTCTGCGAATCAAGACAACATCAATGAGCAGCAATTTGCTACGCAGAAGCTTTTTCGGAAATAAATATATCACCATATTCCACCAAAATATTGCAGGTTTGAGGAGCAAGGCCGATGCACTAACGGTCTGCTTACATGAATTATCGGACAATAACACGGATATTGATGTAATTTGTCTGACTGAACATTTCATGATGTCGGGCCATGAAAATATTTGTGTGATACCCAATTTCTGCCTAGCTGCCCACTTCAGCAGAAGTAATTCCAACAGAGGAGGCTCGTGTATATACATAAAAAAAGGACATAAATGGAAAACAATTTCGAAATCAGTGTTATTCACCGAGTGCTCTACTTTTGAATGCTCTGCAATAGAATTGGTAGCCTATAAATTGATTATTATTTGTATTTATAGGGTTCCTTTGACTAGTAACTTAAACAATTTTTTTGCAAGATTAGATAAAATGCTCAAGTATATCAATAAATCCTATAATAAGCATAATGTTGTATTAGCAGGTGATTTTAATATTGATATTTTAAAACAAAATAATACCACATCTGAGTTTGAATGTTTACTACTCAACTATAATCTAAGGCTTAAGATAACAGAGCCTACCAGAAAAATTAGCAAAACATGTATAGACAACTTTGCTCATAACTATCATAATAAATGCAAAGCAGAAGTGATTGATTTTGCATTATCTGATCACACAGCTCAGATATTGAGGTGTCTTGTTAAAAGAGTATGCCTTATTAAGAGCTGGAAAATTAAACGTAGAGACTATAGCGAGGAAAATCTTAGTAAGTTTAAATCTTATACAGAGAAATTGTCATTTTCGGAAATGTACACAACTTGTGATCCAAATGTAGCCTATAATATTTTCATTGATTTGTTTAAGTTATTTTATGACCTTTGCTTTCCATTTAAATATATCACCATTAACAGTCATCGAAAAGCTAATTGGGTAACACGAGGCATCAAGGCGTGCAGTATAAAAAAACGACAACTTTTATGGCAATACAGAAAAAAACCAAGCGAGATAAACAAAACCAAACTGACCCAATATTCAAAAAGATATAAGAAAATAATAAGACTAACTCAGCGAGCGCAAAATAATCATTCAATTAATAAGTCAGACAATAAAAGTAGAACGGCATGGAAAATTATTAACAAGGCAAAACAAAATTTACCAAAGGATACTATAACTAACATTAAAATTAACGATAGAACTATAACTGACCCACGTGAAATTTCCAATGCTTTTAATAATTATTTCGTCGATAAAATTATACCTAAGGATGATTCGAACAAAATGCAGTATAACTCTTATATGTCTACTGAACAAAAGTCTATGTTTCTGAAACCATGCTTGCCACATGATATTTTGCGAATAATTAATAATCTAAAAAGCTCAAATAGTGTGGGATATGATGAAATATCAACTAAAGTTATTAAATATATAGGTTCTAATATCTCTACTCATCTTAGCTATATCTTAAATTTATGCATTGCTGAAGGAGTCTACCCTGATAGACTAAAAACTTCAATCATAAAACCCATTTTTAAGAAAGATGACAGTGAGTACCTAGATAACTATCGACCCATTGCCCTAGTTTCAGTTATTTCTAAAATATTTGAGAAACATGTTCACATAGAACTTAATAATTATTTAGAAAAACAACATATTTTAGTTAAAGAACAAAAAGGCTTTAGACCTAATAAAACCATAAACATGGCCATATATGACTTTTTAGACTTTGTTATGGTTAATCTCGACAGAAGAATACCCGTCTGCTCTATCTTTATGGACATGACACAGGCTTTTGATTATGTTGACCATGATATATTAGTTGGTAAACTCAATGCCTACGGAATAAGAGGTAACGTTCTAAAACTAATTGAATCATACCTCAAAGGCCGAAACCAATATACTGAAGTGACTAAAGTGAATGTTCTTACTAAACAAGAGGAAACCTTTAGGTCACATGAAAGAAAAATAAACTACGGTGTACCACAAGGTAGCGTTCTGGGTCCACCGTTATTTATAATTTACATTAATGACCTACCCAAAGCCACTGATAATCCTATATCTCTCTTTGCGGATGATAGCACTGTTACTGTCAAATGTAAAGACATACATACTTATGAAGATGACTTAAATAGCACCTTGAACTCTATTATGAATTGGTTGAATGTAAATAATTTAAAAGCAAACTTAGGAAAAACAAAATTAATGAGCTTCAGACAGCGCCTACCAGCACTAAACAACCTAAACGTAAATTTTAACAACCAACCTATTGAAGAAACAGACACCTCAAAATTTCTTGGCTTGCATATTGATAATAAAATGACTTGGAAACCACATATTGAAATATTGTGCAAGCGAGTGAGTCGATCAGCTTACGCCCTACATGAACTTGCATATAAAATTAATTCCAAAACACTCATAACTGCATATCATGGGCTTGTGGCGTCTATACTCAGATATGGCATAATTTTTTGGGGCAACTCCACTAACAAAGATCTTGTCTTTAAGGCACAGAAACGGTGCGTTAGGGCTATGTTCGGTTTAAAATCTACCGAAAGTTGTGTACCTTTCTTTAAAAAGTACAACATCTTACCATTGCCATCACTGTATATATTTGAAGTAGCTGTCTTCGTGAAACAAAATCCTGAACTTTTTGTGCTTGCATCTGAAGCATACAATCGTACGCAAAGAGATGAAACTCGTCTTTGTGTCCGTCAAACGAATACTGCCTTAATGTATAAGAGTATTTTTCATATGGCACCTGTCGTTTATAATAAATTGCCTAAGGACCTAAAAAAATGTAATGTTAATTTGTTTAAGCAAAAATTAAAAACAATGCTATGTGAAAAATGTTATTATAGTATCTCAGATTTTTTAACAGATAAATTTTGACATTATGTATTAAATAAATATATTTAATATTATCTGAATAATTGTAGTAATTCTAATTTGACTTTATGATAAAATTCTTAATAATTAGGTATAGGTCAAGTATAGGTACTATAATATTAGCAAAATCTGACTGAAGCATTTTTTATTTTTTATTAGTATATTATTATTATTTTTTTCACATCGATTTTTAGATATTTTATGATTTGTGAATTATTTTTTATTTACTGTTGACATTTTATGCTGAATTCACTTTAATTTATTGATATTGACTTGAAATCAATTATTAATAATCTTAACTATTACATTTGTACGCCTTAATAATTGGCAAACATGTCTGAACTTATTTTTTTCTTTGTAATCCTGCATGCATATCTCTACTATTGTATGTGTACACATGTTTATGCAAATAAATATATTATCTTATCTTATCTTATCTTATCTAAGAAAGAACACAAAATAAAAAACAAACAAGTTTTAGTTTCGGTAATTTGGGTACCACACTAGATATTGGTAGCAGGTGTAGCATCCGATAAAATCAACAATTTTTATAGGTATCCGGTATTGTTATTCTTGTTATCGGTTGTATGTGCAAACGTTCAACAAATAGTTTTTATGACAGCTGCGCGCACTGACTGCATTAAGTCTGCGGCGCGTGAGTCGCCGACGACGGTACGAAATGTTACCATTTTAAATATTATATTTTATATAAACATTTAGGAGTAATTATTGTATTTATTCATTTTATTTTGTTATTTCACTATAAGCTGCACCGGTTGACGTCAACACGTCAACGCCGGCTGTCGCTGAAAACCAGCGCTGGGGCTCTGTCTCGCATAGGGTCGCAGCATTATGCTTAGCGATGGCCGTTTTGCGTGGAAGTGACGCATATTTTCCCCCAAATTGTTTATTTTCGTGTTTTGTTCTTTCCTTGCGTCATGTGTACCTCAAATAAACGTATTTTCTTTCTTAACCCATAGTATTTTTAAACTTTAATTGGAACATATATTCCTTATTTAAAGTATGCCTAAAAATATTACCAGGACAGAATCGACCGTACAAAACCCACCTATTAAGAATCAAGTTTAAAAATAGCATGCTAATTATTTACCAAGTTAATCAATAAAAACACTGCAGCCATTACGCAAACATTTTAATAACCTAGCTAGGGTTAGGGATTTTAATAGCCTGAATCTTCTCTAACTCCCCACTACTGAGGGGACCTGTACATTAGCATAGATAATAGAAAAAGCTTCCTTGCATTATTTTTACTCCATTTCTTCACTCCAAAAGCAAATTTTTCAAAACTTTACCTATCTATTTTAAATATATTTAAAATGTTGTTTTACTATAACGCATCCTGATATATTTATTGTCAGACATCCATGAGTAGCGACATTCATTGACACATACCTATGTACGAGTAATACGACCGCTACGTTGTTATTTACAAACAATAACAAAATCGCCGTAATTTCAACAGGAAAGTGACACTATCTTCCTGCGCGCTGCTATATTTGTTAGGTAATCCGTCATTTGTATTGTTTAAACTGAAGAATAGCTGAAAACTGAAAAAATATAGAATTAACCACGTATCCAAAACTTATCTAAAATAGCTTACAGTCTAAGATCCGACCTAGAGACGACCTTCACCCATCTGTTTAATGGATGAAAAGTATTTTATACCAAATTTGTGTAAAAAATAAAAATATAACAATGCATGTTAAAAAATATATGACACGTACAAAAATAACTTTTTTTTTAATGCACTCATTCGTTTAACGATTCATTCGTTTTAGTAAAAAATGTTTCTCTTAAAAAGCACTATCCATTGATATATCACTTATGGCTATTGGGCGCAAAAACATTCCTTAACTTAGGTGGCCAAGTAATCACCTATTTAGGTCATTAACTCGGAATTCAGTAACAATTAGAAAAAGTTGAGTTAGTAGGAGCAAACGTTCTCCTTAAAAAGCTCTTTCCATTGGTGTATATCTTTCAATGTTTAAAAATAAGTCATTTTTGAATTTTTTATTAATCAGTCTGGCTAGGATTTTTTTTGCCAACACCCACTTGCTATATATTTTTTAACATACACACAACATGTTTACATGTGTTTGTGTTTTATATAACATACATTGATTTAAAATACTTTTCATCCATTAAACAGATGGGTGAAGGTCGTCCTTAGGTCGGATCCTCTACTATCATATCTATTCTGTTAAAATCTCACCGTAAAACTTATGTGAAGTGAGCTGTCAATAGTCCCACTCCCTCACTTCACCTGAGTTTTAACTGTTACGTTTTTTTACAGAATTAACTGGCTGTTCTTATGAAGGTAGTTGTTTTTGTGTGCGAAAAATGTGTTTATCAATCAAGTACTAAGTAGGTACCTTTTTAATATTGGCTTCAAAAACAACTGTATTTGGAGGCCTAATATTGGTTCTGAAACTGAATGACTGAATGATTATAAAACAATACCTATACTTACACAATATTTACCGATGTCTCAATTTCACTTCCCTTGATAATATTGTTTGAACATGAACAATAAGAAGTCATCCAACTCAATATACTTCCTATAGTCATTCAGCGGCTTGGGTCATCGACACTATCTTATCATTTCCTTCTAACCGGGCTAGTATCGCGAGTTCCGACGTCCCCGTTCGTTTCCTAAGCCAATACACAACACATAGATAGTTCTTGATTACTAAAGGCATTTGAGCGAAAATTTATGGCGGTACTGAATGTATGAGGAGCTTTAGGGCTGTCCCATTGTGTGTATAAATAATAGAATAATAATAATACCAGCCCATTATTGTCCCACTGCAGGGCAAAGGCCTCTTATACAGAGAAGGCACGAGCTTTGATCACCACGCTTGCTACAGAAAATGCAGAACGTACATATGAATAAATAATAATATAGCATGCGATTTATTCAAAGTTATTAATTAAATAAACAGCATGCTATTTATTGGTTGAAGATTGCAAATAGCATGCTATTTATTAAGTTGATAAATAATTAGCATGCTATTTGTGAACAAGATTCTAAATAGGTGGGTTTTGTACGGACGATTCTGTCCTGGTAACATTTTTGGCAATTGGATTGAGAATAGAACTTATCAATACAATATTGACCCAGGTTTTACTTCAGTACAATAAAACAGCTGATATCCTATTTACCCTATTTATTTAAGGGTCACCTACGGGCTCCCACACAAAACTGGGAATTCGCATCGCATTGCAAAAATCTGCGAGCGCCAAAAAAACAAAGCTCCTCTTAAAACCTGTGATGCGGCGTCGTATCGCATCGCATCACAGTTTTGTGTGGGAACCCTACTAACTAAATGCAAACCCAGCTGTAACCCACATAATCTGTCATATTTATACTTAGATTTTAATCTTTATCAACACAAAGTTCGTTGACATTTACTTAAGTACATAATCCTGTGATAACATTGTCATTGTCACCTAATCCCCTGCCTACCTAAATATTTAATTGTATATTTCCTTCAAATGTTTATAATTTGACAGTTTTATCTACGCCATTTAATACATACTGGTTTGTGTTCCGTCATAATTATGTACTTACGTTTCGATAAATGCCTTATCTTAATATTCGTATTTTGTAATACATGTAGTAACAGATAAGATAGGGTTTTACGGTATCCATCCATATCATTGACTTGTAAATCAACTGACAATCTTTAATATCAAGCTGATTGACGATTGTTTGCCAACAATGGGTAATGGCCACGTTACCTATGGTTTATTCCAAAAATATCTGATGAAATAGTACATTACTCTCGCGGCCTGTAACCAGCCAGCTTGGTTGCGGCCTTGGTTTTTTTTTTGGGTGTGACATTATCAAATAAATTCTCCCGCTCTGGGCGGAGCGGGAGGGCGTGTCAGACTTTGACTGACTAAAACCCACACGTGTTCCTTCCGTTGCCTGTACGTTGCCAGGGGCCACGGTGTTCCTCTCGGACTTTCCCGCAACCACGGCAAGCATCGGTCCTAGGTGACCCTGTCAGTTATGCTGACATCTCTTTGAGGCGCGCATGGAACACAACGCGTCGTCGACCCGGGCCTGGTCCTTATCGGATAAGCCCGCGCCTACGGTGGCCGGGAATGGGCATGCGATTCTCCTGCGGTGGCTAGAGGCGTGAGCGCGCGAAGAGGGGTCTCTCCCTCACGCGTTCGGTCTCCTCCGCGAGCATTACTGCTTCGCAGAAGGAGGTGACGGCCTCCCATGCTTTCTCTTCGCTCCGTACCATGGCCTGGACCAGGGCCGGACGCGAGAGATCACCGCCCAAGCCGGGCAGACCTCCACCTTATGCTCCACCCTGTCCTCCGGGCGATCCACACAGTGGTGACACCCAGGCGTTTCCTGCCGCCTTATCCGGAATAGGAACCTCCCGAAACAACACTGTTCGGTGAGGACCTGCGTCAGGCGGAAGGTGAGGATGCCGTGGCGCCTCTCTAGCCACTCCCCAAAGAACTTATCGCTGCAATTGTGGCGTGCCCAGTTGCGGCCAGGGCTTGTGTAGTAATTTTCTCAAATAATGCGCGGTACTTAAAACTAAGTAAATTAATTTTAAATTCCACCATCAATGACGAACAACGATATCTTTCACGCGCCAATGTGTTAATTTCTTTCTTCCTTACACTAAATAGCTCCATTTGCAAGCCAAATCGAAATTTTAATAAAATCTTTTATAAGATACCTCCTTGGTTGCCATGTGTTGAAATACGAAATATGAAATATTAAAACGTGACAGATATGAGTTTTCATAGTAATTTACATACTATTTACATACATATAATTTATTTTTTCGCCCGCTAAATACGACAGATATATATTTTCATACAAACATTGCCGGCCGGGCGCTCTAATGACCAGTACCGCAATTTCAATTTATCTCGAAGAAGCTTGTCAAAATAATGTTCGAATGTACAACCATGTTTAAGAAAATCAACTTAAACAAACGGATAAGAAAATGTACCTTTGGATGCCAATTTATAGTGCCACATACAAATTGAGTGCCTTGAAATGATTATTTGAATACTTATAGCTACCCGAAATTCTAATTCAAAATCACCATAAAGATGTATTTCATTTGATAATTCAGGTTAGTTTGTGATGTTATTCAAACAATAATTGTTGGCAAAAGTGGTGACATATAAAGTTGTAACCTTCTATTATACATTATTATGAATGTGTTACTAGTGTCTTTAGTGAGTGATTGCGTAAAAATGTAACCTGCACTCTAATTGCGTAACCGATCAATCACAATCAGTTTCATTTTGACAGTTCAATAACATTCATTGCGTTGTTTACATTGTTGAGCAGACACATTTTTGGAACATATTATGATTGCAATGGATTAGCAATATCCTTCAAAATTATTCAGATTCTGATTGATTGTATGTTGCGCAATTAGGGTGAATTTACAATTGAATCTGGTTAAATAATCGTTGTTCTCTTATTTATTCCTGTCGATTTGGAATAAGCTACCACCCAAACCGAATACCTACTCAAAAGGTAAAATCATTCAGACCTTTCATTTCTGCGCTTTTCAATCAAAGTGAATCAATTTGGTTGAATTGTGTAGAATCGACTTAATAAGAATCTTAAATTCATTAATTCACTAACAGACAACGCACATCCTAAACCACTGGGTCTAGAAGCAAGAAATTTCCACAAGAGCTCCATAAATAACGAAAGTGAGCACTAAGAAATGTAGGCCCTTAGGATTTTGAAAAATCCTATGGACCTAAAGGGATCAAATAGGGGATTAAAGTTTGTATGGAAGTTCGTCATTATTGCCGATGTGGAATCCCATCGGGCATACGGTTTGTATTGCCATAAGTTCCATGCTAAAGAGCCTCTATCGCCACTCTGCAACCATAGACAACCCTACTTATAAAACTTCCATTTTGCATGACCTGATTTCCGTCGAATAACGTCTGGTATCAATTGTTAATTTATTTTTTCCTTGTCAACATCTCTTTGTTTTCAATGTGGGTAATAAACTGTGAGTGATTAACAGCCAATGTTTTCGCTGCAGTAATAACAATAATACTCTTATATAGCAACATAAAATCATTGGATTGGAATGATCAGTAATGAAGCTGTATAATAATAATGTAGTAATAATTCTCTTATTCGATGTTGCGACGATAAACGCTGTTAAGTATGGGTTTTTGCGATAACATATTGTTTGTTATAGCTTTGATACCTTGAACACCACACTAGACGCGATGAAAATAAGCTAAGTCGAAAAGTGTTCAGGCGCCAGTGTCCGCGAGTGTGTATACCCCGATTCAAACTTAATGGCGGCTCGGAACATGAGGCGAGTCGCTGCGCAGTAACGAATTCATGGATCAGCGGGGGTGAGGGGTGGGGTACTGCGCAGCGAGTAGCGCACTTCCGAGGCGCCATTAAGTTTAAATCGAACTGTAGGTACTTATAGCTATCGGTTAGTCGTTTGCGAAAAGTCTAGTTGAGGTCTGAATAGAGCAATATTTAAGTACATATTTGCAACCATTCTCCTCAAATGTGAATGTTCGGGATTTTTCTATCCCAGACTAACACAAGTACTTTGAGCAATAAATAACCCAGCTAAGGCATCAAATAGGTGAGCGAAAGGTCGAAACATTTCAATTAATTGTTCATATCAATTTTCTAGTGACATTTAAAAACATGCAATTATGATGCCGTAACAACTTGTTAATTGAGCGATTAGTTTTGGTTACTATTTTGATAGCACCACAAAATACCAGATAATACCAGGGAAGCAGAGGGAACCAAGCCAAGATAACATGAACCTATACATGTATGAAAGCTGGCTATACGCAACTTCGGCTCATGCTCTCGGCTAGTTCCGTGTTATCTTATCTACGTTTAACATAGCTACAAGCTATAAATAAATTCATGAATAATAATGGTAGAGGTTCAAAACAGTTTCATATCTAAGCCTACAGTTAATTTTTTCTTATAAGTCTTATTTCATATTCTTTTTTTTCTTTTTCGTGTGGTTAGTGACTAACCTGGTGTCAGAGTTTTAAAGCCACCCACCAAAGTTTTGGCTTCACATGCCGCCGAAAATTATCTCTCAGTCATGCAGGTTTTCTCGCGATGTTTTCCTTTACCGTTTTTTGAAGCAAATTATTATTGTACAATACGCACATGAATCCGAATATTCAGAGGTGCGTTCCGTTTTTTTGGGTGGGAAATTATCAAATATTTTCTCCCGCTTTTGGCGGAGCGGGAGGGCGTGTCAGAGTTTTACTGGCTAAAACCCACCCGTGTTCCTTCAGTTGCCTGTACGTTGCCAGGGGCCACGGTATCCCTTTCTGACTTTCCCGCGAGAGAGGTGCGTGCCTTGGGTTCGAACTGGAGACCTATGACTTGGCAGTCGGGCGGTCACACCACTAGGCTATTACTGCTATTTCATATTGAGTAAACAACAACGGAATGAAAAATCACCTACTAGGTTCCATGTAACCGTATGTATTTAAATACATACGGTTTAACTGCATCGTAAACTGCTTCGAATAGCAGAAAACACATAAATATTCTTACAATCGAAATCTCAATAAGTCTAGTAATTTTCATGACTATAACAGTGTTCTGGTCTTTCCTTGCACTGAAGATCAACGGGAATGAACGAAAACCTTGTGTAAAAGTTAGCAGCTAGACTGAATCCTGATTTATGCGATTTCATTGCCAGTGGCGTACCAAAAGTTGCAAGCAACAATAAAAAATGCAGCGTTTAAACAGTGTTTTGACGATGCCAGTCATTAAATTTGTTGCTTCAATTTTAATGTATGTCACATGCAAGAAACATTCATCGTGTAAATGGGGCTTAAGACATGGGATCAAACGTTCTGATTTTGAAAGTTTTAGTTTATAACAAAGAAATTCCAATAGTTCCCCCTAAATTGTGTAGTAAATAATCCTTTTTTTTTTCCTATTTCCAGATGCGGAAAACAAAGAGAGTGGGTGTCTGGCCAGTCGGCATAGTGGGGGGTATGAGGGTCGAGATGCCCCTTGTGTCTGACGGGAAAGTCAACGGGTACAACGCGTATTGGAAACCCTTCAGACCATTCCCCATCGACATGGCAGGGTTTGCTATCAACGCTACCCTGTTCTTGGAACATCCGGAGGCTAAGTTTTCCAGAAAAGTGCAGTCTGGTTTTCAGGTAGGTTGATCAATATACCTAATTATGTAAAGTATGCTCACACGCACGTCATAGTAACACTTGAAATACGATTACGAGAACCGAATAGAATACGCTTTATTATCTACGCCATATAAATTACAGATATTAAATGTAGAAATTTTACAATGCTTCGAAATAAAGGTGCTATCGATGTCACCAATTGTTACCATAGACGTGCTGAGTTTTAGAGAAATAATTCTACAGGGAGCTAATTTGCAACTAGCTTTAATCAATATTGTGCTTAGTACTCAAGTTTTTAACATTCATTCAACGCAGCCAATATTCGAAGCACTCTTATATGAGTTATGAGTGCTTCGAATATTGGCTGCGTAATGGAAAGATGACTTCTTTAGCCTGTATACCAACTCTTTTGTTGACTGCACCAGCTGCACTACTCCTACAGATATCCCAAAAAAAGTACACTTCGGGAATTATCGTCTATATTAGGAAATACGAACGCACGATGGTGAGATCTAATATAGAGCTATTACGACCTTGGAAGTGCTTGCCTTTACTACATTACCATGATTACAAAATTATAAATAAACTATTGAATTCCCAAAACTACAAAACCCGACGGAAAGAATACTTCATACAAACGCGCAATGATAGGTGCACTACTACATAGCGCGGTAGTACAAACCTTAGAAGATTTGTCTATGGGGGTTGTTACTCTATGGCGCGACTTTCGTGCTAATTCGGAAACACGAAGATTACCGAAGAATACCTTTTCTAGTTTACCGGTACCTTATTCAAATTCCCAAGTAGACGGCCATATCTTTTACAATATACAAATAGTAGCATAGAAAATATCACAAACAAATAGCTGATGTTTTAATAATATAATTGAGTGACCAGTGACACTAAGCTCCTTGAGATTTGATTGCGGTGATTGTACATCGCAATCTGCACTTAAATTGATAATATAAATTTAATAGTTTCAAGGCACATAAGTAAAATAGTTACAAATTCTTAAATGGTATTTTCCATATCAATAATAATTGTATGTACAGTGAAAACCGTTTATAACGACTTTGAAGGGACCGTCGGATTGCGGTTGTTATAGCCGATAGTCGTTATATAACCAAAATCTATGTTAAGTAAACAGAAATGCTGGGACCTCAAGATTTCGTCGTAATAACCGGTACGTCGCCTTAAGCGAAGTCGTTATAAACGGTTTTCACTGTATTAATAATTTCCACGTATTTCATTGCCTTGTTTGTAACTAACTTACCAAATTGCGTTAAAACAATTGAATTTATACATATTATCAATTTATTTTAATTTATAATTAGCCATTTGGCTACGGGCCCTTTAGGGTTCAAATGGCAAAAACTGAAACCTTCATAGTTTTTTCATGTCTGTCCATCTGTCAGTTTGTTCGTCCGTCCGGATGTGAGACTATTAACATAACACGACGTCCGTATTCCCCGCACGGTTAGATAGACGTGCACCTATATTTCGCTATTAGCACTAATATTTCGATTAAAATTAGAAAGAAGGTGTATTCTGTGCACCGTTGAACAATGCTGTAGTGAAATTATGAAAACGTATTTGGGGTGGCAATCCCCATACGTACGTATCCGAGGGATGACAAAAAAACTGAATGCTCATAAGCATGTGGGGTATTGTCTGATCCCACAATTAAAAAGATTATGATGTTTTTAAGTGACTGCTATTGAAGTCAATAGTTTTTATGTGATATCCGGTTACAGCTGCAGAAATAATTTTGTTTTTCATATTTTTTTCGATAAATGCTATGAAATACAATGTTGTTTTTTAGTTTGTAAAATCAATACTGTGCATGTGTAAATATTCATTGCGACTACGGAACCCTTTACTGTGCGTGATCCGACAGTGGCCGGTTTTATTTCACTTAATTACTTAACTCCTTGAAATTACAATCACCGTGATTAGCTTTGACTGATAAAATAAATTCTGTATATTCAAGGCAAATAAATACTTAAATACGTGTAAGTTTAAGGATACTGGAAAGCGTTCCCTGTTATTTCTTAAAAGTATGTGAAAGTAGGACTACGAAATGTTAAGATATTACTCGATATTCCTAAAGAGTCATATAAACCCTTATAAGCGACAAGTCAATCGTCATCCTGGGGATGCCTGAGAGGTGAAACACGTGTCGATTTGTTACTGGGTTTCTTTATGACTCTTTAGGAATAGTTAAGCGGAATAGGTTACTAAATATAATTATGTATATAATTATATATATTTTTCTTATAATTTCGGATATTATTTTGTTCTTGCGAACATTTGCTAATGCGATATCGGCTTTGCGCTATTTATTATACGGGCTTAGCCAAATCTCATTAGTGGTAATTACCACTAGTAGGCTGTCTGCTAAATATACAACCTTAGTTTTTGTTTACACTAAACCTCTTAAGGGGTCATTGTACTCATTATTATGAACAACTTTCACTATGCGAAAAACGCTGAAATCGCGAAAAAAAATATCTGCTGTTCCCTACATGTATGTTCGTCTATCTCGTCGTAATGTAGGGAACAGCTGATTTTTTTTTCGCGATTTCATTTCTCATAGTGAAAGTTATTCATAATTATGAGTAAAATGACCCCTTAAGAGGTTTAGTGTAAACAAAAACTAAGGTTGTATACTAACGTAACCTAATTTGGTAGCCGCGACTAATATGCATGCTAATTAATCTAATTATTTATTTAAGTATATAGCTTTTAATTCTCTAGTTTTTATGTATTTATTTAGTGAAATTTACAATGATTTATAACGAAAACGAGCGCGATCACCTAACCCAAGTCACAGACTATCTGTGTACCCATCAAAATCTGTTCAGCGGTTCAGCCGTGAAAAGGTAACAGACATAGACGGTTAGGTACTTTCGCATCTGTACATATTATAAAACAAAGTCGCTTTTCGCGTTTGTCTGTATGCCCGCGTTGTTCTTCTAAACTACGCAACAGATTTTGATGAGGTTTTCACCACCGTTTAGAGAATTTATTCCGGAAGGTTTATGTGTATAATACGTTAGTATTAAAGTTTCGTTTACCTAAGAAATCTCGATGTTTTTCCAATTCGTAAAAGCCGTGGGCAAGAGCAAGCAGGAGCGGGCTGCTAGTTTTTAAAATTAGTATAGATTAAGTAATGCAGAGAGCGAACATTTTGGTGCCCATGATGACGTCAAGCTGCATGACGTCAAGCTGCATAGGTAGAGGATGAGTCAAACTACAAAAAAGTAAAATATTAGTCTTTGAATACCAAAAAAATACCACCAAATTACTGTAAAAAATGCATCGTTGCTGAGTGGGTGGTCCCTATATTTATCTATATTTGTTTGTGTCCACAAATTATGATCTTTTAAAATCTTTTTTTTTTTCTTACCCATTGTTAATAGTCTAAGTATGATCATTATAACTATAAATTCGCCAGCCGCTTTTCGCCGCTTAGCCACGAGCTCCTGCTCGTGGCTAAGTAATACCAACCGCACGGGTTGATCCAACAGGTTAAGCTATGCTTGCCGGGGTTGGCTCGTGGATGGGTGACCATCTTTACATACCTAGATTACTCCGTGTCTGGGAAAGCTCGTTAAGCCGTTGGTCCCGGCTTTCGTGGATCTTTGACAGTCGTTACGGGTCGTCAGAAGCCCGAAAGTCTGACAACCAGTCTTACCAAGGGGTATCGTATTACCCAGTTACTGGGGTGTGGAGTTCAGATAGGCAGTCGCTCCATGTAAAATACTGGTATTCAGCTGCATCCGGTTAGACTGGAAGCCGACCCCAACATAGTTGGGAAAAGGCTAGGCAGATTGATTGATTTTTTATTTCATTAATCCGTTATTTCTAAATGTGCCTCTTTTTTGTAAACAGGAGTCAAGGGCTGCTAAGCATAATGCTGATGCTTGAACCTTTTGCTTCCGGTATTATAGTTTTGTGTATGTACCACTACTACTGTCGGTCGATTCTGTAAAAAGGTCAATGTGAAACTTAGGTGAACTGAGCGTGAAGTGAGCTGTCACTGTCACAAATCGACCGGCAGGATGCTAGGGATTAACACTATTGACAGCTCACTTCACCTAAGTTTCACGGTGATATTTTTACAGAATCGATCAGCTGGAGACAATAAACTAGCTTTAATACCGGAGACAATAAACCTTATTCAATTCTAACTAACCTTTTCGTTATCATTAGCCACTTAATAGTCCTCTTTAGTTAACCGATATTGACACTTAAGACGGGCAGTAATAATAGTCGGACTCGTAAATGGTTTCCGATAAGTTCACGTAATGTCACTTGCATGAGTTGCACGTCATAAAACATCAGTCTATTTTTGCTTTAAGACCAATGTGACAATTGGATAGTTTCAACCCGAATAAGGTTTCAATTCACTGGCAGTTTTTGTCAAAAGTGTTAAGGGCTTCAGAGGACGACAAAACATCATAAATAACTAGAAAATTTATATACTTTGAAATTTAATTCAAACCCTTTTCTAACCTCATCTGTAACATTGAAAGCAATATCAATGACACAGATGAATGTAAATTCGGTACTCAAAAGCTGTCCAAACTATTATTGAAGAGTTGCAAGTAGTTTTGAAGATAACACTGTTACTCTATCGCCTATTCTTGGAAAGAAGGTTCATATTGCTATTAGCTTAAGTCGCAGACAAATGCCAGTGACCTTGAGTGGCTAGCTTGCGTGTTTTACACTAAGTTCAGGCAACGCGTTGCACGTCCAGCAAGTAATAGGACTCGTCCATCCAGGAGCGCTGTCTCAAATTAGCCGTACTATTAATTTATTATACATTAAACAAAAAGTATTTTAATAAAACACGTATACTAAAATATCAATAATTAAATTATCTTTAAAATAGTGAAAGTTTTAGAAAAATACGCTTGATCGATTTTGCGTGATTCTCAGTTTTTTATCCGCGTCAGACATAACTTTACAAATTAATTTCACTATGTAATATGAACATTATCTAAAATATTCATATCTTAGGTTATTAAAAAAATGATCTAATTTAACATTTTTTTTTTCCAAATCATTAACGCTACTAGTTTAGACGTGATCTTCAGTATAAAATCATTAAAAGTCGGTTATCGTCGCCTTAATGGGTTGTATTAAAAGAGCTTTCGGGAAGGCTTATTTTAAAATACGTCCGGCGCAGGGGCACTATACACATTCATTTCTGCTACTTATGAAGAGATATTTGAAGATATTTTTTGTTTGTGACTGTTTTAGACGTGATCTTCAGCATAAAAATCATTAAAAGCCGGTTATCGTCACCTTAAGGAAGGTAATAGAATGCAAGGCATTCAACTCAACTCGATAGACATTACATTGTATTGTTACTTGTAGGGCCATCCAAGAAGACGCGCCCCACTCCGCGAGTATTGTAGGCTGTACGTTACCTATACAGTCGGCACTATCTATATTGTCGACAATTCATACATACCTACTTCGGTAGTCATACTAGATAACGTATACACGACTTTGATAGATGTATGTGCTATATTAGAATAGAAGATTAGAAAACTAAGTAAATGAATTATAAATTCCAGAATCAATGACAAACAACGATCATTTTTCGCGCGCCAATAATCATGTTCATTTGTTTCTTCTTTACTTTAAACAGCTCTATTTGCAAACCAAATCGAAATTTAAATAAATTCTTTGAGTTAATTTACCTCCTCGGTCGTCATGTGTCGAGTTCGTTCCATTTTTAAATGGAACGCATTTTTTAATCGAACTACAAATATCTTAAATCACTGATCAACTTAACTAACAATATGTTTTAACTAACTAAAAAAATGCTTAAGAAAAAACTTAGTTAAAAAAAAAACATTTTAGGTTCCCTACATGAGAAATAGAAATCCTAATAAAACGAAATTATAAAGAAATTTTGGTCATTAAAATGATTTTTTTTACCAATATATCTTAATAATAGGTTACTGTATTAGAAGAACATCTTCTTAAAAACTTGCAATTTAAAATTGTTTTTTCCCCAGTCAACATCCCTATTGGAGTATTTTTTTTTTATTCTTTAAAATCTGACCGTCCTTTTTTCTATGGGCATTTAGAATTAGGAAAGGACAAAGCTAGTAAATGAATAGCCGGTAATTCAGGATAACACAATCAAGGATTGTTCTTACAAAGCTTCAAACATTCTGATAATAAAACCATGATGACTAATAATAACCTTGTTTAAATTACAGGAGAGCGAAATATTAAAATACTTCACAAGCAAAGAGCAACTGGAGCCATTGGCAGACAACTGTACGAAGGTGTACGTGTGGCATACGCGTACCCAGAAACCAGCAATAGTCAACCCTAAAAAGCTGAAGCGTCCCATCATCCCAGACGACCACATCGAAGTGTGAGTCCAAAACAGTATTACATTGGTCTTCATGTACGGGGAGTATCCTCCCACACAGAACAAAACCCGCCATGTACATTGAAGGGTTAGCTGTTCTCTTTACAATGTTAATCTTTTACAATCTATATTTAAGTATTTGAATACTCAATTGGTGTATACTCAGATCAAAAATTGTGTCGTCTATTTTCTACTTTTTGTAGATTTGTCTCTGATTTACCTTATATTTGCGTGTTGTTAACTTGTAATGGTTTTGTTAAAAGCGAATTTAGCTCCGAAATGCCACTTAATTCCTTATATTAATTAATGTAGTTACAAAATTATGTTTTGTGCAATTATTAAGAGCTTATTTATCTAAATTATACCAGTTATTCATTTGGTGTAGTATCGAAAACAATTATATGAAAGGCAATATTAATTAGTAAAGTAGTTTCAAGCTAGTATATAATTTATTTTTAAATCTATCATGAACTCAACCACGTCAAATATAGTCCAGACTTATGTATAAAATCAAATTCAAATAATTTATTATCTCTATGACTTCTTATAATTTAGATAAGCTTGAAAAACTATGTGACCCTAGCTTGTGAGAGACTGCACTAGGAACACCTGTATAACAGATGATCACCAGTAAAGAAGCGTCATAAAATAGAGAATAAAGCTTCGTGCAGACCAGCGCGACGCGACACCGGTTATTGTTATACCGTCAAGTTTTCTTAGAAATTGTATTGTTCGAGTCGCGTCGCGCTGGTCCGCACGAAGCTTAATAAGGTTTTATACGGAAATGATCAAGAATTGATTGATACAACTAGCTTTTACTGTTGTATAATTTGATTATACTGCGATCTGGGAAAAAAAATGTCTCCAGAAGCCATTCTGAATTTTCCAAGAATAAAATAATTCGTTAGCATTTAAATATGGTAATACATTGGCAGTTTTCTGAGCGATAGAGGGAGACAGCGGTAGAAAACCGCTTAACGCTAAAAGGAGAGCGAACGATAAAGAACGTCAGCCACTAATTACTTCTATCGTTAAATAATTTACCTTTTTAAAAATATGGTCAAGATTCCATGTTCAAATAATCACATTATCTGGAGCCAACTTTTGTTTCTGATGACGCAATTTTGCATACAGGATGTTTTTCACCTATGTAATATTTTAATTTTCTAGGCAATTATTTCGTTTATTCATCTTTACACTTATTGATTTATATTTTTAAATATTTCAGTTTTAACAAATAAGAAATGAAAGAATATTTTATTCTAAACAATTAAGTATTATTATTATTTTCTGTCTAAATGTTTTTATAACATTGCTGCAAACTAGTTTTTTTTTTTCTTTCAACAAAACATGGAATCTTCTGACAGTATTCCTGTTAAGTAATGAGTCCGTGGAAAGATTTGTAATCAGCTATAAAGTCTAAAAATGGTTAATTAATCAATAAATCAAATATAAACATGTCATCTCAATAACATTTCTACTTATTCCAAAATAATGATTCTAAATTGTTTTGCACAATTGTTCTGTGTCTTCGGAAGCACTTGCACAGTGCAAACAGGGCACTTGTCGATTGGTGCCTCACATTCCATTCAAAATTCTCTAAGGCCCCCTCCGCGAGTTGTTTTCGGCCTCCTACGCTCCAAAGACCCGGGACGACAGGGTCCCGAGATATTTTATAATGATGCTAATAAATAACAACACTATTTCATTTACTTAATTATGTTTAGTACCCGTCTTAATAAAAACAGTTAATATCGGTAAACTGAAGAGGTTATACCTGCACTCATCAACCTCTTTAGTTTCATTTGATAAAGAAAAGGCTAGTTTTATCATCCGATATTCCGCTTGACGTCATCAGCACCAAAAGTTCCCCTTACTGTATTTTCTATTTTAAAATATATTCTTACATTATGTATATATCATTTTAACCAAACCAGAAAAAAATTACACTCTAACTTGAGAGATGTTGTCCAAATACGCAGTAATATAATTCCTATATTTGTGTTCGTACTCAAGTAAATAGTGATTTACGTCTGTGAATGCTTGACAATGTTAAGGTTAAATCCAATGACTGGTCGTACGATCAATCGCTGTCTTATTTTCATAAAAGCAAAATTAAGAAAAAAAATGGCATTGGAATCATTTGTTTTGGTGTTTTGTACACAAGATGTACATTACATTGCTGTAGAAAGAGGCTTTCAAACGTTCCCACTTAAATTATTTTTATGATATCATCACAATCTATCATAATAACTAAATAAAGTTGTAATTTGTATCATTGACTTTATAATTGTTCCATTGCGTTCAGTATTATTACTATTTTTTAATATCGTGGACTGTAATTTCTGGGTCGCGTAGAAAATGCTAGATTTTATAAATAAAAAAATATGTTTTATATAAGTAATTTAGCGTAATAGCATAATTATATTTTACGAGAAAAAAAAACATCCTCTAGTGTAATGCTAGTCTTATATTTTTATAAAATGTTTGCAATAGTCGATTTCTTGTAACAAAAATTTTAAAGTTTTATTAAAACATTTTTATTATTTATTATCATAGTTGTCATAATATTATCTTTAGATTTTTAGTAAATTATTTTATAGACATTAGTTGAACATCATGTAGCGACTATTTTTAAACGTTTAATATTTCCGTAATTTAAACGCCATCTTGTAACTGCTGCCATCTATGATTAAGTCTGCGAAATCTTTGGTGTAAGGTATACATTTTCACGGGGCTTATTATCTAAGTATGCGAATTAGTTTGACGCTAATTTGCGCTCTTTAGGAGCTTGTGGCTAAGTAATAACAGCCGCATGGGTCGATCCATCAGGTTAAGCTACGCTTGCCGAGACTCCTCCGTGCCCCGGAAAGCACGTTAAGCCGTTGGTCCCGGCTGTCATTCGTGGATCTTTGACAGTCGTTAAGAGTCGTCAGAAGCCCGAAAGTCCGACACCAGTCTTACCAAGGGAAAGTATTACCCAGTTACTGGGTTGTGGAGGTCAGATAGGCAGTCGCTCCATCTAAAATACTGGTATTCAGCTGCGTCCGGTTAGACTGGAAGTCGACCCCAACATAGTTGGGAAAAGGCTAGGCAGATTGATTGCTAATGTACGTTCTTAAATGATTTAAATCGAATAACAAAATATGTAGCAATTTGGGTACTTTTATAATGACCCCCATAACGTACTTACTTCTAAACAGGATTACTTATTATAGTTTTGTTTGTCCATTTTGAACGTTAGTGACTTAAAATGTACAAGCAAAAAAAATCTCTAACGGTTTGCGCTCATTTTTTATTGATATTTAGTAAATACTTCTTCTTTTGAATTGAATTGTCTTTCAAATCTATTACTTTTCAGATTATTGTTTTTTTTTTTTTACTTCTGGATAATGTGTCCATTCAGAACAGGGTAATTCCTAAGAACTTACACGATGTGACCAACCCTTTACAGGCTTGTAATAAGTATCTCATTTAAATATGAAGATCGAGCAAGCATAGATCACATGGATGTAACACCATCGCTTCCAATTTTTGCAACCCAAACATGACATCAAAATGAACAATTTCAGTGTAGGCCGACAATAATGTATGTTACTCATAAATACAGTTCTTGCAACTGTCAAATTAATGGGCCATTTCTAATAACTGCTTAGCATATTCAGCCTATAATGTTACCCGTGATGGGACACAGGCCTCCTTTCTGTGAGAGTGAGTGGGCCGTAATCCATAACGCGGGCTCAGTGCGGGTTGGTGGACGTCACATGTCTTTGAATTTCGTTCACCGTTTTCTGAGCAGGGGTGGTGAAAATAATATTTACACAACGTAAACCGCCAGTGCCTGAACCGACAGTAAAGTGTCGATCCCATGACCTACAAATTGTACGCCGCGACCGTTAGCACTGGGTCACCACTGCTACACACCTGCAAATACCTGCTTATCGTTTCTTAATTCATTTGCGTTTATTTTCTTTTAGCTCTAGAACAAACCGTGATTTCAATGGAGCATACTTATTGAGTTTAGTATAAATCACAAAATTCTAATTAATTTTTTTACTAGTGAGTGACGTAGCGTACGACCGTCCTTGTACGAATATACTTAGAACCGGTGTGCTTTAATATTAGGGAGCTACCAAAACTCAGCCGCATTTTTGTGATGGGATGCTGCCAAAAACAAGAAAAGATATTAATCATCAGCTCTGGCAAAGTATAGTTATTAAGAAACAAACCTAGAACTGCCGATTTATTGCATAAGTCGTATGTAATGAGCCTAAAGATGTACCAACACGGGCAAGTAAATTGCGCAATTGTAGACAATAGTCAAAACGTACGGCCCGAAAACAAAGCAATTTACAGCAATTCAAATTACGAGATTGTGTAGAAATTGCCCTGCATAGCTATTCACAACCATTCGACAGGTTGTCGAATCGAAATTGACAAATTTTCAATAACTACCTTGCCTTGCCTCGAACATCAGATACAGTCCGCACGGAACTTGGCAAGAGTCATAGATGCGCAGAACTCGTTTTCGCTGGATTTTCTTAATAGAATAATGACATGCAATAAAAGAGTAAATCTTTTTGTTGCACTAAGTGTACATACGCGAACTTACTCCCAATACGCCGAAACCTTGCCAAGTTACGTGCCGGCGACTATAGCTGTCGGAAGAATGGCGAGAGGACTCTTTTGATAGCATTTATTCATGTTCGATTCGGAACGGAAGCGCATCAAACGGCTGTGAATAGCTATGCTGAATTGCGTAGTTTTAGTTGTCTGTGTAATACTAATAATGTCACCATAAGGAATTACTTCACGAGCCTAATTACTCAGTAGATTTGACACTTTAGGAATAGCGTACCGAACAAAGTTGGTTCACCACGAAGTTTAATTGCACTATACATCTCAAGTTATTTTCCTTACTTGAGCACTTGTTATAACCCTTCTTTTCTACTAAGTAGCTGTAGTCTTAGCTGTAAAAGTAAGCATAATAAATTAGTTACGAAATGCTCAAACTTTCGAATCGGTCTAATACTTGATTCCTTTTAGCGTAGACATCGTTTTGTACTTATGTGTTTGATATTAGAAAATGTTGTAAAATTTAATTTTATCAACTTTATGACGCATGTAAACTTTTACAGAGAAATGTGTACCGCGACCACGTACTACTATTTAGTAACCACCATGAAGAATGATACAAGTCGACATACAACGGTAATGAATTGCTTATCAACTTATGAAACATTTGATTATGCTTGAATATGTCTCATTGGTGTCTCCGTTACCTATCTGTTATAGAAAGGGAAATAAGTTTCGTGTTCAATGATACAAGTGGCTTTTCCGGTTAATTTTGTCAATGTTTGTGTATTATGATATTACCTTAGTAATATATTTTAAATTGAACCGTGGCCTTTTCCTGAAACAAGTATAAGTAACTGTCTTGGCACATGGCACATTTAAAACATAACCTCTGTGCTCAATTAAATTTATATTAAGTAAAAAAAACTGCAATGATCACTTGTGAATAATGATATAACTCAAATTATATCTCTGGGCAAATTAAACCTATAAAGGCTCTCGCGGACAGGCGCGAACCGACTCTGGTGGAACAAATTCTATGAAAATTGCACTAAAATTGTTCTACCTGTGTCGCGTCGCGCCTGTCTGTGGAAGCCTTAATAACTTGTGTAGATTAGTCTTATCCTGCGAATAAAATTCCAGTAAAAAGGTATTCGCAGAGTAAGATTTACTCAAGATTGGTCGAATCTGCCTTTACAAGTAATCAGCACTAAGCCAACTAATGTGTTAAGGGTACACTTGTCGACGGCTCGAACTCGTTGGTGGGCGTAACTAATATGCATGCTAATTAGTTTAACTATTTATTTATTTAGTTTTATTTTATATAGTATTTATTTATTTATTTAGTGAAATAGTTAATATTTAGTATAATTTCATGAACAGACCTATGGGCGTATAGATATTGAAAAAACTACTTAATGTATTTACTCTAAATAAAAGTTATTATTAGTTAAGTTATATACATAGGTTATTTATTTATTTACGCCCAAAGACGAGTTAAAATTAATATTGAAATATAGAAGTTTCCACGCTCAAACTTCCAAACAAATATTTTTTTCCTATTCTGCTTCCATACAGGACAAGACCAATTTATATAATTTTTAGTTTTGAACGTACACCGTCAAATAAACTAGTAATTACCATACATGTTTTGTATGGAAGAATGACCGACTAAAGTACCCTTAACTGATACAATTATGCCTGTTTTCGCTAAAACTAGACGAAACCAAAATGAATGCCTAAATAAAAAAAGTTTTACAAAAAAATAAAATTTGAGCCGTCACGGGACGCCTGGCAAATGTGAAACATCGACATTATTTTGTAAAAGTAATATGCAGAAAATAACAGATTGTGATAGGAACTAAATATGTCATTATGATAAAAGAATCGCACAGTCGATTGCGCATGGCGACGCGTCGCCACACCGTAAACTACTGCATATAGACTGTATATATATACCATCATATAGTGTGGCGACGCGTCGCCACGGCATGCGTCGCCACGCCAGAAACCGGTTTTACGTGCGGCTATAGATGTATCACATCAAAAAAACAACCAACTTCCTAAAAAGAACACTACATAGTATAAAATAACTTTAATTTTGGAAGTCGATGTCTTTGGGTTTGAATTTTCTTTTTTTTTTGCCACAGACTTCCAAAATAAAAGTTATTTTTCACTTTGTAGTGTTTTTTTTGTAAAGAGTTTTTATTTTTCACTTTTTGGTTGTGGTACCTTCCCCACACAAATTGACCTGTTAAGTAAAATAGGAAACAGGTAGGAAATTATTATAACTTCATCCACATAGTGGCAATAATACGTATTATTGAAGTTAACTCAAAAACTATCCAAGCAAAGTTAATATAATTTATATGGGACCACCGCGCAAGTTTCCTCTACTAAATTAAAAAAAATCCACAATCGACAGACATATAAAAAAAACATAGAACCTCCTCCTTTTTGGAAGTCGATTAAAAACGCGCTGTTGAATTTTCATGTTTCAGCGGTAAGCCGAACAATGAATTAAACCTATCATACACGTGAAAGATTTACGAAACACGTTAGTTAAAATCTCAAAACATGGCTTTCTGACTTGTGTCACTCTTCAAGGGGAACAGAATCAGCGTACTAATGTAGGCCTACAGACACATTTTCTGAGGTAGCTGCGGGGTGCGGGAGGGGTGACAGTTGTGTCAAGTTGACGAATCACCGAGCTCTCGTATCACGTCACCCCCCCCCCCCCCCCCGCCCGCACCGCGCAGCTACTTCGGGAAACGTCTCAGTTAAGCGGTAGGCCTATTTTAGTGTTTTGCTTTTGCCGTCTCAGGTACATCATCAAGATCATTAAAATACAATTTAGGATTACGTGAACTTAACAAAATTTCGGAGTCGTGCTCGCGGTACCTTAACTACTTTTTATCGAATACTTTTGTAGCCTACCTTAGAAATGGAATATCTATGGGTTGAACTATGTATCAGTTAATACAAAAGAATCTGTAACAGTTTGAATTCAATTAATTAAGTGCATATCGATTCTCAATAATTGTATTGTTATCTCTTCTTTGGTTTATTTATTGAGGGAAAATTAATAAAATAATATTTACAAAGTACTATCATGTTTGACCGAATGTAATAAAATACGCATAAACGCTGCCGCAGACAGGCTCAATGCGACAGTTTCTATGAAAACTTCACGGAAATTGTTCTACCGATGTCGCGTCGCGCCTTTCTGCGAGAACCTTTACTACTTTGGCCAAAAAAACAAGCCCTAAAATTCCCCCTTAATAAACATTGTAACGTTCTAATAAATTCTTTGTGTTACTGAAAAGTTAAATATAATTATGTATTATTATTGTATTCGAATACGTAATGAAGAATATTGTTTTATTGAGTGACCGTGTCGCGATGGCAATAATGTAATATTTACATATACAATAGATTTAACTGTACTTTACAATTTATGAAAATGTATCTTCCGTTGAATAAACTCTAGTTTAATTTTGTAGTGTTTAAAATACGAACGACTAGGAAACTCTTTATGTGATGATTTTTTAGATTTCTATTACTTACAAAAAATTTGTAAATAGGTAGATACTTCATATTTAATTTTACTGTATGAGAATAAAAAATGCAAATGATGATATGTGTTGTTTTCTTTTTCCAGTGCAGTACAGTCACAGCCAAAGTATGTTCGTCACCTTAAGGCCTATTTTTGCCAAGTCATTGCACGACAATCTGCTTTACATACAATACGGCCAACGTAACTTGGCGGGTGAGAACTTCGCGCAGAAGGTTGCGCAATAACGTTTTTTAGGAACGTAATGGTGACATAAGGCGAGTGTGAGTGAGAGAACTTGCGCGAAAGTTCGTTGTGCCTATGTTCAGACCCGCCAAGTTACGTTGGCCGTATTGTACTCAGCATTATTTAATGCGTCGTAGGTAAGTAATGTTAATACCGCAGAATGATCAGCTATCTTATTGTGTCAAACCAATTCGGTCTGCGACAGTTAAAAATAAAAAAATATTAGTAAGTAGGTACCTATTTCATGCTGTCAAAGCTCGACATTGGTCAAAGTTGCCTATGCTATTTTGATCTTTATTGTATGTTTGTTGTTAAGTTATCAAATATACTTGTCTGGTTTTCTATGCAATAGTCTGCTCAATGCCGTAGCTTCAAAAGGTATTGTGTCCTGACTTATAAAGGCTCGTGCAGAACAGCGCGACGCGACTCTAAGAAAACTTCACGGTATAACAATAACCGATGTCGCGTCGTGCTAGTCTGCACGAAGCTTAAAGGAAAGGATTTGAAAACTGAAGATATAAATGACTTGATTGTACCTATATTATTTTCAAACAAACAGTATAATTCCTTGATCAGCACCCTAATCTAATTGTGTAACACACGATCAATCACAATCTGTTTCATTTTGGCAGTTAATACACACACAAGTCCACATATTCGTACATTCATTGCGTTATTTACGTTACTGAGCAGACAAATTTTTCGAACATAAATGAAGCAAAGAATTAGCAATATCCTTCAAAATAGAAAATAGTTTATCGTCCAGGTACTTAATACAGTAAGCAGGTTTACAAGTTAACACCAAGTTGAGACGAGATGAGAAGCTTAAAATATTACTTGAAAGCTATGTTACAAAATATAATTTGCCAGTGAACCTCAAACTAGACAGTTAGTCTGTATCTTGGGGCTCGGAGTACGAATTCCAAAATGGAGACTTTAAAGGTGATTTCAGGTGTTGTATGTCAGTGTGTTTGTGTACGTATGATGTGAGTGTGTGTGTATGTGTGCGTATTTGGTCCCATTGTGTACCTATCGTATTGATTCAGTGTCAGGTCAAGGTATCTAGATTAATTATTGTTCCCAGTCATCGTAACCAGATTTTGATATCCGAACTGTGGTATCCGTCCACAGAGTACTTTTTGCATGTAACCGACGGTGGTAAATATCCGACACAGTAGGTACCTAAGTACCTAAAGTTAGTTTTTGCCAGATAGTAATTTGACATTGTTTGTATTTTTTTCTCAATTTGGCGTTTGACTATTGTACCTGTCAAATTACTTTCTGGGATAAAAAAACGAACTTTAGGTACCTTACCTACCTAACTTAGTTTTCTTGGTGTCTGATGGCTTAAGTGTCTGATATTTTATTAACAACAGATAGGGACCCGACGTGTGAACACCGCGCTCGACGCTTGACGTGTCCACACGTCGGGTCCGAGTTCGCAACAAGTCAATCGCCTTCCTGAGGATGCCTCGTTGAGAGGTGAAACACGTGTCGATTTCTTACAGGGTTCTTTATGACTCATTAAGAACAGTTACGCGGATTAAGTTACTAAATATACGTCGTCTATTGTATTTTATAATGGATTTCCGCAAAGTCACGCCTGAATCAATTAACTAACAGATAGGGGTTTAGGTAAAACCCCTAAGTATTTTCCGAAGGGTTTACCTTCATAATCAAGTTTAGCTAGGTAAACCAAACTTCTGAAATTCGATTTGCCCAATAATCAAAGGAGGCTTGTAATGCAAAATGTTTTCGACGTGCGACTGGCTTGAAAACTTTTTGAGTGACAAGTTTTTTCTTCGCCGGTAGAGTAGGTGCGGAGATGTCCGCACAATCGAGGGGTGAATATGAATGAATCTCGAAGAATTTTAGGTACGTACAAGCAAAATGTCTGTACTTAGGTTTGTTTGTCGTTTTGGTTCTCGACTTTTCGCTGACGGAGGGTTCCGGTCCACCATATTTTTTTTTGCCAAAAACGTAAAAAAAACACGTTTTGAATGGGAAACCCTTTATTTTATTTTTTTATTAAGTAGGTACATATTTTCTGTTAAAGCGGCACAAGAAATACACAATTTATAAAAATTTCAACTGTCTGCCTATTACGGTTCATGAGATACAGCCTCTGACAGATAGACGGACGGACAGCAGAGGCTGAGTAATAGGGTTCCGTTTGGCACACTCCGGGTACAGAAAAATCTAGCCAGAAGCCATACCTACCTAGTTCATTATGTAGCAAAACTAACAACTTACTTACCTAAGTAAGGTACAAATTGAAGTTTTGGATAAAAAAGATCCAGATTCTAATTACGATTTCAATTACCTCATACCTACCTATACAAACGCTTTTACAAATTTATGTGGATAGATATAAATACCCACTTACTTAAATAGGTATTTAGCTACGTAGTTTGTACGCAATATACACGCAACGATGTGGGTTGATTTGTACCTATATGTAAATACCTAAGTACTTACCTCAATATTTACCAACGTAAACTTACAAGCAATCTAAATCGTAGGCTCGAATCTAACGCCTCGCCTGTCGGCTGTCAATTAAACGGCGAAGTCTGTCTCACAGTCTAGCCGAGTGATTTGCCGTGTTAGCCCAGCTTCCCCACAGCGTCGGTCCACTGCCTCTCAAGGGGTCGATTAGTTCACTCGCCACTGAATTAACTTGAGCAAATACAAGGGCAACACTAGTTTCTAAACAGTGGCCTACTTTTGGAGATTAACTCAATTTTATAAGTTTTATAGTGGTGTTTAGGTCCTAAACTTACCTATTCTAGCTACTTTGGTACTTATAGTGACATGTTTCAGGACGTGATAAAGTAGTTTTGAGTAGGCAACTATCTACTTCGGGTATTTCAGGTAGGTACCTAATTACCTACTATGCAAATGTAGGTAGGTGCCTATGATTCAACACTTAACCTTCATTGAAAAGAAAATGACCTAACCAATCAAAGAGGAGGAGGAGTACCTAAGTGAAGTGTGTGTGATCCAGTGGTGTATTTACCCTTTGGCCAAGAGGGCCATGGCCCGGTGCGGCAGACTGCAAGAGGCGGAGCAAACCGCCCCTCGATTCGTAGCCTGTCTTTTGTTCTTGATACAAGCACTAATTATCTTCTAGACTGCCGTCTCGTATTTTCTTGATACAAGGACCGAAACGTCTACATAGGTCGGTGTACATCTGTATGAATGATCAAAATAATCTAAACTATCTGAGGTGGGGAGATAAAATTTTCGAGCTCGCTTCGCTCGCCGCTCGCTATTGCAACCTAATACTTAATATGTCGACAAACTAACTTCAATATCATCTGTGTGAATGGTAAAAAGAAAATCTAACATAACCGAGGCTTAAAGGGCTAGAGCTCGCTTCGCTCGCTCTTGAATTCTAAATTCGTTTAATTTTCAAGCTCAAGCTATTTGTATGAATGGTCAAGAGAAAATCTAACCGAGGTGCTATTTTCGAGCTTGTTTTCGCTCGTTCTCGCATATTATTGACTATTTTAGTAAATTACCATTAAATCAGTAGGTACCATTGCCGCGTTAGCTAAGATATTTTCTTTTTCTTGTTAAAATACGCGGCAGCAAACTGTATTGACCCGGGCGCCAAATCTTAAAATACGCCACTGATGTGGTCGTGAGTGGAGTGAGTGAGTGAGTAAGTATTGACACTTCTTTATCCTAACCGATTTCTCAGAAAAACTTCGTAGGTACCTATTGCGTTCAACAAATACGTATCGTCGCCGTGCAGTGAAAACCTCGTGAAGGAAAATTAATTGCTTTTCTTTTAATTTATTTGTTGTGTAGAAAACCTCGTTATGCATGCTTATTAGAATAAAATACAGACAGTGAGATGTAAGATGCTTCTAATGCCTTCTATCGTTGATAACGAGAACATCAGAGAACGTCAATGACGGCTATTCTTCAGACAGTTATTATCTTCCCTGTAAAATAACGTTTATTGCAATCACGAGGTTTTCACTGCACGGCGACGGTATGCTAAATGAGAATATCTTATTCGTACCTATAGGTAAATTGAATATTTTATACCTAGCAGTCTCCATGAAAGTCCAACAGACAAACTTTCACCATCACACAAGCCATCAAACAAAGCACATCGCTCGAACACAATGCACCCATTCGTCACGGATTCACAGCATCCGCTAAATTACTCCGTGAACACGCTATGTTCTCGTAAAATTACGTGTTTTCAGTGTTTTGCTACTCAAAATGATGCTTCTATTGAAAATTGCGAAAGTTTACGAGGAGCTGTGCGAATTTTTCAAAGAAAATATGGGTGAACTCTCGTAACTTGGGCAATAACGCCAGAAGTGGAGAACTGGAAAACTCGTAGCTCTCAACTCTATGATCTGTACATATCGTGAAATTTAAAAACATCGAGACCCTATGTACCTAAGTAGTTAGTATAGACCTTAAAGTCTCGTACAAACTGGCGAGAAGCGACTAATAAAACAATTTATAATAAAACTTAACGGTAGAACAATGACCGGTGTCGCGTCGTGCCAGTCTGCAGAAGGCTTAATAATTCGTCGAGGGATTCTGGAGACAGGATTGCCACCTCTTGTTAGTCAAAATCTGGGAGAAAAAAAGACTCCGTTTTTTTTAAATTTTGAACTTATATTTTCCATTTGAACGTACAGACTGCATAATATCTGCTATTCAATTACGTAACATATTTTCGTAAACGATTACGACTAATCTGTTTCTTTTTGACAGTTCAACGACATTCAATGCGTTATTTACGTTGTTGAGCACATTTTTTTTTTCGAACTTATGAATCTATTGATTAGCCATTACGCAATTAGAGTAGTGGTCTTCAACTACAGACCAATTTTAAAACTGAAAAATGTGTGGATTTATTTCTGCCTTGACATGTTCTTCATTCAATCGGTTTCTTTCTTTTGTCCATTCTATTGAATACTATAGGTACTAAAACGTGCGCAGGCGGCGCGGCGTTTGATACAGTTATGGACAAACGTAGTTTCGAGTGTCGTGAGTTCGCGACTGCATTGGCTAGTAGCGCGCGTATGATTTTCGCCACTGTGGATTATTCCACCAGCACGCATGAATTTTAAATTCCGGGAAAATTTTGTTTATTTGAAATTCCTTCCGGGAGCCGGGAGGTTTAAATTTTCATTGCTGAATTGCGGGAGACTCCCGTTATTCCGGGAGAGGTGGGCACCCTACAGACTACAGTAGGTACAAACACTGGTATGTGACTGTCTGGTGATGAAGGTAGGTTTGGTTACCCTACCTGGGTAGTAGGTACATTTCTCTAGTTAGTTGACAAACTCATTTTCAAAAACCGAGACATATAGGTAATTAAGTTTTAGATCGACAGCGTTAATAATAGCGTACAGACTTGTAATCCCAACCCTAGGATGAGCAACGAAAACTAATTGGCTAAGCACAAATTACACACGTGCAGTGGTCAATTTGCCCAAATGGCTGACAACTGGGTAAACCTAAGGGGTTTAATTGTACTCTTTACTCACCCTGTTGGGGTTGAATGAAGAGTGAGGGGTACGTATTGTAGTTATTTGTACCTACAGTAAAATGAAAACTCACATATATATCTGTAATTTTTATTAAGGCTCGTGCAGAACAGCGCCACCCGACGGCGTGACACGACTCGAACAATACAATTTCTAAGAAAACTTCACGGTATAACAATAACCGGTGTCGCGTCGCGCTAGTCTGCACGAAGCTTTATGGTGTACATAATACATACCTAAAGAGTATTCTATTATATTCTAGTGGTACCAGTGCAGTGTTGGCCCAGTGGTAACGGCCCTGACTTACGAATTGTAGGTCGTGCGTTCAAACCCAGGTAATATTACTTTGTGCAAATAATTTCATCACCACTTCTCTCAAAATGATGAACAAAAACATCGTGAGGAACCCGACATGTACTAGAACCAAAAATTCGAAGACATGCTAGCCCATTCCCTCTCGAAGAGTCTATAGTGATCCAATACCTAGTAGGAAATTATCATTATCATTATTTTAAAAGCTGGCTAAGTCATACCAATGAATAAATATGTAATAATTTTCTAAATTCTGACCTTTTGGAATTTAAAACCTTGCTGAGGCTGGAGAATAATTGAGCAAAATGATTAATTCAAATCGGTTAAGGATTCTCGAGACAATCGGGGATTACATTAATTTTTAATTCGAGGTAAATTTGTGGATACGAATACCTACAAACAGTTTCGAAAGTCGATTGACAAACCTCACACAGCGCAAAATAGGTACACTCGAGAGCAATGAATCCGGGTCACTTAAAGAATCCTAAAAATCTCGGAAACTAAAAATGCTAGGTTAATGCAATAAATTGTATTTAATAGACAATGTAATACTCCTTAAATGAAGGTATTAAAACTTCTTAGTTATTGTAAAGTTATATCATAAAAAAATCAAATTTGAAAAAGGGCCACTTTCGAAGATGGAACTACGAAATTACAGCATTTGGTTTTGCTTTTGTTTGTAATCTGTCATTTATGTGGGTACATAAACCATGTTGATAGTGCTCTATATTCATTATTCAAGCTGAAATTATGTCGCTTACGCCTGAAGAATGCACCAGAATACTTACAATGCTGGAAACCGGCCGGAGTCAGCGCGATACAGCTAGGACTGTCGGTGTGTCGCTGTCAACAGTACAAAGAGTTCTCCGACGTTACGAAGAAACTGGTTCTAACCTACGCAGACCAGGAACGGGCAGAACCAGGTGTACCACAGCACGAGAAGACCGATACTTGGTGAACACCATGCTTCGAAATCGCTTTCTCACAGGAACTGAACTCACAAATCAGTTTCGACGCCTCGGAGGAAGTAACCCAAGTGCATGGACAGTAAGACGTCGGCTTGCTGAATCTAACTTAAAACCCCTTAGACCTGCAAACGGCCCTAAACTGGAGCGTGGGCATCGTATTTCAAGACTAAGATATGCCCAGAGCCACGTAAATTGGAGTATTGAAGATTGGTCAAAAGTTATGTTCTCCGACGAATCAAAATGTATGCTCTACAAGCACGATGGAAGACACAGAGTGTATCGAAGACCAGGGGAAAGATTCAAGCAAGCATGCATCGAAGAAAAAGTAGCCTACGGTGGTGGGTCTGTACTTGTGTGGGCCGGAATTTCTTCTGAAAGTCGCACAGAGCTGGTGATCATAGAAAACGGCTCTTTAACTAGCGTAAGATATGTGGAAGAAATCCTCAATGATCACGTTGGTCCATTTATGGTCAATTTAGGTGAGGATGCTATATTTATGCATGACAATGCCCGACCTCATACAGGTAGGATTGTGAATGACTACCTTCAAGAGATGAACATTACTCGTATGGAGTGGCCAGCGCGCAGCCCGGATATCAACCCGATCGAGCATGCTTGGGACGAGCTAGGCAGATGCGTAAAACAACGAAACCCTCCCCCAATCACGCTTCGTGAGCTCAAAATTGCTCTCACAGAGGAATGGGAGAATATTCCCCAAAATCGTATAAGGAACTTGGTGTACAGCATGCCAAACCGCGTAAACGCAGTAATAGAGCACGAGGAGGCAATACGAAGAATTAAAAAAAAAAAAAATTCAAGAAAATCGTAATAAAGTTCAAAAATTTCATGTTTCCTATTTTTGTTTTAAGGAGAGATCAGCAGTTTTTTTCTTTATGTAATTTTGTGTTAATAAAATGTATGGTGACTCATATTTTTTTTACTTTCATTTAAGGAGTATTACATTGTCTATTAAATACAATTTATTGCATTAACCTATCATTTTTAGTTTCCGAGATTTTTAACTTTCTTTAAGTGACCCGGATTCATTGCTCTCGAGTGTATTTGGTAAGTAGAGGTAAATAGACTGTTGTCTACATCCTATAAACCTCATTTACTGAGATTTTTGTTGATACTCAACCTCTGATTTTTGTGTACGAGTGCATAATCCTTATTAAATGTAACTGCTTCCAAAGGGGTGGAGACCTGGTGTCCTGAAATACAGGCCTTACGCCTAGCTTAGGCACCAGTCTCCCACAGTATAAATAAAACTACCTATTATGTATTGTCATATGATCATTTATAAAATGTACTTTATATTGTGGTGAGAAATAAATAAATCTTATCTATCTTATCTTATCTGATCGTCACTCTAATTGCGTAACAAACTTTCAATCACAATCTGAATGACTTTGAAGGCTATCGCTAATCCATTGCTACATAAATATGTTCGAAAAAATTAACTGCCTAGCAACGTAAATAACGCAATTAATGTGTGAACTGTCAAAATGAAAGCCATTGCTACTGTTAGTGTGTTACGCCATTACCTCTTGGATCTTCTCAAATTGATATTCTAAATTATGTTCATATGCCCATGCTTCAAAATTGAATAGAATACCTACATCTTAAATCTTTAGTACACCATACAAATGATAGAGTATAAATCTAGAAATTTTACATAGGATGACACAATGGGCGGTCTTATCGCTAAAACCAATCTTCTGCAGCATCACGTATTATGTAGCTAAATTACTCTTCCTCTGCAGTAAAAAATATCTCTAGCGGCATATTGTAGAAGCCCATTACCGCATGATTGTCCACCTAATGAGAACAGCGCTTAAATCTCAAGAGCTACACATTTTCTTACCAATTGCTAAAGAGTACTGGAAATTTTTCAGTTAAGTTCGAACCTACTACCAGGCCACAAGTTGAAGGAAGGAGGTAGTAATTAGCTTGGATGAAGTTTCTCGGGCGTCCGTCTATGTGGATTAAATGAACTTGCGGTAGACAGTATTCCTTCCGTAACCGTATCTGTCTGCTGAGTTCTGCAGTGTAGTTATAGGTACCTACGTGTAGAAGCTAACAATTGTCTATGAACAATATGGCGATGGAAAAAAATCCCCCTATTTTTGCTACGGGAAGTGGAGCACTGAAATAAAAAATAAGATTAATTAAAAACTCTATTTTTCTTGTGTGTGTGTAGGTAATTTTAAAATTGGAATGCTAAAGGTCAGAGAAGTTAAAAGGTAGGTACCTAAGTGTTGAAGCTAACAATTGTCTATGCAATATGGCGATGGAAAAAAATCCCCCTATTTTTGCCTCGGGAAGTGGATCTGACTGAAATCAAAGATAAGTTGGTCTTGATGTATGAAAAAGTATGGTCATAATTATTACATTTTATGTATAAATATTTGTGTTAAAAAAAAAAATAGTTGCCTGTAAAGTCGGTTTTACGGGCGAAGATTTTACGTGACAACGCCTTTTTATCGGCGGTGACTCATCGTAACAGACGTGAGCGGGCGTTACACTTTTTCATGAGTGACTCCGAGCCGCAACCTAATTTAAGACGTTGTCACGTCAAAATTTAACACAAATTAACCTCGGGAGGGCTGAAATCAGCCTATTTATTTTAGAATTCTTCGATGTCATTCGAACGGTGAACACGCTGTATAAATTAGATTAGCAATCAGAAGTACCTATTCTCTGTGGCCCGTAGGTACCTACACAATCGTACGAACGACTATTAAACCTAGGTAAATCATGTTCAAAAAACGTTCTAGAATACGAAACATTGTCATAACTGCCTTCTCTAATAAGGCTTCCAAGAAAGAAAGAAAGAAAGAAAGAAGAAAGAAAAAGTATTTATTGAGACAAGCACAGGAGATCAAATTAAACTAAAAACACAATTTTTTTATTTTTTTTTTATTATGACAATATTATTTATTTATAGTACCAAATAAGACAAAAAAACATACTTAAAACAAAATTAACTATAGAAATGTAATAAAATAAAATAAAACTAAACTAAACTAAACTATTCTAAAGCATCATAAAACTCATCCTCAACGCTGTCAGCTGGAAACAAAAAAAAAAACAAAAAAAAAAATAGTAAAAATTAAAATAAAAGCAGAAAGGCCTGTGCGATGCCAAAAGGCTCCTATCTCAGCATGATGCTGCGAATTTTAATAATAAATGTCGCAGCGCTGGTATTCTGATAGGACCCGCAGTGATCTCACAGATCGATAGATTCAGAAATAAATACAAAATAAAATATATGTATAAAATACATAAAAAATTAAATAAAGAACAAACTTGATTAAATACTTAGATTTACTCCCAAGTTGCTATTCGTGACCAAACCCATCACACCCCCGTGCTTGGTGACCTTACAGACTATAACAACAGTGTCACTTAAGTTTACCAAACATTTGTCGTGGGCCAGATTTCCCTTACGTTAGGGCGAGCATCATTTATCTTAATAAGGGACGTTGATTGTCACTGGCGCACGTCGACGTCACGTCGCTCGCTGCAGGTACGACGATGAACAAAGAAAAATTGTGTACGGAAAATGTTGGCTTTTTCTAGTGGTTCAGAGAGTTTTCTTCGAGAGGTTTTTTTTAAATAGGTTGTTGTGATTATTAATTACCTATGCTTCAATCAATACTTAGCTAGATTGTTGAGTAATTACCTATAATGATTTAGGGTGGATTTCACCAATAAAAATAAACGCTATCTGGACATTTAAACCGCATTCCAGAGCTGTAATATGTGTCTTAATTGATGTGTAATATTGACACTGACAGCTCTTGAAGACAGTTTAGATCTTCTGATCGCGTTCAGTTATATTGGTGAAGTTGGCACTTAGATTGACAAGAACACTTTAACACAAAATGATGCTGATTAAATTACACTCGTATTTATTTCAGTCTTTGTACAAAGCTGTCTAGAAAGCCGAAGCTTTTAGCTAGAAACTAGTCCTTCTCTACATAACTTGAACCCGCGATATAATGCAGAAAACATTGTCTTACAATGTTCTTCACGATTCTACTACAATAACGGCATCCGCGTCTTTATGTAAAACATGCAACCAGAATCCCATTACCTACCCAAAATGACATAGAAAACTCACATGGAATAACATCTTGAACAAAAGTTGCAACGTGTGGCGTTTACATGAGATTCCACATCTCCTAGAATTTTCAGTGGAGCGGAGACAAATTACGGAACTAAATTCCGTTCCCCGGAGTTAAAATATTGCCTTTCTGCATACGTCCTGAAATATGATCGTCATCTGCAATGTTGCTAGATATAAATTGCTACGGCAATGTATTCTAGGAATCCTCACCTGTAATTAGGGAGACGTCTCGTCTGGATGCAGATTAATTGTCTTTGTGAACGTTTTAATCTCATTTGCGATTCTGTTGCGACAAGCTGGGAAATTGTTTTTTAACGAGGCTTTTCTTGGGTAGGTACACCGTAAGCTTTTTACCGCCATGTTTTTTTGGAGCCTTACCTACTATGGCGGACTATATACGTAGGTGTTATTGGCTCAGTAATTTTCTATATTTAAAAGAGTGTCCTTGGATTTTCTTGCCCGTTCTTCTCCATAAAGATCTACGTTTTGGAACTGGGCAACTAGCTTCAACTTTCTGACTAACTGACCGACTATTTGACAATTCAAAAGTGCCTGTAAATGGTTTAATTGAAATAAATGCTTTGAGTTTGAGTTCAGAAACCAGCGCCCTTATAGGGATGTTCACAATTTTTTTTGTCCGTCAGTCAGATTATTAAAAAATATTGGACACTTATTTTCTCTTTTATGACGTAGTCAAAAGATTACGGCAATACATTGAGTTAAAATGTGGCAAATTCGCTCTCCGGTAGATTTTATACCGACTTGTGACGTAGCGAGCCCCCACTCCGCAACTTTAATGCGGTTTATCTAAAAAAAAAAATATTAATTATGATAGAGCAAAAAATACTTACGTGTCTAATTTTTTTTATTATCTGACTGGCGGTCTTAATAGGTTTTTTTTCCCAGTCAACACCCCTAATACTTTGGGAAGGAAATTCCTGCTGATAACGTAAATAACGAAATGAATATTGTTGAGTTGCCAAATTAAAGGCATTGCAAGTAAAAATTTCTTCAAAGAGAGGTACAGGCATTAGGAAAAGCTTAATTACTAATAACATTCGGGAGCATAGGTAATCATAAGCTACTCTAAGTAAAGTCTAAGTAAGTAGCAGCTCTTTAAATAGGGATAGATACGATATAAGAATGTACGTGCAGCATGACAACCATAGTATAGAAACGGGTTTTGTCGACGGAAGAATAGACAAATTGTGATTGATTATCTGTCATTTTGTCTATTTTTCCGTCGACAAAACCCGTTTCTATTGTGATCATGTTCAGCGTTCAGAAAAGAAATATTACTTATACTTACATCATAGTAATAATAGACATAAGTCTCGAGTTCGAATCCAAGGCATGCACCTCTGACTTTTCGGATTCATGTGTGTATTAGATAATTATCACTTGCTTCAAAAACGGTGAAGGAAAACATCGTGAGGAAACCGGGATGCCATTTTTTTTTTTTTTTGAGGGTGGGAAATTATCAAATAACTTTTCCCGCTCTGGGCGGAGCGGGAGGGAGTGTCAGACTTTTACTGACTAAAGCCCACCCGTGTTCCTTCCGTTGCCTGTGTACCGGGGTCGCGATATCCCTTTCGGACAAACTCTCAACCTCGTGATCGTGAGGAAACCGGGATGCCTGAGAGATATTTCTCGACGGGATGTCAAGCCAAGTCAGAGGCCCATGGGCGGCTTTAAAACTCTGACACCAGATTAGTCACTAACCACACGAAAAGAAGATCATCATAGGAATACTTAATTTTTTTTTTTTCTTTGTTCCTCTCAAATAGAGCACCTGCCATCTAATCTCTTCACCACCCTTGGTTGACTGGTAGAGAATGCCTTAGGCATTAAGTCCGCCTTTGTACTTTTTTGAGTGTGAAAAGTTTAAATAAATAAATATTCATAAGTACCTAAGTGATTAGGTACTTATGAATATGCCTATTAATTAAAATTGTATACACTTCCATTTCCTTCTTTTTAGGTCTTTTTTGTTATTTAATTAAAAAATTCTGTACTTTCCATCGTATTTGTGAACATATTATCTCTCTTTTTATCTTATTATTCTGTAACTAAATCAACTAACGTAACTAAAATTTCCTTTAATCATTAAGTTTTCTGCTAGTGCTGTGCACTTCTGTAAGTGACGAATTCACAATACCTAAAACTGTATGTGATTTTTGTATGTGTATGTTTTAGTGAGTAAGTCGTTGAGGTGCCTTACCAATAAATAAATAAATAAATAAATTAGGTACTTATGAGTAGTTTATTTAAACTTTTCACATTCAAAAAAGTTCACACGTAGGTAATTCCTAAATACTTCGTGGAGACCGAAAAACTAATATCAAAACTATTAATAGTTTATCTAACTCTATTTAATTCTATCTATTGATCCTTATAACAATGGTGCGGTGGTCGTTTCGATTAATTTCCCAATCGGAAAATTTCAGTGGCACTCTGGCCAGCAATTAGCATATAAATGAATTCCGTATTATTATACCTTCCTGTGTCGCTGTCCATCGGGGGCTCATAGATAAGGGAATTTCATAGTTCGCTGAAGCGTGCTGGTTTTATGTAGAATCATAATTATTTTGAGTAGGTATTGATTGACAGTTAATGGGCTTTATTTAATTAATAATTAATTCGTAGATTTTTTGTTGTCATCCCCTACCTACAGGAGGTAATTCAGATGCTAGAAGAATGTACATTAATGTGTATTACCTATGTGTGTACTAGGTGTGTTGAAACTATTAGAAGCAAAAGACCCAACGGGGGTGTTTAATCGTGGTATTCAAGCCATTATAATGTGTATTTGATAAGGTCCTGTAGACCTATATTAATGTGTACCATTAATGGAACGCTTTTAAAGCCTGGTGCAGAGTGGCGCGACTCTAACAAAACAATTTCAAAGAAATCTTCACGGTAGAACAATTACCGGTGTCGCGTCTCGCCGTCGCGTCACGCCAGTCTGCACGAAGCTTATTTCAGTTAAGGGTCCCCGAAACGTTCAATTGCAATTATAAATGTATACATTATAGATAGTCCAGTAATACCTATTTTGTGATGGTAGGAAAATTATATTTAGGACAATACTATTTAGAATCAATAGTTGTTAAACAGATTGCTAATCCATTGCTTCATAAGTTCGAAAACATTTTCTGCTCAACTACGTAAATAACGCAATGAATGTTGTTGAACTGTCAACATTAAACAGATTAGTCGTTATCGTTTACGAAAATGTGTTGCGTGATTAGATAGTAAGTAGGCTAATAGGGAATCTCTGTGCAAGAACTGGGTCTGTCTGGTAATATTTACGTAATGCTGGAACATACATTCAGACAAAGAGATAAACAGAAAAATATTTTCGACATTAGAGAGTTACTTTTTTCTAAAATATTCAATGCACAGTTTTATCTTTGCTATGGTTTTATTATATTTAGTACCTGGGCGACCGAGCTCTGCTCTGGTGGAAATAGAGAATGCTCATTTAGTAGTACAGCATAGTTCATACTAATTCCATGCTGCCATGAAATGACATTCTTATGACATCTTGTTCTAAAGTTTGGGCGATCGGCTTCTGCTCGGGTGAAAATACGGAGAAAATGAATTTTCCCAGATATGAGACCCAGCTAGATTTTTCGCCCCCTTATAGTGTATAGTGCAACTTTCATCGAAATCGTTAGAGCCGTTTTCCAGAACCTGTTTACAAATATATGTAAACAAATATTTCTCGTTTAATAGTATAAGATGTAGGTATAGATAAACAAAAGTTATTCTCAAAACAAGATCAGCCGTACTATTCTGTAAACATCTCACCGTGATAACTTGGGTGAAGTGAGCTTGATGTGAGGTGTCATTGCACCTAAAGCTGACACTATGAATAGCTCACTTCATGCTCACTTCACCTCACTCTCCACGGTGTGACGTTTACAGAATGGATCGACAGTTCCTAGGAACATTGCAAGGTAATTTAAATAATAGATTTTAATTGTCTCTTGTAATTGTGTTTTTTATGAAATTCATATCAACAAGCAAACTATGTTTGGATCGGAACAAGATACCGTTGTTCCAGCTTCAGTCGTCGTTTAGCAGTGGTGACCCAGTGGTAACAGCCGCGACTTACGTTACAAGTTGTAGGTCGTAAGTTCGCCCTTTTTTTTTTTTTTTTTTTGAGGATGGGAAATTATCAAATAACTTCTCCCGCTCTGGGTGGAGCGGGAGGGCGTGTCAGACTTTTACTGACTAAAACCCACCCGTGTTCCTTCCGATGCCTGTGTGCCGAGGTCGCGATATCCCTTTCAGACAAACCCGCAACCCCGGCAGGCATTGGCCCTTCCGGACCCCGTCAGTTGGTGCTGACATCTCTTTGAGGCGCGCGTGGAACACAACGCGCCGTCGACCCGGGCCTGGTCCCTATCGGACGGCGGGCTACCCATTGCTCACCGTCCGCAAGCCCGCGCCTACGGTGGCCGGAAGTCGGCTCTCGACTCCCGACGCCCGGGGCGTCTCCTGCGGCGACTAGGGGCGCGAGGGGGCGCATTTTGCCTCTCCCTCGCGCGCTCCGCCTCCTCCTTCGCGAGCATTACTGCTTCGCAGAAGGAGGTGACGGCCTCCCATGCACTCTCGCTCCGGACCATGGCCTGAACCAGGGCCGGACGCGAGAGATCGCCGCCGCCGATCGCCTCCGTGAGGACGCCGTGGCGCCTCTCTAGCCACTCCTCAAAGAGGGGACTTATCGCCACAATTGTGGCGTGCCCAGCGCTGGGTTGCGACAATCGCACTCTCCATGCCGCCATGAGATCCCGCCGGAGCTCTGTCCGTTGTGCCGCGATTTCTCGCGGCAGCGGAGTTACGCCCCGGCGTTTCGCCTCCTCGCGCAACTCCCACATGTGCGCGAGGACTTTTGCCTCCAGATCCCATGGCGGTAGTCCGGCAAGGAGGCTCGCCGCCTCACGGGAGACCGTGCGGTATCCTCGTACCAGCCTGATGGCCATGACCCTTTGGGACGCGTTCAACCGCTGGGCTGGTCGCAGCCTTAATGAACGCGCCCACACCGGTGCCCCGTAAAGGGCCATGGACCGCACGATCCCCGCGTAGAGCCTCCGGCAGGAGGCGTTTGGACCCCCTAGATTGGGCAGAAGCCGCTTCAAAGCAGCCCCTGCCCTCTGCAGTTTGGGAGCCAAACGTCGGAAGTGCTCCACGAAGTTCCACCGGCTGTCGAGGACGAGTCCCAGGTACTTCATCGTCGACTCGACACCGATGTGAACCCCTCCTGCCGTTATCCGGGAACCCGACAGTGGCGCGTTCCGAGGACCATAAAAACACATGGCCTCGGACTTGTGCAAGGCCACCTCGAGTCCCAATTGCCGGATCCTATCGACGATTGTCGCAACCCCGCGTGTCGCCAGTTCGGCCGCCGCCTCATGCGACCTCCCCTGCGCCAGGACCAGCGTGTCGTCAGCGTAGCAGACTACACTGACGCCGCTAGGGAGGTCGGCGCGCAGCACCCAGTCGTAGCCGATGTCCCACAGATGCGGCCCCAGGACCGATCCCTGTGGGACACCGCACGACATCTCTCGCCGGTTCCACTCTCCGTGGTGACCGGGGTAGATGACGGCCCTGTCCGTCAAATAGGCCTCGACCACTCGACAGAGGTAGGTCGGCATCCGGTGATACCGGAGTGCCTCCCTAATGCAACTCCAGGGCAGGGTATTGAAGGCATTGGCGATGTCAAGAGACACCGCCAAGACGACCCCACCCCGGGCAATAGCATCCCCCGTCGTGAGGGCTCGAACGCGCATGATGGCATCCACCGTAGAGCGCCCCTTGCGGAAACCAAACTGGCTCTCCGCCAAGTCCGGTCCCACTCGCACCAGCCGCCCGACAAGGCGGTCAGCAATCACTCTTTCAAAGAGCTTGCCCACCTCGTCGAGCAGCACAATGGGCCGGTAAGCGGACGGAGAGTCCGCCGGGCGCCCCGGCTTTTTGATGAGGACCAGTTTCCCCGTCTTCCAACGAAGCGGGAACTGGCCCCTTTCCAAGCATGCGCTTAGGAGCCCCCTTAGTCGAGGCCCGAGAGCCTCCAAGGCCAGAACCCAGGCTTTTCCAGGTAAGCCGTCGGGTCCTGGGGCGGTATTCTTGGCATTCAGCCTACGTACCGCCACTCTCAAATCTACCTCGGTCACCTCCGGAGTATCGTCGTCGTCGTCACTATAGTGGTCCGCATTGGGCACCGCAGAAGGCGGAGCCATGGGCGGGGGAGTATATTCCCCCCGCGAAGGGAACAGAGCGCTCACCACGTCCTCCACGAGCTGGGGCCGGAGACTCTGCGTCAGCGGGGGAGCCCATGGGCGGAGTTTGTCTCTCGCCCATTTGTATGGGCGTCCCCACGGATCTCTGTTCAGAGTCTCCAGCGACTCCTCGCGGGCCAGTCCTCTGGCCCGCTCGATCTCCGCTCGGAGGGCGGTCTTCGCCGCTCTGTACCCGTCGTACAGCTCCGCCTCAATGGCTTCCGTATCCGGAGGGCGGATACGGAGCCTGCGGTGCCTGGAGTACCGGTGGCGCGCAGCAACGCATGCCGCGCGTAAAGCGGTCAGCTCACGCGACCACCAGCACACCTGGCGCCGAGCACGTCCGGGCTGGACCCGGGGCATTGCCACGTCACATATCTCGGACATGGCCTCCCGGAACCACTCCGCCTCGACATTGATGTCGGCAGGCCTGTCCGGTGATGACACCCAGGCCTGCACGATCGAGGCTTCCAGGAGGAGCTCCCGGTCCAGCTGCTTCAGCGCCCACCGCGGACCACTCGGGGTCTGTCGGACCGACGCGCCCGAGGTCTGGGCGGAGACGTCAAACCGGATGTACCGGTGATCGGAATAGGTCTCCACCCCCTCCATGACGCGCCAGTCAATGACACGCGGCGACAGAGCGGGGCTGGCGAACGAGATGTCCACCACTGATTCACCCCGCATCCGCACACACGTGGGGACAGAACCCCGGTTCAGGACGACCAGGCCTGTCTCCAGGGCCCAGTCCTCCACCATCCTGCCCCGTGTGTCCGTATACCGGGAACCCCAAGCCACGTTCTTGGCATTGAAGTCCCCGAGGACGACCACGGGGAGGGGATGGTACCCGACGACGACGACTCTCAACTCCCCAATGGAGTTGTGGAACTCGACGAGAGTTCGGTTCGGGGAGAAGTACGCTCCCACCACGACAATCTCCCCGAACCGTGCTGCCACGCAACCCTGTCCCCTCTTGACGGCCTCGAGGGACGGGGTACCGGCGGCGGCCGACGATATAATGGTCACTGAGCCGCTCAGGTCCTCCACCCAGTCATCCCTGGGCGGGACAAAGTACGGCTCAGCGACCACGGCGATGTTAATCGACCACTGCGCCATGCTCTGGAGCAACAGATCCTGAGCTGCGGCGCAGTGGTTGATGTTCGCCTGGAGGAGGCGTAATGGGGCCACTATTGGCAGTCCATTCTCGCCTCCCCCCGAGCCCCGCGTGAGGGCCCCGCCACAGCGGCAACGGCGGCGGCGGCGACGACTGTGGAGGCGGCAGCGGCGGCGACAGTAGTAGCGGCGGCGGTTGCGGCGGTGACGGCGGTGGCGGAGGGCTTGCCCCTGGCTTTGGCTTTGGCGGGTTGGGCGCAGGCCTTGCTCCCAATCCGGTGCTCGGCCGGCCTGCCAGCCGCCGCACATACGGCGCAGTGCGGCGTGGCTTCACACGAGCCGGCCTTGTGACCGGGCTGACCACAGCGATAGCAGTGATCGCTGCGGTCCACCTCCGAGGTGCATTTCGCTCCAACGTGGTTACCCACAAGGCAGCGGAAGCACCTCAGAGGTTTGGGTTCCAGCAGTTTGACCTGCGCGGATACCCAGCCCACCAATAACCTTTGGCCCTCCCCGGCGATTTTTCTGGCCGCCGACACGGGGCAGCTCACCGTTACGGCTCGCATCCCCTTGAAGTCAGGACGGATGGTGCCAGCCCTAACCTGCTCGGCAGAGCACCCCCCAGTCCTGACGACAGCGGCCACCACCTGTGCCTCCACCACGGAGTCGTCCAGGCCCGAGATGCGCATGTCTACGCACTTGGTGGGCCTGGACACTCGGGCCTCGTCCGCATTTAGGGACGCCCTAAGCTTTTCAGCCAGGGCGTCAGCGGCCGGGCCACTGGCCGCTCCGGGGACCTCCAGCATCCGGGCCCCTGTCGCTGTGACCCTGACCCGGATGCCCTGAGCGGCGCCGATCTCGTTGAGGTCCACCGCCGCCCCGACCTTGGAGAGCAAGTCGCGGTAGGACACGCCCTTCTTCTCCGCTTCCGGCTGTAGTGTAATTACTACAGCTGCGGACTTCGGGGCGCGGAGCCTAGCCGCGACACTCTGCTCCTTGCGCCGCTGCCGCCTCGCCTTCTTCTTGGCCGCCCTTTGCGCCTTGCCCGCCTTCTTCCTCTCCCCGGCGATTTGCCACTCGGCATCAGCCTGAGGAGATTTAGTAGCCGGCAGGGGCGTCCGTTTTGCCACCGGAGTCGGAGCTCCCACTGCCAGGGCCGGAGCCGGAGCCGGGGCCCCCACCGCCTTGGCCGGGGCCCTCGCTGCCCGTGTAGCAGCCCCACCCCTGGTCTGCCCTGACGGGCCTGGTTTGGCCGCGGCAGCTGCGGCGGCGGCATACGATGCCGCCTTCCGCTGGCCCGAGGCCGGCTGGCTCGCCGCTAAAGGAGGGCGAAGGACCATGCCCTCCAGTACGGAGAACCGGCTGTTGAAGGCAGCCAGCTCCTTCCGCACCAGGGTCAGAACCCGGTCCTCCGCCTGCAAGGGCGGGCCTTGCCCTTGCACCGCTCCACGTTGTAACACAACGCGGGCGCCGGCTCCACGGAACCCTGCCAGGTCTGCTCGGAGCTCCTCATTCTCCTTTCGGAGAAGCTCCATGGCGGCTGTCAAGCGGGCGACCTCCGCCCGCATCTCGGACATACCGTCCGACGGAGACCCGAGAAAGGCCTCCGCTGCCGCCATAATGGAGGCCGTGGCCGCGGATATGGCCTTGTCCTTGGAGGACTGGAGTCTCTTCAAGGCCACACTCCTAATTGCGGCCACTACGACCTCCGCAAACCCGGCCGCTCGCTCCGAATTGGAGGCCCCGGCGGCGGCTGGCCCACCACCAACAGGGTGGCGCCCCTCCATCGGCCGCTCCCGGTCCTGGACGGGGGTCTTTCTTTGAGGGACGGTGACGGCGACCCCCTCCGACTCCTCGGTCGAGGCCTCTGACGAGACCTCAGCGTCGCTCTCCCCGCCGATTCCTGAGGGGGTATCAGGCCGCTTGGTGCGACCCCGATTGCCCCGCCCTGGTTTGGAGGTCACCGCCACCGCGCGACCTCGGCCTCTCCTCACCGTCGATACTTTGGCGAGCGGCAGGCTTTCCTCGCTCGAGGATAGCCCTGCCGATCCTGCGCGGCCCGTCTTTTCGTCGCGCGAGCGTTTCCTCCAGAACTTGGAACGCAAGCGTCCCGTGTCCTGGTCGGACTTCGCTTTGTCCCCTGAGGGACTGGAGTCTCCTCGACTCTTGTTGCCGTCGCCGGCAAGTGGTTCCTCCGCCAATATTATTGGCACGTCATCGTGTTTTGGGTTTTGTTTTATATTTGTTTCCATATTTGATCCCACGAGTAAAAATATTTCCAACCAACCAACCAAAAAAATAGTGGTTCGCACTAGTGACTAATTAAGCTACCCATTAGTCAAGCTATCAACCTCCCTCACGGTGCGCCGCCGCTTGGAGGTTTGGGGTGATTTTTTATAGAGGTTTTCTACCTCGCGGCCCGGGCGGTTAAGCCAAGACCCTCGACCCCCGTCAAATGCCAGAGACATGACCTTGACACTCTTCGGGGCTACGAGACCAACGGTGGCAGGAGAAAAGACTTCCTCCTGCCTGCCCGACGGCAGGGTTAGTGCACGTCGAGCCCGCTCCCACTCGAACGCTGCTCAACGTGTACTCTCAACGAGTACACGTTAGAGCGCTCGGTCCTCCGACAGGATATTGGCATACGGGCAACGAGACCCCTTAGGCACGCAGTACCTAATGGGGAGACATTGCCCGCACCCCAGGGTGCACCGTCCCGGAGACTGGCCTTCCCCCCGGACGCATCCATAAGGGAACTCCAGCCCCCAGGCACACGGGGAGGTTTCCTGTCCAAGCACCCCTCGTAAGTTCGCCCTGAGACGTGCTCTACTTTGTGTAAATTATTTCATCACCACTGCTCTCTAAACGGTGAAGGAATACATCGTGAGGAAACTGCCATGCTCAAAAGGCAAAAACTTCGAAGACATATGACATCTACCAACCCGCACTGGGGTAGCGTGGTGGATTACGGCCCACTCCCGCTCACAGAGAGGAGGCCTCTGTCCCAGCAGTGGGAACATTATAGGCTGATTATGTAAAACTTTGGGACCTAGATTCGATCCCAAAGTTTTTTCATTACAAAGTTTCAGTAGCTTCATGTTATCTGATATTGGTGCGCGGTTAATCGAGATGAATAGTTTTATTATTCTGAGTTTGGTAGATTTTCGGAAAATCGGGACATAATATCGTGTTATTAACATTATCTACTCAGAAGTATGTCAACCCTACACTAATCGATCAAACTTCAGAAAAGGCTTTTCGGGATTTAGTTCGGATAGCTATTTTACAATTCCTCGAAAATTCCTTCTCGTGTAGCCTGTCGACTGTCGTGCTGTTCTGTAAAGTTTACTTCGACCGCACATAAATCTATTCGAAAGCAAACTCATCTATTGATTTAGTATCTAAATTAGCACATATAAAGTAGGTGCATACATATCGACACCTTTTGAATTTCAAAGTGGCGCATTCGTTCGCAGCTTCCCCTACCGTTTCAGAAAATATTTTCTCAGAATCAAAAACATTGAAAAACCCCTTCATTACAATGTTATTCAATTTAAAGTATCAATAGCCTAAAATAGACTAACGAATGAATAGTACTGTTATTGGTCGGACAAGGCGCCGTGATTAGGGGTGGCACGCAATCCGGCGCGAGGGCATGTGACGCGCATACTAAATGCAACACGCGGTCCACTCGTCTGTATAAATTATAAACGTGCAAATTGTGGGTGGCATCCCTAATGTTGAATTGGTTTAGTTCAGTAGGTATCGTTAATTGGGTTACTAGAAATTTTGAATAATTATTCAAAATTTCTAGTAGTGACGTTAATTAACATCGATTTGGTGGGGTTGCGTTTGTTCGTCACCATTGCGGCGTGTTCGGCGGTGCGTCTTGCGGGGCGGCGGCGGCGCACTGTGGATCAAAAAAAGCCTCTCGAAAACATTGGAGCTTATATTTTAAAGTGTCGGTTTTTTGTTTTAAATAGCTTCTAATAGCCAATATTATGCATAAATATTATCATAGGATACAATCTGGTTGGCAAATTGAAATTTTTATATTTTTTTTACAAAAAATATGTATATATTTGTGTGTGTAAGTACTTCATATACGAGATTTAAAGCCGTTTTTTTCTAAAATAACGGCACTAAATCTCGTAAAGCATTTCAATAAATAGTTTCAACACCGTATGCAACCGTTATTCTCTCCGTTCCGGAGATATTGCATTAGCTGCATACATATAAAATAAAATAAATTGCCAATTTGTCTACCAGATTGTATCTTATGATATATTTTTGCATAATATTGGCTATTAGAAGTCATTTCAAGCAAAAACCGACGTTTTAAAGTTTATGCCCCAATGACTTCGGGAGCCTTTTTTCGATCCACAGTGCGGCGCTCGGATGTTCCCGCGCCGCTCTCCTCTCCCCAAGCCGCACCGCGGCAACTCATGACGGTCATAATAGCACGCTAACTTCTAACATTTATTTTCGCCGCAGTCGAAGACGCAATACGCAGGTCGCGCGGGCGGTGATGTCGTAGCCAAGGAGTAACGAGTTTCGTGATTCTTTGCGACATTGAATACTTATAAACATTGTTATCTATCAATTCTTCAATTTAGCCTGGATAACATGCTACGTAGCGGCAGAAAAGCATGCTAATTTCGAGTAGATGGTCCCTAGGAGCATACAATAGCATGTGTACACGAAAAGAGTATACTTTTATACACATGGAGAGCATGCTATATAAGCATGCTATTTGTATTTACTAGCAAATAAGCATGCTTTTTAATAGTGTGTACTTTAGCCTTTATTTTCTACAGACAAATATAATTGGTATTTGCTCCTAGTTTCTGTAATTAAACTGCTCTCTGGAGGGAATTTCCAGCATTTATACGCTGTCGATTTCTCTTAGCTAAAGCAAAGTAATTACTCTTTAATGGAAACAACTAAATAACGAGATAAACGCTAGAAAAGCAATTTCTGTAACATTTTAGATTGAAACACTATTTTGCTGCAGTTTATTTTTTATTTATTCTCTAACGTGGTATTTTTACAAAGGAAGTCTTTAACCAAGTAGGTACCTATTTACTTATTTACTAGAGTATAAAGCAACTCAAACGACTGAGGAATGGGGAGTATTTTCAATGTATAAGATAAATAAATCGATATTACCGTAGATGATGGATTTCCCAAGTGTAGGTAAGTAAATATCGCCATATTAAATGAGCTGGTCGGTTAAAGCTTCGTGCAGACTAGAGCGACGCGACAGCGCGACGCGACACCGGTTATTGTTATACCGTGAAGTTTTCTTAGAAATTGTATTGTTCGTGTCGCGTCGCGCCGTCGCGTCGCGCTGGTCTGGACGGGCCTTAATACTAGGCGACTGGTACGAGAAAAGTATTTTTTTGCAAATCTATTCAAAAAGAGATTTCGTAAATAGGGACTAAAATTGCTCTTTAATCCCTAGGGATTAAAAGTGATTTGAATTTGGAATGAAAGAAAATTTCCAATCACCATAGAGATCAATCACGAACATTGTATGAACAAGTAACAGGCTGATAATAAAGTAAAAATAAAAATGCGTGGATGGATTCCGTCTTCATTCGTAATTGTTTATTTAAAAAAAAACATAATTACAATAAATAAAATTAAAGTACTAGGTATTAATATAATGTGCGTGAATTCACCAAATTACACGAAAATAATGTGTAACTCCAACTTATAAGAAAGAGAATGGCACTGTTGTTATTCATAATCAAATAATTAAAATATCTTACTGCTGTTAAAAATGACAGCGTCAAAAATCATGAATTTGCGTAAAAAATGTAATAGGGCTCTTGATAAAAATAAAATATTCACTACTGACATACAACGCCTACCCTAAACCAACCTGGGTCTAAAAGCATGGAATTTTCACAAGATTTCCATTTATAACGAAGCTTAGAAATAAGGCAGGATTTTGGAAATTTGATTAAATATTGTATGGAAGAACGTAATTTTTTCCCGATGTTAAATCTCATCAGGCACACGACTTGTATCTACCTAAGCCTTTTCCAATACTGAGTCGACAGGTCGAGGTCGCTTTACAGAAAAGCTCTAAAACAAAAAATCTGCTGTTCCATACATTTTGACCGCGTAGGTATTGCAGTTTTCTAAGAAACAGCGGTTTTTTTTTTAATAACCGACGAAAAATGTCAACGCAGGCGAGTTCAGAATCATGTACTGAATCCATGGTAACAGGCTTCGGGTCGACGTCCCTGACACCCTGTATAGTTCTCCATAAAGTCCACAGTATTAATAAAATTCCATCTATCTCTATCCGTAGACTAGATATAAATGACAATATCACTATTCTACAATTTCATATCGCCTGCGTTCCCGGTTTACGGACGCGAGTGGAATCTTGTTATCCAGTGCGCGCGACAAGCTATTTGTCACCGTATGTAATACTATTTGGTACTACTTGGTATGTATTTACGGGGAAATTCTAGCCAGCCTTTCCTTATGACCTTACAATTCTACTTCACCTTTATGTATTTTTCATGGACAAAAAAAATCATTTTAGAATACTATAGGTAGGGACTCCTCTGCCCTACCCTACGAGGATTACAGGCATAATGTTATGCTATGATTTTTTTTTTTTTTTTTGAGGATGGGAAATTATCAAATAACTTCTCCCGCTCTGGGTGGAGCGGGAGGGCGTGTCAGACTTTTACTGACTAAAACCCACCCGTGTTCCTTCCGTTGCCTGTGTGCCGAGGTCGCGATATCCCTTTCAGACAAACCCGCAACCCCGGCAGGCATTGGCCCTTCCGGACCCCGTCAGTTGGTGCTGACATCTCTTTGAGGCGCGCGTGGAACACAACGCGCCGTCGACCCGGGCCTGGTCCCTATCGGACGGCGAGCTACCCATTGCTCACCGTCCGCAAGCCCGCGCCTACGGTGGCCGGAAGTCGGCTCGCGACTCCCGACGCCCGGGGCGTCTCCTGCGGCGACTAGGGGCGCGAGGGGGCGCATTTTGCCTCTCCCTCGCGCGCTCCGCCTCCTCCTTCGCGAACATTACTGCTTCGCAGAAGGAGGTGACGGCCTAATGCACTCTCGCTCCGGACCATGGCCTGAACCAGGGCCGGCTGCTGGCCGGATGCTGTTCATAACGATGTTTTAAAAGAGATACTTATGGCAAAAGTTCTAATAAAAATTTGTAGTAAGTAGTAAGTATTTCATCTACAGTTTTGTTCAGTGTTTGCTGAATTTAAGACGCAGATATATGCCAGTGACCTTGAGTAGTTCGATTGCGTGTTCTCTACTGAGGTCACGCAACGCGTCGTACGTCCAGCCAGTAATAGGACTCGCTCATCAAGGAGCGCTGTCCTAAATTAGACGCATTATCAATTTATTATACATAAAAACAAAATATATTTTAATAAAACACGTATAGTAAAAGATCAATAATTAAATTATCTTTAAAATAGTGAAGGTTTCAGAAAAATACGCTGGATAGATTTTGCGTGATTCTCAGTTTTTTATCCGCGTTAGACATAACTTTACAAATTAAGTTCACTATGTAATATAAACATAATCTAAAATATTCATAAACTAGGTTATTAAAAAAAATGCTCTAATTTAACATATATTTTTTCCAAATCGTTAACGCTACTAGTTTAGACGTGATCTTCAGTATAAAATCATTAAAATTCGGTTATCGTCGCCTTAATGGGTTATAGGTATTAAAAGAGCTTTCGGGAGGGATCGTTTTAAAATACGTCCGGCGCAGGGGCACTATACACATTCATTTCTGCTACTTATGAAGAGAAAAGATTTGTATTTTTGTTTGTAATGAATAAACTCAAAAACAACTAAACCGGTTTAAAAAACTCTTTCACCTCTAGAATGCTTTTTCACTGAGTAACATAGGCTATAGAATTTATAAAAATATCACGCGGGCGAAGCCGCTAACGGAAGCTAGACTCTTATAACTCGAGCCAACTTGACAGGCGAATACAATTTTTTTATGTAGGTAAGTGTAGGCACTTACCTACATAAAAAAACATAACCACTGCATAAAGCTTCGTGCAGACCAGCGCGACGCGACGCCGCGACGCGACTCGAACAATACAATTTCTAAGAAAACTTGACGGTATAACAATAACCGGTGTCGCGTCGCGCGACAAGTCGCGCTGGTCTGCACAAAGCTTAAAACATTACGAAAAGTTTTATAATCTAGAGATTTAAATACTAATAAACTTTCATTTATTTTGTCCTAAGGACTAGTTCTACCTCAGGCCTGTAACATGTGGAAGCTTTCCATTACGTTTGTAAGTAATCACGATCCCAAAAGCGTGCACTAAAGCTTTCGAAGACGAGAATTTTATCGGACAGTGAGCGTTTAATTCAATCTTCGGTCAGACATCAGGGGTCCGTCAAGATAGTTCTCGAGCTAATCCTTCAGACGCCAGTGGTTTGTCTACCTCTGTCTAAGTTCATCTTACAGGTGGATGAAAAATATCTATTGATTTTGTAAAGAAAACACTCTTTTCTTGCTAATAATGCAGGAGGATTTTTAATCCACACCACTGTACTATTTCACAATCAAACGACGACTGATTCTGCACTACATTTTACCATTTAAATGACTTTTGCCCCACAAAAAAATAGTTACTTATATTAAGAAGCCACTTCGATGATTTCTTAGCCAAAAATTAACTTTAGGTAAATATGCATCCGAATATCCGACTTCTAGTTATAACGTTTGTATATTTAAACATTTTTTACCTAACTTCATAGTAAGTAGGACCTACTAACGAGCTGTTTGCTGACCAAATTTTCACAGACTGAACACATATCTTCAATTATTAACCTAATTAGCCTTATGTACTTCCCTTACATAAATAATTGAAAGCTCACTACTAAAAGACTACTACTTCACAGTACGAATCCATCTACATCAAAGTAAATACATGACAGTCTCAAGAGGAATGTAGGATACATACAAAAAATATATGTAGCTACACAAGTCTCGAACTAAATGCTGGCTACATGAAATATTCAACTGTGAAAAGGGTAAGTTCTCCAGGGAGCTGTAATTTAAATAAATATTATTTCACCACATATTTTATGTATAAACACCGCGAAGAGGACTACGTTTAATGTTCTTCTTTGTATAACCGAGTTTGTGTTTTTATAATTTTTTATAGTTGAAGTTAAGATTAGCTATCTAATTACGCAACGTATTTTTTTTGTCATTGTGAGATATAAGAGCTATTCGCTATTCGATTATTTATATTCTAGTTCACTAGTGAGCCATATTTCTTATTTCCATGCAGTCATATTGCCAAATTAATCAAAACAGGTAAATATTTGACAGCTATTTGCGACGTTGCTAACTTTTTGAATGAACGCTCTTAAATTGAAGTAACAATAATAAATAAACCCTTAAGTGTCTTTGTCTGATTATACAACCTTAGTTTTTGTTTACCCTATACCTCTTAAGGGGTCATTGTACTCATTATTATGAACAATTTTCACTATCACAACAATTAAACCTTTTTTATTTACCCTTTTTACCTTGTTTCTAGAAATACCACCCAAAACAGTCAACATTTTTTCTTGCTCTAAAACGTGTAATAAGTATAGCAGTATAGTGTGGAATATGATCGAGCACGTACGTTTGAGCCATTAGTGAGCTGGCGTGGAACTGCCGAACTAATGTCCGATACGTGAGGTGGGCCGGCGGCATGCAGCCGTAAATATAACCTGTGCTGCTGCGACGTTCGTTTGCAAATGCGTTTTTTCGGCGATGTGGACGTTGAATTTGGAGTCCGAACTTAATCATACATTCTATGTAGTATTCTAAGTTTTAAAAATTTTATGGCATATTTTCCTTTTGCAGTCACAAAGACTTAGTTTGACCGAGGCCGGAAATAATAAATCCCTCTCGAGTTTCTTACATTAGAAGCGTACCAGCACCGTGTGTCACATCAGAAGTGTACCAAGCACAAGTGTTAGTACTATATACTAAAGAGCTACCATTTACCGGGTAAAAGCTCGTACAGACCAGCGCGACGCGACGCCGCGCCGCGACACGAACAATAAAATTTCTAAGAAAACTTGACGGTATAACAATAACCGGTGTCGTGTCGCGCTGTCGCGTCGCGCTGGTCTGCACGAAGCTTAATACGTCTTTTATTGACTTGAATGTGCCCTGGCGGCTGTGACTGTGTCATGCTCACTCATATGTCTCGCTGATGGTGGCGCGTGTGTTGGATTATTTAGCTCCCTTCAAAATGGTTGAGCTGAGTGGTGCTGATCCATGCGTCATGTTCGTAAACGGGCGCCGTCAGTTGGGACTGGTCAACTCTTAGTGGCCATGGCTGTTTTTTTAATTTTTTAATTGTTCTTTGTTTTATCTTTTTATCACGGATGCTTCTTACGTGCGAGTCTTTCTCTACATTGTTCTCACATGCTTAATTTCAACATGAATGATGTAGGTAACCAATATTTTGTAACATTTTTTTATTTATTTAAAAGAGTGTCCGTGGAGTTTCTTGCCCGTTCTTCTCCATAGGTACCTACTACGCTTTAGAATGGGCAACTAGCTTCATATTTCTGACTGACCGATTCCTTGACAATTCAAAAGTGCCTGTAAATGGTTTAATTGAAATAAATGCTTAGAGTTTGAGTTTACCAATAGATAAGTTACTAGGTGATAACTTAAGATCGAATGTATGAGAGATCGTGTTTTTCAAACTGCAAATTGAAGTTGGTCGATTATTACTCATTAACCTGTAAAGCCTACTTAGCTGTGATAGTTTTCCTTTTAATTTCGTTATACATATATACTACTGATGTGAATTTTTTCACAAATCCAAGTACAACCATTTAGCTGGTAGGAAGCACACTTGACTCTAACAAAAATTAGCACTTTAAAGCTTAATATTTTGCTAACGGATCCCTGAATAGAAAAATGATCTTTACGCACCCCCAATATTTTTGAAAGACCTATCTAACGACACCACACACTGGGATAGACGAGAAAAAACAACAACCACACTTTACGTGCAGGGCAGGAACCTACTCTAAAAAAAAAAACTTGATTTTATTTTACCACTTTGTTGGCGTGATTAATATGTATATCCATGCCAAATTACAGCTTTCTACTCCTAACCGTCTCTGAGCTAAGCCGCGGACAGACAGACAGACAGACGGACATTGCGAAACTATAAGGGTTCCTTGTTTACTACGGAACCCTAAAAAAGGTAAAGCAGATATTCCATCCTTTTTTTTAAAACCTCCATTTTCTACTTCGCATTTTATACTTTTTATTAGATTTTTATTTTTATTGTTATTTTTTTGGCTTTTTATTCTGTGTTAAATAAATGTATTTTCTTTCTTTTTTTTCTTTCTTTCCTTAATAAGTTGGAAAATTACCCTCTGAAACCTGGATAGAAAATCTTTTAGAGAACCACCAACATTTTTCAGGTAAGTCTGCAGTATTTTTAGCTTACTGGCCACCTTCTTTGAGCTCAAATACACCCCTTTCCAATCTCTAATGTAGGTACACTCGATACCTGCTTAGTTACCTACATAAATCACATCTTCAATCACAAAGGAGCACACACGGCTTTCAATTCGACAGTCTCGTGCTTCGTTAAGGTGTGCAGCGTTCATGTGAAATTTCATTAACACTGCCTTGGCATAGTGGGCACTCCCCTTTGCTTTATTGAGAGAATATTGACTGGCTAGGTTTCAGTGGTCAGCAGTATTCACTTCGTATCGTTCTCGTATTACTCAGTTGTATATTGAGAGGATGGAACCTGAATGGAACTGAATATAGATGGTTTCTAGTTAAGGAAATCTGATTTGGTTGGATGCATTTTGCCGATAAATTATGTATTTATAGTAGCTTATGCACGCAGCTTCGATCGCGAGGAGGAAGGAAATTATCCCATGGGGCCCGTAATACTGGGATGAAAAGTATCCTATGTCCCAGCTATCTAATTACGCAACACATTTTCCTAAACGATTACGACTAATCTGTTTCATTTTGACAGTTCAACAACATTCATTGCGTTATTTACGTTGTTGAGCAGATTTTTTTTTCGAACTTATGAAGCAATCTGTTTCAAAACGATTCAGATTCAGATTAATCGTGTATTACGCAATTAGGGTACCTACTACTGGTCTTAGTTTACTTGCCATCGAAATCCGTTCAGCCGTTAAGACGTGAAAAGGTGACATATTCTTTTACCGACTTCAAAAGAGGAGGTGATTATATGTCCTTCGAATGTATGTTTCTTTTAATGTATTTTCATCGATATTTTCGTCGTCAATGTGGACCGATTTTGAAAATTCTTTCTTCATTTGGTTGAGGAATCTTGCGCGGCAGTTCCATGTAATTTTTATTAAGTATCTTTGCTTGGGTAGTTTTTGAGTTAGCTTCGATATTACGTATTTAATCCACTTTATGTATCTTGATGATGTTATAATACTTTCTGTTACGGCTGTTTACATAGCAAGTAGTGATACACGAATTGGTGTTGGGTAGGTAAAAACCAAAAAGTGAAAAATAAAAAAAATATGTACAAACAAAAACACTACATAGTAAAAAGTTATTTTAATTTTTTAATTTCCGAAGTCGGTGGCAAAAAACTAAAATACAGATCAACAAATACAGACTTGTATTGTTGTAGTGTTTTTTTTGGAAGTCGGTTGTTGTTTTTCTTATTGGTCATCGATACACTAAGAAGTCGAAGAAGTATAAAGTATGGTTGATGATACATCAAGCCCTGTTCAATCTATCGATACAATTAACGGCAACAAGATGAGATGGTTCAAAGTGAAAAAAAAAAAAACGCCCGTCTGTTGAAATTGCATCTATATTCAAGACTACCTGCGTCAAATTCAATATGGCACGGGCTAATGGTTTGCCGAAGATATTATTATATATATTATATTATCATTTATTCTCTCTTCACAAAGTTGACTTAAAATTAATGGTACAAGAAAAGTCTCAGCTGTATTCCACCTTTGTGAGAGACTGGTGCCTGATATAGGTTTTTGGAAAAAACCTGTGTTACAGGTCACCAGAAATATTGATATTCCTTCAAATATAAGCTAAATGGAGTAGGTAAAGTATCCTACGTAACGTGTAACGTACGTGTGTAAGTACACAATCTGGAGATCTGTAAATGGAGTAGGGCAATGGAGAGGGCTATGCTTGGAGTTTCCCTACATGATCGAATTAGAAATGAAGTGATCCGTAGGTGAACCAAGATAACCGATATAGCCCGAAGAATTGCCAAACTTAAGTGGCAATGGGCAAGGCACGGTCAAGGCAAAGCAAGGCAAGTCAACAAAAATTTACAGCCTCAAAAATATATAAACATCATAATTAATTTAATTGTCTACAATCTGCAGTCTATTGTATCGATGTGTAGCCACAAAATAGAAATATTACACATTGGGTATCTACACATTGACAACAGAAACACATATTGCAGGTTAGACAATAGAATTAATTCTTGTCGATGCCTTGCCCGTGTCGATAAGGGGTGCTCAATACATGTCCACTTTAAAATTATTATAGAAAATCGATAGAACTCACGGTCCCATGACCTTCCGCCGCATTGAAAATGAGTTTATTTAATTAAGGTACTTAAAAATAAGAGATGTCTCCGAAAGAGGTATACATCTACCCTTAATTATAATCCTATCGAAACCAGAATGGTATCATTTTGAAGCCCTTTCAATTCTCCAGAATCTTTTTTATTTTATCGATATCTTTTTTCGTTTTGGGAACTCTAAGATTCTTTGTAAAAAGTCCCAAAGAAACGGTCAAAAATAAGCGTTTTTTTATTTTTTATTTAACAATGATATATTAAATTTCCAAAAACAATAATACTATATTGTAGCTCTTTTAGTAACTTCACTTCACATCTCTTGATACCAGTTTTATTTCTCTATCTAAATAATTGAGGACGCTAGCCCCTAGTCGCATAACCCCCGGTCGCATAGCCCCCGGTTGCATAGCCCCCGGTCGCATAGCCCCCGGTCGCATAGCCCCAGGTTGCGTAGCCCCCGGTCGCATAGCCACCGGTCGCATAGCCCCAGGTTGCGTAGCCCCCGGTCGCATAGCCCCCGGTCGCATAGCCCCAGGTTGCGTAGCCCCCGGTCGCATAGCCACCGGTCGCATAGCCCCAGGTTGCGTAGCCCCCGGTCGCATAGCCCCCGCTCGCATAGCCCCAGGTTGCGTAGCCCCCGGTCGCATAGCCCCCGGTCGCATAGCCCCCGGTCGCATAGCCCCAGGTTGCGTAGCCTCCGGTCGCATAGCCCCCGCTCGCATAGCCCCAGGTTGCGTAGCCCCCGGTCGCATAGCCCCCGCTCGCATAGCCCCAGGTTGCGTAGCCCCCGGTCGCATAGCCCCCGGTCGCATAGCCCCAGGTTGCGTAGCCTCCGGTCGCATAGCCCCCGCTCGCATAGCCCCAGGTTGCGTAGCCCCCGGTCGCATAGCCCCCGCTCGCATAGCCCCAGGTTGCGTAGCCCCCGGTCGCATAGCCCCCGCTCGCATAGCCCCAGGTTGCGTAGCCCCCGGTCGCATAGCCCCCGCTCGCATAGCCCCAGGTTGCGTAGCCCCCGGTCGCATAGCCCCCGCTCGCATAGCCCCAGGTTGCGTAGCCCCCGGTCGCATAGCCCCCGGTCGCATAGCCCCCGGTCGCATAGCCCCAGGTTGCGTAGCCTCCGGTCGCATAGCCCCCGCTCGCATAGCCCCAGGTTGCGTAGCCCCCGGTCGCATAGCCCCCGCTCGCATAGCCCCAGGTTGCGTAGCCCCCGGTCGCATAGCCCCCGGTCGCATAGCCCCCGGTCGCATAGCCCCAGGTTGCGTAGCCTCCGGTCGCATAGCCCCCGCTCGCATAGCCCCAGGTTGCGTAGCCCCCGGTCGCATAGCCCCCGCTCGCATAGCCCCAGGTTGCGTAGCCCCCGGTCGCATAGCCCCCGCTCGCATAGCCCCAGGTTGCGTAGCCCCCGGTCGCATAGCCCCCGGTCGCATAGCCCCCGGTCGCATAGCCCCAGGTTGCGTAGCCTCCGGTCGCATAGCCCCCGCTCGCATAGCCCCCGTTTGCACTTTTCTTGTGTTTATTGCGGGTGGCACTGAAGCGATCGAAAAAGCATTTTCGATGCTAAAACACTATCTCTCTCCATAACACACCATTTCATGTTAAGAACGTTTATTCTGAAAGTGGGCAACGAACGTCGCAAATAGATGTCAAATATTTCGCTGTTTTGATTAATTTGGCAATATTACTGTATGAAATGTAGCTAACTAGCGAACTAGAATATTAATAATGAATTGCAAATATAACAATGAATTTGATGTTGTAACCGTTTTTGGTGTAAAACGCATTTCGAAAGTTTCCACATACTTTTTTACATCTAAAACTAAATATATTATTCAGTGTTTCAATATTAATTAGTGCATTTCATAATCAATATTTTAGTTCACTAGTTAGCCAGATTTCATATTTCCATACAGTAATATTGCCAAATTAATCAAAACAGTCGATCCATTCTGTAAACATCTCACCGTGAAGAGTGAGGTGAAGTGAGCATGAAGTGAGCTGTCCATAGTGTCAATCCCTAGCTTTAGGTGCAATGACAGCTCACATCAAGCTCACTTCACCCAAGTTATCACGGTGAGATGTTTACAGAATAGCACGGCAGGTTAATATTTGACAGATACTTGCGACGTTGCCAACTTTTAGAATAAGCGCTCATAAACAATAAAGGGAATTTTATCTTCTATTTAAGTATACTTTCATGGAGGCTGACTTTACCTGTAAAAGTTGTACCTACGTTACCTATAAAGAAAGATTTGAGACGTTTTGAACTACAAAGTTCCTTCGTATACCGTATTGTGCTATTGTTCAAGTCCGCGTAGCGAGCTCCGGATTATACTTGAAACTTTGAATCTAGCTTGAACTTTTAAACAATCGATCACTTTCGAGAAACTTGGAAATATAATGCATTTATTGTGTTATAAATATTTTATAGACTTTGAAGTTGCTTGTTTTATTTGTATACTTACGATATAATCTTTAGATTTTCTATAATATTATAAGTATGTACTTTTCGGTGCCCCATTAGTAATAGCTTCACTTTTAACCTTAATTTAACCGTTAAAAGTAGTAGCATTGCTTTCAAATCAGTAGGTAGGTAAGCTCATAAGATGTTCCTACGTTACATTTTTTTTTTTTTAAACCAGTCTGTTTCTTACATCAAAAGTTGCGATAGGCTGAATCCAAAATAACTATATTCCATTTAATACAGCATTAGACAATAACAGCTAAATCACGACAGTTATCTTTATAATATAAAAATGAATCCCTATTTCCTTTGGTCACTTGAGAATGGCTGCACCAAATTGGTATTTTTTTTTTGTTGTGTTGGCTATTCTCAGGACAAGGTTTTAGGTAGGTGTAGTTCGGTAGGTAGGGTGGGTAGGGTAGGTAGGGTAGGTAGGACGACCCGAGTTGAGTAGACCGAGAGACGGGAGGCAGAGCCGTCAGGACACTGAGGAGGTAACCGGGCGGGTGAATGCAATATTCACAACTTAGAATTTTGACAGCTCCAAGCGCCCTGTTATAAAAACCGAGTTATGGTTCTGCTTATGAAAAAATTGTCTACATACCCTCTAATTCCTAAAATATAGTCACGGCAAAGCAAATATTTGCTATAAATAGTTATTGAAAAGTTAAGTTCATATAATGGGTTCTTTTTCTTCCATTACAAACTTACAAAGTAAAGTCAAATCTACAATATAATTATCAGAAAAAGTTAAAAATTCTTTCAGTTTGAAACTTCACTGCTGTTCAGGCAAAGTTTATCAGAAAACGCTTGAAAAGTCCACTGAAACTTTCATCTTAGACTCTTCAACAAAAACAAAAAATAAAACGATGTTCAAAAATAAACGAACAAAATTAAACCAAACCCATGGGCCCCATAACATTTAAAACAAACTATTCCTAAAAGACACAGATTTGAAAACTCCAATCGTGCAAAAAGTCATTGTCCGCCCAACTTTGGTTCATTTAATAGCACGGATACTAGTGAACGGTTACCTGAATTGAAAATTTATCAATGAACTCCTCCATTCATCTGCCCGCCTGGTAGCTATTAGTCCCAGGACTCCAGGTAGTACTAACCTGATTTATTTTTCGGAAATACCCAGTTTTACACAAACTGGGAATTTGGTAAGTAATCTGTTTGAGTTGGAGGTTAAGCGTTTGTGTACCTATGTATAGGTTAGTTAGGTACATAAGTGGTAAGTTAGGTGTTTGCTTTAAGGTTCGTAATAACAAAGGTTTATTTACAGAAGCTAAGTTTTTGCCTAGCTTCTGTAAAAAGCTTTTTACCAGGCTTGTTGACTACTGCAAATTATTACCCTAAGTCAGTTTTCCTTAATGTATTTCTTCAACATGGATCAGTATTATTAACACGAAGGCGTCATTTTACATTTTCGCACACGACAGTGATGTCAAAAAATGATATTTTATAACTAAATCGGGGGTTTTCGGAAGTGGCACGCGCGGATACGATCGCGTCCGGATATTGCAAGTCACGTGACTCGGATATTGCCTGAGAAGGCATATTTTATCATTATTCCTGAAGCTAATACATTGTCATACATTTAAGAAGGATTTGGAACTTCGTTCTGCTGCTTCTATTGGACACTACGGTGTCCACATTAAAATATAAAATAAATTCTTAAGAAATGCCAATTAATTAATATTAAACGAGCACATTTTAAGAATATTAACAACATTCGTTAAGAATGGTCAACCACTCCATCACTTGTATTGTTTTATTGACTTTACTAATAATACAGCCGCGCCTTTACATACTACTAGCTCGCAAGAACGCATTTTTGTATCCAATACATTACATTTAGGTACATTATATCCATAAATAACCTACGAATAACCGAATAACTTGTATTATACTTACTATACTACGGACAAGGAAGTGCCTTTATCAACTTTAAGCAATGAACAATCCAGAATTACAGATTCAACAGTACTTAGTGCTAAATAAGCGTAAATTGAAAGAGAAAGAAAGTCAACATTGGCGGCCCACAAAGTTTCAGTTACGTTCAGTTGATCCCTGCACTGGCTGACTTGCGGCAAGCGACCGCACTGCTCTGACAACGTGTGGACGATACACCGCAAGTTAAGGTTTACTAGAAGAGATATGAGAATGTCTTATATTCATTTCATTTACGTTCAGTTGATCCTTGCACTGGCTGACTTGCGGCAAGCGACCGCACTGCTCTGACAACGTGTGGATGATACGCCGCAAGTTAAGGTTTACTAGAAGAGATATGAGAATGTCTTATATTCATTTCATTTACGTTCAGTTGATCCCTGCACTGGCTGACTTGCGGCAAGCGACCACACTGTTTTGACAACGTGTGGAGGACGCCGCAAGTTAACGTTTACTAGAAGAGATATGAGAATGTCTTATATTCTTTTCAGATACGTGCAATTGATGCATTGGATGACTTGCGGCAAGCTATAATTTACTGGAAGTGATGACAGAACATTTGGTTGACAGCAATACCTATTGCAAATGGATGGATGAATATTGTGATGAAAGCTCACTTCGCTGGCCAGAGCCGCTTTGGTCGTTTAAACGTATAATAATAAATCCTTTGTTATCAGACCACATCGATCCATACAGTTGCAGTGGTGGTAAAGAAAAACTTAATCTAATGTTAGTATCATAATCCTAATCTTATCGTTAAAATTTAGAGTCGGACTTCATACTATACGCGTAGTATGTAGTAGGTACGTACCAGTAGGCGTATGAAGTCCGATCCAGTGACGCAGCATCGGACAATCCCACCTACCGCACAACGTGCATGATGCTGTGGGAGCTGGCACGCATTCTACGAAGGATCGAGGTACACCGGTTTCGGATGATAGCATGAAATCAATCCTCGCCTCTGCAAACATCCCCGAAACGCTACAAAAACGCGGGAGCCCCGCCAGCATCCTGAACCTATTGTTGTACTGCACACGCAAGGCGTTGTATATCCTTTGCGTATACCTAACCCACAGGCTGCACGTGTAGAATGACTGGCAGTAGGCTTTAAACAGTGTAATTTTACCTGCTTGCTACAACGTGCAAATCTGCGGATCACATCGGACAGCCAACGGCCTGCATACCCTCTCTATGTCCAGGTCATCACTCAAGTCATCGGTGATCCAGTGACCCAGGTATCGAAGCTTGATTGTGGGATTGTTCGTTCATTAATATTTTTTTTCAATTCTTAGTCACTCTACTGTTGGAACTTTCAAAGGATCAAACACGAGTTCGTACAAGATAAAAAGAACTGCCATTCCATGCCATTTTCGATCCGTGTTCTTTAGTTTAGTTTGGCTCTTCGCATATGTAAGCATGTTTAGAATGTTTCGGTTTCTGACTCCGTTTGATACAGCTACGTCTGATAAATGTACGTATTTAACTAGCACTCCTAATTATTATGTACCTACGATACCATTAAACGGGCCGGTAGGTTTTACAATGAGGGTTTTCTAAAATGACGTTGACTAGGTGGCAGCACTGAGACGTCAGGCGCTTTGACACTTTTGACAGATGCCCTGACGGCATCTGTCAAAAGTGTCAAAGCGCCTATATTTTCTTTAGTCGTGACTGAATGATGAACGTCATCATATATTTTATATGCATTGTCAAAATGTAAGACCTCTTGTCAAAGTGGTGCCAACTGGTGGCGTAAATTTTTATGAAAACCCTCAGTCCTTTATAATACTTCGTTTACCGGAAGATGTAGCGTTGGAAGGCCTCCTACAAGGTAGATCGATGACCTTGTGAAGGCCGGAGGAATCCGCTGGATGCAAGAAGCACAGAACCGGTCGAAGTGATGGTGCATGAGGGAGGCCGATGTCCAGCAGTGGACCTCTTTCGACTGAAATGTTGATGATGACGACTTCGTTTACCGTATATGATCAACGTGCCCAACTATGTTGGGGTCGGCTTCCAGTCTAACCGGATGCAGCTGAATACCAGTATTTTACATAATACAAACCCCTTGGTTGTCAGACTTTCGGGTTTCTGACGACCCGTAACCGTAATCCTTTACCTTACACCATAATGTTTTCTTTTTTAAACTTTCTTATATGTTTGATCACCTAGGTATCTCACCTGATGGTAAGCAATACGGTCCACAATGGTGGACGCTTACCTAGAAGTAACCTAGGCCGTCAACTCAAGAGTCAAGACATTGAAAGCCATCAGCAGAATAGGTACTCTAGCTAGCTATTTTATAATAAACAGACGTACTACACAAAAATTGTTTATTCTCTATGGTTTTATGTCGACAAATGGACGCAAAAATATACACAATACCAGGTTTTTTGTTCAATTGGTAATGGCCGTGCACTTTGTGTTCTTCATAGGGTTTCAAACTTTTTTATATCAAATCCAATATGCTTTGTTCAAAAATATTTTCTTTTTTAAAAGCTTATTTTTTTACTTTTAGCCTTTACTAACAGATTTTATGTTTTTTTAATGTCTCATAACTATTATTACACTCTAAATTGAAGTTACAAAATATCATTACAGCTTTTATGAGATTAATGGCCAAGCTTTTGTGCACATCTCGCCATTTAGTATTCATAATTGAAAATATTCGCCCAGCTGAAGTTGCTGGTTTAAAAAGAAGAAATTATACTTTTTCTTAAATATTAGATAATTAATCTGAATAACAAAGCAACATTAGTTGCCCGTTTTCAGCAGTATTAGAATTTAGCAATATCTAGAATTTTATTTTAGAATACAAAAATATTATAGATAGACCCCTGGTCAATCTATATTTTTTCAATATATATAGGTATGATTTTTTTTTAATGTCTTCACCTCCTTTTTTTTCATAGTTGACAAATTTTTATTAATTTTTAAGTTTAACTCATAAGCTTTTAGAAATAATACAGAACCCAAAGCGAGCCAATAACATCGGAGATATGGCAAAGGCTACACAAAAAACAAAAAAAAAAATAACTTGAAAAACGTTAAAGATATACCCCACCCATTTTAAATTTAATTTTTGATAATTTTTCATGAATATTCCGAAAAATACGGGCGGTCACTTGCCCATGGGCGACATTGTATAGTAGGGTGGGCAACCCTAGTTCTACACAAACAGATAGTTGTTTAACTAAAAATAACAATACCAACATAGGTTTTCATTTTCACCTCTGATGCCTACCGAATGGAAAGTTTAAATAAATCATTTTATTTGATATTGAAATGGATTCAAACACACACACACACACACACACACGTAAACCCCGAAGCGTTAGGCAGACATAACACAACAAACAAACGAAACAACACAAAAAACAAATTAATCTAGTAATCCTCTCTTACTGAAAAAATTTCAACCGGCCTCTGCTTTTAATTTATACTACTTATTTTGTCTATTAGGTATGAAAATACTAGGTGTTTTTTTTTAAAGAATATAATATAATTTATTCACCAAAATAAGAACACGTATTACAAAATTGATATTTGACAATATACAGTAAATCATGGCTTATAGTTTGTAATATACAAAGTTTGGGGCTATCTGCATCCGAACTGGGTGGTAAACCTGTATCTCGGATTACATTTGATCGCCATAATTTTACCTAACTTAATTGTACCTAACTAATATCGGTTTTATGAATTTTAGCCATTGGTAGTTTCAAATTCAGTTTATTTATTGCTAATAAACATGCCAAACGTTTTGCGATTATGTGTTTTACACGAAGACTAGTTATTATTTTCGACTGCATTCGGATACATTCGCCTATTCTCCCATTCCTCCCTCCGGAGATGCTCCCCAGATCGGCCACCTATAAGCCCTTATAACTTCTGAACCAGTGACCGACAAATTCTGATATTTGGCGACAAATTTCGACTAATTAGCGATAAACTTTTTGTGTTAGGTATCAAAATTAAAATCCCTGATGGTGGCCATGCCAGTGTCAGTCACACTTAGTATTATGCTACTCGTACTAATAAGATTTGGATTAAATTTAGTATACAGATAGTTTATAACCTTGGATTAACACATAGGATACTGTTTATCTCGATAGAAAGTTTCCGAGGGATAATTTCCGACACACACGCCGGCGAAGGTACGGGCAAAAGCTAGTACGTAATAATTAACAACGGCGTTCTTCGTTTACCAAAACATTTCATAATTACCGCCCTAATTATAACAGGACCAACGCAACATCAAACATCACTAGTCAATGAGTTAACCACGGCTAATAAATTCAAATCGTAGTTACGACCAAACCTGTCCCTAGATGAAAGGGACCGGTGTAAATAAATCAGTCATTTTTAATTAAAATGTTAAGGTAGGTGTAATTTATGCGTAGAAAGGAAAGGGTAATTAGTGGCCGCTGTCCTCTGGAGTGATTTACGAAGAAAAACTTCAAGAGAAAAGTGTAAACAAAGAGGATTGTTCTAATTACCCACCTCAGCGTAGTTTTTATACTAGAACAAAGTGAAGTGAGGAGAGACATTAAAGTTGATTAAGAATACTGAAATGAGGAGAAATTACGTGTTTCGGTGGTTTAAAAGTTTGCTGGAGCATTCTTTCCAACAACTGAATAAAAGGAATTTTGTAAAATAGGTACTTGCACTTCGCCCGCGACTTCGTCCGCGCGGATTTCGTACTTTGGCCTACAAACTTCAACATCCCCTCCTCCCCTTTACAGGGTAGTTTTGATGATGAATATATCATTACAGTCTTCATTATTTACCTAGATAAGAACTCGGGTTTCAAGTGTCTAAATCGAAGGATGTGATTAGTACACACCGGCGGGTGGATTTTTGGAAAATGATTTCGGGCGTTCGGTGGACACGCGGCCATATTAAATGTCATCACTACTTCGACGACGTCATGTCGTTCTCGGTGACGTCCCGGTGACAGCTGCGGCGAGCTGTGTGCGCGAACATCTTTTATATTATTGTGCTGTTTTTTACTCGAGTTTGAAAGGCAGCAATAGCGGCCTGCAACTTTACCACTTAGTAGTTGCAGTACAGAGCAAATAAACAAGACGCGTACCTAATTGGTCACCACTTTCATTCAATGTGTTAGCAGTTTTAGGAATAGATTTCCTGCCGACCTTTGTCTTAACGTAGGTACATAATAACAGAGGTCGTTCGTTTGATTATCTCACTTGAAAAAGAACGATAATAATTGAAACGGTTTCATTCCGTATTGTGCAGTCAGTGCATTTCAGGTAATATTTACGAACACGCCTCACTAAATATTCGGAAACAGTTCATAATTTTCCGCAAACCGCATCAATGCGCTTCGTCGATGACTAAATGTAGGTGGGTACTCGTGAACGAAGCGTAATTGGAATGATCGAATATTTTGCCATAGCTTAATTCTAGCGGCACTAGTTTTATATTATTATTTTTCTGTGTTAACTCTTATTTTTGAGAATGCTGGTTCACCTCTAATTGGCGACTGTGATAGACTGAGTATTACTTCACATAAGACCATAAGAGAAGAACTTCACATAAGAGAAGATGATTATGTGAAGTAACAATTTGATAATAGCACGTGGGCTCGTGTTATTTCAAAATTCAAAGGCTGAGCATTTTTTGAACGTCGTAATTACTTACTATGACAGTTTTCCAAAAAAAATGCCCGCCCTTCATATTTGAGTAAAGCATTCGTTTGTCTGGGCATCCATTTATAAAACTTTGCTATTCAACTAAGAACAGTACAACTATTTTCTTAATGTCCCTCGGCAATCTTCGTGTTTCGTCAGTTGTCGGATTTCTATCAGTTGCCCTTTGCACTTGGTAATTATGGTTGACGGCAACGCGGGCGCAGCGGTAGGAGTCAATACGTACAAGCACTGTACGTTGTTCTTGGTTAATTTGCGGTTGCCAGATTTTCAGACTTTTGCCTATCTGTAGGTAATGACTGTCAAAGATCTACGAATTACACCCGGGACCAACAGCTTAACGTTCTTACCAAAACACGTAGGAGTCTAGGTATTTAGGTAATGAGCCCATCCATGGACTGACCTCGGCAAGCGACCTTCTATAAACCCGTATGGCTGTTATTACCTAGCCACGAGACCCTCCTCATACTTTCATATTAAGTGAAAAGAAAAACATTTTCACAGGAAAAAAGATAAAACAGCCAATAAAAAATAAACAAACAACTTTATATCTATTGCTAATACCTGCAACAGACACTGTTAATTTACGAGGAGGTTCGTTTTACCGGAAAATGTTACCTTTAAAGGCTATTATTGACACCTGCGGGCCATTCAGTTAGAAAGCCTATAAATCGGCCAAATAGCCGCTTATTCGTGGGAACTGACAGTTGCATCCACTAACCGTATTGCTTGCGGCTATTTTTACAGATTATTGCGGAAGTGTGCGAGGGTAATGAAAATTGAGAATATTTTTGAGTAGGAAGATAAATGGTAACTGTGCTTCCCGTTATAAAAATAACATCTCTTTTCGATTAAAAGGAAAATAAGATCTGTGTATTGGCTGGAAAATGCTTTTCAGCGTAAAATCTTAGGTATAAAGCGCTGTAAATTCTCAATTAAAAATTATTATCAAAAGCAGCATATTCTTCACTTTATTACCTTAATACTGTGCTCATTAATCCCGAGAGTGGATATCGTGGCAAAATATTTTCACTCACATTCATTCATTTTAGAAAACTATCAGGATAATTTATTACGTCATTATTTATATTAAGTCAGTGTGGAATGGAAAATTACTAAGAAAATTATTCCAAATTTTATTTACACTATAAAAACGACTAGTGGCAAATTAGTACTTGTGGTGTTTGACAGATAGTTGACACTTGACGGTTGACTGACAGTTGATTATTGCTACAAGTGAGGGTAAAGTATAGTTTATAGCAACGAAGAACGACCCCAGCAGTTTAATATGGACGCCAAGTAAGTACATAACCCCATACGGCTGAACCCTATCTCTTAAGATACAGGGTAGACCTAGTTTAAGGGATAGAGTCTATTCAATTGTACTTATAGTGTGACAAATGTACATTTAATCTACAATGTATACAGTGCAATGTGTTTCTGGTTTTTATGAAATAAATATTTTTATTTAATTTTTTTATAACAGCCGGTCCTTGAACCTTAGGTGAAGTGAGCGTGAAGTGAGCTGTCAATAGTGTTAATCCCTAGCATCCCGCCGGTCGATTTGTGACAGTGAAAGCTCACTTCACGCTCACTTCACCTAAGTTTCACGATGATATTTTTACAGAATCGACCGACAGTAATTAACCTACACCTAGGAACGTTGAAAGTTCTTAGTATATTGATTCCACGAAGATACCCATAAATTAATTCTAGTGGTGATATATCATTGAATATCAGAATTTTTCAATAACACGCTCGTCTGCTTTGCAGTTCAAACGTTTAATATCAGCGGTGCAGGTGACAGTGCATGGCCCAAGTTGTGATAAGAAGCGGGATTGCTTATTTTATAGATTAAATAAAATAAAATATTAGGTATAGCAACCACGATCCCAGTCTACCCAGAAATGTTATGGGTATTGTGCGGCATATACCTAATATTGAGATGATTTCATACAATATTTAGTTAATAGTTAGGAAAATCGGATATTATTATTGTGCTGTGCTGCTGGGGAGTTTGTTGCGCCACTTCTTCTTCCCAGCTAACGCGCTAGGAAGTGGTGAAGGGTGGGCGTTTTGGGGGACTGTCTTATGTAATTTTGACGTTCGATAAGTGCTGATTATCAGCCTAGTTTGATTAAATGACTTTTGAATTTTGAATTGGGTTTTTCCATTAGGTTTGTAAAAATAATAAGTAAGGTGCCTAGCCAGCTATTCAACCGTGAAACTTATAATTATTCCTCAAGAAGTCAAATTGTATTTAATAATAATGTAATTAACAAACAAAATTATTAACATTTTCCGTGAAAATATACTGGTTCAAAAAGCAATTGGATGCGAGAAGAACAGAACCGGTCGAAGTGACGGAGGCCTATGTCCAGCAGTGGACGTCTTTCGGCTAAAATCATGATGATGAAACATTCGAGTATAGATTTCTACAACAAAAGCATTGTGTCAACATTCAAGTAAGGCAATATCATCCTAGCGAGTAAACGTCTGTTCTCTCATAACTTGTAACATTTTATTACCGATTCTCTTCTTCTAAAGTATTAATTTTCAATAACAGGTGCGCCGTGTAGCTTTTGGAATCGAATTCATTAAATATTCAGAATGATTTAGATTGCGCCAACGATTGCTTCATGAATCAATCCGTTATTACAGTTAATTAAAATTAAGTAGATAATATCATCGTTGCAATGTTACAATGACTAGAAATAAAATTATTGATTTGTTTTTTTCCTGAACATAATATTAATATTTATTTATTGACAGCAACAATATTAACACTATATAACAACCAAAATGCATAAAAATAAATTTGTAAGCCATAATAAAAATAATACAACATGGGAGCATCTGCAGCCGAACTAGGTGAAAAACCCTACAGGGGTTAATTAAAATTAAGTAGATAATATCATCGTTGCAATGTTGCAATGACTAGACATAAAATTATTCATTTGTTTTTTTCCTGAACGTAAGTTATTAAATATATTTAATATTAATATTTATTTATTTATTTACACCAAAAATATTAACACTATAAATAACAACCATATTTCGTGAAACGAAATTTGTAAACTACAATGAAAATAACATGGGAGCATCTGCAGCCGAACTAGGTGAAAAACCCCTGTATCTCGGAATACAGCGCCTCTCTGATAATACATATAACCCCAGCTAAAGCATTAGGAAGTGGTGAAGGGTGGGCGTTTTGCGGGACTGTCTTGTGTAATTTTGACGTTCGAAAAGTGCTGATTCTCAGCCTAGTTTGAATAAATGACTTGAAATTTGTTTTTTATTTTGAATAGACTGGAACATTTTTAGCCAACATTTACAATTTATTTTTCGCAGTATAATATTATTATTGGTCTTGTTGGTTGGTCTTCTATATTTATACATATCAAAATACATTTTTTTCGCGTTTGTCTGTATGTCCGCGTTGTTCTTCTAAACCACGTAACAGATTTTGATGAGGTTTTCACTATCGTTTAGAGAATTTATTCCGGAAGGTTTATATGTATAATACGTTACTATTAAAGTTACGGTTACCTATTAAAGCTTCGTGCAGACTAGCGCGACGCGACAGCGCGGCGCGACACCGGCTATTGTTATACTGTGAAGTTTTCTTAGAAATTGTATTGTTCGAGTCGCGTCGCGCCGTCGCGCCGCGCTGGTCTGCATGAGCCTTTAATCTTGATGTTTTGTCAAGTCGTAAAAACCGTGCGAAGCAGGAGCAGGTCGCAGATAACAAATAAAGCCAAAAATGGAAGCGGGAGATAATTTCCTTACGAATATGTAGTCTAATTTGCTCCAACATCTAAATGAGGTAAACAAAAACCTTCATTTTGTCCTGTTAAAATTACAAAAATAATTATGTATTCACATTATGTAGAAAGTGAGGTTTAAATACAGAGCAGGATTAGTGCAGAGTCACGCCTAAGTGCGGTAGACGTCTTGCCTTGCTTTTAACATAATATTAAGGAAGAAAATGTACACGAAAAATGAAACACAACATAATTTTATATAAACTTTAATGAAAGATAAAAATACAATGTTTTATAGCAAAAATACTGTGAACTTGGCCCTCAGTTGTTGCTAGAGTGGGATAAAGGGCGTTCTTATAATATATAATCGTATTATTTATTATTTCTAAAATTTATGGAATATAAATTTTAGAAAAAAAATAAAAATAACGCTGTTTCAACATCCTAGGATACGTATATTACCGGGATAAAATGTATCCTATGCGTTAATCCAGGTTATAAACTATCTGTGTGCCAAATTTCATCGAAATCCGTTTAGCCGTTTTTGCGTGATTGAGTAACAAACATCCATACATACACACTTTCACATTTATAATATTAATTAGATATACAGGGTGTTTGGCAGAACGTTGAACATACGAAAATGGTGGATAGGTGGGGTCATCTGCTACTTACTCAGCCCTAATTTATTTGGCTCTGGCCCCCTGGATATGTAAAAAATTTTTTTTTGTTTTCTTCTAGTTTCACCACTTCCTTAACTTTACAGTGTAATTTTTTATTAAAAATGGGTAAAATGCTTGTTTTACCCATTTTTAATAAAAAATTACACTGTTTTTTACATATCCAGGGGGCCAGAGCCAAATAAATTAGGGCTGAGTAAGTAGCAGATGACCCCACCTATCCACCATTTTCGTATGTTCAACGTTCTGCCAAACACCCTGTATAGATATAATAAATACATACCTATAATATATGTATATATTTATTATATTTTTTTTTTTTTTTTTTAAACGAATATAAAACGGCTCAACGGATTTGGATGAAATTTGGCACACAGATAGTTTATAATCTGGATGAACACATAGGATACTTTTTATCCCTGTAGTACGTTCCCGTGGAATAATTTCCGACCTCCACGTGGGCGAAGCCGCGAGCGAAAGCTAGTACGAAATAAATAAATAAATCAATTAACTGCTTCTTTATGTACTTAATATTAACGGTGATTATTTTTCTTTTGATTTTCTTGTAAACTTCAAGATAACAGTGATTTTGCTATAATCTGTAAATATACCTAAACTGACTTATTCTTTGGTATGAAGTTATAACGATTTTAACCTATATTTTAAGGATTTTTATATATTATGCTATCTTATAAAATAAAATATTATATATTTTTCATGAATTATGAGGATAACATTTCTTTGCTGCACAGATGTAACACATAATTTTCTTTGCATTCAAATGCCCATAACTTAGGTATTTACCTACAATTAATATACAGTGGCCTCCAAAAGTTAGTTGAAATTTGATGAAAAATCAGCGTGGAATTTCGAGCATTATTTTGACAACCTTCTTTGAGATAAATCGAAATTGCTGTACTGGTCGAATACATGCGAGCAGGCGGCCGGCAATGATTGTATGAAAATCCATATCTGTCGTGTTTAGCGACCGAATAAATTACGACGAAAACTCATCTTAACTGTCGTGTAATTATAAAATGGAACGAACTTATAAAAGATTTGATTAAAATTTCGATTTCGCTTGCAAATAGAACTGTTTAAAGTAAACAAGACATAAATGAATGTGTTGGCGCGTGAGGTATCGCTGATTCTGGAATTTATAATTAACTTACTTGTTTTTTTTTTTTCACGCATTATTTGAGAATACTACTTTACAAGCCTTGGCCGCAACCAGGAATTGATAGGCTCACATATACATTTTTACCATCAATGCCTCATTTGCAGGCCGCGGCAGTAATGTAACCTACTAATTATAAAATAAAATAAAAATCTGGTAATCTTAAGTTATTACCCTGATTATGTTTTAATGATAAGTCATAAGTATTTGAATTAGTCAATAAAAACGTTATAGTGTACAATTCAAATATTGAAACTAGAATTTTAAATTTAAAAAAATGACAACTAACATTTGGAGGGCACTGTATGTAATTTCCAATAATATATACATTTATTAAATAAAATATTTCAGATTTATTCTTTAACTCAATAAAGCAACAATGATAAATATATTAGGTACCATTAATATGTGTGGCTATATAACATTAAAGGCATTTTCAATATGTTTGTACTGTATGAGATAATAATATATTATGTAGATCTATGCTATTTATAAAATAAGGAAATCTTACTAATTAAGTTTTTGAGATAAACATTAAAAAGATTATTTACAAATTATGAACTCGTGTCTGATTTTAACTAAAGAGTCTCCCCGAAACGATTAATTACAATTGTCAATTTTTACGTGATTGATACACGATGCGCAAATTGGTCGTCTACCAAATGCAATAGGGATGTTGACTGGGAAAGAAAAAACATGTATTTAGTCCGATAATCAGATAATAAAAAAAAAATAGATACATATAAAAAAAAAATTTAGATAAAACGCATTAAAGTTGGAAAGTGGGAGCTCGCTACGTCACAAGTTGGTATAAAATCTACCGGAGAGTGACGTCATGCTACATTTTAACTCAATATATTGCGGTAATCTTTTGATTAGGTAAAAAAAAATACGTGTCCAATATTTTTTAATAATGTCAATCTGAACGACAAAAAAAATGTTTTTTGTCAACATCTCTATTAAAGCGATTGACATACTGCAATACAAATGGATGGCAATTGATCAATTGACCGTTTCGAGGACCCCTTAAAGGTATTTGGGTAAAAACTTAAATCATTAACATATAGGTACTATTCATTGGAATCAGACTAAACGAACAAAATACTTCTTTTAAATTATTTGAACTGAAATTGGCACATTACAGCGTCAATAACTCAAATAATTTATACGGAAAAAATTAGATATGGGTAATAAAAGTAACCAAAAATGTGAAAACAATTGTTGAAAATATGCCAATCATTTATGTTTTAGAGAGATTCGATTTGCTTGATTCGGCGAAATATGAAAAATCAAGCATACACATTAAAACGTATGTACAGATTCGTGTGTAAGTGTAAACGGAATTTTTATTATCAATAAAATATATCATTACAAACATAAATCAACTTTACACATTACTGTCTTACAGATTCGGGTTATTTGTTGATTCATAAGAATTTACTCGTCCGAAACAGGCGAATGAACACTTAATTTTTTTTTCTTTCATGTGGCGATTCGCTCGTTGTTTATTTTTTTGTGGACGAATCGACAACTCCAGAAATACAAATTAGGCAATTGGCACATTTTGAATTTGTATGCAGTAAAGTTAGGTACTGTACTTTTCCTTAAGTTTAACATAAGATTCAAAATGTGCCAATTGCCTAAAAATGATTAAGTATTTCTTAAAAAAATATATGACATTTAGAAGTGTCGATTCGCCCGTTTCGGGCGAGTAAATTCATGCAAATCAACCAATAAGCCACAGATTCACAATATCACTTTTACTTACCATAAACGTAAACCGTACGATTATTTGTCACAAGTTGCCATTATCATTATCTCATTCACATAATTTTATAAGCATGGTTATATCAAGCGATTTTTAGACTTTTGAAAATGATGAACAACAAAAACGATATGATTCTAAAGACTTTTTATCTATAAAAATTAGAGGTAGAATAGAAAAGCAGTCCATGCAAAGCGCACGCTTCCATTATCGCCACCGGTATAAGAAAAGACCCAACAATGACAACAAATTTCCCGACAAAAATCGCACGGCTCACGTCATCTTAAACGTTTTAAAATTCTTTACTCTAAACAGAGGAATGTTTCCCGGTAATAATGCCCGTGGTCTTATTGTATTCGTACTCTTTGTGCCCATTGTTAGACCTCTTCAAAGTATCGTCTGTGCCAGATTCTCCGTTGTCTTTCAACAGACCTTTCTTGTCACTGAAAATCAATAGGACTTTTATAGAACGTGATTTAAGACTTCAAAAAAAAAAAGACGTCGCGCGCCGGGTCGAGGTTATGGTGCCGCGCCAATTCAAGACAAATTATTCCCGATTTTTCATTAATCTTTTTTCCGAATTTGATTTTGCTTGATTGAATTCGGGATGGCTTAGTAAATTTTGATTTGATTTGTCGTTTATTACTTGCCTTTTAATAATTGGTAGGAAAATTTCTGAAGTCTTCGGGAGCGTATTTTTTTGTGATTTAATCGTTTTTAATGGCCAGCTGAACTCGTAATGTAAATTGAGATTTTTTTAATAAAAATTAGATTGCGAGAAAAATGAATTTATGTTCGACGATGATTATGTTATTAAGCTTAAATTAATGATGATCCTTCATTATTACTTGTGAGGTACTTGTTGAGATACTAAGTACCATTACATTAGAACAGCTGTTCCTTATATTAAATCAGCGTTTTTTAATCTTACCGTGCGTTCAATGGGTTCGGTTTCCTCTTCTTATTCTTCTTGCAACAGCAGCTGGCTATGATGCCCTGCTTCTTCCAGAAGTACAGTAGTAGGTCCAGAAGTATAAGACATATAATCACTACCACTATTGATATCCCTATGAGTGCTCCTGCTGATAAGAGAGAGGCTGGTGCGCTTGGGATTTCACCTGTAAATGATAGAAATACAATTTTTAAGGTAGGTATTAGATACCTAAATTTAGCCGCTCAACTGTTGATTGGCCAGAAGGCGATAACAATTAAAAATTCTATTGTGTCTCGTTAGTGACAGTTGAATTCTTGGAAGTTTAACGCCATGCTTGATAATGATGAACAATAATTAATTTTAAAAAACGTTCACGGTTCATTTAGCCTATACCTAATGCCCCACTGCTGGGCAAAGGCCTTCCTCTCCCTTTTCCACAAACGTGTACAAACAACCACACAAATATTTTCTAAATGTCGGAGGAAAACTTCGTGTTTCGTCAGTCGTCGGATTTCTATTAGTTGTGCCGGTATAGTTTGTATAAAAAACAATTAAATCGTAGGCAACAGATAGTTGCAAAACAACCTGAACATTCCAATACACTTGTAAAATCAAAATGAAATATCTCACCTATAGTAAGTGACATATTAGCGGGCGTAGAATTCCCCTCGGCGTTGTGCGCGATCAGTTCCAAGTAATAAGTGGTATTGTACTGCAGATCGCGCACTTCCAGCTCAGTTGTCGCTTCCAGCCGCTGCTCTTTGCATAATGACTCGTCTAGTTCCTCTTCCATCTGTGGGAAATCATTTGTAATTTATTTTAAGGGGGATGCGCTGAGGTAGCTCGCGAAATTCAAATTTTCTTACGTTTTTTTGCAATTTAGGCAGTGTTATCTTGTATGTTGATTAAAATATGACTCGCGACCGTAAGAAATGTGGTTTAACAGAATTATAATCATTAAAATCAGCAATACAACTTCAGAATTGGCCTCAAATGTCATGATTTCATGAAATAGTCATTCAATAGGGTAATATGAACTTAGAGAGTTGTATTGATGATTTTTATGATTATAATTCTATAGCTTTCGTCAGCGGCTTCCCTCGCCTGATATCTTTATAAATTATAGCCTTTATTACTCAATGATAATATAGCATTCAATTGCTGAAAAAAAAAAAAAATCGGTTCAGTAGCTTTTGTGTTTATTCATTACAAACATACAACAAATCACATCTTTTCTCTTTATAATATTAGTTTAGATGAATAAATATTTGATACGGCTGTGAATCATATTTAGATCAACATACAACCGGATACTGATCTGCAAAATGCAAAAAAACGTACGAAAATTTGAATTTCGAGGGTTACCTTGATGCTTTCGCCTTAAATTAACTTGTTTCCGAGCACTGAATGCGACGTAAGAATGTAAATATTGTAGTTAAGTTTTTTAATTATCTAGTCTATCAACTTCATCGCGTGCTTTGGATTTCGTTACCTCAGTATCTTGCATTGTACTTAGAAAAAAATCATTCGTAAAACAATGGTGCATTATTAATCTTTACATAGATTCAAATAACACACCAACTCAATCTACATACACTAAAAATGTATTCAACTTTGTTTTATTTATTGTAGCCCTGTACATCATCCAATTATTTACCTGGCCACTAACTTCCAAACAAATGGCTATAGTCGCAATAATAATAAATGTACGTTTGACAGAAACGAAAGATGGAAGATCGTTAGCACGATATTATTTGACAAAGTCACTTGAATTATTAATAGCTTGTTATTTTATAATGGTGACAGTTAAATTACTTCAACTGATTGATAAAGCGGAAGTTGGGAATGATTGAAGAGATATTTAGGAGAAATAAAGACTAGCAACAGCGGCTTAGTTGATATATTGATTCTTTTATTACCCGAATGCGGCGGAGCCAAAAAAGGAGGGTTGAATCGATTCTGATAAATAATACGTCGTTTGATTCGTCTATAAGCGTGAGTGTCACTGGGTCTGGCCCTTTCCCAACTATGTTGCGGTCGGCTTCCAGTCTAACCGGATGCAGCTCAATACCAGTATTTTGCATGGAGCGACTGCCTATCTAACCTCCATAACCCATTAACTGGGTAATACGATACCCCTAGATAAGACAGGTGTCAGACTTTCGGGCTTCTGACAACTCTTAACGACTGTCAAAGATCCACGAATGACAGCCGGGACCAACGGCGGAGGAGTCTCGGTATGTAAAGATGGTCACCCATCCACGAACCAACCCCGGCAAGCGTACCTTAACCAGATGGATCGACCCATGCGGCTGTTATTACTTAGCCACGAGCTGTCACTGTCAAGTGTCACTGCGTATATTAAAATTATAAAAAGTCAATATGGCGGATTTTTGGCGCCAAATAGTACGTTTAAAAACCTAAAAAATCTTCCAAACCAATCGAGTGGGGTATCAAAATGAAGGGATTAAAAGGCGATTAGAAATATATATACTAATTATATGTTTAAATGTAATTTGGAATGAGAAATGATAAAATAACTAAAAAGTGTAAAATAAAATAATCAAAAACCCGTCTGACCGATGAGATTGTTTTTAGATAGTAATAATGTGGGATTGGAGACAGAAATAGGTCATGATGTTTCCATCTTTTTTGAAGGGTTTAGATTTTTTTAAATTTCCTCTTTTTTCTAAGGCAAGCCTGCACCACTTATCACTAAATACGTTTAGCACTAAACATACTTACTTATTTAAAACATCGTTCTATTTCTGTCAATCGCTTGAAAATTACAGAGACAGAATGATGTTTTAAAAATGTTTAGCGGTAAACGCATTTACAGTCCGGCCGTCGAGAGAATGCGTTCTTGACACCTGTCAGTTTCATACTAACGAATATATGTTTTGCGAATTTGATCCTTAATACTACTAGAAATTGTCCAACTGACCGATGTCAGGAACGCATTCTCTCGACGGCCGGACTGTAGTGTTTTGTGGTGCAAGCAGGCCTAAGTTTACGTAACTTTACGTGACAATGGTGCCAATTCTCTTGTCACAAATGCCTTTAAACTAGACAAAAAATCACCAAAATTTAGTTTATTCCTGTCAAATGGCGATCTCCCATTCTGAAATAGACAAAGTGACACTACTGAACTATAATATAGTTGAGTTATTAACTTAGTGAAAATGGCAATTTTGATTCTGAATTTAACGTTTTTCACCTTAAAATTTGATTGTAAAAAACCAAACCTGACTAAATCTGACTATTTCTAATCGCGATTAAAAAGGTGTGAGCTAAAATTAGTTGTCATGAACTGAAATTCACATCAACACCTCGACTTCAGATGCAAAAATACGAGTAGTACTGTATATTTTTCTTATATCTCGAAAATGGTGTGTCCTATCGCAAAAATAATGAAAATTTCGACCCTCTTTCTTATAAATTCCATAAACCCCTAAAACACAACATGTAGGTAATTTTTAGATGCCCTATGATTGTTCTCCCCCCACCCCTTTATTATATTTGTACATATTATTATTATTATTTTAGATCCGTTAGTTTTTGAAACGTTTAATACGTGTGTGTAAATAAAAATGAGAATACAAATATTGTAGGTAATAATTTTTCATATTTTCCATACAAAAAGTGAAAAATTCTATATAAAAGACGTCGGAGCTGCCACAGCTGCGCGCCTCCGGCTCTAAAAAAATTCACAGGGTAGGGCAAATACGTGGAGTCGCGATTGTCAAATTCGATTTTAGTTATGTCAAAATTATTTTTAAATTTAGAGATGTTTGTTTACAGAATAGCTTTAAGATTCTCACAGCCAAAAGTAAGGAATTTTAGTGATAGTTTAGTTAGTTTAGTTCGGTGTACAAGAGAATCGGCGCCAATTTTTCCTACTTGAACGAGTAATTAACAAAAGACATGGATTTTCGATTCAATTCAAAATCGTACCTTCCCACAATTATTATTTACAGTAACCAGAGAATCTCGAAAACTGATCACATTGCTGTATCAATGTACATATTATCATGTAAACCATAAAGTTGTCTAATACTAAACCTATTTATTTTCGTACATCCTATTAGACACACCGTAGTTTCATGATATTGATAACTGTTTTTTTCTGAAGGACATTGTTTAGACCTGGCTTAAATTAAATATGTAGGAAGTATTAAATTTTCTGGTTAGCGAAAGTTCACAGCATTTGAAACCCCTGATCCTTCTCATTACAGTAAGTACATCCCGGTAACGATTATCTCGCTCTCTGTAACTCCCCCATCCATGTAATGACGTCACGCATATGTACATACCGGGCAGTATCGTAAAGCGTAGTAGTCTATGGGCTCGCCGTTGTTCTCTGGAGCTTTCCACTTCAGCACTTTGCTCGAAGATAACTCGAGCGCGTCCACTTGCCATATCGGGGGTTCTGGAGCTGACCTACAAAGATAATAAATCGTATGATAAAAAAAGAAAACTTTAAATCGATACAGAATAACAAACTGTTAGTATTTGCGATTTCTACAGTATCAATTAGTTACGATCAAAGACATTTAAGATGCATTAAGAGAGGCTATAAAAATGTCATAGAAAAACTGTGATGCCATGTCTCAGTGACGCCTAGTAAAACTATTTTGCTTGTGTTGCTTCTGGTAGAGATAAATACAGTGCAGGTACAACGAGACCCGTTTATTTAGTCTTTGTTAGCATTTTGTGCCTACCTAATATAATTCAGCAAATTGATTTGATAAAGGGTAGCTAGGTCATTAAGGTTCGTAGTAACGAAGCGACAACCGACCGATCCTCCCAGTATCCGAATGTCCAATCAATATTTTTTTGATAGCAATAAATTAAATCAAGTTAATAATCACGTCGCACAATCCTGCAACGTCATCTTAATTAAATCGAAACGTATTACTCGATAATGACTGCGACGGGCTATTTTATGGAGCGTAAAAAACCAATACGCGTTAAATTGAATGCGTAGGAGACGGAAATATACAACAACATGAGTCACGTATGTGGTTTATTGAACATTGTAAGTAGGTACATATTTACTCCTTATTGATGGGGTTTTGTGTATCGGTATGCGTGATTCCTCAAACTGTATCAGGAATTCTAAACATTTTATTAGTATGTTGTAATAGGAAAGATTTATATCAGATTGCATGGAGGAATTTGCAAAAAAAAATGTTTTTTAGATTATGAATCAATCAGATTTATTATCAGAGACTGTATGGCCTCTGCTCTGCATGTTTTAGTTTTGAAAGGTTCATAAATCTTTTAATAAAATAACTAAAAATATGGATTGTCGTTTCATTCAAAATAACAACCCGCTCTTGCTTCGCACGGATGCAATAGCGACATGACAAATCCTCAAGATTTTTGTGCAATAAACCTGGAATAAATTAAATAAATTATGGTGGAAACGTACCAAGATCCATTGCGTAATTTGCGTAGTTTAGATCTAAGCAGTCAGGTCACACAGACGAACACAACAAACGACTTTGTTTTATACTATATATAGAAATAGAAGACGTTCATAAAATAAACTGTAGTAAATAAAAGAGACAAACTATAAACTTACTTATCCATGGTATCAAAGCTGAGCATGTCACTCCATTCTCCAGTGCCAACCCCATTGATGGCAGCGAACCTAATGTAGTACGTAGTGTTAGGCCTCAGTTTCTCCAGCTTGAAAGGGATGCCAGTAGCCCAAGTCCTGTTGGGGTGAATGTTGGTGATCTGATAGTTGTCAGCTTCGTCATACTCGGCGATGAAGCCGATGACATCAGGACCGTCATAGTCAGTTGGAGACTGAATGTAAAAAGACGCTGATGTTGCCGATTCTTCGGTTGTTGTTGCCTAGAACGACATTGATAGTCTTGATTTTCTTACTGAACTGACAGTTAAAGAAGTAGATTAAATGTAAGGTGTTACACACAACCATCTCAAAGAAGTAGGTAATTCTCTTGATATAGATTTGGAAATTGTGTATAGTCATATGAGAGTCCATAAAAAAAAATATAACATAAATGCCATGACTATACTACACTTCACTACTATACTGGTATGACGTGGCTGGCGAAATGTGGGTGTACGAGTACATCTCTGCGTAACCCTCCGGGAATTACAAGCGTGATGATACGAGTATATGTAGAAATATATATTATTAAAATGTAAATGAATGGGCAACTACTCATAGAATCTACTTCATGACTCCTTAGTTACCTACTACGGTTTTAAGTACATTAACGTTGAACCACGAAGGAAGAAAGGAAAAAAATATGAAATAGGAATTCCGTTGAATACGTTCTAATATAAACAATGTTTCCGCGAGGAAGCATATTTTCATTTCTACTGAAACATATTTAAAAGAAGATTGTTTGAAATTTCTTTAATGAGCTTTGGTGCGGTTCGGACAAGTACTGTTGAAATCAGTCCTCTGACTGGAATACCTCGTATATATTTCCTCGTGTAGTAAGATAATAATCAATAGTTAGTGAAGTGTAGATTATATATCGTCTCACTACACCTCGTTAATTAATGAACATTATCTTCGCAATGATCATTAGGTTAGGTTCAAGTTTATTGATTTAAATATCGTTGAAGCTTTTTCAGATACTAAAGAAAGTAATTCGTCAAACATACACAGTTTAATTATAGTCTTAAGTGAGGAGGAGACTGGCGCTTAAACTTACATTGACAATTAATATAACAATGAAAATTTTTGAAACATCATTACAAAGTTCCATAACAAAAGATGAAAATACAAGTCAGTTGCTCAATTTCAAAGAAGTAAGATTTAAGCACAATAACAGAATCTATTTGTGATTCAAATTAACTTTGTGTTTGTTTAGTTACAGTTTAAAAGATTTAACTCAGAAGCCATTTTAAATTCTATATTTGAATGAGTATGGAAAAGGTCACGGCTAAATTGCTCGCGGATTGTTTAGCGTGTTAAACACAGTTATGTCCGCAGTGAGATATATACGATAGCAGACTTTGTTTTTGTAAAACGTAAAACTAGACCAGCTTGTGGGCTGATGACGGAAAGGTCAAATGTAAGACTATGCTGTACCTACTGACAACAGATGTTGTTTATGATATAAAATATGATCATATAAATAAATATTGGATATATTATAATGTATTTATAAAATATTATATGAGTAGACCATGCCTGATCAAGATTATGTCTGGATTTTAAAAGAGACTGTAACCTCTTTGTGTTTTACGAGTTGTTTTGCAATTTCTGGTAATGTAAATTATTTTTGAATAAGTATAGAATCAAGTTTTTCCAACTGAACAGACAGCTGTGCTGCTGGGGAGTTTGTTGCGCCACTTCTTCTTCCCAGCTTAAGCACTAGGATGTGGTGAAGGGTGGGCGTTTTTGGGGGACTGTTTTATTAAGTTGACGTAAGTGCTGATTCTCAGCCTAGTTTGAATAAATGACATTTGTTTTTTTTTGAGTTTTTTTTCAGTCTCCCTTCTCATAGCAGTCGGATCGAACTCGATCTAGTTTTCAAAAATAATCAATTTTTGACGTGTAAAGTGTTTTTTTTTTACCAATTTACTGAAATACATATCATTTATCACTTACATTAAAATTATTGAAATAATATTTTGCAAAGCGAAACAAATTAAGTATTGCAGTTTCTTGGGTACATTACAAGTCGACAGGGATGCGGATGAATTCTTCGACGCTATATTTTAGTTTGTTAATTGTTTTGGTTAAGTTAGGATATCATTTAGTTATTTGTCACACCTCTGCCCTTCCCTTCAGGAATACAGGCGTGATATTATGTTATGTTAAGTTGTAACTAACATACATATTTTTATAATTCTAAATAAACGTCAAAGTTTTAAATGTTGCAAAATTATACTTACATTTTCAACAACTGATGGAGGAAATCCTTTTCTGATATGATAAATTTTAATCGCATCGCCATACTCATTGCGAGCTCTACACTCGTGTTTTCCAAACGGTGCAAATTGGTTTGAGAATGGAAACGAATGTTCTAATGCAGTTTCATAATCTAGAACTATATTGTCATGTTCTTGTTTCTCTATTGTTGAATAATTGCCTGATGTGTAACTGAAAGAAGAAAGGAAGAATATATGCTAGGTCTTTAGTCAAATCGTCGTGGGTAAAGTCTTCGATTTTAGGATGAAACAAGTCAGGCTTGATCAAACATAACTGAAAAGAGAATACGAAGAATATATGCTAGGTCTACTAGGTTACTTGCTCAAGCTTGATCAAAACATAAGTTATAGGCAAATCACACTTTTCAAACAAAAGTAAAGAAGGGGTTCTGAAGCTTGAACGGTGAACGGTTTGAGTTATTAGTCCATTATTCATCAATTTGTGGTAATGTAAATTATTTTTGCATAAGTACTATGATATGAAAGGTGGGCGTTTTTGGGGGACTGTTTTATTATGTTGACGTTCGAAAAGTGCTGATTTTCAGCCTAGTTTGAATAAATGACATTTGTTTATTTTTTTGAGTTTTTTTTCAGTCTTTCTTCTCATAGCAGTCGGATCGAACTCGATCTAGTTTTCAAAAATAATTAAGTTTGTGACGTGTTTTTTTTACCAGTTTTCTGAAATACAGATAAATAATATTTTGGATAGCGAAACAAATTAAGTATTAAGTAAAGTAAGTAAGTAAGTAAAGTAAAGAAGGGCTTCTGAAGCTTGAACGGTGAACGGTGTTGAGTTATTAGTCCATTGATGAAGGTCGAAGAAACAGTTTGAAAAATATATACAACATGTGCCGGAATTAACGCACACCATCAAACACCCAATTAGAATATTATTTTATAATCATAACACATTCACTTAATTTTTACTATTATCTATAAAACATTGATTATTAATTAAATTAGTTATACTGACTGTGGGAGAAATTTCTGGTCATATTACAAATCTACGCACGCACACAGTTGCACACGCATATAAGAGTCTAGGCCCAGTCTAGGGTATTAGGTACTTCGTCCATTTTGGTTTGTTTTGACTGTTTATCAGAAGTGTGACTGTAGTTTACGTAGTTTTCATTATTTTTGGGATTTTTATTACCAATATTAAAAATGATTTAGTAAACAATTCTGAATAAAACGACTTTCATAATGTGCATTAATTCAGCTACACATTGTATAACTGGGACATACCTCCAAGTGAAATTCGCAGGAGGATTACTGTCCTGCTTACAGCTTATGTTGATATTTTCTCCATTCCATCCCCAAAGAGGTTCATATGTTTTGTCAAAATACGGCTGATGCAGTACTGACAGGTACATTAGCTTCGTGTTGGTGTCCACTAGTATTAATAAAAACATAATGTAAATAGAATTTTGTAATATTTAATACATGACTCTATAATTGCCTTTCAGCAGATAGTAATTAATGCTGATTATTATAATGAAAACGAAAAACGGCAAGAAATCTTTTTTTAAATGGCCTACATACAGGGTGTAAAAAGACACATCACAAAGCCGTAAACTACGCATACTGTACGTATAGCTAAGTAGCTTTGCGCAAAAATTATTGCTGGGAACCGTAATTTTTTTTTTTTAATAAAAAAAAACAAGTTTTTACTGCGCGCAATGTAACGCGAACCCACGCTTGAATGAACGGATTCAGTGTTAGTTAAGCTCCGCCCCTACGCTACGTAGGTAGGTACTTGTTGTTCATTGCGTTTTTGTAACTTCAAATGCGTAATCTGTTAAGATAAATCTAAAATTCAGGTAATGTTTGTTTGGAAAAAAGTTTCGTATTATCGCATAGAATTCATTTTCGTGAAAAAGTAAAAAAAAAAAAATGCGACTTTGACCTTCAATATCTCCAGAACCAGTAGATTTCCAGGTATGGTCTAGTGGAAAAAAATGATGCAAATAATGGGTAGAATATGTGGCTTTCGGCTTCGGAAAGTGTCTTTTTACACCCGATATAAAGGTAAACATATTACAGACGGGCCAGAATATTTACCATTCGCAAACAAAATTACAAGTTCTTGTTCAGTTTTAAATGAGTTAACTTACCGTCATTGGTAGCGTTGCAAATGTATATTCCTTCACTAGATCTGGTTACTTTGATCGTCGAGAAATTTGGTATTTCTTTACCATAATCCGTATCCCTAGAACCAACATTATTTTGTAGTGAGTGCTCTATTAAATCTATGTAATAAACGTGGTTACACTGGGTTCAACGAATTTCAGCTCTAATTTGCTCTTAATTTTAACACTTTTAAGGACGACGGACACGAGACACAATAGAAGTTTTATTATTACGACGCCTATGGGCGTATAGTGACCTTCCGTGTGTAGACCTTCAGTGTTAAGTATTGAAATCTTTATACAGTAAAACTTGGTTAAGTGGGACATGGATATGTGAGAACCTCTATACCTGGAACTCATGCCGAGTCCCGACACTTTAGTACTAAGACTATATTTTAAAGAATACGTTGCTCAATTGCTTTTTTTATTTTTATAGGTAGGTATTTCTATAACTGAGATAGCGTCAATTTATTACCTCTCTAACTCGGACTATATTGTTCATAAATTTCCGTTTTGCTTAGTAATTCTTAATCTACCCGCAAAATATTTTATTTAATTTAATAATCGCCTCTATAACTGAAATTACCTCTAATCTCACCTGTATTAATGGAACCCTCTGTAAATATCACAAATATTTATATATACCTAGATATCGCTACGCTTTTAACGTGCACGTCTTTCTACATTGTTCTCACATGTATAATTTAAACATGAATGATGTAACCATTATTTTGTAAGAATATTTTGATTTAAAAGAGTGTCCGTGGAGTTTCTTGCCCGTTCTTCTCCATAGGTACCTACTACGCTTTGGAATGGGCAACTAGCTTCATCTTTCTGACTGACCGACCCCTTGACAATTCAAAAGTGCCTGTAATTGGTTTATTTGAAATAAATGCTTTGAGTTTGAGTTATCTGAGACACTGGGTAAGTGACAAACCTCTTTAAGTGAGATAATTTTGCAGGTTCCTTAATGTTCCAGTTATCCAGGTTTGACTGTATATAAAAATCAATTGGCGTGCATTAGTCTCGCAAAACTCGAAAATGGCTCAGCCGATTTGAATATTTTGTGTTTTCGCCTCAATACTGGTGTGGTTCAGAAGAAAAGAAAATTAGGAAAAACCCAAAGAAAAAACCGAAAAATATTTTTTTTGTCTTTCTGGACTAAGTTCACCGGGTCATGCATCATAGTATCAAACATTTTCATAAAATCATGCAAATACAAACCTTTCTTCTTCCAAACTCTTTCCTTCATAGGTAATGGTAACATTTGGTGCAGGCAAGCCAGTTGCGTTACAAATGATCGGTAACATTTTCCCTTCCACTGCCGATCTATCGGTGAATCCTATGATCTCAGGACGAATCAGTACCTGAGGATATAATAATAAGTCAGTTCTTTATTTATTTATTTATTTATTTATAATTTATTTCTCAGTACATGGTACATTAAGATCTTAATATTAATAAAAGTTCACATATACTACCGTTACCGGTGTAGAAATATTAAAATTAAAGTACAATTAAAATTAAAATCCCCATTAATTATAAATTAGTTCTGAAATGAAATAGGTAATTTTTTATACAATGCCAATTACAATTACAATTTTTTTTCTTATATTATTTCTGAATTATATGTCAAAATATACCAATTATATAATGTCAAATGTCAATCATTAGTACACAAAAACACACAAAATATTTATAATGTCAAAATTTATAATTAAAAAATTCGTTAACTGAATAGAAACAGTTTTCTAAAAGCCAGGCAAATATTGTTTTCCTGAATTTATTAATGGGCAACACTCTAATGGCTGGGGGTAAATTGTTAAATATTTTGATCGCCATGCAATTGCAATTCCTGCTATACAAATGTAGTCATGTCCGTGAACTTGGCAGATCATTTCCCAGCAGAGCACGAAAAAAATTGAGTTCTATTGGCATGCAGGTGAGTTCTAGAGTTCCTTATACTTAAAAAAAATAGTTCTGGCTTTTTTGCCCGAAAAAAGTCGAATGAAAATATGCTCTGCTAACTTCCGCTAGCAGATCATTTCTTCCAAAATTTAAATTTAAAAACTGATTTAGGTGCACAGTGGTGAGCTCTATAGTTCCTTATACTTTTCCGAAAGAGTTCTGCTGACCTAAATTAAAAAAAAAAAAAAGTAAAATATTGACCTATTACTAGAAAAAGACAATCATTTTGGAAAAATTGCCGTAAATGACGTAATTTCAAGATTTTCGTACATTCTTCGGGCAAAGATTAATAAACAAGGATCCAGTAACAGAAAAAAAAACTAAAAGAAAGCAGAAGTCTCACAGAATTATCAGTAGAGCCTTATCAAAAAGATAGGTTAGGAGAAATCGAGATTTAATTCAGTGTTTCAGTAACAAGGATCAAAAAAATATAAGACTAGCACTGTGGAGCCGGAACTCCTCGATTCCTGATGCATCCATAATAGTACTATACGAAAACATGATAAAGAAATCCAGAACTCTCACTCAGATATCAGCAGAGCATGGGTAAAGATTTCACTGAGTTAAAATAAATGTTTAATTTAGTGTACCGGAAAGAAAAAGAATGAAAAAAAATCGGTTTCATTGAGGAACCGGAACTCTTGGTTTCCTGATACATCTATAAAAGGACTATCAGAAATCATGAAAGGAACCAAGAACTGGGACTCAGGTATCAGCAGAGCATGGGAAAAAGTTTCAATAAGTTGAAATCGAGATTTAATTCAGTGTTTCAGTAAGAAGGATCAAAAAAATATTAGACTAGCACTGAGGAGCCGGAACTCCTCGTTTCCTGATGCACCCATAATAGGACAATACGAAAACATGCAAAAGTAATCCAGAACTCTCACGCAGATATCAGCAGAGCATGGGTAAAAGTTTCAATAAGTTGAAATCGAGATTTAATTCAGTGTTTCAGTAAGAAGGATCAAAAAAATATTAGACTAGCACTGGAGAGCCGGAACTCCTCGTTTCCTGATGCATCCATAATAGGACTATACGAAATCATGGAAAAGGAACCCAGAACTCTCACTCAGATATCAGCAGAGCATGGGTAAAAGTTTCATTAAGTTGAAACCGAGATTTAATTCAGTGTTTCAGTAAGAAGGATCAAAAAAATATTAGACTAGCACTGGAGAGCCGGAACTCCTCGTTTCCTGATGCATCCATAATAGGACTATACGAAATCATGGAAAAAGAACCCAGAACTCTCACTCAGATATCAGCAGAGCATGGGTAAAAGTTTCATTAAGTTGAAACCGAGATTTAATTCAGTGTTTCAGTAAGAAGGGTCAAAAAAATATTAGACCAGCACTGAGGAGCTGGAACTCCTCGTTTCCTGATGCACCCATAATAGGACAATACGAAAACATGATAAAGTAATCCAGAACTCTCACGCAGATATCAGCAGAGCATGGGTAAAAGTTTCAATAAGTTGAAATCGAGATTTAATTCAGTGTTTCAGTTAGAAGGATCAAAAAAATATTAGACTAGCACTGAAGAGCCGGAACTCCACGTTTCCTGATGCAACCATAATAGGACTATACGAAAACATGAAAAAATAACCCAGAACTCTCACGCAGATATCAGCAGAGCATGGGTAAAAGTTTCAATAAGTTGAAACCGAGATTTAATTCAGTGTTTCAGTAAGAAGGATCAAAAAAATATTAGACCAGCACTGAGGAGCTGGAACTCCTCGTTTCCTGATGCACCCATAATAGGGCAATACAAAAACATGATAAAGTAATCCAGAACTCTCACGCAGATATCAGCAGAGCATGGGTAAAAGTTTCAATAAGTTGAAATCGAGATTTAATTCAGTGTTTCAGTAAGAAGGATCAAAAAAATATTAGACTAGCACCGAGGACCCGGAACTCCTCGTTTCCTGATGCACCCATAATAAGACAATACGAAAACATGGAATAGGAACCCAGAACTCTCACTCAGATATCAGCAGAGCATGGGTAAAAGTTTCATTAAGTTGAAACCGAGATTTAATTCAGTGTTTCAGTAAGAAGGGTCAAAAAAATATTAGACCAGCACTGAGGAGCTGGAACTCCTCGTTTCCTGATGCACCCATAATAGGACAATACGAAAACATGATAAAGTAATCCAGAACTCTCACGCAGATATCAGCAGAGCATGGGTAAAAGTTTCAATAAGTTGAAATCGAGATTTAATTCAGTGTTTCAGTTAGAAGGATCAAAAAAATATTAGATTAGCACTGAAGAGCCGGAACTCCTCGTTTCCTGATGCACCCATAATAGGGCAATACAAAAACATGATAAAGTAATCCAGAACTCTCACGCAGATATCAGCAGAGCATGGGTAAAAGTTTCAATAAGTTGAAATCGAGATTTAATTCAGTGTTTCAGTAAGAAGGATCAAAAAAATATTAGACTAGCACCGAGGACCCGGAACTCCTCGTTTCCTGATGCACCCATAACAAGACAATACGAAAACATGGAATAGGAACCCAGAACTCTCACTCAGATATCAGCAGAGCATGGGTAAAAGTTTCAGTAAGTTAAAATAAATGTTTAATTTAGTGTATCGGAAAGAAAAAAAATTAAAAAAAATCGGTTTCATTGAGGAACCGGAACTCCTCGTTTCCTGATGCATCCATAATAGGACTATACGAAATCATCGAAAAGGAACCCAGAACTCTCACTCAGATATCAGCAGAGCATGGGTAAAAGTTTCATTAAGTTGAAACCGAGATTTAATTCAGTGTTTCAGTAAGAAGGGTCAAAAAAATATTAGACCAGCACTGAGGAGCTGGAACTCCTCGTTTCCTGATGCACCCATAATAGGACAATACGAAAACATGATAAAGTAATCCAGAACTCTCACGCAGATATCAGCAGAGCATGGGTAAAAGTTTCAATAAGTTGAAATCGAGATTTAATTCAGTGTTTCAGTTAGAAGGATCAAAAAAATATTAGATTAGCACTGAAGAGCCGGAACTCCTCGTTTCCTGATGCAACCATAATAGGACTATACGAAAACATGAAAAAGTAACCCAGAACTCTCACGCAGATATCAGCAGAGCATGGGTAAAAGTTTCAATAAGTTGAAACCGAGATTTAATTCAGTGTTTCAGTAAGAAGGATCAAAAAAATATTAGACCAGCACTGAGGAGCTGGAACTCCTCGTTTCCTGATGCACCCATAATAGGGCAATACAAAAACATGATAAAGTAATCCAGAACTCTCACGCAGATATCAGCAGAGCATGGGTAAAAGTTTCAATAAGTTGAAATCGAGATTTAATTCAGTGTTTCAGTAAGAAGGATCAAAAAAATATTAGACTAGCACCGAGGACCCGGAACTCCTCGTTTCCTGATGCACCCATAACAAGACAATACGAAAACATGGAATAGGAACCCAGAACTCTCACTCAGATATCAGCAGAGCATGGGTAAAAGTTTCAGTAAGTTAAAATAAATGTTTAATTTAGTGTATCGGAAAGAAAAAAAATTAAAAAAAATCGGTTTCATTGAGGAACCGGAACTCCTCGTTTCCTGATGCATCCATAATAGGACTATACGAAATCATCGAAAAGGAACCCAGAACTCTCACTCAGATATCAGCAGAGCATGGGTAAAAGTTTCATTAAGTTGAAACCGAGATTTAATTCAGTGTTTCAGTAAGAAGGGTCAAAAAAATATTAGACCAGCACTGAGGAGCTGGAACTCCTCGTTTCCTGATGCACCCATAATAGGACAATACGAAAACATGATAAAGTAATCCAGAACTCTCACGCAGATATCAGCAGAGCATGGGTAAAAGTTTCAATAAGTTGAAATCGAGATTTAATTCAGTGTTTCAGTTAGAAGGATCAAAAAAATATTAGACTAGCACTGAAGAGCCGGAACTCCTCGTTTCCTGATGCAACCATAATAGGACTATACGAAAACATGAAAAAGTAACCCAGAACTCTCACGCAGATATCAGCAGAGCATGGGTAAAAGTTTCAATAAGTTGAAACCGAGATTTAATTCAGTGTTTCAGTAAGAAGGATCAAAAAAATATTAGACCAGCACTGAGGAGCTGGAACTCCTCGTTTCCTGATGCACCCATAATAGGGCAATACAAAAACATGATAAAGTAATCCAGAACTCTCACGCAGATATCAGCAGAGCATGGGTAAAAGTTTCAATAAGTTGAAATCGAGATTTAATTCAGTGTTTCAGTAAGAAGGATCAAAAAAATATTAGACTAGCACCGAGGACCCGGAACTCCTCGTTTCCTGATGCACCCATAATAAGACAATACGAAAACATGGAATAGGAACCCAGAACTCTCACTCAGATATCAGCAGAGCATGGGTAAAAGTTTCAGTAAGTTAAAATAAATGTTTAATTTAGTGTATCGGAAAGAAAAAAAATTAAAAAAAATCGGTTTCATTGAGGAACCGGAACTCCTCGTTTCCTGATGCATCCATAATAGGACTATACGAAATCATGGAAAAGGAACCAAGAACTCTCACTCAGATATCAGCAGAGCATGGGTAAAAGTTTCATTAAGTTGAAACCGAGATTTAATTCAGTGTTTCAGTAAGAAGGGTCAAAAAAATATTAGACCAGCACTGAGGAGCTGGAACTCCTCGTTTCCTGATGCACCCATAATAAGACAATACGAAAACATGATAAAGTAATCCAGAACTCTCACGCAGATATCAGCAGAGCATGGGTAAAAGTTTCAATAAGTTGAAATCGAGATTTAATTCAGTGTTTCAGTTAGAAGGATCAAAAAAATATTAGACTAGCACTGAAGAGCCGGAACTCCTCGTATCCTGATGCAACCATAATAGGACTATACGAAAACATGAAAAAGTAACCCAGAACTCTCACGCAGATATCAGCAGAGCATGGGTAAAAGTTTCAATAAGTTGAAACCGAGATTTAATTCAGTGTTTCAGTAAGAAGGATCAAAAAAATATTAGACCAGCACTGAGGAGCTGGAACTCCTCGTTTCCTGATGCACCCATAATAGGGCAATACAAAAACATGATAAAGTAATCCAGAACTCTCACGCAGATATCAGCAGAGCATGGGTAAAAGTTTCAATAAGTTGAAATCGAGATTTAATTCAGTGTTTCAGTAAGAAGGATCAAAAAAATATTAGACTAGCACCGAGGACCCGGAACTCCTCGTTTCCTGATGCACCCATAACAAGACAATACGAAAACATGGAATAGGAACCCAGAACTCTCACTCAGATATCAGCAGAGCCTGGGTAAAATTTCAGTAAGTTAAAATAAATGTTTAATTTAGTGTATCGAAAAAATTAAAAAAATCGGTTTCATTGAGGAACCGGAACTCCTCGTTTCCTGATGCATCCATAATAGGACTATACGAAATCATGGAAAAGGAACCCAGAACTCTCACTCAGATATCAGCAGAGCATGGGTAAAAGTTTCATTAAGTTGAAACCGAGATTTAATTCAGTGTTTCAGTAAGAAGGATCAAAAAAATATTAGACCAGCACTGAGGAGCTGGAACTCCTTGTTTCCTGATGCACCTATAATAGGACAATACGAAAACATGGAAAAGGAACCCAGAACTCTCACTCAGATATCAGCAGAGCATGGGTAAAAGTTTCAATAGGTTGAAATCGAGATTTAATTCAGTGTTTCAGTAAGAAGGATCAAAAAAATATTAGACTAGCACTGAGGAGCCGGAACTCCTCGTTTCCTGATGCACCCATAATAGGAATATACGAAAACATGATAAAGTAATTCAGAACTCTCACGCAGATATCAGCAGAGCATGGGTAAAAGTTTCAATAAGTTGAAATCGAGACTTAATTCAGTGTTTCAGTAAGAAGGATCAAAAAAATATTAGACCAGCACTGAGGAGCTGGAACTCCTCGTTTCCTGATGCACCCATAATAGGACAATACGAAAACATGATAAAGTAATCCAGAACTCTCACGCAGATATCAGCAGAGCATGGGTAAAAGTTTCAATAAGTTGAAATCGAGATTTAATTCAGTGTTTCAGTTAGAAAGATCAAAAAAATATTAGACTAGCACTGAAGAGCCGGAACTCCTCGTTTCCTGATGCATCCATAATAGGACTATACGAAATCATGGAAAAAGAACCCAGAACTCTCACTCAGATATCAGCAGAGCATGGGTAAAAGTTTCAATAGGTTGAAATCGAGATTTAATTCAGTGTTTCAGTAAAAAGTATCAAAAAAATATTAGACCAGCACTGAAGAGCTGGAACTCCTCGTTTCCTGATGCAACCATAATAGGACTATACGAAAACATGAAAAAGTAACCCAGAACTCTCACTCAGATATCAGCAGAGCATGGGTAAAGATTTCAGTAAGTTAAAATAAATGTTTAATTTAGTGTATCGGAAAGAAAAAGAATTTAAAAAAATCGGTTTCATTGAGGAACCGGAACTCTTCGTTTCCTGATACATCTATAATAGGACTATCAGAAATCATGGTAAAAGAACCCAGAACTCTCACTCAGATATCAGCAGAGCATGGGTAAAGATTTCAGTAAGTTGAAATAAATGTTTAGTTTAGTGTTTCGGTAAGAAGGATCACAAAAATATTAGACTAGCACTGAGGAGCTGGAACTCCTCGTTTCCTGATGCAACCATAATAGGACTATACAAAAACATGGAAAAAGAACCCAGAACTCTCACTCAGATATCAGCAGAGCATGGGTAAAAGTTTCAATAAGTTGAAATCGAGATTTAATTCAGTGTTTCAGTAAGAAGGATCAAAAAAATATTAGACTAGCACTGGAGAGCCGGAACTCCTCGTTTCCTGATGCATCCATAATAGGACTATACGAAATCATGGAAAAGGAACCCAGAACTCTCACTCAGATATCAGCAGAGCATGGGTAAAAGTTTCATTAAGTTGAAACCGAGATTTAATTCAGTGTTTCAGTAAGAAGGATCAAAAAAATATTAGACTAGCACTGGAGAGCCGGAACTCCTCGTTTCCTGATGCATCTATAATAGGACTATACGAAATCATGGAAAAGGAACCCAGAACTCTCACTCAGATATCAGCAGAGCATGGGTAAAAGTTTCATTAAGTTGAAACCGAGATTTAATTCAGTGTTTCAGTAAGAAGGGTCAAAAAAATATTAGACCAGCACTGAGGAGCTGGAACTCCTCGTTTCCTGATGCACCCATAATAGGGCAATACGAAAACATGATAAAGTAATCCAGAACTCTCACGCAGATATCAGCAGAGCATGGGTAAAAGTTTCAATAAGTTGAAATCGAGATTTAATTCAGTGTTTCAGTAAGAAGGATCAAAAAAATATTAGACTAGCACCGAGGACCCGGAACTCCTCGTTTCCTGATGCACCCATAATAAGACAATACGAAAACATGGAATAGGAACCCAGAACTCTCACTCAGATATCAGCAGAGCATGGGTAAAAGTTTCAGTAAGTTAAAATAAATGTTTAATTTAGTGTATCGGAAAGAAAAAAAATTAAAAAAAATCGTTTTCTTTGAGGAACCGGAACTCCTCGTTTCCTGATGCATCCATAATAGGACTATACGAAATCATGGAAAAGGAACCCAGAACTCTCACTCAGATATCAGCAGAGCATGGGTAAAAGTTTCATTAAGTTGAAACCGAGATTTAATTCAGTGTTTCAGTAAGAAGGATCAAAAAAATATTAGACCAGCACTGAGGAGCTGGAACTCCTCGTTTCCTGATGCACCCATAATAGGACAATACGAAAACATGGAAAAGGAACCCAGAACTCTCACTCAGATATCAGCAGAGCATGGGTAAAAGTTTCAATAGGTTGAAATCGAGATTTAATTCAGTGTTTCAGTAAGAAGGATCAAAAAAATATTAGACTAGCACTGAGGAGCCGGAACTCCTCGTTTCCTGATGCACCCATAATAGGACTATACGAAAACATGATAAAGTAATCCAGAACTCTCACGCAGATATCAGCAGAGCATGGGTAAAAGTTTCAATAAGTTGAAATCGAGATTTAATTCAGTGTTTCAGTAAGAAGGATCAAAAAAATATTAGACCAGCACTGAGGAGCTGGAACTCCTCGTTTCCTGATGCACCCATAATAGGACAATACGAAAACATGATAAAGTAATCCAGAACTCTCACGCAGATATCAGCAGAGCATGGGTAAAAGTTTCAATAAGTTGAAATCGAGATTTAATTCAGTGTTTCAGTTAGAAAGATCAAAAAAATATTAGACTAGCACTGAAGAGCCGGAACTCCTCGTTTCCTGATGCATCCATAATAGGACTATACGAAATCATGGAAAAAGAACCCAGAACTCTCACTCAGATATCAGCAGAGCATGGGTAAAAGTTTCAATAGGTTGAAATCGAGATTTAATTCAGTGTTTCAGTAAAAAGTATCAAAAAAATATTAGACCAGCACTGAGGAGCTGGAACTCCTCGTTTCCTGATGCAACCATAATAGGACTATACGAAAACATGAAAAAGTAACCCAGAACTCTCACTCAGATATCAGCAGAGCATGGGTAAAGATTTCAGTAAGTTAAAATAAATGTTTAATTTAGTGTATCGGAAAGAAAAAGAATTTAAAAAAATCGGTTTCATTGAGGAACCGGAACTCTTCGTTTCCTGATACATCTATAATAGGACTATCAGAAATCATGGTAAAAGAACCCAGAACTCTCACTCAGATATCAGCAGAGCATGGGTAAAGATTTCAGTAAGTTGAAATAAATGTTTAGTTTAGTGTTTCGGTAAGAAGGATCACAAAAATATTAGACTAGCACTGAGGAGCTGGAACTCCTCGTTTCCTGATGCAACCATAATAGGACTATACAAAAACATGGAAAAAGAACCCAGAACTCTCACTCAGATATCAGCAGAGCATGGGTAAAAGTTTCAATAAGTTGAAATCGAGATTTAATTCAGTGTTTCAGTAAGAAGGATCAAAAAAATATTAGACGAGCACTGGAGAGCCGGAACTCCTCGTTTCCTGATGCATCCATAATAGGACTATACGAAATCATGGAAAAGGAACCCAGAACTCTCACTCAGATATCAGCAGAGCATGGGTAAAAGTTTCATTAAGTTGAAACCGAGATTTAATTCAGTGTTTCAGTAAGAAGGATCAAAAAAATATTAGACTAGCACTGGAGAGCCGGAACTCCTCGTTTCCTGATGCATCTATAATAGGACTATACGAAATCATGGAAAAGGAACCCAGAACTCTCACTCAGATATCAGCAGAGCATGGGTAAAAGTTTCATTAAGTTGAAACCGAGATTTAATTCAGTGTTTCAGTAAGAAGGGTCAAAAAAATATTAGACCAGCACTGAGGAGCTGGAACTCCTCGTTTCCTGATGCACCCATAATAGGACAATACGAAAACATGATAAAGTAATCCAGAACTCTCACGCAGATATCAGCAGAGCATGGGTAAAAGTTTCAATAAGTTGAAATCGAGATTTAATTCAGTGTTTCAGTTAGAAGGATCAAAAAAATATTAGACTAGCACTGAAGAGCCGGAACTCCTCGTTTCCTGATGCAACCATAATAGGACTATACGAAAACATGAAAAAGTAACCCAGAACTCTCACGCAGATATCAGCAGAGCATGGGTAAAAGTTTCATTAAGTTGAAACCGAGATTTAATTCAGTGTTTCAGTAAGAAGGATCAAAAAAATATTAGACCAGCACTGAGGAGCTGGAACTCCTCGTTTCCTGATGCACCCATAATAGGACAATACGAAAACATGATAAAGTAATCCAGAACTCTCACGCAGATATCAGCAGAGCATGGGTAAAAGTTTCAATAAGTTGAAATCGAGATTTAATTCAGTGTTTCAGTTAGAAAGATCAAAAAAATATTAGACTAGCACTGAAGAGCCGGAACTCCTCGTTTCCTGATGCATCCATAATAGGACTATACGAAATCATGGAAAAAGAACCCAGAACTCTCACTCAGATATCAGCAGAGCATGGGTAAAAGTTTCAATAGGTTGAAATCGAGATTTAATTCAGTGTTTCAGTAAAAAGTATCAAAAAAATATTAGACCAGCACTGAGGAGCTGGAACTCCTCGTTTCCTGATGCAACCATAATAGGACTATACGAAAACATGAAAAAGTAACCCAGAACTCTCACTCAGATATCAGCAGAGCATGGGTAAAGATTTCAGTAAGTTAAAATAAATGTTTAATTTAGTGTATCGGAAAGAAAAAGAATTTAAAAAAATTGGTTTCATTGAGGAACCGGAACTCTTCGTTTCCTGATACATCTATAATAGGACTATCAGAAATCATGGTAAAAGAACCCAGAACTCTCACTCAGATATCAGCAGAGCATGGGTAAAGATTTCAGTAAGTTGAAATAAATGTTTAGTTTAGTGTTTCGGTAAGAAGGATCACAAAAATATTAGACTAGCACTGAGGAGCTGGAACTCCTCGTTTCCTGATGCAACCATAATAGGACTATACAAAAACATGGAAAAAGAACCCAGAACTCTCACTCAGATATCAGCAGAGCATGGGTAAAAGTTTCAATAAGTTGAAATCGAGATTTAATTCAGTGTTTCAGTAAGAAGGATCAAAAAAATATTAGACTAGCACTGGAGAGCCGGAACTCCTCGTTTCCTGATGCATCCATAATAGGACTATACGAAATCATGGAAAAGGAACCCAGAACTCTCACTCAGATATCAGCAGAGCATGGGTAAAAGTTTCATTAAGTTGAAACCGAGATTTAATTCAGTGTTTCAGTAAGAAGGATCAAAAAAATATTAGACTAGCACTGGAGAGCCGGAACTCCTCGTTTCCTGATGCATCTATAATAGGACTATACGAAATCATGGAAAAGGAACCCAGAACTCTCACTCAGATATCAGCAGAGCATGGGTAAAAGTTTCATTAAGTTGAAACCGAGATTTAATTCAGTGTTTCAGTAAGAAGGGTCAAAAAAATATTAGACCAGCACTGAGGAGCTGGAACTCCTCGTTTCCTGATGCACCCATAATAGGACAATACGAAAACATGATAAAGTAATCCAGAACTCTCACGCAGATATCAGCAGAGCATGGGTAAAAGTTTCAATAAGTTGAAATCGAGATTTAATTCAGTGTTTCAGTTAGAAGGATCAAAAAAATATTAGACTAGCACTGAAGAGCCGGAACTCCTCGTTTCCTGATGCAACCATAATAGGACTATACGAAAACATGAAAAAGTAACCCAGAACTCTCACGCAGATATCAGCAGAGCATGGGTAAAAGTTTCAATAAGTTGAAACCGAGATTTAATTCAGTGTTTCAGTAAGAAGGATCAAAAAAATATTAGACCAGCACTGAGGAGCTGGAACTCCTCGTTTCCTGATGCACCCATAATAGGGCAATACGAAAACATGATAAAGTAATCCAGAACTCTCACGCAGATATCAGCAGAGCATGGGTTAAAGTTTCAATAAGTTGAAATCGAGATTTAATTCAGTGTTTCAGTAAGAAGGATCAAAAAAATATTAGACTAGCACTTAGGACCCGGAACTCCTCGTTTCCTGATGCACCCATAATAAGACAATACGAAAACATGGAATAGGAACCCAGAACTCTCACTCAGATATCAGCAGAGCATGGGTAAAGATTTCAGTAAGTTGAAATAAATGTTTAGTTTAGTGTTTCGGTAAGAAGGATCACAAAAATATTAGACTAGCACTGAGGAGCTGGACCTCATCGTTTCCTGATGCACCCATAATAGGACAATACGAAAACATGATAAAGTAATCCAGAACTCTCACGCAGATATCAGCAGAGCATGGGTAAAAGTTTCAATAAGTTGAAATCGAGATTTAATTCAGTGTTTCAGTAAGAAGGATCAAAAAAATATTAGACTAGCACTGAGGAGCCGGAACTCCTCGTTTCCTGATGCACCCGTAATAGGACAATACGAAAACATGATAAAGTAATCCAGAACTCTCACGCAGATGTCAGCAGAGCATGGGTAAAAGTTTCAATAAGTTGAAATCGAGATTTAATTCAGTGTTTCAGTAAGAAGGATCAAAAAAATATTAGACTAGCACTGAGGAGCCGGAACTCCTCGTTTCCTGATGCACCCATAATAGGACAATACGAAAATATGATAAAGTAATCCAGAACTCTCACGCAGATATCAGCAGAGCATGGGTTAAAGTGTCAATAAGTTGAAATCGAGATTTAATTCAGTGTTTCAGTAAGAAGGATCAAAAAAATATTAGACTAGCACTGAAGAGCCGGAACTCCTCGTTTCCTGATGCATCCATAATAGGACTATACGAAAACATGAAAAAGTAACCCAGAACTCTCACTCAGATATCAGCAGAGCATGGTTTTTTTTTTTTTTTTATCGTGGGAATTTATCAATTCTAGCTCTGGGTGGAGCGGGAGGGCGTGTCAGAATTTAACTGACTAAAACCCACCCGTGTTCCTTCCGTTGCCTGTGTGCTGGGGTCGCGATATCCCTTTCGGACAAACCCGCAACCCCGGCAGGCATTGGCCCTTCCGGACCCCGTCAGTTGGTGCTGACATCTCTTTGAGGCGCGCGTGGAACACAACGCGCCGTTGACCCGGGCCTGTTCCCTATCGGACGGTGAGCTACCCATTGCTCGCCGTCCGCAAGCCTGCGCCTACGGTGGCCGGAAGTCGACTCCCGACGCACGGTCCGTCTCCTGCGGCGTTGCGAATTTTGCCTCTCCCTCCGCCTCCTCCTTCGCGATTGTTACTGCTTCGCAGAAGGAGGTGGCGGCCTCCCATGCACTCTCGCTCCGGACCATGGCCTAAACCAGGGCCGGACGTGAGAGATCGCCGCCGCCGATCGCCTCCGTGAGGACACAGCGGTGCTCCGCCCAAGCTGGGCAGACCTCCACCGTATGCTCCACCATTTCCTCCGGGCGATCCACACAGTGGTGACACTTGGGGCATTTCCTCCCGCTTTATCCTGAACAGGAACCTCCCGAAACAACCATGTCCGGTGAGGACCTGCGTCAGGCGGAAGGTGAGGACGCCGTGGCGCCTTTCTAGCAACTCTTCAAAGAGGGGATTTATCGCCACAATTGTGGCGTGCCCAGCGCTGGGTCGCGACAATCGCACTCTCCATGCCGCCATGAGATCCCGCCGGAGCTCTGTCCGCTGTGCCGCGATTTCTCGCGGCAGCGGAGTTACGCCCCGGCGTTTCGCCTCCTCGCGCAACTCCCACATGTGCGCGAGAACTTTCGCCTCCAGATCCCTTGGCGGTAGTCCGGCAAGGAGGTTCGCCGCCTCACGGGAGACCGTGCGGTATCCTCGTACCAACCTGATGGCCATGACCCTTTGGGACGCGTTCACCCGCTGGGCCGGTCGCAGCCTCAATGAACGTGCCCACACCGGTGCCCCGTAAAGGGCCATGGACCGCACGATCCCCGCGTAGAGCCTACGGCAGGAGGCGTTTGGACACCCTAGATTGGGCAGAAGCCGCTTCAAAGCAGCCCTTGCCCTCTGCAGTTTGGGAGCCAAACGTCGGAAGTGCTCCACGAAGTTCCACCGGCTGTCGAGGACGAGTCCAAAGTACTTCATCGCCGACTCGACACCGATGTGAACCCCTCCTGCCGTTATCCGGGAACCCGACAGTGGCGCGTACCAAGGACCATAAAAACACATGGCCTAGGACTTGTGCAAGGCCACCTCGAGTCCCAATTGCCGGATCCTATCAACGATTATTGCAACCCAGCGTGTCACCAGTTCGGCCGCATCCTCATGCGACCTCCCCTGCGCCAGGACCAGCGTGTCGTCAGCGTAGCACATTACGTTGACGCCACTAGGGAGGTCGGCGCGCAGCACCCAGTCGTAGCCGATGACCTACAGATGCGGCCCCAGAACCGATCCCTGTGGGACTCCGCACGACATCTCTCGCCGGTTCCACTCTCCGTAGTGACCGGGGTAGATGACGGCCCTGTCCGTCAAATAGGCCTCGACCACTCGACAGAGGTAGGTCGGCATCCGGCGATACCGGAGTTCCTCCCTAATGCAACTTCAGGGCAGGGTATTGAAGGCATTGGCGATGTCAAGAGACACCGCCAAGACGACTCCACCCTGGGCAACAGCATCCCCCGTCGTGAGGGCTCGAACGCGCATGACGCGCTCTTTTAAAGAGCTTGCCCACCTCGTCGAGCAGCACGATGGGCCGGTAAGCGGACGGAGAGTCGGCCGGGTGCCCCGGCTTTTTGATGAGGACCAGTTTCCCCGTCTTCCAAAGAAGTGGGAACTGGCCCCTTTCCAAGCATGCGCTTAGGAGCCCCCTTAGTCGAGGCCCGAGAGCCTCCAAGGCCAGAACCCAGGCTTTTCCAGGTAAGCCGTCGGGTCCTGGGGCGGTATTTTTGGCATTCAGCCTACGTACCAACACTCTCAAATCTACCTCGGTCACCTCCGGAGTATCGTCGTCGTCGGCACTAAAGTGGTCCGCATCGGGCACCGTAGGAGGCGGAGCCATGGGCGGGGGAGTATGTTCCCCTCGCGAAGGGACCAAAGCGCTCACCACGTCCTCCACGAGCTGGGGCCGGAGACTCCGCGTCAGCGGGGGAGCCCATGGGCGGAGTTTGTCTCTCACCCATTTGTATGGGCGTCCCCACAGATCTCTGTTCAGAGTCACCAGCGACTCCTCGCGGGCCAGTCCTCTGGCCCGCTCGATCTCTGCTCGGAGGGCGGTCTTCGCCGCTCTGTACCCGTCGTACAGCTCCGCCTCAATGGCTTCCGTATCCGGAGGGCGGATACGGAGCCTGCGGTGCCTGGAGTACCGGTGGCGCGCAGCAACGCATGCCGCGCGTAAAGCGGTCAGCTCACGCGACCACCAGCACACCTGGCGCCGAGCACGTCCGGGCTGGACCTGGGGCATTGCCACGTTACATATTTCGGACATGGCCTCCCGGAACCACTCCGCCTCGACATTAATGTCGGCAGGCCTGTCCGGTGATGACACCCAGGCCTGCACGATCGAGGTTTCCAGGAGGAGCTCCCGGTCCAGCTGCTTCAGCGCCCACCGCGGACCACACAGGGTCTGTCGGACCGGCGCTCCCGAGGTCTGGGCGGAGACGTCAAACCGGATGTACCGATGATCGGAATAGGTCTCCACCGCCTCCATGACGCGCCAGTCAATGACACGTGGCGACAGAGCGGGGCTGGCGAACGAGATGTCCACCACTGATTCACCCCGCATCCGCACACACGTGGGGGCAGAACCCCGGTTTAGGACGACCTGGCCTGTCTCCAGGGCCCAGTCCTCCACCATCCTGCCCCGTGTGTTCGTACACCGGGAACCCCAAGCCACGTTCTTGGCATTGAAGTCCCCGAGGACGACCACGGGGAGGGGATGATTCCCGACGACAACGACTCTCAACTCCCCAAGGGAGTTGTGAAACTCGGCGAGAGTTCGGTTCGGGGAGAAGTACGCTCCCACCACGACAATCTCCCCGAACCGTGCTGCCACGCAACACCGTCCCCTTTTGACGGCCTCGAGGGACGGGGTACCGGCGGCGGCCGACGATATAATGGTCACTGAGCCGCTCAGATCCTCCACCCAGTCATCCTTGGGCGGGACAAAGTACGGCTCAGCGACCACGGCGATGTTAATCGACCACTGCGCCATGCTCTGGAGCAACAAATCCTGAGCTGTGGTGCAGTGGTTGATGTTCGCCTGGAGGAGGCGTAATGGGGCCACTATTGGCAGTCCATTCTAGCCTCCCCACGAGCCCCGCTTGAGGGCCCCGCCACAGCGGCAACGGTGGCGGCGGCGACGACGGTGGAGGCGGCAGCGGCGGTGACGACGGTGGCGGAGGGCTTGCCCCTGGCTTTGGCTTTGGCGGGTTGGGCGCAGGCCTTGCTCCCAATCCGGTGCTCGGCCGGCTTGCCAGCCACCGCACATACGGCGCAGTGCGGCGTGGCTTCGCACGAGCCGGTTTTGTGACCGGGCTGACCACAGCAATAGCAGTGATCGCTGCGGTCCACCTCCGAGGTGCATTTCACTCCAACATGGTTACCCACAAGGCAGCGGAAGCACCTCAGAGGTTTAGGTTCCAGCAGTTTGACCTGCGCGGATACCCAGCCCACCAATAACCTTTGGCCCTCCCCGGCGATTTTCCAGGCCGCCGACACGGGGCAGCTCACGGTTACGGCTCGCATTCCCGCCCTAACCTGCTCGGCAGAGCACCCCCCAGTCCTGACGACAGCAGCCACCACCTATGCCTCCACCACTGAGTCGTCCAGGCCCGAGATGCGAATGTCTACGCACTTGGTGGGCCTGGACACTCGGGCCTCGTCCGCATTCAAGGGCGCCCTTAGCTTTTCAGCTAGGGCGTTAGCGGCCGGGCCACTGGCCGCCCCGGGGACCTCCAGCATCCGGGCCCCTGTCGCTGTGATAGGGTCACAGTCGGGCCAGGTCTGGTCAGACCGACCGGACAGGACCGGTCAGGTCTCTATTTCAACCTATTGAAACTTTTACCCATGCTCTGCTGATACCTGAGTCCCAGTTCTGGGTTCTTTTTCCATGATTTCTGATAGTCTTTTTATAGATGTATCAGGAAACCAAGAGTTCCGGTTCCTCAATGAAAACAATTTTTTTTAATTCTTTTTCTTTCTGATACACTAAATTAAACATTAATTTCAACGTACTGAAATCTTTACCAATGCTCTGCTGATATCTGCGTGAGAGTTCTGGATTACTTTATCATGTTTTCGTATTGTCCTATTATGGGTGCATCAGGAAACGAGGAGTTCCGGCTCCTCAGTGCTAGTCTAATATTTTTTTGATCCTTCTTACTGAAACACTGAATTAAATCTCGATTTCAACTTATTGAAACTTTTACCCATGCTCTGCTGATATCTGCGTGAGAGTTCTGGATTACTTTATCATGTTTTCGTATTGTCCTATTATGGGTGCATCAGGAAACGAGGAGTTCCAGCTCCTCAGTGCTAGTCTAATATTTTTGTGATCCTTCTTACCGAAACACTAAACTAAACATTTATTTCAACTTACTGAAATCTTTACCCATGCTCTGCTGATATCTGAGTGAGAGTTCTGGGTTTTTTTACCATGATTTCTGATAGTCCTATTATAGATGTATCAGGAAACCAAGAGTTCCGGTTCCTCAATGAAACCGATTTTTTTAAATTCTTTTTCTTTCCGATACACTAAATTAAACATTTATTTTAACTTACTGAAATCTTTACCCATGCTCTGCTGATATCTGAGTGAGAGTTCTGGGTTACTTTTTCATGTTTTCGTATAGTCCTATTATGGTTGCATCAGGAAACGAGGAGTTCTAGCTCCTCAGTGCTGGTCTAATATTTTTTTGATACTTTTTACTGAAACACTGAATTAAATCTCGATTTCAACCTATTGAAACTTTTACCCATGCTCTGCTGATATGTGAGTGAAAGTTCTGGGTTACTTTTTCATGATTTCGTATAGTCCTATTATAGTTGCATCAGGAAACGAGGAGTTTCAGATCCTCAGTGCTAGTCTAATATTTTTGTGATCCTTCTTACCGAAACACTAAACTAAACATTTATTTCAACTTACTGAAATCTTTACCCATGCTCTGCTGATATCTGAGTGAGAGTTCTGGGTTCTTTTACCATGATTTCTGATAGTCCTATTATAGATGTATCCGGAAACCAGTAGTTCCGGTTCCTCAATGAAACCGATTTTTTTAAATTCTTTTTCTTTCCGATACACTAAATTAAACATTTATTTTAACTTACTGAAATCTTTACCCATGCTCTGCTGATATCTGAGTGAGAGTTCTGGGTTACTTTTTCATGTTTTCGTATAGTCCTATTATGGTTGCATCAGGAAACGAGGAGTTCCAGATCCTCAGTGCTAGTCTAATATTTTTGTGATTCTTCTTACCGAAACACTAAACTAAACATTTATTACAACTTACTGAAATCTTTACCCATGCTCTGCTGATATCTGAGTGAGAGTTCTGGGTTACTATTTCATGTTTTTGTATAGTCCTATTATGGTTGCATCAGGAAACGAGGAGTTCCAGCTCCTCAGTGCTGGTCTAATATTTTTTTGATACTTTTTACTGAAACACTGAATTAAATCTCGATTTCAACCTATGGAAACTTTTACCCATGCTCTGCTGATATGTGGGTGAGAGTTCTGGGTTATTTTTTCATGATTTCGTATAGTCCTATTATGGTTGCATCAGGAAAGGAGGAGTTCTAGATCCTCAGTGCTAGTCTAATATTTTTGTGATTCTTCTTACCGAAACACTAAACTAAACATTTATTTCAACTTACTGAAATCTTTACCCATGCTCTGCTGATATCTGAGTGAGAGTTCTGGGTTATTATTTCATGTTTTCGTATAGTCCTATTATGGCTGCATCAGGAAACGAGGAGTTCCAGCTCCTCAGTGCTGGTCTAATATTTTTTTGATCCTTCTTACTGAAACACTGAATTAAATCTCGATTTCAACCTATGGAAACTTTTACCCATGCTCTGCTGATATCTGAGTGAGAGTTCTGGGTTCTTTTTCCATGTTTTCGTATTGTCCTATTATAGGTGCATCAGAAAACGAGAAGTTCCAGCTCCTCAGTGCTGGTTTAATATTTTTTTGATACTTTTTACTGAAACACTGAATTAAATCTCGATTTCAACCTATTGAAACTTTTACCCATGCTCTGCTGATATCTGAGTGAGAGTTCTGGGTTCCTTTTCCATGTTTTCGTATTGTCCTATTATGGATGCATCAGGAAACGAGGAGTTCTAGCTCCTAAGTGCTGGTCTATTATTCTTTTGATCCTTCTTACTGAAACACTGAATTAAATCTCGATTTCAACCTATGGAAACTTTTACCTATGCTCTGCTGATATCTGAGTGAGAGTTCTGGGTTCTTTTTCCATGTTTTCGTATTGTCCTATTATGGGTGCATCAGGAAACGAGGAGTTCCGGCTCCTCGGTGCTAGTCTAATATTTTTTTGATCCTTCTTACCGAAACACTAAACTAAACATTTATTTCAACTTAATGAAACTTCTACCCATGCTCTGATGATATCGGAGTGAGAGTTCTGGGTTCCTTTTCCATGATTTCTGATAGTCCTTTTATAGATGTATAAGAAAACCAAGAGTTTCGGTTCCTCAATGAAACCGATTTTTTTTAATTATTTTTCTTTCCGATACACTAAATTAAACATTTATTTTAACTTACTGAAATCTTTACCCATGCTCTGCTGATATCTGAGTGAGAGTTCTGGGTTACTTTTTCATGTTTTCGTATAGTCCTATTATGGTTGCATCAGGAAACGAGGAGTTCCAGCTCCTCAGTGCTGGTTTAATATTTTTTTGATACTTTTTACTGAAACACTGAATTAAATCTCGATTTCAACCTATTGAAACTTTTACCCATGCTCTGCTGATATCTGAGTGAGAGTTCTGGGTTCTTTTTCCATGTTTTCGTATTGTCCTATTATGGATGCATCAGGAAACGAGGAGTTCCAGCTCCTCAGTGCTGGTCTAATATTTTTTTGATCCTTCTTACTGAAACACTGAATTAAATCTCGATTTCAACCTATTGAAACTTTTACCCATGCTCTGCTGATATCTGAGTGAGAGTTCTGGGTTCTTTTTCCATGTTTTTGTATAGTCCTATTATGGTTGCATCAGGAAACGAGGAGTTCCAGCTCCTCAGTGCTGGTTTAATATTTTTTTGATACTTTTTACTGAAACACTGAATTAAATCTCGATTTCAACCTATTGAAACTTTTACCCATGCTCTGCTGATATCTGAGTGAGAGTTCTGGGTTACTTTTTCATGTTTTCGTATAGTCCTATTATGGTTGCATCAGGAAACGAGGAGTTCTAGCTCCTCAGTGCTGGTCTAATATTTTTTTGATCCTTCTTACTGAAACACTGAATTAAATCTCGATTTCAACCTATTGAAACTTTTACCCATGCTCTGCTTATATCTGAGTGAGAGTTCTGGGTTCCTTTTCCATGTTTTTGTATAGTCCTATTATGGTTGCATCAGGAAACGAGGAGTTCCAGCTCCTCAGTGCTAGTCTAATATTTTTGTGATCCTTCTTACCGAAACACTAAACTAAACATTTATTTCAACTAACTGAAATCTTTACCCATGCTCTGCTGATATCTGAGTGAGAGTTCTGGGTTCTTTTACCATGATTTCTGATAGTCCTGTTATAGATGTATCAGGAAACCAAGAGTTCCGGTTCCTCAATGAAACCGATTTTTTTAAATTCTTTTTCTTTCCGATACACTAAATTAAACATTTATTTTAACTTACTGAAATCTTTACCCATGCTCTGCTGATATCTGAGTGAGAGTTCTGGGTTACTTTTTCATGTTTTCGTATAGTCCTATTATGGTTGCATCAGGAAACGAGGAGTTCCAGCTCCTCAGTGCTGGTCTAATATTTTTTTGATACTTTTTACTGAAACACTGAATTAAATCTCGATTTCAACCTATTGAAACTTTTACCCATGCTCTGCTGATATCTGAGTGAGAGTTCTGGGTTCCTTTTCCATGATTTCGTATAGTCCTATTATGGATGCATCAGGAAACGAGGAGTTCCGGCTCTTCAGTGCTAGTCTAATATTTTTTTGATCTTTCTAACTGAAACACTGAATTAAATCTCGATTTCAACCTATTGAAACTTTTACCCATGCTCTGCTGATATCTGAGTGAGAGTTCTGGGTTCCTTTTCCATGATTTCGTTTAGTCCTATTATGGATGCATCAGGAAACGAGGAGTTCCGGCTCTCCAGTGCTAGTCTAATATTTTTTTGATCCTTCTTACTGAAACACTGAATTAAATCTCGATTTCAACCTATTGAAACTTTTACCCATGCTCTGCTGATATCTGAGTGAGAGTTCTGGGTTCCTTTTCCATGTTTTTGTATAGTCCTATTATGGTTGCATCAGGAAACGAGGAGTTCCAGCTCCTCAGTGCTGGTTTAATATTTTTTTGATACTTTTTACTGAAACACTGAATTAAATCTCGATTTCAACCTATTGAAACTTTTACCCATGCTCTGCTGATATCTGAGTGAGAGTTCTGGGTTCTTTTTCCATGTTTTTGTATAGTCCTATTATGGTTGCATCAGGAAACGAGGAGTTCCAGCTCCTCAGTGCTGGTTTAATATTTTTTTGATACTTTTTACTGAAACACTGAATTAAATCTCGATTTCAACCTATTGAAACTTTTACCCATGCTCTGCTGATATCTGAGTGAGAGTTCTGGGTTACTTTTTCATGTTTTCGTATAGTCCTATTATGGTTGCATCAGGAAACGAGGAGTTCTAGCTCCTCAGTGCTGGTCTAATATTTTTTTGATCCTTCTTACTGAAACACTGAATTAAATCTCGATTTCAACCTATTGAAACTTTTACCCATGCTCTGCTGATATCTGAGTGAGAGTTCTGGGTTACTTTTTCATGTTTTCGTATAGTCCTATTATGGTTGCATCAGGAAACGAGGAGTTCTAGCTCCTCAGTGCTGGTCTAATATTGTTTTGATCCTTCTTACTGAAACACTGAATTAAATCTCGATTTCAACCTATTGAAACTTTTACCCATGCTCTGCTGATATCTGAGTGAGAGTTCTGGGTTCCTTTTCCATGTTTTTGTATAGTCCTATTATGGTTGCATCAGGAAACGAGGAGTTCCAGCTCCTCAGTGCTAGTCTAATATTTTTGTGATCCTTCTTACCGAAACACTAAACTAAACATTTATTTCAACTAACTGAAATCTTTACCCATGCTCTGCTGATATCTGAGTGAGAGTTCTGGGTTTTTTTACCATGATTTCTGATAGTCCTATTATAGATGTATCAGGAAACCAAGAGTTCCGGTTCCTCAATGAAACCGATTTTTTTAAATTCTTTTTCTTTCCGATACACTAAATTAAACATTTATTTTAACTTACTGAAATCTTTACCCATGCTCTGCTGATATCTGAGTGAGAGTTCTGGGTTACTTTTTCATGTTTTCGTATAGTCCTATTATGGTTGCATCAGGAAACGAGGAGTTCCAGATCCTCAGTGCTAGTCTAATATTTTTGTGATTCTTCTTACCGAAACACTAAACTAAACATTTATTTCAACTTACTGAAATCTTTACCCATGCTCTGCTGATATCTGAGTGAGAGTTCTGGGTTACTATTTCATGTTTTCGTATAGTCCTATTATGGTTGCATCAGGAAACGAGGAGTTCCAGCTCCTCAGTGCTGGTCTAATATTTTTTTGATACTTTTTACTGAAACACTGAATTAAATCTTGATTTCAACCTATGGAAACTTTTACCCATGCTCTGCTGATATCTGAGTGAGAGTTCTGGGTTCTTTTTCCATGTTTTCGTATTGTCCTATTATGGGTGCATCAGGAAACGAGGAGTTCCGGCTCCTCGGTGCTAGTCTAATATTTTTTTGATCCTTCTTACCGAAACACTAAACTAAACATTTATTTCAACTTTATGAAACTTCTACCCATGCTCTGATGATATCGGAGTGAGAGTTCTGGGTTCCTTTTCCATGATTTCTGATAGTCCTTTTATAGATGTATAAGAAAACCAAGAGTTTCGGTTCCTCAATGAAACCGATTTTTTTTAATTATTTTTCTTTCCGATACACTAAATTAAACATTTATTTTAACTTACTGAAATCTTTACCCATGCTCTGATGATATCGGAGTGAGAGTTCTGGGTTCCTTTTCCATGATTTCTGATAGTCCTTTTATAGATGTATAAGAAAACCAAGAGTTTCGGTTCCTCAATGAAACCGATTTTTTTTAATTATTTTTCTTTCCGATACACTAAATTAAACATTTATTTTAACTTACTGAAATTTTTACCCATGCTCTGCTGATATCTGAGTGAGAGTTCTGGGTTATTTTTCCATGTTTTCGTATTGTCCTATTATGGATGCATCAGGAAACGAGGAGTTCTAGCTCCTCAGTGCTGGTCTAATATTTTTTTGATCCTTCTTACTGAAACACTGAATTAAATCTCGATTTCAACCTATTGAAACTTTTACCCATGCTCTGCTGATATCTGAGTGAGAGTTCTGGGTTCTTTTTCCATGTTTTCGTATAGTCCTATTATGGTTGCATCAGGAAACGAGGAGTTCCAGCTCCTCAGTGCTAGTCTAATATTTTTGTGATCCTTCTTACCGAAACACTAAACTAAACATTTATTTCAACTTACTGAAATCTTTACCCATGCTCTGCTGATATCTGAGTGAGAGTTCTGGGTTCTTTTACCATGATTTCTGATACTCCTATTATAGATGTATCAGGAAACCAAGAGTTCCGTTTCCTCAATGAAACCGATTTTTTAAAATTCTTTTTCTTTCCGATACACTAAATTAAACATTTATTTTAACTTACTGAAATCTTTACCCATGCTCTGCTGATATCTGAGTGAGAGTTCTGGGTTCTTTTACCATGATTTCTGATAGTCCTGTTATAGATGTATCAGGAAACCAAGAGTTCCGGTTCCTCAATGAAACCGATTTTTTTAAATTCTTTTTCTTTCCGATACACTAAATTAAACATTTATTTTAACTTACTGAAATCTTTAGGGTGCGTTTCCACTGAAGCGGAGACGTACGGAGCTGAGCGCAGACGTGCAGGAATTGTCCAATCACAGACGAGACGAGAGACGCGATGAAGATTTCAACCATTGTGATTGCACGTCTCCGCTCAGCTTCGCTCGTCTCCGCTTCAGTGGAAACGCACCCTAACCCATGCTCTGCTGATATCTGAGTGAGAGTTCTGGGTTACTTTTTCATGTTTTCGTATAGTCCTATTATGGTTGCATCAGGAAACGAGGAGTTCCAGCTCCTCAGTGCTGGTCTAATATTTTTTTGATACTTTTTACTGAAACACTGAATTAAATCTCGATTTCAACCTATTGAAACTTTTACCCATGCTCTGCTGATATCTGAGTGAGAGTTCTGGGTTCCTTTTCCATGATTTCGTATAGTCCTATTATGGATGCATCAGGAAACGAGGAGTTCCGGCTCTTCAGTGCTAGTCTAATATTTTTTTGATCTTTCTAACTGAAACACTGAATTAAATCTCGATTTCAACCTATTGAAACTTTTACCCATGCTCTGCTGATATCTGAGTGAGAGTTCTGGGTTCCTTTTCCATGATTTCGTTTAGTCCTATTATGGATGCATCAGGAAACGAGGAGTTCCGGCTCTCCAGTGCTAGTCTAATATTTTTTTGATCCTTCTTACTGAAACACTGAATTAAATCTCGATTTCAACCTATTGAAACTTTTACCCATGCTCTGCTGATATCTGAGTGAGAGTTCTGGGTTCCTTTTCCATGTTTTTGTATAGTCCTATTATGGTTGCATCAGGAAACGAGGAGTTCCAGCTCCTCAGTGCTGGTTTAATATTTTTTTGATACTTTTTACTGAAACACTGAATTAAATCTCGATTTCAACCTATTGAAACTTTTACCCATGCTCTGCTGATATCTGAGTGAGAGTTCTGGGTTCTTTTTCCATGTTTTTGTATAGTCCTATTATGGTTGCATCAGGAAACGAGGAGTTCCAGCTCCTCAGTGCTGGTTTAATATTTTTTTGATACTTTTTACTGAAACACTGAATTAAATCTCGATTTCAACCTATTGAAACTTTTACCCATGCTCTGCTGATATCTGAGTGAGAGTTCTGGGTTACTTTTTCATGTTTTCGTATAGTCCTATTATGGTTGCATCAGGAAACGAGGAGTTCTAGCTCCTCAGTGCTGGTCTAATATTTTTTTGATCCTTCTTACTGAAACACTGAATTAAATCTCGATTTCAACCTATTGAAACTTTTACCCATGCTCTGCTGATATCTGAGTGAGAGTTCTGGGTTACTTTTTCATGTTTTCGTATAGTCCTATTATGGTTGCATCAGGAAACGAGGAGTTCTAGCTCCTCAGTGCTGGTCTAATATTGTTTTGATCCTTCTTACTGAAACACTGAATTAAATCTCGATTTCAACCTATTGAAACTTTTACCCATGCTCTGCTGATATCTGAGTGAGAGTTCTGGGTTCCTTTTCCATGTTTTTGTATAGTCCTATTATGGTTGCATCAGGAAACGAGGAGTTCCAGCTCCTCAGTGCTAGTCTAATATTTTTGTGATCCTTCTTACCGAAACACTAAACTAAACATTTATTTCAACTAACTGAAATCTTTACCCATGCTCTGCTGATATCTGAGTGAGAGTTCTGGGTTTTTTTACCATGATTTCTGATAGTCCTATTATAGATGTATCAGGAAACCAAGAGTTCCGGTTCCTCAATGAAACCGATTTTTTTAAATTCTTTTTCTTTCCGATACACTAAATTAAACATTTATTTTAACTTACTGAAATCTTTACCCATGCTCTGCTGATATCTGAGTGAGAGTTCTGGGTTACTTTTTCATGTTTTCGTATAGTCCTATTATGGTTGCATCAGGAAACGAGGAGTTCCAGATCCTCAGTGCTAGTCTAATATTTTTGTGATTCTTCTTACCGAAACACTAAACTAAACATTTATTTCAACTTACTGAAATCTTTACCCATGCTCTGCTGATATCTGAGTGAGAGTTCTGGGTTACTATTTCATGTTTTCGTATAGTCCTATTATGGTTGCATCAGGAAACGAGGAGTTCCAGCTCCTCAGTGCTGGTCTAATATTTTTTTGATACTTTTTACTGAAACACTGAATTAAATCTTGATTTCAACCTATGGAAACTTTTACCCATGCTCTGCTGATATCTGAGTGAGAGTTCTGGGTTCTTTTTCCATGTTTTCGTATTGTCCTATTATGGGTGCATCAGGAAACGAGGAGTTCCGGCTCCTCGGTGCTAGTCTAATATTTTTTTGATCCTTCTTACCGAAACACTAAACTAAACATTTATTTCAACTTTATGAAACTTCTACCCATGCTCTGATGATATCGGAGTGAGAGTTCTGGGTTCCTTTTCCATGATTTCTGATAGTCCTATTATAGATGTATAAGAAAACCAAGAGTTTCGGTTCCTCAATGAAACCGATTTTTTTTAATTATTTTTCTTTCCGATACACTAAATTAAACATTTATTTTAACTTACTGAAATTTTTACCCATGCTCTGCTGATATCTGAGTGAGAGTTCTGGGTTATTTTTCCATGTTTTCGTATTGTCCTATTATGGATGCATCAGGAAACGAGGAGTTCTAGCTCCTCAGTGCTGGTCTAATATTTTTTTGATCCTTCTTACTGAAACACTGAATTAAATCTCGATTTCAACCTATTGAAACTTTTACCCATGCTCTGCTGATACCTGAGTGAGAGTTCTGGGTTCTTTTTCCATGTTTTCGTATAGTCCTATTATGGTTGCATCAGGAAACGAGGAGTTCCAGCTCCTCAGTGCTAGTCTAATATTTTTGTGATCCTTCTTACCGAAACACTAAACTAAACATTTATTTCAACTTACTGAAATCTTTACCCATGCTCTGCTGATATCTGAGTGAGAGTTCTGGGTTCTTTTACCATGATTTCTGATACTCCTATTATAGATGTATCAGGAAACCAAGAGTTCCGTTTCCTCAATGAAACCGATTTTTTAAAATTCTTTTTCTTTCCGATACACTAAATTAAACATTTATTTTAACTTACTGAAATCTTTACCCATGCTCTGCTGATATCTGAGTGAGAGTTCTGGGTTCTTTTACCATGATTTCTGATAGTCCTGTTATAGATGTATCAGGAAACCAAGAGTTCCGGTTCCTCAATGAAACCGATTTTTTTAAATTCTTTTTCTTTCCGATACACTAAATTAAACATTTATTTTAACTTACTGAAATCTTTACCCATGCTCTGCTGATATCTGAGTGAGAGTTCTGGGTTACTTTTTCATGTTTTTGTATAGTCCTATTATGGTTGCATCAGGAAACGAGGAGTTCTAGCTCCTCAGTGCTGGTCTAATATTTTTTTGATACTTTTTACTGAAACACTGAATTAAATCTCGATTTCAACCTATTGAAACTTTTACCCATGCTCTGCTGATATCTGAGTGAGAGTTCTGGGTTCTTTTTCCATGTTTTCGTATTGTCCTATTATGGATGCATCAGGAAACGAGGAGTTCCAGCTCCTCAGTGCTGGTCTAATATTTTTTTGATCCTTCTTACTGAAACACTGAATTAAATCTCGATTTCAACCTATTGAAACTTTTACCCATGCTCTGCTGATATCTGAGTGAGAGTTCTGGGTTCTTTTTCCATGTTTTTGTATAGTCCTATTATGGTTGCATCAGGAAACGAGGAGTTCCAGCTCCTCAGTGCTGGTTTAATATTTTTTTGATACTTTTTACTGAAACACTGAATTAAATCTCGATTTCAACCTATTGAAACTTTTACCCATGCTCTGCTGATATCTGAGTGAGAGTTCTGGGTTACTTTTTCATGTTTTCGTATAGTCCTATTATGGTTGCATCAGGAAACGAGGAGTTCTAGCTCCTCAGTGCTGGTCTAATATTTTTTTGATCCTTCTTACTGAAACACTGAATTAAATCTCGATTTCAACCTATTGAAACTTTTACCCATGCTCTGCTGATATCTGAGTGAGAGTTCTGGGTTCCTTTTCCATGTTTTTGTATAGTCCTATTATGGTTGCATCAGGAAACGAGGAGTTCCAGCTCCTCAGTGCTAGTCTAATATTTTTGTGATCCTTCTTACCGAAACACTAAACTAAACATTTATTTCAACTAACTGAAATCTTTACCCATGCTCTGCTGATATCTGAGTGAGAGTTCTGGGTTCTTTTACCATGATTTCTGATAGTCCTGTTATAGATGTATCAGGAAACCAAGAGTTCCGGTTCCTCAATGAAACCGATTTTTTTAAATTCTTTTTCTTTCCGATACACTAAATTAAACATTTATTTTAACTTACTGAAATCTTTACCCATGCTCTGCTGATATCTGAGTGAGAGTTCTGGGTTACTTTTTCATGTTTTCGTATAGTCCTATTATGGTTGCATCAGGAAACGAGGAGTTCCAGCTCCTCAGTGCTGGTCTAATATTTTTTTGATACTTTTTACTGAAACACTGAATTAAATCTCGATTTCAACCTATTGAAACTTTTACCCATGCTCTGCTGATATCTGAGTGAGAGTTCTGGGTTCCTTTTCCATGATTTCGTATAGTCCTATTATGGATGCATCAGGAAACGAGGAGTTCCGGCTCTTCAGTGCTAGTCTAATATTTTTTTGATCTTTCTAACTGAAACACTGAATTAAATCTCGATTTCAACCTATTGAAACTTTTACCCATGCTCTGCTGATATCTGAGTGAGAGTTCTGGGTTCCTTTTCCATGATTTCGTTTAGTCCTATTATGGATGCATCAGGAAACGAGGAGTTCCGGCTCTCCAGTGCTAGTCTAATATTTTTTTGATCCTTCTTACTGAAACACTGAATTAAATCTCGATTTCAACTTATTGAAACTTTTACCCATGCTCTGCTGATATCTGCGTGAGAGTTCTGGATTACTTTTGCATGTTTTCGTATTGTCCTATTATGGGTGCATCAGGAAACGAGGAGTTCCGGCTCCTCAGTGCTAGTCTAATATTTTTTTGATCCTTCTTACTGAAACACTGAATTAAATCTCGATTTCAACTTATTGAAACTTTTTCCCATGCTCTGCTGATACCTGAGTCCCAGTTCTGGGTTCCTTTCATGATTTCTGATAGTCCTTTTATAGATGTATCAGGAAACCAAGAGTTCCGGTTCCTCAATGAAACCGATTTTTTTTCATTCTTTTTCTTTCCGGTACACTAAATTAAACATTTATTTTAACTCAGTGAAATCTTTACCCATGCTCTGCTGATATCTGAGTGAGAGTTCTGGATTTCTTTATCATGTTTTCGTATAGTACTATTATGGATGCATCAGGAATCGAGGAGTTCCGGCTCCACAGTGCTAGTCTTATATTTTTTTGATCCTTGTTACTGAAACACTGAATTAAATCTCGATTTCTCCTAACCTATCTTTTTGATAAGGCTCTACTGATAATTCTGTGAGACTTCTGCTTTCTTTTAGTTTTTTTTTCTGTTACTGGATCCTTGTTTATTAATCTTTGCCCGAAGAATGTACGAAAATCTTGAAATTACGTCATTTACGGCAATTTTTCCAAAATGATTGTCTTTTTCTAGTAATAGGTCAATATTTTACTTTTTTTTTTTTTTTAATTTAGGTCAGCAGAACTCTTTCGGAAAAGTATAAGGAACTATAGAGCTCACCACTGTGCACCTAAATCAGTTTTTAAATTTAAATTTTGGAAGAAATGATCTGCTAGCGGAAGTTAGCAGAGCATATTTTCATTCGACTTTTTTCGGGCAAAAAAGCCAGAACTATTTTTTTTAAGTATAAGGAACTCTAGAACTCACCTGCATGCCAATAGAACTCAATTTTTTTCGTGCTCTGCTGGGAAATGATCTGCCAAGTTCACGGACATAATGTAGTCTCTGTCTAGGTGCAAGTAATTTATTTGGGCTTCTCTCATTAACTCTTTTGGAAATGCTTTCATACAATGGGAACATGTGCGAATACCTTTTTATAAATACACAAATTTCAAAAATGTAAAGACAAGGAAGTGGAAGAATTTTTAGTGCTTTATATAATGGCTTACAATGCTCCAAATAGAAAAAGAAGTTTGAAACAGAGTGTGAAATTAAAAACTTGTATTGTCGCCGGCACGTAACTTAGCAATGTTTTGGCGTAGTGGGAGTGAGTAAGAGTATGTACATTTAGTGCAACAACAAAAAATTACACTTTTATTGCTTGTCATTATTCTGTGGTTATTGCCTTTATTTTTAAACATGTATGTTTAGTAAAAAAAAAGAAATTGCATTCTGCGCATCTATGTACCATCGAAGAAGTTCATATCTAACCACCGTAAGGACTATTCTTGCTTGCGGTGCTCGGCGACTATACATCCGGGCCGGTAACAGATGTGGTCATCGTGTTCACGGGATTTTGTTTTGAAACTGGTTAGATATGAACTTCTTTGATGGTACGTATATACAGGTGGCAGGGACATCGACGCGAAGTCTTTTACCATGGATTCAGTACATGATTCTGAACCTGACATTTTTCGTCGGTTATTTAAATTTCATTCAGTTGTGTTCCATACATTTTGACCGCATAGGTACTGCAGTTTTGTATGAAATAGTTGTTTTTTTTTAAATAACTGACGAAAATTTCAACTCAGTGGGGTTCAGAATCATGTACTGAATCCATGTAACAGATTTCGCGTCGATTTCCCTGCCACCCTTTTTTTTTTTTTTTTGAGGATGGGAAATTATCAAATAACTTCTCCCGCTCTGCGTGGAGCGGGAGGGCGTGTCAGACTTTTACTGACTAAAACCCACCCGTGTTCCTTCCGTTGCCTGTGTGCCGAGGTCGCGAAATCCCTTTCAGACAAACCCGCAAACCCGGCAGGTTCCCTGCCACCCTGTATACGACTCTTGCCAAGTTAAGGTAAGTCTATAGTTGATATTAATTTGAATAGTTTTTCTAATGAATGCCTTGAATATGCTTAAATTTTTAACTTTCTTGGATCATTAACTATTTAGAAACAATCAATTTTATAACTGCCTCATAAGCCTAATGACATTCAGCAATATTATTTGATGTTTTAGTATAAGAAGAGGTTGAGGAGCTCGTAGCTAAGTTCAGAACAGCCGCACGGGTTGATCCAATAGGTTAAGCTATGCTTGCCAGGGTTGGTCCGTGGATGGGTGATCATCTTTACATACCGCGACTCCTCCATGCCTCGGACGTAAAGCCGTTGGTCCCAGCTGCAGTCATTCGTGGATCTTTGACAGTCGTTACGGGTCATCAGAAGCCCGAAATTCTGACAACCAGACTTACCAAGGGTTACCGTATCGTATTACCCAATTACTGGGTTGTGGAGGCCAGATAGGCAGTTGCTACTAAAATACTGGTATTCAGCTGGACCCGATTAGACTGGAAGCCGACCCCAACATGGTTGGGAAAAGGCTAGGCAGATTGATTGATACCCAGTGACACTCGCGCATAAAGACGAATCTAACGACTTATTATTCATCAAAATCGATTCAACCCTCCTTTTTTGGCTCCGCCGCATTCGGGTAATAAAATAATCAATATTTGAACTAAGCCGCTGTTGCTAGTCTTTATTTCTCCCAAATATCTCTTCCATCATTCCCAACTTCCGCTTTATCAATCAGTTGAAGTAATTTAACTGTCACCATTATAAAATAACAAGCTATTAATATTTCTATAGACTGGAAGCTGACCCGAACATAGGAAAAGGCTAGGCAGATTGCAGTATAACAAGAGGTTCTTACCACAATATTGATTTGCTTCTTAGTGAGTCCAATGAAGTTGCTAGCAATGCACTCGTATGTGCCAGCGTCGTCTGGTGTTATGCTTTTGAAACGAATAGTGTCGTTCGTTTGTTGAGTCCAACTAACAGACTTGTTTGGGCTCTACAAATAAATAGGTATTCATTTACTTACAAAATATTTTCTTGTACATTTTATACATCTTATTTATACATATATACAAATAAACATATTCATACAAATAAATAAAATTTAACTGTCTGTTTGTAATGTCAAAATAACAGCTTTTTACTAAATGAACACTAACAAAAAAAATGGTACGCTTATATACGGTACCTACTTCTAAATAAAAAACAATTTCTCAATTTTTGTCTGTCTGTTTGTTCCGGCTCATCTCCGAAACGTCTGGACGGATTTTGGCGGGACTTTCACTGGCAGATAGCTGATGTTATAATGGATAACTTAGATTATATATAGTTTTATTTTAGAAAAATAACTAGGGTCCACGCGGGAGAAGCTACGGGCTGCAACTACACTCGAGAGCAATGAATCCGGGTCACTTAAAGAATGTTAAAAATCTCGGAAACTAAAAATGATAGGTTAATGCAATAAATTGTATTTAATAGACAATGTAATACTCCTTAAATGAAAGTAAAAAAAATATGAGTCACCATACATTTTATTAACACAAAATTACATAAAGAAAAAAACTGCTGATCTCTCCTTAAAACAAAAATAGGAAACATGAAATTTTTGAACTTTATTACGATTTTCTTGAATTTTAATACTTCGTATTGCCTCCTCGTGCTTCCATTACTGCGTTTACGCGGTTTGGCATGCTGTACACCAAGTTCCTTATACGATTTTGGGGAATATTCTCCCATTCCTCTGTGAGAGCAATTTTGAGCTCACGAAGCGTGATTGGGGGAGGGTTTCGTTGTTTTACGCATCTGCCTAGCTCGTCCCAAGCATGCTCGATCGGGTTGATATCCGGGCTGCGCGCTGGCCACTCCATACGAGTAATGTTCATCTCTTGAAGGTAGTCATTCACAATCCTACCTGTATGAGGTCGGGCATTGTCATGCATAAATATAGCATCCTCACCTAAATTGACCATAAATGGACCAACGTGATCATTGAGGATTTCTTCCACATATCTTACGCTAGTTAAAGAGCCGTTTTCTATGATCACCAGCTCTGTGCGACTTTCAGAAGAAATTCCGGCCCACACAAGTACAGACCCACCACCGTAGGCTACTTTTTCTTCGATGCATGCTTGCTTGAATCTTTCCCCTGGCCTTCGATACACTCTGTGTCTTCCATCGTGCTTGTAGAGCATAAATTTTGATTCGTCGGAGAACATAACTTTTGACCAATCTTCAATACTCCAATTTACGTGGCTCTGGGCATATCTTAGTCTTGAAATACGATGCCCACGCTCCAGTTTAGGGCCGTTTGCAGGTCTAAGGGGTTTTAAGTTAGATTCAGCAAGCCGACGTCTTACTGTCCATGCACTTGGGTTACTTCCTCCGAGGCGTCGAAACTGATTTGTGAGTTCAGTTCCTGTGAGAAAGCGATTTCGAAGCATGGTGTTCACCAAGTATCGGTCTTCTCGTGCTGTGGTACACCTGGTTCTGCCCGTTCCTGGTCTGCGTAGGTTAGAACCAGTTTCTTCGTAACGTCGGAGAACTCTTTGTACTGTTGACAGCGACACACCGACAGTCCTGGCTGTATCGCGCTGACTCCGGCCGGTTTCCAGCATTGTAAGTATTCTGGTGCATTCTTCAGGCGTAAGCGACATAATTTCAGCTTGAATAATGAATATAGAGCACTATCAACATGGTTTATGTACCCACATAAATGACAGATTACAAACAAAAGCAAAACCAAATGCTGTAATTTCGTAGTTCCATCTTCGAAAGTGGCCCTTTTTCAAATTTGATTTTTTTATGATATAACTTTACAATAACTAAGAAGTTTTAATACCTTCATTTAAGGAGTATTACATTGTCTATTAAATACAATTTATTGCATTAACCTAGCATTTTTAGTTTCCGAGATTTTTAGGATTCTTTAAGTGACCAGCAGCCTAATTACGTAATGCACGATCAATAATAAATTGAAACAGATTGCTAGTCCATTGCTTCATAAGTTCGAAAAAAAAATCTGCTCAATTTTTTTTTCGAACTTATAAATCAATGGACTAGAAATCTGTTTCAATTTATTATTGATCGTGCATTACGTAATTAGGCTGCCGGATTCATTGCTCTCGAGTGTAGTTACAAATATATTCATCTTCTGACTTCAATTTTTGGAACCAGTTCGGTATACCTAGAATTTACTCCACTTTTACAGAATCAAAAAAACAACATAAATACTTAAACTAATTTGGTATTATATTTAAAATTCAAACAATGAATAGTTCATGAATTTATTCACCACAAACAATTTCTAAAGAAATCTCGAGACTTTACAGCAGCGCCTCAATTACCGTCAGTCAACTTTTGCTCTTGCTATTAACCTCACCGTAAGTTGAGTACCTGCTTGCAAAGTACTAAACCAACTTGCTTTTATGATCCGTTCGAGTTATGGAGCTACAATGAGTCCTTAGTGACTTTAAGGTAAGTGAGCTGTCAGATTTAATAAAGGTTTACTACGCCGTTGAACCTCTAGAGGTACCTCTAAAAAGGTCACCGCAAACAGAGTACCCACCCACCCACGTATAAAGCCAAAATTCTAACTTTTGCTTCTGACAATCTAGACATAGATCTCTCTTGTATCGTTAAAGAATAGTCATACTTACAACTACTAGAGAAACCTTTTAAAATAGATTAAATTCTTTCGTATGGAGCAAGATCATCCCAGCCGGTCGATTCTGTAAAAATCTCACCGTGAAAACTTAGGTGAAGTGAGCTTAAAGTGAGCTGTCATTTCTAGAGATTAACACTATTGACAGCTCACTTCACCCAAGTTTTCAAGGTGAGATTTTTACGGAATAGCACGACTGTTCTTATCTTATTGATCTCCGCACGTAAGAGCAATATGGAATAACGTAAAAGGGACGGTGCACCTGGAAGTGCAGTGGAACATGATATGGATTCTTCTCATTCATTTAAAAAACTACTTGATTCTTGCCTCTCTAAGGAGGAGTAGTCTCCTCCTAAGAGAGGCAAGAATGAAGTAGTTTGTGGTACATTAGTATGTGAAGAGGAGGAGTGAGTAGAATTTGGCAAAAACATAAAAAAATAATCTTACCGCTTCAGGTATTTTCTTCCATTCCACTTTGGGTTCAGGCAACCCTTCCGCCATGCACTGTATCATCAAAGCTTCCCCTGAAGCCAACACTGCTTCTGGACTAGCTGACAGTTGTGTAATTACTGGTAATGTCATTACCTGTATGATAACAGTGTTAAACGTTATAGATAGAGGTAATGATGATGTAAGAATTGATTTGACCACTACCTTGTTTTTAGGGTTCCGTAGTAAACAAGGAACCCTTATAGTTTAATTATGTACGTCTGTCTGTCAATCCGCGGCTTAGCTCAGAGACGGTTTGTACTAGAAAGCTGTAATTTGGCATGGGTGCACATGTACATATTAATTACGCCGACAAAGTGGTAAAATAAAATCAATAAAAATTAATAGGGTACCTCCCCTACACGTAAAGTGGGGATGTTTTTTTTTTTCTCGTCTATCCCATAGTGTGAGGTATCGTTGGAAAGGTCGGTCAAAATATTGTGAGTTTGTGTAAACCATTTTTGGATAAATTTTTGTTAGAGTCAAGTGTCCCCCCTGCCAGCTTAATGGTTGGTTTTGGACATGGGCAAAAATTCACGGCAGTAGTGTATATAACGAAATTTAAAGGAAAACTATCACAGCTAAGTAGACTTTACAAGTTAACGAGTAATAATCGACCAACTTAAATTTGCGGTTGCAAAAACATGTTCTCCCATACGGAATGTATGGGAGAACATGTTTCCAACTACAAAGTTAAGTTTGTTCGTGCGATACATTCATTCCAACTACGGAACCCTTCATTGTGCGTGGTTCAACACACACTTGGCCGGTTTTTATTTTATAATAGATATCTCGTGCAAAGTATTAAAAATATTACCTACTTTGGAACAAATCTCTATCATTGTCTGTCACACAATTTGGAAGACATCATAAAAATAGTACCTTCCAGCACAGTATTATATTTCTTACATTTCGATATCAACAATTAGTGTGTTAAGTTTTATTTTGTCTTCGCATGTTGTCCTTACCTTGGCTTCTATATCCACTTCGACTTCTTCACCAGTAGACACTACTGATGCTGAACACTTGTATATCCCTTCATCATCATTATTAACATTCTTTACAATAAGCCCTTCTGGCATGACCTGATATTTTACTGTGTCGTTGGATATCTGCAATCAATTTAAAAACATATTCAATTAAAGTTATCAATCAATCTGCCTAGCCTTTTCCCAACTATGTTGGGGTCGGCTTGCAGTCCAGCCGGATGCAGTTGAATACCAGTATTTTACATGGAGCGACTGCCTATCTGACCTCCACAACCCAGTAACTGGGTAATACGATACCCCTTGGTAAGACTGGTTGGCAGACTTTCGGGCTTCTGACGACCCGTAACGACTGTCAAAGATCCACGAATGACAGTCGGGACCAACGGCTTAACGTGCTTTCTGAGGCACGGAAGAGTCTCGATATGTAAAGATGGTCACCCATCCACGGATCAACCCCGGCAAGCGTAGCTTAACCTGATGGATCGACCCGTGCAGCTGTTATTACTTAACGATATGGTAAGTCACCTCAAACCCAACAATCAGATTGCTTTCTTGCCTTTTAACTGCTGGCGAGTGATATTTAGATTCGTAACTGATAAGTCCAGATAAACAAAAATCGCAAAGGACTTCAATCGGTTTGATAGCTATGCCAAAAGGAAATGAGTAGTCCGAAGCATATGAACATGGTAACAAAACCGGGTATTACATGCTCACACATACAACCGACTGTTGACCAGACTGCAGCCATGTAATCCCATTACTTTCAGCAAAATAGCTTTTCAACATCATGGCCAGTCAAGGGCAGTACCTTTCTAAAGGCTCAAGACCAATAAACTCAGCCTATCGCAGTCCACATCTGGACATAGGCCTCTCCCAGGATGAGGCCACAACACCCTGTCGTCTGCCTTCGGCCCGCTAGCCGATACGCGGTCTCCACTCTAGGACTTCGCAAAGATTAATTTGTCTTTATTTACACACGGGTATGGTAAGCCACATGATGGATCGAAGACCTGGTTAGGGTCGCGGGAATTCTCTGGATGCGGGAAGTTTAGGACAGATCGTTGTTGCGATGATTGAGGGAGGTCTACGTCCAGCAACACATGGAAGTGGCCTACGTCTGAATGATGAGTGTACAGCCGTTCTGTAACAATATCACTGTAAAAACTTAACTGAAATGAGCTTAAAGTGAGCTGTCAATAGTGGTCAATACCTAACTTCCGGCGGAATGACAACTTACTTCAAACTCACTTCAAGCTCACTTCACCAAAATTTTTCACGGTAAGATTTTTACAGAATATACCGGTTGTGTGTGTGTTTAAGAATATATTCTTACCTCATTCTGTTCGTCTTTTCCTCTGTACCACTTGAAGAGAGGTGTATTGGCTCCCTTAGCTTGACAAGTTATTAGAGAATTGTTGCTGTGAACCAAGTACTGGTTTATCGCGGTCCCATAGAAATATAACGGATCTGTGAATATACATGTTATTGTAAAAAAAGTAATTCTCTACCCAACCAGCTTCCTTAATCAGTTTTCACGACTGACGCGCTATGACTATGGCTTCGACAACGAGTTTTAGATTAGTTATTCTTACATACCTAGCTACTTATATATTGATTGTAATATGGGATTTTCCGTATAGAAATAGCGACAAATTTTATCGTCATTCAAGTTACTTCAATATTATACAGGTTGGCAGGGATAACGACGCGCAACTGTTTTTTTAACACGTTCAGTGCCGGGAACCCTCCGGGAGGGTTCACCTAGTCGCATATGGGATACCGGGAGACCTCGTGGAAGGCTCATTTTAAATGTAGGTTTTTCTTAGCGAATATAGCATTATAAACCGTGAAAATAAAATGTGATGTATATTTTAACAAGATTTATTCGTATATGAGTTGGTTTTAAAATCCTAGCATTGTTTTTTTGTCTGATTTTACAAATATTCTCAAAAAATTAAAAGGTTGGATACTACGTATAGCTACAAGGCCCCCTGAAAACACTATTTTACTTCGGGTTACAGTTTTTTATAACACGGTTTTAAACCTAATGCCGTTGACCATCCGCGATAGTTAACTTTAGCGCAAACGTATTGCCGGCAACCCTCCCGGAGGCCTCACTTCCAATATGTATGGCGGCATGGCGTATAAGTTCTATGAAAAGTGGTTGGTGGAGTCGAGAGTATTAATAACCGACGGAAATTTACAACGCAGTGGGGTTCAGAATCACGTACTGAATCCATGGGTTCAGTAAATGATTCTGAACCCCCCTACGGGTTGTGTGCCAATGTCCCTGCCCTGCCCTGCGCATAGAGGAACAGAAAATGCACATCTTCTTACCATAAACATCCAAATTGTAAGTTTGAGAATGTTGTTTTGTTCCGAAGGTCGTGACGCATCGGTATTCTCCTGATAACGTCTTGCTTGTACTCGGGATATGGAGAGATATGCAGTTAGTCTGCTCTTCGATGTACACATTTGAATCTGTACCTGGTCTTGTGGAAACAATGTTCTTATTAAGGACTTGACAGCAAAAACAATGAACAAAACGATAAATTAATTTAAAAAAATGATGTATTACCTTCATTTCGTCGATAATTTTAATGCTTTGGTTACACGTACCGAGTACCTAGTAGGTTCTCAGTATGTGTAATCAAGGCATAAGAAATTAAGCTTATATTTAGCATTACATGAAGCCTCTTAAGAAAAGCGTAATTAGTTTCAAACCTAATTGAAGGTTTTCGGGATATTAATTAAACTCAATTCACATAATGTAATCGTTCACAAAGTAACTAGTTGTAAAATATTGACGGGCAGTTGTTGAAATAGTCTAGTAAAGTATTAAACATATCACATACCCCACAGTTATAGGTTTATTGTAAGGATCTAGCCATTGCAGCTGCTTGAGCGTATAACCTTCTTCCTCACAACAGCACTCTTCATAGAACGAACTGCCTGTAGTAACGCTCTTATTGTAGGCTAAATTCTCTTGAAAACAGGTTGAACAATCTGTAACAAAAACAATCATAGTTGAGTAAATAGTAATTACATTAGTAAAAGAAAGGCCGGGTCCAATAATACTGAAAGTAGATAAAAGCCTCCCCAACAAATAGATTTAGAAACTTGGTGACCTTATGGCCTGTGTCAATATATTATTAGTAGTGAGATAATATAGTTTTTTTTTTAAGTATGGCGATGCCAAGACTGACGAACTATGAGAATTTTCCAGTTGTTAACAAGACTATCTGAAGGCTGTATATTGCAAGAAATGGTTAGAAATCTAGAAATTGTATAGCAAAGTACTGCTGTTGACAAACAGTGGATCAACGGTTTGATAAAATTGTATAAGAACGTTTGCATATTAATTATTTGCAAAACCAAACAAACGCCTGTTAATTACTGTAATTTAAGCAAATAATAATGAAGTAAACAATCAAATCAGTATACTTATCTAACTAATTATAACCACACAATAAACCTTATTAATAAAGAGAACTGTACTTATACTTGACGAGGTAGATTGGCCGAGTTTTCTCATGGCGTAGCTTATTTAACTTTGCCGAAAGTCAGTCGTCGGGAAACATCGCAATCCCGCGCTTTCGACGCGTAACGTAATATTAAACTTTTATATAAGTTCATTTATCGGATCAGTCGAGTTTGTCGTTAGCGGGATTAGATCGCAGTTAAATATTATCCACAAAAATCATACAAGTTCTGTGTACTTAATGTGAAAAGTTTTATTATAGATGAGAAAGATGTGAAAGAATAGAAATCAATGATACGCATGAAAATGATAATTATCTCAGAAAAGTTCTAAAGTTATGTTGTTAAGATTAGTCGGTTCCAGTATCAGCCTATAATTGGCATCGGATAGCAAGTCTCTTTTCAAATAAGGGTTTTGGTGGCGATCAATCACTACGAGTATATACGATGTTCACTGAGTGTCGGCAATTTCGGATCATTAAGTACAGATACTCTAACTGAACTTTCTTATATATTAAGCTAGTAGAAATTATGACTAACGATAAGGTTGAATTCTAAACCAAGATAAGGTAAACTTCTACCTCAAAACATAATCCTAACTTATTTTATTTAATATCATAAATGCAAAAGTGAGATTGTTTGTATGTTACGCTTTCACGCTAAAACGGCTAAACGGATTTGGATAAAATTTGGCACATAGGTAGACCATGACCTGGGTGAGGACATTAAATACTTTATCCTGTTATTCGCACTGTACCTACTGTACGAGACTTATGCGGGTGAAACCGCGGGCTGCTGCTTGTAATATTATGAATGCGAAAGTGAGTTTGTCTGTTTGTTCCGCTTTCACGCTGAAACGGCTGAACGGATTTGGCACACGGGTAGACCGGACACGGGTGGATTAGAACATAGGATACTTTTAATCCCGGTTGTACATTCCTGTGGGCTAATTTCCAACATGCACGCGGGCGAAGCCTCGGGTAAAGGTTAGTAATATATATAACAAACAAAACAGTTCCGAATAGAAAAAAACATTATCCTCCACGAGTCCCCAATATTTTATTCCCTACATCAAAGACACCTTAAGCTTCCCAGAAGTCATTATTTTCGTTGTACGATATTATTAGGTGGAATCCCTACAGACAACTAATCAGATGAAATTGACGTACCTAGTGGCCGAAAATTGTGACCAACCTGTGTCTCAGCGTAATCAATAGCGAAGGTTTATAAGGGGGAGACGTATTGAAAGGGTCTATTCAATGTTGCTAACGATGTTATTGGTTAAGTCATTATAGCTATTCAACTGAAGTAAATATTATGGTTTCTTAGAAAGAAAGAAAATACTTAGGCTTTTTTTTCGGGCTGTGGTTTTTTTTTCGACAACACTGGCAGCATTACTTTGATATAGATAGAAGCAGTACCTACTTACTACCATTTTAGTTGGGATTGAAAACTTTTGCGTGAAGTACGCGCATGATAAGTCTGCGCGCGACTGGTGATGTACTTAAATCTATACTGTAATATTTAAAACTAACTTCTGCACGCGACTTCGTACCTTCCTCAAGAATTGGGCTATCAAATCCGACTTGTAGTTAGCAGATTACCCTCTACATACAAACTTACAAACATATTTTACCTCCTTATAATATTAGAATAGTTAAAATATGTTTATATTAGTTAACTAAATAATTCTATACTTAACCTTACATACGACAGCGGCATACGATTAGTTCCGACTTTTCTTGCGAGCACTCTAGGTGGTATGAATCTAACTATAGGAACTATAGACTATAGAAACGATGAACCTAGAACAGCCAAGCCAAGATGGTGCAAACGTAAATCTATGCAGTGATTAATTGAAATAGCCTGTCCAAAGCACATTGCTTTCCCATTTTCTGCGACTGCTATAGTAGTTTTATTAGGTAGTACCTGGCTCTGCTTTGGTGAAAATTGCGAATGCTCATTTAATAGTATAGGATAGTTCATACTAATTTCCTGTATAGTACATACTAATTCCATGCTGCCATTATAATAGGTACTTACTAATTCCATGTTGCCATGATAGTAGGGTACTTACTAATTCCATGCTGCCATTCTAAGGTCTAAACTTTGGGCGACCGAGCTCTGCTCGAGTGAAAATACGGAGAAAACGAATTTTCCCAGATATAGGACCTAGCTAGATCGATTTATCGCTCCCGTAAACCCCTTTATTGTAACTTTCATTGAAATCGTTAGAGCCGTTTTCGAGAACCCGATTACAAATATACATACAGGGTGGCAGGGACATGGATTCAGTACATGATTCTGAACCGAAATAACCGACGAAAAATTTCAACGCAGGGGCGTTGAAATTTTTCGTCGGTTATTTTAAGAAAAATCTGCTGTTCCATACATTTCGACCGCGTAGGTATTGCACTTTTCTATGAAACAGCAGATTTTTTTTAAAATAACCGACGAACAATTTCAACGCAGGGGGTTCAGAATCATGTACTGAATCCATGGTAACAGTTTTCGCGTCGATGTTCCTGCCACCTCGTATATATATAAGTATATACACACAAATATTGCTCGTTTAATAGTATAGGATATATAGTTACTTTTAAGCAATATCTAGCTTAGAATTTTCTTTACAATTGTAATTTTCAGGACTATCATCCTGGCCACATGTACATATGGGATTTCCAACAAATTATATCTCGTTAAAAACAATGAAAGTTAATTGCCCTCAACATTAATGACCTACAAACAATGTAAACAAAAAGCTATTTGATGAATCGACGCTTAGTAACTAACATGTTTATACCGAAACATAAAATTTTATTATCCCATAGGAAATTGTAATTTCATAAACAAAACCACTTCAATTTTAAGCGTAAATGAAGTCAGTATGTGTGAAATTAATTTACTTTAATTGCTTTGGCTCTAGAATTTATAGTGCTACTTAAAATGGCGGTTAGATAACAATTTCAATGAGTTGAGTATTTACTAAATGCCTACGCCATGTTTTAAATACCTAGAGGTATTCAATTACTACAGAAACATTCGAGAAATTTATCGAATGGTCTCGGATTCCATAGCAGACAAGAGTCTATAAAGTTTGGTTTATTAGATAAATATAACAAGGCGATTGAATGTCAATCGATTGAAACATAGACAAAATAGCCTGCAGAACTGTCATAGCCATTGTTATTTGATGACGTCTTGATTAACTATGGTGGAACGAGTACATAAGTAAATACATTTACGCAATTTATTACATTCCAAGTACCCTATTACACAGTTAACCAGATTACCCTGAAGTCTGAAACACAATACACATGCAAATAGATGCAACAAAATTACAGATCTCAAGATTACAGTCCCTTACATCACTGCTAAAGTCAAAGATTACGGTTTTTATGTCTATTAAACAAAGCAGTGGATGAATAACATAATTTATGTTGGGTATATGTGTCATGTCTTTCAAGGAATGCAAGGTCGGAATCATTGAGGCGTTAGAATCATCAATAAGGAGCAAAAGTTAGCCATTTTTATTTAGAGCTTCCTGCCTTTTTTATTGTGACGTAAGAACTTCTATTTTTGTCGTGTCAAATGTCGGTTAACGAACCAATTAGGCAATTTGTGGTGAAAATGGAAGTAGGACACTATTCAAGGTGGTCCCTGGATAATAGTTGATTGAAAATCTAATGATATACAGGGTGGCAGGGATATCGAAGCGAAAACTATCACCATGGATTCAGTACATGATTCTGAACCGCCATGCGTTGAAATTACATGAGAAGAATTTCAGATTCAGATTCATGTACCTACTGAATCCATGGTAACAGTTTTCGCATCGATGTCCCTGCCACCCAGTACATGTAATTATATAGTTTGCTACAGAATAGGTTTTTCCTTCCCTTGGACTTGTTAGGCTGTCAAGAGGCTTTGGACTTTTTGAATGTTTGTTAGGTATTTGGTGTAACTTTTTAGGTTTTGGCAAGTATCAGGCCAGTAGAACGTGCTTTTACCTTAAAAGCAGCTTGAGTTTGTTTGTCTTCGATAAAGCAGTTAATTATCCTTATTTTCCCATTTCGCCTTTTACACAGAACCGCGAACAAACATTTCGCATTGGCAGACCAAAACAAGGGAAAATCGAACAAAAATAATGTAAATCCGAAGAAAAGTTCTCTACTCCCCCTAAATTATCGGTTCGTTAGTGGAAAAGCATTGGAAACGGGGCAAACCACTACGATTTAATGTTATTTCTCCCAAGTGTAGGAATTAGCACATGGAAAACATCGGGGGGTGAAGCCCTATCGTTATTTTTATGGTTCAAATGGAAAAAACCTATAAAATGAGCGTAAGATTTAAATGTGGAGGGGTTCGTGTCAATAGCGGTTTGTAAGATGCTTATATTTTCGATCAATATACCTACGTTAGTTTGTATAAATCAAACAGAATGAAGTTTCTAATATGACTTTCCAATGTAAAATGTAAGTAATATCTATAACAATTCGTCTAAACTGTAATAAGTAGTAACTTGTCTCGTAACTTCATTATAATATAGAACAGCTGAAGACTACATATTATGTATTCTTCAGCTGTTCTAAGAACGTACCATCAGAATTCATCAATTCATTGTCCAACTACTCTGGTAACCCACTTTTCTTTGAAAGAAATGAATATTTCAATACACCGAAATTGTATGAAATTTTCTACATATAGATTACCCACCGTCAAGTAGCCACTTATCAAATAAGATCATCACATATTCAACAAATAGCTCGGCTACTCATAAAATATTCCGTTCTAATCACGTATCATCAGACCAATCGTTCCATAATTTAGTCGCCTTAGTATCGACACTTGCCACAAGTTGCCTGTCGTGCGAAGTATTATTAAAGTGACACAAACTATCGCCGGCGTCGCGCCGCGCTGTCTTTCAATTAAGCCCCATTATATCGCTGCTATACAAGTATTGTTTATAAAACACGTATCGTTTTACTGAACTGCTGCATTGTTTTTCCGTTTTGTTGTGAGAGGAAAATATGCATTGATATTTTGCTGTCTAATTGAGATGAATAGAGTAGAATCTTGTGACTCAGATTATTTAATTTTACTGTAACTTCCATCGCGGCATTGTTTATAAGGGAGATAAACATTTTTTTCAGACATTGAGATTATATATCGATTCGATCTATCCATAATCTATCTAAAAATAGGTAACTACCTACGCTTATACACTTCACTCATAACCCTGTTTCTATCGATTCATCAGTGTTTCAGAAGCAAATATTTTAGTGATATTTATTTTAGAAGTATGTACCTATGTAAGTAAGTTTATTCTCATAATGTATGTTTATAGTTAATATTATAGTTAAATTAGTGAATAATTAAGTGTTTTTATTTTCTCTTCTACTCTTACACACGTTGTGTACATCTATTTAACTACTTTCCTATCGCAGGTACGTATACTGGAAGAGATTTCTTTAGAAATAAGCATCACTTTTGTACGTATTTTCTGTTCCTTTCTTCTTGTCTGTTTATATGTGTGTATATAAAACGTTAAATAAAAATATAAATAAAAAAAATCTGCATAAATAATGTTTTCGAATTATTTTAAGCGTTCTCATTTAGTATTTGCACTGCATCCAGTCACACCTACATTCAAGCTTATTTTGCACAGCCGGAAAGGAAAACAGCATAACGATACATGATACAATGAATTTAAAGTTAAAACGGACATCTGTTACATTCCATATTCCACATATTCAACATTTGTATGAAAATTACCCAAATAAAATACACCTAATATTATATGACCGTTTGACATTGAGTCCAGATGCGTGTTAATCTCTGTCCATCTAAATAAAACCAGAATAGATTACACGTCACGGTTTTGTTCACAAAACAATGTGTGTGTTCGTAATGCCTGGGACATTCTAGTATTTACCCGGCGTTTTCGCTAGACGTGGCGCCAGAACTTAGGAAAACATGGGAGAAACTCGAAGCAAATGTGAGCGCAGCGTTCTTAAGATGTCCCGAACGGGACGTGTTTGTTCCAGAGACGCGTATGTTTAAACAACAGTTTGATACCGACCTTAATCGAGAGATGAAACAACTAATAATTGGTGAAGCCGAACTCAGTCTAGTTTTGAGCTTGATGTTTGAGTAGTTAAGTACCTACGCAGTGGGCAAATTAGCGCAGTACTCTGTTGTTGTAGGCAATTTAAGTGGGATAAGTAATTGCTTGCGCGATATTATAGACGTAATTATTACCACAGACGAGTTTGGCAATATCTGGGATAGTATTACCTCATTATAAGGGCTGGATTAATTACTTTGTGGGTAATTAACCACTAGGAAATCGATCCCTTGTTTATAGACAAGACCCATAGTCGGCACAGGGTAATATTGAGATGATGTGTGTTTAGTCGATGTCTTAAAAGTGTACAATCAGTTATGTGAAACCAAGTTATCCTATATTGATAGCCTCGTCTTAAATATAGGGTGGCGATTTAGTCACCTGCATCCGTCAAAGGGGTGATTCTACCCATTATAGTAAACAACTTTTGCTATGAAACTCATATACGAAATGAGAAAAAAAAAAAAAAAAAAAACTTACAGTAGATAGACCATTTCGATGCATTTATGAAAAGTATTTTTTGAGCTTGGCTACACAAGTCGTGAAAAGTGACAAATGAAACTTGATTTTACAATGAATCTGCCTAGCCTTTTTCCAATTATGTTGGGGTTAGCTTCCAGTCTAACCGGATGCAGCTGAAGACCAGTATTTTACATGGAGCGACTGCCTATCTGACCTCCACAACTCAGTAACTGGATAACACGATACCCGTTGGTAAGACTGCTTGCCAGACTTTCGGGCTTCTGACGATCCGTAACGATTGTCAAAGATCCACAAAAGACAGCCGGGACCAACGGCTTTAGGTGCTTTCCGCGGTACGGAGGAGTCTCGGTATGTAAAGATAGTCACCCATCCACGGACCAACCCCGGCAAGCGTAGCTTAACCTGATGAATCGACCCGTGCGGCTGTTATTACTTAGCCACAAGCTCTAAAAATTAAACTTGATTTTACATTAATCATTAAATATCACAATATCATGACAATAATAGGTGTCTAGGTACGTACTGCTTACAACAAAGCTAAATGCTTGCACTGACTGGACAGGTCCACTCAAAGCTGTGTGGTTCTTTTCTCAAAAGACCATTTCAGACACTAATCTACATGGTCCTCATATGGCCTGACCAAGATTATATCTGGACTTTAAAAGAGACTGTGACCTCTGAGTTTGTTTCGGCCTTTCTTCTCAGAGTAGTCAGATAGGAAACGCCGAACTCATCTAGCAATTTTTTTTTTTTTTTTTATGATGACGTGTAAAAGTGATTCCCATATCCTATTTACAGAATAAACAATTTCATTTTATACTCAGTAACAGCATCGTTACATCTAAAATATTTAACAAATGCATAGTTGATTGGTCTCATTTGTCCGGGTGTCGGCCACAGTCATGCAAGTCATCAATCTAAGTAGAGAATAAGGAACAATTTAATTTGTGTGGGGTACATGACCAACAGTTAGAATGGTGAACACATCGTAGTGAGTATGACCGACACCTCATGACGGTTTTTTTTTGCATATGAAGTTGAATTTTGAAGACCAACCGTTAGCCATTTTAAATATTATATTTTATATAAAAATGTAGTTTTTTTTTTAAATATCTTATTCATATCTCATTGTATGCTGCACCGGTCGACGTCTTAACGTCAACGTCGGCTGTCGCTGAAAATCAGCACTGGGGCTCTGTCTCGCAGCATTATGCTAAGCGCGATGGCCGTTTAGCGTGAATGTGACGCATATTTTCCCCAACTTATTCTTTTTTTGTTTTATGTTCTTTCTTTGCGTCATATTTACCGTAAATAATAGTAATTTCTTTTTTCTTGTTTTGTCTACACAATTTAGGGCTGATGTTTTCAAAGCCAGATATTTAAGCTAAAATTTTTTTAGAATTTTTGACGGTTCGTCCATACAAAAACTGCTAAACGTCAACATTATTCCACGAAAAAAAAAAGTATCTCACCTTGGAAAAATAACCCGTAGTCGGCAATTCGGCGAGTCTGTTGTCGGGTTGTCAGTCAGAAAAATGGATCGTATGATAAAGGCCTTAACAACTCGTATGAATATTATTTCTCTAAACATTATATCCTCTACCTATGTCAAAAACTTGACACGGGATACGAATTGGACACCTTGCAGGAATATGAATATTTTCTGTTTCGCCGGGAAATATGAATATGGGAAGGAAATATCAGATATCCTTTTAAGATCACTGGTAAAATAATAAAAGGTCATGGAGGAGGTCATTAAGGTCTATTGTACCTACACAGAATTATGACTGTATCTTGATCGTAGTTTTTAACTCGTAAATACTGCTCAAAATATGCCTTTTTCTAACAAATAATGAACTTACAGGTTTGTCAGGCATTGGCTCGTGTTGGTAAAGTAACGCGATAATTTCAGGAATAATTATTAAACATACTTAGGTTTTCTTCTTTTCGTGTGGTTAGTGACTAAACTGGTATCAGAGTTTTAAAGCCGCCTCTGATTTGGCTTCACCCTTCTACAGGCTTCACACTTCAATGCCGATGAGAGATATTTCTCGACGACAGTAGATCTCTCAGGCATGCCGTTTTCCTCACGATGTTTTCCTTCACCGTTTTTGAAGTAAGTTATAATTATACTATACGCACATGAATCCGAAAAGTCAGAGGTGCGTGGCTTGGGTTCGAACTCGAGACCTATGTCTTGGCAGTCCGACGGTCACACCACTAGGCTATCACTGCTATGGTGTCTGCTGCTACTACGCAGGCACCAAGAATTTGACCAAATAGTAAAAACGTTCACACTAAGTAATAAATAAAACCTTGCTGATACCATAGTTGACTAAAAATGCTTTTAAATTGAAGAAATGTCAGTTAGTCAATCGTTTTCCTCATGCAATACAAGAAATACTCTTTTAGTTTTTTTAACAAAACAACCCATTTGTTGGAACAGTACCTTTTTTCTAATTAATGGTAATCTATTTAAAACATGAAAGTAAAATGAACAACTTTTCACAATGCACGATCGCAAGCGGAAGTCATCGAAATTGAGGAATATTTTTATCTCCTCCGTTTTAAATATCTTTGTCAACCATCCAATCATTCCTATTTCAGTCTCCTGCACAAAATTCTGAAATAGGAATGACCGTTAAAAGTTAATAGGTCACGGATCATAAGTTCCAGTATAAATAGTTGGTCGTCATCTGGTATTAATTAGCGTCCATTGTTGTACGTAATAGGAGTTTGACGTAATTTTAAGATTATTATCGAAGCTATCCGATATCCAAGGTGATTTTGCTAATTAGCTAACGAGATTGGGAGGAAAAGTGAAACGTTAAGTTTATAATATCTCTGCATAATTATAGGTAAGCATCCACTGGATGCGAGAAGAACAGAACCGGTCAAAGTGGCAGTGCTGGACAGAGGCCTCCCCCAAGGAGGCCTCTGTCCAGCAGAGGATGATTCATAATTATAGTATAATAGTAGGTTCTACTATTTTCTAATTAGAGGCCGCACGGGTCCATTGACCATCCATTTCATACCGAGACCCCTCCGTACCTCGGAAAGCACGGCTGTCATTCTTAGATATTTGAAACGTCTGGTCGTTATGGGTAATCAGAAGCTCGACAGTCTGACAAGCACAGGGTTGTGGAGGTCATTTCATGTAAAATACTGGTACTGCTGCATTCGGTTACAATGGAAGCCGATCCCAACATAGTTGGAAAAAGGCTAGGTAGATAATGACTATTATTTAGAAGAAAAGTTTTTCTTTCAGTACAGCTTTCAGGAGATTTATTTATACCTAACGTATGTTCTCCTGAAACCTTTGAAGATTATACTTTCACGAGTCACGTCCTGTCCCAAGAGACAGTATCAGAATCGATTTTTCTTGATAGTTACTTGCGAGCCTACGAGTGAAATGAAATCTCGTCTCAGGTAGGTATGTGTACGATTTGTAACCGATCGTAGCCATTATGTAGCACTCTCTTATTTGTCGATACTTTGTGGATATTGAGATAGATAGTGTAGTAGGTATCTATTATTTCATTTTTGGGATAAATTACAAACAACATTTTATTGTAAAAGAAAGTATATAGTATAAAATACAATAGACGACGTATATTTAGTAACCTAATCCGCTTAACTGTTCTTAAAGAGTCATCAAAAACACTGTAAGAAATCGAACACTGCGTTCGGTGCTTGATGAGGCAACACGTCGTGTGCTGATTCACAACAACTCAATCGTCATCCTGAGGATGCCTCGTTGACAGGTGAAAAACGTGTCGATTTCTTACAGGGTTCTGTATGGCTCTTTAAGAACAGTTAAGCGGATTAGGTTACTAAATATACGTCGTCTATTGTATTTTATAATGGATTTCTGCAAAATCACGCCTGAGTCAATTAGCTATATAGTATAGTAAAATTATGGCACTTATTTTGTTATAAAATTACCGTAGACACACTGACGGCTAACTGTGACATTAGACTCATAAATTATGTTCGTATTTACTCTACATTAATGACTGTGGATTAAAATAGCAGTCTAGACTAAAGCGAACCAGAATATAAACCGTTTTATATTATTTTCGTGTTTTAGAACATTTGCTGTCTATGTAAATACTAATCTAGTTTATGATAAATTACCTCTGGGGGCGACGAACTAGATACCCACGCATTGGTTTAGAGGTCCTGTATTTTATTTTAAAGGATTTTAGTAACAAACGTAATTCAAACTTTATACATTGATTTGTTTTGAAGTTTTATTTTATTTTTAATAACTGAAGGGTACATTTTCGTCATTGATTAATTCATCAAAATGCGTTAAGATCGTACTTTCCCATTGCAGTATTACCTCAGCAAATAGAAAGCAGCTAGAATTTAAGCTAATATTTTATATGGTTTATGACATTTATTTCTCAAAAACAGAATACAATTATTCACTTATAATTAGAAACACAAGTTGGATACATATACACCGTGAAATTTTAGTCGCCTTACAAAAGGCAAAAAAAAAAAAAAAAAACAATTTTTTAATTGCTCGTAGAGGTATTTTATGCCGGGTACATTGAGTGGCCCTTTGTTGTGTGCTAGTCGACTAAAATGTCACGGTGTAGGATTTTTTTTTTTTAATGAATGTTTAGTAGTCATTGGATACATGAAGTGGGCTGCTTTTGTAATACGACTAAAATGTCACGGTGTATAAACGTTCCTTGAAACGAGTATCGGAACGGTGTCTTTAAAGTTAGAAATAGGTAGGTACTATATTGTTAGTCATTAACTGATCATTGTAAAATAAACTATGCTAAAATACCTATATTGAGTTTAGAAGGTATCTTATATGACCAATGAATCAAAAATATGGAGAGATATTATACCAACATACCAACATCCAAAACATTTCTTATTAAATAAACAAGGTCACTCTTCCCGACTTGTCTTATATCAGTCAAGAACAGACATCGTTATTATCCAATTGAATACATTTAGTGAACGGTATTAGTCTTGCAACTTAATAAAGGCAAATCAGGAGTAAGTGTTTGAGTTCCGACCTTTTACTTTTATCGTAAAAATAAATGTAAAACTCAAATAAAGGAAGATACATAGACCTAATAACAAGGGTTTGCAACAAGTTGCTGTAAAATAAACGTTAAATTAAACGAGCAATATTATATATATATGTACGTTGTAAGTTCTCGAAAACGGCTCTAATGATTTCGATGAAAGTTGCAATATAGGGTTTACGGAGGTTGAAAATTGATCTAGCTAGGTCTCGTATCTGGGGAAATTCGTTTTCTCCGTATTTTCACCCGAGCAGAGCTCGGTCGCCCAAAGTTTAGAACAAGATGGCTACCTTAGAATAATGACATGGCAGCATGGAATTAGTAAGTACCCTACTATCATGGCAGCATGGAACTAGTATGTAATGTACCTACATGGAATTAGTATGAACTATCCTATACTATTAAATGAGCATTCTCTATTTTCACCCGAGCAGAGCTCGGTCGACTAAACGTTAAATGGAAAAGCATTTTATACGGTAACTTTTTTGTTGAACGGTTTTCAATTTTACAAGTAAAAAAATATTGTTTAATTCGATGAAATAGTACATAAATGTCGCGGCCTGCAACAAACAAACGTGAGTCCACCAATGCCTGCTGGCGGCCAAGGCTTATTCATTACTTTTCTCAAACAATGCGCAGAAATTCTAACTAAGTAAATTAATTATAAATTCCAGAATCAGTGACGAACAACGATAATTTTTCACGCATCAATGCGTTCATTTATTTCTACTATACTATAAACAGCTCTATTTGCAAAATTTAAATAAAATCTTTGATTAGTTACCTCCTTGGTTACCATGTATTGAAGTAAAAATTCGTTCCATTTTTAAATAACACGACAGATATGAGTTTTCATAGTAATTTATTCGGCCGCTAAACACGCCAGATATGGAATTTCATACAAACATTGCCGGCCGAGCGCTTGTATGTATTCGACCAGTACCGAAATTTCGATTTATCTCGAAGAAGTTTGTCAAAATTATGTTCGAATTTTCAAGCGTGTTTGAGAAAAACTAATTCAGTAACGTGTCTAAATGAAAACAGGCTTGAATTGTATATTTAACCAACATTCCAGTGTTCATTTTAAGCCTCATTTTGAAAAGAAAATGCTATATATTCGTAATCTGCTATTTAATGGATTTTAATCTATGATAATAACTATGAATAATTTTATTTTATTTGTGCAATTGATTTAGTAGTTTTTCATTTTATAGGTTGAGGGTATTATTAGACTTGCTGATTTTGCAGTTAACGCATAGTTTTTTATAATAAATCCAGTACTCTGGTATTCAGTAGCTCATCAATCTTCAAGAGATTCTCACTGACGAAATAGTTATTTGTGTCGGAAATTCTAACAGGCTCATCTAAGAATCACAATGGAGTGGTACGGGAACAATATTTATAAAAAATCTTTATATTAGCGTCGATCGAATTAATCGTCTGTCAATCCGTGCTTAAAGTATCAATTTTTTATAACAACAAAACGTGCGTTTTAAGGTTTTATGTAAAATTGATGAAAAGATGGGATATAGGGATATTTCAAGAGAGAACACCTCCACACAAACTATTCAATTTTGTTCTCTTAAATATCATAGGCAAGACATACTTTTGTTGCTTAAAAATAAAATAAATTAACACAACGCGTCTAGAAGTACACAACATTTTCTGAGGTTATCTAATAAAGCATCTGTGTCTAGTCAAGGCTGCGAAATTAGATGGCAAAGCATTAGACAAAAATTCTTCAATTCAAAAGCCCGAACACGCGTCCCATTTAGCAGCACCATGACACAAATAATGGGGCTCATAATTTCAGGAATTGATAACGTCACATGTGCTTAACGAGCTCAACTAGCCGGCGGACGAACGAACGCATCAAATTGACGATGCAGGCTCCTAACGTTACGCTTTTAAATATTTTGTTACCGTAACTAACACTTGTGGAACATGTAATACAGAAAATATGTAGATTATTGTGTTTTTATGTGTTAATTATAAAGCGAAGCTGCGCTCATAATTATGATTCCAAACTACAAAAGAATAACAACGATTTCTGAAACGCTGTTCAAAGTATTTTGAAAAACTCGTGTCAAGATTGATCGGCGGTTGTTATTTTCGCCAACCAATCAGTACCTAATGTGAGATTTGAAATGACATTTGAATACTATTACTTTATCCAGTGCGACTTAACTGTGGTCGTCGCTGGAATGCAAATCATGTTTTTTATTTTATTTTGGTGTTTATACTTATTATTACGAAACAACTTAACGTACGCAAGTTGAAAAAAAAAAAAAAACTTTTTTTGAAAACAGTACCGTCAGAGTTACGACACAACGCGAATGATTCCGAACCCCCCTGCTCGCGGCAGTGCTATCACCGCGTCAGTAATTGTCCCTTTACATATGTAGGTTAATATGATATCACATTACATTCCGAGCGCGGCAGCAATGTCGCGGCAGCACTGCTGCAACGGCACTGCTGTGCGGCGTTCATTACAGCGATAACACGACAAAACAGCGAAACACCACGAACAGCAAGTGCTCGGAATCAGCGCAGCAGGTAGCACTGCCGTGTCAACACTGCTACGTGCGGCGAGGTTCGAAATCATAACTTTAAAAGTCGTACGGGTAGTACCTTAGAGATTACTACAGATAACTTTCAGAAACAGGGTGTACCTATGTAACAAATTTTCTATGCCTAGCTAAAACTCACTCATATGTAAAGATTGTGTAAAATAACTAGAGCAGAAAGATACCAATGGCAAAGACGTGTTTTGCAACTCATACATTACGAAAAATGAACAAAGTTAACACTCACGTAACTTTTACAAAACTGATTTCAAAATCCAAGAAATCTTTTCTGAAAACGTGTGATGGTTACATTACTCGCACTTATCTTGCCATTCCATTATTTCGTTTACACTATCTCGCTACTTCAGGTGTAAGAGAAAAATATAAAGTTTATTACGGAGCTTTACCTTGGAGAAAGTAGGTTTGTCACTGAGAAATGGTTTACTTTAGTGCTTAAAGTAGTGAAGCTACTTTGAGCCACTGCTAATAAAACTAGAACTACGTACAACGTTGACTACACACTTAAGGGTTTGACCTAGTTTGGAATTATATCTGCTACTGAAACTGTGCTGTCGCCCTTAGTATATAGTTGGTTAGCTGCGCGAAAGCACAACTGAATAAAATGATTAGATACTTAAAAATAAAGACTGGCCTCGGAAAATTGATAAGGCTACATCGGTATCGCAATAAGAACAAAAAATTTAACTGCCATATCTGGATTTGAAACATTTTTGTTCCATTTCCTAATACCTTACTGATCAAACATTTCAAAATGTGTGCTGAAATCCTTAGTAGAAACCGAGCGTTCAGTTTGCAGCTTTAAAAAAATGGATCAATTTTTGGTACGCATTGACTAACGTAGAACTCTTTCTTTTTTTAGTAAACGTTCAGAATAAGCCCTCAAATATCTGGGTGCATTTCGTCTAGATAACCTAAATTCACCCTAATAATAACATTATTGATTAAACATTAACGTGTTTATCCTAGATACCAACTCGGATTCAATTTCAAACATTTAAATGTCTGACTTTGACGCAAGATTTATACTATCTTACAGTCACATAAACATTAACAGAAATTGTTTATAGATCTAAATAAATAGCTATTGCTATGCAAAAAGATTAGCTCGTGTCAAGGGAAGTAGGTTGTAAGCTAACATCTGGGTTTAGTGATCAAAGGAGACGAGCCTATTTTTATTTTTACACCTGTGCCGTACGGCAAATAATATTCAATTCTACAGAGAGTGTACTGAAAAAGAAAGATTACTGGTATTTACGTGATTGCAGGTAACATTTTCATCATAAATCTGATTCTATTAGCTTAGTAAACTTAAAACACAGGATTAGTAGATAAACTTTCAAGGCGTTGGCCCCTAAAAGTTGGCAACATCGCAAATAACTGTCAAATATTTACCTGTATTGATTAATTTGGCCATATTATTTCATAATCAATATTTTAGTTCACTAGTTAGCCATATTGAATATTTCCATAAAGTAATATTGCCAAATTAATCAAAACAGCGAAATATTTGACATCTATTTGCGACGTTACCTATTTTCAGAATACACGCTCTTAATTTCCTACGCAACCTTTTACCAAGTTGGGTTTATTTTGTTATTTAATATTATAGTTGGAAGTCACAAATATTTGAAGCTTACACATCTCATAAAACGTGCAGTATATTAATATACCGAAGAACACCTATATAAACATAACAATAAACACCAATATTCCTTGAAAAGTTTCAATGATCATCTTTTACCATTTATTTAATTTTCCCTGATTCTGGTTATTGGGTAATATCAAAAATGATATTTTATTCCGCTTTTACACACAATTCGGGGAAAAGCTTTCGAAATGGTTTCTGGTTTGATAGACAGTATGAAAATTGAGTTGCCCCAACATCGTAATACGGAACACTGGAACATGCACGGTTTGACAGCCCTATTTTCAGTTTGCCGTCGAATTTGTTATTAAATTTGCTGTTCCATATATGTACAGAATAAAATAAAAAATACTTGTAGAAAAACCTCCTTTTGTTAACACAGTTTAAAGTTTATGGTTCATGGTAGGTACAACGGGTCGAAGCGCAGTTTATTTATATGAATTATTAAATCAATATTATAATTAGAAGTATAACCTTCAATCTATGTCATGGGTTCTAGCATTGTACTTTAGGTATCTAAAGATAAGGTTACCCAAAAGATAATATGTAAAGTAAATTATGTTTTAGAAACAAGGGTATCGTTTCAATCACAACATTGAAGAACAAGTAAAATTCAACTAGTGTGTACTCGAAAATTCTGCTTACGGAAGTCTAATGTCCACTTAAATAATATTCCGCGAAAGTCCTTGCAATCAATCACTGTAAAGTTACATGACACTCAAAGTGTCGGCCAAGATCATTGTCTATTGATACAATAATTGACCTGCAACTCTTCTATTGGGAAGTACTTCTGCGAAATTGCTTCGACCTTGTAGTCATGCACGCAAACTTCCCGACCAGACATTATTAGTGTAAATTATATACAATAAACACTGCATATATGTACAATGGTACTCTATTATTACTCGTAACATGTCTGTACACTCATAGAAATAAGAATTTGAGTAGGACTGTTGCTACTACGTAAGATAATTAAGATTTTTGGCAAAGAAGTAATTAACTTGTTAGGTAAGAGGATATTCAAATCCCAAAGGATTGATTCTTCATGCGTGTGAAGCCACGGTCATAGTTAGTATATGTTTATGTACCTACAGATTCACATTAACTTGACGGGTTTCTTAATTACATTACAGCTATAGCTTGCTAATACGTCTGATATCGCGGTTGTGCTGAAAAAATGAAGTAGGTACGTAATTCCAAATCCTTTACGCTCTTAACTTAACAGACATTAAATGTATTATTAGTGGTAGTAAAAATCTACTGGTCACATTCGTTGAAAATAATTATATTAAATACTAGCTTCTGCCCGCGACTTCGTCCGCGAGACCTTAACCTAACCGTATAACCTTCCACAAGAATTGGACTATCCACTAGTACTTACGACGCTTACCCCCTACATACATTTTATAATGTTATTAGTATAGATTATTTATTCAAAGAAAATGTAAACAAGATCTTAATGATTTTTTCCAATCGACCGTGGTGGTTATCGTAATGAAAATTGATAATTAACTTTAATCATTTATGTATAAATGATTAAAGTTTTCCGAAAGATTCCATGATATTATTAAAACTACCTCGGTGCTTGTTATGAATTATGTAAATACCTAACTATGTTCACGCACAATGGTCCATCTGAAGGACTTATGCCCGTTTTCACCGACAACTAAGTGACACCTAAATGAATCCTTAAATAAAACTCCACTGTTGGATTTTCAACTCTCCGCGCTGAGCCTAGCGTTGAAAATTCAACAGTGCAGTTTTATTTAGGGATTCATTTAAGTATCACTTAGTGTTGGTGAAAACGGGCATCTGTGAGGAAACAAACCTCATAATATAGAGAACCTAACTATGTTTTTTTAAGATAAAATCACCTAAACGCTAAGTAGTTAGCTTCTTACATAATTATGTTAAGTAGATAAATATTGTGAAGCAATATGCAAGGACTTGTTTCTTTACTTAGGTTTTGCATGTTAACGACACAGGTCAAACGGATTGCAGAAATAATAATTGAATACACATTGGTTTTAGAAGAAGCGTCTGATTCAACATCGTCGTTCACCTGCCCTTATCGCAATTTATTTGGAGTCGGCGCAACATGAAGCATCTTTTTATATCATGGAAAAGGCAATTTTTTTTTTTTATAAGAAATCTCTAACTTATAAATAACAATGTATAACCTAAAACTTAATCAAAATAAAAATAAAAGTTTTGAACTCACCATTTGGAAATAATATCACGAAAACAGCATAAAAAACAAAATTCTTCTTCATTGTGAAAAATATTTATCCTTTTACGAAACAAAACACAAACAATACAGATAATAAAAGTTCAAGGCTGACACATTCTATTTTCGCGCCTTTTTTATTCAAATACGTTCGAAAAATGTAGTTGCGTTCCAAATAAAGTGATTGTTTATGGTTCGTGCAGATGCGGGCAAGGCTTGACGCGACTGATGTTTGTGCCTCTTTTACTGACACTGAGCTCGGAAACGGGACGTAATATTGAAGTATAAACATCACGCTTATTTTTAGAGCATTTGGACTGCTGGAATGTCACTCTGTATGGTGTACTACTACTCACCCGAAGATCTTTAAACGGTTAAATTAAAACCTTACGTAACTTTTTAACAAGTGGATTGTCGGGTTGTTTGCTTCCTTTTTTTACACAGGCAAAGGCGTTGTTTTTTGTTATCAGTTTAATCGTTTTTCTCCCTTAAATGGGATGATATTTCAGATTTTCATTCTTGCGGTACGATCACCCTTTTGAACGTCTAAGGGGTTCTTATTGCGTACGAAAATGAACAAGCTGTGTGCTTCCCCACTTAAATAAATTGTTCCTTGTTACTGAAAAGAACAGGATTAACATGGCGTATAATGGTTTCTGGAAACTTAAAGGGTAGCTCGAAAGAAGCAACGTTGCTTAATCATGTTTGAAATGCGTTCTAATGGATTAATCGCGCTTAAAAGCACCCAAATTGCTGACAAGAAAAGTAATCCAAACAATAGAACCCCTCCGTAGAAGCTACTTAAAAATAAAATTATGATCGAGTTGTAAAAAGCTTGTATATTTTATTTAAAAACAAAACTCTGTTATGGAATATTTTCTTCGGCACCACTGATTACCAGCTCATATTATATATACCTATAATATGAGCTGGTAATCCGTGATGCAGATAATAAGGAAAGTTATCCTTTGTGTTCTGTTATTTAATTTAATTAGTTTTAATTAATTGGCAATCACAATAATAATTTATTTATCCACCCACTTCAGTTACAAATTAATAAATCTGTAAGTAAACTACATAAAAGGGATGTTTCCAGCCTTTTCCCGAAATTGTTGGAACAATTTCAGAATTTTGTCCCTTTTGAGTGTTTGCCCGGACAATTTGCCTAATTGCCTTCCTACAAAAACAATCACCTTAAACCTGAGGCAAACACTGGCAATAACATTCCAAGGAGGGGAACACCGATTATTTCGGAACCCATTGTCCAAACCTTTTCGGGATGCTGTTTTCCTGTTAGAAGGCCATTTTGGTCACCTTTCCCCTAATTGTAGGCAAGCGCCTTAAGCGACGACCAAACATTTCCATGAGATCTTTTGTTACAATTGTATTACATGTTTGTGTCTTGGGGCGTTTACAGATAGATCCTTTTTTGACTACATACCTATGGAGGTTTTCTCATTCGCTTTTGTATAATTTGGAAAACAGGTGGCCTGCAACGCAAGGGGATTGTCGATGCATTTCCGACATTTGAGTCAAAAGCAAAAAGTCTATAGTGTAACTAATCAATTTCAAAATGGAACAGCAATATGTAGATATGGAAATTGGCGACAGCACTTTTCCAAAATGAACTCTTTATCAAGGAGCTTTAGGTATACTTTGCTGGTGACTTAACAGAATGTATCCGCCAAAATACATACAAGGTTGACAGATAAATTGGTGTTCACTGTATCTAGAAGTTAACTCAACTGCCATCTATTCCCGGAACAACGCCTCTTCAAACTTCAAAAGAATCACATGGCATTTTTAGACTATTTCTTCTACTGAGTCATTCATTCAATTTTGTTCTTTGTTATTTCATACATCGTTTGGGAGAATGATGTCGCAAACTCGCTATAAAATAATTAGTTCATTTAAGAGCGTACGCACAGTTAATTGTTTCTTTCATCAAGGTCACGGCTCGTATTTTTATATGATATATCTAATTTTTATTGGACATTATGAAAATGGTTTCACTTTTAGTTAGGCAGAAATATGTTATGTAATTGTTCACTACACTTTTTTCATACGTGCCAAAGTAATGTAATAAAGCGACTCTGTCTGGCCTTCACAACCCAATTAGATACCAACTCGTAAAAACCGATACCTATTCAAAGAATAAATAGTACCAGACTTTCGGGCTCATGAATAACCCTAACCAACGGTCATATAGTTATTCGAATAAAAACATTGGTTTAGGATTTAACAGGCTCTTCATTTCAAGGAGCAGTCTTCATGTCTCGGTTTGAAAGCTATACATGAGTTATCCGTGTTGGTTACTATTTAGAACCTCGTTAATCTAAAAAACAACAGGGGTTTTTTGTTTCCCAAGTGAACAGGACCTAAGAACACCTTTATCTCCCGATTGTATGATAAAATCTTTTTGTACGAACTCTTGCCTTTCATACGCGTCTGTATTTTCCACTGGTATATGATATTTCATATACCAAACACCTTGCACCAAAACCTACATATCTACCTTGCTTGTTTTTTTGTACCTAGCAGCAAAACCTGCTATCAGCAGTATTCTGCTGATAGCAGGTTTTGCAACTAGGTACTACTACGCCCTTGGATTACGTAGATTTCAGGGAAAGAATACAAATGTGTAGTTTCAAACGTAGAAACAGAAAATTATTTAATTACCCATTAAAAGTAGGAAAATACCATAGCCAACCTAACTCTGTATCCTGTCCTGATGACGTTAAAGTTTTTAAGTTCAATACAAAATGTGGTTTGTATAGTCAATTTATAGTATAGACTTTAGAGTTATAAAACTATCTGTTTATCGAGCTAACGCATACTAAATATTTTGTTGCGATTAATTTTCTGAATGAAGATGAACTTTTATAAAGCAAAACGTTCACTTACATACTTCAATATAACTGTAATTTTTATCTGTACCTACACCATGTGTACTCTTCCACCAGCTTATAAAGCAATTCACTTTAGTTCAACTCCTTGATTAAATTTTAAATCGTCTAGCAGAACTAATATCTATGGTTGACATCTGCTCGTAGTGGCGGGAGCCTGGTACGAATGTCAGGAGCCATCACGTTTGCCTGATGTTCCTAACTTTATTACGCGAAAACTTTCCGTAACATCCGTGGTAGGTAATATTGTAGGGTTTGTGTCTATGGATTTGGATGTTTTGTAATATTGCGCTTTATAAGCGACTTCCAAGAAAGGAGGAGGTTATTCAGACGACGAGATTTATTTTCGTGTGTATATCGATCTCTCTTATTAATGGGTCGATTTACGTGATTATTTTTTTCATTTGGTAGAGGAAACATGAGGTGTAGTGTGCTTGGGTAGTTTTTACGTGAGCTTCAATAATACGTATCATTTGGGTGAATGTTGATAATGTATGTGTACTGTTGTTTGCATAGCAAGTAGTGGTAGACAAATTTATATGCGGTATGTAGGTAGCACAATTAAAAAGTGAAAACCTAAACTTTTTATCAAAAAACTAAAACAACCGATTTCCAAAAAATCATTACAAATTGAAAAATAAAGTCGCTGACAAAAAACGAAAATCTAAAGACAACTCGGTTTTGTTTTATTTTTACTTTTTTTTTAGTTCTATCTAACACCTTTACTAATTACTTACTGAATTAACAAATCCGAACTTTACATTTTAATACCAAAGGTACTCAATCAACCCGCAAGCGGCTTAAGGAATTTGGGCGTTTGACATTCAACTAGGAGTTAAAAGTTGGAACTGAGAATAACTTTGATCCCAAAAAAAGGTGTTCTAGGAATCCAAAATGTTGGAATAAAATCTTGATTCAACGGTAGAAGATTATTTGGTCACATTTCAAATATTTTCAACTTTTCCGATTGATAAACCAAGATGTCATTTGCCCTCAAATCCTAGCCTCAATTGTCAACGAAAGTAAAACATGAAACCAAATTTATCAGTTCCGTAGCGAACTCCGGAACTACTCTATCCTCGTGACCTTAATAAGGAAAGTCGAGTTTCGACGAGATCCTACTTTAGGCGTTATTCTCACTTGAACTTTTAAATTGAATTACTTAGCCACCTACATAGGACTGTAGGAAACTGTACCTTCACCGAAAATTGCTTGAAACTTCGTAGTTGCTTTCCAGTGCTGAGTAGCCGTAAGTCTGCTTTACATAGTGCGATTTAATTGCATGAGGCTTACCATAAGTTGAATAAACAATAAAAGTTGCACTATTATAATAGTGTTTAGACGATGACGACGACGATCATAAATATTATTTTTTGCCTGAGCAACCGGCAGCAAGTTCGTCATGCTCCCTTTGATGTCACTACGTGCGGTAGCGTCGGGGCGACTGGTCGTCTTGCTGATCATGGTTTTGTTATTGTTATTAGTAATTAACTGTTTATTTATTTTACCTCGATGGCCCTAGTTTATCATTTATTACTTCCAGTTACAGCTATATGTAAGCGGGCACGCTTTTTATGCCTGGAGGATTTTATTTAGAAATTAAGTTCTGCTTACGTTTAGTTTTTATTTCTGCCTAGTATAGTTCTCGATGATTTTGGTTGGTATATTGGCGTGTGTTAGCTGACATGTGGCAAAAAATTTAAATTATGTTTTGTGTTGCGTAATGTAATTTATTTTGCATACTATAAAGAATCATATTTTTTTCTAACTGAACAGACAGCTGTGCCGCTGGGAGGTTTGTTGCGCCACTTTTTCTCCCCAGCTAAGGCACTAGGAAATGGGTGAAGGGTGTGCGTTTTGGAGGACTGTCTTATGTACTTTTGACTTTCGAAAAGTGCTGATTCTCAGCCTAGTTTGAATAAATGACTTGTGAATTATTATTTTTTAAATTTTTGATGCAAATCTTTTGTATTTTTTTGTTTGTTTGTTGTTTTTGTGAGTTGTCATTCGGGTTTTTTTTTCTTTTTGTCATTTGTTTATTTAAATGTGATTTTTGTTTTTGAAGATACTGCATCGTGTAAATGGGGCTTTAGGTAATACTTGAGAGTATTTATCAAAAGTCCCATAAAGTCGGGTTGCACCTTCAGTAGCTATAAATAGTTCAGGCTTGCAATTTCCTCTTTCTTAACTCAGTGCTGGAACTGCTGGCGCAAGAAATTGTGTTATGCAGGTTGTTGGCGCCACAATGCCTTGCTCATTCCTGTCTGGAGTCTTTCCTTTGTTTCTTTAACTTAGTTTCGCAGCATTATGCTGAACTTTGTCCAACTGAATGAATTTGTTTTGGAGAATTGAATCTGACGTGTTTTCATGAGTTATTGAGTTTAGTTTTCGTTTTTATTTAGGTTTTCATCTTGCTTGTTTATTACAGTCTTCTGGAAATTAAATACTGTAAACAACGTTCACTTTAAAAAATAATAAAGTCTCGTTAAGCAAAAATTTTTTTTTTTGACTTTGTAATTTTGGAGTTACCCAAATAATTCCTCAATGTAATTTGAGGACAAGAACTAGAAACAAGATATTGTAAATTAAAAACCGGCCAAGTGCGTGTCGTACCACGCTCAATGAATGGTTCCGTAGTTGAGATGAATTTATCCCAAGAACAAACTTAACATTGTAGTTGAAAAACGTGTTCTACCATACATTCCAACTGCAAATGTAAGTTTGTACGCACAATATTAAGAGATTTTAAGACCATGTTATTTTAAGATCATAGACTTCATAAATGTTTTCCTATAATCTATGAGTAAAGAAGCATTCTCTGTATTTTTTTCAGAATTTTAGGCTCAGTAGTTTTGGAGATGGTCATTTTTCATATAGTTTCTTAAATATCTTTAAAAGTATTTATATTAAAAATATTTAAAAAAATGAAATCTTCGCAATAAGCCCTTTCATTTGATATGTCATACGGTACATTCAGCAAAACTTTTTTTTTAAATTTTCTTATTTGTCCCCCAAAAGTGACCTCCATATTCAAAATTCATTTATTTACGCTACACGTCCCGTGTCACAGAAATACATATTTATACCAAATTTCAACTTAATAGAACAAAGATACGACTGATCCTGTAGGGGTCCAGTTTTTTTCCTTTTGATGTACGAACCCCTAAAATATGTACTGTTCCTGAAAACATGAAAGAAGCCGCAGGCAAAACCTTAACATAACCTCACAAATAACAACAAAATAAAATACAAACAAACTAGCATACTATTGCTGATAAAATAAATTCGCTGAAGAAATTTAATACCTACATATTCTATTTCCCGATAAAAATACGATTTGGATACGAATTCTGCTTCAGGCTATGCAAGGAATGGCAAGGTAATATTTGAGAAAATATTTATAACATCTTATTCAGTTTGGTAAGATTTCAAAATGGGAATAAACATTATTATGCATATAAACTACAACTAGGTATGTTTCAAAACTTAGTATTTGGATCTTTATATTAGGTACTGACTAGATCATCATCACTACCATAATTTCAGCCGAAAGACGTCCACAGTGGGACATAGGCCTCCCCCAAATAGGGGGTTTGCCATAATCGCCACGCTTGTATTTTCTCGCTTAGTATTTATACAATAAGTTTGCTGTATGGGACACATTAAAAACTCTAGTATTTTTAGCCACTATTAGGTACCTACTATGGTTATAGATTTAAAAAAAATGAAACAATTATTTTTGTACAAGTTTATATTTTATTCAGCAGAATTTATGAGTACCTATAAAAGAACATATTTTATATAAATAAGTAGGAAAAATTTGTATTTTTTTTACTAGATATTAGGAGAAAAACTAACTAATGAAAAAAAAAAACGAATGTCAAAATCTAACTTTGTATGTTATTTTTTATTTATTTACCAAATGTTATTATATGTATAAGAACATTATTTATCTTGATTTATGCGTATTAAAATTGTAATCTATAACTTTCTGAGTGAGATGTACAATTTAGGCATTGTTATCTTAAAATGAAATTTTAATAAAGATAATTAATTATGTTTGATTAATTTACGTGTTTTATTTTAAAATATTTTACCTTAATCACTTCTGTTCACCAGTGTACTTTACTACTACGTGTTGCTGGAGTTGTCAATTCGTCCCCAAATAAATTTAATTCGTGCGAATCGCCTTACGAAAAACGAAAATTAATTAAAATGGTACATTCGCCCGGATTCGGGCGAGTAAATTCGTGCGGGTCACCAATAAGCCTACCAACGTAGCATACACAAGAATTGGTACACACAAGGTACCTGTATAGCGCCAGGAAAATTATTAAGAGAAAACGGTCAAAATTGAAAGCCCAAAAACACCGTACCTATATAAAGTATTTTCCTCAAAAAGCCGTCATTGTTTGCACTCTCGAACAATAGGCAAGATTGATTGATACGTCAGTGAAAAATAAGCAGAAATGAGTGGTTTCCCTACGGTCTATGGACCAAGTTGTAACATAAAATAGCTTTTAAATTAAAAGCCGATGGCTGCCCTCGGGGGCTAAGTAACCTGACGGTGTCCCATGGGCCTGTCACGATGTTTGATTTATTGATTTCGAATTTGGGAAACAAGATTTTTGACCTATATGTTTTTACTGTTGAATGCGAGTGGAATTACAAATGTAGCATTGATTTTATTTTATTTTATTTATTCATAAAGGTACACCAACAGCTTCTGTATATAAAATATCGAATAAAGTAGTAATAAGTATTAGGCTTATACAGTTGCCAATAACAGGTGAACCAACATTCAAACATAATAGTGATAACTTAGGCTTAAATTAATGGACATAATATAAGTGGTAATAAACTAGGACATAATATAAAGATGACGGAAATATTGGAGTGGTTTTCCTATAAGATAAGATAAGATAATTTATTTTCGTAAAACATGATAAACGTGTTAGTAAAGCTTATGAAATCATATAATATTATAGAGCCCATCAAAAACATAACATATAAAAAATGCAAGTCTTGCAACGCAGCCCTTCTACCGCAAAATATTGTGTGTCAAAACAAGTCGGTTAATTTATTTAGTACCTATCTATGGGATCATCTTTCTAACAACTTTGTCATATATTGTTACCTCAACTAAAAACATTTATAGTGACCGTATCAATATTAGATATTTTTATTTCTTTAATAAATATAATTTTTTGGCCATCGCACGGCAAACATAATCACATAAGAATAATCTACCATTTTAAATACTTAGTCCTAATTGAACATTGAACATAGCGCTAGCGGGACATGCATACTCAAACATAAATAAAGCGCTCAGAGCGCTAATGCTTTTGATGTTTTGACGACTTGGCGGGGCGACTACCGTGCCCCCAGATAGAATCTAATATATGGGTCCTTTCAACATTTTGTTAGACTTAAGCTTTGTGCAGACTAGCGCGACGGGACAGCGCGACGCGACAACGGTTATTGTTATACCGTGAAGTTTTCTAGAAATTTTATTGTTCGAGTCGCGTCGCGCCGTCGCGCCATCGCGTTGCGCTGGTCTGAACAAGCCTTTATCCGTTCAATCAGTGCATGACTATAGTTACTATGGGTACGGACACAATTAATTAATTATCATGATTAACGCCAGTTTTTTATTTATTTACAGACAACATATTTCATATATGTATAATAAGTAGAGCTTCATTTATTCACCCAAACAAAATATATGGAGCTGCGATCAAACTAGCACTTTGAAAACAACTTTGTTTTTTCGCCACAACATCTGAATGTTGGTCAAGAACGGTCGTTGGCGTGACAATCAAGTTTAAAATGACTGACAAATTGCACGGAATTGTCGCCGAGACAAGATAAACAGTTTTATACGATTATTAAATAATCATTACCTACTGCTGTGGTATTGTTGGTTGAAGTTGAATGCAAGTACCTTAAGATTATAGAGATTTTATTTATGGTACAGTCGGTCACGTAAAGCCGTTGGTCCCAGCTGTCATTTGCATATCTTTGACAGTGACACCCAGTTTTACTAAAGGGTATCGTGTTACCAGTAACTGGGTTGTGGAGGTCAGATAGGCAGTCGCTCCATGTAAAATACTGGTATTCAGCTGCATCCGGTTAGACTGGAAGCCGACCCCAACATAGTTCGGAAAAGGCTAGGCAGATGCTGACTCAATTTGAAACACAATTAATTTTCCTAACTTTAGGTACTTTTGACTCAAAAGTAAGTAATTGACACAGTATCATCAGTGAAAAAAATCAGATTTGGACACTGGGTCCGAGTCATCAGTAAGTCACGTTGACGACTTATTTGTATTTTATTCTATTGTGTTTGGGTGGCTTAGAGCTATCAAATACTGAAGTAATAGTGAGGTAATTCATGAAAAGCCATTGACAAGCCTCCACAGTTAGCTATAGAGATTAACTGACCAAGTTGTCGTCAGCAAGTTTTTTTAATGAAAGTAGGTAGTTCAATGTGGGCGTCTGGATTGAGGAGCCATGTCTCATATTTGAACGAGGATACTACAAATATTTAGTAGTAAATTAGCCGATTTTGTAGGCCGGATCCTGGAATTTGTAGTAAAAGCCTTAAAAAGTTATACGACATTAAAGGTGGCTCCTCAATCCTGACGTCTGGATTGAGGTCGTTACCACTGGGTAACGACCCCGACTTACTAGTTGTAGGTAGTGGGTTCGAACCCAGGCAGGCGCTTTACTTTGAGTAAATAATTTCATCACCACTGCTCTCAAAACGGTGAACGAAAACATCGTGAGAAAACCGGCATGCCCAAGAACCAGTAATTCTAAGACATGTGACATCTACCATCCCGCACTGGGCCCGCGTGGTGAATTACGGCCCACTCCCTCTCGAAGAGAGGAGGCCTGTGTCCCAGCAGTGGGAACATTATAGGCTGATTATGCAATCGATTTTTGAGTTTTAAAACGATTTATTTTTCCTGTATGTAGGTTTATCCAAAAAGTTTTGCACAAAAAAAAACAGATATGGTCAGTGTCCTATCCGAGTACTCTGAGAAGAAACAGCAAAACAAACAACAAACTCAGAGGTCAGTTTCATTGAATTGAGACAGTGCGTTTCTGGACTCAAAACACCTATGTGTTTAAGGTAGATACACATATTGCTATTTTTTATTCAAAATGCCATAAATAAAACGCAAAATACATAATAATCCCATAAATTCAGTATTAAATACATATTTAATCTCCCAAAAGGGCAACTGTACCTACTTACAATTTATTCGTTATTATTTGCGTTGAACAAACCGCCATGTTCAAATATTGGTGCATCTCCCTAGGGGAGACGCGGCACAGATGGTCCACTAATATTACCACCTTAACGCGGGGAAGTTTAGGAGTAACGTAAATCGGTAATCAATATCTCTGCTATGGATACGTATCTACTAAAGTACAGTTTAGATACCTATTAGGTATTACTAGTCGGACCGTATAAATTGGCTCGATTTGGAACTAAATTACTAAATTGGCGCGATTTGGTACTAAATCCTAACTAAGATTATAAATGTGAAAGTGAGTTTGTTCGTTTGTTTGTTACGCTTTCACGCTAAAACGGCTGAACAGAGTTGATTGTAATTTGGCACGTGGGTAGACCATGACCTAGATTAGGACATAGGATACTTTTTATCCCGATATTCCCATGTGATCGAGACTTACGTGGGCGAAACCGCGGGGCGCAGCTAGTATAATCCTACTAATATTATAAATGTGAAAGTTTGTATGTTTGTTACGCTTTCACACTAAAACGACTGAACAAATTTGGATAAAATTTGGCACATGGGTAGACCATGACCTGGGTTAGGACATAAAATACTTTTTATCCCGATATTCTCATGTAATCGAGACGCGCAGTTTTTCATAAAATTATCAAGACAGAGTCTGTTGATAGACAAGTAGGTACCTAGGTTTGGTGTTAAATCATGCTTTGGTAGCCACTTAATTTTGTTTTAAAGCTTTGCTGTGCCAATTTTCCAGCTCAAAACCAATGTAAGGGTGACTGCAAAAAAAGAGCTATAAAAATTAATATCAAAAAAAAGTTTTGCAATAAATCGTGCTTTTAGTATCTTTCATTACTTCCTCCTTGAAAATGTTATACAATTTGTGTTAAATCTACTAGAATAATATTTAAATGGACCAATTCCTTGCTATTACTAAGAATCGATATTACTTCCCCTTACAAAATACACTCCCGATAATATCTGCGCTTTAAAGCGCTTCAACTCATCTATTCAGTTTATGGTTCAATCGACAACCTGTGCCAAAGATTTCATATCAGAATATTGCTCGTTTCAAAACACATTATTTTCTGAATACAAAGTAAGTTATAAGTTCAAAATTTTCCGCAGAAGGCCTTCATGAAGTCCTTATTAATTTATAAATTGTGCTTTTCGGTAAAGCTATGGTCGAATATCCCTATAATTACTACTAATTTAATAAAAGGAAGAAGGAGCTCAATTGATGTTCATTAAATCATACGATCAATGGCTATTTCTGTAAATAAACATTCTGCAATAGTCTTAGACCATTTGAACAGTGGTGGCCCGGTTGTACCGGCCCCGACTTACGAGCATGGTACCTAGGCAGGCACTTTTACTTTGTGTAAATAATTTCGTCACCACTGCCCTCAAAACGGTGAAGGAAATTATCGTGAGAAAACCGGCATGTTCTAGAACCAAAAATTCGAAGATCTACCAATCTACCGGCTGAAATCGGAACTAATCGTATGCCGTCATCTTGGCGTATACAGGGTGAATTTGAATTCATGCGACACCTGTTAAGGGGTCATGGTACTCATCATTATGAACAACTTTCACTATGGGACCAACGTTGAAATCGCGAAAAACAAAACAGCTGTTCCCTACATTTATGTTCGCATAGCTCGTCAAAATGTAGGAAACAGCTGGGTTTTTTTTCGCGATTTCAACGTTGGTCCCATAGTGAAAGTTGTTCATAATGATGAGTACAATGACCCCTTAACAGGTGTCGCATGAATTCAAATTCACCCTGTATGTAACGACTAATTAATTAATATTTTAATCAAATTAATAATGTTAATAATATTAAGATTAAATTATTAATATAGATTTAATGTTTTAATAACAGAATTAAGCACGTTAGCGCCACCAGTTGTGCGCAGATTTATCTTGCGCGCACTTAATCAGTGAAATTAATGTCACGAAACTAATATTACGCAACTAGTTTTGAAATGTAAATTCAGCTACTAGCATACTCACTTCTGTCATCAAAGAGTATTGCTGCATTGCGTTTGTAAGGTTTTGGGTTCTAAGAAATTATAGGCACATAAGTATCTCTAACGTTAGTAATGCGTCAAATATCCGCCTGTGTCGGAGCTACAGACCGTTCACTATGAAATGAAAACACTGTACGAATGCCTATTTGCCAATTATGTATTTTTTTTTTTTAATAGGCAGTCATGGGGACTGCCTACAGAAGTGAAAACTTAAAACTTTGGATTAACTGTATTTTCTTTTTAAATTTATAAATGAATTATAGTATGATTAATAAAAATAAAAAAAAATGTTAATTGAAATTATTAAATTGGTTTTAACATTCATTGGCAATCCGAGCAATAAATTATAAACATTTTCATATTATATAGTTTATGTATTAATCAAAACACGATGGGCTGTGTACTTAAATATTAATATGTATCCACTTACTGTCGATTATACACAAAAACGTTTTCAATAAAATTCCCAGGAGGACGCACTCGTGACATTCAAACTTACAGATATAGTTTGACCGAGATCATTGTACTGCGCCTTAGGTATGTGTGCGGCGAGACGGCGGAGGCAGTGCATTCCAGTGATTCGTCAACGCTCACGGCGTCCCGCCGCTCATTCGTCATTGCTGCTTAGATGCGGTTCCATAGGCCCGCCTATACAGCACGACGTGACGGCGCGAGCATGTCAGTGACGCGATTCCATAAGTTTATCCCCTACCAAAAATCGCTCAACGAGCTTAGAAGTTTTCACTTCAAAAACCCCTGTTCCTCTGTTTTTTGTTCGTAAGTTCATCTGACTGTGAAGAACAAGTCCTTGATTGGAAATTGGCGGTCGATGCATCGAATATATACTCGTACACACGGAATATTCCAAGTTTTAATTGAAATGCAATTAAAACTTACCACTTCCAATTTAATTAATCCACAGTATTCCACAGTCTACCAAAGTTCCATTAAACTCCAGAAATCTATATAGATTAGATGCAGTAAGCCATGTCGGCTCCGAAATTCATTTCATCACTCATTCGGAGCGTGTGCACAAATCACTGACGAAGTTACTTGCACAGCTGCGTCGAGCATGGCGATACCCATTCCACTACAAGCTGCTTGCTCATATAAAGCTACGAAACTTTAGTTTTTAGGGTTCCGTACCACGGACTATTTCAGACACTAATCTACATAGTCCTCATATGGCTTGACCAATCTACATAGTCCTCATATGGCCTGACCAAGATACAACCACTGGACTAAAAAAGAGACTGCGACCCAGAGGTCATAAACAAACTCAGATGTTTGTTTCGGCCTTTCTTCTCAGAGTAGTCAGATATGAAACGCCGACCTCATCTAGCTTATTTTTTTTTTTTTTTAATATGACGTGTGAAAGTGATTGTGATATCTTAATTACAGAATCAACAATTTCATTTCATTTCCCAGAGGGTGCCAACGTGCCCTTATTACTAAGGCTCCGCTGTCCGTCCGCCCGTCTGTCACAGGGTAAGACACTTGTCACAAAGTATATGTATACTACTGTGGCCGGTAAACCAACAAATAATTAGAACAAAATAAAGTTAAAAATTAAAGGGAAAAACGTGTTTAAAAATCATAAAATATTAAAAATAAAAGAATGTAGTGTTAAATATTGTACGGTGATATGAAACCCATCGCGGGCGAGTCCGGCTCGCACTTGTTCGCTTTCATCTACTCCGAATGTTTACGAACACTTCCGAAAGTTTCACGAAGTTTCCGTTTTAAATATTACGGCAGTAGTTGGAAAGAACAATCGGGTTTAATACTAGTCAAGGTGTTTGATGTCCGTGTCAAAAGTTCTCAGTTCGCCTTCAACTTGGACGCTTTTTGAATACGAAAGGTTTAATATTTATCTGAAATGGAGACTGAAAGGATCGAGAAAGACTGCGCGGTTTCGCTTCGTATTTCTTTTAAAAGCCTTTTGATTTTTCAGGTGGTCGGACTGTAAAACTGTTCAAAGGATTTTTATTTCTTTGGTATTACAGATGAGACCAAAGTCTTTTATTTGTTTTGCTGCTATATCCAAAGGATTAGGCAGAGGTGTACCTACAACCCAATAACACTTTGCTAGACCTGGGAATCGAACCCAGGACCTCATGCTCAGCAGTTGCGCTTATCACTAAAATAACGTGGCAGTCGTTAAGATATCTCTATGCCAAATACACGTAGTGGTTTTACTTAAGACGCAGATATATGCCAGTGACCTTGAGTGGTTAGCTTGCGTGTTCTGTACTGAGCTAACGCAACGCGTCCAGCCAGTAATAGACTTCGCCCATCAAGGAGCGTTGTCCCATATAATACGCATTATTAATGTATTATACATAAAACAAAAAGTATTTTAATAAAACACGTATACTAAAAGATCAATAATTAAATTATCTTTAAAATGGTGAAGGATTCAGAACACGCTTGATAAATTTTGCGTGATTCTCAGTTTTTTATCTGCGTTAGACATAACTTTACAAATTAATTTCACTATGTAATGTAATATAAACATAACTTAAAATATTCCTATATTAAGTTATTAAGAAAATGCTATTTTTTAACATTTTCAAATCATTAACACTACTCTTTTAGACGTGATCGACAGTATAAAATCATTAAAAGTCGGTTATCGTCGCCTTAAGACAATGGTTAGTGATGCACATTTTCCACCATACCTACCTCTTCCAGATTTAGAACCTCGTACCTATTCGGAACGAGCATCAATCCATACAGCACGAATTGTACTCAGTAGTAATCAAAGCTTCATTAAATGACATTATTATCTTACATCAGATCTGCATACATTTGTGAAGTCTAGTCGGACGGTCATGACGCATAAATATAGGACTCTTAGGATGTTGATGACCTCATAGTAGGAAATGTAATTTTATTGTCATGAGTCCGTTGTTATTTTCAGCTGTTTGGGGACGAAACGACCGTGTCATGGGGCCCGAGTGCGCGTCTCCTTTTTAAGGAAATTTCTCGCCGACTGGTCTACACTTTACGTGAACAGATGGTTTGCGAGTTCTTTGGCCAATTAATTAGCATTGCCATTCAACGTAGCAATGCTTCTAGTCTTCTGGACACTTTTGCGGATGACAGCGACACGGACGAGTACTTCAACGCGGTCACACGCAGCAAATACTCGCAGCGAGTATTCGCGAGTATTAGTAAGAGCATCTGTCGAAATTTGCGTGTAAAAATAGCTCGATCGATTTTTAATCATCCTGTCAACGAACAGTCCAATGGCGAATCGGTCTTAGGAGAACGGTTGCTGAATCAACTTCGACAGAGCGGCGCGCTGAGACTCTCGGCGAGTACCATGTCACACACAGCAAATTATCGTGGCGAGTTGAATTCGCCGTGAGTAAAATTGAACATGCTCAATTCTAATCGCGGCGAATTCAACTCGCGGCGAATGAATCTAATCGCAGCGAATAGTCTGTCACACAAAGCGAATGACTATTCGCAGCGAGTATTCGTTGCGTGTGACCGAGGCTTTAAGTGTCCATTTGTTTTTGTATTTATTTGTGTAGTTAGTCATTTAATTTTGATTTGTTATCTATGGTTGTAGTAAAAGTCCGTTGTTAAATTTGACTCGATCAAAGACATTCAAATTATTTTTTTAGTGACTCGGTGGATGTTACTTTATTCTGGTTTTTATGTGCGACTAAACAGTGAACTAGCCGTCTCATCATCCCTTCGATTAAAAAAACTACAATGCCAATGCCATCAAACGGATGGCAGAAATATTTAAGGCACCTACTCCTTAAAAACTGTACTATGTCAACCTGACTAGCCTTTTCCCAACTATGTTTGGGTCGGCTTCCAGTCTAACCGGCTGCAGCAGAATTCCAGTATTTTACATTTAGGGACTGCTTCTCTGACCTCCACAAACCAGTTACACGGTATACCCCTTGGTAAGACTGGTTGCCAGACTTTTGGGCATCTGACTGCCCGTAACAGTTGTCAAAGATTGCATTACTGACAGCCGGGACCAACGGCTTAACGTACTTTCCTAGGTACGGAGGTGTGGGTCTCTATACATATACAACCTTAGTTTTTGTTGACCCTAAACCTCTTAAGGGGTCATTGTACTCATTATTATGAACAACTTTCACTATAGAACCAACGCTGAAATCGCGAAAAAAAAAATCAGCTATTCCCTACATTTCGTATATTATCTCGCCGAAATGTAGGGAACAGCTGATTTTTTTTCGCGATTTCAGCGTTAGTTCCATAGTGAATGATGAGTACAATGACCCCTTAAGAGGTTTAGGGTAAACAAAAACTAAAGTTGTATAGACAGGGAGTCAGGGATTTTTTTTTATAACCGACGAAAAATTTCACCGCAGGGGGCTGCGGTGAAATTTTTCGTCGGTTATTAAAAAAAAACCAGAATCACCTACTGAATCCATGGTAAAAGTTTTCGCGTCGATGTCCCTGCCACCCTGTATGTAATGAATAGTCATCTATCCTCGAACCGACCGCTGCAAGAGTAGCTTTACCTTCGATCGACCCGAAATGAATGAATTTTACACCTAAATATTACATTAGCTGCTGAATATTTTGGTGCTTAAATCTATTCATCGTCAACACAATATGGTAATCCGGAATTGAAATCATCATAATTTTAGCCCATTGACTGTCATAACAAACGGTTATTGCGAATATCGGATCATTGATTGCGGTAATGCTGTTTTATGTCATCACTCGCAATTTTTGATCGGCGTGTATTGAGTCGAACTTCGTATGATTGGACACTCATCTAATATAATGATTGTGCCTATTTTTATGAACCTCAAGGAATTCAAATACTAAATGGTCACAGATCTAACCTAACCTAACCCATTTAGTCGGGGACTAGCTAGCCCTAGCTTAGTGACTGCGTCCAATTGTGAGAAAAGGCCAGAAATTAAAAAAAACGACTTTTTTTTTTTTTTCGTCATTAGAAGCCCAAAAAGTTTTTAGGGGTTCGTTAATTTAAGAAACAAGTGCATCATTTGAAGGTAAATAACTTTTTAGAGGATTAGGTAAAGATTACCCATTTTTATTTGAATGCTCCATTTGCTTTTCATAGCAGCCATGAAATATTTGGGTGGCCTAATTTATAAGGTGACCCCGCGAAGCAATTTAAACTAACCAATTGCATGCAGTGTTCGGATGATCTGAATTAAGTTAGGCAATTTAAATGAAGACCTTCACACATTGATGTAATGTTTGATCATTTGATGCAGGACATTCAGTTCCTGGCTGGGTTATCTGTTGCTCGAAATTCCGGGTAAAGCTTCGTGCAGACCACCGCGTCGCGACAGCGCGACGCGACACCGGTTATTGTTATACGGTCAAGTTTTCTTAAAGTTCAAAAGTTCAAAGTTCAAAGTTTTATTAATGCGATTTTTGGTGATACAACAGTCAGTAAGTCAGTCTTAAAAACATTTTATAGTAGCTCAAAAATCTACCTTATAAGGCATGCATTGTTAAATTACAATATTAGAGATTAAGTTATACATTACATGCAACATAAAGACTGCACGCACTTAGAAATTGTATTGTTCGTGTCGCGGCGCGGTGTCGCGTCGCGCTGGTCTGTACGAGCTTTAATGTGGGAAATCCCCTGAAGGCGAAAACTAAATAAAAGATTCAATCTATTAGGATTGTCATTAATTATCAGTAGAACCATTAAGTGCGTTCTTATTAATGGTCATGTTAATGTAAACATAATGCAAGATACATAATATAAACTATACCATGTTCCACATAGTAATATACTAGGAGGAGCTCGTGGATAAGTAATAACAGCCGTAGGTGTCGATCCATCAGGTTAAGCTACGCTTGCCGGGGTTGGTCCGTAGATGGGTGACGATCTTTACATACCGAGATTCCTCCGTGCCTTGGAAAGCACGTTAAGCCGCTGATCCCGGCTGTCATTCGCGGATCTTTGACAGTCGTTACGGGTCCTCAAAAACCCGAAAGTCTGACAACCAGTCTTACCAAGGGGATCGTATTACCCAGTTACTGGGTTGTGGAGGTCAGATAGGCAGTCACTCCATGTAAAATACTGGTATTCAGCTGCATCCGGTTAGACTGAAAGTTAACTCCAACATAGTTGGGAAAAGGCTAAGCAGATTGATGTTTTATAAGCAGATAAAATCAAAAGAAAATTATGTTGAATCATGCTGAACAAGCCATTCAGTGACACTATACATTTTTTGGCTCTGATTGTAATTTTTATACCTACGAAAGTTTAAAACTTTGTGTAGACTAGCGCGACGTGACAACGCGACGCGACACCGGTTATTGTTATACCGTGAAGTTTTCTTAGAAATTGTATTGTTCGAGTCGCGTCGCGCCGTCGCGTCGCTCTGGTCTGCACGAGCCTTAAAGTGCGGTGTCTGCCAAATAATACCTTGATCTTCAATTCCTTCACATGCAGTATACCTACATGAATCCTCTTCATATACTATGTTTTACTCTGAAACTCCTTAAATATAGCCATTTAAACCAGTAATGGACAATGGACATCATAAGACTAAAATAGTCTCGTAAATTCCAGTCAAAAGGAAAGTTTCCCCGAACTAAAGTAAAAACTTTCTCTCAATTTCCTCTCTTAAATTAATCAAAACTCAATTTGTCTAAAACAAAAGCTGGGTTTTATTCTAGAATACTGTAGGAAAAACACTTTTCTTCAATTATTTCCTAGAAATAAAAGTAAAACGACACTGATAATTAATGAGGTTTTTTGTGTCTAAACTAATTAATTAGAGGCAGCGCTCGGATTGGGCTTTGAAACTCCGTTGGGTAATACCTACACGTAGATTTGTAAAAGGTGATTTTAAAGGAGAATGAGCAGCGAACTATGGGTTTCTGCCCTATTGGGGTTCAGGGCAGAATCGCCAAATCTCCTTTATCGTCGCCTTAGAGTGAAAAGCTCGGGAATGCAACTTTGACTTTTTATTTTATAACATTTTTGAAAAAAAAAACCTTGCAACACACGCAGTTTTGTGGCGGCATCTATATTGCCACATGCGACCTACGCATCATACTGACGTCACGAATAATCCTGCATCGCCTAAGCAGATTTTACCGCGCGATCAGATTATAATATAAATTTCCAGTTGCCCACCAGTTTTTCGCATATAAGAGGTTTTCACTCTAAGACGACGTTACTCGTATGTATATCCATCTCCGTTTAATGGATTTTTTGATAATAACTGTTTTAAACTTTCACCGTCTATGGTATGGTTGCACTTAGGTAGTACACAGAAGATATCCCGTAAAATGTCCCTCGGAAAACTTTGTGTTTCGTCAGTCGTCGGATTTGTATCAGTTGCCCTTTGCACTTGGTAATTATGGTTAACAGCAACGCGGGCGCAGCGGTAGGAGTCAATACGTACAAGCACCAAGTGCAAATGGCAACTGAGAGAAATCCGACGACTGACGAAACACGAAGTTTGCCGAGGGACATTAAGAAAATAGTTGTACTGTAGTTAGATTTATTTGGTTTTCTGATTACTCCTGTCTTTTTGTGTGCTCGTGTTTCTGTTACAAATAAACCTATTTTTCTTTCCTTCTTCCTTTAGTGATTTGTTAATTGATTATTAAATTTAGCATGGTTTCAATCAATCAATCTGCCTTTACCCAATTATGTTCAAAGATCTACGAATGACACCCGGGACCGACGGCTTAACGTGCTTTCCGAGACGCGAACCCCTTCGTGTCTCGATATATTATTATAATGGATCAGATCACCCATCCACAAAACCACCGCGGCAAACGTAGCTTAACCTTCGATAGACGCGTGCGCTGTTATTATTTATATCGCATTGTATCACAATGTAAAACAAAAATGATGGTAAACAACCTTTGTTTTTCTGTAAATTTGGCTGTATAAACGACACGAACCATGTTTTATCTAAAAAAAATATTCTGAACCCGGCAATATCGGAAACCATGTCTCATAAAATTAAAATTAAAGAAAAACATCGCTAGCTCGGTAACTGATGTAATTTATGAAAGTCAAGCAAAGGAATTAGATTACCTTAAAGCTTTTCTGCCTTATCCTGTTCGAGTTCTATTAAATAATATTAATTTATGCTTTCTTTGTTCGCAATCGGGATTAAAATCCCTTGTTGGTAAGGCAATCTTCAAAAAATAGAAATATTTATAGGTAGACTGTCAGCTCTCGACGAGCTAACGGTATCGAAGTAAGTAAAGCGCCTGTTTATAATACATCGCGTAATTACTTCAATCTTTAAATTCATTTAGTACCTAGGCGACCGAGCTCTATTCTAGTGAAAATAGAGAATACTCATTTAATACTTACTAATTCCATGCTGCCATAATAGTAGGCACGTATTAATTCCATGCTGCCATGATAGTAGGAACTTACGAATTCCATGCTGCCATGTCATTATTCTAAGGTAGCCATCTTGTTCCAAGCTTCCGGCGACCGAGCCGTGGTCGTGTGAAAATAAGAAGAAACCGAATTAATTACGGTATTTCCGATTCCACAAGACTGACTTATTTTATTTATTTTTAGGTATAAATATATCGCATAGCATAAATATATCAAATATATCGCATTATTCGATCTTACGTCAATCGATTTCAAGTAACCTGGGTGACACACATGGTACTGTATAGCAGAGTGTTCACTCACCCGGAAGTAAATTTTACCGCTTGTAACAAGTGCATTTAGCGATATTCAAATGCGATTTTCCATTGAACACACCCACACATTGATTCGTTTCAAAACATAATGTGTTGTGGTAAACCTTTCCGTTTTCATGGTTAATTTAGAAGAAATTGGTTTATGTATGACATGTCGTACTGGCTGCTAAATCCTACTACATCCAAAAGCTATACATGTATTTTAGTAGGTACATTAGCATCACTATAAATCTTTTGTATACAAATTGAATATGAATGGCCCTTGCCGTATCTAATGGGAAATTAATTGTACCCACATTTTTATTACTTTCTGTGGGGGACACATCATACAGTGATTTGTTTGTTAATAACTTCGAAGCGAGATTATCTATTGGTTGTGGAATGTCTATAATATATTTACTTAAATCTATATCTATTTATACGTACCATCAAAGAAGTTCATATCTAACCAGTTTCAAAACAAAATCCCGTGAACACGATGACCACATCTGTTACCGGCCCGGTGATATACCCGCCGAGCGCTGCAAGCAAGAATAGTCCTTACGGTAGTAAGATATGAACTTCTTCGATGGTACATAATTATTATAACTTTATAAAGTCGCTTTAAGTGTCTGTCTGTGTGATGCGTTGTTCTTCTAAGCCCCGCGACGTATTTAGATGCAGTTATCACCATAATTTAGAGAATTTATTCCGAAAGGTTTTTAAGTATTATACGGGAATATTTAACTTACATTTATAATAAACTAGCAACCCGCTCCTGGGGGCCTACTCTCTAAGCGAAATCCGTGGTTTCGGCCGTCATCGTTATGGGCGCTTCGTTCTCTGTCTCACTTATAGACATACCGTAAGTGAGAAGGACAGCGAGGCGCCTGTAACGACTGCCGAAACTACGGATTTCGCTTAGGGAGTAGACCAAAACATCGAGATTTCTTAGTTATATGTAATTTTAATATTAACGTATTATGCATATCGGGGCGAAGCAAAAGTCCTCGCGCACATTTGGGAGTGGCGCGAGGAGGCGAAACGCCGGGGCGTAACTCCGCTGCCGCGAGAAATCACGGCACAGCGGACAGTTCTCCGGCGGGATCTCATGGCGTCATGGAGAGTGCGATTGTCGCAACCCAGTGCTGAGCACGCCACAATTGCTGCGAAAAGTCCCCTCTTTGAGGAGTGGCTAGAGAGGCGCCATGGCGTCCTCACCTTCCGCCTGACGCAGGTCCTCACCGGACATGTTTGTTTCGGGAGGTTCCTGTTCCGCATAAGGCCGGAGGAAACGCCCGGGTGTCACTGTGTGGATCGCCCGGAGGACACTGTGGAGCATATGCCCTCTCGATCCGTACCAGGGCCTGGACCAGGGCCGCACGCGAGAAATCGGCGACAGTGATCTCTCGCGCAGTGATCTCTCGCGTCCGGCCCTGGTTCAGGCCATGGTACGGAGCGAGAGGGCGTGGGAAACCGTCACCTCCTTCGGCGAAGCAGTAATGCTCGCGAAGGAGGAGACGGTGCGCGTGAGGGCGAGGCAAATGTCGCGCCCTCACGCCCCTAGCCGCCGCAGGCGACGCCCTGGGCGTCGGGAATCGGCTCGCAAGCCGCACAGTGCCCGCAAGCCGTCACACGTAAAATAGAATTTAATACATTTTATTGATTTAAAATCCTTACTTGAAAACCAAGTTATTTGCCGTGTCGGAGCGGTGCTGTTATAATGAGCGATGTGATTTAGTCAAGTATTACCTTTCCTCCCGAAAATTACAACCCCATTTTTGTGCCTTCGCTTCTACATCTTACTTAATACCATGATAGGTACTCCATACTTATTATTCCTCACAAGTATACGCGTTGAATGAGAGACGGGTTACTACAAGTAAGTTGCAGTACCTGACTCATATGCGTCACAACGCCACGTACCGCTAATTTGTATGAGGAAACGCGCCGTCGCGTACTGAAATTACGTATCGGTAGGAGGTACCAGCTACGATATGCTTATGTAATATAGTGCAAGCAAAAAAGCGCTTGCTACGTGCAGCTTTGAATTTGTAGGATTTCATTTCGGTATTCGTTGAGTGGGGGTTTAGTGGAAATGAATCAATAGTAAATCGCTTTGTGTACTATACGAGGTACAAAGCCTAAAGGAGAGTTGACTAGCGTTTAGAAAATGACAAAGGTTGACATTTTCTAAATGCTAGTTAACGAGTTACGAGTTGATTTATTGAATTGGATCTAGTACCTAGGCGACCGAGCTCTGCTCTGGTGAAAATAGAGAATGCTCATTTAATAGTATAGGAAAGTTCATACTAATTCCATGCTATCATGATAGTAGGTACTTACTAATTCCTTGCTGTCATGTCCTTATTCTAAGGTAGCCATCTTGTTCTAAACTTTGGGCGACCGAGCTCTGCTCGGGTGAAAATAGAGAATGCTCATTTAATAGTATAGGAAAGTTCATATTAATTCCATGCTGTCATGATAGTAGGTACTTACTAAATCCTTGCTGTCATGTCATTATTCTAAGGTAGCCATCTTGTTCTAAACTTTGGGCGACCGAGCTCTGCTCGGCTGAAAATACGGAGAAAACTAATTTTCTTAGATAAGAAACAAACCACCTAGATCGATTTTTCGCCCCCGTATACCCCTTTATTATAACTTTCATCGAAATCATTAGAGCCGTTTTCGAGAACGTACAACGTACATATAAATATAATATTGCTCGTTTAATTTAAATATAATATTGCTGTGTTCGAGAACATGTTTGCAAATATATAATTATATTTATATACAAATATTGCTTATTTATTAGTATAGAATATGTAAAACAAACGAATGAATCTTTCCCAAACTACGTTGAAGTTGATGTTCACAACGAACATAAAATTTAAGCAAATTATTGTGATCAAACAAAACGTCACGGTAACCGATTCTTAACCAATACTGTCCCCAATGATTTATGTACGACAACCACTCAAATCGCCTAATATAAACACAGCTTCCCTTTGCGACTATCTACCATTATCATGCCGACTCATCGGAAGTGAACGATAAATCTTATCCGATACAATTTATCTTATAAACTTACATTAACAGAGATTATTGACGTTCAAGAGAAGGAAGGAATGGAATAATTCAGGTTTTGATTACAATCTTTTGATGGTAAATGTTGAACTTTCCTTGGGAATGATGAGGAGCAATAGCTATAATGACTGAGACACGATCGCGAAAACTTGCGAGGTATCGTGTGTTCAATCCCCACCTGTTGTATTCGGATCTTTGACGTGATTCTACTACCACAAGAAAATGTCATTTATTTGGCAGAGTTAGTAAGAGTACAACAACTAATGCGCAACCATTGACTACTCCCACCCACCATGGTCAGTATATTTTAGTCTATAATTCTAAGACTGGTCTTTCAAACATAATATTTCCCAGAAATGTGAGAGTAATGATATCGAGAATTAATATAGGGTAACAGCAGAGTGGTCGGAAGTGACCACAAGCCAGGAAGTAAAGGTTGATGACCTGATGAGGGTTGCGGGAAGCCATTGTGTGCTGTGACCCAAAGTTCTGGGAAGGTTTAATTTTAGCCAGACCTCTTTCCTCGAGTTCACTGTGGTGTAATGAGGGAATAATAATATTGTTTACTAGCTTTACTTGATACTTGGATAAAAAGCCAAAGGCTGTCGTGAAAAAAAATCAGCTGTTCCATACATTTATGTTTGCATAGCTCGTTATAATGTAGGGAACAGCTGATTTTTTTTCGCGATATCAGCGTTGGCCCCATAGTGAAAGTTGTTCATAATGATGAGTACAATGACACCTTCAGAGGATACAAACGATTAAAAATTCACATTGTATATACAGGGTGGTATTATAATAACATAAACTTCCTAAAAATTGGTGCCCCGACCAAACAACATGAAGTAGGTTAATCAAGCCACCTTATTGCGGATTCGTGTGCTTATTTTATAATTATCGCTTGTCTCAAAAACGGTGAAGGAAAACATCGTGAGGAAACCGGCAAGCCTGAGACATATTTCTCGACGGCATGTGAATCCAAGTCAGAGACATCCAAGATTTGACACCAGGTTAGTCACTGACCGCACGAAAAGAAGAAGATTTCGTTTCTTTAAGTTTAACTTCAAAAGAGGTAAATAATTTTTGTGAGGTGATTGAGTAACAACGTTCACTATAACAATAATACTGCATCAACGAGATTTCCCAGAGGGTGAAAGGGGTCAGGTGAAGCTCTCGATTTACGTGCTAGAAAAAACCGCCATGTCATGGTTTTAGAGTGCTTTCAGCTCCTGCATTGGTCCAGTACAGGTTTTCGTCGAGCGTATTAATATGCAGCGTAGACGCAACGCCAACTCAACGTCAGCGTGACGTGGGATACGGATACAAACAAACAGCAAACTCAAAGGGAATATCCCGACAAAAAATTTACTCATGCCCGTTTTCACCTTCACTAAGTGACACTTAAATGAATCCCTCAATAAAACTGCACTGTTGGATTTTCAACTCTCAGCGCTGAGCCTAGTGTTGAAAATCCAACAGTGCACTTTTATTTAGGGATTCATTTAAGTGTCACTTAGTGAAGGTAAAAACGGGCATCAATGTTCCAATTTTGAATTGTTTCTTTTTTCAAAACTTTGGGTAGAATACCAAGATTCCGGGATGCATTTATTTTTCTGTTAGCTTCCATCGATGGTACAATTATTTTTCCCTTATTAATATTATTAGTATTGACATTGTTGCTTTTTTAACTATTTTCGTAATGCAGAATTTCTTTGTTAGATATTATATCAGTATCAACTTTTCTACTTAAAGAGTAATATACTCTTAAAGTATTTCGGTGTTTTAATAATATGTCTTTAATATAACCTACGTTGAAGAACACATTAAGGTCGTCTTTTTACAGTACGAAAGCCTATTTTAACTTTGACGAAAATAGTATATTATTGTACTTTAAAAAGCTTTCTATATAAATGGATATCCCGATAGAAATGATACGCAAATTAAATAAAATGCGACCCACAAGTCTTCCCACGTAGGCGTAATAATGATCAATATAACAGAAACTACTTCTAAGAAGTGCTTACTCAGTTTTGCAAGATTTTTTTCTACTTTTACATAATATTATAGTAGAAAGTAAGTCAAAGTAAGGACCTGTGTGGTTTCAGCCTTAGTAATACTTTCTTCTGACAATCGTATGCTTAGAATCACTCAATCGGCATAAGTAGATTAGTGTGTCCTTTGAACAGAGGATCAAAGCGGGTCAGTAGAGCTTATGGCTTTTTTTTGTGATTCGCTCATTTTTGATCTTCAATATTTTTCTTCGGGATGTAACTTTAGATGCCCCAATTATGTTACTTTTTTGCTTATATGAAACAGCAAGAAATCTAAACAGTGTACAGTACAACTATTTTCTTAATTTCCCTCGGCAAACTTCGTATTTCATCAGTCGTCGGATTTCTGTCAGTTGTCGTTTGCACTTGGTGCTTGAACGTATTGACTCCTACCGCTGCACCCGCGTTGCCGTCAACCACAATTACCAAGTGCAAAGGGCAACTAATAGAAATCCGACGACTGACGAAACACGAAGTATGCCGAAGGACATTAAGAAAATAGTTGTACTGTAAATACTTGCAAGTTCCGTTCGATTCTCATAGGTAGTCTTACAAAGATGCACCAGCTTTCTTGGATGCATAAAATGAAACCGAGTTTCATTACCTAAGTAGCAAATATTTATTCAGCACAGGAATATGGGACACGTATTGTCATGAATTCGAAATACTCAAAGCAAAGAAGCAAAGAACAGAACAGATAAAAGTATCTGTTCTGTGCAGCAAAGGTTCAGACAGGTACTTTTCCGTTTGTGTTCACAACTTCGCTGTGATGGACTGCTCCCATCTAATCCGGCTCCCCCGATTTCCATGGTTGTTGTAGCAACGCTCAATTTTATTCGATACAAAGATGAAACATCGATTGTCTCTTTTCAAAGAACCAACTATACTGGGAATGGCGCCGAATTGAGTGGCGTCTTTGATAAAAATGTTACTGCACTACAGACTGGCAATGAGGAATAGAAAACTTTTCATGAAGCATTTTCAGAACCAAATATAGTACCAAGAACAGCGACAGGGTGAGATGCGTCTTTGACAAAAATGTTGCGACACTACTGTCATTGAGCAATGGAAAACTTGGAAGGAACAGGAAGCATTTTCAATAGTTCCTGAAGCCCGTAAGTTGCACTATTAAAGTGAAATCAATGCTAATGTTTGGCTTAGATGGTAGGCAAAACTGACTATGACGAATCTCGCGCCCTCCAAAAAAGATTTTTGAAAGCAGAAAAGGTAGATGTCATATGACATGGTGTCGTGATGTATTATGGCCCGCTTACAGAGACTAGGCATGTGTCCCAGGAGTGATATTATGCTAATTATGCTTATGGTACCTTTTGATGATTATAGTAATAAAAAAATGTCTTAATAACCAGCCAAAAATTTACACTAGATAGAGAGAAAGGCCTTATATCCCAATGACAAAATTGACCTTTATTTCTGAAAGCGTATGCTCCATTTTACAATATACGTCATCCACAGGACAATTAACAGGACATTATTTAATATCACGTTACTGAAGATTATTATTTACAATACAAATGATGGACGATCGCTAATTGCAAATTGTTTGCGTCATCGTGACGTCATGAACGCATCGCCCGGCTGATTGCGATCGGATTGCGTTGCGACATCAAATTACTTATTGAACATCGTTTTCCATAGTATATTCGTTAAACTTTAACAAGTATTTCTTATCAACAGCTTAGTTCCATGTGATTACTTACGGTAATGGAAATCTCGATAATTCAATGAACTTATTGGTTACGGTTGCTCAATATAATTTTCTTTATTCAGTTAAGTATTTTCCGTTCTTTGTTGGACTCGGAACAGTTGAGTGGCAATTGTTTTATATTTTTGTTTGTTTTGTGCAAAGGGCCTGGAACGGTACCTTGGGTATCCCTTCATATTGCAAATGTGAAAGAAAAACAATTGAAAGTTGTATAACGTAAACATACTTCAAGTATCAGAGGATTTTCGAAGCGGTTATAAATTAAGTGTACCAAAATCCTTCATCAACTAACTTACGACCAAAGCGAAACCTAACAGGAGGACATTTTGTTTCCAACTTCCGGTTTCCGTCGGCTTTTTCCTGAATGAAATCTCGTGACACGTGACCCGAAATCTGCGAACGCAACAAAGGACAGCGCCAGGTAATGCCCTGTTCGGGCTAATAGACCCTTCTGTTGCCACATTAGGGTGGCCACACGACCCAAAGGGATCATCAAGATTAGCAACAACTCCGAAAACGGCCGACTATTATTTTATAATTTGTAATTTAATAATCTCAACCCAAACTTTAATTGAGATCGTAAGTTTTGAACAAATGTTTTGTTTTTGATTACTTTGTTTTAAGGGAGCGAGTTGTTTTAGAAGAATGATGTTTCAGTCTCTGACTTATTATTGTTGTAAACTCTTGAAGCATTTCTGCATGTAATTACTCACGTTCTAAGGAACTTTAATGAGTAGATGAAGTTATTCTTAAGGATAACACGGAAGAGTCTGTATAGTTTTGTAAGATTGAAGAGGAGTCATATCATTTTAAGAAACCACTGAGAATCCATTTTGCATAAAGCTTTAAAATAGATTTTATGTAGAAAATTTACTAAAATTTCATAAAGAATACACTTTTTTTAAGACACTTTTGGGTTTTGGCTATCGTAGACCCAGAGCCAAATCTCAGCATTTTAAAGAGCATAGACTTCGTCATTTGTCACATAAACATAAACAAACCACGTTCGATAGAGGGTTAATAGATTTATGACGTAGATTGCTCGGACGACTTTGTAATAGCGAAGTAATCGCTTCGAGCTATTATTGCTCTCTCTGATTGCCCTCGCTAACTGCGTTTTTAATGTTCCGTGTTTTAAAATTGATTTTCCGCTGCATTTGCAGAAATGTAAAGCGAATTATGTTGTTGATAATAGGTATGGTTTTATTTATATTGATTGTGAAGTATTTTATGGGATCTAAAATGACTTTTAGTTATGGATATTATGGATATAAGTATAAATACTATAATTAGTAGATAATCATGTTAGTTTAGAGAGCTGTAGTGGCCCAGTGGTAACGACCGCGACTTAGAAGTTGTAGTTCGTAGGTTCAAACCCAGACAGGTGCTTTGCTTTGTGTAAATTATTTCATCACCACTGCTCTCAAAACGATGAACACATCGTGAGGAAACCGGCTTGTCCTAGAAACATCGAAGACATGTGACATCTACCAGCCCGCGTGGCGGATCACGGTCCACTCCCTCTCACAGAGAGGAGGCCAGTGTCCCAGCAGTGGGAACATTATAGGCTGATATGCATGTGAATTTTACTGAAACTTTTTCTACTAAAAATGTCAAATGTAAAATTAGATTGCTGTCGATCGACATCGATTAATGACATGAATGATCAGAGGGCCTGGACAAAGTAATATTCTATCAGCAATAACAGTGATGGAAATGTCAAAAATGTATTTGGATTGAATTAAGCTTGGGGCTCGTGGCTAAGTGATAACAGCCGCACGGGTCGTTCGATCGGGTTAAGCCACGCTTGCCGTGGTCGGTCCGTGGATGGGTGACCGTCTTAACACACCGCGACCCCTTCGTGCCCCGGAAAGTACGTTAAGCCGTTGGTCCCGTGGTCATTCGTGGATCTTTGACAGTCGTTACGGGTCGTCAGAAGCCCGAAATTCTGACAACCAGTCTTACCAAGGGGTATCGTGTTACCCAGTAACTGGGTTTTGAAGATCAGCTAGGCAGTCGCTCCATGTAAAATACTGGTATTCAGTTCCATCCGGTTAGACTTGAAGTGGACCCCAACATAGTTGGGAAAAGGCTAGGCAGATTGATTGGTTTGAATTAAGTTACCGACAAGATTATAAAATTCAACACGACGAAAAAGGTTGCCTCTTGTCTACACACTATTTTTTTTTTTTTTTTTGAGGGTGGGAATTTATCATATAACTTCTCCCGCTCTGGGCGGAGCGGGAGGGCGTGTCAGACTTTTACTGATCCACCCGTGTTCCTTCCGTTGCCTGTGTGCCGGGGTCGCGATATCCCTCTTGTCTACACCCTCAGGTCGATCTTGCCGGTTTACGTTCATCGATCGACCATCGATTGAGCTTTGCGGCGAAAATTAAGGCTGAGTACATGACACCGGAGCCGCACAGGGTTGATTTTACACTAATTCTGAGAAATTCAGTATTTTTTTTTATCTTGCGGTACGGGGGCGGTGCAGTGCATGGTGATATTCATTCGCGCATGGTGATTTTATGTATTCATTTATTATTCAATTGCGCAGCATCATGCTGAGATAGGAGCCTTTTGGCCTCGCACAGGACTTTCTGCTTTCATTTTAATTTTTACTATTATTTTATTTTTATTGTTTTTTTATTTTTCTATTTATGTTTCAATTAGTGTTTTTAGTTTAATTTGAGATCTCTTCTGCTTGTCTCAATAAATACTTTTTCTTCTTTCTTCTTCTTATTCGTATACTCAAACATGCGGTCCGGCGCCGATGCAGCTCCGGCTTCAGATACAGGAAGCCTTAATATCAACTGGTCGACGTGGATCGACTGCAAACAAATCTCTATGATAAGACGATCTATTTAGAATGATAAATGTAAATATATTGTTGTATTTTAAATAATTGTGTGTTGTTTAAAAACAAAACAGTCTAATATCTATATATACATATTGTGGCGGCATCTAAATCGCCATATGCGAACTACGCATCAAAGACCTGACGTCACACAACGTCCTGACGTCACTCGAATCCTGCATCGCGCAATTAGAGTTTACCGCGCGGTGTGCATATATACAAGCTCCCGACTTCAACCTCTGCGCAGTTGCCCGCCAGACACGACACCGGTCTGGTCGGAGGATCCTCCCTTTTCTATGGTGGATGAGTGAACTTTACACCCCCATTTTATTATATTTTAGTGGTATGAGGAACATTCATACCACTAAAATATAATAAAATAGTAACGAAGAATTTTTGTCCGTTTGTCTGTTTGTCTGGATGTATGTTCCGGATTGGCTCAAAAACAGCTAAACGGATTTGGATGTAATTTGGCACACATATAGTTTATAACCTAGATGAACACATAGGGTACTTTTAATGCCAGTAGTACGGCCCGTGGGATATTTTCCAATATTCGCGAAGCTACTGGCAAAAGCCAGTTAAAAATGAAGACTTGCCGTAAAAAGCGCGCCTGTTCGGAACAACTCTTGGATTTAGCTACATGGCGCCCGCCGCGAAAACACTTTTTATCATTTAAAATTTAAATTTCCCGACAGATAGAGCGACATATTTCACCCGACAAACTTTTAAATCGTAGTTTAAAAGAATTTTTTTACCTTTATCTTTCTTATGGTTGTCGCCCAACAGTATAATGAATAGGGAATCCTTTATAAAATTGTCTTTTATATAATCATTAGCATTTTATGAAAGGTGATCGCTTGATAACTTCATTATAATAATGTCAGAATCAGATCTTCCGTTTTTGAAAACCGTAAAGGTTTTTGCAGGCACTTACCTGCATAATTATGTTCAAGCAAAATCCGAATGATATTTAATTAAATATTGTATTAACAAAAAATTGCATGAAAAGGTGTGTTTTGACTATTTACCAGTAACAATCTCTACGGTTCCTGTAATAGTCATATCGATTTAGCAATCAGACAAAAATGTCAAAATAGTCATAAGTTATAATTATAACTATAGATATTATTGGTAGAAAAAGTTTTTTTTTTTCTTTTTTAGGGTTCCGTAGTAAGCAAGGAACCCTTATAGTTTCGCCATGTCCGTCTGTCTGCCTGTCCGCGGCTTAGCTCAGAGACGGTTAGTACTAGAAAGCTGTTATTTGGCATGAGTATACATATTAATCATGCCGATAAAGTAGTAAAATAAAATCAAGAAAAAAAAATTTTTAGATACCCTACTCGTAAAGTGGGGGTGTTTTTTTTTTCTCGTCTATCCCACAGTATGGGATGTTTTTGGAAAGGTCATTCAAAAATATTGAGGTTGTGTGAAAATCATTTTTCAATTCAAGGATCCGTTTCCGAAATATAAAGCTTTAAAGTGCTAATTTTTGTTAGAGTCAAGTGTCCCCCCAGTACCAGCGAAATGGTTATACTTATATTTGTGAAAAAAATCACAGCAATAGTATATATAACGAATTTAAAAGGAAAACTATCACAGCTAAGTAGGCTTTACAGGTTAACGAGTAATAATCGACCAACTTAAATTTGCAGTTTACCTTCCATAGGGGAGAAAATGTTTTTCAACTACAATGTTAAGTTTGTTCTTGGGATAAATTCATCCCAACTACGGAACCCTTCATTGTGCGTGGTCCGACACGCACTTGGCCGGCTTTTGATTATTTAGTCAGTGATTGATAAGACTTCAATAGCCTTTGTAAACCAATAGAAAACTAGATACCTACAATAGAATACGTACTTGGATCGCTTTTTGATTATTGAGCTGTAACATATGATGGTAAAAATATTCCCTTTGCCTTTATACAGGGTAAATAACAGAAATAAAATAGGAAATGATTACATATTTTCCTTCTTGCATAATTTCCTAATTTCCCAGGCTCTAGTCGCTATTGAGTAGAAAGCAAATAATATAACATGTTGGATGGAACATTTTTCCAATAACTCTGGTTAGAGTACGACACAACTTAGATGTAGCATCGGCAAAATTCGTAAAACCGATCACCATCCGAACTGAGTGCGCCTTCAAAATCACCAATCTTTATTTTGGTTTAGGTGAAAATTATTTTTACGCAAACGCAATAACTTGTAAAGTTACATAACCAAACACATAAGTAAAATTGAATGAATGCAAATTTTAAAATGTATGCTATAACTAAGTTGTGTACTTTTCCTGGTACTTTTGCTGAATATCAGCGTCAGGTATATTTGCCTCTGGGCACGCCACAATTGTGGCGATAAGTCCCCTCTTTGAGGAGTGGATAGAGAGGCGCCACGGCGTCCTCACCTTCCGCCTGACACAGGTCCTCACCGGACATGGTTGTTTCGGGAGGTTCCTGTTCAGAATAAAGCGGGAGGAAACGCCCGGGTGTCACCACTGTGTGGATCGCCCGGAGGACACGGTAGTGCATACGGTGGAGGTCTGCCCAGCTTGGGCGGAGCACCGCCGTGTCCTCACGGAGGCGATCGGCGGCGGCGATCTCTCGCGTCCGGCCCTGGTTCAGGCCATGGTCCGGAGCGAGAGTGCATGGGAGGCCGTCACCTCCTTCTGCGAAGCAGTAATGCTCGCGAAGGAGGAGGCGGAGCGCGCGAGGGAGAGGCAAAATGCGCCCCCTCGCGCCCCTAGTCGCCGCAGGAGACGCCCCGGGCGTCGGGAGTCGCGAGCCGACTTCCGGCCACCGTAGGCGCGGGCTTGCGGACGGTGAGCAATGGGTAGCTCGCCGCCCGATAGGGACCAGGCCCGGGTCGACGGCGCGTTGTGTTCCACGCGCGCCTCAAAGAGATGTCAGCACCAACTGACGGGGTCCGGAAGGGCCAATGCCTGCCGGGGTCGCGGGTTTGTCTGAAAGGGATATCGCGACCTCGGCACACAGGCAACGGAAGGAACACGGGTGGGTTTTAGTCAGTAAAAGTCTGACACGCCCTCCCGCTCCACCCAGAGCGGGAGAAGTTATTTGATAATTTCCCATCCAAAAAAAAAAAAAAAAAAAAAAAAAGGTATATTTGCCTGACACATGCTGGGTTGGACTCGCATTTGGTGCAACCTTGAGACGCACACCGCACTTTGTATGTTTCACTATTTTAAAGTGTCTTAGCCAATAGTCATCACAATGTCTTTATTTTCTTCCTTATTTTTTTGCACCTTATATTCAAGTATTTAGTTATTATTTAATCGTGTTTTTGTATTTTGTGCTGTCTTTTATGTGCACCTAATAAACGATATATCTACAAGTCTACATTTACAATACCTTAGTAAGATTATTAAATTTTAAATCTGTTTTGTTTATGAACTCATTCTAAGAGGTAAGGGATGGTACAGTCTTCAAGAGTTTCTTTTACTTCACTATTTATTGTTGTTTTAGTTTCTTTTACAGCAGGTCTTACTTTTTCTATAGAAGTTGTTCTCTAAAGTAGTTTCTCTATAAAGAAAATTAAGGAAATTCTCATGATGCTATCTGCGAGATGTTTCCGTAGACATGCTGGAATTTAGATTGAAAACTTAAAATACGTTAGTAGCGATTTGTGTGCAAAGTACTAGGAGGTCAGCACACCCGAGGAAATTATAAATGCGGGGTGCAGGGTTGCTAGGCGACGCGAGAGGAGTCGGCGACGCGACGGCGCGACGTGGCGGCGCGACACGTGACGCATCTGACACCTCACGGCTGCATTGTCCGTTCATGCTACCCTATGAATGATTTTTCCGATAGCATGAATAGTGTATTCCGTTTTAAAAGCTACCTTATAGGGAAGCGGAAATAATCATGGCAAAACTTGGTGGAAAAATATTTCAATTCCTTTGTCCGACACTTTTATATACTCAATACGATTTTTATATACTTTTGCTATAGGAAAGTAGGTAAGTATATCAGTCGTCTTCAAATTAAACTGTCACTGAAAAGGTTAATCCTGACGGGTTAAGGCTTAGCAACACAAATATGTGACCCTTACCCTCATTACCTGGTAACTACTTCGATAGATCTCTCGTACAAATAGACCCATGGAAGTTGACGGAGGTTGGTCCAACACTGGCCATTGTGTACGGGTATTTAAATGGTAAGTAAGCAGGTAAGTGCGACTATTAAGCCATCAGGGTGGAGACACCTAATGGCTAAATAGTTGCACCTTATTTTGGCAGTTGGATGTTACTTTAACAATGTAGGTGTGACAGTAAAAGGGTGAAAAAAGTCATTACAGTTACTTTACCTCTGACAGCAACGAGAACAAAGGTCACTGTGATGCAAAATCAGCACCCTAACACACGTTCAATCGTAATCTGAATCATGTTGAAGGATGTTCCTAATCCGTTGCGTTATATGATCGATAAATATTTGTCTGCTCAACAACGTAAATAACGCAATGAATGTTGCTGAACTGTCAAAATGAAACAGATTGTGATTGATCGCGTCTTAGGTATACAATTAGGGTGCAAATATAAAATGATTATTGAAAATTTATTTAAACTTTATTTCAGACTAAGGTCCATATTTTTGTTAGTATTTTGGTTTTAGTAACAATGGTGCTTAAAGTAGGTTAGTATTGTTAGTTTTCACGAAATAAATTTATTTATGTAGACCCATGACTGTCCCCACCCAGTGTCCCTGAAAGGGACAGTCCGGTCTGGCAGCGATCATTTTTAGAATGCTGTTGTCACTACTTATAATGAACATCCTGTTATACAAAGCATTGAATCTAACGAATGCAACAAGTGTGATAAACAAAATATAATCTGAAATAAAAAGTAGGTAAATCATGAAACATGAACATGTAGCTGTTAGATAAAAATATCTAAGTATCATAAAAACTGTTTCCAAACTGTCCCATGAGATTGTCACTGCTACCAAGTGTAACTTACTCACCCCTTGCATACTAATTCTCACTTTTTCAGAAACTTGTTTTCCTACTCTCAAAATGTTAACAATTTGAATTGCAAAACAGACCATCAACATTCCAAAGAAAAGGGTAGGCAGATCTATAGTTAGTATTTAAATGGTCTTCAGTTTTATAAGTCAATTAATGTTATTCACCCCACTTGTAACTTAATACGTTAATGGTTTTGAAATGAATCAGGCCAGCCTTGCTTTTAAATTGTTGGTAGGAGGTGACTGACAATCTGAATAAATAAATAAAAAATTATTTTGATTTTGATTTGTTCAGTTACAGTCTTAACTTTTTGTATTTTCTTCTATTAGCTTTACATGGTGAGGGAAGTGGGTAGAAGATAAACATTATCATTTTAAACATTATGATCAATTTGTATCGCTTCAATTTATAACTTTAAATTGATTTTGACATAAATGATCATTACAATATTCAGGTGTAAATTAGAAACTGCACTGAACGTTGTAAAAAAAGCGCTTTAAAACTAGCTTTCAATTTTTGTTATTCGTAAAACTTTTTTGTAACGTACCTAGCACAAATTATTGATCACAAGACTATTTTAGGGTCTCCCGAAATATCCAACATTAGTGGGACATCTGAATCAGGCACAAAGACAAATGCTCAAAAGGTTTTAAATTAATCACATAAGCTGTCAAAACTCGAAAGCGTTTCCAGTGAAAGGTGAACATAAAAATTCGGCGATAAATTATAGGGGTTTTATTTTTGTTAAGGATGTAATGAGAACACAATGTAAAGAACACAAATATCAGAAATTAAACTTCCCACTTTTATTTGTACAAATAATTTTCCGGGAATGAAGAACAAAATCCACGATCCAGTTCGGATGGATATGAATCTCACTTATGTTCTTTAATGAAACTTCAGTTCCAGCGAATCTTCTTTACAAAGCAGCGTCTTAACCTAGTCTAGTTTCGTCTGAAAGTAGATTTTCGTGAACCCCTCCCTCCCTATAAACAGAGAAGTTAGTTAACACAGAGTGAATAACAAATGAAGGGTGAATAATTGCGATGGTTATTAGAGTAGAATGTAAACAAACAAACTTAGAAAATAGGCAGTTATGGGGATTACCGGTAGAACTGAAAACTTAAAACTATGCATAGCCACAGATATACTGTTTGACGCGAACTCTCGACTTTGAGCGACTCCAGGTTGGCCGAAGCAAGGAAAACTTGTTTAGGTGGCGCTTCATAGGCGACACCGCCTTGGTCTGTAAATGTGGTGCTGGTCCACAAACCATGGGATACTTATCATGTCCTGCGTGTCCTGTGACCTGCACATTACAGGACGCTAGTGACGGCGCCGAACACGTAGCCGAATTCTGGGTCAAGTCTATTTAGATTTACAATCGACACGCTAAGAAGAAGAACGAAACTTATATCGAAAGATAGTCTGTTTTGTATCAAAATAATGCTGAGATGTCGACAGATTTTCAACTGCCACTAAGCTCACAGTGTTACTGCCCTAAGCACTACTCCACATTATCACTCCATGTTCCCACTACTCCGTGGCAATAGGCAAGAGACACGGGAAGTGGTCTCGGTAACGGGGTGTTAAGCACAGTGATTACGCCACCCAGTTTGCATACAGTGCTGTTACCAACTCAAGTTAGGAAGCACTTCCAAAAGTTTCCTTCCAAATTGCACTTGCATGTTCCTTCCCGATATACTTGGTAACGGAAAGTTTTTTAAGTGGGTAAATTAGTTTTAAAAGTTTTTCATATATGATGGAAGGATAAGTGAAAATCGTTAACCTCAAGGTAAGATTGGGGATGCGAAGATGGTTTAAACTTTTCGATAAGTACTATTTTTTACTTCGGAACTTTAATACCCCGATCCAAACAATTATAAACAAAATATGTGCCAGAAGCATCTTAAGTCGTTTAGTACATAATTATCTAGTTTTTTTTTCCAATACTGAACCTACTTGGAATTAGAGCAGGATGTCCCACAGTTTCTGCCACTATTCCATCAAGGTTGCCTGAAAAGAGATCGCAGTAAGCGATAAGGCCGCCCATTGTATATTTTGTAGTGTATTACTTTTTCTTTTTGTAATGTATATATAAATAAATACATCCAAATAATTTAGCTTTTTATGGCATCAATCAAAAAAGCATTTTTTTAAATTGTTTTTTTAATTGAGGAAACTAAACGCCCATAGGCGTTATCACAATAAAACTTCTATTGTGTCTCGATCAGAACATAAGTAATTTTTTTTTTAGTTTGAATGCGGTAAATAAAAACAAAACATTATAAACAGAAACATCACAAAGATCATAATAGGTTTGTCTGGATGTTGAAAATCTTAGTAATCTTAATGCTAACATAATTATCATTAGTTTGTCTAAGGTTTCATGTTTATCGTTATTGTTATTGATATCCCGCAGTTCTTCATTCATTTGTGTAACATTATTATTGAAGCCTTGATATGGCTGTTTAATTTGTTTCCTGCGGATGTATTGTAATTAATGAAAGAATATACCTACTTGGATACGAGTAGGTAGGTATATTGAAAGATATTATGACAGGGTTCCCTCTATCTGGCAGAATTTTGATGCTCCGAAATTTATTTGGCATAACACACTTGGCATAATCTTCTTTAAACGAATATATATATGGCATAAAAATCATTTAATATAATTATTGTTTGGCCGAATGTTTATATGTCCGAATTTACAAAGGCATACTTTTAAGCTGGCAGAATTTTATTTGGCATACTTAATTACTTTTGGCAAAGATTAATTTCGCATAATTACTTTTGGCAAAGCTTAATTTCGCATAATTTCGTTTCACATAACGTTTATTTAGAGCGACGATTATTTGGAATAATTTCACTTGGCATATTAAGAAGATGGCAGAATTTCATTTGGAATAATTTTATTATATTCTTAACCTTAAATTAAAATATTGTCTTAAAAAGTCAATATGTTGTACTACAAAAGTTAGTGAAGTGACAGAACCGAATCGCTGCAAAACCGACTGCACGTAGTCTTGTCTGCCCTACCCCTAGAGTGTAATTTAAGCCCGCGTAGGCGCGGAGGGGCGAGGTGGCCCGCGAGCTGAGGAGCAGGTGGTTTTAACGCTCGCCGCCGCGGCTGAGGCTGGCCGGTAAAGCCGGCCAGCAAGCCGAAGCTGCTGTGGTGAGCGTTACAACCATCTGCGACGAGAAGCTTGCGTGGGACCGCCGGAGCCCCGCAGCGCCGGAGCCGTGACAGAAACCATGCCCGTAGCATGTTGCATGCTTGCATGCTGCATGTTTGCTTGCATGCTTGCTTGCATGCTTGCTTGCATGCTGCATGCATGGTGTGTGCTTTTTTGCATGTTTGCATGTTTAGAAATACAAAATTATTCTAACTATGAATTTTCCGTAATGTGATAGATGAGTCTTTCAATTATTATGGATATGAAAAGTATGCCAAAAGATGATTCTAACTGTAAACTTTCTGAGATATTATAGTTCTGCCTTTTAATGATTATCGATATGAAATGTATGTATGCCAAAAGACGATTCTGACAGTGAACTTTCTGCAATATGATGGTTCTACTTTTTAATTATTATGGATATGAAATTTATGCCTAAAGATGATTCTGACTTACAAAATTATGCGTTTTTGATGTATTATAAATGAGTGTATGCCAAACGATTTTCTGCGAAATGAAGTTTATGCTATGCGCTGTTATGCTAAATAATATTATGACATAAAAAGTTCTGCTATAAAGGGTAGACCCATTATGACAAGATATACGGCCTGTTTCACCAGCTCCGGATAAGTTCCGATTACATTTCCTGGCATAACTAAATTCAAATTCTTTTCCGTTTTAGATTGATAGATATCGTGAAACTGGCACTCAGAAGCCCAAAAATCCCTTTAAAAATAGATTTACTGTAGGTACAACTGAATTTATCTTTATCTTTGATTGACATAATGTAATCCCTAATTTTGCTGTACAAGGATCTTTTGGCGCTCGGCCAAAAGTGGAACTAATGCCGGTATCTTGTTTTTACAATACATTTCACAAAAGTCAAAATTACATAAGACATTCCCCCGAAACACCCACCCTTCACCACTTCCTAGTGCTTTAGCTGGGAAGAAGAAATGGCGCAACAAAATCACACAGCTGTCTGTTCAGTTAGAAAAAAAATATTCTATACAATAGTATGCAAAATAAACATTTACATTACGCAACACAAAACGTAATTTAAATAAAAAAGTATTAGCCGTATTTAAATTATTATTCGTCAGCTGGCACACGCCCATATACCAACCAAAAACATCAAAAAATTGTCAAGCACAAATAAAAGATCTTTGTAACAGTGTAATTATGTCAACATAATTATGATTGTGAGTTCCGTTAGTTTATAATCTATAGATATTATTTCCGTTAGATTATAAACTGTCGATAAATTGTGAACTGGGTGGAACCACAGTTTTGGTTTAGGTTTGGTTAGAACTGTGACCAACAGCACGCGAGCCAAGCGAGCGAAGCTAGTAGTGCCGCGGGAGCGGCCGGAGAGCGCTACTTCCAAGTTGCTCGTAGCTAGCAGGTTATTTAGTATTAGCGCAAGGTGCGTTACGTCGCAAGCAAGTTTGATACCAGTTCACAATTTGTCGGTTTCTCATGGATAGATTATAAACTATCGAGAAATAGTTTGTTAAATTGTAAATGGTTTGTTGCAGTTCACAATTTTTATAAACTTACAAAAGTTCGTAATAATTATACGGTGACATTTATACTACTGGACTAGAAAATAAAACTGTTTAGTCCGTCAGTCAGATAATAAAAAAATACTAGACAAGTATTTTTTGCAATATCATATTAATAAAAAAATGTTTAGATAAAACGCATTAAATTTGGGGAGTGGGGGCTCGCTACGTCACAAATGAGTATAAAATCTACCGTCAGTGACGTCATGCCACATTTTAACGCATTGCCTACTCAATGTATTGCCGTAATCTTTTGACTACGTAAACAAGAAAAAATACGTGTCATATATTCTTTAATAATCTAGCTGACGGACAAAAAGAAATTGTTGTCAACATCCCTATTCCAAGCTAAATCAATTTTAACTATAATTTCGCATTCTATCCGAATAACTATGATTATAGGTATACTAACAAAGAGAAGTACCTACCAAACCTAAACATACAATAATAATATAAACTTATCGATATGCAACAATTGATTACACAGTATTAATCCTATACGATAATGTTTGACTTCGGGATGTAATTACAAGCGTTGATTAAACGATTCTCCTGTCAAACGTAACGACGCCCAATTATAACTATTATTAGCTCCATGTATAGCTACTCGAAATTAATTTATACTGATACAAATAGGTAGGTACTATTTGATTAGATGGGGTTATATTAGAGACTTTGATGATAATTAAAGGTCATCAGGCATTATAATCGCATCGCTCCAGCGCTGCGGCACCGCCTAGAAAAATATCCGCAAGATGACCGCTTGCTGTGGGCATGCTACCGGTGACGTGACAGCTTGTTGTTTGCGCCGCTTACTAGTCGCTCACCGTCCACGCGCCAACGGCTAGTTGTTACCTTACAGAAGGAATGGTGCGCAGGCGACGGGGAGACAGCCGTGCGAGCAGCGCGAGGACCGCGCGCGGGCGGCGATACTTTACCGTGCGGAAGGCGAGGCGCTCGGCAGGCATACCGCCTGGCAGGCGGGCTAGTCGTGTGACGGACGACTCGTGCGCCGCGAGCTGTCCATTATTCTGTATAGCCATCGTAAAATAGACTTTAATGCATTTGATTTAAAATCCTAACTTGAATGACAAGTTATTAGCCGTGTCGGAGCGGTGCTGTTATAATGAGCGATGATCTTTAGTCTGTTTTGCCTGAATGTTGGCTGATTGTAGACTACTAATATCAGCCTGTAACTGTCCCATTGCAGGGCAAAGTCGTCTTCTCATTCAGAGAAGGCACGAGCATTGATCACCATACGCTTGCTGAAGGCGGATTGGCGATTTCAAACTTAAATTAAAAGCCCAGGTTTCCTCACTATATTTTACTTCACCAATGTCAGTGATGTATAAGATAAACTTAGAGGGTATAGCTTGTCCACTCAGAAATGACGCGCCCCACTTCCGCATTACCGTGTTCGTAAGAGGCAGTAGTGGGGCGCGTCATTACAGAGTTGGCAAGCTTTAGATAAATATAAATAGGAAAAGTCAGAATCGTACTTCCCCGGATTAGAACTTACCCACAACCTCGAATGTAGACTAACTTGTAAAATAGTTAATGAGAAACATTGTCATCCAAAGGGGCATTGCTGTCAGCCTTGTGGGCACTTTTCTCACTGACAGCGACGCGGACGAATTTTTTGATGCCCAATGAGCTACGCCCGTTTTTTTTTCTTTTTCCTTTATATACTTTCTTGGTCATAATATAATGTAGTAGTGTTAGATTGTATATTGTATTTAAATACCTATATATAAATGAATAAGTTCTTAAAATGAGACACTAAATAAATTAAGTTAAAACTTACAGGGATAAGCATTAACTCCATTTCAATTGGTTAGGTACCATCTATCGCTATTCACTCCTGAAAGTTCGGAATCCTACGTCGTCAGTGCTGCTGAAAAAACACCGTTACCCTGTAAAAAATGAAAACAGCAAAGCATAAGCTCCTCATACATAATTCCTCATTCGTGCTCTTAACTTTCCAAAGTACTCCACACAGGGGTGTTACACATGTACTTACTTACGTTAACGTATATAAATTGCAATGGCGGCGGTAACTGCAGTGCCCCAGACCATAACAGCCTCTGATGAGGCAATAACGGGCGGCCGACTGAAAAAATAAAAGCATTTCGTGATTGTCCGCTAGGGGGCACAGTCTCACCACCCGCTGATGTATGCCCGTCTCTGGCCATTTAATTGCGGATATCCGAACACATTTTCAATTGCTACCTTATGCCTTTGCAATAAGAGTGTTAGGCGGTGCCAAAATGTGGCTAGTCTCGTTTAAAACTGTTTCGTGTATTTAGGTTTTCACGGTAGTGTGAAGTTGACATGATTTACAGATTAACCCTCGTGCCGCTGCTGTCTGATGGCGTCCGGCGCGTACTAAATCTATGGTCCGGGGTTAATTAATTGAGTTTATTTTAAAGTTTTCACGGAATGAATGATGGGACTTATTTTCCTACGTTTTAGTCGGAGTTAACAGTGTTGACAACTTATTGGGGCATTCATAAAAAGTTGCTTTCTTATTCCCCAAATGTTTCAGGAATCCAGCATTTAGTGAATATGTTTTTAATCTGTACACAGCTCTACCCGAACTACATTCAAAACACCGGCCAAGAGCGTGTCGGACTACGCACAATGAAGGGTTCCGTAGTGGGGCTGAATTTATCGCAAGAACGGACTTAACTTTGTAGATGAAAAACATGTTCTCCCTTATGGAATGTAGGGGAAAACATGTTTTTTGCAATCGCAAACGTAAGTTGGTCGATAATTACTCGTTAACTTGTAAAGCCTACTTAGCTGTGATAGTTTTCATTTTAATTCCGTTATATAAAGGTACTATTGCCGTGAATTTTTCCACATATCTAAAACCAACCATTTAACTTGACTCTAACAAAAATTAGTATTTTAGAGCTTAATATTTCGCAAACGGATCCCTGAATCCAAAAATGGTTTTCACAAACAAACAATATTTTTAAAACGACCTTTCCAACGACACCCCACACCATTTTATAAAACATCCCGACTTTATGTGTAGGCTCTCCTACACGTAAAGTGGGGATGTATTTTTTGTTCTTTTCTTTTTTTTTTGTAACAGAAAAAAAACGTAATTTTATTTTACCACTTTGTCGGCGTGATTAATGAGTATACTCATGCCAAATTACACTTTTCTAGTACAAAGAGTCTCTGAGCAAAGCCGCGGGCAGACAGACAGACAGACAGATGGACATGGCGAAACTATAAGGGTTCCTTGTTTACTACGGAGCCCTAAAAACCCGTTTCCTAAAGACCTGCAAAATAAAAAGTCCCAACAGCTGCACAAATTCCAAACTACAACAATTTCATTATTTCGCATAATAATCCTGCCGAGATGAAAATGGAAGTGTTATAAAAAAAGATGTTCTAGACTGCATAGCGTGTAATCCAAAGCCACAGTCTCACTTAAATTACATCTCAGACATATACGAGCTTGCACAAAACCAAGGGTATAAAGTTACTCTGGATTTCAAAGGGATGGCTGGAAGGCGTCCACAAGAAGGTATTAATTTTAAAATAGTATGTACAACGTTTACAACGTTTTATAAAATAAGGTGTGCTAAGTATAGTTATATAAATTAGGCATTTTATAAAGATGTTTTTGATAACTGTAAATTAATCATGTAAATAAAGAGTGAATTTAAACAAATTTTTGACGTGTACCTGTGGCTGCATCTACATCGTCACATGCGAATGCGCATCAAAGACCTGACGTCACACAAAATCCTTTCGTCTCAAACTTCCTGCATCGCGCAATTAGAGTTTACCGCGCGATCGAAGACTATCCGACATCAATCGTTGAGCAGTTGCCCGCCAGACAAGACACGACACGAGGATCCTCCCTTTTCAATAGAAGATGAGGATGTCTTTAAATACCTTTAGTACACCCACATTTCACCAGTTACCTGTTTAAGTTCCATCTAATTAGGGGTCGAGCCTATTGCCATCAATGGGGCATAAATCCAGACTCCGAACTGCTTATCTGATGCAACAATCCAATAACAACCACCTGGGAGTCTAACCCAGGACCTCACGTTCAGCAGTAGCGCTTGCGACCACTATCCAAACGAGGCGTTCAAAATTGTATTATATTCCGCCAACTACTGCTCGCCAAACAAGAATACAATATGACAGAAACCATAATGAAGTCGCAGCAAACCAAGGTTACATTAAGTTTCTCTTGATATGTAATTTTAAATCCGGATCCGAATATGAATATCTTATTTACCATGAAATGAATATATTCTGAGACGAAGTAAGAATATTAACGTTATGTATAATATTATAAAGAAAGCCAGCGAAGTATTTCATCTCCATGCAGATTGAGAAGGAAAATTGAGTTAGTAAGTTGGTTATTTTCTGGTCTAAGTAAAGGTTTAAGGAAAATGAAAATAGGGTTGTAGCCTTGAAGGAGAATAATAGTTTTGCTTATTATAATAAAAAGAATCCAATATTTAGATATTACCCGAACAGACTGATGTTGGTGAGTACAGGTAAAGTTTGTGAGTTAATAATAATATCCGTTTATATTTAGTTTTGTATTCGTTTATGCTATTTGCGTACGAAATCCTATACTATTAAGTGAGCAATATATACATATATATATATTTGTAATCACGTTCTCGAAAACGGCTCTAACGATTTCGATGAAAGTTGCAATAAAGGGGTTTACGGGGGAGAAAAATCAATCTAGTTAGGTCTCATAACTGGGTAAATTTGTTTTCTCTATTTTTACCCGATCGCCCAATGTATAAAACAAGATGGCTACCTTACAATAATGACATGGCAGCATGGGAATAGTAAGTACCTATTATCATGACAGCATGGAATTAGTATGTACTATACATGGAATTAGTATGAACTATCCATAACTATATGAGCATTCTCTATTTTCACCAGAATACAGACCGTCACCTGCTACGATACTTACATAATTCTTTTGCTTCGTTAACGTACATACATCTGGTCGCGAGTACTACACATCTGACCTTTCTCAAGAGCATCACCAATAAGGTCAATATATTATGTCCTTCTAGGGCGTCCCCTCCCGGCGTTATCACTCACATCTGCCTATTAATGATAGATCGCCCGGAGTCCTGCCAGCAGGACTTTAAGTAGTTCCGGAAGGACGCAACTTTTTTCGGTCACAGTACAGTACAAATTTCAAATTTGGATGAAAATATAGAATATTTTTGTCTCTTTCACATTGTAGAAGGAACGATTTCTAAGCACAACTTACTTCTATCAGCACGCGATGGCGCATGGGTATTCACGGGGGCAGCGCGCTCGGGCTTGCGCGACTTATTTCGACGCCCGAGACCGAAAACGCAAGGAGTCGTCAACAATTCGGTATTCCAGCGTACCTAGTATTTTTTTTTTAATAATTTCCTGATTTTCTTTTTTTGTGAGTAGGTACACCGTCACTCGCTCCTTTTTTATTAAGTGTTAACTTTAAATTTTTAAGTGCTTAATAAAACCAAAGAGACAGATTTATAGTTCCTTAAATAGGTTTTTTCCTATAAATAATATTAGATAAATATCCTCCAATAATAATAATTGGTTATTTATCAAGTACAAACGAGTTTTATTTTAATACGCACTAGCCAAATTCTTAAAACTTCTGACGAGCGCAAGTTCAAAATCGAGGTCACCGTACTGCTGGAAGGACCAAACAAATTTTCATATAAATTGCGTACTGCTAGCAGGACTCACGGAAGTCTTCCGGCAGGACGCAAACCCGGAAGAGCTTCCAGCAGGACAAGTCATCGGGCGATCTATCATTAATACCTTTTGTTAGTCGCCTTTCACTCATCCTCTCACATTCTATAAATATCTGAATAAAACAAGCTCCTCTCTTTAAAATATTCAACAGCCGTGCTATTCTGTAAACATCTCACCGTGATAACTTGGGTGAAGTGAGCTTGATGTGAGCTGTCATTGCACCTAAAGCTAGGGATTGACACAATGGACAGCTCACTTCATTCTACCTTCACCTCACTCTTCACGGTGAGATGTTTACAGAATGGATCCACTGGTCCAGATAAAACACGTCACACGTTTGTGTTACACAGGTTTTTCCTAAACAAACTAGGCTAGGACACACTGCTGCAAACAAGAGTTCACTAACAATAATAAATCAACGTCATAATTAGGGATCGTGCGTTAGCTTAGTTTTAGTTTATCTCTCCAGTATATGAGTTTGCCGCTAAATTAGTTACTACTCGCTTAGCGTATCGAAGCAATGCAACTAATCGTTTTAGTTGCAGTCTACTAGGTATCTACAGTCTACACCCGAAGTTTATGATGAAATATTTACTTGATTTAAATGCGGCGTGCGTGCATGTACCTATACAGGGTGGCAGGGACATCGACGAAGCCGGTTACCATGGATTCAGTACATGATTCTGAGTCGCCCTGCGTTGAAATTTTTCGTCGGTTATTTAATAAAAAAACAGCTGCTCCACACATTTTGACCGCCTAGGTATTGCACTTTTCTATGAAACAGCAGATTTTTTTTTGATAACCCGCGAAAAATTTCAGCGCAGAGGGTTCAGAATTATGTACTGACCCAGTGCCGGATTAACCACGTAGCAAGAGTAGCAATTGCTACGGGCCCCGCACTAAAGGGGGCCCCGCGTATTCAAACCCGTGTAATTTTTTGAGTGAAACTTATTAAGATGTGGTATATTGAATTTACTTGATGTCTCAAAAACGTGATACGTACTACCTTGCCGACTAAGACGTCAGAATATGGGTAATACAATTTCTAAAAGTTGATTGCAAATAGACGTATTGAGTATTGTTTTTTTTTTTACCACGTTATACATAAGAACCCTAGCAGATCAAGGGCCCGTCTATAAAATTTGCTACGGGCCCCGCGCTTGCTTAATCCGGCACTGTACTGATCCCATGGTAACCGGCTTCGCGTCGATGTCCCTGACACCCTGTATTACATACTCCTTTTGAACGTAAACGAAGCAAAGGGAGTATTTAAGGAGCATAGTAGGTGGCGTTCTATAGTCTCTGCCTACCCCCCATGGGAATAAGGCATGAGTTTATCAATGTAATTACTTGATTTCTGACAATTTAAAGAAGCAAAGACGGATCGACTTACACGTAAATTCGAACGATTTATGCATAGATTTTTTTTTACCAAAATGCTTTAAGGTCCTCCATATAGCATTTTGGTTATTTTGTTTTTGTATTTCTTCAATATTAAAATCGTTCAAAATTACGATACTTACATTTAGACCGCGCGCACTTTGGATGCGTTTTCGTACGAATTTCAATCGTGCGTACAGCCGAGCTATTCTGAAAACATCTCACCGTGAAAACTAAGGTGAAGTGAGCTTGAAGTGAGTTGTTAAAAGTGTCAATCTCTAGCATTACGTGGAATGACAACTCACTTAACGCACACTTCACCTAAGTTTTCACGGTGAGATTTTTACAGGATAGACTAGCTGTTACGTACACGCACTAACGATTCCGACGTTCCATGTTTAAAGGGAGCGCGCAGACCGGGTGCAACTTTGCGTTTTCGCACGTATACGTAAGTATAGTTCCGACGTCCGAAAACAATCCGAACTTGTTCGAATTTGTTCTACTTGACTGAAAAGAAAGTGTGCGGACTCTATTCGTACGGCCATGGTCGTACGTGTACGCATGAGTGAAATTCGTACGAAAACGCAATCAAAGTGCGCGCGGCGATACTCCACGCGTTCGTGATAGTCCCACTGTTCGGGCGCCTCCGACCACTCGGAAATCTTAAGCTGCTGTCGTGAGATAGCGGAAGGCGGCGCGGGCGGCGGCGATAGGTGCGGCGTGCGGCTCACCGCTCACGGCCCATTGACCACTTCGCTACCGATCTCCGACGACGGCACGCGTGCGCACTCCATACGTTCACCAACAACGTCAAGATTATTGTACCGTTTTAGAATATATTCATATTAATTACAGTCCACTGCTTTTAACTTCAGTCCTTAATTAGGTCCCTAACACCCACAGAGCTCAAAATCGCTCGAAAAAACCCAAGCGAAAACTCAAGAAGCAAGACGAATTATAGAATTTTCAATTCAAATGTAAATGTTGTACAAAAATGTACTATTTGAATTGAGTTTCAACCAAATAAATGTAAGAATAACTTTTTTACAAAATTCTTGTTCATTTTTACAGAACAATTTAATTTTGAGTCAGCCAAATCCATTGGTATGCGCGTAGCGATTTAACAAATCAACATTCCGAATGAGCATTGTCTATTCAAGTCGTGTCGGAACCAACCCTTTCTCCTCTCAGTTCATTTCTTCCCCGAAGTTGTGATTTCATCCCTTATATCCCCCCAGTGTAAACGCAATAAAAGATCAATGAAATATCCTCCCAGCAGAATATAAAAAATGTCGATGCGTTTGTTTTACATTTTTTTATGCACACGTAGGGTTATTTGTGTATGAATTTATGATATTAGCCGTTATGATACTGCAAGAAATCAGCGCTCTTGCAGCACCGGGTCTCAATAAAATGAAACGCATATAAACTTGCAATTCGATAATAAGCTAAGTATAAGTAGGTAATTCACTTTTAGGTTCAAATACACCGTACACCGACTTACGGGGCCGACGACTCTCGAATCTTTTCTCTCCTAAATATGAAATAGTGTTTAAGTCCTTATACACCTACGCCATTAACTTATCAAACATTCTTGGAGGTCGGTCGGCAAAGCCATCCAGACAAAACATCTAAAGTACCTACAGAAGTTAGCTAACATTAATAGAAACCAGATGTGGCCAATTCCGTATGAGTCTAATCATATTAAGGTAATGTGATGAGAGACTGTCATAGCTGCATACAAAAAGCACAATGTGGGCAACCAATATAGCTTCTTAGGGTGTGTTCACGTAAAGAGCTAATAGCCGGCGCCAATATGCCAGCGTTTGTCGGCGCTAACGGTGTGCTGGTGGTAAACGGAGGACCAGTGATAACAATAAGCGCTTGTAACTGTAAGCGCCGGCAAACGCTGGCATATCGGCGTCGGTTGCAAGCTTTCTACATGAATACACCCTTACTTTGTCGGCTGGCTGGCTTTTATTCAATGTTGTAAAAAATCAAACTGGACAACATTTTATAGTAAATGTACCAATCTTTAAAGAAATGTATTAAGAAGAAAGGATAACATTTCTGCCTATTTAATTAAATGCCAACAACAAAAATCAAAGTACAGAAATAACAAAGCGTCCCAATTATGTTTGACCTAAAACGAAAATTAGGAAAACTCCCAAGCCGTGTTTTGGTCATTTACAATACGATACATCTGTTACGGTACTTTGTTTTTTTTTTGTTTAGAAAATAATGCCGAAGTGCTGCGTATAGTCACGTTCAACAAATATTTATCGGAGCTCGTATCTGCGGTGATGCGTTTTAGTTGTGCATGCCCAACTAAATTCAGGCAATGTTCCGTTGTATTGTGTGGAAGTGGGTGTTTGGGAGAACCCTAAATTTTGCAGTGTACTGCCATCTAACATGTTCTAGATTTGATCAAAAACAAAAGTAGCCTTCTGTAGTTACGAATCAATGTTGAGCGGTTTTTTGAAATGTTTACCGTTAGCCACACAAAGAACGAGTATACACCGTCAGTTCATTTGAGCACCAATCTGACCAAAGTGATTATACCTCAAAACACGTCTCCTTTTTGTAAAGGCCACCAGTCCGTCTATCGCCCACGTGTGAAAAGGCCACCGCTTTCAGCCGACTACCGTAATAGGAGTTTTAACCCATTCAATCGCCACAGGCTAAATTGGACACTCAAAAAACATAAAAGGGCCTCAATCTCCCATTGAAATAACAGAGAACGATGTTCGGTCAGCGGATGAAATGTCGCTCGAACCGTGTTTCCCGTTTGTTACCGCGGACCCGTTTCCCGATTAATTATGAAGGACGGTCGCAGGCACAGGGTTGGTTTAACCCTTGCGGCTAACGTCAGTTGCACTCGCGACAAATTGTGTTTTATAGCATGTTGAATTTTGATTAATATTGAAACTATTCAATACAATGGTCACTATTCATCTTAATTTAGGCATTTGAGGTAAATTCCATTAATCATTTCAATAAAGCCTTTGGTAATTCTAGTACACAGAAGGCCCGTGGTTCTGATAGTATACCAAATGCAGAAGTTGCCTCAAACATCGCTGTTTTAACGAACAAAGAAGTAAAAAAAAAGAACCACAACAGTTAAGTAATTACCAACTCACGGGCGTACCTAACCTGTGGTTCATTTTATATGTAACCGTTGCCCAATTGTAAATTCAATTAATTCAAACTTAATTGTAAATTCAATTAATTAGAACTCAAGCTCGTGGGTAACAATAGCGCTTACTAATTGTTCCACAACGTTCACGGTTTTCAGCTAAAATATCTCACTAAAGGTACAAAGAGTGTTTGACAAGCGCTGCTGTGCTGAAAATAGTAAATTAAATATATGCGCCGGAGTCAGTCTCTGGGCACTTTAAAGCAGCATAAAGTGTTTACTTAAAACGTAGGCAAGCTTCTACAATTATTTTTTTAAACGAGTTGAGATCAAGCAGTAATAATTTGGTGTTATTTACGAAACTTGTAATTGACCACCATTCAAAAGCAGTCACCCCATGATTGATTGAAAAACATACTACACATAAAAATACAAATTCATAATCATTTGATGTTTATAACCTAATAGTTAATAAAAATAACGTACCTCAAAACATGACTGTGATATAATTTAATGTAACATCTTGCATGCCATGTGTGTGTATACTTATGTTTTGGAGAAATAAATGATCTTATCTAAATCTTATCTTATCAAAATCGTGAAAATCTGTATTTTTACAATTCAACACAATAACTTGATTACTTAGTTGGCGAGAATGACTTAGTTTCTTATTTAATTTAACTCTTCCACCAGTTCGAGAGGCATTTAATCTCATAATGAAAGGTTAAATGAACAAAAGAAAATTATTTGGTGCTAAATAACAACGAGATGTATCTATTAACAAGATGTATGTCGCCTACGTCTCTAGGTACCTACTAATCTACGTATTCATACAGTGAAACCCTGCAAGTAATGGTATGGCTTCTCATGGTGATTTACCATTTAATTAATTGAGAATTCTATACCTTTGATAGTGCTATGAATGTAAATCCAATTCATAATTGGATTTTTGTTCAGTCTCAAAGCACGTAGTTTTTGGAACCGCGTTTTAAATACATTTATTTCATTCCAATTCAGATAATACCAATACTGGCAGGAAAGTGTTCCAAAGTTTTAGAAAAAAAAAATTGTTTGTATCAACCGTATTTCTCATTCCGCATATCAGATAAGTAACAAAGCAATTAAATCCCCAGCGTTTGTGTTACCAATTACAAAGAAAGCAATATTCCCGTAAATTAATAAACAAATTGTCCATTCGAGCGCGGAATTACAACGTGGATTTAATTTTTCCATCGGACTGAGTCGTACGTGAAACTTGTATTTGGGAGCTCCCGTGGGCCCGCATTATAGGTATGAGCGTTGTTACAAAATTTCCCGAAATTAACATAAATGCAAATGGCACTTTATGTTATTTACCTTACCCATTTCATTTTGTATTCAGTTTAGTTTTTTATATCATACGCTTGTTTATTCAGCTTTGCTTTTTGTTTCGTCCGTTCGGTGGACGTCGAAAGAGGAAATCGGTCAAGTTGAAGTCTTTTGTACAGAAATAAGTTACTTTTAGGAGTAGTCTTTAGTTTGAGTAGTCAAGTTGTGTTTTGTTAAGTTTATGACTTGTTTGTATGATATAGTTAAAGAATGGCTGATCGATATAGCCTACGAATAATATTATTCGTTCTATCAGCTTCTTAACAATTTTATCTCGGACGAAATAAAAAGGTCCCAAGCATTTCTTATTTTTTCTATAAAAAAAGAAATGCTCTTTTAAGTGGAAATCAACAGCTTCCCCTATGTCTGACACATCAGAAATCATCGTAGAATATCGAGGGTTTTCACATAAAAACGAAATATTGTTACGGACGTGACTCCGGCGCTACTCTTGAGGAAAATTCAAATAAATACATACACATCAATTGTTATTTGGCCCCGAAGGCTCATTCAACGCTGTCAATACAAATGACGCATGTAGTAGACTTTTTATGTAAGTAATTTAATTAGGAAGTGGTGTGTAATAAAGGCTACAATAGGCTGTAATATTTAAACTCAAAACGATATCATCATTTTGAAGTGCAACCAAATAAAATAAATTTGGTTGGGTTTGGGTTAAGTAAGGCAAGATTTTTTTTGACCGATTTTGTTTTAAATTACATTTTTCAAAAATTGCAAACGAAGCCTCCATACTCAGAAAAAAACTGTTGTAGGTAATTTTATCTGGGTATTACAATAAAGCGTAACATTAAATTTAAAAAATACAAAAAAATAAAGTTATTAAATGACCAATGAAAAATTAAACTGAAAAAACCCAGACTTACAAAACACATTGACAATTGAAGAACTTTTCGTTCTCAATCTCATGTAGGTTCTATATTACCCTTTACTATAAACTTTCACGCTACATAAAGCCTAGTGTCGATGGCGGGAATGGCTGCGGCTGGCAGATTTCCGCTCCGAACGTACACGATCGTGTCTTGACGGCCTAAGAGAAATATGGCCGACGATACTGTCTTAGGGTTCCGAAGAACATCGACACATACCCTAAGGGTGTGTAGCGTGCGTTTATCTTAAGCCTACACCCCCTAAGGGATTAAGAGCTTCCAATTTAAGTGACAAACATGGAGGATAATTTGCGAAGCTTTTGTTTTAGATGTATTCGCGTATTAGGGTTTAATTTAATTTCATAATGGAAATAAGCAATTTTGAGAAGCTTAAAAGCGTGCATTCTGAAAGTTGGCAACGTCGCAAATAGCTGTCAAATATATCGCATTATAAATATTTGACATTATTATTTGGCAATATTACTTTATGGAAATATGAAATATCGCTGTATGGTAAACTAAAATTTTGATTATGAAATGGAATAATTAATATCGTAACACTAAATTTTTACCTTTAAATGTAAAAAAAAGTATTTGGAAACTTTCCAAATGCCCTTTTTACACCTAAAACGCTTATAAAATCAAATTCAGTGTTAAAATGTCAATTGATTATTAATATTTTAGTGCATTATATGTAAATATTTGACAGGTATTTGCGACGTTGCCAACTTTAAGAATGCACGCTTAAATAGTTACTGCACAGTTTTTCGTTGTATTATAATTTATTGTCGGTCGTTACAGTAGCTGTAGTGTCAGTCGGACAAAGCACGTTGTAATTAACTTCTCCGTTTTCCTGTTTTTCGTCTTGTTCTATCTCGTACCTGAACATCTACCTAATCTGCGTTCGCAATTTATTTGCCAAACATGTAAACAAACACGAATTTTCCAGTTATACAAACATCAACTTTATCGCAGTGTAAATAAAGTTGATTTTAGACCGACTAGTACTGTTGAAAAAGTCATAAAAAATATGAAGTTCTAGCACAAACTGAACTTTATATGTAGGCATTACAATTATTTTTCCTAGAACTTGTGTTTGTTTAAATGTTTGGCAAATGAATTGCGAACGCAGATTACTTACTTTATTTAGCATCAGTAATGTTATGTATGTACTTAAGAATAAAGTGGTAACACAGCAAGGCCTATCAGAAAGGACACATTTTTTTTTCTATTTTTAACGAAACGACACAATTTTTTTTTTATGTCGCAGCATCATGATATCAGAATGATGCTGCCTTTTGCCCTCGTATAGGACTTTCTCTGTCAATCTGATCAGTTTTTTTTTTTTTTTTTTTAATTATCTATGATGTGGTTAGTTTCATTTGTGATCTTCCTATGCGAGTCTTAATAAATATTTTTTCTTTCTTTGGCACTACCAAAGAAAGAGCAAACTCATAGTATTTGTTTTGTTGATAACTAAAATAAATTGAACAAACAAAAAGGAAACGTGACCACATACAATATTTTTCACTTCCATTTCCGTCGAAAGACACGTAACTAAGGGTGACTAAGAAAAATACACGTAAAACAGAGAGCAAATTAAATAAGAGACGTCTTCGCGACAATGATTCATAGTGAGGGCTGGCGGCTGGCCCTCAAATCTCGATGGCTCACGCAGGGTGACCCCTCGTAAACACAGATTGGGTGAGATGACCAAATTTACTTAGACGGCACTGCAAAAATTTCGCACTGACCGTATAGTCACGCACACTGGTGTTGGGGAAACTGCAGTCATGATGAGTATAAGATTAGACACACTTTTTCGTGATTTTGCTTCTCAGAATTTCTTCTCAAGGTTGACGCCTGGTCAAATTCGAAATTGAAAATTCAAAAGTCATTTATTCAAACTAGGTTGATAATCAGCACTTTTCGAACGTCAAAATTACATAAGACAGTCCCCCAAAACGCCCACCCTTCACCACTTCCTAGTGCGTTAGCTGGGAAGAAGAAGTGGCGTAACAAACTCCCCAGCAGCACAGCTGTCTGTTCAGTTAGAAAGAAAAAAAAAATGATTCTATATAATAGTATTCAACATAATTAACCTAATTAAAATTATTATCCATATAAAACAGGATTGTACACGTCCGACATTCGAAGATCATCATCATCATCATCATTTCAGACAAAAGACGTCCACTGCTGGACATAGGCCTCCCGCAAGCACCGCCACTTCGGCCGGTTCTGTGCATCCCGCATCCAGCGGATTCCTGCGGCCTTCACAAGGTTATCGGTTCAATTTGTGGGAGGCCTTCCAACGCTACGTCTTCCAGTACGCAGTGAATCTTTCGGCGGCCATTCGAAGTTGCCAGATGGTAAATACTATTTAAGTAGACGGTCAAATAATTTACCTAATTGGTGATTTATTTTTGCCTTTGTCTCCTAACACTATGTAACCAAGGTAAAGTAAAAATTATTATCCTCGTGCCCCACCACAGCTTCTTAACATTTCACTTTTACAGACCCATGCGACAAAGTTTATGAAAGCCGTACTTTCGCTCGGTAATTTAAAAACAATACAACTTTTACGATATATGCCTTTAGCACGCGAGCGTACCATCGTCGCAAGTGAGGGCTTCAGCAAACATAGAGATGAATCATAAAAACGCACAATAGTTTACGAGTGCGACTGTACGAGCAATTTTATTACTGAGACGCACCCCCTTGCACTTGTGTTTTGTATCCACTTGTACAGACAACAAAAGAGTTTGGTACACAGGAAAAACTTTTCATCTTTTCACCAGGCATTGTTATCTACTTGGTTATAACTTTTCAATCTTAAGACACACACACAAGAACGATAATATCTGAACTCTGGTCAAAAACTTGTCGAATGTCTATTCAAATCCTTGTTTTCAATTGATATTATTTCTACTTAAACAAATATCAACTTTATCGTAGTGTTAATAATGTTGTTTTGGACTGACTAGTACCTACTGTTGAAAAGTCATAAAAAATATAAAGTCATAGCGCAAACTGAACCTTATGTGTAGGCATTACAGTTGTTTTTCCTAAAACTCGTGTTTGTTTACATGTTTGGCAAATAAATTGCGGACGCAGATTACCTACTCAGTCCCGGACCCCGGAGTTTGGAAATTGGCGGTGTGATACCCGCGTGCCTCGGAAAGTACGTTAAGCCATAGGTCCTGCGCCTGATCTCTCTTCGGTCGTGTCGGATTGCCGTCCCATCGAACTATGAGAGTGAGGGAAGACAGACTGCATCTGTGTCTCACACTTGTGCACTATAATATCTCCGCCATGACCGAAATTTGGTTTGGTATTAAGGGGTATGAGGAACAGGGTGTAAAGTTCACTCATCCACCATAGAAAAGGGAAGATCCTCCGAACAGACGGGTGTCGTGTCTGGTTGATGGGCTGGGTGATGTGGCGGTATCTACATCGCACCATGCGAACTACGCATCAAAGACCTGACATCACACAACATCCTGACGTCACTCAAATCCTGCATCGCGCAATTACAGTTTACCGCGCGGTGGACATATATACAAGCTCCAGACTTCAACCTCTGGGCAGTTGCCCGCCAGACACGACACCCGTCTGGTCGGAGGATCTTCCCTTTTCTATGGGGGATGAGTGAACTTTACACCCTGTTCCTCATACCCCTAAATTCCAAAACAAATTTCGGTCATGGCGGAGATATTATAGTGCACAATAATACACGGATGAGTGAACTTCACACCCTGTTCCTCATACCCCTAAATGGAGGACACGCACAACATGAATTAAAACTAGTTCCAAGTAACCCGCTTGAATGCTTATCTCTTTTGTCAACTGTACTAGGTTGAATATAGTGGCAGTGAAGCTTTTGTTGCCGATCGTACAATATACATTCATTGTTTTTCCGTTGCTCGTATGTCTACAGGTGAGGATGAAAGCATGTAAATTATTTATGTATCTGGAAATAATTTATTATGTTTACACTGTTATCAACACTGTTGTTGGTGCGACCTACATAATATTTACTGAACTTTCTGCTTTTGTCCTTTTTAGGGTTCCGACTTACGAGTTGTCGGTCGTGAATTCGAACCCGAACCCAGGCAGGCACTTTACTTTTTGTATTAATTTCATCACCACTGCTCCCAAAACGGTGAAGGAAAACATCGTGAGCCAAAACCGGCATGTCCTAGAACCAAAAATTCGAAGATATGGTGACATCCACCTACCTGCACTGGGCCCGCGTGGTGGATTATGGCCCACTCCCTCTCACAGAGAGGAGGCTTGTGTCCCAGCAGAACATTATAGGCTGATTATGCTAATCTCTGGAACAACCAGTCGGTATTGAAAAATTCTGTTTGCATTGGATAGCCCAATTCTTGAGGGGGATTATAGGCTATTTAACATCACGCTATGACCCTAAGGAGCCGAACAAAAGTAAAAAACGCTAAGCGAAAACGCTGTAACAGCGCGGGCGCGCGATGGGATGCGATGCGGTGGGGGCCCAAACTTCACGCGTACGAAGTCGCTGGCAGAAGTTAGTGCTATTATATGATGATGGGATTTACTAACAGTGCAAAATATATCAGAAACGAACGAAAATACATTTATTTAACACAGACTAAAAAGCACACAATTTATACAACAGAAAAAAAAAAAAAAAAAAAAAAGTGTTAAATCCGACATTAGCAGGGGAGTGTGCCTTACGGCTGTGCCAAAAAGACCCAGTTCAACAAAAATGCCAGACAACTGAACTGTGCTGTGCTGTGTGACAACAAGTGCCTGACGCTGGTTTCCAACTGGACCTGAGAGTGTAATTATGACGACAGATGTAGGTGAATCAGTTTCATAATGTAACGTGTGTATGCATACCTATTTAAATATACCTAGTAAATTTGTGTCAGATTAAAATAATAACAAATATGTATGTACACCAAGTACCAGGTACCAGTACCAGGTATGTAGGTTTTTTTTTTACATAAAATAGTGTGATTGTGCATAAAAATGCAAAACAAAACTAAAGAGTAATACATAAATGAGACGTACTTAGTTAATTTAGGTCAACTAGTTTCACATAGTATCAAATATTTAGTCATGTGTGGCAATTAACCACCTCAACTCTAATCAAAGCCATTGAATATTGCAATCACCACTTACAATGCTGACTGGTCATTATTCAACAGACTGCTAACTGGCCGCCTGAGCGAAATGTGTTCCAAACGGGCAGTTGTTAACATCAATAATTCTGATAGATTGATGTACACTAGACATGATAAAAGATACCTGCATAGTTAGGAACTACAGTTTAGTCAATAATAAATTCGACTAACAGTCTGTAAGCTTTTTTATTGACATACCAGCTTTTGCCCGCGGCTTCGCATACTACTGAGATAAAAATAATTTATTAGTTATCCAGGTTATAAACTATATGTGAGTCAAATTTCATCCAAATCTGTTGAGGTATTTTTGAGTGATTTACTCAATCACGCAAAAATAGCTCAAACATCCAAACATACAAACTTTCACATTTATATATATATACAGGGTGATTGGAAGATGGGTGCAAAGCTTTAAGGCGAAGATAGTACAGACAATTTAGAACCATTTAACCCATGGTTGTCTTAGACGAAGTCTTACCAAATATTTTTAACCAAATTTTTAAGTTTTTTTTCGGAAATTCTCAAAATTTAATGTAAACTGCATAATTATGGCCAAATTGAATGATAAATGAATTCATTTTTTATTTATTTAATTAAAGTAATGTGTAAGCAATCAAGCAAAACATGTTTTAGGCTTCTGTGTCATTAGACATTTTTTTTACAGACATTTAAAGCTCAGAAAAAATAAAAAATTTGTACAATACGTCTTTTAAAACTTATTAAAAAAAAAAAAATTGGTAAGACTTCGTCTAAGACAACCATGGCTTAAATGGTTCTAAATTGTCTATACTATCTTCACCTTAAAGCTTTGCACCCATCTTCCAATCACCCTGTATATATATAATATATTATATTAGTAGGATTATGGATCATGGTCTGAATTAAATGATTATTAAGATCCTAGATAACCCGGTGAACTTCGTAACACGTAAGACAAAATTTTTAATCTTTAAATTTTTTGGCTGTTTCTTTGAAAGAAAGAAAGAAAAAAATTACGTTTATTTGGGTTTTTTCTAATTTTCTTTTTTCCTAAACCATTGAGTACTGAGACGAACAAAACAAAAAAAAAACAAATCGGTCGAGCCTTAGCGAGACTAACGCACGGCAATTCATTTTTATATATATATAGATAGATAAATAGATTATATTTAAGGTAGAGATTAATTTTGCTATAGCGTAGACAGATAACGTTTATCTTAAAAATAAATATGGCAATTTTAAACATATTTTCACTGCAAAAGCTGTCAAACCACAGTATTTTTTCCTCAGATAAAAGTAAGCCGATGGAAAAATTCCTGCAGTACAAAACCAGTTTCAATCAAACCTTGAAAAGAGGTCACATGTAAACGTGATAAAAGTATGAAAGGCTTTCTATTTCAGCCTTTTAAAACTAGTTTCTGAGTATTTCCGACTTTCGATATCATGAAAATTGGGTATAATATACGATATCTAGGTACATTTATGTCCCCAGAAGACGCCCCGGGCGTCGGGAGTCGAGAGCCGACTTCCGGCCACCGTAGGCGCGGGCTTGCGGACGGTGAGCAATGGGTAGCTCGCCGTCCGATAGGGCCCAGGCCCGAGTCGACGGCGCGTTGTGTTCCACGCGCGCCTCAAAGAGATGTCAGCACCAACTGACGGGGTCCGGAAGGGCTAATGCCTGCCTGGGTTGCGAGTTTGTCCAAAAGGGATATCGCGACGCCGGCACACAGGCAACGGAAGGAACACGGTTGGGTTTTAGTCAGTAAAAGTCGGACATGCCCTCCCGCTCCGCCCAGAGCGGGAGAAGTTATTTGATAATATCCCAGCCTCAAATAAAAAAAAAAAAGGTACATTTATGTCGTATAAAGGTACCTAGGTGCCTAGGTAAACATTTAATTTTAAACTAATACATTGTCAAGATTAGTCCCTGCAAACTTCGACCTTAACAATTCAAGATACGAGTAAAACATAATACATTACAATCCAGCGCAATAAACATCCCACGCAAATTGAGATTTATTCCCACAATGAACAAAATATAATTTCAAACACAACGTAATAAGGATTAGGGGTCTACGTAAAATGTGCCTATTTTACATTGTTCCGGCTGAGTCACACCCTTTGGAAAGTAATCCTTACTAATGCCACGAAAACGTCGGTGGAAGTAAAGGGTTCCGTATAACTTAATTCCAATAAAACTGAAAACGTGCGACGAATAGGGATCCGAGGCTGTTGAGCGTGGATCTATTCTTTTGAAGTCAGGACAGCGTTTTAAATCCCTTGTCTTGGAGAAGGGTTTGGGTACCTATCAGTTAATCTCACTAGAACAATGTTATGGGAAATTAGAAGTACAATTTGGAACGTCATATTTATCGTCGATGGCTGAAAATATGGCAGGGATTAGACGCAATTGAAATTTTATTTAATTGGGACTATAATTTTACCTACTTAAGCACTAGAATTATTCCTCCACCCCGGAAATCCGTCAGTCGTACCTACGAATTACTTTTAATTTAACCGTCTTAAAATAATATTAATAATTTGTAGGTACATAAATACGTGTTCCTTTTGATGTAGGTACTATAACTTGGTTTTATGCTATACGTAACAATAATACAAAAACTCCTAGAACAAGAAGAAGATAGATTCGAAGATATCATAACACTAGACTCTCCTTGTGTGTATCTAAGTTTCATTTATATGTACCAGTAAATCATTTTCATTCAAACCATTCATATCAATAAACGCTCTTAGCGTTTATCCTAAAACTTGGCAACGTCGCAAATAGCTGTCAAAAATTTACCTCAATATTACTGTATGGAATAAGAAATGTGGCTAATTCGAGAACTAGAATATTAATAATGAATTGCAATAATAACATTAAGTTTGATGCTGTACCCGTTTTAGAAGAAAAAAGGCATTAGGAAAGTTACCAAATACTTTTTTACATCCAAAAAGAAATATTCGGTGTTACGATATTAAAATTATTGCATTTCATAATCAATATTCTAGTTCGCTAGTTAGCCACATTTCATAGTTCCACACAAATTAATCAAAACAGCGAAATATTTGACATCTATTTGCGACGTTGCCCACTTTCAGAATGCACGCCCTTAAAGCTAAGAAAACGCGTCGTTGTATTTTTTATTTATTTATAAAAAATCTGAATTCATATTTTTATTTCATATTTCACGTTAGGGTGTTTTACAGAAAAAATCGTGACTTTTTCAAAAAGGCTGTCAGATTGCCACTTTGTATGGCAATTACTTACAATCAATTAAATATAGCCGTCGACACAAGCTCGATTTTAAAGGATCACAATTTATTGGTATCGATCAATAGGTAAAAAGTGCTATAGACAGCTATGATAATACACTATGGAAAATCTGTTTAATTGATTATCAGAAAAACGAGTACGTATAATTACTCGCTCTTTACAGCAGAATGATTTTTCCGAGTTGATAACTTTAATTAATTATTACCTGGAACATTACAATATTTGTCCTCATTATTTTAAATTACAGTAGCAGCTTGGATCCTGGATTTGTAACCCCTATTACATCGGGCTTAAACATAACTGGCGAAATGTGGTTGTACTATAGGTATAGCACTGCCTAACCGTACGGGGAAATACAGGCGTTTTATGTTATTTTATTTTAAATTAAAGCAATTCAAATATCATATTAACTGTTCGAATGCCAAAAAAGCCAAGTCAACGAATGTCATTTCATTTCATTGTTCAAAAAAGAGCAGCATTGTCCTGTGTTGTAACATAACCCATAACATATTCCCACAGCGTGCCAACCAAATGACAAACAAAACACAAAAAAGTGCAACATATTTAGAAGAAAATGTCGAAATATCGCATGATAGGTCTCGGCTGAACCCAGTAGGGATGCAGTAATGAAATGCTAGGGAACGTGTCCCCTCCCTAACTACGGGAACTGAATACTGATGTCATGGCATGCCGTCACTACGAGTGCATGCCATTCGCTTCGCTGTCAACAAAAAGATACGACGGATATTTATTGTTAATGCATGGGTTCCGTCAAAATGGTGAACGTTACATATACATTTTACGTGATGTCTTAAAACGTTGAGAAAAAAAAGAAAATTTGAAAAACCTAGCTCCACCTACACATGAAAACGGTAAGACAGATGCTATTAAAATCACGATCACTTTAAAAAGTGTAAAGTCTGAATGGATGTGAACATACAGAATTGAAAGCTAGTTTGGCAACCAAGAAAGTCATCATCATCATTTCAGCTGAAAGACGTCCACTGCTGAACATAGGCCCCCAAACACCACCACTTCGACCGGTTTCGCACTTCTCGCATCCAGCGGGTCGCTGCGGCCTTCACCAGGTCATCGTTCCACCTTGTGGGACGCCTTCTAACGCTACGTCCGGTACGCGGTCGCGGGAACTCCAGAACCTTTCTTTAGCAAGAAAATCTAGTTGCAAGCAATATGCTGTTTATAGAACATTGTTGTTTTCATTCATTCAGTCGAATCGTCTGCAAGAGTCTTATAATGAGAACTTGAATTGTTTGAAGCGCTAGCGATGAAGGCCTTCAATCCTAATTATATCAATATGTGACAAGACAGACATGTAGAGTTCGCCTTATTCTCTTAAAACTGTAACAAACCTCTTTATGCTGTAGTTTTTTGGCTCGAAGCCAGACTCCGTTCTGCTTAATGATGAAGAAACACGATTAGTATGTTTATTTATTACGAAACTTTGCCAATGGCTTAGCATTGGACGCGTAGTCTTGAACTCAGTTGCAATCCTAGAAGCTTAATTGGAGTTACGATGCATAGACAATGCAACTTAGATACAGAAAATTAAAATCATAACAAAAGAATCATAAAGGTACAATTCCGTAGCCGACTGCAGGTAGCAGCAGCAGGCGACGTGTCGTCACGACACTAACTGATTTCTAGTATTTCTATGAAGTATCGGAAGGTATTTCATAGAAGAAGAGAGGTTTGCAGTTTGCAACGAATCAACCATGGTCTTTGTAACGCTATTTAAAACCGGAAAAATGTTGTTTGGAAATCGATTAAGTATTATTAGGCATCGTTTTAAATTACGGGCCATGAATTTACAATCAGAGGCTAATTTTATTCCTTCGAAATCAATAAAATCTACCTATACAGAAGTCACTTCACTATACTACACATTTATAAGACCATACCCACACTAACTACGTAGGTTTGACTTCGGTAGCCTATCACGTACAAGCCCCATTAACTTACCCAGCTTCCTCTGTACCCTAATAACTTTTAGGGACGATAAGGCACTAACAAGCTCTATTTTTTTATTCAATCCTGGTCCAGTAAAGTTCTTTCGATAGAACAAGTTTGTAAATTAAAAGGTCCACCCCTATGTAAGCTTTTTAGAAACGATACTAAGAGGTTTTCGTAAAATAAATGTGTAGTTATCCCGTCTGGTTTTACGTTGTTAGGTCCGTTAGCTTCAACGTCTTTTTAAGAGAATAGACCCTTAAAAATAATTCTTGGAAGACTTGGTTATCTCATGAAGTTCTGAAACTTGGAGAGACCCCACCTTGAAACTTTCTAGACCATTGAAAAGACAGTTAAATTGGAAACTATTTTTACTAATGAGTATACAGCCAGTTCCTAAAGTCACATATGTTGTCTTCAAATAAAAGTTACTGGCTGGCGGCGGTGATAAAAAATAAATCTTGAAAATAGGCCACACAAAAAAAGAAAATCCGATACAACAACGATGAACAACGGGACCCTAAAGTACAAGCAGTAAATAAACGAGCGAACGAATTTACTTTTCTAGGTTTCACTTGTGGGTAAACGTTTGTACTGGCTGGTTTAAAAATAAGGTAGCAGCGAAATGTTTTTGCTTTGAGGACTCTGCTTCAGGAAAGAAAGAATTCGGTGCGAAGCAACATTCTTGTTTGCTTGTTACTGCATGGAATTCGTCGAGAGTTGAGCTCGTTGTTATAATTTTTTATTTTGTCTGTATATATTGAAAAACGAGAACTGTGAATAATGGTGGTGGTTTACTTTGTCCTACATATTTTATCGGTACCACACAATAATGTTATTCGAATTTCATTAGCACCCTAACTGCATAACACACTATCAATTCCAATCTGAATAATTTTGATTGCTAACCCATTGCTTCGTATGTTCAAAAAAATTGTCTGCTCAACAACGTTAATAACGCAATGAATGTTGTTGAACTGTCAAAATGAAAGCCATTATTACTGTTATGTGTTACGTAATTACCCCGCAGTTTGACTCTTTTAAGCTTGTGTATGTAAGAAATAAGAATAGAAGAACCATTTTCTGGTTTGTTTTCTAGTGAAAACTTCATAAAATTGACATATACCCATAAGAAAACAATAGCAATACGAGTACTTTATATCAGTTACATTCCGCTAAGCTGCCCCATTTCTGTCCAGTGTCAGTCCGTTTCTTCAACTTACTGTTCTGGGCATTTATCTTCAGAGGGATACAAAGGGCTGTCATAATAAAATATCCCACTTACGTAGCCGCCACGTGATATGGGTTGACGTTATAATAACATACGTCTTCGTGCCAACCCTACTGCTGGATTAAGAAGGCATTTTTTTTAAATTGTCACAGTGTTCTTAAGATTTTTTTTAGGACAAGATGAAATTGATACTTATACCCAAAATGAAGATGTTATGCTAGGGCTGTCAGCTGTTTCTCGTATGTGGATGTAGTTCACGTCCATGCAGATTAGTACTGAAGTGCTACAAGTTTGGATGAGATACGTGTGACCACTGAAAATCAGCGCTGTGTTGTGGGACCCCATAACTCAGGATCATGCTGAGTGGAAGCCTTCTTGTCACAGTCATGAGGTGCAGCTGCTGACTATTTTTTTTGTGCTCGTGAATAAACAAAGCTTATGAATTCAGCTTTTAGAAATAATAAACAGAATCCAAATCGAGCCAATAACATCGGAGATATGGCAAAAAATGTTAAGCAAGGTCACAAACACTACTCAAAAACTTACATTTGAATGACATGAAAAATACTAATTAGAAATATATTAGGTTAATTTTCGAGAATTTTTCATGAATATTCAGGTGACATACCTACACTGGCCTTCAAAACTTAGTACTGCACTTCGAAAATTGCAATTTCTCGATAACTATAAAAGTTTTGAAATAAAAGCGTTTTATTTCAAATATCATCAATGTTTTTTTAAATTTTTTGGTTATTATACATTAGTAACGTTTTTAACTTAAAAAAGGTAATAATCAGGATATAGCAATTTTTAAGTTAGTGGCAAAAAACTCATACAACATTTATAAGTATGTTTTACGCCTTATTTACATTTTACTAAATGGAAATGCCTCCTCGGGACGAAGATTCGGAGGCGATGTTGTGGAATATTCTCCCATCTGATAGCCCTGTGGCTTCTGACCAGTCTCCCGAGCTCATCCCAGGAGATGTTTGGTCGGGTTGAGATCAGGATTTCTTGATTGCCAAGCCATCAAGTTGATACCAACCTCCTGAATCTACTCTTGTACGACCCGAGCGGTGTGTGACCGGGCGTTATCCTGCATCAGTATCGATCCATCATTTATTTATCGACCATTATTTACTAAATAAGGCCCTGCATACTCATTAGGGATCTCTTGAGCATATCTTTCCCCAATCAGGGTGCCATTTTCTATGGCCACAACCTCTGTGTGATCTTCTCAAGAGATGCCAGCCCTACATGTACAGAGCCTCCACCGTATTGGACTCTTTCTGTGAAGCAGGCTTGAATGTATCACTCACCACGTCACCTGTACACTCTTCGCCTTCCATCGAAAGTGAATAGTGAGAATCGAGACTCATCAGTGAATTTTAAATAATATCTTGTGTACTTTAAAAGTTATTGCAATTTCGAAAGTGTGGTACTATGTTTTGAAGGCCAGTTTATAACATAATATTACAGATGCCTTTTCAGTACCTAGTTCTTGACACCAAAAGTTACCTTTCAATCCGTCAGAGTAGGTTACTGCCTCTTAAAAACTTGAATCCCGCAGAAGCAAGCAAAAATGTTTTTAGAACGATTAGGCAGTTCTATCACAGTTTGAAAGTCGTGCCGTGTTGACGTTTAACTTCGGTCATTACGACTTCAACGGCTCCTAATCGCAGTAGTCCTCGTGAAGTCGTATCGAAGTCGTGAAGTCGTGAAAACTTCGAGGAAACGTGTGAACAGTTGAAAGATAATGATCGACTGAAACGCTCATTATAACTTTGTTTGCTTTACCTTCACGTTGACACTTAATTCAGGTTAAAGTATTCAATTCTCAATTCTCAATTCTTTATTGCGTACCATAATGTATACAGTTGGTGGGAAAAACAGTTACATCAGTCTCAATTATGGACCCTTTCGGACACAGCATAGATAAAAGTAGGAGAGAGGAGGAAGAACGCTTGGCATTTAATAAGTCAAACTATGAGTTTATACATGTATTTATTAAAAATATTAGTAATGTTGTAAACTAATTACTTTTAAAAATATTAATTATTGTTTTATACATGTACTTATTATTAATTTTATTTATTATGTCAGTAATTTATTTATTATTAGTTTTATCAATTATTTAAGGTATTTAGTTATTATTATTTTTATTTACTACGTAAATAATTAATTATTATATTTTATTTTATTTAAAGTAACTTTAATTAATATTATTATCCTACAGGGGTTTTTTTTTTTTTTTTGAGGATGGGAAATTATCAAATAACTTCTCCCGCTCTGGGTGGAGCGGGAGGGCGTGTCAGACTTTTACTGACTAAAACCCACCCGTGTTCCTACCGTTGCCTGTGTGCCGAGGTCGCGATATCCCTTTCAGACCCTTGCAACCCCGGCAGGCATTGGCCCTTCCGGACCCCGTCAGTTGGTGCTGACATCTCTTTGAGGCGCGCGTGGACCGCGTCGACCCGGGCCTGGTCCCTATCGGACGGCGAGCTACCCATTGCTCACCGTCCGCAAGCCCGCGCCTACGGTGGCCGGAAGTCGGCTCGCGACTCCCGACGCCCGGGGCGTCTCCTGCGGCGACTAGGGGCGCGAGGGGGCGCATTTTGCCTCTCCCTCGCGCGCTCCGCCTCCTCCTTCGCGAGCATTACTGCTTCGCAGAAGGAGGTGACGGCCTCCCATGCACTCTCGCTCCGGACCATGGCCTGAACCAGGGCCGGACGCGAGAGATCGCCGCCGCCGATCGCCTCCGTGAGGACACGGCGGTGCTCCGCCCAAGCTGGGCAGACCTCCACCGTATGCTCCACCGTGTCCTCCGGGCGATCCACACAGTGGTGACACCCGGGCGTTTCCTCCCGCTTTATCCTGAACAGGAACCTCCCGAAACAACCATGTCCGGTGAGGACCTGCGTCAGGCGGAAGGTGAGGACGCCGTGGCGCCTCTCTAGCCACTCCTCAAAGAGGGGACTTATCGCCACAATTGTGGCGTGCCCAGCGCTGGGTTGCGACAATCGCACTCTCCATGCCGCCATGAGATCCCGCCGGAGCTCTGTCCGCTGTGCCGCGATTTCTGGCGGCAGCGGAGTTACGCCCCGGCGTTTCGCCTCCTCGCGCAACTCCCACATGTGCGCGAGGACTTTTGCCTCCAGATCCCATGGCGGTAGTCCGGCAAGGAGGCTCGCCGCCTCACGGGAGACCGTGCGGTATCCTCGTACCAGCCTGATGGCCATGACCCTTTGGGACGCGTTCAACCGCTGGGCTGGTCGCAGCCTCAATGAACGCGCCCACACCGGTGCCCCGTAAAGGGCCAACCCTACAGGGGTAAGTCATTTATTTCATATTTATAATTTATCATCTAAGTATTCGCCTATACTATAATAGCATTTACTTTCAAGGAAGATTTTTAATTTATTAATAAATATATTATAATTATCTAAATTCTTAATTATTGCGGGTAACTTATTATAAATTGTTATGGACATGACAAACTGGGCATTTCATTTTGCTGGGTGTTATTGGATTTTTAACAAACTTACTGTTTGGTACCAATTCTCAGTAAAATAAAAGGTACATACCTCCTATAAATTATCCGTACCAACCTAATATAAGGTACGTCGATATAAACTGGTGTCTAATTATTTACATTAGATTTTAAATAAATATAAATAATAAAACCTTTTAAAACATAGGTATTCGATCTAGAAAGGTGAATGATGAAAAATTTGAGATATTATTTTTAAGTATTTCTCAAAGTCCTCCTTTCATGGGGTTTTTTTTACTAATATAAATGAAAATAATTAAGTACTAATAATGTTTAATGCATGCTACTTTAATGTAGGGTGATAAGGGCAGGCGAATGATAATTGCGATGCTTGTAAAAGGCTGCTAAGTCGTAAGTACTAACATAACATAACACCAACATTGTTCACTTAGTTCGCAATAAACGTTTTTGACTTTGACTTTGAGATGTTTCATCGACCAATAGTTCTTCCAGGCGTTCTGTGCGTAGGAGGCGGAGCGCGCGAGGGAGAGGCAAAATGCGCCCCCTCGCGCCCCTAGTCGCCGCAGGAGACGCCCCGGGCGTCGGGAGTCGCGAGCCGACTTCCGGCCACCGTAGGCGCGGGCTTGCGGACGGTGAGCAATGGGTAGCTCGCCGTCCGATAGGGACCAGGCCCGGGTCGACGGCGCGTTGTGTTCCACGCGCGCCTCAAAGAGATGTCAGCACCAAGTGACGGGGTCCGGAAGGGCCAATGCCTGCCGGGGTCGCGGGTTTGTCTGAAAGGGATATCGCGACCTCGGCACACAGGCAACGGAAGGAACACGGGTGGGTTTTAGTCAGTAAAAGTCTGACACGCCCTCCCGCTCCACCCAGAGCGGGAGAAGTTATTTGATAATTTCCCATCCAAAAAAAAAAAAAAAGGCGTTCTGTGCGTCGAGCGACTTCTTTGTCCTGCCTCGCCTGGAAGGATACCTACTATTTGGCTGAGGTAAATAACGAGATACCAATTTTTTTTTCAAGATTAGACCCGCCAGGAGAATATCTGTTTTTCAAGAACTGACAATCAATCTGCTTATCCTTTTCCCAAATTTGTTGCGGTCGCCTTCCAGTCTAACTGGATACCAGTATTTTACATGGAGCCACTGCCTATCTGACCTCCACAACCCAGTTACTCAGTCAGACTTTAGGGCATCTGACTACCCGTAACGACTGTCAAAGATCTACGAATGACAGCCGGGGCCAACGGATTAACGTGCTTTCCGCACACGTTTTCCAACAGACACAATCACATAAAAGGCAAACAATGTTCTATGTAATCACAAAATTCCTTTAGGTACCGAAACTCATTGCGGTGATAACATTAAACTCTGATGAATCGCGAACAAACTCTGCAACTCCAATTAGGCGTATTAGATAAGAGTTGGAATTAATTAGCGAAAACGAATCGGTCATAAATTACGTAAAAGCGGATGTTTGAATCCCACCAACTTGGGAATTTCTCGTTTTACACCGCCTGTTATTAAATTTACAAGCATTTTGTTGCTTTCTCAATATTTCCCTGAATGAGATATTGTGAGAATTGTTGGAATGTTTATGGAATAATCAGTTTTATTTCTCTTTATCTTAGCGTTTATCGTTTTGTTGCAGAAAATGAATGAGAATGTTATTATTTCCGTTCAATTTATGTTCTTACGTATTATTTTTTTTTTTTTTAATAAAAAACCTTAAAAGATAATGGTCCGCCGGTATCGGGAGCAGAGTCCGAGCTAGGTGGTTACGGCTCCAGAGACAGGAACCACCTCACGATGTGAACCACGTTATTACTAAATTACTTGGAGACATGAATTTTGTGATAGGTAACCATTCTGTCAGAAACGACTGGATTTCTAACTTCTTTCATTTATTAATCTTAAAAGAGTGAAAACTGATATAATTTTCCCATTACTTTTGCGGTGGGTTCAGTTATAATTGAAGATGAGGGGTGATGTAGTGGGCTAGTCACATGAAATAAACAGCAATTTCTTTAACCTAATCTGATTGCTTTACAATTACGCTATCACCATGGAATTTACTTAAAATAACCTTAACGTTCGAATACATTTAAAACGTGACTGCTTCTTAACAAAAGACCACACACATCCTAACAAACAAAACAAACACGATGTCATTTGATACAGCCACATAATTCACCTTAAATACATCTCATTACAAGGCTATAAACCCGTGTCAAGTCTAGCAATTTTCCAATTAACTATACAGAAGCAACAGATTAGGCAAATGAAATGAGTCAGTGAGTCTAAGGCCGATATCTATAAACGACACTCCGCACTCCTACTTTGGCTGTATAGCATTATTTCTGTCAATGTTGTACAACTGTCAAACTGCAAGATAGAGACGGGAATATGTCTAATGCCACCGGGTATTATAAATTCTCAAATCAGAATACAAATATTTATATGTCTAATATTAATATTTGTATTCGGATTTGAAAATTTAAATTTGGGAACTAGTCAAACTCTATTGTAGTACTACTTAACTTTTACATTCAAGCGAGCCACAAGACACACGATTGACTTAAATTGTCATGTCATTAATTAAACACATGATGTCTTGACTCTTTAATGACAATCGACATAAAATGGTAGTAATCAGAATTAAACAAACAATTAATTAATACTCTTTTAAATTGATATTTTTCCCCCATGTTGTGCGGACAAATGAAAGCCATGATGGAAATTTAATTAATATAGGCTTCAAAAAAATAAAATAAATCTATATCCGAGCTGTGCCAGACTTTATCCATGTTCTTATGAATTTCGCGGGCTTTCACCGTAAGTAAAACTAAAGTGGAGTTTAACAAGTTGTGAATTTCAAATTAAATTCTCAATTCAGAAACCGCGTGTTAGTCAAATTACGAGCTCAGTAACGTTTATAGATCTGTGTCATAGGTCTTCCCAGCGATGACATTGCTCGCCAACTGAGTCAGCGATGAGAAATCTCGTGAACAGGTGAATGCTAATAAGGGTTTTATCTTACAGAGTTTATTAAAGGGTAACTGGTAGGTGAGGTCACTAGAATTTATGCGTTGATTATCTTTAACGACGACATTTTTATATCACGCCTCTCTGTGAATTTTGTTCTTGATTAACTTTTTGTTTGTGTGAATGGGGTAGACTAAGTTGGATAAAGTAAATTTTCCTGCTATTGCTTTTTTGCACTGTACTTCAAGTAGTAAAATAAATTATGCTGTGTTGTGTGCCTTTTAGTTTATGCTAAATTGTACTTTTTTTTTTTTTTTGCCTGGCATTGCTACCAGTCTTCTGGGCACGTTTCCAGATGACAGCGATGCGGACGAGTACTTCGACGCCTAGGTGTCCTTTTGTTTTAGTATTCATTTCTAGTTAGTTAGTCATTTAATTTAGTGTTCGATTATATATAAGGTTTGTCATCTATGGTTATAATAAAAAGTATGAAAAATAAAGACTTCTTATCATAAATAAACCAGTAAATTAAAGAAACGACATTCACAAACCATCGAAACAATATCTAAAGATTTGTGAGTATTACAGCAACACAATAAATGCATAAGGAATATTTATAGTTTTATCGGGACTTTTATAGTGAATATGATTTAGTGGCAAACGACTCTGAGGGGTTGCACGACGTCCGCCATTTTCGATTTTACGGTTCGATTCATACAACTTCCTGACATCCTGAGTTATTCGGATTTTCGGGTTAAGGATTTGTTTTACAAGACACGTTTGTTAAATTCTACGTGTAGTAACAATTTTGTGAGGTAAGCTCTGTGACATTGTGGGTACTTAAATAACTTTACATATCAGTTTAAAATCTGCTGGTACATACAAAAGTTCAATACTTTAGTTAACACACACATACCGTAACATCAAGCCTGAATTCCCCGAAAGGTTATGCAAAGACCTACCTATAGTAACATCAACATACTTACCAAATACTACCTAAAATTTTTGTAATTTACCAGAAAATGTTAGAATGCTGCTGTGTGCATTTTATTTCACCATCTCTGAGTTTAAACCTAGTCAAAACTATACGATGTTCAAATTCATGAGTATTATTGCCTCCTGAGGAGCTCGTGACTAAGTAATAACTACCGCACGGGTCGCCATCACGTTAAGCTATGCTTGCCGGGGTTGGTCTGTGGATGGGTGACCATCTTTGCACACCGAGACTAGTCCGTGCCTCGGAAGGCACGTTAAGCCGTTGGTCCCGGCTGTCATTCGTGGATCTATGACAGTCGTTACGGGTCTTCAGAAGCCCGAAAGTCTGACAACCAGTCTTACCAAGGGGTATGGTATTACCCAGTTACTGGGTTGTGGAGGTCAGATAGGCAGTCGCTCCATGTAAAATACTGGTATTCAGCTGCATCCAGTTAGACAGGAAGCCGACCCCAACATAGTTGGGAAAAGGCTAGGCAGATTGATTGACTAAAAAATCTGCCTAAGAAATTGAATAAAGAACCGACAAGGAATTACATAATACTTAGAACATTATGAAAAAAACATTCATGTTGCTTTTTGTTACTGACTACATCTTCACAAAACCTATTTATGTAAAACCAACTGACCCGACAGAAGTTGTCTTGTCCAAATTTCAATAGCTCATAGAAAACAGGACATTAAGTTTTTACCGAATTTGAAAATTTTCCGGGAAACTTTTCCATTTTTTCTTTCCATAAGAACCTAATTCGAACTATTACGAACATTTTAAAACCAAAATTAACCAAATCCGTTCAGCTGTTCTCCAATAATGCGCTTACCAACGAACATCATTTCATTTTTATTTATACATATAGATAGATAACATGCCGAAAATATTTCACAGAAACTTGTCACATTATTCTAAAATGGCGAATACCTACTCAGGAAATCTGTCCTGAGAATTCACATTCGCACCATTCCACAAGGTGCTAGTGTCGGGTGTCCAAAAGAGTAAGCATGAATTTAAACGAAGGCCACATTATGCATGTTCTACCCGTTTCAACCTAGTTCCTACTAAATCGAGGAGAATTTCGGTATTTCTTGCTGTAATCTTGGTTGGCAAATGTACCGTGTGGTGTCACACTAAGATATTTTGCCTGGGGTTATGTAAAAGCGGTAAAGAATAATGTGAGATGGGTATTTTCGTCTCAGATAATTTTAATGAGGCGTGTATTTAGCCTCGATTCCACCACAAAACGCTAAATAGGTATCTTTACCTCTGTTTCTGTTGAAGTTTGAAGATGAAAGAGACAGCACGAGGTTTCAAATTTGTGTAGCGTTACACGTGTTTAGTGACTTGCGGTTGTATCTTTTCTTGGTCACGTCCTTCATTACTGAAGGTCGTGTCCCTGAAAGGTATGCGTGGCTTTATGTTTAATGTTTTTCCACTTCGTTCGTTTCTCCGCTTCTCTCAGGGTGGTCACAACAGAGTCCAGTGAGGGCGGTTACTTGGTCAAACAACGGTTAGGGTCACCTAACCGTTGTTAGACCAAGTAACCGCCCTCCGCGCTTGCGAGGTCGTTTCCCATCTACCTTGCTCACCAGCTTTTCAAGGTTATCCGGTTCCCGACGGGCAATGTGACCAAAGTAACCGAGAATCCTTTGTTTGTATACTTTATGTTACAGTTTTTGCCTTAACTAATGTAATTGCCTTGGGCCGTTTTATATGTTTAATAAATAATTTATTTGTGGTGCAAGCGGTCTTTATCTAATTACTAGCTGCTGCCTGTGGCTTCGCTCGCGTAGACCCTAATTCATTTTATTTTTATAAAATTAAAGTAGGCCTTAGTTACTCCTTATAACATTAGCTATCGGCCAGTGAAAGTCCCATCAAAATCGGTCCAGCCGTTTCGGAGATTAGCCGAAACAGACAGACAAAAAATATTTGTTATAAGTACCGTAAGCTGTCATTTTGACATAACAAACAGAAACTTCAATTTTATTTATTTGTATTGTATTATGTATTATATTATTTGTACAGAGTATAGATGTAGTAAGTAAAATTTGGTTGTTTTTTGAAGCTATACTAACGAAGAAGGCGGAGGCATTTCTACGCCCAAAAACATTTTTTTTTACTTGATCTTGGACAGCCATAATAATCAGACGTCATCAGTGCGAAGCTTCCCAGATCGCTCCACTTACAGTATCGTTGTATAGGTACTCAAAGATGGCTGTGTTGATCTTCATGGTGTGTTGTTATCACACAGGAGGATTCTGATGGCAAACGACTTTTGTACTGCCCTAAGGTTGCCTTTTACGATACACAGGTGACCAAGGAGTGCAATGGCGTGCTAACAACGATAGGATCGATACATGTTTGTGCTTATTGAAGACTTCCTCGTTGTAAGTAATAAAATGAACTGATATTTACCTTTGGGTACAACGCAGACCAAATAAAAAACAAGCGCTGCGAACAATACAGTGAAGCATGCCAAAACTACACCGCCTACTCTGTGCATACACGCTCACACGCACACATTTACAACATTTTACAATCAAACTACACCACACAAAGTGCACACATGTTTACGAAACCGGCTTCACTTCACTGTTGAGAGTGGTACAAGAACCTTGAAAACTAAATACGTACAAAAAAAAAAATACAATTTCCCATTTGCAAACAGAAAAGATAAAAATACACAAATACAGTCTACAACGAAAAGATTCCGAAAGACATCCAACAACATAAAAGACACCGAAACTGAACTTTGCAAGTACACTACTCTCTGCAGTTACATCAAAACAGAGAATAAAAACATACGAAAGAGTCACATAAAGATAAAATTCACAAACAAGTGTGTCTTACCTCAAAAATTCTCTTTGCCATGAATTCTTTATGTTCGAAAAGCCAGGTTAGTAAAACGCGATGTAAGCCGCGGCTTTACGGTTCCCTTAGCAGCCATTTTTGGGAGCTCGGGATCAACATAAAATAAAATTGAAGTATAATACAAAATAATACACTGTATTACGACTGCAGTGTTGCAGACAGATTTCGTTGGAATCCTTTATAATGAAAACAGCATTTTACAAACAAAACTACAAAATATTATTTTATGACAACCCAATTTTTAAGTTGAAAGATTTTTCCGACAAAATCCCTCCAATTTTCAAATTGGAATATCGAATTCACTGCTGCAACTCCAATCGAATTTGGATCCGAGTTCGATTTTTGAATTTATTTTCTGCATCAAACTGCTTTTATTTCGTGGAAAATATTATCTTGAATAATTTTAAATCTGGAGTTACAAAATAACCGTTTATTATTATTTTATTAACAAAGCAATAAAAGTAAACATTTTGGACGTCCTTACTTCCTTTATCGTTCATTTTCCTTGCAACAGATAGGTACATCACAAATAACGTTCTTATGGCTGCAACACCGAACGAAATAATCTCGCTCCCTTGCCGGCCGGGAAATAAAAGAAACAACACAGTTTTGTCTGTGGTTTTGTTGTCAATAACATCAGCAGGTGTCCCGAGAGACGGGGTCATTCACCTCTGGACGCAGCTTGGCTGTGCTTAGAGCCGTTATTAGAAGCTGTGGTTAGGGGTAAACTTATAGGGATGTTCCGAAGTATATGGGGTTGTAAAAGTTGAACGCATGGTTTCAGGTCATGTATACCCTACATAAGTAAACTTACTAGAATTTATTTGTCTAAATCTAGTCAGATATTCCAACGTTTTTGTCCCAAATATTTTTTTTTATTTTTTTGTGTCAACCTCTTGACGGTTACCATAGATTAGGTTATCATAGATTTTTTTGGAAATGATTTAGGTTTTTCTAAGTCTTCGATAACAAAACAAGATCTAAGTAGGATCTTACCTACTTATTTTCTTAAACAAGACGATCTAATCCCCAGATATAGTTTTCTTTACAGGATAAGCGTACAAGACACCAGACACATCAAGAAAACAAAACCAAGAAAAACGCTTTTGTTTTGATGTCATCAATCAAAGGAATCCAAAGTACTACAAACTACTTATAAAACTGTCGATAAGTCTGCAAAACAACGCGCGAAACATTTTTCACGATACAAGATCAGCCGTTTTTCCCGAGATAATGAAATTCTGTCCGTTTATTTATAGGTAGGTATATCATAAAAACAAAGGCGCGGGCCGGATGTCCCACCGGACCGAGGACATCATCACAGGGACCCCTACCTGCAGCCGCCCTCAGTAAATACTTTATACAGACTCCATGGACACATTTACTTTTTACACCGGTTTAGAAAGTCGTAAAGTGAAAAACAATGTTTTTTCGTCATGTTTGCGGTGACGAATTTTGGTTGAGGAAGAGAAAAAATTTAAATGAAAAATTCTAAGGGACGATTTAAACCGCCAAAAAAATTATGTATGTGTTTTAAAATGCCAGGATTTAAGGCTCCCGCAGACAAGCGCGACGCAACGGTGCGACGCGACTCTAGTGGAACAATTTCTATGAAAACTACGGAAATTGTTTTAGCGGTGTAGCATCGCGTCGTCGCGTCGCGCGTTTCTGCGGAAGCCTTTAATGTTAAAAGATATTTCATATCTGGGTACTTCAAATAATTTCATTTTAATCTTATAAAACAACAATAATGAAACTCTCTACAGTTTAAAAACAAACATGGGAGAGTACTTCACATTATTCATAGAAAAAACTCGTCCTTCTAAAAGTAAGGAAAGTAGTTCATGAATTTTTATTTACTTACAGAAATGGAAAAACCTGTACACTAATGAAAGTTTTGTTGTGACCATTAAAAAGTTTTTAATAACTACACGAAAATTATTATTCCGTTCATTCAAAGTTTATTTTTCTTAGAATTTTATTTATTTCGTTCGAGATTTGGAAAAAAAACAAGATTTTTTATAAATATAGAACCCTTCATTACCACTCCACCATTAGTATAGGTATATACTAATCTTATATACCTACTGTATATATACCAGCAAATTAGGCTTATACCGGCAAATTAGGCTTACAAAGGTATATTTCTTTCTCTACAATATCTAGTACTTTAACATAGAACTTATTACAAAATAATGAGCTTTCTCAGTTCTTGTTATTTATACATATTATAAATGAAAGTCGCTTTTCGTGTCTGTCTGTGTGACCGCGTTGTACTTCTAAACTACGCAACGGATTTTGATGCGTTTTCCACCATAATTTAGAGAATTTATTCCGGAAGGTTTATGTTCATAATACCTACATTAATATTAAGGTACAATTCCGAAACCGACAGCAGCAGGCGACGTGTCGCCGCGACACGACTGGTTTCTATGTATCTTAAAGGTACCATTCCGTACTCGACCGCAGGCGGCAAATGCAGCCAACGTGTCGCGGCAGTCATGATTCCGAACCCGACCGCAGGCGGCAGTAGCCCGTATTCCAGTCGGTAGATAGAAGATAGAAAAAAGTGTTATCGCTCGAGCGTTGGCGGCACTACTGGTCTGCAGTCAGGCTACACATGTCGCCTGTCACTCGCCCGTAGCTGCCAACGACGTGTCGCTAGCTACGAAAGGTATTTCATAGAAAATCATATAAACCAATCGTGTCTCGGCGACACATCGCCTGCTGCTGCCGACTGCGGTCGGTCACGGAATGATACCTTTAAACTTACAAAAAATATTTTATTTTTATATTTTTTATCTAAACGTAAAAACCGTGCGAAGCAGGGGCGGGACGCTAGTTGATACTAAATGAAATAAATATTGATTTCGTTTCTATCCTAATGACATCATTCTCATAATCCTATTACGTGAAGTAGGTAGGTACTATAAGTACCGGCCTTGCGATGATAGGTAACATGAAAATAATATTTTCTCGAATTGTAATCTATTGTAGGTACCATATTGATCTTTTCAGGGGCAAAATACAATACACTGTCTATCTCGACTGTCCTATGAGATTTAGCCATTAAGGGGACATATCATAAAGAGAAAAGATTTGTATTTTTGTTTGTTATGAATAAACTCAAAAAATACTGGACCGATTAAAAAAAATGATTTCACCCGTCGAATGCTTTATTATCATTGAGTAACCTAGGCTATAATTTATAAAAATATCATGCTGGCGAAGGCGCTGGTGAAGCCGCTGGCGGTATCTTATAAACTCAATGACCAGACAGAAAATTACTGATATCTCGAGCTAGACTCAACACTATTAATATCTATGACAAACAGCCAAAGAACCCGACATCCTTGCTAATGGATTGATTAACTTTACCTACGTTCAAAACAGTCAATGACCAAAACACTGCTTCACTTTACATATCACGTAATGAATGAATATGATCAAAGTCAATCATTAATTTCGATAATGAATTTGGTAGTCGCACAGCTGAAATCCGCCCGTCCCTCGGACGTGGTTAATTAATTAATTGACAATACCAAGGGAGCCTAGGGGAAGGTCCATTCTGCTGTTATAACTAGTGAAGTTTATTTTGTGTGAATATTGATAATTATCTCCCTCTAATAGTCGCTAGGCTCACGCACACATCCGGAACTGTCCTTTGTGCAGCATTTGTCGGGGGTCTGTGCGGTTAGACCATAATATTTATATTATTTCATTTAAGAACTAAAAGAAAATGACATTTCAAAAATAGAAACTAATATTTATAGAAAAATATATGATTTGTAGTGCTGTGCCAAGACTGCCAACTAAACGACAATTAAAAAAAAAAACATTTCAAAAGAAAATTAGAATTTGTCAGATGGAATCAAGGAAACAATTTTATTTAGTTTTAGAACGACAAACGTACGGTGTGTTTCTCAATGGGTTCTCAAGTGGTGTCCAGCTTAAGTACTTAAGTGGTGTCCAGCTTAAGTACTTAAGTGGTGTCCAGCTTAACTTAGTTTTTCTGCTGGATCTCTGCAGTGATATTATAGAGGTATGAACGGATGTAAAGTTCACTCATCCTCCATCCAGACGGGTGTCCTGTCTGGTGGGAAATTGCCCGACGATGGATGTCGGGAAGTTATATATATGCTGATCGCGCGGTAAACTCTGCTTGGGTGATGCAGGATTCGTGTGACATCAGCAGTGCTATTCTGTAACCATCTCACCGTGAAAACTTAGGTGAAGTGAGCGCGGAGTGAGCTGTCATTCCACCTAATGCTAGAGATTGACACTATTGACAGCTCACTTCACCTAAGTCTTCACGGTGAGTTTTTTATTTACAGAATACGTCGGCTGGACTTTGATGCGTTCGCATGTGGCGTTGTAGATGCCGCCACGATATAATAAGTGTTGTCGAGTTGATCATACACGAACAATTGGTGGAAATAGTGTTATATGTTGTGTAAATTTTATACCATTCAAATTCATAATTTTAATACTACTAACGGTCTGCTGTTATATCATGTCATCGACAGTTTCGCATGTGTGCGTGCGTCAGGCGACAATTATACCAAAATGGGGGTAGGTATCAGTGGACAAATACAAAAGGGTGGTCAGGCGCAGGGGGCACGGGTCACTCCACTATTAGCAATGAAGTTTGTTCTGCGTGACCAATCGACGCACGTGGCGCACTCAAAATATTAGCACCAATTTGAGGGTTTGAATTTATGTATAGATCTATGGCTAAGTTTGGGGCTCTTAATGGTTGTAAAAGGGTCCCGATTTTGATAAAATCTGTGACAATTTCAATTGTTCAACATGCAGCTTACGTAGTGTACGTTATAGTTACCTATTTTTCAATTGAGTTGAAAATATCAAAATCTTTTGATGTTATTGTCTTGTAGTACTATTATTGACCACAGTCACAAATCATTATAATCGTCATCATTTCAACTGGAAGACGTCTACTGGCCACATCGACCGGTCCCGTGCTTCTTGCATTTAGTGGATTCCCGTAGTCTTTACAAGGTACCATCACAAATAACCACATCGTTTACATTTACCTGCCATGTGATTTTACTTATAAAGTAGGGCTGGTTTTCAAATGAACTAAGTATCAATTTCGTTTGTTTATTCCATCCCTGATTTCTTGGAAATTCCACGCAGAAAACTAAAAAAACATCTTCATTTTCAGTAAAAACAAAACATCAACTCAACGCCTTCAACTGTTCTCCGTGACGTCACGCGACAGCGCAGTGTTGGGTTTCAAAGAAACAAGCGACACGAGTAGTTATGTACATTCAAAGACTACAGTATGGTTACATTTCTCTTTTAACTTCAGCAATGTATACTGCTATAGATACCGTTGAATACAGACAGAAAACGAAGACAATTTAGAACACTTTTGTTTTCATTTTGTTAGTGTTTTTTTCAGTCGTTACGGGTCGTCAGAAAACCGAATGTCTGACAACTAGTCTTACTAAGAGGTATGTCCAGTATGTACCAGTAGGTCAGATATGCAGTTACTCCATGTAAATACTGGTATTAAGCTGCATCCGGTTAGATTGGAAGGCGACCCCAAAATTGTTGGGAAAAGGCTGGGCAGATAATGTTAGTGCTTTTTCAGTAATATTTGATTTTGAAACGCTTAATGTGAAATGTGATAAAACATCACTAATTTAGAGTATACATATCAGGAAAAAAAAAAGAAACCCTACAAGCCTATTTGAGTAACACTATGATGTCCTTTTAAGTTCTAAGCACATGCATGGGAACTTATAAAATACTAGGTTAATGTATATACCTAATTGTCTTTATTTTACTAACCTACTAATAGGTGAAAGACTTACTTACCCTCGTGGTTAATGCACATATAACTTAAACACGCACAAAACCCGCAGACATGAAAAATAAGGAACCTTTTCCATAGGTACTGAAATAATTTTCCATTAACTTTCCACGGGTACCACAATCACCCCCTCTCCAGATTTATAATAGCACACATCCATTATCTGACCGTAACTTCCATGAACAAAATAAGGTTTACAGATGAACCATCCGGGAAGCTCTTCATAATTCCTGTAAGTGACAAAAGACAAAATATCGACGAACAAAATGAATACGACAATACCTCGTCCTACCCTAATTTACTAAATAAACGTAATAAAAAAGATCGTTTAAGATAATCGCGACCAAAAAGAAACGTCATAAATAACGTTAATAAAAACGGCTCAACGCACAGCACTAGCTATTGTAGAAAAAAAAAGAATAATGTTTGCTTGAACACGGATCTCTGGGATGAGAATTTTCTTCGTAGATGATATCTGTAGGAGTTACAAATCATACCATTGTCTAAGGGAAGCCCCTCGTGGGGTGGGCTTTTTCCACACCATAAAATTAAATATTGCTTTGAAAAAAGTATAATGTTATTAAGGGGTACGTAATTTTTATGTCGGAAAAGGTATTTTATTTAGTGAGTATCGTTGTGTTTGATGTATTTAAATATTTATGTTTATTATAAAAATAAAATCATAATAATTAATAGGTAGTTGTGTTCTTGATGACCGTTTCCAGTAAAGTTTTCAGTACCTAATGACAACAGAAAACGGAGACATACATTTCTTTTTTATTAGCTTTTTAATAAAATACGAGTATTGCTTAGTTTTTATTCGTTTCCATGCTTTTTTTTTCAAATACTGGTTGCTTTATAGACGAAAAATAAAACAAACAAAATTAGACATGAAAAAGTATACAACTTACATCTTCTCGCTACAATATTAGCGCCAAAGAAAAATGATTTAATTTACTCACTCCCAAAAACTCCTGCACAATTACTAATAGCAGTAACGCACACCTCCGGCAAGCAGACGTTTTCCATTAGGCGAACAGGGCGAACACTTTATTGGCACTAATAACTTCGTCTTCTAATGCACCATAAGTGCTTACAATGCGTTTCAGCGCTTCTGGTCGGCTATTCAAAGTTCTAACACACCGCATCCAATGTTACGCTAAAATGGCTGGTTATTTTGCAAGTTTAGTGGCGAATGCACACACACTGAAATGTGCTCGGTTGCTAGTTGAAAAACCTTTGCATGGGGCTGGAGAATCGCAGTAGTATAAGAAGCCACTTTTGTTTTGGGTACCTCGTGATTTATATTGAATTTAATACAAAGGGAAAATAATTAAATGACTACTTTGATTACATACCTCCAGTACCTACCCTAATTGCGTAATACACGATCAATCAGAATCTGAATAGATTTAGAACTGATTGCTAATCCATGGCATAAAAACACGAAAAAAAAAAATTGCACAACAACGTAAATAACGCAATGGATGTAGTTGACCTATGCTATTTGTACTAAATAGTTTCACCACACTAATACAAAGTTTAGGCTGAATTATTTTTTTAAATTAATTTGATTGATATTTTTTGTGATACCCAGCTAAAGTGTTTACTAAACCTAAAAAATATCTTAATTCTCTCAGTTCTCGAGAGTCCCTAAAAACTGAAACTTCTGAATATAACAAACGTATCTTACACAAAACGGCAGTACTATAAAGCATTCCCCCTTCCGTGGCTCAGCTGTGTGGCCAAAGCGAAAGTGAATGTGACCATTTGCGTACAGCCCTAACACTTGGCCGGTCTTAAGTAACTGGTGTTTGGCAACCCTGGCTGTAGATGCGGTGTGTTTATGTTAGTGTAATGAATCTTTGACTTGCACAAAGCATGAGTTGTGAAATTTCAGTGTGCTTTGTACGTAATTATATTTTTTGCGACTGCGATGACTAGTTTAGTTTAGTTTGGATTTAGTTTAGTTTAGATTAGTTTTGATCAAGACATTATCTTGGTGAAATTATTAAAATATGTATTGGTTCCTGCAAAATTCATAATGGAGTGGGTGAATAGGCATATCCTGGGCACGCTCGATCCATCATACCCCATATCTATCTTTTTCGATAGGCCGAGATCGAGTTCAAGAGCAGGGCCAATCAGCAATAAAAAATAAAAAAAACACCTTAATTTTTAAGTATTTCAATAAATGGAAGTGACATGTAACTAATGTAGCTGTCTAAAGTCTGTATGTACCTAACTTATTTATCATGCAACAAGGAGTTCATAAATATTTTCTTACCATGACGTCCTCTCATATTATTACTGCCATATTATTATGTTATTACAAATTGGTTCATTCTGGCTTTACTCTTGACACTGTTTTTGAAAAATAATATCTGCGATATCCTTTATTTTTCTTGAACCAGCATAATTTATTTAATAGAGTCGGTAGATACTAGAATTTCAGTCCGGTCTCTTTGTGAGATTTATAGCTCTCAAAGGAATTACTCTAAGTGGCAGACAATTTTTAGCAGAAAAGCGCTTCAAAGCTGATGTACTTTAGACGCCACGATTTGGATGAAAAAATTCCGCTTAATTAAGCCCGCAAGTTGATACTCTAAACGAGGCTAAAATTACTGTTTGAAAACTTCATTGAGAGGGCCGAATACCTTTAAAATTTATGCCAGCCTCTTATTAAAGTTCATAATTTGAAGGGTATTGTTAGTTAATAAGTTGAAGTCAAAAATATGAAGCGGACTTAAATAACTTGTTATTGAACTTAGCCATTCAGAAATTCAAGTAGACTTAAAAGTTTATGATCATCTCCTGTCACAGGGACACTCAGTGCCCCATTATGTGGATGTTCTTAATATTTTTGACAAATTTGTGACAGACCCGGGCTTTTATGTGCCAAAAGATACGGCGCGTTTACCAAGCAGAAAGATGTGTAAGTACATACTTTTCGATATACAATATTCGAAACACTGTGTGACAAAAAGATACACATGGTGCTGACGGAAAAACAAATAGAAAGTAGGTACTCTTACCCTAAAATAAAACGTGAAAGAGAATTTGGTCATGAATCGAAAACTACCACTGAATTGACGTAATTCCACGTTTTTAATAATTGATTGGAAGAATAAAATTTGCTAAAGAACCTTTTTATACGACGATCAATCAAGTTTATAAATAGATCAGCCGGTCGGTTCTATAAGAATATCACCGGGAAACTTAGGTGAAATGAGCTGTCAATAGTGTTAATCCCTATCATCCTGCCGGTCGATTTGTGACAGTGACAGCTCACTTCACCTAAGTTTCACGTTGATATTTTTACAGAATCGACCGACTGAAGCTTGTTTTGAATAATTGTTCAGAATTCTGAACAATTATTGTATCTACTTTAGTACAGTCGAAGTACAAATCCACGTTTGTAATGCAGAGAGCTCTGTCTAACGGCTCCTTAGGGTGTTATAATTAAATTATAAACTTTTGTAACCGGGGTTCACGGTGGGGTCAACTTATGCGTTAAGTAAATGCCATATCGTAAAACTTTATTACGTGCCAAATAAGGGGTTGTAAACTTTTACATTTTATTTCGTACCTTAGTGGCAAGATTGTTGGGTTGTAAAAATAAATTGCACCGATTCTCATTGTGGATGTAACAATTAAATTCTATTTGGGTCTACCTCTATTTTGTGGACAACGTTTCCTGTTAAAGCTAGTGTTCGCTAAACTCCACCGTCCGATTTTAACGACATAGGGACAATTCAAACACGGTCTGGAACAGCTTTAAGTTCCACACAGTATAATATGCCAAAATATGAGCTGCTCTCGTGTATTTTTTGTGACAGCCATCAAAGGCTCTCGAGTCTCGAGCACTTCTGCGTCATATAATTCAATTTGAGTAAAAATCGTGAAAAGCTGCCCTTTTGCTAAATACCCGAAAAAGTTTCCGTACGTGACCCCATCAAACTACATCCCAAAGGACCCTGTGTGTTCGCTTTTCCTTCTTCGTTTCGTCCATTTTTTCGGGAAAAATGTGGCCCATGTTTTATTACTCACTTTAGTTAAAGAGCACGTAGGTTTTATGTGGAAAGGATTCATTACGAAACATGAAATGCTCACGAGAATGCCTTAGATTTACATAATTTATTTACAAGAGCAACGTTTTAGGACATTTGTATGAACGCTGTCACAATTTGTGTGCCTCCAAGCTCCAAGAGAAATTCTAATGTAACGTAAAAAAACTCAAGTGCCTGCAAACATAAACACTTAATTTATCATCCTTGATACTCCGCTTAGCAGGCAGTTTATATGAAGTCTTCACGCTCGTGTTTCTTTCATTAGTTTAAATCGTATGACGTTGGTCATATCTACATAAATTGGTATACTTCTTTCGGGGCAATCTTCGTTGTCCTCTATTAAATTTAAATTTTTTAACCATCAGCAGTACTAGCCTGTATTTACCGGGTGTGTAAAACTCTAATGAGTCTATGTTTGCACCAACTTATATGTATATGTCGCAGTAAGATAGTTGAAGCCGTGATATACTTATATCCCTAGAGATATAGCTATACACCGCAATATAGTTATATGAAAGCTGTTCATAGCTGTCGGAGTGCTTTAACTTTGTTACTGCGACCAATTTCGACGTTGAGCTGACCGGCCGTTGCTGCGGCACCGCTCGCTGCGCTCGCTCGGCTCGCGCGATCACAGTTCTAACCTAACCTATTTGGTCGGAGTGCCCTAATCGTTATATTACTAGTTCGTGCTCGTATCATAGTTATATTCCTAGTACCTAAGACAGTTATGGACAGCTTTCATATTCAACCATCTTACTGCCACATATACAAATTGTGAGTGTACAAATGAAGGAATAATAATTTAGAAAAAACATGCGGGGCAGTCTTTGGGGACTGCCGATAGAAGTGAAAACTAAGTAACTTATGAATTGTATATCTATGTACATATATACACAGTATACATAAAGCTCATGGAAAGTGTTCGGTGACGTTGACGCGAGTTCCATGATTTTTGTTCACCCAAAAAGTGCTCAACGCGCCTAAAGAAGATTTCACTTCAAAAATTGTGTGCTAATCGCATCAACATACAAATACACATATCATCGCGTGACTTTTCTGTGGTCCACCTACGTCTACGCCTAGCAAAGTACCTTGCCCAGCGTATTGCAGTAGTAGACCTAATTATGATTCAAGCTTAGGACTAGGCCTCAAAATACCATCAAAGATGCATTTGTGAATATTTACTGTATATAACTGATAATAATGAAATGTATTAATTTACCTAACAAGAATAATTTACCGTAAATTCAACTGTTTATTTTGTGGGTACAATACGGCCGATATAACTTGGCAGGTCTGAACATAGGCACTACGAATTATCGCGCATGTTCTCTCACTCACACTCGCCTCATGTCACCATTTGGTTCCTAAAAAATTTTATTGCGAAGCCTTCTGCGCGAACTTCGGAACTGCCAAGCTATATCGGCCGTATTGTAGTTGTGAATACGAAGTACTTAGTTATGAAAGAGTTTTTTTGTTAAGTTTTGTTGAAACAATTTTTCCTCACAAATCCTCCACCAATTCCGAACCTTCCAACATCATTTTGTTGCAATAATAATGTAGTTTGCCAAAAAAACAGAGCATTTCCCAATCCGTGACGTGACTTTATCGGCACGGCCTACACGGATCGATTTATTCAATTGTGCCCAGCCCAATATTACCAGCGTGATAATATTATTGCGAGTAAGGACATGTATTTATAGTCGGTAAACTTGGATATGAAATCGTATTGTTAACGGATTACAGAGCATGTCATAGGCCATTCACAGGGACATAAAGCGTGCAACGATTAGATACGGATTGGGCTGTTACGATTGTCATACATTTGTATGTGTGACGAAAGCGAAGGGTTTGCTCCGAAATCAAAGGATTTCTGATCTGTTGTTAGATGGTATCACGCATGGGGATCGGTAACAGCGGTTGTTGTCAGTAACAACTGGGATTGATCCTGGATTTGGTATCTCATTACACGATCATGTACAGAGCTTGCACTTTAGAACCGTCATCTTTTATTCCAAAGGACCCTGTGTGTTCGCTTTTCCTTCTTCGTTTCGTCCATTTTTTCGGGAAAAATGTGGCCCATGTTTTATTACTCACTTTAGTTAAAGAGCACGTAGGTTTTATGTGGAAAGGATTCATTACGAAACATGAAATGCTCACGAGAATGCCTTAGATTTACATAATTTATTTACAAGAGCAACGTTTTAGGACATTTGTATGAACGCTGTCACAATTTGTGTGCCTCCAAGCTCCAAGAGAAATTCTAATGTAACGTAAAAAAACTCAAGTGCCTGCAAACATAAACACTTAATTTATCATCCTTGATACTCCGCTTAGCAGGCAGTTTATATGAAGTCTTCACGCTCGTGTTTCTTTCATTAGTTTAAATCGTATGACGTTGGTCATATCTACATAAATTGGTATACTTCTTTCGGGGCAATCTTCGTTGTCCTCTATTAAATTTAAATTTTTTAACCATCAGCAGTACTAGCCTGTATTTACCGGGTGTGTAAAACTCTAATGAGTCTATGTTTGCACCAACTTATATGTATATGTCGCAGTAAGATAGTTGAAGCCGTGATATACTTATATCCCTAGAGATATAGCTATACACCGCAATATAGTTATATGAAAGCTGTTCATAGCTGTCGGAGTGCTTTAACTTTGTTACTGCGACCAATTTCGACGTTGAGCTGACCGGCCGTTGCTGCGGCACCGCTCGCTGCGCTCGCTCGGCTCGCGCGATCACAGTTCTAACCTAACCTATTTGGTCGGAGTGCCCTAATCGTTATATTACTAGTTCGTGCTCGTATCATAGTTATATTCCTAGTACCTAAGACAGTTATGGACAGCTTTCATATTCAACCATCTTACTGCCACATATACAAATTGTGAGTGTACAAATGAAGGAATAATAATTTAGAAAAAACATGCGGGGCAGTCTTTGGGGACTGCCGATAGAAGTGAAAACTAAGTAACTTATGAATTGTATATCTATGTACATATATACACAGTATACATAAAGCTCATGGAAAGTGTTCGGTGACGTTGACGCGAGTTCCATGATTTTTGTTCACCCAAAAAGTGCTCAACGCGCCTAAAGAAGATTTCACTTCAAAAATTGTGTGCTAATCGCATCAACATACAAATACACATATCATCGCGTGACTTTTCTGTGGTCCACCTACGTCTACGCCTAGCAAAGTACCTTGCCCAGCGTATTGCAGTAGTAGACCTAATTATGATTCAAGCTTAGGACTAGGCCTCAAAATACCATCAAAGATGCATTTGTGAATATTTACTGTATATAACTGATAATAATGAAATGTATTAATTTACCTAACAAGAATAATTTACCGTAAATTCAACTGTTTATTTTGTGGGTACAATACGGCCGATATAACTTGGCAGGTCTGAACATAGGCACTACGAATTATCGCGCATGTTCTCTCACTCACACTCGCCTCATGTCACCATTTGGTTCCTAAAAAATTTTATTGCGAAGCCTTCTGCGCGAACTTCGGAACTGCCAAGCTATATCGGCCGTATTGTAGTTGTGAATACGAAGTACTTAGTTATGAAAGAGTTTTTTTGTTAAGTTTTGTTGAAACAATTTTTCCTCACAAATCCTCCACCAATTCCGAACCTTCCAACATCATTTTGTTGCAATAATAATGTAGTTTGCCAAAAAAACAGAGCATTTCCCAATCCGTGACGTGACTTTATCGGCACGGCCTACACGGATCGATTTATTCAATTGTGCCCAGCCCAATATTACCAGCGTGATAATATTATTGCGAGTAAGGACATGTATTTATAGTCGGTAAACTTGGATATGAAATCGTATTGTTAACGGATTACAGAGCATGTCATAGGCCATTCACAGGGACATAAAGCGTGCAACGATTAGATACGGATTGGGCTGTTACGATTGTCATACATTTGTATGTGTGACGAAAGCGAAGGGTTTGCTCCGAAATCAAAGGATTTCTGATCTGTTGTTAGATGGTATCACGCATGGGGATCGGTAACAGCGGTTGTTGTCAGTAACAACTGGGATTGATCCTGGATTTGGTATCTCATTACACGATCATGTACAGAGCTTGCACTTTAGAACCGTCATCTTTTATTTCATATAACATTTTTTTATCACATGCCTCAACTGTTTGAATCGATTTTAAGTCTTGTTGAAACTAAGAGATGTTCCTTCTTCAAGGATTGTGCTCGAAAAAACTGTATTAAGATAACTTTTCAGAGCAGAGCGGTAGGCTATCTATAAACTTTAACCTCAACAGCGTTTTAGTTTTCTGCAAGCTTCAATCTTTCTTGTAAACTTTTACAGGAGCTTTATGTTAAATATTTTGATTTATTACCTAACTAAAGAACGTTTGGTCCAGGATATTAATCAGTTTAGAAATTATTGTTACTAAATTGTTGCCTTATCAACATAAATTAGTGCTAAATGTTACTTACCGCTAGTTAAACAAACTTACCGACAGTTACCAATAGGCAAACGACCGAACATCTGTCGGTGGCAATATTCGAGCATTAGGTGAGATTTTGTTCATAGAAACAGATCCGGTCAATTGCTTGACCATCTGCGTCCGATTCGTGAAGGCCCGAAAATGTACGAATTTTGCCGAAGTGCTGATGTTGATAAACGCGTGGTCACGGTGATTCTCCTTTGCGTCATGCGGGCCTGGTACAATGAAAACTAAAGCCGATGTGTGTAATGTGGGATTTGTGTTGTCGTATGTGATGTATGAATACAAACTCGTAATAAATCTTCTCAATTATACATTTGAATTGAGAAAATTTAGGGCGCTTATATAAATTATAAGGGTTAGTTCAATAGGCCGAAACCATTAATTAAAATCAGAGTTGGTGCATAAACTTTTAGTTTAAAGTAATGTTGTTTTGTTTCATTTTAACCACCAAACGCTGGTTGTTTTTAATGTAAATTTTCAGAGCATGAATTGACAAGAAACATTATTGAAAACAAAGGCAAAATAAGCAAGCAGGTAGGTACGCCCACGCAAAATTTAATAACGAAAATTAAAAACGTGGATAAAATTTCGGTTTGACACCACCTGTTCATCGGATCAGTCCGTACAAACTTCGTCCAATTTCGGTAATACACTCAACAGCTCGGCCTTTACCAATAGAAATTCTAATCAGGATGCATCATCACGCAACAGGGGTGCGTTGTTTAGGTTTTGGACCCAAATAACGGTGTCAATTAGAGTAACGTCATAATCCGGGGTCCCTCTGTTTGTCCGGTGGGCTCGCCCGGACAAACAACGGCTCGATTAGATTAATATGAGACCCAACCACGTTGGGTTTACGATAATTTATAGCATTGTTCATCATGCATATGTGGGGTTAGTTCGGTTACCTTTGTTGGAGTAAATTAAAAAATGTTGCTGTTTTTGTGGGGTTTTACGATGGTGCTATTTTAGGGCCTCTTTTTTGGATGAAGTAAGGAAGTAAGTAATGTTTTAAGCAACTGCGATCATTGTGGACTATCAGTAGAACAAATTATTGTATAGCTGCGCCATATCAACTATAGTTTTTCATCTTTAATTTGTTTGTCTCTCCTAGCATAACTTCTTTCATACAATTAATATACCCGTTCACTAAGCATTTTAATGAGAAAACTTTCATTAAAAATGTAATCATTTCTTCAATAATAGAATGATAATAACCAACATTTTAACGTCTGCAGAAAAATATGTTCAAATTGAACCGAGAGAAATGGGCTTTCAAAGTTTTACTGTCTCAGCCGAGAACCCACGATGAAAACGGTGCTCAACGAGTTTTATATTCAAGTTATAATAAGAATGTAATTATTATTTTAAATTACTTATTACTTTATGACATATTTTTTTTGGTAAGGACGTTTCTACGAAATAACGTTTTCGACTTCCTTTCGTTTATTTCGAGAGTACCATATGGATGATTTAATTCATCCAGCGATTTACCCTACATATAATTACCTATAGGTATTTAGAATGCTATTTTAGAAAGCATTGTTATAGGTACTTATTTCGTCAACTCAGTCAGGATGGCAATCGATGACTAAGCGACGTCGATCACCATCCAAATGGACTGAATGTCTTACCTATTTGCGGTCAAATCAAATCACACATATTTATTTGCTAGAATATGGTACAATAGATATTACAGTGGAGCATGGCAGGATATGCTGCGTGCAAATACATTTCATGTCAATTGCAAAGTCAATATGATTATTATTTTTCCTTTATTTCATTTAAAACACTTATAAATTACATTTTTAAATATTAGAATATAAAAAAAATACTAAAACATAAAAATATAAAAAATAGTAGCCCACCGGTATTGGGAACAGGGTCCAAGCTACCGGCGGTCAGGGCTCCAGAGAGAGGAACCTCCAAACAATGCGAGCCGTGTCCAGGAGTTCCACTTTCTGAATCAAGCCCTTGATCCAGCTGGCTAACGAGAGCCTCCTTAGGTGTTGGTCAAGGCTCTTAGCAATTGAGCCATTGGCTGATACGACTATCGGCACAATGATCGCTGAGTCCACATCCCACATGTCGACTACCTCGCGAGCCAAGTCTAGCTACTTGATTTGTTTATCTTTCTCAGCTTTCACGAGGTTCCCATCATGCGGGACCGTTATGTCAATAATCATTGTGCGCCGCTCTACTCGATCCACCACCACTATATCAGGTTTATTGGCAACAATAGTTCTGTCAGTGATGATGAATCGATCCCAGTACAATGTGATATTTCCATTTTCGAGAACTGGGTCGGGCACATACCTGTAGTACGGCACTACAGATTCCACAAGACTGTATTTCAGAGCAAGTTACTGATGGATAATCCTGGCTACAAGCTTGTGTCCATGCAAGTACTCTTCGTTAGCTAGAAGAGAACACCCGGAGATAATGTGTCGGATTGATTCTCCCGGACGGCGGCATGCCCGACAGATGTCAACCGTCCCGTCCTTCACAATGAATCTCCGGTAATTGTTCGTCATCATAACTTCTTCCATAATTGCGCAGACCAAACCTTCGGATCCCCAAAGATGTCACCAAAACGCAGCCAGACTACGGACGCTAATAAATCTGAATCGGGTCCATGTAGGGCCCGGAAGTAGCGTCCGTGAAGCTCCTTACTCTGCCATACCTCCTTGCGATCGTTAGTGTCAAAAACTACATGTCCAAGGTTCATTGCCCATTGATTATTATTATTATAAATTTACATTAGGTTCCATCGAATGATCCTCTAAATATTCCTTAATGGTGTATTATTTTTTAAGTAGTAAAAGCTTATAAAGAACTTTGTTGAACAATTTCAATGATAAATTTTGACGGGAATTTGGTAAATGGTTATTTATTATAATAGACATGCATTTCTCTTAAATAATTGTAATTTTATTGGTGGCAGCCGTAGTCTGTCTTTATGACGTATTTGGCTTGTCACCAATGTTCAATCAATGTCTTTCTTCGTTTTCCCATCGCTTTGACATCGTTGACCTATTTCATGGTCATGTTGTAACCTGCGCTCGGCACTAAACCATGAACCTATTAATTCGGTTTGGTATTTTTTTAACCCTTGATTATTTATGTCTAGATAGAGTGTGCTGCAAAATAACTAAAACAAACTTTTTATGCTGGTATGGGTGACAGCTACATCTTACAATCGCGCCTCATCATTGTGCTTTTCTTGTGTGCATGCATTTAGCGGCTACCAGTTGGTCGCTTTTTGTTTTGACGAGTTCACAGCTTTGACTGTCTATCTAGACATATTTATATCTTTGTTTTTTGCATGTACACACGGCTACACATCAAGCTATAATTTCCAGTATAAGCTGACCTCGCATTGTACGGAAATCCTATACAATGCGAGATCAGCTTATACTGGAAATTTATAGTTTGATATATAGCCGTGTGTACCACGAAAGTAGGAAAGATTTTATTATTATCATTACAGAAGCTTTGTTTGATATTATAACCATGACAACCCTGAGGCAAAATCAATCATTCTTGACCTAACTAAATCCCCTGAGCGATGACTGATAAGATAACGTAAGACACTTCAACGCAAACTCAGTAAAAGCCACTGGAACTGCGACTAACCGAAGCCACTCTATAAAGCCCATTAGGTACATTTTTATTTCATTTTCCTGAAAAATGAAATAAAAAACGTGCGGCAGAGGCGTCGATTTGTTATGATTCAACGGATGTCATTTTTATTTTCGGAGCCCGAAAGTTTAACAGGAAAAGCACATTTACGGGGGTGCGTCACTGTTGCTTTCCTTTCCGAAGTTTGCATTTGTTTTTGACATTTCTCTCTATTTTCTCTTTCTTTATTTATAAACGTGGTGTCTAGACGAGTGACTAGACTCCCCCATGGCTCCCCATACTGCCAATTATTGAATGCTGCAATAACTCTGCAGCGGAGGAAAAAAGTTTAATCTCCTTTGAGTGATGGATGACGCACGAGTGTATTTTGACGTAAGTTATATAGACACAATTGTATTAGAAAGGGTAGACATTGTTATTGTATGCCTACACTCCTACAGGGTTGCGAATGATTGGCTGTAAGATTACCGTGCTTGTGTGGTAATAAGATATAAATAAAATTATTAATTTATTTTTTAGAATAGCTTCAGAAATTGGTATCTTCTACACTATAATATTATAAAGAGAATAGATTTGTATTTTTGTTTGTAATGAATAAATTCAAAAACTACAAAAAAATCTTTCAATTTGTAATATCACTGAGTAACATAAGCTATCCTAACTATACATACAACCTTAGTTTTTGTTTACCCTAAACCTCTTAAGGGGTCATTGTACTCATCGTTATGAATAACTTTCACTATGGCACCGACGCTGAAATCGCGAAAACAAATCAGCTGTTCCCTACATTTCGACGAGATATACGAACATAAATGTAGGGAACAGCTGATTTCTTTTTCGCGATTTCAGCGTTGGTCCCATAGTGAAAGTTGTTCATAATAATTAGTAAAATAACCCCTTAAGAGGTTTAGGGTAAAGAAAAAGTAAGTTTTTATATTTATTTATAATGGAGGAGGGTATGTATCTCTCTCGTTATTATCAGCCATATTTTAATTACTGTGCGCGTACTATGGGTAGTGTTGGTCATTGCGCAATAGAAAAACCGTTTGCAGTTCAGATCAAATCATAATTTACGATCACTATATTATAAATGTTTGTTTGATTGTTACGCTTTCACGCTAAAACGGCTGAATAGATTTGGATGAAATTTGGCACATGGGTAGACCATGGCTTGAATTAGAACATAGAATACTTTTTGTCCCGATAATCCCATGGGATCGAGACTTATGGTGGTGAAACCGCCGGGCGCAACTAGTAATTTGTAAAGATATCCCGCGGGCGAAGCCGCTGGCGCAAGCTAGTATAATATAAGATCGCTCTTCCACAGCCAAGCTGCTACCAATTTCCATAAAGATTTTCGAAAGATAAAGACAATTTAATGGTCCAGAAATAAACAGTTACTGGGAATATTCATAACTTCTATGCAAATAATTCCAGGTCTCTATTTTTCATCATCATAATGGTTTATTTGCAGAATATTGTTCTAAAAGTAAAATACACTGTGAAAATGAAACTTACGAGTTCGTTTCGTCTAAGGGATTTTAATTACCCAGTTTCAAATGAGTTTCATCCAGCAGAGATATATTATCTACGTCGAGATTGAGCTCCGGTGAAGAATTTTTGAATTGCGCAAAGCTTTTTATTCATATCAACATGTTTTTTTAACTCGCTTGTATGAGAGACGAGAATTTGAAATTAAAAATTCTAAGCTTTCCTTGTAAAGGTGAACGTGGCACTGGTTTGTAATTTCATGTCATTGTTATTTTAAACATAAGAGCTGGATATCACTAACCTTACGAACGGGAATTCGGGTAACCGCTTTGTGTCTAGCTTGGTAGTCTAGATGTGACAGAATATATATGTACATGTAATAAACTAACTGTTGCCCGCGACTTCATCTGTGATCCAGAATGAAAAGTAGCCTATGTTCTTCTCCGGGTCATTTTCTACACATGTGCCAAATTTTACCCAAATCCGTTCAGCCGTTTTAGCGTGAAAGCGTGACAAACAAATAAATAAACAAGAAACTTTCTTTCGCATTTATAATATTAGTTACGATAAATAAAATAGTAACGAATTCAAAACTTTATACTTAATGTTTTTTTTTTTTTATTGTAATTGCTTCGAGGTCAAGGTCGAACGTGTCTGATGTCGAAAATATAGCTTTTAGAATTTTGTCCGTTTTTCTGGATGTATGTTGCACATTGGCGCGAAAAACCACTGAACGAAAAATTTGGTACACAGATAGTTTATAAGCTGCGTACTAAACTGCATAAAAAAATAACTGCTGTTCCCTACCCCTACCTACTAACAATTGTTTTTTTTTTCGCGATTTCAGCGTCGGTCCCATAGCGAAAGTTGTTCATAAAGATGAGTACAATAACCCTTTAAGAGGTTTAGGGTAAACAAAAACTAAGGTTGTATAACATTCACCGAGAACGGTCTCATTAAGGATCCCGCAGGAAGTTGCAACGCGATAGCGCGATTCGACTCTAGTAGAACAATTTGTATGAAAACTTCATGTAAATTGTTCTACCAGAATCGCCTCGCACCGTCGCGTCAGTACATGAACCCACGTGCTTTGAAATTACTAATCAGTTTAAAAAAAATTAAAATTGCTCTCCGCATTATGTATTGCACTTTTCTATGAAACAGCAGTTTCTTTTTTTGATAATCGACGAAAAATTTCTACGGTAAAGGGTTTAGAATCGTGTGCTGAGTTCGCAGTTTAAAGTTTGCGCGTCGATTTCCCTGCTATCCTGTATAAGACTAAAAAGATCTAGGTTCTCTCTCAAAAACTTAGAATTTTGAAAAAGCTCTAAAACATTATTCTTCGCATTTCAACGGTTTATTTCAGCAGTCTTAAAGTAGCTTCGTTTCTTTTCGTGAATGCAGGACATTTCTACAGTGCAAAAGATATTCTCTTTTTGTACTTTGCTTAATTACAAATTTGATTATACAAACTAAATAAAAAGATATAAAGAAAGAAAGAATAATGTTTATTTGGACACAGACAAACGACAAAATGGATGTTGGATGTTTTTTTGGATGTTTGTTTGGATATACAAAATATAATTACAAAGTAAAATTCCACTCTCAAGTGTTCTGAAAATAAGATTTTTTTTACCCCTTGCCTCACACTGGAAACTCCGTTCATGTATTTACAGGACATAAGTAACTCTTTTGCAGTCTTTCAGAACTGGAACACTACCCACTACTATTTATTTGTATTTTTATTGCTGAACGGGCTTGCTCTCGACCTTGATCTCGCCTGATGGAAAGATATCTGTAGACCAGCAAACTGTTGAAATATTTTTCGTTCCGAAACTGGAACCCATAGCGCAGAACTCAATAAGATTAGTCACTGCACCAACTGTATACATTAAAATATACATAATAGGTAGGTACCATCAAAGAAGTTCATATCTAACCAGTTTCAAAACAAAATCCCGTGAACACGATGACCACATCTGTTACCAGCCCGGTTTTATATCCGCCGAGCGCTACAAGCAGGAATACTCCTTACGGTGATTAGATATTAACTTCTTCGATGGTAGTTAATAGACTTCCTCGTTGGTCTAGTGGTCGCAAGCGCTATTGCTGAGAATGAGGTCCTAGGCTAGATTCCCGGGTGGGAAAGTGTTATTGGTTGTTATTGTTGGTGCGGTGTTGTCGATCAGGAATTTCTCAGTTGCGGTTCGGAGTCTGTATTTGTACCCGGCTGATAGGCTCGCCCCTTTTACATGGGACTTAAACAAAACTGGCGAAATAACCTCTGCTTAACTCTTCGGGGAATACAAGCCTGATGTTATTGATAGGTATTCAGAACTAAGGTACCTACTTATTTTCCAATGTTTTTTGTTGTTTTTTTCTGTTAACTCGACAAAGCCCTTGCATCAAGGTTGTTTTATCACCCTCGCCAGTCAGAGGGGAGCTTGGCACATTGATGGATGGCCCACGTTGTTCCTTGTCAATATTGGAGCTAAATTGATAGAGCACGTATGCTGCACTTTCCCGTTATAATTATATTATCTTTGCGCTCCGTACAATCTCATTATATTGTGATATTAGAGCTAAGTAATTAGTATGATTTTAGCGGTTATATGTGTTGCTTCTTTGATGTTGGCTGTGTAATTAATATGTTTCGGTAACAGTTATAGAATATTTGCCTACATGGTTAGAAAATTCAATAGGTATACCTACCTGGTTCTACTGAAGGTACATCTGCTTCTATTCGTGTGTAACCTGGTCTCAGAGTTTTAAAGCCGCCCATAGGCCTCTGACTTGGCTTCACATGCCGTCGAGAAATATCTCTCAGGCATACCGGTTTCCTCACGATGTTTTCCTTCATTGTTTTTTAAGTAAGTGATAATAGGGACGACGACAAATTTTTTTTTTAGTCCTTCATGGAGTTTATTCTAAAATATTGGACACAATACATATTTTTTATTTTTTTACGTAATTTAATAATAGATTTTATACTTACTTGTGACTTAGCGACCCCCACTCCCCAACTGAAAATGCGTTTTATCTAAGTAATTTTTTTATTAATATGATAAAGCAAAAAATACGTGTCTAATATTTTTTTATTATCTGACTGACGGACTAATTAGTTTTTTTTTTTTACCCTGACATCATAACTATAATACTATACGCACATGAATCCGAAAAGTCAGAGGTGCGTGCCTTAGGTTCGAACTCGAGACCTATGATTTGGCAGTCTGACGGTCACCACTAGGTTATCACTGCTACTAAGTACATGTCTACTGTCTACTACCCAGGCTCATAAATCTCATTGTAAAAACAAATGTTCAATCATTCGTAGGTCCCTTGGGTAAATCATTCAGTTCAACACTAAATAAGACCCTATCCGGACGAGACTAGTGGCCCGTTCACTAGAATCTACGTGTAAAGTACTAAATCTGAACTAATCTGGAGCAATTACACGGAGAGCAGCTATTTAGTAAATGAGATCTGCTGTTTCCGAGAATATATTGTATTTAACTACAAGCCGTTAGTAAAAGCTTTATGAGACAATTAAGTCATTAGGGCGGATACCTTGCTATCTATTTAATAGTAATTTGAGATAATTTTATTTAGATTAATACAAATTGTAGTCTACTATTCTAGAAATTCTGTAGGTAGGTTATACTACAGATGACTTACCATTAGACTCACCGATGTATTTTATTTCTGCGTAACTTTTTTATTCAATATCGCCTTCCATCTTACCTTGTAAATTCGAGGTCAGCACAGAGTCTTCTTCTTCCGTACACCTCTATCAGCCTTCATTTCAGTAATGGGAGAGTTCCCATTACCTTCTTCTTTCTCGCCATTTACTTACGTCATCAAGCCAACACCGGCTGTCGGTGAAAATCAGCGCTGGGGGTCTGTCTCGCATAGGGTCGCAGCATTATGCTGAGCGATGGCCGTTTTGCATGGATGTGACGCATATTCTCCCAGCTTGTTCTTTCTTTCTGTCTTGTTTACCGCAAATTAACGTATTTTCTTTGTTTTTTTGTTGCTGTTTTTTAGATTAACAATTTTATTTGCTCCCCAATCAGGTCATTGTACCTATCAGTTACCAACTCGAAAAACTACTTTCGCAAACTAATTTCAAACAGGGGGATCACTTACACAAGTAATATTAAACATATCCTTTTAATACGACCCCTAATTAAAAAGGGGCATCAACGTTTTAGGGGTGTATTTTTTCGTAATGACAACTTGTATCGGAAATGAGTCGACCTGTATTACTTTCTATTGTGTTCAGGGCTGTGCCCCGTTAGTAATCCGTATCATCTGCTACTGGGGCAATTATTTGAAAGGGAAGTTGGTTGGAGCGAACATAAGCTGGCCGCGTGGACAGCCCTAATTGTTGCCAGTGATAACCAATATGAGCTTAGAGTAGGGTGACTGCGATGAAATTGAATTATTATTATTGTATCTTTTCTGAGATTTAGGAAATACGATATAATTATACGGAGGTACCGATTTTAATCAGAAATGTGAGAACAATTTAATTTGTTTTTAGAAGGTATGTATCGCTAAACTTGTTTAAAAATATTTCCCAACGTTCGCACACTCATTTGGTCATGTCCCTCATTTAGGACAGTACAATATCCGTTGATGACAGAACTGTCAAGTAGAATGATTAATGATGTCACGATAAAAAGCCCACACAATTAACGCTTTTGCCTTCATTTATCAAGCTCGCTTTATATCGTTATTTACCATCTTTTATACTTATTTACTTTGATTGTAAAACTCGAGATTTTCTGAGGGTAAAGATTGTGGCTTACGATACTATAAGTGCACTTGATTTTACTCACCATGTCCCGCTAGATAAAGCACGCACGGTCCCCCTACATCAAATGTCAGTGAAAAATAAATTATAACAGAAACAGGGTGCGTCATTGTGTCCTTAGCCTCACGCATAGACCGCAGAGATTGACTGCACCCTGTGGATCAACCGTGACGCATTGCTTTTGCGAAATAGTGCTGCTAACTGCGTCACGGCTCATGTAAAGTCGATAGGTTCTATGATATTCAATAAATTTGGTTCTAGTTGACTGGTTCGCCTTACATATTTTATAATATGTTTTAGAAGAGAAATTGCTTTGTGTCTGTTTCTTTGTTCTGATACTTTTTGGACAAAGATAGAAACATTTTTGATTAGGTGTGCTTTGCATGGCTGAATTTATGTAGCCGATTTGTATGCCGCATTTTTTTTTTGTTTAAAAGTCTATCTTATTGTGAGAAAGAGTTTCTAAAAAGTCTTTAAAAAATATAATAATATATAATATAATAATATAATATATAATATAATATAATATATAATATAATAATATAATATATAATATAATATAATATATAATAATATAATATAATATAATTATATTATTATAGTCTTTAAAAAATGCTTGATTTAAATTGACACAATTTCTTTAGCCTGCGAAATTCAAATTGTCTTACGTTTTTTGCAATTTGCAGGTTAGTGTCATTTAAGATGATTTTAATGATGATAAGAAAATGTGTAATTTGTAATCTAGTTTTTTTTAAGACAAGTATCTCCTTTTGATAACACGACAAACCTAAAAAAAAAAAATGCGGCATACAAATCGGCTTACTTTTGAAATCAATATAAGTAGGTACCTCTTTCTTTCACCTTAAGCATCACAAAAAATACCCCTTAGACAAGTAAAATACCTACTAACTAAACTACCTATTCAATTTTACTTCCAATGAGCCAAAAAGCTCAAATCGACTAGCGTAACTAAACCCATCACTACAGTTAATACGCTCCTAAGTGTTGTTGCACAACATTTGCTTCATTGTCCGCGGGCCCGTCTGTTCACTACATCATCCCCTCACTAAAGATTACATTGTTATTACAATAACCATTAAAAAGCATACCATTTTGTATCGTTATAGTAACTAGAATAAATCATATCTTTTTGTCGACAAATTTTTTGGGCGTCCCTATTTTATAATAGCTCTATTTATAACACAAATTAATATTAATGAACCGTAAAATAAGATATGTTTTCACCTTTATAACTTCTTTACAAATCCAAATTACAAATGTCATGAAAGGCATTTTTTATTTAGCCATCATTTCCTTAGTAATAAGAAAACCCCTATTCTAATGCTCCCCAGGAAATTACCTAATTAGGATGTCCAGAATGATACGCAAAAGTATTTTCAATACATTTATTTTCATATAAAAATGCGCTCTTCGTCCTGTCGATTACCTGGCCACTAAAAGCAGACAGTCATACCTTACATACGAATAACATTTAAGCTTGTACATGAGGAAGCAAACGACTATGCTGAAGGTTTTGTTACTCTTCAATTTGCAATTTGTTCAATGAAACGCGTAATTCAATTGCCCTAAATTGTATCTATTGAGGCAGACTTAGTTGCTATTTGATGGACAAATTGAAATCGATTGTTGGATTTACAACAAGACAAGTTTAATGCCTGTTATTATAGTTTCAAGACGACTCAAGAGTTAGCAGTTTCGAGTCATACCTGGTAGGTATACGAGTTTTAGAAACTTCTTGAACCATTTCCAACGCCTTTTCTAAGTGACGTCATTAGCTTTACTAACAAACAATCGATATATCAGCAGCAAACAGATTCTTAACATTTATTCCCAAAACATTTTCCTACGATTACTTCATAAATTCTTTTTTTATCAAAGACGCTGTATGAAAGTTTAAAAACATAAAAAATTTGAAAGTTTAGGTACAAGATGTAGATAAATACTATGATAAAAATATCTTAAATATATTAAGCGGTTATAAAAACGTTTTGGCTCTATCAGAACAGACTGCTAAATTGCTTTACGACTTTAAAAAACATGGTGGTATACTTGATTTAATTTAGCAGTCTGATTCAATTGAGCTAGCACAATACACACAAAATACAGAAATATAATAAGTTCTTAAAGCTAAGAAGTAGTATATTAAAACTAATATCGAGATCAGAAGTATAAAAATATGTGTAGATAAGTACATCAAAAGTTTAAGTGTATCAAAGTGTTAAGTACTAGGGTTTGTTGCATTGTGATGGCTGCCTTGGTGTATAATATTAAAAGGCTTCTATTCTTTATGTGTATTGTGCTTTATAATACTTAAATTATTACATAATCATAAGTAGGAATATCTAAATAGTCTTAAATCATCTAACAGGTATACATTACCTAACTAACGATTTTGTTTATAAAATTAAACATGACATGACACCTAGGCAGCTTATACTGACATAAGCAAGCGTCTTATTAAGATTGTCTCATAAACAATATTTGGAAAAACGAATAAGTTTTCTTTCTGGCTCCTGTTTTCAATAAACCTTGTTTGAGATTGTATCGACTTATGAGACTTTAAAAACAGTTTGAATAATAAAATATTTACAGTCTTAACTATTTATTTACAAAGCCTATCATTAACTTACAAGTATAGTTCAGATTTCTTCTCTAAAATTAAAGGCAACTCACCTAACTAAAACAAAAACAATTCAGCAAATTATAGTGTCAAGTTCCTTTCATTGATTTTTTTAAATGTTAATATCATGATGGTTAAGATTTATAATGATATCATGTGATGACTAATGAAAATAGTAAGAAAATACTTAAAATTATATGAACAAAAAATAGAAATAGAGAAAAATATAAAAATAATTGTCTTTTAAATACTCATTGATATAATACTTGCTGATAAAAATAATATTGTGACGTGTATCGTTACATATACATTATCTTATATACACTAAAATATAATACCCTCATTTATAAGAAATATACTAAAAGGCACATTTAGTACCTCTTGAAGCAGCTGTATCTTTCAAGAAATGTATAGAGTGCATTAAAGTTCAATTGATAAAGACAAAAGCATTGCCTCTAACAACAAAACTCTAGAAAATCGTATAAAATATGTTTTGCATGATTATATTTAGAATTTTAGACGTTATAAAAATATATAGAGAATATGTGAAGCATAAGGTTGAGATAGTAAAGCTGAATACTTAAGTAAACTTTTGGCAGTTTAAAATACTGGTCGCGCTCACATAAACACAAGCATATCGAATGTAACACCAAATTTAAATCTCCTTTTAATTCTACATGGTCTTTATACCGCAGAATTCTTGCCAATGATTGGTCCACCGCTGGTTGCATATACTCGGTGTCCGTCGAATTCAACTGAAGAGTTCCTCTTGATAGCATCATCGTTGGTGTCCTTCAGAGGCTCCTTTTCGTCCCTGTGACGTAAATTGTGATTAGCTCTTGCTTACGGTTCAGAGGATATTCAGGCTTTATTTACAGCATGTCAGCTGTTTAGAGTTGCATTAAGTCAAATTTTTCATTGTAATTCTGCAAATTTAAACAATGACCAAACAAAACTACGCGCATTAATGGGTGTTTGATGTGAGATATAGAAGTTATACAGATGTGATGACAGATGATTGAAGGTAAATAAAGCGAACACAACAGAAAGCCAAGGAATTAATGCAGAAAACTGTTTGGGCAGACACTGCAATCACAAAACACAAGGCACAAACAAAAACTGATAACAAGGATAAAGTTGTATGATATATTTGAATGTCTTACACTGGCGTGGTCGGTACATAGCTACACGTGGTTGAAATGGGCAGCATAGGGAAAGACAAATAATACTTGTTAGTGGATTGTGCAAATAGTAAACATCTAAAAGTCAAACTATGAAAACCCGTGACATAAGTGCTTTGGGAAGAGTTATACACATAAGGTAATGATAGGATTACAAAACAAATAAATTCAAAATTAAACTATAACGAAAAATTGTCGTAAGAGATGTTCCAGTTTAACAGAACGTGGCGGAAGTTTTAGAATACAAAAGACGTGGCACCTGCTCCAATGATAAAATTATACAAATTTCTGCTGCTATTAAATTAGTTTACCTTCAAAAAGCGGCACTGTACACTACTTCACAACTACAACACTTTTACAGTCTTCAATCCAAAGCATTACGTTTTCTATGATCATCTCCATAGCTATATACATAAGGCAAATCGCGAAGCTTTTCGTCTTTGATATGTACAAACTGCTCAGCCCCAGCGAAGTCTTATACATACGCATCCCCTTTATTAATCCAAACCAAATGATCGGTCGGTTCAGGATATGTTCCTCCTCACAAGGGCCGAACCAAATCATCCGCACAAACAAAGCATGCAGGCAGTCTCAAGGTTACGTATGGCTATTGTGTGGTGCCTTACGTAGGGGTCGGCACGAGCTTGACCGGCGGCGGCAGGGGCGCGGGGGAGGGCGGCGCGCGCGGCTTCGTGCTGCAATAAGGGAGCGGGAAGCGCCAACCGTACAGACTAGCGGGCAGAAACATCTCTCATCGACACTAACACTTAACATGGAACACGGGACACAAAGGGATAGGCTTTGACACGATTAAACATAAGGAGAAATACATATAGATAGGTAATTATTATAGTCAATGGAAGACTGGAGTGTATCGGTTATGATGTCGATGAAGTGCTTTCGGATGAATTGTTTGTTTTAGAGATTTTTAATCGCATAGATACGAATAATCGTTTAAGTAACAGGAAATAATAGTAAAAGCTTTACCTTCCCAACTTGGCTTCATCGTCGTTATGTTTCTTTCCTCGTTTGCCACAAAGAGTCGCAATGACTCCTTGCCGTCTGAAGCACAGGAGAAGGAGGTCCACAATGAGAAGACAGATGAAAACTCCAGCCAACGCCAGTCCAATTATTGAGCCACTTGACAAAAGTTGTGGTGGCGCAAATCCGGAACGTTCGACGCCTGTTAAAACAACATTGTTTCGATATATTTCTTGCAATGCATTTAAGAGCAGTAGAAGCAAAATACCAGTTGCTATAATAGAATAAAGCCAATGTATGATCTTCAAATTACGTGGTAAATGTATCTACTGCTCCTGTTATTGTTAGTTTATGCATCATATCACAGAAGCTAAAGATGTTAGATGACATGGAAGTGATTGTAATCAATGCAGTTTCAGCTCTTGTGTAATTTAAGAAAATGTAAGTTTTAAAGTTGTACACAGCAATACAGACATTCATTGCAATCAGCAAATTGGTGACAAAAAAGGAGTGCTTTCAGATAAAGAAATCGTGCACCCAATCACCGGCAACTATTCTATCTTTAAAGATTCATCAACTGGTTTGGAAGAAAGCTCTCCGCTAGAATGAAATGGGGTTTGAATGAAAAATGAAACATGACGAATGATAGAAACGAAAGACGATGATGCATAAATCGAAGACCTTAAAATTAATGATAACAATATAATAATCATAAGAAAGAAAAGTTGTCAAGATGCAAACATTCCAAATGATTTTCGTTATCGCAAAATAAATGTTCAAACCCCATGACAAGTTTTTTTTTCTATTAAAGCGGTATCGGAATCTAATGTAAACGTATAATAAGAATAATAATTTGGAACAATAATAATGTTTTAAAACAACTAAATATTGGATGGAACTCTATTAACCATCACCTCAGAACACATATAGTCTTAATTTAAGGAAAATATTAATTGCTGTTTGAAAAACGTTCAATCAAATCCCAGGAGACGTTAAAAACGTAATCAAATTATAGTAAATTTTTCAAGCAACAATTTTTTTTATATACTTCTATTAAAGGAATCCTAAAACCTGGTGAAACTGCCGCAGATGGTCGAATAGCTTCTGTAGCAAGACAACGAATCGGACCGTGTTGGCAGTTTCATAGATTACACCATCCATGCTTGGGAAAAATAAACCGGTACGACTAGGGTAACTTGAAAATCCAAAATATAAATTCTATAAACATTGTCATCTATCATGACTACTAAAATAAGTATAATCAAAATGATAAAGACTGAAAATATATTTGACATAGGGATCGATATAATGTTTAGTCGTCAATGTTTTGGACCATGCTATCGGGACATTGTGAATTAATCAGCGTTTGAGGGTGTACATGAAGGTCATGCAATAGTAATTAGTACATTCCAAAGGAAACTAGCAGCAGGATTATTAACTATTAAAAATATCATATTAAGTAAAATTATATTTACCCAAATTTCAGTCAGGGCGACACATACACACTTGTGTAACGATCAACATTCAAAGGGTTAGGTAATGGATTTCTTGATAAGCATCTTGACAGCTTTCTTTTTGATCTCTTATTACAGTTAATCATTAGTTTCATGGGGTACATTAAGGGATGAAGGTTATTCTAATTTCATGGAATTTGGTGATGGTAGTTACATTTTGAAAATGAATGAAGTTTTTAAATTGTAGCAGTACCTTATACCAACAGTATGTAAATGATCACAGTATTTACAGTATAGTAGTGTTTGTAGTGATCGGAACTTCATTCATTTTATGCACTATACAGAAAACTACAATGGCAAACTTTGTTTTGAAAACATTTATTATTTTTCACATTGGTCATATTTTTTTTCTCCTAACAGATCACAATTCGAACTCCTTGCAATCATAGTAGAACTTTTGGCTAACTACATTATATTTTCAACCCTCAATATTCAACATTCATATTCCCTTCGAACACCATTTTATCATTAAGATGGACGATTTGTTTTCCCACCTTTATTCTATATCAAAAAGACAAAATAGTCATCAAAAATTCGTACACAAATCTTATGAATTCTTATACAACGTTCTATGATAAAATGTAATGGATGCCTTAATTTTTGGCATTTTCTTCTTATTTAACACTATATTACGATTTTATACTTTGGCAGTGTTAATTTATTAGCCGTTTAAGTACCTACATACGATTATATTTCGCTTTTAAATCAAGTATGGAAAACCTATTCAGTATAATTCAAAACGCCATTCCGAAATTCGATCAAATCATATTAAACTTTTAATTATTTAATAGTAAAGACACACAATTGGAATCACTAAAGTTCAAAAATCATTTGATGATATTTTCAAACACAAATAACGTTTACACTTATTTACACATCAACAAATTGCATTATCACAACAAGTATTTTCCCTAAATAACAACAGTCGTCTTTGGACTTGCTTAATTTAGAAGATTATTTAGATTTTTACTATTAGTTTATATTATATAAAACATTATTAATATCGTCGCTAAGACTTCCATTTTAGTGTGAGCCCATCTGAAATGACTTGAACATCCATTTGGGTTACCTAGAAAATATTTGATAATGATAAATACGTATAGTTAATAAGGCAAATAAAAATGTTCTACATAAGAAATCAAGAAATAAATTATAGGCAATTCAAACTTACCACTGGTAATAAATTAACACCAACATAATATAAAATCGTCAATACGAAATTTTATAAAACTATAAAAGTACATCATAACTAACTTCAAATCATAATTGTACTCAAATCTAAAAGTAATTTTCAAAATAATATAAAAATTATAAAAAACGCATGCCAAAATACAACGGTTTCACACACTCCTCACAATTTATATTTGCAATATTTTAAAAGTATTTGTACATTTTAAAAGTTATTAATGTTAATTTTATTTTGAATAGGCAAGATTTTACAATAAAAATTAAAACATGAATGACAAATTAGTAAAAAAAAACCATTCAGAAAAATTTAAGAAAAATAAATAACACAAAAATGGTTAACAAGCGGATGACTTAAACTAAAATACTTGTACTTGATCAAAGAAAAGCAAAAAAAAAAACTTAGAACCACTGAAAACACATGACAGGTAAATAAATTCGTTGTAAAAATAATATTTTACAGGAGCACGACAAAATAAATAAAGGCGCAACACTAGTTTGAGGTCTGAATTCACAAAACCAAACACAAAACAATGATGAGGCTGAAGGGATAGGTGGTCGTTGCTTTCGAATTATATATTGATTCTGAGGCGGTGTAAACGTCGTAGAAGCCGGCCTTTACGAGGACTTCATTACTCTCCTGATTGTACTCACCGAGAGCCGTTTGGACGTAAAGTTGGGCAGGCAGGGAATATCCGAGGACGTTGTGTGCCCGAACGTGCATTCTATACCGCGTGTCCGGGTGAAGACCACGTACTTCGTAACTGATTGCCTCTAGGGACTTTAACTCCTCAACGATGCATTGAGATTCAGATGCGATGCGCCATTCTCCACTCACTTTCAGCACCTAAATAAAATGCACGTGCACGTGAATTTACAAAATATAAACCCTGCTACAGATTGTTGGATCATTTTTCTTGCTCAGTAACGAAATAATCTTGAAACATTTATCTAAAAGGAATCTCATAGATATACAAAAGACTTCGATAAGTAATAAGTTTATCGGATTCTATGTGGTATGAAAAGCGAAATAAATCATCCAAACAAATCTATTGAAAGCGTATGTATTGTGTGTGGAAATGGGAATATTATGTGATGGTACAACACAATAAAAAACTTACGGGGCAGTAGCTGATCTCATACATATCGATGGGTTCGCCATTGTTGGCGGGTACGCGCCATCTCAGCTCATATCTGTCGGCGTATTTACCATGAATAAGCGATTCCGGGCTTTCGTTTTCCCACCATTTTGGCTGCTCCGGTGGCGATCTAAAAAGTAAGATATGGATAGTGATGATAAATGTTCATGCTGTGATTTATTTTGTTAGAAACTAGGTTCTGCCCGTGACTTCGTCTGAGGTTACCGGGAAAAAATTATCCTATATGTTACTCCAAGTTATCGACTATCTGTGTGCCAAATTTCATCCATATCCGTTCTACCGTTTTTGTGTGTTTGAGTAACAAACATACCTACAAACATCCAAACTTTCACATTTATAATGTTATACTAGCTTCTTCCCGCGACTACGTCCGCGTGAAATTTCTTGTTCCTTCGCATCGCCCGCCTACGCTGTTGCTTCGTTTTCGCTTACCGTTCTTTCAAACTTTTTACTTTTGCCCGGCTCGTAACGGTCATAGCGTGATTATAATCAAACTTGTTATTAGAGATTATTATCATTACAAAATATGAATGGATGAGTATTTGAAGTTATGATGATTCGGTAACCGATTGGAACCCAAGAACATGCATGTGGCAGCAGCGGTGAGTTTTGGTGAAAAGTCAGGTGTGATACGAGTAACAATTGTATTGAGGATTTTCAATAAAAACTATGCGTTAGTATAACGAACAAATTATGTATTCGCCATCTTGATCTTACAACAGTCAAGGAGATGTGTGTGAACAATATTTTAAATAAAACCAATCACGGTTGAGAGATGGGTATTACGTAGCGTATGGTATCGTTTCTTGCCTCGAGATGTTCAGAACAATGCTTGAAGATTAAATTACACAAATTTTCATTCTTGAGATAACAAACCTCTTAATAATCTACTGACTGAATTGTTACTGACTTTGTTAGTTAAGTCTGAGTTTTTTTAGATGTCTATCTAGCTAGTTACCACTAGCCCACAGCTAGATAGAGGTCTTAAAAAGCTCAGAATACAACTCAGGAAAAAGCATATACAAAGAAAGACAAAAGAAAAGAAAGAAAGAAAGAAAAGGAAAAGAAAGAAAAAAAAATATTTGACCCAAAACAAAAAACTTAAAACAGTATTTTATGCCTCACGGCTGAATAGAACCTTACCTCCTAGGCATAATAACTGTAATAGGTGCACCCCAGCTGCCAGGCCCGACTCGATTGATGGCAGCGAATCGAAAATCATAAGTGAACATCGGCCTCAAATTCTCCACAATGTACGGCGAATTGGCAGACCAAGTCCTATTCTGGGCGAGATTCCAATCGAAATTCCCATTTTCCTTGTATTGGGCTATGTAGGCCAATATTGGTGGTCCCATTTCTTCCGCCGGTCCCACGATATTGAATGATACTGATGTCGCTGTTATTGTTTCTTGGCGGGCCTACGAAATAAAAGGGATTCGGTATAAGTTAAGTGGAACAATGATTACGTAAAAGTTTTGATCTCGAAGTTTATTATTGCGAAGACAAAGTTGAAACATATTACAACTGTACAGTTGTGAGCTAATATATCTTTAGATATATTGATTTAGTAATTTTACATGACGTAGTTGACGATGGAGAGTTGGATTGTGTTAAAATATTAAATTGACTAGGCTATCCAGTGCGACAAGCACAGAACCGGTCGAAGTAGCGGTGCTTACGGGAGGCCTATGTCCAGCAGTAAACGTCTTTCGGCTGAAATAATGAAGCTGTCCAGTGTAAGAAATAGTTCAAGGAACTAAAAACAAGTTGCCTACTTTTGATACACCCCTAAAAGCGAGCCTTGTCTAGTCTATTCTATTCTAGAACTAGGTCTCCACTGACCAATCGAAGCGGATCCAGATTTAAATCCATTAGGTACTCCAAATTGTCCCTCAACCCGCGGCCTGACGTCACTGAGGTTTTTATTCGATTCCATTTATGCAGCCCAAATATTCGCAAAACAATTAAGCTGTAATGACTGTTTCACTTACTTGAATAACAGGTCCCGGTGGGAATGCCTCTCTGAATTGAATGATGTGTTCGGCTTCACCAAGAGTATTGGTAGCAACACATTTGTAAATTCCGTACAGGCCTTTGTCTGTTGGCGTGACGATGACGTAGCTGGATGGGCCAGAGCCGTAGATCTTCACTTGGGGAGTTTCTACCAAGTCCAGGTCGCGGAATCTGATGGAAATTTTAATGTTTATAATACAATTTATATAGGTTCCTTAAGCTTCATTTGCATGAACTTTGTAACAGATATCATATTCCAACTTGGTAGTAGGATTAGTGCTTAGCTAAAATGATGCTTCCAGTGTTTAGATAGACGCTCCGTGGCCATAAACTTAATTAATAACTAAGTAGTCCTCTTCAGTGTACGGAGTATGATACATTAAGTAAGATTTATAATATTATGTTGTAACAGAAAAACATTATACTCTCATCAAAAATGTACACGTCAAGATGCTCCAAAATGCGTATCAAAGAAAAAAGCATCTTATTCTCACATAAGCTACGTCATAAATTCGCCCGACAGGGGAGAACTAAATGAAAGGACTGTATTAGGGCTTTCCCTTTGTTTTAACGCACTTACCTCCATTTAATGGTGGCGTTCGGGATACTCTCTGCCGTACAACTTAAATTGGCGGGACGACTGTTCCAACTCCAGATAGGGATTGTCGGCATGTGCTCGAATGTTGGCTTGAAATTAACTGTTAAATGTCCATTCTTTCTTGCCTCACCACCTAAAATAATAGTAAAATACAATAGTTAAATTAAATTTAAACAAAAAAAAAATGTTATTAAAGAAAGGTGTGAAAATAGATTGGCTACAAAAATGGCCGGGTCAATAAAAAGTTAGTAACACGAAATTAGATCTTTCTTGTGTCACTGGCCAGGTTTAGGTTTCTCTTGAGTCATAAAACAAAATCGTCGTACCTGCAGTGCTATTCTGTAACCATCCAAACCAACCATGAAAACTTTGGTGAAGTGAGCGTGGAGTGAGCTGTCATTCCACCTAATGCTAGAGATTGACACTATTGACAGCTCACTTCACCTAAGTTTTCATGGTTAGATGGTTACAGAATAGCACTGCAGCACTCAATAAAACTGACTCCAGACTAACCATCGAATTAAATCAAGACAAAGAGCAGAAAAAGTAAACAGGAACACGCTTATGAAGGCAAATTAATTACCAGTATTCTCAGCAAAACATTCGTACAGGCCATCATCAGTCCTGTTCAGGTTAGCGATCGTGATAACTCCACTAGATTCCATCTGGTCACCAGTCTGCCGACTGCTCGTTTCGATCGTAATCCTGCAAAAAAAAGAGTTGTTTTATAAACTTTCTAACGCTCTATAAAAACAAATTGTGTCTGAACTTGAAAGCTTTTACTTTCCTGTTTAGCTCACAAAATAAGTTTTAAAATGTAATATCCTATTAAAGTCAATGTAAAGTATTTTGAAGAACGAGCTTCTTTGTTAGCTTGAATTATTTGTCACACTTTTAATATTAAAACACAATGTTTATCTTGTATCCTTCCAGCCAGTAATGAACTAACAAAATAATGTTTAAACATAACTTGCCAACCCTAACGAGGCACCTGTGTCAATTAAGATAGTAAAACACCATTGTTATAGCCAATTGTTTTACCTGCTCTCGTCGTTAGGTCCATTCAGGAAGCGGTCAGGGTTGCTCAATTTGCGGAAACTAATGCGAGGAGCGGGCCGGCCGGTTGCCTTGCACTCTAATCTACCCTCTTGCTTCTCATCAGCTGTTTTATTGAACAGTTCGAATATTCTAGGCTTGACCAATACTTCCACTTCGATTTCGGTTTCGTTTTGACCAGCTTGGTTGACGGCGCTGCAAATATATTTGCCGTAGTCACCGGCTTCCACGCGATCGATTTTTAAAAGACCACTGTTTTCGTTGACGCTGAATCGGGATGTACTTGCCAGATTCTAAAACAGAGGATCTTGATTTTAGTAACTTTAATTTATGACACAAATATAAACCGGCACCATGCTTTTAATATCAAAATACAATTTTAATTACCTCTCTAGTCGAAGCCTTGATCCAAGAGTAAGTAGGCAGTGGCTTTCCTCTGGCTTTACATGAGATTGCAGCACTTTCGCCTTCCTTGATTTCAACTCTAGATTCCCTTTCTTCCATTTCTGGTGCAGTGTATACCTGGTAAAAGCAAATATTTGTTAAGAACACATCCCTAAGCTGTTTCTAAGATTACTTTTATTCTTTTGTTGTTCACTTACTTCAAGTTTAATGTTTCTTTCCGCTAGTTCACCTGTTTGGATGACCACGGCACGACAAGTATAAGTCCCGTCATCACTTTCTTCTACACCTTTGATCATCAGTCCATTTGCATGAATTACGTATCTGTCACCGGTTGCCACCTTAAAACATATTTCAACATTAGTTCCAAGATTTTCTTTAACATTATAAAAAAGAAATAAAATAGAAGTATTGTTGTTACTTACAGGATTTCCTTCCTTGAACCAATCAACTGACGGGGCAGGTTCAGCAGTAACTTCGCACATTATTTTAAAATCTTTTCCTTTCGTAGCGTATTGGTTCTCATTAGCGTTCGTCCAAGTAATTGCAACTAAAATGAAAATTACCTTTTAAGAAATATCAAGTCTCTCATAAAATACAAAGCTGTACAAAATGTAATCATTCTTTATAGAAAATTGCTTATAATTTTACACAGTAATAGCGCTTATATTCTGTATACTATTCGGTATACAGCCGCTAATTCAACATCAATAATTAAAACAAATGAGTGAATGTATAAATTTTATAAAAGCTATTCGTACCATCCAAAGAAGTGAATATCGATGTGTAGCTTCAATAAAGTACCAAATGTGTATATGTTTTGTGACTAGACATTGACCCTATATTGTGGAACACAGGATTTAGGTAATCAATTATATTCTTGTTGTACATTTTTTGAAGCTGACTGTACCACCAAATATTTTACCCATAAGCAGCAATACCAATAAAACAATTCAGTAATCTTCAAAAGTACTTACCGAACGTATCCAAGACAACACTGGCGCTCAGTGGCATGTTAGTGTAAGTGGCGACGCAGGTGTAGTTGCCCGCCATGGCTGGAGTGATCGACGAAATGTACAGCAGTTGCAGCTGCTTCGCCGGCATTGGTTCCGTGTATATCTCAGGTCGGGTGCCGACTCTGTTGAGAATGAGATTATTGGTTTTGATTGATGCATAGTTAACTTTATATACTATGATTATACACTATTCACTTCTGAATAGTCTCCCTTAATAACATTGTTGCTAACTGAATAAATACTACGTATTATTTTAGACACCGGGAAGAAATAACTGTAAGGATTATTGTACGTACAGTCAGGCAAATAACATTTCCATTGACAATATGTTAATATACACGTTGTTTTTGTTTCACTGTTAACCTTTCAGGACGTAAAAGTACTCATGATTATGAGCAACTACCACTATGAAACCAACTTTGAAGTATTAAAAAAAATATCTGCTGTTTCATACAAAAATGCAATATTTACCCGATGAAAATGTATAAAACAGATGTATTTTTTTTGCTATTTCGTAATTGATCCCGTAGTGAAAGTAACCCTCTGACTTTACTATTGAAATCCACGGCCACAGTATAAATATGGACAGTATGGAAACTAGTCCTATTTGTTTTAATAATTACGTACGCCCCATTTTTAAAAGATCGCGGCGACCACTAATCTTGACACGGCACCCGCAACTTACAGCACCGCGACAATCGCTTGGAATCTCGTCAAAAAGCGCGCCTGTGTGAGTGTGCCGTTTCGAACGTTTACCACGTAGTTTTTGTACTGTCCATATTTATACTGTGCCAGTACTGAATGTGTGCAGTTTCAAGTCAAAACATATCTTTGGTACATACATCATCAACTATTAGCTCAAAATAACCTTAGTACGTTCAATACTTCGTTACTTACGCGGCTTCATTAATGACGAATCCTTTACGGTCCTTCCATTGCGGTTGCGTGACGAGCGCTGGGTCTGGAGCATCTACTTGACACGTGAGTACAACTGACTTGCCCACAGCTACCGTCTGCTGCTTCTGCATCGGAAATATCCTCAGGGTCTGTGCTGAACATCCTGCGAAAGAAACAAAAGGAATATTTATAGACATGTTCATTAAAAAGTTGTCAACTGTCAAATCACCTTGTTTATCAGAAGCCGTCGGAATTTCTCAAAAGTTAATTACATATTTAATTCCTTCACAGAATATATACGTGCTACAAGAATTAGCAATGCTAAATACAAAATTAATTTAATCTAATGCAAAATAAACACACGTAGGCTATGGTCCCGACTTGGTGTAGAAGCATAACTCTTTAATTAAGTTTACCGCAATTTATTCGTCGGCACGTGACCGTGATGCTTATTAGAGGTCTTAACATGTCCCTCAGTGACCACACCGTTAATAACATGATGTGCATATAACCCCTGCATGTCCCAAAACCCTGAAGTGATAATAACAAGTTTGTTAATGAAGTTTTCTTTGAAGATGTTGCTACTAATGAAGTTGGTACAAGAGACTAGAAAGATAATCTTGATGGTTTAGTTAATAATGATGAATTCATACAACATTCCCAACGCGTTACGACCAGTTTCAAATCAACGATTTGTGATCGTACAAACAATAAAATCTCAACGCAACTCCTCAGTTTTTCAGTGCCATCTGTGTCTTTGTAGATTCTATAGTTATGTGCCACGTTATCTCCTGCGTCGTATATCTGAGGCATCAACTCAAGTGTTGTCAAGTCTATTCATGTGGGCACGTCTCGTTATTGCAGGGATTTCGAGCCGTCGCCTCTCGCTTCCCGTTCACAATTTATTTTTTAAGGTCATCTCAAAAAAATGGAAGAGGGATGCGAAGTTTCTTTTGGGCGTGCGACATATTGAGTTATTTTGGAGTTGGCTCAGTTTAGTTTCCGTGTTATTGGGCCAAAATTGGTAGGTAGTAGGTACTCCTTTATAGCAAAATTATGTTAGGCTATTTTTTTATTTCTATTTAGATCCAGGAGTCTAAAATTGTCCCTTAAAGCTCAATTCGACTATAACTCAAAACAAAATAAAAACCTAATCAGTTGGAAACAAACTGTGTAATAGATATTCATCATTTAGATTGAAAACGAACCCAAAACACGCGAAAGCTGATGATGTATTAGTTAGACTACTAATTTCAAAAGTTTCCAACACAACAGATTACATTCTATCATACTCGTAAATAACAACATCAATTACAGGAGCATAGAGCTACACAAACAAAGTTTTAGAACAAAAACCTTTACGTAAGAGTACAAAATTAGAAATTAATTAAAAGTTACTGAAATTAAATTTTATATTGTGTGTTGTAAGCTGGATTTCATTAATATTTATTATCGTTTGAATACCGATATGCCAGATTTTGTGTGGTAAATGAAAATGTTACCTGTTAAAACAATAATCATTTGTTGGCCTGCTAACTCCGTTATAATTTATTAGTAAATAAAACTACTGGACACCGGACACTGTATTTTGCATAAATATATCAAACGCCATTTTGATAATTAATTAATAAATTGTAATAAATCAAAACAAAACTTGAAAAATATTACTGTATTCTATGGACTAACAAACTGACATCATTATTAATTCACGACTTGTTCCAAAAGTATATTCTCTCATCGCGTCATAGTTTTCGATCGTTGTCTTCAACGCATAAGTCGAATAAATAAGATATACAATGCTACCAACATCACCACATCTGAAAAGGCTGATCCGTTCTCCATAAAATCCGCAGTAACGTGTACCTCAAGCTATATATTTCTCTTGGTAGGCGGGAGACGCATAGAATTTTTTACCAAGTTTTTAGGTATGCAGCCCACGCGCCGACCCTTCATTTTATCCTTGAGTTTGCCAACAACTGCGTCGGTTGCATTTTATACGATACAACGTTGAAATGCTTTTCTTGCTTTTCAAGCTGAAGGAATATTATCGTAAAGCAAATCTTCCGCGTAGTTGTATAATTATGTTTATCGATAATAGTTGCTATAGCAGTACAGTGAACAATAACGACTAAGTCGGGTACAGCTGGACTTATTATATAGTGTAGTTGTTATGTAGTAGTAATTTCAACGAACACGTTATGATTATGTGTGTTGTAAAGGATCGTACTGTGAATTTACTATTATTGTCACGGTCCATATGGACGGATTAATTAGGGACCACGCTTAATACTGAGAGCTTTGAGAGCAGTGATAGCCTAGTGGTGTGACCGGGACTGCCGGTCTCGAGTTCGAACCCAAAGCACGCACTTCTGACTTTTCGGATTCATGTGCGTATTGTTTAACAAGGTATCACTTGCTTCAAAAACGGTGAAGGAAAACGTCATGAGGAAACGGGCATGCTTGAGAAATATTTCTCGATGGCATGTGAAGCCAAGTCAGAGGCTCATGGGCGGTTTTAAAACTCTGACACCAGGTTAGTCACTGACCACACGAAAAGAAGAAGACGCTTAATACAAAATATTTGGCTAATAGCCTGTTTTCGACCTCCAGAGTTAGACAAGTACATTCTCGTATTATAATTTTTAAGGACAGAATAGCTTTGCAGGCTCTTATTTTTTTGGATCATCGGATACCGGCTTATTTAAATAATCTGCCCAATTGTTTACCAAACCAAATTTTATTGTCCTTATCTCAGTAATATTTCAACCAAATTCGTTTTTGTGCTCGTTAATCTTACAATAAAATTACAAAATGCTGACACTGTTTCCCAAAATATAAAAATAAAAGAGAAAATCTGAGTAGATTCGAGCATTATATCATAAAGATATTCTCAGTTGGTTGAGTTTTCATACTTTTTTGTATAAAATCGGTTACGCGACCTCATGTAGATTGGGTGAGGGAATTTGTATTGAGTCCCTTGTGAATATCTGAGGCATTGCGAGGGATGCTCCTCCAACGTACCTACGGTCTTTTTTTTCTACGTTTCTTTTGAAGAAAATCTCATTGCTTTGCTGTATGTTAACAAATTTTTCATCATTATTAAAGAGAGATTAGTATTATTTAGTTGTTCAGGTCAAATAGGTACATATTCGTTCCTTAAGAATTTCGCAGACCTATGCCAAAATCAAGACGGAAAATGGCAATGATAAAATTTCCGTTGTAAGACAAACATACTGCTAATTAAAACATGCAAAAGCAGATAGCAGTTGCCGCATTTTGCCTACTGCAATAAGTATGCAACTTTCCGGACTGCCTCTAAAACTTTCACAACGGGAACAGTTGCAACATTCTGTTCTTTTTTTCATGAACCCGGAAAAACTAAAAGTACTTAGTATCATATGCATGCAACATGGCCCTGCGGCATTACGTTTTGTAGTTTTAAAATTTACATAAAAATATCACAAAAAATCTAGCGAAACAAAGGTAGAGTGGAAAATGTAAAGTGAAATAGTATATCATATCATTAAAATAACAATGCCACATTATTCTTTGTTCCCCTGTGTCCCATTCCGTACCTGTATCGCATAATGCAGAAACTGCCGCATCAAATGCTTACCATGAATTTTACAGTTTATACCTTTGAGGCATCACCGAAATTTCATCAACTAGCATAGGGGAGATAGGGGACATTCGACAACGAGGGGCCAAGTGAAATAAGCGAGCACAGGATTAAAGGGTTTGCGGAAAATTTGTGTGCTTCATAACAACCCCGCGTCCCCAGCGGTTTTGTATTACCAATTATTTTCATTTAATTCATAACAAGCCGTTTCAATGTATTTGTCTGTGCCGCAAAACCCATTAATAACAAAGAGTTGTGCTTAAATTGTCTTGTGTAAGCTTCATAATGAAAAAATCCTATTAATTATATTTTATGAAACCTCAACGTTACACCTAAAGATTTGAGTAGTAAAAAAGATATTTATTTTCATTAATTAAAAATAACAACCTGCGTATAAACACCTACAGACAAATCCAAACGTTATCATATTCTTGACCAATGAAATAAATAAACGTGCCCAAATTATTTCCGCCATAAAACCTCTCAGACCGTAAATTTAAAAGTTGGAAACATATTTTCACCCATGGCCGTCCCTCAATTTCACCTCTGACTTTTAGAATAATAGGCAAACAGCAATACGGGGCTGTGAAACGAACCGTCACAGTTTCAGGTCTGGCGGAGACGTCCCTATCTACTTCCCATTGGAAATCAACTTCAAGACCGGGTCGGGTTCACAATTTAGAAACAAAAGACTGTCTACGTAGTTACAACCTTCGTAGGGGTATTGTGATTAATCGCTTAGGCATTATTTCCTAATTAAGCCCACCTTCCCCTCACGATGAATGCGTCGCCCGAGGGAGTGTCTGGGAACTTGAAACAAATACAAATGGGCCGACTTCAGCTGAGAAAATCGGAAAATCTGTTGAATTAACGCTGAAAGCAAATTAGAAGGGTGGAGTTATTGCTATAACAAATAGCAAAGAGAATGCCTGTTCAAATAACTTAGAAATGTAATCCATACTGCAAATTATCTGAGACCGCTCAAAGGGGTGCGGTTAGAAATACGTTTAGAGACCATAATTGAGTGAATACCCAGTCAAACCAAGTATTGATATGAGCACAAACTGATTGCAGGAAATAAACACCTATAACTTAATCATTCTTACCGCGTACACATAAAATATGTATGCACACTTCGACGAACAAGTTCACCCCATTTGACATGTGACTCCATCTCTAGTGAAAAGCACGTAATTGAGGGAAATGAGATAAATTACTCTTGCGGATTGTTTGAGCTCGAAAGGGGAGACGAACAGCCGGAGGAAACCCTCGTTGTGACTCATGTAGCAAAACATTTGATGAAACCTGATGTCGCACGGAAACGACAAAGCTTCCGCGACAAATATCACACATACCGATAAAGTTATCATAGCAAACTTTTTCCTCAAACAACTCCAAAAAAGAAACAAAATTCTTTTCATGTTTTGATTTCTTGACGTTACTTCCAAGGGTTATGCTAACACTACTCTTTTATAGGGCCGATTATAAGTCAGCGTATTTATTTCGAACACTCCCAACAACGTTGACCCAGGTGTTTCAGTTCTTAGGATTACTGTTAACGGTGCTATTACGAGCAAAGAAAAGCATTACAACCGTTACAATAAATTTTCATCGTTAAAGCCTTGCTAAACTCCGCGTACATTCGAATCCCCCCCGAGGTCGGCGTCATTATCAGTTTAGCGTGAGGGCTCTTCCGCTAAAGAATATAAAAAGGCCGATCTCAAAAATTCGCCTAACGGCAGGGGCGTAACGAAGTGTGCCCACTTAAAACAATAGCCAAATACGAGGGTCGGAAGCTACACCGCGCTTCCCATACTTAAAACTGTTCGAGACCACTCAATATGTGCTGAATTCGTAGAATTTTTATGGAGAATTTTTGGACTCCTTTATTGCGTTGGAAATTTATGGCGTCCCATGGGCTCAATAAATTCGGGTTGAATTTTGAAAATAACCACAGCGCTATATTGTCTCTAAGTTACTTAAAACGTTCATTCTTTGGATCCTCTCCGAAGTAACTATTAAAGATTAAAAAACTGTAGATAAAGGAAATTCCTAGCCTAATCAATGTTTATTTGCCAATAGCCCACCCTTTGGAACGTAGAATAGCCAGAAAATTGATCCGATTTCTCCCCGGCCGCCCCTTTGCGAGCATTAATTACTGGTTGGTGCCTCCTAGGCCCCCTGAAGCCTGCTCCTCATTTGATAGCCCGCAAACAAACCGACATCATTTCACCCCGCGTTGTTTATTACCTCTTGTAAAGTTTTCATCTCATCTTTAATTGACTTCACCGGAAAGTTGTGAATATCTTTCATTTTAGAGGCCAGCGGGTACAGGTTATAATGAAAATCTTTGAACGAGTAGGTAAATAAGAAGAACTCTCTTCGGTTCATTAATAAAACAGAGAGTTATTAAGTATTCTTTAAGATTTTTTACTTTGATTTTTCCGACTCTCCGGTTGCATTTTAAATTCAAAGGAATATTCAATGAAAGTTTGCAACTAGAGTACCTCCGCTACGCTAGTTTGCTCTATTCAAGATCATTGTCCGGTCCGCTGACGTAACTTTGTCGTAACTCCACATAACGATGACCAAGTGGTCTGCCTACGCGCACTATTAGATTCAATTCACGATGCTCGCTATTTGGAACCGGTTCCACTGGTCGCGAAGCCGATGTAAATATGCTTACTGATATATATCCATTCACACCTACGTATTAGGTTGGTACAAAAAGTAGTTTAAAACAAGGAATATTTTATACATATATGTAGTTTTAATTCAATAAAGTTAAATATTACTATATCAAAAGGAGTAACTTAATTTTCCGTGAGTTTTTTTTGCACTCTAAGTGGCAAGATTTTTTATGAATCTCTTTTTAAAAAGTTCTAAAGAACGGTTACAAAAACTAGGTTTCCTGTTTAAAAAGGATTTGCGCAGGATGAGCTTTTATACAAGACTATGTTGTTCTGTGGACGGTGGCAGTCTTTTACGCTAAGCTTTCGCCGCAAAATTGCTAGGAAATTTCTTTTTACCTCAAACAACGACTTAGCTGCGAAACGTTCTTACTATAGGAACTCCTTTCTGACTATACTCCTTGATTTCATTAACAAACTGGGGAAAATAAAAAATATAGAGAATAAAAGAAAAATAAATGGATCAATTGAACAAAATACCTTTAAGAACTGCGTTGTATAAGTCGATGATTAGTAAGAAATGATTCATTAATAAAATAACTAAGTAAAAAAAATAAAAAAAACCGGTGAAGTGCGTGTCGGACCACGTACAATGAAGGGTTCCGTAATTGGGATGAATTTATCGAAAATTAAATTAAATTTGTAGGTGAAAAACATGTTCTCCCATACATTACGTATGGGAGAACATGTTTTAGCAACTGCAAATTTAAGTTGGTCGATTATTACTCGTTAACTTGTAAAGCCTACTTAGCAGTGATAGTTTTCCTTTTAATTTCGTTATATATACTACTGCCGTGAATTTTTTCACATGTCCAAAACCAACCATTTAGCTGGCAGGAGGGGGGCACTTGACTCTTAACAAAACTTAGCACTTTAGAGCTTAAAATTTCGCGAACGGATCCCTCAATCTAAAAATGATTTTAGCAAACTCACAATATTTTGAATGACCTTTCCAACGATACCCCACACTATGGGATAGATGAGAAAAAGAAACCATCCCCACTTTACGTGTAGGGGAGCTACCCCAATAAAAAATATTTCTGTTGATTTATTTTACCACTTTGTGGGCATGATTAATATGTATACCCATGCCAAATTACAGCTTTCTAGTACTTATCGTCTCTGAGCTAAGCCGCGGACAGACAGACGGACGGACAGACAAACAGACGGACATGGCGAAACTATAAGGGTTCCTTGTTTACTACGGATCCCGAAAAATAGTTAATTAGCAGAAAATGCTATAAAGTCGAGCATAAGATACTATCTTATGACTTTATAGCATTTTCTGCTAGTAACATGGTAACATATCGTCACGCGTGTAATTCCTAAAGGATTAGGCAGAGTTGCACGTATAGTACTATTTCGCCACTTATGTTTAAGTCCCATGTAATATGGACAAACTAGGTATGAGGCAATACTCCAGCATACTTCGAGCAAGCCTTGGCATATAATATTTTTCCACAACATAAGATATTCTCTAACAGTTCATGCCAACACAAAAAAACCTTAGAAGTCGTAATGTTAAAGTAATCAAAGTCCATCTTTCATACAAAGCAACATCGCCTTTTAAGAGAAAACAGGCTCAATGTATATAAAAGTTTTCAAAGAAAATACCAAGCCAGAAGGAATGCCAATTTCGTTTGAAAACCTACTCCACGATTTAATTTTATTTGAAGATGGCGGTCTTCGTTTACCCTGTAGGTAGAGATACTTACTTCATTTGGAATCAAACGCGATGGCGAATGTAACATACTTGTTTATTTAAGAAACATTTATTGAATTGTATTCGAGTAATTTTTAAAGTTAAGCGTATTTATTTAAAGATTTCATTTATCCAATAACCTCATCAAGCATGTTTACGAAGAGTAGATCATCACTAGATTCATACTGAGATTTTACCCGGATAGATATTAAATATCTTTACTATAATAATAATATATCTATCGATGAAATAAAGATAAAAGACTTTAGCAAAGAAAACGTTTCAACGAATTAAAAAATCTCCACCAAATCAAAACACCAAGTTACTATGCAACGCTCAGTTTCAAATAGCCAAAAAGCGGATTTTACAGCGCAAACCCCGCTTTTTTCACAAGTTAGACACTTGCCGTACATTCAAGTTGAACAATGGGATTCTGGAGCATATTTTAATCTACGCCGCAATATCAGAAGCTCACAAACGGACAAAAAAGGTACATAGAGTCGAATCGTGGAAACCGGCCACTTGTAAACGTTGGAAACGGTTTATATTTCCCAGTTGATATGGAACATTTTATTTAGATAAGGGGAGAATCCAGTTACGTATGAATTTTACAACAGTTTTTCCGACTTTTAAACACGAGAAAGAAATCTCATTACGACTTGGTTAAGTTTGACTCACAAAATACGTGACAAAATTCGACTACGCCAAAACTGTTCCATTCAATGTTTGATAAATTAAAATTCCCGGCAAATATATAACAAGTATCTCCATGAATAACAACAGTACGTCGCGTCACCGCCGATTTGTATTCCACACCTCTCGCCCATCCGTCTGGCCAGATTAATTATCCACCACCCTCCCATGTTTGCCAATAAGCCAACCAACCCTGACTTTTCACTATAAATCTTTGACATCACACAATTTGTTCAGCCGTGATACGCCTTACTGATTATAACGAACAACCTTATAGTATCAAAAGATACCTAAATCTTAATAAGGCAAGTAATTTAAACTTTGATGGAACATGGAAAATTTTCACGAAATTCATAATTTCCGGTGGAACGATACCGCTCTGTGTGCTGTACTTTTGACTGTTCCTCATAAAATATGAATTCCCTGTTAAATTTTTGAGTACATGCGGTACTAAGTAGCGTTTCACCTAAAATCTTTAAGTATGGGTGCAAATGGAACAAGCAGGGAATTGTACTTAAGATACAAATGTAACGTTTCATGTTACTTCATGCTCTTGTTGAGAGAATGAAAGTGTAGTAGAAAAACATGACGCATCTGCGTACGAAACCAAACATTTACTTTGTACGCTTCCATACACATTAACTAATAAGCCTGCAAAGCTCGCAAATCGTAAACCAAACATTATTCAAGTATTACATGATACTGTAAGTTCCTCCCAAGATCTGGTGGCAACGTATATGATCACGCATTGTTTGTCGATCGTTTAAAATTAAGAGCACCACGAGAGCAATACACGTCACTTAAAATATCAGTGGAGGCAAGCAAAGTTACGCTGCGCTGTTTACACGCTAGCACAGTGGATTATAAAGACAAATTGGAGCTTTTAACGGATTCAACACGCTATGCTGACGTGTACAAACTGTACCCGGAGCGCGGTACTTTTAGATTTATTATCCGTTTCTATCATAAGACATCGTGTCTCTGGAGACTGTTCCTTGAACACCGCGGTTAGTAATTATATTTGGAATCCTTCGCGACCGTCCGTGAAAGATTCGTTACGTAAAGGGAATTCAATTAACGAATTTTGCTGCATGCATAAACACAAGCCGCTAAGCGTTTTAGGCGGCAAGTACTTAAATAGCATGAAATTAAGAGAATTGTGTGTCATTCTCTAGTCTGCGTCGCCTTCTGTTTTATCAATTACTTGCGAATTTTAGAACAATCAGTTTTCGCAATGCAAAAAGAAAATGATAGATTCAATTAAACGAGCGTATCATTGCGATTGGTTACCGTGTTACGAAACGATGAGAAAATTCTTTATCATATTTGCTCGATCAAAACAGGAAACATATAATAAAAGATGAAACAATATCATCCACAAGACAAGACCCCGATCCTAAAGAATAGGAAAACAACAAAACTAGTGAAAGAGACTCCTTTACTTGAAACCATACATGTAGAATATACGGAGCCGTTGGAAACTCCGCAGTCAACTCCAGCAAAATAGAACCACAGAACCATTTGTATGGAACAACTTTATTAGAAAATTCTCCGTTACGTTTTGTGGCAATCGCACCAGCAGAAAATTGGAAATAGTGACGTGCGTGAAAAAAAAAACGTGAAATGTGAAACGGACGCAGTGGCAATTCCAAATATTCAGACAGACAGGAAAACTTGGGAGACATAGTCACAAAAATGATATTGGAAAATGTGATTCAAATAGATATTAACAGCAATAGTTAGATACTGACACTAAACTAGCTGAAGACAAAACTCAAAATAAAATAATAAGTTATAATACTTTAAAATAGAACTCATTCAAGATTCAAACCTTCTTGAGAGGATCATTTTAAGAAATATGACAACATTATCGTCAAAATATATGAGTAATTTTATGGTTTTTCTAAACTAACGAAAACTTTTACAGTAACTACTATATGTCACAAACAAATTAGACATGGACCTCGGTATGTAGCGCACTCCTTGTGGGTGCCCTAGAATTACTCCACACATTTATATTGGACGGATGAGCATCCGCTATAGACTACATACGTAAACCGGAGGATCGACTATTGTGGCAGAATTTGGTAAGGCCAATATCCAGCTACACTATATTGTTGATAACATTGGTCAGTTACCAATTAATTTGCAATAAAGTATGTTTTGGTAAATTCCGCGCTGCTGGGATAAGACCGTACGAATCAAATTCTTCTGTGCCTTTTTATAAAGAAAATGGTGCAAAACACAATGTTGTCAGCACTAAAAATGATTGCTAAATAAGTCGGGAATTTGATTCGTACGGTCTTATCCCAGCGCTGAACTTTCCCTAACACACAGTGAACACAAAATAGGTCATTGGCACATCGCACAGGCGGATTACAAACTTCATTTCTGAAACATCGAAGCTAAGCAAACACTAGCCTTTACACGTGACAACACACTGTTACGTGTTATCAAGCTACCACGGATCCCTATCATCAGAGTAGTGGAACGTAAATCCGCTTCAACGCGCACCGCAGTGGCGGTATGGAAGCGCGGTTTGAAAATTGCCTTATTGCGTTTACAAAATCTTGGCTCTGGAAATAGGTGTTTTGCTGAAGTAATAGACCGATTAAAATATGTGTTAACACGAAGAGAATTATTTTAAAGGAATTTTTCAAAAGTGAAATACTTGTGGATATAAATTACTCTTGGACTCTCGCGTCTAACAAACCGTTACAAAAATACTCAATATTTGTCAACAATACCGATCCGTCTGTCTCGTGGTTTTTCGGTTAGAATCAAATTATTTTCCAATTTCAACATGCCAAGGGGCAGTAAGTAAGAAAAGTCATCCGCCCCAGGGTCCAACCCATAGGTGCACTAGCAGGGAAGTGGCGAACCCTTATAATTTTCCAATTATATTTCCCGTCCAATTTTCCGTCATGTCGCCCACGGCTCTCGTCAACTGCAGCCCTACGAAACCTCCCCTAGCCGAGGATCTATTTATTATACTGCAAAAGTCAGGTGAACACCAATGAACAGACTTTTTGTTAGTACGAAATGGTTTTATAAGAGGCAACGTATGATGGACGGATAAGTTTTTCATCGAAATGACGTGTTAAAAGCTTTTTGTGTGAAAATTTTAATGGAAAGCGAAAAATGCAAATGAAATGTATGTTTTTCTGGTGTGTGTAACAATGCCAATCCGACTGCATATTGCAATAACGATCATATATAAATAATATGAATACATATATGTATACCTATATATTTTTTGTATGAAATCCTACAATTAATTAAAGTAATAATAAAACCCATACATACCCAAATGACCTATAGATGCATCACTAATGTAAACAATGAGTACGAAGACATTCTGACCTTAAGAAGATACATCCTGTAGGTAAAGTTACACTTGTATTGTATCAGAAAAATATTGCAGTCCTAAACAAAATTACGCGCAGAACCGTTGAACATCCATGTTGACAGACAGCGTCATCCAACGAGGCGTAAACTGGCAAAACACGGGGGATGTGAGAACAGCTAATTTTAGCAGTATCACGGGTTCGCAAACAGGGGCATGGTTGTGCATACATTTCAACGCCGAAGGGATAAATTCAGCTGGAAAGATTATTGAAGCCCGTGTTTGTTTAAGTTAGTGCGTCGACGAACCGCAACTGCAGAGCATTTTGACGGCTTCAGTGTTTTGTGGGATACATTCTGATTGAGTCGTGGTGTATAAAACGTGCACAGAAAATCCTTACGAATTGAGTAGAAGCCGTATATTTTTAATAGACTTCTGTGGTGAAATGTGGATGTCGAGTCAACAAATAAAAGGGTCGATGTTTGTAGCCAGCAGTAAACAAAAACAAAATGTGTGTTAACTATAATTCTAAAAAGGTTTTCTAAAACTTTAGCTAAATCTAAATAGTAATATTTCCTACATTAAACTTTATGTAGTCATAGAGGAAGCTAGTTTATATCACAAAGTTAATAAATATAACTGCACTATATTAATTTTCGCCTCGCTTGAACTTGGTACAAAATTAGTTCTAAAGCTACTAGCGTTTCTGTACTATCACCAGTTTAGCTTTTCAAGCAAACATTAGGTTATGGTTATGAGCCAAGAACAATTTTCGTATTTGGAATAAGATATGACGTCATAATAATCATAGTGCATTTTTTTTCGCTTGATTTATTTAAGGAAATTATAGTATTCTGATTTTGTCTTGTTTGAAACATTTAGGTCGAGTGCAGAATAGTCATTGATTATTTTTTAAAGGCAAAATAGTTCTGGCTCTTGTGATACAAGTACTGCTAGTGCAAGAGCCAGGGCTACACAGATGTTTGTGACTTTGTGAATAAATAAATAAGTATAACGAAGCTATCCCTATCAATAAGGAAACAAAACGAACTAACTAAACCACGTTACAAAAACAACACAAAGTTACAAAAAAAAAACTAAATATAAAGTACCCACAAGTTTCGCAAGTAAATCTAGAAAGTAATAAATAACACAACTACGCTACAACTTAAATTTCAACCTGCACGCTTTAATCGCCTCACTTTACTCCTAGCGCAGCATAACATTAATTTCTATCCGGGTAAATCTCAGCACAAAATTAGTTGTGTTAGTTGTACTGTTTCGCACCCCGTGTATCTTGGCGCGTGAAAACCAACCCGCTGCTGCGGTAGGGCTCAACACCCCGAAAATTCCAATTCCAAATTCGGGTTATCGCACTTCGAAATTAACGCTTCGTGTAGTTGTTTGTCTAGCTGAGCGATTGAGGGTTATGTTTTGATTGGGTTTATTTGTACGATTCAACTTAATTACCTAACTTACTGTATTAACTATGGCGACCAATATGATGTAAATTACTGAAATTACTGCTATACGTGCAGCACCCGAACACACTTTCAATCACAATCTGAATGATTTTGAAGAATATTCCTAATCCATTACTTCCTATGTTTGAAAATTTTGTCTACTCAACGACGTAAATAATGCAATGAATGTTGTTGAACTGTCAAAATTAAAGCTCTTGTTACTGTTATTGTGTTACGCAATTACCTGGTATTGTTTATAAGGAAACATTATTCCTTGCGTGTGAGTGGAAATTACAGAAAATATGAGAGGAAGATAAAAGATGGCGATGAAGCAATTTCCGTCATACCTAGTCTTCAGCTCTACAAAGAAGGGCACTGATTATGCAACTATCTACACGCTGTTCAATATAACGCTATACAAATTATAGAAAATTCCGTAGATGTTGAGTGCTTCATTATAATTTTATCATAACATTTTACACCATAAAATCAATTGTCGATTTCCGTTATTAGCGTCATCACAGGTGAAAAAAAAACACACTCCACTAACAAATAACTATCCAATAGCAGAGCTTGAGAATTGATCTCTTTTCGAGTTCCCATACCCCGCCTGATTAAAGAGGTACATCACGAATTTACAGATCGATTGATTAATCAAATTTTGCTCTTAATGCTTTAAGACGGAAGTATAGGAAATGAGCATTAATGGGTATACAATAAAAAAGCAATTAATTTGGGTTAGACATTGCAAATTGGGATCATCCGCTGACATTCCGTCATCAGGCATCCTCGTCTATACGGAATATTGATGTTGCTAAGCGCGCTTTTGGAAATCAAATGAGCGTTCGATTTGATTGTCAATTTATTAGAAATGCTACTAAATTTTAAAGTTATAAAATGTATTAGTTTAATGTAACTTATCCATTTCCAGTAGGTACCTACCTATACCTTCTTTTCGGAACTCGTGGCTAAGTAATAACAGCTGCACGGGTCGATCCATCAGGTTAAGCTACGGTTGCCGGGGTTGGTCCGTGGATGGGTGACCATCTTTACATACCGAGACTCCTCCGTGCCTCGGAAAGCACGCTAAGCCGTTGGTCCCGGCTATCATTCATAGATATTTGACTGTCGTAACGGGTCGAAAGTCTGGTCGGTCTAGTCCGATCTGGGTCGGAAGTCTGACAACCAGTCTTACCAAGGGGTATCGTATTACCCAGTTACTGGGCTGTGGAGGTTAAAAAGGCAGTCGCTCCATGTAAAATACTGGTAGTCAGCTGCATCCAGTTAGACCAGTTAGACTAGGCAAATTGATTAACAAGAAGACACTGATAAAGAAGGTAGGTACCTTCTTTATCAGTATATCATCTTTCGTGATCATCCTTTCGTAATTAATAGTTTGAGTGAGTGTGTATCAAGGATGAATTATTTAGAAAAGTCAGACCATTCCTGAAATTCTGAAAAATTAACTGAGCTAGCTACTGATTCTAAGACCCCATGCCACTGCTCGACTAATTTCATTGTCAGTTCGACGAAAGCTTAATAGGACCACCTACTGTTCCACAATAATTTTAAAGGAATCTAAATAAATAAACACAATCGCGTGATGATGGCAGTTAATAACAGTTATTTAGACTCATCCAGTGAAAGCCTCAATCGAGATTAATGTGTGGTACTTTTTTGTTGCCGGTTTATGTCGTTTTATACCGGTCGTTAATATTTATTAACTTTATAATAGGATGGGAATCATTAGCTTCTGGTAATAATACAATGGAGGTACTTGATATTTTTTGTATAAAAATGTAAGGTAATTTTCCCAGAAACTATGTACAGTACAACTATTTTCTTAATGTCCCTCGGCAAACTTCGTGTTTCGTCAGTCGTCGGATTTCAATCAGTTGCCTTTAGCACTTAGTATTATGGTTGACGGCAACGCGGGCGCAGCAGGAGTCAATACGTACAAGCACTAAGTGCAAAGGGTAACTGATAGAAATCCGACGACTGACGAAACACGAAGTTTGCCGAGGGTCAATAAGAGAATTGTTAAACAGTACCTATATCAATATCGCTCGATGCGCAAGAACCTATACCTATCACTATTTCAACTAAGGAACTGAAAGACTCATTGTGCTTATATTATACAGCTGTGGGAATATTATTTATGGAACTTAGAATTGACGTCACTAGATATTTGTTTTATGTCTTGTTTGCAGGAGTAAAATATGTGCATGATAGCATGATGTTGAATAACATAATTGGGAAAATCCAATCAAAATACTTAACCACGAGCCCCACACTGTAAGTCCTTAAATGAAATGAAATGCACGAAAACATCTCATTAAAGCTCTTTTAATCGGATATCTATAAACTACCAATACCTCCACACATTTCAAAATAACAGCTTATTAAAAAGTTACAAACCATAATCCCTAACTGTATTATAATTTAAAGTATGCCCGTATCACATGTAAATGAGCAGCCAAGCACTAGGGAAGACGCATAATAATAAAACAAGCCTGTCTCGGCGTGCCGACGGGATTCGGCCTACAATCCGCTTTCACGGAATTAATATTTTCCCTAGAGGAACAGTGATAAAATGTCTGTTTAAAACCGTGGGATTTGGAAGTGGAGAAATAACGGTAAGGTCTCATTTGTAGGTTTTTCGTAGAATTTTTCCGTCTTGCCTTTTCTTGTCCTGATTGTAAGTGAAAGTGGATGACTATAAGAGTAGGGAAAAACCAAAGACACGTTGAATGTACTGTGTGAAAGATGATATGGCTTTTCTAGCCTGGAGGTGACTACTAGATGAACACTAATAAAAAAGTCAAATCAATCTGCCTAGCCTTTTCCCAACTATGTTAGGGTCGTCCTAGTCTAACCGGATGCAGCTGAATACCAGCATTTTACACCGAGCGACTGCCTATCTGACCTCCACAATCCAGTAACTGGGTAATACGATGCCCTTTGTAAGACTGGTTGTCAGACTTTCGGGCTTCTGACGACACGTAACGACTGTCAAATATCCATGAATGACAGCCGGGATCAACAGCTTAACGTGCTTTCCAAGGCACGGAGGAGTCTCGGTATGTAAAAATGGACACCCATCCACGGACCAACCCCGGCAAGCGTAGCTTACCCTAATGTATCGACCCGTGCTGCTGTTATTACTTAGCCACGACTAATAAAGAAGAATAGGGAATAAAAAAACATGTTGCGCCGACCCCAAATAAATTGGAATATAGGCAAGGGAATCATGATTGTGAGTGAAATTCAAAATTCAAGTCATTTATTCAAACTAGGCTGAGAATCAGCACTTTTCGAACGTCAAAATTAAATAAGACAGTCCCTCAAAACGCCCAGCCTTCACCACTTCCTAGTGCGTTAGCTGGGAAGAAGTGGCGCAACAAACTCCCCAGCAGCACAGCTGTCTGTTCAGTTAGAAAGAAAAAAAACTGATTCTATATAATAGTATTCAACATAGTTAACCTAATTTAAATTATTATCCCTAGCACACGCCAATATACCAAACAAAATCATCGAGAACTATACTCGGGCAGAAATAAAAACTAAACGTAAACAAAACTTAACATCTTACACAGGCATAAAGCTGTAACTGGAAGTTATAAATGATAAACTAGGACCATAGTGAAAGTCAACAATGCTGTGAAAACAAGGACGCTGATCAAGGACATCATCATACTACGGAATATAGAACAAAAATCTCCCCAAAGACCACAAATTTATTTGAAAAAGGTTTACTAAAAGGGGCGAAGCCGCTGGCAAAATCGAGTATACGTATAAAGATCAAACAATCTACATACATTATATATCTACATATATACTTGCTAAAAAACAAGATGATAAAGTTATTTTAAGCAAGCATATCGTTCATACGATATTTTCCCGTAACAATTTCTAAGAAACTGACACGGTAAAAGGACGAACAAGAATAATGTTAGAAGCTATTTTTGTTGCTTGTCATCCCTTGCAAATTGGGATAGCTACCTCTGGGACAGCGGGCCGCCACTCTCGATTTACACAAATGTCTTGATAAGTGTAAGGGACTGTCGACGAACTGACTCTGTAGACGAACTGTCAAAATGCTGGTAAATTTTATTGTTCCTAATTATTAACCTACTTCCAAAAAGTAGGAGAAGGGGAGGAGGTGGAGGTGAAGGTATTTTCTTTATTTCTTTTCTTTCTTTCCATGTTCGACTTTATGTATGTTTTTTATTTTTTTTCTTTATTTACATAATGTTCATCGATATTTTCGTCAATTATGAACCGATGTTGTTTTTTTTTCCTGTCACTGTTATTTACATAGCAGGTAGTTGAATTCGAATTTGTGTGTGTGGGTACCACAACCAAAAAATGAAAAATAAACTTTTTACAAAAAAAAACAACCGACTTCAAAAAAACACTTCTTACAAAGTGAAAAATTACTTTAATTTCGGAAGTCGGTGGCAAAAAATAAAATTATAAATCAAAAACACCGACTTAAAGTTATTTTTCACTTTGTAGTGCTCTTTTTTAAGTCGCTTGTTTTTTTGAGCTTTTAATATTTATCATCATGGACTCATGAAGTACCAATGTGCAGATGTACTTTCTAAGTTTATCTTGGACATTACTGACATCTGTGAAGGAAAACATCGTAAATAAACCTGGAATTATAATTAATTTAAGTCTGAAATCGCCAAGCTTCCTTGAATACTTGTTGATCATCATTCATCAGCTTTCTTTGTATGAGAAGAGGAGTGGAGGAGAGAGTAATATAACTAGCTGTTGCCCACGACTCAACTGTAACCATTCAAATTTACGATATCATAATTTTGAATGGTTACAATTGAGTAAGCGGCCCAATAACCGCTACAATAAACAGACAACGGGAAAATTGCCAGAATCAGCATGCTAGGCACGTAGATTTTAGTTAGTTGGAATTAGAAGGCAGGCTACTAGCCATCCCCATAAGAGATAGGAATGAGGGAGATTTTTTCAGGACACAACCCACAAATCATTGAATAAATATAATGCCAGGGAAATTTATTGTTAATCAAAGTGACTGCCAACTTAAATTGTCCATATATTCGAATCACAATGGTCTTGACAATTATATCAAAATATGACACAGCAATTCCCCTAACTTTACATATAATTCTACATTTCACCATACCAGTTCGCTCAAAAAGTCAATAGTGTAAGTTCAAGTTGAAAGTTACACATTTTCAACTTGGTCGGTGCACCTATATTTGAGCTTAAAGTTGTACTGTCTACTTGCGAAAGCTTAAATACGAGTACCTACTTTTTATATGTAGGTACTCCAATGATTCGTTCAGAAAGGGATTATGGGCTCATTAGCGAGCTCCCAACTTTCGTTTAAATGAATTCTAAATTCGTAATAAAGTTAATCGCAACAGAAGCACGCCCCCTTTTTTAATTCACGAAAATTCGAACAAAAAAGTCGAGCACCCACTGTAATGCTTCTAAAAGTGGGCCGCTATTACTTAGAAGTTCCGAACCGTTGTTTTGTTTCGTTTTCCAACTGATAAATTTTTCCTCATCTCTCGGGAAGTATATTTATTTCTACTCGAATAACACATAAATATTGGATAACTCTCGGAATAAATCATAATAAAATGCGGGTTCAGTAATAAATAAGAACAAAAGAAAACACGCCTCCTTGTTATCCGGGAATTTTTTACACTTTTTCTGACCCCGCGTTAATCTCGAAAGCCTAAAAACATATTTCGTAAAGTCTCGTGTTTCGTGTCCGAAGGGATAATAAACATCGGCGTATTATATCGGTTCATATTATATTAATGATAATCCGGAGCAAATAGAAAAAGCGGACCGAGGGAAATGTATTTTCACTCTCTTTTGTGGGTTTCTAAGCCAAAAAAATCGGTTAGCAGTTTCGCCCCAACTGTGTTGCTAAACTCCTAGTAAATATGACTACTCCCAGAGATAAAATAAAAAGCATTATATTTTATTCATCATTGACCTTTCGTGAGTTTTCCAGTCACATATTAGCGTATTAAATACCTAGATTCGTTTACAAAAATATCAATAATTCATTAGACGTTGGGTAATGGATATGCCTATGTCAGATTCAACCATAAAATCCTTTGTAGCAATTCAAATTTTATAAACCTTTACGATTTTTTTGTCTGACCATGTCATCCGTTCATACCCAAGAATCCATAAATTAAATCTTCTATTTAGGTGTATAACATAGTACGCATCAACCAAAACAGAGCCCACGTTCAGTCTCGTCACGTATTTAGCCATAACGAGGCGGCGCGACAGTGGCGCCCCCACCACGCGTGACAACGCGGAACTTTATGTAGGTACAGACAACAAAAGAGATAAGCTTGCAGACAGGCAACAACAACTCCTGTTTAATCCGTTTTGTGCGTCCGGTGAGTGGTCTGGTCTTTGTCATCTCGAGTATGAGTGTATCTGATGCTAACAAAAATATTACGCGTAACAATAATAAAATATTGCCAGCGTATAGCGCGATATTTATTTTTTGCTTAACTAATAAACTCTTTTTCCGATTGTACTTTGTTTTGCACGTCCGCGACACATGTATTAGACCTATTATGTATGAGTAGATGACCATAATTACGTTTTTTTTGGACCACGGCGTTATTGAATGTAGCATTTATCTATATTAAAGTAACTTTTGTACAAATAAACGTTGGCATATTGAAACTTACTAGCTGAGAAAGCTGGTGGACTGCCAGAAAACTTTTCTCTATTCAATATTTCAATCATAGGTTAATGATTTCTCGTAAATTCATAGTGAAAGCATTGATGATTATGAGTTGTGGGCGTAGGTTCGAACCATGAAAGGCGCTTTACTTTGTGTAAATTATTTCATCACCACTGCTCTGAAAACGGTGAAGGAAAAACATCGTGAGGAAGCTGGCATGTCCTAGAACCAAAAATCGCAGACATGTGATCTCTACCAACCTACACTGGGCCCGCGTGGTGGATTACGGTCCACTCCCTCTCACAGAGAGGAGGCTTGTGTTCCAGCAGTAGGAACATTATAGGCTGATTATGCATGCTTATGCATAGTGAAAAATACAGTGTGTAATTGTAAAACAGTCTTTGCCACAACTTCAATATATGAGGCACTTGACTCAAATACAACAGCCGCTGTAGGTAGATGGAATATTAACGAACATTAAGAAAACCAAAACATTAATCAATGTAGTTATCCTGTAAGACTATAAACCCAGTTTAATGTAAGATATTCCACACCTATCGAAACTATTACAATCATTGCAGACCAACCACTATCTCTAGCAACAACCACAGGCCATTTACCAGTCAATAACGGGTACATTAAGATTGTCCGTTCTCCAATAAATTAGGAACCTTGTTTCACGCCCAGTGCTAAACGATTTGCTTACAAAACTAATATGCCAAATACAAGCCAAGGTTAGAATTGTTGCACCAATATATATTGACGAATTCAGTTCATTGTTCTGACGTGAGCACTGAGTATTGAACTATGTGATCTTTAGATACGAATCACACAGTTCAATTGTTTAGATTTTTGTTGGTGTCATCGTATTTCATTGATACTAGTTATTCATTTTTGTTAGTGATAGTCCATGTGTACTGACTGTTCTGAGTTTAAGGTCTTAAATAAGGAGGAGTTAAACCAAACAAAATGGATTCTACTACGAACTTCTCAGTAAATAGTTTGGGATTAGATATGCCAATATTTAATTCTTGACCTTAGTGACAAGTGCAGTATCTGACATGAAAGCAAATAAAATAAATTCCTCAACTTTTCACGTAGTTATTGCTATTCTATATATTCTATTCTATATTCTATATGCATTGCAATATTTATATTCCAGGGAATAAAATAGAGCACTGTTGGTGCCTTTTGGGTCTTTGCCAAAATGTGCCTTCTCGAGCTACTTTTCAAGACGTGTGAGGCTTACAGCGCAATGCATGAGTGATGGGATGCAAGCCTCAGAGCCTTGCTTGTACTACAGCATCGTAAATTCAATCCTTTTACAATTTGAGCTGGAAGTAAAGATATGTGAGTTACGGAGCTCATAGAAAACAAAGATTTTGATGATGAAAATCATCAAAATCTTTGACGTCATATAGAACGTCACTTAGGCAAATAAGGGGAAACTGAGGTTGACAATATAAGTAATAAATAATACATAGATGAAAGCACTTAAATCACCTGAATAATTTAAAAACAAAGTGAAGAAAAAACTTAAAATCAAACAAAAGAAGTATCAACTTTGTAAGAAACAACACGGTGCAATAAGCCAGTTGTGAAGCTAAAAATGAACGAGTCGGTACACGCAAAAAGTTGGCAATATTAAAGCCTGTTAGTTTCTTGAAGGCGTAGGTATCGTATCGCGAGGCAGCAGCCGTTGAAAAATTTCCAATATATCAGCCTAACATAAAATCTCGTGATATTTTCATCTTTTATTTCCAAGTTCCAACAGCGAAATACGATAAAGATTTATTCTGTATTCTCAGACGCTAAAATCCGTCATCTAGGTGTTAAATAAACACGATAACTTTACAAATCCGAGAGAAACGGATTAAACATTTCAACGAGGATTTATACCTTTCATAATGAAAATATCAGAGATTATTTTAAAGGTCGAGTTGGCAAATGAATGTTGATATTTTTTCTGTGAAGAGATTTTACATTCTTGTAAACAGAGGCTATTCAAGAATCCGAGACTGTCTCTCTGTCTTATGATTGCATCGTGGGAAAGAAAATTTCTAGAACGAAGAAAGCATTTAACTGATTCAACATTGCCACAGCAACTGTAGTATTTCGTACTGATCACTATGTATAACGAAGCTTCCAAGTAAACAGATCTGGCTTCATTTGGGAACACAATAATTTACGCAGCACAGTTACATGGACGCAAATTAACGTATTAGGTAAGCGAGCGTATAAACCGAAATACATTTCCCGCTAACATTTGTAATCTAAACAGACATTGCATTGGAAATGTAGCGACTGTAATCCGATAGTAATGAATTACTAAGGCATAATGCATGAAATATTGTTGTTTGTACCAAAGATCTAAAATAATATTGCAATGTGCTATATCCTCTCAAATGAAACCAGCTATAATCGCCAGGATGACGAAATTTTTTGGAATATTCATTTAATTTTGGAGTTCGAGCAATCCTAATTCTGAATAATTAAATACAGCCTACAGTTTCGCTAGAATTTCCAATTAATGTTAACTCTCTGGATATCATTTTGATGCTGATATTGCTGATACATTTTCTTTATTCGATATCATTCCAACATTATCTCCACAAAACATTATCAAAGTACCTATTGTATCACTAGAACAAACATTCACCAAATCAGTATTCATCATAAACCGCTTACAATCTGCGTTCAAGTTCCAGAATATCCCATTTCACCTGTACCATAACCAGTGTTCATGCGTCATGTTTGTTACGTCACATTGTTAGTGAGCCTTCTGTGTTCTGTCCGGTTCTGTCCCTGCCTTAGTCCTAGACGTAGAATGGTGATGTACTGTCGTGTCACCCCCCCTGAGCGTCCCATATGTCCCTAAGACAAACCCCACCTAGCTCAGGTGCATGCCCGCTTAATTTGTCAAGAGAGATCACTCTACTACCACAGGGGTAGATCAGCAGTCGGTTAAAACTATGAGTTATATTTGGAAGGGTATAGTTTAAGCTTATTATTAAGTTATTATTATTGCTAAAGTTGGTGAGGATTATGAAAGGAATTTATGGATTTTGTCAGGGTTTGGTTTTCATGTGAGAAAGAATTTTGATTATTGGCTAGTAAACTTTTATGTAAATTACAATTAGCCCTAGATTCTACTAGATTTTTTAATGAATAGTAAAGAGTACTCTTTAATACCTGCATACGAGTGAATGAAGCTTTACTCTTCTACAATATACAAACAAACAAATAAAACCGGTGAATTGTGGGTGTATTATAGGTACACCTCTGCCTTACCCTTTGGGGCACACAGGCGTGATATTATGTTATAAGCAATCAATGCTTTTGAAAACCTGTTAAACTATTCTTCCATATAATCCAAATTTTCTAACTGGGCGCCCGTCAACGTCAAAATATTGCAGTGTATCTAGGTCTAAAGAATAACAATAAGAACTTAACTAATAATATGGCAGAACTATGAAGAGGACACGAGTTGTATATAGTATCCACGGTACTAAGAGGCATCGCCGTCAGGGCACTCGGAGGTAACCGGGCGGGTAAATTCAATTCTAACAACCTTCGATCTGGACAGCTCCAAGCGCAAAGTTAATAAAATCGAATTATATTATATATAAAATCACATCTATTTTATTTTTTGTACAGCATGTCCTCTGTTACAAAAACAAAAGCGGAACAGAACATCGTTACGGCTATGTAAAAAAGCAGAACAAACATTGTTCAGTATATTCTCACGACATCTGTGAACTGTCAGTTTCAGGCGCACACCTGTTTCCTCTGGGATTGCAAATATGTCGTCACGAGAGAATACAACTGGTGACAGTTGACAAGCGCTTTAAGTTGGTTTTAAAGCGCAGTTTTGAGATTTGCATGTTCAAGTTTTTTGCTGCAAAATCTGCTCTGGTTGGGATTTCGGCGAGGGTAGTAAGGGCCGATAACGCAAGAGAAGCATTTGGCTAACACTTTTAATTCTCACGAACCCAAACAGAGCCTTTCAATACCTTTTCAATTCATGTTAGTAAGCCAAGTTTCATTCAAAATCTAAGTCGATTTCAAAATATTCAAATGATTTCTGAATCACAGAATAAACCAGCACCCCAATTGCGTAAAACACAATCAATCATAATCTGAATCATTATGAAAGAGATTGCTAATCCATTGCTTCATAAGTTCACCAAATAAATCTGCTCAACAACGTAAATAACGCAATGAATGTCGATGAACTGTCAAAATGAAACAGATTAGTCTCAATCATTTACCGAAAATGATTACGCAATAGATAGCTGTAGCATCCCATAATCTGGTTTTAGTTCTGTAATGAAATACCTAATCCTGTATTTACATTAAAATAAATCAGACACGATCGTATAATCAGCATTTCACTGCGGTTCGTTAGGTCCCTATAGTCACACTAAAACCACGGCTTTCATAGAAACTTTACCACAAACAACAATTTGTTTACGTTTGTTTTAAACGTATCAGCGAGGACTAATCCAGATTTATAGCAGGTTTGGTCAACCTTCGGTGCAAACCCCTGGCTGTACTGGTACCTATCTGTTGCAATTTATTAACGTTTTATTAGCGTTTTACCGGGACAAGGGTGCGTGGAAATATTGCCGGTATGCCGAAGGTTGCCGACCCGGACGAATCAATTTAGACCTTTATCTATCAATCCTCATTTTCAGATAATTAGAGACGTTTTCGTGAAGTTCGGAGTTATTGTGTGATTATGTGTTAAATGGTTGATAGTAAACATTTTACATTATACCAACAAAATAATACAATAGACGACGTATATTTAGTAATCTAATCCACTTAACTCGTCAAGCGTCTCGACATTTGACGTGTCAACACGTCGGGTCCGGGTTCGCAACAAGTCAATCGTCATCCTGAGGATGCCTCGTTGAGAGGTGAAACACGTGTCGATTTCTTATAGGGTTCTTTATGACTCTTTAAGAACAGTTAAGTGGATTAGGTTACTAAATATACGTCGTCTCTTGTATTTATAATGGATTTCCGCCAAGTCACGCCTGAGTTAATTAACTATCAACAAAATAATAAGACCCTTTATTTTATGCAATAGTCTTTTTTATCTTTTTCTGTTTGTATTGAGTGCCCTGAAAGTATCCCAGAATCTGTTAACACACTTTTTAAGTTGCAATTTATGAGTATTTCAATTACTCAGGAACTCCAATCGTATTTACTTAGATCAATGAAACGCAGGCGTGAAATTCCGTTTTAATAATTATCCGACAAATAATTAATCCGCCCCAAAAGGACGCTCTCTGAATAATTAATTAAATATTAAAACTGTTCACCGAAGTTTTCCCGTTGTGGTTGGCAATATTCAGTCACTTTGAAAGTAGTGAAATATCAATAATTATGATACAAAATTAACATCATTAGCGTATAATTCGCTAAAGTGATTGCCACTAATTCTCTTAATTTTACGTAAAAAGGGACTGTTATGAATTGACATCATTAACAATCGTATTGATAGGTATACGCTTTACCTACCTATTTTTTTAATGAGTGATGAATATGAATTCTTTCAGGACCTTATCAATGTCACTACTTGTTCGTATGTTTTAAAAGGTTCCCAGATTAAAAAGATCCCTAAGTTGGTGGGAACTAAGAATAATAAATAACCCGAACAAGTCGAAGTAAAAACTAAACAAGTTGCAACTTTTCTTTTACCACCGAATGTTTAACCTTCCAACGCTTCGTAAGTGCTTACTGAAACCAGCTTAAGACAACAAAGGGTTACTTCAGTTTACATAATCTACCTTACAGCAATGGAGCCTTTACGAGGGTTGAATATGACGTCACAGTATATATTTGCAAAAGGAATTACTTCCGACTATGTGAGAATAATCTCAGATTTTCACGACATATCACGAACACTGATTACGTGATTAGGAATTTACTAATGTATTTTATATAACATCACGCCAATGTTCAAGGAAAGAGACGGCATAAGTGTGTTAATAGTAGGTACAAATTTCGCCTGTTATATTTAACTCCCATATAATAGGAGTGACCCTATTGACATCAAACGGGCACAAAACTAAACTACGGGCACAGAATAGTACAAAAGATTCACTCCGCAAAATCATTTAAATAAAAAGCGACTCATACTACGACAGAATAAAATGCAATTCAGCAATTCATCTAGAAGTTGCCCGTCTTTTTACCGCGTAAACTCTTATATCAGCTGATTACGTTACGCTCAATGAATTGGCCCGACAAGACGAGCCCGACACGTACTTGTAGCTTCATACCTAAAATGCGGAGTGCGCCTAGCCTGCTCCGGGCTGCTATGGAGCAATCCCTGATGGCAAAACCTTATAACAATCGGCGACTAAAGGGTCGAAGTCAAAACCCCTTGCTCAGCAGTAACGCTTTAGACAGAGGCAGTCATAGTCATCGAGGGTACTAATGTATGTTGGCAGTACTTAAGTTTCTCGACGACATCTGTGTCTCCCAGGATCTTTATTTACCTGAAAAGAGAAAACAATCCGTTAGTTGAATTCAGATTAGAGAAAAGACAATCGTTCACTTTTAATGTCAACTCCATAAACATTATTATTAATGTATTTCCGCACCCAAACAGCTTTCGTTAAATCTTGGAGAATCCGTAAAAAGTAACGGTATGCAAATGCAACTCCTTTCTTTACCTCCTACATCAGCTTTAGTCATCGTGCGTCATCAATCATTTACCAAATAAAAGAACAACAGTTTCGATATCTTTGACTGTTTTATTTTATATCACGATCACTAAAAGTAAAATACCAAACCGTGATTCAACCTTTTACGAAGAAAAGCTTGTCGATGATGCACTTTATTTTAGAAAGTTGGTTTTAAAAGCCGATCTTGCCCGGGACATCAGTTAAAAGAACAAATCTTAAAAAGCAAGGTTGGTTTTTTATCAATACCCACACGAAAACATATGATTGAAAGACAACAAAAAGAAAACCACGACAAAAATCCTCCTGGACTCCGAAAAACAAATGACAGCTAAATAAAAGTGGGAAACCGCCATGCCCAGAATGCAAAATGATGTTCAAATAATTCGGTTGTCAAGGGGAACAAACCGTAGGAACACGGGCAGGGCACTGACTAATGGGCAACGTCGGCAGGCTCCGCAAACATCGGTGCCTCTTACACGTCCATATTAAATCACGGGCTTTGTCTTAGACCTGGGCAGATGGAGCATGCGTGATCGTCTGAATAAAATATGCGGCCAGCTAGAGTCCTGCTATAGTCGGGGATCAGCCGTCTGCTTTGTTGATGCCTTATCGATTCCGTCTTTAAGGATTAGAGTCGATACTGCTTGTGGATCAATGCATGCTTTATGGCTCCTATATCAATAGGTACGTTTTTTGTTTATTCTGTTACTAATTAAAGCAATGTAAATAATTCAGAAAAAAAGATGAAAGATTTTAACAAAAGAGTTTAAAAAATGAACTACTTTTTGGACCTCCAGAATCAACAACATATAACAACAGAATTTACGAAAACTTTACCTGCCCATTTCTAAAACAATGGAATAAAATTTCCATTAAACGTGATGTCTGCAAAGGGGAAAACGTTTAAACAATCAGGGAAGTAATATTATGCGTTCACTTACAAAGAACCCCTTGCTCATTTTACAACAAGTACCTCTGTCAATTTATATAATAAAAAGTCTAACTCTGAAATAGATGCAAAAAACGTTGATGATGTTAATGATGAGTTTTATGAAAACAGTTCTTCTCCAATAAAAGAAATACATCTTAAACTGGGGCAATGCTCGATCAGCAAGGTAGTTGTGCCTTTGAGTTCTAAGAAACAACACATCAGCCGCTGCATGCATCAGTGTACGTGTATTTGTTTGGCTTTTAATGCATCCGGGTCGAACTACTCCTAACTTGCATTAATATTATAACATTATAACGAATGCCCGATGAAATTATAATTATTAATAGCCCATCTGAAGTGGGGCAGCTAATAACTGTTGCTTTGAATTAATTTTTAATCAAGATGTATGCGTAGTATCGATAAGTTATTCGAGCGGAAATAATTCATTCTGTACTGATTCATCTACTGTTTATATTTTATCATGTTTGGGTAAAAGCGTGTCTAATTAATTATTAAAAGGATGCTATCATAATATTACTGACTTAGTAAATGAGATTACTTTAAAATATATCAAACTCAATGACCGAAACGCTTTGGCCGTTCGCCATAATCAGTATAAAGGGCTCGGATAACGTCGGCACGTCTCGCCTAAATAAATTCTAATAAACTTAATTAAGCTGTACAACGGTATTATCTCCGTCAAAATTTACCTCCCCAAATTAAAAGGCGAAAAAGTTAGCCCCCCGCGCTTTGAGTGTCAAAGGAAAATAAGATAAACTTGCTCTCTACGTGACTCAGCTATGCAAACATTTTTTGAGTAGCATAGCAAACAGATGAGGACGCTTTAGACAAGGCTGGCCTGATTGCTTCAGTCGTTGTGTTAGAGCATACCAGACTAGTGTAGCTGCATACAATATTTTTGTTGTAACATAACTGTCGCAATGTTGCTAAATGGACACATAATCCATTGAAGTTAATAAAAGAAGAAAGCACGAAAGTGAAATTCATTCCTTTTATGCAAAGGAAATAAAAAGTATAAATTACATTTACTTGCTTAACCTAAAAGTTTAAAACAAAACATGGCTGGCCAGTAAAGTAAGCTCTTCCAACCACAAACGAAAGGGGTAAGCGGTAACTCAATCTGGTATTAATACGGCTTCTCAAGAAAAAAAAACAGAACCGACCATATTTTTTCCCCGCGATCATTTTGTCGGCGACCATTCGTGCGAATGGGAACGAAGGCGGGAATGCGAAAGAGTGAAAGAGACAAAAGCAGGAGAAATATAATCCTCCACTAATGATAACCGGTGCACCTGCGTGATATTTGGCCCAAAAATTATGGGCAATACAGATGGAGCGGGATGCTGCTTGGTAATAAGAGGGTAGATGTCGCAAATGCAAAATACAGCGCATGACAACGAGCTTTAATATTGTGAAGCTTGTAGAATAATATTTCCAAAAATATATTTTGTATATATTTACTTAGCTGCGACATGTAGCGAGTAAGAGGCATGTTAGGTACCTATATGCTCTTAAAAGAGTTTGTCTTGTCAACCCGAGCCCTTTGGGTTCAGCAGTGACCCATTTACCTCATTCTGACTTGAATACATGTTTATGAGCGATGGGCTTTGAGCTATTTTTAATGGCTGTATACTTGAGTATACCTTTTAATCATGTGGTGGAGGTATATGTATGTCAGTCTAATTAGAGCAAAGATTTGTTTCATTCATGAATATATACTTCAAAATCATTATCTGTAATCAAAATACAGAGAATCGGCAACCTCAAATTGTTACATAGAGCTGCAATATTTATTCCTGTTTTTATCATTGTCCATATCATAATCTAACCGAATACAACGCTTTATAGTTTCATTCATTTTGTTATCCTCTAATTAAAGATGAAATTCAAAACGCAACAATAAGGTAGTTAATTGGGAGAATACAGAATTCCAATACAGATTTTAGAACCAAAATAAATGAAATTGGAGATACTCGTGCTATATTACATAGAATTGATTTAGTATTTATCAGTGAAAGGGTTTCAAAGGTAAAATGGCTACAAGTCTTAACGAAAGGATAATAAATATCTAAGTGGGTAAAATATAATTGCCGATTGCCGTGGGCCGATAAAGATTTAAATAATATTGATGAAGATATATGAATTAATGTAAATACATTTATTGTTGATAGTACTGTCCCCAATGAGCCTGACCTGTAGATGGGTATTGAATGTACAAACCGCATTGATTTGTCTCATCTTACAATTAACACAGATACAGAAACTGAATACCTATGACCTTTGCTATTGAAACTCATCGTCACTATTTAATATCGATAAGGGAAAACCACAAAACAATTATATAATGATAACCTTGATATCTGCATTCGGAGAAAAGGCGGAATATTATAATGACACATATGGAACTCATCGTTTGCCATGCCTTAGAACTCCAAACCCACAAAGGAACATTTATTTGACATGTTTTTGTTGATTCTCCAGAAAGCAAGCTGTAACGACCAACTGAGAAAAAACAGGTGTCACTTTGTGCTCTGGAGCTTGAGTAAGAGAAGTTAAAATTGCTTTCTGAAGTCGGGCTTCTTAGCGCTCTTCACTTTGAACGGAACTTACGATCCTAGGTCAGTATCGTAAGTTCAGTTCAAATTTCACAGTTTGAAGAATTTTACATCAATGATTAATGTTTTTGGTATCGTACTCACAATTTTAATAAAAAAATCACAAACCACAAAGATATAAAAGGTTAATTAAAGAAATAAAACAAGAATGCGACCTCAATTATCTTCGTAGGTTTAATTTACTTTAAACTTTTGCTCCCCAAGTTGGCAGAGTGGACTGCAAAGCCCCGAATTTAAAAGCGGGTGCCGCAAGCAAACTCCGTGGTAGCCGTGAGAATGCTAGAGAATGGTGTGAACACGTACAAAATGTTTACTTTTCCTTTGTGCAGCTAGTTCCCTGGCTGGTGCAAAGGAACGGCGACGAGCGGGCGGCAAATGTTTGCTCTTACTCGCATTTATGTTTGTTTGTTAACGTAAAAGGAGATGCAGTACTTAGAATATTCTGTTTAATGAGAGAGGGAATATAAACTCAGTTGAAACTCACAAAGCTGTATGGAAAGTAAATGGAAGGAAATTAATTGTTGATCAAAGGAAACAAAATCATGTACCAACTGCAAGCGTTATATTTTAATCGGTCATAAATAAATAGTTATTGCAGACTTTACGTTTTATGATTAGGTATGTAATTTGTAACTGTCTACATTTACCTTGTATACTTAGGTACCTACTTCTAACAACATCAATCTACATTAATTACTACAGGTAATCTTTTGGATTTAACTAAACTTTATTGAACGAAAATAGTCTCTTTATAGGTACAGCTATTTTAAGTTATATTTTTATAATTTAGGAAATCCGATTTCCCGTCACTCCTTGCGCTTCTCACTTGCATCCTGGTAAGACAAACGGTGAGACGGGTGGTGGACTTAAGGACTTTTACTGTTATTGTTATTTGGACTAGGAATGTTTGCCATTCTAGACTACTGGATGCCCGGGAATATGGATTTCAAATGTATTTTCTTCTGTTTGATATTTACAGGGAATTTTAAAGTAATTCCTACTCTACTTTTGTTCGCTTATTTTCTGCAACTGTTCTGATTCTTTTGTGACATTCTGTGCGTTTGCACAAATGGTATTCGTGAGTTATGAGGCTTCGTATGAGCACTTTGAACATTTTAAATATAGAGGTAGCATTTGCGAGTAAGTTATGCAATAACTTCAAAGTGTATGTTTGCCTACCTGAGAGTATTTGAAGTAAATTATGAAGAAGATACGTCTGAAGCAGAACATAATATCATTGGAATATAAATTTATGTTGCTCGTAAATTAATTCAGGTATTGGCTCGTTGGACTAGGATGTTACTAACTTTATTATTACTTACTTATTTATCTGCTTAACGAACCTTTTTGAGGTTATCCTTGAGTAGAAATATTAGTCGAAACAAAGTTACAAAAAATAAAAACAGTTAAAAATAACAAGTCCACACTTGTTAATTAAACTGAAGCAATTATTTCGCAAGCATAAAGAAGCTGTTACGAAAATAGCACTCCAAAGGCTAGAAGCCTCAATTTAACAGTAACGTAACAGTTATGATTATGAGTAACCCGTCATACTGTAAAGTTACGGAGACGCCTCATTAACCTGTCTGAAGTACACTTGAGACTCATTGTGTCAGTAATCGACGCCTACAATCACTTGTTTATACAGCCCAACGATCAGACGGTAATGTAAACGATATACAGTCAAATTATGTTCAGTTTAAGGACGCTGAGAACAATGTTTAAGGTAATGTAAACCAAGTAGGATGCAGTAATATAAACGATAAACACAAACAAATACTTACGTTTATTGTGGTGATCGATTTATGGAAGCGTCCACTTGTAACTCTTAGGAAATGGTTAGACTATTTTTTTCAAGTTTGGATATATTTATTCGAATCTTTATTATTACCCTCAAGCACATATTGATTTATAGTCTTTAAGAGCTTAAAAAAAAACTATGTGTACAATAATACCATCAGAACAGTAATACAATTTACTGTAAGTCATATCTAAAAATAAACCCCAGCAATTAAATAGGCAATACCAGTAATCTCACTACCAAGAAACATCTCGTTCTAAATAACCGACAACCCGTTGAAGAATCCCCATCAAGATAATAATCTTCATTTGAATTAATTAATGCTTGACTTCAATTTGTATCATATTCCTTTTACTACACAACATAATTTCATGACAATTACAGAAACGCATATCAACGACATTCGTTACATAAACGCATATAATAAAAAATATTTAATAACAAACGTACATCGTTAACGCATAATTTACTTCGTGACTGACAATATAAAGAATGTCATCAAAACTTGGAATTAGAATTAGCTAACAACTTACTTACAAGCCATAAAGCAAAGTGACAGGGAGACTCGAACGCTCTAATCAAATCTAATCTAGTTAAAACTTTTCCAATAAGCTTCCCCCACAGATGCATTCCTTCACCACCATCGTAAATGTTTGCAGAATGAGTCACGGTTCAAATGTACGAGTATAGTCTCCTACAGGTTTAGTCTTGGGTATGTAAGCCTTGGGGCACTATTGATAATACTTGACCATGCAATAGCATAATGGATTAAAAAGTTCAATGCATTCCGTAGGCGTTGTGAGTTCATCCCTCAAGAGTTCCTCAGGGAGCTATCTTTGGCCCATTGATTTAAGCGTCGCATAGAAAAGGTTTCATTCAGTTGATACAATAAATATTGATGTTTAAAAAGGATTTTTATTAGAATATAACCTATCACTACACCAATTTACTGATAAAACGACAGTATCTGTTGCATGACCAAGGAATATTACCATAACCAGCATTTTTAATATCATTTTACTTGGTATGCATACATAAACCTTTTTTATCGTTAATCTTTATTTTAGCAGCCATAATAACTTAGTAATCATTCAGCCAGGACTTTGACAGAATTCTTCACTAATTTCTTTCAAATTACCCTTGGAAGCAAAGAAATTGGTAGGAATATCCTTATTCCAGTTGTCGGGATACCAAAACTTGATCTTGCGTCTAGCCGACGGGCCATTTAACTAATGAGATAAATCTCCAGCCTTGGGGTAGATTTTTACCCCAAGCAAGTGAACAAGTAATCTTTCAATCTTTTAATGACATAAGTTTGGGTACACGATGATTGTCGGATTTTTCGTTGCGATCAAGAGGATTACAAAAAGTCCCAGTTGGGTACAATAAATTAAGTTGCTCAAGAAAGCGTGGGTAATCTGAAAAGATTTTCCGGATGCTTTATTTTAGTTCGGTAATATTTGTTATTGGGTTTATGAGACAAAGAAAGATGGTATTTGATAATTGCTTCAATAAAGTTACTGTTAACTTTGCGCATCTTAATTATAAAAGGGATAGCGTAAGGCTGCTTTTCCACCAGAGATGAGCGAGGATGCGTAGCGAGGAATGTGTGTGAAACTAACCAATAACATCGCTTCACTGTCATAGTTTGAGCTAAGCTAACGTTGTTATTGGTTAGTTTTACGGACATTCCTCGCGACGCATCCTGGCTCATCTCTGGTGGATACGCAGCCTTAAGTTAAGTGTGTAGGTTAGGTTAAGAGTGAGTGATGTAATGAGTGAGTTATGGATAAAGCAGTGAGTAATGAGTATAGTTTTGGTAATACTTATTACTTGAAGTTGATACAAATAAATGAACGTGTTATTTTTTTCAATAAAGTTGCGGTATCGCTGGCTTCGCATTTAAACGACAAAATTATCCAGAAAAACAATATCACCGAGGCGATCCAAATCCAATTTGCCTACTTACTTCAACAGAGCATTTCTACAGTTATAATCAATTCAAATACCGATACAATTTGTATCATAAAATAAACATCCAGCAATTTATTAAACCATAATTTCCATTTTTCCTTATTTGCAAATAAGAAATTTAAGCCATGGAAGATTTATGTACAGTACAAAAAGAGCAAAATATTAATCAAAGAAACAACGGTAGATGGGTATCATCAGTCACATAACACCATCCCCTAGACAATGAACGCGATGGAATGGAAACGATCAAAAATGTAATCCATTTGCTTGTAGTGGATGGTTCATGAGATAATAACGCAAAGATCTTCAAATATGACACCTACTTTAGTCTTTAATATTCGCAGTATACGTTATGTTTTATTCATGGACTTGGTTACTTTATCGCACTATTATAAAATGTAAGGACTTTTACATGGGAAGGAATATAAATTCCAGCTGCCTTCATAGACGCACGTAACTCAACCCTTCTTGAGCAAGCGTCGTGATCCATGCTCGTGCCTTCTGTGTATGAGAAGAGACTTTTGCCCATCAGTGGGACAATAATAGGCTGGTATTATTTATATGCAAGTAGATTGCACGCCATCCTGAAATTCGCCAATTTGAAGTTTTTAGGACACAATAGCATACAAGCTACTTTTTTTGTTCGATTTTTAATAAGAATATAATATTTTGTAATCTGGCTATTGTAAGCAGTCTAAAAAGACAGGTTCTCCAAACGTCAACAAATTATAACGTTGCTAAATTGAAGAGTACAACTGTGACGTATCATGACAACTGAAGTGACAAGTATTGCGTTTAGTCGATTAACCCGACAGCTCTCTTGTCACGTGGTTTTTTGTTTACCTTTATTTAACTACCTAAACCAACGGAGTATTAGGTAGGATGAGCCTGAATTGAGCTGTCAATAGTGTCAAATCCCTAGCATCAGTCGGTCGATTCTGTAAAAATCTCACCATGAAAACTTAGGTGAAGTGAGCTTAAAGTGAGCTGTCACTGTCACAAATCGGTCGGCAGGATGCTAGGGATTAACACTATTGACAGCTCACTTCACCTAAGTTTCACGGTGATATTTTTACAGAATCGATCGGTAGGTTGAATTACAGCTGACTTCACCTTCACCAAGTATTCGTGCTGCGATTTTTACAAGAAGTCTATTTCGGTTCGTTTTGGCTTTCAAGGCAGGAAAGTCACTGACATTCAATTTCTTTAGGTCGTCTCTCGCCCCATACAGCGGCGCCTACGTGACTTCTGTTCAACGGCACGGAATATTTTATTTCCACGGTTCATATATCTTTATTATTAAAAATAAGCGTATCGCATAACTTTGTGAGGCGAGTAAGGTAAATGATTTCGTATCGTATATTTATTTTTTTGTATACGTTTTCAGATATGCGTGTGATTCATTATGTTATATTTATTTCGGTATTCAATATGAAAATATTGAAAACAAATACTTGTTATTATTAATTCTATTCCAATATTATTATTAATGTGCAAAAACAAACGTGCAAAGTAATTAAGACTTCATCTTGCTGTACCATCAAAGAAGTTCATATCTAACCAGTTTCAAAACAAAATCCCGTGAACACGATGACCACATCTGTTACCGGCCCGGTTCTATAGCCGGCGAACACTGCAAGCAAGAATAGTCCTTACGCTGTTTAGATATGAACTTCTTCGATGGTACATGTTCACTATATGACTCATTTTGAAAATTAGGGCAACAATATTTTTCCATGAACAAAACATTACACGATATTACTCTTATCTTTTCCTCCATTTTGCTTACCTACACCCATCAAATTTTATCTTTATAGGATCAATAACTATTTACATTTAATAAGGGAGGAGTACAACAGAATCATTTTACGAAGAGTCCTCCCTCCGACGCCGTTCTGTTACGCCATTATTCAGAATAGGGGACCGAGCACTTAGCGACATTGGTCGTATTGTTATTTTTGAAACTCATTTGAATGTCATGTCAAAATGTGAATTTGCGAATCCTTACTAGCGTGACATTTCTAACTAGTTTAGATTTAATGCTTTAGGCATGCTAAATTGAACACTCTAGCTGAAGCAGAATAGAATCCCACTAATATTATAAATTTGTAAGTTTTTATGTTTGTGTGTTTGGATGTTTGTTACTCACACAAAAACGACTGAACGGATTTGGATGAAATTTAGCATACAGATAGTTTATAACCTGCCAGTAAATGGATTACTTTTAATCCCGTTAGTACATTCCCATCCCATGGGATCATTGGCGAACTCCACGTGAGCGATGCCGCGGCCGAAAGCTAGTATATAACAAAATAGAATACTCTTTAATGAGCAGATTTTTTAACTAAACGAACTTAAATGTAATCAAAGAGTTTAATAAGTCGGGTTAGCAGAAGACTCATAATTTTTCATAAAATAGACCATTCATTAGCATTAGCCAACCTAATTAAAGAACAAATTTCGCCCATGATGAAAATGCCACAGATATTAAAAATAAGACCATAACATGGAACCACCACCACCATTTCATGGAAGAACATAACAATACAAACTGGTTCAAGTTCACAGTACTGAATAATCAGACAAAGCAACGGATATATATACGTAACAACAAACAAAGACAGTAAATAAATTAATAATGATTTGAGTATGAAGGGCTTAACATCGCAATTGAAACTTCCGTCGGCCATACATCATGCGATGTTTCGTACGGCATGACGGATCGTAGAGAGCCCGCTTAAGTAGAACAACCACGGAATTGCAAACTACTTTAATTTAATATGTTTCCATTGTAATTGTTGATTAATTGTGTCATTTGCACGTGTCATCTTCAAGTGTTGTTGTGGGGTGTTGTATTACAATGAGACGGGTTACTGAGACATCGGATATAAATTTAGCACTTCCAAGATTTACATTGTCATATTTGTCATTATCATTATCAACCTCTACTACGTATTCAACCCTGGACTGCCTCGTTGGTCTAGTGGTCGCAAGCACTACTGCTGAGCATGAGGTCCTGGGATCACTTCTCAGGACGGACAGTGTCATTAGGTTTTCCAAAAGGAATTTCCCAGTAGCAGCCCGGAGTCTGGATTTGTGCCCGGTTCATGCCCATAGGCCCGCCCTATTACACGGGACTTAAGAGCGTTCATCTAAAAAGTTGGCAACGTCGCAAATAGCTGTCAAATATTTACCTGTTTTGATTCATCATCATTTAAGCCGAAAGACGCCCACTGCTGGACATAGGCCTCCCCCAAATGGGGGGGTTTGCCATAATCACCACGCTTGGCAGGCCGTTTGGCGATCGCAGTATGGCTTTAAAATGCATAGAGAACGCTGCTGCCCATTCTCTAGTAAGTCCCTTAGTCGCCTTTTACGACACCCACGGGAAGAAATGGGAATGGGAGTTTTGATTAATTTGGATATATTACTGTATGGAAATAAGAAATATGGGTAACTAGTGAACTAGAATATTATTAATGAATGGCAGTTTTAACACTGAATTTGATGTTGTAATCGTTTTAGGCTTTTTTACATCTAAAACTATATAATCGCTGTTACGATATTAATTATTGCATTTCATAATCAATATTTGATTTCACTAGTTAGCCATATTTCTTATTTCCATACAGGAATATCGCTAAATTAATCAAAACTGCTAATTATTTGACAGCTATTTGCGGCGATGCCCACTTTCTTTATAAACGCTTATAACTGGCGGTATATGTAGGTGTACTATAGGTACACAACACTTTTCCTAACCCTTCCGGGATTACAGGCTGATGATGTTATGTATTCAACCCTACTTCATCGTTCTGACTAAGATTTTGTTTCGCTTGTCTATTATCGTTACCATGATACGGTAATTGGACGCAATCGCGTCGAGGGATCGGAGTCAATCTTAATTTTTCACAATTAGCAACATCAGACATTATCTGCCCTGACGTCAAGTCTACTCCACACGTTCTCCCCATGGACCGCGTCGTTAATTGCCATAATCATTGCACTTAGCTAACGGATAAGAATCTTGGCACGTTTACCGTTTAAGTGGAACTAGAGGCTGCAGCCTGCTTTTAAGTTTCAAACATAGATCTGCCGTCGATTTAAAGAAAAATAAATTATTTGAAGAAAGACGAATTCCTTCAAGTTTTAATTGTAACTGTTCGAATATTTACCCTAGAATATCTACATAAAACCAACTACGTATAAACCAAACAATTTTAATGTAAAACCGCGCGTCATCAGTATCAGACATGTCCTGATATTAAAGTTTGTCATTTTGTCCTGGTACTGACGGCTGATAGCCACAGCGCTTTGGGAATTTATAACATGTTCGGGTTAAATGCATTTTGTTATTATATTTCACGTTTGAGTCCCTCTGTTATCTTTCAATGGACTAAATGAAAATGTTTTGTGTACCTTGTATACATTTGGAATGATAATTTTTATTACAGCTATAAACATGTTTTAACCGAGTTTCTCTCTTTTAATGTTTGAAACATTTTACACTTCTGTGTAGTTATGACTACATGAAAACATATCTGTTCGAATCAAAACATTAGTAAAAGCTCTATTAAAATATATCACCTTTGTTCGTGCAAAAACAGCATGCATCAGATTAACTTTCAATTGCATTTAACATATACCAGCGTAATTATAGCATATACCGTTAGTGTTATTTACCCGGTTCCTATAAAGAAAAACGAATCGTTATAGCTACCAATGGTAACATTTTTTATTGCCAAACTGGACATTATTATTATATTAATACGTGAAGCAAAAACTTTGTACCCCTTTTTACGAAAATTACGCGGACGGAGGACTATGAAATTTGGCACAGTTAAAGTTTATATGGAGAAGGAGTGCAGAAAGCTAATATTTTTATATAATATAATACATTGGAAATTAATTAAATTAATTAATAAAACATTACACACACTACCATGCGTTTGATACAAGATGACCTTAGAATCATGATATTTAAATGAATTATGGTCGAATTTCCAACTCTGGGCGACCACTAGTATAAATAGATTCGAGACTAATTTGGAAGGCCTACCTACTATGGAAACCTATGAAGTTTTTGCTTCATTATTGCTAAAGATACGAGTCTTAATTTTAACCACTATCGGTCCGTAAATTATAGGAATTGGCCATTAGTCTTCGAACATCACGTTGTATTGAAGACCCAACCTAAATTTCCTTTAAAATTGATTCTAATCACGCGAAAGCATCACTTTCTTTAAGTGACTTCGAGTAATCTGTCCAGGGTCCATTAGTAACGTCTGGTTTTAGAGTCATTAATCCACCATGGTCACCGGACAGTTGACTGACACCACGTGAAGGGGAGAAATACGCACAATGTACTACATGAATAATTTCTTTTGTGAAAGTAAGTATGGTGTGAAAAGTTATGAGAAAATCGCGCTTGAAGCCGTTAAGGTGATTGACGCACGATTTTAGTTATGGCGTTCTCTTTACTACTGTGTATCACGATTTGATAGTTAGCCATGACTTTTTATGGGCATAGTAAAAGCGATATCTTTGTAACCTTTTCTCTGAGATGTGGCAAAGTCACTGTTTTGTGACGATGGACTGAAATCATTATTAATGGGATATTTTTTTTGTGAAAACTGAAACAAATGGTTGACTGTAGGTAGTTACTTACAATAACTGTGCCTTTTAAAAGTGAAAATAATAAAAATTAAATAAAATTGCTTGATTATGGAATACATCAGGTGATGATACATATAAACTTCAAACCATATCGTACGTGAACAGTGGTATGCAGTGGCAAATATTTATTATAATTTAAATATTTCTTACATTAAAGATTTATTTTTAATTTATTAATAAACTAATTTTATTTTTATCTAACTTACAAAATTAGTTGATTTTTATCATTAAAATCGTTATCTGTGTACCTACCAGAACTATAATAACCAATCAATGATTCAATCTAGAAAACAGTTTATTGATGGGAGAAAAGTGAAATAATTACTCGGACTTAGAAATCAAAGGAAATCTGAAGTACCTGTCTATTAATCGTGCGGTGGGCAAAGCACTTACACAAGCATTTCAATTTATAAAAGCAAAGACCAATAGGTATACAATACACTGCATTCCTTAAATTCCCGACACTAGTGTAGTAAACAAAAAACGTATCAGAATGTTTACTTTTTTATGTGGCAACCGGAATCAAGGCGCATACTCTTTGAGGTCGTCACGTCTCATTTGGATTGGCCACCCATCAGCCAAGACAGATCGATCACATTTCTAAACTTTACAACTTCCTCATAAAATAGTACAGTACAGTACGACACAGCGTAGATGTTGCATCGGCATAATTCGTAAAACCGATCACCATCCGAACTGAGTGCGCCTTCAAAATCAGTCATCTTTATTACTGCTTTAGGCGAAAATGATCGCGACGCAAACTCAATAACTTGTACAGTCATATAACCAAATACATTCGTAAAATTGAAATGAATGAATGTGTGGCGGCATCTACAGCGCCACATGCGAACTACGCATCAAAGACCTGACGTCAAAACAACATCCTGACGTCACTTAAATCCTGCATCGCGCAATTAGAGTTTACCGCGCGTTGGACATATATACAAGCTCCCGACTTCAACCTCTGGGCAATTTGCCCGCCAGACATAACACCCGTCTGGTCGGAGGATCCTCCCTTTTCTATGAGGGATGAGTGAACTTTACACCCTGTTCCTCATGCCCTTAAAAATGCAAATTTTCAAATGTATGCTTCATCTAAGTTGTGTCGTACTGTACTTGGCCCAAAATATGGCACTACGATTTTTTGAAAAGTATGGCTTTGACGAACGTCATCTCTGTTAAGCTTTGGTATCCAGCATAGCATTATGGAAGCAGTGGAGCAGTGGTGGCCCCGACTTACCAGGCAGGCGCTTTACTTTGTGTAAATAATTTCGTCACCACTGCTCTTAAAACGGTGAAGGAAAACATCGTGAGGAAACCGGCATGTCCTAGAACCAAAAATTCGAAGGCTTGTGACATCTACGAACTCGCACTGGGACCCCGTGGTAGATTACAGCGCAGCTTCTCGAAGAGAAGAGGCCTGTGTCCCAGTAGAGGGAACATTAGACGCTGATTATGCTATTATGCTGTCCTAGGAAAACGGTTCCGTCATAGTCACGTCATAGTATTTCATTTCATTTCAATTAATTACAATCAATCGTAATATCTGTCATTTGCACCAGTATTTGACATTAAAGTGTTAAAAAAACGCTCTGCTGTATTTCCACAGCCTATATTGTGTGACCGTTCACCGCTTTCTTAGTAATCCAAAGCTTTACTTGTGTGACATTCTTTACGTAAAGTTCGATGGCCCATTTTTACGGCCGGGCACTGTAAAATGTAAATACTTTGACCTAATAAACCATGTTTCAAACAAGAACCTTTAAAGCAAATAAAGTGTTGTCCTACAAAAGAATCGTAAACATGAGCTTTAAGCTTTACATCGTGTGCGAACATAAACATTGAACGTTTCTCTAAACAGAGTGGAGGTTTATTCGCAACATTCCGATGGTCCCCGTTTTATTAGAGAATCCCAGTGAGAATAGGGCTACCGTACGAATCACTAACCTACTAACAATGAGCTTTAAAAAAGCAGTCTCTTGTGACTTGGATGTTTTAAATTGGAACTGCTCTTATATTGAGTAACGTTTCAGATTTTTTTTACTTTTAATTCTGCTCCAACTTGCAAGATATCTTTCGTATTTGCGTAAGTGAAGTACTCCATGTTTTTATTTTATGCTTACACATATTTTCTTTCTAACTTATCCCATTCTCAAGATGTAAAATGATGAGCTTCCTGTTTTAAACGCGTGTATTTTTGCAGATACACACATTGTTTGAATTTCTGTTCATTCAATATAATAGACATATTTTTATGTACTCTGCTTCTTCTTTTCTTGTGGTTAGTGGCTAACCTGGTGTCAGAGTTTTAAAGCCACCCCTGACTTGTCTTTACATGACGTCGAGATTTATATAATATTTCTCAGGCATGCCGGTTTCCTCTCGATGTTTTCCTACACCGTTTTTGAAGCAAGTTATAATTATAGAATACGCACATGAATCATAAAAGTCAGAGGTGCGTGTGCCTTGGGTTCGAACTCGAGATCTATGACTTGGCAGTCCTACGGTTACACCACTAAGCTATCACTGCTACTATACTACGCATACGTTTTATGTACTTAGTCCTGTATTTATGAAAATCAAAAACAATATTACGGTTATTTTTTAATAAAATTTTACTTAACTTAAATCCAACTTAAAGAATTCTTGGCATTAAAATAAAACATAAATTTACGCTACAACTTACAAGGATAAAATAAAATTATACTAACAAAGGCGGTAGTGCTGTTCTCAAAATAGCGGATCTGCAAAAATAACCGGCTGTTTCCCACAGCCGAGTGCCATGGGCTACGTAAACATTCCTAGTTGGATTGCAAGTTCATTGGCTCTTAAAGCCAGTAGCCCGGTTTGCTGTGGCAACAAAATGAAACGAATGGTAAAAATGTTAAAAATATTCCACTTAAAATAACCTGCTGGCTTTATATAATGTCCGGGAAATTAATTCATTGAAAATATTAACACTAACTTAAATTGGCAGTAGGATCAAATCAAAAATGTTTTTTTTTTTATGAATTATGAATTGGCTGTCGCGGCAAATTGACATAGGGGTGTCAATTAGCTTACAATCACTTTTCTTGACTGTATAATAAAAGATACTTAGATTATTAAAATGCATAAGAAATTAAAATGATAAAAGAGACATTTTTCTCTCTTATTTCTAAAGTATTACTTAAATATGCAGTTTTCTTCGGCAGTTTTATTAAAAACTACGCTACACGCTTTTAACGTTACGTCCAACTTCAGACTTTCTTTTGCAACTAATTTAAAGTTATTCTGGCCAACACTTCAATGGATATGGATGAGCCGCGGCGGATTCAATCACCGCGAATATTTTTCCTAGAATGGAAGTTCGAATAATCGAATAAAATGTGTTTTTTACGCGATAGTAATCGATGTAATCAAGCGACAGAAAGGCGGATCATTAATTCGATGGCAGCAATGAACAACAAAAACATTTTAACTGAGTCCGTGTTCCGGACTGAATCTTAATGAGCGTTAATCTAAATTTCAATGGATCTGAAATAGGGTTGTCGGTGTGTACTTGAATCCCTCAATGAAAGGTTAACGCAAACAATTTTTTTTTTTTTTTTTTTCTATTGCATCTGGGCTATGCTCTATATAATCCATAATGCAGCATTGACAGCAGTGATAGCCTAGTGGTGTGAACCCTAGGCACACACCTCTAATTTTCAGATTCATGTCCGTATTGTATAATTATCACTTGCTTCAAAAACGGTGAAGGAAAACAAAGTGAGGAAATGGCATGCCTGAGAAATATTTTTCGACGGCATGTGAAACCAAGTAAGAGGCCGATGGGCGGCATAAAAACTCTGACACCAGGTCAGTCACTACACGAAAAAGAAAGAAAGATGAACTATAAAGTATTGTATCGAATACTTTAACCAGCTCTTTTCTTTTCAGAGGCTATGAAAAATATACGTGGTCTTAGTCAAATTCAGGAAATGACATTTCCTTACGTTTCAAGAGACACCAATACTGAAAAGAATTCGTTTCCATCAATCAACTTTGTTGCTTTGAGCAACCGAACTGCAAATCCCTCTGCGTCTTTTTTAAAACAAATCCACCATTTTTACATTTTGTTTCGTTTCTGTTTCCGAGCATTTCTCATTTCTACTGGACACTGCCTGTTCCAAACTTAGTCGTTCGTATAAATTCGGTACACAGTTTTATTCGAAATATCCGAGATTTTCAGTTCACTGTGCCCAACCCTAGTAATAAAATTGATGGCGCCAAAAGTAAACGTTTTCAACTCGTTACCTATTTTGTTGTTTTCAGTATTTTAAACTCGGATAATTGAGTTTACAGTAAACCAATAAAATAGGTTGAATAAGTAGTTTTTTGACTTCATTCAGTGAGATTGGAATTCTGCGTAACGTTTCTAATAACCTAAACAATTAGATATACAGTTTGAATCGAATGAACAGTTCAATAAACTGTTTTATTTATCCGAACGAAACGATTCCGAGATGTACCTGCTGAGTACCTACGTATTGAGCAAGAAGTTAAATAATAGAAAATTTATTTTAAAACTCCCTTACAGCGTTTTCCCACTTATCCGTATCCGATTCGTATTCGTTTTTAATCCGGTTTGGCCATCCTAGTAATTGTATGAACGTCTGTGCACTCATGCGTATAAGGTTCGTGTTCGATTCGTAAATTCTCACTTCGAGTCGTATTTTGACGGATCAAAACCGAGTATTTCAAACAAAACGAAACAAATACGGATAAATGCGCATACGCTAATGAATTTCCATACAAATATGATTTCATATCTGTCAAATTCTATGATCATAGTTAAATGTGATGCTGTTCTTCATTTTTACGTATTACACTTATGATCATATAAACGTCATACTTAATCAAAATGGATAACGATTGGCTTAATCGTTATCCATTTTGATTAAGTATGACGTTGTGTTTGATTTAGCCATTTTTGAGGTTAGACGGGTATGATGTATTTGCTGTCAAATACGATCCCTTAACTATGATCATAGTCAATATGAATCATATGTGGTTATTATACCGTCATAGGTTCTTTATATAAAAATTACTCATACGTATCTGATCATATTTCTATGATAGTCTAATATGGCTCTAAGTAACGGGCGTCCAGAAAATTTGTCATTTTCAACAGTATTTGACATTAAGGTGTCAAAAAACTCTTAAATTAGACAGCTGATAATGGGAGGCCGTAAACCGCTTTCTCAGGAAACCAATGCTAACACATTAATAAAATTTCGTTCACCTTTTATTCGCAGTATAAATTCATTGCCAGTATTAATCTATTGTAAAGCCATTGTCTACAGAAGTACAAGTGAAAAAATCACTTCCCAATCGGTATTTTCGCACCGATATTAATTCGTATTGTATTGTTATTGCGGCCATTAATCATAATTGTTTTATTGTTCTTTTCGATGTAACAAACATGTGTCGAGGAACAACTGGACGTGCTTTAAACAACAAATAGAAAAGTTTCGTTGCGATAAGATCCGTTAATCTACAAACATCCTGAGAATTTTAAACGTTCGATATGAGTAGAATTAAGAATGAAAACAATGTATAGTTGAAATTCTTTTCAGGTTTTTTACCCGACTGCGCTACAGCAAAGATGTTGGGTTATGTTTTTTTTTTACTGGAATCTAGCAGGTTAATCGGCCAAACTGCTTTTTTTTTCGAGAAGGCATGACATTATTTACCAGGATTTTATTGCTTGGTTTAAAAAAAACTCTGAGGGTTCTATTAAGCCACTGTAAGGCTTCAACATCAATAAAACACAAAACAATACCACCCCAAAATTAAGCTCGACAAAAACTGTCACTTGACAAAAAATCAAACAATCGATAACGATTTGCAGTTAAGCATAATTCATTGTGCTAAACGTTCCCGCCATTGAACGACAAAGCCGGCGACATCTTGCTGACAATAGGTCGCTCAGTACCACAACGTACCACAATGGGCGTTTGGGACCAAATAGTTCCACAAAGCCCTCGGAAGCCACTCGATATCCGCCACTAATAAAAACCGGATCCCGGATACCGCGATACCGAACACGGCGACTACACTTTTTGTCCGCAAAAAAAAGGAGAAACCCCCAAAATTTAGAGCCCACTTCATAAAGTACGAAGTTTTAAATTTTGGAGCCGTTTTTGTTGGCTTTATCATTTGGGGGCTGGCTACGGAATAGTGGGTGGATGTACTGAATGAATGAGCATTACAATGCCTTGTTTTGCATGATATTCTGCTGATTATTGCAAAACAAGTGACAGATAAGCATTTGGTACAAAATCTTTATCGGTCTTCCATAGATCTTTATGCAAGCTTCTTTATAATCCTAACTATATAATATAATAGATATAATATAATATAATATAATATAATATAATATAATCCTATCCTACTTCCTACTGTTATATTATATTATTATTTAATATTATAAACGCGAAAGTTTGTGAGGCTGGATGTATGGATGGATGGATGTTTGTTACTCTTTCACGCAAAAACGAATGAACGGATTGGGATGAAATTTGGCACCCAGATAGTTTATAACCTGGATTAACACAGGATACCTTTTATCCCGATATTCCAATGGAATTGAGACTTATGCGGGTGAAACTGCGGGGCGCAGCTAGTATAATATAATATAAATACTTAGTATAATAATATTATAATTACGAAAGTGAGTTTGTTTTTTACGCTTTCACGCTAAAACGGCGAAACGGATTAGAAATTTGACACATGGGTATACCATGACCTGGAAAAGGACATAGGCTACTTTTTATCCCGATATTCCCATAGGATCCAGACTTATGCGGGTGAAACCGCGGGGCGCAGCTAGTTTAAAGACATAAAATACAATTTACTATTCGACTTTGTAAAGTTAATTAAAATTACACAAAATTGATTTTCTTTGAAATGAATGGCCTTCCATCATGAAATTACTCCCTAGACTTACCCTACTACTTTAGTTCTTATTTGTTTTATCGATTTAGGTTCAATTGCCTCCACTGTTATTACGTGGTGACACAGTTTACGGTAGGTATAAGTAACTAATAACATGATTGAAAACCAGAGAAAAGGATCTTCTTCTATGAGTTTAGCTTACGAAGATAACTTCAGTAGCATTTTAGAGGTATGGGGAACAGAAAAGGGGAGGATCCTCCGACCAGACGGGTGTCGTGTCTGGCGGGCCACTGTTCAACGATTTTTTTTATATTTTTTTATATAGGGCATCTCGCAGTTGACTTCTGAGGAGGTCGTAGCTGCTTAACCGGACTTTCCTGTGGCTGCCTTAAGCTACTAACTTAAAGCATCCTGCCAGGGCTGTCCAACGATTGATGTCGGATAATCTTATATATTTTTTTCGCGCGGTAAACTCTAATTGCGCAATGCAGGATTTGTGTGACGTCAGGTCTTTGATGCGTAGTTCGCATGTGGCGTAGATGCCGCCACAGCATCGTACATTTCAAGTCGCCATCAAAATTACGTGTATCACTTGACATTTATCCTGTACCTTCCCCCCAAAACGTAGCCTTGCAATAAATATGTATCTCACACATATTTACAGCAAACATCCCCGCCACACAGGGAAAAGTGTAAGATCCACAGGCCCAAACAAACAATAGTAAGAAGATATGTCTGGAGGTTGCCAAACAACCCACCCCAATAGAAAACAAATTGACATTTCAATAGAACTCGCCCGAGGACCAGCCTATTTGCAATTCAAAGAACCACTCTTCAATAACATGCCAACGTATGGAAGTAAGTGCGTTTTGAAAAGGATCTGATTTCTATAGCGAGTACCTACATATGCGAGGACTTGGTTACAAGGAAGATTTTTTTGATAACTACATTATATTTGACGAAAATTTGTTCAAAGGAAAAATATGAAAATTATGTAGAACACACATTTTCATTAATAATTTAGGGAAGAAAAAACTTGTCTGTATTATTTCAACACTGTTTTGTAAACAAGTACATATATATATTTATTTAAAAGCTAGATAGCTATTTAATCTTTGAGTATTCCTCTTGCATTCTATAACACTCCGACTAAATAAAAAACAAAGATAGAGCGCTGCGAACAATACAGTGAAGCATGCTAAAACTACACCGCCGCTCAGTGCATACACGCTCGCACGCGCACATTTACAACCATTTACAATGACACTACAATCAAACTACACCACACAAAGTGCACACATGTTTACGAAACCGGCTTCACTGTCTTGGTTTTTTATTTTGTCGGACCTATAACATCATTATCTGCCTAGCCTTTTCCCAACTATGTTGGGGTCGGCTTCCAGTCTAACCGAATGCAGCTGAATACCAGTATTTTACATGGAGCGGCTGCCTATCTGACTCAGTTACTTCGTACCACGATACCCCTTGGTAAGACTAGTTGTCAGACTTTCAGGCTGTTGACGACCCGTAACGACTGTCAAAGATCTACGAATGACAGCCCGGATCAACGGCTTAACGTGCTTTCCGAAGCACGGAGGAGTCTCGGTATGTAAGGATACTCACCTATCCACGAACCAACCGCGGCAAGCGTAGCTTAACCTGATCGATCGACCCGTCCGGCTGTTATTACTTAGCCTCAAGCCCCTCGTCTAAGTTATAAGTTTATAACATATCGCACCTTTGGTAGAACAAGGGCATAATTGTCATAAATTGCCAAAATGACTTAAATATGCAGAAATGCTTTAAAAAGGCCCTTTGAACTGGAGGGACAAAGACATTCGTTTGGCAATTTTTGACAATTATGCCCTTGTTCTATCAAAGGTGCGATATGTAGTTTCAATGATACATTCATATTTTAAGTCTTAAATTGTTGCCATAGTATTCATAACCACAGTCCCCCCGCACTGAACAACTTAATAGCACAGTAATAAAGTCATTCTATGTGGAATCGTAGCTAAACAAATAAACTTATGTGATGTAAAGTGCATTAACAAAGTTCCCTTACCCCGAATGAGTCAGTACTCAGGCTCCCCGCGGGGAAGACGCGCCCCCTGCAGGGTAATTCAACGAGTACCCACTAATACTACATTTATGGTTTCCTATACAAAACTTATAATAGAGACTAGTAAGCCTTTTGAAATCGAAGAGATTGGATAACTTTTTACACCGTTTTTATCAAGTTTTTGCAAGATAATCATTTGCACAAACTCACTTTTTCTTCCGAATCCATTATCTGATCGATCAGCGATAATAATATGAATTTTAGTAGTAAAACCGACGGATACTTTTCTTTGTTCTAGAAATATTGATTGAAAAAGTAGTAGTTAATAATTTAATGACGGTTCAAGAAAACCTTTCTACCAACCGAGACATTCTACGACGAAGTAAAAGTTTTAAAATGAAATTACAGCAATAAGTTCCGTAATGTTAGTTTATTATCACGACGATAATCTTAAATTAAAATCCACTCTACAGTGACTTACTTATTGACGTATTGTTCTTCTGATTCTATTAGCGAGTACCTGGTCGACCGAGTTCTACTCGAGTGAAAATAGAGAATGCTCATAGTTCATACTAATTCCATGCTGCTATGATAGTAGGTACTTACTTATTCCATGCTGCCATTTCATTATTCTAAGGTAGCCATCTTGTTTTAAACTTTGGGCGGCCGAGCTCAGCTCGGGTAAAAATATGGAGAAAACGAATTTTCTCAGATTTGAGACTTAGCTAGATCGATTTTTCGCCCCCGTAAACCCCTATATTGTAACGTTCATCTAAATCGTGAGAGCCGTTTTCGAGAACTTGATTACGAATATAAATATAAATATATGCAAATATTGTTCGTTTAATATTATTAGGATAGAGAATGCACGAGAAATTTCTATTAAAAGTGATGTAAGAAAGAAAGAAAGAAAAATAAGTTTATTTGTCACAGAAACACGAGCATAAAAAAAAATAGATGATAAACTCGAGTAAAAATAAGCAAAAGAAACAGAATAGATTTAAATACAATATGTGCTATGGAGACCCACAGCACAGCGCTGATTTTCAGCGCGATGTAGATAGGCTACCTACTGTTCTTTATAAGCTTGTGGCTAAACTTCCCATGTCAATCATATAATCCGAAATGGGTACATTCAACCGACGACAGAAAACGTAATCATCTGCTACGCATCCACTCGTAAAAAGTAATCTTTCTTTCAAAGCGACGACAATGTGAAAGTATGGCGTTTAATATAAAGAGCATTACATCACACATTTTTTGTTGGATCTTTATGAAAAATAGACCCATCTTGGATTACTCATGCTAAGTGTTGAAAGCGATGAATCATTTTATCTACAATGAGGTAAAGGGGGAAAAGAAGCTTTTGAATATTTGAGATTTAGATTTGGATCCCGTGAAATTCAAAGGAGAATGGGCAAATTGGGACCACCCTCCCAATAGCAATAAGATGTATGTCATTGGATAGGTCTTTTTAATAGAAACAACTTTTGCTATGACAGCTTTGTTGTCACAGTTGTCCATTCAGAGGTATATGACATACAAGTTTTGATAAAAATATATTGGAAAAAGCGCTTTTTTACATTTTTTTTTATTTTTATTTTTTTATGCTACGAAAGTGAGCAAACAAGCAGACGGGCCACCTGATGGTAAATGGTCACCGTCGCCTATAGCACCTACTATTCCATTAGTTATACGATGCATTATAATGGGACAGCAGAATGCGTTGCCCACCCTGAGACTTTAAGATGATACGTCTCATGTGCCTGTAATTACGCTGGCTAACTTGCCCTTCAAACCGGAACACAGCAGTGCGAACACTACTGCTTGGCGGCAGAAATAGACAAGCCGGTGGTACCGACCCAGGTGGACTTTGCACAAAGTCCTACCACCTAGTAAACATACATTTGTTTTATGATAATGCTTTATTTTACAAACTAACTCGTCCTCGCGCCTGATCAAGCGCTTGGGAATGGTGCGGGGTGCCCCTCCCCTCCAAAACGGTTTCGTGGAGCCGCCGGTGCGCTTGCAGCGAAGCAGGTAAAAAAACGTCACGTCGTCAGTCGTTCGTTGCTATTGTGCGTGAATTATTGTTTGTTTCCGTATTACGCTTCTTTTTACGACATCGACCTAAGCATTATTTTTGGACACTGATTTATCCTTGCGAACTCTGTTTGAACTGGCTATCACAACGGACTTTTGAATTGCACCTCGATCGGATAATAGTTATGGAAGATTTTCGAAACTGTGTTATGTGTAGGCGAGGCCTTTATCGTGGCAGATATCAGCGACATACTCTGACAGATAATCTCCCAAGAACACAACCAGAAGTTGCTGCTTTCATACAACAACATGCAGTTTTGGAGGTGAGTGTCTTCTCATTCATCTTTTTTTTTGTTATAAAATGCATTTGTTTGTTTGACCTAATCGCATTATTTAGTCATTTTCTCGTTCGGGTTGTTGTCCCGGGTGTGCATTACATAAAATAGGTAATGTACTTTTTTAGAAAATAAATATAATAATAATAAATGCTGGGCCAACTAGCACAGCGCCTTCTAGCCCCAAACTAAGCAGAGCTTATAGGTACTATGGGTGCTAGACAACTGATATAATACTTATTAACTTTTTTGTAAATACATATTATACAGTCAAAATCTGTTATAGCGACATCGAAGGGACTACTCATATTCGGTCGTAAAAACCGATAGTCGTAACAACCGGTGATATTTTTGAGGTACAAGAGAAGTGTGTAGAGTGTGATACACCATATTCCTTGGCCAAGTCTTTGTTTGAAATTCCGCTCTTTAGCTTTGATATAATACGCGATTTTTCTTCGATATCGATTTGTTTTCTTTTTCTTTTCGACATGTTCAAAGATTCACAATTAACTCAAAAATATGCTTTGGTGCGTCTTGTGTACAGATAAGTAACAAACTGACTGAACAGATATGAGAAAGCGGACTTTGATTTTATTGCTTGCACGTGTATTTTGTTTCTGAGAATTACAAAAGACCCTAAACTCGACATGTTTTTGTTTACTTTTACGATCTTAATAGCCACTGACCAGATGTGGACACCGTTGCCTATTCAAATTGTTTACAATAAAACTGGTCGTTCTAACAGATACAATTCTCCGAAAATATTGGTTAAATAAGGTCGCTAAATGAGATATGTCGTAATAAGCAATGTCGTAAAAAGCAGTATTTTTTATAAGGCGATCATATGGCATTCAGTCGGGACCTTTCATTTTGGTCAATATAACCGGTATGTTGTTTTAAACGATGTCGTCGTAAACGGTTTTAACTGTATATAGAAAACACCCAGACTGTACACAATTATTTGGAAATAAATGCCATGTGAGAATTGAACCCATGACCCTTGGCGCAGAAGACCGTTGTGAAAATCACTACGCCTACGGGCCAGTCATAAAAGTAGATATATCACTCGTGTAATACCCATGACGACAGTGTAATACCACTAGTACAAACTTCTATTTGACCACTCCTAGATACTTTTTACCTCATAAAATATAATATGTACAAGCTCTTTAAGTGTTGATATTGTGCATACTGTTTAATAATATTTTTTTTTTATTATTATCAGGTGATATTCAACAACACTAGGAGCGTGTGCCATAGATGCTGGCAGAGAAGTATAAATGCTGGAAGACCGCCTGTTGCAGCTGAAGTGCCAGAAGCTCCTCAAGACAATGAACAAAATGTCCACATACTTCATGTTCCTGAGTACAAAAGAGCGCCAAATAACCACAGGCATTGTATTTTCAATAATTGTGTTAATGGTACTCGACACCGAATACCAGAGGCTATTACAGTCCACGTCTTCTGTGAATATAAACTGTACATACCAGGTGAAGCTAGAGTGTGTAGAGAGCACCTTGAAGGCAATACCTGGGATGAGCTGCCTGATTTCTGCAATACATCTCACGATTTCACAGCAGCCCAGTTTAGTCATATTTGTGACATTTTACGAGCATCGATTCGCCGTGGTTCAAGATTCGATTTTAGTGTTCGCGGAACGCTAACGAACGAAGAAATGCATTTTTGGGTTGGTCTCAACAATGAACAATTCAATGCTATTTTAGATGAAACTCCTTCACTGGGTGAGAGATGTAGTGACCCAAGAACCACGTTAGCCGCACTATTAATTAAACTTCGCACGGGGGATTCAAATAAACGCCTTTCAACATTATTTAATATGTCGAGAAGAAAGTTCGAAAGATATTTAAAAATAGCGCGTGAATGCTTAACAAATGAATATGTTACACAACACTTGGGTATTGATCATATAAACAGGGATGACATTCTGGCAAGAAACCTAACAATTCCAAAAAACCTCTTTGGGAATGAAGAAAATAGCAAAATAATATTGATATGTGATGGAACTTACATTTATATAAACAAAAGCAGCAACTTTCTATTTCAAAGACTGTCATACAGTTTACATAAATACCAAAACCTGTTGAAACCGTTTTTAATTGTTGCCTCAGATGGCTATATAATTGATGTTATAGGACCATTCGCTGCCACCAAAACTGACGCACAAATCATGCACGATATCATGACCAGCGAAGAAAACCCTTTACATATTTTATTACGAGAAAATGACGTCTTCATCTTGGACCGTGGATTTAGGGATGGGTTGGAATCCATAGAAGCATGTGGCTACGAATATTATGTGCCACCAACTAAAGATCGTCGAGAGACACAACTCACCACCGAACAAGCGAACGAAGCGCGCGCTGTAACAATGTGTCGATGGGTAGTGGAAGTGGTAAACGGTCGATTTAAACGTGATTTTAAACTTCTGCGGCAAAAATATTTTAATAGGGCGCTGCCTAATATGTTCGCCGATTTTAAAATTGCTGCAGGGATTATAAACCACTTCCACGTGCCCATCGAAGACAACGCCCATGCAGAAGAATTTTTAAATCATATCAGACGCAAGGTCGATACTCCAAATCTTTTGTACTCATATGTAGATCGAAAACGATTGAATCACCGGAGGGCAGATTTCCAACGAATTGAAGCAAACCAGCTAGAAAACTTCCCAAGGCTCACTGAGGATCAAATAATAGTACTAGCCTTGGGTACATACCAATTAAAACTTGCGCGAAGTTATTGTAGCGAACATCTGCAGAATGGCTTATATCTAATAGAAACATACAGAGAAAACCAATTAGAAGATTTGCCCAATTACGGTATACAAGAAAACGCGTGGCTTCTACGTGGTCGTATCCAATCCCGTCATGTAAGGCAAAAAATATATTATTGTTATATTTTGATAGCAAATGAAGGCAACAACATTGTCGAACATTATTGTTCATGTTTATCGGGAAGGCGAACGATGGGCACATGTGCCCATATTGTCTCAATAATCTGGTATTTAGGGTATGCGATTTATGAAGGGTTTACTGCACCAGCAATGTTTTTAAATGACGTCATAATCGATGATCCCTAGGTCACGCGTATCCTAAATATCAGACTAGAGATCTTGTAGTTTTATGTATTTATAACATTGTATTTATAACAATAAATAGTTAAATAAGTATAAGTGTTGTTATTTTATACCCCAATAATATATTCATTATTACCCTTTCTTGAAAAAAGAAAGAAAATATTTATGTAATATTGTAACTTATGAGTCTTTTATTTCTGAATGGACAACTGTGACAACAAAGCTGTCATAACAAAAGTTGTTTCTATTAAAAAGACCTATCCAATGACATACATCTTATTGCTATTGGAGGGTGGTCCCAAGTCCCATACATTTTTGCCCATTCTCCTTTTCTTACGTTTTTTGCAATTTACAGGTCAGTGTCAGGTTGTATCTTGCTAAAAATATGATTCGCGACTACAGAAGATATTGTATTTACAGAATTATTTTGCGGGCTTCTAATGCGGATCCATCTTAAGTAATCGGTTGCGATCGTACAGATCATTTTCGGTATTTAATCATACTGGGGCTACTGCAACAGTACTGACGTTCAAATTATGTAAATTTGTCTTAGGTACGCCGGAATTACACTCTTGACATTTGCCTTTCAATTAGCAACAAGAAATAGTCAAATTGAATCCGGTAAATATAAAATTAAATCGTTTCATGTATTTCACAGCCTTCATTTTCCCGCCAAAGAGCATCTATTTGGTTGAACCCATCGATTCCGACATCAATGGTTGAACCGTACAATATTGTCATTGCATGATGTAATCACGAGGAGCTCGTGGCTAAGTAATAATAGCCGCACGGGTCGATCCATCCAAGTTAAGCTAAGTTTGCCGGGGTTGGTCCGTGGATGGGTGACTATCTTTACATACCGAGACTCCTCCGTGCCTCGGAAACCACGATAAGCCATTGGTCCCGGCTGTCATTCGTAGATCTTTGACAGTCGTTACGGGTCGTCAGAAGCCCGTAAGTCTGACAACCAGTCCTACCAAGGGGTATCGTGTTACCCAGTAACTGGATTTTGGAGGTCAGATAGGCGGTCGCTCCATGTAAAATACTGGTATTCAGCTGCATGCGGTTAGTCTGGAAGCCGACCTCAACATAGTTGGGAAAAGGCACATAGCATAATGTACTCATTTTAATTATACATTCAAATAAGAACAATATAAAATAGCTACACTACAACATCAAAGCCCATACGACGCCCTTATTAATCGCTACTCTTGTGTAATAAAACATCCAACCGTCTATGAAGTGACATAATTATCTAATAACAATCCCAACACGTGTTCACACGGCCATCATCCGGCGAACATTTAATCCGATATTACGAAATCGTACATCTGCACGGTGTTAAGTAATCGTACGAATCGTATGTGCCGTACAATGGGAGCTACACGTGGTCCCGCAGTTACGAAGAACAATAAAAATCATTTTAATGCCCGCACATATTTTGTTGGCCCCGAAATGTGCGACATTGTTGTCGTTAACAAGAAAACGTAATACAGTCGAGCGTTCATATGGAGTTTATGAGTTCGTGAATTGAAGACAAAATATCGATTTTCTTTTTTGTTGGGACGATAAGGAATGCATTGTTTTAGTTGCGTGCCAATATCAGTGGGTGAATCTGAAGGAATTTAGATTACTTACTGATAGTAAAATCTTTGTTTTAATTATGTTAATATTTTTTATTTTTCGTTCCTTTCTTTATAGTGTTAAATATATCAGCAAATATGTAGCTCGATGTGAAACGGAAACGGGCCCAGACAGGAAATTATAAATAAGTACAATTAATCTTAACTCTTCTCATACATCCATTACCAAACTGATAAATATCCTTATCAATTGACACAACAATTTAAAATGAAACCCTTTTACAAAAACATGTGGGTAGTTTAACAAAATGCACATTTCATTCATTGCCTTCATCTGTTTATGAGTTGCATCAACAGGTCTTTGTTTCCCTGTGACGTAATCGGAACCGAAATTAGAAAATAGAACGAAACGTTCTTTGTTCAAAATGGAAAAAATCCGTTAACGTACTTCAATTTTCGAACACATTTGTAATAACAGAGCTTTGACTCTTTGAGTACTTTAGCAAAACTATGTTTGTGGTTATTTATATTTAGGGGAGATCAAATTAAGTTTTATGAGCCGTCAAAAAAGGTCCTTTGTCTAGAGTTCTTTTGTTGATTGTCGAATGTTGTAATAAAATTATATTGACTGGGACTTGTGCATATTTTATATGCATTCGTTGTGTTTCGTTCTCATTTTGTGGTCTTCAAAGTTGCTCAGTAAAATTATGGTCCATAAATTATTCCCCACATTTTTGTGAGCGTACATTTGAGCTTTACGCTGCCTTATTTACCGGGTCTCTCACTCTGTATTCTGCGGTTTCGAAAGTAAAAATTAATGAAGCTGTACATGAAATACGTGGATTCATTAGGAAATGTTAATTAAAACCGTGTAAGTTCTCAATTTGGACGGAGTAAAAATAAGGTCATCAAGTGAACCAGTAATTTCTTGCGCGTTAGATACTCCTAGAGTAACGACAAATTTATTACCGACTATTTATAGTCGGCCATTAAAACTCCAGAGGTTATCGTGAGTGTGCGCCGAGCTTTACGAGTGCGGTTTGCGATACGACTAATTTGTAGTAGTGTGGAGTAAATCTTATCTTAATTGCAGAAACACTTGAAATTAACCAAAAATATCTAAGATAAGTTATTTTTTTACCTGTTGCTGGTTGAGAATATCATGCCAAGTTTGTTGTACGTACCTGTAACAATAAATTAAACAGTTAGAATAACGGAGAAAAATAATTAAAAGGAAACGAAGTGCTAAGTTAATTAAAACAACAATAACTTTGTAATTATTAATCTTCGCATAATTTAATGTGAAAGTCAAAACAAATTAAAATTATTTTTGTAATTAAATTAGTTTCAATTTTCAATCATGTCTGAAATAATTAGATTTGAAAATAAATTAATCGTATTTCGCATCGGTGCTATTATAATTTAATTGTTACAATGCATATCGTGATGCTTGGTTTATTCAATCCATAATTTATTTATTACTTATTCCAATTAATAAAAATAATCAGCGTAGATATTGAGAATGCGCAGGACACTTGATCATCTGCGTTTTCCTAATTAAAATGAGGCTGGGAACTATTCTAAACAAATGGGCCAGTATATTTTTGCAGCGAGCGTCAATGGGCCCCACAACCCAATTACATACTGAAGAATTATATTATAAGTAAAAAGAGGAAGATAGGTTACACACTCAAAACAAAACTTGGCTAATTAGCCTAGATATGTACGTATCGTCTTGTCCCTTTCTCGCTCCCGCTAATTACGACATGCCGTCCTACTTTCACGTGTCATCTAATAGTAAGATATTGTGCCGTTTTTGAAGATCGAATGTTGGGTTGGATCGAATATTGGAAATAACTATCTTTTCTGAGGTTAAGCGCGAATTTCACCAAAACAGAACGCGATCATTATTTTCTGTGGAATATTGACACTGACAGCTCTTGAGCTCTTGAGTCGCCGACGGAACGAAATGTTGCTATTTAAAATATTATATTTATATGAACATTTAGGACTAAGTATTGTATTTATTTTAGATTTCTTATTTTGTTATTTCACTATTCACACTGTTATTTCACTATAATTATGTTGCACCGGTTGACGTCATCACGTCAACAGCTGTCGCTGAAAACCAGCGGCCGTTTTGCGTTGATGCGACGCACATTTCCCCCCAAATTGTTATTTTGGTGTTTAGTTCTTTCTTTGCGTCATGTTTACCGCAAATAAACCTATTTTCTTTTTTTTTAATTGAACGCTGTTTGGAGGTGCTGATCGCGTTGAGTTTCATAGGTGAAATTCGCACTATGTACACAAATAATTTGTACTTTTTCGTGCTTCTGAATCCCGTCACGAGTGTCATAGTTAACACCAATGATCGCTTACCGTGCTGACTTAGGTCGGTACTTAAAGACTAACGAAATTTCTTTAGGATCGTATTAACATAACACGTATTGAGTAATAATTATCTAGTAATTATTCCTATAGACAAAACTACTTATTTTCATCAAGACGGAGGCTGTAAGTTATCCAAGCTGACCGTTGAATGAGTTCAAAATAAAAATAAAAAAATTTTAATTTAATTAATAAAAAAAAAAATTAACAAATAAAAAAAAAAAATAACGAACATCTTGAACAAACATGAAATGCAAAGATTTCCTTATGTAACGAAACTGAACATGAAATAGGATTTTTGAAAATTCATCCCCGAGAGGGGTTAAATATGGGATGCAAGTTTTTATGGAAGTTCGTATTTGTTGCCGATGGGAACTCCCTTCAAGCACATGGCTTATCTCATAATTAGCTATGCCATTAACTTATCAAACATTAATGGAGGTCGGTTTGCAAAACCATCCAGACAAAACCACTAAAGTAAACTAGACCTACGTAAAGAATGGTAAAACCGTGCTTTCAAATTTTAGTTTAAAATCCAAATACAAATCAACAATAGCGAATACAGATATAACTCCATAAACTTCTACAATGTGCAATCGCAATACCAGCTAAGCGTATTATTTAGCAATTTAGCTCAAAACGACATTTCGAACAAGCTTTAGCGGGAATTTAACCGCAAATCGGTAAATGCATTTGATTTCGAGAATACAGTAATAACTGCACCGAGTAGGGACACGAGTACGTGACTAGTCATTACTTCTCTATCGATAAATCGTATAAGTAACCGTCCACACGCCGCGATTTGCCGAGTTTTATTGCGATTGACGAGTGTCGATAAGTCCAACCCCACGCCAACCCCATCCAATTACTTACAGTACGGAGACTGCGTGAGGACGCGTCCTTATCTAAATTTCATCTGAAGAAGTCGCAGAATCAAGCCGCTTGCCCTTTTATGCGATTGTATCGTGATGGAAACATCGCAATTCTATTTTCTATCGACACGCAAACCAAGATAAGGGAGCGATGATATCTATTTATACAATAGTGTTGGCTGTGGAAAATGTTGACGTCTGATGTCATACAACACTTGTTGGCTATGTTCGTATTCATTGCGATTCTACTAAGAATAGGAATGATCTTGCGCCATATTGTGACGTTTTAAGGCTCCTGCTACAGGCGCGACGAGACGGTTTTTTTTTTTTTTTTTTGACGATGGGAAATTATCAAATAACTTCTCCCGCTCTGGGTGGAGCGGGAGGGCGTGTCAGACTTTTACTGACTAAAACCCACCCGTGTTCCTTCCGTTGCCTGTGTGCCGGGGTCGCGATATCCCTTTCGGACAAACTCGCAACCCCGGCAGGCATTGGCCCTTCCGGACCCCGTCAGTTGGTGCTGACATCTCTTTGAGGCGCGCGTGGAACACAACGCGCCGTCGACCCGGGTCTGGTCCCTATCGGATGGCGAGCTACCCATTGCTCACCGTCCGCAAGCCCGCGCCTACGGTGGCGACGGTGCGAGGCGATTCTAGTAGAACAATTTCCATGAAGTTTTCATAGAAATTGTTCTACTAGAGTCGAGTCGCGCCTATCGTTTACTCATTTTGGAGCAACGTCAGTGAGATAACATAAAATTAAAATAAAACATTCGGTGCAGTCTTTGGGGACTGCCGATAGAAGTGAAAACTAAGTAACTTGTGAATTGTATATCTATGTACATAATATATACACAGTATATATATAGCTCATGGGAAGCGTGCGGTGACGATGACGCGAGTTCCATGATTTTTGTCCACCAAAAAAGTGCTCAACGCGCCTAAAGAGCTTTTCACTTCAAAAAAACACAATACAAACAAAAACAGATATTAAAAAAAAAACTAAAACAGATAACAAAAAATTTTCTTTGCAAGCCGTACATTTCAAGTTTCATTTGACATTTGACGTTCCTATTAAATCGCATTGTAGAACAACAGTTGTTGGTGCACTAAGAGAACACATTGATTTACGACTCTCTGTATTTTCTTTAGTCAATAAATCGCTTGAAAGAGTCCAAGTCTCTTTAGTTGGTCTGTATTAAGTCAAGCGTACCTTTCCATTGTACGTATGAGAAAAGTTCTGTATGTATCTAAGAGTTAGGTAAGCAATTTGGTCTCGCAACAGAAACAAAACTAACGTAGAGTATCAATCTTACTGCAATATATCCTTGTCTTTGGAGTCCTTTACTATAAATACATATTATAAATAGGGATTGCAATCCCGCAAAACGGGATCACGCATTCCCGCGGGATCCCGCACCTTCAAAGCACGGATCCGCGGATCCCGCAAATTAAATTTAGAGTACCTGACGGTTCAGCCTAGTAGCGTTAGAAGCCGAGAGAGTGTTTTCAGCATCTGGATATATTTGCAGTTCACTCAGAAGCAGGCTCGGAGATGATACAATAAATGCCATTTGCTTCTTAAGAGCGTGTTTTCAAAAGTTATCACCATAGGTTGATATGATAGTAACAGCATCTAAAGAAAGTTGTGATTTGATTATTAGTCATTATTTATGAATAAGACTGAATTAAAAATATAAAACTGTTGTTAGTAGTAAGGGTAAAATTAAACAAAACTATTAAACTATGCCAAACATTTAAAGTTGAATTTAAGAAAACAGATTACAAATCACTTATACTTAATTAATAGATAAGAAATAATTTCTGTTACTTAATATAGGAAATATTTAATAAAAGTTGATTTTCACACAAAAATCTGTAGTTTCAATTTTATTTTATAATATAGTTTCAAAGATACGGGATTACCGCATATCAATCCCGCGGGATTGAATGGGCTGCGGGATTGCAAACCTTAATTATAAAACAAAGTCGCTTTTCGCATTTGTCTGTATGTCCGCGTTGTTCTTCTAAAATACGCAACGGTTTTTGATGAGGTTTTCGACACAATTTAGAGAATGTATTCCGAAAGGTTTATGTGTATAATACTTTAATATTAAACTTATAGATAATTAAGAAATCTCGATGTTTTGTCTAGTAGTAAAAGCCTTGCGAAGCAGGGGCGGATAGCTGGTTGGTATTAAAATGACTTTGATCCCGATTCGAGCCAGCGGGGTCATTGCGTAGCACACATAAAATGATAATTGATCGCACGCAAAGGGTTTCATTTCGACAGTTCACCCACGTTCATTGCGTTATTTACGTTGTTGAGTAGACGAATTTGTCAAACCTATGAATCAATGGATTAGCAATATCCTTCAAAAATGACGGATTGTGATTGAACCTGTGTTAAGCAATTAGGGAGCACCCTAATTGCGTATAATTTTTTTAATAAAAAAAAAGTTACATACAATCGGTGCAAATGCCACAAAAAAAATCCAAATGCAAACTTCAGACAAATTACCTAAATCCAACTAAATATTCGATCATCTATCCAAACGCAGAAACAAAACAACAGTAAAATATAATTAATACAAAAGGTATAATAATACCTAATTTGAACTTCCACGAATTTTAATCAGGTAGGTGGATACGGTTAATCAAAGTTAGTCTTAAGTTTTGCACCGGGTTACCCGGAGTACTCGTATTCCCCGGATTTCAATTTTCCAGTTGATTTATCCAAGGTTGGTTTAGATAAGCTCTAGGCAGGGGGAACGTATGGGGATCTTTCTTATTTGGCCACGGTGGATGAGAAATGGGTAGCAATTTTTTTTCATGTTTTTGCCCGATTTTTTGTGTTTTGGTGAGGAATCTTTGTAACTGAAATGGTGGAAATATTTTTGGGTTAGATTCTCGCATTAAACAGTTATATTCCGAATCTCAGACTAAAAAACACAAAAAACAACTAATACAAGGTGTTTTTTTTTAATATCCCATAACTCTAGGGAATGAATGAGACAATATCAAAGAATCAACTGGCATTATTGTTTTTTTTTTTCATTTTTCATTCAAATTAATTCGACAATGTCACGATGTCACTTATGTAAAAACCCATAGGTGAAAAATAAAAAAACATTTCATTCAGACTATTTTTGTTCATTAAAGCTCGTACAGACCAGCGCGACGCGACGCCGCGCCGCGACACGGACAATACAATTTCTAAGAAAACTTGACGGTATAACAATAACCGGTGTCGCGTCGCGCTGTCGCGTCGCGCTGGTCTGCACGAAGCTTAAAAAGAAAATATAACAACGTCGCCTTTTCTGAGCTTTAAATATGAATGATTCGTTTTAATGAAAATTATTTACTCGTACTTATCAATGAAACTTAGATACCTACACACATCGAGAGTCTAGTGCTAAGTTATCTTTTAAAAAACAAAAAATTGAAAAATAACTTATATGCTAGTTCATTCTTTGACATGGTCTCATTAATACCCTAGAGTTGTAGGATATAAAAAACACCTAGAATATTTAGGTAGGTACTTAACTTACAAATAGTACAGATAAGATTTGCGTCTATTACACATAGGTAACCAAGATATGGAATCTAAAAAATCTGGTGGAATCCAACATTTTTAAGAAGAAATCCCGAATGGTTATGAAAACAAATACAGGTTTTTTTAGAATGAATGAAACTAACAGACATGAAACTATAATGTTAATAAATAATCAATATTTATGAGAAATTTACGTCATGAATGGCTGAAAGGACAGTGAAATTTTATTGTCTACAGTTAAAAATAATGTAATTGGTAACCGTTTGAAATCGTATAAATCAATTGAAACGACAATATAACGGTCACATAACAAATACGGTAATATCAATTTTTTTATTTGTTCCCGTTCAACTGGTGTTATTTAAACCGAGTATTTTTTCGATTCATCAATGATTCTTTCAGATAGATATTTTTAAATAATGTAGCTTTTCGGCTTCAAAGTCACAAATATTGCGTCAAAGAGAGTACAAACAAACAAACAAACACAAACAACACACACACAAACAAACAAACAAACACAAACCATACACACACAAACTAGAGCATTTGACCTTGCACTAAATGGTAGCAATACGACCAAAAGTGGATAATTATGTTTGTTTTTCGGCTTCAAAGTCACAAATATTGCGTCAAAGAGAGTATAAACAAACAAACAAACACACAAACAAACCAACACACAAACTAGAGCATTTGACCTTGCACAAAATGGTAGCAAAACGACCAAAAATGGATATGTTTGTTTTTTGTGGCTCTTATTTACATAACATAACATCACGCATGTAATCCCCGAAGAGTTAGGCAGAGTTGTACCCGATAGTACACCTAGATACATTTCGACTGTTTCGAAGCGACGCGAGGCCGCGACGACGCGGTGCGATGACGCGACGCGACACGGATCGAACAATTTCCGAAAAGTTTTCATAGAAATTGTTCCACTAGAGTAGCTTCGCGCTGTCACATCGCGCTTATGCCCTATGTAATAGGAGGCGAGCCTATTGCCATCAAACGGGCACAAATCCAGACTCCGAGCTGCTATTGAGAAATTCCTGATGGAAAAACTCAATAACACTGCCCGACCCGGGAATCGAACCCAGGACCTCATGTTCAGTAGAAGCGCTTGCGACCACTAGGCCAACGAGGCAATCTACCTTTATTTCTCTGATAAAATAATTAGAAAGAAAATAAAGGAAAAATTGTTTATTCTGCACAAACAAACCACACATTTAAAGACAAAAACAGTTGAATGACTCTTTCTTCTAATGTTATGGAGGTAGATAAGTTAAATATAACTGACGAGGAACGTGTAAACTATTAGCCACGTAATAGAATCCAATTAATAACGTTTTGTGGCTTCTATTAATACATATATTCCGTTCCATTATCAATTTTCAATTCAAAATAAAGCCTCTCAAGTTTGTAATACTTACTCCCCAGTTTGTATTATAGATACCTAGCTTTAATCATAGGTAGTTAGTTATACAGCGTTTAGAAATATGTAGTCATATTCAAGGGTGTGGTACAGACCATAAAACTGAACAATTTCCTCGATGAGACTAATATCGTAATCGAGAAAAAATAATGAGCTGTCTCATACAAAACTTAAATAACTACTCGACCCAAGTGTATGGGACAGCTGATTATTTTTTCGCAGTAACGATGTTGATCCCATAGAGAAAATCGTTCAGTTTTATGGGCCAAATATGACCACAAATTTCATAAATACGTTGAATAGTTTCGTTTTTCCAAAAATTTACTTGTTCCTATAAACAAAAACGAATCGTTTTGCTTACTATTCGTATTTTATTGACAAACTGGGCATTTAAATAGATTCGTAAGTTAATTTTACCTGTGATAGGTACTTCCATATGGGGCGGTCTACTATGCAAAACTCTTTGTTCGTTATTAGTAAAGATACAAAAGTTTTAACCAACAACGGTTCGTAAAATATAGAAATCGGCCATTACTGTTTTAGTACAATAATAATGTTTTGTAAAGAAAATTTAATAAGTCGTAAGACATAGAAATTTGTCAAACTTATTTTGACTTCCGAGTTTGTATTTAACATTAGAAATATTGCTCGTAATTTTAAAATGATTTGTTTTATATGTTTTATGTTCTATATAACAAATCACTTTCAACTTATTTAGTTTTCTTTACAAAACATTATTAATGCACTAAATTACTAATGGTGCTTTTTTATTTTATTAAGACGCAGATATATACGCCAGTGACCCAGGAGTGAAAAAAAAAATCAAAGCTGGGGGTTCAGATTCATGTACTGAATCCATGGTAACAGTTTTCGCGTCGATGTCCCTGCCACCTTGTATAATATAAACATAATCTAAAATATTAATATACTAAGTTATTAAAAAAATGCTCTAATTTAACATATATTTTTTTTCAAATCATTAACACAACTCATTTAGACGTGATCTTAAAGACCATATAAAGTCGGTTATCGTCGCCTTAAAAAAAGTATATAACTTATATATATAACTTCCCCGCCATCAATCGTTGGGCAGTTGCCCGCCGTACACGACACCCGTCTGGTCGGAGGACCCTCCCTTTTCTATAGAGGATGAGTGAACTTTACACTCTGTTCCTCATACTTCTAAACTCGCAACCAGCGCGTGCGTATATGACCAGATGTATATCAACGTAAACGAGGCAAAAGGACTATGTAAGGATCATAGCAGGGCGTTCTGCAGTTTCTGCCTACACCCATGGCAAGAAGGTGTGAGTATGTTATTTATTTTATTGATTCCTTGAATTGTTTCCTATTACGTGTATTTTTTACTATTTTCTCCGAAATTGAAAGCGTTAAAATCGGCCACATCGATAAATAGGTACGAGTCTACTAACACCCTCTGGAGAAAAATATTCAGAGAATGCCGGGGTCTCATCGAAAATTTACCGAAAATTATTTTTCAACAGCCCCGTGCGGAATCAAAGCGGCAATATTCGGAATATTTAATCGGACGAAGAAGTCATTTTAATCAGGTCGGCTTTTGTTCAGAATAAATAAAAGGGGCAGGTAGGATAACATTTTCTTTCTCTATAACAGATTTTTTTCTGTATTCATTGTTATAGTGTAGTAGGTACGAGTATTGTTTTAATCGAAACTTGCCTATTGCTAACAATCAAAAGTTTAATATTTATTTATTTATTTATTAGATCTCCAACACAGGCTACACAATCTCATGCAAGTTTACAAGACCAAGGACAAATACTAGTGCGCGCTTTCAATTATAAGAGACCACATCATTCTCTTACATTATATGTTACTTTTAACAGATAAAGTTTGACAAACCGAAAATAAATAAATCAATCAAAACATATGTATCATAATAAAATAATAAATAAATTAAATATAGTACGAAAATCATAGAAAGGAAACCAAATGAAATACAAAACAAATTAATAATAATAACCATAATAGACAACAGACAAAAATAACAGTTTAAATTATGACTTCGATATTATGAGTTTAATAATATTTATTTTTTATTATTGAGCTTATTAATTTCATCTACCAGAATAACACAAGCGTCGCTTCCGTTTAGCGTCGATTGTGTTTAGCGATTACTTTTAAATTTAACTAGCTTTTGCCCGCGGCTTCGGCCGTGTGGAGGTCGAAAATGATCCCACGGGAACGTAAGACCGAGATAAAAAAGCATCCTATTTCCTAAGCCAGGTCATGGGGGCTTACTATGACGTGTTAAAACCATCACCTTTCCGTTGTGAAATAAGGATAGTGCTATTCGTCCTGTATAGCTTCATCTCTCTCTCACACTGGAACGATGATTACTTTAACAAGTGATAGTACAGCCCCTGGTCTATCTGTGAGCCAAACATCCAAATCCGTTCAGCCGTTTTTGCGTGATTGAGTAACAAACATCCAAACATACAAACTTTCATATTTATGATATTATATATTAATAATATATTCAACAATATTCTACTATTAATATTGTTAAAAGTAGAATACTTATGTGCTATTTTAAAACGTTCATAATATCAATCCCAAGAAATATAGAATGTGTTAGAAAGAAATTCAATACTCGATGGAACAGCGATACTGAAAGCATTGTGTGTTGAAGACGTTTGCGAGCCGATTCCGTAGAAAAATGAACTAAAATATCATTGAGTGTTCATTGAAGAAAATAATACGTTTTGTTGAGCGTAAGTACATGTCTCGGTTCGTTTGGGGTTTTTTTAAATTTATCGCTAAGTAAATTTTGTTAGTAAAGTAAGGGCAAGTACCAATGTGACTTTCAATTCATATTTACCTTCTAAGTTTGTCTTGGACATCACTGACATCGATGAAGGAAAACATGGTGAGGAAACTTGGATTTATAATTAATATACACATACATAAACTCACGCCTTCTTCCCATGGGGGGTAGGCAGAAACTACACAACGCCACCTGCTCCACATACTCCTTTCCACATACTCCTTTTGCCTCGTTTACGTTCATATATCTGGTCATAAACGCACGCCGACCGCGAGTTTAGACGTTTGAGGAACAGGGTGTAAAGTTCACTCATCCTCTATAGAAAAGGGAGGATCCTCCGACCAGACGGGTGTCGTGTCTGGCGGGCAACCGCCCAAAGATTGACAACGGGGAAATTATATATGTATATGGTGTTCGCGCGGTAAACTCTAACTGCGCGATGCAGGAATTGTGTGACGTCAGGTCTTTGATGGACAGTAACAGGCTGGTATTATATTATATAGTAAAGTAAAAAGTAAAATACATTTTCTGAGACAAATGTTTAATTATTTAAATCATTGCTTTATTTCCTGGTTCCTCAATCTTTATAGGTTCATTTGAATAAGACATACAGTGATAGTGACAGTCCTTTATGTATGTAGTACATATTGTAAATAATTACATCACTTGTCTCACCAAAGCAAGTCCTCATTGGATCTTTTAATTGCTATTGCTCCATTTAAAGCCCATAAAATAAGCGTTTCACAACACAACACATTCCGGAAACTCAATAAAAGACGCCATTTGTATTTTCTTTCTACGTCTCATTTTGGAACAATACGCCTAATGTAATGCCACAAATGAATAAGGAATTCCGGTAGGGGCGTTCCAAACTAGGGGGAATTTAAGGAATAGCGCACGTTTGCGATTACCCGACTAAATTGTTGGGCAGAACAAATTCGCAATTTCTATTATTACTACGTTCGAAGCTAGATAATAAAGTCGAATCGGGCACGTATTAATTTCGCGTAATAACATGGTCCGATTTCTCATAGAAATGTTCAAAGATAAGACTCATTGAAATCGGTGCGTGAAATTAAAATAGTGAGGTGAAATCATATTTTTATGTGATCAATTTTTGTACACCGCTGAATATCGGTCGACTAAAAGCCGCAAAGAATATGTAAAATGAACCCAACAACGGAAAGAGAAGCAAAGTGAATCGGCTCGGATCGGCCATGGCTTGATTAATTCGTTAAGACGTTTTCACGGCGGGACATAAAAATAGTCGGGTCATCTTTTGTCCTACCCTTGGCAATTTGCTTTCACCCATTGTTACATTCGATGCCCATTCAAAACTTCGTGGCTCATTTTTTCAATATCCTCTTCGATTTAACAATAGCGTAATTATTTTATACTGCCTACTATTTTACAAATAATTGCACGTTTTTTTCGTACTTTGCGTAGTAGTGGTGTTTTACAAATGGTCTGAATTTTTTTATGCGTTGCATCTAGATATTTGTTTTTCTTTCATTACCTTATTAGACACTTAATAAATTCTACAATAAAAATAATGTGTTGTCAATATTAACATAAAACACTAGGTACACAGTAAGAAATTGCATAGTAAATATTTTTCTTAATACTCGCGAAAAGCAGATCAAAGAACAATATTGAAAATTGAAATGCATTTCGAATAAACTTTACATTTATCGTTCAATTAATTATCTGTGCAAATGACGTAGAAGAACAAAATTAAATGGCACAGTTCCGCAATGTAATTTCTACTAAGTGAACCGTAAAATCGCATTTCCGCAACCGTATGAAGACTCTTTGATGTTCGAGTGTATTTAATTTGAATGTGGAATTCGTACAACAAATAAATAGCTTTGGAAGTAGTGAAGGGAAATCAAGCATCGACGTTGGCGTATTGAAATAACCGATACGACCACCGGTGATCTGAATAATCTTTCCAGATCATTACTTACGTACTAATTTTATTTTGTACCGACAAATTTTATTGTTGCGCATTTTTTTATTGAGATTATTTTTAGAGGGAAATTATTTTTGTGGTTTGGGGAATAGGAAGTTTTGGATTATAAATTAGTAGGTAGTACCTACTATACACATATATTAGAACGTTATAAGTTTACTTATTCTTAAATATTAAGATCTGGACCTTTGTTCAGTGTTTCTAAGAATTTACCAAAAAAATAATGAACGGTCGATAACATTTTTAGAACATTCGCGATAAGCCATAGTTTTTGTAGGTCTCAACGACCAACGTTAATTAAACCACACGCGTAGATAACAAGAATACTTATTATTAGACTGTTTACTAAATATCTCAACCTATTTTATAAAACCGTCCATGTTTTTTTTCTAGGCATACAAAACACGTGCCAAAAATATCTAAAGAACGAGCTTCAATATTATGTTTTGTAATCTAAACAACAATCGGGACACCATCAATCAATTTAAACAAATTGGGACATCCCAGGAAAAACATGTTTTTCATAAAGCCACAAGCACACCGGGGTACGAATATATTGTAAAGCTGAGCGCACACGGAACCCTCAATAAATTTTGATGGAGTATCGCTGGCTGTTTCACGGCTTACTGTTCTCCGTCCGGAAAATATAATAAGCGGGTTATAACATTTGCATATAGATCACCGTGTCCGGGCACCCTCCGGTACCTATATTGTTATTTACACACATTTCTTATGAGTGGGCGTAAATAACGTCGAAGCTCGCAAGCGCACATGCGTTCATATTTGCGTTACAGGATTTATTTTGCATATTTGTACCGCAAGTAATTAAAACCGATGGAGGTTTTAATATTTGTGGCGTGATGAGTATGTGGACCCCCTGTAATATATTATCAGGTTTTGCTTTAAACAAAGTCTCATGCATGCATTAAACATAACGACTTAATGAACTCTTCACACCACAAAAAAGGATATGAACGAATTATAAAAGTTGTGTGTGTTCCATTTTTTTGTAAGAATATTCTGAATCCTTCTAAATTTAAAAATAGAATAGAAGATATTTTCAAAATGGGATAAGTTACCTTTGTGATTAAAACAAAAACTGCCAGAAATTCTAGAAGTGATTTCTTATACACCATTTGCAAAAATCTTCTCAATAATATAAACAAACAAGTGCCTCCAATATTCATAACCACAACCCTCAATAAAAAGTTAAAATAAACAAAATCTTAACTTTCATGTTGATTTATTGCTCATTTGTCATTGCCCTATCAAAATTCTGCATGTGTCACCAAGGGGAGCTGGTATAGTCCACAGCAAAAATAAGTAGCACTTAGTGAAATTCAACAACGATTTTCTCCTAAATTATTGATGGAGATTATCAGACTGTTGTGTATATAGCTTCTTTGCACACAGACTTCTGAACTTTTCAATGATAGAACCGATATTTTAAATTACAGAGCGTTTGAATGTCGCTAAGTGCATACATATTTTTGTCCTTGACTGTACTTACACGAGACAGGAAAGACGTCGGTACAGGAACACAAGGGGGACAGGAAAACCAGTTATGGAAACAGACCGCTTTCGTCATAGAGCCACCCAAGATGTTCTTAATAGAGAAACTCATTATGTTTTTGTCCCATCTGAGCATCTGATAACATGGGAATCAACTGCTTCAAATTAAACTTTAATCATGACATCAAAATTGGTCACACATTCAACAAAGAATCATCCGCCTAGTCTTTTTAACCGGCTTCCAAAAAGGAGGAGGTTCTATGTTCGACTTCATTTTTTTTGTATGTATAACCACCGCTTTCTCTGTCAATTGTGGACAGACGTCGATTTAGAATTATTTTTTTTGTCTGAAAGTGTATGCTCTCGAGCAGGTCCCATATCAGTTTTATTAATTTTGCTTGGATAGTTTTTAAGTTAGCTTTAAAAATACGTATTTTTCCCACTTAGTTTATGTGGATGATTATGTTCCTGTCACTGTTATTTACATACCAGTTAATGGGATTCGAATTTGTGTGGGGTAGGTACCACAGCTAAAAATAATAACTTAAATTTCGGAAGTTGGTGTCTTTGGTTTTGATTTTTCGTTTTTTGCCACCGACTTCCGAAATTAAACTTATTTTTCACTTTGTAGTGTTTCTTTCGAAGACGGTTGTTTTTTTTTTTTTTGTAAAACCTTTTTGTCCCCATTATGTTTGGGTCGACTTCCAGTCTAACCGGATGCAGCTGAATACCAGTATTTTACATAGAGTGACTGCCTATCTGATCTTAACGTGCTTTCCGGGGCACGGAGGAGTCTCGATATGAACAGATGGTCAGTAGTCACCCATCCACGGACCAACCCCGGCAAGCGTAGCTTAACCTGATGGATCGACCCATGCGGCTGTTATTACATGAGCTAGTACCAATGTAAAGTATTTTTAGAACAGTATTTTCTGTTTTTGTAAATTAAGTATGTTTGTCTTGAATTCTTTGATTAAAACTACAATGTCATCATCATTTATTTATTATTAGATGGGTGACCATCTTTATATTGATGGATGGTCACCCATCCACGGACCAACCGCGGCAAGCGTAGCTTAACCTGATCGAGCGACCCGTACGGTGGTTATTACTTAGCCACAGGTCCCCAACATTCAACAAAGAATGAACATAACAAAAAGCACTATAATAGGATAATTTGGTACGCCGAGACTTTCATTACAGAAAGCTCCTTTATTCATCGTGAAAGTTACACAAACTTTGAGGTATGTTAACGAATGAGAATTTCGTTTTCCTGCTACCGGATATTATTATCTTGTAGAAGAAATGTAGTTTGTAGTACCTTTAAGAGCCTACGAAGCTCTGGCTAATGCGGAAGTAATTTAGGATACCTTACTATCGTACAGAAATTAATTGATATAAATAAAGCATTAATAAGTAGAGATCGGATATTCGGATGCATATTTACCTAAAGTTGAATTGTTGGCTATTATGGAATGCACTTTTGTATCGAAAAAATCCCGGGATTCTGATTATAGAATCGGATGTATATTTACTTACCTTCAGGAGTTGGCTAATATGGAATGCACTTTTCTATCGATCGCAAAAATCTCACGATTCCGAAATTGATAAATTTAGTACTTTTTTACTATATAAATGCTATCTAATGTTGTAAAGTAGGTTGCCAAATTGGCATAGGACATAGCGACAAACAACTCGGTGCCTTGAGTTTAGTAAAAAAATGTTTACAGCAGGCATATAAATTTTTATGCTAACACCGCAAAAGTAACCTTCATCAGTGGGCTGATAAGTCTTTTCCATACCATGTATCTGATTAGTTGTGCATTCCCGGATTTTATGGAATTCCGGGATTTATATTGAGATTTTTTTTATTAAGAAGTCACTTCCATAATTTCGTAGCCAAAAATTAACTTTAGGTAAATATGCATCCGAATATCCGATCTCTATTAATAAGATAGGTACCGTAAAAGTTTTAAGACTGCCTCTATGCCTGGAGCCTTTTGGCCTCGCACTACGATTTTTTGCTTTTATTTTAATTTTACTATATTTTTATTTTTATTGTTTTTTATTTATTTATGTTTCAATGAATGTTTTTAGTTTCATTTGAGATCTCCTGTGCTTGTCTCATTAAATATTTTTTCTTTTCTTTTTTTATAGTCTAGTGGTGATAAGCGCTACTGCGGATCATGAGGATTCGATTCCCGGGTCGGGCAGTGATATTGGGATTTCCTATCTGGAATTTCTCAATCGCAGCCCGGAGTCTGGATTTGTGCCCTGTTGATGGCAATAGGTTTGCATTACATGGGACTTAAAGATAACTGGCAAAATGTAGTTCTTTGATGGTACCTATTACCATCAAAGAACTTAATATCTAACCAGTTTCAAAACAAAATCCCGTGAACACGATGACCACATCTGTTACCGGCCCGGTTCTATACTGGCCGAGCGCTGCAAGCAAGAATAGTCCTTACGGTGGTTAGATATGAACTTCTTCGATGGTACACCTAGGCGTAAACCTTCAGATTACAGGCGTGATGTTATGATATGTTGTAAAAGTTTTCCACTTCCACTGAAAGTACTAGCTCATTCGAAAGTAATAATAAAGAAAATTATAATTAAAAGAGATAAAATAAGTGAACAGATCAAAGATTAGAATGCGCATTATTAGCGGACGCACAATCGAAAACAGGCCTTTCTCCAGAAGATCAATTAACTTTGACAAACGATGCTCCTCAATCTGAAGGCAATCTTAATCCAATTTGTGATTCCGGACATCTGATGGAACGTACACAACCTTTTTGGAGCAGTTCGAATTTCGAATTGCATAGTTATCTAAGCGGCCAGTCAAGTTAACTAGGTGCGGTGGTCGCGCGACTTCATGTCGCATTGAAATAGGTTTTGAGAGATGCAATTTCCTCAATTCTAACAAAGACCAGCTTTTGTCATCCAACATTGTAACGCGAATCACGTACTCGCCACTATTTTGACAGAATGAACGGACAATGTACGGATTTGAGCTTTCAAAAGCGTTCGGTGTGCGCCTAATGAGCCCCACGAAACTCAATTAGTGATTACTAACTATTCACCATTGAACACACTTCATTACTCAAATGATTTGGCTTTTGAATGATTTCCTAAATAAATGTTAGTACAAATGAGCCTTATTATGTGGGAAAACGTATAATAATTAGAGGGAAAGTATTTTTAAGAACTTTGCAATCTAATCTTATTCTCTATCTATCAAAAATATGTTTAACTCTACATTTTTTACAAGTTTTTGACATAGAGTGTCGCTAAGATGAGATGGAGTCTAAATTAACTATTTTAATTACTTGAATTTAATAAAAATGTGGCCGACTGCCTCGTTGATAGGGGTTGCAAGTTCTATATTACTGAACATGAGTCCCGGGTTCGATTCTCGGGTCGAGCAAATAGTAGCAGCCCGGAGTCTGGATTTGTGCCCGATTGGTGGCAATAGGCTCGCCCCCTATTACATGGGACTTAAACATAACTTGCGAAATGTGGGTGTACCATAGACAGAAAGACACTGCCTACCGTACCTAACTCAGATAAATATTTATAATGTTGTTCTGTTATCTAATATTATTTTATCTACGAGTTATCTACCAATAAACAAAAAATCTTATATTACCGTAGGTACACCTCTGCATAACCCTTCCAGGAAATACAAGCGTGACGTCATGTTATGAATTACGGGAATTGGCCTTCTAATTTCATGAATCCTAAACTTTTCTCGTAATTTTTACCTGAAACACATTCATTCTACATTAAACTCTCCATAAAATCTCTCACTACTGAGTAAAGTTGGTGTACAATAGTTGGATTTCGAATAATTGAATTAAATCTGGGACACTCAGCACAAACACATTCGATGTACGGATTGAATGAAATGTGAACTGGCTTCCGACAGAAAAGCATTTTACACACAGATTTTTTTCGTTCACAAAACTGTTGTATAAGGCGAACTAATCAACTGTTAAATTGATGCTTTCAATGATAAGGATAACTAAAACCTCTTCATTAAAAGCCTCGAACAAAACAACATCTAATCCTCTCTTTTAAAACAATAGCCTACTTTCTTGGTTGGCCTTCGATAAGTTTAGTTATCAAGATGAAGGCAAGCTCGGAGTGAGCAACAGAGGCTACCCTTTCATTGTCCTCGTTTCGTTTCAATGTAACAAATTGTTTTTTTGAGAGAAAGTGTATTAAACCACTGTTCAGTGAAAGGTTTTAGACCTTATCTACCATCTTCAGGAAAATTTCTATTCCCATAGATGTAGGCTGCACCTTTCAATGAGATGAACGCAAAATCATTTAAATAAAAAGTGACTTTTACTACGACACAATAAAGTGCTATTCAGGTCGCACAGCGCTAATTACCTACAGTTATATTCACCTAAAAGTTGCCTACCTTTCTATTATGTAACTCTTAGGTCTTGTGACTACGTTACACTCACTGAATTGGCCCAACAAGTCCAGCCCGCCGCGTACTTGTAGCTTCATAGTGAATCATCTGTAGGTATTCATCTGTGGTTGTACTTAAATAATGAGTCCATCTGTCGTAGTTATTTTAAGAGATATGAAATCACAAAGATTTTAGATAGCAAGTAAAGTAGATACTTTAATTTTACTTTTGTTGTATAGAAAGTTGATCTTTTGATAATAATTCTTCATCATTAAATTGAAGCTCTGCAATGTCATTGCAAAGTTCACTACCGAATCAAAATGGTAATCAATCATATTATCAACCGCCTGGCTTCTAATTAACAACAAAATTGACTCCGCTAAATATTGAAGCAGTAACGGATAGGGTGGAAAATAAATTTTTGATGAACTAACTAAACAATTTAAATTAGCTCAGAGCTTTAGCTAATGAAATGGTATACCAATTACATTACACGTATCAATTACATTACACGAATTCGATTTGATTGGTATTAATCCATTTATCCATACATTTTGACCGCGTAGGTATTGCACTTTTCTATGAAACAGCAGCTTTTTTTTTTAAATAGCTGACGAGTAATTTCAATTCGTGGGGGTTCAGAATCATGTACTGAATCAATGGTAATAGATTTCGTGTCAATGTCCCTGCCACCCTGTATAATGTTTAGTAGAAAAACTGTAGATAATAAGCCAAATACCAAACATAGCAACGGTTTATGTTCGTTTTGAATAAATTATAAAATACAATGAAAATGTACACACAAACTTGGCTACTGTGATTCACAAATTACATTATATCAAATGAAAAGAACAAAGCAACGCCGACATTGTGAAACCATAGTAAATGTCGATCTCACAATGAACTCACTCGTATGGCTTCGTGGTCCCACTTTAATTTTATAATTATTATTACCGTTTTATTATCTATCTATATATATATATATATAAAAGTGAATCCCTATTTCCCTTGGTCACGGCATCACGCGTGAACGGCTGGCCAATTTCGCTAATTAATTTTTTGTTGTGTTGGTTATTCTCAGGAGGTTCTTTGGATAGGTAGGTGAAGGTAGGTAGGTATGCAAGTAGGTAGGTATGTAAGTAGGATAGGTAGGTAGATAGGTAGGTATGAAGGTAGGTAGGTGGGTAGGTATGTAAGTACCTACTTACATACCTACCCACCTACCTACCCACTACTTGTAGCTGCTATTACTTACCCTACCTACCAAGGTAGGTAGGTAGGTAAGATAGGTAAGGTAGGCAGAATATGTAGGTAGAGAGGTAGGTGAGCCGTAGATAAAGTACTTAGTGCTACCCGTGCGAAGCCGGGACAGGCAGCTAGTATTGGTATAGGTACAATGCAATGCCACCTTAAGTAAATTGGAAATTTTCTAGAGATTCTGTGTAACCAAACGCTCTTTAATAAATTAAAAAGTTCTGCTTAAAAATGCTCTTATATAATTGTTTATTATTATCATTCATAAGTAAAATGGTAATGGTGCAAATGGTACAATTTAATTTCAACTCTATATTAGTGGCTTTTGTGGACATGATAATTATTCAGATTTGTTACAGTTGTAATAGCAATCATGTCATTTCGTTTAAAATAGGTTTTTATTTTTATTAATTTATTCTTTTATATTTTGTGTATGTGAGAACGCTGTAGGCTTAGTGGACTGTAGATTTGTCGACCATCTTCTATTTTGTTAAAGTACCTGGTACTTGTTGAAAGACCTACACTGTCCTCCCATACCTATTAACACTGTTATTTGAAAATATTGTAAATTATTTTTAATAGAGTAACCGTGGAGTTTTCGCCGGCTCTTCTCCATAGGAAACGACGAATTGGAATCGTGCACCTAGTTTCTGACGTTTCATAAGTGCCCTTGTAGGTTTATGTGAAATAAAATATTTTCAATTTGAATTTGGTATGGTTTACGAGTATATTCGAACCCCGTGGCACCATCAAAATGCACATATCTCAAAAGTTTCTGATAATCGGGCACACGCTACGGTAGAGAAATGTGAAAACGTTGTTCATCTTGTTTTTTTTAGTCTATTCACTGCGGGAAATTTGAATGTGTTTTCTTTGAACACCAATAAAGCTTTGGAAGTTTAGCACCTTTTTTAATTTAAAATACCTACCGTTTTAAATACCTTCATAATCAATATGGCTGAACCTCATAAATCGTCGTTCTGCTGTCGAAGCACAAACCCATGATTTTGCATAAACGGCAGGGTATGCGGACGACTGGTCCCAATGAATCAATTTAGAAATGGCGTTATGCAATCTCATCGCCTAATTAGTAATAATAGTAATTGATTCAGGAAAAAGTGTAAAATGAATGAAATTATTTGACATTTAGTTCATAGCGCTGAATTTCATGGATGAAAATGCTACATCTTTGCATTTTCCGAACACATCATTATCTGATCCTTACTATTTGGCACGAGTAGCGAAATTCAAATAGGCGCTGATAAAAAGGATTAAATCGAAAGACGACATCGGCGGGATATCCACAATGACCTAAATTGGCATAGAACCGTGAACCCGGCTTGAAATGAACTCTTTTACGCGCAGGAGATTCTGATAAAGTCAGCAATTTTATGGTGACTCAGCGAAGCGTTGAAAACTCATATTGCCTTCTTAACTTTTATACAAAGAAAACTTATTCTTGGACTGAACTAATTCCTTTCCATATACTCAGCGACGTTAAAGAGCATATAAATTCATAATGTTGTGTAATACTAATAAACGATCGCTTGCGAGTGCTTACACCGTAAAAACTTCAAGTGAAGCTAAAGTTCCTCGTGCCAAGAAAAAGCAAAAGGTCTTTGTTCTCACCAGCCAAAACAAACGTTGTGTTTGGGCATTTGTTACAATAACAAACATTGGGGAACAAGCGTGCTCTACAGGGAATGGGCAAAAACGTGCCTAATCGAAGCGAATTGGAAATAAAAGCTCCATGATTCGCAGCCGACGTGTCAAGTTCCTTCGAATAAGGATTAAGAGCTTATTGTTAGCTAAATTCGCGGAACTTACCTGTTCCTACAACTCAAGCACTGAATGCTTGATTTATGATATAATTTGCTTTACTTCACGGGCAAGTGTGCCAGCTTTTTTCATTTCTGCAGCTTATAAATTGCGACCAAACGGGTAGTTTTATAAATAAAGTATTTTTGTGCTTTAGTTTATGAAAAAGGAAAATTGTTTAAGCAATCCATAAAATCTGGGAATGGACTCAGTTTTTGTTTCAATACAGAATCCATATTCTGCAAGGTAATGTAGAACTTATGTGGATAAATTCCTTTGCAAGTTGCAACATCAATTAGACGTCTGCAAATTGTTAGACGCTATTACTCGCACGCGGCACCCTGTCCCGACGGGTTCTCCGACGAAACAAGACGAGTACCAAAGAAAAATGTTTTGATCTGTGCACGACAGTACACGGCTGATATTGCAATAAAGAAGAATGGCTGCAGAGGGGACGTTAATTGTGCAAACAACGGGGATACTATGTCGCAACTATTTGCAGAGGACTCCAATAGCCGGAAACTATACATTCGATACTACTGAAGGAATCATTTTTCAACAATTTCATACAGGACATTTAATGGCAATTACGTTAGAAGCGACAAAGAGAGTGTTTCAGAACGCAGAATACGAGCTGAGCAATTTGTAAACTGAAATACCAATAACGAAACTGATAATTAATAAAAGTCGGACAAAAATAATACACTCAGTGCTGCACCACACTCGGTTACTATACTTTATATATGGGTACAACTCGGCCACATGTTCAGAATTTACGAGACAAGTCGACCACAAAATTGCTACCATATGTCGTAAACGCTATTGAATTTGCAAAAAAAAAGTTACCTGACTACAAGTGGCTAACACTTGAAACAAAAATGTGATGAAAGAGACGCCAAATGTATTATGTAAAAGACGACTGTAGCTCTGTAAGTACGAAAGTTACCAGCTAATGTGTCTACTTCTTTGTAAAAATAATTAGAAGCTCAACGACGTCAACAATCTTCTATCAAAGGAACAAAACGACGATAACGATAACAAAGGCGGGAATTCTAAAACTGCAACAGCAAAGTCAATGGACACAAATGCAGGCGGCTTCAAAATTAACTGGCGTTAAGTCATAAATTGAAAATGAGCCGAGTCGTGTACGCGTTCAAAGTGGCATGAAACGGCGAGTACTGATGACAGACGACGGCACAGGGTGGTCGCGTTCCCGGCAATATGCATCGTATAGTATTTAAAACGCGACAAAGCGTCCATGTTACTAGCTAACAAGGAAGACTAAAATATTCACAAACGAGCGTTAAGGGAAACCCTTGCAAAACAGGAGTTGATTTTATATTGCTTTTCATGTTCTGTCAAACTGACGTACATTTTGAAACGTGTACCGTTGTATATTTTAGTTTTCTACAAAAAGCACAATATTCTAGTAAGATTTTCATTAAATGTTTTAACCAAAGCATTTTAAACGCAATATGCTCCTTCATTTATGAAATGGTTTTGCTACATCTATAAATAAAACTCCCCAATGCCTTAATGGAAACACGGTTTAGTGCGTTGTGGTAAATATCTTCTCTGTAATACTTTTTGGGAAATATAAATTCAAAACCCGAAATTCACGTAAGTAGGGCCCTGGGGTGCGAACTGGAGCCCATAAATTGCCAGCTAGGTAACTGTTATCAGCACTCAACGCTCTCATACAAACGTTAAAAGTAAACTGGTTAGAATTTTGAAACTGCACTACACTCTAAAAGGTAACTAGCAAAAATTGTCTCGTGCACACTTTAATGTTAATAACTAGGTGGGAAAATAGTGCTACCATTTTATTCAGGTTTCGTAATAATAGAGAATCTGCTGAAAAGTTTTTTTGCTGAATGAACTCAGCAAAAAAACTTTTTAGTCATTATAAAAATTACAAAATGGTTGAGCCAAAAAAAGGTTGGTTCATACCGTACCTTATCTTGCACTTATCCTTTTAAAATACTACTTGAACGTTTTATGAGTCAGTTCTATACAAGTAAGCTCAAGTACTTTATTAATGACGTAGAGCCTATGAGTGATCCTTGCGGTACGCCTAATTTATAACCTCCTGCCACGAACTCAGAACTCTGAATTATTGACGTATTGAGACTGCAATGAAATACATTATTATACCATGTAGATGAGAGTTAGCATCTCTGGGTCTATACACGGATCTTCAAAATCCAATGATGTGTATTTTAGCAGCGAACTCCGTACTAACGGATTGACGCTGTTTCTGCGAAATCCGATTTGTTAGTATGGTATTCGGCATTTCAAATCCAGGAATTCGCACAACCCTATCTAAGCTTTGCACTGTTCAGCTCACTGTTTGCAGAACTCAAAATATCTATCAAAATCGTGCAGTTCCTTTTGATTGTCATGTAACGTATTGTATCATCTTTCTTTTTTTTTTTTGTCTTTTTCTCCCTATATTGATAAACTTCTAACCCAACCAATAAACTTACTCCAAATTTTAATTATTATTGGTTCCACATTTTATTTAGTTAGGTACTTAATTCTAAGTGATATAATAAATTCATGAAGACATTCTGAAAGTATAGTTCCGAAAATCGGTCTCCTGGCTCTCAAGTTTAAGCTGAGTATTTTAACTCCTCTTCGTTTCTCGGTTGAACTAATATTTCCAAAATTTCCTAATTATCTTGTAATACTTGAGTAATTATTAGAGTTGCCGCGAATACTCGCTATTATTCGGTATTCGGCATTACTCGTCATTTCTTTGATATTTGTCGAATACCGAATAATAGCTAGTATTATTCGACATTCGGCGAATAGTCGTCGAAAATAAACTTTTAACGAACAAAAGAACTAATGATTTAAAAATAATCATTTTTTTAATTATTTTCCTTAATAAAACAATACACAATATCAATTATTATCTGTAATATGTGCCTGTGCCTATCATATTCATGAAATTAAATTAGTAAGGCTTTTTAATTAATATTTAAAATCCAACAGAGGCAGATTGTGGTGCAAAAAAACAATTTTTTCTGCACGTTCTGGAGCAAGTCGGTTTCGTTTTTCCTCGTAAATTAAACCTGCCTCGGAAAATAGTCTTTCTGAATAAACAGAGCTTGCTGGTGTGATTAAGTATCGTTTAGCAAGCTTACTTAAAATAGGAAATCTATTCTTATTGGTACTCAAAGCTCACCATTCATATGGGTTTATTTTTCTGTCAGCCTTTGCTAATGCGATGTAGTTCGTAGGTTGTAGTAGTAGGTATGTATAACATGAAACAGATTTCTTTAACTTTATTGTTTTCTTTTCTCACAACCTTATTAGAAATTAGAAATATTTTTAATGTGTTTAATGTTTTTTTTTATGTCGAATAGTAATGTCGAGTTATTCGACTATTCGCCAAAGTGAATGGCGATTAATCGGTATTCGACTATTCGCTATAAACACTATTCGCGGCAACTCTAGTAATTATGAGTTAATTTTACCCAAACATGATTCATGGTATTTGTAAAGTGAAAATAGAACTCAGCTGTGTCTGGGGTCCCCGCTGAATCAGTATTATTAAAGCTGATCATGCAAAGTTTAATTCACTAATTAGTGAAACAAAGGGTACTAGGAGAGAACTCGTTTAAATTGTGCACAAAAAACAAAGGCACGACTAACATAAGTTGAGCTTTATTAACAGCAATCGCGTTTGTATTCATGGTTTGATTAAACAGTATGCAAAACTTTTCCGGTTTTTGTCAGTAAAATCGATTCATCCGGAACAGTACCCATTTGACGTGCACTTTAAGTTGGCAAACCGTTAGCCACCTCACATATTGTAATTATAAAGAGTAATGAATTAACTTCGGCCACATTTTCAATGTTACGTAGTTCGCAACGGAATAAAGTTAAGCGGTTCTCCTATTTGTGCCGACAAGCCGACATAATGTATTATCTCGCTCGCAAAGTTTTAGCGGAGCTACACTGTTCATTAAACAGGCGAATGAAGCTGAGTTTAATTTATACGAAAAGTACTGTACAGTAACTGCAAAACAACGTTACAGTTTCGAGATTTGTTTTTATATAGCTCAATAGCTCCACAAAAGTGGCACCATTGTTGGTAGTTAACTTTTTACTTTTCGGTCCTTGACTTCTCCTTTGGCTGTCAAGTATTGTATATCTCTGCCGTTATCAGAACACTCAAGGCAAACTTAAGCCAGACTTATTTTTGTACCGCGTTATCTGGATTGGATGCTGCTCCTTCAGAGTTAAGTGAACCAATAGTCTGGACTGGAGCGTTCGCATCGACTGCTCGTTTATTTAAAATTGTTCCTTGAATGCGATGGAAATACGCAGTTCAATATCTTTACCAGAAAGTAATATAAAAACAGCTAACAAAATGCCTATAGATGTTACTCAAAATCAATATCTAACACATTTCAATAACTCGTGTGAGGATAATGTTTATATGGAAACTGAAACCTAAGTTGCGACCTCGATAAACTAAATACAACTTGCGCGAACTTGTACTGCAAATCATATGTGGATATCCTAGAGAAGTTCTTGCTAACGACTTGGCTAAGATATGACGAGCGTATTGAACCTACAACTGAGCTGACGGCTCCCAATCATAAATATTGGTACCGCTTAGAGAGTTCGCTAGTCGCTTGCAATAAATTGAAGTTAAATTAGTTGCTCCGGGTCCACCAGACATGTGTCTGAGGACTTGGTCGGCTCCAACTTAACTATTAATAACAGTTAGCTGTACCTCTAGTAGTTTCCTCATGTGTAATTGATACGGGAACTGAAACCTTACAAACGACTAGGTATGTGAAATGTATCTCTATTATATTAGTGTTGGTACTGGTACCTAATTTAATAAACTTGTTTGTTTGTTGAATTAACAAATCAATCTGCCTAGCCTTTTCCCAACTTTGTTGCGGTCGGCTTCCAGTCTAACTGTATGCAACTGAATACCAGTATTTTATATGGAGCGACTGCCTATCTGACCTCCACAACCCAGTAACTGGGTAATACGATACCCCTTGGTAAGACTGGTTGTCAGACTTTCGGGCTTCTGATGACCCGTAACGACTGTCAATTCACGAATGACAGCCGGGACCAACGGCTTAATAACGTGCTTTCCGAGGTACGTAGGATTCTCGGTATGAACAGATGGTCAGAGGTCACCCATCAAAATTAAAAAAAAAACAAAATTCAAAACTCATTTATTCAAACTAGGCTGAGAATCAGCCCCTCAAAAAATCCATGGAGCAACCTCGGCAAGCGTAGCTTAACCTGATGGATCGACCCGTGCGGCTGTTATTACTTAGCCACGAGCTAGTACCTATCTAAAGTATTTTTAGAACAGTATTTTCTGTTTTTGTAAATGAAGTATGTATGTCTTGAATTCTTTGATTAAAACTACAATGTCATTATCACTAGTCACTGAACTTTCTTATATTCTCTTATCATTGTTTCAATTAACATCTCCTTCAATTTCACTACACTTAAAGATACCTACAGCACTTTCATCTATAATGTCCAACACTGCATTAACAGCTGTTCGCAGACAACCTGCCGCTCAGGAACTCGCACAGGTCTCGCGAACAGGTAATGATTTATGAAGTGCGTACAAAGCGAGTGATACACAGAGGAGTCAGTTACATTAGACCGCATCAAAATAAGAAAAGGGACCGTATCAAAGGCAGAAAGGCGGTATCCCCAGGGGTAGAGTGGGGACCTTTATTTATGGGCCGCGCCTTTGTTACACCGCTCCAGAAATATAAATAGTTCCCGTTGAAATATCGAAGACGAAGCGTTTTGAGGGTGCGATATTGTAGAGAATTAATGATGTGGTCAGTATTTGAATTGGATTAGGGATACAACGAATGGATCGGCGCGAGATGCTAAAAGGCTTGGGCGTGTTTGTAGGGCTTAGTAAAACATAAAATGGTGAAGTGAATCGAGCAGATCGGAGGGTTGAGTAAGTGGGTGTTGAGATAGCCCCCGGGCTTTCTATCGTAACTGTATTTTCAGGTGATAAATATGTAAAACACTTTAATGCATATTAAGAACTTATAAGCCCTTCAAAGCGGTACAAGTTGGGTCAAAATATTGTATAATTTCGTATATTGCGTTCCAGCCAGGTATAATCTAAAACAAAATCGTAAAAGAGAATTCTAATGGGAACCAATAAAAGTTTTATTGGGATCGCGTGTAGCATGTTTCAACGAAATCGTAAATATTACTCAAATAAGGGACGTTGATGCGTGTACGTTTATCTAAAAGGAAGTAAGATGTAATTCTTTAATAAAAATGTTATGTGTTCAGTTTCTTCAGTTTATGGTGGCAACAAAACAGAACAGAACCCTAACATTTTTTATTTTAGTACAATTTTATATCCTAGATTGATGAATCGTGTCCAAAACCACTGCCCAAGTGTAAGTCTTGCTAGACTATCGCCTTATAGAACAACAGTCATAAAAAATATACCAATTTTATCAGGACTAACCTAAAAGAGCCTAATATTTTTTTAGGTTTCCATTGCTTTTTTATCTTTTATTTCTTTTTTATTATTTGCTGTTATAGCGGCATTAGAAAATTTCAACTATCTACCTATTACGGTTCATGAGATACAGCCCGCTGACAGACAGACAGACGGTCGGACGGACGGACAGCGGAGGCTTAGTAATAGGGTTCCGTTTGACACCCTAAAAATAGCTACATCCTTCGATCGTATTGTTGATCGAAGGCTACATCACTAATAAATTCAAACAGAAAAAAATCAAATTCAACTTTAAAACTCAAGATACCTACAAACATTTATCATGGCTGTTCACTAAAGAAAAATATTCCCGCGGAAAATTCACACGGAATAAAAAGTGTCCGATGAAAAGCGATACGCGAGCAATTTGTCACGTCGAGTCTTAGGACTACACCGACTCCATTCACGACGATAACCGAGCTCCCTAGCCCACTTTTGGGATTACATCCAGTTTTTATTCAGTCTAGTTTTTGACTGATACGTTTTTAAGCGCCCCCACATCAATTTTTATTTTCTATGCTATGGGTGACGTAATCCTTTTAGTGTTTGACGTATCCGAACAGTAACCTTGTTATTGGAGTTTTTCACGTGGTGAGGGAAATAGAAAATTACGCTTCCTCGACTAAAAGGGAAGAAGGACTTAACATAATCAGCCTCTAATGTTCCCACCACTGGGACACAGGGCTCCTCTCAGAGAGAGGGAGTGGGTCGCGGGTCTAGTTCGGGTTGGTAGATGTCACATGTCTGTCTTGATGTTTTGGTTCTAGGACATGCCGGTTTCCGCACGATATTTTCATTCACCTTTTAGAGAGCGGTGGTAACGAAATAAATTACAAAGAATAAAGCGCCTGTCAGGGTTCGAATTTAACCACTGGTTTAAGGCCACTCTAGTGATTAAGAAGGATTATGGGTGGAAGTCCCTTCTAATGGATGGAAGATTTTAAGGCGGTTGAAGAAACGAAATACTAAAGTTTAAGATTTTGCGCAGTTACATGTCGTAGCTGCACAAAATAAAAGCAAAACCAGTTTCAGCAAAAAAATCGAACGGAAAGGAAAACGCAAGGATGAAACTGAATAACAATCAAAAGAAAATAATATGAAATCATTCAGCTACAGTATCTAGAGTAGAGAAATAATATGCATACTCCATTCTCGGCGCACAATGCGGACGAAGCCCGCACATTTATAAGCACCCGACTTTTATATTGTCATCTCGTCCATACAGATGGGCTATTGACCTCGGTCAGAACGCTCGCGTAATGTTTCATCAAGTGCATAATTCATACGGGGTCGTCTTCCTTGCAGGTATGTGTACCTCTGATAAAAATTCCTCACATTTCAGCCGTTAAACGCCAAGCCAGGGAATTTGTGGGAGTTTATTTATGAATCACTCGTTAAAATCTCGATCGGCCGAGAGGAATATATAGCCTTGGCATTCAAGATAATACTGGAATCGTGAACCTGTTTCGCAGGAGACAGTATCTCAACCGACCTTCAACTTGGGAATGTGGAGTGAAACGCTAGACTCTACTCGTGAATAGACTTACTTTTTATAATTTTTTACGTTCAAGATTAGTATAACAAGACGACAATAATTACTTCTGCACATGTGGCTTCCCTGGTGCCTCATTAACGGCATAACTATGTAAATGTCTATTAACTGCTCCCAAATTACGATAATTATTTTAATTTACTTTTTTATTTTATTTTAATTTACAAATGACATAATCTTTGTATTATTTGACATTGTATATTTACAATATATTAAATTTGATTTATTACAGCAGTAATGGCAACCATTATCATTTGGTTTAAATAGGTTTTTATTTTATTTAGGAATTTCATTTGTCTTTTATATAGCTTATTTTCTTTTAAATTTTGTGAATGAGAGAACGTTGTAGACTTAACAGACTGTAGATCGGTGGACCATTTAATTTTTTTCTAAGTACCTGGTACTTGTTGATGGGCCTACACTGTCCTCTCATACCTTTTAACACTGTAACTTGGAATCATTGTAAAAACCATTTACTTTTAAAAGAGTAACCGTGGAGTTTCTTGCCGGCTCTTCTCCATAGGAAACGACCAATTGGAACCGTGCACCTAGCTTCTGACGTTTCATAAGTGCCCTTGTAGGTTTATGTGAAATAAAAATATTTTGAATTTGAATTTGAATTTGACAATTTTCTCTAGATTTTTTTTTATTGCGTTTATGTTTCGTTTCCACAGTTGCACTAGGTTCTACGCACGCTCTTATGATAATAAAAATTTAAATAAAATATACAATGTCGCTCATGGTCATGTGGCATGGTCGTACCCGTATTTTTCTGAATATTCATGAAAAATTACGGGGAGTATATCTTTAATATTTTTCATGTTACTCAATATTATTTTTTTTGGGTAGCGTTTACCATATCTCCAATGTTATTGGCTCGATTTGGATTCTGTTTATTACATTTATTACACAAATTTGACTTTTTTTTCTAAAAAAACATGTCCATAATATAACAAGTCCATAAAATCATAGAGGGATATTAAAAGAACATATTACTTAAAAAAATTGACCTTGTAAAGTTAATTTTATATAATATTTCATGAATATTCAGAAAAATACGGGCGGTCACATGCCCATGGGTGACATTGTATATCACTGCTCACTACCTAGCCTTATCCCATTTCTGCCGGGGTTGCGGGTTTGTCTGAAAGGGATATCGCGACCTCGGCACACAGGCAACGGAAGGAACACGGGTGGGTTTTAGTTAGTAAAAGTCTGACACGCCCTCCCGCTCCACCCAGAGCGGGAGAAGTTATTTGATAATTTCCCATTCTCAAAAAAAAAAAAAAAAAGCCTTATCCCATTTCACTTGGGGTTGCCATGACCTAAAGATGACGTTTTCGGTGTTATCTAAAAAGTTTAGCTTATTCTTATCAATATTTTCCTCTGTTTCTACCTCAGTATTTTTTCATACTTCAGTTTCATCTTAACTGATAGTTAAACAAGGATAATTTATTTGCCTATCTCTACCATCCTGTACCCTAATTACGTAATACACGATCAATCAGAATCTGAATCGTTTTGAAACAGATTGCGAATCCATTGATTCGTACGTCCGAAAAAAAATCTGCTCAACAACGTAAATAACACAATGAATGTTGTTGACCTGTCAAATTGAAACAGATTAGTCGGAATTGTCAACGAAAATGTGTTGCGTAATTAGATAGCCGATCTACTTCAGCTTATCATACAATTATTCCTACATTATCGCACACGTTATTCAAGACGTCTCCATAATATTCCCCAAAATGTAAGTAATGGTCGCCTTATATCACGGTGGGCAGGCGACAATAACCATTGTCTGTGTCTCATGAATTCCGTGAGGAGGTAGGTGCCATGAAGGTGATAACACTCTCCTGACCAGCTGGGAAATTTATGGCTTCATATTATACTGGAGATGACCTGGAATGGAGCGGACCGGTATCTGGGTGCACTTTGTTTTAAAAACTAATATTTTTAGTACTTTCACAAAGCTTTGTAATAAGTTTGTAGAAAAAGCATTATTAGAGTAATCATACAGGTCCGCCATGGATGATAAGATATTGTGATGGAAATATGTTAGAAAAACACTTTCAGTGTTTATCGGAGCTGCTTTTATGGCTGCTGATAATCTTATCTTTGCAGACCAACTAAAATATATATGCGCATAAATAAACTCAGCAATGTAAATACATAGGTACTTAATACATGCTTCTGTGCAGATTAAAACTACCCTGTACCTACAGATACTCTGTATTTATGTGTAAGCATGCAAGTGGTGGCCTACTTCCTCTCACAGAAAGCCGAATTCTGAGAAATAAAAAATAAAAAACATAAGTATTGGGTTTTCTCGAATCCCATGAATTTTCGCCTAGGCTTTATGGGGTGCTTAACTGTTGCAAATGGGTCACACTATCACGCCCTAGAAGGAATACGTCAAAGTCAAATTACAAGTCACCATGTATATGTAGGTGATGCAGGTGTTAGGAAAATGTATCAAAAGCAAAATAATAAAACAAAAGACAACTAAAAATACTCCTATGAGCTTCTAAAAACATTTCTTCATAACAGTATCGTGTGTCGATATCGTTATCTATAGAAGCATCCCCTCAGACATAGACGCCAGTCTTTTGTTCCCCAATGCGAGCAGATGACGCCCTTTGTGAGTTAATAGTAAATACGAAGGTGAGCTTCACAGGGGGTTTTCTTTCACTTGTAACACTGTTTTTATTAATAATGTGCGTCTTATTAATATCTGATACTATAGCAAAGTATTTATTTATTTAATTAGGTTCACCAACAAGTAACAATATCACTGATACAAATACATTATGTATTTTTTTTAAAGTAAAATGACAGTGCAACAGTTACTTAAAAGTATACATCACTTGCATAATACAATAAGTGAGCTAACTTAGGATAAGCGCTGATATTGAAAAATTGGTAACATTAGTAAAAAGATACATTTAAATTAATTTAAAAAATGTTTAAATTCTGATGAAAAATTATAAAACTGGTAAAGGTAAAAACATTATTCTGTGACATGAATAACATTGGTAAAATTGATAAGAATTAAATAAAAATGGATAAATAATTTATTTCAGAAAAAACACATTTATTGAAATTTTTTATCAGCAGCAGAAATATTTAAATCATGAATTAAAAAATTTATAGAGAAAACTGAAATTACAACTTATAATGTCTCGTACTTTATAACTCTGAAAGCTACTTATTTCTGAAAACATTCTAAATTTTTAAGGTCTCAAGAGAGCGAACGAGACAGTATTTAAATTAGCAATTTTAAAAAACATAACCTAATTTAAAAGAGAAACAGCTTCGTCACAGTTTCGTAATAAGTTAAATCTACAATTTGGAGAGGAACATGAATGAGAAATTATATCTATCTTTCATAAAAGCCGCGTAGTGTGGGGACTGCGCAAATACTGTTTAAATTAAATCCAGCTTCGCTTTTAATCCTGCTAAAAGCCTTCTTACAGTTGCGGTAACTTGCGGTTTCTCAGTGAGGTGACATGGCTGTGCAGTGCACACAATCATCATGGCGCGTACATCTGGCGGTTACGACGCCACAAGTTTGTAACTAGAAGGTTGCTGGAGCGCAAATAGAACGCGAATATATCGCGATTGAAAAACAAATGCTACACACTCTTTGCAACACATAGAAACCTTCAGTGTCGGTTGCTTCGTACACGAACCAACAAAATACGATCTAGAGGAATGTAGCCGCTTTTCTTAAGATCGATTTTTGTTGCTTCGTGTCTCAATGTGTAACTTTATAAAAGGTATTAGAAAATTCTAGACACACTTACCGAGGGTCCTAACTAGCCGTTATTCATAATTAATTCTCAGTCACAAGATAATATTGTTTTTAAGGAGTGGTGTTAGTGGACCGTTGGACGCCCTCTTAGAATGCTCAAGTTACTTGCAACGTGTATAAAGGCGCCAAGCCTAGTCTATTAAGGCCTTAACAGTACACAAGTTGTATGTCATGTGTAAGATCTAAAATCACTCCCAAGCTAAGTCCAGCTTTGTTCAAACACAGATAAGTATAGTATTTACCAGTGCATTCTGACATTTCAAAGGTTCATCTTGATCGTTAGCAGCCATAACTCAAATTCCGACGTTGTTTTGACAGTTATATACCAAACGTGAGATAAGAGAATAACAACGGAGAAATTGACCTTTATTTTATACGTTTAAGATTACAAGCGAGACTTATGCGGGTGAAACCGCGGGGTGCACCCCGCGGTTTCACCCGCATAAGTCTCGATCCCGTGGGAATATCGGGATAAAAAGTATCCTATATCCTAACCCAGGTCATGGTCTACCCATGTGCCAAATTACATTCAAATTCGTTCAGCCGTTTTAGCGTGAAAGCGTAACAAACAAACAAATAAAGGAGACGGATACGCTTTCATACAATCTTGGGCCTGGATGTAAAGAGATGAAATTGGTATCAATTAATAGCTACTATATTATCAAACCATCACTGAAAATTTTGCGGATTTTAGCAATCTGAGAGCCGAGTTAAAAGAGATTTTGTCAAAGTGAGGTTACGTAACAAAACAGCTGATTTTTGAAGTGCGATGTATAACCTCATTGTGGGATAGGTAGTTGTTTTTTTTTAAGATGGGATGCTGTTACAATAAAGGTCTATACAGTGCCGCTAGCGGTTAGTTCGCTGTAAAACACCAAATTCCGAAAACATTACATTCTCTTGTGCCTAAACGGAGCATAGGTGGCAGCAAGGGTCGTACAAGAAGTAAGATCAGAAGTCCGTAGAAAGAAAGCAGGGGTCGAAGAAAATATCAATAAAACTATGGGAGGAAACACTCAAAACGCACACGCACTAAACGATACGAAACGAGTGACTGACTGACATGTCACCATAGACTAAAATATACAATAATCGATTAGCAAACGTGAATCGATTTTAACATTTATCTTTATAGATATTTAATTTGTTTAAACTGTTTAATACGTTAATTCTAATAATTAATGTATTTGAATTAATCATCTGGTAAAAGCATCTTTTAAATAGTATGAACTCGGTCACGATAGTCGATTATAATTTAATCGATATTCCATTTTGTTCGTAGCCATAACTTAATTTTTGGATTTCTCAATTTCCAGATTGTAAAATGGGCTGATATTTCACATTTTGTAATAGAAAAATATAACCTTTTTTTTTAACCATACGTCAACTTATTACAATCAGGCCCAGAAATCCCCGTCTCCTTTATTTATTTATTCATTCATTCAGTACTTACATCTTTATACGTAATAAGTGGGTGCAAACATAAACTCATTAGAGTTTTACTGTGCACCAAAATCATCGACCACATAATTTAGACAATCAAAACAAAAAGTTCATAATTATAAAATGATACAGTAACAAAAATAACAACGAGAGTATTCAGCGAAATATTTATCTATTACTTACGAGCGAACATCGATGACCAATCTGACCGTCCCTAAGACAAAAAGTGGTGGAGGAATGTGATTTAGATTGATACAGGTTGTTCCTAAAAGTATATTATTATAAGTAATAGTTAATTTTCCAATGATATTGTTAGGTATTATTTTTATTTATTTACTATTTAAATATACATATAACATAAACAAACTCACTTTCGCATTTATAAAATTAGAGGATTAAAACAGGGACTAGATATCTATTCTAGAAACATCGAGTTTGAACTGTACAATTTTGCTTATTATGTTAAAAGAAGTGCATAAGTGCTATTGAAACGTAATTGTACAGTATGAACCAGTGTGTGAAGACTGCAGTATCAAACGATTTCTGAATGCCTGATTAACTCCGGGCTAAGTTAATCTACGGTTAGATCTCATTATGGCATGTGATTGGTTTTGTTTTAAATAAAAACAACTAATAAAATCACTTTATAGGAGATTTGGAGAATATAAAACAGAAAAATTAAGAAGTAGGTTTAAAAAGCATTCTGTTAGAGAAAACACTGACTGATAAATTAATCTGACTTGTGTGAAATATGTAGATTTTTATTCATTTGACTTGTAACTGGCTAATTTTATTATACATTTCTATGACGAGTTCATGACACTATTCAGTAGTAGGTATGTACCATCGAAGAAGTTCATATCTAACCACCATAAGGACTATTCTTGCTTGCAGCGCTCGGCGGCAGTAGCACCGGGCCGGTAACAGATGTGGTCATCGTGTTCACGGGATTTTGTTTTGAAACTGGTTAGATATGAACTTCTTCGATGGTACATTTATTGTGATTTGATTGATTAAGTTTTCATTTGATACGTTAATTGCTTTGAATAAAGAAAGAAAGAAAGAAAGAAAGAAAAATATTTTATTTGGGACACGCACAGGAAATACAAACAGTAAGTAGGTAATAACAAAAATAAAAATAAAAAAATTACAAAAAAAAAAACAAAAAAAAAACGAATTATAACGACCTGTGCGAGGCCAAAAAGGCAAAGGCAATAATGAATTAATGGACAAATTTATAATTATTTGATGGTTATGTCTTACTAGTTAATAAAAATAACCTACTTGTTTATATTTGTACGCCGTTAAGGCAAAACATGACTGTGATATAATTTAATGTAACATCTTGCATGCCATGTATACTTATGTTTTGTCTTATCTTGGAAATAGATTAGATTAAATTCAATTAACAGGTTATATTAAGTTATATAAGTAATATCTCTTGCCATAAAAAAAATCTCGCACAACTGAGTATATTCGACTCTATAGCCAAAAGTAAATATCTGATGAAAATATAAACACATGGATCTGAAAACGAATCTGTGGATGCTAATTTGTAGTGCCACTTACAAAATGAGTGCTTTGATTTGATTATTTAAATGATGATTATCATTTGACAATTGAGGTTATTTTTATAACCTAAATTTTCGCCGTTCAATAACAATTTGATAATGTTATTCAAACAATAATTGTTTTGGAAAAAGTGTTGAGCTATTGCGTAAGAATTTAACCTGGATAGGGTTTGTTTACACTATCATCTAATACTTTTTGAACAGACCATACTTTTTTACCTTAACCAGTATTTAACGCTAAACTTGAGTGAAGACAACAGCTAACTTGTTTCCGCCTGAAGTTTTAATAAGAAAACATACTGATGATCGCTCCGCGAAAGGGGAAACTTTCTGAATAGCTTGTTGTCGGGCTTGGGATCTTATCAAATACTGTGAAAACTCGGATCCGTTTTGTTTCGCCGTTGTAAAGTCGGGCCTACCATGTAACAAAGAAAGTTAATCGCGGACTTTGTTTTATTTTATTTTGGATAAATGGGATTAAAGATTTATCTTTAAAAAAAAATTACTCGCTGTTCCAAAAACAAAACGTCGCGGGTCACACTAAACTTAGTTTAACCTTACATGCAAGTAATAATTTTTTAACAACCGTTTGTTGTTTTTTCTTTGCAAGTTTATGTTCAGCTTCATGGCTGTATGCCATAAATTTTAACCTTTTGCCCCCAGTATGAACATAAACTCTCAAACATTTAGCTTACATTAATGCCATTTTGTAGGTTAAAAGAGAGCGGAAAAAAGAAAAAGTCATAAATTAATAAAAAAGGGTCTCCTCATAATTACTTTACCGTCGAATGGCCTGGACACGTACCTGCAACAAGATTAACATACATAATTATTAACACAGTAGTCCCGTACTTAATGCGACTGGATTAACATAGCGGGGGATTAAATTTAACCGCATTTTGACGTTCTCGGCTGCTGTGTTTAACTCGTAGAAAATTAAGAAAAAATTTAGTAGAAATACGGATGTTTAATTGTGGAGCACTTTTTTTGGAAAAAAAATTGCTACTGGACACACAAATACTTTCGATTTAAATCCAAATTGTTAAGGAATAAGCACAATACACAATACCAATATGATTATGCCAAATTAAATTAGTACCTACTCTCAATTTCTAAATAATAGATTTTTGTAATAGCATAGTAAAATGCAAAACCAATTCTTAATCAACTGGAACTATGACTATCTTTAGTAAACATAAACTTTCTAAATAGCAACATTAACTTCAGATTAAATCTTAACAAAATGTTAACACGCCCGAAATGTGTAAAACATCCATTAGATTTTAATCAACTGTTTAATTGAACGGCGTTATTATTACTATAAACCGAGTTTTAATACTTCCTTACACTTAACGAGCATCAAAATTGGTGTAATTGACGACCAAAACTTGTGTCTAATTAGTGAATAATTTATAGACGCGTACTAAATCTAAGTTTTAATGTATATTTCAGTAAGTTTGAGCAACGTCTGTGTGTAATGAGACTTAAATTGTGTTTGTCTTAGTTGTTAGCTCTTTGATGTTTGAGTCCTGACATTCAAACTGTTAGTTCAAGGTGGAAGTTGGCACATTATGTTACCTTTTAGTTATGGTAATAAGTTAATGTGCACACGGCTTCACACGCGTGTAATTTTCTTGGTTTACTGTATTGGAAATTGAGTTGAAAGATTTTTGGGCTTAGGTCCGGTTCGCCCCGCGATGATCACCACGCTATTTTAACCTTCTGCCCCGAGTATGAGCATGAACTCTTAAACATTTAGTTTAAGAGTTCGTGCTCATACTCGGGGCCTTAAGGGGACTACAGGACCTAAACGTGCCTAAACGCAAGTTTTATAATGCGTAAAAGTATATGATCCACTGCAGTAAACAAAATCAGAAAAATATATGATATTCTTCAGGATATATGCTAGTATGATAGTGTGTTGAAAACATAATACAACTAATTTGATACGATAGAAAAAAATCATGAAGATACCTCTAAAAATTTATTTTAACGATTAAAAATCATATTAATTTACATGCAATCATTCTGATTTTTTGACAGATTATTCTACAAGGTACATATTAGCATAATAGTGTTTTAATTTTCCAGTCCAATCAATAGATTTTTTGTAAATAAAGAAAGAAAAGAAAGAAAGAAAAAGTGTTTATTCTGCACAAACCAAACGCACATTACAAAAAAAAAAACAAAACAATACCACTTTACATATGAGCCAAAAGCCTCGTATCCATCATTCACAAAAGAAAAGTTTGACAAATTTGATCTATGGCTAAATGGCTAACTGCTTCATATTTTGCAATAATTTACCTGCGTCGTGTCATCGCGCTTCTCTTTAATTTCTATGCAGTCCGACAGTGACCGCGCTTTAGCTGTTGTAAGCCTCTTAATGCCCTTTTGCAGGTTAAAAGAGTGCGAATGAAAGTCTAAAATTAATAAAAAACCGGCCCAGTACGAGTCGGACTCGCACACGAAGAGTTTCGTACCACCAAATACAATAGTTATCAAATAAATGAAAATACTAAACGATTTTTTTTTAAATTTCAATTTTGAAAATCACATAGACAAATATGTATTTCATAATGATACTGTGAATTACAAAGTTATTTTTTGCAGTTGCAGAAAATCGCCCATATTTAAATAAATAAAATACCTTTATTGATTAAATACAGTAGAAATAGTACATGACATAAGGAAATTTCAAATTCCTAACTTGTTTAGTTGTTGCGATAGAGCTCGTACAAAAATGGTCTAAAAGATACAACTTTTACGGACACCTATTCATTCCGGCAGAAAAAAAAAAAAAAAAATACTGGTGGTGTCATTGTTTAGAACTCATCGAGTAGCGATGAGTTCTAAACAATGACACCACACATGCCAGAGTAAGATTAATACTATAATGAAATCCCAACTTTTGACCGAAAAATATCGTACATGACAGCGTTGTATAAACGGCCGCTTATTCTGGCTATCTAATAAAATTATCGCATTTCAAATATAAGTGGGGTGGTTAAGATGGGGTTATAAATCTCTAACGTACAACTTTTCTTCAAACCATAACTTTACTTACCGCAGCAGTACCATACTCGAAGGTCTATTATCGGTCGACCGCTAATTAGCAACCACACTCCATGACACAGCAAGTTCCCAACAATTAGATCAACTCCCGTATCCCTTCCCACCATCTTTGTATAACTAATTAATACCATCAAACTTAATCATGATCACAACGGCTCTAACCAAACGACGGTTACTGTACCAGCAGTTTTAATAAATGCTGTAAAGGAGACAATGACAAGTGTAATAGAAGTTTATGACACTTTAAGATCAATGTACCATCGAAGAAGTTCATATCTAACCACCGTAAGGACTATTTTTGCTTGTAGCGCTCGGCGGCTATAGCACCGGGTCGGTAACAGATGTGGTCATCGTGTTCATGGGATTTTGTTTTGAAACTGGTTAGATATGAACTTCTTTGATAGTACGTCCTTTTTAGGGTTCCGTGTTTCAAATGGTACCAACGGGACCCTATTACTAAGACTCCGCTGTCCGTCTGTTTGTCACAAGGCTGTATCTTTTGGACCGTAATAGGTACACTTGAAATTTTCACAAAATGTGTAATGCTCAATGCAAAGAACAATAAACAAGTGAAGTACCTACACGCTTAGAGACGGCGCAGAGTTTGGAGGAGGAGAACAAAACCAGAGAGTGTGCTACGATGGCCGCTATAAAATCATCGGCCTAGCCTTTTCTGTTCTATAACTACAAATTATAAAAATAAAATAAAGTTTAAAATTATAGGGGGCCATACAAGAAACATGTTCTTTTTGGCGTTTTTTTTTCTGACTAAAGTATTTTAAAAGAGGTAGTGTTTAATATTGTACGGTGGTACGGAACTCTTCGTGTGCGTGTCTGACTCGCAGTTGCTCACTTTATCTCCAACATAATTCTTTCCTGCTGTTAATTGTATTAATTTATGACCGCACTGGGTGGCAGTTGATTGTTAAGTGGCTCTTAAAATAGAACATTTTAAATTTAGATGTGCATCGCATATATCATGTGACGGGTATGAGCAATGACTTGGAAAGTATAGCTTGTCCACTCTGAAATGACGCGCTCCTCCGTGCTTCGGAAAGCACGTTAAGCCGTGGGTCCCGGCTGCCATTCGTGTCAGTCCGAAAGTCTGACAACCAGTCTTACCAAGGGGTATCGTATTACCCAGTAACTGGGTTGTGGAGGTCAGATAGGCAGTCGCTCCATGTAAAATACTGGTATTCAGCTGCATCCAGTTAGCCTGGAAGCCGACCCCAACATAGTTGGAAAAGGGTTGGCAGATTGACGTCGTCAGAAGTCCGAAAGTCTGACAACTAGGTCAGACTTTCGGACTTCTGACAAACCGTTACAACTGTCAAAGATCCACGAACGACAGGACCAACGGCTTAACGTGTTTTCCGAGGCACGGAGGAGTCTCGGTATGTAAAGATGGTCACCCATCTACAGACCAACCCCGGCAAGCGTAGCTTAACCTGATGGATCGACCCGAGCGGCTGATATTACTTAGCCACGGCCTCCTCGAAAGATTTAAGTATGGTGTGAGCTGTTATTCAACATTCTGGTGATCATCATCATCATTTCAGCCGAAACACGTCCACTGCTGGACATAGGCCTCCCCAAGCACAGCCACTTCAACCGGTTCCGTGCCTCTCGCATCCAGCGGATTCCTGCAGCCTTCACCAGGTCATCGGTCAACCTTGTGGGACGCCTTCCAACGCTAGGTCTGCCGGTACGGGGTCGCCACTCCAAAACCCAAGGCACCAAGCTGGTGATAGCATAGGTAAAAATTTGCAAAGGCAATGTAGATATCTACTTCTGAAACCACAGATGTAATTTCTAAAATTGCTCTCCGGACCAAAACAGGCAGGAAACGTAATTTGGTTTCCTTGTTTACAACACAATAATGTGTGTTGACGTATCTCTGCCAATCCTTGTGGTGAAGGCTGTATGTCGAACGTATGTTGGAACACCGCTCAATTGGTAATTGATTTGTAACATGACAAGTGAGGTACCTGTGTTCGTCTGTAAACCACTGTTTACATCCACGTGGTCTTTTTTTAGGGTTCCGTAGTCAATTATAGTTTCGCCATGTCCGTCTGTCTGTCTGTCTTTCCGCGGCTTAGCTCAGAGACTGTTTGGCATGGTTATACATATTAATCACGCCGACAAAGTGGTAAAATAAAATCATGAAATATATTTATTTTTGAGGTACCTCCCCTATACGTAAAGAGGGATGTTTTTTTTTTCCTCGTTTGTGTCATAGTGTGGGTTGTCGTTGGAAAGGTCGTTCCAAAATATTATGAGTTCGTGAAATTAATTTTGGATTCTGGAAATAAATGGTTGGTTCTGGATATGTGGAAAAATTCACAGCAGTAGTGTATGTATATATAATGTGAAATTTAATTCGTTTGCATTCTCTTAAGGGGTCATTGTACTCATCATTATGAACAACTTTCACTATGGGGCCAAACCTGAAATCGCGAAAAAAAAATCAGCTGTTCCATACATTTATGTTCACATAACTCGTTATAATGAAGGGAACAGCTAATTTTTTTTCATGTTTCGACTTATTGCCTGCCCAGAAACAAAGGATTTATTTTAAAAGTGAGTACTCGATGCTTACATTAAATCTAGTCATTTCCTATCCTGATTAAAAGGTTAAAAATAAACGAATGATCACATTATTATTTCTGCTTTCTAAAGTTATCCCAGTATAAATTAAAATTCAGAAGTTTATATAAGTTCATTACTTATTTGGTTAAGTAACTTTCAGATCGTCCTTGGTGAAATTCGCTTTCAGGCGTTTTCTCATAAATTAAATATTTTATGTATTCTGATAAAACATAAAGTTTGTGCCTTCAATATTTGGTAGCTTTACTCCAAGGTTATTGAAATAAACTGCCATCGTAAATACTGATAAGGGTAGGTGTTAAAGTGTCAATTTTACGACATAAAACATTTGCGGTTCCGTTAATGCAGCTATAAATGCCATAATACAAGGTATAATATTGAAATGGAAACATATTTTTGAGACAAAAAAGGGAACAAGAAATGGGCTCTATCTTTTGTAGATAAAGTTATGTTTAAAAAAACTCCCAAAAGCACACAAACGTATACAGCCTGACTTGCAATTCATTGGCAAGCTGTCAGTGTTTTTGTTTCCGCTATTCCAGAGCTAGCCCCGTAGTAAAATTCTTTAAAATCGCTACCCCTGAAAGATTGCCAAAGCGCTGAAATCCAGCCTGTGTATCTCATAGCTAACGTGACTATACGTCTTGTTTTGACCGGGACAACCCCGTTTTTAAGCTGTATCCCCCAAGATACGTAAAAATTTCTCACAATTTGTCATAACAAAATTATTGGAGGAATATGCAAGCGTTGTCGCCCAGCCGAATTGAAAATATTGTTGCTGAAAATAGTTGATCAACAATACCAATTTTCGTATAATAATTGAGTACCTTTATGTCTACCTGGCAATACCGTAATTGAAAGAATGTCCACTTGTGAATAAAATATGGAGAATCCGATCAGATCAGAGGGCAGTGAAAGCCTAGTGGTGTGACCGTCAGACTGCCAAGTCATAATAGGTCTCGAGTTTGAACCCAAGGCTCGCACTCTGACTTTTCGGATTCATGTGCATATTATAATTATCACTTGCTTCAAAAACGGTGAAGGAAAACATCGTGAGGAAACCGGCATGCCTGAAAGATATTTCTCGACAGCATGTGAAGCCAAGTCGGAGGCCCATGGGCGGCTTTTAAACTCGACACCAGGTTAGTCACTAACCACATGAAAAGAAGAAGAATATAATATGGATACTAACACATGTAGGAGTTGTAGTGTTAATAGCCTTTTGAGATCAATGGCAAAGGGTAAGTAACATCAAAAAGCCATGCCAGCAGTTCCATTTATATTTGATAACGAAACCTGATATAATGTCCCGCTTCCCCTCTTTGATGAAAAAATAAATGATCTCGTCACTCATAGCAGGCATAGTGAGTGCACTAACGCAGAACTTCTAAAAGCTACGATTCTACTTGAACTCAACTCTACATATAAAAGAGATCCTAATCTTTGACGGGTATATCCTACCACAGAATAAATAAGAAGCAGTATTATATCTCGACAGTGGCCTTGAAATAATTACTTACGGCCGCTCGGTAGATAAGCCTTCCGCGTCCGTGGTGCATAACTGCCGATACTGTTACGTACTGATATTACTCTGAGATTTCGAAGCGCGCCGTTTCGGCCGTTTTCTATGAACATAGAATACTGTACTTATTTATACTGTAATTCTACCTAATAATATGATTCGCCTTGTCTCATCTCTCTCCATAAATAAAATTAAACTTTAAAACTACGCTGAACATAAAGATGTTACTATACTGAAACAACCATAAAATTGCAACTTACAAACTTATGATTTATACTAAAAAGCTTAACAATATGATAAATGTTTGACTTCATAAGGAAGTAATACAGCACATGTATGTGAAAGTAAAATGTACTAAGTATAAATAATGTTTTAAGAATAAACGCCTTTTTTTTTTCTAGTTTCTAACTTACTAGCTTTCGCAAGCGGCTTCTATAAAAATGGTGGTGGTATCTATAAAAATTATAGCCTATGTTACTCAGTGATAATATGTATTACACAGGTGAAAGAATTTTCAAAATCAGTCCTGTGTTTTTTGAGTTTATTAATCACAAATAAAAATTTAAAAAAAATCTCTATATAATATTGAGATGGAAGTGTAGATTTTGTCATTACATTTGGACAGCTAAAGTCAACAGTTTTATGAAGGCAACCTGTGGCATTCAGAGTTCGTTTGTAGTAAAATATTTTATTGTGGGATTATATTGTGTGTGTTTACTTATTTCAACGCCTCAAGGTGTGAAATTGTATTGCCTATGTCTCTCAATCGCCTTGAAACCTTAGAAAATAAAAGTACGCGATCGGTTTCGAAAGCAATGTACACGTTGCTCCGCACGATCTTGAGAGAAATGTTCCTTAAAATTTATGAGATTTCATGTTTTAAAGAAATCTTAGCGCAGACAAACAAAAAGTCGGGGCCACTTGACCGGATCGCTCGTCTCCACTGTTGTTAGGGGCGTCCTAAGGCCATAAAAAACAAAGCACTTTGGACCGCAGCCAGCCGTCTCCCGCTTCTGAATCAACCTCATTGAAAAGAAGCGTTTAAAGCTAAAGTAAGAGCACTTGAATTCATTTCGTGAAAATGTTTAAATCTCCTCCTTTGTGAAATATTCAGGTTCGGATGAGTTTTAAAATAAAAGTTTGTTATAGAATTTAATTAATTATCCGCGCAAAAATTAAGCAGTTCGTTAATATTCGAAATTGCTGTAGCTACTGTAATTTGTTTTGGACTTTTTGCGTTTCGAACTTTCGACTCGTAGGCGAAGATCTTTTGAAGGGTGAATAAGAAACGTAAAATTTTCACGATAACAATGATGACGAAATTTATAAATGCAACACAAGCGCTTCCCACAAAAGAAATACAAAAGGGGAATGGAATCGATAAATAAAATTTCGCACAGTTCAAAAAAGAAGTCTCCCAATCGGCGACGTCTCGAGCCACCCGGCCGAGACGTTCCTAAGCAATAAACAATCTCCCGTATCCTTCATCTGTGTGGTTCCGCATCGCGACCACATTGTCGGGTAGTTTTTAGGTCGGCACGGTCGTTGAACGACCCCCACGATCATGGATTCCTTCACATGCGACAAATCTTTCCACATTCTTATATCAGAAAATAGCACGATTATGGACCACCGATATGGGGAGGATCCCGGTCAAGTGGCATTCCTTTTTTTGTGCTAAAAGCTTCGGTGTCGAAATAATAATGGCAGCGCACAGATGCAATTCACGTTCCATCTTCAAAATAATTCACCACAGACATTCTACATTCCGTCACTCGTTCCTACACAAAGATTTATTTAAAAAGGTTGCAAGCCACGAGGAATTAATTTTATTTAAAGCCGAGCATAGTGGAGGGCTGAGATTGCCTGGTTCTACCAGATACCTGTGCTTAAAATAGAAATACGGCCGCGGGGATAAAGAGCTGTACATTTCATAGTCTACCTTAACTTGTTCAATAGTAGCCTTTTGTATTAAATTAAAACAGTTTTCTCTCACATAAAATTCTTGTCATACTAAAGTGGAAATAAATCATGAGTAACCGTGTTAGAATTAATTAAGCAATTAAGTACTCGTACGCAAGAAAAGGCACAATCAAGCCTTTCTTTAACGGGATTTGCAGTGAGCCGATGCAACTCAATGCCATCTCCGATTACAAAATGATCCACATCTCAAGATGCACTTGAAATACGATCAGTTCTGCCACCGTGATATTCTCAGACAGTACTTGTTTCAATCGGGATAGGGTGTAAGAATAATGAATTTCAATGCTTATCCGTGCGCGTATGGTTGAATATGGATTAATGAGGATTGAATACGAGGAAGCAAAACAAAGGGCCCTCGGCATAGATGCACATAATTCATGGTGTAAATTGTTCGGGCACGGTGGTGACGCAACAAGGTATTTAGTGATGGTATTTATTGTGACGACATACGAGGCATTATAATGGCGCAGTCAGTGCTCAGCGTGTTGCGAGGGGTTGGTGACCGCACGACGTCGCATCGCCCACACTTATTAGAGATGCAGCGTAATTGTTACGATGAACCTCGCCTCGCACTACCGCAGTGCGCGGCGGTCTCGATGAGAGAAAAAACCTTAGCTTCAGAGGGCGACGGCTCCGAAATTCGACTTCCCAGCAGAGTGCAGAGTCCCTCCAGAGAGTAGGAACAATGACGATCGCTCCTGAGACTCGCTATACGTCACGCACGCCATTGTTCGGGCCGTCTTTTGTTTTTTTCTTTGTTATGCAATTTGGCGGTCGGTGGGGTAGCCAAGAGCAAAATAGACGTGAAGCTGGTGCATATTTTAAGGACAGTAAATTACTCTATTCAAGTTATTAATTGACTTAACGGTAAATATATGTCTGTGGGCGCAAACAAAATGAGCACTACCCCCTATAAATTGTAGATGTTTTAACAGCCCAATTAATACTCTACAGCTGTGCGCTCATCTCCCATGTCGAAATTAAAGAGACATTTTAGTAAATCTCAAACCAAAGTATACACAAATCTAAATATAATTCGACATTGAATTGACGTTCGTTTCCTGACAATTTTAAATGCATAATGCATATGTAATGGCAGGTTACAAAGTCACAACAACTTAAAGAACTTGACTGTAATGTGTCACAACAAGAGCACGACAATAGGAAACTATTACGGCACAATTGCATGGCGTATCTTCAATCAACATGGGAGCTCCTCCCCTGGCGCTTACCCCGCGTCACCTCACACAAAAGGTTAAATAAGTCGGAACGAGTACTCAACTTTATAAAAACTCGAGCACGCGACCAGCCCCGAACTTCGCGCAGGTACATTACAGAACACAATAGCGCTATAGAAACACAAATGTCGCTTGCTTCCTTCCCGAACTGCGACGAGTAAAATTATGTTTTCAAATATTTATGCGAGCTCTTTCATTGAAGTAAATAAGTAAGAAAGTAAGCTAACTTGGTAAATTGCTTCGCGTTCGTAGTTTAAGTTTTATTCTAAAAGAGTTGGTTATTTAGAGGGCTGAATTTTCTTTGGTATGCCGAGTTATTTATTACTGACGCTTTTTGCTGGGATAAATTGAGTTTCACCATTAATATCGAACCAGGAACGCCGCCGTACAGAAACACGTTAAATTAAATGTACCTAGCGTTAATGTACGAAGTCGTTCCTATATGCTGGTGGAATGTAAGCTTGCTATAATAAGTATGTACTTGTTGTTACGTTCTGAAGTAAGTACATAATAGAGAAGTCGACAATTTTTTTCCCCTTTTAATCCTTCATGTAAATTATTAAAAAATATTGGACACATATTTTTTCTTTTTTTACGTAATTAAAAGATTACGGCAATACATTGAGTTACAATGTGGCATAATGTCACTCCCCGGTAGATTTTATACTGACTTGTGACGTAGCGAACCCCTCTCGCCAACTTTAATGCGTTTTATCTAAACCATTTTTTATTAATATTATAAGGCCAAAAACACGTGTCTAATATTTCTTTTTATACCTGTAAAAAAAAAATTGACGGAAATTTTTTTTTTTCTTTCAACATGCCTATTCCGAATATAAATAAACAAACCCGCAAAAAAAAAAGTAAAAATAAAGGTTTACAAAGATTTTTCAAAAGATGACTAAAGACAAGAAAGAAGAAATAAAATACGTTTACTTACGTCTAACATGACGCATAAAAGATAAAACCAACTACAGAAATATAGCCCCAATCAGTTTTCTATTCAGGTATCATATCAATTTTAACTTTATCCCTGTATTAGATCCCTAGTCCCTACATAACCTTTCTGTTTAACTTTAATACGTTTTATCTTAACCATTTTTTTTAATATTATCATTCAAAAAACACGTGTCTAATATTTTTTTACTATCAGAAAAAAAAAAATATTGACGGATAATTTTTTTTTCCCCATCAACATCCTTATTCCGAATATAAATAAACAAACCCGCAAAAATATTATATCAATTTTAACTTTATCCCTATATTAGATCCCTACATAACCTTTTTGTTTATAACCACAAGCACTTTTCTGTCAACTGATACAATTTCCGCTTGCAAATAAGTTACTAATACATTTTTTTCTTTCTCGACAACAGGTGAGATGGACTTAATGCATCGTCGTAACACAATTACCGCTGTCTAACACACACGATGCTAAAAGCAAATGATTTTAGAACTGAAACTAGGTAAAAATACTGGAGAAGAATTTATTCTTATTTTCTTTGTTTTATGTGGCGATATTGGCAAATGAGTTTATTTAGGCTCCCGCAGACATGCGCGACGCGATGGTGCGACGGAATTCTGGTAGAACAATTTCCAAGAAATTTTCATAGTAATTGTTCTACTAGAGTCGCGTCGCCCTGTCGCGTCACGCCTTTTTGTGAGCATTAAGAAAAAAATGTTTTTTGCATGCTGCAGGTTAGTGTCAGGTTTTATGATTATTAAAATATGATTCGCGACCGTAACAAATATGGCTTTACATAATTATAATCATTACAATCAACAATACAACTCCATAAGTTAGTATAATTGTCAAATGTCATGATTTAATGAAATAGTCAATCAATGGGATTACATGAACTTAGAGAGTTGTATTGATAATTTTTATGATGATAATTCTATAAATAAACATTTGATACGGCCGCGAATGATATTTAGATCAACATAGAACATGATACTGACCTGCAAATTGCAAAAATCATAAGAAAATTTGAATTTCGCGGGCTACCTTGACGCTTTCGCCTTAAATGTTTATGCGGTTACCTTAGCTCATAATATTTTAGAGGAAGTCATGTTTTTGTTCCAAAAAGGTATAGTGTTACTCTCTACTTCTCCAAAAAATGCTTTTTCAAAAAGATGAAGGCATCTGCATCTGTTTGGAATGTTGTGAAGCTTGTCTTATAACTTCAGATTAGTGTACTAACACTAATATGGAGTTATAAGAACTGCGGCATAGGTAGTTTTAGTTTTCTAAACGTTTCTGTACGTACCATCGAAGAACTTCATATCTATACACCGTAAGGACTATTTCTGCTTGCAGTGCTCGGCGACTGTAGAACCGGGGCGGTAACAGATACGGTCATCGTGTTCACGGGATTTTGTTTTCAAACTGCTTAGATATGAAGTTCTTCGATAGTACGTATATCATCATTGTTCTTCAGGAAACTATAACGCATATACTTAAACCTGAAAATCAGACCCGTACCTTCTGTAAGGAAACCGCAACTTACAATCACGAGACTAATGTTCTTCCTCATATTTTATAAAATAACAGGCAATTTAAAAAGCTATTCCAAGTAAAGAATGTTTAATAACACCCGTTCGGGTCTTTTTTTTAAAGAAATTCCGTGAACACGTTTCGGTATTATTTCGTCCTGTAGAAAACGAAGCCCACTACGTGCTCTAATAATTGCAAGCAAACTGCTCGAAATTTCGGAAGGCGACAGTTGGCAAGCGGACATCGTTAACCCTTCTTACAACATTCAATAACTCGCAAACTTTATGATAAAAAGTTTAATGTAGCATAGATTTAAATGGCACATAAATATTGCATAATGTTATACTATTGCATGACTAATAAAACTGTAATATATTCGATAAATATATGTGTGCATGACTAAGATGAAGCTAATTCAATGCTTCCTACTCATTTAAATTAAACTATGTATAACGGAAAATTAACATTTTAATGGCAACTCTAGTGATTCAATCTGTTATTGTACAAACTAGTGTATTTTTAACACCGATCTGCTAGGGTTAAACACCTCGTTTTTGGTACAGAACAATTAAAAAGTAAAAACAAAATTTGAATTCTAATTATTTATGCTCTATAAAACAAGTGACATTCGGGCTTGCAGTTTAAAATAATAAAATGGCGTCGTTTCTATAAGAATGGTTAGCCACGGAATGCGGCCGTGTCGTATTCGTAATTGTACCAATTAGCTGAACTGTCTACGTTAATTTATAAGCTGGGATGAACTTAAAATGACTGGGAGAAGAAACATTAGCCCTTAAGGATCCTACATGTTTAGGTACTGTGTTTAGTTAAGTACGCAATTGAACAATGAAACTATTTATTAGCAAACTCACCAAGTTTATATATACACAGCTGTCAGCTTAGTAACTATGCCCAAGAATTTTCAAAAAATACGAAGCTGCGAAACGAAAATTTGCCTCAAGGAAGTAGGTAATACAATTTTCTCAAAATAAATCGGCTTGATTTTCGTCACCGTTACCTTAGGACACTTCGTTAGAATCGTCAAATAGTTACTTTTATCATTTGGATTCTGATTTAATAAACTGATTCAATATTGAATGGATTCGCGAAATTGCGTTTCGCTTTAATCATAAATTCGTTACTGTTCGGTCCCAAAATTGGTAAAAAAAACCTTGATGCGAATTTTCAATTAAAATCGGATGGCAAACTCTTTTATCCGTTTACCATATGCGAGATATCTAGGATTATCTGTAGTTCGCAAATACTTTGAGTGCATTTTGATAAATTTTGTTCGTTTAAGCCGAATCGGTTCTATGACTATTTTAACTACTCCTCTATTTTTAATTTGCCCAAAGAACGCCATTAGAAAAACACAAAATTTCTGAAAAATATTTAATCCTGTCACAAACTTGATCTGCCCATGCTACATCACATAACTCAAAGCCCAGACAGATCATGTCTGACATCATACTCCCAGTCGCTTTACAAATAACAATGATAAACGCGGCCAGCTGAATGCAACTAACGTTCATCCACTAATGTTCAACCTTAATCAACGTCCCACTTCCTTCATGAAGTTCGAAACCCTAATTGTCCCCTTTGTTTATTCAGAAGTAATGCGATACGTCATTGGGTCCCCGCCGGATACGTTATGCGTTAACGTCAATAAAAGTTGCCCAAATAATGCCCAGACACACTTACTAACGACTGAGTCACTGCAATGAACGCGACTGCGACGTGTGAAATGTCACGCCAGTGTGATTGTTCAGTAGATCTGATTTGATGAACGGATGTGTAATTTCTTGGGAGGAAGCTGAAGTAGGTTTTAATGTACACGGAAGCGAAGATTTTTATGTACTTGATGTTTCTTGAAAATGTAGTTTAACATCTATTTCCGCTTTAGGGAAAACGGTTTTCAAGCTTTGTTTGCTTTGCCACCCAAGACTTATATTGTGGGTCGTATTGAATTGAATTGTTTTTTTTTCTTGTTTTTTTTCTGCAACATGAATGAATGAATGAAATGCACCGACTCCGGACTCGATAAATCGAATGAATCCCTACATTTGCTCTAGCGCCTGGAGCCGCATGCTTCATGGGGCTACAGAGACCATTGCATATCAATTTGTAATTCTCTTTTCTGCAACAGTTAATAAATGTTTTCTTAGAAATGTGTCTTACAAATGGCAATAATACACACACATGAACTATGGAACCTCAAACACTATCAAACAGCAGTGCACTTAGTAGAAGAGCACTATCTTACCTGCCTGTTGAAAATCAAGAGAGTAATATAAAATTTTATACATTACGTACAAAATGTAACTTCAAAATTCAAACTACTACAAGTGTTAAAGCTTTCAGCACAGAACAAAGATTTCCGTCGTTTAAAACTGAGATAGTGTAATTTAAAACTCTACTTACTGAAGACTATGAAGAACGAACGAACTGAATTTAAGAAGATGACTGTTTTAAAACGCACGGATAGTTAAATTGTTTGCAGATGAGTTTCATTTAAGACATCCAAATTAGACAAAGTCTATTGATGTTCCAAACAGAACACTAATTACAAAGCTTGTTTTACTAAGAACACTTAAACTGAGTTCTACGTAAACAATCGTTAACAACTACACCGTCAAATTTGGTCTACCACTCGGTGTTTTTATAGATGCTTAGCCAGCATATCTTGCAGTAGGTACTGTTAAACTTTCAGGAACTTGCCTCCCTCAGGATGCTCCTAATTGCGGTGTCTCGTTGAAACGCCGTAAACAACCGGTTGATGACACATTAAGCACGCCTCAGTTTTACTTAAAAACATATAAAATTTTATGAGTACTAATGGAGTAAATAAGTTTTTATTAGGCGCTGTGGTTGAAGTGAGTGTAGTAGTAAAATATTAATTGAAAGCAGCAGCAGTACATTTTTTATAGTCATTGATCAGTTGTTTTAAAAATGACAGTTATGATTCTGAGTTATCACCTTCAATAATTGAAAGTTACGCTTACAAGATACTATAAAATTCCGATCATATTAACTTGGCTTAATTTTGCTTACAACACATAACATAATATCACGCCTGTATTCCCCTAAAGGTTAGGTAGATATGTAGGTACCTATAGTAAACCCACATTTCGCCAGTTATGTTTAAGTCCCATGTAATAGGCGGCGAGCTTATTGCCATCAACCGGGCACAAATCTAGACCCGGGTTGCTACTGAGAAATTCCAGATAGAAAAACCCAATAACACTCTGCCCGACCTGGTTATCGAACCCAGGACCTCATGCTCAGCAGTAGCGCTTGGGATCACTAGACCAACGAGTAAGCAACTCATTGGTCTAATGCAATCGTCTAGTGCTAATGCATCAACAGCTGATACAAGATATTGATATCAGGATAATATAAGGTTTACAGTCATGTGATAGCAATGATAGCCTAGTGGTGTGACCGTCGGACTGCCAAGTCATAGGTCTCGAGTTCGAACCCAAGGCACGCACCTCTGATTTTTCAGATTCAAGTACGTTTTGTATAATTATCACTTGCTTCAAAAACAAGAAGTCATATGTAAACTTAAGCAACCCTTATAAAAAGGCCAACATTAACTTAAATTAACTATTCAAATTAAAACGCTATTAGAAGTACGCAAGAGACCAAGGACAAATAACTACTATTTAAGTACCGTTTTAATTCTAGCAACAGAAACACGATCAGTATTGCTGTAATTACTCAACGATTACAAGCAGCCGTTACTTCACCAGCAAAAACTGAATGAATGAAGCTGAAACCTAGTTTTTGTGGCGCCACTGTTTTTTTCAAGGCGGTATAGGAATCAGTGTTACACTTAGACTTTCACGCTTACTATAAAAAATGTTAAATCGTTTTTATTGTACTGTTTCAAATGTCTCTTCTTTTATTTTAAGGTATTTATCATCATTGCCTATATCTTCAGTCTCAATAGTTTATATATCCTTATTGTTATCTCTCGAATATTAAAATTGTCTCTCCAATTACCCCTTAAGAGGATGCAAACGAATTAAATTTCACATTGTATACATAACATGTTTATAATAAAATTCTAGTAACTGTCTATTGTTTGTGACAAAAATGTAAATCCGAATTTTGCGTCCAATGTGTACTCGTGAGTGCAGTCCGCACTAAATGCAAAATGGCGTTAATTTGTAAAATTTGAACACTTGTTTTATTCACTGCTATATTTCAAGCGTGAACAGCGTAGTTAATATATTTAATGATGATATACGGTTTTTCATACAAATGTATTTCATTTTCATTTATGAACTATTATTTTCAGCATGACTCAGGCAGTAATTTTTGTTATGTGAATATTCTGAACAAACCGCTTCCATAACTTATAATAATTGCATCTTCATTTGCATCATTCATTTGAATAAGATTTATATAATGGTCAGGTTTTATCCGGAACATAGAATCGTATAAACTGATATATGAATTCTTGTTTCTATATTTCTTTTCCGTCTGTAAAGAATGCAATCCCTAATTCACATACAAATGCAAGGGAATGAAAACAAAAGAGCATGATGAGCCTTTTTTTCGGTTACAGAGAAAATTTATAATTTCATTGCGAAAGGGGTCTCAGTGAACGAGTTATGCTACGAGCAATTGAACACATTAATTTTAATACAAGACAAAGACAAGTGGGCCCCATTAATATTTATGAAGGCTGACAACCCTCTTATCACGGCTGCGACTAACCTTCATTGTTGTAAGACTAATTACCTTTAGCTAACAAAACGAATTCTGACTTGATTGAAAAGGGAAGCAGCTTTCCAACTGTCACTGTACCGTTGTTTGAAACTTTTTGACGCAAGGTTCTATAATCGGCCCGCTGATGCTTTTGAAGTATTACCAAGATTTATCTTCATGATTTAATGAACCGCTTTACACTAATTACATCGTTTAAAGAAAAATATATAAGAAAGATAAACGTTTTCTTCATAATGGTGCTGAGAACAAATAGAATGTAGGAAGCCATTACCAAGTTAGTTTCAACATAAATGGTCGTCAAAACCAGACTCAACGATCGCATTTCAAGTGAGCTAACTCATAAGAGTAACGACTTTATCGCATCATCAAATGACTCGTCCAAGTTATAACCCTTTCAACGTAACCTACTTACAGACTACATAAGTACTTATGACCACTCGAGGAAACTTCTGGAAACCTGCTGGAAACGGTGGGTCATTACCCGAGCATTAAGCATCGGGGTAAGCCGGGTCGAGTGGCTATCAGTTGGCATGCGGCCAAAGTAGCATTCATTCGATGACGTCACAGTCGTAAAGGCGATCCAGTGCCACCAAAACCACTGAAACTGCTAATAAAATGCCTAAGCACTTGACCACACGATGCGAGACATAGAAGTTGGTTATGAAAATAATGTGGTCCGCCGTCCTATCCTAGTTTCCTTACGAGATAATGACCTGTTTTATTGCATTTTCCCTTTATGGCGTATTTCCTTGAGGAAACATAGAAGAAATGTAAATCAGTACTTGTTGCTTGCCTTTTTGTCGAAGTGAAGATGGGAAGTAACAAGCTGGGAATATCTTACAAAATTCTTTCAAAGTGGTAGCTTTGAAATTATAAATACATTATCATATTTTTGCAGTAATCGAAAGCAATAAACATAATGAAACCAAGCACCAAGGCAGTAAAGACATATCTTGAAAAGAAACAAAGATGAACAGATAGACAGATGGAAAATATTAAACAGATACATCTGTAAGTCCACAAACGTAGATGTCTTAACTAAAATCTCACGATACGTATTCATAATGTGGGAAAATAACATATGACGTATCTTTTACAATTTCTCTCAGGCAGATAAATATTTCGATATGTTTACGAGGTAAATAAAACGAACACAGAGAAGGCTGCCCTGACCTTGCGCCGGTTTCCTGTTCAACGGTCTCCTTACATAACCTTTGAGTTCCATCTACCGTGGTTAATGTGAAATCCTTTTTGCATAGCTTGCTTCATAAAGCGTAATGTGGAAAGCAACAGCAGTTGCTGAATTAGAATTTTTCCTTCAGATAAAATTTGCATGAAATTTTATGGTCCTGTTCCTGTCCCTTTTCGGAATTTCCGGCTGATAAAAATAGGAAGTTATGTTTGGAATGTTTCCTGGACATTAAATGCGCAGTTGACTCTTCAGAGTTACTTGAATTAACTAAGGCATATTTTCTTTGCTCAATTAAAGGATTAAAGAAACGAAAATGCCGCCAATTTTTTTAACATTTGGTAAGTATACTAAAATAAAAAGCTACTAACAGAGCAATAAGATAATATCTTATTGCTCTGTTAGTAGCTTTTTATTTCTTTTCTTTGATTGATATTTGTAAATGATATTATCATTTACAAATATCAATCAAAGAAACTACAAAGGAACCAAGACCTCATTGAGTCAAACAATCAAACTCCTTATCAAGATGAAGACGTTAGCCACTCATATCAAAGCAGAGGCGTTTAATATCGAACATTAAACGGACCCTCTCTTCCTGTTCGGTTAATGTTCCACCGATTGGTACTCCAACCATGGTTATCACTCCACTTATGATCCAAAATAGCCACATAAAGATACCAATGAATCATTACCGAGAGATAATGTGAAAGTACTTGAATAATTCAGTTTCTGTATCAATGAGAGCGAATTGTTTTATCGGAATGCATTCTCGGGGAATACGTCGGATTGTTCATTGTAAAATAATGCTTTATTGCTTCTTTCTTTTTATATCGTGAAAGGTTGTTATTATCAATGATTGCGAATCCTTGTCTTTTATTTTTATCTTAGTCATAGTACGTAGTATCAGGTTGCTTGTTACGACTGTCGTTCTATCTTCTATTCGAGTGGCTCTGCTTATTAAAAATGAAGTCATCAGATTGTGTTATTTTTTAACGATATTCTTCACTGAATTATATTCAAGTGATCTTTTTCTTAGCGCAAGCAACAACTAAAGCTATTCCAGAATTAGTTCTCGATTCCATCTACATAAGGACGCGGCAAAGGAGAAGTTATGATGACTGACTACTGTCTCGAGTCCTCTCTAACTCCAAGTTGCTTGCCTCAAAGTTATCAAGATATAACACCGCAAACAAGCCATGTCTATTAACCGCTGCAAGCATAACGTTTAGAGAACGAATAGCTTTAAATGTACCTTCGAAGAAGTTCATAAAATATTCTTATTCTACTTTGTTTTGTACTTACTTTTTAGGATTATCTGGGATATGACCTCAGGAAACCGTTCCATTCATAAAGCGACCTTTCTGCGGTACGTAAGATTTTATTACGGATCTTCAAGAGGCTTTTACCTTTGGGTTTAGTGAGGCACAATATCATATGAATAAATAACAACCTCCATACACTTAAAATAAACTGAGAACAGAGAAACTATACTTAAAAATAAAGGCATTCTTATGGTATTCTTTCCGTGATTAAGGCACATAAGTGCAAGTGAAAATGTTATAAATACCTTTCAAAAACTGGAGCGTTACTCACTTTATTAGAATGGCATGCAAGACTTTCATTTTTAGCACCAATATATTACATGAAGATGTCTTATTCTTGACGAAATATGGTAATTAAAGACATGCGAAACGCAGCCCTAACAAAGTGTGAAAAATTAAGACATACGTATACATGAACATTGTTTAAAAGTAAAGTGAGTTATAACGGCCAGTGTTTACGGGGCGAAGCAGAGATGTGAGACAGATAGTGAAGATCGCGTGGAATCATTAACATTGTACAATTATACGGGAACCACAATGGTGGGAAACAGTTACGAGAACGAAATTCGTGTCTGGGTGTGGGAAATAAAATGCAAATCATTGCATTTCTCTTGCTCCCTGGCTGGCGCGCGCCCTTTTTTCGCGGTCTCTTTTTCTTTTGTGTCGGCCATAGTTTTAAACAGATGGTAAGCTTTATTAAAGAATTCAGGAGTTTTTGCATGACAATCTGAACGGCGCAATTTCCTGCGCGTGGTGTTTGAGACGGTTCAATTATGTACCTTCTTTGGTGATGGTTGATTGAGTGATGGCGGATGTGTGACACACAGATATTTGTTCAAAATCTTGATAATAGATATGATTTACACATACATGACGCATTTCCATAAGAAGTGTTAGGGTCAAGGCACGTTGTTGGCATGAAGTCAAGGCAACTTGAACTTTATCAGCACTGAGTAAATTATAAAGTTTAACAGCAAAGAGTTGGTACAAATATCACAACTTCGTGAGAAGTCTCGCGAAGTACATTCTACTTCGATTCGAATCTGCGTCGATGTGCCTTGAACCCTTAAACATTATGCATTACTTATGGTATACAGAACAATTTAGAATTTAAATTACATTGGGCTATTTTCAAAACAATTAAGTAAGTGTACTGTATACTGTTTCTCTGTATTTTCTTACTGAAGTAGGTGTAATCTATTCTGTTATGTTATGCCTCATCAGCAAGAGTAATCATTTTGTCACACTTAACGATTCGAACCGCTTGAGGGATCGTCATCAGTATTATCAAACTCAAAAATTATGTAAATATACGAAGGTTAACTTCCAAAGAATTCTGAATAGACCATTTTTCATGCCCATAGATAGATAATATAGCTATGTAGGTACCAATATGTATATCTCCAGTATCTACGAGTATTGTTGCGTCCAATTTTCTATAAACCATTTGTCACCCGTTGAGTCTGCTGACAGAAACACATTTATTCACTTTACAGAGTTGCGTTTTTGGCTTGTGTAATTGCAATAGAGCCTTCTATTTTATGCGTCAAAACTTCTTCAGTTGAACGTTTCCTTAATTTGACAGGGATGAAGGTTTGTTTTTGTTTTATATAAAGATCTTTTCATAAAAACTTTTTCACTATGCTTTCATATAGTTGTTTCAGTTGGTTGCTGTCTTTGTGTGCAATAGAAATATTTACATACTCTCATTAGGCTAAGGTCACAACTGAAAATATACATCTGCTGCTAGTAGTAAGTATATAATTACCTTCCTGAGTTTATGTGGTTTTTAATGTAGTAGGTATGTTAAGAGCGCTTATTCTGAAAGTAGGCAACGTCGCAAATAGATGTCAAATATTTCGCGGTTTTGATTAATTTGGCAATATTACTGTATGGAAATATGAAATGTGGCTAACTAGCGAACTAGAAGATTAATAATGAATTGCAATTATAACACTGAATTTGATGTCGTTTTACGTGTAAAAATGGCATTTGGAAAGTTTCCAAATAGGTACTTTTTTACATCTTAAACGAAATATTCATTGTTACGATATTAATTATTGCATTTCATAATCAATATTTTAGTTCACTAGCTAGCCCCATTTCATATTTCCATACAGTATTGTAGCCAAATTAATCTAATCAGGTAAATATTTGACAGCTATTTGCGACGTTGTCAACTTTTAGGATAAAGTCTCTTAAAGCTATTCACACCAAATAATATGCGATATTACCACTTATTAAGTTGTATCCGTAATTGATTCAATAAAATAATTTACCTACTGGAAAGCCCAAATAATCGAAATATATCTATATGTATTATTTTTAATTCAATTAAACAGGTAGGTCGGTAACCTAGCGGTATTTTGAATCCCACCAGCAATAATTTAATTAACAAATAGCTTTATGTTCAAAGCATACTGATGAAAACCAATAAACCAATACAAAAATTTAATTAAACAAATTAACTGGACCGTCAGTGTACACGGATTTTCTCACTACATGTTACATTAATTGGACCATCAATTCAACATGGTCGTAATTTGCCACTAATAAATAACAATTTGTTGGTGGTATGTACGAACATAATTAAATATGCATAAATCTTTCTCGCCTTTATATTGCTTGTTAAGTCTTAATTATATTTCCGTTGCAACACACTACCTACTTAATTTAATGACCGTCTTGAAAATGTCAAGAAAATACGAGGTATTTATTACTGTCGCAAAACTCTTTACCAATTGATTTCATTGTTAGTACGCAACTGTACAACAAAATCAATACAGTTCACCGTAAATTCTAAATATTTTAGCTACAAAATACATTGAAACAGCTTAAGCTGTCTAGCCGTTTCGCTTTCTGGTCTTACACGAGTGAGACCGTTAAATAGGTATCTTTAACGGTCTACCTCGCTTACAGCAACCACCGTGCGAAGATTGCGAAGTACTAACTGATTTAAAGTCTGTACGTCGCGAAGGCGTACGAACAAAAAGTTTAAAGGATACTGTTTAAATTGAACGATGCGAAAAACTCGTATAAAGTGCGGTACGTATGCTACCCCGTGAGCCCGTCAAGGTCCACGGACGTTCGGTTGCCGGCCGTCAGTCCAGTCTCACCGACACACTCTGTTTGCTACATTGTACCACAAACCCGTTGTCTTTGATGTTTCAAACGTTGACCAAGCACGCGTACTGAGTCCATCTCTCATCAAACCAATTGAACAATGAGGTTTTATTTCTCTAAGCCCGTGCTGGCCATTTCAAACAATTTACGAAGTCATAACATTGCATGTGACATCTTTATAGTCGTGACATGATTCGCTGTTTGACTATCTAAAATTCTGAATTGGTTAAGTAATGATGGCAGTTTAAACTGTTCTGTGTCTACTGTGTTCAACTACTGGTTTCCTCTCGTAACTAAGTCAATCGATTAAGCGTATTTGACTAGTTAAATATTTTTGTACGTCACTATGTTGTTGCATTACCACAGAACTGCTGTATTAGGCAAATATTTCATTGAATAAATAGTCAAATTTTGCAGGAGCTACTTGGCTTATTTGGCTGAAGTAGTTGCACGAAGGCTGCGCTAACTTTCATGTTCAGGGTCACCAGTATAGAGGTATGAGGAACAGGTTGTAAAGTTCACTCATCGTCTATAGAAAAGGGAGGATCCTCCAACCAGACGGGTGTCGTATCTAGTGGGCTACTGCCGAATGATTGTTGTCGGGACGTTGTAAATATGCCAGTCGCGCGGTAAACACTGCTTGCGCGATGCAGGATTTTGCGTGACGTCAGTGTAATGCGTAGTTTACATGTAGCGATGTAGATGCCACCACACTTACTTAGCACAATTCCATTTCAAGATAGGCGATGTGGTGTGGTTAAGGTAGACCAAATTAATAAAATATTGACGATACCAGTTACAAAACCATTCTTTTATTCCAGTTACTTTACACTCAATTAAATTCACATGTCTATCAACAACAAATTAAACAACTTTTTATTTTGACTTCTAATTCACATTCACACATTACGGACATCCGTCAAAACAGTGATTCATTAATATGTAGAATACTACGCTACGTTTATTGGTAGAATGATTGATACGACGCATTTCCACTGATACCGTCAGCGTAAGTATCAATTAGGTTGAATGAAACAATTATATTCATGTGTTGCTACTATGTAGGTATTAGTCATCTGTTAACACACACATTTATGTATGTAAGAGGCCTTTAGGAGCATTGGCATCCTTTCTTCCTTCCTTCTTTCCTCATTGGCTTGGTTTTCTCATAGTAATCTCCTACTATGATCGGAAAGGACGAAGTATTTGCATCAAAAACTGAATTGACGACAGCAGTTTGGCAAATTCTTCTATAAGCCCGGCCATCTAGTTGACTTCATCCTTGAGTCACCACATTGAACCGTTGAGAGAACAATTACCACGGAACACAATGTTGCTTTGATGTTTAAATGTACCAACGATGTTACTAAATGGTGAAAATAGTTGATCCTTTAACCTTTCACTGTGTGGTATTTCCATGCTAATCTTGTGCGTCATTCCCATTGTATAATCACTGAGCTTTAGTTGTTACTGACTAAAATAATCCTACATTTTCCTGTAGTCAGGATTGACAACAAAACCACAAACCAAATCGAATCACTGTACCAAACTAACCAACCACCACCACTATACCTAACTTCAGAAATTCGTACATTCCGACTTGAGTTGAAGATGATTTTATTTATGTAATACTATAGAGGTTAAAACAAAATAAAGAAAAGGTTTCCACAAGAACATTGCAAATTTTCCAAGGAACCTAAGCGACCTCTTAATGGTTGGCCTAGCGATACAAACGAATTATTGGCAGCAATCATTTCAGTCAGAGTTCTTAGAAGCAGTTGTGGGCCAATTTTTTATTGAAAATTGGACGGCTCAATAGGCTATTGAAATCGTTATTAGGTACTAACTGGCTCTTATTGACGGCGTGAATGATAAAATTATTTTAATAGCACTAATAGAAGAACTTGCACTTTTCCAATAATAGAATGATCAGTATAAATTGAACACTCTAAAATGTATAATTTTTATAGTTAATAGATGCACGTATATAATAAATCGCTCGCGCTTCCGTGGCGGCTAAACATTAGAAAAAGTTGAAACGAGAGCATCAATTAAAACTCTTCAAACCATGAACCAATGATATTCTTAGAAAGAAATCTAAAATTATGACATCAAAATTGGTCACACCTCCGATCTCCACAAAGGGAAATCGGTCTACCATGAAACGCCAGCTATAACAAAAAAGACAACGCGAACCAGCGGTGGCTGGTAGATACGATACACGATTTCGGTTTTAGTTCTTAGTACACTGAGTAATTTGCAACACGACCTTTCGCAACCTCTGGATAAAAACAGCAATTGAATGACAAATGATTTGTAAAATTCTGTTGCTCCCAACTTTCAAGGTGCACCTCTGAACCTTGCTTCGAATATAAACGAATTAGAAAGCATCACTTTTACTCTTTACAATTGAGCTGAGCTGGTAGATGCTCACCTCTTTCGTCCGTGCTATGATGATGCAAGTATAACGAATTAAAAATGTTTTAAGCAAAGGCAGAACTAATTGTTCAGATTTGCGTAACAGTAACTTGTTAACGGTCTGTGACGTTTCTGTTCATGTGTATTGTATGGTTTTATTTGAATGCATTGTGCTTGGGATGGGTTTTTTCAACTTGAACATTACAACTATGTCATTACCATGTAGGTATTTAAAATGGTAAGTTCTAAAGTCCATTTTGGAATCAATAAAAATAACTGATAAAATTACGTTGGTGGTTCCCACACCCACACATTACATATCTCTTGTAATGAAGGATTATGAAGAAAATGACTGATTACTACAACAATCTCATTTTACCATAGACCTTCAATTATTATCAAGAATTTTATCAGAGCATTACTTGTAACTAACAATGGTTGGTTAAGAGTAATGCTTTTAACGCAATGATATTAAATAAAAATACTTGTATTATTATGAAAGTAGAACGGATATTTTAAAACGTCTTAAGTCACTATTACATATTCAATATTACAGCCTTTAAAGTTATGCAGCGCTTTAAAGCAAAGTTTGATGCTATCGAGATGCTACCGAAAATCTTTGGTTCAACACAAAGTGGCAAAAAAATGTTTTTGACCATTCGAACCTTAACCAGAAACTTACAAGTTCCTGCAATCCCAAAAATCATCTTTTACAATACCAAATAGGCTGCAGTGGACAAAAACATTTCATACGACATTCCTGCGTAAGGTAATGTTGCGAAAATCGTCAGGGCCGACATCCCGTCGCTGAACCGGTCTGGACTACCGGTTTTATCAGTAACTCAACGACCACACGAAAGCGATATCGACGCGATGCTTAGGGAAACGGAAACACATATCCTGGAAAATAGAAAGAAGATAGTAAATTCTGGGGCTACGCTGCGAAACATTTTTGCGAGAAAAAGCCGACAAAAAAATTGCAACAGGTATAAGGCGACCACTAGATCACTCATTCAGCCGTCATTGGACTTTTTTTTTCAGAGGTTCGCTTTCTTTTTTACAATTTCTACAAAAACTCATCGTACAAAAAATAAAGCCCCTTAACTTAATACCCGTGTTGGCGTATATTATTATATTCAGAGGATATGGCCTGGCGCCTAATGTAATACGATCGTTCCAAGACGTTAAGTTTAAAAATAACCTTGACAGCATTATGTAATAAAGAAAGTTGATACAATGACACTAATGCTATCATATTAACCTTGAACTTCTTCGTTTCTTGAAGTAGGTACTTAAAGAGTTTAGCCATAATATCAGCACAAATGCTTACGGTCTTTAAAGTTCAAAATTCCACTGAACTTCCGGTATGCATTTCTGGTGGGTGTCCTAAATGACGAGTCATTAGGAATTTGTAGGTGTATAATATAGCATTTATACTTTATCATCTGGAGACATTTTACCGTTAGCGTTTTTATCGTTAGCTGTCTACCTGAGAAGTTCATATCTTGTTCCGTTTAATATATATTCGAGTTCTCCTTAAATATATTTCCTCTAAGATAAGTTTCACAATAGCCTCAAGATTAGCTTCACAATACAAGGTGTCAACAAAAACACTGGCGTAATTCAGGCGTCCGTTTTTGCATAGAATTTCGTCGAGTCCTTATCAGGGGACGGTTTACGTCGAATGCGTCCCCGATAGGGAAGCACCTGTACTAGATTAGATAAGGCTTATCAATTGATGACATAGCCCAGTAACGTGCTGGCCGGTTGTAGGATAAACGTGTATTGTTTACTTAATGACCGGCTTGTGTATTCATGATCGAACACGAATTATAATTCAACGGTCTTGTGCATGAACGGAGATTCTGTTGAACCTGTATTTGCTTTAGCCTTGCAGACCTCCAGTGTCTTCAAAATTGAAATTGCTTATTCTTCTTTTGTGCCTGTCTCCATTTTCTTCAGTAGGAACAGTGTAAGAAAGTACATATTATTTCCTCATGTAAAAGTGTTTCTAATCATCGAAAGCAATTTCAGTTCAATCTACTAAACCACTTTTCTTTACACAATAAACGGAAAACTATTAAAGTTACCTGTTATGTGACAACTGACAGCTCCTCTAACGTTCTAAGAAACCTATCTGATCTTCGTTAGTACAAGATTACGATGTCACGTAACGTAAGGCAATTTAACGTGTTAGTCTGAGTTCACATGATTCATCGAGATGACCCACATCACGCGTCCGTACAGTTAGATATAAAATTACTTCATTTACTAACACGTATGTTGATGTGAAAATTGTTTTTGTAAACGTGACCATTTTTCTGAATGCAGTTACATGTGGCAGACATGAGTTTCCAGCTATTATAAAAGTAATGAAAGACGTTTCCGAAATTATAATATCTCTAAATAGTGCAACAGTAACAGTGTTGCATAATCAGAAACGCATTAGATCCCAAGTTGCTATTCGCGTCCAGGAAGCTCCAGTAGCCGATATAATCCTGAGAGCTAAATTCATACTCGTATTAGCTCCAGAATGCACCACTAAAATAATCCAAGGAAGTTACGAACCACTTCCATTAAATGCTTGCATTGACAGAAATATTGAGATGGATATTCACGGGAAATGGGATGAAGTATCATTTCAGTCCTTTCGGATACTCATTGTTTTGCTTTAGTTGAACTTTTATTAAATATCCGAAAACCGTAAAACACTTAGTTTTTATAAGGATCAGGTAGGTTGGTGACAGTATTAGATTTTATGTGATTGGGACCAAACTTCCTGTCATTTACTTGGCACGATTCCAACTCGATCTCCAAAAACATTGCTCGCTTTACAAATTCAGGACCTCATCATCTTCAGCTGCGTCCCGTAAGACCAATGAGACGTTATTCTAACTGAAATATAAAGCAATATCTCTGCATCTTATTGCTAGTCATAATCAGGAACGGTCATGACCGTGGAAAGTGCCGTCAACATGCCATTACAGCAGTCTCGCTGCGTTAACAGGCTTAAATGACTGAGGGTAATGACATGGCAGATGTTTAGAATTTGTATGAATTGTATTCCGTCAGTAGATACGGATATAATAGTTCCAATAGTTACTTAAGCCTTTATGGAACACATGCTCGGCCTGTAATATTATTCTCGTTAATAATCTTCGGGATAACAGCCTCTCTATAATGGCGTATATACTGGATACTGGTTTATCTGAAGTGCAATCCCAGCGCAATATCTTCAGACTATAGTTTGCTAACTTAATAGTCATTACAGCAGATAAGTAATGAAAGCTCTCACGCTCAGCGAGGCGATGCCAGGTTATTGATCCGGGGATCATGCCGATACTGACGATACTTTATCACTGAATCAAAAATATCATTTTCATCCATACTGTGAAGCGAAAATTCAACCATAATATCGCTTCATTAATCGTCTTTCTGAGTCTGCAGAATTAATATCTCCAATCATAGCGACGGAATTAATTTTACTTTAAATAAATGACATGCTGGATGATTTTTGTTTTTTATTTTCCGGTGATCATTTTTAATAGGTCCAGAAAATATACTGAACAAAAATGCATTATACATTATAGTGTAGGTACATTACTGTGAATCATTTTGATCTGTTTAAAAACTCGGAAAACATGAAATCTTGAATTAGGTAAACAGAAACCAGAAGGGAATGTGTTCATGCGACGGGGTGCAGTAAAACTATTTTATTTCAGTTATTAAGTATTCCATAAAACAGTAAAATGAAAAAGGTTCGCCCTCCCAACATATGAGGGGCCAATGTTTTACCACAAGGCGAAGTTATCCAGATTGATTGGAGAATATGCGGAGGAGGGAGAGAATTACTGCCAATTTTATCTAATGGAAAAAGGCCCTAAAAAACCTCTAGCTGCATCAATTCTTCGAAACGAGCAAAGGAACTATAAATTACTATTCTAGTAGGCTCGTGTGAAAAAAATTGCTTGTTAAAAATACAGGCGGCCGAATATAGATTTCCAATTGATTGATTCGATTCAGTGAGAAAGTAACGCTTGGCTACGCTCTGAACAAATGTGGCAGAATTCGCTATGATTCCTGGAAAGCTGGCGTCCGTAGTTGCCACCTGTTCAATGTATAACGGACTACAACGGCTTTTGCACAACTAGGCCTTGGCTTGTCGCTAATCGTCACGTTCGACAATCCACTGAAGTTTCTAATTGTTTGCGCTTCGGATCTAGGTGAATGATTACTGTTCTTTTTCTCAAGTAAAGACTGCACAATGGCTAATTGGCAGTTTTTGTTAATTATTGCATTTATGGGGTTGGGATGTTCTTTTGTTGGTGCTATGCAACGTTTTAAATTTGGGTTTAGGTTCTCCTAGCTGTTTTGTCTTTGCAATTCTAGCTTTAAATTTTCTTACACAAGTATCTTGTTAGTAAACTTTAGAGATGTCTCATGAGAGTTTCATTAGAAGAAACGAATTAGAACTTAGAAGAAATGTTAGAAATAATTGTAGCCGATTTGACGTTAATCAATTCTTGAATACCATGAAACATGAAATTAAAAGTACATTGAATTGGTGCAATTTTAATTTACTGTATTAATTGTGAATTTATAGTGCACTTGCTGGAGACAAAGTAAAACATAAAGATAAAACCTTTTTTCATCAAAACATAACCTCAAACAAAACTTGTTTGAATGAATCATACACACTTCATTGCAGTGCCAACATCAGAAAAAAATTGTTATCAAGTTTGATAAAGTTAATTTACTACAAGTGTTTTCTCAGAAAATATGGTTTTACTTGGTCAAAATGAAGTTAAACTGGAATCTATAAACTATTTATTAAATTAATACAAATAATAAAGTCAGTTTTTGTGAACTAACTTACCTGTTATAGTTGCCAACAGAACCGCTAAAGCAACCACACCTGTCGCTCTTGCACGCTTGGACCTCATCTTGTCTCTTTTCAACACGCTAAGGTTTGCGTCCTCGTAAACAATAAAAAACAACAGAAAATTCAAACTCCTCAACGGATTGTCTTTAAGAACAATAAACAATTTCACTCGCGTTTCTATTCCACCTTTACGAACCGTATCTTTCAATCTAGATAATAATGCCACAAATTCCACAGGAAAAGTAAAATAAAATTAAGAAATTACATTAAGGAAAGTACTTTTTAGATGATCACTCAAGTCCATTGTGATGAGTATCTGAATATGTTTAGAATTTTCCGAAGTTAAATTGTGAAACTTGTTTCGTACGCTGAACTAGAGTGCGGAGCGCGAGAGGCGTACGTCCACTCTCATCAAGCGCCAGGCAGTACTACCGGCTGCGACGGGGGCGACACACGGCTGTGACGGGCGTACGCGGAACTACGGAGCGTCGCTAGTAGGTATTCGTATGGCGAACTGTGGTTGTGTTCACAGCGTGAGATAGAACATGCAAGGATCAAAACTAGTTGCTTATAGTTTATTAGGTTATTAACCAAGCAATGCAATGCGGCCCTGCATCAGTGCATTTTTATTACATTCATACTAGCATGCCAAGTACATTTTCATTCATTCGCTTTTTAATCTACTGCTGGTAAGTATGTAAATTTCAGTTCATAAAAATGGTAATGATTTTTTTTTCTAAGTTATTTGAAATCCAACTGCTTTTTAACAATGGTCTATTTGAAATACGGTCCACTTAATTTGGTAACAAGCTGAGAGATTTCGATAGTAGAATCGTGATAATTCAATAGGCTCTCTAAACACCTAACGGTCTCCAGTTAGTGATGAATAGCAAAGAGTGAAAACATGGCTGATGGAAATAAAGGTAGCGGTGGTAAGCATAGTACAGGCGACCTAGATTGAAACATTGAGAAATAGAAGAAGAATATACTGGTACTTAACCATTATTCTGTACTGATTTTATCATTCACAGAAGCATCGCCCTAAACTCCCGAAGGACCAAAAATTACCATTCCAAGAGCGTCCAATAAAAAAAAAAAACGCCAAAAAAAATTAGCGGCAAAAAAATCGCAGTGGCGTCGATACATCGGCACCTGTGACTGATTACAAAGCGTGGCATGAATAATACATGATCGCTGGTACTAATACCCGGTACCACGGTACCAGCCAGTCACCAATCGCGAACCTTGAGACACCAGTAGGTACCGCTGTTGTAATCCTACGGTTTGATTATTCAAAAAATTATATTTCATCCGCCTGGTGAATAGAAATGGGCATTTTTCGCAAACATGACACGATGCGTTGACATGACATGATAACCTTGAAAGAAGATAATATTAAAGTATGAAAAACAAAAGTATATTACTTATAGCCTTGTTGTCTTAAGTGAACTGCAGATAGACATAAATGATGACCTGCACATTGACTGACGAAATAAATTAAAAAATTATAAATATAATTTTGATATCAATGTAATAAAAATTTCCTAATTTACAATACAGACCCAAACCAACTGCTCAACCTTTTCTTTATTCATAACTTCCACCACCCTTGCAGTTCATAGGTACCGCAAGTTACTACAGAAACGTCAGACCAGATTAGAACGTGTGGAAGGTAAATAATGCAGAAAGCTACAATCCTGCGGCAGCCAAGCCGACATACCACACCGCTTGGCCAACATATCCGAGCTTAAGTTCTCGGATTTGTGAACCTGCCATACTTCGGAATATACCTAGGTTACCTAAGTACTGCGTAACAGATCTGACAATGCTTTTAGTACTCCTTAAGGGGTCCCATTTTGAGGTTTGCTTTCAAGAGGATACGAACTCGTTGGTACACCAGCAAGTAGGGTTGTGGCCATTATTACATGTTTACATCGCGATCTAAAGTAACATCGATATTCTCGTCATTCTACTTTCCTATCAGACCTTAACCATATTCATACTATTCCAACCTTTCCGGGATACGGAAAGTTATTCAAACTATTTTCATCATCGCTATCTAATGCAATTCAAAACAATATGACACTAGCTCATGTTGGGGCACCAGAAACTAGCCAGTCAACAATTAATTATGGAAACGGGATTGGTTACAGGGTGCCCTTCCTCACTGTTCTTTTTCCATTCCCATCCCTTTTTTTATTCACAATTGGGAAACTCTTACCCTGCATCTCATCTGATGGTAAGTGATGATCAGGCCGAAGGTGGAAGCGAGCTTCACCCGGAATCCTCAACCACAGAGGAACTGGCTACTTTACCTCTAACTGCCGAAACACAACAATGGTGATAACATTGTTGTTATGGCGACAGACTAAGATAAAATGATGCTAGCCAGGCGCGCTTAGAAAAAGCCCTACTGCCAACCAAACAGAGCAGAAGATTTTGCCCCCACTGGGTATCGAACCTGGGACCTCTGGGTCTGAGACAGATGGTCCACAGAAGCGGTTAAATGCAATGGTGCATTTCGCATAAAAATCCTGTTACTTATATCTGTAGGTAAACACAGTATCTATTATTCTATTCATATTTTTCCAACTAGTAGTCTCCACTCAACTAAATGGCGTAAACACACATGCATTGATAATATTGAGTGAAGGCACAATGCTTCCAGATAACGGGACGGCAACACGCTATTTCACGCCTCACCGTAACTTTTAAACAATATTTGTTCTGCTATGGTGCTAGTTGCGTGCAACAATGACTACCGTTGCTTTTGACGGCATATAATCGGCAAAACGTAAATATACTAAGAGGTTAAAGTCTCTTAAGCTGTGCCGACAATGATGTTCTGTCCGATACACCTTCCAAGTTTTAAATAGCCATTGTAGACTCCTGTTGATCCCGTATTTAAGCTGATTATATCAAAACTTTGGCTCATCACTACACCAAGCCTTTCGGGCAGGCCCGCTTTACCTCGGAATTCCGTTTCGAAAATCGATTCGAATTTTCGAAGGCAGCAAATCCATACAAGAGGCCGGCCACGTACAGTATGTATTGTATATGGCCAGCCTTAACTATTTCCCTCCATTCGTGGTAATTGACAGTTGACATTAGTGACAGCTTTTTACCTCACTACTGATGTGTATAATGACAGTGTTTTCATAATACATCTTTATACCTACTACACTGTAGTATAGTGACTACAGTCAGCATCATCCATTCACCAAAAGAAGTCCACTACTAGACATGTGTGGGCCTCCACTAAGCGTCGCCACATCGACGGCACGTAATTTTTTATAATCTAATTTTATTATTCAATGATTTTCATTATATTAACTTTTTTTAAATTTAATTTTATTTCAATATTCTCACTGTACTTGCCCACCCTTGTCAAGTATCTTCAAAGTTTGATAATTAAATAGATAATTAAAGTTAATTTGTTTCTAATCTGCCAGACTTTTTACTTAAATTAGTTTTGTTACAAAGTTTTCGCAAATTCCAACTAATCGTGCACAATAGTATTATTAAGTACTTACATTTAAATTGACGGAGTTTTTACATTTCACCCAATTCAGTAGATATAATTCGTTTTAACGCGCCATTAAATTTGTTTGACAACGTAATCTATAATGAGGGTATTTTATCTAACGCTCGCGCAATTTTAGAGAAATCTGGTGAAAGTTACACAAAATGAGAAAATGCAATTATTAAAAAAGAACAGGGCAATTGATAGCAATTATTATGGCGTCACTCCACCGACAGGCGAGAGGCGGCAATGTATATCTAATCGTGCTGCAAACGTGCGAAATTAAACAATGGTAGGTATCATCAAAGAAACATGACGAAAGGAAATTGCAATTTTCACATACGAAAGTATGATTGACGATACCTAAGTACCTTTTAATTTGTGTATACCGCGGAACCATAATATAATCAGTAATCAATTGATTCATGTTGTGTATGACCAATCACTGATTGGTATACAGATTGAATTTGCAGGTTTGTACGCTATTTGTATTTGTTTTAAAATAAGTAACTGATAGAACATTCCCTAACTTTATTGCATGCCTTTCATCTATTCATTTCATTGAGTGCTATATTCTCGATTATGTCGTCAAAATTTTCCAACATAAAATCGATACTTTACTCTCAATAATACATGGAATGCATATCAGCAGGGAAGTTTTTAATACACTTAACATTATAAGATTAATATAATTTTAGATAATTAGATATACCTTGACATAGTATATAGTAGTATAATCAGCCTATAGTGTTCCCACTGTTGGGACAGAGGCCTCCTTTCGTCGAGAAGGAGCGGGCTGTAATCTACCACGCGGGCCCAGCGCGGGTCACATGTATTCAAATTTTTGGTTCTAGGACATGCCGGTTTCCTTACGATGTTTTCCTTCACCTTTTTAAGAGCAGTGGTGTTAAAATTATTCACACAAAGTAAAGTACCTGCCTGGGTTCGAACCCACGACCTATAAGTCGTAAGTCGGGGCCGGGGCGCCACCACTGCTGTACCTTGATACATTTAACAAAAAAAAACATTTAAAAAAATTACGTGAAGTGCTTTCCGTAGGGAAGTGTGTCTGTTTGTCGTCACAAATCACGTCATCAAACACAATGGAATGATCTAAATCTTCTTTTATAAGTAGTCTTTCATCCTTCGGGTGAGCCCTATTGATTTTCGTTATAAAACTCATAACCGTTCAAAAGATATTAACAAAAATCGATACATTATCTTAGATTTTTTTCCCTAAAATCGATCGTCAACATGTTTTTGTCGGTGAGGCGTGCACTTTGGAATTTTCATGTTTTTATTTATATAAACTTTATTTTATAATACATCAATATTAAACTATTTACAAGTGGGTACAAACAACTTATAACTAATTAATTAATAAAAGTAGCAAAATTATATACTAACTTAATTTATTTATATTAGATACTGCAATAACCTTAATAAAACCGAGACGTATGTGTAATATAAAAGTGTATGAATTAATATGTCTTCTCGGTAACCCCTCACATATAAGTGTCATAGAAACTCCCTCAAACTTGAACCACCACGCTTGAGTTCACCTCGACAATTATTGCTTCAATAAAATGATACAGTAATAATGTAGTAATATGTTTTCATATCAATCTATTACTTAAATAAACTCAATTGTGACAAGATCTTCAGCGTCGCTTACGCTTAGCTTGTGTTACAATGAAGGCTTTTTATACAGAGGCTGATAAACTTGAAGTTACCCATTACCTATTTGCCTCGTTCTAAAAATGTAAAATTTTGGCAAAGATTTTGCTTAAATCATCCATTACCTTTGGAAGTCACGTGGAAATCGTTTCAAAGTTTTTATCGCATCTTTGGATACTTACTATGATTTTTATACTCAATTCAGATTACTTAAATATTTTTTGGATTTCAATTAGCTTATACTTTATTTTTTTTTAAGTTCAATACAAAACACGTAGGTTATTTGGGAGAAAAATAGATTGTATCCAATTTTATAAAAAAATCCGTATTTTTTTTTTATTCTTTGCTTTTCACTTTCGTACTCACAATCATTCACGAGTACCTAAGTTTAATCGTAGGTACGAGGGGCCGAAGCCAACTCGCACTGATACATTAGACGTTTTTAACGAAATGAGGCACCAACCGACGATTATCCCTGCTCGCACTATGCCAGTGCACCCAAGGACAACCCTCAGTTGGTGTAGGACTATTGCAGGATATGGAAATAAAGCTCACAATCTAGAATTTTTTGCGAAAGATCTTTTCAACCAGAAGGTTGAAAAACTCTTTCGCAACAAAATCTAGATATTCAACTCGTACAGTGGTACTTGTTGATGGGCCTACACTGTCCTCTCATACCTTTTAACACTGTAACTTGGAAACATTGTAAAAACCATTTACTTTTAAAAGAGTAACCGTGGAGTTTCTTGCCGGCTCTTCTCCATAGGAAACGACCAATTGGAACCGTGCACCTAGCTTCTGACGTTTCATAAGTGCCCTTGTAGGTTTATGTGAAATAAAAATATTTTGAATTTGAATATTGAATTTGAATTTGATACTCGGATCAGTCCATTTCAGAAACCCAAAATAATTCAAGAGGACATTTATAATTTCGGTAAAGAACAAAAAATTTAATTAAAACAAACGTCAAACACACCGAATCCAGAGCAAACTCAGTAATATCTGTTACTTCGTCAAGTTGCCACAACGTACTCGCATTTTCGATTTAACCAAATTGTAATAGAGTAAAAAGCGGGCCCCGGGTTATTCGGATAAATTAATTGAAAAGGGATCAGAACTGACCCTTGTTTTGACTGCACAAATAGAATTAAAGTACGCCCCACGTACCGATATTGAGAGGTCGATTAACAGAACAAATAAATTTGATACCTATGACTGTGTAATACAAAAGGTTGGGCGCACCTCATCAGTCGATATTTGGACAATGGGTGCTTTTAAGTCAAATATTAAAACAACTCGCAGTTAAAAACTATGGCTTTGTTTCTTTTTAAAAGTGAAGTCAGCTGCAAATAATGAAAGTCGATTTGGCTTATTGGTGATTCGCACGAATATACTCGCCTGAAACGGGCGAATCTATCATTTAAAAATAACATTACATATTCTTGAGGCGATTCTTTTTAATTAATTTAGTAGCGACCCGCTGCATGCACCTGCTTCGCATGGTTTTCACGACTTGACAAAACATCAAGATTTCTTAGGTAAACGTAGCTTTAATAATTTATTCCGGAAGATTTATTTGGCGATATGTTAGTATTATACACAAACCTTCCGGAATAAATTCTCTAAACGATGATGGTGAAAACCTCGTCAAAATCTGTTGCGTAGTTTAGAAGGACAACGCGGACATACAGACAAACGCGAAAAGCGACTTTGTTTTATAATATGTATAGATTTGTAGGTGAATCGCTTTCTGGAATTGTTGATTCGTACAAATAAGTTAATTCGTACGAATCGCCTTAGGAAAAAATAATATTATTTAAAAGTGTCGATTCGCTCGTTTCGGGCGAGTAAATTCGTGCTAATCACCAATAAACTATCGACGGCGATGGCTTATTGGTGGAGATGGATTCTTGCTGGAGCCAAATGGGTGAAATCAGCATGAAGATTGTAAACTAACATGTTAATAATGTTTTTTTACGAATTCAGTATATCTACCTACAAAAACCCCCTATACCTACCTACTCCTGATATAATAACAATTGCCTACTGTCTACTTAACCCAGCAAGCAGTTGTGCTCATAAAATTCTGACCAGAGACAAACTGGCAACTTGATTCTTAAGTCATAGGTATACAGAATCTTATCAAAATATTTCTGAAAAACAAAAAATATGACTGTAATGTAATATATTATTTTACATATTGTGATAACCTTTGCCAATCCCAATCAGGGAGACTGTTTGCCTTGTGCAAAGTTGGTCAGTGACAAAATTAAAATTGTTGATTGATATTAAAAATAGTCATTCCTTTGTGTACAATATTATCCAGTTAAGTATTTCTTGATATCGATAAATAAGTCGTCTGCATTATACGGACATCCACACAAAATTATAAACAGGAAAATGTTATCTGTTTTATTATCAGGTAGGTAGGTATCTATATACTTATTCTCTGCTTTAGTACCAGACTAGCTGCATCCCGCGGTTTCACCTGCGTAAGTCTCGATCCCGTGGGAATATCGGGATAAAAAGTATCCTATGTCCTAATCCAGATCATGGTCTACCCATGTACCAAATTTCATCCAAATCCGTTCAGCCGTTTTGGCGTAAAAGCGTAACAAACAAACAAACATACAAATAAATAAATAAACAAACACACTTTCGCATTTATAATATTATCTAGTTAGTGGATAGGAGGTAGTGCATACAATTTTTTAGACTAGCTAGACCACTTAATAAAAAAATAAAAAAACAACTTAGCACCAATCAGGTCACTCTATGACTTATTTTAACACCTAATATGTCTTGAAAGTTCTTCCAAAAAAACAATGACATCCCAACACATACCACACATTTTGTTCCAACAAGATAAAAGCAACATGTCCTAGCTAACCAGTCTCCATGACAGCATGCGACAGACACAGCGAGGGTAGCAAGACCCCACCAGCCCCCCAAACTCACCCGTCCCGACGGATTACTCACACTCCACCAACTTGAGCCGAACATCCCATCGTTAAGGTACACAAATATTATAACAAAATTCTAAATATACCAATATGGTACGGTGATCATGCATGAAATTAAGGGATGATAGCATTCGGTGCACGGTGTGAACGTGATAAATGGTTATGAAATTTGATCGAAATGGGTCTTGCAAAATGGGTCTCTAGGATGGGATTTGGGTAAGTGGAGACAAGAATATACTGAGATTTTTGGGAGTAAACGTACAATATGGGGCAGGAAGACAGCTACGAGTACCTACGCCATTGTAAACAGAGGAATATAATCTGGAAGCGCCCGAAACAGAAGGTCGAAAAAAGACTACCTTATTATCTAAGCTAAGTTACCGCTAAATAAAATCTAAGTGGATGAACAGAATGATGTATTACAACCTAAAAATGTCTAGCATAAATGTCAATGCTTCTCTTTTTGCATTCTTGACTCATTGAACAACATATTAAATTCGATAAGAGCATTTTCCCACGTAAGTAATATTCAGACTTAACTTGAGGTTTCAGGAATCCATCATGTCTGATATGACTAATAATTAGAAATTACTCTAACTGAGTTTGCAAATGTAAAACTATATTTATTGGGATCACCCACAATGGCATACATTGTGTGGTTTCTACGAACCGATTTTCACCATATTAAAGAACGTTTGTTGTTTTAAATGAAAAGGACTTTTCTATTCCGACTTCTAGTATACATAGTTAAGAATAACAATTGAATAATGTGAATCTTAAATCAATTTTGAATTATTCTATTTGACTGCATAATAATGAATATTCTGGACATAATTTAATCTATTTTGACTTTATTATACCTATTATATCTTGACATCAATTATTTTTTATTTTTTTTGTATTTTGTAATAAAATTTAGAATTACTTTATGTAAAATGCAATTAAATGTAATTTTCTATACCTTCAAAATTTGTACGCCGTTATTGGCAAAACATGGACGCACACATCTATTACTAATTAAATACCTTGCATGTCTGATTACTCAGTTTATGTAAACGCATGTTTGACAAATAAATGATCTTTATCTTTATCTTTGTTCCGTAAACCGCTTCCTGCTTTAAACGCAATCAGAGCTTAGGCCGAACTGCATGCAGGCTATTAGCTGGCTACCTGCGAACCTACCTCTAATACCTTATGTTATACGTATTAGAGGTAGGTTAGTAGGTAGAGGTGCCCCATGTATTTTTATAGGGGGCGAGCCTATTGCCATCAACGAGGCACAAATATGGATTCCGGACTACAACTGAGAACTTCTTAATACAAAAACCCTTTGCTCGACCTGGGGATCGAACTCAGAACCGACCCCTCGCTCAAAAGTCGTGCTTACCTCTACTAGACTTACTTAAGGGTACACTACATGCATTTGCATGCCCATGTGACGGTAGAACATGGAGGACTTTCATAATAAAACATCAATGTAATAATTACCCATGTTTGCAAAGTAATAAATAATTTATGATTTTTATGATTTTATGACTAGTCGACGGCTCGAATTCGTTGGTGGGCGTAACTAATATGCATGCTAAATTGTTTATTTATGTAGTGTTTTTTATTTAGTGAAACAGACAATTATTTATAACGAAAAAGAGCGCGTAATATTTCATGAACAGACCTTTGGGCGTATAGATATTATAAAAAACTACTGAATGTAAAATTATTTGAACTATTGAATGAATTTATCTATCCCTGTACGGTTTCTATTTTGCCATTTCTTAATACATAATTATTTATTTTTGCCCAAACACGAGTTAAAATTAGTGTTGAAATATGAAAGTTTTCTTTTCCAATTCTGCTTCCATACAGGGCTAGATAATGACAAGACAACGCAATATAATTTTTAGTTTTGAACGTACACCGTCAAAGAGACGAGTAGTCAGCATACTACTTTTATATGGGACCGACTAGCGTACCCCTTAAGTGGTGATACAAACAGGTAATACTAGGCAAAAACCTCAATAGTCGACCACATTTCGAATATATTGCTGTCATTATTCTTACAAGGCTCCATCGAGGAAGTATTGTTTATGTGTTAAACGATTTTGCGTGTTTCATGGTGTCACAGATAATTCTGCTAAATTAAGTGTTCGTGTGACATGTCATGAAAATAAATTCAGAAAGTACATTAACACTGCTGAAAAAATCTAGGTAACATTTCATAGAAAAACTTTCATTTGTTTTCATAGTAGGTAGAGGTAGACACAATAACAGTTTCAAACTTGTAGATACTTTTTGTAACGGGCCTTCCAGTTAACCGCGGATGGCTTCCCTGCTCCACTGAGCAATGGTTTAACTGCATTGTTTTATGCTGGTCAGTTGAGACAACTACCCATCATAATGTTCAAAGTCTTGATAATGTGAAGAATACTTTCATAACGTAATATTGCCATAATTCAATTCCCACGAGCTCAACACCTTCTGCAGAAGCTATTCAATTATTAAAACACACGCCCAATTAATTCGACAATTGTCTTAGAAAAAGATAATAATAGTCTTTGGCTTCCACCACTTCGAGTTATCTGTTGAATGCTGAGTCACAGAGGTCGTTGAACTGAGTACAAAGAATAACAAACGTCTCGCGGGGGAGGCTGGCAATAAATCAACTGACGTCATAAATAGGGAGAAACTCTCGTTGTCGGTAAGTGTCGCATTTTCCGACTCATAACGTAGGACTAATGCAGTCCCGCGAAATGTTAGAATGTAAGGGTTTCTTCGATTGTCGGGGAGTTGCTTATGGGTGCATGACTTTGCGAATGTGTGGGCTGTCTTTTGTTTTGAAGACTACTTACTGACTTTTTGAAAATAGAAAGAAGTGTTTTTAGCGCACATTTAGGTATCCATTGGTGCTGGTTGGAAGGTTGAAACATGGAAATCGGTTGCTTGTAAAAAAAACACGCCTGAAGGTATTGATAAAGCTTCATGCAGACCAGCGCGACGCGACACCGGTTATTGTTATAACGTCAAGTTTTCTTAGAAATTGTATTGTTCGTGTCGCGGCGCGGCGTCGCGTCGCGCTGGTCTGTACGAGCTTTTAAACGGGTTATATCAGAATGATAATTTAAACTTATTTCTCGCCAACGTCCATACTACGTTGAATACACCGGTTCTCGTCCGATCACCGAAGTTAAGCAACATCGGGCGCGGTCAGTACTTGGATGGGTGACCGCCTGGGAACACCACGTGACGTTGGCTTTTTGGTTTTTTATGTATTTTTTTAAATATATCATTTAAAAGCTTCTGTTTTATGAAACACCACTGTCTATCTATACGAAATATCTATAAAATTAAATATAAAAATCTATTGCTTAATTAATATAAAGTTCGTAAAAATCAATTGCCGTGTGTTAGTCTCGCAAAAAGTCGAAAATGGCTCGACCAATTGTGATGAAACTTTGGTAAGTAAGTTGCTTTGTGCTCGCCGGAGAAAAAGTGAATAAGTTTTTTAAGTGATCAATGATTTGACGTCATTATTGGTCTATAACGAATGATTATATGAGCACTGTTGTCGCCAACGTCCATACTACGTTGAATACACCGGTTCTCGTCCGATCACCGAAGTTAAGCAACATCGGGCGCGGTCAGTACTTGGATGGGTGACCGCCTGGGAACACCGCGTGACGTTGGCTTTTTGGCTTTTTGTTATATTGTTTTTTACATTTCTGTTTATTTTTCACTAGACGAGGAATTAATAAATTATCGTCAAAAAATTTAAAAAAATTGATGTGATAAAAAAGGTTTACCTAAACAAACACTAGACCATAAAAGGGCTGTTTTCAGGAGAACCATGTGCTATGTGCCCCTGAAAACAGCATGCCTGCCTCATTTCAGTGTCATACCATACGAGAGCTATACTAACTTTCAGTAAATTCAGGTGCACTGCTATTTTGTTCAAGCCGGTCAGATGCAGAGCCGAGTATCCTCGTTATCTGACTAGCCTGCATTCAAACTATACCAGTACTACATAACATAATATCACGCCTATTCCCCGCAGGGTAAGGCCAGAGGTGTACTCATAGTACAGTACACTCACATTTCGCTAGTTATGTTTAAGTCCCATGTAATAGGGGGCGAGCCTATTGCCATCAACCTGGCACAACCTCAAACTCCGGGCTGCTTCTTAGAAATTTCGGATGAAAAACCCAATTTCAAAATCAAAAGTCATTTATTCAAATTAGGCTGACGATCAGCTCTTTTTGAATGTCTAAATTACTTAAGACAGTCCCCTAAAACGCCCCCCCTATACCACTCTAAGGTGCTTTGCAGACGCAGATATATGCCAGTGGCCTTGAGTGGTTAGCTTGCGTGTTCTGTACTGAGCTCACGCAACGCGTCGTACGTCCAGCCAGTAATAGGACTAGCCCATCAAGGAGCGCTGTCCCAAATTACACGCATTATTAATTTATTATACATTAAACAAAAGGTATATTAATAAAACACGTATACTAAAAGATCAATAACTAAATTATCTTTAAAATGGTGAAGGTTTCAGAAAATACGCTTGATAGATTTTGCGTGACGCTCAGTTTTTTATCCGCGATAAACATAACTTTAATAATTAATTTCACTAAGTAATATAAACGTAATCTAAAATATTCCTATATTAAGTGATCCTCAGTTTAAAATCATTAAAAGTCGGTTATCGTGGCCTTATGCTGAGAATTACGCAACAAAATTACTTTCCGACTCGGGAATCGAAACCAGGACCACATGTCCAGCAGTAGCGCGAGCGAATCCCAGTACCTATTAGATAGAAATAGAAATTAGAAAAAATAGAAAATATCAAAAGACATAGCAACAATTTTTCGAAAACTTTAATACATACCTATAACATAGGTACTTACCAATTCAAACACAATAATTCTTAGGAGTTATTTGAATTCCTTTAATAAGCGGCAAGCGTCCAACCGTCAAACGTAATTACAACTCTATATTGTTTCATAATTACAGAGTAAAACTGTGAATTGAAGCTTTATTACAAAAGAAATGGGTATGCGCGATACGAGTAACTTTTCAGATTATAAGTCGTGGTTCCATAATGGATATAAATTAGTATTATAAGTTATAGACCTGTAAAAGCGTAGTTATTTTCTGTACTGTGCGATTTATGTACTTTTTATTAGAACATATATTTTCAGTTGTACAGGTAAAACTTATTTATAAGCCGGGTTGGGAAATAAACTAGATACCTACCTATAAAAAGTTCTTCTTTTTCTACGCCAACCTTCAAAGTAAGCAAAGGTATACTCATTAAGCCAACCAAACCTCAAAGCAAGGTCTTACAAAAGTTTATTTTGTAACACACAAACTTTTTTGTAACTAAGTAAGTATATTCTTTACATGATCTGGGAAAAGGCAAAAAACATTACTTTTGTTTAGTCAACGTGCTATACATACAGGGTGGCAGGGACATCGACGCGAAAACTTTTACCATGGATTCAGTACCTACATGATTCTGAACCCACCTGCGTTGAAACTTTACGTCGGTTATTAAAAAAGAAATTGTTGTTTCATAGAAAACTGCAATACCTATGCGATTAAAATGTATAGACCAGCAGATTTATTTTAAATAACCGATGAAAAATTACCATGGATTTGTACTGAAACAGTTTTCGCGTCTATGTCCCATGCCACCCTGTATATTTCAATAAATAATTTTTAATGTACGGGAATGATATTTGCGAAAGAGACATTCTGAGAAAAGGACATTTTGCGACCAGTGGACATTTTGAGAAGTGGACATTCTGCGTCGGAGCCTATTTTTTTTAAGGAAACATAAGTAAGTCAAAAAGCCAACGTCACGCGGTGTTCCCAGGCGGTCACCCATCCAAGTACTGACCGCGCCCGATGTTGCTTAACTTCGGTGATCGGACGAGAACCGGTGTATTCAACGTAGTATGGACGTTGGCGGAAGAGATGTCAAAAGTCCAATTCTGTACAATCCATAAAGAGTGACGTCACGCCTAGTCTTTTGTTTTCTTTCAGACCAATTTTTTTTAAAACTTTTTTAAAGGTTTTTCGCTTTGTTTTGTAATCACCTTTCCTTAAGCTGATTTTCTAGCATCTGCGAAACAGAAGATAACCTACCCGGCCCTGCAGTGCTATTCTGTTACCATCTCACCGTGAAAACTTAGGTGAAGTGAGCGTGGAGTGAGCTGTCAATAGTGTCAATCTCTAGCATTAGGTGGAATGACAGCTCACTCCACGCTCACTTCACCTAAGTTTTCACGGTGAGATGGTTACTGAATAGCACTGCTGGTCTCGTAGCCATACTATACTAACATTACAAACCTCCTTTCTTCACCATTTATTACAAACAGCTACAGAACAATTCCTTTCATGCCAAAGACACTTAAATTAAAACAGAGGCGAAAAAAATGCGAAAATGGAAAAGACAACTCGCAAAATAACAAAATTCCGGAGCGCCATGTGAATACAACAGTTTCAAATTCTGTTAGCTGTGTTTGGTTGCTATTTCCAATTCGTACGGCGTTTCGCAGTCCATTATTCACATTTCATTTGTTAGTGACATGTGGAGCGGTCGTACGACGCGACGGGCGATGCCAGTCGCGGACGTCACTCACATAACTGGCTTCATACCATTTTATTATACTTAGCTTCTATGTTTCATTTGGTACTTACTTACTCTGTCGGTACTTCTATAGAGGGCGCCACGTTGCTTGTCCCTCATGCGGGAGCTGATATAGTCAACCGCGTGGTAACACTTGCACTAGGAAAATCGCCCTTATCACTACAACATGAAGGCTCTATTATTGTCAAATTGTTCTCACTATGTGCGGTTAATTGTACAATTCATGTCAAACCTTAACAATTTCTTAAGAAAGAATAGCCAACTATAGCCTTTGTCCAGTTAAGTACTTTCAAGAGAAACACTTTTCATTAAAGTTTCAACATAAAATCTTAAAAATATCAAAGGATTAAAGTGCCGCCGCTAGTTATTCATCTGGACAATCCGCTTTGGCAAAAAAACCTAGGTATTAAATACATTCTGGGAAATTGACAACCTACCTTTTTTTACCGAGTTATAGCCATTTCATACAATGATACAACTGTCAAGGAATGGCAGTTGTGATTTGAATCAACGGAAAATTTAAGTTGACCTTACATAAGCATTTCGTACAGTTTGATATCAACTAATTATCTCAGTCAATTACCTACTCCAATCGATTACCTCTCGAGCCCAAGACGGAGATAGCGCGGACCTGTCTAAAATTGCTCCGATATAGCCTATTAACAATTTGCAAGCTCAAGTAGCAGCTTTATCCGATTAGTGCTAATAGGGCGGCGGCGCACCGAATGTCTGATACAGACAGCTGATCGATAATAACTGCTAAGTGAAGCCGTAAATATAGCAAATGATTATAATTATTAGGTGCTTGTTTATTATACTCAGCCTTACATTGAGAGAAATCCTAACTTCCTAACTAATATTATAAGTGCGAAATTGAGTTTGTTTGTTTGTTACACTTTCAGGCTAAAACGGCTGAACGGATTTGGATGAAATTTGGCACATGGGTCGACCATGACCTGGATAAGGACATAGGATATATTTTATCCCGATATTCCCACGGGATTGAAACTTATTTAAGTGAAACCGCGGGGTGCAGCCAGTAATTATCTAAAATTGCATTGCCTAAACTATACAGTGCTTTGAAAAACGAAAGAAGAAGAAAACTTGACCAGACGATGATGATGACCACAGAGCAAGAAGTTTGTTTCTTTATCATGAAGTGACAGGAAAACACCGCTGCCCATTTGAAAGGAACCTGCAGAGGGAACCACTACTTGGCATTAAGATGGTGGATCCCCAATGGAAGCCCGCGAAATTCAAATTTTCTTACGTTTTTTGCAAATTGCAGGTCAGTGTCAGTTTGTATCTTAATCAAAATATGATTCGCGACCCTAATATATATTAATTTACATAATTATAATTACTAGTGGTCACCCAGAGGTCGAAGTTCGACCATAGTTCATTTAAATGTCATGATTCTAAGGTAGCCATCTTGTGTGAAACGCATGGTAGAGTGTGTAATGTTTTTTTTATTTATTTCTAATGTATATTAAGTATATAAAAATATTATCTTTCTGCACTCCTTCCCCATATATACTTTAACTGTGCCATAATTTCATACTCCTCCGTCCGCGTAATTTTCGTAAAAAGGGGTACAAAGTTTTTGCTTCACGTATTAATAAGTTGGAAAAAGTGAGTAGGTAAGTCAATAAATCACCAAAAATCAGTAACACACTCCCTAAGTTAGATTTGTTCCATTTCATGATATCATAACATTTGAGAACAAATCTAACTTAGAGAGATGTGTTAATGATTTTTGGTGATTTATTGAATTACCTACTCACTTTTTCCAACTTATTATAGAAACTTCATCATACCATGCACATGTTATAATGCATCTAGTGTAGTCGCAATAAATCTAGACATTGGCCGTCTCCCAGTTCAGATAGGAACAGAGGAACAGACCAAGACATCGGCGACTATAAGTCTAGACAAAGTTACTCAAGCGTTTAGCTGTGTTTAAAGCTCATATTAAATAGCTGGCTAGCCCGTGGTGCCCATGCTAAGTGCCTAACTTTACATTATTTAAACGGGGTCAAGTGAATATTTTAAGTAGTCGCGTAAAAGCTTACCATACCTATATAGCTTACATATAAAAAATTCTCATGTTTGCGTTCTCGATTCATTATCAACATTTTGGTAATATTACAAATTCGAAAGTGAGTTTGTTTGTAACGCTTTCACGCTAAAACAGCTGAACGGATATGGATGAAATTTAGCACATGGGTAGAACATCACCTGGGTTAGGACATGATAATGATAACTTAAAAAAAAAAAAAAGACTTTATCTCGATGTTCTCATGGGATCGAGACTTATGCGAGTGAAACCGCGGGGCGTGGCTATTTAATTGTAATTACAAAAGCTTACGATTTTATTTACACCATTTCCCAAAAACCACTTCATTAGTTATTGTTTTAATTTATTTATAAAATATACACCTTAGTACAAAAAGTACCTGTGACAGATTGATTTATTTGCTTAAAAAACTGCGATAAGCGATTGACAAGATTTGATTGATGTATTCATTTCACATTGAATTTTTTACTGAATAAACACACAAGAGAGGCGGGAACAATGTCGATACTAGACTAAATTTAGAAACCAAACCATTGTTTAAAATTATTTTTCTTAGAAAAAGGGGTAGTCGCCCCACGCCTCTGTGCGCAGCGTCAGATAAATCAACAAATTGATTGATTTTGCGGCTTTCCCTGTAGGCAGCGGAACGAGAAGACTCGCCAAGGCTCTCGACGTTTAATCAACACGGGATTCTGCGGATTCACGCATTAATGAATCGATAAATATAATTATTTTGTATTGAAACTGATTTACTCTCAATATAAGTGCTTTTGTTTGTTGTCTATTGCTTTAATTACTTATCTATCATGGCTGTTGTTATGTTGGTGTATTGATAAAAAAATGCGCTTTGGGTGACAGATTAGTAATAAATCTAATGATCACTATTTGTGTTGCCTACGTAAATAAATATAACATGTTCCTCTGTTAGGCCGCTCGCCCACGGCGACTTTGTGTAGCGATACTGTCGAGCGTTTTGTAAACGCGCTTCTGCATCGCGATAGTAGCGCTACAGAATCTGGGCGAAGGTAGACAGCCAACGACAGCATTGCGACTGTATCGATACACATGCGCGACAGCATCGCTACTACATCGCTGCAAAAAGTCGCCGTGGACGCGCGCTCTGGGTATTTTTTGTAGCGATGCTGTCGCGCGTTTTGTAAACGCGCTTCTGCATCGCGATAGTAGCGCTACAGAATCTGGGCGAAGGTAGACAGCCAACGACAGCATCACGGCTGTATCGATACACATGCGCGACAGCATCGCTACTGCATCGCTGCAAAAAGTCGCCGTGGGCGCGCGCTCTGGCGATTTTTTGTAGTGATGCTGTCGCGCGTTTTGTAAACGCGCTTCTGCATCGCGATAGTAGCGCTACAGAATGTGGGCGAAGGTAGACAGCCAACGAAAGCATCGCGGCTGTATCTATACACATGCGCGACAGCATCGCTGCAAAAAGTCGCCGTGGGCGCGCGCTCTGGCGATTTTTTGTAGCGATGCTGTCGCGCGTTTTATAAACGCGCTTCTGCATTGCGATAGTAGCGCTACAGAATCTGGATGAAGGTACATAGCCATCGACAGCATCGGGGCTGTATCGATACACATGTGCGACAGCATCGCTACTATGCAAAAAGTTCGCTCAGAGACAATACTAACATCGCATGAGCGGATTCCTGTCTACGAAACCATAGTCGAAATACCTTAATATAAAGCGCATCAAAACTCAGTTATATTAGCGACATTCAAATATACGTAACATTGTTGCTACCAAAGTACTAACTACAGCTCCTGTGGTGAACTATATAACTTAGAAACTAAGCTACAATTTGAGCACGCAACAAAGTTCCGTTTTATTCGCCTAAACACTTTTAACAGCAAAAGTTTGGCTAATACGTGTTGCTATCATAAAATCTACAGGCGTTTGTTTCGTATTGCTACGTGCGCCCGTGCGGTACACAGTTGCAATCTGCGGTAAAGCAGAAACAATTAAAACCTAACTTAGTTACGTGCAAAACTACCCGCTGGAACTGGAACGAAAAAGAATAATAGGAATTCTGACGAAGTTAAAACCGGTAGATAGTCGAGTTACCTTTAAAGTTTCAGGTCTTATACAATAAGGTAGAATAGTTTTGTTTTGTAGAAAGATCTACAGTCAGAGATAGGAACCTAAGCTACTGTATTATTACATCGTTTTTTTCTTCTTAAAATTACATCTCGAACTCTTTTAGACATAATTAACTCCAATAAACTGAACAGAACTTAATTAACTCATTTCATTTTAAGCCTACTTTACGGTACCTACCTATTACCAAGGAATATGTTTTCATACACGTGCCTACAAAAACCCCTTGAACCATCGAACATTTACCGTTCTACTTTTCCCATCTTCACTAAGCCTTTGGGCTCATACCACGTAATTACAAAATAACTTTTCTTCCTCGTGTACCCAAAGACATCATCAACATTAACCTCGACAAATCCCTAACTCCTACTACCGCAAACAATCAAATAAAAAACGAAATCAATAAGCAACTTGCAAAGCTAGGAATCGGGTAACCACCCCAGTTCTCGGCGTGAAATATATTAAGCGTAATACTATTTTGTCACGCGATACCTACAACTTGCGACCTACCACAAAGGTGGATCGATGGGCATCCAGGTCATTGCCGCCGGAATATGGAGCAGCTACCTGGCCGGATTTACGTAATTCCTTTTGACCGATTGATCGGACTGGCCTACTAGACGTGTGGACGGAAAAATAAAACGATAGAATTCTGAGTGAGATATTGGGTGTGTAATGTTACATGACAGGAGGGATAAATATTCAAAGCCCTACCCTATGGTAGGGTTAGTTTTTTTTGTAGGTAAACTTCAATAGGTCATGGCTGACACAGTGCTTTAGATTTCTATTCCGGTGTAGGAGTTAGTGTTAAAAGAGTTCGTCTAGTATAGGTTTACATCTGGAACTGTCCGGACATGTTATTTGTCCGAAGTTTTCAACTTAAGTGGATATTTTTAGAAAACGGAAAAGGTTAAATGAGTACTTACCGAAAAAAGGAAATATTAAATCAAAAGTAAATTGCCGAGACTTTTTTGCAAATGTCCGACTTTTTGTCAGGACTTTTTGTAGTACTTAACTCTAGTCTGGAGAATCCCTATTTCTGCTGCCAGTCTTGCCTGATATGTCCTGTTGCACCTAATAGGTAGAAATCTGTGCCATGCACGCGATGGGACATCTGCCAGTACCGTTACTTACGTACACAAATAAAATTAGTATTCCCATTAACGGTCATTGTACCCCTACCCCATAAAAATTACGTGATTCATACCAAGGACGGGCGAATATGTTTTGACTTGAAGCACCCATTTTGTTTTTAGTATTGACGTCCATAAAGTACCTATTTATTCTTTCTTTTTCGACTGGTTAGTGACTAAACTGGTGTCAGAGTTTTAAAGCCGCCCATGGTCCTCTGACTTGGTTTCCTCACGATGTTTTCCACCGTTTTTGAAGCAAGTGATAATTTTACAATACGCACATGAATCCGAAAAGTCAGAGGTGTCTTGGGTTCGAACTCGAGACCTAAGAATTGGCAGTCTGACGGTCACACCACTAGGCTATCACTGCTATACCGCTGCTACCTATTAATTAGTAAAGTTTAATTAAATGGGTTACTTGCAATGGAAAGACAAAAAATATAAAAATGACACCTCACCAACTTATTTATTAATTTAACATATGTATGTATTATGTATACACACATAACATAACACAAGAAGAAAGTAAGTACATACATATCTCAATATGTACTTTTCAATTCAAAACGATCCATCACACATTTGCTATCTGCATGGCGGCCAAGAGAAATGGACTGAGTTAGTTCAATACTGCACACATGAACGCACCGGTGACTGCATCTAGCTTTGTAATTAAATAGGCCGCCCCTCTGCCCGTGCCATTTGAATAAACGTCGATATACACTTGCAAGTAATCTGATTATGGCCGACGGGGAATTAGAACGGCAGGCTATTGATATTGGTTTATTCAAAATGATGCTGCAATTAATAAACTAGCCAATGGTTTGGAACGGGATAAAAATTAAGTCGGGTTATGACTTTTTGTCGCTAGCTTTAAAAGAATATGGCTTTCTTCTACAATATGTTGCTCCATCTACATTAAATTAATTTTTGCGTTTTCAATTTTAGTTTTGTAAGGGATTAATTAAAATTTTGCGTGGATGACTGTTTGTGACGTATAATTTTCCCCAACTCGTTCTTTTCGTGTGTTTGTTCTTTCTTTGAAAATAAACGTATTTTCATGCTTTCATTAAACCATCTTTCATAAAAGGAATAAAAAATCAAAAACCCGACTGCAACAAAAGAGTTCGTTCAGTACAAGATCACTTTTCAAGCAGTCTGATGCAGTTCGTGGCAATTATTTTAGTTCAATCTCAGATATGACCACTAACTGCATCACACTGCTTGAAAAGTGATGGCTTTTTAGTTGCAGTCGGGTTTTGCTTATTTTTTTTATTTTTAATCTTTTCGTGTTCTGGATTCATCTTTCCTGTTCGAATAAAAGTGCGTCCAGCCGAAAATTACAACTCATATATACGGAAGAAAAGTCCCTAAACGCCTTGACGCCAAAAGTTTCATCAACTTCATATAACGATTCGCCATTGATAACTCTTCATATTATTTTCTATATCACCTAGTATAAGCATGCATCTTCAATATTTCGCTGACCTATTTCCGTTGGAGATCGACAATGCTGATACAGCGTGTATCAGAAATGTGTGGTCATATTTAAGGGTGTGGTACAGACTATTAAACAGAACAACTTTCTCTATAGAACCAAAATCGAAATCACGAAAAAAAATCCGCTGTCTCATAATTTGGGTCGAGTAGGTGTTGAAGTTATGTATGGCACAATTGATATTTTTTTCGAGATTACGATTTTGTTCCGATGGTCTGTAGCACACCCTTAAATATGACCATATATTTCTGATACACGCTGTAGATCCTCAGTGAATAGACCTCGTGAATGGCGGGTTAAGCAGCCTTTACCTCTTATTGCCATCTTAGTTCCTCCCTGAGATTGAACAGATTCAAAATAATTTATTTGCGATAAGTCGCGAGATACAAATCTTATAGATTCTCGAATTTGTGAGATGTTTCGTGCGTTACGATCGTTTGCATTTTACTGTCGGCAGAGTGGCAGGGACATCGATGCGAAAACTTTTACAGGCACATGGAGTCAGTACGTGATTCTGAACCAAATGATTCTGAAAAAAAAACCGACGTAAAATTTCAATTCAGTTTTTCAATTTTACGTCGGTTTTTTTTTTAAATCTGTTTTTTTATACATTTTGACCGCGTAGGTATTGCACTTTTCTATGCAACAGTAGATCTTTTAAAAAAAAAATCAGTAAATTCAGTAATTTCATTTCAGTAATTTCATTTCAGTAAAATTTCAACGCAGGGGGGTTCAGAATCACGTGATGAATCCATGGTAACAGTTTTCACGTCGATGTCCCTGCCACCCTGTAAACAAGTAGGTATATTAAGTATTTGTTTGAAATTGAATTCAACATTTTATTTCCAGCAAAAGATTCAAGCCTAGTTAGATATGAATGCTTTTAAAAGAAAATCCCTACGTCATCGTTAGTGAAAAAAACCCGTTATTTAAGTTTCCAGTCTCAGTTTCTCTAAAAACTCCCGGAAATTGGTAGGTATTTATTTTTCTCGCTGCACAAAATACATTAACATAAAATCCCAAGTTAACAACGTAAAATTTCCACAGCACAAATGAAAAAATTTAACAAAAATATAATTTCAAAAGGAATGCCTTCATAATTTCGCACAACACATTTCTATATACAGTCTGTCCATTTATCCGCAGCCGCTTCGCCGTTGTTCTTTCTCATGCATACAAATCCCGACAATGCAATGTCATTTCATTCCGGTGACTCCCTGCTGTCATTCACATGTCATGCTGAATGACAGGCGGCGACGGCTGGCACGTGGGTCGTGTCATATCAGCTTTATTTTTATTATTAAAAAGTTTATTATTACGTAGCCGGTAGCGTTATCTTTATAATGTTATCTGATTGTAATTTGAAGATTTGTTTGTTGTTCTGAAATATAAATAAAATTGTTGATTCGTATAATAATTCAAAAATTAATATCAAAGTTACACCCAAAGTTCTTCTTCCTAACAGCACTTGTGCGATAATTGACTCAAACAAATATTAACATTTAATTAAACAGAATGCCAATAACATTATTCAAGCATGGAAATGTAATCAAGTGCGCATGTTATAATGTGACTTAATACATTACCTAATTCGAACACGCCACTACTACCAACCCATCTGCATAACATGGATGAATTAAACATAACTCTATCAATTAAATCAATTCAATTGATCCCTTAGTATCTGTGAACTGGCTTTTGATCTTACATTATCTTAATTTGAAGGCTTGGTAATGTTATAGACATTAGCTCGTGTTGCAAATCATGATGATGATTTCCTGGCATGTAAATAAGTATTCTTTTAATTTTATAAACATCGAGATTTCTACATTGACTGCAATAAAAAAGGCAGTCATGGGCACTGCCAATAGAAGTGAAAACTTAAACTGCACACATGTACTGTTAACATCAGCATGACAATGACTCGAACCTATACGGTGTCGCGTCGCGCTGTCGCGTCAACCACACAGCATGTAACTTTAGTCAGTACAAAGCTTTATACTCGTACTTCGCCAGTTAAACTGCTATAAGATTTTCCCCTACCAAAAATCGTTTACCGCGCCTAAAGACATTTTCGCTTAAAAAAATTTAAACTAATAAAACTATATCACATTCAAACTGTTTCTACATTAAAATACAACACTTTGCATATTGCTCAACAAAAAGACTATAAAAGAATTACTTAGCAAATTAAAACACTTTAATTTGCTCCACAATTTAACAATACCATCCCCTAATCGTTAGTAACAATAGTAGTTAAGTCGAATGCTAAACACGTGTCAAACGTCGTGACATCGACTTTAACATACAAACGGGAGTTGCAATAAAATAACCGTTTGATATCCAATCACAATAGGGGGACAGAAATGAATGTGTGCATCACCGTAACGAATGTACGCACCCTGTATACGCCACTGTGGGGCGACGTACTCAATGACGTAAAAAATGGAATTATCGTATTAAGCCCATCGGGTAACTGTACCATGAAATATAGGAATATTGTTAAATCCTTGTCAGTCCCGGTCTGATTGGCTCTCCCGATTTGGGCGACTCTAATGGGATTAGAGATGCCCGTTGTAGTGTCAATTTCATTTTTATCCGCGGCCACTGCATGCTGCAACACTGCAACACTGTTTTTGTTTAGTTTTAGATTTTTCGTGATTGGTTTAATTCGTTAGGTAACACTCAGTCTATCTAAGGGACGTGCAAATGTATTTTTCTTTTACGAAAGCGAACTGGTTGCAGATTTTTACTTTTAAGAATATAAGAGATGCGAATTAGAGAAGAGATTTTATCGAATGTATTCTTGGTTTCTACCATCCTGTGTGACTAATTATCAAATAGACTTTGGAGGGTGTTTTTTATAAACGAGAATTATTTTTCGGCTTTTCTTTTGTCTGCCTTGACATAAGTACCTTATCTACTGTTTGATATATAGAACATACTTTATAATTGTACACCAAAGTTTTAACAAAGCTCTTATAACTGCCTATATTTTTCCGATAATACAAAAAAGAATACAAGCCTATAATATTATTGTCCCTTTGCGGGGCAAATGCCTCTTCTCATACAGAGAAGGCACGAACATTTATCACAACGCTTGCTCAAGATGGGTTGGCGATTTCAGACTTAGTACCTGGCCGACTGAGCTCTGCTCTGGTGAAAATAGAGAATGCTCATTTAATAGTATTGGAAAGTTCATACTTATTCCATGTATAGTACTTACTTATTCCATGCTGCCATGATAGTAGGTACTTACTAATTCCACGCTGCCATGATAATAGGGTACTTACGAATTCCGTACTGCCATGTCATCATTCTAAGGTTGGCCATCTTGTTCTTGTTCTAAACTTTGGGCGACCGAGCCTTGCCCGGGTGAAAATACTGAAAAAACTAAATTTATCTAGCTAAATCGATTTTTCGCCCCCGTAAACCCCTATATTGCAACTTTCATCGAAATCGTTAGAGCCGTTTACGAGAACGTGATTACAAATATATATATATATATATGTATACAAATATTGCTCGTTTAATAGAATAGGATATTAACTATTAGTCCGGGTTGCCTCACCGATATCAGTAATGTCAAAGATAAACTCCGGAAGACGACAAATTATTTTTTTCCGATGGTGACGAATAAAATACGTAGGTATACAAGCATCACGAATATCTACTGGTTGCAAATTGCTGTGACCCGACTACAACATTCATAAAAGGGTGACATATATACATATAAACAGAAAATAATGACACCCCACAACACATATTTCTACCTGCCCTACTTTCTATTCCCCCACCAAAAGATAAAAGACAAAAGATACAGACCATCTATGAACATACAAATAACCTCTGAACCATACTAGCTAAGCAATCATTGACGATACGATCATTGTCCCCACGATGCGTTTAATATAAGTTTGGCAAGCCAGTCCGAAGGCGAGCTTGCATATTCATGAGGCAAGCCAACTTGTACGCTTCGAAGTCGATCTTTGACAAATCAGTTTACAGCTTACATTGCGGTTAAATAAACATGCAAATAGATGGACGGATATTTGGTGTTAAGTTGTTTATGTTTTAGGGGTGAGATTGAGCGGTTATATTTTGAGGAGATGTTAATATCAAAGTTAAAAACAGTATCTCTTTGGACACCTAATATCAAATGTTATATTGGACGAATCCAGTACATACTATCTTGACAGTTCTAGACTTCGAGAATAGTAATTCAGACTTTTGAGAAAAAGTCCAACTATCTATGTATCCTTATGATAGACACTAGACAGAATGCGTATCTTGTATTACCGAGAACCATGTTTTCAAATCAAAGCTCCTGTATACATTAAATTGTGTTAGGGATTGATTGAAAAAAATACCCGTTAACACTATACTTATACGTAGTGATCTTTTGATCTCTACTTCGTTACTCTGGACGAATATAGATCATAATTTAGAACCACATTTTAATATTGATATACGATCTAATTTAACCTGAGTCGGCTACGTGCCTGTGCTAGGTAGATTTTCAGACTGTCCTCTCCTTGATTTAGAGCTTCATTCGACTGCAGTAATATCCTATAATAATGCAGGTACCTACTACGTAAAAGCCACCTTAACTGGAAACATCGTGAGGAAACCGGCATGCCTGAGAAATATTTCTCGACGGCATGTGAAGCCAAGTCAGAGGTCCATGGGCGGCTTTAAAATTCTGAAACCAGGTTATTCACTAACCACATGAAAAGAAGAAGACTGATTACATAACCATTGTCAACTATCCAATAACTGAAATGCAAACATACATCATCAACCAAATTATGAGATGAAACATGTACAAAATAGTTGTAGATCGTAAAATAGGAAACTTGTGAAAAATTAAATAACGATACGATACGATACGTACGTACGGATACGTTATGGAATATGGCTTACTGTCCATTCACTGAAAGGCTTCAATAATTACAACATTGATGGTTTCGCCGCCATTATTAGAAAAAGAGGTGCATCCCCGATGTCACGTGTTCGCGGCAGCACCGACTGTATTGTCAGTGTGAGATTGGTGGGATTCCCCGATGTTGCGGAGGTGGATGCAGCTTCACGCTGAATTTTAATTTTATGTTAATCTGTGTCTGTACCTACTAACACTACGTGTTAAGTAAAATTGTTACTAACTCTATGGACTCTGTCTGAAATAAAAGTATTCTATTACGTTAATTCACTAATTCGTTGCTAGAAAAACACGAACAGATAAGTAAAGACTCAACTGATTTCTCTTTCGCTTATTTCTTACTCTTGAACCACTACACTATACTTTAAGCTTCTACTATGTGTCATAAACATATTATCATTTCAGCCCAAATCCATATTTAAATCTAATGTTAGTACTTACAACCTACTACTTATCTCTAACTTAAATCCTACTTCAAAATTTATCCACGAGCCCCAGTTTATCACCACAAACAAGATCCTCTCTAAGTAACACAACATGTCTGTCTGGCCACCTCAACCCTATCGATCTAAGCAGTGTCGAGCGTCGATTGTATATTCATGTGTTTCCAAATCTGACGTCTTTGAACTATACAGTAAACAGCTGCCTAGCCTGTCATTTGCCGTGTACCCTGTTAATTGGGTATGTACTTCGACTAACAGATTAGTAACTGTTGGTAGCTGTTTAGTCTGTTTGTATTGGCATCATAGTTTGACATTTGTCATGATTCTTATTTGTTGTTGTTGGAAGTCTATGTGATATTTGTTTAACATAATTATCTTTATGCAAGATCCTGGTACTCATGGCACAGGGAAATTAGTGTAAGGGCCAGAGTGCAATTATTTAATACATACCATAACATCACGCCTGCAATCCCCTAAGAGTTAGGCAGAGGTGGACCGTATCGTACACCCACATTTCGCCAGTTATGTTTAAGTCCCATGTAATAGGGGGCGAGCCTATTGCCATCAACCGGGCAAAAAATCCAGACTCCAGGCTGCTACTGAGCGGAGTCGCGAGCCGACTTCCGGCCACCGTAGGCGCGGGCTTGCGGACGGTGAGCAATGGGTAGCTCGCCGTCCGATAGGGACCAGGCCCGGGTCGACGGCGCGTTGTGTTCCACGCGCGCCTCAAAGAGATGTCAGCACCAACTGACGTGGTCCGGAAGGGCCAATGCCTGCCGGGGTTGCGGGTTTGTCTGAAAGGGATATCGCGACCTCGGCACACAGGCAACGGAAGGAACACGGGTGGGTTTTAGTCAGTAAAAATCTGACACGCCCTCCCGCTCCACCCAGAGTGAGCGGGAGAAGTTATTTGATAATTTCCCACCCAAAAAAAAAAAAAAAAAAGGCTGCTACTGAGCAATTCCAGATGGAAAAACCCAATAACACTATGACCGACTCGGGAATTGAACCTCATGCTCAACAGTAGCGCTTGCGACCAGTCGACCAACGAGGCATTCATTTATTTAATAATAATCTTTATTTTATTTTGAAGTATTACTTCATCGTTCAAATCTGTTCGAGTATTCTTAAGTCCCGGATTTGATAGAATCAAACGAATATAGGCTTGTTTTTCAATAAGAAAACTTGTGTTATAATGAGCACTTTCATAGTCCTCGACATAATCGTATTCGCTATTAAAACCCGGAATATAACACAATTCCTTAGTACACACATCTGTAAGTTCCAAGCCTTCGCAGAAAGCTTATGATTTATACGTTATACATTATGTAGGTTGTGTTATTCAATATTTTTCTCCCTTCCGCTATATTAACCAGGACAGTTCTGTATCGTCCAATATCTTGTTTATTTGGTCACGTTGTAATCGTTTTGGCGGCTACTAACGCTATCACGTGCACCCACCTGACGTCTCGTTTGTCCGCTGAATATTTCATGAGCAGCCAGCGGTTTCAGAGTTCTAACGCTGGTACAATCAACCGCATCTCCATTGGACATTGGCAGTGCCTTTATTTTGTAGCAGTAAAGACTGTTTTCGCAGATCATGTGTAACTTGTACGTGCAGGTGACCCTACGCCGTACACGACTCCAGCTATGTTCCGAAGATGTCGTCATTAATTAAATTCTGAAGAAAATGTCCTTCGAAGTTTGTTCTTAATTCTTCGGTTGTTTGTATTTTAAATAGGTATCAGTTACTTGAGGCTTTGTTATTTGTTCAGGTTAATTTAATGAGGAAGATTTATTATTCATTTTATTTGGGGCATCCCAAAATAATGTTTTAAATGCGTTGCGTCGTTTAATAGTCTGTGTATGGTTTGTCGCAATTTCTTTAAACAAAATTGTGAAAATAAATAAAGTTTCAAAGAAAAACGGAATTGCTAAGCGTTCTTCGATCTTCGTTGCAGGTGCATCACAGTGCAAAAGTTACAAAGCTTTATTAAAACGAAATTTGATGTGGCATCGTAAAAACGATGATATCGTAAACCGCGAACAAAATCGAAACTGAACACTGCACCGCACCACGACGTAGCTCTTTAGGACATGACGTTAGATCGTTGTACAATTAGCCAATAAAATCCATTGTAATCCTCCTAACTATATATTATGAATTTTTGAGATGGGGCAGTTAGGGCAGCTACCTGAACCGTTGTAGCTACAGGAAAACGATCTTAGGATACTGTCCTTAATTTTTATCTGCATTCACAGATATTGAAAATAAATTACAGACAGCAAGATAATGGGCAGTTTTCACAAAAACATTTTTTGATGCCAATCGATCCTGTTTTTTATAAGGATCAAAAACTCTACTAGGCCAACTGAGGTTTGAGTACTAGTAAAGTCAGAAATGGCAAAAATCTTTTCCCTTACATTTCGTAGGAAATGAGACTCCCTACTCTTACTCCTACATTTTACGGTGGAAAGACTGAACGACACTAGAAAGTGTATCCCTGGATAAAGTGCACAAACGAAGATGGGTTTTAAAAAATCATTTTTTTAAATAAAAAAAATTAAAAAAAATTGAAAATATCACACAAACTTGATGACTATTTTTAAAGGGTTATTTGCCATGGAACATCAATTATATTATCAGTCATCATTATTGTCTTTACTTTAACGAAATTCACTCAATTAATAAAAAGTTATTATGTTTTCAATACAGGGGAATTTAATAGGCAGTAAAAAAGTAAAAAATCGATAATAATACTTTTTTTTTTCAAATTTTTATGTCGATAAATAATGGTCTAGTATCACCCATTTTCGTTTGTGCACTATCCAGGGACAACACTGTAATATTATAAATTCGAAAGTGAGTTTGTTTATTTGTTTGTTTCTACGATTTCACGCTAAAATGGCTGAACGGAATTGAATGAAATTCGGCACATGGGTAGACCATGACCTAGGACATAGGATAATTCTTATCACAATATTCCCACAGGATCGAGACTCATGCGGGTAAAACCGCGGGGCGCAGCTAGTCATCAGTTATTTGATGCTTAAAACCTTTACAAGTTTCAAGGTTGTTCTCAATGATGGATTTTTCTTTCTTAAATTCTTTCTTCCGAAAAGTTTGTAATGTGTAAACATTTGCAGACCCGTAATTGGTTGACTTTGAAAGTAAAGTTAGTTCCGGATCTTTTCATTTGAATAGGGATCGTAAATGCAAATAGGTATTTGATTACGTTGACCGAAAACTTTTTCCATGAAGCTTATTTTACTTTGTTGTTTGTTCTGGTAATTTATTTTTCATTATGGCCAGTTTAAAGGGCCTTTATCTAGTTTATCTCCTTGTGAAAGAGTTCGTTCGAAAACATATTTATTTATTTATAACACTTTGTAATAACCACATAAAAACAACAAGGACATATATGTTTAAAACTAGTGTACAAGCTGAAAGACCGCCACTGTGATCTAGTGGTTAGACCACCTGTCTCAGACCCAGAGGTTCGGTTCGATTTCCAGTGGTGGCAAAAAATTTTGCACGACTTGGTTGGTGGTAGAGCTTGTTCTAAGTCCACCTGGCTAGGTACAACCATCTTATCTAAGTCTGTCACCATAACAACAATGTTAACAGCATTTTTGTGTTTCGGCAGTTAGAGGTAAGATAGCCAGTTCCTCTGTGGTTGAGGTTTCCGAGTGAAACTCGGAAACCTCAACCAAAGAAGAAGAGTGATCATTGGGCTGAAGGTGGAAGCCTTCAGCCCAATGATCACTCTTCTTCTTTTCGTGTGATTAACCTGGTGTCACAGTCTTAAGGCCGCCCATGGGCCTCTGACTTGGCTTCACATGCCATCGAGAAATATCTTTCAGGCATACCGGTTTATGGGAGGCCGTCACTTCCTTCTGCGAAGCAGTAATGCTCGCGAAGGAGGAGGCGGAGCGCGCGGGGGAGGGGCAAGATTTGCGCCCTCGCGCCCCTAGTCGCCGCAGGAGACGGCGGTCGACGGCGCGTTGTGTTCCACGCGCGCCTCAAAGAGATGTCAGCACCAAATGACGGGGTCCGGAAGGGCCAATGCCTGCCGGGGTTGCGAGTTTGTCCGAAAGGGATATCGCGACCCCGGCACACAGGCAACGGAAGGAACACGGGTGGGTTTTAGTCAGTAAAAGTCTGACACGCCCTCCCGCGCCGCCCAGAGCGGGAGAAGTTATGTGATAATTTCCCACCATCAAAAAAAAAAAAAGGCATACCGGTTTCCTCACGATGTACTTGTGTTCTTGACACCAGGTGAGATGCAGGCCAAAAGCTTCCCCGCAGTGGATAAAAAAATGGTGAAACATTAGAGGTAAACATCATTGCTGTATTTTGTTTGAGTGAGGGTAAAACGACTGTGAATGACGGTAACAGATTTCAATTTTTTTTTTAATGATTAGCTGAGCATCGTTAATCATGAAATGGTTAAAATCGTGAAAATGGCCAGCCAGATCACGATATGGCCATTTCTACGATCGGACCACGAAATATATAATAATACACTGGTTGTTTTCTTAGTTAGTTAAATGTTTCCTGAATAAAGTTTAAAATCTTTAAACACTAGACTGACCAAAATCCTTTTAATTCCACAGTGTTTCTAGAATAAACCAATAGTTACTATATTGTAAAACCGATTCAGATCAGTTCAGTTGGGCCATGTTCGTTAACTAAACAGTTAGTTTGGTTGCGGTCCAGCTCTAGCGATTAAACCCGGGCACGATATGTCCACGGTAGCTCATTAAAAACAGGAATAATTAAGGCTTCATATGTTTTGGCATCGAATTTTTGGACTGATACTTTTTTCTGTGATAATTCTCCAAATATTTTAATTATCACCATTAACGGGTTTATTACTATACTGTACTGAGGGGCTCGTGGCTAAGGAATAACAGCCGCACGGGTTGATCGATCAAGTTAAGCCACGCTGGCCGAGTTCGGGCCATGGATAGGTGGTGGTTGGTATCTTTACATACCGAGACCCCTCAGTGCCTCGGAAAGCACGTTAAGCCGTTGGTCCCGACTGTCATTTGTGGATCTTTGACAGTCGTTATGGGGTAGCCAGAAGCCCGAAAGTCTGACAACCAGTAACTGGGTCAGATAGGCAGCCGCTCCATGTAAAATACTGGTATTCAGCTGCATCTGGTTAGACTGGAAGCCGACCCCAACGTAGTTGGGCTAGGCCGATTGATAGAACTCTCGAGGTGTGCCCGTCGTGGTCCGAGCCGCGCCGCAGTCTCGTCGCGGCGATCGGGCTGGACCTCTCGCTCCCCGGCGTGGTTAACACCAAGCTGAGGGACGAGGGGTCCAGGGCGGCAGTCGCCTCCTTCTGCGAGCACGTCATGTCCCAGAACGAGGCGGCGGAGCGCGTGCGGGAGGACGATCCCGACGCGGCACGAGGGGTCGAAGGAGACGTCAGTTCGACAGTCATCTCCGACTCCTCCTCCCAGGTGGAGGCCAGCAGGCAACGGGTGCGCGGGCACCCTCGCCTGCATCGCACAGGCCTCCACCAGTGCCGGACGGGAATGGCCACGTGCTCCCGGCCATTCCCGGCATGTGGGGTCCGCCAGCTAGGCGGGCATGCGCCGGGAGGGCTGTGGATGTAAAGGCTGAGCCGGTTTCCCATGGCCCTCCCATCACGGCGATGCGGGAGCACCGCTGAGTTTTAGTGGGTATACTGCACTTAGACAGGAGTCCCACATACCCCGACTCGTCCCGCACGAGCCGGGGATGCGTAACGCATTTCTCAGCGATAAAAAAAAAAAAAAAAAAAAAGGCCTATTGATAGAATGGGTTCAATAGTGTACACGAAGATCTAGCGAATTAGCTGACAAGACGCACAATATACTACACAACTCACAATAGGTACAATACACTATGATTATAAATAGTTTTCACTATTATTTTGCTAAGGTTTCACCACATAGTGTCCGCAATTTACCGTTGAATCACTGAAACGTTATTCATGAAAGTAAGTTGGTCTGTTTCTCTAGAGAGCGTTTTTTGACACCGTAAAGTCAAACCCCACTGCTTTCATCTTCATGACGGGCGTCACTGCGGCCGCTACGTGACGGCGACCGCTGTCGTAAGAAACCGTAGCATTAGTTAACTTTACGACTGTAATTTTTACTTTATTTAAATAAGTCAATCATCCCTGCTATTGTTTCAAAATCCCGTTCTCCAATATTTCAAGTAAATTGCTTTTTGTGTGAAAGTTAATTAGGAAATTCAGGAGCCTTCCTACGTTTTTTATTATATTTTCTTTTACGTAATGCGTGGTCGGATTAAGCTCTCTCGCTTCCTAAATAGATGACTCAATTTGTGCTTTTATTGAAATTTCATGTCGCTTTATTGATTTGAAAGAATTAAAGAGCTATTTTTAGATTTCTGTGGAGCTAAAAAGACATTTTCTTGAGAAATAAATTAAATTCCTATTAATTTCCAGATCTTCTGTTACATTTGTTAAAACAAAGTTGACTACTAATGACCCTTTACTAAACACCGTAAATGTTAGTTACTTATGGCCGATTCCTATAATTTACAAACCGCTATTATTTAAAATTAAGACTGTTGTATATTTACCAATAATGAAGCAAAGACTTCAGCTTTGCATAGTAGACTCTCCCATGGAAGAAGCTATCACAGGTAATATTAGTTTACGAATCTATTTATATAGCCAGTTTGGCAATAAATATTGCTACCATTGGTGAGCAGGACATTTCGTTTTTGTGTATATTACCCGAGCATTATTCGAACAAAGAACTCTTGGCTGTCGTGCTTTCAACCAATCAATTATTTTGCAGTCAATACTTAGGTACATCCATGATGTACACCCGTGTTCCTTCAGTTGCCTTTTCGTTGCCAGGGGCCACGGTATCCCTCTCGGACTTTTCCGCAACCCCAGCAGGCATTGGTCCTAGCGGACCCCGTCAGTTATGCTGACGTCTCTCTTTGAGGCGCGCGTGGAACACAACACGCCTTCGACCCGGGCCTGGTCTTTATCGGACGGCGAGCTACTCATTGCTCACCGTCTGCAAGCCTGCGCCTACGGTGGCCGGGAATCGGCCTGCATCCATAATGTACGTACATAATAAACATGTAAAAACATCACTCACATACTATCAAGTCAAGAGTCAAAGGGGAGTAACATCTACATTCATGTAAATAAATTGTACCCTACATTAAAGGGGAAGTGCAGACATCTATAGTAGGAAATTAAATCTGCATGCCGACTGCTCGCAACTCTATCTACTAATGGAATGCACTCACTTGAATTGGGAACGCCAATAAGTGGTCGGAATTGGACCACTTGACCACTGTGGAAAGGCTAATATTGTTCTTTTTGTGAACCGCAAACCAGTGTTTGAGGTTTGACTATTTTTGTGGATTTTATGTTAGAATGGTTAGTAATGTAACACTAAGCTACGCTTGAACCGGTTGGTCCGTAGATGGGTGGCGTTATTACACACCACTCCGTGCCTCGGAAATCATTCTAACAGACCTTGGACCTTGGACCTTGGATCTTTGACAGTCGTTATATCAGGAACCCGAAAGCCTGAACACCAGTCATATCAAGGGGTATCTTATTACCCAGTTTATTTATTTATTGTTGCATATTGTACACTCAGTTACAGGCTAGGCTAAAACTTATGAGTACATGACCCTGTTAGGGCGCAGCAAGTATTATTACATTTAACTTATCTATTTGGAAGTTAACATTATATTGCATACCTACTAAATATAAATATCACAACATTCATTATTATTACTACTAATGTATAATCTCTTTGTAACATATTTAATTTAATTTATATTAATTAAGACATTTGAAATATATATGTCGGATTCGGTCATTAGTACGGTCGCTAAACGAAGCGCCGCACGTGATCCGAGTAGTGACAGCACTAACACTCGGCTAACTTCGTGCTACGACGGAGCTTAGCTAACGGAGAGGCGCCAGGGCGAGCGCACTTGCCTTCCGACCGTTCTAGAGAACAGAACCTCCAGTCTAGGAACTGTCCCGCGTTTCGAATAGTTGTCGTGTACCTACAGTGTGTGAAATGCTAGTGTGAGTAATGTTATTGTAAATTATAATTTGATTTGAACCGCAACTGTTTTTCTATTGCGCATAACCAACACTACCCATTAGTACGCCCACAGTAGTTAAAATATGCCTGATAACGAGAGAGAGAGATTCATACCATCAAATCCGACATATAGTAATATTAATAAAATCATTTTATACATAGATATGTAACATTTGTGCTTTATTTTATCTTCCATAAACTCATTAATATCAGAGGTCAGATAGGCAGTCGCTCCATGTAAAATACTGGTTCAGCTGCATCCGGTTAGAGTGGAAGCCGACCCCAACATATTTGGGAAAAGGCTAGGCAGGTGATGATTGTTAGTAATATAACACATATTCACTTTCAAATTCAATCTTCAAGTCAAATGAGTCTATTTGTATGTATGAGTAAGATAGATATGAGCAGCAATGTTGAAATGTAAAGAGAAATGAAAGTAGTTTACTTATTTCAGTACCTAAAGCTAGGATTTGCTAGGACGGCGGTGAACATCACATAGCCTCCGCAATTTCCTCGTCGAATGAGGTCACTGAAACGTTGTTTATCAAAATAAATTAAGTAAAATAAGTTGGTGTGTTTCCCTAGAACGCCACCGTAAAGTCAAACTATTGTACCATCATTTTCATGACGGCCGTCACTGCGACCGTTATGTGGCGGCTACCGCTCTTCTAGGAAACCGACGCTTAAGTAGAGTAAGTTAACAAAGCTTCTATATTTTTTAATCTCTGTTTCAAGCAAAAGTTATACAAGAATCATCATTATCATCCACAGCCCGCCCTCAGACACGCATAATATCGCGCATAATATCTTTGCGTGTCTCAATCTCTAAACTATGCAAGAAAGTGAAAGATTTATCTAGTCAGCAGAGCTTTATCATGGGATAGCTGGATAGCTGATATCGGTTTAAAGAATTTTATTCTCACATAAAGAACACAAAACAGTTCACTTAATATAAGAGATATACAAATAAATCAAGGAGTTAAAAGGTAACAAAGACTCCGTGAGCCGATAAAGGACAAACAAAAAATATTTAAATCTAGGCTTCTAAAAATTAAATCCAGAAGGTTATTTTAGTTATTTGTCATGCAGGCATTTTCTAAATTTGTGTTACAGTGTTTCTGAAAAATAAACTTTTAATATACTATTCAATTTATTCATTCGTAGTGACAATGATTATTGCAGCAGTGTCCTCGCCACTAAATGAATTGTTTATCAATTCGACACACACAGACACACACACGTCAACAACTGTCAAATAATGACAGCTGTGTTTTTTTTATACGGACAATTGAAGTTGATAGTCAATTTGATAACCAATTTTTCCCTGACTTTAGATTCTGAAAGCGTTTAATCCAGCTTTGAATAACTTTACACTAGACCACCTATTTAACATACTATTATCAAACTACCTCCATAGACCACTCGAATCGAGAGCAAAGCTGCTGGATACTCAGATCCGAGCGAATGCGTGAGATAGACTCAAAGTTCCAAGTATTTTCTCAAAGCTAAGCGGATTACCTTTAATATTTCAACTATTCACCGAATGAAACATCTACGGGATTTGTATCATATTGGAATGAAATGGGTGCTTCCTTCAGAGATTGGAAAGATGAGTCAACGGGGATAAAGTATATGAATACGAAGGATGTTCGGCGTGTCTTAATGCTTACCTTTCGTTCTAGCATAGTATAATAAAGTAACAGTGTTGTGTTGTGTGGCAGTGACCTTGAAAAAATTACCTACGGCCGCTCGGTAGATAAACCTTCCGCGTCCGTGTGTGCAGATATCTGCCGCGCACAGTACCGAACCGTTCCGATGATTTCGAAGCGCGACGTTTCGGCCGTTTCCTCTGAAGATATAATACTGTTACTTATTTATACTGCGGTTTTAGTAACAGTTTGTTATTGCCCGGTTGATGAGAATAGGCTTGCCCCTTATTAGACTGGCGAAATGTGGGTGTACTTTAGCCTCTGTCGTAACCCTTTGGGGAATAGAGGCGTGATGTTAAGTTATGTTGTTATTGATAAGATCATTTTTAACTAGTGACCCACCCCTTACTTCGTACGGGAGAAATTTACAAATGTGTGGCGGCATGTTAAAACTCCAAGATTTATGTACAAAAAATGTTAATGTATGTGTATGTATCCACATAATTATAAACCTTCCGGAAATGGTGACAGCCGCAAAAAAATCCATTGTGTAGATACACATAGACACGAAAAACGACTTTGTTTTATACTTACTATGTATAGATTTAGTTCATTTGGTGCCCACTTAATTGGCAGTTATCAGTGAGTCAGTGATTAAGATATTTGCTATTTCTAGTCACAGGTTGAGTCTTCTTTTCATGTGATTAGTGACTAAGCTGGTGTCGGAGTTTTAAAGCCGCCCATGGGCCTCTGACTTGACTTCACATGCTGTCGAGATATATCTCTCAGGCATGCCGGTTTCCTCACGATGTTTTTCTTCACCGTTTTTGAAGCAAGTGATAATTATACAATACGCACATGAATCCGAATAGTCAGAGGTGCGTGCCTTGGAGTCGAACTCGAGACCTATGACTTGGCTCCGACGGTCACACCACTATGGCTATCACTGCAACTGCAAGCAACTGTGTCGATTTGATTATTCAAAGTAGTTTACGTTTTGCTTTTGCATGTTTTAGGTAACTTGCTCGTTTTTACTGTGTGCCCGAGTTACATTTCACAAGGCAAGTAATCCTGGCTTAGTACCGTGGCTCGGCACATGCTAGAGCTATTTACACGGTGCTTATAAGTCAATAGCATTGCGGTGACTTAGTCGAGTAAAATGATCCGATTCACGAGACTACAGTACACAAGCCAGGATAGTAAAATAAATGATGGGGGGGAGACTACTAGCTCAAAAATAGAAACCCCATCCTATTAAACTATCAGCCTAGTTTACTACCTTTCTCACTAGTTAACTAATCTAAAAATTAATAGTTAAAAAAAAATAAAAAAACACGCTTTTACGTGCACCTTTAGAAGACCTTTCTAACAAGTCCAAACACGGCTATGATACGATATTTCATCATGGAATGCTAGTGCCTATCTTCCGGCTTCATCATCAGACCTTGAAACCTAATCATGGTCAACGTTTATTACAAGACCTTTCTAACAAGTTCAAACACGGCTATGATACGATCATCCATCATGAAGTTCCGGTTCATATCTTCCGGCTCCATCATCAGATCAGCTCGACAGTACCATGTTATTGTATTGTCATCAAAATCACATACAACTGCCAATTTTCATAACGCTACGATATTTAGAAGATGGTTAAATTAGTTTTCTTAGATTTGATTACATAGTTTGTACATACATACAGGTCGACCTAATAAAAGCGTGTTAAAAAGAGGATAGTTCTGTACACTAGTGAGCACTGCCTGCACAGGTCCACTCAAATCTGTATGGTTCATTCCATTATGGTTCAAAAGACAATTTCAGACACTAATCTATATGGTCCTCACATGATCTGACTAAATTTATGTCTGGATTTAAAAAAAAACTCACCTCTGACCTTATTTCGCCATTTCTTCTCAGGGGTAGTTAGATAGGAAATGCCGACTCTATCCAGCTTAATATGACGTGTAGTGAATCCGATATCCTATTTACAGAATAAACAATTCATTTCATTATTATGCTCTCCAAGCTTAAAAAACTAGCCTCGTATAAAGCTTTATACAGACTAGCGCGACGCTACAGCGCAAAGCGACACCGGTTATTGTTATACCGTCAAGTTTTCTTAGAAATTGTATCGTTCGAGTCGCGTCGCGCCGTCGCGTCGCGCTGGTCTGCACGAGGCTTTACACGGGCATATAGGATAATCGTTATGTGCTGAAATTCAGACGTGTTGTCCAAACAAGTATCGAAGTTTAGTTGACGCCCAACAGTACCGTAGCCTGGAATCTTTTATTCAATATTAGCCCGGTACAACAATTTCTGGTTCTCATTATATCTAATACAATAGGCATCACCTGTGCATAATCGGCATTGTAAATGTAAATGCTAAGCACTTGATGTATTCAGTCACGTCGACAGTTTCCTCTAATGGAACCACCTGTATGTATGAATTAAATAGTAAGTTGAGTTGATGTACAGGATGGTCCAAAGACAAATGGGGTAAAGTAGAAGAAGCCACCTATCATTTAAAAAAATTAAAGTTGGGATATTCTCAACAGTTTCGCAAATTTAATGATTTTCAAGATATTTTACACATTCACCTCAACTTATCGACTCTGTGAACAAAATTTTCGACGTAGCGAGTTCAAATCTGGCTGGAAGATGACAAGATTATGTTCCTATCTACGTTCAGTGTATCTCTGCAATGCTTTAGAACCTTTTAAAAAATGGGTTTCATAACATGCTCGAAAAATCCGAAAATCTTTTTGCTCTATATCTCAACTTTTTTTAAATGACAGGTGGCCACCTCCGCTTTACCCTACGAATAAGTGCACGCTTTACCCCATTTGCCTTTGGACCACCCTTTATATAGAAACTTACCTTCAACATTTCATATATTAACTTGGGGAGAAGTCTGCTCTTCCTTTGATTGTCATGTAACAGTCTTACACTTTTGTATTAAACTACTGACTTACTTACATGCATAGCCAGTGAAATTCATTACTTAACCCCTCCTATCTGCATTCGTAGTTGAGAGAAACAACGTACCTACACCTATAATGATTGTGTTAAAACAACTTTCGACTCCACCCATTTTTCATAGAGTTCATACGCCATGCCGCCATACATATTGCAAGTTGACCCCAAAAGGGTCACCGGAATTACGTTTGCGCTAAAGTTAACCCTCGAGGAGTGTCGCCGGCATTAGGTTTGTAATCTTGTTAAAATATACAACTGATTTTAATTTCATAGTTTATAATGCCAAATTCGCTAAGAAAAACCTACATTTTAAATGAGCCCTCCGCGTGGGCTCCCGGTATCCCATATGCGACTTGAGTGAACCCTCCAGGAGGGCTTTTAAAAGATTTACGGATTTCTTTTCCAGCTGCGTCCGGTTAGACTGTTAGGAAAGGCTATAAGACATTTTTTTGTTTTTACCGTGTCCACATTTATCAACTTTTCTTATACCTAACCCTAATACCCTACGTTCCGCCAGACTGGCTCAATATTACGAAAGAAGACCTCTCCGTGAAAGGCTCTGAAGCTTCGTTATTAAGCCCTAGATAATGTAGCGGTTACTTTGTGCTCTTCCACGTAGGACGTACACTCGACCACACGTCCTTGTTACAATTTGACATTGACAGCGGCTTTATGTTACAGCAGTAAGCACGTTTTTCGTAGTTAAAGTGTAATCGTTCGCTTGACCATACATTCATTGGTCTATCTAATACCTACGTATTTAAGTATGACTAATGTGGGAGTTTGGTGTTGTATTAATCATTTAGGTGTAAAACCAACCCCAAATTAAGATTTGTTATCGTTTTCCCCAGAGTCCCTCTCAAAAAGACCAAAAATATTTACGTGGGTTAGATAAAGTTGAGCACCCAATTGACTATTCAAACTCAAACTCAAAGCATTTATTTCAAATAAACCAATTACAGGCACTTTTGAATTGTCAAGGGGTCGGTCAGTCAGAAAGATGAAGCTAGTTGCCCATTCCAAAGCGTAGTAGGTTCCTATGGAGAAGAACGGGCAAGAAACTCCACGGACACTCTTTTAAATCAAAATATTGGTTACATCATTCATGTTGAAATTATACATGTGAGAACAATGTAGAAAGACGTGCACGCTAAAAGCGTCCGCAATGAAAAGATAAAACAAATTCAAAAATTAAAATAAGCCATGGCAGCTAAGAGATGACCAGTCCCTACTGACGGCGCCCGTTCACGAACATAACGCATATTTCTGTTAGTTACGCCTTCTGAGTACATACAAGGAGCCATAAACAAAGATAATTCTGTAACAATGATAATTACAATATTTTCTTTACGTTCAGGCACAAAACGAAACGTATTGAGGATTTACAAACAAAACAAAAGGTTGGTGACTACCCGTTGATTGGTGGCGTAGAATTTACTTACGAACTTGTGAATATAAAATGATTAAGAAAAAAATACTTTTATTATCGAACTAGTTTTTGCCCGCGTGGATGTCGGGAATTATCCCACGGGCCCGTACTACCGGGACTAAAAGTACCGCAAGTGTTAATCCAGGTTATAAACTATGTGTGTGCCAAACTTCCAATCCTTTCAGCCGTTTTGCGCCAATCCGGAACATACAACCAGACAAACGGGCAAAATATCTTCGTTACTATTGTATTTTATTAGATGTATAGTTGATCGACTTTTATAGACTTAATAGTTTTTATGACACGTTAATTTAAAGGGTTATTTAGGCTGCCTTTCCACACAGAGCTGTCAGTGTCAATATTCCACAGCAATTATGACACTGACAGCTCCTGATCGCGGTTTAGATGTGCTGATCGCTTGCAGTTTCATTGGTCAGATCCGCCCTAAGTCTGCACAGACAGACAGCAAGTTCTGACAGTCTGCGTTATCCCTAACTCTATAATAATATAATCCCTGCTATAAACACATCTTACTGAATTTCAAAATGTTAACGATAACCGATGCTTTAGATCGACCCAGCCTTAACCGTGTTTAAGTGTTCTACGAATGTTGTACGGAGATTCTCGAACTCCTTGTAACTATCTCTAATATTATGTGTAACGTATAGCGTAGGTAGTTGCAGAATAGAGGACAGAAAATACTAACGCTAAATGTATCTGTAGTCACTCAAAACGAAGAGTTTAATTGTGATAATAGTGACCGTAATAAAGTTTCATGGAAAATATCTACAAGAAGATGCCATTACAAAATTGACGCGAAGCCAATTGTGGGTAACTTCAGCAGATACTATAGGTAGCGGATAAGCAGCTTGCTGTGTTTGAGATTTCCATTAAAACCCTTTCAATTTAAGAAATAAAATATTTGAAACTTTGCAGTTCAAATCACGTTCCGTGTGGTGTCGGACGTAAAGTATAATAGTACCATCCCATTTCTTCCCATGGGTGTCGTAAAAGGCGACTAAGGGACTCACTAGAGAATGGGCAGCAGCGTTCTCTATGCATTTTAACACCATACTGCGATCGCCAACCCGCCTGCCAAGCGTGGTGATTATGGCAAACCCCCCCATTTGGGGGAGGCCTATGTCCGTCCAGCAGTGGACGTCTTTCGGCTGAAATGATGATGAATTATGAGTTCAAATCACACCAAAATGAAGATCGTCTGTAACTTACAGGTATCTGAATTCCTTTTGCAGGAAATGTCACTTAATACTTTCAACTCTACCCACTTTTCATAGAAGTCATACGCCATGCTACCAAACATATTGGAAGTGAACCCTCCGGGAGGGTTACCAGCATTACGTTTGCGCTAAAGTTAACCATCGCGAACGATCAGCGGTATTAGGTTTAAACACTGTAAAACAAAGTAAAATTGTTTTTTCAGGGGGTCTTACGTGGTCATACGTAATTTCCAACCTTTTATTTTTTTTATGAATTTATGTAACCGTGAACAGAAAATAAAAAATAAATAAAAACGCTTGGATTTTAGAACCAACGCCTATTCTAATATCTATATCTTGTTAAAATATACATCAGATTTTATTTTCACGGCTTATAATGCTGTATTCGCTAAGAAAAACCTACATTTTAAAAATGAGCCCTCCACGAGGGCTCCCGACACCCCACATACTACTAAGTGAACCCTCCAGGAGGGCTCCCGGCACTGAACGTGTTAATATGCAAATGATTCCTGAAATCATAACCCTTTTCCTAGCACTATACATGAAAAGACAGAAAATAATCGACTGCAATTTATTTATCGAGTGCAATATCCCCCCAATTTACAACTTACAAATACCGTGGTTGGTAGGTACTTGTGGTATATTTCATAAAAATTCAAATGTGTACCGCTTCAATATTATCACGTAGTCATGACATAAAGTTGGGTGGTGTCGTTCACCCCTTGCAGGGTTGAGGGTTGTCACTGAATAGTTTTATTAAAGATTCACACACACCGGAGAACCGGGTTTTTGTATGCCGCGCCCTATATCTTGGGATTAAAGATAGATCATGGGCATATAGATTTGAATGTGGGTATATGGTAAGTATAGGATCGATGTGTTTTCATATGATGACTTCGATTTCCCAAATGTTTGTGTTTATTTTATCATCTTACATTGATTCAAACTTCCGTTTACGTCTTTAAAAGCAAAGTTCTATAAATAGTATCTTAACAATTCCACCTTTAATTAAGCTATACAGGGTGGCAGGGACATCGACGAGGATACTGTTAGAATACCATGGATTCAGTAAGTGATGCTGAAACGCTGCAGCTGATTTAAAAAAAAAAACGACCAAAAATTTCAACGCAGGGGTGAAAATTTTGGGGTCCAAACGCCTCCTGCCGGAGGCTCTACGCGGGGATCGTGCGGTCCATGGCCCTTTACGGGGCACCGGTGTGGGCGCGTTCGTTGAGGCTGCGACCGGCCCAGCGGTTGAACGCGTTTTATGGTCCTCGGAACGCGCCACTGTCGGGTTCCCGGATAACGGCAGGAGGGGTTCACATCGGTGTCGAGTCGACGATGAAGTACCTGGGACTCGTCCTCGACAGCCGGTGGAACTTCGTGGAGCACTTCCGACGTTTGGCTCCCAAACTGCAGAGGGCAGGGGCTGCTTTGAAGCGGCTTCTGCCCAATCTAGGGGGTCCAAACGCCTCCTGCCGGAGGCTCTACGCGGGGATCGTGCGGTCCATGGCCCTTTACGGGGCACCGGTGTGGGCGCGTTCATTAAGGCTGCGACCAGCCCAGCGGTTGAACGCGTCCCAAAGGGTCATGGCCATTAGGCTGGTCCGAGGTTACCGCACGGTCTCCCGTGAGGCGGCGAGCCTCCTTGCCGGACTACCGCCATGGGATCTGGAGGCAAAAGTCCTCGCGCACATGTGGGAGTTGCGCGAGGAGGCGAAACGCCGGGGCGTAACTCCGCTGCCGCGAGAAATCGCGGCACAGCGGACAGAGCTCCGGCGGGATCTCATGGCGGCATGGAGAGTGCGATTGTCGCAACCCAGCGCTGGGCACGCCACAATTGTGGCGATAAGTCCCCTCTTTGAGGAGTGGCTAGAGAGGCGCCACGGCGTCCTCACCTTCCGCCTGACACAGGTCCTCACCGGACATGGTTGTTTCGGGAGGTTCCTGTTCAGGATAAAGCGGGAGGAAACGCCCGGGTGTCACCACTGTGTGGATCGCCCGGAGGACACGGTGGAGCATACGGTGGAGGTCTGCCCAGCTTGGGCGGAGCACCGCCGTGTCCTGACGGAGGCGATCGGCGGCGGCGATCTCTCGCGTCCGGCCCTGGTTCAGGCCATGGTCCGGAGCGAGAGTGCATGGGAGGCCGTCACCTCCTTCTGCGAAGCAGTAATGCTCGCGAAGGAGGAGGCGGAGCGCGCGAGGGAGAGGCAAAATGCGCCCCCTCGCGCCCCTAGTCGCCGCAGGAGACGCCCCGGGCGTCGGGAGTCGCGAGCCGACTTCCGGCCACCGTAGGCGCGGGCTTGCGGACGGTGAGCAATGGGTAGCTCGCCGTCCGATAGGGACCAGGCCCGGGTCGACGGCGCGTTGTGTTCCACGCGCGCCTCAAAGAGATGTCAGCACCAACTGACGGGGTCCGGAAGGGCCAATGCCTGCCGGGGTTGCGGGTTTGTCTGAAAGGGATATCGCGACCTCGGCACACAGGCAACGGAAGGAACACGGGTGGGTTTTAGTCAGTAAAAGTCTGACACGCCCTCCCGCTCCACCCAGAGCGGGAGAAGTTGTTTGATAATTTCCCATCCTCAAAAAAAAAAAAAAGGGGTGAAAATTTTGGTCGGTATTTTTTTTAAAATCAGCTGTTCCATACATTTTAACCGCGTAGGTATTGCACTTTTATATGAAATAGCAAATTTTTTTTTTAACCTCCTGGCAATTTCAACTCAGAGGGTACAGAATCATGTACTGAATCCATGGTAAATGTTTTCGCGTCGATGTCCCTGCCATCCTGTATAATAACTTATCATATGGCTTATCTAAAGATGATACTTTCCATAAGCTTTGTTGTACTAAAGCCCGTATGGTATTAAAATAAGTTAAAGAACAATTCAAAATTTTCTCAAGTGCTTAATTTGTAAATCGATATGACTTCAACACATTTTAATTTCTTCCAGTAGTTTTTGAGTTTATTCATTACAAACACATTTATTTATTTATAGACACGTATTTACATAATTAAAAAAATACAGATAACATAATAATCATAATATGTAGGTACAAGTATATAAAAACGGGGGGAACTCAAACTCAAAGCATTTATTTCAATTAAACCATTTACAGGCACTTTTGAATTGAGAAATAGTCACAGGGCATCAAAAAATTCGTCCGCATCGCTGTCAACAGGAAAAGTGCCCAAAAGGCTAGCAGCATTGCCACGTTGTATGGCAATGCTAATTCTTTGGCCAAAAAATAAGATAGCCCTTTGGACACGTGAAGAGGCGACCAACCGTTTGGCGATGTCTTGAAAAACTAAGTGGCACTCGGACCCCAAGGCCCTTATAATTTTTTTTAATTACATTTTTATTAAATTATATTTTCGCCCTATCGTGTTCATTGAACTTCGAATCATTTGTAAACACATAGTAACACAATAACATTTTAGTTGAACTGAAAGTGCTTTTACAGCATCATAACATCAATTTACGACTATTTTGATTTTTACGACTGCTATTATTTACTTCAGGGTACATGCAATGTTGCCAGTCGCCTATTATAACACCTACGCCACACGAAAATTCGGAGATCCGTAGTAAAGTTATTGAAACGTCGCCAAATCCACTTAGTTTTATGACTTGGAAAATGCGATACGATATGCCTCGCCGTGGGGCGCTGTGTACGTAGCCATATGACGAGATTTCCTTATTCGTTGCTATGGTTACCGAGAGGTGATTGAACTAGTTTTTCACCTGTATTTCTGCAGTGCTATTCTGTAACCACCTCACCGTGAAAACTTAGGTGAAGTGAGCGTGGAGTGAGCTGTCATTCCACAGGGATTGATACTATTGACAGCTCACTTCACCCAAGTTTTCACGGTGAGATGTTCACAGAATAGCATGGCTGTTATTTCAAAGATAGTGAGAGGGTGATTTTTTATGTCAGTACCCTTCAAAATTTGTAAAAATAATACCATGAAACGCAAGTTAGTTCATCAAAATATCGATAAAATTATTATAAAAATATCATAACATCACGCCTGTGTTCCCCGAAGGGTTCGGCAGAGGTGTATTAGTAATACCAACATTTCGCCGGTAAGTCATTATTTTTTTAATGCTAATTTGCATTTCTGCTTCTTTGTTCCCTAACTGCTGGGGATTGCGACCACATACGACGCGTCTCTAAACTAAGCATTTCATAATCAGCCTATAACGTTCCTTGCCTTGCCTAGGCCTTCTCTCTTTGAGAGGTGGGCCGTAATCCACCACGTGGGCCCAGTGTGGGTTGGTCGATTTCACATGTCTACGTTTTTTTTTGGTTCTAAGACATGCTGGTTTCCTCCTTAGTTTTCCAAACTAAGTGGTCTTGGTTATTTCTCTAAGTACTTAAATCAATTTTAACAGAAAACCTCCCACAAAATTACGTTGCCAGTAGTTCGGCAATGGCCGCTGTATTGCCAGCAGCAATTAAAAGCTAAACGACTACAAATCAACTTAAGTACTCTATCACGTTCTTGCTCAATTAAGCGGCATACTCACATACCGGGGAAAGGAGGAGCTCCTGACTAAGTAATAACAGCCGCACGGTTCGATCCTTCAGGTTAAGCTACGCTTGCCGGGGTAAGTCTGTGGATGGGTGACCATCTTAACATACCGAGACTCCTCCGTGCCTCCGCAAGCATGTTAAGCCGTTGGTCCTGGCTATCATTCATCGATCTTTGACAGTCGTTACGGGTCGTCAGAAGCCCGAAAGTCTGACCAGTCTTACCAAGGGGTATCGCATTACCCAGTTACTGGGTTGTGGAAGTCAGATAGGCAGTCGCTCCATGTAAAATACAGTATTCAGCTGCATACAGTTAGACTGGTAGCCGACCCCAACATAATTGGGAAAAGGCTAGGCAGATTGACTCACATACCGGGAAAAATTGCCCAGAGACAATCCGGTATGATCAAATACGGGTATTTTTTCAGTTACAACATTTATATTTTTTACTGGTATTTTTTAACGAACCTTAAATTGAATACAACCAGTATTAATACCGGTTATTACCACTATCTTACACGTGCCGTCGGCATTAGTTAAAGGGCGCGCATCGCCTGTGTGTGTGTAACCGGTATTAAAACGGTAACATAAATAGAGGTAACATGTTTCTTCTTCTTGGTTACCCAGATAGTGGTAACCTTAGTCGTAGAAGTAACCAAAGTTCTTCGATACGTGTACCGTAATTTATAAAGGTTTTCTGTCCCTGATGATGATAAACAACTTGACGATTTGAATCGAAGTATGTGACAAAGTGGGCCTCGCTCCCAGCCCCAATGCAGTAGAAATTTTGCTAATTTCCCACGAAGGCTTAAATATTCAAATATTAATTGTCTATTGCCTTCCACTAATTTGTGCCGTCAATATGATATCATCCGCTTTATCCCAAGGGACTTGCCAAATACGCTGGAAGGGCACTGGTGCGTTCAACCGGAGATTTCGTGTTTCCCCTCCAAATGTATCCCAGGATCCAAATCTATAATTTGGTGGTTTCAGTCGGTAAGATTCGGATAGGTATAACCCCCCACTTTCCCGGACTGTGGGTATCCATCCACTTTGGATTCGGATCTGACAATTTGTTTAGTGAATACTCGGCCTAAGAAACTGCGTAAGTGTCAAGTTTTCGGATGGTATTCTGGGGGCCCATTATATGTCCTTAAGTTCAAACCACATCTGGGACGACAGTCGACACTAAAATTCCTAATTCCACATTCAAATCCTTGAAGTAAGTTCCTCTGATTAGCACTTCCTTACCTCTAATCTTAAGTCCTTGTGGAGGCAACCTTGTTGGTAGTAAAATTGGATGGTAATTTCACTTACAGTGCCTACTGTTTTAGATGATCTTGTTTTCCTTTAAGTAGATATCATGGCTCATAATTTCATAAATATAAAACACCATCAATCTAGGTTGAGGCTGGTAAGTTTTTTATTTATTTCACAAAGAATTTATACCTACTTGTGTGGTGTCATTTTGTTTTTCTACGAAATCAGTACCTTGCTCAGCAGATTGAAACCCTGCCGACAGGTGACATCAAACGCTTCTGATAAAGATAAAAAAATCCAACTTTTTCTACGTTGACGCGGTTCGTCTTTCTTCAACGGATAGTTAGGGAGCTGAGTGAAAATCTGTGTCGACTTTTTGTCACCTCTCAATACGAATCAAGCCTAATGTTCCGGAAATCGCACTTACAGAGAGCCTAGTATATTTTGGCTCGTGGTGACGTGAAAAACTGAACTGACATGTTCTGAATTTGACTTGGTTTGGACGTTGTCTTTTGCAGGAACCGCCATCATGGGGTATCAAGGTACGCTGGTTGCCCGTAGACAGCGTTCCGTTATAAAAACTGCGCACAGACGAACAAATTTGGCGTCATATTTCCGCGACAAATTTCATCTTTTTGCTTTATCTCGTCGTTTGGGTAAAGTTTTGGTAAGCGTTTGTGTTTATTTTTATGAAAAGAATACAACTTAATGGATACATTTTGCGTAGGCAGGTAAAGCGAATAAGTGTATGTGGTATATACCTACTAACCTATTGTGTACATACGTGTTTTAAAGTAAATAAATTATACATGAGAAGGGCTTCAAATTTAAATTTCAAATGCCATTAAAATAAGCAACCTCAGTCGCATATTATTTTACATTGTTTTAATACATAGCTTATTTTTGTGAAAGATAATGCCTCCTATACCCTCTCAGAACCAATCGCACAAACATGATTAGAGGACAGATCGTAATAAAATACCTACGTAGGTACATAAAAGCTCAGGCACATACGCCGGCGCCCTGTACCCCAAACAAGCCAATTGAAATACTTTAGCCAACTTTGAGAAAAACAATGTGCGGTTAGAAAAGGTTTAATGAAATCTATCAGGTACGATTTAAATGTTACACGGGAGGGTACTTCATAAACAATGCATGGTAGGTTCGGATTACTCATATGGGACCTTTGTTCACGACATGGAGTAAGTAACAAATGGAGTTATACAAAGTAAAGTTCGCGCGCGCTGTATGTTATAAACAGCTGTGTACGTAATGTCCCTCGGCAATCTTCGTGTTTCGTCAGTCGTCGAGTTTCTATCAGTTGCCCTTTGCACTTGGTAATTATGGTTAAAGGCAACGCGGGCGCAGCGGTAAGAGTACAATACGTACAAGCACCAAATGCAAAGGGCGACTGATAGACATCCGACGACTGACGAAACACGAAGATTTCCGAGCGATATAAAAAAAATTGTTTTACTGTACATCCTTTTGTTTTAACCACTAATAAATATTAGCAATGCAGAAGCATTACCGGCAGGTTATTCGAAATCCAATACCTAACTGATTTCAGCATCATGTTTAAGTGTAATAAAATAACTTTTTGCTCACACACCTCAACAAAAGACAGATTTTTGTGGAAATCATACGAACTATAATACTATGTGTCCATTTCATTTACTTGCTTCTCTGTAGTGCAAAATAAAGGTCGACTCCTCGTGTGCCCGATTTTAGTGTCGTTCAAAATTTACGATGGCCCCACAGTTTGAAAGTTTACACTCGGCCGAACTCGTGTGTTTATGGTCTAATGCTACCAGCTTTTAGTTTTCACGGCTTTACCGGAATATAACTTTTCGGACGCCATATTTTTATCTATAAACAAGGTATTTAAGGTAAAACTGTATTTATTCTTTTAGAAACTTATTTATATGCGCATTTCATAAATAAATAGCAATAGTCGAAGGATTGGAAATAATATGGGAGACAAAAAAAAAGATATATTGTTTGATATTTGTTAAATATCTTTTTTTTGTCAAATTTCATCAAAATCTGGTCAGCGATTTTTGCGTTATTGAGTAACAAACATACAACTTTTCACAATTATAATATTATATATTCATAAAGTCAAACCTGAGTAAGTGAGAACTGGGTAAGCGAGAAAACTCTATAAATGAGAGTTATTGTCAGGTCCCGACATTTAAACCATCAAAAACAATCTATAAGTGAGAAATGAGAAAATGGTTTATCGCTCGTGGACCTCTATAACTGAGAATGCTACTTGCCATAAGCGACAGTCGAGCGTAATTTAACATCTGCTATTTATGACTTATTTTCAAATTTCGTGCGACTATTCCTCTCAATCTTCCGCCTCCTACTTCAACCTCTTTAAGTGAGAAATGCCACACTTGTACTTCTATAAGCTAGAAACTCGAGTTAGTGAGAAGCCTCTATAAGCGAAAACAAGATAGGGGTCCCTTGAACTCTCACTTATCCAGGTTCAACTGTATATATATACCTACATAGTAGGATTTTAAAATATTAATGTACTAATTTCACAAAAGATGAAACTATGAGTATTTCCAAATGAAAACGTATAAGATTTCTGTGGTACATAAATGTCTCTCCGACATTTAAAACAAAAAGCGACTTAATCCACATGAGTCGTTCATTAACGCACACTGTAATTCATTCCCTCGTTCATTCACGGGGCTCTCGGGATTACGTTAAGCCGGATCTGGAAATCAATGTCCGCGCTCTTGCTCGTCACTAAAGAATTGTAATAAATTCTGAAAACATAGTAAAAGCAGATATTAAGTAGTACGATATTTTGAATATTTAGTGAATGTAAGTAAAAAGTGCGGTCATAAGCATTGACATTATGTTCAACTTTGAATTTTTATTATCCTAAGTACGATTAATAATTATATTTATAATTTTCCAGACGTTCAGATTCCGAGAGCTTTAAAGTTAAGAGAATTTGTCGGATTAATTTAATGAGTCTGTCATCATAGCCATTCTTAATTCATCCCCGGTTACAATGCCTCACGTTTCAGAAACTCTGATTTGATAACTGCTCTCTATTGTTCTCGAAAAATCTTTATTACAACCGCTCGATTAAATTGTTTCACTCAAAATATGAAACGCTTTGAAATCTAAAACAGAGGCGAATTGAAGTTCTGCGAACCAACGCAAACATGTCTATCAAAAGCTCAACATCAGCACAGACTATGTAAACTTCTCCCGAAAACCGATGCCACATAGCAGTGGGTGAGCTGAGTTGCGCTACTGGTAAATGTTATGCTGTGCCGCTGTGGAGTTCGTCTCAAATTATAACAAATGGCTCCATACATTACGTTGTCTGGCTAAGCCCGCGAGCCGCGACCCCGCAGGTGGGTAGAAGGTAAACTGGTGGCAATTTCACTTTGGCCCCTTTATCGGCGATGTCAGCTTGTGGTTCTGACATTATTTATGACTGCTGAAAGTGTGAACTTTAATTTTGGTACATCCCTAAGGCTTTTTATCTACGTGAGGGCAACGGCTTGCTTGCGGTTTTGTTTGGCGAGACATAGCTTTATTTTCAGCAGATATGAAATAAGAGAGTGCAGGATGTGGAAGCTCTCTTTTCAGGAGTATTTTACTTATTTTTCATAGAACACCTCTAAGCATTCCTGTTATCAAAAAGAACGCAAGCATTTTTGAAACTTCTATTTCAGACTACTGACAACCGAATTGTTTGCATATCTAGCCCAAATTGTAAACCAGAACACTCGAATTTTCACAGCAATGATTTTTAATATAAAAATGTTTTTTTTTGCAAATATGTACCTCACAATACACGAAAATACGAACATGTTTCATTATAATACACTGTCGGTATTCCAAATCCAGATTCTCATATGACAATGCTTAATGGAAAAGCAAATATCAGAGAAGAAAAATGCACGAATTTTACTGAAAAAAGTCTTAAAGAATGTCATACTTCACCCCTTGTTTACATTAAGTATTGACGTAAAGTAATCGGAAAGGGTAGAGTGTACATTATTGACAAAACGTGCCTCTCGCCAAAATATTAAAAATAATCCTCGACGCATTTTGCCTGACAACGAAATTCAAAAGGATTGAAAAATCAGAAAACAGGCTTTTCACCGACAGGAAATTATTTTCCTGTTTGTTCAGTATTATTTTTCGACAAGACTTTCCATTTTCTTGAACACTGTTTCGTTTTTTATGACATTTTTGTACGTGAATTTAATTGAACTTGATGTACGTTTTCACTCTTCAGTTAATTAATTATTAATAGGTACTCAGAGGTAGGTAAAAACATAACCGAAGACGGTTTTAACCATTTCTTTACTAATTAGTAAACATTTTAATAGTATCTGTATATAGATCCCTAACTTAACAATGAACGCGTTCGTAGTTGCAGTACATTACTCTTAGGTAGTCATCATAATCTCACCATTTGACCATGTCTCTCTGAATATCTTAATTAATTTTTTCCCAAAAATTACACAATACAACAGTAATTAGTATCTCTCCGAATACCTCTTTCAGTATATGCATAAGCGTATCCTGTTCCATCCCAAAACAGACGAAATAAAAAGCCGGTATCATTAAAACACGAAAATGTTCATCAAAATGATTTTGTAAAAGACTGAAATGTATAATGAAACTGTGAATAAAAGTGATCGGGCGGCTCATTGACAGAACGTGTCACATCAGCATCAACGCTCTCCTGAAATGAGGTCAGCGTCAATGATTTGCATAACAAGCTATAATGTTCAGCTTTCGTTTATTTGCATTGATTTATGATTAAAATGGACATCATTATGATGGATATAATATTTAACTATTTGATAGTTGCTAATAAAGGCTGTTGATTTGTAAATGAAAAGCATGAATGTCGATTAAAAATTAAATAAGTCCTTTTTACTATCTCACCTACACACGCTCTACGCACGCGCATCTATACACGTGCTGGATTTTCTAGGTAAAATATAATGCAAATCAAAACGCCGAAGGAAAACATCGGGAGAAAACCGTAAACCGAAACCGAATCGTCGTTTCCTAGACCCAAAAATTCGAAGACATGTGACATCTACCAACCCGCACCGGGCCCGCGTGGTAGATTACAGCTCACTCCCTCTCTAAGAGAGGAGGTCTGTGTCCCAACTGCTGTTAGCTAAATCATAATAAGTACTAATATTAATCATTCATACTTAGTAGTATAGACAACTAGCGCAGTGTCAGTTTTATCATCGTAGCGCAGGTAGTTCTTGGTAATCACTGGGTCGCGAATTCGATCCCCAGACAAATTCAGTTTGGAATATGCTATTCGCAACAGTGGATTTCAATGCCAAGACTTTCGTACTAGCGTACCATTCAAACTGTTTCTCGAATCAGCGTGTTCGCAACAACGTCACTCGATATAACGGTTTTCGACTTAATGTATTTTCGAACTGGCGTACCACTCTTAATTTTTTTCGAAATAGCGTGCGTCGCAATAACGTCATTCGAATCTTCATATCACTCCCCAAAATAAGATGTGCCGACATTAATTGCAAAATAAATGATCACGGGTATTATGGGTGGATGGATGGGTTTAGTTAATTGTGAGTCAAGCTAATAATCAATTAACAATGCCAACTAACAATGCTTTCCAAAAAACCGTCGTATGAATTCTACTCAACTTATATTTTCTTTTACTGCAACCATGTTTTTAATTTATCTTACTATTAGACATTTTCACACAAATGTCCAACATTTAGTAAAATATATCTCATGCTTCAACCGTGATGTGTCCACTAGTACCACTCTAGTACCCGGTGGTACCGCCACATCGGCGCCACATCTCATAATGACGTCGCCGCCACGCCCCGGAGTGTCCTATTTAATAACTTGTTTACCCTTAATGGATGGGTCTCACACCGAAGCGCCCGTGCTTGGTGTGCATGTGAGTTCGTTAATGTGAAATGTGAGTTTATTTATATACTTCAGACATACGCGTAATTATTGTGACTGACAGTTTATTTCGTTAGGGATAAAAATTATACTATTAGAATTGCGTAATATATTTAAAGGTTTACGTGATCTTTGAAATAACTGGCTGTCAACCAATGATCAAAATAATATTACGATAAACAATTTCAACCGCCCACAAAAAATTACCTATGAAAAGTTTTATGTTATTTATGATTGATAAAAATTGGTAACAAACCTAATAAATCTTCTTAAAATGATGCGGACAATAATTATTTAGATGGATGCCAATTAGTATCATTATAAAATAAACTTCTTACGAAAGTTTGCTGTTTTAACTAAACTCCCCAATATTTTTAGCACGAGACTATTCATGCATCCCAGACATGTATCAGTACTAAAGACCTGAAAAATGAACAGCCGAATATTCGTGTAAGAGGCGCGTTTGTTGATTTTTAAAACGAAATTCTCCAATATTCTTAGCTCAAATCAATAATTCATGCTAGACTAGGCATAGGTACTAAAGTGCAGTAAAATGAACAGCCGAACATCGGTGTAACAAGCGGCTTCGTTTAATAGCCTCTGCTGTGTCACAACCCGCTTAATAATCATGATCAACGTTGTTTATTGCCGATACTCCATATTTTTGGCTCAATTAAGCCCATCATTTTATTATCTTCCACTCCCTTTATTAACTCGACTTGCTCCCAGTTTGTAAAGTTACTCACTGAGAAAATGAGATGGCTCATCAAGGCTATTTTAAGATGTGCTTCGGAAGGTCTCTTGTGGTTAATGGAGTTTTGCTAACCAAAATGCTTGGTTTGCGAGTTTATGAAATATATTTGACAGGTGGTTCCGCAGGCTAAAACAGCTAGTTCTTTATCATTTTCATGACAAATTCATCATTAACTCACACGATTTATCATTGTTTAACGTTAACTACATACGTACGATTTGTAAAAATAAATTCACTAGTACGAATTGTGCATATTTCTTCAAAAAGAACAAAATTAGTCTGTACGCTTTGAAATAATAAAATACTTGCTACGCGGCTACGTCCCTACGCGGCTACGCGCCTACGGCGTAGCGACGCGAGCTTTTGTTTGCAATGCACACGAATGCATTTATTTATTCAGAACTAGTATAAAAATAAACCACGTTATTCATATTTTACCTTTATGACCACAGTGAAGTAAAAGTATTTGAATTGTGAATTGTGGAATTGTTGTGTTGTATTTATTTTTGAATTTAATGGGTCGTTTAGTGACACACACATTATGTATCTTACAAAATACAAAGGGAGTAAGGGGGGAAACCCAAAAAATAAATCGCAACCTATATTATTATTCAGAGTAATTCCAATCCCGAAAAACTATTTTATTAAAAAAAAATGGGCATCCACTGAATTTCAACAAAGTTAATCCGAGTATTTTTTTTTACTTTCGTCACTTTAAAACACACTACATAGTATGGTTTATAATACTGACATAGTATTATGTACGTACCTACAAAGAAAATCCCTAAATCCTCTCACAATCCTGTGAGTATACATACAACAGTGTTACAATTTCCATTTTTCTGGTTTAGCCAGTGCGCAGTGGCTGGCGGCCATAGCTGCTACAATATTCAGAACTACGTACAATGTCCGCTTGAACCCGGTCAATGCGAGAAACAATATGTCTGTGAACTTTTCGATGCTTTGTATATGAGATTTTGTTTATAGAGGTGGGATGAGGCCCGGTTCACGGCCTAGAGTGATGCGAGTTGTAGCGTGATTTGCGTCAAGCGACACGCGCGCGTGTGGTTGTAAGTGGCATAAAACTACATTAATAAGTATTGATATCCACTTAACTATCAAGTTTTGAGTGTCAGAATGGTTAAGTACCTACTGGTTATTTACTTTGTATGTGGGTATTTCCTATGAATATAGTGTGTAAAAAATATATAAAATAAATAATAATGTAAACTCAGGGAAATTAATTGTTTAGCAAAACTACCAACATAAATTGTCTGTACCTATATTCAAATCACAAGTGTCATTCTTTGATAGTTTAATGAAAAGGCTATACCTGGCAAATTAACGTAGGGTTTCAATTGGTAATAGGGTGCTGAACAGGTGGATCACGGGGTGGGTTGAAAAGGTTTAAGTTTTGTGTTTCGTTAATGTTATTTGCGTACTAAAATTAAATGTTATTAGGAAATTAATTATTTGTATGAATACCTGCTTAATTTGTGTGTCTAAGTTCATATAATACTAAGTATATTAAAGTTCTAAAATGCTCTCAAATCAGTGAAATCCTTGTAATTTCTTATTGAGAAATAAATTTCTTTAACAATGAACAGTTAATGTCCTTGAACTTCTTCATCTTTTCGTGTGGTTAGTAACTAACCTGATGTCAGAGCTTTAAAGCGACCCATGGGCGTCTGATTTGGCTTAACATGCCGTCGAGAAATATCTCTCAGGCATGCTGGTTTCCTTCACCGTTTAACTATACAGGTAGGAACACAAGAACTTTAACCATACTCTTATCTTCAGGCAGCCCAACCCAATTACTGGAGGATACGGAAAAAAGACACGTACATCAAAACTTGATACTCGTACTATTATTTACAATACGTTTATAATTTCCATTTTAACGTTCTACGTAAATGTTTTTTTTAAATTTCAGAATCAATCTGCCTAGCCTTTTCCCAACTATGTTGGGATCGGCTACCAGTCTAACCGGATGCAGCTGAATGCCAGTATTTTACATGGAGCGACTGCCTGTCTGGCCTCCACAACCCAGTAACTGGGAAATACGATACCCCTTGGTAAGACTGGTTGGCTTTCGGACCTCTGACGACCCGTAACGACTGTCAACGATCCACAAATGACAGCCGGGACCAACGGCTTAACGTGCTTTCCGCGGCACGGAGGAGTCTCGTATTGTAAAGAAAGTCACCCATCCACGGACTAACCCCGGCAAGCGTAGCTTATCCTAATGGATCAACCCGTACGGTCGTTATTACTTAGCCATGAGCTCCTCTCTTTTTTTTTTTTTCAGAATATCAGATAAAATAAGAAAATGTTTTGATTGTTCAAGGTTAACCAGAACAGTTCCGCGGAATCAATGGAAGACTCTTCTCATAAAAAATTATGAATTTCCCCGAAATGGTTGAGCATATTAAAATAATATCATCTATGACGGGCTTTATTTACCTTCATAACAAATGTTCAATATGAAATAAACCGCCAATGTCCGAGCTGTAGCCGTAATAAATTGTTTATTTAAAAGCGATAACATCAGCACTTGAACATTTGCACAAACTGTATTATTTATGTTACGGATGGTCGACTATCACAATAAATGGTTTTAAAATGACGGCTATTATTGATTCGCTTATATCATTTAGTACCTGAGCGACCGAGCTCTGCTCTGGCTAAAATAGAGAATGCTCATTTAATACTTACTTTTAGGTACTTACTAATTCCATGCTGCCATGATAGTAGGTATTTATTAATTCCATGCTGCCATGATAGTAGGTACTTACTAATTCCATGCTTGCAGGATAGTAGGTACTTACTAATTCCATGCTGCCATGATAGTAGGTACTTACTAATTCCAAGCTGCCATGATAGTAGGTACTTATTAATTCCATGCTGCCATGAGAGTAGATACTTATTAATTCCATGCTGCCATGATACATGAGATAAAAAGCCCACCCTTCACCACTTCATAGTGCGTTAGCTGGGAAGAAGAAGTGGCGCAACAAACTCATCGAAATCGTTAGAGCCGTTTTCGAGAACGTGATTACAAATATGTATATACAAATATTGCTCATTTAATAGTATAGGATTTACATTTTCAAATTATCAATACAAATTATATGTATTATAGGTCGAATTCAATGCTCTGAATAACGGAGCTCTGAATTTGCGTATTTTTTTAAAGAATCGGCAGGAATTGCGTCGTCTAGAAAATTAAGAAGGTATTTCAAAGAGGTTCCTATTTTCTTTTACAGACACAAAACTTATTAACACACACAAGATTTCAGTTATTAAACATTTTCATCTATATTTTCAGCCACAGCAACATTAAAATTTATCTTGCCATAACTTGAAATAAAATCTTGTCTATTACGGCAACATGTTTTGCAACATAATAGAAGTTTCTTCCAATTCTTAATAACGATAAAATTGTATCAATATCTCTGTCCAAGTCGTTCTACCGTTACACTTCAATTCATTAGAACTAACCCAATTGTTGAGGGCTCCCTATTAGTTCGCGATGGGCTCGCTAAAACAATTCGCAGCATCCGATCCACCGTCCATTAAAGATGGCGGCGGTTGCACCGGGAGCCCGGAGATAGTCGCTCTTATTAAAATACTGACGCTAAGAAAATATGAAATGAAATTGAGGAAAATTCTTAGAAATTGTACGTTTTGTGTTGGTAGAAGATATTCTAAGAAAGTATCAATTGTAAACTAACATTCCACGGTCATGTATGGAATCGATATTATTAAAATACACTTAAACGTGGGCCGAGTGACGCCAGCAAACATGCATATTTTAACACTGTACGACTGTTAACGGGGGTAGTAACAATAATTGGACCAAGCCAATACGCTGAAAACGCGTTTATCATATTATTGCTGGATAGATTTAGAATATACAATACCTGGTCGACCGAGCTCTACTCTGAAGAAAATAGAGAATGCTCATTTAATAGTATAGGAAAGTTCATACTAATTCCATACTGCCATGATAGTACATACTAATTCCATGCTGCCATGATAGTACATACTAATTCCAAGCTGCCATGATAATAAGTACTTACTAATTCCATGCTGTGTGTCAATGTCATTATTCTAAGATAGCCATCTTGTTCTAAACTTTGGGCGACCGAGCTCTGTTCTGGTTAAAATACGGAGAAAACGAATTTTCCCAGATATAGGTCCTAGCTAGATCGATTTTGTCGCCCCCATAAACCCCTATATTGCAAATTTCATCGAAATCGTTAGAGCCGTTTTCGAGAACGTGATTACAAATGTATACAAACAAATATTGCTCGTTTAATAGTATAGGATATAACGGTTGCTTGAAAAAAGCAGCAGTTTTGAAGTCACGTCAGCGTTGTTTCGATAATGACATAGTATTTTATCCTAAACTAAAGCAAGACTTTTGCCATCGTGGAAAAGTATAACAATTCTCAAATCCGTTCTTAGTATTCTCAGCAAAAAAATTCTCTTTAGAATACGGTCGTACAATTTTTTCTACTAAACGACTTCAAAACCTGCTGGAGACAAAATAAAATTGTCTGAAAACTAATGGCGAATAATTCTGGGCACGTAGGAACATGACAGCGATTTCTTTGAAATTCTATTCGACTTACCTATGTGCTGCGACTCTTAAATAGTTACTTTATTTTATGTGTAACCTGCCATGCTATTCTGTAAACATCTCACCGTGAAAACTTGGGTGAGGTGAGCTGTCAATAGTGTCAATCCCTGTGGAATGACAGCTCACTCCACGCTCACTTCACCTAAGTTTTCACGGTGAGATGGTTACAGAATAGCATGGCTGTTCCTTTACGTGATTTAAAAGAAGTCATCGAGACCTTGACAGTTTGTCTGTTTTATTTATTTGACGTATGTTTTCTAAACTTTTTGTGGGTTTTTCTGTGAAATTCTTTTTTTTTAATTCTCTAAGCTGTAATCTCCTAACCGTAGACGCACACCAGAGATAGCTAGTGATTAAAGTTGACTGAATTTCTTTAATTGTAAAAAAAGTTAAACTAAAAAGCAAAAAAATATTACTAAAACGCTCTTACAAACAAGCAAACACACAACCAAAAAAAATCCAGCAAGTGACTTACTTATCCTGCAGCCTGCACGCAGTAGGTCGTTAACCGTCTTCTCCTTAATAAAGATAAGGCCTCCACTTATAATTGCAGGGGAGCCTTAATGGACATTAAAGCCTGACGCAGATCCTCTAAACTGAAAATTAGAACACGTGCTACCTAAATAATATTTTAATTAAAGAGATTAGAGCAGGTTAGGGTTAGTTGTTCTATGATTTTGAATGGATATTCCAGTGTTAATGAGAATGTAAGCTCGGTAAATGTGTCAAATAGATTACCTGTAGAATTGTACCTATTAATTATAGCTTACACACACACAGCGCAGCTTTATACTTTTTATTTGATTTTTATTTTTTATTTGCTGTATAGATAATAATATTGTGTGCTTTTTAGTTTGTGCTAAATAAATGTATTTTCTTTCTTTCTTTTCTTTTGTTTAAGAAAAATATTAGCTTTTCCATATTACAATAGAATTAGGCATATAAAATATGTTGATATGTTTTTTGCTAATGCTAATATAATATGAATATGTAATACAGGCTATTTGTTTAAAGTTAGAAATTAATGTACGTTCTAACTTTAAACAAACAGTTAGAAATTAATGTACGTTCTAACTTTAAACAAACAGCCTGTATAGTGGTAAAGAACAACAACCACAAACAAAATAATTACATTTTAATAAATTATAACAAGATTTATTAACAGGCTGACTTTGGGGTCATTGGTATCATTTCACGGGGTGAAACTACTTATGAAATTTATTTTCATTTTTTATTATATGACTGAATGAGACCAACTCCGGAAAACCGAAAATAATATCTGCTGTTTCATAAAAATTGTGCAATAAAATGTATGAATCAAGTGCTTTTCCACACCATTTCAGAGTTGGTTCCATAATTCCATATTCAAATGCGGCCAATGAATTCATTTCATTTCATTTATTTGCATACCATAATGTGTATAAAAGATGTTACATGCGGCTTAAAGCTAAAGTACAGTCATGGACCCTGTTAGGGCACAGCGACATAAGTATTAACTTACAATTAAAATTCAAATTCAAAGATAACATAAACATTCTTATAAATTTATGTGAACTTATTAATTACGTAATAATAGATAAAGTTATTGAGATAGTGTTAATGTTAGTGTTAATAATAATATTATGAGATGTAAATTAACTAAAAATAAAAGTAAATAGAAAAGATAAACTTAAAAATAAAATCAAAATCAGTCAAAAAATACAATTATTTAATTTATAATTTAATTGGGAGAATGTATGGTAATAATAAAGTAAGGATTTTATTATTTTGTAATCATAGATTATCATTTAAGTATTCATTCATATTATAGTAGTTTTTACTTATGTAATAGAAATAGTTTCAATTTATTAATAAAACTATATGTATTCATGTTCCTTATTTGTTCCGGTAGCTTATTATATAATTTTATTGACATTACATAAGTTCTGGAGGAATGCAATTTTAGTCGTGATATTGGAATGTTTAGTCTGTTTTTGTGTCTAAGTAAAATTTTAGTTTGTCTTCTCTTTTTGTATAGAATTCTGGATATCTCTGTACAAATTTACAAGTTTCAAAAATATAGAGACAGGGTTTTTTTTTTTTTTTGGGTGGGAAGTTATCAAATAACTTCTCCCGCTCTGGGTGGAGCGGGAGGGCGTGTCAGACTTTTACTGACTAAAACCCACCCGTGTTCCTTCCGTTGCCTGTGTGCCGAGGTCGCGATATCCCTTTCAGACAAACCCGCAACCCCGGCAGGCATTGGCCCTTCCGGACCCCGTCAGTTGGTGCTGACATCTCTTTGAGGCGCGCGTGGAACACAACGCGCCGTCGACCCGGGCCTGGTCCCTATCGGACGGCGAGCTACCCATTGCTCACCGTCCGCAAGCCCGCGCCTACGGTGGCCGGGAATCGACCTGCGATTAGTAAGGTTAAAATGTTCAGTTCTTGGAAGTGGGGTTTACAACTATCTGTATCATCTATGCTAACTAGTCCTGATAAGTTTTTGCTGTTGGGTAAATCATATTATTAGGTATTCAAAGCTAGCCTCTGTATATCGATAGATAATCTATCTATGTAAATAAAAATTAAACGCTGTTTGTTGGTAAGCGCGCCACAGAACGTCTGGACCGATTTGGCTATTTTACTTTTTTACTTTTGTAGTAGTCTGAATAAGGTTTTAGGAAAAGAAAATATGGAAAAGCTGCCCGGGAAATTGTAAAATTCGGCAAAACTGAAAGTGCATTTTCTATGGGAATTTTGTATGATAGGACAGGACAACTTCTGTCGGGTCAGCTTACCTATGTATAGGTCTAGGATACCAAATAGCCTATAACGACGATACAAGCTCTAAACTAGGTACATTCAGTCTCTATTACTTACGTATGCCTCGACAATTCATTTGATTGTCTACAATGTGTGCCAAAATACAGTATGAATGTGTGGCTATACAACGCCGCCCATGGGCATGTGTGACTGGTAGAAAATGCCTCAGGCTTTAAGTCCGCCTTTATACAGTATTTTTTACTTGTGCGTATAGATAAATAAATAAATGTGACCCGTATTTTTCGGAATATTCATGAAAAATTATCTAAAATAAACTTTAAAAGCTTTAAAATAAACTATCTTTCTAAAATTTTTTCAATATTTTTTTTCAATATCCCTCTATGATTTTATGGACTTACACTTGTGTTTTTTTAAATAAATAATGTTTTTTTTTTAATGAAAAAATGTCTTCACCTCCGTTTTTTTTCATAATCGACAAATTTTAATAAAAAATGTTAGTTGATCTGAGGGGCAATTCCCGTAATTTTTAAGAACTTTCGCATTAGCATCTCATTCGCAATCTGTCAAAAATACAATCAATTTACCAACATTTTTGACAAGTTTGACAGATTGCGACTGAATGTGAAAGTTTTTTAAGTACGAGAATTGGCCTTCAGATAAAATATAAGCTTTTAGAAATAATAAACAGAATCGAAATCGAGCCAATAACATCGGAGATATGGCAAACGCTACTCAAAAAATAAAAATGTAATAACATGGAAAATATTAAAGACAGACGCCCCTTTTAAAGTTAAGGTTCGATAATTTTTCATGAATATTCACAAAAATACGGACGGTCACATGCCCATGGGCGACATTGTATAGGCATGATGAACAGGGTGGAAAGTTCACTCATCCTATATAGAAAAGGGAGGATCCTCCGACCAGACGGGTGTTGTGTGTGGTGAGCAACTGCCCGACATTTGTTGTCGGGACGTTGTATATATACTCGTCGTGCTGTAAACCCTGCTTGCGCGATGCAGGATTTTTCGTGATGCGTAGTTCGCATGTGGCGTCAATACCTATAGATCAAGGATACAAAACCCTGCTTGCGCGATGCAGGATTTTGCGTGACATCAGTGTGATGCGTAGTTTGTAGTAGCGTTGTTAATACTGCTACATACCTATAGATGAAGGATACCAAATAACCTAATAAGACGAAACAAGCCCCTAACTAGATGTACGTTTGACAGAAATTGTCTCTTGTGCTTTGTACCCGTCGTTGTATTAATCTAGAATCAGGATTGTGTAATTGCTAATTTAGCTTGTAGATTGAAGACGCCAAATTACATTGGTGGAATGTCTGTATTCTGAGACGTTGTTTGATAGAGAATTAGTTACAGTCCAGAGGCCCTAGCAATGTTCTGATTGAAATAAATCATTCGATTTTTACTTTATTTTGTTAGTTTGGGAAACTACACTGAACAGCAATATAAAAAATCCACTTGCAAAGTGTCTAAAAAATCTAAATATCTCCTAAATCACACAAGTTAGCTACATGAAGTAAAACAAATCTTGAAAACAGTTTTATAGGTGTTTTTATGCGCTATTAAATATAATTGAATGTTGCTTTTTACTTCAAGAAGCTATCTTGTGTGGTTTCTGAAATACTTCATGGTAAGTTAATGGCTTTTTTATATTGCTCGTTAGTGTATCTGTGGGCCAAGCACGAAACGTGCGAAAATAACGTACTTAACGTAAATTCGAATAATTTTTGAATCGAGAATACGACTATTCTACTACATTTTGGTTTAAATGTATGCGGGAAGCACAATGGTAACACGCACTGGTCAAAGACTTTCGTCTTGAGATACTGCGGCATGTGGGGCGAGAAGATATTGCGTAGCTTCCCGAACGCTTCCCGAACGCTGCCCAGCCGAGTCGGATTCGATGATTGACCTCTTTCTCGAAGTAAAAGTAAATACCTACCTGCCCGTTCTAGAATAATATATTTTTCCATAGAGAAGAATTGGAGGGAATTTATAGCTACGACATTAATGTCTCATATCGAATTAATATCTATACGATATTAATAGCGCGACGAGTCGAAAGCGTAAAATCAATTAAATTATCATCCAAATCCGTCGCAAGCGACACAAAAGGGCTGTGAGCTGCACTATTATAACGTTTCATGCAATCCTGTATTTACAGTAAATGCAGACACATTTTCACACACAATTTGTACAAAACTGCAAGTCTGTGTGTCGTTCCGTAGGAAACCATACGAATAAAATAATAGTCATAATAGTACTGTCCAACTAAACTGCACATATATATGTTATATATATGTTTTTGCTTCACCGCCCACAATTAAAAATACAAAGAATTGTGTTTCTGACGTATCACTAGCGAAGATCGCATCACTTACATAGGCATTTGTACCACCTCACCATGCACTGCTTCTTCTCTCCTATCAACTAAAACAATGTAAGCATAGCACATGCCTTACGGCATGTGCTATGCTTACATTGTTCTAGTTCAAAAAATCTTGTTCCATGATGATTGTGTGGTGTGATTGATTGGTGTGTATGGAACAAGAATTTTTCCAAATGCTAAACGTTACCACAGTATAAATAAGTAATAGTATTATATTTCTGCAGTGACATCGGTAGATAAACCTTCCGCGTCCATGTGTAACTGCCGCGCACTTGATACTGTTGCGTACTGATATTTCGAAGCGCGTCGTTTTGGTCGTTTTCTACTAATATATATTACTGTTACTTATTTATACTGTGACTTTACTGTAGAATAAATTATTTAAATTGCACTTTTCACAACACCAATAATTCGCATATTTATTACCTATCTCATCTGCTCGACGTCCGTATGTCACTGCAGGGATCCAGCAAAATATCAGCGTCAGGTATATTTACCTGACACATGCTGAGTTGGACTCCCATTTGATGCAACCTTGAGACACACACCGCACTTTGTATGTTCGTTGATTCATTATTTTAAAGTGTATCATAGCCAATAGTGTCATCACAATATCTTGTATATTTTTTTTTGTATAACCGCACCTTATAGCTATTTCCCAATATTCATATAGCATAATCAGCTTATTCCCACTGCTGGGACAGAGTCGACTCCTCTCTTCGAGAGGGAGTGAGCTGTAATCTACCACGCGGGCCCAGTGCGGGTTGGTAGATGTCTTCGAATTTTTGGTTCTAGGACATGCCGGTTTCCTCACGATATTTTCCTTCACCGTTTTGGGAGCAGTGGTGATGAAATTATTTACACAATTTAAAGAACCTGGCTGGGTTCAACGACCTACAACACGTAAGTCGGGGCCGTTACCACTGGGCCACCTATTATAATATCCTATTATAATATTCATTTAATTAGTTATTTAATCGTGCTTTTGTATGTCGCGCTATATCAGCGTCTAGAGACGGCAGTACTAACAAAATTCATGGCGCCGAAAGTGCTTTGATCGCACAAACTCTATCACGGACAGCCTTCAAAATTTATTTACATCATGAGTGTCGTATTGCGACTAAACGGTGACACGCTTGGTTTGTATGGAAACTATTGACAATGCCGCCTTCAGCAGTCACCGTCGAGGTTTAACCCGGCGTGCCGAAGATTAAAATATGTAACACAGAGCGTGAGGTGGGTGTAAAAGCTCCTACACACAGTCCCGGCGGTAGTGCCGCCGGCTTTTACCGAGTGGCACGTAACACCGGCTTTTCCACCTTCATTTCCTTTGCGATCCTTTGTGCAGCTTTGTGCGGCAGGGCTGGGCGCGCCGCGGCTTGTCCAACGGCAAGGCTGCGGCATTGTGCGTAGGAACCAATTCGCACCCGTTAACCCCTTTAACCTCGTCTAAACACTTCGCACTTCGACTGAGCAGTGATCCGTGATAATCGGCGCCTCCTTACCACCCCCCGCGCAGCTGCACAGCCTATTTTAACGATTAACCACTAAAATATCGATCGATTTATCTCAGTGTACCACACCTAACCTTATGCTCGCAGGGTTAATGCCCCTCACTGTACTTGGTTTGTTTAGTGCATTTTCCAAACAAAACCATGGCCACCACATAAACATTCTGCTCTGCAGGTTTATCCTAAAGACAATGTTAACGAGGTTTTAAACAAATTCTGTAATCCTCACGTAAACTAGTTACGGTTTGCGGCCATTCTTAAAGCCCGCTAACTGTGGCGCGCACTTCTTCAAATTGAATTTACTCTTAGACAGGATTTGGTGCACGAGACCACAAAGAAAATTGTTTTTCTCTTACTTAACGTCGATTCTTATTGAAGAAAAATCTGTTGGGAAATTGTTAGGTACCTTGGTTAATGAGTTGGATAACGGAAATTCATTCATTTTCATTTTTATGATATTACATATTTTGATTTCTCTTTCGCAAGAGCCATTGCAAAAATGGTGAATGACTGAATCCATAAAAAGAATCTTGTAAATCTTCGAATCGCTCGTTTATATTTATTTGTCATCGATATAAATTCTCGTAATGATCGGTCAAAATATTAAAATGAACAGAAATTTTACATAAGAGATCCTCGTTCGTGCCTTCTACCAAATTATAATGAGCCCGTAACCTTTTTAATCTGCGATCGAAATGTAAATTTAAAAAATATGCCATGCAATGCTTGTGGTACTTACACATTGAATAGAATAAGTAGGTAGGAGGTTCCGTAGTTTTGGTTATCAACGCTTAAATTATAAACGTGGAAGTGGTTCTTTCTGTCTTTTTTAGGGTTCCGTAGTAAGCAAGGTCGTTCATTATTGTGTGTTGTCATATCCATTTTTGGATTCAGGGATCCGTTTGCAAAATATAAAGTGCAAATTTTTGTTGGAGTCAAGTGTCCCCCCCTGCCAGCTAAATGGTTGATTTAGATATGTGAAAAAATTCACGGAAGTAGTATATATAACGAAATTAATAGGAAATCCATCACAGCTAAGAAGGCTTTACAAGTTAACGAGTAATAATCGACCAACTTACATTTGCGATTGCAAAAACATATTCCCCCATAGATTCCGCATGGGATAACATGTTTTTCAACTACAAAGTTAAGTTTGTTCTTGGGATAAATTCACCCCAACTACGGAACCCTTTATTGTGCGTAGTCGGACAAAACGACGAATATATAAAAACCGGCCGAGTGCGTGGCCGGTTTTTATATATTTTACTCCGAAACCTGTTTCGATATTTGTTTCAGAGCTGCCTTGGTAACCAGAGAAGTCTGTTAGTGCTTTTGTCATTCAGATAATTGAAAACTTTACACGCGCACGGAGCCGTAGGCCACAGATTTTTATATAAAATTCTAGTGCGACGTCATAAATGCGAACAAGGATTGTAGAAAGGCGTCGCCATCTTTTTACAAGGTTCTAAAGATGTATGTGTCTGTAACATTTCTCTTTGTGGACGCTACTGGACGCTGGAACCGTGAAACTGAAGCATTCATGAACATCGTTATGTTCATGTATGTGTGTAGGTAAAAATAAATTAATGTTTTACATTTTGGATTTTTATAAATATTAATTGAACTTATTAATGATTCGATTAGCATTAGTTCGGAGGCTAGTTAATAAATGAACGTTTAATAAATAAGGGGGAAAAAATGTGATTAGTTATTAATTAAAAACCGTAAGGAATATAATTTGTAAAAAAATCCAGTGACAATTTCCATGAAAAGTAGTATAAAAATGTAACGATAAAAAAGCCAAATAATGTGAGGGTAAATCGTATCTTACAAAACAAAATGGTTTATTTAAGCAAATATAACGAGCCTTTACACTGCTAAAAAATAAAACTGCCAACCCATACACAAATTCAAATCGAAAAAAAAATACATAAAAAAAAATAGAATGGTATTTTTATCCAAATTCCAAGGAGTCCTTGTTCAAATCTCTGGTAACCCAGCAGGATAGGAGTTCTGTGATAAATGCGTATTCCTGCCACGGTCGGCTTGGCCGCGTGTCGGCCATCTTTCTTATCGTATTATTGAGTAAAATTCGGAGCAATGGAAAAATGCTGCGTGCGTTCCGACGTGGGTTATATTCAAGTGACGTTACTCGACATTCCGTATACCTGCGCACGTAAGAGCGCTTATTCTGAAAGTGGGCAACGTCACACATAGGTGTAAAATATTTACCTGTTTTGATTAATTTGGCAATTTTACTGTACGGAAATAAGAAATGTGGCTAACTAGCGAACTAGAATATAGATTATGAAATGCAATAATTAATATCGTAACACCGGATACTTAGTTTTAGATGAAAAAATAAGTTGGAAACTTTCCAAATGCCTTTTTTACACCTTAAACGGGTACAACATCAAATTTAATGTTTTAATTGCAATTCATTATTAATATTCTAGTTCGCTAGTTTGCCACATTTCTCATTTCTATACAGTAATATTGCCAAATTAATCATAACAGATACATTTTTGACAGCTATTTGCGACGTTGCCAACTTTTAGGACAAACGCTCTTAAACAAGACAATTGATTTAACAATTTCTCCGATCAATCATTATTTCCAGTTTTATCATACTTTTAGCCATGTACAAGTAGTTTTTGTCTCATACTGTTATTATTACCGACTTTTCATCACAAGCACCATTTTTCCCGGCTGCCAACATTCTTAATGGTAAGTCCATTGTGGGTAAAGAAAGTATACTTAATTAAACTTTGCTCCGCTTCATTAGCTTGGCTCAGCTCTAATAGCCCACCTCTATAGTACGGCGCAAGATAATGCAACTGTTACTAACATTATTATAGATAATTATTACTTTGTGAGAACAAGGCTGGATTTATAAACATGGATTTTATACTGAAATATCTGCTGGCAGAAAATGTAACGACATGAAAGAACCTGGTAAAGTAAATAATCAATGTTTACTTTACCAGGTTTTAAACAGGAAACCGGGTGGATACCTAAAAGTCAATTGTAGCATTGAAATTGTCAATATTTAAATACAATTTCAATTCAATTTAATTTCAATTCAATTTCAATGCAATTGTAGCTACAGATGCTGTTGCTTTGCTTATTTATAATACATAAGCCTGCCATACAAATAAATACCTAACAAGAGAATAATTTGCATAAAATCCTCACAATATCGTAGGTACGTAATCTATCAACGTACGCCATTTTTCCTAGCAAGTAGTACTACTGGTAATAGTACTGCACTGTGACAACCTAACTTAAAACTCTCGAGTCGAGAGGACTAACAAAGTGTATTCGATTACAACTCCTTTTTCCATTCGGAAACTTTTAAAAACATCGATGAGCTTCGAGTTCTTTAAGGTGATATTTTGAAAAATAATATGCTTTTTCTTTATCGTGTACCTTATTAAGTTTATGGAATAGGGATTCAATATTTTGGTGTATGTTGTTTGACTAAATGGTCTAGTATCCTGAAAAAAAATACACGATACAATGAAAAAAAATGCAAAGTTTCATCTATTTTTATGTTTTTTTGAGTATCAAGGCTTAACGCTAATGTGTTTTTCAATGGAGTTTTCTTTAAAACATTAAAAGTAATCGTATCAAGGTTTTTGAAAGGCAGTTTTAGTTTTAATAACACTTTTTATTTATAAAAGACGGCAATTTGATTTGGCACATACGTTGTTTTATTTCGAGCGCACACACATTATCGCCATCCTTTCTTTTGCGTATCAAAAGTATATTATCACTCTCGTTCATTCATAAATCAGTCGCCCGATGGGGCTCATCGACGATGAATCTACGTCATTTTTATGCAAATCGGTGCGATAAAATTTTCGTGATTTAAATAATTATGTTGAATTGCATTTTTTTTTAATAATAATATTTGAACATCATTATTTTGTAATATTTGAAGTTGGATGATTTCGAACACAATATAGATTGTTACTGAATAAATTGAATTGAATTGAATTTAATATGTTTACAGAAAAGTTAGTAGTTTAGTAAGTTAAAGTAATTATTTAATACAATAACTGTGAACGATATAACATAATTTTTCTGTTTATATTTTGTGGCGACATTTAAATATTATTTTTTAAATAGGAAGAAATAAAAAACCAAAACCGAACAGTACCTGCAACGTTTGGAGTATCTGCACAAGGCAATCAATGAACTATGCAAAAAGATAATAGAAATAGGCCGAATAACGCGCGACAATTCACGAAATTTTTATTTTCGGCTTGGTCGAAGCGTAGGCTGGTTTATGGCCGAATTATGATTTTTTGGCCGAAATTGTCCGATAACGAAAACGAAGCTTTGGTCAGTCATTAATTACTACACAAAAAAAATGCGATTACAAACTTACATTTGCCGTATGAGAATTGTTCGTGACGTATATCGTTGAATGGAAGAACATGTTTTCAATTACAAATTTAAGTTTGTTCTTGGGATAAATTCATCCCTACTACGGAACCCTTCATTGTCTGTGGTCCAACACGCACTTGGCCGATTTTTTTAAATATACATATAAGATTAAATAATAATTAATTTAATAGAGTATTATAATTAATAAATATTTTAGTTGTTAATAAAATATTTCGCATTATTTGTCTACTCCACTCCATAGTTCGCTATTTGCAAAAATTTCATAGACCGAAATAAATGAACGTTACTTAGCACGCACTTTTTTCTTAGATATGTTTCGGTGTTTATCTTGCACTTTTAGTTTGACAGTAGTGCGACAGTGTCAAGAATAATGCTCAGCCAAAGTCCATGCTAAGTAAGTAACGTTTTTAAATTTCGGTCGGTGATTTCGTTAGTTCGACTTTTGGCCACTGGTTCAGATAAGTTTGTGGCGGCGACGTAGCGGCTGACCATGGAAGATGGAACCGCCACATCCCACGTGCGGGGGAAATAAGCCACGCCCATCAAGCTACCATTTTTTTTCAAGGTAGGGCCATAAGGTTACTGCCATATAGCAGTGATCAGTGTTGCTATCTGTTGTAGAAAAAATTGAATCAAAATTTGCAAGGAAAATCAAGGACATTCGAGTGGAAAATCGAATCATTACTGTTTTCTTGTTCAGTATACTCTAATAAAACGTAGTCCTCATTTATTACTGCCGAAAATTCAAACAAAATAAATCGATCTCAAATAAATTGGTTGAATGAAAGCAATTCTAAAGTTTTGTGTAGCACAAAAGCAGAAGCTACACTAAAGCTTTTTCAGGCTGTAACAAGGGACTCGTAGCGAGCACAAACTGTGAATGCCCCGAAATTCAAACCGGTATCGAGGAATCCGGCAAAAATAAACACACTTGGCAACACTAGGGTTGATATATAGTCGGTAATCCGTACTTCCTGTGTATACTTCAGTTTTTATTGAGTTATTATCCCCGGTAACGACTGGATTTATTTTATGGACGCAACGGCTTCGCAACTGTTCAACTATTTGACGAATAGCTCTATTTATTTTTATTGCATTTAAACATTGTTGTTTATTCATACGAATTACGTACAGGTGAATAAATTCTGGTATTATTCAACAAACAATATGGATGAACTGATTTGATGCGAATAAATGTTAAATTCTTTACGATGTACATTCTCTTGTTTTAATTACTAACCATTTTATATTAATACAGGTTTTGCAAAATGAGGATTTCATTAAAATCGTTCTATGTGAAAATACCAAATGAGTACAAACACTGCGTCGATTCACTGGAATTATTTTCCACACACAAAATGGCAGTGAGTTGCCATCAACAAAAAACACTTTACACAATTGCGTCACTGTAAAAGAGCAACAGCGTAAATAATTTAATACAAATCTGTTATCTAAACAATGACATAAATTACGTATCTCTTCTAAATCACCGTAAGATAAGGGCTGTAAGCACTATCTGATGTAATTTCATCTCAGAAGGGTGACCATAGGAGAAGTAAATTGAGTAGGGCGCACCCCGCAGTGCTAACTCAGATTTATGTACCCAAGTTGTATGTACTCGGCTTTATACTTGCACTTATTGAATTCTGTGTGTTAAAGAAAATGGAAAAGTTTTTTGACATGTTTTTATAAGTTTTGGGAACAAATTGTTTGCTTTGCTGTTCAAGCTTGAAGGTAAGCTCCAAAAGTGTTAGGAATAAACTTTGATATTTACGAATTCAAGTTGTACGAAATGTGCGAAACGAAAATATTTTTATTTAAATAAGTAATTGAGGTTTGTTGTTTTATTTGTAAGGATTTATGAATTTAAGCACAAATAAAGGCTAAACAAGAAGAAAGCCTGCGATTGCTACATGCAATTAATCTTTTATAATTCTACATTAAAAATATGCAGAACCTACAATTTCTGTAAATACTGTTTTTATTTAATATACTCCAGTTTTAAAATTACGTAACAGCTAACAACATTAATTCATCTCTCCCAGTCCTTCAGAAAATAAATAATAAAAACTCATAATGCAGTGCGTAAAACGGACGAACATTTAAAAAACAGAGTTTAATTTAAAAGTGGGGAAAAGATAAGAGTGGTGTGTTATTTATGGCGTCATTATGGCAGAAATTAAATGAAAAATGCCGCGGAGCCGACATTACGTCCACATGTAACGAAATCCTTTGTTTCAGTAATGAAAAACTGAATCCTTGTAGAATTCTGTGGGAATTTTTGAGCGATAGCCGTTTTTGTCCATATAAAGCACATTTTCTATGTTTAATTTTCCTCCTGCACCCTAATTGCGTAAAACACGATCAATCACAATCTATTCCATTTTGACAGTTCAACAACATTCATTGCGTTATTTACGTTGTTGAGCAGACAAATTTTTCGAACATATGAAGCAATAGTATTGCAATATCCTTTAAAATTATTCAGATTATGATTGATCGTGTGTTACGCAATTAGGTTTGCATAGTTTTTTAAAAGTTCTTTGCGTAATTGTAGCAAAGGAAGTCTACAGTCTAAGTCTATTGCCTACATTTGTTTTTCACTTCTCCTTTCGTAGGTCTGCTGGAAGAAATTTCATAAGATATAAGCAGTATATATATCTTTGTACTCAAAACTGTAACTATCTATATGTATTTTACTGTGTCTACATAAAAAATAAAATAAATATAGAAAAATTGTTTCTTTCTTAGAAAAAAGAAAGCTTTTGCGTAAAAGTATTATTTAAGTCTTGTTACTTATTTTTGTTAATAAAAATATGTTAATAGAAGAATCATTATGATACTATTGGGTAATTTTAAAACGGCAAGCTTTGGTATACAACCTGCCGTTTCCCAACTATGTTGGGGTCAGCTTTCAGTCTAACCGGATACAACTGAATACTAGTGTTTTACATGAAGCGACTGCCTATCTGACCTCCACAACCCAGTTACTGGGTAACACAATACTCCTTGGTAAGACTCAGACTTTCGGAGTTCTGGCTACCCGTAACGACTGTCAACGAAACTACAAATGACAGCTGGGACCAACTGCTTATCGTGCTTTCCGAGGCCGGGGGGTTCTCGGTATGTAATGGATGGTCACCCATCCACGGACCAACCTCGGCAAGCGGTGCTTAACCTTGAAGGTCTACCATTGCGGCTGTTATTATTTAGCCACGCGCCCATAGATAACAATTCATAGATAGAGACATACGTATATTAAATTCCTGAAATACCAATCTAGTGCCCTTAGTGAACTATTCTGTAAACTACGCAAAGTTTAAAGTACCTAAGTCATAAATCTTAATGACATGGGCCTTTCCGCATGTACGGAGAAATGTCCCCAACTTAGATAATAATCACTTCACAGTTAGGTGCCTATAATGCCTTTGTCAACTAACATTAAGATGTGTTAGAAGCTTGGCCTTGATGACTTTATTTAGGTACTTAAAGTATTCGGGGCTGAGCTTATGACGAGCTTCCGTGTTCATTAATATTCAGAAATATAACTTTTTGCACGAAGGTACCTAATCCACCTATTCGGCGATGGAATTTTCGTAATAACGACGATTTATTAATCATTTACGGTTTTTACTCATGCATGTTCAATTCACAAATTTTGTCTTACAAAAATTGCCAGGAATATGTCTCACAAAAGTTATAAAAATAGCTAACTCGGGAGCAGGAAATTTCGCAAGGAAATTAGGTGAATATTGTGGGCGTAAAGATTTTTATTACACTTCCGTAACAACATTACTTAATTAATTTTTGCGATAACGTCTATAGGTGTAGCATGTACCAGAAAGGTATGGTCATATTTAAGGCTCTGATATAGACCATCAAACTGAACAACATGGTCCATGGGGGTTCCCATACAGGTTGGAGTGCGACGTGAGGCAAGGAGCTATCCTCATCGAAGCTCTCCAACTTGTATGTTAATGCGCTGATAGAGAGGCTCAGCAGCACGCATGTCGGTTGCCATATTGGAGGTGTGTGCCTAAAAAATATCAGTACTGCTGAGCGCCTCTGTCTGTGGTGTGTCAAGGCTGATTGGCATCTGTGAAAAGTATGCAGAAGAACATGGTTTGTTGTATAACACGAACAAAAGCGAGTGCGTGGTCTTTTGGGTAAAGAGGAACTGGCCTGATTACTTACCGGCAATTAAGGTCAACAGATACCCACTTAATACAGTTGATACGTTTAAATATCTTGGACGTTTATTAACCTCTGACCTGGAAGACGATGCAGACATTGAAAGGGAAGGTAGGTTAGGTAGGGCGCTTTCTGTTCGTGCGAATGTGATAGCCCGCAGATTTGCTCGGTGTTCGAGGGTCGAAATAACCCTATTTAGGGCATTTCGTACGTCCTTATACTGGCAGTCTATGGATGGATTACACGCAGAAACAGTACTCGCTTCAGTAGGGCGTCGGGGATGCTTGCCGAGGCGCGTGTGGATTGTTTCCACACAAACCTGCGCAAGTGGTGCACATCCCTGGCGGCCAGCCGCAACAATATCCTGAACGTTTCGACTGTCAGTACGTGGACCACTGCTGCATGGTTCATTTACTGACTTAAATAATCTAGTTTTAAAATAATATACCCAAATACATAGTTACTCTTTAAGTCATTGAAAATATCATGTCTTTTTAATTTAGCTTAGTAATAAACCTATTGTTGTCTTCTTTTTAAATGTTTGATGTAAATTGATGGCCTGAAACACAGGTTTTTCATGAACTTAGATCAGGCAGGTCTACATTACAGTTAGAATTAAATTTTCCTCGATTGTAATTAATCTAAATCATAATTTTACTTTATACTAGATTTTCTTTTTTTTATGTTAATATTTTTTTTTGTTTTTATTTTTTTCTAAATTTAATTTTCGTCAATATTAGTTAATGTATAATTTTAAATTTAAATATAATTTGATTAATAACTTTTAATTTAGTTTAATTATATGATCCAAAGTTGATTGAAATAAATAAATACTCATAATAATATTAGCTCACCTTGGTTCACACCCGTGAGATTTTAATAAAATGCCAGGTTCTAGGAACCTGAAAATAATAATTTTAAAAACAAAATAATGGGACAAACTAAATCAGCCGTCCAATACATTTAGGTCGAGTAGATAAAGAAGTTTCGTAGTTGATAATTTTTGCGCGATAATGATGTTGGTCTCATTGAGAAAATCGATCACACACCCTTAAGTATGATCATACCTTTCTGACACATGCTGTGGATATTAGATAACCACCAAAGTACCAACCTAATTTATATTCATACGGTTAATTAATGTAGCGATGACTGCGACATCAAATCAGAGCAACAATGCCTTTTTTTAAACATATAACCCCTAAACTACTCACAGAGATGACTACGTGATAAGATAATGAGCTTAGCAAGGCAGTATCCTTCCCTAATAGGACTACCTCATACACCTCAATACATACGTGCAAGCTCGTTGATTACGTCAACAGCTCTCCGTTATACGCACCGTGGGGGGTATGGACGGCAACGGTACATTATGGACGATGATGGCCGTTGTTACACCCTTGCCTCAATTGATTCATACATATTGTAGTGAATGTGGCACAGGTCAGATGGTATATGCAGGTTATGGTGGTTTATCTATAGTAATAAAAAGAATTTCTACTTCCTGAACTATTGGATTGTTACCGAACGTGAAAAATGCAATCAGTGAACTTTAAATTAATACATAGCTATAGTTGATTAGTCATTGATGTGAAAATTAAGTTATTTATTGTGAAAAAGAAGTTCAGAATAAGATAAAAAGCTATTTTTAAATTCATCAATGGTTAATGCCAAGTATAACAGGTTTCAAGAATCAATGACAACCACTTCGTGTGTGATATTTAACTTGTATATAATACTTCCCTGCTCCTCTAATATAGATACCCACTGAAACCCGGTCCCAGCAAAATAGGGAACATACTTACTGATGCTTAGAAAAAGTCAATATTACAGACCATATCCTTTCTCTATAAACGATAAAATATCGACATAAACCAGAATGCCATCAGTTTGTCCACAAACCAATTCATCATAAGAACGGGGGCTAACTCGTAAAGCCGGGTTTGTCCGCATATTAATCTCTATAATCCTAACGTATGTTAGTTATACCTCCTATTTTATGACTGTGTGTATGAAATTCATGGAGCTGAACAATTTTTCGGTGGACGACAAAGTGGATATAAATTTTGTCGCTTTTGGTATATTTTTTGTTATGTAGCGTAGATTATGTGGTTCGGTACCCCAAATATATTTAGTTACGCGTAGTTCGAGCCCGCGGTTTCGTGAAAACGTGGGGGTGAATATTTTTTTTTTTTTTTTAACCATGTTATTTAATATTTACAATTAATTTAAGCTTTCATCGATTGTGATATTTTGTCTGTTCTGAGCAGATTTACGGCCGATATGAGACGACAAATCTTTCTGGTTTCTGATACTGCCGTTGCCATTGTATTTGTTCGGCACTAGATTTTTAGGCTCATTGAATTCCTTATGATGCAAGCTTTCTTCAACTGCTTTTTTAAAATTTCTGAGCAGATTTAAGTCTATGTATGAAATTATTTTGCTATTGTCAACTTCATATGCATTTTTACCCCTATTTTACGAAATATTTTTGTTATATCTCTTTAGGTCCTGGTAGTCCTTTGTCAATTCTTGGGAACGACACCAGAATCACCGTTTTAGCTGAACACGTTTATGCATTATACTAAATGGAATTTCGACATATAGTGAAATATAGAGGGTCGCGCGCATGGGCCTGGCATCGCGATGTGACGTCGTAGGCAAATAATATCCTGCCTCAAAATTGTTACAAATACGACCTATCTTTTGCGGGCTCAACCATCATCTTAGTATTAAAAGTCTTGTAGTTTTTAGCGATTGTAATCTTACATGTTTTTGACGGTCAGAAATAATGAACTTACTACCTGGGGGCCGGCTTACTACAAACGGCCACTTTAGCAATTCTGCTAAAAGGGATTAATTTCCTGAATTCCCAGCAATTCATTAGCAATTCCTCTAATTTTCGTGAAATGGTGACACATTAGGTGAATAATATCTCAATTCAATTCATATCTGAATCATATTTGGTGTAGGTAAATATTGCCATATTGGAGGAAATGAATCGCTTTTAGCAGAATTGCTAAAGTGGCCGTTTTAGGCCCCCAGTACTCCGAGCGAAAAGACGTTTTCACGTCAAAATATTTGTACTTATATCTTATTTTGTACTAGCGACCCGCTCTTGGTTCGCTCGGTTTTTGCGACTTGATAAAACATGAGATTTCTTAGTTATATGTTACTTTAATATTAACGTATTATACATATAAACCTTCCGGAATAAATTCTCTAAGCGATGGTGAAAACCTCATCAAAATCTTTTGCGGGGTTTAGAATAACAACGCGGACGTACAGACAAACACGAAAAGCGAGAAGAAGTAATGCATAGAAGTATGTACTATTTGTACCTACATGGTTGCTTAGCTGTTTCATATTATGCAAGGTGAAGTTTTATTAGCTAGCTAGCTAGTTTTATTAGCTAAAAAATCATCGTGTTGTTTTCGTTTTGAGATAGCGATATCGGTCACGTCTGCGAAGTTTCGCTAGTTAATTTCATTTGACCTTGTATAATTTTAATTCTGCAATATGCATCTCAAAGTTTCCCTTATTTATAGCAAGTGTTTCTTATTAGTATTACAGTACCTGGGCGACCGAGCTTTACTCGGGTGCAAATAGAGAAAACTAATTTTCCCAGATATGAGACCGTACGTAACCCCTATATTGCAACTTTCATCGAATCGTTAGAGCCTTTTTCAAGAACGTAATTACAAATCTATCTATATATGTATACAAATATTGCTCATTTAATAGTATAAGATAACAAGTACCCATGGTCTTCCTCTGAGCAGCTGACATTTCTAAAATCGACTGAGTCGCCAGAATCTACCTATCGTATGAAACAGAGTGACATATTCCGGAAACAAAACAAAAATTCCTACAATGTAATACTTTATATTTAAGGCACACGAGAAAAATCTAATTTAGATTCGTTACAGACCGGTTCGAATTCAAAGGGCTTTAAAAACAGCCTTCACTCCATCAACATTAACTTTAGACTAATTGGAAATTGGATACAGATTCGACACATAACACACATTGAACAATTTGTTGAAAAAACCCATCGCTATCACAATACATTGTATATTTGGAGTTCCATTTATTATTCAAGTATTCGGCCGCAATACTAAATTGGGAAAATTGGCCACGCGCCGAGCTACCAAGCAGAATATGCAAAAGGCTTATACATAAACTAGGCGTTTCATCTGTCTGTAGAAATGTGCAAAATTTAAGCGAACAGAATGTATGAAGATAAAGGTCGTCACACACTTTGTAGTTAATAAAAAATATATATATTATCTTCGACATATCGCTCACCGTACAATGTAATGGACCACCACACACAGTGAAGATTATATATATTTTACCAAAAAGGATTTTTAACCGCTATTTAAACTAATATTATTAAAAAAAAGATTAGATTTTTGATGTGAAACATCTATAGCCGCACGTAAAACCGATTGTGGCGTGCATGCCGTGGCGTCGCGTCGCCACGCTAAGTATATGTTTTGAATGAATAATATTTTTTCTTTAACGAAAAAATCTGTTTGATTAATTTTGTTTATGCCATAATTATTTCCTTTAATAAACCATCCATTCATGAAACATTTTCCATATAAAATAGTTTCGATGTTTCACATCTGCCAGGCGTCCCGCGACGGCTCAATTTTTTTTTAATGTTTGTTGGTTTGTTTTTAATGAAAAAACTCAAAAACTACTGGACCGATTTAAACAACTCTTTCACCAGTAGAATGCTATATTATCACTGAGTAACATAGGCTATAATTAATAAAGATATCACGCAGGCGGAAGCTTGTAATATAATTATATTATCTTCAATGTGTGTGATGAGCTTAATGCTTGAAACATTGTAGCTTCTCTGCGCGTGTGATATTATTTGCTGCTTAATTAATAAAGTTTGTGAAGTCAGTTTGCCTTCTCTCGTTCTGTAGGTAATATAACCTGTACTGAAATATTTTAAACTAGCTGAGCTCCGCGGTTTCACCCGCATAAGTATCGATCCCGTAGGAATATCGGGATAAAATTATCCTATGTCCTAACCAAGATGGTCTACCTATGTGCGAAATTTCATTCAAATCTGTTCAGCCGTTTTAGCGTGTAAGCGTAACACGCAAACAAACTCACTTTCGCGTTTATTATATAATTATATTAAGAGGTTAAAGTTAGGATTAAAATTCCTATTTGCATTTCCATAAGTCCCGTGTGATGGCCTAGAAGTTAAGGGAATCGCTTCTCAAACAAAAAGATGCGAATGGGAAGTCTTAGTACCAATTACTTTTCTAAAATCATATCTAACTACTTTCTATCCTGGATATCCATCAATGACACTGAATGAGCAATCGTAGTGATCAATGCCTGTGACTTGTATGATAATAGATATTTGCCTTGCAGTACATAGGACATTATGACTGCGATATAACTGATCAGGTATTCTAGGAAAAGCCTTTGTTTTTTTTAAACTGCTTTCTTCCTAATTATTTGCATCAAATCTTCTTTCTTTTTCATGTGGTTAGTGACCAACCTGCCGTGCTATTCTGTAAACATCGCACCGTGATAACTTGGGTGAAGTGAGCTTGATGTGAGCTGTCATTGCACCTAAAGCTAGGGATTGACACTATGGACAGCTTACTTCATGCTCACTTCACCTCACTCTTCACGGTGAGATGTTTACAGATCGACTGGTGTTCGAGTTTTTATGCCGCCCATGGGCCTTTGACTTGGCTTTACATGCCGTTGAGAAATATCTCTTAGGCATGCCGGTTTCCTCACGATGTTTTCCTTCACCGTTTTTGAAGCAAGTGATAATCATACAATACGCACATGAATCTGTAAATCATCATCAAATGATAAATATACAGGCTGGCAGGGACATCGACGCGAAAACTGTTACCATGGATGCAGTACATGATTCTGAACACCACTGTATTTTTTATAACCGCAGAAAATTTTCAACGCAGGGGTATTCAGAATCACGTACTGAATCCATGGTAACAGTTTTCGCATCGTAGTCCCTGACACCCATGTTGTAAACATATAAATAAACCTTCAAAAACAGACCTGAATATGAAACTTCACAGCTATATTAGCAGCAGTAATTAACAATTTTCATCACTCCGCCCAATTTCGCGCTGCATCTATGTATGTACCTACCTAGTATCTACACAACTCATATACTACGTAGTGGAATAAGCCACTAGCAGACGTGCCGCGAATTTTCATCAGGGCTAGTTCAATGTGTATTTATTTATGTAAATGTTATTGATTTCATAATAATGAAAATCACATGATGCTGTTCACCAATGTTTCCATTCCCAACCAAAGATGGTACAGTGTGATGATGACTTAGAACTGGTCCCTATCCTAACTAATATTATAAATGTAAAAGTGAGTTTGTTTGTTACGCTTTCACACTAAAACGGCTGAACAGATTTGGATGAAATTTGGCCAATGGTAGACCATGACCTGGATTAGAACACATTATACTTTTTATCGCGATAATCTCACGGGATCGAGACTCATGCGGTTTAAACCGCGGGTTGCAGCTAGTTTAATATAACTGACATTCTGATATTTGTCAAAAAAAATACATAATTGTCATAATTTTTACGACTAATGTTGTTTAATAAACTATGAAAAAAAACTTACAACATTGTCAAAAAACTTACAATATTGTCAGATTGTCAGACTATCGCCTGTCGCCTGTCGGTTTTATTAAAAAGGCCACTGGATGAAGAAACCACATTTTTTCATTTAATCTGGGACACTATTTTGAGTTGCACTAAATCATTTCCTTCCTGTTTTCAGGATTGCTGCCTCTCAGGAAAAGATTGTCGGCGTAGCTCAGAAGGAGAAGCAGTGCGTTTCACGAGACATTCGGGTGCAACACCGCATGAGCTGAGGGCATAACTCAGCACCTGCCCATGGCGGGTGGTACTCTACAAAAGATTTACGGACTTACTGAACTCATCATGCATTTTCATGATGAGTTCGGTAAGTCCGTAAATCTTTCATTCGCAGGTCTAAACATTATTCATTGGCTTCTTAATAACATCAACAAATTTCTGCCTCCCCAACCCATTTATTTTAAATCCTTCACCATAACATCAAAAATTTCCCCGCCTATTAAACCGCCAAACATTTTCAATAACAAAAAACAACGACACAATGGCTTTCAAATTGAAAATCCCAAGCCAAAAATTCAACACCAATTTCGCATCCGACAACCCTGAAATTACCTCATCCGCGTTAGATTGCTCGTAACGCCGCTGCTACAAGCATCTACTAACGTAACGGTAATGACGTCATAAGGGAAACGTCCAATCTGTGACGTAGACGGTTTACTGCTGTATTAACTTTAAGGGCTTTTTATGTGTGCACCACGAATTGCTGGTAGTTGTAGTTTTATTGGGCTGTCCTAGTTGTCTAGAGGAGGTCGGAGAGGCCGATGATTGCGAGGACTTTTTGTGAGTTTCTAAGTTTGTAATCGTCCTTTTCTTGAAAGACTATAATTTGGAGTCAGGTTAGTTAAAGACATCCTATCAGAAGGCCAATTCTCGTACTTAAAAAACGTTCACATTCTAGTCGCAATCTGTCAAACTTGTCAAAAAGGATGGCCAATTGATTGTATTTTTGAAAGATTCTGAATGAGATGCGAATGCGAACGTTCTTAAAAATTACGGGAATTGCCCCTCTGAGTGTTTCCCTAAAACGGTTGTTAGCTGATATTTCTTTTATTTCAGACTTTTCAGGGCAGGAATAAGAAGAACCCTATCTGCTAGACTTTTTGGAGAGAATTGGATATTTCGAGTAAGAAATGCAGAGTACTTGTTCTTCTTCTCCTTCTAACATCATAATCATCCTCTCATCTTCTCCTATCAGATTTTTTTTTTTCATTATTATTTGTGATTATTTTGTGCCAATTAAATCTATTTTATTTCTATTTGCTGAAGATCACAATTATTCATATACTTTTCTCCCGCTCGCCGCGTATTCTGCGGCCCGTCCTAATTGCTTGCCGCTCGGCTGATGCATTGAGCTGAGATAGAATGTCGTTGCCAAATACGCACGCCTCAAGCTTCCAGCGTTCTAGCGTTGATTACAACACGCTTTGAGATTAAGCGCTGCAGCCGCTGTATGTATCATCACACAAATTACGGTTATGGCAAGACTGAAATTTGGTGTGCTGTAATGTTTGAGAAATAGAAGCTTACCTGTGTAAAACTAAGCATCCATAGAGTTGGATCGCATAGATGCTTGTTAATTGATGATGTAGATTTATAACCAGGTAATACACTGCCTTATTTTTACCTAAAACTTTGAAGGTTGGATTGCTTGAGCACCTAGAAACATCAGTACCCTAATTGCGTAATACACAATCAATCAGAATCTGAACCGTTTTGAAACAGATTGCTAACCCATTACTTCATAAGTTTGAAAAAAACATCTGCTCAACAACGTAAATAACGCACTGAATATTGTTGAACTGTCAAAATGAAACAGTTAGTCGTAATTGTTTACGAAATTTTATTGTGCAATTAGATTGCTGGTCCACCTGAACGTAAACAGGGATTGGCTCGCAAAACGAACTTGCCTTTTATAAAGTTTGGTCTTACACGACTCCTGTATTTTGTTCTATTTCTATTGGAATTTTGACAAGTTCCTTTTCTCTTTCCATATAAATTCGACAAGCTTTGTTCTACTATGTTCCTTTGTGACCTGCATGGTTTCACAAAGGTTAAATATTCTTTTATGGAATCCGCCCCTAACGATACTACAGGACACGTAATCGAATCAGTTAACATATATCCATCTCTACCTCGGATGTAACCAAAAGTGACGTCACTGAATGTGTTTGCGTTTTGTTTGAACTCTGGAAATTCCATACAAATATTTTGGAATAAACAAAATTTTTAAATTTTTGCAGTTCATGAACTGAATGCCTTTTTAGACATTGTCTCTATAGGTATATCAAACAATCGGTTATTTTCTCTCATTGCTTAGAAGTCTGTTACTTCCACCTTTTCAATGGCAAGATCAGTGGTGCAGCAACATCGTTGAAATGGAAACAACAGTTGCTTATATATATATATCTATAGTAAGTTACTTACTATAGTCGAAAACTTGCCTACTAAATATACTGTATGTTAATTAACGAAAGGCGTTCCTGTTAACCCGCAATAGTATAGCTACTACACATTTTTTTTTAATAATAATTGTTTACTAAAAATATTAAATTAATACGTAAAAGAAACACTCAGTACACGCGCACTTATCTTTCAACGTGGAAGTACGACCGGTTTGGGCTACGCCAATACGCTAGGTACTATTCCGCGCTACAAAGTAGTAGCGCGGAATAGTACCTAGCGTATTGGCGTTTGATTTTAAACAGGACGTTTCGTATTGATTTTCATTTAATAAATTTTTTTAATTCGGTTTTTTTACAGTTATTTTTCTATGCTTATATTTTTATTTTTATCTAGTAATGATATTAATTAACGAGTTTAAGGAAACGCCCTCTGTTATTTTAATAAACTGTATAACATGTATTTTAACATATTCTGACATCTCTTTAAGGATATATTTGGGGTTTCTGGCAGGGTGAACTTAATTCCGATTTTAAAAGAACCATTAGTATTATCATTAACTTAATTCCGAAATATTTGGACCATTATCCCAGTTATTAAAGATAACAGCGTGTTTGGCAGCGGCAAGATAGTTCGGCTGCCAAACGCGCTCCGGCTTAGATTACAGCGGACTACGACTTATTGCTGAACGTGATGCTATGGAATTCCACGGAACAAAGCTTCCAGAAACATCTTTAAGTAGTTTCAAGTTTAATGGCATGGAAGCACTGCTCCAAGGATGTCCTGAGTTGAAAATTAACGGAGTGGGACTATTCATGTTAGATACATAGCTCATGCCTATTTAAGCATTTATGGGATTTGTCAAAATGTCTCTCCTTTCTTTCAGTCCATCGAAAGATTTTCTGTAAGAGATCGGCTTGTGCGATAACACCGCCCATTCTACACTAGTTTTAAATGTTTGTCCCTTTACAAGCTTTGTGTTTTATGTGGTATGCATACATCATCATCATTTCAGGCAAAAGACGTCCACTGCTGAACATAGGCCTCCCCCAAACACAACAGTAGCCGCTGGATGCCGGAAGCATCACCCGCATCCAGCGGATTGCTGCAGCCTTCACAAAAAAAAAACATCCGTTTCGTACAAACAGCTATAGATCTAGCCTAGTCCTGCCAATGAGTAGAAGAGTTCTGTGGTTATTCTTTTTCTGTAGTTCTGTTCAGTATTTTCTGTGGACTGTTTTTAGGGTTCCCTACCCGAAGGGTGCCAAACGGAACCCTATTACTAGGCCTCCGCCCCGTCTGTCTGTCAGCAGGCTGTATCTCATGAACCGTAATAGGTAGACAGTTGAAATTTTCACAGATTGTGTATTTCTAACATTTAAAAAAACCGGCCAAATGCGTTTCTTGTATCCCCATACAAGAAACGCATTTGGCCGGTATTTTTTGTCCGTTTTGCGTGGATGTTAAGCATATTTTCCTCCAACTTGTTATTTTTGTGTCTGTGTATTTATTTTGATGCGTCACATTTAGTGCGAATAATTTCATTGCCGTTCTTTCTATCTCTTTCACCGCATTCATGATTCAATTCCTCGTCAGATGCCAGTACTTTCCCACTAATGCTGTCGCTCCGAAAAACCCCTATGTCTTTATTGAGCTAATAAATCTCTAGGCTGATGAATTCAATGACTAACCCTTCTTTGGATACGAGCAGGGTGATCTACATCTAGGTTAAGTTCTTTGGTACGAATATAATAGAATAACTCATACATTTGGCAGTCGGGTCGACTGCCCAGAGAGTGCCAGACTAAGGTACATTTAATTTATCACCCATTGAGGTTCAATGTAAACTAGAGCAGACACCGCTAACAAAATTTTGCACAACATTTTGTTGTTCGGGCAACAAACGTCTCAGTCATAGACTAAGTTAGCTTGCCTCAGTGATCCATCAGCGATGACAAAGTGACGTGAAAACGATGATGGAAAAGTCAAAAATGTATGGCATTGACATATGCGATCGAAAACCTTATGTCAATCCTGTTGAAAGTCATTGTAGAAATACGAACCGGTTTGAAAGTCATTGCTACTTGGCTAGGCACTCTGGTGGCTAGATAGAGTTAGTTATGGAAAGCCAGTATGTATAGTAGGTCCGCTGCAGTTTGGCACTGAATCTGAAATCGATAGATGATTTGCTAAACCGATTGCTGGAGGGACGCGTTTAGAAATGTTTGCAATTTGGCTCCTCATTTTTTTTTCAGCAAACTTTTTGGAAATATCGTTGGTGATAAATCTCTATGTGAGATTGCTCTGAATGTGACTTTTTACCCTTTTAATGACTGTTGACATCTGTTTGCTTCAGTATTACGATATAGGGGTGGAACGAAAACCTGCCAGTTTATTCTGCAAAAATCCCAAGAAAACTAAGATGAAGTGAGCTTCCCATATGCTAGAGATTGACAGTTCCCATAAAGCTCACTTCATCTAAGGGCGCGTTCCCAGTATGTCGTGACGATTAATTTATCGTTGGACGATCGTCGTCTCTAGCTGTTCCCATTAGATCGACTGTTTATCGTCACTGTGTCGTCGAAATATTTACCTCTAGCTATAATTACCGTACCTCAAAAGGGAAAAATCGAAACCCTTATAGGATCACTCGTGTATATGTCTGTCTGTTTGTCTGTCTGTCCGTCTGTCACAGCCAATTTGCTCTGAATCTAATGAACCGATTAAGTCGGAAATTGGTACACATATAAATTTCTGTAACCCAACACAGTTGGCGTATTATGTAAATAAATGAATGTTGAATTTGGGGGTCACTTTTGGGAGCCAAATAAGAAAATAAAAATGAATGTTTTGCAAACTGTAACCGCGTGACAAATCAAACGAAAGAACTTACTGTGAGTGTCTCAAACAGTTGTTTTTCTTATTTTAAAATAAATTTATTTAGGAAAATAGACGAAATATTTACCATTCTCCCTCCAACCTTACCTCCGAAAATCCTTAGTCTAAAATTTTGAAATAAATACAGAAAATAGTTCTGTACTTGTAGATAACCGGAAAATCTATATGAAGTTCGTAATCTAAAAATAACATGGTCAATCTCTCTCGATATTGTGCGTACAAACTTACATTTGCAATTGGGATGTATGCAAAAACATGTTTTTCAACTACAATGTTAAGTTGTTGTGTTCTTGGGATATTTCTTTATCTTCTTTCTTCATCTCAACTACGGAACGCTACATTGTTTGTTGTCCGACACGCACCTGGACGGGTTTTTTCGTTTTTGTTGCACTAAATAAATGATTTATCAAACCAGAAGACAGCAATGATCTTTGACGGCACAAATAAAGGCTCGTGCAGACCAGCGCGACGCGATGGCGCGACGCGACTCGAACAATACAATTTCTAAGAAAACTTCACGGTATAACAATAGCCCGTGTCGCGCCGCGCTGTCGCGTCGCGCTTGTCTGTACGAAGCTTAAAATGGTGGATCTAATTTTTCAACCACAAGAAAATTTACTACCTATCGGCAACTTGACTTAGGTATGAAGAATTTTACGCTCTGAAGATGAACTTCGTAGATCCGTCTTGCAAAATTACCATTAATGTTTCGACGTATTTATTAGAACCTGCCTTAACAAACTTCTGCCGAAATTTCTTCAGAAAACTGGTCGATAATGACGTAATCTAATAATGAAAAGATTAAACAGTTCGTTTAAAAGTCTTTGATCATTTAGAAAGACGAATCACTTTCAACTCAAGTTTACAGAGGGGATAAATTCCGTATTTACTTTAATAATAAACGAGTTATCCTTTATAATATCCTCAAATTAAGATGTTCTTCATTAAAGTTTGAATGATATAATTTAATTAATTTCCTCTCCAATTTGGTATCAAAGAAAACATATTTTTGAAGAAGAAAAAGTTTTTAATAAAAATAAAAAGTTTACAAATTGATTTATGTTTTTCCAATGTTAGCTTAGTGTTAGGTAAATATTTTGATACATTTATAAAACGTTGTTATAGTGCATTTACCACCATCGTTTTAATTAAAGGTACTGTCAACCGAAAATCATTGGTAAACTTTCTCTTTGAAACTTGCCCTTACCGCTATGATATAAAGGCGCTGTCAATATCTAATTGTTACTACTGATGTGCGGTTGACTGTACCTACAAAAAAGGGAAAGGGTAGGTAGTGTTGAACAATTATTTTATAAATTAATGTGAAGTTATTTAATAGTATTCATTTTAATTTACGGTTCTAATAATATTATTTTGTGGTGATTAATTTGACACATAAGTACAAAACTAGATGAAACAGTTAGAAAAAACTTACGATCTAGATGGACGATTGATTATACAATGCCCACCCATGGATGATGATGATTCTGATCATGATCATGATTTGCATTCTGTTTATTATTTCTTAAAGCTTAACTCATAAGCTTTTAGAAATAATAAACAGAATCCAAATCGAGCCTAGTGACTTGACTTGATTGTCATGGAAACACTACTTAGTAATTTGTGAGCTGTCTTCACATTATGGACACTTTTTCGTTCGACTAAGTTCGGTAAGGGCAAATCTAGCGCTTTTAATCTTTGAGCAGCGGAGTTTGACTTTACGGTTTCAAAAACGCTCTCTAAACCAACTTACTTTCATAAAATAACGTTTTAGTGACATTCGCCGGAAAATTGCAGACGCTATGTGGCGTACTGTCTAAGCAAGTGTCCACGTCAGAACGGTCGAGTGGGCCCGTGTAGCTCGTACGTCAAGTTACTTGCATCTTATACAAGAACCCACTCACTGCAGCCATTCAAAATTACTATAACAAGTAGCAGTACATATTAAGTGGTAAAACTTTCACCTGAAGGCAATTAAATACGACGACTGCCGTTTTCTGTAACGAACGGGTTTAGAACAACTTTTATCAATCGCAGTCGCCAGTCAGTTCGCAGTCGCCAGTCAGTTCGCAGTAGCGAACCGAAGCATTGCATCGCTAATAGTGTATTGTATCGGGATCCAACGAAGTTTCGTAACTGTTCACGACGATGCAAAAGTAAATGAAAACAGCTGAAAATAAATAAAATTTATGTCATTATAATTCTTGCGTGCAACTTTATAATAATAATATATAATAATAATATAATAATAACGGATCTTGATCTTTCTGGATCAAGGGCTTGATCCAGAAAGCGGTACTTCTGGACACGGCGCGTATCGTTAGGAGATTCCTCTCTCAGGAGCCCTGACCACCGGTAGCTTGGACCCTGTTCCCGATACCGGTGGGCTACTATTTTTTATATTTTTAAATGTTTTTTATATATATTTTTTAAGAAATATTTAAAAATGTATTTTATATGTCCAAAATTAAAATAAACGAAATAATAATAAATCTTTTTATTTCGGGCAACTATATGGTCCATAGATTGTTAGTAACAGTTATACACTTAAAATACTATTGTTAGTCACTTAACTAAAGACGAATTCATGCGAAGACCACCCAACAACTACACCCGCAGAGACTATGGAATAAGTCTTCGCACAAATTGCCTTATTACGGCGGAGGAAATGTCTGTCGCCACAGCCATCAGAATACTATTGCGACTGCCTCTTATTCTGCTCAGGAGTGAGGCTGTTTTTCCAGTTTATCACTACAGGCATGCCACTAGTGTCGTAGCCAAAGTAGAGTAGTGTCAGTTTTCATGAATACCTTGGGAGAGAAAAACATTATTTTATAGTAGGTACGTCGCTGCTGATACCTATGGCAAAAAACAAAAACAAATCGCCTTTTTACAGCGTCGTATCTGTGAGGATGGATGAACTGTATGAGAGATGATATGGCTAGAAAGTGAGTGACTACCGAGATGACGACTAATAGAGAAGTATGGAAGACGGGAACATGTTGCGCCGACCACAAATAAATTGGGATAGGGCCCGGACTCCACCAAAGTGGAGACGAGACGAGAGGATGGGAGATGTGTTGTAAACAACCAATAAAATTTCGCTATTCACACATCTCATCTCCACTCAACTTCAGTGGATACCACTGTGCGGAGATGTATCATATTTGTATGGCGCGATCGAAGCGGAGATGTGAGCTGTGCCTCGTAAAATGGCAACGGCGCGCCGCGGAGACGAGAAGAGATGTGAGTGGCGTGCAGTGACCGGTCAAGATCCAACGCTCTCCGCACGCCGCTCTAGCCAGCACACATCTCCGCTCCAGTCTAGCCAGTACACATATCCGCACAGCTTCGGTGGATACACCCTAGCTAAAAAACATCTCTTCTCGTCTCCGCTTTGAACATCTCCGCACATCTCCGCTTTAGTGGAGTCCGGGCTTAAGGGCAAGAGAATGATCATAGCGTCGACTCTGTTACTAAGAAAACGTGTGACAGTCAGTGTCTAAAACACCATGTGCCATATCAATGGCCGCGTACTGTTCATCGATTTCTTTCTATATACCTACATACTATTAGGGTTATTTAAAACGACCGACAGACAGCTGTGCTACTGGGGAATTTGTTGCGCCACTTCATCTTCCCAGCTAAAGCACTAGGAAGTGTGTTTTGGGGGACTGTCTTATGTAATTTTGACGTTCGGAAAGTGCTGATTCTCAGCCTAGTTTGAATAAATGACTTCTGAATTTAGATTTTTTTGAATTTCGACCGGCACATTACTGTGTTGTATTGTGTTGTGACATGGGATAGACCAATCAAACGAATATGGTCTGGACCACGATATATCACAGCGAATTTTGATTGGTTGACACTGCTTCAGAAAGCGTCACAACACGACACAACATAATAATATGAATCCAGCTTTAGTCTCTTACATGATCGTGCCGCACAAGATCTTTCTGGGTCTCCAACTAATATGAATACTGAACGGGTTGTTACCCCATCTGCTGCAGATGGCCATGATCTATCAGATAGGAATCTACTGACTGTCTTGTTCTTCTTTCGAGCATACATTTAGAGTTACACAGCAATAGCCCAATTTTGTGGTATAAGGCAAAGCAAACCAGTAAGCTTGGTAACGAAGCTTGCTAACCAGGCATCTGCCTACAATATGTTGATAAAAGCAGTTAAGGTACCTTCATAAATTATTCCGAGGATGGCATTAAAAAATGCTTGCGTGTATTCTCTGGCGACGACGTAGATGGCAGTCCTCGCCACGAACAAGAAGAGGAAAAACGTCAGAAGAACCACGTTTGATACAAACCAAAGCGATAGCAAGATAACCTCTTTTTTCTGAGGAATAAGGTTGTAAACATACTTAGTATTAAATGCCTCTCTCTCATTCCAAAGGTCTGTAAATTTTTATTGTTGAACAAAGGCCTCACAAAATCATTATACAGAGCTGCTTGTAATGGAGCTCGTCCGAGGAAGAACTACCATCATACCTGCCTAAGCCGTAAAGCAACGCCGCGCGCCGCTCAGTCCGTAGCTATACAGGGTGGCAGGGACTTCGACGCGAAAACTGACACCATGGATTCAGTACATGAATCTAAACCGACGGAAAATTTCAACGCAGGGGGCGTTGAAATTTTTCGTCGGTTACAAAAAAATATATCAGCTGTTCCATACTATTTGACCGCGTAGGTATTGCTCTTTTCTATGAAACAGCAGATTTTTTGCAGGGGGTTTCAGAATCATGTACTGAATCCATGGTATCAGTTTTCGCGTCGATGTCCCTGCCAGCCTGTATAGGTATCGGTGCCGGTGTAATTAACTCGCTTTGTCTTCGCGACGTGAGAAGAACAATTTCTATGAAAACTTCATGGAAATTGTTCTACCAGAATCGCGTCGCATCGTCGCGTCGTGCCTGTCTGCGGGAGCCTTTATTTGGGATGCTGCCCAACATCAATTAAAAAACCGCTGCTGTTACATTACAAATTGACAGTGCCAAACATAATCATTAAAATAAATCATGATAATCAACAAAATAATTACCCAGCGCATAAACCACAGCATCGTGAATGATATGATAATCTCGTACAACGAGGTACTAGTGCCGAACAGTGCGGACATAAAATAGATCGCGTTCAATGGGTCTGTGTTGTACGACGTCTCTGTATACCACCTCCGGAAGAGGAAGATCAGCGAGGCGACCAGCGCAGCCATTGATATTATCTGGAAATAAATAATAATTATAATTTATTGACACGACTCACCCTCTCCATAGCCTTAAATTACAAAACCTTAAAGAAACCCTCACCCTTACAAAAAGCTGCAATTCTAAATACATGACGAATTATCAAAAAGTTCATGCAAATAGATGAAAACGAAATAGTTCCTCATCACAACACATCTTTTTAACACTTTCACTGTCCATGCATTAAAGCTCGTACAGACCAGCGCGACGCGACGCCGCGCCGCGACACGAACAATACAATTTCTAAGAAAACTTGACGGTATAACAATAACCGGTGTCGCGTCGCGCTGTCGCGTCGCGCTGGTCTGCACGAAGCTTTACATGTAATGCACTAAAATAGTAGCCCTATACGTCCGTGCATGACATCTGACATGCACTAGTAGTTATATTTTTTATCCAATACAATATCTAAAAAAAAACCCTTTCCGATCCAAAAAGGGCTCATAGGTACTGCAATAACATTACCAAAAAGATTTTTTTTTAAATTATTAATGAAAATAAAAAAGTTATTGCTATTTAAAATTCACATTTTTAGTAAGTACCAAAATTACCCCAAATTTTCAACAGGGGTCACATGTTTTACGACTTGTAGACACCCGCTAAACGACGGACGCCCGCGCCCCATGAATAACACGGAAAAAACTGGCGCTTTTTTTTTTCTTTTTTCTTGAAAATAACCACATAAATAGACTCTCAGTACGATACCTAACAACACCCTCACGGATCGGACAGGGTTTTTTTTACATGTTTTTATCTGCGAAATAAAGAAAAAAAAAATTCAAGGACAAGTAGAGCGTACAGTCGGATACATGACAGTGATAAAACCACAATGATCTGACGAAGAAAATATACATTATGTTCACAGGGACTATTCATTATTAATATTCTAGTTCGCTAGTTAGCCACATTTATTATTTCCATACTGCCAAATTAATCAAAACAGATAAATATTTGACAGCTATTTGCGACGTTGAAAAGTTTTCGGATAAGCGCTCTAAGAGACATCTTCTCGCCTTTGCTAAACCAAGTAGCAAAAAATGTCGTTGTAATATTTAATTTAATTAAAACTTATATTTATATCATATTATATTATTTTATATTATAAATTAAACGATATGAGGCAAAATTCTGCGAAAAAAGTAGTATTTGTAGGGAGTGTATACTTGTGACACAGGATAAAGAGAATTAATTATTAATAACGTTTTCGCAGAGTTTTACGAAAAATCTAATGTACTGTAATCTAAGCTACAGTTTAAAAGGATGCCTATAAATACCAAGTGCAAGATGCAAATTCAATATACTTCAATAAACTGCTCTTTATATTTTCAATTCTGAGAAAACGAAATAATTGGAAAATAATAATCACTTACATTAATTTTTAGGGTTCCGTATCCGAAGGGTACCAAACGGACCCCTATTACTAAGCCTTCGCTGTCCATCTGTCTGTCTGTCAGTGAGCTGTATCTCATGAACCGTAATAGGTAAAAACTTGAAAATTTTACACAGATTATTCATTTCTATTGCCCGCTCATCGAGTAGAGAACATATATATATATTTTTTTACCTCCACCTCTAAAGTAGTATTATTTGAGAGTTTGTAGAGTTTCATCTCTTTCCCACACTAAAGTAATATTAAAATAATACTGCTTTAGAGGTGATCGTAGCCCCCAGAGCCTGGCAAGCGAGCTCCAGGCTTCTATTTCTTATTACTGGCCACATCAACCATTAGTTTTCTCTACAGCCTTTACTGCCTTTTTTTTTTTTTTTTTTGGATGGGAAATTATCAAATAACTTCTCCCGCTCTGGGTGGAGCGGGAGGGCGTGTCAGACTTTTACTGACTAAAACCCACCCGTGTTCCTTCCGTTGCCTGTGTGCCGAGGTCGCGATATCCCTTTCAGACAAACCCGCAACCCCGGCAGGCAGCCTTTACTGCCTCAATGCAGGACAAAAGACTTCTCCACAGACACACACATACACCCACATTTGTTCTCTGCTCATGCGGGCCAGTCCTTTCAGTAGGAACTCGTTGCTCCATCTTTACCGTGGTCTGTCGAGGCATCTTTGTGTATGGGGTGTGTTTCTCTTAGCCATAAGTTTTAGGGATAACAAATTGAATGTTCTAGTGCGTTCTCTTGCTTTAAAAAGAGAAACTCTTGAGGTCATGAATTCGGCTTGCTGGCCGTGCTAATGCAGCAGATTTATCCAGCCCAAAAGCAACAAAATAAATAAGTTGAAATACTTACTATAGAAGAAACTGCTACAATAACAATCCCTTGTTTGAGTGGGTAACCACAAACATTGGTGATCAGGCAACACCTTTCATATTTTGAAGTCATTGCTACTTAAAAAAGTGTTGATTTTATTTTACAAACATTACAAATAAAATAAACTGATAAAGAAACATAACCTAAATTATTTAAATGTCACAACCGCATATTGCAGATAATCTAGTAACACAATGAAATAAGGTTTAAATTAGTTAAACTGCCTAGTCGGTGGCCAAGATAATTTTCACATCATTTTACTAGTTCTAACATTCACACTTGTTGCTGGCGCTTCTGTGAATGTAGCCCAGTCCTCAGGCCCTGTCAAAACAATGCTTTGTACTCTAAAGTCGCCAACATAATTCAATTACAATAACACCTAGGTACCTAAACATTACCGTACTTTCTGGACGATCAGTGAGACCTAGTGGTGTGACCGTCGGACTGCCAAGTCCAAAGTTCATGTGTGTATTGTACAGTTATCACTTGCTTCAGAAACGCTGAAGGAAAACATCGTCAGGAAACCGGCATGCCTGAGAGATATTTCTCGACGGCATGTGAAGCCATACAACTCAGATGCTCTAACACCAGCAGTGCTATTCTGTAACCATCTCACCGTGAAAACTTAGGTGAAGTGAGCGTGGAGTGAGCTGTCATTCCACAGGGATTGACACTATTGACAGCTCACTTCGCCCAAGTTTTCACGGTGAGATGTTTACAGAATAGCATGGCAGGTTAGTCACTGTCGGCCGGCTGTCGCTGAAAACCAGCGCTGGGGCTCTGTCTCGCATATGGTCGCAGCATTATGCTGAGCGATGGTCGTTTTGCATGGACGTATATTTTCCCTCAAATTGTTATTTTCATGTTTTGTTCTTTCCTTGCGTCATGTGTACCGCAAATAAACGTAGTTTCTTTTTTTCTTTACTAACTACACGATAAAGAAAGAAACACCGTACCTTATTGATTCCTAGTGCAGGCTAAATGCCTCTTCTCCACAGAGAGAGAATACACATCAACACGATTGCGCACTGCTTACCTATTAGCGATTTATTCCTGAGGAGTAATTAGTAGGTTACCGGCCCCTTCAAAATGTTTCCCTTCACCAAAATATCTCGCAACCCGCAAAATCAGCTTGAGAACCGGATGTCTTAGGTAATTTGCTAGCTATCACAACTAACTTGTTCTAATTTTCACCATAACATGGTACTTTAGGAGTATGTGGAACAGGGTGTAAAGTTCACTCATCCACCGTAGAAAAGGGAGGATCCTCCGACCAGACGGGTGTTATGTCTGACGGGCAACTGCCCAGAGGTCGAATTCGGGAGCTTGTATATATGTCCACCGCGCGGTAAACTCTAACTGCGCGATGCAGGATTTGAGTGGCGTCAGGATGTCGTGTGTCGTCAGGTCTTTGATGCGTATTTCGCATGTGGCGATGTAGATGCCGCCACAGTACCACTATAACTACCACATTTTATTATTTGAGGTCAGACTACTATCATAAGTCAGAAGAATAATACAAGTAAAACAATTCAGAATAACTTATAAAATTAAAAACCTTGTTACTTATTCTACATTTCAGGAGTGTTAAGGTAAGTATGGAATTTCATTGTAAAATAGTACAGTATTTTTACTTTTATTGCCAAATGTATGCTTAGGCGCTTTCCGGTGGCGTACCGCCGGCCGCAGCACGTTGCATGGTGCAACGAGGCAGCCAGGCTTGTAGCGTTACACTTATTGTAAGACTACGAATAACCAGGAAAATTATTTTACTTTTTATTAGGCCACGTAGAGACATAATAATGCACTAATTTACATATAAATGTAAAGCAATAAATTACACTCGGTTAGTGTTGGTGACAGTGGTAGTTCGTTTTCATATTTCACGTGAAATTAAAATGCTTACCTTTTTTGCGCGGAAAATTGCTCAATGCAGAACTATTACATATCTAAACCTGTGTAATGAAAATAGTTCGCAAAAGTATTTAGCGAATGTTATGCTTGTGAGTCGATAAAGTTCCAACTTATGCCTGATAGCCTGAACCTCATCATATAGGTATATACATGAAACAAAAACTATATTTAAGATGGCTTATCCTAAAAGCTGGCAACGTCGCAAATAGCAATCATTAATATTGTAACATCGAATATTTAGTTTTAGATGTAAAAGAAAGTATTTGGAAATTTTCCAAGTGCCTTTTTTACACCTAAAACGGTTACAACATCAAATTCAGTGTTATAATTGCAATTCATTATTAATATTCTAGTTCGCTAGTTAGCCACATTTCATATTTCCATACAGTAATATTTCTAAATTAATCAAAACAGCGAAATATTTGACATTTATTTGCGACGTTGCCTACTTTCAGAATAAACGCTCTTAAACTATTTCTTTTTCAGAACAGTGCAGACGACCACTTCAACGTCCATTATCTTCTTTGATGCACCTGTTGTACCATGAATGAAACTGAACACCATAAAATCCTCCCTTTGTCCGACGAAGCAATCTGCAACGCAGCGTGGCATTGCGGCGCTTCGGTGCGGGGTGACGCAGCGTTGCGGAGGCGTGGCGTGGCTTTGCGGCGGCAGCGTGACATGGCAATGGGCTGCGCCGCCCATGGCACAGTTACACACAGATGCGGCAGGTTGAAACCACAGTGTGGAGACGCATTGAAACAAATACAATTATTTTACTACAATGGCTCATTAATACTTAGGATGGAGTTGAGTAGAAAAAAGTATAGGCACGCGTTGGCCCTGCATTGTAACCACACAAGCTGATTATTTTAATGGCTCAATGGTAGGTAAGTTGAAAGATGAATGAATCAGAGCCATAAATCACGACGCAACTGCCCATCGATGTTTTATTTAGAGGGCAATTAATATGTGGTATTAGTATTACTTGTTAAAATGATAGGAATATCGTCTAATTTTACAATGTTTATAAAATAATATGTGAGCACCATGTATCTATCACATAATTAATTTATCTGTCATTGTTTCATTTTTCATTCTTCTTACCTATTGTGGTATAGTAATCTTATTTTAGATGCATAGTCTTCACATATAATTAATGTATACAAAATATTGTGAAAACATTTTAAAAGAGTAACGGTGGAGTTTCTTGCCCATTCTTCTCCATACGAAAACTACTTTTTGGAAGGGGCGACTAGAAACAATTCTATTATTTGTACAATTTGACGTTCAAAAGTGCCTTTTATGTGCCTAATTGAAATAAATACTTTGAGTTTGACTTTGAGTTATTATTATTATTCATTTATTAACTCATCATCCCTATCATTACAGGAATTTACTAATTTAATAGTGTGGCCTTATTTACAGTTTTATTATTTACCATAACATATTATGTGTACATCGTGGTTTTTGTGAACTCACTCAGAGAACAAGTAAAAAGATCTTTGCCGTCTGCTACGTCATTAAGTACACGCAAGGTACGCATTACAGGGGCTTTAGGCTGACTGTCCACTGGAGCGGAGAGGAGAGGATCAGAGCGGAGCTGTGCCAACATTAACCAATGGAATTGCAAAAAATCTCCGCTCCGCATCTGTAGACAGGGATTTGCGAACTAGTCTAAAATTTCATAAAAAACCGGGACGCGGAGCGAGGAAACGGAGCGGGGAAGCGGAACGGGGAAGCGGAGTGGATAGGCGGAAAATCCCGGCCACGGGGTATTGCAGCTCGCTCAAATTACTCGTCGCGTAGATCCGCAACTCCGCTCTGCATTATTCCCTCGCTCCGCTCCGCATCAATGGACAGGCTGCCTTACTCAGTAGATTGGTCCTACTACTGGGTACCGCCAATAGACGTGGCCGTCGCCTTCGCAATACATAATTGTTGGGCACACACAGGTTTATTTCTTTCAATATACCTGGTTTGAAGTCATGCCACGCAATAATTTAAAAATATAGGTAGCAAGAGCTATGTCCCTCCTTGTTTCTAATTTATTGTATCCCACCATGCCTATAACAAACAAAGTTGGATACATCAATGGATAAAATGGATATACACCATCCCCCTTGGGTACAGAATCCTAGTAAATTTATTTTGTATACGCAGCATGAGACTGTATTTAGCTCCATGCCGAGCGCATATGATTTGATGAGATGAGATTATTTTATGACTTTTATTTGATTATAACGCGCTAAGAAGATAAGAATAGGCTATCTACTTGTGACTACAAAAGATAATAAAGTAGCCTGATTTGTGAGCTAATTCACATTCAACGCCGGTCCAAGAATTAACTGAAAGAAATTACATCACGTACGAGGTTAGAACACGGATGCCTTATCCGGCCTATTTTTTGTATTAATACGTGACTAACGGATTTTCTTAGCAAAATGGGTGAGATATATTTTTGTTAAACCTATGCGAGTGGGTTTTCGTCATTTCTTTTAGTATGTTTTTCTTTTTTATTGGCACCATATTTTTGTATATATTCATGTAGGTAATTTATGCTTTTGTGTGTTATGTCTTTTGTGTGCACTAAATCAATGTTTTATCTATCTATAACTTCACCATAATTACGGCCGAACCCAATAATCTATCTATCACTAGTTTTAGCATGGAATACTGGAGATAGAAAATCCTATCTATCTATGGTTTTAACGCCCCAATAATCTGTCAGAGAAAAAGGAATCTGACGGATGACATTCAATGACAGATATAATTATACTGTCTACCATCAAAAGCGATCTGTCTTTTGCAATAGGTTATTGGGTTCGGCCGTAAGTTGTCTTATGACATTGACTGTTGAAAAGTTTATAGTAGTCACCGGTATCGGTAATATAGCTACATATATTAAATTCATATTTCTGTGGCTGTAGCTCTAGAGTTAAGGAAGAAATCTCTGGTAATTCAACCCAAATATCACCAAACCTACGTCATTCGTAGAGAACATTAACAAGGAACTTGCAAATTGGATTTACTTAATTTCAGCATTTGTTTATATACTTAATATTATGGTAATGGTTTTACCTAATACTTACTTTAGTAGCGGTTACACCGCCACATACGAACTACGCATCAAAGACTTGACGTCACACAAATCCTGCATCGCGCAATTAAAGTTTACCGCGTGAACAACATATATAATACTATCCGACATCTACTTCCGGGCAGTTGCCCGCCAGACACGACACCCGTCCAGTCGGAGAATCCTCCCTTGTATATGGTAGATGAGTGAACTTTACACCCTGTTCCTCATACCACTAAACTTTATTTTTGTATATACCTAACTTCGGCGTATTGTTAACTTCAATAAACCGGACTTAAGCTTCGGTTTCCGAGAAGGGCAGTGGCCGCCACATAGCGTCTGCAATTTACCGGCGAATGACGTCACTGAAACGTTATTTATGAAAGTACAACTCGTCCTTCAGGACGTGAGCGGGGCCTCGCGCGGGTTAGCGGGAGGGGAGTCGAGTTTCGAGCCAGGTGTCAAGTTATTGCGCCCGAGTTGTAAGTTGGCGTGTTTTCTTGACACCGTAAAGTTAAACCCCGCTGCCATCATTTTCATGACAGTCGTCACTGCGGCCACCGCTCTTCTAGGAAACTGTAGTTTAAAATACAGTAGCGTTCAATTAATCACCCTGTAAACAAGACCTTGCCGCCCGCAATTGGCCGCATTTCGTCCGCATCAAGCCAACAGCCAAACTTTGCTTGTCCGAATCAAACGGCCGATTTGGTTCGCTAATTACTCACTAGCGGCGCCACCGTCGCTTTTGATCTGTTTTGCTGAGGGTTGCCATGCGTGATATAACGCGCTTTCTGTGATTATGATGGATTACTGTTGCCTGGTAATATTAATGGACACAAAGGGATTGTGTGATCCGGTTAGCAGAAAAGTTATTTTGAGCTAGTTTTACGATAATATCTAAACATTCCATTTGATTTGCCGCTCAGTATATTACATAGTTCAATTGAACAGCAAATAAAATACTATTAAATAAATAATTAAGGAAAGTTCATAAAATTCACGGAATGGGACATCCTGCAAAGACCACACGGGAAAGGAAATTACGAAACATTTGAATAATTGCAAGAATATAACGTAACTACAGTTAATTAACGTGGTTTGTATATCCCCACTGTTTCTATGGTTTTTTCATAAAATTCTGTAAGAATAATTTGACCGCTAATTACTTCGAGGAATCCGCATTAAGTAGGTACGTTTTTCAAAGAAATAAGTGACAGTCATAGCAGGTATACTCGTACTATTCATTCAATTAATTTTCAATTTGTTATAGGAGTACAAAATCATTTTATAGCCTCACGTCCAAACAAAAACATTATGATTTTCAGAAAGTCATCAATAAACAAAATAAAGGATCCTTTTTTCATACCAAACTATTCTATAAAGGTATTAGATATATGACGGTAAGACATTTTCATTTTCCAACATGAGCACGCTTAGCATGACACACGTTACCTTGAACGTATGTAGGTACGGCTTGTGACTTCTGTACGCGTAGCATGACCACAATAGAAACGGGTTTTGTCGACGGAAGAATAGACAAAATGACAGGGGTTGTGATTGTTTTGTCTATTCTTCCGTCGACAAAACCCGTTTCTATTGTGGTCAGAAGTCACAAGCCGTACCTACATACGTTCAAGGTAACGTTTGAAGCTTCATACGATGTCAACTATATGTTTTGGTTACTTTTGGATAATCCTATGAGATAACATAAATTCTCGTATGTTTGTTAGGTATACATAAACTACATGTATGAACTCACGAAGCCAACACGGTCGGGATCTTTGAATTCACAAGATTTCGTAAAAGCCTGAATAAAAAAGTTACTTTTAGCCGTAAGTTACGGCAAGGCTGTAGGCTATATCAGACGAATAAATAAGCCAGGCGTGCGGAATTACGTAATAGACCGCTTTGGATTTAAGACGTAAGATTATACGAACGGGACCAAAGCGTTCGCTAAGGTCCAGAAAAACGTAGCAAACAGTTCTACCATTAGTTGTCAAAAGCACACGATTTGGGTCACTCATTATTCTTCGGAAGTTGGGCAGCGGAGCCCATATTTTAGGTCGAACATCTTGGGACACCGGCGGACTGTCCCGTTTCGTGGGCATAAATAATGCCCCCGCGGGACACGTTAGGTTCACCACACCCTTAGACCCTTTTATAACCGCACATAATGGCCACATGTAATGTGAATGGCGGATATATTCACTTCTTCTCTTCTTTGTGTCAGTGTGATGTTTGCCGTTTGTCATGGCTGTTCAAGTTAGTGGTAAATGTTGCGTTAAATCGAATGCCAGCGGGAACTTCGCTCGCGTCTCACGCAGAGTATGCTTTTGTGATTTATTTATATTGAAGCGAACTTGGAATGCTCTAATGTACTTAGCATAATCAGCCTATAATGTGCCCCTGCTGGGACACGGGCCTCCTCTCTGTGAAAGGGAGTGGGCCGTAATCCACCACGGAGCCACAGTGCGGGTTGGTGGATGTCACATTTATAAAAATTTTTTGGTTCTTATTTCTCATGGTACTCAAATCAATTTGAACACAATTTTTTCCACAAAATTTAGTTTTAAACCCGTAATCCTACGTTGCCAGTAGTTTGGCCACGGCCGCTGTATTGCCAGCAGCAATTAAAAGCTAAATTACTACAAATCAACTTAAGTACTCTAAAATTGTTCTTGATAAATTAAGCTGCGTACTCACATACCGGCAAAAGTTGCGCTGGGAAAATCGGTATGAACATAACGAACAGATATAGAGTATAGGTCTTCGAGAGGGAGTGGGCTGTAATCTACCACGCGGGCCCAGTGCGGGTCGGTAGATGTCACATGTCTTTGAATATTTGGTTCTAGGACATGCCGGTTTCCTTAAGATGTTGTCCTTCACCATTTTGAGAGCAGTGTTAAAGAAATTATTTACACAGCGTAAAGAAAGAAAGAAAAAGTATTTATTGAGACAAGCACAGGAGATCTCAAATTAAACTAAAACACACTCATTGAAACATAAATAGAAAAAAAGAAAACAGTAAAATTAAAATAAACACAAAAAGTCCTGCGCGAGGCCAAAAGGCTCCTATCTCAGCATGATGCTGCGATACTTAATAACAAATGTCGCAGCGCTGGTTTTCTGATAGGGCCCGCAGTGATGTCACATATAGATAGATACAGAAATAAATGCAAAATTAAAAAAGAAATGTAGTCTGCGCCCGACGTAACATCAGTTGCCAGCCTGGGTGCGGCCCCCACGACCTACACAACTCGTAAGTCGGGGCCGTTACCACTCGGCCACCATTGCTCTCTTCTCTCCACTGAACGTTCATTTTTACGTAACTCAAGGAATTACTAAACATCTAAACTAAACGTCTTAACTGGTATTTAGCATGTTTAGGTAAATACTGTTACTTGAATTTCCTCCCGGAATTTAGTTGCGACCTTTGTCTAATGCCCATAGATATAATTCCTCTAATTACGTAAAAATGAGTACATTCAAGATTATTCCAAGGCATACCTGTTAATTGAAATGCTACGTCTCATCAGCCATCCAAACATAACATCCAAATGAGTCATTATGAAAAACAGCACGATATTATTTATTTATCTTCTTGATAAATTAAAACAGTTCATGGTCAAACAATACGAAGAACAATCACGTGAAGTATCAAACCAGATAAAAATAATAATTTGAAAATGGAAGATGTAAAACAGTAACATTTTTCTGCAAGTCGCACCGAGTACCGAGCACGTAACATTTGTCATAGAAGTTTATATTTGCTTAGTGGCAAGCGTTAGCGTAGCAGACCAGATAACAATGATATAGGTATCGCGATTAAAATGCCTTCTATACCAAAATCTGACAGCCACACGATATATAGTAACCTTAACTATGATATCGTGTGGGTGTCAGATTTTATTTTTTAATATTTGGTGGTTTTTTTTTCCTTAAACACACAAAATTATCTTCACTAACGAATAAAAAGTGAGTCTTATTTTCCTAACCAAAGTGGCTTCCTTTTGAGTAAGAGGCTTAGTTCTTAGTTAGAACTCGAAACTAGCAACTTCAAAGACCAAATATATATGAAACACCCCTGAAACCCGAACTTATGATTCACATATTTTGGATTTTCCTAAATTTATGATGAGCCTTCCCACGCCTCACGCATACAATATATACCACAACAGCACTCATTTAAAACCGCTCATCCTCCGCCGACAGTCTGAGCAGACTTTACGTCTGCATTCGGGTCACGTTTGTCATTTCACACCGATTCGTCGAGACACAGAATTTTCACACTCTATAAATTTTCGCCAATACGCGATAAGGAAATCCTCGGGGTTTACCCTCAATCCCGAAACAGGATCCTGTTTGAGATGTATTAGTTGACTCCGGTAATAATATGCCCTTTTTGATATAGGATAGGACATACTGGATAAAAGGGTAAATTTCCACGAAAATATAAACTTTTATTCTTTAATTGCGTTTTTTTTTTATTTGGAACATCTTTCCTGACACTTTCCCGCAATCTACAATCCGTGAGATCCTGCAATCTGTGGGAGTGATTTCGTGAAAAGGGCGTAAGTGTGTAACATGATTTGACCAACGAGCGCGCGCAGTGCTAGAGTTGGCCATCAGATGGTATCAACCCATTTTCCGAGAGGTTGTAAACAGTATGATGATGATGATGAGTACTGTTTATATCATATATACTTCAGCCAACATGTCAGATGTTTCACATCTTATGCAACTACTTTAAGGCTCGCTCGTTTTTTAGGGTTCCGTAGTCAACAAGAAACCCTTATAGTTTCGCCATGTCCGTCTGTCCATCTGTCTGTCTATCCATGTCTTAGCTCTGAGACTGTTAGTACTAGAAAGCTGTAATTTGGCATGGGTATATATATTAATCACGCCGACAAAGTAGTAAAATAAAATCATGTAAAAAATATATGTTTAGGGTACCTCCTCTACACGTAAAGTGGGGAAGTTTTTTTTTCTCGTCTATCCCATGATGTGGAGTGTCGATCTGCCAGGGTCGCGGGAAAGTCTGAAAGGGATACCGTGACCCCTGGCAACACACAGGCAACTGAAGGAACACGGGTGGGTTTTAGTCAGTAAGAGTCTGCAACGCCCTCTTACTCCGCCCGGAGCGGGAGAAATTGAAGCAATTAATATATATTAAACAAAGGCCCAGGCAGTTAAAATTGACGAATTATTCTAGTTGTTTTAAAAGAAATTGTGCATATTGCATACCATTAGAAAGAGCATGAACCAAAGATGTTTTTCTAGAATTAGAACTGTTCTATGACTCTTAGTTTTTTTTTAACGCAGTGCAAAGTTGGGCTTAATTTTTCATTTTTTTGTAGTTTAAGGGCTCGTATTTAATTTTCTAGCAATCATCTGCGTCAAATACGAATTTTATATGATTATTTTAGATGAAAATATTAAAAACCAATTGCCAGTTATGTTATTTTTAAGTGAAATTATTGGCGTTTGAACTTTGAGCAACGACGAATTACGCCTCGTGCAGACTAGCGCGACGCGACTCGAAAAATACAATTTCGAAGAAAACTTCACGGTATAACAATAACCGGTGTCGCATCGCACTAGTCTGCACGAAGCTTTACGAATATATTTTTTTTAATAAAACCGTGTGCGTGGTCTTGCTATTGGGCCTAAACACGTAGCAGGCGGCCCCACGGATCCGCCATTTTCGTATGTTCCACCGTCTGCCGAACACCCTGTCTAACGAAATTAAAAGGAACACAGCTAAGTAGGCTCAATACTCAATATCTATCTCTACAAGTTAACGAGTAATAATCAACCAACTTAGTTTTGCAGTTGCAAAAACATGTTCTCCCATACATTACGTTTGGCGGAACATGTTTTTCATCCCAACTACGGAGCCCTTCATTGTGCGTGGCTCGACACGCACTTGGCCGGTTTTTTTTTTCTACTAGCTTTGACTTTATTTTATCTTACGGCTGAACAGCAATATGATAAATACTTGTCTACGAGGACACATCGAAACCAACTACTACTTAATCCCCAGCTAAACTCATGAAAAGTAAAAAAAACTGGTCAAGTGTGCGTCGGACACGAAGGGTTACGTACCGTAAAAAACATTTTTTTATTATTTGTTGTTATAGCGGCAATAGAAATACACAATCTGTGAAAATTTCAAGTATTTACTTATTACGGTTCATGAGATACAGCCCGCTGACAGACAGACGGACGGACGGAAGCTTAGTAATAGGGTTCCGTTCGGCCCTTCGGGTACTGAACCTTAAAAAACGATTAGTAAGTACCGTTCCTTAAACAACGGCGGACAATGTAAGTAATTCAAATTCACGTTTTATTTTATTATGTTCTACGACAAAAAATAAATAAAAAAGTATTTTTGTAGTACTACGTTTCTGTTTGTTTTTCCTCAAAAATGTTTTATGATACTTTTATTTGGATTATTTAACTGTCGTAGAATGACCAAATATAATTAACGTAATTAACAAGCTTCCTTGCAGACCCTTAACGTTTTGTAAACATAAAACTTGATAAGCGCTTCAATTAATATTTAAATTAAAAAATTACTCAATTCCCTCTCGGAATCATCGCTTGTTGGCGAATGGCGGTTATTCCCTAAGCTTATTTAGATACTTTACTATTCTTTACCGTTTGGAATATTAATCAACCAGATTCTTAAAGAAATTCGATTTCTTCATGAGAAAAGCGCTTCTTGAACATTTGAACAAAGAGCAGTAGTTTTACTGTCGTGACCTAATTAATGCATAGTGACAAATATTCAAATTCAATTATATTCAAACCTTTATTGCTTATCACATGTGTTTACTAGGTCTTACTTATAATGGTAAAGTTCACATGGACCCTGTCGGGCACATCAATTTAATAAAATATGAGCAGTAGCATGATTCAAAATAAATGAAGTAAATAGAAATTAAAAATAATTAACATAAAAAAATCTAATAAAATTACAATATTAATATCATATTAAAATTTGTGTTATACGTCTTTGCAAATAATACTTTAAAAATCATTAGAAAAAGTCAATTCATTTCAAAGAAATAAGATCACACACAAATTACATGTTATAATCCATATTATTATTTCATTATATGCTGCACCGGTTGACGTCAACGCCGGCTGTCGCTGAAAACCAGCGGCGCTGGGGCTCTGTCTTGCATAGGGTCGCAGCAGCGTGCTGAGCTATGGCCGTTTTGCATGGATGTGACGCATATTTTTCCCCAACTTGTTATTTTCGTGTATGTGTTCTTTCTTTGCATCATGTTTACGTTGCTGTAAGTGATCATCAACGTTCAGCTAAAAGAAGTCCACAGGTGGAAATGAGCCTCTCCCAAGCATCGGCATAATATTCTCTGGCAGCAACAAAACAACCCCCGTTTCTATTCAAAAAGGTTTGGTCTACCTTCAAATTAAGGCCGGCCACCAAATCTAAAGGCTTTTACGTCAAGAAAACACAAACACAAAATAATTTGAAGGTACCCACAAGACCCATGAAAAACACCGAAAATTTTGCCCCAAAACAGGTTTCAGCTAATCATCTCATTTGGTTGAAAGCTGTGCGACGACCGTGGCCTAATCACCTTACGTTACCGGTGCCTTCGACAAACAGACGTACACTCTGTTAAAGAGCCACTAACTGGCTCCTGCTGCCAGCTTGCAGTTTACATAATCCTCGTACAGCTCGCTATCAACTAATATCTAAGTATACATTGTAGTTTTTGATGGTATTCGGGGTAAGTTTGTCGCGTTGGACGCGTATTTTTCAAAAGACAACCGAGAATGTATCTTTCTTACATTATCTTTCAAACGGAATGTTTTATGGCAGCCCAAAGATTATTTTGTCTGAAAATCATTAAGGAAGGAAAAGCCATGTTTCTTGAATTCTCTTAAATTGTTTCCTATAATTTACTAGTTTGTCAATTGCGTCATTCTTAATAGCCAATTGAATTGCCTTTTAGTAGTGGCTATTATTTGTGATCAATACGTAAAAAAAACAGTTGGTTTGCTTTTTTAGAAGAAAGAAGAAAGAAAGAAAGAAAATTATTTTATTTGGGACACGCACAGGAAATACAAACAGTAAGGTCTGTTCTGTTCTTTTCTTTTTTAACTGTTTCTTTTTCTTATTTTTTACTCGAGTTTATCATCTTTTTTTTATGCACGTGTTTCTGTGACAAACAAACTTATTTTTCTTTCTTTCTTTCTTTCTAAGTAGGTAAAAACAAAAATAAAAAACAAAAAAAAAGAATGAAAAAAAACAGAATAATAACGACCTGTGCGAGGCCAAAAAGGCTCCTATCTCAGCATAATGCGGCGATATTTAATAAATAAATACCGCAGCGCTGGTATTCTGATAGGGCCCACTGTGATGCCACGGACACACCTACGGATTAAGATAAATCCCAATATGTTCATTACCAAAAGGTAAAATTCACCGCATTGTATTTTCAGTACCGGAAAACGACACGGACAAACATGACACTGTACGAACTGACATCATCACCACAAAATATTTCCTGCAAATGTGATAATTTTTCAATTACAAAATACACCAAATATTATTTATTATCCTTTAAGTACCATCATTATACGCTCGACAACAACCACGCCATAACGAATGCCTCCTCAATTTAGAATACTACAGTGACTATTTGTAGAAGGTTATTGTTCTTTTGACCTCATAAACCTGTTAATGATATTATATGTAGGATTATACTTCGGTACTAACTATTATATGTAGGATTATACTTCGGTACTAACTATTATATGTAGGATTATACTTCGGTACTAACTATTAACATAACAAAAACTACGACTATTAAGGGTACACTAGTCGATGGGTCGAACTCGTTGGCGGGCGTGACTCATATACATTTTTATTTTTTTTATTTAGTTTTATTTATTAAGTATTTATTTGCTGCTGCTGGGGAGTTTGTTGCGCCACTTCTTCTTCCCAGCTAACGCACTAGGAAGTGGTGAAGGGTGGGCGTTTTGAGGGACTGTCTTATGTAATTTTGACGTTCGAAAAGTGTTGATTATCAGCCTAGTTTGAATAAATGACTTTTGAATTTTTAATATTTATCTAGTTTTTATTTATTTATTTATATATTAATTAATATATTTAGTGAAATAGACGATGATTTATAACAGACCTTTTAAATTTCATGAACAGACCTTTGGGCGTATAGATATTATGAAAATACTACTGGATGTATTTACTCAAAACAAAATTATTCGAACTATTGAATAAATTATCCATCCCTGTACGGTTTCTATTTTGCCATTTTCGTACTACATAATTTATTTATTGTTGCCCAAACACGAGTTAAAATATGGAAGTTTTGATGCTCATAATTTCCAAACCAATTTTTTTTTTAAATTTTGCTTCCATACAGGGTTGATATAATTTTTAATTTGGAACGTACACCATCAAACAGACGGGTCATCACCATACTACGTTTGTATGGAAGAATGTCCGACTAGCTTACCCTAAAAATAACTATCCATCCAACGTCATCTCGATGTTGGATAGTCATGTTATTTTAATAGTAATAGTTTTTGTTATGTTAATAGTAGTAGTTTTTGTTATGTTAATAGTTCCATGCCTTCAAACTACATCATATTTCGCTCAATATATATCTACCTATACCAGCAATTTCCTATGATTCTATTGCAGTTCTCTTTAAGTTTTATTTTACCATCCAAAGATTGTCTGTGGCAGCGATTGCTATCATTAAATAACGTATTTTAAAACTTATAGTCTCAGACCAAATAAAAACCAAGACATAGCGCTTTCAACAGTGACGTGAGGCCGGTTTCGTTAACACGTGTGCACTAAGTGAGGTGTAGTTCGATTGTAAATGGTTGTAAATATGTGCGCGTGAGCGTGTATGCACAGAGCGGGGGTGTTGTTTTAGGTCAGAGACAGCTCGGCCAGATGCAACTCAACCCGAATAATAATACTTGTCACTGACCTGTAGTTTTGGCATGCTTCACTGTATTGTTCGCGTTATAGCGCTATTTCTTGGCTTTTAGGGTTTCATACCTCAAAAGGATAAAACGGAACCCTTATAGGATCACTACGTTGTCCGTCCGTTTGTCAGTCTGTCAAGACCCTTTTTCTGAGGAACGCATGTAGGTATTAATTTGAAATTAATATCAAATTCGTAAGTCTATGGGCCCTTGTAGTTCTAAAAAAAACAAGCGTCTAAGTCAAAGCAATAAAAATATACGGCCATTTATGCGACATAGTTTTGATACTCACCTAGAATCATGAAATTTGGCAGCAAGCAACGTCTCACAGCTCATGTAAAGGAAAAAGCCCGAAAATATTAATTTGTAGTTTTAACACACAAAATATTGTTTTGCGATTACAAACTTACATTTGCAGTTGGAGAATTGACCATGGCGTATATCGATGTATGCGGGAGAACATGTTTTTCATCTACAATGTTAAATTTGTTTTTGGGATAAATTCTTCCCAACTACGGAACCCTTTATTGTGAGCTTATAGTATTCAATAACTCAAGATCAAATGCAGTGTCATTAACAAGAAACACCTGTGTTACACCGCTGCAGTAATCCGAGTGTCGGTCGAATACATCCGAATGGACTTCCGAGCTTCGCAATCTGCTTTCTTTTTGCTCTCTCGGATAAATCTATCAACGGCTACCAACTACAAACCCATTAGGATCGCATACAGCGAAATGGGGTTTTCTGAAATTCCTTGGTAAGTTGGCAAAATGTTTTAGATCAAATGCGAGGATATGTTTTTAAATCAAATATGCATAGTATTACGATTATCACCACATCCAGCGGGGTAATTGACTAACAGTAGCAATGGCTTTCCTTTTGACAGTTCAACAACATTCATTGCGTTATTTACGTTGTTGAGCAGACATATGAAGCAATGGATTAGCAATGGAAAGTGTGTTACGCAATTAGAGTCCAGCTATGCTTATCTGCGTTGTACAAAAACGTATAATAGTAATACCAACATGGGACAATAATTATTAATAATAATAATAATAATTACCCCACCGCCGTATCTCTACGTTGACGTCGTGGTGGGGCTTGCGCGCTCCAAACTCTGGGTCTGTGCCGGTAGAGTTTACTTTGCCGGAACAGGTCTAGGATGAGGGGCTCTTTTTATCGGCATAACACGGGTGGAAGAAATTTTTAATATTCTCTTGAAAGAGAATTATTGTATTCTTAAGAGAATATAAAGTTATCTCAAACCTCATTATGTTGTAGAATGACCTTCGTAGAAACCAAAGACAGAATGAAGATTTCTAAGCCCGATGTCAAAGATTAACATAAAATCATTACCCTCCTTTGGCTTTGCCGTAGTCGGGTAAAAAAAACGCTTGCCTTTGTATAGATAAAAATAATTATGTCTATTCGTCGTAAAGTTCGTTTTTTCACCCCCGAGACTAATTTCACAGGTGCAAATGTCTGTCAACTCCAAATTGAAAAAACAAACAACAATCACTTGAAATGTCAAATTAGTCTCTGGGATGAAAAAACTAACTATAATAGAAAATAGATAGAAGTGGTCATATTATTATCTGTAATGGCAAAGGAAACATGAAATGTGAAAAAAAATAAAAAAATACCACATGTACTCGTTTGATCATCCATGTGGGTAGAAAATTTCTGAAATACAGGTGCTTGATGCCTGCCGATCGATTCTGTAAAAATATCACCGTGAAACTTAGGTAAAGTCAGCTGTCAATAGTGTTAATCCCTATCATCCTGCCGGTCGATTTGTGACAGTGACAGCTCACTTCACGCTCACTTCACCTAAATTTCACGTTGATCTTTTTACAGAATCGACCGACTGCTATAAACCAGGCTTTGCTGGAACAAAGAGAATTCCCACGAAGCCAATTTTAGCTACTAAAGTATTTGTTCTCTATAAACAAGAACGCTATTTATAGCGGAGTAGCCATTATTTAAACAACCGATAGATATTCATTTTGTGGTTGCAATTCTACTCGACCACCAACCACTGTTTTCATATACTGAAACAGATAACTAATGAATCATAGAATTTCGTTGATTATATTGTTTTGATGTTGTGTACTAGGCTACTATTGTTTAATATAGAAACCGCAAAATTCATTATTTAACTAATTAGGTTTTTAGTTAATAATTGAAAGAATTGACCACATTAACATGACTGATTCATACCCCACGATAATAAACAACTCGGTTACTACTTATTTCGTTTTTATGAAATGTGTAAGGGGTCGTTCATTAATTACGTGACGCGTTTAGGGTGGGAGGGGGTCGAGCCTAATCTCACGTGGGGGAGAGAGGGGGGTATCGCCAAATCTCACGACATCTCACCAAGAGCGGGTCGAAATACCGCCAAAATTGCCTTACGTAATTAATAAATTAACCCTAATTCCATTCAGTGTACATTAAAAATAGCCCCGGTCAAAGTGACCTCTGCGCTGCCACCTTCGACAAGTGGCGAAGTTTTGGCCAACAAGATTTGAAATATTGTGGTGACAACAATACGAAGAAGAAGAAAGAAGTGTACAGTAAGCAAAACAAGTAGATTCAAAAATTTACAATCGAAACGAAAAAATTAGATCAGCTGTAATACTAGAATAAAATAAACTGCTAAAAAACTGTGCCAAAATAAAGTTCATAATGATATGTAAAAGTTTGTTGCAGACCGTTCAATAAACTAACTATAATAATGCGTTCGCAATTTATTTGCCAAACATGTAAACAAACACGAGTTTTAGGAAAAACAACAGTTAACACCTACACATAAGGTTCAGTTTGCGCTACAACTTAATATTTTTTATTACGTTTTCCATAGTACTAGTCAGTCTAAAATCAACTTTATTTACCCTAGTATAAAGTTGATGTTTGTTTAAGTAGAAATAACATCAATTCGAAACAAGGTTTTATATAATATGTCGTGGCCAGATCTTACAGTCCGGCCGAAGAGAGAATGCGTTCGTGACAGGTCTCAGGAACGCATTCTCTCCGTATTTTATAAATGACTCGCTTCTGCCCACGACTTCATCCGCGTGAATTTCCTTATTAATTTTATACCTATGCCCCTCCCCCGTACCCCCAGCTCCCCTCAGCTCCTTATATGTTCCTTGCGTGTTGTATGTTAAATAGCCTAAAATAATTAGACTATCAAGTGCAAAAATAATTGTGAAAACCCGACAGTTCGTTCTAGAAATTAGCACGTTCAAAAAAGCAACACAGCTTTATTATTAGTAGTATAATATGTCGCAGTAAGATGGTTGAAGCCGTGATATAGTTATATCCCTAAGGATATTGCTATTATCCGTAATATAGTTATATGAAAGCGATTCATTCATAACTGTCTGACTAGGAATATAACTATGATATACGAGCACGATCTAGTAGTATAACTATTAGGGCACTGCGATGAAATAGGTTATGTTAGAACTATGACCAACTACGCGCGAGCCGAGCCCTTCCCTTGACAGCGGCCTGCGACCGCTACGTCGAAATTGGTCGCAGTAACAAAATTATGGCACTTCGACTGTTATCCGCTACAGTAACATACTTATATGAATATAAGTATGTTACGGTATATAGCTATATCCATAGGGATATAACTATATCACGGTTTCAACCATCTTACTGCTTCATATAGATATATTCTTACCCATAACAAACTGGAATAAATCCTTATCCTCAATTCATTACTAAGAATGCTCATAGCGAGACTGACTTTGAGAGCACTAGTAACTGAAACCTTTGTTTACGTCATCCTGACGATGAATGGAGCCTCTAATTTACAAAACGGTGAGCTAAGGTTTAAAATTAGACCATTCTATTGAATTATTCTTCACTTCATTTTGATATTTATTACAATACGTAGGTACCCATACTCACTAAATTAAACCTCAAACCACAGAACAGCTTGACGCACAGGAAAACGTTTATATGTACCTTTGCGCTTATGGGAAGTGTTAACGCATAATGACTGTTACATGATAATGAGAACGTAATTAATACGCTAAACAGGACAGTAACATTTCTAAAATGACAGAGAACAGACCGCTCATTTAAATTAAAAATTTATAAAAGTGAATGCACACAAAAATTTAAGAAGAATGTAACACAAAATTTGAATTTGAAGAGACTACCTGGACTCTTGCAGCAATAGATAATTGAGTGTCAATAATCAGCGCTTGAAAAAAATATGTGATACTTTAGTACCTTGTTAGGCTGTCAGTTGTATTAAGAAAATTGGATAAACTTGGAAAATGGCTGTATGTAATTACACCAATGCAGGTGGTGTAGTGGGATCGGAATATGGGATAGATTTCCAGTCGGACGAGGAACTGGCAGCAGTTGGTCTGTTCCGGTGCTACTCAGAAGCACTGGTTCAGTTCGCTTCGGCGTGCTGCGTGATCTTCATGCTCATCGGCATCCCAGGCAACCTTACCACCATTGTCGCACTTGCTAGGTGCGAAAAGGTTAGTGTTTAGTTTAGCAGTTTTTCCTCTTTTGAGTCCACGTTTAATTTGAAACTAAGTTTATTATTATTTCTTCTTTAAATATCGATACCACGACAAAACCGAAGATAGTAGAGACGTACAGTTAAAAAGACAAAAAAGAACTTGTATAGATATCCCAGCCATGTGGTTAAATTAGTCAGCTAATTGGACGCTTATGCCGTTCATGGAAAGGCGTAAAAAAAACGTCATCTAATTAAATTGCTAAAGGACAACTAGCCAAGTCATTGAGCGCAACGTTTAACCAGATGGCTGAATGTCATGTAGTCATTTAGTTAAACTGGGTGAAATAAGTTAGGTTAGGTTAGAACTGTGATCACCGCGCAAAAGCTGAACAAGCGAAACGAGCGGTGCCGCAGCAGCGGCCGGCGAGCGCTATTTCCAAGTTACTCGCATTTATTTTTACACCAATTGAATCACTTGCTGAGTCTTGGTCAGTTATCTTCAAAGGGCAGACTTTCAATACGCCAAGTTGATAAACGAATGGTTCTAGTTCAATTAACTATCGGCCTAGGCATCCAATTGGATGCCGGCGTTTAATGAACGGCCTAGGCGTCCAATTAGCTTGCTAATTTAACCAGATGGCTGCGACATTGACACTTGAAAGAGAAACACCATACCTGCACATAGTCTTTTTTTTTATTAAGAATTAAAAACAACTGTACATAAATAACAAATGATACCAAATTAATAGATAAAATTAAAATATAATATCCTACCTAAAACCACAATATTTATACTGTTTTAAACAAACTATAAGATGGTGTCGTTTTTAGAATTTGTGAAGGTCTGTCCTTCTGTCTGTTTTTTAATGATGTTATTTTCCGTATTTTGATCGGTAATACCGACATAATTTTGTAGCTGATTATTGATGTATTTTTGTAATATACCTAGTATTATACTTAGTAACTTAAGAGATGGCGTTGTGAAAGATTTAGAGCAGTAGTGATGAAAATGATGTGTTTGTTATATTTTCCAACTTTCACGCAAACTTAGCGAGACGAGAATACGTACTGTTATTTTTTTGAAGTTCGATTTGAATGTTACTACAGTACGGAACCTTTCGTGTGCGGGTCCGACTCGCACTTGGCCAGTATTTTAGTTCAGATAAATGAAAATACTAAACGAACAATAATTTTCTTATCAAATTAAAAAAATCGCAAAGATAAATTTGTATTTCATTATGATCCTGTGAATAAAATATTTTTTGCAGTTGCAGAAAATCGCCGATATTTAAATAAAATATTCGGTACATGATACTCAGAAGTTTCAAATTCCAAACTTGTTTAGTTGTTGCGATAGAGCTCGTACGAAAATGGTCTAAAACTGACAACTTTTACGGGCACAAATTTCTACATTTTTGAAGATAAAAAAAAATAAGCATATACAGGGTGATTGGAAGATGGGTGCAAAGCTTTAAGGTGAAGATAGTATAGACAATTTAGAACCATTTAAGCCATGGTTGTCTTAGACGAAGTCTTACCAATTTTTTTTTTTTTTAATAAGGTTTAAAAGACGAATTGTACAATTTTTTTATTTTTTCTTAGCTTTAAATGTCTGTAAAAAAAATGTCTAATGACACAGAAGCCTAAAACATGTTTTGCTTGATTGCTTACACATTACTTTAATTAAATAAATAAAAAATGAATTCATTTATCATTCAATTTGGCCATAATTATGCAGTTTACATTAAATTTTGAGAATTTCCGAAAAAAAACTTAAAAATTTGGTTAAAAATATTTGGTAAGACTTCGTCTAAGACAACCATGGCTTAAATGGTTCTAAATTGTCTGTACTATCTTCGCCTTAAAGCTTTGCACCCATCTTCCAATCACCCTGTATATTTGTACTCTACTCTATGAGTTCTAGACAATGACACATGCCGTAAGATATTTTTTTCAAAATGAAAAGTTTATTATATAGCCACCCTACATTTTTTTACTTTATTTAATTTTATTATTTGTTGTTATAGCGGAAAAATAAATACATAATCTGTGAAACTTTCAACTGTCTACCTATTACGGTTCATGAGATACAGCCTGCTGACAGACAGACGGATGGACGGACAGCGGAGGCTTATATAGTAATAATAGGGTTCCGTTTGGAACCCTTCCGATACGGAACCCTAAAAAATATTGCGAGGACTGTTTATAGATTTTTTTAAGCACGTTGTGTTATCGTTAATAATGACGCGCTTAGAAATTTTTATCTTCCATACATGGCTACAATACTTATTTGGCGTAAATTATCTACTGGATTGTGGTCGCATATTCTGACACAAAACTATTTATAATTATAATTCATGTAATAAATATTCCGTTTGTCCTTCTTCAGGTCCGAAATGCGACAGCGATATTCATAATAAACCTTCACACCAGCGACCTGATGTTCAACTGCTTGATCCTGCCGATGACCGCGATGACCTTCGCAAAGGGGCACTGGACCCATGGTTGGGTAATGTGCCGGGTGTATGCTTACTTCAAGTTCGTGTTGAACAGCACTTCCATCTTCACAGTACTAGCAATCAGTATTAACAGATACGTCATTGTTTGTCATCCACTGCTGTATCCCAAGTAAGTGATGGTCTCATTGTTTGGTTAGCTTTACTTTTGTATTACCATATTGTAAATAATAAAACAGAAAAATAATTTAAAACAATATTTGTGTTGAATACTAGAGAAACTTTTACTCCAACTATTTATTTATTCATCCAGGTTGTATAAAAGAAGAAACATATCAATATGTATATTGATGATCTGGTCATCGGCCTTTGCAATATTTCTGGCTACTAACTTCGGGGCATGGGGTCGATTCGACTTGGAACCCAGCGGAGGATTCTGCACCATGATGCCAGACAAAAATGGCAGATCTCCGAAGAAGTTTCTGTTGACTATTGCCTTTGCGGGACCGTACCTCATTATAGGCTTATGTTACGCCCAAATATGGTGGGTGGTGCAAACTGCAAAGAAAGTCCAGGGTAAAAATCCTAGACCTACAAGGCCCACACACTTGCCACTATCACAATCTCAATCAGATATTTCAAATGATGGAAGAGAGCTGGTTAGCTTCAATCCTTCAAGTCCTGTAAGCAGTACCGCTGAATTTGTGGCAACACTGCCAATTGATAGCGACAAAACGCCAACTAGCAGTGAAGCGACTACTCCTCGGTCTCCTAAAGAAGAAAAACCTTACGAAAAATACTTCAAGGCTCCATTCAGAATGACAAGGAAACTAGTCAGGCGGAAAGTCCCTACAAGTAGAGACAAGAAGCTTTGTGCCATGATTGCTGCCATCATGATTTCTTTCTGCATCTCTCATCTACCGGTAATGGCGACGAGACTCGCATACAAGGAGTATAAGTCTGAGCCTAGAGTTAATATTTTCTCCCATCTGTTGGAGTATTTGGGCACGTGCATTAACCCCATAATCTACGTGTTAATGTCGAAAGAATATCGGCAGGCTTACCAGAGTCTTTTTGAGGCTATCATACAAAAGTTTCAGGCACTCAAATTAAGAAATCCTCAGTGATCTTCTGGATTGCGTTTATGCTTTCAAAGCCTACTCGGGTGTCGAGATTTAAGATCATTGCTCTCTGATATTTCTTACAGCATTGAAAATATATAACAAGTCCGTCCCGCTAGCAATCATGCTGAATGGCAATTTTTTTGACAAAATTAATATACAGGGTGATTGGAAGATGGGTGCAAAGCTTTAAGGTGAAGATAGTATAGACAATTTAGAACCATTTAAGCCATGGTTGTCTTAGACGAAGTCTTACCAAATTTTTTTTTTTTTAATAAGGTTTAAAAGACGTATTGTACAAATTTTTTATTTTTTCTGAGCTTTAAATGTCTGTAAAAAAAATGTCTAATGACACAGAAGCCTAAAACATGTTTTGCTTGATTGCTTACACATTACTTTAATTAAATAAATAAAAAATGAATTCATTTATCATTCAATTTGGCCATAATTATGCAGTTTACATTAAATTTTGAGAATTTCCGAAAAAAAACTTAAAAATTTGGTTTAAAATATTTGGTAAGACTTCGTCTAAGACAACCATGGCTTAAATGGTTCTAAATTGTCTGTACTATCTTCGCCTTAAAGCTTTGCACCCATCTTCCAATCACCCTGTATTTATTACTTTTGCTCAAACAAAGGAGTTAGGACTGTTAAAGAGGAAAAGCTATTACTTAATTGTAAGTAGGTCAATCATGGAAATAAACAATGTTTTCTGAATATTATTTTCATCAGGATAGACAAAACAGTATTACCAGTATACCGCAAATTATGTTCCTACATAATATTATTTTTCCTGTTGATCCGAATTGTATATAGCTTTTGTTTATTGATCTCATATTAGTATTATATAAAAGGACAGCACAGTACAGGTACCTACAATGTACCTAAAGGTATTGGTATAGCAATATTTCCTACCCTACCTTGACAGAAGATAAAACTATTTACCGTTGGCAGGGAATGAAAGAAAAACCACCTACTACCTAAAAATAATGGGTGTGTAATGTTTGGCATAATAACAAATGCTCTAATTTCACTTAAACTAACGTTCATATGACATAATTTTCATAAGACATAATATCAAATGACATAAATTCATATGACCTAATATTTCGTATCATATAATATTCATTTAACATAATAACATTTAGTATAACGTTCATTTTATATAATTTTCAATATGTATAATATTCTTTTAATATAACGTTCATTTGACCTAATATTCTTATGACCTAAAATTCATGTTTAATGGGCACAGTTCTAGCCTAACTCAAATGGCACTTAACCAAACCTTAAAATATTCTATGCAAGGTCGAGGGTGGGCCTGGTCGACGGAGCCCCGCTTCGCGGGGCTCCTACTTATGGGTGGTTTATAAAAAAATAACCGAGAGTCGGGGTGCCCTAAAGTCCAGATTTCATCCAGGTGTATAGGGTATAAAGTGAAGAAAAAAAAAAATTAATACAATATTCATTTAATCATAACAAATATTACATCTTATTTTAATAATATGCTAAATGAATATTATGTGAAATGTGCATTATAGGAAATGTTCATTATTTCATATGAAATTAGGTAAAATGAAATTATATCAACAATTCATTATGTCAACTGATCGTTATGTTAAACAAAATTATGTTAACTGAAATTATGTCAAGTGAACGTTAGATATTTTGTTATTATGCCAAACATTACACCCCCAAAAATAATATAGGGCGCACTATAAGTGTACTTCCGGAACTGGCCACTTACCTACACAATATTTAAAAAGTAATTTACAACATTTGAAAACGGAACTCTTTGGCTGTAGAATACAGTTCGTTTCATCTAACTGTCAATTGTTTGTCATTTTAAACATTGTGGCGTCATTTTAGCTTGTCCTCATCACCATGAATTAAACGCGTGAAAATTTTCGTAATATGATTTTCTACGATTTTAAGTGTAATTTGACAGCACAGCAGAGCCTCGATCGGGTTCGAACTGCTTTTGGCGATGAAACACCATGCAAGACGACTATTTATAGCTGGTGCAGAATTCAAGCACGGTCGTGTCAAGCTCAGTGACGAATTTCTTGATTGTCGCCCGTCCACCGCTGTGAACAACAAAAACATCGATGCTGTGCGCCGTATGATCAAAACAGACAGGCATGAGATTCGGGCATTTATTGGCATTAGCATGAGTCAAATAAAATCAATCCTATAAAAACATTTGGGTATGAAAAAGCTGTGTGAATCCCACACAATTTGACTGAGACTCAACAATCGGAACGCGTCACTTGGTGCAATGCCATCCTTACCCGATTCAAGGAAGGGGCGTCAAATTTGGTGTGGGACATAGTAACAGGTGACGAAACATGGATTTATTGCTACGACCCTAACACAAAGCAGCAATCGACCGTTCATCACCAGAAAAGACTGTCGTAGAGTATAAAAAACGTGTTTCCGAGGTCACCATGGAGAAGTGGCATAAATATTTTCAAAATTGATTTATTCATATGAAAAAGTGCATTTACGCTAACGGAGAATATTTTGAGAAACAATAAATTAATTTTTGACCATTCAAAGTTATTTATTCTCATTGATTCCGGAAATGTTTAGTGCGCCCCACGTATCAACTATTATATGTTATATTTCGTTTGTAATCTTATTTGTTTCTAGTAGTATATTGGCTTTAAATTAAATAAATAAATCATATTTTTACGTATTTTTAACTCTGTTCGGGACATCTATTAACATTTTTGTAACCTGTAGTGCTATTCTGTAAAAATCTCACCGTGAAAACTTAGGTGAAGTGATCTGTCAATAGTGTCAAACCCCAGCAACAGCCGTTCGATTCTGTAAAAATATCACCGTGAAACTTTGGTGAAGTGAGCTGTCAAGTGTTAATCCCTAGCATCCTGCCGGCCGATTTGTGACAGGGACTGTGACAGGTGAAATGACAACTCACTTTAAGCTCACTTCACCCAAGTTTTCATGGTGAGATTTTTACAGAATCGACCGGCTGTTTACAAATGAATATTTTAGCCTTTTTTTAATAAAGTATAGAATCGAAGATTGGTCTCAGCCCGCAAGTTTTATTCGCAATTTTAGACCGGGAATTTGGGACACGATATCTTCTAGATCTTCTCTTCTTCAGTAAATTCTATCTTCATATCCTTCACTGAAGAAAGTTACAGAACTTTGACAAAACTACATTTATTTTCTTTCATTTATTTAAAATAGGTACGCCAATAGTACGTACTTCACTAAGTACATAGATGTTTGACAGACAGTTGAACATAAGAAAATGGCGGATCCGTGGGGTCTTCTGCTACGTGTTTAGGCCCAATAACAAGACCCAGGCTACAAGGCTTTTTTTTAAAATGATTTTGTTTTATTTTATTCGTAATTCGTCGTTGCTCAAACTTCAAACGTCAATAATTTCATTTAAAAATAACATAACTGGCAACATTTTTTTTATTTTTCCTCTAATGTATCTGTAGAATCTTATAAAATTCGTATTTGATGCAGATGATTACTAGAAAATTAAATACGAGCCCTTAAACTACAAACAAATTAAAAATAAATACCGAAAGCCCGACTTTGAGTTGAATTGAAAAAAAATTACAGTGATAGCGCCGTTCTAATTTTAGGAAAACATCTTTGGTTTATGCCCGTTCTAACGATATGCAATATGCACAAATTCTTTTAAAACAACTAGAACAATTCGCCAATTTTAACTGCCTGCGCCTTTTTTCACAGAACTCTACATTTGCGAAAAGTGAAATTAATTATATACAAGCAAATATTATTTTTACTTCCTTGATTCTACAAGTATTCTAGAAAGAAAAAAAAAATTGTTGCCGGTTATGTTATTTTTAAATTAAATTATTGACGTTTGAAATTTGAGCAACGACGAATTTCTATTAAAATTAAAAAAAATCGTTTTAATAAATCCGTATGGCCTGGGTCTTATTCGTGTTATTGGGCCGGCCCCACGGATCCGCTATTTTCGTATGTTCAACCGTCTGCCGAACATCCTGTATATATTTTACATAAATTAAGAAAAGTTATAGGTATTGATATACAGGTGTACATGACATTCACATAAGTACTGAATTAAAGCAACATCTTCTAAAATTATACAAAATTAAAAAATATTAATGCAAAAACAAAACGAAACAGCTTTGACTTATGTAGAATATATAGAATATATTTATTTGCATTAAACATGGTACAATAATGGTCTTAATAATAGGGTTATGATCTACATGTCTCGCCATGGACTGGCATACAAATATTTTTTAGGAAAAGTAGTTCCTAAAAATTATGCAACTAGCATCAATATTAACAGTAGTATAGGCAACAGTCATTATACTTATTAATACAAAAGTGTAATTCTAAAATGTTGACAATGTTTATTAACGGTTTTAAATCTAAGCAGTATATTTCTATCAGTAAATCAGTAACAATATTTATCATGTAGGTAAGAAGACTTATAAAAAAACAAAATTGACTGACACAAATATCAAATATACAAAATAAGCTTAACTTTGACTTTGACATTTAAACATACCAAGTGAGAACAGAGACTGACTTCAATCAGCTGTCTAATAGCGTAAACATTTTCGGTAAACTATTAACTTTAATCTGTTTCATTTTGACAGTTTAACAACATTAATTGCGTTATTTACGTTGTTGAGCAATTTTTTTTCGAACTTATGAAGCAATGGATTAGTAATCTGTTTCTTAATGATTCAGATTGTGATTGATCATGTATTACGCAATTAGGGCGCAGGTCATGCTTTTGAAAAATCTAAAACACGAAAGAACACCAACTAGGCACAAAAAAGCGCTTGATAATTTTCGTCCCGTACTTTTATTGTTCACGGTTGTTAAGACCGGCTGCAGAAAGGCGTCGCAAAGTGCTTGTCTCAGTTCGTTAGTTGTTCATTAGTGTTCTGGGGAGACAATGGCGTACTGTAATGTTCATTTGCCCACCACTATACGCGGTACGCGGTACGCCACTACGATGCTACGCCACTTTGCTCCCGATTCGCCACTTCTTTTTAATGACTCGGCGTGTTGTTTACATGATAATGTCTGCTAAATTGCTGTGATTTAAACGCTGCTGTTGTTTATGGAGAGAGGATGAGAAAAATGTATGATTAATTACTTATGACATATATTTAATTGGCTATTGAGGAAGGAAGAAGTAAATGTAATAGGCAATACGAGTTGACATACTTTATGACACTTGGAGAGGAAACTCATGGCCTGAGTATATGTGTACAACATATACTCAGGCCTACTTCCCGGGGGTAGGCAGAAATTACAGAACGCCACCTGCTATGTATATACCAGGTGGCGTTCTGTAGTTTCTGCCTACCCGTACCCGTTCTGTAGTTTGTGTGGGATCGTATGATCCTAACATACTTTTGCCTCGTTTACGTTCATACATCGTTAATTTACTTTGGTTACGATTACATTGTTTTCGAGGAGCTCGTGGCTAAGTAATAACGCTGGGGTCGATCCAACAGTTTACGCTTGCCAGGGTTGGTCCGTGGACGGGTGACCATCTTTACGTATCGAGATTCCGCCGTGCCTCGGAAAGCACGTTAAGCCGTTGGTCCCGGCTGTCATTGTTGACGTCATCACGTCAACGCCGGCTGTCACTGAAAACCAGCGTTGGGGCTCTTTCTCGCATAGGGTCGCAGCATTATGCTGAGCGATGGCCGTTTTGCGTGGATGTGACGCATATTTTCCCCCAAATTGTTTATTTTTGTGTTTTGTTCTTTCTTTGCGTCATGTGTACCGCAAATAAACGTATTTTCTTTCTTTCTTTATTTCTTTCATTCGTGGATCTTAGACAGTCGTTACGGGTCGTCAGAAGCCCGAAAGTCTGACAACCAGTCTTACCAAGTGGTATCGTCGTACCCAGTTACTGGGTTGTGGAGGTCAGATAGGCAGTCGCTCCATGTAAAATACTAGTATGCAGCTGCAGCCGGTTAGACTGGAAGCCGACCGCAACATAGTTGGGAAAAGGGTAGGCGGATAATTATATTGTATTCTACAATAGAATTGTGTGTGCGCTCTGTGCAGTGTTACAATGGTCACCAAATTTTATTAAAAAATTTACCGAATTTATTCGAAAAACAAAACTGACTTGCTTGGTCCTCATTAATTATCATCACCCTCCCAACCAAAAGACCGCTTGGATATTTAGCCCAAGTTAGTTTCAAACCAAAGCAAAACCAAAATACGTGTCTAAAGACGAGGTAATGTGAATAAATATCACTTAAATAGTTTAATTAGTGGTAGAAGTTTCCTCAATGTTCCGAACGTAGGGGTGTGCCCCACTGAGGTCCGTATTTCACGTTTATTGGTCCCGAGCGGGTCCTAGTCGGGAGCAATGCAGTGAGTTCAATGTTCGATCATTGCCCAATGGAGGTTAGACAGGCTCAGGTGGATGTTTAGCACGTTTGAGTTTAGGTGCATTTATCAAAACTCATTTAGTAGGTACAATGAAAATATAACTGGCGAAATGCGGGTGTACTACTCGTATATAGTACCTCTGTCTATCCCATAAAAACATAAAATCCATGACCTAATCCTTCGGGGAAACAAGGCATATGTTATGTTGTGTTTTTTAATGTCCAAAAAAATATGTTATGCTTTTACAATTTTAGCGGATTCCTGAAAAAACAACCCTGAAGACCCCTTGAACCCTAATAGGTACGGAGTTCAGAAGTAAAAAGAAGGTGACGCCGTTTAAGCCGGATTTATACGAGTATGACTGTGTTGTGTCGTGTCGTGACGCCGAATGACGCAGTGTTAGCCAATCAAAACTCGTTGTGATTTGTCGTAGGAACAGATTCGTTCGATTGGTGTATCCCGCGTCACACAGTAATGTGTCGGTGGCTTAATACAGTATTTATGGAAATCATTGACCATCATAATCGCCAATAAAATCAAAAACTAACAACAGTCTCGCATCTACACTAACTACTTACCTGCATAAACCTGTCATTAAATAATCAATCAATCATCCTATCGCAGTCCACTGCTGGGCATAGGCTCTCCCATGCTGCACAACAAGACTCTGTCCTCCGCTTTCCGCATCCAGTCTGACCCAGCCACCTTTTTAAGGTCGTCGGTCCATCTACCTCAAGAAATAATGTTCGTGCTGAAAAAGCACGAAGACACCTCGACACAGACATACATACAAACACAGATTAAAACGTGCCCGTCCGTTTAATATGAAATGTATTTTCGAGACAATGATGAATGGTCATCGTTACCATATTCAATTTCCATCGCAAATATTTAGTTTCAATTTCGCTATCGAATCGGCACGTTAAATATGGCGGAAGTGACGTCATGCGTTCGGATTTTATACCTGGGGGATTTATGGTGGAACTGGCTACTGCTGTAGGACATGTTTGTGTCCTGAACTGGCTTGGAACTTTGTCAAGGGATTTATTTTCGGTTAAAGGTTCGAAATATTAAAACAAAAAAAAGTTTTTTTTTAAATTTCCTATTCTTGGAAAAGCGTTTATTTCCTGAAAGCCGTGCTTTTCCTAGGAGGAAAAAAAACGTAACACTAGCTCTTTTATTTTTAACCGACCGCCAAAAAAGAGGAGGTTCTATGACCTTGTTTTTTTTTTTAATTTATATCAATAGATATTCTCGTCAATTTAGGACTGATTTTGAAAATTCTTTTTCATTTGGTAGAGGAAGGTCGCATATAAATTGTATTAACTTTGCTTGGGTAGTTTTTGAGTTAGCTTCTAAATACGTATTTTTCGCACTTAGTCTAGATGTTATAATAACTTCCTGTCACTGTTATTTACATATCAGGTCTGTATTCGAATTTGTGTGTCTACCCCAGACAAATTCGAATACCACAACAAGAATGTGAAACATAAACTTTTTACAAAAAAAACAACCGACTTCCAAAAAAAACACTACAAAGTGAAAAACAGCTCTGATTTCGGAAGTCGGTGGCAAAAACCGAAAATTCTATACCAAAGACACTGATTTCCGAAATGTAAGTTATTTTTCACTTTGTAGTCTTTTTTTGGAAGTCGGTTGTTTTTTAATTCTAATAGAGATCGTTTAATTCAAAACTTCCCTCCACTGCATACACTTTTCAAATGTTTGTACATACATGTTAGTGGAGGATGCAGTTTTATAGTAGATAAACGATCTCTACCGGAAAAAACCGGGAAAATGTATCATGTCAATAATGACAGGATACGTTTTCAGTGACCTCCAATTGGTTACTACCCAACACAAACTGAAGTTAAGGAGACCTTGCAGCACATAATAAATAAGTTTTAAAACATCCTCGCCCTGCAGATGCGGCCAGCAGTTCCTTTGTGCTTATCAATCGCCATCAGGAGCAGCTAGCTCTTAGAATTAATTAATTACTACAGTGTCTAAAGAAGAGAGCTTATTTAGTGCTGCCACGTGTGAGTGAAGACTACGTTTATTTACTTAAAGTTAACTTAAACTTATGTCTCTATAACCGAAATATCCTAAGCAATTAGCAATCTCTATGAGATTTTAGTAATGAATGTAATGAGTGTTATTCAGCGATATTTTCTGAACTGTTGAGAATATCCCGACTTTCAATTATTTTTATGATATGTGGCCACCTCCACTTTACCCCATTTGCCTTTGGACCACTACGTTTGAGACACCCTGTAAATGTGAAAGTTTGTATGTTTGTTCCTCAATCACGCAAAAACGGCTGAACGGATTTGGATGAAAATTGGCACACCGATAGACAATGACCAGAGTTAGAACCTAAAGAACTTTTTATCCCGGTAGTTTACTCCGGTGGGATAATTTCCGACCAGCAAGCGGACGAAGCCGCAGGCAAAAGCAGTTTGTATATAAGTACATTTCGAAATCTACCTATGGCTGCCATTGGGGAAGCTGTTCAGTATAATGAAAAGTTTTTTGTAGTTAGTGGATGCAGGTGACTAAATGAACAAACTGGATTATTCACAGTATAAGCAACATGAACTCAAAGCTATTAGAAAGCACGTCTCCCTCCCTTCCCCAAATGACAAACGCCCCCTATAGACTCCGGAGTTAAAAGATAAATAACGTTTCCCCCAAACTTGGACAAAAATTAAACTTTAACAGCATCTGTAGCCACTTAGATTGAGATTATGAGTGTAACATTTCGTGCTGAAGATGAGAACGGTATTAAAAATGTAGATTTTTCTTTGGACCTTCCCATCGCTGCTGAATTCTAAATAGGGTGGCGGCGAACCGCACTCGATGTAACAGTCCCTTTGCCGCTTCACAAACTACGATTGGTCTCTGAAAACAGCGGCGCCGTATCGTTGTATTTAGAGTTCCGTATCCATAGGGTTATACATTTTAACCTGTGAATAAAATAGTGACTGCAGCCGATCTTTATCTAGAAATGCGTTGAGATATGGCATTTTTTAATTTAGGGAATTCTCTTGTATTAAATCTCAGACATTACTTGATCTAAATCAAACTGATAGGTGAGAAGCGTTGGCGCACATTGAACATTTTCCACAAAAGATCGAAACAGCATCCGCTAAGCATAAAAGAGTCTGCACACTAAACCGTACCATACCATGACCGTGCTATGAACGAATCAGGCATGGAATGCAAGTTAACACGGACTACTATGCCAACTAGAACGTATCAACAGCGTATCATACCCATGCATAACGGTGTTAGGGACCGTAGCATCCGGTTATTCATAATTCAAAATTCAAAAGTCATTTATTCAAACTAGGCTGAGAATCAGCACTTTTCGAACGTCAAAATTACATAAGACAGTCCCCCAAAACGCCCACCCTTCACCACTTCCTAGTGCGTTACCTATGAAGAAGAAGTGGCTCAACAAACTCCCCAGCAGTACAGCTGTCTGTCTATCATCCGTGTGTCCTATTCATACGGTTCCCGTTCTCTCGGTTGTAGTAGTTCACGTGTGTTTTCGCCAGTATGCTCACAGTTACACCGCCTACGCGCAGCTGTCTGGCAACCTCGCGTGCCATGCACGGAACATATCAACACCAGCAAAATATTCTCGCTGACAATTGTTGACGCAACGAGTATGGCAAGCGACGGTGTTGGTCGGTGACGGCACGGTCTAGTGGAGATCATAGTCTGATACATTTCAATACAAAGAATATTGTTTTGCCTGACTCGTTCCTAGCCATATCATGGTATGATAGGATGCAGCGGTAGTGGACATACTCTTTAACCTCATCTGCTTGAAATCCCATTAGAGCTGAAAAAAACAACTCATTCGTTTAAAATTTCATGGTTGCTAATCTAAACTGGAATGAAAAACTGAATGAAGAGATACCATTTATTTAGTGCGGCATCTCTCATTTTAGATGCAACCGCTATTTTCGGGGCCGTGATTTTACAACACATCCGAAAGGGATTTGGCGAAAGCTTGAACAGAGAATATGCGCAAGCAAAACAAAACTTTGCGGTTTGTACTTTAGAAGTCAAAATTGCTTGCGGTAAAATAGCTTGACTATGTTGAACCAGAGTCAACCAGTGCATAAGCATATTTTTATGTTTATTTCAGGGCTGGATTGCGCCTGCAGTGAATTTGAATAGCACAGTTTGTGAAATATGCAAGTGATATCACGTGTAGTCGTATAGTTTTATTTACATCCGGTCGTTGAATATGAATATCCGGTTTTGACGGTGTAAATAAAAAATTGCAGTAGCGCATGAAAATGAAACAAACCTACAAATTGCATGGCATTTTTCACTTTCGGTTTTTATACAAGCCACTCACTGACATATAATATCAGTTTATTATGATTATGTAGTTGTTAATAAATTTATTTATTAATCAATTTAAGCTTAAAACTCGATGACAATATTCAATGAAATCCAGTCGGTGAATATCATAATTGGAACAAAGGAGCTATCATAAACATGTTCGCTCATGACGAAAATGTAATTAATCATGACAAAATAAAAGGCTTCATAAAATGGCCGTTCTCGTTAAAATGTGGTTAATTATATACCTACGACATTTTATAGGGCATACTATTATACAGAACGAATTCAAAATTTCTAAAAAAGAATATTTTTTCTTTCTTCGATATAGACTCGATTGTTTTACCATTATTAACGTGTTTTTTTTTTGGTGATTCCGTTTTTCAAAGTTCAAACTCACTGTTTCGTAATAGTTCCAAATAAAATCGTATTTATAAATCGTAAAAAATTGCTTGTATGAAATCATGACATTTGAGGCCATATTCTCAGACCAAATAAAAAACCAAGACATAGCGCTGCGAACAATACAGTGAAGCACGCTAAAACTACCCCTCTGCTGGGTGCATACACGCTCACACGCACACATTTACCAGCATTTACAATCAAACTACACCTCACTAAGTTGCACACATGTTTACAAAACCGGCCTCACGTCACTGTTGACACCGCTATATCTTGGTTTTTTAAAATATCTGAGGCTGTATTGCCGATTCTAATGCTTATAATTCAGTAAAGCCATATTTGTTACGGTCGCGATATCATATCTCAATCAATATTCAACCCGATATATAGACAAAGAAAAACGTAAGAAAATTTTGATTTCGCGGGCATTGATTTCTCTGTAGTGAACTCAACAGGATTCTACATTGTATGTACGCATGATTTTTACTATTATCAGCCAAAAACTTGAGCATCGTTTATTTACGCACATAAGTGTAAAATTGTTAGACCATGAGCAATCTTCTGGTCTTCCTAGAGTTAGTAGAAAGTCAAAAACTATTTCGACTGATGAGTATGCTACACACAGTTTTCCGACTTTATTTCCACGGGTTCTATGATAATTCTTTTTAAATTTATTCATACCTACTATCCACATTTCCTAGGAACGACGTAAAAAAATGGTTGACTCAAAGCAATAAGAAATGTGACCTTCTGGCGAAAGATATGGGTCCCTAGACGCGCTTCGACGAGGTTGTCATGACAAATATTTTGTGAGACTTAGGATCTTCAAGGTCGGGTAGATGTCAGGGTCGGTAGAAATCTAGAAGTTTATGTGCCTATATAGGTATGTATATATCATGCATTTTCGTCTACCATTTTATTTAAGATAGAGGTGGGTACTTAGCTTTTTGGCGTTCATTCACATTTTATTTTATTAAAAAAAGATCGCTTTTCTATTTTAATTACAATAATTCCAGAAATTTTGTGAATTCGCCGTACGCATAGTGCTAGGACGGCGAATTCATTCATATCCTGCTAGACAGAGCGGGACAGAAAAGACCGAACGCTCAAGGTCGCGGTCGGAAGCGCCTTAAGGTCAGTCCGGGTCAAACGAAGTTGTATGCAGTTTTATCATTGGAAAACGTTAGTAGCCTGTAGCTAGATTTATGTTCAGTTAATTAGCAATAATCGCGTACCTATTAAGTTATTACACTAAGAAATGAAGGTTTTCTATAAAACCTGCCACCCCATTCGAAACATGATTGTCTGACTTCCAGAGTACCTAAACATGCGACAATTCCAGACATCTGAATTCATTTCTTCGCTCTATCTATTCACCTATTCTGTGTCCATATTCCGTAAAGTATTCGGCCCTGCCTGGCACAGTGGAAGGCGACTATTTCCTCGGAATGCTCTCACGGCGCCCACACAAATCTCCCCGGTCGAACGGAACGGGTTCGAGAACCATTCGAGACATTGCTTCCGTTTTGTAGATTCGTTTCATTCGCATTTTTGTGTTGATACAGCTGATCACAAAGACGAAAGACGACATTAAGATAATGTGTTTTTTAACTACGTTTTAGTGCGAGCGTAGGTACCTATAGAACTTAAAAATATTTACTTCGTTTTTGTTTTTATCAATACTCAGAAACTTTAATTGGATGTTTATACAAATATTTACGACGACCTATACCTAGTACCTACTTAGTTATAGGCGCGGTTATCATAAATATTTTTTAGGTAAGTAGTGGAATGAAGATAGGAAGAACAACGTACGTGGCCGTTTAAAAAAAAAATGGCTTTGTAGAGCGTCGTTTGCCAGTGTGTCAGTATTTTCCTAAAAACCAATGTGCCATATTAACGCCTAAGTAATGGATCTACACTGTGACTCCTCTTTTTCATGTGTCTGTGATCTACTGCTATTTTCCCACGTCCTGACGTAACGCTAGATAATTTAGAACAAAAAACTAGTTTCTCCAGAAACGAAGCAGGAAACGAACGCTTGTTATTCAGTAAAAGAACTCGTCGATTCAAGAGAACGCTTGAAAAAACCTGCCATTGCAATTTTCTGCACCAACCTGAAAATAAATCGAGAGAGCGAGCTATGCATTCTAATTGTATACACAATGAACGGTTGCCGCATTCTCCTTACGAATCTTACTTCAGTGCACAGTACATAAACAAGAATAGTTTCGCTTTAACTCGACTTGTTCCATTCTCTTTGTAAATCTCGCGAAATTGGCGTTAGAATGTTTATTTTGCTGCACAAAGAATACACACCTTATAACACTTTAGATACATGTTTGTAGAACTACACAGGGTGGCATCCCGACATCGACGCGAAAACTGATAACATAGATTCGGTACATGATTCTGAACCCCCTGCGTCGATGTCCCTGCCACCCTGTATTACCTTAATAAAGGATTTGGCTCGCAATAGTATATACCGCCGTAACCTGCGTTAAAAATTATCGAGAGTTATTTTTAAAAAAAGGACATGATTCTGAACACCCCCCCCCCCCCCCCCCCCCCGAGTTTAAATTTATCGTCAGTTATTTAAAAAAAAATATTAACGCAGGGGCGTTCAGAATTATTTGATAATTTCCCATCCTCAAAAAAAAAAAAAAAGGGGCCTTCAGAATTATGTACTGAATCCATGGTAACAGTCTTCGCGTCGATATCCCTGCCACCTGTATATTATCTTCACTGTGTGCGGTGGTCCATTAAATTGTACAGTGAGCGATATGTCGAAGATAATATATATTTTATATTATGTTCAAAGTGTCAAGAACTGTATAGCTGTCAGGTCTGTAAAGACCGTGAATCGGTGAACTAAGTTGTAGTTTGCATGGCCCACAAATAGTGCCTTTATCTCTACCAACGCACAAAACATTCCCATTGGCCTCCCATCTTTTCATTGTGGCTCAATGTCCATATAACAAAGGCCGAAGCCCTTACCTACTTACCTAAGGGGCAAGTGGTGACCGATAGCAGGAATAGCATAATCAGCCTATAATGTTCCCACTACTGAGACACTGTAATCTAACATGCGGGGCCAGTGCGGGTTGATGTCACAATATATCTTCGATTTTTTGGTTCTAGGACATGTTTCCTCACGATGTCTTCCTTTACCGTTTTGAGAGCAGTGGTGATGACATTATTTACAAAAAGTAAAGCGCCGTTCGAACCCACGTCCGGGCCACCACTGCTCTCGATAGCAGGTATGAATAACTTAAATTGTAACGACGAACTAGCAACGTCATTAAGTACGAAGTGCAAGTGCGAGCTTTGCCTCTTCACGAAACCAGCATGATGACCAAAAATGTCCATACATCACCAGGAGAATGCTCTAGACCCAGTTGAAAAACCTCGTAATATTCTTATCTGTAAGATGGTTTTGAATCCAACTCAATAATAAAACACTTATCAATTGACAACACGAAAATGCCTTATCTTTTCTGGGAATCTTTTGTTTTAAAACTTATAACTTCGTCGAGTCCATAGACTTCAAGTCTCAATAGATTTTCAACTTGAAAACAATGAAGGACAATATAATGGAGAGAGAAATTTTCATTACTAGCATCCTTTCCACTCCACATCGCAATAGCTTCAGAACGGATAACAGCTGCAAAAGTTTAATGAATACTAGAAAACAAATTCCCGTTAGTTCCCTGCAAACTAAGTTATCGGTTGCCAGCACTAAGTTTCTAGTTCCGATCGAAATCAATTTGGAAACTGCACGAAGTTTTTAGAGTAACTCTTATCAAGAGTTTGAGGATGTTGCCATGGGAGACGTTCCGACGTAAACCAATTTGTCATCGAATACGTTACACACGGAAATTTGAGCGAAATATACGGTTTTGGGAGTTCCTGTCCCCAGTGTAGTTTCTAGAGAGAAGGATTTTGTTGGATGTCAACAGACTAAATAAGTTTAAGGAATTCAAATAATTTTTGAAATGATAACGTTCAGATTTTACGTAAACCAGAGCCATCACCAAAAAAGGGGGTACCTACTCGTTGGTAAAAAAAAAATAATATGGCAACAGCAGAGCACCTACATTCTAGATGCTGTGTTTAGGCACTTTAATTTTATCTTTGAGTGATGACTTCTGACACTATACATGATTCACAGATTGTTTATTACCGCTATACATGTCAGGGCCTTATTATCTCGTTCTCATTTAAAACCTAACGCAGATTCATTTATTATTTGATTTTATTTAATGGTCCACTAAACCAAGAGACCAGATCACGCGTCACTGCGCGTGATCTCTTACATACAAACTCAAGAAAACCTACCAAGTGCGTGGTCTGCCACTCACAGTGAAGGGTTCTGTAGTTAGAATGAATATTTACGCCTACACACTATTCAAATTATCGACCGGAAAGATAAGTTTGTCATCATGATCCCTACCCTAGCCTAATCCTTTCCCAAATATGTTGAGGTAGACTTCCAGAGTTACCAAATGCAGCTGAATACCAAAAATAAGTTTGTATTTCATACTATTTCTCGGAAAAAGTATGAAGATATACCAGATAGACCAGATTGTACCCCTTTTTTCTTTTTTTGAGGGTGGGAAATTATCAAGTATTTTCTCCCGCTCTGGGCGGAGCTGGAGGGCGTGTCAGACTTTAACTGACTAAAACCCACACGTGTTCCTTCCGTTGCCTGTGTGTCGGTGTTGCCTGATTATGGTGTCTTACGATTTCCATGCGAACGAATTCGCGGGTAGAAGCTTGTTTTTTAATAAATGTAACTTTTTTTTAATTTTCATCGATAAAGTGCAAGTAATCTTCGAGTAAAATGGTGTGTAACATCCAGACGGGCGGCGCCGGAATGACGTAACTGTCTAATTTATAAAGGTTCTGTTTTTGTCATTGGACTACGGAACCCTAATAACGCTTATATAATGATATCGAAGTCAGAGGTTATTTTGCCAATATATAAATAAATCAGTACGCTATTCGAATGCGGCTAAACATATCGTATCATCAATCATGTGGCAACTAATAGTTCTATCAGTGTTTTTAACTACTGCACATGCGGACATTCAAAATTTTTATGGAAATTGGACAACTGTGATGCTGTTCCCCGGCAATCTGAATGTTCCGGACTGTTTCAAATACAAGTACATCTCCAAAGATAATGACCTACAATGTAAATGTACTGACGGAAAGACCACAACGCTTTTAGACTTTTACTTACCAGATTGTTCCCCTGGAGAGAATGACCCCCAGCAGATTCTAAGTTTTAAAATGCCAGTTCTTGAAGCAACGACTGCAGCAGAAGTTGTGAGCTCTTTGGATATCTCCTGCAGATGTGGCGAAGAATATTATCCCAAACGTGTGGTTGCAAGGACGATTAATAATGACTACTCCATACTCTACCGAGATAATTCTAATAAGGACTACTACAGTTCTGTGGAACCTAACGAGGCGATTTTACAGGGAAGAACCGTTCAAACTGCTACTGAAATACAAAAGATTGTAAGCCAAGTGGAGGATTTGAGCGGAAGAAAAGGAAAACTAACATTTGCACCAGCTTAGTGCTTTTATGCATGAAAAAGGGAAGGTACTTATTATGAGTGCTGTGTCTATATTTTATTTTATATACTTAAATATTCAGTGTCTTTTTTTGTTTTCAATTAATGCTTATATGGTAGGCATTACTATATATTACTATAATACTTTTTTTACTATGTAATGGGATCAGAAATTCTTTCGTTTGCCCTCTGTCACCGGCGCATTCCATTACCTACACACATTCCTGCAAAAGGTAACTGTCTATAAATGTACATTTAAGAAATAAATAATGAAGTTAAGTGTTTGTTTTTATCCCTCTTAGTATTTTCCTCGTATACGTTTTCTTACGATTTATTGCATCAAAAAACCACTTAATAAGAGGTATCTATTAGTAGGTACAGAATCGAGAGGCCTCGAGAGTTTGAAAGATAGTTAATATAGGACGGTATTTTGTGTTTTACCTTTTTACCTGAATAAACTTTTGTTATTATTATTTTCCTTTATTTCATTATATACATATAAATTATATGATCAAATATTAGAATAAAAACATAAAAAACATTTAAAAATATAAAAAATAGTAGCCCACCGGTATCGGGAACAGGGTCCAAGCTACCGGCGGTCAGGGCTCCAGAGAGAGGAACCTCCTAACAATGCGAGCCGTGTCCAGAAGTACCGCTTTCTGTATCAAGCCCTTGATCCAGCTGCCTAACGAGAGCCTCCTCAGGTGTGGAGGCCATTGGCTGATACGACTATCGGCACAATGATCGCTGAGTCCACATCCCATATGTCGATTACCTCGCGAGCCAAGTCGAGATACTTGATTTGTTTATCTTTCTCGGCTTTCACGACGTTCCCGCCATGCGGGACTGTTATATCAATAATCATTGTGCGCCGCTCTACTTGATCCACCACCACTATATCAGGTTTATTGGCAACAATAGTCCTGTCAGTGATGGTGGATCGATCCCAGTACAATGTGATATTTCCATTTTCGAGAACTTGGTCTGGCACATACCTGTAGTACGGTACTTCCGATTCCACAAGGTTGTATTTTAGAGCAAGTTGCTGATGGATAATCCTGGCTACAAGGTTGTGTCTATGCAAGTACTCTTCGTTAGCTAGACTAGAACAACCGGAGATAATGTGTCGGATGGATTCTCCCGGACGGTGGCATGCCCGAAAGATGTCAACCGTGCCGTCCTTCACATTATTATTATTATTAAATATATGTGTTTACATATCTCGGGACTATGGCGTCCCAGTCCTTTGGAAGGCGTACGAGGAGCCGAAGCCAACTCGCAGAGGCCCCTTAGACAATTTTAAATGGAATGCGGCACCAACCGACGACTATCCCTGTATGCACTACCCAAGGACAACCCCCGGTTGGTCCAGGACTATTGCAGAACATAGAAACACAAAATATTGGGCCAAAGGTTTGGGTGGCTATAGTGGATTGGTTACCTAGAACTATGGAAGGCTTATGTCCCCTGCCTGATCAATGTTATGGTATACACGGATAAAATGGCAAGAGGTGACTTGCACACTCAATAATGAGTCCCCGAAAATTGTCGCTAGCACATAGTGACTGAGCGATAAGAGGGCAACATGTCCTGAGGTGCTTGAGAAGTGGAGAGGTATTCCACGACCAGGGGGTAATCCCAGAGCCCGGAAGATGGTCAAGGTCCCTACGAGCACTTACTGGAATACTTCCTTCCTCCGAGCACGTTTTCTCTTGCGAATCTCCACTCAACCCGACCAATTAAGGCAAGAATGAGTTGGGAGCTCTGTTCCTCGTCAGTGTTCACTACTGCTGGCCAATAAAGGCAAGCCAGAGATGAGGAACAAGATTTCTCCCGGGAGATAGGGTCCGTGGGGTCGCTACTGCCCAACAGCTCGCCACATGCTGCCCTGCGGGTTTCTGTATCTCTCTTGGTCTGGCTCCTCATCCTAGACCTGTTCCGGCAAAGTAAATTCTACCGGCACAGACCCAGAGTTTGGAGCGCGCAAGCCCCTCCATGACGTCAACGTAGAGATACGACAGTGGGGTTATTATTATTATCTTCACTTTGCTATTCCGCATATTAAAACCAAGTTAGTCAGCGTGTGTCAACCTCAGGACAAGCTGCTTCTCACACGCACAACAGTACTCGTACGTCGCTTGCTCTCGCGTGCAGTCCTGGGGGCCTACCACCACCTCTAAAGCAGTATTATTTTAATATTACTTTAGTGTGGGAAACAGATGAAGCTCTACAGGACGTATAGCTCCATCTCTTTCCCCCACTGAAATAAGTTTAACATACGCTTTAGAGGTGGTGGTAGGCTCCCCTGACTATATTTTAGCTGCTGAGACCAAAACTAGAAATGTAGCACACAGGGAAGTTTTATAAAAATGTTATTTTAGTATATTATGGTGTCTTACGAGAACAAAATCGCGGGCAGGAGCTAGTTTTTATTTATATAGAACGTGTTCCTTTTGATGTCCCATAACTCTAATGTGCTGTAAGGAAAAATAACTCAAAACAACTCCTTGAACAAGTGTTCCAAAAATACATAGTTTCGAACAAACACTAACACACGTAACGTTCATCTAAGTTTCATTGTTATGTACGAGTAAATAATTTTTATTCAAACCAAAATTTCACTCATATTTAAAGATAAGAAAATGCGACGTCGTCATATTCTTTTTTTATGGGCTCATATAGTCTGAACGAAATGTTTTTTTAAATATATTTCACGTAAGAATGTTTGACATAAATAATAGTGAAATTTGTCGAATTATTTTGTAAAAAAATAATTATACAAAAATAATTCATATGCCAGTTGATTCTTTGACATGGACTCTTTAATACCCTTACTTATAGGATATCTTTGACTTATAGGATATCAAAATGAACACGTTGTATACAACTTTTGCCAATTTTCATCGATATAGTGCAAGCAAGCTTCGAGTAAAATGGATGTGTAACATCCGGACGACGCGGCGGACTGACAGAAGTGTCTAAATTAGAAGGGTTCCGTTTTTATCATTGGACTACGGAACCCTAATCACGCCTATCTAATGTTATCGAAGTCAGAGGTTATTTTGCCAATATATAAATAAAGCAGTACACTATTCGAATGCTGTAAAACATAATAGTATCATCAACCATGTGGCAAGTAATAGTTCTGTCAGTGTTTTTAACTACTGCATATGCGGATATTCAAAATTTTTATGGAAATTGGACAGCAGTGATGCAGTTCCCCGCCGATCTGACCATTCCGACTTGTTTAAAATACTCGCTTTACAAAGACAATGACTTACAATGTCAATGTGCCGACGGAAAAACCACAACGCTCATAGATTTTAACTATCTAGAATATTCCGGTGGACAGAGCTTAAACCACATCCAAGGTTTTCAGAAATCATTCCCAGTCGTTGAAGCAAAGACTGCAGCGGAAGTCGTAAGCTCTTTGGGCGTCTCCTGCAGATGTGGCGGAAAGAGTTATCCCATCCGTTTGGTTGTAAGGAGAATTAATGCTGACTACTTCATAATCTACCAAATTCATGCTATTGATAAGGACGACTACAGTTCAGCGATACCTAACGAGGCGATTGTACAAGGAAGAACCGTTCAAACTGCTTCTGAAATACAGAAGATTGTAAACCAAGAAGAGGATTTGAGCGGACGAAGAGGAAAAGTAATATGTTCACCAGCTTAGTGCATTACGCATGAAAAAAGGTAGGCACATGTTATGAGAGTGCTGTGTCTATATGATATTTTATATACCTACTATTCGAAGACGATGTATGTCTATTTTTGTGTTTTATTAATGTGAATATCAGCTGTTCCCTACATTATAACGAGCTATGCGAACATAAATGTATGGAACAGCTGATTTGTTTTTCGCGATTTCGGGGTTGGCCCCATAGTGAAAGTTGTTCATAATGATGAGTACAATGACCCCTTAAAAGGATGCAAACGAATTAAATTTCACATTGCATATTCTGAGTGATGAATACTTTTTTTCCTTTGTAATGGGATCATAAAATCTTTCATTTGCACTCTTTCTCACCGTCGCTTCCCAATAATGTCACATCCCTGCAAACGTTTAATTTGGCTATATATAATTATACTATAAATAAATCATCAAGTTAAAAGTGATTTTCTTTATTCCTCTTAGTATTTTCCTCGTATATGTTTTCTTACGAATTATTGCGTCATAAAACAATTTACTAAGAGTTATCTATAAGTACCTACTCAAGTAGGTACAGAAATGTGCCCTCGAGACTTCGAAAGATAGTTAATATAGAATCATCTTCACTTTGACTTTTCGCATATTAAAAACTAAATACATTTCTAAAATTACGAGTTGATCAAACTTTTAGTGGTACCTAAATAGGTAGGTACTTAAGTACTCTCGGATCAGTTGGATGAAAATTAACTTGGTATAAATATCTATACTACTAGAAAGTATAACACGAGAATTTATTTGTAACTGTAACAAATAAATTCTCGTGTTATCGTGTCCAGTCTAGAATTTATTTGTATCTAGTAAACTACCTTGTTCGGCCAGACCATACTTACTTTTCATCATATTGTTTTGAAACAGAGTATAGATTTGGATATCCTGCTCCAATACTCCATCATCTGCCTAGCCTTTTCCCAACTATATTGGGGTCAGCTTCCAGTCTAACCGGATGCAGCTGAATACCAGTATTTTACATCTTTCATGTATTTTTTCTGGTTGTTAGACTTTTTGGGCTTCTAACTACCTACGGGTAGTTAGAAGCCCAAAAAGTCTAACAACCGTCTAAAACGACTGTCAAAGATCTACAAATGACAGCCAGGACCAACGGCTTAACGTGCTTTCCGAGGCACGGAGGGGTCTTAGTAAGGCGGCAAGTGTAGCTTAACCTGATCGATCGACCCGTGCGGCTGTTATTACTTAGCCACAAGCCCCTCCAATACTAAATAACATAAAAAGCGAAATTATGTATTATAAGTAGTAGGTACCGTTGCGTAAGCCCTGTATTAATTTTAACTGTACCAAAGCAAAAGCCGGTCAGTTCAGTGCTCGACATAGATCTACAGTCACAGGACGTGCGCAGGAACAAGGCGCATTGAGCGCGAATAACATAATTGACGTCGCACAATAGACCAGTGCATTATATCGAAATCACGCGACAATATTGGAACAAGTGCAACATCCTGCATTTGAACTAAATTCTAACTAGCGAGCATACACACAATAAACGATGCTCTCGCAATCTCTTATTTATATTGTTCTTATTAAATTCTCTTTTGCTCAAGTAGACGGTACATTCTGGTGGTTAAACGATAAATTAACCAACATACAAGGCATAAAACCACCACCACCAAAATTTGAAAATTTGACTGAGTTCGATACAGATGAAAGTGCAAAAATCGTGTTTAAAGATGATAATCTAATTACAGACAGTGTTGTGAAATCTTCAGAAAGTATTAGTATGAGTAAAGCTGATGTCGATAATACGAGGGACGAAGTAATTGATCATAATTTTATTAAATGGCCTGAAGAAGAGAAGAAAGGTTATAATGGTAACGTAGTCAAAAACAGTATTCAAGAGCTGCAATCTGTTGAAGAACAAACTGATTCACCTGAGATAGGTGACAAATTCATATTTAAGTTTCCTGAAAATGATATATTTGTTTGGAAAGATTTGGTTAATACTTCTACCGCTGCTACACCCACCACCGTAAGTGAAAACAGTACTGAAAACATTGTTACCAATAAAACTATTCTTTATAATGACAAAGTATCGTTCAATATGAATTACAAAGAAAAGCAGTCTGAAAATATTTGCACTTTTATGAAAAAAGCTGAATGCAATCGGAACAACGGGCTCGTTTTTGATATCAAGTAAGTTAATTTATTATTTACTCTTTTTACACATCAAACAGGTGCTGATAATATCCTCTGTGACCTTTGTGTATAAATAATTTAATCCATTTGTGTTGTAACAGAGACGCAAGGAAAATAAACACTGAACGCTACAAAATATGTTGTGTGCTACCGTTACAAAATAAAAACCAAGATGAATCAAAAATATATTTCCCTGATACCATAAGGAAGATTAAACGCCCCAAAAGATCGAACACAGAAAATTTTGCCCAGAAGCAAAGAGACGCTTTATTACAACGAAAATATGGACATCAAAGCCACAAATCTAAGCCTGCTACACAGACAAAGATTGCTTCACCAGATTACGATTATGACGATCCCTATTGGAATGTTAAAAATGTTAAGCACACAAACAAGCAGAAGCAAGAATCGAACACAAGATACGATTACACCTCAGATGATTACGTTCAAGATTATGAAGTAGAAATTCCAAAACCGGGCCTTACTGGACTGTATTCCGATCATGGACAAAGTCGGGGTGATTGGACATTTTTCAACAAAAATAAGGGCTCAAGTTACGGAGGCAACGACGATTATGACGACAATGACAGCGGCACATTTGGATATTCTACTATCGACCCCAGAGCAGGTATTTTTCTGAACCTACACATGTTTTTTTTTTTCATTTATGTGGCTTGAAATATATAATAGACATTTACATAATTTCAGGGAACGATAAGAAATCAAAACCACGACGTAAGCCAATAAAACTAACAACCGCCTCAGATGAATCAGACTACAATGCAGAGGGCCAAACCATCAGCTACCAATCCAACCCAGACTTTAACGTTTTACAAGACTTTAAACTCCTTAATTTGATAAGGAATAAAAGTAAACAGTCATCTTTAATTGCAAGAACGACAACCACTGAAAGCTTTGCAGACGATAGCAAGGAATCATTAGTGGACGGATCATTTGATACGAGTTTTGATGTTAATAATGGCGATTTTGAAGATCGCCAAATATTTAAAGATTGTGGAAAGACATCAAAGACTGTCGGTTTAATAAACAAAGGTGATTCTTTTTTTCGATGATATTGTATGAATAATTGAGGCATTTTCCCAGCATTAGAACTAAAGGTAAGGGCACATAAGATAAGGTAGGTACCTATTATGGATTCATAAGAGCCCATGTCAGAATCTGTAACCCAAGGACATTTCGAAGGTTAATTTTGTTTTATGTAAAATGAAGCTGGGTATTTGATTACATCTTGCTTCTGAAGTTCCTCTGCAGTAATAACCAATCAGTTTTAACCTAATTCCTTACAGGTAAACAGATAGGCGACACGGAAAACGGGTCGCATCCTTGGTTGGCACTAGTGGTACTAACTCGCAAGATAAATACCGTACAATGCTATGCGACGCTCATTCATACCAGAGCGGCTATCACAGCTGCTGACTGCGTTCATAGGTACTTTTATGTGATTACAAGCCCTGACCCGATAGGTATTCCCAGCGACAAAAATAACGAATTTCCATTCAAACTTTCGTCCCCATTTGAACCCCTTTACCCCATGAGTTTACGAGTTTACAAACCTTCGCTACTTCATTATTTAGTAGATGATAGAATACACCCGAAAAAGACAAGCCCGCGAAGATCAGTTGCATTAATAGATTCCTGACAGATTCTATTGAGTCTAAAGTTATGGCAACTTGAAGATTAATAATTTTAATTCGTAGTAGTGCCATCGACTGTTCATATCACGCTTTGAGTCATTATTATTTCAGTTATTTATTACTAATTTCGTTACATGCCCTTCAGTTATTTGTTTGGACTTTGGATGTGCGTAATTACTTCTTAATTATTACTAAATACACATTAAATTATAAGGAAAAGTAATAGTCATACTACAGGTATTCATGGATATATAATATGCTATCATAGCCAATTTTACATTGGGGTCATAACTTGACTAACCCTTGTTTTCTCGCGACTAGGAGCTCCCCCGGGGATATCACACTAATCGCTGGACTTTGGAACCTCAATGAGAGGTCGCGTTCGAGAAGCCGCGTCATTTCTTACCGCTTACATCCCCAGTATAAGCGCGGTGGGCTTCACAACAACCTCGCTATTTTGGTGAGTCATTTACTAATAATTAATTTTATTGTACCTAGATTATAAGTGAACGATGCGATCGCATCGTTCACAAAGAATAGAAGAATCGTTCATCGTTCCAATTATAGAAGACCAGATCTGGTCTTCTATAATTGGAAGCGCATACTAATATTTGTTCCTTTTTTGGACACACAAATAAAAACAAAAGGACACCTAGGCGTCGAAGTACTCGTCCGCATAGCTCTCATCCGGAAACGTGCCCAGAAGACTGGCAGCATTGCCACGTTGAATGGCAATGCTAATTCTTTGGGCAAAGAACGAGCCAGCCTTCTAGCAATTTCCTCAAATAGGAGACGCGCACTCAGGCGTGACCCGAGCGTTTTGACCCCAAACTTTATCTACAGTCAAAGTCAAACAATTTATTTCAATTAGGCACATAAAAGGCACTTCAATCAATTCAATTTTACGAAAAATTTATTTGATTCTAGTCGCCCCTTCCAAAAGGTAGTTTTCGAATGGAGAAGAATGGGCAAGAAACTCCACCTCTTTTAAAATATTTTTACAATATTTTGCATACATTAATTATATAATTCTATGTGAAGACGATGCATCTAGAATAAGATTACTATATCACGATAGGCAAAAAGAATGAAAAATGAAGCAATGACAGATAAATTAATTACGTGATACATGGTGCTCACATATTTACAAACATTGTAAAATTATACGATATTTCTAACAAGTAGGTAATACTAATAAGTCACACTCTGACTGACATCAGCGGTGTAAAAAAATAAAAAAATGTAATTAAATTAGCAACCAGTTTGATTTTGTCTCAACAAAATTGTCATGTTTCCAAGCATTCTTATCTTGGATATAATCATCTAATTTGTAATATGCTGTTTAAAAAGTGTACTTCTGTATGAGTTTAAAATTTTCTTTCATTTAATTGTAATATATCACAAGGTATTTTGTTGTAACATTTAACACAGTACCCCATAAAAGATTTATGTAAGTTATTTGTGTTCAATATGTTTGTATATTTGCATGTAATTGTGTACCCACTCACTATTGGTGATCCAATAAATAAATAGATACTTTAACTTTACTATTAATCCATTTTGTTAGTAGAGCGAGAGTAGTTAGTACTGAAACTACTTACAACCTAGGTACTTAATAGTTGTCAATTATTGCATTTTAAGCCTAATGTTAATGACAGAAAAACCACATACCTATGATTTTTACCTTTATGTCAGGGTCTGTTTACAAACTCTCGCAGTTATGAAATATGCCGAAGACAAAATATAAATTGCCTTGTCAATGTATAATATGCCACAACATTTGATGGACAATTCAAACGCCGTTTACTAAATGCCGCGGCAAACCGGCTCGTAAAAAACACTAAGGTGTTCATGGAATGTGGTGCTCGGAGGACTCCTGCGGAATATTATTGGTACAAAAACTGCCGAAAAATTGTAAACTGCAACAAGCAATTTACAATTGAACGCATTATTTTTCGATCGTTTATTTAACGGAAATAATAGCGACAAATTGTGAACTGCCATGCGATTCTGTAAACATCTCACCGTGAAAACTTGGGTGAAGGCCCGTGCAGACCAGCGCGACGCGACGCCGCGACGCGACTCGAACAATGCAATTTCTAAGAAAACTTGACAGTATAACAATAGCCGGTGTCGCGTCGCGCTGTAGCGTCGCGCTGGTCTGCACGAAGCTTGAAGTGACAATCCCTGTGGAATAACAGCTCACTCCACGCTCACTACACCTAAGTTTTCACGGTGAGATGGTTACAGAATAGCACTGCTGGTATCAAACTTGCTTGCGATGTCTCACCTTCCGCTAATACTAAATAGCCTGCCTAGCTGTGAGCAACTGGTAGTAGCGCTCGCGGGCCGCTATCGAGGCAACGCTCGCTACGCTCGCTCAGCTCGCACGCGGTTTGTCACAGTTCTAACCTAACTTAATCCATTTCACCCAGTACAACATTTTTCGACAGTTTATAATCAAACGGAAATATTACCGATAGATTATAAACTAACGGTTCTCATAATTTTACGGTGAGTCTGATTTGTCCAACCTGTGTTTTATGATGATGACCCTACTATAACAATCAACGTAGAAATTATATCGTGCAACCTCCGCTCGCCTCGGGCGACTCCCAATCGTTGTCGGTTTTTGCGCCCGAGTCAAAGGTCTCGAAGCGGCTGTAGTCACGTACTTCGGACTGCGTTCAACTTCGATGAGTACTTCGTCGAAGCAACTTCGCGAGTAGTGTAGTAGGGGTTTAACAATTGAACGAGTTGCCAATTTGCCTTCGGCATATTGCATAACCGCGAGCGTTTGTAAACGGACGGCGTACCTAATGACGAATCATACAATCTGCCGGCGACATGTCTATGATGACAAGCTAAATACCTTAGTTATACTATCATGGGTCTATATTAAAACAATTTTTTCTTACTATGTATTTGAACTAAACTTATGTTTCTCTTTAGCACTGGAAGCGACCCTTCAGACTTGGAATAAACCTGATGCCAGCCTGTCTCGCTGCCCCTCAATTGGGAGACGAATGCAATTTCATTGGATGGGGCGGATTTGATCAAGGTAGGTAAAAAAAACACGACATATAAACGTAACTTTGTAATTTCTTCGAAAGTAAGCCTATAGGTAAGTACCAGGGATGTGGCGGATATTGCATCCGCATCAGCAATTGCGGAGCTTCCGCATTTATCTAGGCCTCCGCATCCGCATTAATCATACGGAGGTCATGCGGATGCAGATGTGGGTGAATTTAAGTAAAATCATAATCAACAAAATGGAAATTACAATCATTTAAATCATCCATATAGGTTTACAGCGTCACATTTTCACGAAATTGTTTTATAGGTATCCATGAAACACATAATTTGAGAGCTATATTAATTTTTACATGATTATAATTAAGTAATTATTATAATTGCCGTGATGAATATGATCAACATACAACGAAACAGCGCTTCATTTGCAAAACACGTAAGATATTAAGAATTTCGCCTTGCCGCCTTGACAGCTCCTTTAAAAAAAACTTGAAATGCCGATCCGCGGATGTTAAAAAATCTGCATCCGCAACATCCCTGGTAGGTACATAATTATGGTCAAAAAGAAAGTAATTAATATAAGTATTTTAGTGCATGTCCGACCACGCACAATGAAGGGTTTCGTAGATGGGATCAATTTATCCCAAGAACAAACTTAACATTGTAGTTAAAAAACATTTTCTCCCATACGGAATGTATGGGAGATCATGTTTTTCAAACTGCAAATTTTTGTTGGTCGATTTATTGCTCGTTAACCTGTAAAGCCTACTTAAGCCTACTTAGCTGTGATAGTTTTCCTTTTAACTTCGTTATATATACTACTGCTGTGAATTTTTTCACAAATCTAACTAGCAATCATTTAGCTGGCAGGGGGGAGACTAACAAAAATTTGCACATTAAAGCTTAATATTTCGCAAACGGATTCCTGAATTAAAAATGATTTTCACACACCCACAATATTTTTGAACGACCTTTCCAACAACACAAAAAAAACCTTCCCCATTTTACCTGTAGCGGAGGTACCCTAAAAAATTTGTTTTTTATATTTTATTTTCCCACTTTGTCCGCGTAATTGATATGTATACCCTAATTACAGTTTTCTAGTACTAACCGTCTCTGAGCTAAGCCGCGGACAGACAGACAGACGGACATGGCGAAATTATAAGCCTTCCTTGTTTACTACGGAACCCGCGAATCCCAAAAAAGAGCATTTAAAACAATACATATTTAACAAAACTCGGCTACTTACCGTTTTATACTAAAATATTCTCATATTTGTTCGTTTACATATTCTTTCGAACCTTTATTCCAATTTTAATTTTAAATATTTTGCTCAATAATTAATATTTAGAAAGCTGAAGTGTTAATCTGACTTTTGTTGCTAACTGTACCTACTTACTTCGCTCAACATCATTCAATGAGCTATCAAAGGCGATCTCAGCTGCCTCTTTGATGACCTAGAAGTCACAAGCACGAAAGCTAAGCATGGATCCAAGGTTCAATTCCGGTCGGGCAAAGTGTTGTCTATGGGACATTAAACATAATTATAACTGGCAAAGTGATGGTGTTTCATATCGCTCTGCCTCCCGGGGAATCCAGGCGAGATGTTATATTAGTAAGAAGGTAATGAATAAATAATCATTTAAACCTTCGATCGTGCATGTTTCTAATGCAGCCATGCGTCCGAAGTCCCGATGGCAACGTGCATCCCTCCACTCGTGCAACGGACGCCTGTCACTCAACGGAATCAACGTACCGAAAGATGCATTGTGTGCCTCCGTGCAAGCGCGCAGCACCGTGGTAAGTGGTTATTTAACTACTGTTTTATGTTTGTAGTCAATGTATACAGGGTGTAAAAAGACACATCACAAAGCCGTAAACTACGCATACTGTACGTATAGCTAAGTAGCTTTGCGCAAAAATTATTGCTGGGAACCGATTTTTTTTTTTTTTTTTTAATAAAAAAAACAAGTTTTTATTGCGCGCAATGTAACGCGAACCCACGCTTGAATGAACGGATTCAGTGTTAGTTAAGCTCCGCCCCTACGCTACGTAGGTAGGTACTTGTTGTTCATTGCGTTTTTGTAACTTCAAATGCGTAATCTGTTAAGATAAATCTAAAATTCAGGTAATGTTTGTTTGGAAAAAAGTTTCGTATTATCGCATAGAATTCATTTACGTGAAAAAGTAAAAAAAAAAAATGCGACTTTGACCTTCAATATCTCCAGAACCAGTGGATTCCCAGGAATGGTCTAGTGGAAAAAAATGATGCAAATAATGGGTAGAATATGTGGCTTTCGGCTTCGGAAAGTGTCTTTTTACACCCGATATTTATGGGAGCTTGTTTTTTTCGGGTGACCACTGAAATACAGCGCTGTACTGTGGGTCCCCCATTGATGCCGACTATTTTTCTATTCTGTGTTCGTGATTATAGAGATTTTTGTTTTTATATTTATTTAATATTCGAGGTCTTGGTTTCGCACTCAGGTAGGCGCTTTACTTTGCGTAAATAATTTCATCACCTGCTCTCAATAAGGTGAAGGAAAACATCGTTATTCGGATTCAGATTTCCGGGTGAGAACTCCAATGGTAAATCTCGACCCCTGACTTAGCACGCGAGATCACGAGTTGCCATTCTCGACTCGAGATTACTTCGAGAGTAGTCATTCTACTATTTATTTCTTTGAAAAACCTGTATCTAAAATAACTGTAAATATGTTTTGTCTACAGACAGGCATAGGGGGTTCGTTGATATGCAAGATGCACGGGCGGCAGGCTGCAGTGGCCGTGGCCGTGTCTCGAGACAGCACGCTGGTACTACTGCCCGTGCACGAGTGGGCCGTGCGGGCTGTTGGCGTGCTGAACGATCAGTTATGAAGGTATGTTCACTTACAGACACGTATAAGACAGTATTGTCGAACTTTGATCCACCCCCTAATTGTGTAACACACTTGCAACAACTTTGACCCACCCCTTAGTGTGTAACACACTCGCAACAACTTTATCCACCCTCTTATTGTGTAACACACTCGCAACAGCTTTGACCCACCCCTTATTGTGTAACACATTCGCAACAACTTTATCCACTCCCTTATTGTGTAACACACTCGCAACAAATTTATCCACCCCTAATTGTATAACACGTTAGCTACAGCTTTATCCACCCCTTATTGTGTAACACACTCGCAACAACTTTGACCCACCCCTTATTGTGTAACACACTAGCAACAACTTTGACCCACCCCTTATTGTGTAACACACTTGCAACAACTTTGACCCACCCCTTAGTGTGTAACACACTCGCAACAACTTTATCCACCCCCTTATTGTGTAACACACTCGCAACAACTTTGACCCACCCCTTATTGTGTAACACATTCGCAACAACTTTATCCACTCCCTTATTGTGTAACACACTCGCAACAACTTTGACCCACCCCTTATTGTGTAACACACTAGCAACAACTTAGACCCACCCCTTATTGTGTAACACACTCGCAACAACTTTGACCCACCCCTTATTGTGTAACACATTCGCAACAACTTTATCCACTCCCTTATTGTGTAACACACTCGCAACAAATTTATCCACCCCTAATTGTATAACACGTTAGCTACAGCTTTATCCACCCCTTATTGTGTAACACACTCGCAACAACTTTGACCCACCCCTTATTGTGTAACACACTAGCAACAACTTTGACCCACCCCTTATTGTGTACCACACTCGCAACAACTTAGACCCACCCCTTATTGTGTAACACACTCGCAACAACTTAGACCCACCCCTTATTGTGTAACACACTAGCAACAACTTTGACCTACCCCTTATTGTGTAACACACTCGCAACAACTTAGACCCACCCCTTATTGTGTAACACACTCGCAACAACTTTGACCCACCCCTTATTGTGTAACACATTCGCAACAACTTTATCCACCACCTAATTGTGTAACACACTCGCAACAAATTTATCCACCCCTAATTGTATAACACGTTAGCTACAGCTTTATCCACCCCTTATTGTGTAACACACTCGCAACAACTTAGACCCACCCCTTATTGTGTAACACACTCGCAACAACTTTGACCCACCCCTTATTGTGTAACACACTAGCAACAACTTTGACCTACCCCTTATTGTGTAACACACTCGCAACAACTTAGACCCACCCCTTATTGTGTAACACACTCGCAACAACTTTGACCCACCCCTTATTGTGTAACACACTTGCAGCAACTTTAGTCACGCCCTAATTGTGTAACACCCTAGCAACAACTTTGATCCACCCCCTAATTGTGTAAAAAACTCGCAATCACAATCCGAAAAATTTTGAAGGAAATTCCTAATCCATTACTTCATGTTTGAAAAATTACTAACGCAATGAATAATTGTTAAACTACCAAAATGAAAGAGATTGCAATTGTAAGTGTGTTACGCAAATGGGCTGCTAGTGTCCTAATAGAAAGCGATCGTCCCACGAATACAGTCCGCTCAGTTATTTTACCTCTGATTTACAACACTGTCAAAATCACGTTATAATGATGCAGTAGGGTTGCTGCCACCATAGACATAGAGAATGGGTTTAGGTTCCGTATTCAGTTGTGCAGTGAATACAGACCAAAAAGTACAAGGGAGTAAAAAATAACGTGCGGCCAGTAGTCACAGAACATATATACTCTACGAGCTGCTACGACCAGTAGTTGTATCTTTCTAAGTCTTGCAGAAGAGAGACAGGTACCTATTGGCCGTATAGTCGCTTTCTTTTTCTGGAGAGTGGTCACTTTTGTGTGGCTAACGCTCATTCTATTCTCTGTCTAAGGCTACCACTAACAAGGCTGTCAAAATCACAGTAATCTTTAGACCCGTTTTTCTTGCCATGAAAAACTAGGGTTTATTTGCCGTGTGTAGGCACGGTCGTCAGTGTTGTATGGATCACCATGGAAGTTTGTTGACGACACGGCGGCACTGACGGACGGCGCCGTCGCCTCATACCATAGAACCGGTGGTTTGCCGTGTCATATAAAAGCTCACACTATTATTTTGCGGTGCGGCTAGCGCTCCGTACCACCGAGAAACGGGACGTGTTCAACGGGCCTGAGTCTCGTTTAGATAAAGTTGCTGTTGTCGGTAAAATAACTGTGAATGGACTGTACACGACCGTCGCTTTCAATTTTTCGGGCCCGCCGAACATTATTTATTTATTTATAACAGCTTAAACTATCATTACAGGGTTAACCTTAATGCGACAGCTAAGAACCTAAACTATATAAGTACCTATAACCAAATTAGAAAAAAATAAAACTACAACATTATTAAAATACATAGCATTACATAATTACTAACAAAACATAGTACAGAAATAAAAAAATACGTGTGGCACTCGAGGACTGCCGCGGTAAAGCTATTGCATAGCATATATTCAAAAATAAGAAGATAATATTGTTGATTTAAAATATATTTTTTAAAAAATACCCCTATACCCCCCCCCCTAAATCGCAGAATTTACACAACCGTCAATGACGTCTGCCCTCACGCGTCTGCCCGCGTTCGGGTCGCGCACTCGGCGATCGCGCGTCATTGCCTATCCCCCGCCCCTCCACCCTCGTTCTGCGCGCCCGCCGTCGACTCATCGCAGGTCATTCTTATCGTTCTAACTTTTAAAATATTAGTCCAAATTACTTAGTGTAAAAGACAAATTTTATCTACATTAAATACCGAAAGCGATGAAGGTATTTATTTTGATACGAATTAACTAAATACTCTAAAATATGCAACTTAAAAAAAGTATTCAATTTAAATGTATTTATAGCTCACTATTTTGGCTATAATGGCTTCCACATAAAAGGTAGATATATGCTGTCGCGGACTTTTATTTAGAACTCTTTAAGACAAACAACCCCACAATACATTCTTTTCATGTAACTCCAGCGGTTTAGGCAGCGCACGCAAAGATAGATCTCAGAGGGCAGGATTTTTTCCGACTTACTGGATACTTATCGTTATATTATGGCTAAATCACATAAAATCTTTATAAATTGTAGCCTATGTGTTATTCTGATATATAAGCCACATTACTGTAAAGTTTCATTAAAATCCGTTCGGTAGTTTTTGCGTGAAAGAGTAACAAACATCCATCCATCCATCCATCCTCACAAACTTTCGCGTCAGGTTTTTTTCGTTACGGAATTTCTACATTCGGTCGCCGCGCTCAGAGTCTCCGATAAAAGCTATGCAATAGCTTAAAAATAAAATTAAGTATTATTTTGCTTGTAGCATAATATAAATCCCCCAAACCATATAAACCCTTGCGAATTCACTAAAACAACATGTAAACACATCAATCTGAGTTTGAAGGTCGTTGATGGTACGGATAGCTCTGGTAAGGGGTGCCTTGGCAAGCAGGTTAGTTCTGGCTGTAGGTACCAGTAGCAGTGGCGGGCTGCGCCGTCTCCACATCAGCGGGGTAATTGCGTAACACACTAACAGTAGTAATGGCTTTCATTTTGACAGTTCAACAACATTCATTTCGTTATTTACGTTGTTGAGCAGAGAAATTTTTCGAATCATTCAGATTGTGATTGCAATGTAGGGTGTCGGGGAGTGTAGGAAATAAAGTGGCATAGTAAAACATTTAAACATAATATTGGACTTTTAAACATTTATTCATTTTTATGTTCACAGTTTACATAATATATGAACCCAGCCATATAACGATAACTTAACAATTTCACGAGACTGGTCAAATAAGATGACGCGGCACTAAAACGTTATATAGGAACTAAAATAAAAAACACTACACAAACACATTGGGAATGTCGAGATCCATGATAATGTAACAACAGTTCAGCTAGATGTTAATATCTCTTTACGTTGTACTTATATTCTTTGGTGCCGAATTATTATAATGAAATGAGAATTGTTCATGTTACCTACAACGATTCCGATATGCCCGGAAACTTAAAACTTATGTCTTTACGTAGATTATAAACATATTTTAACAAGTCTTACCATTTACAGCCCGACGTTAGCGTTGAGTACATTTCTCTTACACCTTAACATTGACAACTAATTCGGCTAAAGTAGTAGTGTTAGAGAAATGTACGCAAAGAAAAGATAATTCATACAAAAAATCATAAAACTAAAATAATATATTTGCGTCTGAATAACATAATAATACTCGGGGCATTTGAATTAAAAATTAAAAATAATCAAATCGATGCGCTCTCGATGTTTCAATACGTGGTCACGGCAGTTTTGTAATAACTATCATAAAAAACCGACTATTGTGACTAACGAAGAATTTACAACCACAGGCAGACAACAAATTTGTCTTAAAATGGGTTTTTTTTTTATGAAAAAATAAATACTATGTTTTTGACAAGATCACGGTTACATCACATTGGTCGGCGCGGGCGCAGCTCACGCGATCACGAGCGGCTCGTCGTCAGAGAACCCGTGGATAGGAGGCACGTCGTCATCATCTGGAATAATAATAGGTTATATTAGCACCATTTTTGTAATTTTTTTGAATAAAGTTTTATTTTTCACTTTGTCTCGATTTTATGTTACGTTCCTGTTATTGCAACCTGCTGACAGATTTATAAGAAATAACGAAATTATACCCGAGTCGCTTTAGCGTGGCAATAGCGGTCGTTAACCTTACATATTCTAGCATTCTTTACGAACTGAAATAAAGTCATTTAACGTCGTGCTGAATCGATATCTATAGTGATATTTAACATGTTTCAAACGAAAAACCATACATAGTATATTGTTTGGGTTCCTACGGAGAGATATTAGGGAAAGGGCAATGACTGGTATTGCCACGCTAAAGCGATTCAGGTATAGTAAAACGTCACCATCAATTATTTTTGTGGAAAGCAGAGTATATTTATTTTGCTGTGTGTATACCTAAGAAAGCCGACTACCGGCTTTAAGAGCGGCAGTCGTTTTTTAAGGCGGCAGTAAGTTCTGTAGCTATTTATCTGACCCCCTTGAAGCACTGGTACACCGAGTCGACGGTGTAACAGAACTTCCACTTAGAACTTTTGCACACGGCGTTTTTTATACGCGCGTTCCAGTTGTTCAGCTGCAAGTAGCAGCGGTTTCAGTGTTCAAAAAGCAGCACTAGTTGCGTTTGCAGCAAGTACGCGCTTCGACGCCGTGCGCTTAGGCCCTCGATGTGGTACAATATAAAGTGAGCTAAACGAACACCGACCGTGGTCGCCGATGATGGCCTGCCCGCGCCGGCTGTCGTAGCGCGGCGTGTGCGCCGTGAAGCGCAGGAAGGAGCGCGCCAGGCGCCGGTGGCGCAGCGCCACGTGCAGCAGCGCGCCGCCCAGCGCCGCGCACGCCAGCAGCGCGCCGGCCCAGCCCCACCACATGGCGCGGAGGGGGGACGGCGACACTGTTTCCGACGCTGTAAACAAGCATTTTGTTACATTGGATTAATCAAATACTCGGTATCTAATAGAATGGTTGGATATTCCATCCAGTCTGGATCATCACACATCAGACTTAGTCAGTTTCAAAATATTTTGATAAAGAACCGAAACTTTAATTGGAACTTTGAATCGGTTTTTCGCAAATATCTCAATAACTAGACGTCCTAGATCAATAATAATGACATTTTCATCACCCTGCAAAAACCCCCAGATAAAATCTTTCTGGATTATCAAATCAAATTGAATGCCTTATCTGCATCTTAGAAGACTCAGTAAAAGATACGATGCACTATCGATACGATGCCTACGACTCGGCTATAAGCACAATATAAAAGAAAATAAAATCTCGACTGGTCTCGGCATCGCTGCTTTGTTTGGACTAGTTCGAAGGTTCGCGTAGTGACATACTTAAATCCCCGCCCAAATTTTGCATAACATGTCACTTGTTGGGAGAGTTATTTATTACAAGGGGAACGCAACTGATATGTACAGATCGCGTTCAGTTTTATTGATGAAATTTGCCCTAAATGAATACCTACTCTGTAAAATACCACAATCTTTTTTCCACTTACCCTCCATTTTCAAGGTATGCACCTCACTGAGGTCACTATAGTACCCCTCAGGTGTAACAGTCCTAACGCCAACAAACAGCGGGCCGGTGACGTCATCGGGTGACTGCATCAAACATGGCGACATCTCTGCCCTCATCGTCTTCATGTCTTCAGTTGCGTGAAGTAAGTCTTCCGGGATCTCTTTTTCTGAGACTATTACTTCGAATTCGTTCCTGAGCGAAAAAGGTGTAAGTATTAGGAAAATAATTATTTTGATTAAATAAAATATTTTATGAAAAAAAAAAATTGACACTGAAAGGCGACTAGCAAGTATAAAGAATATTTGCAATTATTATAGTCTATATTAATAGGCCATGTGTTTTTTAACGGCAATGAATTTTACACAAAGTGTGATGCGTTGAACTTCTGTCTATACACGGTATCAGCTGGCTGGGCGGTATTATGCCACTGGGCGGTAATATGGCTGGGCGGTATCAGTAGCAGCCCTGAGTCTGGATTGGTGCCCGGTTGATAGCAATAAACTCGCCCCTATTACATGGGGCTTAAACATAACTTGCGAAAATACTATAGGTACTATTGAAGAACTTCATATCTAAGCAGTTTGAAAACAAAATCCCGTGAACACGATGACCACATCTGTTACCGCGCCGGTTCTATAGCCGCCGACCGCTGCAAGCAGAAATAGTCCTTCCGGTGTATAGATATGAAATTCTTCGATGGTACACCTCTGCCTCTTCGGGGATAGAGGCGTGCTGTTATTTTATTAGGAAAACCTATGAAATCAGCGTTTTGTATGGAGAATTTTAAACTAAGTTACTTTTTTCATACTAACATTTTCTTAATTTATATAACAACCATGAACACTAATGTTTTAAAACTTTTATGCAATAATGTTTAAAAACTAAGCTAACGTAATATGCCGCTTAGATTAAGCGACAAAAATAAGTTTTGGCTAGGCTAAACAAATTGTGGTCATTTCTGCTAACAAAATGAGGAGTCATTTTTAAGGTATTTTTTATGTTTAGAAAACTATAAGTAACAAGGTTTCTTTACAATTGGTAGTTGTCTATGATGGTCATTATTCGATATAATATCAAGCAATTGATGAATATTTTAAATCATAGAAGTGACAAGGTTCTCTATTTGTGAGAAAAAAACGCCAATTTCATAGATCCCCACCCAATATGTTATCGAGACTCGTTCTCAAGCTTGATGTGTCATATTAACACCCATGTTTTTGTAAGTATGTTACTACGGCTATAGTGCGATATATGGTACGTACTTGTGCGGCGGGCCCCCGTCCCAGCTGACCATGACGTGTCCGTTGGGCGACAGCCACGCCAGCACGCCGCTGGGCGGCTGCAGCCCGGTGCCGCGCACCTGCGTACACGTTACCGCAGACTCTTCTACGTTCACCTGTAGGACGACATGAGATATTTATTTATTTATATTTATATATACTTTATTGTACACCACAAAAATACATAACAAGAAATAATAATTATGCACTACAAAATATACAATGGGCGACCTTATCGCTTTCCGCGATCTCTTCCAGGCAACCTTAGAATGGACAGTGATTTGCCTGGACATAAAATGGGGCTGTCGTTGGTGCAAATAATAAGTATACAATATACTAGAATAGATACACAGATAAATACACATCCTAAATAACAGATACATACATACTAAATATATAAGCAACGAAAATAAATGAAGACTATAGATAATTACAGTTACGAGAACAAGAAAAAATGTTAAATTAATAATAAAGTATGTAGCGACCCGCCCCTGCTTCGCACGGGTGCAATGTAGTGATGCACATACGTCAACAGTATTTTTTTAATGAAATTCTAAAAGATAAAAATCGTTGTTACTGTGGGTCATCCTTAGAAGGTAGACATAATTATGGTATCGCGGACTTTTCTGTTGATTTTGTTAAGATATACAATCCTGTAGAACGTAAATTTTATCTATCTGTAACGGTTTAGTCAGCGCACGCCATGTAAGCGCTCATAAAAGTGCCTTTTTAACGACTTGATAAAACGTCAAGTTTCAGTACTACGTTTACGTTTAATAAAATAATTATATATATAAACTTTCGGGAATACATTCTCTAAATCAGTGTCTTTCAACCTTTTTCATGACGCGACCCCCCTTAGTATGAAAAAGTTTTTCGCGACCCCCTTTCCTCCACTGTTTTATTATCTGTATTTTATTATGATACAAATATCAAGTACGTACGATATTTTTACAATGACTTATTACTTCGTCAAACGCCTCCACGGAAAAACGATTTGTGGGCAGCATATCCCAATCGCCTCCTTATTAAATCCTAAGTAAATTTTACGTCGTATAATACGTATATTTGCCACTTAGTATATGATGATGATAACTTCCTGTCACTGTTATTTACATAGCAGGTAGTGGTATTCGAATTTGTGTGGGGTAGGTACCACAACTAAAACTTAAACTTAATTAAAAAAAACCGACTTCAAAAGCTTTTTATGTCAGAAGAATTTACGGTTGTATGAAACCGTGGGGTGCAGTTAGTAAATTAAATTGACATACTTATTTTATACCATATACCATATTTGAAGGGTACAGTGGCAAAACACGGAACGTCACAAAAAATTCAAATATATGTAGGTTAAGTATGGCAACACTTAGGTTTTCGCGCGTATTTTTATGTAGCCTAAGTAAAAAGCGTAAAAACAATCACAGTCCTTCATAACTTCAATATTTAAAAACCATGTACAGGTGCAAAAGTTATAAACTTTGTAACATTAAAAGTCGCAAATTTATATTTTTCTCTTTTTGTTCTCACACATTATTGTCTACATTTCTTTCTCATTTCTCCTTTCGCAGCTCTGCTGGAAATAAGCAGTACCTTTGTACTCAAATTATAATTATGTCGTATCTCTATGTATTTTACTGTGTGTACATAAATAATAAAATAAAATGTTGATTACACAAAATCCTGTTTTAGTGGCATTCATTGTTTTGCCCCTGTTGTATTATACCTACTATGTTGGGGTCGGCTTCCAATCTAATCGGATGCAGCTGAATGCCAGTATTTTACATGGAGTGACTGCCTATCTAACCTCCAGAAGCAAGTTACTGGCTAACACAATACCCCATGGTAAGACTGTCAGACTTTTGGGTTTGTGACTTCGTAACGACTGTCAAAGATCTACGAATGACAGCCGGGACCAACTGCTTGACGTGCTTTCCAAGGCACGGAGCGGTCTCGATACATAATGAATGGTCACCCATCCGCGGAACCGACTGCGGCAAGCGTAGCTTTATGAAAATAAATTATTATTATTATTTATTAATAAAAGGAGGTTAGGTAGTACTCACATGAACGCAGATATTGTACCTCCCGCCGACCGGCACGTTGACGATCACGTGAGAATAAGAGGACGCCTTTGAAGGTACCAAATCGTAGTGACTCTCTTTGTTTTGCGTCAGTTCTGTTATGTCCAGCTGCAAGAATGAAAACAAGTTATTATAAATAAATTCATGCAAAAATTCATGAATACAAGTCTTATCCTGCGAATAGACTACAGAATAAATATTAGATAACTTTTACCAGTTAATGCGACGCTATGACAGATTTTCTATACAAAAATTGTCAAAATGAGAAATTTATTCTTCGGATAAAAGTTAACTGGCGATTGAAAACCCGCCCTTAAATATAAAAGTTTAGTCGAATTCGGCCAAAGACTGAAAACTGCAGATAAAGTAACAGTATTTTTATTAAATTCCACGCCCTGTATTATATTTAAAAATAAAAATTTCGATGTTTAAGTTTGTCATAACATTACTCAGTCTTTTTTAATAAGGGGTCTAGTGTTTAAATTATACAGTAATGCGAAAAACACGGAGTGATGTATTTCTCATAATTCAACATAGAAAGTAATATAATGGCTTAATTGCCTCGACCAACACCTAAGGCGGCTCTCGTTGGGCAGCTGGATCAAGGGCTTGATTGAGAAAGCGGTACTCCTGGATACGGCTCGCATTGTCAGGAGGTTCCTCTCTCAGGAGCCCTGATCGCCGGTAGCTTGGACCCTGTTCCCGATACCGGTGGGCTACTATTTTTTATATTTTTAAATGTTTTAATATTTTTTTATATTCTTATATTTAAAAATGTAATTTTTAAGTGTTTGAAATGAAATAAAAGAATCTTATCTTACCGAGTACGTGGCCGGTTTGCGCAGCGCATCACAGCTGGCATCCCACAGAATCTTCATCTCAGCTTTGGTCTCATCATATTCAACGCGTAAGTTCTTCACGGGAGCCCTGAAAACATAACACTCATCAGTAAGTAAGTCCTACATTACAACTTAGGGAGACTATTTACGCGGATTTACCATCACGGTTGTCCTGTACTTGAAGTTTATCTTGTAAAGTAAATAATCAGTATCTATCAATAAGGTATACAGGGGAGCAACGGATAGCGTTAACTTCATAACAACCATAAAGATCGGCCATTTTAAATGTTTTTTTTTTAACCATTCATCGGAGTGACAATGAACTGTTACAACAACAAATAAAAGTTTGATGTTCAGTTACTTGGATGGCTTGAACGTCGTAATGTAACTCAACCTATTTGTAATTTAGTTAAGTTTCTCTATAAGTGAACTGTAATTTGTTCTTTGAGAAAATAAATGTCTTTAAACCGAACTGGAAACCTCTGCCTAACACGGTCGTGTTCTTCGTTATAATATATTAATAACTTACTTGTCATTCTCTCTTGTGATAATCTCCACGAACTGGGCAAGCGGTCCTCCATGAAGTCCCACAGTGAACACGTAGCTCTCACACGCGTGCAGACCTTCTATTAACACGCTCGTGTTCTTAGTTATAATCCTAGTATCTGTTGAATAATGTATAATGTTGATAAGGTAAAACTATAATTGTATAGTAGTAGAATAAACTGATTATTTCACTTAGGAGCGCAAAAATAGATCAAGAAGAACACCCTACAAACCCGAAGGAAATTGGTCAATAACAATCCACCAATCCGTAATGAGAACAATAACCGTGCGTAAATATAACACAACGAGTTTTGGACGACGGTCTATTAATCCGAATTTATTCTCAAGGACCCGGTCACACGTACCACTTTTGACCGTCAAAGTCAACCGAGTGGGCGATACCGACCACGTCAAGACCACGTCGCAACCACCAGCTAGACCGCGCACTAGCGGCCGGCCACATCGCAAACACAACGATCAGTTGTCTGCCTACAAACACTAGCCACAACGTAACCACAACTGCAAGAAGTTGCAGCGAAACTATTAACACGTAACCACTGCCTGCCCACGTTTGTCGCAGCGATGTGGTGTGGTTGTGTTGCGTGCGAACGGGCCGTAAAGCTAGTATATATCGATACGTCTGGGCTCAAAGGGCGTATAGCACAAAACATAAACCCATGTTTTGTGCTATACGCCCTTTGAGCCCAGAGGTATCGATATATCGGGTGTAAAAAGACACTTTCCGAAGCCGAAAGCCACATATTCTACCCATTATTTGCATCATTTTTTTCCACTAGACCATACCTGGGAATCCACTGGTTCTGGAGATATTGAAGGTCAAAGTCGCATTTTTTTTTTTTACTTTTTCACGAAAATGAATTCTATGCGATAATACGAAACTTTTTTCCAAACAAACATTACCTGAATTTTAGATTTATCTTAACAGATTACGCATTTGAAGTTACAAAAACGCAATAAACAACAAGTACCTACCTACGTAGCGTAGGGGCGGAGCTTAACTAACACTGAATCCGTTCATTCAAGCGTGGGTTCGCGTTACATTGCGCGCAATAAAAACTTGTTTTTTTTTATAAAAAAAAAAAAAATTACGGTTCCCAGCAATAATTTTTGCGCAAAGCTACTTAGCTATACGTACAGTATGCGTAGTTTACGGCTTTGTGATGTGTCTTTTTACACCCTGTATACTCATACAAAGGCCGCATACTGTACTGTGGAAAAAGTTGTATAAAAACTAAATATACTCACCATTAGACATCTCCCCAGGATGAGTCCTCCTGTGTATCATATTAGTGTAATGCACCTCATACTCCAACTCCTTATCCTTATACTGTTCCCCTTTAGGCGGCCACCACACCACTTGTACCGAAGTCTTCTTTTCCTTTGAAAGTATAGCCGTGAAGTTCAAGATCTCGCCTTTGACGCCTTCAGTACGAATGGGGATCGTGAATGGGTCGCCGAATACTTTGTTCTTGTAGGCTCGGATGTCGATGAATATAAGTGCACCTGGTGGTAGGTTGGTTACTGAAAGAGATGAGAAAGAGTTGATTAACTAACACTTCCTATCGTGTTTTTGTGTGTTGTGTTTCAAATTCCATTACACTCAAAAATCAACTTGGAATACATAATGCAGCTAGGCAGCTATGCTAAGTAGGTAGTATAGTAAGTGACGATGGAATGTAATTTTTCTGCAACAAACTGCGCCGCACGGTTTCACCCGCATATGTCTCGATCCCGTGGGAATATCGGTATAAAATATATCCGTTGTCTACCCATGTGCCAAATTTCTACCAAATCTGTTGCTGCTGAGTGTAATCAACAAACAAACTTACTTTCGCATTTATTGTATTAATTAGGATTATGAATTGACGTACAGTGGGCGACAAAAAGACAGGTGATTTTGTTTTTAAACTTACACGTAATATTGTTCGCTTTGGTAGTAACAGGTTCCAGTACGGCATATTCTGGAGGCAGCCTGGTCCTAACGATGTACCCATCGACATTCATGATCTTATGCCAGTCCAGTTGCACGGCGCTTGCGTTCAATCGCTTGACGCTCGCGTTCACAAGATCATCGACATCGTTAGCCGGGTCGAAAGTTATATTCATCACTTGTGATGACTTTGAAGTGAAGGCGTTATTAGTGGCTGTTACCTGGGGAGGATTAATTTGATATTAGATATTTTTCTAAATGTTGAACAAAAGAAAAAATAAGAACAAAAACATGAGGGATAATTTAAATGGAACTGAATTTGTATACTACATAAGATGCAAGTTATCAGGAGGTCGTGTCGTATCCATTGAGTCAGATGTTCAGATGTATTCGTCGAAAGTCGCGTCAACAACGCGTTTTTCAACATTCCTCTTAATATCAATGACAACTCAATGACAGGGCTCAAGTAATATAAAAAAGTACTTTTACCATCGATTCAAGAAGTAGAAGATCTATGGCATGTAGCATACATTCGTGGAGCCAGATCACCAGCAAACAAAGTTACCCGGAACGAATATTTTTTAAACGGGCCAAAGAATCCAGTAACATCGACAGCACAACACTTGCTTTCCGTGGCCTGTATGAGCTTATCGAAGGGCGATAAAGGCGGGGTGTAGTAGCGAATGTAACACTATACTTGTATGAGTATGTGAATAATTATTTAACGGCTCAAAGAATCAAGTAACATCTACGGTGTCTTGCTTTCCGTGGCTTGTATGATCTTATCGACGGGCGGTCAGTGGTCCGCAGTACAAAGTGTAGTAGCGAATTACACTTTAGTTGTATTAGTACGTGAGAAACTATTTACCCAGAACGAATAGTTATTGAACGGCTCAAAGAATCCAGTCACATCGACAGACACGGTCTTGCTTGTCGTGGCCTGTATGATCTTATCGACGGGCGGTAGCGGTGGCGCGTAGTAGAGCGTGTAGGAGCGAATGTTTCCGCGCGGCTGTTCCGGCCGGTCCCACACTATGTTGATGCGGCGACCGATCAGCTGACGGACGCTTAGGCGGATTGGTGGGGATGGTACTGTAGGCAGAATGAAAAAATAAGATTACTAAAGAGGATAAAAATATATACACTGGATAAACTATAAAAATATAACCAAACTAAAAGTATTAACAAACGAAAATCGCATCGAAATATTCGTCCTCATTGTTGTCGACTGGTGATGTACCCAAGGGACTTGCGGCATTGGCACGTTGTATAGCAATGCTTCTCCTCTGGCCAAGGTAAAAGCCAGCCCTTGGGTCACGGGAAGTGTCAACCAGCCGTTTGGAGATTCCATTGAAGGCTACTAATTGAAATTCTGATTAAAGATCATCTATCGTAACTAAGTCGCAAGGATTGTTCCCGGCTAACAGAACTAATCCAAAATATTCCATCGTTCTCGCCAAGAACGGTTTTCTTTCGAGCAAGAAGCCTAATCACGGCAGCAGCTGACAATGTTTGTTCTTGATTAAAAACTATGAGCAATTAAAGCTATCACTTAGCGTCTTAAATTAAGCTTATAACAGCATAAATTGTAACGGTCATGCATGATTAACTGACAAATGTCACAGTTCAGTAAAGATTTTTTTTTTTTTTTGTTTTTTTTCTAATAATAACATAATACGATTATTTGCAAGTCCTACCTCCTTCTCCAGTGGTGGTGTTAACATACTTCATAGACGCGTAAGTTTTGTTCGACTTGCTGTCTCTAATGAAGAAGGTGACATTATAGTTGGTGTAGGGGTCCAAATCTGTAAACCTTTAGAAAAAATAAATACATATTAAAACATTTATTCATAACTTGAGCTATTTCCATACATTTTACAAAAGGATGACATCATTACGAACATGAAATGTTTTGATAACTTGATTTCGCTTACAACAATCAGTAATTACTTAATGCTTGAACAAAATCTCTTAGTTCAAAAGCATTGAGGTTATGTAAATACATAAATTACTGTGATATCAGCATCACACAGTAAATGAGTTGCGGAGGTCAATGGCAGAGTTGAACTTGAGCGAAGAACTGTTCCGAAGTAGACTAAACAGAAGATGAATCATCTCAGGATTCCCAGGTCAAATTACAATACTAGTCCATACTTGAGTATTGACACTGACAATTTAACAGCTTTATTGTTGAATGTCATAAATATGCTTAAGGTGCGAGACTTCGACGTTGAGGCGATTTTTGTGAGAGGACAAGCCATTGATTATTATTAGTAGATATTGTGTCAGCAGTAGAAGTATTTTAGCTGAAATGATGACGAGATTTCAAACTTCATCCGCGGGATAATTGCGTAACACTCTTACAATGGCAATGCCTATCATTTTGACAGTTCATCAATTCATTGCGTTATTTAAGTCGTGGAGCGAATAAATTTAAAAAAAATTAAGCAATTTCCTTCGAAATCGAATTTTGATTGAAAGTGTTATGCAATTAGGGTGCTATTTGTTTAATTCTCATACGACGCTAACCTGGTCTACAGGACAGAATAGCCAACCGCAAATTCATGGCAACGACTTGACTTTGACAAAGCCTTTATTTGTAATAATAACAATAAAAATCTTTATTTCAGACCCCTAGCCCATTTGGTTAGTATACACACGACTTAGAAACTAGTGTAGTAATGTTAGTACTTAAACCTACCAGAAAAACAACGCAAACTATTCATTACTACGCTACACTGACATATAGATGTATCCAATATCCCGGTATGGGGCTATCCCACCTATGAGTTATAGTTTTCAGGATGCTGTGTGGGCTAGCGCGTACCCTGCTCATAATGGAAGCGCAACTCTTGCGCATGATGGCAGTAAGGACGGTTTTTGAAGCTCAATTGTTAGTACTGACGTGCGATTGGCCGTACGAACTTATGCTTACCTATAGATACTATCATTGGTCCAAGTCTTATTAGTCCAGACTCCATCGCTGACCTTCGATATGGAGGGCAGGAAGCTGTAAAGCACCATCTTCTGTTGCGCCATCCAGCAGGATATGAGGAAGCTGGTCGAGTTTATTGAAGACTGGTCCACGCCAATGCTCAGGAACTAAAGAGAAGTATTTGGTTATTTAGATATGCTCGAAACTTGCGTATCATTGTAAGTATAAACAATAGGGCATTTTGTTGGGATTTTTTTATTAGATCTTTCGAAACTTATACGTTTTATCATAGACATCATAGATTTTATGCTAGACAGAGACAACACTACTAGTATCGTCACGTCACAACACAGGAACGGCGTAGTAACTTCGTGCCATTCAGTACAATTATATTTTTGTGTCACAAGGATAGCAGAATTATTTCAAAAGCTTTTCACTTCTCCATTTTTCTACCGATTTTTATTTCATTTTTATAAATTCACTTTTTTTAGTAACATCTTTAAAATAAATTTTAATTCATGTATATCTTTTATAGTAATCATATCATATTCGTATGTATTTTTAAGAAGAGGAGATAATAGATGGGGTAGCCGAGGAGTTACACGGATTGGCTTTAATCCAACAATAGACTGCCATAAACTGATCATGAGATAAGCCTCTTATCAGCTCATGACAGTATATTACATTTTTTTTTTACTGTACAAGTCACGTGACCTATATATAGTCTATGCGAGCAATCTTTGTCCACCCGAATACACCCGACCGAACAACGATGGAGTATTCGCACGACAATAGCTTTTATTAGGACACCTGTACACTATTATTATATATCACATCGCTGGCCCCGGGCAATAAAGCGGTAATATCAAAAATCTAAATTTACGGGAGAAGTAAAAATACATAACTTAGTCGTAAGAGAATTTTCCATGCAATAAAGCTGTTATTATCATTTATTCTACATAAATATTATTAAAAAAAACTGAATAAAATAAGAGTGATAGATTGGTACTCAGAGAAGCCAACGATCAAATAACATTAAAAAGGGCGTAACCTGTGTTTACCGCTATATTGCCCGGGGCCAGCGATATGAAGGAAAAGGATAGGCATATTTTTCTCAACATCGTGCTACTTATGCAAAGTTTAACTCACTCGACTCACTTGATACATATGAGTGTTATCGTTGGCGGCGCTCGTACAGTTCAGTTCGTCGGTGCCGTCGTAGCAGTCTTGTCTGCCGTTACAGACGGCCAGCAGAGAGACGCAGTTTGTGCCGTCATCGCACATGAAGAAACCTCGTTGGCATTCTACTGTTGGTTTGTGGGTCTGTGGAATAAATGTAGGCTTAGTTGATACATCAGCATTATTCACTGAGAAAAGAAAGAAATAAAGATTTTTTTTAAACATTACGAAATATGATTTCTAACAAAAATAAACAATTTATATCATTGTTTTTTTTTTTACAGCTTTGCTTTTTTGGTTGCTAGGCAACGGAAGAGGGTCGAAGTTGGTTGAAGAGGGTTGAATAGATATTATATTAGTTAGTTTTTTATTAATTATAACTTAAACTACTTTGAATAAAAGAGCCATTTTCAATAGGGAGGAACCGTACGGCTGAAACGAATCAATATTAAAAAAAATGACACAATTAATTGAATTTTTCGCAAGCTATTGTTTTTTTTTTACTATTTTGATGATTTTTTCCATTTCTTCTGCATTCAATAAATTTTTGAAAAGTAAAGAATTAATCTCCGTTAAATTATCTATACAATGGTATATAAATTAAGCAGGTTCTGTGTACTAGCAGGAGTGCAACAATGAAAACAGTTGCAGAAAGGAGGCAAAACAAATTTTTCGTTCGCAAAGCACTCTCTAATGCTTCGCATTATGACTCGTGCAATAATCTAAGTAGCCACAAGCCCCGTATACGACGACAAGAGTTTTTGGTTTTTCAGTATTGCACTGTGGATAAATAGATAGATAGATAGCCAGAGAGTTAGCGGATATATTCAAAAGAAGACGAATAAATGTAGCATTTTTGAGGAAGGATTAAGAAAAATGAATGATGATGAGTGAATGATAGCGTGACGGTTGACAGGGGAGAGTGGGAAAAGAAAACGTGTTGCGCCGACCACGAGTAACATGGTACCGGGGCAGGAAGATGATGATGAGCATTGCACTGTGGATAGATCTGTGGATAAACTATACGAGGACGACTTATGTGGTGGCACAATTCATATAATTTATTTATTTATTTAATACTTCAAGCACAAAAAATGTACAGAGGGGATTTAATGCCATAGGCATTTTCTACCAGTCAACCTTTGGGTGATGGAGAGACAAACAGTGGTAGGTGCAATAACGAAAAATTGAGGAATAAAAATAAAAAACTTAAGTAATATATAAAGATACACCTATACCTATTACAAACTATAAACATAATATATATGTCTGATTATATATAAATATAAGCACAAAATAAATATACATAAATACACGAATATACTAAAACAAATAAGACAAACAATGGGAAAACATTAACGTTGTGATGATACTGCCAGCTTCTTACGAATGTGCTCGCGAACTTTAACTTTAAAGGATAATTTAACACGCTAAGTAGTCGTCTATTACATATCCAGAGTTTTTTAGGATCTGATCTCTTTCTAAAAGAGAACCGTAAACGAACCACAAAGTCGTGAAACGGCAGGCGATTACTTCGCATATACGCTGAGAGGGGTCACCTTGTTTTAATCAGCTAGAATTACTAGAAATAATACTCTTCCGCTTTCCCGAAACAGATGAAACAAGGATTTTCAAACGAAAAACGCCATTAAAGATAGGACTTATAAGGTCTAAAACACGTACCGATGTGCCGGGACAGTTGATCTCGTCGCTCTTGTCCTCACAGTTGAATATTCCGTCGCAGATCTGGTCGGTCCTCACGCAGGCGCTGGCGTCGCGACAGGGCGTCTCTATGAGGCCACAACGCGGGGACGTGTTGCCGCGGGATGGACATTCACGTTCGTCCGAACCGTCGAGACAGTCCACGGCGCCGTCGCAAGCCCATTGGAGTGGTATGCAGACACCTGAGGATGGAAATATTGATTAAATATGAAATTTGCCACTCAAATAGACCATGACCTGGGTTAGGAAATAGGATACTTTTTATCCCGGTAGTTGTTTCTCGTGGGATAATTTCCAACAACCACGTGGGCGAAGCCGCAGGCAAAAACTAGTTAAATATATGACTCTTTAAGTCACGAAGATTTTGACGTTTAAGTTGCATTGCCATTCTGAACTGGATACGACCCAAATTAACAACATTATATTATTGACTAGATACAATTAAAGGTCTCGACAATTTAAAAAACCATTCAAGTAAAACACATTTGTATAAAATATAAGTTCGTCTTTCAAAATTTTGGGTTTTATTGTAACTAACCGTATCCTATTATTATGTCCGATTCCTTAAATAACGCTAAAGACACAAAAAAATGTATTCAATGCTTACCCGGTGCACAAGTGAAATCGTTCTTCCCACACTTCCTAGTAATCGGTGTATGATGTTCGGGCGTCACCGGCCTTAGTTCGGGCATCTCGATTCCGCAGCCGATCTCATCCGATCGATCGCCGCAGTCATTGATACCGTCACATCTCCACCAATCAGGTAAACAGTTGCCATTGTCACATTTGAACATCCATTCTAAACAGGTGCCGTTGCTAGGGAAATTAGGCTTCTCTGTACCGGGAATAGGGAGCAATTTCGAGTGATTGGTGTTACTGCAGTTCTTCTCATCAGATAAGTTTTCATCGCCGCAGTCGTTTTCGCCGTCGCAAACCTTGTAAGAGAAAATTAAGTTAATATTAAACAGAGATCTTGAATATCAAAGTATTACAAATTAAATCATGAAAAAAAAAAAAAAACAATCCGTAAGTCTTCGGAAACAGCCGGTCGATTCTGTAAAAATCTCACCGAGAAAACTTAGGTGAAGTGAGCTTAAAGTGAGCTGTCATAGGCTAGGGATTGACAGCTCATCTAAGTTTTCACAGTGAGATATTTACAGAATAGCACAAAAGAAACCACATAATGAAGTGTATCTGAAATTTTACTCTACAACCTTTTGAATCCTGAGTTCAAATCGACTGATAGTTCCGGTGATTACCTCCTACATACAGTAAAGGGTAATCCCCGGAACTACCAGTTGATATGAAATGTTTTTATGCATTGGATAGCCCAATTTTTGAGGAAGGGCGAAGCCGCAGGCAGAAGCTTGTAATTAATATTTGCTGACTATTGAAAAAAAAAATGTGAGCCGTCACGGGACGCCTGGCAGATGTGAAACATCACATTATCTTGTAAAAGTAATATGCAGAAAAGAACAGATTGTGATAGGAACTAAATATGTCATAATGATAAAATAAAATATTACGATTTTTTTTTCAGATAGCGATGACTATTTATTGAATAAACATTTATTTTCATTAAATACAAAAATTTACGAATTTGTTTCAAATTGTATAGACTGTATATATATACCATCATATAGGAAATCGGTTTTACGTGCGGCTATAGATGTTTCACATCAAAAACCTTATCGTTCGAGTGCCTGACGATCTAAACGAACAAGAAAATTAAAAAAACTCACCCAAGACTTAAATATGCACTTCCCGCTGGGACATCTAAACATATACGGCGCACATGTGGAGTCCTTACACCTTTGTTCCCGCTCATCCTCTCCGTTATCACAGTCCTTCTCGCCATCACAAACCCAAGAGTTAGGGATGCACATGCTGCTGTCGTTACTGCAGGCGAAGCCGTTGCCTGAACAGCTTTCGACAATGTCTGGACGCTTAGTTTGCAACTGTTGACAGAGAATAATTGCTGAATACAGGTAATTTTGAGCCTTGGTATTTTTTTTATTTTAAATTCAACGTGTCAAAACGATTTTCTAAAAGTGTGGTGAGTAATATTCCTTGAAACCTGTTTATAAAGGTTTTCAAGATGTCGGTCTGTATAATCACAGACAAAAAACTAATTTGCATGAACACAAAGTCGAATGATCATTTTATATTGTTCTGTCATTTTGAATACCTATTTGTCAATTTCATTTATATTCCCGCACTTTTAAATAATGTTTAACCAGTTTAGACAGAAACGGTGAAACAAATTTTATCATGATTTAAGAATTAATTGGCAAAGCAAAGAACGACACAGAATACAAATCGTGCCAATTCCTATTAATAAACAATATAAATTCACGAAAATAGCAGAAACATTCACAAAAAGTTTGTCAGAAGTGGGATTTGAACCCACGCCCTCAGAGAGGACCAGAACAACTCGAACTCACGTTCAGTGAGCAAGGGAACCTTGAGTCTGGCGCCTTAGACCGCTCGGCCATCCTGACATATACAATGCATGCCGAAATTACCAATTACTATCGTAAAAGTTTTGCTATCATCTTTTTTGGCGAAATAAATGTAAACAATAGATAGGGGTATGGAGTGAGATAAATAAATGCAATAACAATCTTTCATTTCAACAAAGCTTTTCTATTATGTAAAAAAAAAACGCACGTAGTAAAATAAAAGTGAGTAAGTACCTACTTAAATCTGAGTAATAGCACAGAATAATACAGAAGGCGGACTTTGCATTTTCGATAAGAAACTACAAGCACGCGGCCGGCTCGTCTTGACGGTCCAATTCAGTGAGCGTAACGTGGTCAGAAGATATAAGAGGTACGCGATAGAAAGAGAGGCAACTTCTAGGTGAATATAACTGTAGGTAATTAGCACTGTGCGACCTGAATTGCACTTTATTGTGTCGTAGCAAGAGTCGCTTTTTATTTAAGTGATTTTGCGGAGTGAACCATTTGTGGTAATAGACTGATCGTTTCATCGACCAATGTTATTATATTAACCATACATGGCAACCTTAGGTTCTTGAATTGGCTTTTTGTTTTTATCATTGTCGGCCCTAAACTTCTTACATAATTATCTTTGATGTATAAGTAAAATACGATACAAGCATGGTGTACCATCGAAGAAGTTCATATCTAACCAGTTTGAAAACAAAATCCCGTGAACACGATGACCACATCTGTCACCGGCCCGGTTCTATAGCCGCCGAGCGCTGCAAGCAAGAATACTCCTTACAGTGGTTAGTTATGAAGTTCCTCAATGGTACTTATATTTATTTATAGCCAACTCCGTCTTTCAACGAACAATATTAATAGTCCCTCACCGTGCAGTTACGTTCATCAGATCCATCCTTACAGTCGTTATCTCCGTCGCAAACCCATCTCTTTTCAATACAATGACCATTGTCACATTGGAACTTGTTTTCAGAGCAGTTGCGGTGACCACAATCTGAAATAAATATGCCGAGTTATGTTAAAATATACGCTTTTTATTAGGAAAAAGGACAGTTATAACAAAGACAATATATAATAGTCTATAAGTATTTTAGAATCCAAGTTTACACATATAGTTTTATAATTAAAACTATGTTTAATCGTCTGGGATTCCAAAGTACCTAACATAGCTGAGTAATATTGTACTAGCTGTTTTTGCCTCGAGTAACAATACTTTTGCTATAAGTATGTAATTCGCAAAATAATACATTTGTATATTTTTTCATGGAAAATATTTTAATTCATATACAAGATAATTATTATGGAAAATATTTTTTTCCTGTTCTAGTAATTGTAGGTTATTTTGTTATTAAAACTACAAACATGTCGTTTGTGTTTGTGTTTTACTGGATCCATTCTAGAAACAAACTTTATTCTATATAATAGGTATTGTTACCCATCATTGGAATGCAAATAATGTATAGAGGAGTATTGGAAATACTGGCCATTTTTAAATTGTTCTTGTTTTATTTTTTTATTACAGACGCTTCTCACGTGCACGTCTTTCTACATTGTTCTCACATGTATAATTTCAACAATGATGTAACCAATATTTTGTAACAATTTTTTATTTATTTAAAAGAGTGTCCGTGGAGTTTCTTCCGTCTGAGTAGCGTAGTAGGGTACCTATGGAGAAGAACGGGCTGTTCTTCTCCATAGGTACCCTACTACGCTTTGGAATGTGCAACAAGCTTCATATTTCTGGCTGACCGATTCCTTGACAATTCAAAAGTGCCTGTAAATGGTTTAATTGAAATAAATGCTTTGAGTTTGAGTCAAAAGCTAATTAATTAACGGTAACCTACTTAGTCATTGGCGCGCTTTACCTGAATGCCAGGGAAGGAAAACAAATTATAACGTCGGAAGGTGAGTTTTGAGAAAGAATATAGTACCTACTCTTTAATTCTTCTACCACTATAGGTTCTACCAGCTAAAGTCTGTTCAAATCCATGTTTCTTATTGATCTTATTTCCACGGAAACGAATATCAACTTTATTTTAAGTGAAATTAAGTTGATTTCAGAATAACAAGTACTATTGAAAAAGTTATAAAAAAAATATTTAAACGTGGCCACCTACTGGGCTCATATAATACAAAAACAACAATAAAGAAGAGTACCATCGACTCGAAAAGAAGAAGAAAAAAATGTTTAAAGTTATAGCGCAAACCGAATTTTGTGTGTGATAAAAAAGTTTTTTTTTCTTCTAAAAACACATATTTCTTTACAAACTAAATCGCGAACGCAGTATAGAAAGGTTTGGAAAGCGAAATGTGAGACCGTTTCCCTGCAGTGGGATACAGAATACGCTGGCAAATAAAAATGCGTTCAGTACAATAGTTTTAGCAAGTCAGTTTCATAGAGAAGTACATTAGGTTAACAAATAAAGAGGTATACACACCTTTCTCATCGCTCATATCAGCGCAATCAATATCATCGTCGCACTTCCAATGCGGGAGGTAGCACCTGGTATTATCGCACATAATCATCGGTGGGACACACAGACAGCCGATCTCATCGGACAGATCCCCACAATCGTTGTTACCATCGCAGCGAGAGAGAGAGGAGATGCACTTTCCGTTCTTGCACATGAACTGGTCCTGATGGGGAAGAATTTACATAATTAATGATGGGTAACATAGATTGGAATATGAAAACAATCTACAGTCGCGTAATGAAAAGGTCGCGATTAGGTCCATTTTTGTTTGCAATTTGCAGGAGTGAAATTTTGACTCTTAGTGATGGGTTACATAAATAATATTATGCAAACAATGTACAGTCGCCTAATGAAAAGATTACTATTAGCTAAATTTTTGCATCGAATTTATCGCACTTGTTTTGTTTCGTGACTGTTTGTGTTTCGGCGATATTCATGTATCTAATATGGCGTGGCCCTTTGCTTAATATCAACAATAAGATCGAGTTTATGTCTATTGAGGGCATCCCTACCATTTTTAGTTCAATTGATCAATCCATACTAATCATAAAGAGTTAAAATTTGTGAGTTCGTATGTATGGGGTAATCTTCAACACTACTAATCCGATACCGAAAATTATTTTATAATGGGAAGCTACAGTATTGCCGAGTGTCCTAGGATATCCTTTATGTTAAAACGAGAAATCTCACGCGGACAAAGTCGCAGGCAAAAGGTAGTGTATTATAAAATTTGGAAGAAATTTAAATTGCGCGCCTCAACCACTTTTACGCATTCATAAAAGACTTTTTCATTCTAACTTTACTGAACCCTTTGTGTTATGTTGTTGTTTGTTTCCATTTCAAAACATAAATGAAAACGTAAATACCTACATAGATATCATTATTCACCTAATCGGCTTATATCTGACGTACACACCTACGTGGATTGATATCATCGTTAATCTAAATTCTTTCAAAACAAAGGAAATCAATTAACATTTCTGGAGAACCCTTCGAATGTAGTTTAATAGATAGAACGATGCGATGGAAAACTCTTTATTATGTACCATCGAAGAAATTCATATCTATACACCGTAAGGACTATTTCTGCTTGCAGCGTTCGGCCGCTATAGAACCGGGGCGGTAACAGATGTGGACATCGTGTTCACGGGATTTTATTTTCAAACTGCTTAGATATGAAGTTCTTCGATAATACACCATATTTTGTATGTTTGTTTGTTACGCTTTTAGGCTAAAATGGCTGAACAGATTTTGATGAAATTTTGCACATGGGTAGACCAGGACCTATGTTAGGACATAGGATACTTTTTTATAGACTTTTTATCTTGGTATTCTTAAGGGATTCGGGAGAAACTGCGAGGCGCAGCCAGTGTATTAATAAATAGTATGAAAAATGTACTCACAAGTCCACAAGTAGACACAGCTGTTTCAGGGCAAGTCAAGTTCGCGTACGGTTCTGTATTATTAGCGCACATACATTTCCCTCCGACCCTCGTCAAACCATCGGGGCATAAACAACTGAAAGTATTACCCGGCCCGCCGAGACATATCGCATCACAACTCGTATTCTTGTATGAGCAGGCATTACTGCCATGTTGGACGAAGTGAGCGAACACTTTGAGATCCATCAAACCGACGAACGAGTCATTAATCGTCACTACATTCGAGCCAGCATCTTTGTCAGCAACGAATATCGATTTTACCTTCCAGTCATCCCAATACATCTTATCCTTCAATACTGCGACAGCGAAGGGATGTGTTACTCTCTCATCGTTCCACAGAATTCGCTTAAAGTATCTCCCGTTTAAGTCAGAGCTAGCGATGTAATCTTCCATGGCGTCCACCCAGTATATTCGCTCCGACATTTGGTCGATCGTTATCCCATTAGGCCACTGCACAATTGGCTTCCCGAACAACTTCTTGTCGTCCGTGCCGTCGAGATTTGACCTCGATACGGATGGGTTGTTCCTATCCCAATCAGTCCAGAATAAATAACCTGCTTTAGGGTGAACGGCAATACCACGCGGCCTTGATAGCACCTTCGAGTCCAAGATAGTAACTCTCATTCTAGCTTCTTTTATCAAATCTGTCCTGACGGCTTCAATTTTCTTCCTCAAACCGTCGACGAAGAATAAAACGTTAGAAATCCAATCGAAGGCCATTCCTTCAATGCTAGCCAAGTCTCTGTCGATAATCACCTCTTGAGCAGTGCCGTTATTGAAACACTGACGACTGATCTTGTCCAATTCTATATCAGCCCAATAAATGCAGTTGTTCTTGATGTCAAATTCGATAGCAACGATGTTCCTTTCGTTTACTACGGGGTAAATAGTCGAGTTGTCGAATAGATCTATGCGAGCGATTTTACTACCCAAAGCAACCAACATGAATTCAGTTGGCTGTTCGATGGGGCAGGGGATCATGTCTGGGACATACGCCATGTAACCAGAGACGGTGCACACATCTCCATCAATTTTCCTGTAACCCTTAGTTCGCTTGTAGAAATGTCCCGGTTGGCAATCTGCGGGAATGGCGTAGGGATCGTATTTGGATGATTTGTTGTGAATACATTCGTTTCCAGAGAGCATAAATCCAAAATCACATTCGAAATCTCGGCGACTGCATTCGCAGGTCTCCTTCTTGAAAGGTCTGTCGTAATCTATTCCGTTGTAGCAGTTAGTGTGAGCGAGACGTCTCTGGAAAGTGTTCCTAGTACCGAGCACACAGGAAACCGAGGAGTTGGGAGGCGACGGCGACCAGTACTTGTAGTCGTCATCGCTACAGTTACGTGTGAAAGTGTTCCTCAGATCTATTGTGATTATTATCCACTGATGATGCTCGTTGGCCGAACCGAACATTGTAAAAGTTGTAGTGTTCTCCCCGGACTCGGTCATCAGTCCGTAGATGCGCAGGTCATCGGCATTGAACCTACAAATTAATGTTGTTAATATCGACAAATAATTAATTAAATATTGATAACATGAAATGCATTAAATGACTCACTGATAAGAGTTCCATTCGATGCCTTCGTTGGTGGAATACAATATCTTTCTCGTTTCGCCGCGAGATTTGAAGTATTTGACTGCTACTAGTAGTCCGCCGTGGTCTCCGTAGTTGAAGAAGTAATAGTCCTTGAGGATCCTCTTCCACGTCAGGCCGGCATCACGACTGATATACACTCCGGGTATACCTTTCAGGGATTTGCCCATAACGCCAGTTGCCATTATAATCCCTGGAGCTGATTTCGAGCTCATAATACTGGCTGACCTATAATAAAAAATATGTTATGATACCCTCTATCATGCTATGAAATATGTTACACCAGACATTCAATAAATATTCCCCCTTTGTACACTTTCTTTGGTGAAAGAATAACTCTAACACCAATGACCCACATAAGTACACCATGCTCAAATTAAATTTAAATATGATGTTTACTGAATCCAGTTCTACATTTTACTACAAAACAATTGAAATCTCTTAATGTTATTAATAAATGAGTGACTAAAATCAGAATGAAATAAATACAATCACAAACGGTTTAAATCATATAAATGTGGTTTTTAATTTTAATGAATATAAAACAATGTCCGTGCAGTGCAAATTAAAGTAAAAGCAAAATGTAAGTATTGTAATGCACTCTATTTTTATGAGTTTACCTCAAACCGTTCCCAACCACATTTCCTGGTGGGCTGCAATCAATTTTAATATTTATCAGCATTTATTAAATTAAAGCACAATTTATTATTATTAATTTGTTATGCTAACTATAATTTAACGGCATAGTTACAGCCGATACCGTACCATTCACCAAAAAAAAATCGGTTAAATAAGCACATTACATTGATGGCCTTGTACCTAACAATATAAATTAATTAATAAAATTTATAAGTTTTATTTGTAGCCTTATATATTTATTTAGTAAAATAAGCCAGTAGTAGTGACACTATACCTATCTATCAACAGTATGCAAATGATTTTTTTCTAGCCCGAATTTGAACAAATTGACATACATTTATTATTATCACACAAAACATTGTTTAGTAGTTTATTTATAGGAATGAGTAATCATTCCATTAATGAGGGACTTTGGTAAGCAGACTATATAATTATGTTATTTTTATATTACCCTACACCTAATACTAAAAGATAGGATTATGTCTTTATTAAAATAAATACATAATTTTATATAATTCAACTCATTCTAAAATACACCATATACCATATGGCTTAAAAATGAGTCATCGTAAGTCCAACGTGCTGAAGGGGCACAGTTCTATTGATAATGATTCAGAGAAATAAGGAACTTACAATACTTTCCGTTATTATTCAAATTCCTACTCAACCAGCTGTTTGTATATAAAATCGTGATAGAAATATGACTAAGACAGGTTCTAGAAATGTCTTTCTTGTAGAATCATACACTGGAAACTATTATTATAATATATACTATATTATATTTTATATTCTCATAGAGAAACTAAACTGAAGACTTGATTATATTGTTTTGAAAGACCTACTGTTTTAAACGGTGCTGAACTCATATTTGACTTTTCATAAGATCCTGAGAAGAACTTTCGAAAACGATAATCAATTACTTAGGGCAGATCTTTCGATTGTCAGATATATTTTATCTAATGTAAAACCAAGTCTGTTAATTTATTCAGTACCTATCTATTTGTCATCTTTATATCTTTAATAAATATAATAAATTGGCCATCGCACGGCAACTTAATCACATAAGAATAATGTACTATTTTAAATAGTCCTAATTAAATAAAGCGCAGTGTATTTGACGTTTCATAAGATTCTGAGACAAAGTTTCGAAAACGATAATCAATCTACTTAGTGCTGGTTTTTCCATTGTCGGATATAATCTTTTATCCGAGGAATAAAAAAAGGTTTGATGAATTTTAAAATTATTGCTCGAATAAAATTATCAGACTGAAAAATATTCAAAATAAAATCTGCCGTTAATGTATTTGTTCAATAAAAATGTGACGACATAAAGAGGATATGACATGGGCCACTGCCGTGAGAATCGAGACTAAATGACTCCTTCCTATTCCTATGTTAATCGGGTCAACAAACTATGCAGTAAACAGATAGCTTGCATCGTCAGAGAGCGGCTTATAAATTGAATTATCGACAGAGTTCAAGGTGACATTGCTACTAATACGATAAAAGTGAACATGTTCGAGTTTATCTGTTCCTTCAATATTTTGACTGCTGATTAAATATGGTAATTATTTCCGTCAATATATTGGTACAGTAGACTCAAGAGTTTTGGTTACTAAAGTAAGTTTTGACAATCTTGTTTGACTTTTATTAAATATCATAACATCACGCCTTATCTCCCCGAAGGGTTAGGTAGAGGCGTACATTCCCCTAGTACAGTCACAATTCGCCAGTTATGTTAAGTCTCATGTAATAGGGAAGCCAGCCTATTGCCATCAACCGGGCGCAAATCCAAACTCCGGGCTGCCGCTGAGAAATTCTAGATGGAAAAACCCAATAACACTGCCCGACCTGGAAATCGAACCCAGGACCTCACGCTCAGAATTTGCGTTTCCGACAACTACACCAACGAGGCAGACTTTTCTAAAAGAGGATGTCAAATCATTTACCGAGGCGACCACCATGTACCACCATATCATGTTACCGGTAATACAACTAATTATGATCATATTACAGAGGTAATCTGCAGGTTAACTCGTTTACCGTGCCCCTTACTGCCCATTATGACTTCCCGACTTTAACGGCAGGTAACGTAAAACCTATGACGCAACATTTATCAAAGAGCGAAGAAGACTATGGTCCGTATTACAGAACGATCAGTCGATCACTGTTTAAGTATAGAATCAGTACTTGAGCATCGGTCTTATTCCAGAACGGTAATCAAACTATACTCATTACTCAGATAAAATTGACGATCTATGCTCAAGCGCGGTCTTGACCACACTTGGGTGATTACAGATCCAATCACTGCTTGGGTTCGATTCGTGAACTGAACGAGCCAAACTCAGCTGGACTATGATCAATAAATCTATGCTTGAGGAACATTCTAAAATTAAAACTCGAACATTTTGGATTTATCAAGAAACTCATAGCATGAAAATACGACCTCCAATGTTCTACCAATTCTTGGTGTGTATCAGAATGGCGGGTGTAATTTCCAGATTTGCCTAAATTTATTACAGTTATTTGGTACCTTCTGTGTACCTTTACGTACCTCTCTTGAAAATCTGTGTACCTACACCCGTATGATGATATTTTAAAAATTAGGTACACCCGCCATCCTGATGTCAGAACCGCGGGTGTACTGCTAACCAATATATGTAGCCAAGCGTACTGTTTATGTAAATTTGGTACCTCTTGTGTACCTGCAGATAAAAGTATCAAATAAACGAAATACTGCAAGGTTGCTGCAAAAATAAAAAAATAAAAATTCTCGTAAAACGTATCTTTTAAAATAACAATCTACGTATTGATAACTTATCTTAAATATTAAAAAAAACTATATGTATACATAATTACAAAAACAACATATTGCCCATTTTAGAATTGTGAAGGATTTATAGAATTAGGATGTTTGTCTATCAGTGTTTCCAGAATCAAAATGAAACAAGAGACAGTTTTAAAGGATATATTAATTAATTTTCACGATAACGAAATAAGAAAGGATTAATATATGAATAACGCACTGATTCCATGTGCATTTAACTCGGCCTTATAATTTGTTACAAAACTATAATCAATGTAATAAAAATTGGACTAGTATACAGGGTGGAAAGATAAGTCGGGCGTTGAAGGCAAAGTACCTTAAATCCTTAAGTTAGCTTATTTTACTTAAAGGAAACATTCCTTTATTTTTAAAAAGAAACATAACCGCATTCAAAGATTTTCTAAAAGTTGCTTGCCCAGCCCGGGACTCTCGAACCAACTAAAATTTAAAAAAACAAAGTCGCTATTTTATTTTACTAATCGATAAGGTTATTAGTCAAGGTAAAATTTCTCTAAGAAACATTTGGTCTTAAAAATAAAAATGATCGTAAAATCTAACATTAACTTTATTTTATTAAAAATAAAAAGATACGTTTTACGAGATTTTTTTATTTTTTATTTTTGCAGCAACCTTGCAGTATTTCGTTTATTTAATACTTTTATCTGCAGGTACACAAGAGGTACCAAATTTACATAAACAGTACGCTTGGCTACATATATTGGTTAGCAGTACACCCGCGGTTCTGACATCAGGATGGCGGGTGTACCTAATTTTTAAAATATCATCATACGGGTGTAGGTACACAGATTTTCAAGAGAGGTACGAAAAGGTACACAGAAGGTACCAAATAACTGTAATAAATTTAGGCAAATCTGGAAATTACACCCGCCATTCTGATACACACAATTCTTGTAATAGTGACTTAGCTTAGACCATTCTGGAAAGCACTGGTTTGGGAAAGTCCATGTTTAATAGTTGATATAAACTGACTAACTACGTCTATATGAAGCGATTTTCTGAAGCGTCATAATCCTGGGTTTTTTGTAATTTTGTATATTCCAACTAGATAAGATATCTAATTTGTCATAATTATGGTTAATTTAGTATTTTATAGTGGGTATTTATTTCCCTTGCAAATAAATCGTAACATAGTTATATTGGTCCGATAAGTAATGTATTTTTTTGGGCCGTAACTAAATAATAAACTAGTCATATTACACCACATTACGACAATACTAACTAACTACGTTATCGATACGGCGAAGTGAAAATCATCCTAGCGAGAACACTATCAAGCATTTACCAGTTACATGAAAGTATACCTTACACCTTAACATTAAGGTTCACTTTTAAACAAATCAGCAGAAACAGATGTTTCTGGCAAATTTAAAAGAGGTAAAAGGAGTTTGAATTGTATTCTTACCTTGTTACTGGGTACAGCTGGCTGAACCTCTGACATAAGTGGAGACTGCAAGAGTTTTCTATGTGACAGTTCAATGGTTTTCCTGAGAATAAATAGTAAGATGGAAGTCAGTAAATTGGTTATTTGGAAGAGAGCCATCCGCGCAAGATAAAAAACGGTTGTTTTTTGTTTTATACCTACATACTTCAAGATTTGCGCATAATTATAAAAACCTGTTTATTAGTCTGGATGGCGATTCGCGGAAAATGCACTATAGGTAACCTATACTGTGGGTTTTTTCTCGAACATAATAACAACTGCAGCATGCATACTATCTAGATTACACATCCAATTCCCAGCATGTGCTCAGTTAATCACTGCTGTTTACCTACAAATTATTTTATGCATCAAAAATAAGGAACACATAAAACCTCGATATTTATACCGACAATTCACCACAAAACAGCGACCTTTAGAAACGAAGAGGAAATGTTAATAAAATTTGCTACCGAGGCAAGCAACGTAACTCGATAATGAAATCAGGTAATTTTTTGCATGTATGAATTGCAGTGCAGTGCATACCTATAATTATGGTAACGGAAATAAGTCTGAACATGCCCCATTCAACTAGGTACCGATTATTATTTCAATTAAATTGTAACAATATTTGCCTTTGTTTACTCCAACTATTGTTTTGCGTTTTACAAGCCGACTAGCTGCGCCCCGTGGTTTCTCATACAGAGACAGCACGAGCATTCGCATCACCATGCTAGCTCATGATGAAATATAGCTACATACGAGTAGATTTTAAAAACATAAGCTTACCATTCTCATCTTCAGTAGGCGGATTGATGGGGGACCAGGTGACTCCATGGTCGAAGGTTATCAGCGAGATCAGATGCTCCGGTCCAATGTTCGCGACGGGAGCCTTCGAGTCCACTCGTGAAGCTATGTAGATGCCCTTCAGACCTTCAACGCGGTACAAGTCGGTGAACGGGTCTTCTGTCACGTCCCTGAAAGTCACCCATTCTTTGTTTATACGAATATTTGGACAAATTAAAAATAAAAGTGACAAAAATTGCAGTGAAAAGGTGATGATTGATCATTGTCACCTCAAACTGACATTCCTGAGACAAAAATAAATAAATTCCGCGGCCAAAATACTCGTCGCCCTTGTAGCCAAGGTTTTTTAAAAGTAATAAATATCAGTGTCATTCCCTTCAATAATGACTTTAAGGTATTTAGTTAAACCTAGATATTTTTGAAGTGAGACCTTCTTTAGGCGCGTTGAGCTATTTTTGGTAGGGATAAACTTAAGGATTCATATGTGCTGGGCTATAGAACGTAGATGGCGCTAATGCCAGTTTTAGTTTTCCCTTTTGTTTAATGTTGTGGTGTAGGTATACGTCATAAGGAACAGGAAAGAGGGCAAACTGAAGCGTCGCAGATTGTATTATACTGATATTCTAAAGGAAAAGTTTGAAATATTTTTCACAATAAATAAAAACCCTCAATCACGAATTACTTTACTTTTGTTAGTATTTTAAACTATGTAATTTCAACTTACTCAAGCCAGCTGTCCTTCCAGTTAGCATCAGGGAAGTAGCATAATATCTGTTCCAAACTCAGAACAAAGTTGTACTGTGTGAAATTGTCGCTTATCTCTGACACATACAAGTCTGCTAGAGAATCAGTGTGCATGACAGAGACGAAAATACGTTTGTCAGTTACGTCCGCTATGTGGAACCTTCTAAGATCTAATTCTGTTTGGAACTCTGCCTTGAAGAATGGGCTTCTCTGGTGAGAAATGTATAGGTGCAGGGTATTTTTCTGGAAAAAAAAGAAGAAATTGTTTGTATCATTCATGGATCACCTGAACGTTGCAAGTGCTTATAGCTTTGGTATCTTCTCAGCAGTTAAAAACTTTTGAAAGTTGCAACAAACTCGTTGCCTTTGAAAGTTATTGTGGTCTACATATGGGATTGCCTCCATGTCGTAAAGACAACGTTTCTGACCAACCGACCAGATAATGCCAAATATATCCTACAGACCGGAGAGATTGTGTTCTTGCGTTATTGCAATCGAGACACCTCAAAAAACCTCTAATTCTAAATTTAAACTTCGTTTTAGATGTAAAAACCGGTTTATAAACGTCAAAATTTCGCCTCATCTCATACAGTTCAATAAACACCTATTTTGAAAAAAAAAAATGAAATCCCTCGACTGACATATGATTGCTTGTTGGCATTTTGGTCCCAAACAAAACAACCGTTTATCCCTAGAAACTCATTCCATAAATACATAATAGGCTAAATTAAGTACATCATAACTACATTATTTTATGTGTAATGTAATTTTATTGCTTTTTACGAATAAAATGATAATAGAACGGGCTAACAGGGGCGCAGCTAACCAATAACCCGATTCCTGTCGGCTTCCCTTAGGAAATTATGACAGTCAGTACTAGTTCTCAGCAGTGTTTAATAATCACACTGAATGTATTATTTAATACTTACACCATAAAATTAAAGTATTACAAAACCCTAACCTACATTAAAAAAATTGTCTTTATATTCCAACGAAAACAAAACATTTAAAGTCCGCGCCAATTTTGCTCTTGTGCCTCCAGTATAACTCGTTGTCCGCCCGGGTTATGAAAACTTAAATTTCTATACAAAATAATCTCGTCATGACGTCACTTCAGGTCACGTGACACGCTGTTTTTTGAGGCAATAGTAAGCCGTAAAAAGTCGAGTTATGATAGGTACAGTGTAGGAATCCATTCGCTGAATTTCGTAAGCGTTCGGTTTGGTTCGGGGCGGGGGGAGGGAAAACTTCGCTCGACGCTTGTTGACGATCAAAGACTACAATAGTATGTTGACGATTGACGTAAATAGATAATAGAATTTTTATCCTTTAATTTTGTTGATACTTGTAGTTAATTAGCATTTTGTTCGTTGTATTCATATAAGTTATTAGTGTAGTATTAGTGTAACAATTAGAATTGGATAATCGTGAGTTTGTTGTGAAATTGTGCGTTCGCCGTCATTGTAATTAGGAATTTGTGGTAAGTCGATAGATTAGCAAGTTGAAATTTCTTTTTTAAAGTAGATTTGAAAAGTTATTAGTAGGATGGCGGCATTAATAGTTTTAGATTGTTGTGTGACAGATTATTTGCTTCGTGAGGAAACATACTTTTCAAGGTTAAGTTTTGTAAATAAGAAACACATAATTGGGCTAGATCGTGCTCGACCAGATATGACTATAAACTACAAACGACGTGATGGGTTTGTCAAACATTTTAATGTATCCCTTTACGATAAATATCAATGGCTGACTGGTAGTTGTAAATTAAATAAGATGTTTTGTTTTCCATGTTTACTTTTCTCAGATTCTAGTAGTTTATGGAATAAAGGGGGTTTTACAGATATTAATAATCTGACGAATTCATCAAAAAAACATGTGCAGACTGAAAAGCATATTCGTAGCTGTTTAGATTTACATGACTTCGGGAATAGTAGGATAGAACCATTTTTCACCAATTCGTTTGAAGCTCATAATAGGAAAGTAGCTCGAAATAGGAATTTAATGAAACGGTTTATTGACACCGTTATTTTGTTAGGTAAACAAGAAGTAGCTTTTCGCGGCCACGATGAACGTCCGAATTCTGATAACCGCGGTAACTATATTGAAACCTTGTTATATCTGAGCAAGTATGACACCGTAATGGACTCTCATTTGGAACTATGTTCTTCAGTTCAGAACCCCGCGTTTTCTGGTCTCTCAAGTGATATTCAAACGTGCGCCACGTCCGGGCTAGGTAAGCTTTTTTTTTTTGTTTTTGCGCCGGCTTACCTTTCTCATAAACTCACCCTTCGCCACTGCGGGCTAAGTAATGACTTGGTAATAAAACGGTCACTAAGATACTTCATCACCATTATAATAACTTTGAAAATACTTGAAGCACTTAAAGTAAGTAATAACAGCTTAGCGGACCGAATGTTTTTGTTTTCAACATGAAACAAAGTCCAGATAATAACTTGAAGTACTAAAATTGCTCTTAATTTTAACATTTGCAAACCGGTTTCTAAGTTCGATTCAACCTCGTAACGTTTTCCGTGCATAATATATGGTACCTAAATTAAACAGAAAAACATTATTTATGCGCAAAATTAAAAACCAAATGCGAATTAATGATTGTACCGAATAACAACTCTAAGTTCTAACTAAATATGGAAATAAATTAATTATTCGACTTTTGACTAAATTGAATCGGAAATGCCATCAGCAGTGGAATATTTTTTAAATATTTGCAGTTGAAAATAAAACAGTTTTGACGCAAATACTAGGTATGTACTATGTACTTATGTTTTTTTTTAAATTTAAATATAAAAATATACACCATGACCTTTTTATTACCCAATATAGATACATAGCTCCCAAGGTATGTTGCAACATTGTTTAAAACAATGCAGACATTCACTTAAGATTAGTTAAAGATACCTATTTTTTTTCATTTGGCAACCAACACACTTGTGAAAAATATAGGTACTTAATAAAAACAGATTCAACTTAATAACGTTTTGTTGAAAAATATCACCGCTGCAAAACAGCCAAAGGTTCCAGGATAAGGATAAAAATAATCATTAGGTAAGTGACTACTTGTATTGATAAACTAAATTATATTTATTTATAGCCAAACACATTAATACTTGATTAAAACAGGAGCATTTCCATGACATGCTAACTTCTCTTATTCTATTTATTTATTAAAAACCAACATACATATAAGTTAAAAAGTTTGGTGTATATTTTTGCCGCCTACACAACAATATAGCGAATTGAATATGAGGATTGTATCGGTATAAACGGAGCTCAAGGAGTTTTACTGGCATTTATAAAAAAACCTTGTAATGGATTACAAATTGCAATGAAATTGGAACTAATTTCTGTTAGAAACAGATTTATTAAGTGGGTAAAATATTTCTGGCAGCGTATTTAGGTGGACACTAGCTATTTGAATGTCATTCTGACTACAACAAAACATAAAAAAGGAACCTTGTTACATTATTTTAAAACAACATCTAATAAAACTATCTTATAATGTCAAAAGATAGGTACTTTAGTGCACAAAGGCACTTAAAAACATTAAGAACTACGATAGGTCGACAACAGTGCCATTTATCAACATGTCGCAACTCAGCACTTTGCTTCAAGAACTTGAAACTGTTGTTTATGTGACCTAAAAATACACTCACTTCGAATAACGAAAACAATGACATCAACTTGTGAAGCTCTTATATCGATCCGAATTCAAGTAAACAAACCTTCTAGAAATGTATAGAGATGTCTGTTCAACTTCATCTACAGTGGGTTGCCAAATTAATAGGGACAGTCACATTTTTTATCAATTTCTTACTTTGGGCGCACTTGACTGCAGTTTTAAGAGGGACAAGCATTCCAGGAATGTATTATTTATTTTCGTCATGTCTCCGTAACTCAAATTTTAAGTTGATGTTGAGATTTAAAGGGTATATTTAATTACTACAATTTTTTAAGTTACGTGAGAGCCGTAGTGCACTTAAGACGCTAATCAGTGAAAGATGAATTTGAATATTATAACAAAGTTATTTTTATATTTGTGCTACAAAATTTTGATTAAATGTAAGTATTGTTATTATGTTATTATAAAATTCAATTTTTTATTATATGTATGATGGTAAAAATAATATTTATTTTAATTTTTTTTGCTTCAGTATGGGTCTGGGGTGCGAAATGACCCAAAAAAAAAAAACAACGAATAAAATCCTACCTCTGTACACCAGTCATTCCCAAAGGAAAATAGCAGACATTACTAGTGTTTCTAAGTCGGCAGTCACTAAAATAAAAATTAAATTGGACCTAAATCAGCCAATTTCGCCTAAGAAAAAAGGCAATGGCGGCAGAAACCGCATCACTACCCCATGTTCGGATAGGAAAATTAGAGATATCTGTTTGCAAAGCAGAAATAAAAGTGCTTTACTGTTAACTCAGTTAGTCCAGGAATCGGGAATACCAGTCTCCAAGAGAACTGTGCAGCGTAGATTGACAGAGGAAGGCATCACATGCCATCGTCCGGTGAAAAAACCACGGTTGACTGATGCAATGAAGAAGAAACGCCTTGCCTGGGCTCGGAAACACCACCAAAAGATGGTTAAGGACTGGAATAAGGTCAGTTTGCATTATTACTGGTATTTTACACCACTTAAAATAATAATTTTCAAAATAATAAACCACTTTCTTTTTTTTTTTAGGTGTGTGACGCGGATGAGTTAATATTCGAGATTCTAGCCGACAAGAGCAGCATCGTCAGGGGACGTCCAGGAGAAAAATACCACCCTGACTGCATCGTGGAGAGGGTAAAACACCCTGTTGAAATAATGGTGTGATCTGTTATAAGCGCCAAGGGGGCTGGGCGCCTGTACATTGTCCAGGGAACCATGAAACAAGACCAGTACTGACAAGTTTTACAAACTCGCCTGGTACCGATACTTGAAGAATGGTTCCCTGATGCTGAGGAATTTATGTTTATTCCTGATTCAGCGCCATGCCATAAAGCCAGAAGCTTTACCAAGTTCTTGGTAGACCACAACATTCCAGTTTTTATCTTGACCTGGTAATTCTCCTGACATGAACCCCATATAAAGTTTATGGGAGATTACCAAGGCCTAAATTGCCAAAGAAATAACCACCAAGGTCAAGCTGATAGAAAAGCTTATTAATGTTTGGCATCACAACCCTAAGATAAAAGAAAGTGCCAAACAGTGCATAGAAAGCATGCCCAGGCGTACCTATAGAAGCACTAATTGAGGCGAAAGGAAATGTCACAAAGTACTGATTACTACTAAGTAACATTTATTTTCGCCTATTTATGTACTTAATTATTATTATTTATTGTTATTTTGCTCTTATTTTACTTCCTTAATAACAGTTTTGTATAATTAAAGCTTTTATCTTTAAAAAAATGTGTTTTCCTAATTAATTTAAGACTCTTACTTCACAAATACAACATTTTCGTGACTGTCTCTAATAATATGGCAACCCACTGTAAGTAAGGGCAATGTGAACATTTTTTATTCGAAAGGCACTTGGCAAGATTCAAGAGGCTCTCTAATGTTTCAATAATCGATATAACTATGCTGCCTTAAGCCTTAAAATAAAGAAAGTACTTCATCGTTGATATTACTCAATTGATAACAAAGTGAATTCACAGTTCAATACGAAGCAATAAAACATAGGTACAGTTAGTATATGCGGCTTTTATAACGAACTACCTACTCAACTAAACGTTAATTTTGAATTTAATATACAAGGCCAGCTAAAAAACACTCATTTAACATTGCATTATTTAAGTTTTATGAGAAGCAGGGCGTTTCATTAACTGCCTAGCCTTATTCCCAACTACGTTGGGGTCGGCTTAGACCGCCTAACCGGACTGCCTATCTGACTTCCACAACCCAGTTACTGGGTAACACGATACCCCTTGGCAAGACTGGTTGTCAGACTTTCGGGATTCTGTCTAGCCGTAACGTCTGTCAAAGATCTACAAATGACAGCCAGGACCAATGGCTTAGCGTGCTTTCTGAGCCACGGAGGGGTCTCGGAATGTAAGGGACGGTCACCCATCCAGGGCCCGATCTCGACAAGCGTTGCTTAACCTTGGAGATCGACAAGGACGGCGTTTAACTGATCTTAAATCCCTAGGTCAAACAAAATCAAATCATTTGCTTAAAATATTCTTCAACACTACATAAGGAAAACTACATAAAGCTACAAAATAATTTCTTTGTGTTGCTACACAAGGAAATATGATATTCTATTTATAAACAGGTTTCTGAGAAGCCTCTATGTTTTGCAGTTGCCTAATCAAAGCTAGTAACTATTAGCGCGTCGATGAATTAATTGTAAACAGTCCGCAGACTACACAAAAAACTAAATTCGAGTCTTCCTGTACAAATGAAACAGACGGTCTTGCTAGCTGGATTATATTGATTACAACAACATAAACATGAGTAGATATGAATTTGAGTGTCCCTCTAGCTTTGTTAAAATGATGGTGTAGATACTATCAAAGAAGTTCATATCTAACCAGTTTGAAAACAAAATCTCTACATCTGCAGTGCTATTCTGTGACCATCTCACCGTGAAAACTTAGGTGAAGTGAGCGTGGAGTGAGCTGTCATTCCACAGAGATTGACACTATTGACAGCTTACTTCATCCAAGTTTTCATGGTGAGATGTTTACAGAATAGCTGGCTGGACCACATTTGTCGCCGGCCCGGTTCTATAGCCGCCGAGCGCTGCAAGCAAGAATAGTCCATACGGTGGTTAGTTATGAACTTTTTTGATGGTACAATAAAACATATTCTATCCATCTAATCCCTCATAGTTCAAGTAAATGAAGGTAATATCAAGTTTAGGATCTGGTCACAAGTCGCAACAGTAGCATCAAATTGAGCATTTTGTTTAACTCACTGCGCAGTACTAGGTACTTACTGTAACCTGAAAAGGGCATCTTGATTGACAGTGATGCGAGGCTTATGCTTGTTTGTATGTTGTTTGCGAAAATAAAGGCTCAGCGGGGAGCCGGCTAACTATTTTGGCGATCATAACATGTGGCCTTACTAGTCTAGAGGTAAACAAATTAAATAGGGTATGTCGCGACATCAAAACGTTAATTACTTTAATAATGTTTTTGATATGCTACAGATTAATACAAATGGGACACACCGCAAAATCATTTACTTGAATAAAAAGCGACTCTTGCTACAACACAATAAAGTGCAATTTACAAAGAGATTTAAGATACTATAGAGAGGCTATCAGAAGAAACGTCATAGAAAACTGTGATCCCATATCTCAGTGACGCCATCTATCATAATATAGCAAAATTACATAATAGCCAAGTTTGACACGATACACTTTTACCGACTCCCACGCCAACGTTTGATTACGAACCGTCAGATAGTTTGACATATCTGAAAAAAATATTGAATTTATGTGATAAAATTATAAAATAGGTAGGTACTTCCGAAAATACATTTCACTTGGTGGTCACGAATGCGACTTGACATGCAGACGTACCAAACTAAACTGAGCTGCTTTTGCCCACTAGGACAAATGTATCGGATTAAGATTTTGATCGTTATGTTCCGTCTATTGTAATTAAATAATTTAATATCTTAGGCAATTCAGGTCGCACAGCACTAATCACCTACAGTTATATTCACCTAGAAGTTGCCTCTGTTTCTATCGCGTGACCCATAAATCTTCTGACTACGTTACACTCACTAAATCGGCCCGGCAAGACGGGCCCGCCGCGTAGGTACTAGTAGCTTCATACCTAAACTGCGGATATGCGTCGTCTAGATAGGTATCCTGCATGAAACATTAAAGTATGTACCTACGATATAATGTATTTATAGAAAAATCGAGAAGTAAATAATTTGATTTAAAAAACTTCACGCAAAAACGATTAGGTAGGTACGTTCCACGTTACACAAAAACGATAAATTATGACGATGGAGCGGATAATTACGTAGAGTAGAATAAAGTTCAAGAACTACATTTTCATATTCACATTATTGTTATTATACATCCTAACAACAGCAGTGACCTACTTTGGCAAATAGCGAACACCTCTCTAGTTTGCCTCTATGAATATTACCTCAATCAATTTCAGTTTCATACAAATTGTACTTGTAAAATTGAATTATTCAAAAATTTTGTATGAAGTTGTGATTAGGCCAGATCGAAAATCAGGACAAAAAAAACCTAATCGAAACGAAAAAATCATATAAAAAAAAAATACTGTCTATTTTTTTATGAATAATTAAATATTTAGACGAACATAATAACATTGCACAAGTTTTATTTACAAATCATCCTGCCCCCAATTCTATTCTACAGAAGTGCATCTCACTCTGACGTCACGAATGCGACATTGCACGCGCACATTTTCCGAGACGCCATCCAAAAACATCCACATGGCTTATACAATGTATGCTAAGATTTTTATGTGTTTTACATAATAAAAATAGGGGATATGATAATCATTCAAAACTAATTTAAATTGGAATGAACATACCGGTTTTACAGGAATGTGGGACCAAATATGTCTGAGGTTTTAGCAAAACAACACCTAATTAATAATATTTCCTCGACTATTTAAGGAAAATGCAGATTTTATATATTTATTTTAAATCTGTTACAAGTCTCGTATTTGATTGTGACGTCGTAATTTAAAAATGATTTATATTTTTGGGAACGCTCATTAACATGCCCAATTTTTCAAACCGTGCCAAATGCTTTCTTTATCGAATTTTTGTACTAAAATTAACCGTTGACCTATAAACCTGGCTTCCACTTTAGACCAAGTGTTGCAGACATAACACTATTCGTAATTTATATGCCTCCTGCCTAGTCGAATGCCCATCGTTTTCTGACAATGCATTATTCCTCGAAGCAGTAGAGGTGAATACGTCATTGAGTATCATATTATTATAATAATTATAAAGCGATCCTAATGTTATTTGCAAGACACGGGACCTCGCAGAAGCTGGCCTCTAAAACGGCCCACAAAAGAAATGTGGAAACATTATAATTCTGAAAATTGCAAAAACCAAATTACAAAAACTAGATCAATGAAGTTTTGATTCTCTCAAAGACATTTTTGAATAGGTAGGTATATGTTTTGGTAAGATGGCTCTGAGAAGGAAAGGGGAACGTTGTTGTCTTTATAGTAAAACCTGCGTATACCTGTAAATAGGCATACACACCAGCACTTTTATTTTGTTTTGTTTTCTATTAAGTCCTTGTAAATACTGCTGTTGGTGTACCAAATAAATAAGCGTTACATTAACCAAATAAGTACACCAACTTCAATATTGGCAATAGTTATTAGCGGTTAACGACTCGGCGACTTAAGGCAATAAATAGATCGCCTAGACCGCGTACACAGACGTTGCCTATCAGAACACATTTCAATACAAACAATAACGGCAAGTCAATAACCTAACGCCTTATACCAGTCAGTATAGTTGGTATAGAACTCATAATAAAAGCGTAAAGTGGTGCATACATTATCGTATCAACTGAGGTGATTCGGGTAATTCGTGTAAACTGCAGACCAAGGAGTTCGGACAATTTGCCGTATTATTCGCTTGACAAGCCACTTCCTTGCTACATATATATGACTATATTTATGTGATATGTGTACAGAGGGGTGGACTAACAAGACGGTAGACCACAATACCGCTGGATGACCCTTAATTGATGACTCAAAGCCGTCCATGACGTACCTACCTATCTAAACCAAGTTAGCAGTAATCCTGGTTTACTCACTGGCTTGTGACACACATTGATTTTCTTCTAGGAAGAACTTATTTTTCTATAGAACTGAAAGCTTGTCGGACCATAAATAACTAACTACAAATCTATAAGATGAAATCCAGTTAGGGATTATAGCAATTAATTTGTTCATAGAAAGATTCGGCTAATGAAATAAGTGTCAGAACAGAACGTATATGGAACCACAGATACTTGATACTGCGCTCTCAAATAGCCTTACATTAGTGTTATCAAGTTCACGACATGACTACTCGGTAAGCCTATTTAGATATCAAATTAATGTGTAAGCAGTTGAGCGATCTCATAACCATGCTGTTCCAACTATGCGTCATGTTGATGAATCAGACATAACGTTATACCTAAAAGTTCGAGTTTGTTTTGAAAAAACATTAAAACACAACTGTTTCTATACAGGGTATAAGGTACATCGACGCGCACTGTTCATGAATTCAGCACATGATTCAAGACCGACTCAAGGCAGATTTTTTTGACGATTATTTAAAAAAAGAACGAGTGAGCCTTACAGTAGTCGCATATGATGTGTAACATCTGACATCTTGGCTGACAGTATCAACCTCTCGGAAAATGGTCTGGTACCATCTAACCACCAACTCTAGCACCACGCGCGCTCATTGGTCAAATCAAATAGCACGCGCTTCCCCGGCTTCCTGTTATGTTACACCCTTCCGTCCCATTTCACGAAATCACTCGCACCGATTGCAGGAAAGCGAGAGGAAAGATGTCAAAAACTGTTATTCCATATATTTTGACAATGTACTTTTATATGAAATAGCTGTTTTAGGGTTCACGTGTCGGCCCACGCACAATGAAGGGTTCCGTAATTGGGATGAATTTATCGCAAGAACAAACTCAACTTTGTAGTTGAAAAACATGTTTTCCCATACGGAATGTATGGGAGAACATGTTTTTGCAACCGCAAATGTAAGTTGGTCGATTATTACTCGTTAACTTGTAAAGCCTACTTAGCTGTGATACTTTTCCTTTTAATTTCGTTATATACAATACTAGGCCGGCAATTTTTTCACATATCCAAAACCAACCATTTAGCTGCCAGGGGTGTCCCTCTCCTGCCGGGGTTGCGGGTTTGTCTGAAAGGGATATCGCGACCTCGGCACACAGGCAACGGAAGGAACACGGGTGGGTTTTAGTCAGTAAAAGTCTGACACGCCCTCCCGCTCCACCCAGAGCGGGAGAAGTTATTTGATAATTTCCCATCCTCAAAAAAAAAAAAAAAAAAAGGGGTGTCCCTCTGCCAGTTTACTCTAACAAAATTTTGCACTTTAAAGCTTAATATTTCGCAAACGGATCCCACACCATGGGCTAGATGAGAAAAAAAAACATCCCCACTTTACGTGTACGGGCGACCCTTAAAAAAAAAAAAAAAACCGGCCAAGTGCGTGTCGGTCCACGCACAATGAAGGGTTCCTTCCGTAGTTGGGATGAATTTATCCTAAATACAAACTTAGCATTGTAGTTAGAAAAAGTTGTTCTCCCAGATATTCCAACTGCAAATGTAAGTTTGTACGCACAATATTGAGAGATTTTGAGAGATATTGAGAGATCGCAGAATCATGTGCTGAATTCATGGTAACAATTTGCGCGTCGATATCCCTTACATCGTGTATTGCCTCCACAACAACTTTATATTTATTTATGTACACACAGTAAAATATATAGAGATACGACATAATTATAATTTAAGTAGGTACAAAGGACTATCTTGTTATGATAAACAGTAGGAATGCTGTTCATGTGTCCAAACAATCGATAGAGCTGAGTTGTTCTGCATAAATTATAATCGCATGTCACATGTTACTTTCGCAGGAGTTAACGACTGATAATGGAAATAATCGGATACAATGAAATACTGTGGCCAGAACTTGTGAGAAAACAAAGAATATTTTTTTCAAACAAAGAGTTCATAGTTGATTTGGGACAGAGAAGTTAACTGTTAATAACCCAAAGCGGCTCATGTTGGATCGGGCGTAGGAATAAGTTTATCGGTTATGTGTAACCTTGTTTATTAAATGTTTCCTGTGTCGGCTGTTTGGTGAGAGGAGGGTTGCCAACCCTACTATACATATAATATAGTACCCTGCTATAATGAAGACCTAAATACTACATATATTTCTGAAGATAAAGTAGGCGAAACTACTATATTTTTATTTCAATACAAAATGGCGACATAATCGGAATAAAACCAGTTTTAATCTCATATATAAGCTGAATTAATGGTATTTAGTAACCTTAAATTTAGAGTGCAAAAATAATTACGAGACAGGAAAAAACAACCTGTTAATCATTATGGGGAAAATATATGCATTTAAAAAATAAATATGTTTTTGAAACACGTTCATGTCTACAATATTTTTTTTATTTTTCGCAATGGCGTCGAAAATACTATATAAACTATATTTGGTATAAAAAAGTTGGCAACCCTAGGTGAGAGTGACTTTTTATTCGGGGCTTCGAATATCACCTACGTTTCGAATATTTTGTTCTTATTGAGTTGTATTATAAATATTAGCATGAGGCCCTGGGTTCGATTCAGTCGGAAAAAGTGTTATTAAATATTTCGTTCAGGAATTTTCCAGTAGCAGCCCGGAGTCTCGATGTATCTCTCGATGTGTCTCGATGATCTTAACCTTGTGGTGTAACCATGTTGGTGTAAGTACTATCAAAGAAGTTCATATCTAACCAGTTTGAAAACAAAATCTCGTGAACACGATGACCACATCTGGACCACATTTGTTGCCGGTCCGGTTCTATAGCCGTCGAGCGCTGCAAGCATCAATAGTCCATACGGAACCACCGTAGTTATGAACTTCTTTGATGGTACAATAAAACATATTATATCCATCTAATCCCTCATTGTTCAAGTAAATGAAGGTAATATCAAGTTTAGGATCTGGTCACAAGTCGCAACAGTAGCATCAAATTGAGCATTTTGTTTAACTCACTGCGCAGTACTAGGTACTTACTGTAACCTGAAAGGGGCATCTTGATTGACAGTGATGCGAGGCTTATGCTTGTTTGTATGTTGTTTGCGAAAATACAGGCTCAGCGGGGAGCCGGCTACCTATTTTGGCGATCATAACATGCGGCTAACCATGGCTAACACGCTAAGCCATTGGGCTTAGCGTGCTTTCTGAGCCACGGAGGGGTCTCGGTATGTAAGGGACGGTCACCCATCCAGGGATCGATCTCGACAAGCGTTGCTTAACCTTGGAGATCGACAAGGATGGCGTTTAACTGATTTTAAATCCCTAGGTCAAACAAAATCAAATCATTTGCTTAAAATATTCTTCAACACTACATAAGGAAAACTACATAAAGCTACAAGATAATTTCTTTGTGTTGCTACTCAAGGAAATATGATATTCTATTTATAAACACGTTTCTGAGAAGCCTCTATGTTTTGTGGTTGCCTAATCAAAGCTAGTAACTATTAGCGCGTCGATGAATTAATTGTAAACAGACCGCAGACTACACAAAAAACTAAATTCGAGTCTTCCTGTACAAATGAAACAGACGGTCTTGCTAGCTGGATTATATTGATTACAACAACATAAATATGGGTAGATATGAATTTGAGTGTCCATCTTATATTGTTTTGTAAAATGAGCTTTGTTAAAATGTTGGTGTAAGTACTATCAAAGAAGTTCATATCTAACCAGTTTGAAAACAAAATCTCGTGAACACGATGACCACATCTGGACCACATTTGTTGCCGGTCCGGTTCTATAGCCGTCGAGCGCTGCAAGCATCAATAGTCCATACGGAACCACCGTAGTTATGAACTTCTTTGATGGTACAATAAAACATATTCTATCCATCTAATCCCTCATAGTTCAAGTAAATGAAGGTAATATCAAGTTTGGGATCGGGTCACAAGTCACAACAGTAGCATCAAATTGAGCATTTTGTTTAACTCACTGCGCAGTACTAGGTACTTACTGGAACCTGAAAAGGGCATCTTGATTGACAGTGATGCGAGGCTTATGCTTGTTTGTATGTTGTTTGCGAAAATACAGGCTCAGCGGGGAGCCGGCTACCTATTTTGGCGATCATAACATGTGGCCTTACTAGTCTAGAGGTAAACAAATTAAATAGGGTATGTCGCGACATCAAAACGTTAATTACTTTAATAATGTTTTTGATATGCTACAGATTAATACAAATGGGACACACCGCAAAATCATTTACTTGAATAAAAAGCGACTCTTGCTACAACACAATAAAGTGCACTTTACAAAGAGATTTAAGATACTATAGAGAGGCTATCAGAAGAAACATCATAGAAAAACTGTGATCCCATATCTCAGTGACGCCATCTATCATAATATAGCAAAATTACATAATAGCCAAGTTTGACACGATACACTTTTACCGACTCCCACGCCAACGTTTGATTACGAACCGTCAGATAGTTTGACATATCTGAAAAAATATTGAATTTATGTAATAAAATTATAAAATAGGTAGGTACTTCCGAAAATACATTTCACTTGGTGGTCACGAATGCGACTTGGCATGCAGACGGACCAAACTAAACTGAGCGACTTTTACCCACTAGGACAAATGTATCAGATTAAGACTTTGTTCGTTATGTTCTATTGTAATTAAATAATTTAATATCTTAGGCAATTCAGGTCGCACAGCACTAATCACCTACAGTTATATTCACCTAGAAGTTGCCTCTGTTTCTATCGTGTGACCCTTAGATCTTCTACGTTACACTCACTAAATCGGCCCAGCAAGACGGGCCCGCCGCGTACTAGTAGCTTCATACCTAAACTGCGGATATGCGTCGTCTAGATAGGTATCCTGCATGAAACATTAAAGTATGTACCTACCATATAATGTATTTATAGAAAAATCGAGAAGTAAATAATTTGATTTAAAAAACTTCACGCAAAAACGATTAGGTAGGTACGTTCCACGTTACACAAAAACGATAAATTATGACGATGGAGCGGATAATTACGTAGAGTAGAATAAAGTTCAAGAACTACATTTGCATATTCACATTATTGTTATTATACATACTTACAACAGCAGTGACCTACTTTGGCAAATAGCGAACACCTCTCTGGTTTGCCTCTATGAATTTTACCTAAATCAATTTCAGTTTCATACAAATTGTACTTGTAATATTGAATTATTCAAAAATGTTGTATGAAATTGTGATTAGGCCAGATCGAAAATCAGGACAAAAAAAACCTAATCGAAACGAAATTATAATATAAAAAAAAAATACTGTCTATTTTTTTATGAATAATTAAATATTTAGACGAACATAATAACATTGCACAAGTTTTAATTACAAATCATCCTGCCCCCAATTCTATTCTACAAAAGTGCATCTCACTCTGACGTCACGAATGCGACATTGCACGCGCACATTTTCCGAGACACCATCCAAAAACATCCACATGGCTTATACAATGTATGCTAAGATTTTTATGTGTTTTACATAATAAAAATAGGCTGGTATATGATAATCATTCAAAACTAATTTAAATTGGAATGAACATACCGGTTTTACAGGAATGTGGGACCAAATATGTCTGAGGTTTTAGCAAAACAACACCTAATTAATAATATATCCTCGACTATTTAAGGAAAATGCAGATTTTATATATTTATTTTAAATCAGTTACAAGTCTCGTATCTTGATATCGTAATTTAAAAATGATTTATATTTTTGGGAACGCTCATTAACATGCCCAATTTTTCAAACCGTGCCAAATGCTTTCTTTATCGAATTTTTGTACTAAAATTAACCGTTGACCTATAAACCTGGCTTCCACTTTAGACCAAGTGTTGCAGACATAACACTATTCGTAATTCATAGGCCACCTGCCTAGTCGAATGCCCATTAATCCTCGAAGCAGTAGAGGTGAATACGTCATTGAGTATCATAATTATTATAATAATTATAAAGCGATCCTAATGTTATTTGCAAGACACAGGACCTCGCAGAAGCTGGCCTCTAAAACGGCCCACAAAAGAAATGTGGAAACATTATTAAATCTGAAAATTACAAAAACTAGATCAATGAAGTTTTGATTCTCTCAAAGACATTTTTGAATAGGTAGGTATATGTTTTGGTAAGATGGCTCTGAGAAGGAAAGGGGAACGTTGTTGTCTTTATAGTAAAACCTGCGTATACCTGTAAATAGGCATACACACCAGCACTTTTATTTTGTTTTGTTTTCTATTAACTCCTTGTAAATACTGCTGTTGGTGTACCAAATAAATAAACGTTACATTAACCAAATAAGTACACCAACTTCACTATTGGCAATACTTATTAGCGGTTAACGACTCGGCGACTTAAGGCAATAAATAGATCGCCTAGACCGCGTACACAGACGTTGCCTATCAGAACACATTTCAATACAAACAACAACGGCAAGTCAATAACCTAACGCCTTATACCAGTAAGTATAGTTGGTATAGAACTCATAATAAAAGCGTAAAGTGATGCATACATTATCGTATCAACTGAGGTGATTCGGGTAATTCGTGTAAACTGCAGACCAAGGAGTTCGGACAATTTGCCGTATTATTCGCTTGACAAGCCACTTCCTTGCTACATATATATGACTATATTTATGTGATATGTGTACAGAGGGGTGGACTAACAAGACGGTAGACCACAATACCGCTGGATGACCCTTAATTGATGACTCAAAGCCGTCCATGACGTACCTACCTATCTAAACCAAGTTAGCAGTAATCCTGGTTTACTCACTGGCTTGTGACACACATTGATTTTCTTCTGCCAGCTTGTCGGACCATAAATACCTAACTACAAATCTATAAGATGAAATCCAGTTAGGGATTATAGCAATTAATTTGTTCATAGAAAGATTCGGCTAATGAAATAAGTGTCAGAACAGAACGTATATGGAACCACAGATACTTGATACTGCGCTCTCAAATAGCCTTACATTAGTGTTATCAAGTTCACGACATGACTACTCGGTAAGCCTATTTAGATATCAAATTAATGTGTAAGCAGTTGAGCGATCTCATAACCATGCTGTTCCAACTATGCGTCATGTTGATGAATCAGACATAACGTTATACCTAAAAGTTCGAGTTTGTTTTGAAAAAACATTAAAACACAACTGTTTCTATACAGGGTATAAGGTACATCGACGCGCACTGTTCATGAATTCAGCACATGATTCAAGACCGACTCAAGGCAGATTTTTTTGACGATTATTTAAAAAAAGAACGAGTGAGCCTTACAGTAGTCGCATATGATGTGTAACATCTGACATCTTGGCTGACAGTATCAACCTCTCGGAAAATGGTCTGGTACCATCTAACCACCAACTCTAGCACCACGCGCGCTCATTGGTCAAATCAGATAGCACGCGCTTCCCCGGCTTCCTGTTATGTTACACCCTTCCGTCCCATTTCACGAAATCACTCGCACCGATTGCAGGAAAGCGAGAGGAAAGATGTCAAAAACTGTTATTCCATATATTTTGACCGTGTACTTTTGTATGAAATAGCTGTTTTAGGGTTCACGTATCGGCCCACGCACAATGAAGGGTTCCGTAGTTGGGATGAATTTATCGCAAGAAAAAACTCAACTTTGTAGTTGAAAAACATGTTTTCCCATACGGACTGTATGGGAGAACATGTTTTTGCAACCGCAAATGTAAGTTGGTCGATTATTACTCGTTAACTTGTAAAGCCTACTTAGCTGTGATAGTTTTCCTTTTAATTTCGTTATATACAATACTAGGCCGGCAATTTTTTCACATATCCAAAACCAACCATTTAGCTGCCAGGGGTGTCCCTCTGCCAGTTTACTCTAACAAAATTTTGCACTTTAAAGCTTAATATTTCGCAAACGGATCCCACACCATGGGATAGATGAGAAAAAAAAAACATCCCCACTTTACGTGAACGGGCGATCCTTAAAAAAAAACCGGCCAAGTGCGTGTCGGTCCACGCACAATGAAGAGTTCCTTCCGTAGTTGGGATGAATTTATCCTAAATACAAACTTAAAATTGCAGTTGGAAAACGTGTTCTCCCAGATATTCCAACTGCAAATGTAAGTTTGTACGCACAATATTGAGAGATTTTGAGAGATATTTAGAGATCGCAGAATCATGTGCTGAATTCATGGCAACAATTTGCGCGTCGATATCCCTTACATCGTGTATTGTCTCCACAACAACTTTATATTTATTTATGTACACACAGTAAAATATATAGAGATACGACATAATTATAATTTAAGTACAAAGGACTATCTTGTTATGATAAACAGTAGGAATGCTGTTCATGTGTCCAAACAATCGATAGAGCTGAGTTGTTCTGCATAAATTATAATCACATGTCACATGTTACTTTCGCAGGAGTTAACGACTGATAACGGAAATAATCGGATACAATGAAATACTGTGGCCAGAACTTGTGAGAAAACAAAGAATATTTTTTTCAAACAAAGAGTTCACAGTTGATTTGGGACAGAGAAGTTAACTGTTAATAACCCAAAGCGGCTCATGTTGGATCGGGCGTAGGAATAAGTTTATCGGTTATGTACCTTGTTTATTAAATGTTTCCTGTGTCGGCTGTTTGGTGAGAGGAGGGTTGCCAACCCTACTATACATATAATATAGTACCCTGCTATAATGAAGACCTAAATACTACATATATTTCTGAAGATATAGTAGGCGAAACTACTATATTTTTATTTCAATACAAAATGGCGACATAATCGGAATAAAACCAGTTTTAATCTCATATAAGCTGAATTAATGGTATTTTGTAACCTTAAATTTAGAGTGCAAAAATAATTACGAGACAGGAAAAAACAACCTGTTAATCATAGTAGGAAAAAATATGCATTTAAAAAATAAATATGTTTTTGAAACACGTTCATGTCTACAATATTTTTTTTATTTTTCGCAATGGCGTCGAAAATACTATATAAACTATATTTGGTATAAAAAAGTTGGCAACCCTAGGTGAGAGTGACTTTTTATTCGGGGCTTCGAATATCACCTACGTTTCGAATCTTTTGTTCTTATTGAGTTGTATTATAAATATTAGCATGAGGCCCTGTGTTTTTCGTTCAGGAATTTTCCAGTAGCAGCCCGGAGTCCCGATGTATGATAGCAATAGATTCGCCCCCTATTACATGGGACTTAAACATATCTGGAGAAATGTGGGACTGTGGGTATACTTACTATAAGTACACCTCTGCCTAACTGACTGCATTAAGAGGGCGCCTAAAGGTCCACTAGCGCCACTCTTTAAAAAAAATATTATCCCGTGACTGAGAAGGAATTATGAATAACGGCTAGACAGGACCCTCGGTAAGTGTGTCTAGAATTTTCTAATACCTTTTATAAAGTTTCATATTGAGACACGAAGCAACAAAATACGTTCTAAAGAAAAGCGGCCACATTCCTCTAGATCGTATTTTGTTGCTCCGTGTCTCAATATGAAACTTTATAAAAGGTATTAGAAAATTCTAGACACACTTACCGAGGGTCCTGTCTAGCCGTTATTCATAATTCCTTCTCAGTCACGAGATAATATTTTTTTTAAAGAGTGGCGCTAGTGGACCTTTAGGCGCCCTCTTAAGTCTGCGGCGCGTGAGTCGGCGACGGTACGAAATGTTACCATTTCATATAAACAATTAGGACTAAGTATTGTATTTATTTTCGTGTTTTATATTTTTATTCTTTCCTTGCGTCATGTTTACCGCAAATAAACGTTTTTTTTTTTCTTTTCTTTCTAACCCTTCGCAGATTACAGCTAGATCTTTGCATTGTGAATGCAAAGATCGAGTGAGGACAAAACTTCGTCTGAAAGTGGTTTTTGGAAAAGAAGCAATGAACTTAGACTAATGACTCCTTTGTTGCCTCATTGCCTCGTAGCTAGTGTCGAGTTCGCGATATAATATTATCAGTTGATAATTGACGCAAATACCATAAGCAAATATTATGAGTGGTTCGTTACTCAACGTTGTTTTGACCTATCAAAGGTGACTTATGAAGTTATGTTATGATTAATTGATGGGCAATTTAATTTAAAATCATGTACACTGAAGGCATTTCTTTGCTTCTATTTTCGTAATGTAAGTTTCTTTTATTCTTGGTAATACAAAAAGCGTTGGAAAAACATCATAATAATATTTTGTTGTTGTCATCACCACGACACGCAGTGTTTTGTTTTTTTATCTAACGACGTAAACATAAGTGGGGGAACTTGTTTTGCTGACTTTCACTCTTGTATTTTTTTTTTATCTTTGTTGTTATTCAGCTGACATTCGTGGCAAAAGCTTATCTAACGACAATGTCGACCAAAATCTAAACCATATTAGGTATGTGTAAGTCTTCCCAAAACTCATAAACAATTAAAAATATATATAAAAACTGACCTCTTTGGATTGTTTGGTAGCGAACATGTAGTCGTCTTTAATCTGGAAGTCTTTGGCTTCTTCGAAGAGTATCTCAGCATTGACCAGGTCTGTTGGGTCGCTAGCACTGAAGACAGTACTCGTGCCATCTGGCTTCCAGCGCTCCATGTAGAACACCTTTGAGAAACTCGGACCGGAAGACCAGAAGAACGTCTTCACGAAACTTTGGATCATCTTGAATGTCTTACCACCGTCTAATGTCAGGTATAGCTAAAGAAAAAGAGATGCACTTTTTAATACACATGAAAGAAGAGGGTCCATAAATAAACCACTTTAGTAACAAGATTGATTGCCAGTCGTAAATAAAAATAACTATCGGTACATCCATATTCCATACGTGCATTCGACCATTAAGATTTGTCCTAGCCGCTTGGCGGTCAAACCGGCGCGATGTATAACCGTATGATTGGTGATATCCCTTCGGCCATGTCCTCAGTTATCGTGCCACTCACAGCCAGATACAACTGCCGCCCAATACAGAACTTTTGAGTTTAGAATGACGAATCAAATCAATTATATAGCTCGTTGGTTTGAAATTGATCGTAATGTAAATTATTTGATATCGAATCTCGATTCAATGTAATAAATTACTGGCAATTCGCGGTCGATTGATGAATTAAAATATATTAAACAGTATGATATCTAATCGATCGAACGACATTCAATTTTCGACACATGAGTTTGGTATTTTGAATCAGGCTTGTCAGACAGGGAACTTCAGTTTTGGCTATAAGTAATAATGATAGTTGCACTTACTTTTCTATTGCTGTCAACTTTGTCCAAAATGACGTATTTGTCAGGAAACTCCTCATCGAAAGAGAGCTCGCTGGGGTGGAAGACCAGGTCAGATCGGTGGATGTTGCGTCCACTGTCACTCGTGTAGAACAGCTTCTTATTCGTCGTGTCAACGAATACGCACTGCGAAGAGAAATGGAACATGAACTTACAAATACTCTCAAAATATTTTATGTTTTGTAAGAAGAGGGTAGAAAGATGGCTAGGAAGGAAGTGAACACTCTGGACTATACAACCTTAGTTTTTGTTTACCCTAAACCTCTTAAGGGATCATTGTACTCATCATTATGAATAACTTTCACTATGAGACCGACGCTGAAATCACGAAAAAAAAATCCTTAAATAAATTAAGAGAAGCGCAGGAGATCTAAAGTTGAAAAACTTGTTGAAGATAACAAACTAACTAACTTGCACTTGTTTCTAACTTGTTGTATTAAACCATAACTGAAGTAAGTTCCAGTTCTATAGTTAGAAATTGTGAATTGTGTTGAAATTTTAACATATTTTATTAATCATCGTTAACGGATATCAGAAGCTGGGCTAACTTCAATCATTAAAAAACATGGAGGAAACTGGCATGACGTCATGATGACTAACCGGTTCCTAACAAGTATGTTAGTAAATATTTATATGTGACAAAATACAAATTGTATTTAGCAAAATGCTTGAAAAGACAAATAGCTTTATCGCTATACTTTTTTTTTGTTGATTTATCAGCCAAGAAATTGGCTAATAAAACAGTAGCTTCTATTGAGCAATTACCTGACATTTTCAATGATTCAGCCAATAACTTGGCTACACAACTTAACATTACTTTAAATTAGAAATTCAGACAAAAGAGGAAACCTCTTGCATAATTAATGGAAATAATTTAAATTTAAATACTAGTCCAAATCATCAAAATGTCAGAATAAGTTCTAAAGCAGTTAACCTGGTGCACCAAAATATTCAAGGTATGTTGAGAAAAGACCTTGAAATTGAATTATTCATGAACTGTAACAACATTGATATTTTATGTATTACAGAACATTGGTTAAAAAGCCATCAGTTCATGTTTAATTTCAGTAATCACCAGGTTGGTAGTTCATTCAGCAGAGAAAATGCAATACATGGTGGCTCATTAATACTGTTAACTAAACAATTTAAATTCAAAGATCGTAAGGATATTGTAAGCCTATCTGTTGAGCGGACTATAGAAATAGCTTGTGTGGAGTTGGAGCGGCTAGTTGTATTGAGCGTGTACCGGCCTCCGTCATCGATTTATGATTGCTTTGAGAGTATCATGGATGATGTGTTACAAAAGCTTGGTAAACTAGGGAAAAGTATAATTGTTTGTGGTGATTTTAATGTTAATTTATTAGAGGACTCATCGATGAGCTTAAAAATTAAAAATTTATTTCAGTCATATAACCTTAATCATTTATTTTTGGAGCCTACTAGAATAACCGCCACATCAGGTACATGTTTAGATAATATATTTACTGACATATTACCTATCAATAAAAAAATTATAAGTCAACTAGATTCTGACCACTGTGGACAGCTGATTACATTTAGTAAACAAGATAAAAAAGTGGCTAAGAGATATATCACTGTAGTGCCAAAAACTGCAGGTCGCTTGGAGAGTTTTAAAAACAAACTTAATAGTAAATTACCCTACTTGCCTTATTGTGATGATCCTAATGAACTGTACAATTCCTTTTTTGCCATGTACTGTACAGAATTTAACTCAACATTTAAACCAAAGCAGATCTCAGTTAGTGGTTCTGCAACTTTCAGTGAATGGGCAACTAAAGGGATATTTAAGAGTAGAATCAAACTCTTTGAACTGTATGACGAAAGAAATTATAATAAAAGTAAAGAATTTTGTCAGTATGTTAAGAACTATTCCAAATTATTTAAACAAGTTTGTAGCGAAGCTAAGTGTCGATATTTAAGCTCAAAAATTAAAAACAGTCAAAATAAAATAAAAACTACTTGGGAAATTATAAACAATGAGACTGGAAGAGACAGAAAGCGTAGTAGTGACTACAGCCTTAATATTAATAATACAGTTATTAAAAAAGATTTAGAAGTAGCCACAGTTTTTGAAAATTTCTTTGCAGATATTCCAGTCTCAACCACTAAATCTTTAAATTCTTCACCCACTGTTGCTGAATTCCTTTTGAAAGAAAATGTTGATATTTGTGACCATGAGTTTAATTTCGACTATGTTAGTGCTCGAGATATTATTAAAACTTTCAATACACTCAATGTTAAAAAAACTGCTGATTTATGGGGAAATTCCGTAGAGGTTGCTAAATGCATAATCAACACTGTAGCGCCTGAATTAGCAATTATTTTTAATAAATGCATTGACTGTGGTGTAATTCCTGACTTAATGAAGAGTAGTAAAATAATACCTTTGTTTAAATCGGGCAGCACATCAGACCCCACGAACTTTAGACCTATTTCTGTGCTTCCCACCTTTAGTAAAATATTCGAAAAATTGATGCTAGATCAATTGCAAAGACATTTTAATAAACATAAGTTATTAAACAGTAAGCAATTCGGTTTCACAAGGGGTCGCTCGACTACCGACGCTGGTGTTGAGCTTCTTTCACATATTTTTGAGGCCTGGGAGAGGTCACATGATGCCCTAGGTATTTTTTGTGACTTATCTAAGGCTTTCGATTGTGTTTCACATGATACATTGGTCAGGAAATTGCATCACTATGGTGTTAGAAACACTGCCTTGGATCTTCTTATTTCTTATTTGGATAATAGGATCCAAAGAGTAGACGTTAACGGCAAGCGATCCCCAGGTTCGCTTGTCACTATGGGAGTTCCGCAGGGCTCAATTCTTGGCCCTTTTTTATTTCTCGTATATATTAATGACCTACCTTGCCTCATAAAGAACAGTCATGAAATAGTGTTATTTGCAGATGACACATCACTTATATTTAAGCTTAAGCGAAAACAGACCGTTATTGACGATGTAAATAATGCTCTCTCTAAAATTGTGCATTGGTTTAGTGTTAATCATTTACTTTTGAACGAGAAAAAGACTAAATGTATTAGATTTCTGACACCTAACGTTAAGCAGGTGAAAACCAATGTACTAGTAAATGGGACAGAATTGGATCTTGTGGACACCACTGTGTTCTTAGGTATTACTTTGGATTCGAAGCTTCAGTGGGGACCTCATATAACCAAATTGTCGAAGCGGCTAAGCTCTGCAGCCTACGCGGTGTATAAAATCCGTCATTTGACTGATGTAGAAACAGCTCGATTAGTATACTTTCGTTATTTCCATAGTGTAATGTCGTATGGCATTTTGTTGTGGGGAAATGCGGCCGACTTTCAGGCTATATTTGTGCTGCAGAAACGTGCCATTCGAGCAATTTATAACCTAAGTTGTAGGCATTCACTGAGGGATAAATTTAAGGAAATAAACATAATGACGGTCGCGTCTCAATATGTATATGAGAACCTGATTCATGTAAAAAAGAATATAAATCTATATTCTAAACACAGCGACATTCATAGCTTAAATACTAGAAACAAAGATTTATTTCTTGTGCCGAGGACTAGGCTCCAAAAAATTAGTAATTCATTTAAGTGCCAAAGTATACGTTTTTACAACAAACTCCCAAGCCATGTCAAAGAACTGAGCCTCAATAAATTTAAATCATTTATTAAACAGAAACTATGTCAAAAAGGTTTCTATAAAGTTAAAGATTACTTAGACGACAAAAAGGCTTGGGACTAATTAAGCTACTCCAATGTACCCCAAGCAACAAACAAGTGTTTTTAGAATCAAAGACTACATGATACTATATGAGCTCATATAATTGTTTGGATTATTTTATTTGACTGTAAGTCAATTTATTTTAAATTTTGTTTTCATTTATTGTTGACATAATCTACTCATTAAAATGTTTTTATTTTATGAGTTGATTGCAATTTGTGCTTATGTAAATTATTTTTGCATTAAAGCATTATTATATAGAATCAAGTTTTTCTAACTGAAACGACAGCTGTGCTGCTGGGGAGTTTGTTGCGCCACTTCTTCTTCCCAGCTTAAGCACTAGGAAGTGGTGAAGGGTGGGCGTTTTTGGGGGACTGTCTTATGTAATTTTGACGTTCGAAAAGTGCTGATTCTCAGCCTAGTTTGAATAAATGACTTTTGAATTTTGAATTTTTGAATTTTAATCTCTACTGCAGTAATATTATTTTATCAAAATGAATGAATTTTTCATCCGAATTCCGGTATTTTTTACATCATTGCAAGAATACCGGAAATTATTAGCGATAATAGCGATTTGTGGTGAAATAAAAAATTATTAGAAAAGTCGGAGGGAACAAGACTGTACCTCCCTAATTTATGTAAAATATCGTAGCATTCGTCACCTTTTTTTTTTTTTTTTTTGAGGGTGGGAAATTATCAAATAACTTCTCCCGCTCTGGGTGGGCGTGTCAGACTTTTACTGACTAAAACCCACCCATGTTCCTTCCGCTGCCTGTGTGCCGAGGTCGCGATATCCCTTTCAGACAAACCCGCAACCCCGGCAGGCATTGGCCCTTCCGGACCCCGTCAGTTGGTGCTGACATCTCTTTGAAGCGCGCGTGGAACACAACGCGCCGTCGACCCGGGCCTGGTCCCTATCGGACGGCGAGCTACCCATTGCTCACCGTCCGCAAGCCCGAGCATTCGTCACCTTCTGTTCGTATTTCCTGCCTGTTAGTGATTGCTACTTCTCATGATCAAAAAGGCTAATTAATGTTTCCCGTATTAAATCCAGCAGACACTTTCAAGACGACCAGAGATTTGACCCCTGAGTTGGTCAGCTGTCTAATTACGCAACACATATTCGTAAACGATTATGACTAATCTGTTTCATTTTGACAGTTCAACAACATTCATTGCGTTATTTACGTTGTCGAACAGATTTTTTTTTTCGAATTAACGAAGCAATGGATAAGCAATCTGTTTCAAAACGATTCAGATTCTGATTGATCGTGTATTACGCAATTAGGCCACTGGTTGGTTGAGAGACCCATGGACAAGTCATTCTATTTATTAAAGAAATTAAGATGTCTAATATTGATATGTTGGTCACTATAAAATGGTAATTAACTAATAAGGTAACAATTTATGATAAAGCAGTTGGGATAGATTCTCCCATAGATAGGTAGGTAGCTACTGAATAAATTAACCGACTTGGTTTTACATTAGATCTCACAACTTTTTGCGGTACAAGAACTGCGTTGTAAGCCTTGCATTGTTTTTACATAATTATGTATATTATGGATCCTATTTACAGAATAAACAATTTAGTTTCATTTCATTGCACCAGATTATATTATTATCCGCTATCCAGTCCGTACCAAGTTTGATCGTCTGTAATGCTAAACGCGATTAGAGTGCACAAAAAAACTAGCTTGTCTCGCGTCGCCTCACATAACATACCTAACAGTAAACTGAACATAGGTAGTCATTAACACACGTTTTCACTAACACTAGACGACACCTAAATAAATGCCTAAAGCGCGCTGTTGGATTTTCAACTTCCATCGCAGAACCGAGCGTTGAATTTCCAACGGCGCGCGTTTATTTAGGCATTCATTTCGGTGTCGCCTAGTGTAGGTAAGTGATAACGGGCATTCATATTACAATAAAGTTTAACGGCACACTTAAATTATGGTGCAAATATTACATTCGCCAAACATTATTTACAGTGTTATTGTGATGGTAATAAGTATCCAACATTTTAATCTGTAAATATCAAAATGTTGGTGAATTACACCTGTTTATATACCTGGATGTGAATGACCTCAAGTTCTATCAACTGGCTTATTAGGCCAGTATTATTATTATCTCCAGCCATACAATATACGTACGGGCGATATTTTCCCGCGGCGATTTTTTTTTCGTTCACTCAATTTTCAACGTTCAGCTTAGCGCCGAGAGTTGAAAATCCAGTGCGCGATAAAATCCCGCCGCGATATTTTTACGTCCGTGCGAACGTGGGCTAACGATTGCAGGTTCGTTACCAGATATATCATAAAAATTGCACTTTAGTCTTGTACTATTTATTATGTATTCTGTGCATTAATGTAACGTGCAATTTCTACAAATGCTTCTTTTTAAGTACGAGTACTATTTTTAAGTATCGGGCAATCGGCGGGGTAATTGCATGACACACATAAAATGACAATCGATCGCAATGTAAAGACATTACGATCGATTGTCATTTTATGTGTTATTGTGTGAACGTGGCTGAACTGTCAAAAAGAAAGCATTTTGACAGTTCAGCCACGTTCACTGCGCTATTTACATTGTTGAGCAGACGAATTTTTCAAACGTATGAAAGCAATGGATTTCTTAATTAAAGACATTGCGATCGATTGCCGTTTTATGTGTGTTACGCAATTACCCCGTGGGTTTCTAAAAACGCGCGTACTTATGGTGGGTATTTCACTATCATATTATCTATGATCAAAAATATAATTAAATTGTAAAATAGAAATAATTATAGGTAATTTGTGAGCTTCGTATATGATATAATATAATAGTGTAATATCCCCCTAAGTGGGATATACCCATAATATATGTCTATTTCACCATTTCATTATATCTTTGACAAGTCTTTCATCACAACAATAATGTGATGAAAGACTTATTAATAATTGTTTAGTGATACACTGTTATTTGGCTTCTCCACACATTCTACAAAGTAAACCTACATAAACGTTTCTCTTGATATTTCTTGACATCTATGTTAGTTAAGTTTATTGACCTCATGACGTGATATGAATGAGACTACCTGTCTATAAAAGGATAAACCTTCCTGTTAGGATTCCAAGATCGTGCTACTTTTTACTTGCCACAAGATACCTACCTGTTTATTTAAGGAAAGTCGCCAACATACCTACATATTTGATATTGTTATGGTTATCACCAGATTCCACTTGTCTTGTCAATCACCAGGTTTGTGATGTTTGGTGATTATAGTTTTCTATAATCTTTTGTGCATGCATGATTTGAATGGAGATGGTACATTGTTTTCGACAAAATAATAACCATATGGAAATCCCTGACACAATTAAATTGTGAATGTATGTAATTACCTACTAATTACCTTAAATTATCAATGGGTTGATAAAAGTAAAAACCTACTCTTACATTTCTTCCTAAACTATTCACCATCAAATCAGATTTAAAGTATGTAAATAAAGTGTTATCTCTTGATAAACAATTTTATCAATGTTTGTCGTTAAATATGAACTGGCAAATATTCTTTGTACTTACATTAGGTACTAATATTAAGGTAAACAATAAAAATTACATAATTAAGTATTTTGTTATAATAGGATTTACTTACCAAAAAAATACAGATTTGTAACTATTGTGTTTTACAACTAAATAAATGACTGTGTATTACATAGGTAATTATTTTATTTCCCAGCAGTGGGACAACAATGCTCATAAAAAATCATTTTAAAAATATATTTTAGTCTATATGGTATTTATGTGATGGGTCTTTGTGGCCTGAATTAAATGATTTATTTATTTATTTTCTTTGAAAGGAAGGAAAATTGTATGGTTACTTAGGTTCTCAGTGATAATGAGTTTACAGCTGGACAATAGAAACGTTCATTACAAAAACTGAGGGTAGATACATAAAAAACTACACATGTGCACAAGATAATAGAACCATTATTTAATGATTCATAGTGTGATTTTATTGTTTTTTATCATTAACACTACACAGTCATATCTATGTCGACCATCACATGGAAGTAAACTTTATCATTATAGGTAATTTTCTATTTTTACTATACCTACATGCTCACAAAAGATTAATAGGCTGAACACACTGTTTGAAAGATTATAAATAAAAACAATACTAACTACTATATAATTTAACAGTATTATTTTATTTATATACCCCACAAAAGAGATGTAATTACAACATCTGGCACTATGTAATTTATACCTTAGCTAGGAATAAAAAAAAGTGTGAGTAAGTGTTGTATGACATGTATGGATGCAAAAGGAGATACATATTTGCAGTTCCATGATTTTCATTATAAATGGTTGACTAAATAGATTTATTAAAAATACTCACAAACTCAGGATATTTTGGATGATTGTAGAACTTATCCACTTGTGCATATCCACTGTCAGGGGCATCTCCCAATCTGAAGTTCTCTGTCTTATTGGTAAAATTCTTGCCGTAGTCATAGGAAATGAAGAGTGCTGATGGCGATACTCCTCCTTTGTTCATAGGACTGGAGTCCCTGGCTAGGCAGATGATGACATTAGACCCCTTACCCACCCAATGGACCATCAGCTGCTGATGACTGTCATTGAGATGTGTTGTCTGTGGAAGAATATATATTTTTTTTTATTCAGAAAGTAGGTTACACATTTTTATAACAAGTGAAAGTGTGGCTGTAAACTCAGTGATTGCAAAAATGATTACTGATTGTTCGATTGCATCAAAATAGAAAGTTTTCTAGCTCAAACTAAAAAAGATGATATGGTATAAATATACTCAATTAATTAATAAACTGAGACACCAAATGAGTTTTTTATAGGTATGTGTAGTAAAACTCAATTATGACGAAATTCTTCTCAAAATTTATTTGGCGATCTAATAACCCATTTTTCACAATTAACATCTCTGATTTTACATAATAAAACATAAGTTACATAGATTCAATATTTTCTTACATCTGATAAAAAAATACCCTCAAAAATGCTTAGTCATGACAATGTACGCCTAATTAAAAATAAATCTGTTTACTACTAAATATTTATATAATGAATGTAGGTATGTACGCGATCTTCTGGGCTAAAACTTCAATCTTCAGACAAAAGGTGTCTTCAATCAGTGAAAAAAATAGTAAAAGTAGTGGACACTACAAAAATTGCTAAATAAACAATGCGACAAAATATAAATAGTGGGGCCAACAATACGGGACTACGGGTTCTAGTAGTCTTAATCAAAGTAACAAAGGGGAACAGGCGTATATAATAAGGATATGGACCATTACCCATGTACTTATGTTTTTCTGAATATCGGGAGTAGTTAACGTTGTCGCTTCACGTTTTGTCCTTTCACGAGAGCTGTCTTCATTCTCGGCGTATCTATTGATAACTTGCAATTTTCCATGACTCGGCTGCGAATCCTCAGCCACGTATAAAGTGTTACCCGGTGTCCCATACTGACGCAAAGAAACAACGCACGGTAACAAACACACTAGAACAATTAAGCCGATACCACGTCCAAATGCCAACAACATTTTGTGATCACTGCATATCCAAACACATCCAATCGAATCCAATAATTCAGTGAAACTGGTGCAACTGCTGGAAGCTGCGTTACTGCGCTAAACAGACACAAAATCAGAATGAAGTTAGTAGCAAACCTGTGTAGCAAACTAAAAATTTTGACATTAATGACGTTTCGCGTTGAACGAAACGCCACTGTGTTGCTATACAAAAATATTTTATTACGGTTTTAGACATTTATTGTCTAGAAAGATTTATACAATCACAGAGAAAATACAATTTAAAACTTAAAAATACCTATGTACTATGACTAAATTACATTAGGATTTCATAACAGTTTTAGCAAAAGGGTAGTTGTTTATAAAAAATATCCACACGAAACTGAAGTGCACGACGTCGAAAGCATCGTACGGGTATTGATTTTATTGTTGCCATTGTTTTATCCTTTAGACCTCTAAAAATAAAATGTTTGAGTGTGTCTGCGTGTATGAGAGATTATTATTTGAGAACAATTCAATCGATTTGGCGGAGAAGAAAGACAATAAACTACATGGCAGCTTGTTAAAGTATTTTATCGACACATTTTTATATCACATTAGGTAATCAATAGGTAATTGGACCGTTACTCAAAGTTATAGCACACCTTACCAATGAATAGAAACAGAATATGAATATTCCAATGAAAACACATGCAATATTAGTCCTAAAAAATAATCGATCTTTCACAAGAAGTGATTAGATAGAATCCCGATTATTGTTTTACTTTTATAATTTGGCCAGCACCCTAAGGGCTCGTGTAGACGGCACCGCAGCCGCGCCGACACCGCTTCGCGTAACCATGTACAGTTGTACACCATGTAGGGAGCCGCCGCGGCCGCTACTGCTTAGAGGTGTGGCGGCGCGGCGGTCGTGTCCCTGAGCACTAAGTGCACTAACGCGTAACACACGATCAATCACTTTATTACTGACGTTGTTGAGCTGACAAATTTTTTGAACATAATATGTAGCAACGGATTAGCAATATCCACAGTGGCGTAGCTAGCCCTTTTTTTTTTTTTTTGAGGATGTGAAATTATCAAATAACTTCTCCCGCTATGGGTGGAGCGGGAGGGCGTGTCAGACTTTTACTGACTAAAACCCACCCGTGTTCCTTCCGTTGCCTGTGTGCCGAGGTCGCGATATCCCTTTCAGACAAACCCGCAACCCCGGCAGGCATTGGCCCTTCCGGACCCCGTCACTTGGTGCTGACATCTCTTTGAGGCGCGCGTGGAACACAACGCGCCGTCGACCCGGGCCTGGTCCCTATCGGACGGCGAGCTACCCATTGCTCACCGTCCGCAAGCCCGCGCCTACGGTGGCCGGAAGTCGGCTCGCGACTCCCGACGCCCGGGGCGTCTCCTGCGGTGACTAGGGGCGCGAGGGGGCGCATTTTGCCTCTCCCTCGCGCGCTCCGCCTCCTCCTTCGCGAGCATTACTGCTTCGCAGAAGGAGGTGACGGCCTCCCATGCACTCTCGCTCCGGACCATGGCCTGAACCAGGGCCGGACGCGAGAGATCGCCGCCGCCGATCGCCTCCGTGAGGACACGGCGGTGCTCCGCCCAAGCTGGGCAGACCTCCACCGTATGCTCCACCGTGTCCTCCGGGCGATCCACACAGTGGTGACACCCGGGCGTTTCCTCCCGCTTTATGCTGAACAGGAGACTCCCGAAACAACCATGTCCGGTGAGGACCTGTGTCAGGCGGAAGGTGAGGACGCCGTGGCGCCTCTCTAGCCACTCCTCAAAGAGGGGACTTATCGCCACAATTGTGGCGTGCCCAGCGCTGGGTTGCGACAATCGCACTCTCCATGCCGCCATGAGATCCCGCCGGAGCTCTGTCCGCTGTGCCGCGATTTCTCGCGGCAGCGGAGTTACGCCCCGGCGTTTCGCCTCCTCGCGCAACTCCCACATGTGCGCGAGGACTTTTGCCTCCAGATCCCATGGCGGTAGTCCGGCAAGGAGGCTCGCCGCCTCACGGGAGACCGTGCGGTATCCTCGTACCAGCCTGATGGCCATGACCCTTTGGGACGCGTTCAACCGCTGGGCTGGTCGCAGCCTCAATGAACGCGCCCACACCGGTGCCCCGTAAAGGGCCATGGACCGCACGATCCCCGCATAGAGCCTCCGGCAGGAGGCGTTTGGACCCCCTAGATTGGGCAGAAGCCGCTTCAAAGCAGCCCCTGCCCTCTGCAGTTTGGGAGCCAAACGTCGGAAGTGCTCCACGAAGTTCCACCGGCTGTCGAGGACGAGTCCCAGGTACTTCATCGTCGACTCGACACCGATGTGAACCCCTCCTGCCGTTATCCGGGAACCCGACAGTGGCGCGTTCCGAGGACCATAAAAACACATGGCCTCGGACTTGTGCAAGGCCACCTCGAGTCCCAATTGCCGGATCCTATCAACGATTATCGCAACCCAGCGTGTCGCCAGTTCGGCCGCCGCCTCGTGCGACCTCCCCTGCGCCAGGACCAGCGTGTCGTCAGCGTAGCACACTACGCTGGACCCGGGGCATTGCCACGTCACATATCTCGGACATGGCCTCCCGGAACCACTCCGCCTCGACATTGATGTCGGCAGGCCTGTCCGGTGATGACACCCAGGCCTGCACGACCGAGGCTTCCAGGAGGAGCTCCCGGTCCAGCTGCTTCAGCGCCCACCGCGGACCACTCGGGGTCTGTCGGACCGACGCGCCCGAGGTCTGGGCGGAGACGTCAAACCGGATGTACCGGTGATCGGAATAGGTCTCCACCCCCTCCATGACGCGCCAGTCAATGACACGTGGCGACAGAGCGGGGCTGGCGAACGAGATGTCCACCACTGATTCACCCCGCATCCGCACACACGTGGGGACAGAACCCCGGTTCAGGACGACCAGGCCTGTCTCCAGGGCCCAGTCCTCCACCATCCTGCCCCGTGTGTCCGTATACCGGGAACCCCAAGCCACGTTCTTGGCATTGAAGTCCCCGAGGACGACCACGGGGAGGGGATGGTACCCGACGACGACGACTCTCAACTCCCCAAGGGAGTTGTGGAACTCGGCGAGAGTTCGGTTCGGGGAGAAGTACGCTCCCACCACGACAATCTCCCCGAACCGTGCTGCCACGCAACCCTGTCCCCTCTTGACGGCCTCGAGGGACGGGGTACCGGCGGCGAGGCGTAGCTAGCCCTAAAGGGGCCCTTTATGATATCAAAACTTTGTTGGGGGCCCTCTTTACCCGATGCGACGAAGCTTTAAAGCAGGTAGGGTACCTACCTAGGTAGTTTTCCTTGCGATTTTACGAACGAAGTAAGCTCGAAAATTGGACCGCACCTGGGAGGTCTGGGAGGGATTGGAGGTTGGGGGCACCATTGATACGGCTGATATCGCGGTAGCTACGTCACTGATTAACCTACAAAATGATTCAGATTGTGGTGTGATTGATCGTGTGTTACGCAATAAGAGTTTTTTTTTTTTTTTTGTCGTTGCGAAATTATCTAATAAATTCTCCCGCTCTGGGCGGAGCGGGAGGGCGTTTCAGACTCTTACTGACTAAGACCCACCCGTGTTCCTTCAGTTGCCTGTACGTTGCCAGGGGCCACGGTATCCTTTTCGGACTTTCCCGTGACCCCGGCAGGCATCGGTCCTAGCGGACCCCGTCAGTTGTGCTGACATCTCTTTGAGGCGCGCGTGGAACACAACGCGCCGTCCACTCGGGCCTGGTCCTTATCGGACAGCGAGCTATCCATTGCTCACCGTCCACAAGCCTGAGCCTACGGTGGCCGAGAATCGACCTGCGATTCCCGACGCCCGGGGCGTCTCCTGCGCGGCTAGGGGCGTGAGGACGCGACATTTGGCTCTCCCTCACGCGCTCCGTCTCCTCCTTCGCGAGCATTACTGCTTCGCAGAATGAGGTGACGGCTTCCCACACCCTCTCGCTCCGTACCATAGCCTGGACCAGGGCCAGACGCGAGAGATCACTGCCACCGATCGCCTCCACAAGTACACGGCGGGCGGTGCCCCGCCCAAGCCGGGCAGACCTTCACCATATTCTCCACCGTGTCCTTCGGGCGATCCACACAGTGGTGACACCCGGACGTTTCCTCCCGCCTTATGCGCAATTAGGGTACCTACTGGATCACCAAAATATGTTGGCTTGGTATCTGGCAACTTAGGTAATATTACAGACATGGGTCACCACACCACTGAGCTGAGCAAGACAGTACCTACCATCAAATTTAACAGTTACATCAAAACTCCCACGACATGGCGGTGGAACTATTTTAAAGCAGTTAATTTAGCAATTTCGTACATCAGAAACGTTTGAAACGAATTGCAATATAAAATCATAAGAAAAATGTTTCTCATGATTTTGTATTGCAATTAAGTACCTACCTATCATGTTATTGGTAATTATTACCGTATCTTAGATTGTAATGCAAAAATTAATAAACATTTTGTTTTAATAGTAATAACGCCGTATTTCTACTAAATTGACGACATGGTGGGGCTTGCGCGCTCTGAACCCTAGTTCTGCGCCGCAGGGCCGAATTTAAGACGGGGAAACAGGGGCCATGGCGCCGGGCCTCCACAAAATAGGGGCCTTAGATTTAAAAAAAAAGTGTGCTGGGACTTCAACGGACAAGTGGAAAAACGAATCGCAGCGGACAAGTGACAAACGAATGGCAACAAAATTTTAACTTAAAGTTTTACGGGCAGATTGTGATACTTGTCCAATTTGAAAACCAGGGGCACACAGGCAACGGAAGGAACACGGGTGGGTTTTAGTCAGTAAAAGTCTGACACTCCCTCCCGCTCCGCCCAGAGCGCAGTGCCGGATTAAGCAAGCGCGGGGCCCGTAGCAAATTTTATAGACGGGCCCTTGATCTGCTATGGGTTCTTATGTACAAAGTGGTAAAAAAAATACCATACTCAATACGTCTATTTGCAATCAACTTTTAGAAATTGTATTACCCATATTCTGACGTCTTAGTCGGCAAAGGTAGTACGTATCACGTTTTTGAGACATCAAGTAAATTCAATATCCCACTTCTTAATAAGTTTCACTCAAAAAATTATGCTCAGGCGGAGGTGGGGCCCGGGTTTGAATACGCAGGCCCCCCTTTAGCGCGGGGCCCGTAGCAATTGCTACTCTTGCTACGTGGTTAATCCGGCACTGCCAGAGCGGGAGAAGTCATTTGGAGCACACGCCGCTGGGACTTTAGCGGAGACATATTACATGTAGAGCATCTGCTCAGCTGTCCCTCCTATCCCCGCTCTCCGCGCGGCTGCGCATTATATCTACAGCCGTTGCCCTCTCTCCGCCGCCGCCAGCCTTTCTCTCCCTCCGCCGCTGCCGCCTCTCACCACGCGATATATCGTCTACCCCTTCACGCGGCCGTAACGCTATTTCGTGACAGAAAAAATCCTAATACCCTCCGTATTAGGGTTTTTTCTGTCACGATAAAGCGTCTTTAAAAAGAAGTTTCACTTTACAAAAAAGTTCACATTCTTAAGGAACCTTTTTTAATTTTCTTATCATGACCTGGCCCTGCAATCTCGACATAGATAGGCATCGCTCTAAATACGACCGAATTCGGTTGCAATGTTGTAAAGTCCTAATCTGCCCTGCTAAGCCGAAAGGCGGTATCTTAATCGGAGTAAGTTTTGAGAAAACTGACTTTTTGTAAATTGTTATTTAAGGAAACATAAGGATATAAAGAACTTCTGAGTGGTTTTTTTAAATGTTTTACGTTAGATAGCGGTATGTGGCATATACCATTAGATGCGAAATTATTATAGCTATTGAATGGTATAAAAAAAACTAAAAGGACGTATCTCAGAGATACCGCCTTTCGGTTTAGCAGGGCAGTAATGGCATCCCGAAAACCGAAATAAATAAATTTTTCGATGTCCATTTTATATTTAAAAACGCACGATGGCGACGCGGACTGCAACTAAATTTCCCAACAAGTTGGGATCGAGTAAAGTTACGTGCTCTGTGGGATCGAGCGTGTATCCACTTACGATTAATTCGCATCCGAAGTGTGTGCTCTATAGTAAGTACTTGACTGAAAGACTGCATGCATATGACACGGTTCAGTGGACTCCAGAGAAATCTCACCCCCTTGCATTGTTTTTTACATTGGTAGGGGGTGAGGTTGCTCTGGAGCCTTTTTTTTTTTTTTTTTCGAGGATGGGAAATTATCAAATAACTTCTCCCGCTCTGGGTGGAGCGGGAGGGCGTGTCAGACTTTTACTGACTAAAACCCACCCGTGTTCCTTCCGTTGCCTGTGTGCCGAGGTCGCGATATCCCTTTCAGACAAACCCGCAACCCCGGCAGGCATTGGCCCTTCCGGACCCCGTCAGTTGGTGCTGACATCTCTGCTCTGGAGCCTACTGTACAGTTTGCGTCAAATAAATTTGCCGCTCTGAAGTTGTGTATGCATGCTGGCATGACTACTGCGTAGTCATTTGTAGCCTACTTCAGAGCGGCACAGTTATTTGACGCGAACTGGTACGTTCTCAATTTTTTTTTTGAAGAAGCGGAGGCTCCGAATTTATACACTAATACTTTGCCCGACCTGGGAATCGAACCCAGGACCTCATGCTCAGCAGTAGCGCTTGCGACCACTAGACCAACGAGGCAGTCATATAAATACTACAACCACGACAAATAAATATAAATACTATACTACTATTTATTTTCTCGCCGTCAATGGTAAATAGTAGAGTAGGTACACAACTCGTGAAAAAACAATTTTTCTTGGTCCTGGTATCCCTCGCTCCGCTCAGGATTCAAATCTAGAATCCTTCGCTGCTCTCGGGATCCAACTTAGTCCCTCGAATTATATTCCCTTTTTTTCCACTTGTTGTACAATCTACTATTGTTACGCGTAATTTTGAATCTGTGATATCTTAGTAATCAATCAATAAATAATGAGTGTGCTAAAGTTACATGCTCTGTGGAGTGTACAAGTCACCCCCTAACATTTTATGCGTATTTTGTATAAAACTTTGGACAGGAAGGGTAGGGGTCATAGTACTTTTATAGTTCCAGGTAACCAGTTCACTTTAGCCACCTGAACCCAATAGAGATCCTGCACTAAACGTGCCCTTCGGTGCACTTGTATAGTGTAAACAGGGATAATCGCCAGTTGGTGTCTCATTTAATTTAAAATGGCCTAAGGGAGAGGCCACTTTCTACCCTTTACAGAGATTTAATCTCGAAAGAATCGAGATTGCATTACCTAAATACAATTCATGGGCCATTGCCTATTTGAATTAAAGGTAGTATGTGCCTATCGGATAAAGTGCCGTAAGCATTGCATAGTCATTTTTAGCCCATAGTAGCGCAGTTCAAGTTCGTTTATAAATCCTAAAAGTTGGCAACATCGCAAATACCTTTCAAATATTTACCTGTTTTGATTAATTTGGCAATATTATTGTATGGAAATATGAAATGTGGCTAACTAGCGAACTAAACGCAACTAGCTTCATATTTCTGACTGACCGACAACTTGAAAATTCAAAAGTACCTGCAATTGGTTTATTTGAAATAAATGCTTTGAATGTGAGTTTGCGAAGTGAATTCGAGCAGGGGTATTATTTATTTATTAACTATGGATGACTTACAGCTAAAACAAACAGAATATATGAATAAAATTATGAACTCATTAATCCTCAACTTTAACATAATGACGATATAATGCAGGATCATACTTGCCAAGCAATTTGAGGTATTATAGACCCAGGATTAACAACAAAAACAACAGCATAAGCTTTTAATATTTTTTTATTAGTCATATAATTACAGAACGATGACTTGCTGCTTGGCGGCCTGCTTAGCCTTTAGGCGGACCTGAGCGGCGATTCTGTCAAGATCACGTCTACCCTGAACAGTGAGGATGCGACCACCATCTTGAACCTTCTCAACCATTTTCAGGGCCTCGAGAGCTTGGAGGGATTTGCGAGCGATGCTGCCTGATGACCTGGAAGAATGGAAAAAGAAAATTAAATAGGTTTATGGAATAGTAAGTAGTTATTTCCAGTTTTTTTTTTTATAGTTCGGTAATTCATAATAACTCCAATGGGGTTTGTATCAAACATTGTCACAAACAAGGGGTCTTAATAACCAGCTTTTTATTTATTTTATATTTTAAGCACACAAATGCCTAGGATGCCTTCACATCCAGCGTTGGTTGGTGTCGCGGTGGCGCCGTGTAGATGCTGCGCTAGTGGCGTCTAGACATGTATCATACAAAACGAATGTTGCGTTGAAGCGGTTACGACGCGTTTGTGCAGCATATATTTTCGACTAACATCTAAGGTGGTTGCAAATGGTGCAACACAACTGGCAGGAGGTTTAATTCATCTTAATAAAAAACTGCTCTGTCTAGTTAGACAGTTTTCCTAGTTATCAAATTTTCCTTACAACTTAACATAGTAATAGTAAAAAAGTACTAAACAGTAATAGTGGATGGACATGAATATCAATTCTAGTGGGATATTATTTTCATTTTTCTACTGCATCTACAATTTTTTAATAAACAGCTGAAAGCATGTTCATGTATAACAAACTCTTAATATTGTATATTAAAAAAATATACAATATTAAGAGTTTGTTATAAAAACTTAGCAAAAATAAACATAATATAAGGTTTACCAACGGCTTCTATATTGATTGATTTTTGATTAACTGCTTCTGTATCCTAACTAATATTGTAAATGCAAAAGTGAGTTTCGAGTCTTTGTTTGTTACTTTCACGTTAACAGCTGAACGGATTTGGATGCATTTTGGCACATGGGTAGACCATGACCTGGGTTAGGACTCGGGACATAGGCTTCTTTTTATCCCGATATTCCCACAGTAACGAGACTTTAATACAATTTATTACTATAAGTAAATCTAAATTCCAAATAATAACAAATCAAAAAAAAAAAAAAAAACTGAACTGTAAATGGAACTGAACCAAAGGAAATCTTTCTACCTAACCTTTTCCTTTCTGTCCATATCATCCCTTACACAATAATTCATCCACCTTTTTCCAGCCTCTCCCCTGTCCATCCAAAGCGCAAACGGTTCCAATAAAATTTGAAACACTAAAATTACCTGCAGAAATGTGACGGTGTGACTCCATTACGTTTGCGACCACCGAAGATCTTGGTGACAGTCTTGACTCCAACAGGGGAACGGATGTAGATGTGACGAAGGATAGCAGCACACCTTACGTAGAACCAGTCGGGGTCATAGGGAGCCAGTTCCTTGAAACGACCGGTCTTCACCAGGTCCATGTGTTCTGGAACCTTGACCTTGCCTGTCCTGGAAAATAGGCACAAAACCATTAATAAAGGAATGGCATTGGATATTACGTCAATATGAATCGATTTTTTTTACTTTATTGGTCATTCAGGTTTTATTGATTGCAGTAGGCTCCAAAATGTAAACCTAGAAATTTACAAGGAGCCTCCAAATGAAGTACATTTAGTTTCTAGTCAGTACATTAAACTACTTAATTAATAACTCAATTTATTATCTTTCTTGTTTATGTTTAGTTGCAAATGTCGTAAGCTGGCTTTCTGAGGACTATTTCTGCTTGCAGTGCTCGGCCGCTATAGTACCAGGGCGGTAACAGATGTGGTCATCATGTTCACGGGATTTTGTTTTCAAACTGCTTAGATATGAAGTTCTTCGATAGTACATAGGTACATACACTCACGCGTTTTTCCAATGGGGGAAGGCCGAAACTACAGAATGCCACCTGCTACGCCTTTTACATGCATAGCCTTTACATAATTCAATAAGAAAACACCAACTATTTGTTTGCCCACTCACATGGACAGCTCTGCAAAGCTACAATAACCAATGTAGGAATCAGGAAATTATTCTAGAATATGAGGTGCTAATACTACGTACTTCTTCAGATGGGCAGCGACGGTCTTGACGACCTTGTCCTGTTCAACATCCTTCAATGTGACGGAACGCATCTGAAATTAAATGTACACTGGCATTAAATTCAACTGATTCTATGTAAATATCAGATGCATGGCTAGATACATAGATAAGAGGACGCTTTAACACAAGGGACCATGTGTGGATATCATGAATCGATTCCGCATAGAGCTGAATTTCAGATTCCCAACAACTTTAGCAATGGTTGGTTTAAAAATGTAAAAAACACATCAAAATAGAAAGCAAACTCGTATTTAAGATGAATTCAAAGTGAAAACATCTCAGCATATCACTAATTTGATCTTTTGATGTTTACTACATAGCGGGCATTGAAAAGTAAGGTTATGATCTAAAGAATGTCTACGACATCAATGATGTGCAATTGCCATTCAAGTCCTTTAACTTAGCAAATAAGGGAGTCCGTCACGATCTATATACTACTTGCAACCACTTCATCAATTATTGAAATTTTAGTTTTGTAAAATTTTACGAATATAACATTGACACTTCATGCGCGTTGTGCACTTTCAATTTTAGTTATTTCGCACCCCGAGGTCTAAGACTGGCATATAAATTATACGAATCTTACCTTGGGCTACAAATTTAAACAGTTAGATCACTTTATTCTATAAACATTCAATTATTTCACAAATAAACCATGTGGCTTTGCCTAAAAACCCACCTTGCCTTGTGTTGGCAACCGGAAGAAAGAAATTTAAAAATTAATACAGTGTTGACAACGTAAAATTACAAATTGTACCAACAATGTGAAATATAAAGTAAAAGTGGACTTTATGAACCAAAGGTGTGATAGTTAAAAAAAAAAATATGAAGGTAAAGGGAACAATATCAGTATTATTATTATTCCAATTGTATTTTTATTCAAGTCTATTAATTATTATTAGAAATCTAAAAAACAGGCAACATTACATTAGATAGAATAAAAAGAATCTGTCACTAAAGCTATGAACACATTGAGACGAGGCTAATCTGTGGATGAACGCCCAAATATGCATAAGTACACTAGTCATTGATGGCTAGATGGATAACCTGTTATGTTGCTAATTCAGCAGATGTAGCTGCTGTTAATTGTTAAGGAGTTCTCTCAATTGTGTTCCGTCTCCATCGTTAGATCACTTCCAGCTTAGCTATAAACAACCATTCAACAGGCTTTCGAATAGAAAATTAAACTTTTTCGGTTACCTGATTTGCCTAGTCCTTAGCTGCAAATAGATATAAAATAACAGACTACAAATAGCTGTCGGAAGAACAGCAGTCGTCTATTTGGTTTAACCGCAAAAAAATCTGTTTTCAGATTTATTAATATATAAAGTACTATGTTCTATGTTATGGGGTTTGGTTTCCGCACTTAGTCCTACAGTGGACCATTGTGCCAGCGTGTGGGCCATAGCGGCCGTTGGTGGTTACTTCAACCAGCCGACCTCCCTCCAGAAGTTTATTAAATCTTCTGGTCTGTTCAGAACATCTGTGAAAGATCTGGGTGTCCCGAGGGTCTATGTTCTAATCTGGCCGACACTTGTGCATTCAAAAAGCACGTGCGTGACGTTTTCCTCACAGAAAACTGACCGTTATGCCTATTGTGTGAAAGTGTTTGTTCAGCGAGCAGTGGCCCGTGATGGTACCCGTTACCAGGCGCAGGCCGTTCCTATCGAGGCGTAGTAAACGCTGGGTTAGCCTGGTATCTAAGGATGGCATGGCTTCCTTGGACTGCCTGCAGCCCGGTGTCGAGGTCCACCAGTGCTCCGCTTGAGTGTGGGTGAACTCCTGTAGCCACCTGCGTATCTGGTTGAAGGGGATGGGTACGATAGGCTCGGGTCCACAGACTGCCGTGCTGGATCCTCGTATAGCAAGTTCGTCAGCTGCGCCGTTACCTAGCGAACCGCTGTGTCCTTTTATCCATTGCAGTGTCACCGTGTTGCGGCTAGATAAAGGACCTTCTTAATTAACATGGATTATGGATTGATGTTCGATTTGGTACGGAAGCGAGGTCCGGCCTCGCTTTACATCTTATAGTGTTGTGTACTTTTATGTGGGATGTAATCTGCGAATAGGGAGAGTAGAGTAGGGAAGCCTTTGCCCAGAAGTGGGACGAAAAGGGCTAACAAAATTAAAAAACTGCGAATACCCACCTTTAGTGTCGTCTTCAACTCATTTGATACAATCCTACTGTCGGGTCGGATCGTATGGGTACTGTACTGAGTGCTGTTTGTGCTGTTTAGAACAATATTATGTAATGATGGCGTGATTCGATTGTAAAATAAAATCAGACTAATAATTGACTAAAATCTAACACATGTTCCGGGCCTTAGAGACTTTATTGTCTATAGTTCTAATTATGTTTTTGTTTTTGATAGCGTCTGTAGTCTATGAATTTAGAATTGTCAAAAATTGGAAAATGGCCGCGAAACAAAATCCCATTGTTCAAGAAGGTAAATTGTTGATATTTATGCTTTATACCACTATATGCAACTTATGTATGTGTGTAATCAACGCCAAATGATTAAATCTGAGTAATATATTGCGTGCAGTGCCGCTACTTTACGGGTTTATGCTTATAAAGCGTGTGTTGTTTCAGATCCTACACCATCTGATGATATTCCATTGACGTCGTTAGAAGAAAGCTTGTTCAGCTCGGAGAAACTGGATCGTGCTTCTCCAGAATTGTGGCCTGAGCAAAGTATGATAGTTATTTTAATGTTAATCAATAAGAAACGTTCGAAATTGGTTTTTTAAATTAAAGAGTTTTCAAAAATCGCGCGAAACTGATTTACGTTTCTAATGTTGTCATTCCGTTCTTCATGATTTTGATTTCATTTTGTTTTGGCATTTCGGTTATAAACGACCAGTTTTTAAACTTGATCTGCAATGAGCGACGATAATATAAATGTAGTGAATTCTGACGAAGTATCCCAATGTTCGACCTCATCGTTTGCAGTTCCTGGAGTGTCGGAATTCGCCCCCCTGCCGAGCAACAACCAGTCTCCTCCATCATGGAGCAGAGGGGCCACCAAGGAGGATTATAACTACATGCAGCGTAAGTTTTTCATGTCAGGGTTCACTCTTATCAGATTAACCATATTATTGTGTTCCTGATCATACAATTTAAATTGAGCAGGATCTATCAATATGATTGCCAATATTATTTTTATTAACACATACCTAATGACTCGCCTTTTAGTTGGTTCGCCCTCCCCTAAGCCCACTGACCTATAATTGACCAGAATTCAATCTCATTGCCACATCTGGTTCTTAGGAAGAATATTAAAGTTACCATCAGTTATTTCCGAGTTACAACCTGTACAATTAATCTTTTACAGAATTGGGGTCACTGTCGACAAGTGGTCTGATCATGGAAGTCAAGAAGCTCCATGACCTTGCATACCAACTTGGGCTAGAAGAGGCTAAGGAGATGACGAGAGGAAAATATTTAAACATATTTTCCTCAAGGCGGCAGCGGTAGTGCCATAATAATGATTGTAGGTAATAATAAGATTTATTTTAGAGCTATATGAAACCACTCTTTAAAACCTTATGTATCCTAATAAGTCCATAATGGAAAAGACAACTAAATTAAACACTAGATAATTTTTAAACAACACTTATAATGTAAATTAGTAGACGTTAATAAACTATTTTAAGTTTACAAAGTATTTTAACCAAAACATTAACACTTTCAACTAGATATTGTTGATGTATTTTGCCACAACGGAGACGGCATATATCAATCATTTTGCGCAAACTGCAAATGCTTACACTCTGTCCACAAACCTTACTTTCAGTGCCTTATTAGGTCTTGATATGAAAGTTCTTGTTGATCCAATATCTCCATAATGATATTCAAGTTTATATTTCTGGATAATCTGAAAGTTAGAAAAAAAAATCTCATAATCTTTTTATTTTTTCAATTCAGGAATCCGTTTGCGAAATATTAAGCTTTAAAGTCATTGATATACTAAAAAAACCCAAGATACACATTCAGCGTCTCAAAACCGTCCGCAAGAAAAGAGCGCACAATTGAGAATTGTGCGCTCATTTCAAATAGTATCACGTCGCTCGCGTCACTGAACGCACGTTAAAAATGCCCTGTGTTGCTTGGAAAATTGTAATAATATTACGTCAAGAACGTTATAAAAGGATGGGATATCGTACTTTCGGTAAGTTAAAGAGTTTGTTGATTTGTTTATGTTGTTTTTATGACCATATATCATATGGAGCAATAGGTGATTTTGATTTAATTTGTCTTAAAATTTCACTCAATAGACCAAGTATAGTGCGGCAAATTTCAATGGCCGCTTTTCCAGCGTAAGAACGTGAATGCATTACAACATCCTTTTAATTTAGTCGTACAATACAAATTGACCGTGTTCTTTTCAAGAGTCGATTTTTTTAAATTATGTTTTTATTTTTTTAAATTATTTGTATTAACTTTAGTACTTTTTTTGTATTTAGAATTAAATTAATATTCTTGTATAGTTTTTAACCGACTTCCAAAAGGAGAAGAGGTCATCAATTCTAAGATTTTTTAAATGTTTTTATATTGATTTCCTACTTATTTTACGGGCCAAACTGAGTAATTCTTTTTATGGTCTTTGTTTTAAAAGTTACAATTATCATTTAGATTAATGTAACTTTTAAGTTTTAACCTAATTAGTTATTTAGTTTCGATAATAACAATACTTATTATTATAAAAGTATAAATATGTATTTGGAACACACATATGCATAAAAAATTAAAAGTATAATAATATATTCGACTCCATGCCTTGTCCTACCGGCAAACTTCGGTCATAAAATTTTATTGCTTTGTAAAAACAACTTTAAAACATGCGCGTAAGTTTGAATTTCCAAACAAGTATGTTTATATCATGACTATAACTACCTACGTATAGTTGGGGACGGTTTTGAGTTTTAACTTTGTTCGAGACTGTGTATCATGACTTTTTAGATATCAATGTTTAAAGTGCAAATTTTTTGTTAAGAGTCAAGTGCTGTCGTCCCTTTCTCAGCTAAATGCTTGTACCTGGAACTGTGAAAAAATTTACAGCCGTAGTATATATAACGAAGTTAAAAGGAAAACTATCACAGCTAAGTAGGCTGTACAGGTAAACGAGTAATAATCGACCAACTACAATTTGCAGTTTGAAAAACATGTTCTCCCATACATTCCGTATGGGAGAAAATGTTTTTCAACTACAATGTTAAGTTTGTTCTTGGGGTAAATTCATCCTAACTACGGAACCCTTCATTTTGCGTGGTCCGACACGCACTTGGCCGGTTTTCATTTATCAGAAATCATTATTAGAAATGAGAAAGTCTGAAAACAATGGGATTCTAGTCTTATCCTCTATAATCGTTTTAAAAACCAATTTCATTTCAAAGACAACTTGGTCTCTACTTATCCACATCAATGTGAACCACAGACAGCATAAATCTATGACAAACTGAACATGTTACAACGACTTCTCATACTGCTATAACTTTAACAAGAAAAAAAAAATCTTACCCTGATAGTCATCAGGGACAACATAATTTCTGATATGTTTTGGCCCAAGCACTTCCGGGCACCAAAACCAAATGGTATGGAGGCAAACGCGTGGTATTCCTGCGCATCACCCTTCAACCATCTCTCTGGGTAGAATACTGCTGCATCGTCATAGTTTCCTTCTTTGAGTGATGCGTCTTGAGTAGACATTATAATGAGAGTGCCACGAGGTATACTGTAAAAATAATTGAGTTAGGCGCAGTTCGAGCCCGCGCCGCGATTTCGTGAAAACGTGTGGTGAAATAATAACAAATTTCTCTTCAACGATGTTATTTAATATTTACAATGCAATTATCAACAATTCATGTTCAATGCGTTCCTAATGATGCAAGCTTTCATCGATTGTGATATTTTTCAGTTCTGAGCAGATTTACGGCCGTTACGAGACATCTTATTTACAATCAATTTTCTTACGGTTTCTGATACTGCCGTTACTATTGTTTTTACTCGGCACTAGATTTTTTAAGCTCATTGCATTCTTTATAAGTTATAATGCAAGGTTTCTTTGGGATTTTTAAATTTCTGAGCAAATTTACGGCCGATATGAGTCTACGAGGGCTGCACTAAAAGTATCGAGAATGGAATATTTCCACTGTTCCTGTCATATTAAAAACTTTTTAATTGAAAACTCCTTGGTTTTAAAAATCGAATACCATTTATTTATTTTACAAAAGATTCTCGGTCTTGTCACAAGGTTTTGTCAAACTTGTTTAGTCGTTGAGAAAATGGAATTGACTCGAGAAAATTCAAGAGCGAAGATTTATTATGACTTTCGAAGTGGTTTAACACAAAAACAGTGTGTTGACCGGATGATTTCTGCATTTGGTGATGAAGCCCCATCCAAAACCACAATTTATCGCTGGTTTGCTGAATTTCAACGTGGACGTGTCAAGCTCAGTGATGATCCCCGTCAAGGTCGTCCAAAAACTGCAGTCACCCAAGAAAACGTTGATGCTGTGCGTAAGCTGATTGAGGAAGATCGACATGTGACATACCGCGAAATTCAGGCAACTTTAGACATTGGCATGAGTCAAATACAAATAATCTTGCATGAACAATTAGGTGTAAAAAAGTTGTTTTCCCGATGGATACCGCATTCGCTCTGTGAAGAGCAAAAAGCGGCTCGCGTTACTTGGTGCGTCAGAACTCTCGAAAGATTCCACGCAGGATCCTCAAATGCTGTGTACAACATTGTATCAGGTGACGAATCCTGGATATACGCGTACGAACCCGAAACAAAAAACCAGTCACGAGTTTGGGTGTTCGAAAATGAGTTAAAGCCAACAAAAATTGTTCGTTCACGGAGTGTTGCAAAAAAAATGGTGGCCACGTTTGTCTCCAAAACCGGCCATGTTACGACTATTCCTCTTGAGGGACAAAGAACGGTTAATGCAGAATGGTATGCTAGCATTTGTTTGCCACAGGTCGTTTCTGAACTCCGTAAAGAGAACTGCAACCGCCGCATCATCCTCCATCACGACAATGCGAGTTCTCACACCGCGCACAGAACAAAAGAGTTTTTAGAGCAAGAAAACATAGAATTATTAGACCATCCGCCGTACAGCCCCGACCTAAGCCCTAATGATTTCTATACTTTCCCTAAAATAAAGAATAAATTGCGTGGACAGAGATTTTCATCACCTGAAGAAGCTGTGGACGCCTACAAAACGGCCATTTTGGAGACCCCAACTTCCGAATGGAATGGTTGCTTCAATGATTGGTTCCATCGTATGGAAAAATGTGTCAAATTTCGCGGAGAATACTTCGAAAAGCAATAAATACATTTTTAAATAGTAATGTTGTGTCATTTCCTTGATTCCCGAAATTTTCAGTGCCGCCCTCGTATATATGGAATTATTTTGCTATTGTCAACTGCATATTATTATGCATTTTTACCACTATTTTACGAAATAATTTTGTTATATTTCTTTAAGTCCTGGTAGACCTAAGTCAACTATTGGGAACGACACCAAAATCAACGTTCTAGCTGAATACGTTTTTGCACTATACTAATTGTAATCTCGGCATACAGTAAAAAATAGAGGGTCGCGCGCACGCGTTGCCCTCGCGATGTGATTGTCATAGGCAAATTATATCCTGCCTCAAAACTGTTACGCGCGCAACCATCACTCTAGCAGTAAAAGTCTTGTAGTTATTAGCGATTGAAATCTTATATGTTTTTGACGGTCAGAAATATTGAACTTACTACTAGTACTCCGAACGTAAACAAATATCAAAGAAGATCGTCAAAAAATATCAAAAGAGTTCCAGGTTTTCTTGTAATAAGTAATAGACAGTATGCTAAACCAATAATGAAAAACTTTGATGGTTCATCCCTTCAAAAATAATATTTAAAATTGTACTCACTTATATCTGTCTATAGTTATATTTTTCGGCAGAATCCTTGTGAGCCTTGGGATCGGGGGAGATAATCTGTAATTCAGTTAACGAATATTCAACTATTTTAGCTTTTTGTGTTTACTGTAGTATAAGGTTATCATAGACATGTTATTGTGCTGCTTACCGTAAAGTCTCCTTTATACAAGCTTGAAGATACGGCGTTAGTTCGGCAAGCTTCGTCATGTCTTTAACGTCGAATTGGGCACCGATTTGATCTATTTCTTTGATTAATATCTTTTGTGCTCTTTGATACTTAGCTAAGTAATACAAAAGGAAAGACATTGAAGAAGTAATCTGGAAATAAAAATATTTTCATGATTATTTTATTCGTTCAACTAAGACTTATTCACCAAGATCAGTTTGGTAGAGAAGTCGTGAGAAGGTACACAATTATGTTAAAAAGCATGCAGGGCAGTCTTTGGGGACTGCCGATAGAAGTGAAATCGAAGTAACTTGTGAATTGTATATCTCATAGGAAGCGCGCGGTGACGATGACGCGAGTTTCACGCTTTTTGTTCACCCAGAAAGTACACATATACACAGTATACATATAGTTCATGGGAAGCGTTCGGTGACGATGACGCGAGTTCCATGATTTTTGTTCACCCAAAAAGTGCTCAACGCGCCTAAAGAAGTTTTCACTACAAAAATGTCCCATTGCCGTGGTCATTGAGGTCAACAATTGAACTTTAAGAATATAGTAGGTAGTGAGATCTTACAGTGTTTACTCCAATTAGAAGCATGTCCATAATAACTGTGACAATATCCTCAGCATTTAGTTTGTCTTCTCCCATAAGCATGGCGTTGATCAAAGAGATGTTGTTATCTGTAGGAAAATATAGCATTTGGAACGGAAGTGATTATGAATATGATAGTACCAGTCGCGGCGCGGCGGGAGGAGATAAAAAGTCGGGAAGTGTCGTGTCATGGGACACTGGAAAGAAGTTCTATCGCTGTAGGTATATTATTTATTAACCTTTCCGTATGCCGTAATCACAGAAACTATAAAGAAAATTATTAAAAAAACAACAAACCCCGATTGCAAAAACACAACTGAAAAGAGCAAAACAAGCATTATTATCTATTGATCTGTGTTTTTTGTAAGGTATTTCAGGCTCAACAACCAATAACCTGAACTGGAGTAACTTGTATACGGCGCCTACGATATCTTAGATCTTACAAGAGATATAAATAATTTGCTTTATTTCAAGCTTTTTATAGTTTATTTATGTATTTGAAATTGACTCCTTACTAGCTTTTATTTGAAAGGTTCTAATATTGTATTAATTTATTTAAAAAAAAACCCTGCTCCCTTTTTTTTTGTATTTGCAGATGCAACTTATCTTTAAATATTATATAACCTATGTCACTCCCACAGTTAAGACGAATCTAACGACACCTCATATGTTAAAACCCATCAAGCCGTTTAGGCAACAGAGCATGCCAAAGAAATGGACATAGGTAAATACATCCTCTCAAAAAACAATACCCTCTTTCTGGGGCAGTCGGGTAACTAAAAAGCCACGGTGTCTCGCGTGGATCTACGTTCGCCGCATACGAAGGGTTACTATTAAAACTTTTGACACTTAAAACCGACTTTTTCGGACATAACGCTTTTTCGTTACGTGACGATTTCTACCAGTCAACTCCTACCGCAAGCCGCGTTAAAGAACTTCGTTATAATAGTACACAAACTTACGCTTTTGAGGCATGGGCCGATGGGCCTACCCCCATGCCTCAAAAGCGTGAGCTCCACTCTTGGAGCAGAGACGGGCGAAAATTTTCAGTACTCCGCCTCGTAACCGTAAGGGATACGTTTTCTTTTGTCCATCACATGTGATCAACATAAGTTATGTCATCATATTATGTGATATTTTGTCGACTTATGCAGGATCCAAGAGCGAACGTAGCGAGCTCGAAAGTGTCTGCACCCCGTTTCGGATAGGACAAATTTTCTTTTGAAATTTCATACAAAAATAAAAACAACTGCCCTGCCAAAAAACAAACTAAAAAGTAATAAAAAACAAGTTGTATTAGTTAAAACTAAACAGAATAATATAATTGTCCATCGTATTAGGGGCCGGGAGGGGAGTATCGTCATAGGGGGCTAGCGATAACAAATCAAATAACACTTACTAAATTCACTTGGTAGGTCCTTGGATCCAAAAGAAATGGCTTGTTCTGCCTCTATAACATGTTTTCCGATCAAACTGTAAAACACACATTGATGGTAAAGATTTTTTTTTAACTGCCCTTATTCTATCTACTGTCTAAAGAAAACTTTTGCTGTCTTAACTTTACTTAATTGTACTGAAGAGTGAAGATATCATAAGCTGTTGACTGCAAATAGGTCAGCTGTTGAGTGGAACCTGAGATAAATTTAAAAAAAAATCAGCAATATGATAATTATGCGAAAGCTCCAATGGTGGTCCGCATGCACACGAGTTAAGCCTCGTGCAGACTAGCGCGACGCGATTCGAACAATACAATTTCTAAGAAAACTTCACGGTAGAACATGTACCGTTGTCACGTTGCGCTGTTCTGCACGACGCTTTATCCAAAGTGAAAACTCGATTCTGATGTGTACCTTTGCAGTCTAAATATAATAGCCATAGATAGCACCTCGTATCTTCGTGATATTGTAAGTAGGTAAGTATACGATACACTTAGGTAGTTAAGTAAGCATTTGATTTGTACACACTTATCTAAGCTGTCGCAGTATTTGACCAGAGAATTCCAAGCTGGCGTCGAGAACAGCTTCCAGAAGTGAAGTCCGGATTCGCACTTGATAATAGCATCAGTGGCCTTTTCCAAGCTGTGGTATAGCCATGACATGTCGCATTGACTATAGACGAGCTCCGTGTCCAGCATGGTGAATCTTTTCGAGAATAGTACCAATCCTGCAAAGTGTGGATATGTAGGTACCTAAGTAGTGCCTGACCATAACAGGTTTCATTCGCCCAAAATTAACAACTTGCGGCTAAAGATTAAGAGAGTAACAGATACGAACGAAGCAAGTTAATATAATGCTTGTAATGATACGTAACGTCAGGGATCTGGGAAAAGAACGGGTTCAAATTTGAGGATTACACACCCATACAGTCAAAGGCCCATTTTTGAAGCTCCTTATAGAGGTCCTTTGGTATCTCATCTTGATGGTTTCGCAAGTTATATATCTTCTTCGTAAAGTTCTCACACACATCGTTGATTCCAACCATTTGTTGTGTTAACGAGTGATTTAGTGGACCTGATACGACCGATCGGTGACGGCTCCATTGTTCACCATGGCTGTAATTTTAAATGTTTTTAACAAAATCTCGCAAATGGTTAATGTCAAAACCCCTCAGGTCAAGCTCTTCTCACGCGTCCAGGCTGCTGGCTAGCCATCGCCGCATAACCGGCAGCGAAATATGAGCTGTCACATACAGACCGTCTCCCAAACCGGCGCACAGTGGTCTGAAAATCAAGCTCCATACTCATAGAAACTTAATGTCAGAAATTAATAAATAAAAATATGTTTTGTGTTTAGTATACCTCCCTATGTTTTACTAATATAGTATGAAGGGTATGAGTAGCTCCATGCGTGAGAAAAAAAATTTTTTTTTTTTTTTTGTATGGAATGAAACACTTAAAGTGCTTTTTTTCAAAACTGAATAGAACTGATAGGCTGGTATTCACATGAGCTATTGCACCATACACGGCGATCAAGATGACATACAATTCTTGTGCCTTTCGGTGCCGCTTTGCATGTAGCAAGCTTTGGAAATTTTGAATTTACAGTTGGTGATCTTTCAAATCTTTGATGGTATTTTGTGAAGTTACATATTGCTTTGAATATGAAAATTGTATGTAAACTAATACTCATGCAAGAAGAGACAAACATACACACACACACACCCTCACACACTCACAAACTTTCGCCTTTATAATCTTAGTGTGATTATAAAGGCGAAACTTTGTGTGTGTGTGTGTATGTTTGTCTCTTCTTCACGCTCAAACAGCTGAACGGATTTGGATGAAATTTAGCACACATAATAGTTTATAACCGGGAATAACACATAGGTTACTATTTATCTCGATATTCCCACGGAATCGAGACTTATGCGGGTGAAACCGCGGGGTGCAGCTAGTAAGGAATAAATATGTACTAAGGATATTTTTATTTTTAAATATATGGTTAAAAGTGAAGAAAGATAAAAACATGTATTAAATAGTTAATGTATAATACGTTTGGGGGAGCTGTTAATGAAATAGTTAATACTAATACATTACAACAAAAATTATGTGCAAGAAAGGCAATAACAATAAAAGTAACGTCAAAATTGTCAATTTAAGACTACAACAACTATTTACAGCTCCTATAACTATGATATATTAAATAGTACTGTTTAATTATATTACTAATTAATTATATTAATTAATTTAATTATATTCTTATTATTATTTTATTATAATTATTTGGTATAACTACTTATACAAAAACGATTAGCAGAGAGTATCTTTGCTGTCGTCAGTCCTCTAAATCCGAGTCCCAACTGACGGGGTCCGGAAGGGCCAATGCCTGCCGGGGTCGCGGGTTTGTCTGAAAGGGATATCGCGACCTCGGCACACAGGCAACGGAAGGAACACGGGTGGGTTTTAGTCAGTAAAAGTCTGACACGCCCTCCCGCTCCACCCAGAGCGGGAGAAGTTATTTGATAATTTCCCATCCAAAAAAAAAAAAAAAAAAAAGCATTGACGCGTTAATATCAATAAATTCAACATTCTCTTTGTCTAGATCTGCATCGTCACCAATAAGAAGAGATTTCATATCATCAGTAATAGGTGTATTTACTGATTTTCTCAGCACACGTCTTATGCTGGACAGGTAGGGATCTGACGAGACAAGGAGACCATTGAAAATGTCTTCGTTTGTCGCTTTTCGACAAAATTTGCGCGAATGCTGTTCTCGGATTTTCTTGAAGTCTTTGTTTCTGGCTTCCGATGCCTCTTCAGATAATTTGCCAATGGGCATAATATTGAAGTGTTTAATAACTTCAGCACCGTGCAGTAAAAGTTTGTGGACACTCGAAGGCATGTAATACCAGCCATAGAGCTCCACATATAATTCTGCTGTTTGGCGCGCAAAGTTTTTAAACGCCTCAACATTTATGGGCTCCCCACAGGCCATCACACGCAAAAGTGTTGCAAATCTTTGGATCAAACTAGGATCCAAGCCTGTAATAGCTGCAGTATTGGCAGGATTACCAAAAAATTTCCTCGCTGTGTTTCCATCGTTTGTGGTTCCGGAACCTGAAAATTATAAATGAATCAAAACTAATCCACAACTTTGTAAAGAATAAATAGAACTAACGTTATTTGAAAAAATAAGATTTAAGAACAACGACTGTTATCATAACTCACCTTGTTTAACGATGTCTACTAGGAGGCCCATTTCATCTCGAAACTTCTGCTGTATAGTTTTTTTTCTACTCTTCAATGACTCTTTGCTGTCTGCATCTCTGGCTTGCCATGTTTTGAAGTCTAGTCTATACGAAATATGGAGTAGGCACTCCATACATCTAATCCAAGCATGAAGTGTAGACAAACCATACTGATATATATCTGTTGAAACAGGTTTTCTGGAAAGAAAGTGAATTAATTAATAAAAAGATACACAGCATTACGGTAATCTGAAATATAACAAATTATTCAAAACTTACTCTGAGATCTTCTCTAACTTATTCATTTCCGAAGGGGTAGCTTTACAGATGTCACAAGTCTGCGTTGAAGTATTTGACAGTTGCGAAGTGATTTTACCATCTATCATGGTCATAAGCATTGAGTGCTTAACAGTATGAATTCCCATAATAGACGGCTCCAGTGCTGCAATCTCAGCTTCAATCAAAGCCTGTTCTTCCTTAATATTTAATTTGTTTTCATTTGCAAATTTAAAATAGAGCGGTCTGCAGAACATTGTGGAAGATGGCTTTGGATTCTCCCATAACTTTTCTTCACCACAAACTAAGCGCAGAGGCACAAAAGAACACATAAAATTGCTTGAATCATCTTCACCCGCCATAGTTTGTTTGTACAAACTTTGCCCTGAAGCACCGTCAAAGCCCCACTTGCATATCAATGTTAGCTCTTTGCCATCTAGCGAAGATTCCAAACGTAGGAATTTCCCAAATCTAGCAACAGTTTTGTCCAAAATCGCTTGAAGCTTTACTTTTACCCCTCTTTCGGTAATTTCTATGGTGTCTTTTGGTGGGTAACAGTCCTTTTTCGCCTCTAAGATAGCAGTATATGAAGGATATAGTAGTATTCCTTCTTCTTTTGCACAAGCTCTTAATATTGTATACTGCCATTTTGAAAGCTTCAATGAAGTCAGAATTCCTAAAGCTTTATCAGCGGAATATATGAGCATAGCTTTCTTGGACTTCAACAATTCCTTTATCTTTGTAGCCTCTTCGGGATGCTCTGTGATCAATTTTATTATATCTGCTACATTTTTGTTATCTGCACTTAAACCAGTTGCATAAGCAAGGCTTTCAGTGCTATGCGTGAGGAGCTCTTTCACTCTTCTTCTCTTCTGTAGCGGGCTTAGCTCCGAGAACACTTTTCTTGGACTCACAACAGTTGATGTTCCAACACTGTACGTCTCCGGTTTGTATGATGTTGATGCACCCTCATTTACACCGAAGTCAAAACTGGAACATGGTTGCTGCTCTTCTAACATTAAACAAGGTGTCATCTTGTCCTTCATGAACTCAGGCCATTTTATGTCTTCTTGCAGCCATGTCTCATACTTTTTTATGAAAGTATGTCTCGTGCGATTACACGAGATCCATTTGTTCCTCAACGAACACACACGAGTCTGACAGAATTGTTTCAATTCTTTATTTTCGATTTCTGACAAATCAACGGCATTGACAAAAACTTCATATAATACACTGGGCTGTGAGAAACAGCTATTGTTAGCCACAAACATAAAAATATCCAAATTGGTACTAAAAGCTTCCATCATAACACGAAAACAAATCGAACGTAATAAGTATAGTAAAGCACAAGTGCAAAAAGCTACTGAGTGAAGTTAGTTTAAATGTCCTATTTATATTATAACTACCCTCATTAACACTCGCTGTCCCATAATGCTTATTAAATTAAAATTCAACAATAATGACGGTGATTAACAAAAATGAGTTATTTCGTGAAATTAATTTTGTAGTAAAATGTAAATAATCTACATCGGTTTCTAATATTTTCATTATAAAAGTCATTAGCAGGTTATTAACTAACGACAATATCAGTTATGTGGTTGGTTACTTCATTTAATTATATACCTGTGTGTTGTTAAATATATTACCTATGTGTTATTCCCGGTTATAAACTATTATGTGTGCTAAATTTCATCCAAATCCGTTCAGCTGTTTGAGCGTGAAGAAGAGACAAACATACACACACACACACAAAGTTTCGCCTTTATAATCACACTAAGATTATAAAGGCGAAAGTTTGTGAGTGTGTGAGGGTGTGTGTGTGTGTATGTTTGTCTCTTCTTGCATGAGTATTAGTTTACATACTATTTTCATATTCAAAGCAATATGTAGCTTCACAAAATACCATCAAAGATTTGAAAGATCACCGACTGTAAATTCAAAATTTCCAAAGCTTGCTACATGCAAAGCGGCACCGAAAGGCTCAAGAATTGTATGTCATATTGATCGCCGTGTATGGTGCAATAGCTCATGTGAATACTAGCCCATCAGTTCTATTCAGTTTTGAAAAAAAGCACTTTAAGTGTTTTATTCCATTCAAAAAAAAAGAAAAAAAAAATTTTCTCACGCATGGAGCTACTCATACCCTTCATACTATATTAGTAAAACAAAGGGAGGTATATTAAACACAAAACATATTTTTATTTATTAATTTCTGACGTTAAGTTTCTATGAGTATGGAGCTTGATTTTCAGACCACTGTGCGGCGCACGGCGGCGGCGGCGTGGTTGAACGTGTAAAGAGTGCGTTATTCAGTAACTAGCTATAGTCCTAAAGGGGCCCTGTATCATAACTTTTTGGGGGCCCTTTTTACCTGACTGCGGCGAAGCTCTAAAAGAGGGCTTTGTTTTTGCAAAATAAATAAAATAGCATAGGACTTGATAGTTTGATTTGATTGCGATCTTACTAAAATAATGCAAGAACGAGATAAGCAAATTGGCAAATTAGAGCATTCTGACTCAGAACCGGTTCCATCAAACAGCGAGCGAAGCGAGTTCGAAAATTGGAGCATTCTGCGCCGGGATAGATTAGTTTTGATTTTAAGAAGAGAATGCAAAAGCGAGCGAAGCAATATCATAAATTGAAGCATCCGGCGTGGGATACTAGATTAGTTGTGTGCTGTGTGTACCTACCTATGGTTGTGATTTTACTATAAAGGAAATGTAAGAGCGAGCGAAACGAGCTCAAAACTTGCACCTTGTCGTAAGTATAGACGAAGTAGCTTGGATTTTCTGTGTTTTGTATTTTTCACTAAATGAATACGTGAGCTTGAGAACTGCATCGCGTCTGTAGCTTGAAGCCTTTCGTATGCCATAAACAAATAACTCATTACAGGCCTCTTCTTTTATTGATCAATAACACGGCAAAAAAGCGTTTATCCAGTAATTTCTTCAATGATTAATATCTTTAGACTTTGTTGTGCTTTAAATTAATTTTTAGTTTCTTGGCAATATTTTTCCCAATTGTATTAGTTTTGTACATAAATTAGGTGATGATCTTGACTGTTGATGTTCTAATTTTAAGTTTTCTATCATTATTTGGCGGTATAGTACATTTTGTTCCACAGTTCTTTTACAGTCAAACTCTAGAAGTGAAGACTTGTAATTGGCTGTCAGATTAACATACCTACTGTCATTTAACACTATTGTATTTAGCTGCAAGTCTTCCATAGTCTTTAAATAAATAAATAAATAAGAATTTGAAGTTTTGGATATTATTTTACAAAACGTTGCGTCGGCAGGCCCCTGTGGCCCGGGGGGCCCGTATCATTGATACGGCTGATTGTGGTACAACGTCTCTGGCGTTAGTCTTGGGTTTCTTCAGAATAGCTCATCTAAGTTGTTGAAAAGTCAAATTAACTTACACTGAATACAATCCACCATAAATTATGTTTCTATATTGCGACCTATATTTCTCCAATGAGTCCAAGGTTGACCTCATGGGGTAATCACCCTCCATGGTGTAGACTTTTTGGATATGTTCCGGGTGGTTTATCAAGACTATGTCCCCACCCACAGGGCTAACAAATCTAACTACAGGTCCATACTCGTCAAAGAGGGCTGAAAGATTCTTCAGTGGCTTTTTATTAGTCTTCAAATATGTACCTGTCGAAACATAGTATTTTATTCTGGAAAGTATTAAAAATGGGATATTTCCATGAATATCTCTAAATTAAAGAAGAGCCAAAAAATATTCAATAATGATTCAAGAGTACTAACGCACCTGCATTGAGTGCCAACGTGAGCATTCCCACTGTAACTTGAGTACCTATTTCTGAAATGTACTGACGAACATTAGAAATATATTTGGAAGCTTTTGGTCCAGGTACGTCGTCGAATGACAACGCCAAGGGTTCTTTATTAACAATTGGCATCACCCGCGTTGCTGGGAATATTTCAGTCACTACCGGATCTTTTGGAGAAACACTAACAGAATCTGAGTTTGCCTGGATGTTCATTTCTTGAGATAATTTCGGACGATGCAATGCAGATTTTTCGTAACATCTTCTCTGCATGTTAACCAATCCTAATCTCACGTATGGTTGAATATTTCGGAATTGATTAAGGTACATTTTTTTATATTCCTTTTACTTTTTCTGGAATATATTTACCTCTACAGAGTGTTGGTTTTTTGACAAGTAAAAACAATGGAAAGTTAAATTTATTTGAATTTGGCGCCCGATGTATTGATGTCTATGATTTGCTGCTGAATAGGTTAGCTGTTCGTATAACGTAATAAATAAGTCCATGCACACTATTTATCTTGTACTTATTATTATCAGGTTAGGTTTCTTAGAATAAACATACAAAGTGCTTTTAACTCAGAGTATCAAGATCCGTGGTTTTTATTTGTAATGTTGAATTACTAAGCTACCTATCAAAGCATTAAAAATAGCAAGAAAATTAAAACACAGACACTGGAGGGTTTCTGAACGAATAATGTAGTGTTGCCGTTCTTAGAAGATTTATTTTATTTTGGTAGATATATTTAGATTTAATTTATTTTTAGAACTTCTATAACCATTTTATATGACCTTCACATTCATTAAAAAAAAATATAGCATTGAAAATACAAAAATACTTGTAATGAAAGTTCAGTAATTTTCTAATGAATCGTATTACTAAGATAGATAATTTTGTTGTTTATAAATAAATAACTCTTTTTCCGATTATGGTATATTTTTAGAAACCGTAAGAATAACTCTAATCTGTCAAAAACTCGATTTGTCGCTTGAGCGAAGATTAGCGAAGCGAGTGAGCGAGCGAGCTAAACTGGTAGATGGCGGGAGTGATCTCGTGTGATATAACTGTGTTAGATTAGTTTTTAAATTGTAGTGTTTAATTTTTAGAATAGTTATTAAAATGACTAGGTAAGCTAAATGTCGCCTATTTTAGTCTCCCTCGCGTTCCTAAAAATAACCTGCGTCGTGATTTATGGTACTAAAATGAAGCGCAATGTCCGTCCGTAATATCATGCGAATTTACCTCTAAAGAATACGTTTGCCTTTTCAGAGCTAAAATAGAACTCGGCGACGTGACTCCACATAATATAAAGCAACTGAAGAAGTTAAACACAGTTGTATTTCCAGTGTCTTACAACGATAAATTCTACAAAGATGTTTTAGAAGCAGGTGAACTGGCCAAGTTAGCATATTATAATGATATCGTGGTGGGAGCAGTGTGCTGTAGAATAGACACGTCGGAGAACTCGCGGAGACTTTATATTATGACCTTGGGTTGCTTGTACCCATACAGAAGACTGGGCATTGGTACTCTTATGGTGGAACATGTGCTCAAGTATGTTGAACAGGACGGGAATTTCGACAGCATTTTCTTGTAAGTACACCATAAAAGTACGTTTTGTGATGCTGAAAGCTGTATTTTTCGTGCATTTTATATGATTTTGTTATGTATATTTATAGATTGAAGGTTATGAATCTTTACAAGTAGGTACTGCTAACCAAGTCATTGTCACATTTTATATTATGTTTATCAGTATATAAAAGTTAAATAGGATTTTACTTATCAGTAAATTGATTCTCATAGTACCTAACAATCTAACTTGAAAGTAATGTACCTATGTCGTTTAACAATATGCCATTAGGCCATCCATCTAACCAAATTATGTCAAGGACATGTACACAGTCAATAGATTAAAGAAACTAAACCCCCATCATCAAAGCTTTCTATTTAAATTCAAATTTTCTGATACATAATGACAATACTCTTAACATATTAATTTATTAAATTTTACTTGATTTATTTAGTTAGGTGGTTAATAAAAAAAAATTACTAACAATAATTGTATTATAAATAATCAATTTATTTGAACATGGCTAATATCATCACCTCCATGACAAACTTGAGAACCTGCAAAAAAAATATTTTACAGGGGAGCGTTTTGAAAGCAAACAGCAATGACAACTTCTTTTTGTAATAGGTATAAAGGTACCGCGGTACACTTTCAAAATGGTAGTATTTTTAAATATTATCAACGGTTTGTCAATATTTTACAAGGATCACAAATAAATACACATTCGTAACTTTACATCACCGTAAATAGAAGTTAATAGATATTTATTCATACCCTGACAAACTTGCGAAAGTGGTACTTTCGTTACTAACATACCTGATAAAAATATCCATTTTGGGCTAGAACATCCTATGTGAATTTCGTAAGTTTACTATGGGTGTATTAATTTATAACACAGAATTGAACAATTAGAATTCTGTAGCAGTCAGAGATAAAAAATCGTAAATTTTCCACCGTGTGTAGTACCATATTAGGTACAGTTTTTCATCAAAATATTGATTTCACTAAAACTGCAGATTCATAAGTTGCTATAGATGCCGATGCCGTAGAGGTGACGATATCATGTTTTAGATTTGAATAAATTCATGCCTATACTTACCTACTTATTTTAGTAGGATTCTGGAAGTGTACTAGATAATATACTGAGGAGAGTGTTGTTGATAAGTAATACTGATAAACAAACACTTTTTCCTTTCTGAAGTAGGTTTTATATTCGAAGTGCTCGTCATCTAGTGTTTCTTAAAGGTGTAATTCTTATGAATGGGTAGAAAGTCCATGGGTATATTTATTCATGTTCATTATTAATATTCTAGTTCACTAGTTAGCGATATTTCATATTTCCATACAGTAATATTGCCAAATGAATCAATATAGGTCAATATTTGACAGCTATTTGCGACGTGGCCAGCTTTAAGAATGAATGCTCTTAAATGCCTGTGTAATCCCATTGCAGGGCAAAGGCCTCCATAATCTTTTTCCACTTCTCTCCATATCTCTCTTTTTCCACTTTGTCTATGGACCGGAGCTAATCTGAAGTCTTGATAAATTAAATCACAGAATCATTAAATCCAGTTCTTTCTTCACTAACTTGTGATTGAATCAATTATTTTTGGAACTCGTTGGTCTCTTGGTCTATTAACGCGAGTACTACCTGCTGAGCATGAGGTCCTGCGTTTGATTCCCTGGTTTGGCAAAGGGTTATTGGGATTTGCCATTAGCAGTTTCTCAATAGCAACTCAGAGTCTGGATTTGTGCCTGGCTGATGGCAATAAGCCCCCTATTACATGGGACTTCAACATAACTGGCAATATGTGGCTCGGTGTAGGTGTGGTGGGAAATAGGTGTGATGTTATGTAAATAATTTTTAGCTGTATTGAAACTAAAAGTAAACCGAAAAGCAGTTTTCAATCATGATAGGTATAATTATCTCATTAAGGGCAGTTAACTGCTCATTAAAATGCAATTAGTCTAAATACTGCAGAACTGTGAACAAATGAATTAATATTCAGTAAAGATTATTGCTCAATGTGTATTTCATTCAAAAGTGCGCCAATAACACTGGTTTTTTTATTGAAAAATGGATAAGCAAATAACCTTTGCACAGTGCAGTGACCCACATTTATGGTACATGGTGACTGCTTAGCTGTTATTGTTTAAATGATCCCAACAAGTGGTGATACTAAGGCCCGTATTACAGAATCTCACTCAAGAGTCAAGCATTACTTAAAACTAGTTTCAACCAATCAAAAGGCTTTAAACGAGTTTTAAGTACACAATGCTTGAGTTTTGAGTGAGCTTCTGTAATATGGGCCTAAATGTATGTCCAACAAATCCAGGCCAATCAGCCACACTACAACCTTACAGACTCATGGGTTTACTACACATCTACTAAAATAGTGCCAATATGATTATAAACGATTATGCTTCTCAGGCAGTGTTAAAGTCCACTGCTGGACTTAAGACATTGAATATAAACAACATAAAGTATAAATTTAATAATTATGTGGAGATTCTAATTTCCCTTTCTGGCTCTGTTGCAATTCAAAGTTCTTATAAACACACAACATGCTAAATTGAGTGCCAGTTAGCTTAACAACTGTATCCATGCTCCAGTTGTCTCCTAAGACACTTGACTTAAATTGATACGTAACCATCCGTCAATCAATGAATCAACCTATCACAGTTTAGATCTGCATGTTAGCCTAGCCTGTATGTAACACATACCATAATGAGGTTACTCAGTCAATTATTTAAGAATAAGGTTCATACCTTCATATGTTATGTTCTCTTTAGGTTGTTATTCTTTATACATATAATCGGGATGTAAGGAGTTGCTTTGATAATAGTTCTGAACATTGTGGACTCTGATAATAACCAGCAAGATATAATACAAATAAACTTTTCCTTTGCAGGCATGTTCAAGTGAACAATGAGGGTGCAATAGATTTTTATAAGAAGTTCGCATTCGAGATTGTGGAGACTAAAGAGCACTACTACAAGAGGATAGAACCAGCCGATGCACACGTGCTACAGAAAACGATCAGACAACCACAACCTTCCGTACCTTTACTCAATGGCACAGTACCACATGCAAAAACCAATGGACATGATTGAATACACAACCTTACCCAAAACTTGTACTTCTAAAAGCCTCAACTCGGTTGTTAATGTGAAACAAGTGATAACATAATGTGTAAGAATCATTATAAAAACATTGTGTGCATACAGGATTGATTTACATTAAGATATATTTGTAACGGATGGGTTAATCAATAAGTTGTGGTTGTGGACGCATGAGGCCATAAATATAGTACTAGAAATGACTGATATTCCACTCAGTATCATTATAATGTTGTACAGAATATGTTCATAATAATGCATGCATATTTAATAAATGTATTGACTACATTACAATATGCATTACAGTCTAGTACTTTTTACAAGTGACTCTATGACTTATAAAATAGCATTCAACTTGTAAATTAACTCTTTTCATGATTTGAATAAGTATATGTAAAGTAATGGATAATGCTTAGCTCTAGACATTCTTTTAACTATATCGACATTAAAATTTCTGTCAGTTTTTTACTATACTTGTATATTGTGGTATTTAATAATGTAGTCATGAAGTCCCTGTTTTTAAATTAAATGTTCTCGCATTCGGAACGGAAGTGTTAATAATCACCTCGCAATTAATTGGTATTCCATATCAATGAATTTGTTTTTCAAGCAATGAGGAAAGTGAGGGTTTTGATAAACTACTATTGAACTAAACATTTTTTATCGACGCTTATTCTTTGCACGACGAAAATAAATTTTATTTAATTAATGTTGAGTTGTACTGAAATTTTTGTTTTGTTAAGATTTTTACATGCTCTAATAATAGCTAAATAAAGTTTTTATTTCTAAACGGCATCTGTAAGTAGCCATTTTATCATAATATTGTTACCAAAAAGTCAATTGTCGACCCCTGTCAAGTCTTCTCTGTAAACAATAACGTTTGTTAAACATCATGTTCACTGCAACCTTAGCATTATTAGTATAATAAACATGATTAACATTTTATGATGTTTCATTTCATTATAATTAGCTTTTGATTTTTTAAAGCACAAAATTAAATGTTCAATGTTCATAGGGAACATACCACATCACCAAGCTCCTACATTACCCACAGTTAATTCAATCGATGGCGATTGGTTTAAGTACCAAAATCAATCGAATCTGTATAATATTTTAATATGCGACTAACGCATTCCGTTGTCAGGATGAGCTCTTGGCGATAACAACGGCACGGGTCGATCCATCAGGTTAAGCTACGCTTGCCGGGGTTGGTCCGTGGATGAGTGACAATATTTACATAGCGAGACTCCCCCGTGCCTCGGAAAGCACGTTTAGCCGTTGGTCCCGGCTGTCAGTCGTGGATCTTTGTCAGTCTTTACGGGTCATCAGAAGCCCGAAAGTCTGACAACCAGTCTTACCAAGGGTTATAGTATTACACAGTTACTGGGTTGTGGAAGTCAGATAGGCAGTCGCTCCATGTAAAATACTGGTATTCAGCTACATCCGGTTAGACTGGAAGCCGAGCCCAATATAGTTGGGAAAAGGCTAGGTAGATTGTTTGGATTACATTGTCAGGAAAGTGAATGAAAAAGGTAAATAGGTCACGTGAATGATTGAGTATATTAAGTTATTTGAAAGCCATGTTTCATTCCATTACATTTGTTAGAGAACGCTACAATTTCGGGTGAAGGATCACTGCTGTCACGTCATGCATTCAAAAACGTTAGAAATAACTAGGTCATCGAATGACAAGCAGTCGTAAGATTTTATGAGTCTCAAAACAAGATAAAATTGAATTACAATTCTTTTGATCGCAGCGCAGCGTGACCTGAAAATGTTATACCGTCAGCTATAGTATACTAAGCAGTCGGCATTGTAGGTCGATGTATAAATTCAATGTATAAACAGTTAGCATTGTAAGTCAAACCTAATCTTATGAACCTATTACTTATATTATTCCTCCTTGCAAGACATACATAATTAATGAATTTGGGATAGTTATTAATAACAAACTACATTATTTGCATTCATTCATTTATTGAAATAAGACATTATACAGTATTGTCATTATTGACTATTTGGTATATTTTCACTATGGACAATTGACCATAACTATTTCGTTTGTGATTATAATTTAACATCTATATCCATTTCCATAAGGCCTAATTTCAAGTGTCCATCTATTAAAATCACAAATAAATTTATATAGAGATATTATTAACAATAAAATGTTGCAAGTTTTTAATAAGTTCATATTATATGGATACTTTTATTTCTATAAAAAATATTGTTAAATACATTTTTATATTACATTTTCATAAATACACAAACAGACAACATTATATTACATGATGTACTTATTATTCGTGTTTTAGAATACTGTTAGTTATGCTTTCGAAAAGCCTCAATTCGCTATCACAGACACAGTTTAACTTTGCATTCTTATTGCATCTAACTTTGTAGCTCGGTTCTTGATACATTGACAACTACGTGTAAGTCGAAGCCAGAGAGCGAATTTTGATTACGAACATCGATACGACGGAAGGCATTTTTTAAACGAAAGTTGTACCCAAGGGACAAGTGCACGAAATGCAAAGAAAACATTAATACACATAGACAATAATATGAATATTTTCTAACACGTAAACATTCAAAGCAATGAGTCAGTACACTTCCACTGATTAATCAGATTTAAAAAACAAAACATTTAGTATCTTATACCATAACAAAATATTAGGCATATTCTAAAGCTATGCGTTCTCTAAGACTACTTGCTATAGAATCTCGATATTTAAGATAGTTGCAGTACCTACATAATAACATACTAGAACAACTACTAAGAAAATGATATAATTGAACACAGCTGTGGAAAAAATGCTTTACATTTTAATATTGAAAAGAGCTCACAGTGAATTCTATCTGCCGAGTTCCTTTGCCTCATTTTGATACTTTAAAAATACAGACCAAAATGGATGAAGACTACTTGATTTCTACAATCAAGTGTATTCTCTTGAAATTTAAATATTACATATAAAATACGTATTCATTTCACAAAATAAATTTATCAAAAATATACAACGAAGAATTGAGCATTCAATGTTTCACGAAGTTTTATATGGTGATAAGGACATGATATTCAAGTATGGTCCATAATGTATATTACAAAGTAATAGGGACAAATAGCATTTAGAAGGAAAAGTTGGTAAACAAACTAAAATGATCTCTCACGCCTTGAATATAAGGATATATTTTTCGAAAGCAAAATAACTTTGGTGTCACTACTAACATATTTAACTAAAGTAGATTCTGCAGGTAAATTATATTTGACCTAGAATTAAACGCTAAATTGGACGATCCCATTCGCAATTCAATAATAATATTGTTATTTAATTTAGTATTTAGAACTTTTACAAAGCTGGAACGATTTTAACATTTATACCACGCTAAGTATTAATAAAATTTAGGGTTAATAAACATTTAAAAAAAAACCTGGTTAATAATTTAATAAATCAACATCTTAACAAATAGCTGCGGATGATAATATCATTGTTTATTAAACAATGCAAGTTGTAAGATGTGTGCATGCCATGACTACACGCAATGGATGTGACCAGCTGACTTTGCGTGCGACCTTTGCACACGCGTTGCTCTATTTCGCCACACGTAATACCTAATCCGCAGTGGAACAAAAAACTTAAATAAAAGATTTTTACCTCAATAACAATTAAGTGAAACACTATAAAGCTATTAATAAAACACAATCACTGACACTCCTTTACAATAAATAGATAAAGCTTTTTTACAACACAATGATTGACCAATTAAATAAAGTTCACAACACTAGCTAGGGAAAACGGGAAATGTAGAGATATAATATAAATAGTTAAATATTTTATACATTAATTTGAACTAAATGCATTTCCCGTAATGTTTGGTGTTATCACATGTGGCAACATTGTGACAGATAACGTCAACTACAACAATGTTGCCACAACATTAATACAGAATTGTGATGAAAATCAAATAAATTGAACTACCACAAACATTATTAAATCACATATTGTATCTACGTATAGTTTGCAATTCAGATTCCCTTTAAAAGGTTACATAAAATTTGGGTTAAATTGTATATTTTAGCCCAATCTAATTGTTATTTACGTAGTTAATAATACGTATCTACAGTAGCTTGTTAACTAAAATACTGAACTATTGATTGCACATACAATACTGCACCGTTGTTACAAACATCAACACAGCTCGGTGAAATATTCTAACAGTTAGTAGGACGAAGTGTAAGTTTTAACGCATGTTTTAAACATTATCTTATTCTTACAACATTAATTATCTTATTTAAATTGACAGTACCATTCTGGAATTTGGCGTTGTTAATAAGAATTTAAAGTTTTATTACAGTTAATAAGACTGCGTATTTGCAGTCGCATTTCATTACATTAAAATTTCAAATTGGTACGTTATTTCTCATAATTATCTAGCGAATACTCGCTTACTAAAACGTCGATAACGGACAAATAGTTTATCTTCTATTCCCAAGTGTAAGTTTCTACTGCAAACTTCAACGAAATTTGAAAGAAATTCGTTACAAATTGGTCAGTGCGAAACTTTACGCGAATAGTAATATATAAATCTGAAAAGGAATAGTTTCACGATTTCTGATAAGCATTTACAAATACATCTACCATACGTGTGATAGGTAATCTCGATTTCATCTAAACAAGCTTATAATCAACCATTAGCCGACATTTTACGCCTTTTTATTGAGCTTGACGAATAAATAGTTGAGTAGTCGATTCCTCTTACAGAGCAAATTGCCAATTAAATATTAATCGACTAAATATAAGTGGCTTTTGCCTTTTGGTACCGCAATATTCACTTCACATTGACTCGACTAAAGAGTTTAGTAAGAATTGGTACGATAATCGTTTGCGAGTCCGTTCTTGTCGCGTAAGTGGGCCTACTAACTTTTCCCGCTGTGCTTCCGTCTGTGAGGTCAGGCACGTACTAAGGCCTACTCTACGAACGACAGCAGAGGCCGCACATTCATAACTGCTCGTTCTCCCTCCCACCTGCACTGTTCTCGAGGTCAAACAGCTGTTTGATGCGTTCGATGCACAGCTTCGAACCTTCGTTCGCTTCTTTGGCCATCTGGGAAAAAGGGATTTAGAACAATAAAGTAATTGCACTTTGAGTTTTTAAGGCAAAACAAGTCTTGGATGTAATGGCAACACTGAAAGTAAACGACCGGTTTATGAAAGCTTGATCAGAAAATCTGCCTTCTCAATTTTCATGTTCTTTGTTTCAAATTCAATGTGCATTCAGAATTCGGGTTTAGGTAAAAGTAAAAGGTACTTACAAGTGAAAAGTTAAGGAATCCGTGTGGCAATCCCTCCAATACTTCAATGCCGACTTTGTTGCCGAGTTTCTTCAACTTTTTAGCGAACATCACGCAGTCATCCAAACACGGGTCCAAGTGCACGGTCTGTAATAACAAATGCAGTTCTATTATATGAGAGAAAACATTTGCAAGAGAGTAGATAGAAAGAGACACACATCTATACTAGTAATAAAGCTGAAGAGTTTGTTGTTTGAACGTGTTAATCCCTGAAACTACCAGTCAGATTTTACGAATTCTTTTTCATTTGATAGCCCTATTCTTGAGGAATGTTATAGTCATCAACATCACGCTACGACCCGTAGCGTGATGTTGAAGAGCCGAGCAAAAAAAAAGTCAGAAAGCTAAGCGAAAATGAAGTAACAGCGCTGGCGGGGGGCGATGCGATGCGACGGGGTGGGACGGAGGAACAAGAAATTTCACGGAGAAGAACTTTTCGAAGCGGCGGGCAGAAGCTAGTCTACTTAATAAAAATCTTAATTTCATTCATTCATTCAATAGCGATATCGCTATCTGAATAGGCTTTAAATCTTCAAATACAGCACACGAACGCACACGTAATATTGTAATGTCACATTATATTAGATGACACAATGAAGTACTACGTCATGTCGATGTCGTAATGATGAGACGTGGAAGTAGGATGGCATGTCATGTAGGTTGGTCCGTGGAAGGGTGACCATCTTTACATACCGAGACTCCCCCGTGCCTCAGAAAGCACGTTAAACCGTTGGTCCTGGCTGTCATTCGTGGGTCTTTGACAGACGTTACGGGTCGTCAGAAGCCCGAAAGTCTGAAAACCAGTCTTACCAAGGGGTATCGTATTAGCCAGTTACTGGGTTGTGGAAGTCAGTTAGGCAGTCGCTCCATATAAAATATTGGTATTCAGCTGTATCTGGTTAGACTGGAAGCCGAACCCAACATAGTTAGGAAAAGGCTAAGCAGATTGATCATTGGGTAGTTCTTGCTGATATTGCGATAAGAAGTAGAATCACAAATAATCCATATAGTACTTACCAGTATTCTGACAGGCGGGAACTTAGTGAGCAGATTGTCGTCTGCCCAGTACGGCGACAGCAGCGGGTCGCGCGGCACCGAGAATATGAACTCGTCGGACGGACTGCGCGCTATCAACGCGTCCAGGTTTGTGCGCGCTGCTAGACTGTGGGTACATAAAGGAAGTGTTTCAAGATGATCTCGCTTCATACAGTCAACCTCAAAAAAAGATATACAGGGTTTTTTTTTTTTTTTTTTTTTTTGTATGGGAAATTATCAAATAACTTCTCCCGCTCTGGGTGGAGCGGGAGGGCGTGTCAGACTTTTACTGACTAAAACCCACCCGTGTTCCTTCCGTTGCCTGTGTGCCGAGGTCGCGATATCCCTTTCAGACAAACCCGCAACCCCGGCAGGCATTGGCCCTTCCGGACCCCGTCAGTTGGTGCTGACATCTCTTTGAGGCGCGCGTGGAACACAACGCGCCGTCGACCCGGGTCCCTATCGGACGGCGAGCTACCCATTGCTCACCGTCCGCAAGCCCGCGCCTACGGTGGCCGGAAGTCGGCTCGCGACTCCCGACGCCCGGGGCGTCTCCTGCGGCGACTAGGGGCGCGAGGGGGCGCATTTTGCCTCTCCCTCGCGCGCTCCGCCTCCTCCTTCGCGAGCATTACTGCTTCGCAGAAGGAGGTGACGGCCTCCCATGCACTCTCGCTCCGGACCATGGCCTGAACCAGGGCCGGACGCGAGAGATCGCCGCCGCCGACCGCCTCCGTGAGGACACGGCGGTGCTCCGCCCAAGCTGGGCAGACCTCCACCGTATGCTCCACCGTGTCCTCCGGGCGATCCACACAGTGGTGACACCCGGGCGTTTCCTCCCGCTTTATCCTGAACAGGAACCTCCCGAAACAACCATATCCGGTGAGGACCTGCGTCAGGCGGAAGGTGAGGACGCTGTGGCGCCTCTCTAGCCACTCCTCAAAGAGGGGACTTATCGCCACAATTGTGGCGTGCCCAGCGCTGGGTTGCGACAATCGCACTCTCCATGCCGCCATGAGATCCCGCCGGAGCTCTGTCCGCTGTGCCGCGATTTCTCGCGGCAGCGGAGTTACGCCCCGGCGTTTCGCCTCCTCGCGCAACTCCCACATGTGCGCGAGGACTTTTGCCTCCAGATCCCATGGCGGGGACATCGACGCGAAAACTGTCACCATGGATTGAGTACGTGATTTTAAACCCTACATTGAAACTTCTGACGTTTATTGAAAAAAAATCTGCTGTTCCATACATTTTGAACTCGTAGGTATTGCACGCTTCTATGAAACAGCAGATTTTTTTTAAATAAACGTCGAAAAATTTATCAAAAATTCAGATTCATGTACTGAATCCATGGTAAAAGTTTTCGCGTCGATGTCCCTGCCACCCTGTATACAGTGACAAGAATTTATTTAATTGTCTACTATTTGCGTTCCGTAATATTGTATCAGTGTGTAGCCACAAAACATTGGGCACTTAATTGTACTTAGTAATACCGAGACTTTGAAAGCGGTATCTATTCAACTTATGCAAAGGTCAGTCACATCAGGTACACTGTCATCAAATAAACTGTTGTAAATAGTTGAAAAAAATTAAACCGCGTAGTGCATATCGGTGTACGCACTATGAAAGGTTCCGTAGTTGGGATAAATTTTCCCAAACAAAACTTATCATTGTACATCGATAATGGTCAATTCTCCAACTGCAAACGTAAGCTGGTACAAGCAAAAAAAAAAAAAAAATTGTTAGTATCAAGTTTGATTTTTTTGAGCTCCAAGGAACCATAGACCTACGTATTTGTATTAATTTCAACTTGATACCTCCACGCGTTCCTGTGAAAAAGTGTCTTAACAGACTGACAGACAGAATATTAACGTTTGAATAAGTAAGATAATCAGGCAATAGGGCCATGTAATCGAAAGAAAGTATGCTGTTCATGTGGTTCTTGCAAGCATACCTATCCATCATTTTAGAAGAGGTATTTTATTTAATACTAGCCGCGCCCCGCGGTTTCACCCGCATAAGTCTCGATCTCATGGGAATATCAGGATTAAAAGTATCCTATGTGTTAATCCAGGTTATAAACTATATGTGTGCCAAATTTCATCCAAATCCGTTCAGTAGATTTTTCGTGAAAGAGTAACAAACATCCATCCATCCATACAAACTTTCGCGTTTATAATATTAGTAGGATGTCCAGTTTATGGAAGAGAGTTGAGTTTTAATAAAGTTACTCACTCGTCTTGCGTCGGCCTAGAGATCGCGTTTGATCCTGTGATGTATGCTAGCCGAGACGACATCGCACCCATGAAGCCAGTTGCTGCTTCGCTAATCCTTTGAAAAATATACCAAACATCCATAAACAATTTTAATAATATTCAAGTTATATTTTTACTAATTCGACAACGATCTAAATGCAATTGCAATACCTTTACATGCAGTTGAAATCAGTAAACAACAAAAAAAACTACAAAGTGAAAAATAGCTTCAGAAGTAGACTTTGGTTTTGAATTTTCGTTTTTTGCCACTGCCTTCCGAAATTCAGGTTATTTTTCACTTTGTTGTGATTTGTTTTGGAAGTCGGTTGATTTTTTGTGGTTAAAGTTTTTTTTTCACTTTTTAGTTGTTGTACCACACAAATTCGGAAACCACTACCTGTCGATCCATTCTGTAAACATCTCACCGTGAAGAGTGAGGTGAAGTGAGCATGAAGTGAGCTGTCAATAGTGTCAATTCCTAGCTTCAGCTGCATTGACAGCTCACATCACCCAAGTTTTCATGGTGAGATGTTTACAGAATAGCACGGCAGCTATGTGTTTTAATAATAAATACTTTTTCTTTCTCTTCTTCTATGTAAATAACAGTGACAGGAACTTATTATAACATCGTCCATATAGACTAAGTGTGAAATTTAAGTATTATCGAAGCTAACTCAAAAACAACCCAAGCAAAGTTAATAAAATTTATATGGGACCACCGCGCAAGCTTCCTCTACTAAAAAAAGGAATCATTTTTTAAATCGGTTCACAATTGACGAAAACATCGAGGGACATAAAAAAACAAACAATACGCTACGACCATAGCCTCCTCCTATTTGGAAGTCGGTTAAAAATGAAGTTACTTTGCCATACGGCTGTAATTAGTATAATATAAGACATTGAAATGTGGGTACTTATTATACAGTAGAACGTTGTAGACATAACAGACTGTAGATCTGTGGACCATTTTATATTTTTCTAAGTACCTCGTACTTGCTGATGGGCCTACACTGTCCTCTCATACCTTTTAACACTGTAATTTGGAAACATTGTAAAAACCATTTACTTTTAAAAGAGTAACCGTGGAGTTTCTTGCCGGCTCTTCTCCATAGGAAACGTCCAATTGGAACCGTGCACCTAGCTTCTGACGTTTCATGAGTGCCCTTGTAGGTTTATGTGTTTTTTTTTTTTTTTAATTCTCTTCCGATCCCTGGCGAAATGTTACCTAATAATATCAACAAATACCTCGTCTTTATCCTCTTCTTGTTGTCTTTACTGTCATTGTCGTCGACTAGCGGCGGTTCCCCTACTAATGTACTAGAATTTTCAGATTCAGGCTCCCTATAACACACAGGCGAGTTAGCATAACAACATTGTATGAAGGTTAGAAACTTGGATGAATGAAATATACATATATTGGAATGGGTTGTCAAACCGCCATTATTTGTTTGGAAATGTTTGAGAGTAGAAAACCATTAGTTATATTAATAATGGTAAAATACACTTAGTTAAAAAAAAAAACGCTGAACTTAAATATGACATGCTACGTTTTAGGCAGACTGTAAAATACACAAAAAAAAATAAAAACAGATTATGAAATAGAAGGAACTCCACATAAAAACACAAACGTAGGCCGTACTCAATAGCGTTGTATCTGTTTCTTGTGTGGCTAGAGTTACCATTCGTCTGGATTTCTGGCCTCTTGTCCGGACTTTTCAACATAAGGGTATTGAAAAAAAAAATGATTTAACATTTTTAATTAAAAAAGAAAGATTAAAAAGTACAATGTCCGGTGTTTTGTTGAAAATGTCCGGCTTTAAAGGGTATTGAAAAATTTTATATGGAGCCTGGCATACCTACTGTCCACCATTTTGTTTTTATTTTCAAAATGGCGACTACACATGAAAACTATTTAAATTAATAGCTGACATTAATAATACGTTGATACATATACTTAACAGAAAACATAATAGGTAAATAAATAATCGTGACTGTCGAATTATTTAGCATGAAACCTTATGCCAGTTATGGCATAAGGTTTTAGCATGATACCCTAGAGTTATGGGATATAAAAAAAAACACCTTGTAGGTTTCATGCCAAGCAGCCATTTTGAAAAAATAAAATGGCGGGACAGTAGGTATGCCACGTACCTTTAAAGCCCTTTCGAAATGGTAACCCTACGTGTGAATGTCTCGTTCTCAAATTCGATGAGTCATATTTACGACTACGAGTAAGTATTAGTAATTACCTGTGAGATTCGTCGTAAGTCTTGAGCGTGGGTTTGATCATGGGTATCCGGCGACCTTCTGAATCCGTGTCGCTATCCAACACGTACCTCTCGAGGAAGTCTGATACGTACTTTTGAGATTTATCCTCCGGTGGTGTAGCACCTGCAGGTAACAGAAAACAGACATCAAGATCACGCGTACAGAAACCTCCTTAACCATACTTAGAACCTTGTCATATTATACGATGCAAAAGGCGACGTAAAATATGACGTATTACATCAAATGACAAGTAACGAGTTTAATGTGACGTCCAAAATTGATCAACATTTTCATAACGTGATTGTATGATCGCGGACACTGGTGTTGGACCTCTTTTCAACCTTATTACTTAAGCCATAAGGGTGAAAAGTGGTCAACTGCCCTTGTACATAAAACGCCATCCCTTTTTCTGCGGGCAGCGTTGCTGTTTTCCGGGTCGAAGGGTTTTGGGGTCACGTGGGGATTTTAGCTTCGACTCTGGGAACACGTATCGCCGGAATTTTTACGATCCAATTACATACAAGCGATTCTTCCTCTTTTTAGCAGCAACAAAATTGGAAGAACAATTAATATGCCTATGGTAATATCCTCGATTTACTTTTTATGATTTTATGCAGGATATACTAGCAAGAGTCGCTGTCCTTACAGCAGCAGTACGTTTATTTGCAACTACTTGAAGATTACACTAGTTTCTCGTATGTGATGTTAAAGTGAATTTAAGGAATTAAGGGGGTAAGACATCAGCAAAGTGTTAATAATAATAGTATCCAATAAGATCTTGGGTTCTATTATTAACATTTTCCGTTCACACTATTCACCATTCCGTTGGGAAAGTGTTGTTAACGGCTGCAAACGTTCAACGGTTTACATTTACAGACTGATGAAAATTAGCGTCCCAATAGCAGAAACGGCAGGCTCTGAATGACATTGAAGAAAGAGCTGGAATTCTAAGATTGGCCCAAATCTGCAGAAGTCCAGGGAAAGAGGAAAAATGGATAGGCGGCAAAAACCCAGGACAGAATATGCTTATAATAAGGGGCCATCCGTAAATTCTCCACCGTCCTTGTCACAGGTCGTCATATTTGTGTGACGTCCTAGGTGACTCCATAGGTGTGACGTCACATATGTTGTAATTTTAAGTAAAATATCATAATAATATTAATAGTTAGAAATATTTAAAAGATATTCGTTAAGAGTTGAAGATTCGAGTTTTAATACTTTAGATTTAAACATGTGATATGACTTCCTCCCCCCTTTGTCACACTTTGTTAACGCCCTCCCTTCACTTTCACGTGTGACGGTATTTATGCATGACCCCTCTTTTTGGCCGTGTCAATGGCACAACAGTTTATTAAATTTTGTTGGTCCATAGGTTCGCTTTTTTTATGGCCCCTTATAATAATGAGCAATATAGTCGTCACTAACCTGTGGCGGTATGTTCGCTCTGCAGCGAGGCAGCACTAATGGTAGTGTCGGAAGACTTCCTTCGTTCGCTACCAGACTTGTGAGCCTGAAGTTCTGCCAGGTCAGAGGGTGACACCTCCTCGAATGATGAGGGGCCTTCGCTTATGCCTTCTGGGAGTAAATAATAAAAAATATTATTAGAAAATTTAGATCATGGCAATAAAAATCACTGAAAATATTCATGTTAGTTCAGACGCGTACTGAAAATGGCTATTTATGATTGTTTACTCATATTTTTTTGCGGACTTAAGCATAGGTTGAGAAAGGTCGGTGTTAAGAAAAGGTGACAACGAAAAAAATCACAAATTATTATTATTTAATATTATCGTTCTGCAATTATGAAAAGTTTTGATTATATCTTGTCCTGCTGAGTCTGGCATCATGTATCGTATTTCTATATCTAATATCTAACTTTTATATTTTCCTTTCTCAGCTAGAAAAATTATAATTTCAAAGTAAGTAATTACTGTTTTTTGGTACAGTCACGACCACTAATATGTATACACTTAGCAACTTTTAATACTGATTTTCTCCTACTGTGGTGATTGTAAGTTTATGTTGTTACGAACATAGTATTTTGGAACACACACTAATGTGAAATAGGTCTAGTCTCAAAGTTGCAGTCGTTATTCAGTCATCATCATGAGAAAATAGCTTTTGAATTTTGCTAAGTGGATACATATTAGCGGTTGTGACAGTACCCTATGCCAAAAAAATGTGAGCCGTCACGGGACGCCTGGCAGATGTGAAACATCGACATTATTTTGTAAAAGTACACCGTACACAGTACTGCATATAGACTGTATATATATACCATCATATAGCGTGGCGACGCGTCGCCACGGCATGCGTCGCCACGCCAGAAAACGGTTTTACGTGCGGCTATAGATGTTTCACATCAAAAATCTCATAAAGCTCTACCAAATTCTAAATAATATGACTTACCTTGCGAAGGACTGATTCTAAGGAACCCATTGCTGTCTAAGGGCGTGGTGGCGCTCGATACAATCTGATTGTTCCCTCCATTCTGTTTGTCATCTTTACCTTTACCGCCTCCGGACTTCGTGTTGGGACTTGCGTAAGCTGGAAAACGTACAAAGTTTGGCAAATAATCAACTGATTTGATCACATCAGGAATGTTTGAATCTGTCCACAGTGGACAGATTCAAACAGCACGTATTTTAAAATACAATAGACGACGTATATTTAGTAACTTAATCCGCGTAACTGTTCTTAATGAGTCATAAAGAACCCTGTAAGAAATCGAAACGTGTTTCACCTCTCAACGAGGCATCCTCAGGAAGGCGATTGACTTGTTGCGAACTCGGACCCGACATGTGAACACCGCGCTCGACGCTTGACGTGTCCACACGTCGGGTGTCGGGGAAACACGTGTCGATTTCTTACAGGGTTCTTTATGAATCATTAAGAACAGTTACGCGGATTAAGTTACTAAATATACGTTGTCTATTGTATTTTATAATGGATTTCCGCAAAGTCCCGTCTGAATCAATTAACTAGCACCTATTTTGTTTGCAGGCGAGAATGAAAAGGCACAGTACTGCGTTACTGTATGGAAATATGAACTAAAATATTAATAATGAATTGCAATTATAACATTGAATTTGATGTTGTGACCGTTTTAGGTGTAAAACAGGCATTTGGAAAGTTTCCAAATACTTATTTACATATAAAACGAAATATTCGGTGTTACGACATTAATTATTGCATTTCGTCATCAATATTTTAGTTCACTAGGAAATATTTCATCTTTCCATACAGTGATATTGCCAAATTAATCAAAACAGCGAAATATTTGACAGCTATTTGCGACGTTGCCAACTTTCAGAATGCACACGCTTAAGACATTAGTTAGAAATATTAAAGCTCTTGGTGTCGCTAGTTCATTAAATATACCCATGGACACACAGGGACACTTCGTAAGAAGTACACCTTAGTAGCACTTCGAATATAACACCGACTTCATAAAGATAACGATTTAGAGTAATAATAATAAATTTATTCAGTATTAAAGTACCTTTAAGACACCTCATCATAAACCCAAAGGGCAGAACGGGATCCATCAAACACAGCAACCTGGCTGGACTGGGCACAAAGCTGATCATCAGCGGCGCGTATGCCAAGAACATTCCTTCTGGTCTCCGCAACCCTGATGTTAATACCTTGAGGGTGCAAGCGGCTACTAGGTTAGCACCCGCCGAATCTCCCGCGAATACTATTCGTTTACCTGGAGAAAAAAATCATAAAGAAAGGATTCGTTTTAAAAAGAAATTATAGGCGATTATGAGGTCGGAAATTACCCCAAGGGAGTACTATCAGTATAAAAAAGTATGTTCTAACCCAAAGTGACGGGTTATGTGTGTCAAATTTCATCGAAATCCGTTCAGCCGTTAAGGCTTGAGAAAGTAACAGACATACAGACCGACAGATGAGAGTTACTTCTAATATTAGTATGGATAAAAATGTGAATAAGTTATTGTGAGAAAAAAAAATCTAAATAAAAGTAAAAAAAGCTATCGCGATCTTCAATTATACCTATTAAAAATCACAGTTTTTTATTATCACGCGACCTTAAAAACAGGCTTCTCCTTTTTTGACATCATCAAATCACTCACCAGTAGTACCAATCTCCTTAAAATGCGTCAGCATCCAGCAATAAGCGTAGTACACTTCTTCCAACGCCCTCGGGAAGGGAGCCTGTGGCGCTAAGCTGTAGTCTACAGATAGTATAGGCACGTTCAGCTTAGCGGCCCAGTCTCGAAGGTACGTCTCATGGGATTTAGAGCTCTGAGCCACGAAACCACCTCCATGGCAGTGGAATAGAACGCCGTCGGCCGGTGGAAGGGATGAAGAACCTTCTTCAGCCTGAATATGTGGAAATAGATGTAGGGTAGGGCTTTTACGTTTACAAGGGTTTTAATACTAAATGTAGTTTCAATTTGAGCACACAGCATCGATGTATACAACTTCGGTGGCGTTGCAATCTGTTACCCAAATTGAAGCATACTTAAAACAGTAGGAGAATATAACAAGTTGGAACTATAATTTAATGCTAAGGACGCTGAAACAGACTAAAATTCGTAAAAGTTAACCCTAAATGGTCTAGTCATCACGCTAAGAAAACACTGATATGAAGAAGGGGTTTACTAAATATTGGTTTACATTTTTGATGTGTAACATCTTTCCCGTCGTTTTTCTGCAATCTGTGGGAGTGATTTCGTAAAAAGGGACGGAAGTGTATAACAGGAAGCCGGGGAAGAACGTGCTATTTGGTTTGACCAATGAGCGCGCGCGGTGCTAAGGCTGACCGTCAGAAACGACCTTGACGAGGCCCCGCCCCTTTCAAATTGGTTATTACCAAGGTGAGATGTCAGATGTTACACATCATATGCGAGTACTGTAAGGCTCGCTTTTTTTTAAACCTTCAGTGAGATCTAAATGGACTAGGATCGATCAATATTACCAATGTGAGCAGTTCCGCTAAGTTCTAATACCTTAAAGATACGTAGCAATAATCATTTACCTTAGTCTCTGGGGGTAGCTGCGGTAGTTATCAATAAAAACTTTTTAGATTAAGTACATCAAAAATAGCCCAGCCATAAAATAATCAACTAAGATAGGTTTCGTTAAATAATTACGTTGTTACATTATAATAAACATAACTCAGTAACCCAAACCAGAAATTAGCATTTTATTTATCAGTAAGTATGTAATTGCAATAACTGTCAGGATAAAACGATTTGTTTTAAGACCCGTTCTACGGTTCCCGAATCTATGATACGAGACCTAACATAGTTCCTTTAGTAGAAGTTCACTGGTATTAATATAGGGCTGTAACTCACCATGCCAGTCCTTTTATTCGCACTTATAAGCCTAACGTTCAACCCTTGTAATCCTATATGTACAGTGGGGGGCAGTACTGTGATTTCCTTGCCCTCGGTTGTGGTCACTACTATGGGTTCCGGAGGGATAGTTATAAGCTTGTTCACAGCTACTGGTGACGACATTAGGCTGGGAACCCTCTTCATTATTTCTGAAAGGATAAATGTTTTTTTTTATTAGGCGAAAAAGTTTACATAAACTCATGGGAAATATGTTTTACGCAAGGTTCGGACGAAATAGTGCACTGTCCCCAAAACTATGATATCAAGACTTCGGTAGACTGTATTTGCCGTTTGCATTACGGTCTAGTACGGTCGGTTTCTATGAGGCGTATGTCCAGCAAACGGCGAAAGACTAAGTTGGTGAAACTGTTTCTGTGTTTACCTAGTTCTCTCTGTTTTTTTTAAATCCTATACTGGGTAGCCCCTGGCCTGCATCCCACTGATGGTAAGTGATGATCAGGCCGAAGGTGGAGGCGAGCTTCACCCGGAATCCTCAACCACAGAGGAACCGGCTATCTTACCTCTAACTGCCGAAATACAACTATGCTGTTAACATTGTTGTTATGGCGATGGACTTAGATGGTAACAAGCCAGGTGGATTTGGAACAAGCCCTACCACAAAAAAAAAATGGAAATGATCATTGAAATACTGAATTCTAAACCGTTTCTTATTGGTTTTGTTGCTGCAAATACTGATGAAGGTCCTATGTTAAGTTACAGAAGTGTTGCTAATTGCCGTTATTTCAAAATTCGTTGTAGCTTCCAAGTCTTTAGACCTTGCCTTGTACCTAAATTGCGACGGCTAACTGTCTATTATGACCGACCCTTCCAGATATCCACGACCACGTGGGTTGTGCGAACACTGGTTGGTTCGCACAACTTGGTTGAGTGTCTAAGCGCGATGTGAATTGATTAATTTTAGTCTTATCATCTGTCGTGGACCTTCATGCAAAAGTATTTACTTGAATGAATACGAGAAAGCCTTATGAGACGATTGCGAATCTGTAAGTAACTTGAGGTAGATAATTTAATTAACTCGTAAACCGTCGTTAATTATCTCGTTTATGACATTACCTATTCTGAATTTTTGTGATGGGACTTTTGGGCCAAAACAGGAGCGATGAGAGGAGAGTGGTCAAAGGAACCATGCAACGTTCATATTTGCCATATTATTTTAATGTATGTAAACATTACCTATATTTTATTTTGAAACATAACGCCGAGGCATGTATGTTTATCCTGCTGCATTTGCGCTAAGATTAAATTTCACTTACACATTCTAAACACGTCCGTAAAACCAAATCCAGGCGATTTTACGCGGAAAATCACGTTTGACACGCTTAATATGTATAAACATCAGTTAATATATTTTGATACGCGTGAAATGGCACGGCCGGCATGATAAAATATTTCATTCGTATGATTACCTACCATTTGATAGATATTGTGACTGATTACTGCTGGTGAAGCTGATGGTATTTAAGTCTTTCCTAAATATATTGGGGTCGGCTTCCAGTGTAACAGGATGCAGCTGAATACCAGTATTTTATATGGAGCAACTGCCTATCTGACCTCCACAACACAGTTACTGGGTAATACGAAACCCTTTTGTAAGACTGGTTACTCTCTCGACGTATAGCTTCTTTAGGAATAAGAATGAATAAAGCCGGTTGTATAAAAGTGTGGTTACCGGAAAAAATACTTGGGGTTACCATGCAGTTTTATAGTAGGGTAATAAAAAGAGCCAAGCGATTTTGTACCATGTGTGCTGCAATTATAAATGTAACCTTGACTGCAAACGGTTATGGACCCAGGTCTATCTCTCCCCATAGGTAAGTGTTTGTCATAAAAGCTTACAAGAATATTAGGTGCCAGTGTTCAAAAAGATAAATATGCAATGTCTGATTACAGTATTATCTTAAGATTGGCCAATTTGTTTTGGTTGATTGACATTATTATCTACTTTATACAGACATCCGTGTCAGGTCGATATGATTATGTTGTACAAGTTCGCTTAATTATCAGTCTTATTACTCAATTAGTTGTATCTAAGTATAAACGTGTAGAAAAGCGGATGTCAACACTTATAAAGTTATAAAGTAACATTTTAAAACAATCATTCGCTAACTTAGTATTTAACCACGCCAAAGATTAATACAGACGGGACACTTCGCAAAATCATTTAAATAAATAAAAAGCGACGCTTGCACGACACAATAAATTGCAATTCAGGTCGCACAGCGCTCATCACCTACAATTACATTCACCTAGTTTGTCTCTCTTTCTATAGCGTGACTCTTAGATCTTCTGACTACGTTACACTCAGTGAATTGGCCCAGCAAGACGGGCCTGCCGCGTACTTATAGCTTCATACCTAAACTGCGGAGTGTTCCATCTGTATTAATCTGTGATGAATGTCATATTAGCAATAATAATAGCAATTAATGAAGTAATTCTAAATTCACTGAATGTTACTCAGTAAGATATGATTTTTATCAATAAACCTTGAACTCTGTCCCACTAAACATAACAACTAAACGTCGGAACAGTTGCCTAATTGTTAAACATGTGATAAATAAATCACGCGATAACATAGTATCTTTTGTTCACAAAAATATATCTGAACGAGTTACAGGATTGATGATATAAAACGCATAATAAGACGTGCAGTGCTATTCTGTAACCATCTCACCGTGTAAACTTAGGTGAAGTGAGCGTGGAGTGAGCTGCCATTCCACCTAATGATAGATATTGATACTATTGACAGCTCACTCCACGCTCACTTCACCTAAGTTTTCACGGTGAGATGGTTACGGAATAGCACTGGTGATGATGGTGGTCATGGTGATGTTCTTCAGAAAGGTCAGGTGCGTAGTACTCCCAACCGGCGTGCGTATGACCAGCATACCCTAATTGTGTAACACACGATCAATCATAATCTGAACCATTTTGAAGTATATTGCTAATCATTCCGTCATCCCACTGTAGAAGTTTATAGGTCCTCTCAATTCGGCAACTTTTTATTCTCCATGTTGCTTTGAAACAACGATCTCTTATTCCTTTTATAAATACCGATCAAGATTCTGACATGAGAAGAAGAAGAAGAAATATATGCCAACCTAGATCAGTAAAATCCAAATTTGCCCGAAATTTCTTTTCTTTTCTTGGCCCTTTTCTATACAACAGACTAAATGATTTACTCTCTGTTCATAACCTAAACAAAATAGCTTTTAAAAGGAAAATAACTGAATGGCTTATTACATTAGATTATACACAAATTGAAGATCTTTTCAAAACTATTTCGTGACACAAAATTCCCTTTGCAACGCATATACAAGCATCCCAAACCACACACACACTCACTCCACATCACACAAACTCACCCCACACGCTTTCATATACATTCACATACATCCTACCTTGCATGTATTCTTAATAAATTACCTTTTCACGATTTCTATAAACCAAGCTAAATGAGCACTATTGCAATATTTGCAATATTATAATGTGGGAGATTTTTATGTAAATATGATATATGAACCCGATGGTCTCCAGTGCAACAAAAATAATGTACAACTTAGATTTGGGGGCCTGGTGACCTGACATACAGGTTTTGTAAAAAACTTAGTTTAGGCACCAGTCTTCCACAAATTAATTATGAAATTGTGTCTGAAGACTATGTATTACTATCTCTGTAATTTGTGGTAAGAAAATAAATAAATTATTATTATTTATAAAATTATTATTATTGCTTCATATGTTCGAAAATTTTGTCTGCTCAACAACGTAAATAACGCAATGAATGTTCTTGAACTGCCAAAATGAAATAGATTGTTTAAGGATCGTAGCAGTTGGCGTTCTGTAGTTTCTGCTTACCCCCATGATTGGTGTTCTCTCGTGAGTTGATGTACTATTAAACGAGCAATATTTGTATATATTTGTAATCACGTTCTCGAAAGCGGCTCTAAAGATTTCCATGAAAGTTGCAATATAGGGGTTTACGGGGGGCGAAATATCGATCTAGCTAGGTCTCATATATGGGAAAATTCGTTTTCTCCGTATTTTCAACTAAGCAGAGCTCGGTCGCCCAAAGGTTAGAACAAGATGGCTACCTTAGAATAATGACATGTAAGCTTGAAATAAGTAGGTACGTACTATCATGGCAGCATGGAATTAGTATGTACTATACATGAAATTAGTATGAACTATCGTATACTAGTAATTGAGCATTCTCTATTTTCACCAGAGCAGAGCTCGGTCGCCAAGATACTGTATGTAATACGAGGTATTTAGCATTACAAGGCGCATCGAATGTGCGTCAATTGTTGTGCAAAACCTAACTCCCTTGCAATGCCAAGGTCATATTTTAATCGCACACATTCTCGGTTACCGTCTTCGGAAATTTATAATATTCCAGACATATCAATAGGAATATAAATGACAATCAATTTATTGCGGTAGCGACGACTTAACAGTTTGCGAACACCATTAAAATCAATTGCGGAGTTGGTGACGCTTGCGCATTGTCACTGAAGTTCTAATGGTTTGTATTATTGCTTAGGTCAAATTGAATGAAGATATTTCTATTGCTTTTGAATAGCCAGTAGTCTCGATCTGAACAAAAGGCCTAATTATGTCTCGGCGAATAGTATAACTGGAAGTTTTTCTTCAGATTCAAGGCCGTAGCAACAATTTTATGCTTGGGCAGATTTCCATATTAAGGAGTGAAAAAAAACAATCAATCGGCCTAGCCTTTTCCTAACTATGTTGGAGTCAGCTTCCAGTCTAACCGGATGCAGCTGAATACCAGTATTTTACATGGAGCGACTGCCTATCTGACCTCCACAACCCATCAGTTACTGGGTAACACGGTACCCCTTGGTAAGACTGGTTGGGACACTAACGAGTGAATGGTACAATTATGGTATTCTGCATCCTGTTAGACTGGAAGCCGACCCCAATATGGTTGGGGAAAGGCTAGGCAGATTGATTTTCAGTGAATGGTACACGCGAATTCTTGAATGGTCATAGAAAACCTTTTGACCCAACCCACAATTCGAGTGTATTCTCGGCCCTGGGTTAGGGTCGGTCTCTCTCCCTACTACGCCAATAGTCAGTTAAGCTAAAAACTTTTGAAAGTCTACTGCAGTACCTACCATGTTGAAAAATCCAGCAGCGCGCTTTTATTTAGGCATTAATTTAGGTGTTGCCTAGTGTTAGTGAAAACGAGCATTACTCCAACAAAAATTGTCCATTACTTCATTTAGACAATTTAACCAAATTAAGTTTAAAAAGTCTTAAAAATAGTAATCTTAACTCTAAATCAACATACCACTTTCGGCTAAAAACCAGAACGCCTTGCAGAATTCAATGCTCGCCGACTGTGAGATGTTAACGATTCTCCTTGCTCTCATCTCAGGGTCGATGAGGTACTGTCCGCCGGTCCACACGGAGCTGATCAAGTTGCCATGACAATAGTAAGCCTCGGAGAATCCCGCCATACATATTGATATGCCTTTCAGTATGCCACGCATCGATGGTAAAAACTGAAATGGAATTTTAAGATTAGGGTAAAGGTTGATTTGAAGGTAGTGTGATTGGGTCTAGGAATGTAAGCCGGTAAATGTACTTAAAGAGCAGTACGTAGTAGATTTAAGTCACGTAATTAGAAGCTCTAGGTTGAACAGTGACCATGTATCCACTTGTCCTGTAGATGTTTTATTAAATTCTGATTTCGATCACATTGCACGACTGTAGTTTATTATTCTGATCTCAGGCGCTGTATTTTGATTAGTAAGTATAACTCGATGTGCACGCACTCGAGCTAAGCATTGAGAATCTGACAGAGCGCCAAGAAAACACACTTTGGATTTTCAAGTTTCCGTGCTAAGCAGACCGTTGAAAATTCAGTGCGCAAAAAAAAATATCTCATGTAATCCTGGGCTCACTTCAATACACAGTCAATGCACACATTTACATTATGAAAGGTATGCAGATTGCCTGTCACACAGGATAAAGACCACCCGGACGGCTGGCTTCAAACGAACCGTAGAAATATTAAACCATCAAAAAAATGTCATGTAAAGTAAGTTGCCAAGACAAACACACTTAAAAAGTTATCAGATCTAATGAAGAACCAAGCCCCTAACTCCCATCTTGGTCTAAATGTACGGCTTGGCTGTTCCATTGAACTATTGCATAACAAATCATTAAACACTACAACCCAACCCTACCCAAGGTACGCACCTCTGACTTTTCAGATTCATGTGCGTATTGTATAATTATCACTTGCTTCAAAAACGGTGAAGGAAAACATCGTGAGGAAACCGGCATGCCTGAGAGATATTTATCGACGGCATATGAAGCCAAGTCAGAGGCCTATGGGCGGCTTTAAAACTCTGACACCAGGTTAGTCACTAACCACACGAAAAGAAGAAGAAGACTACATCTTATCTTGGGAATTTGAGCTCTAGCTTTATCCAGGCCGAACTTATGAGGGTTTGAAAATACGACGAAACACTTCGAGAAAAGGTAGGTAGGGCTACCTCTGCTTTTTGTTTTTGACTCATCTTGGCGTGCCAGAACAAGGAAACAAAAAAGTACCAACAAAAACTTATAACTTATTCAAGCAAACATTTTCAAAAGATGAGATCATTGTGAACTTTGCTTCTACTCAATTACCAATTCTATTCCAACTTGTTTGCAAGTCATTGAGTTACTAATTGGACTTCAGACTTTAGCTAATTCACGATTGGCACTCGACCAAAGTTGTGGCAAAAACTGGCAATTTTAGAATACTTTTTCCCTATATCTAGGTAGGTACTTTAGTATCTAACATGCTTAACAAATTAATGACAATACAAAAAATTCATATTATGACGAGATGCAAAAGTACAATATATTTCCCTAATCGTCCGTAGGTTAGGGAAATATATTGTCTAACAGATTGAAAAACTACGAAAACTTGCCGTTAGTTGATAATCAACTTGCTAAACTATCCGTTTCCCTGGCCGTACATTTGCCAGTTTCAACTTACTTGGAATCCGAGACATCTTCCATAGAAACAATACTGATTGATGGTGTCTGCCTGCGCGAACAGCTCCTCAGGAGTATGTGGTTCCGTTGGGAACAGCTCGCCTGGCGGTGCCCATGACAACAGCGTGTGTAGGTGATGCAGACATGTACCCAGTGACGCTAGCAGCTGTCCGCAGGATTCAATCTCCCTAGGAAATTAAAGGCTGGTTAGAGACTGAATGAACAGTAATAAACACAATAATTTACTTAAGGCGACGATAACCGACTTTTAACGATTTTATACGAAGATCACGATCAACGAGTAGTGTTAATGATTTGGAAAAAAAATATTTTAAATTAGAGTATTTTCTTATTAAATTAATATACTTAATAATATTTTAGATTATGTTTTTAGTACATAGTGAAATTAATTTGTAAAGTTATGTCTAACGCGGATAAAAATCTGAGAATCACGCAAAATATATCAAACTGATTTTACTGAAACGTTCACCATTTTAAAGATAATTTAATTATTGATCTTTAAGTATGCGTGTTTTATTAAAATACCTTTTGTGTTATGTATAATAAATTAGTAATGCGTCTAATTTGGGACAGTACTCCTTGATGGGCTAGTCCTATTACTGGCTGGACGAACGACGCGTTGCGTTAGCTCAGTACAGAACACGCAAGCTAACCACTCAAGGCCACTGGAATATCTCGGCGTCTAGACTTTCTTGAACGATGGTCATGTGTCTTAGGTACAATAAGGGTAATTTATTATGTCCCAATTATCAACAGTTTCAGCGACAAAACAAGAATTCTGGAAATTTCACGTGCATTTTGTTTCCCTACACAGCTCGCTTGTTTATTTCTCTTTGGCGCGAAAATACATTGTGACGTAAGATCATCTGAAGGATTACCTACACCAGAGTATCGAGTAGCGGAATGCATTTGCAAGTTAATCGTTTCAGCAGCTACGTCAACAATGTCTATCAAAATGTGTATAATCATCAGAATAAGCTATCATTATTCGCCTACGCACACAAATCACATAAACAAAGACAGACTGGGAATAACAATCTTCAAGCTATTAAGATTTCTAGGCATATTCCGATGCGGTGAAGCCAACCTGTATAGTCAATGATAATTGCGTTTTTCTTTTGTAAATTCATATTTGTCACTGTCAATTAAAAAACAATTTGTTAAGAATTGCTGCTTTTTAACCGATTTCAAAAAGAAGGAGGTTATCAATTCGATTTTTTTTTTGTATTTGGTTCGTGATTACTCCGCCAATTATGAATTGATTTTGATGATAATTTTTTTTGTTTGTTAGGTCATACTTCAGAGGTGGTTCCATATTTTTTCTTAATTTTGTTTGGGAAGTTTTTGGAGTTAGCTTCAATAACACGTATTTTTCCCTACTTAGTCTATGTGTGAAGTGTGAAGGGTGATCTTATATTACGTTCCTGTCACTGTTATTTACACAGCATGTAGTGGTATTCGAATTTGTGTGGGTGTAGATACCACAACACAAAAGTCAAAAATAAAACCTTTTTACACAAAAAATAAACCACCGTCTTCAAAAAAAAACACTACAAACTGAAAATTAATTTAAATTTCGGAAGCCGGTGACAAAAATAATTTAATTCAAAAGCAAAGACTCTCTGACTTCCGAAATTAAAGTTATTTTTCACTTTGTAGTTTTTTTTTTGGAAGTCGGTTGTTTTTTCTGTTGTTTCGTTTAACATAACATCACGCCTTTTTTCCCTGAAGGGTTAGACAGAGGTGTACCTATAGTACACCCACATTTCGCTAGTTATGTTTAAGTCCCATGTAATGAACCTATTGCCACCAACCGGGCACAAATGCAGACTCCAGGATGGGGTTTTGTTAGCAATATGTTAATTAACATCGTGAGGAAACCTGCACTTATCCATCCTACTAATATTATAAATGTGAAAGTTTGTGAGGGAGGATGGATGGATGTTTGTTACTCTTTCGCGCAAAAACTTCTTAGCGGATTTGGATGAAATTTGGCACACAGGTAGTTTATAACCTGGATTAACACATAGGATACTTTTTATTCCGATATCCGATCCCCTGGAATCGAGACTTATGCGGATGAAACCGCGAGAGGTTGCTATTACTAATATAATAAAGCTGAAGAGGTTGATTTTCGTTTGAACGCGCTATCTCTGAAACTACCAGTTGGATTTGAAACATTGTATTTGCATTTGATAGCCCAATACTTGAGCACGGTTATAGGCTGTTTAAGATCACGCTACGACCCACAGGCGCCGACCAAAAAGAAAAAAAAGAGAAAGAACACTAAATTAAAACGAAGTACCACGGAGGTCAATGCGATGCGACGCGGTCAGGGATGAAATTTCACGCGGGCGAAGGCGAATTAATATAGGTCTGAAATCGCCAACCCGCCTATATGCCTATCTGTATGAGAAGAGGCCATTGCCCTGCAGTGGGACAATAATAGGCTGGTATTATTATTTTTAATTAAGCACTTTGTTTCCTGTGCCAACCATAACATCTCACGAGTTTTAATTCCAACGAGACACAATTAATATCAGTTTGTCAATCCGTGAGAATACTGAAACGTTTTAAATGCGAAGAAACAGAATATTTTAGTAGAGATTTGTCGTTACGCACGGCTGAAATTGGGGTCACAAAAGCAATAAAAGAAGTAGCTTATTTCGCTTTTAAACTATATTGTGAGTATTTGAAAGTCAAAGTCAAAAACGTTTATTGCGAACTAAGTGTAGGTACTTAGCAGCCTTTTACAAGCATTGCAATTATCATTCGCCTGCCCTAAATTAGCATGCATTAAGGGTTCAGTACCTCAAAAGGAAAAAACGGAACCCTTATCACTTCGTTGTCCGCCCGTCTGTCAGTCTGTCAAGACCCTTTTTCACAGGAACGCGTGGAGGTATAAAATTGAAATTAATATCAAATATGTAGGGTATATGGTCCCTTGAAGCTTTAAAGAAAATCAAACTTCTAAGTCAACGCAATACAAAAATAGGTACGGCCAGTTTACGGACATATTTTGATACTCGCAATTTTTTTTTTTTTTTAAACAATTGCTGGCTGCATACAGTAAACATCAAAGTAAATAAATCAAAACCTACAACCTACCCCTACCCCGTTGACCTAGAATCTTGAAATGTGGCAGGAAGCAAGGTATCACTGCACATGTAAATTGTAAAAACAAATTGCGATTACAAACTTATATTTGCAGTTGGAGAATTGACCGTGTCATATATCGATGTATGGGAGAACGTGTTTTTCAACTACAATGTTAAGTTTGTTTTTGGGATCAATTCATCCCAACTACGGAATCCTTAAGCTTCGTGCAGACTAGCGCGACGCGACATCAGTTATTGTTATACCGTGAAGTTTTCTTAGAAATTGTATTGTTCGAGTCGCGTCGTGCTAGTCTGTACGAGGCTTTAATTGTGCCAAGCACTTGGCCGGTTTTTTTACTTTTGAAATTAAATAAGTAGGTTAATTTTTGCCAAAATATTATGAGCTTTATAATTCAATGGTAAAAAATAAATGTTCTTCAAATGCAATTAAGCGACTGAAAGTTGGCATCTGTTTTCAAGAACAATAATAAGAGGAGGAAATAACTGACTATGTTCGCCAAATCGATTTATGTGTCACTTGTCTTGTAGGTAGATGGTATGTATGTAGTTCACAATGCAGTGATGTCCTTATCTAACGTTAAAGGGGATGCGCTAAGGTAGCCCGCGAGATTATGATTCGCGGCATGAATCATAAAAATTATCAATACAACTCTCTAAGTTCATGTAATCCCATTGAATGGCTATTTCATGAATACGTGACATTTGACAATTATGCTAACTTATGGAGTTGTATTGCCGATTGTAATAATTATAATTATGTAAAGCCATATTTGTTACGGTCGCGAATTATATTTTAATCAACATACAACCTGACCTGCAAAATGGAAAAAACTCCAAGAAAATTTGAATTTCGCGGGCTAGCTTGACGCTTTCGTCTTAAGAACGTTTATTCTGAAAGTGGGCAACGTCACATAGTTGTCCAATATTTCGCTGTTTTGATTAATTTGGCAATATTACTGTATGGAAATAAGAAATGTGGCTAACTAGTGAACTAGAAAATTAATAATGAATTGCAATTATAACATTGAATTTGATGTTGAAACCGTTTTAGGTGTAAAAAAGGCATTTGGAAACCAAATACTTCTTTTACATCTAAAACTAAATATTCGGTGTAACGATATTAATTATTATATTTCATAATCAATATTTTAGTTTACCAGTTAGCCACAATATCCTTAGGTAATAGGTAATAGGTAATACGGGCTGATATCCGCAACTCCACGACTAAGCGCGTATTTTGCGTACGGGTGGGAAAATCGGTTATTCGATCCACCCCAGCTCCTCAAAGAAGGCCAGCAGCGCCTTGGTGTCACTGACAATCTCACGTAGGGTACCTGGGTTACCGAAGTACTTTGCCCTGTATGTGGCGACCACCGGGCAGTATAACAGCACATGAGCTGCTGTCTCGTCGTCCTCCATGCAGGCTCTGCAAAGCGGACTGTTTGTGACTCCTATGACAAAGAGGTGTTTATTAAATGACCCATGGCCAGTTACAGCTGCAGTGACTGTACGCAGCTGTTGTTTAGTTAGTCGGAGAACCTGTTTCGTGAAGCGGCCATCAATTGTAGGGAGTGCCTCCTTGGCCTGCCTGCACTCACCGTGGTCCAACCAAAGTTTGTGATGTTGGTCCCTGGTTCGTTTCCTTACCAGAGTGCGTAGGTACCCGAAGGGGAGTGGCGCAATGGGTTCTGGCCCCACTGGTGCCATGCTCGACCCCCTTCTGGCAAGTTCGTCGGCTGCGTCGTTGCCCCGCGAACCGCTGTGTCCTTTGATCCATTGAATGGTAATATTATTGAGGCTACCCACCTGGTTAAGGCGCTGGTGGCACTCGTATATCAGCCCAGAGTCAACAGTGTGGCTGTTTAGCGCTAGCAGAACAGCCATGCTGTCTGAGAGTATACGTATCGAGTGGTCCTTAACTTCCCTGGCCATGATGGCTAAAGCGGCAAGAGATATACCCATACATTCGGCCTGGAACACTGTGTTATGGACCCCCAATGGTGTGGCTATCTGTATGTTGAAGTCCTCCGAGAAGATTCCAGCACCTGTGCCACTACCTGTTTTGGATCCATCGGTGAAGATTCGTAGCTCTGTGGGGCGTAAGCCCTCGCATCGGTGATCCTCATGAAGTTGAATCCTGTATTTTTTATCGAAGATAAATTGTTTGGGCACCCGATCATTTATGGCTTTCGTAATAGGGAACTCAGAATTGAGTCCCTCGAGCAGCGCGGTGTGTTGTGTGTTTCTCTTACCCCAGAGATTAATTGCCTTAAGACGCACCGCCGCCATCGTCGCCTCCTGCTGTATAAACAGATGGAGCGGGGTTAGACCCAGCATGGCTTCGATTGCCGCAGTCGGAGTAGTCCTCATGCAGCCAGTGGTCGCAACGCAGGCTAGTCTCTGCAGGCGTTGTAGTTTGTTGGAGGTTGTAACCAGCTGTGTGCGGGGCCACCAGACCACGGCCCCGTAGGCGATCATGGGGCGGATCACAGCTGTGTACAGCCACAGTATGATTTTGGGGGATAGGCCCCACTTCTTACCTATCATTTTCCTGCATTGCCATAAGGTGATGCAGGCCCTGTTTAGCTTGTTGTCTACATGGCTACTCCAGTTTAGCTTACAGTCTAGAGTGACCCCAAGGTACTTGACCTCGCTGGCCAACTGAAGCTCTGTATCGAACAGTTTCGGTAGACAGAATGGGCCTAATGCTCGTTTTTGGGTAAACATGACTAGTTCAGTTTTAGTGGGGTTCACTGATAGTTCAAATTTCCTGCACCAACTTTCTACGATACGTAGTGCTTGCTGAGTGAGGTTACAGATCGTTCCCGTCACCTTCCCCGATACAAGGATTGCGAGGTCATCTGCATACCCTATCGTGTAATAGCGGTTGGCGTTGAGTTTGGTGATGAGGTCATTAATTACCAGATTCCATAGAAGGGGGGACAGAACTCCTCCCTGAGGGCAGCCTCTGGCTATCATGGCCAACTGCTGCTCATCCTCAAGGCGAACCACTCGTTTGCTTAACATGTTTGTATCCTTTTTCCATACAGTAATATTGCCAAATTAATCAAAACAGCTATCTAATTACGCAACACATTTTCGTTGACAATTCCGACTAATCTGTTTCAATTTGACAGGTCAACAACATTCATTGTGTTATTTACGTTGTTGAGCAGATTTTTTTTTTCGAACGTACGAATTTATGGATTAGCAATCTGTTTCAAAACGATTCAGATTGATCGTGTATTACGTAATTAGGGTATAGGTTTGACAGCTATTTGCAACGTTGCCAACTTTTAGTGTTATCTATGTATGTATGTATGTTACTAATTCAGTTATATTCAATTAAGGGAAAATGTATAAGGAAAAATACGAGTTAAGAGAGCTAAAATAGCTGTGAAAAAATTGTATGTTTTAACTCAGTCGTCGGTATAGCTGGGCTGAGGCTATCTGATCTAGCAAATTTTGATAAGAATGATGGATAGATAACCAAGTAAAAGCATATTGTGTTCTTGCGGTTCCTGGCATGATTACAAATACCTACACAGTTCACAGAAACGGTATCGTATAACTCATATGCATGCGATGGCTGTCAAGAGTAATAAAATTACAACATACCCCCCCAACATATACCTTAGATACTTTTTATTTTTGTCAACCCTTCTACGATGACATTATTCGTCGTTTTTATTTAAAAAAAACCGGCTGCTCCATACATTTTGACCGTGTAGGTAAGTATGACACTCTTCTATGAAACAGCAGATTTTTTTTAAATAACCGACGAAAAATTTCAACGGGTTCAGAATCATGTACAATGAATCCCTGTAAAACTTTTCGCGTCGATGTCCCTGCGACCCTGTATATTGTCAGTTTTACAGTACCCCTAAGAATTAACGATGCACTAATTTCGATGAAGGTATTGTCTATAATTATGTCAGTCAATCAACTCAACCTATCGCAGTCCACTGCTGGACATAGGCCTCTCCCAGGCTGCGTCACAACACCCTGACCTCAGTCTTCCGCATCCAGTCTGTCCCAGCCACCGTTTTAAGGTCGTCGGTAGGGTTACCAACTTTTTCTAGAAGAAGTAGAGTATATCTGATTTCAGAAAGGGTAAATATAGAGTACAGATTAATAAAAAAAGAGTAAGTACTTACCATTTTTTTGTTTTTTTTTTAATGTAATTTTTCGCACTCGTTGCGGTAGATATATATATTTTTTTTATAGATTTAAAATAATTGTACGACTTCAAACATCCTAATTCTAAGTTAGATCGATCAGGAGCTAATTTTTAATCAATTTTAATGAAGCCCTGTTCCTCTCTTCTCAGCACTTGAGATTCATGACCGAAAAGAGTTTCGGTGAATGCTGAAGTGGCGGGAACTGAGAGTACCTATAGATAGTTCTTTTTTTTTTTACAAATTATGACATCTAACATCTATTTCGAACAAACAGCTTGTCACACTGTCATTATATTTTGACGTGACTGATTGTGGCTGCGTTCAGAAACGCCCGAGAGCCATGGCTTTGGGTACGATTATAATAAGTTCAGTAAACAGCAATTATTTTTTTATGCTGTGGGCATGGCCTCAATGAACTTGAACATTATACCAAACAAGTCAGTTTATGTAAATATTGTATTTTAGTGTACTTTATTAGTGTTATAGATTATAAAGTACACCTACAAGAAAAATAGTACAATACTCTATTTTAGAGTACGGTTGGGAATCCTAGTCGTCGGTCCATCTAGCTGGGGGCGTCCCACACAGCGTCTATATCTAATAAGGGCATTTAAAAAAAAATCGCTGAGCAAATAATCACGTACCGTAGTTCTAGCTTAGGTGTAATATTTTAAAGTTTTATACCATTAAAAAAAAACTATCCCCCTACGGATTTAAGGCTCGTGCAGATCAGCGCGACGCGACGGCGCGACGCGATTCGAACAATACAATTTCTAAGAAAACTTCACGGTATAACAATAACTGGTGTCGCGTCGCGCTGTCCCGTCGCGCTTGTCTGAACGAAGCTTTACACGTCGCTTGCTACCTAGAATTAGTCATTATGATCGTGTACATAGGATATCAGCCTTGATCTCCTTGTTACACGTGTTTGTGGTTAACAAGTACCTACTGTGTACAACTGGACAGTCAACAAGAAAAGTAAACGATGATTGGTTGGCGTGTCTAAGGTGTTTTATCAGTAAAACAGCAATTATTTTCTTTTTGTACCCTGATAGAGGATTTCGACTTTATTACTTAGTATAATGTTAGAACGCGCGTAAGTTTCTACAATACATGATTTTAAAAATACCCAAGAAGTCCTATGGCATTTTCGATATTTTACAGGAAAACTCAGTAGGTACTGTTTTTGTTCACTTTACTTACCAGCTGGGGCAACTGGTATTAATTTCACTACTTGTTTACAAGTTTGAGGTAGGATTATAGACCTAAAGATGAAGCACTAAGGTGCGTTTAAGAACGTTACTGTTTAGGATTAACTGAAACAATGGCTATGTGTCACTCTGAATATTAGCAGAAACGCTTGAAATCCAACCTTGAAATGTTTTCTTAGTATGGTAAAAACTCCTGCTTTGTAGGTGCTGCCTACTTATAGCATTATATAGCTTTATGTAGGCAGTACCTACAAAGCAGGAGTTTGCAGATTGTAACAAAATAAGTCTGAAATGTGTTTGACTTCCATTTTTAGCGTGATGTACCATTCCAAGGCTGCCTCGCTGGTATAGTGGACGCAAGCGCTACCGTTGAGCATGTGGTCCATGGTTCGATTCCCAGGTTGGGTAATGTTGTTAGGACTTTGTCGGTAGCAGGCCGGACTCTGGAATTGTGTCCGGTTAATGGTAAAGAGGTATGAGGAACAGGCTGTAAAGTTCACTCATCCTCCATAGAAAAGGATCCTCCGTACAGACGCGTGTCGTGTCTGGTGGGCAACTGCCTGACGGTTGATGTCGGGAAGTTATATATATGTATATGCTGATCGCGCGGTAAACACTGCTACCGCGATGCAGGATTTCGCGTGACGTCAGTGTGATGTGTAGGTCGCATTCGGCGATGTAGATTACGCTCGCCGGCTGTGTGTACTATAATGTGCACCTCTGCCTAAAGCTTCGGGGAAAAGAGGCGTGAAGTTATTATATTACCTATATTTAAGCCCATCTGAAGTTCCATCAATATTTGGATTTCTATTAACACTTTAGTACTTTGCTGATAGTACAGAGCTCTAAAAGCGAATGCCCTTGCACGTAAACGTGAATGTATCAAAACTACGTCGTTCAGGCGCGTCATCTACGCTGCGTATACGCTCAACGAGCGCCTCATTATGTAAAGGGAAAGGGATCAAATATGTACTTACTTAACGAAATGTCCTTTCCGAAACAGCAGCGCATCTCTACTAGTATTTACTTGTCTGCTGAGTTTCAAACCGTGTAGTACACAGGAATCAACTACTGAAACAAAACTGCGGTATCCATTGCCCGGGGACTTCGCATCAAAGTCGTATAGAGGGGCCACCTAGAACAAATAAAAGTTAAAATAAGTAATTTGATACAAATTTTTTTCTTTAAAGTAGTCTTATCTTTGACAGTCGATATGAGTACTCAGAAGCTCGAAAGTCTGACAGCCAGTCTTGCCAAGGGGTATTGTATTACCCGATAACTGGGTTGTGTCATGGGGAAAAATAACACTACAATAGATACTGCTATGCAGTGCCGGATTAAGCAAGCGCGGGGCCCGTAGCAAATTTTATAGACGGGCCCTTGATCTGCTATGGGTTCTTATGTATAAAGTGGTAAAAAAAAAACAATACTCAATACGTCTATTTGCAATCAACTTTTAGAAATTGTATTACCCATATTCTGACGTCTTAGTCGGCAAAGGTAGTACGTATCACGTTTTTGAGACATCAAGTAAATTCAATATACCACTTCTTAATAAGTTTCACTCAAAAAATTATGCTCAGGCGGAGGTGGGACCCGGGTTTGAATACGCGGGGCCCCCTTTAGCGCGGGGCCCGTAGCAATTGCTACGTGGTTAATCCGGCACTGCTGCTATGGAGTGAAAGTAGTTCGTTATGTATGACAGTTCAAATACAGATAGCCGTCTATACATTAGGAAATATTAATACGTGAAGCAAAAACTTTGTACCCTTTTTTACGAAAATTGCGCGGACGGAGGAGTATGAAATTTGGCATAGTTAAAGTTTATATGGAGAAGGAGTGCAGAAAGCTAATATTTTTATATAATATACATTAGAAATAAATAAATAAAAAATTACACACAATAGGTAACATGCGTTTGACACAAGATGGCTACCTTAGAATCATGACATGGAATTAGTTTGAACTATACAACTTAAAATTTTAATGAAAGCTGCACCACGCGGTCTTCTTCTTAGCGTGTCGATACCATCTAAATAGACTCGGCCCAAAATTCGGCCACGTGTTTGGCGTCATCACTAGCGTCCATCAGTTCCTGTAACGTGCAGCTGACAGGACACGCAGGACATGACATTAGGTGTCCCATCGTTTGTGGAACAGCACCACATTTACACTCCAAGGCGGAGTCGTCTTTGAATCTCCACCTGAACAGATTTTCCTTGCTTTGGCCAACTTGGGACCGGAGTCTGTTTAGAGACTTCCAGGTTACCCAAGGCAACTCATGTCCAGGTGGGAGATCTTCAGCAGGTGGAATGAATGGTTTGGGTAAGGAAGCACTGTCTCGCCCCGACTTCAGTCTCTCTTTTGGTCGTTCGTCAATGAGTGGGACGACACACTTTAAAAAACTGTTTCGGCGTTTCAGCCTTTGTAGCACAAGGATTTTGTCGTGCAAAGGGTGTCGTGTGCCGGACATCATTTTGTATCTTTCGCTAGAGCTTGCCACTACTCTGCGAACTACAGGTGGCGCTATTCCCGCTAGTGGATATAGCATTTGAACCGGGGTCGGTTTCACCCGCGAATATCTTAATCCCGTGGGAATATCGGGATAAAAAGTATCCTATGTCCTAACCCAGGTCATGATCTACCCATGTGCTAAATTTCATCCAGTTCCGAAACAAACAAACTCACTTTCGCATTCATAATATTAGTTAGAGTTGTGATCCATAAAACTGCTGCAATTACTTTGAGTAGATATCACATCTAGTACATCGTCGTTCCTCCTATCTACATTTAACAAGATAAGCATACTGCTTGTGGCTGTTCTGTGGTTTCTACCCAACACTGTGGGAAAAAGGTGTGAGTTTATGATGATAAAGATTTAAACGTTGCTTTCTGCAAACGTTTAGATGCCACATACTTTAGATATCAAATAATGAAGTTATAAGAGCGTGCAAGAAAGATAACTCTTTCTTGCCGTGAAAAGCTACAGTTTATTCGCTGTGTGTAGGCACGGTTGTTAGTGTTGAATGGATCACTATGGAAACTTGTTGACAGATACGTTTTTTCAACGGCGAGGTTTATTGTAATGAAGGTAACTAGGGTAACTAATCGGTAGGTATATCAAGAGTTGCAGATTAAATTTGAAAGAGCTTTGGCCAGGCCTTTCTAATATCATAAGTATTATGTAGGTATTTTCAAATAGCCAATTACCACTAAATAAAAAAAAAGTCTTTATGTAACATACAGGGTGTAAAAAGACACATCACAAAGCCGTAAACTACGCATACTGTACGTATAGCTAAGTAGCTTTGCGCAAAAATTATTGCTGGGAACCGTAATTTTTTTTTTTTTTATAAAAAAAAACAAGTTTTTATTGCGCGCAATGTAACGCGAACCCACGCTTGAATGAACGGATTCAGTGTTAGTTAAGCTCCGCCCCTACGCTACGTAGGTAGGTACTTGTTGTTCATTGCGTTTTTGTAACTTCAAATGCGTAATCTGTTAAGATAAATCTAAAATTCAGGTAATGTTTGTTTGGAAAAAAGTTTCGTATTATCGCATAGAATTCATTTTCGTGAAAAAGTAAAAAAAAAAAATGCGACTTTGACCTTCAATATCTCCAGAACCAGTGGATTCCCAGGTATGGTCTAGTGGAAAAAAATGATGCAAATAATGGGTAGAATATGTGGCTTTCGGCTTCGGAAAGTGTCTTTTTACACCCGATATATAACTTGTAGCCTTTTACACAATGTCTTCTAACAGTAAGGCATTAGTTTAGTTACACACAAGATGATGTTAATTTATACCTCTAATGAGTAGATACATAGTAAGTTAAAACAATGTATGTGCACATATGTTCAGTTACACACATAAAGTTGATAACAAATACAACATTATATTAAACATTTATTACATTTTAAGCAAATTGGTGTTTATATCAGCTGCAAATTGAATTGATTGGCATAATTTGTAAGATAAATAGTGCATTTTCGCAGTGAATCATTGATGAGGTACAAAGTTCAAGAGTGTTTATGATGCGTTTTTATGTTAAGATACCAATGTATAGTTATGAAATTAAAGTAACCACATGTGTCCTTATCTCATCATGTGACCATAGTATGTTAAGAGCATGTGGTTAGAATAGAACACGTGTTTTCTATGATGATAAATACAACATAACAGCATAACTGGCGAAATCTGGGTGTACTGTAGGTGCACCTCTGCCTAATCCTTCGCAAAACAAAGCATTATGTTATGTGTTATAAATATTATAATGGATGATTAGGTATAACTCTATCTTTATCTTACATACATACGATAACTCATGCCTTCTTCCAATGGGTGTCGGCAGAAATTACAGAACGCCTATACTCTCTAACTTGTGTTTTTAATACAATTTTTAGGCTTAAATCTTTAAATTAGTAGATATATTAATTAGAACCCGCAATCTGCTTTCCCTAACTAAAATAGGGCTAAAACTTTAATCTATAATGAAGATAGAGTATGAGCATTGTAATACCAGCAATATTTATAATCCACTTGAATGGGCACAAGTAATATTAATAAATATAACTATGCCAACATTGTAATGATTGATTAATGATATTTAATACTGATACTGATAAGAGCTTGATTCTTTGGATTATTCTAATTAATAATCGTTTTTTGAGATAACACAAGGAAGTGTGATAATTGATTTATTATACCGGGACATTGGGACCAAATAAAGCATTAGAAAGTCTACAAGAATTGATAATGTTATGACTGTACTGACTGACCTCATTTCTTTTGTCTTATGAATAACAATTTCTAATAAGTACTAAGAGCACAGGTGGTTCGAGATACACAAAACAATACTTTACATTTTCGCTAGAGTTTTATGAATTAAATATGTGTACATACCTTTCTCACATGATCTACCAAAGGCCATACAGTGTCTACATGGTCCATGAGAGTCATGAAGCCCTGGTACAATCTCTGGCCATTTTCAGTGTCGTCTGGCTGAAAATAGGTCGCGTTGTTTTGGCACGAATCTTTCAATGCCTCGTACATCGCATACGTTGGGGGAGCACCATCCTGCGACCCTTCGCAGCACAGCGCAGCCCTAGCCGGCGACTCCGGAAAGGCCATTTTCGACAAACCCCCTTTCGCGAAACGCAAACCGCGTATAAAGAACTTAATCCTCATCTGCAACGATTTTATTATAAACATCTGACGCACTTATTTGTTATGCATAGAGAAAAATATAATACCAATCGAAAATATAATTACAAAATAGTTCGCGGGTAAAATTTGTTATCATTGTATCATAACTATTTTACTATTTCATTCAGCGGCCAATTATAACACGTATCACTGAATTTTATGATTGTAAAATATCGCTCCGTTACAATCGAGTATTGAATACCGTTTGACATGCGATGCGAGTTTTGTGATGTCAATTTTACTGAATGACAGATTGACAGCTGTTTCGTGTTTTGTTTTTGGTTTCCTTGCTTTTCTTCGTATTATTTATGTTGGCAACAGTTAGTTACTAGTCTAATGGCTCCTACACACTATGCTGGCGGCATGGCCGCCGGCTTTTGCCGCGCGGCACGTACCCTCGGCTTTTGCGCCTTCATTTCCTTTGCGATCCTTCGTGCGGCTTTGTGCGGCAGAGCCGAGCGCGCCGCGGTATGCCCGGCCCGGCAGGGCCGGCGACCATGCCACCGGCATAGTGTGTAGGAGCTATTATAAACAGAATCCAGTTCAAATAGAGGTCCAACCATAATTCAAAGTAAAATTAAGACAATACTTTATAGAGCGCCCAGTAAATGGAACGTCATCAAAAAATATGATAATCTTATTCATATTATAAATGCTAAAGTGAGTTGGTTTGTTTTTTTTGCTTCTACGCTAAAACGGCTAAACAGATTAGGATGTAATTTGGCATATGGGTAGACCTGGTATGACCTGGGTAAGGCCAAAGAATCGTTTTTAAACCTGATATTCCCACGGGATCGAGACTTACGCAGGAGAAACCCCGGGGTGCAGCTAGTAGTACAATAATTTGCTCATACCACAGACTAGCTCATACAATGAACTCGAAAATAATATTTTTATCAATTTCGATCCATAATAAATAATCAATGGATCATGTTCAAAACCACTAAGGTGCACGGACTACGGAACAAAAAATCGGTTGCAGCAGTGCACGCGCTTGCATAGATTTCTTCATGTTACATATTCTCTCGGCTAAAAACTGCACAACTGTAACCGTCCAATAATTATTGTTTATGGTTAATGTTCTATTCTATTCTATTTTTAATGAATGGCAAGCAGAGCCGATGTCGACTATTCTGCCAATGTCTAAAGTGCGTTGGAAAAAGCAAGTGTTTGTTATAAAAAAGTTAAAAACAAATAAAAATTCTTCGATTGATATAGTTGAACTCAATGTAGATCTTGTTGGGTTAGTACGGGACTGAAACAAACAAAAAATATATAAATAAATAAATATTTTATTTGTTAAAACATATATTATATGCATACCACACCCACAGACAGAATAGTTCATAACTTAATGTTATTGTGGCGGATGAAGGTCATCAACGCCACAAGCAACTCTGGAGAGGAAAATGTTAGTAAGGAGGGGAAATTAATCGGAAGAGGGATCTTAAATTTAGGGAGACGTTTATATAAATCTAAAGGTGGAACGTTGTTCGAGCATTCGAAGAAGATGTGATCAAGAGTGCCCTCTTCTAACCCGCACTCGCAGAGAGAGGAGTCACAAACACGGATTTTTTCTAAAAATACGGGAGTACAGCAAAAGCCTAAACGAATTCGACAAAGGACTGATATAACGGTTTTGGAGACTTTTTTGTAGCCGTAGAACCAAGGTTTTGGTTTAATTGTTGGTTGTACTGCATAATAAAACCTCCCCTTTTTTCTTCCAGTGCTATTCCACTGATCCTGCCATGAAGATTGTAGCTCAACCTTTGGAAGGCTCAGCAAGTCATACCCCTGATGAGAGTTGTGGGTGAGATCAGCTGTTGCTGATGAGTAAGCTTCTTTGGCCAAGGCATCAGCGCACTCATTGCCCTTGATGCCACAATGACTAGGTATCCAAACTAACTGAACCTCTCTTTGACTAACAGAACAAGATAATAAAGACTTTTTAATCTTTAAAACAAGGGAGCTGTGCAATTTACTCTTAAAAGGGTTTTGTACTAAAGCTTGCAGACAGCTGAGAGAGTCTGTGAAAATTACGGCTTTGTCAATATTGTGGTGTGCCTCTATGTAAAGACAAGCTTCCAATAAAGCCACACACTCGCCCGTGAACACAGAAGACTCCTTAGGGCATTTGTATTGTAAAATAATTCTGGAGCTTTGATAATAAACTGCAGCACCAGTGTGGCGGAGATCATTAAATTTTGAAGCGTCTGTGAAAAATCTTTGAAACCCAGTCCATCGTTCTCCCACGGCCGCATTGAAGGTCGAATTAGCTGAAGCGGACTTTTTGGAAATACCAATATCGAAGAAAATTTTTGGAACGAAACATAAGACTTCATAGGGAAAGTTAAAAAGAGGTAATCGGGGGTACTGTACTATTGGAGATTCTAAATTATGGCTTTGACGGAATGCTTTTAGGATTAGGGGAATTTCTTTATTATTCCAGTAATTTGAGTTTCTGCATATGGCATCTAACTCATTCAATTTTGCTAAAAGGGGATGGGAAGATCTAGATATTAACCTAGCTAGAAAACGGGAGGCCAGATACTGCCGTCTTAGGGCCAGGGGAGGTTCAGCACACTCAACCTGCAATGCGTTAACAGGAGAACACTTCATACAACCAGAGATGATCCGAAGGCATTTTGACTGAATCCTATCCAGCCCAGCCAAAGCACCCTTGTTGCATGGAACTAGATGGAAAGTGCCATAGTCTAGAACACTACGTATCATGGCGTTATAGACTAGTTTCATAGTGTAAGGATGGGCACCCCACCAGACACCCGCGAGAGCTTTTAAAATTGAAATAACTCTTTCACATTTTTTAATTAATAAATTTATATGATGCTTACCATTTAATTTTGAATCCAAAAAAACGCCTAAAAATTTGACCTTGTTAACCAACGGAATAGTGTGACCTAAAATGTCTACAGTGATGTGCGGAATCAGTCTTTTGCGAGAGAAAATTACTGCCGAACTTTTTGGTGCGGATAAAGAAAGACCATGGCTTAAAAGCCATTGGTTCAAAGAGCCCAGAGAGAGACATAGAGACGACTCCGCGTCTATGATGGAGGAATCTGTCACATATAGGACTAAGTCGTCGGCGTATTGAAGGATGTGACAGTTATTATTTAGGCAAGACCCAATGTCCACCGTGTACAAATTATAGAGAAGGGGGCTGAGAACGAATCCTTGCGGGAGTCCCTTCCAAGTCTGCCTTGCATCGAAATCCTCGCCTTGGACTCTCAGAACCAAAGAACGAGATAAAAGAAGTCCACAAATACATTCGATCATCTTACCCGGGAGACTCAGCTGTTGCAATTTCTGCCTGAGTACGGGAAGGAGAACGTTATCGTATGCAGAGGAGATATCTAGGAAAGCGGCAACAACGGATTCATTTTTGGAAAATGCTAAACGGATATCCGCAACTAAAACGCCAACACTATCCATTGTGCCAAGCCCTTTCCTGAAACCAAATTGGTAATTCGGCAGTAAATCTCTCGATTCGACTATCCATTCAAGTCGGTTTTTGATTAGGTGTTCCAATAATTTGGCTAAGACTGAGGACAAAGCAATTGGTCTAAGTCCGTTCGGATCATCTACATGTTTGCCAGGCTTCAATAGTGGGATAATAATTTGCAACTTCCACTGATCTGGAACCCAACCATTACTATAACAAAAATTAATAATATTTAAGAAGTAAAGTTTAGCTTTGTCTCCACAATGAGCAATGAAGGAATATGGTACACCGTCAATACCGGGGGCTGAGTCCCGGACATGCCTGAGCACCACCTTCAGTTCTTCCAGAGTAAATGGCACATCAAATGGATCCTCTGAAACATTTTGCAGGGAAATATTGAAACATTCAGAAGAGAAAGGAACATATGGTGGAGCAATTTTATCAAAAAAAAGTTCAGCTGTTTCCCTGGAGATTGGTGAAGAGACTGACGGGGAGCATCCACGTCTAAATCTATTGATGCTCTTCCAGACTACCGAGACTGGAGTAGAGGGGGATAAGGAGGTACAGAATTTAATCCAACCTGCACGTTTCTTCTTGCGAAGGTGACGTTTGGTTCTAGCATTAAGCTGTAAATATGCCAAAAGATTTTCGGTGCTCATATCTGCATTGTAATACTGCTCGGCCTCATCCCTATCCCTAATTGCTGAAGTGCACTCTGGATCCCACCATGGGGGTGAGGGTATTTTATTACGGGCACTATTTTTCAACGGAAAGCAGGAGTCCGCACTAGACGTGATGGCTGTAATAAATCCCTCATAACAGCTCTTGGCATGATGGTGACCAGAAAGATCTAATAAACTTGAATTTAAATTTGGAAGAACAGCAATTTTATCCTCCAATAATGAAGCAAATTTTGTCCAATCTGGTTTGGACAGGTTATACTTCAAAAGTGGAGGAGAAGTTTTCTCTAAATAAGTCTTATTAAGTAAAGATATGACAATAGGGTAATGGTCACTACCATGCGACAAGGTCGTACATTCCCAATGGGTCGAGGTTGCTAGCTCAACTGAACAAAAGGTTAAATCGACACAACTCTTTTGTTGTCCGGGAAGAGATCTGCGTGTTGGGCATCCATTATTTAAAATGCAGAGATCCAGATCGTCCAAGAGCTCAACCAATGCTACACCAAAGGCATCACAGCGCTCAGACCCCCATCTATAGTGATGGCAGTTGAAGTCGCCCATGACCAGTATTGGTCCATGAACATTATTGAAAATGTTTTTTAAAATAATAAAAAAGTCTTGGTGGGGATGAGCGATATAAATGGAGAACACTGTGATGCCTTCAACCCTTCCTGCGGTAATACTCATATCACCCGTAAGTGGAGGTAAAGTATGGGGTGATAGTGGGACCCGATTGTTGACAAATAGAGCCGACCCTCCATAGCCGTCAGCTCTGTCACATCTGAGGATGTTGAAATGTGGTATACGAAAGCTGAGACTTGGAATGAGCCAAGTCTCAGCTATGGAACAAGCCAATGGCTTGTATTTATTTAAGAGGAATATGAGGTCGTGCTTTTTATGCCACACGCTCCTCACATTCCACTGAAGGAAAACTTGGCGAGCCGCCATTTCTAATGTTTAAAAGTAGTTTTATAAGTTGGTCGGCAACGTTGGACGGTGATTGAATATTAGAGGTAGAAGAAGAAATAACAGTTGGTAAAAATTTTATGAGTAATTCAATAATAGAAGAAGTACTATTAGTATTATTATTAGAAGAGGAGTCATTGTTATAATTGAGAGCGCAGCCATTAGGCTGTGAAGGTTGAGGAGAACTAGTTATCTGGTGATGAGCTGTTTTATCATATGATGGGGAAAGGGGGGCATGGGTCCTGGGCTTGAGAGTTACAGTTTTCCGATAAGACTGAGAAATTGGTGTCTTGGTGACATTAGCATAATTACGGGAAGCTGTTGGTATAATTTTGCTGGCCTCAGCATAAGGGATTGATTTTTCAGCCATAACAGTCTTAATGGCCTTTTGTCTACCATGCTCGGGGCATGACCTGCTATTTGCAAAGTGATTACCCGAACATAGCACACAGAAGGCCTCACCCTCAGAAATGTTGCAACCATCACCTGGGTGATCGTGGCCACATTTACTGCAGCGTGGTTTAGATCTGCATATGGTTGCTACATGTCCGAATCTGCAACACATGCGACATTGGATTGTAGGGTATATATATTGCTCAACAGGAAGGGAAGTGTAGCAGCAGTAGATCCTTTGGGGTAAGACTTGGCCATCAAAAGTGATGACACAAGTTTCAGTGGGTTTCCACTCGTTAATACCTTCTCTTTGGACTTTACGGTTAATACGGCGTATTTTAAGTATTTGCCCACATCCTGAGGGCACAGATAAATATGATAATGCCTCTTCTTCTGTAATGTCAGAGGGAACCCCAGTAACAACACCCATCCTAGTTATGTTAAATGTGGGGATTGAAGCAGAGTAGCTGTGTTTAGACAACAAAGTGTTAACTAAGAAAGAGTTAGCGTCCTGAGGGGAAGCAAACTCTACCGAAACACGGTTTCTGCCAACTCTATTAACACCACCACGAACAATGTTTGCAATGTTGTTGTTCAATAGAAATTTGCCAAAATTAACAGGGTGAAGAGTGGTGCCTGAATTTGGTTGGGTCTCTACGCGGGAGACGTGAACAATATAGGGGGCCTTGTCCATTACAGAATACTTGGCACGACCAATTTGGCTTTTTTGTTGCTTGTTTGGAGGAGTGGGTGTTAAAATTTCCTCGTTACCGGGACGTTTGCGTGAAGTTTGTTGGGATTGGGATACATCCATCTCTGTTATACTACAGACAACGTCCGCAAATTGGGATAGTGGATTCGGGGATAAAGGGGTTGAGGGACCTGGGATGTCAGGAGGGTCAGGATCAGGGGGTTTATTTGTGTCCATCTTGGATAAAAAGAGTAAAAAATATGACAATCACAGTACAAACCTGATTACGAACACAAGGACAATACACTTATACAATAACAAGTCACAAAAGTATCAACAATCACTCAAAAAACAGTAAAAAATTCTAGACACTTGTGCTAACCAAAACACCGTGGCGAGAATCTCCATGGTTAATGTTATTTTGCGGTCCATCACTGTCAGTGTCATCTATTGACTTGTCAAATTGACTGAAAGGTGAAGTAGAATTCACATTCGGATCATTGTTTAAATTAAAAAAAGATGAATTAAACTGTTATCTATTAAAATGGGGGAAATATCGATGGAAATTGATACAGTAGATGCCGGCGAGCATTTTAACAAAACCGAAATCACTACCAACGGTGCAGAAAATGAAGAAAACTCAGTGGTTCAAGAAGAGATTGTGTACCAATATCCAAGTTTATTTACGAGTAAAACTCTGATAGAACTTTCAAATTCTTCTTGGTCGCGTCATAAAAGGGCTAATCAATGTGTGCAGCCTTACTTGCGCGGTTGTAAATGGTCACCGGATGGTACATGTTGCCTCAGTGTAGTAAATAATGATGGGGTACATGTGACCGAATTATCAAGGGACCTTTATACGGGTAATGTAGCTGCTGACCGGATTATAGATGTTATGGACTCTGTAATCCATGTCAAAGAAGCTGGGTTGATTTATGACTTCTGCTGGTTCCCTCTTATGAACAGCGCAGTACCTGAAAGTTGTTGGTTAGTGTGATTTTAATATTCCAATGACTACTTTATTAAAACTCCTATCATACAAACATTGCCCTTACGGGCAAAGGAACGTCTGCTGCATGGGTCCACTTCCCTCACACTCCTGTCACATTCTCCATATTTAATAAACAATTATCCATACATAGTATTTACAACATTTTTACAAAAGTACTAATTAATATCTTAATAATTTCAGCTGGCTGACAACCAGACAGAATGCACCTGTGCAGATGTGGGATGCATTTGATGGTTCTCTGCGGTGCTCCTACCGAGGATTTGATGCCGTTGATCAGATGGAACCAGCTATCTCTGTGGCCTTCACAAAAGATGGTAACAGAATTATAGCTGGGTACAAAAAGTTCATTAGAACTTTTGATGTGGAAAGGTAATTAAAGAATATAACTGTATAGTTTCTGTATATTTTTTGTATATTTACACCACAGACTACCTGAAGTATTGTCTCTCCTTGTCCCTTTAAATCCATCCAAAGGTGGTCTGTACAAGATCGCTTTTAGCGATAGGACCGTCCATTATGTCACCCTATGTAAAATTTCTACATTTATATCTGTAATTTGTATGGTGTACATAATAAAGAGTATTCTATTCTGTTATGTGTAATCTCAAATTCAATATTGATTTATTCTAGTTAGGTTGGTAACAAGTCAGCATTTTATAAATATCAAATGTTACCAAAGATTGTCCACAAAATGCTTACCATTTTGTGGGCAATCTCTGGTAATTTTTTTATCTTCGTTAATAGCATTCATAAGCATGCATTTTACAATTTATTTTTTATGAATTCCTGCTACATAGAACTTGAAACAGTCATCTTACTTTATAACCACCATGACCTGGTTTAAGACATAGGATACTTTTTATCCCGTTTACCTTCACATGTGCGAATATTCGGGCGAAAGCTAGTTGATCATAATTCTTTTTAGTAATTAATCTCAACTGACCCACTATTGGGCATGGGTTACACTCATAATATTCCACATAAGTAAATCATTATATTTTGTACACTTAAAAATGTTGAACTTCATCCACAGGCCAGGCAGAGATTTTGCAGAACATAAAATTCAAAGCCCTGCTTCATGTTTCGATACTAGTGACAATCTACTGGCAGTTGGCTCCTGGAACACAAGTATTAGTTTATACAATATCAATGAAATGGGTGCTTACAAGAGTATTGGGAAAATGCATGGCCATGGAGGTAAGAAATTATTTATGTGTATTTTTTTAACTAATAATAATTTCAACCACAGGAATAAAGGCTAGCATCAAGGTTTCAGTTAGTTGTAGAATAGGGTAATATGAAAGTGGCTCATAAAAATAAGGTCCCCATCACGAGAAGCTATTTTTGTAAACAAAGAACTTCTACTAAGTTACCAAACAAATAATCGCTGTATAAAGAATATAAAGTGCTGCCAGCGCTTTATATTCTTGTTTACAAAATTTTAACTTACATGAGAAAACTAAAACATAATACTTACTGTTGGTGCGTTTTACAAACACTAGACATTTGCACAATAATTATTTTGTGGGTAGATAAAAAAAAATCGCCCAAGTGCGTGTCAGACCACGCACAATGAAAGGTTCCGTAGTTAGGATGAATTTATCCATGTAGTTAAAAAGAAACAAACTTATCAATGTAGTTGAAAAACATATACATTCCTACTGCAAATGTAAGTTGATCGACTATTACTCGTTAACTTGTAAAGCCTGCTTAGCTATTATAGTCTTTTAATTTCTTTAATATACTATTGCCGTGATTTTTTTCGCATAACCTAAAACAAACCATTTAGCTGGCAGGGCTAGTCAAGTGTCCCTACATAGGCTTGTCGAATAAATATCGATACATCGATATATCGATATTTTCAATTTGATATATCGATATTTTTGGGCGATATATTTTGTAACGATATATCGATATCCAATATCCAATATCGAAATTGTATCAAAAACTATATTTTCTGCTGCGGTTTCCTCAGAGAGAGTGGCATCTGCTGTAAATCTCGCAGTACCCAATAACAGAAGTCGGCTTACAGCCGAGCACATAAATCAAAGAGTTTTTCTAATGTCTGTATCAGATAGATATTGGTTTAGTTAATAAATAATTAATATTTTTTATTGTTGTTCTTGATTTATTAAAAATGTTTTCTATTGATTAGTATTTATCTAGTAATGTACCTAAGATGACTGAAATAGGTTAGACCTTTTTTCATATCGTACCGATATATCGATATTTTTAAATAAAAATATCGATATCGATATTGATATTTTCAAAAATATCGATATCGATATGTATCGATATTGATATTTTCAAAAATATCGATATCGATATGTATCGATACTTTTTGCATTTCCGACATCCCTCCCTACACTTGATTCTAACAAAAATTTGCACTTTAAAGCTTAATATTACGCAAACGGATCTCTGACTTGTTTTCTCGGACCCGTAATATTTTTAAACGGCCTATCCAACGATACCCCACACCGTAGGATAGACGAGAAAAAAATATCGTCTCCACTTTACGTGCAAGGGAGGTACCTACACTACAATTTTATTTTTTCAAGATTTTATTTTACCAGAATATACCCATGCCAAATTACAGCTTTCTAGTACTTGAGAGTAGATAAGTTCCTTGTTGACTATGGAACTCTCATAATTTAATGTTCGCTTGTTTTAAGGGCTTAAACATCAAATACAAAAATAAACTAGTTTCCGTTCAACACAGATAAGCGTAGCTAGATGTGGCTCGAAATTATTGTAGGGAATAAACAAATCAATATTCCAATAGAGACAATGCTCAAAAATGTGTGGTCCTTATGTGCACTTTAGAGCAGCCGTTCCCAATTTTTGTTGGCCGCGGACCCCTAATTGATCATTATTTTTTCGGCAGATCGCCATTTTAATAAATTCAAAAGTGATCCTTGTAGTTTAAATATTTTCATGTTTGGCTTGAGTCCAATCTAAAAGTAATTCAAATTGCAATTTTCTGATTCGATTTTTTGTTTTAGGAGAGATGAACACTTAATATCGAACAATTTCTCATTCTCTGACACAGTTAACATCGATGGTTTGATATGATTTGCGAATGGATTCTGTACCCAGTCGTTTATTTAACTCTCGGACGGAACTCGGAACCTCTGTCACCCTTCCACGGAACCCCAGTGTTTCGCGGACCACCTTTTGGGAACCGCTGCTTTAGAGCATTGTAGCATTTTTATATTGTGATAATTGTTTAAAAGTTTTCTTTCTCGTTTTCAGGTGGAGTAACACAAGTTAAATTCGCGCCAGACGGCCTACATCTCGTCTCAGGCGCACGCAAGGACCATAGACTACTAGTGTGGGACATCAGATACTACCGTAGACCACTCAACATACTATCTCGCGTAGTGGATACCAACCAAAGAGTTTACTTCGATATCTCGCCGTGTGGCAGGCACTTGGTGACTGGTGGTACAGATGGACTGCTAAGAGTATGGGATGAAGAACAAGTGCATTGGAAATCCAGTTTGGATACTACCGCGGATCAAGGCGATAATGTTACTTATAAGGTTTATATTTTCTTTATTTCTATTTGTTATAAGATTAACCTTTGAACGTTTTATTTGCTGTATACTTATTTGCGCTAACATTGAGCTCTTTAAAATAAGCCATAATATCTCAGCGATCATTGATGCGATAATATTCAGGATTTTGCATAAATCATCATTTGCAGGAACAGCAGAATTTACACCAGGATTTTAATAATTAATTTTACGTTTTTCTTCACAGTTCCCCCTCCACAAAGATTGTTGCAACAGCATCTCCATACATCCACTACGTCCCATCTTAGCGACGGGCTCAGGACAATTCCACTTACCAGACCCACTGCTCTCACCACAGAAGAAATCGAACAGTCGCAATAAGAATGTTAGCGATGGTGTAACTCCAATGACTTCAGGAGAAGTGGATTCTGACATAATCAATGATAATACGTCTATAGTTAATAAAGAAGAAGAGGAATCAGATGAATCTGGTAACGAAAACGAACAATCAACAATGGACATAGACGTGAAATATTCGGACAAAAGTGAAAATAGTTTAGTGTTCTGGTGGATTGGTGAAGTATCTGAATAGACCTCAATATTATAATTTGCATTGTATTTTTATTTTTCGCGTGGTTCATCATGTCGATGTTATCTAGTCTTTAATTAATTGTAAGTTTTTAATCTTCTGATATAAAACCATGCATTTGATATTTTGTTTTTGATAAAATCATTTCGTGTTACCCTATAAAATAAGAGTAGAAAGTGCGATAACTATGTATTATCGCAACATAATAGTTTTGGATGTGGCGTTATCCGACTGGCCGAAAGTATTGTGGAAAGGACAGACATAACCATATACGAGCACCAATTTAAAACGTGTATACGTAGGTATTAGAGTAGGTACTCTCAAAATTGGAATGTGATCTTTCAAATACATTCGATAGTGTTAACCGTGAATCGTCACACCGTTCATGCAAGTTTGTTTGTTTTGGGCTTAACGCAACAGCTATCTAATTACGCAACACATTTTCGTAAACGATTACGACTGATCTGTTTCATTTTGACAGTTCAACAACATTTGTTGCGTTATTTACGTTGTTGAGCAGATTTTTTTTTCGAACTTAAGAAGCTATGGATAAGCTATCTATCTCAAAACTATTCAGATTCTGATTGGTCGTGTATTATGCAATTAGGGTACAGCTCTTAACGTCATAAATATATATTTACTTAAATAATAGATTTCAGTGCCTCGGTAGTAGAGCTTAATCTTACGGACCACAATATTTCAGGTCAAGCAGATGTTCTGCAAGGTTCAATACCTACCATTCTTACTCTTGTTCGAAAACTCTAGTCACTGTTTTGTCTATGTGCGCATTATTTTATCCTAAGCCCTACCTATTTTTATTACAAACTGAACGTCATATAAAAAATATTAAAAAAGAAGCTAGATGAGGTCGGCGTTTCCTATCTGACTACTCTGAGAAGAAAGGCCGAAACAAACAGGTAGGTAGGGGGGGCAGGGTGGGGCAGCTGCCTGGCACCCATGTCTTGGGAAGAAGTATATTGAATTTATAGCAAAAATGTAGCTTTATTATGTATTAAAATAAATTGTTTTCTATAAAATGTCTTGTTATTTGTGTGTGACTGCCACAACGTGGCTTTTCTTTAGTTCTGGGCCTTACAGCTGGCGCCGTAAGGTGAGGGGCACATGGGAAAAGATATTGGATAGTCACTATCTCCGATGAGCTTCTTCACAAACTCATTCTCTTCAAACCACCTGAGCACCTACTGAGCCTCCTCTTGATTGAACTTTCCCTATAAATCCCTGTATCTTGTGTACTTCGAAAGAAGAATATTCTCTTCTTCTTCTTTTCGTGACTAACCTGGTGTCAGAGTTTTAAAGCCGCCCATGGGCTTCTGACTTGGCTTCGCATGCCGTCGAGAAATATCTCTCAGACCGGTTTCCGGTTGCCGGTTAAGAATATTATATAATAGGTAATCATCCTCGTAGCGGATATAAATGAGCTTTGTAGGTCGTCCTCCGTGTACCTACTTCACGCCGGTGTTTTAAAATTATTTAATTCTTCTAGGTCGTTCTGAAATCCCGTAAAAGATTGTTGAAATCCATATTTACTAAGGCACAATTCGATATTAGGAATAAAATTACCTCGGAGCACACTTTATTCGGATTGAATCGATCAGCTGATTCAAATAAAATCCGCCATCTTCTTAACAGTGAACCGGTGGTGTTTAATTTTGACAGCTACTAATCAATTGCTTAGCGACCTCTTAGCGCTAAATATCGTTTATGAATAAGAATGTTACTAATCAATTGCTTAGCAATTGATTAAAATTAATAAGACAGATGTAAATGATTGTTTTGTGTGAGAAAAAAAATAAAGGTTCAAACAATAATCAATCTTATTGTTTTGAAGAAATAGTACCAATCACATTGTATGAAAACAATCTCAGCTCAGGCGCTACTTTTACAAAACATAGGTCAATTTGAGTGGAACACAGGTTCCTTTATTGATAATAGGGTGTTGAACTTAACAACTAATAGGTACCTATTCTTTGATACCCGACCGCAACACGGGCGCGGTGGCGCGTTCATTTTAAAGCCTACGTTAGTTGAACGTACCCAAATAGTAAAACTTATTCGTTTTATTGCCAAGCGCGGGCGGAACAAGCGGAAATATTTAACAACTCTTTTCAAAAAGATATTATCATTTGATTTAGGGCTACGTTACAAATTCGTTTATGAGTTTTGGTCGTTTCGGTATTCGAATTGTTGGGCTTATTGGTTTTGTTCTGCCTAGGGAATGGCAGTTTTTAAGCCTTTTTAATGACTTTCGAAGCGTTGTGTTTGATAATTAACAAATGTTTTATTTGTAATGAAACGTTTACTAACAAGAAATCCTGCCATTTGCTCTGATTTATTTTTATCCACAGGTGTCGCTGACTACTGAATAAAGCGCGAACAATTTATTTCTGATTTCGCTTATCTTCGACTATTTTTCCATCTAGGCGGCTGTTCTTTCCGTACTGGACTGCATATAGCATTTCTAGAAGAAAAAAAAACACCATAATCATCATTTTAGCCGACAGACGTCCACTGCTGGACATGGGCCACCCCCAAACACCGCCAAATCGACCGGTGCTGTGATTCTCGCATCCAACGGATTCCTAAGGCCTTCAACAGGTCATCGGTCCACCTTGTGGGTTTATTTTGCTCGCTTATTAGGTACTGGGATTTCGTAAAACAGAGAAGAGATAATTATAATAATTATGAAGAGGAGCTCTTATCAAGCATAGGCCGGCAATATGCTTTTAATCTTCAAGTAACCTAAATGTTATAAAAATAATCACACATAGGCGTACCTACCTACCGATGTATCGTAATTTTTTGGTTACCTACGAAACATGTTTAAGAGATAATTCAATATATGAATATACCTATTGAGAAATAAGTGAGCCTTGACTCATTTTTCTTGTGATCGACTTTTGTAATAACGACCTTGGTTACATTGAAATTGCCTTCATTGCTAGGGCTTTCAAGTTTACCTAAATGTGAAAAGACTTATTTTATGCAGTTTTTGCATGCTGCACAAGTGCAGCTAGTTTAAAAAGTGTCGGTAGGTTCTAGGTTCAAGAATAAAATGAATCTGTTCTCGTCTATTCTGTAAAAATCTCACGGTGAAAACAGGTGAAGTGAGCTGACATTCCACCTCATGTTAGGGATCAGCGCCGGCCCTAGGGTAGAGCGAGTGTCAGTAGCGGTCACTCTAGGCGCCAGAGTACTACTTAGTCTGTGGCCAGATGGCAAGGGGCGTCAAAAAGCCAAATGCGGAAAACTATTTCCAGAATAAAATATAAATACCTATACAGCGCCTTTTGAGAGGAGCGGGAGCATTTTAATATTATTTAGTGACTGATTGAAATTAACACCAAACACTAATTGAATTAGGTGTTCATATAGTAGAAACGCAGGAGTATACTAATTAAGTAGAGCTACTTAATTTAATTTAAATTCAATAGGTAAGTTACTTAAGTATTAGCAAGAAAATTTGTGTGTTATTATTTATTTAAGTATCATGAAACCGAAGTAGAATTTACGTGAAGTGAAAGCGTCGATCAAAGGGCGACGAAAGACAAACTCGCTTTACCCTGTTCAAGTGCTAGGGCCGGCGATGCTTGGGATTGACACTATTGACAGCTGACTTCACTTTTTCACGGTGAGATTATTACATAAAAGCAGCTACAGTTCTGCTAATACTGACCGACTGAACTCCAATAACACATGGGCTTATAAAATATGTTCATTGATAGTGACAAATCCAATATCCACTATTACAATGAACGATCATGAGGCGATATTGCTACATTAATTTACCTACGTATAATATTACTGTTATTAGCAAACAGATGGATACTGTTGTCGATCGTCTCTGGCTCTAGCTAGACAATCCTAATAACGATATTAATACAAATCCAGAAAAAAATCCCTGTCCAACCGTTATAACTTACTGGGGATCAAAATTATAGGGAGGTCAGTTAATAATTTCTCGACGGCTGGTTGGTCGGTCTATTCTTTTTTAAAAACTTCAAACTCACTAAGTTTTTTAAAGATATTCGAGATCGTATTTCGTTCAAGTACGTGTTGGTTATCTCACTATGTTTTCCTTCAACGTTTTTAGAACCGATCGAGGTCAAGAGGAGGTCCAATTCGCTAAAAAAACAAACAAAAAATTATTTTAAGCGCCAACTTCAGACTAAATTAAAAACCAAGACATAGCGCTGTCAACAGTGCAGTGAAGCCGTTTCGTAAAAATGTGTGCACTTTGTGTGGTGTAGTTTGATTGTAGTTTGATTGTAAAAGGTTGTAAATGTGTGCGTGTGAGCGTGTATGCACAGAGCGGCGGTGTAGTTTTGGCATGCTTCACTGTATTGTTCGCAGCGCTCTGTCTTTGTTTTTTATTTGGTCTGAGGCGACAACAATTAAAATTATTCCAAACTGTAGGAAGCGAAATGTTCCCATCCCCTAAATGCGAACTCTATGAATACAGCGTAGTTATCTTCCTACAACGAGCTATTATAAAAACAAGTTTGAGCAAGGTCTCGACAAATACGAAGGCAGTCAAAATGTCAACGTAGACAGCCCTAAGATATGACGTTTCAAGATAACCTCGCCGATATCATTAGGCTTTTAAACTGAGACGTGCTCCGTACTATGAAGTTACCTTAGTAACCATCTCCTAAGAATCACGTACCGTAACTAATTAGTAATAGGTATGTTTTTAGGTAGCAACACTCGACGTGATTATCTATTAATTTCAGAATAAGGTGAATAATAGTTACACAAAATCAATAAATCCTATTTTATTTTATTTATTTTTTTACTTTTTTAATGAAGAATTCCGCCCATTGTGTCACCCTATGTAAAGTTTCATTTAGATCTGTAATTCCCATGGTCACATAATAAAGAGTATTCTATTCGATCAGGATAATGAGAAATGTTTTCTGGATTCGCTTGTTAATCTATGTACAGATTGTACCATCCACAAAGATGCGTCCCACTCCGCGAGTACTGTACTGTGTAAGCTGTCGGCCGATTATAGGGGATTAACACTATTGATAGCTCACTTCACCTAAGTTTCACGGTGATATTTTTACAGAATCGATCGGCTGCACTTTAGTACGGAGCGGAGCGGAGTGGGGCGCGTCTTCGTGGATGGCACTATCTATACTTTGCCATTCACTATAGTGAAGCACCTGCTCTGCACCGAAGCTGTTCTTATATTAACAAGTTCAGTGCCCTCCTGGAGGGTTCACCTAGTCGCATACGGGATGCCGGGAGCCCTCGCGGAGGGCTCATTTTAAATGTAGGTTTTTCTTAGCGAAAACAGCATTACAAACCGTGATAATAAAATCTGATGTACATTTTAGCAAGATTTATTAGTATATGCGTTGGTTTTAAAATCCAAGGATTTTGTTTTATTTTTTATTTTTTGTTCAAGGTTACAAATATTCACAAAAAATTTAAAAGGTACGTATACCGACAAGACTCCCTGAAAACACAATTTTACTTCGTTTTACAGTGTTTTATAACACGATTTTAAACCTAATGCCGTTGACCCTCCGCGATGGTTAACTTTAGCGCAAACGTAGTGCCGGCAACTCACTTCACTTCCAATATGGCGGCATGGCTTATGAGTTCTATGAAAAGTGGGTGGAGTCGAATGTGTTAAGTAAGTCATCATCATCATTATCATCTTCCTGCCCTTGTCCCAGTTACTTGGGGTCGGCGCAAGCGCAACACGTTTTCTTATTCTACTCTCCCCTGTCAACCGTCACGCTGTCATTCACTCCCTTTATTATTAAGAAAGTATTCCCTAAAAAATTTACATTTTAAAATATTCCTAGTGATAACTGCAATAATAAGTGCCTATTACTCTCAGTAATTGCCTGGTAACGATAATATCGATTGCTGCTATTAGCTAATGGAATAAAATTGACCCATTTTTCGTAGATGCGAAACCGTACCGTTAGAGGCATAATCCCGAAAATTTCCGAAAAAAATTAGGTAATTTGTAATATCAATAACTATCAAGTGGTCGTTAGATTTTGTAACACGAGTTCATTCGACAATTGGGTTCGATCGTTAGGTAGTTGAATTGATTAAATACTGTACTTTCTTTTGTAATAGTAACCACTAGATAGTAGTGATAGCCTAGTGGTGTGACCGTCGGACTGCCAAGTCATAGGTCTCGTGTTCGAACCCAAGGCACGCACTTCTGAATTTTCGGATTCATGTGCGTATTGTATAATTATTATCATATGCTTCAATAACGGTGAAGGAAAACACCGTGAGTAAGAATGCCTGAGAGATATTTCTCGACGGCCACACGAAAAAGAATACCTATGACTACTAGAAAGTGTTTATTTTATGTTAAATATCCTACATCTAAGACACGTAAGCTGGAAGTGCTAGAAATTCAAACATATCCTTATCTTACATAACAAAATTACAAACAAACATTGCGTTTTACGAGTGGTCTGGTACCTCGGCGTAGGCGATACGTATCTCGTAGCCGTAGCGGGCAGCAAATAAGTCGGCGTCGTAGACAGCTACACGCTACGGCGTAGCCTTCGTAGCAAAAATATTGCTTTACAGAAGGCTTACTTGATAAGGAACTGAGAAATATGTTTCTACGTAACTGCAATTTACGTAATTAAGAAGAGCCTTGAACGAATGCATTGCGTTTAAGCGATAAGTATTTTTATCTAGGTGTTTCTGAGGGCAGTTTTCTTTTGCATTCCTGGACCTTTTAGGGCATTTCTATTTTGTGTCAGCATTATGTTACCAAAGGAAGCTACGAAAAGAAATATGTCTCAAGTTTACTGCCCCAGAGTGATGTTTTGTTTGCTCAGCCATACCGGTTATTTATTACTGTTATATGGTAGGTATACAGTCCAACTTTCTATTATCGGTCAGCTAGATTGAAACACTAGTTTCTGCCCTGACTTTTGTTTACTGTTTTATTTACTTTTTTAAACATTTGTTATTTTGCGCATTATGGTACATTGGTAGCAGTGGATAATTATGCGATTGAAAAGGAAATTTCGTTGAACTTAAACGATTAATTTGAAGGCCAGCAAGTTTCTTACCGATTTATGCTAATAATACCTCATTGGGCCAGTAGAGTGCAAACTAGTGTCACAGGAGCGCTTAAAATTACTAATGGTCAAGACTATAAACAAAAACAAATCCTTTCGCTTACCAATAGTAATATTTTTGATTACCAAGCAGCAGCCTAATTACGTAATGCACGATCAATAATAAATTGAAACAGATTGCTAGTCCATTGCTTCATAAGTTCGAAAAAAAATCTGCTCAATTTTTTTTAGTCGAACTTATGAATCAATGGACTAGCAATCTGTTTCAATTTATTATTGATCGTGCATTACGTAATTAGGCTGCTGGGCATGAATAGATTCGTAAAGTAATTTTACCTGTGATAGCTACTTCCATATGGGAGGTTCTACTATGCAAAGCTATGAGGTCTTTGCTTCATTATTGGAAAAGATTCAAGAGTCTTAATTTTAACCAATAACAGTACGTACATTATAGGAATCGGCCATTAGAAGTGGATTTAATGGTAATGAATTCACCACAGACTTCTTGCAGTATTGTCACTTCTCCCTTAATCCATCCAAAGGTTGTCTGTAAAAGATCGCTTTTGAGACCGACAATTGGACGTAGTTAAACAGAAATCCAACCCACACAGAGTTAGTTTTGAGATATTCAAGTTTTAAGATCAGATCGTGTTATGTGATTGTATGACCTGCCATAGATACGGGGTGGTAATGTATGGTCATAATGACATGATGCGTTGGGATTGTTTTTGTGATATTAAAGTTTTGACACTACTAAGAGTGTTTTTGTATACATAACTCATTTTCGGTTGGATCCTTTCTGCTTAACTACGTCCAATTATTTTCACCCCTTGTAAAATTTCTACATTTATGTCTGTAATTTTTACGGCGAATATATTAAAGAATATTCTTTCTATCTTTAAATCTAGAAGACTATTACAAGCTAGGTTAAAGCACTGCATATTCACAGGCCAGCGCAGATCTTCAAACCATTTCCTTATACAGACGTTTTACGATTATTGTGACGTCACAATACCCAACTGCCCTATTCTCGTATATACGTACGCGACAGCTCCAAGATTTACGAGGTAAGCAAACGAACATCCGCTTCACTTCCCGCATCGCAATCGTATCACATTCGTATCTTATAATATACTGGCTTCTGCCCGCGGCTGAGTCCGCGTGAAATTTCTTGTTTTAACATACTTAATGATACACTCGGCAATACTGTAGCTTCGCATTAGTGAATGAATTTTCAGAATCCGATCAGCGGTTCTGAAGATTACCCCCTACATAAAAACTCACTTTAACCTCTTTATAATAATTATTACTAGCTTTTGAGCCCTTTTCGAGAACGTGATTACATATATCGCCGTCCCCGGCTGGATGGTTTAGAACAAGAATAAAATGATAACTGCCATTATCATAGTTTTAGTGTTATGCCATTTTTGGTATCTCTGGGTGCTAATACATAATTTTCTTCGTAGTTTTTATACAGTTATTTACGAAGTTAAAAAATGTTACAATAGTATTCAAAGATTTAGAACAGGTCTTTAATTACGAGAATAAAGTTTTAACATAATATTATCAAAATGTATTCCCAATTGTTAGTATGACAAACAGTCATACAATTATGTTCTCGTGAACAAATATTCGACTAGATAATGATAAATGCAGTTATTTTATTCTTGTTCTAAACCATCCAGCCGCTTTGTATATGATATGTTAGTAAAAATGCTGTTGTTTTTTTACTATCATTTTGAATAAAACTAATGTTGATGACCATGTCATAGTTTTATTAGGAAAAAATTCAAATTTCAAATTCAAAGTCCTTACCAGATTATTTGTTACAATATTTACGAGAATAAGACGATATTAAAATACACTCGAGAGCAATGAATCCGGGTCACTTAAAGAATGTTAAAAATCTCGGAAACTAAAAATGATAGGTTAATGCAATAAATTGTATTTAATAGACAATGTAATACTCCTTAAATGAAAGTAAAAAAAATATGAGTCACCATACATTTTATTAACACAAAATTACATAAAGAAAAAAACTGCTGATCTCTCCTTAAAACAAAAATAGGAAACATGAAATTTTTGAACTTTATTACGATTTTCTTGAATTTTAATACTTCGTATTGCCTCCTCGTACTTCCATTACTGCGTTTACGCGGTTTGGCATGCTGTACACCAAGTTCCTTATACGATTTTGGGGAATATTCTCCCATTCCTCTGTGAAAGCAATTTTGAGCTCACGAAGCGTGATTGGGGGAGGGTTTCGTTGTTTTACGCATCTGCCTAGCTCGTCCCAAGCATGCTCGATCGGGTTGATATCCGGGCTGCGCGCTGGCAACTCCATACGAGTAATGTTCATCTCTTGAAGGTAGTCATTCACAATCCTACCTGTATGAGGTCGGGCATTGTCATGCATAAATATAGCATCCTCACCTAAATTGACCATAAATGGACCAACGTGATCATTGAGGATTTCTTCCACATATCTTACGCTAGTTAAAGAGCCGTTTTCTATGATCACCAGCTCTGTGCGACTTTCAGAAGAAATTCCGGCCCACACAAGTACAGACCCACCACCGTAGGCTACTTTTTCTTCGATGCATGCTTGCTTGAATCTTTCCCCTGGTCTTCGATACACTCTGTGTCTTCCATCGTGCTTGTAGAGCATAAATTTTGATTCGTCGGAGAACATAACTTTTGACCAATCTTCAATACTCCAATTTACGTGGCTCTGGGCATATCTTAGTCTTGAAATACGATGCCCACGCTCCAGTTTAGGGCCGTTTGCAGGTCTAAGGGGTTTTAAGTTAGATTCAGCAAGCCGACGTCTTACTGTCCATGCACTTGGGTTACTTCCTCCGAGGCGTCGAAACTGATTTGTGAGTTCAGTTCCTGTGAGAAAGCGATTTCGAAGCATGGTGTTCACCAAGTATCGGTCTTCTCGTGCTGTGGTACACCTGGTTCTGCCCGTTCCTGGTCTGCGTAGGTTAGAACCAGTTTCTTCGTAACGTCGGAGAACTCTTTGTACTGTTGACAGCGACACACCGACAGTCCTGGCTGTATCGCGCTGACTCCGGCCGGTTTCCAGCATTGTAAGTATTCTGGTGCATTCTTCAGGCGTAAGCGACATAATTTCAGCTTGAATAATGAATATAGAGCACTATCAACATGGTTTATGTACCCACATAAATGACAGATTACAAACAAAAGCAAAACCAAATGCTGTAATTTCGTAGTTCCATCTTCGAAAGTGGCCCTTTTTCAAATTTGATTTTTTTATGATATAACTTTACAATAACTAAGAAGTTTTAATACCTTCATTTAAGGAGTATTAAATTGTCTATTAAATACAATTTATTGCATTAACCTAGCATTTTTAGTTTCCGAGATTTTTAGGATTCTTTAAGTGACCCGGATTCATTGCTCTCGAGTGTATTATCAGTATAATTTGCTCCATAAACCCTGTAGAATAAAATGATAAGTGAAGAGAAAAAAAGATATTTGATTCTGGTCAGGCTGTACGGGGAATAAAATGATAATCGACATCATACAACTTAGACGATGATTAATTTTGACTAAATTCTTATTTTTGAAATAATATTTCTATTTTGATACTTAGGCGTATTTCACTAAAACACTTAGAACAAACGAATAATAACCTATTTTAAAAGCTGACATCCATCTGTCTACGTCCAGTATTTAAGGAGCAATCGACGAATACATGTTTTTATTTTTCCTGAAAAATTGAATCTTTGTAGTTATCATTTTATTCTCCGGGGACGGCGATATATTTACAAATATTGTTCGTTTAATAGTATAGTATGGATAAGAATAGAAGTATCGAACTCCATATTTGTGCAGTGCTCACGGGTTTTATAGTACCTATTTAGATTTTTATTTGTGTTGTGATTTAAGGAAGAGTGTCATGGTTGTAAATAAAGTTGGAGTGTCATGTCCAATAATCTTGCACCATTCTTCTTGGTCGTACGTCTGAATTAAAAAACGGAACCCTTATAGAATCACTCGTGTGTCTGTCTGTTCGTCTGTCACAGTCAATTTGCTCCAAATGTAATTGACCGATTAAGTTGAAAGGAGATTCTTTTTTTGTTCGGCGATTAGGCCCACCAAAAATTGTGGCGTCTATTAATGAAACGCGTGGTGATTTGTTCCTTATGATCTCTAGATTACAGTGATAGTAATAATCTTACTTCGTCTAACGGGAATGTTGAGAAATACGACCATAAAATAAAACGTAACTAAAAGAGTAATTTTTTAGTAAGTAGGTTGGCCTCACCGATATTCTAATGGAAGTGTATAGAGTGCCGCCGCATCATCATTCTCTTACCCAAACTCAAACTCAAAGCATTTATTTCAATTAAACCATTACAGGCACTTTTGAATTGTCAAGGAACCGGTCAGTCAAAAATATGAAGCTAGTTGCCCATTCCAAAGCGTAGTAGGTACCTATGGAGAAGAACGGGCAAGAAACTCCACGGACACTCTTTTAAATTAAATAAAACTCCTATACCCCCCTATACCCTTATCCTGACAATTCTCTTGCATCATCATTCTCCGGCCCATATCCCAATTTATTTGCGGTCGGCGCAAATTGTCTTTTTTTTTCCATACTTCTCTATTGGTCGCCATCTCGGTAGTCACACCCTTTCCAGCCATATCATTTTGCACGCCGAGTTTAGCCGGTATACCGCCTTGCTGGTCTAGTGGTCGCAAATACTACTGTTGAGCGCGAGGTCCCGGGTTGGGGAAACTGTTATTGGGTTTTCCATCTGGAATTTCTCAGTAGCATGGGAGTGAAACATACTTGGCGAAAGATGGGTGTACTACAATACCTCTGTCTAACCCTTTAGGGAAATATAGGCGTGATGTTATGTAGCCGGTATATTCTGTAAAAATATCACCGTGAAACAGGTGAAGTGATTTTTACAAAATAGGTCGACAGTTCTAATTTCGATCATTTTCGCCTCATCTCTTAAAAATCCATAGGCATCAGGTGTGTGTGGACTGTGGATGTTCCAGGCCTACCTGTACATGAGCCTGACCACCAAATGAATTTAATTGTTACACAAAACTGTTCTGACAAAATCATTCATCAAAAGCAGAGTTTATTGCGCGACTAGCATATACAACGTTCCGACATCAATCGTAGGATAGCACAACATACGTCTGGTCGGAGGACCCTCCTATTGCTATAGAGGATGAGTGAACTTTACATCCTATTCCTCATACCTTTTATATAGACACGTGTATCAAGCTAAACTGTCGCAGTTTTGCCTGTTCAGTTCGGCCTTCCAGAGTGTATTTTGCTTAAATCCGCAAGACATAGATCCATCCATCACTTCCCACTAATCCCTTCTTGACTTAATAACTTTGGTGTAAAAGCCGTTTGTTAAAGACAGATGGCGCCACTATTACGTCAGACTGTTTAAGTTAGTAACTTCAGAAATTAAATAATCGTCTGGAAAGTTAATATAAAAAGTGATTTATGAATTTGGTTGTTTATAACTTTCTAGACTGTTCTGTTTAAATTATTAACAATTCTAGCTATTAATTCGTAAGTGAGTCAAATAAACTTGTTAGGTTTTTTTGACCCCTTAATAAATTCTGTAATTGCTCATGGTCTTTATTCCACGTTTATCTAATAACAAACAATAGGTAATATGAGTATTCTGAAATGAAGTCCACTAGGTGGCAGCACTGAGATGTCAAGTCCGGGCGCCTGTCAAAAGTGTCAAAGCGCAAATATTTTCTTTAGTTGTGACTGAATGATGAACGAATGAATGAAACAAATGATGAACGTCATAATATATTTTATATTCATTGTCGAAATGGAAGACCTCTTGTCAAAGTGGCGCCGACTAGCGGGGTGAAATTTCATGAAAACCCTCATTAATGTGTTGAATGTATTTCCGTATCATTTTTTTCTAGACCACCTAGTCTAGAAGAAAACAAGGTCTTTTTATGATTCCAACAAGTTTAAAAAAGATGGAGTGAATCAGTTGCTAATATTCATTTAGCTCCAGATTCTAAATATTTAAAATATGTGGGTCATCATGTTGCTACTATTAAGTTCTTCAGTTAAATAATTACGGTATGTTCTAGTTTTGCAGTGAAATTGAGTAGTTGTGTAGTGACTAGTGGTCGTCCAATGGTCGAAATTCGACCATAATTCATTTAAGTTTTAACCGGTAAAGCCCTGGGTGACCCTCAAGCACGTCAATTAGCACGTTAATTAGTTGTTTATCAGGCCTTTAACGGTTAAGTTTGATAGGATATTTTAGGATAGTTCATACTAGTTCACTTCTCCACCCCCAGAGAAGTTCTAGTTCCTTCTCTTTTTTAGTCCCCCTCAGTCATGATGCGTTCAGAGTCCCACTGTTGTGTACCTGCCTAAATTCGCTTTGTTTTTATTTGTATCTTTTTTTTTATAATTTCATTTCTGTGTAACTATTGTATGCCCTAAGGGCGGGATATAGCAGATCGCAATTTAATTATTTAATAAGACCTGTATTATGTACCTACCTATGATCCACAATAAAGATATTTGATTGATTGATTAATTCCATCTATAGTACATACTAATTCCATACTGCCATGACAATATTCTAAGGTGAAAATAATGTTTTATCAACAATATTTTTTTAAATCATACCTAAGTCCTTCTGTAGACTTTACTTCACTTCTTTCTACCTACAGACTTACTAATAAAAATTTACGCACGACGTATACCAGGCTTATAACATCAACGTTACCAATAAACGATATTTGACGTTTCAGTTGTATACCTACATCTGGTGTAACAGATGTCTGATTTTGTACAACCGTTATTCAGCCCTCGGAGTAGTTGTTGTAAGTTTAGTGAAAGTGGCAATATCAATGTAAAATTAAAAATTAATAAAATAAAATAAAAAGAGTAACACCAAACTTTATAAAGCCGTTAAAAACTCTGTGAAACTCTCTCTGTACCGTGTACCGTGTGTTAACTGGCTATTAACTTGTTTTCATTCTCGTTTCGCCGAAGTTCGCCAGCTTTGACGAAACTTAGTTCTCAACAGGCGTAGCCTTAGGGCAAGATTCACAGATCGCACATTGATTTAACTTTACTAAGTAGGCGTTACATAATTATGAATCTTATTTTCATGCGTATATGCGTGACACCCCGTGTCTCGGAAAGTACGTTAAGTTGTTGGTCCCATGCCTGCCATGCTATTCTGTAAACATCTCACCGTGGAAACTTGAAGGGTGAAGTGAGCTGTCAATAGTGTCAATCCCTGTGGAATGACAGCTCACTTCACCTAAGTTTTCACGGTGAGATGGTTACAGAATACCACTGCTGATCTCTCTCCGGCCGTGTCGTATTGTCGTCCCATCGGACTATGAGAGTGGGGGAAACGAGAATGCACCTGTGTCTGCGCACCCACTTGTGCCCTGTAATAGGTATCTCCCGCTTCGATGGCTAGTCTCCGCTGTGATTGGCCGACATGGCCGAAATTCGGTCTGGAGGACTATTTAAATTTTTATAGGTATTCATATAAGCGAATTTGCGCAAGCATTTCATTCGAATGTGAACATTAATACAATACGAATAATTGTCCAATTTGTATTCGACGCTAACTTTACTTCGCAAAGTATTATAGTCAAAGTGCGGTTTGTGAATCCTGCGCTAAGTTTCTCATTGACGAGTTCCTGAGTTTCCGAGTTTCCGTACTCAATAATATTTATGTGTCTTCGGTGTACGGATTTGAATTATAACAAAATTCTAACTTGTTTAGCCTAAGTTTGGCTTCTAGCTCTACAACTGCAAACTACCTGGAATGTTTGTGTGTAGTTTGAAACTACTCGTATTGAGCAAATTATGAGGCAACGATGTATTTGATTGTAACTTCTACGACCACGTAAATTATAAGTTTTAGACAGTTCCGAATTTGAAGTTTTGAAAGAAAAAAACAAACAATGAAAATACGTTTATTTGCGGTAAACATGACGCGAAGAAATAACACAAACAATAAAGTCCAAGTTGGTGGAAAATAAGGTTCGCATGCTGCGACCCTAAGCGAAACAGAACCACAGCGCTGGTTGTCAGCGACAGCCGGCGTTGACGTGATGACGTCAACCGTTGCAGCATACAATGAGACACTCTCACTCTCTCTCTGTCTACTTTCCTATCGCAGGTATGCTGGAAGAGATTTCTTTAGAAATAAACATCACCTTTGTACGTATTTTTCTGTTCCCTCTTTTCTTGTCTGTTTGTATGTGTGTACATAAACTGTTAAATAAATAAATAAATGAGAATGAGATACAAAAAGCAAACCCTTATCCTTATCCTTATCCTTACATATTATAAAACAAAGCATCCCGCCGCGTCCGTCTGTCTGTCTGTCTGTCTGAACGCGATAAACTCAAAAACTACCGAACGGATTTTCAAACAGTTTTCACCAATGGACTGCTCCGTCCATTGGTGAAAACTGTTTTCATGCGGTAGGTTTTGGTGTATAATTCATTAAGGTTTTGTGTAAATTTGCTGAAATAGGTCAATTATTGTTGAAAATGTCGGAATAAATCATGCCGACTGGGAGCTTTACTGGCGTGCGCCAAATATGTTCTACAGAACGGTTCATCTTAAAAAGTTCAACAAAAAAGTCCGCTATGGCATATGTCTATCTTCTAAGGATGACCCACAGTAGCCATCATTATCTTTCGGAATTTGATAAAAATTTCGTTGTCATTTCCGAAGCTATTTTGACCGGTATTTGATCCTTATCCAAAAAAATAAAATATAAATATATCGGGCATATAATTTAGATTAAAATATGCCTGACATCATATTATTTAAATGAATAGTTTAAAAGATATCTCAGGTTCAAAATTACGCGTAACAAAATAATTATGGTTGACGGCTACGCGGGTGCAGCGGTAGGAGTCAATGACCTTTTCCTCGGCTATTAGGTATGTAATCCCGGTAGTACGATCCCGTGGGATATTTTGCGACATCCCCGCGGGCGAAGTCGTGGGCAAAAGCTAGTAGGAAATAAAATAAATACACAATACAAGAAATCGTAGAGTAGTATTTATTGGGTTTTGATCTGACCTAATTTGACTGATCTTAAAAAAAATACTGATCTCATAGCGTTTATTTATAAAAAAGCTTTGTTAAGTTGTTGTTTACAAACATGGAGACCTATAATAAATTACCTTCTAGTCTAGATATTTATTACTTAACTTTATTTTTCTTGTCGTCGCTCGTATTTTCATGTCCAAGAGTGTCCACAGTCCGCTCTTGTCTCTAGTGAGTTGACAAGACAAAGAGTTGATAAACTGTCTGACATCCTTAGACTCGCTTGTAAGTTTTATCTCGAGTAGATATTTATCATTCTGCCATATAACTTATGTTCACAAGCTTCCCATGAAAAGCGTTTTATTCTCCAAGTAAAGTCCCTAAAGCCGAAGTGTGTGGAATAATAGATAGGTCTTAAAAGATTGCGGAAAGTTAAAAAGTATGCATGTACATATTTTTATATGAGCTAAGTTATCCATTCTGATTTTTTCGAAGGACTTAATGTAGGTAGAGCGTTATAGAACTACACTCGAGAGCAATGAATCCGGGTCACTTAAAGAATGTTAAAAATCTCGGAAACTAAAAATGATAGGTTAATGCAATAAATTGTATTTAATAGACAATGTAATACTCCTTAAATGAAAGTAAAAAAAATATGAGTCACCATACATTTTATTAACACAAAATTACATAAAGAAAAAAACTGCTGATCTCTCCTTAAAACAAAAATAGGAAACATGAAATTTTTGAACTTTATTACGATTTTCTTGAATTTTAATACTTCGTATTGCCTCCTCGTGCTTCCATTACTGCGTTTACGCGGTTTGGCATGCTGTACACCAAGTTCCTTATACGATTTTGGGGAATATTCTCCCATTCCTCTGTGAGAGCAATTTTGAGCTCACGAAGCGTGATTGGGGGAGGGTTTCGTTGTTTTACGCATCTGCCTAGCTCGTCCCAAGCATGCTCGATCGGGTTGATATCCGGGCTGCGCGCTGGCCACTCCATACGAGTAATGTTCATCTCTTGAAGGTAGTCATTCACAATCCTACCTGTATGAGGTCGGGCATTGTCATGCATAAATATAGCATCCTCACCTAAATTGACCATAAATGGACCAACGTGATCATTGAGGATTTCTTCCACATATCTTACGCTAGTTAAAGAGCCGTTTTCTATGATCACCAGCTCTGTGCGACTTTCAGAAGAAATTCCGGCCCACACAAGTACAGACCCACCACCGTAGGCTACTTTTTCTTCGATGCATGCTTGCTTGAATCTTTCCCCTGGTCTTCGATACACTCTGTGTCTTCCATCGTGCTTGTAGAGCATAAATTTTGATTCGTCGGAGAACATAACTTTTGACCAATCTTCAATACTCCAATTTACGTGGCTCTGGGCATATCTTAGTCTTGAAATACGATGCCCACGCTCCAGTTTAGGGCCGTTTGCAGGTCTAAGGGGTTTTAAGTTAGATTCAGCAAGCCGACGTCTTACTGTCCACTTGGGTTACTTCCTCCGAGGCGTCGAAACTGATTTGTGAGTTCAGTTCCTGTGAGAAAGCGATTTCGAAGCATGGTGTTCACCAAGTATCGGTCTTCTCGTGCTGTGGTACACCTGGTTCTGCCCGTTCCTGGTCTGCGTAGGTTAGAACCAGTTTCTTCGTAACGTACAGTACTTCAGTACTCTTTGTACTGTTGACAGCGACACACCGACAGTCCTGGCTGTATCGCGCTGACTCCGGCCGGTTTCCAGCATTGTAAGTATTCTGGTGCATTCTTCAGGCGTAAGCGACATAATTTCAGCTTGAATAATGAATATAGAGCACTATCAACATGGTTTATGTACCCACATAAATGACAGATTACAAACAAAAGCAAAACCAAATGCTGTAATTTCGTAGTTCCATCTTCGAAAGTGGCCCTTTTTCAAATTTGATTTTTTTATGATATAACTTTACAATAACTAAGAAGTTTTAATACCTTCATTTAAGGAGTATTACATTGTCTATTAAATACAATTTATTGCATTAACCTAGCATTTTTAGTTTCCGAGATTTTTAGGATTCTTTAAGTGACCCGGATTCATTGCTCTCGAGTGTATTATCTATAATTATTTTTTTAACATTTATTTGGAAATTTTTCAAGTTTTGGGTAGGTACCAATTTTTTTAAACTAATTTCATTACGAAGTAGGACGCTCTACCTATTTGTTTATAGTTTTTGTCAGTACCTAATATTTGTAATTACACAAAAAAACAGCTTTGTTTTCGTTTTAATAATTAACTCCAAAAACTTAATGCATTTATTTGAAATACTTGGTGTATTTACAGGTACTTTTGAATTGTCAAAGGGTCGTTCAGTCAGAAAGATGAAGCTAGTTGCCCATTCCAAAGCGTAGCGGGTTCTTAAGGAGATGAACGGACAAGAAACTCCACGGACACTCTTTTAAATCAAAATATTTTGACAAAATATTGGTTACATCATTCATGTTGAAATTATACATATGAAAACGATGTAGAAAGACGAGCTCGTTAAAAGCGTCCGCAATAAAACGATAAAAAAAAAATAAGCCGTGGCAGCTGAGAGACGACCAGTCCCTACTAACCGTGTGAAAAGGTTATAACTTTCTAAAATGAAAAGTAGGAACGCTAGTAGGTATCTGATAGTTATTGGAACGAAGTTCTTTAAAACTCTAAAGATCAAAAACAAAAACTTTGACACTTCAAACTTCAGACCATACCAGTTGTCTCTCTATTCTTCTTCTTTTCGTGTTGTTAGTGACTAACCTGGTATCAGAGTTTTAAAGCCGCCTACGGGCCTCTGACTTGGCTTCACATGCCGTCGAGAAATATCTCTCAGGTTTCCTCACGATGTTTTCCTTTACTGTATTAATACATAATATACAGCGAAAGGTACTTCGTTCCAACCGAATGTCCCACGACACCTCCCAACTTTTTTTTGTTTTTCATCTAAGTAGGTATAAAGTGCAGGCCACACTCGGAACGAAGCGAAACGAACCTAAGTTCGTTTGGAGGAAAGCTAAACGAACTTACCTTCGTTTCGCTTCGTTCTCAGTGTGGCCTGCGGTTAGCTATAAGTCAACTGCTTACTTTTATGTAGCAAGTTGTTTCAGTAAACGACACAACGTTCAAATTTAAAGTCGCATGATCGCCTATAGTGTATTTCGTCTAGGTCTTGCCTCCTATACATAGGTACATTTATACTGCAGCTAACCCATGTCAACCTTTCAGCTTTATGTATGCCTGGTACTTACTTGTACGTCCTGTATCACACTCACACATTTACATAGCTTGTATATTATTATCATGACATAGTACGGGTAATGGACCCACACATGCGAAACTCCTACAGTACGACACAACTTAGAAGTTCCTTCCGATATTTTTTCAATAAACTCAGACAGAAACTCAAACTCAAACTAAAAAAATTACAATGTCCTGTGGGTTTGGTACGTACCGAAATTCATATAAGTTCATATTCATATATGGGGAATAAAAATCAGCGTTAACTAGTGGTACATTGATGCAACCTTGTGTTATATTGTACTAGCTGCGACTACGGTTTCACCCGCATAAGTCTGGATCCCGTGGAAATACCGGGATAAAAAGTATCCTATGTCCTAACCCATGTGACAAGTTTTATCCAAATCCGTTCAGCCGTTTTAGCGTGAAAGCGTAACAGACAAACTCACTTTCGCATTTATAATATTAGTGATTATCGAGCCCGCAACTGCACGTCCAAAGCGCGTATTATGCAATCGGGTGGATGCAACCTTTAAGTTGTGTCGTGTTCAAGGGTAGATCCACGTAGAGTGACTGTGACACGGAGGATTTTAAGATTATAACGGTACGTTAGATAGTGACGTGTTGTTATCCCTATATCGCCTGTCTACTAGTAAGCCTACCTTGTGAGCCTACCAAACATCAGACAGTGGTATTATTTAAGCCTAATTTACACAGTACGATTTGATTGCCAGTGGCATGCAAGTTGAAGCAACAATAAAAGTTGCACCGTGTCAGTCAGTCGTTGCTTAGGCATGAAAGTTGCATCGTGTAAATGGGGCTTTAGACCTATAGAGCGGCGTGCCATCGCTATGCTATGTAAAGGGAAAGCACTTCCCCCCTGGTGAAAGTAGTTAAGTTTACATAAAGGTACTGAAGCATTGCTCTGCAGCTGTTCCCATTTGCTAGCAATAAGCATGCTAATTTTAAGCATACACAGCTCATAATAAGCAAACCTGTTCAGACGCGCTCGTAGCACGCCCCCTTCCACCCGCACATCAGGTAGCATGCTCGAAAATCAAATGACTGTTGTTTTTTGGGCATACTCTAAATAAAAAAGATCTTTAAAAAAGATCATTCTATTACCAGAAATGTTTCGACACACATGCTACTAAGTAGCAATTGCTCAATAGTGGCATGCTTTCATGCTAGTAATGAGCATGTCTGTACGTAACTTTAAAGAGACTTTATATTTAAACCAAGTAGAACTGTGTTTTGCTCCTTGTTCTCTATAAAACCTAGAACATCTGCCCTAACTAGAACAACTTGATAATATTTAATATCAAGGTAGATTCTCTATTTCCATTAACTATATTATTTTCTCTTCCGAATTTTTGTCTGTACGCTAGTATCTACGACACTATTCTGTGAACGTGAACGTGACACTATTCTAAAAACACACATAAATAAACTACTGTATTCATATTGAAAATAATATCGCATAAGCCCTCGTACCCACGGGCGATTTTTTAACGCGTCGATTTTTACCGAACTGAATTTTCAACGCACTACTTAGTGCCGAGAGTAGAAAATCCAACAGTGTATTTTTGACGCGCTTGGATGCTCTTTGCTGGATTTTCAATGTTCGGCTCAACACTTGCAGTTGAAACTCGACGCGTTTAAAATTCGCCCGTGCGGTTCTGGGCGAAGTAAACATACAAGATCTGTTCTATCGTTTTACTAAGATAATATTTTCCTAGTTATTTATCTAAGAATATATTTTATGTCATTCTAGGAAGATAACATAAAATGTTATTTATTGCTGACAGTATTTTTCATATTTATTGTGAAAGGTATGAAATGATAAATTACTTATTTAAGGAAACAAAACATGAAAACCAGCTACGTGCGTGTCGGACCACGCACTATGCAGGATTCCGTAGATGGGATGAATTTATCCCAAGAACTTAACATTGTAGTTGGAAAACATGTTCTCTCATTCGGAATGTATGGGAGAACATGTTTTTTCAAGTGCAAATGTAAGTTGGCCGTGGGCGATTATTACTCGTTAACTTGTAACGCCTACTTAGGTGTGATAGTTTTTCTTTTAATTTCTTTATTATATACTACTGCTGTTAACTTTTCCACACATCCAGAACCAACCATTTAGCTGGCAGGGGGACATACACACTTGACTCTAATATAAGTTTCAACGTATTTTTTCATGATTTTATTATATACCACTTTGTCGGCGTGATTAATATGTACACCCACGTCAAATTGCAGGGCACTGAGTTAAGCCACGGACAGACAGACGGACATGGCGAAACTAAAAATGTAGAAAAAGTGGCGACTGCCCAGCATTGTCTATTTGTAACGTAAAGCTGTGTACGCACGAACGAACAAGAACATGGCAAACACGAACATCGAACACTTTGTTCGCATGTGCGTACCACTAACGAGCATCAAACTCTGTGTTCGGTGTTCGGACAAATTTGATGCAACATTGCGAACATTGGTGAATCCATGGCTAGAGAGCGGGGTGGTTGAGCGCGAACACAAGTCGAATTGTGTTCCGGTTCGCTTTGCCAATTTACGTCCACACATACAAACCAAATTTTCCGTGTTCGATGTTCGTGTTCATCATGTTTCATTCCTTCGTGCGTACGTGCCTTTAGGAAAACCTAACTTAAAGTTAGTGTTTCCCATCGAACACGGAACATTTGGTTTGTACGTGTGAGTGTAAATTAGCAAAGCGAACATGAATACCCTACGAACACAGTTCGACTTGTGTTCGCGCTCAACCCCCCTCAACGCTCCCTCTCTTTAGTAGCCATGGATTCGTCACGAACATTTTTGACGAACAAACTGTACGATGTTCGCGCTCACCATGTTCTTGTTCGTTCCTGCGTTCACGCATTAAGACCGCATTGGCGTCCGGATATCGTCGTCGAATAACATCACTAAAACGTTATTTATGAAAGTAAGTTGTCGAGTTACCCTAGAGAGCGTTTTTAGATGTCTGTTTTATAAAGACAAAGCCATAACACAAAAAGCGACGTTTTGATCCTTCGATCACAATCCAATCTCCTTGTCCATTATTTTCGTCCGTGTCATGCACAGATCGGATTATTTATCGTCTAGAGACGTTCGATTGACTCAGGAGTTAGAACACAATAGAGAATAATTAACAGTAACAGGAAATTGTACTGTTACTGAAATTGAAATATCTTAATGTAATAATCATCTTAGGTAAGTATGACAATATTTTTTTACAAGTACGTAGTAATATTTATTTATCTATATCTACATAAAATAAAATAGTCACAAAGTCAAAACTGTACATTCGATTTCTTTTTAAAGTAATTGCTATTTGGAAACGAATCTGATGCCGGAAATATAGATTTTACAATTTTTGTCCGTTTATCTGGATCATAGAAATATAAAAAAACCTGCATGTATGTATGTTCCGGATTGGCGCAACAAAGGCTTAACGGATTTGGCACTCAGGTATAATTTATAACCTGGATTAACTCATAGGGTATTTTTAGTCCCGGTAGTACATTCCCATTGGATATTTTCCAACATTTATTTTCTAACTAGTTTCCGCCCGCGACTTCGTCCGCGTGGAATAGTTACTTTGAGCTAACGCTAACTTTAACCCGCGACTTCGTTTATATAGGTGAAGTAACTAAAGTACTGGGTCTTATAATCTTATATCATGTAGATTGTAGGTTATTCTCAAAAAAACTAAACTAATGTTATTTTAAAGTACTTCTGCGTACACTATATTTTTAGTTTTGTTTTCTTCCGCCAGAAGTAGATATTGATTTTTACCAGAACCAGATCTCGATAGGGCAACATATAGTTGCCCGTGCGAAAAACACTCTTGGCGTAAATCTATTATGATATAAAGGGCAATTTTGTTTTAAATTAAATACTAGTGATGAATAACGTATTTATTTGGATAAGGATTAATAATGTTTATAAAAAACACCTTCGCAAATAATGCATTATTTAAGAGGAATTTTGGTTAGCATAAAAAACGTTATAGTGAGCTAACCTTAAAAGATAGACATATGCTGTCGCGGACTTTTTTTTAGAACTTTTAAAGGGGAACAATTCTATCATACATAATTTTTGAGAAACTTTAACCGTTTACGCAGCGCACGCAGCGGAAGCTCTCAATAGGAAAAAAATCCCCCGATTTTGAAACATTCTTCATTGGTGCTCCGCTCCTATTAGTCTTAGCGTGATGATATATAGCCTATAGCCTTCCTCAATAAATGGGCTATCGAACACTAAAATAATTCAAATCGGACCAGTAGTTCCTGAGATTAGCGCGTTCAAACAAACAAACAAACAAACTCTTCAGCTTTATAATATTAAGTTTAGATTTTCAAATCGGACCAGTAGTTCCTGAGATTAGCGCGTTCAAACAAACAAACAAACAAACTCTTCAGCTTTATAATATTAAGTTTAGATTAGATTTGATACCATTTGAAATTTTAATTTTAATGTGTAATCCTCAGCTAGATTTGCACACCATATTTGTACGCCTCCTGGCATAACAAAGCGCTCTGTTCACCAAACATAAGATCTGTATAATAAATAAAATAAATAAAAAACATCAAAAATTAGCAAATCAGTCAAATATACACTAATACAAGACACAAACTCTCCGTACTACAATTACGCACCACAAACTATCCTAGAAAATGACACACATAAACTATACTACGATCGCGCCATTCTCACCGACAGAACAATTCACTACAGTAGACCAGATATAACCCTACAGGATAAACTAAATAAAGTTACCTACCTAATAGATATTGCCGTCTCCAACACACATAATATTCAGAATACAATATCTGAAAAAAATTGTAAATACGCAGAACTCAAAGATGAAGTAATTAGAATTTGGCGCCAACAAAAAGTCTACGTATAGTCCTCTCCACAACCAGAATCATCTTCTCCACAGCCTTAAATTACTAAACCTAAAAGAATCTCTCTATATCACCCTACAAAAAGCTGCAATTTTAAATACATGTCGAATCGTGAGAAAGTTCATGCAAATAGATGAAAACGAAATAGGTCCTCATCATAACACATTCTCAACATAACACACCACACGCTGCATTTACTTGGCTTCGGTCCGTAAATGTTGCAAAAACCAGCTAAAGAGCTGAGAAGAAAAAACAATGTACAAAAAATAATAAAATAAATAGACATCCATGCGAAGCCGCGGGCAAAAGCTAGTCTAAATTATAGGAAAGAACGGCACTATATTTTATTGAAATACCCATATGGAAAAAATGAGCTACATAACTGGCCACTCGATGTCAAAAGAAAAATGTATGCCATTAGAGTTTTTTCATAATTTAAGGGCTGTATTTTTTTTAAACCCATATCAGCCTGTTTTGTAACAGTTATGCCCTTTACTAAAAAGTTTTTGTTGATAATACCTACTTACTTCAGTACTGTGAACAGTAGACCCTCGCGAGTACAAACTTTTCGAACTTGTCTTTGCCCCCCCCCCCCCCCCCAGTAGATCCGGGGCTCTGAGTAGTTGTTCAATCAACCAATATGGAAATCGACGAATCAATGTAGAAGTCTAATAGGGAAGGTGTAGAAGTAGAAGCCTAATCACTAATGTGGGTCTGATCGGTTAGATGAATAAATGAATAAAAAGTCATTGCTACTGAAAGTGTGTTTACCCCGTGAACAGACAATTGCAGTGTGAGGTTCCTATGTCATCCGGAATTTTCATTTATTTGATCATTAATTATCATATTTTGTCGCACCGATGGTAATAACGCGACCGCATATTGGTGTTCATTTTTTGTATCAGTGAGTAACAGCCCATTATCAGTCGATCTATTCTGTAAAAATCCCACACACTTGAAAACTTAGGTGAAGTGAGCTTCAAGTCAGCTGTCAATAGTGTCAATGACAGCTCACTCCACCTAAGTTTTCGCAGTGAGATTTTACAGAATAGACCGCTGTTCGCAACAACGCGTTTTGAATCCCAAGTGGGGTGAAAGATGTCATTGTTTCAAAGCTTGAAAGATGAGTATCTTTATTTTATTTGCCTTTATCAGAAGTTGTTTAGACGAAGCTTTTCTTTTATTTGAGGTCCTCTGAAAGTCGTGTGATGGGTGCTAATATTGCAAATGTTGGGTTTTGTTTGCAACTTGCAATTAATGCTAATTTATGCTCTTGCACTATACATACAAAATACCTATCTACCAGTATCTATGTTTAATCAAAAACCCCTTTTTATCGATAACGTTTTTTACTTCATTCATAATTTGAAGAAATTCACATGACGTCAGTCAATAGTGTCTCAGTGTAGTGTGTAATGTCCTAAGTCCTAACCTATCCTGTATGTTTTTTTTCCAAAACGTCGTTTAGGCATACAGAGCTTTGATGGATTTTCTGGCAAAGGAAGTGCTATAAAATGCTTAAACTTGCAAATGGGTCCATCAGCGTCGTATGTTAGCCCCAATAGAAACATACCAGCAGATTTGTTTATTCAGATTTCGAGAATTTTATCAAAAGACGTAATCAAAATACCAATTCCAAGCAAATAACAGTAGGCAAACGTAACTGAAAAGGAAATAGAACAAGCAAATAGAAAATCTCTTTGAAAAGTGCTCGTCAAAGTAACGTGACGGGGAAAGAGGGAAATATTGATAAAGTGACATGAAAATAAGATATACCTACAACCAAAGATCCAATCGTAGATTCGCCTTGCCGCACTGTGGAACGAAAAAAGGCTCTCGAAGACATTGGAGCTTAATTTTAAAGTGTCGGTTTTTTGCTTGAAATTGTAGCGTTGTGAGGGTTCTCAGCTGCAAGTAGTCGAGTGATAAATATCGAATTTAGTAATTTCCATGTCACAACACTAAAAACGGGGAACGTCACTGGCTTACCGGTGACGTTCTGTCATTCCGTCTCGGCTTGCAGAGCTGATGAGAAGTATCCCCTGACCCTCAGGATTCTATGAGCCCCGACCTAGGGTGAGTTCCACATTAGCTTGGTATTTATACCGGATCCTTAGCGCTGGATGATCTATATTGATTAAATAACCTATATGATATCTGAGCTCGTGTGTGTCAATGTCGGACACGCGGCTACAAGTCATCCAGCGCAAAGGAGATTGAAATATGTATGTTTTGCTACTGCATCGAAATGGTGTAGTGCCTCACTGTGTTATTCTTAGTGAGCCATCTGCCATGGCCACGCCTACTTTGTGATTTATGCTCGCGTGCTCACATATTAGCATCCGCTTTTGTGCCACGCTATATTTATACTCTCTTGCCTGTAAACCGCTGCGATGTGCTGAGCTTTCACCTAGCCTACTTCCCATACCGCTCCTTGGTACGCTAAATAGGGAAGAAGCTGGCACATCGCATGCGGCCTGCCGCTATTCGCACTGCATCTGACATGCGCTCTCTAACGCGCCTTCCAGGGTTCTCCGTACGGGCTGAGGGCAGGACCCAGATTACTATATCCAGCATGCCACCTACGCACGCTAGCTAAGGCGTGCCCTACCTGCGGCCTACCGCCGCAAGCTACCTGCGTGAGCCTACCGCCTCAAGCTACCTGCAGCCTACGGCCTCAAGCTACCTGCGTGAGCCTGTGCTGAACAGGCCCCCACGTCTACCACGTGCTACCAAGGACGGTACCCTACCTACCTATCCACTAAGTGTGCGAGTGCTCAAGTCTAGTGTCAGTGTACAGGACCTTACCCGCGACCTAGCCGTGTTACTAGTACCTACTATCTAAATATATATATGTTAACCTACCCTAGCTTTTTAATTACCTATCTTCTATCTACCTACCTACCTGTTAACGGCCTGTGCAGCCTACCCTGCGCAGCCCTAGCCGTTACAAAATGGCTTCTAATAGCCAATATTATGCATTAATATATCATAGGATATAAATTGGCAACTTATTTTTTTTTTTTAATTTATATTGAGCGGATGCTTATATCCACCATTCCATGGACACACATGATATTCCATTGTGTGTGGATTCCATGAACATTTCATGGATCGGTACTTGTCCCGGAACGGAGACAACCGTTATATCCTTGCACACGGTGATACATTTCGCCCGCGTCTAAAGATTGTCGAGTTTCTGCTTTATTTTGACACCTCCTGTCACACACAATGTCCCAGAGACATGACTTGGTTGTCATGGAAACGTCATTATTATTGTGCGAGCTCACTCTTCTCAATATGGACACTTTTTCGTGTGACATATTAAAAGTAAATAAAATATGGAAAGGTTTGTCACAGTTTGTCGCGTTTTTTCTATGAACATTACAATAAATTGCCATACCGCTTTGAAGGTAAAAGAGGAAATGACTTTTTTACCATTGCCACTCGAAAAAGGGCATTTTATTTATCGATAACAGTGAATAAAACTCTCTTTTATCCACTGAGCGAATAAAAACATTTTGAATTTGGAACAAGCACTATCACAACTATATGAATTATGTACAAAAAATAAATGGAACGTACTGAAAGTACCTACTGGCTGGCTAGATGGAGCTATTCCATAGAAGCTACACAATTAAATTTAAAATAAATATCCCGCCAACTTTAGTTGGGTTCTTTTCAATCTGTTATCGTGTTTGTTTTAATGTCATTGGAAAATCTAGTAACATAATTATAATAAAATGAGTTCTTCCAGTGACGAAAATGAGACACTGAGCACCACTGACTCCGGAATCATTTCGTTCTGAAGCAGCAATTATAGTAGATAATTTGTTACCGACAAAAATGTGATAAATATGAATAACACAACTTCACGTCTTGTTTCCCCGAAGGGTGGGGCAGAGGTTTACCTGTAGTACACCCACATTTCGCCAGTTATGTTTTTAGGTCCCATCTTATAGGGGGTAAGCCTATGGCCATCAATCGGCCACAATTCCAGACTCCGGGCTGCTACTGAGAAATTTCTGTTGGAAAAACACAATAATATTTTGCCCGACCTGGGAATCGAACCCAGGACCTCATGCTCAGCAGTAGCGCTCGCGACCACTAGACCAACGAGGCAGTCATATAAATACTACAACTACGACAGATACATATAAATACTATACTACTATTTATTTTCTCGCAGTCAATGATAAAAAGTAGATTATACAACTCGTGAAAAAAAAAAAAATCTCGGTCCTTGTATCCCTCGCTCTCGGGATTTTTTTTCACTTGTTGTATAATCTACTATTTCACAATCTCTAGGCACCTGAGAATTTTTTTTTGATTGCCGCTAAAATTAACAAAGTTGCATCCTGCGCAATACACGATCAATAACAATCTAAATCATTTTGAAAGAGATTGCTAATTCATTGCATCCGAAAAAAAATCTGCTCAACAACGTAAATAACGCAATGAATGTTGTTGAACTGTGTAATGTTGTTGAATTAATATGAATCAGTAATTTTATTGTTGAGCCAGACGTGTTTGCATAGACCGGACTCCCATATCCTCGTAAACAGCGGGAAATATTTATTTATTTATTTGCTAACATGTAAAACACTAGATAATAGGCATGCATTAATACATTATATTTCAAATAAATCATTATTATTAATTCGTTCATTCATTTTAGTCAAGATAAGCTTATTATAGTTTGAATAAATATCTAATAGTAAAGTCATTTATTATTTCACATTTACGTCAAGCATAATTACTACAAATTCAATCGATTCACAATTTTTCAGCTTTAAATTACTAAACGGTATAGTAGCCTTTTTTTATTAAAAGAGATTGCTTTGCTGCGGCAGCGCCCAGCACGCGCTACGTCCAAGTTAGTCACAGTTTCTGGCTATTTATTACATATTTTCAGGACCGCAAAATAGGAATTATTTGAGGTTCACAAAAAGAGCATTCCTTATAATAGCATAATCAGCCTATAATGTTCCCACTGCTGGGACACAGGCTTTCTCTCAGTGAGAGGGAGAATTCGTTATATTTGTATACAATAATAATTTTTATGAAAGCAAAATGGGTATTATTTGAGGTTCGATTTAATACACGCCGTCTACAAATCTAGCGATCTATATTTCTAAACATTTGCTATATTTAATGTCTGGGAGTTATTGTTTACCTCTCGCCTAACTCCTAGGGCTGTTTGCCTTTTTCATATTTGAAAATAAAGTTTCATATTCATGAATTTCATATTAAGAAACTATCAGCTTCCATAAATCAAATAAAATTACCTACCACACGTATACTTTCAATCCCAGTTTCATTAACTGCTGCATTTTTATTACCAAACTGACAGAAAAAGGAGAACTGAGACCCACACCCTTATCTATTTCAGGTCGTGTACCTGTGCTCTCTAGATAAAAACGGCTATAAACATAAAATCTGTCTGTTGCACATAGAGGGCGATAGTGGACCATTCCGCCGCCCATTTGACATCTATGACAGTTATAGGGCCGCCATTTTATTATCCCTAGAGAGCTATTCTACGGATTTTATTGCTGTAACACGTTAAATGGCTAAATTATTCTAGTTAACACCAACGAATGGCTGTTTAGTTAGTTGGGGACGTTGGGGCTAATAAATAGTTATAAAAATATTTTAATGATGTATGAGGTTTGTCGATATCAGAGACAATAGATGAAGGAAGGTTTGAAAAAAAAGCCATGCTGGTTTAAATACATATAATAAAAGTTTCATAACAATTAATAAGTGTCCTTGCATTACATATTTAACAATACCAAAATGGTATTAATGCAGTATGCTCATGAAAACAGAATGAATTAGTATAACTGCATGTTTTTAAACGGAATTTCATCCTAACTAATATTATAAATGCGAAAGTTAATTTGTTTGTTACACTTTCACGCTAAAACTGCTGAACAGATTTGGATTTAATTTGGCACTTGGGTAGACCATGACCTGGATTAGAAAATAGAATTCTTTTTATCCCGAAATTCCGTCGGGATCGAGACTTATGCGAGTGAAACTGCGGGGCGCAGCCAGTATACTTATATAAAAAATAAATAAAATGGCAATTTAAACACTGGGCCTTGGATAACTTAAATTCCATGAAAAAGAAAAAGTAACCATTTGGAATAATGTAATTCATAAAATAAGCGAGCCTGAACTGAAAGGTGTATTGTTCAACACACAACCTACACAATAGCGGGAAATATGACGTAAAAATGTACGTTCAACTAAGTGGGACTTGTGGTGAGAATGACGGTGCCTCCTTGTATTTGTGCGTAAAATATAATAATACAATTCTGTATACGAGTTCTCACAAAGGTTTCGCGAATTTTCGCTCCACTTACATTGTGTAAAGAAAAAAGGGGCGGAACGTATTGTAATTTATTGTAACGGATCACAGATTTTGTATTATATTATTTTCGTTTTTGAGCTTGGATATCCCGATTGTTTCTTCGCACAGCCATTTTTTGGGCTTTCGCCCAGATCCTTTGATTAGAGGAAGGCGGAAGGCTAGCTGTCTGCGCATTACTTAGTTTATGACCTTAGTCCATAATACCTACTGGCTTATTTCCGCATAGTAAAATTCTTAGCCTTTAAGAGCGTTTATTCTGAAAGTGGGCAACGTCGCAAATATTTGTCAAATATTTCACTGTTTTGATTAATTTGGCAATATTACTGTATCCATACTAATATTGTGAATTTGAAAGTAGCTCTGTCTGTCTGTCTGTCTGTCTTTATGTTACCTTTTCACGGCTAAACCACTAAACGGATTTCGATAAAATTTGGCAAGGATATAGATATCCTGGAGAAGGACATACTTTTTGTCTCAAAAATAATGTTAGGGGGGGTGATATAGGGGATGAAAGTTTGTATGGGAAATCCAGCATTTCTTAAGTTTGAGATATGAACATTCAAATTTATGCTTTTGGTAAGAAATTAAGAATTACCTTTCAGTGTTTTTGTAAAATCATCCCCCAGAAGGGGTAAAAAAGGGGATGATTTTAAAATTCACATGTAATATTGATTTTGTGTCTTCTTTTCAAGTGCATTAAGGTATTGGAAATATAGTCATAGCCCGTATCTTGAATTAACATTTAGTCTTTATTTCATTAAAATCAGCCCACTCTATCAAAAGTTATTACAATTTAAAGTCATAAACTAACCCTTCTAACATGTAGGTACTATGGGTTGAATGGCGGTACTAGAGTAGGTATTACAAATTAATGGTGATAATAATAGTAAAATGATTATTTAGTTTTTTAAGTGAGGCATTTAGAATCATATAAACCTGTTTTTTTATTTTTAAACCGGACAAGTATGAGTAGGACTAGCGCCCTGAGTGTTCCGTCTCAAAGCTGTGCTTGCTCGGCTGCCCGAATTTCCAAATCTGGATTGAAGAACAAACTTAACTTTTCAATTTAAGAAAACTTTTAATAGAGTATTAAATAAAATACTGACTAAATGTTACTTCTAGACACGGCCTATGAATTTTTGATACTAGATTGAAGAACAAACTTAACTTTGCAGTTCATAGGTATATAAATTACCAATTTTCGAATTTTCCTCTTTAGTTGACATTGCATCCCGTTAAAAGACTAGTTTATTTGCGAGTTTCAAAATATGCAGCATAAATAACCATATTTATTTATTGTGTTGACTTTGAAGAGAGGGAGAGAGGGAGAATTGTGAAAGCACGCGGAAAAGCGTTAAGAGAGAGAGACAGAGAACAGAGAGAGGGAGAGAGGGAGAATTGTGAAAGCACGCGGAAAAGCGTTAAGAGAGAGAGACAGAGAGAGGGAGAGGGAGAGAGGGAGAATTGTGAAAGCACGCGGAAAAGCGTTAAGAGAGAGAGACAGAGAGAGGGAGAGAGGGAGAATTGTGAAAGCACGCGGAAAAGCGTTCACACATTGTGAGTGTCTTCTTCTAATTCGATAGAGAGAAAGGGAGAAAAAGAGAGAGGGGAAAGAGAGAAAGAGAGAGAGGGAGAAAGGGAGAGAGGGAGTAAGAGAGAGAGGAAGAAAAAGAGAGAGAGGCAGAAAGAGCGAGAGGGAGAAACAGAGAGAAGGAGAAAGAGAGAGTGAGAGAGAAAGAGAGAGGGAGAAAGAGATGGGGAGAAAGAGAGAGGGAGAAAGAGGGAGTGAAAGAGACAGAGAGATAAAAAAAGAGAGAGATAGACAGAGAGAGGGAGAGAAAGTGAGAGAGAGAGGGAGAAAGAGAGAGAGAGAGAGGATTGTAGCTAGCGGCGGTCTATAGGTTCTGCCTAACCCCCACGGGAAAATGGCGTGAGTTTATGTATGTGTACAATTAATTCTTTCGGGCTTTATATTTTGCTTCTAAAAGAGGAAACACAAAAACACCCCAAAATGTGTCGAGGCCTTATTTGTATCATCTAAAATTAACATGAACCTGTTTCAGTAGTCAGTATCAGTTTTTAGATTCCGTACCCAAGGGGTGCTAAACCGAACCCTATTACTAAGCCTCCGCTGTCCGTCTGTCTGTCTGTCAGGACTTGGAAGACCAAGAGACCGTAGACCTAAGTTTTTGATATCTATTTCAACTTGATGCCTCGGTTTCCTTAGAAAAAGGGTCCCGACAGACAACGAAGTCATCCTTTAAGGGTTTAAATTTTTCGTTTTGAAGTAAGGAACCCCTAAAAGAGATTTATTATCTGCCTGTTACCTTTTCATGCCGTAACGGCTGAACGGATTTAGATGAAAGGCAGACCTGGGTTAGGACAAAGGATACTCTGAAACCCAGTAGCACATTCCTGTGGGATATTTTCCAACATCCACGCGGTTGAAGCCGCGGGCAAAAGCTAGTGGAAATATGAAATGTGGCTAACTAGCGAACTGGTATATTAATAATGAATTGCAATTATAACACTGAATTTGATTTTGTAACTATTTAAGGTGTAAAAAAGGCATTTAGAAAGTTTCCAAAAAAAAAACAACTTTTTTTTGCGAGGTTGCAAATTTTTAGGATAAACCCTCTTAACCACTTCGATGTAGTATCAACATCAGCTTAATCTTTTTATCGATAAACTTCATTAGAAAAGGCCATAGGGCATGTAACGAAGCGGGTATCTATCGATTGGAAATTCCTGAAAGACTTCACATACCTTACCTTATTGCTTATTTCTTTATTAAAACTGCTGTGGCTGTTTGTTTATTTTGTAAAGCGATTAGCGATAAAATCGCGGTAAAAATTCTTCACGAAGCGGGGTGATAACACGAGATATTCGAAATTATCAATCCACTTTCCGATCACTCGTAGTTCACGTAACGTTACACTCTAAAACAAAAGGATCGTCTTTTATCAAACCCTTTCGTATCGCGAACCTTGTAACACAACACTCGTTACAAAGTTGGAGTCTTGTTGAAGACAAAGTTAGGTTCTGTCTCCGGACGTATCTCGGCAGTAATGACTACGTGTGAGCCGGACTAATGTTGAACTGCGCAACTGCGGTGATCCTTCACTGTACGTGGTAAGTGGATACATTACTTTTTTTGTAGAACTTTAGCGTAAGAGAATTAATTCTTTGTGAGTTGCGCTGCTACTTTGTATGAAAGATATTGTTATGCGAAATTTGCCATTAGGGAGATGGCAGTTTAATTCCTTGGGGTTTGTTCATAAACATTAGAATTTGTTCTACGAATTTTCGTAAGGGTGGAAGCTACAAGAGGTTTATTATCTGGAGATATCTGTAGCACCTATAAATATGTGAAAGCAGTATAACTTCCCACTATCTTTCGTGAGGGTATTATAAAGGAGAGCCTCCTTTCCCTCCGTCCTGAATGAGAAGCGGCTTGCCTATAACTTTTAGCGCTCTAAAACCTCTCATCTTCATAATCCCTACACTTATATAAGGGTAGCCAAGAAGAAATGGACACTATCGTAGTAGATCTGCGATGACAATATAAGCCCTAATGTAATGGACGGCGAGCTCACAACTGATTATTGACTATCTGTAGTTGTGTCTCGTTATACCTATCTATACAATTGTCCCGAACTCCAATAAAATTTTGGCTAACCTTAGAGACTTTATTGGTGGATTTTACTTTGACTAAGTACAATTTAACACTTGCGACTCCACCCACTTTTCATAGAACTCATACACCATGCCTCCATATATATTGAAAGAGAACCCTCCGGGAGGGTTGCCGGCATTACGTTAACTTTAGCGATAACTTTATCGCATTCGGTTTAAAACACTGTAAAACGAAGTAAAATTGTGTTTTCAGGTGATCTTGTCGCTATACATAGTTTTCAACCTTTACATTTTTTTGGGTATATTTGTAACCGGAAAAAAATTTAAAAATAAATAAAAATGCTTGGATTTTAAAACCGCATATACTAATAAATCTTGCTAAAATATACATCAGATTTTATTTTCACATAATCATAATCATATTATTATCATATTTTAGCATAATCCATACAGCCTTTTAAATCCCATCCCAAATAAAAGTTCTTTAACCCGGTAAAGAATTAATAAAACGATATAAAGAAATACTTATTTGAAGTACAATGTTCTTTTGATATCGTCATCAAAGGCCATTGTTGGGGTAATGTTGACAGGTCAACTACAATAAAGGAAAAAATCAATGCTTGATCTAATTTCACGTTCACTCAGGCGGAATATATACCTACCTACCAGCTACCTATACCATAAAAATCTTAAAGAACAGTCGGTCGATTCTGTAAAAATCTCACCGTGAAAACTTAGGTGAAGTGAGCTTAAAGTGAGCTGTCAATGCGAGGGATTGACACTATTGACAGCTCACTTCACCTAAGTTTTCACGGTGAGATTATTACAGAATAGCACTACTGCTGTATCTCTCGCTGTGTTTTTCTGTGGATTTTCAAAATGTCGCTTACATTCTTCTTGCTATCAGCCCGAAGTATGTATGCAAAACTTTTTCATACTGTATGAAGTTTCAACTGAATAAGGTTGGTTTTGTGATCTAACTTTGGGTGCACCGAGTGTACCTATCACTCCCAGAAACTCTTTCAGTGTACAAACAGATAACTTACAAGTTACAATGGCGGCAAAACACGAAGAGGGACGTTAGCATTTAAATTGGCCACCTTTTCTAAGATATCTTAAGAATTAGGAGTACGGAATTAATGCACCTGGTTCCACCATACAGAAACAGGAAAAAGTACAACATACCGTACCTACAGTCAGCCGTATCTACAGGCATATGCATACTTGCACGGCCTAGTTTTCAGCCTCGTTTAACACCAATATGTAGTCGCAAGCATGCACATTAAATCTCATTAAACTGGCAAATGCAATTTACAATCTATTCGTACTAATAACGTCAATGAGATAAAGTAGAACATAGACAATATTTTGATGGGAATTCATGTCAACTGTCCAGTGTAAGATTGTGTTTGGTTATGCACGCCCGGCCCCACCAATACGGTCAAAATATGTCCTTCTAGGGCGTCCCTTCCCGGCGTTTCCACCTACACCTGGCTTGTAAATACCTGAGAATTTTCAAAGGGTTATAAAGGATTAATTCTACTTCTTTTAACTAAAACTCGTTCGCTGTTATGTAAGGTTATTAATACTAAGTAACTTTTACCTACACATAAATGTAGTTGTGTGCTTCGGTAGATTTATCATGAAGTTGTCAAAAATTTAATTAAAAAACTTTATTTTTTTCGTTATTCTTTAGTGTTAGAATTTAATACGAAAAAAATATATTGTTAGGTACATAAAAACTTATAACTAATTAAATTATGAAAATAACAAAATTATTTAATATTTTAACTAAAACTATTCACAAACTAAAATATGGCGTCGAAAAATTCATCCGCATCGCTGTCAACTGGTAATGTACCGCAGAGACTGGCGGCATTGCCACTTAATTCGTTCTATTAGGCCTCATTTACACGATGCAAGTATCTTTCAACCAACAAATGACTTGCAACGTCTTAACATCATTTAGTGCAACTTTTTATTGTTACTTCAACTTTTGGTATGCCATAGGCCGTCAGATCACACCGTGTAAATCCGGCTTTACTCCTCTCGAAATTCTGAGTTACCTGAAACGAGTTTATGTAGTAGCTTAGCGCTTATCTTTTGTTTATAGGAGCTACTTTTAAACCTAATCCGTATTTACGACCCGTAGGTCTAAATCGTCCCGTTCAGTACATATACACACATGTAAGTGAAGGCAGTATCTCGTTTGTCCAGTCATAAATCTGAAACGGACCGCTTTACTTCGTAATTGTTCTTGTTATTCGTTCCATTGACTTCGTTAGTGCTTTATTGACTTTGTTTTTCTTAGTACTTAAGTGCTACTTGTAATAGGAGAACAGTGTTTTGGAGTTAGATTAGAGAGATATATGAGATTTTTATCGAAGTTTGAACCTTGATGTTCCACAGATATCTGAAGGTACAGTCAGTCCTGCATAACCCGACGGCTCTTCCCCTATTATTCTTTGTAAAAGGGGTCTGGTTATGCAGAGTACTAACCGTACTATCTCAGTTTCTAGGGTATTGGGCTTTAGTGAAGTAAATTTCCACTTGGCCAATGGCATCTTATTGAAAAGGCAGAGAGTTGTGCAACGCTGCAATTCACGCATTGCGGCTTGTGAAGCGCTGAGCTGCAATAAGCCTTTCAGGTTAGCATTTCCACGAGCTTCGGAACTTCACTTCTACGAAAGTTATATAAAGGCCTTAAAGTCGTTGCTTTCGTCCTAATATGTTATAACGTCAAACTCAGTATGAAATCTCAAAAATTGTGTGACAGAAATCCGAAGCAGTCTTGTACATAATGTTTATCAAACGTTGTCTAGCGAAGTCTGAATAATGTTCGTATTTTATACGGTCCGTCCCTCGAGAGGTTTTTGTCTCTGAGGCCAATATTGAGATTATCATAACGTCATATCATTTTGTACCGGTAATATATGTGAAGTGAGATTTGAACGATATTTTCCAAATCGACCTTTTTATGGCGGGCCCTTTTCTTCTATTCAGTGGAGATTTCGCGTATCAGCTTTTTGTTTAGAGTTACAACTTGTACCTTATTAGGCTTTGTTTGAATGCCTCTAATAATGGATGTTTTGAGTTTAGATGAACGTCAAAAAAAGGCTCAACCTTTTTCGAGTGATGTGAAAGTACCCGTGCGTGATTATCTATACGGTCTGCTTCAAGATAAATAAATATCAAGGGTAAGGTAATATATCTTCATACTAAAAGGCAACGCAGAATTTGGGTTGATATCAATAATGTGCCGTAACCAATCCCTTGCCTGTGATAAATCTATCAATTTCTCGCGGCTGTACCGACGATTCCTCATACCGTTCTCATAAATGCTATTCCAATTTCATATATTCATATTCAGGGCGTTGTTCGAATTCGGAAAACTGGAATGAGGTCATTGTGGGCTGAAAAATAAATATTATTTAAAAAAATAATAAATCTTGATTGTCATATTCATATAAGTCGGTTTTCGGACATTCGTAATGTCGATAAGAAACATTAGCCGTAGGAGTCAGTGGACAAAGATTGGGTTATTGAAAGTTTTTGTAATAACAAAATATAGACACCAACCCGCACTGCTCGCGTTGTGTATTACGGTTTGCTCCTTATCATGGAGAGGAAGCCTGTTTCCCAGCAGTGGGAACGTTATGTAATAACAAACGGCAATATTGCGCATGTACTCTTTATTCACAAAACGTTCAAACAATAAAGTTTTTATTCCTGTGAGCGTAGTTTCAGCTCCTGTCGATTGTCACCATTCAATATTTTGCTTAGCACAGACCTACATACGAATGAACAATATTGTGGACCCAATAACATTGCCCAAAGCGTTTTCAATTTCTATTGTATTGCTCGTTCAGAGCTCAATGAAAGGCTCTACGTTGCTCACGACGCGTCGGTATGTGGCGAATTGGCTAGTGTGTGGATTCTTGGTTTTAAATATATGTTAGGTGTATATATTGGTAGGGTTGGAATTGGAACTTTCTTGACGTTATTAGTGCAAGTGCGGTAAAGGTGTTATGATTCTGCAAAATAGGCAATGTGCCAAGGCACTCAACAACTGTTATCAGCTCTCAGAATGGTAGGTAGTACCTGGGCACTATACAGGGTGTCAGGTACATAAACGGGAAGCAGGTTACCATGGATTCAGTACATGATTCTGAGACCCCTGCGTTGAAATTTTTCGAATGAATGAATCCATGGTAACCGGCTTCGCGACGATGTCCCTGCCAACCTGTATACTAATATCTTCTTGAAGCTATATGCACTAATGTGTGGTAGGACCAAAGTAGTACACTACCAATAAACACAGCACTTAGCACCCAGGTTTTACCGTAATCTGTTTTCTTCAACACCAGTACCAAACATAAGTTCCGATTAAGAATATACATAAATTAAAGATTATATTTCGATTCCCTATGAACGTTTTCACGAAGAATATGTATAAGATTTCATACAAGTTCTTTTATCTGATAAAATTTATGTTTCCTCAAAATGGTTACCTCTTTTGTTGTGTGTGAAATAGTATATGAAATACTACTTTATATTTCTTTGTTGATATCAGTGAATATTACATGAAAATGATTCTTGACAAGAATTTCCTTGTCGAGAATCACGTCATACCTACTAGAATATTTTTTCTCAAAGTGATAACTGATGTTTACATTGCTATTGTTCCTGAATTTGTCAAAGGAAAATGCTTTTCCCGCTTTTTTCTTTTCCTGTTTTTTATTGTAATTGATTGTGCTTCCGTTTGAGCTGTTGCTGCTATTGTCATAATGTGCGCAGACACAGTCTTGTCCATTACACCTTCCTTATATTACAAGCATATTCTAATTTATTGCCAACTAAACGTTACGCAATATGAGGTTTACCTATAATATTTTACTTTGTATTTTTTACTCTTGAGACATTATAATATTACATTTAAAAGTAATCTATTATAGATTTTTGTTTTTTTTTGTGTAGTTTTTTCATTGCTACCGTGGTGACCCAGGCCTGCAAAAGGGGTATTGATGGACAAACGTGAAAATGTGGTCCAAGGCGAAGCCGAGGCACACATACGTGAGTCCATCAATGCGTGGTTGCTGCCAATGCTTGTATATTTATATAATGCGCAGAAATTCAAACTAAGTAAATTAATAATAAATTTCAGAATCAATGAAGAACAACGATCGTTTTCACGCGCCAGTATGTTCATTTGTTTCTTTAGATATTTGAAAAAAATTAAATCTTTGATAAGTAACCTCCTTAGTTGCCAGAGTTTTCATAGTAATTTATTCGGCCGCTAAACACATATGGAATTTCATACCAACATTCCCGGCCGTCTGCTCGCATGTATTTGAACAGTACAGCATTTTCGATTTATCTCGAAGATGGTTGTCAAAATAATGCTCGAATTTCCAAGCATGTTTGTGCAAAGTAATTATTCGTGTGGTTTCATTAGATAAGCTCACACATCACATGGTATTTTTCTCTGAACCAACAATCCAATTTGGTCGACTTTCCGCAGGTGTAAACAGATCAATATTGATAAGTCTTACTACGAGTCTTATGTTCCTTCAATTTGATGCTACAATACCCTCCAGAGATACGTTGGAGGCTTTTACTAGCGCCTGCTGAATATTTTTGTATAGGTCACTGTGCAAAAGATGTCGCATGTGAATGTACTGCTTATCTTTGAAGTGAAAACATTTTATAGAACACTAGTGACCCGTCCCTGTTTCGCACGGTTTTTACGACTGGACAAAACATCGAGATTTCTTTATTGAATGTAAGTTTATTAAATGCCAATATATATCGGAAGGGTCATGAGTACGGGATGTCAATTGATATCGAAACGCAAGTGTGAAGTTGGCGCGCCTCGATCTAGTCTAGCCTGACATTCGTACGAGTCCACGGGCTGTGCCAGGCGGTGCCGCGGTGGCGTGGCGCAGCTCACCTTACCCATTTATAGTGTATTATTATCTATGACTTTACCATTGGACATCGTACGGACAACAAGTGCCTAGAATCTGTCCATCGTTTCGTTTTGTAAATTTTGTCAGGTTCAAATATACCCTAAAAAAAAGGGGGTAGTAAAAGGTTCAATGGTGAAGATTTGAGCTCCAATCGGCCTCCTGTCCCGATGTACACATGAACCATCCGGAATTAATTCTCTAAGTGATGCTGAAAACCGCATGAAAATCCGTTGCGTAGTTTAGAGGAACAATGCGGTCACACAGACAGACACGAAAAGTGACTTTGATATATGTAAGAACATAAATATAGAAGCTATTGTTTGAGTGAGGTACAATGTATTGGTTGGATTTACGGCATCTTGTGTTGTGGTTCGATTTTAATAAAACTGGGTTGTGTCGTTTGGAGGTTTTATTCCTACTTTTGTAGGAATTATGTTCGGGTTTTACGAAGGACGAAGCGATGTTTATAATTTTCACGTTATCTATCGTCTGTATTATCACTGGTCAAGGGAATGTAATGCGTGTGTTAGTTTTTCAAGATGACCGACAAAAAGCAAAAAAATATTCAAGGTTTACATTTTCATTATAAATACCAATCCTCGGCCTTTTTAAGTCAAATAACGGTGGCCGGGATCGGTTTGTAAACCTTTAGAACAAGAGTTGAGAAGTGAAACCTACGTAAAATAAATTGATTTAAACAAAAACTTTTTAAAACTTTTTTGTTTGAAGTAGGTTTAGTGAGTAGGTCTTCAAAGGTTTCCACAGCAATTTTATTTTACGTATGAACCACAAAGTAGGCTATTTGCGTTATAAATGATCTCTATTCTTCGCGTTAGCAGTCGGCTCACTTAGATATATCAAGTTTAATGTCATAAACTGGAGACTCAAATTTATCATGTGAATAAAGATATTGTTCAGGGGAATTTATGTCTTTATTTTCTTTGTTAAGCTTCCTAATGTTTATAGTCCCTAAGAGGAGCTTTTATGTTTTCATCTAATTGCTATTCATGTCTACGAGTTAATAAAGAGCTGGAATGGAACACCTTTATTTATTTTCCTCGTTCCTGCAATACTTAGAAAAAAAAACACACATCCGCGCATACGTTGCTACAGGGTCAAATGAAATTACTTAGCAAAACTTCGCAGACGTAATGGGTATCGATAACTAAACATGAAAAGCAAAGTAGACTAGAATCAATTCTATTTTTTGTAAAATTGACGTTCATAAGTGCCTTTTTGTGCCTAATTGAAATAAATTGTTTGACTTTGACTTTGACAAATAATAAATTGAGTTGATGATCTTTTTTTGGGGGTCAACGACCGCAGGTAGAGTAGTTACTTGAAGTATGAGGTGAAAAAAACAGCAGATATCGTTCTCCATCATGTCTGCGGAGTTTCGCTAGGTAATTTAATATGACCCTGTATATTTTAGACCTTTGCTGTAGTAACAGTAATCGTCAATCAGTTCAATGTCAGCTGTATAAAGACGAAAATAATGATAATTTTTGACGTTTTTGAAGTTATTATCTTGAACATAAATAAGAAGTGAATTAGAGAATATTCATACGAAGTAATGTGAGCAAATATTTTTAACGTTACATTTAATATCATGCCACATTAAAAATATTATTTATAACAACATTTAATATTCCGCATAGGCGCGATAAGGCAAAAAAAAATCCTTTTCGGTACAGACTTTTTTATGTATTTTTATCACACATTTCCAGTACATTGGTTCTCTGTGTTTATTTTCTCACATATTTTTTTCGCTCCTATTATTCGCAGACACTTATTAGGTATATTTATGAAAAAATATTTGAAACCAACATTATGGCTAAATAATTCAGGGAGAGATACGTTCAACCTAGTAAAAGGTTGGTTCTAAATCGATTTAAATTTAAATGGGTTATGCAAACATTTGCTTTCGGTTCTGAAATTCATAAGACGACCATATTCATAGACCGGATTCATAAGTACTTGCGAATGGTATGAGCATTCGATTAAAATTAAATAATCGAGAAAGAAATGCAATCGATGGTGATAATTTTGTATGTGCATCGTAACTCGTATGTTGCATGCAGTGCCGGATTAACCACGTAGCAAGAGTAGCAATTGCTACGGGCCCCGCGCTAAAGGGGGCCCCGCGTATTCAAATCCGGGCCCCACCTCCGTCTGAGCATAATTTTTTGAGTGAAACTTATTAAGAAGTGGTATATTGAATTTACTTGATGTCTCAAAAACGTGATACGTACTACCTTTGCCGACTAAGACGTCAGAATATGGGTAATACAATTTCTAAAAGTTGATTGCAAATAGACGTATTGAGTATTGTTTTTTTTTACCACTTTATACATAAGAACCCATAGCAGATCAAGGGCCCGTCTATAAAATTTGCTACGATAAAGCTTTATATTGAGACACGAAGCAACAAAATACGATCTAAAGAAAAGCGGCCACATTCCTCTAGAACGTATTTTGTTGCTCCGTGTCTCAATATGAAACTTTATAAAAGGTATTAGAAAATTCTAGACACACTTACCGAGGGTCCTTACTAGCCGTTATTCATAATTCCTTCTCAGTCACGAGATAATATTTTGTTAAAAGAGTGGCGCTAGTGGCCCTTTAGGCGCCCTCTTAATCCGGCACTGGTTGCATGCAGATACTGTTACGGCCCGCCGCCGCCAGGTGGCGCACGGCGGGACTTACTATAAGCTGGGAACAAATTGTCATTAACAAAAAAAAATATCCAATTATCGTCGCATTTGTATCTAGATAGTACATTTAGCACTACACTTTGCAAACTATCGGTTGTAAGTCGCGGACGTGATCTGGGGCCGTCCTTGAGCGTTCGGACGTCTGAAAGCAATCTGGCCGGCTGGAGCTGGGAACAACGTGCACACTTATCGGTCGCGACTGTCAGCCGCGGGTTACGGACGCGTCCGATAATTTGTTCCCAGCTTAGCCAGGCCTCTGCGCCAGCCTGTGCTCTTTGCCCTGTCTGGGGCGCCAAGAGCACGAGTTTTTTGAAGAAGAAGACAATCATCAGATATCGCATGGAGGACGTATCGCTTTTCGGATTCATTCTGAAAATAAAACAGATTTATTAAAGGCCTGACATTAATCATTTTCGAATCCTTATATTCACAGCAGCGTTCCGTGTGGTGCCGGACGTAAAGAGTACCATCCCATTTCTTCCCGTGGGTGTCGTAAAAGGCGACTAAGGGACTTACTAGAGACAGCAGGATGGGCAGCAGCGTTCTCTATGCATTTTAACGCCATACTGCGATCGCCAACCCGCCTGCCAAGAGTCGCGATTATGGCAAACCCCCCCATTTGGGGGAGGCCTATGTCCAGCAGTGGACGTCTTTCGGCTGAAATGATGATGATATTCACAGCGGCAACAGCCGGAACAGATTAAATTGATTTCATTTTCGATTTAAGTGGCACTGGAGCCTTTGTGGTGTTGTGGTTCTTTTCTATTCTGATGCGCCTTTATTTTGCATAAATTAATATATTATTGTGTATGGAGATGAAATTATTCATCAAAAAGTGCGAGAACAGTCTGTTACAGGATAGGTGCTGTACAAACTAGTAAATCAAATTATGTTTAAGATTTTAAATAATAATTTTATTTGTAAATTAGTAGCATAACATAATAAACATATTTTAATATCAATAATTACTAATTAAATTTTTATATAAAAATCATAATTACCTTATCGTAATGGGAAATTAATTAGTAAATTGTACGTACAAATTTAAAACGCGGTGTTGATAATTCAAATACCTTTAGTAATGAAAATATTTAAAAATATTTTTATTTAAACAAAATGCTTCTTAAACAATGATTTGTGTTTGGAGCCTCCTTTTAGGCAAACAATGCCTGTGTTAGGAGACTCCGCTATGGAGGAGCGGAGTCTCCTAACACAACCTATCTTAGTTATACAAATGTTACATATTTATATTACATTATATGTACATACATATACGAGTTTAATTTATTACTTCTAGGTACGTAATACACAATAATAATTATCAGCATTGTTACTGAGATAATTGCGGTTCCCACTGGCCTTTCGTTAATTTGATCAATTAGGGTTAAAATATTTATCGGATCCTTTTCCAACGGTCCTACCCACCGATATCGTTTTGGTTGAAAGAACGTCTATAGGTATAATCGGTTTTTCGGCGAACAAATTTTTACGTGCCAATGAGTAGATACATCGACCAGAGACTTATATAGCTTCATACAATCACGTAGCAATAGCTTTGTAGTAAGTACAAGCCACGTGTCCGATGGGAAATCCCACAGGCAAAACTGAAGAATTTTAGACATATCCTTAGGGGATGAGTCTCCAAAAAACGACGCTACTGCTACCGTTTATTTATAAACAGAAATCTGAGTACCAACTTCTACGGTTCTACATTAAAAAGTGACAAACTAAGATACAAAGTTTCATCCCCTATTTCACCTTTATGAGTTGAATTTTTAGTTGAGCACTAAGGAAGGGTTTAAAAAAATTCAAAAACTTCTTTCTTTGTTTAAGGAACTCTAGCGCAAAATTTCAAGCTTCTAGGCCCAGCGGTTTAAGTTGTGCGTTGTCTTATCATCAGACAAAGCGCGTTACGAGCGTTGTCTTACAAAATCACATAATACAACAATCACATTAGGCAGAAGATTTCTTTCATAACTCCGTGTCTCTCTCAAACTCAAACCCAACTCAAAGCATTTATTTCAATTAAACCATTACAGGCACTTTTGAATTGTCAAGGAATCGGTCAGTCACAAATATGAAGCTAGTTGCCCATTCCAAAGCGTAGTAGGTACCTATGGAGAAGAACGGGCAAGAAACTCCACGGACACTCTTTTAAATAAAATAAATTGTTACAAAGCATTGGTTACATCATTCATGTTGAAATTATACATGTGAGAACAATGTAGAAAGACGTGCACGTTAGAAGCGTCCGTAATACAAAGATAAAACAAAGAACAATTCAAAAATTAAAATCAGCCCTGGCCGCTAAGAGTTGACCAGTCCCAACTGACGGCGCCCGTTCACGAACATGACGCATGGATCAGCACCATTCAGCTCAACCATTTTGAAGGGAGCTAAATGATCCAACACACGCGCCACCATCAGCGAGACATCTGAGTAAGCATGACATACTCACAGCCGCCAGGGCACATTCAAGTTAATAAAAGACGTATAAAAAAGAAAATGGTAAATGGTAGCGGTGGTATGGTAACGGTAAATGGTAGCTCTTTAGTACATAGTACTCACACCTGCGGTCTGCAATTATATAATACAAAGGAGATTGACTCTATACAATGCAAAGATGGTCTTAAAATCTTCAGCAGCTCCAACAGTATTTTCAAATGTTAATCAATTAGTTGTGGTTGTGGAGCAGGACCAGCATTGAGCCAAGCATTTTTATCAGAGATGTAATCCCCCAACCTATAATATGCCTGCCTGCATAGTGTGCGTTTTATACAAGACTTGAATTTCGTCTCATTCAGTTCAAGTATCTCTCTGTTTTGCTTAACTTTGGTGGAACAAGCCACCTCAGGGATCTTATATTAGAGGAGACTACACCGATGCAGAAGTCGGTTTAATGTCGACAACAAGCAGTAATGCGTATAGCGTAGATATTATGTTCCATAGCGTAGCTACTTTAGTAAAAATTCGTCAACGTCTTCACGCAAACATAGACATGTCGTGGATAAGTGATTCAATTACTCGTTAAGCGCGATGTTACGAAGCTTCAAAGCTCGTTCTCTGTTTTTTACCTACTCCTTGTCCCTTGGTTGGAGTGAATGCTCTTTTTCAGTGCTTAAGAACCGGCGTCAGGTAATAAATTGGTATGGACGGGCTCACATATAGAATTACGTGTTGGATACGGATTAGATCGGTGATGAAAGCAAATTCGCGAATGTAATTGCGCAGATTAGTTGTAATGGATGCCTTTTTTTATCACGAGACTTATTGAACTGTCCTTGAATACGAAAAAATCTTGAGTGATTTAAAAATAGATTAGGTCTATTCGTTTTTTATTTTCAACACCACGTGTTATCTCTTGGCTTGCATCTCACCTGATGGTAAGTGATGATCATGCCCAAAGTGGAAGCGAGCGAGTTTCGGTTCTTACGTACAATCATGATCAGATCAGATTGAAGCTAGCTGGCGTCTGAACATCATCATCATCGGCCTAGCCTTTTCCCAACTACATATGTTGGGGTCGGCATACAGTCTTATACCAGCCATGCTATTCTGTAAACATCTCACCGTGAAAACTTGGGTGAAGTGAGCTGTCAATAGTGTCAATCCCTGTGGAATGACAGCTCACTCCACGCTCACTTCACCTTAGTTTTCACTGTGAGATGGTTACAGAATAGCACTGCTGTATTTTACATCGAGCGACTGTCAATTTGACCAAATCAATTGAATCAATCGTGAGAACATTATTATTGTATTACTTGACATGAATAAAGATACTCATGTAGGTAAAATAATATACCTCTCTGCTGGGAGCTAGTTAGTATTTATTCCCCGACATAAATAATGTTGTTAATATAACAAATAGTGGGTAGTTATAAAGTGGAAAGTGAATATGTTTGTTGTTGAACTAATATACTTACATGCGAAGTTTCGAGACATTACAACTCGGCGAGTGTACGAGTACGTACAGCTCATAAGAAATTGTTATTTATTACTTGTATACTTGGATAAATACTTTTAGGAGATTTTACGCTTGGCTTCCATATGAATTATTTTGTAAATCTTTTGTCTTCCGTCAAAAATATATTGTAATCAAAATTACCGTTGTATTTATACCACAGGGAAATCCAAAAAGTTGATGGAAATTAGGCTAAGATTTCTTACCTTGTTCATGGGTGAATTCCCCATAGTCACAATTAAGTACCATGAAAACAGGCATTTTAATAAAAACTTTTAATAGAAATTACATGTCTATCTGTGAACAATAAAAAAATGCCTATTAATTCTAATGCGATTAAATAATAACTTGCCTTAATTCGGCAAGATGAAATCTTAAGACCATTATGGTGCGGTGCAATCTCCCTTTAATAGCCTTTCGGTAGGTACTTTAAATTAGAGTAAAAATAAAGTTTTTTAACGAAATTAACTCTAACAGCCATTCTCATAGAACATGGTTCATTAACCCCTATGATGTTCCTTACGTTCGTAAAAGGCGACTACGGGGATAGGCAGTGGCAGTAGTAGTGCAATTTCTTTTAAAGGTTTTCCGTCCGATGATGGAGCCAGAAGGTGGCCACAGGAACTCCTCAACTAAACTACATAATCTGTGTTCGCAATTTATTTGCCAAACCTGTAAACAAACACGAATTTTCTACTTAGACAAACATCAACTTTATGCAAGTATTTATAAAGTGGATTTTAGACAGACTAGTACTGTTGAAAAAGTCATCATTAAAAATATGAAGTTGTAGCGCAAACTGAACCTTATGTGTAGGCATTACAGTTGTTTTTCCTAAAACTCTTTTTTGTTTACATGTTTGGCAAATGAATTGCGAACGCAGATTAAATAGCTCTGAAATGTTTGGGCTCGTTAATTTTTGTCGTGACAAAAACTATAGCCTAAGGTCAAGGGTCTGATTATAGAGGCGGAAGGTGGCCATAATGGTGGCAGGAACTCCTCGACCTTACAATATAGTCCTGTAGTGTTGGGCTCGTTGGACTTGTAAATATTTTGTACTTTTTAATTTAAAATTTATTTTATATTTGTTCTATCACACAAATATAAAATAAATTTTAAATTAAAAAGTACAAAATAAAATATAAGTAAAAATCTTTTTTAAAACAAGGTTTTAATTAACTAAAAAGTACTGAATAAAACTTGAGGCGTAAAGTCCTTTTTACACTTGAAGATAAGCCTCAAGCTTTTAAGAAAATATTAATGTTCTATGTTTACATAAGTTTTATTTAAGTAGTACATTTTACTTGTTTAAAAAAATATTTTTACTTATATTTTATTATTTGTTGTTAGAGCGGCAATAGAAATACACCATATGTCTACCTACTACGGTTCATGAGATACAGCTCGCTGACAGACAGACGGACGGACAGCGGAGGCTTAGTATTAGGGTCCTGTTTGGCACCCTTCGGGTACAGAACCCTAAAACTCTTGAGTTATAGTTATCAACTTGAGTAGTTATCATAAAAGTATTGAAAATAAATTTTCCAAAAGCAGCGGAGTGATTTTTTTATTTTTTTTGTTTTTGAAAGCTACTTCAACGACCTATTCACTGGAAACATTAACATAATAAAAAATAACATAAGCATTGAGTTATTCACCATAACTCAATGCTTATGTTATTTTTTATTATTAGTCACTTACAGGCGTACACAGCACTTACATAAAAAATACCTTCTTAAATATACGTTCTAACAAGATTTTTGAAGTTTTCGACCCTTTGTACTTTAAATTTGCATTACATACAACAGTCGTTTTACGGTCTACAACCGATAACCGTTGTAAAATGTATTGCTCCATGTAAGGGTTCTAGTCGAACATCTATGTTATATAGCCATCGTTATACAATCTATTTATATTGACTGGCGTGTTACATAAACAATTCTCAGCCCCTTTTGTTTGTTGTTGTTGTACAACGTGATTGCCACAAGTGGCAATAGACACATTTATTATGAGCACGGGCAAAGTGAGTCACTTTCTATGCTAGCGTCTGTGTTCCCTTCCACGTTTAGGGCGAAAATACACAAGCCTTTAAAATGGAGTAGTAGCTTGCATGCTAGTTATGTGCAAGTAAATGGTACACTGTGGGTACTTTTGCAAGTAAACTTACATGCCATTTTGCTTTCTTGCATACCTGTTACTTGCAACAACTTACAGGGTGGCCGGGACATCGAGGCGAAAACTGTTACCATAGAAAAAATCGAAAATTTTCGTTGGTACCTATTAAAAAAAAAATGTGCTGTAAAAAGTGTAGAAACATGCAATGCCTACGCGGTCAAAATATATGGAACAGCAGTTTTTTTTAAAATAATTGACGAATAATTTCAATGCTTCCAGGGTTCAGAATCATGTACTGAATCCATGGTAACAGTTTTCGCGTCGATGTCCCTGCCACCCAAGCCAGTTCACGAGAAAATACGAGCCAGTCCCACCCCAAGAATACTGTTTCTAGTTTTTGAAATGGAAAGCATTCGAAGTGAATTAAATAATGTCATATTGTTACTAGCGATGGATTGTGTGACTAAATTACTGAGAGAAAAAAGAAAATAAGGAAAAAGATGTGTCCGGTAACGATTGGGTAAGTAGGTAGGTATAACAATCCATAATTTAATTATGGATTGTTTATTTTTTATTTCTGTTACGGACGCTTTTCACGTCCAGAGTTATACATGTGAGAACGATGCAAACATCGTTCTCACATGTATAACTTCAACATGAATGATGTAACCAATATTTTGTAACCATATCATGATTTAAAAGAGTGTCCGTGGAGTTTCTTGCCCGTTCTTCTCCATAGGTACCTACCTACTACGCTTTGGAATGGGCATCTAGCTTCATCTTTCTGACTGACCGAACCCCTTGACAATTCAAAAGTGCCTGTAATTGGTTTATTTGAAATAAATGCTTTGAGTTTGAATAAAATATAAGGTACATAAAATGCGCACGTCTTTTTATTTAAATGACTTTAGATTGACACATATCGTTTAGTTAGATTGTTTACAGAATAGCACTACTGGTCAAGTGGTCAGCTACTGGCATGCCTGTAGCCGTCGCGTACGTTCACACGTGCCGGGTGTTGCAGCTCGCAGGCTACACACACATCGTTTAGATTGTTCACAGAATAGCAATACAGGTCAGCTACTGGCATGCCTGTCGCGTACGTTGACACTTGCGATTCTGCAAACCCCGCGGCCCCTCCCTCATGCCAGTAAATGTGGAACACGACGCGCCGTCGACCCGCCCCCTCAAAGAGATGTCAGCACCAACTGACGGGGTCCGGAAGGGCCAATGCCTGCCGGGGTTGCGGGTTTGTCTGAAAGGGATATCGCGACCTCGGCACACAGGCAACGGAAGGAACACGGGTGGGTTTTAGTCAGTAAAAGTCTGACACGCCCTCCCGCTCCACCCAGAGCGGGAGAAGTTATTTGATAATTTCCCACCCTCGCCAGTAAATCACATGTTGTGCAATCTACTTGCTTGCCAGGAAAAGGGATGCCAGTTAAAGTTTACACGTGCAAGGAGCTGTTATGTAAGTGTGCCAGATAAAGACATGTGTATTTTCGCCTTAACCCGACAGCCTTCAAAGCAAGAGGACACACATCACACACACACAGGCACAGCACCGGCATCTTCTGGGCTTGCTCGTTCCATCATAGATCGAGGTCAAGAACTCGCACTATTCGCAAGAAAAAAAAAGATTTAGTCAAAAAAAATTGTGAGACAACCAGTTAACCCTGTATAATATTATAACCAATGATTTAAATCGTTAGATTCGCCCTACTGCGTTAAAAGATAGTCGCGTTTTTGTGTCGTTTTGACATCTCTGACACACACAAGACGCAGTGGATTGACTTGAATGTCATGGAAACGCTATTAATATTGTGTGAGCTAAGTAAGGACAGTTTTAGGTGAGGGCAAATCTAGCGATTTAAATCTTTGATTACAACACCCTCCAAAATACCTACAAACATTTTTTTGTTTACCGTGAATATTGCTTTCCATTTACATTTACTCGATAATTTCTTGTCAACACCGCAACAATGAAAATTTTTCGTGAAAACGAAAGGTCATTGATATAAAAGTATCTCGGTTCCTTTTGGCGCCTAGTCTGAGTTTGTATATTAGGGTCGTACCCATTTCCGTGATGAAATATGTCTTTGTTTCCTTCAAAATATTAGGTGTTTATGAGGTGGTTAGATGTAGGTTTTATTTATCTGTCTCGAGATAAGATGACTTTCAAATTACCTTAAACATTTATTGCATAACTAAAAATGTATATAGGTATAGTACCTACCTAAGACATCGCATATTTTAAATAGGTGCGGTAAAAATAAAACCCACCGATTCATACAACCAAAATAAGACCACACTACTAACACTTGCTTCAAAAACGTGAAGGAAGAAATCGTGAGGAAATCGGCATCCCTGAGAGATAATTCTCGACGGCATGTGAAGCCAAGTCAGAGGCCCATGGGCGGCTTTAAAACTCTGACACCAGGTTAGTCACTAACCACACGAAAAGAAGAAGACCAGAATAAGCAATCATTTTAGTTGCAAACGTAAATCTCGTTACGATGCCTACGAGATGGCCGGTAGGTAATAGATCAATCCGATAGTCCTTTCATGTCATGTAATCCAATGAATCCGTCTCTTATATTGATTACCCTGTACCGTTAATTGATTATCCGTATCCAAAAGATAGACGTTTTCGGACAACCATATATATAACGGACGAACTAGAGCGCGTCTGAAGGGATATAAGGGTTGCCGAACTGTGCAACCTACTTGCGTAAGTTTGCGTATGTTTGCGTATTTAGAAGATGTTAAGCTCGGTTTCCACTGTCTTGCAAAGACTGAGGCCCTTTGTACACGGCACGGTTTCTTTACGGTACGGTGTCGTAGAAAAAACGTGTCTGTCAAAAAGTTTTCATAGTGATCCATACAGCACTGACGACCGTGCCTACGGCGAATAAATCGTAGTTTTTCACGGCAAGGAAAATGTGTGTACAAAGGGCTTTTAAGAAGATGTACGAGTAACTCAAAATTATGGTCGAATTCGGTGACGGTGCTACTGAAAGTGCTGACACTCCAGCAAGCCACATGCCAAATGGAGATTATCTAGCTAGAAAATAATGAGAAGAAAGAAAGATAAATTGTTTGTTCTGTACAAATAAGATGCACATTTTAAATAAACATAAACTAATAACAAAGTAGCCTCATATTCGACATTAAAATAATACAACAAAAAAAGCTTTAATAAAAAAAAAAAAAAAAGATTTTAAGTATTATCTTGCATTGTCACGAGAACCAAACATGTATGCCAAATTTCAGCCCGATAGCTTCAGTGGAAATGGGTGAAATATTGATTGCAATATTCCAGGACGTACATACAAGTGAAGTTAAATAAAAGCTTTTAATTAAATAAAAGAGAAGCAACCATGTTAGAGAAGAAAAGCTGTGTATGACTGTGCTATTGAACAAAAAAGACACATTTAATTAACATCTAATCTTCTTTATTGAACGAAAATTGCAGTTACTTCTCGTCATTTACAGCACGATCGCGGAATTTTCGATAAGATTGTGAATACACAGCTTTAGTTTGGCCACAGTCTAATTTAATACAGTTGTTCACCACGAGAGTTATTACTACGGCGAGCTGTTTATTTTATTCTACTGTTTGCATTATCACGATATTATGCCTGAGTCTGTTAGGGCCCGGTCACACGTACCACAATCACACCAGATCGCAACGACAAAATGCGGGCAAACAGTGGTTACAGGTGAATAGTGTGGCTGCAGCTTCATGTAGTTGCGTTGTGGTAATTCCAAAATCAAATCAAATGGTCGACGCAACGTTGTGTTTGCGATGTGGCCGGCCGCTAGTGAGCGGTCTCGCTGGGTGTCCGTGTAGATTGAAGAGCCATGTCTCATATTTAATCGCGATTACTACCAATATTTAGAAGAAAATTTGTCAATTTTGTAGTCACAATCCTGGAATTTGTAGTAAAACCCTTAAAAAGTTACAGGATTTTTAAGGTGGCTCCTCAATCCTGACGGTCTATAGAAAATATATGTTACGTAGCTACTAAAGTAGGTTGATCAAATCGGATAACAATAACACCAATATTTAGTAGAAATTTCTACTAAATATTAGCGTAAGCCAACATCCTGCTCATTCAGTATTTTAAAAGTTATTCAGTATTTTAGTGTGGTACAACAGCCTACGACCAAAACCATGTCACATCGTTTTACGGCCAAAACCGTATAAAATCGTTAGTTCAGATCATTCTGAACCCGACTCAGTGGGAAGTACCGGTCAGAAACGATCCAGTCAAAAAAATAGGCAGACGGTTTCATCACGATATGTCTGATATTAAAAATGTACATAGGTTTCGTAATTTTATCATGAAAAGTTTGTTTTCAAACATTTTGTGTGTCACATGTGGACTGATCGCATTTACAAAAATATCAAAAAAAATCCGATCTGTCTGTGATATAAAAATATTTAGTATTGTTACCGGAGTTACTGAAAACTTATTTAAGATATTTTTGAAAATTTTCAAAAATATCCGTCAGCTACGGCTCTCTATGGCTAGATAGCTCCTCAATTCTGAATACACTGACTGACTGACTGACGACCTTAAACGTCCTGTAATTTTTTAAGGGTTTCTACTACAAATTCCAGGATTGGACCCACAAAATCGGCTAATTTACTACTAAGTATTGGTAGTAACTTACCCGTATTTAATTATAAGACATGGCTCCAAAATACGGACACGTCATTGGTACTCGTAGTTGCTTTGTGTCTGCAACGGGGCCTTGATGGGGTCCATCGCCCGTACGGTTGATTTTGACGGCCAAATGCGGTACGTGTGAATAAAATATTAATTTTCAAACAAATTAGCATCCATCCACTTGTTGTCGTTGTGGTGTGGTTTTGGTTGTGGTACGTGTGATCGGGCCCTTGTTGTCGCTGATTGTACTCAGATATAGTTACTGTGTGGCACCATTCTGACTCATTAGAACTGTTGTTATGTTACTTTCGAAAAGAATTAATGGCGTGTAACTTCAGATTCTCGTAGAAGAAAGGAGCTCCGTATCAGTAGATACGTTGTTTATTTTGTTACACATGGTAAGCAGTAATGGCTTAACTCATCAATATTTTCTTCATATCTCATACAATGTAGAAAAAAGAACGTAATATATCAATTTTAATGTGTATCCCTCGCAAGATGTATTGTGTACCTAACCGCCTGTGTCTGTTTTTTTTCTTTCTAATCTTTTAGTGGATGGATTATGTATTTTGCGGTTTCACAGACACTGAAGAACTTTTATCTTGGATATGTCTGTGAATTATTAATGCGGGGTTACATCACTACAATGCGAAATCTCTAGGTTTTTTGACATTGTAGTTGGCTTTTCTTGTCAGCTGTGAGTATTACGTAAATATAACGTAAACGTTTTGTAACGTGTTTTTTTTTAATGGTCTGTTTTACGGAAGATTTGGTATAGGTAGATAGGTAGGTAGTGTAGCATAAAATATGTTTATGCCACATTTGAGATAAAAGTCGCCCGGGGGTCGAACCCGGCACGAAATAGGTCTTACAATGAAACGCAGTATCCAGGTCGAGAACACAAAGTGTATTAAAAAAAAAAAAAAAAAATTCGCACGACTAATAAAATTGAAAATGTCACCAGCCTAGGATAAGATTAGTGGTTTATTGGTTACTTACGTTGGAGGAATTACGGTAGGTACCTTTGTCGGCAAAGTACTACAGGCCCATCGGGATGCGTTAGTTATCTTTGGTTTTTAGTTACGCAGGAACGTGCGATGGCCAAACGCTGGTAAAGCTCGCGTGAAAGTCCGTGTTCAAGATCTGTTTTATATTACAGGGCAAAGCAACCTGTCTTTATTAACAAATTAAAAAAAAATCGGCGTTATCTGATAAGGTAATACGCGATTAAGGATAACTAAAGTAAAAAATTAACAGCGGCAACTAATGCGTTGCCTGTATCGGGGTGCGGCGTCGGCACGCCGATGTTGGTATTCGCCTGCTCCAGGAGGCAAGGCGACGCGCCGCTGCGCTGGTAGACGCTGGGGGATGCTCGCTGTTGCCGCTACCTCGGGACCCACGGCAAGGCCGCCCGCTTTGCCTTATAGGTACCGGGACGTGGCACTGGGTCCCGCGCGGATAGCGAGAGCGTAGCGCCGGGCCGTGCTCAACCCTGGCAATAGAGTCGCAGCCGGTCTGTAGGCGGGTGAAGGGTATGTACTACGTAATGTACCTACCCATACCTAGTTGGTGGAGTTTTATAGACAACAAAATCGTCCGTAAAAATAAAAAAAAACTGTGTCTATGGCTTTCATTCAGTAACAGATTCAGAAGAGTATTCCATAATTTACTCTCGGATGGAAAGTAAAACCGATGAGAACATCAGGGTTAACAAAACAGATTCATGCTCAAAGTTAGAATTTACCTATTAATAAAGCTCGCAGGTGTTAACCCATTTAATGCGTTAAGCGAAGTTTCGCGGAGGTTAAAACTTAGGAAATGTCCCAAACTCCGTGATATTACGTAACTTAGATGCAGCTAAGAGCTAACCTATGTTCGGGATGCTAGTCGAATTATAGAAAGGAGAACGGGTTCACGTAAGGAGTTAAATATTACAGGTTAGTGGGGTTATGATGTTTCTTGGTTAGGAATGTAATTAACTTGTATTCCGGAGTTCCTTTATCATTTAAATATAACATAACATCCACCTTGTATACCCCGAAGGTTTAGGCAGAGGTGTACCTATACAAGGTGTTTTTATATATCCCATAACTCTAGAGTATTAATGAGTCAAGCACATTTGGGATTGGCGCGAGGAGGCGAAACGCCGGGGCGTAACTCCGCTGCCGCGAGAAATCACGGCACGGCGGACAGAGCTCCGGCGGGATCTCATGGCGTCATGGAGTGCAATTGTCGCAATCCAGTGCTGGGCACGCCACAATTGCGGCGATAAGTCCCCTCTTTGAGGAGTGGCTAGAGACGCGCCACGGCGTCCTCACCTTCCGCCTGACGCAGGTCCTCACCGGACACGGTTGTTTCGGGAGGTTCCTGTTCCGCATAAGGCGCGAGGAATCGCTCGGGTGTCACTACTGTGTGGATCGCCCGGAGGGAACGGTTTTTTACATAAATAATCGTGACTTTGTCGAATTATTTTGTATGAAAATATGTTTAAGTTCCATATAATATGGGGAGCCTATGTTTTAGTTTTTGCATACTTAGTTCGCGGTGTGAAACGAAGTATGCAAACACGCGGTAGCTACATGAGCGTATCTAAATGAACTTAGCCTCGTTCCCAGGCGCGCCACAGCGCTTAACTCCTAATTGGTACAAAGTTCTGATGCTCCAAATTTTACACTGGAGTAAATCAGAATTAAGACTTAATCGCGGTTCAATAGACAGATGTCAGTGAGAAATTGTATAAAAACATTTCAAAGTTTTCAGGAACGGAAAGAAATGTATCGCATTTCTATAGGTACGTAAAACTTTGAAATGTTTTAATTTAGTTGATTCTTCAAGCAATTCTAGAACAAGGCTAAAGAGAAATTCAGTTGAAATCCTATATTTTTGTTTACAAAATATGATGGAAATAAACTTTACGTAATCCGAGCTTGACGGAAACAGCGAAATATACAACCTGGATTAACTTAAAATAGGTTGAAAAAACGGGACGCCCACATCACGGGAAATAGGTCGAATCACCTAATTGAACACTGTTCGTCAGTTTTGTATTATTTCGTGTAAATTTCGAGGGGACCTTTTCTGTTTTCATAAAAGCATTAATTTCTTTATTAAAAAAGTTTTTCTGTGTTTTTAGGACATCAATTTGTGTTACGCGTTGTATTATCGTTGAGGCTTGTATTGTTTACCTACTAAGCCTCTTTTGTTTCCTTTATCGGCATTTTAGTTAAGCTATGTGAAATCTTGGTAAAAGCGAATTTGTACCTAATTATGAATAAACAAGTTGTTAAACATTTTGTTGGGTTCATGTTGACTTTTCTCTGTGATTTCACTGCTCGGCGTTTTTCCGAGAACGTAATATTAACATAAGCATTGATATTGTTAAAAGATAATACTTACTTACTTAAGGCGAAAGCGCGAAATTCAACCCGTTGTATGTTAAACATAAATATGATTTGCGTCCGTAACAAATAATATGTATGTGCAGAACTGTAAGCATTACAATCATCAATACAACTTTCTTAGTTCATATTACTCTATTTAATGACCATTTCATGAAATCATATTTTGAATAACATACAACCTAACACTGACCAGGAAATAGCAAAAAACGTAAAAAAGATTGAGTTTTGCGGGCTACAATAGCGTCGCGTCCTAACCAAAAGCAATCGTAGAGCGAATACGGGATCGTCGCGTTCATTTGTCATTTTTTGTTCGGTGACCTGGAACGCATGGTCGCGCCGACACATACATTCTACGATCGCGTACTCACTCGGCGATCGCTTTTGGTTAGGACGCGGGGTCATAATAAAAACTACTGTTTTTTTTTTTAATGTTATGTGAAATGCAATTACCTTAGAACTATTTAAATAACCATTGATAAAGTGACAAAACACAAAAGTCCATGATTTCCAAAACCTTCACATATTTTTACACAGTACTTTTATTTATTTAATTAGGTTCATCAACAATTGTTTACACTGATGCAGACACGTAATGAATTCTTAAAAGTAAAATAACAGTGCAATAGGTAAACACCACATACATAAAACAATGAATTAGATAAATACGCTAAGTCATTTAGTAATCAGTGCTAATATTAAAAAAATTGTAACATTGGTAAATAGCTATATTTAAATGAAATTAAAATTGATGATGTTCTGACAAGAAATTATAAAATTGGTAAAGGTAAAATTGATTATTCTTTGAAATTGATAACATTGGTAAAATATTGATAAGAATGAAATAGAATTGTTTAGTGAACAATTTCAGTACACATTGGAGCTCTGAATACAAACTAGGTCGAATTAGGGTTTATTGATATATCCCTGGGTTTATTCCTGACATGTGAAGGGTCTGTGATATCCACAAATATAATAAATATATACGAAGGGTCCAGATGAACTTTGATTTATTCTTGCGGTCCAATTTCGGGATTGATTTACGTCATTTTTATCTGTTTTGTTTTGAGAGAAATATATAGTAAAAGTTTCAGCTTTGTTGTGACTAAAAAAGTAGGTGAGGATTACTTAAATTTTCAAAGCCAACATCCTCCAGAAAGAATCTACCTATTTGCAATTTTAGTTTGTTTGCTATATTTCCTACGCCATATTTCAGTTTGTTAATAGTTTTAGCTAGGTTTGGTTATTATATTTTAATTTGAATAGTTTGTTAGTTAATTAAGTATAAGAAGTTAATCTAGTGTATATTTTTATCCTCTTTAATAAATACCATTATTTAGACCTAGTTTTATTTCGTTCTAATACTTCTTTTACTACTTTTACTCTAATATTCTACTCTTAAAACTTAAAACTTTTTACCTAAGTGAGCGTGCCATTTAACAAGCACTGAAAAATCTTCAACACTTGTCTTATCTCCAGGGGAAAGTTGCAAGAAAAAGAAACAAAAATGATTTGTGAGGACGTACTTAAGACAGCTGGAGAATTCATTGTTCCTTTTGAAATTCTCCTCAGCCAAAGTATATTCCTTTGAAGACTCAAAAGCCTGAGCAAAGAAGGGCACAATGAAAAGAACGACAGTCCAAGAATAAATCAAATATTTCGTGTATTGTGTGTGCTTTTAGCAAAGAATTCAACAATGCTGCTGTACAAACCCGGTAATATTCCTCATTGACAAAAAATGTGTCGAATGTTTTTTTTTTTCTGAAGTTTACCACATCATTACAACAATCAATCAATTTTTATTATTATTGATTGACATTTATGATGTGGTAATTTTGTGGTGGTATTACCGGGTTAGGACATGGGGCGCGGGCGGCCGTCGTTTAGCGGGTGTCTACAAGTCATAACTTATGACTCCTGTTGAAAATTCCTGAGAGTCTTCTCAGTACGATACCTAAAAACACCCTCACGAATCGGATTTATTCATGTTGTAGGTATAGGTAGTTGAAGTTTCTAGTGTCGGGACCTTTAACTACATTATTGGTATTTTAGTCATTGTTTCTTGAGTATAGGCATTGTTGACACCTACCTTATTATCACATCGTAATAACTATCTTTGAGGTTTGAAGTACATTTTATGAAAAGGAAATTGTGTTTTTTCTCTTTTTCATCTAATAAAATTCATGATAAATTGGTTTAATAATAGGTCTTTACCTATGAAATTGCCGTTTTGTATGAAAAAATTTAAACGAATTTTTTTAATGTATTTTTTATTTGTATTAATCTAAGTAATCACCCATGCAATCAATGCATCTTTGCCAACGCAGTGGCAGTTTATTGATGCCCTTCTTAAAGAAATCAGCTGGACGGGAGGCAACAAATTCTTCAAAGGCATTTTGTACTGCCTCTCGGGTATTGAATTTTTTTCCCGCCAAGAAGTTATCCAAATTCTGGAAAAAGTAGTAGTCTGTAGGCGCAAGGTCTGGTGAGTACGGTGGATGACGGAGAGCTTCCAACCCCAGTTCTTGCAACTTGGAGACCGTCTGCTGTGCAGTATGAGGTCGCGCGTTGTCGTGCAGTAGCAGCGGAGACGAGCGATTGACCAATGCTGGTTGGAGATGTGCCAGCTTCTCCATCATTGTGTTCAGTTCTTCACAGTACACATCTGCAGTAATGCTCACCCCGTTTGTTAAGAAGCTGTGATGAATCACACCGGCGCTAGACCACCAAACAGTGACCATCACTTTTCTAGGGGTAAGTTTTCGTTTAGGGCATTGTTTAGGTGCTGAACCAGGATCCAACCAACTTGCTGAGCGCTTGCGGTTATCAAACAGAATCCATTTTTCATCGCAGGTAACAATGCGGTTCAAAATTCCTTCATTTGTGTGTCTGTTGAGCAGTACAAGGCACGTCTCGACGCGTACTTTGCGCTGGCGATCATTGAGTTCGTGGGGCACCCATTTTTTACCTTGCCAATTTGACGCAAATGGACCAATATTGTTTTGACGCTAACGTCGAAAGCTGCTGCTAATTCAGCCGTAGATTGTGTATCATCAGCTTCCACAATCGCCTTTAATTCGTCATTGTCGACCAAAGTCTTCGGACGACCGCGAGGTTCATTTTTCAGGTCGAAATTTCCAGAACGGAAGCAAGCAAACCAATAACAGGTGGAGCGTTGGTTTGTAGTGTTAGCTCCGTAAACGTCGTTGATGTTGCGTGCCGCTTGTGCCGCGTTGCTGCCACGACGGTACTCATATTCCATAATTACTCGAATTTTGAACGTATCCGTGATGACGAAAAAGATTGAAATGCGATGAAAATGTAACACTAATCAATAAACAAATGACTACTTTTGGAAAAAAAATACCATGTTTTTAAAATAAAATTAATTTGAAATTAGAATTCTTAGCCAAACAAAAATTATTTTGATTTGAAATCGCTAGTACTGCAGAACGGCAATTTCATAGGTAAAGACCTAATAGTAAGAGAAACCATAACACATAACAAGAATTAGTCTTGTATGCAAATTAATTAAAATGCATAATAATGAATCATCATGCTGAGATAGGAGCCTTTTTGCCTCGTACAGGACTTTCTGCTTTTATTTTAATTTTACTTTGTTTTTTATTGTTTTTATTTATGTTTTTGTTTAGTTTGTGATATCTTGTGCGAGTCTCAATAAATACTTTTTCTTTCTTCCTTTCTAAATGTAAGTACTCTGACATCATCGTCGTCATCATCATCATTGTCGATTTCCTCGGCGTCGGCGCAACGTATCTTTTTCCTCCATATTTTCTCTATTAGTCGACATCTCAGTAGTCACTCCTTTCTAACCATATCATCTTTCACACAGTCTGTCCATCGTTTCTTAGATCTTCTCCTCTTACTATTAAAACCATCCATATTTATTCTCCAACAGAAAAATACAACGTTATTATAAAATTTGTTGAGACTGGCAAGGATTATAGTTGTATCTTTGTACACTATTTTTATGTCTAAAAGAGTACCTCGTTTTATACTTAGCTGGTTCCAGGCGTCGATGAAGGAAAATGGGTCAATGTGGTGTTATAATATGGTAACATATTGCGGCTTATACATGTGCCTTTCAACCTGTGACTTGGTTTAGTTATTAAAGTGCACGTGTACCTTGGTGCTACACGTGTCTATAGAAGATTTGCTGAGTATTTTTAAGAAAATAGGCAGAAGTATATTGTAATATTTGTATGTTGTAAACAGGGTGGCAAATTTTTCGTCGGTTATTAAATGATATTTATTTTATAACCAACGAAAAATTTCAACGCAGGGAGTCCAGAATCATGTACTGAATCCATGGTAACAGGTTGTGCGTGGATCCCTGCCTACCTGTATATTGTAGTGTGCGTGTATGACCAGAAGGCCAATTCTCGTACTTAAAAAACGTTCACATTCAAGTCGCAATCTGTCAAACTTGTAATTTTTTTCTGAACCCCTGTTGAAAATTTGCATATTTTGAATAGATTTGTGTAAATTTTTGGTAATCAAAATGTGATTTTTAAATATCAATAACTTCTTTATTTTCAATAATAATAAGATTTTTTATTACTTATTGGTAATGTTATTGCAGTACCTTTGTGCCTCTTTTATGAGTTAAAAAGATTGCTGATACAAGAATATAGTGTCTAGAAGCAGTTTTCTCTGGAAATTGATTTTTCATAAAGACATTGTAATACTCATAGTTTGCAAGTATCTTCATAGGTCGATAGTTAAAGGTTATGAAAATACATAAAATACACTAGACCTAGTGCCAAGACTGAAATCACGGTCAACTGTAGAAAGCTCAAAATATTTTTCTATACAACCTGTTTTTTTTTTAATCCCATAACTCTAGGGTTATATTCTGTAGGTAAAAATAATACTAAAACTCCTCGAATAGGTGATCCAAAAATTCATAGTTTCGGAGATATCCATCAATCATAATTAAATTAGGTCAAAAATTGTGACCAGTATGACAAACAGTTTCATTGATAAATACGAGTAACTCATTTGAATTCAAACCAATCATTCCTTATTAAAGCTAAGAAAATGCGACGTTGTCATATTTCACGTAAGGGTGTTTTATGTTAATAATCGTGGCTTTGCCGAATTATATAGTGGGAAAAATGAAAAAAAAAAAAGTGTGATTGAAACATAATTCATATGCCAGTTGATTCTTTGATATGGTCTCAATCATACCCTAGAGTTATGGGATATAAAAAAAAACAGGTTGTATAATAGGTGCCATTTAGGTTTCCGATTGCACACACATTTTACCAGTTATGTTTAAGTCCCATGTCCCAAGTCTGCGAGTCTGTCGTGTGGGCACAAGTCAGACTCCGGGCCGCTACTGAGTAGTTCCAGATGCAAAAATCCGATAACACTCTGCCCGACCCGAATCGGACCCTGCACCTCATGCTCAGCAGTGGCACTTGCGACCACTAGAACAACGAGGTAGTTTATGGGGCTTTGGATTATGCTGGGGATAATGGCAGTAGAAAAGCCCCAATAGGTAATCGGATCTGGCAAAAAGCCAGTAGCATGATCGGTTGAGTGAAAAAACATGAAAGAACAAAGATTCAAAATATTCTCTTATTTCGTATCGAATTATATTGTCGCGGAAACTTGTATTGTTTCCGCATACCGATTTATTTGCTGCGTACTTATTGAGCATGTAAAAATTGAGCTTTCAAAGTGTTACTTACACATGCAGAAAGACAGTAATAAAAATGTCAACTACGAAAAAATATTGAAAAAAATATCTTGGACATACGGCCCACAATATTCGTCTATATCAATCAAGCTGCTTAGCCTTTTCCTAACTATGTTGGGGTTGGCTTCCAGTCTAACCGGATGTAGCTGAATATTTTACATGGAGCGACTGCCTATCCGACCTCCACGACCCAGTAACTGGGTAATACGATATCCCTTGGTAAGACTGGTTATCAGACTTTCGGGCTTCTGACGACCCGTAACGTCTGTGAATGACAGCCGGGACCAACGGCTTAGCGTGCTTTCCAAACCACGGAGGAATCTCGATATGTAGAGATGGTCACCCATCCACGGACCAACCCCGGCAAGCGTAGCTTAACCTGATCGATCGACTCATGCAGCTGTTATATACTTAGCTACGAGCACCTATTCATACTTATATTTCCTACCTAATAATATTCGTCTCTATCACTGGGTTAAATGAATATTCATCATCATTTCAGGTAAAAGACGTCCACTGCTGAACATAGGCCTCCCCCAAGCACTGCCACAGGAATCCGCTGGATGCGGGAAGCACAGAATCGGTCGAAATTAATAATACTATAACATTATGTTGTCATCAGAACTCATTGATTACACTGGGTGTCCAAAATGTCCGAAAAATCTACTCCAAGATTCGGTTAAGTAAGTTCAAATACTTGGGCGCTAGGCGTTAGGGTGTTAGACTGAATAAAGTTGTTTAAAGTAAGTACTTCATTATTATTATCAAGTCCGTGAAATGATTATAATAATTCATCGCAAAAGCAAGAACTTTAGAAGTAACTAAAGCTTGCTTAATTTAGTGTCTATTGTCGTGAAACTTAATCATTCAGATTTGATAGGTGAGCACTTAGGTATACTTCGAAATTATGTAAAGTTACTGTCTATTCAACAATTTACACCGAAGTATCGATTCGGGGGACTTGATTGAAGGGTGATAAGGGTGCTTACGGAGCTGAAACGTGACCCTAATTGGTGGCGGCTCCGAGTCACCCACTATTGTCGGATTCCAAGTTGGCAGGAGATTGATGACGCCAAACTTCGTATTTAGAGCTGTTTTTAGGAAAGGAATCCCTTTCTATTCCAATTGTTTGGAGAAGAAATGGTTCTAATTGTTTTCAGCCGTTAGACTTGTCCAAAGATAGTTTTTTTTGCTAAATGACCCAAATACTGCCACTGACTCTAACGTTAGCAAAAACTCCGCTCGGAAAATACTTTTTGGCTTAATATAATCTTATTTATCCCCAAGTATTATTCAGATATAAAGCCTTATTACGAAAAGCCGCGTAACTTATCCAATAATACCCAAAAAAGCCGTTTTATTACAGTCTCCGCGGTTATTATTTCTTTGCTTACTGGAAGTCATAAATACTACGATATCTACACTCGGTTGCTTCGAAACACAATTTATTAAGCGGCACAAAGCGACTTGTGAATCTATGAGACTTATCTGGCCAGTTTGTTGAGGTTAACAACGAATAAGCAACTAAACGCCCTCCTGGGGGCGTGCTAACTTTAGTGATTTACTGCTCATAAAGGAATAAAGTTGTTCATAGCCAGTTGTTCGAAAGTATTTATTTAGTCATTACATTTAATTAAATATGAATTTTCAGAAATTAATATTCATTAAGTCGATGTTTTAACGCTTGTTTCTTTTAAATAATATTTCTCAGTATACACCTGATGGTCTGTCTGGCTACACATGCAGTTAGAAATAATATAATTATATCTCACATTTGCTCGTTATTTTTATTACCTCCATATTCCTGGAAATGAATACTCTCGCAGAATTTTATATGCGATCTAATGAATTTTTACGTGCAAAGCAATCGTAAGGGTAATGAAAGATAAATATGTATAATATTAAGTAGCTCTCTTTCTTCGCAAAACAGAGTGTGGTAATTATAAAACTAAAAATACTTTTTGGATCTAAATGTAGGTGTACTTGTCAAAGAAACAGCAGGTCACTTTGGTTTTATAGTTGGAAAAAATAAATAATGCATTCAATTCACTGGATATGGAAACAAATTGTCCGATCGTCACCAGTGGCCGGGTCAGAACTGTTTGATTCGAATGAATACCCACATTTATTACGGGGAAATTTGATCTTGAGACCTTTACGTGAGTTGAAACCGAAAAAAGGGTGGCTTGGATTCGTATACCACAGCGCTCCGGCTATCGAGAATGTGTGCGCTATTGATGGGGCCTCACGGCCTCATTACAGACAAAATATATTATTTTATTCACTCTCAACTTTCACATTGTGTTACAGAAAATGTGGTCGGAGTTTCCTTTTCTTTCCTCTACGCTAGATTTATGACAGCTTGCGACGTGTCAGCGTTTTGATTTTGTTCTTATAAGTTTAATTTCTTCCACTTTTCTGCCGCCTTGGTAGACCTACAAATACTCTGACAAAGAAATAACAAGCCAGGCTTGTTGTGAAAGATATTTTCAGGTTTCTAATTTCCTGGTGTCAGTTTCCACGGCCAAATGTTCTATTATTTGAGGTAAATATTGACAGGGAACTCTTGTATGTGTTAATATGTACCTACATAATATTCTATTAACACATAAATATATATATAAATTAGGTTTAAGTATCATTTATATGTCATGAGGTTTGGTATAATTTAATTACAAAATTACCTATAGACAAAAAAAACAACGAAAGACTTTATTGGAAGTGCGCGCCACGAAAGAAACATGGCGGAAAATTGAGGAACAATTTTTTTTTGCAATTCGTTTTATGCCATGACATAGACAATAGTGCCGCGTCAAAAGGACTTCAGTGGTGGCCACAGACTACAATTTTTAATTGGTGGTGGCGCGGACTTCTTATCGTATAGTTGTGTTCCGTGGTAGGTATCTTTATGCATTAGTGTTGTCCTGACAGGTAACTAGTGACTTGTTGGATCATCGCAGCCACACTTGACAACTATGCATTATCTATAGAAAGAAAAATAAAAAGCTGATCGTTTAAGCGTATCACATGAGAACGGCTGGACCAATGTGGCAATTTTTTGTTTTAAAATGTTCGTAACAGTCTGAAATAGGTTTTAATGGAAAGAAAATTTGGAAAAAATTCACGGATTTTTTTCAAATTCGAGATAACTCAACGTTCCTTTTTCTATGTTTTTTTTTTAAAATGATTTATTGGACAACGTCTGTCGGGCCAGCTAGTTCCTAATATATGTCGGGAAAACTGTGAATTTTGATAGTAGGTATCGGATAAGTTTATAAGTTCTTCTGAGGGACGTACCCTAAAGTTTCCATGTAAGCTTTAAAGAACAGTTGTAGGTAAGTTTAATACAATATGCTGGTTTTACACTACTTAAAAAAAAAATAAGCTTCACCTCACTTCAGTCTGTAAGGCTTGGTGCCATCTAAGTAAATAGGAATTAAGCTTTTCGAATTTAGAAAATGATTTTAGTATTAATTTACATTACTGCCTCGTTGGTCCAGTGGTCGCAGGAGCTACTGATGAGCATGAAGTCCTGGGTTCGATTCCCGGGTCGGGAAAAGTGTTATTGGGTTTTTCTATCTGGAATTTCTCCGTAGCAGCCCGAGTGATGGCAATAGGCTCGCCCCCTATAACATGGGACTTAGAGATAACCTGCGAAATGTGGGTGTACTGTATAGGTACACCTTTGCCTACCCCTCGGGGAATACACAGTGCACGTACACATATACAGTGTGATGTTATGTATGTATGTACTTTAGATTATATTTGCCTTTTATTCTTCGTTGTTGTTTGGTTATATTCATTCAGGGACGATGGTTCTGTGATTTTTCGTAAGTCGTTAGTTGGCGTGCGTATGGACTGAAAACGTTTAATTTATGGAATTCAATAATAATAATATACTTATCGTACTGTTATTATTCGTTTGTTTCTAATCTTGTTATTGCTGCCATGCTATTCTGTAAACATCTCACCGCGAAAACTCGAGTGAAGTGAGCTGTCAATAGTGTCAATCCCTGTGGAATGACAGCTCACTTCACGCTCACTTCACCTAAGTTTTCACGGTGAGATGGTTATAGAATAGCACTGCAGGTACCTTATTATATTTTAATTAGGTAAAAACATATTATTTCCTTGTACACAAAACGTACTGATTAGTACGTATTATTCGTTAGTGCTCCTTTGCTATTAGCGAGTTATTTTTCCTTATACTTTTGAGGAATTAAGGCTCCCCACACGAATGAGACAGTGCGACAACAGCTCTGATAGAATAGCAAGAAAAACATTCAGAGAAGTAGAAGCGACACAGTAACCCTGGTTACTGTGTTACCCTATGTTATACAGGCTGGCCCGTCAAACGAGGTCCAAAGCAAAATTTTTGAAGCATTTCTTGAAGGTCTCCCCTTTTTTATAAGCATCCCCACGTATGTTCAGCGATTACCTTCATAGTTTAGGAGCTAGACAGTTTTTAATATTTTTAGGAAAATTCTTTCTTGACTTCAGACTTTTTATTTCACTTTTCCAGGACCCCCTTTAGTTTTTAATTAAATTAAATTTTGGTAACCTCAAAAATATGTAGTGTTAAATATTGTACGGTGGTACGGGAGCCTTCGTGTGCAAGTCCGACTGGCACTTGGTCGGTTTTTAATTCAGTTAAATGAAAATACTAAGCAAAGCATATTTTTCAATCTTAAATTTAAATATTCGCAAAGATTTGTATTTCATGACTAGCTTCCGCCCGCGACTTCGTCCGCGTGGAATAGTTACTTTGAGCTAACGCTAACTTAACCCGCGACTTCGTTTATGTGAGTAAGACTGGGTCTTATAATCTTATATCATGTAGATTGTAGGTTATTCTCAAAAAAACTAAACTAATGTTATTTTAAAGTACTTCTGCGTACACTATATTTTTAGTTTTGTTTTCTTCCGCCAGAAGTAGATATTGATATTCACCAGAACCAGATCTATCTCGATAGGGCAACATATAGTTGCCCGTGCGAAAAACACTCTTGGCGTAAATCTATTATGATGTAAAGGGCAATTTTGTTTTAAATTGAATACTTGTGATGAATAACGTATTTATTTGGATATGGATTAATAATGTTTATAAAAAACACCTTCGCAAATAATGCATTATTTAAGAAGAAATTTGGTTAGCATAAAAAACGTTATAGTGAGCTAACCTTAAAAGATAGACATATGCTGTCGCGGACTTTTTTTTAGAACTTTTAAAGAGGAACAATTCTATCATACATGATTTTTGAGAAACTTTAACCGTTTACGCAGCGCACGCAGCGGAAGCTCTCAATAGGAAAAAAAATCCCCCGATTTTGAAACATTCTTCATTGGTGCTCCGCTCCTATTAGTCTTAGCGTGATGATATATAGCCTATAGCCTTCCTGAATAAATGGGCTATCTAACACTAAAATAATTTTTCAAATCGGACCATTAGTTCCTGAGATTAGCGCGTTCAAACAAACAAACAAACAAACTCTTCAGCTTTATAATATTAGTTTAGATACTGTGAATTACAAAGTTAATAAAATACCTTATGAATCTGCGTTTTTAATATTTGTTGATTATATACAGTATATGTTACATGATAAACAGAAGTTTCAAATTCCTAACTTGTTGTGTTGTATACATAGCTCGTACAAAAATGGTTTAAAAGTGATAACTTTTACGGCCCCCTATTTCTTTATTTTTGAAGAAATATAAATATATTTTATTCGTCTCGATGAGTTCTAGACTTTCTGTTCCGGGGTGAGCATTTTTTCGTTCAATATCGAATATAATTATTGTATGGAGACTTTAATTCAATTTTTATTATTTGTTGTTATAGCGGCAATATAAATACACAATCTTTCCAAAAAAAACAATTGTCTACCTATTACGGTTCATTAGATACAGCTTGCTGACAGACAGACGGACGGACAGCGGAGGCATAGTATTAAAAATATGTCTTTCGCCTTACCTACAATGTTCGATCTCCAATTTCTCAAAATTATGTCCCAAAAAGTTCTTATTATTTGTATTGCTTTGGAAAGCTGAGGGTCCGTGTAAGTTTTTAAAACTATTTTGGGGTTATAACCACTATCTTTTTTTCATTTTATAAAGACTGAAAATCTAGAACGAATCTTGTCGAGCAAAAATGTTCCCTTTGAGCTAAATTTTAATCACTTTGATAGATTTTGATAGATGGTATTTTTTAAGATATATATATATTTATTTAAATAAGAAAATGCGACACAGAAAGAGAGAAAAATAAAAAAGTCTGAAGTCAAGTGAGAATTTTACTTAAAAATATTAAAAACTATCTAGCTCCTAAACTATAAATAATCGCTGAACATACATGGGGGTGTTTCGGGAATCCTTTGGGGAGAGGCTTCTAAAATTTTGCTTTGGAATTCGTTTCACGGGTCACCCTGTATACGCGCCCGTACAAAAAACATGACAAAGAATAAATAAATAAAAATTATGAGATGACAACTATCGAGAAAAGAGATCTCGACATAAAAAGAAACGACTCCCCTTTCTCGTTGCGTTTTCTAGAGAAAACACATTACCTCCAATGACGTCGGCTTGCGTCGTCCGTGTTTTGTTCCGATAAATGTCGCACAACAAGTCGCGAATGTGTAGCTAAACTTTTTTCTAGAAGGAGTTATAGTGAAGTGCCGGTACAGGATCGGGCAGTAACCACAAGGTACCCGCCAGTGATCGGTGGCACATATCTCGAGTCTCCTCCTACCCGTCAGCCATGCACATTGCAGGCGACATGTCCGCGGCGCAGGGGGTGTTGGCGCTGACCATGCTGTCACTACTGATGAGCAGCGGTTCCGCCTCATATCGTACTTCGAGGCTCCCCGATAGAAGTACGCCCGACATAACAGACGCAGACGCCTACAAGACAGAGCACCCAATCTGCTCCCGCTTAGCGGCAAAAACCCAAGCAAGTCAGTACCTTCATATTTTTCTCACATTTGTGTAAAATCACCTTACGGAAACGTGGAGCACTTTTAGACACTTTTTCATCTTTATTTATTTGAAAGGGTTTTATCACTTATATGTCACCCCCGTAACAGAAAACATTCTACAACTTAAAACTAAACAATGGGTAATAAACAGTTCTTATTATAATTATGACCTACTTAATAGCGCTGTCTCTATTCGTTTTGGTAAATAACCAACAACAGTCCTAGCCGTTACGATGCTGTTACGAATATTGTTTATCGTGTATGTTCCGGTCAAATGCCATCAGCACGTGGTAAATATCCTCAATCACCTCACAAACATAGCAGTTTGGTGAGGTACTTTTACCCATTAAATATTTAAACTTATTCGTTGGGATATGGCCCGAAGGCATCCTCAACAGACTGAGCATTGGGACTTACATTCGCGTTGCACAATTAACACTAGATGGATGAATGGCTGAATGGCGGCAGGTCACGGGAACAATCTGCGACTCCCGCATTCCCCTCACACTCAAAGATACCCCAACCATTGTTTTATAAAACTGCTGTTTTATAAAACAATGGTTGGGGTATCTTGTATGGATCAGAATGTTGGGCCACAAAAGGGATGAATGAAAGGCAATGACATGCAGCTGAGATGAGAATACTGAGAGGGTATGGTGTTACGCGAAGGAATAGAATAAGAAATCTATACATATTATAAAACAAAGTCGCTTTTTACAACTCAGGAGAGTCTCATTGCGCGGCTGGGTCAAGGGCTTGATTTAGAAAACAGTACTGGACACGGCAAGCATAGTGAGGAAGTTCCTCTCTCTAGAGCCCTGACCAGCGGCAGCTTGCACCCAGTTCCTGATGCCGCTGGGCTAATTTATATTTTTTTAAAGGTTTTTACAAAAATATTTAAAAAGTAAATGAAAAAAAAAAAGGATTTTTATTTTTTATTATTATTAGATACCGCAGCTTACCGGTTGTTTATTTTAAATTTTCTTAAATACTTTTTTTTCCTACTCATGAATCTCATGATCTTGATACAGGCGAACAATGGAACAAAGTCAGAAAAACAACCAGCTGCCCTGAACATTTTCATCGTCTTAGTGCACTTTGTGTATGAAACAGCCTTTTTATTGATATTTTAAAGTTGGTTCCAAGGTATAAGATTTTCATATAAATTATGAGTAGGTACTGTGTGCTGTAAAAGTTTCAAGAAAAACCTAAGGGGCGGGACATACACAAGTGGCGAGTGGCGCGGGCGTGGCGACGGTGTGGCGACGACGATGTGGCGCGGGCGTTGCGCCACCCGCTTCATATTTCATATAAAATGTATAGGAACGACGCGATGTGGCGCAGAGTATACACAAGAGGCGTAGCGCGGGCGAGGCGACGGTGCGGCGGGGGCGTTGTGTATATGTCCCGCGCCTAACTTTTATCAGTTTTATGCCAAAAACAAAATAATACTTTGTAAAATTACGTTTTCAGTTTTAATAAGATTTTGGGACTGTGCAGGCATGATACCGGTTGCTGCTGCCAAATATTGGCCTGATAATGATTTCCAAAAAAATCCAACAGTGCGGTACGCAAAGCGCTGCGGGCCGATGAATGTAACGCTTCACTGGAGCAATGACCCTTCGCGTGCTGCCTCCGCACTGCTGGCCGCACTGCTGCGCCACGTGTACAAGTTCCAGCGCGTGCATCTGGCACCGGAAGGCACACACTTGTCCCAATTGTATAAACCCGATGAGTACGTACCTACACTGCATCTAAGATTATTTTATCATTATTGATACGAAGTTCAATGAAATATTAACTAATTAACAATAAAATATGCTGACATGTGTTCCGGTCTGTGCGGATACAGTTCGTCAGCTTAATTTCCTAGGGGTTTGACAAAAAATCTGAATTATTTGTGCAGCGAGCACTAAAATGTGGTTAACCCTATCCAGTGTTTCAGAAGAGATCTAAAACACCTGCTTTTTTGCATTAAAACCTTGCTAGTTATTGATAAAAAATATTTTCAAGACTAGTATTATATAAAATATTAAAACATTAATTAGGTTCTATAAATCAATACAAAATGATCATCGCCTTTTTTCGACTGTATAACGGAAGTTTCTTAGTGAAAGCAAAAATTGGTTAACGTGGTGTTTACAGATTGGTAATAAGTTTAGCGGCGGTGGTTCAGGATGAGGCGGCTGAGGCCATGAGGGGGGTCAACAGAGGTGGGTTGGCAACATTCTTCCCGAGCCACGTTCCCACGCGTCGTAGACTGCACGCGTGGCTAACGCCAGCCGCACGGTTAATCAGCGCCTGTCAGCACGCTAACTGGACATTTTACACCAACTTGACTGCGCGTGCTCTCTGCGGCTTCTCTGTTCCCTCGCCATACTCGTAAGTATCACATGCTCTTAATTTAAGATCCGTATTGTGAACAAAACCAAACAAATAAAATGTCTTTGTTTTAGTTTCGCTGTGTCTTTCGATGCGGTGGAGATTCTCGGCGTGGGTGACGACTGCAAAGCAACGATGAAAAAGCTGCAGCAGCGCGCTGTAGCTGCTGGAATTCAAACGCATGCAGTCTTTGTCAACCGCACTGTCTTCCAGCACTATTTGCTAACATCCAACCACTCATTTTTGTTCCTTGATTTTGACATGTGGAGCGAAGAGCCGAACGTGAGTGTCGTGGAGCCTCTTCCCTGCGTGCCCGATCGTGATGTTCTATGTAAACCAGAACTATGTGACTCTACTGGAATGCTCGTCACTGACATTAACATTTTAGAGGACAACAGTCAGCTTTTTTCATTAGTTCTAAATTTTAAACCGGCTCCAGAATCGTTAAGAGTGTTACTTGAGCAAGAAGCAAACGGAGTAAACCTCGAAGAGGCCGCTTGCGAGCGGACAGAGAAAACCTATAGTTATGTTAAGAAGGTTCATAATTCAAACAAACGATTTAGCGTGGCGACCTTTTTATGCAAAGCTGATCCCGTTGTTAATTCTTACGATATGATAATTAGATCTGTCGGATATCGAATATATAAAGAAAGCCCAAGACTATTGAATATAAGTTTTCGTAGATACTTTATTAATTGTTCCGACACTTACAGCATGAGCAGAAGGTTAGATAACTTAATGGAACACTCAGACACTCTCAACATATTGGGCGTGGTGTCACTGACTGTGGAAGGCGCTGCAGCAGCATCGGCCGTGGCAGCCGCGCACCGTGTGCCGCTACTGCTTGCGCACGCAGTGCCGGACGAGCACGCGACTGGCAACACCACGTGGCAAACGGCCGGCCGGCTGCGGCACATCGCGCTCGCGCTCCAGCACTTCGTCAACGAGTTAGGCTGGACTCGCGTCACCGTGCTTTCCCAGCCAACAACATTCGCTAGGCACTACTTTGCTGCGCTCCAAGACAAGGCGAAATTCCTTCTTCACGATTTTAAAATACCACTCAACCTAACGGAACAACTAGTGAGGGAAGCTTTACGCGATATACAAGTTGTAAATATACGTGTGATTGTGGTCAACACGGATTCAGACACTGCCACTTTGATCCTTGCGGCAGCTGTCCAGCTTAACATGAGCTACAAGGACGGCTTCATCTGGATAGTCCGTGAGCCACGAATTAGACCGGAGTGCAGTACGACACACTTCACGGTTTCGCTTAGGAAAGTGGTGGAAGATCCGTGGGAGCAGTCGATAGAAGACGTGGTTGAGGTTGGTCAATTGTGGCCGCCCCACACTGTTCCCCTCGCTGACGCCCTGATGACAGTGTCAAGAGGCTTTAATAATGTTTTCCAGCAACACTCGGATATGCTAACAGACCTGCGCAGCGATCAAGTGATAAGGTGCGTAATTAGCTTAGCGTAGTGTCGTCTTGTATGGATCAGAATGTAAGACCACAATTCATTTTATTCACATCTTTCAATGACTAAGAAGATCAGAAAATTATACTTTTTTTCATTTCATTTTGATTTGGCCAGAAAGGGGTGGCGTGAATTCAACGGCTGGTTAGAGGTGGCTCAGGATTTTCAGGAAGATTACCTGAAATAATTTAGGGGAAGCCTGTGCTCACCAGTGCGGCATTGTCGGCTACTAAAAAAATATATATTCAAAACCAGTCACATCTGTGAAATTCCGCCAATAATTTAATTTGACCCTGTATCCTACTAATATTATATGTCAAACATCCAAACACACAGTTTGGATGTTTGTTACTCAATCACGCAAAAACGGCTGAATAGGATACTTTTTATCCCCTTATTACGTTCTCGTAGGATAATTTCCGAACTCCACGCGGGCGAAGCTGCGAGCGAAAGCTAGTAATTAATAATACACGTAATTATTTTTGCAGGGCATTCGATGATAGTCTCAAGGAAACGCCGGTGACTAGCCTCACTGGAGTACAACTTCATTACAAGGAGCGTGTGCTCGAAGAGGCTTTTGTGTACGTGAACAAGTTGTGCGACTGGTCCAAACATCGGCGGCTGGCGACATGGCGAGTGAATGCGACGAGCGAGTCCGTGTGTAACGAGGACGGCGGCCACGCCACCTTACGTCTCGCCTAAAGCGTGAAGCGTGACGCAGGCGCTGACGCCTCCGACCGCCATGTACGCACTGACGCGGACGGGCGGCGGGAGCTCACAACACGGGATCGTAACTGACAAACCTGCAAATATTTCAAATCCTGTCTTTATAGTGCACCTGCGCGCGTAGCATGACCACAATAGAAACGGGTTTTGTCGAAGGAAGAATAGACAAAATGCCAAATTCACAATCACAATCTGTCATTTTGTCTATTCTTCCGTCAAAAAACCCCGTGGTGGTGCGCTTATGTTAAATTGATTAAAGTTTTTTTATACTTAATGATTCTTTCCTTTGATTTCAGACACACTTTTGCTAGTAACAGTTATTTCTTTGCTTTAGCTTATAGAGACTTATTAAATAGGTAAAATAAAATCAGGATCGTATTAAAATCATTTAAATAAAAAACGACTCTTGATATGACACAATAAAGTGCAATTCTGGTCGCACAGCGCTAATTACCTAATTAACCATTACCATTACCTAATATTCACCCAGAAGTGGCCTCTTTTTCTATCGCGTAACTCTTAGAGCTTCTGACTACGTCACACGTACTGACTTGACCCAGCAAGACGGGCCCGCTGCGTAGTTGTAGCTTCATACCTAAACTACGGAGTTTCCCATCTGTATTTATCTGAGGTTTTGGTGATTAATAGCGGTCGCTTGTAAGTTTATGCTTTATGAAAAGGCTCGTCGTCAATAACCTCACTGTTACTTCTGTATTGATAGCTGTAAGCCACTCGGAAACATAAAAAAATAAATAAAAAAATGAAATAAAGTAGAAAAAGAGGCATTGACGTCGTTGAACAGTTCTTTAAAAATATAATGACTACAATGAAAAACAGAATTTTGGGAGTGCCCAACAATTACGAAAATATACTGTAACCCTTCAGGAATTCACTTGTGATTAATATCATAAGAAATAGATACTATGAGTTACTTCAAATATTGGAAAGCAAAATAAGATGGCATCTTCATATCCATAATTTTTCTGAGAAAAGTGATCAAAGACTAATAAATAATATTTGTCTCTTCTTCCTTTTATTGGTTCAACATCTTTAAGTAAAAGTATTAGTCATTGACCTCGATATCGGTTAATGAAACCTCTCAAGTATACGATGGACACTCGGAAGAGAAAGAATAAGATAGACAAAACCGGTAGATATAAGATCTAGAATAATCTAGATGATACATTTTCGTTTTGTTCTGGCTTTTAGGAGTACGGAAATTTTAAGGAAAAAGAAAACCGGCCAAGTGCATGTCGGACCACGCACAATGAAGGGTTCCGTAGTTGGGATGAATTTATCGCAAGAACAAACTTAACTTTGTAGTGAAAAACATGTTCTAAATATACCGTTTTTATTAGTTCTGGCCATATTTAAATTAAGAAATGACTTGATATGTTTGAAATGTTTAACGTATGACACAGAACGATAAAAACGGCCTTCAAGTTTTTGAGTCTTGTTTTGACTTTTGGCGGAGTCACTGTTTTTCTGCCCCTAGAGTCTATTTTTTTAATACAGTTAACTACTCGAACTTTAGTCTCATGTAAGTAGCCTGCGCGCGTATATATATCGTAATTATACGTGTACCTAATCATGCTAAGTGTGTAATCTAAACTCTCGATACTTAGTGGTCCCTGACAGTAAAAAATGAGTGCGTTTAATACTGTGTATCATTTGTCCGACCCTCTTGCCTACCCCTGTAGGAGGGGTCTACTCCGATTTCAAACGAACTTTAATCACGTGATGTAAAACGTTACGAATACACGCACACAAAAGAGGCCTCCGACGCCAAGCTGCGTAACGTCAGACGACATTACCCTCCAGGACAGGCCTCCGCCGTCACCTGTGACGGTGACGCGGTCCTCCCGCTAGCGTGAGGCGCCACAAAGCGCCTCCGCTAGGTAGCCGCTAGGGAGGGTGTGAGAGTTCGTAGGTACGAACTCTCACACCCTCCTCTCCATTCGACGGGGTGGATAAATCTGCTCGGTGTGGCGCCGCAGCCCAGCTCCTCCACGCTGCCTGTTGTTTTCCTGCCTACCCGACTTCCTGTCTGACTGCCTGCCTGCCCATCTGCCTGATCCTGCCTCCCGCCTATCCCGAGCATCCCGTGTCCTGTCCTAAACTTAACCTTTAATCTTAATATATTTATTTATTACTATTTTTACTGTGACCTATGTTTAAATGTTACGTTACAAACCCCAACTAACTAACCCTGACTAAAGTATTTTTTTCTATATACAGGGTGATTGGTAAAACACCAACAACCTCTTAAAGGGACATTCTACTCATCAATAGGAACAAAAAATTAATATGGGACCAAAAATGAAAACGCGAAAAAAAAAGCAGCTGTTCCCTACATTTATGTTCACACAACTCGTCAAAATGTATGGAACACCAGATTTTTGTTTCCCGATTTAAGGCTTGGAACCAAAGTAAAAGTTGTTCCTATTGATGAGTACAATGACCCCTTAAGAGGTTGTTGGTGTTTTACCAATAACCCTGTATTCTAGTCGTTTTTGGTAGGGGTTCACAGTTCTAATCTAACTAGTTCGGTTTCGGGTAGTACTTGATTACTGGAACATGGAAATTGTTGATTATATATTAAGGGGTCTACAGGACCTAAACGTGCCTAAACGCAAGTTTTATAATGCCTAAAAGAATATGATCCACTGCAGTAAACAAAATCAGAAAAATATATGATATTCTTCAGGATATATGCTAGTATGATAGTGTGTTGAAAACATAATACAACTAATTTGATACGATAGAAAAAAATCATGAAGATACCTCTAAACATTTCTTTTAACGATTAAAAATCATATTAATTTACATGCAATCATTCTGATTTTTTGTCAGATTATTGTACAAGCTACATATTAGCATAATAGTGTTTTAATTTTCCAGTCCAATCAATAGATTTTTTGTAAATCGCTATCTGCTTCATATTTTGCAATAAATTACCTGCGTCGTGTCATCGCGCTTCTCTTTCATTTCTATGCAGTCCGACAGTGACCGCGCTATAGCTGTTGTAAGCCTCTTAATGGAACTAAATATGTCTATCCCGGTCATATTGCCAACCCCAGTTCCCGCTTTTTTTCCAAAGTCAGCGCGGGCAGCCAATTCAGCTACGCGCTGGCAGCCAATTCGGGACACGGCGCCGGCAGCTGAGGCACTTCCTATTTATTTAGTATGTGAATTGATGACGTTTCAGATGTCGCATTCAACGATTATGGAAAATTTATTTACTTACTAATTTTCATTCTTACTTGTGACTTTGTTATAATATATATTTGCCATGTTTTTAAGTGGCTATTATTATTACCGAAAAAAATACAGTTTTGTGACAGATAGGCTAAAATACATACAGACAGACGGCGTAGGCGGATGCCTAATAAAAAGGAAATGACACAACAGTTGAACACTGCTGCAAAATACCTTTTGTACCAGTATTGTAAGAACAAAACCAAGACCAAAAAAAAAAAAATTTTTTACTTTTATCTAAAAGTAATCAAGTCCAGATAAGGTTGTTTTGGGTCTCCCGAAGGTAGGCTCCTAGTTTATCTGATGAGTCAGAAAATATCCAAAAGACTATTTGTTATCCCTGAATTTAGGGGCAAGATCCTGGAATTTGGGTCTTATGAAATCATTTGTTGGTGTATTTACATATTATAGTCAACTATACAGGGTGGCAGGGACATCGACGTGAAAACTGTTACCATGGATTCAGTACATGATTCTGAACGCCTCTACGTTGATATTTTTCGTCGGTTATTAAAAACAAGCGTGCGAAGTAGGGTCGGGTACACTAATTAGATATAAACAAATGAAGAAATGATTATTATATAGGGAACGTAGTACTACGGATTATTATTACATAAATAAACGAGACTTTCATTCATTAATAACTGAAAATCTGGTATACTCGGCTCACATAATATGGTATATTATAATAACAATAGACGATGATAATCTATTTCCCTTGTTATTTTATCGTGTAATTAAGCTGTGCTGTGGTCCCGGACTTTGATAAATAGCGTCAGAAACGTGGAGTAGATAATGAATGGAGAGATCACACGGACAGGAATTGTGAAAAAAGGCAGCGGTGAGAACACTGGAAGGACGATCCTTTAAGTTCATACGCTTGATGTACGTAGCAACGTATGTCGCTCGTCAGTGTAGGCACTAGGCTTATTATCGATTACCAGTGATTTTAAGTTAACGATAAAACGTTTGTCAAGCCTTTGATTGCGTTGCAAAATCACTGATAGAACCTGGGTAATGGTAACATTCCATTGAATCGGAGTGGAGCGCAGGAAAATTAACGGCTTTCATTGTAACGTCACTTCCTCCGCTTAATATTTATTAACCCTTTTAGTTAATTTATCTCCACTTCGGCTCAATGGTGTATCAGCTTAGAAGCGGCAAAGGCTGAGGTGAATGGCAAAAATCAAAATACCTGTTTCCAGTTGCAATGTTGATGAGAAAGCAACGAATGATGATGGGAAGGAATGAAGAACATCAAATTATCATTTTCTTAGAAAAAAATTATACTATTAAAAAAATACGACCGAAGACAATTAAAGACAATCCCATTAAATTATGTCCAGAAAATTACTGTCCATTCCAAAGATGCCAGGAAGAGATCGCAGTAACCTATATGGCCGCCAATTTTATGTTTGTAGTATATAATTTATTTTTATGTAGGTAATGTAGAAATAAATAAATAATACGATTTACCTAGCAAATATCGCTCCATGTTCTTCATACTCGGTGATCAGACCATTGAACCTCGCATGACTGACGGGATTACGGGTGGGGCATCTTCAGAGCCACAATAGGACCCGTGCGTGATCGCCAAGATACAACCTAATATTATTTTTATTTCTCGTATATCTTTTGAGAAACCTTTTATTATTTATTACAGCGTATTGTGCCAAAATGGATTTCAAATGAGCTTGTAAGTTTGGGTTAAAGGAATTAAATAAAAAGGGAAAATGTGTTCAGTGTGAGTAACGACTGTATTTGCGGTCAGATTACAAGGAAAATACTGAGAATTTGTAAGTAAAAGCGAAAAGGGATTGATGAACTTGTTTCTGGGAATTCCTTTTCTATATAATTTAACCGTATTGTCTTTAATATTAAAACCATTTAAGTCGAATATAAGTTGATTGTTGCGTTTATTCCGTATTATTTATTTATTTCTATATACTTTATTGTAGGTAGGTACACGAGAAAATATAAAGGCAAGCAAAAAAAAACTTTACACAATGGGCGGCGTTATCGCTTTAAGCGATCTCTTCCCGGCAACCTTAGAATGGACAGTGATTGCGTGGACATAAAAATGGGGTTGCCATTATTGCACAATAATACCTACATCTGTCGATAAAAAGATAAAATAGAATCACAGTGACAATTTGAAATAACGGCTTGCTTGGTGCTGAGCTTACCTATACCTTCCTACCTACTGCAGTCAAACTAAATGCACAGTATAATAAAGTAACAGTATTATGTCTCCGCAGTGACCTTGAAATAATTACCTAAGGCCGCTCGGTAGATAAGCCTTACGCGTCCGTACGTTACTGCCGCGTACTCGAAACTGTCAGGTATACACTGAGATTTCGAAGCGTGTCGTTTCGGCCGTTTTATATGAAAATGTAATACTGTTACTTATTTATACTGTGCTAAGGACCACGACTTTTCCACGAATTAGACCACTCGAAAAGTAGCGCATTTGGCCGGCTTTTACTCTTAAACGAACCACATTTTCAGTAAACTATTAACATTTCCGTGTCCATTCCAAATTTGCAGTATTGACGTTCTTATTTACGATAAAACGTGGTTGTAATTGGATATTCAACTTAATCAGACCGAATTCAGACGTAAAAACCTAAAAGCAAAACCTTTTAGTAACATTTTTGCCCCTAACTTTATTAATTAGTTGGGTCTGTTTGAAAAGGCCTGAGGTAGCTGACCATAATAGATTGAAGGTAACCACAATTTTATTATAAATGTCTAGATAATTCTGTATGTTTGTTACATTTTCACGGCTAAACCGCTAAGCCGATTTTGATGAAATATGCACTGTGACAAATGACATAGGAACCTTTTATTTATTATAAATAACCTCTTAAGGATTGAAATAGGGAGTTAAAGTTTGTATGGAAAATACCGAAATTCACGCGGATGAAGTCGTGAGAAAAACCTAGTTTTTATACTCGTATAAATACCTAATTTGCTTGAACTTCATTGCTTAAATAGTCCTAAGTAAAGGCTTTGATTGTATCGTGAGTAATTTACGAGTAGGTTCGTCGAAGGCTTCTATTTACTCTGCCGAAAGTTTCTTTTCATTATTTTAGATGTTATTCTATGTATGCTGTCAATGTGATAGACAAACCGTAAGTAGGTAAAATATAAAGAAAGAAAAATAGGTTTATTTGTCACAGAAACATGTGCATACAAAAAGATAATTAAGAGCGTTTATCCTAAAAGTTGGCAACGTCGCAAATAGCTGTCAAATATTTACTTGTTTTGATTAATTTGTCAATATTACTGTATGGAAATATGAAATGTGGCTAACTAGTGAACTGGCTCTTAACTATCATAGCATAATCAGCCTATAATATTCCCACTGCTGGGACACAGGCCCCATCTCGGTGAGAGGGAGTGGGTCGTAACGTAATCCACCACGCGGGCCCAGTGCGGGTTGGTAGATGTCACATGACTTTGAATTTTTGGTTCTAGGACATGCCGTTTTCCTCACGATGTTTTCCTTCACCGTTTTGAAAGCAGTGGTGATAAAATAATGTACACAAAGTAAAGTGCCTGCCTGGGTTTGAACCTACGACCTACAATTCGTAAGTCGCGGCCGATACCAATGGGCCGCCACTGCTTAAATCTCATATATTGTATCTGCCTAGCCTTTTCCCAACTATATTGGGGTCGGCTTCCAATCTAACCGGATGCAGCTGAATACCAGTATTTTACATGGAGCGACTGCCTATCTGACCTGTACAAGCCAGTAACTGGGTAATACGATACTCCTTGGTAAGCTGGACAGACAGACTTTCGGGCTTCTGACGACTGACAAAGATCCACGAATGACAGCCGGGACCAACGGCTTAACGTGCTTTCCGAGGCACGGAGGAGTCTCGGTATGTAAAGATCACCCATCCCCGGAAAGACCCCGGTAAGCGTAGCTTGCGGTATTACTTAGCCACGAGCACCTCTCATAATAAAGAAAAACAAAATAGATCTATAATTACGAGCACGGAACAGAGATAGTCGGCAGCTGCACATCGTGAAGGCTTCCACTCAGCATGATCCTAGTTACGCGTGTGTAGCGTACCTACCTAACAGTTATACAACCGTGGTTCAGCATAAGTTTTATCCCCCAGTGGGTAGTAACTTCTCGGTCACATAGTTATGACATCTTCTCTAAAACTATTGCTAAGAATGTCGTATTTCTGACATAATTCTATTTCTGAGTGCTAATGAACGGTTACTTTTCCCGAGATAGTCGTAAAATGCGGTTATGTTGTTGCCAGAGTGGTTGGAGGACACATAAATACATTGTTGGTGGGTCGTCTGCTATACTATGTCTGGAATTTAAAAAAGACTGTATGTGACCTCTGAGTTTGTTTTGGTCTTCAGAGTAATCGATTAGGTAACACCGAAGTCATCTATTTTTAAAATATAACTTAATTATGACGTGAAAAAGTGTTTTTTAGGGTTCCGTACCCGATGGGTGCCAAATGGAACCCTATTACTAAGCCTCTGCTGTCTATCCGTCCGTCCGTCTATCTGTCAGCGGGCTGTATCTCATGAGCCGTAATAGGTAGACAGTTGAAATTTTCACAGATTGTGTATTTCTATTGCCGCGATAGGTAATAACAAATAATAAAAATTAAATAAAGTAAAAAAAAAAAAAAAATCTTTCCCTGGTATGTGGGGTGTCATTGTTTAGAACTCATCGAGTAGAGTACAAAATATATATAATTTTTTTATCTTAAAAAATGAAGAAATAGGGTTCCGTAAAAGTTGTCAATCTTAGACCATATTTGTACGAGCTCTATCACAACAACTTAACAAGTTAGGAATTTGTAACTTCTGTGTCTGTTCTTTTTCTTCGTGTACCATATATGTACTGTATTTATTCAAAAAATTATAAAAACGCCGCTTCATAAGGTATTTTATTTATATATGGGCGATGTTCTATAACTGCAAAAAATAACTTTGTAATTCACAGTATCATTATGAAATACAAATTTATCTTTGCGATTTTTATAATTTAGGATGAAAAAATTCTTCGTTTAATATTTTCATTTATTTGCTAAATATTGTACGGTGGTACGGAACCCTTCGTGTGCGAGTGCGACTCGCACTTGGCCGGTTTTTTTTACCAATTTGTAGAAATAAATATAATTTAACATTACTAAGGTTTCTCCCATCACAGGATAAATTCGTTCTAGGTAGTGCGATAGACATTATATTTGTTGAGTTGATTACGTTCGAAAACATTATGCTAAAAGAAAAGTAATGGTACATTTTAGTAGGTAAAAAATCCTTATTTTCTTATAAATTGAAGTTTATAGTTTAGAATTACGATAGGGTCCACATTTATCCTTCGATATCTAAAGCCTATATTTTCTAGCAATGTAACAGTATTCTTAGGTGTAAAAGGTTTAGGCTAGTTTCACAGCAGTCCGACCCGTACGGGAGACCCGTACGGGCCACCCGTACGGGCTCCCGGAATGGAGACACACGTGAGGCACTAGATCGCTCCGGGTAGAGCCCGTACAACATATCGTAATTCTCCCTCGTTTTAGAGCACTGCGAGCGCTACCCGTACGGGTCTCACGAACACCTGTGAAAACAGCCTCAAGTAGGTCTAAAGCGCAATTCCACTGCTGCGTAGGATGTACACGGCGAGGTTACGCACGTTAGCAGCGCGGGTTCATTTGTTTGCCAACCGAGCATCCGTGGGTAGCTTACCCGGGGGCAGCAATGGAACTGCTCCTTAAATATCCTGCGACCTAAATATAACAGAAGCTGTATGACGTGTGTAGGCGTGCGCGTGATCAATCACGTGGACAACAAGACGTATTCAGGGAGTAGACACGCTGACTGGAACTGAGATCCGATAACGGAATACAATTTGCGGAGATCTGTAGCGTGTGTTGTGTTCGAGACGTATTGGATATTTTCATAAAATAAAGCATAATAGTGATGTGAAACAATGTTTGCATGTTTTCTGAATGAAAATGTTTTGATACTAAAAGTAAATCGGCTTGTTTGTTTGTATTTTGATCCAAAATTGAAAATAAATTATTATTCTCTATGTGATTGATCACAAGAAAAAGTAGCGGCTAATAAAGGACAACGGCCACTGGCCATTCTAGTGTAGGTAGGTATTTAAAGTATCTGCCATTCACTTGACTCACATGTTGACTTCAATCTCTCTTTTTCCTCAGATGACCCCATCATTTACGCGTTGTGAACTCGCCCTGTTTTTCTTTGAGTCGAAATTAGCATGTAAATTAACGTGTTTTTATACAACTTCGGTACAATTTTTGGCTACAAAAAGTACTCGTGGATGTAAGTTGTTTTGGTAATATTAGATTTCCTGAGATTAACCGGGTCGGTACGATGTTTTGTAGAAAAAATATACGGATGCTGTCAGTCCTAGACGTGACATTTTTCATACAAAAATTCTAATTTTCCAACCTGTCGACTGTGAAATTGTGTGGATGTGGCGAGAGATATGAGGTACCTACTTCACAGTGTTGTGTTTGTATATTAGCCACCTTAGGTAAGGTACCTACCAGTTTATGTGGGAAAAAACTTGGTAGGTACCTACTCAGATGAAACATTACTGTCGCGGCCTGCAACATAGGCATTGATGGACGATCGTAAAGAGTTTCAAATTAAGTAAATTAATTATATGTACATTCCAGAATCAATGACGAACAGTGATAATTTTTTACGCGCCAATATGTTCATTTGTTTCTTCTTTACTTTAAACAGCTCTAATTGCAAACCAAATCGAAATTTAAATAAAATCGTTGGTCAGTTACCTCCTTGGTTGCCATGTGTTGAAGTAAAAAGTTCGTTCCATTTTTAAATTACACGACCGATATGAGTTTTCATAGTAATTTATTCGGCCGCTAAACACGACAGATATGGATTTTAATACAAATATTGTCGGCCGGGCGCTCGCATGTGATATGCATGACCAGTACCGCAGTTTCGATTTATCTCGAAGAAGGTAGTCAAAATAATGCTCGAATTTCCAAGCCTGTTTGAGAAAAAACAATAGAAGTGCGAAGTAAGCTCTCGTTAGAAGTTATTTCACATGTCAACATTGACTTAAAACTTCGGATCTTTCACCTTGAAATTATTTTTGAAAGAAAATTCATCAACGGGTCACCTAATTGGTAAAATAAATCATGAGTGAATATGAAAATAAAGTGTGCAGTGACTTGCTTCCCTTGGGAACGCTTGTTATTCATGGCCTTACGAACTAAGCTTTACCTTTCATTGCAAATATTTGACCAAAAATGTTTTATTCATTCATTTCTTTCCGTAGCATAGAAATTAAAATGAATAGGAGGAACTTGGTACTAATAAAGTTAGTCCAACATAATTTTTTGAAAGAAAACTGTATAATTTTTGGAAAAATTATTGTTAAAGTCAACTTTTTATACGGTACTTACCATTTCTGAATGCGAATCAATGTAAGTTGGTTTATAAATTGGGCAGGCCAACGAAGAGACTACTATTCCTGAATTTGTGAGATTTACACCCGAATACTGAAACGCCACTCAAAACTTAAGCGTTACTTATGACTCGTTTAAAGCCTTTTGATTGGTTGAAACTAGTTTTAAGTAACGCTTAAGTTTTGAGTGGCGTTTCAGTATTCGGGTGTCAGTTTCTTTTTACCCGACTACGACGAAGAAAAAAGGAGAGTTATGATTTTGACTGGTATGTATGTTTGTATGCATGTTCATCTGTTCCCTCATAACTTCTAAACTACTCATCATAATTTGACAAATGATGTATCGTTGGAAGCGTCTTGATCGTTCGCTGGTTATAGGCTATGTGACGTCACACGTGAATACGGCACCCTCTAGAGGACACAAAGACATGTACAAATAAATAAAATAATGATGCCGTGACGGGTATCAAATGAATTAACACATTTCAAAAATTTTGTATACAACCCCAAAATAATTTAAATAAAATTAAAAATTATAAAAACGAAAACCCAACTTCGACAAAAAGTCAACTAAAGAGGAAAACGAAATACAAAGGCACATAAGCAGTCATAACAAGAATGAAAAAAACATGTTTATCATCAACACAAAAATAAACCTGGAATACTAAAATCCAACTACGACAAATAAGTCAACTAAAAAGGTATAAATAAGACAGCACAGACAGACAAATTAAAAATCCGGAGTCGTACGAATCGAAATTATAAATCGAACAGATTACGTGTGACTCCGGATTTTTAATTTGTCAGCCTGTGATGTCTTATTTATACCTTTTTAGTTGACTTATTTGTCGTAGTTGGATTTTAGTATCCCAGGTTTATTTTTGTGCTGATGATAAACATGTTTTTTTCATTCTTGTTATGACTGCTTATGTGCCTTTGTATTTCGTTTGTTCCTAAGAAAGTGGTTCAGTGAGTCATGCGGGAAAACTTATAAGATTTTCGTCACCGATTTTTTTATAAAAACTGTGATAATGGAAGTACATAAATATCTTCTCAGTTTATTTTTTTCTAAACAGAACTATTATAATAACGGAATATAAACAAAATAATAAAAAAACAATAGTCTAACTAAAAGTGGATTTGGTAAGAAGATGAGGAGTTGTGTTTGTGGCTAAATAATAACAGCCGCACTGTTCGATCGAAGGTTAAGGTTCGCTTGCCGGGGTTGGTCCGAGGATGGGTGACCATCTTTACATACCGAGACTCCTCCGTGCCTCGGAAATCACGTTCAAACTTTGGTCCTGGCTGTCATTCGTGAATCTTTGACAGTCGTTACGGGTCGTCAGAAGCCCGAAAGTTTGACAACCAGTCTTACCAAGGGATATCGTATTACCCAGTTACTGGGTTGTGGAGGTCAGATAGGCAGTCGCTCCATGTAAAATACTGATATTCAGCTGCATCCGGTTAGACTGGAAGCCGACCCCAACATAGTTGGAAAAGGCTGGGCAGATTAATTGATGAGGAGGAGTGTTTTAGGAGAATGGGCTTAATATTATGTGTATTTATGACTACTAAAATGATTAGAATTTAGACAAAATTTATTAACTTAATGAAACACAAAAGCGAGAGATATAAATTTAATCATAGTCTTGGTTTAATTAAACTGATCAGGATTCTGAATATATATTGTTTTCGGGGATAACTTTAAAGAAATTAATTCTATTGCTTCTCCTTGATTAAACGATTTAAATGTCGGGGAGAGAATCGTATAAATTAGAAAGAAAATAACAGATTCACTACGTAGGTATTAGTAAAGATTTTCATCTTACCCTTTATTAGTAGTAATAAAGGGTAAGATGAAAATCTTTGTTCTAAGGCATTGCATTTATGGAGATTATACACTTCTGTAGGTATCGTGGTTGTTTTTCAAACATGAAATTTCTCGACGAGAAAGCCTCTTCTTATTCTTAGTCACACATGTAACAACGAACAAACACGGGTTTTCACACTCTCAGTTTTGAAGAATTAGAGGTAAAAATTAAACTAGGTTTTTTTTTTAAAATTTTTTCTTTAATTCATATATTTATTTTGCCTTTCAAGTAATTTTAATCTGTTAAAAGAAAAATGAAACCGACAAAAAATTACAACAGTCGGTCGATTCTGTAAAAAAGATCAACGTGAAACTTAGGTGAAGAGAGCGTGAAGTGAGCTGTCACTGTCACAAATCGACCGGCAGGTATAGTGTTATTAATTAGTAGTTAGTAGTGTTAATCCCTAGCTCTATTGACAGCTCACTTCACGCTCCCTTCACCTAAGTTTTGCGGTGATGTTTTTACAGAATCGATCGGCAGCTCATAGGTACATAAACTGTAAGTATGTAGGTATACACTAAAACACTGTTATCTCCTAACATTAGTCTAAACGTAGTTGATTATTATTAGCCAACACACAGTAACACGAAACCGCTGCAAATCCTCGCCAGAATTTGTGCCACCTCCAGTATTTTACGAACGATAACATCTCACAGGATTCCAAATTAATAGAGCAATTTACAAATCGTTTGGGGAGATCGCATCAGAAGGGGGCGTTAGGGGCGTTTAGTCCCCGTCTGCCTTCAGGCAGGGTAATATTTGTCATGGACTGTTTGCCAGGTACCTACTCGAGATATTAAATCGGTTGTTATTGCGGAACGAAGGGAAAAATACTCGTGAGGTAGATAAAGTGAGTCTCGGCTGTCACTAGTGTTATTACGGTCGGGAAAATGCTGGGCTGGGGTCATTGTCCTACTTATAAAGTGAGGTGACTGCTATGGAAATTACATACTTGTCTATTGGGAATTACCCTTGTCCAATATGTTTTTGGGTAGCAATAAAAATGGGCGACAAGTACTTTAAGAGCGTTCATCCAAAAAGTTGGCAACGTAGCAAATAGCTGTCAAGAATTTACCTGTCTTGATTAATTCGGCAATATTATTTATGGTAATAAGAAATATGGCTAACTAGCGAACTAGAATACTAATAATGAATTGCAATTATAACACTGAATTTGATGTTGTAACCGTTTTAGGTGTAAAAAAGGCATTTGGAAAGTTTCCAAATACTTACTTCTACACATCCAAATACATCTAAAGCAAAATTTTCGGTGTTACGATATTTATTATTGCATTTCACAATCAATATTTTAGTTCACTAGTTAGCCATATTTCTTATTTGTATACAGTATTTGTATAATATCGCCAAATTAATCAAAACAGCGATTTATTTGAGAGCTATTTGCGACGTTGCCTACTTTTTTGTATAAACGCTCACTAACAATAGCAAAAACAAAAACAAAATGACTGACTCTATTCCAGTCAGCTGTCACACTAGGCTGTTTGCAAATATTGGTACTATGTACCTATTGAAAACGTATGTTTTCAAATACTTACATTACAATATCAGTGCAACACTTTGTTGGTGGCGGAGCAACAAAGATACGGCGGCGTGCGGACGAAAATTGCACGTCGCGACAAGGACAGACGGTTCTGTCTCTCACAGCAAATCATAAGCAGTTGCTAGACATGGAAGTGCGCACACATTTTAGAATTATATTTTTTATTTGTTGTAAAAAAGTGAAAAAGAAGCACTAGAGAACATATCATTGTTTTATAAGGAAAACTTTGAAAAACTCAACTGTTTTATTAAACAGCATGCAACCTTTTTTTCCATTCTGAGATCCTCGTGGATACCCTCCGTCTTGAGATAACGGAGGGTTACGTCGGACTCCTACCCATTAAAACCCCAGTTTTCCTACTACTATATCCTCTTAAAAATCTCATAAAAGTAAAAATTATAAGGTATCTTCCGATTACCAAAAGCGTTTACTAAGGCTCCAGAGATTAAATTTGCAAGGCGTCCATTACAAATCCCATTGTTCCAATAATGGTAATACAATGTCAACCGTCAAATCTAATTTAGCAAGATGGCGTTTATAACTACTGCACAGGTAGGTATTTTTTCAGGAAATGTTCTGCATATTAACTAGGTGTACAACTAAGCTGATGTAATCTGTGGTTGTACCATTCAGTCAGTTTATTAGTAACCCGTCGTTTAGTTTTGAATTTTGAATTTTGAACAACTTAATTTTAATTGAAATATCATAATTAAGAACGAAACAACGATGTCCTTTTATCTGCTCACTAGCTTTTGCCCCTGACGCGTGAAATTTCTTGTTTAAACATAACCAAATATTAACTACCAGAAGGAAAAGGCGCTGGTTCTTGGTAGTAAAAAACAAAAGTATAATAAGTCAATCAAAATTAAAACCAATAAGTAGCAAAAACATAGACAAAAATGTTAAATATTCTATAAAACCTAGTGCAGGCTTGCACATTGTTATATAGAGTCGGATCAGTAGTTCCAAATATTACCGCCTACATACATTACTCAATAAAATCATCAAAATAGGTATACCAGTTTTATATAAACATTGGCATTGTTGAATATTACATACAAAATGACATGATTACTTTGTGAAGTATTATATTATTTTAATTATTGTGAATGTGGGGACTATATATGTGTTCTTTCATTATTATTTTATTCTCTGTTATTTTTAATGATGAGTAGTTTATGCGGCCTGCCCAAATGTCCTTTCTTTGGTATTGTTCGTCGAGTTGAGCTCCGTTGAGCTCCACGATTACTGACAAAAGCTTGCACTGACTGGATAGGCCCACTCAAATCTGTGTGGTCTTTTCTCAAAAGATCATTTTAGATACCTAATCTACATGGTCCTCATATGGCTTAACTAAGATTATGTCTAGACTTTAAAAGAGACTGCGACCTCTGAGTTTCTTCTCAGAGTAGTCAGATAGGCAACGCCGAACTCATCTAGTAATTTTTTTTTTTTTTAATAGGACCTGTAAAAGTGATTCCATTATCCTATTTACAAAATAAACAATTTTATTTCATTTCATTTCCTTTCATACAAACTCACAAATTTTACTTCTTTGTAATATTGTATACATAGATTAAAAAAATAACATTAAGACGATTTAATGATATTAATTTTATGTTTGTCCACAGGGAAGTAACTTTATTAATTTATCGTTCGATGTTTACCAGTTTATCTTGATATTTATGATATGACATGTATCTCGGAAGGCCCCCTTTTCACAACACTCATTAATTTAATATTGTCGCCTGAACATTGATTTCCCTGTAGAATTCTTGCCGGTCTGATTTTCATGTTAAATTATTTTTAATTTGAAATCTGTCATATTCATAGAGCATCGAAATATGTATTCTTTTTTACGTGAGAAAGTAAGTAACTAATTTAGGAATGCTGAATATTAATTAATAAATTAATAATTGATTGATAATACTACAAGCGCTCGCATCGGTTCCATCTTAGGCACAGATGAATCCAGAAGGGTCACTCAGTCACTCCGCATTTTAGGTATGAAGCTACAAGAACGCGACGGACTCAACGTGTCGGGCCAATTCAGTGAGTGTAACGTAGTCCGAAGATCTAAGAGTTACGCGCTAGAAAGAGAGGCAACTTCTAGGTGAATATAACTGTAGGTAATTTTACGCTGTGCGACCTGAATTGCACTTTATTGTGTCGTAGCAATAGTCGCTTTTTATGTAAAGCATCATCGGTGTAAACCATCTGTACTAAACTGTGCTTTAGGTTTTAGAATTTCTCAATTTTTAGGTCCCACAAATAGTAAATACTGCATGGTTGGATAACAGCAATGCAATGTAATCTCAGATTTCCATGAACTGAATAATAATTTACTCTGTATGCATAACCTACTTAATCCACTTTGAACGCCAGCATTTATAGGCTCAATATCTTTGGCAACAGCTTGAGTTTACTAGCTACACCACTTCCTGAACTTAGCATATCGACCTAAATTAACATAATAGCTATGCGTGACTCGGTAGGCATGTTCAATGTTCACCATTAATATGAATCCCATATTATTTCCCTTTAGATTTATTATCGAAGGTGTGTCCAGGAAACTGCTGTTTTCCGAAAATCACCGTTCATAACAGGTGTGAAAATGTTATCGCGAAAAATAAATTGGTCAATTTATTTAAATTGTGGGTGCGTGTTCTCACATGACGCGAACATGATAGAACGACACATTACGGTGACTGATGTTTTCATCTATCGGAAATCCGAGAAGTGTACTGTTGACCTTATTTTTATCCGAAATGAATTTGGGCCCATTTTTTCACGTACGAGGCAAATGGCGATTTAGTTTCAGATAAATCAGTTTGAGAGATTTTTTTACAACCTCTCCACTTACGTCGTAATGGCGAGTTCTGTTCGATAATTTAGTAGTTTCCGTAGGGGCGGGGTTGACTATCTATAAGAACATTACTATTTTGTTAGATGAACTAAAACGACAATGGAAACATAGCTAATTTTGTCTGCTTTTTCTTTGTAATCCATGAATAAATGACTGTTTATAATATGTAATGATATTTATTACTACATATCGCTCTCCGCTGCGTCTGTCTGTCTGTCTGAACGCGATAAACGCAAAAACTAACGAACGGATTTTCATATGGTTTCCAAGGTTTAGCGGTATAATTAATTCTGGTTTTGTGTGATTTGGTTGAAATACGACGATGATTGTTGAAGATGGGAGGCGTGAACCAATAGAGTTATATGAAAACAACGTATTACGGAATTAATACATTGTTTACTTGTATTATCACGTAAGGTAATTTTAAACCCGGTAGTATGTTCCCGTGGGATATTTTCCGACATCCACGCGGGTGAAGCCGCGGGCAAAGCTAGTGTTCCATAAAGCCTAGCTTAAAATCTTTGGTAAAATTTATAATAGTTTCGCCAGACTCAATAAAAAACCTAAATAGATTTAGAATGTCAGTAGCGGTTTTGAAAGAGCCGTTGACGGTACAGTTTCGAAAAACCTCAATTTTCATTCATTTCATTTTTACCTATGATCTCGCACAAGTCAAAGTAGCTTTCCTGTTTTTATTATAATAGGTAACATAAGTAGCTCGCATACATGTAATTTACGTTACTCAAGTGATTATTATTTCGTTTTTTAAACTTTCCAACATAAAATACATTTTAAAATATTTCTTAAAAAACGATATAAAAATCATTTCAAAATATTAAAAAATTGTGTTCCGTCAATGTCGGGAGCAGGGTCCAAGCTACCGGTGGTTAGGGCTGCAGAGACAGAGAACCTCCTCACAATGAGACCCGTATCGAGGAGTACTGTCTTCTGAATCAAGCCCTTGATCCAACCGCCTAACGAGAGCTTCGAGAGATGTTGGTCGAGGATTTCGGTAATCAGGCCATTGGCTGTTACGACAATCGGCACAATGATAGCCGAGCTCACATTCCACATGTCGACAACCTCGTGTGCTAAGTCGAGATATTTTATTTGTTTCCCTTTCTCAGCTTTTAGATTACGGCTCACGGAGGAGGCCTGTGTCCCAGCAGAGGGGAATATTATTAGGCAGATTATTATTAAAGAAACAAATTCACTTTCACATTTATAATATTGGTTAGGATTACCTATAATTAACATGGAATATCAATAACAGTTTCATCTACATATATTAATACCTATTAGGCTAGGAGCAACCGAGCCACCGGCCACAGCCATGCTGACATCTCTTTGAGGCGCGCGTGGAACACAACGCGCTGTCGACCCGGGACTGGTCCTTATCGGGTGGCGAGCTACCCATTGCTCACCGTCCGCAAGCCCGCGCCTACGGTGGCCGGGAATCGGCCTGCGATTCCCGACGCCCAGGGCGTCTCCTGTGGCGGCTAGGGGCGTGAGGGCGCGAAATAAGGTACACAATTACTGACAGACTTTTGTTCCCTTGAAATGAAATGATTTTTTTTATAAATTGGATGAAACTTGAAAACATTTATTTAGTTTTCATACTTCTGCTGTGAGTAATAAAAGGTTTGTTATTATTAAACTGTGGTTAACGTGAATGCCATGACAAAGAGGATAAGTGAAGTTTATTGTGGTTTTCGCATTGTGCCGATAAATAAGTACTTAGTAGTGAAATTAAATGAAATTATTTATTCTGTAAATAGGGTATCGATAATCACTTTTACATGTCAAATAAAATCTAGATATAGCTAGACAAGTCCACATTTCCCTATCTAATTAGGTACCTAACCCTGAGAAGAAATAACGAAAAAAAACTCAGGGGTAATAATTTTGGTCAGATCTTGTGAGGATCATGCATGTAGATTAGCGTCTGAAATGTCTTTTGAGGAAAGAAACACACAAATTTGAGTGGATCTGTCCAGTCAGTGCAATAATTTGTCAGTAATCGTGTAGCTCAACTCAGAACATAAGGAGCTCAACGACTCGAAAAACAATACTAAAGAAAGGACATTTAGTTAGGCTGCATAAAGTACTCAAAAAGCCAGACTATCATTAAAACTAACTGAGAAATAAATTAAAAAGTCAATAAAAAAATACCCATTTTCGAATATTATGTTGTTAATAATTTTTTATAACGTTCAAATAATAATTTAACGTTCCCCGTTTGACAGCACGTGTAACGAGGCAAATGGAGAACCCAATAATAATGGAAAAGATGATTATACAATTTGCATTTTCCCCATTTTACTTTGTGTAATTATTACGCCTCAACGAAAACCTAATTTCATTAAATAATTCAGTCATCTGGATGGCGGAAATTTAAAATACATATTTTGAGTTTTTTCCCGGGGAATAAAATAAAATACCCAATACTTAGGTACAAGTATAACCCATAGTTAAAAAACCGGCCAAGTGCGTGTCGGACCACGCACAATGACGGGTTCCGTAGACGGGATGAATTTATCCCAAGAACAAACTTAACATTGTAGTTGAAAAGCATGTTCTATATACGGGAGCACATGTATGGGAGAAAATGTTTTTTGCAAATGTAAGTTGGGCGATTATTACTCGTTAACTTGTAGAGACTACTGTGAGATACTTAGCTGTGATAGATTTATATTTAATTTCGTTATATATACTGCTGTTGTGATTTTTTCAACATATCCAGAACCAACCAACACATACACTTGAATCTAACAAAAATGGTCAATTTAAAGGTTAATATTTCGCAAATAGATCTCTGAATCCAAAAATGGTCAAACTAAGGTCAAAACAACCACATCTCACACAATGACATAGAAGGAAAAAAAAAATCCGCACTATACGTGTACCCTAAAAAAAAATTATACCCATGCCAAATTACAGCTTTCTAGTACTAACAGTCTCTGAAATAAGCCGCAGATAGACCGACAGAAACTGTACTGTAATCGAAAAAAATAATTAAGCATTTATTTTCAAGGAAAGTGTTTTTATAAGACTTTTTAATTTCACGTGGATAAAGTCTGTGATTGTGGTACCATTTTTGCTTTAAGAATAAGAAATGTACGATAATTAGTGTAGATAATAGTAGTTTATGAAACTGTTGCCTATTGAGGAGTATTAAAACACGAGTTTTTAATAGTATCACACGAGTGTTTTAATACTAGTTATGTGCAGTTTCATGCACTACTTTATCTATCTCATACTCGTATATTGGGATTGAACCTACTAAATACAATATCAAAGTTACAGATCAAAAATAAAAAATCCCACGAAATTCAGTACAACAAAACGTATGAATGGCGCCAAAACCCAGCATATCACTGCGCATGCGCTAAAGCGGGCGCTGCTGCCCCCCGCTAAACATAGAATTACAAAAAAAGAATTAATAGAAACTCCTTGGTGATATTAAACTTCTTGGATTTGGCCTGTATCGTAATGGTAAAAATTGTTTTAGCATTCATTTGTTAGAGAAAAAGTGTTATAATATGATTCTATTTTTAAATTTCGGTATTGTTTTTATAAAGTACTAGCTGCCCGCCCCGGCTTCGCTCGAGTAGCACTAAGTACTTATCTACGGCGCACCTACCCTACCTACCCTACCTACCCTACCTACCCTACCTACCCTACCTACCCTACCTACCCTACCTACCCTACCTACCCTACCTACCCTACCTACCCTACCTACCCTACCTACCCTACCTACCCTACCTACCCTACCTACCCTACCTACCCTACCTACCCTACCTACCCTACCTACCCTACCTACCCTACCTACCCTACCTACCCTACCTACCCTACCTACCCTACCTACCCTACCTACCCTACCTACCCTACCTACCCTACCTACCCTACCTACCCTACCTACCCTACCTACCCTACCTACCCTACCTACCCTACCTACCCTACCTACCCTACCTACCCTACCTACCCTACCTACCCTACCTACCCTACCTACCCTACCTACCCTACCTACCCTACCTACCCTACCTACCCTACCTACCCTACCTACCCTACCTACCCTACCTACCCTACCTACCCTACCTACCCTACCTACCCTACCTACCCTACCTACCCTACCTACCCTACCTACCCTACCTACCCTACCTACCCTACCTACCCTACCTACCCTACCTACCCTACCTACCCTACCCTACCTACCCTACCTACCCTACCTACCCTACCTACCCTACCTACCCTACCTACCCTACCTACCCTACCTACCCTACCTACCCTACCTACCCTACCTACCCTACCTACCCTACCTACCCTACCTACCCTACCTACCCTACCTACCCTACCTACCCTACCTACCCTACCTACCCTACCTACCCTACCTACCCTACCTACCCTACCTACCCTACCTACCCTACCTACCCTACCTACCCTACCTACCCTACCTACCCTACCTACCCTACCTACCCTACCTACCCTACCTACCCTACCTACCCTACCTACCCTACCTACCCTACCTACCCTACCTACCCTACCTACCCTACCTACCCTACCTACCCTACCTACCCTACCTACCCTACCTACCCTACCTACCCTACCTACCCTACCTACCCTACCTACCCTACCTACCCTACCTACCCTACCTACCCTACCTACCCTACCTACCCTACCTACCCTACCTACCCTACCTACCCTACCTACCCTACCTACCCTACCTACCCTACCTACCCTACCTACCCTACCTACCCTACCTACCCTACCTACCCTACCTACCCTACCTACCCTACCTACCCTACCTACCCTACCTACCCTACCTACCCTACCTACCCTACCTACACCTACCTACCTATACCTACGTACCCTACCTACCTACCTACCCTATTTTTCTCGCCGTAAAAACCATCCTTGAACTTCAACGAACATTTAAAAAAAAGAATTGGGCAAATTGGTCCAGGCGTTGTTGAGTTATGCGCTTACCAACACATTTTGCGATTCATTTTTATATTATAGATGTCAATATACATTTTGTTAGAGAAAAAGTGTTATAACATGATTCTATTTTTAAATATCGGTATTGTGTTTATAAAGTATGTGATTTTAATTTACTTAAAAATATCCAAAAATGCCTACCTAAGGTACATACCTAAACATTAAAAAAAAACTTGGCAGTATTTCCCGAAGGATAAGGCAGAAGTGTTCTTATAGCACATGAATAAAAAACCGAGCTTGTAGTAGGTACAGCATCCACATTTTGCCAGTTATATTTAAGTTCCCATGTACATAATAGGGGGCGAGCCCATTGAAGTTTAGACATATACTTTATTTCAACTTTCACGTTTAAAAACCTACGTGACTGGTCAGTTCATTGAACGATAGATATCATCATGTAATAAAAATCCTCCGTATTTTGGCCTCCGTATTTCTCAGACCGTATTTCGGCCTCGGCGGCCAATCTCGGCGGAGACCAGCCTTCGGCGCGGGAGATATTATAGTGCACAAGTGTGTGCGCAGACACAGGTGCACTCTCTCTTCCCTCACTGTCATAGTCCGATGGGACGGCAATCCGACACGAGGACCAACAGCTTAACGGGCTTTCCGACGGAAGGTGGTATCACCCCGCCAACTTCCAAACTCCGGGCTGTTTCTGAGAAATTCCTAATGGAAAAACCCAATAACTCTTTGCCCAACCTGGGAATCTAACCCAGGACCCCACGCTCGGCAGTCGCGCTTGCGACCACGAGACCAACGCGGCAGTTGGATATAATGGACGTAGTTAAACGGAAAGGATCCAACCCACACAGAGTTAGTTTTGAGATATTCAAGTTTTAAGATCAGATCGTGTTATGTGATCGTATGACCTGCCATACATACGGGTTGGTAATGTATGGTCATAATGACATGATGCGTTGGGATTGTTTTTGTGATATTAAAGTTTTAACTACAAAGAGTGTTTTGGTATACATAACTCATTTTCGCCCATAGTGTGGGTTGGATCCTTTCCGCTTAGCTACGTCCTAATGTAATACCTATGTAAGAATGATGGATGGACATTTATGATTCGTCATCTTTTTCCTCCATGTCAGTGATGAATGATGGAATCCCAATCGGCAACCCCAGACTCTCAGCCAGCCGGGGTTGCGAGTTTGTGCGAAAGGGATATCGTGGCCCCGGCACACAGGCAACGGAAGGAACACGGGTGGGTTTTAGTCAGTAAAAGTCTGACACGCCCTCCCGCTCCGCTCAGAGCGGGAGAAGTTATCTGATAATTTCCCAACCTCAAAAAAAATAAAAAGACTCTGCCATCAAATCTTAATTTAAATCATCGAATTCTCTTTTAGTGTTATTAAGATGAGATCTAGGATAGAGGGTCAGTTGTAGTGCGTTTGTTGTATGTTTCTTATACAGCGTGTATCAGAAACGTGTGGTCATATTTAAAGGTGTGGTACAGACCTTCAAACAAACAACAACTTTCCACTAATAAATATTTATTCCACAATTTTCGATATTGCATCTATCACTGTTTATCTCTGCATCACCCAAAGGTTGACTGGTAGAAAATGCCTATGGCATTAAGTCCGCCTCAAATAATAAATAAATAAACTTTCTCCATGGATCAACATCGTAAAATAATGAGCCGTTCAGCGTTTGCTGATGCTCGTGTTGATTGTTTTTGCGCTGCGATGCGAAAACAATGCGCTACCCTGGTGCGCCAGCCCCAACAATATACTGCAGTGTATCGCGAGCAGACTGGACTGTTTGTATATGAATAAAAAGAAAGAAAGAAAGAAAGAAAAAGTATTTATTGAGACAAGCACAGGAGATCTCAAATTAAACTAAAAACACAAATTGAAACATAAATAGAAATAAAAATAAAATAATAGTAAAAATTAAAATAAATGCAGAAAGTCCTGTGCGAGGCCAAAAGGCTCCTATCTCACCATGATGCTGCGAAATTTAATAACAAATGTCGCAGCGCTGGGATTCTGATAGTACAGAAATATACAGATATAATAGATACAGAAATTAATACAAAATAAAAATAAAATTGATGTATAAAATACATTAAAAAAAATGTGGAATCATAAAAAATATGTAGATGAGGAATCGCTGCTGCAAGCTTTCCACATCTTTGTTGAGCGTGTAGCAGGGATTCGTTAAGTGTGTAGGTTAATTTTCTTCTGAACTTTTGCTGATCATGAGTTCCTGGGTTCGATTCCCGGGTCGGTGTTAAGCATCGTGCCGATCAGCGCGACGCGACACCGGTTATTGTTATACCGTGAAGTTTTCTTAGAAATTGTATTGTTCGAGTCGCGTCGCGCCGTCGCGTCGCGCTGGTCTGCACGAGCTTTTATTGGGGTTTCCCACCTGGAATTTCTCAGTAGCAGCCCGGAGTCTGGATTTTTGCCCGATTGATGGCAATGTCTATTACATGGGACTCAAACATAACTGGCGAAATTTGGGTGCACTATAGGTACATCTCTGCCCAACCCTTTGGGCAATACAATGCTATAATAGTTAAGTAATCATACTAATAATATTATAAATGTGAATGATTGTATGTTTGGATGTTTGTTATTCAGACACGTAAAAACGGCTAAACGAATTTGGATGAAATTTGGCACACACATACATAGTTATAATCTATTAGGATACCTTTTTATCCCGGTAGTAAGTTCCCATGGGATAATTTTCGACCTCTACGCGGGCGAAGGCGCGAGCAAAAGCTAGTAAGGTCATAAACAGAGTTTCTTTTGAAATACTTTATGCAACCCTTTGACTTTATGGTTTTGTTGGTGAGTTACAAGACTTCCTGATAAAATTATACAGAGCATAAACAATTTTTGTTTAAAATAATGTATTAAATTCTGAAAGCAATTACTTATTAAAGCTACGATTTAATAATGTTATGATTCCGTGTAAATGTAATTTATTTTACTTGCAGAATTAGGAAATGTTGCTAATTAACTAGGTGTAGGTTGTACATGAATAAACGATGTTACTGGAATTAATTATTTCAATACTTAGAATTATATCTAATATAAGCCTTTTCCTGCAGCTTCGCCCGCGTGTGCATGTCGGAAATGATGAAGTAGGTATCCTATGTGCTTTTTTTTGGGTGGGGAATTATCAAATAACTTCTCGCGCTGTGGGTGGAGCGGGAGGGCGTGTCAGATTTTTATTGACTAAAACCCACCGTGTTCCTTCCGTTGCCTGTGTGCCGGGGCCGCGATATCCCTTTCGAACAAACTCGCAACCCTGGCAGGCATTGGCCCTAACGGACCCCGTCAGTTGGTGCTGACATCTCTTTGAGGCGCGCGTGGAACACAACGCGCCGTTGTCCCGAGCCTGTTCCTTATCGGACGGCGAGCTACCCATGGCTCACCGTCCGCAAGCCTCCGTCGCAAGTCGGCTATCGACTCCCGACGCCCGGGGCGTCTACTGCGGCGACTGGGGGCGCGAGGGCGCGAATCTTGCCTCTCCCTCCCGCATTCCGCCTCCTCCTTCGCGAGTATTACTGCTTCGCAGAAGGAAGTGACGGCCTCCCATGCACTCTCGCTCCGAACCATGGCCTGAACCAGGGCTGGGCGCGAGAGATCGCCGCCGCCGATCGCCTCCGTGAGGACACGGCGGTGCTCCGCCCAAGCCGGGCAGACCTCCACCGTATGCTCCACCGTGTCCTCCGGGCGATCCACACAGTGGTGACACCCGGGCGTTTCCCCCGCTTTACCCTGAACAGGAACCTCCCAAAATAAACATGTCCTGTGAGGACCTGCGTTAGGCGAAAGGTGAGGACGACATGGCGCCTCTCTACCCGCTCATCAAAGACGGGACTTGACTTATCGCCACAATTGTGGCGTGCTCAGTCTAGCCATGTGCTAAATTCATTAAAATCTGTTCAACCGTTTTAGCGTGAAAGCGAAACAAACAACTCACTTTCGCATTTATAATAATATTATAGTTAGGATATTAAATCTCTTATTTAATTTAAAGCTTCTATTTCATAAATCTGGGTGCAAAATTAGTTGTAGGATTAAAATTTTATGAGTTAGTTACTGCTTCGCACGGTTTTTACGACTTAACAAAACATCGAGTTTTTCGTTATTATTTGTTAGTTTAATATTAACTAGTGGTCGCACAGTGGTCGAAATTCAACCGTAATTCATTAAAATTTTAAGTTTGATAGGATAGTTTAGGATAGTTCATACTAATTCCATGCTGCCATGTCATTATTCTAAGGTAAGCCATCTTTAACCATTGTGTGTCGAACTCATGGTAGTTTGTGTAATGTTTTTTTTTATTATTTCATTTCTAATGCATATATAAAATATAAATATTAGCTTTCTGCTCTCCTTCTCCATATAAACTTTAGCTGTGCCACATTTCATACTCCTTCCGCGTAATTTTCGTAAAAGGGGGTACAAAGGTTTTTTCATCACGTATTAATGTATAGATGTGATATACACACACCTTCCGTAATCAATTCTCTAAATGATGGTGAAAATCGCATCAAAATCCGTTTCGTAGTTTAGTAGAAAAACACGGTTAAGGCGCGTTCCCGTGCGAAACACAGCGGTAGCCGTTTTTTAGGCTGTTTTTGGGAGCCAACTTCTCTTTATCTAAAAGAACTAGCAACTAATAAAAAATACATTAAATTTCTACATAATCTTGACTCCAAAATGGTAGTTTTTTTTTTTTTTAAGCGGCATAATATTTAAAATGGCCACAAAAAAGCCACAGAAATGAGAAAAAATTATTTATAACATGTATCTCCTACTAAAATAACCATTATTTTGATTTGCTTCCTAAACTAATGGATAGGTAATTTAATAAAGAACATTTTGCTAGTTAAATTTTTTTCAAAACACGAAAATTCGATTTAATCAAGATTTTATTCTAAAATCTGAGCGTACTCGCTAAGTAACTCTTGCGCAGAGTTAGTGTGCCACGAATGCTCAAGGTTATTTGGTCAGGGTAGTGCCTTAAGACATGAAAAACGACTTTCGACGTCAAATATTATGTATAGAAATGGGTAGGTATACCATAATTTGATGTATAAGTGGGTTAGGTGTAGTCTATTGTAACATAGGTACTGGCAATGCATTAAAACCACGTTCTAGTTTACACAAAAATAAGTTATTAATTTAAATATGTAATTACTATTACCACGTAATAGGTACCTACATAAAATATTACTAATATACTCCAAATAATTCTGATACATTTTAAAGGTCAGTGCGTGTCAGCAGATACCTAATGAATAAAACATGCTATTTGGCGTATTCGGCCTAGGGCAGTCCATTAGTGGCGTAACTCAATGCCTTTCTGGCCAGGTCAATTTCACCCTATTTCGGCATCGAAGTATAGGAAAAAATCTATTTCGGTATTGGCAAATTAATTGACCCAGTTACGTGACGGCTTTCATCGTTAACGTTCTTTTCTGGACGTGAATTAAGCTGACTTTATCCACGTAACGTTCTAAGCGTTAACACACGTTTCTAGCGTTAGTTTAAGGAATCACTATCAATGGTTATCACTGGTGGTTCGGCGTTCGAGCAATTAAGTGTTATTAGTTGGTTTTCCATCAGGAATTTCTTAGTAGCAGCCCGGAATCTGGTTTTGTTCGACCCCTATGACGATCTGGCGAAATGTGGTTGTACATATCTTTTGACGTTCAAAAGTGTCTTATTTTGACGTTCAAAAGTGCCTTATTTTGACGTTCAAAAGTGCCTTATTTTGACGTTTAAAAGTGCCTTATTTTGACGTTCAAAAGTGACTTATTTTGATGTTCAAAAGTGCATTATTATTAAATTTATGGACACCTCTGCATAACCCTTTGGGGATTACAGTCGTGATCATGTTATGTATAGGTTCAATGTTTAGTTGGTTGGTAGATGAACCGGCGCTGAAATTGCTTTGTTAAAAGTAAGTTAGATTTCGAGAGTGATTTAGAGAGTAGAGATTCTAGTCACTAAAATCAGGTACAGGTTAGCAAAACGTAACATGGTATATAACACACAAAATCTACCTAGCCTTTTCCCAACTATGTTGGGTCATCTTCCAGTCTAACCGAAGCAGTATGGAGTGAATGCCTAGCTGACCTCCACAACCCAGTAACTGGGTAATACGACACCACTTGGTAAGACTGGTTGTCAGACTTTCGGGCTTCTGACGGCCCGTAACGACTGTCAAAGATCCACGAATGACAGCCGGGACCAACGGCTTTACGTGCTTTCCGAGGCACGGAGGAGTCTTGGTATGTAAAGATCGTCTCTCATAAACCCCGGCAAGCGTAACTCGATGGATCGACCCGAACGGCTGTTATTACTTAGCCACGAGCTCCTTCTATGGTACGTCCGTAGAAACAAACTCGCCTAGTTGTTGTGTTACATTTTATGTTGTATTGCATATACAGATTTATTTTCAACGTATGTTTCATTTCATTTTACGTTTAAGATATGTGTGCCCACCATTGGAGTAACATTTTATGTTATGTTTCACCAATCTGTACCTACCTTTTTTCTTTTGGGAAATACTCATGGATACCCTCCATCTGGGTAGAACTTAGGGTTATGTCGGACTCCTACCGACTAAAGCCCCACTGTTCCCTCTAGTACAATGAGTCGGGGGCCCGGGTGATACTTGTACATTCGCTGCACCCCCGACTGGGGGTATAAACGTGGAAGGAAAGACGTGAAGTCTTTCCTTCCACGTTTATACCCCAGACATGAATCACTCAAATCATTAATGAGATATGAGATGATGCAATTTCGGAACTGGTTAGATTCTAGTCTCCTGGCAGACCTGGCATGAGGTCATGGTCATCATTCATCTCATGCCAGCCCTCAAATTTGCTTGTATACGCGTATAAAATACTTCTCTACGATGAGGAATTCAACAATATGTTGATATATCTATCAGGAAAGTAGCTACTTTGCTGACAAATGAAATGAGTCCCTAAATACTTTAAACATTAGTACCTATTCTTTAATCTAATTTCCTTACCTATCCCAGTGTTCTGCCACTTAATTATCATCAAATTAATGACGATTGCCAGCTGTTAAACACCCCCAGGTGTTTAACAGCTGGCAATCTTCATTAATGTAGCCTTTAAAACTCTGGCGCAAGTAGGCCGGGTAATTTGTCATTTAAAACTTCCGCTTTTCTTTATCATTTACTAGCAGTGCCCCGCGGTTTCACCCGCATAAGTCTCGATCCCGTAGGAATATCGGGATGAAAAGTATCCCTGTCTTAAACCAGGTTATGGTCTACCCATGTGCTAAATTTCATCCAAATCCGTTGAGCCGTTTTAGCGTGAAAGCGTCACAAATAAACATACAAACAAGCTCAATTTCGCATTTATAAGTTAGAAAGGAGGATTAGAAGAATGAGGATTTATGGAACGAACTTATTTTTTTTAGAGGAATGTGATTGGAGATATTGCAATCATTATGATTTATAAATCTTTTTTACTATCCTTATATCATTTAGTACTTGGTCGACCGAGGCCTGCTCGGGTGAAAATAGAGATGCTCATTTAATAGAATATGGTTATGGATAGTTCATACCAATTCCATGCTGCCATAATAGTAGGTACTTACTTATTCCATGCTGCCATGTCATTATTCTAAGATAGCCATTTTGTTATAAACTTTGGGCAACCGAGCTCTGCTCGGATGAAAATACGGAGAAAAGGAATTATCCCCCATATGAGACCTAGCTAGATTGTTTTTTCGCCCCCGTAAACCCCTATAATGCAGCTTTCCTCGAAGCTTTCATCGTTGGAGCCGTTTTGCGAGAACGTTATTACAAATATATACAAATATTGCTCGTTTAATAGTATAGGATCACTGTCCTTGTCGTATCCCACCCTACTGCTGGGAAAAATACCTACTCACCTATTTTTCCGGTCTCATAATTTTCGCTAAACGGTCGATAACCCTGTGCCACTAGTTGATAACACAGTCATAGAATAAATTATCTTTATTTTGCATAAAATATGGTATAACATGGCGAGATAGGCGGACGACATTGTTACCATCGAGAACGGTAGAACCTGGATGAGGCTCGTACAGGAGCGTGGGGATTGGGACAAGAAAAGAGAGGGCTAGGTAAATATACATTATGTCGGAAATACGTTACTGAGTTGACTAATCGGGACGCCAGCGCCGCCTAGCGGCGGCGCTCCACGGGCTCTACAACATGACGCTCGGATCAGCCGCCGGCCGGGGCTCAGCAGAGCAGACTTCATGGGTGGCGGTCAAGCGTTGAAGACGTTTAGAAATTGTTGCGCGTTTCGAATAGTTGTGTCATGTACCTTCAGTGTGTGAAATGCTAGTGTGATTAATGTTATCGTAAATTATAATTAGATCTGAACTGCAACGGTTTTTCCATTGCGCAATAATCAACACTACCCATTAGTAAGCCCACAGTAGTTAAAATATGCCTGATAACGAAAGAGATACATACCTTCGACACCGCAGATATCGCAGCCATCTGGTTAAATTAGCCAGCTAATTGGATGCCTAGGCCGTTCATCAAACGCGCCATCCAATTAAATAGCTGAAGGACAACTAGCCAAGTTAGTGAGCGCAATGTTTAACCAGACGGCTGAATGTCGAGTAGTCATTTAGTTAATCTGGGTGAAATAGGCTAGGTAAGCACCGTGACCATCCGCGCCCGAGCCGAGCGAGTGTAGCGAGCGGTGCCGCAGCCGTCGACCGCTATTTCCAAGTTAGTCGCAGAAATTTTTTCACCATTTCAATTACTTGTCTGAGTCTTGGTCAGTCATCTTCAAAGGGCTGACTTTCAATACGCCAAGTTGTTAACCGTTGAATGCTTCTAGTTCAATTAACTATCGGCCTAGGCATTCAATTGGCGTTTAATGAACGGCGTAGGCTGGCTTAATTAACCAGATGGCTGTAACATATATATGGCGTTGACGTGTTGACATCGTGCAATGAGTGAGTGCCAGAATTGATACAGGCACATGAGTTATTTTACTTTGTATCTGGGATGGTTACGCATCCGTGGTGTCTCTCGTATTGCAAATGCCCGAAGACGGCGGTGACAATTGGCTTCTTACGGCCGAACCCAATACCTAACCTATTGTCAGTAAAAGACAGATTGCTGATCGTAGACAGTATAATTCTATCAGTCATTGTGCCACATTCCATAGGGTTCCTTGTCTAGACAAATTATTAGGACGTTAAAACCATAGATAGATAGGTTTCTCCATCTCCAATATGCCAAAACTGATAGACAGGCTATTGACAGTTATTGGGTTCGGCCGTTAGTGTCTCCGAGCAAAATAAAAAAGCACGTGGGTTAAAAAAAAACATTAAAAATTGTAATATTTTATAATTTATTTTTAATCATATCTTTGGTAAGTACAATGGCTTAAGGGTTATGGCCCCAGGTGTTGGTTCTTTGGTACCTACGTCTTGGTGTTCTGCTTATCTTCATACGTAATACAGAAGAGTATTTAACTATGACTGTTCTATACGGCTTCGTCGGGCGGTGACAGAATCATTGATGAAAAGGTAACACTTGCCTCATTTTAGGATTAAGAAATGAATAGTAAATAAATTAGTTAATGACTCCGAAATCGGTTAAAACGAAAACAGTCTAATTTCTTGATTAATTTCAGTGGTTAAAGTTCAGAAGTTTTACCTACTTCTTAGTAACATAGAGTACGTAAAATAAACAATGAAATTTCAAACAACAGTTTGAAACATTCCGTGTGTCAATCGGAATTGTGATGACTAAAGAAACAGAAGCTCATTTTGTATGTAGATTTATTTCTAGGAAATTATATTTAATCACCCAATGATTCTGTCACAAACCGCTTGAAACTAAACTCGTAAAACAAATAAATAGGCGTCTATTCGAATTCGTACTAAAATAATATTTTACAAATAACTCATTCGGTATCTACATGAGAAAATAATCTAACTTATTCTTAAGGAGGACAATTTGACCACAGTTTTAGCTACATTCAATAACAGATATTTTAGAGTTATACAATTTTGCAGAGACTTTTGTGAGGGCTTTGCAAAAATCCGACAAGCCTATAACGGCGGCTTCCACCGCATGTTAACTGAGATTAACATTGTTCATTTCAATGTTGATAGGAGCTGACAGGTACGTAGCTATTCCTCACATGCTTAGCTCGTCGGTGGAGTTCAAGCTCTGTCAGTGCTGGTATAACGTTATTCAACCGTTCGAAATTGCAGTGACAGTTTTAAAATATTTGTTTATAATTTCATTTTACTGGAAAACTTTCATTAAAGAGGAATCGAAAGTGTATGTATACATTTTCTGTGGTTCTTATTCAAAATCGTAACAAAGTTTTATCCTATCAGACCCATGTCAAACTTTACAACTTATTTATCCTACATTCGTTTGCTACCAAAGGTTATAATTTAAACAAAACACGTATTTGAGCTTTTGCGTTCAACCAGCGGAAATTCTGCTCAATTAATTCCAAGTTTCAATAATATTTTCCCGATTCACAGTAAACATTTGATAAATCAATTTGTTTTAAGCTTCGTGCAGACTAGCGCGACGCGACGCCGCGACGCGACTCGAACAATACAATTTCTAAGAAAACTTGACGGTATAACAATAGCCGGTGTCGCGTCGCGCGACAAGTCGCGCTGGTCTGCACAAAGCTTTATACATGCTACGTAAAATAAATACAGTAAAAATCGCCTATTGACTAAATAATTTCCTTTATACAATTATAAAATATCTTTGGGAAATCTTCGGTTACGACTTATCTCACAACTATTAATATATCTATCATATAAAACATTTTAATTCTAGACACTAGTAACATTTTTATATTTCGTCGAAAACTGACAATCATTTGGAATGGTCGTCTATTAATTTTTGTAATAACATGTGTTGAATAAAAGTGATGTATCGTAATTTACAAGCTAGATTAATTTAATTAATGACTAAACTAATAAAAATTTCAAGCAATGCTGCCATATTTTAATGAGAATTGATTCTCAAAATGTTGCAACAAAAACTGTCTCAGTTTTAATTTACAAACATTATAAAGATTAACATTATTCCCATCAGAAACTTTCAATTCTGTAATTTTCAGGTTCACTCGAACGATACAGCACCGTCTTCGATTCAATATTAATCGTTATCGAAACGTTTTTTTTTTATTTCTATGTCTTTGACATCCTTCTTATTTACAATAATATCACACATTGATATTGTACACTAGTACGAAACACCTTTAGAACTAGGTGACGTTTGTTGGCTTCGGTAAACAACCCGTTCATGCGTTAACCGCAAAAATAAGGAAATAGTGTGCCATCGGCCCTTTTCTTGTTCAATTAATTTTGGATTCTATTCCTTTGGTGTAGAGTTGAAAAATAAGTGGTCTATTTTCTATGATTATTACGTAGAATTTAACCGCGATTACTGTACGAACACGTCATTATGGCCGCGACAAACAATCGTCACCTTAATTAAGAGGTCTTCGATTTTTTTATTAATTAGAATCCGAATTATTTTATTCGGTAATTCTTATTTTGTTTAGGTATATAAAAATTCTAGATTTATCGTAATACTTATGAATATTATTTATCGTATACCTAAATCTTACTTTAGGTAGTAGATGAGTAAGTATAATCGTATAGGTAGATTTGATTTTAATATCATCGATTTGTATAAACTATAGAGGTAACAAAGCATCAGTTCCTTTTAAAATTAAATTTGGTATACATTTCAACAAGCATTGGTTTGTAAAGTTCATATACTTTCCAAATTCTTTATATTTTCTATTTATTAGTATTAATTTTTGGAAAAATATACGTATTAGAATCTTATACCAAGGACCATTCAATTTTACAGTTAATGTGAAATTTTTATTTTAATAACATGTTTTATTTCGTAGTTCTAATTTAATATCGTCAATATAGTTGATAATACACTACCTGAGTAAGTTCATTGCTTTCTAAAGTTATTTTAGATAACGTTCTTTACTGTACATTATTGCTAAGGCTTAGATAATTATGTACATTTAAATGACATAATAGAATAGACTCGTATTGACATAGACAGCTGAATGTTATTCTGATAGCAATTGCTTTAAAGGCTCCTGCAGGCAGGCGCAACGCGACGACGATGCGAGCCAATTCTCGTAGGTAGAACAATTTCCATGAAGTTTTCATAGAAATTGTTCTACTAGAGTCGCGTCGTGCTGTCGCGTCGCGCCTGTGTGCGACACCTTAAATCGGAATGTAACAGTTTCGTGTGGAAACAATTCATTTCCAAATTGGATGTGTATTTAGATAGAAAAAAAAGTATTATTATCTTCAAATATACTATTTAAATAGAGAGAGTTTATGTATCACAATTTAAAAGGTATAATAGACTAATTCGTTAGGCATTTGATAAAAATAACAATACCTGCATTCATTTCAGTGTCATATATTGTTTTTTACCCAATACGTTGAATTGATTGGTTAGTAACTTAATTCTGCCTAAAAGCCACGGCTGACTCACAAACTAACATTTGTTCAACGAAATTTACATATTTCGCCTTATTAAGTATTTACATCAATGAAAAATACAAACAATCTCATCGTTTACATTTAAACACATTTTTATACGCTTGTCTGTACTCATTGGACATCACAACATAAATGACGGGGTTCGCACATGTCGTGAAGTATATAAGTACGTACCCAAACACATTTGCTACTGAATGCGTGGTAGTCTCAAAGAATATTGTCTTCATTAACGTGATAGGCAGGTGGCAAATACAAAACGAGACCATGATCGCGACTATCATTGTCAATAGCTTCTTGTCTTTCTTCGTAGGAAGACGAGGCTTCATCGGAGCTGTGGTCCATCTCATAGTAGCTATGAAACTGCGACGAAAGTTTTTGTTTTCTTCGCCAAGTGTACGCGCAACCTCAGGAGTGGTCGACTGCTTTTCTGATTCTGATGGGTTACTATCGGTGGATGTCGATAGTTCAGCGCCAGTTTGCATAAAACAAAGGTGCTTCATAGGAAAATTCGGCACTGTGTTTCTAGACGGACGCTTGTCCAAGTCTACTATTCTTGTCGCTATTGTCGTTGTACTCATGCTTAGAGATTTCATCTGGGTAGCATTGCTGTGCGATTTTTTTGCTGTTTTTCTTACAATCCATAGTATACGGGCGTAGCACGAGATTATCGCGACGCTTGGGAGGAGAAAGGCGATGATGAAGAGGAATTTCTTCGGTGAATGGTCGTTATCATCGGGGACGATGGTACAGGAACCAGTTACGGGATCCAAGCTGAACTCGCCCCAAAGCCCGACACACGTCGGTATCAATGCCCCGAATGGGAACACCCAGAGACCTACCATCATTAGGCATATGTTCCTGGTCGTGTATAATCTGTTGACAAAACATTATTTCCATTCAATAATACATATGACGTAAGTAAATAATTCCAAATTATTAGGGAAGTATGATGGATTTTGCCATGTAAGGCATTGGGTTTAAAACGACACCACAAATAAATGAAATATTTATAAATATTAATCATGTTAATCAAATATGTAATTAGTTTTACTTCGATTTTCTTTTGCACGTAAAACAATTTTGAAGAGCGTAAAGTTGCTTCTACATTATTTGTTAAACTGACATCATATAAATCTTATATTATGGCATATCAAGGAGAAACTGTACAGCAGTACCTCTTTCAAAAAGATACTTACTTGGGATAAAGTCTCGGATGCGATATCATGACATATCTGTTGATAGTGATAGCCAGGACTGTGAACAGTGATACAGCGACCAGCCCGTATCTGGCGAAGGGGAACATATAGCAGAGCACCTTCCCATGAGCCCAGGATCTGTTGTAGAAGGTGGACGCAGCCAGGGGCAGGATGAAGCAGCAGAACAGCAGGTCAGAGCAGGACAGGTTGATGATGAAGATGGCCGTCGCGTTGCGGACCTGTAAAAGATAGGAGATTTTTTTTAGAAGTTGTGCGAATAAAAGGTGTGATGAAAAGTTTAAGAAACTCATTCTCGAATCCTTAATTGCAGGCGTTTTAATTGCTCCTATCAGGTACAATTAATATCTACCATTAAGCCGATGCTATCATTTCAAGTTTCAGTGCAAAGACACAAGAAAAAATTAACAATTGGAAGCTCTTGTAGCCGCGTTGGCTCAAATGACAATGTTGTTACTTACAAACAGCTTCTCGCTAAATACCTATTCACAATTATTTTTCTTCCTACTAATCCTGTCTTTTCATCTGCCCGGAATAATTGTGAATAGGTATTTAGCGAGAAGCTGTTTGTAATGATGGCGACAATAACAAAGTACTTATCGGTCAACCGTGAAATCATCTAAATAAAAATTAAGGCAATGAACCGATCTGTAATCTTTTAAATTAATGCTCCATTACTTGACTTCAAAGTTCATTATATTATCTCGACAATTAAATTATTTATTATTATTTAAGGCCCTTTATTTCCCAAAAAGTACATTTATATCATTCATTATATTATAACTAAAATATTCATTCATATGAATGAATGAATATTTTAGTTTTTTTGTTATTTAGTTCTCCACCTACGCCGACGATATTGTAATGACTAATGATGAATGAATGAATATTTTAGTTCCATGCATTCAATAATAATTAGATGAACAAAATAAATAAATTGAATTGTCAAATAATTTAAAATAAAATAATTAATTAAATGATTTATAATTGTAGTATTCAAAGTACCTATTTCATGTGAATATAACTACGCACTGGTTCTAAGTGGAACGGAATAATGACGTCAATTTATATGGTCATATAAATTGGTCATACAACACACAATAAATCCTTCGTCACCGTACGTGGTTATGCGGTTTAGTCTGTTTACGTTAATATTGTTCTAAAAGTACCTTTCTGTGATCTACGTAAACATTCAGGACTAGTTACAATAGCTCTATGTATACAATCAATAGAGACGTTGACTGGGGAAAAAAATCTATTTAGTCCGTCAGTCAGATAATAAAAAAATATTAGACACGTATTTTTTGCTTTATAATATTAATAAAAAATGGTTTAGATAAAACGCATTAAAGTTTGGGAGTGGGGGCTCGCTATGTCACAACTCATTATAAAATCTACCTGGGAGTTACGTCATGCCACATTTTAACTCAATGTATTGCCGTAATCTTTTGATTACGTAAAAAAAGAAATAATACGTGCCCAATATTTTTTTTTTTTATCTGCCTGATGGACAAAATATTTTTTTTAGTCTACATCTCTATTATTGATTGATTGATAAACTACACAAACCTACTACATATGGAAACCAGGATTTCAATAATATTGTATCAGTAGGGATTCTAATGTTTAAGTCCCATGTAATAGGGGGCTAGCCTAACATAACTGGTGACATGTGGATGTACTAGGTATAGGTACCTACACCTCTGTCTCACCCTCCGTGGAACAGGCGTAATGTTCTGCTATGTTTATGTATTCTAATACTCGGGGGTACTTTTTCTATCTAATACAAATGCATAAAAAAACAAAATTATAAGGAAAAAAATATATTATTTTTTGTAAGTTTGTTTGTTACGCTTTCACGCTAAAACGGCACAACGGATTTGGCTGAAATCTGGCACATGGGTAGACTATGACCTCGGTTAGGACATAGGATACTTTTTAGCCCGATATTCTCACGGGATCGAGACTTATGCGGGTGAAACTGCGGGGCGCAGCTAGTATTAAATATATTGGTCAATGTTTTTCAATTGTTGAGAACAAAAGGTGTATTTTCCGTATTTTTTCCTTCATGAGTTGTTGTTTGTTATTCTGGTGTAGGTACCTAATCAGGTGAAGTTATGGAAAAGCCACACGTTTGGTAGGTACTCTATTATGTATATTTCAATATACGAGTACTATAACGTGACATACGACGACGTCTACTACGGGAGATTGGCAATGAAGTGGTCCAAATGTACGTTTAACCTATCATATTGTTACGAAATAGTAGTTTATGAAACTGTTGCATAATGAGGGGTATTATATACCTTAATACCTGCTTATGTGCAGTTTCACCTTACCTGGTTATTTACACTACTTTATCTACTCTCATACATTGGAATTGAACCTACTAAATAAAAGATCAAGAATAAAATAATCCCGCGAAATTTAGTACAACAAAACGTATGAATGGCGCCTGCCGTTCCCCGCTAACGTTCGATTTCAAAAGATGATGGAAACTCCTTGGTGATGATATAACTTCTTGGATTTGCCCTGTATCGTAATAGAAAAAAGAATGTTTTATAGCATTATTTTGTTAGAGAAAAAGTGTTATAATATGATTCTATTTTTAAATTTTGGTATTGTGTTTATAAACTACATAATTATGTCATTATAAACTCTGGAGTTTATAATTCGAATATTACCTACAATATGAGAGCAGACAAAAGTATTTTAGACGTTAAATGACCTTATTCTTCAACTTTACAACCTACAAGTTTACAAAAATTAAGTTCACTATTTATATTTTTTTATGTTTACCTTCCCTAGTTTTACTTTTGCTATACTTTGTTTGTTGCTTTGTTATCAATACTAAAATCCTTTTTGCAATTAAAATAATCATTTCATAACAAGTCTGCTACTATAAGTAAATTTACAGAGAACGAGGAAAACTGTTCCACCGTAAAGCTTTGTGCAGACCAGCGCGACTGGTCGCGCGACGCGACACCGGTTATTGTTATACCGTCAAGTTTTCTTAGAAATTGTATTGTTCAAGTCGCGTCGCGGCGTCGCGTCGCGCTGGTCTGCACGAAGCTTAATACAGTTTAAACTGGTACGGGGAGCAGAGTGAATCAGTTCCGTGTGCCTTATTAAGCACCAATACATACCAAACAAAAATGTTATCTACCTTTACTGCTCATTTGTAACTTTGTGAATTGTGCAAGGTTGTTGGGTTGATTTGAGTAAATAAAGGTTTTTTTTTTCTACTCTTTTTATCGTGTGTTTAGTGACTCACCTGGTGTCAGAGTTTTAAAGCCGCCCATGGGCCATGGGACTTGGTTTAATGTCAATAAAGATAGTAAAGCAGACATTAATAATTATTTAACTTTAAGCAACGTTTTAACATAAATAAACCCCTAAAAATGCAAAAGGTTCGGTAGGTTTCTATTAAGTAAACCACTTTTTTTTAGTGCTTTAGTGCCAAGCTCATTCCGGAAAATTAAGGTAAAACCCAGCTATCTCAAATTTTATTACCAGTCAATGTTTGAAGACCTGGAAACATGAATCAAAACACGTTCATCTCGTCACGTCTGACTCATAACAGTGAACAATGAAGTAAATTGGTTGAACCAATTTGTTTTTACAAGGCAATTACCGCTCTTAAGGGTACACTAGTCGACGGCTCGAACTCGTTGGTGGGCTTGACTAATATGCATGCTAATAAGTCTAATTATTTATTTATTTAGTTTTATTTATTTCGTGAAATAGACGATGATTTATAATGAAAATAAGTGCATAAAATTTCATGAAGAGACCTTTAGGCGTATAGATATTATGGAAAAAATACTGGACGTATTTACTCTACATAAAATTATTTGAACTTTTGAATAAATTATCTATCCCTGTAAGGTTTTTATTTTGTAATTTTTTTTACTAAGTACTTACGTTTTTTATTTACGCCCAAAGACGAGTTAAAATTAGTATTGAAATATGGTTGTTTCGACGCTCATAACTTCCAAACCAATATTTTGTTTTCAATTCTGCTTCCATACAGAGTAGATAATGACAAGAAAAAATGATATAATTTAGTTTTGAACGTACATGGTCAATCAGACGAGTAATCACCGTACTACGTTTGTATGGAAGAATGACCGACTAGCGTACCCTTAATACTGATTTGTTTACAGTTGTATATAAAGTAAAAGTTTTGTCAATGGTTGCAAACTTAGCTAATTTTATTTGCCTTTTCTTCAAAGCGTGCATAGCAAATTTATTCTTTGATTAACGCCATAATTAGTCGTTCCTATTAATTAGGTCCTATAAGGGGTGAAATCTATTCAAAAGGTGTTTGTAGAAAGATATGGTTAGACCTATGTACTTTAAACGCGTATACGATCGAAAAGGTATTCTTTTAGTTAGAAAATCCTAGCAAATTTAGCTTTCGTCTTAGTCCCCATGTGAAATTGATTAAATAATGTAATCGGTTTATTAAATGTTGGTTGACGGGGCTAAAGCCCCCTTACCTAAAGAGTGTCCGTGGAGTTTCTGGCCCGTTCCTCTCCATAGATACCTATTACGCTTTGGATGGGCATCTAGCTTCTAGCTTCATCTTTCTGACTGACCGAACCCCTTGACAATTCAAAAGTGCCTGTAATTGGTTTATTTGAAATAAATGCTTTGAGTTTGAGTTTACACGATACAAGTTTCTTACCCGTGGTATACCTACAATAAAATTCAAAAGTCATTTATTCAAACTAGGCTGAGAATCAGAACTTTTCGAACGTCACAATTACATAAGATAGTCCCCCAAAACGCCCGCCCTTCACCACTTCATAGTGCTTTATCTGGGAAGAAGAAGGGCGCCACAAACTCCCCAGCAGCACAGCTGTCTTTTGAGTTAGAAAAATAAATAAAATAGTAACAAATGACTTGCATCGTCTAAACGATGTTAATACGGTGTAACTTTTATAGTTGCTTCAACTTCTATTACGACCCAGGCACCGTGTAAAACAGCACCCTAATTAGCGTAATACACGACGCTAATCCATTGCTTCATAAGTCCGAAAAAAATATCTGCTCAACAACATAAATAACGCAATGAATGTTGTTGAACTGTTGAAATGAAACAGATTAGTCGTAATCATTTACGAAAATGTGTTACGTAATTAGATAGCAGGCCTTAGTTGGCACTAGGTATGTGCTATACAGCCTGTATGATAAAGGTGTGGTCATAATTAAGGTTGTGGTACAGACAAATCGAAAAAGCCGTCCCATACATTTGGGTCGAGTAGTTATTGAAGTTTCTATAAGAAGATTTCTTTTTCGCAAATACGATTTTGGTCCCATCTTCAGTTTGACGGTCTGTACAACACCCTTAAATTTGACCTTTCTGATACATGCTGTACCTATAGGTTTATTATTAGGTACTTAGTTAGATGTCTCAATTACAAAATTTAACACAACATTGTAATCGTTCAGCACAAGTATTTACAAACACCGTTTTGCGCAAGACGTCACTGTTTGGATTCGATAACATTATTAGGTAACACTGCTATTTTCCCGAAGGAAATATATTAATTACGTATGTACTGGAAATTGGTATATTTAGCACAATATGGTTCGTTACTACACATCAAGCTATACATTTCCAGTATAAGCTGATCTCGCATTGTATAGGATTTCGGTACAATGAGAGGTCAGCTTATACTGAAAATGTATAGCCGTTTGTACAATACTGGTGGAAGAAATTGGTACGTGCCGATTGACAGCTACCGTTCTTGTTTTTAGATGATAGTTTCTAGTATTGTTTTCTAATTAGCATGAGTTTGTTAAACAAACACTACTTTTAGAACGTAAACGAGTTAATAAAATGGCATAGCATAATCAGCCTACTTATAATGTTCCCACTGCTGAGACAGGCCTCCACTCTTCGGGTCGTGGGCAATAATCTACCGCGCAGGCCCAGTGTGATAACCCGTCACTTTTTTATAGTAGCATATTTTTTTTCGATAATTTAAATAATATTTTTTTTTAGTTGTATATTTGAAACCCATAAGCTTCGTACAGACAAGCGCGACGCGACAGCGCGGCGCGACACCGGCTATTGTTATGTATACCGTGAAGTTTTCTTAGAAATTGTATTGTTCGAGTCCCGTCGCGCCGTCGCGTCGCGCTGGTCTGCACGAGCCTTTAAATGCGCAAAATTTAGAAAAACATCGTCGAAAGTTTCTTTCACAATTAGTGGGAGTATTCAGGTTGGGGAAGATCACATAACGGGGTCTAAATTTGTTTGCAAGCAATAGTCAACGGAGCCCCGCTCAGCGGACATCCCTCACGATGTTTTCCTTCACCGTTTTGAGAGCAGTGGTGATGAAATTATTTACACAAATTTCCCTGGGTTCGACCCCGCGACCTACTCGTAAGTCGGGGCCGTTACCACCGGGCCACCACTGCTAAAAAAGGCATGTTGTGTTCAATTGCTTATTATAGGTTCTTGTGGCCATTAAAAGATGCTTAACTAGTTCACAGATAAAAAAAAAAAAAAAAATCTTCGCAAGGACGAAATAGCCTCCATCGCTTTGGCAGATGTTTAGACCTGTCTGATTATCTACAGCTGGTGTCATATTAATATGAGAATCTAAAAAACCTAAATCATTGCAGAAATTAACTAAACATTGTCTTTAGTCAGGTATATATGGATCACGCATTCTCAACCTCTCTCCTTTGTTTTAGCATTCTTTGAGATATAAGCCTACAAAATGGCACCAAAAAAGCCTGTTTGTTATTGGAACAATAATTAAGTAATATTAATAACTAAATACGTCAAAAGTATGAATTTAAAAACAAATGAGCGTTTGTTGTTAAAAATTCCTTTCGTGAATCAGTTATAACGCTACAATTTTCCTGTCGGTAAGTACACCTATTGTTACCATAGAATAACACGGGTAAATAATATCGCTTTGAACCAGAACACGGGAAGTCCATTTACCTTTATGGACGGGGAATAAAAGAAATACAAGCTTTTGTGCAAGGCGCTTCGGAAGCTGACGTAGGTATGCGTCATAAAGCTTCGTGCAGACTAGCGCAACGCGACAGAGCGACACGACACCTGTTATTGTTATACCGTGAAGTTTTCTTAGATTTATTTTGTGCTTAATTCTGTTTAACAGCTATACGTAAAAAGCCGTCTTACAATAACTTTGTTAATCCAAAATTATAAATTAGCCACTTACGGATAAATATTATATATTGAGAATTATAAAATTGTTTAAGATTCAGTTCATTCATTTAAATTTATTTGCATTTATGTATTTATTTTTATTTATTTATTTATTCAAAATCTGTTTTAACAATAACATACTTAAAGTCTGCCAAACTGTATAGGAGTCAGTCATAGTCCGCCATTTTGAAATTGTCAGTAATACAAGTACTTACGTGACATCACATCCCGCAAGGTGCTATAATAAAGATGAACCTATACTTTACTTAAAAATACCAGTTTAAAAAAAAATAACTAATTAATTATATTTTAAAAACTAAAAACAACAAAAAATGTATTACAATTTACAAATGAATTATATCTGTTCTCACGTATAGAAGCAACAAGAATAATGTACCCAGGATTTTGTAATATCTATATTTAAAAGAGTGTCCTTGGAGTTTCTTGCCCGTTCTTCTCCATAAAGATCTACGTTTTGGAATGGGCACACTTTAACTTTCTGACTAACTGACCGACTATTTGACTATTCATAAGTGCCTGTGATCAAAAATGGTTTAATTGAAATAAATGCTTTGAGTTTGAGTGTGAGTTTGAAAACAATTGTGAAACTATTCTTAAGACTTGATTAAAGAAGAAAGTAGCAGATGGACTCACCTTTCTACACCTTGCCAGCGCGACGATGGTGATGAGGTTGCCGGGGATGCCGATAAGCATGAACAGCATGCAGCTGATATACGCGAAGCGCAGCAGCGGCTGGTCGTAGTCGTAGAACAGCTGCACATTAGCCAGAGCCTCGTCAGACTCATACGAGGCCAGACCAGCTATACCACTCACATTCTCACTACCCCACATCGAAGAACCACCCATTTTCAAACACAAATCAATGCACGTCACTCAAAGGCAAACATTCCACTACAAATGAATACGGAGACTGAATTGTTGTTAACTTTTGTTTATTCTATTTTCCTTAATGAGTCAATTTAACTGTCATGGGTACGCCCGAGATTGATAATACTCCAGATCGCGGTTTGCCATAACCCGACGCGTCCTCTTTACTTTAATATTGCTTTCCAACTTTATTCACATTCGTCAGCTTATTGCTAACTTCGGAACATAATATTTTACAACATACAGATAGATATGAACAATGATTCATACACATAATTTTGAAGATAAAAAATGTATATCACTAAATACACTGAATGAGATGAATAATATGGCCATAGGATGTATACTTTCTGGCATCCTGCTGACCGTTGCTGAGTATCATTTTACGAGATTATTAGTTTAGATACATTAACATCTTATTTAAACCATAGTTCTAAATAATACATCTATGATTTAAACTACTTCAGTATAAAACATTCTAATTGCTTCCTTTCCACCCCTAAACACAATCACGGACGGTTCGCCATTACAAAATTGTCTACGTAACTGAACGTCCTCGACGTATACACAAATAACTTTAACGCTGCCGCTGTCACTACAGTACACAAGTTTATGGTCACTTATCTTTTACACACATGTACTTGAGTGTCCATTATTTGCAGTTATTCAGGCTGTCCAGCGATTTACGACTAGTCACGGCGGGCGCTTCTCGGAGGCGCCATCGCCGGGCGAACGTCACGCCCACCGACGACACATCAGCAGGTTCTTGTACGCCTGCCGGTACTCAGACGACATCACCACGTAAATGATAGGGTTGATACACGTCGTCAAGTATATCAGTATATATCCCGCTATATTCGCCGCTGGATGCGAGGTGAACTCACGAAATATCTTCGTCAAAGTTATGGGTAAGTAACACACCCAAAATGATAGCATTATTGCCATTATCATCTTTAATAGCTTTCTGTCTTTAGGCGTGAGACGAGGTGGTCTCACGGAGGCAGGAGATCGTTTCAGTGCGACTGCTGCTTGTCGAAGACGTTTAGTTGTTTCTCCACCGCTCGGTGTTCTAGGTTTAGCGTCAAGAGCGCACTCCTCATCGTGGCCATCTAATGTATCGACACCGGAAGAGGACGAACGTTCAGGTCCTGGAGTCGGAGGACAGTGCAAAGCAGGTGGCGCAAGAAGTGCCCTTCGAGGCGGAGCCACGTGATTTATACCATTTTCTGGACCAGGGGAACGTTCCAGAGCTGTAGAAGCTGATCCAACTGCGGAGTCTTCTAAACCCGGCCTTAATCGTCCCCGGGCTGGGGCACGGGACTTTCTGGCGGCTTCTCTTACTATGCAGAATATCCGCGCGTAACATATAACTATGGCCAGGCAGGGCAGCATAAAAGCGCCCACGAAGAGAAATTCCTTCGGAGATCGACCGTTTTTATCGGGAAGTATTGAACAGGAGCCTATCATGGGATCCAAGCCGAATCTGCCCCATTTCTCTAACCACGTCGCTATTAGCGCACCGAAGGAGAAGGCCCAGGTACTTGCTACCATTACTGCTAAGTACTGACGTCGATACAACCTGTTGACAAAAAAAAAACGTTAAATTAAAAAACAAACTAAATAACAATTAACGAGTGCGAAAGACTGAATTAATTTTCCTAGTACGAGACGATAATACCAAAATATGACTTGACTATGATTTCCTCGTTGAATATTAGGGACGTCACAAACAATGGTTATGTCACATGTATAATTAGAATATACTCACTTGGGGTAGAGTCGTGGATGGGAGATCATGACGTATCTGTTGATGGTGATAGCCAGGACTGTGAACAGGGAGACAGCGACCAGCGCGTATCTGGCGAGAGGGAACATTCGGCAGAGTATCCTGCCATGAGCCCAGGACCGTCTCCAGAAGGTGGAGGCAGCCAGGGGCAGGTTGAAGCAGCAGAACAGGAGGTCGGAGCATGACAGGTTCATTATGAACACTGCCGTTGCGTTGCGAACCTGCAAATAGAAGATTGTTGTTAGTATTGACCTTAAATGTTTCGTTCAGTTTATTTTAAAGTAAAGTTCCTTGCAAAATGTAACTCGCCTTTTCTATTTTAATTTGTATCGGAATGGTGACTAATCTATCAAATTGAGGACGGGCAACAATTTCCTTACGTGCCTTCAGAAAGAGGTTTAGAAAATAATATATTAATTTTACAAGCAGGTGCATTGATGTTGATCGTCTGTTCAACTAATTTCACGAAGTTTTCAAACAAAGTGGTTCAGTTCAACGGCACATTAAACATTCTTTCACTCACTAATTTTATTAAGGACACGTTGGAAACTTAACTCATTACCATAAACGTATTCCAGAAGTGAATTAAGTCAGTTAGCTTTGTTTATACTGAGATACTATAGCGAACACTGACCTACGCTAAGAGTGCAATATTTCATTGCATTTATTGTCATACTTATCACTCGAGACGAATCAATCACTTCTTCACTCGCTAGTAAAGTCATTCTATTTTTAGACTTCGGTTGTAATATTGTTTTAGTTCGTAATACGTTTTCTATAACTTCGGAAGTAGAACATAAAAGTAACGTGTACTTGACATAAAAATGATATCTTTGCATAATAAATACTTTATATGAAACGTGCGTATTCAGGCAGATAAATACAGACAAGTGAAATGTGTTTAATAATGTTCAGAAACGTGAGTTTGGTTTTCTCTAGAAAACCCTAGATATGTACACACGTGTACGTGTCACCGCGATTAAAATATAATGTCACGAAAACAGACAAGATGGTAGCGAGCGAGTATAGCAACGAGTTCTTTTTACCATACACATTTTAATTAACGTAATGTACACCATAAAATTAAAACCTTGGTTATATACCGTCCGTTGTCAAATTCGTTTAGGCTTTTGTTGCACTCCCGTGTTTTTGGTCCTCTCTCTCTTGTCCTCTCTCTGCGAGTGCGGGTTGGAGGAGGCACTCTGGATCACATCGTATTTCTAACGCTCGAACAAAGTTCCATCTTTAGATTTATATAGCCGTCTCCCTAAATTTAACATCCCCTTTCCGACTAATTTCTAATATTTTCCTCTCCAGATCTGCTTCTGGCACTGATGCCTTTATTTGTCACAATAACGTAAAGTTATGAATTATTATGTCTATGTGGGTGTGGTATGCGTATATTTTATTAACATTATTATATTTATTTATTTATATTTTTGTTTGTTTCAGTCCCGTTCTAATCCAACAAGATTTAAATAGTGTTCAACTTTATCTAACTAGGCATTGGCAGAATAGTTGACATCGGCTTTGCTTACCATTTATTAAAAATATTATGGAATAGATGGTTGAGCAGACGTTAATCACTACTTAACTTTAAGCAACGTTTATAAATAAGTCTTTTTTTATTTGATTCTAAATAATACAAATATCACCCAAATAATAAGCCTGCTTTAATATCTTAAGTAATAGTATTCAGCTAATGTGTTTACTTTGGACACAAATACATATATCTCCCGCGAATGTCTATTGTCTATTAGGAAGAGGCCAATGTCCATCAATAGACATTTACGATCTAATATTATGATTTACGATTCGTAAGTTATATCATTGTTTATTTAACACAGCGAAGTCAATTAGTCAATGGCTGAACATGTATCTATGTAAGTGTCAATATCAGTTATCTCAAGAGAAATATTTGGTAGTAGTCTCATTCTTAAACTGTAATTATTGATAGTCAAATAGTAAATATATTAGACACTTTATGTGGAAAATATATCGAGATATTCATATCATTATTTGCATTCAGTAATGTTATACGAGGTTGCTTGATAGTGATATGCTTGAGATTAAAATAGATGCACTGATTTACGATTGATATGTTGATTTTCCAATTAGTTTTAAGGAGATATCAATGATTCGCTTTATTAGAAATATAACCCCAAACTCGAAATCCCTTATGGATCAATTAAATTGTGAAATTCTCAATATTAGTGATCGTCTAGGGAGTGAATTATAAATCTGGGAACATCGTGTTTTATTTATTTTGTTCATGATGATATTGCATTAAGGCTCGTTCAGACCAGCGCGACGCGACGGCGCGACGCGACTCGAACAATACAGTTTCTAAGAAAACTTCACGGTATAACAATAACCGTTGTCGCGTCGCGCTGTCGCGTCGCCTTAGTCTGCACAAAGCTTAATTTTGGCGTTTTTTTGTAACAATTTATTTTATTTAAAAGAGTGTCCGTGGAGTTTCTTGCCCGTGCTTCTCTAAAGGTACCTACTACGCTTTGGAATGGGCAACTAACTTCATATTTCTGACTGACCGATTCCTTGACAATTCAAAAGTGCCTGTAAATGGTTTAATAGAAATAAATGCTTTGAGTTTGAGTTAGGTAAACTAACTTTTGATTGACAATTTATCCTTCCGTGTTTATTAAGTCTGTCAGAAATCGCTTCACTCGTTGTGGATAGATGGCGTTGTACCAAGCGCGCTGACTTTTTAATTGCGCTATAGTTTCGTTCACAACGCAGTATTTAACCATGTGACGACTGTTTTATTGTAACAAGTCCTAACTAATATTATAAATGTGAAAGTGAGTTTGTTGGTTTGTTACGCTTTTACGCTAAAACGACTGAACGAATTGTAATAAAATTTGGCACCAGGGTAGACCATGACCTGGATTGGATAGGAGGACTTTTTATCCCCGTAGTACGTTCCCGTGTGATAATTTCCGATATGCACGCGGGCGGCATCTTTATACTCAACACACACAATGTACAATGTCAATCCTTGTGACGAAGACTCAACCGAGTAAGTACTACCATCCCCACTATTGTCTATTTCTGCAGTCAAGCAGTATTTCCTAGAAGAGCGGTGGGCGCCACATAACGACCGCAGTGACGGTTGTCATAAAAATAATGGCAGCGGGGTTTGACTTAACGATATCAAAAAACGCTCTCTAGGAAAACACACCAACTTAATTTCATAAACAACGTTTCAGTGATGTCATTCGCCGGTATACTGCAGACTGGCGGCCACCGGTTTTCTAAGAAACCGTAGCTTTAGGTAAGAAAGCGGTGTGCTCATGATGTAAAAAAAAACCGTAATACTTACGAAATAAAAATTAATTTACTTTAGGACCTTCCTAAAAATTGTTGTATAGTCCGCGCGCGACTGTTAGTCACCGCTTGAGGCTTGTGACCGGTGAGACGGGGGAGGAAATTGAGAAAATTGATAGACTGAGTTAGCTTGGCCTCTGTCTACCGGTCACATATCACAGACGGTGACTAGCGGTCGCGCGCGAACTATAGTAAAATCTGCGAGTAATCTGAAGTACTTATCACTGAAAATACAAATATTTAAACACGACGCGACGTTCCGTTTATATTAGATTTACACTATCTTATTAGGAAGATATTTTCAAATAAGCCTGTCAGTTAAATTAACTGACCATCTTAACAGTTTATCTAATATACATATTATCTTAGATATTATATAATTATAATTGTAAAAATATATGTAGCTGTTAGTATATATCTGTGTAATTTCGATATTTCCTTGTTCCCATTCGTTTGCTCTAATATTATGAACGCGCAATTACCGAGCACTTGAGTAAACTTGTTAAAATTGTTTGTTTAGTTGGTTAATGAACTAGTTTCGAAATAAAAAGTTTACTACATGATTCTGGCATTACTATTACTTATTGCACTCATTAGAATACTTATTTATTGCCCGCATATCTCATGGTAATTGAAGATTATAATCGTTACATTTGCATTGTATAATTTATGGAATGGATGGCACCTCATTGATTTGGTGTGGTGGATATATCAGGCTTGTTCATGTTGTAGTCTTGAAAATAACTTTAATATCGCAATTTTTAGTTGTTTCAGTATCTACTACAAAGGTTATCTACGTTTATATGACAATGTTTTTTTGGCCTAAATTTCATTTTAATTTGATAACAGACTGTAAAATTCCGCTACTGAACTAGTGAACATGTCCCGGCAAAAAAGAACGATACAAGGGGCGATACCTACCTATTGCATTACAACTATTACAAGTCAGTTTTTGGATTAACTCCTTAGCAACAACCGCCTAAATTACGCAACACTACTCTGATATAGACAGACAAGATCTTATCAGGATGATACTGACCTATCACCTTTCATAATCTTTTGATAACTTTTTGCAATTTCCGCGGCACACTGCATAAACGTTCACAGCCCATGTTAAACGTAATAGGACCTAGGACGTATATGATAAAACTACTGAAGTTAATTGGCAACTGTATATTTACTTCGTGGGACTCACAAATAACTGGCAAAATTGGGAATAGGGGTAAATGCATCTCTGCCTATTCTTTAGGGGATTAGATATATTAAGTTAAAACTACTGACCTTCTTACACCTAGCAAGCGCAACGATGGTGATGAGGTTGCCAGGGATCCCCACGAGCATGAACAGCACGCAGCACACAGAAGCGAAGCGCAGCAGAGGCTCCGGATAGTCTCGGAACAGCTCGACGGCCGCGAGCTCCGCATCAGAGCCGTACTCCACCACCCCCTCACCCTCGAGGCTGTAGTTGCCCCCGTCTACCTCACTCGCGAACGTACTCCTCGGTATACTCGGTAGCAGATCACCCATCGTAACAATTCACACATCATTCCTTATAGACTTCATCACTTATTTCATGTCCATGTTTACGTTGTCGGGTTTCGTTGGCGACTGATAGCGAACCTTCGTGCCGGTCAATAAGTTGTAAGTGTGGTAGTGATAAGGCATTTTGTCGATGAGCGAGGTTATGGGTCACAGCTGCTCAGGAAGCGCTCGTATCGTCTGGTATCGCCCGCCGCTGGCCGCGCTCCACCGTATCTGAACAGATAAATTGGTATTCGTTTATTATTAATTCAATGTAGATACAGTTATGAGAGTTACGAAAGAAGATAATGGTGTGTTTGTTTAGTGAGTCGGTGATTGTGTCTGTGAGACTATGGGGCTCATTGTGGCCATTGTCGGTTCGGGTATTTATTGCTTAGTACGTTACTTCTTATCGCGTGGAGATAATAAATTATAATTTGTGTAACGACGTTATTTATTTTTGATAATGTATTCTTCCTTATTTTTTTAATTGGTTGGTCTATGTATTTTCCTTGTCATTTTAATTTTGTAAAATATAATTGAAAGTAGATAAATAAAAGCTATTTAGTGCGACAGTCAGATAATAAAAAAATATTAGACACGTATTTTTTGCTTGTATCATATTAATAAAAAATGGTTTAGATAAAACGCATTAAAGTTGGGGCTCGCTACGTCACCAGCCAGTATAAAATCTACCAGAGAGTGACGTCATGCCACATTTTAACTCAATGTATTGCCGTAATCTTTTGATTACGTAATAAAAGAAAAAACACGTGTCCAATATTTTTTAATAATCTATCTGGTGGACATTTTTAATTGTAAATATTTCCCTTCACCGACTTCCAACTGCTGAAACTGGGTTTTTCGACCGCAACACTTTACACTTTGACAGAGAAATTCAAACCCGCGTTTTGAAGTTATTCGAATGTAGGCGGACGCAATAACTCTTATAAAATTATCGGTAGAGATATGAATGCCTATCTACATAAATCGTTGGTACCGCAGTGCTACCTAATCAGTATGATGCTACAGTGAGTTAAATGGATTAATTTTAATTTGTCAATATTGTTCATTAACTAGTTTTATATCTCCAAATCCTTGAAATAGTACATCTAACCTTAAAAAAATAGGCAGTCATGGGGATGCCTACAGAAGTGAAAACTTAAAACTGGTATTAGCGCCATCTAGCTTCTATAATCCATAACTTTATCCATAACTTTATCACCTACTAAAAATCGCTCAAAGGGCCTAAAAAAGTTTTTACTTGAATTTAAACTTATTCCATTATTTTACTTACATAGGTTAATGTAGTAGGAATCTCGAAAAACAACTCGATACCACGCGGCGTGTAAAGATGAAGAGTTTTCAAAACAAGTCAAGTACCCTTCAAAGATTGCAAAAATAAAAATACCTATAAAATCTCAACATATTTTTCTTGCAAGTGTCATAAGCATAACCCAAGATGTACTTCAAATATGAGATGAATCGATCCCGGTCAGTGTCCAGCACCCCGGCCTTTACCCTTAAGTGTGCGGGGTGCTGGAGACATTGAGAAATTGATCCTGTCTCCTGCAAATCCTCGATATTTGCCGTGGAACTACCAGGAATGTATGGAATCGAGAGTTTTAGTGTTAGTTACTTAAAGTCGGCAGTCTTTTGCATAGGGCTTCTAATAAAAATCGGAAATATTTTTATAGATAACTCGGTTCACCAATCTATATGAAAAATTATACGAATACTCAAGTTTGAAATTTGACAAAGTTGGCTATACTAATAATATTGTTAAAGTTACTTTAATGTAATCAGTTCCCCAAAACTGTCGTGGGATGGCAAATTTAGACTTAATGTTAAACATGAGAAATGAAAATAAATTGCCATATGTGTTTTTAGAGCAAATGTCTAAAAGCAAGCACATAAGACTATTTTCCTTTCATCTCAGACATCTTACGTAATCCCACGTTGGTAAGTTGTAGATACGCTGTAGCAACAAAACCTAATAGAATTCTGTTCCAGTTTCCATTTTGTAGTGCATTACAGTGTTCCTTGTGTAATGTCGGTGGTAAAAGAACTGAGAGTGCAGTGGAACGTAAAATGAAAAGCAATAGAGACTTTCGCTCGTTTGTTGCTAAGTTTTCTGTTTTTGCTGACAAGTTAGTCTCTAATCTTAGACTAGGTACTAAATGAAAGTACTAAGTAACTATACCAATAAATACAAAAACAAAAGGTATCTTTACTAGGCTCTAGGGTTTCTATTCCGTTGTTTATTATCCTTACATATTATAAAACAAAGTCCCCCGCCGCGTCTGTCTGTCTGAACGCGATAAACTCAAAAACTACCGAACGGATTTTCAAACGGTTTTCATCAATGGACGGAGTGATTCTTGCGGAAGGTTTTGGTGTATAATTAATTAAGGTTTTGTGTAAATTGGCTGAAATATGACGATTTTATTGTTGAAGATGTTGGAAAAATTCATGCCGACTGGGAGCTTTATTGGCGTGCGCCGCGTGAACCGTAAAATATACATGAAAATTTTGTTCTACAGCATTGTTCATCTTAAAAAGTTTAACAAAAAAGAACGCGAACCATTATCATCTTTCAGTATTTGATAAAAATTTCATTGTTATTTCCGAAGCTATTTTGGCCGGTATTATATTAATCTATATCCAATAAAATGTGTTATTTAAATTGCGCATTTAATTTAGATTAAAATATGCCTTGACATCATTCATTTAAATAAATAGTTTAAAAGATATCACAGATTCAAAATTACGCGTAGTAAAATAATTATGGTTGACGGCTACGCGGGCGCAGCGGTAGGAGTCAATGACCTTTTCCTCGGCTATTAGGTATGTAATCCCGGTAGTACGATCCCGAGGGGTATTTTACGACGTCCACGCGGGCGAAGCCGCGGGCAGAAGCTAGTTGTAAAAAAAACTTTCAACGGTTTTTTGGGTTCCATACCCAAAGGGTGCCACCCTATTATTAAGACTCCGCTGTTTGTTCAAATTCAAAAGTCATTTATTCAAACAAGGCTGAGAATCAGTTTTCGAACGTCAAAATTACATAAGACAGTCCCCCAAAAACGCCTACCCTTTACCACCTAGTGCTTAAGCGGGAAAGAAGAAGAGGCGCAACAAACTCCCCAGCAGCACAGCTGTCTGTTCAGTTGGAAAAACTTGATTCTATATCCTAATAGTGCTTTAAATGCAAAAATAATTTACATTACCACAAATTGCAATCAACTCATAAAATAAAAACATTTTAATACGTAGATTATGTCAACAATAAATGAAAACAAAATTAAAATAAATTGACTTAAGCTTCGTGCAGACTGGCGCGACGCGACGCCGGTTATGGTTATACCGTGAAGTTTTCTTAGAAATTGTATTGTACGAGTCGCGTCGCGCCGTCGCGTTGCGCTGGTCTGCACGAGGCTTCACAGTCAAACAAAATTATCCAAACAATATATATGAGCGTTCGTCTGTCAAAGGGCTGTATCTTTTGAACCGTGATAGATATACACTTGAAACTTTCACAGTATGTACCACTAGGGCCGCTATAATAACAAATAATAAAATAAAGTAAAGCTAAAAATTAAAACAAAAGAAACGAGTTTATTTTTATTTTTAATGCGTAGTGTGTGAAATATGGAACGGTGATACGCACAGAACAGATAAAAGAGGTCTTTTATCTGTTCTGTGGTGATACGCAATCCTTAGTATACGACTCCGAGTCGCACTTGGCTGCTTTTTTAATGCGTATAGGTGTTTTGTATTCTGTTCTAATAATATTGACGTCCGCCAGCTTTATATACGGTCAAGTTATTCATCTTTGCAGCTGTTCCAATCATTTTCATCGGGCCATTTGGATCATTTCCGGCCTACTTGAGCGACTTCTTTTTTCCTATTTTGCAGTGAGAGAGAAGATATAAATATAATAAAAACCACATTTAACAGGTTATATTAGGGAATGTGGCTTTTCAGGAAAATGTGATAAGGAAGTAGGACCCAACATAAAAATTTCAAAGGTGGGTTGACATAAGGTAACCCAATTTCTGTCGGGGTTGCGAGTTTGTCCGAAAGGGATATCGCGACCCCGGCACACAGGCAACGGAAGGAACACGGGTGGGTTTAGTCAGTAAAAGTCTGACACGCCCTCCCGCACCGCCCAGAGCGGGAGTAGTTATATGACAATTTCCCACCCTCAAAAAAAAAAAAAAAAGTACCCCAATTTATCATATAAACGTAGTTCCGACTGCTTCTACAAATAAATGAGGCTTCGCGTAGGAAATGTAATCAGAAGATTCCTATCGGACATATAAATCTAACCGGCTTCAAAGTCAATTGAATTAAATACCTTTCCTAGAAGTCTACTGTATTTGTGAATGGTGGGAAATGCTGTGGATAGTTTTGCCACAGTACAATAAAAAGTAACAGTATTACGTCTCGGCAGTGAACTTGAAAAAATTACTTACGGCCGCTCGGTAGATAAACGTTCCGCGTCCGTGCGAACCTGCCGCGCACTCGAGACTGTTGCGTACTGCTATACACTGAGATTTTCAAGTGCGTCGTTTCGACCGTTTTCTATGAAGACGCAATACTGTTACTTATTTATACTGTGGTATTGCTTCAGAAGTAACAATCAATTTACTGAAACCGCATTGACCTAGGAGCTTCTGAGAATCCTATAATTATTCATCCTTTTCAGTGTCTTGTCTATGTCCTTACGTTTAAGGCTGCCTGTCCGTTGATGCGGAGCGAGGCAGCGGAGCGTATTGGCACAGCTCCGCTCCGATCCTCTACACTCCGCTCCATTGGACAGTCAGCCTAAAGGACTTGAATAGTCGACCGCAGAGCTTGTGCTAAAGGTTCATGTACACACGTCAGTCACATCAACGCCAAGTCGCCGGTCAGTCACGTCAAAAAATATAGTTACGTAGAAGTTTGGCTACACACATCAGGCACGTCACTACCGGCGTGTCTCAGTCGACGTCGCGTTACCGGCAAGTCAAGACTTGTATTGCTACGAACGAAACATGGATATAGATCAATTTATTGAGTGACTATGACTGATTGATTAACTATCTGTTCACACACGTCTTGACTTGACGTTGACGTGACTGATGTATGTGCTGACTGGTGTATGACTGGTGCCAGCTAGAAAATGCCGGCGTCATCTAGTTTTAAAATATTGACATGTAAAAGTGTCTCAAAAGATCTACTTACAGAGATAAACATCATGCATTCAACCTCAATTTCATGCAAGAGTTTATAACTTCCATTATTTTTTTTTAAATTAAAGGAATTTGCCAAAGTTTCGCAGAAGACAGAACTGCGTAGGTCACCGCTACCGATGACTGTTTGTCTCGGCAAAAACAGAAATTTATTACTAGGTAAAATAATAAACCTAGGTACCTTTTGTTTGGCATCAATTTATAAACGTAATTTTTAACATGTACCATTTGTCCAAGTCCAACCGAATTAAATACTTTGTCTCGAACATGCTTGGGGAAATTCGAGCATTATTTTGAGAACTTTCTTTGAGATGAATCGAAAATACTGTACTAGTCAAATATATTCGATTAAGCGGCCGGTAATGTTAATATGAAAAATCCATATCTCTCGTGTTTAGCGGCTGAATAAATTACTATGAAAACTCATTTCCGTCGTGTAATTTAAAAATGGAACGATCTTTTTACTTCGACACATAGCAACCAAGGAGGTAACATATCTACGATTTTATTTAAGTTTCGATTTGGCTTGCGAATAGAGCTTTAAAGTAAAGAAGAAACAAATAAACACAATGGCGCATGGAAAATTATCGTTGTTCGTCATTTATTCTGAAATTTGGAATTAATTTAGTTTATTTAAATTTCGGCGCATTATTTGCGAAAAGTATTATACAAGCCTTGGCCGTAACCAGGCATTGTTGGACTCATGTATGTGTGCCTCAGCTTCGCCTCGGTCCACATTTTTACGATCGTCCATCAATGCCCCTTTTCCAGGCCGCGACAGCCATGTACTATTTGTTTATAATAAAAAATAATACAGGCTGTGTAGGTTACCATAGCTATCATGTTATGACTTGTCAGTAGACAAAAAGTAGGTAAAAAGGTGAAAGGTTTAGGAGTAAAGTAGTGTTTTTGATGAATCTGTATTTTCCAAGTGAAGAGTTGTGGAAAGGTAACAGTCACGAGTGTCATCAAAATTAAACACCCTTATAGACACGTGAGAGGTATAAAAGTCTAACAGTCGATGAAAACAATTTAAAATATTGCACATCCCCAAAAGGGTTGGATAGGTTATTGACAGAGCTGTCGCTACCCTCACAATTCATTCAAACGTTCACCCTCGACAAGCTTTTAACTTGTCAGCCCTATCTCAACACGAGCTAGTGTTTTCACAGTCTGTAATGCAAGTAATTGAGATGTGATCGAATTAAGATGTCTGTAATTGAATTTTGCCAATTTGGGGTTGCTTCAAGACTGTGTAGAGGATTTTGTAAAAGCGTCTTTGTTTTAGACGTAATTATTGAGTCTTTTGAATTAAGCATTTGTTGAGGATGCATGAGAAGGAAGTAGTGGTGGGTGTAGTGTATCTATTTAATAGATAGTACCTAGGCAACCGAGGTCTGCTCGGGTGAAAATAGAGAAAACGATTTTTCTCAGATATGAGACCTAGCTAGATCGATTTTTCGCTCCCGTAAACCCCTATATTGCAACTTTCATCGAAATTGTTAGAGTCGTTTTCGAGAACGTGATTACAAATATATATATCAAATATTGCTCATTTAATGGTATAGGATGTAAACACTGTCTCACTCACATAAGAGGAGGTAGCTGCTGTCACTAATGACATCTGTCAGTCACGAGGAATGGCGGTAAAATGGTGCAAAGCGAAGCCAGTGAAGTGATTTAATCAACTTAAATACGGAATCAACAGAATTGTACAGAGGCTTTTCTTTACGAGTTAAAGAAATGAACGTTGTCGGGTAAAAAAATAAGAAGGTTGTATGTTGAGAGGTCCATGGCCAGAAATAAACTTTTATAAAGAAAATTTTCTCCATGGCCAGAAATAAACTTTTGTAAAGAAAATTTTCTCCATGGCCAGAAATAAACTTTTGTAAAGAAAATTTTCTTCTTTATGTAATCACTGGTATAAGGATAAAAGAAAAACAAACAACTGAAAAAAAGAACTTCGTCTTGGAATGAAAACCGATTTAGATTTTTATTAAATTACCTACACCTATAAAATTCAGGAAAATTCTAAAACAATCAAAAACATCACAAGGTAACATCATACCTTTAACAAAGTTTTCGTTTTCTCAAATACATCTTATGACAACGAAAGTTTGTCACAGAAACTGACAGTTTTAATTAATGACCAAATTAATTTTCTTACCTTTGTTACTTTGACATTACAACTTTTGCGTAAAGATCCGTTTTAATCCCGCAAAATATATTTAAGAACCTAGTAAATGAAATCTTTTTGGAGAGAACATGCCTTGTATTTTATTTTATCTTTTGTAACTCTAAGGAATCATAATTTAATGTTTTTGGCAAAGCCTTTTGTTTATTACTACCACTGTGAACAAATTAATTTATTGTTGTTGGGATATATAAAAAGGGATGTAGAGAAAAAAGTTATGATTCTATTACAGTTTTTTGGGTTTAGTAAGAGTCATTTAATTTCGCCAACAGATATGTTAGCCAGATGGTGGTCACTGAAATAATAGCTTTGTCTAAAATTGTTATTACACTCGATCCCTTTTGGGACCAAATGGATTTACAAAAAAAAACTTATAATAGCCGATTTCAAAGCGTTGCGTCCATACATAGGGTTTACCAAGCAATTTAGGGTGTAATAATATTTCTGATTTAATAAAAGCGTTTTTTTTATCATTTTGGACATTATCTAACATATATACAGGTTGGCGATTAAGTCGCCTGAATTCGTCAAAGGGTTACAAAAATTTTCGAACGAAATCCGTAATGATTTGTGAAAAAAGAAAATATTTTTTACATGTCATTGTCTACTGTTGTATTGGAATTAGTTTGATATGTCCAATTTATTAGTTTTAATATTAATCATAGCTGAAAATCAATTTTACAAGGCCCTCCCAATATTCGCTCGTGACCCATAGTTTGGTTGTGTTGGATGTTTATTAATTAGACAGTCCGAGCATTAATAATAATTTGGGTTTGATTTTGAAAATACTTTGTATTTAATAGGATACGGTATTTAAGTAAATAAATAATACATATATTTACCTAGTTTTTCTTTCTGACACTTACCTACACAATAATAACGTCCCTACGTTAACACCTAAAAACATAATAGGCTATTCGAACGTCACTTTTCCTCATCAGATTTCACATCATAATATAGATAATGCTTTTCACAGCTTCTGTTTTTTATAGGCTGTAAAATGAGTAGGACAATAACTGCTTTCGCTCTGTAAAAACGATGTTAGGAACAAATGCAAGGGGGAAATAAAAACCACAACCACAGATTACCAGTACAATGCCATGTTTTTTTTTACAAAATAGGAAATGTTTTTAAGGAAAAAGCTGGAAGAGAGTGTCATAATGTTTTGCTGATTGTGTTTTTATAGTCAGCAATTACGCGACTGATGTACAGTCAGCTGCAGAGAAATCTCACCCCCTAGCGAGTTTATAGAGAGATTTATCTGCAGCTGACTTTACTTATTTACTGAAAGTTAAAAAAGGTTCCTGCGAACTTCACAAGGTCATCGGTCCTCCTTACGATGTTCCAACGCTACGTCTTCCGTTACGCGGTTGCCACTCGCAACCTTTCGGCCCCATCGGCCGTCTGTTCTGCGAGCAATGTGCCTTGTGCACTACCACCAAGATGCGAGAAGTACAGAAACAGTCGATGTGGTGATGCTTGGGGGAAGCCTATATCCAGCAGCGGATGTCTATCGGCTGAAATTATGCTGATGATGATGAAAAAAGGTATCTCTTGTTTGAAAGTTTTTATAAATTTGGTTCTTTGACCATCCCTAATCTTTCTTCCTACTAATATTATTAATGTAAGTTTGTGTATTTGGATGTGTGTTACACAATCACGCAAAAACGGCTGAACAGAATTGAATTAAATTTGGCACACAGATAGTTTATAACCTGGATTAACATATAGGATACTTTTTATGCTGGAGGTACGTTCCCGTGAGATAATTTCCGACATAAACGCGGGCGAAAGCTAGTCTCTCATAAATTGATAATTTTATCAAAAAGAGGTAAGTACTGTAAAATCTTACCAACCTACAATTTGCTTACGTACCTCTTTTAACTAATAATAGTAGGTACTTACGCACTTAACATAAATATCTAGAACTCCTATAAATCTTACTAAGTAAATCTACGTTCATTATAATTAACGTTTGCTTCAGTTACGTCAGCATCCCAGTGTTTTCCGCTTAATTGTATTAATATTAGCTGATAGGCTGCTGGAGTACTTTGTATTTACGGCTAAATCTAGACAAATAGGTATACGTAATTATATTTACCTTTAAGTTCAAAGTACAATTCAATACCAGTTATTTTTTAGAAGAATTTTGCATATCAGCATGAATTGCCATTCATATGTATATTTTGTACCTTTAGGTCAACAATTCAGTGTTCTTTAAAGGTGAAGAAGAGGAAAACAAAATTAAGCGTCATTAAGATTAACCTGTATTTACTGTATCAATTCAATATGTAAACTTTCATTGTTGAATACCAGAGAAACGCGGATTTGTATAAATTTATCTTTTATTAATATTTCCGTTATGGCATCTCTTTAGGTTATAAGCTAACCGAATATCAAACAAATATTTGGCCTAGGTCTTAAGGGAGAGGCGTAAACATTGATTTGTTGTTACAATGTATAATAGATTTTATTATACTAGATTATAATAATATCTACCTACCTACAAGACTGCTAAAACGCCAAATTGGTAGGCATATCATGCCATAATCACCACGACTGGCGAAAGTTATACTAAGTTATCGTAAAAGTACCTACTGCTGCCAATCCTTTGAAAAAAATCACTTAAGCTTTTTATGACGCGCACGAAAGGGATCAAGTGCAATACTAGAGCAAGGCTAGTCTACCTAGTAAGTATCTAGTCAGTTCCTATGAAGTCTCTCCATTTTTGATACTTAATTACCTATAAGTACCACAAAGGGTACGTTAGTAGGAGGAGCACTAGCTCCTCCTATAAACGTAAACCTACATACCTTGATTTCCACCTTAACATAAAAACAAAACACCCATTAATAAGTAAAAGTCATAAACTAGATTGTATCTGCGTAAACGGACATCTGTCTCCATGATAAGTAGCAGTAAATGTTTCGTCAAATTAGGGGTGAAACAGAGCATAACAATAGGATATGGGGACATCCAAAGATTAAAATCGCTAGATCTGCCCTCACCGTACTTAGTCACACGAAAAAGTGTCCATACCGAGAAGAGTGAGCTCTAAAATAGCATTTCTAAGACAATCGAGTTAAGTCATTGTGTCATTGTGTGACAGAGGTGTCAAAACGAAACAGAAACGCGACTATATTTTTTCGCGGTAGGGCGAATCTAACGATTCAAACCTTTGGGGACAACCATTTTCAATTAGGCACGGGAAAAATGCGTGGGGTGTGTTAACTAGAGCCTGTATGCCCGTAAACATTATCACGGTCTCATTGTATATCGTCTTTATAAATTTGATGGCTGCGAAACAAGCGGGGTTGAGCTTAAGTTTATGAGGCTGGATTTAAGGAGATTGTAAATGATTGGATTGTTATAGTGATGAAGCGAAATTGGTGCAGAAGCCCTTAGAACAGTACGAGGTGAAAGGAATTTGGTTTAGGACCTTTTTACAGTTTATTGTGTATGGAAAATGACGTTGTACTTGTCTCATTCGCGATTTAGAAATACTGTGTCGTGATAAAAGCAGTTCTACAGAAGTTGTAACACTGCTTTATTGTCACTAGCAAAAACTAAAAACTAGTGAGATTCTACAAATATTTTCTTCTGTAGTACCTACTTAAGGATTAAAATAAAGATGTGGCAGTAAAACAAATTTTTACTCTAAAAATTAGAATATAAAAAATTCGCTTTTGAATTGCGCTAAGCACATTTTTGCACGTAATGTAATTAATTCAACTATGAGATGGTCGCGATTTTGTCACTGCAATGGCCGCTGAATTTCCAAGCGTTCTTGATTCTGTAACAACCAGCTAACAATTGAGCTAATTTTAAATATATTGTTAATTTAGTAATTACCTATTTTGTAGCAATACTTAAGTTACTTAACTGGCTATAAACAAGTAGTCGTAAGCTCAAGTGTAAGGCTTAGTTTAATTATTGAGAGTAGGTTAACGTTATAGCGTGAACATTATTACGTGACATTTTGGGGTGGCGCTGCTGGTAACAGCAAGTGTTAATCTTCTGTCAAATTCAGTACATTTTGGAATTTAGTTATGTAATTCGCCGCAGTTCTATTCATAGTGGGCGTTCGGGGTTGGTGTTAATCTTTAGCTATAGGTATTATCCTAAATAGTTTATGTAGGAGTAGTATTGCTTATTAATGAAATGTTTACATAGTTTCGAAAGGCATGGGTTCAAGGCAAAGCACTTGTAAGTCTGGTAACTACCAAAATTGGTCTGAAAATTCTGATAACTTGTGCTAGTTAGGTATGCAATGAAGAATAGGGTTTACATCACACTATGCCGAAGTGGTAAGCTTCTTAACATAGCATCCTGAATACTTTAAAAGACCTTTAGTTTTATGTAAAATTTGTGTATTTTTTTGTAAGTGCAGTCCTAAAAGAATACGTAAGTACTAAGTACATCATCTAGTTTTTAAAACATGATTGACGACGTGTAAAAGTGTTGTACGAGCCTACTTACAGAAATAAAATCATTTATCACTATCATTACATAGAAAAGTTGCTGTTGTTAGATAGTTTTCTAACTTCCACTATTTTTTACCCTTTTTTTATTATTTACATAGTCCGCATCTAAGATTATTCCCCAGGGATAAAACTAAACGGATACAGGTTACATGACTCATTATTTATCCCAGTTTTAGATGTGTAACAGTGTTCCAAACCAGGCCATTAAACCCATAACATTACAGCACACTTTTTACATGTAAGCTTACGCGTCACGGCCTCAGCTCCGACCCTATAAATCACGCTAATTTCGGGGCCTGCACTTAGGGATGTCCACCGACCTAATTCTGGTTTTTAGGTCGAGAGCTAGCAGTGTTAATGAATTATTGTTTACCATACCGATGCTGTTATTAGGCTGTAAAAGATGAGTCCGTTTGTCGAATGACGTCAGTCTGTACCTATTTCGTTTGTAAGTTCCTACTTGCATACATTGTGTGAGGTGTACGTTGTATTGTTATGTTAGGGAAGTACATAAGGGAAATTCTGTTGCGTGGGTTTGTAATTGTTGTTTGTGAAAAATTGTTTGCTTAGTGAGGTTTTACTTGCTGGAGTAATGGGCGTGGGGGGTAAAATAAACGAATTTTGTGATAAAACGGTTTTTTTGTCGGGTTATCCAACTGAGGTAACGTGTTCTCTAAAGGGTTATGACGTACAGTCAATTGCGAATTGACATTTTAATTAAAATAAACCTATTATCGTAGAAGCTAATTATTTTTTTAGATTAATAATAATTTTCGAGCACTTAAGTACCTACTAATTTAAAATGGGTGGGTGGATGTACCATCAAAGAAGTTCATATCTAACCAGTTCCAAAACAAAATCCCGTGAACAAGATGACCACATCTGTTACCGGCCCGGTTCTATAGCCACCGAGCGTTGCAAGCAAGAATAATCCTTACGGTGGTTAGATATGAACTTTTTTGATGGTACTATAGGTATACCTCTGCCTAACCCTACCGGGAATACAGGCGTGATGTAATTTAAAGTGTAAACTTGTGGCGGCATCTATATCGTCACATACGAACTACGCATCACACTGACGTCACGCGGAATCCTGCATCGCGCAAGCTAAGTTTACCGCAAGATCTGAATATGTATAACTTCCCGTCATGAAGCATTGGGCAGTTGCCCGCCAGACACGACACCCGTCTGTTCGGAGGATCCCACCTTTTCTATAGCAGATGAGTGAACTTTAAACCCTATTCCTCATAATTCAAAATTCAAAAGACATTTATTCAAACTAGGCTGAGAATCAGCACTTTTCGAACGTCAAAATTACATAAGACAGTCCCCCAAAAACGTCCACCCTTCACCACTTCCTAGTGCGTTAGCTGGGAAGAAGAAGTGGCGCAACAAACTCCCCTGCAGAACATACTTCTATAAACTCATTATGATTTACTAAACATATCCTTCGCAAGGTTATATTAATCAAACTCTTTTGAAACTAAAAAAGTGCTCGCTTACTCACAGACAAGATAAACGTGCATTTCCCACTTATAAACTCTGCTCTGTTACCGTTGAAAAAGCCAAGCTTCCAGGATAATGCGTGAACTTATTAACGACATTATTATGCCGCCACATGCTGTGGGAAAGTAATTTAGACGTTATATCCGACTCATGCAAATATTAAACTCCCAGGAAGTTATCGAAAGGGAATATGAGAAAAAGTTTATATGTGACTTATGGTACCCGGACGAAGCCGCGGGCAAAATCTCAATAACCTTTTTGGTAGGTCCCTACTACTAAATACCCATATGTCAAATAAAAAGATGATTAGTTTAGTTGAAGTGAGAAAGCACCGCAAAACTTCAAATACCTACCTCAAGACCACAACTTTTATGCATGGCACTGTTAAGGGTGCCATGTTCCTGCCAAGGTTGCGAGTTTGTCCGAACGGGATATCGTGGCCCCGGCACACAGGCATCGGAAGGAACACGGGTGGGTTTTAAGCTTCGTACAGACAAGCGCGACGCGACAGCGCGGCGCGACACCGGCTATTGTTATACCGTGAAGTTTTCTTAGAAATTGTATTATTCGAGTCGCGTCGCGCCGTCGCGTCGCACTGGTCTGCACGAGCTTTTAGTCAGTAAAAGTCATAGCGGGAGAAATTATTTGATAATTGCCCAAGCTCAAAAAAAAAAAAAAGACCACAACTTTATTGTTCATTTCAATAATGATTAAACCCGTAGGCAGCAAGGCTGGTAATCCTACTGCACACCGATTACATAAATCAGTGTGTGTGCGTGTGTAATGTGACTGTGTTATATTATGTTATTGTATATTTATTACGTCATCTACGTGTGTAATTATTGGAACTTGTAGTTATCTGGATTTTATACTTGGTAATAAAAAGATTTCATTTCATTTCATAGGTAAAACAGGAAAGTACCTTCAAACCTACTCAACACATGAAAGGAAAACCAACATAAACATAACACCACGGCTGTATACCTAGTACACCCACACACCCACAGTTCGCCAGTTTAATGTTTAAGTTCCATGTAATAGGGGGCATGGCTATTGCCATCAATTGGTAATGAATCCAGACTCCGGGCTGCTACTGAAACATTCCAGGCGGAAAATCCAGTAACATTTGCTTGACTCGGGAATCAAAACCAGGACCTCATGCTCAGCAGTAATATTTGCGACCACTAGACTATTCACTAGAGCTATTGAAGCGGTATGGCGTACTAGATTTGGGATCTAGGCGGCTGTTACTTGATGTCATGACACTACACGGCATATGCAGTAACAAATTTGATTGTATTGACCTCACAAACAAATTGTGCTACAAGGTACCCAGAAGTGTTATTCGAAGGGGGGTCCGTGTCCCTCAACTATTCCATACAGACATTTGCAGGACTAACGCTGGGGAACGTGCACCTCTTCGTCGCCTTGTTGACTCCTACAACACGCATTTTGTTGAACTGGACATATTTTGTTTATCGAAGCTAGCATTTAAGGAAATGGCTATGGATATTTTGTTTAGCGAGTAATTTTTGTTTTTGTTGAGCTAAGCTAAGTACCTAACATAGTTATACTATTGTGGCAGCGACTATTATTTTACTTAAATATTTTCTTTTTTAAATGTATCTAGCACTTCTAACCTTAAGTTAAAACGTGGACAATGGTGTGGGTTACGTGCTTGTTCAATCCTAGTTTAAGTATTTTTCTGTAATTTGTAGCATGTAACTGTTTTTTGTCCCTAATAAATAAATAAAATAAAATAAAATAAAATAGACTAACGAGGTAGTCCACAATTAAACAATTGCAAAAGATATTAACAATACGAATATGCATTTAATACTGACTGCAGTTTCTAAGCGCAAAAAATTCGCCGCAAGCGATTCTATTCGAAAACTTATCAAGCTCAGTTCAATGCACATTCATCCGAGAATCGATAATCGTTGCAGTAAATGAATCGAGTGGAATCGCAAAGAAAACAGCTTTAGGAAGTGCTCGTGACCCGAAGAAAATGGCTAAATAAGGAAAAGGTAGCTAAGAAAATGCTTTTGTATTATAGCGGGGTGTATCAGTATTGTTTTTAGATAAAATACATAGGAAAGATGACCCTATTTTCGGTTATGCCTTGCGTTTTCAAGTAGTACTTACCTTTTTGAAGGACATTCCGGTATAGTTAATATGCGTTCGAGGGATAAGGATGTCCGGACAATGTTTAGAAGTGGGCATTGTTGCCAATGTATTGAGGAAGTAATGATATACTAGCTTACGCCCCGCGGATTCACCCGCATAAGTTTCGATCCCGTGGGAATATCGGGATAAATATTATCCTATGTCTTAACCCAAGTACTTTTCTCCGTTTTCCCAAGACTCTGTAGGCAATACAATTATTTGTCAAAGCGTTATAATCTGGACATAACCCTCCCTATTTCAAAATAAAGAAATATTTTAATCAATCAATCTAACCAATCAAAAATAATAATTATTATAATAAACAATTGTAATATGAATGCTCAATCTTGATACGTAATTTTTTATTTTTAACTTTGTCATTTATTTTTTCTATTATTATTTTTCTTCTGTTTACACCTAGTTATATTATGTGCATGCTGTGGTCTCCTGTAATAGAAGGAGCACACGTTAAAGATCCGTTTTTATTATTGTCGTTTTTATTGTGTATGTGTATCCTTTGTTGGAGATCCCAAATAAATAAGTCATGGTCTACCCATGTGCCAAATTTCATGAAAATCTGTTCAGCCGTTTTAGCTTGTAAGCGTGACAAACAAACGAACAAATAAACAAACAAATCTTCTTTCGCGATTTTAATATTACTTAGATAGGATTACGATTTTCAAAATCGGTTTCTTACTGAAAGGATTGCTGGCTGCGGAATGCTGAGTAGATAATTGGGGGAGCCTTATGTCCAGCAGCAGACTGCTGTGGTACACGGAGTAGATTGATACAAGAAGGTAGTGTTCTTCTAATCCTACTATCCTACTTATCCTACTATATGTAGATATATATCCTACTATCCTACTTATCCTACTATATATAGATATATATCCTATTATCCTACTAATATTATAAATGTGAAAGTTTATGTTTGGATGTTTGTTACTCAATCACGCAAAAAGGCTGAACGGATTTGGATGAAATTTAGCATACCGATAGTTTATAACCTGGATTAACGCAAAGGATACTTTTTATCCCGGTAGTACATTCCCATGGGATAATTTCTTAAAAATAAAAGTTTACCGCGCATTAGAAATGTCTCATGTATCATGGGTTCACGTGCTTTATTAGGCTTCCGTACCCGAAGGGTGCCAAACCGAGCCCTATTACTAAGCCTCCGCTGTCTGTCTGTCAGCAGACTGTATCTCATGAACCGTTATAGGTAGACAGTTCTTTTCAACGATTGTGTATTTCTATTGCAGCTGTAACAAAAAATAATAAAACTAAAATAAGTAAAAAATATAAAACGCTGAAAAAAACACGTTTCTTATATGGGGGTCCATATAAGAAACGTGTTTTGTTCAGCGTTTTTCGCTAAATATTATACGGAACCTTTTGTGTGCGACTCCGATTCGCAGTTGGCCGTTTCTTTTGTCATTTATTAAATAAATTTTGTCAGATAATTCAAAACCATGCAATAATCTACCTAGGCGATATAGAACGGAAGAAGGCGACATAGAACGGAAGGCGGGATAGTGGCGGTTGTATAGCTGAATTTTAATAACAAGCTCTTTTCATAAATCATGTATTATGAGACTAAAATCTTCGGAAGTTACCGGGGCAGGTCGATAAAAATCCGGCTACTTTCGCCGGTTAACTTTCCTAGCTTTTTAAATGCAAGATTTTCCATTGGCCGCTTTCATCCCAACTATCCTAACTAATAATAATAAGGTTGCCTGGAAGAGATCGCAGAAAGCGATAAGGCTGCCCATTGTATGTTTTGTAGTGTTAAATTTATTATTTACTATGTATTTTCTGGTGTACAATAAAATATATATAAATAAATATAATATTTATAAATGCGAAAGTGAGTTTGTTTCTTACGCTTTGACACTAAAACGGCAGAACAGATTTGGATGAAATTTGGAACATAAGTAGACCATGATCTGGATTAGGACATAGGATACTTTTATCCCGATAAAACCACGGGATCGAAACCGCGGGGCGCAGCTAGGCTAAAGACTTTTTTGTTTGTTTGTAATGGTAAACTCAAAAAATACTTACCCGATTTCAAAAATTCTTTCACCTATTAAAAGCTATATTATCAGCGAGTAACATCGGCTGTATTTTATCGACTTCCACGCGAACGAAGTCGCGGGCAGAAGCTAGTAGTTTATCATGTTAGAATGGTTGGTTATCCAATATTAAATAGAAGTATGTTACATAAGATAGCATCATGGGCCCTATCAGAATACCAGCGCTGCGGTATTTATTTATTTTTTAAATATCGCCGCATTATGCTGAGATAAGAGCCTTTTTGGCCTCGCACAGGTCGTTATTATTCTGTTTTTAAATTCTCCTTTTTTGTTTTTTATTTTATAATTTATTTTTTATTTTTATTATTACTTATTGTTTGTATTTCCTGTGCGTGTCCCAAATAAAATATTTTTCTTTCTTTCTTTCTTCTTTCATACCTCGTTTCCCCGAAGGGTTAGGCAGAGATGTACCTATAGTACACCCAAATTTCGCCAGTTATGTTGTAAGTCCCATGTAATAGGGGGCTAGCCTATTGCCATCAACCGGGTACAATTCCGGGCTGCTACTGAGAAATTCCAGATGGTAAAACCCAGTAACACTTTGCCCAACATGGGAATCGTACCCATGACCTCATGCTCAGCAATAGCGTTTGCTATCACTAGACAAACGAGGCAGTAAATCTATGTTATCAGTGTAAAGCGCGAATTTTACATCGCCAGTGCATGTAGTTAGATACCTAAAATACCATTACAATAAAAATTTCTCGCGATTTTTAATCGCACTGAGGGCTAGGCTTATACAAACTATCATACCGAAGATCATTTGTATACTTATGTACCTACAGTTGAAGGTACGTTGAAGTTCATAGTGCGCGAACTATTTCACTTTCTGCATATTTGCTCCAAGACTGCAGCAGTCTGTGGTTGATAGTTCAGCAAGTTTCAGTACCACTACGTCAGGGTCTTTGACGAAGTTTCATGAAAAGTAAATACAGTAATCATGCACACCACAAGACATAATCAATCCTTTAAACGCAAAACATTAATTACTTTCCAGATCACATGATATTGTCGATATCACGAACATGAGCGTTTGCACGCAAGTAATCTCTTTGATTGATTGGCAATTATTGGCACTCAATTACCTTTGTTTTTCCTTGCAAACGAACATAAGAAATGATACATAATTACTTATAGCAAAGCGTGGAGTTCTGTTTTCTATCTACAACGGGTTGTAATTACGTTGGAGATATAACAGGAACAAACAAACATAAGACATACAATCAAATAAACGTGGGTGTATGCAACTACGCCCCTGCCCATCTCACTAGGTCACAGGCGTGACGTTCGTCCTATTAACTGATACTAGGTTTATGTACACAAGTGGGTGAAGGGTTCATTTCCTTCTGCAGCCCAGATTAACTTCAACAGTACTGTGAATGGGTGACGCCATTTGCAATTGTAATTCTGGGGCATATTGAACGTCATCTAACTAAGAACTGAACTCGTTTGCGTCTAAGGACTCAATTCTGGAAATGATAGGGTTTAAAATTATAGGTGCTTTTGGTTGTTAGAAGTTAGGTTTAAAAGCGGAAAGTTTGAGAGTTGATTACTTTAAGCGTTATGCACGAGTTTTGTTAGAATCTATGTTGCTTTTTTTTTCAGTTTGTGAATTCATGGATTGATCCAGTAAAGGTACAATTCCGTAGTCGACCGCAGGCGGCAAGTGCAGGCGACGTGACGCCGCGACACGACTGGTTTCTATGTATTCATAGAAATTCATAGAAACCCGTCACGACGACACGTCGACTGCAGTTTTCGGCTACGGAATGGTACCTTAATGCTTTTTTAATTAAACAGTGCTTTACGCATAACTACACCTATAATATTCTATTATGCCTTGTATTTCCCGTCGTAACATTGTGTAATTGTTGTAAATATCAGAATTCTTTAAAATCAAAGTCAAACCTCAGCATTTCGGTGTAAGATAAATCGCCCAACACGAAAAAGCCACGTACAGGCAAAACTTTATTGCATAATAACAACCTTACGAATAAATACCCGATGCGTCGTACGTGAACCGATCAGCCCCTAAGATAACAACCAACAAATCAATATCATCGGGCCGCTATCGACTCAGCACGTCCACCAAACATTTATCGAGGAAAACGCTTCAGATTTTCAACGAAAACTTTTCGCTAACTTCCACAAGTCCAGACAGATATTGCTGTGGCTTAGATTTCAATTATGATCTGAAAGACGGATTGCGACATATATAAATAACAGATATCTTTCTCAGATTCACTGTTGAAAGTAAACATCTAGTTTTATGGATCATTGTAGGGGTTTTTATGATATTTCTCGCGGGGGGATGCGATTTTTGAGAGGATAATATTTTATAGCATTAGCTTGTACCTTTAGGGGAATTATATCCCTGAAGGCTGGTTCATATCTTAGTATTATTGCGGAAGTGTGGACACTGAGGTACCTAAAAGAACATTTCGTTGCTCTATATTTTTGTTGAGTAATGACATACTTTCTAATGTTAATAAATAATATAGCACTTATTATTAGTTAGGAATTAATTAAGTTTTTCAAACAGTGACACGCAGCTTTTACCACCAAATCTTAAGCTAATTTTAAAATTTTGAGTTAGGAATCAAACTTAGTACGGTACAATAAATTCCAAAAGTTTCTCAAATCTAGGAAATTCACATGCAGCTAACGTTTCGAGCTGAATAGGATGCTCCTGTTCACTTCGCAACGTTAGCTCACATCTTCACATAATTCCTTTTCTAAAATACAAATACTCGTACCTGAGAGCCTAGGACCCATATATTTATATACAGGAGCTTTTACCGTTTCCTCCTCTACTCCCTACACAGAAAATAGATAGGTACAGAAAGCCGGCTCCATACAGTGAGCGAACACGCAGACACACACATAGAGACGCTTCACGTACAGCGAGTGCAAGGGTACTCGCGATCGGCATTCGGTTGAGATCGCCGTACGTTCGCGTTTGAGTGTGTGCGCCTGTTTCCGTTCGTTGTATGGAGTCGATCTTCTGTACTATTCCGTGCCCAACAGTTAGATAAATCCAGGATGTACGTATTCGTGTTCATGCATGTAGTTTCCTATTGTGCCGTTAAATTCAGTCGGTTGGAGGAGTGCCAGTAAACTAGGATTAATGGAATCTTTTAGGTGGGAAGTTGAAGATTTGTGAGTGAATTTGCATTGAATTGATTTGAGTGTTTACGGACTACTGGAGTGTCGTGCTGAATTGTATGGTATTGTTTGGAGATAAGGTTTGTTTGCAATGCAGAAAGATAAAACATTAAAATAGAGTACAATTTATAAAACATTGCACTAAGATAAATTTTACACTTCCAATAATACCAAAACTAGGGCTAAGGGCTGGCATATTTTTTGGCCAAACAATCGGCATGTGCCCAAAAGTCTGGCAGCATTGCCACGTTGTATGGCAATGCTGCCAGACTTTTGGGCACTTTTCCTGTTGACAGCGATGCGGCGAATGTTTTGATGCCCTATGATTTTTTCCTCACCTTTAAGTCTGTAAGTTTTTAAATTGTGTAAATATTCTATTAGATGGATGTTATTATGCATCCATCTAATATAATATTTACGCAATTTTGACAGATTTTAACACTAGAAAAACAAGCCTTTTTATTATTTGACTTAATAGCGTTGTATTAAACAGTTTTCACCAAATTATGCTCACATTTATGTACTTAAAGTGAGCATGAAACTCTAATAAATAACCTTTCGAGAATCCATCAGTAATATTAAAATTCATACTAACGTAGAATTAAAATCCAGCACATAACCGCTTTAACCTAAGGTTTAAGTTACCTTAATACGGATAAAATAACCCGTAACTTGAGCTTCATTCAGAGTGCTAGTTATTGATTTAGCCATTTAGCCACTGTGTACTTAAAGCTATTCCAGAGGAAACTACTAACTAGGTTAATGTTAGCTTTTCATTGCATTGGAGGCCAGTAAATTTGCTAATTAACTTCAATTTTAACGGAAAGTAGCTTTTAAGAGTTTTTTACACTGTAATAGCTACTGATTGTTGAAAAGTTGGTTAATTCAAAATCCAATAATTTATTTCAAATAGGCCCTTGTAAGGCACTTTTGGACGTCAAAGGGTAGTTTTCGTATGGAGAAGAATGGGCAAGAAACTCCACCGTTACTTTTTTTTAAAGTGTTACAATATTTTGTATATGTAGGTACATTAGTTACATAATTATATGTGAAGACGATGCACCTAAAAAAAAAATACGTTACCACAATAGGTAAAAAGAAGAATTGATAAAAATGAAGCAACGAAAGATAAATTAATTACTTATGTGATAGATACATGGTTCTCACATATTTACAAACATTGTAAAAGTAGACGATTTTCTTAAATTTTTTAAATTAAAAGACCTTTGCCATATGTTTACAGACGACGTTTAGGGGTTGTGAAAAGTAAATTACGGACACTACGTGAAACATTCTAATTCAGTTCAAGTTAAGCAACGTTTGCCGAGGTAGGTCCGTGGATGGGTAAACATCCATTACTTAACGAAACCCCTCCATGCCTCGAAATGCACGTTAAGCCGTTGGTTTCGGCTTTCATTTGTAGATATTCGGCAGTCGTTACCGGTAGTCAGAAGCCCGAAAGTCTGACAACCAGTCTTACCAAGGGGTATCGTGTTACCCAGTAACTGGGTTTAGGACGTCAGATAGGTAGTCACTCCATGTGTAATCCACCATGCGGGTCCAGTGTCATTGGTAGGTAGATGTCACATGTCTTCGAATATTCGGTTCTAGGACATGCCGGTTTCCTCACGATGTTTTCCTTCAACCGTTTTTGAGAAAGCATCACAACTGATGAAATAAATTACATAAAGTAAAGTGGCCTGCTTGGGTTCGAATCTACGACTTATAACTCGTAAGTCGGGGCCGATACCACTCGGCCAGAGCGATGTTTTAAATCGTTTAGTGGTAAATGCTGCAGCTAAAGGGCTCCTTGCCGGCTGCGCGTGTAACAGCTACCAGCCGCCCATTTGAGAAGGTCGGTGTGGATTTCGCTGGGCCATTTAAGGTTATATCTGTGTATACGTATGTTTCGCGACAAAAGCTGTTCACTTAGAACTCGCGTCAGCGTTGACCACGGAAACTTTTCTAGCGTGCTTAATGAGATTTATCTCTAGACAAGGGTTGCCCGCCGAAATTCACTGCGACAATACCTTTAAATGTGCAAGGGGTCAATTAGTTGACCTCTATAAACAGCAAGTTTAATAAAACCACTCGGGAGCATCGGTATTAATGTTTAATATTTTTATTCTCGCCAACGGCCCTCTCCATGCCTAATCACTACCTACCAAACCATGTATTCACTTTTCCACTCACATGTACCGACATGTTGTGAACTTCACACAGTGTACAGTCACGTCCAGTGTAACTTAGCACCCGCTGAGATCGACACATTGGCGCCTGAGACAGGGATTTTCTACGCCCATAGAGCTGGGTCGACGCCCTCTGCCCTTAAAATACAACATAATAATATTAACATTGAAAAGCGATTGTGTCCCGATAACGTGATTTGTTCCAGTCTGTTTCTTTTTCTGACTATTGGATTAATACAATATTGACAGTGCTGTCTCTTTCACTCGGAGATTAGTTTTCGAGGAACGAAGAAATATTTTTTATTTTTTTCGTGGAAGGGCCAATGAACGAACAGTCTTTTAAATCGAATGTACAGTGTGATGTTTATTTGGGGCTCTTTGATTGCATTAGGACATACTTTTAAAAAAAATTGCTGAATTATAATTGGCAGCAAGCTGGTGCAGATGTGAGCACAATGCACCTGGAGATCTGTTAAAAATGACTAAAGTATAGACGGCGCTGGCTGTCCGTTTATTAGGGCTAACGTAGGCTAAATACAGTCAGGTAAATTATTTGTTAAGAAAACTGACACACTACATTAATTTGTCGTGCTATAGTTATTTCATGTTACTGTCAATGAATGACAGTAATTGTTATTGGAATATACGGACAATTTATGTAAGTTCGTATTCAATTGGTTTTATGATTTATGTACAAGTAGGTATAAAAAAGGAGATTATTATTATTATTTTACTTTTAATTTACTTTTAGCATAAACAGGCAAACGAGGACCAAAGTAACATTTTAGCCTCTCATTGTTTCGGGAAGCCCTTCGAGAGGCTTTTGAAATTTTACTTTAGACGTCGTTTCACGGGACACCCTGTATATAACGTAAATATTGTCTTGTTTGGAAATAAATAAACTGTGTTATAATTTCCCTGACTACTCTGGGGACAGATCCTACATTTAATACTGCCGATAGCTCCAAGTATCTAAGTTTATTTTGTTGAGGCCTCAGAATATTTCAGAAAGAAAATTTTAATAAACCGGCCAAGTGCCAGTCGGACTCGCCCATGAAGGGTTCCGTAGCAGCAAGTAACATAATATAAAAGTTCTTGTAGTTCGTTGTAACTTTGATCGATGTTTACGATTTATGACGTATTAAAAAAAAAACTACTTACTAGATCTCGTTCAAACCAATTTTCGGTGGAAGTTTACATGGTAATGTACATCATATATTTTTTTTAGTTTTATCATTCTCTTATTTTAGAAGTTACAGGGGGGGGACACATTTTACCGCTTTGGAAGTGTCTCTCGCGCAAACTATTCAGTTTAGAAAAAAATTATATTAGAAACCTCAATATCATTTTTGAAGACCTATCCATAGAGATACACGTATGGGTTTGATGTTTTTTTTTTTTTTGTTTCTTTTCTAAGTAGGTATTGGGAACCCCAAAAATTTATTGTTTTTTTTTCTATTTTTGTGTGAAAATCTTAATGCGGTTCACAGAATACATCTACTTACCAAGTTTGAACAGCATAGTTCTTATAGTTTCGGAAAAAAAGTGGCTGTGACATACGGACGGACAGACAGACATGACGAATCCATAAGGGTTCCGTTTTTTGCCATTTGGCTACGGAACCCTAAAAAGAAATGAGTAAGAAAATCTATAAGCAAAATGTGTGATACATCATTATTATTTAATAAAGCCGTTTGCCACACAGTAAGATATGTCGTCAAAGCAATATTTTATTTCACAAAAGCAATGAACTTACAGACGGTCTGTTCCATTTTATCTCTCTGGAGACTTGAGCTCGACATGGTTTCAGAATTTATTAGCTTATTATAAAAATATGGTCTGGCTTAGCGGTTGTGCCACGGAGTAAATATCTAACAGAGTACAAACTTCATAGGATCAAGCTGCGATGTGTACCTACACAACAGAATGATTGTGTCCTATTCTATTCTTTCCTTCCCTCCCTCCTTCCTCAAATATGGCAAGGGGGGGGTAATGGCTTATCTTTGCGTTATGCTAGTGAACGGGTGTTGCTTGTGGTAACTGGTCGTTTTGCTGATCATGGTTTTGTTATTGTTATTAGTAATTAACTGTTTATTTATTTTACCTCGATGGTCCTAGTTTATCATGTATAAGTTCAGTTACAGCTATAAGTAAGCGGGCACGCCCTCTATGCCTGGAGGCTTTTATTTGGATATTAAGTTCTGTTTACGTTTATTTTTTATTTCTGCCTGAGTATAGTTCTCGATGATTTTGGTTGGTATGTTTATGGCGTGTGCTAGCTGACTTAAGGCTAATAATTTAAATAATGATTTGTGTTGCGAAATGTAAATTATTTTGCTTAATATTATTTTATTTTTTTTCTAACTGAACAGACAGCTGTGCTGCTGGGGACTTTGTTACGCCATTTCTTCTTCCCAGCTAACGCACTAGGAAGTGGTGAAGCGTGGGCGTTTTGGGACTGTCTTATGTAATTTTGACGTTCGAAAACTGCTGATTATCAGCCTAGTTTGAATAAATGACTTTTGAATTTTGAAATATTCCTATACTAAAAGCGTTATTGATCTGTGGTCTTTATGTCATGAGTTTACATTGGTTGTAGTTATGTTGGTTAGCCTTCTTCTTCTATAGTATCGGCACATTTATTAGAAAAAAGTTCAGTTCTCGTAAATATTATCTGACAAGCAATAGCTCATACCCTCGTAAAAACTTTGCCAGTAAGCAAGGTGGTAAAGTCCGACTGCCCAAGATCGCAATAAAATTTTCGCCATTCGTCGATCATAACACCTGTCATTTGACAACTAGTTTATTAGTCTGAGCCGTGATCAGCGGGGTAATTACGTAAGACGAATCGATCGCAATGCCTTTCATTTTGACATCCATTGCTTCAAGGTTTGAAAATTTGGTTCGCTCAACAACGTTAATAATGCAATGAACGTGTCTGACCTGTCAAAATGAAGGGTATTGCGATCGGTTGCCTTTTTATGTGAGTTACACAATTACTCTGCAGATCTTCAGTTTCCGGATGTTCTCTTGGCGTCTCTGTTTGAATATCTACTCATGTGTTTGTTCGTAAATCGTGTAGGTTCTACTGAATACTAATCAGTACTCGAATTAACATGCTAGTGCCTATTAAATTGTATGATGCTTCAGGGAATCTGAATACTGAAATCAAGTCAATATTTGCAAGCCCCAAGGGATCACTTTACTTTATTTGGGTTTACTTGAAATTGAAATGCCAATTTTCGATAGTCTAGTAAAGTCTAGTTCAATAATATTACTGTACACGAGTTAGAGGTTACCGTACTTTAAATAAGTTAAATTGGAGAAATAGGTTGTGTTTGCAGCAGCAATAAGTATAGTATCTCGCTATGTTTTTTTCGCGTTCGGTTCTTGACGTGGCAACACGTTGCGTCCGGGTTCGCAAGTCGCACAAGTCAATCGTCATCCTGAGGATGCCTCGTTGACAGCGGAAACACGTGTCGGTTTCTTACAGGGTTCTTTATGACTTTTTAAGAACAGTTTAGCGGATTAGTTTACTAAATATACGTCGTCTATTGTATTCCCAAGTTTTTTATCATAATATTTAGTGAGTTTGTACGTAGGGGGTAATATCCGGAACTACTACTCAGAATCCGAAAATTCTTTCACTTATGGGAAGTTACAGTATTGCCGAGTATCACAGGACATATTTTATGTTAAAACAAGAAATTTCACGTCGATGAAGTTGCACGAAGAAGCTAGTCAGTGATAAGAACATGATTGGTACTAGCATCAACTTCTTTAATTAATCATTTAGAAAGACTATCACTGCCATTTTGACAATACTTAAAATCGATTGCTGCATTTTCAATGTAATTTTTGTTTATCGCTGTAAAAATAAGCATTAATATATTTTTCATACTTTATGATACTATGCCTAAATAACCCCAATAAACTTTTATCTAGTCTTTATTTTTTTACTTATTTCCTTAGGCGTTCTCTACCAGTCAACCAAGGATGGTGAAGAGATAAGATGGCAGGTGCTCCGATTTAGGGGAGACAATAATAATAATAAATATTAATAAAACAACAATGTGTGTAGGTACTTTCATTGTAATTTCATGGGAAAATCAGACAAGCTTTCCCGCAGGGCAGCTTAGAGCAGGATGTCTGAAAATTGCTCATTTGTTAAATTCTCAGAAAACTCAAATGTTTTTGATGTAATACATATTCTGTATCCCTTCTTTTTCTTTTTATAACATTATATTCTAATTATTTTTTGAACTGTTAAAATGAATGCGACTGTCATAACAATTATCGTTACACACAGGCAATTAGGCTACTGAACTCATTACACATTTATTACACTTGTTCTTCTTAATGCGAAGGGATAATATGTCCTATAATAATAACCGTCTCATTATCACAAACCATCTTTAAATGTGTTATTGCTATTAAAGTTATATCAGCTGTTCTCTTGTATCTTCACGAAATATGCCGGTTTATGAGAATAGCTTGTGAGGTATTCAAACTCAGAAAAGCTAATTAGCAAGATGGCAGCGGGCTAACGGGTTATATTCGAACACAATGTGAATTGTTACTGAATAAATAAGTTGACAATGAATGAAGTGGTAATGGGCAGGGCACATTGCTCGCAGAACAGATGGCCGATGGGGTTCTGGAGTGGCGACACGTAGCGTTGCAAGGCCTCCCACAAGGTGGACTGATAACCTCGTGAACGCCATTGGAATCCATTGGATGCGGGAAGCACTGCTGTGCTCGCAGTAGGCCTGTCCAGCACTGGACGTCTTTCGACTGAAATGATGATGACGATGAAATAAGTTGAATTCTATTTAAATATCATCAATTGTCGAGGCTAGTTTAATACATCCTATTTTATTGTGTACATTATTTACCTTAAATGATGCCACGTCTGCTTTCATGATAATGATGCATAAGTAGACTGTTTGGTTAAGTAATAATAGCCGCACGGGTCGATCGATCAGGTAAAGGTACGCTTGCCGCTGTTCGTTCTTGGATGGGTGAGCATCTTTACATACCAAGACCCGTCCATGCCTCGGAAAGCACGTTAAACCGTTGGTCCCGGCTGTCATTCGTAGATCTGACAGTCATTACGGGTCGTCAGACGCCCGAAAGTCTGATAACCAGTCTTACCAAGGGGTATCTTATTACCCAGTAACTGGGATGTGGAGGTCAGATAGGCAGTCGCTCGATGTAAAATACTGGTATTCAGCCGCATCCAGTTAGACTGGAAGCCGACACTAACATAGTTGGGGAAAGGCTAGGCAGAGATTAAGTAGACTGTTAACTTCCTTCCTTTTAATGGTATTAAAAGTTTATACAGCTTGGCAGGGACATCGACGCGAAAACTTATAATATGGATTCAGTACATGATACCCGGGAGTACAGGGGAGTTCAGTATTTGAACCCCCCTGGGTTGAAATTCTTCGTAGGTTATTTTAAAAAAAAACTGTAATCAGTAATAGGACTCGCCCATTAAGGAGCACTATCCCAAAATAGACGCATTATTAATTTATTTTACATAAAACAAAAAGTATTTGAATACAACACGTATACTGTGAAAGATCAATAATTAAATTATCTTTAAAATGGTGAAGGTTTCAGAAAAACACGCTTGATAGATTTTGCGTGATTCTCATTTTTTTATTCGCGTTACACATAACTTTACAAATTAATTTCAATATTTAATATAAAAATAATGTAAAATATTCATATATTAAGTTATTAAAGAAATGCTCTAATTTAACATATATTTTTTCTAAATCATTAACACTATTCGTTTAGACGTAATCTTCACAAAAAAATCATTAAAAGTCGGTTATCGTCGCCTTAAAGACCTTATAGTCAGCGGGATTGACTTAGGTGAAGTGTTAAAGGTTTTTCTATCAGGAATTTCTGAGAAGCAGCCCGCGGAGTATGGACTTGTACCCAGTTGATGGCAATAGGCTCGCCCCCTATTACATGATGTTTAGGCATAGGCTATAGTACAACCGTAATATAGCCTATGCCTAAACCTTCGGGGAAAACAGACGTGATCTTATGTTGTTTATTTGTAACTGTTTTCCTTTACGTAACATATTAACACAAATAAAAAAAATCTTTTACAGGAAAACCTTAATGTTTCCCGGAGCCGTTAAAAACTGGGACAGGGAAAGCTTCCCGATCCGTATTTCCAATTTATTTGTAAGCAGACCTCAATCCCTTGATCTAAAACCGGGGTCCTTGTGATTTGTTCCCATTAACACTTTCTTGTAGAAAATGTTTAACCGACTTAAAAAAAAGGAGGTGGTTCTAATTGGGTTGTATATTTTTTTGTATGTTTCTTTCCTCAGAACTACGTCATTTATCAAACGATTTTGAGAATTCTTTTTTGGCTTGAAATATACTTATCATACCAGTTTGCGGTATACTTTTGAGGTGGTCCCATAATTTTTTTTGTGAAGTTCTGATAGGTGGTTTTTGAGTTAGTTTCAATAATAGGTATTTTTTACACTTAGTGTATGTTGATTATAAATTATGTTATAATAACTTCTTGTTATTTAAATAGTAAGTATTGGTGTGCGAATTTGTGTGGGGTAGGGACCACAGCGAAAAAGTGAAAAACAAAAACTTTATTCAAAAAAAAAACAGCGACAAAAAAAAAACTTCCAAGTGAAAAAAATAAGTCGGTGGCAAAAACGGAAATACAAAACCAAAGACACCGACTTCCGAAATTGAAGTTAGTTTTGATTTTGTTGGGGTTTTTTAAGTCCGCAACTTTTTTTTTGTAATCAAAAGTATAATGTCATTATAATCGGGTCTTTGTCCTGTAGGTATTGATGTTGACAAAGAAACAAGACATACGATTCATTTAATGATTCAAGTTTTAAATAGCAATGATAGGTAGACTAAATGATCATTAGATTTAAGAAGTTGTTATGGCATAAAGGCCTCGCAAGCGAATATCAGTGCTGCGACACTTATTTTTAAATGTCGCAGCATCATGCTGAGAGAAGACTTTTGAGCTCGTACGGGACTTTCTGTATTTTTTTTTATATCATATGTGTTTTGCTATGATTATTATTAGTATGTGATCTTCCTGTGCGAATCAAAAACTTTTTCTTTCTTTCTTTCTGCCAAGCTATTTGCATTGCACATTTCTGTGCAAGTAACTGGCATGTGTATTCCTATTTTTACTATCGTCTAGAGGTTTTACTATCGTTTGAGGCACGTTGCCTCTCAAAATTCCTTTGGAGTCAAGATGTTCATCCACGATGATTTACTGGAAAAAATTGTGTTCGGTAACAAGGGTAAAAAGTTTTAGTTTATAAATGAATAAAACCTGCCGATGTTGTAGAAGAAATTACGACGAAACTATGACTTCAAATTCAAATTCAAGCGCTGCGAACAATACAGTGAAGCATGCCAAAACTACACCGCCGCTATTTGCATACACGCTCACACACATGACACTACAATCAAACTACACCACACAAAGTGCACACATGTTTACGAAACCGGCTTCACGTCACTGTTAACAGCGCTTAGTTTTTTTATTTGTGTTGAGATTTCACATAAACCTACATGAGCACTTATGAAACGTCAGAAGTTAGGTGTACGGTTCCAATTGGTCGTTTCCTATGGAGAAGAGCCGGTAAGAAATTCCACGGTTACTCTTTTAAAAATAGTTGGCTTTTACAATATTTTCAAATAACCGTGTTAATAGGTATGGAGGACAGTGTATGTCAAAATGGTGAACATATCTACAGTCCACTAAGCCTACAGCGTTCTCACATTCACAAAATAGAAAAGAAGCTATATAAAAAATAAATAAATTGACAAAAATTATATGAAGTGACATGATTTCTATTGTAACAAATCTGAATAATTACTATGTCCACAAAAGCTACTAATAAAGAACACATCATATTCTTTTCCTTTTTTTTTTTGAGTGGGAAATTATGAAATAACTTCTCCCGCTCTGGGCGGAGCGGGAGGACGGGTCAGACTCTTACTGACTAAAACCCACCCGTGTTCCTTCAGTTGCCTTTTCGTTGCCAGGGGCCACGGTATCCCTTTCGGACTTTCTCGCAACCCCGGCAGGCATCGGTCCTAGCGGACTCGTCAGTTGTGCTGACATCTCTTTGAGGTGCGCGTGGAACACAACGCGCCGTGGACCCGGGCACACATCACATCCTTATAGGCAATGACAGTTGAATTTACAGCTACTTAAGCGAAGCCGCGGGCACAGCTAGTAAATCAATAAATAAGTGAACTTTACAGAAAGCACTCCAGTAATGAATTATAGCTGTATGATAGCTTTGTTTACTGACTTTACTGACTTCATCAAGGCTTCCGTAACTGTTTGAAAGGCTAACGGTAATCATGTTTGTTTACTCAAACAAATTGAGTCGTAGGAGCTACAGGGTGTTAATTTTCATCACCCGCCCTGGTCGCACGTTGACCTTTATTGTTAAGGGTGTTACGTACACCCTTGTTATTACCCTTATCGTAACACGTAAATTAGGTATTATGGTGTTACTGTTTAGTATCACCATTTAAGGGCTGTTTATGATATGGACTTGGTTGAATAATAAAGTACTTGATGATAAGATTATAAGATCCTATATGAAAGAAATCCTCAGGTTCACGTCTTTTTCTTTCTGGTTTAGAGGCATGAGGAACAGTTAAGTTCACACATTCTTTCTTGAAAAAGGGAGGAGTCCTCCGACCAGACGGGTGTCGTGTCTGGCGGGCAACTGCCCAACGATTAATGGCGGGGAAGTTATATATATGCTGTTCGCGCGGTAAACTCTAATTGCGCGATGCAGGATTTGTGTGACGTCAGGATTTTGTGTCTCTTTGATGCGTAGTTCGTACGTGGCGATATAAATGGTAAATGTAGGGTTTATGACGTCTTGAATTAATAATCCAATTGATGAATGCTGGAATGAAAGGTTGGTGATCTGAGTTTGTTGAATATTATTTATTAGCAGAGCACCGTAGTTTACTTTTAAATATGAATATAGAATGGCATATTATTATAGAATAACTACGTAGTAAAAAACTATGAAAAATATTTGAAAGCAGTGAGTTAATTTGACGAGTTTATGAACAGAAAGCTGGAATTTCATTTTGTGAAAGACGCACGCGGCATGTTCTTGAATTGTTGCAATTCCATTTCAGTAGGTATTTACAATAATATTATACTGAAAATGCATTTTTTTTTACATTTTACTGTTCGTAAAATTTTTGGTGTGTGTCTGGATTGAGGAGCCATGTCTCATATCGGAACGAGGTTACTACCAATATTTAGTAGTAAATTAGCCGATTTTGTAGGCCGGATCCAGGAATTTGTAGTAAAAGCCTTAAAAAGTTATACGACGTTAAAGGTGGCTCCTCAATCCTGACGTCTGGATTGAGGAGCCACCTTAGAACCCGAAAACTAGCCAACGGATATTTTGTAGGATTTAGTAGTACTTATGCGTAATCTCTACAAAAAAATGGGGTTTGTACGGTCGAATTTGAGATAGCTACAACGTTTTGATTTTTCATAAAAAACCATAAATTTCACCGCGCTGTATCTCGGAAAGTTATCAACCAATTACAACATATTTTTAGTATTATGTAGTAGTAGATGTGCTCGAATTTGTACAATAAAAATAAAATGGAAAAGCTATATAATTTCGGTCTATAGAAATGATATGTACGTAGCTACTAAAGTAGTTGATCAAATCGGATAACAATAACACCAATATTTAGTAGAAATTTCTACTAAATATTGGCGTAATCCAACATCCTGCGCAATCAGTATTTCAAAAGATGTTAATAAAATAAACATTCCTTAACAAATTAGTGAATAGGGTGACCATAAATAATTCAAAGAAAACCATTGTTTGAAATAAGTAGTTTTATTTGCTTATAAATCATTCTACGAGTACGATTACCTACGTGTAACTTATGTAATTGTGGTTTAAGATTATTTGAAATACTAGCTGCGCCCCGTGGATCCACCTCATAAGTCTCGATCCCGTAGGAATAGCGGGATGAAAAGTATTCTATGTCCTTACCCAGGTTATGCTCTACCCATGTGCCAAATTTCATTCAAATGCGCTCGGCCGATATAGCGTAACAAACAAACAAACTCACTTTCGCATTTATAATATTATATAGTTAGGATATTTATGTAATGAACCTAATGAAATGAAATTCAGTAACCGGTGATGAATTTAATGATACTTATTTTATACAAACTTATGTTTAGTTTGATTATTTAAACAATATTTTAGTTCCTGATGTATACATCGAATCGCGGTGAATCGCTGAATCGCGGTGATAGGAATCTCCGCAGAAATATGACCTCTTCGTGTATAGTAAAATAAATTGTCCTCGTCAAAGTTTTTATTCATACGTTATGATTTAAATTCATTATTGTTTCGCTGTTATTTTTCACAACATTATTAACGTAAAGAATGCAATAGACAAGCATTAGATTAGAAAATAAATCGGTTAGACATAAATGATACAAACTCCATTAAAATAGTATTATTAGTAGTATTTTAATAGAAAATTTACAATTTATTGTAACCGCACAAAAGATCGCAAAGGAAAGCTCAAAAGCCGGGTACGTGCCGCGCGGGAAAATCCGGTGGCCATGCCGCCGGCATAGTGTGTAGGAACCATAACAGGCGCCTCTAACTTTTTTTTACCTACTATACAAACGGGTTATAAACAAAATCAATCAATCTGCCTAGCCTCTTCCCAACTATGTTGCGGTTGGCTTCCAGTCTAACCGGATGCAGCTGAATACCTGTATTTTACATGGAACGACGTGGAGTATTTTACAACCGGGTTGTATACCTAATTAATAAATAAAATAACAATACATATATCCCGCCTTACGCCGACGCCTAACGCCGACGCCTAACGCCGACGCCTAACGCCGACGCCTATAACACCAACGCCTTACACCGACGCCTTACGTCGACGCCTTACGCCGACGCCTTACGCCGACGCCTTACGCCAACGCCTTACGCCGACGCCTATAACACCGACGCCTATAACACCGACGCCTATAATACCGACGCCTATAACACTGACGCCTATAACACCGACGCCTATAACACCGGCGCTTATAATACCGACGCCTATAACACCGACGCCTTACGCCGACGTCTAACGCCGACGCCTATAACACCGACGCCTATAGCACCGACGCCTTACGCCGACGCCTTACGCCGGCGCCTTACGCCGGCGCCTTACGCCGACGCCTTACGCCGACGCCTTACGCCGACGCCTTACGCCGACGCCTTACGCCGACGCCTTACGCCGACGCCTTACGCCGACGCCTTACGCCGACGCCTTACGCCGACGCCTTACGCCGACGCCTATAACACCGACGCCTATAACACCGACGCCTATAACACCGACGCCTATAACACCGACGCCTATAACACCGGCGCCTATAACACCGACGTCTATAGCACCGACGCCTTACGCCAACGCCTTACGCCGACGCCTTACGCCGACGCCTATAACACCGACGCCTATAACACCGACGCATATAACACCGACGCCTATAACACCGACGCCTATAACACCGACGCCTATAACACCAACGCCTATAACACCGACGCCTATAACACCGACGCCTATAACACCGACGCCTTACGCCGATGCCTAACGCCGACGCCTTACGCCGACGCCTTACGCCGACGCCTATAACGCCGACGCCTATAACACCGACGCCTATAACACCGACGCCTATAACACCGACGCCTATAACACCGACGCCTATAACACCGACGCCTATAACACCGACGCCTATAACACCGACGCCTATAACACCGACGCCTATAACACCGACGCCTTACGCCGACGCCTTACGCCGACGCCTTACGCCGACGCCTTACGCCGACACCTTACGCCGACGCCTTACGCCGACGCCTTACGCCGACGCCTATAACACCGACGCCTATAACACCGACGCCTATAGCACCGACGCCTTACGCCGACGCCTTACGCCGACGCCTTACGCCGACGCCTTACGCCGACGCCTTACGCCGACGCCTTACGCCGACGCCTTACGCCGACGCCTATAACACCGACGCCTATAGCACCGACGCCTTACGCCGACGCCTTACGCCGACGCCTTACGCCGACGCCTTACGCCGACGCCTATAACACCGACGCCTTACGCCGACGCCTATAACACCGACGCCTTACGCCGACGCCTATAACACCGACGCCTATGACACCGACGCCTATAACGCCGACGCCTATAACGCCGACGCCTATAACACCGACGCCTATAGCACCGACGCCTATAACACCGACGTCTATAGCACCGACGCCTATAACACCGACGTCTATAGCACCGACGCCTTACGCCGACGCCTTACGCCGACGCCTTACGCCGACGCCTATAACACCGACGCCTATAACACCGACGCCTATAACACCGACGCCTATAACACCGACGCCTATAACACCGACGCCTTACGCCGATGCCTAACGCCGACGCCTTACGCCGACGCCTAACGCCGACGCCTATAACACCGATGCCTAACGTCGACGCCTTACGCCGACGCCTTACGCCGACGCCTATAGCACCGACGCCTATAACACCGACGCCTATAACACCGACGCCTATAACACCGACGCCTATAACACCGACGCCTATAACACCGACGCCTAACGCCGACGCCTATAACACCGACGACTTACGCCGACGCCTATAACACCGACGCCTTACGCCGACGCCTATAACACCGACGCCTTACGCCGACGCCTATAACACCGACGCCTTACGCCGACGCCTTACGCCGACGCCTTACGCCGACGCCTAACACCGACGCCTATAACACCGACGCCTATAACACCAACGCCTATAACACCGACGCCTATAACACCGACGCCTTACGCCGACGCCTAACGCCGACGCCTTACGCCGACGCCTATAACACCGACGCCTATAACACCGACGCCTATAATACCGACGCCTATAACACCGACGCCTATAACACCGACGCCCATAACACCGACGCCTATAACACCGACGCCTATAACACCGACGCCTATAACACCGACGCCTATAACACCGACGCCTATAACACCGACGCCTATAACACCGACGCCTATAACACCGACGCCTTACGCCGATGCCTAACGCCGACGCCTTACGCCGACGCCTTACGCCGACGCCTTACGCCGACGCCTATAACACCGACGCCTATAACACCGACGCCTATAACACCGACGCCTATAACACCGACGCCTATAACACCGACGCCTTACGCCGATGCCTAACGCCGACGCCTTACGCCGACGCCTTACGCCGACGCCTATAACACCGACGCCTATAACACCGACGCCTATAACACCGACGCCTATAACACCGACGCCTATAACACCGACGCCTAACGCCGACGCCTAACGCCGACGCCTATAACACCGATGCCTAACGCCGACGCCTTACGCCGACGCCTTACGCCGACGCCTATAACACCGACGCCTATAACACCGACGCCTATAACACCGACGCCTATAACACCGACGCCTATAACACCGACGCCTAACGCCGACGCCTATAACACCGACGCCTTACGCCGACGCCTATAACACCGACGCCTTACGCCGACGCCTATAACACCGACGCCTTACGCCGACGCCTTACGCCGACGCCTTACGCCGACGCTTAACACCGACGCCTATAACACCGACGCCTATAACACCGACGCCTAACGCCGACGCCTATAACACCGACGACTTACGCCGACGCCTATAACACCGACGCCTTACGCCGACGCCTATAACACCGACGCCTTACGCCGACGCCTATAACACCGACGCCTTACGCCGACGCCTTACGCCGACGCCTTACGCCGACGCCTAACACCGACGCCTATAACACCGACGCCTATAACACCAACGCCTATAACACCGACGCCTATAACACCGACGCCTTACGCCGACGCCTAACGCCGACGCCTTACGCCGACGCCTATAACACCGACGCCTATAACACCGACGCCTATAATACCGACGCCTATAACACCGACGCCTTTAACACCGACGCCTATAACACCGACGCCCATAACACCGACGCCTATAACACCGACGCCTATAACACCGACGCCTATAACACCGACGCCTATAACACCGACGCCTATAACACCGACGCCTATAACACCGACGCCTATAACACCGACGCCTTACGCCGATGCCTAACGCCGACGCCTTACGCCGACGCCTTACGCCGACGCCTTACGCCGACGCCTATAACACCGACGCCTATAACACCGACGCCTTTAACACCGACGCCTATAACACCGACGCCTATAACACCGACGCCTATAACACCGACGACTTACGCCGACGCCTATAACACCGACGCCTTACGCCGACGCCTTACGCCGACGCCTTACGCCGACGCCTAACACCGACGCCTATAACACCGACGCCTATAACACCAACGCCTATAACACCGACGCCTATAACACCGACGCCTTACGCCGACGCCTAACGCCGACGCCTTACGCCGACGCCTATAACACCGACGCCTATAATACCGACGCCTATAACACCGACGCCTATAACACCGACGCCTATAATACCGACGCCTATAACACCGACGCCTATAACACCGACGCCTATAACACCGACGCCCATAACACCGACGCCTATAACACTGACGCCTATAACACCGACGCCTATAACACCGACGCCTATAATACCGACGCCTATAACACCGACGCCTATAACACCGACGCCTATAACACCGACGCCCATAACACCGACGCCTATAACACCGACGCCTATAACACCGACGCCTTACGCCGACGCCTTACGCCGACGCCTTACGCCAACGCCTATAACACCGACGCCTATAACACCGACGCACATAACACCGACGCCTATAACACCGACGCCTATAACACCGACGCCATACGCCGATGCCTAACGCCGACGCCTTACGCCGACGCCTTACGCCGACGCCTTACGCCGACGCCTTACGCCGACGCCTTACGCCGACGCCTTACGCCGACGCCTATAACACCGACGCCTATAGCACCGACGCCTTACGCCGACGCCTTACGCCGACGCCTTACGCCAACGCCTATAACACCGACGCCTATAACACCGACGCCTATAACACCGACGCCTATAACACCGACGCCTATAACACCGACGTCTTACGCCGACGCCTTACGCCGACGCCTATAACACCGACGCCTAAAGCACCGACGCCTTACGCCGACGCCTTACGCCGACGCCTTACGCCGACGCCTTACGCCGACGCCTTACGCCGACGCCTTACGCCGACGCCTTACGCCGACGCCTTACGCCGACGCCTTACGCCGACGCCTATAACACCGACGCCTATAACACCGACGCCTATAACACCGACGCCTATAACACCGACGCCTATAACACCGACGCCTTACGCCGATGCCTAACGCTGACGCCTTACGCCGACGCCTTACGCCGACGCCTATAACACCGACGCCTATAACACCGACGCCTATAACACCGGCGCCTATAACACCGACGCCTTTAACACCCGATGCCTTACGCCGACGCCTAACGCCGCGCCTATAACACCGACGCCTATAGCACCGACGCCTTACGCCGACGCCTTACACCGACGCCGTTCACCGACGCCTTTCGCCGATGCCTAACGCCGACGCCTTACGACGACGCCTTACACCGACGCCTTACGCCGACGCCTTACGCCGACGCCTAACGCCGACGCCTATAACACCGACGCCTATAGCACCGACGCCTTACGCCGACGCCTTACACCGACGCCTTTCACCCACGCCTTTCGCCGATGCCTAACGCCGACGCCTTACGCCGACGCCTTACGCCGACGCCTTACGCCGACGCCTTACGCCGACGCCTTACGCCGACGCCTTACGCCGACGCCTATAACACCGACGCCTATTGCACCGACGCCTTACGCCGACGCCTTACGCCGACGCCTATAACACCGACGCCTATAACACCGACGCCTATAACGCCGACGCCTATAACACCGACGCCTTACGCCAACGCCTTACGCCGACGCCTTACGCCGACGCCTTACGCCGACGCCTTACGCCGACGCCTAACGCCGACGCCTATAACACCGACGCCTATAGCACCGACGCCATACGCCGACGCCTTACGCCGACGCCTTACGCCGACGCCTTACGCCGACGCCTTACGCCGACGCCTTACGCCGACGCCTTACGCCGACGCCTTACGCCGACGCCTTACGCCGACGCCTTACGCCGACGCCTATAACGCCGACGCCTATAACACCGACGCCTATAGCACCGACGCCTATAACACCGACGTCTATAGCACCGACGCCTTACGCCGACGCCTTACGCCGACGCCTTACGCCGACGCCTTACACCGACGCCTTACGCCGACGCCTTACGCCGACGCCTTACGCCGACGCCTTACGCCGACGCCTATAACACCGACGGCTTACGCCGACACCTATAACACCGACGCCTTACGCCGACGCCTAACACCGACGCCTATTAAGATTGTAGATAAAATCATCCCAACTCCCTTCCTTGTCCGACACGCACTTGGCCGGTTTTTGTATCTCATTATACGCTGCGTCGGTTTATATTGTATGTTCTGTCATTGCGTTATGTTTACTGGGCATTCTGTATCACATCTCTCTCGTTTATTGCAGTGTTTAACATATTAAACTCGTACTTATTTTGTTTCCCTATCTATGAAAACTTGTAATTGGCCATATTCAGGTTAATAACAAATGCATTATTAGGCATGTGCAATAGTGCGTTTGTAGCTGTTTTCCAAAAATTATAAAATAAAATAGTTTCGGTAATAAAAATGAAATATTTATCAAATTCTGAAAGATAAAAGTGGTTACTGTGGGTCATGCTCCGTAGAAGGTAGACATGCTATCGCGGACGTTTTTATTATCTTTTTAAAATGTACAATCTTGTAACACTAACTTAAAATTTTAATATCGTATGAAATGAAACCTTAAATGATCTACAAAGTAATTAAAAAAGTTTTTTTTTTAAACCTTGTATTTGGAAATAAATTCGATTCGCGGTTGTTTTACTTTTGCTTGTTTTCCCACTTTTATTTTGAATCTGTCAAATCAAAATGCTAAAAGGCGGGCATTGTCGTCTTTCGCCATCATTATTGAATTTCTATCATGTCGCTGACACCAGAAGATTGTACACGTATCGTCACTATGTTAGAAGAAGGCAGAAGTCAGCGAAGTACAGCAAGAATAATGGGCGTGTCAATTTCTACAATGCAATGGGTCGTCCAACGTTTCCGAGAAACTAGGCAGAACATAAGAAGACTAGGAACCGGCAGACCGAGATGTACTACGGCTCGAGAGGATCGATTTATTGTTACGACCATGCTCCTAAATCGGCACCTCACGGCAGTTGAAGTAACAAGTCAACTTCAGGAGACCCGTAGAGACGTAAGCGAGTGGATTGTAAGGCGGCGACTCCTTCAAGCTAATAGACCCGCAAATGGTCCAAAATTTTAAGGGAATATCGGGTAGCAAGATTACGTTACGCCCGCGAACACGCACTATGGGGAGACGAAGAATGGGCAAGAGTAATGTTTTCTGACGAATCCAGATTTATGCTGTGTGCAAGTGACGGGCGGCGAAGAGTCTACAGACGGCCAGGGGTAGATTTTATTCCAGCTTGTTTTGAGGAAAAAGTGCCGGTTGGCAGTGGATATGTTATAGTTTGGGCTGGAATCTCTTTAGAGCGTCGCTCGGAGTTAGTGGTGATGCTGAAAATTCTTTGTGATTTGAGCGCTACGCAAACGTTGCAGTAGGGAAGCCGGATGGCTTTCACGCCATCATGCGTAAGAAAGCTTACGCATGATGGCGTGAAAGCCATCCGTACGTGCTTCAGCAAACATTCCCGACGCACTGCAACGTCGCGGCAATCGCAACAGCATCCTGAAGGCATTGTTGTATTGCACGCGCAGGACGTTGTAGGCTCGGCTCGTATATGACACCCATAGGCCGCTCGTGTAGAACGACTGACAGAACGCTTTAAATAAACTGACTTTGACGTCTGCCGTGCAGCGAGCAAACCTACGGGCGAGCATATTGCTCCTCACCGCCAACGCCCTGCGCTCGCGTTCTATGTCCGCATCATCACGTAGATCACTGGTGACAACATGACCCAAGTATTTAAATTGAGTTACCACATTCAGTTCAACGCCGTTGAGATATACTGGAGGTACACGATGGGGCTGTTGTTTAGGTGCCGTAAACACTAACACCTCACTTTTTTTTTACATTATATTTAAGGCCGTGCACCTCCGCATACGTCTCGCAGATCGTGAGAAGCTTCCTCAGTCCACTCATCGAGGGACTGAGCAACACCATGTCGTCCGCGTAATTGACACATATACCGTCTATATGACAGCCGACATGTGTGCGGCTCAGTCGCTCGATGAGCTCATTTACATATAAATTAAATAACAGGGGGGAGCTTAACCCCCCCTGCCTTACACCGCATTCCATTCGATACTCATCCGACAGAGTACCGACCCATCTCACACGATTTGTCTGGTGAGCATACCAGTACCGGAGAAGCGCTGTGTACTCCACCGGCACACCCGTGCCCCTCAACTTGTCCCATAGCACATCATAGGAAACAAGGTCGAAAGCTTTCGACAGGTCAAGGAAACACGCGTATACCGGCGTCCTCCTCATGGTGTAGTACTTGACGGCGTGCTTCAGGCCGAGAATAGCACTCTCGGTGGACACGCCCGCCTTGAATCCGAACTGGGCGTCGTGCACTTTAACATGTTCTGAGAGGCAGCCCTTCATCAGACCGTCAAGCACCTTAGCCATGGTGGTAGCTAGTGAGATGGGTCGATAGTTGTTCATATCGGATGTGTCACCAGTTTTGTTCTTAACTATAGGGACCACAATCGTCCGCATAAGTGGTTCCGGTAAATAGGAATGACCAAGGCACAAAGTGAAAAATAGTGGCAAAACTCTAGGCAGATGGACTCCCGCATATTTAAAATGTTCGACACTGAGACCATCGTGACCCGGCGACTTCCCACGCTGCATCCTTGAAATAATTGAAGCCACACTCTTGGCAGGTATTTTCGCGTTCCGCTCTGTCTCAATAGTCTCAGCTCCGTTTACTCCACGAGACGCCGAGCCCAAGAGTGATCTCACAGAAAAGTGGTCCCTAAAACCATCCGCAATATTCTTACGGTCAGCAAACCCACCGACGCTCACCGGGAGACCCGGTATCACATTCATGTTATTCGTGTTCTTCCAAAAATGCCGAAAGTCTTTGTTCGCGTGGTTGAAAGCAAGGAGATTCATTTTAAGCTGGTCCTGCCTGTTCTGACACCCTGCCACCCTGCCTGTCCTGAGTTTAGCCTTAAAATGTCTCCTTGCCTCCGCCATATCATGAAATATAGGACCATTGGCTGGGCGACCAGCCATTGTCCACACCTGGAATCTAAGCCGGGCCTCGCGGTGAGCGCCTGCGACATGTTTGTTCCACCCCGTGACATAGCCACCCTTCCTTCGACACTTTATCCTATAAGTCTGTACGGCTGCCCGTTTCAGTATATTCACAATATCAGAGTACATTTTGTCAAGAGCTGAACAATGTTCTTTGCGTCTACAAAACTTATCACAACAATCACTCAGCTCCCGAGGAATATCAATAAGTCTCAGCTTAGAGTGACATAGGTCGTGGTACTCGCTTATCTGCTCAGACGTCCTCTCACCCCACACAGCACGATTAACATGATTATTACTTTCTACAATTTTACAATAAATTTTTAACAAGTCACATTCAATCACAATCGGGAATTATACACATTAGGTTATCCTAATGTTTATAATGTTCAGGATAGTAGGTAATGGAGGTAAATATGACCACAATTTATGATTTTCATTCAATTATAAATATTAATGTGCGTCAGGATTGAGGAGTCACGTTTGCGGTTATACCTAATTGTTTCTGTAGTACCTACCGATTGAAATACATCTGAGGGCCGATTAGGCCTATATCCGAAGAGGTGCTAGATCTCCCAGATAAATTCAAAATTGAGAAAGTAAAATGATCTGGTAAGGTGTTATCGGGTTTATCCATCGGGAATTTCTCCGTAGCAGTCCGGAGTCTGCATTTGTGCTCGGTTGATGACCTCCATGCACTGACGATTTATGTCTCTTTTTCGGCGCCTACGCCACACTTCTTCATTATGAGCGCACTACAACATATTTAAAGTATGCATTTTAAATGGTAAATGGTAAATATAGTCCAAAAATATGGTAAATAAACAAAACACTTCTCGGTCTAAACACAGCTGTATCATAAAGACGCCATTTTTTTAGGGTTCCGTAGTAAACAAGGAACCCTTATAGTTTCGCCATGTCCGTCTGTCTGTCCGCAGCTTAGCTCAGAGTACTAGAAAGCTGTAATTTGGCATGGGTATACATATTAATTATACCGACAAAGTGGTATAATAAAATCTTTTTAGGGTACCTCCCCTATACGTAAAGTGGGAATGCATTTTTTTTCTCATCTTCCCCATGTTGTGGGGTATCGTTAGAAAGGTCGTTCAAAAATATTGTGAGTTTGTGAAAAACATTTTTGGATTCAGGGATCCGATTGCAAAATATTAAGCTTTTAACTGATTTTTTTTGTTAGAGTCAAGTGTCCTCCCCCCTGCCAGCTAAATGGTTGATTTTGGAAATCTGAAAAAATTCACGGTAGTAGTATATATAACAAAATTAAAAGGAATACTATCACAGCTAAGTAGGCTTTACAAGTTAACGAGTACTAATCGACCAACTGAAATTTGCAATTGTTGAAAAATGTTCTCTCATACATTCCGTATGGGACAACATGTTTTTCAACTACAATGTTAAGTTTGTTCTTGGGATAAATATATCCCAACTACGGAACCCTTCATTGTGCGTGGTCCGACACGTCAAAAACTTCGACATCGTTTCGTAAGCGCTTGTCAAAACTGTAACTTGGCTACCATTTCTATGGGTGTAGCGATCAACGTTGTAGAAACGATTACATTTCATTCTAACATTTTGAACGATTTTAAACTTGTCTACGATTTTTCTATTCGTTGTTTCTGACGACGTGACTTAACGTAGTGATGATGTCATTCCAATACATTTGATTAGTTTTCTATTAGCGTCGTCGATTGTAGATTGTCAACTTGGCTAAGCCTGCAGGTTCGCCCCTATTACATGGGACTTAAACATAACTGGCAAAATGCGGGTACCTACCTACTATAGGTACCATCGAAGAAGTTCATATCTAACCACCGTAAGGACTATTCTTGCTTGCAGCGCTCGGCGGCAGTAGCACCGTGACGGGATTTTGTTTTGAAACTGGTTCGATATGAACTTCTTCGATGGTACACTTCTGGCTAACCTTTCGCGAAAAACAGGCGTGATTTTATATGATCTGCCAAATTATTTAACCGAAACTTATCAGTAGTAAAACAGTCAAGCTGAAACTTGAAATAGGCCTCTGGCTCCCCAAAAATAGTTCTACAAACAAAAAGTGTTTACTTACATATAATGGTCCTCTTTCTCAAGGTTCTTGACATACTGTCAACTTGTGTCAAAGTGGTCTAAACAGGCTTTAAGTGTAAGGATGCATTAGACACATACTTAAGGACAATAATAGCGTAGGCTGCTGGTACACTAGGCCGAACGTCGCAATGGTAACACTATGTAGTGTAGTGCCAGGCCAGGTGCACTCCGCATTTTAGGTATGAAGCTACATGTACTCAGCGGGCTCGTCTTGTCGGGCCAATTCAGTGGGCGTAACGTAGTCAGAAGATATAAAAATTGCGCGATAGAAAGAGAGGCAACTTCTAGGTGAATATAACTGTAGGTAATTAGCGCTGTGTGTCGTAGCAAGAGTCGCTATTTATTTTACCAAATGCTTTACCGCGGTGGTTAAAGAAAATAATAATTGCGGAGTGAATTCTGTAGTAAGTAGTTTCAATAGCATCCGAGGCCAGCTTATACTGGTTTTGTTAGCAGTAACGTGCGGCCTACCGTACCTACCTACATTGTCTGGTACTTACGTAAACATGTGAGGCAAAATTGTATATGACGCCTGGAATATAATTATATAAATGTTTGTACATTTTGTCGGTAGGCAATTGTTCTATTCACTGAGAAGGGCCTAGAGAGATTATATGACTACAGTATGGCACTCTGCCGCCCACGTATAGGTATTATAACTTCTCATTCATAGCTATGTTAACAATTCGCCAGTTATGTTTAAGTCCCATGTAAAAAAAATAAAAAATGAAATGAAACCAAATGAAAATCCAATGATGGTATGAAATGTTACCATTTTAAATATTATATTTTATATAAACATTTATAACTAAGTATTGTATTTATTCATCTTATTTTTGTCTTATTTTGTTATTTCACTATATGCTGCACCGGTTGACGTCATCACGTCAACGCCGGCTGTCGCTGAAAACCAGCGTTGGGGCTCTGTCTCGCATAGGGTCGCAGCATTTAAGCTGAGCGATGGCCGTTTTGCGTGGATGTGACGCATATTTTCCCCCAAATTGTTTATTTTTGTGTTTTGTTCTTTCTTTGCGTCATGTGTACCGCAAATAAACGTATTTTCTTTCTTTCTTTCTTTCTTTCTATGTAATACTGGGTGGACCTATGGAGGGGGGGGGGGGGGTTAGAGTATCCAACTAATATTATAAATGTGAAAGTTTGTATGTTTGTCACTCAGTCACGCAAAAACGGCCGAACGGATTTGAATGAATTTTGGCACACAGATAGTTTATAGCATAGATTAACACATGGGGTTAATTTTTATCCCGGTAGTAGATACGTACCCGTAGGATAATTTGCGATCTCCACGCGGTCGAAGACGTGTGCGAAAGCTAATGCCTTATAAATAATAATGTACCTTCTGAATAGTTCCGAAAACGAAAACTTCTCTATTAGTCTCTTCAGAAATCAAATGCAAAAATCAATACAGAAAAAAATGGGACTATCTAACAAACGTAAACCCAAGATTTTTTTATTGAAAGTATGTACTCGTTTCGCACATAATATTTACTAAGTTTTAAGACTTCATTCATATGGGTGATAGATACTATGTGCTTGTCGCAAAAATTAAGCCAAATTACTCTAACATAGTTGTATTTTCGATTAAAAGATCGTTCGAATTTGCGTTACGTTTACGTCGCGCGTCTGTGCTAGGACCTCCGACAAAATATTAACAGGAAAACAATCTACATTACACTTCTAATCCAATTTAGTTTATGTATTTATGACGCATGGAAATGATTTGATATTGTTCAAAACAACATGACTTGCAAAGTAAATAATGTTTCTCTATTTCTATTAAATATTCGAAATTCTCTAGCGCACATGTAATCAAATCTCGACCTTATTCCCTAGAACTTAAGATGTTAGGAAGATGTTGGGACAATTCGTCACGAAGCGACTTAGGGCTGGTAGTTAGCTTCGGGTCGCTTAATTCTCTACGCATATATATATGTCTGTGGAACGAATGTCTTCCTTCTAGCTTCCTTATGGTCAATGTTATACGTCCGGCTCACATATAACTTTGTCTATTTCATTTGATTTGGGTTTAACAAGGTGTAGGTACCAAGTTTTGGTGTAAAATGAGTAAAGTTGACTTTTAAATTGCTTGACGGATTCTAAAATACAAGGAAATGAATGTTTGTTCAGCCATAATTTATATTCCCTGCAAAATTTAATTTTGTAGTAAGCGCAATCTTCGAAAACTTTAGGGTGGAATTATAGTGGATTAGTTCCTGTTTACGGACACATCAATACCACCAGTTCCCCTTCTTACAACAACCTAATGGTTGATTCAGCTGAAGAATTCTACTAAGTAGCTATGTAATGCTGCGGCCACATTTGCGACTATCGTGACGAAGCTTCGCAGAAAGATACGATACATGTAGATGTGACCAACCAATATCGGCTATCGTCGCGATAGTTCGGGCTACGTAGCACATATCGCCCGGGTACATCAATGGGTGTTAGCGCGCTAATTAGCGTGGCGGGTAGTCGGACTACCATTGTTCATTTCGACTGTTGTCTCTGGACTGCGTAGACGCTTTGTCGAAATAATGGAGAGCCATCTATATTGTACGATTATTCGTTATAATTATGAAGTCGCTAATGATCGCCGCATTAGCGCGATAACTTTTTAGCGAACATACGAAGCTTCGGCACGCATTGCTTCGTCACGATAGACGTGCGGCCCGAGCCTTAGTTTACCATCACCAAAAAAAACATTCACAACGAAATTAAGTTATCAAAACGGCTGGGTTTATTCGAACTAGGTGGAGAATATAATAATGAAAATATTATAGAAGTCTAGATGCTTCATGTAAAAGATTTCGGAGAATTTCGGGCAACAAAAATATTTCGGTACAAACATAATATTGGAATCTAAATAACTTTATGCCAAAACGACTCCGGACTAAGTGGAAGTTAGAGGAAATCTTGTTGAGAATTAATGGAAATTCGATTTTTTTATGAAATTCCAAGAATCTAGAAGCAGCTTATCTTATATCTAGGCTAGCTAGCGCCTGGCCCGCGACTTGGCCCGTATAGATTTTTGATTTTCCAACTCTAACTTCAACACACCATTTCGCGCTTGCTGGGGAAGATTTTTTTTCCTATTTTTTTTTTCTGGAGTTTCCAACTAAAACGTATTACAGACAGACAGACAACAGAGACACTTTTGCAATTATAATAATTTATTAGTATGGGAGTATGGTTGGAGTTTTGTATGAATATGTAATACTTGTAATGCAGCAACTTAGAAATATCACTGTCAATCAATGTTTCCTGTGGCCATTTATGAAACATCAAGTTTTTTAATGACCTCATTACGGTGAAATAATCCTAATTAGGCTCATGCTAATTAGTGAATTAATAACCATTTATATATGAGTCATATTCATGAATCATTTATAGGCAATAATTAAGATAATATTGATTTAGTAACCATAAGGTATTTAGCTCCCTTCAAAATGGTTGAGCTGAATAGTGCTCCATGCGTTATGTTCGTGAACGGGTGCCGTCAGTTGGAACTGGTCAACTCTTAGCTGCCATGGCTGATTTTAAGTTTCGAATTGTTCTTTGTTTTATCTTTTTATTACGGACGCTAATAACGTGCACGTTTTTCTACATTGTTCTGACATGTATAATTTCAATATTAATGATGTTACCAATATTTTGTATCAATTTTTTATTTAAAAGAGTGTCCGTGGAGTTTCTTGCCCGTTCTTCTCCATAGGTACCTACTACGCTTTGGAATGGGCAACTAGCTTCGTATTTCTGACTGACCGATTCCTTGATAATTCAAAAGTGCCTGTAAATGGTTTAATTCAAATAAATGCTTTGAGTTTGAGTTTACTAGATTCTTACATACTCCTTTTGGTTCATTTACGTTCATACATCTGCGCAGTAATTGCGTGACACAGCTTCGTACTCATAATGATAACTATGTTGTATCAATATGTATTTTACTGTGTGTACATAAATAATAAAATTAATAAATAAAATAAGTAAAATCAATAAATAAAATAATTAAAATATTTATTTTAATTATTTTATGTATTTATTTTGTTTTGTTGAACTGTCAATTTATTTCATTTATTTAAATGAAATAAATTGACAGTTCAACAACATTCATTGCGTCATTAACATTGTTAAGCAGACGAATTTTTCGGACATATGAAGCAACGGATTAGCAATATCCTTCAAAATGATTCAGATTGTGATTGAAAGTGTGTTAGGCAATTAGGGTGCTAGTCTGGTACGCAGGCACCGCTGATTTTGTAAAGAACACCAAATAATTAATTAATAAACAAAAGTTGTAATATGAATAAACGAACGAGATTGTTTTTGGATTAAACAAATGTTGAACATAGTAAGTCTTTACAAAATAAACTTTGCACCCTAAGTAATATCGCAAAAGTTTATGACCCAAATAACATTTGGGCTGACTTCGCCGGTAGATGCCAAGTTGTTTACTTGTTTAGCTTTTCAATAACACCATTTCGAAAGTCACAACCACTACGATACATAAAATCAAGAAAATTATGTATTTAACTTTTGTTTATGAGTCTCTGTATGGAAATGATTGTTATTCTCTTTAACACCTACTCTATTTAAAGTTGCTAACATGTACCTCGGCGTTAGAAATGTATTAAAACCAGTCACAAGAACGTGGAGTTTAATTTGTGTGAAGGTATAATTTTCACTGCTAGAATGGGGGGTTCATTTATTTGACAGCCACGCATCCGTAATCTTCACACATAATCCTATACAATATGTAAAAACCGACCAAGTGCGTGTCGGACCACGCACAATGAATGTTTCCGGAGTTGGGATGAATTTATCCCAAGAACAAACTTAACATTGTAGTTGAAAAACATGTTCTCCCATAAGGAATGTATGGGAGATCATGTTTTTTCAAACTCCAAATTTATTACTTGTTAACCTGTAAAGCCTACAAAGCTGTGATAGTTTTCCTTTTAGCTTCGTTATATATACTACTGCTGTGATTTTTTTCACAAATCCAAGTGCAAACATTTAGCTGGCAGGGGTACAGTTCGGACGGTGAGCAATGGGTAGCTCGCCGTCCGATAGGGACCAGGCCCGGGTCGACGGCGCGTTGCACACAGGCAACGGAAGGAACACGGGTGGGTTTTAGTCAGTAAAAGTCTGACACGCCCTCCCGCTCCACCCAGAGCGGGAGAAGTTATTTGATAATTGCCCATCCTCAAAAAAAAAAAAAAAAAAGGGGTACAGTTGACTCTAATAAAAATTTGCACTTTAAAGCTTAATATGTCGCAAACGGATTCCTGAATTGAAAAATGATTTTCGAAATTAAGGCGTAATTCCTCTGCTAGGATGGGTGGTTCATTTGTTAGACAGCCAATAGCATAATTCTATAACGGCCCCACTGTTGGGACATAGGCCTCCTCTCTGTGAGAGGTAGTGGGTTATAAAACACCACGCGGGCCCAGTGCGGGTCACGTGTCTTCAATGTCTTCGTCTGACATTTCACAAAGTATTTCCATACTAGGGTAAGCTAATTAAGTTGCGTAGCGTAGCCGAAGGCAGAAATATAACTACGCCTTAATAATATTAAGTCCCCAAGTCATTTTGTTCAAGTTATATACTACTGTGGGCGTAACGATAAAACGTTTTCTGTAATTACGTAACAGATGTCTATTGATAACTTCATCAACGAAGTTTGCCAAATTATTATTACTTATGTAAGTGCCTATTTCGTAGGTGTATTACAGAAGTTTGAAACTTTTATTAAAAGGGTAAATAAAATCTCTAAAGATAGACCGTCCTTACTTAATTGATTAGGAATTAATTGACTACAATATACCTTGGAACGCACGTCAAGCCGTTGGTCCCGGCTGTCATTCATAAATCTTTGACAGACCTTACGGGTAGTCAGAAACCCGAAAGTCAGACGGCCAGTCTTGAGTGGTATTGTGTTACCCAGTAACTGGGTTGTGGAGGTCGCTTCATGTAAAGTACTGCATATTCAGCTGCATCCGGTTAGACTGGAAGTCGACCCCAACATAGTTGGGAAAAGGCTGGGCAGATCATGGTATATCATTTATGGGTAGATACTACACACATAATAGTAATATGATGTAGAAGTAATGTTCGTAAAGTATCTTTATTGAAAAAAAAATAATAACTTATTAAGTATTAAAATGAAATTCAAAGAACTTGTCTGAAATGTCGCAAAACGTTTAAAAGCGAAGACAGTTTGTGACAGTTGAGAAGAACTTTTAAAAAAGCTCTCTGATTGACCCACTTGAGAAGCTTTCAAGATTGTAACAAGTTTCAAATCTGTTATGAAACTATTTTGATAGTTTGGGAGTTATATAAGTGTTTATTAAAATCTACCTACTTTAAGCGATTATATAAATAGATATGGTGTTCTCTGGGAGCGGGTAGAGGTCGAACTGTTTATTGTTGTAGGTAACTCTACCTACAACAATAAATATGACTGTACCTAACTTTAGAATATAACTAAAAATATTTACAAGTCACCAAGATGTTAGAGGTACTGACTACCGGCAATACTATGGCCAGTACAGACTGTACATCTGTGGACCATTTTATATTTTGCTAAGTACCTGGTACATGTTGATGGGCCTACACTGTCCTCTCATACCTTTTAACCTTCGATCAACAATACCAACGTTGATCGAAGCTTTTAACACTGTGATTTGGAAACATTGTAAAAACCATTTACTTTTAAAAGAGTAACAGTGGAGTTTCTTGCCGGCTCTTCTCCATAGGAAACGACCAATTGGAACCGTGCACCTAGCTTCTGACGTTTCATAAGTTTAGTGCCCTTGTAGGTTTATGTGAAATAAAATATTATGAATTTGAATTTTGAAAAGTATTTTAGAACAAAAAACAAAAACACTATACAATAGTCGTTATGGGCCGACTATGGATTTTGCCGATCAGCGGTAGTGACTAAACGATTGGATATAGGTACCTGCTAGGGTTAAAGGGAGAACTCCAAAGGAAAGGCCGTTCTAAGGATTTCAATAATAGGTTTATTATCATTTTCTTCATAATTATATTGGAAGGTGTGTTTTACTAATATTACGAGAGACATGTGATCTCACACAAGGCTAAAATAATAGTACAGTCACTATGAGAAAGTATTTCAGTCAAGTGGTTAAGGGCTGGTTCGGAGAGAAAAGTTTCAGTCAAGGGGTTAAGGGCGGGTTCGGAGGGAAAAAAATATTATTTATGAGTTAGAATGAGAAAGGTTTTTTTACATATTGTAGTGTTGAAGTAGATCCAATACTTATTTGATTGAATTTTCGTATGCAGACTCGAACTCATTAGTTATAGGCAGTTTTATTTACTGTCGTAATCCACCTTGTATATGTATTACAACTCGAATACAGACAAATGGAGCAAAATTACTACTCTAAATTAAAATTTATATCCGATCAAGCTCACTTGTAATCGAATTCAGTTGTTTGTCAGCGTCACGATTCAGGTTGATTGATTCACGAGCATGTTACCAATAGGTTGGTTCATATGATTAATATGAAATACTCCAGTTCGACTTGTTTAAGGTATAAATTAACTTTATTCACTAGAAAACAGTAGGAATTTCTTGCCCGTTCTACTCCATATGAACCTACTACGCTTTCGAATCGGCAACTAGTTTCATCTTTGTGACTGACCGACCCCTTGACAGTTCAAAAGTGCCTGTATTTTATTTAATTGAAATAAATGCTTTGAGTTTGAGTAAATCAGTTTTAGATTTTTTTAAGTAAGTTTTCAGGCCTCCTTTCTGTGAGAGAAAGTGGGCCGTAGCTCCTTATCTACCACGCGGGTCAGTGTGGATTGGTGGACGTCCCATGACTTCCATCAAATATTTCATCCAATGATGTATACTACAGTACATCATAAGCAGAACACAACATTATTTTCACTTGTGCCAAAACCACGTTGAATAAATATGTGGGTGAAAAATATATCTTAAGACGCAGATTTATGCCAGTGACCTTGAGTGGTTAGCTTGCGTGTTCTGTGCAGAGCTCACGCAACGCGCCGTACGTCCAGTCAGTAATAACTCGCCCATCAAGGAGCGCTATCCCAAATTAGACGCATTATTAATTTATTATACATAAAACAAAAAGGTATTTTAAAAATACCTTTTATTTTCAAAGATCAATAATTAAATTATCTTTAAAATGGTGAATATTTCAGAAAAATACGCATTATAGAATTTGCTTGATTCTCAGTTTTTTATCCGCGTTATACATAACTTTACAAATTAATTTCACCATGTGATATAAAAATTATCTCAAATATTCATACACTAAGTTATTAAAAAAATGCTTTAATTTAACATATATTTTTTCCAAATCATTAACACTACTCTTTAAGACGTGATCTTCAGTATAAAATAATTAAAAGTCGTCGTCGTCGCCTTAAGGCGCTGGGATCACCGGGAGGGGTATTCGCATGTAATGTAAGTAACCTTTACCCGCGACCTAGCCATGTAACTTCTACCTATTTAATTATATGTATTAACCGCTCCTGCTGGTTTCAATTATCTTTCTGCACTACTTCCTCTTTTCCTAATCGTTACAGTGGAATCTTGGGTTGTTACATTACAGGCGAATGCTCCCGGTGAGGGAACACCCTTGCGTTAATACTACACTTTGTTTCAACGTAGGATGGAGGAGCTCGTGGCTAAGTAATTACAGCTGCAGTTGTCGATCTATCAGGTTAAGCTACGCTTGCCAGGGTTGGTCCGTGGATGGGTGACCATCTTTACATACCGAGACTATCGTACGGTCAGCAACAAAATTTGATTAACTCTTCAGTTCACTTCCATAAAAAAATTCACTGTTAGCTATTATATGATAGGCTGAAAATCAGTTTATGTAATCATTTTGAGTTTACGTAATCGAGACAAAAGGAGTATCTATGGACGTTTTTTCGCATGTTTTCAGAACGGCTGAAGAAAAACGTAACCTACATATTCTAAAAACATACGATAGTTTATAATATTAAATAGCTGTAAATAGAACAAAAATATTAAATAGCTTCGTTGGTAACCGTTATGTGCAAGTTATAAACGGAGTAAATGATTATGCCCTGTCACCGGGCGATCTCTCACGGAATGTGTTAAAATATCATTAATCACTTTAAGTTCAGCCATTGAAGCCAGGTTCAGTTCAGCACATGCATAAGAAGGAGGCGTTCTGGGATCCCACGTAGAATAAGTTATGGTGTATCTACTTGTTATTTCATAAATCTATAACATCACAACTATCTGACTTTGCTTCTATTATATCAACTTTAACGTAACTATGAAGACTTCTTTTTTGAGTTTCTGTTTTTATCTTGATGTAAGTATAAATATTATATACAATATAAAATTTAACACTATATTATATTACTAACTATCTGACTATACAAATAAGTACAAAGACAAAAAGACACTTAACCCACGTACGCACGGACATAAAAATATCGGGGCGGGATTTTATCGCGCACTGGATTTTCAACTCGGTGTTGAGCCGAGCGTTGAGAATCCAACGAACTGGGACGCATTCTCGTCCCAGCGAGTTGGTAAAACACACGGCTGAGCAGAGCGTTAAAAATCTAGTGCACGAAAAAAAATCGCCGCGGGAAATAATCGCCTGTCGTCGAAGTTGAAAGGCAAACGTAACTATTGAAAAGCGTAATATCCTTTTTCATAAATTCTTCCAAATCATCTGTAGAAAAACATAACCTACATACTCCAAAAGGATAATAAGCGTAGTATAGTTTATCTTGTTAAATGTTTATAGAACAAAAAGATTAAAGAGCTTAGTTGATAACCGTTTCGTTCTGGTTATAAATGGAGTAAAGGATTACCGCGGTATTCGCCGGTGACAGGGCAATCTCTCACGAGAATATGCGTTTAAATATCATTTATCATGCCTATGGTTCGTGTTAGTGGCTATTAGGGATGCGGTTACCACATTAGGGGATATCATCTATTTGTGGTTTTCTATAAGGTTGTGTCATATTTTTTATAAAGCGACTTTTTTTTTTTGGATTCTGGCTATGTTGGTTTACTTTACTGTTAAGGTGAATCCGCAGTTGTAGCCCGCGAGATCCAAATTTTCTTACGTTTTTTTGCAATTTACAGGTCGGTGTCAGGTTGTATGTATCTTGATCAAAATATGATTTGCGACCGTAACAAATATGTATTCACAGAGTTTTAATCATTTGTGCATCTCTCCTGCAAATTGCAAAAAAACGTAAGAAAGAAAATTTTAATTTCACGGGATACAACTGGGATCCATCTTAAGCCCTTGAAATAAGTAAAATTTTGTCTATTGTTAAATTACAGCTTATAGTAATTTTATTGTTATCATCATTATTCAGGAAACAAACGAAAATGTTACTGGCTCATATTTAGCGAACTTTTAATTAAATTCTGATCTCATTAAGTATGCTATTCCTGAACTACAAAGTAATCAAGGAATACCGAAATGTTTGAAAAGGACAATGGAAGCTGAACACGGTAACATTGTCGTGTTTCATGATTTTAATCGAGGCACAATGTTTTTGTCAAACTATTTTCGTAACCAGATGAAAATGTTTGTAACCCTAGATAGGATTTAATTGTGTTTGTGTAATGCGTAGTAATAATTTCGGTCTAGTTTTGTTCAATAAACTCGTGTCTAGACAGTTTCAGACTATATGAGCATTATCGACTGTTATTTAAATAAATACTCGAAATATGAGTAGGAGTACTATTGTGTCTTTCTACAAACTTCGGTATAACTACAATGAACTTTGACAGTGACCGTTGCCGAGTGCCATCATCACTGGTAACACGCACTGGTCAAAGACTTTCGTTTTGAGACATTGCGGTATGTGTGTCGAGAAGATATTGCGTAGGTTTCCGAACGCTGCCCAGCCTAGTCGGATTCGATGATTGACCTCTTTCTCAAAGTTGAACCTACCTAGCTGGACAGTTTGTCCTAGGTAAACATACTCGACCATAACTTCGAGCATAGCATCTCCGATCTTCATGAGAATGGGTGTTACACGGGAATTAGACATGACCTTTGTCTTGTCCATGTTCATTTTAAGAGTCACTCTTTCGGGGGCTCTACTGAGGTCATCGAGTATTGTACTGAGGTCCTCCATGGTCTCAGCCATGATAACTATGTCGTCGGCAAACCGAAGATTAGTGATATAGTCGCCATTGATTTTGATGCCTAGCCCTTTCCAGTCCAGAACCTTGAAGACATCCTCCAATGCAGCGGTGAACAGTTTCGGAGAGATAACGTCTCCCTCTCTCACACCTCGCTGCAAAAGGATAGGTTTCGAGGTCTGGTCCTGGAGTCGGACTGACATAGTGGCGTTTTCGTACAGACACTTTAGCAGCTCGATGTACCGATAATAGATCTGGCACCGTTGAAGAGACTGCAGGACAGCCCACGTTTCGATCGAATCGAAGGCTTTATCGTAGTCCACAAACGCTAAGCAGAGAGGCCGGTTATACTCTTTGGTCTTCTGTATAACCTGCCGCAGCGTATGTATGTATTCTACGGTGCTAATAATAATATCTACTGTAATACACATAAATACCTTAAATTCTTTACACGGTTACTCAAATGTAATAATTTTATCAAAGCAAGAGTGAACAGGCATCTTTTGAGCTTGCTCGTTACATCATAGACCTCATCCATCGCTTACCACCAGACGTGACGGAGGACAAGAGCTTGCCCTTTGCGCAATAAAAAATAATACTACCCAGATTAGGACACTAGTTGAATAACCCTAAAAAGCTACCCCACATTTGCGGCAGACAATATGTCGACACCACAAAATTTTCGCGTACTTACAAAAACATTGTACGCTCAAGTTGGATTACAATAATAATGTAAAATATCATCTGAAACTCCACTAACTAAATCCGGTTGCAAACGATAAAGTATGCGAATAAATCAGGCGGGCGAAGCTTCCTTCGCAGATTTTCACGTAATAACAACCGAGTTTTTGGGACAACTGCGTAATTTCGTCATTCGTAACTGTCGTGTCGATGAATGTTACAGGGCTACTTATTTCTCAACAACTTCATTTCAATTACTTCCAGGACTTGTGATTAAGTAATAACAGCCAAGCGGGTCAATCGATCAGGTAAAGCTACACTTGCCGCGGTTGGTCCGTGGATGGTTGACCCCTCCGTGCCGGTGGTATTCAGCTGCATCCCGTTAGACTGGAACCCGCCCCGAATTTAGTTGGGAAAAGCCCAGATTGATTTTTAAAAACTGTCATATAAACGATGAGTGTGAAGCTGTCACAGGACTACTTATTGCTCAACATCATTTCAATGACCTTGTTAATAGGGATGAGGCCTGGGTAAAAAAAAAAAAACTAATTAGTCCGTCAGTCAGATAATAAAAAAATATTAGCCACGTATTTTTTGCTTTATCATATTAATAAAAAATTACTTAGTTAAAACGCATTTTAAGTTGGGGAGTGGGGGTCGCTACGTTACTAGTGTGTATAAAATCTATATACTCGTGACATCATGACGCTTTTTTATCTCAATGTATCGCCGTAATCTTTAGATTATGTAACAAAAGAAAAAATACGTGTCCAATTTTTTTTTTAATAATTTCAATTACGGACTAAAAAAGATTTTAGTCATCATTCCTATTGGATTGTGTTTACGTCTTGATGAAGGTATTTAGATAATTCTAACTATAAAATACAATAGGCGCCGAACATGCCGTGTTCGCGACAAGTCAATCGTCATCCTGAGGATGCCTCGTTAAAAGGTGAAACACGGGTCGATTTCTTACAGGGTTTTTATGACTGTTTAAGAACAGATAAGCGGATTAGGTTACTAAATATACGTTGTCTATTGTATTTTTTAGTTCTAGCTATGAAAGAAATACCTATTACTAACACAAAAAACCGTCTCACTAAAAAACATCTGCATGGTCTTCATATGGCCTGACCAAGATTATGTCTGGACTTTAAAAGAGACTGCGACGTCTGAGTCTGTTTCGGTCTTTCTTCTCAGAGTAGTCAGTTAGGAAACACCGAACTCTTCGTTTTTTTAAAACATAATTTTTATTGACATGTAAAATTGTTATTTTTAACTCAAACTCATTGTCATTTATTTCAATAACCATTTACAGGCGCTTTTGAATTATCAAGGAGTCGGCCAGCCGTTAGAACTAATCTAAAATTGTATTTTCCTTTTTAGTGTGAAAAAATTAAACGCTCTTATAAACTAGAATTCTATTTGTTGTAATTATAAATTTAAGACCTTTCTTCTTTATCAATTGTTACATCACCATACTACCAGAGAATATTCCTTATCGTACTTCACTAATAACGCTATTATAACACACATTTATTTATTATATCAGAGCCACATTTATTTATTATATCTTTTGCTGTGCCCGACAGGGTCCACGATTGCTACCTACCAAAAAATGTTTACCACCTAAGCCTACATTGTGGAATGCAATAAAGAATGGAGTATTGAGTAGAAATTCTGTAGTCTGTGGTAATCTCTCAAATACATGAACGTTACAAATTATTGTCACTTGCTTTATTTATTAAATATCACTATTTAATTTAATCTCAGTATAACACTTCGTGCCTTTGTTTGTCCGTAACAATATAACTTGGACCTTATTCAATAGTGCGTCGATATCAATTGTTTTCACTTTTTAACGAGCTCACGTAGGCACTGTCTGAACTATTTGAACTATTTGATCTCTGTTGAATACGGTTTGCAATTACTAAAACTTGGGAATTCGGCTGGTTGTATAATGGTAATGAGATCGGGACATTTTACAGTCTGTTCGGCTTGGGCTGACTAAATTATTAAACTGGAATTAACGGTCAAATTCGATTATCGGAATGGCCGCATTGTATCGATTCGGCTTGATATTGTTACTTTTCAATTGATAAATAGTAGGTAGGTAAATGTTATATCAAAACAAAGTAATTAATTATCTATTATACACATATTCTGTGTGATCAACGTGATCATTGATCACACAGGATATGTGAATAATGGAAGCGAAAGATAAACAATAACCTTGGTGATTATAACAATTGATTTATTAATTACGCATAGTAAATTATGTAAACATCATACAACAGCAGCTGGACTTCCAAGAACAATGTATTAGCTGTTCCAACGATTTGCGAATCGATACAAAATTATTCATGATAATTTTACGTACGGTGCGTTGGTGAATAAATAAGGTTCGTACGAGGTTCAAGACTGCCTCCTTGGTCTGTGGTTTCCCGGGTCGGGCAAGGTATTATTGTGATTTTCCACCTGGAATTTATCAGAAGCAGCCTGGAGTCTGGATTTGTGCCAGGTTGATGGCAATAGGCTCTTCCTCTATTACATGGGACTTGAGTTATGATTCCGAACAACGCTGTACGCAGGCAGTGCTGCCGCGTCACTACTGTTGTGTGACGCGTCACTACTGCCTCCCATACATTTTCTGTAGGTTTATATGAGATTACATCCCGAGCACGGCAGCAATGCTGCGTCACATTGTTGCCGTGCTCGAATTGAAACCTGTATAAAATTTATGGGGATCAGTAGTGACATCACACAAAAGTAGTAACGCGGCTGCAATGCCCGTGCAGCGTTGTTTGGAATCATACCTTCAAACACCACGGGCGAAATATGGGTGTAGGTACTATAGGTACACCTCTGCCTCACCTTTCGGGAGTACAGTTATATTATGTTAAGTACAAGGAGGTAGGAACTGCCTTTTTTACCACGTCCGTAGATTTCGATCGTCGTAGGTATCGGCAAATATTTTCATACAAATTACGATCCATTTTTGAAAATGTGAACCCGGCCCTAAAGATATGGCCCCTATGGATGTAAGATCATTCTATCTTCCAATTTCAGCACAACGGCAAGTTGTTTAGAACTTCACTTTCATGAATAACAAGGGTAACCAAGCGATAGATAATTAATTCACCTGCTGCCGAACTTTCCCCACCTTTGTTTGTACAGATCTATCCGTAATCCAGATTTATAGCCTACCAGTAGGGTGTTCATAAATTACCAAGTGCTTACAACTTATTCCGTCTCCATTAGCATCGTTTTTCTACCGATTGGAGGTTAGCAGATATATATTGTCTGCGAATTTGCGGATTTGCACAAATGGATTTATTGAGGCTTCTGACAGTCGAATAAGAATGGTTTTTGTTTGTGATAGAGCACTCAAAAAGTTATTTGTAAGAGTAATTGGTTAGCGGTTGATCGACTCTTCACGTGACGCGGCCCATTTGGCTAATGAATCAGCATTGCCATACGATGTGGCAATGCTGCCAGCCTTTTGGGCACTTGACAGCGACGCAGACGAATTTTTGATGACCTACGATTCTTTCCCCTATGTTTTTTATATACTTGTACATATTAAGTGTTATTTTAAATTACCTATGTAATTAATCTTGGAAATTGAAATAATACAGTTATTAAGTTTAGTGTGATTTGTTGCTATATGGTAAAGGAAAAAGCAAATCTAAGACAAAGGTGCCAAACGTTAAAACAGAAAATCATATTTTACGAGGTGCGCATGTCTTGTCACCAGGTTCTGGAACTGACATGTGTATACAATTTGCTAAACACTATGTATATACACTCGCAAAACGAAAGAGTTAAGTTATTTACAATCACATTACATTACCCCATCATAAACACACGTAACCTTTTCGAACATCACAATTGTGTCATTTTAGTTATACGTGGTAGGAAGAATGGTAAGGTCCAATTAGTGAAGCTAAACGATCTTGCCTTCGTTCCCAGTGTGGTTCGCTTAGCACTGTGCAAGTAAAAATTAACCTTCATAATCATTTTAATACACACTAAACCGCTAAAGTTTATTTGTTTTGTCGACTCTCGCAAGTCAACTGTTTTTAAATAAAGGGTTCATAAAACCGTTTTCCGTGCATTTGTTTTGAAACGTAAATAAACGAAGTTGAAAATAGCTTTTGATGCAGCTTCCTTTAGCGGTGTTTGTTTGTTCTCACTGATATTGTGCAAGGCTGCGCGTAACATTATAGAAGGTGTGTTTACACTGCGATGCACAATAATTCACTACAACGTGCAATCATTTGGCTTTTGTGGTCATTTTTATTAACGTCTTCGAAGAAAAGCCACTTGCTTTGGTTTGTTTGTTGTTTGTTTCAGGCTATTGTGAGTCTGTTAAGATGTTTTGATGTAAGAGTAAAACGTATTATAAGGTCTTAAGAATAAATAATATATGATGAAATAATAAATAAGTATCTTTAAATTGTATATTTTGGGAGAATGTTAATACTAGGTATCTGTAGCTTTTGGCATCATGATCAAAGAGTCAAGTCAGGCATTAATATAACAAACACGATACACAATTCCCACGTTTGACGACATCTAGGTACTACAAAATAATGATTTAGCACCAGTATTCGTACATAAAGGCGAAAATTATTACGCCAGAATGAGTCTAGTTACCTTTGGGCCTACTAACACAAGAAGAAATAACATTGTACAAAAATAAGGAAATATATATGAAATCTCTCTAGGAGTATTGATTTGTTCCTTTGAAGTACTATTGAAACACAATAGGCACATTCCCCACGAGTTAACGTTACAATAGCCGATTAATCAAAAGGGTGTTAGGTCCTTATGTACTTGGTATATAAAGCCTTCGATACAGTATGTACTCCAGTGATTATTGAACTGAACTGAGTGTTAGCATAGAATATGTATGAATAGAAGTGACAGACCATCCATTACATATCAAGACCCCTCCGTGTCTCAGAAAGCACGTTAAGTCGTTGGTCCCGGCTGTCATTCGTAGATCTTTGACAGTCGTTACGGGTAGTCGAAAGTCTGGCAAGCAGTCTTACCAAGGGGTATCAGTTACTGGGTTGTGGAGGTCAGATAGGCAGTCGCTGCATGTAAAATATTGGTACTCTGCCTACATATTTAGGAAAAGGCTAGGCAGATTAATTGAGAAGCCTGCCTTTTTTTTTTCTTTTTTTTTTTGACGGTGGGAAATTGTCAAATAACTTCTCGAGCGGGAGGGCGTGTCAGACTTTTACTGACTTAAACCCCGGGTGGGCTTAAGTCAGTAACAGTCTGACACGCCACTACACACTAAACCCACCTGTGTTCCTTCCGTTGCCTGTGTGCCGGGGTTGCGATATTCCTTTTGGACAAACTCGCAACCCCGGCAGGCATTGGCCCTTCCGGACCCCGTCAGTTGGTGCTGACATCTCTTTTGGGCGCGCGTGGAACACAACGCGCCGTCGACCCGGGTCTGGTCCCTATCGGACGGCGAGCTACCCATTGCTCATCGTCCGCACGCCCGCACCTACGGTGGCCGGAAGTCGGCTCGCGACACATTGCACATTGTAAATTCCTACTGTTTCAGGGAGTTTAATACGTCAACATGTTCAGGATTGTATCGCCATTCGTGGCGGATGTTACCGATGCGCTTGTTCATCGAAACAAGTGACAACTCTGGATCTTAGTTTTAATCACCCAAAGTTTTTGTCTTCCTAGGACCATTACTTTATAACAGACTAAATGTGAGAGCCAAAATTTATTCTCTTAATTATAATAATTGCAAAAGAACTCTCAAGGACGCTCTTCAAAGAATGTCCTATGAAGATACAGAGAAATTATTAGTTGTACTTAAATAAAAATTGTATTTGTACTAATTAAGTTTAGCTAAGTAAGGTTAAAAAGTTAGGTTAAAAGTTAGGTTAGGTAATAAGATTTTAGCAAGTAGGATTTATTGTACTATTTACACCTTTTTACATACCTATTCGATGACTAGATTTTTATAATTAATGTGATTATTTAGAAATATTATACCTTGCCTCGCCTGAAATACAGGATGACCTAGTTCAGGCACATAACACAATAGATTTTTTCGTAGATTTAAGCAAATTTGTATTTAGTGTTTTATCTTTTTGCATGATTAAACTTTTATTATTTATTATATTATTAATTTTGTTTTGCTTTTGGCGAATGACGGTTACAGTGCTGGGGAGCTTTGGATGATTATTTCAGCGGCACCGGCCTATGCACATAGATGTTATAAATGAGAAGAAGTATTGAGAGAAGGCATAGAACGACAAAGTCTATTCTATGGATATTTTTAACCTTAGCATAATCAGCATATATTGTTCCCTCTGCTGGGAAACAGGCCTCCTCTGTTCGAGAGGGATTGGGCTGTTATCTACCACGAGGGTCCAGTGCGGGTTGGTAAATATCACATGGCTTCGAATTGTTTGTTCTAGAACATGCCGGTTTCCTTACGATGTTTTCCTTCGCCGTTTGGAGAGCAGTGTCGATGAAATTATTTACACAAAGTCAAGTGTTTGCTTGGATTCGAAAACACGACCTACAACTGTTACCGTTACCACTGGGCCATCACTCTGCTCTACTTTTCAACTTTAGTGAAGTTTAAATTTCGTGGGAATTGTTATCAAAACTAATTAAGTTGAACCGCCTCTGTGGTCTAGTGGTTAGACCACCTGTCTCAGATGCAGAAGTCCCGGGTTCGATTCCCAGTAGGGGCAAAATTTTCTACTCAGTTCGGTTGGTAGTAGGGCTGGCTCTAAGTCCGCCTGGCTAGTTACCACCATCTTTTCTAAGTCTGTCGTCATAACAACAATGTTAATAGCGTTGGTGTGTTACGGCAGTTAGAGGTAAGATAGCCAGTTCCTCTGTGGTTGAGGATTCCGGATGAAGCTCGCTTCCACCTTCGGCCTGATGCAGGCCAAGAGCTCCCCGGTTGTAGTAAAAAAAAAAGTAATTACGAGTACAACTATAAAGTCAAAGTCAAAGTCAAATCATTTATTTGAAATAGGCCCTTGTAAGGCACTTTTGAACGTCAAAGTTTACAAAAAATTGAATTGATTCTAGTCGCCCCTTCCAAAAGGTAGTTTTCGTATGGAGAAGAATGGGCAAGAAACTCCACCGTTACTCTTTTAAAAAGTGTTACAATATTTGTATGTATTCGTTACATAATTATATGTGAAGAGACGCATCTAAAAAAAAAAAAAAATACGTTACCACAATAGGTAAAAAGAAAATTAATAAAAATGAAGCAACGAAAGATAAATTAATTACTTATGTGATAGATGCACGGTTCTCACATATTTACAAACATTGTAAAAGTAGATGATTTTCTTAAAAAAATTACAATTAATAAGTCAGTGTGTGAGGACACTGACTTATTAATTGTATATATACGATTTTCACTTCTATAAAGATATCTTATTCTATGGTATTGGTAATTGCTATGCAGACATGCGTATTATGCTGCGTCGTAGATCCAATTAGTTTTGATTCACCACTCTTGACTATTGGTTTCCTGAGGAATATTCATCGTCATGTTCGTGAACGGGCACCGTCAGTTGAGACTAGTAACCTCTCTTAAATCCAGGGCTTATTCTTAATCTTATATTTTGAATTGTTTTTATATATTTTATTACATTGTTCTCACAAATAGAAGCAACATGAATAATGTACCCAGGATTCTGTACCTAATATCTTGATTTAAAACAGTGTCCTTGAAGTTTGTTGCCTGTTCTTCTCCATAAAGATTTACGTTTTGGAATGGGCAATGGGTTCAACTTTTTGACAAATTGACCGACTCATTGACAATTCAAAAGTGCTTATAATTGGTTTCATTGAAAACGTTGAGTTTGAAAAATAATTTCACTGAGTTTTATGTTAGATGCGTGTAATGCTATGTAATAACTGCTAATAAATTATTTAAAAGTCAGATAGGCAGTCGCTCCATGTCCATGTCCAGCTGCATCCGGGTAGATTGAAAGCTGACCCGAACATAATTGGGAAAAGGCGAGGCAGATTGATTAAAATTATATTAACATGTCGTGGTGTGAATGTTGCAATTCCTTAAAATATTATTGCACACATTCGCACCGAATCACGGACGAGTTCTCAAATGGTTACGGTGCTGTTAGTACCTGCCCGGGCGAAAATATACTACATAACTAAAGTTTGATTATTATTCTAAGTGGAAATGATAATTTCATTTGCGATAATTGGCCAGTCCAAGGGAGAAATAGGGTTATCAAGTACATAATATTATTATGTGTATATAGGCCACATATTCAAACAACGGCGAGAGAAGGATGAGGCGGTATACAGCTTGACTTCAGTAAAGGAAGACATGACATCCTGAATAATATCGTTTTCCGCTGGCGGAGGATCCTACACATTAATATTCTTTACTGTCAAAGAAAGATAAAAAAAAGAAAATACTGGATGGGGATTTATCTGCATCCATTAAGGGGGTGATTCTACCCGTCATATTAAACAACTTTTACCATGAAACTTGTGGCGGCATCTACATCGCCACATACGAACTACGCATCAAAGACCTGACGTCACACAACATCCTGACGTCACACAAATCCTGCATCGCGCAATTAGAGTTTACCGCGCGATGGACATAATTATATACAAGCTCCCGACTTTGAAGTCGGGAGCTTGTCATGTTTTGTCATGTCTGGTCGGACGATCCTCCCTTTTCTATGGTGGATGAGTGAACTTTACACCCTGTTCCTTATACCCCTAAAAACTCATACCAGATTAGTAAAAAAAAAACACAAATTCCTATACAACAGTAGACAGACTACTTCGATACTTGTAAGATATTTGGTTTTAATGATTCTTGTCCATGTGTTTCATGTGTATGCCAGGTAGAATCACCCCCTTGACGGATGCAGATCAATAAATTTCATCCCTATATTACATACTTATTACAACTTGTCGTCTTACAAAACCAGCCCAGTTCATGTTTCCAAAGACTAATAAGCATACATCAAAAAAAAAAATTGTAACAATTTTTTAATTGCTTTTAGAGAGGTATTTTATGTCGGGTACATTGAGTGGCCCTTTGAAAGACGACTAAAATGTTACGGTGTTCATCTTATTTTTTTTTATGAATGTTTAGTAGTCATTGGAGGAGCGGAGAGGAGCTTGTGGCTAAGAAATAACAGCCGCAGGTCGATCCTTTAGGTTAAGCTACGCTTGCCGCGGTTGATCCGTGGATGGGTGACCATCTTTACATACCGAGACTCCTCCGTGCCTCGGAAAGCACGTTATGCCGTTGGTCCCGGTTGTCATTCGTAGATCTTTTACAGTCGTTAAGAGTCGTCAGAAGCCCGAAAGTCTGACACCAGTCTTCCCAAGGGGTATCGTATTACCCAGTTACTGGGTTGTGGAGACAGTCGCTCCATGTAAAATACTGGTATTCAGCTGCATCCGGTTAGACTGGAAGCCGACCCCAACATAGTTGAGAAAAGGCTAGGCAGATTGTTTAGTAGTCATTGGATACATGAAGTCGCTTTTGTAATACGACTAAAATGTCACGGTGTATAATGTAAGTACCTAATTAATTTGGAATATCTTTCCTGTTGAAAAGTTTAGCTCCAACGGTTCACAGCTAGTTAGTTAATTAAAAAGCTTCTGAAAGTTTACCCACAGCTGGTAATCACTTAGTGTGAAATGTTACGCTCATTTTCGAAGAACCTTATAAGTATTCTTTTTCTGGATCGCGATTGGGTTGGTGATTGTCACGTTTTTTGAAGTTTTGGTTCTAGGATATGCCGGTCGGCAGCGTTGATGAAATTAATCACACAAAGTAAATTGTCTGCCCGGGTTCGAACACAGAACACGATAAAAATAACGCACTGATTCCTCAAATCTACATATCTGAATGATGATAAAATGACTAAAAAATTAATGAAGCAACACTAATTTGTAAATAATTTCCTGCGTTCACATTACAATATTTATTTATATTTTCATGGTTAATATCACACAATTTGGCATTGGTTGCTGTTGAACATAATATTAGAACATCTGTTTACAAAACTGGATAGGTAACTTTCTGGAATGAATGTTTTGGTATTCATCCAACTATGAATTAATAAATGTGAAAGTTCAATCGCGGATGACCGCACGAAGGATTCTATAGTAAAGCAAAAGGTATAATGTACCTATTATTGTGGTGTTGGCGTAGGCTACTTCGTATACCATGGACCGTCATGGAGAACAAATGAATCCATACTGTAGGAACTCACCATCACCAAGCAGCTATCTACAATATGCCGGGAGCGTGCACTCAGCTTTTTTGGACATATTATGCGTTCACCTAAGCATGGTCTGGAAAGGCTTATGTTACTAGGCCAGGTGGAAGGTAAAGCATCGGTGAGATGGTCAGACGCGATCAAGAAGGCTGTTGGAGGCAGCATTTACCAAGCGGTCCACATTGCAGAAGACCGTATAGCTTGGAGACGCGTCGTATATGGTCGCGATGCTCAGAATTGAGGGAACAACGAAGAAGAAGACCACATAAGTTACTTCACAAATCAGATAACGGGGTGTGGATACGGGCAACTTCCCAAGTAATAACTCTTCTGAAATAGCAAACTTCCCCATCCAAAACAAACGAACATCTAGGCGGACTTGATGAAAACAATATCTATAACAAATTGATTCCAACACAGTTTACAAACAAACATAAATTCGGTCCAGATTCTCTTAATCATAAAGCTTCCTTCAGGTCAATAATAGATAGTAGTTTACCCAGTGTTCCGATAAATAAGGGATGTGACGTCAGGCAGCTATGAAATCTAACCGCGAACGATCTTGTACCGGAACTTGCATATAATTAATAATAAATAATAAACTGTCGGTCCGTGTTACATTTTGTCGATGGATGGAAATATTTCAAGTATTCGGGTCAGGGACGGGCCCTCGATTTTTTGTAATTTTCCTCGAGGGTGCCTCGACCACATGACGTAGTGATGTGTAATGGAACGTCTAAGCCGATGAGTTTTTAACTTTATATGATAAAGGTTAAGCGGACGACGTGTCTAATACGCTGTTACTGCGTTCATTGCTTTTAATATAAACGATGGCAACGAGTAGGACCACCTACATGTCGACGTCAAAAATATTTAACTCTGCTACACACTCGCTAAGTCCTGGTGGCTTATTATAAAAATAGGTGAATTCATTACATAGAAACCCATTTTGGCATATTTTTTAGTTAAGTAAATGAAAACTAAAATATATTTTTAACAGATGTGAGTGTTTAAAACAAAGGGCTCTTTTATAACAAACTTTATTTTTTAATATAAATTAAAACGTGTCGTTTCCTAACATCTATATAGGTACAATATAAATAAACAACCGACTTCTAAAAAAACCCCTGCAAAGTGAAAAATAACTTTAATTTCAGACGAAAAAAAATTCAAAACCTACTTCCGAAATTAATGTTATTTTTCACTTTGTAGTGTTTTTTTGGAAGTCAGTTGTCTTTTTTTTGTTTTAATTTTCATATTTTAGTTGTGGTACCTACCCCACAAAAATTCGAATACCACTACCTGTTATATAAATTACAGTGACAGGAAGTTATCATCATATCATCCACATAGACTAAGTGGGAAAAATACGTATTATTGAAGCCAAGCAAATTTAATAAAATTTACATGGGACCACCTCTGAAGTATGAGTACCAAACAAAAAAGAATCATCAAATTCAAAAATACAAAAAAAAAACAATCTAATGGAGAACCTCTTCATTTTTGAAGTCGGTTAAGAAATAAATCCTTATTACCTAGCTACCTACCTACTCTACCTAGGTACGTAGGTAGGTGGGTAGATCGGTAGGTGTGCCGTAGATAAGTACTTAGTAACCCGTGCGAAGCCGGGGCGGGCAGCAAGTTTAAAATAATAAATTACACAACTACTTGCAATATTACTACCCTCTGCTTGTTTATCTATAAGGTTATCCTCATAACAAAAGGCTTCAAAGGAAGTGGACCCTTCGGGCTCTATCTACATTAAAGTATATTTTATGTCATGGGTGTTATAGCAGTCCCTTCGTAACAAAAAAACATAGTTGGCGGTCTTTGACCCGCGTTATATTACAATATGTGGCTTGATAAAAAGTTCGAGTATGGGTGCTCCTTTGATCTAAGTTGTGATGTGTTAAGAATTAGAATATTGTAGGGGAAATATCAACTGATCCTCTAAAATTTAATGACATTCTAATGATGTATAGTTTTTAATAATTAATTTATTATTTTGATTTGTGAATGGTAATGGTCAAGTTAGTATATAATTTTGCTATTTTTTATTAATTAATTAGTTAGAAGTTGTTATGTACCCACTTATAAATATTAAAATATAGGACGCAAAAATAAAACTGATGGATACTTTTTTATATAAATGAGCCCCTTTTTTCCTAAGCCGCGGCAGCGGCCGCCGAGTGCTAAATCCAAGTTGGTTATTTAGTATTTTAGGAACCCACAGCAATTATTTGAGGTTCACAAAAATAGGCGCTTTCATTTAATTAGTGTGTTCATAACATATTTAGAAAAGAAAAAAAAATATTTAAGGTTCGATTAAATACATGTCAATTTGTAGGTTGAAACTAAAATGGTAAAAACAAAAACGAATATTTAGGTGTCACAATTTCAGGTGGGGAGCTCGTGGCTAAGTAATAACAGCCGCAAGGGTCGAAACATCAGGCTCGCCGGGGTTGGTCCGTGGATGGGTGACCATCTTTACATACCGAGACTCGTCCGTGCCTTGGATAGCACGTTCAGTCGATGGTCCCGGCTGTCATTCGTGGATCTTTGACATTCATTACGGTTCGTCAGAAGCTCGAAAGTCTGACAGCCAGTCTTACCAAGGGGTATCGTATTACCCAGTAACTGGGTTGTGGAGGTCAGATAGGCAGTCGCTCCATGTAAAATACTGGTATTCAGCTGCATCCAGTTAGACTGGAAGCCGACCCCAACATAGTTGGGAAAAGGCTAGGCAGATGATGAATTTCAGGGGATTCCTATTGTGCGTCAATGGTATCCGTGACCAATAAGTTAATGGTACGTCTGAAAACAAATTATACTTATTAGTGGACCTAACGTATTAATCTCTCTTACAAACTTAATTAATAATCAAATCTATATTTTAATAACGTGCCCAAAAATAAGGACTGAGCCTAATTAGCTGGTACGTCGGATTCTGACGGGTTGTGGAGTAAAAAACGTTGAACCGAGGCACTGAGGGCGTCCCCAAAAAAGTTTGAACCTTCTCTTTGACAGCTTAATGAACTCTGCGTTTTTGTAACTATCTGTTTGATAGAGATTTGCCACTTTTGTGTGGAAATTTAATTACGTATTTCTTGTAGGTAATAATCTGGATTATGTATACCTAACATCTACGTTCTTTATATAAGGTTATTGAAAAACATTTTCATGAAGTATTTTACTCGTTTTCTTCATAAATTAAAAAAGACAACGAATTTTTTAACTCTTGGCAGAGTGTTGAAAAGGGCCTGTTAATGGTCGGTTTTCAGTAAACGAATTTGGATGATGAATTACGTAATTTCAGCACATACTCACAGAGTTCATAATTATCTATTTTAGTATTTAACTAAATAACATGAAGTTACTAACAATTCTTATTTGTTTATTCACTTCTTCCTCATATACATATTCCTTTGAATTTGGAAGTTGTTCTACACTTCGAGCTTACCAAATTAAAACTTTTGTTCACATTCTATGAAAATAAAATACATGCTGTACATTTCTTAACAAGATCCTGTTCAGCTCCGTACTCTTAAGTTCAACAATTTTAGGTATATTTCAGGTTTCCTGTTATTGCGGTTCTATCGAAGGTTAAGTTACGCTCGCCACGGCCTGTTCGTGGGTGGATGACCATGCATCACATATTGAGACCCCTCTGTGCCTCGGAAAGCACGTTAAGCCGTTGGTCCCGGCTGTCATTTATAGATCTGACCTCCCAAGAGCCTTACAACCAGTCTTACCAAAGGGTATCGTGTTACCCAGTAACTGGTTGTGGATGTCAGATAGGCAGCCGCTCCATGTAAAATACTGGTATTTAGCTGGACCCGGTTAGACTGGAAGCCGACCCCAGCATAGTTGGGAAAAGTCTAGGCAGTTTTTTTTCTGTTATTGCTTGTAACTCAACAAACTATAACAAGCGCTTGCTTGTTGAAGATTTTAACACATGATCTAAGTTAGTCGACTTTTCATTCTTCTCCTCATCACTCTTTTAGTCTGTGTATAAACTTAGGAAATGTACCTAACTAGGTACATATAAATCTGAAAAGTCTTACCTGTTTTTTTTTTCAGGTTTTCAACCTGCATCCGGATCATAATGGAACTGAAAGTTACGGACTCATTTCTTCTAAATTAGTCCGTAACTTTCAGGGCCACGACCAAGTTTTGTTGTAAAATATAGTGATCGAAACTCACGATAATATCGTTTCTCTTCCACAAACTTCCTGTAACTTATACTTAAACTATATTTCAAACAGAGGAAACAATTTACCAACGTTATATTAATTCGTTTCCGTTTACCACGTTTCACGTTTCTGGGTAAACCGGGCTTCTATGCCTTAATTGAAATACGAATAACTGGGTAAAGTCCCCGTCGCAAGAAGTTATACATTTTGTAAACAAAGAACTTCTACTAAGTTACGTAGCGAAACAAATAATCCCAAATTCAATCAGCTCAAAGTAACATACGTGTAATACGAAACTAGCGAGCAATTTCACTTGGTCGGGTTATATTTAAGCGATATAAAGCGTTGTCATCTAATGTTTCGTGGTACTGGAACTCAGACGCGTACCACAAGACGACAGCGCTTGATTGAACTGTCGTCTTTATTTACACAATTTATAGCTTCTCGTGACGGGGACTTTAGTTACTGTTACTCATTAAAATTATGTGTGTTTATTTGTAGTACCATAACGTACGTCAGGGAAATTAATTGTTAAAAGAAAATTGACACTCTACGTCAATTTGCCGTGTCATTGCTATTTCATACAAATATAAAAAAAAATACAGTTGTGATTTTAATAAACGGACAATTTAAGTTATTAACATTACTTAATCATTAATTTCCATGGCTTTACTAATTATATGATAGTTATCGTTTTTCGCTGGTAAAGACGATTACGTAAACACTTTCCAAAAGATTTTGCGACAGACTTGTAGTATAACACTAAGTTGATAATTGAGAACGCTGTAGGCCGTGCAAATTGGATAGGATTAACCCAGAATACTGGACATTACCAACGGCCAAAATTACAAAGACAATAAAGAAATAAATATTGCCTGATTTAGTGAATAAAGTAGAGGGTACAAGATAGTCTCAATATTTTTGACAAGGTATAGTCGACCTCGTAATTGCTTTACAAGTTTTGACAACAATTCCTAGTAAAATGATACTTTGCTATGGTTTATTTTATTTATTAGGGCGGGGCGGAGGACATCCATGAGGATTCCCAACCCGACAAAAAAAAAAGGTTAGAACTGTCACCAACTAAAACAAAAAAAAAAACTGCTTTTCCCTACATTTATGTTCTCATAGCTCGTCAAAATGGAGGGAACAGCTGGTTATTTTTCGTTTCCACCTGCAAAAACAAATGTAAGTGGTAATAGTAAATAAATAAATAAATGTTACATCTTGTATATGCAGGTAGATATAGCCACAGAAGTTTAATCAGTCGTGAAGGTTAAGCAAGTTGTATTACAAAGTCAAAACCGACCAACCAATGTTGCTGCCCGTTTCAAATCTAATCAGATTCACCTGAATATTTGAGAGTCAGTGTCCCTTATTGCTCAATCAGCTGCAAAATCATTTCAGCTGTATAAACCTTTGATCCCAAAACTGAATGGAATCTAGGTTATTTCACGTTATTCATAAATTATTTACAATCTGTCAATGCTGATGCATTATGCAGTATTTAGATCAAATCGCAGCACGTGGCTTCATATCGTATAAACACGTGTTTTCTATTATGATCGGGTGATACTGGGTGGATGGTATTGTAATAATTATTTAATGGCCTAGAACTGATGGGTAGTAAATCATATAAAGGGTTTAAAATGAAGATACTAGGACCAAATAATAATAATAATAATAAGTCATAGTACATACAGGGATAATCGTCGGTTGGTGCCTCAATTCATTAAAAACGCCTAACGGGCCTCTGCGAGTTGGCTTCGGCTCCTCGTACGCCTTCCAAAGGTCCGGGACACCAGGGTCCCGAGATTTGTCAAAGACATTTAAATAATAATAATAATATAATAATAATAATAAAGTTTATTCAAAAAATAATGTAGTACAGTAAAAACATTTTTCGTAATTCTATGTAATAGTTCACAAGTGTTACATGCCTGAACTAGGACATCCTGTGTTTCAGGCGAGAAAAGGTAAAATAGTAGTAGTAGTGGTAGTAGTAGAAATATTTGCTTGAAGATAGAATGTATGATCTCCTATGAGTCTGTCCTTGAAATCGAACGAAAAACTTAGTAAGATGAAGGAGAGACAAATATAATAATTGGTAATGACTATAAAGGATGAATGAATCCACAATACCCAGTTTCAAGTACAAGGATCCCTAAGGGTACTTAACAGTTAGCCAGAAAATGATGGTAAATTTCACATTAATGATGGAAATATTGTTTAATAAACGTCGGCAGGATAGGGTGTCAAAGAGATTAGGCAATGGTCAAAATCGGAAACAGAATATCTAGGACGACGATTTTTCATATTAGGCTTATGCGGGACCGCTGACATTTTAAACTTGGTAGAAATAATTAACTCGGGGAATGGTTGTCTAATTTCAATAGTGGGTGGTGGGAGCAGAAATAAATGTTTTAATAATATTTCAAGGATGCGACCCAAGTTTCAAGAATTAAATCAAAGTAAAACCACAATATGATTTACTTACACGTGTGATTTGATTTTCGTGTCACGGGAACTGACTCATACATTTCTAAGAACTTGTAAGATCAAAGCCGATGTTACAAATGTAACAAACGGTTGGTAAATGGGTCACACTATAAGATTTATTATTTGGAAATAAATTGTAGATTGGATCTTGTGCAGTTATTACTACTGCTGTTTAAAATTTTAAATGTCAATTCATAATGCTTGGATTGGTGGATTCATCCACTTCAAACGAATAGGACCTTTCGTTTGAACGTGACGTGACGTGGGATTTCAGGGCCCCTTTTATTCTCCGTCAGGCTTTTATGTTTATAACTAGCTTTTTCCCGCAGCTTCGCATTGAAATACTATATCGTGAATTCATGCAAGCCTAGTACTTTTTGTTAGGGTGTGTGAAGATTTAAGTTTATTAACTCAAGGAATAATATTTTTCATACAAACAAAAACCCCCTTTAACACCCCCTTAAAAGTAGAATTTCGAAAAACCCCTTCTTAGTGCTCCCCTACATTATAAAAGGAAATTGTGCAAAATTTCACTCACACAGTCCCAATAGTTTCGACTCTGCGTTGATATGTCGGTCAGTCAGTCAGTTTCTCCTTTTATATCTAAGATTAGCTAGGTCTTGAAAATATGATTTGGGTCTACTGATTTAAGTCTAATGGTTAAATGATTACTTTGCGTATGTGTAAGAGATAGCCTCACAAGCTATTCACCCGGTTTTTGAATTGGGATTTTGAAGTTAAGAATTTGTCAAACTATACTTCCAAGAGAGAATTTTTCCAAGCAAAAAAAATAGAATCTTGCGGGCTACATTGAAGAAAGTAGAGATTGACGAGTTCTCAAATTCATATTCTCAATTCAGAAACCGGGAGATAGTTATTGAAATCAATAAAGATTATGATTGTGGTGAAAAGGTTATCACATTAAATAGTACAGTGGTTATAACAAGTTTTTATCAGTCTGTTAAAATAATAACATAAACAATTATAATAAAAAATTAAAATTGGATTTGTCAAACGAAACAAAAAAGCGTTAAAATTGGCACGAAATACAACACCCTAGATAACAATTCAACACAAACTTTATGGTATTGTTACCAAATTATCACAAATTAAGTTTAATGTTGTTAAATACTAAAACGAAAAAACAAGGTCCCACGGCTAGAATGTTAATTGTTATTAATTATTTTAATTGTGTATGTTTAAAATACGTAATATAGAATACGTGGTTTCAATTAATGTTACAACTTAATCAACACACTGTAGAACCACCCACGCACACAAAGCCAAGCACACAAATAATGAGACTAAATCTGTTCAAACAAAGGCTTAGGACTCATAAATACAAAACCAGATTAAATTATTTGGTCAAAGTTTAGCGCTAAACATTAGTTACATATGCTAAATCCAAAACGTTAGCGTGGGTTCGCCGCAATAGTCGATAGAACACCAAATTTATGAACGGACTTTAGAATGCAAATTACCCTTAAATGCTCGCCGCGGTGACCCGAGTAGGCTGCCTCTAATATCAGCGGTAACTGAAGTAATATTTCGGTGAAATATTCAGTACCTATGTAGTTACAGAACATTGAGCTTGAAATCCTTAAAGGGTTAACCGGTTAAGTCAGTCATGTTTGTTATTATACCTAGATATTTTATTAGAAGACTAGGTTGTTTGAAACGCTTTATGAATAAACCGTTATTTAAGTTGCCGGCAGGTTGTAGGATTCGTCATTTTACAAACGGCGCCGTCCGTTTACAAACGCTGGCGGTTTTGCAAAATGCCTAAGGCAAATTGGCAATTCGTTAAATTGTTATAATTTTGATTGTTATCGTATAGTGACCATCATTAAACACATTGGCGATTTTGTATAAATACAAGACTGGATTTGTCTTGTATTTATAAAAAATCCAGGCGAATAAGTTTGAACTGAAACTATAATTGACAAGTATTTGCCAGAACCTTTTCATTTGTGTCTTTAAAGATCTATACTCCATTTGAAATAAGATTAGACATTTAGCTAAACCTTTGTTACAGTCTGTTCAACCGATTTTGACTTATATTGCGTTAGTGGCATGACAAATGGCAGCTGCAGTAAACAGTTGGTATTGTAACCACTTTTCTGTTTGTAATGCTATCCTTATGCCTTTTTTTTTTTTTTTGAGGATGGGAAATTATCAAATAACTTCTCCCGCTCTGGGTGGAGCGGGAGGGCGTGTCAGACTTTTACTGACTAAAACCCACCCGTGTTCCTTCCGTTGCCTGTGTGCCGAGGTCGCGATATCCCTTTCAGACAAACCCGCAACCCCGGCAGTCCTTATGCCTACGGTATAGAAGTCAAAATCGGTTGATCGGACTGTAAAAAAGATTTGTTTAAGAGGGCTTAACCTAAAAGTTGGCAACGTCGCAAATAACTGTCAAATATTTTACCTGTTTTGATTAATTTGGCAATAATACTCAATTGAAATATGAAATGTGGCTAACTAGTGAACTAAAATATTGATAATGAAATGCAATAATTAATATCGTAACACCGAATATTTCGTTTTAGACGTAAAAAAGTATTTGGAATTTTTTTTGATGCCTTTTAAAAAAATTCAATGTAAAAATGAAATTAATTATCAATGTTCTAGTTTACCAGTCAGCAATATTTCATATTTCCATACAGTAATATTGCCATATTAATCAAAACAGCGAAATATTTGACATCTATTTGCGACGTTGCTCACTTTCAGAATACCTAAACGCTCTAATCTTATTTCAAATGGAATAAAGGTACCTACAGAAATAACCATCATTTAATTTTACATTTCTGTTGTTGGATTGCAGAGTAAATTATGTATTTTGCTAAAGTATTTGCATAGCTTTGACTTGTTGAAGACAAACCAAAACTATTTCAATAGTAATAAAGTTTGTATAGTCTAGACAAGGTTTATATTTATGTTTTACTGATCTATCTGCCTATAGTAACACAGTGTAAGAAGTATGTTTATAATATTCTAGGACCTTACATCCAGATTTATTCGTTTTTATACATCTGGCTCAAAACTTCGATTTCATAACACAAATGCACGGAGGCACGGCGCGTTTCAACGCCTCCGATTCGAATGCGAAATTGCTAACTTTTAATAACTTTTTTATGATATTTATATCGCATAAGGAACGTAAAACCCCGCCCCCGTTTTATTTATACCAAAAATTAAAACAAGATCAATCGTCGAATCTTTTCGCCGCATGTTTACATTCAGAGCAATAAAAATAAGGAATATTTCACATGTAAATCGAAGTCATGTGTTATTTTCGTGTAACCTATTTACCTAAGCTTTTGCGCTCCGGTTAATTAAGAGCGGGTATTTAAAAATGTTACATGTGTCTAATTCCTGATACATGACGGCGAATTGGAGCGGTCGTTGGCACACACGTGTTGACGAGAGAGCCGCCAGTGTAACTTGGCCCCTCCTCACATTGACACGCTAAAGACATAAGGGGCAGTTTAGCCTGCGCTATATGGGTCAAACGAACAATGCTTTAGGCCAGTTTACGAGCAATCTCAGTATACAATATTAAGTCAGATATATCATGTTGCATGGAAGAATGCCGTAATGAATAGCTTTTGTTCTTTCGCCAGAGTATAAAGCGTCCATATTGGAGGAAATTACTTCTGTCCATTTTGTTTTGTGATGTAAAATCTTCTTTGACGCTGAAAATTAATTTTACATCGCAGTTTAGAGCGTAATGTTGATGAAATTACAGTTTGTAGTATCCGGTATAATTAAGGTATTCGATGACAGATGTTGCCTTAATCTATTTTCAATTTAGTTCGGCTAATACTGGAAGTTTGTGTTACGAATTATAGTCACGTTATACCTTAATGTTCTTGCAAAAGTTTGGAGAAAGGGTCTATTCGAACGGTTAATAATATTATAGTTGTTTGGAGGTGTATTAGTAAGTTACCTTATGAATTATCATCGGTAACATGTCTTAACATACCCAGGTCGCTTGGTAGAAATTAAGCATAAAAATAGCATTACCTAAAATAGGTGACAAAAATACCGCTTTCAATCTCAATTTATCCAAATTCAAACAGCAAGATTCTCTAGTGAGCCGAAGTCATGTGATTTATCTTCAGAAATCTGTCATGTAAACCCGTACTGTCGCGGGCTCAGAGCCAAACGGTTTCACTTCCCTTTGTCAGGGGTGCCACGTCGCCAACTCGATCTCTCATTGAAATGTTACAAAGGTAAGCCCTAATGAAATTTTACATAATATGGGCAGCGATTTATAGCAACCTTTTCTTACTGTTGAAATATTTTCTCTGTGGTTTTTGTTTGGCCTGATGACGGTTGACTGAAGCCGGGGAGTAAATCACGGTTTTAACAATAGCACTCACAAAATTAATGTTAAGTTGGAGATTTATTCATGTTTTCAAGAACTGAATAGGTTACGTGATCCGTAAATGATGTTAAGTTCTGTTCACATCAGAATAATACATTTAATTGCTGCCCTTTTGCTGAAAATATTTATTTCTGACATTCTGATGTGATGTATAGAGAGAGATCCTCCAAGAGGGAATCATTTACTAATGACATCTATTTTTAGCAGAAAAGATATTACGAGAATGGAGTCGTAAAGTGGATATCTAGTCCACATATTCTATCCATATTTTTAATACTTTTTTAAGGATATGTTATTGTTCTTAATGGTTAATTGTTGTAAAAGTTGCAAGATAGATAAATAGCACCAATGAGCAATTTGGTGGCTCAGTAAAAAAAAAAAAAAAAAAAAAAAATATTTTATTTCACATAAACCTACAAGGGCACTTATGAAACGTCAGAAGCTAGGTGCACGGTTCCAATTGGTCGTTTCCTATGGAGAAGAGCCGGCAAGAAACTCCACAGTTACTCTTTTAAAAGTAAATGGTTTTTACAATGTTTCCAAATTACAGTGTTAAAAGGTATGAGAGCACAGTGTAGGCCCATCAACAAGTACCAGGTACTTAGCAAAATATAAAATGGTCCACAGATCTACAGTCTGTTATGTCTACAACGTTCTCAAATTCACAAAATTTAAAAGAAAATAATCTATATAAAAGATAAATAAAATAATAAAAATAAAAACCTATTTATACCAAATGACAATGGTTGACACTACAGCTGCAACAAATCAAATTTAATAAAAAATATAGAATATTGTAAGTATACAATGTCAAATACAGTGTTACAATTAACTCAGTTTATTCCTAGTACCTGGTCGACGGAGCTCTGCTCGGGAGAAAATAGATAAACATAACGTCCAGGAATACCAACGTTGTATCACATTCCCGTGGCTGTGAAAATAGAGAAAACTAATTTTCTCAAATATAAGGTCTAGCTGGATCGACTTTTCGCCCCCGCAAACCCCTATATTGCAACTTTCATCGAAATTGTTAGAACCGTTTTCGAAAACGTATTATAATTACAAATATATATATTATTACCTGGGCGACCGAGCTCTGCTCGGGAAAACATAGAGAAAACAAATTTTCCCAGATAAGAGACCTAGCTAGTTCGATTCGCCTCCGTAAACCACTATATTGTAACTTTCATCGAAATCGTTAGAGCCGTTTTCGAGAACGTGATTACAAATATACAATATTATACAAATATTACTCATTTAATAGTATAGGATATTGAATTGCACACAAAGATGCATTTTTTTTTTTTAATGTATAATAAACTTTCTCATAAAGAATTCGTTTCTTAATTGTGTGGTAACCCTACTCTCATGCGCAGACCTAATTGGTAGTGCCGAGCTCGTATCTCAGCGTCGTCACCACACTAACCACACGTGTTGTCTCAAAGGGACAGCTCTTTTGTTCCTTTTACCGGCCATCATATGTCGAACATATTGGACGGCGATATACTTTGAAATGCTTGAAATCTTCCTGTTATATCGTGACTATAAAATGGACGTGACATCTGCGTTTATGTTTTCTTTTGTTTATTGTGTGTTAAAAGTTTTATTGCATGGAAAATGTGCTCGTTTGTACTTGCAAGTGAAGATATAACTTAGAGTAGATATCACAAAGTTCAGAATACCTAAGCTAGTGTGAAGGCCATTTACAAAATATAGGAATACTAGCTGTTGCCTGCGACTTCGTCTGCGATCCATAACGAAAAGTAGCTTATATTCTTCTCCAGGCCATGGTCTACCTATGTGACAAATTTCATTTAAATCCGTTCAGCTGTTTTAGCGTGAAAGCGTAACAAACAAACTCACTTTCGCATTTACAATATTAGTTAGGATAAAATAAAATAGGAGCCAATTGCTTCCAAAATAAATTATCTTTTTCAAGTGGAGCGGAAATTCTTGCTTGAAGATTGCTTTTTAAAGAACCTAAGTATTTTTCCACTTTTTGTTAGGTCCAATTATTCAAACGTTTATTCTAATGAAGAGACCTAAATTGTCTCAGTAAACTTCCTAAGCACCTTAGGTAATAAATTCGTTCCTAATGATCACGACCGGTATCTGAATTCGAATAAGGCAATAAATTCTCAGTAATTTCCGACTTTAGTTTAGGAAAGCTAATAAGTCATATATTATTTGCATGACATTTAACATTTTACCTTTAACCTAGATTAATTATGAAAGCGAATTCACATTCGGATATCGTACCTTCCCAAGATTTAGTAGGTATAATTTTATTTGTGTGGAAGGTACAGTCGGCACCGTAATTTATAACATTTTCAAATTTTCACAGAAGTAAATTCTCGACTAAACTAAAACGTGAAGCTTTTCTGCTAGTTAGGTAGGTACAGTTATTTTCACAAAATTATTATATTATTATTAAATACAGCATGTATCAGAAATGTATGGTCATATTTAAGGGTATGGTACAGATACAGACCATCAAACTGAACAAGTTTCTCCATGGTGCCAACATCCTAATCGCGATAAAATATCAACTGTACCATGCAAAACTTCAATACCTCCTCGACTCAAATGTATGTGACGGCTGATTATTTGTTCTGATATTGGTCCCATGGAGACAGTTGCTCAGTTTGAAGGTGATACACACCCTTAAATATGACCACACCTTTTGGATACATGCTGTATAAAGATGGCAGGAACATCGACGCGAAAACTGCTACCATGGATTCAGTACATGATTCTGGACCACTGCGTTGAAATTTCTCGTCGGTTATTAAAAAAGAAATCTGCTGTATCATACAAAAATGCAATACTTACGCGGTCAAAATGTATGGAACATGTGGTTATGGAATGGAATGTGTGGTAACAGTTTTCGCGTCGATGTCCCTACCACCCTGTATATGACTTTTCTTTCATGAATGGTTTTCGAACTTTTGATGCTACCTGTACGTCAATTTGTTTCTATTAGGGCTGTACCCTTTACATAATTAGGGTTCCGCAATGTTAACAATAAGAGCTTTATAGTATTTTAAACCATATTTGTGGACCGTAGGAGAGCGTCTGAAATTGTTGCGGTATTTTATGGAAGCTAGCGGTTCCGTGAAAGGAGAGTGGGTTTTTGTTCTAAAGTATTAATTGCTTTTGGAAATAAGGCTTGATAGGTCGCTGAAATACGTTTTTGCTTGTAATATGAGTTATCGAATTGGTTTGAGGTAGTTATCCACTGTAACACATCAATAGATCGAGAGATTAGTAATACGGTCTAGTATTTACGTATCAGTTATATGTTTAAATATGATAAGCACCTTAAGGTATGTAATTTTAACTTGCTCCTTATTATTTTTCCGACTAGCGTCATAACCAAAATTTAAAAAATGAAAATGACAGTTCGAAAAAGTGACATCCACCTGTCATGTGGAGAAATATTTGTTTGAAAATTGTTTCACATTATCGCGACTTGACTGTTCTTGACCGTTCATATAAAGTGGTATTTTGAATTGGTCTAAACATTAGACTAACAAAAAACCACTACAGTTTTTATATAGTCAATATAATTACTTGGTAAGTATCTCTAATGGTATTTCAGGAAACGTCATCACGCTTCCCAGCTAACGCACTAGGAAGTGGTGAAGGGTGGGCGTTTTGGGGGACTGTCTTATGTAATTTTGACGTTCGAAAAGTGCTGATGCTCAGCCTAGTTTGAATAAATGACTTTTGAATTTTGAATTTTGCTTGACCGGTCTCTGGATTTGTACCCAGTTGATTGATGGCAATAGGCTCGCTCCCTATTACATGAGATTTAAACAAAACTGGCGAAATATGGGGGTGGGTATAGATGCCCTTCTGCCCATAACTGGCGAAATAGATACTATAGAAGCCCCTCTGCCTAACCCATCGGGGTATACAGGCGTGATGTTATGTTATGATAAGACCCTACAATAACTGTTTATTTATGTAAAACTCACCTACGACAGTCTTTTGATAAAGCCCTGATCAAACACGTATCTATTTGTAGACGTTTACATTTCCCAGGAATGGCCTTTGTAGTTGGGCGTGAGGAAATAGGGTCGTAGTATAGCTCCCCATGTAAGAATGGTTTACTCTACAAGTCTCACGTCATTCATTCAGTGTATAAAATAAATCTGTTATGACGACGTTAACAAGTATAACACAACAAGCAGTGCAGTGATGGCTCAGCAGTAACAGCCGTGATTTACGAGTTGTAGGCCATAAGTTCGAACCTTGACAGGCGCTTTACTTTCTGTAAATTATTTAAACAACACTGCTCTCAAAACGGTGAAGGAAAACATCGTGAGGAAAAACCGGCATGTCCTAGAACCAAAAATTCGAAGACATGTGACATCTACGAACCCGCACTCTGCGTGGTGGATTCCGGCACACTCTCTCTCTCAGAGAGGAGGCCTCCCAGCAGTGGGAACATTATAGGCTGGTGTATGCTTGAGCCATGCGTCCAAAGGGATTTGCGATCGTCAAAATGTAGAACTCCCATGCGCTATTGAACAAAGGGGATGAATTTTCTAAAATCTTTTCTTAATTCTCGTTTTCGTTTCAAAAGGAACTCTTGTGCAATTTCTTGTTCTCAGACCCACCGGTTTAGTACTGTGCACAGGGGCTGTGTTATGACTTGTTAAAGCAATCATCGTTCCAGTGTGAGAGAGAGATGAAAGCTATACAGGACGAATAGCACTATCCTTATTTCACAACGGAAAGGTGATGGTTTTAACACGTCATAGTAAGGCCCCTGTGCGTTGTCTTTCAATGAATTAATGAATTTGATTAAATAGATAATCCTGTTTAGAAATGTTTTGGCAAAATCAAGACAGAATTAAGTGGAAAATATGCAATATTTTCTTCGAATCATCTTTAACATACTCGAGTTTAGTGGCTACGCAGTGTCAAGTCTTGTGGTTCGATTTCAAGGAAGGCATTTTTTTTTTTACTTCCTTGATACTACTGGTTCTACACTGGTAATGGGTATTTTTCTACTTATTTTTGTATTTTTTTTTTTGTAATATGCGTTTAGTTTGTGCAGAATAAACACATTTTCTTTCTTTATAAATTCGTTATTGGCGAAGGTCTATGAAAAATGTTTTTTTTTTAACGGCAGCGTGTTCGCTCTTGGCCTGCATTTCACCTGATGGTAAGTGATGATCAGGCCGAAGGTGGAAGCGAGCTTCACCCGGAATCCTCAACCACAGAGGAACTGGCTATCTTACCTCTAACTGCCGAAACACAACAACGCTGTTAACATTGTTGTTATGGCGACAGACTTAGTTAAGATGGTGGCAGCTAGCCAGGCGGACTTAGAACAACCACCAACCAAACCTTTTGCCGATTTTTGGCGTCTTCTTATTAAACTAAACTACTAAGGTACCCACAGGTACACCATTTCGTATTTTACTTCTTATTTCTAATTGGAAAACTACTAATACCGTAAATTATGTTCGCTACTAGAACTGTGAACCTCAAAAACTAGCTAAGTACTAGCTTAATCACTTGACCTAGTAATAAAACTTTAGCTGAACTTGGCACAATTCCATTATCAGATCTAATTACTGTCTAATTTTACGGGTTTCTAAGTTTCCCTAAGTTACAGATGCACTCGACTGTCGCTAATCTTAATTAAGTAATTAGTGGTCCGTTTGATAAGGCTTTCTGTTGCTATAAATGGGACTTTTTATATAGTTTCTAGTCTCATTTGTACGACAGGAATGAAAGGATTTTGTGCAATGTACCTACAGTTTGGGAAATAAATGATTAACAATTTGATATCCTATCCAAATTGACGTCAATTTAACGTGTTATAACCATTTCAAACAACTGTCAAAGAATGATAGTTGTAATTTGAATATAAATACGGATAATTCTAGTTGAATCAGTTTGCTTAAAAAATTATTGTTATCACATTCAGGTCTGAAAAATTTATAGCACAATGTGCCGAGTTATTTTCATAAATATATATATACTAGCTTCCGCCAGCGGCTTCATCTTCAATAAATTATAGCCTATGTTACTCAGTGACAATAAAGCATTCTACTAGTGAAATATTTATAAATATTTTTTGAATCATTTCAGTAATTTCTGAGTTTATTCATTGCAAACAAAAATACAAATCTTTTCTCTTTATTCAAATTCCAAAGTCATTTATTCAAACTAGGCTGAAAATCAGCACTTTTCGAACGTCAAAATTACATAAAACAGTCCCCCAAAAACGCCCGTCCTTCACCACTTCCTAGAGCTTTAGCTGGTTATAATATTAGTGTAGATTATTAAGTAGAATAATAATTCTTATAGATATATTATGTACATTCTATTCCATGGACCTTCTGCCCTCGAGTTTGGCATGAGTAACAAGAAAATAGCTCATATTTTCGACATGTAAATAAGTCGTGGTGGGTTGACTGGTTACTAAAGGAGTTTCATTTGTATAGGTATTATTACGCATTAAGACTCCCACAGACTGCCGCGACGTGACAGCACGACCCGACTCTAGTAGAACAATTTCTATGAAAAATTCATAGAAATTGTTCTACCTGAATCGCATCGCACGCGCCTGTTTGCGGAGCCTTTACGGTATTTAAAACTCACATGACGATCCCGCTACAATAACTGACAGACAAACATCACAAAAGAAAAATATGTTCAACAAAAAAAAAACTCTCCGTCCATATAGACTACATTTCATTTGTGTTATTTGAACAGGCATTCACAGCCGTGCAGCCTTCAATAATAATAAATGATGGTAATCTGAATGTCCCAGATATTTTAATCAACCTTTATTTAACGCACCCTTTTTCGGTTGTGTGGTACCGGAAAGTAATTTTTATGAACCTCGCGTGGACATGATTTTGAGTATGGTCGAGTTAACCGTATTTTTGGGCGTTCGATGTTTTTTGAAGAAATTATTTGTAGACAATTTAAAAGCTGCTGTTTTTGTAATTGGATTTTTTTAATAAATAGGTGTAGGTATTTGAGGGGAAATTTTATCGCCAGATGTGTGATTTTTTACGAAGCGTGTAGTTTGTTTTTTTTTAGAAAAGTGAACGGCAATATTATTCATCTAAATTAATTTATTTTTATCTCTTTTCTTAACTTTCACAAGATCGAGAAATATACAGAGAATCTTTACGGAAATTGCACTATATTAATTAATTAATCATTTATTTCAGGAAATATTCCCATATTAAGCACTACAAATTACATAGAAATACCTAACCAATAATACCTTGACAATTCAAAAGTGCCTGTAATGGTTTAATTGAAATAAATGATTTGAGTTTGATAATATACACAAGGATTCAATAAACATTCAAACATTACACATTAAAAACATTGCATTAAAAATAATTTTAACTTAAATTACAATTATAGTTATTAGGTTACAATTGATTAAATTACATTTAATTATAATGATGAAAGATAAATCACTTAAAATGGTGACGAACTGTAATCCAGGTGCATCCACCTCTCCAACACCACCGAGTCCCACCGTTCGGACAATACGCTGAGCTTGCAGTTAGTGCTGCATCGTAAGTGACTTAGTAGTATTACCCAATTACAGATTATTCTCTTATTTCTCTTACAAAATCTCCAAGATCGGTATCATGACTCACACTTTGTGACAAGTGCTCACATCGTTACTATCGTTTTTTACGCTCTTAAGGACATCCATCCTGTAAGGGAAATACGCATGTTACTTACGAGCATCTCAAACCTATAAATAAACAATACGACATCCGAAATCGATTTCATCGACGATAACGTTTGTAATTGACATTTGTTTGCAAATATTTATGAATAGCTTTTGCTCATGGCATGACTCGCGTAGACGTCGGAAATTATCCCACGGGAACTGGAATAAAAAATATTCTTCACTAAACACTCATCCAAATCCTTACAGCCATTTTAAGTCGTGAAGAGGTTATAGACAGACATAGTTACTTTCGCAGTGATAATATAACTATCTTTTTCCCAGGGCTTTGCCCACGTGGATGTCGGAAAATATTCCAGGGGAACGTACTACTGGAATTAAAACTACCTTACGTGGTATTCAGGTTATAAACTATCTACGTGCCAAATTTCGTCCAAATCCGTTCAGCCGTTTTTGCGCCAATCGGGAACATACAGGCAGAGTGAGAGTTACTATTTTTATTATATTTATAGATAGATCAGAGCAGGGCAGAGTAGTGGTGGCCCAGCGGTAATGGCCCTGACTTATTACGAGTTGTATGTAGGTCATGGGTTCGAACCTAGGCAGGCGCTTTACTTTGTGTTAACAATTTCATCACGACTGCTCTCAAAGGTGAAGGAAAACATCGTGAGGAAACCGGCATGTCGTGGAACCAAGAATTCGAAGGCGTGTGACATCTACCAACCCGCCCTGGGCCCGCGTGGTAGATTACAGACCACTCTCTCTCGAAGAGAGGAGGCCTGTATCCCAGCAATGGGAACATTCTAATGTTCCCATTTTAACAACCAAAACTCTGTCAATGTCGTCCTCCACTTCTGCTTACTCAATACTTAAAGAATGTGTACCAGAATGTAACAAACTTTTTGAATTCACAATTATTAATGCTAAAGACATTATAGAATCTTTTAAAAAACTTGATGTAAAAAAAACTGCTGACCTTTGGGGATTATCAGTACATACCATGTCTTCAATAATTGATGTTATTTCACCCTTTTTAGCAATAGTTTTTAACTCTTGTATTGCATCTGGTGTATTTCCTGATTTGATGAAACTTAGCAAAGTGATTCCACTGTTCAAATCTGGCAGCACAACTGATCCCACAAATTTTCGGCCTATTTCGATATTACCTACATTGAGCAAAATCTATGAAAAATTAATTTTAAAACAAATGTTAGGACATTTCAATGTACATAATTTACTCCATCTGAAACAGTTTGGTTTTACTAAGGGTCGTTCAACTACAGACGCGGGCGTGGAATTACTGAAAAGCATATTCGAGGCCTGGGAGGAGTCGCAAGATGCTCTTGGCATTTTCTGCGACTTGTCCAAAGCCTTCGATTGCGTACATCATGATACTCTCATCAGGAAACTGTACCACTATGGTATGAGGGACAAGGCTCTTGACCTTCTGACTTCTTATCTGAATAATAGAATTCAGAGGGTCGACGTAAATGGCAAGAGATCTGCAGGATCTGCGGTCACCATGGGCGTTCCGCAGGGTTCAATTCTAGGTCCTTTCTTATTTTTAATTTATATAAATGACTTACCTTACCACATAAGGGATAATCACAAGATCGTATTATTCGCGGATGACACTTCCCTCATTTTTAAAATCAAACGTCAGCTAGTCAATTTTGAACAAGTCAACGATGCACTCTCTAAAGTTGTGCATTGGTTTAATGTAAATAATCTTCTCCTGAACGAAAAAAAGACTAAACTCATAAAATTTTCAACGCCAAATGTCAGGCAGCTAACTACCAATGTTCAAGTTAATGGAATAGAGTTGGACCCTGTTGAGTCAACAGTTTTTCTTGGAATAACTATTGACGGTAAATTACAATGGGGCCCACACATAGAAAAATTGTCAGGTAGGCTCAGTTCCGCCGCCTATGCTGTTAAAAAAATTAGACAGATAACTGACGTAGATACAGCTAGAATTGTTTATTTTAGTTATTTTCATAGTCTTATGTCTTATGGGATTCTTCTCTGGGGAACCTGTGCGGACATTAATACAATCTTTGTTCTACAGAAAAGGGCTGTTCGAGCCATTTACAACCTCGGTCCAAGAGATTCCCTTCGGGAGAAATTCAGAGAAATAAATATTCTTACTGTAACCTCACAATATATTTTCGAAAACCTATTGTATGTACACAAAAATATATCAAATTATAAGAAAATGTCCGATATTCATAGTTTAAATACCAGGAACAAACACAACCTTGCTGTACATCGCACACGTCTCCACAGAGTAGGCAACTCGTTCATGGGTCAATGTATACGCTTTTACAACAAACTTCCCATTGACATTCGAAACTTACCCATTAAACGATTTAAAAACTGTATTAAAACCAAACTTTGTAAAAAAGGGTACTATAAAATTTCAGATTATTTAGAAGATAAAAAAGCTTGGGATTGAGCTGCTCGCTCTGCTAAGCCTTGTGAAAACCATAAAACTTGACATTTTGCTTATTCATCACAATAAACCAGTTTTATATAAATATTGACATTGTTGAAAATTATATTCAAACTGCACACGATTACTTTGTAAAGTATCATATTATTTTAATTATTGTGAATGTGAGGACTATGTGGATATTTTATTTTTATGTTTTCTCTTTCATTTATTTTTTCTATCTCATTTAGTTTTAATGATGGTCTGGCAGTTTGAGTAGTTGATGCGGCCTAGACAAATATCCTTTCTTTGGTATTGTTCGTCGAGTTGAGCTCCTTCAATTTTGAGTTGAGCTCCACGATTACTGACAAATGCTTGCACTGACTGGACAGGTCCACTCAAATCTGTGTGGTTCTTTCCTCAAAAGACCATTTCAGACACTGATCCACATGGTCCTCATATGACTTGACCAAGATTATGTCTGGACTTTAAAAGAGACTACGACCTCTGAGTTTGTTTCGGCCTTTCTTCTCAGAGTAGTCACATAGGAAACACCGACCTCATCTAGCTTATTTTTAATTTTTTTTTTTATATGACGTGTAAAAGTGATTCCGATATCCTATTTACAGAATAAACAATTTCATTTCATTTCATTTCATTTCATTTCATTTCATTTCATTTCTAGACTGATTATATTATAGACTAGCTGCCCGCCCCGGCTTCGCACGGGTAGCACTAAGTACTTATCTACGGCGCACCTACCTACCTACCCTACCCACACCTACCTACCCTACCTACACCTACTTACCCTACCTACACCTATCTACCCTACCTACACCTACCTACCTACCCTACCTACACCTACCTACCTTACCTACAATACTTTCCGCAGCGCATGCGACGAAAGATGTTTTATGGCATTTTTTTTACATTTTGGGTTACGTTACTAAAGTTTTAGTAAGGATCCCTAATCTTTTCTAGCAATAAATATAGCCTATGTTACTCAAGGTGAATGTAGTTTTCTAATGGTGAAAGAATTTTTGAAATCGGCGCAGTAGTTTTTGAGTTTATTCATTACAAACATACACACAAAAATACAAATCTTTCCTCTTTATAATATTATTATATATTATAATTATATATTACCTATATTATATTATATTATATTATATTAAAAGTGTAGATAGATATAAGGAAGTACGGACAAACGATAAAACAATCTTCGTATTGTAGTTAAATAACACATCTACAGTTTAATAAAACATTCGCTCGTATCTCGTGCGAATGATGTCACTTCCGTCACAGACAGATGAGGCATGTATATGCAAGTGAATATCATTTTGTAATTTGCATTCTGCGCTTGCGCCTAGTTCCTATATCGATTTATTTTGAGTCACTCCTATCGATAATCGTAGTGCCGATGTATCGATCATGTGTTTTTATGGAACGAATATAATATATAAATAATAATTTAGGAATTAATGAACAAAATAATGTTTAATTCGTCCTCCGAATGAAGCATAAACCTATAATGTTCCCACTGCTGGGACACAGGCCTCCTCCTCCTCCTCCTCTACTTGAAGTATCTGCTATACTTCAATAAAAAAAACAATCTGCCTAGCCTTTTCCCAACTATGTTTGGGTCGGCTTCCAGTCTAACCGGATACAGCTGAATACTGTATTATCGAACCGTGCGGCTGTTATTACTTAGCCACGAGCTCCTCAAAAAAAAAAAATATTACTTCAAAAATAACAAACAAACTCGCATGCAAGGAACTCACAGAGATAACTAATATTTTTCATTTTTATTTGACGGAAGAGCTTACAACAGCTAAAGCGCGGTCACTTTCGGACTGCATAGAAATGAAAGAGAAGCGCGATGACACGACGCAGATAATTTATTGCAAAATATGAAGCAGTTAGCGATATACAGAAAATCTATTGATTGGACTAGAAAATTAAAACACTATTATGCTAATATGTAGCTTGTAGAATAATCTGACAAAAAATCAGAATGATTGCATGTAAATTAATATGATTTTTAATCGTTAAAAGAAATTTTTAGAGGTGTCTTCATGATTTTTTTCTATCGTATCAAATTAGTTGTATTATGTTTTTAACACACTATCATACTAGCATATATCCTGAAAAATATCATATATTTTTCTGATTTTGTTTACTGCAGTGGATCATATAATTTTACGCATTATAAAACTTGCGTTTAGGCACGTTTAGGTCCTGTAGTCCCCTGAAAACAAGTGTTACTATGAATAGACTGAGGAATGATGGGATAAGACAACGTTGTTTTTTATAAGAAGATGTAGTGATAAAAATTTAAGAGATGCTTAGGTGACTTGGTCATGTTGAGAGGATGAATCAAAGGCGAAGGCAGATGAGAGCGAAAACGCCGGGAGGGGACGCCCTACAAGGACATAATTGACCTTATTGGAGATGTTCTTCAGAAAGTTTAGATGCGTAGTACTCCGGCGTGCGTGTATGACCAGATGTATGAACGTATACGAAGCAAAAGGACTATGTAAGGATCGTTGCAGGTGGCGTTCTGTAGTGTCTGCTTACCCCCCATGAAGAAGGCGTGGGTTTAGTATGTATATATGAAAACAAAATAAGTACCAACTTCAGTACATACAAAATGTAGCAGAAATAAAACCCAAAATTAATAAAAAGAAGGCTACGAGAAACAAATTAGTAAATATTTTCATTGGAAATTATAAAATTTTGTTCAAAATCTAATACTTTCCAAAAAGTATTCAATCCCTTCATAATTGAATACGGCAAAGTTAATAAGCAAACTTGGATAAGCGGAAAACAATTTTAATAGCAACATAGTTCGGTAAACACTTTCCTAATATGAAATATCGAAGCAATGGAGATACAAAAACAAAACTCATTTTCACAATACACAGGGTGCGCTTAACGGGCAAGCCCATTTTTTTTAGTTCACTGTGGAACATAACCCGCTTTAGTATCTAAGTATGTTATAAGCTAGCAAAAGACTAGCTCACATAACATAACATCACGCATGCGTTCCCCGAAGGGTTAAGCCGAAGTACACCTACCTATTATAGTGCACGCACCTTTCGCCAGTTATGTTTAAGTCCCATATAATAGGAATCGAGCCTATTGCCATCAACCGGATACAAATCCAGACTCCGGGCTGCTACTGCCCGTCCTTTTTTTTTTTTTTTTTGAGGATGAGAAATTATCAAACAGCTTCTCCTTGACCTGGGAATCGAATCTCATGCTCAGCAGTAGCGCTTGCAACCACTAGACACACACACACATTAGTATAAAAACCTATTAAATAAAATGAGTTAGGAAAGTGAGACCGATGAAGTCAAATACAATTTGGATAATCTTAACTATAAGCCGAAGAAAAATCTACCAAAGGTGGTGGTCGTAATTTTAATTTGATATGGATTATGAGGTTCAAACAATTGCTTTTGTAGCTTGCATACTCGTTTTTTTCAGAAATGTTTTCTTTATTGCATTAATCAGAAAACCAGAAAATATCTTGAACAGGTCATATGGTAACGCTTATAGCCGTTGCGGTGAAAATAAACCACAGCAGTCCCCTTGCAATTCACTTAAAAAGTTGTCCCACAACAGTTTTACATACAGTTCCCGAAGTAAGTTTTTCTGTTATATCCGTAATCTATGGCTCACTTTACATAACCGTCGTTCTCATTAACCCCAAAGGTTTACGCGGAAATGTACCCTCATTTCTGAAGGTATTAAGCGCAACGTCTTATGTTACAGAGATTAGGTACAGTTCAGATCATAGTTTAAGTACAAAGAGAATGGGAGAGGCAAAATGCGCGCCCTAGCGCCCCTAGTCGCCGCAGGAGACGCCCCGGGCGTCGGGAGTCGCGAGCCGACTTCCGGCCACCGTAGGCGCGGGCTTGCGGACGGTGAGCAATGGGTAGCTCGCCGTCCGATAGGGACCAGGCCCGGGTCGACGGCGCGTTGTGTTCCACGCGCGCCTCAAAGAGATGTCAGCACCAACTGACGGGGTCCGGAAGGGCCAATGCCTGCCGGGGTTGCGGGTTTGTCTGAAAGGGATATCGCGACCTCGGCACGCAGGCAACGGAAGGAACACGGGTGGGTTTTAGTCAGTAAAAGTCTGACACGCCCTCCCGCTCCACCCAGAGCGGGAGAAGTTATTTGATAATTTCCCATCCTCAAAAAAAAAAAAAAAAAGGTACAGTTTAAGTACAAAGAGAACACGGCGCACTATTGTCATCATCAGATGATGATGACAATAGTGCGCCGTGTTCTGGTTAGCATAGTTGGGAAAAAGCTAGGCAGATGCCTAGCTTTTTCCCAACTATGCTGTGGTCGGCTTCTAGTCCAACTGAATGCTGCTGAATACCAGTATTTTACATGGAGCGAGCCCATCTGACCTCCATAACCCACACCCAGTTACTGGGTAACGCGATACCTCTTGGTACGATTAGTCGGACATACCTATTTATTATATCTACCTAGCCTTTTCCAAACTATGTTGGGGTCGGATTCCAGTCTCATCGGACGCAGCTGAATATTTAGCATGGAGTGATGGACTGTCATACCGTTGTCAATCCTACAAAAATACCTATAACAGCCGTTAAGGTACTGGCCAAGTTTGACCGTAGGATAAAATTGAATAGCTGAAGCCAGATGACAATCGCTCCAAGTGTAATACAGATATCCAGTCACATCTGCTTAGAGTCTGAATAACGCAACATATTTTAGAAATACGCTATTAGTGAATGCATGAATAAATGAATGAATGAAATAAATGAATGAAAAGCACCGATCCCGGCGTGGTTTAACCAGACTCGATAAATTGAATGAACCCCAAGATTTGCACTAGCCCCTAGAGCCTCATGTTTCATGGGACTACAGAGGGATTTCATTGCATACTTGATTTTATACTTCATTGCATATGAAGGCGTAGACCGGGTGGCGCGGTAATGGTAGGGAAGACGTGCCCTCAGGATATGGAAACATTTGCGAGCCATATTACAACAACATATAGAAAAAGCTAGGTCGAAAATAGTTATGAGAACAAAGACTTGGAGCATCTACATTATATTTTATTTCCTTATTATGTTGCTAAATAAAATAAGACCGAATAGGCAACCGGGTGTAGCGCCATTTTGCAGAGGCTTATTCCCAGTAGTGGATTGCGATATACTCATGTTGAGATAATATTGTCTCATAGTTAAGGATAACATTACTTTTAACAAGTAGTGCCCACCATTATAGGAATAGGTACGAAATAAAAAAGTGGCTTACTCCGTGCTCTAGTGGAATCTAAATGAAATCATTTTGGGTATTTATATTTCGTGAGTCCAAACGTATTCTATTGGAATGCAAATTAAATCAATTTGGGTATTTAGGGCTTTCCTAAGTCCAAAACAGATACAAACAGTATAATTGTGATAAAATCATAGTTATGTAAGAACAAGTACTGTGCATCACATATCACAGTAGCAACAAATTCGTTATTCTTTCTTGAGGTTCCTGTCACCGAGATAATGGACGTAGTTTTACTTAGATGGACTCTAAATGGAAACATTGTGGGGATTTAGGGTTTGTCTGAGTCCAAAACAAGCACCTATTCAAAATCTTATAGTATCAAACAAGTTAAATTTTGCATCGTATGTCCAAGTCACAACAAAACCTTTTTTTTTTTTTTGAGTTTGAGAAATTATCAAATAACTTCTCCCACTTTGGGCGGAGCGGAAGGGCGTGTCAGACTTTTACTGACTAAACCCACCGTGTTCCTTCCGTTGCCTGTGTGCCAGGGCCACAATATCCCTTTCGGACAAGCTCGCAACCCTGGCAGGCATTGGCCCTAACGGACCCCGTCAGTTGGTGCAGACATCTCTTTGAGGCGCGCGTGGAATACAACGCGTCGTCGACCCGGGCCTGGTCCTTATCGGACAGCGAGCGAGAATCGCAACACACCCTGCTAATTCTTTCTTGACTTTCCTACCACCAAGCCACCAAGATAGTATACGTACATTTGTCTAATGTGTTGGAAGTTACAGAGAGCCATTCGGATCACTTGAGTTCTTCATTTATCAGCCTAATAAGTCTTATGTAACACGTCTGGAGTGGTTGGTGATTAAGGCAATTTCACTTCTTACGAGCTACAACTTCTGAAGAGTTTTTTGAGTATAATTCCTTACGGAGTTCTATGAAAATCATAAACTTTTTCTGGATGGTGTTCTATTTATTTAATGAGTTATATTATAACAAAACGGTCACCGCAATTATAATTTGTACTATTTCATATAATCTACAAACATGCTGTACAATTATAAGCTTTATTACCACAGCTGAACGACCAAAATATCATAATTGTACACTTAGATATATCTTCCAAGATAAAAGTTCCAGAAAATATATCATTACGATAACATCGAGGCATTAATTTCACAAATGTTAAAAATTTCTGCAAAGAAGTGAAACAAAAAGTTTTGTGTAAGACACCGAGATACCTAAGTTTTAAATAAACTTCAGTCCTGAAGTTCTTGACACCGATTTTCTTGTTAGCAAAAGTAAAACTTACGAGCGGAGTCTAATCTAAGTTTTTATAACTTACTAGCTGCGCTCCGCGGTTTCACCCGCATAAATCTCGTTTCCGTGGAAATATCGGGATAAAAAGTATTCTATGTGTTAATCCAGGTTATAAACTAACTGTATTTCAAATTTCATTTAGATCCGTTCAGTAGCTTTTGCGTGAAAGAGTAACAAACATCCATCCATCCATCCTCACAAACTTTAGCATGATATTGAACATGACACTAATACGAGTACCTTTGTAAAATTTACGTCGTGTTTGCCGCGCTTTTTCATGCAAATGAAATGCAAAAACAAAATGGCGTTCCATTTTTTCTAACTACCCTGCAGAGGTTAGCAAAATATAAGCGAGATAATTTAATACCTGCACTATAAGACGTTAAAATAATTGGCAACAAACTTTGTGAAGGTGGTGAGAGCACCTTTGTACATATGTAGATAACTAATCAAAATGCATAAATTTCTTCAACAATGTCAGTGCAGAGACAACCAGTCCAAAATTCAAAGTCTTGCCCTGAAAAGTTTCTCCACTCTAAAATAAGTGAAGCGAATTTAAACTTGAGTAAGTATCTTAGTACTTTGACAAAGACTTGAATGCTCAAACTTGGCTGTGGTTAAAACTATCAACACTTTCGTAGACTGGAATCTAGAATGTCTAATTAATTGAATTTTAGTCTAATCTGAATTGTCAAGCTGGTCTACGAGATTTACATAGTCTTTGTGAAAGTGTCAACTGTTGGTCGACTGTATTAATTGTTATCAAGAATACCTTATCTCAAACTCAAAGTGTTTATTTCAAATAAACCAATTACAGGCACTTTTGAATTGTCAAGGGGTCGGTCAGTCAGGAAGATGAAGCTAGTTGCCAGCTAAGCAACCTATGGAGAAGAACGGGCAAGAAACTCCACGGACACTCTTTAAAATCGAAATATGGTTACAAATCATAATATGGTTGCAAAGTAATTTTAATATAAATTATTTTTCTCTCGTTGTCTAAAAATTTAATATTCCTAAAATTAGTTAGCCCTTTTGCAGAATTTGTTCCCCCGAAAAAGGATGACATGAAAGCTCTGAAAATATTGATATCGGACGGCTTACCTGCCTATAAAAAGATTTCCCGTGGGTTTTGACCCATTTTATCGGAGATATTAACTGATTATCGAATGGCTAACCGACCATTAGGATCAAAACTTTATTATAAAATTGATACCAAAATTATATACATAGATTATAATGTATAGTAGATATAACTATACATTATAATCTATGTATATAATATAAAATAGTAACGAAGACAAAACTGTACATTGATATTTTTGAAAAAAGTTAATGCTACGAGGTGTGGGAACGAGTCTGATGCCGAAAATATAGTTATTTTAATTTTTGTCCGTTTAAAAAGAACATAATTGAAACGAATAATCGCGAAGAAAATAACACAGAATAAAAAAAGAAACAAGTTGAGGGAAAACATGCGTCACATCCACGCAAAACGTTTGCTAACGTTTGCTTTTTTTTTTGCGTTTAACTTTTGTTCGTAAGTTCCGGATTGGTGCAATAGCGGCTCAACGGATTTGGATGAAATTTGGCACACAGATAGTCTATAACTTGGATTAACACATAGAGAACTTTTGATTTCAGTAGTACGTTCCCGTGGAATATTTTCCGACATCAACGCGGGCGAAGCCGCGGGCAAAACCTACTCAGTAATTTGATGGGCCTTGAAATACAATAAGGTACACAAAGAAGTTATATTTTAGTCTCTTTCAATACCTCATTAAAATATCAGGAGAAAATTACCTATGTATCTAATGTTTAAGTTAAAATCCTTCCTCATATTTTCTACGTCTCAAGTTTGTGATCCATGAAATATCAAGCTTACGTTTTCATTATTATGTAATTATATATTATATTAATCAGAAATTTTATATTCTAATTTACAGTTAATTAACAGTATTATTAAGAACTGAATGATATTTCAATGATTAATTTTTATTAATTTTGTTTTTGTCTAATATTACAAAAAAACTGCCTATTAAGGCTGCCTGTCCACTAGAGCGGCGAAGAAAGGAGAGGAGCGGAGCTGTGCCAGTATTAACCATTAGAATCTAAACTCCGGTCCAAAGTTAAATTTAATTTTCTTCTCGCTTCTCCGCTCCAGTGGACAGACAACCTTATACGACTACGTAAACTACGTTTTTCTTTGAAGTTAATCAAATTACTTTCTTTGACATAACAACTAAGGCTAAGCGTATGCTGAGACGCAGGTGACGCAGGTCCACGCAGCGCAGGACAGAGTAGATTTTATAATGCATGAAAGACTGACGCTGTAGCGTAGGCAAGTGCGACGCAGATATGTGCCTGTACTGCTCTGCGTCTCATTGTAGAGCCGGCATAGGTTTCTGCGCGACGCGTGCAGGTTGTCAATTGTTTTTTACCATTTTTTTTTTTTTAATGACATATTGTTTGTACTAGCTAGGATACGAATGTGTCTATGTCTGCCTCACCTGCCCTACCCAGCAAAATCTGTACTGTGCTGTGCTGCGTCATCTGCGTCTCAGCATACGCTTAGCCTTAAGCTCAGACTGGGCTTTATAAATCGGTTACCATGGAAACCAATCCTTATAATTAACCGTCTTTTCTCATATAACTGTTATTACTCTGTCGATATAAAAACATAATTACTTCTGTATCTAGGGCGAGTTTGAGAGCCTGTTCGTTATGTAAATAGGACGTTGTTGGTCGGAGTGGAGCCAATATTTGTCATAGCTGTGTCACATTATTCATTTGAAAACAAATAAAGTTGCCAATGTTGGCATTGTTACGACAGCGTGATTATTTTGATTGAAATTGTATTTTTTATTTTTTGGGACGCAGTTTCTTTCGGAATATTGTGATATTTAAACAATGTGCTACACTTGAAAAATAATAAGAACCTACCTATTTGGTATTAAAGACATTAAGCAACAATGTCTTTAATACCAAATAGGTAGGTTCTTATTATTTTTCAAGTGTGTGTGTAAATGTGTAGTGTGCTTAGTAATAAGAAAAACTTATAATGTATTTAATACCAAATAGGTTCTTATTATTTTTCAAGTGAGTGTGTAAATCAGTAACAAGAAAAACTTACATTTTGAACACTTTCAGACGCAATTGACGGTCGAAGAAATCTGTAACAAATAAACGATTTTATTAATAACTAAATTTTGTAATTTTGTTCTAATCGGAAAAAAACACATAAGTTTATTGTAATAGTAGTAATGAGCGCACTAGTCCAATTATTATAATATATATAACTAGCTTCTGCCCGCGACTTCGTCCACGATCCTATACCTTCCTTAATTGGGCTATCCAATGCAAAAAGATTTTTTCCAATCCGACTGGTAGTTCCGGAGATTACCCCCTACATACAAACTTACAAACAAACAAAATTTTCCTCTTTATAATATAAGTATAGATAATTTCCGAATATCTAATCTAATCTTTCATCTAGATTCATGCTCGAACATAGTCCTAAACATGGTTACATAAATAGGTAAGACAAAAAAGAAAAAAATAATCTACAAACACTATCTCAACGAAGGAATCAAAATCACACCGCACACATAAAGTCAATAAATTATGCATTCTAAGCACGTAATTTATAAACGGTAACATGGTCACATAGAACATTATTCACTTGAACCTCTGTCGGTCCCTTCTGTGTTTGCCAACAGCTTTATTGCCCCGACCTGTCAGTTAAAGTCAGTGGCAAATGGTTGAAATTTGTCCAAACTTTAGATCAGATAAGTAAACTGTCCTTTAAGGGGATGTTCTAAGATAGCCAGTATTTAAATTGTTTTATGTTTAAAAAGTTGCTAAAAAACATCACGTGATTAATAGCATCACGACATTTTCCGTAACGGTATTACTTAACTGAAAAGTAATCATTAAAGTCGTTAATAACAGTTTCTAAGATTAATATTCGATGTAATAATAATAATAATGGTTTTCATGAATACGTCTAATTTTCCTTTAAGTAAATATAATTTCGACAAATATCTATGTTTTTAATTTTATTTGGTACTAGCTACGCCCCGCGGTTTCACCCACATAAGTCTTTATCCCTTGGAAATATCGGGATATAAGATATCCTATGCAAAATTTCATCCGAATCCGTTTAGCCGTTTTAGCGAGAAAGCGTAACAAACAAACAATCAAACTCACTTTCTCATTTATAATATTAGGTAGTTATAGTTAAGATTCGTTAAGACTCCTCAGCATCAGCTGCATCCGGTTAGACTGGAAGCCGAACCCAACATGGTTGGAAAAGGCTAGGCAGATAATGATGATGGTGTTTGTATTTCTATTTCTTTCTAATTCGACCTAAATAATACCGAGCTGCAATTTACAAAAAATCTTCATAAGAAAATATGAATATCGCTGGCTACATTAGAGCATGCCCCTTATATTAAGTACACTATTCTGTAGCTAACAACGTTACCTTGGCCCTTTATTTTCCCCTGTTGAGCCTCTTTTTGCAGAATAACCCTTCGTGTACCGACTTTAGGAGATTTATCCTCGTTGACCTTAACCTGTAGGGGCTTATGAGTAATCCGTTTGATTTTTTGTGATGTGCGTATGTTTGAGGTACACGGTTAAAGGATTAGGTGCCCGAAAAAGGGCTTGGCCTTGTTTCAGTCGCCCTCTCGTAATTGTGTCAAAATAACCTATCTACAAGGTCTTGTTTACGTTAGAAACTTTTTTAACCTTAATTTTACAAAGTATTAAGTCTCCGCAGACAGATGAGATACTACACTGGTAGAACAATTTCCGTGAAGTTTTCATAGAAATTGTTCCACCAAAGTGAGGTCGCGACTGTCTGCGGGAGCCTTAAAACAGTCCTATGGCATCTGTGGCACACAGGACTGTTTTTTCTTTTTGCTGAGTGGAAACCAAAAGTAAGTCCATATTTAAAGTCTTTACGTATACGTATTTCTGAATTTTGAAACTTGCAAAACATTAATTTGCATTCTGCTATCCCAATCGATTCCAATTCATTGAGCAGAATTCGGGAACTATTAACTGAAACATGGAAATAACAAATACTACATCCACTGGGTTGGAACACCCTCAACGGGTTCTAACTGTAGTATCTAAAACGGGATTAAGTTCACCAGCTAAGTTACATTTCCAAAGCTTAAAGTACCTACATGCTTACCTACTTTGTTCCCACTAATCTTCTAAAGCCTCCATAGATTTACCTACCGAAACCTACTCGATTCTCATTCCAAAAGCAGACTTCTGTTCCGCTTAATTGCAATGAAGCACTGAATATACCTTGTATGTTCGGGAAACGATTCGGTCAATTCCGGAAACCTTCGTTTCGAAATCCTCCTTGTTTTCCTATCTCCCGTCACACATTATACACACGACCTCAATCCCAGTTACTTTTATAGGGTTTTAAACTCCTATTTTATACCCTTCAATGAAAACAGGAACATTTTAACATGTCACTGTTACGAAAATGGCCAAATTGCGTACGAGCAGTAAAAGGTTATGTTAATTTTATTACCGCCCTACGCTCATTTCAATTTGATGTGCCTCTTTGTAACATTATCTAAAATAATATTTCTTTCCGATCTTAATCACAGAGATTGCAAAAAAGAATGGAAGAAATGAGGACGGACGCTTTGCGCATAATTTCACACTCGCCGCGTTGAAATTAAAAAAGTATATTTTTATGAGAATAATGTTCCCGCGGGCAAACGTTGTGATTATATTCTCTTATCTCGTAGGAGTTTCATTCATTACTTTGTGTGGAAAAATATAAATCCTACTCGTATATCTATTTACATGTTTTCCACTTGTGAAGTTGACATTAAACACAAGGTTTGACCTATTTTATATGATTTTTCGGCATAATAGACAGGTACACAATGGTTAACAAAAGTATTGTGAACAACAAATATATTTTCTTAAATCTTTAAGATCAACGTATATTTTGAAATCTGCGTTGTTGTAATATTTAACTGTTGAAATGCAAATCCTCTGTAATACTTATTTTAAACACCACCAGATAAAGCATATTTGGTTATATGTTTTAAACCCTACGCTTCCTCAAGTTGTCTAATTAGTAAAACCGTCTGATTCTCTTTCTGGCACAGAAGTACGAAGTTACAAATTCCAGACCGAATTGCCTTTCTCTCAAAATTGAATTGGCTTCGAACGTGGTAGATACTCGTAATACAATATCAAAAGTAGGCCTCAGTAATAATCTACTCGGCTACAAGAGTACACTCATCGAATAAACATTTTTTTACACGAACTCAAGTTTCGTAAAATATGAAATATTGTTAGCGTGTCCAGACAGCGTGAAATCTAGGTCAGACCCTGTCATCTAGTACATTGGCTGTATTAATAGTCGGTCCATTCTTGCACGAAACTCGTCTGGCCATCTCCTGATGACATTTGTTATGGAACCATTAGGAAATTGAGAAGATTCCAGATCTGGTCGCGGCGACGGCATTAATGTTCCTTTTATGGCCCCTTCGTCATTTTCATGTATTGCCCAAATAAATTACGCAGAGGGTGTATTTCTGCTAAGGGTCATTAGGTCTGAATTTTATATTTTATTCTCCAGTTTTTCGATTCCCTTTACAAAGTAAGGCTCAATTTTCCTTAAGAGTGTTTAATTTTGTTCTTTTGTTGGAGTTGTGAGAGGCTTGACTTGTAATGAAGATTTTGGGCGTAAGGAAATTGGACGTAGCAGATTCTGGCAATTTCTTGATAACGATCGGGTGTTTTGCAAATGACATGGGATACATTATGTTGCTTTCTCCTTCTGTCGCAGTAAGGCCTATTTTATTCTTGGGCATTACTATATTTAACTGTTGCTTTGTAACATCATAATTAAACTCAAAATGCAAGACACGAGCAACTTGTGCTAGAAATTCCTTCCGTAATAGACGGTTAATTACATAATGAGTAATACCATGTTATATAGCTCTTCTTAATGTTGATGTTCAAACTTGGTTTTGTTGTTCTTCGAAACGTGCGCTCCGCTATACATCCCACATTCCGCACTTTGTAGCCAGTATGGATACAAATTAATCCTATATATAAAGTGTGGTAATCGAAAACTATAATGCTAAGAATGCCAGAGATACCTGAGTATAAAATATACCTGAAGCGGAATACATTAGCGAAGAATTTCATTTGGTTGTATCGCTACAATAGAAAGTAGGTAATATTTTCAGTAGACAAAGTACTCCGATAAGTTTCGAATTATCCGGTTAGCTGGTTTTAGGTGAACCTGAGCATTACTTTCAACGATAGTGTAGACGTTTGCTCCTAAATGGGCGAAGGACTGAAGGTACCTAAGTACTGAAATATAGGAGATGATTTAGCTTAAAACATTAGGGCTCCGCGATTTCGGTAATTATACTTTCAAACAAATTCTTTCAGAGGCTCAGCAAAGTTTGTCTCTCAAAGTAATTTTCTACAACGAGAAGCACATTGAGCCTAATTTTCTTGGCAAGATGACGAAGCTACAATGCTGAGTTTAAACGAATTCACACTTCTTGCATTGTGTTGAAATTCTACAAATCCAGCTTTTAGTTGAAATTTTAAACAAAAAAAGAAAGTCTTATTAAATGATTAAATAAAAACGAGGCGCGAAAAAAGAAGCTCCTGTGTCCTTAAAGTATTTTTAGGTACAATATCGAGTGAAGTATTCGGCGACAATGGACCTAAGGCCTAATCCCAAAAATCTCGAGAAAAAAACATTTACAACAATGAAGCTTAGATAGAGATCAGTTTTTCTTTGGAGGGTAGTCTCCTGCGGCTAAAGAAATAAACAGATAAAGGAAGGCTGTGAGTCGGCATTACATTCAGACAGCGCTCAGTGGGGTATGAATTAGTATGGAAATATGATTAATCGTCTATCGGACCGGAGATGGGCTTTCAGAAAAATATTACAATAGAATAGACGTAAATATTTTCGAACAGAGAGCCTGACGTCGTTTGCTCGTGAGTAAACTTTTTTGGCAAGTAATACAATTATGGTTTTGTTTTGAAATCTTTCGGTAACTCGTTAACTTCTTACGATTTCTTTAAAGAACAGTGTTATGTCTATTTTTGCTATCACATATTAAAGTGCTAATTTTTGTTAGAGCCCCGCCAGCTAAATGGCTGTACTTGGATTTGTGAAAAAATTCACAGCAGTAGTATATACAGAGTGATTGGAAGATGGGTGCAAAGCTTTAAGGCGAAGATAGTACAGACAATTTAGAACCATTTGAGCCATGGTTGTCTTAGACGAAGTCTTACCAAATATTTTTAACCAAATTTTTAAGTTTTTTTTCGGAAATTCTCAAAATTTAATGTAAACTGCATAATTATGGCCAAATTGAATGATAAATGAATTCATTTTTTATTTATTTAATTAAAGTAATGTGTAAGCAATCAAGCAAAACATGTTTTAGGCTTCTGTGTCATTAGACATTTTTTTTACAGACATTTAAAGCTCAGAAAAAAAAAAATTTGTACAACACGTATTTTAAACATTATTAAAAAAAAAAAAATTGGTAACGCTTCGTCTAAGACAACCATGGCTTAAATGGTTCTAAATTGTCTATACTATCTTCACCTTAAAGCTTTGCACCCATCTTCCAATCACCCTGTATAACGAAGTTAAAAGGAAAACTATCACAGGTATGTAGGCTTTACAGGTTAAGTAAGAAATCATATTTTTCGCATGTTTTCGCATGCTTTGTACAAATTCTCAATGATCCTCAGGAACGCCGATTCGGATAAAGAGTATGGAATAAAAACAAACAGGTTTTGCTTGTGTGCCAAAGCCGGAACCATTTCTCACGTAAAACTCGTGAACAAAGCACTCCACAGGCTCGATGGGACGTCGCTGTCCCAGATTCATCCATGTATCCGACAGTCTCGGAAGTTATCAATGTGTTATCGAAAAGGGGTTTTTCATTCACTGTTTGAGCGTACCCATGGGTATTATGAGCGTAGATTTTCGTTGGTTATTGCCCGTGGTTCCGTTTCGTGTAACAGGGTAATATAATCTGTCAGCGTAAGTAAAGACGTAAGTTTTTGTCTATTAACTTTTGAATAAAGAATTTTCCTTTGTTTATTTAGTTGATGGATTAAGATAAGATAGACGCTGCTCATTTTGTGTTGTCTAGAATCGTTTTTATTGTCTTTGCAAAAACTTTAGTCTAGTCGCTGATTATTATAGTAAATATGCAGTAATTTATTCTTACTGGTAATACTCTAAGCCCATGTTACAACTAAGCTAATTTGTCAATTTTAAATGTAGGTCTTGGTTATTTAGAGACTTATTTTACGAGCGGTATGACGGATTGTAACTGTGATTTATTTATGTAGACATCGTAAAACAGTACATTTATTTCGCCGTAGGTGGTATAAAAGTGAAAACAGTTCCCGAATCAGGTTGTTACGATTAGTTCGCTAGTTTTACACGTAGTAGGTGAATACGGATACGAAAAAGTATCCAGAAATGGTCAGTCTTTTACAACTTTTTTATAGTCCTTTTAACTTCTTTTTAATACTTCTATTGTACAGAATAAAATACCTTTATTTTTTTACGGCGTGTACATAGCCTGTTCTATTTTTTGTTGGAACATTTTGTTGGCAAGTTTTTCCGGTAAAGTTTTAAATGTAAGCAGCGGTCTCGAGCGTTGTATAAACGTTTTTACAGCCTTTTGTAACACGCCTCTAGATGTAACGAGATTTATCTTCAATGTAAACGACGTTACGTTTTGGCTGTGACTCTGTGTTTGTGAGTATTCTCAGCCGTGTAGGGTGCGCGTCACGGAAAAAGAACGCTGGATGGTTACTGCACAAGTGACGTGAAGTCACGTGAGTGCTCTTTTTGCGTGACGCGAACGTTACACACAAAAGAATGTCGTTTTGTTTGAAAAAAAAAATCTTACATTAATAAACGCTATTTTATGGAAATTAGTATCGTATAATTTGCTATTGAGATTTACTAAATCTTTTCGGTAAGTAACAAAGTTTTCTGAATAGCTTTATAGGCTAAAATCCACACCAAAAGACTTTTGCAGTGCCTTACCGATTAAAATTTTCATTAAACATGAACCACCGTATTACTACGCATAACTCAAATTACCTCAAGCTATGTATATTTTATGTTAAGTATAAGTAGTTCGTATCTTTTAGTTCGGAAATTCTGCTTTCAGATTCAGAAAATGGGGTCATATTTGCATAATATCTTATGAAAGGAATATTTAATTGGTATCTTTTGTGTTGATATTTCATATTTCCATACAGTAATTTCGTCAAATTAATCAAAACAGGTAAATATTTGACAGCTATTTGCGACGTTGCCAACTTTTAGAATGAACGGCAGAAAATTGTACAATTTGTGATTAGTCCTAAGTCTTTAAAAATGAAATAGTGTGTAACGTCAATAAATTTAGGTATCACAACCTGTCTAACTTACGAACTATAAAGAGCACTGTAGTCCCCTCATCCTACTATAGAATTCCGACCGTGTGTACAGACCGACAAACTTATATTTGCATGTCTTGGAAACCCTGCTTGTAAAGGGAAGCTGTCAAAAAACTGTCAAATTCAGTACATTCCATTTTAGTTCTCTATTTGGCCACACGCATAGATAATTGTGTCGGTTTATATATTCTGACTGGCCATCGTCGATAGGTAGCTGTACTGTCACGTCCAAATGGCGCGAAGAGGCGCTTAGTGTTTTGCATTCGTAATAACTATCCTTGATTTATGGTCTCCTGGTACATCCGCGTTAATGATAGTGCAGAAGAGTCACAGGAATTAATGAACACTGCTTGATTTTTAACTAAACCAAATACCAACCATAATAAATTACAGTTTTACTTAACTTACATATTTGATTGATTGATTGACAGACTTCTACAAGTAACTAACTGTGTTTTCTCACTACCATAGATCCACATGAGAATGTACTACTAACAATATTTCTTTCGTTTATACCAGCACATGTTGACTCTTGGCACGTCGCAGTTGCTACTAAATTAAACTGATGCATCGAATATATCGTATAACTCGATTTTTATTACTGTGCGCCTGTAAACATCAAAATATTACAGTGCATGTGGTTTAGGTAAATAATATAACATTAACAACTTAACGAATAATAAGACAGAACCGTGGAGATGGCACGAGTTGTGTAGACCATATTATGAAGCGTCGGGGCACTGAGCAGGTAACCGGGCGGTTGATTTAAATACTACTTAACAACTTACGATTTTGACGGCTCCAAGCGCACAGATATAAAAATCGAGTTATAGCACTATCATTTTCTCCGCCAAGACTTTGACACAGCGTTCGTTTGTTTACGTCCAAAAAATAGGGCAACACTGGTCTTGTACTACAAAACACGTGACTCAACGTCGTGATATGAACATCGTATACATTATCTTTTCCCCGTTACACATTGTTTGTAAACATATGACTTATGATAATTTTATTCGGCCACGTTTTTCAAATGAACAATGCGAAAAACATCTCTATTTTTCTTCACACTGTTTTTGGGTGACCAAGTCACAACTGTTTTGTGCCTTTTGTACAAATGAATAAAACGACTCCCTTATATCACTTTAGAAGGCATTGGATTACTTCTTTGGTAATCCTCGAAATACTATTTGATGTCTTAGATGGGTCTTCAGCCCCTGGACTGAAAATCTATCGAAAAAATCGCGAATCCGCTGAAAACGGGCAAAGATGGTAATGGTGGTGATGCTTGGGGGAGGCTCATATCCACCAGTGGACATCTTACGGCTGAGACGATGATATTGATACCTACAGACAAAACACCATAAACATAAACCGTTTCTACTCTAACAGGAGCCTATAAAATCATGATTGCTATTAAACTTGAAGCTCACCTAATTTATCTCACACTTGTCCTTTTTTTTCTTTTTCAGCGGCATCTGGCATCGGCTTTAAAAACTCTTTCTTCTTTTGTTTTATGTGTAGAGATACGGAATGCCATCAAGCATGGCATGTTATTTTAGACGCCTGAGTGACAGTCGCTGAAGCAATTAATTGTTCAGTGTGCCCATGTGTGTAGCTTATGACATAATGCGCTTGGGCCGTTGACATTGGAGTGGGGAACAAAGATGTCTTAAAAATGATAAATGGTGATTTTATAATATAAATGTGTCACATACATAATTACAAGGGTTTTTTTTCAAGTTTTCGACGTTTTCACTTGGATTTTATCGGCATTCCTCGAGTAGTTCCGGATTGAACCAATTCAATCCGGAACTACTCGAGGAATGCCACAGTTGATGTGATGGTTCCTTGGTAAGGACACAAACCCAATTTTATTCTGTGCGCGATAATTTACAATGTAGTCTCCAGGAATTATCGACGTACTCTAAGAATAAACGTTATATGCTGATACCGGAACAATCCTGTAATCACCTTCGTCTCCATTAATGTGAAGGTAAGGAATTAGCCTTTAAGATATAAGGTACATCTTACAAGCTCAGAAGGTAGCAGTCGCACTTGAATGACCCTGTAACCTGTTCACAGAAAATATATTATTTACTTTTACAATACCCACGGGAAAATATGGGAAAAAGGTTTAAGCAAACAGTGGAATATTTCAGCAAGTACTTTTCATACCAAGGGACTACATGGATGGAAGAAAAACTAAAAATACCTTATCGCTTTCATGAACGAAGAGACGTAATGAGAATTAGACAAAAATAATACCTGTAATTACTTGTCCAGTATCATTGGGGACCTTCCGATATAGTAAACAGTTAGTATCGAGTAAGTAACGAAAGTAAGTCGTTTTTTTTTTTTTTTTTTTTTTTTTTTTGAGGATGGGAAATTATCAAATAACTTCTCCCGCTCTGGGTGGAGCGGGAGGGCGTGTCAGACTTTTACTGACTAAAACCCACCCGTGTTCCTTCCGTTGCCTGTGTGCCGAGGTCGCGATATCCCTTTCAGACAAACCCGCGACCCCGGCAGGCATTGGCCCTTCCGGACCCCGTCAGTTGGTGCTGACATCTCTTTGAGGCGCGCGTGGAACACAACGCGCCGTCGACCCGGGCCTGGTCCCTATCGGACGGCGAGCTACCCATTGCTCACCGTCCGCAAGCCCGCGCCTACGGTGGCCGGAAGTCGGCTCTCGACTCCCGACGCCCGGGGCGTCTCCTGCGGCGACTAGGGGCGCGAGGGGGCGCATTTTGCCTCTCCCTCGCGCGCTCCGCCTCCTCCTTCGCGAGCATTACTGCTTCGCAGAAGGAGGTGACGGCCTCCCATGCACTCTCGCTCCGGACCATGGCCTGAACCAGGGCCGGACGCGAGAGATCGCCGCCGCCGATCGCCTCCGTGAGGACACGGCGGTGCTCCGCCCAAGCTGGGCAGACCTCCACCGTATGCTCCACCGTGTCCTCCGGGCGATCCACACAGTGGTGACACCCGGGCGTTTCCTCCCGAAGTAAGTCGTTACGGTTGATTCCAATTCGAAAAACTATCACAGGAATAGTTTGGGTTCCATGCGGATAGTTCGATAATGGAATGTTCTCGATAAAAAACCATGGGCCACCACCCCACACACATTCGATCTAATCGAAACAAGCCATCGGCGAACTGTGAATGGTCGATAGCATATCACACAACCCTCTGTGTAGGTACAGTTAGGTACCTCTAGGTAGGTAGGACAAGGAAGATACAAAGGATGAATAGACATGGAATTAAAAAAAATTGAGCATATTATTTATGTAAATTTGTTGCTCAGTGCCATATTACTATTTTTTTTCGACTACGTTCTGCGAAAATATGAATGAAAATATACGTTAATTAATTTGTTTCCCGAATTGCGGGGAAAGCAGTGCTCATGGGGATTATTTTTTTTATTTTCAGGCCTACAAGGTGTAATTAAAATAACTGAACACCTGAAAAGAGTCACTTTACTCATTATTATGAACAACTTTTATTTTGGGGCTTAAAGTCAAATAATTTATTTCAATTAGGCACAAAACACGCACTTTTTAATGACAAAATTTACAAAAAAATGGAATTGATTCTAGTCGCACCGAAGGTAGTTTTTTTACCCTGAAATCGGCTACTCCATTCATTTATGTTCGCTTAAATCGACAACATTTAAGGAACAGCTGTTTTTTTCATATTTCAGAGTTATTCAGTACGGTAGAAGGTGTTTATAATCATGAGTACAATGACTCCTTTACAGGTTTTCAGTTATTTGAATTATGCCTTGTATATCTCCAGGGAATAACACATTTACATAATCTCACGCTAATACATACACGACGCGTAATGATTACATTCCTTTTTTTGCTTTACTACAGCCTTCTTCAAAAGATTATAATATTTATCTTCGTCAGTAACATTTGTGCGACAGCCATCATTATGATGTGGCGGCATCTACATCGCCACATGCGAACTACGTATCAAAGACCTGATGTCACACAAAACCCTGACGTCATACAAAAACCTGACTTCACACAAAAACCTGACGTCACACAAAAACCTCACGTCACATAAAAACCTGACGTCACACAAATCTTGAACAGCATATATCTAACTTCCCCGACATCAATCGTTTGGCAGTTGCGCGCCAGACACGGCATCCGTCTGGTCGGAGGATCCATCCTTTCCTATACTGCCCTCGTAGTAGCAAATGCAGTAATCGACATTTTTTAGATTTTCTGTTTTTGTCAAAAATAACATCTGGAGACTTTAAGCTATACGTAGTATTTTTTTTTTTTTTTTTTGTTGGCTAGAACATGGTGAAATAATAAGGAAAAATGCAGCATTTCGCGTGAAATTGTCTGATATTGTTAGTATGAATGCAGGAATGAGCATACACCAGATTAAAACGCAGTAATCACGTATTTAGTACCAAGTTATAATGCAGTATTCATGTAAATACTGCATTATAACTTGGTACTTACTGCATTATAACTTAGTAAAAAACGGTTCTGAAACTATTTAAATAAAATATTTAGAACCATGACGCACTTATATGTCGGCTGACAGCTTTCACCACCAAGAAAACCAATTACAAAAAGCAGGAAAGGTGTATGATTTTTCTGATTTCGTTGATTGTGTGCAGTTAGCTAATTCAGGGAAAGTCACAGTAAAAGCTATGGAAGTTTCTGACTTCTGCAAATAATTATGGATCATTAATCTGAACATAGACTTAAAAAGAGCACAAACAGAGTATATTTAAAAAATATTGTTATTGTGGAGGTACACAGAAATAAAATGAACTTGTTTGTGAAGACAGAGTAAGATGGAATATTACACGAAATTGAGTTCCTAAAAGTTAAATACTTACTTAAAGTCATTGTCAATTCCTGATCCCTTCAAAAACGTTCTTCCAAGGGGTATAACAGAAGCAAGAAAATCTATATCTATCGTATTCTTTCTACAGCGTCCAAAATAATACCACAAAACAGATTACCGTTTTGGCAAAACCTCCACGTCAATGATCCTTCGACTGATCTTGTGAATAGTTTAGAAGTAGAAGAATGTGATGAAAAGGATTTTAATTAATTATTACTAAAAGACTATTACAGTGCCACTATTTAAATATTTTTTAGATTCCCAGTGTTCCGTTTAAATAATTTAAGGCGAAAGCTAATGAAGAATGATCTCATTTATTTTATGTTACTAAATCACATGTAGGTAATAAACATGATGATAATTTTGTTCATATAATAGGTATTGCTAAATATATATTTTCTATAATTTTAGTTATGCGCCGTACCCAGTACAAATATATTTTATTAAGTTCCCTATGTCCCAACAAAGACTGATTCAATTATAAAATAAAAAGATTTTCACAATTAATCATGTTTTTCCTTTTTTTTCTCGATATAATGTTTAACAACTCGTTTTTACACTTCATTATGCATTTTATTATACATATATTCAGGAAATAACTTTGCTAGTGCTTAGTGCAGTCAATTTATTTCCTAGATACAAATGCAGTAACAAACACGAGTACTGCACTTCACTTCACTACTTTGATGTATTACCAATAGAGACACAAGGTATAAGTGCAGTATTCGAGTTTCTAAAGACCTACATAAGAAAAATTAACTTCAAAACTAAACTAAACAATACTTTGTATTTTTATGTACCTTTTCCGTAACAAAACATATGAGTTTTATATCAGTTAGAGTAGAGATTTAAAAAAAACACTTTACCGCGTTTTTCTCGAAATCGTCATTTTGCAAGTACTGCATTTACTATTACGAGGGCAGTATAGAGGATGAGTGAACTTTACTCCCTGATATGAGGATGAGGAACACCTCATGTCTCTAAAATTATGTTCCAAGCTTCATTTAACCAGTAGGACAAACCACGATTGACATTTTCCATACATTATAATTATAATTTACATTTGAAACTCAGTCAATTAATTAAACATTTGTAAACAGCTTTCATTCACACTGTCGGGCTTATTAATCAAATCAGATGCTGAATTGTGTAGCAACACATTCAATTCGGCTATTTAATGAGCTCCATTATGTGGTAATTAAATTGTACCTTGATGAGCATCCATTGATTCAATTGAAGTTAGTGTTTTGTGTTTTATCACACCTGGTAACGACTTTATTGTTTTATTACCGTTGAGTAGATAGTAGTTAGTGGTAGTCAGAGGCCCAAGGGCCGCTTTAAAACTTTGACACCGGATTAGTCACTAACCTTGTACATAAATCCTTTGTTGTTATTACAGATTATCCTAACTATATATATTTTTCGATGCTATATTTTAGTTTGTAAATAGTTTTAGTTAAGTTAGTACATAATTTTGCTAATTTAATTAATTAATTAGTTATAAGTTGTTTGTACCCACTTGTAAATATGTATATCCTAATAAATAAATAAACAAAGAAAAATACGCTACTGCTGAGCATGAGGTCCTGGGGTCGGGCAAAGTGTTATTTTGCGTTTCCTTCTGGAATTTCTCAGTAGCAGCCCGGAGTCTGACTTTGTGCACGGGTATAACTGGCGAAATATGGGTGTAGGTACTATAGGTACACCTCTGCCTAATCCATCCGATATACAGGCGTGGTGATATTTTATGAAAAGTGCATAAGAAAGACGTTATTGGACGATATCTTAATTTGATAGTTACCTAGCAGTGCAAGTTGTATTTAAGGGCGTGTATTCTGAAAGCGGGCAACGTCGCAAGTAGCTGTAAAACACCTATTTTGATTAATTTGGCAATATGGAAATATGAAATATCGCTAACTAGTGAACTAAAATATTGATTTTGAAATGCAATAATTAATATCGTAACGCCGAATATTTAATTTTAGATGTAAAAAAGTATTTGTAAACTTTCTAAATGCCCTTTTTACTAATAATTCATTATTGATATTTTACGTCACTACTTAGCAATATTTCGTATTTCCATACAGTACTGAATAATCAGCCTGGAATGTTTCCCACTGCTGGGACACACGCCTCCTTTCGGTGAGCGGGAGTGGGCCGTAATCCACTACGCGGGCCCAGTGCGGGTTGGTAGATGTCACATGTCTTCGAAGTTTTAGTTGTAGGACAAGCCGGTTTCCTCAAGATGTTTTCCTACACCGCCTTGAGAGCTGTCGTGATGAAATCATTTACACAAAGTAAAGCACCTGACAGGGTTCGAACTTACGACCTTCAACTCGTAAGTCGCGGACGTCACCACCACGGCCCCATATACTAATTATTGCCAAATTAAACAAAACAGGTAAATATTAGACAGCTTTTGCTACATTGCCAAATTTTCGAATGAATGCTCTTAAATAACTTATTAGCATAGCTAAGCTAGATTGTAATGTTAATAACGTATCAGCGACTATAATACTTTATAAAAGAAAAAATAAATTAGAAATTCAGCTTGATTCGACAGCATTAAATGAAAGATTACCAAGGATGGATAGGGATACTGAAAAAGAGAGGCTTATGACTCTCTCAGACTATGTAACATTACGTTAGATTAGTCAACGATAGGTCAATAGCGAAATAGCAAACTTTCAGGAAGGTTTTTCATGTCTGATTGTGTGCGTTTTTTAGCACAGTACCAACATAATAATGAACAACCATTTTATTATCTTCCGTTTGTTTTCAGTATCACCTCAATGACGAATGGAACCAATCACTTAATACATTCTACGTATATTTTGGTATCATAGGACAGTCATAATGGAAATTGTAGTTTTTACAACTTTCACAGTAGTATTAAAACTTTTTGTGTTACTACCTTTTTAGTACATACCAAATGTCTAATTTCCTTTAGTTTGTTTTTATGGGTAAAGGGTTTTTGCATTAGACTGACGCAAAAATATTAAGTTGAGACATAGAAAACATAAAATATAACCTTCAAATACAGCTCATGAGAAAAAGTTGCTCATACACCCGGCACAATATTACTTTAAAGTTTTCATTCCGTTCAGAGCTTTACTGTGGAGTCGTTTTAATTACAAAAAGGTTCAAAGGCTTTCAGTCAATAAGCCCACTGCGTCATAAAACACTTACTCATTCCTCAAAATCCTATTAAAGCAATTTCATTTTAATTGAATACATTTAGTTCCTTTCGAAGCGAAAAACAAAATTAGTGCTGGGCCATGAATCAAACGGTGATAAAGAACATCTTTTATCTGAGGTTCATAAAATTAAGACCTGCTATCGTAAAAGGCTCTCACGGAAGCCCGGGCCTACTGTGGGTGAATTTCGATTGGTCCATAAAATTCAAAGATAATTTAGGTTGTCATTTAAAATCTTTTATGTAAGTAAACTAAATGCCTACCTGAGGTGATTTATTAAGATAAATATTAATATAATATAATACAATGCTGCATAAACTTCATATACTACTTAATTAAAAAATTCAATAAATAATATATAAAAAACAATGTAATATCCTAACTTAACTGAAACTATTAACAATCAAAAATATGGCTTCGAAAACTTATTTATTGGTTTAACTTAACATTGATTTCAAGTATTTTTTTATTTTTTTTTATGTGTTGGTGTTCTAAGGGGATACCTCTGCATAAACCTTCAGGTATTACAGGCGTGATGTCATGTTTAATGTTATTTTAAAAACTGAAGTAACTAAACAATATTTCTGTCGTTTCGTGTTCATAAAATTAAATAATTTTGAAGTTTTGTACTAGCCAGCAAACAAAAATACTGTCTGAAATAAGAATGAACACTTTTTTTTCCACAAAAACACCTGACAGCAAATAATATTTTATATTTCATTTCATCACAATCATTTAAAAAAATAACGTATCTATTCCACGTAACACATTTTATTTTCTAAACATCGGATAATATACTCATTCAACATTCGTCCTCCCACGCCCTAAAAAGCCGTCAATGTCTGTAAGCTATTATACGGTGCCCTATTTAAAAAACTCAAACGCCCACCCATTTCAGCGCACGTTCAATTTCTTTGAATAAATTTCAATTTGCATTGGTTTTTCAGGGAGAATGGTAGGACGAGCCTCTGTGTCTGACTTGTAAGTCAAGAAAATTTTCCACTATTTCGCCAATTGTGATTAAGTCCCATGCGATCCCCTATCAGAGCAAATTGCCAATTACCTTTGACTGGGTACAAATCCAGTTTCCGTTCCGACTGAGAAATTACTCATGGAATCACCAAATAACTTTACTAGATCTGGCAATCGAATCGAACCGGGTCGGGCCCAGACCACATGCCCGCTGGCAGTATTTTCTGCGTACGTCTTTAATATTCTGTATTTTTCTCTAAATTAATCAATTTGCCACAAAAATACCAGAAGTAAAGTTCAATTTCCCAAAAAATAACAATATCCAATTAGGTACAACTCGCTCTATCTATTTAAATTAGCGTTACAAGCACAGTTAACAGTGAATCAAAATATGATTCTCGGTTAAAAATTAACATATGTTTTCTAATCACTGTAACGAAGATCAAACCACAGAATAGATAGGTACAGAAGGTCAGCTTCAAATAACGAGTGAAAACCGGCGCACGCATACATAGATGCCTGCGAATGGGTGACGGTAGCGATCTCAGGGCCTTATCACACTGGCGATTTGCTAGTGTGATTCAAGTGAGGCGATTATTTAAAGGCTCTCGCTACATGTGCGTAGCGAGCACGTTACGTGTGAATAAGATGTTCTCCGCGTTTGCGGAACGAAAGCGATTGGCGTGAGGGTGTAAGAAAGAGCGAGACAAACGATAGTACAATAATTGTGAAAACGTGGAGAACACGTCGCGTAGTCGCGGCTTATCTCGCTTGACACCCGCGGAGAGCGCGTTCACAAATCGCTTCGCTGGCAACACGGTGGCAAATCGTCAGTGTGATTAACCCTCTCAAACGGATGCCAGTCCCGAGTGCGTTTGCACTCGCTGTACGTGAATCGCTCGTGTCTATGTGTGCGTGCGTTTTCTCTCGTTGTATGGAGCCGGCCTTCTGTAGGTACTATTCTGTGGACAAGCCTACAGTTCAAACGCTCCCACGGCCCGGCCGTAATTACCGCTTGTTATTGGTATCACACCTGCTGTTCCATTGTTATTTCTGCGAACATTTTATGTTTGATGAAGAGTTTTCATTTGAGGCCTACCTGTGTTCATTGATTTGGGATTCTTAGTAATATGAAGTCAATGAGCAAGTATTTAGAGTAGGAAAAAAGTTTTGCTCCGAAAACTTAGTTTTTCTTTCTTTTAGAACTGTAAAACTGAACAGTTTTTCCTTCCGACATCATAATGTTATTACTATAATAAATATGAGTTGTTTGTTTGTTAGACATGTAAGTTCTCTGGTGTGGACAGTACTTACCGGTCTACATTATTGTGCCGTGGTTACATCCACAGAGTACTTAACAAAAGTTTGAACATTAAGACCCGGATGTAAGTGCAGTTTGTTCAAATGTATGTAGCTATTCTCATTTCATAATGTGGTAAGTAGGAACCTACTTACCACATTATGAAATGAGAATAGCTTGGTAAGTATTAAAAGTATACTTAGTACCTATCTTTTACTACTTATGGACTAATATTTATATGAGAGCAGTGATAGCCTAGTGGTGTGAACGCCAGACTGCCTAGTCATAAGTCTTGAGTTTGAACCCAAGGCACGGACATCTGACTTTTCAGATTCATGTGCGTATTGGATAATTATTATCACTTGCTTCAAAAACGGTGAAGGAAAACATCGTGAAGAAACCGGCATGCCTGAGATATATTTCAAGCCAAGTCAGAGGCGGCTTTAAAACTCTGACACCAGATTAGTCACTAACCACATGAAAAGAAGACTAATATTTATAGCCTTGTGAAAACTTGTCTATATTCTTCATAATATTGAATAAATTAGCACGAAGGTATTTAAACTTATAAGGCAATATGAAACTTTTTTTTCAGATAACTAGTAAAATAAATAGTTTTGAATTTTAAGTAGATACCTCAAATATATAGCAGATACAAAAGAACGTTGCCAACTGGAAAAGCTATCAAGTTAACATAGCCTACCTTATTTATACGTCTATATCTATATCATATCGGTAATACGTCACTGATTTGACTAATCGGGGCGCCAGCGCCGCCTAGCGGCGCTCGCCGAAATTACAACGTGACGCTCGACCGGAGTTTGTCAGTGGTGGTCAAGCAGTGAACACGTTAAGAAACTGTCGCGCGTTCCGTATAGTTGTCTCGTGTACCTACTACGGTGTGTGAATTACTACTGTGATTAATTTGATCGTAAATTATAGTTTGATCTGAACTGCAAACGGTTTTTTCTATTGCGCAATAACCAACACTACCTATAGTTCGCCCACAGTAATTAAAATATGGCTGATAATAACGAGAGACCTACCCTCTCCGTCATATATTTAATCCAAAATTCTTATCCAAATTTCCATCTTCATCTTCCTCATTACAAGTACAATATTCCTTTCCTTGAAGAGTAATATTATAAGATATTTCGCTCAAAGGACGAAAATAAACATCATTCCTCGTGTAACATCATTCAAGTCGTGTTTGTGACAGATGATGTGGGTAACACGAAACTCTACAAAGAGTATCGATAATTACCAAATCGTAATATAATTATAATTACTGAGAAATTATAAAGTTAAAAATTAATGTGTAATAATTAAGTTGCTAAATCTAAGTACAGTCACGAGCGCTATGTCTCCACTTAGTAAAATTCAAAAGAGATTTTCTTGTGGAATGTTGACTGCAACTTGGAGATAAGGCCTATTTCATGTTAATATGGGTTCCAAAATACTATATTCGTAATAACACAAAATAAAAATCAACGCAGCAGTAGGAAAAAATCACTTTTAAATCTTGCAAAGTATCTCATGACCGTATTGATATAACGTTCTATTTTTAGTAAGGCAAGAAAAATAAAAAAAAAGTAAAAAGTGTCTGAAAAGTATTTCAAATTTTACTTACACAAAGGAATATAAAACAAACATTACAGCCGAAAAGCCTTGCAAGATTTACTTGATGAATATAATAGTGACTTAGCTGTTATTAGTTTAGGTACCTACTTACTGAGGTCTTTAATACATAGATTTTCTTTGAAAAGATTCTCATGAAAGAAACTGAATCATTCTTAACATTACAATAGAACACGGAAAAAGACGTTATTGCAGAAAATGAAGGCCAGAGCAGTCTTTTTCAATGAAAGATAAATGCTTGACACATATTGGGTAGCTCTATGTACTGTCATAAAGCTAAGAAGACCAGAAGGCTCATTTCTGTTTGTTCAATTGAAGTCATGTAGGTGGTACGCACGTTTTGATACGCAAGTTGAACATTCTCTAAGCCAGGAGTCACCAAATGGCGGACCGCGGTCCGGATTCAGACCACCGCCGCTGCCGCCGCGCCGACCTATTTTGTGCGGGCCTTAATTAAGTTAACAGTAAAATTTATAACTAAAACGTATTCTAAAACGATGTAAGGATCGTAGCAGGTGGCGTTCTTTAGTTTCTGCCGACCCCCATGGAGACAAGGCGTGAGTTATGTATGTGTATTATAAAAATATAAACATAAAAATGTTGAGTAATTTAATTTAGCCCGCGCTTAGTCTACTACTACTGCAGACTAAGATAGCTCAAAGAAAAAAAAAAACATTTTTCACAGTAACATTAATAACTTAAGTACTTTATTAATTTTGTTCATTACATAATATAAAAATTAATCATGTTTCTTTTCGTTTTATTTCTTAATTGGCATTTTAAATCTTGGTAATCGTCTACCACGTCGTTTTCACTTTTTATTTTGTGTGGAACTATGTCTAACTAAACGTTTTCTTTCTTTTCTTTCCTTCCTTAAACAGACCGCGAAAGTCATATTATTTTAAAAAACGGAACCCCAATTGGTGATCCCTGCTCTAAACAATACATCAGGTCAATTTACTACGTACCTAGTAGTTCTAACTGTCTGATATGTACTTACTGAAAATTTTCTTTAATACTTCCACCACTACCACCACCACCACTACCACCACCACTCTTCTACTACCACTTCTGTTTTTTCAAGAATCTTATTTACTACTATTGCGTTTCTCTGATTTTCATCGACTTAAGGTATATCTAGGTTGATATGTTATGCTGATTTGAAAAGGTTGTGGACGTGAATGATTTTTAAGAGCTTTTATTCTCTTATTCGCAACGTCGCAAATAGATGTCAAATATTTCTCTGTTTTGATTAATTTGGCAATATTACTGTATGGAAATATGAAATGTGGTTAACTAGCGAACTAGAATATTAATAATGAATTGCAATTATAACAATGAATTTTATGTTGTAACCGTTTTAGGTGGCATTTGGAAAGTTTCCAAATATTTTTTTACATCTAAATCTAAATATTCGGTGTTACGATATTTATTATTGCATTTTAAAATGAATATTTTAGTTCACTAGCTAGCCACATTTCATCTTTCCATACAGTAATATTGCCAAATTAATCAAAACAGGTAAATATTTGACAGCTATTTGCGACGTTCCCAACTTTTAGGATAAGCGCTCATAAATCAATGACTTGACACCTGCAGCATTAAGCATGACAACACGAAACGCAAGATATTAAAGTGGATCCTCTGTTTCTCATGTTTCTCGTGCCAACTAAGCTAAATTCTCGCTACCTATTCAAAGATCGCTAGCTCCGTTTCTTCGCAGACAGCTTAACTTCATGAAGCATTGTGCCCCATATTGAAGAAACTTGCGAGTTGCGGCAAAATCTGATTATTACGAACATTTTTCGTATCTAGCGCGAGTTTATTAAGATTTCTTTGGGCTCTTCGGCTTGTTAATATTGCTTTTAGTTGTTTTTGGTTAAACATAACTTCACGGCTGTATTCACATAAGGGGTAGCTAGAAATGTGTGGTAGACCTACATTTCGCTAGATAAGTTATAGAAAAGATCAACATTATTATCTCCTCTAAATCGGAGCACCTGCCATCTTATCTCTTCACCACCCTTGATTGATTGTTGATTGTGTGCGAGAAGTTTAAATAAATAAATAAAAGAAAGAAAATACGTTTATTTGCCGTAAACATGACGCAAAGAATAAACAAAACATGAAAATAACAATTTGGTGGAAAATATGCGTCACATCCACGCAAAAAGGCCATGGCTCAGCATAATGCTGCGACCCTATGTGAGACAGAGCCCCAGCGCTGGTTTTCAGCGACAGCCGGATTTAACGTAATGACGTTAACCAGTGCAGCGTATAGTAAAATAACAAAATAAGAATCATAAATAAAACAAAATAAATACAATATTTAGTCCTAAATGTTTACATAATATTTAAATTGGCAACATTTCGTTTCGTCAGCGACTCAAGCGCCGCAGTCTTAATGCAACCGTGTAAGGAACGAGCCTATTGCCATTAATCGGCGAAAGATACATCAAGCATCATAATAATCAGCCTATAATGTTTCCCACTGCTGGGCAGGCTTCTCTTCGAGAGGGAAGGCTGTACTGTATCTACCACGCGGGCCCAGTGCGGGTTGGTAATGTCACGTCGTCGAATTTTAGGTTCTAGGACATGCCGGTTTCCTCACGATGTTTTCCTTCACCGTTTTGAGAGCAGTGGTGATGAAATTATTTACACAAAGTAAAGCGCCTGACTGGGTTTGAACACTCGACCAACAACTCGTAAGTCGGAGCCGTTATCACTGGGCCACCACTTGTAAAACACTTTTTAAAAGAGTAACGGTGGAGTTTCTTGCCCATTCTTCTCCATACGAAAACTACCTTTTAGAAGGGGCGACTAGAATCAATTCAATTTTTTGTAAACTTTGACGTTCAAAAGTGCCATACAAGGGCCTATTTGAAATAAATGATTTGACTTTGACTTTGAATCCCTTACCAATAAATAACTAGGACTACGACGACGTCACGCAAGAGATTTTCACACCAGAGACAATTTTAGCACAGATTTAATTAAAATTTGACATAATTAAATTAACCGTAGCCCGGCTGAAGACACCCACGACTTGTCCCTATTTCACGTAAGTAATGAAATAAAACATTAATTGCACCTAAGCCCATTAATTTAATACTGTTTGTTTGTACTAAACCTTGGCTTAATTTGATGACCTAAAAATAACTCTAATTAAAGTGGGTTATCTCCTAAACATCGTCAGTTTTAATTACTTTGTCGTGACTAGGACACGGAGACACTTTTATAGGTACGTGGATTGACCTGGATCCGAAATCTGACCCTTAGACTTTCATGTTAGGTAACAGTTACCTCGAAGGTTTTTCAAGCAGGTCAGAATTCGACAATCAGCAGTAGGTAAGCATTTAGATAACAGTTTTTGTAACAACTTTCCTCTGAAATTTCAAATTGCGTTTTTGTATTATAAAATGGAACATTTTGTAAAAAATTCCGAAACCAATACCCATTCACAGCAACAGTTTTATGTTTCCATAAAATACCAGGAATTGCATAGATACCAATTTATTTATTGTAGGTATATTTTCGAGCCCGTGCTTGTTAAAACTCGTAGTCAACTTTTATCGCTGTCCCAATCAAGTAGTGTTGACGTCACAGTCAGAAATGGCGTCATGTAGAAAAATAATAGACCCGTATACGAATGCATCACATTCGTAGGATCTCGACAGACGTCACAATCGACGGAATAGATAGAGCAATATCGACGGCGAAGTGTCAATACCTCCACTATCTGGCATTTTTCGCCAAATTCACTTTTTATGATTTCGAATTTAAAGGTCATATTCGCATGTTCCAGTAAAATGTCTTATCTACAGTTTTAATTCCAAGTGTTGCAACAGCATAAATCTTCTAACTAAACCACCGAAAAGGCATCACCTCTTAACATCCATGGGACACGTGTTGACTTCGACAGTTACCACTTCGATTAATCAATTTAACTTGTCAAAAAATTAAACGTTTTTTACACTTTGTGTAGCTAAATTATTATCTTCGGCAGTTAGAATTTCTTGACTCTTCGCCGTCGATAAGCGAATGTACATATCTATTTTCACCGCTGCGCTGTCCATTTAAAGACCACGGGTAGGTACCGGCACACGTGCACTTCTGCATTCGTTTTATTCGATTCCAAACCGTCTGCGGCGAGCTTTATTTTTGTTCCTTTTACTGCCTATCGGTTAACTTCGTGTGGGATCGGTAAGTTTCGTTTTTATTGTGGCTGCTGAAGAATCCAGATGTTAGTCCATTCACAAAGTTATGGGAGCGTTAAAGTTTAGGGTTGTTTTAATTTGGAAGAATTTTATTTGATTATTCTAACTCCATAATCGGTTATGAAACTTATAAAAAATAGTTTTTAAGTATCGTTTAGGTATTAAACTATTATTATTTGTGGTTACAACTACAGGCAGTTTTATTTTAAGAGCGAAAAGTAATAAAAATGGGGTAACGGAATTACGAGCTATGAAAGTTTTAAGTAGGTAGGTATAGTTTACATTACGTTGAAGGTGGTTTAAAATAATTAAATTAAATTAGTTTGTGACGAAGGCAATGTTGAAGCTCCTGTCTCAGAAAGTTTCTGGTACTTGACAGAAAAGCCTTAGAAATTCATTAAAGTTGTCTCCGGAGTTGTTTGTTTATCTACTAGTTAGATATAGGCGTCTATAAACGTAACTTTTAAGCCTAGGTTCTATATAAGGATACACATGCCATCTAGATTAAATAGGTACAGCCTACTTAATCATTTCTTTGAAGGAATGAGGTGATCAATTAGGTAAAATAGGATTTAAAACAAGAATGTTTGTGACTAGTGGCAATTAATTAAACTGAAAATAATGTCAAGGACTGTCGCCTTTTCAAAGTAGAACTTCTAATTAGGACTTACACAGACTTGTTTTTATATTGATCAATGAACCTGCTATATTTTCAATAGGTGGTTTTTGAAACATACCTAATTATATTTATTTGCGACCCGTTCCTGCTTTGCATGGGAATGTACCATCAAAGAAGTTCTTATCTAACCAGTTTGAAAACAAAATCCCGTGAACACGATGACCACATCTATAACCGGCCCGGTTCTATAGCCGCCGAGCGCTGCAAGCAAGAATAGTCCTTACGGTGGTTAGTTATGAACTTCTTTGATGGTACCTACTGATGTGACGACATGTCAAAACATAGAGAATTCTGTGCTATGTCTTCTTCTATCTATACAATACAAATAAATAAAATAGTCTGTTTGTAATGTCAAAATAATAATGTGAAAGGATATACGGTACTTATATCTAACAAAAAAAATATATGAAAAAATTGGAATAAACTAGAAAAATTATTAGTGTCCACGCGGGCACAGCCGCGGTCAGCATCTAGTCTAAACTAAATATTAAAGCATTATACACATAAACAAACGGAATAAATTCTCTAAATGATGGTGAACACTGTATGTATGCATCAAAATCCATTGTATAGTTTAAAAGAACTATGCGGTCACACAGACAGACACGAAAAGCAACTATGTTTTATACTTCTTATGTAGATTAATAGATTAATGAATCACCAAAACTAGCACACGTATTATAATACGATATTTCAAAACACTAAATTGAGGGGCTTTACTGAAAACAACTCGAGAAACTTTTTACTCTGAATACCTACAACATTTGTTTTTCCTAAAGTACTATCAAAGCAGCGACCACGTAAGTACGCTGTGTTTCATGTAGCAGAACCTTTCATGTTTTATGCGATGATGAAAAGTAAATGGGAAACAATACGTCTGCCCCGATACCCAAGAAACTCGAATATCTGAATAAAAAGCCTTCCGTAAAATGGACACAAAGGACTACCTTTTTGCGTACCTCCAAAAAATTTCTTATGGGACTCAACTACATATAAATTCCTTGTTTCAAAGGAAATAGTTATTGCAAGGTTCCTTTGTTTAGAAAAAAATGGGCCAAATGCGAGTCGGAGTCGTACGCGAAGGGTTCCGTATGACCGTACAATATTTAGCAAATAAATGAAAATACTAAACGAAGAATATTATAATCTTGATTTTTTTTAATCGCAAAGATAAGTTTGTATTTCATAATGATGCTATCAGTTACAAACTTATTTTTGCACTTGCAGAAAATCACCCATATTTAAATAAAATACGTTTTGAATCGGCGTTTTTAGTATTTGTTAATTAATTAATTATATACAGCTATGGTACATGATGTACAGAAGTTTCAAATTCCTAACTTGTTTAGTTGTTGCGATAGAGCTCGTACAGAAATGGTCTAAGACTGATAACTTTTACGGCACCTCTTTCATAATTTTTGAAGATACTAAAATGAATTAAAAATAAATTTGTTCTCTACTCGATGAGCTCTAGACAATATTATTGAAATCAGTTCAGTGGTTTAGGCGTGAAAAGGTAACATACAGACAGACAGACATACAGAGTTACTTTCGAATTTATAATATTAGTATGGACAGCCTGTTACTCAGTGATAATATAGCATTCTACTCGTATGGATGAAAGAATTTTTTAAATCGGTCGAGTATTTTTTGAGTTTATTTATTACAAACAAACATACACATATTTTCTCTTTCATCTTTACAATATGTTCATGATTTCGTAACTAATTCAGAAATTCTTGCTAAAACTCATTATTAAAAATATTTTTAGCCGGCGTTTGCTCAGACGTTTCACATTTGCAAACAATTATGAAATTGAATCCACTCAAATGTAAGCAAGGAAATTGGAACACTGTGTATTGAGAATTGGTAACCGAATCTTTGAAAACAGACGTTATTGGAAAACAAGAGTATGTTATGTAAAATACCTAACATAGTACCTACAGACAGCCTCAAAAATATGTATAAAACGACAAGAGTTCATTTAATTGTCTACGATCTTTGTTCCATGATATTGTATCAATGTGTAGCCATAAAACATAACATGTATTCATCCTTTTAAGGCTTACTGTACCTAACAGTTGTTAATCTACCAATAAAAAAAGAATATATCCAAATCCCGCGTACAATCCAAGCGTTTCCAAGTAATTAATACCAATGCCGAAACTTTATCCCGAAACGGAGTCTGTTATTGAGGCACGTATTTCAAACTTTTTGAGTACCCACTAATTAACGTTCAAACAGTACAAGTTTTTTAATTAAATTCATTCCAAAACAAAGCCGGAATAGTATTTCAGAAACTAGAAATTAACCTGTGGTTCTGAGCGTAAACAATTACATTACGAAAATTTCGTCGGAAAATGTTTTATGAATGTTTCTGTGTTTGAGAAACACGGGCTTGAGAGGCAATAGAGTATTTATTTCTTTTCAAAAGAAGTTAGGAAGTCCTTCATTTGCGTGACTTTGGTTGTAATCACAGATAGTGAACTGTGGGGTGCTTGGACAGGAAACCTCCCCGTGTGCCTGGGGGCTGGATGGGGTCTTCTGATGGCGGGAACTCAGCCCGCAAAAAAATTAGTAAGCGGGGAGGGGTTCGGGAACGAGGCTTGGGCAGAGGGCTCACCACCCCGGAGGACAGCGAGCCGAACGGAGACAGCCCAGGAGAGTCCAGCCGCAGCGCGGCCCTCTCTGAGTCCTCGGGCGGTGAGCCGGACGCCACCAGCAGCTCCAAGGCGAAAGGAGCGGCCATGAGCTTCGAGAGCTTCGAGGAGGTCGTGGCAGCAGCGATGAGGGGTGTGGGCTTGAAGAGGATTCAGTCCTCTAAAGACAAGGCCATACCCGTTGCCACGGCCTCCATAGTGGCGGCAGCGAAGGCCCTTCAGGTCGGGCCACCGTCGGACGCAATGTCCGAGATGCGGGCGGAGGTCGGCCGCTTGACGGCCGCGATGGAGCTTCTCCGAAAGGAGAACGAGGAGCTCCGTGCGAACCTGGCCCGGCTTCAAGGAGCTGGCCCCCAGGAGGTGCCCCAGGGGAGAGTGGTGCATGGACAGGGCCTGCCCTTGCCTTTGCCAGCGGAGGACCGGGTTTTGACCCTGGTGCGGCAGGAGCTGGCTGCATTCAACAGCCGGTTTTCCGTACTGGAGGGCATTGTCCTGCGCCCTCCGCTAGCGGCGAGCAGGCCGGCCACTTTTGCCACCATCGTGGCTGCTCCGACCAAGTCCGCGGCCAAGCCAGCGCCTCCGGCGAAAGCGGCGCCGCCCAAGCCAAAAAAGGGCGGAACGACTGCGCAGACGGCTGCGCAGAAGGCGAGAGCCCCAGCCATGGCGGTAGGACGGTCGCCACTGCCCCTGCCTCCTAATCCCTCTCCGGCCGACGTCGAATGGCAAGTAGCCGGGGAGAAAGGGAAGGCGGGTAAGGCCAAAAGGGCGGCCAATAGAAAGGAGAGGCGGCAACGGCGCAAGAAGCAAAGCGCCGCGGCTAGGCTCCGCGCCCCGAAGTCCGCTGCTGTAGTGATCACACTACAGCCGGAAGCGGAGAAGAAGGGCGTGACCTACCGTGAGGTGCTCGCCCAGGCGTGGGCGGCAGTGAACCTGGCGGAGATCGGCGTCGACGATGGCTTCCGCATGAAGGTCACTGCGACGGGGGCTCGGATGCTGGAGATCCCTGGTGCGGCCAGCGGCCCGACTGCTGATGCCCTGGCCGAAAGGCTCAGGGCATCCCTCAATGCGGAAGAGGCCCGAGTCTCCAGGCCTACCAAGTGCGCTGACATGCGCATCCTGGGCCTGGACGACTGCGTGACGGCGGATGACGTTGTGGCCGCCGTGGCTAGGACTGGGGGATGCTCTGCTGAGCAGGTGAGGGCAGGCACCATCCGTCCTGACACTACGGGCATGCAAACCCTTACGGTGAGCTGCCCCGTGTCGGCGGCCCAAAAAATTGCCGGGGAGGGCAAAAGACTTCGGGTGGGCTGGGTATCCGCGCAGGTGAAGCTGCTGGAACCCAGGCCTCTGAGGTGCTTCCGCTGCCGGGTGGGGCACCACGTGGGAGCTCAGTGCACCTCTGAGGTTGACCGCAGCGATGAATGCTTCCGCTGTGGTCGGCCCGGTCACAAGGCCGGTTCGTGCAACGCCACGCCGCACTGCTATGCATGTGCGGCGGCTGGCAAGCCGTCCGAACACCGGGCTGGGAGCAAGGCCTGTGCTCCACCCGCCAAACCCAGGGGCAGGGGCAAACCCTCCGCCACCGCCGTCACCGCCGCAGCCGCCACCATTGCCGCCGCCGTTGCCGCCTCTACCGTCGTCGTCGCCAACAATACCGCGGCAGGGCCATCACAGGGGGCCCGGGGGGAGGCTATAATGGATTGCCAATAAATGGCCCCATTACGCCTCCTCCAGGCGAACATCAACCACTGCGCCGCCGCTCAGGATCTGTTGCTCCAGAGCATGGCGCAGTGGTCGATTAACATCGCCGTGGTCGCTGAGCCGTACTTTGTCCCGCCCAGGGATGACTGGGTGGAGGACCTGAGCGGCTCAGTGACCATTATTTCGTCGGCCGCCGCCGGTACCCCGTCCCTCGAGGCCGTCAAGAGGGGACGGGGTTGCGTAGCAGCACGGTTCGGGGAGATTGTCGTGGTGGGAGCGTACTTCTCCCCGAACCGAACTCTCGCCGAGTTCCACAACTCCCTTGGGGAGTTGAGAGTCGTCGTCGTCGGGTACCATCCCCTCCCCGTGGTCGTCCTCGGGGACTTCAATGCCAAGAACGTGGCTTGGGGTTCCCGGTGTACGGACACGCGGGGCAGGATGGTGGATGACTGGGCCCTGGAGACAGGCCTGGTCGTCCTGAACCGGGGTTCTGTCCCCACGTGTGTGCGGATGCGGGGTGAATCAGTGGTGGACATCTCGTTCGCCAGCCCCGCTCTGTCGCCACGTGTCATTGACTGGCGCGTCATGGAGGGGGTGGAGACCTATTCCGATCACCGGTACATCCGGTTTGACGTCTCCGCCCAGACCTCGGGCGCGTCGGTCCGACAGACCCCGAGTGGTCCGCGGTGGGCGCTGAAGCAGCTGGACCGGGAGCTCCTCCTGGAAGCCTCGATCGTGCAGGCCTGGGTGTCATCACCGGACAGGCCTGCCGACATCAATGGCGAGGCGGAGTGGTTCCGGGAGGCCATGTCCGAGATATGTGACGTGGCAATGCCCCGGGTCCAGCCCGGACGTGCTCGGCGCCAGGTGTACTGGTGGTCGCGTGAGCTGACCGCTTTACGCGCGGCATGCGTTGCTGCGCGCCACCGGTACTCCAGGCACCGCAGGCTCCGTATTCGCCCTCCGGATACGGAAGCCATTGAGGCGGAGCTGTACGACGGGTACAGAGCGGCGAAGACCGCCCTCCGAGCGGAGATCGAGCGGGCCAGAGGACTGGCCCGCGAGGAGTCGCTGGAGACTCTGAACAGAGATCCGTGGGGACGCCCATACAAATGGGCGAGAGACAAACTCCGCCCATGGGCTCCCCCGCTGACGCAGAGTCTCCGGCCCCAGCTCGTGGAGGACGTGGTGAGCGCTCTGTTCCCTTCGCGAGGGGAATATACTCCCCCGCCCATGGCTCCGCCTTCTGCGGTGCCCAATGCGGACCACTATAGTGACGACGACGACGATACTCCGGAGGTGACCGAGGTAGATTTGAGAGTGGCGGTACGTAGGCTGAATGCCAAGAATACCGCCCCAGGACCCGACGGCTTACCTGGAAAAGCCTGGGTTCTGGCCTTGGAGGCTCTCGGGCCTCGACTAAGGGGGCTCCTAAGCGCATGCTTGGAAAGGGGCCAGTTCCCGCTTCGTTGGAAGACGGGGAAACTGGTCCTCATCAAAAAGCCGGGGCGCCCGGCGGACTCTCCGTCCGCTTACCGGCCCATTGTGCTGCTCGACGAGGTGGGCAAGCTCTTTGAAAGAGTGATTGCAGACCGCCTTGTCGGGCGGCTGGTGCGAGTGGGACCGGACTTGGCGGAGAGCCAGTTTGGTTTCCGCAAGGGGCGCTCTACGGTGGATGCCATCATGCGCGTTCGAGCCCTCACGACGGGGGATGCTGTTGCCCGGGGTGGGGTCGTCTTGGCGGTGTCTCTTGACATCGCCAATGCCTTCAATACCCTGCCCTGGAGTTGCATTAGGGAGGCACTCCGGTATCACCGGATGCCGACCTACCTCTGTCGAGTGGTCGAGGCCTATTTGACGGACAGGGCCGTCATCTACCCCGGTCACCACGGAGAGTGGAACCGGCGAGAGATGTCGTGCGGTGTCCCACAGGGATCGGTCCTGGGGCCGCATCTGTGGGACTTCGGCTACGACTGGGTGCTGCGCGCCGACCTCCCTAGCGGCGTCAGTGTAGTCTGCTACGCTGACGACACGCTGGTCCTGGCGCAGGGGAGGTCGCATGAGGCGGCGGCCGAACTGGCGACACGCGGGGTTGCGACAATCGTCGATAGGATCCGGCAATTGGGACTCGAGGTGGCCTTGCACAAGTCCGAGGCCATGTGTTTTTATGGTCCTCGGAACGCGCCACTGTCGGGTTCCCGGATAACGGCAGGAGGGGTTCACATCGGTGTCGAGTCGACGATGAAGTACCTGGGACTCGTCCTCGACAGCCGGTGGAACTTCGTTGAGCACTTCCGACGTTTGGCTCCCAAACTGCAGAGGGCTGGGGCTGCTTTGAAGCGGCTCCTGCCCAATCTAGGGGGTCCAAACGCCTCCTGCCGGAGGCTCTACGCGGGGATCGTGCGGTCCATGGCCCTTTACGGGGCACCGGTGTGGGCGCGTTCGTTGAGGCTGCGACCGGCCCAGCGGTTGAACGCGTCCCAAAGGGTCATGGCCATTAGGCTGGTCCGAGGTTACCGCACGGTCTCCCGTGAGGCGGCGAGCCTCCTTGCCGGACTACCGCCATGGGATCTGGAGGCAAAAGTCCTCGCGCACATGTGGGAGTTGCGCGAGGAGGCGAAACGCCGGGGCGTAACTCCGCTGCCGCGAGAAATCGCGGCACAGCGGACAGAGCTCCGGCGGGATCTCATGGCGGCATGGAGAGTGCGATTGTCGCAACCCAGCGCTGGGCACGCCACAATTGTGGCGATAAGTCCCCTCTTTGAGGAGTGGCTAGAGAGGCGCCACGGCGTCCTCACCTTCCGCCTGACACAGGTCCTCACCGGACATGGTTGTTTCGGGAGGTTCCTGTTCAGGATAAAGCGGGAGGAAACGCCCGGGTGTCACCACTGTGTGGATCGCCCGGAGGACACGGTGGAGCATACGGTGGAGGTCTGCCCAGCTTGGGCGGAGCACCGCCGTGTCCTCACGGAGGCGATCGGCGGCGGCGATCTCTCGCGTCCGGCCCTGGTTCAGGCCATGGTCCGGAGCGAGAGTGCATGGGAGGCCGTCACCTCCTTCTGCGAAGCAGTAATGCTCGCGAAGGAGGAGGCGGAGCGCGTGAGGGAGAGGCAAAATGCGCCCCCTCGCGCCCCTAGTCGCCGCAGGAGACGCCCCGGGCGTCGGGAGTCGCGAGCCGACTTCCGGCCACCGTAGGCGCGGGCTTGCGGACGGTGAGCAATGGGTAGCTCGCCGTCCGATAGGGACCAGGCCCGGGTCGACGGCGCGTTGTGTTCCACGCGCGCCTCAAAGAGATGTCAGCACCAACTGACGGGGTCCGGAAGGGCCAATGCCTGCCGGGGTCGCGGGTTTGTCTGAAAGGGATATCGCGACCTCGGCACACAGGCAACGGAAGGAACACGGGTGGGTTTTAGTCAGTAAAAGTCTGACACGCCCTCCCGCTCCACCCAGAGCGGGAGAAGTTATTTGATAATTTCCCACCCTCAAAAAAAAAAAAAAAAAAGATAGTGAACTGTAGAATGCCTCTTTCTGAGATTTTCTGCTTTCATCGTCATCTCGGCCATTTCCAAACTTTTTGATTCGGCTTGAATTTGTACTTTTACATTTAAAACAGAATGGCGACGTTGCCCACTAATAAGTAAAAACCAATGTGTTTAATATGAGTTAGTTGAAATAATCCTAGCTTTATATTATATTATATATATCATATTATAAATGCAAAAGTGAGTTTGTTTCTGTGTTTGCTTTCACGCTAAAACGGGTGAATAGATTTGGATGAATTGCACATAGATAGACCATGACCTAGGTTAGGGCATATAATACTTTTTATCCCGATATTCCCACAGAATCAAGACTTATGCGTGTAAAACCGCGGGCGCAGCTGTCCCAGTCACCTTTTTAAGGTCGTCGGTCCATATCTAGCTGTGTGGCGTTTCAAACTACGCTTGCCGATACGCGGTCTTCACTCCAGGACTCGTCTGAAGTTTTCTCGTCTCGTTCTCAGATAAGTTCAGAGTGTCACGTTTTAAAGACAAAGTTGACGTCACCTCTTCCTTAGCAAATATAGCTTCCTTTACAATAGCACTGCAGTAAGCATTAGCATCCATACGACCGCTAGACAATCCAGGTGGCCCAGTTGAAGTCCTAACTGCCTAACTTGGTTGTCCGGATAATAAACCGAGCCATTTCCTCAAGACCTATTGCGGTGTCTTAACAAAATAAATAGCGGGATAATAAAAGGTTCTGTTTATTTTTAATTACGGCATTTATTTTGGTTGGTAGTGTTAATTGTAGGCCATTTGTTAGTACTGCTTTTATATTTCAGACGGGTTTTTTTGTAAGTAACGGGAAGCGGAGGCGACCTAAAATTTACGATGCGTGAGGGTTTTGGATTCAACATGGAAGTCGATTTATATAATGCGTAGTAACGAATTGGAATTCTAATCTGGTTATATTTCAAGCAAATCGATAAAAGTGTTATTTTGATATTTCATAATAGGTGTTCATCAATAACTGGCGTGCGTTTATGACCAGATGTATGGACGTAGGCGAAGTAAATGGAGTATGTAAGGATCCTTACATACTCCTTCTGTAGTTTCTGCCTACCCCCTTGAGCAAAAGGCGTGAGTTTTTAAATATATATATATTTATCAATAAATTGTACAAAAGCTAATTAAACGCCTAACAGTTTTACATATTCCTAACAGTTTTCTCTACTTTCGTATTTAATCAATCGACTTTAATTCTCTTATGGCCGGTTCCTACGGACCGTTTTGGTTAAAATGAAGACTTGTATCTTTACCAATAATGAAGCAAATACATCACAGCTTTGCATAGTAGACCATATGGAAGTAGGTATCACAGGTAAAATTAGCTTACGAATCTATTTATATGCCCAGTTGGGCAGTAAAAATAGCTATAATTGTTAAGAAAAAACGATTCGTTTTTGTTTATAAGAACCAAACATTAGTAGGTCGTTTGGCCAATTAACCACAATCACTATAACATGAGACTGGACAGCAATATTGCTAATTAGAGACTTGAGTAGATTTCTAGTGACGGAATGTATCTAAGCGATAACATATTCATAGAAATTCATTTATTTATTGTATTCCATAAAGTATTATAGATGTTACAAAAGGCGATTGTTTACCGACGAAAAATGGTTCAGAAGGTAATAAACAAATCGTATTATTATGTCAATCATCTTCAAAATTCTATCTCAACAGAGTTGTCAATACCAATTCTTGAGGAATAAAGTTCCATTTAACTTCAGTAAAGCCAGCTAGATTTATTCAATATCCGAAATTGGATTCAAATACAAAATTAAGCGCTTAACTTTCAAATACAAACGGGCACGGATTTGGAACTTTACGATACCTATCGATTTGTTTAAGGTTCAAGGTTTCGATTTCCTGTAAAACGTTTTCTATATTTTGATACCTACCAAATTTTGTTAACTGCTTTGAAATGAATGCAGTATTAGTTCTCGAGACCCGTCGAATTTCAAAAGAACCATCGTGAGGAAACCGGCTTCCCTGAGAGATATTTCTCGACGGCATGTGAACCCAAGTCAGAGGCCCTTTAAAACTTTGACACCAGGTTAGTCACTAACCACACGAAAAGGAAAGAAGGTAATCAATTTTGTCTCATTATATTAAAACTTTCTGATTTTATCTTGGATATTACTGACATCGGTGAAGGAAAATATCGTGAGGAAAACTGGACTTATAGTTGTTATAAGTCAAAAATCACCAATCCGTCTTGAGCAAGCGATGTGATCAATGCACGTACCTTCTCTACCTATACGAGAATAAGCCTTTGCCCTGCAGTGGGACAGTAATAGGCTAAGCCTCTAAGGTATTATTATTATAAAAATGAAGTTATCCGGAAAAGAACCGGAGTTCCAATATATCCTGCAGAGTTAGCAAGCAGAAGTGGCAGTGGGCTTTGATTGATTATTATTGTTATATCGAAGCTTGAAAGAGCAAACGTTTGGAATATGAAGAGTTCTGAACGAAAATAAGAGCTTTTTTTTTGTATCATAATATTCTACATCTCTAAATCCATCTCTGGACAGAAATACTATTGGACTCTTAATATTTTAAAAAGCAACCGAATCAGGAAAATACTAACGACAAAGCCGTTTTCATCTTCATGTCTGGATAATTTACAGAAGAAAATTGAATTTTATACACTCAGTTACAGCTAAGAAAACTTGTAAAGGTACTTAGGCGTCTCATGAAATATTTTTCTCGACAAGAATCTCACGTTCCGTTGTCAGACACAATAAGCATACAAAATTTTTCGTACGTCGCGTTCAAATTTTATAGCCCATTCCCCATTCCTTTTTTAAATATAAATGCCTGAGTTTTGGTACCACAGTATGTCGTTAAGTGAATGACGTAATTTCGCATAATAGATTCGTGAGTTTTGCCTGTTCATTTTTTCTAACAGCACTAAAATCTAAATTTCAGGCTCTTGTTTTCTGCCTAAATCTGAATATAAAAAACTGTAATTTTTCTTTTACCCCAATATTTTTTGTTCAGGACGTGACCAGACACACGAAATTTCTTTCGTATATTCAATACAATAAGGACGAAAATTCAATAAAGTATGCGTTGTAGTGAAACAACAGGAAACTCTATAGTTACCTTGATCATTAGTAACAGTTTGAAAGATTTTCTAGGAACAATACCTTACTCACGTAGTAGTGTACATTACACGGTAGTATATTGATTTAGGTTGAACTTATGAGAGGCTTCCGCGACTCCACGTGTACCTATTAGGATACAAATTCATGGAACGACAGACGTTGCCATGAACTTTCAAGGGCTATTTAACACATGAGCTTTTTAAACTTATAGAGGGCGAAAGATCTCTTTAAGAAAAAAGAGAAAAAGACCTTGTGGTGCGCCACAAGGTCTTTTACTCGGCCCTTTCCTGTTTTCTTCATTTTAACAGCAGACGCAAACGTTCAGAAACAATGAAATATCCCATTAAACTCTCAATATTGACCATATTTGAAAAGAGTATAATTACTATGTAATTTAGAATATGAATAACTAGCTTCTGCCTTCGATTTCTTCCACGTGACATTTCTTGTTTTCTCATAAAATAAATGTCGCAGTAAGATGGTTGAAGCTGTGATATAGTTATATCGCTAGGGATATAGCTATATACCGTAATATAGTTATAAGAAAGCGGTTTATAATAGTCTTATTGGGAATATAACTACGATACGAGCAAGCTCTAGTAATATAACTATTAGGGCACTCCGACCAAATAGGTTAGGTTAGAACTGTAACCAGATACGCCAAAATTGGTCCTAATAACAAAATTAGGGCACTCTGACAGTTATGAACCACGTTCATATAACTATAATACGGTATATAGCTATATCCCTAGGGATATAGCTATATCACGGCTTCAACCATCTTACGACGACATACACATAAGGCACGCGGCAATACTGTAGCTTCCCATTAGTGAAATAATTTACTGAATCGGAGCAGTAGTTCCGACATACAAATTTATACCTTATTATAATAAATATTAAGTAGGTATAGATTGAAAGAACAGCTTTACGTTTCTATTTCGTTATTGACATAGCTCTACGAGACTCCGATTTAACCAACAACGATCAGTAAGTTAAAGGAACCGGCATCTCAACTAGGTAAAATGTAAATCCTTCGCCGGCAAGCCCAAGTGGATGCAAGACACGTGTTAAATTGTTTATACTGTTCTTAATTAGCTTGTTTCTAAGAAAATTTCAATTTACTCAGCTCCTTCTGAGTGATTAACAGTTTTAGTAACAAAGAGTAAAAAGATTTAATCTTTTGCAGCAGCTACAGCGTTAGTTAGACTACTGAAATGTTTAGTGTGCTGTATTTCGCCATTTTGACTTGGCCTTTTTATGGCTGCCTCTTTAAGGTTCTACAGTTCAGTTTATAAGCCAGCAAGATAACCATGCTCCATTGTTTTAGGTTAAACGTGCCTCTTGTTAATTTGAGACTGAAAATTGTCTATGAAAATCTTAAAAAAAAAAAAGTGAACCTTAAGGTTAGTATAGACTAGAGCAGGGCTTCCTAAACTTATTTTTACTGCGACGCCCTTGGAAGATTACCATTTTTTTGCGACGCAACCTGCCCCCCTTCTAGCCAAAAAGTACCTACCAGTGTGTATCCTAGTAACAAGTTACTTAACTCCAAATAATATATTTGCAACCTGTACTTGTTCGATATTGTTGCAACTGCAGAAAAGCCTGTTTCGCACAAGTACAAAGACGCAAATGTTAATAGCCCCTCATTGCTGCAGTAGTGATGGCACGATCTTCATGAGAAACTGAGCTCAAAAATTCAAGTAGTTTGTGTGTGTCGTATTGGAGCGGCTGGAGCCACTGGAGAATCGCCTCGCGACGACCCAGGGCGTTGAGACGCACAGTTAGGGAAGCCCTGGACTAGAGCATTTACTTGTAACAGAACATCGAGCATAGGCCTTTTTTTAATTTTATCGAACCGTAATTTGAACTCGAAGCTCGATGTTTTGTTACAATTCTATGGAAATCGATGGTTACAACCTGATTTTAAACAGCAACGATGTAACATTTTATAGAGCAAAGTCACGAGCGCGGGCGATGTGGAGCGAGGTGCGCGGGCCGAGGGCAGGTCGTTGCAATGAACTTAAGGTAGAAATAAACGTTACAGGTAAATACTCACTCGTCGTGAGCATTACGTCAAATGCAGCTTCGAGCATTCGCATGTTACATTACATGGAAATGCTTTTTTAAGTTGAGCTTTTGCTTGTATTGTACCATTCGTAAGAACGTTACATTACATGGAAATGCTCTACAAAATGCTCTAGTGTATACTCACCTAATGGAATGAGGTGTCTCGTGTCATCAGTCTCGGTAAGAAACAAATGAATAAGTTTAATTTTAAGCGCACTGTTCCATATTTAAAACAAAACATAATTGCAACTGTTTTTCAAACAGTCCCTATATATTTTGACAGAAGGCAAAAGTTCTTGATCTTCACAGAAGCCTATAGACATCTTCTCTCATTAGGTGGTCTATGTAAGTCACTACTCAACATGACAAGACAAGAACACTACCTTATCATTAACAAGATTGAGCAATTATCGTCGTTGATTGCTATTGATGTTGTATCATAGAGTTCAAGTACCTTTACAATTATATAGTTAGTAGTTAATTAGGCTTGAATTACTAGTCTTTGTTTGAAGGCGTCAACAAACACTAAATTAGAACCAGTCACTGCTAATTGATCAGTATTCTTCATGATTGATGCACATACATCGATATATACATTATGTAGGGATTAGTTGGCTGTTTTATGCGCAAAATTTAAATTCTTGGTTATCCTATCCTATACTATTAAATGAGCAATCTTTTATATTTGTAATCACGTTCCCGAAAACAGCTCTAACGATTTCGATGAAAGTTGCATTATAGAGGTTTACGGGGGCGAAAAATCGATCTAGCTAGTTCTCATTTCTGGGAAAATTCATTTTCACCCGAGCAGAGCTCGGTCGACCAGGTACTATTTCTTATTTACGAAAGGGGGCAAACTTTAGAACTGATTTTAATAAAGGTCTGAAGTTTTTAGTATTTGATGAAGATGATAGGGTCAGAAATAAATACCACAATATGATTTTACTGCTCTGTTTGACCACTGTGGCAAATTAATAAAGGTATATTCATTTGGCCTTCATACTTTTGTAAACCCCTTGAGTGCCTAAAAATATTATTTAGGCCACGGTAGCAAAAATATTTAGTAAGTAAATAATTTAAAAGAATAATATTTTTAAAATATTAACCTACAAAAATACGGCCAAGTGCGTGTCGGACCATACGCACAATGAAGGGTTCCGTAGTTGGGATGAATTTATCCCAAGAACAAACTTAACTTAGTCGTTGAGAAACATGTTCTCGAACACATCGATTCTCCCATCGATATACGTCACGGTCAATTCTCCTACTAACTGTTAATGTAAGTTTTTAATCGCAAAAACGTATTTTTTTTTGTGATAAAACTACAAATTACAAATTTTATGACTTTTTGCCTTTAGGTATTTGTGCTGTGAGATCTTGCTTCCTGCCTAATTTCAACAATGAAATTTGACAACGAAGTGATCCTATAAGGGTTCCGTTTTTTCTTTTTGAGGCATGGAACCCTAAAAAGGATATAAATCCTTTTTTCTTGGGTAATATTTATAAAATATTATCGTAAGTAAATTAAGGACGAGCTTATTACGTATTCCTTAGTTTATTCAAACTAAGGAATACAATATTTAAGAAGGTCCTAAGGTATTTAAATTTTAATAAGGATTAAGTTTACGAGTTACGATAAATGGAAACAACCGTTTTATGGTTGTAAGGCACAAGACGGGGACTAGTCTATTTTATTACAACAGCTTTTCTTGAATACTGATTCGAGTGTATTCTGTTTTTTGGGTTCATTGTGATTGCTACATTCTGATTGAATACAGATATAGTTAACATTATAAAAATAAAATGTAGGTACTTATATTAGGTACAACTACGTTTTTATTAATTAAATTAAATTATAATATTTTGTTATAAATATACCTTTAGGGGTATGAGGAACAGGGTGTAAAGTTCACTCATCCACCATAGAAAAGGGAGGATCCTCCGACCAGACGGGTGTCATGTCTGGCAGGCAACTGCCCAGAGGTTGAAGTCGGGAGCTTGTATATATGTCCACCGCGCGGTAAACTCGAATTGCGCGATGCAGAATTTGAGTGACTTCAGGATGTTGAGTGTCGTCAGGTCTTTGATGCGTAGTTCGCTTGTGGCGATATAGATGCCGCCACATACCTATTCGTTATAAATAATATTAATAATAGTTGATAGCCTCACTATTGAGTTAGGTCTAAGATCTGTAAATATAAGTTGTAAGATGTAAATATTAAAGTATTTTCATCATGCGTGCCATTTAATCTTACTTTGTTTTGATTAAAAAAATAACAGAAAAAAATTAAGTAAATCTACAGTTTTAAAAGAACCTAAACTACTAATAAATGTACTATAAAGCTTATTTGTCTATTTAATATTCTACTAAGTGAGACATAAAGAGAAAACACAATACACACAATACACAATTTCTGGAGTGACTCGTAATTACTGTCTCTCACTTACTCCTATTTTATACCAAGTACTGAACACATAACTTTTGGATATAAGAATAAACACCAAGCTGACGCATTAGATACTTATTCTATTAAGTTTTTTTTTGCGCGAAAAGGTCTTCTTTCTGCCAAATATCCATTCTATACTGATATAATAAAGCTGACAAGTTTGTTTGTTTGGACGCGCAAATCTCTGGAACTACCAGTCAGATTTGCCAACAGTCCAATTCTTGAGGAAGTTTATAGGCTATTTAAGAGGCTTACAACTTAAAAAAAACGTAAAAAATCGTTGAATTGCAATCTTGCTAACCTTTACTAGGTATGCAAGATTATGCAATAAAACGATTTTTGTAAAAATTGTCCCTTACTAGGTTTTGAAATGGGACAGTCGAACAGCTAAAGCACGGTCACTGTCGGACTGTATAGAAAAGAAAGAGAAGCGCGATGACATAACGCAGGTAATTTATTTCAAAATAAGAAGCAATTCAATCTATTGATTGGACAAAAACATTAAAACACTATTACGGTAATATGTTGCTTGTAGAATAATCAGATAAAAAAACTGAATGATTGTATGTATGTTAAACACTTTGAAGGACGGTACACGAGAGACAATAAAAGTTTTATTGTTATGAGGCCTATGACCCGTCCTTCAAAGTGTTAATATGATTGTTAATCGTAAAAAAAAAAATTGAGGTACCTTCGTGATTTTTTTCTATCCTATCAAATTAGTTGTAATAAGTTTTTAAAGGTTTATCTTACTAGCATATATCCTGAAGAATATCATATATATATATATATATTTCTGATTTTGTTTACTGCAGTGGAGCATATCATTTTAGGTATTATAAAACTTGCGTTTAACCACGTTTAGGTCCTGTAGTCCCCTTAACAACACGCTACAACCGAGGAAAAGGACAAAAGTCAGAAAGAACGCTATACGATAACGAAGTAGCGGGGCACAGTAGTAGGATATATTTTATGATACTTTCACTTAGACTGCGCTTGGCGCTTGACGTAGCAACACGTCGTGTCCGGATTCACAACAAGTCAATCGACATCCTGAGGATGCCTCGTTGAGAGGTGAAACACGTATCCATTTCTTACAGGGTTCTTTATGACTCTTTAAGAACAGTTACGCGGATTAAGTTACTAAATGTACGTCGTCTATTGTATTTGATATATTTTATGTTAAAAGAAGAAACGAATTCGCGGGCACGAGCTAGTTTATCATAATGAAGACAAGTAATATATAGAAAGAGATGTAAGTATCTAAGACATTGTAATAGCCAATAATTATAAATAATCCAGGCCGAGACACCATAAAACTAATGTAGTTAACAATGGCAATAAAGACTAAGTTATAAAATATTATAGGTTATGGAGGAGATCTGGCCTTGGTTTATTGGCAACGTCGTCGTAGTGAACATAGATTTTCTATAAACACTTTTAATATAATTCCTTATTAGCCTGAAATAATAGATTTTATATTTCTTATAAAACATGCTTCGCTGGATGTGAGACCTTCGCTTGGGGGAAGCCAATGTCCAGCAGTGGACGTCTTGCGACTGAAATGACTAGACTCTACTACTCTCACTCTACTCTCTTTGTTTCGGCCTTTCTTCTCAGAGTAGTCAGATAGGAAACACCGACCTCATCTAGCTTATTTTTAATATTTTTTTATATGACGTGTAAAAGGGATTCCGATATCCTATTTACAGAATAAACAATTTCATTTCATTTCATTTCTCTCTTGATCGACTAGTTCTCTCAACTTCTGGGGTATCTAAATAAGCGAGTGTTTTAACTTAAGTACACTCAGAAGACATTTAGCTAGAGATAGCTAGATATTGAGGTATATTGCCAAATTAATCAAAACAGCTAAATATTTGACATCTTTTTGCGACGTTGCCCACTTTCATAATGCACGCTCTTAACTTCGATACATCTTTAAGACTATGAGCCAGTAAATTAAAAACCTTTTAGTCTAAACTGTGGACTGGGAAGGGCACTCGTTACTCTGTCCTCGTTACAAGTATTTTATTGTTAATCTCGGCTCCAGACGGATTAGGAAAACTAAGTGATTAATATTCATTAGTGTCGTTTTAGTTTAAGTAGTAAAACAGGGCAACATTTAAGAATAATATTTTCACTTAGGGATAATTTATTTTTTTCGTTCACGCCGGTCCTCTGACTAGTATAATGAATCTAAACTTTTTGGACGACGTAACTTAAAATACCAGCATCCCAATTGCATAACACATTTTCCAATCAAAATCCGAAATCTATGAAGGAAATTGCTAATCTATTGCTTTATAAATTCCTCTGCTCAACAACATAAATAATGCAATGAATTTTGTTGAACTGTCAAAATGAAAGGCATTGCTATTGTAAATAGGTTATTCAAGTACTTACTTCTGGTCACTCTCTCGATATGATAAAAAACTTAAGGAGTGAAAGAAAGAAATATATGTTATTGAGTTATGGAAACTTTTCCGAAAATTCACGAGAGGCGTAGAAGAAAGGACTGCTTTAACTAACGTCCTAGCTTTACTATCTAAGCAGTAAAAAATACACAGATTCAAAGTGAATAGTAAAAGCTATATAGCACATAAAACTTACAACAGTAAAAAGGCGGAACGAACACAGTAAAGGCTTCATTCTCCTTGTAGAGAAACTGGGACAAGTCAGGCAGAGGGACCAACATTTACAAAGTTGGTCTAAAGACCAAAATTACAATTTGGTCAAAACTTACAATTTAGTCTAATGAGTCTGGAGTTCAGTTAATGCCAAATTAACTAAGTTTGAACTCATTATAGTCTTAATGTGAATTTTAACCATCTGCGCGATAGTAAAGACAAGGTTATGTTTTGTTTTAATTATATTATTATTTATACTTTCAAAACTTATGCTGAGAAAATACAAAGTCCAACATTTGTAATGTTTGCCACAGCTATATGCGTATAATCTAATTTAAGCAAACAATGCCATCATCGTAATAAGATATTAGAGGCACACTAGCTAAAAAATACGGACTGACAGATATGAAATAGCTGAAGTAATGTCTGGTAGTAAAAATGTTTATGAACCTCTGTAATATCTCCTTACTTTATGGTATAACTTTTTTACTTTAATTAGTGTCTACCTAAAGCATTTTTGGTATTTTTTCATGTTATTTTTTTCAGTCATTTCATTATACACGGCAGGGGTTGGAAACCTTTTTTTTTAGTGTGGTAAATTATCAAGTAATTTCGCCCGCTCTGGGCGGAGCGGGAGGGCGTGTCAGACTCTGACTAAAACCCACCCGTGTTCCTTCAGTTGCCAGTACGTTGCCAGGGGCCACGGTATCCCTTTCGGACTTTCCCGCGACCCCGGCAGGCATCGGTCCTAGCGGATCCCGTCAGTTGTGCTGACATCTCTTTGAGGCGCGCGTGGAATACAACGCGCCGTTGACCCGGGCCTGGTCCTTATCGGACGGCGAGGAAACCTTGATTGTAAGTATTTTTTTATTTAAATGGGAATTCTTATAAATAGTTACTTATTTGCTAAATTGTTGAGTACTTTTAAACGTCTAATCGTTGGCTTCGTATTTCATTCTGTCATGAATTTTAGCTACAACACAGAATCACGAGAAAGATTTAGTCGGATCCTACTGTTAAGTTTTCGTGGTATTTGATCGACCGGTTGGTCTGATTACAGTATAGTGCGAATTTACTTACAGTGCTTACTTATATATACTTTTACTCACCTATATTTCTCGACGACATGTGAAGCCAAGTCAGAGGCCCATGGGCGGCTTTAAAATTCCGACACTAGGTTAGACACTAACCACACGAAAAGAAGAAGACATGTGGATAATTACTGGGTTTTGCAGGTCGTGACTTCATTGGTTTGGCTCAAAGAACGAAAACGTTTCTTGGGCGAAAAGCCTGACCTGAAACAGTACTGATGATAGCGAATGCAATACTTGAAACTGCCACATCTAGTTGTGTCTCTCTTTATCTTTGTTACAGGGGCTAAGTATTAATAGCCGCACGATTCGATCAATCGGGTTAAGCTACGCTTGCCGCGGTCGGTCCGTGGATAGGTGATCATCTTTACATACCGAGACCACTCCATGCTACGGAAAGTACGTTAAGCCGTTAGTCCCGGCTGTCATTCGTAGACCTTGGACAGTCATTACGGGTGGCCAGAAGCCCGAAAGTCTGACAACCATTCTCTCCAAGAGGTATCGTATTACCCAGTAAGCGGGTTGTGGAGGTCAGATAGGCAATCGTTCCATATTAAATACTGGTATTCAGCTGCATCCGGCTTGACTGGAAGGTGACCCCAACATGGTTGGGAAAAGGCTAGGCATGTAGGTAGATTGAAAAATAAATAAGGGCGTTCCAAAAAGTTTGAAGCGCAAAACACGAACTCATAGTCAACGACTTTTATCAGAAATCTTGATGACTTGCGGTTGGGTGAAGTGGGTTAAAAGACTTACAAAATAACATACATGAAACAATCAATGGATACACATTAAAAGTTACTCTGCGGTCAGTTTTAACACCTTCTCTGTATGAAGTAGCCAGTAGTTCGTTTTATAGTTAAAGGAAGTAGGTACTTACCTCGCTTCCTGATACAATAAAATACAGTTACCGATCGCCTTTATTAGGCATAGATAAATTAAAATTATCCGTTATTTATCTAGAAATATATAACTCGGAAATACGTTACTGAGTTGACTAATCGGGACGCCGCGCCGCCGCTCGACAGAGTCTTCAACATAACGCTCGGACCGGCTGGAGTTAAGCAGACTTCATGGGTGGCGGTCAAGCAGTGAAGACGTTTAGAATCTGTCGTGCGTTCTGTATAGTTGTGTCGCGTACCTACAGTATGTGAATTGCTAGTGTGATTAATTTGATCGTAAATTATAATTTGATCTGAACTGCAAACGGTTTTTCTATTGCACAATAACCAGCACTAGCCATAGTACGCACACAGTAGTTAAAATATGGCTGATAATAACGAAAGAGACACAAACCCTTCCCCGTTATATAAAATATTCTTCTATATATAGAATGCATGTGAAGCGGAGTAATGAGGAAAATGTCGTCTGGAAAGTTTTGAGTCTGAATGTGTATGGCAATACGAGTAGACCAAAGAAACGATGGATGAATTGAAAAATAATTAAATATGGCTAAAAAGGGAGTGACTGTTACGCCGACCCCAAATAAATTGAGGTCAAGGGCAGGAGAATGGTGATGATCCTTCTAAACCTTTATATCTCTTGTCTAGAGAGTCCTTGAACCAAAACAGAGCTTAAGGTAACATGCCTTGAAGAGTAGATTAGTAAGTTTGGGATACACAACGGTGAATTGATTTGAGAATCCTACAAGGCATGTTTGAGTTTGGAACCGAGGTAATGGTACCTCTTTATAAATCCATTTACCGTATTATTCGATCCTCGTACAAACGAGGAAGTTACCAGAATATTAATTGGTGATTTATATAATCGATCATCTATTTTCAATTTTCCTTATTCGATCTGATCCAGGATTATCCTAAGTAATCCAGAATCCAGGATTATCATGAAATCGAGAAAATAAACTATGTACAAAAGTGGGATTGTTATAAATTCTAGAAAAATATAAATGTTATGCGGATAAATTAATTTAATAGGTCCACACACTAGCCGGTTTTTTTATTTGGCTTATGACTTCAAAAATGAATTTACTGGGTGGAAATGGACAATCTGGCTGAACGGCATTGTAGGTATTTATAACTTGACTTCAACCTCATTATCCTAACTCACATTAAACTTCAAAATTTATTACCAAACTTACAGAACTTTCATGTAAATAAATAAGAACAACAAGTCAGTTTAATAAGGCAATATTCATGCGCGTACACACTTAACCCTGTAACGGACGCGGGCTATTCTGAGGGGCTATTTGTGGTCGGCCCATAACTTAGTTTGTTTTATGATAGACGTCCATACCGCATCGATATGGGGAGGCTATTTTTAAAGATCCCCCGTAGACTTCCGACAGCCGGAGCGAAGAAACTATTAGCATGATGTTTTTATACTAAACATTAATTAATGGAGGGTTAGATGAAAGAGCGGGAACAGTCATGATAGTCTCTGATAGTGTGGGTTCTGAAACTGGTAGCATGTTAACGACTATGCATGGTGACGTTTTTGTGGTTCAAAATGACAAACTGCTTGTGCTTTCACTATATCTACGTTATGGAGCTGATTGGTATAATTTATCGTAGGGAACGGGAAGGAAAGCTTGCAAATAAAAATAAAACTGTCATTAAAGAGGTAAAATTTCTGAACGACTAATACGATTCCGAAAATTATTTCACTAATGGGATGCTACAGTATTTCTGAGTTTCATAGGATAACATAAAATATTATGTTAAAACAAGAAATTTCACGCGGACAAAGTTGTAACATGAGCTAATATGTAATAAAAATAGTAGAAAGTATTTTAGGAGGGCTCACCTGATGTTTATGAAATGACAGACATAAAGAGACATTGAACTCTATCTCTGACCCCCAGGTCCACACTGTCGCGAGTGCGCCTCGTGGACACCCTTGCACGAACCGCGTCAAGCAGAGGCTACACGAGTGCTACCCATCCACACTCTTTTTTCATTTAGTTGCCCGCCCGTTGCCGCCAGTCGTGCCTCGCCTTTGACTCCGGTCAAAAAACCGACACCCAGCGGAGCACGCGCGAGGCGAGGCGAGAGACGATGAGGGGAAGCGAGGACGCCATCCACACTTTCGCGTTTTCTTCACCTCGTCTTGCCTCCGGGAGAGTGTGGACCCGAGTTAAGAATTACAACTTATCAGTACTCCATATGGTGTTACGGGTGGCAACACATGTTTTGACTTTTCAAAAAACTATGTAGAACGTAAGCTCACGCTATTTCACAAACCACTGAAAAGTTTGCGTGTAGGTACACAAAACTAATTTTAGTAATGGCATTCCGAATGTTTTTGAAACTGTTTTAATAACTTTGTTAATTAGGTGACCGGTCTCGACGCACTTAAACAATAATGGGTGTAATAAAAATGTGATGGTTGCATGGAATGATGAATGGACTGAATTTTTACTCAGGGGACACATAGGTAAGTAAACTATGATTACTTTCGAAGAATTAAGTATTTTGCTATCACATAGTCTCCGAATAAATATTTAATATACAGAGTTTATATGTCAATCAATCTGCCTAGCCTTTTCCCAACGATGTTGGGGTCAGCTTCTAGTCTAACCAGATGCAGCTGAATACCAGTATTTTACATGGAGCGACTGCCTATCTGACCTCCACAATCCAGTTACTGAGTAACACGATACCCCTTGGTAAGACCAGTGGCTTCTGACGACCCGTAACGACTGTCAAAGATCCAAGAATGACAGCCGGTACCGACGACTTAACGTGCTTTCCGAGGCACGGAGGGGTCACGGTATGTTAAGACAGTCACCCATCCACGGTCTGATCGTGGCAAGCGTAGCTTAACCCGGAAGGTTTATAGGTATAGAACAATAAGAACAATAATATTTTACTTAGACTTAGCACAGAAATCTCGATGTTTTGATATGTCGTCACTTTAGTACATTGTTGCCAAGACGGGGCGGGTCGTATAGATAAAAGGGTGATACCGACAGAGCAATTTTTCCTCAGGTGTAAACATATTTACTATCCTCTTCTGTGACGACATAAACATTGTTTGCCACCCAAATCAATAATCGTTACGTCTTCGAGTTCTTCCCATGGAATAATAGATTATGTTAACTGTTTTTTCCATAAGTACCAATATTTTCTCCTAAAATCTTGAAACACCATATTTCGTTACCCCAATTAATGCTCGAAGTTTTGTTTTTGAAAATGTATTTTTGGAGTGCGATGACGTGTATTGGTAATTCCTTCCTTGTTCGAATAATATTTGTGTTGGGTTGAAATGTCAGGTTTGTAATCAACACCATCGCCATCATTTCAGTCGAAACACGTTCATTGCTGGACATAGGTCTTCCCCAACAATCGCCACTTCAACTGGTTCTGTACTTCTCACATCCAGCGAATTCCTTGGTTGTAATAATAATAATAAAATCTTTTACTTCCGTTTTGTTTTTCTTTTATTGCAATACAAAGTTCGGTTGAAAACAGAGAAAACGAATTTTGCCCAGATATGAGACGTAACTGGATCGATTTTACCCCTAATAAATAAGTAAGTAGTTTGCCATCACATATTTATTTTATTGTGTGACTATGTATTGTAAACATAAATTTCCTGCTAATGTTGACAGTAATTCACGAGGATAACCACAAACATATGTGGCATTGATATAGATGAAATAAAAGTAGTGCATAAATTAGATCGTTTTTATAATTATTATTAAATCAAATCAGAATAATTACACAGTTTGCACATCGAAATTATGTAGCAATATAATATTATTACTAAAGACAATATACCATAGCAACCAATAATAATAATCACCAGTATTTTGCGTAGCAACATAATATACATTTATTAAGAGCAATTTAAAATCAACATACCTGACCGTTCAGAATTGTCTTGCCGAATCCGTAGTCGAACAGAGTCTGAGCGATCGACAATCGAGCCACCTGCGCGCTCATAATGGCCTGCTTGTCAGTGAGTGGGGGTGAGTAGCCAACCGAACAACTTATTAAACCGGAAGTTACTCGAAAAATAACGTAAATATTTTTTTATTAATCAAAATGCAATGTTTCTCCCACAAATATATTTTCAAAAACAAAACTTCGAGCTTTAAGTGGGGTAACGAAATATGGTGTTTCAAGCTTTCAGGAGAAAATACTGGTACTTATGGGAAAAACAGTTAACATAATCTATTAATCCATGGGAAGAACTCGACGACGTAACGATTATTGATTTGGGTGGCAAACAATGTTTATGTCGTCACAGAAGAGGATAGTAAATATGTTTACACCTGAGGAAAAATTGCTCTGTCGGTATCACCCTTTTATCTATACGACCCGCCCCGTCTTGGCAACAATGTACTAAAGTGACGACATATTAAAACATCGAGATGTCTGTGCTAAATCTAAGTAAAATATTATTGTTCTTTACCTATAAAACTTCCGGGTTAAGCTACGCTTGCCACGATCAGTCCGTGGATGGGTGACTGTCTTAACATACCGTGACCCCTCCGTGCCTCGGAAAGCACGCTCAGCCGTTGGTCCCGGCTGTCATTCTTGGATCTTTGACAGTCGTTACGGGTCGTAAGAAGCCACTGGTCTTACCAAGGAGTATCGTGTTACCCAGTAACTGGGTTGTGGAGGTCAGATAGGCAGTCGCTCGATGTAAAATACTGGTATTCAGCAGCCGGTTAGACTGGAAGCCGACGCCAACATCGTTGGGAAAAGGCTAGGCAGATTCATTGACATATAAACTTTTCGGAATAAATGCTCTATATGGTGGTGAAAACCGCATTAAAATCCTTTGTGTCGTTTACGAGAAATATGCGGTCAAACAGACAGACACGAAAAGCGACTTCGTTTCATATTATGTATTGATGTGGGTGGTATTGCTGGCATCAGTCATCAAGTACCTGCTTGCGTAAGAACACACTGAAAAGTGGAGCAGAAAAGTTAGTTGGGATAAGTTGAACTTAGACGACAGTTTGGCCAACAACACAACATATCTCTAGAGAAAAGTTAGAGTTTCTTCTGCCCGCGACTTCGTCCTCGTAAAAATTCTTGTTTTAAAATAAAATAAATCCTTTGACACTCGACAACACTCGCTTCCCATTAGTGAAAGAGTTTTCGGAATCGTATCATTAGTTCTGAAGATTACCCCCTGCATACAAACTGACATAATATTATACTATAGAAAACCCCAATAACCTGTGAACCGAATCAACTAGTAACCCACATTTATTAGGCATTTTCCATCTAAGTGGTATCTACGTGACGCAGATACCACTTACATGGAAAATACAAAAAAGATCGCTTAAAATAATTTCCAGTTACCTAAATTATTTCATACACGTACTAATAAACTCTACTTACTACTAACTTAATTCTCTTGTAGACATAAGTAATAAAGTATTCTCTGTGGCAGTAAGACAAGACGAACATACTCAAGACTTGAAGAAATGAAATTGTATACGGCAAGCAACTACAAAAGGACTCTCATACAACGGCTCATTATATTGAGGCTAAGACCGTGAACGCTAACGTTTACGTGAAGTGAAACGTTATAGAAAAGGAAACTGTTTAATTAATAATGATTATGTTGGGTTAAGCAATGTTTGTTAGTTTGAAAGAAAATACATTTTATTTAGCGCAGACTAAAAGGCTCACAACACAACATATTGTAGTACAAATAAAAAATAATGGAAACATCTTTCAACATTTTCTTGAATACCTCGAATTCTTTTGAGATCAATCGGTGGAAACGATGAAGGGAAATTGACTAACAACATAAATAGGGATGATGACAAAAAAAATGTTTTTAGCCCGTCTGTCTTTAAGATTATAAAAAAATATTGGACACGTATTTTTTCTTTTTTTACGTAATCTAAAGATTACGGCGATACATTGAGGTAAAAAGTGCCATGACGTCACGAGTATGTAGATTTTATACATACTAGTGACGTAGCGACCCCCACTTCCCAACTTAAAATGCGTTTTATATAAGTAATTTTTTATTAATATGATAAAGCAAAAAATACGTGTCTAATATTTTTTATTATCTGACAGGCGGACTAATTAGATTTTTTTTTTACCCAGGCATCAGTCCTATTGTCCGCATTCTGCGACATTTGTATGAAATGGTTAGTCGGCAAATTAACGTAGGGTGTCAATTTGCTAAATAATTAATTTCCCTGACTCTACTGTGCAGATTGATCTTCCTGCGATAGGTTTGACTTGGGTAGGAAGTTGGAAATTACTTTAAAACTAGTAGCTCTGGACCTTTGTTGCGCCCTCGATTTTAACTGGGGCTGGAGCCCTTAATTTATTGAGGCAGCCACAGGAAAGTCCAGTTAAGCAGCCGATAACCTCCAAGATTGCCCTGCGAAAAGCCATACAAAAAAAAACCTTTTGTGCGAAGTCGAGCTTGACAAACAGCAGAAGCGTTTTCTCCTTATATTTTCAATTCCAAGAAAAACTCTCTGAGGCAATATTAAATCACGTGAACTAAAGATTGTGTCAGAAATATAATTAAGTAAGGGTTTATTAAAATTACTTCGGCAACTCAGTAGAAGACGATTCTTGTTAAGAAAATGGTGAGGGCAATGCCCTTAGTATTTTTAAAAGTAATATAAAATATTGGAAAGAACGAAAGACATTCTAAAAATACCTGTCATTCTAGGTCATTTTCCTGTGAATTTTAATATATTTGCTGTTGCTTCAGAGTTATCTTCCATGTAATACAATTTGACGAATTCTTTTTCAGGACAAATAATAAATTAAATGACGTCTGCTCTACATTCTTTTTTCATTTAAATCCAATTAAGTTTATTTATAATAAAAAAACGTAAATTTTTTCCTCAATATTATGGGAAACGAAAGAAAATACGGAAGAATCCGAGGTGTATCTAATGTCCCAATAAGAGTCGGGACAAAAGAGATAAAGTGGGACTAAAATATTGAATTTGTCTCTAATTGAGTTGGAACTGTGCCAAAATGATGTGCTTTTCGTCTCGAAGCGGAATGAGAGTAACAATAAGTATGTTGATGTAAAAATTTATTTGGAATGTGTACATCTTCATCAAACATCGACACAGTCTTGTTGATAAGAAGTTATTGTATTATTCATAATAATTATCATATTTTCTTTGTGTACATGTATATAAAAACAAATATCTACCAATACCGGATGGTTTTGGTAGATATTTGTTTTTCTATTCATGTACCTACGCAAAGAAAATATAATAACGATTATGAATAATACAATACAAACCACCCAAGAATAATAAAAGCAATTGTATACGAAATAATATAGTTTCTATTCCTCGAACAGGATTCCTAAATTGATTATGGATTCATCAATATTGGACAAAACAGAATAATAAACTTAGGGATTTCTGTTGTCTGACATTTGTAATGCTCATCAGATAACGTAATTACAGAAGTTTGTAAAAGTTTCGTGTACATAATTGATGGAAAGTAGGTCATGGATATCGTGTTCGACGATTCCTATGTGATCTGAATTCGTTACTACTTCACGAGTAATAAAATAAAACTTCGAGATTAGTTATTACTTAGAAATATCTTTAATTTCTTTGCGACCAAGGCAGAAGCCAAAAATGTGGAAGATGTTTTCGAAGAAGTAATCAAAATAGTTAATTAATTACAACTTCATAACAAATTTATTTTTTCGTGAAAATACATTGGAATTGTAGTTATGGTTTTAAAAACTAACTTTTTGTAGCTATGATTTCATATTCCATACGACATCTCCCGACATTTTTTTTAGAAAAGATTATGGGGCAAAAGTTTTATGTTTACGAACCCTTCGAGGAATAAAGTAATAGTGTTTGTCTGTGCCTACGTAGACGACACTAACGGAATCAGGATCTTGGTTACTTTTTCAGGATTTCTTGAACATAAATGGAACTATTTATTTCCCGATGTAATTCTGTATTTTGCCTCGGGTTCTATGGATTTTTAGGTACCTACAATAGACGAATTTAGATATAAGTCACAAATATTTATTTGTATAAGTTGTGTTTTTAAAAGTACCTAGCTGTCAATGATGTTCTGTTATACATAACGATTGTAAAAAAACGCTTAACTAAGCCGGGAATCACTTATTTTTTCCGTCATTGTGGTAATTTATTGTACTGGATCACACCTGGGAACCATCACCAAACATTCTGGTTACGCAGCTCAAAATTCCAATATTTTTTTTTAAAACAAATTTTAAATGAACTTTAAATACTCCCCGCATGCCTGTACAGTTGCAAGCACCCATTTACGCAATGTTTTGCTTGCGTTACAATGCGCAATACGAAAAATAGTGAACTTCTACGCCAAAAATAAAAGTCGCTTCGAGCAATTATTTTTCCACCAAATTACTTTGTTGGATGTAGGCACGGAATGCGTAAATGATGGCTCGTGAAGGGTCATTTTACACCCTGTATCAAACACGTCATTTATAAGTTGTCCAGCTTCACATAATTTTAGACACTCCTTCCAACGAGAAGGATATAAAGGTATTTTGTTTCTAAGGAAAGTTTCAAATGATATTTTCCGCCTGTCTGAGATCCACGTCATTTCTATGCAGAATCAGAACTTCAAAGCTCGGCATCCCATTATAATTTGTCTTTTGTTTGAGATTTCAGCATCAACAACATGAACGAAATGATCGTTCGAATATAATTTCTGAAAAATCACAGCAATAGAGTTGGAACTTGTCATTAGTTAAACGAAACTAGCGACCCGCCCCTGCTTCCCTCGGCTTTTACGACTTGACAAAACATCGAGATTTCTTTATTATATTAAGTATGTTTAATATTAATGTATAAAAAAATTACAAACCTTCCGGTTAACACTCTAAATGATGTGGAAAACTGCATCACAATCTGTTACGTATTTTAGAAGAACAATGCGGTTACACAGACAGACTCGAAAAGCGACTTTAATTTATAATAGGTACCATCGAAGAAGTTCATATCTAACCACCATAAGGACTATTCTTGCTTGCAGCACTCGGCGGCTATAGCACCGGGCCGGTAACAGATGTGGTCATCGTGTTCACGGGATTTTGTTTTGAAACTGGTTAGATATGAACTTCTTTGATGGTACATATTATAAATTAAAGTTGCTTTTCTAGTCTGTATAATAGATATAAATTTCAATCATTACTGTTGATGAGATTGAGAGCTGGTTGGAGAGAGGTTGTTGTTGAGATATATTTTTTTAAGTATTAAAAAGAAATGTGGATACTTCACGCGTGTTGTTGCGAGATTCCAAAAAACTTCTCAGTATTTGTTGATTTCTTTAAAAAAAAATGTTTTTTTAAATCATAAAATTTTAAATATTCATTATTCATGTAACTTTTTGAATATTCGTGTTTCAAGTTTCATATTTTAATGGCTACGTCTTTGCCAAATATGAAACTTATAAAATGAATAGATATTATAAATTATCATAAATTCTAAAAGATGAATAACTTTCAAGCTTAAAATAGTCATAAAAGCTTTCATAGTGCTTTATAAAATAAATTTCTACATTCGTCTTGTTCATGTAATTTGAGCTTAGCAATAAATACCTATACTCAAAACAGAACACAAAGAAAAAGATGAGATGAACGCTTATTCACATTAAACATTATTAACATGACATCTTAAAAACCCTATTGTCAGTGTATTAATAAAATAACTTCTGCCCGCGACTCCGTTCGCATGGAAGCCAACTATACCATAAAATACAGGATGTATCAGAAAGGTATGGTCAAATTTAAGGGTGTGGTACAGACCATCAAACTGTTTTTTTTTCTCAATGGGACCAAAATCGAAATCGCGAAAAAAAAAACAACTACCCCATACTAAACTTTAATACGTCGTGTTTGGTCTCCTACACATTCCCTGCCTAAGTAGAAGTGTGTCGGAGGGCAGACGTGTGTCAGGCTTTGTAGCAGTTTTTTTTTTACTGTAGTTTTTATCATTATTGTTGTTGTTGCTAGTCATGTTGTGCGATAACGCTTTGGGTCATAATCAGGTTGGAACTTATAATGTGAACCTAGTAATATACTGTGATTTATTGATTTATTAAAACTTTTCACACTCAAAAAAGTACAAAGGCGGACTTAATGCCTTAGGCATTCTCTACCAGTCAACCAAGGGTGGTGAAGAGATTAGATGGCAGGTGCTCTAATTGAGAGGAACAAAGAAAAAAAAATATTCTAATGACTTATAACTAAAATAGATACAACAATACACAAATAGCCAATAGCAATAGCATAGTAGTGATTGTTACCTGTTGTAGTTGCCTTGTAAATAAAATTAAATAAAATACCTACTCGACCCAAATGTAGGGACGACAATTTTTTTTTTCGCGATAACGATGTTGGTCCCATGGAGAAAGTTGTTCAGTTTGACAGTCTTTACCACACCCTTAAATTTGACCATACCTTTCTGATACATCCTGTATATCCTTTGGCACTCGGCCATAGTGTATTCCTATCAGTAAAATATATTTTTTTTATCAGATGAGTAGTTTCAGAGATACCTCCTTCATCCAAACTTTACCTTTTTATAATATTATTATTATTATATTATTACTAATGTAGATATAAAACCTGTTAAGTACTCCATAACACATAATATAACAGACAGAATAATCACGCAATTCCCAACTTCCCAAGTAACAAAGAATAAAGTAATGTAAGTATTTCACAAAGAACAAATTCCACAGAATCAAACATTCTGAATCAGATAAACAGTTAGTTTGCAAGGCGATTTGTCGAAAGATATCTCTCTTAGGTTACAACCCTAATTTCTGCTGACGTTTGATGGTTGTTAGACAAAGTTTAATAGCTGTATGATGCTTTGCACAGACGCCCTTAATTTAACAAAAGCTGTTTACACACTAATATACTTACTTAGTAGCGTTCAGTTTTCTCTGAACGATTTTCTTCATCTGACTCATGCTATTTTGGTTTCAATGTAATCCCTGATAGCTCTATTTTAAACAGTTTTTGTTCGAAAAGGTTTTGCTCATTGAGTTGGGCGAAAGTTTTTGTTTTCATTTCTGAGAAAAATAAGCTTTAAAACTTTACCTACATAAAAATTATTTGTTGTTTGAAATGAACCGTACTGCTAATACACCTAATGTTCCTAACCAATAATGGGTAAATTTTGCAAGCCAAAGAACCCTTAAACACCTCACTTATCATCATCTGCCTAGCCTTTTCTTAACTATGTTGGGGTCGGCTTCCAGTCTAACCCGATGCAGCTGAATACCAGTATTTTACATGGAGCGACTGCCATCTGACTTCCACTTCCCAGTTACTAGGTAATATTATACCCCTTTGGGGTAAGACTGGTTGTCAGACTTTCAGGCTTCTGACGACCCGTAACGACCTTAAATACCTCACTAAGCCATCGTAATGTAATTAGTTTACTGTTTAAAACAGACTTCTATAAAATAACATGCAAAACAGGTTCTGTGAACGATGTGTAGTTGTGTTCATTCAAGCGAACTGATTTTCCAATCCAGTTTATTTTTAAAAAAGGTACTCATTCGTTTTTATTTACGAACATGTATGTAATAAAAAATCGATAGGACTGAACTGGAAAATGGAACGAATATTGTACTTTTTTTCTTATATATCAAAGGACATTATCCTTTGATCGATGCTTTTTTTTACCTAGTTTAGATTCAAAGAGAGTTCTTCAAAAGAGAGAGAGAGTTCTTTGAATCTAAACTAGGTAAAAAAAAGAAACGATCAATCGTGGGTAAATAATAACAGCCGTACGGGTCGAAGTTACGCTTCCAGCATTCGATTTGTGGATGGGTGACCATCCATTACATACCGAGAACCCTCCGTGCATCAGAAAGCACGTTAAGCTGTTGGTCCCGGCTGTCATTCGTAGATCTTTGACAGTCGTTACAGGTAGTCAGAAGCCCAAAAGTCTGACAACAAGTCCAAGTAGGCCAATGCAAGCACAACCCAGCGAAACAGGGGATAATTAATCAAGCGATGTCAATAAAGAATTGATTTATTTATTTTACCAGGATGCGCGTCGATGTCCCTGCCACCCTATATGTAAGTTTAATGGCAATGTATTATACATGTCAGTAATACGTTACCGAGTTGACTAATTGGAACGCCAGTGCCGCCTAGCGGCACTTGACAGAGTCTACAACATAACGCTCGGACCGGCTGGAGCTAAGCAGAGTTCATGGGTATCGGTCAAGCAGTGAAGACGTTTAGAAACTGTCGCGCATTCTGAATAGTTGTCTCGTGTACCTACAGTATGTGAATTACTAGTGTGATTAATTTGATAGTAAATTATAATTTGATCTGAACTGCAAACGGTTTTTCTATAGCGCAATAACCAACACTACCCACAGTAGTTAAAAATATGCCTGATAATAACAAAAGAGACATATACCTTTCTACGTCATACACATAAACTTTCCGGAATAAATTCTCTAAATGATGATGAAAACCGCATTAAAAGCCGTTGCAAAGTTTAGAAGAACAACGCGGTCACAAAGACAGACACGAAAAGCGTCTTTGTTTTATAATATTTAGAGAAGACTTTGTCAAGCGCTAGCCGGCTACGATAAAATGTCCGTTTACGTAACGTTTCGTTGATATGCGCTCTGTGACTTTCAGAGGATTTGTAGAAAGAAGGCTTTAGTTATATCTGTAAAACGAATCTTGCTGATATTTGTTGTGTGGAATATTTTGTGTCTGAAATTGAAATTGAGACCGATTTTGTGTAACTTTTTTAAATAAATTCTTATGCGGTGATTCCAAGATTCGACGAGAATTGAGAAACGAGAAATGCGTCGCGTTTGGGCATTTTTCGTTACACGAGAAAGAAGAAAGTTATAACTCTATCTCTCACACAAAATCTCTCTTATTCTTTATTTCTTATAACGTGGCCGCGCATTTAAAAAATTAAATTATTTAAAAAAATATGATTTCATTTGTAATAATAGGTAAGCTGCCTATATAGGTATCTCAACCATTTATTATTTTTAAACGTGATATATACCAATGTTTTTTATTCAAGCCGGTATTCATAATTTCTTAAGGTGTGTCCAAACATTGAGCGGCAAGAGCGCGGCAGCAACACGCGGTGTTTGCAGGACACATTTCTGCCGCGCTCTACTTAGGACCAAACCGTCGAATATTTGCTCGGCAGTACTGCGCGGCACATCCGACAAACGCCGCGCACTTCAGTTGGCAATATCAATCTGCCTAGCCTACGTCCGCAGAAATACGTCAGTTAGTGATGAATATTTATTAAATATGTTTGTTCGCCGCAGGTAGACAGAAGCGATTGCGCGCCGCAGTCGCGCACGATTGCCGTTCAATGTTTGGACTCACCTTTACAGTTTTGCTATTTTCCGATCACCGAACAATTTCTATGACCCCCAAATTTTGCCAGTTATGTTTAAATTCCATGTAACGGGGGGCGAGTCTATTGGGGTACAAATCCATACTGAGGGCTGCTACTTGCAGAAATTCCAAATGGAAAAAACCCAATAACACTTTGCCTAACCCGGGAATCGAAACCAGGACTTCATGCTGAGCAGTAGCGCTTGCGACCACTTGACCAATGAGGTACACAGACAGACTGATTAAAAACAAAAACAAAAAAACAAATAACGCCCACATCAAAACAATAAAACATGGGAATAATCTTCTTCTTTTCGTGTGGATAGTGACTAACCTGTACCCTAATTACGTAATACACGATCAATCAGAATCTGAATCGTTTTGAAACAGACTGCTAATCCATTGCTTCATACGTTCGAAAAAAAAATCTGCTCAACAACGTAAATAACACAATGAATGTTGTTGACCTGTCAAATTGAAACAGATTAGTCGGAATTGTCAACGAAAATGTGTTGCGTAATTAGATAGCTGGTGACAGAGTTTTAAAGCCGCCCATGGGCCTCTGACTTGGCTTTACATAACGTCGAGAAATAACTCTCAGGCAGGCGGTTTCCTCACGATGTTTTCCTTCAACGTTTTTGAAGCAAGTGATAATTATACAATACGCACATGAATCCGAAAAGGCAGAGGTGCGTGCCTTGGGTTCGAACTCGAGACCTATGAATTTGCAGTCTGACGGTCACTCTACTAGGCTATAATTGATGAGAACAATAAAAAGTTATTTATTCCCTTACAGATCGTGTTTTGTCACGTCCGTAAAGTGACGATAAATCAAATATATTTGGGCCATGCTCGGCGGGCAGGCCGGAATGGAACCGAGATTGAACTGGAAGACTATTTGATCAATGGCTCTACTCTCTTCCAACCCACTTAGAGTGCTTTCGACGTTATTAATATTATCGGCACGTATAGTAGGTACGACACAACTTAGATGTAGCATCGGCAAAATTCGTAAAACCGATCACCATCCGAACTGAGTGCGTCTTCAAAATCACCAATCTTGATTACTGCTTTAGGTGAAAATGATCTTTACGAAAACGCAATAACTTGTAAAGTCATATAACCTACATTCGTAAAATTGAAATGAATGAATGAAAATTTCCAAATTTATGCTGCATCGAAGTTGTGTCGTACTGTACGAGAAGACAGCTTTGAATGAACGGTAGTAGTGAAGTGTTTTTTATGGATCCCATGTTTACTTAAGAGTACATGTCTTAACACTTTCGACTCCACCCACTATTCATAGAACTCATACGCCATGCCGCCTTACATATTAAAAGTGGACCCTCCGGGAGGGTCGCCTGCATTACGTTTGCGCTAAAGTTCGCGGACATCAACGGCATTAGGTTTAAAACAGTTTTATAAAACACTGTAAAACGCAGTAAAATTGTGTTTTCAGGGAGTCTTGTCGCTATGCGAAGTGAAGAACCTTTAAAATTTTTTGTGAATATTTGTAACCGTGAATAAAAAAATAAAAAAAATATTAATGCTTGGATTTTAAAACCAACGTTTATACTGGCCTCTTATTCCATTGAAACTTCGTACTTACTACGCTAGGCCAGCTCAAGGTCAAAGTGTTCCCACCTACGTGCGGTCGACTGTATATCCGTAGCGCTCACCAAAAATTTGCATTTTTTATGTTACAAAGTTACGTATAAGGTTTTAAGATCGTGATTAAACTGTTTTTAGAACGTGCTGTTGACAACATTTTTACGAGAATTCTAAAGATTCACCGCATATTGCTGATATAACAACGGTGTCGTTTTATTTCCTTGCCAGGAAATACTGACATTGACATTTTTAATCTTAAAGTTAATTACCAGAAATTGTAAGCTTGCTTCAACTGAACATTAATGCGATAATATTCATCATTTCATTACAAAACGTAATTGAAAAAAAATAATGTGAACATTCTTAAAGGCTCTCGCGGATATGCGCGAAGCGACGGTGCGACGCGATTCTGGCAGAACAATAATTACCATGAAGTTTTTATAGAAATTGTTCTACTAGAGTCGCGTCGCGCTGTTGTTTCGCGCTGATGCGTTGCGCTGACGCGTCGCGCCTGTCAGCGGAAGCCTTAATACTCTCTCGGTTGTTTAATATTTACCTACATAGCATTAAAGCCTTACATCTAAAATGAATGGTAGTTATTCTGTATCTATGACCAAAACGAATTCACTTCTTGTCCAAATAAAAAGTATTATTCAATCAAAAATTGTTTAGCTTAATCTTTCATACGATTACTCTGTATGTTTTAAAGTAAACTCCATTGAATAACTCATAAGCGTTACGCCTTGATACTGAAAACAACATAAAAATGTATAGCAATTTGCAATTTTTTTGTATCAAGAAATTTTTACTGTCGTACTATTTTTTCTTTTCCACGGGGCTAGGTCATATCATCATCATTTCAGCCGAAAGACGTCCACTGCTGGACATAGGCCTCCCCCAAGCACCGCCACTTCGACCGGTTCTGTGCATCTCGCATCCAGCGGATTCCTTAAAACCGATACCGGTCATATATATAGCCAAGAAAATTACAACAAAATTTTAAATCCCTATTCCATATACTTAAAAAGGTACACGTTAAAGAACAAGCACATGTGTTCAATATACCACCTTAAGTTAGAAAGTAAGTTATACCACATCACTTACGCGCTGTCGAATTTAAATCGAATCGATGTAAGAAATAAAGAAACAGTTTCATGATTCATCATTCTCATACATTCTATCATTTAAATGCATGACAATGATTTTGTGTTTGGAATGAATTGCGATAGTCTGTTTGTTACTCAATTACTTCGTAACTGTTGAATGGATTTGGATTGAACGTAAAATGTAGATGGATGCTACGGTTTCCTAGAAGAGCGATGGCCGCCGCATACTGGTCGCAGTGACAGCTGTCATAAAAATGATGGCAGCGGGGTTTGACTGTACGTCGTCAAAAAACGAAAGTGCTCTCTAGGAAAACACACCAACTCACTTTCATACAAGTAACGTTTTAGTGACGTTATTCTCCGGCTAATTGAAAGCGTGGCGACCACCACTCTTTAAAAAAAAAAAAAACAAATGCCGCTGAAATATTTTTTTGATAAATACTTAAAACGTCATAAAATATTAGCATGTAACGTCACTACATAATATTGATCCATAGTAAACAGATTTGTTTTGTCTCCAGTAAAATCAATATAGATCAATTTAATTGTCTCATCACAAGAAACAATACTTACTATGAGTATACTACTCTCTCCTCCCGTCTTACTAACACTGTTATTTATTAATAATATTGTAAAAACAAATTTAAAAATAATTATTTTTAAAAGAGTAACCGTGGACTTTCTTCCCGGCTCTTCTCCATAGGAAACGACCAATTATTATTGGAACCGTGAACCTAGATTTTGACGTTTCATAAGTGCCCATGTAGGTTTATGTGAAATAAAATAATTTGAATTTGACTTGACCACTAACCGGTTTTTCTGTTTGTACTGAACAAATATGTAATCAAGTAGGTAAGTTTCATCAATTTTTGTTTAAAATAAATTTGCTCCTAAACTGCCAATAGGTAATCGCGGAACATACACGCGAAGCAGTCCGCTGGATAAGCACAGAACCGGTCGAAGTGGCTGTGCTTGGGGGAGGCCTATGTCCAGCAGTGGACGTGTTTCGGCTGAGATGATGATGATGATACATGGGGGTGTTTTGGAAAGCATTTGAAGAAAGAGAGACTTTAAAATCAGGTTATTTGAACCTCTGAACCTAAATTGGGTCAACCTGTATTTAGCAAAGTAATACGAAAGCTCTCAAGAACTTTTAAAAGTATCCTTAATTAGAAGTTAAAAATTAAATCTAAACAATGTAAATTAGGTTGTAGCTAAATATAGCTTTAGTGACTGAAGTGCTTGTTTTGTCTGGGGTGATAAAGTGGTCCTTTTTCGTCCTGTTTAAACTGAAAAACGAAGAACAATTTATTCAGAATATCACGTCAGACCGCATTATTTTTGTTCCCGCAGGCTACCTTAAAACAACTAAGGGCTGATTTTTCAACCACCAGATAACTTTCATCATCTCGGGAAAGTCCGAAAGGGATACCGTGGCCCCTGGCAACGTACAGGCAACTGAAGGAACACGGGTAGGTTTTAGTCAGTAAGAGTCCGACACGCCATCCCGCTCCGCCCAGAGCGGGAGACGTTATTTGATCATTTCCCAACCAAAAAAGAAAAAAGAAAAGATAACTTTTATTTAAAGAATAAAAAAGGCGGTCTGACATACTCGTATGATCTATACAAAAACTCTCAAACCGTCATATTTATTCCTTTTGTGGCATCATCTACATCGCCACATGCAAACTACGCATCACACTGACGTCACGCAAAATCCTACATCGCGCAAGCAGAGTTTACCGCGCGACTAGCATATATACAACGTCCCGTCATCAATCGGCGGGCAGTGAGTAGGAGAATGAGTGAACTTTACACCCTGTTCTTTATACCTCTATCTCTCGTATAAGTTATCTATGATTGAAAAGTCGGCCCCTAGAGTTTTGTATCTTCCGTTCTTCACTAATAAGGAGTGTACTCTTCCTAATATAATTATCGTTTAAAGACCCTCCCGTATTTAACGAGGGTTGTCAGACATAATTGACGAGAAACGAGCCAAATTGAAGAGCCACTCTATTGATCTTTGTAAGCAAATGGGTAGATTTAGAAAATCTATTTTCCTAGCACAAAATGTTCCTTTCCGGTTTCGCAATCGGATAAAAACAATTAACGCCAGTAGCACATCTCTGCCGCGAAACCGTAGCACCGAAACCGCAGTAGTTCAATTCAACTAGCTCGTGTCATGTTCCGCTACGCGAAATTCGAGTAGCGGAACTCGAGTAGCGGAACATGACGCGAGCCAGTTGAATTGAACTACTGCGGTTTCGCTGCTATGGTTTCGCGGCGGAGGTGTGCTACTAGGGTAAATGGAATAACAAAAGCATAAGCATAATCAGCATATAATGATCCCACTGCTGGGGCACAGGGCACCTCTCTTCGAGAAGATTGGGCTGTAATCCACCACGCAAGCCCAGTGCGGGTTGGTACATATCTTCGAAATTTTGATTCTAGGACATGCCGGCTTCCTTACGATGTTTTCCTTCACCGTTTTTAAGAGAAGCGGTGTTACAATTATTTACACAAAGTTAAGCTCCTGCCTGAGTTCGAACCCAAAACTCACAACGGTTGGCACGGGCGATTTATTCCCGAGGCGTTTTTTTTTCGTGCACTGGATTTTCAACGCTCTGCTTAGCGTCGAGAGTTGAAAACACAACAGTGTGTTTCTTCAACGCGCTGGGACGAGAGTGCGACCCAGCGCGTTGCATTCTCAACTCTCGACTCAACACCGAAAGTTGAAAAACCTAGTGCGCGATAAAATCCCGCCGCGATATTTTTACGTCTGTGCGAACGTGGGCCGTTACCACTGGGCCGCCATTGTTCTCATGAAATTACATATTTAATATAAAAATGCCAAATCTGCAAAACAATATAATGTTTTTAGGATGCTGTTGCGACTGCCTCGTTTTTGCAGTGCCTCAGAGATGTTTGCGGTAAATCATACCGATGGATTCCATGCCATCATCCGCAAAAAAACAGCCTCACTCCTGAGCAGAATAAGAGGCAGTCGCAATAGTATTCTGATGGCTGTGGCGACAGACATTTCCTCCGCCGTAATAAGGCAATTTGTGCGAAGACTTATTCCATAGTTTCCTGGGGGTGTAGTTGTTGGGTGGTCTTCGCATGAATTCGTCTTTAGTTAAGTTACTAACAATAGTATTTTAAGTGTATAACTGTTACTAACAATCTATGGACCATATAGTTGCCCGAAATAAAAAGATTTATTATTATTATTATTAAAACAAAAAGTTGTCCTTATTTGCATAATTAGCCGATAATGTTCCCATTGCTGGGACTCAGGCGTTCTCTCTGTAGGAGGAATGGGCGAGTGTCCACAATACGGGACCTGTGCGGGTAGACGTCATATGTCTTAGAATTCTTTGGTTCTAGATCATTACAATGCCGTTTTCCTTACAATAATTTGTTTGACAGAGGTGTATCTATCTATGGTACATCTACATTTCGCCAGCTATGTTTAATCCCCATGTAATAGGGGGCGAGCCCATTGCCATCAACCGAGCACAAACCCAGACTCCGGGCTGCTACTGAGAAATCCCTGATGGAAAAACCTAATAACAATTTGGTTGACCCGGGAATCAAATTCAGGACCTTATGCTCAGCAGTAGTGCAGTGGTGCTGTAGCAAAAAAACAAAGTAAATTTCGTGACTACCAGGTTTTGTTTGAACCCACTACTGACTGCCAAAGCTTTATTCCTTTTTTTTTTGTTTTACCTCAACGGAGAAGGTCTTGGCCTGCAGCTCACCTGATGGTAAGTGATGATCAGGCCAAAGATGGAAGCGAGCTTCACCCAGAATGCTCTACCACAGAGGAGCTGGCTATCTTAACTCTAACTGCTGAAACACTACAACGCTGTTAACATTGTTGATATGGCGACAAACTTAAATAAGATGGTGGTAGCTAGCCAGGCGGACTTAGAACAAACCCTAGCACCACCACTGGGAATCGAACCCGGGACCTCGGAGTCTGAGACATTTGGTCCTACAATCACTAGACTACAGAGGCGGTCAAAATTACTATATACCTATAGGTAATGTTCTAATACTGTTGTTGTTTTCTCCTACTTTAGTCTATCCCATCGCAAACAAACCCTTGACCTCAGGGCGTGCTCGTTAGGATAAGTACCACTAAATATGTTTAGGGATTTACCAGCTTCTGAAGACTCGTTTGGGTCCAAACGTTATCCGATAATATTTAGTAAACACTTGTGGTACTTTCGTATTGTTGATAATAGGATTTAGGAGGTCTGCAGCTTAAATTGAGTTTTACTTATTCAAATACGTACGTAACATATACATTTCTTCCAAAATATAATTAAACCTACATCATGTGGTCACATAACTAGCTGCCCCGCGGTTACACCAGCATAAGTGTTAATCCCGCGGGAATATCGGTCCTATGTCGTAATCCCAACAAAAATTCCCCAATTTCCAAATTTTGCCCATATTTGGCCAAATTTTATCCAAATCTGTTGAGCCGTTTTAGCGTGAAAGCGTAACAAACAAACAAAATCACTTTTGCATTTATATTATTAGTTAGGATTAATATAAATTAACTTCATTCAATCTGTGTTCAATGATTCACTTATCTTCTAAAATTGTTAATCATAAGATTATTGCCCATAAGGAATAATTTCCATTCAAAGTCAAGTCAAATCATTTATTTCAAATAGGCCCTTGTAAGGCACTTTTGAACGTCAAAGTTTACAAAAAATTTAATTGATTCTAGTCGCCCCTTCCAAAAGGTAGTTTTCGTATGGAGATGAATGGGCAAGAAACTCCACCGTTACTCTTTTAAAAAGTGTTACAATATTTTGTGTTACAATCATTTTCACGTTAAGGGTTTAAATAAGTTTATATAAAAACTTAAAGTACCTAGTAGCCACGAAAATAAACGGCTAGCTGAAGAATCCTACTGGATAATGAAAAAATCGGATTGAGAATAAAACTGTGGATGATTGTTAAAACAAAAATAAATATCACAAAAAAACATATTTTGATTACTTGGGCGTAAATAAGAAGTCACCTAATTAATGCTATCCTGACTACTATTATAAATGCGATAGTGAGTTTGTTTATTTGTTTGTTACGCTTTCACGATAAAACGGCTGAACGGATTTGGATGAAATTTGGCACATGGGTAGACCATAAACACACGCGATATAACATATATGCCATATCACGATTGTATTACCCGAAGAGCTAGGGAGAGGTGCACCTATAGTACACTCATATTTCGTTAGCTATGTTTAAGTCCCATTTAATAGGGGATGAGCCTATTGCCATCAACCGGGCACGCATCCAGAATCCGGGCTGCTACTGAAAAATTCCAGATGGAAAAACTCAATAACACTTTTCTTGACCTGGGAGTCGAACCCAGCAGTAGTGATTGCGACCAGTCGACCAACCAGCCAGCTTTGTTTAAATATCAATGATGTAAAATTACAAATACCAGTGCAATTTTCATAAATAGAGCAGAGTAGGTACATATTTAATTTTATCGCAAACGCATTAGTGTGCCATGTTTTCCTTTTACATTTGATACTAGTACAGTAATAAATTACGTACATATGTTTACAAAACATTTCGGCAAACGTCCGGTATGAAAATTATTGCGTATTTCTGAATCAAATTATGTTAAATATTTTATACGCTTAAAGAGAAAACTGTGCTGATGTACCTAATATATTTAACTTTTTCTAAAATAGAGTTAGTTAATAGAACGTTTTAAGAATACCTCACGTGTTACTAAAATATCTACGGACAATAAATACGCGTAAAAACCTTTTAAACATCACAAGAAAAAAAAACATATTCATAACGTATTTTTTTTTGACATTTGTCTAAATTTTGGACAAAACCTTTCTCCATAACTTGATCGTAAGCTTATTGGTTGTAAAATCGTTTTTGAATCGTCCGTTGAATATTAAAATTTAATCAAGAAAAATTCTCCGTAACAGGCAGACCTACATTTTTATTAGAAAGCGTCGAGGTCTATATTTAAAATTAAAAAGGATCTAAAGTTTGACCCTTATTTAACAGAGCTTCCGGGTTTAAATTAAAATAGGGAAGAAAAGATTTAGAGATACGAATTCTTTTTTTTATTTTTAAAAACGTTAAATATACTAATGGATTCTCAATGTTTTCATGCTAAGTTTTAGGCAGGCAAAAATAGGTTTTTGATTCAAAAACACGTAAATATTACAATCACAACGATTATTAGTACGATTGACGATTCGTTAAAAATAATATACATAAATATATATAATAATAATAAATCGGGCCTACAAAATGATAAAATTTAATAATACAAATACCATCTTGTCATATGTATTACTCATACGTCTTCCGTATTACAAAATACGCGTATTCTAATTTGTATAGGCGTGACAGAGATCATGATATGCAAATGAATGTGCGAACACGATAATCGAGTCGCTATATTTGTTTAAACAATTTTAACAGACATGTCTTACGTCTGACGATCGGTAGACGATAGTAATTATACAATATTGAGAAATTATTCTCGTTTAGTGATGTTTTGATTTTTGTTTTGTCATTGTGGTATTGTAGGTATTAGAGTATATCTGGTTTGGATAATACCTATATTAATAGTACTTAAACTTATTTCTTCCTTTAAGCCTCGTGCAGACGGCGCGACGCGACTCGAACAATACAATTTCTAAGAAAACTTCACGGTATAACAATATCAGTGTCGCGTCGCGCTGTCGCGTTGCACTTGTCTGCACGAAGCTTTACACTTTTTTTTGTTTCCTATTTTTAGTTTCTTTCTTAATTGTAGTATAATAATATATTGTGTACCTTTTAGTCTGGCTAAATAAATGTTTTTTTTTCTTTCTTATCTTTAATGACGTGAAATTAATTTCAATCTTAAATTTTATAGAAGCCAATTTGACTCTCTGATTATTTAAAGCTATGAAATACACCGCTTCTATATAAAGCGAATGAATAATTTCTCATTTGAACACATAATGGTCATTAAGATATAACTTATTTTTAATATTTTGCGAATTTAAGAAGCGATTTTTAAATAGTAAAAACCTTAAACAACTAGGAAAATGTAATCAATTTCAAAATTCGATGGGTTTCGTTATCAAACTGATCCGTATTAATCACGAGTGAGAAACTCGATAAACTTGAAACAAACGCCGAGAGCACAGATAGAAATCAAACATAAATATTTACCTATCTACAACAACATAATACTGATGAAGATGGGATCTGCCCTAGAAAGTAATGGCTACTAAAAATAGACTTCTGTTCGAGTCGGAGAGGACGGTACAATAGCCGTAAAATTGATAATGATGATGATTATAACATCAGTACAAAACGTTATATGGCACAATCTGTTTTAATGACTCATAGACAAAAAGATTTGTATAGGTATTATACGATGTATGAAACAAATAAAGGTGTTTTTAATATCATGGATTTTTCATAACATAAATAAAATTCGTTTTCCAATAATTATTTTTGTGCAACTTTTATTTACATGTACGTAGAGTTTTACTTGGTCATGAATCTTTTTTTTACACTCTATTGAGACCGCAAAAGTTATGTCCAAATATTTTACGACAAAAGATTTGTCACTTTGTCATAAATGTTGGACGAACAGGAGTTGTGTGTCCTTTTATAACAAAACTATATACTCAGAAATAATAAAACTCCGGTCACGTCCGTGACTTATCTCTAAATATTCAACGAATAAGTACGGTTGGATACACTTTCATTCGTGTGATAAACTTGTTACAAAATATTACGTCTAATCGAATTCTCAATGCGAACGTGAAAGGAATTCCAATTAATGAACGAACTCCGTAGCAACGTGCCAATATGTTGAATTAAGCCCAGTTCCGTGAAGTAACGAAGTGCAACGCCGAAATAGGTTTTATCAAATGGAAACAACCAACATGCAACTGAAGTTTGTTTTGATTCAACTGCACCTCTGTGTGCAAGTATAAGGTGGTTATAAACATTGTATATGCATCCATAATGGGAATTGTTGCTACAACAAACATGTTCAGAGAAAACAAATGTAAGTTACCGTTCTGTTGATGAACCGAGCTGCTATTTCAAACTGACTTTACACGGTCTTCGTATCGCTGACTTCCGTTCGTTGTCGTCGCAGGAAACCGCCAGTCAAAGCATAAAATGGAATCACCACTACACGCACCGACGAGCGATTGTTTTTAAACTATATCAACAAAACATTCATTATTATGTCCTCGCATTATCGTTTACATTTCATCGAGCACGTTTACAGATGCGATCGAGAGTATAGTCCAATTCACTGCGTATAATTCCAAGTTCGGATTTCAACGGTGATTGGGTGTGAAGACAATGTTAATGTCTGAACAGTGGTCTCCTTACCAACGCACAAAAAGTTTCAAATCGGAGAAAGTTAACCGCAATAAAAGTTTCACTACTTTCTCAAACAACACAAAATCTAAGAGATTATTTTTTAAATTTCAAATTATTTTAACATAAAAAAGTGAGTAAATTTTTTCGTATTGTGTATCGAAGTTATTTACGCGGCGCGGAGCTTTCAGAGGCTGGCGCGGACACGTGCGTCGTCAGCGACGGCTCGTTGCCGACTGGCGCTTTCCTTCAGTAACACTGAAAATACAAGCACATGGTAAGGCCTCCCGGCGTTTTTATCAAACGCAGGCTCGCGCGGGGTCAATCAACTCCGGAGGGATGAGGTCTCGACGTTAAGTGCTCTCAGTCCTTTGGTAAGGCCAACGGGATCGGCGGTATAATTAATAGGGACCACTTTAATTGCATTACGGATAGAAAAAGTATTAATTTTTATTTTCATGAAAGGATGCCTTTCAATTTAAGATTGAAAATACCCAATTAGTTTTTGTTAAGGATGGAGAAAACTTCTTAAAAAAAATATTATTCAATTTATTCCTTTTGATAACGCATAACTCTAGAGTATTAATACGACCATGTCAAAGAATCAACTGGCATATGAATTTGTTTTCAATGATTATTCATTATGTTTTTTTTTTTTTTAATTTTTCTTACAAAATAATTCGACAAACTCAAGATTATTTATGAAAAACACACTACGTGAAATGAAAATTAAAAAAAAATCTGACTATTTTTGTGCATAAAAAAACGCATCACAACATCGAAAAATACTCGTACTTATCAATGAAACTTAGATACACACTCAGAGTCTAGTGTTAAGGCTCGTACAGACCAACGCGACGCGACGACGCGACGCGACATGAACAATACAATTTCTAAGAAAACTTCACGGTGTAACAATAACCGGTGTCGCGTCGCTCTAGTCTGCACGAAGCTTTATGTTAACTTTGAAACTATTTTTGGAACACTTGTTCTAGGACTTTTTGAATTATTATTACTTAGGGCATTACAACCTTAGAGTTATGTGTTTTCTAACTGAACAGACAGCTGTGCTGCTGGGGAGTTTGTTGCGCCACTTCTTCTTCCCAGCTAAAGCACTAGGAAGTGGTGAAGGGTGGGCGTTTTGGGGACTGTCTTATGTAATTTTAACGTTCGAAAAGTGCTGATTCTCAGCCTAGTTTGAATAAATGACTTTTGAATTTTGATTTTTGGAACTTAAACATAATTAGCGAAATGTGGCTGTACTGTAGGTACACCTGTGCCCAACCCTTCGGGGATGACAGGCGTGATGTTATGATGTCATATTTTGACAAGTCTTTTACAAGCCTTGTCAAAAACAAATATCACCACTTGTATTTATGGGTGTTTACACGAGGTATATCGTCAACGATTAATTTAATGATTGCAAACAACTAAGTATAGCTCTCAGATCACGTTCTTGTATAATCGTGTTGTTTCACAAAACATCACGCTGAACCGAATTGTTGAATTCGTCATTTTGACGTTCGAAAATTGCTTCGAAGAGTTTTAAAGCCGCTCATGGGCCTCTGACTTGGCTTTATTGGCTCTATTTTTTTTTTGGCTTGGTTATTTTGGTGAGATTATTTTATAGCTACATAGTCGTCGAATTGTTGTGGATCTGTAAGTACATCTTTGGCTATTTAAAATCAAAAATACGAAATAAATCTAATTTCGCACTTGACAGATATCGGGGCAACGAACCTGCTACTAATCTGTGAATTAGTCTGAAACTACTGATTGTTTTCCTGTAATAAAACTTTGTTAATTTGATCAATTTTATATTCAAGGGTGAGATTATATAAAGGCTGGTAGAATTGTTGTTATTGTTACGAACTTTTAAGTTTTAATTTTGTTTACGGTCACCCTCTTAGTGTATTAATTTATTAATTCTAAAACTCATCAGACAATGTGTTTCGTTCTATGTACTATCAAGGACACAGGCGCCAGACCACTTTTCGACTTTATTGTTTAGGTAATAAGGTACATTGTACCTAAATGTTGTCTTTAAAATATCGTTTTCAACTATAAGACATATGTAAAATTTCTACATTTATATCCGTAATTGATATGGTGTACATGATTAAAGTGTATTCAATCTTCTATTAATGTACCATCGAAGAAGTTCATATCTAACCACCGTAAGGACTATTGTTGCTTGAAGCGCTCGGCGGCTATTAGCACCGGGCCAGGTAACAGATGTGGTCATCGTGTTCACGGGATGTTGTTTTGAAGCTGGTTAGATATGAACTTCTTTGATAAAAAAATAATGTTTATATTTTAAACAGTACCATTAATTGAGATCTTCCGAAGTTGTTGCTTTGACTTCTTGAAAAGCAGTCTGCAGAAAAATATTTGAACTCTAGATTTTAATTTAGTGTTTTTTTTTGTTGAAAATGTTGATGTTGCATGAAGTCGTTAACAGGCACTTAACGAATTCACGAGAGAAATATAGATAAGTTGTTGTGCCCGGGTCTATGTGAACTTTGTTACTATTATTAAGATCTTGTTAAACACAAATCAGATATGCAATAAAGATGTAAAATAAAAAAATCTATAGGTACATTAATTTGTAGAGTTCACTACAAATATTAAAGTAGTCCTGGAAACAGAGAACTCATACAAAATCAATTAAAATACCATCAATGACCGAATGATCCCGGGGGTCCATTTCGAGTGGGTTCAGTTGATCAAATACTTTTTCTGATTTGCCTAAACTAATATTTTTTCAAGCCAAAAACAAATAACTATCAAAATGGAGTATCGACAGTCGACATTTTACCTTTCCGATTAGATTCCCGTTTCGATAAATGTTCGCATAGCAACGTAAACAACGTGTGTACCATGCGGGTCCAATTTTCACCTTTGAGTAACATGCTGATTCAGCTTGTCTCACTTTTATCTCGACAGCTATAGAAAAGAGTGATATTAGGGAAGATAGTTTACTTAGTTAGCTAGTTGTCTATTCAATCGAATAGGGGATAGATTTACTGGTACCAATTATTTTTAATGCTGAACTGTCTATCTTGTGTAAAAATCATTGGTAAGAAATGACTTAATTAAAGGGTATTGTACGAAAACCTTTACCGGACTATTTTTAAATATTTCATGTGTTTGCTATTGTTGAGCATAAGGTCCCGGGTCGGGCAAAGTGTTATTGAGTTTGGACCGGAGTCTAGATTAATACTCAATACTCAATTTTTTATTGCATTCCATATGTATTACATCTAGATTGGACAACGAAGTAAAAGACCAATATGGACGCTATCGCGCACAGCAAAATTAGGAGGGAGGAAAAGGGCTAAGTATCAATTCAAGCAATTCAATATTATTATAAATTATTAGATGTGTTTGATTGGGTGTATAATTATGTATATATATATTTATATATTATTAGGTTTGTGCAAATAGGTATAGTATATTAGTTGGGCAACTAGCTTCATATTTTTGACTGACCGATTCCTTGACAATTCAAAAGTGCCTGTAATGGTTTAATTGAAATAAATGATTTGAGTTGAGTTGAGTTTGAGTTATTTTTATCATTTGTAATGTAGGTACATAATTATTATGTTATTATTTATGTATTCATATTTTCATGTTTATATTTGATTTGTATATTCCATATTATATTATATAAATATTTCATAATGTTTGGTATAAGAGAGAATAATTTTATTTTATCCTGCAATTGATTTGTCATCTAAAAACTCCTTTACTGAGTAGTATGACTTAGATTCCAGAAATTGTTTCAATGTATTAATAAATATATTTGTTTTGCTTTGCTGCATTTATTATATTTTTTTATGGACATAACTAAAGGACTGGTTGAGTGCAGAATTGCAAAGTCAAAGTCAAAGTCAAAGTCAAATCATTTATTTCAAATAGGCCCTTGTAAGGCTCTTTTGAACGTCAAAGTTTACAAAAAATTGAATTGATTCTAGTCGCCCCTTCCAAAAGGTAGTTTTCGTATGGAGAAGAATGGGCAAGAAACTCCACCGTTACTCTTTTAAAAATTGTTACAATATTTGTATGTGTTACATTCGTTACATAATTATATGTGAAGACGATGCATCTAAAAAAATAAAATAAAAATAGGTTACCACAATAGGTAAAAAGAAGAATTAATAAAAATGAAGCCACGAAAGATAAATTAATTAATGATGTGATAGATGTACGGTTTTCACATATTTACAAACATTGTAAAAGTAGATGATTTTCTTAAAAAATTTACAATTAATAAGTCAGTGTGTGAGGAAGTAATCACAGAATGCAAAATCAATGTCATGTAATACTCGTAAAAATTATAATTTATACAACTTAAATTAGCAACCAGTTTGATTTTGTCTAGATTCTAGATTGTCCTATGGAGCAGGACCAGCATGTTTCCAAGCATTCTTATCTTGGATATATTCCTCTAATTTGTAATAGGCTTGTTTACAAAGTGTACTTTTAATATGAGTTTTAAATTTTCTTTCATTTAATTGTAATATATCACAAGGTATTTTGTTGTAGCATTTAACACAGTACCCCATAAAAGATGAAGATACTTTAGATAATCTGAAAAATGGTTGATCTATTTTATCTTTATTTCTAGTATTAAAATTATGTCTATCACTTATTTTGTTAAAAATATGTAGATTTTTTCTAACATACATAATATTTTCATAAATGAATTGGCAAGGTACTGTCATAATATTAATCCCTTTAAATAGTTCCCTGAGAGATTCGCGACGATGTAGATTATAAATGGCTCTGACAGCTCTCTTTTGTAAAATAAATATGGATTCAATGTCAGCAGCCCGACCCCACAGTAAAATGCCATACGACATAATACTGTGGAAGTAGCTAAAATAGACCAAACGCGCGGTTTCTACATCTGTTAACTGTCTTATCTTTCTAACAGCAAAAGCGGCAGAGCTCAGCCGCCCCGCAAGAGAGTTATATGAGGTCCCCATTGTAATTTCTCGTCTAGCGTGATTCCTAGGAAAACTGTTTGATTAATATATTCCAGCTTTTCTCCATTCAATAAGATGTCACATTCGCTACTTCTAACATTAGGTAATTGCGGAATTGAGGTACGTTTATTTTGTTGTGTTTTTTCGCAAGTGGTGTAAAAATCTGGGTGTTTTCTGACAAATTTACATAATTCTACGACATATAAACAGGGAACTATGATTTCGGAAGTGTGGTTTGCAGCTATCTGTTTGTTCTATGTTGGTTATTATTCGAATTAACTTCTTTTGTAAAATAAATATGGTACGTGAATCCGTACTGTTACCCCACAGCATGACCTCATAGCTGAGCTATGCCTGGGCATATGCGTAGTAAGTGACAAGTGCATTTGTGCCCGGTTGATGGCATTGGCTCGCACTCTATTACATGGGACTTAAACATAACTGGAGATATGTGGGTGTACTATAGGTACATCTCTGCCCGACCCTTTGGGAAATATAGGCGTAATGTATGTTTACAATAAGTGTTTAAAACAGTTTTTCATTGACTTGAAGATGCTGAATGTTACTTGCCCGTTTTTAGGGTTTCGTAATAAACACGGAACCCTTATAGATTTGCCATGTCCGTCTGTTTATCCGCGGCTTAGCTCAGAAATTTTTTGCACTAGAAAGCTGTAATTTGGTATATGTAGTATATATTAATCACGCCACCAAAGTGGTAAAATAAAATCATGTAAATAAAATATTTATAAGGTACCTACCTCCCCTACACGTAAAGTGGGGATATTTTTTTTCTCATCTGTCCCATGGCGTGGGATGTCGTTAGAAAGGTCGTTTAAAATATTGCGAATTTGTGAAAACCATTTTTGGATTCAGGGATCCGTTTGCGAAATATTAAGCTTTAAAGTGCTTATTTTTGTTAGAGTCAAGTGTCCGTCCCCCGTCTGCTAGCTAATTGTTTGGTTTTGGATATTTGGAAAAATTCACGGCTGTAGTATATATGTATAACGAAATTAAAAGGAATACTATCACAGCTAAGTAGGCTTTACAAGTTAACGAGTAATAATCGACCAACTTACATTTGCGGTTGCAAAAACATGTTCTTGCGATAAATTCATCCCAACTACGGAGCCCTTCATTGTGCGTGGTCCGACACGCACTTGACCGGTTTTTCTTCCTATTCACGAACGATTTAGCATGGAAACCGTCTTCGAATAACTGAACGACTTCTTGACTCTTCACAATTCAAAAGTGCCTGCGACAGTCTTATTAAAATGACACAAAAATAATTGGATTTTATTTATTATATGTAGCGCTTACGAATGTCACATTTTATGACTAAGCAAATGGGTATGACAGCTCAGTTCAGTGCACTTAAATATGTGAGTGTACAATAAACAAAGTTTACTTCAACTCACAACTGTATCAAAGTTGACGGAACTGTCTCGAAATTAGGTTAACACGGAATTACTTCGTGGAATGTTAATGCGATCCTGTACTAGAGTCATACGCGCGTGAAATGAAACAAGCTTTCAGTCTCGTCTTATTTTCTACTTCTTAGACATCCCCCTGATAAAGTACTGATAACGCCCGGTTCCTGTAATCATAAATTGAAACGCTTTGAAGTGAAAACTTCTTAAGGGCACTTTGTGCTCTTTCTGAACAGTGAACGAAACAGAACCGTCACGCTGGTGACGGTGAATCGGGTACACTCGGCTCCAGTCGGCCGATGACGCTGAATCGTGTATAGGTATTCGGCTCCAGTCGTAAGTTTTCACTTCTATCGTGTTGGCTTGGGAGTCTGGTATTCTGTGATGAAAGGATAATCACACACACTCTGTTTTTTCAGAGGCTGATTTTTTTATGCGAATGAATATGTATCGAATGTGAAAATTTCAACTATTCTTTGCCCTGACTTGTGAACCTTGCTAGACTAGGAAGACTAGACAGTAAGTTACTTTATTAGTAGTAAACATATTAGAATTATGGCTTCTGTTTGAGGAAACTGGTATTGAATTACCCGATTTCTGTGCAGCTACAGGACTCCGTCAAAAAATAGGCCTGAATCGTTAGATACAATCGGTACTTGTGGGAGGATAGTCAGTTTGGAACACTTCAAATTGGGCTAGAATTTCACTCACTTGTTTTTCTGAGAGTTGTGGGAACTATTAGCAATCACTGTCCATTCTAAGGTTGCCTGGAAGAGATCACGGAAAGCGATAAGGTCGCCCATTGTATATTTTGTAGTGCATAATTATTATTTTTTGTGGTGTACAATAAAGTATATATAAATAAATAAATAAAACGTAGTAAGAAGAAGGAACTGAAAAATATGAGATAAGAATATATTTTTTATTGAAATTCTAGCTCTAGTCACATATTATGCGGCTGTATCCTTGAATCGTTAGGGTACCTTCAATCAGTCCGGCCGTCGAGAGAATGCGTTCCTGACACCTGTCAGTTGGATAGTAGTAATAAGGATCAAATTCGCAAAACACATATTCGTTAGTACGAAACTGACAGGTGCCAAGAACGCATTCTCTCGACGGCCGGAGTGTAGGTACCAAAGTTATTATTACACACATATTAGTATGTATACAACACATTACTTAACATCACGCCTTGTTTCCGCAAAGCGGTGGGCAGAGTTGTACCTACAGCACACCCACATTTTCGCTATTTATGTTTAAGCCACTTCGAGTGTGTTTATTAGGTCCCCACCTATGAAATCAACGTTTTGTATGGAGAATTTTAAAGAAGTTGCATTTTTCATAATTTATATAACAACCATGAACACTAATGTCTTAAAACTTTTATGCACTTATATTTAAAAACTAAGATAACGTAATATGCCACTTAGATTAAGCGACAAAAATAAGTTTTGGCTAAGTTAAAACAAATAGTGGTAATTTCTGCTAACAAAATGAGGAGTAATTTTTAAGGTATTTTTTATGCTTAGAAAACTATAAGTAATAAGGTTTTTTTTACTATTGGTAGTTGTCCAAGCAATTGATGAATATTTTAAATCATAGAAGTGACAAGGTTCTCTATTTATGAGAAAAAAAAACGCCAATTTCATAGGTGGGAACCCAAATACAAACATAATAACGTGTGTACATAATAGACTTTTGAACTCATTATCCTCTTTTTTTCCTAGTGTAGAAACTACTGAAAAACACCGCGACATAGTTTTGTTTCCAATATGCCCGTGACCCGTGTTTCCGTTCCGTCGTTTGTTTTATACTTTTGTTATTTTGTTCGTGTCTTCCTGTGTCGCATGTACCTTAGCTACCTACAATATGCGGTATTGTAGCTTTTACTTACTTTTTTTATGATGTTGAGAGAGGTCTATATGTGTATTTTCTATCAAAGTTCTTGAGAGGATGGTACAACCAACCAACCACCTTTTTTGAATTTTTACCAGTTACAGCATTATGTAAGCGGGCACGCCCTTTATGCCTGGAGGCTTTTATTAAGACGTTAAGTTTTGTTTACGTTTAGTTTTATTTCTGCCCGAGTATAGTTCTCGATGATTTTGTTTGGTATATTGGCGTGTGCTAGCTAACATATGGATAATAATTTAAATTAGGTTAATTATGTTGAATACTATTATATATAGTCATTTTTTTTTCTTTCTAACTGAACAGACAGCTGTGCTGCTGGGGAGTTTGTTGCGCCACTTCTTCTTCCCAGCTAACGCACTAGGAAGTGGTGAAGGGTGGGCGTTTTTGGGGGACTGTCTTATGTAATTTTGACGTTCGAAAAGTGCTGATTATCAGCCTAGTTTGAATAAATGACTTTTGAATTTGAATTATACTGATATTGTAAAGAGGTAAGATTTGTTTTTTTAGTTGTTCGGACAATTATTAGAATTTTCTTTTGGATATATTAGGTGTCAATAACGCCCGAAATCAAATATCAATCCAAAACCAATGAATGATAATAATTGATCATTTTAATTGTCATCTAGCTAGTTTGTAATTTTTAATTTATCCATTATTTAGGTGAACCTATTGCTAATAACCAATTCATGGATTGAAAATCAAATTCAAAATAATTTAAGCAAATATGGGTAAATAATATGTAGAGAACGTCCATGTAACAATAGTATATCAAAATCTTGGTATTGCCATATTTTACCTTTCGGCATGCAAAATACAAATAAACAAAACACAAACAAATTAAAAATTAAATAGACCATGAACAGAGATCAATAAAACTAGTTTAAAACAAAAGTTGACTAGCAAAGTCAACTTTCGTGTCGTTTTAGCAAAGTCAATCTTGGAAAATGTCCATACTGGGCTGTAGGATTGCAGTTATTGTTAGTATAAAAAGCCTTTACAAAGATCTTTTTTATCTCAATTATATAACTCTCAAAAGCGAAATAATCTTTGATGTTCTTAACCAAGATCCAATTCATAAGAATACACACACAAACATAACATCACGCTTGTAATCTCCAAAGGATTAGACAGAGGTGCACTTAGCCTATTGCCATCAACCGGGCGCAAATCCAGACTCCGGGCTGCTACTGAAAAATTCCAAATGGAATGGATATTGACTCTAATTTCGTTATATTCATACATTTCCAGCTTAGCTACTACCATTATTATTACCACTCTCACGTGTCACTTACATTTTCTTTATGAGAATATTAACTAGAAAAATACACACGGATAACTTTATAAGTATCCATTTCAATTTCCCTTGGTGACATTAAAATATACGGAAGAATGTAATATTATTATTTTCTATTTTAATGGCTATAATATACAGTTAATTAACTCAGGCGTAACTTTGCGGAAATCAATTATAAAATACAATAGACGAAGTATATTTATTAACCTAATCCGCTTAACTATTCTTAAAGAGTCATAAAGAACTATGTAAGAAATCGACACGTGTTTCACCTCTTAACGAGGCATCCTAAGTCAATCGTCATCCTGAGGTAGCCTTGTTGAGAAGTGAAACACGTGTTTTTCTAATATTTTTATTTTTACAAATCCTGAAATGTACGTATATTTAATTATTATTAGCGAAAGTTCTCGATATTTTTGAAATATATAATCAGCCAATAAACGTTCTGCTGGACAACAGGCCAGGTCTCTTCGAATTTTTGGTTCTAGGATATGCCGGTTTCGATGTTTCCCTTTACCGTTTTGAGAGCAGTAGTAATGAAATTATTTACAATTAAAAAAATATTTGAATGATTTAGGTAGGTAGGTAAGTACCTACTGGTTACAAATTTTGGTGTCTATTTCTTGTACACAATCAAATATTTCGTCACAAAAAATAAAAGGTTTACTTTGTAATTTAACCAGCAATTTAATTCTCCCGTCAATCAACTCAAAGACCCTAAAGTCATCTAAAACTCATTTGATTTTGTAACTTAAAGACGTAGGTAGTTTAAAAATTAAAGATGTCTCAACGCAAACGGCTCCCCGAGGCACAGTTAGATTAAATTAAAAACTAGAAGCCGACGCGAAACATGATGCCGGTATACTAGTGTTTACGACAAAGCAAACAGAGGGTTAAAAGTCGGACTTAAAGCCGCGTTTACACGCGTAGAGTTTCTCGACCGACAAAAGTTGAGAATTTTCATAAGAGACTTCTAAAGCGATTTTTTGGAACTGCGATGGTGAACTACATCCATCACTTGTCAGTAATAACAAGAAAACGAAAGACGATAGTGAAGTGAGTGAGTGTGTTCGGTTAGTGTGAAAACTCAAAACACGATTTTTTGGTTATTGTCTGTACCAAAAGTGTCAGATGAAAATGTAAACGAACAAATGGATCAGAAAACATTCCTGTGGATGCCAATTTGTAATGCCACTTACAAATTGAGTGCTTTGATTTGATCATTTGAATACTAAATCCCGAAATTCAAATTTTAAATCACCGTAAACATGATTTAATTTGGCAATTGAGATTAATTTAATAACCTCAATTTTCATAGACAACTTTCAATATTAAAATTTAATTACTTTATTTGAACAATACTTGTTGGAAAAAGTGGTGGATATAAGTTGAAATACAGATAAATGTGTTACTAATTCCGTTTACTGAGTGATTGCGTAAGAATGTAACATGAACAGGGTTTGTTTACATTTTCGTCAGATACTTTTCGAGCAGGACATACCTAGTGCTGTCAAATTTTTACTGACATTTCGAGATGCAAGGATCGTACGAACTGAGACATGAGCACATTTCTTATCTTCTTCATTAATCGTCTATGGAACTCTCCTCGTGCAAACGCGGCTTTATTGCAACGACTTCAACCCTTACGTGCTCATGGAGAGAGGGTTGAATTGTTAGTCTTTTTAATTGGATAGTACTTTATTTACGATGAGTAGGTTGACTTTTCTTTGATTGGAAAAGGAATGGAAACGTCTTTACCTATGTTGTTAGAAGTTTGTCCCTTAGCAGGTACGTACAGACGGATTAAATTCTGTTTAAAGTTTTAATTCAACCATATATTTGCTATGTATTAAGTAGTTCTAATTCATCATCATCATTTCAGCCGAATGACGTCCACAGCTGGACATAGGCCTCCCCTAAGCACCGCCACTTCGACCAGTTATATGCTCGAATTCTATAACATTTTTTAAATTTTTTGTTTAAACAAAGAGAAATCGTTTGTGACAAATTAATTAACACCTACACTGCTATCATCAATCAGTGTCATGTCCTGAGGTCATTTCAATAGACCATTTTGGACATAAACATCAGCTGGACTGGACGTATGACGAGGAGTGTCGTAAGTGGAGTGTAGGTATGTAAGGGGAAAATAAGGGAAATTCTGTCACTCAACAATGATCAAATAGTGTTCACAAAGCTTCGTGGAGGGATGAGGTGGTCTATTTTTGGGTGCGATGAATATTTAATACCTACACTTAATAATAATATTTGGATTATGTAACTTGTTAATGTAAACTTGACTTTTCTGAACCTTACTTTTGTAAAAACCTACATGACTGATTTTTCGCATAGCTGGTGCTGGTGGTTGGACCGTAATCTTATTAAGAGAACTTTGGACGTAAGAGCGAGTGAAGCGTGCTCGAAGAATTTTAGCACCCCGTCTCGGTAAGATTAGAGATTCTTTTGACATTAAATAGATAAGGAGTTGGTTTGTCGACTTATGCAGGAAAGCAGAAGATATAAGAGAAACTGTGATGCAGGAGCGAGCGAAGCGAGCTCGGAACATTTTTAGCATCGCGTCAGGCAGAGAAGCTATTACCTGTTCGGGGTAACTGGGTGGGTGGTTGTCCGGGGCTATTGGTAGACGTATCAAGGTTCCTTTTGACCTGGCCAGATAGCTAACCCCGAAAACATGCACATGAGTTAAGGTAATCCAAACACACCCACAATAGAGTGACTCAAACTATACGCTACTAAACCTAGCCGAAATTACCGACGGACAACCGGCCGACATCAAATTACAATACACATAAGTATAGAAAAGGTACAGTCAATCGCACGTTTATCGTACCATTTCGACATTGACACCGGCTATATTTCATAGCAATGAGAGCAATTTCAAGAGGGAGAGGGATACTACATAAATGTTCGGGTCGGCATGATTCGGCATAGTTGGGCGGTAAAATCGAATATATTATGTAGATATAATATGTTCGGGAAAAAGCAGATCGACTTAGCTCAAATTGTGCTGAGTCGACCCGAACATGATTCAGCGAGGGTAGATGCCGGACGTAGTTTGCCGATCAGAACGAGAAGAATGAAAGCCGAATATAAGAAGGAATTGCTTCGGGTCGGCTTTGTTGGTCAATAAACTCTGAACTGACGCGCCTCACTATCGCATTACTGTGTGCGTAAAATGCGGTCATAAGTAATATATTTCATAACAAAATACATTGTGTTGAAAATATTACAGTGATAATAAATAAAATAATAACAATAAAAAAAAAAATACATTAATATTTAAAATTCATTACGCATTTAAAATGTATCAATATCACTATTATATTATTTTATGCCAATAATTTGAATAATCACCAACATTGAATTTAAATTCAAAATTCATCCAGGATTATAAAAAAAAAACACTACATTCCAAATTGGTCACAACATAATTAGTCTTAATATTAATCATAATAATTTAACTTAATATTAATTCAAAATACTACTTAGTGGAGCGCGTCATTTCAGAGTGGACAAGCTATACTTCAGAATCAAATGTACCGACCGAAGCGTGTAGCAGGGTAGCACCCCTTACCACTGACGTACGGTCGACTGTACCTATAAATAATTCGCAATACGTAATCAATCATCTTGCTAGTCTAACTGTATTCGCCATTTCCTCTGGCGAATAGCCATAGAAATTTCAAGTTCCGTCGACGTGTTTCGGTTTTAAAATGTATGCAGATAGTCTAAAGGCTAATTAATATTCGGTAGGCGGCTACTTCTGGAGGCCTTTTATGTAGACACTGAGTTTGTACGTCCGTTCATTTGCAACGTAAACAATCTAATCGTACTTCAATTTAAATTATTAGTTCGCCAGACATTTTAATTTGTTGCCGTTTACATTTAAATTGAAATGGCTGTTGAAGAGTTCTTTTTTCGGCTTTTTAATAGAGATGGATGTCTTTTATTGGTTATTTGTAATTGTTTTTATAATTTGAGTGCCCGTGTCAGTTTGTGATAGACTATTGTCCCATTCGAGGTTGTTTGATATAGCCATATTTTTGGTTTAATAACCTATAGTTCAATTAAAATGTATAGCATAATCAGCTTATAATGTTCCGACTCTTGGGACACTGGCCTCCTGTCTGTGAGAGGGAGTGGGCTGTAATCCACCACGCGGGCCCAGTGCGGGTTGGTACGAATATTTGGTTCTAGGACATGCTGGTTTCCTCACGATGTTTTCTTTCACCGTTTTGAGAGCAGTAGTGAAGAAATAATTTACACAAATTAAAGCGCCTGTCAGGGTTTGAACCCACGACCTACAATTCGTAAGTCGTGGCTGTTACCACTAGGCCACCACTGCTATAAAAAAATGTATAGGTAAGATGGAATTTGTACAATTAAGATTTTTTTTCAAATAATGTATGTAGGTAATGTTGTTTCTTAGAAAGATCAAAACGCCAATGAAACACAATCAAAGAACTTATATATATAGTTATCAAACTAAGGATACTAAAAGCATAGCGCATCTGTAAACAGTCGAACACCTGACAATGACGTCACATGGAGTTGCCACAGGAAACAAGCCTTTATACAATTTACCGCTTCTTAATTTGGAAGTGTAACCTCAGCTCACGCGGGATGTCTCAACTAGGACCTAAGTTTGATTGAGGCTAGATTTATGTGGTAACTTTAGTGAATTTATGACTAAAGTTTATAGTTAGTTTTCGCGGAGTAGTTTTATGGCAGAAGGGAAAAAAATAAAAGCCTTGGCCGTTACTCACGACACACTCGAAAGGTTTTTGTGTTTATAAAACTACTAGCTGCGCCCCGCGGTTTCACCCGCATAAGTCTCTATCCTGTGGGAGTATTGGGAAAAAAGTATCCCATGTCCTAATTCAGGTCATGGTCTACCCATGTGCCAAATTTCATCCAAATCTGTTCAGCCGTTTTAGCGTGAAACTCATCCTCAAACTCAAAGCATTTATTTCAATTAAACCATTTAAAGGCACTTTTGAATTGTCAAGGAATCGGTCAGTCAAAAATATGAAGCTAGTTACCCATTCCAAGCGTAGTAGGTACCTATGGAGAAGAACGGGCAAGAAACTCCACGGACACTCTTTTAAATAAAATAAATTATTGTCACAAAGTATTGGTTACATCATTCATGTTGAAATTATAAATGTGAGAACAATCTAAAAAGACGTGCACGTTAGAAGCGTCCGTAATAAAAAGATAAAACAAAGAACAATTCAAAAATTAAAATCAGCCATGGCCGCTAAGAGTTGACTAGCCCAACTGACGGCGCCCGTTCACGAACATGACGCATGGATCAGCACCATTCAGCTCAACCATTTTGAAGCGAGCTTAATAATTCAACACATGCGCCACCATCAGCGAGACATCTGAGTGAGCATGACATACTCACAGCCGCCAGGGCACATTCAAGTCAATAAAAGACGTATTACCCGGTAAATGGTAGCTCTTTAGTACATAGTATTCACACCTGTGCTCTGCAATTATATAATACAAAAGCGTAACAAACAACCAAACTAACTTTTGCATTTAGAATATTATATAGTTAGGATTGATTTATTTAATAGACTGTCGAATAGATTCAGGTGTTTCTTGTGTTCGTTATTTTGTAGATTGCTTGAGCGTGAATAGACTACTAAAGAAAAGAGAAATTGAATATATTTTATACTATTAACATATTTATAAAGAAATTCTCTACAATCATATGATCTATGATCATAGGCAATGTGAAAAAATACCTAACATAGGTAATTTGCAATCACTGAGGCACACTATTATTACATCGTGTAAAATCCTGAAGTGAGATACTTTTTTTTTTTTCTGTCAGTTTTCGAGACATACAGATTCAAGACAAAAAAGTTATAAAAACACAGGCATCCTTTAAAAATACCCATTTAAGGCAAAAATCCGAAATTTATTTGCAATAATTTAAATTTTTACTTTAACAATGACGCGGGAGCACGACGATGGGGAGATACAAAAAAAGTCTATTTAGTTACATTTGTGGCCGTCTAAAATATTCCACATTTGTTTCCCTTAGGAGAGAAGGTACCTACCACCAGTTCCACGATCGTGGCTCACTCAAATTGTCACTTAGACAATAAGAAAAAAAAAATTAAAAAAAAACTATACCACGTGACCTATCAAATGAAAGGGCTTGTTGCGAGTATTTCAATTTTTTTTTAAATTATTTTAGTATCCTTTGAAAGATATTTACGAAAATAGATGAAAATTAACCCTTCTCTCCGACAAACTACTGAGCCAAAAATTAAAAAAAAAAATGAGAATGGTTTTTACTTTACTCATAGATTACTGGAAAACCTATAAGAAGTATGGTCTTAAAATAACATGGTAAATCTCTAAATATTGTGCATACAAACTTACAATTTTGCAGTTGGAATGTATGGGAGAACATGGTTTTCAACTACAATGTTAAGTTTGTTCTTAAGATAAATATATCCCAACTACGGAACCCTTCATTGTGCGTGGTCCGACACGCACTCTTCTTCATCTTTTCGTGGGGTTAGTGACTAACCTAGTGTCACAGTTTTAAAGCCATCCATGGGCTTCTGACTTGGCTTCACAAGCCATTGAGAAATATCTCTCAGGCATGGCGGTTTTAGGGCGTTAGGGCCAATGCTTGCCAGGGTTGCGAGTTTGTCCGAAAGGGATATCGTGGCCCCGGTACACAGATAACGGAACCCACACGGGTGGGTTATAGTCAGTAAAATTCTGACACGCCGTGCAATAAAGTTTAAGTGACTCAGTAATTACAGGTATCAGTATTGAGAAAGGTGTTCATGAGGTGATCGTCAGAATCTTCTGTATCGTCGTAAGACAAATTCTGCAACTAATTAGTTAGCTTTAAGGAGTAACTGCTACGGCAGGGCTTGTCCTAGTACTAGTAGTATTTTGTAGTGACATCCGGATCAGTTTGCGAATACTCAGCTATGTTTTTTGCTCATAATTTAAGCCAAATCCAATAACGTAGCTGGCCGCCCAAGTTCTTGTTTATGAGGTATATTATATCTCAATAAACAAAGGAAAACAAACAACTGCAACAATATCTTATGACCCGGCGCCACTCGGTCTTAAGCGTTTAATAGCTGAAACTCGATATCTCTGCTCAATAAACGATAGCCGTGCGTTCGAGTAGTAGGCGCCATTTTATATTTCGTAGGTTGTTAGGTACCAACCAGACGGCATCGCAGACGTCAAAATATATTCGGTTAGGGATTCAGTCAAAAAGTTTTGAGTCGAGACGACGCTGATCACAGTTTAGATTCCTGCATAAATTGTTAGTGACTAGACATTATTCAAGTTCGTGTACATATATTTTAATGCAGTACAGCCTAGTATGTATAGTAGTATATTGCTTAGACTTTACTCGATTAAGTCAGTTTATAGTCTAACTGGATGTGTATAGGTATCCATGAAGGATGCCATTTACAGGCTCTCGCAGACAGGCACGACGCAACGGTGCTACGCTACTCTGATGGAAAATAATCTATGAAAACTTCTATTGAAATTGTTTAATCGGTGTCTGCAGGAGCCTTAAGTTGATCCAAGTCCTTTGACTAGGGGAAAAAGGAGTACAAATAGCTGCCTGTAGGGACATTTCCCATGAATATACTTCGTTACATTTAAAAATAAGATCGAGAGCTAAATGTGTTTACCGAGGAAAGCTAGCCTCTTGGGTAAAGAACATTCAGTCAAATATGGTCACCGTTCATCGGTGTTTCAATAATTTTATAGGGTCGTGATTTAATTATAAAATCAACCAGTGACTGCCCAACTTCTGTTGAAATTTAAATAATCGTATTTAGATTCATCTTATGGAATTAATTCATTGACATTTGACTGAATTTAACTTTCTAATTGCTTTTCAGCCACTTTATTATCTATTGCCAGTTTTATAGAATTACTGAAGTTTATAATCTTGTAATTAGAAGATACTTAGATAAAAAAGCTTACGAATTATCACTACACCTACGTCTACATCTATACAATGTGTTAAAAAAACTGGTCCGATCCAAAAGGAGCTCATAAGTACTGCAATAACATTACCAAAAAGTAATAAAAATCTTATTATTATCAAAAATAAAAAAGTTATTGCAATTTAAAATTCATATTTTTTGTACTTACCAAAATTATCCCAAATGCATTAAACATTTGCAAATTTTCAACAGGGGTCATAAGTCATGACTTGTAGGCACCCGCTAAAGGACGACCGCCCGCGCCCCATGTAAATTATTCGGTAAATTCCTGATTGAAAACAAGGAGGCATTTTTTTTTTTCGTTTTTCCTGTTATTTACGAGTACCACATACTCTCAATACGATTCTTAACAACACCCTCGCGGATCTGACAGGTTTTTTTCACATATTGTTTAGATACAAATTAAATGCTGTTCGTTGGTATGCGCATCACTTGAAATTACATCATAGTCCGAATTACGTTTTTTTATGGAAAGAAAAATTTGAAAAGTTTATTTATTTATTTCTTCAAGCACACAAATATACAGAGGCGGACTTAACACCTTAGGCATTTTCTACCATTCAACCTTTGGGATGCAGAGACAAACAGTGGTAGGTGCAATAGCGAGGATTGAGGAATCCATATTTATTTAAATATACATATACATATTAAAAACTATAAATATATATACACCTAATTATATAGAAATATAAGCACAAATAAATATACTAGAACAAATAAGACAAACAATGGGAAAACATTACCGTTGTGATGATACTGCCGCCAGCTTCTGGCGATTGTGCTCGCGAACTTGAAATTTAAAAGATGTTTCGCGGGGAATTTTCAAATTCGGGAAAACAGAACGTCCTTTTTTCTATGGGATTTTTTACGAACTAACTAGTTGTAGTTAAAAATACTAGAAAAATATAATATTTTTACTAGAAGATTGAACAATAATATTGCTTGAAGGGATAAGCTAAGCCGATTATGTCTTGAATTCTTGATACAAGTAGAACACCCACATCGTTTAGTTAGATTGCTTTAGTCAGGTAGTAGGGGAAAGAAAACCTATGAAATAATTTTTTTTTAAATCGGCCAAGTGAGGGTCGGACTCGCGAAAGGTTCCGTACCACCGTACAATATTTAGCAAAAAAATCCGAAAAGACACGTTTCATCTATGGAAAAAAATAAAGTTAATTATTACTGCGAAATAAAATAAAGTTAAATATTAAAGGGGATCCTTTAATAAACTAATAACCGGATAACTTTATTTTATTTCGTTTATTCATCTATATACTTATTGAATACATTTTTATAAAAATCATTAAAAAAAACATTTAAAAATATAAAAAAAATTGTAGCCCACCGTTATCGGGAACAATCCAAGCGGTCAGAACCGGCATGAACCAACCGTTGAAGGCGCGATTTTTGTTCCCGCCTGACAGAGAACTATTAAATACTTTCTTCAGGCGGTCGAAGAAGTATTTATTTTATTTATTGTTATAGCGGCAATAGAAATACACAATCTGTTAAAATTTCAACTGTCTACCTATTACGGTTCATGAGATACAGCTCCACTGACAGACAGACGGACGGACGGACAGCGGAGGCTAGTAAGTAGTACAAGTAATAGGGTTCTGTTTAACAACCTTCGGGTACGGAACTCTAAAAACATTAAATTCTTTAAGTTTTTTAATCATAATAAAGTATGTATTTTGGTGTGCCTCGTTTCTTATGAGCTGATTTCAATTTGGCGATCGTAATCTTATTTATTTCCTTTCGTCCATTGATCATAACTTGGAAAGTCTAAGTTTAATTTAAAAAAAATCTCGTAAATTATGCTTTATTCCAATTTCGCACCATTTGCATCCTAATATTATAAATGCGAAAGTGAGTTTGTTTGTTTGTTTGTTACGCTTTCACGCTTAAACGGCTGAACGGATTTGGATGAAAATTGGCACATGGGTAGACCGTGACCTGGATTAGAATACAAGATACTTTTTATCCCGATATTACTACGGGATCGAGACTTATGTGGGTGAAACCGCGGGGCGCACTAAGCAGTTTAATATTTGAGTTACTGCAGCTTAGTTCAGTATACTCAATTTAAGAGGTATTTCATTTCAACAATAAGTATAGCAGGTGTTAAGTACTTTTTAAGTTAAGTACCAATCTTGGCAAAGAGTCATTGAATCCAGCCATTTGCGTGGGTTGTAGTCATAATTGGTTCACGAAGAAAGCAAAAAAAAACTGGTCCTATTAAGTACACGGTTTTTTAACCTCTTCCTCTGATTTCACGTCAAGGGAACACTTAGAATGAACTTCTGGAGCTATTTTCGTATTAAGTTTTAGTTCAGGCTTTGAAATGAAGCCATTTAGTAGTTTTAGGTAGGTATTAGATACAGTCAACCAGACATTAGTGGTTAGACTTGTACTACGAATATAGCTTTTACTGCTACGAAATAAAGGTGTTGAAAATGTCAAATTGACTCACCGCTACTATACGTACCATTTATATTCTATTCTATTTTTATTAAATCACGAGCAAAGCCGATGTCGATTTACTATTTATATTACCTACTTACCTATCAAAATTACTTTATTTTTGCGCTCTAGAGTGTTATGTTAAGGTGTGTCCAAACATTGAGCAACAAGAGCGCGGCAGCAACGCGCGGCGTTTGCAGGACACATTTCTGCCGCGCTTTAGTTAGGACCAAACCGACGAATGTTAGCGTTTAACAGAAGCGTTCGCACACGGCAGTCGTCCAATCGCAGCGGGGCATGCCGCGCGCGGCAGTCGCGCTCGATTGCCGCTCTGTTTGGACAGACCTTTATAATTAAGTTTTTAGGTGTTATTTTTGTTTAGTTTACCTATAAATCGTGAATTTAGTTTAGCATATACAACTCGGGCGCAATAACTTGACACCTGGCTCGAAACTCGACTCCCCTCCCGCTAACCCGCGCGAGGCCCCGCTCTCGTCCTTCAGGGTTTCGAGCCAGGTGTCAAGTTATTGCGCCCGAGTTGTATCCGCTAACCCGCGCGAGGCCCCGCTCTCGTCCTTCAGGACGTGAGCGGGGCCTCGCGCGGGTTAGCGGGAGGGGAGTCGAGTTTCGCCCGAGTTGTAGTTTTGTAGTTTTATTTAGTTAGTAACTAGTAAATATAGAAAATATGTAGACTTAACTTTCGCGTTAGGGCAACCTGTAATGGGCACGCCACAATTGTGGCGATAAGTCCCCTCTTTGAGGAGTGGCTAGAGAGGCACCACGGCGCCCTCACCTTCCGCCTGACGCAGGTCCTCACCGGATATGGTTGTTTCGGGAGGTTCCTGTTCAGGATAAAGCGGGAGGAAACGCCTGGGTGTCACCACTGTGTGGATCGCCCGGAGGACACGGTGGAGCATACAGTGGAGGTCTGCCCAGCTTGGGCGGAGCACCGCCGTGTCCTCACGGAGGCGATCGGCGGCGGCGATCTCTCGCGTCCGGCCCTGGTTCAGGCCATGGTCCGGAGCGAGAGTGCATGGGAGGCCGTCACCTCCTTCTGCGAAGCAGTAATGCTCGCGAAGGAGGAGGCGGAGCGCGCGAGGGAGAGGCAAGATTCGCGCCCTCGCGCCCCTAGTCGCCGCGGGAGACGCCCCGGGCGTCGGGAGTCGAGAGCCGACTTCCGGCCACGCGGGCTTGCGGACGGTGAGTAATAGGTAGCTCACCGTCCGATAGGGACCAGGCCCGGGTCGACGGCGCGTTGTGTTCCACGCGCGCCTCAAAGAGATGTCAGCACCAACTGACGGGGTCCGGAAGGGCCAATGCCTGCCGGGGTTGCGGGTTTGTCCGAAAGGGATATCGCGACCCCGGCACACAGGCAACGGAAGGAACACGGGTGGGTTTTAGTCAGTAAAAGTCTGACACGCCCTCCCGCTCCGCCCAGAGCGGGAGAAGTTATTTATAATATCCCACTCTCAAAAAAAAAAAAAAAAGTGCAACCTGTAAAGATAGATGTGTTGTTGTAATAAATAAATATTCACATTGAAAATTATTTTTATCCTAACACCCATTAAAAGCCTTATCCCAATCTCAACTGTTCTCATTTAAATAAAATGGTGGCGACTCATTTTAGCTTTCCTAACTTTGATCCCTTCATAGCACTCACGGATGTCAGATAATAATGATCGTGAAGGAGTTGAATGTTCTGAATTTAAATAAAAGATTACAGCGATTACTGGGTAAGTTTAATATTATAATTGTTCACTTTGGGGTCCTTTTTAGATCGTCATATTTTAAGTATAACGTACCTAGCGCTAGGCCTATAGGCTCATCGCACACGACACTACACAAAAGTAACGTGTTACAAATTCTCATCACTAATGGGGAGCCAGAACGTCACAGCACTAGTATTTAGATACTAGTTTTTCGTATTGCCCAACCCTTCGGGTAAACCTCTTCCTTTCATCATATCGCATCATTCTGCCTCGTTAGTATAGTGGTCACAGGCGCTACTGCCGAGGTTCAGGTCGTGGGTTCAATTCCCGGGTTGGGCAAAGTGTTACATATATGGTTTTTCCATCAGGAATATCTCAGCAGCAGTCCGGAGTCGGGATTTGTGCCCGATTGATAGCAATTAAATAGTCTCGTCGCTAGTTATGTTTAAGTCCCATGTACTTATAGGGTTACATGGGATCATGGTTTTGTTTTTGTTATTTATATATACTTTATTTTACACCAGAAAATACATAGAAATCATAAATTTAACACTACAAAACAAAATTAATTGTATATGTGTCTGTCTGTGTTATTATTAGTAATTAACTGTTTATTTATTTTACTTTAAAGCATCGTGCAGACCAGCGCGACGCGACAGGGCGACGCGACTCGGACAATACAATTTCTAAGAAAACTTGACGGTATAACAATAACCGGTGTCGCGTCGCGCTGGTCTGCACGAAGCTTAATGGTCCTATTATTATTTATAACTTCCAGTTACAGCTATATAATAGCTATATGTAAGCGGGCACGCTCTATATGCCTGGAGGCTTTTATTTAGATATTATGTTCTGTTTACGTTTAATTTTTTATTTCTGCATGAGTATAGTTCTCGATGTTTTTGGTTGGTATATTGGCGTGTGCTAACTGACATGTGGCTAATAATTTATAATTTAATTATTAATTATATTAATTTAAATTATGTTTTGTGTTGCGTAATGTAAATTATTTTGCATATTATATAGAATCAATTTTTTCTAACTGAACAGACAGCTGTGCTGCATGGGAGTTTGTTGCGCCACTTCTCCTTCCCAGCTAAAGCACTAGGAAGTGGTGAAGGGTGGGCGTTTTGGAGGACTGTCTTATGTAATTTTAACGTTCGAAAAGTGCTGATTCTCAGCCTAGTTTGAATAAATGACTTTTGAATTTTGATTTTTGGAACTTAAACATAATTAGCGAAATGTGGCTGTACTGTAGGTACACCTGTGCCTAGGGTTACCATCTGACAGGCATTTGCCGCATTTGACAGGCATTTTACGGTTAAGACAGGGCGTGCGGCCGGCGCTAAGCCGAGATGTGTGCGTAGTCGCAGAGAAAAAATTTCGAATTTCTTAATTTCAGATTAGCAGATATCTAGTGTATGTCGTCGTAAATTGTTCATACTATTCATTTTGAATAAATGTCAGTCTTTAAAACTATCTGTTCCATATTATTTATTTATTTATTTTTACAATAGACAGGCAATTTTATGGAAAATCAGGCATTTTGTACATCCTAGACACACTGAAAGAAATAAATAACTGAACTAGTTCAGCTATTTCAAGAATTGACAAATATTAATTAGTAGAAACCAAAGTTTTGCTAAAATAGCTGAACTGCTTTTGCTGCACATCCCAAACTAGTTATGCTATTCAGAGTTCAATTGCTGTTAGGTAAAATGTGAACTAATGCTTACTAAATTATGTCAGCTAAACTCGTTTAGCTACACGGATAAAATGTTTGATTACTGTTAAGCAAACTATATAACTATTATTAATTCGTATGTTTATTATTTTTTTACCAATAGAATGTCTAAAAATAGTTCAATGTGTTTGTTAAATCTTTACTATAAGTTATGTTTATCGGTAGCATTTTTTTTTTGGCTACTAATTATTAATATTTAAAGCTACATGTAACAGCATCAAATACATGATGAGCCTAAATAAAATTCGACATCTCATTACAAAACTGTTTAGAAATTGTTTATTAAATAATGTCCATAAATAACAAAAACAAGCTCGGTAATAACTAAACGCTCGCTTCCCTCGTCCCTTGCCCGCCCAGTGCCCCCTTGCCCCGCGCTCCTCCGCCGCCGGGTAGCGATTCGAAAACTCAATCCAAAAAAACGTGTTCGGTCTTGTTCATTTTGCCGTCGCGCGCGCTGTTGTAGTTGACTATGTTGTAATTGTTCTTTAATCAATAAAAATTATATTCGTCGTAGCGCATGGTATACGTAAAACTATTAAGTGATTTAAGAAGACGAGGGCGAGAACTACCTGGCATGGAGAAGGCGGTGGATCCCATTTATATTATATTATTACTATGAAAAATTTCAGATTGTCCTAATTTTTGTAAAGGTGTGTCCTGCTCCTGTTAGTAAGTGCACTTACTTAATAATATTCATTTCAGAGATTGTTATCATATTCGTTTGAATTGGTTTATTATGAATAATAAAAATACTAAGTTGATTATGTTAAAGTTATATATTATTTTTAACTGAATATACCTAAATGTATACCTACTAGATTCTTTTATTTTTTGTTTACCCCATCAGGGCTTCTGCAGGGGTCGATCGGTATCCATTTCAGCTATTCATTATTAGTCTTTGGGAAAAAAAAATGAGCAACACCAATTCAAGTTTCATGGTTGTGTTAGCAAATATGCTGAGCTGAATACCGATGGACAATCTGCGGGAGCCATAAACCAGCCAGCAAACGCGGTGATTAGGTAGCAAAACAGAACAGCAATAAATAGATAAACAGTTTTGTAATTATTAACTGAATGAGTCATTAAACTGTTTTCTTACAACTAGATAAACTGTTTTCTTACATCTAGATACATCGTTTTCTTACAACTAGATAAACCGTTTTCTTACAACTAGATAAACTGTTTGTGTGACAATAATATGAAAGTTTAGCTATTTGTAAAAAACTTGTTTAATTTCAGTTAACTGAAACGGTTAAGTAAACAATACCTTAACTTATTTTACAAAACTCGTTTTAGCTATTAGTAGCACTCAGTTTGTTAGTCCCCCTTTTTATGCTACTAGCAGCTAAAATTTGTGCTACAGGTAACAAAACTTTTTTTTCAGTGCAGGCATCCTCCTTTACATATATGGTAAACCTACCTGTGCCCAACCCTTCGGGGATGACAGGCGTGATGTTATGATGTCATATTTTGACAAGTCTTTTACAAGCCTTGTCCAAAACAAATATCACCACTTGTATTTATGGGTGTTTACACGAGGTATAGGTATCGTCAACGATTAATTCAATGATTGCAAACAACTAAGTATAGCTCTCAGATCACGTTCTTGTATAATCGTGTTGTTTCACAAAACATCACGCTGAACCGAATTGCTTATAAACAACGAACGGTGTTCAGTTGCTCGCAAATCCTTGGTAATTGTATCCTCGGGCTCCGATCGCTGTTATAAATTAGTTGTTATGATTTTGGTGAATTTTATGAGTACCTCAGCTGTAGTTTCTATGCCACATAGTCATAATGTTGTGCATTTCCTCCTCAGATTGAAAAGTGCAAGTTGTATTAATGCAACAAGGTACCAACAAAATTATAAAAGAAAAAGCTGTACTTACTGAGACAAGCACAGGAGATCTCAAATTAAACTAAAAACACTCATTGAAACATAAATAGAAAAAAATAAAATAAAAACATAGTAAAATTAATATAAAAGCAGAAAAAAGTCCTGTGCGAGGTCAAAAGGCTCCTATCTCAGCATGATGCTGCGAAATTTAATATTAAATGTCGCAGCGCTGGTATTCTGATAGGGTCATAGTTTACCTACATTTTCGACTTTAGAATGGTGGCTGGGATATAGTAGATTGCGGAAGGTGGAGGACAGAGTGTTGTGGCGAAGTTTGAGAGAGGCCTATGCCCAGCAGCGGACTGCGATAGGTTAAGTTGATTGATTGATTGACCTACTTTTTATTTGCCATGATTGAAGCTACGTATTCTGACTACATTTAAGAGCGTTTATTCTAAAACTTGGCAACGACGCAAATAGCTCGATATTACAATATTAATTATTGCATTTCATATTCATTTCAATCAATATTTTAGTTCACTAGTTAGCCACATTTCTTATTGCCAAATTAATTAAAACAGGTAAATATTTGACAGCTGTTTGCGACGTTGCCAACTTTTAGAATAAACGCTCTTAAGGTTGTATATAAAAAAAATAGTGTCATGCTCTATTAAGTAAATATTTAGCTCAGCCTAGTGCCTATAGATCCCATGAAATATAGCTACCATAATTATATTCATGAACGTATTTTGTGTAACGTTATTTCATTAAAATTCCCTGTTCCTCTGTAATGAAAGGGTGGTATAATAAATCCGTAGGTAGGGAAAACTCGTCAGCTAAATTCCTTTCAGTGTTGTGATTAGATAAAAGCAAATAATTATTAATTTTAATTATCAAGCAGATGATTGATTATTTATTTGAATATACTTATTTACAACTGGGTACAAACAACTTATAACTAATTAATTAATAAAAGTCGCAAAACTATATACTAACTTAACTAAAACTAAAATATAGCATCGAAAAAAATTCATCCGCATCGCTGTCGACTGGTAATGTACCCAAGAGACTGGCCGCATTGCCACTTTGTATGGCAATGCTTAGCCTCTGCCCAAGGTAAAAACCAGCCCTTGGGTCATGGGAAGTGTCAAATAGCAGTTTGGAGATTTCTTTAAAGAGGCCGTGAGCACTCGGACCCCACGGCCCGAGGGTTTCAACCCCAAACGGCTCAAAAATATAATTACCAGTGAGGTTATTACACTTACGCCGCTTGAGGTTTTCTACAGCCGCAGGAGCACCAGCACAGCACGCTGAGCCAGGAAGATGGGATGGCGCAAGAGTGTCGACACAGGTTACATCCCACACTAAAGGCCTACCCACCTTCCATGGAAATAAAGACATGCCGTCCGGTCTCTTGCCATCGTCGCTTGCCAAGCCATTGGGTTCTAATACAGCTGGAACGCATGTGGTGACAAGAGCTCGTCGGATGATGTCGTTAATGTTCGCGTGCCGCGCTAAGCGACCCGCACTTCGGCTTTATCAAGCCAATTGAAGTGTAATATTTGAAGCTTTTATGTTTATAATATAACATTACGCGTGTGCTTCCCGATGAGGTAGGCAGAGGTGTCCGACCTATAGCAAACTTTCACTTACGCTAGTAATTTTTAAGTTCCATGTAATACGGGTCGAACTAATTGCTATCAACTGGGCATATATATCCAGACTGGCTGCTATAGAGAAATTCCAAATAGAAAAACCCAATAACCTACGCTATAACTATAGGTAAAAGCCAAGTACCAAAGGTCTATTTACATCCTTGTTTCCAATTGATGTTATTTCTACGTAAACAAACGTCAACTTAATGCAAGTGTAAATAGAGTTGATTTTAGACTGACTAGTACTGTTGAAAAAGTCATAAAAAATATGCAGTTGCAGCGCAAACTTAACTTTATGTGTAGGCTTTATAGTTGGTTTTCTTTAAAACTCGTGCTAGTTTACATATTTGGAAACCAAATTGCAAACGCAGATTATGCCGTTTAGTTATCTACTCGTATTTATTTATTTACATATACTTTATTGTACACCTTAACAACACATTCAAACAGTACAAAATATACAATGGGCGGCCATATCCATAAGCTTTTAATAATTTGCCGTCACATTTGGAAATTGATCTATTCATCACTAGCACACGTAAAATTAGAAACATCCTCAGCAGGGACTATTTTGATGACGATAAGAAATAGTTTTTATATCGCATGGCTTGACACAATCTTCTAGTTCTGTTTTATGTAATTCTTCATTTCTCGTTTGTTTTTTTTTCCGATTTTAAATTGTATTGGCATCAAATGTTGTTGATATTTGCTAATTTCTAACATATATAATATGTGGAAGCTTGTTATTAGCAATTGTCCTCAAGCATATCATATAATTTAACGTTGATATTAGTCTGTAAGCTTTCTGTAAAATAAAATAAATAAATAAATATATAAATATCGCTTTCCGCGATCTCTTCCAGGCAACCTTCATATTTATTGAATGAAAAAATTTATTCTGCGAATACAATACTTCCGGAGTTTATGTAGTCCAATATTCTTTCAATAGATATGTCAAACGAAACTGAAATACCAATTTCATTCTGAGTTTTAACTCGAAACTAGGAACTCTCGTATTGCGCATTGGCAAACAAATAACTGACTGAGTTTCTCGTTTCTGAGAACAAGTTAATGTTGAAAACTCGTTAAAACCACATTGTTTGGAAAAGGATCAATATGGAGAATGACTGTAGGTACGTAGGTACAGCTTCAGGATTAAGTTTAGAATAAGCCGTGGCTGTTTTCTTATTTCTTATTTACGATCAGTGGTATTGGTCTTTTTGCATCCTTCCAGTAGGTCCTAAAACGTAATTTTTTATAGGTGTAATGAGCTACACCGCGCGGTTCCACTCATCTCGCATCTCGATCCCATTGTAATATTGAAATAAAAAAATACGTGTGGCACTCGAGGACTGCCGCGGTAAAGCTATTGCATAGCATATATTCAAAAATAAGAAGATAATATTGTTGATTTAAAATATTTTTTTTTAAAAATACCCCTATACCCCCCCCTAAATCGCAGAATTTACACAATCGTCAATGACGTCTGCCCTCACGCGTCTGCCCGCGTTCGGGTCGCGCACTCGGCGATCGCGCGTCATTGCCTATCCCGCCCCTCCACCCTCGTTCTGCGCGCCCGCCGTCGACTCATCGCAGGTCATTCTTATCGTTCTAACTTTTAAAATATTAGTCCAAATTACTTAGTGTAAAATACAAATTTTATCTACATTAAATACCGAAAGCGATGAAGGTATTTATTTTGATACGAATTAACTAAATACTCTAAAATATGCAACTTAAAAAAAGTATTCAATTTAAATGTATTTATAGCTCACTATTTTGGCTATAATGGCTTCCACATAAAAGGTAGATATATGCTGTCGCGGACTTTTATTTAGAACTCTTTAAGACAAACAACCCCACAATACATTCTTTTCATGTAACTCCAGCGGTTTAGGCAGCGCACGCAAAGATAGATCTCAGAGGGCAGGATTTTTTCCGACTTACTGGATACTTATCGTTATATTATGGCTAAATCACATAAAATCTTTATAAATTGTAGCCTATGTGTTATTCTGATATATAAGCCACATTACTGTAAAGTTTCATTAAAATCCGTTCGGTAGTTTTTGCGTGAAAGAGTAACAAACATCCATCCATCCATCCTCACAAACTTTCGCATTTATAATATTGGTTGGAGTGGGGGGTGTCAGGTTCCCGTTTTTCGTTACGGAATTTCTACATTCGGTCGCCGCGCTCAGAGTCTCCGATAAAAGCTATGCAATAGCTTAAAAATATCCTATGTTCTAACCTAGGTCATAGTCCACCCATGTACCAAATTTTATCCAATTCTGTTCAGCCGTTTTAGCGTGAAAGCGTAACAAACAAACAAACTCACTTTCACATTATAATATTAGTTAGCATGACTGTGTTTATGGTACATTAAATGATCGAAAAAAAAAAAACGATATAATTCAGACTTAAAAATCCATGGCATGTTAGTAAGTATAGTAAAACTTATGAAACTAGTGTTACTAGTTAAAAAAACATTATAAATACTTACTTAATACTAAATCCGAATATGGGTATTAACCCAGTGCTGGAAGTAACGCGTGTCCAGCCTATCCGCAATACCAGCCAGGGTGCTGTTGTTGCTGGCGCGCAACAACAGCACCCAAGCGTATCTTTTTGGTTTAGTAAACTATACCGGCACAGACTTAGAGTTTAGGAGCCCGATAGAAATTGTTCTACTACAGTAGCGTCGCGCCTGTTTGCGAGAGTTGTGTGCAAAGAGATACAGGTCTCGTCTAAATATAGGTGTATTCATAGATACCTACCCACGCTTATAAATGTCTGAGCAGATATTACCCAAAGTTTCCTTTGATTGAGACACTCAATATCTCTGACCTAATTAGGTAAGTTTTCATAAATAATCCTCATATGATGTATTAGTAGGATTGTATTATTCCCAAATATTAGTAGGATTCTACCACAGGAGCTATGGGCAAAGACAACCACGCAGATCACAAACTGGAGCTTGACTAAGCGCTAAACGATTTTGCGGCAGGCCCACAATAATGTGGCGGGATGAACTGGACTTATATCTTAAGGACTGACCTCAGGAAGGAATCTGATGTCGGTAGATAAAGATAGTGGAAATACCGAAGCGTGAGCCTTTGCCATGCAGTGAAATGCTGTAGGCCAAATGCTGTTGGAATAAGGAAAACAACACCCTAATTGGGTAACACACCTTCAATCACAATTCAAGAGTCTTAAAGGAAGTTTCCAATCTATTTTTTCATAGGTTTGAAAAATTCGTCGACTCAACAACGTAAATAAAGCAGGTGAACAGGCAAAATGAAAGAAAATGCGATCAGTTGTCATTTTATGGGTTACGTAATTTACTGCTCTCAAAATGGTGAAGGAAAATATCGTGAGGAAACAGGCATGTCCTAAAATAAAAATATCGAAAACATGTGACTTCTACCAATCCGCGTGGTAGATTACAGCCCATTCCCTCTCGAAAACAGGAGGTCTGTGACCCGGGAGTGGGAGTAATATTTTGATTACGGAAGCAAGCGGAATAGATTTCGCGCGAAGGTATTGTAAATAAAAATTTAATGCTTCTACGTATCAGGTTTCCGTGCTAAGCTACCGTGGGCGTTTGCCTACTTAAATTTTATTCAGTGGGTATGCCCAAAAATGTAATGGTTTTATGTAAGTATTTGAATAAAAGGTTTACAACGCTTTCAATTTATTGTGATAAGCTTTTAAGTTGCTGTATGCTTCCTGTGTTGTTTTCATATATTATTAGCCTCGTGCAAATTACTTTTTTTTTAGTGATTATTCAGAAAGTTATCTGGCGAAATGTAGGTAAACCTTGGCTGAAGCTCTTCCAGGATTACAGGCGTGATATTATATCGTAATGTAATCAGATGCTCGGAGTTTCCCTATGTGATCGAAACAGAAATGAAGAGATCCGTAGGAGAACCAAAATAACCGACATAGCCCGAAGAATTGTCAAACTTAAGTGGCAATGGGCAGGACACGTTGCTCGCAGAACAGATGGCTGATGGGGCCGAAATGTTCCGTTGTGGCGACCGCGTACCGGACCACGTAGCGTCGGAAAGCCCGCCACAAGTTGGACCGATGACCTGGTGAAGGCCGCAGGAATCCGCTGGATGCGAGAAACACAGAACTGGTTGAAGTGGCGGTGCTTGGGGGAGGCCTATGTCCAGCAGAGAATGAGCATGAATAATGAGCTGTATGAAGGATATTTACTTCTAACGTGAATCTTAGAAGTAAATATCCTTCATACAGCTCATTATTTATGAAATGATGTTTATTTCGAAACAGATCTAAGACGCTTTTACAAGTAATTTTTTTGGCAATATCTTAACATTAATTGGCACTGGCACTCCTAGCTGACTGATCCCTGAGAAGAAATACCGAAACAAACTCAGAGGTCGTGGTCTTTTTTAAATTCCAAACATTATATTATTACGATTATGTTATTGTTATATTCTTAACTTATGTGATTCTAACAATGGGCCATGTCTGGGAGGACCTTTTGAAGAAAGCAGTTGATAATTGAGACAAAAGCGACACGAAAGAAATGGATCCATCCAAGATTATTTTTTCCGTAACCATTCAGTATCCCGTAGTTTAGTGACCCGCATGGAAACACTAAAACAGAAAGCCTTTGATCGAACCAATCAGAATCGAAACCAAACAATCGAACCGGCGATCTCAAAAAAAATATCACAAAAACAATTCGTGTTCTTATCAGCAGTATGCCAACGACCGCATACAAATCTCCATGGTTCATTGTTTGCGAACGTTCCTTCAAATCGAAGCACTTAAGCCGTGAACAAACCGCGGCGAACGTAGGGCCGCCGGCATCGCCTTTGTGCTAATATTTAACCGCGAGTCATCTCGTTATAAGTCGTCAACCTCTTTCGGGTACAGCCGTCGAAAGAGATTAGTATACATCTAGCAATAGTGATAGTTGCTTTAATACACGCAAGAGTCTAAGGTATATCGACAAATGGAAGCTCCATTGTCGATAGAGAAAGGAGATATTTTTTTGTTTGGCAATTAGGTCCACCAAAAATTGTGGCGTCTATTAATGAAGAGCATGATGCGTGCTTTTCATTACGCGTGCACTTCGTGCGATACTTCGTCATCCCAGTCATATTTATCTAACCCTAGACGCAGCCTTCCGCTTCGCCTTCTTCAAATGTTGTGCTTTCAGCCAATTCCATGCAGCTTGTTACTTCTGCGCATGTTTTACTGTCCACAGCTATGGCTTCTGCCCCATAGTGGGATTTATCTTAATCCGTAGGTGTGTCCGTGGCATCACAGTGGGCCCTATCAGAATACCAGCGCTGTGGTATTTATTTTTTAAATATCGCCGCATTATGCTGAGATAGGAGCCTTTTTGGCCTCGCACAGGTCGTTATTATTCTGTTTTTTTTATTATTATTTTTTGTTTTTATTTTATAATTTATTTTTTATTTTTAGTATTACCTACTTACTGTTTGTATTTCCTGTGCGTGTCCCAAATAAAATATTTTTCTTTCTTTCTTTCTAAGGTGAACTTGACTGGCGTGACGGGTAAAAAGTACACTGCGCGCCTACTACTGGACAACGGCAGTACGGCGAGCTTTGTTACGCAGAGCTTGGTAAAATCAAATAAAGGTTCGAGTCCATTTTCTCTCGAGGTGCCCGTCGATGTAGTCGCTATAAGATAAATATCACCAACTCTGGCACACACTACTAACTGTCATTATTGATTCTATAATTCAATACGTAGGTAGGTAATAAAACAGGGAAACACCGTCAAAATACTGTGATGTACAGAGTAAAAAAGTTTTAATAAGAGTGAAAATACATGTTCTGTGGGTAAGTGCTGTCATCGTATCGTCATTGATTATTAGTTTTTTTTTGACGTGACAACGTCCTAAATTAGGTTGCGGCTCAGAGTCACTCATGAAAAAGTGTAACGCCCGCTCACGTCTGTTACGATGAGTCACAGCCGATAAAAAGACGTTGTCACGTAAAATCTTCGCCCGTAAAACCGACTTTACAGGCAACCATTTTTTTTTTCTTTTTTCTTCAGATTGATCTTATTTTTTTTATTCAAATTGACAGTGAAATTTAAGTAGGAGAAAACGCTCTTTAGAAAGTCGAACAAAGCCGATCCGACTGAAACCTCAAAGTACCAAATTGAACGGATGGATCTTGCTATGATTCTTTTCTTTAAGTTTTCTGTGTGCGTTTCAAACGTACGAAGCTGGTGGGAACCTCACTCTAGTACATACCTTAAATTTAACTTGAATTGAGTTTTCGAATTACATATTCGGGACAATCGAGTACCTGACCGTTAATGACTGAGTCATCACTAGAGTCAAACTGACAAGCAACCTATAACTGTATTCCGTTTCACGTTGATTTTTAAACCACTTGACGCGAGAGTAAGCAAACTTAAAAATGGGATTAAACACAGGAAGACCTACTGCAGCATCAGTGGTCTATTTTTGTACTTAATAAAGACAGATTTGGTTACCTTGAACCGTAATTAGGTTATATAATTAGTTATTTTTTTCATAAAATCGTTAAAATTAGCTTACATGCATTTACAACATTAAATAAAATAAAATAAATAAATAGTGTTTTATTTCTGGCAAAGTACCTATATATTTTAATGTTTTTACTCTTTTTACTACTTATTTTTTTATTTTTTTGTACATATTATGTACAAAAAAATAAAAAAATAAGTAGTAAAAAGAGTAAAAACATTAACTTCAAAAACGTAGGTACATTGTCTTTCGTCATTTTTTTTCTCGTTTAGGTGAACTGAAATCCAGTGCACAAATATGGGACTTGTTAGGTTGCACGAGACAACCCTCAAAATGCTGTTACTGGAGCGTCTAAAACTTTGCCAAAAAGACGCGACCCTCGACCTCATGATGGCGTAAAAGTCCGGGACCCTCGCTTCGGCAAACATGCTCGAGGCACTGCAATATTTGACAGATGACTGCCTATTAAATGTATGTTCTTGCCGGCACACTTAACAGTTTTGCCGCTTGTACTTTGAAAATGCTTGCGTAGCCACTTGCAAGGAAATTGCTTTTATAGGCCCTTCCTATTATGTTGAACAGCGTGGGAACGTGAAGTGTCATTTTAGGGCGTGGCGTTAATTTTTGTGACTTAATTTTGACAAACATTCCACAATGTTATTATAAAGGATGTTTTGGAAAATGTCTTTTGTTTCAGTATTACGTTACTGATTTTTGAACGCAGTTAACCGAGCCACTTTTTGTATAGACGTCTATAACTTTTCAAATGTCGTGAATACAAATTTGGAACAATGATGACATCAAAATTATGACCAATATGTTGGTAATAAAACTGAATAAAACCTTTTTCTTTAACTCATCATTATTTTGATGTTTTATGCCTATAAACCTCACATAGAAATGCACGGTATCTTAATTCAGGAGTCCGGGAGTGTAGCAAAGTGTATTTTTTGTAAAATTGCTGCAATCCTTTCAAATCCCAACCTAAATACGTGTCTACGGATGCTTGCCGGATAAAACTAAATCACTCAATTAAAAAGTCGAATCCATCAAATACTTTCCTATCCTATGCAAAGGGAATCGACCTTCGTATTGTTTGTTCAATTTTATCTGCGAATATTTTTCCACCGCTTTTGTACGTGCTCTCATTTCTGTTTGGCCCACGTAAATTAGGTATGCAAACAGCCTTTTTATGTTTAGAATAAATATCTCAACGTTTTGTTCCTGTCCAAAAATCGGGGTGTAAGGAAAGAATCACAACCTTTTAGTCCATGTTCACAGACGGATTCATAGACGACTCCGCCTTGGAGTGTAAATGTGGTGCAGTTCCACAAACGATGCGACACACAATATCATGTCCTGCGTGTCCTGTCAGCTGCACGTTACAGGAGCTGATGGACGCTAGTGATGGCACCAAACACTGGTAGCTGAAATCTAGGCCGAGTCTATTTAGATTGCCATCGCAAGGCTGATGGACACTAGGGATAGCGCCAAACACTGGTAGCTGAAATCTAGGCCGAGTCTATTTAGATTGCCATCGCAAGGCTGATAGACACTAGTGATGGCGACAAACACTGGTAGCTGAAATCTAGGCCGAGTCTATTTAGATTGCCATCGCAAGGCTGATGGACACTAGGGATAGCGCCAAACACTGGTAGCTGAAATCTAGGCCGAGTCTATTTAGATTGCCATCGCAAGGCTGATGGACACTAGGGATAGCGCCAAACACTGGTAGCTGAAATCTAGGCCGAGTCTATTTAGATTGCCATCGCAAGGCTGATGGACACTAGGGATAGGGCCAAACACTGGTAGCTGAAATCTAGGCCGAGTCTATTTAGATTGCCATCGCAAGGCTGATGGACACTAGGGATAGCGCCAAACACTGGTAGCTGAAATCTAGGCCGAGTCTATTTAGATTGCCATCGCAAGGCTGATGGACACTAGGGATAGCGCCAAACACTGGTAGCTGAAATCTAGGCCGAGTCTATTTAGATTGCCATCGCAAGGCTGATGGACACTAGGGATAGCGCCAAACACTGGTAGCTGAAATCTAGGCCGAGTCTATTTAGATTGCCATCGCAAGGCTGATGGACACTAGGGATAGCGCCAAACACTGGTAGCTGAAATCTAGGCCGAGTCTATTTAGATTGCCATTGCCATGGCAAGAAGAAGGAGCCGAGCAATCTTCACGATTTCATACCACGATCAATGATCTACTTTAAGCGCAGGTTTGCACGGGGGATTTTTTATAGCGGCGATTCAACAAACAGCTTAGAAGATTAAAATGTGATTTATTAGTAAATTTCGTATTTTTCTTGTATTCTATATAAAAAGTATTCAGTATATTGATATTTCGCTAGAATGAATATGCGATGCGTTGAACGCTCGATGAAACAAACATTCGATATTTTGAATACTCGATGTATTGAGTGTACGATGTATTCAATTCTCGATTTAACCTTTCGAAATTAGAACGTTCGAGTATTTAGATGTTCGATTTATAGTGCTCGATCAATTGATATTCGATTATTTGGCATAGTACACCCCGTCACACTATCATTCAAAAAGTTAAAAAGAGGCTCAATTTGTTTTAATGTGCATCAGTAGAAACGCACAATGTTGTTAAAGGTTCAATAATTTAAAAAAAACGTCCATCATTAGTCAAACATTTTAGAGGATCTGTTAAATATTTTCTAAAATAAAGCTTCTGGAAAACATAATTTTTCTTTACCTACGCAAGTGATATGAAGATTTAAGGGATCTCGCGCACTAGACGGCCACGACCACGACCGCAACCAGGGAGCCTAAAACGGCCACATTAAGCAATTCCTCTAAAAGCAATTAATTTTCTGAATTTCCAGCAATTCCTCTATGGTGACACATATTTTAGCTGAATCATATTCAATTCAATTCAAATCAGAATCATATTTGGTGTAAATATTGCCGCATGAAAAAAATGAAGACCGTAATTTCACCGGTTCTTTTTTTTACAGTTTTTATTATGTAATCAAATGAGATTTTTATTTTTTATTTCTAGTTAAATGTTATTTCATTAAAATATAAAACTGTCAAACAGATGAATTGCGTAATATGAATTGACCGCAGATAATATTACGAATTGTCAGTTTGTGTGATTCATAATGTTATCATACTATGATTCTGCCAAAGCGGCCGTTTTAAGCCCCCTGGTTAACTATAGAAACCAATACGAATCGCATACTTGGTCACAACGGCCAACTATCCGCAGATCATACAATACCACTAGACGGCCACGACTGGCTGGAGTCGTGGCCGTCTAGTGCGCGAGATCCCTACAACACAGAAACACAGAGTGCTGTTTTCTCGATTTCTTAATATAAAAGTCTGCAATTTTTAAAGTTCTTTAATATTCCTTACTTTGTACAAGTTGGGTCTTTAAAAGTAACTTTGAAATATAATATTATTTTTCCCACAAACAAACAATAGTTTATCAAAATAGAGTTTAAAAGTGCCATTGCAAGCGGCAACCGAGCTTGAAAGTTTTAAAAGTATACAGATCGAGTGCAATTTAAAACTTTGTACTGAATCATGCAAACGTGCAATTTCAGTTGGAATAATAGTAGTAAAAATTGTTTTGTTTACTTAGTTTGTCCTCAATACAATAATATTCTTTCTATTACCTACTTATAACTGGGTATAATATTGAAGATGAAATATATACCTACGTTATGAACAGATTGTAAGTAATGATAAGGTAACATACGCGCCACAAAATATATTACATTACGTATGATTTAAGGCGTACTTACGTGCTTTCTTTGTTGTTAAAAAAAGAGTTCCCAGATAACCTTAGGTAGTAAGTAAAGAAACTGTCCTTCTACCAAATCGATATTATGGGGGATGCGCTACGAAATTCAAATTTTCTTAAGTTTTTTGCAATTTGCAATTCAGTGTCAAGTTGTATCTTTTCGTGACCGTAACTAAATATGGCTTTACAGAATTATAATAATCATTAGAATCAGCAATACAACTCCTTATGTCAGAATAATCATAAAATGCCATGATTTCATGAAATAGGATTATATGAACTTAAAGAGATCTATGATTTGATGATGATTTTTATGATTATAATTCTATAACATAATATTTGTTACGGCCGCGAATCATACAAAGAAAGAAAGCACGTAAGTACCCTATTTTCTCTTTTTTTTGGGTGGGAAATTATCAAATAAGTTTTCCCGCTCTGGGCGGAGCGGAGCGTGTCAGATTCTTACTAAACCCCACCCGTGTTCGTTCAGTTGCCTATACATTGCCAGGGGTCACTGTATCCCTTTCGGACTTTCCCGCGACCCCGGCAGGCATCGGTCCTAGCGGACCGACCCGGGCCTGGTCCTTATCGGACAGCGAGCTACCTATTGCTCACCGTCCGCAAGCCCGCGCCTACGGTGGCCGGGAATCGGTTTGCGAGTCCCGATGCTCAGGCCGTCTCCTGCGGCGGCTAGGGGCGCGAAATTTGACTCTCCCTCACCCGCCCCGGCTCCTCCTTCGCGAGCATTACTGCTTCGTAGAAGGAGGTGTATCACGGCCCGGACCGTGGACGGACCGTGCTCCGTCAGGTGCTCATAAAAAATATTAGTATCGAAATCGGGATTTTATATGAACACACGTCCACGTCCGGGCCGGCGATGGAGCTTCAGTATCAATCTTGTCTGCCTCTTGTCTTGTCTTGCTGTGTTGTTGCCACGGCCCTGGCATGTCCCGTCCCGGGCACGGCCCTGATAAACGTGGATAGACCTTTAGACGGTGTAACTTTTATTGTTGCTTCAACTTATGGTACGCAACAGGAAATTAAATCGCACCATGTAAATCAGGCTTAACACTCCGATTCATTATGTACCCACGTACCATGAGTCAAGATTTCAAATCAGATTCACGAATGTTTTATTAGATTACCTAATAATGAGAGCCTTACAGTGTATATTAATTAATCATGCATTGTTCTTAGAAATATGTGATAGTTATACCGAACTAACTCCTTTATTCGGCCATCTGGGTTTTTTGATGTCTCACTTAGATTAAGGAGAACATTTCATCCTCGTATTTTCCCAAAAATCTACTAAGGAACAATTCTACTTAAAATTTTTCAAGCTTTTCAGAAGAGCCTTAATAGGTACGTACCACAAAAAAGCCTAGAAACTTTTTTTGGATTTTCTGTAGGTACTTACACGAATCTTCAAAACGAATGAGACGTTTTAAAAAGCAAATACACTGACGAGAAATATAAAAGAGCCCGTTCCAAAATCCCAAAAAAATCGAAATATCTCCTAAATCACACAAGTTGAATCACACATGAAGTAAAAAAAACTTGAAAACAGTTTTATAGGTTTTTTTTATGCGCTATTAAATACACTTGAATTATGCTTTTTACTTCAATTTATTTATTTTATTTATGATAAGTTAGTGGCTTTTTTATATTGCTCGTCAGTGTATTAACTTATTTATTCATATTTACTTACTATGTAATATTATTTTAATAAAATTTTCCTAAAACATCTGAGAAAATTAGCGAAAAGCGAAGCGTGTAATTAATTACTCCGCATTTCATGTATTAGGAACAGCGCACAGATGGAGAGATATTAAATCTATATAATTATATATCGCAGTAAGATGGTTGTAGCCGAGACCCTTAGGGATATAGCTATATGCCGTAATATAGTTATATGAAAGTGGTTCATAACAATCTTACTAGGAATTTAACTATGATACGAGCAATATCTAGTAATATAATTATTAGGGCATTCCGACCAAATAGCTTAGGTGAGGTTAGAACCGTGACCAATCGAAATTGGTCGCAGTATAAAAATTAGGGCACTCCGATAGTTATGAACCGCTTTCATATAACTATATTACGGTATGTAGCTATATCCCTAGCGATATAATTATAACTATTTTACTGCGTCATATATATCATAAATAGTAATACTAATTACATGATCTATATCTAAAGTCTATCAAAGACTATCAAAGAGTCGGTTAGTTAGTCAGTTTAAAGGTGGTTTCACACCGGCGAGGCGAGGAGTGAATGGGATGGGCGAGAATTGAAATCTCGCTGCGAAAGTTGTATAATATCGTGATGTCTCGCTCTGCTGCTCCGAGCGTGCGAGATTTATGTAATTTTTCAATGTTGTACCAACAAAATGTTTAAATTCTCGCCTCGCGCATCCAGCACCAAAGATGGGTGGCACGAGAGTCGAAATTTTGCCATAAATAAATCAATTCTCGCCCATCTCATCCACTCGTCGCCTCGCCTTTATGAAACCACCTTAAAGCTAGTTGTCCGTTTAAAAGCAGAGGTTCTTTTAAAACAAGTTATAACAAAATCTAGTCTAAAATTCCCAGCACTAAAATTGGCCGCTTCATACCACCCAGTTAACCCAGTATCCGAACACCTTAAAACACACGCTCTGGTCGCAATCAGAGAGAAGTGTCGAATCATTGACTTGATTAATCGTTTTAATCCACAGCCTGAACACAAAACATTCATTATATCGCAAAACTTCTGAGGTCTCAAACCATAGCGCCCTCAGCCTTCCATTACCACCTTTTTATACTAGAGTTCTAGACTCCGTTTAGGTGACAGCCATTTTCCAATTAAAATTACTCCTAATACAAAATCGCTGTCATTGATCCCGATTGATAAAGGTCAAGAGAGAGATTCAGCATCAATATAGAATAGTTGGTGTTTTGAGGTCAACGCACACGTAAAGCACTGCATCTCTGAGGCGTCGCCGCGGTGTGTTGTGCTATGCTGAGTCGATACGGTTACCTACGTGCTTACGTTGCGTTAGGTTGATGTCTGGTGCTATGGTCGGCGGCGCCGAGTCCTGGGACGCGGTGGTCGTCTTCTGCGAGACGGTCGTCTCGCAGAAGGAGGCTGCGGAAAGGGAGAGGGAGATCTCGTCCACTCACCCGGCCCGCAGCAGGCGCACCGGGCGTCGGCGGAGGGCGGACAACGCCCTCTTCCGGCCCCCCTAAATGGGTCCAGGAGCGACGGACGTCCCCGAGTCCGTCATCCCCCACTCATCAGGACCCGAGGTGGCGGCGCGTAGTGTTCCACGCGCGCCCCTCTGAGACGTCGCGGGGGGAGTCAAACACCTCACTCCCCCTGACCCGAGAGGAGGCCCGCGGTGGCGGGCCGGCACCGGCCGGGGGTTGCGGAAGATTCTTTCGTTCCCGCGACCCCCCGGCGTAGGTGTGAGTCGGAACACCGGGGTGGTTTTTAGTCAGTAAGAGTCTGACAGACCCCTCCGCCCGCCCCAGGGCGGAGGACATCCATGAGGATTTTCCAACCCGGAACAAAAAAAAAAAAAAAAGGTTGATGTCTGGTAGTCGATGAGCCGCTGAGGTGAGGTGATGCTGATCACATGCAGTGCTTATAAGTAAACATAAAATTAAGAGAAAAAAAATGGAAATCCGGGCGGAAGATCAGCTACACAAAATACCTACAGGTGCAATGAGTGATGAACACGGTGAGCGCTTCCACCAAGATATTCAATCAATCAACTCAGCCTATGGCAGTCCACTGCTGGACTTTGCCGTATCCCAGGCTGCGCTACAACACCCTGGCCTCTGCCTACTGCCTCGGCCTCTGCCTACTGCCTCCACTCTGTCCCAGCCACCTTTTTAAGGTCGTCGGACCATATAGCTGAGGGGCGTCCCACACTTCCCTTGCCGATACGCCGAGAAAGACCAAGATATTGCTTTAAGTGAAAACCGTTTTCAAAGAAAATGGTACCCTGCGGAGCTTTCATACTACTACTACTACTACTACTTTTATTAGGGCCATACCAACCTCTACTTCAAAAAGGCAGGCCAAAAGAATCGAAAAAGTTCATTATTCACTCCAAAAAAAATTGTGACAGAAAACTGTGACATAAGTCATACGTGACTGACTTTTATTTACTTTCCTAAGTTATCTAAGTATATCATGGTGATTACGAATCACATAATTAGATCTCTGAGTATTTGTTTGCGGCCTAATTAATTACTTCTTTTGGAAAAAACCATCATCGTAAAAACAACTTGACGGTAAAACTCAGTCTGTAAAGTTGACTTGTCAATCTCACATTTCGTGACCCGTTCTGAATGGCTTAGTACAATCTAACTTTTAATTTTATTTGACATGCATCGTAACTCGATGCATATCAAATGAAATGAAAAGTTTTCCAATAAAACTTTCCGAAAGTCCATATTATCATTTGATTACAACCTCGTGTTTGGAAAATTGAGTAGTAGCGCTTGCTACCACTAGACCAACGAGGCAGGCAGTATCAGTAAATATGTTTAGCGATAAACGAATTTAAATCTTCTTTCTATTTCGTTTAATCGTTTGAAGATGACAGAGACGGAGATATGCTAAACGCTAAACGAATTTAGTGATTTGCGATGCAAGCGGGCCCTAAACCGGGTTCACACGGTTTGATTTCCAAATAATACTAGTATTGGTTTCGTAAATAACATCATAATTTTCAGAAAAGTGGGGCACCTATTTCAAATCGTAATAGGTACTGTAAAGGTTCTGATAGGCTTGAGCGTTCACTTGTAATGAGCATTCTAGCGAATTACTTTAGCGAGCTTTTTAATTATTCTAGCCAGTTACATTACAGAAAAATAAACGGGAGCGTTTTAGCGAGCGTTCTACCGAGCATTCTAGCGAAAGGACAGTAAATTTGCTTCGAGCTTTTTACCGAGCCGAGCCATTCTGTCATTCTTATTTTTTTGACGAGCATTGACTACAGCGTTCGCTAGAATGATCGTGAAAATGTGGGTGTTTCCCAGTGGTCAGATTGTTCGTAGCGATGATTGATGTGCGAGTCGGACACACACACGAAGAGTTCCGTACCGTACCTATTAAAATCGAGCATTAAACGCCGAAAAAAACACGTTTCTTGTATGGAAAACCACTTTCATTAACGGCAATAGTAATACACAATCTGTGAAAATGTCAACTATCTACCTATTAAGGTTCCTGAGGTACAGCCCGCTGACACACAGACAGATAGCGGAGGCTTAGTAATAGGGTTCCGTTTGGCACCCTTCGGGTACGGAACCCTAAAAAAGTATCTCTACAACTTACCTCTAGAGTGTACAAAAGTAAACAAATTAAGCAGATGACCAATAACGATGATAATTACCTATACTTAGTCTAACAGAAGCATAATATGATTCAAAATGGTAGATAGGGTTGGCAAGGGCGCAAATATAACAATATGCATTTCGTAACACCTCGAATTTTGAAGTCGGTTGAAATCCCTTTATCGACGGTGTGAATTTGGCGTAAGTGGCTCGTGACTAAATGATAATAGGTCGCGACGGTTGCTGCGGTCGGTTCGTGGATGGGTGGCTATTCATTACATATCGATACCCCTCGGTGCCTCGGAAAGCACGTTGAACCGTTGGTCCCGGCAGTCCTGCGTAGGTCTTTGACAGTCGTTACCGGTAGTCAGAATCCCAAAAGTCTGACAATCAGTCTTACCTAGGGGTATCGATAGCTAGGTTGTGGAGGTCAGATAAGCAGTAGCTCCTTGTAAAATACATGTATTCAGCTGCATCCGGTTAGACTGGAAGCCGACCCCAACATTGTTGGGAAAGGGCTAGGCAGGCTAGGAAAGGGATTGATTGATGAATTTTGCGAACTTACTTCAACTGAACTATTCATCAATCTGGGTCCTCGGCAAGGTCGTGGCATCGAAAAGTTTCGCCGCATTTAGGGGTTCCCGAAGTCGCTTAGACATTGTAATCCTAGCTATTTCAATGTTCTGTTTAACAAACCATTTGATTAATTGATAACGTCAGTTTCCTTTAGTAAATCCGGTATTATTTGGAAGATTTATCGGGAATTTCCTAATTCCGTGTCGCAGTTTGACATCAGAACGGGGTGAGTAAGGAATTTGTTAGTATTTAGAGTGATTTTCTAGTTTCAAGAACATTCTGTTATCGACAACTACTGATAGTTGTCGATAAATGACGGAATTTTCCTATTGCATTTTTTTTTTTTTTTTTTCCTTCAATATGTTTGGGAAGCTTTCATCGTTATTCTAATACCATTACCACTTGAAGCACATTGTTTTAGCTGGTAAATGAGTTTCATTGGCTTATGTGTATGCATCTCATCAATCCGAACGAAGTGCAGGTACTTCTGTTCTGATGGTCTCTATCTTCGGTTGGTTCGACTGCGCGAGAGCAAAGACATAGTTATGTTTTTCACGGGTATCAATGTATCTTTGTATGTGGGACTCTTTATACCCTCGAAGTAATCTACATAACTAACGGCTGGATAGATTTGAATAAATGAGGTATCCATCGACTTGTCTAGGTCGCACGATGGTTATAGGTTATGTTTTTATGAAATCAAAGTGGTGTATTATAAAACTAGACAGAGATATCAAATGTATAAGCTCGAGTAAACAATTACAAAAATATAACACACTTATAAAACGTTTAAATAAAGCACTCTTGTGCAGTTGGTGCCAAAATATCTGAGATTGAAATAAAACTCCCTTCCGCCTTCGTTCTGACCATCACTTACCATCAGGTGAGATGCAGGCAAAGAGATTCCACGTTGAGGTTAAAAAAAAAACAACTACCACCAACTGCAGCAGACTGCTTCAAAATGAGCACGTTTTGAACTTTTCAGTTTAATCTTACTTATTGTATTGCCTTGTGTTGAGATGCAACTTTTAGGAGATTGAAATCAAACTTCTAGCTTTGAATGAATATCACAAAGTACGGATTTAGAATTAATAATACAAATAGCCTCCATTCTTTGTATAATATATGGGGAAAATATCATTAAAATGTTCTGAATAATGTCGGCTACGGACGCCTTGACCCAAATATCCTGTACGTGACTTTTCTCGTCTGTTCTCGAAACTCATTACCTAGCTTTTATCAAGTTGAGACAACATGTGGGGGACTAACATGTATTGTGTTAATAATATTCTGCGAAACATCATTATTCCGTCATAAAATTGTGTGCAGGCACCGTATAAATAAGTAACAGTATTATATCTTCATAGAAAACCGAGTGCGCTGCAGTTACACACGGACGCGGAAGTTTAATCTACCGAGCGGCCGTAGGTAATTATTTCAAGGACACTCCCGAGATATAATACCGTTTCTTTATTATACTGTGGTGCAAGTAACTGGTTGTTTGCAGTATTTTGTTGTAATTATGAATATCCCTTAAAGGTACCAGATAAAGGGAAAACTGCAACACTTTGAGGGTTTTGAGTCATGAAGAATGTTGACATGTTAATATACTTAGTAAATAATTTGTCGACATTACCTATTACACCATTTCTTTTCGACATCATCGGGTCTTTTCAGACAGTGGAAAGGAGAATCGAAGTAAACCTTACCTCATAATCATATTTAGGTACCTACTTAAGAGCGTTTATATAGAGAGTTGGCAACGTCGCAAATTGCTGTCAAATATTTCGCTGTTTCGATTAAATAGGCAATATCACTATATGGAAATAAGAAATATGGCTAACTAGCGAAACTAAAATATTGATGATTAAATGCAATAAAATATCGTAACACCAAATATTTAATTTTAGATGTAAAAAAACAATTTGGAAACTTTCCAAATGCCTTTTTTACACCTAAAACGGTTACACCATCAAATTCAGTGTTATAATTGCAATTCATTATTAATATTCTAGTTAATATTGCCAAATTAACCAAAACTGGTCAATATTTGACAGCTATTTGCGACGTTGCCAACTTTTTGGATGAACGCTCTTAAATAAGGCACTCTTTTAATAGTCATATAGACTCAAGCACCCCATAATAATGGTTATTTACGTTATAAGTTACGTTATACGAAGTGTTAAGAACTTCTGGTAGCATAAAAAAATTCACAGATATTAGGTAGGTACATGAACTCTATAAACATAACACAATTTTTTTTGGGCAGACGTTTATCAACTAGACCATGATAAGGTTTAAAACAAATTAATAAGGATTTCTTTCGGAAACTTGGACGAAAATGTAGGGTGTACGCGGAACAAATCATATAAAAGTCGTATCATTTGCAATTCCTAAAACAAAATACAAAATGCTTCCCGAATTATTTTTCTTAAGAACACTGGAACGCGGTTTCATTTATTGCTGCGGCAACATTGTACAATATGGTTGCGGTGCTCATACAGCCTCTTTTATGATCTCATTTTTGTTTGAGTATGCTTTCGCTCCAAAAATTGCACTCGGTAATGTGCTACAGTATTAAAGGCGCACTGCAACGTTCTCTACGAGAGGATTGTTCAGCTACTTGTTATGTTGTAAGTAGGTTTTACTATTACGTACCGTGTACGAGTAGGTTCTTCTACTTTAAATATGCAATTTTGATGGAATGTTTTCCTACCAAGAATGGCGCTCTTGTAAATTACATTGGTGTGCAGAAAAATAAACTTTCCGACTTAAGTATATAAAAACAGCTGTTGCCCGCGAGGTCCCTAATTATTTTTCTAAGATTAAAGTAGTTTCAGCTACTCCTTGAAAATCAGCTATCAGCCAGTGAAAGTTTCGTCAAAATCGGTCCAGCCGTTTCGGAGATTCGCCGGAACAAAGATACATAGCAAAAAGCTCTTATTTAAATATTTTTGTCTAAGTACCTTATATACTTTTTAATTAGGCTTAGTAAAAAAAATGACATACAAATAGACACTTCAATTTGTTTGTATGTACGTAGACACGACGATACGTAGCAGACGGCTCTACGATTCGCCATTTTTGTATGTTCAACCGTCTGCCGATCATTCTGTATACATATAGTTATATAGATTCGGAAATACTCGTATAACACATTATTTCACATGTAATGTCACGTTTTCAATAGGATCTAAAAACATAATATTCATTCTGTCCATCGGAAAAAGTAATTGAATCCAAAAAGGTCGAAATCCAATCACCTGGTAGATTTATTTTATAGGTTAGACATTAATCACTGTTCGATCCTGGGGAATACTCGAATACCTCTAAAACCGTTTCAAAATTGATTTGATTTTCATGGACATGTCATGCCGACGATGGTTCCAGAAATGTCACGTCAAACATAATAAAGTAAATGATAACGAAGCGGAAACTAATCTCTATATTGGTAGTCAATAAAACTTTTGCGGAAATTGAGTAAAAGTTTTAAATTAAACTGAACGTGGCAATGCCCGCCAGTCTCTTGGTTATTTTACCAGTCGACAGCGATACGAATGAATTTCTCGACGCCATATTTTAGTATGTTAATAGATTTATTATATTCTTATTTTTGTTTATTTATTAGGTATATGTTGTTATTTATTTACATTTCATTTTAATACTCAATAAATTAGTACTAAACTAAATTGAACATTAATATCATGAATATGAGTTCAACGAAATGGTGTGATTTTTGTAATAATGATATTATTAGGTATGGTGTGGCTCGATGTTTATCATATTCGTATCTTCAATCTTTACATTGCGTTTTCGTATTTCTTTGACGCGGAGTAAAATTACACCAGCAGGTTTCTTCGGTTTAACCATACATTTTCGTAGTAACTTTGGCATTACTTTACTCTAATTTTATTCATATTGGCCTAAGATATATATATATGTCGCAAATACGTTACTAAGTTGACTAATCGGAACGCCAGCGCCGCCTATTGGCGGCGATCGACAGAGTCTACAACATAACGCTTGGACCGGCCGCCGGCCGGGGCTCATTAGAAACTGTCGCGCGTTTCGAATTGTTGTGTCGTGTGAGTGAAATGCTAGTGTGATTAATGTTATCGTAAATTATAATTTGATCTGAACTGCAAACGGTTTTCTATTGCGCATTAACCAACACTACCCATAGTACGCCCACAGTAGTTAAAATATGAGTGATAATAACGAAAGATTGATCACATGGGTGATGGGTATGTAAGAGATATATACACGAGCAAAGAAAAAAAAAATTATACGTACCATTCAATCTGCAAAGCAATATAATTTATTGATCATAATATTAATAATCAGAATTTAATTTATGTAAAGGTTTGTTCTTCAGTGATCAGTCAATCAGTTTGCAAAAACCTTAATATGTTTTTTATCTCAATTTCAATTGATGAAAAAGCGGAATCGTATTGAATATTTTAGAATAAACTCTTATAAGTACGATACCTAATTGATTTGTGTTTGATTTGATTTCGAGAAATTGACTTCGGATTACTTAGAATTGCTTACTTTGTAGAGCAGCTATGGAATATTATACATTTTTTTAATCGTTTTTAATATTGTCAAGTAGATACTACATGTCATGTGAATGCAATGATTTGATGTAAGTATTATCTAATAAGGGTCAGATAGTTAAGCTAAATAAGTTTAATTAATTTAACGACACACTGCAACCATAAAGGCATCAAGCGTATAAAAAATATATTTTTCCGACCTGAATAACGACTTATCCGCTTCACTTTGTAAGCCGTGTAGATTACCAGACACCTGACAGTATAAGGGCTCCCGCAGACAGACGCGACGCAACAGCGCAATGCGAATCTAGTAGACCAATTTCTATGAAAACTTCATGCAAATTGTTCTACCAAAATCGCGACGCACTGTCGCGTCGCGCCTGTTTGCAGGAGCCTTAAAAATCCAGTGCACACATGATGACGATAAACCGAACTAAATGTCGAACACAATAGTAGGTATCTCAACTACTCTTGTAAAGGTGAATATGAGAAACGAATAAAAAAGGTAAAAAGGGTAAGATTAACAAAGTAATCCTTTACTGAAGAATGCCTGAAATTGATGCTTTACTCAACTTCGGCAGACTTACTTCGTCCGCACTTCGGGCACTGGGCAGTCAGCCCCGGTACTAACTGCTGACTGGTTAGATCTTGTTAACAGGAATTAAACAAAGAACAAGGTTAAAATGTACCCATGATTGTATGTATGATTTGTATCTCAGATTATAGAGTAAGAAGATCCACCCTGAAAATCCACCCTGAGATGGATACTCGTAAACGTATATCCGAGAATCCTATAAATCCATTTCGATCATAATTAATTAATTCATCATCCAATTCAAGACATACACATTTTTTTCATTACATGCCGAGCCTATAAATTCCATTTATCCATCTAGGCATATGGTAAATTCTCGGACATACTTTTGCAAGTATCCACCTCAGGGTGGATTTTTTGGAGTGGATAGCGTCGAGTTAATAATGAAGCAAATTCTAAGAGATGAAAGTGATATGCTCGTCAATTTCTTAATAGGTTTCTGGCCGACCTAAATTTAAATAAAAATAATTAAGGAAATTGTGCTTTTAGGGAAATTGGTTATAGATGAGTGATTATTTATGGAGGCGGAGACTATAAGAACTTTCAGCAGACAAGTGGGACACTACATTATCAAGAAAGTTTGACATCAGGAAAAAATAGAGGAAAGAGAACCGAGTACAATTAGGTTGATGTTTTTCTTTTCTACATGGCGTCTGATCCCCATCTTTATTGTTATGATCCGTATCGTGCTTTCAGGGAACCGATGTAGGACAAGCAACACTACATCCCTACATATTCAGAGAGTCAGTTGTTAACACAATTCCAACTTTGTTAACTGTTGAAAGAAAAGAAACTTATGGGACGCAAACTTACGGGCCTACCTCGGAGCAAAATCTCATGACACAAAAAATTTAAACTCAAATATTAATTACTTTTACACTTTCTATAAAGTGTTTTTAGGGTTCCATACCTCAAAGGGAAAAACGGAACCCTTATTGGATCACTTCGTTGTCAGCCTGTCAAGACCCTTTTTCTCAGGAACGCGTGGAGGAGGTATCAAGATGAAATTAATATCAAATACGTCGGTTCCTTAGAGCGAGTTAACGCAATAAAAAATGGGGCCATTCATGCGACATATTTTGATACTCACAAATAAATCAAAACTTACAGGGTACTTTCTGTTGACCTAGAATCATGAAATTTGGCAGGAAGCAGGGTCTCACAGTACACGTAAAGCTTCGTACAGACAAGCGCGACGCGACAGCGCGGCGCGACACCGGCTATTGTTATGCTGTTTTTTTTTTTGAAATTGTATTGTTCGAGTCGTGTCGCGCCGTCGCGTCGTGCTGGTTTGCACGAGCCTTAAAGGAAAAAGTCCGAATATAGTTAATTGGTAGTGTAATCACACAAAAAGTTTTTTTTGCGATTACAAATTTACATTTGACTATGAAACTTCCTCATAGTCTAAGATATATCTTACGAGTATCTGTCACTCTGTATTTATCTGTGGGGGCTTGTAATTAGCAATTTAGTTAAATATTATTGTTACTATAATTTTATTAGTCTGTAAACCTTCCGAAAACAAATAAAATAGTTAAATAAATTATTAGCTGAATAACGGTATAACATACAAAGTTATATTAGGCACGTGACCTCCCAGGTAATATAAAATTAAGTTTAAGTTAATATCGGTGACCCTAATCTATTATAATATTTCGTCCCAGAGGATTAAAAATTAACTTGAAAACCTAAGTATTTTACGACCGAGTGTAATTCATCATAATGATACCGAGTCCCTATGGAAGGTATGTTATTTTAAATATTATAATAATAAGCAGGTAATGGACTAATTTTCAGTGTGAATGTAAAACAGGAATTATTACGTAACACACGTTTATTACGACGGTACATTCGTACGTACGTATTAAACAAAATACCTTTCTACTTAAAATTCATAACATCAGCACTGTATTCTCCAAGGGGTAGGCAGAGCTGTATATCCACATTTCGCTTTATAGCTAACAATTATTTACTTGCTCTGCTTGGCACGGGAATTTATGACTTGAAAAAGCATTGAGATTTCTTTATTATATGTAAGTTTAATATGAATGTATAAAGGTTACCATTCCGTACCCGACCGCAGGAGGCAATCGCAGGCGACGTTTCGCCGTGACACGACTGGTTTCTATGAATTTCTATGAAATACTTTCCGTAGCTAGCGACACGTCGTTGGCAGTTACGGACAAGTGACAGGCGTCACGTGCAGCCCGACCGCAGACCAGTAGTGCCGCCAACGCTCGAGCGATAACACGTTTTTCTATCTTCTATCTATCTGACTGGAATACGGGCTGCGGCCGCCTGCGGTCGGGCTCGGAATCATGACTGCAGCGATATGACGCCGCGACGTGTCGCCGTGACATGACGACATGACACCTCGCGTGCAGTTGCTGCCTGCGGTTGGGTACGGAATGTTACCTTTATACCTAAGGGCTACACAGATGGTTATCTCTGAAGTGAAAATAAATTACTTACCGTGAAACATGCCAACTTTGCCCACTTTTTTCGAATAATTACAATTTTGATATGATTTTTCTATGGAGACGTAAGTATTTTCCATCATAAGCTAAAAGTGTAAGATCATGTTCAAACTCAAACTCAAACTCAAAGCATTTATTTCAAATAAACCAATTACAGGCACTTTTGAATTGTCAAGGGGTCGGTCAGTCAGCGAGATGAAGCTAGTTGCCCAATCCAAAGCGTAGTAGGTACCTATGGAGACGAACGGGCAAGAAACTCCACGGACACTCTTTTAAATCAAAATATTCTTACAAAAAAATGGTTACATCATTCATGTTTAAATTACACATGTGAGAACAATGTAGAAAGACGTGCACGTTTAAAGCGTCCGCAATGAAGAGATAATAAACAAATTCAAAAATTAAAATACATTAAAATAAGCCATGGAAGCTAAGAGATGACCAGTCCCTACTGACGGCGCCCGTTCACGAACATGACGCATGGATCAGCACCATTCAGCTCAACCATTTTGAAGGGAACTTAATGATCCAACACACACGCCACATACTCTCAGCCGCCAGGGTTCATTCAAGTCAATGAAAGACTTACCCAGTAAATGGTAATGGTCACAGTGCTCACACATGTGCTATGCAATTATACAATACTAAGAGATTGAATTTATACAATGCAAAGATATTTTCTTGCAATCTTCAGCAGCTCGCAACATTATTTTCAATGCTAATCAACTAGTTTATGCGCCCTTGTGGAGCTGGACCAGCGTTGAGCCAAGCATTTTTGTCAGCGATGTAATCCCACAATTTATAATATGCTTGGCAGCATAGTGTGCGTTTAATACAAGATTTAAATTTACTTTCATTTAGTTCGAGTATGTGGGGAGGTATTTTATTGTAACATTTTAAACAGTACCCCATGAAGGATGAGTCTACTTTAGCTAGTCTGAAACCAGATTGAACTAATTGGTCCCTATTTCTAGTAGGTACTATAATTGTGTCTTTCACCTCTTTTACTGAAAAGATTAAGATTTTTCCTTACGTACATGATGTTTTCGTAGTGTGTTCATGTGTTAGTATCCCTAAATTTACTATTATTCAACATTGAATTCAATATTTGTTCGATTTTGTTGGCGGGCTTAATTATGTGAACTTGTGAACAGGGTACCTCATTCAAAGAGTTCCAACAAGGTACTAAGCGAAGTTAGCCACAAACACGATAGTCAGAATTGCCATAAAAAAATAAATTTTCACCTAAATCAATCAATGTTGCCATAATATTCAGATAATTGCAAATCAAAAGATTACTTATAAATGGTCCTTCGGGCAAAGTTTCCCTTGGGGGCAATGTTGGCATATTTCACGAAACCTTTCAATTATGGTAAAAACCACAGTTAAGAAGAGCTCCGCAGTCACAAAAACAGACAAGAAAAGCGACTTTGTTTTATACTATTTATAGATTATGAATAATACGTCATCTGAGGGGCTCGTGGCTAAATAACAACAGCCGCACGGGTCAATAGAAGGTTAACCTACGCTTGCCGCGGTCGGTTCATGGATGGGTGACCAGACCATCCATAACATATCAAGACCACTCCGTGCCTCGGAAAGTACGCCAAGCCGTTGGTCCCGGTTTTTATTCTTAGATGTTTGACAGTCGTTACGGGTATTCGGAAGCCTAAAAGTCTGAAAACCAGTCTTACCAAGGTGTATCGTGTTACACAGGAACATTGTTGTGGGGGTCAGATAGGCAGTTGCTCCATGTAAATAACTAAAATTCAGCTGCATCCCGTTAGACCGGAAGCCGACTCCAACATCGTTGGGAAAAGGCTAGGCCGATTGATTTATTGAATAATAAATCAGGGCTTTCCAGAAAGATTGAAATGCTTAAACACGAACTCATACTCATCGACTTTTATGAAAGATATATTCCTTATCAAACGACGCAATCTATTCCTAATCAAACGAAGCAATCTATTCATAATCAAACGACGCAATACATCTGTGTACACTTGAATTTGCATGATAAAGCAAATTGGTACCACTTTCTTCGCAATTGCAATGTTGGCTCAGAGCCAACGTTCAGAGAGCTTTTAATAAAATATAACTGAACATAACACCACGCCTTGTGTCCTCGAGGGGTTCGGCAGAGGTGTTACCATAGTGGGTACACCCACATTTCGCTAGTTATATACAGGGTGTAAAAAGACACATCACAAAGCCGTAAACTACGCATACTGTACGTATAGCTAAGTAGCTTTGCGCAAAAATTATTGCTGGGAACCGTATTTTTTTTTTTTTTATAAAAAAAAACAAGTTTTTATTGCGCGCAATGTTACGCGAACCCACGCTTGAATGAACGGATTCAGTGTTAGTTAAGCTCCGCCCCTACGCTACGTAGGTAGGTACTTGTTGTTCATTGCGTTTTTGTAACTTCATATGCGTAATCTGTTAAGATAAATCTAAAATTCAGGTAATGTTTGTTTGGAAAAAAGTTTCGTATTATCACATAGAATTCATTTTTGTGAAAAAGTAAAAAAAAAAATGCGACTTTGACCTTCAATATCTCCAGAACCAGTGGATTCCCAGGTATGGTCTAGTGGAAAAAAATGATGCAAATAATGGGTAGAATATGTGGCTTTCGGCTTCGGAAAGTGTCTTTTTACACCCGATATTTAAGTCCTATGTAATAGGGGGCGAGCCTATTGCCATCATGGCAAGGGGCACAAGACTCTTGGCTGCTACTGAGAAATTCCTAGTAAAATTTCCTCGCAAATAGGAAAGCCGGAGACTAAAGCTTTGTCAGCAAAACGAATTTAATATGGACCCTGTTTGTGTTTGCCCACCACCTTTGATCATAAAATTATGGTTTATGGATGTGTGGCTCATAAAGTGTATGAATAATAAATTAATAGATAATAATTTATTTATTTATCAGACTGACCCCAATTGACTGAATTGACTGCCTCGTTGGTCTTGTGGTCGCAAGCGCTACTGCTGAGCATGATGTCCTGGGTTCGATTCCCGGGTTGGGTAAAGTGTAATTGGGTTTTTCCATCTGGAATGGCTCAGTAGCAGCCCAGAGTCTGAATTTGTGCCCGTTTGATGGCAATAAGCTCGCCCTCTATAACATGGGACTTAACACATCTGGCGAAATGTGGGTGTACTATAGGTACCATCAAAGAAGTTCTTATCTAACCAGTTTGAAAACAAAATCCCGTGAACACGATGACCACATCTGTTACCGGCCCGGTTCTATAGCCGCCGAGCGGTGCAAGCAAGAATACTCCTTACGGTGGTTAGTTATGAACTTCTTTGATGGTACACCTCTGCCTTACCCTTCGGGAATCACAGGCGTGATGTTATGTATGTGTGTGGGTCCAATAAAAAAAATACTTTCATCTATTTTAGATGTTAGTAAACAATTATATACTTAAATGATAATTATGTAAAAGAATAGAATAGAATTTTCTTTATTCGAGTAACCAAGACTCAACGACAAGATTGTTAGTAAAACTTACGACTATGTTAGTAAGCACAGACACTAAACAAAAACAAGGAAAACAATACAAAAAGTAACAACAAAAAACAAAAAATAATGGTTGGTCACCGTTGCGATATCCCATGAGAGACGTGTTCGAGATATCGTCATCGTGTTCACGGGATTTTGTTTTGAAACTGGTTAGATATGAACTTCTTTGATGGTACACACGGACAGGCGACTCGCAACCATTATTAAGACACTGTTTGAGCCGCCCCGCACCCTGTGCGGCCCTGTGTGTGTGTGTGTGTGTGTGTGTGTGTGTGTGTGTGTGCGTGTGTGCGTGTGTGTAAATACTTTAATTCTACTACAGATAGGTTGGTGGTTTACAAGATGGGGCATTCATCATACCTATCAGCAATAACGGTTTTAAAGAAGCTGTTGCTACTGCCCCGCGATCTGTTGAGTAGAGATGCATTCTCTTTCCGCACGACAGCTGAGAAGCTATCTTCTCTGGTTTGAGCAAATATTGCAATTGCACTGCAACAACGTGGAAGTCGCAACAGCATCCTAAAATCGTTGTTGTATTGAAAACGCAACGCATTGGCGGCACGTTTAGTACAGCTGATCCATAGACTGCTAGAGTACAGAAATGTACAGTATGATTTAAAAAAGGGACTTGAAAACTAAATGAATTTCATTCCTTTACACTAAATGTTATCTTATAACGTTCCAAAGTTTGTAACGTTACTAGAACAAAAAAAAACAATAACGTTATAAAAAATAAACGTTGTAGAATATCTTTTTTATCGAACAATATTTTAAGTTATGTTATAGGTATCAGTTACATTATGCTTATATCCGCTAGTAATAACGTTAAAAATACATTTGGTAACGTTTTTCACCAAAAATTTTGATTGTCTGACTAAATCTGACTATTTTTAATCGCGAATAAAAAGCTGTGATATAAAATTAGTTGTCATGAACTAAAATTCACCACACCAACACCCCGACTTCAGGTGCAAAAACAGTACAGTATCTTTTTTTTCCTTTCTTTTCCTTATATTTCGAATATGGTGAGTCCTATCGCAAAAATAATGAAAATTTCGACCCCCTTTTTGAAACCCATAAACCCCTAGAACTAAACATTTAGGTAATCATTTTTCATATTTTCGAAAAATTCCATATGAAAAACGTCGAGGCTACCCACAATGCGCGCCTCCGGCTCTAAAAAAAATTCACGGGGTAGGGCAAAGAAGTACCACATGGAGTCGCGATTGTCAAATTCGAGTTTCGTTGTGTCAATTATTTTTTTTTGGAAACCTTCCGTATTGAAATGAATAGGTAACGTTAGTACCAGTTAAGCCAAGGAATTAATTTTGTTACGATCCTAATGGAACAATACAAATTATCTTTACCGGAACTACGCGTAACGTTATTTCGAGTAACGTTTCAAACCCCTGTTTTAAAAAGCGTGAGTTTGACCGCATCTGTACATCACGCGAACCTACGGGCCAGCATATTTGCCCGCACCGCCAATGCACTGCGTTTTCGCCCAACATCAGCATCGTTCTTAAGGTCGTCAACACTGAAATGTCCAAGGTATTTAAACTGGTGTAGCAGACGAATCGGGATGTCGTTAATGTTAATTAGGGGTACATTTTCCGGACACTTCTTGCCAACAGCCTAAAGACCATGAGTTTCGACTTATTTACATTGTATTATGTTAAATTGAGTTCAACCGTTGTTACTTATATTATTACAATACGCAGTATTTAAAATGGTTCCTCTAGTTTCTAGTTTACGACGGAAAAGCTCGGGGGCTCTTGGTTGCTCGGGGGGGCTCGGGGCTCGGGATTATAGAGCGTCATCTGTGTCACTTAACACTTTCGACTCCACCCATATTTCATAGAGCTCATACGCCATGCCGCCATACATATTGGAAGTGAACACTCCGGGAGGGTCACCGGTATTACATTCGCGTGTTAACCCTCGCGGACGGTCAACGGCATTTACATACACGGTCCATTTACACGATGAAGTTCCTTACTGTGCCATACAATAAAATTTAATTATTACGTTGCAACTTTTATCGTTTCTTCAACATGGTATGCCATATGCAATTAAATCGCATTGTGTCAATTAGGCTTTAGTCTCCTAAAACTTGATGTGCCGATATTAACCCTGGGTATTAATATGGACACACTGTAGTTATTTATCAGCTTTTTGAGATATATTTTCAGATTCTTTTCTTTTGTTGCGAGAGAAATTAATGAAGCTTATTTTGAAGTAGATGCGACAAGATTGTTACTATAGTAAGTAGGTAAGTAAATCAGCGAGTTCACAATATAAATTGGCCGAACCCTATTCAAACTTTGAATAGAGTAAATTAGAGCAAAAGTAGCTACTTAATTGATTAACTTGGAGAACTTCGCTGTAGCCAACTTGGACTTAATCTTTAATTCATGGTGAGAGACTAAACAAAAGGGGATATCTTGTTTTATTGACTTCGTTTCCCTCTAAGCAATTTTTGATGTGTTGGAGATTTTTTTAACAGAGTTTCTAGGTTAGATTAGTTCTTGAAGTAAGGTCTGTTTAAAGTTTAAGCGGTCGGCTTTCCTTATATAGTTCCCCTACTAAGTAAAACATTTTTTTCTCAAAGTTAGGTGGTACCTTAGTCTCGACCAAGATCTCGGTCTCAGTTCTCGGCTAAATTTCGCCGAGATTCTCGGCCATAACCGAAACTTATTGTACAGTAATAATTTACTGCATCGTCAGCTAGCTTATCGAACATGGCCGCAACAGATGAATCCAACTTATTGGTAGCTCATGATTCCATAGAGCGTGAAGATGAGCCAATGACCAGTGACAAAAACAGGTCAAATGTTGTAATCTGGATACCTTTCTTAGAGAGCCAAGACTGCAAAAAAATGCAATTATTTTTGAGTACTGGTATTCGTAACCTAATAAAGTACTTAAGCCTGCAGCGAAAAAGTTTTTATCAGCACCGCCTACTAGTGTAGCAAGTGAACAGCTTTTTAGCAGAGAGGTCAGTTATATACGACGAGAGGCGACACTCTTCTTGATGAGTGAAAACGCCGATTTTTTTTTTGACATCATGTTGTTCAATTTTGAATATTAAAACTATAATACTTAAATATATTATAATTATGCAGAATTAGAGCATTTTCATAATTTTTACACGATTTTTCTATTTCGGTCTCGGCTCTCGTTCTCGCCCGAGATATTCTCGGTCGAAACAAAAAAACTCGACCGCAAATAGGTAACACTGGTACCTATTTACGGTCGAGTTCAATATTTTTTTTTTTTTGGTTTAGTCATGATGTAATTAGAATATACATATTTATAAGTGGGTACAAACAACTTATAACTAATCTATATATATAAAAGAAAGTCGAAAGTCGTGTTAGTTACACCACTTATAACTCAAGAACGGCTGAACCGATTTGGCTGAAAATTGGTGGGGAGGTAGCTTAGAACCAGGAGACGGACATAGGATACTTTTTAGTAGGGTAGGTAAGGTAGGTAAGGTAGGTAGGGTAGGTAGGGTAGGTAGGGTAGGTAGGGTAGGTAGGGTAGCTAGGGTAGGTAGGGTAGGTAGGGTAGGTAGGGTAGGTAGGGTAGGTAGGGTAGGTAGGGTAGGTAGGGTAGGTAGGGTAGGTAGGGTAGGTAGGGTAGGTAGGGTAGGTAGGGTAGGTAGGGTAGGTAGGGTAGGTAGGGTAGGTAGGGTAGGTAGGGTAGGTAGGGTAGGTAGGGTAGGTAGGGTAGGCAGGTAGGGTAGGCAGGTAGGTGCGCCGTAGATACGTACTTAGTGCTACTCGAGCGAAGCCGGGGCGGGCAGCTAGTTAATTAATAAAAGTACCTAGCAAAATTATATACTAACTTAACTAAAACTATTTACAAACTAAAATATAGCATAGAAAAAGGCGCAAGAGTGTCGACACAGGTTGCATCCCACAAAGTTCTAAATTCACTAGTAAATTGTTAGCATTTTTTATCACCTATTTGTGACAAAGGGTTCGTAGGTAACAATCATTGTATTGCCATTTAGGTACCGTTAGTCAAATATAATATCCCAGTACCATCGAGATATAAGTACTGACGTACTAGAGAAGACACCGTAAATTCCTACTTTGTCTCGTTCAACTGCGGCGATCGCGCCGCACCGTCGCCGCATGATTTATGATTACCGTGATTTACATGGCGCTTAAGACCTTTTTGCCGAGAATAAATACACTTCCGCAGCAAATCTAGCGCTGTGGTAAATTAGTTACGGTTTAGACGAATTGTTATTATTTTAGCGCTGCAGCGAACTAAAGATTCAAATTACGAAGAATAGGACAATTCAGACCTTTTTGCCGAGAATAAATACACTTCCGCAGCAAATCTAGCGCTGTGGTAAATTAGTTACGGTTTAGACGAATTGTTATTATTTTAGCGCTGCAGCGAACTAAAGATTCAAATTACGAAGAATAGGACAATTCAGTTATTTGACGTAGCTTCTCTAGTACGTTAGTACTTATATCTCGATGCCCAGTACCTAATTTATTTTCAGAAATTACAGAACACTACCTGCTACAATCCTTACTACATACTTCTTTTTCATGGTTTAAGCTTCGTTCAGACAAGCGCGACGCGACACCGGTTATTGTTATACCGTGAAGTTTTCTTAGAAATTGTATTGTTCGAATGAGTGTGTTGCGCCGCGCTGTCGCGTCGCGCTTGTCTGTACGAAGCTTAAAACGGTTCCTTTGCAACAATATAAATCAAGTTGTGTGTGGCCATTTTTTTATACAACGGACAAAGGAACCCGTTGTGCCTCGGAGAGCAAGTTTGTCCGTCTCGGGTGTCACATTGTCGAATCGATACGGGACCCATAAAAAGCCCAAAATTACCACCTAAAAAACACACTAAACGACATTTTAAAACTTGAGAAACTGGAAAAACAGGACAATAGAAAAATCTGTCTGAGAAATCTGGCTCCTAGCCGTGAGTTTGTTTAAAATGACAACAGTTGCTTCGGTATAAATTATAGGTGCTTATCTAATCCAATTTAAAAAAAACAGTCCTGGTTTTATTTAACGAGAATTTTTATGTAGGTTGGAAATCCTACGAATATTTCGTCTTCTGATTATCGAAGACGGAGTATTCGTTATATTTCTAACCAAATATTTTTTGAGGGCCTGAAATTAATTCAGAAACTATTCGATACGTAAAAAATTTAGCCCGATCATAGAACTAGATCTGTCTACACAACAGTGTTTTGTGCCTCCATGCTATAGACAATAAAATTCCTGGTCAGAAAACCCCCATGATCCGCTGCCGCTATTTACTGTAATTAGTAACACGTGCATCTGTATTTTTTGCTGTAATACTTAATATTCTGTAGTTTTGTATTTAGCAGGTTTCAACTAGAACTTTCACTACTTTTTCCAACAATTAGGTATTGTCTGAGTAAGAATATCAAAAATTTAAAAATCATCGACGAAAATAGAGGTTATAAAATTTACGGCAACTGTCAAATGAAAAAAATATTTTATAATGATTTAAAATTAGAATAACGGGTTACAATATTTAAATAGTCCAATCGAAGCACTTAATTTGTAAGTGGTACCTACTACAAATTGGCATCCATAGGTACGTTCTTTGATCCATTTGTTTACATTTTCGTTACAAACTTTTGGAACAGATTTTTATCCAAACTCACACTGTCTTCTACTACGGCATTATTTATTTATTTGTTTTCATGTCAATATTTGTCGAAGTAATAGCAATGGCTGGATTTGTTGAGTGCAGACCACGTATCTGATACACAAACAAAGTGTGGGACGAACTCCGAAGATGGTGCGATGACCGTCTGAGTAGTCTAGCGGGTAGCTCTGGAGGTGACTGCGTAGCGTAGGTACAGGATACTATGGTCTCTCGTATGTGGAAAATAATTAGTACACTCTGTTTAATCTCTCACACTTCTATTTTACTACACAATTAAGTAAATACAGACATCTTTTCATCATTTGCGTAGGTACCTATTTCATTAAATAAGGTCGTTTGAAGTAAACATTTTCGTAAACTGGCATTTTTTATTTCATTTTATCTGCCTAAAACTATTTCCTTACTTACTCAATACCGGAGTGTAAAAAGACGCTTAACGAAGCCGAGAGATCTTTTTTGTACATTGAAGGTCAAAGTTCCAACAATTTTTATGGTTTTTACGAAAACAAGTTTTAAATGTTTTAACTTAGCATTAAGTAATCCCAAGATCCCTGCACCATTGCATGCACCCGTAAGCAATATGTTTTGTGTGCGTTATATTGCGCACTAGTGTAAGCAGTCAATTTTCACAACAAAATAAAAGTCGTTTCCCAAATTTATTTTTTGGTACAAAGTAAGTTACTAAGTTAGATGTACTGAATGCGTAAATGACGCCTTCGTGATGAATCTTTTTACACCCTGTATTGGCAATAAATTATTGCATTCCACAATGTGAACTTAGTTAGTAGATTTTACATAAACATGATCATTATGGACCCTGTTTCTATTTCAGGTACTCAAAAAAAAAAGTTGAAATTCATTCTCTATTTAAAAAACAGATTTGTCAGATCATTTGCCCCTTAAAGCTTTGGGGAGAAAATTACATTTTTATTATTACGAGAGGGTATAAAGTTTTGTTACTAGGGGCGGTACTGAGTTTGTGATGAAAAAGGTCAATTTTGACAGGGACTTACGTGAGCTGGCAGCCCGTCCATTCAAATCACATCAACTTAATAGAGGAACTTGACCTATCAAGTTTGTGATTGGAAAGAATAACGAAATTTTAATTCTTAAATAAATACACCACAGCTCAAAGTTGTTTAAGTGTAACAAATGTATCAGAAAACGTACTTATAGATGCCAATTTGTAGTGCTATCTACAAATTGAGTGCTTGCATATGATTATTTAAAAACTTGAACCCGAAATTCTAGTTTTAAATCACCTTTCCTAATGGAAAAACCCAATAACTTTGCCCGACGCGTGAATCGATAACAGGACCCCACGCTCCACGTGACCAACAGGGCAGCCAAATACTATGGTAATAGTCATAGATATAAAGTACTTAGCTAATATGCTTTTCATTAGACATTCTCAATTTTTGTCAATGATTTTTCATCTGCAATTTAATAATATTATTCAAACAATAACTGCTGGAAAAGGTAGGAGATAAGAAGTTGTAACATCCTAAATACAGATGAATCTATACATAAAATAAAATAGTAATACCAAGTCCAACCATGTCATATATTTGTCATGTCACATGACAAATATGACTTGGTCATATTTTCAAACTATCGACACGCTCTTGCTTCAGACTGTTCTTACAACTTGACAAATCATCGAGATTTCTTAGGTAAACTTAACTTTAATATTAACGTATTATACACATAAACTCAAACTCAAACTCAAAGCATTTATTTCAAATAAACCAATTACAGGCTACTTTTGAATTGTCAAGGGGGTCGGTCAGTCAGAAAGATGAAGCTAGATGCCCATTCCAAAGCGTAGTAGATACCTATGGAGAAGAACGGGCAAGAAACTCCACGGACACTCTTTTAAAACATGATATGGTTACAAAATATTGGTTACATCATTCATGTTGAAGTTATACGTGTGAGAACGATGCAAAACATGAAAAGCGTCCGTAACAGAAAAAAAAAAAAAAAAAAACAATCCAAAAAATTAAATTAAATTAAATTAAACCTACCGGAATAAATCCTCTAAACGATGTTGAAAACCTCGTCAAAATCTGCTGCGTGGTTTAAAAGAACAACACGGACATACAGACAAACGCGAAAAGCGACTTTGTTTTATAATATGTATCGATGACACAATATGCATTAATCTAGATCTGGCATTAAAAAGCCATTGGCACGAGGTCAGCGGGTAACTTTCGCCAAATAACACCAAATTAGGGCTGGGATGTCGCCAAAAAGCAAGTTCAAATGGGATTAATGGTATAGTAAACCGGCTATTGTACTTTCTATTAATGTATCGTTTTTTTTGGAAACGAAGCGAAACTAAACTAAAGCCCGTATTACAAGCCGTACTTAAAACGCTTTTAAAGCCTTTTCATTGGTTGGAACTAGTTTTAAGTAATGCTCAAGTCTTTAGTGAGGTTCTGTGATACGGGGCTAAGTTCGTTTAGCTTTCCTCCGCGACTTTTCTTAGTTTTTGTTTTCGTTTCGCTTATTGCGTGGTGTGAACTAAAATATCGGAGGACGCGGAAGAAAGCTAAACGAACTTAGGTTCGTTCCCAGTGTGGCCGTCGCTTTACAGCTAGATAAACAATTGCAGCCGTTTATTTTATTAAAATTATTTATTGTTAATTGTTAATTTTGTGTTTTAGACATAAATATAATGGATAATATATAATAGATAAGGTAATAGTCATGATTTTATGACATTGTATAGAGTACTTATTGTAATTTATGACATTTTATGAGGTATTAATTGGAATTAATGATATTGTATAAGGTATCAATTGGAATCTATGAAATTGTATAAGGTATTAATTGGATTTTATGATATGGTATAATTTCAATGTTATATTTGCAGGCCTGAATTGGTGCAACGCAGTAGACTGCGCATTAACTTGACATCTAGAAATGTATGAATATGTACTGTGTTGAGCAATAAACACTTGAATTTGAATTTTAATTCCGTCAAATATTAATTCACCATTAGCAAAGATTCTATACACCGTAAACAATACTTGGGGCCTTATCGAACCCTTGTTGGCATCGCTACTCTCGAGTATCGATGCCAACATCTAGTACCTATATCTCGATATATGTAGGTACTCGTTAGATAGGTAAATGGGTACTTGGCGCTGATAGTTCTAGCGCATTATATAACTAGATTCGTTCAGACTTGTATTAGTTGTTGGCAAGTGCTCACAAGCAGCAGTTACAGCAGCGTGCTAAATCAATCCAGTAAAACATCAATGTAAGCATTTACTAGTACTTAATATACTAGCCAATATCATAATCGCGAAAGTGAGTTTGTTTGTTTGTTACGCTTTCACGCTAAAACGGCTGAACAGATTTGGATGGCACATGGGTAGACCGTGACCTGGATTAGGACATAGGATACTTTTTATCCTGATATTCCCATGGCATCGAGACTTATAATGGAAAGTTACCGTGCAGCTGATTTCAAAAACACATACTTGCATGGGAGATTTTTAGGTAGAGATTTGAGAAACGAATCAGTGGCCGTATATCGGCGGAGGTGATAAAAAAGCGACCATGTGCCAGTCGGACCCACATACAAAGGCTTCCGTGCCACCACCGTACAATATATTAACAACGCATTTTTTTTTTAAAGTCCAGCATGCGTAGCATTACCACCGTAGAAACGAGTTTTGTCGACGGAAGAATAGACAAAATGACAGATTGTGATTGTTTAACTGTCATTTTGTCAAAGAAACACGTTTCTTGTATGGGGACCTTTAGTTTTTTAATTTATATTATTTTTTGTTATAGCAGCCATTACCTAATACACACTCTGTGAAAATTTTAAACGCCTCCCTATTACGGTTTTAAAGATACATTCCTGTGTCTGACGGACGGACAGTGGAGTCTTAGTAATAGGGTCCGGTTAGCTTCCATTGGATACGGAACCCTAAAAACCATTCCTCACACTGTTACCACTAACAATCTATAAGTTTAATGCTTTGAAAGTTTACACAGTAAAAATTAAGGCGCGATTCCACCAAAATTGTGTTCAATTAACACAAACGTTTCAGTCACTAGTACACTACGAAAATCGTCCTTATTGCTTCGACATAAAGAAGAATAACATGCTTGCTCGCAGGGTTGCACGATACTCACTCTACTGTAGTAGAATCGAAAGACCGTTATTTTAGCAGAAAGTGAGTATGTCTTTTACACGAGCAGCCTGTTGGACTAGATCATACAACGCTCTCCGCGTTCAGTATAATAACGCGTTTAGGATGCTGGTGGGACTGCCCCGCTTAAGAGTGCGTCGGGGATGTTCACGGATGCGCATGTATGTAGATTGTTTCTACACAACCATGCGCAAAAGGTGCGCTTCCATGATGCGCAGGGTATGGAGCACCTTTATCAGTATCCTAAGCATGATTTCAAGTCGCCTTGACTGTGTTTTCGTGGGTTGCTTGCTGTTGTGCCATCTCACATGGGTTGCCACAACGATGATCCAAAACTATTTGTTTGTTTTTGCGAAGTGTCAGTTCTTACTAATATAATATTGTAAGTCTTACTAATCATTTTTGAGTCATATGATATTTGAATAAAGATAATTCTATTCTATTCTATATTTTAATTGCACCGTGTAGTATTAGTATTGCGAAGGAGTTGCTCACTTGAAAACATTGAAGTTTATGGGCCGTCAATGATATTGCGTGAAAATAATGGATCGTTTGAATGCAACGCTGACTCAATCATATTGCGCGATATAAATATTCCGCAAACTTATAATAGGTGTGGGGGCCGCCTTAAAGTCGCGCTTTTTGTGTCTCGAAAACTACTAAGCAAACAAAAAAACATTAATTTACACTTATTCTGTATTATTTTCTCTAGATGACCATCCGCTGGGGTATTGTGTCCGCGGGCAAGATTTGCAGCGACTTTGTGAATGCAGTGAACTCTTTTCCTGATAAAGGAGATCAAGAGATCGTCGCAGTTGCAGCCAGGGATAAGAAAAAGGCAAATGAGTTTGCAAAACTACATAAGATCAAGAAAGCATTCGGCTCTTATGAGGAAATGGCTAAGAGTTCAGACATTGGTATGTTGTAATGAACCTTGCTCTTACCCCTTGGCCACGACATCACCGCTCGCGAGACCTACGTTTTGCGTCTGCGACCGCGGCTAAAACAAATATTAGAAGTTCTTTAGAGCGTCCCATGAGTCGCCGTGGTGTGACTTGTGTAGAGGAGAGGGCGTGGAAACATTCGTGCGGCGCAAGATGCATCGCTATATGTCGTGGCCCTGGCCTTACGTCTCTGTAACCATCTCACCGTGAAAACTTAGGTGAAGTGAGCGTGGAGTGAGCTGTCATTCCACAGGGATTGACACTATTGACAGCTCACTTCACCCAAGCTTTCACGGTGAGATGTTTACAGAATAGCATGGCTGGTACATAAAAATAACTAGTTTTACGGCCCCGCCGACGCCAGGTGGCGCACGGTGGGACTTACTGTAGCCATGTCGCTGCGCCACCCTGTGCTCTTCGCGCCGTCAGGGGACAGAAATTGCATAGCAGACATATCTCTTTTCAAATTATTCAGAAAAATAAAACAGATTCATCAAATACCATGATTTTCGAAGATTCACAGCGGCAACCGCCGAAACAATAGCATTGTTGAGTTGTCCCTGCTTGGCACGGTTTTTAAAAATGACAAAAAATCGAGATTTCTTTATTACCTATATGTATTATACATAAAAATCTTTCCGAATAAATTCTCTAAACGTTGGTGAAAACCGCATCACTTGAGGCGTTGTATAGAAGACGTTCGCAGTCACACTGACAGACACGAAAAGTGACTTTAATTTATAATAAGTAGGTATAGATATAGAGTAAGAGGGCGACCAAGCTCTGCTCTGGTGAAAATAGAGAATGCTCATTTAATAGTACCTATAGTAAAGTTCATACTAATTCCATGCTGCCATGTCATGTCATTATTGTAAGGTGTCATTATTCTTGTTCTACACTTTGGATGACCGAGCTCTGTTCGGGTGAAAATACGGAGAAAACAAATTTTCCCAGATATGAGACATAGCTAGATCGATTTTTCGCTCCGTAAAACCCTATATTGCAACTTTTATCGAAATCTTTAGAGCCGTTTTCGAGAACATGATTACAAATATATATCTTATATACAGAATGTCAGGGACATCGACGCGAAGCCGGTTACCATGGGGCCAGTACATGACTCTGAAACCCTTGCGTTGAAATTTTGCGTCGGTTATTTTAAAAAAAATTAGCTGTTTCATAGAAAAGTGCAATACCTACGCGGTCAAAATGTATGGAGCAGCAATTTTTTTTTTTAATAACCGACGAAAATTTTCAACGAAGGGGCCTCAGAATCATGTACTGAATCCAACTGGTACTGGTAACCGGCTTCGCGTCGATGTCCCTGCCACCCTGTATATAAATATTGCTCGTTTAATAATATAGGATATAATTTTCAGTTGTTATAAGAGGTGGTTATAATTTATCTAAGATCTAGTATTTCAAGCAATGTGGGCATCGATTGATTACGGCAAAACGGATAAACAATTAAAATAATAATGTATAATAATTATTGCATCTGATTCTATGGTCTCATAAAAATACCTAATGTGAGCTTGTACATATGAAGCGTCGTGGGGCCCTGGTGACTTGTCCCACAGGCGTTTCTTGCAATGCCGACTTCAAGCGCCAGTCTCTCACAAATGTTAACTATTTTAAGCACTGCTACTGTACAGTACAACTATTCGTGTGTGTGGTATTTGGTGCTTGCACGTATTGACTCCTACCGCTGCGCCCACGTTGCCGTCAACCATAATTACCAAGTGCAAAGGGCAACTGATAGAAATCCGACGACTGACGAGACAAAAACTTTGTCGTTTGGACATTACGAATCTAGTTGTACTGTACATTTGTGTAGAGAATATAAATATACTTATGCTTATACTCGTACTAATGGTTTGACAAGGTCGAGTAGTATTATCAGTACTATATTAATTGTTTTCATGCACTATTATGTGTACACTCGTACCTATCAACCTCTACTTCAAGCACTTAAGATAGTTGATACCTAGAGATAATAATCGTTTATACCTATTATATCAATGACGTTAAAACAAAACATATTTAGTTGCGGTAAACAAATCACAATATAAAATAACATTCTGTTTTTCCAAAATGTTTACGCAGAGCCGTGTTCTACGAGTAGATGCAGTTTTTTAAGGGCAAAAACGACACATGTATCGTGGGTACTTAATATTAAAAAATAATTTAAATTAATAATTTATATTAAAACGGTACATAAACAAATCACAATATAAAATAACAACTTGTTTTTCCAAAATGTTTACGCAGAGCCGTGTTCTGGATGCAGGTTTTTAATTGGCAAATAGGATACAGGTATCGTGGCTATTTAATATAAAAAAATATATATTAAAACGGTACATAAACAAATCACATTATAAAATAACATCTTGTTTTTCCAAAATGTTTACGTAGAGCCGTGTTCTGGATGCAGGTTTTTTATTGGCAAAAACGATACAGGTGATTAATATTAAAAAAAAAAAAAAAAAAAAAAAAAAAAATCTGTTTAATTTTTTATATAGACATAGTTATGCTAATATGTACCTACACAGTCTTGGCTCAATACTACAGTGCATAGTATTCACATACTACTAAACATGAATCTATACATGGCATAATATTATAAATCGAATTTATACCCACAAATCTATACACAAATATTATAAATTAAAGTCGCTTTTCTGTCTGTTTTACCGCGTTGTTCTTCTAAATTAGGCAAAGGATTTTGATGCGGTTTTAACAGTCATTTAGAGAATTTATTCTGGAAAGTTTATGTGTATATTATACACACATTACATAATTATCTATATATGTAAAAGAATGTCAGGTTAGTTACACCATATAACTCAAGAACGGCTGGACCGATTTTTATGATTTTTGATTTATTGGATTTGTCTCCGCCCCGAATATTTATAATAAATAACTATAAAAACATACGGAAAAGAAACATATGAAGAAAAATCATGTTTTCATAATTTTTGCATTAAGATATCCCGGTATAAAAGTCATAAATCCTAACAAAAGTACTAGGCTTGCATGAATTCACGACAGTATTTCAATTTTTGGAAAATCCACTGGAAAACTAGGTAAGCAAGCAGCAAGACCGCGACACGCTGTGCACAATTTCTGAGCAGTAGTAACCTAAGAAAAAGCACTAGGCTTGCATGAATTCGCATTCGCGATAGAATTTCAATCATTAACTGAACATCGAGAGGCCATTCAGCTGTTAGACCAAACAAATATAGTGCGAAGACTAAAACGAACAAAACCTTTTGAGTTAGTGTAGTGTAAAAGTGTAGAAATAATAGTGACAATGACACACATATAACACATGAACAAAGTGTTTATAATATTATATCAGACTCTAAGAAAGTGGAACGGATTTGTGTAAAGTACAATCAGCACTATTCTAAGTTGTAAAATAAAAAATAATTATCACGTAAAAAGTTAAGGTAGATTAAAATTGCTTATTAGTCTTATAGGCTAGATTGTAATTAATTATTAAGAACCTGGTTCTTTTTAATTTTTTAATAAAGGACAAAAAATAAAAAATCGTTAACTAATAGGATTGGGATGAAATTTGGCACTCACGTCTTTATAAATAAAAGATAGGAAAGGTAGGTGGGTAGGTAGGTAGGTGCGCCGTAGATAAGTATTTAGTGTTGTTAGCGTGCAAAGCCGGGCGGGGTAAAGCTAGTAATAAATAAAGTCTCGATCGCTAGTAGAAAAATAAAACATTATTTCACTAATAACAGTCAACCTTAAAATTTAAGGTTGACTGTTTTTAGTATTTCTTTGTTGTTTTTATTTGTTTTATATTTTCTATTTCAGACGTAGTGTATATCGGCACTTTGAATCCATTTCACTGCGATCTTGCCGAACTGTACCTGATGAATGGTAAACATGTGCTATGTGAGAAACCTTTATGCATGAACACGCATCAGGCCAAGCATGTGATAGACATTGCTAGGAAGAAGAAGCTGTTCCTTATGGAAGCAGTATGGTCCCGCTTCTCTCCGGCGTACGCAGAAATGCAGAAAGAGATAGAAAACGGAGAAATTGGAGAAGTGAAGTTTTTGGAAGTCAACTTGGGATTTTTTTGTGAGAGTGAAAGGGTTAAGTGAGTGATTTTCGTCTAATTTTAGCAAATCTTTTGTTATTTTTTCCGGCTTCTGTAGTTGCGCAAGATGCAGGGAGAAAAAGTTTATATAATATATATATTTTAGCTTACTTACCTAATTATTATTTTCAGTAAAAAACAATACGGCGGCAGTGCAGTTCTTGACGTTGGAGTGTACGTACTGCAGCTATCACAATTAATATTTAAAGAATGTCCAATCAATGTGGAAGCTATCGGCAACTTAAACGAAGACGACGTAGATTATACAGAAACGATTATCTTGGACTATGAGGGCGGGAAGCGAGCTGTGCTCAATACTCACACTCAGTTGGAGCTGATTAACAAAGCGACGGTGTACGGGACAAAAGGACGCATTACGGTAAAAACTTTATACTATTAAACGAGCAATATTTGTGTATATATATTTGTAATCACGTTCTCGAAAACGGCTCTAACGATTTCGATGAAAGTTGCAATATAGCGGTTTACGGGGGCGAAAATCGATCTAGCTGGGTCTCATATCTGTGAAAATTCGTTTTCTTCGTATTTTCACCCAAGCAGAGCTCGGTCGCCCAAAGTTTAGAAAAAGATGTCTACCTAAGAATAATGACATGGCAGCATGGAATTAGTAAGTACCTACTATCATGGCATTCTATGCTGCCACGATAGTACATACTAATTCCATGCAATTAGTATGTACTATCGTGGCAGCATAGAATTAGTATGAACTATCCTATACTATTAAATGAGCAATCTCTTTTTTCACCAGAGCAGAGCTCGGTTGACCAGGTACTGAGTTATTAAAAGGTATTTTTGGTGTATTCTTCTTCTTACCGCTGCCCTGAAAACGGTGAGAGCAGCCCCCACTTACTTCGAGCCCACTTTATTTAGTCTAATTTATTTCACCGCTGCTCTCAAAATGGTTTGAGAAAACATCATGAGGAAATCTGCATGTCCTTTAACAAAAAAAATCGAAGACTTGTGACATCCACCAACCCGCACTGGGCCCGCGTGGTGGATGCCACAATCCCGCTCACGGAGAGGAGGCCTATGTACCAGCAGTAGGAACGTTGTGAGTAGGCTGATTATGTTTTTATGCCTAAAAAAACTATGAATCCACAAACTGCAATACGCTGCGTGGTCTAACGGTCACATTTTCTTAAAGAGGAGGCTTGAGTCCCTGCAGTGGAAACAATACAGGCCGAGTATGTGGTTATATTCCCACATAATAGGACTGTAGTACATTGTACACGTTAAATGATTATTAGAGATCCGAAACATAATCTTTTGTAAAGATACTAGCTACGACTATGAGAATCGATCTCTTATACAGTTGCTTTAAAATCAAAATAAAAAGAAGACAATTATTCTTAAAATAAGTTTTAAGTTATCATTAACTGTTACCTAACCAATTAGGTTAACTCTCACAAGAAAAAATACTTTATTTTTAGTTGAAGCCGCCATTTCACTTCCCAGACAAAATGATTTGCAGCGATGGAAAAATGAAAGAATTCAAGCTACACACGTCGAAAATTCCGTACAATTTTCAAAATAGTGCGGGTTTGGTGTACGAGGCACTTGAAGTTGCTAGATGTATCAGAGAAGGTGGGTTCTTTTATGATATTCTGGCTCGCTTTTGACAAATATCTCACCTGATGGTAAGTGATGATGTGGATGACGGTGGTACAGGCTTGCCTAGAATTAACCTATATACCCTAATCAATCGAGTCTTAAAGTCTCCCGAGTTATAGATATCGGGAGACACAGACTCCAGCAGGGAATTCCAATCATTACAGTACATAAAAATATATAAAGTCATTTTTGCATTCTAAAAGCGGTTTGTGCGTGTGCCGGGGCCAGCCACCAAAAAACATGACGTTGGCGTATCGCCTTATGAGGTCGTCCGATGTGTATACGGCTTGGAAAAAAATAGTAGTAACACCGTAGCATTCGTTGCAAACAAAAAAATATAGTAGGTAATGAAAAAAAAAAAGTAGACTTTGCCAGATACAACTTTCAAAAATGTTGAGTAATATAAAAGCTTAATTAACCATTTGTTATTTATTTCTAGGTCTGACAGAATCACCACGGATGTCCCTCGGTGAAAGTTTGACTTTAGCCGTTCTGGAAACCAAAGTTCGAGACAAGTTGGGAGTGCGTTTTGATTGTGACGTTAATTCTTAAATGTCAAAAAGAAATAAATATTAAAGTTTCGTTACATGACTTATTATTATTATTATTCATTTATTAAACAAGTTACAATGACTCATAGATACAATACATTACACATACAACAAACAATTTACATTAACAATACAATACACAAAGGCCAATATGGTTGATTTTTATTATATTTACTTACAACTACTATGTTAGTGATACAATTACACAAATACAAACAACAAAATAAATAACTTCTACAGCATTCCAGCTGAGATACGGGAGCAACGACTCACTATACAGCAGTCCAGCCTGTCAGCAATAACTCCCAGGATGCTGTTGGAACTGGCTCGCACCCTGCGCACCAAGGACGCACATCTTTTACGCATTAATGCATAAAAGCAATCAACACGCAAATCCGCAAACATCCCTGATGCGCTACAGAAGCGAGGCAACCCCATCAACACCCTGAAAGCATTATTGTACTGCACGCGAAGGGCACTGTACGACCTTTGCGTAAAATGTACCCACAGGCCACAGGTGTAAAACGAGGAACAGAAGGCTCTAAAAAGTGTTTTTTTAACCTCCGTAGAAGCACGCTTAAACCTGTGGGCAATCATATTCGCTCTGACCGACAGCGCCCTCCGCTCTCTCTCAATATCGTCATCATCCTTAAGGCTAGTGGTCAAAACATGTCCAAGGTACTTGAAAGAGTGCACTCTCGATAACGGTACACCATTCACCATTACTGAAGGCACCGTTTCTGGACATTTTCCACCAGCCCCAAACACCATCACGACACTCTTTTGCACATTATACAACAGGCCATGAGCACTGGCGTACGTCTCACACACACTCACCAGTTTCCTCAGGCCACAGACTGAAGCACTGAGCAGCACCATGTCATCTGCATAGCTAATGTTGTTGACACATATGCCATCTATATAACATCCGACTCTGGTGCTACTCAGCTCCCCAATCAACTGGTCCATGTACAGGTTGAAGAGTGTAGGAGAACTCAGACCCCCCTGCCTCACACCTGACTCAAGACCATATGAACTCGAGTAAGCCCCGTCCCACCGAACACTATTGACCTGGTTCCCGTACCAAAATTTAAAAATATTTATAATTTCAGGTGGTAGCTTCGCATCACTAAGCTTTTTCCAGAGAGTGTCATACGAAACCAGATCAAAAGCACTGGACAGGTCGAGGAAACAAGCGTAAACCGGAGTGCTACGGCGTGTGTAGTACTCCACAGCGTGCTTAAAGCCCAATATGGCACTATCGGTAGACAACCCAGGTCGAAATCCAAACTGGTTGTCATGCAATCGAATATGTTTATTTAATTGCGCATTAAGCACGCTGTCCAATACCTTAGACACAACCGTAGCCAGTGAAATAGGTCTATAGTTATTCCTATCAGTCAATCTTATGCTTTTTTAATTCAAAAAGAGAATTATACCTTATGATTCTTTAAAACCTAACCGCAAAAAAATTACTCCCCGTAAAAAAACCAATGCCCTTTCACAATATGGCTACAAGACGACTTTTCCTGACGGGTTCATATTTTTTTGGCACGTATTGTATTTTTTTTACGATTCTTGAGCGTGTGAACAAGGTCGTAGAAGTTTATCACCCACAATAAAAACGATTCGGATTGATTCTTTTAAGCACGATATGATTGTCCCGGGTTCAAAATATTGAATCCGTCAACCAAAACAAATTAAAATATATTATTGCACACACTAGTAAATTGTTGGTGGAACATAAATTTCAACTGAAACGTTCATTCAGTATAAATCCTGTCTATCGAAGAACTAATCCGGTACAGAACAATATAGCTTGTTGTGGTAAATAGCGGAGATTAAGCCCTTTTCAAAATGGGGACGGGGCGGAAGTGAGGCCTGCTTAGTGTTAATACCCAGTTACTGATGATTTCGAGATAAATAATGTTTAGTATAGTGACAGTATTAAAGCAACACTATATTAGTGTATGTGTTGAAATATTTAGTATGTTGATACATGTATTTTTTCCGAATATCTATTCAAAGAGGCGTTTACATTATGGCTATTGGTGCTTATGGCTGGTTTCACAGCTGTCCGAGAGTGTCCGTAAGGGCCGTCCTTATCCGGGAGACCTGTACGGGTAGCGTGCGCAGTGCTCTGAAACGAGAGAGTAGTACGATACGTTGTACGGGCTCTACCCGGAGCGGGTCGCGTACGGACCAATCCGCGTCGCTGTGAAACAATGTTCTAGCTACCCTTTGAGGATTAGATATAGGCGTGATGTTATGTGTTATGGATAAAGTAATTAATTTAATTAATATAAATAAATTCTAAAACATGTTAAGGTCAAACGTAGATATTTAGGTACTAACTATAGTTTGACCGAGACCGCTGTACCGCGCCTTAGGTATGTGCGTGGCGAGACGGGAGGGATGTGCGGGCCGCTTTTCCGTCAACGCTCGTTCATCAACGGTGCCCCCCGCCTCGCCACGCCTTTCGAAGACGCGGTACTGTGGTCTCAGTCAAACTATAGTTAGTACCTAAGTATCTACGTTTGAACTTATCATGTCACAAAAACCCTGTCCGATCCGTGAGGGGTTATTAAGAATCGTACCTACTGAGAGTCTATTTACGTGGTAATTTTCTGGAAAACGGAAAACACAAGTTTTCCGCATTTCTTTTCAATGGGGTATATTACCGGGTTATTACATGGCGGGAGGCCATCGTTTAGCGGGTGTCTAAAAGTCATAACTTATGACCCCTGTTGAAAATTTACCAATTTTTTATGGGATCAGGATAAAGCTGTGTTCACACTAGCGCGACGCGACAGCGCGACGCGACACAGGTTATTGTTATTGTTATATTCTTAGAAATTGTATTGTTCGAGTCGCGTCGCGCTGGTCTGCACAAGCCTTAATATTAGTACCGACTAAAAACATGCATTTGAAATAGCTATAAACTTTTTATTTTCAATAATAATTTAAAAAAAACTTTTTGGTATTGTATTGCAGTAGCGTTTCGGTCTTAAAAACACCGTGAGTTATAAAAACAGTAAAATATACTAATTTACTTATACAAGTAATATAGCGAAATATGTGGGTTTATTATTAAGTACAGCTCTGTCTATCCCTTGAGGAATACAAGCATCATGTTATGTCAAAGGTATTTTGTTTAATGCGTGCGCACAATTGTACCTTCGTAACAAAAGTATATTACGGTATAATTTCTGTTTCATATTCACACTGAAAATGAGTCCATTCCCTCCTTATTATTATAATACGGACTCGGTATCATAATGATGGTTGTATAAAACCTAGTAATTTACAAGTAAACCTTCTGGGACGTAACAACAATAGATTAGGGTCACCGATATTAATTAAAACTTAATTTTATATTGCCTGGAAGGTCATGTTGCTAAAATAACTTTAACAAAACTACAACACTATTACCCAACCCACTTCCCACTTTGCAATAATAATATCCTAACTTTATTTAATACGAGTATTATACGAGTACATGCGAAGGTGAGTTTTTTTATTTATCTGTTTGTTCGTTTGTTTGTTTGTTATGATTTCACGCTAAAACGACTTAACAGATTTGGATGAAATTTGGCACATGGGTAGACCATGATCCGGATTACGACATTGGGTACTTTTTATCCTTATATTCCTACGGGATCAAGACTTATGCGGGTGAAACCGCGGGGCCATTCAATAGGGCAATTTTAACATAGAGAGTTGTATGGGTAATTTAAATTACATATAATTCTGTTACGTTCGCGAATCACATTTTTATCAATATACAACCTGATGTTGACCTGCATATTGCAAAAAATGTAGGATAAGTTGAATTTTGCGGGTAAAGGCTCCTACAAACAGGCGCGACACGCGACGCGACTCAAAGATACCGCTCGGCGCGCGACGTGCGGTGTCTTTGTGTCGCGTCGCGTGTCGCGCTTGTTTGTAGAAGCCTTAACCTGGCGCTTTCGCCTCAAATAGTTTCACAAGTAGGTTAATATTTTATTTTTATGAATCCCTTTGTCCTACTAAGTTCTCTCTCTAATTATTCTCTTCTTCCCTGATGTCAAATTCTCTTGATAAATGATAACACTGACCCACTTGCCTGCTAAAAGTTGTTATAATCTCCGCCTACCTTCCATAAATAATCAGTCATCTATAACCAATTTCCCTAAAAGCACAATTTCCTTAATTATTTATATAAAAATTTTGGTCGGCCAGATCTATTAGAAATTGACGGGGATATCGCTCCAATATAAAATTTGAGAGGTGTCAAGGGACACCCGGATGGAACGAAGTTCGAAGAGAGAGAGAGACAGACAGAGAAACATGCGCACGCCGCACAGCTTACAATAGCAAAAAGTGTCGTTACAACTTTTCATGAGAATTTTTTCCGTCTAGCCCCCTTTCACAACGCGCGATAAGGAACTTCGTTCCAATAAAGTCAGAAAACAGGCTATTTCTTCTTCTAAAGTAGGTGCCGATAAAAAATTTACATTAAGGTTTTGTGCAGACTAGCGCGATGCGACAGCGCGACGCGACAGCGGTTATTGTTATACCGTCAAGTTTTCTTAGAAATTGTATTGTTCGAGTCGCGTCGCGCCGTCGCGCCGCGCTGGTGTGTACGAGCCTTAAGTATAATGTAATGTGCAAGCTACGACTATTATTAAATAAGATCTTTCTCAAAAGGAACTCAAAAGAAATGTATTGATTATTTGAATAACTAAGTTAAATAGCCCACAATATGACGGGACGGGTTTTGGTTTTTTCACCCCCACGGTGAAGCTCTTGGCCTGCATCTCATCTGATGGTAAGTGATGAACAGGCCGAAGGTGGAATCGAGCTTCAGCCGGAATCCTCAACCTCAGACTGGCTATCTTACTTCTAACTGCCGAAACACAACAATGCTGTTAACATTGTTGCTATGGCGACAGACTTAGATAAGATGGTGGTAGCCAGGCGGAATTAAGCTTCTTGCAGACTACCGCGACGCGACACCAGTTATTGTTATACCGTGAAGTTTTCTTAGAAATTGTATTGTTCGAGTCGCGTCGCGCCGGTCTGCACGAGCCTATAAACAAACCAAAACCGAGCAGAAAAGTTTGCCCCCACTGGGGATCGAACCGAATTCTGGGTCTGAGACAGGTGGTCTAACCACTAGACAGAGGCGGTTAAAACGACGGCTTAGTACCTACCACTAGCTTCATCTGCAGACCTCCATTAAAATACTGTTGACTGATTGAATTAAAGTTATCAATTTAATGTACCTACTTAGTAAGTTTGATTAAGCGAAAACGTGTGGAAATGAATTTTCAGAAATCGCCAATGCTAAACCTTCTCTATTCAAATAGACCTGTTGGCAGAAAATTGTTTATTCGATAGAACAGCTGACCTCCCATCATTCATGGAGACTCTTCTATTGTCTCAGTCTGACATTACACGAAGTTGACCTAAAGCTTCCATTTCAGGCATTCTTCAGTAAAGGCTTGCTTGGTTAGTCTTGCCCTTTTTGCCTTTTGTATCATTACTCGTTTCTCACTTCACCTTTACAGGAGTAGTTTAGGTGCTATTGTATTCGATATTTGGTCCGGTTTATCGTCGTCAAGTGTGCACTGGACCCTTATGCTGTCAGGTGTTTAGCAATCTACACGGCTTACAAAAGTGACGAGAAGTTAAGTTTCAAATTATTTATTCGCTTAGAGCCAAGGTGTATATAGCGTGTTCTTTAGGCAAATAAATTAAACACTGGGAAGTGGTGAAGGGCAAGCATTTAGCGTCAAAAGCTACAAAAAAAACGGCCAAGTGCGTGTCGGAACATACACTTGGCCGGTTTTTTGTTACTTTAGACGCTCAAAAAGGGAGTATCCACCTTAAGTTATCCCAGATTTGATCACAGGATAACTCAGGTACCTACATTTTAAAATTCATAGATGTTTTAAGCAGAAAGAACAGCAGTCATCTCTCTTCTTCTCACTCAACTCCGTATCAAATTATCAACGATCTTTTTCCATCTATCTCTAAAGAACTAACATGTTTCCTCTAGCTTTTCTGCAATCTGTGGGAGTGATTTCGTGAAAAGGGACGGAAGTGACCAAATCAAATTGTGCCGGGTCGCACTATTTGATTTTACCAATGAGCTCGCGCGATGCTAGAGTTGGCCGTCAGATGGTACCAACCAATTTTCCGAGAGGTTGGTACTGTCAGCCAAGATGTCAGATGTTACATATCATATGCGACTACTGTAAGGCTCGCTTGTTTTTTCACTCATTTACAACTTTCCTTTTATTTGTTTCGATTTTCAGACACTGCTAATAACTTTTGAAAATATGCAATTTTAATCAAAGTTCTGTTCTGATGATAAAAGAGTAAAATTGGCTCGTTGATTGTTTAAAAACAATCCTTTGAAGACTTTGATAGAATTTTTGATGTACTTTTAAAAACATTTTAGATTATTTAAAATTTCTTGTTTGTGGGGTAAAATATTTGGGAATGCCAGGTGTGCCTTTAGGAACGATGAAAGAAAACTATACAAAACATTCACAATATTGCAATGTCTGCCTTTGTTAGTAGAGCTATGTTAGTAGGGCTACTTAAGTCCCACTAGCGTGCAGTGTGTTTGTACCTTTTTATGGAATGGAGAAGATGATAGTAGTCTCTGCATTTACATCCCACTTAGTCCTTTTTTGATCAGGAATGTGCATAAATGCTTTGCTCTCAAAAGTTTTTGCACAGTGGAAGCGAGCTGGGCCCGTAACCTGTTAGTAGAGCTATTTTAGTAGGGCTGCTTAAGTCCCCCTAGCGTGTAGTGTGCTTGTACCTAATTGTGGAATGCAGGTAAAACTGGTTAATAAAAATAAAAGCCGAGACAAAACGTATATTTTTGTTTTATTCACTTTGACAACATTCAAGGTAATGTATCCGACAGAAGACAGAACATGAAAAATTTAACTACGAACAAAAATGATCGATATAAAAAAATATAGACTCTCTTTTTATTCTAACAGCCTTTTATGAATGTGACTGTTTCGTATTTGGGTTCTGATAGTTGTTGGACTAATTCCAAGGTCAGTTTATTAATTGTTACAAAGTTAATTCTTAAAAGCGCATCAGATACGACGCACAGCTTAATTGTTCTTGTTATTGTTGTTACTTGTTACCTACACAAACTGTTATTTTTTCCACTTTGCAATCGGTATTTTGTAGGTTTGATTTTGTTTTCATTTTGTAAATGTCGCAACAGATTATGTAATTGTCTTTGGCCTCTGACCCTGACAGCGGGGAATAGATCAAATTTGTCAAACTTTTCTGTTGTGAGTGATGGATACGAGGCTTTTGGCTCATCTGTAAAGTGGTATTGTTTTGTTTTTTTTTTTTTTGTAATGTGGGTTTGGTTTGTGCAGAATAAACACTTTTTCTTTTCTTTTTTTTTTTCATCCTACAATTAAAAATAAAATTACACATTTTTGATTGTGCAATAAAACATGGGTTTTGCGAATCGACCAGTACTGACTTTCAGCGTGAGAAAGCGAGTAAGAAGATACACAAAATCTTACTTAACTCAGCTAATATTTCAGGCAAACAAAATACGCGTGAACTTACACAATATCTCAATTCAACGCTCCTAATGCGTGTCTATAAATTATCCATTACAATCTAATGCTCTCAGAAGCCGTTTTGAAATATTTTCTCCCTTACCGCCGTAATATTTAGGACGTTTCGTTTAACGCCGCCATTTTTCCGAGTCGATTTACAAGGCATTAAAGTTCCATCAATATGTGAAGGGTAAATATTGATAACTCCTACGCTGTTAATTCTCTTTTGATAGCGCCTTTTTCAAACCCATTTTATTGTTGTATACCTAGAAAAAATAAAATTATGAAAAGTATTTATTGTGTCTCGCTCAGGAAGATCACAAACTAAAATGAACAAAATCAAAATATAAAAAATTAGAGCCAACTACAAGAAAGAACAAGACTACAAGATGACCAGTTTCAAAATTCGAACCGAAACGAACTTCCATCGCATAAAATATGTTGTTATAGAATACGTTGCCGCCGAACATACGCCCGACCGAAGTTCGGTTGTACGTCAAAACGTGACGTAATTTCGGCAAATCTGTTGCTAGTAATTGACATAGCATTGCAGGCGCAATCACGCCGTAGTTCGGTTGCGTATCTTCGGTATAGTGTGCTTAAGCACTTTGTGCCTAGCGAAGACAGATCTCCTTTGTTTATTTTTTACCAAGGGTATAATTAATAAGCAACAGTACAACGATCAACGATTTTATTTTATTTTTTGGCGCGTGGCCAAAATCGGAACTAACGCCGCTATCTTGTTTTTTTAATACAATTTCTGTGACAATTTCACAAACGTTTACCAACAGCGCCTCTCTGTCAATGTCATATAGGCACCAAAATATCCTTGCAGCACTCTGCCGACATAGTAACCGGAGTACAACTCCTTTATGATACTGGTTTCTGCCACAGCTAGCAGGTAGACTCATTAAATTATGATTAAAATTCTAAGTTAAAATTTTGTAAAATCTAAAGAAACAATACAAAACAAACGTTAAAGGAAGCCTTTTAAATACCAGCGCCATTTAAAGTTAATAGTCTAAATTCTAAATAATACTTCTTTGCTCCAAACTCTTTGTTAAACGCGAACGGCAATTTATGACAGTACTCTGTAAGCTATGTTAAGTTGTGTCAAGTCTATTTTGAATAATTAGGTCCTTTCTAAGTACCCTGTTAAATGTGTAAAATATCACGTAAATCACGAACTAGAGGAATAGTTTGTAATTTACGTGGTCATTTTGAAACCAACCGTTTTAGTCAGTAGAACTTGTAAATCATTTTCGCTTTCAGTGAAAATACAGTATCTTATTATTTAAATTTAAGTAAAGTATTAAAATTGTTCCAGTTTATTCCTGTAAGTACCTAGTTTAATTTTAATAACAAACTCAAATGTTGTAACTTTGTTGTTATAACAACAACAACAGTGATCATTAGTATGTAGGTACCTGAATTTTAGTGATCTTTACCTACCAGTAGCGGCTTTATTCTCTTCAACTGTCTTTGGGCACCTAGTTATGACCCATGAATCCGTTTTAGGCCAGTGTTCTCTCAAATACTTTCCGGTTCACACATTAATATAGGAGCAATATATTAATACAATAAATTGGATACACGAATCAGGAAATCATAACTCCATCAAAATGTCGGATATAACCATTACAAATTCGCTTCATACTTCAATAGGTAATTAATTGTCCGTTAATTGGTTTCAGAAGGTAATAGAAATGAACCCGATCGCCGTGGTAAATGGACCCGATCTTTGGATCACTGATCGCCGTTATAAAGCTAATTTACAATATTATCGAAGCAGTTTTACGAGCGTTGATTGAGATATGCCAGTTAGTTGCAGTTTACTCGCTACGTCCTGCTGTGCGCTGGCAGCTTTGTTAATAAGGTAATTAAATTCCAATTATATCATTCTCTACGTGCATAGCCTTTTCTCAACTATATACGAGTACCTATTAAGCTTAATAAACGAGTATGTTATAAAGGAAAACTTAGAATAATAATAATATAGTAAATAGTACTAGCCTCCACACTAGGATTCCCTGTGTCGTGGAGACTAGTCTCTTTTGTCTTACAACTTATAACGTACAAAGTAGGTACTTTAGGTGGGCACATGCGTAACATCGGTCGGTAAGATTTTTGAAGCGACAATAATCGAATGTTATTCCAATATATATTGATATATTTACATGTTACTGGGGTGAATTCACAAAAGTACTATTGTTTACATTATGTTATAAACAATTGATCTAAGTATATATTTGTTGCTTTAATTTTCTTTTCTTTTTCTTGGTGTGTGTGACTTAGCTATAGTATTAGGTTAAGACCTGTAATGGTAGTTTTTAAGGCATTTAAATAAATAAATAAATAATACAATAAATTCAACTAAACATCTTGTAATAAACTTAGATGCATTAAATTTAAGTGTATATACTCGTAGTATTGTATTGTATACGTGTGTAGGGTTTGGACCAACCGAAGATAGAACCAGGGCGAGGAGAGCAATTCCTTTCTTGACATCCTGAACATTTCACAGAAATGAGAAGAGAAGAAGGAGAGAGTTTCTTGCCGGCTCTTCTCCATTGCAAACCAATTAGAATAGTGCACCTAGCTTTTGATGTTTCATAAGTGCCCAATTGTCCATTTAGGTTTAATTATTAAAAATTATAAATTTATTTCATGTCAGGCCCCATGTGCTGTGAAAAAATATATTTTAAAACTCAGACCAAATAAAAAACCAAGACAACGCTGTCAACAGTGACGTGAAGCCGGTTTCGTAAACATGTGGGCACTTAATAAGTGAGGTGTAGTTTGATTGTTGTTTTATTGTAAGGTTGTAAATGCGTGCGTGTGAGCGTGTATGCACAGAGGGGCGGTGTAGTTTTGGTATGCTTCACTGTATTGTTCGCAGCGCTGTCTTGGTTTTTTATTTGGTCTGAGGTTTGAAATTGAATTTGATTTTATTTTTTTAACTATTATTTGTTCTATTTATTTACGACATTGTAAAACTAACCTTTTTAATAAAAGTTAAGGGTTTATCAAATAACAAGGTTGAGGCGGCGGTAATTTGGTATACTTAGGCTGTGTAGGTTTATTTCCATACTGGATTTCACTCTGGGCGACAAAACTAAATTGATGTAGAAGTTCTAAAAATGTCTACGAACTTATGGTGTGGGTGAGAATTTTTAATTTTATCTCAAAAGCGGAGTAAATCAGTATAAAGTCAGACACCATGTATTGATACTTTGATTATTAATTTATTTTATTTTATTACCTACTCGAGAATGCTTAACAGAAGTTACGTCGTTTGGAGATAAGGTGATTTTTTTTCAGAAGTTGCCCGCTGCCCACATCTGCTATGCATATGATATTGCTGATATCCATTGGTTAGTATGTCAAAGTCAAAGTCAAATCATTTATTTCAAATAGCCCCTTGTAAGGCACTTTTGAACGTCAAAACCTGTCACTACCTTACCTACCTTACCTTAGGTAAGATAAGTTAATTATTTTGAACATTGCTAATAATTTAAGAACTCACTTATAGTGTAAGGTCTCCGCCACGAGAAGCTATAAATTTTGTAAACAAAGAACTTCTACTAAGTTACATAGCGAAACAAATAATCCCAAATTCAATCAGCTCAAAGCAACATACGTGTAATACGAAACTAACGAGCAATTTCACTTGGTCGGGGTATATTTTAGCGATATAAAGCGTCAAAGTCTAATGTTTTGTGGTACTGGAACCTAGTACCACAAAACATTAGACAACAGCGATTTATAATTACTTTTGAGTTGATTGAATTTGGGATTATTTGGTGTTGATTGAATTGTCGCTACGTAACTTAGTTACGTAATACTTTGTTGACAAAATAATGTATAGCTTCTTCAACAGTGTATAGCGTAAGTTCTTTGTTTACAAAATAATGTATAGCTTCTCGAGAGGGGGACTTTAGTGTTTCATAGATAATCTAAACTAATGTTATAGAGAGAAAAGATTTGATTTTTTGTATGTTTGTTTGTTACTCTTTCACGCTAAATGCCTTAACGGATTTGGATGAAATTTGGCACATTGGTAGACCATGACCTGGGTTAGGATACTTTTCATTCCGATATTCCCACGTAATCGAGACTTCTGCGGGTAAAACCTCGGGGCGCAGCTGGTTCTAAATAAATCGTGATACAAGTTATTAGTGCCCCTTGTGTTAGTAATTATTGTCTGAAAAGTAGGTATCCCGTTATTTGATAGAACAATTATTTTGAATCTAGGCTAGGCTAATGTTGAATTACAAGTACCTACAAGTGTTGTTTTGACTTATTTCTTACAAATTTGACTTATAGACTTAGTTTGTTATATTTCGCTTTGTTACTTCAGAATATTTATGTAATCACCTTGTTCCAGTTTTGCTTGATATTTATTTATTTACTTTTATGAAGATGTAGTAGTGTTCTTATTTCATTTACCTAGATGAAATTTTCCAGAAGGTTTCATTCTTATTGTAGGTCTTCTATTAATAAATTACCTTTTTGTTGGTATTTTTTTGGCACAATTCAGTCATAAATCAACAGCGGTTAGAACAATGAATTCGATGACTTTCAACCAAAAATAATAGACGCAATTTGTAGTGTGTGTAGTAATAAATAAAGTTTTCTTGACACTCAGTACTGTCACAGAATAAATAAGTAGCAGTATTATATCTCGGTAGTGACCTTGAAATAATTACCTATAGCCGCTCGGTAGATATACCTTACGCGTCCGTGCGTAACTGCTGCGCACTCGATACTGTTGCGTACTGATATACACTGAGATTTCAAAGCGCGTCGTTTCGGCCGTTTTCTATGATGACAGAATACTGTAAAAGAAAGAAAGAAAATACATTTATTTGCGGTATACATGACGCAATGAAAGAACAAAACACGAAAATAAACAATTTGGGGGAAAATATGCGTCACATCCACGCCAAACGGCCATCGCTCAGCATAATGCTGCGACCCTATGCGAGACAGAGCCCCAACGCTAGTTTTCAGCGACAGCCGGCGTTGAACTGATGACGTCAACCGGTGCAGCATATAGTGAAATAACAAAATAAGATAAAAATAAAATGAATAAATACAATACTTAGTTCTAAATGTTTATATAAAATATAATATTTAAAATGGTAACATTTCATACCGTCGGCTACTCACGCGCCGCGGTCTTATACCGCGGCGGTGTACTTATTTATACTGTGGTACTGTCAAGGAGGTTCCACAGTTTCTACCTATTGCTGCCTTTCCTCGTACTTTTAACCGACTTCAAATAAGGACGGAGGAAGTTCTCAGTTTTTTTTCGCTTTCCACGACGCGAGTTGTTTCAACCCAATTCCTAATGTAATAACAAAGTTAAATTAATACTGATATGAACGTAAAAGTTACTGCTGTTTTCTCATAACATGATATTAAGATAATAATCGTAACGGAAGTACATTATCTGTTGCCAATACCTACACCTGAAAGCCTTATTACTGTTATTTAATATTACCTCCACGTAACCACGATATTACTGGCCATACAGGCTGTTTCTGATTTCGTGATGTGTTTTCAATCTCTGTGATATTTAATAAAACATAGGCAGTCATGGGTACTGTCGACAGAAGTAAAAACTGAAAATTATGAAATGCTTTCACTGCTAACCAACCGCAATACATTCAACTCAACTGAACTCAAAGCATGTATTTCAAATAAACCAATTACAGGCACTTTTGAATTGTCAAGGGGTCGGTCAGTCAGAAAGATGAAGCTAGTTGTCCATTCCAACGCGTAGTAGGTTCCTATGGGGAAGAACGGGTAAGAAACATTACGGACACTCTCACGTCAGTACATAGCTACCGATATACTTTTACATTAGCATGTTGGTGACGCGAATGCATAAGATTTTCGCCTAACATAAATCGCTCAACGCGCCTAAACAAGTTTTTACTTAAAAAATACGTAGGGTTTTAGTATAGTTAACAATAGGACTACGATCTGTCTGATGACTTGCGGTGTTTCATTCTCACCGATTGATTCATTCATAATCAAAAATTAATATATTTTATTTCACATAAACCTACATGAGCACTTATGAAACGGCAGAAACGCCATTCGTGGCTCTAAAATATGCAGTCAGAGAAATGAATAGTTAAACTGATTAACAGTAGATTTTCCTGAACTTAACCAACCACAGCTTCATTAATAATCGGTGTTAATAATAGATTTATCTTTTCCTAAAAGTTTAACTAAAGGCGCGTACGCACGAACGAACAAGAAAATGGTGAACACGAACATCGAAAACTTTTTCTAATGTGCGTATCACTAACGAACATCAAACACTGTGTTCGTCAAAAATGTTCGTGACTAATCCATGGCTACTAAAGAAAGCGGGGTAGTTGAGCGCGAATACAAATCGAACCGTGTATGTATTCACTTTGCTAATTTACATCCACATGAACGAACCAGATGTTTCGTGTTTGATGTTCGAGTTCACCATGTTTTGTTCGTTCGTGCATTCACGCCTTTCTGTATATATAGGAAACGGGTTTATTTGAAAAAAAAAACCACATCTCTTTCAACAATTGTCGGCTGTCAGAAAGAATCCAATACGGACTCAATACGTAAATCAATTGTGTCAAGTAAAATGTAAAACCGCACTAATGCAAAAAAGTTTTTTGGTATTGCCCCCCGCATTTATAATAAAGTACCTAATGCTATTAAAAATATGACTGTTTTCAAATTCAAAAGGGCACTAAACGAAATATTAATTGCAAAAAGTTATTACACAATTGACGACTTCCTTAATGATGAATCACTGACTGATTGACATGCTAATAATCCATTTTTTATTATTTTTATTATTGATTACTGCAACCTTGTTGACATTTTTGTATTAATTTGACATTTACTGTACCTAATTCGAATGATTTGACATTAATTTATATTATGTATTATTATAATTTCCTAATTGTTATTTAAAATTATAATGTCTTTAAATTTGTGTAAATTAAATATGATTTGCATGCCCATGTGATGGTAGAACATGGAGGACTTTCATAATGAAACATCAATGTAATAATTACCCATGTTTGCAAAGTAATAAATGATTTATGATATGATTCAAATAGGTACGACAAAACTTGAATTACACAATAATAAGAAAATTAAATAACACCAAGACGATACCTACAAGATAGCGTCGTGTAAAGTAATTGAGGGAATATAGAAACACCCTGTATTACATATTAGGATTCTCTGTCCCGAATATATCTACACACACAGATAATACTCGTCGAATATAATACTTTAAGCACGTGAATTTTGCTTTCATTATGTTTTCATGGATGATTATCACGGTGTTTGATACCTTACAATTTATTTTATAGCCATACATTTATTTTTATAATTTTTCCATATTAGTATTGGCATGTCGTGTATCTGAGATCTTATAATGGCTAAGGTGTATGTATGGCTTGAGTCAAATATTTAAAAGAAATTGAAATGGATTGATTGATTTGGATTGGATGGTTTTCCGTTTCAATTCTTTACTTAAAATTTAGTTATTTTTCATAAAATTTTATTTTTTTCTAGAAATGAGATAGAGAAAAAAAATACCTACGTTTATTTGCGGTAAGGTATTTATTACCTTCATGAGCCTTCATGCTGGAACCCTATGCGACACAGAGCATACCGTTCTGTACACCGTATTATTTCACAGTACGTACCTAAACAACTTTCGGTAAAATATTTCATCCCTACTTAAGAGCCAGGTAAAGGACAACGCTGATAATAGCAGCACGGCTTCGTTACGGCAAATAACTTGTCATTCAAGTTAGGATTTTAACTTAAATGCCTTAAAGTCTATTTTACGATGGCTATACAGAAGAGTAGGCCTGCGAGCCGTCGCACGTCGCGCCGACAGCACGCTTCAAGCGAGGAGCCCGCTCCCTGCCTGCAGGCGGTATGCATGCCGGCGCCTCGCCGAACGCGCGATGACACCTCGCCGACCACGCCGAGAAGCATCGCCGGCCGCGCGGAGACGCCTCGCTTGTGAATGAACCATTAGCTGTCACCTCACCGTTGACGTGCCGGCAGCGAGCGATCGCCTTGCTGACGGCGCGTTGGCGACTAGCGGTCGCCTTGCTTACGACGCGTTGACGACTAGTTTTTTAAAGGCGGTGCCCGGGGCGTTACTGCGCTGGAGCGGTACTGTTATAATGGGCGATGAACTTTAGGATTAAACTAAATAATTTTATGGAACGGATATATTATGTAAGTTCAGAAAAAAAAAATAGGTACTATGACTAGTTTGGGCTTATTTCTGTATTCTTTTATCTCTAATTTTCTCTAAAGCTTTCTATATTGAAAATATTAAAATAATCCCAGATATAGATCTATCATAAGCTATTCCATGCATGCATTACATTTTTTCAGCAATTACAGGGGCCTTGTATTCATTAAGTACGTGATCCAATTATAATAAAAATATAATTAATATGAGGAAATTGTACGGTGAGCACATGAATGACGTCACGTTGACTTTTTTACAAAATGAGTGAGATTATCTTGTCACTCGTAAATCTCCTTTATCCCCCTTTACCTCCTTTTCCTGGAATTTCTATGGTGTTTATAATAAAGAGTACCTATTTGTTGAAAGTATGATTTTAATAATGATGATCGAGGACTTAATTTTTTTTTTATTCGCAATGTTTCTATAATTAAAAAAAAAGCGTTTCAAAAAATTCTTTTCTGTGCCCTAACAGGGACCATATTTAAAAAAGTGCCCTAGACGAGTCCTTATTTTTGTACCTAGCTTTAAGCATTTTGTAACATGTTTTATAGAATATGGAATGCAATGTGACTAATAAGGATATTGATGTAATTTCATGATAATTATTAAAGCATGTACTAGAAATATTTGCACGGCTGATAAGTCGAATATAGTGACACTAAAATTATTTTACCATGTCATTATGTAAGTACCTATATTATGGCAAATAAATAAAATTTCATTTCAATAAATGCATATGAATATGATAATGCAATGATATAATTAGCAAATGAAATGGTTGGTCCCATTATTTTTCCGACTACGTACTATCAAGATTATGAAAGACAACTCGAAAAGCTGCCAGTGCCCTCTATGCGGCAAAATAATGTATTTGAAAATTACTTACTTAATTAAATTACCTTTTCACTACGCAAGTGTACGCCTTAAGAATAATTCAGGTGATTGCAAAACAATTTATTAAAAATTATAATAATTTTGTTTATTGCATAGGTTTACGACGAATCAATTATACAGGGTGTTAAAGTAATTGCGTGCCATAGCTTCAGGGTGAGTTCAGAGTCGATAAAGGAACCCATAAAAAATAAAAAATAAATACATTAAAAAAAAAGTGTTAAAAAAAATCGAAAATTATCATAAGATGAACCTAATGTAGTAGTACCTACTAATTAAATAGCAATCGTTTAGAATTGATTAAAAAATTGCTTAAAATAGGTACGTTTTTATTTTGTTTAAATGCTAATAAATAATTTCCTAGAGTTACTACCTACTATCGAACGCAATGAAAGTAAGTAATTAAAGTATTTAAACAAATAAAATAATTTTACTTCTAAGCGATTGCTATTTTAAGTTAGTAGGTACCTATTAAATTAGATTGATGTTGCAATTTTTTTTTTTTTTCCTGTGATCGTTTACTTTTTTTTAAGATATTTATTTTTTCCTGGGTTCCTTTATCGACTCTGAACTCACCCTGAAGCTATGGCACGCAACTACTTTAACACCCTGTATAAGAGAGTAATTGGAATTCTAGTATATGCAAACTGGAATAATCTATATGTTTTTGCAGAATATGACTGGATAATTATGGATAGGCAATTAATTATCTGTTTGCAAAATAAAGACTGGTAAAACAAGAAAGCATACTAAACGGCCTTTAGAGGACGAATTTTCAAAAAAACGTTCCTTAGTGCTCAGTGTCGTGGGTATGTGTGTGAAATAGCAGTAATAGGTCCGCGCAAAATTTTAATGTTTTCAATAGCAGATCAATCTTTCAATACTAAACAAATTTGGCGATATCGGCCGGGAAATACTGAAAATAATGCTAGAAATTTGCAACCACACATTGCTTCAAAAATAAAGCCCACGGAAACGCCTTCAGAACAATGCAAAAATGTATTTACTCGTACTCATTAGTCGTATACAAAATGATTCTATTCCGCGTAGACGACGTAGCGTGGCGTAGCATTGTGCTACTGTACACTACTCGTAGCGCTCGTAGCGCTCCGTAAACAATTTTGCTGTTTGTATGAATTTAAGTAAATTAATGTTTGTTGCCAGCTACAATAATGACGTACAGTTTAATTGAAATGTCTACTTTTTGTTTAAACTTTGACGTTAAGATTTAACCAAATAAATACTGTGGGTAAAATTGCTAAAATTGAATATCAAATTGGAATTGTATTCTAATATAACCCTGCATCATAACCGAACGCGAACGTCGAGCTATTACGCGATCGTTTGTATATATTATGAGGTACAGAAGAAAATTGATCGCGTGAGTACGTCCTATTCATATAACAAAGCACCACGATAGCGTACTCAGACCGCGTCCTATTTAAAAGCGATCGTCGCACGAATACGCGATCGTCGCGCTCATTATGTCACTATTTGTTCGGTGAACCTGAACGCGTGGTCGCGCCGATAGTGGGCGTATTCTGGTTTTCCGAACAACAAGTGACATAGGGACGCGATAATCACCGATTCGCGCGGTCATCGCTTTTAAATAGGACGCTCACGCGACGATCGCGTGGTTGTGCGGCGATCGCTTTGGTTAGGGCGCGGCTTAACTCATTGGGGAAGAAAATATATTACTGTTTGTTTCATTTTACAACAGTTTGAATTTACGTCCATATGTAATAAAAAAAATATGAGACATTTTCTTATTAGGAACTGTTAAATTTCAAATAAACAATATTTCGTTGCGAAAACAAACAGTTAGTAAAACAAAGAAACGACATTTAAAGTTTATTATTTAAATTGTCAATTCCTTTTTATACAATTTTCCACTTTTAGAAAATATAACGATCTGCTGAATCGCAAATTCACAATGAGAATTCTGTCAACACAATACAAACTGTTTTGCTGACATTACTCATAGCGCCATCTACGAAGTCTTTACATAAAATTTAAAAAAAGATTATTCTCGCGTACACGACCATCTAACCCCAGTTTTATTCAACCATTTAAGACACAATACAAGAAGTGTTAGAGAACGTAAATTCGTGCGAGCTCCAGTAAATAATTACTATGTCAAAAGAATCAACAAGTATATACCCTACACTGCTCAATAGTATCGACTGGCTGAGAAAAGATAATGGTGTAATTTATCAGTTGATCACTGAACTGAACTATTGAACAAAATATTCTTAATAGTCTATACTATGGACAAGTGATGTTGGAACGTCGGGCGTGAATAGATTCATTTATTGGAACGAAGTTCCTTATCACGCGTTGTGAAAGGGGGCTAGACGGAAAAAATTATCACGAAAAGTTGTAACGACACTTTTTGCTATAGTAAGCTATTGTAAGCTGTGCGGCGTGCGCATGTTTCTCTGTCTGTCTCTCTCTCTCTTCGAACTTCGTTCCATCCGGGTGTCCCTTGACACCTCTCAAATTTTTTATTACTTAGTTTCAGTTTTTATTTATACTTTTTTATTATTATTTTGATTGCTTTATTTACGGCCTATTGCTTTGTTTAAGCGTGCTTCTACGGAGGTTAAATAAATATTTTTTAGAGCCTTCTGTTCCTCATTTTACACTTGTGGCCTATGGGTACATTTTACGCAAAGATCGTACAGTGCCCTTCGCGAGCAGTACAATAATGCTTTCAGGGTGTTGATGGGGCCGCCTCGCTTCTGTAGCGCATCAGGCATGTTTGCGGAATTGCGTGTTGATTGCTTTTATGCATTAATGCGTAAAAGATGTGCGTCCTTAGTGCGCAGGGTGCGAACCAGTTCCAACAGCATCCTGGGAGTTATTGCTGACAGGCTGGACTGCTGCATTGTGAGTCGTTGCTCCAGTATCTCAGCTGAAATGCTGTAGCAATGATTATTTTGTTGTGTGTTTGTGTATTTGTATTACTAACATAGTTTTATAAGTTTATTTTCCATATATAAAAATCTTAATAAAAATCAACCCTATCAGGCTTATTGTATTGTAATGATAATGTTTGTTGTATGTGTATGTATTGAGTCATTGTAACTTGAATAATAAATGAATAATAATAATAGTTTATTTTGGTCTATCCCATAATGAGATTTATTTAAGTACGGTGGTACGGTGTGTCCGTGGCATCACAGTGGGCCCTATCAGAATATCGCGGTTTTTTTTTTAAATATTGCCTCATTATGCTGCGGTAGGAGCCTTTTTGGCCTCTTACAGGTCGTTATTATTCTGTTAGTTTGTAAATGCTACTTTTTTTAATTTTTTTTTTTTTATTAGGTATTACTTACTGTTTGTATTTCCTGTGTGTGTCCCAAATAAAATATTTTTCTTTTCTTTCTTTCTTTCTTACCGTCCACTTGTACTATTTATATCGACCTACTTAGATGTTTAATTAAATTGTTTATACCAAATGTTTAAAGACGAGCGCTAATCCTGTCGACAAACTCTCACGCAGTTCGGCAGTTTTATAAAATTTATATAAGTGTTTGGTACAAAATAAATTATTAATTAATTAATTTATTAAAATTCCTATGTCATGTTTTATGGTGACTTTTCCTTTCATCCACAGGTATGGAGTTTGTAAAAATGAACGTTGTTTCTCTGAACACCCAGCCGGTAAGTGTGTGGTAGTGGCGGGTGTCACCATGGTTGTCTATGTAGCCCTGGTCATAATATCTAGATTGTTCTCAAAATAATAATTCTTATGTTACTATTCATACATACTCGTAAGTATGATTAAAAGGTTATTCGTATGTGTGATTTTTATTATTTGTAGGTATACGTAGCTGGTTTTTTTCAGACCCAACCCTTTTTTTGAGGGTGGGAAATTATCAAATCACTTCTCCCGCTCTGGGCGGAGCGGGAGGGCGTGTCAGACTTTAACTGACTAAAACCCACCCGTGTTCCTTCCGTTGCCTGTGTGCCGGGGTCGCGATATCCCTTTCGGACAAACTCGCAACTCCGGCAGGCATTGGCCCTTCCGGACCCCGTCAGTTGGTGCTGACATCTCTTTGAGGCGCGCTTTCAGACCCAACCCTAAGAATTAGAAATGGAAAAAACAGGATGAAAAACGAATAAACAGAATAAATTTTCTTGCTGTGTGTTTGTCAATTTATTATTAACTAGCTTCTGCCCGCGACTTCGTTCACGTGGAAGTCGTAAGACACCACAATAAACTACAGTAACAGCCACATTTTTATAAAACTTCCCTGTATACTACCTTTGTAGTTTTGATCTCAACTGCAAAAATATACAGAGAGTCAGAACTGGCGACGCGGGAGCAAGCGACGTACAGTTGTCCGTGTGAGAAGCAGCTTATCCTGAGGTCGTCACCTGCAGCCTTCAGTCTGCCCCTGTGACTTGTTGATAATCATCACAAAGCAACGCTCACAAGGAACTGCACGCGCTTAAATTGAAAGGGGTAACTGTGAGGAATCAGGTCATCATACGCGGTATAAACACTGTCTTGCCAACGCCACAACCTGTTAGAATTTTCGCCTCGATGACGTTTCTCTGCAAAGACAAGACTTTGAGCCGGGTTCCATTACACAGCTTCGGCGGAGTTAAGTTCCTAAGGAGCATAATCGGGACACCGAGCTTTAGCTGGATGATGTGCGCTGGAAGTCCAGTTGACGTTACCAAATTCAGAAATTCTACGGGGTAATGTGCGGCATCATCTTGCTCCACAACCGTGTTAACCGGTGGAGGTGTATATCACTTTGCTCCCTTTAATTTGCAAGAGAATACTGTGGTTGATCGCTGCAGCTTGATCATTTTCGGGCGTCAAAATGGCCCGTTCACACACACAGGAATTCTCTTGGTACGTACAGTATTCGACTGATGTCCCCGTACACCAGATGAATCAGATCTTATAAAGTGGGAACTATTTTACCCTGGTAGGGCCACCTGGCCACTCTACTCTGGTAGAGTGCCTTTACCAACTTTTAGAAGAGCACCGGAGAATTTTTAAGCATGTGAATTCCCGCCAAGCCGATCTCGCATGTTGATGGTCAAGTGCAGTCTATGAACTCACAACCATAGAGTCGACCTTTTCAACGAAGCATTCACTCATATCATGATGTTAAATAACTTATAACCTTCCTCATGAATTGGGCTTCATTTCCGACTGGTAGTTCCAGAGATTATTGCGTTCACATAAACAAACTCTTCAGCTTTATTATATTAGTATATTATGTAGATTATAATCTGTTACCAATACACCGTGCTGCCATATAAGCTCACGCAGTGAAAATTTAATAATATCCTTATATCATATTATTTTCAACAAAACATTGAAGAAAACGTAATTTGATTTTACAAATTGGAGTCAATAAACTTTGACGAATGATTATGACGACTTTATTAGTATACAGCGTGTATCAGAAATGTGTAAGGGTGTGATGGTACAGACCATCAATTTGAACAACTTTCTCCATTGTGATCGCGAAAAAATTTACAACTGTCGTATAAAAAAACTTAATACTCGACCCAAATGTAAGAGACGGCTGATTATTTTTTCGCGATTAAGATGTTGGTCCCTGGGAGAAAATTGTTCAAACTCAAACTCAAACTGAAATCATTTATTTCAATTAAACCATTACAGGCACTTTTGAATTGTCAAGGAATCGGTCAGTCAAAAATATGAAGCTAGTTGCCCATTCCAAAGCGTAGTAGGTACCTATGGAGAAGAACGGGCAAGAAACTCCACGGACACTCTTCTCTGTTCAGTTTGATGGTCTGTATCCCTTAAATATGACCACACATTTCTGATACACGCTGTACCTTATATCTAAAGGTAATATTAATAATGTTGTTATTTAGAAGCCTTCTTAATTTCATGTAGGTATAAGAATTATTTTATCTGAATTATTCAATTATTACGCTATGCTCGGCCTCGTTGGTTTAGTGGTCGCATACTGCTGAGTATGAGGTCCAGTCGGTCGATTCTATAAAAAGATCAACGTGAAACTTAGGTGAAGTGAGCGTGAAGTGAGCTGTCACTGTCACAAATCGACCGGCAGGATGGTAGGGATTAACACTATTGACAGCTCACTTCACCTAAGTTTCACGGTGATATTTTTACAGCATCGACCGGCTGGGTTGGGTTCCCGGGTCGAGAAAAGTGTTATAAGGTTTTGTCATCTGAAATTTCTCAGTAGTAGCCCGGAGTCTGGATTTGTGCCCGGTTGATGGCAATAGGCTCGCCACTTATGGGACTTAAACATAACTGGCGAAATGTGGATGTACTATAGGTACACCTCTGCCCAACTCTTCGGGGAAACAAGGCGTGATGTTATGGTATGGGTACGCTGTGAAACAAATTTCGTAATTATTTAGATGATAGGAAAAATCTGAGACGTAAATGAACCATTTTGATAATTTAAAAAAACCGGCCAAGTACGTGTCGGACCACGCACAATGAAGGGTTCTGTAGATGGGATTATTTTGTCCCAAGAACAAACTTAACATTGTAGTTGAAACACATGTTCTCCCATACAGAATGTATGGGAGATCATGTTTTTCAAACTGCAAATTTAAGTTGGTTGATTATTACTCCTTAACCTGTACAGCCTACTTAGCTCTGATAGTTTTCCTTTTAATTTCGTTATATACACTACTACTGTGTGTACAACTATTTAGCTGGCAGGGGGGGGACATTTGACTCATAAAACAAATTTCAGTTAAAAGCTTAATATTACGCAAAGGGATCCCTAGATCCAAAAATGGTTTGTAGATGGACAAACTCACAATATTTTTAAACGACCTTTCTAACGATACCCCACAACATGGGCTTGATGAAAAAAAAAAAACATCTCTACATGTTGGGGAGGTACACAATTTTTTTTTTTTTTTTCGATTTTTTTTTACCACTTTGTCGGCATGATTAATATGTGTGATTAGTGTGTGTATATGTGTGTGTACTAACCGTCTCTGAGCTAAGCCTCGGACAGACAGACGGACATGGCGAAACTATAAGGGTTCCTTGTTTACTACGGAACCCTAATAAAAATGAATGTAGACAGTCATTAACTACAAATTATACATAAAGGTACGAATTAATTACTACAGAGATTATCTTTACAAACAAACAATTTTCCCTATTTACAAGTGAATAAAAAGCCTTCCGCTATTCAACCGCTTCTAGTTCAGAGAAAATTTTATTAAACTTTATATTAAATCAATTACAGAAGTTAGACAGACGTGACAAGTTGGTTGTTCTTGAGAATTCTGTAAAGATCGTGAAAACTTAGGTGAAGTGAATGTGAAGTGAGCTGTCAATCCCTAGCGTTAGATGGGATGATAGTTCAGTTCAAGCTCACTTCACCTAAATTTGAACAGTGAGTTTTTTACAGAATCGACCGCCTGGTAGCACGGGCGGTATTTTTAACGCGACGATTTCATTGAACCGGTCTCTTGAACCGGGCTCTTGAACCGGACTCCTGAACCGGACTCCTGAACCGGACTCCTGAACCGGACTCCTGAACCGGACTCCTGAACCGGACTCCTGAACCGGACTCCTGAACCGGACTCCTGAACCGGACTCCTGAACCGGACTCCTGAACCGGACTCCTGAACCGGACACCTGAACCGGACTCCAGGACTGGGCTCCAACACCGGCTTTTAGTCTAGCTTGACTTGCTTATATTAACCTGCTCGTAACAATATATCTTTCGTCCATTTTCCGCTTGGCCTGGGTTGGAAGCTCCTTGGCGCCAGGTATTGGCGCGACCGACATTAGGACGTGTCCCTTATATCTGTTGTGACATCATCAAACGTGTCAGTTCGTTCGTAACGTTAACGCATGTCTTTTCACAACCTTTTAGATGTTTTTTTCACAGACCATGACTTAGGGTAGGACATAGAATACTTTTATCCCTGTAGAACGTAACCGTGGGATAATTTTCGACCTACACGCGGGCGAAGCCATGGGCAAAAGCTAGTTTACTTATGAATCGTCTGATTTAATAATGCTCCACAAAATTTTCTATAAAAAATTTGTAGGAGTAGGTACATAACAAATAATATAAGGTGAAAACGATTTTGGACAGTAAAATGGGACCAAGATAGGCAGAAGATCAGTAAAATATGGTTCCTTACTTCTGACCTCCAACGAAACTACTCTAATAGACATAAAGGTCGAACTAGTCGTGAGCTCAAACTCACGGGTGCCCATGGCCAAAAAGCACGCTGTCGCACCTGGCTTCGTGGCCGACAGTGATAGTATCAGTTATGAGCAGTTAGACGCTGGTCTACATGCACAACATCTTATTCGCACGCACATAAACACCGTTCCGAACTATTTTAGTCAAACGAGCGCGTAAAAAATTACGAAAAGTCCTCTGGAAAATCGAGTTTTATGTAAAAACCACTGCATATATCAATTACAAATAAAGTTTATTGAACCCTTCGATAATTGAGCTCTGTCGGTGCAGACTTTGTTTGGAGATTTTAAACTTCTTTTATTACTTATTTAGGCCCAAGAAAAGGGAATCTTTGTTGCCTCCTAACTTTTTAATGGCTTATCATTTTACTATTCTGTTTCCGCACAGACAAATTTAATAATGAGACAAAAAGATATCATGTTTAACTTTGGATGCATAATTTCAAACAGTGGAGTAGAACCTCCCCCGACTTTGTATGTATAAAGTATTAATCAATAAATATCATAAAAAATTAAAAACATTAGTTTAGTACAAATATCTTTAATTTCCGAGTCAATGGACCCTAATAAAGTTCACAATACGGCCTCTGAAACTGAAATCAAATATGTGCGGTTCCAAAAGTTTCTTTTGGACGTACAACTTACATAAATTAGGCAAAAGCTTGTCAAAAGTATATTATTTTCTAAAAGAGAGTTTTAAGAAATGAGTATTAGGTCGCAGTAAGATGGTTATAGCCAAAGATTTCAATCGTAGATTTGCCCTGTCGCGGCAAAAGATGGTCGCGTTTCTGTTTCGTTTTGACACCTCTGAGACAGACAGTGTCGCAGAGAATTGACTTGGTTGTCATGGAAACGCCATTGTTAATGTGTGAGCTCGCTCCTCTCATTATGGACGATTTTTCGTGCGACTTAGTACAGTGAGGGCAAATCTACGATTTAAATCTTTGGTTATATCCTTGATAGTTAAATCCCTAGGGATATAGCTTTAAACCGTATTATAGTTATATGAAAGTGGGTCATAACTATCTTACTAGGAATAAATATGATACGAGCACGATCTAGTCATATAACTATTAGGGCACTCCGACCAAATAAGTTAGGTCAGATTAGAACTATGACCAACAACGCGCGAGCGGAGTCGTACGCTTAAATCGAAATTGGTCGCAGCAACAAAATTACGGCACGCCGACAGTTATGAATCGCTTTCATATAACTATATTACGGTATATAACTATATCCCTAGGGATATAACTATATCACGGCTATAACCATCTTACTGCGACGTATATAGTATGTAGTGTAACTACTTCCTGAGAAATGTTAAATTGAAACACCCAATAGCATTAGGTAGTGCTCGGTTGACCACGTAGGCTCGCATTCTATACGTATATTAATAATGGAACAATACAAATACCTACATATACTCACGCCGTCTTCCCACTGGGGTAGGTAGGCACTACAGAACGCCACCTGCTACGATTCTTACATACTCCTTAAACAAAACCTCCTCCTCTCCTATTAATAATGGAACTTGGAACATATTCAGCGAAATGTGGGTGTACCTACGTACTACTATATCAACTTCTTTGGGAAATACTAACTACGCTAAATGCAACTAATGTAGGTATATTAATTTCTGACGTCACGCAAAATCCTGCATCGCGTCATATGCTCATCATATGTCCTGACTTTAAATGTAGGGCAGTGTGCCCACCACACACAACGCCAGTCTGGTCGGAGGATCCTCCCTTTTCTATGGAGGATGAGAAGTTTTCGCCATGTTCCTCATACATCTGTAGCATGACAAGTGATATAAGTTTCAAGGTTTTGGTCTCATGTTACCACCGCCGCCAGGTTTCCGACCCACTAAGCAGTTAGATAGGTACTTACTTAGTAGTAACTGTTTAGTGGGCCGGATCAATTTATGAACCACTAAGAAATCACCTAGATGACAAAACCGCAAAACTGTTTTTTGGGAAATATATTTCCCCTCTCTAAATTCTGATTACCTACCAATACTTTTTATTTTTCCTTAAATTAATCTTTTTTATTTATTTTTCACCTTCCGTTTCCGCTAAGATGGCCTCCTGAAACCAATAAAAAGTAAACAAGAAATAGCCGTTTTTATTCACACGCATCATTGGAGCGAAACGGTGAAGGTTCTATGATTTTCGAAGCACAAGTAAAATGTTGGGTCAGAAGTAATAATTCAAACCTTTGCCAATATTCATGACAAGAAATAGAAAATAATAGGACCGCCTAAATCTGCTGGACCTATGAATCTCATAATTATTGGGAAATAAATTGGTTTGTATTAACTTGAATAACGCCTACGGTTGTATGTGTAGCAACGAGTCACAGATCTGAGTGAAAATAAGTACGAGTAATGCAAATACCAATACCTATAACCCATTGCTAATGAAGAAATTTAATGATATTTTAGAAAGCAAAATAAAAAAGATTAGACCCTGAAATAAGCACAGCACAGAAAAGTTTTATTTGTAGGTGTCCTAATATTATTGTGTTGACAGTAACTATCATATAGCTCGAAAGTCTGACACCAGTCTTACCAAGGGGTTTCGTATTACCCAGTTACTGGGTTGTGGAGGTCAGATGGGCAGTCGCTCCATGTAAAATACTGGTATTCAGCTGCATCCGGTTAGACTGGAAGCCGACCCCAACATAGTTGGAAAAAGGCTAGGCAAAATGATTGACAGTAGCTATCGTATCCAACAACACAATATTACATCGACAACAGCAGTGCTATTCTGTAACCATCTCACCGTGAAAACTTAGGTGAAGTGAGCGTGGAGTGAGCTGTCATTCCACAGGGATTGACTCTATTGACAGCTCACTTCACCCAAGTTTTCACGGTGAGACGTTTACAGAATAGCATGGCAGATCTTTGGAACCCGAACGAGTTTTTTTTTTAAAGTTAATTTCTATTATAGCCGTCCAATTTACGGTGGAAGTCCTACAACTAACAACAGCATTTAAGTGTGTTATCATGGCAGCCTGCGTCATCATAACTCTTAGCCCTCATAAGCGAGCTGCTTGGCGAGCAACGAGCAACGAGTAAGCACAGCTACGCGCGACCGCGTATGAATTAAGCGCGAGTCTCTCAGCGAGTAATCTGCTCGCCAGGCGAGCGTTGCTGAGTACTCTCTTTGATAGCACTTGTCGCTTCATCAAACGAGTAGCTTACATGGCTACACATCAAGCTATAAATTTCCAATACAAGCTGACCTCGCATTGTACGGAAATCCTATACAATGCGAGATCAGCATTAACTGGAAATGTATAGCCGTGTGTACTCGTGTGAACAGTCGGTGATCAACTATTAATACAGTAGCGCAAGTTATCACTTGATTTCCTAAGGCTATAAGTTTTTATTGTAAATGAGAAAAATAATTCTAGTTATTTTTATATTGTTTATTCGGACTTAAAATTTTGTTCTGTGGTCAAAAAAATAATATCTGTTAAGTGGCCACAGCCAGCTGTTTTACTACTACTTTTCTCAGTACTTCTGGCGATAGATTCGCCACTTCTTCTACGATGATCTCTTTTAAGGCAGCCAAGGTCTGTGGCTTGTTCCCAAAAACGCGTGACTTCAGAAAACCCCATAGAAAAATGTCTGCAGGCGATGTTGCGGGCTACTGCAAATCGAACGATTAAGCGGTCGGGAATGACTAAACATTCTATATTCAAAAATGAGAGTAGGTAGGTATCTTCCAAAGTATTGAAAGCTTGTGCTGCACCTAGTATATGTATCTCTTTCACAAGCACGGGACTTACAATCTTTGTACGTTTCTCGAGCGAGAAAATCGTGGATAGCTAGTCGCTTCCTCGTCGGCGATGGGACAGGTGCCGTATAGTAGAAGCCAGCAAGTTCCTGCACTTCATTTTCTTTAACATTTTATTGCCTTAAACCTCGACCACACTGAATGCGGCATTTCATCGAAATACTATACCTAGGTGCACCTCTGCTTTATCCTTTGGGGAATACGAGCGTGATATTATCTTATGTTATGTAGTAAGTACCAACATAAATCCAATAACGCTATGCCTGTTTTCATCAAAGGATTATAGGCAATGGTGTATCACCGACATTTGGCCACTCATAATGTTTTAGATTCATGCCAAAACGGGCGAGGCCTTTGTCATGAATCAGGCACAAATCCACAGACCGCGGGTTGCTATTGAGATATTTTATATATTTAAAATATTCACTTAGCAAGATTTATTTTTAATTTTTGTGTTAGTTTCAAACCCACTGGACCTTACACAGCCTTACTTGGTACAGCTTCTCATTTAACAACTTTTGGTGCATAACACCCATACAGCGCTGCTGCAGCTTTTGATGTGAATCTGGCTCAGTACCGACACGACACGCTATTTGCATGTCTAAAAGTTTCATAATAAATTCGGTGAAATGCACCTGCAGCGCATGACGTAGTGAAGGAACGTGTTTATTGAGGACCATAGACTATGTTGGTAGTAACGACAGAAACGACAGCAAGAGCAGAGGTGACGCAAAAAAAGAGATGCTCTAGTACAATACGGCCGATGTATCATGGCCGGTCTGAACTAAAGGACCGAACCTTTATAAATGACAAAAGTCAAATAATTTATTTCAATTAGGCATATAAAAGGCACTTTTGTACGTAAAAATTTAGAAGAAAAAATATGTATTCTAGTTGCCCCCTTCCAAAAGGTAGTTTTCGTATAGAGAAGAATGGGCAAGAAACTCCACCGGTACAGGTATCGAGGAATTTTGGTTACTTCTACGACTAAGGTTGCCACTATCTGGGTAACCAAGAAGAAGAAATATGTTACCGTTTTAATACCGGTTACACACATGGGCGATGCGCGCCCTATGACTAATGCCGACGGCAAGTGTAAGATAGAGGTAATTATTATTTCGGTAACCGGTATCAATACTGGTTGTATTCAATTTAAACCTTTAAAAATACCTGTAAAAAATTATAAATGTTGTTATCGAAAAAATACCTAATGGTAAATTTTTTCAATTGTATGTTTCAAATGGTAAGTAAGGTAATTAAACATTCCTGGTGAGGAAAATTTATTTTAAATGGAGTGCCAACAGTCGTAAATGAAATCTCACATTCAACATTATTAGATTTCAAACGAATAATTAATGCGGAATAAATTAACTAATATTCGAATTTTCTCATCAAATTATTTGACCTATTTGAGAATGGCAATCAAAAGCTGAACCAGAATAATCAAGCTCTTCATTGTGAAGAGTTGTAAAAAAAAAAAACTGTTGTTTTAGTCCTTAAAATACTTACACAATATTTTCTTTCTATGATGTTCTCACTAATAATTGGTCCTCACTAGGTCAAAACAGCTTATTTACAATAAAATTTTAAATGTTGACCTGCAGACGTGTTTTTTAGGGGTATGAGGAACAGGGTGTAAAGTTCACTCATCCACCATAGAAAAGGGAGGATCCTCCGACCAGACGGGTGTCATGTCTGGCGGGCAACTGCCCAGAGGTTGAAGTCGGGAGCTTGTATATAATATGTCCACCGCGCGGTAAACTCTAATTGCGCGATGCAGGATTTGAGTGACGTCAGGATGTTGTGTGACGTCAGGTCTTTGATGCGTAGTTCGCATGTGGCGATGTAGATGCCGCCACATTTTTAAAATTTGTATTGTCTGTTGTTTTTGCAAGATTTGAACCTGCGTACAAAATGTAACTCCAATGTGGGTAATTTATAATTCCTTTCTAACCCCATAGTACCTATAACTGAAAACACGCCATCTGATCCAGATAATGAATTAAATTATGTGAAACTTTCCAGGCGTTCGAAGCAATTCCTTTTCGCAGCCTTAAGTCGTTTTGAATTTCCGGACCAACTCTTTGTAATTGCTATAAACTTTGCCTAGTAACGGCTGTTAATCGCCTGTATGGTATTTAACAGGCAATTAAGATATACGCAGTAGGACGAACTGTCTTAGAAGTAGGCATAAGTAAGGATTTCATTAAGACCAGAAGTTCCTGAAAATGAGTAAAGAAATCATCATTTGAATAATTAAAGTTTTGCGTACCTAGTGAGTTCTACTTTTGATAAAGTATTTTGAACACCAGAAGGGCGTACTTTTAGGTACTTATTTAGTTCTAATTTATAAGCAACCACATGTTTGGTACTGACATCTAATACGTGAGTGCTACCTCGTTGGTCTTGTGGTCGCAAGCGCTACTGCTGAGCATGAAGTTCTGGGTTCGATTCCCGGGTTGGGCAAAGTTTTATTGGTTGGTGGTAGCTATGTGGATTTCTCAGTAGTAGCCTAGAGTCTGGATTTGTGGTTGATGGCAATAGGCTCGCCCCTTTTTACATGGGGCTTCGACACAACTGGCGAAATGTGGGTGTACTATAGGTACACCTCTGCCCAACTCTTCGGCGAAACAAGGCGTGATGTTTTGTTATGGGTACTGTAGAGTGTGGAGACTTTAGCCTGCTTGGCGTTTCTATGCAACTTTCACGAGTATTTTAAAAGATAACGTAACGTAATGTAACGATGTCTACATATCTTTAACTACTACTACTACTTTCCTATCGCAAGTATGCTGGAAGAGATTTCTTTAGAAATAAGCATCACCTTTGTACGTATTTTTCTGTTCCTTTCTTCTTATCTGTTTGCACATAAACTGTTAAATAAATAATAAAATACTCGAATAGCAGCAGATGATGAGATTCTATTTTGAATTTAGAAGATTAGAAAATAATAGATTCTCAGCTTGAAGAGCAGAAAGAACGCCTAATCACGTTATATAAAACCTATTCTAGGAATAAATAAATACTGAATTTATCGTTTATTTAAACGACTCGGTACCTGTTCGCGCAGCCCGCGTGTGTGAGTACCTAGGATTGGATTACAATCCCATCATGGCTTTTCATGGACTGGAATTTCTTGCCAACTCATTACAACCGATAATTGACAATTCGCTAAATCTAGGTTATACCCAGATCATAGGAACAGCGTAGAAAGTTACAGTTGTTTTACAATTTTGGTATACTATAAAATAAAGTAGGTATATTCTATCTATTTACTAATATGTATAAATTTATCAGGCACCTAGTACAGCCAACATGAGCAAGATTGTCTTCTTCAATCATTGTTTAATAACTAAGATACTCAATTCTTTCCAAAAAAAACAAATTAATACTATATCGCATGTGTTTTAGACCGCGTCGCCACTGAACATCGCCATCGGATACATATTGATAATTTCGGTTTACATATCGCCAACGTCCATACTACGTTGAATACACCGGTTCTCGTCCGATCACCGAAGTTAAGCAACATCGGGCGTGGTCAGTACTTGGATGGGTGACCGCCTGGGAACACCACGTGACGTTGGCTTTTTGCTTTTTTTTTTTTTTTTAATAAAGATGGATAAATAGTTTTTTTTTTTTCTCTTTTTGAATAGATATGATTAGCTTTTTAATCCCTAGGAACTAAAAGTGATTTGAATTTGGAATTTGGATATTGTTAGTAAAAGTTGCAATCACCAAAGAGATCAATCACGAACATTGCCACAAACACAAGCTTGTAGTACCTACAACAAGGCTCAAGAAAATAGGTAGCTCGTTCAGATGTCAATGTATACGCTTTTATAATAAGCTTCCAAGCCATGTACAAGATCTAAGCCTTAATAAATTCAAATCATTCATTAAACGTAAGTTGTGCCAGAAAGCGTTTTATACCATTAAAGATTACGTTGAGGACAAAAAGGCCTGGGATTAAGCTGCTCCAATTTATTTATTATTTATTTTTTTACAGTCAGAACTTTGAATTTTGTAATTTTTTTTATTATTTTTTTAATCTTATGCACAACGATATGAATATTTACTTTGTGAAGTATAATATCATTATTATTTTTTATTATTGTGAACGTGAGGACTATGTGGGTCAGTTACTTTTAATGATAATCTGGCAGTTTGAGTACTTTATGCGGCCTACTCAAATGTCCTTTCTTTGGTATTGTTCGTCGAATCGTTGAGCTCCTTAAATTCTGAGTTGAGCTGCACGGTCACTGACAAATGCGTGCACTGACTGGACAGGTCCACTCAATCTGTGTGGTTCTTTCCTCAAAAGACCATTTTTAGACACCAATCTACATAATCTTCACATGATCTGACCTAGATTATGTCTGGACTTTAAAAGAGACTGTGACCTCTGAGTTTGTTTCGGCCTTTCTTCTCGGAGTAGTCAGATAGGAAACGCCGACCTCATCTAGTTTAAAAATAATATGTTTGACGTGTAAAAGTGTTTTGTACAACCTATTTACAGAAATAAAAATCATTTATCATCATTTATCATTGTATGAACAAGGAACAGACTGCCAAGAGAGAGAAAGTGTGAATTTGGTCAAAATGAAAATCCAAGATGGCGGATGCGAAAATTTTGTTTTTGTTTTAAATCATAAGAAGGAACTTCGTTCCTAACGGAGCTCGGAACGCACATATTTTTTTCTCATAGAGGGTGATAAAAAGTAGAGTGTTCACCTCGGGAGCAACACTATTTTTAGGCTCGAGTGACGTACTTTGAAAGAAACACTCTCGCCTTAATATTAGTTGTTTGCTCCCTAGGCAAACAATCTACTATTATTTTACCAATACTCCATTTGAAAGAAGATTAGACATTTGAACATATGTTTTTTACGGTCCGTTCAACCGATTCTGACTTCTATACCTACCGTAGGTATAAGAATGGCATTAAAATAAAAAAAGTGGTTACAATACCAAGTGTTTACTGCAGCTGTCATTTATCATGCCACCAACGCAATAGAAGTCAAAATCGGTTGAACGGACTGTAAAAAAGGTTTAGTTAAATGTCTAGTCTTATTTCAAATGGAGTATACTTCACTTCGCGGTCGAAATAAACTAACCGCATATATACCTACTATACGAAGCAGTCACAAAGTAAATAAACTATGTAGCCTATTATTTATTTTAAAAAATACACCGAATAATACATGAACACTGAAAAGTCAATCAAAATAAAAATACATATTTTAATTCGCATAAACCCACATGAGCACATAGGATACCACGACCCACATGAGCCGATAGGGACCAGGCCCGGGTCGACGGCGCGTTGTGTTCCACGCGCGCCTCAAAGAGATACATCAGCAACTGACGGGGTCCGGAAGGGCCAATGCCTGCCGGGGTTGCGAGTTTGTCCGAAAGGGATATCGCGACCCCTACACACAGGCAACGGATGGAACACGGGTGGGTTTCAGTCAGTAAAAGTCTGACACGCCCTCCCGCTCCGCCCAGAGCGGGAGAAGTTATTTAATATTTTCCCAGCCTCAAAAAAAAAAAAATACGTGTGGCACTCGAGGACTGCCGCGGTAAAGCTATTGCATAGCATATATTCAAAAATAAGAAGATAATATTGTTGATTTAAAATATTTTTAAAAAAAAATACCCCTATACCCCCCCCCTAAATCGCAGAATTTACACAACCGTCAATGACGTCTGCCCTCACGCGTCTGCCCGCGTTCGGGTCGCGCACTCGGCGATCGCGCGTCATTGCCTATCCCGCCCCTCCACCCTCGTTCTGCGCGCCCGCCGTCGACTCATCGCAGGTCATTCTTATCGTTCTAACTTTTAAAATATTAGTCCAAATTACTTAGTGTAAAAGACAAATTTTATCTACATTAAATACCGAAAGCGATGAAGGTATTTATTTTGATACGAATTAACTAAATACTCTAAAATATGCAACTTAAAAAAAGTATTCAATTTAAATGTATTTATAGCTCACTATTTTGGCTATAATGGCTTCCACATAAAAGGTAGATATATGCTGTCGCGGACTTTTATTTAGAACTCTTTAAGACAAACAACCCCACAATACATTCTTTTCATGTAACTCCAGCGGTTTAGGCAGCGCACGCAAAGATAGATCTCAGAGGGCAGGATTTTTTCCGACTTACTGGATACTTATCGTTATATTATGGCTAAATCACATAAAATCTTTATAAATTGTAGCCTATGTGTTATTCTGATATATAAGCCACATTACTGTAAAGTTTCATTAAAATCCGTTCGGTAGTTTTTGCGTGAAAGAGTAACAAACATCCATCCATCCATCCTCACAAACTTTCGCGTCAGGTTTTTTTTTCGTTACGGAATTTCTACATTCGGTCGCCGCGCTCAGAGTCTCCGATAAAAGCTATGCAATAGCTTAAAAAGCACTTAGGAAACATCAGAAGCTATGTACCTATACGCTTCCAATTGTTCGTTTCCTATGGAGAAAAGTCGGCAAGAAACTCCACGCTTACTCTTTTAAAAGTAACTGGCTTTTACAATGTTTTTAAATTACATTAATAATAGTTATGCAATAACAGCGTCATACGTGACGTTACTAAACCGAATCATTTCGCCTTTGCTGTCGCCAACGACCATACTACGTTGAAAAAACGGTTTTCGTCAATACACGCTGTTCAGTTTATGATTGAACCAATTTAAAAATACTTTGACAAATGAGGATCTAGAACATTTACGTCGTCTGGTCAGGATTGCTTGCAATTGCTTGTGGAATAAAAACGAGTTGTACCGAAATTGTTACTGCTATTTGTCGTTTTCAAGAAAGATTTGCTGTCGTCTTTAACTAAACAAAAAAGAGGGTGTAATCATACACCCTCTTTTTTATTTAGTTACCACATTATGATAGAAGAGAAAACTTAGGACTGGAGTCGAGTTTAGCCCGATTCAGCGCCACCGAACGCCTGGAGCCGAATATACCCGATTCAGTGTCACCAACCCGAGCGTGACGGTTCAGTGTCGTACCCTGAAAGAACGCAAAGTGCGCAAGAATTTTCACTTCATAACTGTTTAGTTCATAATTTGAGGTAAAGATATTGGACCATCAATGGTTTGTTGGTTAGCATTTTCATTCCAAGCCCAAGATTGTCGGCAGGATTTGGGTTACTACACATAATTTATATAAATAAGTACCAGTAGTTTTTTTAACAGCATTCTTATTTATTTTGAAATACATAATCAAGCTAAAAGTTGTATAACAATTTGCCAGATAGTTTTCAATCGACACTACGCACAATCGGCGAGAAACGAACAAAAATAAATGGCAAGACCTTTTAGTTCAATAGCTAAAGCAACGTAAGATTCTCTCTCCATAAAAAATCAGCATTTATTATACTTATTGAATTGGGAGCCTCTTTCGTCCCAGCCGTAACGGATTTGAAAGTGCCCAAGGAACAGTTTTTTATCCATTCGATGTGGCCGGAGTCCCGTGTTGACGAACCATTACACCTTCAATATTATCACTTTGGAATATTTATCCTTAAATTGGTTCTAGAAATGGTCTAGGCAATGCTGACGAGCGAAATTAAGCGGGTTTTTTTTTCAGATACCTACATGAAACTCTTTTTGATATCATTTGAGGAGGTACTAAAACTAAACCACTATTGTGGTGTTTACAGCAGCAGAGGCTGGTCGCACGTGCGCACAGTTCGGGCGCCAGCAAGCAAGTGACAACTCTGCAGGCGCGCGCCGCTACGCTCATTTATTATGTCGCTACACTACACATATTGCTAATATTTACTCACAAACAATTCAAGAAAGATAGAATCGTACTTTAGATTAGCTCAAAAAATTGATATATATGTACGACAACCAGAACCAAACCAAGCCGTCGAAGAAATTCAATTCTTCAAGAAAATTAATTAAACAAATTGCTCACAAAACATGTTTATTCATTCTGAATCCATAATATTTCACAAAATTAATTTATTTTCGACGAACTGAGCTGCAATTTCGGGAAACCCATAATTTGCATAGATATGAGGCAATATCCCAGTAGGTACCTACCCACCAATCCTTTTGCGAGCATCCGCCGCCTGGGAGTGACGACAATGTCCATTTTCTCCAATAAGGGTCTGACCTTTAAAAGCTATGTTTTTGTCAGCCAGTCATTATGTACGTAGAGCAATTCCAAGTGTCCTTGTATTACGGCAATTCACAAAGTAAATAATTAAAAGTGCGTACAGAGATTATGGTATATCCTACCTACCAATAAAAGTAATAAGGACAGGAAATTCCGTGGGATGAAATTACTTATAATTAAAGCACTGAATGACACGGCTTGTGGAGATTATACCAGTTATCACAACAAGCAAGTAAACATTGTCGATACTTTCCAATCTTTCACCGGAAAATACATAATAGGGGATAATATCACACGCAGAGAATAGACGATACTGGGGTAGCTAATTCATAGGTTACTCTAATACTTGAAGCAATATTTAAAAGCGTCTAACTCAAAATGCCATTTTTTTTTAACTTTGTTCCATAGTAATAGATGTAATATTTGAACAGACACATCGCACACAAACCTCTACCCAAATCAAGTTTCAAATAAAAATCGAGCGAGCCTTACAATAGTCGCTTAATTATGATGTGTAAAATCTGACATCTCACCTTGGTCTTGTTCTTCTTTTCGTGTGATTAGTGACTAACCTGGTGACAGAGTTTTAAAGCCGCCCATGTGCCTCTAACTTGGTAATAACCTTGGTAATAAGCAACATTATGTTAGGTACTAAGCAACATTAAAGGGGCCGTCAAGGCCGTTACTGAGGGCCAACTCGAGCACCACGTGCGCTCATTGGTCAAATCAAATACCGCGCGCTTCCCCGGCTTCCTGTTATACACTTCCGTCCCTTTTCACGAAATCACTCCCCCAATCTTTTAGGTTAAATGTTCTGTGCACAGATTGCAGAAAAGCGCGAGGAAAGATGTTACACATCAAAAATTCAAGCACTTATGCTTTTTTATTTGATCATTGGAAATCTAGGCCCCGTAGATAATTTCAATCATAATATTATTACACCATCTAACCAACTTCCTTCAACAAACGGTGTCACAGTGTTTCTCACTCATTGACTGCATGTCACCTTGGCACGATGTGTTACACGCCATTTGCTCAGCCCCCTTTGTTCTAATGAGGATGTGGCCATGTGGCTCCCTGCACGGGGACCGCATGCCGCTCATAACTACACAATTTAGGAGCCAGGATTTCGGACCCAAATTATATAGTAAACAAATGGAATTGCAGGAAGAGATGAAATTGTTTCGTTGTGGGCTTTTGATTTCAAGTTGTTTAAGGTTCTGTCCATAATTTTCTACGGTACAATTAAAAAATGTGATGACATAAATAACATTTGAGCCTTAGGCACTGGATTTTTATAAATTCCCTGGACCCCACACTAGGATTCCGTCTGTCGTGGAGTCCAGTCTCTTCCCAAGTAAGGCAAACGTGTAGGTACGTATATTCTGTACAATCTCAGTGTGAGAACTTAAGTGAAGTTAGCTTGACGTGAGTTGCCAATCCTTTGACAGCTCACTTCAAGCTCACCACAAGCTTTTACAGAATAAATCTGCTGGTAGTCTATGAATCTGTAACTCTGGGAAACTAACTGAGAAAACTTACTGTCTGTTGATCGTGAGTTAATGTGATTTCGACAGTAGGAATAGCCATGGGTCCAATAATCATTTTTGAACTCTTGTTTGGCATTTGGTCTGCGGACAATACAGAAGAAGATATTCATTAAAAAAAATAATCGGGGCATTCACAAACACACTTCAGTGACTGGACTTAATAGAGATATTGACTGGAAAAAAAAAACTGTTTAGTCCGTCAGTCAGATAATAAAAAAAATATTAGACACATATTTTGTGCTTTATCATATTAAAAAAAAATGGTTGAGATAAAACGCATTAAAATTGGGGAGTGGGGCTCGCTAAGTCACAAGTCAGTATACAATCTGCCGGCAAGTAACATCATGCCACATTTTAACGCATTGCCTACTCAATGTATTGCCGTAATCTTTTGACTACGTAAAAAAAGAAAAAAAAAAGTGTCCAATATTTTTTAATAATCTACATGACGGACAAAAAAAAACCTTTTAGTTAACATCCCTATTCCAATCTACTGGGTAGGTACGTTATTTATTGAAATATAGAAACCCAATATTCTAATACCCTGAAATAATTTTCACGGGCACCGAACCTAAGCTCTTTGAAAGGAAGTATTGAAATCAGTAGATATCAAAGAAAAATTCTACGTCCGAAACTTATGGTTTAAGACATTATTTCTCAAAGTTCTAAGTCCTAAATTAGTGCTATTGAAATAAAACCTCTCAAAGTTCAATGACATTTAACAATATAAGGACCGGCCAATTTCTCTTCCTTTGATTTGAAAAAAGCTAAGATTAATTTGTTTTAATTATAAGCCACCCCTCTAATTGTGTTCATGTCTGTGAAGGTTTGTCTTCGGTCAACAACCCAGTTTGTTATACTTTAAGAAAATCTTTTCTCATTCTTTATTGCGTCCAGCAGTAATCAAATGTTTGTAGCCTGCCCTACCAACAAGTCTTCCTAGCGAACTACTTTATTGTTCATAATTATAATAATAATAATATAATTATATATATATATATATATATATATATAAAATAACATATGATATTAATATTATAAACAGGCTATATATTTCTAGTTTTACACTCCCAGGCCGATTCCCGGCCAACGTAGGCGCGGGCCTCCGGACGGTGAACAATGGGTAGCTCGCCGTCCGATAAGGACCAGGCCCGGGTCGACGGCACGTTGTGTTCGCCGATGCCTACCAGGATCGCGGGAAAGTCGGAAAGGGATACCGTGGCCTCTGGCAACATACAAGCAACTGAAGGAACATGTGTGGGTTTTAGTCAGTAAGAGTCTGATAGGCAATCCCGCTGCGCCCAGAGCGACAGAAGTTTTTTGAAAATTTCCAAACCAAAAAAAAAGGCATACACAGGAAAGTCGATAGCTGCTCAACCGAGCTACGATCTCCTCATAGGACAACTGCGAGAAGCAACAGTTTAAAAAAAAAAAAATCGTTCCGCAGTTGCCCGCCAGATACGACACCCGTCTGATCGGAGGATCCTCTCATTTGAATAGAGGATGAGTGAACCTTACACCCTGTTCCTCATACCTCTACTAAACTAAAATACATATTTTTTCGAGTGTAAATGCAACTACACCGACTTCGGTTTCAGTCGAATATAAAAATCCATTTTATCCATTTTTTGGCGGTCTCTGGAGAGATCTAAAGGTAGAATTCATTCATATTAAGTAAGTGGATTCTAAGAACATCATTAATATGGAAATAAATATTTTATCTCTGAAATAGGCAATACCATATCAAAAGGCGAGGCGACGGAGCGTTGGAGTAAATCATTTTCATCACATTACTAGAATGTCTGAGGATCTCGTGGCTAAATATTAATAGCCACACGGGTCTATCAAAGGTTAAGCTACGCTTGCCGCGGTCGGTTCGTGGATGGGTGACAATCCATTACATATCGAGACCCCTCCGTGCTTCGGAAAGCACGTTTAACCATTGGTTCCGGCTGTCATTCGTAGATCTTTGACAGTCGTTATGGGTCGTCAGAAGCCCGAAAGTCTGACAACCAGTTTTACCAATGGGTATCGTGTTACCCAGTTACTGGGTTGGGGAGGTCAGATAGCCAGTCGCTCGATGTAAAATACTGCTAGTATTCAGCTGCATGCGGTTAGACTGGAAACCGACCCCAACATAGTTGGGAAAAGGCTTATAGGTTAAATTGATAGTAGAATGTCTGAATTGTGTATTTTTGCGCGTATTTTTTATAAAATATAATAGGAATGAATATTCTTTTTACGAATACATAAATAGGTATTATTAGAATTATTTTGTGTGTATTAGAACACTCATTTTGGCTGTGAATATAAACATGAGGTAAACCTATTTAAACATGCACCTTGTAAATGTACATTTTATCTGTATTTTGTTATGTGTAGGTACAAAATAAAGAGTACTCAATACTTAATTCTTTATTGCATTCCATATGTATGTTGAGTTTTCTATGTATCTATATATCTATCAACATACCTATCTATGTATGCAGATTTGAAACGCAGTGTTAAAATGGATAAACAAACTGACATCGATATTCAATTTGAGCACGAAGCGAAAAACTAATATGTACAGTCTCCGACAGCAATAATGTTTTACCAACCGCACTGCAGTAAAATAAAACCAAATAAATGCTATTAACATAGTGCATTTTGGACGTTGCCCCGTTACATTTTATTTTATCACCCCATAAAATGCAACAATAAAGTATTTATGATAATTACGACTATGCTCGGCGTTTCGCTTTGTTTTTATTACGATGCATTCGTAAAATAGTGTTCATATGAGCACACAGCATTATGTACATAAAAAAATTGCTTTGCAGAACGACACAGACATAACATCAGCAGTTTTCTAATGAATGTACTGAAGTGGTCTGTCAGTACGGTGATAATTAAAAAACAGTTCAGGTTAGTGCAGTAAATTTTATGATAATTAAGAGCTCTCATGAAAGTCAATGGAGATAGCATTCAATATTGCAGCGCTCGTAAAGTTTAAAGCCTCGACCGTTGTATCGTCTCCATGATGTCTCTTGATTATGGTACTTCCCGGTATTTTTAAGTGCAATGAAGGCAACAGAAAAACGCTTAGTTGTGATAAGAAAATTATTCTAAAGATACAAATAATTTATTGTGTAAATAGAAAATTACATTTGAAACGTGTTTTGAGCCTCCTGTTAGGCAAACAATGTATCTAATATACAACTAACACTAAAATATATAAATTATAAACAAGTATAAAGAGAAAAAATAAAAATAAAGGAAGAGCTCATTGGACATCAAAAAATTCGTCGGCGTCGCTGTCAGTGGGAAAAGTGCCCAAAAGGCTGGCAGCATTGCCACGTTGGATGGCAATGCTGATTCTTTGACCTAAAAATTGGCCAGCCCTCTGGTCACATGAAGAGTCGACCAACCGCTTGGCGATGTCCCAAAATACTCGATGAGCACTCGGACCCCCACGGCCCTAGTGTTTCAACCCCAAACGGCTCAAAATGTATATATTTTGAATTGCCCAGTACATTAATGTTAGAATATAATGCCTGTATTAGAAGGCTCCGTTCTTTTACATCACTGTCGTACTCCCATACTAACTAAGTTAATATAGTGTACTGTGACCTGAAGGGTAAATATCCAATGTAAGTACATGTTCCGTATTTAGCTTAGCTTTTTAATACAATACTTTAAAAAATAAATAAAAATCTCTAAGTAAAGTAGCAATTTAAATAATGAACAGTTGGAGTAAAAATTAAACTTATAAAACTTATTCTTAGTTAATGCATGTGGAGTGGTGACGCCATGAGTTATTTCTTATTCGAATATAAATGATTAATTAATTAAAGGTTTTGGCTAACTAATAACGGCCGCACGGGTCAATCCATCAGGTTAAGGTACGCTTGCCGGGGTTGGTCCATGGATATGTGACCTGTGACCATCTTTACATACCGAGACTCCTCCGTGCCTCGGAAAGCACGTTAAACCATTGGTCCCGTCTCTCATTCGTAGATCTTTGACAGTCGTTACCGGTCGTCAGAAGTCCGAAAGTCTGACAACCAGTCTTACCAAGGGGTATCGTATTACCCAGTTGGGTTGTGGAGGTCAAATAGGCAGTCGCTCCATGTAAAATACAGGTATTCAGCTGCATCCGGTTAGACTGGAAGCCGACCCCAACATAGTTGGGAAAAGGCGAGGCAGATTGATAGATAAATTAATTAAGGCAAAAGGACTGAAAAAATAAATGTGGACATCAATCAGTTGAGGCAGTAGTTATCATTTCCATGATTGTTAACTCTTGTATAACCGTCGATATCTACTCATTAATTACAGCAGTAGGTATTTTATATTTTATCACCAGCCCACATTCCGTTAAAAGTTCGACTCAACAATAAAATTACTCAACAATGCTTTATGCATGACATCACACATAATTTACGAGCTGTTTCTGATATCAAATGGATTCACCTGACCATAAATATTAAGCTTCTGAATTTGCACACAGAAATGTTCATGCTCTATCGGACTCTCTACGCATCATCACCATTTCCAAATGTTTGACAAATGATAGGATTTGTCATTTGTCACAAAAAGCAAAACCTCGCGAGTTGCGTCCTTTCCGGAGACATCAAACATAAATCTAATACCCGACGCTTCACTTGAGTGAATAGTGTTCTTTTTTGCCTTCTACCGGTATGAGGAGCAGGGTGAAAAGTTCACCCATCCTCTACAGAAAAGAGAGGGTCCTCCGACCAGACGGGCGTCGTGTCTGGCGGCCAACTGCCCAACGATTATATGATACGATGGTAAACTCTAATTGCGCGATGCAGGATTTGTGTGACGTCAGGATATTGTGTGAAGTCAGGTCTATGACACGTAGTTCGCATGTGGCGATGTAGATGCCGCCAGTCTCATTCCACGTTCACACGACACCAACAAAATTACATAGGAATGAACGTTCATCAGATAATTTTATTTCATTTTTCGATCAACCGATCATTATTTTCAAGCACTTGGCCATCTTTCAAGAGAAAGAGTGGTGAAAGTCTTACACCCGAATACTGAAACGCCACTCAAAACTTAAGCGTTACTTAAAACTAGTTTCAACCAATCAAAAGGCTTTAAACGAGTCATATATAGTAACGCTTAAGTTTTGAGTGGCGTTTCAGTATTCGGGTGTTAGTCCAACATCGTTAGATCACTAATGAGTCTGTTATTGACGTTTTTTTCAGTATTTTCAATTGTACATTTTGTGGTCAAACGTTTCACTTCGAGTAAACGATGACGAATAAAATAAACAAAATTAACAACTAGTGATATCTGCTATTTGATATCTTTTTGAACAAAATGGGAAATAAAATAACAAGAGGGCTTCATTTTATTTATTTCCCATTTTGTTAAAACACGAACCTCTCTTTGTTTTCAACGGAAACAAGCACTGCTCATGATTAAATGTCCCACGATAGCGCGTCCCAAAAAATATTGCTCTCATTTCCTTCCAGCACAGCGTGAATAAAATGACAATGTACGAAACGTAACTGGTGAGTCTACGCAATTAATTACTCTTTAGATGTCTTTATATTTGTTATTAGAAAATGTGTTTTTCTGATGTAATGTTCACTATTTTTCGTGGTACCTACCTATACTCCACAGGTTTAAGTAAGTAGTTAAAAAGAGGGAAACAAATCAGTAAAAGGGTTTTTATAGATGACAGTTTCTAGTTTAAAAATACGGTAAAACCAAATTAAATTTATTTTGGATTATTATGTTAAACTTTTTTCATTTATTCTTAAACTACTCTTCGTAGATGTAACTGTATAAGCACAATTTTTTGTTAGATTTATAATAAAAATATAATATTTTTTAATCTGTCTATTATTAAGAAGCCAAACTCTAAACGTCAACGAATTATGACGTTGCTACATTGAAGAGTACAACTGTGACGTAGCATGACAACTGAAGTGACAGGTATTACATTTAGTCGGTTACTTGTCAGCTGTCTCGTCGCGTGTTTCTATTTGTTTACCTTTATTTAACTACTTAAACCTATGGAGCATAGTAGAATATTATTTTATTTGACTTTATAATGACTCTGTAGGCAAATCCCAATTTGTGTCAACTTAAATAAACTTATTGGTCTTTGAATATTTCTTAAAATACAATACTTCTTTATATGATTTTTTTCAGAATCTCAATGTTGCATACCTACATGTTTTTTCTATAATTTTTTTTTATTTCTAACTCCTATCTATTTATTTAAAAGAGCCATCTACAGTAACTAATTCGTTATTTGTAAATTCTCAGCAATAAAAAAGAGTCCTTTAGACTAAAATAGAATAGTATTCTTAGAATACTCTTTATTCAAAAACAAGGCACCAAGGGTGAATTTCTTCAGTAAACTCCCAAAAACAAAATTTCCCGTCTCATAATAAATCATGAAATATCACGCCATCAGGGACCATCTCGGAAACTTGCGGAAGGCTGCGATAAGCATGACAGTAAGGTCACGAACTGGAATTGTGTGTAAAAAGGTGGAAAATTATGTGTTTCAGGTCCACTAAATTGTGGCTTTTTCACAGAAATTCAGATTTGTAAGACGAAATCACATAATTCTGTTTTTTTCGAGCTAAGCATTGGGCTTCTCCATAGGTTGCTTGTAGAAGCTAGTTGCTCATTCCAAAGCATAGTAGGTACCTTACGAAGCTTTTAACGTGCACGTCTTTCTACATTGTTCTCACATGTATAATTTCAACATGAATGATGTAACCAATATTTTGTAAGACGCGGAATCGTATTACCCAGTTACTGGGTAATACGATACCGCGTTAAAAAATGGCTGAGATCAACAATGATCGAAGACAGGTTAAATGACCTTTGCTCTGTCAGTCTTTGGTCAGTGTAAGGTTGTATCTTGCTCAAAATATGATTCAATATGATATAAAATATGATTATATCCATCATAACAAATATGTATTTACAGAATTGTAATAATTAGAATCATTAATACATCTCTCAGTTAAATTTGTTCCATTTGCCCCCCCTTGGGCCAAAAGCTGGGTACGCCCATGCCCGTTCTTCTCCATAAGAAACTTCTACGTTTTGAAATGGGCAATTAATTAGCTTCATCTTTCTGACAGACCGACCCCTTGATAATTCAAAAGTGCCTGTAATTGGTTCATTTGGAATAACATTGTTGATGAGCTAAAATTGTGAATACCCAGCTTTACATTATTTTTTGGTGCATTGTTAGGTATATAGGACCTTTTTCACTTTAAATCTCCATAAAAGATCACTTACCAAGAATAAAACAAAACCACATTGATACATTGTGGGGAATATTAGGTACATTTTATACAGAAGAATTTGAATTTCTGGGAATTATGCCCAGTAGCTAGTAAAATGTCGTTTGAATGAAGATATGTGTGCGCTAAATTGCAGTGGAGGATGAAATACGACCTAACGTTAGTGCTAACCCGCGGGCTATGCCGAAAACAGAGGCTCTAGCACGTAAGTACTACGTAAACGTAACGTACTAGCTCCCACAAACCAGCGCGACGAGATGCGGCGGCGTAGCCTTAAATTTGAACGATTTTTTTTAAATACAAATATTCTATAGCATTTTGGTTTCAATTTTTGCGACTAGCAGAATTAGTATCACCCATATTATATTCTTCTCAACCCCCCCAAAAGCATCTGAGTTCTTCCGTGACAAATCTTGTGAAAAAGTGAACCTTCAAATGACTATCAAGGTAAAGACTGGACAGACCATTCTGTCAAAAGACCATTTCTGAGACGAATCTACATGGTCTGACCAACTTTAAAAGAGGTCTTTTCTTCTCAGAGTAGTCTGGCAGAAAACACCGACCTTATATAATTTTTAAAAATATGATTGACGTGTAAAAAAGTGTTTGTATAAACCTACTTACAGAAATAAAATTATTTATCATTTAAAGTTCTATAACAAGCAATTTTGATTACCAGAATTCCTTTTACATAATATCGTCAGTTGACAATGAACTGAAATTCAATTCAATCTGGCTATTTGAAATGATTCCATTTGCGTGAGTTCAAGCATCGTCACTAGTAACTTTCGCTGCAACTTACAGAAGAGTTGTCAACTGTTACTAAATAGTGAAATATTCGTGAATGTTAACTTGAAATTCGGGAATTTTAATGAATTACTTGTGTCCAATAGCTCTACGGAATATTTCGCAGCTATAAAGGTTCAACGGTGTGAATTCTCAAGTTTTCAAGCGTACCGAAATTAATTTGTAGTCGTGTGAGAAAGCACTCGTTTCACGCCCGTTTGTTATTTGCTCATTTGAAAATGTACAAAATATTTGGACCCTCGTCTCGTCTTGTGCCGACATCTACATCGACACATGTGAACTATGCATCAAAGATCTGACGTCACACAAAATACTGCATCGTGCAATTAGAGTTTATCGCGCGAACAGCATTTATGTAACTTTGGGCAGTTGCCCGCCAGACGCGATACCCGTCTGGTCAGAGGATCCTCCCTTTTCTATAGAGGAATAGTGAACTTTACACCCTGAAGTCTTATTATAATTCGCTTGTGAAGTTGACCCGGCTAGAGCTACCTATTTATTTTGGACCCAGAACTTGCTTGAAATAAAAACCTTGCCATGAACTTGGACTCCATTGGTAGATACATGAAAGGGCTTCTTTTGCACATTACTAAAACTTATTATTATTATGTACTTATTTTTATTATCATTTAAGTCACTTTATAATGACAATTTTTCCGTAAAAATACTACCTCCCCGCATTACCTTGAAAATTAGCTAAGCGAAAATTCTGAAATAAATCTAGTTGACGGTGGTTTATTTAAATATAAAAAAATATCGATGACACAGCTTTCGAGAAATCAGCAAAAATTCTTACAAACAATGTTAGTTATGCGATCGCAAAGATGCCGATGATGATTTTTAAGTTATGACAATTTAAAAATAAAAATGTTGAATACCCCTGTCTCGAGATCAGTGCGAGTGATTATGATTTTTATTATTTTATGCCTACCACCCCACTAGTACCTACCTACAAGAAAACACCCCAGAGATACTAAGTATATTATACATCATATCTATATAATCTACTTTGGGAAATAATCTGCCAAACATGTAAATAAAAACGAGTTTAAGAAAAAACAACTGTACTTAATACCTACACATAAGTTTCAGTTTGCGCTACAACTTCATATTGTTTATGATTTTTTCAACAATTCCAGTCGGTTTACAATCAACTTTATTTACACTAGCATTACTTATCATTTGGCACCAATGACAACCCCATTTTTATGTCCACGCAATCACTGCTGTTCATTCCAAGGTTACCTGGAAGAGATCGCAGAGAGCGATAAGGCCGCCCATTGTATGTTTTGTAGTATTAAATTAATTTCTTGCTATCAATTTTTTGGTGTACAATAAAGTCAAGCGTAGCTTAGTGATGGATCGACCCTAGCGGCTGTTATTACTTAGCCACAAGCTCCTTAGTGTACAGACGGCTACACATTTAAGCTTATATATTTCCAGTTTATGCTGATCTCGCATTGTATAGGATTTCTGTACAATGAGAGGTCAGCTTATACTGGAACTGTATAGCTTGATGTGTAACCGTGTGTAAAATAAAGTTTTGAATATAAATACAATTTTAGTACGTATCTAAATTTTACAATGCTTCATAACACGGTTGTAAACCTAATTTAGCATTATAGGTTAAGCTCGGCTAAGTACTTACCTAATCTTTGGTTGCCAGACCCATTTTCGTTTATAATTATTTATCTGCTTTCATTTTAGAGCAAAAAACACAGATATTGGTAAAAAAAAATCAAAGCTCTTAAGGTTTTTTTTTACCGATTTTGTGGTGAAACGCAACTCTTAAATATATATTTGCAAAAATAGAAAATTGATATTAATACACCGTGCCATTTTAATCGTATAAATGCCTTTGTTCGAATCGATACATGAGAAATAGGACCGAATGGTTCTGAAAGAAAAGAAAGAAAGAAAGAAAGAAAGAAAAATATTTTATTTGGGACACGCACAGGAAATACAAACAGTAAGTAGGTAATAACAAAAATAAAAAAATAAAAAATTACAAAATAAAAAACAAAAATTAAAAGAATTATAACGACCTGTGCGAGGCCAAAAAGGCTCCTATCTCAGCATAATGCGGCGATATTTAAAAAATAAATACCTGAAGTGGCGACCGTGTACTGAAAGCGTTGGAAGGCTTCCCACAAGATGGACCGATCACCTCCTGAAGATCGCAGGAATACGCTGGATTCGAGAAGCACAGAACCGGTCAAAGTGGAGGTGCGAGGTCTATGTCCAGCAGCAGATGTCTTTTGGCTGAAATGATGATGATGAGCAGTCCCGGACGTAGTTTCTTTTTTTAAGCGGGGCAAGAGCTGCCTTCCGACGCCCCCATTCCCTCCTTTATTGGGGATGTGCTAAAGTAGCCCGCAAAATTAAAATTTTCTGGAAATGATAATTTTGCCAGCAACATATTGATCACATTTTATCGATCGATTATACCCCAATCTAACAGGGGCGCCCAAACTGTTGTAAAAAAGAAAGATTCTATAGGCTGCGCGTCTCATTTATTGCAAAATTGCGGTGTGCTGGGTGGTGCACTTGTCTGCTATGCTTGAATTTGGCGCCCCCTGAAGGAGACGCTAGAGGCACATGCCCCGGTTTGCCCCCTCCTAGATCCGAGGCTGATGATGAGAATAAAATTCACTGGACTCAGATGTACAGCTTCAATAGAAAATGTCATACGTCATCATTTCTTCAAACATTCAACTGATATTGCATCATTTTTAGCAAATAACCCTATACTTAGCCCAGGTATTCATATCTTCACCCAACAAAAGGTACTTCACATTAAATCCAGATTTACCCGCAAAGCATAAATTAATTTTTAACGTGCGGCCGTAAACGACATTTCATTTTAATTACCAGTGTAATTACACCTTCTGGGTAATTTAGAGGGCCGTGGAGTGATACTTAATGACCGCTAAGAGTTCGTATAACACGTTATGATATCATTTAAAACGGTAAGCTGCCGTGTAATCTTACTGCTTAGGTACCTAATTAGGTATTGTACCTACTTGTAATTGTAGACAAAATTATTTGACTAATAATCTCTAATTAATATAGGCTCACCCCCTATTAAACTGTTTTAACCGTCTCTGTGGTCTAGTGGTTAGACCACCCGTCTCAGTCCCAGAGCTCCCGGGTTCGAATCCCAGTGGGGGCAAAATTTTCTGCTCGGTTTGGTTGGTGGTAGGGCTTGTTCTAAGTCAACCTGGCTAGCTACCACCATCTTACCTCAGTCTGTCACCATAACAACAATGTTAACAGCATTGTTGTGTTCCGGCAGTTAGAGGTAAGATAGCCAGTTACTCTGTGGTTGAGGATTCCGGTAAAGCTCGCTGCAACTTTCAGTCAGATCATCAATTACCATCAGGTGAGATGCAAGCCAAGAGCTGCACCGCTGTGGATAAAAAAAAAAAAGATTGCACTTAAACATAACTCGTGAAATGTGGGTGACCTACTAAAGGTGTAACTCTGCTTAACCCTTCAGGGGTTAATGCATAATGTTATGTTATGTAATATATGAAAATGACAATAACATAAGATCACTTCTTTTTTACCCACAAAACGGTCAAAAGATTCTCAGTTTTATGCCAGTCTAAAGTTTTTATGTATTTTTTTATATCTTTCATGCAGTTGATCGAGTTTTTGGTTAAAGGTTTAGGAATTTATTATATTTATTGTAAAGATAATGCCCAAGTAAGCAATGGAATCATTTAGGGAGCATGGATTTGAATTGACCCGTGGGACGTACCCTACCCTTTCATCGGTTGTCTTTGAGTAACTTAGCGTCAAACTGCATTTGAGAATGTTTTTTAAGTAATGTACGTAGTATGAACGTTTCTCTGACAGTGAGAGTGTGTCCCATTCTTGGTATAGGTCAGTAGTGGGAAAACGAAAGGGAAGACCAGCTCCAACCTTGAGTATGGCACGCTGTGCATGTTCAACTTCGATGAGGTGTGTTTTTGAGGCACCTCCTCATCATGTGTAGTAGATGATCGCAATAGTCTTTCGGTCGGTCGAGTGTCTTAGGGCTTTAAAAATGTAAATTACTTTTCGTAACCTGGTCACGAAGGTTTCAATGTGTTGTTTAAAGAAGAGATATTGGTCAATAGTGAGTCCAAGGTATTTAATATTCTCGGCCATTTCAAGGGAAGAACAAGAGGACTGCGTATTTTCAATACCACAGGTGTGAGCAGAAATGGTTGGAGTGTGGAGGGTGGGACCAAGTTAGATCTTTGAGCAAATGCTATGTACTTTGTTTAAGAGACTTTAAGGGTCAAAACATTGTCTTGCAGCCAGTACACGGAGCGACTGCCTATCTGACCTCCACAACCCAGTACCTGGGTTATAAAATACCCCTTGGTAAGACTGGTTGTCATACGTTCGGTTTCTGACGACCCGTAACGACTGTCAAAGATCCACGAATGACAACCGGGACCAACGGCTTAACGTGCTTTCCGAGGCACGGAGGAGTCTCGGTATGTTAAGATGGTCACCCATCCATAGACCACCCTGGCAAGCGTAGCTTAACCTGATGCATCGAACCGTGCGGCTGTTATTACTTAGCCACGAGTTTCTCTAATACTGTAAATAAACTTACTGTACATAAATAGCAACTTTTTATCTAATTATTGAATAACATAAAAATATAATATTCTTACTTAACTTAAACTATTCACTTAATAAAATATGACATCGAAAATTCATCCGCATCGCTGTCGACGGTAATGTACATACCCAGTCTCTTACTGGAGGAGTGGAGGGGTTGCCACGTTGTATGGCAATCATGCTTAGCCTGTGGCCAAGGTAAAAGCCAGCCCTTGGGTCACTACCTAACTAAATATGTAAGTACTTGATTACTTTTTTTATTTTGTATTTTGTGTTTCACGAACTGTGTCCAAATAAACATTATTCTTTCTTTCTTTCTTTTGATTTGTCAGTCAAGTTAACGTTTATTAAATTCCAGGGTAATTAAGACGGACGGTGAGCAATGGGTAGCTCGCCGTCCGATAAGAACCAGTCCCGGGGCGACGGCGCGTTGTGTTCCACGCGCGCCTCAAAAAGATGTCAGCACAACTGACGGGGTTGGCTAGGACCGATGCCTGCCGGGGTCGCAGGAAAGTCCGAAATGGATACCGTGACCCCTGGCAACGTACAGGCAACTGAAAGAACACGGGTGGGTTTTAGTCAGTAAGAGTCTGACACGCCCTCCCGCTCCGCTCAGAACGGGAGAAGTTATTTGATAATGTCCCAACCTAAAAAAAAAAAGTGTAATTAAGATATTACTTATACTTACTAAACAAAATTAACGGTTAATAAACTTACCTCAGTGAAGTTTGACCATAATTACGAGTACATAGGTTGATTAGGATACGTCCCACCGTATGCAAGTCTATCTGAATTTGAGTAAATACTGCATACGTACTTTGGACTAAGTATTTTTCAATACTACTACGGCACACATCCATTATCTGATAATTATTTATCTGCAACCAAAGTTAATTAGTACGAGCGTATAAAAATAAATTACCTGCATGTTCAAAAATATCTTTAAATCACCTTTTTTGTGAAAACGAATAGGTAGTACCTATTTGCCCTTTACTATTACAAAAATGACGGCGGTCATCCTTTCTTTGTTTCTATATAAACGTTTATTAAACTCCGTTATTTCACGATAAATACAGAGCAATGTAATTTATTTACTATTTACATTGCAGATGGGGCCCCGGGTACGGCCATGCCTGCCTACCAACATAATTGATACCGTGACGTCTGTGACGAGCGTATATTTATAATTTATTTTAGACATTTTTCTCATGGAAGTGACTGTCTTTTTTGAGAATAAAAATCTTTAAGCTTAATTTCAACAATATTACACAATAACTGCCATTATTTTGCCGTTATTGCTTAATGTTATAACAAATGTAGTAAGTATACGTATTTTTAATTTACTTCAAGAGGGCGCCCCACGGTCAATTAGAGCCACTCCTTAAAAAAAATATTATCTCATGACTAAGAAGGAATTATGAATAACGGCTAGTTAGGACCCTCGGTAAGTGTGTCTAGAATTTTCTAATATCTTTTATAAAGTTTCATAATAAGACATGAAGCAACAAAATTCGGTCTAGAGGAATGTGGCCGCTTTTTTTTAGATTGAGTTTTGTTGCTTCGTGTCTCAATGCGCTAGTGGACCATTGTACCCTTAAGTAATTGTTTCTAGTCGTACCATTTTATAAATAAATACGGAAACGATTCAACTCATTCATTATTTGAAACAGTACTTACAGTAATACAAGGTAGATGTGAGTGAAAACGCCGTTGAGCCCTGGAAGGCCTATTGACCTTATTGGTGATGTTCTTCAGAAAAGTTAGGTGCGTAGTAAGTACTCGCAACCGCCGTGCGTGTATGAACAGGGGGCCTACCGCCACCTCTAAAGCAGTATTATTGTAATATTACTTTAAGAGGCTTACAACAGCTAAAGCGCGGTCACTGTTGGACTGCATAGAAATGAAAGAGAAGCGCGATGACACGACGCAGGTAATTTATTGCAAAATATGAAGCAGTTAGCGATTTACAAAAAATCTATTGATTGGACTGGAAAATTAAAACACTATTATGCTAATATCGTCAGTGAAGTTCTAACAGTGCGTAAGTCATTTTATGAGTGTTTTACTTGCAACACTGCGAAATTCAGCAAATTCATTCAATGGAAAAGATTATTGGGATTTTCACGGGTTCAAATCATCACAGAGTTCATTTGTATTAATAATTGAACACAATAAGGCCTTAAGCATAAGTTACATTAATTTCATACAGTTTTTTACTCTCCTGTAAAGTAGCCATTTTTGACTTACGTACTGTTAGAACTTCACTGGCGATATGTAGCTTGTAGAATAATCTGACAAAAAATCAGAATGATTGCATGTAAATTAATATGATTTTTAATCGGTAAAATAAATTTTTAGAGGGTGTCTTCATGATTTTTTTCTATCGTATCAAATTAGCTGTTTTATGTTTTCAACACAGTATCTTACTAGCATATATCCTGAAGAATATCATATATTTTTCTGATTTGTTTACTGCAGTGGATCATATACTTTTACGCATTATAAAACTTGCGTTTAGGCACGTTTAGGTCCTGTGGTCCCCTTAATGTGGGAAAGAGATGAAGCTCTATAGAACGTATAGCTCCATCTCTTTCCCCCACTGAAGTAAGACTAAAATGATACTGCTTTAGAGATGGTGGTAGGCCCTCAGATGAATGAATGTGAACCACGCAAAAGAAGCATGTTACATGGATTGTAGCAGGTGGTGTTCAGTAATGTATGTAGGTATATGTCGTTTCTACCTACGGTAGAATGTCCTAATGACTGTATTTAACTGCCTATCGGTTTTAACTAATAACAATTATTAACATACCGTGTTATTGAGTGTCCTTGATTATTCCAGTAAAGGAATGTTAATGTGGGTATTACACCACACTGAATCAGGGTACTTAAGCCCTTAATAAGAGAGGTGTAATGTAGAAGAAGAGTAAGGGTCCCTAATTAGATTGTGCCACCTTAATTCAGGGCTGATTCTGATTCAGTGTAGTGTAATATATGTTTTAGAGCTCCCTTAATTAAGGGCCTGATTCAATGTAGTGTAATAGCTATTTTAGTGCTCCCTTAATTCAGAACCCTGATTCAGTGTAGTGTAATAGCTGTTTTAGTGCCCCCTTAATTCAGGGCACTGATTCAGTGTAGTGTAATACCCGTTTAATTCATTTTGCAATTACCGGTTTCAAGACTAGACATTAAAATTTGACTCACAACATTCGGATATGTATTCACACCGCTACAAAAAAAAATAGAACATCAACCATTGTGAGAATACAATAAAATATTGCAGAAGTCAATCGAATTTAGACCTTAAAGTAACGTCATAACAGCGAAATTGTAATGAGAACCATTTATGAATGACGCAGCCAGCTGTGGACCGAAGAATGAGTCATGCTGTCCCGTTTACTCACGTAACTTAATTGCTTGGTTGGTTTCTATTTAGACCTTTAAGTCCGAGCATGAGAGTTGAGTTTTGCGTAACTAAATGTCGAAATAGATGTGTACAACTTTATTGACAATGCGTGCGCTAGCGCATTGTGCGCTACCGTCGTTATGTCAGTCATCAGTGTGACATATGGTGCCGAAGACGACGCACGCCTGTGCTGATAAATAAAATAATTTGGCGCGAACATATTTTTATCGAACAAAAATTCTTCGTGACTGATACAGTGAGTGTTATTTTGATAACCAAGTTTTGTGATGACAGAAACGTTCAAATACGTTACAAGGATTATTTTTGTGACAATATTTTATTATACTCTGATATGCGTGTTCAAAGAAATCAAGCGATTCTGGCCCGGAATTGATTCGACAAACTCAAATTGACATTGGATTTTTCGTTTATTTCTTTTTGCTGATAACTGGTGAGTACTACCCACATTTTTTATGAAAAAATAACATACTTTTTATACATAATAAAAACATGTCTAAGGAGATAAATTCTCAGGAAGAAGTATTAGTGAATTTTTAATTTAGGCGGAGTTTGAAAATTAATATCGTTCGTCAGTATCCATCTCAAAATGTATCATAGATTGTAAAAAAGCTGACTAATTGAAAAAAAAAACAATTCCATCGTAGATTTGTAGCACTAACATCATTATTGCATTCTACACAACAACACTTCATTCAAACAAACAAACACGAAACAAACAATGGTATTCTTATTAAGATCGAAAATCAGAAATTTTAAAAATTAATGCAATGTAAGACAACACAAAATATTAGACAAGTCTGTATCTAGCAGAAAATGTACTAAACAACCCCCCAATGAACCCTATTACCCCAATTTACCCCAATGAACTTGCTTGACGATCTACAAGCCCAACAATAATAAGAACATTTCTTAAAATATCCCAATGTTAGGAATATCCTTTGGTTCGAAGATAAAACAAACATGGTCGATCGGATGTCCGTCGTCACAGTAAACGATGGGTCGACGTCTCCATGCTATGACAGGCATTCATTCCTCATTTGGATACTTCCTATCTTCATTTTCACTGACATTTAAAGCAACTGGGATATTGATTTCGTACTACATATTGTTTTATGCATGAAATTGATCTTTATCAACATTGTTGTCATGGGTAACTTATTGATAACTCTATACTTTATTGTCTTCGTTTCTAGTTGACAGAAAGGTCATCTATTGCTGTATCTTTCTCATACATATTAGGCCTCTCGCTGTCCTCCCACAATCACAAAGTATTAATACATATTTTTAAATTGCCATATTTTACAAAGTACTTAGTAGTTTATTTGTATAATTAGCTTAGGGCAGTGGTTCCCAAAGTTGCCTGAACCGAGACCCACCTTACAAAAACTAATAAATTCGGGACTCACCTCTTAGCCGTCATGGAGAAAAAAAAGAGGCTTACTTATTTATGAATGAAGAACTGTACACATAAGAAATACATTCAGTTACTATCGAAAATTGTAATACTTAATTAAATACAAGGAGTGCTATTTCAATGAGAAGGAAGTATTTGTTTCCTATTTTTTTTTCACTATAGCTAGCTTCAACTTCAATTTTAGTTACTTTTAATCAATTTTTCAAGGCCCACCCAATAGTCACTCGCGACCCACCAGTGGGTCGCGACCCATAGTTTGGGACACGCTGGCTTAGGGTATTGTTTTGAAAATACATATATTATATTTGATTGGATTTGGCATTAAATATAATGACATCTGTTTTACTCAAAACGATTTTTTTATTGTGTAAAGAGGCGGAAGTTGCTTTTCCTATGCGTCTTCACTATCTTGCTGTCATTCAAGGAGATTTATCTTCTTCTTTATAATAAAAATTAAGTGGTGGTGGGAATGGTTGGTAAGCCAACGAACACCATTTCATTTTGGACAGGACAACGTCTGTCGGGTCAGCTAATCTATATAATAAAATAGAAATTGGGTCAGCCAATTTCTTTTTTTTTTGTTTTAGAATGTTCGTAATAATCTGAATTGGGTTTTAATATGGAAAGAAAAAATGTCCTTTTTGCTATAGGATTTTTGTAATGACTTATTGAAAAGACAGGGCAACGTCTGTTGGGTCAGGTTGTTCTTTATAAAATTAAGGTTACTTATCTTTATTTTATTCTCAGTTTGTTTTGGGTACAAAATTACCTACCTACTTATTTTTGTTATGACACAAATTGACAATTCCGTCCAACCTTGTACCACTTTGGTATTACTTTTGCTGGATCTGCCGTCCGATATCGTCAGATTCGTCACAAGTTTGCTTACGTACTTTAAGTTCCTTTGAACAAACATGTTTATTGTGACTATTTATACTTCGTTGAAAGTTATTAATTATTCATTCATTTAAATCCCATATTAGTTTATTTAAAGCTCACCAGACTCACCACAAAACTTTGATTAGGCATAGTTTAAAGTAGCAATAAAATGAATGTCGCGCGTAAATTATAATACGTAAGTAATGTATACATTCGCGGACACTAGCGCCAGACTTTTCGACCTTATTGTTTAGGCAATAAGGTCGAAGAAAAGTGGTCAGGCGTCAGTGTCCGCGATAGTACCTATCTAGGTATATATATAATAAAGTGAGTGACGCTTATTTGTATTTATACCAAAACCTAAATAACAGGAAACTGTGAAAGAAATATTTAGTCATGAGCAAAGTATAAATTCAGAGGTTTATGTGTAAAAACATTAATAACTTCTTAGAAAGGGAGACGTAGGACGTCCCGCGTTCAAACGTTTCCTTGAAACGAATCTTAGTCGAACATAAATAATTCATCCCTTGAAAACAGCTCTTCAATGTCCACGGTGTGCGGAACTCATAAAAAATGTCTATCCAATTATCTACATAATTTAATTTTGAAAGCTACAAAATCCCTCTGATTAAATGTTTAGAAATTGTTGTTGGAATCCGAGCCAACTCTCATGCCAATATATCTTTCGGGGTATTTGTCTAGAGTTGGCTAACTCGAATATAAATGGTGGCACAAACCTTAACAGTTGTGATCACGATCAACATTATATCAGTGCCTATGTGTTTATGACTGAACTGGACCAAATATTTGAAGTAAAACTGCTTGCAACGAAGGTATTCTTTTGGAATCTTCTCCTTCCATCTTCTTTTTTTATCCATCCTTTTTCTCTTCCTTCTTCTTCACCTTTCTTTCCTCTGTGGGGAAACCCAAAGGGTCCCAAAAAGAACCCTATTACTAAACGTCCGCTGTCCGACTTTATTTTTTTTTTTGAGTTTGGGCAATTATCAAATAACTTCTCCCGCTCCGGGCGGAGCGTGAGGGTATGTCAGACTTTTACTGACTAAAACCCACCCGTGTTCCTTCCGTTGCCTGTGTGCCGGGGTCGCGATATCCCTTTCGGACAAACTCGCAACCCTGGCAGGTCCGCTGTCCGTCTGTCAGCGGGTTGTATCTCATGAACCGTTATAGATAGGCAGTTGAAAATTTCACAGATTGTGTATTTCTATCGCCGCTATTACAACAAGTAATAAAAATGAAATAAAGTTAATAATTGAAGGGGGACACAAGAAAAGTGTTTATTTTTACGTTTTTTGCTCGATCTTAACGGAACGGAACGGAGCCCTTTGTGTGCTAGTCCGACTCACACTTGGCCGATTTTTTAATCTTCACTTATTTAGTCCAAAGGACCTGTAAATTTAAATAATTCAACAAAAATCAATCAATTCATTTTTTTTAAATAATATATTCAAACTATCAAAAATATTTGATAACTCTTCGAAGTCAGAACTTCTCCAGCATCATCCTAATTTATTTGCGTAGCATGTGTTCTTCTTCCACATTATATCTGTATCAGCCGATATCTCAGTAGCTCAATAATCTGCCTAGCCTTTTTCCAACAATATTGAGGTCAGCTTCCAGTCTGATCGGATGCAGATGAATACTAGTATGGTACATGGTGCGACTGCCTAAATGATCTCCATAACACAGTAACTGGGGAATACGATACCCCTAGGTAAGACTGGTTGTAATCTCCTCTTTTCTGGCCATATCATCTTCCACACAATCCATTCATCTTTTTTGATTCCCTATGATTCTTTTCCCTTCTTTTTTATATACATGTATACACATATTATTATTTTAAGTCTGTTAGGTCATACAGGGTGGCATACATCAACGCGAAAATTGTTACCATGGATTCACATGAAAAAAACTCCTGTTTCATAGAAAAGTGGAATACCTACGCGGTCACTTTTGATTTTTTTCACAGGTGATTTTTTTTTTTAAACCGACGAAAAATTTCACCGCAGGGATTTTAAGAATCATGTACTGAATCCATGGTAACAGTTTTCGTTTCGATGTCCCTGCCACCCTGTGTATTATGTATATACTATGATTAAATAAAAACTGTTTATACAAATAAAATAAAACATCGTTTTTTTTGTCTTCCTCTATTCGTAAGGTAGCCACCAATCTCTTCACAACCAGCATGACGAAATCGATCGCCAGTTACAAACCAAGACAAATAGTTTTATAAACATTAAATAAGTAATACAATTATGACGTAACACAGTATTTTCATAATAGAATTATTTCAGACGACATTGTTCTGGCTTGAGTGAGGTGTTTCAATAAATTAAACAACTGAATAAATTGTGGGCTGTTTATTTACTCGGCATGTAGGTCAGCCCACGTTTTATTAAAGGTGTACTAAATTGAGTATTGTTTGTGTACTAAAATGTCTGGAATAGTAATAGGTACGTGTCCTCTAAAAGCATTATTTTATAACCTTACCACGAAACGTAACACATTACCTATTATTTAGTACCTAGGTACTTGCCTCTTTATTTTGGTATTCTGATTGCACGATTTTTTGTAGGAATTGGATAGAGTATAGACTTGTCTATTCTGGCCAGGCTTGTAAGTTGTAAGGCAGTACCCAAACGTAAATAGTTCTAGGCTTTTCGATAAATAAATATTTGATACCCTACGAATAATAAAAGTCTTTTATTATTCGTAGTTGATACCATATAACAAAGATATATTCGTAATGTTCAGTCATGTCCAAGTTAAACATACACACATGGGCATATGGGCATATGGGTCAGTCGATCCATTCTGTAAACATCTCACCGTGAAGAGTGAGGTGAAGTGAGCATGAAGTGAGCTGCAGTGCTATTCTGTAACCATCTCACCGTGAAAACTAAGGTGAAGTGAGCGTGGAGTGCGCTGTCATTCCACAGGGATTGACACTATTGACAGCTCACTTCACCCAAGTTTTCACGGTGAGATGTTCACAGAATAGCATGGCTGTCCATAGTGTGAATCCCTAGCTTTAGGTGCAATGACAGCTCACATCAAGCTCACTTCACCCAAGTTATCACGGTGAGATGTTTACAGAATAGCACGGCTGATATGATATATGAACTGAAATTTTGATAATGGGTGTTATGTGGGTTTTTCTATCAGAAATTTCTCAGTAGCAGCCCGGAGTCTGGATTTGTGCCCGGTTAATGGAAATAGGCTCGCTCCCTTAACATGGGACTTTTAAACAAAACTGGCGAAATGAGGGTGTACCCGCACAGTACAACCTAACACCCTTCAGGGAAACAAGGCGTGTTGTTATTTTTTACTGACATTGCTTATACAGTATGATCCGTTTATTATGACTCCGCCAATATGGACGAACTGCCTATTATGACGTAATTACACAACGAAGTTTGGTTTTCATATAAAATTCTTTGGATATAATGACTTCATGACTTCGCTTATAGTGATATGTCGATTATTATGACCCATTTTTAATAAATTTTGTCCGTTTTTGACAGATTTCTTAAGTAAAAAATGAAAAATATACATACATACATAGGTACCTACATGTATTACGAGCAATTTTTATTTTGATTTAATATGCAATGTTTCTCTATTAAAATAAGTATTTAAGTAAGTACCTGAAAAAAAGGTTGTTTTTTTTTTCAACAAAAATGCTTTGTATGGCGTCCGCTTAGTATGACGTGTTTGTCAATTCCCTTCGATATCATTATAAACGGATTCCACTGTATGTAATGTATCATAATATTCACCAAGGACTGTTTCTTTTATCTCTTATATATAGTACATACATATTATTTGAAAAGTCACAATTTGAACCCACGACGAACATAATATATAAGAAATTACACTGGCGCCACTCGTTTAAAAAAATATTATCTCGTAACTGTGAAGGAGTTATTAATAACGGCTTATCAGGAGCCTCGGTAAGTTTGTCTAGAAGTCTGATGATACTTTTTATAAAGCTTTACATTACACACAGACACGAAGCAACAAAATTCGGTCTAAAGTAAAACGGCCACATTCCTCTAGATCGTATTTTGTTGCATCGTGTAATTAGGATCTACTTAGCTATTCTGCTTTCTTTAAATTCGAAATTTACGCAACATATTTTAAGTATTCATATTATTTCTCAAAACTGTCTAGAGGGCAGGACTGACACCTAATTGTTTAAAAAGCGTTAAGTTTTTCGGTGAACAACTTAAAACTATTTAAATTAATGAAGTAAATGGAATGGTAACACATCGAACAGCAATTAGTACTTAGAATAGCGTTAATAGTCATCAAGCGAGAGTTCAATACCATTGAAGCTATTAGCTAATTTCACTTTAAGTTCTATTCAGAATTGCAACAATTGTAAAGGCATTTACATACTAACTATTGTGTTGTCGACCATTTTAAATGCTTTCATTAGTGTTTTCCAATTTATACAAAAACTACAAAGCGAGTCTCTGTTATTACAAGCCTGTGATGTCATCACATCACAGGCTTGTAATAACAGAGACTCGCTTTGTAGTTTTTGTATAAATTGGCCTTTGCCCTCCAGTGGGACATCTCCCACTGGAGGGCAAAGGCCTCCCTACTCTCTTTCAACTTCTCTCTATTAACTGCTAAGAAGGACCAGTTCTTGTTGAAGAATTCCAGTTCGTTGTCCTCTATAGCTGCTTGAGTATGAATTTATGGCTGGAAAATGAAAGAAACAATGGATGAATTGTGTGAAAATAACCTATACATATTAAATATACCCACATATGGCTAGAATGGGGGTGAACCCACCCCTAAGAAATTGGGATAGGGGCAGAAAGATGATGAATGCAAGTTAAAAAGTAATTAGACTAACTTGATACACGTACCTACCTGCAATTTTTATCTTTAGTTAAACAACCACATCTACAGTACACTTAATACCTCAAACAGATAGATATTACCAAAAAAAATACATTTACTAAATACACCATATTTTTTTCTTTTTTGTCAATTTGCAGCCTCGAATCAATTTTATTTTGCGTTGTAAAAGCCATAATTCAATCGAAAAATCTTTTACTAAATAAATTGCAGCACGTTCGCACCAATAAAAAAATTAAAAATTCACCGCCGCGTATCGCTGTGTGTAATGTGAAACGCCATTACATCTGAATATTGCACGTGGCGCATGAAAAGTGATCAAACGAGCCCCACGTAGTTTTAATGAGAGTGTTAAATAATCCCTAGTGCACACTGAGCAGGATTATAGCTTAGTAGTGGTGGGTCGATGTCGAATTTTTGACGAACGAAACGCAACCGTTTTACTGACGACGAAAACGATTGCAGAAAACGGTCGTCGTTGCAACTGGTTTGAAGACTGCTTATAGGACGAAACTTATCGTCGAGGGAACTAGTTGCAGTTTCTTACAACTATCAACGATTTGAAATTTAGGAAATTGTTTCGTCGCCTCACGAACGACAGCATTGACAACTAGTAATGCATGATCGACTCTATTTCATTGACAAAAAGTTCACTTTTTATTGTACGGACTGTTTTGTAAACGAACGCGGAACGTTAGACGACGACGCTACGAGTGTGATAGATAGTTGAATCATTGCGTTCTCGAGAGTAGTCGTAGTAATCCGAAGACTGGTTTGTGCAACGAAGACTGTTTGAACCTAGGACGTAATACGGTTTCATCGTCGCAGAACACAAAACAGTCTTTGTAAACGGGTCGTCGTCGCAACGCCCACCCCTATAGCTTAGCAACAATGCCGAAACTCCTGGTCTACGAAAATTGGAGTTGTTAATTTTCAGTTTAGCATAATATTTGCACATGTGCACTATTATGTACTTACTTAAACTTTAATTATACTCTGTAGTATTGTTCAAAACTAGTTGTTCCCCACGGGTTCACTCGTATCCTAGGAACACTGCAACATTTACCCGGATTAAAAGTACTATATATTTTAATCTAGCTTATAGTCTACCTGTGTTCGAAGTTTAACACGTTCAGCGCCGGGAGCCCTACTGGAGGGTATACTCAAGTCACATATGGGATGCCGGGAGCCCTCGCGGAGGGCTCATTTTAAATGTAGGTTTTTCTTAGCGAATTTGGCATTATAAACTTTAAAAATAAAGTCTGTTGTATATTTTAACAAGGTGACCCTCTTGGCGTCAACTTGTTAATGTATATGAGCTCTATGAAAAATGATAGGATTCGAAAGTGTTCATCCAAATCCGTTCAGCCGTTAAAGCGTGCTGAAGTAACAAACATACAAATACCTTAACTTTCCCATATGTATAGTACTTAGGATGTAATTTTTTATCAATTATATAGTAAGTATTCTATAACTATAATCATAGAATAAAGTTCGTTGACCCCGTTGTGATCATGAAAGCAAGTAGGTAGGTACTCAATGTGACAGCTGCAAATCTTCTCACGCCGACGCTGATTGCGGGCAGAAGGATTTTTTCAAGATATCGTTTGACGTTTTTCGTACCTTTTATCAAATAAAATGTACGGAAATTAGGTCAATATGATGGAAGTAAAGTTATCGACACCGCTTTACCTTTTCGGAGCTGAGGACCAATAATTTGTCATGAATATCATCGGCGTAGCCGTTCTCCGAACTACATGTTGGGGTCAGCATCCAGTCTAACCGGGCATCTGACTACCAGTAACGACGGCTTATTGGTGGTTGACCCCTAATCTACTCGCCCAAAACGGGCGAATCAACACTTTTAAATAATATAATGTTTTCTTGAGGCGATTCGCACGAAGTTATTTTTTTGTGGGCGAATCGATTTCTGGAGTTGTCGATCATCACCAATAAACCGTAACGACTGTCAAAGATCTACAAATGACAGACGGGACCAACAGCTTAACGTGCTTTCCGAGGCAAGGAGGGGTCTCGGTATCTTACAACGCACTTTACAATTTTTATTTGTTTTCTTTCTTTTTAACTTTGTTTTTACTTGTAGTAAAGAAAGAAAGGAAGAAAATTATTTTATTTGTGACACGCACAGGAAATACAAACAGTAAGTAAAAATAAATTATAAAATAAAAAACAAAAAAATGTGTATTTAAAAACAGAATAATAACGACCTGTGCGAGGCCAAAAAGGCTCCTATCTCAGCATAATGCGGCGATATTTAAAAAATAAATAAATACCGCAGCGCTGGTATTCTGATAGGGCCCACTGTGATAGTAGTACAATATGTTGTGTGCCTTTTAGTCTGAGCTAAATAAATGTATTTTCTTTCTTTCTTTCTTTCTTTCGGTATGTAATGGATGGTCATCCATCCACGGGTCGACCTCGGCAAACGTTGCTTAACCTTGAAGATTGACCCGTGCGACTGTTATTATTTAACAACGAGCCCCTCTGAGAACACATTCGTCATGAATACGTACCATCTCTATTTCCCTTCACTTGATTCATAACCGAGTCGAAATTTATTCTTTCCTGGCGTTATATTTTCGTATAGTCACGTTAAAAATACGAGTATAAAATATAAATAATGTGCATCTGTTTATGATTTATATTGCGGAAGCAGTTTCGGCTTTTCCCCAATATAGTATCATTTGGGCATCGATAACATTGATTTACGCAGTTTATTTTTTGATATTGTGTTTTGTTCAGACCTGTTTTCATATTTTTTACGTGAATACATAGGCAAAAGAAAGAAAATACGTTTATTTGCGGTATACATGTCGCAAAGAAAGAATACAAAACCAAAAAGGACCAGTTGAGGGAAAATATGCGTCACATCCACGCAAAACGGCCATCGCTCAGCATAATGCTGTGACCCTATGCGAGATTGAGCCCCAGCGCTGGTGTTCAGCCACAACCAGCTTTGAAATCGCTTAGGTCAAGTTTGACGTGTCAATTAAGTTTCACCGTACATCGTCAAATGTTTACTTGTAGTACTGTGTGTAATATAGATGCAAGGAATGTTGTTATTCATCATCATGATCATCGTTGGCAGCTTTGTTCCAGCCTCTGCTGAGTAAAGGCCTCCCCCCCTTTTGTGCCATCCTTCCCTGGTCTGTGCGAGTCTCACCCAAGTCTTCCCGCGATCTTCTCTAGGTCGTCCCTACCTCCTATTGGTCTGCCAACGCTCTTATTTCGTATTGTGCTCGTATTGTGAGAAAACTGACATCAAAATTACAAAAAGGTTGAACCAATTTTTGAGAGCTTCAAAACAATTTTCACTTTCCCCTTGTTTTTCTCCAATAATTTAAACAGAGCCCGCATCATTAATTACTTCACCATAATTGATGGCGCGACAGCGATCAGCTGTTACATCAAGCGTTCATGATAACGGATACTTAATTACTCTGCCTACTCCAAAATGGATTACAAGCTTAATGTTACTCAGATTATGTTAAGCTGAAATTATACAGTATCCATCACTCTTTTTTGTTGGATTACAATAAGTAAATAAGGGAAGATATTTGAGAGGTCATGAAGTTCAAACCCAAAAGTCTGACAACCAGTCTTACCAAGAGGTATAATGTGACACAACCCAATAACTGACGACCCAGTTACTGGGTTGTGGAAGTCAGGTAGGCAGTCGCTCCATGTAAAATACTGGTATTCAGCTGCATCCAGTTAGACTAGAACCCAACCCAACATATTTGGGAAAAGGCTAGGCTGATTGATTGTTAAGTTTAAAACCTACCCTATGCGTTGCATCACCTGTAGAATGCTTGAAGTTTTAAATATTATTAAACGATTGCTTAGCTAGTAAAGTGCTTAAAGATTCATGAACTAGCGACTCGCCCCTGCTTTGCAATGTAGGTTAGGTACCGACATGACAAAACATATAGATATCTGTACTAAATTAAACACAAGTATAGCATATAAGCATAATCAGCCTATAAAGTTCCCACTGCTGGGACATAGGCCTCCTCCCTCGAGAGGGAGTGGGCTGTAATCCACCACGCGGGCCCAGTGCGTGTTGGTAGATGTCTCACGACTTCGGATTTTTGGTTCTAGAACATGCCGGTTTCCTCATGATGTTTTCCTTCGCCGTTTTGAGAGCAGTGGTGATGAAATGATTTACAAAAAGTAATGCGCCCGCCCGGGTTTTGGTCCCGTTACCACTGAACCACCACTGCTCTCCAAAATGGTGAAGGAAAAAGAATACTTTCGAAAATACTCAAAAAGTTGGTAAAACCCCATCAACATCCACTGTGTAATTTAAAAGAATTAAGTGGCCATATAGACAGACGTAAAAAGCGACTTTGTTTTGAATAGATTATTCCTGTCGGTCGATTCTGTAAACATATCAACGTGAAACTTAGGTGAAGTGCGCTGTCATTGTCACAAATCGACCCGCAGGATGCTAGGGATTAGCACTATTGACAGCTCACTTCACGCTCACTTCACCTAAGTTTCACGGTGATATTTTTACAGAATCGACCGGCTGAATAATCAGTAAAAATACGTATACTTAATGAAATCCGAAAATAAAACGCTGCATCGAAAAAAAATTGACGACTGTTCAATCAGGAAGATAATTAATTATACAGTCGACTAATTCGTCTATTGGTCGGCTACAAGAAACGTCCAGGCCACCCGTATTTAACTAAATATAGAAGCCTGCCGCGAAGAAGCTCTATTTAAGGCGTAGTTATCACTTGCATAAATAATATTCAATTAGTCTAGTCCTCAGTAATATGCAACAAAGCACATAGCTCACTCAAGGTTAAGACCTTATAATGAGATAAATTGTGTGACTAATTACGACAAATGACATCTTATTCTATCAACTGTAGAATATGCGTTAGTGATAAATGTTTAATTTGACACCAAGGGTTATCTTGTTCACTGTTTATTGTTAACACTTAAAAACATACTTCGTTTTTAAGGACAATGTGGCCTAAAACTCGTGAAATATAATTAAAATTATTAAAAATATATTATGTTGTCACAAAATTAAACTACCGTGATAGATAAGCTTTTTTTATATGAACGACTCCTTTTATTTCATTATTATTATCTGTTAAAAAATATGTCTTAATTTTACCTACCAAATAACAAATTCTACGGCCAAGTGCAATCTTTATACTGAGTACCAAATTTTTCTTAGTGAGTTTTCATTGTAATAAACTCGACCCACCTACTTCGCGTGGTTTTTACGACTTGACAAAACATTGAGATTTCGTTATCATGTGTAAGTTTAATATTGATTTATTATACATACACATAAACCTTCCGGAATAAATTCTCCAAATGATGGTGAAAACCCCCGCACCAAAATCCGTTGCGTAGTTTAACACGTTCAGTGCCGGGAGCCCTCGCGGAGGGCTCATTTTAAAAGTAGGTTTTTCTTAGCGAATGCGCCAAAATATAAACTCTGAAACTAAAATCAGTTATATTTTAACAAGATTTCAATCCAAATGCCGGTGACACTCCTCGAGGGTTAACTTTAGCGTAAACGTAATGCCGGTGCCACTCCAGCACGACGGAAGAATAGAAAAAATGACAGTTAAACAATCACAATCTGTCATTTTGTCTATTCTTCCGTCGACAAAACTCGTTTCTACGGCGGTCATGCTACGCGTGCTGGAGGCAACTTGCAATATGTATGGCGGCATGGCGTATAAGCTCTATGAAAATGGGTGGAGTCGAAAGTGTTAAGAGAACGACGCGGTCAGTCAGATAGACACGAAAATCGATTTCAATTTATATGTACAGCAGTGCTATTCTGTAACCATCTCTCCGTGAAAACTTAGGTGAAGTGAGCGTGGAGTGAGCTGTCATTCCATAGGGATTGACACTATTGACAGCTCACTTCACCCAAGTTTTCACGGTGAGATGTTTACAGAATAGCATGGTTAATACGAAACATTGTTGCCGCAAGGCAACTTGCACTTAACACTATCGTCTATAAATAAATTACGATGTTGAATAGAAACTCGACAGAATTATACAATATCGTAGGTCGGAGGCATAGTGTTGATTCATCGAAATGTTTATTCATATTAGCTAATTATATTTCGATAAGTCTAAACCGGTTGAACTTTGAGTCACTTTTGACTTTGTTCCGAAAGGTAATGGCAAAAGTTTCGTAGCAGTTCAGAATTGGCCTTTGATCCGCGCTTTGAGGATTAAAGGAGACTTTTTTAGAGTACCTTACCCTAATGGTACCAACGGGACCCTATTTGAATGTCCGTCAGTCCGTCCGTCTAACACAGGGCTGTATCTTTTGAACTGTAATAGGTAGACACTTGAAAATTTCCCAGAGTGTGTACTACTACGGCCGGTATAGCAACAAATAATAAAAATTAAATTAAATTAAAAGTTAAAGAGGATCGCCATACAAGAAAAGTGTTTTTCTTAAACTAAGTTTTTTTTTAAATGTAGTATTTAATATTATCCGACTCGCACTTGGTTGCTTTTTTAAAGTCATAACATTTTACGGTTTACCTGTTTTTGTTTCATATTATGGTAAACTAAAATGTTTGAGTTTTTAAAGAAAACGTACTCAGCTCATTTTCGAGTAAAAGAAAAACATGTTATGTTGCTTACCTATTTTTCTTTAAATCTCTTTCAAAGAATTTTATAACTTCTAAGGGTTTTGAACTTTATAACTTCTTAGAAACGAGGATCAATTTCTTATTGGAATCTTCTTGGAATAAATTTCCAGGAACCAATACTAGCCCAACGAATAGAATAGAATAGAATATCTTTTTTTCTCATAAAATATTTTACATAAAAGGTCTTAAATATAAATAGTTCCACTTATTTTGCTTACTTATGCAAAAAATAAAATTACAAACAAAATACTTCAATTATCACTACTGGGCTGGAAAAAAAAAACTGAAAAATCACTTTAAAATTAAATTATATTACCAGTGAGATCTCCAGTGAGAAGAGATATTTAGAACTTTGGGAAACGGGAACTGATTAAAAATAACGTTCTAAGGAATATATTGTAACGATCTTAATTTACTTAATCTATACCTACAATAATGATTTGTAACAAACAAACCACAAGTACGTATATAAAATAATGCAGAATATTCAACGTTATTGATGTAAGAATCGATTAACATTAACTGTCACGACGGTCTGTTTGGCATGAATATTACCAATGAACCGTGAACACGCCGAGTAGAAGGCATTCAATGACTAATACTGTATTAAGGCGACGACAGCTAACTTTTAATGATTTTATACTGAAAATCACGTCTAAATGAGTAGTGTTAATGATTTGGAAAAAATATATATTAAATAGGAGCATTTTCTTAATATATATATGACTATTTTAGATTATGTTTACAGTAAATAGTGAAATTAATTTGTAAAGTTAAGTCTAACACGGATAAAAAACTGAGAATCACGCAAAATCTATCAAGTGTATTTTTTTATTTAAAATATACCTAAGTACATAGTCATAGTCATTTGTAAATGTGTGTGTGTTTGTGTCATTCGTTTGTTTTTGTGGTTGTATTAACAATAATTTGTATCTGAATTTACACAAAATAAATTAAATTACACACAAAAAAAAACATTTATTTTACAAAACTAAATTCAATTACATAATATATTGAGAGGGAAAAAAGTTAGCTAGTCATTTAATTTAATACCTAGTGTATTTACACTAGGTATTAAAATATTTAACACAACTATTTAGTTGTGTTAAGTATTGAATAATATAAATATAATTTGTATTTTGTTTTTAAATATTTTATAATTCTAAATTATTAAATTACATTCATAAGAATGTAGGTAATGCTCGTTGCGCGTCAATAACCAACATTTAGCCTTACACCGTTAACACTGCAATAATATTTACAAACCTTCCCAACCTCATTGAAATCCTGCGTCATTCCTTATATCATTAACAATAGAGTTCAAATTGCCGTGACATAATCCATCAAGTTTGCAGTTGAAATATTGTCGGGTAGAAGCACCGATATCGTAAACATAGCCACCGTCTGATATCAAAACAGTTCGCCGTTTATTTCACCTTTTAAACACATATGTATAACTTCACTATGTCCTTGTTTGATCACCTCGTGTGTGGTTCGTATCATAAGTTCCCACTTGATACACGATTATGCAAAAAGACGCCATTTTCAATAAGTGTGAGTCAGAGGTAAGGCATTGTTTTTAATAAAGATGTCATTTAATTTGCATAACTGTACAAGTAAGAATTGTCGTGGTTACTTTGGAATTACGATTTGTTGCGGTACATTCTTGGGATATTACATTACCTAGTTATTGATTAGTCAGAGTTAATCTACAAGGTAACAGTAACATCGGTTGTATACTTTGTACAGAAACAGTTGCATTGTTAAGATTTTAGCAAATAACAACAGCTATAAATATTAGAAGCGAAAGTGTTAAGTGCGAAATTAATGCTATCAATGCTATGGTTATAGGTAAGAAAACCAATAAAAAAAGAAAGAAAGAAGACTTTGGAAGTAAACTCATAGCTTGATAAATAATAAGATACCAGTATCAAGCTCAGCTCAGTGCCACCTCGACTGATCTAACTAAAGAATATGCCACTGCTGCAATCAACGTGGCCACCTACTAGGCTCAAACGATATAAAAACAACGAAGAAGAATACCATCGACACGAAAGGAAGAATACTAAATAGATATATTTAAATAATAGATACTTATGTAGATACATCTTTTACGCATCACAAAGGCAGGAAACATCTTCAAATCAAATGTGCAAGGTTCATCGAAATAAGTAGAACCTACAGTTTAGGTTACAAAACAAAACAAAACAATATAATCCAACTAATCGAATAAGTAAGTAACGTAAACATGACTAAATTCGCTCCACTTTCAAATACCGAGAAACACCATGTAATCCTGGTTCCAATTAGAGTAGCACCAATGACATCACAGTTCATTAGAATTCACCAGAGCTTTCACCATTTGCCACGGGAATGGATATCCTTATTGATTACTCATACTCATTCTTTATTATCCGCTGTGGTTCGTCAACCCGACCATGGCTGTTTTCACATTGGACGAAAACGATAATATCGTCGGACTGGTAGTTTCATACAATTACTACTAAACACTTTCACACTGTGTCGTTGTAGTCAACGATATCATCGCCGACATTGATTGTCGTGCCGAAATCGCCAGCCGACACAGTGCACTTGTTCACTGCTGTCAGTATTACCTCGAATACACTATAAGAGTTTTGGAATCGGCGATGTTATCTTTTCCTGGCGCAACGCGACTATTCGAGGCTGCTGTAGCATACCGCATGACAAAAAGCTGTTGGTTACATCTTGTGTCATATACCGATATTGTCGGCCGATGTCGTTGTCGTCCGAGCTGACGACAACTACAGACGACGAAACGATGACGCTGTCAGCGTGAAAACGGCCATTATAACGACCAAATTTTTTTAAGGGATGACAGCTGTAGTTTTTGACATTTAATATCGATGTCTATAGTTAATACGGGTTCTCTTCTTTTTTGCCTAGTGTTTTTGTACCTAAATTTTACCTTGATGAACAATTTGGGGTTGATGGTTTTGAAACTTTATAATTATATACTTAGTTTGAAACTGCATAAGATTTTTTTTTTTTGCTAGAAATGTTAATGAAGTATTTCGGATTCTGAATAATATATGTAAACAGTCAATTACCTAAGTCAAGGGAACTTTTAAGATATTCGATATTTGAATTTATTATCGATAGGAATACAGCACTACCTAATCTAGAATCGGTAAATCGATGTTATCTTCCAAACCTTATCGTTTCGTCGTATCGACACAGTTCACAGTGTATTTAAATGCTCAGTTAAATGCTTATCCGTTATATTTAGTAAGCTTACTAAAGACATGTTTAACTTAAATATTATAGCCTACCCACTAGTACCTACCCAAGTATTCTATGAAAGGAAAATAAATAGATGGGTACCTACACTAAAGCTGTCTTCAAAGAAAATTACTTCAGATAATACTTTTAGTTTATAGACTATTTCATGTCAGTTCCAACCAACCCGAGGCAATTGCTGTGAATGAATTTGACGGTAGTGACGAAAATGATATACATCTTTACCTACATATTACAAATTAAAGTCGCTTTACCTGTTCGTCTGTGTGACCGCGCTATTCTCCTAAAATAAGCAACGGATTTTGATGCGGTTTTCACCATTATTTAGAGAATTTATTCCCAAATTTTTATGTATGTAGCATCAAAGAAGTTTATATCTAACCAGTTTCAAAACAAAATCCCGTGAACACGATGACCACATCTGTTACCGGCCCGGTTCTAAGCCGCCGAGCGCTGCAAGCAAGAATAGTTCTTACGGTGATATGAACTTCTTCGATGGTACATTAATATCAGATTAACATAAAATAAAGAAATCTCGATGTTTTGTCATGTCGTGAAAACCGTGCGCAGCGGGAACAGGTCGCTCGTTTCAATAGATAGACACCATCCACGTTACACGTGTAATAACACACCTGTCACAGCAATAAACTACTCTGTGATGTTTTTTCTGCAGAAACGATGAAATTTGTAACAACAGACATCTTAAAATAACAACAGATTGATCAAGCCTGTGTTTGTTTTGTCTTTCGATCATAAAAATTGATGCTTACAACTGTGAAATATAACAGTTTGAACCAGTGTCCTGAAAATTAAGAACCGTGAACATAAACTGGTAGAGTACCACGATATACAATGTGTAGACGGCAATACGACAATGAATGAAAACATTGGCAATACCTAGGTAATTTGAAACTAGCAAATATATCATCCTAACATCGATTTAAAAAACCGGTCAACTGCAAGTCGGACTCACGAGCAAAAAACGCTGAAAAAAAAACACATTTTTTGTATATTTAATTTTTTATTTTAGCGACAATAGAAATACACAATCTGTGAAAATTTCAACTGTCTACCTATTATGTTCATGAGATACATCCCGCTGACAGTCAGACGTCAGTCCGTGTGACGGACGGTCGGACAGCGGAGGCTTAATAAGTGATTTGTTCGAATAAACTAAATAGGTACTAGTGAAGAGCCGACTATGGGTTTTGCCGATCTTTCTCTAGCTATAGTGACGAAATTATTGGATCTATTTGATTTAATTTTTGTAAGCAGAAAGGGAACGTCATCTTGATAAACGAACTTTAATTTATAATTGTCGTATTGTCGTCTCCATTTTATATAAAATTAAAGTTTAAAACAATAACACACATGATTGCGGTACATAGTTCGAACTGTAAAAGCCAGTGTAAAATGCCCGCATTGGTCTTCGCCCCTCCAATGATACCAATTAGGTTTAATTGTTGGTTAGCCATCCATTACAGTGTCCACAGTCCAACTGATGCTTAACAAGGAATCAAATTGTGTAATCTCATTTGACATACCATTTTAGGGTTCTAGCGTAGAAATATTGTTACCACTGATTGGGTTATCAAAGAAATAAAGGGGAACATAAAATAATGGGGTACGCAGGTCACCGGCCTCTTAAATTTTAAGTGAAATATTTTTTTATTGCTGCAACAATTAAATAGTTTGAATTTTATATTGTTTGTGTAAAGTAACACTGATCAGAGCAATTAAATAAATAATTTTAATTTAAAATTTACTTTGTTTTCGGTATATAAGCAGCAGGAAAGTTGACCTACTTATAAAAAGGATACCTACTTATATAAAGGATAGCCTGGGTTTGAATGAAACGGAAAAAACAAAATGTTTAAATTTTCCGACCACAATGTTTGTGGTCCCATTACGATATTATCCAATCCATTCAAATTATTTTCCTAGTACGTTAGTGAATATATAAATACGTCAGTGGTTTTTATTGATAGTTCCAGTCGGGTGACCACACTAAGGGCTTCCTACAAATTAATATATATGTGGGTTGATGTTAGATTGAACTTTGTATACAAACACTCAATCTAACATCAACCCACATATTAATGCAACCAACCATTTAACCAATTCCACCATAACGCAAATTAAAACGAGAAAACATTATTTTTCAATGATTACTTACTTTTACTAGTGGTCGCCCAGAGTTCGAAATTCGACCATAATTCATTTAAATTTTAAGTTGTATAGTACATACTAATTCCATGCTGCCATGTAATGATTCTAAGGTAGCCATCTTGTGTCAAACGCGTGTGTAATGTTTTTTTTTATTAATTTAATTTATTTCTAATGCATATTATATACAAATATTAGCTTTCTGCACTCCTTCTCCATATAAACTTTAACTGTGTCAAATTTCATACTCCTCCGTCCGCGTAATTTTCGTAAAAAGGGGTACAAAGTTATTGCTTCACGTATTAAAATAATAATAATAATAAGAGAAATTAAGAAATTGTATGTACTTCGTTTATTTGCGAACGTTCCTAACAAATTAAAACAATCTCAACCATATTTTTATAGTACTTAGAGCTGACAATCCCATGTTGGGACACATCACGAATCCGAACCATTTCCCCCTATAGGCCAGTTATACGATTGCTCCATACACACAACGAAAAAAAACTTGTTCTTACTCGTACATTACTTATCTGTCTAAGAACCGTGACGTTTAACATTGAATTGCATCGCATTGATGCACTAGAACTGTTCATATTGCGTTTCGCTAAATTTCATCAGATTTTGTGAACTCAATGTTCAGAATCTAATATTACCAAGTAACAATGCAATGTTTAAGATGTCATAAATGTTTACTCAATCCACCTTCCTTGAAATAGATCAGCTAGGTATTTTATTTTTTTCTTTTCTTTTTCTCGTCGGGAAATCCCCGTCAGGGGATGGTCCGTCTGGGCAGCCCGTTCTCCCCAGACGGGTTATGCCGGACACCTACCAACTAAAACCCCACTGTTCCTCCTACTACCATGAGTCGGGGGCCCGGGAGATACTTGTACATTTTCCGCACTGGTATCAGCCCATCTTGCGCAGCGGGCCCCGTCACCAAGTGCGGCTGATCCCACAACCGCACGTTCTCCCATAAAGACGTGCATGGAACACTGCGTGCCACCTCTTTGGACTTGTCTGTTCGAGCGACGATACAGCCCCAATTTCGACCTCAACATTAGCGTAGAATTCATCCATCCGCAATCTCATCAAAATGACTGGCAGCGTTCTGGATACATATAGGTCGCTTAGATAGCTACGTTAATAAACTTTACGGATATTAATTACAAATTGTAGAAGCATGTTATCCATCATAGTTTTGATATAACCCTTTGAACTCTAGGGACCAGAATATGGGCCACTGACAAATTGGCCGACAAAGTTAGTTAATTTTAATTGGGATGCTCAAAATATATTCAGATTTCAAATTGATATGTGCTGCTTAATATTAGAGCATATAATATATACTTACTAGCTTTTCTCTACAATATTACTACATTGACCAGTGGTAGCTGACGTATTCCACATTGGGCACCCGCTTAAATGGCACCTGAGGTATTCCACATACGGCACCTATCGATATTTTTCGCAGGTGCCATTAGTGGATAATTTGTAATTTAAAATTTTATTCCACAAATGGCACCTACGGATCAGTACGTACTAGAGTTGGGACGTTTTTTCTATTTTAGGACGTCAAAATCATAAATTCGATTAAAATCAGTAGAGTCTTTAATAACATGATAAAAATATAGTTAACTTCTTTGTTTTTTAGTCATTTTAATATCACAATCAGTTTTCTTAATCACAGGTATTGCAAAATCAGCCTTGAGTACCAAAAGAATTTAGAAACAAATACTTTTTAGGTTTATTTAGGATTATTTCTCTTCTTAGTAAACTTTGTCATCTTAAGTTTTTTTTTTAATATGACACACAATTAATAATTGGCACTTCTGTGGCAAAATCAGCCTTGAGTTAGAATAGAATTCAGAATCAAATACTTTATAGGTATACGGTACGTGATCCGTACGGCTGCTATTCATGAGCCACGACCCACGCTATATAAAACTTTAGAGTTATGAGGAACAGGGTGTAAAGTTCACTCATGCTCTATAGAAAAGGGAGGATCCTCCGACCAGACGGGTGTCATGTCTGGCGGGCAACTGCCCAACGATTGATGTCGGATAGTCTTATATGTCGGTCGCGCGGTAAACTCTAATTGCGCGATGCAGGATTTGTGTGACGTCAGGATGCGTAGTTCGCATGTGGCGATGTAGATGCCGCCACAAAACCAAACAGGTGAATTACAAATGGAACAAAATAACTTAAGAAAAATAATATTCAGCTTTGTTGAGCTCCTCCCTCAAATCCACAAGAGACCTGATAAGGGAATAGCAGCATTTCGGAAGACAATCAACTTAAAGTTACTGAAGTTCGTACAATTATTAAAGTAAGTACTGTGTGTTCCCTTGAGTGTGAAACAATTTACATACCACGTTAAATGTATCCTTTAGAACCGAACGTAATTTGGAAACGTGAATTTTGCTCTCAGAAGTTTTTATACTTAAGTAAGTATTAGCATTTTCGCTTCTTTTATACTTAAAGCTTTTTGTTCGAAAAACTTTTTAGAACCGTGTTGCAACCTGTGGAGTTTTTTACTAACAATCATTTAAAGTTTTCTATAGCATAATCGGCCTATAATGTTCCCACTGCTGAGACACAGGCCTCGTCTCGGTGTGACGGAATGGGCCGAAATCCACCACGCGGGCCCAGTACGGGTTGGTAGATGTCACATGTCTTCGCATTTTTGGTTCTAGGACAGTACAGTTTTGTATAAACTCTGTCAGTCATCCAGTAATATTACTTACTAATATATTTTATATTAGCTTCTGCACGCGACTACATCCGCCTATAACCTCCCTCAAGAATTAGGCCAACCATTCCAAAAAGATTTTTTTAAATCCGACTGTTAGTTCCGGAGATTACCCCCTACATAGAAACTTAGTAGTAAACATTCAAACTGTGGCGGCATCTACATCGCCACATGCGAACTACGCATCAAAGACCTGACGTCACACAACATCCTGACGTCACTCAAATCCTGCATCGCGCAATTACAGTTTACCGCGCGGTGGACATATATACCAGCTCCCGACTTCAACCTCTGGGCAATTGTCCGCCAGACATGACACCCGTCTGGTCGGAGGATCCTCCCTTTTCTATGGTGGATGAGTGAACATTACACCCTGTTCCTCATACCCCTAAAAAACAATTAGTATAGATAAAAATCCGAAAGTAACTGTCTGTTATCTTTTCACGTCCTAACAGCCTAACAGGTCCTAACAGGTAGACCTCATGGTCTGGGTTAGAACATAGGATACTTTTTATTCCCAGTTATATGTTCCCGTAGGATAATTTCTGACTTCCACGCGAGCGAAGCCCGGCAAAAGCTAGTCATTCATATTTATTTCAAAGAATAATTAGTTCATCGAAAATCATAAAACAGTTGGCCCTATACTTTCAATTCCATAGCAAAAATTATTTACAGCCATTTTTATTAGTTTTCTCCTATGTGTATTGGTACTTGGAAAACTAAAACAGGATATTCAAATAAGTCCTTCACTCCACGGCACGGATTTTGAACAACGTTGTGAATTTTAATGTCCTACACGTGTGCACCTGCTGTAGCGTGTGGTGCATACCTGCCCTTATATGTTTGAACCGAGACCTATTTTCTCCAAGTTGCATTGATGACTTGTAGTTCCCGTTGGATAATTTCCAACATGCACTTGGCGAAGTTGCTGACAAAAGCTAATATTATTATAAAACAAAGTCGCCGCATCTGTCTGTCTGAACGCGATAAACTCTGAAACTACCGAACGGATTTTCATACGGTTTTCACCAATGGACGGAGTGATTCATGAGGAAGGTTTTTTAAGTACACCCTTAAAATATTCATATTCATTCAGGTTTTGTGTAAATTGGCTGAAATATGACGATGATTGTTGAAGATGTCGGAAAAATCACGCCGACTTGGGAGCTTTACTGACGTGCGCCGCGTAAACCAATAGTTATATGAAAACCCAGGTAAAAAACCCAGTAGACCCGTACGTTCCCGTGGGATATTTTCCGACATCCATTTTAAACTAGCAAATAATAAAGAAACCTCGATTTTTGATCACGTCGTAAAAACCTTGCGAAGCAGGGGTGGGTCGCTAGTTATCCTAAAGCCCCCAGTACACGTTGGGCGAGCCCATCGCTTGGCCAACATATACTACATATATTTGCCGTTTGATTTGCGTATATTTTACGTTTGCCGAACGCGCTCGGTCAACGGCTTAACTATATTACTATAACTATTAACTATCCACTATAACTAACTATACAATGTGAAATTTAATTCGTTTGCATCCTCTTAAGAGGTCATTATAGTCGTCATTATGAACAACTTTCATTATGGGGCCAACCCTGAAATCGCGAAAAAAAAATCAGCTGTGCCATACATTTATGTTCGCATAGCTCGTTATAATGAAGAGAACAGCAGATTTTTTTTCAGCTGATTTCATAATGATGAGTACAATGACCGCTTAAGAAGATGCAAACGAATAAAATTTCACATTGTATATAATTATGAGTTTATTTGTGTGATCTTTTTAATGAATAAATACGCTAAATCCACTTACCTGTACCTACTATTTATTTTTGTTTATTTAGTATATTTGCCGTAGGTATATAAATGTTGTATTAAATACCTGCAAATATTTTCGTTTGATATCTGCGTAGGATTAATTTTGAAATTCCAAATATTTAGATGATAAACATTCGAATCTACGAGTTTATAAATTTTTAGTGACACATCGTAGCATTACGTGATGGTATTATCGAGGACAAAGGCGCCTGACCACTTTTCGCCCTTATTGCTTAGGCAATACAAAATACCACATGTCTGAGCTGGTATCACATGAAGCAAGCAAGGCTTTATTTCGGCCGAATGCACACACTATCCATCTGTGAGGGACATCCCTATTGGCAGATATCCTCTTTAAGAGCATTTTCGAAGAAAACCGCTTAACTTACTTATCTGCCTTTACGGAACGTGAAGATTTCCATAAGTTTGTAAAGAAAAATACTCGATAAAACTCTGTTGAATTCAAAAATCCTCTCTTGAAAATGCCAACGGATATATTGAGGATTCTACAAATATATAGCACGATTGCGATCGTGGGTGCTGGGTATCCCCGGGTCAGACAAAGTGTTTTTAGGTTTTTCCATTAAGAATTTATCAATTCAGTCAGTCTATGTTTGTGCCCGATGAATGGCATTAAGGTGCTGATAATCTTGAACATTCACTTGTAATGAGCATTCTAGTGAATGTTATATTACAGAAAAGTAAACGGGAGCGTTTTAGCGAGCATTCTAGCGAGCGTTCTAGCGAGCATTCTAGCGAAAGGACTGTTAATTTGCTTCGAACTTTTATCCGAGCCGAGCCATTCTGTCATTGTTCCGTTTCCATATGCTTGAAGATTATTTTTTTTGGCGAGCATTGACTAGAGCGTTCGCTAGAATGATCGTGAAAATGTTCGTAGCGATGTTTGGCTCTATGCTTGGCTCTGTTCGTTGTTCCGTTCGACAAATTTAAAATCGGCGAATGCTCGATGTTCTGTTACAAGTGAATGCTCAAGTTTATCAGCACCTTTACGCTAAAACAGAAATGAAGAAATGTGGGTACTTTACCTCTTTGCATAACTCTTCAATATTGGCGTGATATTATCTTGTGTTAAAAATAGAAGTTATTTTTCCACTGCTCCTGAATTTTTCCATTTCCAAAAGTAGGAACCTATGTCCTGAAATAATGAATGTTCATATAAAAAGTTCTCCCTATATTCGTAGACGTGTGATTAAATAACATTGATGGATATACCACAGTTCCCTAATTTTTATGAGTATGTTAGCGAAGCGACAGACCGAGGTGCGGCGCCTTGTTGATTGATAAGCTTGTTTATTTTGGGATAAAAATAATGATAAAATCTCTTATGAGTGTAGAGAGTTCTCTGAACCCGAAATCGCAATGTATTTAGAAATTGGGATACGAATTAGGTCTCTTTAATTTGAAAAGTTTTTGCAAATATTGATCACATGTCCTATATATCGTTCAAAGTTAAAGAAAGTTAGTTTTAGCAGTAACAGATAAAGTCTGTATAAAGAATATTGTTAGCAGCAAATCTTCAAGTGAAGACTGACCTTTTTGCTAATTAATCAATTAAGTGCCAAAATCGCCAAAATGTCGCATCCCAGATAGAACCTAGCATAGATCACCGATTTGTCCTCCAATTGCCGACTATCAACCGTGAGGAAACGCAATACTTTTTGTAAATCATTTCATCACCACTGCTCTCAAAACGGTGAAGGAAAACATCATGAAGAAACCGGCATGTTCTAGAACCAAAAATTCGAAGTCATGTGACATCTACCAACCCGCACTGGGCCCGCGTGGTAGATTACAGCCCACTCCCTCTCGAAGAGGAGAGGCCTATGTCCCAGCAGTGGGAACATTAGAAGTTGGTTATGCTTACGTGGTTGAGGCACATCAACTTCAGGTTTATCATAGGATTGAAGGTAGTCGATTGTTCTTCTTCTTTAATTCGGCGTAAATTGAGCTCAATTCAAAGCCGAAGTCTTCTTCGTGAGAAGTATCGTATTATTTTATTTCCATGAAATATTTTTCGGCCGATCGAATGAAAAACATTGTATTGTAGATTGAACCGTCGGCTGTTCGTCTTCCCACGCGTCGGGAGCCTCTATCAACAATGTTTGTTTGTGGGCGACGGCTTGACAAGTAGTAATCAATCTATTACTGTGCGAGCCTAGACAAAACACTTTGGTGCTTCGGAACGTTTGCCTGTCATCCGTAGATTTCGGTAGTATTGTTGTCACACAGTTGAAATGAAACCTCTAGATGATTCTTATCAGCTATATCCAGGCCAATCGGGTGGAAAGGAAATAGGAGCTTTGGGGCATAACATTCTCATCTGTACGTATTGATATTTGACGATCCCCGTTAGTATATCCCAAAGTATTATATTTTTTCTTATTTACATACATACATAAACCCACGCTTCCTTCCCATGGGGGTAGGCTGATACTACAACACGTTACCTGCTATGATCCTTACATAATTACTTCTTTTGCTTCGTTTACGTTCCTACATTTGCTTATTTATGTTCCGTTTCATGATCGTTCCTTCCGATAAAAACCTTCTAGTCACCCAGCCTAGCGATATTTATTATTTTAACATTTTATAGATTCAAAACTTACTTATTACTTTTTTTTATTACCTAGTTTTGTCTACTTTTAATTTAGTTTAATTAATTTATTAAGTTCTATACAGTGCAACTTTATAATATAGTATGTTTTTAATTTTTTTTTGTAATTTTCAATAACGTTTTGTGTGCATTAATTACCAATAGGTGATTGTTACACTTTATTCTGATTTGTTGCTTCTGTTTCATTTGCTTATACCAGTGTATACAATTGTTGGTGAAACAAATAAATAAGTCAAAAGTTCAATATTTTACATGTAACAGATAGTCTAGTACTTACCCGTATTTCCAGTTGTTTACCTTTACTCTTTCCGATATGTAACCAACATTATAGCTGACCGTTTAGGTTGCCATGTTTTCTATCTAAATACATACAAGCATGCATCTCATACATTCACCAGCTAATTACAACGGCTGCGTGCGTCAGTCGTAATTCACGATTAACAATGAACTGACCCGCACTGAGCTCGTCACACACGCCGTTAAACCCACTTCATTATAGCCGGTTAGTTAGCTAACTAGTTACGTATCTTTAAAATTGAGTCGGTTAAGTAATTGTTTCGACTGTATATGAAAGGATTTGTTTTGTAACTCCTAAGTTGTAAAAGTGAGGAGTTTCGGAAAGACTTCAACTTATACAGGGTGGCATACATCGACGCGAAAACTTTACCATGGATTCATGGTACATGATCCCTAACCACATGCGTTGACATTTTTTGTCGCTTATTAAAAAAAATCTGCTGTTTCATAGAAAAGTCTAATAACTACGCAGTCAAATTTGTATGAAACAGAAGATTTTTTTTTATTAACCGTCGAAATATTTCAACGCAGGGGGGGTTCAGAATCACGTACAGTACGATAAAACTTAGATGTAGCATAAATTTGAAAATTTTCATTCGTTCATTTCAATTTTACGAATGTATTTGGTTAAATGACTTTACAAGTTATTGCGTTTTCGTAAAGATAATTTTCACCAAAAGCAGTTATAAAGATTGGTGATTTTGAAGACTCACTCAGTTCGGATGGTGATCGGATTTACGAATTTTCCCGATGCTACATCTAAGTTGTATCGTACTGCACCTACTGAATCCATGGTAACAGTTTGCGCATCGATGTATTAAGCGTCTATCAGAAAGGAGTGGAGAAATTTAAGGCTGTGGTACAGACCTTCAAACTAAACAACTTTCTCCATGGGACCAACAACGTAACCACGAAAATTCCAACTGTCCCATACATCTGGGTCGAGTAGTTATTGAATATTTGTATGGGACAATTGATACTTTTTCTTAAGATATAAGGAATACTAACTTTTGCCCGTAAAAAATACTAAAAACCTCTTATAGATAGGGTTGTAGATATAGAAACATATTTTAGGATTTATTACAAAGTGGTATAAGTCTAGCACGACAATTAATCGAGGGTATGTCTCAAGTTATTGACAGAAGATGTGGAAAACTTTTTCCAAAATGACGGGAAACGTGGTTGAAAATAACGATAATGTCACCTATTTAGACAGATATCTTTATAACTAAACAGCAGATTTACCATGCCCTTTTTAGAATTTCCACTTAGAGTAGGTACGTCACGCTAAAACGGGTAGTGATAGATACGGTAAGTTCAAGATAACATCTTAAACAAATACCAACCAGTTAGCATGACTCGATCATTGTTGACTCGATGATTACTCGAATCACGTGTAAGCACGATTGCTCATCGAATACGATTACAACAAACATCCATACATTTGTGAATGGACTCGAGTGGTCAATGGATGAATCATTGTTTTTTTTTTCCTTAAAGGTCGATTTCGAGCATGTGTCATGTATAGTTTTACCTTATCACCAGGTTAGAGTTTACGTTGATTACTGCATGAACTACCTATTTAATTATTCACAATATTATTATGTAGGTATGATAAGTTCTCATATGGATTTGTGCCCGGTTGATGGCAATAGGCTCGCCCCTTATAAAGAAAAAAAGAAAGAAAAATCATTTGTTGAGACTCCCACAGGAAACCACAAATTAAGCTAAAGTTAAATAAAAAAGAAAAATCAAAATTAAAGCAGTCCTGTACGAGGCAAAAAGGCTCCTATCTCAGCATGATGCTTCGAGATTTAAAAAATAAATGTCGCAGCGCTGGTATTCTGATAGGGCCCGATTACATGGGACTTAAGGGGATGCAAAAAGGTAGCCCGCGAGATTCAAATTTTCTTTAGTTTTTTGCATTTTGCAGATCAGTGTCAGGTTTTATGTATATTAAAATATGATTCGCGACCGTAACAAATATGGCTTAACATAATAAAATTATAATAATTACAATCAGCAATACAACTCCATAAGTTAGCATAATCGGCAAATATCATGATTTCATGAAATAGTCATTCAATGGAATTACATGAACTTAGAGAGTTGTATTGATATTTTTTATGATTATAATACTATAAATAAACATTTGATACGGCCGCGAATCATATTTAGATCAACATAGAACATGATACTGACCTGCAAATTGCAAAAATCGTAAGAAAATATGAATTTCGCGGGAGTTCCCGTGCGAAACACAGCGGTAGCCGTCTTTTAGGCTGTTTTTGGGAGCCAACTTCTCTTTATCTAAAAGAACTAGCAACTAATAAAAAATACATTAAATTTCTACATAATCTTGACTCCAAAATGGTAGTTTCTTTTTTTTTTAAGCGGCATTATATTTAATTAAAGGGCCACAAAAAAGCCACAGAAATGAGAAATAATGATTTATAACATGCATATCCTCCTAAAATAACCATTATTTTGATTTGCTTCCTAAACTAATGGATAGGTAATTTAATAAAGAACATTTTGCTAGTTTTATTTTTTTCAAAACACGAAAATTTGATTTTATAAAGATTTTATTCTAAAATCTGAGCGTACTCGCTAAGTAACTCTTGCGCAGAGTTAGTGTGCCACGAATGCTCAAGGTTATTTGGTCAGGGTAGCGCCTTAAACATAATTGGCAAAATGTGGATGTACTATAGGTACACTTCTGCCCAACCCTTCGGGAATACAGGCGTGCTGCTATGTTATGTTAGTTCTCTTATATATGCCATGATAATACTCTTATCGTTTTCTTTTACAACACCACCATCGAGATATTCAACCGTAAATCGATTTTCCGGTTTCCAATTTTCATTGCTTCCTTATGAAGATTGTTACTACGTGACTTTCCCAGCTCAGTCGACTTCTGAAGTCTATAGGTAGGTGTAGACATGTTTTTTTTTTGTTTGAAAGAATCAGTGCAAATCCATATTTGTTACGCTAGTGAGCGATTTAACATTGTAACGGATGAGTTACCTGGCAACCCGCGCTGGACCCGCGTGGTAGATTACAGCCCACTCTCCCAGAAAGGAGGCCTGGTTCCCAGCAGTGGGAACGTTATTGGCTGATTATGCAATGTATCATTATGAAAACGTAGGTAGAAGTTGTTTTGTCGCGATTTTTTTTTTTCAGGAATATTTGTTTACTTTGGTGGCAGGGAATACGGAAGACGGAGAAGGCCTGGCATGGTCACATTCCACAGTTTCGTTCTAAAAGATTAATTTAAATATAATTTTGACTCCATCTTTGTTAAGTACTTTGATGAGAAACCTTCAATCATTCATCGCTTGAAGGCGGCGATAACTGACTTTTAATGATCTTATACTGAAGATCACTTCTAAACGAGTAAGTAGTGTTAATAGTTTGGAAAAAATATATGTTAAATTGGAGCATTTTCTTAATTACTTAATACTCGTATAAGAATTTTTTTGATTATCTTTATATGACATAGTGAAATTAATTTGTAAAGTTACGTCTAACGCGGATAACAAACTGAGAATGACGCAAAATCTATCTAGCATATTTTTCTGAAACGTTCACCATTTTAAAGATAATTTAATTATTGATCTTTGATTTGATCTTTTAGTACCTATACGTTTTATGTATAATAAATTAATAATGCGTTTAATTTGGGACAGCGCTTCTTGATGAGCGAGTCCTATTACTGGCTGGACATACGACGCGTTGTTGAGCTCAGTACAGAACACGCAAGCTAACCACTCAAGGTCACTGGCATATATCTGCGTCTTAAGATAAGTACGAAAGACAGCCAACGATTATCAGAACTACTACCAGTCACCACTCAACTAATACATAACGTTTCCACGTCACTTAATTCCCTCATTTACGATGTAGATGCCATTCCACGACAATCATCACACATATTAACCACAACTACTAAAACTTACCACAGGATTGTCACCCTTACTCGAATAGCAATAAGTTCTACAGTGGCATGAAAACTATTTCCCGGAATGTGTCGAGTATTTGTAAGAGCGATTGTACAAATTGCATAAGAGTAGCTGAGACAGTGCAATTTTGACCTTGGTGCACTTGAAATAAAGGTTATGAAGATCGCATTTTTTGTTATAGTATGTTGTCATGAGCACTATCTAATGGTTTGTTGCAAGATATATGTAGGGTTAAGAAGCGTGGAAATGGAGCAAAGGAAAGGTATCAGTCTGTCGAGTGTAAGCAATAAGTTAGAAAAGAGAAAATGTATTAAAGACTGATGGAACAGGGTTACTTTCTTTTCACATTCGTCTTGGTGCAGTTGTGCTTTGGTGTGGCTAATCTTTTATATATTTTTTGAAGATTTGACATTAGCTTTCGAAGCGTGCTGAAAGATACTTGATTTCCATTAATTTAGAAGAGCAATGTCCTTCAAAGTAAGAACACACTAACACACTGTCAATTACAATCTGATAGATTTCGAAGGAAACTGCTAGTCCATTGCTTTATATGTTTGAAAAATTCGTCTGCTCAACAACGTAAATGACGCAATGAATGATGTTGAACTGTCAAAATAAAAGGCATTATTTGTTACGCAACTACCCCAATGGTTATTCCTAGTTTTAAAGATAGGGATCTTACTCATAATCAACTGTAATAGCCTTACCATCTTTTATTGAAACAACATTGATGTTACTTAGTTACCTAGGCTAAGTTTTTTGATAAATCATATCGTCGTTGCGCGTGCAAAAGTCGCTATGTGCCCAACTAGCACACTAGTGGAAATAGCAGCCTATTTTGCAACTTTTAGCTGTACAGTAGCGCTTTAGGGGTTCAGAAAGTGGTTTTAAGTTCTACTATTGCTTCCGTAATTGCTCATAGCTGTAAATATCACTAGGGGTAGCAGAAACTGAACCAAATGCCACTCTAGGTTTTATAAGAGTTAATTTTATAACCCATTTACCGTCTATAGCTTTAAAAGAGAGTTAAAACATGAATGTTAAAACTTAAAGCTTCTAAAAAGCTTCTATTGCCGCTGCTGTACGCTTCAGAACTGCATAAAGACTTTAATTGCAGACTTTTTAACGAAACTGTATAAAAGATATATTTATCACTGTTCTGCCACTGAAAGTTTCATAGCAGAAGTGATTTGTTCTTTTGCGCAGACTTAAGTAGGAATTTCTACTAGAAATCGACTGTTTTACTAATAGCGATATTAAGGCTTCACAATAGAAGCAGGTGAGTAATGGACATTGCCTACTCATTTGGATACATTCTGCTATTTTTATTGGAGAAATCAGATTTTATAAAATATTTAAGCCAGTTTAAAAGAAATATGGATCTGAAAGCATGGAAGTTCAAACAAAGAACTGGTGGATATCGCAAGAAAGTACGGAGAGTTTATCAAAATATGCAGAAATTAAAAAGGGCAACTGTTTACGAGAATTCTGTAATTGAAATATTAAATAACACGTAAGTTCGTTGGTTGGTCCGATAAGGTGTGGCGAGAGCGCTGGTAAGAGTTCTGTGGCTTCTTGTTCTGTTGTCGAACAATCTAACATTTCTGTCAACTGCTTGTCAGCAATTTCGTACGACATAATATTTTTCCTTTTAACAATGCAGTTTATTTTAGTCCAGTTTGGTTGTGGAGTTGAATCTTCTATTTTACATAATTTTTTATTTTTTTTGTTCGGCCAGTGTAACACTCCATGTTTTTCCCACTTAGATGGACAGATGCAAAGTTCTTGCTTTTGTTGTTCATTATAAGTTTGAATTATTTTGAAAGGCATTCTGAAAACATGGTAAGACATAGTAAGTGTTAAACAATTGAAAGAGCGAAAAATATAGAAGCAGCTACAAATGATCATCGTATTTTAGGGTTTTCAAGGAGTTCTACGGATCTCTAAACAAATAACCATTAGTGTGGTTCGATACCTGCAGTAAGTACGAAATAAAAGTGATTGTAAAGACTTGAACTGCATTAGTGGTACAGGTATTACTTGGACCTTCAGAAGAGTGAAACTTAGCGCTTTGACGCGCAGAGAGGAAGTATTAAGGTTGAAGTTGCAAGTTAAAGCTGCTTCTCATAGACATGTTTACAAGACAATTATTTAACATTACTTGAGAAATTTATAGGTTTTTATCGCAATTTGTAGTAAAATATAACTAAATATAGAACCAGCAACTTACTAAATACAAATGTAGTCAAGTATATAATTTCAATATCGTGTAGGTATGTGATATAATAATATTTATATAATAATATTTTACGATATTCTGAGGTAATTATTGAGGCGCGTTAAAAATACTCCAATAATATCAACTATATGCACGATAAACTGATCTGCGTTTGTAGCCACTTGCATATAATACAAAATATAACTCAAAAACACTTACCTTCACTTCACTTATTATTTATTTCTATTCAGAATGTCTGACTCAGGAACAACAGATGTATTTAATAAATGAGAGACAAGGTGAATGATCAGTGATCCTTTATTCGTTCAGTTAAACCTGTCATTCATTCAATAAGCGCCACAAGAGCTTTAGTGTGGTGTTAACTATTAGTTGCAGCTCCTCTAGCGCTTTTATGCCAGTATTATGAAGTTCTAATGGAACTATAGATTGCAAAAAGTTGTGCCCCTTTGGCTCCAAAGCGGCTGCATAAGGTCTGCAGTGCACGCTCTGGCGCTTGAGCTTGGCGCCTTTGGGAATAATCAGATTAGCTCCAAAGCTCTTAAGCAACAGTTTGTGCTAGTTGGGTGTTATTCCGTGATTTTCGGTTTCTTATGCAGTTTTAATCGTTATGTGTATTGAATACACACATACTGTAAAAACAGCTATGTGATAAATGCAAAGAGTTACGGAATGTAGCTATATGGCATTCGTACATCGAAAGTTCCACATAAACACGCTAAATATGTATTAAAGTAAAAGTAAATTATTTGAATACTTTGGTTATTTTTTGAGAAAATGATTTTTGCGTCTCCTGTAAAGTGTGTAAAAAACACATAGCGATTTTGGAAACTACTTACTTACTCTGCTATTCTCTCACATTTTAATATGGGTTTTTTGAAATGACGTTCACCAGATGGCAGCACTGAGACCTCAGGGTCAAGCACCTGTCAAAAGTGTCAAAGCGCTTCTATTTTCTTTAGTCGTGACTGAATGATGAACAAATGAATAAAACGAATGATAAGCGTCATCATATCATCATATTTTATATTCATTGTCGAAATGGAATACCTCTTGTTAAAGTGACGTCAACTGGTGGCGTGAATTGTCATGAAAACCCTCATTTGAATAGAACATTTTTGCCACCCTTTTCCGTATTTTTTTTATCCTCGACTGGTATGCTCTTTGCCTGCATCTCACCTGATGGTAAGTGATGATCAGGGCGAGGGTGGAAGCAAGCTTCACCCGGAATCCTCAACCACAGAACAACTGGCTATCTTACCTCTAACTGCCGAAACACAACAATGCTGTTAACATTGTTGTTATGGCGACAGACTAAGATACGATGGTGGAAGCTAGCCAGGCGGACTTAGAACAAGCCTTACGACCAACCAAACCTAGCAGAGAATTTTGCCCGCGCTGGGATTCGAACACGAGAACTCTGGGTCTGAGACAGGTGGTCTAACCACTACACCACAGAGGTGGTTGAAACGTCTAATATATATGAATAAATTAAATGAGACATTCTGTCTTCTCCATCCTGTTGAAGCAGACTCTAAATTACATCATAGATACTGACTATAAATATTTTCTTATCTTTATACAAATATTCACTTACTACGCAACGCTATCTAAACATTTAATTAAATAATGTATTTAATTATCTAATCTAAACAAAAGAAACTAAGTACTTGTTTTACTTAGTAGAGGATTAACAATAAGCTAGCACCTGTTAGTATCTACATCTATTATAAATTTACAAGAAAAAATATATATAAAAGCGAAAACCCAGTGAAAAGCACTGAGTGGTGGAAAACAGCTCTATTAGAGTGCAGACCTTTTAGGCTTTATTAATAAAGGCACCTATAATATTAATTTAGAGCACTCACTCTGCTGTTCCGATGTGGTTTTTATATAAATTAATGTTTATTTAATCACTATCTACGCCCCGCCGTTTCGCCCGTATAAGGCTCGATCCCGTGGGAATATTGAGACAAAAAGTACCCTATGTCCTAACCCAGGTCATGGTCTAGTCATGTACCAAATTTCATCCACTTCCGTTCAGCCGTTTAAGTGTGAATGCGTACCAAACAAATAAACTCACTTTCGCATTATTTTATTATATAGTTCGGATTAGGTAAAAGCCTGATATCGCAAATCATCCAATTTATGTAGGTAAATATCTACATTATCTACTTACGACGCTATGTTTGTAGACAATCAAAATCGAAAGTCATTTATTCAAATTAGGCTAACAATCAGAACTTCTTAAACGTCAAAATGACATAAGACAGTCCCCCAAAACGCCCAACCTTCACCACTTCCTAGTGCTTTACTTTCCACTTTTCATCATTTACAATAGCCACGTAATCTCGTTTCTCATTGACGTCCCGTTCACGGTGCTGTGGACAAACAGTGAGAGGGCAGGATAGGAGGTTCACGGTGCGGTGGACAAACTGCCTCTGTGTCCCATAACATGGATTCAAAGTGACCTCTGCGCTGCCACCGATGACGCCGTGGTAGTAACAAAATTTTGGGCCAACAATGTCTCAAATGCTGTCTTTAAGAAGACTATGGAAGCAGTTTATAAATATTTGCTAGCCCGATCAGGAAAAAACGCAAAAAATAAGGTATCATCAATCAAAAGAAAGACAATCAAATAAATACCACATTACCATCTCATAACATAAACTCAAGAAATCGAATCAGTATGAGTAATGGATATAGCCGCTAAGTTCTCGATTCTCGATTTAGGTTAATCGCAATGCTATTCGAATCGATTTGAGGTCGATTTTATCTCGTAGTATTGTGCGGGAGCGACTGGTTGATGTATGTTCGAGACATCGCTTAGGGACATATTTGGTATCTTGACCTGGTTTTCTGTTGTTCATTCGTCGAGTGAACTGTCCTTAAGGATACCTACTGTTACTTATGCCAATTTTTTTTTCAAACTTATGATTTTAGTTATTGGCTTTTTAATGACTGACATAATGATTAAATTGCCTGTTTTATGTTTTCTACTGAGTTATGATGGTAGCTAAACGATAACAGCCGTACGGGTCGATGCAAGGTTAAGCTACGCTCTCCGCGGTCGGTTTGTGGATCCGACCATCCATTACATACCGAGACCCCTCCGTGCCTCGGAAAGCACGTTAAGCCGTTGGTCCCGGCTGTCATTCGTGGATCTTTGACAGTTGTTACGGCTCTGACAACCCGTCTTACCAAGGGGTATAGTATTACCTAGTTACAGGGTTGTGGAGGTCAGATAGGCAGTCGCTCCATGTAAAATACTAGTATCCAGCTGCATCCGGTTAGACTGGAAGCCGACCCCAACATAGTTGGGAAACGGCTAGGCAGATTGATTTTTGAACAATTTACTGTCCTTTGTAAATATACCTATACTTACTTACGAAATTTTAATTATCTAGTTGTCCTAAAACAGTCAAAGATAATATACATGTAAATCTTGAAAATATCCCTTCATAAAATAGACAAGACATAGGTACAACTTCAACGAAAAATAACCAACCCCTTGGGTCTACTTACAGAACTTTTGTAGTAACATCCCTTGGGTATCGAAGGGATCTCGTAACCTCTTTGAGACTGAAATTCGGTCAAGGAAAAACTAGTTTGGTGGCTATTTGAATCTTGTTTTTTTGATGTTCTGAGTTGTTTTGACTTGACAACATCGGTTCCCTAACTTTGGTAATGTTGAGTGGCATTGACTGAATACATATAAAAAATTACTCTTTTTCTTTTTAGTCGAATAAAAAAAACATGAGTAGGTACTCATTCATGGCCAAATTAAAAGGAAACCCTGAAAAAAACATTACATATTAACTGATACTGATTTATATTTTCTGTGTTCTTTGATAGGTAACTAACTAGGTTAGTAGATATCTGATTAATACCAGCTACCAACTTTAGTTACAAAACTTAGGACCATTTAAAATAGGTACCTACTTACTTACTTTTTTTTATTTTATTTTATTTATTTGACTAACCAACAATTGAATAGACCGATACAAAGATATGAGATCCAATAGACTTATAGACTAGTGTACCAATTTCTTACAGGTAAGCACATCATTCATTACTCATTCATACTCACTGAACATAATTATGTTTTCAACCAAATTCCATTTTTTTTTTTTTTTTTTTTATAGTTTATTGTGTTTAACCAAATTCCAATTTTAAATCTTACTATAGATTTTTTTTCAATCGTTATTGGTAAAACAAGTATGTGTGTATGTGTGGTATAGTATATATGATTTTCCAAACATCTCAGATACTTACTATTACTTTATCTTTAAATTAAGAATTTATTACTCGTATCAATCATATCCCCCGTAATATGGTCACACAACTTAAAGCAACACGTTATATTTACTTAAACCAGTCTTAACTTCTCAAGTTAACATGCAAATCGTTTACGTCAGTTTCCCAATGATGGTATGAATCAGTTTGCTGACTCAGGCGCATTCTCTCGTCTCAGGTAGCGGCCATTATTGAGTCAGTGAGTCATCGACAATTCGTCATTTCGAAACTTTTGTTCATTATTAATTATTTAGTTAATGGATTTGTTAAGATAACTTATCATTTGTTATTTTCAGTTTTACTTATATTTTGTTGGTTCTGATTTGAATTGGTGTAAAAGACCGTACTCATAGCGAGAATTTAGTTCGCGAATTTGTTTGTTACAACAGACTCTCGCGCAACGAATGTTTGCAAAACAAATTCGTGAAGGGAATGTTCGGGTGAGTACCGTCCTTCACAAAATCTTAAAATAATAGGATAATCCTAACTAATAAATGCCAAAATGAGTTTGTTGGTGTGTTTATTTGTTACGCTTTCACGCTAAAACGGATGAATAGATTTGGATGAAATTTGGCACATGGGTAGACCATAACCTGAGTTAGGACATAGGATACTTTTTATTCCGATATTTCCACGGGATCGAGACTTAAGCTTTGTGCAGACCAGCGCGACGCGACAGCGCGACGCGACACCGGTTATTGTTATACCGTCAAGTTTTCTTAGAAATTCTATTGTTCGAGTCGCGTCGCGGCGTCGCGTCGCGCTGGTCTGCACGAAGCTTTATGCGCGTGAGACCGCGGGGCGCAGATAGTTTATTATATTCTACTTATTGTTAGGTTAGGTTAAGTTGGAAGGTACCTACGTTGTTTTTTTACCCCTCAATCACCCATAATAATGATTGAAATCACAATCTTTTATGTCCGGACCCTGTGTTTAAAACAATAATTGTTTAGTAAATAAAAATACCAAATTTATAAGTATATAGGTACTAAACTATGTACGTTGTAGTGTGTTTCCGTCATAGGAGGTAAGATGCCTTAAATGGCATCTTACCTCCTATGACGGAAACACACTCAAATATTTTGAGGTCATGATGAATCATTCAGAGTTTACGGATACGATTAGTACATATCAATAGAACCTGCTCATTACGTATGTACCTACCAACTATTACTCATGTTACTGCCTAAGGAGTAGGGACTTACCGTAAAATAAATAACAACATTTAAATATAGCTTTTAATGTGTGTACAAGTCATGGTGGAGGAGCTCGTGGCTAAGTAATAACAGCCGCACGGTTCGATCCATCAGGTTAAGCTACGCTTGCCGGGCTGTGTCTGTGGATGAGTGACCATCTTAACATACCGAGACTCCTCCGTGCCTCGGAAAGCACGTTAAGCCATTGGTCCCGGTTGTCATTCGTGGATTTTTGACAGTCGATACGAGTCGTCAAATATACACACAAAATTTCATCCAAATTGGTCCAGCCGTTTAGGAGGAGTTAGGTGACAAACATACGTACAAAAGAATGATCTACATAAAGAATATATATTTAAAAATCTTGACGTGACTGACACATGACGTAGGTAAACCTACGTCATATGGTCTGCAATAAAGATTTTTATTATTATAAAACAGGTTTAATATCCTTATATTACAATGAAAATGTAATTTTAAATTATGTTAACATTACAGTAGGCATGAGTTATTTTAACGGAAGTATTCGCCATAAAAGACCAAGAATTTGCATTTTTTACAAAGCTTTTTCTTTAAAAGATGTGTTCATATATTTTTCAGAACGACTTTTCTTTTTCAAAATTATTTGTCTTAATTTTATGTTAATTGTTTCAAGGTTCTTTAGCATACAATAAGCGCGGTAATTTCTACTTTAAAAGAGACAAATGGGAAGTGCCTAATGTTTAAAAGCAAAAAAAGGTTTACCTTCATAATAATTATTATGGTTATCGAGGTAATTTGCATGAAGAAGAAAATAAAAGTCTTTCTGCTGAACGACATTTTTCCGTAATGGCGCTGACTGGTTTGCAGTTTTGATTCGCTTTTGTTTTTCGCATAGATTTTTATCAAAATGTTCTAAGAAATGAAAGTAAAAGTGAAACCCATTACTTGTGTGATGCACGAATTGCCGCCGTGATTTCGTGACGACGTTTTATCAGTTCGACATCTAGTAAAATTTCGTGTTTTTACAAACAGCTGATGTTAATGAAACTCTCTATAAGGCTGGTTTCACAGTTGTCCGGGAGACCCGTACAGACCGTCCGTACACGAGAGACCCGTACGGGTAGCGCCCGCAGCTCTGAAACGAAGGAAATAGTACGATACGGTTGCTAGCGTTGTACGTGCTCTACCAGGAGCGTATGGACCAATCCGCGTCGCTGTGAAACAATGTTCTAGCGCCTCATGTGTATCTCCGTCCCGGGAGCCCGTCCGGGCGGCCCGTACGGGTCCCCGGTCAGCTGTGAAACCAGCCTTATAGATGTTACGGTACGATTCATATCGGGCAAAGTACGTTGTTTATAACTTTTGTAACACGCACATGCACTAATGTGTATTTTCCAATGCAATGAAATTGTCAATTATATGTCAATGAAAGTAAGTAGGTATAAAAGGACCACAAAAAAATATTCAACAGAAAATCATACTTGAAGGTTTTGTCCATGTACTTAAACCAATAGTTTTTAAACAAATAATGATGATAATAACTATAGCAAAATTATTGTTTTGAATATTAATTCAATAATATTCCTGTTTTATTTGGAAAATAACCCAATTGTGGTTAAACAATTATAATTTATCAAATGGAAAATAAAGTCATGACCCCATGCGAATGGGAATTAATCATGACAAGCATTTATGTAATTGAACGTAAATTTTATGGGAAAAAAAAAGATTTTGGTTTTTGCCAATCTGAAATTCTCAGTAGCACCCGGGTCTGGATTTATACCCGGGTCCCGGGCAAAGGCCCGCCCCCTATTATTAAAGAGCCTTTATTACTAATACAGTGCGCGTCACGTAAAAAGAACGCTTGCTGCATTTGCCTAACCCTACCCTGAGGGTTAGGCAAATGCAGCAAGCGTTCTTCCACAGGTACGACGTGATGTAACAAAAGCTGCGTCCAGATCTGTGGATCCATTCTGTAAACATCTCACCGTGAAGAGTGAGGTGAAGTGAGCATGAAGTAAGCTGTCCATAGTGTCAATCCCTAGCTTTAGGAGCAATGACAGCTCACACCAAGCTCACTTCACTCAAGTTATCACGGTGAGATGTTTACAGAATAGCACGGCTGTTCTTTTGTCCGTACCGTACCTCCATCTCATATCAGCGTCGCGATCCAAGAACGCTAGTTTGGAAGCCCGTTCGGTACGGTACGGTGGTACGGTGTCTCGATACGGATTCAGGTACGCTCCGATCCATCGCGATTCGGTTTTTTCGTCCCGCTCAAAGGCGATACGATATGGCGTCCAGAGTTTTTGGATCACGACTCTGATACGAAACGAAAGTACGGTATGGATAAAAGAACATATTATATCTGTCGGTCGATTCTGTAAAAAGATCAACGTGAAACTTAGGTGAAGTGAGCGTGAAGTGTCACAAATCGACCGGCAGGATGCTAGGGATTGACATTATTGACAGCTCACTTCACCTAAGTTTCACGGTGATATTTTTACAGAATCGATCGGCTGGACGCAACTTTATACGCTGGATACGTATTGGGTGTTTGAAATAAGATTCACTTCTTCAAACCGCCAATATGTATTTGAGAAGCAATCGTGGTAATGCAGCTTTATTCACTCACTACTTTTTATCACCTACAGCGACCTGTCGGGAACCCCAGGAAGAATACAATTTCATATTGCCACGCCCCGATCCTAAGTCACATATGAATACAGATTGGGCACTCCGCAGAATCAAATAAATAAAAATTTGAGAGGTGTCAAGGGACACCCGGATGGAACGAAGTTCGAAGAGAGAGAGAGACGGACAGAGAAACATGCGCACGCCGCACAGCTTACAATAGCTTACTATAGCAAAAAGTGTCGTTACAACTTTTCGTGAGAATTTTTTCCGTCTAGCCACCTTTCACAACGCGCGATAAGGAACTTTGTTCCAAAAGCGACTTGCTACGACACAATAAAATGCATTTCAGGTAGCGCTAATTACCTACAGTTATATTCACCTAGAACTTGCCTCTCTTTCTAACACGTAACTCTTAGATCGTCTGACTACGTTACACTCACTGAATTGGCCCAACAAGTCGACCCCGCCGCGAACTTGTAGCTTCATACCTAAACTGCGCAGTGTCCCATCTGTATTCATCTATGCCTAAGTGTAAATCCGGGGACGGAAGACACGAAGCGTGCCCGTAACAGTACTCTTCCTACACTCATAAATCAAAGATTACTTTATTGCCTGATTCATAACAGAGGGGACATTATCTGTGATCAGTGTAGGTGGCGAACAACGACCGACAAATTGGTACTAATGCAATCATTATCGCTGGCACGACACCTATACGCACTTCGTAGTTGAATATTGTAGTTGTAATAGATATGCTTTGGGAGATACGCTTGCAAATACATTAAAATAAAACAATTTACAGATGGCATATCTATTTTATAGTATCAGCTGTATCTATTGTAATCATCACAGCGTCTGGCATGTGGATAACATTTCTGTCTGTTTTCTCAGATATCTCAAAGAGGAAGCTTCTGCTTCCTTTAGTTATTCGATTGCGTCACAAACCTCGGTCTTTGCAGAAGCAGAATCGGCCTTTAATGTTCTCACTGCATGGATGTGTCCAATCCTCTCTTTGAGAGGGAGAAGGCCGTTACCGAACACGCGACCCTAGTGGGAGTTGGCCACATGTATTCGAATTTTTTGGACCTAGAACATGGAGGATTCCTCACAATATTTTCCTTCACCGTTTTGAGAGCAGTGGTGATGAAATAAATTGAACAAAGAAAAGTGCACGCAACTGCAGCTCGCGATTTTGAACCATCTTTCAAAAGACTAATTTTATATGCGTAGGCTCTCCCTCTATTGAACAATGGACATTATTCACTTATTGTCGCGCTAAATTGGTTAATTGTCGGTGCAACGGGATGTCGTGGGTATTTAAATTAAAGCTATAAAGTGAGCGATGACATTAGAAGGTAATAGGAGAGTTGTAATGAGGTTGATGCTTTGCAGTTATCTATACTAATATTATAAATGCAAAAGTATGAACTGCCTGTCTATTACATTTTCACGCCGTCACGGCTGAATGGATTTGGATGAAAGGTATACGGGGAGACCATGACCAGGGCTATGACATAGAATACTTTTTCTCCTGGTTGGAAACCGGGAGAAAATGTGTTCGTTCTCGTGGGATAATTTCCGACTTCCACGCAGGCGAAATCGCGGGCAAAAGCTAGTTTAAGTATATTTTTAAGAGTATTTAGATAGAATGTGCATCCCTGGAGTGGTAGCATAGTTAGTAGCTGTACACGGTTATATGTACATAAAATTAAATCTTTTTGCAGTTCCGTGCAAATACATATAGTTTTGGATTATTCCATTTCGCCGAAAACAATAGAAGTTTTACTTAAAAAAAAAAACAAATAGAAACTATTCGATAACTCTGAAGCAGTTTAAAAATAGTAGGCGTTGATAACGGAATTACGACCTTATTTACATATTTCTATGTCAACATCAAGCATAGGTTTACAATGAATCAATTATTAAAGGAGAGTAAAATTGAATTTCTAATAACATTTTACTACCTAATTACTATGATTTCATAGATTTGCCAATGCCGCAGTCGAATTAAGTGATGTCACGTAGTTATGTAATCAAAGTGTCTGTTGCTTACATTATGTCACGATCTTTACCAAAACCTCGCTTACTAATTTCCCCGCTTTATTCAAGCTCCTCTGTACCGGATTTCATTAAGACAATTGAACTTCTAACTAACGCCTACATATCATTAGCAGATGAATGAAACATTGCCCTTTTCTCTTTCCTCTTATGAAATATGCAAATTAATATTAGTAGGTATTTATGTAGGTTTGAGCTTTCAACGTTTAGGTTCTGTAACACTTCCGATTTACATTTATTTCTATTATGTTCTTAAGTCAAATCATTTTTTTTTTTTTTATAATTAATGGTCCATGACATTTACTTAATCACAATAATGTGAAATGTAAACATTTGGGTTTATATTTAGTTATAATTAATAAAATAAACGATTAACTAAAAATAAAAATGTATATTTAGTTATTCGTTTATTCATCTTTATACTTATTAATTATATTTTTAAATATTATAAAAATCATTAAAAAAACATTTAAAAATATGAAAAATAGTAGACCACCGGTATCAGGAACAAGGTCCAAGTTACCGGCGGTCAGGGCTCCTGATAGAGGTACTTTCTAACAATGCGAGTCGTGTCCAGAAGTACCGCTTTCTGAATCAAGCCCTTGATCCAGCTGCCCAACGAGAGCCTCTTCAGGTGTTGGTCGAGGCTCTTGGCTATTAGGCCATTGGCTGTTACGACATTCGGCACAATGATCACTGAGTCCACATCCAACATGTCGACAACCACGGGAGCCAAAGGCTGATTTGTTTATCTTTCTCGACTTTATAATTATTATTATCGCTATAATTCAATTAAAATTAACCTTAAGTAGGAATGTTGTTATATTATTAGATACATTTTTCAAAATACAATTAATTCAAATCATTTAATTCGAGTAACATGGACTCATATCTCATATAAAATTAAAAATTAAATTTTATTAAAATTAAATTCAAAATGAAATCAACATTACAAATAAATACTCAAATTAAATTAAGTTTTTTTTTTTTATGAAGAAAGCGACACGTTACATTATTAATGTCAGAAAAATTATTATGATTGTTATTTATTTTTCAACCTCATAATAAAGAAAAAAACCTCATACAAAAGACACGGTTAGATTTGCTTGAATTAATTTTGGTTCAAACACTGTTATCTACATAGAAATATGATTCATTACCAAAGTACTAAATCTTATTTTTATAGGTAATATAATTTCCTTTCCCAGGCTATTTCTGTTAAGGCTCAACTGACCCTAATTTAGTTCTTACAGAACTGAATGCTAAAAATAATAATATAAATTTAGCAAACCTAAAATACAAGAAAGAAAATACTTAAATTAATTTCCTAAACTTAATTAATTTCCTGCTAATAAACGGAACTAACTAAAATATCTAATATTTTAGTAAAAGAGGTGAAAGACACAATTATAGAACTATAAATAGGGACTAATTAGTTCAACCGGGTTTCAGACTGGCTAAAGTAGACTCTTCCTTCACGTACCCCGTGTTTAAAATGTTACAATAAAATACCTCCCCACACACTCCAACTGAATGAAACTAATAAAACGAACACCATGCAGCCAAGCATATTATAAGTTCAAGGATTACATCGCTGAAAAAAATGGCTCAAAGCTGGTCCTGCTCCACAAAGGCGCATAAACTAATTGATTAGGTAGTATTCGAGAATATTGTTGGAGCTGCTGAAGATTGTAAAAATGATCATTACATTGTATAAATTCAATATTTTACTATTTTATAATTGCATAGCACATGTGTGAACACTATATACCTAATATAAAGCTACCATTTACTGGGTACGTCTTTCATTGACTTGAATGTGCCCTGGTGGCTGAGAGAATGTCATGCTCACTCAAATGTCTCGCTGTTGGTGGCGTGTGGGTTGGATCATTAAGTTCCCTTCAAAATAGTTGAGCTGAATGATGCTGATCAATGCGTGATGTTCATGGACGGGCGCCGTCAGTTGGGACTGGTCATCTCTTAGCTGCCATGTACTAAGGTCATTTTTAAATTGTTTCTTTTTTCTTTTTATTACGACGCTTCTAACGTGCACGTCTTTCTATATTGTTTTCACATGTCGTCGTCTTAGATTGAAAACTTCTTATATGCAAAAAACTGGTGGGCAACTGGGAACTTATATTATATGCTGATCGCGCGGTAAAATCTGCTTACGCGATGCAGGATTTTGCGTGACGTCAGTATGATGCGTAGGTCGCATGCGGCGATATAGATGCCGCCACAAAACTGCGTTTGTTGCGAGGTTTTTTTTTTTCCAAAAATGTAATAAAATAAAAAGTCAAAGTTGCTTTCCCGAGCTTTTCACTCTAACGCGACGATGTATAATTTCAACATGGTTGATGGAACCAATATTTTGATTTAAAAGAGTGTTCATGAAGTTTAGAGTGGAGTAGGTTTACAAGCTCAGTTTATCTCTTTATTTTTAAAATAATTCAAAGCTCGTCCATATTTATTATCGCCATACTATAAATTGTTACTAATTTCAATTCAACTGAAAACTGTCCTCGAGTTTTCTGCAAACAAGCTAACTCTCGCAATGAAGGAAACTTTGATCTCAAGAAGCCTTTTAAACTTCGGCTTCGACTTTGACTTCCAAACAACTATTAAAGTTTGACATTTGTTTGTAGGTCATGGAAGTAAATTTTGCTGAATTTGATGTGAAGGTCAATGTTGTCAAATTGCGAGTGTCCTTGATATAAATATTCGCTTGTTCGTTTTAAGACAGATTCGCTTTACGACAGATTCGCTTTACGGCAAAAATATAGGTATGTTTTCAAGCATAGAAAACTCCTTTAATTTTCATGTCAGTATCGTTAATGGCCACTCATCTCATTGTATATTTGTTTTAAGACATTTATCCAAAATTCACCATTTTACCTTCAAAGACCGAAAACGGAGAAAAAAGCAGTGTAGAAGTGATTTTCCTAACCTCCCTAGACACCTTTTTACCTATTGTTTAGTAGCTGTAATTTCATATATCTTCATAAAAATGATAAGATATGAAATAACAACCAATAAAGCCATAAGTGAAAGGAAACTTATCCCAGACAAAACAGAACACAAGTTATGTTATGACATACAAAAAAAAACTTTCATCGACTGTATAAAAAGATGCCTAAACACCAGAACAAAAAATCCTATAACCGTGAAGGCGTGCCACAACAGGCTGTAAAGCTGGAATTTTCTAAGTAATAAGATAAACGTGCAGAAGAGGGGTAAACACAAAAGCGACACAATTACAGGTAGTATTGTTCGGGGACTGTGAGGTCCCAAAACATTCGGCAGTTTCCGTATACATTACCTTTTGTAAAAAACTCACTGAATTATCATAAAGTTGAGCAAAATGCTCCGTGTGGGGTTGTTTAATATAGGCAAGGGCGGATCCAGGATTTATTTCTGGGAGGGGGGCAAGAGCCAGACAAATAAGAAGTGTCTCCCATTTCTTGTTTTGCAATATGCTGTTTTTTGTGTTTTTTTTTTTCAGTCGATATACATTAGACTACTTTTTCAGCATTCATCATTGAAGCCAGGTCTTGATATGCATTCAGGCCGTTTGGGGGGGGGGCACGTACCTCTGTGCCCCCCCCTGGACCCACCCTTGAATATAGGTATATTTTAAGTTTCCTGATACATACAGTCATATAGTCATATCTTAATACTTAGGTATGAATTTATAATGATCATCATTTGATTGTTGTCGTACCTAATTCTGCCTTTCTATAGAGAATATTTCACAAGGATGCAACAAGGCATACTAATACACATAAAAAAGCAAAATATACAGAGTAAGCATACAATATTTTGAAGGCAATTCTGACATACAGAAATGAACATTCCCATTTTACTCGTGAAAATTCCTAACTTATCTTAAGAGGCTTACAACAGCTAAAGCGCGGTCACTGTCGGACTGCATAGAAATGAAAGAGAAGCGCGATGACACGACACAGGTAATTTATTGCAAAATATGAAGCAGTTAGCGATTTACAAAAAATCTATTGATTGGACTAGAAAATTAAAACACTATTATGCTAATATGTAGCTTGTAGAATAATCTGACAAAAAATCAGAATGATTGCTTGTAAATTAATATGATTTTTAATCGTTAAAATAAATTTTTAGAGGTATCTTTATGATTTTTTTCTATCGTATCAAATTAGTTGTATTATGTTTTCAACGCACTATCATACTATCATATATCCTGAAGAATATCATATATTTTTCTGATTTGGTTTACTGCAGTGGATCATATTATTTTATGCATTATAAAACTTGCGTTTAGGTACGTTTAGGTCCTGTAGTCCCCTTAACATGTTCAATCTGTTCATAGTCCGATGAACTACACATGGGATGTGCTGATTGTTTAACTATTGTGCCAGAACTTGTCCATTGTCCTTCACTACCATTGTTTTCCTGGTACCAAGATTACTTCAGTGAAACTCACGCGAGTTAAAATAGTAAGACATTCTAAAGATAAGACCACATTGTTATCCATTAACTCAGGTAGTTTCTAAACTTGACTCCTCGTCGCGGGGTTAAAGTTGCTCTTTCTGTAGTAATAGCTCTCAGAGGAGTATCTAAATAAGTCGTATCGAGTAAGTGTAGCTCTTGCCAACTAAGAAGATGGTACAGAAGGCTGGTTCATACAACGGGAGAAAACAAGCTCACCGCTCATACATAGGTATAGACGTGGAAGTACGACGATCTCGGAATATTCCAATGATATATAAAACTATAGATACGTTGTCCGCACACTAAAATGACAACATGAAATGAAGCCAATTAGCCACATCGCGCTTAGTTACGCACCAACCTGTCGCGCGACACTACGTTTGTTTTATCTCCCTCTAGCAACAGGCACCCCGTACGGTGTCATATTTTCTTTCCCTTTCTTCACGCGTATAAGTAGCTATCTAGTATTTTCGCCGTTTTTAAGCGCCGAGATGTTGGTTTATGACGTGTCTATATATGTATAATACGTCATTGGAATATTCAAACAAATGACACGAATGCGGTTACACTCGTTTGTAACGCCGCGTTTTCACTGCCCTCCCGGGCGAACATTTTGTTCAGAGCAAATGTTTGCTGTTCTGCCAATGTTCGCTCAAAACATTTTCTGTTTTGAGCGAACATTAGCAGAACAGCAAACATTTGCTCTTCTGCGACATCTGTTTTCACTACAACGAGAAAACGAATACTCGCTCGCCGTCTTTTTCACTGAAAGAATGATTCACTGAAAGATGATCGGTTGGAACGAACGAATGCAGAGAGCATTCGTTCGCCGAGTCCAACCGATCATCACTGAACAAACATTGTTCGCTCGCTCATTATTTCATTGTCCGCGTGAACAGAAGATTGCTCTCTCAGAACTGTTCAAATGCTAAGTGAAAATGCAGCTTATGCCGTGTCTGTGTCCGTACGTTTTCGCTCTTTGTTAGGAGTCGACGTTCTGTACTTCTCTGTTTTGTGTCTTACGCGTGACTTGCGTGGAAATTTACGGTACGCGGAAAACTTGGAAGATCTAATCAAGTGTCACAGTGGACTAGTCTAGATCTTCTTTACACAGTTACTTTTTGTTTCTGACATATTTTTCTGGCTTTTGTTTTTAATCTTTACTCTAAGGCTTCATTTTAACCAGCCTCTTATTTTAAAATATTCAGCCAATCTTCCCCCTGAAGGATGGGCTTTTGTAAAACATTCTTAATGCTTAAAAGCTTTCAAAAACTTTATGATTAACAATTTGGATATACTGAAGGTGTGCTTTGTTTATTTCCAACAACTCTTTTTAGGTTTCTGTACCCGAAGGGTGCCAAACGGAACCCTATTACTCAGCCTCCGCTGTCCGTCTGTCTGTCAACAGGCTGTATCTCATGAACCGTAAAAAGTAGAAAGTTTAAATTTTCACGGATTGTGTATTGCTATTCCCGCTTTAACAACAAATAAGTAAAATAAAGTACAAATCAAATCCCTTTAGATTTTTGCCATAATTTACTTATTTCTACCGTATAAGAAACGCGTTTTTTGCTAAATATTGTACGGTTACCCTTCGTCTCCGACTCGTACTTGTCCAGTTTTAATTTGTTCATCTTTTATCTCAATAACTTACCAGTAGAGCAAAACCTTATTGTTCAATTTTGCCAGAATCATACAAACATGTAATTTGATTTCGACATGATATCCAAAATTACTCTGTCTTATGAGAAAGGCAAGTTTTTCTACGCGGACTTTAAACATTGCACTGTTGTTGATTATTTCATCCGCTGGATGCGGGAAGCATAGGACCGGTCGAAGTTGCGGTGCTTGGGGGAGACCTATGTCCAGCAGGGGACGTCTTTCGGCTGAAATGATGATGACAATGATGGTGTCTATTTCTTCCAAAATATATTCAGTAAGTACCTACAGTATTTATTAAAAATACAAATAAAAAAAAAGCTTTTAAATTTAAAAAAAAGAAGCTTTTATTATCATGCATTGCATTGTCACGAGTACCAAACACGTATGGCCAATTTCAGCCCGATAGCTTCAGTGGAAGTGGGTGAGATTCCAGGACATACATACAAGTGAAGTTAAATAAATAAAAGCTTTTAAAATGGAGACTTGCTATTTTGCTGGCCCAGTAAAAAATCTTCAGTAAACAAAAAGCACCTCAGAACTTTCTCGAAAGAAAATATTATTGACCCAATAAAAAATAAGCTAACAAATACAATAGAATCACAAATCTCGTTGTAAAAGAAAACAGCTTTACTGGAACATTGCCCCGAAACCACAGGAATACAGTCTTTCTTATATTTCAAACAAAAGAATATAATTCACCCGAAGATATTTCTGTTTTTTTTTTTGTTCAATTAATTCGACTTGATTCGATCTCTGTTTTATTCAATCGTTTCCGGGTTGGGATTGACGTTTCGAGTAATACGGGAAAGTGGAATGCTTGACAGCTGACTTGGATGTACGTTTTTCTTCAAGAATAATATGTTTCTTTTCTTCAGCAAAGTTCAGTAAGTTGTTATGCAATATTCTCTATCTATATTCAATAGATAAGGCTTTTATGTATCGATATACCTTTTGAGAACGTGTTTATTTTTTATTTTTTTAAAGAACACCATCAGAAATAATATACATTCAACATTGGTTTAAAAAATAATTAGGAAAGTTCATAGAAATATACATTCTTAAATAATCTATCGGAAAGGTAGTACGGGTAATATACAGTATGTTAAATAACAGGTCGTTCCCTTAAACTCCATACTATATTTATTAAAAGATTAAAATTAAAATATCAGCATAGAAAAATAAGAAAAATAAATTGTATTAAATGACTATAAATTCGAAACTTCCTGTTTAAAATCAGAATAGTAGAGTGGAATAGTACTTGGCGTATTGGCGTTTCCCAAAGCTGCAGTATTTCCACGTTTTACGTACCTATCTTTTCTTTTTTTTTTTGACTTGCATGGACGCCATGCTATTGCGGGTTAAAGGGAACAGCTTTCGTTAATATTAACATACTGTATACGTAAATTATATGTGTAAGCATAACATTTTTTTAAGAAAAAATACGTGTTATGAATTTACTAATTCTCTGATGTTTTTTTTTACATTTTGGACCATTTATGAACTCATTCTTAGCTGGCTTCCTAGCTCGACTTGCCATATGTACATGATGGCAATAAGTGTTCTATTCTAAGCTTCATATAAGATCGTAGACCACACAGCAAACATAACAACACAAAATATTTAATACGATTCTTTCCAAAGTTTCAATGAGTGCATTATCTTCAGCGCGTGCGTTAAGTGATCCAAATTGGCGCTGGAGCAATTCAAACAATTGCTGCGTATGCGCCGGCAGCGGCGACGCTAAGCTGGCGTTAATTAGACGCCATTTTAGTTCTGTTTCTTTGGGCGTGGATAAATGTTGCAGTACGTTTGCATTTATAATTTGGTTACCGTCGAAATAGGCTGTTATGGAAGTATTATTTAACAAGTTATGACTTGGTTCCTTTGTTTCGGTTTACCGGAACGTTAAGAGGGCCTAGCACGAACTACTTGCGAAAAGTATTCGAATGGAAAACGGTTTTATTTTATACTAGGATTGAAACAGCATCCTGTAGGGGGAGTTAGTCAGACGAACAAACTGTCTATTAAAAAAATGTATATATTAAAACAATGTGAGCCGTCACGGGACGCCTGGCAGATGTGAAACATCGACATTATTTTGTAAAAGTACACCGTACACACTACTGCATATAGACTGTATATATATACCATCATATAGCGTGGCGACGCGTCGCCACGACAGAAATTACGTGCCGGTCGGTTTTACGTGCGGCTATAGATGTTTCACATCAAAAAGAATTTGTAAAAAACGGCGTCATCATCATTTCAGCCGAAAGTCGTCCACCGCTGGACATAGGCCTCCCCCCAGCACCGCTACATCGACCGGTTCTGTGCTTCCCGCATCCAGCAGATTCCTGCGACCTTCACAAAAACGGTGTAATCTTATGTTTTAAAAAATATTTTCGAACGTTGATTAAGTTTGACGCTTGAATGTTACAAAGCAACTTCTTGAATAATACTAGGAATATTCAATTATCTAAGGCCTAAAGTTACTGCCAGTTGATACCTGAGAAAAATAATAATTAAATGAAAGCACCTGCAAAATGTGTCAACGACTATAATGTCTATATACCTAGGTATGTAGTTAATCTATTCTAGATTGGGTTGACGATTAAATTATCTCCAAGGAGCCTCCAATTCAAGACTTTCGACAGTAGTAACAGTTTAAATGGAACAAATTTTTAATAAAAATGTAATACAGTAATTAATGTACCAATACCGGGTGGCAGGGACATCGATGCGAAAACTGTTACAATGGATTCAGTACATATTCTGAACGCAACTGCGTTGAAATTTTACGTCGGTTATTAAAAAATGGTAAAAATGTATAGAACAGCAGTATTTTTTTAAATAACTGACGAAAAACTTCAACGCAGCGTGTTTGAGAATCATGTGCAGATTCCATGGTAACAGGTCTCGCGTCGATCTCCCTGCCACCCTGTATAGAACGGTCAGTGTACACAGTAACAGACGTCCACAACATTGTATACGAAGTTTACCTTCACAGTAACTAGGTAATGACATAATATGCATTACTTACTTAACATACACGTACATACATGCACGTATTCGTTTATTACGTTATAACATGACCTTCGCAAGGAACAATATGGGTAGATAAGTATAATCATTGTGATTTTCTAGCGTAAAAGAATACTATAAGTATTTGTACTGAATGTCAAAAGATGGTATTTATGAAGATATAGAAATTATGTTATCGTACTAATAATCCCGTAATGCCTTACCTTTCCCTTATCCACTCATGCCTGTCCACTGCCATTACAGACCAGTTAATCCAGAGTTCGTTCGGAGAAATATCTTGTTTAAACCTAAAATATATCTTTTGATACTCGGCAATACTCGGCTTCCAATTAGTGAAATAATTTTTGGAATCGGATCGCTAGTTGCGAAGTTTTTAGACCTACATACAAACTCACAAATTTTTACTTCTTTAAATATTAGTAAGTATATATTATTGAAGTCAAGCGTGAATCCTACAAACATATAAACATACAAACTTTCATATTTATAATAATAAATAAATTTCACATTTATATTAATATATCTAAATAATATATTATTATTATATATATATCAATCTCGCAATAACGGCTGAACGGATTTGGATAAAATTTGGCACACAGATAGTTTATAACCTGGATCATATCGGATACTTTTTAACCCGGTAATACGTCCCGTGGGATAATAAATTTCCGACCTCCACGCGTGTGAAACCACGGGCGAAAACCAGTGTCCTATAAGTGAAGTTAATTATAGGTACAAACTAGATGTGTACAAAATAGGTGGCTAATGAAACTGACGTCTTGTGTTTAATGTTTATTAATTAACTACGATTACTCATGCTGCATACACACCGTTTGTATAGATGTAGCTGCTAATAATGTGACAAAGCTGATCAACTGATCGGTTTTACACACATTGCCATTTGTGGCAATAATATTATATTAGCAGGCTAGTATTAAACTTTAAAACAATAATGATGTCAGTGTTCCGATACACACCTTCTGTATGGTTAACTCAAATTGATCTCAGTTTTAAAAGGCCACCTATACAACTATGGATGTAACTACTACTACTACTAACAAATATGGTTGTAATCTTAGGATGAATCTGAAATAAATTGTTTATTATTATTATTTTTACGTCTCTTGACATTTCTCGGGACCCTGGGGTCCCGGACCTTTAGAAGGCGTACGAGAGGCCAAAGCCAACTCGCAGAGGCCCGTTAGACGTTTTTAATTAAATGAGGCACTATTATTATACGATTATTCACAAAAATAAAGTTTTTCATTTCATGGATGAATGAGCTATCTAATTACGTAACATATTTTCGTAAACCATTACGACTTTTCTTTTTCATTTTGACAGTTCAACAACATTCATTGCGTTACTTACGTTGGTGAGCAGATTTTTTTCGGGACTTATGAAGCAATGGATTAGCAATCTGTTTCAAAACGATTCAGATTCTGATTGATCGTGTATTACGTAATGAGGGTCACTTCTATACCGAATGCAGCGACATTCAAACTTGACCTAACAGGATTGTCAGTCTGACCTCTAATCTGTTACAGCCAAATCAAAATGAACTCATCCTCCTTTTCCACCTTTTTGTTCTGTACTGATTAATTGAACTGACTCATGTAATCATGACGGATGTATCAATTTATCTTCAGTCCAATGTTTATGGTCTTTTGTGTTTTGTCCTCTACGTATTCCTGCCTATTCGGTCGGAACAACGTCGGTGCACGCTTGATGGCTTGCTGGGCTTGGCTTGACCTCATGACGTTGGGAGCGCCATTCAACACGATAGGAGCCTATATTTCATATGATTTGCGTGAGAGATATCATATATGCTGCCACGCACTGTTGGAATAACCTTCCTCCACCAGTAAGAGTCCTGAGAACAAAAAAACATTTTTTGAGTATTTTGAAGAAATATTTCATGCAGATACAGCAATCCAAATGATTGGAACTACATAGTAACAATAGCTGCTCATATTGGTCTTACCTTGAGGGTCATGGCCTACGGGCAATGGATATGGTTTTCCAGCAGTGTGAGTGGCCTGTCTGATTCCTCCCAGTTTGGATCCGGTATGTGTCATTGTCACAGGAGGAGTGGTAGTCCTGAGTCATTGGGGCGTGTTTGCTGTCTTTCTGACGCAGTTACGACCCACTGACCGCATAATCTATGTGGGACAATAGGTAGGTATAAGTCGATTGAGTGGGAAGATTTATCAATTTTATTTAATGTAAGGAAGTTTTGGTTACTGTTTGATTTTGTTTAATCAAAGCAATACAAATAACTAAGTATAGATTGTAATACTTACCAGTAGGATCAGTTTCGTTTTGTACTTATATGTCGGTGGATTTTACTCCGTCCATCGATTTACATTGAGCATAAAGAGATCGAACACCCATTCGGCCCACTAAAAATAATAAAAGAATATATAGAATCATTATTGGGCTGTACTGGTTATTTTAGCAAATTTACCGCTCTGTACAAAAGCATGGTTGTCGCTTGCGAACGCCATGGGTTTTGCAAATGGCCGCCATGCCATCGCAATTCCCATGGTGGGGTATATGAAATTATAGGTAAGTACTACTAATATAGTAGGTTTATGAAACACACCGCAGTAATTTACTGTCTATTTTATTTATTTTCATTGTAATTATTATAACTCTCAGTATAAGTATCTTTTATTTTTTTATATGTTACGCATAAATACAGATATATATATATTTTTATTTTATTTTAATTATTATGCATTTGTACTATAATTTCAGAATTTTTGCTTACCTTGATTAATTTTATTATTCTCGCACGGGGGGACGTCATTACGTCATTCGCGAGGTCTTTGCTGAAAATCAGCGCTGTTGACAATAGGTTCGTCCGAAGTCACTGCATTCAGCTGAGCAATGACCTATTCTTGCACAGATACGACGCACAGCTTAATTGTTCTTGTTATTGTTGTTACTTGTTACACAAACTGTTATTTTTTCCACTTTGCAATCGGTATTTTGTAGGTTTGATTGTTTGTTTTCATTTTGTAAATGTCGCAACAGATTATGTAATTGTCTTTGGCCTCTGACACTGACAGCGGGGAATAGATCAAATTTGTCAAACTTTTCTGTTGTGAATGATGGATACGAGGCTTTTGGCTCATATGTAAAGTGGTATTGTTTTGTTTTTTTTTTTTGTAATGTGCGTTTGGTTTGTGCAGAATAAACACTTTTTCTTTCTTTCTTTCTTTCTTATATTATGTTGGTTTTGCTTGATCGTTAATATGTTTAAAGGTCGAGTGGCTGATGAGCCTAGAACATGATTCATGGTGCATGCCGTCATCTTCTTGTCCTTGCGCCGTGTTGCTTGCCATCGGCATAACACAATTTCTTCTTCCATTCTTCCCTGTCAACCGTCACGCTGTCATTCATCTCCTATTCTTTGCTCATATCATTCCTCACATAGTCCACCATCTTTTCTTTGACCTTCCTGACGAACGTCTTTTTCATAACTTCTAAACTATTGATCATAATTTGACAAATGAGGTGTCGTTGGAAGCGTCTTGATCGTCTGCTGGTTATAGGCTATGTGACGTCACAATAGCACCCTCTAGAGGACATACATGCGTAAAATAAATGATGCCATGTTGGGTACCAAATGAAAGGGTTTAATTACTATACATACATTGTAACCCCAAAATAATTAAAATCATGACACCACAGACAGACACATTTAAAATCCGGAGTCACACGTAATCTGTTCAATTTATGTCCAAATCCGAATGACTCCGGACATTCAATTTATCTGTCTGAGGGTGTGTGTAGTTTATACCTTTTTAGAAGACTATTGTGTCGTTGAGTTTTAGTTTTATAATTTTTTTATACAAGAAAACTGTTCTGGCATTTGCCAGTGTTGCCTCATACATTCCAAGTCATCAATTTCAGCTTAAAGGTTTAACCAAAACAATTATGAATCACGGTGCATTACCGCCATTACTCTGAAACCGTCGTTCGTCAACTAAACGCATGAGTCACGCGTCACGAGGCTATTCATTGACTTGGTCTTAATTGTGAGGGTCATGGCACATTGTTTCTGTAACCCCAGGAGGACTTGATGCAACGAATAATAGAAATAGACACCTAAGATTAACTTTCTGGATAATAGGGATGAAGCCTGGGTAAAAAAAAAAAAACTAATTTGTCTGTCAGCCAGATAATAAAAAATATTACACACGTATTTTTTGCTTTATCATATTAATAAAAAAATATATAGATAGAATGCATTTTAAGTTGGGGAGTGGGGGTCGCTACGTCACAAGTAAGTAAGTATAAAATCTACATACTCGTGACGTCATGGCACATTTTAAGTCAATGTATCGCCGTAATCTTTAGATTAAGTAAAAAAAGAAAAAATACGTGTCCAATATTTTTTAATAATCTCCATGACGGACTAAAAAATATTTTATTGTGTACCTATATATTGCGCATTTGTTTTTAAATAAATATAACACAACACCCATGTTGGTAATTTTGACATTCAAATTTTTGCTGACTTCAGTCTACCTACATACCTACAGTTTGAAGCAAATTGAATAAGGTTTTCTTTCAGAATTTTGAGAGAGTTAATTGTTTTACTAATGAAAAATATGATCAATTGTTTCAGATACAAAATGGCAGACGACATCATGAACTTTACAGACGAAACCAGTGCAACGATGGAACCTAGTGAACTGTCCAAGTAAGTTATCAAAACTTTAGAAAGCTTAGAAAATTTATAAAGCTAACATAATGTCAGACCTCTTTTGTCCTCACTATAGTTACCTACCGTAATGTGCATTACGTCCATAACTTCCTCAAAAGTGATGCACTCTGTCACTCTCACCGTGCACTCCGTCAAACAGGCAGCAACCTCTCCCTGTTGCTAAAACACAGATAGATTTATGGTTACATAGATACCGAATGCAATGATTGCTAAGAAAGTGATAGTGCAGTGTCCCGTAGCCTCATATTTTTGTTGGGAATAAGTTAGCCCTTTGTAATCTGCATCTACGCATCCAGCTTATTATTATTTTAGCCTAAGGCCCATTGTACAGACACGTTTTTTTGTCGTGAAAAACCACGGCTTGTTCGCCGTGTGTAGATTGTCAGTATTGTATGGTTTAATATAGAAAACTTGTTGACGGACACGTTTTTTGTACGGCGCGGTTTAAAAGCCGTACCATAAAGAAACGGCTAAAGGCCCGTGCAGACCAGCACGACGCGACGGCGCGACGCGACACGAACAATACAATTTCTAAGAAAACTTCTCGGTATAACAATAACCGGTGTCGCGTCGCGCTGTCGCGTCGCTCTAGTCTGCACGAAGCTTAAAGCGTCCCACTGCAAAGCAAAGGCAAACTACCATCCTTGCCATAAGCAGTCACTCAGATATGAGTCCATCCAGCTTTCTTCCATTCATCATTACAATTGTTTAGTTTATTTTATTTGACTGTATAAGTCAATTTATTTTCATTCCTTTTTAATTTATTTTTGACATAATCTACTCATTACAATGTTTGTATTTTATGAGTTATATTGCAATTTGTGGTAATGTTAACTATTTTTGCATAACTACTATTTTATAGAGTCAAGTTTTTCCAACTGAATAGACAGCTGTGCTGCTGGGGAGTTGGTTGCGCCACTTCTTCCCAGCTTAAGCACTAGGAAGTGGTGAAGGGCGGCGTTTTTGGAGACTGTCTAGGTGTAATTTTGACGTTCAAAAAGTGCTGATTCTCAGCGTAGTTTGATTATATTACTTTTGAATTTTGATTTTTTTTTTATTAACACATTTTTACTTTAATAAATCTTAAATTCATTCATTCTCTGACAGACAACGCACAGCCTAAACCTCTGGATCTAGAAGCATGAAATTTTGCCCAAGAGTTTCAAATATAACGAATGTGAGACCGAAGGAACAGTTTTTAAATAATCATCTCTTATAGGGGGAGTTTGTTAGGAACTTCGTCAATTTCTGCCGATGAGAAATCCGTTCGGGTTGACCAGCTTTTGAACGAAAATGATTCTAAACTGAAAGGAAAATTCGTGATTGTCGTTTGTTTAAGTAAGTCACAATCTATTGTTTTGAGTCCTTCGAGCCGCAGACGTGACCAACTCATTGTCACGTCTGCTTGTTGATCTTTTCTACCTATTTCCATATATTTGTTTTGGTTTAAACTAGTTATACATAAAGAGTAACATATGTTCTCACATATAGAAGCAACAAGAATAATGTACACAGGATTGTGTAATTTTCTATATTTAAAAGAGTGTCCTGGGAGTTTCGTGCCCGTTCTTCTCCATTAAGATCTACGTTTTGGAACTGGGCAACTAGCTTCAACTTTCTGACTAACTGACCGACTATTTGACAGTTCAAAAGTGCCTGTAAATGGTTTAATTGAAATAAATGCTTTGAGTTTGAGTTTGAGACTACACACATTCTACACTAGGTACACATATGCGCTACACTTGCAGTACGATATTAAATTTTGCAAATCTGTCTTTTGAACATAAAATTATAGTTGGCCCAAGCAGTTGGCTTTTCAGGTTTATTGATGAAATGTTTAACGGTAAAAATCGAACATTATTATTAATGAAAAGGGTCTATTCTATCCCTTATCCATAATATTAATATTAGCTTCACTCTAGATGAAAACGGAGGCAAACAAACTAGGCAAAATTGACTTTCCTTTATCTTACTTTATTTTCGGAGCTTTTAAAATGAAGCTTACATTGGAACGGGGTTTAATAATGTTTTAGTAACCCGGACGTAAAGGCGACTCTCTTGTTTATTTGCACTATAGACAGAGTAAAATGAAGTCTGGTTTTAAAAGATATCCGGTACTGAGCCGACTATAAACTTGGCGAATGAAGGATATATGATACGGCAGATGGGGAGTTTTATAGAACACAGCGTCCAATATAAGGCTGAAATCTTTTAATATTATTTTTAATACTTCTTCTACTGCAGTCAAATGGGGCCTTTCTCTACAGGATTGTCAGAAAAAAATATTAATCGCAATTTATTGTTTAATGGGATTAATATTTTTGTCTGTTTTCTAGGTCCTTTCACCCAAGAGCATCATGTTCATGAGAGCCCGCAAACGTCACCTATCCTTATTCGTGGGATGAGGAAATGCTGAAAAAGTGCACTATTTAGTATCGCAGCGGTTTTAGAAGGCTTTCCATATCGTTCTTTTGACCACTACAAATTTTTCCTAAAATATTCGATTCTGTCTGGTTAATAAGCTCCGAGCAGTAGTGGCCCGGTGGTAACGGCGGACTTACGATGTAAAGAGCAGTGGTGGCCTGGTAGTAACAGCCGCGAGTTACGACTTGTAGTTCATAGGTTCGAAACCCGACAGGCGCTTTACTTTGAGTAAATAATTTCATTACCACTGCTCTCAAAACGATGAAGGAATACATCGTAAGGAAACCGGCATGTCCTAGAGCCAGAAAGACGAAGACATGTGACATCTACCAACCCGCACTGGGCCTGTGTGGTGGATTACGGCCCACTCCCTCTCACAGAGAGGAGGCCTGTGTCTCAGCTGTGGGAACGTTATGTTATGTAATAAGCTCCGAGTGTAAAACAGGAATTAAATAAGGATGCAACTAATTATGCGTACCTATCCTAGACTAGTTTTGATTTTGGGTTCTATACCAACCGCTGCATAATTCCATCTTAACGCGATTCCTGTTGAAAATATTTTGTAGATTTCCGTTCACAAAGGGTGCCAACGGGATCCTATTACTAAGGCTCGGCTGTCCGTCCGTCCGGCGTCTGTCACAGGGCTGTATCTTTTGAACCGTAATAGGTAGACACTTGATATTTTCACAGAGTATGTACTACTATGCCCGCTATAACAACAAGTGATAAAAATAAACTTAAACTAAAAATTAAAGGGGTCCCCATAAAATAAACGTGTTTTTCGGCATTTTCTCTCCTAAAGGCTTGTGCAGACCAGCGCGACGCGACGGCGCGACGCGACTCGAACAATACAATTTCTAAGAAAACTTCACAGTATAACAATAACCTGTGTCGCGTCGCGCTGTCGCGTCGCGCTAGTCTGAACACAGCTTAATGCTTAATATTGTACGGTGACACGGAACCCTTCGTATGCGAGTCCAACTAGCACTTGGCGGCTTTTTTAAGTTAATTACCTTACCGTAGTAAAAAAATTAAGTAAAGAAACTTACCTTAATAAAACTAATTTATTCACTTTTTTCTGCTAAACAAAAACAGTTTTGTAGAAGATTAATCTTACTTAGGTCAGTCACATCCTAAAATGTTACGATTTTTGTAAAACTTTCCGTATCTCTTTCAACTTTTCTTCTAAGAAGTTTTATCTTTTCTCTGTTTCCCTACTTCAAAATACTTTGAGGGCGAAACTTCTCACCGCAACGAAAATGTTACCTTTTTACAAAACTACGAGTAGTAATATTTCATAGGCAAGATACCGTTGAACTTGCAAAGTTTTCCGACATTTGTTGGATTTTGTGGAAAAAACTTAAAAAATATTTTGTATCTTATCTCGTGAGTCATTAGGACCACGTCTGTACACTGATCCTACCGCCACAAGCGACAACAAAAAAAAACTTATATCGGAAAATTTTGGCCATAAAACGGTACCGATAAGGCAAACTTTAACAAAGATAGCGTCAGGGTAGCCCGCGATGGGCACGCCACAATTGTGGCGATAAGTCCCCTCTTTGAGGAGTGGCTAGAGAGGCGCCACGGCGTCCTCACCTTCCGCCTGACACAGGTCCTCACCGGACATGGTTGTTTCGGGAGGTTCCTGTTCAGGATAAAGCGGGAGGAAACGCCCGGGTGTCACCACTGTGTGGATCGCCCGGAGGACACGGTGGAGCATACGGTGGAGGTCTGCCCAGCTTGGGCGGAGCACCGCCGTGTCCTCACGGAGGCGATCGGCGGCGGCGATCTCTCGCGTCCGGCCCTGGTTCAGGCCATGGTCCGGAGCGAGAGTGCATGGGAGGCCGTCACCTCCTTCTGCGAAGCAGTAATGCTCGCGAAGGAGGAGGCGGAGCGCGCGAGGGAGAGGCAAAATGCGCCCCCTCGCGCCCCTAGTCGCCGCAGGAGACGCCCCGGGCGTCGGGAGTCGCGAGCCGACTTCCGGCCACCGTAGGCGCGGGCTTGCGGACGGTGAGCAATGGGTAGCTCGCCGTCCGATAGGGACCAGGCCCGGGTCGACGGCGCGTTGTGTTCCACGCGCGCCTCAAAGAGATGTCAGCACCAAGTGACGGGGTCCGGAAGGGCCAATGCCTGCCGGGGTTGCGGGTTTGTCTGAAAGGGATATCGCGACCTCGGCACACAGGCAACGGAAGGAACACGGGTGGGTTTTAGTCAGTAAAAGTCTGACACGCCCTCCCGCTCCACCCAGAGCGGGAGAAGTTATTTGATAATTTCCCATCCTCAAAAAAAAAAAAAAAAAAAAAGGGTAGCCCGCGAAATCCAATTGCAATTTGCAGGTCAGTATCAAGTCGTATGTTGATCTAAATAGGATTCCGGCTGTATCAAATGTTTATTTATAGAGTTATAATCATAAAAATCATCAATACAACTCTCTAAGTTCATATAATCTTATTGAATGACTATTTCATGAAATCATGACATTTTAGGATTATTCTAACTTATGAAGTTGTATTGCTGATTCTAATGATTATAAGTCTATAAAGCCATATTTGTTAATGTCGTGAATCATATTTTAATCAAGATACAACCTGACAGTCACCTGCAAATTGCAGACAACATAAGAAAATTTGAATTTCGCGGGCTGCCTTATCGCATCTCCCTTAAGCCCTATAATAATTTCGATACTAAGACCATTATTAAGTAGGTACTAAAGTTCCAACTACACTCATGAGCCCCTTCCTCATTCCACGCGCTGCAAGTCATTCGTCAAACAAGTCTGTCAAAGCACCGCACGAAACATCCTGTGTGACACTCCCTTTAATATAACTGAGCAGGATATCGTCCACTACACCGCATAACCCAGTTACGATCTGTTATGAATATTACGTGATCAACTTAGTGGTGTAAGAGAAGAGAATCAGCTGGTATAGGAAACAAAAAAAAGGTTCTTAAGAGAACTGTGAACCCTATGCAGGGAAATTAAAATGTGGCTGTAGTCAAATCTACCATCGGTCCAGTAAGATATGCCGAGTTCTTGTTGTTTTCGTATTTTTGATTGTTTTGGTAATTAGTTTATTTATTTAATTAGAAGTAAGTATAAAAATTACGTATTACGTATGTTGAAAGTGTTTATATTCCGCGTCACTTGTCCTTAAGGGTTCATTAGAAAAACAGCGTCAGACAGCATTTATCTGGCATTAATGCTGAAATGAACCTTTTTGGCGCAGCCGTGAGGTACACACATTATTGTCAAAAGTTTATTTTCACTTTTTTTATCATTTTGTGTTTCATGAACTGTGTCGAAATAAACGTTTCCTTTCTTTTTTATTTTCTTTATCATCATTTAAGAAACAGTCTTAGCATCATTCTACTGTCCATTACAACAACGCTCTTTTAGGAAACTCTAGCTTATGAACCGTTGGGGTAAAGATTCATTACCTACTTCGTTATATAATCAGCCTATAACGTTCCCACTACTAGGACACAGGCCTCCTCTCAGTGAGAGGGAGTGGGCTGTAATCCACCACGCTAGCCCAGCGCGGCTTGGTAGATCACCTGTCTTCGATTTTTTGGTTCTAGGACATATCGGTACGATGTTTTCCTTCACCGTTTTGACAGCAGTGGTGATGAAATAATTTACACAAAGTAAAGCGCCTATCTGGGTTTGAACCTACGACATACAACTCGTAACTCGTGGCTGTTACTACCAGGCCACACTGCTCTTTACATCGTTCTGAAAACAAAAATCCTTCTACATTCTAGGATTCTATTGTACTGTTATATCTTACAAGAGGATACTTTTCCGAAATTCCTCATACATTTCACTTTGAATCAGCGTATTCTATACCTAACGTTTGAACCACACAACATTATATTTATGATTTTATGCAGCAGCTGCTTCAATTTAATAAAATTTAAACTAGACCACGCCATGTCACACGTGTCCTGACTTCATGAGAGACAGACACGTGTGAACTTCATCTTATCTGAACCTTTTTCAAACTTTTTGATGACACATTCAGTGTTTTATCAGTGTTATTTAGCCTGTTATCAACAATATCGATATTATAACATTGTTCAAAAGAGATTAGTGAAAGCCAATACGTCCTGTTCAGAATCCAATCGGCCGTCCAAAATGTCTGACCGACCATACTTTTTTTCCTGCTGGTTGAATGAAATAATTTGGTTCGTTTCCAGGTTTTCGCCGGCGTTGCTGACATTTGCTGCTGTGGTGACCGGGACCATAATGGTGGTTGGGTTGTTCGGTAACCTCCTCACGGTTGTCGCGCTGCTGAAGTGCCCCAAAGTGAGGAATGTTGCTGCTGCTTTTATTATCAGGTAAGTTTTTGGTCCTTTGAGTCAAATACAGTATTATTTTTTTGTATATTAATTTATTTATTTACTACTTGCTGACCCATCAGACCTGACATTGTCCTGTCAAAAGATTTTCCTAATTTTCTTTTTCCTAAACCACCACTGAGGTGAACAAAACAAAAAAAAATCTGATCGGTCAAGCCATTTTCGAGTTTTTGTGAAACTAACGGCACGGCATTTGATTTTTATTTAAATAGATTATCACTTGCCTACTTACATTTGTCTTTATTTAATTTTTTTGTTGTTTTATCCTTTTAATGTCATTAATTTAATTAGTAAGCCGTAGACACCCAATGATTAATCAAGAGTAAACGATGATTTTGTTCCTTATCATTTCGGACTGCTTTGCAATTATATACGCCGGAAACCCTCAACAAGTTACGAAGTGCCACTTCTTCTTTAGTCCCAGTTCTGTCTGGGGTCGGGTCTTCTTGTACAGCGGCGCCAGGACGTCTGTACTGGGTTGTCATTGATATTCAAAATTCAAAAGTCATTTATTCAAACTTGGCTGAGAATCAGCACTTTTCGAACGTCAAAATTACATAAGACAGTCCCCCAAAACGCCCACCCTTCACCACTTCCTAGTGCTTTAGCTGGGAAGAAGAAGTGGCGCAACAAACTCAGCAGCATTGCTGTCTGTTCAGTTAGAAAAAAAAAAAAAAAAACTTAATTGTGGAGTTAGATTCTGCGTTTTCAATTTAAGTCCCTTTCGATACTGGACCACCATGTAGCAGGGGTTATCCTATTCCCAGGCGTGTCGTAGGGATATTTAATACTGTTTTTAATGAGAAACTGTCACCTCTTCGCATTACGTGGGCGTACCACCTTTTTTTTTTTTTTTGACTGTGGGAAATTATCAAATAACTTCTCCCGCTCTGGGCGGAGCGGGAGGGTGTGTCAGAGTTTTACTGACTAAAACCCACCCGTGTTCCTTCCGTTTCCTGTGTGCCGGGGTCACGATATCCCTTTCGGACAAACTCGCAACCCTGACAGGCATTGGCCCTTCCGGACCCCGTCAGTTGGTGCTTGGCCGTACCACCTAAGCCTGCTTTATTTTAGTTTGTCCGTTATTGGAGCCACTCGGAAAGTTACGAAGTGCCATTCGAAGTCAAATTATTCAGTCGAATCGAAACCTAAATAAACATAATTAAAGTTCAACAAACATTAAAACGTACTTTAATTGCCCATAATCAAAGTTTTCCAATAACAGTTTATAATAGTTTCCAGCAATCATTTTGTAAAAGCCACCACAAAATGTTTAACTGTTGTTCCTCAGAAAACCAGTTTAGCCAGTTTGTGAGGTGGAAAGTTGGAAACTAATTTTATCTATAACCTTTACTTACACGGGAAACTTTGTGATTGCTTAGCTACCGTAAAAACATCTTTCACGGAGTTTCACCCCAGTTCTTATTCTTCAATATTTTTGTTCAGAGCCTTTTCGGTTTAAGTTTTTTTTTCTCAAACACGCTTGGAAATTCGAGCATTATTTTGACAACCTTCTTCAGGATAAATCGAAAACGCTGTAGTGGTCAAATACATGACATTAAGCACTGTTAGTATGCAAATCCATATCTGTCGTGTTTAGCGGCCGAATAATTCTATAAAAACTCATATCTGTCATGTAATTTAAAAATGGAATGAACTTTTTACTTCGACACATGACAACCAAGGAGGTAACTTATCAAAGATATTATTTAAATTTCGATTCGCCTTGTAAATAGAGCTGTTTAATGTAAAAAAGAAACAAATGAACATAATGGCTCTTGAAAAATGATCGTTGTTCGTCATTGATTCTGGAATTTATAATTAATTTACTTAGTTTGAATTTCCGCGCATTATTTGAAAAAAGTACTAAATAAGCCTTGGCCGCAACCAAACATTGATGGACTCACGTATGATCATTGCCCCTTTTGCAGGCTGCGGCAGTATAGTACTATTCCTTTACAATTGTTGGACCTTTTTGAAAGATCATTTACCTGCACCATTCTTACTTCGGCAGATAATCGTACTTTGCCAATAATCGAAAAAATCACAGAAAATAGTTTTCTCTATATTCATCAAAATAATGGTTTACATCTAGGATCCAAAGGACCATACAATTTTATAATGACATATTTTATGTAACGCCTACACATCAAGCTATAAATTTCCAGTTTATGCTGATCTCGCATTGTATAGGATTTCCGTACAATGCGAGGTCAGCTTATACTGGAAATGTATAGCTTGAAGTGTAGCCGTATGTACCATCGAAGAAGTTCATATCTGTACACTGGAAGGACTATTTTTGCTTGCAGCGCTCGGCAGTTATAGTACTGGGGCGGTAACAGATGTGGTAATGGTGTTCACGGGATTTTGTTTTCAAACTGCTTAGATATGAAGTTCTTCGATAGTACAAGGCAATATGAATATGACTTTGATAAATATACAAAAGTAATTATCATAATTAGATCACTTTGTCAATGAGAATGACGTCATCGTAACTTAATGCATGATGCAATGCATATTCCTTATTTGTACAAATTCCAAAACAACAACATGATTTTTCATATAAAGCAAACATACATATATAGACATGAACAAGTTTTATACAATGTAATCGGAGGGCTATAAAACCAGTGTTGGATATATTGAGTAAAGCCTCTCCCCACAGGCGCGTTTTTATCGGTCGATAATAACGCAAGCATTATTGCGATAATGCATCCCGAATCCTTGCACATAGCTGCGTTTTTATCGTCCGATACTTCAAACGTCTGCGTGTAACCTACACTACAGTCCCCCCGCCCGCACTACACCGTACTAACGTTATTAATGCAGATGTGTGTAACATTGCATGCGGCCTAATACAAAATGTTCTAAGAAAACATATCGGAATATCGCAGGACGGAGCAACGCAATCATCCTACTTCTATTACGTTGTTATTATCGCAGCAGTATCTAACTTCGTGGCCGTCCTAATACAACTGAAAACAGATATCGCAATAACGCTTGCGTTATTATCGACCGATAAAAACGCGCCTGTGTGGAAGCGCTTTATCCATTTATATCTAAAAATGGGTAGTCATTTACCCTATGATCCCCTAAAGGCCCCTTTCATAAAAACCCTTCAATTGCTTGCCCTATCTTGATCGATGTTTCACCCCAAAGTTTATCGATACAGAATAACCTTTTAGGAGCTCATCTATCAACACCGTAATCCTTTCAAGGATCACTATCAGACTTAAAGTGACAGCCTCTGGACCATTGCTTTGTTGCTACGTAGTATTTCAATCAGCCCGTTGGTCTCGTGGTTGCAAGTTCGGCTGCTGAGCGTGGGCTCTTAGGTTCGATTCCCAGGTCCGGCAAAGTGTTATTGGGTACAGACAAATTAAAATTCCGGAGTCACACGTCGTGTTAATCAATCGAACAGATTACGTGTGAGTCCGGAGTTTTAATTCTCCGTCTGTGATGTCTTGTTTATACCTTTTTAGCTGGCGTTTTTGTCATAGTGGGTTTTTTTTTTTATAACTTTCATTTTTATTTACAAATTCTGGTCCTTCAATACATTATAATAAATGACTTTTTTTTTTTTCAAAGTAAAACGACACTTACAATACAAAAATATTTAACAGTTCACAATACCGTGCAATGAATGACCTTCTCAAATCCCGTTTGACATCCAAATAGACCGTAACTCAATATTTTCGCATGTCCCAGAAACGTTTCCGCTTTATTCATGGTCCTCAATACCAATTGACAATACGCTTTGTACAATACGGCCGGTATAACTTGGCAGATCTGAACATCGGCACTATGAACATTCGCGCATGTTCTCTCGCTCACACTCGCCTCATGTCACCATTTGGTTCCTAAAAAATGTTACTACGCAGCCCTCTGCGCGAAGTTCGGAACTGCCAAGTTATGTCAGCCGTATTGGACCTATATAAAACAGCATGAACCAAAACTACCTATTTATAGGTATAGTTAATATTTGCGTTCTGCTATCCTGAAATTACCGTCATACAAAATTAATGACGTCATTAATTGGCATTCTATCATGTGGTTTTGACCGTAAATGATATACCGCAGTCGTAGTCAGTCGCTTGCAATCATTATTGTGCATATTAAGTATTTATAGCTGTGTAACTAAAAAGGCCATGTTGAGCGGTTGACGCTCGGGTCAGGCAGTGACATATTAGGCGATGTTCAATTGTTTCAGAATAGGTATTCAATCCAGACAGCAATCTGAGGACTGTTTTAACCAATGAGCCCTAACGGTCTTGCACCAGACCCTGCATTGTAAAGGTGTGTCCAAACATTGAGCGGCAAGAGCGCGGCAGCAACACGTGGCGTTTGCAGTACACATTTCTGCCGCGTTCTAGTAAGTAATAAACCAACGAATGTTCGAGCAGCAGTCGTCCAATCACAACGCGAAAGGCCGCGCACGATTGCAGCTCAATGTTTGGACACACCTTATGGACAAATAAAGTCAAAATTAAATAATTTATTTCAAGTAGGCCATTAAGAGGCACTTTTGAACGTCAAAATTCAAAAGAAAATAGAATTGATTCAGGTGCGCCCCTTTCAGAAGGTAATTTCGTATGGAGAAGAAAGGAAAAAATTCCACAGTTACGTACTCTTTTAGAATGTTTTACTAAATTTTGTATAATAAAATAACTAATCCTTATTTATTATTAATTTATGGCGCAATGTACACTCAGTTACAGGCTATGACTTGGCTAAACTTATGAGTACCTACATGAGGGCGCAGCAAATAAGAGTCTATTTTAATTAAAACTGCTCCCAAATTACCATGTTTATTTTTACATTCTTCCTTGACATAATCATCCTAATATTTGACATTATTACCTACAATTTAATTTCAACACTTTATTAGGTAGTGGCTTTTGTGTACATGATAATTATTCAGATTTGTTACAGTTGTAATAGCAATCATGTCATTTCGTTTCAAATTGGTTTTTATTTTTAATAATTTATTCATATTTTATATAGATTATTTTCTATTTTGTGAATGTGAGAACGCTGTAGGCTTAGTGGACTGTAGATTTATTGTCCATCTCTATTTTTATAAGTACCTGGTACTTGTTGAAAGACCTTCACTGTCCTCCCATACCTATTAATACTGTTATTTGAAAATATTGTACAGGCCAATTATTTTTAAAAGAGCAACCGGGGAGTTTCTTACCGGCTCTTCTCCATAGGAAACGACCAATTGGAACCGTGCACCTAGCTTCTGACGTTTCATATGTGCCCATGTAGGTTTATGTGAAAATAATATTTTGTTTTTTTTTTTACCCCTACCAACATTTAATTTATACTTAGGTTATCCTAACTAACATGAAAAATGCGAAAGTGAGCTTGTTTGTTGGTTTGTTTGTAACGCTTTCACGCTAAAACAGCTGAACAGATTGGCACATGGATAGACCATGACCTGGGATAGGACATAGGATACTTTTTATCCCGGTATCCCTACGGGATCGAGACTAAAGGCTCGTACACTCCGGCGCGTCGCGACGGCGCGACGCGATTCGAACAATACAATTTTTTGTTATACCGTCAAGTTTTCTTAGAAATTGTATTGTTCGAGTCGCGTCGCGGCGTCGCGTCGCGCTGGTCTGCACGAAGCTTAATGCGGGTGAAACCGCGGGGCGCAGCTAGTACTAAATATTACATACTAGATAATATCACAACATAATTATTATATTATTATATTAGTCACTTATTTATTCTCTTTACAATTTATACCTATTTAATTTATAATATTATATTTATAGACATTTGTCTTTATTATTATACCCATTAGATAATAAAATACTGCTAATAAATATTATCACGATTTATGCACCATCTCTTCCTACCAATTTGTACGCCACGATATGCGGCTGAACATGTCAGAACTTTTCTGTATCCCATTATTATCCTGCATGCAATGTATCATGTATACCATGTTTAAACAAATAAAATTTACTTACTTACTTACTTACTAATCTAATACTAATTAATTATAATTCTATTCCAGTCTCTGCATAGCTGACTTCCTGTTCTGCGCCATAGTGCTCCCTTTCGCCATATCAGGATTCTGGACGAGGACCTGGTCTCACGGGGGCGCACTCTGCAAGCTGGTCCCATTCCTCAGGTACGGGAACGTTGGCGTTTCCCTCCTGAGCATCGCCCTCATAACCTTGAACAGGTAAGTCCTCGTGGGAGGTATTGTTTAACGAACTGAATGGGTATTCAGAACACGTAGGAATTTGCTTAAGAATTTGTTGTAAGCGAAACTTTGTGAATGGAGCTTAGATTTTTCTTGGTGGAAAAGATTAAAGATCTTTACAGGATCGCGTTTAAGATAATAAGTCACTTTGAAACTTACCTACAGTAGATAACCCTGGCGAAAAAACTAAATTAACGTTAGATACTAGATTCTGTTATTTATTTATTATTCATTGGTAAGGCACCTCAACGACTTAAGCTTTGTACAGACCAGCGCGACGCGACGCCGCGACGCGACTCGGACAATACAATTTCTAAGAAAACTTGACGGTATAACAATAGCCGGTGTCGCGTCGCGCTGTCGCGTCGCGCTGTCGCGTCGCGCTGGTCTGCACGAAGCTTTACTCACTAAAACATACACATACAAAAATCACATACAGTTTTAGGTATTGTGAATTCGTCACTTACAGAAGTGCACAGCACTAGCAGAGAACTTAATGATTAAAGGACGTTTTAGTTACGTTAGTTGATTTAGTTACAGAATAAAAACTAAAAAGAGAGATAATATGTTCACAAATACGATGGAAAGTATAGAAACATTTAATTAAATAACAAAAAAGACCTAAAAAAAAAAGTTATAGGACATGATAATAATTTGTGTCATACTTTTTACTACTTAAGACGCTGACAAGAGCTCAACCGCGTTCACTGTGGGCTGCATAGAAAAGAAAAAGAAGCGCGATGACACATCCCTTGTAATTTATTGCAAAATGTGAAACAAAAAAATTTTTACTCAAAAATTATTTTAGTAGATAATCGAAAATAAAAACACAACCAAATAAGTTCTTATTATTAATTAAATACCAACATATATGTATTCATATTTAATACAGATATTTTAGATTGGAACTCAAGGTGAAAGGTTAGTTTACCGTTCATTTGTGTTTTGGTAACAACCGAGTTCTGAGAAATATTTTTAAGATTAACATACTTATATATTTTCCGCTACCACAAACTGTATAGACTCGGCAATTTTTTTTTTAAACAAGCATACTTACCACGTTTTCCACTCGGCAGCGCCTTAAGTAAAGACTGAGCGAACTTCCTATCAAACGCATCTTCTTGAAACCAAACAGCCTCGCCTAAATTCTCAATATTGATGCGTCAATCAACCTTGGCATAGAAAAGAAGGTTATCAAAAACAATTTTCCCTTTCATCACCAACATTTTCCTTCTCAAACTATCACGTAGCATCTATCGAAGAGCAAAGTTATTGACAAATTGCGAGACATCTTTGGATTCGTGATGCAGAATAGCTGAATTCATCTCACGTTTGGCCTTGTGGGTACATTATCATAATAGACTAATGGCATTAACCACACATACTTAGTGGCTCACCGAACGAATCGGTATTAGTTATGGCAATAATGCCTTGAATGGATCCAGAGAAGGAAACGGTTGGAAGGATAAAATGGAATTCTAGGTTTAGAACTTGGTTTCTTGTCGTTTATATATAATGTTTATTATTATAAACTTGGCTATAACAGTTAATATTACAAGTGATCGAAAACAAAAGTTTTGGATCGCTTTTAATATTAAAATAGCCATGCTATTCTGTAAACATATCACCGTGAAAACTTGGGTGAAGTGAGCTGTCAATAGTGTCAATCCCTGTGGAATGACAGCTCACTCCACGCTCACTTCACCTAAGTTTTCACGGTGAGATGGTTACAGAATAGCACTGCTGGCCTTTCATTTTATTCGTTTCAAAATCAAGTAATTAATTAATTTTCTAGATTTGGCATAATAAGTAATAGGTAATACGGGCGTGTCCGCAACTCAATGCGCGTATTTTGCGTATGGGCGGGAAAATCAATATTGGATCCTATAGATTTGGAAAGAGATTTGGCGTACTAAGTAGTATGTATCAATTTTATTTTACCTGCACAAACCCACACAGATCGCATAGAGTGATTAATTTATTCTCGCGACCTGTACTAGGAGAAAAATAAAAACATAATTATAAGCCATAAAAATACTTGTCCCATGCTGAAATTAGATCCGCAACCGGGCATGAAGGCAAGAACTAAGCCTCAATGACGATCGAGAAATCTCGAGTGTTAGACAAGTAAGCATCCAAATTAAGAACAAGACCAAAACAACAATTTCTTCGTCTATACTTAAACGCTTTTAACTGCTAGACACAAACACATTGCACATTATATCCGGACAGTTATTCCGAATTTAAATTCTGACACGCTATTGTCTGTTACCCATAGAGGCAGGCGATTACATCGCGTGTGGTCCGGCCTTTAACTTAACAATGTTCATTAATCAGAGGCCGAGCACGAATGCGCGACGTGAATGTAACGTACATTAGAACGATTTTTGAATCGAAAATAGAACGATTTCAATAGCATTTAGGTTGAAATTTTTGCGTTAAGCTTTGTGCAGACCAGCGCGACTTGTCGCGCGACGCGACACCGGTTATTGTTATACCGTCAAGTTTTCTTAGAAATTGTATTGTTCGAGTCGCGTCGCGGCGTCGCGTCGCGTTGGTCTGCACGAAGCTTTATGCATAAATGATCAATGATTTTATTTTTGTGAGTAGGTTTGTGCAAACACTTTAACACGTCAATCATATTTTAAAAACTGGATGAGGTTAGCATTTCCTATCTGAGTACTCTGAAAAGAAATAAACCGAAATAAACTCACAGTCTCTTTTAATTTGGTCCAGACATAATCTTGGTCAGATCATGTGAAGACCATGTAGATTGGTGTCTGAAATGGTCTTTTGAGGAAAGAACCACAGATTGAGTGGATCTGTCCAATCGTGCAGCTCAATTCAGAACTAAACACTTTCGACTCCACCGTTGAACTCATACGCCATGCCGTTTACGTTTTCGCTAAAGTTAACCATCGCGGACGGTCAACGGCATTAGATTTAAAATCGTATTATAAAACACTGTAAAACGAAGTAAAATTGTGTTTTTCGCTTCGTTTTTTTATACGTAGTTTCCACCCTTTAAATTTATTTGTGAATATTGGTAAAATGTGAACAAAATATTAAAATGTGCATTGCACATGCAACAAAAGATTTTAAAACCAACGCATATAAGTACAAATAAATCTTGTTAAAATATACTTTTATTTTCACGGTTTGTAATGCTGTATTCGCTAAGAAAAACCTACATTTAAAATGAGCCCTCCGAGAGGGCTCCCGACATCCCTTATGCGACTAGGTGAACCCGGCACTGAACGTATTAAGGAGCTCAAAGATTCGACGAACAATACCACATAGCTCAATACCAATAAAGTCTTAAAACGAAGTAAATATTGAGTGTGGAACGAGTATTTTCAATTATAAAATCGTTACGTTTACTGCGCACGTTCATGCTAGGGTCACAGGGGCTATAAATAAAGTTGGTAAAGTTTATAAATAGGGGACTAAAGTAACTTTGGAAGTCAGTTTGGAAATTGTCGTCATCTGTAATGTAATACTGACATGCCTACGTTAAGTCCATTGACCGTAAGGTACACGTGTCATTTCTCATGTAGTCGTTAAAAGAATGACGACATAATGGTTAAATTATTTGACTTCATGTCACTTCGGTTAAATGCAAAGCAAAGCTATGCCATGGCCCATGCTGCATAAAGTGCATATAGCTACTACTGTTAAATTACTATTAACAATAAGTAGATGTCTTTCGATTCACAATCGATAAATTCATAATGAGCAGTGATAGCCTAGTGGTGTGACCGTCGGACTGGCAAGTCATAGGTCTCGAGTTCGAACCCAAAGCACGCACCTCTGACTTTTCGGATTCACGTGCGTATTATATCACTTGCTTCAAAAACGGTGAAGGAAAATATCGTGAGGAAGCCGGCACGCCTAAAAAGATATTTCTCGACGGCATGTGAAGCCAAGTCAGAGGCCCATGGGCGGCTTTAATACTCTGACACCAGGTTAGCCACTAAACACCCAAAAAAAAGTCAGTGTAAAAGCCCTCGTTCCCACAGTAGGGCGTATTTTTTAATGTGGCAATTTTTGTCGCGCAGTTAATTTTCAACGCACTGATTAGCGCCGAATTGAAAATCAAACAGTGTAGACGCACTGGGATGCACTGTTGGATTATCAATGCTCGGCTCAACACCATCACCAGCCCGTGAGCGGCTTTAAAACTCTGACACCAGGTTAGTCACTAACCACACGAAAAGAAGAAGAAGATTCATAATTACGGACAGTTGGATCTAACGCTTTATTTCCTAGTCTATTGAAGTGATAGTAGTGAGAGAAAGTAACATAAATAGTTTAGAAAAGAATCGAATTTTCTTTTATGACTGTCTTTGATGATGATTTTGATGATGGCTTCTATGCTTACACTTTACTTACCTTACTTTTGAAAAACTCCATTTCTTGTATCAATAAAGAAAAATTGAGAGAGAGCGAGATTTGTATTATCTCGAGGCTTGCTGCTCTTAAAAATACATTTAGGATTAGCATTATTTTACCTCCTCCTCGACTTGTATTTTCCTCAAGATACGACAAGTTATTGACTTAATCCTTTCATCCCTCAGGTACATAATGATAGCCCACCACAGCTGGTACGCGCGCGTGTACCGGAAACACAACATAGCGCTCATGATCGTGTTCTCGTGGATGTTCTCGTACGGAATGCAGATACCCACGCTTATTGGAGTATGGGGTAAGTCTTCATCATGATCAACACCCCTATAATAAATACGGTTATCTTCATACCTTGTAGTCAGGGTCAATGTCTATAAGGATTCAGTTGAATTTAGGAACTTTGTTTAGGCTTCATCATCAAGCTGAAAGTCATGATTTAGGGGTATGAGGAACAGGGTGTAGAGTTCACTCATCCACCATAGAAAAGGGAGGATCCTCCGACCAGATGGGTGTCATGTCTGGCGGGCAATTGCCCAGAGGTTGAAGTCGTGAGCTTGTATATATGTCCACCGCGCGGTAAACTCTAATTGCGCGATGCATGATTTGAGTGTCGTCAGGATGTTGTGTGACGTCAGGTCTTTGATGCGTAGTTCGCATGTGGCGATGTAGATGCCGCCATAATGACACACTGGACATATGTCTCTCCGAAACGTCGCCACAACAACCTGTCCTATATTTTCTAATTCCCGCGTCCATCCTTCTCAATTTTATCCACTACAACTGGATAACAAAATAGGGTATTCTTTCCTTTTATGTGTCCGTACGACGCTAGTCATGACAGCCATTTACCGAATAGAAAATGAACTAATATAGTCATCGCAGTTCCTATATGTAATCTTGCAATTCTACAGACCCATGCCTAAATATTTAGCTAAATATAACTCTGTATTTTCCAGGTACATTCGCCTACGATCCAGAGTTGGGAACTTGCTCAATAATGCCCGATGACAACGGACGCTCAGCAAAGACTGCCCTCTTCGTTATCGCCTTCATAGTACCAGCTCTACTCATCTTCATATGCTATGCCAGGATCTTCTGGGTGGTGCACAGGTACCATTCTTTTGTTTTGTGTTTGTCTACAGCAATGATCCTCACGGATATCCTCCACTTGTGTGTTGCTATGGAGGACTCTTACCAGCTAAAATTCTACAGTTCCTCCAACTAGGGTCTGCGTTGGAACTCCCCGAGCAATTACTGCTCCTCCAGAAAGCAGTCCGGTGTACGTAGAACTGAAAGTAATGAGAATATAAAATCTCGAATAACCTTTTGTTGACAACACGTACTCGATGATGAGTCCATTATCACGTTTCTGCTAATATGTAAATCATCTATACCTACCACACCTACATTATTTTTAAGTGAGAGACAATACTAAACACTCAATTATTTAACAAAACATTAAACGGCACGAACAGGAAATACTTCTGAACGACTTTAAGCCACGTTCCGCAAATAAGTGTGAAAATGAATAAATACAACTCCATACGATCTATCGAAGCCTAGTACTTTTCTATTAAGGCGCGTTCCCGTGCGAAACACAGCGGTAGCCGTTTTTTAGGTTGTTTTTGGGAGCCTTTTTCTTTATCTAAAAGAACTAGCAACTAATAAAAAATACATTAAATTTCTACATAATCTTGACTCTAAAATGGTAGTTTCTTTTATTTTTTTAAGCGGCATAATATTTAATTAAAGGGCCACAAAAAAGCCACAGAAATGAGAAATAATGATTTATAACATGCATCTCCTCCTAAAATAACCATTATTTTGATTTGCTTCCTAAACTAATGGATAGGTAATTTAATAAAGAACATTTTGCTAGTTTTATTTTTTTCAAAACACGAAAATTTGATTTTATAAAGATTTTATTCTAAAATCTGAGCGTACTCGCTAAGTAACTCTTGCGCAGAGTTAGTGTGCCACGAATGCTCAAGGTTATTTGGTCAGGGTAGCGCCTTAAGCTGGACTTTTTGAAGTGAAAACTTCTTTATACGCACTATTTGCGCTCTCTCTGAACTGTGAACGAAAGTCCGTCACGCTCAGGTCGGTGACGCTGAATCGGGTATACTCTGCGCTGAATCGCGTATACTCGGCTCCAGTTGTAAGTTTTCACTTCTATCTATCGTGTAGTCATAAGTACCATCAAAGAAGTTCTTAACTAACCAGTTTCAAAACAAAATCCCGTGAACACGATGACTACATCTGTTACCGGTCCGGTTCTATAGCTGCCGAGCGCTGCAAGCAAGAATAGTCCTTACGGTGGTTAGATATGAACTTCTTCAATGGTACCTACACAATGATTTTTTTACTGAAGAGTATATTCTAGAAGAAAAGTTATGTTAAACGAAAACTAGCAAAGAAAAATGTTTCAAAAAGACTATATAAGCCAGACAGGCAGCAACGAGAAGTAATGAACTAAACGTCTTGAAGATAGGACGACACTTTTGCTCATCATAACTTAGCCTCAAGCGACAAATCCCATTTACACTTTGGTGTCATAACTTTCTTGGATGAATGTCATATGACATTACAGTCTCACGCACTAACCCTCATACATTCTAATAATAGGAAACGAAAAACTGAATAACGATGTTGACAAAAAAAAAAAATGGTCGTCATATAGATTATTAAAAAATATTGGACACGTATTTTTTTCTTTTTTAACGTAATCAAAAGATTACGGCAATACATTGAGTAGGTAGGCAATGCGATAAAATGTGGCATGACGTCACTGGCCGGTAGATTTAATACTGACTTGTGACTGACGTAGCGAGCCCCCACTCCCCCCCTAACTTTAAAGCGTTTTATCTAAAGCATTTTTATTACTTAATATGATAAACCCAAAAATACGTGTCTAATATTTTTTTATCATCTAACTGACGGGCTAAATAGTTTTTTTTTTCCAGTCAACATCCCTATTATAACTGTCAAAGTCAAACAATTTATTTCAATTAGGCACATAAAAGGCACTTATGAACGTCAATTTTACAAAAAATATAATTGATTCTAGTCGCCCCTTCCAAAAGATAGTTTTCGTATGGAGAAGAATGGGCAAGAAACTCCACCGTTACTCTTTTAAAATGTGTTTACAATATTTCGTATAATTATATAATTATAATTATGTGAAACGATGCATCTAGAATAAGATTACTATACCACGATAGGTAAAAAAAAGAAAAATGAAGCAATGACAGATAAATTAATTATGTGATAGATACATGGTGCTCACATATTCACAAACATTGTAAAATATACGATATTCCTAACATTTTAACAAATTATACTAATAAGTCAGTGTGTGAGTTCAAGAAATCACAAAATGTAAAATCAGTGTTATAAAAAAATTACAAATTATATAATTAAATTAGTAACCAGTTTGATTTTGTCTAGACTCTACAAACTATAAACATTTGCTCCTGTTATGGCCGTACCTAGACATTATACTTTGGTCTTATAGGTACCTTACTGCAATAATATTGCCAAAAAGTAACAGAAAATCTTATTATTTTTGAAAATAAAAATGCAATAACATTTCTATTTAAAATTCACATTTTCAGTACCAAAATTATTCCAATTCTATAAAAAAAACAGCAAATTTTAAACAGGGGTCATAAGTTATGACTTTTCTCCCGCTAAACGACGGATGCCCGCGTCTCATGTAGATAAAAAACCGGTAAAACCCGCCATTTAAAAAAAATGCGGCATATTTTTTTTCTCGTTGTATATGAATTACAAAGTAATTTTTGCAGTTACAGACAACTACAAAAATAACTTTGTAATTCATAGTATTCACATAATTATTATCAGTGATTTTTCACTCATATTTAAATTAATATCTTTTTATTAACTTTCCTCATATTCGAAATGAAAAGCAGAGTGTTCACCTCAGGTGAAAGACCTATTTAGGCACTCGAACTCAATCCATCTCGTGCCTAAATAGGTCCTTTTCATCCCTTGTATAACAATCTACTATTTTTACATGTTGTACTATTTAGATGTAGATTATCCTCTTTAGTTTTATTTGGATACTTCACTAAGTATCCAAATAAAACTAAAGAGGATAATCTTTAAAAAATATTACGACGAATATATTTTATCCAAATAATCGCTTCCAAACTCCTATGAAGAGGACTGCGGGTTATTTATAGATAATACTTACACCCTATGACCACTTCTAACGAAAGGACTTAGCCCGTCGCGATCTCGTGACCATGGGCGCGAGATCGCGACCGATAGGCAGATGGGGCTAAGCATAACTGGACTAAATTTAAAAATAAACAGGACATACAGTAGAACCTATTATTCTACTGCATCTCCTGTTTCATATTCACACGGACGATAAAAGCAGACTGCCATTATTAACACAAAGATTTTATTTCCAGTTCAGAACAGCGAATGCGAGAGCACCAGCGGTCCCAGCAGACAAGTCCTGGCACTCTCAACAACAGCACAGACAAGAGGTCTACAATCAAGGACAATAGAGAGACGAAGGCGAGGCGAAACGAGTGGAGGATCACAAAGATGGTGTTGGCGATCTTCCTGTCTTTCCTCGTCTGCTACCTGCCCATCACTATTGCGAAGGTGGCTGACAATCATGTGCATTACCCTGGTAAGTGGAAACCGATTTTGATGCAAGTAATTTGAAATTGATGAGATTTCAAGGGACCAGCCATAGAGTGCTTTGAAAATTGTTCTTCACTTTTCAAATACTCAAGTGATTCTTTAGAGACCGGAGAGCGTTGTTCTGGACTTAATGAGAAAATCCTATCCTCATACAATGGAGTCAGCATTGGCGAATTTTCCCTAAGGCCCAGTAGGCCCGGGCAGCTAGATTAGGGGCTGCCAATCGTGACAAAAAATTCACTGATGATAACAAGAAATAACTCGAGTACGTATACATTCTAAACGTTCGCGCACATTATGGCGGCCGCACTGCACCACATCGTATAACAATAATAACTTAAAACCATTTAAAAATATATCCAAATAACTAATTGAAACGCGTCATAGAATTTCGCAGCGCCAACCCGGTCATAGTTAACTAAACTTCTGAACCGATTTCGATAAAAGTTGGCAATAAAGAAAATTCATTATGTAGTCTATAAGATGGGTGCTGAGAAAGGGGCGGCTGATACTTACTAGATGGCCTGGGGCCTAGGGCGGCCAAGACTGCAAATCCGCCACTACGAGTCAGATTCAGTTAAGGAACAGAGCCCTAAGTAAGTCGATAGGTTCCTAAGGTAGTTAAACAGGATAAGGGGTCGATGTCCAGCTGTACAAATCAGATCATGATAAAATACTATGCAGAAGATGACATCCTGTGCCAACCCCAATTAAATTAAAAATAAGGAGGATGATGACGTTATGATGAACCATTCTTTAGCAGCTACGGAAACTCAACAGAGTGACGCACTTATTCCTAATGTTCATTTGTTTTCCAGTATTCCACATCACGGGCTACCTTCTCCTGTACGCGAGCGCATGCGTAAACCCGATCATCTACGTGATAATGAACGCTCAGTATCGCGCGGCGTACGCGGCAGCACTGTGCTGCCCCCTGGCAAGACTATCGGGCCTCACCAGCGGTGCGTATCAGTCCTCGCCCGTCGCATGCCAAGCCGTCAGGAAATCGGAACGCACGTCGGCTCTCGCCTCATATGTCAGACCGTGAAGGTATCATTCGCTGCAACGCGCTATTGGCAACTGTGACGCTTCCGGGTTTTGGTGTTTGGACTTGACTTTGTCTTTTGTGACTTACTTATTAAATGTAATGTAAATAAGTTTGCTTATTCTGACTATCGTTAGAGAAGAAAGAGCTCGTTGTAAATATTTTATCGAGGAAGTGCTGTAAAAATCTGACACGTCAAAAAAATAAGGACGTGTTTATAGACGAACTTTTACCATGCAGCGCATTGTATCTTATTCATAGTCTCATTAACTGCATGTTGGGTCAACTTATTTGTTAATGTGTGCACGTATCACCAAACATCGTCATCAGCTTCATCAAGATCACAATCACAGCATCCACTCTCATCATAATTCACCTTAATTTGCCTTCAGTAGAATTTTCTGAATCTCTACCGTTTGCCAAACTCGTATTCAGCCGAACGCAGGCGGCACCAGAAGGCGAGCGACGTGGCATCGTGGCACGACTGGTTTCTATGTAATTCTATGAAACCGACATGTCGCTATAGCTACAGAAGGTATTTCATAGAAACCAATCGTGTCGCAGCGACACGTCGCCTGCAGCTGCCGCCTGCGGTCGGCTACGGAATTGTACCTAAATATTCAACAATTAACTAGTCCTTTATTCTTTTTAGAGAAATGGAACGAGCGTCACGGGTACAGCTACAACAACACGCAAACGGCGCTCAGCCAAGTGTCACTGGGGGAGTCGAGAGTCGACCCTCGGGGCAGCCTGGCCCCTGCCGGCCCTGGCGGAAGATAAGCCCCAGGTCCCCCTCTCACAGCGCTGGCCCCACTCAAGCCATCGGGCCGGCCACTGAGACCGTCAGCTTTGGGCCCAAAATTGGAAAACGACTTGTTGGAGAAAAATTAGGCTCACAGCAAAGTATTGAAGCGAAATCGGAACACATTCGACCTCAAATTATGGGATCGCAACAGAGTATTGGTTCAAAATCTGGACCCCCAATCAGACCTCCAAGGATGGGGTCCCAGCTGAGCCTAGGGCCCAAAGTCACTCGATTCCAGGTTGACGATTTACGAAGTGATAAACAAACCAATGTATAGCGACTTGTCGCTCATTAATATGACGTACCAAAGATATTGCAAGACTTATACCAAATATTTTTTATGCATTTTTATGAATTTAATTACCTAGCACCACAGTATTCATTATTGATCTTATCGTAGGTGTATATTTTTCACATGAATTATTTAAGGTCCTCAGGTATTACGTTATTTAGTCCAATTAATCATTTTGAAAGACAAATATTTTAAAGCATTGGTCGATAAGTTTACAAATTTTTTGGAACAATAATTTTTTTAAAGCTGCAGGGAAAGATGCTCTCTCTTATTTTAATTATTAAAATAATAAGTAATACTTAATATCACTCAATATCCGTCCTATAATGAGCGACAAGTACCTAAGCGATAATCGACATAATATTATAATGTAAATAAGGTGACTTCAAGTAATACTTAAGGTCATATTTTTAATAGTAAGTAGCTACTTAGATAGGTTTCTGTCTTCCCAAATACTCTTCTAAATAGATAGATATAGATATGTTATAGTAAAGATACTGCAATTGTTGAGAGGTTGAGTGCTATCGACATAATACAGCATGTCTTATAAAACTCAGAAGACGCAAAAAGGGAACCGAATAGTCCGAATTTGTTAAAATAATGTTGTAGGATGTAGGCCATTGTGCATAGGGTATGCATTAATGTGAATGGTAAAGATAATTCATTATACTGGGCATTCTGCATTTTCTATTTTGGTTTTTTGGTTAATTCGCATGAATTTACTCGCCCGTAACGGGCGAATCTACAATTTAAAAATTATTTTTACAGGGTGTTCGCACAAAGCACTTTTTGAATTTTATGCAATAAAATTAGTGCTACCTTTACTGCATAAAATTCAAAATGCGCCAATCGTCTAATACTTACATATTTTAGGAGCTGTCGATTCGCCCACAACAAATAAATTAGCTTCGTGCGAATCGTCTCAAGAAATTTTTTTATTATTTAAAAGTGTCGATTGGCACGTTTCGGGCGAGTAAATTCGTGCGAATCAACCAACCAAGCCTCTACTTTCCTACATTCCTTAATTTTTAAGTTTCTTAAATTATTATTGTCAATTTTTTGCACGTTTTACACATAAAAGTGCTAATTTTAAAATAATTTAGTGCTACATTCCATGTAATTTCGCGGCCAAAGATGTATAAAGTTTTAAATAAAATAAACTTATTTTATTCCACGACCAAATCACGTATGACTTTTATTTTTAAGATTAAACAGTATTTTGTATCAAATAAGTTATAACAATGTAATTATGTAATTTACCAATAATTATGCCATATTATATAGGGGATTTCTCGAAAAGTAAATTATTATGTAAATAACTGTTTGATTTCTTTTATATTTATTATTTTGTTATTATTACCGTGTATAATGTATGAATTCAAAATATCAAAGGTTGTTGGAAAAATATAGGTCTTATACAATGATTTATACTGGTTTGTTTGATTTTAACCTTTTACCTTTGTTTCTCCTTATGGCGACGATAACCGACTTTTAATGATTTTATACTGAAGATCACGTCTAAACGAGTACCTAGTGTTAATGATTTGGAAATAATTTGAGTATGTTAAATTAGAGCATTTTTTTTAATAACTTAGTCTGTGAATATTTTAGAATATGTTTACCTATATTGCATAGTGTAATTGTTTGTAAAGTTATGACTAACGCGGATAAAAAACTGAGAATCACGCAAAAACTATCAAGGGTATTTTTCTGAAACCTTCACTATTAAGATAATTTAATTATTGATATTTTAGTATATTGTTTTTTTTAAATAACTTTTGTTTTATGTATAATAAATTAATAATCCGTCTAATTTGGGACAGCGCTCCTTGATGCACACAGCAGATAAAAAATAAAATAAAAAGTCTAAAGTGCGATGTAAGAAATTTGCAGGAAAGTGTGCCTCACAGCTGCGCCAAAAGGCCAAGTTCACCAAAAATGCCACACAGCTGTAGTTATGTGCCTGACGCTGGTTTTCAACTGGACCAGCCGGTCGATTCTGTAAAAGTATCACCGTGAAACTTAGGTGAAGTGAGCTGTCAATAGTGTTAATCCCTAGCATCCTGCCGGTCGATTTGTGACAGTGACAGCTCACTTCACCTAAGTTTCACGTTGATATTTGTACAGAATCGACCGACTGAAGTTTGAGGTGACGGATGTAAATCAGTTTAAGTACCGTACATCCAAAGTGTATGCTACAATGGTACCTACGTCCTACCTAAACCCCATAGCAAGAGAAAAGTAGGTATATTTTTGTTGCTATTAGCGTACCTACGCTGTCGCTACTTATCTCAAACGATATACCTAACCTACCTTTTATGTATATTTCACTCCAGAGAGTCCAGACTGGTAGATACTCTCTAATGCAGTTGGTAAAACTTTTCGAAGAAATCTCGTTACCGTTTTGTTGGGCCCCCCCAGTTGCAGGCTAACAACTGGAGTCAATAGAAAAATAATAATTATATCTCTGTCGCGTCTCGTTCACTCATAATGGATCTAATATGACAGTGTGGCCTTGTCGTATCATCATCATTTTTGACGTCTAGTTACTTAGGTACTACCTACTCTGTCCGCAACAAACAGCAACACATCAAATTGCAGAGGCTCGTCTCATGTTGGGCAAAATGGGCCATTAGAAAAAAGTATATTACGTGGGAATTTGCAAGTACTTATGTGTATTGATTTTTACCTAACACACTCTGGGACCATGATTCAATTTTTTATTATGTTGGATCCACACAGCCCGGTGGCATGCACCGGCGGCCATACCGCTGGTCGGCCGGCGGCGGCCTGGCCGCTGGCTTTGCGTGCGGTAATCGCAACAACGCCGGCAGCCATTTTGTCTCCAGTATCTGCGTACAACTCCCTTCACCGAAATTCACAAGACAACTGAGAACCAATATCGATCACAGCCGCACTGGCCGGCTTCTGCCAGCGGCAGTTACTTGCGCGGCTTTGCATGTGGTCAAGCCACCGGCAGTGTGGATCTACAAATATAGCGTCTTCAGTCTGTCTTTTTTGTAGAGCTACGGCTTCCTAGAAAAGCGGTGACCGCTCATGTAGCGTCCACAATGTATGGCGAATGACGTCACTGAAACGTTGATTATGAAAGTAAGTTGATGTGGTTTCCTAGAGAGCGTTATTGACACCGTAAGGCAAACTCCGCCACCCAAAAATTTTAATCGCTAGATTTACCCTCACCATACTCAGTCACAAGAAAAAGTGTCCATACTGAGAAGAGTGAGCTCACACATTATTGAATAGCGTTTCCATAACAAACAAGTGTAGTCACTGCGTCATTGTGTGTCAGAGGCATCAAAACGAAGCAGAAACGCGACTATCTTTAGACGCGATAGGGCGAATCTAATGATTTAAATCTTTGCCGCTGTCATAATTTTCATGACTGCCGTCATTGCGGTCGTCAAGTGCGGCCACCGCTTTTCTAGGAAACCGTAGCGTAACTATGAAATAAAGGGTATTACATAATATACATACTGCACGGAACACTATCACTCTCAGAAAACTATTTAATATATATATAAACCAAAAGTAGAACGGAACGCCCCCAAAATTGACAATTCGACTAACGTCAATTCAAGGTGTCAAAAAGAAAAATTTATGTTCAAGCGTGAATGCTGCAAAGAATTAATTATTTCTGCCTTATTTCATTAAAAATGAAGAATACAACATAATGTATCCGTAATAAGTGTTATTTAACTTAAATAAATAGTCCTAGTGGTGTGCATTTGAGTAATTTAGTGTAGTGTTACTGTAAAATACAAATAAAAATGGATGTCGTCGGCAGCGAAATTGGTCAAAAAATGCGGGTAAATAGCTGGAAATACGTCGATATTTAACCTAAAATTATTATTTATGAAGACTGATAATGTATTTATCTGATATTTATACAATTTTGCATTCCAACAACATAATAAAACACCGTAAATATGTGTGATACTTTCAGGAATGGGCTTGTTCCGCATTTGTTGACACGAATTTATGACATTTAATGGATGATGAGTGTATTGATTATAAATATTTTACTTTCAGTCGGCCATCAAGGCCAAGCTGACAGAATTAGGATGCTATGTTGGTAAGTAAAACAACTTTCTCTAAAAGTATACCCAATCAGATTTATCTAGGTATGGACTTGGGTAGGTATGGCTACATATCATTTTAGCCGAATGATTAACACATTTTGTTATTCAATTTGTTAATACACAAATGACTTTGCAACTGCAAGGTAGGGTATCTTGTCATAATATATTATGGCTTTTTCACAACAAAACCTACAGCAATTGTTACTGTAAAGTGTAGGATCTTTGTGTGCAATCAATATTAAGATTGAAGATGAATCCAAAAATAATAACAAAAATTGTAAGGTAAATCACTACAATGATAGATAAGAGATAGACAAATTTGGTACAGGTTACAGTCTGCCTGTAACCTGTACCAAATTTGTCTTTCAAATCTTTGTGAGAGCTGGAGTCTATACTGGGTTCGGGAAATGTATGACAGATCTCACACCCTTAAAATTACAACATTAAATTGCACTTACGTACTACATTGTAAAAGCTCCAAGTACTGAGATGTGCTATGTGTGTCTTTGGAGAGTGTTGTGTGTCCATGGGTGCAATAATAAGTATAAGTATAAGTCCTCGCACCCAGCAAGAATAATCTAACCCTAAGTGCAGTTTTTTTAAATAAAATATCCATTGTCACAGTGTTATTCAGTTTCCTCTATCTAGGCTGTATTTGGAAAAAACTGCTCTCCTCAAATTGTTTTCTAAGTTCTCAGACAAATTTATTCAAAATGTATAATTCTGTCTTTCTACTAAGATTGATTTTAATTACATATTAAGTAAGTACGTACATAAGTTGTTGTATTAAAATCATACTAAGTAATGAATTTAATGTATAAAAAGACATTAAATTCATTAGGATGATTTAGTAAAAGCTAAAGTCTGAAACAAATGCTATCAATCTGAATTATTTTGTAGATATTCAAACCCGGTGCAGGTTGACTAAGATTCCTAAATTAACCTCAAAAACTTGAATTGCCATTTAAATTAGCATTAAAAGCTGCTTTATGCACGATGATGCAATATACTGTTTATACTTAATGCAAAAGTCAGTAAAATCTCAAGACTGCATTGGAAGGTTTATTTATTTATTGATATGACACTTCAACGACTTATTCACTAAGACATACACAAACAAAAATCAATAAAGTTTTAGGAATTGTGAGTTTGTCACTTACAGAAGTGCACAGCACTAGTGCAAGGTTGATGTAACAAACTATCGAATAAATACAAAATACATCTAGTGAACTTCCTCCCTTCTCAATGGTGGAACTCGCATTCCTCTCTTTTCAATAGTTGGAACTCTCATTCTTCCACATCCAAATGTTTCTAAGGCTTTTCTAATATTATGAAAATTATTGGCCAGTTTCATTGACTTCAAAATGCTGATGATTTACAAATACATACATTTATTCAACATACTTTATATGTACAATGTGTATGATGTAGTTCTTCGTCTCTAACACTAGCAAAAGGAGAAGGCTTGGGAGTGTTGGGAGTTCATTTTAAGGACTATGTTTCAGAACACAAATTTTACATAAAGTTTCCTTGTGGCTAATTTACAGATTAATAATATAAGTGTTTTTTTTTTCTCATGTTCAAAAATATAGTACTTAAATGTTTTTTTCAACTTGAACAAGTAATTGAGAATTACAATTTGAAATGGCTACTAAGTACCTACTTACAGAAACATAATTAATTAATAGAAACTTTTATGGCATTTCATTGTAACAATATTATTTGAATGTTTTCTCCATGACTGGTTAAACCATATTGATAATGTTTTATGGTTAATTTTATTACATGTGTACATGGTTACTCTTTAAATACTTTGCAACTGACTACTAATAACAATGTTTATAATATGTAGAGTTAGATCGTGATATTTTATAGTACCTAACTGTTATGAATCCCAATCCTGTGCTACTTCCCAATTCCCAAAGTAGTCTCGCTATCTTTGTCGCGATTTTCTGCAGCCCCCATCTCACGGTTAAAAATATTATAAACTAGCTGTGCCCCGCGGTTTCTTTCACCCGCATAAGTCTCGATCCCGTGAGATTGTCCGGATAAAAGGTATTCTATGTCCTTTTCGAGATTGTGGTCTAACCATGTGCCAAATTTCAAACACATAAACTCTATTTCGCATATATATTATTAGTTAGGATAATAAGTCCGTGAGTACTACATATTATCTAATTGATAAAAACCTTAAATTCAATCACTGACATACACCACAGCCTAAACCAATGAGTCAGATATTTTGCACAAATATTTCATAATACTGTTCTTTTACTTGTACTGTGTAACTAAAGTGAGCACAAAGGAAACTTTTTGTTTAATTCACAGCCTATATTGGTTGAATAGGGGATGCAAGGTTGTATGGCAGTTCGCAATTTTTCCCAATGGGAAATCGTATCGAGCACATGGTTTGTTGTCTTATAAAAAGTTGAAATATTTTAATTTCACAGATGATGAACTGCCTGACTATGTGATGGTGATGGTAGCAAACAAGCGCACGCGGGCGCAGATGGAAGATGACCTTCAGCTGTTTCTTGGCGACAATACCGAGTTGTTCGTCAATTGGTTGCACCAAGTATTAAAGAAACTGCAGGAGGTGACGGTAGCTACTCCCTTAAGTAAGTACTATAAGTCTGCTCCAAAAGTATCTAATAAAAGTGAAAACAAACTCTGTTCATGTAAGATTCTCATCATCTCATCAAAAGTCATCAGACCATAAGCGAATGCGTATTTTTTAAAGAAAAATTGTCACTTAAATTATACGACTATTTTACAGAAACGGCAGAACGCGACAAAAGCAAAGACAGATCAGATTCAAAGGAGCGAAAAACTAAAGAAAAGAAAACAAAAGAGAAACAAAAGAAGAGTGACCTGAAAAAGGCAAAGAAAAAAGACAAAGAAAAGCTTTTGCGCAAGAAAGATGATAAAAAGATACATAAACTTAAAAAGAAGAGTAAACACCACGACATGATTCGTCCGAACATACCCCCTTTACTCATGAATATGGAGAAGGAATCTGAACCGTCAATCACTGATGTTTTTGCAGGCCAGATATTAAAAAACCATGGAATAACCTTGGAAGCAGCTCAGGAAGAAACGAGGCCAGAAAAGAAACCTGTTGTGGTAGAAATCAAAAGACCAATTCTACCCATAATCGACCCAGCAACCATTCTAACACAACCTGAGCCAGATATAGATGTAGAAATAGTGGCTGATGAGCCTAATATAACTAGTGTATCATCCATGGGTGCCCCAAAAGAGGATCAGATTAAAGAAATAACCCAAATTGAAGCAAAAATACAGGGGTTAAAGCAGAAATTAGCGGAGCAACTAGATTCTATGTCAGATGATGAAGACTTTTTGAATATTAGGACTGAAGCTGAAGAATTGATGAATGATTTTGCTGAAGATGTGTTTCAGGTATGTTTTGATTTCTGTATACTAGCACATACAGTACACGGCCGTTAATGTAGTAAAGTCACGGGCATAACTATAATTAATAATAACAGCTCAGTAGCTCAGTTAACTTTGCAGTCGGCATTTTGTTTTTGTTAAGTTTATTTATTGTCATTTGCCAATGTCGCAACATTAATTGCGCAATATTATCTTTGGTCCACTCCATTACCGTGACAGTCTCTTCCTAAACCTCGGAAAATGTTGTTACGTATATTTTAATTTAGATTTATTTGAAGTAAACGAGTTTGTCTTCAATGGACCCTTTAACGCCCGAAAACTGTACTTTTCTTACAAGACATTAAATACTTAACTTTCATATTTTATTTTTCAGGAAATATCACAACAGGCGCCACAAGTTCCCGTAACCGTAACACCGCCAATTGTGCGCGCAAAGTCACCCTCCCCGCCTCCTCCCCCTCCTAAGCCTATAGAAGTTCCTAAGGACCCCCCAAATGATCCCATAGAAACCTTACCTCAAATAGAACTCAAACTCCCCAAAAGACCTGTAAGGGACCGGCTAGGGATTCGTGAGGAACCCAAAAAAGTTCCAGAAGTAAGAGAAAAGGAATCAAAAACGAGGACAGAGAGTCCCGAAAGGTTGTTAAATATAAAAATTTGAGGTAGTAAGAATAAATACGAGCTCAATTTAATTATCTTTATTTAGTTTATTTAAGTTGGCCATGTTTATTTTAGGATATAATATTGTATGAGATTCAAATTCGAAATGCACAAAAAATAGTAATTGTTCTTTTCTTAATTTATCTACTATTTTTTTCTAATAATTATATCTGTTTGGCCAATGTTGTACCTCCTTAGTGCTAACTCTATTATTTTCAGGTTTACACCTGAAAGAGAGCCAGACTTCTGGCCCCAATCTAAGTCAGCCAAGAGTCGACTTGGAGGGCTCCTGGAACCTTCGAAGAGAAGTTCTGTATCCGATGATACTGTGTCTGACATATCAGAACCGGTTCCAAAAAAACTGACGTCTAAGTAAGTGAAGCCATTTCTGAAATAAATCTGGTATTTCTACTAGTATCGGGTTTCCTCTGTTTTATAGGAATCTAAAAGACCAATTTATTAGTATATACAACGTGTTCCTTTTCATATCCCATAACTCTTAAGATTATATGCTATAAGCAGAAATAATACAAAAAGTCCTGTAACAAGTGTTCCAAAAATATATAATTTCGAAAATAACAACACTAGACTTTCGATGTGTGTGTCCTTAAGTTTTATTGATAAGTACAAGTAAATCATTTTCATCCACACTAATCATTCACAATTAAAGCTTAGAAAATGCGACGTTTTCGAAATTTTGCGAAAGCATTTTCAAAATTCAAAAAAAAAAAAAAAGTTATTTCACGTAAACCTACATGGGCACTTATGAAACGTCAGAAGCTAGGTGCACGGTTCCAATTGGTCGTTTCCTTTGGAGAAGAGCCGGCCAAGAAACTCCACGAAATAATCGTGAATTATTGTTTGTCGAATTATTTTGTATGAAAAACGAAAAAAAAAACAAATGATTCAAAATTATTCATATGCCAGTTGATCCACTCTAGGGTACCCATTAATGACCACCATGTCAAAGAGACAAGGTGCTCATTAATACCCTACTAAATTTATGGTATATCAAAAGGAACACGTATTTCCAACGTGTCTATAATTGTAATCTAAGCCTAATTTCAATGTAAGTAGTTTGTGATTCGCAACATACTATAACAGTATTTGAGAATCTATAAAGCCTGCATCTCAAATAGTTCCAAGCTACCATAGTACAACTTATACGTAGCTTGCTTATTACTTAGCAACATATACTTATTTAGAGATTTCTCTGAATTACGTGATAACCGTGTGGACAATGGGTCCATTGATTAATTTTTCGAAACCGAAGATTTACAACATATGAACTGAACATCATTCTGGTGGTCAAGCAAAATAAATCTCATGCTTTCTCTCGTTGGAACGCACAAGCTTTCGTGTTGCCAACGTAGGGTTTAGTGTCGATATCATACAATATGTCTTTCATAATTAAAGCTTCCAATAACATCTAATGTCTAATTGCATCATGCTGAGTGGAAGCCTTCTTGTCACAGTCATGACGTGACAGCAGCTGCCGACTATTTCAGTTTTGTGCTCGTTACTGTATTTAAAACTATTCTGTTTCATTTTCTTTATTATTTACTCGAGTTTATCATCTTTTTTTTTTATGCACGTGTTTCTGTGACAAATAAACTTATTTTTCTTTCTTTCTTTCTAATTCCAGAGTATCAGTACTAGAGAATCGTCCCTGTCGTTCGACTTGTGCGAGCGTGGTGCGCGTACGACCGCGGCCGCGCGTCGCCACGCCCGCCAACAGTCTGCTGCTTAGAGCCGTCGCTGATGCACACAAGAGCTTGCTCAATGTAAGGACCTGTTATTACTTTTCCTGTATTTTAATTTAATTATCATTCAGCCGAAAGATGTCTTCTGCTGGGTCGCATCAAAATCTGATCACCCATTAAAAAGACCTGAAAAAAAAAAGCTATACCTAGTCATTGTGCTCCTACCGTTATTTAAAATTAGCCTATCCTCGCATGCAGTGGCTGTTGCGAGATTTCCAAAGATTTCCATTTACAACACCCACGTTGAGTCAATAGAATGAGCCACAATGTGAACTGCATTCGCTTATCTGTTCGTAGTACTTAGAGATCGTCCATTAATCGCGTGAGGCTCGAAAGCGGTCCCCCCCTTTCGAGCCTCACGGGGGCCTTTCAGAGCCTTTCGGGTTCTTAAAAAATCACGAAATATCACAAGGGGGTAGTGATTATTTTTTCGTTGAACGCGCGATTTCTAAACCGAAAGGTGGTTGTGGTGGTGGTGAAGACCTTGACTCGCCATTTCCAAGCAACTATTTTACCTGTATTTAAAGATAAAATATTCTGAATATTTTTAAGATACTTTGCATTTGTACCAAAAAGTACACGTGATTTTGAGTATGGGTGTTAGTATAAAACTCCACAACGTATCACCAGGGAGGGGGTTAAAAAGTTGCTTAAAAACATCACGTGATTAATGGACGACCAGCGTCGCGAACATCACTCTATCGATCCTAGTAATAGGGATGATGACTAGTATTAGAAATGTTCGAACAAATAATTTAATTTCAAAGAAGGCATAGTAAAATGAGATAATCGAAAAAATCTGTGGAAATATGCAGTAGCTACATACGCTTTAATAGTTTTTAGAAGGATATTTCTGCCCTGGTCGCGCGGTACGGACAATGTGTGGCGCTTGTATGAAGTTACAGAGTTGTGACGTCACTTATGTGATAGTGCCGTCTTTGTCTAGCAATTATTTTGCAACTTTTATAACTTGGCAATTTTTTAAGCACTCTTTGTAATATTTTTTGCACTTGCAAACAATATTTTTAGAGTTTTTTTTTTTTTTAATAAAATAGACGACGTATATTTAGTAACCTAATCCGCGTAACTGTTGGCGACGTGTCCACACGTCGGGTCCGAGTTCGCAACAAGTCAATCGCCTTCCTGATGATGCCTGGTTGAGAGGTGAAACACGTGTCGATTTCTTACAGGGTTCTTTATGACTCTTTAAGAACAGTTACGCGGACTAGGTTACTAAATATACGTCATCTATCGTATTTTATAATGGATTTCCGCAAAGTCACGCCTGAATCAATTAACTAGTTTAAAAATTGTCATCAACACAATTGTACGGGTCATTACCTACAAAGTCCGTCTTGAACAGAGGCCATTTTACTGGATAATAATAAATACATCTAACCATCTCTTTCAGGCACCACCAAATAGATCCGAACCAGAGTCTCAAATCAAACGCGCGCTAGTACTACCGATGCGGCGCTGCGTAGACGCATCCAAGATCGTCATACAAGTGCCTGCGGATAACTCGCATGAGTTGGACAGGGGGGATAGCATCAGTCTGGGCGACATGGATAGCGACGATGATAAGAGCTCGAAGTAAGTTATTTTAAATATAGGGATGTTGACAAAAAAAAAAATGTTTTTGTCAGGTACCATCGAAGAAGTTCATATCTAACGACTGTAAGGGCTATTCTTGCTTGCAGCGCTCGGCGGCTATAGCACCGGGCTGGTAACAGATGTGGTCATCGTGTTCACGGGATTTTGTTTTGAAACTGGTTAGATATGAACTTCTTTGATGGTACATTATTAAAAAATATGGGACCCGTATTTTTTTTTTACGTAATCAAAAGATTATGGCAGTACATTGAATAGGCAATACATAATAATGTGGCATGACGTCACTCCCCGGTAGATTTCATACTGACTTGTGACGTAGCGAGCCCCACTCCCCAACTTTAATGCGTTTTTATCTAAACCATTTTTTATTAATATGATAAAGCAAAAACTACATGTCTAATATTTTTGTATTATCTGACTGACGGACTTAATAGAATTATTTTTTTCCCCAGTCAACGTCCCTAAGCCAGTTTTATAAATAAAAATGAATTTCGTCCACTGTCACTTATCACAAGCCGAGCAAGTTGGATTGACTAGCTTTTGCGATTTCGTGAAACGGGATTTCGGTTATACATACAATCATAACATCACGCCTGTATCCCCGAAGGGATAGGCACACTTATACCTAACCCAAAGCACACCCATTTCGGTTATTAAGTTTATAATAAGTTTACCGTTGTATTTTTCTTTAAAGGTTAAAATATTTTCAGTTCACAGTATTTTAAATGCAGTCCCTATCTCTCATATTTTTACAGTTAAAAAACCCTGATATTTTTAAAACTTCTAAAAGATAAATGTGTCTTTCTAATTAATACAAAATAAGTTTTTTTTTTGTTCTTTACATACGTATATTTCTTTATTCATCTGTGCAGAGTGGCAAGTGACATAGAGAGAGACGAGTACATACCGGCGTCCATCACAAAGAAGATCATCAACAGTGAATACACTCCTTCACGACGAAACGAGGGCAGGACAGCCAGCAGGAAAGATGACACGCTTATCATTGAGACTATGTAAGATATTTTGTGTATAAAAGCCTCCGCGAGTAGCGATACTTAAATGTACATGTGTGTGTGTGTGTGTGTGTGTGTGTAATGTATGTGTGTGTGTAATGTGTGTGTGTGTGTGTATGTGATTTTAATGCACTGGCGAACTTCGCAGACTCAATTGGTATTGGTATCTAACATCAATAAAAATTAAAAATCAAAGAGCTGAAACCAAGGTCAATGCACTCGTGTCGCACATAGTTGCTTGATAATAAATGACGAATTTGTAAAAAAAATGGGTATTTTTTTTGACTTCCCTTAGGTCCGATAGCATTTGTGACTATTAATTTATAAAAGTCCCTTATAATTTATAAAATCACAAATAGCATTCTCGTATGTATATATTTGTAATCACGTTCTCGAAAACGACTCTAACGATTTGAAAGTTGCAATAGAGAATAGAGGTTTAGGGGGGCGAAAAATCAATCTCACATGTCTCATATCTGGGAAAATTAGTTTTCTCAGTATTTTCACCCGAGCAGAGCTCAGTCGTCCAAAGTTTAGAACGAGGCTACCTTAGAATTATGACATAACAGCATGGAATTAGTAAGTACCTACTATCATGGCAGCATGGAATTAGTATGTACTATCATGGCAGAATGGAATAAGTATGTACTATACATGAAATTTGCATGAACTTTCCTATATTATTAAATGAGCATCCTCTATTTTCACCAGAGCAAAGCTCTGTCGCCCAGGTATTGGTAATAATATGGCAAGTTTATAGTATGTAATTGTAGTAATTTACTAAACATTATAATCCAATGAAAATTATTTATAAGCTTCATGTTAATTCTGTAACTACCATTCTATAGCTAATTTCCATTTTTCTAGCAACATCCACAACCCATCAGTAGACAAAGACAAGAACACCCAATTCATAGTCACAATGGACGGCTACCACCCAAACGCTTTCCTTGCCAAGAAACTCCTCACCGAAGGCCTCCTTACCGAGGAAGAAGAACTAAAAACACCAGAGCTTGAAAAGCCAAAAACACCAGAAATAAAAGAACCACCACCAATTAAAGAAAAACTCGCGATCGAAAAAGACATTTTAATAGAACCTTCTTCAAAGAAACGTCTGAGTAATACGAGTGAAGAGAGTGATACTCAAGTTATTATCATGAAGGATGAGGAAAAAGCAGAAAAAAGAAAAAATAAGGAGGAAGATAAAGCAGAGAAAAGAAAAATTACTGAAGTTTTAAAAGTAGATGTGCTTCCTGCGAAGAAGCGTAGGGCGTCTCCCATAGTGTTTGATGTTGATAAGAATAAAAAGAAAGATGAGAAAGAACCAGAAAGAGTGAGAGAGAGGACGGAAAGTGCGAGCAGTGATCAACATGTGACGGTCGCTACTGTCACTAATACACATAAATATGATTCTGTGCCGCCCTGTGAGTATATCTTTATTGCTTTTAATTTTTATGGGAACTTTTTGACGGATTATGGTGATTCTTATGGTAATGACAAGCGGCTAGTCCTACATGCAAACAATCACTTATTCAATATTTTTTTTAAACGCTGATATTTCAGACATTAAAAGGCTGATATATTGACGTTCTTACAGCACAAAGGATATCACAACACTCATCAATATCAAATAACACTCATCTTCATCATTTATTTAATTTTTCCCTGTCGATGTTACTCTTCTTCGTTGTTGTTTTTGTATTATTTTTTATATTATATTATATGAGCCCAGTAGGTGGCCACGTTTATTGCGGCATCAGTGGCATTCTTTAGGTCATCCGAGGTGCAGGTCAACGGGCACTTCGGGGCATGGTCAGATCAGAAGCACTGCAATCGTACTGGGTGTTGGATGGGTCAGTGATCCCCCACTTCGATAAATTGTGTCTGCAGCGGCCTACTTGGGTACGCAATCGATTGAGGGCTTTCCATATAGGCCACTGCAGATCATGCCCGGGAGGCAAATGCTCCCGGGGTTTAACGAAGTCGGGTGGTGGATGATTCTCTCCCCACAATCTACTTCTCTCAGTAGGTGGTTTGTTCTGGATGGCCTGCGTCTTCGCCAGCGGAGAAGCATAACGACAAGCTAGTTGTGCGAAGGACATCGGGTACTGCACCCAGGTAGTAGAAATTAGGCGACGTACCAGACTATTGCGGGTCCCGACCTTCTGCTTCGTTTTGTAGCAGTGTGACTAATACGTTAGTGCCCTATCTAACGTTATTCCTTGGTATTTTGGGTTTGAGCAGTGTTCAACCTTAGTTCGTCGCCACGTGATGTTAAGGGCCCGATTTGTGTATCTGTTGCGGAGATGGAATGCGCATGATTCTGAGAGCATTGTTGTCGTTATATTTTCCTAATACCTACGTCGAGTGCCAGTGACAACTTATTTTCTTCGTCAGTGAAAGTCACCTATTGAGCCGCCAGAGCTCAGTTGTCCGCGTACAAGAAGCGTTCAATGTGTTGGGTAGTAGGCTGATTGTTTGTGTAGATGTTAAAAAGCGTTGGCGCCAACACACTGCCCTGAGGAAGACCGTTCTTTTGCCGTCGCCAGCTACTCTTACCAGACTGGAAACAAACCTGGAAGCGGCGGTTGAGTAGAAGTTCGCTTAAGATGTTTACGAAACCTTGTCGTAAGTAAGGGTGCTCACTTTGGCAAGTTGTCTTTTGATGTGAATGGTGTCGTAAGCTGCTGTGAGGTCAACAAATACGACACCAGTGACTGTGGTCCTCGCATCCATCCTCTAAATATTGAGTTAATCGAAGGACTCGGCTGGAGCAGGATTTTCCTGGTCTGAAACCAGCCTGCTCAGGTATCAATAATGGCTCAATTACTGTAAGGCAGTTTAGCAGTAGTCTCTCGAATAACTTATATGTGTAGCATAACAAGGACCCTTGGATGGTGTCAATGCTACAATTTTGGTCTTTCTCCAAAGTTTGGGAATTTTCGCGGTGGCCAGACAGGTCTTGTAAAATGCCAGGAGCCACGACCCAGCTACAGGTCCCAGGTGTTTGACTTGTTCCACCGTTAGATCATCAACCTGATCGGAACTTGTTTCCGATGGGTCACCAGTGAGTCTCTGTATTGCAGACCATGCTTTTTTGGTTTTATTGTGGGTCATGTTGGTGTTAGTTACTGTGATAATCCACTTTACTTTACGAATTTCGCCAACGATGGACACCAACTCCTCCCCAGCAGCAATTGTATCCTCAGAGAAAGAGTCGTTTTCGTAGAGGTCTTCATAGATCTTAAGGTGTTTTGAAGACTCTGGATTAAGGCCAGGTAAGTATGATGTGCGGCAGCCTCTAGGTACGTGTTGGCGCGACACAGTCCGGATAGTATCAACAAACTGTTCGTAATTGGTGGGTGCGGGTTCGATGTCGCGTAGTTTTGCATCCACATCTACGGCAAAGTTTTCTCAGTTTGCTTTAGAGAAGTTAAAACGGGGTTTGAAAGGAACCTGTCTTGGCTTTATCGCAGCGAGTATCTCGCATGGGTGTATCTTGTGTATGTGGGATAGGTTGGCAAACGAGTTTTGAACTTACACAATAAATATTGCAACTGACGAATTTTATTTAATCTGGGTATAGCCACGTTTTCTACGCCGACTGTTGATGGAAGCAGGCTGTTTGGCGTTATATACGAGTGTTAGCTCAGAAGAATCAGCCAATTTCTCAAAGAGGTTGCCGTCAGCGTTGGTTTCACGGTACCCCCAGGTTATGCTGTGACTGTCGGAAGTCACGGACAACTAATTTAGTGCGTCGACTGTCAAAGTTTAATGTTTTGTGGAACTCGAAAGGCTGGTTATATACTGCTGTGATCGTGCAGGTCCCTATGTCCACTGTGGGGATTTCTATCGAATTTTCATTACTCCATGTTGCAGACACAACAGTGTCATTGGGATTTGCGAAAATGGCGCTGCCATATTTGGCGTGAGGTATCTCCAGTACAAGCGTTATTCCAGGAATTTGTGGTCTTAGATGTTCGGTGCCACGATGCGTTTCTTGGACACAGAGAATGTCACAATTTGTTTTCTGGCAAAGTTGGGATTGCTCAGACTTGTTTTTAGAAAATCCTTCAATATTTATTGAGCTGACAATAAGGGCGGGCATGGAAAGCTGGTGGTGGGTGCCCTTGGAGAGGTAGTTATTGTTATTTAGCCCCGATAAGGGCCGTTGGTCATGGCTCTGAAGAAAGCCGTTAAAGTGTACCATCGTGGTGAAAGGATTACTCAGCTAGGCTCTGCGTTACCGTACTAGTGCTAGCTGTCCAGGGTGCACCGGTCGTTTTGTATCGCAGTACGATTTATGTTAATGCCGCTCGAGGAGGCTCTTTACATGCACCCCAATATTTCATATAATGAAACAACAATAATTTAAATAATGAAACAGTCGCATTATATTTTCAACTTTATTTCAAGAGCAGCAAAGTGGCGCGTGGGCGCTTTCAAAGACTACTACAGTAACAGACCTTGCTGTGCATACCTGTGTCACAGTTTACGCCTAGATACGAGTACTATAACATCGCCTATTCCTTTTAGTAAGTGCAGCTGAACGCAAGTTAGTATGGTGTCGTGCCTTCCCGCTCTGTCGCTACGGCAACGCGTGTGCGTTCGCGCATCCTCGATGCAAGTTCGCGGCCTCCTGCACACGACGCAACTGTGTGTACTCGCACGCACCCAACGCCCTGGCGCCGCCCACTACTCCTACGTCGCCTGTTATTGGTGAGTTGATTTACTAGAGAACGACTGGACATTGATGAATGTAACCAGGGGCGGTTCCAGGATTGTTGTTAAGGAGGGGCTTGACCCCGCTGAAGATAGGTTTTAGCAAAGTAAACACAACATTTTACAAACCATTGAGGAATATGCGAAAAATAATCCGAGGAGACTCAGATAAGTCAATATTACTGCAATAGCTTTATTTTAATAACATTTTGGAAACGTATGTTCAGCGATTGGGGGAAGACATTTGTCTAAATTTTGTTACTTATGTTGTAAGTTCCAGGTAGGGGCAAGCCTATTGCCATAGACCAGGCATGAATCCAGACTCTTACTGAAAATTACCTGAAAGCCAATTATTATAATAATAACTATATTAATAGAATTAACTGATCTCATTTCTCCACAGCATCTCACGTAGTCCCAGCCGCGAATTACAAGACAATATCAACAGTAGTGCCCAACATGTGCAAGTTCTACCCAAACTGCGTGAACCCCTTGTGTCACTACTATCACCCGAAGCCGTGCCGCTACGGCAAGAGTTGCGCCAACAAGATAGAGTGCAACTTCTACCACGCCGACGTGCCAGCCAAGTGGAGGTAGTCTGTCTGAAATAAACAGATTAGTTCATAGTGAGATGTTGTTTTATTTAATTTCGTTTCCTTTGCCCACCAGTGGGACAATACAAGCTAGTTAAAAATGAAATTAGAGAATGGAGGTACACCTCGTATTCATTGGAAAACAAAGTTGTGTTACATTGTTTCAGCAACATGCTTTGTGTTACGGGGAAACTTTCGGGTATCGTACTCATTGGAAAAAAAAAGTTTTGTATCATGGTTCCAGCAACATGTTTGTGTTGCGGGAAAGATGTTGCTGGCAACGCGGAGTGTAGCAGTGTTCTAGCAACTTTTTATTATAGTATTGTACCAATTCATGGTAAATAAACGTTGCGCAACATTATTACAGCAAGAATGTTTTAGCAACTGTTGCACTACTTTGTTTCCACACAAATACCTACTGGGAAACAAAGAGACACTTTTATATTGCCTCGTTGGAGAGTCCTAGGTACGATTTCTAGGTCACACAGCGTTGTTCGGTTTTCATAATGTTACACTATACCCGACCTAGAAAATGAACCCAGTACTATCAGCGGTCGCGCTTGCAGCAAGACCATGAGGCAATATAAAAGTGTCTATATAACTGAGTGTTTGCACTGACGAAACATTCACATAAAAACATGTTAAAATCTCTATTTCCTGCCAAACATTGGAAGAAAGTAGAGATTTCAACATGTTTTTATGTGAATGTTTCGTCAGTCCAAACGCACAGATAAGAAGAAATCAGAACACATGTCGCACAGGTGCCACTTGGCAGTTGACTCCCAATAATATAGTAATTTAGGCTTAATAGGGTCACAATAAGAAAATTTTTAACATTACGTGGGCTCACATTCGGTGCAAGGACGAGGCCAATTTGTTCCAATTGGGTAATAGAATATAATGAAGTTAGGTTACAGTAAACAGGAAAATAAAACATTCGATATACCTATATCGAATGTTTTATTTTCATGTTTATATCTAGGTATGTATATCTAAAAGTACATAGGTAAATCCTGAATACAATAATGTCATTTCATGAATAGTTTTTTTTTTTTAATTACCTACGAAAAATTTCAACGCAGGGGGGTACAGAATTTTTACTGAATCCATGGTATCAGTTTTCGCGTCGATGTCTCTGCCACCCTGTATAGTGGTTGGCAGTCTTACTCTGACCCGATCATAGGGTACTCTTCTCATCTCTCATCATTCTCATCTCTTCTCATCCAGCTGCACCTTACTTATGGACGTCCGGTCTACCTATATAGCTCGAGGGCGGCCGTCTGTCTTCGCTTGCAAAAAATATTCTATATTTTTAATAGGTACCACCTACCTAGACACGCGAGTTGTTTAATATGAACTTCTTTGATAGTACAAGAGTATAGACTCTTGTACCTACTATCAAAGAAGTTCATTTATCTAACCAGTTTCAAAACAAAATCCCGTGAACACCATGATCGCATTTGTTACTGACCCGGTTCTATAGCCGCCGAGCACTGCAAGCAAGAATAGTCCTTACGGTGGTTAGATATGAACTTCTTCGATGGTACCTATAAGAAGTTGTATTTTTTATGAATCTGACAAAGGGATTTGATGTGGTAAGATTAGTCAGTACCTATATATATCAGAGCAGTGATAGCCTAGTGGTGTGACTGTCACACTGCCAAGTCATAGGTCTCGAGTTCGAAACCAAGGCACGCACATCTGACTTTTCGGATTCATGTGCGTATTGTATAATTATCACTTGCTTCAAAAACGGTGAAGGAAAATATCGTGAGGAAACCAGCATGCCTGAGGGATAATTCTCGACGGCATGTGAAGCCAAGTCAGAGGCCCATGGGCGGCTTAAATACTCTGAACACACACAAAAAAAAGTCAGTGTAGAAGCCCTCGTTCCCACGGAATGGCGTATTTTTTAATGCGACAATTTTCTGTAGCGCAGTGGATTTTCAACGCATTGATTAGCGCCAAGTTGAAAATTCAACAGTGTATTTTTTTGACGCACTGGGATGCACTGTTGTGGATTATCAATGCTCGGCTCAACACCGAGAGTCGAATATCAATTACGCAAAAAAAAATCGCGTTCAAAATTACCTCTGGGTTAAGGCTAGTAACGGGGCTGACTGCCTACTTAGGTTGTGTAGGACTTAGTAGATAGGTACACGAGTGGGTACATCTCCACCCCTTGTCAGTCTGATCGGACTAATTCAATTGTGCAAGTACTAAGATACCTACTTACTAGGGTTTCTGATGACATAATGCGGAACTAAAAATATCTGCATGTGCAATAATTAATATGCATAATGTTTATGATTCATTTCATAGATATGGATATCTAGTGAGTAGGTACCTACAGTCATCGACAAACGTCTTATAAAATAACCAAATACCTTTAAAAGTACCTAAACACGAAACGTTTGCTGGCTTGGTGATGCTGTTGCATTTTGGGCACCCCAAAACCCTTGATCGCTTTTAACGACTGGAGGACAACTATTTTATGCCAAAACTTGATATGGGTACCCGGCTCCCCGGGCATTTGATTAAATTTAGAAATAAAACTGCACAGAGAGAATCCACATATTGATTTTCTCAATCCTTTAGTATCGTTACTGTTAACTAATGAAAATACAGATGTACAGTTAGAAAAGCCAATTACCTGGCTATAGGTACTGCTATAACTGGCTGGTGGGTTGCTTGTGAAATAAGATTAATTAAAGTTGAGTGCCATTGTACAATGGCCTAGTAAAAAAGTTAAATGGGGAAAAGAATAAGATGGTGGGAGATTGTCGACAAAGATGCTGACAATAACAATAGGGTAGGTAGGTACCTATTGATGGATAAAAATCTTTCACGCCAGTTAATCCGAAGGGGTCATGTTTAAGTCCTAGCCTGTTTCAATACCTACCTATGAGAAGGGACGTCAACGCCAGGTAGCTTACCTAGGCCATCCAAAAATTGGACATAAATTTGATGAAAAATTAAAAACCACCATTGCTTCACAAAAACATCATACAAATCACATTTCTCGACGAGTGTGCATAGATATCCCTCAAGTAGGGACGTCACCTAATAAAATAGATAGCAGACGCATCCGGCGTAGCCCCTATCATCCTGCAATCATTCACACTCGGTCCCCAGTCCCCCACAGTAGGTGGGATCCTAACCAGAATTCGGCCACTTCCCATCTTTTGGGACCGCAGTGATCAGAACATATTGTGGTGTCGTCTCCTGGGATTTAAAGGCGAATATGGAGGTGAGTCGTGTGTGATATGTGTTTTAACTCATAGTAATTATGAATGCAACATTAAGACGCCAGTGACCTTAAGTGGTTAGCTTGCGTGTCCTGCACTGAGCTCATGCAACGCGTCGTGTGTCCAGCCAGTAATAGGATTCGCCCATCAAGGAGCGCTGTCCCATATTAGACGCATTATTAATTTATTATACATAAAATAAAAGGTATTTTAATAAATCACGTAGGTATACTAAAAGATCACTAATTAAATTATCTTTAAAATGGTGAAAGTTTCAGAAAAATGCGCTTGATAGATTTTGCGCGATTCTCAGTTTTTTATCCTGATTTACAAATTTATTTCACTATGTAATATATAAACAAAATCTAAAATATTCCTATATTAAGTTATTAAGAAAATGCTCTAATTTAACATAGGTAGGTTATATTTTTTCCAAATCATTAACACTACTCGTTCAGACGTGATCTTCAGTATAAAATCATTAAAAGTCGGTTAACGTCGAAATTGACAATAGTTTAATAAATTTAAAAAAACACTCATGCTAAAAGTACCTACTTACGAGCGTCAAATTTTCATGAATATCTAAATACTTTTAGCTGTTTTTCCTATGATTATGTAATTAAAAAAACACGGGTTTGCCGGAGGTACCTATCTCAGGTGAGTTATATAATCAAATTAGGTTTAACTGCAGGAAAAATTTGCAAAGCCTGCGGCAGAGGTACCTAACGGTAACTAGGTCCCTACCAGGAAACATACCTTGGTAGGTACATACTTACATCTGAACAAAAGTTTGCGGGAAAACACAGATGATAACGCAATAAGTAAGTAAGTATAGGTACGTTACTTAATATTTTAAGCTAGTCATGTCGTCTCAAGTCTCAACATGGTGTCAAACTATAAAAACTATTTTCTATTACTATTTTGAAGCACTCAGAATGACCATGAACATGTCAAAATGGAAATTGAATGGATTCTTATAGAATTTAATAGGTACGAGAACCTATGTTTCGGTTTATGTAAATTATAATCTAAACGAAATCCTAGTCAATAACAAAACAACATTTTATATGCAACTTTCTGTGCGTTTGCACTGGCGAAACATCGCAACAAAACATGTTGAAATCTCTAGTTCCTGTCAAAAATTGTATGGAACATTGACAGAAAATAGAGATTCCAACATGTTTTGTTGTGAATGATTCGCCAGTGCAAACGCACAGTATGGCAACAATTTCTGTGGCTTAGTTAGATAGTTCAATAAAGGTCACATTTTATCAATAAAGCTATAATCATAGAAATATCTAAGTATGGCTATAATAGACGTCTGTTTACTAGACTAAAACTAGACATACGGATACATAGGTAAGTATCTAAGTGTGTAGTACGAATAGATAAATACCTAATGATATAAGTACTTAATAATATTGAGACATAAAACCAATTACAGTTTCAAATATCGTTCAGTTTTTTCTAATGAATTTTTTCACGTTTCTTCCGCGTTATTCGTTTTTTTGTAACAATGTGCGTACTACTACCATGTTTTATAAGAGTGTAAATAAAGTAGAAGTTCTTTACGCTTTATAGGCGTGCTTAAGTCTAAAGAAACCGATAGAGTAGGTACATAACTGCAAGCGTGCATGGAAGTCTTCTCAGAGACATTCGTAAGTCTCTAACGTAATTACGTTAGAGACACAGCGCCAACGTAAACGTCGCGACGGTTTACGTTGGCGCTGTCATGTGGTTCTTGAGCGAGCCATCAACATGTTAGAATATACCTAGTAGATAACCTTTAAAATTAGGTACCTAAAGACAAAGACATTCGTCGGATATGGTAGGTACACAATTGGTTAGTACCTATAGGTTCAGGACATACCTATGAATATCTAAGTAAGTAAGTAGTTAGCTTCAGAGTAGGTATGACATTACGCACATGTATTAGCTTACCAAGCAGGTACCTACTCTACTTCCTGTTATATAGATACTGTTTTAAACAGATATTTAGAAATATTAAGGCTCGTGCAGACCAGCGACGCAATATCGGTAATTGTTTTACCGTGAAGTTTTCTTAGAAATTGTTTTGTTAGAGTCGCGTCGCGCCGGTCTGCACGGCGCTTCATATCACATTGTTGAAAAAAAACCCTTATAATTTGATGACAAATAGTTTTTATGAACTTTCCTTTAACAGCACGTAGAGTAGAAAAAATCCGAATGTCCTTAGCGAAATAATTATTTACGCTATGAGTTCAAGGTCCTACCACAAAAAATTGCAAACCTCATGGTGTTCCTATTAAGTAGGTACCTATCTATTTCAGATTTCCTGTTGTCATTCTAAAAATAGTAAACAAAACAAAGTAAGTACTCACTGCACATCGAATGTGTCCACAAAAACTAAACCATTGATCAAGGCATTCAAGGCCAAGAGCGTATTGAAGTTACCGACTTTTCAAATAAGTTTATCCGATTAAATAGCATGGTTAGCGAATCAGAAGAGTTGGGCGGAACTATAGATGAATACAGATGGGTCCACATTTTAGGTATGAAGCTACAAGTAGGTACGCGACGGGCTAGAATTGTCGAATTCAGTGGGCATAAAGTAGTCAGAAGGTATAAGAGTAAAGCCTCGTGCACACTCGCGCGACGCAACGGCGCGACGCGATCCCGGTAATTGTTCTACCGTGAAGTTTTCATAGAAATCGTGAGTCGCGTCGCGCCAGTCTGCACAAATCTTTACGCGATAGACGTAAGGCAACTTCTAAGTGAATATAACTGTAGTTAGGTAATTAGCGCTGTGCGACCTGAATTGCACTTTATGCATGTAAGAAATAATTTAATCATTTTGATTGTTCCAAAAACAGTGTTAAGTACAGATTATTTTTCCACCAGTTATTGATAAGTAGAAACGATGCAATACAATACAGTACTTTATTAACTTTAGTGGAAAAAATCACCTGTATCCTGTACCTACTACTTGGTTTAAAAAAAAAAACTGTAAGTATCACAGGAGACAGGGCCGTAGCAAGCGTCGCTTTAAATTTAAATGATTTTGCAGAGTGACCCATCTGTACAGGTACTAATCTGTGGCAGAACGCTTGGGTACCTACCAACGAGAAACATAGGTTCGGATTCTTCCAATCAAGCACGAAATTTCTCGAAAAAGATGGAAAATCATGCAGCTTCAAAATATACACAGAGGATTTAACAGAGAATAGGAAAATTATGCAGCTTCCGGCATCCCAAATAATGAATAAGTAATTACTTACCTACCTATTTATTATCTGTATGCTCACTGAATATTTTTTGAATGAATTCCCCGAAACCCGTTGAGACTAATTAGCTTGTTAGTTTTTGGTGATGTCAAATAAGGAAGGACTTAAAACCGCATGGTGTTCCGTCCACTGGTATCTCACGGCCCCCCTCAAGCGCCACGGAATTCGTTCATCCGTTCCACTGTCAGTCCAGCTATGGCAGTGGTCGGCAAACCACTGCAGCACCGTGTCAATAACACATTAGTTATTCCGCTTTTATATTTAATTATTTAAAAATAAAATGATTTAAATTTCAACAACAAACAATAACAAAAAAATGTTTTATTAGAGCCAAATATCAATACTACAATAACGACTAAGATTTCTTTTGAGAGCCAATCCTTTCTGTGTGTTCCGATTGTATCAATACACTTTTCTTAATCCTTAAGAGTCCCATCCTCTTTCACTTAAAATGATCTTGCTAAGAAGTAAGATGCCTTCATCATCACCATCATAGCGGTCGATAATAAATTATGATGAAGGCATATTACTTGTTAACAAGTTAACCTTGGAAAACTTTGAAAGGTGCAGTAAATGATTAATTCTCGATGTCCTGTTAATTTTTGGTGAAAATACGTCGGAAATAAATCTTTGAAATATAGTTTGAATTTTGAATAAAACTTCATAATTATCTTGCTTAAGAAAGAAAATACGTTTATTTGCGATAAACATGACGCAAGAAAGTACACAAAACTGAAAAAGAACAAGTTGGGGGAAAATATGCGTCACAACTAGAGATGCCGCGAATACTCGCTATTATTCGGTATTCGGCATTACTCGACATTTTTTTGTTATTCGTCGAATAACGAATAGTTGTGTCTATTATTCGATGTTCGGCGAATAGTTGTGTAAATAGAAATAAACTTTTAATGAACTATAGACTTAAAAATAATTAAACTTTTATTCATCTTTAAAAACCAAACACACTTAGTATTATTAAATTATCATTAATATAAAAAGTTTGCCAAAAATCAGTCATGTTGAAGTTAATTAGTTAGGCTTTTTAATCAATAATTTAATATTTAAAATCCAAAAGGTTCAGATTGCGGTGCAGAAAAACTTGCACGATTGGGATCAAGTCGGTTGCGCTTTTTTTTTTTCATAAATCAAAAATAAATAAACTATATTATGATTTGATAAGTAATAAATAAACGTTTTTTTATATTCCTTTTTTTTATGTCGAGTAATAATAGCGGGTATTCGACTATTCGACATAGGGAATGGCGATTAATCGGTATTCGACTATTCGCTATAACAACTATTCGCGGCATCTCTAGTCACAACCACGCGAAACGGCCATCGCTCAGCATAATGCTGCGACCTTATGCGAGACAGAGCCCCAGCGCTGGTTTTCAGCGACAGCCGGCGTTGACGTTATGACGTCAACCGGTGCAGCATACAATGAGATATGAATAAGATATAAAAATAAAACAAATATACAATAATTAATATACATGTTTATATAAAATATAATATTTAAAATGGTAACATTCCATTCAGTCCGCATTGATGAATGATGCTGATGACCCCGACCCCTGCGCGTATCTACGCTCACACTCATCGACATTTGCATGAGCCGCACTCTATAAGCCGAAGAGTCGCATGCGGCTCACGAGCCGCGGTTTGACGACCACGGCTATGGGATACCTAGGGGCTTGTATTGGCCTGTGCATGCTTCCTGGCACGCCATCGACGGAAATCTCTCAAAGTTAATTATTTTGTGATCCCGTTTCGAACTTTTTCCTAATAATTATTCAATTATGTTTTCAATTTCGCAGTGTTTTTTCAGTTGATTTTCAGCATAATAAATATGTAGGCTTGTCACGTAGAAACGGGAAACGTTTTTATCGAATAGAATTAAATAGTTCAGACAGTCGTAGTTTGTCTATAATGCTATCCCCCAGGGTCAGTTGGAGTTTCATTAGATTAGGCAGGATCATGGCCTTGAAATAATAGCACAGTCGTTGCTGAGAACTTTTCTTATAACTTAATAAAATATATCTTTATCACCTTCAGTGCCGATGCATTAAAAAATAAAACAAACTCATGTTTATTTTTTTATAACGATTTTTTTTTTTTTAACTGTTCATATAAGATATCATGTCTTCAAAAAACAATTAAGTATCATATACTTATTTTTTTTTTTCGTTAAATAAACTTTATTCAGTATGGTAGGTTATTGTTATTTTTAAGGATATACGACCACTTTTTTTATGTAATAGCAGATAAGTACTTTCTTTTCGTTCCGGAAAACAAAAAACTTTGACATAAAAAAACCCGCAGGGCGGTTCATTACAAACACGTCAATGTCACCGGATCCTTGTCTATGGAATAAGTCTCATTGTCATTATGCATAGAAACGTTTTTGTCATACGGATGTACTCACGGACGTTAAGTAACTGTATGTTAAATTACGGGAATACCTTATAAAAAACCTCTAGTCTCTTTACAATAATAGATATAATATCCTTACATATATTATAAAACAAAGTCCTCCGCCGCATCTGTCTGTCTGAACGCAATAAACTCAAAAACTACCTAACCGGATTTTCAAACGGTTTTCACCAATGGACGGAGTGATTCATGCGGAAGGTTTTAGTAGGTATACAGTGTGGCAGGGACGCGATTATAAACTCCCCTGCGTTGAAATTTACCAGCTTTTTTTAAATCAGCTGTTCCATTTATTTTGACCTCGTAGGTATTGCACTTTTCTATGAAACAGCAGATGTTTTTTTCGTTCCTCTAACTATGCGTTTGCACTGGCGAAACATTCACACCAAAACATGTTGGAATCTCTATTTACTGTCAATTTTCCATACAATTTTTGACAGGAACTAGAGATTTCAACATGTTTTGTTGCGATGTTTCGGCAGTGCGAACGCACAGTAAGGATAACTCACAATAACCATTATTATCTTCCAGAATTTGATAAAAATTTCATTGTTATTTCCGCAGCTATTGTGACCGGTATTATTTTAATCCTTATACAATAAAATATGTTATTTAAATTGGGCATTTAATTTAGATTCAAATATCCGTTGACATCATATCATTTAAATAAATACGCCATTTAAATAAATAGTCACGCCTGAATCAATTAACAATTTTAAATAAATAGATTAAAAGATATCACAGATTCAAAATTACGCGTTACAAAATAGTTATGGTTGACGGCTACGCGGGTGCAGCGGTAGGAGTCAGGGTAAAAGAACACCGTGCGATTTCCCACTTACATCCTGTAAAGCACTGTTTAGTAAACTTAGAATACTTACATTAACTTGTGATATTGAGGAAGTATGTAAATTTACCAAATCTTAAGCTTCGTGCAGACTAGCGCGACGCGACACGCGGTCGCGCGGCGCCGTTATTGTAATACCGTGAAGTTTTCTTAGAAATTGTATTGTTCTAGTCGCGTCGCGCTAGTCTGGACGAGGCTTTACCCTGAGATGTTTGAAAAACTGGGAGATAAATGTAAGTTCAAAACTAGATATCCTAATAGATTAATTATTCCTAGAATAACAACGGAACTATACGGGCGAAGTTGCTATCCTACGTGTATTCAGATTTATAACAAGATTCCTAACCAAATCAAAGAACTTCCAATGGTCAATGGTCAGTTTCAGAAGGGCTTTACGCAGTTGGTTAATTGAGAATTCCTTCTAAACTATAAAATAATTCCTTCAGTTTAAATTAAAATAATCTAATTGTATACCAAAAATTTGCATGTCATTATGTTATGATTAAATATGTTAAGCTACTATTATACTACCATTCGTCGCTCGGCATCCAATACCGCGAATGTGACATTTGTGACGAAAATCAGATTTTTAATGCAGGATCACGTATTTGAACGTGTAGAATTAAATAAAATAAAAATCAGAAAAATCATTCATTAAAATCATTTTCAAAAATGTCACATTCGCGGTATTGGATGCCGAGCGACGCATTGTAAGAACTTTTGTTACCATATTTATCTGCAAATAAATCTTTGACTTTGACTTTGACAGTGTGAACTGCCTTGACTCTTCTTAAACGCAATAAAAAAATAGAATAGATTTCCGGTACGAGTCTATCAATTAGAACCAAAAATCGAAAGTGGGTATAGATTTGAAAGCTATTTTATTGGTCTTTATTTGTTATTTTGAAGGTTGATCGTAATACAATAGAGCTGACATAAAGGCTCACGGTCGCGTCTCGCGCCTGTCTGCACGAGCCTTAATTCGTCAGGAGATTAGGTATCATTATTACTTTCAGCTGATTACTCATGTTTTTGTTATTAATAATGTAACATGATAATTACTAATGTTGTTTTGATTCTGAAAAAGCGACCTCCGCGAGTCGAAGTGCCGACATATTGGGCGAGTGTCGAAAGGTGAACATTACAGTATCCTTGAAGGGTAGATAATATCTCCGTTGCTACAGGAAAAAATTACAAAAAATATTCCTCCAAACCGAATTTCGGCCATGGTAGCCAATCTCAGCGGAGAATAGCCATCTACGCGGGAGATATTACAGGGTACAAGCAATGACGTATGATATCTACAAATAATACGACGTGACGTGTCTATAGACGTCATAAACCAACATCTCGGCGCTTAAAAACGGCGAAAATACTAGATAGCTACTTATACGCGTGAAGAAAGTGAAAGAAAACATGACACCGTACGGGGTGCCTGTTGCTAGAGGGAGATAAAACAAACGTAGTGTCGCGCGACAGGTTGGTGCGTAACTAAGCGCGATGTGGCCAATTGGCTTCATTTCATGTTGTCATTTTAGAGTGCGGACAACGTATCTATAGTTTTATATATCATTGGGTACAAGTGTGTGTGTGCGCAGATACAGGTGAACTCTATCTTTCCTCAGTCAGATAGTCCGATGGGACGGCAATCCGACACGAGAGAGACAGCTCAGCTATCTAATTACGTAACACATTTTCGTAAACGATTACGACTATTCTGTTTCATTTTGACAGTTCAACAACATACATTGCGTTATTTTTATTTTTTTCGAACTTATGAAGCAATGGATTAGCAATCTGTTTCAAAACGATTCAGATTCTGATTGATCGTGTATTACGTATTTACGGCACAGGCGGCCACACTAAAACTTGTAGACGAATAACTAAAAGGGAGATAACTTAGTTTTTCATCTACAACTTATTAGTGTAAAGTTAGTTAGTGACATAAATATTTGAGTAAAGTTTAAAATTACTTTAGCGTAATTATTTGACATTCTTTTTAAAGGGGATGCACTATGGTAGCCCGCGAAATTCAAATTTTCTTACATTTTTTGCAATTTGCAGGTCAGTAACCAGTTATACAACTGGCTGATCTAAATATGATTCCCGACGGCAATAAGTGTGTATTTACACAATAATAATCATTAAAATCATCAATACAACTCTCTGAGTTAGAATTAGCCTGTAAATGTCATGATTTCATGAAATACTCATTCAATCAGGTAATTTGAACTGAGAGACTTGTGTGTACATGCTTATAATAATAAAATAAAAAATAATCCATAATGATGTTAGTAATACACACTACTTAAAAAAGCTATGGTAGTAACAAAATGTAATACAATTTTTTTATTCATATATCATATTGGATACATATATTTTTACTACAAATAACCTGTAAGTGCCAGAATAAAAATTAAAAACTTTTTTACCTCAAATGAAGTCTTGTAGGTAGGTACTTACCTATTAATTAAAACTTACATTGACTACGAATATTTTAAATAGTAATTTATTACAAATAATTAACTGTGTACGACATACCATTAATCATAGAACAATTACCGTTGCGATGACAGATTTATTTACAAAGTATTTAATAGGGTCGTGTAATTAATTAAAAATGTTATCGTTATTTTATTGAAAAATGTGTTAACAATAATAAAATATGTTGATTTACATCTAATTATGTACATTATTGTCTATGACATCTACGACGTCTACGTAAAATCTTTTAATTACAGCTGAGTTCTAATTAGTTGCACTTTTCCTCGAAGTCGCGGCAGTGCCAACCATTTTATCGCCTATACTATAAGCCTGGACTTGGCAGCATTTATAACCACTAAAAAGCGCTGATCCAAATGAACCCGAGAAAGCTATGGCAAATACTAAATAAGTTGTCTGGTCGCAACAAAAAGTCGGTTGATGACGCCATCTTGAGAGCCTTCAAAAATAATAATGTAGAAATAAAAACAATAGCTGATAATTTTGCGATAGAATTCAGAAATAGTGTTAAGAAGATCTTGCCCAAATGTAAAAATCGCCTATTGAACGAATCAGAATATATGTTTCCCCATAACACATCAATGTACTTTAAGAAAGCTACAAATAACAGTGTTAGTAAACTTATTAGAAACCTTAATACAGACAAAGCTCCTGGAGTAGATAACATTAGGTGTATTGACATAAAATCTATCTGTGATAAGATGACAGGCGTTATTGTCAAATTGATCAATTCTAGTGTCAAACAAGGAAAATACCCGGAAGTACTAAAAACTGGTGTAGTGCGCCCAATTCATAAAAAAGGCAGTATTGCGGAATATGGAAATTATAGACCAATCACTATCCTACCTGTTATCGACAAAATAGTTGAAAAATTTGTTTGTAATCAGATACAAGACTTTTATGTAAAAAACGACGTGTTATCCAGCACACAATATGGTTTCCAACCCAATAAGTCCACCTCACAACTGTTATCTAAATTCACGGATGAGGTCAACGAATCTCTTAATGATAAAAATAATGTAATATTACTATTTATTGACTTCAGCAAGGCGTTCGATACCCTTAGACACGACACGTTGCTGACAAAATTGGATAACTCTGGAATTCGTGGACCAATACTCAATTGGTGTAGGGACTACCTTAATAACCGTAAATACAATGTAAAGATCTGTAATGAAACCAGTGACGCCATTGAAGTAACTGAAGGAACAGCCCAAGGCTCAGTACTTGGACCCTTACACTATCTGACATATGTCAACGACATGGAACATGTGGTCAATCACTCTTCCGTCTATCAATATGCAGACGACACATGCCTTGTATCTACCCACAGAGACGTAAAAGTAGCAGCTCAATGGTTACAGGAAGATTTTACTCAAGTTTCCAAATGGGCACACGATGCTGGACTGGTCCTTAACGCAAGTAAGACCAAAATCATTCATGTCCACTCTAGCCATCTAAAGCATATTACTTCTTTCAAGATAATCGCACACAGTCATAGTTGTCTTCACTCCACTCTGTTGGGTACATGTCGATGTGAGGCAATTGCCCAAGTAACGCACCACACCTACCTTGGATTAATCGTAGACAATCGTTTTAGCTGGACTTTTCACGTGGACTCAGTCTGTGACAAGTTACGAGCTATACTAGCAAAGTTTTACATTTTGAAACCTAAAGTTCCGTTCAAAATCTTGCTCAACATGCACATTGCTTTAGCGGAATCAATTATAGCATACGGAATCACGAGCTATGGGCGAACATTTAAATCATATAATGAAAGGATTTCCAAACTACAAGTTAGACTTTTAAAACTTATCGTACCTAGAAAAATTAAACACCAACATAAAGATAACGTCATTGAACTATTTAAATATTGTAAAATTTTGCCAATTCATACGAGACTTAACATGGCTCTCTTGATTGAGCAATTTAATAACAAAAGCATTCAAATACCGATATCACATAAAATAATCACAAGAAGTATCACCAGAAATAAACTAATAGTACCTCAGGCGAGAAATTATTATGGCAGGCGAACGGTAAAATTTTTAATACCCACAATTTACAATGAAATACCAAAATCTATAAAAGACGAAATAAACTCAAAAAACTATAAGCAAAAATACAAAAAATACTATTACAACTACTTAAATAACTTAGTTTAATAAAATAGTTTTCCAATTTAAAACACAAATTCAAATAAATAAAAGCGAAGCAACATGTATAAGAATTTCTTTACGTTGACTAAACCGGTCTTAATGAGCGGCCCTAGTAGCGAGCTGCTCAGACTCAAAACATTAGATGTGTGTGACTCACGTACTTACTGATAGATGTTTACGGCTTAAATTGTTACGTGCAAATTATTGTTCATGTACCTACATTGTTTGCTTATTTATAAAATATAGGTAAATAGTGTACGTACCTGGATAATATACATGAATAATATATAATAATGCAAGTTATATTTAAGTGATTAAGGAGTGTTCTTATAGCGAATGTGAGTACCAATACAAACCATTTCTGGTTTAATGGTACAAAACAAACATGAACCTGTATTAAGATTGTATGCATAAATAAAAAAAAAAATAAAAAAAAATAAGTATGAATATAGCTATCGCGTATACTATGACCAAACCAATCAATCAACTCAACCTATCGCATTCCACTGCTTGACATCGGCCTCTTCCAGGGTGCCCCACAGCACCCTGTCGTCCGCCTTCCGCATCCAATCTGTCCCAGCCAAGGTTCATTTAGTTGGGGGGCGTCCCACACACTTGCCGATACGCGGTCTTCACCCCAGAAAAGTGATGATACTTACCACATGATGAAATTAAAACTGCAGTTTAAAAAAAAAAACTCGAATCCCAGTCTGTTTTTTTTTTTTTTGTCAAAAGTTATTATTTTTCACTTTTTCGTTGTGGTAAGTGCCTACCTCACACAAATTCGAATACCTCCTATCTAAATAACAGTGACAGGAAGTTATTTTAACATCATCCATATAAGTATGCTTAGTGGGACAAATAATAATTTTGAAGTCGGTTAATAAAAATAGGTTTCAAACCTACACAGGGCTACGAAAAATTTGGGGTAGTCCCCATCATAAATGATTTCCCCGAATAAATTAAATTTCTAACTGACCTGTCTAGTATTGTTTAATTCGACACATCGAACTACTTAACACTTTTTTATAATATTAACCTTATACTGAATATGCCAACCATACTGGCCTTATTGCTACCAGCCTGTATCTACTTATACATATACCTGTAGATAGGTAGTTGTCTACAATTAAACAGAACGTGACATGGTATCAATTACAAATACACTATAGTAGCGTAACTGTAGATATTCATTATTATTGTATCTATTCTCTGTGATACCTTGTTTATTGACAGAAGTACACATTTCTTTTTTTTTTTTAATTTGTAGACATTTCTTTAACATTATTAAACGGATCACAAGGCAGTATAATTTTAAACTATGGAGATCGATCTCACCATAACCGGTGTGATATGCAAAACCAAGTATATAAGTTAGTAACTAAGTATCTTTACTTGGATAAAATGAGGTAGTTACCAAAATATAAAGTTGTTACATCTTAGTGCAGGATACATTTCGCCATACTATTTTTATTTATTTATTAATAACCAACTTATATTTACCGTTTGCACCACACCTACAAGTTATCGGCCAATACTAGTAAATACAATCATAAAATTTGGTTAAATTAAGTACATGAAACTAGACAAAATGAAATGAAATATTGGTTTATTAATTAGATAAAAATAGATACAATTAGAAAAAAAATAGACAAAATTAGAAAATAAATAGACACAATTAGATAGAATTGGAATAAAATGATTAAAAACATGATACAATTTAATTTATAAGAAATACAATAAATAGCGTGCAAATTATTTAAAACTGGTTTTTAATTTATACGTGAATTTTAACATCATCTTCTTCTTTTCGTGTGGTTATGTGACTAACCAGCAGTGCTATTCTGTAACCATCTCACCGTGAAAACTTAGGTGAAGTGAGCGTGGAGTGAGCTGTCATTCATTCATTTATTCATTTATTCTTTACAAATTTACATTTGTGTCGAACAGTGGTTACATACATTCATTCCACAGGGATTGACACTATTGACAGCTAACTTCACCCAAGTTTTGACGGTGAGATGTTTACAGAATCGCATGACTGGTGTCAGAGTTTTAAAGCCGCCCATGGACCTCTTGGTATCACATGCCGTCGAGAAATATCTCTCAGGCATGCCGGTTTCCTCACGATGTTTTCCTTCACCGTTTTTGAAGCAAGTGATAATAACACAATACGCACATGAATCCAAAAAGTCAGAGGTGCGTGCCTTGGGTTTGAACTCGAGACCTATGAGTTAGCAGTCCGACAGTTACCTAGGGTATCACTGCTACATGTTACATGTCATAAAAAGAACAATCAAAGACCTAGGTCGCGTAATGGACACCTTTTGTTGCAATGCCGAAATAAACAGTACCATAATAAACAATCACCAGTAATCCAAAACCCCAAAGATTAAGATAACCATCGAAGGTTCCTGACAAAGTCTAGACATTCAATTTGACAGGTCATTGCCAATCTACCCACGAAGGGGCTCCGGAGCACCTAGCTCGTGTTTACTTGCACAGCACGTGGCCCAATTTGCCCAAGGCCTTTTAGTAAGTTAACACTATTTGCACGGTAACCTTTCTAGTAGTATGTCACGTGGATCTGAACTCAAGTTCGCTAGTTGGTTACTTTTATACAAACATAAGCGCCTTATTCACCACCCATCTTGCTGTACGTCCCGCCAAGCCCACGTACGATACACGACACAAAACGATAGTGCACAGTTTTGACGTAAGTACGTAAATTATTTGGCATTATTACTGTATGGAAATATGAAATGTGGCTAACTAGTGAACTATATAGAATAATAATGAATGATTAATAATGAATTGCAATTATAACACTGAATTTGATGTTGTAACCGTTTTAGATGTAAAAAAAGTATTTGGAAAGTTTCCAAATGCCTTTTTTACATCTAAAACGGTACAATAAATATTCGGTGTTATGATATTAATTATTGCATTTCATAATCAATATTTTAGTTCACTAGTTAGCCACATTTCATATTTCCATACAGTATTATTGCCAAATTAATCAAAACAGGTAAATATTTGACAGCTATTTGCGACGTTGCCAACTTTTAGGATAAGCGTGCTTGCTCAAAGCGGATTGACGATTTCATACTCTTGTAATTACAAGTCCATATTCCAATCACCATGTTTATAAAATAAAAATGAGAAATGTTTTCTATCAGAAGAATAAAACGCCTTTTCACCCCCTACCCCTAACGCAAATGAATTATCCTAGAAATAAAATTTATGTGTCATGAAGTCATGACACTTAACGGCGTAAATTCTGAAATGATTTGATTTAATTGAATATTACTTCGACATTAATATTTACTTTAATCGGAATCTAGAACAAAAATGTAGTGCTTACTTGATTACCTATAAAGTTATATGTGGGTAGGAATTATATGTTTCAAGTGGGTTTTAATGATGTAAGTAAGTACAGATATTTTGACTTTTCCTATAATTAAAATTAGGTACTTGACATTTCAGCTTTTGGTATGAAGTATAAACTTGTTAACATTACCATAACTTCATTAAAGCGACAAAAATTGATATAAGAATTAATTTAATTATTTATTTATTCAAATTATAAAATCATACTCAGATACAGTTTGGATATAACAAAATGTAATGTCGCCAAGCTAATCTAAATAATTTTTTTATCAAACTATGCTATTAACCAGTGCACACGTATAAAGGAACAATCTAAATTATTACATATTTTAGCAAAAGGCAAGTTTTATCTGTCTCTTATTAAAAAATAACTAATCACCTTTCTTCTTAATCAGAGAGACCATACAGTCATGGAAATCGCTTATAATAAGTATATCTTAATATCTCGTTGGTCTAGTAGTCGCAAGCGTTACTGCTGAGCATGAGGTCCAGGATATAATTCCCGGGTCGCGTAAAATGTTCATAATCATAATCATTTATTTGTCAGAATATGGTACATTATACGGTCTTAAGATTAGTCAATGGTATCATCACATTCTGCCAAGTGTGGCGTGCAAATATTAGGTACATTCATTTATTACAGGATAGAGGTTAACATGATCGATTGCATAATTACAAATTTAGATTACAATTTTAGTAATGGCAGTTAATAATAATATCATAAACACACACAATTTATTCAGGATGTCAAAGTATAAAACATTATCAATTCAATTAGGATATCAAAGTATCATTCAAATAGTCGTTTAAATTATAATAACATTTAATATATAGTTTAGGAGTTGTTAAGTCTTTCAGTTTCTTTTTAAATCCATTTAAATTTAGCTCTTTAATTGATTTTGGAATTTTGTTATAAACTTGCGGTGCTATGCAGAATATGCTTTTCCACATTGGCTCTCCATCCTCGTAACATAATTATCATTCCGCCTGTTACGTTTAACAGTATCTGATAGGTGGGGAAACAAGTGTGCATTTAACTTTACAAATAAGGCAGCTTCATAAATATACAAAGCCGGGAGTGTCAGAATCTTGTATTTTCTGAAGTGTTATTGGGTTTTTCAATTTGGAATTTCTCAGTAGCAGCCCGAAGTCTGGATTGGGGCCCGGTTGATGGCAACAGGCTCGCCCCCTATTACATGGGACTTAAAAACATTACTGGAGAAATGAGGGTTTAAGTACTATAAAATTAAAAATTATAAAGTCATTTATTCAAACTAGGCTGAGAATCAGCACTTTTCGAACGTCAAAATTACATAAGACAGTCCCCCAAAACGCCCACCCTTTACCACTTCCTAGTGCGTTAGCTGGGAAGAAGTGGCGCAACAAACTCCCCAGCAGCACAGTCTGTTCAGTTAGAAAAAAAAAAATCTCTATAATTAAGCAAAATAATTTACATTACGCAACACAATGCATAATTTAAATTATAAATTATTAGCCATATGTCAGCTAGCACACGCCAATATACCAACCAAAAACATCGAGAACCATACTCAGGCAGAAATAAAAAATAAACGTAAACAGAACTTAATATCTAAATATAAGCCTCCAGGTATAAAGGGCGTGCCCAAAGCATATAGGTATGTACACCTCTGCCAAACCCTTCGGGGATTACAGACGTCATGTTATGTAAAACTTTATGTTAGTGCAAATAAAGTTGATTTTAGACTGACTAGTACTGTTGAAAAAAGTCATAAAAAATATGAAGTTGTAGCGCAAACTGAACCCTATCTGTAGGTATTACAGTTGTTTTTCCTAAAAGTCGTGTTTGTTCATGTTTGACAACTAAATTGCGAACGCAAATTACATGTGTGTCTTCAGGATGACAATGACATTAGCATTGCTTTCAGGGAGATTTCTAGCCTTCTTAGCCTGCTAAACTGGACTTGGACGTAATTCGAAGAATGTCTACAGTGTGTTCTAATTTACTACATAATATGACTCATTTATTACTCGTACATAGTGTAGCAAAAAATATGTTTATGCTACCTTTGAGTTAAAAGTCGCCCAAGAGTCGTATAATGAAACGCAGTATCCAGTGAAGAACACAATGTATATTGAAAAAAAGATGTTAAAATAACAATACGATCACAAATAAAACTTGAGATTGTCGCCAGCCTATGATAAAATTTGTGGTTTATTTATGTGAATAATAATTACGGTAGGTAACTTGGCCCTTGTCGGCAAAGTACGACAGGCCCATCGGGATGCGTAAGTTATCTCCGGTTTTTAGTTACGCGGCGCGAGAGGACGTGCGATGGCCAACGCTGGTAAAGCTCGCGTGAAAGGGGTTTGACGCATTTGGTGCCCTTCTCAACTTGTACACCATGCTCAAATGGTGAACTTAGCAACTGGTGCACTTCTCACATGGCACACTTCGCACCTGGTGCACTTCTCAATTGGTGCACTTCGCAAAAGGAGCACTTTTTAAGATGAGTGGAGATTTGGAAAAATTGTCTAAAAATGAAAGAATCTTTGGTTTTGCGTAGATAATTTTCTTAAAAATACAATCAACAAAATAATTTTAAATTAACTCTACATAATCACTATAACATTTTTATTTTTTCAAAAATAAAAAAGTCACTCAGAAATAATAAAAATATAATTATGTAAGAAAAAATTAGATTTACAGCAAAAAGTTCATAATAAAGACATGGTATAATATCATATTATATCAATAACCTTTATAATATTATAATTTAACTGTACTTCTTTTAGTAATAGTTATTATTATAAATTAAATAAATGCTCCTTTTGCGAAGTGCACCAATTGAGAAGTGCACCAGTTGCGAAGTGAGAGTGTGCACCAGATGCTAAGTATGAGAAGTGCACCAGATGCTAAGTTCACCATTTGAGCATGGTGTACAAGTTGAGAAGTGCACCAAATGCGTCAAACCCCGTGAAAGTCCGTGTTCAAGGTCGTATTTTATATTAGCCGCGATGAACGCACGCCTCTACAAGGCAAAGCAACCTGCCCTTAAAAGCGCAATAGGTATTACCGGTATTACCTATGTATAACAACACGTAACTGTGTTACCGGTTAGCAACAGTTGAACAAGTAGGTACTTACCTTACTGACTTCTGAAGGTCTATTACTAGGCATATATTTGCTATGTCTAGGTGCTTAAGATTTATTTATCTGATTGGGCCTACAACTCCGTTAATTGATTTCAAAGGTGAACCATTTACTACCAAAATAAAAATTTACTAATTTTATTTTTGGACAGATACACGATCAATCAGAATCTAAATCTTTTTGAAACAGATTGCTAATCCATAGCTAATAAGTTCGAAAAAAAATGCACAACAACGTTAACAACGCAATTAATGTTGTTGAATTGTCAAAATGAAACAGATTAGTCGTAATTGTTTCCGAAAATGTGTTGCGTAATTAGGGTAATGGTTTCTTTTGAAGAAAGTATTCTCTTTTTAAGAGCGTGCATTCTGAAAATGGGCAACGTCGCAAATAGATGTGAAATATTTCGCTGTTTTGATTAATTTGGCAATATTACTATATTGGAAATATGAAATATGGCTAACTAGTGAATAATAAGTATTTAAAGATTCACTCTATACATTTAGAAACTCGATTAGGTACTTGTAGTGTCCTCGGTAGAAAAAAATCCAAAGTAATCTCTAAAAAAATTATCCTTAGTAGGGCGTAAATACTTCGCGGATAGTCATAAGTTTTTTTAATAATAACAAAATTACATGTTTCCAATAACGTATTCATTTCCGTAACGTATAATTTTGTTATTATTAAAACAACTTATGAAAATCTACTCGGAAACAAATACACATATTATGTGTATTTGTTTTAATAATACGAAGGAAATTCTAACTTATGAGGGCGCCTAAAGGTCCACTAGCGCCACTCTTTAAAAAAAATATTATCTCGTGACTGAGAAGGAATTATGAATAACGGCTAGTAAGGACCCTCGGTAAGTGTGTCTAGAATTTTCTAATACCTTTTATAAAGTTACAAAAAATTAAATTAAATACGATCTAGAGGAACGTGGCCGCTTTTCTTTAGATCGTATTTTGTTGCTTCGTGTCTCAATATAAAGCTTTAAAAAAGGTATTAGAAAATTCTAGACACACTTACCGAGGGTCCTTATTAGCCGTTATTCATAATTCCTTCTCAGTCACGAGATAATATTTTTTTTAAAGAGTGGCGCTAGTGGACCTTTAGGCGCCCTCTTAACGCACTTACCGCCCATTCTTTATCCTGCTCTATCCCATTCATCAGCGCCACAAGCTCGGTGCGGCCTTAAGTGAAGTGAACTTGAAGTAAGCTGTCGCTCCACCTGATGCTGCGGATTGATACTATTGACAGCTCACTTCACCTAAGTTTTCTCGGTGAGGTTATTACAGAATAGATCGGCTGGTTAGATTTTACTACCTACTTTCATGTAAGCTTTAAATAATAACTACTTATGTCGGAAATACGTCACTGATTTGACTAATCGAGGCGCTAGCGCCGCCGGGCACTCGACAGTCTACAACATAACGCTAGTGTTCGTGTTCGTCAGTGGCGGTCAAGCAGTCAGTGAACACGTTTAGAAACTGTCGCGCGATCCGTATAGTTGACTCGTGTGCCTACAGTGTGCGAATTGCTAGTGTGATTAATTTGATCGTAAATTATAATTAGATCTGAACTGCAAACGGTTTTTTTATTCCGCAACACTATCCATAGTAATTAAAATATAACCGCCCACAGTAGTAAAAATATGGCTTATAATAACGTACAGTCACGAGTACTAATATGTATACACTTAGCAACTTTTTTCTTCAACTGTGGTGATTGTAATTTTATGTTGTTACGAACATAGTATTTTGGAACCCATATTAATATGAAATAGGCCTTATCTCAAAATTGCACTCAATATTCCACTAGAAAATTACTTTTGAATTTTGCTAAGTGGATACATATTAGCGCTCGCTTTCCGTCATTTAGGTAAGTAGAACAAAGCAGAGGTATTATAAATACCTGTAATTATTTCAACAAAGTAGGTTAAATACAATTTCGATAAATTAACACAATACATGTACAAAATGTCTTAATTATGCTCTAACAGTCTGAAATTGAACATTTTGTGCCGACCTATAATTTACAATTTAGATTTATGAACTGGACAACACTGTTTTAAGGCATTCGAAGTGCGTAGTTATTGCTCAAGTCACGCCATAGTCATGCACTATACAAACTTAGTTTTTGTTTACCCTAAACCTCTTAAGGAGTCATTGTACTCATTATTATGAACAACTTTCACTATGGGACCAACGCAGAAATCGCGAAAAAAAAATCTGCTGTTCCCTACATTTATGTTCGTATATCACGTCGAAATGTGATTTCAGCGTCGGTCCCATAGTGAAAGTTATTCATAATGATGAGTACAATGACCCCTTAAGAGGTTTAGGGTAAACAAAACTAAGGTTATATAAACAAATGAAAAGCTATTACGATTTTACGATAGTTAGGTAATTCTTGTTTTATAGTAAAACGATTTGGCACTTTTGTGGCGGCATCTAAATCGCCACATGCGACCTACGCATCAAAGACCTGACGTCACACAAATCCAGCATCGCGCAATTAGAGTTTAGTGAAAAAAAGTATGACTACCATCTACTATCTACAGATATTGTTCTTGAGAGAGTGCAGAACGCGAGAACATAATAAATAATTAGGTACTTAGGTAAAGTAAAACCTTAAATTAGATCTCAGCCTCATTGCAACTTTTAAGATTGGTTGTTGAGTTAGGTTAAGTTTGGTTTGGTTCCTACTATCTACTGATATTGTTCTTGAGAGATTGTAAAACGTGAAAACATAATATATAAATTAGGTAAAGTAAACAATTTAATCAGCTCTCGGCCTCATTGCAACTTTTAAAATTGGTTGTTGAGTTAAGTACAGTACTTAGGTATATTATAAACTAAAATACTCTATCGATGAGAAAATTATGCTTATCAGTATATACCGACAATGTTCTGTTAGTACTTTTATGTGAAATTTTTTCTCTTCTTATTTCGCGGCTTTGGAAGAACTACTGAGGTCCTACCGGTTGAGTTTAACTTAGTTTTGACTTAGTTAGACTTGTCAACTTTTTCTAGAAGTAGAGTTAAACTGATTTCAGAGAGGGTGAATAATGAGTACTTTCAAATTAATAAAAAAGAATACATACCATTTATAAAAAAAAAATAACATCCTTAGTCTAAAAGATTTTTAGATAGACTTTTTCGGTGAATGCTGAAGTGGCGGGAACTGAGAATAAATAATAAACAAATACTCCGATCTGACATCTATTTCCAACAGGCAGCTTGTCACATTGACATTATTTTGACGTGATTGATTGTGGCTGCGTTCAGAAACGCCCAAGTTTTATGGCTTTGGGTACCAGTATATTAAGTTCAGTAACAGAAAGTATTCTTTGTGTTGTGGACATGGCTGGCATCAGTGAATTTTATGCCAAAAAAGTCAGTTTATGTAAAAAGAGTATTTTAGCGTTGTCTAATTAATGTTATAGATTAGAAAGTACACCTACAAAAAAAAGAGTACAATACTCTATTTTAGAGTACGGTTAGGAGTAGTTTGACTATGAATGTGAATGGGTATAAAAGTAGGAGAAGACCAAAGAAATGATGGATGGACTGTGTGAAAGATGATATGCTAAAAACGGGGTGACTACCGAGATGACGGCTAATGAAGAAGTATGGAAGAAAAAAAAAAAACGATGATTTCAGGTGCCAAAACATACAATTTTTAGTTCATGTGATGGTTCCATAAATATAGTTTAGATGTGCTTGAAATCCCTTCAAACACCTCTTCCTCAAACGGCGTGCCTTACTACCTCTGCTAGGGTTCCCTGTACTATCTCTCGCGTCCGGCCCTGGTTCAGGCCATGGTCCGGAGCGAGAGTGCATGGGAGGCTGTCACCTCCTTCTGCGAAGCAGTAATGCTCGCGAAGGAGGAGGCGGAGCGCGCGAGGGAGAGGCAAAATGCGCCCCCTCGCGCCCCTAGTCGCCGCAGGAGACGCCCCGGGCGTCTGGAGTCGCGAGCCGACTTCCGGCCACCGTAGGCGCGGGCTTGCGGACGGTGAGCAATGGGTAGCTCGCCGTCCGATAGGGACCAGGCCCGGGTCGACGGCGCGTTGTGTTCCACGCGCGCCTCAAAGAGATGTCACCACCAACTGACGGGGTCCGGAAGGGCCAATGCCTGCCGGGGTTGCGGGTTTGTCTGAAAGGGATATCGCGACCTCGGCACACAGGCAACGGAAGGAACACGGGTGGGTTTTAGTCAGTAAAAGTCTGACACGCCCTCCCGCTCCACCCAGAGCGGGAGAAGTTATTTGAAAATTTCCCATCCTCAAAAAAAAAAAAAAGGGTTCCCTGTACTAAAATTCACCCAAATTTACCTATACAACTTTTCATAGCAGTTATTGCTGCTAAATTTGTAGAACTATGGGTTACCAATTTTAGAGAAACTTAGCACGTTCTTTGACGCTAGATGCATAGATAGATATATGCAGGTGGATCGTGCTAAGTTTATCTTAAATCGGTAGGTATTTAGAGGTATGAGGAACAGGGTGTAGAGTTCACTCATCATCTATAGAAAAGGGAGGATCCTCCGACCAGACGGGTGTCGTGTCTGGTGGGCAACTGTCCGGCGATTGATGTCGGAAAGTTATATTTATGCTGATCGCGCGATAAACCCTGGTTGCGCAATGCAGGATTTGATGCGTAGTTCGCATGTGGCGTTGTAGATGCCACCACAGGCAATCTAGATCCCCAGTGGTTACCAAGCTAGGCTTAGTAGGTAATATTACCTATAGTACCAATCCTACGCACCTGAGACCTTGCTAGATCTATTTCAATAACAAACGATCGTAATTATAAAAGCTGACACAAACACGGCTTGATAAAATACATGCATACCTATTAAATATCTATTAAAGTATTGTGCCTACCCAGTTTAAACTAATTACTAAATCATACCTCTTGACTGGTCTTAATAGCTATTGAATTAATTATATTTAGTTGAGAACCGTGGTGGCCCAGTGGTAACGGCCCCGACTTACGAGTTCTAGGTCGTGAGTTCGAATCCAGGCAGGCGCTTTACTTTGTGTACATAATTTCATCACCACTGCTCTCAAAACGGTGAAGGAAAACATCGTGAGGAAACCGGCATGTCCTAGAACCAAAAATTCGAAGACGGTGAGGTAAGTTACAGCCCACTCCTTCTCGAAGAGAGGAGGCCTGAGTCCCAGCAGTGGGAACATTATAGGCTGATTAGTTATGCTATATTTAGTTAGATAACATGTCTAGTTTAAGGCGACACTATACGGCGAATTTATACTGAAGAACACGTCTAAACGAGTAGAATTAATGATTTGGAAAAAATATATGTTAAATAAGAGCATTTTCTTAATAAGTTAGTCTGTGAATATTTTATATTATATATATATATATATATATATATATATATAGTGTAATTGATTTTTAAACTTACGTCTAACGCGGATAAAAACCTGAGAATCACGCAAAAACTATCACGCGTATTTTTCTGAAACCTTTACGATTTTAAGATAATAAAATTATTAATCTTTTAGTATACGTGTTTTATTAAAATACCTTTAAATTTATGTATAATATTTTAATAATGCGTCTAATTTGGGTCAGCGCTCCCCAAAAAATCTGCTGTTTCATAGAAAAGTGCAATACCTACGGGGTCAAAAGGTATGGAACAACAGATTTTTTTTATTACCGACGAAAAATTTCAACACATGGGTTTTCAGAATCATGTACTGAATCCATGGTAACAGATTTTGCGTCGATATCCCTGCCACCCTGTATACAATGTGAAATTTAATTCGTTTGCATCCTCTTAAGAGGTCATTGTACTCACCATTATGAACAACTGTCACTATGGGACCAACCCTGAAATCGCGAAAATAAAATCAGCTGTTCCCTACATTATAACGAGCTATGCGAACATAAATGTATGGAACAGCTGTTTTTTTTTTCGCGAGTTCAGTTTTGGCCCCATAGTGAAAGTTGTTTATAAATGATATGAAACAATGTAGCTTTTCGTGTCTGCCGTGTGAACAGATTTTGATGCTGTGTTCACCATCATTCAGATTTTTGGAGAATGTATCCCGGAAGATCTGTGTATCATTCATTGGTATTAAACTTGCATGTAATAAATATATTTCGATGTTTTGTCAAGTAGTAAAACCGTGCAAAGCTCGGGCGGGTCGCTCGTGGTACCTCAACGGTACGGAACTCGCGCACAAGCTTCTCGCGCTCATTATCTTATTCTAGGCTCTACGATTATGTCGTCTTAATAATGTCACAAATTTGTCTTTTTGTAGTCTAGGCCATGGGCCTTTCAGTTCCTAAACAAAAATGACAACTGTCATGCTTTGACAGTTTTATTAAATGGATCTTCCACGGCAAATTGACGTAGTGTGTCAATTGTACTGTATATTTTTTCAATTGTTTTTGTTAATGTTGTTATTCCTTTAGTGGTAGGTACTTATTTATGTATGCCCGTGTGACCGTGTCATCACAACGGGCTCTATCAGAATACCAGCGGCGTGGGTATTTTTTTTTAAATATCCTTGTTTATTCGGAGATAGGAGCTTTTTTGGCCTCGCAAAGGTATTTTTTTAATTAACATGATTATGTTAGTTTTAATGTAAATTTTTATTGTTTGTATTTTCTGTGCGTAAATAAAATATTTTTCTTTCTTTCTGTAATTTGCCAAACAATTAAGTAATTTCCCTGACTGTTCCTAGGTCTGGAATTCTAGATTTAATAAACACAGCATTTGGCCTTATCTAATGCAGTTGCACTGTAAAGTATCAACAAATAATTAATCAAATGTAATCTAGGTTAGCACATAGATCCTATAATCTTATAACGGAAATAAATGTCGCTTTGTCCTTACATAAATACCTCATCTAGATTATATTTATTGTAATTGGTAAATAGATAAAATATCGATCTAGTTATCTAGCGTTATCTAAGTTTGATTTATTAATTAGACTGCAATTAAAATCAACTGTACCGTTGTTTGAAGCGTTTATAGTGAGGGTGGGGTGTGGGTAAAACGGACACATTTTTGGGAAATCCCAAAAATGTGTCCGTTTTACCCACACCCCAATTGCGTAACACACGATTACTCACAATCTGAATCATTTTGAAGGATATTGCTAATCTATTGCTACATATATTCGAAAAAAAACTCTGCTCAGCAACGTAAATAACGCAGTGAATGTTGTGATTCCCGTTAGAAGTACGAAAATCGAAACTGATGTTATTTTGTTACGACGTCTTGTGCATACCTTTTTAGTTGGCGTTATTTGTCGTAGTTGGGTTTTAGCTTTTATTCTCTATGCAGTGAAATTACTTTAGAATTTCCCCTACAGCACAGAATAGTACCTACAGGTAAACTTTTCATACACCTACCTATATGTATAGAAGTTATAAAGACGCGTATACTAAGTGCAATTCAACTTCAAATAACAATTCAAATGCATACTCTACTGCAGAAGTTCACACTATTTCTTCTTAGCTTACATAGAAATAAAAAGAACGGATGTAATTCACGTTTTTTCATAGTCATGCTATGGAAATCTCATTTCCAAGAATAGACCACAGACAGAGTAGCAAGTTAATTAATTCTGAAGATTATTCATGACGTATAGTATCCAATTGAAGTTAATGGATGACGTCACGGTACATATAATACCCATGACATGTCATTTACGTTACAGAAATGTCATCAGATACCAGGCTTGGAGAATTTGAAGACAACAAAACAATTAGGGACTTTGTCAGTAAGTAGTATTTTCTATGCAGTATTTTCCATCACTTATTATCGGTATTAATTAGGGAGTATAATAGTCATCGGTAGATCTGGTCCATCCACTGCTGCCTTCTATGCATGATTCTCATCATCGACCCACAATTAGCCGTTGTCTGGTAATATCAGATTCCCCTTTATGGCTTTTACTTCTTTATTTTGCTATTTAAACCTACAAACTTTTTCGCAGCTGGTACTTATAGAATTTACCAGCTATACTACCGATTTCAATATGGACACTCCTTTCAAAAGTACCCGTCGAGGTTAACGGTTGTCTTACGGCCGAACCCAATAACCTATCTATCACCAGCTTTGGAATATAATAGAAAAACCTATCTATCTATGGTTTTGACGTCCCAATAATCTGTCAAAGAATAAGGAATCTGACGGAATGACATTCAATGACAGATAGAATTATACTGTCTAACATTAATAGCGATCTGTCTTTTACTGAAAATAGGTTATTGGGTTCGGCCGTTACTCTTTATCTCACCAGTAACTGGGATGGATAGCACCGGCGCCGGCGCTGCCAGCGCAACGCCACCATTGCACGTCTCAGGAACAAACCAGAAAATCAAAGCAAACCAGTAGCACTAATCAAATCAAACTACAGCTGGAAATCTGCATTTTATCTCTCTGCCATCTAAACCGTTATCAACTTATCGGTAATTAAAAATCCAATTACACTCTTGCCGGAAACAAAAGCGCTACGCAGTCCAAGGTCAATGTCACTAGAAATACCACACAGACATGTCAGTCTTGAAGCTCCTCGAAGTGATAAGAATTCATTTATTTGTCTATTTTGCAAAGTTCCGACTGTTAAGAATCAAATTCCTCGTGTGATTGTGAGATCGCAATGATAACCGCTATCAATAACCATCAGCCGAGGTTACAGTCGTTACTAACCGCTGTCTTTGACACGTGTGTCACTCACACCAAATGCTCGTGATGTAATTTTGAATGCGAATGACTAAGCTCGATACATCGTGAGCGCACAATGCTCTCCCAAGAGTATTCTAAGACCGGAAGCAAAGGCTGGCTACGAGTATCGCAAAATATATCTGAGGTTTCATTCCAGACTTCAGGGCCATGTGCTGTCTGTATCGGCACGATATGTGAAAGCTGCCAACAAGGTGATAGTGAGACTGCGGCCGGATTGCCGCTTCTGGATCACATCGGAAACAAAATGTTAAGAAACGCCACGGCACGACTCACGAGGCTAAGAAGCTTGCTTACTCTGCAAAAAAAATGCTTCTAGTATGCTTAGAAACTCGAATTTAGGACACAACTAATTATTTGTTCTCACAAGTTTTCCCAAACACATCTTGAATATAGGGAAATAAAAAAAAAAATGTAATAATAAAAAAATTGTAATTTGAAAATATTGTCGTGGACTGGTTACTCTTTCAAAAATAATTGGCTTTTACAATATTTTCAAATAACAGTGTTAATAACACAAATAAAAGTGTTAATAGGTATAGGAGGACAGTGTAGGTCTTTCAATAAGTATCAGGTACTTTACAAAATAGAAGATGGTCAACAAATCTACAGTCCACTAAGCCTGTGGGCTTAGTGGACGTGGTGTCCTCACATTTAAAAAAATAGAAAAGAATCAATAAAAAAGATAAATAATACCTAAATAATTGAGTTACCGACCCCTTTCGCACAAGTGTACTTGAGCTTTATGGAGGGGACACCCATCTAAACAGTGATATAACATAAGCTATATCTTCATAAGATACTATAAAAATGTAGGTGAAGCTCGTGGTTTAATAATAAAAACGTCGACGGAGCTTATTCTTCAGTGTTGCATGATATACCGACAAGGCTTTCATCAACCCTTCTGCATGTTCATCCCGCAAAAATATATCAACTACAGCAGTATGCAAGGTTCCGTACAAAAGACCAAGATTATTGTAAGGGGTTAAGATTCTACTTATTAATTATTTCATTAAAAAAGCTCACACAGCTGCTTTCCGCGGAACAAATCTCTTTAGAATAGAACAGAAAGATTAATAAGAAGCACCTATATAATTATGCGGATTATTTGGCTTTCCATTGATTATAGGTACCTTTAACTAAATTTCGAACGAGCAGGATCCATGTTTATCACTATACTGCTTTGTTTAAGACTATGTATATGCACTATAGGGTGGCAGGAACATTGACACGCAAGTTGTATCCATAAATTTAGCACATGATTCTGAACACCCCTGCTTTAAAATAATTAACGTCGAATTCCTGCAAGTTAATTGACGCAGGTGTGACTTTGTGGAAATCCATTATAAAATACGAACCCGGACACAACATGTTGCCAAGTCAAGCGCCGAACGCAGTGTGACGCAGTGTCAGTGTCAACAAGCCAATCGTCATCCTGAGGATGCCTCGTTGAGAGGTGAAACACGTGTCGATTTCTTACAGGATTCTTTATGACTCTTTCAGAACAGTTAAGCGGATTAGGTAACTAAATACGTCGTCTATTGTTTTTTTTTGTAGAAGTCCTTTTAAACTAACAACCCAAAATGTAAAGCTTAGCCAAACCTCCAAGCTCTCCATTCAATCGATAATTAATAAGTTCAAACTCTGTCCAGTTACTATCCTAAAGTATATGAAAATACTAAATAATTTCGAAGCAAACGACAAATAACTACCCTAGGGAACTCTAACGCTATGCAAGCGGCAAAGGGGGATGTTTTCACTGCGCTCGGCGATGCAAGCCACGTGAAACACGGAATGTAAATGAAAAACATACTGGGAGCTACGAATACTTCATAGTGTACGATATATTCTTTTAATTAAATTGTATGGGCAATTTGCCACGAACTATATTATGAGTTAACGCATTCAGTAGTCAAAATATTAGCCAGTCAGGCACTCAGCAACGTTGCTCAAAGGCTTACTATCTATCTACTACGCGCATCAAAGAAGTGCATATATAACCAGTTTCAAAACAAAATCCCGTGAACACGATGACCACATCTGTTTTATAGTCGCCGAGCGCTGCAAGCAAGAATACTCCTTACGGTGGTTAGATATGAACTTCTTCGATGGTACAATACGCGCCACGAAAGATGTGACTTGACCGCGCCTCCCGCGCTCCGCCGCCCAGACCTCATACCGCTAAAGAAACCTTTGTTCTCATATTATTACATTCGCAAAATATTATATTCGCAAAATATTATATTCTCGAATTATTATATTATCAAAATATTACACAAAGAACAATCACAGCGAAAAATGTTTTTAATTTGAGGGAAACAATAATAAATATTTGACATTATGACATAGGTTATTCATCACATATATTTGTCTCGGATGGGAATCAAAAGCCCATAAATAGTCTATTGCGCAAGTCAAACCACGTGGTATGTCAAGTCTCATCTTTAGTGGCACGAACTGTACTACAATCGCACTCCACTGCTGGGCATAGGCATCTCCCAGGCTGCGCCACAACACCCTGGTCCTCCGCTTTATGTATCCTGTCTGTCCCAGCCACAGACGTATAAAAAAGGGGTCACAGCCACATTTTTTAATTCGTCGGTCCCATCATAAAATGACATTATTCCCGCCACATGATTATTAACGATCTAGAAACACGTGGGCACTCTTTAATTACACTTCAAGAACATAAAAGACTTGAAATAACAAGCAAACTTGTCGTCTATAAACAAGTTATTAGCCGATATAAACCTTGTAAGATTATGAGCAACAATAGCTAATGAGACCTGATAAATTTCCTATTTTATTCTTGTACCACGGAAGTTCATTATAACATGTTACTGAACAAAGGTGGTGGAAACAGGTATGGTCTATAATATTAAACGATAAGAAAGATAAATGATTAAAGTTATCTTTATAAGGCTCATGTTTGCATTAATGTCTGAGATTAGATGAGGCATAAATCTTAAATTGACGGATCGTTCCTTCCGCCTTCCGGAACATGAGCATGAACTTCCTTGGTAACATGTGATGTGACTCATGTTCTGTAACATGAGTTACATGACATGTCACCAAGGTGTTCCAAGAAATACGGCATATAGAAAAAGTTATCTAGTTCATTACTATCGTGGTGATAGATTAGACAATTGGCGAGGTTGACCGCACGGACTGTGCCTTGTGTATCGTGGTGTGGGCGGTTTTTTTATGCAGGCAATGCACAAATTAGTCAGAAACAAAAAGTGCAGAGAGAAAATAATTAAAATAACTTAACATAATCAGCATATAACAGTTTACCTACTGTTGGACGTGGGCCTTTCCATTCACGCAGTATTTAACTCAATCCTTGACTGGTCTTTGAAATCATTATATAATCCTCGTTATGTCTGACTCCTACGGACTAAAATGCCACTGTTCCTTCTACTACCATGAGTCGGTGGTACGGGAGATACTTGTACATTCGCCGCACCCCCGACTGGTATCAGCACCAAGTGCAGCCGATCCCAGGATCGCACGTCCTTCCACATCCCTGCGAAAATCGTCGGTCTACGTAGCCTGAGGTCGTTTGACCCGCAATCTGCACTCAAGCATCTTGTCTACAGAGCCTACCCATTGACAATTCCGTCATATAATATTCTTACTCCATTTTAAATTCATACTTTGTACCTCTGCAATTCGGGGTAGGAGTGAGGTGAAAGGGGAGGTCGGGCCCGCTTCCAACGTGATGAAAGAGCTTTCAGAAAGGAATACATAGTTGCACAAACATAACAGATAGAAACGAGTAATCAACGGATGCTGGTAGTTTGTGAAAGAGAAATAAATTGCTTTTCTGTGTTTCATATTGTACTTATAAATTTAAAATACATAACGAGTAAATATCAATTGTATTAGATTTCTATGTATGTAACTTTAGGTAGTAAACTAAAGCCCTCTAAGATGGTAGGGTCGCTCCCATCTGGCAATGCTACATATACTTCCCTATAGCGATGTATCGCGTCACCCCCGACCAGTCACCATGTTCGGCAAGCCGATCCCTTGGGAGAAGCGAGCCAAATATCTAGGTGTTATCCTGGATCAGCACCTCTCCTTCTCAAAGCACATAAAGATGGTTCGTTCGCGAGCCGCTGTCGCTCTCGGTAGACTCCACTATGTTCTGGATGCACATAGCAAATTGTCACTCAAGTCCAAGTTGCACATCTACACAGCGTGCATTCGGCCAATCATGACCTATGCGGGCACCGTCTTTGCACAAGCAAAACCCGACATTATTCATAGGATGCAGACCCTACAGGACCGTTTCCTTCGCAAGGCCACGGGTTCCCCCTGGTATGTCACATCTCGACCTCAAAATCCCCACCAGCCACCAGTTTCTAAAACGCATATCCAAGCGTTACTTTGATTCCGCCGCCAAAAATCGCAACCCTCTCGTTGTCGAGCCAATTATATCCCCTCAAATATCAGTCAAGTCCGCCGCCCGAGGCATATTCTTTCAGACCCAGATGACTCCATAACCTTCCTCCAGGAGAGCAGTAGGGCCACCAGTACAGTGTACAGAAACAGACAAAAGGGTAGTATAAAGGGTGTCCCTTTATACCGACCTCGCCGCCGAGGTCTTCCGCGACCCCGACCTCCCGAGTAAATACTGATATTATAACTTAACTAATTAATACTGATACTTATAATAATCCATCCTTGGTCCAGCCTGTCCCTCTTGCTGTCCTCCTGTCAAGCGACACCTTAAGCCGAGGTTCGTACCCCATAGGGGGTGCCCTTAGCGAGCGCTCGCCTAGTTTTAATTAGTATAGTTTTTGCCCCTGGCTGGAGGCTTTAAGTCTAGAAGCTCAAGGCAGCCACAGGAAAACCCGGCTAAGCAGCCACGACCTTAGTGGTCACTTGCGAGATGCCGTAGCTACAAACAAAAATGTATCGTGTGCATCAGGTAGTCAGTACGTGAACTATATTTTTTAAAGAATGTAAATATTTGTTTGAAATGAAAAACGCAAGTCAAAGTCAAATAATTTATTTCAATTAGGCACATACAAGGCACTTTTGAACGTCAAAATTTATAAAAAAATAGAATTGATTCTAGTCGCCCCTTCACAAATGTAGTTTTCATATGGAGAAAAATGGGCAAGAACCTCTACCGTTACGCATTTAAAATGTTTTACAGTATTTTGAATACTAACCTACATTAATTATATGATTATATGTGAAGACGATGCACCTAGAATAAAATTACCATACCACAATTGGTAAAATAAATTCAAAATGAAACAATGATAGATAAACTAATACCTATTATTAACCCAGCAGTTTCCGTTCATGATAAATGATGACTTAAGGAACTACCTTTAAACTCTAATATGTCAACCTGACATTAGTATACTAAATAAAGCCTTGCACTCAATACTGTAGTAGATATGCTGTACGATAGTAATTCCTATTAGCTGGAATAGCTAAAACTGGAACTTTTCAAGTCACGCCAAACCAAGCCTCAATACTGTTCACCAGTGTTCCAAATTCTATATACGATTATTAAAAGTTCATTGCCGTCAAGTAACTATATTAGGTACTTGTTAGTGTAAAGACTAAATCATTAAAACATATATTTAAAACAAATGTGTCAATAATTAGTGACATACACTTCAATAGTTACACGGCGGACAGGCCAATGTCTGTCCATTACTTGTAAATTTTTGACGCACAAACGATATAAAAGACAATGCATACGCTTCTTTACTATTTAAAACAAACTCATCTCAACCACTTCATAATCACACGCTATTATTTTTCTTTCTACGCCTAAAATAAAACGTTTTTGTTGGTCGATGATGGTGACCAATCGATTCGATCCATTAAAGTTAGTGATCATTTTTGTGACTTAGCATAAATAATAATTGAGTCTGATTAGGCCGAATCTAGTTGGTTCCATCACAAATAGTGCTGTAGTAAGAATGTTGCCATGGAAGTGTTGGGGGATCCACCTCTATTAAAACTAGGCGAAATAATACGTTTTTCATCGTAATATTAACCCCTCATGATTATCTTTATCTTCGTAATGTCGATGATTCCATAAATTATTATTTTTATTTTTCGAACACTTTTGCAGTCATCATAATCCGACGTAATAGTGACTAATGCCGACGTGTGTGTCTGGATTGAGGAGCCATGTCTCATATCGGAACGAGGTTACTACCAATATTTAGTAGTAAATTAGCCGATTTTGTAAGCCGGATCCTGGAATTTGTAGTAAAACCCTTAAAAGTTATACGACGTTAAAGGTGGGTCCTCAATCCTGACGTCTGGATTGAGGAGCCACCTTAGAACCCGAAAACTAGCCAACGGATATTTTTGAAAAGTTTGTAGGATTTAGTAGTACCTACTTATGCGTAATCTCTACAAAAAAAAATGGGGTTTGTACGGTCGAATTTGAGATAGCTACAACGTTTTGATTTTTCATAAAAAAACATAAATTTCACCGCGCTGTATCTCGGAAAGTTATCAACCAATTACAACACCGATGCCTATAACACCGACGCCTATAACACCGACGCCTTACGCCGACGCCTATAACACCGAAGCCTATAACACCGACGCCTATAACACCGACGCCTATAACACCGACGCCTATAACACCGACGCCTATAGCACCGACGCCTATAACACCGACGCCTATAGCACCGATGCCTTACGCCGACGCTTTATGCCGACGCCTTACGCCAACGCCTTACGCCGACGCCTAACGCCGACGCCTCTAACACTGACGCCTATAACACCGACGCCTTACGCCGACGCCTAACACCGACGCCTTACGCCGACGCCTATAACACCGACGCCTATAACACCGACGCCTATAGCACCGACGCCTTACGCCGACGCCTATAACACCGACGCCTATAACACCGACGCCTATAGCAACGACGCCTTACGCCGACGCCTATAACACCGACGCCTATAACACCGACGCCTATAGCACCGACGCCTTACGCCGACGCCTATAACACCGACGCCTATAACACCGACGCCTATAGCAACGACGCCTTACGCCGACGCCTATAACACCGACGCCTATAACACCGACGCCTTACGCCGACGCCTATAACACCGACGCCTATAACACCGACGCCTATAACACCGACGCCTATAACACCGACGCCTATAACACCGACGCCTAAAGCACCGACGCCTATAACACCAACGCCTATAGCACCGATGCCTTACGCCGACGCTTTATGCCGACGCCTTACGCCGACGCCTTACGCCGACGCCTAACGCCGACGCCTATAACACTGACGCCTATAACACCGACGCCTTACGCCGACGCCTAACACCGACGCCTTACGCCGACTCCTAACGCCGACGCCTAACGCCGACGCCTAACGCCGACGCCTATAACACCGACGCCTATAACACCGACGCCTATAGCACCGACGCCTTACGCCGACGCCTATAACACCGACGCCTATAACACCGACGCCTATAAAACCGACGCCTATAGCACCGACGCCTATAACACCGACGCCTATAGCACCGATGCCTTACGCCGACGCTTTATGCCGACGCCTTACGCCGACGCCTTACGCCGACGCCTTACGCCGACGCCTAACACCGACGCCTTACGCCGACGCCTATCGCCGACGCCTAAAACCGACGCCTATAACACCGACGCCTAACGCCGACGCTTATAACACCGACGCCTATAACTCCGACGCCTTACGCCGACGCCTAACGCCGACGCCTATAACACTGACGCCTATAGCACCGACGCCTATAGCACCGACGCCTTACGCCGACGCCTATAACACCGACGCCTATAACACCGACGCCTTACGCCGACGCCTTACGCCGACGCCTAACACCGATGCCTATAACACCGACGCCTTACGCCGACGCCTAACGCCGACGCCTATAACACCGATGCCTAACGCTGACGCCTATAACACCGACGCCTATAACTCCGACGCCTTACGCCGACGCCTAACGCCGATGCCTATAACACCGACGCCTATAGCACCGACGCCTATAGCACCGACGCCTTACGCCGACGCCTATAACACCGACGCCTATAACACCGACGCCTTACGCCGACGCCTAACGCCGACGCCTATAACACCGACGCCTTATGCCGACGCCTTACGCCGACGCCTAACGCCAACGCCTATAACACCGATGCCTAACGCCGACGCCTATAACTCCGACGCCTATAACTCCGACGCCTTACGCCGACGCCTAACGCCGACGCCTATAACACCGACGCCTATAGCACCGACGCCTTACACCGACGCCTTCGCCGACGACTTACGCCTACGCCTAACGCCGACGCCTATAACGCCGAAGCCTATAACACTGACGCCTATAACACCGACGCCTATAACACCGATGCCTATAACACCGACGCCTATAACACCGACGCCTACAGCACCGACGCCTTACGCCGACGCCTTACGCCGACGCCTAACGCCGACGCCTATAACACCGACTCCTATAACACCGACGGCTATAACACCGACTCCTATAACACCGACGCCTTACGCCGACGGCTTACGCCGACGCCTAACGCTGACGACTATAACACCGCCGCCTTACGCCGACGCCTAAAACACCGACGCCTTACGCCGACGCCTAAAACACCGATGCCTATAACACCGGCGCCTATAACACCGACGCCTTCCGCCGACGCCTAACGCCGACGCCTATAACACCGACCGGCCTTAACCTAACTAAAATAATAACAAACTAAAATAAAGTGTCTTAAAATTCCGCATCGCTGTCGACTGATAATGTACCAAAGAGACTGACGGCTTGTCAAATAATGTATTTACAGGAAGTATAATCACCAGAGTCAACAATTCAACTCACTAAGTTAGAATTGGCCTCAAATGGCATGATTTCGTTGAAGTATTCGGACAATTTAAACTGAGTCGTAGGAATGATTGTAATGAGTTTATTTTTTTGTATAACCTATATAAACTGTGGCGAAGCCAAAAAAGGAGTGTTATGTGTTTGACCTGAATGTTTATCTATGTATGTCCGTCCCTATGTTCCCTCGTAACTACTAAACGGCTAAACCGATTTACATGAATGATATGTCGTTAGATTCTTCTTTATTGCGTGAGTAACACTGAATGTTTGTCAATGTAAAAAAAAATTGTAAGGCGGCGACTCCTTCAAGCTAATAGACCCGCAAATGGTCCAAAATTTTAAGGGAATATCGGGTAGCAAGATTACGTTACGCCCGCGAACACGCACAATGGGAAGACGAAGAATCGGCAAGAGTAATGTTTTCTGACGAATCTAGATTTATGCTGTGTGCAAGTGACGGGCGGCGAAGAGTCTACAGACGGCCAGGGGTAGATTTTATTCCAGCTTGTTTTTAGGAAAAAGTGCCGGTTGGCAGTGGATATGTTATAGTTTGGGCTGGAATCTCTTTAGAGCGTCGCTCGGAGTTAGTGCTGATGCTGAAAATTCTTTGTGATTTCTTTTTTTATTCTTGGTGTTTGTTTATTTATTCTATGGGATATTGCTCTTTTAGTTTTTTTTTTTCATTTTTTTTATTCTTGGTGTTAATATTGTGTTCATAATTTAAGTACTGATTGGTGAAGAATTATTCATGTGTAAGTAAAACTCTGTTTATGATCATAGTTTGAATTATTTATGGTCACCCTATTCACTAATTTGTTAAGGAATGTTTATTTTATTAATATCTTTTGAAATACTGATTGCGCAGGATGTTGGATTACGCCAATATTTAGAAATTTCTACTAAATGTGTTATTGTTATCCGATTTGATCAACTACTTTACTACGTACACATCATTTCTATAGGCCGAAATGATATAGCTTTTCCGTTTTATTTTTATTAGACAAATTCGAGCACATTTACTACTAAATCATACTAAAAAAATATTGTAATTGGTTGATAACTTTCCGAGATACAGCGCGGCGAAATTTATGGTTTTTTATGAAAAATCAAAACGTTGTAGCTATCTCAAATTTGACCGTACAAACCCCATTTTTTTTGTAGAGATTACGTATAAGTACCACTAAATCCTACAAAATTTTCAAAAATATCCGTTGGCTAGTTTTCGGGTTCTAAGATGGCTCCTCAATCCAGACGTCAGGATTGAGGACAAATTCCAGGATCCGGCCTACAAAATCGGCTAATTTACTACTAAATATTGGTAGTAACCTCGTTCCGATATGAGACATGGCTCCTCAATCCAGACACACACATGCCGACGGCACATAAAATATAGAGATAATTTTTATTTCGGTAACCAGAATTAATACTGGTTGTATTCAATTTAAGGTAACCTTTAAAAATACCTGTAAATTTTATAAATTTTATAACCGAAATAATACCCGTATTGAACATACCGGTTTCGGTCCCTGCCTATAGTACACCCACATTTCGCCAGTTATGTTTAAACCCCATTAGTAGGGGGCAAACCTATCGCTTACCATCAATGGGGCACAAATCTAGACTCCGGTCTGCTACTGAGAAATTCCTTATATTGATAAGGAATTTCTCAGTAGCAGACCGGAGTCTAAACCATTTGCAAGTAGAATATAGTGAGGATATTGATCCTCACTATATTCTACTTGCAAATGGTTTGTAGAATTCTCTAATACGCCATGGGCTCTTGAAGGTTTATATCATGTCCTTTTAATCTATCTATTTAAATAAAAATGAATCCCTATTTCCCTTGGTAACGCCATCACGCGTGAACGGCTGGACCAATTTCGCTAATTCTTTTTTTGTTGTGTTTGTTATTGTAAGGAGAAGAATAATACAGAAAAAAAAAATAAGAAAAGTTTCAGAAAACTTAACGACTATTTTAACTTCGCGCGTTGGACAGTTAACGCATTTGATGAATGTGAATTTAGTAGAGTAGGGTAGGTAGGGTGGCTAGGTAGGGTAAGTAGGGTAGATAGGGTAGGGTAGGTAGGGTGGGTACGGTAGGTAGGGTAGGTAGGGTAGGTAGGGTAGGTAGGGTAGGTAGGGTAGGTAGGGTAGGTAGGGTAGGTAGGGTAGGTAGGGTAGGTAGGGTAGGTAGGGTAGGTAGGGTAGGTAGGGTAGGTAGGGTAGGTAGGGTAGGTAGGGTAGGTAGGGTAGGTAGGGTAGGTAGGTACGTGCGCCGTAGATAAGTACATAGTGCTACCCGTGCGAAGCCGGGGCGGGCAGCTAGTAATAATACGAGTATAATTTAAAGATTTTTTTTATTTCTTCGGTTTACCCCAACAACCTCAGGAAATAACGAACTGACACACGACATTTCAATTTAGTAATTATCTGTAATTGTTCAGTTTTTTGTGCAGTTGTATTATTCCAGTATATAAATAGCTTCAGAATCGTTGATAATTTTATAGCACGGTACTAAGAATTCTTGGTTAAGGCGACGATAACCGACTTTTAATAATTTTAAATTGAAGATCACGTCTAAACGAGTTGTGTTAATTATTTGAGAAAAATGTATGTGTAGCATTTTCTTAATAACTTAATGTAGGAATATTTATGAGAGAGAATATGTTTATATTACATAGTGAAATAAATTTGTAAAGTTATATCTAACGCGGATAAAAAAATGAGAATCACGCAAAATCTATCTTGCGTATTATTCTGAAACCTTCACTATTTTAAAGATAATTTAATTATTGATCTTTTAGTATACGTGTTTTATTTAAAATACCTTTTGTTTTATGTTTAATAAATTAATAATGCGTCTTATTTGGGACAGTGCTCCTTGATGGGCGAATCCTATTACTGGCTGGACGAACGACGTGTTGCATGAGCTCAATATAGAACACGTTAGCAAAGCATTTATTTCAAATAAACCAATTACAGGCACTTTTGAATTGTCAAGATGAAGCTAGTTGCCCATTCCAAAGCTTAGTAGATTCCTATGGAGAAGAACGGGCAAGAAACTCCACGGACACTCTTTGAAATCAAAATATTTTTACAAAACTGGTACACTGGCATATAGGTATCTGCATCTTAAGGAAAATGTATGTGCGGTGCACCGCATATTACCGGAAAATAAATCAAACGTGGCAGATAACGAACAATAAAAACAATGCATAAACAATTTAAGTCATTATTAATTCCAGATAATTCATTATATTCCAAACTAGCTTTAGCCCGCCACTTCGCCCGCGCGTATGTCGGAAATTATCCCATGGCAACGTACTATCGATATCGGGATAAAAAGTAGCCTAAGTCCTGTCCTAACCCAGGTAACAGACAGAGTTACTTTCTCATTTATGATGTTATTATAAAGTATGGATTTATGACCTTAATTAAAATATAACAAAAAAAACCGACCAAGTGCGAGTTTGACTCGCGCACGAAGGGACAATATTTTGCATAAAAACGCCTAAGAAAATGTTTCTTGTATTGCAGTAAAATTAAGGGCCCCCTTTATTTTTTTGTGGGACAAATACATTGCAGATTTCGTTATGCAGATCAGGAACATCAATAATCCCCCTAAGAATTTTAAATATTACAGTCATCTGATCTCGCAACCGTCTTACTGAATGCTTTATGATCTTTTTCCAAAGCTTACGTATACCGCTTTTCAAAAGGGTTCCATACGCACGCACTAGACCCAAGTTTGCTACGGACCAATGCCCCAAAAACAAGCTTGATATCGTGGGAGTTGTGGAAGTCACTACAGGTCCTTAAAACACATTACATAGGTTTTTGCCACAAAACATACATACGTACCTAAATACCTAGTGGAAAATCAGTTATTTCAAGTGCTATGGAGGTTAGAATGTTATCATGGCAGCGGATAATCGTGAATCATTTATAAGCAAGATCATGCGGTTACTTGAACACAATTAATAACCACGTGCCTTTTGCCTCTGTTAATTCAGTTCTGGCAATAGGCAGATAACACCATCGAAACTTCAAGATATACTTTAACGTTATGAGGTCTCCACATGAAAGTTATTCGCTGAATGATATCGACAAGACGCAATCTTGCGGTTGGGTTTCTGTTGCCCAAGACTTCTTTGTATAGGTATTTCATAATTTTTAGGGTTCCATACCCGAAGAGTGCCAATCGGAACCCTATCACTAAGCCTCCGCTATCCGTCTGTCTGTCTGTCAGCGAGCTGTATCTCATGAACTCAGGTACACAGTTGAAAATTTCACAGATTATGCATTTCTATTGCCGCTTTAACAACAAATAATAAACGTTCAATAAAATAAAAAAATAATGGGAACAATAAAAGCTTGATTTTGAAAAAAAAAATTCTTATCCTGGCATGTGGACTGCCAGGATAACAATTTTTGCCAATAGTCACATTTCTTATTTCCATACAGTAATATTGCCAAATTAATCAAAACAGGTAAATTTTTGACGGCTATTTGCCACGTTGCCAACTTTATGAATAAAAGATGAAAAATAATAATATTCTTCGTTTAGTATTTTCATTTATTTGCTAAATAATGTACGGTGGTACGGAATCGTTCGTGTGCGAGTCCAACTCGCACTTGGCCGGTTTTTTAAATACTTGTTAATTATTTAGGATGAAAAGTAGCCTACATCGATCTCCTTTATCAACAGTCATGGAAGCCGGGTTTATAACACCTAAGTTAAATTTATCCACTTATTAACTTTTTTGTTGGAACTGTGGTTAGCGGTTTTTACAATCTTGTAGCAATTCCCTTCTATATTTATCTATACCTACTACTAATAATGAAGTTAAAGGGTTTGTTTGTTTGTTTGAGCGCGCTAATTTCAGCACGCGCGTAGCATGACAACCATAGAAAATGGTTTTCTACGGGTTTTGTCGACGGAAAAATAGATAAAATGACAGATTGTGATTGTTTTATCTGTCATTTTGTCTATTCTTCCGTCGACAAAACCCTTTTTTATTATATTCATGCTAAGCGTGCTCGAACGATTTGAAAAAATCTTTTTGTGTTTGCTAGCCCAATTCTTTGTCATTTAACATGGACTAGGAGCCAATCAAAAATAAAAAAAAGTCTGAAAGAACGCTAAGCGCGTACGCGGACAGGCAATGCGATGCGACGGGGTGGGACTGGGAACAAGAAATTTCATGTGAATGAAGTCGCGGGTAAACGCTATTGTCTCATAAAGTCAAAAGCTTGTTCTTTATTAAGTTTAGTCTTTAGGTAACTATAAGTTTTAAAGAAAAGAAAGAAAGAAAAAGTATTTATTGAGACTCGCACAGGGAATCACACATTAAACTAAAAACACACTAAACATAAATAAAAAACATAGTAACATTAAAATTTAAAGAATGAAGTCCCGTACGAGGCCAAAAGGCTCCTATCTCAGCATGATGCCGCGACATTAAAAAAAATAAAAATGTCGCAGCGCTGGTATTCTGATAGGGCCCGCAGTGATGTCACGGATAGATACAGAATTAAATAAATATAATAAAAAATACAAATAAATAGGTGTGTGAAATACAGTGAAGTGTAAAATATATGTAATTCGCGTGCGATGCAGGCGCATCCGACGTAACATCAGTTACCTAACCTTTGAGCCTTTGGCTTTGGTTTTTTTTAGCTTTAGGTTTTAGCCATTAAGTTCTGAATTGAGCTCACAGCTCCACGATAGGTAATCGTGGAGCTATGAGCTCAATTCACAACTGAAAAATGCTTGCACTGACTGGACAGGTCCACTCAAATCTGTGTGGTTTATTCCTTAAAAGACCATTTCAGACACCAATCTACATGGTCCTCATATGGCTCGACCAAGATTATGTCTGGACTTTAAAAGAGACTGCGACCTCTGAGTTTGTTTCGACCTATCTTCTCAGGGTAGTAGATAACAAACGCCGAACTCATCTAGCCTATTTAGTTTTTTTTTTTTATATGACGTTTAGTAGTGATTCCAATATCCTATTTACCTTTTATTTTATCCTATTTATTTTTATTTATTTATATATTTACTTCAGACATAATTCTAGTCCACAGTTTTACACTCATACAGCTCAACTTAGAGCTGGCATCAATTGAGACAGACACAATGTGGGGTTGCTTGTTGTTGATCAATTATACTTTTATGCTGATTAACGATAGCTTTATCCCTAAATAACCAATGCTAATGAAGGAAGATAAAAGTACCTATTCAATAAACCAGAATATTTATAATCAGATAACTTATTAACTAACTGAATTATTGCAGACAACTCTAAACATCTACTTGTTAATAATTATATTTCAGATCGCCGCGAAGTAAAATTGGGAATCAAACGAGCTTACCTGTTAAGCGAAGTCTTGATTCTAATTTTATGAATGGCGATCTGAAATATAATTACCCACCCGCCACTAGCTAACAGCCTAAAAGCTGCAATAATTAATGTATCTAATTCACTTATCCTTTCAGGAAAACCTAGTGAATTTAAGTATGCGGAACTACTCTGTACAGAAAACAGAGCTTGTTCCTCATCTTAAGGATCTCTAAAAATAAGTGACAGTTCGGTGTTACCAACTAACGAGGAAGATAATCCTATTTATAAAACATTTACAATATTTTATCTCTAAAAAACGCGATGATAAACGGCGCGTATTAAGGAATACTACTTTTTAATAATTATATTTCAGATCGCCGTTCATAAAATTAGAATCAAGACTTCGCTTAACAGGTAAGCTCGTTTGATTCCCAATTTTAAGCTTGTGTTGACTATAGTCTGCATTTAATTAGATATCCTAACAAATTCGAAAGTAAGTTGGTTTGTTTGTTACGCTTTCACGCTAAAACGGCTGAATTTGAATGAAATTTGGCACATGCGTAGACGATGAACTGGGTCCTAACCCAGGTCATTGGCTATATCATCATCGAAATATCGGGATAAAAAGTATCCTATATCCTAATATAGGATACTTTTTATCCCGATATTTCCGCAGGGTCGAAACTTATGCGGGTGAAACCACGGGGCGCAACTAGTTTATTATAAATACTACACGTATGTAAAGGTTTCTTGGCTTATAGGTATTATTTTCATTTAAAATTAGGAAGTGGTGTAGGTATCTAATAACGTGACGTGCTGATGACACGCATCATCACTATCAGAATGTTAGCATTCTAATCTCAATCTTTCAAAAAGACCTCTAATTTACCGACCTTTTGGACAAGTTTTTAGGGTTCCGTTGGTGGAAATTTTCTATGGATGAATAAGAAAGAAAGAAAGAAAAATAAGTTTATTTGTCACAGAAACACGTGCATAAAAAAAGATGAAAAACAAAAAATTAAAAAAAAAAATGAATGATAAAATGTCAGAAATGCCGTTTGGGGAAAACGAACCACGGAGCACACATAGTTGATGTATGAATTCTGTTGTAAAACATGTGTTCTGTTATAGAACCACATCCGCCCATGATGGGAAAGCTGTAGTATCAGGTACAATGCCAAGCTACAAGCCAAGGTATAGAGAATTCTCCACTAAATGATCAGCCGACGTATTCTGTAAATAAAAAACTCACCGTGAAGACTTAGGTGAAGTGAGCTGTCAATAGTGTCAATCTCTAGCATTAGGTGGAATGACAGCTCACTCCACGCTCACTTCACCTAAGTTTTCACGGTGAGAAGGTTACAGAATAGCACTGCTGAAGCAAGTTAGGTATTCTAGATCATAGCTTAATTCTTTAAAAAAGTTTAGTACGTCGGTTGGTGACAATACTTTAGATTTCGATTTTTTTATATAACAAAACGAAAACGATAACAAATATTTATGGAAAATGGCGCGTTGATTTTGTTTTTTCCGCTAGCGGTGCGCGCGCGGGTATAAATAAAGGCACTGGCAAAACCGCTGAACAGCCTATATAAAAATATAATAAACACAAAATAATAATTTGAATACGCAAATTAATATTAATATTTATAGTGAAAAATATATCATTTTGATGAAATATTATGTTAATTTATCATATTTTATTTATTTACATAGTAGGCATAAAAAAGGCAAAAACCAAACTCCATACCATAGAAAATAGAAGGCAAGAAGTCTCTACGATCAGATTAAAAAAAGCAACAAATCTCTGGTCGGGTGAAAGTCGACAATGCTCATTTAATAGTATAGGATAGTTCATACTAGTTCCATGTCTTCAAAGTCAATTTCTATATACAAATTCCATACTGCCATGATAGTAGGTACTTACTAATTCCATACTGCCATGTCGCGTTTCAAAATTTGCCAAACAACAATGGCCGCTAATGTATGGTGTAGGTGTAGTGATGTGGTAGTATGATCTTCAAGTTTTGGTAATATCGATGTTACGATTTTTTATGTAGTATTTCATCAGTATTTTTTATATTGAATAACTGTCAAATAAAAAACAAATCCATTGAAATATGTTCCTATGTTAAACCGTGAAAACGAATAAGATACAATAAAATTTTGCACTGGTTGAAAAAAACTTGATAAAAATATTGAAGACTTGAAAAAAATGCGCACGCACGGGTACTTACGTACGTTTTGTATGTCAAAGATTATAAAAAAATTGCTTATGCTAACCAAATACCTACCTGACAAATAATACGAGACGAGCTTACAGATGGTGCAGGTCAGGAGTCACCAAATGGCGGACCGCGGTCCGGATCCAGACCGCCGACCTATTTTGTGCGGACTTTTAGTAAACTTATTGGTGATCCTGCTCGTATTTCTTCTTCCCTCGGACATGCTAAATGTCAAGGACAAAAACATTTTATAATGAGTATTTCGACAAGTAGGTAACGATATATTGTATTGGCCAGTTAGCTCGGAGGATTTAAGATCACTTGAAGCGGATATGATTGAAGTTTCAATTCTCAGAAACAGTGTTCCTTTCGACATTCGATATTGAATGACGACGTTCGGCAATACGTTGGTTCGAATTCACGCCAACCCGTACTATTTTTGAAGGTATTCGTTATGAGTCGTAACAAACTCAATGTTAAAGCAGTATAATATTCTAAAACTTGAGGGATCCTCATATTATCTATAGACCTACGACATTATTTTATAAGGAAAAAAAGACCGCATCTTTAAACGCGGGCTAGCTCCAACATCATCTTGAAAATCCTAGCTGAAAAGCACGATTATTGTCACCATAATAATTATAAATACATTATGTAATTGGTTTCTTTTTCAATTAAGGAGTATTAAATACTCCTTGAACAAATAGTCGATTTATTATGTCAATCACTGGCATTTCAATGACAAGATAAATTAAGATGAGATAAAAAGGATGTGGGTCGCATATGGTCAGTCGTTTGACGTTTGTAAAAATTCAAAATCCATCCCAGTTTTCGCTTTTATTGTTAAATATAATAATAGTTTAAATAAAAGTTAAGAAACTCACATAGGAGTACACGTATTATCACACCCACTGTTAAAACAGTGGGTGTGATAATACGTGTACTAATTCTATTTAGTGCGTATTTAATCAGTGACACGTAGATATGAAACCAACTGAACAGACATCTGTGCTGCTGGGGAGTTTGTTGCGCCGCTTCTTCTTCCCAGCTTAAGCACTTGGAAGCGGTGAAGGGTGGGCGTTTTTGGGGGACTGTCTTATGTAATTTTAACGTTCGAAAAGTGCTGATTCTCAGCCTAATTTGAATAAATGACTTTTGATTTTTGAATTTTATGCGTCTAATTCCCAGGCAAATTCAATGTTATTGCTTTTGGCGAGTTGCGACCAAATCCAGATTAGTTGTCTGTGGCGCACATTACCACACTAGTGTGATAATATAAAGTAAAAAGCACGCGTGTTTAATACTCTGTATTATGAACCTAAAAGCTGTTCAATAAGCACCACTTTACGAGCGAGGCTGTTGAAAAAAATATAACAACACAAAATAATGTTTTGAATACGCAAATTAAGATTAATATGTAGTGAAAAATATATAATTTGATAAAATATTATCTTAATTTATCATATTTTATTTATTTATACAATAGGAAAAAAAGGCATGAAGTCTCTTTGATGAGATTTAAAAAAGCGCACATCTCCGACTAGTAAATAGTTATCTGTGGTGCACATTACCGCACTAACATTGTAATATAAAGTAAAAAGCACGCGTGTTTAATACACTGCATTATGAACCTAATAGCGGTTCAATAAGAGCAACTTTACGAGCAAGTGTGTTGAAATTATATTACGTTCGAAACGAATATTTAAAATTTTATAATCGTTCGAATTTTACGTTTTCTCCGCGCGTTTGGGCTAGGCCCACAGTGCTCTTCAGAGGAGCGGCACAGCGGTAGCCTCTGTAGTCGGTAAAGTGTCGCTCGTCGAGCCTAGCGGGGTAATTACGTAACACAAACAATGGCAATGCCGTTCATTTTGACAGTTCAACAAAATTCATTGCTTGATTTACGTTGTCTAGCTTACGAATATTTCAAACATAATGTGATGCGATGGATTAGCAATTTCCTTTAAAATCCGTCGGATAGTGATTGAAAGTGTGTTACGCAATTGCTGGTGAGCTGTGCGCCGTCTGTGAGTCACGGAACTGTTTAACAATTATATCATGCTTAGAAGATGATTGTCACAATTACCACGGTAAAAAATAAACTAAAATTGTCGCATTTTTATCAAGACCCGTAGAGCAAAAACTAGCCAATAAGTAGTACTAATTAGCATAGTTGTAAGTTGTAACATAAGCACGGATGTAAAACATAATTATATGTTGTGTTCTCTTATCGCTGTACAACAAAATAAGTTGCACAAATAAACGATGCAATTTGTTAAATAATATTGACTTTCACGATTTATTTAATTTTTTCAATCACGTAATCTATACTGGTTCTACCGTATTCTGGTTTCATACTTCCAATATCTACTTAGTCAGGGTCATTATTTGTAGGGGAAAACAGTTTCTATAAAAATTACTACTTACTCGTTACTAGTTGTATTCCTTGTGAATGCTACTACGTACGCCGTACTACGTGGCCTACGCTACGCAAGCCTACGCTACGCAAGCTAACGCTACGCGAGCCTACGCTACGCAAGCCAACGCTACGCGGGACAACGCTTCTCTACATAGACTAAGCTGTCAGCATACTATATGTAGTTGATTTCTCGAACTTCACAACACTATGTCGTTTATCAACTTTTTGAATTAACGTTTTTAGGGGTATGAGGAACAGGGTGTAAAGTTCACTCATCCACCATAGAAAAGGGAGGATACTCCGACCAGACGGGTGTCATGTCTGGCGGGCAATTGCCCAGAGGTTGAAGTGGTGAGCTTGTATATATGTCCACCGCGCGGTAAACTCTAATTGCGCGATGCAGGATTTGAGTGACGTCAGGATGTTGTATGACGTCAGGTCTTTGATGCGTAGTTCGCATGTGGCGATGTAGATGCCGCCACAAGTTTTTCTTTCAACCGACGACTTGACATCAATATACCGACAAACAAATCAATAGTCGTACCTACTGAAATGAAATCAGCTGCGAGACGAATACCGTCATAATTGTACAGTGGTTCGACTGATATTACTTACAGTGTGTATAGGTACTACATAATTACACCTAATAACATAATTAGTATCATGCTGCCTTCAGTATACCTTTGTCTTTTCCGTGTACTATTTGCTCCTCATTCGTAACAAAACATCACGCCCATTAGCAGTATTAGCGATTTGTTAGCCATTGAATAATGCATGATGCAAACACATATTGATACTATGTACGTTATATGTAGTTAGATAGCTACCTAAGAATTAAAAAAACATAAAAATGAATGTCCTTTACAAACTTGGGGGGTGGTATGTCGAGTTTAGGTACTTGTTAAGCTTAGTAGTAGCTTTTTCAGTAATATGAGCATATGCATTATCAGCCTATAATGTTCCCACTGCTGGGATACAGGCCTCCTCTCGGTGAGAAGGAGTGGGCCATTATCCACCACGCGGGCCCAGTGCGGGTTGGTTGATGTCACATGTCTTCGATTTTTTTTGGTTCTTAGACATCCGGTTTCCTCACGATGTTTTTCCTTCACCGTTTTGAGAGAAATGGTGATGAAATAATGTACACTAAGTAAAGTAACAAACCAGTTTTTTTTCCAGTTTAAACAAGTATGTAGTAGGTCCTTATATATTTCTGGTCACTGAAAAACACCGTTTAAGCTTTCTTTATTCTAAAATGATGTTTCAAGTAAGTAGTACGGTTTTTTCAGTTAGCCGCTGCTTTGCTGGCTGCTCTTTAAAATAGGAGCGTGATTTTGATGGAATAAAGATGGATGCCTAAAAGTTTGACGAGAATATCAGGATTTTGTCTATGCAGCTATTACAGCCTAGTGTAATTATGCGCTGTACGATTTGTTGTAATATTCTATTTATAAAATAATTATCATTTCAGCATTTCAGTTATTTATTTCATCAGATATAATGTGTCACACATAAGTCACAATTAACAGTGAATGCAACTATTGTTACAAAAAAACTCGTGATAAATTCAATTAACTTTAAAAAATTTAATTAACAAACTATTTGCGTGTAGCGCTGCATTAAATCACACTCGATGCAATTTTGTAATAAATTCCTCTTAGAAAAATAATCAGATTTTGAATAATTCAGTGATGTTTACTTGATACGTCAGCAGAATAATTATTTAAAATTAGGTATTTAGGTCTTAAGGGATCCTTGGTCTTTCAAGTTGAGTAATGCTTTGTTTCTTAACACATTGTCTATGACTAAATAATTTATTGAGTAATTAGGATCTACAGACTTGCTTAGATTCATTGATGTGGATCTAATTAAAATAGCTTCAGTGTATGAGATTCCGGATTCCGTTTCCGAGTGAATCTGCTTTTTTTCGAATTTATTTATTAGATTAGCAGAATTTAGATATACATAGGTAATATTTTTAGGAGAAATGGTTACTGCCTTATTGTATTTTTGTAAGAAACAGCAGATATTTTTTTAAAGAAATCCTTTTGCTTTTAATAAAAATGTTTTACATTTATGAGTGGCATGGCAATCATGGCATGGTATGTATTATAGGAATTAATGATTTAGATTATTAAACGTTGGTGCTCTGTATTTTATTTGAACCAAGACGTACCTATTACGGAACAACGTAAGTAGTTCGAAAACACACAAATAAAATACCTACAGGACATGACATAAAATAAATAGATGCACTTAAAATAATTAAAGACCAGCTAAGATAACATCAAATTAATCCAAAGTCTCGTATTTCAGTACATCCAGACGTATCCTGTGTCTGCTGGGTTTGTTTAGATAAAACAATTATTAAAGTGGGACAAGACACTAGAATACGTTCGTTTGCATAGTCTGAATAGCGAATGAAAGGGACAAGAGCGCGGGGGCGCATTCATGTTTAGCTAGAACGATACGTACAGCTTTTATATAAAAGAAGCGCTCAGTTTCGCAACCATTCGAATTTGGAATCTCGGCGCGAGGAACGCTGGGAGACGGAACGCACCCGATTTTTGCGCGCGAAAAGTGACAGATCTTATTTTTTTTTTTTTACCACAAACATTACTTAATTCGTCAATATGGCTGTTACAAGTGCTAGGAATATTGTGAATTTGAAAGAAACAGGGCATTTTGAACGAGAAAATGCAAGGATCGATAAATATACGGTAAGTGATAATGGGAACGACTGAAAATTATTTGATAACACACACAACACTTTACTCAACAAGAAAAGTCCGTTGCATGCCTGCATCCTCATCATGAGAAAGAAAACGATATAACTACCTAGTAGGTAATCAAGTAGTACCGAAATGATTTTTAGGAAATCTAATTCAACGATTACATACCATAATGCAGAGAAACTAAAATTTGATCTACCGTCTATTTCTAATTATGCCTTGAAACATGATGAAAAATTATTTATTTTCAAGGGTTACAACTAAAATTTAATATATTGTAGGCGTTTATTTCTAATTCCATGCAATATAAGTAGGTTCTAACACCTAGGCATACAAGTACAAATTTCCCTCTATTATTACAGATTTCACCTTGATGTCCACTGTTAGTCTCAAGATAATTATTTATCTAATATGTACCTATCAATAACATAATAATTGATACCTAGGTCAGTGTTATTAACTGTGCTGAAGGCATCATTCTTCCAATCAATATATTGATTAATTTTAATACATAACTGAACTCGTGACGTTCCCGCTTTTTAACCGATTTCAAAAAAGGAACAAGCTGTTTATGTTCGTTTGCATGTTTTTTTTTGTCTATGTTTGTCGTTATTGTCGTCAAAATTGTGGACAGATTTTGTTTTTTTCTTTTTATTTCGTTGAGGAACTTTGCTTGGGTAGTTTCCCCTTTATAATTTTTTTATTTTAATGATTTTTTACAACTCATTTTAACGCAAACTTAATGTTACCACAAATGAATGAAAGCCCTGTGCTCAATTATTATAAAAAATTATATACTTATTAAAGTCGCTTTTTGTGTCTGTCTGTTTGACCGCGTTGATCTCCTAAATTACACAATAAATATTGATGCGGTTTTCACCATCATTTTAGGGAATTTATGCCGTAAGGTTTATGTATATAAACCCACTACACTGAAATATAGTAACCTAAGTAACTTAGTAACCTAGACCTACCTTTTTTGTCAAGTCTTATAAATCGTGCGAAGCAGGGGCGGCAGGTAGCTAGTTTTAAATAAAGCAAAGGAATAAAATCTTTCATCCTAAAAATAGCTGCAGATGCATTTCAGTGCAACCCATTCTAAATATAAATTGCACTATTTGACGTCGGTTTCGTTTCATTCCGCTGTACGGAATAGTTATTGAGGTCATCATTTTAAATTTTAAGACTAGATGACATGGTGAACTACGTACCACGTAAAACAACATTTAATTTTTTTCGATGTTTTCGCTGTACCTTTGACTTTTTCCTAAACCGCCAGTATTGAGGCGAACAAAACAAATCGGTTGAGCCATTTTCGAGTTTTTGCGAGACTAGCGCACGGCAATTGATTTTTATAATAAGTAGATTAAATTAAACATTGTCGTTCCTAGATTTTAATTTTGATATGTATTTTTTTTTTATTTCTCTTCCAATATTTCACCTACCTAATAAAACCTTTTCGACTGCTTTACGTGATCAAAAAGGTTTCATTGACTTTTAGGTAAACATTACTTTAAGTACTATTTTATTAACTGCCACAATTTTTTCTCCTTTATTCATAAGTGTTGCTTAAAGTTGATTAGCAACTGTTTAACCATACATTTTTGGCGTTCAAACGTCTCTTAACGTTAATGATCGTTTATGAATAAACCCCAATGTGAATGGGGTGCTCCTGGTCAAACCGTGTTCCATATGTTGGAGTGTCCAAAGTACTCGTACAGCTGCACTACTGAGGACCTAAAAACGCCACTGATGCCGCCTACTCAACTCATCTACAACAAAAATAACAATAACAACAATATTTTTACCTTTGCCATCAACTGGAAAAGAAGAATAATAACCTATTTATTTTACCCAATGTCCATATTGTGGTGGGACAACAATGATCCTAAACTTTGCTATGGATAATGTGAGAAACTAACAGCTAAGCAGCATCAACTAAGTTCTACGTTTATTTGTAGACAAGTCGTAACTACATCATCTGCCATCTTTTCCCATCTATGTTGGGGTCGGCTTACAGTCTAACCGAATTTGAATACAAGTATTTTACATGGAGCGACTGCCTATCTAACCTCCACACAACCCAGTTACTGGGTAATACGATACCCCTTGGTAAGACTGGTTGTCAGACTTTCGGACTTCTGACGACCCGTAACGACTGACAAAGATCCTCAAATGAAAGCCGGGACTTAACGTGCTTTCCGAGGCACGGAGGAGTCTCGGTATGTAAAGATGGTCACCCATGTACAGACCAACCTGGGCAAGCGTAGCTTGACCTGATGGTTCGCCCGTTCGGCTGTTATTACTTTACCACGAGATTACTACCTTTACGACCTTGCCTTTAACGACGATTACTATTGTAATCAAAATAAACCAACGCATTTCTCGCGATACAACGATTTTATGCAACATCCGTAGTGTAAATGGTCGTAACTCAAGGTCTTTTTTGAGAGTTACTGGGCCATCCTCTTCACTAACATTTGATATATCGTTTAGAAAGAGGATAACTCTAAACGTATTAACTAACTGCTTTAGTTCTCGTAGATTTGCCACTTCAATTCTTTACACGTTATCCCAAAATTGGTTCGCCGAAACGCTCAATAAATCGGTAAAATCCTAAGTGCAGTACAGTCATGCTATTCTGTAAACATCTCACCGTGAAAACTTGGGTGAAGTGAGCTGTCAATAGTGTCAATCCCTGTGGAATGACAGCTCACTCCACGCTCACTTCACCTAAGTTTTCACGGTGAGATGGTTACAGAATAGCACTGCTGTACTTAGGATTTTTCGGCGAAGAAAAACCTATGTTTTCACTTTCAACATAGTTTTTTCTGTTTCAAAATTTACTTATTATCCATGTGCATCAATTTCTCCGTTACTAGTGGTATTTATATTTTTAACACACTTATTGTCCCGCAAAAATGAACAAATTGTTCAGCAATGGATATAGGTAATATTGGCAAAGCCAATACACAAAACCGGTAGACCCAAACCTTCGTAACCTAACGGATAACCCAATGTAATAAATAAAGTAGCTAAATTTTTTCTGTGTATAAATCTCCAGGAATCCCTTTGGGGCCCTGTAGACCAAAAACCCCACCTCACGTCAGTCATGAAAAAAACGGGATTTAAAAAAATTAAAAATTCATGTCCCAGCGCATACCAGTCGCGTGACATCGCAAAAAAACTGTACCCTTTCAAAACATGACAGTTCTATTAGAACTGTTATGTTTTGAAAGCCCTACCCTTCATACATACAGTTCCCATACAAACTGCATAATGTTGTGAATAAATTAACAACAATTGTTATACCTATCTGACATCACGGCATAAACAATAAAATTGGCGTATATCTTCAGCCATCCTGAACTGGCCTTGTGATGCAGATCATGCAGATATCAAGTTCGTGACATGGACTAACAATTCACATTATAAATTGATAGCATGACTATATTCTGACGGCTAATAAAAACGCAGTTCTTCGTACTAGGCGTAATAATCAGTTCCGGAATCCGGATATAATAAAAAGTGTAACCGCGAATTTCTTAGTACTTGGCAGCCCGGATTCTGGATTTGTGTCCGGTTCCTGGCAATAGGCTCGATATCTATTACATGGAACTTCAAAATTATGAAATGTGTATTTATTCCGCTTTCTCTCACCACCCCGATTGGGTATTAGGTAATACGAGCATGATGTTTGTTGCACGTAATGTTATTTTGTAGAATTCTATCTATTAAGGATCTTGGATTCCATAGACTAAGTCTGTGCTTGCCTTTATTTAATTTTGAAGCAGGTTGTATTCTAGTACCTATCTAAGACCTATACCTACCTATATATCAATAGTTGTAAATTCAGTATAACTCAAACCAACACAAAGTTACGAGTATAACTTTGTACATACTGTCGAAATCGCAAAATTTTGTCCGACTTTGGATCGGCAAGTGTATGCACTATTCATTTGCAATGCAGTTAAATACATAGATACATACTGCAATGAACATTATAAAATTACCTATAGTATAAATACAAAAAACAAATTTATCAAAGAAGAAATCAGTAAAATTTTCGATAAAAATGTCACGCCCTCTTTTTCCTAATTTTTCCTTTATTCACATCCAACTTCTCGCAAGTGTAATAGTGTCCAATGAACCGCAAAAAACCCTTTGGTGGAAATTGGAAAGAAAAAGAAAATTCTTTATTATTGCACATTTTCTTTCAATTTCAAAGAAAATGGTGAAAATTTTCTTTTTTCTTAAATTTCTGTTTAATGTTGTGGAATGATAAGGTCGATAACCTATTGGATGACCTTTACACGTACAAGATAACTATTTCAAATAAGTCTATGAACATTAATATAACTATCAACATATATTCTCAAAACATGCACACACACACACTTACGTCTCAGACACATACAGACACTCGCAAACACACATTCCCCACCACACCCCCACTCACATACCACACATATAAAATATATACTTATACTTATACTCTCAAGCATTTTCGTTAATTGTTATCTTTTTATTTTCTTTTGTTTTGCGTTACTATACTTAATTAAAATATTGAATTGTACAAAAACACTAAGCAACTGATTTTCCACTTTTAGAGGGATACGGCACTGATTCTCTTTACTACAGGCTATTGTATAGCCTATCTAAGAGGACAGTACCCCCACCATTTTTGTAGCATACAAGTGTTCATTTGTAAAGTGTAACTTTTTTTTTTTTTTTTTACTGTATTCACTGCAAAACCTTTTGTGCAATAAAGTATTTCATTTCAGTATTTCATTTCATTAAAATGCACGCAATTTACATTTTATTTCCTTCGTCACATTACTTATGAGACGGCAGCTGCAGAAAACCATAGATAATATGAAACGTGTTATAAACGCATTCCACTTGATTTACTGTCACGGTCAAGGCTTACAGCGCTAAACAATAATAAAATTGTTAGTAATTACGTTGCGAAGTAAACTAGTCGTTGGATGATTTGATAATTAGAATTTTCGCGCAAAACCGGATAATATTGCGAAAACACGGATAATTAGAAAATGGTGAAAACATTTCTGCGAGCAACTTGGATTAGCGCTCGCTCGGCTCGCGCGTGGTTGCTCACAGTTCTAATCTAAACTAACCTATTTCAACCAAGTTCTCGCAGAAATGATTTCACCATTTTCTAATTAACCGTGTTTTCGCAGTATCCCTAGGGTATTCGCGAAAATTCGAATTATCAAATCATCCTTACATATTTACTTAGGACTAGAGTTTTTCCTGATAACCTTAGGCTCACTCATGATAAATGCTATAACAGTTTTGGAGTATCTTGCGGAAATAGAATAGCAGAGGTCACGCTAACATGAACGCATACTAACACATAACATGACGCCTGTATTCTTCAATAGGGTTAGGCAGAGATGCACCTCTAGAAAGAAAGAACGAAAGAAAGATGATTTGTTCATTCTGCACAAACAAAGCGCACATTTAAAGAAAAAAAAACATAAAATGCACACATACAAAAGTAGCCAAAAGCCTCGTATTCACCAATAAATAAAAGTTTGACAATGTTGTGCATTGGTTATGTACGTAAGAATCACGGGTGTACTGTTCAGATTTGCCTAAATTTATTGCAGTTATTTGGTACCATCTGTGTACCTTTACGTATCTCACTTGAAAATCTGTGTACTGACACCCGTTCAATGATATTTTAAAAATTAGGTTCACCCGCCATCCTGATGTCAGAACCGCGGGTGTACTGCTAACCAATGTATGTAGCTAAGTACACTGTATAAGTAGATTTGGTACCTCTTGTGTACCTGCAGAAACACGTATTTAATAAACAAAATACTGTAAGGTTGCTGCGAAAAGTAAAAAAAACGATTTTCTTTGTTTGACGACGTTATTATTTAATAAAATAACAATCTTCAGTATTAATAACTTAAGTTAAATATTTAAAAAAAACCTATTAGAAAAACAAACAACATTTTGCCTATTTTAGAATTGTGAAGGTTCTATAGAATTAGTATTTTTATCGGTGTTTGCAGAATCAAAATGAAACAAGAGACAGTTTTAAAGGATTTTTTAATTGCACACTTACATACGATGAAGTATAGATCTTGCAACAAAATATAATAAATAAACAATTCTCCACAAAATACTCCGGATTTTTTTTTCCACAAAATAAATGTAATACAATTTACAGCCGTTCGTTTATTATGTAATGATAATAAGAACACTTTGTAAATGCGTTAATAATTGCGTGAAACAATTTCCTCGCTGCGCAGGCGTCAGTGAGTAGACCTTGTGCACGTTCAATACCAAGGTCCAGAGTTCGATGATCGCCTTTCGTTACCAATTAGATAACTAATGATTTGTGTACCGTGTTCCTTGTTAGATATTTCTTTGTCAGATGATAGTGTCCAATTCAAGGAAAACTATAGGATACGTAGGTTCACCCAGGGGCCCATACAATGTGTTAAGGTGTGTCCAAACATTGAGCGGCAAGAGTGCGGCAGCAACACGCGGCGTTTGCAGGACACATTTCTGCCACGCTCTAGTTAGGACCAAACCGCAGTCGTCCAAACACAGCGCGGTAGGCCGCGCGCGGCCGCGCATGCGGTAGCATGCATGCATGTATGGCGGCATGGCACTTTTAGGGGTGCCATGTTCCTGCCAGGGTTGCGAGTTTGTCCGAACGGGATATCGTGGCCCCGGCACACAGGCAACACGGGTGGGTTTTAGTCAGTAAAAGTCTGACACGCCCAGAGCGGGAGAAGTTATTTGATAATTTCCCAACCTCAAAAAAAAATTTTTTTTTAATGTTTTACCGTGTTCGGCCAAATACTTAATATGAATTGCACGCTTACATTCTATTATAAATTCTGAATGTCAAGTTCACTGTGAGTTGTATAACGTGGTATAAGGATCGGTTCAAGGTGGTCAGTTAAGGTTTGATTGGAAGATTAATTCGCTTTTATCTTTTAATCGATACCAGAGATAAATTATTGATTACTTTGTTCTATGTTGATCTAGAAATTTTATGTTAAAGAATCGCTAATGTCCTTAACGAATGGTTTATTATTGCATTTTTAAACAGCATACATTTCCATGTTGCGTAAGACGAATAAGATGCAGCAAGATTGTATGAATGAATATATTTAAAAGAAGTACATTTTGACCTAGTTTTGGTCAAATAAAATGCAAAAGATTATCAAGGCTTTTTATAGTAAGTTAAGCACCATGATTTTGCTACAAAAAAAAATGTATCGCAAATAAATATAGATACATTATAGATACCAAGTACTTCTATTTATGGAATTGGTATGCAAACACAGTGCCTACTGTTCTAGTTTTTTCTTAACACATTAATTAAACTAAAATATTCATGAAGTGCGTAAAATTAATGCACCGGCCGACCTGTCTTGTTGCCTTTTTTGTTGCATAACGTTCAATGCGGAAATAGGCTTTTAATAAGGTGTGTATTGAAACAAAAAGTGTAGTCTAGGCAGATTTTTTGCATTGATATCTGAGACCACGTGTAAAGACTACGGAAGTTGCGGCCCGTTCACACTTCGGCGGTCAGTTAGTTGTTCGGATCATTCTTAACATAAAGCATTGTCAAATATGTCATAATGGTCGTGTATTGTCATTAGGTTATTTCCGACATTTTTCTGACAGCACTGTGCACTTTAAACAAGGTTTCTGATCACTCTTGGTCTAATGTTCAAACAATTATATTGGATCATGATATAATTATATATTCAGGTAGGAGGTATTTGAAAGAAAAAATCGTGAAAGTAAATAATATTTAGATACCAAGGCGAGCATGAATAATTTCCTCAATTACAATTAGCTATGTAGTTAGTATCTAAACAAATTCAATTTTTTTTACAGTTGTAAAAAAATAAACCAGTTTCATCAAAATTCCCAATTTTTACATAATTATGTCCCGTCCACGCGGAAACGCATAAAGCTAAATCAAGACGTTGTAATTAAATTTTAACTATGCAATGATTTTAAATTTAATATACACAAAATTAAAAATATCTAAAAAACTTATCTATTTGCAAGTGCAGTCCGCAATTTGATACTTTCCCGTTTCTCACGCCTTGAAAAAAACAGTTGGTAAATGATATAACTAAGTTAGATAACCGTTCAAAACTTTACTTAGGTATTGTACAATAATTGCAAAAGCAAATAAAAATACTAAGGGCCTGTTTCACCATCTACGATTAAGTTCCTATTAACTTACTTGGCAGATAATTTCATACAAATTCTGTTCCATTTTTGAATTTATTCGGACGTCGTGTAATAGGCCCTAAGTGAAACTTAATTAGGTTAAATTAATTATTGTTATAATTTTAACTAAACATTTGACTTCTAAAATTCCAGTTTAAATATTTTTTATTTAGTTTAATTTCATACCATTCTAATTATAAGTATTTACTTATGCAAATTGTTTGAATCTACTTAATCTTAATTCGCCAATTCAAAAACCTGTCTCCTTCTTTGTGCACTTTTTGCAAGATCCTAGCCTGCCTGCGGCTAATTATAGCAAAACAGTGAGATAATAGAATAATTATTACTCAATCATTCAAATGATAAATGGTTGTTATGTCACAGGATTATTTTATTTTTTATTTTTTTGTGTAATGTAGTTTAGGTTGGTTAAGGTTGGCAAGAAATTTAAAACTTTTTTTTATTTATTTTTTATTTATAATATGTAACATGAACGGAAACCTGTTTTATATATTTTAAGAATAAGATTCGATATAGAATTAAAATTTATTCACTTTTATCCTAATTATGGCTATAGTCGATTATCTATAAATATTATAAATTAAAGTCGCTTTTCGTCTGTTTGTGACCGTGTTACACTTCCAAACTGCACGACGGATTTAGATGCCGTTTACACCATCATTTAGAAAATTCATTCTGGAAGGTTTATGTGAATAATACATTAATTTTAAACTTACATATAATAAAGAAAACTTGACGTTTTGTCAATCCGTAAAAACGGGCGAAGGGCGGGTCGCTAGTTTAATTAATAACATTACTCTTTATAACAAGCATTAACTAAAAAACAATACTCGTATAAATGTAACAAAAAAAAAAGATGTCACGATAATGTCACAAAGTTCACGATCCCTGCCCTACATGCAAAATTAAGGCATTTTATTTGCATACGTATGACAAAACGTGCGCGTACAGTCGCGTACAACCTTGACATAGAATTGCTATGGCGTGGCAATGACCGCTTCTTATTAGATGCTCGACTTTGTTACCGAAATAATCGTCTGTCGGATGTCGGAGCGTGTTACAAATTGCATTTATGCACTTGCTTTATTAGAGCATATTGTGGCACAGTTTATTGATCTTGGAACATGAACGTTGTTTGAATTTGACACGTGTTGAGCTCCCTTTGTACAGTTTGTAAGTCCGTACGCAAAATACGCGCTAGGCGGTGGAGTTACGGAATACCAGCCTCTTATGCAATACAATAGTTTGTAAGTGTGTTTGATTGATTTTCTCGGAAACGGCTTGACAATGTTTTATAAATTTATTGTTCACTTACAATTTCTTCAGCAATTTTTATAGGTAACGAATTTGACGTATAACTTAAGCTTCCTCCCCTTTTATGTCGGTTAAAAACAATTACGAATAATTAATTTAAGTTACGGGAATTTGTCTTTGTCCTGACTCCTCACAGAAATTGCGATATTATTATTATTAATTTATGCAATTAAAATCTGCCAAAGTCAATTTTAAACAATGAAGAATACCCATTTATTTTAGCGACGTAAAAGTGCAAACTAAAAAAAAAATTACAACTTAAAATTAACTTAATTTAAATATTCAAGTTTAACTAACTAGTTGTATAATAAATTCATTTATTCAAACTGTTTACGGTTATTGCTTCATGATGTAATTATATTTGCTTAGTTCATAACATCTTTATTAAATAATGATTGTAAATGATTAAGTAATCATTGTAAATGCCTAAACAGTTTTACTTCCCTTTTATTTTTCAAATTTTTATTTATTTAACCTGTACCCATTTAGGAAACATTAAAATAATTATTTTATGTATAGATTTATGTTTAAATTAAAATAAAATAAATTGGCGGTGCTCCTGATATTATGTTAATAACAATATCCTGTGATTACGACGCGAGATATTACTAAGTTTGGTGACTAAATATGAAAATTTCGAAGACATAGATGATTCCATGGGTTGTATTCTTATAATTCTGCATTCTAAAAATACAACACATGTCCTTTCATGACAAGCCAATCATTAATTCAATGAAATACACTTTGTATTATTCGTTTTTTATCCCACACATTTGCACGCGAAAGATTTTCCTGATTGTCTTATGCGATACGGAAGTGGCGATCTATTATACATTGTTATTATATGCGGCTAACATTATAAGTAACCAGTCTATCCTAAGTAAGGAGTTTGTATAGAAGTTGTGCACTTATTTCCGGTACATATTACTGCCGCATGTCTCGTAGATCGTGACCATTGGTCTAAGCAACTACTTCCGTGACTAAATGCAGGAGTTGATCTATACAGCATTTATCAGAGAGGTGTGGTCATATTTAAGAATCATTCCACTTTGCCCCACTAAGCCGCCCCACTTATGGGGTAAATTGGAATGCCTAAAAATGTGTAGTGGAATCTTCGACGCCCCACTAGTTCGACTTTGTGGGGCAGATTCCACTAGTCTAAAATCTTGTGGATTCCACTAGGGTTGGCATCTTAGAATTTGTGTAGGTAGGTATTATGTTCGTATTTCATATATGTTCGGAAAAGAAAGAAATGTTTAACTAAGTAAAATTTAACTAGGGCTGGTAACGTTGGACTTAGTATAGAGGTAGTGTTTTTGTTTTTGTAACATATAACCTCCTCCTTTTTGGAAGTCGGTTAAAAACAACACACACACACACTACATTTGGGTTGAGTAGGTAGTAAACCTACTCAACCCAAATGTAGGGACAGCTGATTATGTTTTCGCGATTACGATGTTGGTCCCTTGGAGAAAGTTGCTCGGTTTGATGGTCTCTGCCACACCCTTAAATATGACCATACATTTCTGATACATGGTGTAAGAAAAAAAAAAAAGAATTAAAATGAATACATCCATAAAAAACTAATTAAAATAATTTATTGATTAAGCATTTACAATTCATTAAGTCGAAACGTTGTTAGCGATAAAATATGAGTTGTTCGCATGCACTGTGTATAATCCGATTCGTTAATACTCTTAAGACAATCGAAGCGTTTTAAAATTGAGGTAATAATAATTAGTTAATTATTATGCATAATTAACTAATTATAATGCGTGAAAAAAATGCTGTGAAATACAAAGTGTATGACAGTGAATTATTGAAAGACTTTGACAACTTTGACATTTTGTTATTGTTCGTAACAAATTATATTCCGCTATGATGTCATAATCATCGAGCTGGAAAATGTATTGGAGATAGCATTACTTCAGCATTATGGTTATAACAAGATGCCAACAAGGTAACTACTATAATAGCTGTGCGTTATTATATAGTACTGGATCGTAAATTAAACATTTGTTTGTGATATAACTCGAATAATTATTTAGAATATACAGGGTGTAATTATGTACTGAATCTATGGTAACAGTTTTCGTGTCGATTTCCCTGCCGCCCTGTATAGTTTTTTTTTTTTACATTTTCTTTTTCAAGACATGCGCTTGTCAGCTCTGGGACCCAACTGCATGATCTTTTCTTCTATTCTAAATATAAATTATATGTTTGTCTCGTATTCATGCCATCAACTTAAACTCGCGGAGGTTGCATGCTAATAGCATGTCAGATTACAGCATCTACAGTACTTCACGACCCTTCTCTTGGTAACAAGAGAAGGTTTGACGTTCAAAATGTGCTGATTCTCAGCCTAGTTTGAATTAATGACATTTTTTTTTTTCTGTTGTTTTTATTTAGTACAGGGAAATTCAAAATATAATATACAACTCACACTAAAACATATAAATTATGTGCAAGTATAAAGAGGAAAAGAAAAGACCCAAACTAGGTACCTACTCATTCTTTACTGCTTACAGCATTTCATGTCTCATCGTGTTATTTTGTTTTTGCACAAAAAACTGAAATTTTTATCCTCTACCAGCTTTTACCCGCTGCCTCAACCGCGTGAATGTCGGAAATTATCACAAAGGAACGTAAAACCGGGATAAAAGTATTCTATGTGTTAATCCAGTTAATAAACTATAAAGTCCATCCAAATCCGTTCACCCGTGTTTTGCCTGATTGAGTAACAAACATACAAACTTTCACTTTATAATATTATCAATATAATATTATATTATCAATATAATATTATATTATCAATATAATATTATATTATATTATAATATATATATTAGCAGGGTTAGTAGGATAGTTGCTGACTGTACTACGTACGTAACGATTAGCTTAGGCACAGTTTACCTTAAATCACCATAAATAAACTGCTCCAGTTTTATTAACAACTAATAGGCTACAAATCGTTACTAAGTGGAACCAGTAATTACGCCAGAAGCCTTAATTATAGTTATTTCATTCTATTGTCCTGCGTACTACCGGTTTAGCGGAAAATAGCTGTTATTTCCAACTATTATTATGCTATAAGCTACAACTAACCATGTTGATTATGCGTAACTCTTAGTTCATAGTATAATGGGTAAGTCAAGCTAGGAATATTGTTTATCTTGTGGCGGCATCTACATCGCCACATGCGAACTACGCTTCAAAGACCTGACGCCACACAAATCCTGCATCGCGCTAACAGAGTTTACCGCGCGATCGACATTTATGTAATCCGACGTCAACAGTTGGGCAGTTGCCCACGAGAATGACACCCGTCTGGTCGAAGAATCCTCCCTTTTATATAGAGGATGAGTGAACTTTACACCCTGTTCCTCATACGTCTAAAATCTCAAGACCTATATTGCAAACGGTTGAAAATAAATGTAACGGTTTTTTTTTTTTTTTTTTGTGTGGATTTTTGTCATGGGTGTTCTTCACAGAAATCAAGGTTATGCAGTGTTCAGTGTAGATTCGGGCTTAGGTAAGGAGTTTGAAACGTTGGAAATAGCACGTCAGGCTTGTCACGAATGGGCACGCCACAATTGTGGCGATAAGTCCCCTCTTCGAGGAGTGGCTAGAGAGGCGCCACGGCGTCCTCACCTTCCGCCTGACGCAGGTCCTCACCGGACATGGTTGTTTCGGGAGGTTCCTGTTCAAGATAAAGCGGGAGGAAACGCCCGGGTGTCACCACTGTGTGGATCGCCCGGAGGACACGGTGGAGCATACGGTGGAGGTCTGCCCAGCTTGGGCGGAGCACCGCCGTGTCCTCACGGAGGCGATCGGCGGCGGCGATCTCTCGCGTCCGGCCCTGGTTCAGGCCATGGTCCGGAGCGAGAGTGCATGGGAGGCCGTCACCTCCTTCTGCGAAGCAGTAATGCTCGCGAAGGAGGAGGCGGAGCGCGCGAGGGAGAGGCAAAATGCGCCCCCTCGCGCCCCTAGTCGCCGCAGGAGACGCCCCGGGCGTCGGGAGTCGCGAGCCGACTTCCGGCCATCGTAGGCGCGGGCTTGCGGACGGTGAGCAATGGGTAGCTCGCCGTCCGATAGGGACCAGGCCCGGGTCGACGGCGCGTTGTGTTCCACGCGCGCCTCAAAGAGATGTCAGCAACAACTGACGGGGTCCGGAAGGGCCAATGCCTGCCGGGGTTGCGGGTTTGTCTGAAAGCGATATCGCGACCTCGGCACACAGGCAACGGAAGGAACACGGGTGGGTTTTAGTCAGTAAAAGTCTGACACGCCCTCCCGCTCCACCCAGAGCGGGAGAAGTTATTTGATAATTTCCCACCCTCAAAAAAAAAAAAAAAAAAGGCTTGTCACGAAAAATTACACTTTTCCCAAGCTTTCTCTGGATTTAAGATTTAAGGGGCCTACCACGACATTTGAGGGTACTAGTTACAGTCGCATCCAAAATATGTTCGTCACCTTAACGGTTATTTTTGTCTGCTCCTTGTCCTATAGAATCTGCTTTACCAACTCAACATTATTATACCTATTGCGTCGTATTGCCAATACCGCAGAATGACATTCAGCCATCATCTTTACATGTCAGACCGAATTAAAAATGTGACACTGACAGACTCTGACAATTTTTGTTTTTTTATTTCATAAAATGGCTAGACCATTAAAAAGGTGAAAAGGTGGAGGTGGTTGATGTCAACTCGACATTGGTCAAAGGTGTATAATATTTTGATCTTTGTTAGCAAATAATTAAATATAGTTTTCTATGCAATGGTCTCCTCATTGCCTTAGCTTCAAAAAGTATTATGTGTCTCGACTTAATAAAGGTAAGAATGTGAAAACTGACGAAGACATTAAATACGTGACTGTACCTTAATTTTATATGACCAATCTGCGAAGTAGCAACCCTATCGGTAAGTATACTAAGTATATGAGTATGATAAGTATATGATAGTAGAGGAGCGGCACATGCAACATCGAGATTATAATATCAATCAATCAATTATTGAGTTATTACCCTACATTGATCTTGTTTTACGAACGGATACATCTGTCGGCGCGACGATCGGTATCCGTTCACGAAATGTTAATTGCTCGTAATACTTTGATTACGCAGTACAAGGTTGTTACAGATGAATTTCCGTTGTCTAGTTTTTGTCTTGGAATTAATCACAGCATAACTCTGCCTAGCCTTTTCCTAACTATGTAGGGTCGGCTTCTCACTAGCAGCCCAGTCTCGATTTTTTTGCGGATAACTCGACTTACCTCTTAGAAGTAGATTTCGTTCCGATATAGTGAGCAGAGTTTTATTAAAGTAGCAGATGATTTGCACTGACAAAGAATTTACTATATTGTAATAAGCGATCTATTTTAGCCCTATTGGTATGAGTCGTTTTGTTTTGTTAGCATGGTTTAGATTGAGGTGATATTATTAGTATTATCTCTTTTATTTATCACAACACGAACACAACGATTTTTCTCTTACAACAAGACACACGTTAGTACATTGTTTTTGTGTAATGTACTAACACATTGTTTTTTTTCATGTCACATAGCATTTTAAATATTCATGTATAAAGAGTTCTTAACCTACACTTCATGCTATGCAACCTTTATCAGATTTGTGCCCGGTAGATGGCAATAGGGTCACCCTTTATTACATGGTACTTAAACATAACTGGCGAAATGTGGGTGTACTAAAGGTACATCTCCCCCCTTTGGAGAAATCTCTGCCTAACTCTTTGGGATTACAGGCGTGATATTATTTTCTATAAATAAATTTAAGAGTTACACCATTTATATTAAAATGTACGTAACATTAATAATACGTAACAATGCGTTTAGAGTCGCTAATCGTGACAGCGGTCGGAATTACCCATTCATTCACATTCAATTGCATTTAAATCAATCCGGTACCGGCTTTACCTATGTAGATACAAAGTTTGCTAATAGTACACGCTAATGGTGTAGAGGTGCACACATAATGACAGCTGGCAAAAACAATTAGGTACCTATAACACTTATTTTGAGTAGTAGCTCACTGGAATTAAAAGGCCTTTAGGGAGGATGCCCTAAGGTAGCCCGCAAAACTCAAATTTTCTTTAGTTTTTTGCAGTTTGCAGATCAGTATCAGTGAGCTTAAAAGGGTCGCTTTGGCAGAATTATAATATGATAATATTATGAATCACAAAAACTGACAATTCATAATATAATATTATCTGCGTTCAATTCATATAACGCAATTCATATGTTGAATAGTTTTATATTATAATGAAATAACATTTAAACTATAGAAATAAAAAATAAAAATCTCATTTGATTAATAAAAACTGTAAAGAAAAATTATCCGGTAAAATTACGGTCTTAATTTTTTTCATGCGGCAATATTTACACCAAATATGATTCTGATATGAATTGAATATGTGTCACCATAGAGGAATTGCTGGGAATTCAGAAAATGAATTGCTTTGAGAGCAATTGCTTAATGTGGCCGTTTTAGGCCCGCCTGGTTGTATACTGATTAAAATATGATTCGCGACCGTAACAAATATGACTTCACAGAAGTATAATCATTAGAATCAGCAATACAACTCCTTAAGTTAGCATAATCCTCAAATGTCATGATTTCATGAAATAGTCATTCAATATTTGATACGGCCGTGAATCATATTAAATTAACATACAACCTTATACTTATATGCAAATGGCAAAAAACCTCAGAAAATTTGAATTTCGCGGGCTACCCTGACTCTTCAACTCTGCTAGCAAATTAACTGATCCAGATCGTTTTATTTGCATCTAAGTCTATTGGCATGTAACTACCCCCACACGGAAATAGTATCTTTCCATAATATCATCATCATTATCTGCCTAGGGTCTGCTTCCCGTCTAACCGGATGCAGCTGCATGATACCAGTTTTGTTCTTCCATAATATGGATTTCTGAAATTTTCACACAAAAAAAAAAAACATGATGTTTTTTTTGTTTTGTCGTCGCGAGTAAACACCTTAAAACAAATTATAATAAAACTATAGTTGTAGTTATAATTGTTGCCCACGACTTCGTCTGCTATCCAGGATGAAAAGTAGCCTATGTCTTTCTCCAGGTCATGGTCTATCCATGTGCCAAATTTCATCCAAAACCGTTCAGCCGTTTTAGCGTGAAAGCATAACAAACATCCATCCATCCTCACAAACTTTCGCGTTTATAATATAATGTAAGTTAGGATTATGACATCATCATAATCAGCGATCAAACCATACTGTTAAGGTAAAATACGTGCCATGAACTCGTAGTACATACGACACACTTTGTATGGGAATGTAGTTGGAAAAGTGTAGCGTAACGAACGTACTTTAAGTTACAGGTTCACATAATACACTGACGAGCAGCATAAAAAAGCCACTTGCAAAGAAAGTGCCAAAAGAATCTAAATATGTCCTAAACCACACAAGTTAGCTACATGAATATTGAAAACAGTTTTATAGGTGTTTTTTATGGAATGTTGCGGTTTACTTCAAGAAGGTATCTTGCGTGGTTCCGGAATTATTTCATGATAAGTTAGTGGCTTTTTTACATTGCTCGTCAGTGTTTTAGGTAACTGTGCGTTTGCACTGGCATCAAAACATGTTGAAATCTCTAGTGCCTGTCAAACATTGTATGAAATATTGACAGAAAACAGAGATTTCAACATGTTTTGTTGTGAATGTTTCGCCAGTGCAAACGCACAGTAAGAGTAAAGAGATAGAGAGAGAGAGAGAGAGAGAGAGAGTAGAGAGAGTAGAGTGAGTAGTAGAGATTGGTTGTGTTACGCGAATACATAAAATAAATATGAATAAATAAGAACAAGCCTGAAAGCGGCACCGGTGACTGAAAAGTTATGTGGAAATTCTTGAAGTTGTCATGGTATGGGAAAGTTTTGAGTATAAATGTGGATGGCTATATATAAGAGTAAGGGAAGACCAAAGAAACGGTGGTTGGACAGACTGAGGACCCAATTACACTATCATATACTTATCATACAAATATGATTTCATATCTGTCAAATTCAATGAAAATAGGTAAATATACTATTCTTCATTTTTACATATTAAAACAACGTCATATTTAATCAAGATGGGTAACGATTTAGCCGTGTTTGATTTAGCCATTTTTGAGTCTAGACGGATATGATCATATTTGTATGCTTGCTGTCAAATAGGATCCCTTAACTTTGATCGATCATACACGATATGAATCATATTTGTATGATAGTCTAATATGGCCCATAAAGATGATATAGCGAGAAAGGTAGTGACTACCGAGATGACGACTAATAGAGAAGAATGGAAGAAAGGGACATGTTGCACCGACCCTAAGGAAATTGGGATGAGGGCAGGATAATAATGATTATGTTAAGTACTGGAACAGGTAGCCCTGTCTTATGGCAAGTTATACTCGAAAACTAGTTAGTAGGTAAACAGATACGTTTATCACACACAGAAGTGATGACACTTCTCAAATACAGTCCCCCTCGGCCCTCAGTCATGATGCGTTCAGCGTCCCACTGTTGTATACCTAACTAAATTCGTTCCTTTTTATTGGAACGAAGTTCCTTATCGCGCGTTGTGAAAGGGGGCTAGACGGAAAAAATTCTCACGAAAAGTTGTAACGACACTTTTTGCTATAGTAAGCTATTGTAAGCTGTGCGGCGTGCGCATGTTTCTCTGTCTGTCTCTCTCTCTCTTCGAACTTCGTTCCATCCGGGTGTCCCTTGACACCACTCAAATTTTTATGTTTTATATTTTATGTGTAGTCTTAATAATTTGTTACAACAATGTACATTTTAATTTCTGTGTAACTAATGTATGCCCTAAGGGCGGGACATAGCTGATCACAATTTTTGACCTATATTATGTACCTACCTATGATACATAATAAAGATGTTGATTTATTGATTGAATTTAATTGTTTTTATACCATCGTCCATTGTGGCCGGAGCTTAGTTCAGCTGCACTAAGGTTTAGCATAATTTTATTGCATTTAACCAAGGCGACAAAGCCGGTTACGATACGGTATGCAAAGGGCTGCAAATACCTAATGTCTCAAGTTAATAGGACTGCCCAAATAAGCTTGCTCAAAATATACAGAAGAAAAAAAAGGAAAAACCTGTGGAATTCATACAGATGTGGGGCTCGTGGGTTATTCAATACAATTCTTAATTCTTTATTGCGTATATAGTTGATAGGAAAATAATTATATTAGTCACAATTATGGACCCTGTCGGGCACAGCATAGATCAAGTAGGAGAGTCGGAAGAGCACTGGGTTTTAATTAATATGATAAATTTTATTACTAGTTAAATAGTTAGTAAGTTATACTCTTTTATTAATACAGAATTGCCCGTATGTGCATGCGCCGCATGGTCGATCGAAAGTAAGCAACGCATGCTGAGGTCAATCTGTGGATGGGTGACCATATGTAATGGACTTATGGAGACTCCCCCGTGCTTTGAAAGCACGATAAGCCGTTGCACCTGGCTGCCACTTATAGATCTTTGACAGTCGTTAAGGGTAGTCAGAAGCTCGAAAGTCTAACAACCAGTTTTAGCCAAGGGGTATCATATTACCCAGTTACTGAGCCGTGGTCGTCATATAGGCAGTCGCTTCATGCAAAATACTGGTATTCAGCTGTATCCGGTTAGACAGGAAGCCGACCCCAACATAATTGGGATATAAGGCTAGACAGATTGATTTACTTAGCTGACAAAACTTGGTCGCAAATTTTTCAGATTTTTCATACTGATCCATCTCAATGAGTCACCCTGTATACCTACAGTAGTACTTATTGATAGTAGCCTACTCTAGAACCACACAGTTTAAAACGCATAAAGTTTAATGATTATTATACTGCGCTACACAATCCACTCAATTAAATTGTCATTTTGCTTGCAAAACATGATATAACTCTGCCATTATGTTGATGATGCAGTTTTAATGATTATTTCTCACATGTGCTCTCAGATCTAACTTTTGATATGATATCTATTCGATATCCACAGCTCTTGGTAACAATGCATATCACTTGCTCAGTGTTTTGTGGTATCTCTTATTATTCGGTTTTAATTTCCTACAAAATTGCCGAAATGTCGACGTTTTTCTTGAGAAGTAAAGACATAAAAAAAAAATAACAATTTGACATATTTATATCTCCATCTCTAATAGTGTACTTTATGTTATGTTTTATTCTTTGGTATTTCCTCAAATAATGGAAAAGACGGACTTTTCAGTTGTATTGTAGTTGCATCACATCGCAGCCTAAGTAGCATTAGAAGTCAATCTGATGCAATTTAGAATCGGAGTTAAGCTAATAAGAATTTAACAAAACAGTAACAAACAAGTAGACCGGTACTTAAACAAAACAATGAATTTGTAGATCGGTATAAACCGATATCACAAGTATCTTACTTAGGACACGAGGTGGTCGACATTTGGGACGTGGACTCAGCAATCATTGTACCGATAATCGTAACGGTTAATGGCCTAATAGCGGAGAGCCTTGACCAACACCTCAGTAGGCTCTGCGCGGAGGAGGATTGCGCGGTTGGGTCCAGGGCTTGATGCTGAAAGCAGTACTCCTGGACACGGCACGCATAGTGAGGAGGTTCCTCTCTCTAGAGCCCTGACCACCGGTAGCTTGGACCCTGTTTCTGATGCGGATGATTTTTATAAAAATATTTAAAAATGTAAACAATATGTATGGAAAATTAAATAAAGAAAATAATTATTATATCAACCAGAACAACAACGTGGTTGTCGTCGTGGCAAGGCTGTCGCAACAAAATGGCATTTAAGCGATTTATCCATTTAGATCTAGACTCCACACCTTGACATTCCTTGGTGTGCCTCCAGCTTTATAAGACAATGTTCTAAACAATGCAATTGTTATTTAGGAATATTAAATTCAATATATTTTCCGAATGGGAGTCCAAATGCAGGCTTGATTAGTCATTAACCTTGACCAAATCCTACAATGTATTGTTATAAATTCAAAAAGGTGTAGGTAAATGTTGGTTTGTAGTTCTTTCACATAGACGTGTTTTTTGATAAAAATTTGTTTATAGGCCGGAGGACTACAGACATAGGCTACTTTTCATCTCGAAAAATTGGACTATTCCCGTAGAAACGACTGCAAGAGCCGCGTAATTTTACGGCTTTATAACACTGATATCAACACCATTTATTTACTTTTTGCATTTAACAATACACACAGACAACACAAACTTCTTCCCTATTTCAATCAATAAAATCTTATATCTCTTTTCAGCTCGCCGACCAACTACCGGAGCAAGTGGCGGCGCTCGGCATCAGCAAGAAGATACAACCCGCGTACCACATCAAAACTATCACCTCCAAGGACAAGGAACGTACGCTCGACTTTCTTAGGAGGTAAGAACTCAGTAGAAGTCGTTTGATAATGTATGCCTACATTCTGACGGGGTCCGTAAGGGCCAATGCCTGCCAGGGTTGCGAGTTTGTCCGAAAGCGATATCGCGACCCCGGCACACAGGCAACGGAAGGAACACGGGTGGGTTTTAGTCAGTAAAAGTCTGACACAACCTCCCGCTCCGCCCAGAGGGGGAGAAGTTATTTGACAATTTCCCACCCTCAAAAAAAATATTAAAAAAATGGCTACATTATACCTTATATCCTCATCAGGATCACCAGGATAATAATAAAAAGGTTAAGCACATACTATCCATAGGACGGTAAATGTTTATTCGTATTATATTATTTTGGTATTCTTCTTACCATTGAAAGTTAATTTGTTAATAATTTGTTAAATACAGACTTTTTTTTGTTAATTTTGACAGCTGTCAGTTGAAGGGCTTTACCCTTCTATCGGACCACTGGGAGAGTTGACTATTTAATTGTCCAATACTCGTGGGAACGAATTTATTAATGCACTAAATGCCTTGAGAGTCGTAGAATTGACATCTAAGCACCATGCAATTTTTCTAGAAAAAGTTTCAATAGATGCTGTATAGGTAAAATGTAAAATATTTATATTAGTCCCTGATATATTTTGGTTAATCATGGGCCTACTACACACATTATAGTGGGTCAATATTAGACGAAAAGATGTCATGCGATTTTGTACCTTGACCCTCTGCCAAACCACTAGCTCTGCAAATGATTATGTAGGGCTCCAGCGCAGCCTTCCGCAGTTCACTTCTCGATAAAGGCCTTATCTATGTTGCGCCACAATACCCACCCGCATTCAGTGAGTAAACAACCTATTAAAAACATTATTTTGTGGCTGCAAAAGTTAAAGAAGTACAGTCTGCCGTTTAATTTAATTACTTATAACGCCATGCTGCAATGCACACACCGCCGCTCTGAATATGCAGTCGAGAAATGGGTCGATGTCATAATAATTCAAGATATACGTACCCATAGACCGTGCCTCTTCAGACTGGACTTTGCCCCATCTAAATACAGTACCATTGCTGTTTATAGCATCCGTAGACTTAATAAATGCTTCTCATCAAAATTAAACTATGAACCCTTCTTGATTAGTGTAGAATTTTATATTGTAAACAATGTAAGGTCAGGTGGGAGAATATCAGCACTGGGCTAAAGTGTAGTAACACTGTCGAGACTTCTAGAGTTATAATGATGAGAACTTTATGCCATATTAAACAGTCTTAAGAAAACTTTTCTGTTTTTTTGAGGAAGTATGTAGGAATGTTGCCTTGATTATCTTCATCATCATCATCCACAGCCAAGCTTCACCCACAGCTGGGCATAGACCTCTCTTTTCTTGTGTCAATGCCCACTCCTCTCTACTTGAATCATCAGGGAGAAATATTAAATAAAAGACAGAAGCCGTGTATATATTCAAAAAACGATTGCCGTGCATTAGTCTCGCAAAAACTCGAAAATGGGTCGACCGATTAGATTGTTTTTGACCTCAATACAAGGGTGGTTAAGGAAAAAAAAAATGGAAAAACCCAATGGAACAGCCGAAAATCGAAATTGAAAGTTTGACAGGACATCACCTGACGGGTCAGCTAGTCCTATCCTACTATAATAATTAATTTAATATATATATATATATATATATATATATAATATAATAACGTATAATATAATATAATATATATATAATATTAATATTATAAACGCGAAAGTTTGTGAGGATGGATGGATGTTTGTTACTCTTTCACGCAAAAACTACTAAACGGATTTGGATGAAATTTGGCACACAGATAATTTATAACCTGGATTAACACATAAGATACTTTTTATCCCGATAATCCCACGGGATCGAGACTTATGCGGGTGAAACCGCGGAGCGCAGCTAGTATTTCATATATTTCAGGTCAGAAATGGATAAGTTACCACTAATCCGTGACCATAAATATGTGAGCATAATATTCAGACGCCACAAACCAATAGCTAACTTTCAATGATCTTCCAGGTTCTTCTTCCGTGACGAGCCTGTGAATCTGGCAGTGAATTTGCTGGACACACCAACTAGTCGGTGTCTCGAGCTTGAGGAATATGCAGCCAGCTCTATAGACGAAGGAGTATCGTTGGCAGCTGTTGATGATAACGGAGAATTTGTGGGGATCGTCATCAATGCACTTATAAACAGGAATGTGAGTATTTATTTACTTATAGCGTCTTCATATCGTGTCGATGGGTATCCAAATGGAGTCTCCCCAGAATTCGCCTACGTGTTCTGCGGCATCAGTAGTGTCCTTCAGTTATGCTGGGGCCGCATCTGCGTCTATCGTGACGAAGCTCTGCACAGTGATATGATATACGCAGATGTGACCTACCATTAACTATCGGCTATCGTCGCAATAGTTCGGGCTGCGTAGAACTTATCGCCCGAGTGGCGGTACATAATAAGCGTGGCGCATGGTCGGACTAGCGTTGGTCATTTCGACTGTTGTTTCCGGACTGCGTAAATGCTCGTCGTAAGTCATTACTTAGCTTATGTCACACGTTTAAATCTTGTCCGTGGCTCATTTAAACGAGTGCAGGTGTTTCATAGTTGTGAATTCAATATAGTCAACGTGTCCATTTCTGGAACAAAGCGCTGGCTGAATGCCACCAGGATTTATAAATACAACATTAATAAAAAACTGTCCGATCCGTGAGGGTGTTGTTAAGTATCGTACTGAGAATCTATATAAGAGAAAATTTACAGGAAAAAAATAAATAAATCGCCAGATTTTTTTTCAATAATTTTACCGGTTTATTATATGAGACGCGGGCGGCCTTCGTTAAGCGAGTGTCTACAAGTCATAACTTATGACCCCTGTTGAAAATTTGCAAATTTTTTACGGATTTGGGGTAATTTTGGTACGAAAAATATGAATTTTAAATAGCATTATTTTTTTAAAATAAAAATAAGAATTTTGATTACTTTTAGGTAATGTTATTGCAAATTTTGGACCCAGTACCTTTGTACCCCTTTTGGACCAGACAGGGTTTTTTACATATTGTATAACTGCTATAAATCTAGTTCTGTTCACTTTGCTGTCTTGCTACATTATTTGCCACTGAGCGAATTATTTATATGACTTAATCATGTAGGTAGTTTTATCCCTGATCGATCGTTTCCCAACTATTTTAGAGTTCCATAGACGTAGACCGGGCTTGGCACCATGTTCGGGTTCGCGACAAGTCAATCGTCATCCTGAAGATGCCTCGTTTAGAGGTGAAACACGTGTCGATTTCTTTATGACTCTTTAGGAATAGTTAAGCGGAATAGGTTGCTAAACATTTCTAAGTCTATTGTATTTTATAATGGATTTCCGCAAGGACACGCCTGAATCAATTAACTATTTACGAGTTGGTTTCCAATCAGATGAGGCGAAGTTTATTTATTTATTTATTAAAACTTTTTGCAAAAATAAAAATAACCGCACAAAGGTGGACCTATTGCCTTAGGCATGTTCTACCAGTCTACTGAAAGGTGCAAATCCCTGTCCTAAATTCCCTTTCTATTATTAAAATTTATTACTTAAATAGTAGCATTTTATTTTTCTACCAAATTACCATCAATCTGCAAAACCTTTTCCCAAAAATGTTGGGGTCGGCTTCCAGTCTAACCGGATGCAGCTGATTACTGGTATTTTACATGGAGCGACTATCTGTCCTCCACAACCCATTGCAGTTACCGAGTAACAGGATACTCTTTGGTAAGACTGGTTTTCTGACTTTCGGGTTTTTCTACCAAAAGACATCAACGCCAAAAACAGTAGATTTAGTAAAGTGATCTTTTTGCAAGACTAACAGTTGTCCAGTTTTCTTGGTACTACCGACCCATATGGCGCAGTGAACGTGTAACAGGATAATAATGGCGGTAAACTTCCGGGCAGGTGTTGATTACCTATCGCGGAACAATCTGATTTCAATTAACTGTGTATTAACAATCACTTTGACACGTTAATGTTCTTTTTGAGGCCTATAAATGATTAATAGTTGATACTTTAGTAGAAAATTGGGTAGGAAATGCTTAGGTACCGATGTCGATGTTACTATGTAGGAACTGTATAACCTGATTAGCAACAAACATAAGTGTGTGAAAAAGGGAGAACAATTTTTTCACAAAAATTCAAAACTCATTTATTCAAATTAGACTGAGAATCAGCACTTTTCGAAAGTCAAAAATTACATAAGACAGTCCCCCAAAACGCCCGCTCTTCACCACTTCCTAGTGCTTTAGCTGGGAAGAAGAAGTGACGCTACAAACTCCCCAGCAGCACAGCTATCTATCTGTTCAGTTAGAAAAACTTGATTCTATACAATAGTACTTATGCAAAATAATGTACATTACGCAACACAAAACATTATGCTAAATTATTTGCTTTATGTCAGCTAGCACACGCCAATAAAGGCATATGTGTTGCAAAGGCAAGTTTCTCCTCAATGGCTATATGTACCTACACAATGTATGTGCACTTTAAAGCTATTGAGGAGAAAATTCCAAACCTTAGAAGCTATTATACTAGCATTGCTGGTACAATAGTTTTTAAACAATAAGCTATGCAAATATTTATAATCAACTTTTTTTTTCTATTTTGCGCACAACGGGTTGTAACTTATGCCTTAAGTTTACATTCGAATCACTTAAAAATCGATGAAAGCCCACTATCAAGGAAATCTGCTTACTGTCGGGGTCTTTCTTCAGTGCGTCTTTGAATAAATGAATAAACATCACTATTCTTGTTTCTGGCTGTCATTATTTTATTATGTAATCAGTATTTTCTAACCAACATTTAATCATCATTATATTTTTAAACAAATTGGTATTTTCCCCTTTACAAACCATTCGAAGTCATAACGTTATTTAATTATTTGGTACACAGTAAAGTACTTCTAAGAAACACACTTCTATAATTTCCGTTCTCATGGAAATAAATCTCCTTGTCAAGGACTGTTCTAGATGTCCTCAATTTCCATCTTAATGTCAATACAATTAAAACCGGCTCAAGGGCGAAAACGAAAGGGTTCCAGTTGACGGGCCGATGCACTCCAATGGTCGGGACAATTGGATTAAATTCTAATAATCTTAGTGACATCGCCATCACAGAAAAATGCGGAAACTGTCCTTTCACTGCCTATTAACTTGACAAGGACAAATATTAGCATTAGGCTGACCTGTTTTGTAAATAATTATATTAAAAATACAAACAGCCGTAAGCGCTAATCGACAAGCGGTATTTAAGCGCTATTTTGATTGCGGTTTTGCAGTATTAACTTTTTTGCTGTGTTGCATATTAAAAAAAACTTGAATGGACTTTCTATTACCGCATTGCCATAATTCACTGTGCTGACAATTTGGGGGAGTATGAAACTCGTTTAGTAAACTAGACATCAGATTATTTGTCATAGATGAGAGAAATAAAACTGGGGTTCTATTTATTTATCTTGTCTGTATTGCCCCATTGCATTGCTTCCCTCATTCTTTACACACATGAAACTCGCTGCTAATACGGGCCAGTCCCTTCAGTAGGATTCAAGTTCGTTCCGCCATCTTCGCCTTTACTGAGATTTGGCTGTTCGAGATAGAGAAATACTTACATTAATACTTCTACAATGTTTGAAAATATGTGAGCACCTATCTATCTATCACATAATTCGTTTTTCTGCCATTGCTTCATTTTTAATTCTTTTTAACTTTTTTGCTAAGTATTGTGTTTTTATTCTAGGTGCATCGTCTTCACATATAATTAATGTATACAAAATATTGTAAAACCTTTTAAAAGAGTAACTGTGGAGTTTCTTGCCTATTCTTCTCCATACGAAAATTACCTTTTGGAAGGGGCGACTAAAATCTATTCTATTTTTTGTAAAATTTGACGTTCAAAAGTGCCTTTTATGTGACTAACTGAATTATATTTTTTGACTTTAAATTTGAATTCCTTTCTCTACAGGATGTTGAAGAAACGGACAAAATAGAGCAATGCCCCCATCACAAGTTCAGACGTATCCTCCGGCTGCTGACCCACTTAAGCAACGAGGCCCGGATCTGGGAGAAGGTGCCAGCTAGTGACAATGTCATGATGGACCTCAGGATCGCGTCCACACACCCCGACTGGAGAGGACGGCGGATCATGAAGGTGTTGGCTGAAGAATCAGAGTGAGTACCTTTTTTATGTTATTGGTTGATAAAAAGACAGGCTATACAGCATGATAAGTGGGAAACGCTGCTCGTGAACATCTGCCAGACTATACCAGCGACATTGCAAGTGCTGCCATCTCAGAGACGAAACAGAAATGTGTCATGATTGTGCATGTAAATACATGTATGAAAGTATAGGTACCTACTACACTTATTCTTTGTATTAGCTTAAGCATAGATCAAACCCTTTTTAACAGAGACTAAAAAAGGAGGCCGATCTTTTTTTCCTCCTTATCGGACGGCAAGCTACCCATTGCTACCGTCCGCGTTGTAAATTTTACGTTGTTAGACTTTCGGGCTTCTGACGACCCGTAACGACTGTCAAAGATCCACGAATGACAGCCGGGACCAACGGCTTAACGTGCTTTCTGAGGCACGGAAGAGTCTCGGTATGTGATGATGGTCACCCATCCACGGACCAACCCCGGCAAGCGTAGCTTAACCTGTTGGATCAACCCGTGCGGTTGTTATTACTTAGCCACGAACTCCGCCTTTGGCACCATTGAGCACCACTCGTCTATCTCGAACAATCGAGTGCCAATTTCTCCAATGAAACTAAACGCCATCAGCACATCTGAGCTGCGTGAGCATCTAAAATGGCCGATCACTTTCAGTTTCATTGGTGAAATCCACCCTAAATGATACAAATCTTATCTGCACCAGAAAACTATTCAAAACAAACAGCACAGCTATTCAAATTAAAACACTGTTGAGAAGTCAACTTACTTATGAGACGTGTCACTGAAATGTTAACTTCAGAATAATCTTAAGATCCCTCGGTTGAACTTTGTTACTTAGGTTATGCCCGAGTTGATTTGAGTACGTCAATTATTAATCAATTTATTTAAACTTTAAAGTTAGCGCGCCTAAAGTGTGCTTTCGTCATTTCATACCTACACAAAAACATAAAATTAACAAAAAATCGACTATTAAAAAAAATCTAAATGATCATAGTATATTTGCAATAGCATGCGATTTAAAAAAATCTATATAAAGATCATAAAAAATAATGTAAAGTAGATATATTTTTATTATGATTTGTCATTCATTATGATTTGTTAGGTATTTAGTACAATGATTCATGTTACCTACTAGATATATACTACGATTATGATATAAAGCTTTTTTACCATGATTATGTAGTTTTTGTAGCGATCTGATTAAATCTAGACCAAAACAAAAAATATAGTAAATATCATACAAAAATAGTCCCAAACTGTTATTATCTATCTCAGAGTAACGTTATTATAGTATTAATAACCTGCAGAATTTGGGTCCCTCTTGTTGAATTGAGCGTGCTGAACAAAAAAATGCGTATATCTAGAAGAACTAGTTTCAGTTCGAGACATGACTGAACTCAAGGTTTCCCAGTCAAAAATACCTATATTTTTTATTATTTGTAACTAATTACCTATCATACCTACTTAAGGATTAAGACAAATATTTAGGTGGGTTTATAAGCATCATGACAGGATAGGGTGGCAAATATTCCGGCAACACCTCCTTCCGGTCTCCGGAGGGGGGAGATGTGGCGGCATTTACAACGCCACATGCGAACTACGCATCATTCTGACGTCACGCAAAATCCTGCATCGCGCAAGCAAAGTTATCCGCACGATTAGCATATACATCTTCCCGACATCAACCGTCGAGCAGTAGCCCGCCAGGTTGGAGGATGCTCCCTTTTCAAAGGAGGATCAAGAACTTTACCGCAGCCTGTTCCTTGTATCTTCTGGACATTTGATGAACGAAAGATTACGAACTTATTTTCCAGTAGTGCACTTCGGACGTCCATTGACTCTGTCCTACCAATACTTAGTATCAGCTTAGTATGGATAATTTGACAGTGACGGAAGCATCTGACAAAAAAATCCACTGGCTTCCAAAACTATCTATTGGTAGCATAAGACCTTTTTTCGTACAAGAAGGGTGCCAAACGGAACTCTATTACTAAGCCTTCGCTGTCAATCCATCCGTCCGTCTGTATGGCAGCGGGCTGTATCTCATAAACCATAATAGGTAGACAGTTGAAATTTTCACATATTATGTGAAAATTTCAACAGTAATACCATAATAGGTAGGTACAGTTGAAATTTTCACAAATTGTGTATTTCAAATGCCACTATAACAAAAAATAATTAAAAATTTAATAAAGTTAAATAATTAAAGGGGGTCCCCATACAAGAAACGTGACGTCGGTGTTTTATGCTCGATGTTAATACGGTTCGCAACCCGTCGTGTGCAAATGCGACTCGGTTTTGGCCGGTTTTTTTTTCTCAATATTCTTTTTTCTTAAGAACCCATAACTGAAAAGGAAACTAGTGGGTATAATATTGACACAATAAAAACGGATCAACTAATCCGATACGCGGGTTCTCGTATTTCTTATCTATAAGTAATTGAACTGCCGTTTTTCTAATAGACATAAAAAAGTTTGATTGATACATTACGAACCGGAACTCACACACAATTTAGATTTAAATAGCTATTTATACCTAGATCAAATTAATAAGTGATTTATATAGAGTCAACCACACATTAGTGATAGGATAAGGGCAATTTTCGTAGTACAAAATATGACCACTAATTTGTTGGTAACTGTACACACGGCTACTCATCAAGCTATACATTTCAAGTTTACGCTGACCTCGCATTGTACGGAAAACCTATACAATGCGAGATCAGCTTATACTGAAAATGTATAGCTTGACGTGTAGCCGTGTGTACCTACTAGATAACATACTTTATTTTTGGAAGAGTCCAATACACCCTGTCTCATTCAATTACAACACACTAACAAAGAATCGATCGATCTACTTAATAAAAATCTTAAATTCATTCATTCGTTCAATGGCAGTCAACGCACAGCCTAAACCGCTGAGTCCAAAAATTTAAATTTTTGCACAGAATTCCTTTTATAATGAAAGTAAGCACTACGGAAGAATTTTCGAAAAATCACCCCCTAAAGGGGTTAAACAGGGGATGAAAGTTTCTACGGAAGTTCGGCTTTTTTGCCAATGGAAACGGCACGGCGCAAGGCGGCGGCTTCTCCCTAATAAAATTGTAGGTAATGAAGCAAAACCGTACCTACTTACATTTAATAATAGTATGGTGCAAATAGATGACGCTGATTATTAATATAAATTGCCTACAGACCTATTTCTAGATAAAGACCAAACCAGCACAATTACCCTTGTTACCCTTGTTTTATAACTTCACTTTTGATGTAATGTAAACGATGATATAATATCGCATGCTGAACGATTTGATCCCAGAAATAAAAGCCTCAAGCACGTCTGTAGCTATTCGCAATCATTATTATAATTGGATTAATTGGTCAATCACAATCGACGAGTATGCAATAATAGTTGTAATATCAACAAAGAAATAGAACAAATGTCAGGTTTTTATATTATTACCTTTAACCTTGTTCTACCCACTGCTTCACTGCTGAGTAGAAGGCCTACTCCTTTTTGTGCCATGTTTCCCTGGTCTATGCAAGTCTCGACCAGCCATGCTATTCTGTAAATATCTCACCGTGAATACTTGGGTAAAGTGAGCTGTCAATAGTGTCAATCCCTGTGGAATGACAGCTCACTCCACGCTCACTTCACCTAAGTTTTCACAGTGAGATGGTTACAGAATAGCACTGCAGCTCTCATGGCCCGTTATAGGTCAGCCTCCCATATTTTTTATCCCGTGCTGTAATTATTAACAAACCGTGTGCCCATTGCGATTTTACATTGGAAAAATAACGTCTACCATAGAAATTTTCATCCCCTATTTAACCCCTTTACGGGGTGAATTTTGAAAAATCTTTCGTTGGTACTCACTTTTGTTATACAATATGTTAATTAACGTATTGTTCGCTCCACAAATCCAATTTTTTGTTTTTATTAAAAAATATTCTTTTTTTGTTTTTTTAAATAACACATTTTTTTTTTCTCTAATTAATACGTAAAAGAAACACGCACTTATCGCAGTTGTCTTTCCACGTTGAAAGACATCAGTGCGCGTGTACTGTTTCTACGTAGGTGAAAATCTACCACCCAGGCATGAGTTTCCTTGGCTATAAGTTCTTCGACCGTTGCAAGAAAAACCTAGTTTGTTGGAGGTTTATGACCGATTCCAACATGGAGTGCAAATGAGGTGCTGTTCCGCAAACGATGACCCACTAATGAGGGCCTACGTACGAGCATTAATACCTGCGCGATATGTATAAACATATGGACGCTACTGATAATGTTGTTGGTGAGATATATTAGCGTGAGCTATCTGATATGGCAAATAATTTTATTTAATATTTTGTGTTGCGTGATGTAAATTATTTTGTATAGAATCAAGTTTTTCTAACAGAACAGACAGCTATCCTGCTGGGGAGTTAGTTGCGCCATTTCTTATTTCCAGCTAAAACACTAGGAAGTGGTGAAGAGCGAGCGTTTTGGGGGACTGTCATACGTAATTTTGACGTTCGAAAAGTGCTGATTTTCAGTCAAGTTTGAATAAATGACTTGATTTTGATTTTAAAGTGCAAATCTCGTACTAAAGTCCTGGGCTGACACAGTTTGGATTGCTTCGGTCTTGGCTATACAAAAACCTTTGTGAGTATTAAGCCAACAGCAAAAAAATCCTCAAGCAAAATGCAGCTTGTTATAACAAAAAATGCGCCACAAAGACTAGGATAATAACGAAATAATTACGAATACAAAGAATCCATCTGTCACAGCCACATCACCTAGGTATGTAATGGGATTGTTATTGTACGCGTATATGAAGACGTTACATAATAGTACTGACTGTAATTGCGTAATTTTAGTAAATAATTGGATACTATTACAGGTATTTTTCGAATCGAGCATAGAGGGACTAGAGCATAGCGGGACTAACCGCATAACTGCAGTGCTATTCAGTAACCATCTCACCGTGAAAACTTAGGTGAAGTGAGCGTGGAGTGAGCTGTCATTCCACAGGGATTCACACTATTGACAGCTCACTTCACCCAAGTTTTCACGGTGAGATGTTTACAGAATAGCATGGCTGAAATCATATCTGACGCAGTAATGTCCGCAGAATTATAATCCCATTTTTTTTTTCAGTTCTCCCATCCTAATGTATGCTTTTATCCACTGATTGTGACTTACCTGTAAAAGATTACAAACAATCCTTCATTAAAAAAATATAAGGCGTGTTCTCATTATGCATCTAGCCGAAACCAGTGTTTTTAAATAGAACAGTTGAAAATAGAACAGCTTGCGCATGAGTAGAATTTTCTCTCAATTTTTCAAATTAACGAAACCTATTAATAGAACTAACTATACGTACCGAAAGTAAATGATAATTGTATTTTTATTATAGTAACACTAAAAGGTTAAAAAAATGATTAAGGGTACCTAAATACTTAGGGCCAATTTCACCAAAAAAACTGAACGCGATCAGCACACCTAATAAACACCAATTAAAATAGTCCGTTATAGAAAGCCATTTAAAAAAAAATTCCTTCCGGCATTACCCATTTAAGCATGAAAAGGTAATTCATCATGATAATTATAATATCGCCAAGCGTGTGCCCATGAATTAATAAACTTTATCAATGCAAATCTTTATTACGTACGCGTGGTTCATAAAATGTATCAGTACACATTTGCATAAACGTGTCCAAACAAGAGTTTCGCAAATAAAATATCGTTCTTGAACAAGAGAGATTGATCTTACCCTCTATTGATGATTACAGTCCGGCTGTCGAGAGAAAGCGTTCCTGACACCTGTCAGTTGTACAATTTCTAGTAGTAATAAGGATCAAATTAGGTACATATTCGTTAGTATGAAACTGATAGGCCTCAAGAACACATTCTCTCGGTGGTCGAAATGTAGTCACTGAATAAAAGCTCGTACAGACCAGCGCGACGCGACTCGAACAATATATCAATTTCTAAGAAAACTTGGCGGTATAACAATAACCGGTGTCGCGTCGCGCTATTCTGCACAAAACTTAAAGCTTCGTGCAGACCAGCGCGACGCGACAGCGCGACGCGACACCGGTTATTGTTATACCGTCAAGTTTTCTTAGAAATTGTATTGTTCGAGTCGCGGCGCGGCGTCGCGTCGCGCTGGTCTGTACGAGCTTTAATGCTGAAAACATATAACGTTCTATACCTAGCCGTAATAGGCAACATAATTATGCCTATTACGGCTAGGTATAGAACGTAATGACGATGACGGTAATATTGATGGATGGAGTAAAAGAAAATATAAATGCATTGTGTGAGGAATTATATGAAAGAAAAGGGAGTGAATGATAGCGTGAAAGGTATGATAGACATGTGAGCAAGTACGCGTACTTAGAGCTCTTTCTCGCCCGTGTGTCATACTAAGTACGCGTACTTTAAAACCGCTGAGTAAGTTCTTCGGCGATCCAAGAGGTTTGAAATTTTGCTCGTAGGCCGTCTTGATTCGTAGTTTCGTACGTCTGTAATTGCTGCGTGTCGCGAATGTTTGTTTATTTTGGTTCAGAAAATTCGACAACATCGCGAGAATATTTTGGAAAAATCCTCCCCTAAATTTGTTCAATAGGGGATGAAATTTTGTATGATAGTTCGTTCTTTTTGCTGATGATTGATACACGGCTAGTCTTCTTAATAAAAATCTTAAATGCATGACATTTTGCACAAGAAGTGTAAGGAATAACACGGTGATTTTTAGTCAACTTTTACTATGGGACCAACTAAGATATAGCAAAAAAAATATACATCTTCATATACATCGGTTTTCATATATTTTCATTTTTGTATGAAACAGCAGATATTTTTTCGATGTTTCAGAGTTTGTCTCGTAGTGACAGTTGATCATAATCATGACTAGGCACTTTCACGCCCTGAAAAGTTAATAGTGAATTAAAAATCACCGTGTATAACTAAAGTGAGCCTTAAGAAAGGATTTTTGAACATTCATCCCCTAAAGAGTTTAAATAGGGGCTGAAAATTTGTATGGAAATGACGTTTGCCGATGGGATATCCCATCGGGCGCACGGCTTGTTCATAGATACCTTTCAATAGTTTAAAGCTAAAATATTTATTAGTCATCATTTCAACCGAAAGACGTCCACTGCTGGACATAGGCCTCCCTCAAGCACCGCCACTTCGACCGGTTCTATGCCCGCATCCAGCGGATTCCTGCGGCCTTCACAAGGTCATCGGTCCATCTTGTGGGAGGCCTTCCAACGCTACGTCTTCCGGTACGCGATCGCCACTCCAGAACCTTTAGGCCCCATCGACCATCTATTCTGCGAGCAATCTTTATGAGTATAGGAAGTACTTATACAATACGAAGGTAATGTGCGACAAGTAAGCGTGTTCCTTATTGAGCTCTCATGTTTTCTAATGCATTTGCAGTTGACTCAATGTTAAACAATGATTTATCAATGTCGAAATATTTGCTTAATATTACATGCAAATTAATCTAAGTAATTCATAGTAAATTAATTTGCCCCTCACAAGGTGGACCGATGATCTTGTGGAGGTCGCTGGAATCCATTAGATGAGAGGAACGCAGGCCATTGTAGCTATGCTTGTGGCGGTTTTTGTCCAACATCTAAATTTCAAAAACGAATGACGGTGATGTTGATGAAATTCATTTCGAAACAATAGCATTAGAATCATTCTGTAGTGTGGTACAGACGGATGCTTACTGAAAGTGAGAAAGAAAGAAAAATGCGAATACAGCAAAAAAATACACCAAAAATACACACTAATACAATGCAAGTAACGAGAATTGCCCCTCAGACCTATAATACTGCCGGGGTTGCGGGTTTGTCCGAAAGGGATATCGCGACCCCGGCACACAGGCAACGGAAGGAACACGGGTGGGTTTTAGTCTGTAAAAGTCTGACACGCCCTCCCGCTCCGCCCAGAGCAGGAGAAGTTATTTGATAATTAGCCACACTCAAAAAAAAAAAAAGACCTGTAATACCCGATATACTTATCAAAAAAAATACAAATCAGATACTTAGTTTGACCCCGAAGCACTAAATTAATAACAGTGTTACTAACTTAGCTTATACTGTGATTAAGTCGTATTTGTATGCGTTTTAGATACTTCCCTAAAACCCAATTAAGCAATTACTTGCATTTGCATATTATTAAATTTAAATTGAACATACATAATGGCTGGTAAATTCAAATTCACATACTGACACAATTACCATGTGGGCACTTGTGGGCAAGGACTAGAAACTGCAGGTCGTACCTACCTACCTATTTTTGTTTTTTTTTAAAGTGGATATATTTCATTTTATTTAACCATTTATGTACGTAAATTTTTTATCAAATCACTTTCTCGTATTTTAAAAGAAAATGTAACATGTGTAAGGTAAATAAACTGTAGACATCCTATATTATTATTAAGCTGGGGCCCTCACCCTGAGGGACGTGAGTAAGTAGGACGCGTCATACACAACGAAATGATAATTGTCCGTAGGTATCGCTTGTCCACTCTGATATGACGCGCCTCACTACCGCATTACCGAATTACCGTGTGCGTAAAATGCGGTAGTATGGCGCGTCATTTCAGAGTGGACAAGCTTTACCGGGTGAGTGGAACGCGTCATACACAACTAAATGATAATTATTGTCTTTCCCGGGTCGAAGTTTCATCAACAAAATAATCATAGATTCGTTAGGATCGTTCAGGTGTTGTGATCTACAGAGATGTCTTCAATTTCCATGCTTAAAGTATATATCTGTAGTGTATGTACCTTAACAGTAGCATTGTATAGTACGCGTGTATAATGCAATTGTTACAGCATCGCAAGGACGCTCAAGTCACGACACTAGCTAATTAGTTACTAATACATCGTTCTAATGCACTATTATATAAAAAAGTCGAAAAGAAACTAACACATACATTCAACGTTTGTGACAAAAATATCTCTATATTTCATTTCCAGTTTCTGATTAACCTAATAGTATTCATAGCCTGTCCGAATACTGGGAGACAGCCCGTAGGCTTATTGCATTTTTACCTAAAAAGAACTAAAAATAGACTTTACAAAAATAGAATTACAAAAAACTAGACTACGTCATGACAAGAATTAATAAATGCAACCATGCGTGTTAGTTTACGAACCAATTGAAATAAATAGGACACTATGGCGATGTTATTAGTCCTACTCAATGTTTATAAGCATAGCAGTTTATATAAGACCTTACATTAATAATCATTTCAGCGAATTATTGGCCCTCTGCGGTAAATAGACATTTGTTATGATCGAGAATCATATTTTGATCAAGATACAACATACTTAACACTGACCAATGACTAACAGAGCAAAGCCCATTTAACCTGTCTTTGACCATTGTTGATCTCAGCCATGTTTTTACGCATCTTAGTGTACTGAATGACTGTTCAATTGTAGCCGTAGAATAAAGCATTGCTTGCATTGCATTATTGTAATTGCAGTCTTAACGTAACTCTAACATAACTTTTATCGACAACAGTAGGTACTTAGGCATACAAAATCCAGGGGGGCAGTTACCCTCCCCTGCCCCCCCCCCCCCCCCCCGGGAAACATGCAGCGAAAGCAGTACAATTCTGAAGGTATTGTAAATAGGCAAAAGGGATGTTCATTGTAAAGGTTATATCGCTTGTCGGTGCCTACTTAGATAATTACATGTAAGATTGCTTCCTTGACTGTTCAAGTATTCAGTGATTAAAAAATATTTTGTCGTATTCGCTTCTAGCAGGAAGACACACGGCTATTAAATATGTCACGTATTTAAGTAAATTACAGCAAGATGTCCTCTTGTGTCAGCTATTGTAAGACCTTGGTTGCTTACGTACTTAGCTACTACTTAGGTATATGTATGAGTCATGAATCTCACAAGTCATAATTTAAAAAAAACTCAGCTGATCTATTGCTGAGCTGTCATTCCCTGATGATATGGATTGACACTTTAACGGCTCACTTCAAGTTCACTTCACTCATGAGCGTTAATTCTGAAAGTGGGCAACGTCGCAAATAGATGTCAAATATTTCGCTGTTTTGTTTAATTTAACGATATTACTGAAAGGAATTTAAGAAACGTGGCTAACTAGCAAAACTAGAATATTGATTATGAAAAGCAATAATGAATATCGTAACACCGAATATTTAGTTTTAGATGTAAAAAAGTATTTGGAAACTTTCCAAATGCCTTATTTACACCTAAAACGGGTACAACATCTAATTCAATGTTATAATTGCAATTAATTATTAATATTCTAGTTCGCTAGTTAGCCACATTTCTTATTTCCACACAGTAATATTGCCAAATTAATCAAAACAAGTAAATTTTTGACAGCTACTTGCGTTAGGATAAAAGCTCATAAGTTTTCACGGTGAGACTTACAGAATAGACCGGTCTGTCTTATGCTGAATTGAACAAGTGAATTATCAATATTTTGACATAGTTCGGCACATTACTTACTAGAATTACTTGAACTAGAGTCCGCGCCATCACCCAAGTCCGATAGACGCGGCGCTAATGTCTATGTCATTGCATCAAATTGCATTTAAAAAAAATTGTTCCACAATTTTCCGCCGGACTTCAGTTGTGGGGCAGACTCTACTTCCAGTTTCAACATGAGCATGTGTGTGTGTGTGCATGTTTTTACTATGTAAAAAAAAATTACGAATGTATTTGGTTATTCACGACTTCACGACGACTTTTTGTGTTTGCGTAAAGATCATTTTCACCTAAAGCAGTAATAAATATTGGTGATTTTGAGGGCGCACTCAGTTCAGATGGTGATCGGTTTTACGAATTTTGTCGATGCTACATCTAAGTTGTGTCGTACTGTACTAGGACTCCATGTTTTTATAGTTTTTAATTTTTCAGACGCATCGCGAAATCACACGGCGCGTGCGCCATTCGTATGGATGCGACTTCGGCTTTCTCCGCCCGCGCAGCCGAGCGCCTCGGCTACAGCAAGATCTATTCCATTAAATACGCTGATATCCAGGACGGTCCACAGCCGAAGCCACCCCACTTGGACGCTAGCGTTTATCTCAAGAAGTTTTAAGGTAATGTTTGACTCCAAATTATACAGAGTATCTTTAATGTGGGAATTCAGATGATCCTGTTAAGACTTTTTTGGTTTATGGCAGATTCCTATAATTTACGGACTGTTATCAGTTTAAATTAAGACTGTTTTATCTTTGCCAATAATGAAGCAAAGACCTCATAGCTTTGCGTAGTAGACCCTACCATATGGATTAGTAGCTAGTAGGTAGAAAATTGCGAATCGATTTTTGGGCCCAGTTTAGTAAAAAAAAAAAATTGTTACCATTGGTAATGAAAATTATTCGTTTTTTATTATACGAACGGAGCATTAGTATACCTATGCTTGGAATAAATTGGTCGCAACAAATTCGATTGTTTCGTATCTCGTGTCTAATTTTGTTATTTGTAACTAGGACAATATTAATCGGTTCTATATTTAGTGGTCCTTCAATAATTACGTGAGGCGTTTGGGGGGGAGAGGTCGACCCGTAATATTTACACAAAAAATACGCATTTTTAAAAATCTCACGTGAAATTACGGTGACAGGGGTGAATCGAAATCGGGGTGAGAGGGGGTCTATCCAAATCTCACATCTCACCAAAAAGTTGTCACCGCGGTCCAAAAATCGCCAAAATCGCCTCACGTAATAGAAGCCAGTAATGTATTTAATTCGCAAACGATGAAAATTAAATTTATTTTTGTCTTTTTCAGAATCTGCACAACACGCACAAACAAAGTTTACTTCTTCGAGGTTTGACAATCACAAATTAATCCAGATTTGATAACTATTAGCTCTAGACAGATTACACCTATATTTTACTCAAACCTAGGATCGCAGCAATTTAAGTAGTGTAGTACTTAGGTTAGTATAGCGAAACACCTATAATTAAGAAATTATAAAACTGTATTATGATACTTCTTATTATGTATAAATTAATGTACCTGGCAACTTAAAGGCTATAATGGAGACGCTATTAAGCTGGAAATGCTGGAATCACACTGAGGCGAATCCCATGCGGGACATCGCGGGACGGGTGAGACGCCTCTTTTATGATGCGTCCCACGTCCTGCGCATGATTCGCCTCAATGTGTTTGAAGTTTTATGGGTGACCGACGGATTTTTGTTCCCTGCTTTGTTAACTTGCAAATTTACTATTTATTTTAGGAATATTCAGTCACAAAAAAAGCAGCAAAGCAGATCAAGCTGTCTCTAAAAAAATGCCAAATTATTCGAAATGACAAATAAGAACCATGACTTTTTGTCTTCAATAAATATAATCTTTGCTTATTCAATATTTAAACAGGCATCGCAGTATTCTTCATTCCATAACTTAAAAATAGATTTAATTTAGCGGTGCCTAGTAAAATATTATAGCAACATACTTTATCAGAACATTGCTATAACAAAATGTTCAGGCTTTTCTTCCTACCGTGTATCAATTAGCCTAGCTGTTTGTAGTTCCTTAAAAATGTAGTATTATTTAATATACTCTATCTTATTAATCTAATATAAATACAATTTTTTAAATTGTGAGACCTGATTAGTCTCGGTGGCCCGGGTGGCCATAAAGTAGGACTTGGTAATACAACAAGACGTTTTACTAGCGCAAATATAGTACTTCGGAACGTAGGGGCACGTAATTATGTAGATTTCTAGCGCTGTAAGTTATGCAATATAATTAATATAACCATGTATTTTACTTAAATAAATAAAATGTCAACCTCGACCAATGTCAATCTGTTGAATTTTAAACTAAATTTACAGCGCAAGCGGTTTCACAGAAAAATATGGAATCTCTCATATCGCGGATCCGCTAAACCCAGTCAAAATAAATGTATGGTCAAATCAATAAAATTGTGATTTAGTCTGTAAATATTGTAATTATATCTCAATAAATGTACCTATAGTTAAAAATATTCCACTTTTTTTATTTTTTCACCGCTTAATTCCCTACTGACAACTTACTAGGCATCATAATTGAGCGCCTTAATTGTTCCACCCACTGTAAACAGGCCTATTCCGATTTCTAGTGCCATGCTTCCCTCAGCTCCTACCCACGGTCCTTTGTCCACCACTTGTTATTTTTTATCATATCTATTCAAAAAGAGCTAGTTTTTTCTTCGTAAACAGGGACCAATCACCAAAGAGATCAATCACGAACGTTGTATGAACAAGTAACGAAAGCCCTGCACGCCCGTCCTCGGCCGGCCTGGAGCGACCCACCTGCTTTGCACGGTTATTCCGAATTGACAAAACAGTTTCTAAATAAGTTTAATATTAAATAAAGATAAATATTATACATACAGATAAATATTATACGCACAAACCTTCCTGAATAATAGAAATGCTGTTGACAAAGGAAGTCTTGAAAAATCAAGATGGCGGCGTTGGTTCCGATTTCCGAAAAAATATCCATAGTACCTACTCTGTATTACATTCAATAGTACATACTTATTCCATGTCCATTCATAACTCACTCGGATCATTCATCACCACAACGATCACCATAGATTATACATATGTTATGAGACGATCACAACATTAATGGCATCTGTGATTGTCATTTGGATAATGAATATTTTTTCTTTATTATTTGTTCATATTTCCAATTTCTACTTATTTTACAATTTCTAGATAACTAATATGATTCTACGTACGGATCAATGCCAAGTCTAAAATATATGGAAACGTTCAGGAAAATTCGCTTGTTGAAAATATATGATGTGAGCTGAGCTACTATTACCTACATTGAACCTCAATGGCTACTATAGGCTATTTAGAGAGTAAGTTGCTCCGGATGGGTGTAACTGTAACCTAGCAAATCTTCTTGCAACTTATCTGTTCATCTTAGTTTATAATACTTTTTTTCTAAGTCAGCATTAGCATTTTTCTGTTAGCTCGCAGGCAAGTTCCCGGAACAGGTACTGAAGCGTGGCATCAAGAAGAAAGCAGAAGGCGCGTTCCACATCAAAGCACTCGCATCTAATGACAAAGAACGCGCTCTTGCTTTTCTAAGAAGGTAAAAATTGCAACCACTCTTAGGGTCAGTTCACACCGAGACGTGACGAGACGCGACGCTGCGCACACTTTTTAAGATAGTGATACAAAATATAACGTTATTTACTACACAAAAAGATACACATTTAATTGAGATAATTCGAAAATGCTCCGCGGCGTCGCGCTGCGCCTCGAGATGCCTCGCAGCGTAGCGTGACTGCGTCTCGCATCACGAAGCAGCAATGCTTCGCCGGTATGCGTAACGTGCAGCAGCGGGGCAACGCGGCTAAGCGCGACGCCGCGAGGCGCACCCTGAATCCGTCGTGATGACTTGTCTCTACTACTACTACTACTGCGCGGCGTCTCGCTGCACTGCGCTGAATCTTATTGCATAGAGAGGTGTCGCGCTGCCAGCAACTTCACGATGCGCCTCTCGACGTCGCGATATGTCTCGCGGCGGCGCGCTGTGCAGCGTGAAACCACCGGCCTTTTCAAGCATTGTCGCGACGCGGTACATCTCGGTGTGAACTGTCCTTCCTATCGTCTTGACTAATATTATAACCCTCATCATTTTTACGGTCACGGATTTGTATGATCAATAATAGCTGGTACTCTCAGTGGTAATGCCCGCGACTTACGAGTTGTAGGTCGTGGGTTCGAACTCAAGCAGGCACTTTACTTTGTGTAAATTATTTGATCACCAACATCGTGAAGAAATCGGCACGTCCAGGAACCAAAAACTTCGCGGGCAGTGCTGGTTGCCGGATGTTGCATACAACCGGCAACCCGTACTGGGCCCGCGTCGTGGATTATAGCCCACTCCCTCTCACAAAGAGGAGGCCTGAGTCCCAGCAGCGGGAACATTATTGGCTGATTAAGCAAGCTGCATGATCTGGTAAAGGTTGGTAAGTTCAATTCAATTCTCAATTCTTTATTGCGTACCATAATTTATAAAGTTGGTAGGTAAATAATTATATTAGCCACAATTATGGACCCCGTCGGGCACAGCATACTCGTAGATCAAGTAGGAGAGAGGAGGAAGAGCACTGGGTTTTAATGTGATACATTTTATTATTAGTTAAATAGTTAGTTAGTTATAGTTTATCTTTGATCTTTTATCAGGTTTTTCTTTCTCGACGAACCGATGGCCAAGGCGGTAAAATTGGTAGATGGTCCAAATGATCGGTGTCTCGAGCTAGAAGCGTACATAAGCAAAGCCATGGTCGATGGAATATCAGTGGTGGCTGTTGATGATGATGGAGAATTGGTGGGAGTTGTCATCAATGCCCTTCTACACAGAAATGTGAGCAATGAAAACACACGCGGCGTACTGAAGTATAAAAAAGCATGTCTGTATCGGAGCTTGAATCGGCAGCGCTTTAACAATTTTATAATAGGTTACAATAAAGTTCAAGACAGTTGAATTATTTCCATGGGACTCTCATTGATTCGACCCTTTTCCGTTTGGTTTACCGATTCTAGCTAACCGGTCGATAGCAGTAGTTGGAAATTGAAACGAGAGCCTGACCCAAAAAATACTTATGTTCTTTTCTTTCTCCCCAGGATTCTTTAAAAACAGATGTAGTAGAAAAGTGTACAAATCCTAAGTTCTTGCGCATAATCCGGTTTATGGCGTATTTAGAGACCGAGTGTAAGCTCTGGGAGAAGGTGCCAAGCAACTGCAATAGTCTGGTGGATCTCAAGTTTGCATCCACAGATCCCAAGTGGAGAGTACGACATATAATGGAGGACCTGGTCGAAGAGACAGAGTACGCGAATTGTTTTAGTTATCTCGGCATAAATCTTCCAATGGAATTAGTCTTGGACAGGTCATGTTTTGCATGTCGTACCGAGGCCAATCCAGATTGGGGGAGTCGATTACTTCATACTCAAAGTTGCGAAGGAGTCAAGTCGTACAGCTCGGAAAACACGACCTCGAGGAGGAAACAAAAGGATACAGTTTAAAGGGAAGCATTTTCAAAACCACGTCACGTCATTTCAGAGTCCTGTCCCTGCTGGTTATGCGTTGGCTACTGCTGGCAAGTGGTCTTTGTCCAGCAAAGGACTGAATTGACTGTAGAATCGGCAAAATTCGTAAATCTATTCACCATCCGAACTGAGTACGCCTTCAAAATCATCAATCTTTATTACTTATTTAGGCAAAAATAATCTTTACGCAAACACAATAACTAGTAAAGTCATATAGCCAAATACATTCGTAAAATTGAAATGTGTGAATGCATATTTTCAAATTTATGCGACATCTAAGTTGTGTCGAGGTATACATCATTTTGCCTTGCCTCAAGTCGAGCTGTGTATGATATTTTGACACAAATTATCGAATCCTCAATTACTTCTAGTTTCAGCACGGTCTAACCGTATTCGAGAACATAACCTGATATTGATAGAAGAACTGCCTGTTCTTAAGTGAATTTTAATATTTTAGGTGTGTCGCGAAAAACAAAGGAGCCTTTTTTTTTTTTTTTTGAGGATGGGAAATTATCAAATAACTTCTCCCGCTCTGGGTGGAGCGGGAGGGCGTGTCAGACTTTTACTGACTAAAACCCACCCGTGTTCCTTCCGTTGCCTGTGTGCCGAGGTCGCGATATCCCTTTCAGACAAACCCGCGACCCCGGCAGGCATTGGCCCTTCCGGACCCCGTCACTTGGTGCTGACATCTCTTTGAGGCGCGCGTGGAACACAACGCGCCGTCGACCCGGGCCTGGTCCCTATCGGACGGCGAGCTACCCATTGCTCACCGTCCGCAAGCCCGCGCCTACGGTGGCCGGAAGTCGGCTCGCGACTCCCGACGCCCGGGGCGTCTCCTGCGGCGACTAGGGGCGCGAGGGGGCGCATTTTGCCTCTCCCTCGCGCGCTCCGCCTCCTCCTTCGCGAGCATTACTGCTTCGCAGAAGGAGGTGACGGCCTCCCATGCACTCTCGCTCCGGACCATGGCCTGAACCAGGGCCGGACGCGAGAGATCGCCGCCGCCGATCGCCTCCGTGAGGACACGGCGGTGCTCCGCCCAAGCTGGGCAGACCTCCACCGTATGCTCCACCGTGTCCTCCGGGCGATCCACACATTGGTGACACCCGGGCGTTTCCTCCCGCTTTATTCTGAACAGGAACCTCCCGAAACAACCATGTCCGGTGAGGACCTGTGTCAGGCGGAAGGTGAGGACGCCGTGGCGCCTCTCTAGCCACTCCTCAAAGAGGGGACTTATCGCCACAATTGTGGCGTGCCCAAAAACAAAGGAGCCTGTGGTGTACATTTAGTCGCGTCGTCCCTCTACTCCAAACGCGTGGCCGAACGACTCGGTTACAAAATGGTCTACTGCGTTAAGTTCGCCGATAAACCGGACGCCCCACAGCCGGACCCACCGCATGTCGAGGCTTGTGTGTTCTTAAAACTGTTGTGAGGTATAACTTGGCAGGCAAACCTTTATTGTTGTTTAGTAGACGTAAATATATCATCATGCTTCTACTTATACCGCAGCATGTAGTATTCATCTATACATCTCATTCTCTACATAGGTCAGCCCCGGATCTAGAGAGGGGCAAATCTTCAGGGAGCGACAAATTCAAGCGTAGCAGACAAGTGCACCTCCCAGCACACCGTAACTTTGCAATAAATGAGATGCGCAGCACATTTACTATTTCAATTTCTTTCTTTTTTACAACAGTTTTGGCGCCCCTGTTGGACTGGCCGCATTATCGATCGATAAAATTTGATTAATATGTTGGCAAAGTTTTTATTTATGGGGGCTTGTGGCTAAGTAATAACAGCCGCACGGGTCGATCGATCAGGTTGAGCTACGCTTGCCGCGGTTGGTCCGTGAACGGGTGACCATCTTTACATACGAAGACCCCTCCGTGCCTCGGAAAGCACGTTAAGCAGTTGGTCCCGGCTGTCATTTGTAGATCTTTAACAGTCGTTACGGGTAGTTAGAAGCCCAAAAGTCTGACAACCAGTCTTACCAAGGGGTATCGTGTTACCTAGTAACTAGGATGGCAGAATAGACCAGGACTAGGATGGTTGGTCAGATGGGCAGTCGCTCCATGTAAAATACTGGTATTCAGCTGCATCCGATTAGACTGGAAGCCGACCCCAACATGGTTAGGAAAAGGCTAGGCAGATGATGATGTTCTCAAAAACGGCTCCAACGATTTCGATGAAAGTTGCAATATAGGTGTTTACGGGGGCGAAAAATCGATCTAGCTACGTCTCATATCTGAGAAAATTAGTTTTATCAATTTTCACCCGAGCAGAGCTCGGTCGCCCAGGTACTACTTGTACTAACGGCGACAGGCAATTTAGGCCTGATTTTCCAATAGTCAGATACTTTTTTTATAAAGTTTACCTGTATCGTCGGACATGTTAGTCAGTGTTGAAATGCGACTCTTTGATCTTTTGTCCCGTGTTCTCACTATGTTCTACTACTGTTATAGGAATAAATATTGCGTTTTGACAGCTTTTGTAATTATAGAAAATATTATGTCAAACTGACACATTTTCTTCACATAAAAGTTATTTGACTATTGAAATTTTTTATTTTTTTTATTTTTGGATGCTCGATAAGTACAACGTCTGAACTCTATGGCTGGCTTCACAGCTGTGCGGGAGACCCGTAGGGACTCCCGAAACGGAGACACGCGTGAGGCGCTAGAAAATTGTTTCACAGCGACGCGGATGGTCCGTACGCGACCAGCTCCGGGTAGAGCCCGTAAAACGTACTACTCCCTCGTTTCAGAGCACTGCGGGCGCTACCCATATACTCCCGTGCAAGGACGGCCCGTGCGGGTCTCCCGCGCACAGCTGTGAAACCAGCCTAACACCGTCATACCGCGTCGTATTTAAAAGCGATCGTCGCGCGAATACACGACCGTTCGAACTTTTTGTTCGGTGAACCTGGACGCGCGGTCACGCCGACCGCCGCGCGTGCTTTCCGGTTTTCCGTATAAAAGTGACATATTCACGCAAAGTCAAAGTCAAAGTCAAATCATTTATTTCAAATAGGCCCTTGTGAACGTCAACATTTACAAAAAATTTAATTGATTCTAGTCGCCCTTTCCAAAAGGTAGTTTTCGTATGGAGAAGAATGGGCAAGAAACTCCACCGTTACTCTTTTAAAATGTTTTACAATATTTTGTATATGTAGGTACATTAGTTAAATAATAACATGTGAAGACAATGCACTCAAAAAAAAAAAAACTATACCACAATAGGTAAAAAGAATTAAATATGAAGCAACGAAAGCATGAAGCATGGTTCTCACATATTTACAAACATTGTAAAAGCAGATGATTTTCCTAAAATTTTACGATTAATAAGTCAGTGTGACGCGACCCATCAAGTATTCGCGCGACGCGACGGTCGCTTTCAAAAAGGACTTGGCCTTACAGTGTCAGCATCAGCGACCAGCGATTTTGTCGCTTTTCGGAAGCTCGAGTTAGCGACTCCGCAGATTTTTTATAATTTTTATCACATTTGCCTTTAAAAACTCTGCAGTTTTAGACGTTGACAAATCTACACAAATACTGACACCACTTTATTATGGCTAATTAACGTTACAGTTAATTAAAATGTTATGTACCGACACACGACAAATAGGTGGCCAAGGGTAAAGGTTTATTACATGTTATAAAAATTATTTTTTATATTTGTTGGCTTCATAATGGCTTTGTCGTAGTAAGATGGTTATAGCCGTGATATAGTTATACCCCTAGGGATATGGCTATATACCGAAATATTGTTATATGAAAGCGTCAGGGGGGGGAGTGAGGTGTTTGACTCCCCCCGCGACGTCTCAGAGGGGCGCGCGTGGAACACTACGCGCCGCCACCTCGGGTCCTGATGAGTGGGGGGCGACGGACTCGGGGACGTCCGTCGCCCCTGGACCCATTTAGGGGGCCAGAAGAGGGCGTTGTCCGCCCTCCGCTGACGCCCGGTGCGCCTGCTGCGGGCCGGGTGAGTGGACGAGATCTCCCTCTCCCTTTCCGCAGCCTCCTTCTGCGACACGACCGTCTCGCAGAAGGCGACCACCGCGTCCCAGGACTCGGCGCCGCCGACCATAGCGTTCACTACGGCCGGCAGCGACAAGTCACTGCCTACTCCTGAGATGAGGGCACGGCGCGGCTCCTCCCAAGCGGCACACTCTGCCAGCGTGTGCCGCGCCGTGTCCTCCCGGCAGTCGACGCAGTGGTGACACCGGGCGTCCGGCTCCCTGTTTATGCGACACAGGTACTTCCCGAAGCAACCATGCCCCGAGAGCACCTGCGTCACCCGAAACGACGTCGAGGCCGGCGGTAGGGCGCGAAAGCCTGTCCCGCCATTCCGCCACCAGGACACAGTTCTAACCTAACCTAACCTATTTGGTCGGAGTGCCCTTATAGTTATATTACTAGATCGTGGTCGTATCATAGTTATATTCTTAGTAAGACAGTTATGAATCGCTTTCATATCGTCGACCGTAGGTTCAATTGAGGTAAGGGACAAAATAGGATTTTTCAGGAGAGGCCGACAAAGCTTTTTTTCGGACTAAACCGCCCACAACTTTTTTTTTTATTAACCTTTTTCGGGTCTGATTTCACACAATATCTTGTATTTTAGTGCTCTATCTACCTGTGTAACATTAATTTAAATAAGTTATCTATTTAGGAAATAGACGTCCCTTACACCAACGTATTTTGTTAGTAATGTCCCTTACTGACCAAGTATCTTGTAGTCCCGTCCCTTACATTAAATTGACCTCTACGTTGGATCCAATCTATTAATGAACAAATTGTGTAAAGGACTTGTTGAAAAAATGTGTGAAGAAAAATACAGTGTAAAGAGATTGTTGACAGAAAATGAAAAACACTCTTTTGACGTACTGAGTAATCCGTAATGGTAATTCGTTGATTGGGGAGACCCTTACCTTATTTGAAGTGGATTGGCGGCGGTAATTACACCATTTCAAGTTGCTATATTGCATAGTTTTTCAGATACATTGTTGTTATGGGGCTGATTCGAAATTTGGATCCAAAAAATCAGTAGGGTAAGGGACATTTTTCTTAAGCTAGAATTTTTTCATATACACCATTCGAAAGAGCGAAAAATTCTGAACAAAACTGTACACTCAACTCATTTTCGGTATTTTGTCCCTTACCTCAATTGATCCTACGGTCGACGATATAACTATATCCCTAGGGATATAACTATATCACGGCTATTACCGTGTGGGAAGGGTGGGCGTTTTGGGGGACTGTCTTATAGAATAGAGAATCGAATAGAATATATTTATTTGCTTGAAAACTTGGTACATTAAGGTCTTATAATATAGCAATGATCTTACATGTTTCGCCATGAACTGGCATACAAATATTTAAACATGTATGTATGTTATGTAATTTTGACGTTCGAAAAGTGCTAATTCTCAGCCTAGTTTGAATAAATGACATTTGAAGTTGAACCATCTTACTGCGAAAGCTTCATAATTCAAACGGTAGATGTCTCCACATCTTCATGGTTGGTACCTAGTCATCACGAAATGAATACCTACATATATCTAAATAATTAGGACTTACCTACCTACAACACTGCGCAATAGCCTATTGTAATCATGATGTATTTCGTACGTCTACCGTCAGACCTATGTCTTCACGTCTTCACATGCAATGCATAATGTATGAACTCCAATTTCATGACGAGCAACACGTGCAACTCGGATCCATAAGTAGTATGTAAATACCTACATTAAGTATTGTCAAGATGGAATCTTCCAGCGGAATGGCGACCAGATGTCGCGTAAAAAAATTGAGTAGGTACCTACTTAACAGCATATGGCCACAGTCTATGGGAACACTCCCTTATCCCTGTGCAAAGACAAGCTATCTAATTACGCAACACATTTTCGTAAACGATTACGACTAATCTGTTTCATTTTGACAGTTCAACAACATTCATTGCGATAGTTACGTTGTTGAGCAGAAAATTGTTTCGAATTTATGAAGTAATGGAATAGCAATCTGTTTCAAAACGATTCAGATTCTGATTGATCGTGTATTACGGAATTAGGGTACTAGACATTAATGTTTATACAATCTAAAAATTGTGTTCTGCCACAGTTGAATACAAATGGTTAATTCCGCATTTTAGGTATGAAACTATCAAGTCTACGCGACGGGCTCGACTTGTCGGGAAAATTCAGTGAGTGTAACGGAGTAGGAAGAGAGTTACGCGATAGAAAGAGAGGCAACATCTAGGTGAATATAACTGTAGGTAATAGGCGCTGTGCGACCTGAATTGCACTTTATTGTGTCGTAGCAAGAGTCAATTTTTATTTAAATGATTCTGCGGAGTGAACTATCTGTATTCATCTCTGGTTCTGCCAAAAAAATATTGACACAATGTAAATATGGACTGTATGGAAACTTTGTTGAAATGATTATGTACCTACGCTCCATTATTAAAAAGATGGTGTCGACTACTCCTTTCGATACGGCACCCGCAACTGACAGCACCGCGACAATCGCTTGGGGCCTCGTCAATAAGCACGTCTGTGTGAGTGTGCCGTTTCGAACGTTTACTACGTAGTTTCTGTACTGTCCATATTTATACTGTGATATTGATCACTTCACTTCCTATGTTGTTGACTCACCTGCAAATTTAAACACACCATAAAATCTTTCAATGCAACAAGGAGGTCCATGGTCAGACTCAGACGCAGAAATTTACTACAAGTTTCATATGGAAGTTTTTGTAAAGCTATCGTCTGGAGAGAACTGGCTCTATGCACCAAATTAACAATCTGGCAAAGATGGCAATGCATATACACCAGACTTTTTGAACAGGCCGATGTCCAACAGTGAGCTACAATACTTACACTGTTGATGTGAAAAGGATTAGTAGGATACAGGGGATATATAGGTAGGTACTAGATTTCCGGAAGAGGTCGATGCCCAGTAAAGAACTACAAAAGATTTCATGAGGAATATTCTGGAGGATTACAAGACATGTCATGGCTCTACAATCCATTAGGACTTGAACAACTGAACCAGACTTCCACAAAGCGGACACAATCACCTTGAGTCATCTGATTCATCAGACAGGGAACCTGTTTATCAAACTCTACACAATCCGTTTAACCTTTTTTATTACCAAAACTGACGTTCTTAAGTCATTGACATTAGAGACGAAGTAGTAGCGGTCACAATGTGTACAAATCTCGCTGAGCACAAGAGGATTAGTAAATATACCGGCACCGAATGCCAGCGTCGGTCATCGCAACCGATCCCCACTCCTCCGTGGAACTTAAGGCTCCTACACCTGCAACTTGTCTACAAATTAATTTTGATATTTTGTAGTTTCTACTGCGTACGTTGTCCGCAAGATGGACCAGTGACCAAATGCTGGCAGAACAGCTATCTTATTACGCAACACATTTTCGTAAGCGATGACGACTAATCTGTTTCATTTTGACAGTTCAACAAAATTCATTGCGTTATTTAAGTTTTTGAGCAGATTTTTTTTCGAACTTATGAAGCAATGGATTAGCAATCTGTTTCAGAACGATTCAGATTCTGATTGATCGTATATTACGCAATTGGACGTAGTTAAGCAGAAAGGATCCAACCCACACTATGGGCGAAAATGTGTTATGTATACCAAAACACTCTTTGTAGTCAAAACTTTAATATCACAAAAACAATCCCAACGCATCATGTCAGGTCATACAATCACAAACACGATCTGATCTTAAAACTTGAATATCTCAAAACTAACTCTGTGTGGGTTGGATCCTTTCTGTTTAACTACGTCCAATTAGGGTATTGATGTAATAGGTATATAAGGTAATGATGAAGATAAATATCTTGTCGATATACCCGGGTGAAGAAGGCGGGATCTCCTTTAATAATGACTGATCCTTACAATAGGTAGATCTAGATAGAGGGGTGGATAGTAAGGAGGCCTGCAGTGGAAAAGTACTGGCTTATTTTAACCGTTAAAGGCCTGATAAACAACTAATTAACGTGCTAATTGACGTGCTTGAGGGTCACCCAGGGCTTTACCGGTTAAGCAAAATTTTTAACTCCGATATTTTTGGAATCCAATATATTGAGTAGAATTAGTGTTCTATAGGAAAGCGTAAATAGAGAGGGCAAAGAGGAAAGAGATAGTTTGGACAAAAATAGATGACTTATGCAGGCAAAGATTAAAATTCCTGGTACGCAGTATGTAAGATAAATTAGGATTTTACTCATTAACCTTGTAGATATTCTTTCTTCGCGATGTTGAAACCTCAGCTATTCAGAAAGGTTGGTAAATGCAGACAATCCAGGATGTAACACTTGCTAACTAGCCAATAATAGCCCTCCTATTTTGACTTCGTCGCAGTCGGGTAAAAAGGCCACGTGCAGCTTGGATTTTAAATATCTGCTTTACATAATACACATATCAGAAATGCAATTTTCTTTTAAAGCTTTTCTACAGCGATCATTATAAGTTACGTAGTACCAAGCTAAGTAGGTAGGTAATGAAAAATAATTTTTCGAAAATGTTGTAGGTGCTTCAGGAGTTCTTAACTTCATATCCATATTTTTACTCTAGAAAATACAATATTATTCCAGATTAGTGTTATCTTGTTTATCAAGGTGCGCTGACCACCACAACACAGATTACTATTGATATCAGTAAGTAACCTATTTGAAAGAACTGAAATAATCACCTTCCTATCGCTGCATGTGATAAGCCCTCTTACAGCATAAGGAAATAATTTCAATTAATTGTTGCGTTTAATGTTGATTATGAAATACCCTTACTAGTTTATGAATTAAGACGCAGATATATGCGAGTGACCTTGAGTGGTTTGCTTGCGTGTTCTGTACTGAGGTCACGCAACGCGTCGTACGTCCAGCCAGTAATAGGACTCGCCCATCAAGAAGCGCTGTCCCAAATTAGATGCATTATTAATTTATTGTACATAAAACAAGAGGTATTTTAATAAAAGACTTATACTAAAAGATCAATCATTAAATTACACATCTTTAAAATGGTGAAGGTTTCAGAAATAACTATAAATATAATCTTAAATATTCCTATATTAAGTTATTAGGAAAATGCTTTAATTTAACATAATATTTTTTCCAAATCATTAACATTACTCGTTTAGACGTGATCTTCAGTATAAAATCATTAAAAGTCGGTTATCGTCGCCTTAACAGTTATTAATAGAAAACAAACGTACTTAAGCACCGAGTTTCACAATGCCTGAAATTCTTTGATTCATGTTCACGGTCAACAAAAATTTCGATAATTTTAGGTACCTACCTATCGTAAAACATAACTTCATATCCCCAAATATTGACTAAATAAATGCTACCATGAATGTATTCAGTATTACGCAATAAACGATAAGATAAACAAACATACCACCGTATTCGCCTTAAATATAGTATTTTTATCTTTCACCGTTAATATGTAAATGCGTACGCGCAGCGTTCAAAACATTATTTAGTAGCGCTTTAGCCGTACGCTACAGCGATTTGTTTTTTTTTTATAATGACAATAATTTATCTTACTAAGTTTTCTTTAAGTAAAACTTATTAACTGTTGTTAAAGTAAGGTATTATTTTGTGAGCGTGGGTGTGGTAGTGTTTCAGTATCTATTAAATAATTGATTAGACAAATAAATGTGTTGTGTTTTACCGAAGTAACGTCATAACTTAGCGTTATTTATAAGTGTACAAATAGGCAGACACAGTTACCGTAGGTAAGCTACAACATCCTATACTATTAAATAAGCAATATTTGTATATATGTAGGTATATATTCGTAATCACGTTCTTGAAAACGGCTCTAACGATTTCGATGAATGTTGCAATATAAGGGTTTACGGAGGCGAAAAATCTAGCTAGGTCTCATATCTGGGAAAATTCGTTTTCTCTATTTTCACAGCCTCGGGAATGTGATTCCACGTTGGTATACCTGGATGATTTGCTTATCTATTTTGACCCGGGCAGAGCTCGGTCAACCAGGTACTGAATTACAATATTGACAATAAGAAATAACTGCGATACCTAAGCTTGTATAATTACCTACCTACAGTTTTAATAGTAATCTACAATATGAATAAAGATTTATATTTGTTTTAATAATACCTAGAATTATTGTAGGTACCTATAGGTATCTGATGTGCCTCGTATTTTTTTTTGTTAGTCTTATCTAATCGAGTACTTTCTGAGTTTATCTTGGACATTACTGTGATCGGTGAAGGAAAACATCGCGGGGAAACCTGGAGTTAATATAAGTCTGAAATCACCAACCCGTCTTGAGCAAGCGTGGTGATCATGCTCGTGCACACCACGTTCCTGTCGGTTATTCTACGTGTTTAGAATTCTCATTATCTTAGGTATGTCGCTTGTTCACAGCAATTTCCTTTATTGCAGTCTTCTTCTTTTCGTGTGGTTAGTGACTAATTTCTGCCTTGGCTTCACATGCCGTCAAGAAATATCTCGGGCAAAGGTGAAGGCAAACATTGTGTCATCACAATGTTTTCCTTTACCTTTTTTGAAGCAAATGATAATTATAAAATACGCACATGAATCCGAAAGTCAGAGGTCTTGGGTTCTAGCTCGAGACCTATGACTTGGCAGTCCGACGGTCATACCACTAGTGTATCACTGCTGCGTTTATCTCAGTGCTTTGCAACTGTAGATTTCAAATAGCCTTCTGTCTGCTCTAGGTCCACCTACTGGCCTCTCTCCATCCAGGAACAAAACTTTCCACAACAGGCAGCAGATCATCATCAACATCTGCCTAGCCTTTTCTCAACTATGTTGAGGTCGGCGTTCAGTTTAAGTGGATGCTGCTAAATACCAATTTTACACGGACCGACTGCTTATCTGACATCCACAACCCAGTTTACTGGGTAACGATATCCCTTGGGAAGACTGGTTGTCAGATTTTCAGGCTTCTGACTACCCGTAACGACTGTCAAAGATCTACGATTGACAGACGGGACCAACGCGTTATCGTGGTATCCGAGACACGGAGGTGTCTCGTTATGTTATGTTAAAGATGGTCGCCCATCCACGAACCTAACTCGCCAAGTGTAGCTTAACCTAATCGATCGACCCGTGCGGCTGTTATTACTTAGCCACCCCCCTCGAGCCCAGTTCCCATATTGTTATCGTTTACATTTGGGTATCAATGTTGGGGCCGGAATATTCTGTCTCTAAACGCTCTACTTTCGTTCCTGATTAGGTGGTGTACGATCGGTAGAGCGTAGAGCGACGTAGTGCTGCAATCTGTAGAGACTCAAACTCAAACTCAAACTCAAACTCAAACTCAAATCATTTATTTCAATTAAACCATTACAGGCACTTTTGAATTGTCAAGGAATCGGTCAGTCAAAAATATGAAGCTAGTTGCCCATTCCAAAGCGTAGTAGGTACCTATGGAGAAGAACGGGCAAGAAACTCCACGGACACTCTTTTAAATAAAATAAATTGTTACAAAGTATTGGTTACATCATTCATGTTGAAATTATACATGTGAGAACAATGTAGAAAGACGTGCACGTTAGAAGCGTCCGTAATACAAAGATAAAAACAAAGAACAACTAAAAATCAGCCATGGCCGCTAAGAGTTGACCAGTCCCAACTGACGGCGCCCGTTCACGAACATGACGTATGGATCAGCACCATTCAGCTCAACCATTTTGAAGGGAGCTAAATGATCCAACACACGCGCCACCATCAGCGAGACATTTGAGTGAGCATGACATACTCACAGCCGCCAGGGACCATTCAAGTCAATAAAAAAAATTATTACCCGGTAAATGGTAGCTCTTTAGTACATAGTACTCACACCTGTGCTCTGGAATTATATAATACAAAGGAGATTGACTTTATACAACCATCACTCAGACACCCATACCAATGCAATGCAATCATGACTTGCAACGTAACTAAGGCCCGTATTACAGAACCTCACTCAGTCATGCCTTGCCACGTAACTAAGGCCCGTATTACAGAACCTCACTCAATCATGCCTTGCAACGTAACTAAGGCCCGTATTACAGAACCTCACTCAGTCATGCCTTACCACGTAACTAAGGCCCGTATTACAGATCCTCACTCATGACTCAAGCATTACTTAAAACTATTTTCAACCAATCAAAAGGCTATACGACTTTTAAGTAATAAGTACTTGAGTTTTGAGTGAGGTTCTGTAATTAAGACGGGCCTTAGTATGGTTATATCATTCCGCCTGGTAAACTATTTCACAAATTAGTTGCGTCAAAATCTATAAGAAAAATTAATTTATTCTAGTTGTTGAGTGTAGACTTGGGCCTCCCAAATACCACATGCCAAGATTTATTTATTAACACACAAGCAGTGTGCCCGATGGGATTTCGCATCGACAAAAACGAATCATTCTATTTAAAGCTTCATCCCTTATTACAGAGGATGATTTTTCAAACATCCTTACTTAGAGCTCAAGCTCGTTACACAATATGTATGTACTTTTAAAAAAACCTTGTCGGATCCGAAGGGGGCACATAGGTACTGCAATAACATTACCTACCAAGAGTAATCAAAAATCTTATGAATATTGAAATAAAAAGTTTTTGCTATTTAAAATTCACATTTTTAGTACCAAAATTACCCCAAATCCATCCAAATTTTCAACAGGGGTCATATGTTATGACTTGTAGACACCCGCTAAACGACAGCCGGGCGCCCAATGTACTAAACCAGTAGGTAATATTCCCATTGAAAAAATATTTGACGAATTGTTTTTTTTTTTCTTTGTTTCTGGTAATTACCTCACAAATAGTGCCTCAGTACGATACCTAACAACACCCTCACGCATCGGAAAGGGTTTTTTTTACATGTTGTGTAAGGAACTCTTTTGCAAAATTTCATGCTTCTGGATCCAGCGGTTTAGACTGTGCATTTTCTGCCAGTGAATTTAAGATTTTTATTAAGCTTCGAGCAGACTAGCGCGACGCGACACCGGTTATTGTTATACCGTAAAGTTTTCTTAGAAATTATATTGTTCGAATGGCGTCGCGCCGTCGCGTCGCGCTGATCTGCACGAGCCTTTAAGTAGTAGATGCACAAGTTTACGTTGTGTAGGTACCATCGAAGAAGTTCCTTCATATCTAACCACCGTAAGGACTATTCTTGATTGCAGCATCCGGCGGCTCTAGCACTGGACTGGTAACAGATGTGGTCATCTTGTTCACGGGATTTTGTTTTGAAACTGGTTAGATATGAACTTCTTTGATGGTACCTATCTACCTATCTCTTATAATACATCTAGTTGGTTGTTTTTTGTCAACAGTAGTCATGAACATTTTACTGAAAATTTGCACGACGTGTTATAAAAGTTTTCAGCTCTTGTTTTCAGGGTTCGAGCATAAAATGGCAGGTTATGAAGTAAAGTCGGTTAAACCAGGAGATACGGAAGTTATTCTGGACTTACTGCGACGGTAAGTTGGATGAATGAGTTTGTTAGAAACAAATGAGTGATTTCAATGGAAATTCCATGAAACTTGAAAAGTCATTTTACCGTATACAATGTGAAATTTAATTCGTATTCATCCTCTTATGGGGTCTTTGTAATCATAATTATGAACAACTTTCACTATGGGGCCAACCCTGAAATCGCGAAAAACAAATCAGCAGTTCCATAAATTTATGTTCGCATAGCTCGTTATTAATGAAGGGAACAGCAATTTTTTTTTTGTTATGTTGTTCATACTGATGAGTACAATGACCTCTGAAGAGGATGCAAACGAATTAAATTTCACAATGTTTATGAAAAACAGAGGTAAAATATCTACAGCTTGGCGCAACACTACCTGTTTGTATTTTAGAAGAATCACTATCTACGATATCCAAATAGACAGTTCTGATAGGTTCTGGTAGGTAGGGAGCCGACAACAGCACCAACACAAACGGTTATTCCAACACCAGATTCCAGCCTCACTTCATCACAATTAGTCCTTACGTATTCACGAGTCACGAATTCACGGCGATATTCAAGCGCAAGCCACAGGTCATCGAAACAGATGACGGTAAATTATTCGCGATAAAGTGATCCCCTGAAGAGGACCCACAGCATTAGGGAATAACTTAAGGAGAAGTATCCTTCCTAGAACTAAGAACTCTACTTTCCTACTCCAAAGCAACCGAGCCTATTTTTCCTAATATCGTCCAACTCTACAACTGCCAAAAGTAAAGAATCCTTAATTTTCAATTTGCAGGACATTCTTCATCGATGAGCCAATGAACCAAGCTGTCGGGCTCTGCAGTGACGGAACATGCACCGAGCTTGAAGAATATTGCAGACAATACCTACCCGGCGACGGCTGGTCCTTCAAGGCAGTAGACCAAGAAGGCAATATCGTCGGGGTCATGGTCAGCGGAATCAGTTCTTTGAAAGAGGTAAGTAGGTCAAATTCAAACTCCAAGTAAAAGCATTTTGGGGTCGCGAGAAAGTCCGAAAGGGATACCGTGGCCCCTGGCAATGTACAGGCAACTGAAGGAACACGGGTGAGTTGTAGTCAGTAAGAGTATGACACGCCCTCCCGCTCCCAGAGCGGGAGAAGTCATTAGATAATTTCCCCTCAAAAAAAAGAAAGTAAAAGCATTTATATAAATTAAACCATTTAGGCCATTTTTACCTACGTACATTTTGAATTATCAATGAGTCGGTCATTGAGAAAAATGAATCTAGTTGCCGATTTCATAGCAGAATACCTAAAATATAAAAAATTAAAATACAATTACCAGAATACAAATAATATAAAAGCTTTTCCATTAACCGCTCTTGGTCCTCTCTCTTGCTATGCTGTGCCCGACGGGATCCATTATGTTTTCTTTAACTTTAAGCCTACCAACTGTTTTATCAACATTATGGAATGCAAATAATGCAATAAAGAATTGAGAATTGAGTAGGTTCCTAAGGAGAAAAACGGGCAAGGTACACTTGAATGACTTGTTGAATTCCGTGGATAAGTATAAATAGATTTGGATAATATTTACGTTATCACAAACTGCCGCAGCGAGATAACGATCGACACTGCACCTTTTCGATAATACGATAGCATTATGTGTTACTTACTTATTTTTTTATTAATACATCTTTTCCAACGTTTTTGAGTTACTACCTATAAACAGCTATCTAATTACGCAACACATTTTCGTAATCGATTAGGTAGGTACTTACTACTAATCCGTTTCATTTTGACAGTTCAACAACATTCATTGCGCATTTACGTTGTTGAGATGGAATGGATTAGCAATCTGATTCAAACGCTTCAGATTCTGATTGATCGTGTATTACGTGATTAGGGTACAGGTAAACCTGTTTGTTATTACGATTTTCCGAGACAGAAACCTTATTTCCTCCAGAACTCTACATAAAACTAAGTTTGGTATAATATCGTATCAGAGGCAAGCCACATTTTATCAATTTAAAGATAAGAATACCAACATAAACAGTTTGATATCTATAAACACCACAATTTGCTATCTGTCACAACTACAAAACAATTAGTTTTAGATATCTTGTGGTCGGTCGGGTCATCAGCATTGACCAACGCAAAACACAAATTCGAGATATCCTTGTGGTGTACACACGTTCCAGTAACCAAAAGTTCATTAACCTTTATTGTTACCACTACTGCCTATCTCTAGGAAATGGACTCAGTAGGTACCTACAGTAGATACTATAACTCGTTCCACTAAAACCCCCTAGACTGGTCTAGGGGGTTTTAGTGGAACGAGTTCCTCCAGGGGACTACACAGCATTCAATGTTCCACTACGATCCCCTATGCTGGGGATTCTCTAAGTACTAATAAGTGCTATTCCTTTATAGTCCCATCTAAATAAAAAGCCACTTACAAAATAACTAGGTATTGAATCTGAGTCCATTTCCTGTCACTCGACTTTGACATAAAACTCAAAAAACTCATCCATTTTAAACAATGAAAATTAAATACAGCAGTAGGAACAAGCAGTAGGTATTTATTGGACGCCTATTTGGTGCATCCATGAGACACAAAATAGAAAACAAAGTTTTCTTGCAACTTTGTTTACTTTTTCAGGCGGAAGAAGGCAGCGACTACTTAAGCCTGGCCCAGAAATGCAAAAATCCAAAGTTCGCGAAGATTCTGTATGTGCTAGCGAAACGAGAAGAAGGTTCCAGGCTCTGGGAGAAGTTTCCTGGTGAACACGAAGTTCTGGATGTGAAGATTGCGGCCACAGACCCCAATTGGAGGAAGAAAGGCATCATGAATGCTTTGTTATTCGAGACTGAGTAAGTAGAATGTGGAAAAACGAGGGCTTATGTAGGATCTTTAGATTAGAATCGTAGACTGGTCACTAAATAGTTTATTGTTTATCTCTGTCTGTATGTCAATGGATTGACGTCACGACATCCCTCGGCACTCAACATTACAATTACTGTACCGAAATAAGACAAAACAGACAGAACTGTAAAAATCGCAATTGCTTCACATTGTCTCAAAACTTGGCTGTTTCATTTGCATAAAAATAAAGCCTGTCAGCTACTCATGTTAGTTACGGTTTGTTCTGTTCGTCTTTTGGAACATCTCGTTTCTTGAGAACAATCTGTAGACATCCATTGTAATTAGCAATAGAACAGACTCTTTCTACGTGTACCTTAGCTAAAGTGATGTCATATTACATGGTACCTACATAAGTAAACATGACTGGCGAAATGTTATACTATAGGTACCTACTCCTCTGCCTAATCCTTCGATGAAAAACGAGCGTGAGGATGTGTAGACTGATCTAAGAACTGTTGCTGTTGATCTACCTGAAATAGCCAATCGTGATAATAAGCACTTATGTGCTTATTATCACGATGGAAGGGGTTAATATTGGGTCCCCACCTATGATTTATTGGCGTTTTTTTTCTCACAAATAGAGAACCGCGTCACTTCTATGATTTAAAATATTCATCAATTGCTTGGTATTATATCGAATACTGACCATCATAGACAACTACCAATAGTAAAAAAAACCTTATTACTTATATTTTTCTAAACATTAAAAATGACTCCTCAGTTTGTTAGCAGAAATGACCACTATTTGTTTTAACTTAGCCAAAACTTATTTTTATCGCTTAATCTAAGTGGCATATTACGTTATCTTAGTTTTTAAACATTAGTGCATAAAAGTTTTAAAACATTAGTTTTCATGGTTGTTATATAAATTAAGAATATGTTAGTATGAAAAATGCAACTTCATTAAAATTCTCGATACAAAACGCTGATTTCATAGGTGGGGACCTAATATTATCATTAACCCCTTCATCTCTCAACTGTAGCCGCTAATCTACCTGAAATAGTCCATCCTCATGATAAGTATATAACAGTAACCCCCATCTCCTCACATTTCAGAAACCTGGCAAAGACACGTCTTGTCAGAGTTCTCCGCATGGACACCTCAAGTGCGTATTCAGCCATGTCTGCAGAAAAGCTTGGCTTCACCTGCATGTACTCAGCACCTTACAGCGAGATCAAGTTGGATGGACGACCCCTCATCGTGCCTGAACCGCCACATGTCGACGATAGAGTTTATACCAAGATTCTGTTTGAGAAAAACGGCTAGCTTTAAACATATAGATGATGACAGTTCCACCGTCAGTACATCACACACGTCATTCAAGATTTGCATTTTCGCTTTTTCTGTCGCTCAGAAACATCCTTCACTAGAGCGTGAAAGAGCCGCTCTTCGGCCATTTCTTTCTCGCTCTGGTGAATGATGTTTTTCAGCGACAAAAAGGGATAGTAGTGAGAATTGGGAAAATGCTCATCCGTTGGTACAGCCCTGAAACCATGGAACAAAATAATGAGGCTGTTTCGTGTTCTGTGCGCATACGATCACACCAAAATAAAGCAGGTTTACGTGTTCAATTTGAACTCTCAATACTTGCATAATAATACCTAATAATCGATGCTAATAATAATATTGTGTACCACATGTGGGACGTGGACTCTGCAATCATTGTTCCGATAATCGTTACGGTTAATGGCTTTCTAGTAGAGAGCCTAGACCAACACCTCAGGAGGGTCTCATTGCGCGGCTGGGTCAAGGGCTTGATTCCGAAAGCGACTCCTAGACACGGCACACATAGTGAGTGATTCCTCTCTTAAGCCCTGACCACCTGCAGATTGGACCCTGTTCCTGATGCCGATAGACCGCTATTTTTTATTAGTATTTATTTTACTTAATATGTATGTACTTAAATGTAACAAAGGGAATAATTATATTATATTATATTAGGTTCCTAAGATAACGTAAGACAATATAGGTATTGTCTTGTGACTAGGGTTGCCAGGCCCAAAAATAGAAAAGCCGGACAGATTCATATTTAGCCGGACATTTTGCCCTGAAAGACTAACACACTGGTTTTTAAAAGAAAAAAAAAATTACACCTTTATTTGTGTATTTATTACTGTTATTCATTTGAGACTTACTCTACGTTTATCTTCCACATAGACTGGTATCGTGTGTTACGGAGATAATGTCATAATTAATTATTTTTTTATCAAAAATGAACCTAAGAACACAATGTTAACCTACACATTTTAATGATAATGTTAAACTTAATTTAATTGTTTTGTAATTGATTTATTTAATTGTTTAGATAATAAATTATGTTACTGTTATAACTTTATTCTGTATTTTATATAGGTAAGTACCTACGACATAGCTACCTACCTAGAACAACCAAGCAACTAAAACCGGGGGTATTTATTATATACAGGTTGGCAAGACATCGAAGCATAAACTTTTACCATGGATTCAGTACATGATTCTAAATTCCCCAGCGTTGAAAATATTCGACGGTGATTTAAAAAAAAATCTGCTGTGTCATAGAAAAGTGCAATACCCAAGCGGTAAAAATATATGGCAAAGCTGTTTTTTTTAAAATAAACTACGAAAAATTTCAACGCTTGGGGGTCGTGAATCATGTACTGAATCCATGGTAAAAGTTTTCGCGTCGATGTCCCTGCCACCCCTGTATAGTCTACTTAAGCACGTTTTTGCGAACACTAAGTGACCCCTAAATAAAAGTACACCTTTGATTTTCAACGCTAGGCTCAGCGTTGAGAGTTGAAAATCCAACACTGCACTTTTATTCAGGGATTCATTGAGGTGTCACTTAGTTCTCGGTGAAAACGGGCATTAGTCTACCTACCTACACATATTTCTTAAGTGTACTGTATGCTTTCTAGTGGTACATGCTTTATGATAACCATTCAAATTCCACCAGACAAAACACCTGGTTTTGACGACCCAACAGCCTCGATTGAAAGTAAATCCGATAAAACACTTCCAAACCGTACCTATTATTCTAATAGGGATCCCTTCTTTTCGCATAATTTTATTTTTCCTAATATACTTTGGCATAATTATTTTGGCATTTTATTTTTGGAATAATAAGACTTTGCCATAATTGTTTTCGGCATATAGTTTATGTTGACATAATTATCTTGTGGGCTAATTTATTTCGGCATAAATATAAAAACTTTTTATTATAATTTGGGAATTACTCTATTGGATTAAGTTAGGTACGGCGAGGTTGGCCCTTGGGCCACCCCTGAGCCGCGAACATATCGCACCTTTGGTAGAACAAGGGCATAAATGTCATAAATTGCCAAACGAATGTCTTTGTCCCTCCAGTTCAAAGGGCCTTTTTAAAGCATTTCTGCATATTTAAGTCATTTTGGCAATTTATGACAAATTATGCCCTTGTTCTACCAAAGGTGCGATATTTGTTTTTATATGAGTTATAATAGGGTTTATTCATGTTATTCCAAAGAACATTATATGTAAATATCATTATGCGTAAATAAATGTATGCTTTAGAATGTTATGCTAGAACCTTATTATGAGTAGTGAAATTATGCGTAAGCTTTTATGCGTTAATAATGTGTTATGCGTAAATATAATTAGGATAAACAATTGTATGCTATGTTATATTATGTCTTATAATTTTATGCAAATGGATATGGAACCATTCTAATACCTACTTTATAAATATACCAACAGGCTTAGCACGAGCACCGTTTTGTCGACGGAAGAAAAGACAAAAATTACGTTCCGTGTAGACAGTACGACGGCACCAAAGTAGAAAGACTCAACTGCACTTTTTTACGAAATTCACTCTTACATAATTCCACTCAAAATTCTTTGTTTTGTCAAAGGATTTTTTTTTCTGTTTGATTCTAAATTTTTACTGATATTAAGTAACGTAAATATAGACAACTATAACAAATTTTCTCAGTGTCGAAGAACCGTATTTTAGAACAAAAAAATATTTCAGCAATATTGGCCTTAACCATTTCCTTGGTAATATTTCCTTTTAATGAAATGATGTAAAATATGAGAAGATAGCTTTGTTCTTCTATTAATTATCACAGTTTTGTGTTCAAATGCTCTTCTGTAAAATCATGATTTTGTAGATAACCTTTAACCTAACTTTAACCTTTTGTTTATACTTTGTGGCCGTGGAGACAACTGTCAGTTGTCAGTATGATTTTGACAGTTTGGGATAGAAAACTTTCTTCTGAAATAGTCTACATAAAAAAGGACCTAGACAAAGATTGTTAGAAACGAAAGACAAAATGCCAGATTGTAGAAAGATTTCTACGGTGCGATGTCAAAAATGGAGAAACAAAATGTCACTTTGTATAGAAAGAGCCGTGTCTATTCTTCGTAGACATAGAAAGCGTCATGCTACGCGTGCAAGACATCACACATGTCTACGGAAAATTAAAAGCGATCGCTGCGCGAATACACGATCGGTCGCGTGCATGTCACTTTTTGTTCGAAAATCCGGAAAGCGCCCTCTGTCGTCGCGATCACGCGTTCATGTTCACCGAACAAAAAGTTCAAACGATCGTGTATTCGCGCTACGATCGTTTTTAAATAGAACGCGGGGTATTAGTCGAATTCTAGTAGTAGTACTACCAGGGTCGACTATAAGGGTATGATGATGAAGTAGTGCACAAATCACACCCGTGTCTCATCATCTTCCTACCCTTGTCCCATGCCACTTGGGGTTGCTACGGTTTCATTGGTCAAATATCGAAACAGCTTCATGACATACCTACACATACACTGCTGCAAGGATCTTTTCGCTGTAGAATGAGGTTAATAAGAGGGCGCTGTTGGTAATCATATGTGCAAAACTGTTTTGGGCGTTGTATTGAATAAACAAAATGGCGGCGTTACATTGTTTCCTATAGTTTGACCGGGACCGCTGTTCCGTGTCTTAGCAATGTGCGGCGAGGCCGGCAGCGTTGACGAATGAACGGCGGGCGGGACCCCGAGCGCCGTGTGCATTGGCGAATGAGCGGTCTCCACTGCTCCTCCGCCCCCCGTCCCGGACCTTCGACGCGGAACAGCGGTCCCGGTCAAACTATAAGTACAAATGTTGCCTACGAGCACGCTACATTGACGTCGCGTGGTAAGGCATGTTAATATGTTTCCGCCATAATGCTGGCTGCTACTACCAATAAAAACAAATAATATAACAAATTCTGTAAATATTTACATAACATTAATCCAAAATTACATACTTACAGTACCAATTTTTAATCTTATATATTTTTTTAATTTACTAAAACACTTTACATTTTAGCTACCAATTTCCATTTTCATTGAATTCTGGAAAAGTTATTTCAATCGCATTCTCGAAAAGTTATTTCATTCGCATTCTCGAAAAGTTATTTCAATCGTGTTAGTCGCGTAGCACTCATCAATTTGATAGAAAAAAGCTACTCGTTTTCCGTTAACATAGACATAAATTTTCCAATGAAGCCTTGTAGGGTCACCTGTGATTCAGTGTTGTTTGACAAAGACCAATCTTCTGTCGAATTTGGCACATCTAGCACTCCGAATTCCGTGACGATGGTAATCGGCGAATTTCTGTAACGTTATCGTTGTTTTAGAATAAGGAAAACTTCTAAGGGATAGGAAACGCTGTACCTAGGACTGGAAGGCAGCCCAACATAGTTGGATAAAGCCTGCGCGCGGGCTTAACTCAGTTTTTGTTCGGAAAACCGGAAAGCACATTCTGTCGGCGCGACCACGTGTTCAGGTTCACCGAACGTACGAGTATTTGCGCGACGATCGCTTTTAAATACGACGCGGCCTTACGGTCAACCGAACGTCAGTCGTTACACTTGGAACTACGAAAACCGCCCTTAATTCTACGAAATAAAAGCGCTGTCAATTTTAAATTGTCACCATAGACGAGCGGTCGACTGGACAATAGTTGTATTGTACTCCTACAAGGATCTTTTGGCGCGCCCAAATGGCCGCCATCTTGTTTTTTCAATACAATTTCTGTGACAGATACATAAAATGTTCCATCAACCGTCAACGCCCCGCTGTCAATGTTATTGAATCGCCAAAAGATCCTTGTACAGCCCGATACAAACTTAATGGAGGCTCGGAACATGAGGCGAGTCGCTGCGCAGTAACGAATTCACGTGTCAGCGACAGCGGGGGTGAGGGGTGCGGTACTGTGCAGCGAGTGGCTAACTTCCCAGCCGCACTTAAGTTTGAATCGAACTATAGCAGTGTATGAAGACTGCTTACCACAAACAAGACAGCGTTTACGAGTCAAAGCTGCATGTTCCACCAGAGAACACTGGAACGGCAACCAATCAGCTCCTCGGACGAGTGCGGCTGAGCGCTGGTGCCGCCTCGCCGATTGTCGCCGTAATAGTTATTGCTGTTACGAGAAAACTTCAATACAATTTTCCAGACGATATTTTGACTAGTGTACTCGTTTGAAGCTAGCTGTCTTGTAAACGCAGTCTTATTTTGCAGTAAGCACCTGCCCAGGCGGCATAAAGTAGGACATTCACAATCGACGTAAAACCAATTCATTGCAATATAACTCTTATCTCGTAAGGTGTAAATTAGAATGGTTGCCGAGAGTTTTATCAAACTCACGGCAATCATTCCAACTCATACTTTATAACAATGAGATAAGAGTTACATTGCTATTTACAATGTATCTCTTACCAATGGTTTTGGTCATTCAATTTTGACCGTGAATGTTGTACTTACATAGGGTAGTTGATGATAACTAAGAATTATCAAAAATCGTTCCACAGCATAGAATGTAGGTACCTACATTCTATGTTGTGGAATGATTTTTATTTTTATTTAAGACGCATATTTTTTGACAAGATTGACAAAAAAAATGCGAGTCTTATAAATAGTTTTTATGCCATGTCAAAATAAATAGTCACACTTATATTAGAGTGTTCTAAAAGTTGGTACTTAATAGATAACTTCATAAATAAGTCAATGGTTCTTAGGCCCGTATTATAGAAGCTCACTCAAGACTCAAGCATTACTTAAAACTAGTTTCAACCAATCAAAAGGCTTTAAACGAGTTTTAAGTAATGCTTGAGTCTTGAGTTACGTTCTGTAATACGGGCCTTAGTGTGACAATTTATGTTATAACTTCTGTCTCAATCGCAATAATAAAGTTAAAAATAGATATGATTTTGTTGTAAGTACGCAAATCAAACTCACAAGTCTATAATTGGTCTAAAACGTCTCAAGAATGTGATTTGTCATTATTGCGTTGTAAACAAAACAATTTATTTGGCATGAAGTTTTCGTCGATTTTATACTAGCAGACTCGACATACATTGTCATGTCCAAATAGTTCATACAGAAAAGGACATTCAGTTTTAACGAATTTGATATTTTTCCGGGAAACTTTTCCAAATTTTCTTTCCGTAATACAGACTCGGATCATTTTTAAACCAAAAATTGCCCAATTGGTCCAGCCGTCCTCAAGTGATGCGCTTACCAACGAACAGCATTTAATTTATATTTATATAGTAAAGGGATACAAATTAAAACCACAAAATACTGTCTTTACATAAAAAAATAATTATATTACAATGTACACTATCAAAATCTACAATTATTATGTACATTAGAGATTTGTTACAAAGGTAGTAGAAACAACATCAATACAGGTACAGCGACATTAATAAAAAGTGAAAAGATTTACAAAACATATAACAACTTTTACTCTATATTTACATAATGTACACTGTTTTAACACTAATTATTGTACTAACTCAGATTTTTTTCTAAATTGATCTACTTACTTATGTACTTTTTAAATGGTGTCTGATAATCATCATTAGTTTTTTGACATTTAAAAGAATTAAACGTAAAAGGGTCGAATTTTAAAATCTACTTTCTTCATTATGTCAAAAATGCTATAAATGCGAAAGTATGAATTGTTTTTCTCAATAACTATTACAGATTAAATTCAAGTAAGTATACAGAACAGCTATCTAATTACGCAACACATTTTCGTTGACAATTCCGACTAATCTGTTTCAATGTAACAGGTCATCAACATTCATTGTGTTATTTACGTTGTTGAGCAGATTTTTTTTTCAAACGTACGAAGCTATGGATTAGCAATCTGTTTCAAAACGATTCAGATTCTGATTGATCGTGTATTGCGTAATTAGGGTACAGGTCAGTTCAATAAAATCTGACATCTTGAACAAAATTACAATAGAACAGGAACCATTTTAACAAACTAAATGTTTACAAACTCATAATAAATTATCAAACAAACTACATAGGCATCGTCAAGGATTTATCGACTCCTCAAGTCTCGTCTAAAATGTACTAAAGTTCAAATCTATGGTCTAATGTTCTACCTCAGAAAACCAACATAGAGAATGTTCTAAGCTTATCTCAACCGTAGCTAAGTTAGTAACCAGCTCGATACTGAGATTTTATAAAAATAATAAAAATTTACTCCTCCACAACCATAGAAACGGGTTATCTACGGGTTTTGTCGACGGATGAATAGACAAAATGACAGATTGTGATTGGTTTATCTGTCATTTTGTCTATTCTAAAACCCGTTTCTCTTGTGGTCATGCTAAGCGTGCTGGTGATCAAGGTCTACGGCTGATAAGAAAGCCAGAATTAAAATACTATAAGTTACTCTTTCTATCTCACAGGCTGTTTCGTAAGCCAGAAAGAGACGAATCTCTATCGACTCCCTCTATGTTAGTTTTGCCTCTGAGTTTTCTACATAAAAAGTGTAATGGAATCACTTCTTTTCGTTCGCGAGTGCTTGTCCTAGAGACGCTGTGGCGACGTTCGCGTTCGCCGCTGCCACGATTTTGTCGAGCAAAATTCGGGTTTGCAACTGAAAGTAATAAAACGAGGTACTTATTTTATTTTTCATGACATTATCAGAGGAGTCAGCAGTGTTATTGGTAGATGTGACAATACTATATGCCCGTTTAGTCTTTCGAGACCCAACTCTCAAGAGAGCCAGAGTTAGCGGGTCTGAATAAAGTAGAAACCAACGAAACAAGAGACGTTATTGGTGTACATGTTTATTAAATATAAGCCGGGCAAAGCTGACTAATTTTCGTACAAACTTTCGTCCCTATTTAACCCCTTTAGGGGAAGAATTTTCAAAAACCCTTCCTAGTGCTCAAGGAATTCTTGTGCAAAATTTCATGATTCTAGACCCCGCGGTTTAGGCTTTGTATTGTCTGTCAGTGAATTTATGATTTTTATTAAATAGATTTCTGAGTTCAACCATTCATATAAATAAACAAATGAATGATTAATTTATTATTTATTATCATTGCCATCATGTTACCTCATTCCCGTTTGTAAGAGCTGCAGCCCGCACTCTGTCCAATTCTTCTGCAAGTCGTTTGGTTTTCTCTTGAGCTTCCCGACGTTGAGCTACATATAAATTCCTGAAAATGAAACTTGAGACTCATAAATCCAGCTAGCTACAGGAAAACGGTCTTAGGAGACTAAGAGCAGTCTCCTAAGACCGTTTTCCTGTAGCTTTGTGGTCGGATTTTGAATATGGAATGTTTGGATTTAATATTTTTGATCACTCCATGTAAGATTTTGGACACACGGAAAGTTTTTGGAGTGTTGCCGAGGAATGTTATGGAGTTGTGTCTGTGATTCAGGGGCACACAACTGGAGCTTTAAGAAGTTAAAGGTGGCCATTCAGTCTGTGAATTAAAAAGTGAATTCAGAGTAGCATTTCCTATGAAATGTATGGGAAAGGTATTTGCGATTTCTGACTTTTCTAGTACTTACTCAAGTTTTTTGATCCTTGTAAGGCACCAATACTTATAGGTACTAAAATACAGCCACATTTCCTGCCCGCGCTTTCCCTCGTTTTCGCTTAGCGTTCTTTCAGACTTTTTTTTGCTCGGCAAGGGTCGTAGCATGATGATAAATAGCCTACAACCTTCCTCAAGAATTTGGCTATCAAATGCGGTAACGCGTTTTTCAACTTTATTATATTAGTATAGATATATGAAAAATAATCTCACCTAATTACAAACACTTGCAGTATAATACCAAACAACGCAACACCAGTGCACATTGCTATGATAATGTAATTGGGAATCTTCTTCCCAGACACATTTTGACCCGTGCTTGTAGCCTTGGGAGGATGGGTTTCGTAGTAGTAACTGTACTGCGGGTGGTTACGTAAGCTGGAAAATGAAAAATAATTGTTTTATATTTTACAGTTAATATACAAATTATTAAGGATGAATGATTGATGGGCTGGGCTGAGTAATAGCATGAGTTCAGACTAACGCTGACTAATACATACACAAACAAGAGTTGACACTGCACACTGGATGAGGGAAGCGAAGGACAGGGTGTTGTGGTTCAGCCTGGGTCAGGTGTATGTTGAGCAGTGGTCTGCACTAGGCTGAGTTGATTGATTGATCCAACATGATGAAGTAGTTTATTTATTTATGATTTCTGTCTTTCTATATTTTTACTCTCTGGTACAGATAATCTTTAGCACTAATATACGACTATACTAGTTGCTTAGTGTAAGTAATAATCTACTATCTAATATAAGTCTGAAATCACCATCGTCTTGAGGACGTGAGAATAGGAATATGCCCTGCAATAGGACAATAATAGGCTTGTATTTATTTTATTTATTACTACTTACTTGTATGGCACATGTGATCTGTACATATACGAGTCTGCCGAAGTGGTGTTAGTCACTATCTCCGTCATGCTGTCATATTGTGCACGGCTGACGGGTTTGCCCAGAACATTGTATGCCTCCACAATGCGCACAAAGCTCTCCTGTGCTTTTGCATCTTTGTTTTTGTCAGGATGATACTGGAAAATATAAAAATAACGTTAATCTGGAATCTGTTTGTAACCGCTTATTGGGACTAAGCTGATCAGCTGATCTCACAAAACCAATGTTATTATGTGTACAAATGATTTTGTGAGATTGTTTCCACAATTATGTTATCAATGCTAGGTCAAGCCAGGTCAGCGTGACAAATATGTTAGCTATAGAAGGAAGAATGAGCTAATATTTAAATAATTATGTAAACTGCATCAGCTACTAATGGAAAGAAATAACTCACCTCTTTGCTCATTTGTATGAACGCTTCCTTGATATCTTTATCGGAACAATTTTTTCGTAGATTGAGGACTTCATAGTGATTTTTTCTGGCTAAACTGAAAACAAATTACGCTTGAAACTAAAGTTATATTCTTAGACCACAAAATGACTTTTCATTATTTTGGAATAATTGCTTTACCTGTAACACCTCAGCCATGCCCCTATAACTCTGACATCAAAATTTCGATTTAAAAAAAACATAACGATTTGAACGATATAATTTTAACTAATATTTTGGAAGTGGTTCATGTTATTATTTTGCAATTTCCATTTTTGATCCCAACTCTGATGATGGAAATAAATGTCAATGTCATCAAAACTGACATTAATGGTAAAATAAAATCATTGCATTGGCATTGCCACAAAGAAAAAGTAAAGGAAAACAAAGCGAAGCTTAGTGTTTCTAAACATGATACAACTTTGCATGTTGTATGCTGTAATTACTTTTACACGTTAGAAAAAACTTTGTTTTTTAAATAAAAATTAAAATGTTTTGCTTGATTTTGATGATACATATTTTAAAGCTGGTAACTAATATGACATACTTCACATGAATTATGGCGCGTAAAGTTTGATCGTGCCTGTCGAAAACACGTAAAAAAAACAAAATAAAATTTTACTACATATTTAAAAAACATTAGGTACAGTACAATACTTATCTAAATAAAAAAGTAATAGTATTCACTCAAAAATATTAAACAATATGTGTGTATTCTGTGACGACAATGTGTAAAGCAATACGTGTAAAGTGTAAAACATCATAGTGTTCAAGCAATCACCTATATTTTTTTTAAATCCCATTTGGTAAGTTGACATTACCTATTACGTTGTAATAGCAGCTATCCAGATATCATCAAATGAATTGTGTGATCCATTTCGAATCATCCGTAGCTGCATTGAAATTCTTAAGTCCGCCTGTATTTGCTCATAGCTTTGCCTGCATTTTTGCTGAATTATTTATTTACCTTTATTATATTATTTATCTATATTATATACCAACATTGCTGATTATTATTTTACCAATACTTAGCCAAGAATAAAGAATTGAATTGTATGGATATGCCTATAGCCTAAGCCTCAGAGTGATCCCAATGGCTTTACCGTCTTATCATTTGCCGATCCGTAATTTTGCCTGTGCGACGCGACGCACAGTGGTCTGAAAATCAAGCTCCATACTCATAGAAACTTAACGTCAGAAATTAATAAATAAAAATATGTTTTGTGTTTAATATACCTCCCTTTGTTTTACTAATATAGTATGAAGGGTATGAGTAGCTCCATGCGTGAGAAAAAATTTTTTTTCTTTTTTTTTGTATGGAATAAAACACTTAAAGTGCTTTTTTTCAAAACTGAATAGAACTGATGGGCTAGTATTCACATGAGCTATTGCACCATACACGGCGATCAAGATGACATACAATTCTTGAGCCTTTCGGTGCCGCTTTGCATGTAGCAAGCTTTGGAAATTTTGAATTTACAGTCGGTGATCTTTCAAATCTTTGATGGTATTTTGTGAAGCTACATATTGCTTTGAATATGAAAATAGTATGTAAACTAATACTCATGCAAGAAGAGACAAACATACACACACACACACCCTCACACACTCACAAACTTTCGCCTTTATAATCTTAGTGTGATTATAAAGGCGAAACTTTGTGTGTGTGTGTGTATGTTTGTCTCTTCTTCACGCTCAAACAGCTGAACGGATTTGGATGAAATTTAGCACACATAATAGTTTATAACCGGGAATAACACATAGGTAATATATTTAACAACACACAGGTATATAATTAAATGAAGTAACCACCCACATAACTGATATTGTCGTTAGTTAATAACCTGCTAATGACTTTTATAATGAAAATATTAGAAAACGATGTAGATTATTTACATTTTACTACAAAATTAATTTCACGAAATAACTCATTTGTTAATCACCGTCATTATTGTTGAATTTTAATTTAATAAGCATTATGGGACAGCGAGTGTTAATGAGGGTAGTTATAATATAAATAGGACATTTAAACTAACTTCACTCAGTAGCTCTTTGCACTTGTGCTTTACTATACTTATTACGTTCGATTTGTTTTCGTGTTATGATGGAAGCTTTTAGTACCAATTTGGATATTTTTATGTTTGTGGCTAACAATAGCTGTTTCTCACAGCCCAGTGAAGCCCATATGAAGTTTTTGTCAATGCCGTTGATTTGTCAGAAATCGAAAATAAAGAATTGAAACAATTCTGTCAGACTCGTGTGTGTTCGTTGAGGAACAAATGGATCTCGTGTAATCGCACGAGACATACTTTCATAAAAAAGTATGAGACATGGCTGCAAGAAGACATAAAATGGCCTGAGTTCATGAAAGACAAGATGACACCTTGTTTAATGTTAGAAGAGCAGCAACCATGTTCCAGTTTTGACTTCGGTGTAAATGAGGGTGCATCAACATCATACAAACCGGAGACGTACAGTGTTGGAACATCAACTGTTGTGAGTCCAAGAAAAGTGTTCTCGGAGCTAAGCCCGCTACAGAAGAGAAGAAGAGTGAAAGAGCTCCTCACGCATAGCACTGAAAGCCTTGCTTATGCAACTGGTTTAAGTGCAGATAACAAAAATGTAGCAGATATAATAAAATTGATCACAGAGCATCCCGAAGAGGCTACAAAGATAAAGGAATTGTTGAAGTCCAAGAAAGCTATGCCCATATATTCCGCTGATAAAGCTTTAGGAATTCTGACTTCATTGAAGCTTTCAAAATGGCAGTATACAATATTAAGAGCTTGTGCAAAAGAAGAAGGAATACTACTATATCCTTCATATACTGCTATCTTAGAGGCGAAAAAGGACTGTTACCCACCAAAAGACACCATAGAAATTACCGAAAGAGGGGTAAAAGTAAAGCTTCAAGCGATTTTGGACAAAACTGTTGCTAGATTTGGGAAATTCCTACGTTTGGAATCTTCGCTAGATGGCAAAGAGCTAACATTGATATGCAAGTGGGGCTTTGACGGTGCTTCAGGGCAAAGTTTGTACAAACAAACTATGGCGGGTGAAGATGATTCAAGCAATTTTATGTGTTCTTTTGTGCCTCTGCGCTTAGTTTGTGGTGAAGAAAAGTTATGGGAGAATCCAAAGCCATCTTCCACAATGTTCTGCAGACCGCTCTATTTTAAATTTGCAAATGAAAACAAATTAAATATTAAGGAAGAACAGGCTTTGATTGAAGCTGAGATTGCAGCACTGGAGCCGTCTATTATGGGAATTCATACTGTTAAGCACTCAATGCTTATGACCATGATAGATGGTAAAATCACTTCGCAACTGTCAAATACTTCAACGCAGACTTGTGACATCTGTAAAGCTACCCCTTCGGAAATGAATAAGTTAGAGAAGATCTCAGAGTAAGTTTTGAATAATTTGTTATATTTCAGATTACCGTAATGCTGTGTATCTTTTGATTAATTAATTCACTTTCTTTCCAGAAAACCTGTTTCAACAGATATATATCAGTATGGTTTGTCTACACTTCATGCTTGGATTAGATGTATGGAGTGCCTACTCCATATTTCGTATAGACTAGACTTCAAAACATGGCAAGCCAGAGATGCAGACAGCAAAGAGTCATTGAAGAGTAGAAAAAAAACTATACAGCAGAAGTTTCGTGATGAAATGGGCCTCCTAGTAGACATCGTTAAACAAGGTGAGTTATGATAACAGTCGTTGTTCTTAAATCTTATTTTTTCAAATAACGTTAGTTCTATTTATTCTTTACAAAGTTGTGGATTAGTTTTGATTCATTTATAATTTTCAGGTTCCGGAACCACAAACGATGGAAACACAGCGGGGAAATTTTTTGCTAATCCTGCCAATACTGCAGCTATTACAGGCTTGGATCCTAGTTTGATCCAAAGATTTGCAACACTTTTGCGTGTGATGGCCTGTGGGGAGCCCATAAATGTTGAGGCGTTTAAAAACTTTGCGCGCCAAACAGCAGAATTATATGTGGAGCTCTATGGCTGGTATTACATGCCTTCGAGTGTCCACAAACTTTTACTGCACGGTGCTGAAGTTATTAAACACTTCAATATTATGCCCATTGGCAAATTATCTGAAGAGGCATCGGAAGCCAGAAACAAAGACTTCAAGAAAATCCGAGAACAGCATTCGCGCAAATTTTGTCGAAAAGCGACAAACGAAGATATTTTCAATGGTCTCCTTGTCTCGTCAGATCCCTACCTGTCCAGCATAAGACCTGTGCTGAGAAAATCAGTAAATACACCTATTACTGATGATATGAAATCTCTTCTTATTGGTGACGATGCAGATCTAGACAAAGAGAATGTTGAATTTATTGATATTAACGCGTTAATGCTGGACTCGGATTTAGAGGACTGACGACAGCAAAGATACTCTCTGCTAATCGTTTTTGTATAAGTAGTTATAGCAAATAATTATAATAAAATAATAATAAGAATATAATTAAATTAATTAATATAATTAATTAGTAATATAATTAAACAGTAATATTTAATATATCATAGTTATAGGAGCTGTAAATAGTTGTTGTAGTCTTAAATTGACAATTTTGACGTTACTTTTATTGTTATTGCCTTTCTTGCACATAATTTTTGTTGTAATGTATTAGTATTAACTATTTCATTAACAGCTCCCCCAAACGTATTATACATTAACTATTTAATACATGTTTTTATCTTTCTTCACTTTTAACCATATATTTAAAAATAAAAATATCCTTAGTACATATTTATTCCTTACTAGCTGCACCCCGCGGTTTCACCCGCATAAGTCTCGATTCCGTGGGAATATCGAGATAAATAGTAACCTATGTGTTATTCCCGGTTATAAACTATTATGTGTGCTAAATTTCATCCAAATCCGTTCAGCTGTTTGAGCGTGAAGAAGAGACAAACATACACACACACACAAAGTTTCGCCTTTATAATCACACTAAGATTATAAAGGCGAAAGTTTGTGAGTGTGTGAGGGTGTGTGTGTGTGTATGTTTGTCTCTTCTTGCATGAGTATTAGTTTACATACAATTTTCATATTCAAAGCAATATGTAACTTCACAAAATACCATCAAAGATTTGAAAGATCACCAACTGTAAATTCAAAATTTCCAAAGCTTGCTACATGCAAAGCGGCACCGAAAGGCACAAGAATTGTATGTCATCTTGATCGCCGTGTATGGTGCAATAGCTCATGTGAATACCAGCCTATCAGTTCTATTCAGTTTTGAAAAAAAGCACTTTAAGTGTTTCATTCCATACAAAAAAAATTAAAATATTTTTTTTCTCACGCATGGAGCTACTCATACCCTTCATACTATATTAGTAAAACATAGGGAGGTATACTAAACACAAAACATATTTTTATTTATTAATTTCTGACATTAAGTTTCTATGAGTATGGAGCTTGATTTTCAGACCACTGTGCGACGTAGGTAAACGTACGCAACTGCTGCTGCCGTAAGGAATCGACGGACGGCCGCGAGGGACGGCGGCGGCGGCGGCGGGCGTGAAGCGTCAAGCGGTAAGCGATCGGCGGCGTTCAGTGTACGCGCGTCAAACAACGCGAGTGGTTGTACGGTCATGCGAGAAGCGGCTGGCAGAATGGCCGAGCTCGAGTTCGAAGCGCCTCTCGCGCAAATCGAGGAGGCGGACGACTGTCTCTCCACTGCTGACTACCCGCAAAAAACCATAAATGGCAACGACATACGTCTTAACAACATTAAAAATATCAAAAGTGAAATGGTCAAAATGAAAACTGACTCCAACAAAATAAACGATAACGAGGAACCTAAACCGGTGAAGTGCAAACAGGACAATATGCCAAACGGTGAAGGAGACAATTTCACGGAGACTTTCTCCGGTTCGCTCGAAGATTTGGTGAACACTTTTGATGAGAAGATCACCAAGTGCTTTGGCAACTACGAGGAGAGCGTGGAGAAGTTGGCTCCAGTGCAGGTTCGCAGTCAGGAGGAGATCATGAACGAATGCCAGTGAGTACCAATTAAAACTTAATAAACTGTTAATTAGAGCAAATTAGGTATTATGATATCATCTATGAAGTCATCAGCACCAAATATTTTCCAAAGATCGAGTTGTTTTTAACCGACATCTAAAAGGAGGAGGTTATTGAAATTAATATTCGCGTTGTACTACTTACAACGGGTTGTAAGTAGTCTTACAAAATAATGAAATTCTGAGATGAGAATAAAAGAAAATATAAACAAAAAGGGCGGGCTTTGCGCATGGCATTTGTGGCAATGAGTTCGATCAATGTTTTGGGGCGAGGGTGCGCAGGGGGTGCGTGCTGTGGTCGCGATGACGCATCGCACCCCCGCCTCACACCCTGCCCTCTTTGTTTCCAACCCAAACTTAAGGGAGACGATACGGCACGCGACCGTAACAAGATTGAATTTATGCTAAATAGGACCCTAATTACATTACTGATTTTAATTAACACCCTTATTGCTAAGCAAGTAAATTGGTTACATTATTTATATAATTATAACAAGAAACATTGGTGGCTTGTGTAAATATAGGTTCCTACAGTACCTATAGTTTATCGCCCTATCAAGTTACAGCATTTATCTACCTCATATTCTCCTCGCTGCATATCACTCAGACATCAATCACACACAAAGAATTTTCCCGAGCATCTGCATCTATTCTCATGACTCGAGTCGGGAGATAATAGTAAAAGTCTCTCACATAAGCCTATTGTTTTATAGGAAAATGAAAAAGCTCTTTGCTGTCGTCTGCTGTATTCCCTTTGAACATTATGAGAAACTGATTAGATTCAATACATTATTGTTCTGTTTTTTTACCTTTTTTATATTTTTATTACGTTAAAGTATACAGAGGATCACAAAACATATTGCTGGTCTAACTTAAGTATACAATACTGTATCGAGTCTAAGCCTTCTCATGCTGATCCATGTACCTGGAGAAACCTCGACCCCTGTTATATCAGGATGTCCTAATTCAGGGGTCGAGATCTCATTATTGTAACGTGTACTGAAGTTTGGAAATATTTATTACTATTATACTATATATAATTTTTGAAACCTTTCACTGCAAGTTATAAATCAAAAGATGAATTTGCGAAATAAATCAACCGGTTCGCCATATTTCTACAGATGTATATGATACAAAGTCTTTTTGTAAACATAACTTTTTCTCTTGTGTCAAGCTAAATCTTTTGGAGTCGATCCAGATGACCCAAATGCCAGAAGGCCGGGAAACACGTAAAATTAAAATGAGAACAATTCGCGAACAGTTCTCAAGAGGTGTGCCCAATTGTTAATTGATACTTTATGGCTTCTTAGTTCAGTGGGAAGTATTAATAATTAGGAATTTACTTTATTTGTAAAATCACTGCATGCCTAAATAGGTATCCAAAATCGGTCGTTAGAAGACTTCTCGCCACACAAAAAATGAAAGAAAAACTGTTTGTCAATCCCACGCATGATTCAAAAATAATCAGAAGAAAATCGGCTACTGAGATTTTATGTTATAGTCAAACCGATGCAGAGTGATAATTCACGTTATCCCATAAATAACATATTGCATCTCCATTTCATATTACCATTTGCTAAAGGAACGCACCTGTTATGAAAGCCGAATCTTCAAAAAAAACTTTTGCGGCCGCACGACAGGTGTTAGCATTGATTCTACCGTGATTCGACCGCAAGTGGCCGCAGATGTCTACCCCACCTTGCGTTTAGGACACTGTAAAGGAACACCTTGTCTAATACTCTTATGAATACACAACATATGGTGTGCTTATTCAAATAAGGTCTGACTTCTTTTTGGTAAAAAATTATATACGCTCTCAAAGCTCATTTTCTCTTGAATAAACCGAAAAAGCGAAAGGCTATGTATGTTGAGAGGCAAGTCAGTTTTCCCTTAGGACATGGACACGAGTATAAAGGAGTTTAATAGTTTTATTGCCTACAAAGTGTTTATCGTAATAATAATTCGACCCAGTTCTGTTAACCTTTTTCAGGATTCTTTATTCATTTTATGATATTCATCCACACACTCCTCCAGGAAATTGGAATGTTATGTGATATGTTTCCTGAATTCTCAAACTTCTCGCACATATACTCGTACATTTAAGAGGTCTCTACGTATATTGTAAGCTGAACCACTAGCTCGAACGTTAGAGAATGGCGGTCAAAATTTTGGACTAATAGCTCATCAAAATATTATGATTTATGACTGTCTTCATTGTCATTCATTGCTATGCTTGTGAGTTCCGTTCCACTGGCAGTATCAAGCTCCGAAAATAATGGTGTCTCAATCGATTATATCGTTTAAAATTAATTTTGTTGCGCCGCTAGACTAACTGCTAGTGAATGTTGAATGGCACATTTCTCTGCAATATTTAGTTTTATAAAACTAGTAAACCTTATAATATTGTATTTGACATATTTCAAAGGAATATAAATATCTCTCGAGCCGATGGACATAATTAGGGGATGGGATACGTACTTGTCTAACACTATAAAATAAATCACAGAATGGAAACTGCATTCTGAATGGAAATTAGTCGTTTACGGCTTTATTTACAACCGTTTCACTTTTCTTATTCGCTATAAACTCTCACGCGCATAATAATGCAGCCAATATTATTGAAACCATTTAAAATTCTGTCGTACTTGTTATTCACGACGAATCTTTAACATTCACATCAACAGTGGCACACGACGCACGTCCGTCTCGATAACCCATCGTAGTCGTTTTGAATACTAATTAAACAAGCTATTTCTTATTTAGATTAGACCCCTTTTATCTCCTTTATTCCTCCAACAATGCGAAATTATCAAGCAAAGTTTTACATGTTTTTAATACCAATGTTACAGCTGCAAGTTTACTGCTTTCGTTACGTGATTTACGCATTACAACTGTTACTGCATTGCGTGTATAACCTGTGACCTTACGCACATTTGCGTGCACGAAAATGGTTTCATAACACAACCTGTATGTTGCACCCTGTCAAGTTTCCAAACTAACTTTAGTTCGCGTGTCTATCTTAATAGTAATTGTGGTTAATTGTTGTGGCCTTCCCGAAGCAGGCTTTCTATAAAATAACAGCATTTTATCAGCTAATATGCATTTTAAACAAGATCTAATCATGTATGTTCATTATTATGCTGTTACATAAAATGGTGCCTAGTTTCATGAGATCAACAGTACCTACGTAACTATATACAAAAACATAAAATAAATAAATACTCCTTGAAACTCTCATTCATATATCAAACGAAAATGAGCAAATTGAAAATCGTGAATATTTGCTAAATGCGTCGCCATTTGCACTTTATCTACTCTTCCTCAGAGGAAATGTGGCCTAGATCTAGCGATGGAAACATTGAATTAGCATAATGTCTGTCAACTGCAAACCGCTTGTTATTTGCATATGCCGCCGAGCCGACACTTTGGCGCAAGTTAGCTCATAAACTGTCTTCAAGTTTCTTTCCTTGGGTGCCACTCTTAAGTTGGTATCTTTTTAATTACCTGTCTAGTATAAAACTAAAGCAATTAATTGGAAACTTACCGTTTAAACTCTGGGCGATGCGAATTGCTGTTTTTATTTTCTGTTTTTAAAACTAACCAAGCACCTTGAACTTATTTGAATATACCTAGTCTGCATGTTTGCAAATTATGTGACATTACAGCTATACTTAATGTGGTGAGTAAAAAATATCGATTTGCAACATGCTAAAGAAATAAAAAATAAAGAAGGCTATAAAAATAAAACCTAGTTTCTCAGGGCACCCACACATGTGGGCATCGGGTCAACGACCTGCAATTCGCAACTACCCACATAATACTACCGCCCCTTCCTTTGATAATCGCAGCTAGAAGAGGGTTCATAGTCCGTCGATGTTAAATATAATTTCTTTGGTATAGCGTAAGAGCAAAATCCTGTTTATAATGCATGTAATCGTCTATGGAATCTTCTTATTAGAAAGTCAGCTTCAATTATTAATGCTTCAGGTAATCCAGGCGTTCCCACATGTTTCCAAGTCCAATCCCAACCGAGAACACCATAAAATGTAAGCTTTATTTGGGCCGGTGTGTTCTTTGAAAATTATTTTTAATTGGTACACAGTTTATTGTCAACCAGTTCTTTATGTAGTTTTTATAGCTCTAAGAGAAGTAAGGTATATTTAAAAGCCACGGCTGGCGCCGGCGCCATATTCCGTGTCCATCATTAATGTGTTAGGAAATTATCTTGAGACCGTCATCTTGGAATGATTTCGTAAGTAACTTTTAAGGTCGTCTTCATTAATCTACCCATATAAAGCACACTTGGTGCACCATTACTCACATGTTCAACAAACAAACTGAGAATCCCATATGTCGATCTATCAAGACAAATGATTCTGCGTAACAGTGGACATTCTGTTGAATATTAATTGTTTCTACAAACCTTTGAAGCTGGTTCAATTTGGTTGCAACGTTACCCTATTACTCGAAAATTCAGTTCTGTCACTAATTTATCGATCCAATCCCAAATGACTTATAAACTCAGACCGTTTCTCGTATGTATAAAACCGATTTATTACTATAATCTACTTTTATAATGTAGTTTTTTAACTTTCGACAATCGCACCGCGATGTCTTTTTACGGTTTTTAGAAATTGTATGTTACTTATTGCTTGATTGGAAATATACATGGGTGAACAACAAAGTTCTTGCATCTTCGTAAACATGGCACGGATGAGTAACTCTATTAAATGCTTTAGAAATCTGCCTTCAAAGTTACTGGCAGGTTGCAGTTATTTGGTCTCTGGCAATTGTGTTAAGTAACTAATAACGTTATGTAATTAAAACAATGCTCTTGCTGCTCATCTGTGTTTTACGTCATTGCTTCATGATATGACGTCAAGAAGTGTTGTCTTTGAAACATATGTGGCCAGTACGGTTTACAAAAGTCGTATTTTTATTCGACACTGATTCATCAGATCGTAAAACAGATGTTTTATAACGAGCTACTTTAATCGGATCAATCAAGATATGACTGCGAAAAAACAAAACAGGATACAGTTTATATGCTTCTCCTATCTGAATACCCATCAATATCCCTGACAATGGCTTCATTAGCAAGTAATACAGCCACAAAAACACTGGCAGGCGTAGGCTGTACCAATTACATGCTCGAGTAAACCAGGCGCAACGACCATAGCTTTCAGCGTAGTGATTTTGAATACAATTCCCTAGTTAGCCACTTGTTAATGGATGGGCTTGTGGTAACAATGCAAATACAGTCGATTCATTTGTTACAAGTTCAGTAAATTGATGACTTTTTCTCTTTGACCTTAACCTGTGAGGATCATACATTTTTGTGATACCTACCTACTATTTACCTACATAATATTAGGTACCTACTGCGTGTAGGTTTAAGGAAATAATAAAAAAATAAGTAAGTAGTGCACATATTTACGTCACAATGTAAATGACCAAATTGTTGCTAATTGCCGTCTGAAAATAGATTTTAATGAGCATATTAATAAATACATCGCATCTCTTAATTTTTCCGTATATTGCGTATTCAATTTATAACTGTATCCTCGATTCCTGGTGAAGTACGTTTTATTACATTTGTTATGTGAGATATGACGTAATGTCTCCCAGTTATTTACACATACGTACTGTGCCATACACATTATAATATGTATGCTTTATTATATTATTATCAGGCACACTGGCACAGCAGAGTTTCGCTGTGTGACGCATCCCAGGCAGGCCATATGTCGCTGTTTCCTTGAATTCGCCAACGCGATACAACACCTTGCAAAATGGCTGTTTCGTGCAGATTTGATTGCTGCACGTCTATTTATAAAATCGATACAAGTGCAGAAGCTGAGGTTGTATAAATATGGACGTGTTGATGAGCGTTACTGGCTTTAATTTCGTGAAGTCTAACTTTCTTGCTCAAAGCCGATAACGTCTGAACCTTATGGTATGGATGATGAATGGAATCGATAACTTCTCCTATTCCATAATTTGTAATAGTGTATGGCTGAATAGTTCATTTATTATTTGTCCGTTCTCTATTACTTTATTTGTAACTGTCACAAAGTCTTTCTTGATAAATTACCGCGCCAGCGTCGTGTCCGCTGCAACTCGTCTCAAAATTTATTAACACAATGTTGTACATCGTAGGTACCGGTGTTCATTTCAATACGCTGACCTTCCATCAATTTAAAATAGATTATACTACTGTCTGCACAAACTCACACGGCCCACGTTGTTGTTTTGAGGTGATCTCACGTAGTAGTAGAGTAAAAATATTTGCCTACCCGCAATTTATATAACGATTAAAGCTTTCAGAGAATCTTGTTGACCAACATAAATACATGGTGATGAAACATGTAGCATAAGCGTAATCATAATCAGCCTATATATTGTTCCCAATGCTGGGACACAGGCATCCTCTCTCCTCTCTGTGACAGGGAGAGGGCCGTAATCCACCACGCGGGCCCAGTGCGGGTTAATAGATGTCACATGTCTTCGAATTTTTGGTTCTAGGACATGTCGGTTTCCTCACGTTTTCCTTAATCGTTTTGAGAGCAGTAGTGATGAAATAATTTACTCAAAGTAAGCCTGTCGGGTTTCGAACCTAAGACCTACAAGTCGTAAGTCGCGGCCCTAGTGGCAACCACTGCTCTTGAAACTGTAGACCTATATTGTTAAATGTATGAACATCCTATGCACCGGGTTTCTGGCAAGTAAGTTACTGTGATTTTGACTTTTTTTTTCTTTGTTAATCAATAATTTAATTTAATTTATCTTTAATTCAGACAGATACAGAATACAGTCTATTTTTTTTTTACAAAGATATCGTTAGTTATTTATTAGCTTTATTTTTATTCCTTACGTTTACCTTTAGTTTTGTGGTGCGTACTTATTTATTTATTTGTTAGTAATGTTAGTTTTGTACTTAAATAAGGTTAGTATTGTTAGGTGTAAGGGCGGGTAGTTATTGAGGTGAAAGCCTCCTTCAAACCATTCCAGATGTCTCTAGCCGGAAACTTAAGGCCCAGACAGGCAAAAAGCCTGTCGGGGCCATAAGTTTCCGGCTATTTGTTTGATGTCGTCGCTCCATCTTTTAGAAGGTCTACCCTTCCTTCTCTTTTTATGTCTTTTGTACCAAGTTGAAATTATTTGTGACCATCTTTCATTCATAGCTCTCTGGATATGAGCTGACCATTTCCATTTCAGTGCCAGAACCTGTTTGACCGCATCTCTCGCCTTTGTTATTTTTCTTCTAAGAGAACTTTTGACTCTGTCTTGGCGAAGATGGCGTTAGTATTAAAGTTAAAATAAAAAGGCTTTTGTATTTGATAAACAAAACAACCACAATAATTACTAGTCTATTTCCTATTTCTGTGCAGATTGGTACCTGCCCAGTAGGTAGGTACACATTAAAAACTGTCGATTTTGCAATAATGTCGTGCTAAAGACCAGTCTTGTCAAAAGAAAATATTCTTTTGACAAGACTGGTCTGGTATTAGAGATAAATAAGAGAAAAATAAAAAAGAGATAAATTTATGAACAGTCATCTGTTGTATTTTGAATTGTAATTGAAAATTATGTTTCCAGTGCAAAATCATTTAATAGTACTTACTTTCCTTTGTGATGGGAGACCACACGGTGAGATTTTACAGTAAAGTTTCCAGCAAACTGATTGATGATGATTACGATGATAGAACCCACATGCGCGATAGTTTTTGCAACAATTCCCATTATATTTCCACCGGTCCCGATCAACCGTTATAATAATTATGGCATTAGTACTGTTAGGTCTAAGAAGCTGTTTTGCTTTACCACAGTTGCGACAACTTTATCCACAAATATAGCAGAAATAAAAAAGAATCTAATTCAATCATTTTCGCTTAGTCAAAAGTGAGTCACTTGGTACAAATTTATTTGTCAAGGTGTTTTCAATAACATTGTTCCTCGCCTGCGTTAAGAAATAACCATAACAATTGTTTATTCAAGAAAACCAACTGTGTTTTTTAAATCCCTTCAATTCGGAATGTTTCTTTTCCATTGCGGTATACACCATTGAACGTTGTTTATAAATACAGCCCTCGCCTAAAGATTATTTTCGCGAGATTCACGTCATCCGGCCCGGGATTGTTTGTATGACTCCGTGTATGACTAAAACTGTAAGTCATTACCGGTCATACCAGTGAGTAATCATTTAGGGAATTAATAGCTTCGTAATAAAACCTGCAGTATTCTGAAAAATATATGCCCTATGTTGCGAAGAAAAGACGAATAAAGAAGATTAGATAAAAGCTATACACGTTTATACAATATGCCAGACAAACGCAACCTTGCCAAAACAAACTCTTTCAAGGACGGGCTCTGTCGTCGCTACATCCGGACCTCTTGACTCCCCCTCCTCGATTCCATCCGTTCTTCTCGAGATCGCGTTGTACGCATGCTCCTAACCAAACATAAAACTATAGGTTACAGACACACAAAGACGTCAATATAATCTTCAAAGAAAGATGATTTATAGCTGTTCAGCTGTTAAACTCCAAGTGTAACTTATTCCATACATGACTAAGGTACGATTTGAGACGCATATCGATTTATGTATCGCGACAGCCCGCTTCATCCTCGACCCGTAAGAACGGTCACGCATAGATGTCCATCCCTTTTACTCTCGCAACCCAAACTACTTGGGAGTTCATATCCTCATATGACTTGTAAAGATAAAGGTGCTTTTGAAACAGCAGAATAGTGTCTGACGTTGCCCGTTTCTGTCGCACGCACGGCTTTGAGGTAGTTGAGGATAAATCAGTGTCGCACGATGTACCTACATGGTACTTATGGTAGTAAACGTATACGCTTAGGTATGTGTAAAATAAAACCACATTTGGACATAGCAGCAAGCTCGCCGCACTAAAACTGGCCACGCTAATCACGTCTTCCCTGAAATAGTCTGGAATTTCCTTGCGGCGCGATCAATACCAATGTCAGTACACGCTATTTTTAATTGACGTGCAGAGCATTGGATCATAACAAAGGAAAAATATGATATTAATGCAGTATTTATGTTTACAATGAACGTAAATAAAGAAATACTTATTAGATGTTTTGCAAATACTACTGAAATAAATACTTTTGGAAACAGAAAATAAATAATGGCGGATAATTGTGTCATCCAATTTAGAAGAAACTAATATTATTGATAGACGATGAATAGAATAATCAAATCACTAAGTCACTATAACAACCTGTTTAACGGTCAATACAAAATCTAAAACTGTATTCCTAAAAAACCTAAACATGACGTAAAACCAACCAAAACAGCAACTGTCCTAAATTCTATAATACTCCTGAACACGAAGAGTCACTTTTGAATTCAAATCCGTAGTAACGAATTTCCTACGTCGCCGAACGTTGACACTATTATATCCACCGAAGTTCCTTACATAATTTGAATACCTTACGACTACCGAGGATATTTTCGTGCTTCCAACGTGTTAGCGGTTGACTTTCCCGACAAATTGAACATTTATAGTGTTCAAAAAGGTTAAGATTTAAAGTTAGCTGTATTAGGACTAAAGAAAGTCAGGTCGAGCCGCTCGAACTGGATTGTTGTACATTCTCCGACGGCGGACGACGACCGGTTTGACCGGCGCGAATCCTGGCGCTAACACTAGCCATATACCGACCATTACATACAAGAAATCAAGATAAAACAGTTACATACTGTTAACTACATTTTTATCATTGTGCAACTTGCAATATTGTTGGAAACCGTGCACAATATTTATGTAACTTCGTCGATAAGGTCAGGAACGGTTTATTTAAACAACACGCGTGTTAACAACGCAATTCATATTTTCGAAAAAAGCAAATGGCGTAATCTTAGTAACCTGAAAGAAGAATTGTAGGGCTGGTGTTGTAATTTCCTCTTGTCATATCCACATCCACGCATATATGAAGGAAATAAAGTAATGGGATATAAATAATATATAAAAAGCATGATCATTTCGTTACGTAAGCGAAGATTTCTGGTTTGAAATGAACGTTTAATATTGTGGAGCGGTGGAGCAAGCAACTCATCGTACGTCTTCACTAATGACTACTTTATAATGGTAATAGTAGTTTGATTGACGATGATACTCTTTCGTAATAGGACCATCTCTTTTCTCCGTTCACTTGTAATAATTCAATTTGATGCTCGCTAAGGGATCAAAAATGTAGGACAGCATTGTCTATGCTGACGTAACCCATTAATTAATAATAAATCCCATTGAGTAGTAGCGTATTGTAGTCCAATGAAACAGTACAGCTAAACCTGCGACTGATCACGTGCGTCAGAGAAGCCTCTGAAGTGCTTTAGTCTGCCATCATCCGCAGTGATTGGAACTCACATAACTTCGTACTATATTTACTACAATGCTTTTACCATCGCATTCTAGAATGTGGAATGATTTACGAAAGAATGCTAATAATGAATTGTAATGAAAATAATACAAAACCGAAAAGAAGTCACTCAAGCAGAATTTAGCTAACCGAGACTGGCAGATGTGATTTGGCAGAAAACTGTAAAGTGTAGTTTTTACCTTAAATTCAATGAAGACTAAAGATTAATTGGCAATAGAAAGTTACAGTTCAATGGAAACGATAATGCAGAGAAAACCCAAGCGGAAATTGTTGATCTTCATATCCAGGAACCAAATTGCACGAATCAAATATACAATCTGCTATCTCTGGAGATCAAACGCAGGAAAATAATCAGTATTCCAGACATTCGCATTTACGCTTCACTCCAGTTCATTTAAGTTTGTTTCCAATGAAGTACGAGTAGTTAACATATCGGTAAATAACACGATGATGTTTATAGTTTTTATACGGATACAAACTACAGTTGCGAGAATCCCTAGTAGCTTGTGCTAAGTCAAGAAGAATTGTGTAATATGTACTTGAATCAGATTGCTTTAGAATTCTTCTTTAGCGTTTTCTTTAGGCGACCCTTCAGCCAAGATCTTTGTTTAAGAAACAATACGTGCTCTAGCGTATCTTTTGTCTTTTATTTTTTGCTCCATCTCATTCTGCGAGATAGAAATAAAAAGGCAGATTCAATCTACTAAACCTTTGGCATACTTTTGTGCTGAAAAGCAATTTCATTTGGGACTTTCTTTAGAAATGTTTTATCTTTTGAAGTTTAGACCTGCGTGATATTGAACGTTGCAGTTGTCACATCAAACACTGTTTATATCAATTATACAACTTTCCTTCTAGTCAATAAATCTACCTCAGTGTGGCAGGTAAACTTTTGATTCATGTCAACACTTGGTTGAAATAGACAATAGAGAAAGTAAAACAAAGATTGAGTTTTGCCTGAGTTGTTTATTATATTTCCTGTTAGGTTTAAACGAAAAACAATTACGATGACGCCATTAGTGCGGAACAGCGTTTTGTTTTGTTCTCGAATAGGTACCATCAAAGAAGTTCATATCTAACCAGTTTCAAAACAAAATCCCGTGAACACGATGACCACATCTGTTACCGGCCCGGTTCTATAGTTGCCGAGCGCTGCAAGCAAGAATAGTCTTTACGGTGGTTAGATATGAACTTCTTCGATAGTACGTAGAAAGACTTCAATTTAATTTTTCTATGATTTTTCCTTCTCAACCTGTTGCTAGAAAACAGTTTTAATTACACAACCGATACCGAAACAGTGTGCATTTCCAGACGACACAAACATATCATAAATTCTCTGAAATGACAGTGAATAATATTATCATCCGCTGAAAGTTGAAAAATTTAGCGTTATTCTCTTTCATGATTTAACGAAAACATAACAGATAAATATATTTTCACATTTTGTTATTTCTCACGGAATTAAAATGCAACTATGAATAGCGTGGACGTGGTGCGATGTAGCAAAAAATATGTGTGTGTAGGTAGTCTGATTGCGTAATCAGCAAAATCATTCCCACGCGCATCTTTTTACATATTTCTGCATAAACTGTCGTAATTATCTACCTATTACATATGTCGAACAATGAGATAAAAGACATCGACGAGGTCGTTGCACCCATCACCTTACCGATAATGGCCTGTATTTCTAGTTCCATTTCCTTTGTTCGCTAAGCGATAACGATATCTCTTGCACAAACAGCAAAATGATAATGAATATTGCAGTTTTAAAGCATTTTTTTTTTTACTGAATGTTGTCATCGTGACTTTGTGCATTAAACATCTAAGCAGGTTTCATCAATTATCAAGTTACATAGGTTTCCCGTTTCCGTTGACGGAAATAAGATAATAAATTAAACTTCAACATTCGTAACAGACATTTGACAACCACTGAAAAATTATACCAGTAGAACGAAAATCATGATTTTTGTTTCCTACAGTTTTAAGTCAGGTACCAAAAACACTAAACATTAACTAAAAGAAGGTACTACAGGTTAAAGTTTATCTTATAAAGTAAACAAGTAATTTGTTAGTGAATGTTTTTAGATAAGATTTCAAAATGTTCTCTAATGAATAACAAATATGAGGCGCGCCAAGGGCGGTACTCCTACACACTCGATATCGTCCATACCGCAGATAAAAGAAACGCGGCGCACACGCACGCATATTTAAATGCACGATCGATGTTCCACCGACTCGACGCAACTATGAATGTCAATCAATAGCCCATTGATACATTGCAACCTCATTATAAACAAAGCAAAACAAGTTATTTTATTTATTTGGTTCTCATCAATTCCATTGATTGAACCTTGTGATTGTGCTTCATCATAATTGAAGATGGTACAAGAGAATGGTACAATGGTCTCGTGTCATCTCAGAAATATTTAATGATCATTGAAGCTATAGGCTCCAATGGATCTTATGCTAGAACGTACTTGTACGTTATGAGGTAAACAAAGCATTAAATGACGGCTTTGTATGTATTGTTCTGAGGAATTGACATTGCGCTGGTAATCGTAAATCAAGGGTACAAGTTAGCTGTTTATGTTTAGTAAAATATGACTATGGGATCACTACCGAAGTGCCTATAATTAAAAATATCTTTGCTAACGCACAATCATCTTTTGAAGAGGAAGACTGTGACTTTGTCTGCTAACTTCATTTTGTAATTTACGACTGTATGTTTTAATGTTTTGGAAACTTTGTGGCAACAAAGAGGTCGGCAGTTAAGTAGTAAAGCTATTGACAATAAAATTTTCAGTGCCACATTTACGAGCGCTTTCAGCCGTGTGTAGGTACTGGGGTGTCCTTCAGACGTATCGACCCTATTTTATTTATGTTCCTTGCTTTTAATCAAACTAATTCATACTTTGTTAGACAATGATTTCAGGGTTTATTACATTATTTTAATTATTGTGAATGTGAGGATGTGGATATTTTATTTTTATTTTTTCTCTTTCATTTATTTTTTCTTTCACAGTTAGTTTTAATGATGGTCTGGTTTGAGTAGTTGATGCGGCATACCCAAATATCCTCAGGTCCTTCAGTTTTGAGTTGAGCTCCACGATTACTGACAAATGCTTGCACTGACTGGACAGGTCCACTCAAATCTGTGTGGTTCTTTCTTCAAAAGACCTCATATGACTTGACCAAGATTATGTCTGGACTTTAAAAGAGACTACAACCTCTGAGTTTGTTTCGGCCTTTCTTCTCAGAGTAGTCAGATAGGAAACACCGACCCCCCATCTAGCTTATTTTTAATATTTTTTTATATGACGTGTAAAAGTGATTCCGATATCCTATTTACAGAATAAACAATTTCATTTCATTATCACTGACACTTCAAACTGAATTGAAGTGCCTCGAAGCTAAGTTAACGATATTGCTAATAACTAAAACTCTCCTACGAACCAGCAGTACTAAACTATTTGCGATAGTTCACCTGCGAGTTGAAACCCTACGGATGCATGATTTTGTAACACAGAAGCACATGCAAGTGCTGTGAATAGTTCTCGTTTTCATGCCTTAGGAAATGAAAGCACTATTGACGAATTTATTGTAGCTTTTGTTACAACAGCTGAAAGGTACGTTTTGGAATAACAAGAAATAGTCTAACACTGTAATACTTGGCAAATGGTCTGCATGCGATTACCATAATAACGACAATTTCCCTCAGTTGACTCAACCGAATGAACGTTAAGGTAAAGGAAATCCTGGTGAGCAATAAAATGAGCAATATATAACAAATTGCAGAAGCACTAAATCAAAAAATCAGGACCATTGTTTATGATTGTTGAGATATCCTTACAGCATATTTGGGTTCAATAAATACGACGATGCAGCACAAATTGCCCTTAATGGCAATCTTCCACACATTAACCATCGGTATTGCGCCGGCGTCGTGTCGGCGACCTACATTATTATACAAATCAGGCCACTTACGTAACTAGGGTTTGTCCTTCGACACAGATAGTAGAAACAATAACTGCGTTTTAACATGACGAGGAAAAAGGAGGTAGTGTTGACGACGTGTACCTAAAACCTAATGCGTGGGAGTGTCTAGACGAGGGCGGAAAAGGGGGTCAATTACACTAAGTACCTACCCTCATTTTGCGTGTGTACTAAGTGGGCTGGGCTATTGACTGTTTTTGGGGTGGAATGACCATTGAAATCCCAATGGATAAACATTGTTACAGGCTAGTCGTGTCGGTTATTCTCTCGTATTGATTTTGCATATTAATTTGCTCTTAGGCCCAGAATAAGGCTTACGGCTCTTACCAACAGAAACTCACTCAAGACTCATACTTTACTTAAAACTAGTTTCAACCAATGAAAAGGCTTTAAACGAGTTTTAAGTAACGCTTGAGTCTTGAGCGAGATTCTGTAATACGGGCCATAGTGAATTTGTGTCTACATAAGTTTGTTTTTACATTTTGTCATTGATGTCGAGTGAGCTCATTTATACGAATGATTTGTCACCTTCAATCTTCAATATTACCTAACAGACTAATAAGTAATGAAATCATAATAAATATTTGTACAACATCCGTTCGTCTAATATAATAGTTGTTTGACCTACAGCTGAGTCGTTAAGTTTAAATCTAACATAGATTTGTGTACAAAGCTCCGACCTTGCGTAGGAGTTGAAGTGTGATGTATTTAATTTTCCATGTTTATGTAGCTAAGGTACTACCAATAGCCATTTAAATAAATTCTCAGGTCTTGTTCTGTCTCCCCATAGTCTGCACGTAGGTGTTCGAAACACCTTCATCGCTCCTTTTGCATAAGCAAGAGGTCAATCAATGCAGTTAGAAATTTCTCAGTGTTATTTAAAACGTTGCCTTGGTTGATTTTGGGCTGAGACGGAGAGTGATCGTGAGTGTGTTTGCACTTCCATTTATCATCCACTTATTTAGTGTTAGTTGAATGGACATTCTTTCTTATCGCTATCCGTTTGGCTATCAATATTTAGTTTGAATTTATACTCGATCATATTCATTACAGTGTAAAATGCCATACAAGCTCTCGAAAGTAGACAATCTACATCGGATTATAAGTAAGCCTATGGCAATAGAAGAAGCAATGAAAGTTTGCTTAAGACTACTTGTAAATATTTACATGACTTACAAAACCTTCTACTAGATTCTGATTTCTTATCTTCAGAAGATGCCGCTGAAACAAAAACGTTTTAGAAACTTCCAAGTTATCTGTATCCTCTTGAGTTGAATGAAAGTCAGTTGCTGTTGAAATGTGCTCTTATACATTTGTCATGCTACATATGAAAGCAACCGTTATTCCGTCAACTTGGACATTACTCAACGTAAGTAAACTTGATGGCGGCATATCGTGCCGGTCGATTTGTATGGCACCAAAGGCCGTATGCTAATGCGTTGCTCTTGTCTCTTAAGTGGGCAAGTTGCTTTGCCCACGTTATCTGCTCCCAACTTACGGACACACTCTCACTTTCCATTTGTGCGTACTAGCGTACTAATTAGACAGTGGCTAGACAATCCAGTCCTAAATGTACCTTTAGTATAGGTTGTTATGGGAACTTTGCCAGATAATTAATCAAAGGGAGACTTATAATTTTATTGTATTTGTATAAGGATTGAGAGTTCCTCTAAATCAAAACTAATTAAGGAAGGGAACATAATGGTAAGCTTACACCTTCACTCATTTTTGATTAACGAGAAGATTACCTATTTAACTTTCTACAGAATAAAAAATATATTAAGCCATGGCTCCCCATATCGATGAATCTCTAGTGTTTGTTAAGTAGATATTTTCACAGCATCATCCAATTAAATCGGTCTTATACTCTCATCCAAACTCTTAAGAATAAATTCAAAGAATTCTTGATCATTAATCAAGCTAAGACGTCTATTCAACTACCCGACTTTATAACGCTTCCTAACAAATGAATGTTACAATAACAAAAAAGGAAAATAACTCAAAGCTTCTTAAGGAAAATGTTTCTTAACATGCTTTTTAAATATTTGGTGCCGTTCTTACATTACTCTTCTAAAATTAAAAACCGATACCATATTTTTCGTCCGTGACTTTAACACCTAACCATTAAGGTTACGCCTCCGTTTTATTTTTAAACTGTTTTTATGTAGGAAGTGGGCAATAAGGTTAGTCTGGCCACTACCTGCTCCCTCTGGATCCACAGTACCTCGCACCTGCTCTCCACAAAAAAAAAATGTAAACATTGCCCTCTATTTTGGGAACCAATACACTGTCTTACCAGCTAGTGAACCGTAAATTATTACTTCGAAGTCTTGCTTTCTAGCACAAGGTACGTTTTTATGGCGTTCAAAATGACGTTTACAGAGACGCACGATCCGAATTTTATTGCTAAAACAACCAGACTAGCGCAATTCGGAGAAGTCCATTCGCTACTTCGCAAGATCGTTTAAAGAAATTCTGGAATTTTTATATCATCTGCGGATACAAATATTGCATACCACCAGGGAGCTTCTATTCGCGTCGGCCCCATTCACTCTTCTCGGTTAGTGACATCGCCAAGCAAAATTAAAAAAAAATACTCGAGTGGACTCGTGGCGGTACTGATATAAAGTTCTATATTTAAATCTCGTCGTTCTCGAGACGCCATTATGCCACTCGGTTTTTTATTGCGTTGACACCAATTTTACGATGAAAAGTTACAAAAGTGCATAACTGCTGCCCAATTAATATCATAAAGTACGGTTACTTCTAAACTATTTTTAAGAGTCTTGATAAAAACGTGGAGATTAGATAAGTATCTCTCGCTGTTGATTGCCGATGGTGTGTTATTAAGATTATCTCGATTAAATTTGTGCACCGGATCGCGTCTTGGCTGCACACCAGTTATTCGATTATTTCACTAATAGAGTACCTACTTAAACTTCGTCACTTATAACTGTGTCTTCCTCTATATTTTAAAACGTTATTGGTCTACGACTAATCTCAGGAAAAAAACATTATACCAGACCAGCAACCTTTACTGACCGAAGGCTTACGTTTTTCTTACCTTATAGGGATATACTTGACCCAAAATATAAACACAATAAAACCTGAGATCTTATATCCGACTGTAGTCGTAAAACAAGGTGGGTCTTCATCAAAATTCACTGTTCTCGTGCTGTAGGTGCTTTTGTCTGTTGTGATTATCTTTTGTTTTATTTTTTCGAGTTCATGGAATTTTACGTCGATACACAAGTTGCCCTACTTCGCCATTCCCGGCATTCGTTTTTTATTCCGTAGTAGCTGACCCGACAGCTAACGTTGTCCTGTCCAAACAATATTCATATAAAATTTCCATAAAAAGCACTTTCAGTTTTCCCGACTTCTTCAATTTTCTCGATTAAAAAAAAAAATTCAAACAAAGATTTTGGGGGTCCTTTGGTCCTCCTATTTTTATTTTCATCGTCTTTTAGGGTATAATGGGCGTAATGATCATCACAAAAATAATTTTGAGTGGGCATCAATAAATACATTCTATATCATGACAATTTTTAGATGAGAACTCCACCCACCCCTAAAAACAAATGAAACACACAGCCCAGCATTTAGCTGATGGCAGATACCAAAACCCAATACAAGTAAAATGGAACCAGTGACCTAACTAAAACTGCAGTTACGATTTATAACAAATGGCAACCCTGTTCGGCGCCCATCCGTCGGGGTTAGTGGGGTGAACGGGCTGCGGTCGCTGGGACACGGATCGATAACGCATCGTACTCCATATTCGGTGTGTAGCCTTCGCCGTGCAACTTTAGAATAGGCTGTTGCGGTTTTTGCTTTTGCCTATTTATGTTGGATTTCTGCGCAGTGAATTGAAAAAAGAACGAGAGTAGGGAGAGATTTTGTTTAGCATTTTGAGACCGGTCTTGTCTTTGTACTTTGTAGTGACTATGGTTACTTGCAGAATAATTAAAGCTGCTGGTTTTCGGGTACAGACGCTGCAAGTTGATACACGGAAAGAAATAGTTACAATGTTTTACCTGTTTCTTTATGTGATAGTACAACATGTAGTAACAGTGCGCAGCAACGGCTTTTTCCGACAAAATATCTACTTTCATTATACTGGCTGGAGCATTGAAAAAAAGCGTTGCTGTTATTAGCACCGCGGTTGGTACGGTTTCCTCCCAAAATAATTCCATAGTCGCCTTTTACAACACCCATGGTCAGGGTGGTCTTAAAGTAACCGAGAGTCGAGCCCATACCGCAGGTTTATTAGCACTAAAACTTGTAAACGCGCTAAAGGGAAACACACCTTACATGTTTCTATTGTTCTTTTGTTAAGACTAGGAATACAGAGCTGCCGTTATTGGGCTGAGTCATGACATCTTTATTAGTCGTCCTGGAAAATCTATAGGAAACGAAGGTTTACGAAGGCTTTATGTATTTATTTAAGTATATGTTAATTTATTACGTTATACGTGTAGGTATATTTTGATATTTTTTAGTGTAAGACTTCGCAAATCTATATTTTTCTCCTTTTGTTCTCACACACTATTGTCTGCACTTCTTTCTCATTTCTCCTTTCGCAGGTCTGCTGGAAGAAATTTCTTAAGAAATAAGCAGTACCATTGTATTCAAATTATAATTATGTCGTATCTCTATGTATTTTACTGTTTGTACATAAATAATAAAATAAATAAGGTTTTAAAAGAAAAACATCCTAGTTTTCGTAGAATTTCTTGTTGTAGAATCAACCTGGAACTTGGAACCAGGAAACTATGAACAGCTTTATCAAATCTGAGGATTTGAAGCCGAAAGCTGTTCAGTTTCCTGGTGAAATCTTTGCATCCAGATAACAAGAAAGTTCTCTAACGCCCCTTCAATTAGGAGAAACGCAATAAGATTAACGCTCGCCCATTGACACTTAATTGTATAATTGAAGAGTAGGGTCGTCGTCGGCGCCGACGGCGACAACCAGCAACTAATGATAGTCATTTGTCATAAACTCTTTACAGATCGCTATATAGATTTTACGTTACATCTTTTTAATAAAAATCTTACACACAACGCGCAGCCTAAAGCGCAGAAGAAAAAGCAAGAAAGAAGCATAAAAAGCTCAAGAGTTCTTTTTCTTATAGCGAAAGAGCAATATGGCAGATTTGTTTAAATTCACTCCGTAAAGGAGTTAAATAGGGGATGAAAGTTTGTATGGAAGATCGTCATCGATGGCATGTGAAGCCAAGTTCAGAGGCCCATGATGGACGGCATAAAAACTCTGACACCACTATGACTTGTGACAAAAAAGAAAGAAGTTCGTTAATTTTTGTCGACGGCAAATCCCATAGGACACACGGCTTGTGGTATAATTTGTAATGTAATGCGAGGCTTCACGAGGTGGTCTAAAAAGAGTACCTACTACGATGTCTGTCATGGACTCTTCTTTTGTTTCTGAACTTTGAATAGAAGTACTTGCCTATGAACCAGATGTAAAAAACGGTACCAGCCTGAATTCTTTTGTAGAATATGTTATTGTAACTTGACACTTGAAGTGGTAACTAATACGTTGGCCTGGAAGTGTCATCCGAATCACAATCGGAGCTGCAGTTTCTGAGAATAGTTTGGGACACAAACATAGTTTCTAACTCGTGGCTAAAGATTGGAATATACCTATATGTGTAGGAACACCGATGTTAAATAGAGCGAACAAATAAAATACCATACATTTTCGTAAAATAATTAGAAAAAGTTAAAGGTTACGGCATTAAAAGGTCAGTGAGGTATTTAACGGTGAAATATTGCCGCTAGGGAGGCTCCTGTTGACAATAGGCTATTTATTACTCTATAATGTCAACAGTGCTATTGTAAGAAAACCGTTATCGCTATTCAAATAAGATGTAAATTGGATTGAGAATTTTATACCACGTGGGAGTATAAAAATGTCACCTACGATTCTCAGTTGTTTATTGTTGATTGTTTGATAAATATGTTTACTAACAATTCGTCTAATGATGACTGAAGAAAGTTATACCGTAATGAGCTTTTCGTCTCACGGTTAGTATTCGATACATCACAATTGCTGGAAGCTTGTTGGCCTTTCTCGAGCAACGATCAAGCTGCCCTCAATGTCACTCCGTCGTGTCCAATCAGAAACTTCGAATCATTTTCTATTGAATTTTACTGTGGATTCACACGAGCATGAATAGGAACAAAATTGTAGCAATTGATTTGAACTGTTTATCCACCACTTTTAAATTGAAGTCAAGACATTTCTTCACTTCAAAGTATGATGACTTTGATTCATACGAACTTTGGTAATTTTTATGTGATTCTATAATAAAACATTTTGTCTTCTCTGAAATACCGACCATGCTCATTTTTCAGTGCCCAATAAAGGCTTGTGCAGACCCGCGCGACGCGACAGCGCGACGCGACACCGGTTATTGTTATACCGTCAAGTTTTCTTAGAAATTGTATTGTTCGAGTCGCGTCGCGGCGTCGCGTCGCGCTGGTCTGCACGAAGCTTAAGCGTAATCGAGCAGCATTTAAAAATCATTATGATGGTACGAATAAAATGATGTTATGTATACTAAAAAGACGCTGTTTTTTTGTCAGCTCGCGAGAATAAATCAGAATCTTAATATTTTTTCCAATTATTAGTGCGACCTATGACTTGTTAGTGATAAAACACATGCGGTAGGTATGTCAGTATGTGGAATGGAGAAGTGAACTTAACCTCATTCTCTCTTATCTCCCCGGATGACTGCGAATGCCGCTTTAACACAGTCACAATGTTATTAATGTCGAACAATGAATAAATCAGAATTCTTTGAAATTATACCTTGTACCTAATAAACGCTTACCTACCGACTAAATAAATTCCTGAACTTACCTAATGTTTAAAAATACGACTGTCATACTTATTTTGAAATCATTACAGGAACGAACGCGTCACGTCAACGTAACGTAAATTCTAACGCTTTTGTAATCGAAAATACAACTAACATAAAGCATTTTGCTTAATTTTTTTACATCATGCACAATTAGTATCGTTATCACCCATAGATTTGAATAAAGTCTTAAAACAAAGGAAATCTTATGTGCGAACGAGTATTTTCAATTTTAAAATAATTCGAATTTACGTTTCGTTTATCCTGCGCGTTCTTGTTAGGCCTACTGGGCAAAATATAGCTGTGACGTAGATTTTTTCGTTTTCATTAAACACGTAAGTTTCTATCGAAAACTTTACTAACACCGTATTTATACATTCCAATTTTGACTCCATAGTTCCATACTCAAGAACCACATTCTCAAAAGCTAATAAAAGTAAGATTGCTTGTGTAAATACTTTGTGTTAGCCGCCTGCCCTTTCTTGGTCAGTCAAGAATCCGTGGACCGAAATCCAGTCGCGCAGGATTTCTTGGAATTAATGAAACCTTAGCTGCGTCTGGGAGCGATCAAACACAGACTAAAACATTTTTTGCTATATTTATTTCCCGTTTCTCATATGCTCTGAAATTTAAAATTCGTTTAGAACGATTCTGCACAGAATTGCGTGAGATTTATGGAAATTAGAAATTAGTCTTCTATATCTAATCGATGTAATTATTATAAATTAAAGCCGTTTTTCATGTCTATCTGTGTGACTGCGTTGTTCTTCTAAACTGCGCTATGCATACTGATACAGTTTTCACCATCATTTAGGGAATTTATTCCAGAAGGTTTATGTGCGTAATACATACAGTAGGTACCTGATTGACCGAGCTCTGCTCGGGCGAAAATAGAGAAAACTAATTTTCTCAGAAATAAGACCTAGCTAGATCGATTTTTAGCCCCCGTAAACCACTATATTGCAACTTACATCGAAATCTTTAGAGCCGTTTTCGAGAAATTGATTTTAAAAAAATGTTTTTGTATTGCTCATTTAATAGTACAGGATTTATATTAAACTTACTTATACTTAATAAAGGCATCTCCATATTTTGTCAAGTCGTAAAAGCCTTTTTATAGAAAGCAGCCGTTTTTTTTAAACTGAACCATCTATAATTAGCCAATGAGTCTGCTAAAAATACATGACATCAGCTGATGCATAAGTAGCCCACAACTAGTTATTATTGATTCATTGGACATAATCACCTTCACTGCTTCGTTTATGTATGTAAATGATACGGCAGACATAAAATATTAATGCCAACCTAGTGTAGGGGCTAGAGAAGAAGCCATTTTCTTTTCTTTTCACGATCTGTCCCAGCCTTGGGTAAGTGTTATTTTATAAGTTAGTATCACTGACTCGCATGGATGAACCTGTTCAAATTCTACACGTAATCCCCGTACGGAAGTGTTATAAATTCCAAAATATTTGCTGATTTACGACGACTATGAACGAATTGCATGACACGAAACCAATTAACATGATTTTGTTAACGGAATAAGTGAATACTGAATAGGTGAACTAGTTCACAAGCTGTGAAAGAAGAACAATAATAGTTCTAAGACGGCTTTTTACTTACTGACTTACACCAAGGTGCTCCAAGATCCTTTCTATAACAAGTCGCTGAATTTCAGGCCCAACAAAAACAAAACTTAAGTTTTTTTTTTATAAGTGGCGACCTGTAATTGGCTTTCAGACTAATTTTCTGTCCTTGGTCTGTTTGTTTTAGCTTTAACTCTCCCATCTTATTTAAATAAATAAATAAAATATTTTTAAAGAAACCGTTTTTGAACCTGTCAACATAATTAATTCACGCTACACGGCTATAAAACATTTTAAACATAATTAATTAATTAAAAGTACAGTTCAGCTTCACTGTCTCTCTTGGTACAGGCATCGTCACCAGTGCGTATACGCAACACACCATAATCATCGATTCACGCTCGATTGGTCTGTAAAATAAGAAAGCCGATTCTGAGAAATCGATATTATATTTATACATCGATTAATCGGTTGCTTGGCTTTGAAGGGCTGGATAGTTTATTGTGCCGGCATTGTCTGTAATATTGGCTTAAAATAAAGGTATTTTATTAATTAGATTGAACCTTTGATTATTATGTGCAATAATTATATCATAATTTACTCAAAGGTACGCGATGTAACTATCTAGTAGGTAATAATCACTGACTTTCTATGTGACACATTAAAACAAGGAAGGAGGACACATTATTTATTAAATTCTCGTATAACAAATCCATTTAGGTACACATTGATTGATTTATTTAAGGATACAAAACAAAAATACTATATGGTTTGTGCAGTTGCGCCATATCTAAATGCAATTATAATAATTCAAAAATCACTGCATAACGTGACTTTCTCTATACGTGACCAGAGGGCTGGCCTATTTTTAGGCCAAAAAATCGTCAAAGGCTGGCAACATTGCCACGTTGTTGGATGGATCCAACGTGGCAATGATGCCAGCCTTTTGGGCACTTATCCCATAGACAGCGATGGGGACGAACTTTTTAATGCCCAATGAGCTATTTCCATTGTATGTATTTGTTTATAACTAAGGAACTACTTCTCTACAAATGCTTTCTTCTCCACGAATCGTTCTCACATTGAGAGCCGTTAGATGCTCATAATAAAACACTTCACACAGTCATTATAGCATTTCTATTACTTTAATCAACTAAATACAGTTGTATAGCTTTACTGTTAACGTGCGCATTAGCAGTCGTTAGCCAAACTTTATGTTAAAGTGCAGTTTCAAATCTGTATTGTTGTTCTCATTTCAAATCGTAAATAACTATGGGCGCCTTTTTTTTTTGTGCCTTACCTAGGCTAGCCTTTTATGGCTTTGAGGTCATGTTTGATTAAGCCTACGCTGTGATTACTGGGTTGATAAGCTTTTTAGTAATTAAATACTTGTTGTATAAGGACAACATACCCTATTTGCAAAATGTATGTTCCATTATGTTTAGTGTTTGTGTTCATACATAGAAATATGGAGTCCAAATATATATAGCATTTATGTTTTCGCCGTGACAAAGTCATTTAATTTAGAAATCTGGGAACATTTTTATAATAGTCTCAAATAATTTATAGAGAGAAATCTGACGTGCAACAGACAACGTCGTTGTCAGCCACGGCTGTCAGTCTTGTTCAATTTATTCATAAATAAAATGATGCAAATTGAGGGCCTCAATTCCCGATGACATATCATCAGTTTCTCCAATGCTACCAAATGACTTCCAATGAGCTAAATTATGAACAATCATACGCCGTATACTTCCATGACTAGGCTAGATTTTAGATTTGAACTGATGCAAATTAATAGATATTTTTCTACGGGTCATTGAACAATTTCTTATACCTTGTTATGAAACCAATTAAATTTAATTGAATCGTCCTTGTGGGAGTGACGTGTGAATGTAATGGCTATGAAGTATTTAATGATAGGTATAACGCTTGATATAGCTAGCTTTATGATTCCTTAAGCCATAACTGGCCATATGCGTTGGGCAATCTTATGTAACCGTACCGTAGTTCCTTCTAAGATTATAATTGAGATGAATCATCTTGATCATGATCTTCATAAAAACAACAACATCGGAGAAACAGTCATTGCTGGTGCAGCAGAAGAACCTCCTATAACATTAAAATATCCGAAGATGAAAAAGTTTAACACAAAAAGTCGCGTTACAATTTCAATATACAATAAAGAACGACAAGTAATTTGTAACAGAACACGTAATTCGTACCAAGCTATCTTTTCCTTTTCATCGCTATAAAATAAAGTGCAGATAATATCATAGTCAACAGAGCATGTAATGGCTACATGCAACAGCGAAGTCGTATTCAAATCATATTTGCTAATATGAAAAGTAAACATGACTTAACGGTACACACCATATAAGAGCGATGGTGAAACCGTTCAGGCCAGTGGACCGGCCATTTTTGATCACGTTTAGCGATCTCAAACGCATGGCAGACATTTTTGGCGGATTGTAACACTTGAATCGTCGCATATGCGCCTACGCTAGAGCAAGCTGTGAGTCAGAATTGTCGGGCTTACCTATATTTTATTATGTCGCCAAGAAAGGAAAAATACTCAATGGATTGTTTTGTTAGTCATCCCAAACCGAAGACGATAACAGTAACGCGTCATATAATGTGGTTTTCAGTGTATTTCTCAAGAACTGTTGTTATTTCTTTTATGATTTCTGGCATAGGTCTGCCAGCTAAAGCTACCTAGGTAACTAGCTTTGCTAGTAAGTCAGAAAGAGACAACCTTGAAATGAAAAGCAACAAGAAGTTAAAGTGCAATAATTCCACGTGAACAAACCACAATAAGTCAAATCTACGCATTCAGTTCTAAGAAGACGGTAATTGTAAGCTCATAGAAAAGAGATTTACGAAAATAAGACAGCAAAGCTTACCACATGATCTCTCAAAATATGTTGTCAATACAAAAGAATAATCTGCAATAATCGATTTTGAATTTGTAATTCATATTCTTACTGGCAATTTTAAAAGCATTAAATCCGTCTACCATCTTAAATATATAAATAAACAATAAGCTTCGAATAATCCCTTCACCATTGAGACAATAAAGACGAAAGACGAAACATTATCCCGAAGCAACGATTGCACTTACAGACTAAATATTTACATTACGAATGTTTTGTATTCACTCAAACATTGCTGTAATCTATTTGGATAACTGGAAATGTCATTCCAAAGTTAGCCAAAAGAATGTGTTGCTACACGTGATAATAATTTGACAAACATGCAAAATATCATCGTTGGGTGTCGTTTCAATCAGTGCAGATGGCCATATGGTCTGACAGACTGACGCAATGCTAACGACCGCGACAGGCCTTATGCTATTGACATTATTTGGTGTCGTTTTAACTAAATACGCCTCCGCATATTAGATAGAGGAAACAAAAAATGTTATACCAGCTGACGCAATAGAAATGTATTGTGAGACTGAGAAACAAAACGAAATGGTCCCGTTACTTTTCTGTGTACGCACGTGCTGCTCTGACGTATTCTGTAGGTACAAGATTAGATTATAGATGAGATGAGAACAGTACCAAACCAAATTAATAAAATGAATCTCACTCGGCCTCAGAATCAGAAAGCTCTCTGTAATATGGTAATATGGGTCTAAATCTAAGCGAAGTCAGAATTGCACCATGTCAAGCATAATGATAGTCTAACAAAGACATGTCACATGACAGATGTCAATTTAGGCTAGCCAGATTACCAAATAAGTCATCTGAAGTAAAATTAAAACAATAGAAGTCCACTGTGACATTGTCCAGGGTTATCTAGCTTTGATTTACCACGAGATGCATTTGGCTTGCTAACGTTTTTATTTTGTCATTACTGAAGATTATACTTTTGATGCTTCAGTACTGCAGTGCTTTCTATATTCTAGGCTTGATTTACTTTCCCCCATAACGGAAATATTCAATACGCAGTCTCTATTTGTTCGTAGGTTTTCTACAAGTCTTTCTAAAGCTCAAGTTAACCTATTCAAATCACATAGTACTTAGAACGAGTAAAATATTCTGTTTTATAGGTCTAAAATAACTTCAAAGGCCCCCTGTATTTTCTAGGTCACATTTAGATGCTCTACTCGTAGCTAGATCTGGTGTGAAGCCGCGAATAGCATCTCCAGTGTTCTTTTTAGGCGTTTTAATTAGATTTGCTCAGTGGGCGTTGAAAGACATTGTTTATTTCTACATTTCAAAAAGGCACCAGAAGCGAAAAATGTGTATATTTGTTTCTAACCTCGTTCCCGTTTTGACGGTTCTGATTTTCCAATCAGATACACGAGATACACTACTCGCTTTTAAATACTTTTAGTCAGTACTAAAATTGAGTTCTGGTCTTGAAGTTGTTCATTATTTTGTTCGACAGTTTCTAATACAATATTTTTATGAAATTGTGTGACTAGTGCGTAGAACCCTGATGTGATTGTTCGGAAGCATTAATGCCATTATTCACTGGAACGTCATGCAAAAGCACCAAGTTCTGATCAGATGCAGTACTTATACGTAATATGAAGTGACACATTCCTCAATTGAGCGGTGGCGTGCCGCGAGATCTCAAATTAGCGCCAATTTATGCCTCCGGCTGACTCACAGGCACGGCTAGGTGATCATACATGTATCATCCTCTATATTTCCTCTCCAAAATAATACTTACAGAAGAACAAAGGCAATTAGTAGTGGTAGTTAAGTGCAACTCGTAATAATATACAACTTGGCACTGGCTGTGAGAAATTTTACATTGTTTATCGTTGCAACCACTCTTGATGGATCTCTTCGATTGTTTACCGATACGGAAACCTCAATGCGATTCAATTACTCCCAAAATAACCGATCGCATTCAAAATCTGAACCACAATCATTCTACAAACAAACGTGCCGCTTTCAAGTCTCAAAAACGGTTCAATCAAGAAATCGACAAAGAGAATCGTGATTAAAAATTTAGTTCTATCTAAAGAAATTGAACTATAAAACCAAAGCTGTAAATGATAAAACCTCGGCTCTGCGTTGTTACAACGACCTTGCTAGCGAATAATTGGGAACTGACGCAATTGCGCTCTTCCCAACGTCGTCGCCGTCGGGAAGTCAGGATGTCGGGGAATTAACTACAGGCCTACGAATTCAAGTTTGTGACCTTTATTACATAAGTAACAAGGACCTTCCTTATATTTATTTAAAGTGCAAAGTGCATCGTGTCTACTTTGTTGACTGCTACTATTAAGATAACACTGTATGTTCAATAATGTTATGTTAACCTCCAAATTCATCTTCAAATCTTCGAGTGCTGCCGAGAAATTTCACGTTTTGACACCTCATTAGCGTTAAAAATTCTTCACGAAATTGAACTCTTATGTAACTTGGCCAAACAAAGACACTGAACCTTCACACGAGAATTCCATCCCATCTAACAGTAATAAAGCGACGGCTATGAACGTTCTATCGTTTAATTGTACTACGTGGTGTAATCTTTAATAGTTTATATTAAGCGTAACTAATTCCAGAGAATAATAAACCTTGGTATCCAGAGGCCCTTTTAATCTCCGGCCGACGCACGAGCTCCCAAACTATTTAATAAATCATGCTGGCTTTAGATAATATTATCGTATTTATACTAACTTAAATGGAGTTCCAATAAACTGGTATATTAGATAGATAGATAGATATTCGTCATCGAACGTACTGTTTTTATCTCTTTTCGACTCGAAGAAGGGATTTCACGATTTATTCGTTTGTACCCAAAGGATATATTCGAATTCTTTTAAAAGAAAGTTGGTATTATTAAAGCAAGTACTTTCCATAGTTATACTTAAGCTGTGTTTCTTTTTTTCCAGAATGTGGTGGACGATCACAGGGAACTTCGGGAACATCCTCCCGATTGACTGGACCAAATCGTTCTCCAGGAAGATGCATATCCCTACCTTGAACCTTAATGAGAAAAAGGTTAGTAATAGTAATTTTTGGTGAATACTGAAGATCTTGTTTAGATCCCGAAATTTTAATTAAATTAAATGAAACAAGATTGAAGAGATGAAGGGCATTGATAGAAGTAGAAAGTTTTGAAATTGTGTCTTTGGGATTCTCTTTATGTACACTCTACGTATAGTAGGTAACTCTTTTCCTGCGCAATCTGGGCGCTGAGAAGATTCTTTCTTACATTCGTTTGGAAAACATTATTGTCATATATGTAAAGCTCACTACTTTTCCCATAATTAAAACCACATACTTAATTAATAAGTTAACCCGAAGTAAATTCACACATCACGTCTTCATAAGATTCTCTTATTTTTTTCAGTTTCTGTAACGTTATACGAAGCCCAATCACAAAAAGTTTGTGAAAAAAGTTTACGTTGTGCACTGTTTGTGTCGTGGGAATATTAAATATTCTGATGTATCATTATAATGTAATGCTCATCAAAACTGCAATGAATGTACCAGTTTCTGATGAGGCTTGAATCGCAGTTTGTGAAATTCAAACGCGTGTGATATTTCACACCAAACGTTTGGTGTGTTATTAATTATGTATGGCGAAAATGGAATATGATAGGCACTTGTGTATTTTCAGCACAAATTCTGTTTTAATTATTTCAACATTTTCGTTTTTATAATTGGTTAGTTACTATTGATAGTCGCGGAGACTGAAGTTTTAAAGAGTCTCTTCAAATTCTGTGGAATCGTATAAATCAACATCCAGTAACTTTAGTAGTAATAATTCAGATGTTCGTAATTAGTGAAATACGATTCCTCACGAAGCAATTTCGACAGTATTTTAGTAGTTAACATCACATTTATTAACATTTTGCCGGGAAGGAAGAAGTTCTTTGTGGAATATTGTTCGATGTGTTTTCTTTTTACTTCCAATATCTCTAATTTCCAATTGTTCGTTGTCCAGAATTCAATGACACCTGACGACGAGATCCACAGCTCGGAGGACGAGGCCGTGGCTTCAGATCTGGACATGCACGCCCTCATCCTGGGAGGCCTGCATCAGGACCACGAATGCCCCGTCAAGACTGCTGATGAGGTAAGAAATGCTTAACATAACGTTATGTCACCTCCTCGAGAAAACCAGGTGGAACCAGGTTAGGGTAGTAAGGCAGGTCAGGCAATGTCATGTATCTCGTGGACGAGTTTATTGCCTTTAACTAAGCACAAATCCAGACTCCGGACTGCTACTAACAATTTCGAAATGGAAAATTCAAACTTAATGTCACTGGTAGTTGGTCTAGGTCCCCCCAGGCCCATACACAGTGAACCAGGAGCCACCATGCTCAGCAGTCGCGCATACAACCTAAAACGAGGAATGATTAAGAGTTGCCTTGTAACCTAAAAGGTTCTCTGTCTTTCTGTTCTTCTTTTGTTTTTCAACTATTGAGGACCTATAAACATCTTAGGTCTTTAGGTGGACCGTCATTATGACTTACTTAGAATTTCTGAATCATGCCAAAATTGTCGTTCCAACAACCTCACCAACAAATCTCGATCTCGACGATTACTCATAATTACAGTCCCACTTAAGAAACAGCATTTTGAAACTAACATTTTTCTATCGTTTCTTCGAATTCAGGTGATCCAAGAGATAGATGACATGATGCAAGATACTCCATCATCAGAAGGGGACATAATTGAGTACAACGAGGCTCTGGAGAAAGGGAAGGAGGTACTTAGCGCGCCGCTCTATGAAGACAGTGAGTATCCCCTATCTTATGTCGTTATTGGTCAAAAGACAGCCACAGTTCCACTATTGAACTTACTGGATATGGGATAAAAAGCCAATAGTAGACTTTCAGTTTTGAACGAATAGCCTTTTTTTTTTTTTTTTTTTTGAGGATGGGAAATTATCAAATAACTTCTCCCGCTCTGGGTGGAGCGGGAGGGCGTGTCAGACTTTTACTGACTAAAACCCACCCGTGTTCCTTCCGTTGCCTGTGTGCCGAGGTCGCGATATCCCTTTCAGACAAACCCGCGACCCCGGCAGGCATTGGCCCTTCCGGACCCCGTCAGTTGGTGCTGACATCTCTTTGAGGCGCGCGTGGAACACAACGCGCCGTCGACCCGGGCCTGGTCCCTATCGGACGGCGAGCTACCCATTGCTCACCGTCCGCAAGCCCGCGCCTACGGTGGCCGGAAGTCGGCTCGCGACTCCCGACGCCCGGGGCGTCTCCTGCGGCGACTAGGGGCGCGAGGGGGCGCATTTTGCCTCTCCCTCGCGCGCTCCGCCTCCTCCTTCGCGAGCATTACTGCTTCGCAGAAGGAGGTGACGGCCTCCCATGCACTCTCGCTCCGGACCATGGCCTGAACCAGGGCCGGACGCGAGAGATCGCCGCCGCCGATCGCCTCCGTGAGGACACGGCGGTGCTCCGCCCAAGCTGGGCAGACCTCCACCGTATGCTCCACCGTGTCCTCCGGGCGATCCACACAGTGGTGACACCCGGGCGTTTCCTCCCGCTTTATCCTGAACAGGAACCTCCCGAAACAACCATGTCCGGTGAGGACCTGTGTCAGGCGGAAGGTGAGGACGCCGTGGCGCCTCTCTAGCCACTCCTCAAAGAGGGGACTTATCGCCACAATTGTGGCGTGCCCAGCGCTGGGTTGCGACAATCGCACTCTCCATGCCGCCATGAGATCCCGCCGGAGCTCTGTCCGCTGTGCCGCGATTTCTCGCGGCAGCGGAGTTACGCCCCGGCGTTTCGCCTCCTCGCGCAACTCCCACATGTGCGCGAGGACTTTTGCCTCCAGATCCCATGGCGGTATTCCGGCAAGGAGGCTCGCCGCCTCACGGGAGACCGTGCGGTTGAACGAATAGCCTAGGAGTTGGTTCTCTGCCACTAAGTGCCATGCTTGAAAAATGGAACGGTGATCTAAAAATGGTGTTTTAAAGGTAAAAGAAACTTGCTGCTAAAAGTATGTACCATCAAAGAAGTTTGATGGTAACCAGTTTGAAAACAAAATCCCGTGAACACGATGACCACATCTCTTACCGGCCCGGTTCTATAGCCTCCGAGCGCTACAAACAAGAATAGTCCTTACGGTGATTAGTTATGAACTTCTTTGATGGTATGTAATACTGAATCCTTAGCTGTAGATATGAATACTCTGTCCTCTTCGAGTCCAGCGTCTCTACTCTGTTCTTTTCCTCTTAAATCTGCTGCTTTGCCCTTACCGAAGGAGTAGTCAGCATTATATTCATCTTTTAAAGATATATTTGTGAGTAAAAATATTTTTATGACCATGTAAATGAAATTAATTATATTGTAATTTTAAAATGATCTTTTCACAATATGACGCTATTTTCTCACGCTTTTTAATCAGATAGGTATATCGTCAGTCTTAGCACCAGTATATACCAAGCTAATGGTTTAAAACGTACGAAGGTCGAAGCGAATATTGTTAATTGGACGTAAACATCCCGTGCATGAATCATGTATGAACGTCGATGTCTGGTAGGAGCATTAATGGAGGAGGATGTCATACATATAAATATAGATCTGTCAACTCCATCACACGGCTTAACATTAATTACAGGCCAAAAATAGTTCCTCTCTTGAAATACATTTAATTTCATTGCAGCAGTTGCGAAGATATGAGTTATGCTTGGTTATTTAGGGGTATGAGGAACAGGGTGTAAAGTTTACTCATCTACCATAGAAAAGGGAGGATCCTCCGACCAGACGGGGGTCATGTGTGGCTGGCAACTGCCCAGAGGTTGAAGTCAGGAGCTTGTATATATGTCCATCGCGCGGTAAACTCTAATTGCGCGATGCAGGATTTGTGTGACGTCAGGTCCTTTATGCGTAGTTCGCATGTGGTGATGTAGATGCCGCCACAGTTACTTAGGTAGTCTTCAGATAAACTCTGAATAGCTATATTAATTCGACAATATTCAGCGGTTCTTTCTTAACTCAAGGCGAATGCCACAAACGAAACTGACCGCAATCAGGTTCAACTAAACCGCGTTCCGTTTCATATACAGGATTATTTATATTTCATTCATTTTAAAATATAAAATGTCGAATAACTCGAAAATAGTTAACATTTGGACCTCTCCTATACCCCCTTAATGGGTTGCCGACATATTACCAATAAACCTGTATGTATACGAAATTCGGCATGAGTGTTCTGAAACGCAAGTTGTCAAGATGACGCCGTTTGGAAGTAGACGAAAAAATAAAAAAGAAGGCAAAATTTTATAAAACAAACAATTTCTTTTTAAAAGCTCATCAACACACTTTGAACAAAAGTATAAATAACCCCAAAAAACTGGTAAACGCTGGTAAACCTTTCAACACCACACACTTATTTTTCTTAAAACAAAACATAAACGGGGTCTAGAATTAAATAATTATCGGAGTCGGAGTATTCTCGCAAATAATCTAGAATTCTAGAGTCTATGAGACCCGATCCGGTTTGCCTTTTATTACCCTTAATGGAGACTTGCGAGCCATGTTTTTCTGCACCCAATGACATAATTGATTTCATAGCAATTTGTATCTTTTTGTCACAGTAATTGTAATTGCTGACTTTGTAGGATATTCTGTTGAGCCAAGTTTGAAGCGTGAGAAATGTGGGAATCTTTTGACAAAGATAAAACTTACATAATACATCTTGATGACATAATGTTTGGTGCAGCAACTATAGGACTTGGCAAATATTACATGATTTGTTTATAGTGCTTGTACTTAGTGAACAAAACATGTGATCTATTTGTTTACTGCCTTTGTGCTTTTGCGTTCTATTCTATAGATTATAGAGTATAGCAATCAGGGACTGAAAGCGGTTACGGTTAAAGGTTAAGATACCTCAAAAATATACCGGTACCGGTTTAAAATAAGAGTTGAGCTATACCGATAGCTTTTTAAATAAAGGTTGAGCTAAACCGTTATTTAACCTTTACACGATTTCGGTACCGAAAAATATGTGAGACGGAGCGGCGCGGGTGCGCGGGGGGTCGAACACGTTAGAACTTGTGTATTTATGAAGGTTTAGGCACTGATACCTATAAATTTATAAAGGTACCGAAATATACAGATATGCATTTCCAACCTCAAAATTCAGCTACTGAAAAAAAGAACGGTATCGAAATATTTTGGTAACCCTTATTTAACGGTATGACGTCATACCAAAATTTCAAGGTAACTTAATTTTTGGTAGCAATAGACAAGTCACTAAATAATAATAACAATGAGTCCAGCACTCTAATTGCGTAACACACTTTTGATCACAATCTGAATGATTTTGTAGGATATTGCTAATCCATTGCTTCATATGTCCGAAAAAATTGTCTGCTCAACGATGTAAATAACGCAATGAATGTTGTTGAAATGAAAGCCATTGCTACTGATGTGTGATATGCAATTACCCTGAAGGACACACTTGGACTTGATTATAACCAGTAGGAAGAGTAAACGAGGCAGAAATATAATTTCTTTGTCTCCTTCGCGTATGCAAACTTTTTGGTGATTGGCCAACAACTGGGGCCCAACAAATGGCTGCGACGATACGATTTCTTTGGAAATTATTGAGTACACGACTACAGTATAATTATAGTTCCAGTTTACTTTTTGACTGTCGAAGATTATCTCTATGTCATAAGTCATAACTTCCTAAGGTATACTCTGTCAGCTAATCTGTACAATACCCGGTATATATACTAGGTATGTATGTGCGATTCTCTGAAACTCCTACATTATTTCTAACAACGCTTATTGATCCAACTGACACCGAAATCCGGGTTCAAAATAAACAATGTAGGTACAGAACGACACAACTCACATGTAGCATGAATTTGAAAATTTGCATTCATTCATTTAAATTTTACGAATGTATTTGGCTATATGACTTCACTAGTTATTGCGTTTGCGTAAAGATCATTTTCACCTAAAGCAGAAATAAATATTGGTAATTTTGAAGGCGCACTCAGTTCGGATGGTGATCGGTTTTACGAATCTTGCCGATGCTACGTCTAAGTTGTGTCGTACTGTACCTACATTCTAATAACGCGAGAGTAGCCGTTGTAAAAGAAAGTATAACAGCCATGCTATTCTGTAAATATCTCACCGTGAAAACTTGGGTGAAGTCAGCTGTCAATAGTGTCAATCCCTGTGGAATGACAGCTCACTCCACGCTCACTTCACCTAAGTTTTCACGGTGAGATGGTTACAGAATAGCACTGCAGATGATAGCTCGATACGGCTGCAATAATTATTTAAATATTCAAATAATAGACACAGATTCTTTCGACTTTCAATAGCTTTTACGGTTTGCGTCTGTAGACTAAGTAGTTTACGTGTATAATTCGGTGTGAAAGTAAATCATAAATTAATCAATAAAGCTACAATTATTGTCGTCATTCGATATGGGCGTACAATCGAGTACAGTCAGCCTCGAAGAGATATAAATGTGAACAAGAATTAATTTTAATGTCTTCTACGTTTGTTCTGTTATATTATTTATATATAAGTATGAAGTATCGAATCATAATGAATTGGATTATTACATGCAAGTTATCAAAGTTCAAAAATTACATATAAGTCATAGTATCCAAGTCGTAATATTTTGTTATTTTTGTGTGTTGTCTTTTATGGTTATTCTTTTTATCTTATTATTCATTTCTATTATAATTATTGTTATGTAAGTAATTCACTTTATTTCCTGTGTATGATTTTCGTGTTACGTATTATGATTTATTTTAATATTTTACCTTGTCAAACTTACTGTACCTAAATTATAAGTAAATTATGTGGTCTCCTATAATTATCTTTAAGTTAAGAATTATTATCTTATCACTTTTCCCTTGGAATCTAACACTTGTATTTGGACAAATACAAGTGTTAGATTCCAAGGGAAAAGTTATATGTATACTTGCATGTAATTCTGTAACCTCTGTTGGAGAGCCAATAAATAAATATATATACATTCATATACAAATATATATACATATTATTTTATAACTAGCTTTTATCCGCGACTTCGCCCACGTTATGGTCAGAAATTATCGTACTACCGGGATAAAAAGTAGGTATCCTATGTCCTAACCCAGTTCATGGTCGACCTGTGTGCCGGATTTCATCGAAATCCGCTTGAAAATTCAGCAGACAGATATACAGAGTTACTTTCGCATTTCAAGTATGGATTTGTAGCCACAAAAGATATTTGTGTAGGTACTTAAATGTCGCCACACATTCACAACACAGATTCATTCAAATGAATTCTTGTCGATGTGTACCACTTTTTGAGTCTGACTGTACGCTCTGCCGATGCCCCCGCGCAGCGCAATGGCCGATTCTTTCGCTCGAGTGCGTTCACCCCTGCGCTTGCGATTAATTTGGCGCATCACTCTGCTTCCGCAACCTCACTCGTAATACTCACTTAAATTTTTTATTTTTCGTACATTATTAATTGAATAGATAAAATATTTTATTACTCAATTACAACCTATTAAATAAATCACGATCTAGATCAAGTAGGTTTTAAAAACATCAGATTAATTTATTTGCTTTGAAACTAGTGCGGTAGTAAACATTAGCACGTCTAGTAAATCTTTTAGAAGAACAACAGATGTGTGCTATTCACAAACTTTATCTAGACCTAGTTTGAAAGTTTATTCTAAACACACACGTGATTCAGAATCTATATCTACCTAATTAAAATAATAAGCTAAAGAATTTGTTCGTTCGTTTGAACGCGCTAATCTCTGGAACGACCAGTCAGATTTGAAAAAATATTTTTGCATTTTATAACTTAATTCTTGAGGAAGGTTACGGGCTATTTTACATTACGATAAGACCCTGACGTGACGAATAAAATGAAAAAAAAATAGTCAGAAAGAAGGCTAAGCGAAAACGAAATAATAGCACGGGCGATGCGATGCGACACGATGCCTCGGGGGCCGAAATTTCACGCGAGCGACTTCGCCGACACTAAGCTAGTTGGGACTAAGAGAAGAACTCTTTACTTCTGTAATACGACTTCTTATAATGAATTCTATGCGAGTAGGAGACGGTCGTATCAATGTCTGAAAGTTTTCTGAAATTCTATTATCTACACTGTCTCTCGAATGAAAAAGTAATCATGTTTTTGGACGTGTCTTTGATACAGATAACTTTCTTTTATAAAGTCACGTACCTTTTGTGACCTAATTTATTTTCCAGTCGAATTTTATTTAACCTATGTTTTTAACGCGTATGTCGCTATGTATATTTGTATGTGGGATTTTTTATTTCGGGTGGATGAATTTTCATACATGAGGTGTCCATCGACTCGTTTCGATGTAAAACTAAGGAACTAAGATCAATAAGGCCCCGTCCTATATAAAAGCGATCGCCGCGCGAATACGCGATCGGTCGCGTGCATGTCACTTTTTGTTCGGAAAACCGGAAAGCGACCTCTGTCGGCGCGATCACGCGTTCAGGTTCACCGAACAAAACATTCGAACGATCGTGTATTCGCGCGACGATCGTTTTTCAATTGGACGTGGGATAAGCGATCAGGAGTTATTACATAAGCCAATACATATACCTACAGGGTATCAGGGACTGTTACCATAGATTCAGTACGTGATTCTGAACGCCCCTGCTTCGCAATTTTTAAAATTAAATTAAATATATCAACGCCGGGGTTCAGAATGATGTACTGAATCTATGGTAACAGTTTTCGCGTCGATGTCCCTGACACCCTGTATATATTTATTTATTTACATATACTTTATTGTACACCATAAAAAAACACAAATAAGATACATACATAAAGTCTGGAGCTGAACCAATTAACAATGCACAAGGCAAATCTTTGCAGTGCTATTCTTGCATTCAGGTCACTATTCACTCTTGTTTTAATTGCAATACTTACACCCGATTTCTGGAACGAAAATCAACACAAAAGTTAGCTAACAAATTGTGAAGCGTATGTCAACAGCTGTGATTGGTTGACGTTATTATCAGCAGTCAATCGGATCACTTTACATGCATTTAATTTTGACACTTCGTTACTTTTCGTCCCAGAAACCGGGTGTTAGTTTCTCTCTTACCTACTACCAGGGTTCATCGATTTCTTTCATACATATCTAAGTCGTATTCAATCTTCGAATTTTCTATTCCAGAACTGCGCACATATTCGCTTGCTCAACTGAACGAAATATTCATGGAGTTAGAAGTCCTGATCCGTGAATTTTCCGAGACCTTGATCGCCGAGTTGGCTCTCCGTGATGAACTGGAATACGAGAAAGAACTCAAGAACACGTTCATATCTCTTCTGCTGGCTGTTCAGAATAAGAGGCGCCAGTACCATATTGAGAAGAAGAAAAGGCCGTTGCCACCGAGGTCACCTAACTTGGGTGGTGGCCATTCCGAGTCCAAGGTAAGAAAGATTACTTAGAAGGATTACTTATCTATTCAATCAATCAATCTGCCTAGCTTTTTCCCAACTATAACGGCTTCCAGTCTCACCGGATGCAGCTGAATACCAGTATTTTACATGGAGCGACTGCCTGTTTGACCCCCACAACCCAGTAACTGGGTAATACGATACGCCTTGGTAAGACTGGTTGCCAGACTTTCAGGCTTCTGACGACCCGTAATGACTGTCAAAGATCCACGAATGACAGCCGGGACCAACGGCTTAAACGTGCTTTCCGAGGCACGGAGGCGTCTCGGTATGTAAAGATGGTCACCCATCAACGGACCAACCCCTGCAAGCTTAGCTTAACCTGTTGGATCAACCCGTGTGGCTGTTATTTTACTTAGCCTCGAATTACATATCAATAATTTTCTTTGAAATTTTGGATTCATTGTTCTATGCTTCAGTCGGACCTCTCAGTGCCTTGGGGATCGGTCTTGGTTGTCTAAACTCGGAAGGTTGAAAGTCGAATGACCTGTTTTAGGATAGTTCAGTTTCAGAAATCAGATGCAGTTCTAAATTACTAATATTCAACTGCGTGTGATTGGACTTAAAGCCAAGCCAAATAACGCTAGGTAGATGAAGGAAAATGCATTGGCAAGAATAACTGAAGAGAGAACACTCCTGAAACTCATTTTAATTTCACCAACGTTGCATTTTTAAACTTTTTCATTTAGGTACATCTATTACTCGTACCGTACCTACTACTTATACTTATTTAAAATTATATAACTTACTAGAAATCTCTAACAAGTCGAGATTGTGACAAACAAACAGAGAAAGTCCCTTGTTACGGATAGTTGAGCCCACGAGTTGAGCCTCTGTTCCGTCGAGCGTCGACTGTTCGTGATCGAATAACTATCTGGAACTAATCAGTTATTTGTGACCTTTCGTGAATCAGAGAAATTAAACTTTACCACGTTTAGCTTTAAATAGTATTCATTCATAATATTTTGTTGCCACATCTTAGGGTGCGGCCACACTACAGTCAGTGAGTATGGAAGAGTCCGGTTCAAGAGTCCGGTTCAAGAGTCCGGTTCAAGAGTCCGGTCAAGAGCCCGTCTCAAGAGCCCGACTCAACAGCCTCACTCAAGAGCCCGACTCAACAGCCTCACTCAAGAGCCCGACTCAAGAGCCCGACTCACGAGCATGACTCAAGAATCCGACTCAAGAATCCGACTCAAGAGCCCGACTCACGAGCATGACTCAAGAGCCCGACTCAAGAGCATGACTTAAGAGCCCGACTCAAGAGCCCCACTCAAGAGCTCGACTCAAGAGCATGACTCAAGAGCATGACTCAAGAGCCCCACTCAAGAGCCCGACTCAAGAGCCTCACTCAAGAGTCCGGTTCAAGAGTCCGCGCCGAAGGCTGGTCTCCGTTGAGATCGGTCGCCGTGGCCGAAATACGGTCTGGAGGACTATATCTATACTGGATGACAGCACATCAATCTGAACCCTGGTTCAGATTCATGTACTGAATCCATGGTAACAGCTTGCACTGCTATTCCGTACGCGTCCAGTGTTTAATATTCGAAAATAATATCAGCACAGGTTTTGATTTGAGACTGACAAATAATTTTCAAATCATATAGATAAACATATCTATATGTTTCATATTTATAAGAAAATTATGAATTATGAATTTTCTCATCTAGGTACTTGGATATAAAAAAATCATTAAAAAGAAAATTACCGGTATTCGTTGATTCCGAAGTAAGCTTATGTGTAATGTTTATGTTTCAGTACTTGACAACAGTGATACCTTTCCACCTAGACAACGGACCCCCAGACAACCAGTCGCTCCAAGTGCTCATTAAGAGTAAGTTTCATTTGAATTATTACGTAATAAACAGAACCCGAACGGATAAGAGCGCTTATCCCAAATTTTGGCAACGGCGCAAATGGTTGTCAAATATTTACTTACCTGTTTTGATTAATTTGGTAATATTACTGTATGGAAATATGAAATGCGGCTAACTAGTGAACTTAAATATTGATTAAGAAATGCAATAATTAATATCGTAAGACCGAATATTTAGTTTTAGATGTAAAAAAAGTATTTGGTAACTTTCCAAAAGCCTTTTTTACTACTAAAACGGTTATCAATTTCAGTGTTATAATTGCAATTCATTATTAATATTCTAATTCGCTAGTTAGCTACATTTCATATGTCCATACAGTAATATTGCCAAATTTATCAAAACAGCGAAATATTTGACATATATTTGCGACGTTGCACTTTCAGAATAAACGCTCTTATTACACATAGAGCTTTAGAAAGAGACTGCCACATGTATGAGTGAGACGGCGCTCTACAATGCCGATTTTTTTTAAAACTCGACGAGCTATTATTATTTTGAATGTACTTTAGCTAGGTACTTACTTATGTTTTTAAGTTTAGGTAGGTTCCATCAAAATTAATCGCTTAAAAACATATTTTGTCAGCAATAACCGTAGTCTAAAACGTAATATTTTTTTATCACGCATAAATTACCTTATAAGATACATAAGGGGTTGAAATCATAGAAAGCAAAGCTGTCCGTTTTAAATTTCAAATAGTCCAATTTCGTGTGCGATAAAAATAATTTAAAAAATGCTTATATTTAATTAAATTCCCAATTTGTTTCATATTTCCCCTAACCTAATTTTGATTCCGGACGTAAAAAATAGTACCATCCCATTTCTTCCTGTGTGTGTCGTAAAAGGCGACTAAGGGACTTACTAGAGAATGGGCAGCAGCGTTCTCTATGCATTTTAACACCATACTGCGATCGCCAATCCGCCTGCCAAGCGTGGCGATTATGGCAAACCCCCCCATTTGGGGGAGGCCTATGTCCAGCAGAGGGCCTCTTTCGGCTGAGGTGATGGTGTGGTGTCTGAATTTAGATTCTCTTCAGTAAGTCATTCATCGATCCATTACTAATTGAATTGTTTTCGCTTATTCCAGTTCTAAAGGCGATCAACGAGGACAGCCCCACCGTACCGACGCTACTAACAGACTACATCCTCAAGGTGCTCTGTCCAACATAAACACAACACGACTCTAGCCAATTGAACACATTCAACATTTCAACATTCGCACTATACACGTATAACAGGTTCTAGGCCATATCATTGTCTACACAGATACTTTTGTCACGGAATAAATAGGTGCAGAAGGTCGAGGCCGTACAGCGACCGAAAATTGCCGAACGCACACTAAGGGCAGTTCCTCGAACGAAAATAAACTGCTGCGATTGCACTGCTCTCAAAACGGTGAAGGAAAACATCGTGAGGAAACCGGCATGTCCTAGAACCAAAAATCCGAAGACGTGTGACATCTACCAACCCGCACTGGGCCCGCGTGGTGGATCACGGCCCACTCCCTCTCACCGAGAGGAGGCCTGTGTCCCAGCAGTGGGAACCTTATAGGCTTATGTAAGTTTCGTTCGAGAAACGGGCCCATAGACGCGTGTCTATGTCCGCGTGCGTTTTCGCTCGTTGTCAGAAACTGACCTTCTGTCCCTCTCTGTTTTGTGCTTTTGTTCACTTAGAATAAATTTATTAAATAGGTGTTTTCGGTGGCACTCAAGATAGAACGACTAAAGGTGCAGCCACACTATCGTTAATTGATACTATTCTAAAATGTAAGCATAAATTGATATTAAATTGACACTGATATTTATATCATAGGTATCGAATATTAACTATTATTGTTGCTCATTACAATTGATATTGACTAAAGCACCTTTATCGAACTGTCTATAAAACTCACATTTCAAATAGAGTAAATTGTTCAGTAAATAAAAATATTAATATTAAATATTCATCTTGTATATGCATTACTTAATAGAAAACACATTTTACAAGACAATTGATATCCTATTATTTTTATTTGCATTGTTATGTTGGATTAATAATACAGCCCGATGCAAACTTTTAAATGGCGGCTCTGAACATGAGGCGAGTGGCTGCGTAGTAACACATTCACGTGTCAGCGGGGAGAGGGGCGCGGGACTACGCAGCGAGTAGCGAACTTCAGAGCCGTCATGAAGTTTGACACGTTCTATAACAGCAATAATATGTATCAAACAAAAATGTTGTTGTTCTGTTGAAATGTTCGAGTCATTGCCATAACAACAATTCTTTTGGTGGTTAATTCCATGTGTAAAATATATATTCAACTACATATATGTCTTTATTTGCATAAATGAACTGTGATATCATTAAGATAGTTTAATTAATGCTTCCTTTTAAGATTTACGTAACTATTTGTTATTTTAATTATCTCTTGAACATCTTAAAGTATTTATTTTTAAAGTATAATATTGTCATATTTCATCAATTGTCACCGGCAGAATGTGAATTCAAGTGTAAATATTTAATAAATATATATGTAAAATTGAAAAGTGGAATTGTCCTCTCATATTAAACGTTTAGCTAATATAAATTAAGGTATGTAGGTACTCAGAAGAGGCTTGTAAATAGTGTTTAAATATCAGCTTCTAGGATTCGTAGTTTAACTTTTATTTTAACTATTGACCTTAACTCGTCATTTTTAATATAAGAACATCGAATTTTGTTTTTCCTTTTATTTTGAAGGCTAGTGTTAAAGATTTAAATCGTTAGATTCGCCCTACCACATCAAAATATAGTCGCGTTTCTGTTTTGTTTTGACACGTCTGACACACAATGACGCAGTGACTTGATATTGTCATGGAAACGCTATTTAACAATGTGTGAGCTCACTCTTCTCCGTATGGACACATTTTCGAGTGACTTAACCAGGTGAGGACAAATCTAGCGATTTAAATCTTTGGCTAGTGTTTAGCTTCTTAGTAATAGTGTGCCCAAAATAAACCAGCTAATTATGATTTATAGTAATTCCATTAATCATGAAATTTTAATTAGTCGTATAATAATGTTAGGTTTAAGTTGTATCTCTAGTCTCAACATGTAGTAGTCATACATTTGTTATTACTTTTAAACACGACGGCAGGGAGCTTGAATGTTCAGTGTAATAAATAATCGCATGATATTAAGTATGTAAAATAACTATTGTTGTAATTTCAAATACATTTTATTGTATGTATTGAATGGGTTTGCAAAATTATTTATGGCGAATGCTTCTGTCGCACATTTTAATTACGAATAGTGGATTCACCGACTCGTTGTGCATAATAAAATGTTGGATGAATGGACTGGACAAGGTACCCAATGGGATAAGACCTCTGATTAAAAAAAAGATTTATTATCTTTTACACGTCGTTTTAAATCTAAAGTCGATTTTATTTATGAAAAAAATGCCATTTCTAAAAATAAATTAAGTTGATGACATTTGTCTAAAAGATAATCGACATTTTGATTTCGACTGTAATGTGGCATTACCTTTATCAATAGTAATACAAATCTAATGTCATGACGTATGAGTGTACTATTTACTTAAATAATATTTAGAGCAAGATCGTAATAAATGTTGCCTATCATTGTATGTCTGTCTGTCTGGCTTGAGAGAAGATATAGTTTTCGTGAACACATTGTAAGTACCTGGTCGAAATAAAGGAGCTTGAATGATAATCTCGTCTTTAATTAATTACCTACTCCCTACGCTAATTATAATTATCGGACAAGTTATAAGTCAGCAAATAAATCCAACGAATCATGAAAATCAAGACGCCTTAACCATCTCTGAATGACCTGCACGCGTAGCATGACAACCATAGAAACGGGTTTTGTCGACGGAAGAATAGACTAAATGACAGATTGTGATTGTTTATCTGTGATTTTGTCTATTCTTCCGTCGATATATATATGGGATATATCCCATTTCTATCGTGGCTATGCTAAGCGTGCTGCTAATAAGGCCCCTCGCCCACGCGACTTTTTGTAGCGATGCTGTCGCGCGTTTTGTAAACGCGCTTCTGCATCGCTACTATGGCGCGTTAGTCGTGTTTGCAATGTGCGACAGAAACGATGCAAACGCGCGGCTGTATCGATGCAAACGCCCGACCGTTTCTGACGACATCGGGGAAATGGAGGGAGGGGTGCTGGGAAGGCGACAGCATCGCGATAGTAGCGATACAGAATCTGGGCGAAGGTACACAGCCAGCGACAGCATCGCGGCTGTATCGATACACATGCGCGACAGCATCGCTACAAAAAGTCACCGTGGCGAGGCCTCTTAATGACAGAAGCTATTTTATTAGTAGGTAGCCCGATAAAGTGCTCCATGGATCGTTTGGCGTTTAGGGATCTCGCGCACCAGACGGTCACGACTCCGACCACTCCGGCCGTCTAGTGGTATTGGTTGTCTGCGGCTAGTTGGCCGTTGCGACCAAGTACGCGATTGGTATCGGTGTCTATAGTTTACCGTCGTGGTCGTAGCTGTCTACTGCACGAGATCCCTTAATTGACAGGGGGGCGTTGTTTGGTAAACATTTGTGATGTAGTATATACTAATTCCATGCAATAGTTCCATGCATAATAATTCCATGCAATTGTGTGAAATTGTATCGAAAAAAAAAACAAAATGGCGGCGTCAGTTCCTACACTTCCTACTTTTGCGACGCACCAAAAGATTCTTGTACAGTTGTTTCTATGACAGGTGACCCTTCCAAGTAGGATGTGATTTTTGTAACTGATAAAAATACCTAGGCTACCTTAGCTACCCGCTCACGGACCACTCACGACGATTACGAGTGGTCACCGATCACCATGAGTGGTCAGCGAGAGCCATTAGTGGTCAGCGAATTTGTCGGGGCTGGCCGCGAACATGTAGACGATGGCGGCATCCCACTAAATGATTAAAAAGTGGCTATAATCGCTGACTAGTGGCTGTTTTTGAAATAATTCATTAAAAAAAGTACATAATGATTTAAAATTAATATGTCGTATAATTTTTTGAGCGGATAACGGTCATGCATTCAAAGAGTAGTTAGCCTATAAATAGGTACTCTTGGTGCAGTAGCTGCAACTCTTTGCACGTGCTAAATGCGATAAGCTGAGACGATTGATTGATTGATCACCAGACCAAGTCATTAACATTATTATCATTAATCGAATTACGTAGTCTACAAACGACAGCCAAAAAAAAAAATTAAAAATGTCGCATAATTGAATTTAAGATAGCATCTAAGTTCCAGAAAGTAGAAGAATTAAGACAAGAAATCAAATCAATTAAGATTGGCGGGTTTGATTAAATTAATCTTATCATTGGATAAAGACAAAGCAATAAATAATACGTTCGGTTAGTGTGTAGGCACGATAATTTAATTTAGGTACCTAGTTTCTTTAATTTACAACCTGTGAAGGCGAGGTGACGATAAACAAATGTTTACAAAAGGAGTAGGTATACAAAATAAAAATAAAATTGTTATTTTTCTAATTAAAAGTAATGTATTTAAGGTCAGTCTCTTTGTATTTACAAGTATTGGTTGATAAAATTGTTGAAGCTGGTGACGCGAGCGAAAGCCGAGGGGAAGCCGAGCTGGCAACCGGCAGCAGCGACGAAGGAGCTGATACCGATCTGAAAACATAAAACAAGAACGTTAAAGTTTAGTGGCCACGGTAAGCAAAAAAAATTAGAAAAATAATAAAGTGTGCACAGAGACGTTGTTAGGTACATTGCAAAATCGCCGACAAAAATACGTTGATTCCAGTTTTAAGGCGTACCAGGTCCTTTGTGAACTCAAGACAGGTGTATAGTATATTAGTAGTATCCTTACGATGAACACACTATCTCTCACCGACAATTCGCCTTTCCATCCGTTGTATGCACTTACCAAAATAGGGGTTCCGTTTTGGTTCACAACGAGGGGACCGCCGGAGTCTCCACCGCACACACCGACGCCGCCAGCGCCGTTGGTGCAGAGCGTGCTCGAGACAACAAAGTTGTTTCCGAAGATCATTTGGCACTGAAGCAGAGCGATCACTTGCAAGCTAACGTGGCTCACAATCGTCGACGCACCCGCTTGCTCTGTAGAATACAAAAAGTTTAAGTAGGTATTGATAAAAACATATTGATTGTCACATGAGCTTAGAAATGTGATCAATTTTAAGATCGAAGAACTTACGGTCGCTTGTTCTGCCAAAGCCAGCGGCAACTGCCCAGTTTCCAACGAATTGATTCCACAGATCCGAACCAGAAGGAAGGGCTATTGGCTGGATACTGTCTGAAAAAAAAAATGCTCAGTTACTAGAACACTAGAACTTCTTTCTTATTTTGTGGATCCACTAGGTACATCCTGGAGTAACAAACTGTAGGCCCATCTGTCTGTTGATAAATCTGGATTATATATTTCATATTTTTAGCCCATGCAAGTATTTCACATCCCAAAATTATAATATAACCATCTCATATTGAGGAAAATAATAAATTTAAAAAAATCTATATCTTCGAGCTATCTTTTATCTGATCAAATTAAATGATGTAGATTCTGATTACTTACTACTGAACCAAATGCTTGTAGGCAGCATGATCATGGCTACATCGTTGTTAAGGTTGTGCGGCGTGTACTGAGGGTGCATCACTACGTTAGTGGTAGCGATGCGGGTGCCACCAGTGAACAGGAAGTTGGAGCCGAGGATCACGGTGAACTGCCACGCCTGCATCCGACCGTCGGTCCAGCAATGAGCGGCTGTCACCAGCCGGCTGGCAGATAGGAGTGAAGAGCCGCATACTGAGTTACCAGAAATACCGACCAGACTGATCAGCAAACCAGCCTAAGAAAAAATAAAATAGGTACTTAGGTACAAATATAAAGAGGAAAAAAATAAATAAAGGAAGAGCTCATTGGGCATCAAAAAATTATACTTGTACATAATTTATATATTTTAGTGTTAGTTGTATATTATATTTAAGATTGAAAATTGTACCTACTTGTCGGTACAAATTGTGTTCACAAATATTTCACTAAGTTCCAAGTAAACATTAGAGTCGACTTTCCATCTGAATGTCGAAACAATACCAAGTTGTGTCAACAATTTTGCAAAGGGCCGATTTTTCAAGTAACTACTAAAGTGGACTTTTTAATCTTATTCTCTAAACAATACCAAGTGTCTTAAACACGATTACTTCATTGGCACCATATCGCACCATCGGTGGAACAAGGGCACAACTGCACGTTTTGTTATTTTCCACTAGAGACATTTTTTATGATTTTTGTAGAATAAAATAGAGTTTTTCTGCTTATATCGATTTTAAGTACTATATTTTTTTTGGGTGAAATAAGCCTTACACTTTTGCGAATTTACGTATTTACTTTACGGGAGTAAAGTACTTATTATTTGTACTATAATTTAAAGAAATAATATTTTTGAAGTGCAGTTTGGCCCTTTTTGCACCAAGATTTAAATAATTTTGTAATTATGACCCTAGTAACACACTTCACTCATTTTCAGATGTTTTGTTAGTTGTGCCCTTGTTCCACCGATGGTGCGATATGTAAACAAGATTATTGTAGGTATACCTAGAAATTAAATACCTAGTGTATGAGAGCATAAGTGTTTATAGACACGGACCACTCGTGACTACCACCATTAACCAGCGGTAGCCACCAATGGTTGGCGCAGTCACTTTCACCACGTAACTGGCGAAGTGCCGAGTTTTTCTCCACCGATAGCCGCCCCTCGAAAAATTATTCACTGGTGCTGTTTCTGACGACTAGTGGCAGTCGCAAGTAGTCCGATTGCAAAATACAATTTTCCACTAATTGTAATTACTATTTTGTAATTTGTAACCCATAATGGAGAAAATCAAATCATTACGCAATAATAATGTTAAGTAATTATGTAGATATTTTTTTTATTGGAATTATCTAATTAATGCAATTGACCGTTAGCCGGTTTACGTTCAAATAAAAATGAATTAAATAATTATAGTGACTTACGAAGTAAGGATGTGCGTTGGCGGGAGCAACAGCGCCACCAACAACTCTATTGTCTATCGCCGCTTCGGCCAAGAGCTTCTCCTCAGCTACCCTGATCTTCTCAGCAGCAGGGATACCGACTTCCTGATGGTATCCAGATCCAACTTCCACTAACGCGGAGGCAGAAGCCACCAGCGCCAGACCAACCAAGAATAGAGCACGCATAATGTGAAAATTATTTTCCTAATTATGTCGAATGAAAAATGTTGCCTTTTATATACCTTCCGCTCATTAAATCTGATCTAATCATTCGTAATTGATGACTGGTGATTGGTAAGTTTACATTAATTCAAATTATAAACAAAAGCCGATTAGTATTATCAAGACGGACGGACGGACGGTAAAACCGTAGGATATCCTTATCTCCATACGGATTTAAAGGTACTAGGTCAAAAATATTATGGGAGTTTATCCCACAACCGTCTTAGCTCAAACTAATTACTATAGATTTGAAAAGATCAATATTCATATGCCAACCTATGTACTATCGAGGACACAGGAGCCTGACCACTCTTCGATCTTATTGCTTAGGTAATGAGGTCGAAAAGTGGTCAGGCGCCTGGGTCCTCGATAGTACATGAAATTCTGTCCCGGGGTTCTAAAAACACGATCATTAGGTATAAAACGTAAGTTTCTTTGCTATATCTACCTACAGGCTGACTTGAAAAACATTGGACAGCAGGAATGTTTTCAATATTTGATGCTATATATAGTTCCAAATCTGTCAAATAAGGTGCTAACTTTTTACCATTTTTTTTTTCAAGTTTCGCATATTTTCGCCCGTTGCAGTCGCCCACGAGTGCAATGATACTGCGAATCTTAATTGAAGATTTTATTCGTTTTATATGAGCATAAATTAAATATAATGTCCTTCAGTTTGTACGTCATGCAACCAATAATGCTATAATAATAAAGACTAGTTCAAATATTCGACAAAAAATTATTCCTGGTACCAATTTTGTAAAAGAATAAGCAGAGCAGAGCAGTCTGAAAGGTACCCCTACACTTTCGCCATTGAGCAGTTTTTAATCGAAGAGCCTTTTAAAGCATCGTCTGTTTGTCATTTCAGCACGCATAATAAGACCACCGTCGAAACGGATTTTGTCGACGGAAGAATAGACAAAATGACAGATTGTAATTGTTTATCTGTCATTTTGTATATTCTTCCGTCGACAAAATCCTTTGGTGGTCATACTACGCGTGCTGGACGCTCTCTAAAACCTAATTTCTATTGGGGAGCCTGATATTTTCGACTAAGTCAGAACTCAAGAATATGTGAACAAAAACAAATAAAAAATGTATTGTGAACTGCACTACCTACTCGATCGCTTATAATGTGTAATAACTAATAAGTAGTCTAATAGTCTAGATTTAGTCCAACTACAAATCAAAATATCTGCAACAGTCCAACTACATGGCTATCACCAACACCGCTATTACCGGGAGTTGGAATTCAACATCGAACAATACTTACCCACAGACAGAACAAAACGATTAGGCAGGTTAAAAATAATACAAAAAAGTTGTTTTACATTCAAAATGTAATGTATTTATCATCGTTTTATTATACGTCAGTCTCATAGTATTTACATGTATTGTTGGATGAAATTGTTGAAGCTGGTGATGCGAGCGTAGGCCGATGGGTGGCCGAGCTGGCAACCAGTAGCAGCGACAAAAGAGCTGACACCGATCTGAAAATAAAATTGGCTCGTTAATATAATGGTTACAATTAAAAAGGAAACGAACACAAAAACGTGCAGTATTGACAAAGTCGAAAAAAAAACTAAGCAATAACATTTAATAATCTGAATTCCAGGAAGGCCTGTCAGTCTATGTAAATTCACGAGAAAGTTTATCTTAAGTTCACGACGAACACACACTACCTCTCGCCGCGACAATCCGATGTTCCACCGTTGTTTTCTGTTTTATAGGTATATAGTCCACTATACTCACCAAAGTGGGTGTTCCATTTACGTTCACAACGAGAGGACCGCCGGAGTCTCCGCTGCACACACCGACGCCGCCAGCGCCGCTGGTGCAGATCGTGCTCGAGACAACAAAGTTGGATCCGTAAGTCAATTGGCACTGAAGCAGACTGATCACTTGTAAGTTAACGTGGCTCACGATCGTCGAGGCACCCATTTGCTCTGCAAAATATAAAAAGTCATAACGTTAATAAGAGTAACTCTCTTCATAATAATAATAATATCAGTTTGGCGGCTAATTTCTTAGAACCTCACATCCTCTTAAAGCTCGTACAGACCAGTGCGACGCGACGCCGCGCCGCGACACGAACAATACAATTTCTAAGAAAACTTGACGGTATAACAATAACCGGTGTCGCGTCGCGCTGTCGCGTCGCGCTGTCGCGTCGCGCTGGAATGCACGAAGCTTTACACACTAACACCCTCCTTAACACACCTCAACACTCTTTAATTTAGGCGCAAACGGTACAAAACTGTAACGTTACGTTTAACTCCGTGGAACTAAACGCAGGTCACAAAATTAAATACGACATGAAGCGTACTAAAAGGTAAAGGTAGTACAAGGAATTGTAAAAAATAATAGTAGCAGCGTAGCGGCTTGAGACGCTCGGCGCTGGTAGCAGTGGCGAAGCATCGGAGCTAAGAGCGCGGAGCAGGAACAGCAGGCTGTAGAGAAGCAGCGGCCTGGAGTCACAAGAGTGCAACGTGGGGATTGTTGCACCTTCCCGTAATCCAGAACTTTTAGGCCACATCAACCATCCACTCTACAAGCATATGTGCCCTAATGTTAGCTACTCTTTGGAACATGGCGGCTTTCAACGGAATTGTTGTCCGGAGAATCTCCTGATTGCTGATGTGACCACTTTCCTTCCCCTACCTTCAAAGTAAATTTAAGCCTACTCTGTGGTAAGTGGTAACATATATACTGGCCTTAAGACACTACGATTTTATGAAAATGATTAATTTTAAGATTATGATAAGAACTTACGGTCGCTAGTTCTGCCAAAGCCAGCGGCCATTGCCCAGTTTCCAACGAATTGATTCCACAGATCCGAACCAGAGGGGAGGGCTACTGGCAGTATACTGTCTGAAATTCAAATAAATTGGTCAAATAATAGATCAGGACTTTTTTTCTTTCTGAAATAACAAAGTGTAGACTTAGCTATCCGTATCTTCCTACAGCTATTTAAAATTTGATCCATGCGGGAACCGAAGGGACTCACGAAGAAAGTCGACCACTTCCCAAGAACAAAAAATCATAAACTCCTGTCTCACCTTCTGTTGCTGTATCATTGTGAATTTATGTTGTTAAACGTGTTTGATATGTAGGTACTCTACTTATTTCACCTACGTATACTACTTATCGTAGGTATACCTACTAAATTAATGTTAAATTTTAGCGACAATAACAAAATAATCAAATCTATCATGAGAGCTATCTTTTATCTGATCAAATACACTACACTATGTCTTATCTACAAAATTAAATGGATAACTGTAGATTACTCACTGCTGAACCATATGCTTGTAGGCAGCATGATCATGGCAACATCGTTGTTAAGGTTGTGCGGTGTGTACTGAGGGTGCATCACTACGTTAGAGGTAGCGATGCGGGTGCCACCAGTGAACAGATGGTTGGAGCCGAGGATGACAAGGAACTGCCACGCCTGCATGTTACCGTCGGTCCAGCAGTGAGCGGCTGTCACCAGCCGGTTGCTAGACAGCAGCGAAGATCCGCATACTGAGTTACCAGATATTCCGACCAGACTGATCAGCAAGCCAGCCTGTACAAACATGAATTTTATCATAACAAATTGCGTCATTAATTTAATTTTTCCACCATGAACAGAATGCAGATCCAATTTTGTCGCCTGCCACGCTCACCCAGCGTAGATGTTGATATGTCTTACTCTTTGCATAAGTTCAAGGCTGTATTGCTTAGGTTATTACGATAAGAGTGAAATATTTGTATTTGTATTGTAGTTTCTATTGTCTTTTTCATTTACTTAAATCTATCGAAATTAGTAAAAAAAAAAAATGTTTTGTTTTGTGGCTTTTTCTTTTTTTGTAACTGTATTTCCTACTCCTATGTTCAATGCATGCGTGGCAGCCTTTAATTAAGGGTACACTACAAAATGTAAAAATAATATGTGTATTTTATAACATGTATTTTTGGTGTATGCTTTGTTGGTTGTCCTTAAATAAATAAATAAATAAAAATAAAATAAAAAATAAATTTCAAAGTTTTCCAAACATGATTATTTGAAAACAAGTAGATTTTAATGTATTTGAGTATGAACAAACTTTTATTCCCTAAAGAATATTTTATATATTATGCATGTTTCAAATCTGATCACTGAAGTACTAAGTCTTTTAAGCTATCTACATACGAACCTCTCGCGACCTCCACCAGTGATAGCCACCTGTCATATATTTACGGAAGTAGCCACCAAACGCAAGCGGGGACAGCCACTCGGCACTGCCGTTAAATGTACCTACGTAAAGTGGCTTTCGCTGACCACTTGTGGCTATCGCTGACCACTGGTGGCTAACGCTGACCTCTAGAGGCGACCGCGAATAGTCTGTCTGCGGATTTACTAACTTTCTCAAACACTAATTAATTACGTATTTAAGTTGGAGATATTGAACTACCACTTTGCCCATAATTCGGAAGATTTGCAGAGTAGGTTCTATATATTTTTTGGTCTATTGTATGTCTTTATACAACCACTGGTGGCCATTTTATGTAAAAGTAAAAAAAAACGAGTGACTCACTAAGTAAGGATGTGCGTTAGCGGGAGCGATTGCACCACCCACAACCCTATCGTCTTGAGCTGCTTCGGCCAAGAGCTTCTCCTCAGCTAGCCTGATCTTCTCAGCGGTAGGAATACCGACTTCCTTATGGTATCCAGACCCAACTTCCACCAGCGCCGACGCTGAAGCCACCAGCGCCAGACCAACCAACAGTAGACCACGCATTATGTGAGAATTATTTTCCTAATCATGAGGAGTGAAAAACACAAGCCGCTTTTATACCTTCCGCTCATTAAATCAGATCTAATCATTAATGATTGGAGAACAATTAAAACAGAACCTGATTAGTTTTATCAAGACGGGCGGGACCGTTGGATGTTATCTTATCTGGATACGGATTAAAGTAGTGGTTAAAAAAATGGTTGCCTGTAAAGTCGGTTTTACGGGCGAAGATTTTACGTGACAACGTCTTTTTATCGGCGGTGACTCATCGTAACAGACGTGAGCGGGAGTTACACTTTTTCATGAGTGACTCCGAGCCGCAACCTAATTTAAGACGTTGTCACGTCAAAATATTTGGGAGTTGTTACCACAACTAAACCACATAGATCAGAACTAGGCTAACGAGCTGTCAATCTAATATTCTTGGTCGATCATCACCCACATTTTGGAATAAATCTTTTCTAAACCCGTCGAACTAACAAACCCAAAACATCAATTTTCCATCGTTATTCTAAAGTAACGAGGTAAAAAATTTGAGTATTGGGTTTATAACAACCGACCCTAACGTCAAAGTCGTTTGTTATAAACTTTGTTAAATTATTACTAAGTTATTGCAATTATTCTTTTTCAATCATATTCATAATCTTCCAAAATCCAAATGATGAAAATCTAGTACTAGTACTTAGGGTCGCTAGTTCTGCCATAGCCAGCAACAGCAGCCCAACTTCCAGGGAATGTTTGGCATAGATCAAAACCAGTGGGAAGTACTATTGGCCGGATACTGTCTGAAATGATTAATTTTGTAAAAAAATATTAATTACCATATAATAGATAGTAGATTGCGTGGGAGCAGTATCCTGAATGTAATAAATAGCCAATTAGTTGGACAGCCCACTGGTGTGGAGCCTCACCCAGAGGACTAAGTCTCTCTTAGTTATTAGGTACTAACATAGTTTTTAAGTTCATACTAACAATATAAATGTAAATGTAATGGATCGTTGGTTGTCTGAATAAATAAATATATTATTATTATTTTTAGATTTAACTATTCTCGGGAACTTGGGGTCCCGGACATTTAGAAGGCGTACGAGGGGCCGAAGCCAACTCGCAGAGGCCCGTTAGGCGTTTTAATGAAATGAGGCACCAACCGACGATTATCCCTGTATGCACTATGCAAGTGCACCCAAGGACAACCCCCGGTCGGTGTAGGACTATTGCAGGATATGGAAAAAAAAGACATTGGAGTATGGGTTTGGGTGGCTTAAGTTGACTGGTGACTTGGAACTATGGAAGAACTATGGCCCCTGCCTGATCAATGTTTCATATGCACACGGAAAAAAATATTATTATGTATATTTTCGTCTTTGACATTTCTCGGGACCCTGGGGTCCCGGACCTTTGGAAGGCGTACGAGGGGCCGAAGCCAACTCGCAGAGGCCCGTTAGGCGTTTTAATGAAATGAGGCACCAACCGACGATTATCCCTGTGTGCACTATGCAAGTGCACCCAAGGACAACCCCCGGTTGGCGTAGGACTATTGCAGGAAATGGAAACAAAGATATTGGACTATGGGTTTGGGTGGCTAAAGTTGACTGGTGACCTGGAACTATGGAAGGACTATGGCCCCTGCCTGATCAATGTCTTATATGTACACGGATAAATGGCAGGGGGTGACTTGCACACTCAATAATGGGCCCCCGGAAACTGTCGCTAGCACATAGTGACGTAGCGACAAGGGGACAACATGTCCTGAGGTGCTTGAGGAGTGGAGAGGTATTCCACGGCTTTCAGAACAATCCCAGAGCCCGGAAGATGGTCAAGATCCCTACGAGCACTTACTGGAATACTTCTATTATTATAATGCCGCGGGTGGCGTACCTACCCAAACAAGGAATAATAAATTGTAGGCTCAACTATTTAGAAAAACAGTTACTTCTTCTGTTGCTACATCATTTTGAATTATTGTACAAAATTAAATCATCATGTCATGTTTAATTATAATGACAATAACTATATAATCAATCATGATGCTATCTTTTATCCGATTAAAAATGTCTAAATAGTCTAAGCTGCAGTACTGAATGGACAACTTAACGATTACTCACTGCTGAATTAAACGTTAGAAGGCAGCCTAATGATGGCAATATCGTTGACAATATCGGCGGCATTGCACTGAGGGTGCATCACGACGTTGGTGGTAGTGATGTGGGCGCCACCGGAGAACAACTGGTTGGTGCCGAAAACGACGACGACCTGCCACCCCTGGTTGCGGCCGTCGTACCGGCAGTGAGCGGCTGTCACCAGCAGGTTGGCAGACAGTAGTGTAGCTGTAGAGCTACACACTGAGTTACCAGAAGTAATACTAACCAGATTTATGAGCAATCCAGCTTGCGCAGAGATTTATTAATACACTAGCTTTTGCCCGCGACTTCGTCCGCGTTTCCGTCGTTTTTCGTAAAAAAGTACCATATGTCCTTCCTCACGGTTCAGTGGTTTTGATGTAACAGACAGATTAACTTTCGTATTTTAGTAGGGAAATATAATATGTCAATCCACAATACTGTTGAAAAATATCGCAATAAGGAACCGCAGAATATTATTATTAATAGCTGTGCCCGCGACTCCGTCAGCGTGTGTATGTTATTAAGTTAATGTATTAGTTATATTGTTTAGATCACTTTCACATGAGGCTTAAGTACAACGAAAACACTTCAGAGCTTCACTTCTTATAGAACGAAAATACTTCAGCGCAAAGCTTCCGGGTAAACTATGTTGAAAGTTGACCCGTCCGGCACGTGAACATAAAGATTTCTAGAACTGCTAACCCGGGAAAGAGCGACATATAACTGACCATGCGAGAAACAACTGACACCGAGATCTACTCCAGCAACACGAAAAGTCTACCCTTGAGCCTTATTAATTGTCATTGCATAACACACCGATACTGGGAATTGCGTTCTTTTAAATTGGAATGGAAAATTATTTGGTATTATGGGAATTCTGGGAATAAAGACGGTCTCTCCTGCACCGCAGCCTGTTAAAGTTTGAGCGTCGATTACATTTTGTTGCAACTGGGTTACTTTTAGCCGAGTTCCCTACCTATACCTACTTCACTTAAAAATAAATACCTATAACTACTATAATTAATAAAAGTATCTACGCTTTTACCTACTTAATACAAAAATAAAATTGAACATAAATTAGCCAAAACTTACCTATCGGTATCTAAAAATCTATGCGTACTACTTCTACTTCACCTAAAAAGAAATAAAATGCAAACTATTAATAATTTGTAATTTGAACGAATATTTAAACACTACCAAAACAACTAATACCTATTTTATAAAATAACAACAAAAGAAATTCAAATAAACTATAACTATTTAAAGACTAAAAGTCGCGCTGATAAGCATGGTTTGTTAATATCAATTATTGTCTGTCAATAAGGTCGAACACTCTGAACGCATCAACAGCCAAATATTGAATGATGAAGCTCGCGCTCGGACCTCCCGCCTTTTTATACCCTGCCGCCACGACCCGCGTCGAGCGCGGCAACCGTTACACAAAAATAATCCTTATGGCATGATTCAGTATTCACGCGCGACGGCGCGATGGCTTATTAGCGTATTTCATGTATAAGTTTGGTGTTTCTATACCGATTACTATGATTCTTTTTTTATTGAATAGGTAATAATATTAACTTTTTTTAATTAGGGATGAGTGAGAGTATTATAAACGTAAGAGTAAACAAATATAATCAGAAAGCTCCGAACTGCTAAGCTATCGGGAGTTACACGTGTTATTGTGAGTCAACCATAAAAGATAGACATATGCTGTTGTAGGATATTTTTTAGATAATTTTATGTAGAACATTTCCGTCATAAATGATTTCTATATAGCTTTAACCATTAAGGCTTCACACGCGACGGAAGCTTAAAAAATGGAGCAACTTCTCCCGTTTTCCCAACATTTCCCTTCACTGCCCTGCTCCTATTGATTGTAGCGTGATGAAAAGTATACTATAACCTCCCCAGGAGTATGAAGAATAATTGTACAAAGTTTCGTTAAAATCCGTCGAGTAGTTTTTGTTTCTATAAGGAACATACAGACAGACAGACAGACAGACAGACAGACAGACAGACAGACAGACAAAAAATTTACTGATTGCATTTTTGGCATCAGTATCGATCACTAATTACCCCCTGATAGTTATTTTGAAAATATATATCATGTACAGAATTGACCTCTCTACAGATTTATTATAAGTATAGATAGATTTAGGATCAACAATTAAATCACATAAATTTTATTGTAAAATCGTGGACGCGAATTGAAAATAAGTATTTGGCACGGGCGTACCCAGGGGGGCAGTTGCGCGCCGCCCTGGGTTTTTTATGCCTAAGTACGTTAAAGTCACTTTTAGCCCACGTTCACACGGATGTAAAATCATCGCGGCGGGATTTTATCGGCCCGGGTTTTTAACTCTTGGTGTTGGGCCGAGCGTTGAGAATCCAAGGCGCTGGGACGCTTGGGCTCAGTCGCCAGCCACTGAAATATTCATTACCAAACTACGTTTAACATGTGCGGGGGACCCGGCTTAAGAAATTTCTGATTTGACCCCCCTGTGCCAAAAGCTGGGTACGTCAATGGTATTTGGACTTTAATTTATAATTCACGAAGTAAGGATGTGCGTTAACGGGAGCGACAGAACCGCCCACAACCCTGTTTTGAGCTCCTTCAGCCAAAATCACCGCGCTTTGCCTGAGCTGCCAACAAGACACCTAACTGCTAACTGCTTCTTGATAGTATCCCGACCGCACTCAGCAAACCGACGCTGAAGCCACCAGGGCCAAGCCAACCAGCGTTAGAGCACGCATTATGACAAGATATTGAGTTAGGTACCTTTGCTAATTATATCTGATCTACTCATTCGTATCTATTCGCATGCAATCAAAATTAGAAGCCGATTAGTTTTATCAAGACGGGTAAATCGCGAAACCGTTGAATATCTTATCTGGGTACGGATGAGATTTCACAACTCATATTAGTTAAGAACCATTTACATTTACACGAAGAGAGTTTCTCGTCCGTCAAGACGCGTATGTGTCTCTTAGTCGAGATTCGTTAGGTGGTCGTCGCTTTCATGTGAAACTATACACTCAAGCGAAAAACAAGAACGCTACGATTAGGGAATGGAACTTGATGAGACTCTCCAGTCGATTTTTACGAAATGGTATCACAATGCCATCCATGCCTGGTTGCGAGTGGTGAGACGCTTGCGACTGACTCGAAAGCTTGAAATAAAATTTTCTTTCTTTTGTTTTCTGTTAAGTTAGTAGTCTTCCTTTAGGTGCGTTATCAGGCAGGTAACGCAAAATAAAAGGTACCGTATAAAAAAAGAAAACAATTGCTTATTCGTACAGCAAAAAAATCATGTATTTATGATTACCAGTCTCGTGGCATTTACAGATTTTGTAGGATGAAATTGTTGAAGCTGGTGACACGCGCGTACGCCGAGGGCAAACCAGCCTGGCAACCGGCGCCAGAGACGAATGAGACGACGCCGATCTGGAAAAAAAGCAAGGTATAGGTAATTCAAAAAAGAAAAAAGAAATGCGTTGCATTGAAATTCGTCAAAACAAAATGCAGTCTGAGCTGATAGTAAAATAGGCCTAGGGCGGAGACACACTTGATGCGCTAGAACATTGTTTCATAGCGATGCGGATCGGTCCGTACGCGACCCGCTCCGGGTAGAACCCGTACAACGTATCGTATTCGTACTACTCCGTCGTTTCAGAGCACTGCGGGCGCTACCCGTAGGGGTCTCCCGTGTACGGACGGCTCATACGGGTCTCCCGGACAGCAGTGAAACCAACCTTACAGCTGAGCTAAATAAAAACTGTATGTAGACAATAGACACTCACCAAAACGGGTGTTCCAGCACGGTTGAAAACGAGGGGGCCGCCAGAGTCTCCAATGCAGGGGCCGACACGGCCCTGACCGCTGGTACAGATGGTGCTGTGGATCACGTAGTTAGGGCCGTAGATACCCGCGCAATCAATCTCGTTGACTACTTGCACGCTGACGTGACTCACAACCGTTGTCGCTCCTGTTTGCTCTGCAAAAAAGAGAATAAGAAGTTTTTAATTTTAGGAGGTCCATAACGGATAATATTCTCAAGATAAAATGGGCTTATGTGTGTGCAGATGTGTTTTGTTTGTTTACTGCTAAAGGCAACATTAGTAGGTAGCCTGATCATGGCAATATCGTTGATCGTGTTGGCCGTGTACTGAGGGTGCATCACGACGTCAGTGGTAGCAATGCGGGTGCCACCAGTGAAGAACTGCTTAGTGCCCAGGATCACGGTGAACCTCCATGCCTGTCTGCGACCGTCGTACCAGCAGTGAGCTGCAGTCACTAGCCGGTTGGCGGACAGGAGTGTAGAGCCACACACTGAATAACCAGTAGTTACACCGACGATTTCAATCATCAATCCGGCCTGCGCAGATATAAAAAAGTGAGTCAAGAATTACTTAACCAACAGCGTTTTTTATTTAAATGAATATACGAGTAGGGCTACCAATAAAGTATTGTGTGTTTGGAAGATTGAGAAGCTACCAAATAAGATTTAAGTGAAAATATTATTGGACTATAATTTATTAAAATACTTACGAAGTAAGGGTGTGAGTTGGGGGGAGCCACGATACCGCCCACAACTCTGTTATGAGCTTCGGCCAAGATTTTTTCCTCAGCTACTCTGATCTTCTCAGCGAGAGGAATACCAACTTCCTCATGATATCCAGCACCAAGTTCTACCACCGCTGACGCCGAAGCCACCAGGGCCAACCCAACCAACAATAGAGCACGCATTATGTCAAAATATTTCCCTAATTATGACGAGCGACAGTTGTTGCCCCACTTATATACTCTCTGTTCATCAAATATCTGATTAACAATTTATCCGCAACAACAACCATTGGTTATAATATCTTATCTGAAAACGGATTAAGCTCGTCATAGACGTAGCTATACTATAATATATATTTTTGCCCTCATTTGGTCTGCGGTTTAATATATCGTAATATATATTTATTTGTTTTGCTATATCTATCCACATATTTTGGTGATGTAACAGAAATATATATTATATGTAGCTCCTTCTGCGCTCGCTCGAAGATTACTGTGGAAAGTATGATTTATATTAATCTATATTATAGCTACGTCTGTGATGGGCCTTAGAAAAGAAAGAACCTAAAAACACATAAAATAATATTAGCTAAAGCTCGGCTAGTTTGTGGCTCGCGACGCGACACCGGTTATTATTCTACCGTGAAGTTTTCTTAGAAATTGTTTGATTATAGTCTCGTCGCTGCTGTCGCATCGCGCCTGTTTGCGTGAGCCTTTATGCAAATTAAACCACATCAACCGATCGCTTTGTCATCAATCTCAATCTACTTCTTGCATACTTTAAATTGAATGGTGAAATTCAGGTGGCTGATGACTCTGGCGAAGCCTGAAGGCAGACTTCTTTGACAGCTGTTGATAACGGCAAAGGAGCTGACACCGATCTGAAAAGATAAGTTAGTTTATTAAATAGACGATAAGGAAAAACCTAGAAGAAAAGCTTCGATAAGGTTTGGCACAAGGGCCTGTTATACAAGCTGAAAATCAACCATCCCTACCAGTACTACTCACTAATGAAATCCTATTTATCGGAAAGAATATTTCAAGTTAAAGAAGCAGATGTGACTTCAAATTCAAATTACAAAGACCTAAATACACTAATTTGACTGTTTAAAATTGATTCTAAAACAGGCAAATTCGGATAACCCCCCGTTAACATAAAATAACAGTCGTTACGGGTAGAAAAAAACCCCAAAGGCTGACAATCAGTCTTACTTACATAGTGAAGGCGTATCGTGTTACCCAGTAAACGGGTTCGGAGGTCAAATAGGCAGTCGCTCCATATAAAATACATACCGACCTCAATATACCTTATTGGGAAAAGAAAGGCTGATGATAGTGGGGGCTTTAGAAAGCTTAGGACTTGAAACCATATAGGTTAATTTACGAAATCACCAATGCATTAATGCTCGTGCCTTCTCTGTATCAGAAGAGGTCTGAGGTGGGTTGTTACTGTTACACAGGCTTGTATTATTATTATTTCTTTTATTTCATATCATTTACATTTTTAAATATTTTTATATAATCAAAAAAAGATTGTTATTATTAATTTAAGGAATGGAAGGAAATGGATAGGATGAATTTACTTTTAAGATATTTTCACGCCAATTTTTCGATGTAGGTAGGAACGGACAGAAGAACTCACACTCAAACTTTCACAAAAGAGACTCAAGTACTTTATATTCAAATTTTCAAGTTCATTATCACATATTTTTTGTACATTTTTATGTAGTTTACATGTGTTGAGTGATGAAATTGTGGAAGCTGGTGACTCGGGCAAAGGCTGAAGGATGACCGCGTTGGCAAGCGTTTTGGGCAGCGAAGGAGCTGACACCGATCTGAAAAGATAAATAAGTTAATTAAATAGATGATCATCAATCGTTGTAAAGCGAAATCTCGCGATGTAATGCCATTAAACAGTTCTTCCAAAACTGCGCTATAGAGTCATGATCTTTCTGCCCTTGTCCCATGTTACTTGGGGTCTGCGTCTGCGCAACACATTTTTTTCTTCCACTCGTCACTCTATCATTCACTCTCTAATTCATCCATCTTTTCTTTGGTCTTGCTCTAAAAGACTGCACCTCAAAAACTGCGCTATTGGCTATTCATCTAGGGGCACTGTAGTGCCCCCACCAAGACGAGGCAAAAACAAAAAGCGCTTTAAGCTTTTCTCGAAGCGTTTCGTCGTATTTTTAAACCCTCATCGCTTCGGCCTGGATAAGGCCAAAGAGCTCAAATTCTCAGGATAAGATGTAGTTAACAGACTTATAAAATACACTAAGTTTCGTTTGTCTTACTTTTATACTTTGGATTTTATGAATACCTAAAATTTGTCAATTCCGTCACTGATTCACTGACTCACCCACTCACTTACTCATTAAAACTTCTAGGGCATTTCCCGAAGTCTTAGTAAGCTGAAATTTGATAAATAGGCTAGGATTTGCCAAAACAACAAAAAAATTTAGAAACCCTAAGATTCCATTGAACAATTGCTCAACATTAACACGTTCACCTAGTCGCATTTATGGGATACCGGGAGGCCACGCGGAGGGCTCATTTTAAATGTGGGTTTTTCTTAGTGAATACATTATAAACCGTGAAAATTGTAAAATAATTAATAATAACAAACTACTACATACACACTACACACACACACACTACATACTATAATAATTCTTATTCTTCCAATATTTATGACGGCATGGCGTATGAGTTCTATGAAAAGTGGGTGGAGTCAAAAGTGACTTAATTTCTTTCGTACATTTTGACAAATATGTAAGGTTTGTAGAGTGCCTCTCTTGTAAAATTAGGGGCTTAGCTATTCATTAGATCTGCCGGTCGATTCTGTAAAAATATCACCGTGAAACTAAGGCGAACTGAGCATGAAGTGAGCTGTCAATAGAGCTAATCCCTAGCATCCTGCCGGTCGATTTGGAACAGTGACAGCTCACACACGCTCACTTCACCTAAGTTTGACGTTGATATTTTTACAGAATCGATCGACTGATAAGTTTTTAACAGTGAAAGTGTTATGTGACTGTTAGCAACCTACTTTACATGAAATTTTGGGGTGGGTTAATATTACGCAATAATAGATTCATCATCATTCATCCCTTTTCATCAAATTTGTACATAGAGATGGACATTTTTTTAAAGCCAAATTAACGTAGCAGAACGGAACGACAGAATCCCTGGGCAGGAGTGTTACGAGTGCATGCACCGATACGGATTGTTAACGCTTTCAAGGACACTTAACAAGACGTGGCACAATAGAAGATTTATTGTAATGGACATTTAGTGTCCTTGAAAGCTTAAAAAAAAAAAAAATTGTAGCTCACCAATATTGGTTGTCCATCGTTGCCATAAGTAACAAGAGGACCACCGGAGTCCCCGCCGCAAATGCCGACGCCTCCAGCACCACTGGTGCAGATAGTACTGAAGGTCACAAAACCAGCGGTGAAGACATTGCATTGAGCCTGGCTGATCACCTGCAGTGAAACATGGCTCACCACGGTCGAAGCAGCTTGTTGCTCTGCAATGTAAAATTATTCAAATTTTATAATGGCTTTTTTAAATTTTCGTACAATAAACCAGTTACCCTAAATTATATTAAGGGTCAAATGTAGGTCATAATCACAATTATCATCACTAAGCCAGCCAGAGGTTATTAGTTCTGCTACGAAAAATTTGGAATGAGTTTTTAACACTCAAATCCACCCTCACTTTCGATCATGCATCTAGTAAAAGAATCAACATCAAACTCGTGTATGAAGTACAACTCACCTTTGCTCGGCCCTAAACTTTAGGTTGGGTCTATCAAATACCAGCTAGCAGCGCATGATTCAACTGATGCACTTCATGATACAGACGAGGCTACATTGCCGCAGAGTTGTAACGGTGTAATCACTGATGCATTTCGGAGAGTGTGCGGAGGCATTCCACAGTTTAATTTCTCCAACCCTTATCCGATCAATCAATCTCTTAATCTAAGAGATCAACACTATACAGGGTGTCAGGGACATCGACGCGAAGCCGGTTACCATGGATTCAGTACATGATTCTGAACCCCCTTGCGTTGAAATTTTTCGTCGGTTATTTAAAAAAAAAACAGCTGTTCCATACATTGACTACACTGTACACCGTGGCATTTTAATCGTCTTGCAAAAGCAGCCCACTTCATGTATCCAATTACTATAAAACATTCATAATTTTTTTTTAAATATTATTGTAACAATTTTGCTCCTAGAGATATTTTATGTCGGGTACATTGGGTGGCCCTTTGTAAGACGACTAAAATGTCATGGTGTATATTATGTTTTTTAAATTAATATTTAGCAGTCATTGGATACATGACTGCTAAAATTGATTTATTGGGTTGCTTTTGTAAAACGATTAAAATGTCACGATGTATATATACTTGAATACTTACGGTCGGTAGTTTTTCCAAAGCCAGCAGCGACGGCGAAGTGTCCAATGAACTGGTTCCACAGCTCGGAACCATTGGGCAGTCTGATAGGTCTGACGTTAACTGTAAACACATACTCACATGTAATAAAACAATGGCTACGTTCATGTCAACAAGAAAATTAATATGATAGGTAAGTATGTATAAACTAAGTAACCAGCAACAAAACTTCTCGGAAACATCATTAGTAAAACCAAGAACAAATTCTTGCCACCAAGCATCCTGCCATCAGATCAGACCTATTCTGATAGGATTTTTGCTAGACAAAGCATAATAATTTCAAAGTTTTACAGAATTTTAAAAAATCTGGGTACTTACAATTGGTATTAGCGTTTCTGGGCAAGTATATCATAGCGATGTCATTCGTTAGTAACTGAGGAAAATACTGAGGGTGCATGATGACGTGACTAGTAGCGATACGTTCACCGCCGCTGTACAAGAAATTGGAGCCAAGAATAACCAGGAATTGCCATGCCTGTCTCGAACCATCAAACCAGCAGTGAGCCGCTGTCACCAGCCGGTTGGGCGACAAAAGAGATGATCCGCATACTGACCTACCGGTTGTGCCCACCAAATCGATCAACAACCCACCCTGCAAAACAAAAATAAATTAGACAAAGGTGTCTCTGCTTTTATTAACCATGCAAAAAATGCAAAAATGAATCAAATTGTACTCACAAAGTAAGGGTGTGCGTTAACGGGAGCTAATACGCCACCGACAATTCTATTATCAATTGGTTCGAGATTCTTTTCCGTTAAAATATCATTTTCAAGTGCCCTTAGCCTTTCCGCTTCAGGAATTCCAACGCTTTCATGATAGTTAGTCTGTATTTCTACCCAGGCAGAAGCAGAAACAATCAACGAAAGACCAAATAATACTAGAGCACGCATTATTATTTATGGAGAAACCGAGTGTGTCAAGCTGTTTATATACCTTTTTCCTTTAAATCTAAGTTAATCCTTTATAAATTGCGAACTGATTACTAGTATCGCGTATTCCTCACCATTGTTATAATCTAATCTTATTAAAGTTTAAAGGCATTAGCAGACCAGCGAGGTGGAAGTAGTTTATTGTGGAACACGGCGCCTTTTTTCCGTGGGGAAATCCTCTTAGATGGGCCCTCCATCTGGGGAGAATGGAAATCCTCTTCGTTCCTCCTACTAAGATCGTACCATGCTCCTCACTCCCTACATGTTTCCGACCGCCATGAATTTCAGCGGACATTCTACTAGAAGTGCGTCTAAGGAGAAATTAGAGAAATGCCTCCTCGCAAAAAGACGCGATGGAATTCCAAATATTCTCAGCAACGATTATGCATCAAATCACTGCCAGAAGCGATAGAAGAGTTATCCACACAGGATGCCGCGACGAGTTCGCTGCTTGGTTCAAGCCGAGCACTCGTCTAGAGTAATGCTGTGTTCCCCCGACTGGTGCCAGCCCGCCTCAGTGGGCTCCATCTGGTCAAGCGTGTGGAGGAGCAAGAGTGAGGTGTTTAACTCCCTGCGCGACGTCTAAGAGGGGCGCGCGTGGAACATTACGCGCCTCCACCTCGGGTCTTATATGATAGGCGCCCCCTATCATATAAGACCCGAGGTGGAGGCGCGTGGACTCCCCGAGTCCATCGTCATGCAGTGTTCCCTGGGGCAACCACACAATGATGGCTAGTACCTGACTTCGGACAGATATGGGTCGTTATTTTACAATTAGTTCGACTTCAGCTGGAGCCGGCATTCATCGATTACCTACAATTGTGTCGCTTGTCTGTTCATACCTTAACACAATGTTTATTTGTACTTGAGAAAACCCAATTAATCAACATTAATTCTAATTATAATTATGACACAAGTGGCCAAAGTTTGTCATTGCACTCGAGGCGGGATCGATCGTAGCCCGAGCCATTTATACCAGGGCGTAATGTAGCTGAAAAGCTCACGCGTTTCATAAGTTTTTCAACATACTTGCGAGGAAAAATGAATACAATTTCATAAACATAATATTTTGTAACAAATATAAATTGCTAAAAATAGCAGAAAGGTTTTATAATTTGTGAAATCGTTTACGTTACTTATTTCATAAGACTAAAGTTATGTTAGACAGGACAAGTTGCTAGACGCAACGAGGATAGATGGAGTAGAGATATGAGTAGCTGCCGTGGGAATCAAAAGGATCTATTGGCAGTCCAGGTGGACTTACGACGAAGAAGATATCACAAGAATCTACGCAGGTCAGAGAGAAAAGGGTTCTCAATATGAACCTTGAGCATCATTAATAGAAACGAATATTTTAACTAAATTGGCCTGTAAACACTTGTTTGCAATATTTTTCCCATTTCTTTTAGTCATTTATTAGAGAGTTCATCTGGACGCCGTCGCGGAAGGACGTCTCAAGCGCTCCGTGCCTTTGTTTCATTGTTTTAACGTGCAGCTTGCGCCCGCACAAGTTACAACGCGTTAACTGCCGGTCAAAAAATAAATTGACGAACAGCGTTTTGTTTGTTCAATGCGGCTGTGACTCACGTGTCGACAAATAAACTACAAAGTGCAAAAGTGAGGTGTGAACCAGGAAAGCTGTAACAAGGATAACCCGGTGAGATCATTCCATGTATTTCAGGGTGTTCTACTAATCACTCCGTCAATAAATCAAATCTCCATATTTCAAACGCATGGTTAACTTTAACTCCAACAATAGATCCAGATACCAAAACGTCTTATTTTTATTTTTTTATTGTTTCTAGTATGTGTAGCGATCACGAGGACTAAATTAAATTCCCGGCTTTATTTCAATTACGTGGCCAAGAGTCGGTGGCAAAGTCCTGAATAGTATTTGATAGATTGAGGTTCAACACCGCTAGTGGCAATCTAAGCACAGAAACACCGTTTATGCTTAAGCTACATATTTAATATATAGTAAAAGGAGAATCGCAAGATATAGTAACATAGTATATGTACTCTGACATAATTAATAGTGTCGATTTTGATTTCGGAACAATCTGGAAACTTCTTTAGCCACTATAAAACAGCCGCGTCTGAGGCAACTTCTTTTTTGTGGTGTTTCTGTCGAACAATTTACCCGAGTTTTTGTGAAGAAAGGCACATGTGTGATCAAGCTTAAGCCCATTCAACAAAAACAAAAACTGCACAACAAGATAAATTTCTATAGAAAAAGAAAGGGTATCTAATAAATCTCAGTCAACGCATGACCCTGTCAAACTTTTGTATCTCTGTCTCGAAACTAAATCTGCCCTTCCGGCCATCAGCACCGTGGGGTTCTGACTCCCAAACAATAGTTTTACAATGGTAAGAATAGTGGCCATGCAAAAGGACGGCAATTGTCTGTTTAGTGCGATCGCCCATCAATTAAATCTCTTAATGGGGATAACTTTTAGCCATATGTCAATACGCCGAGATCTAGCTACGTATGTTTCGGAAAACCGCGGTGACGCCAGAATTTGCCTAGCACTTAGGAATAACATTCAAGACATTATTCCTAACAGCAAGCTCTCTCAGGAACAAATGGTAACCAACTACATAACCGCGCAGTTTAACGAGACGTTCTGGGGAGGAGAAGATATCCTAATCGCCGCGGCTGAATTCTATCTCGTAAATGTGCATGTTCATATTAATCGTGAGAACTCACTGGTGTACTCACCTGCCGGCGAACCAGTACCCGGAAACATACATATCCTTTACAAAGATCAACATTATGATAGCTGGGTCGTGAGCGCCGAAGAACAATACAACAATAATATGCAAAGTCTAACGCATGAAGGAACCAACATAATTACACCACAACATGCTGAAACGGTAGGAAAAAAATGCAACAAAAGAGATGAACAAGGGCTGTCTACAAAACCCCGACTTCTGAATAGCCCACAACTAGCTAGCTCATTAACACCGTGTGAACAATTAACACCAACATTAGGTACACCGTTATCGGTTGAAGTCGCGGACGATACCGGTTACACAATACTTAGAAACCAGCCTTGTGCCGCGAATAAGTACACTTGCTCAGACCTGCGTATCGCAACTTGGAACGTCCGCGGGGCCTCGAAACCGGCCAAAAAAGATAAAATAGATGCGGAACTTTCAAAAAGGGGCATTCACATAGCCTGCCTACAAGAAACAGGGATGAACTTAGGAACGTACAACTCCATCCACTACGAATGGCACCTATCTGGAACCGCAGGTAAAACTCATCGAGGACTTGCAATTGCAGTAAGAAAGGATGCCCAAATTGAAATAATAAGCAGAAACTTCGATACCGACGTGATTTCAATTACTCTTAATTTTGGTAGGGAAAGTGACAAACCTGCTCCGCTTTATATAATTAACTCTCACATCAACAGCTGTACCTCTAAAGCAACCAGATCCTTCACAGGTGTACTTAACCTGATTAGACAAAAACCAAGGAAATGTACTTTAATAATCCTAGGCGACTTTAACGCCCACATTGGTAGACAAGATACAATAAGTTTCCAACGCAAAGGGCTGATTCATCAAAATCTACATCACGACTTCTCCAATTACAACGGAGAAATGTTAATGGATATAGCCAACAGGGAAAAACTCCAAATAGAAACAACAAAAGCGAGATCATCATGCAGGATAACATGGTCAAACGGCAAGCAGAAATCACAATTGGATCACATTATTACACCACAGACAACAGAAAAACTCTTTAAGTTTATTAAAGGCGAATGGGCAGGTAGGGCCATATCCGACCATAAAATAATTTGGGGGCAGTTAAGAACAAGTCGAACAAACAATAAGTTGAACAAGTGTATAAACAAAGATGAAAATACTAAACGCAAGACACAAAAAAATGAGACAACAATAGAGCCCATTAATTTCAATTACAAACAATGTTACTATGCTGCTCTTAACATCAAATCAACCAAAACAAAATACCAAGCTTGCATAATCAAAAAACTGGAAAACGTAGGAATAGACTCAACAGATAAAAGCGTCGAAATACCTTGGTGTACCATAACTGAAGTATTAAAAGCGGCGGCCCAGGAAACCTTGATTTTTCAGCAGAGTCACTCTAGGGATCATCGTATAGCTCTTGCTAACCTCCAAAGGGCTAAATTCTTACAAAGAAGACAATTAGATAACCCAAATAGACATAATCGTGTAAAGGAATGTCGGGCAATACTTCACAAGATTAAAACTCAAGACGAAAACAAAGAATCCAGGGCCTTCTTCACTGGACTGGGGAAAAAACATCCCTCAAAACGCATGCAGGTACTTTATCTATTTTACAGGAAAAACAAGCGAGCAACAAAATGCCGGAAAAGAAACGCTTATATACCAATGTCCAAATGGGAGCAAATCCTAAAAAACTCCGAGGGCCTACCTATACCAACGGTTACCATAACAAAGCCGGTATCTATCGCGCAAAATGAAGGACCCACGCTTGATGACATAATGGAAATAATTAACAGCATGCGGAACGGGACAGCGCCTGGAACAGACCAAGTGGTAATTGAGCTCTTCAAAGCGATGCCGGAAATATTACAGGAAGCCGTCACCAAACACATGAACAAAGCGTGGACACAAAATGAAGCACCCGACACCTGGCTAGAAACAATGCAGGTACCAATTCCGAAAAAAAACAGCCCTAAAGATGCAAATGACTATCGATGAATATCGGTTAGCAATACGGGCTACAGAATCTACGCCTCCTACGTTTTAAAAAAATTAGACGAAACAATAAAAGAATTGGGCAACTACCAAGCGGCTTTTTTAAACAATAGATCAACAGATGATCATATATTTACACTAAAAAGGGTTCTGGACGAAGAATGGCGCGCAGGTAAAAGAGTCTATATACTCGCTCTGGATATAGAAAAAGCTTTTGACAACGTCAGCCTCGAAGCATTGCGAGACATTTTAATACAAAGATCTAACAAGTCACTAACCAACAGGATAATCAAAGTTTGCTTGAATGAACGAACACACATCAAACGGTGTGGCCAGCAAAGCAGCTGGATTATCAAAGGAAAGGGAGTCAAACAGGGTTGCCCGCTATCCCCCCGCCTCTTTACACTGGTCATGGATGAGGTCCTTAGAACCCTCGAAGATGAAACTCATTTAATCAAATTAGACCAAGACTTTGAAATCTCACTCCCCCTGGTGCTATCATTCGCGGACGACCTCATCTTCATTACAGATGATTTAAAAGGGTTAGAAAAAATTGTATTCCATATTAAACCCCTACTAGGTAGCGTCGGCCTACAAATAAACGAAACTAAAACCAAAATTCTAATTAGAGACCCATTAGCTAAACAGAAAGTGACCTACGTGTCCATGAACGGATTAAAACTACATACTGTCGACGAAATAAAATACCTAGGCACATACATAACATCTGCATTAAGTAGGAGAAGCACAGTTAGAAAACGGTGTGAACAGGCCACTAGAAACGCAAAGTCACTATTACCATTCATAATAAATTCAAAGATGGACTGGAAACTGGCCAGACTCATGTATCGAATGGTGATCGTACCTTGTATGATATACGGATTGAAAGTATCGGCACTCACCAAAGCTAACAGGTCTAGACTGAGAAGATATGAGCGAGTCATAATGAGAGACCTGATTAACCACGCCAGAAATAAACCTAGACAAAAGAAGATGCACGAAATCTTAGATGGGAAAACAGTAACCAAACGCATCAAGAACCACAGGATGTGCTTTCTCGCACACGTCCACAGGCGCGGCAAACCACACCTTTTACACGCAGCAATGCAATATAAGGCCAAATCCAAGAAAGTAGGGCGTCCTATTTACACTTGGAACGACAATCTCAAACAGGACTCGACTTATTTCGACAAGGAATACAATTTTTGGATGGACAAAGCTACAGACCGATACAAGATCATGAAGGCCGCCAGCGAGATCTACAAGAAACCTGAAACGGATAGCAGCGAGCCTTCTGACGAAGACACAGACACAGCAAAATGTAACACAGCTCAGCAGCAATATAGGAAAAAGCCGAGAAACCAGCGTAACCCCGTCTCAAAATTCACCGGTGAAGATAATGACGACGTCGCAAAAGATGCCCATCCATAGATAATTAACACCCGTCTCTCCACTATTCCAAGGCTTACTCTAGGATGCATATCCGGTATGGCTCTCAAATCCTTCCTTATCCTAAGGGCACGGTCTTCCTTACCATTACCCGCGCCCCCCGGTCTACTCCTCGATTTGCAATAGCCTTTGAAGTCCCATGAAACATGAGGCTTCATGGGCTAGTGCAAATCTTGGGGTTCATTCGATTTATCGAGTCTGGTTAAACCATGCTGGGATCGGTGCATTTCATTCATCATTCATTCATTTCTTTTAGTCATTTATTAGAGTCATACAATTTCTCCAAAGAAGAAAAAAAAAATGAGACACAACAAGTTGATAATTTTATTAATCAGGTTCATTATCACAGTCATTATCTTTGTTAATACAATTTTGTATTATGAACATGTGTCCAGTGATCCAATTGTGCATTGCAGTGCAAAAACACCTCTTCTTCTCATCACATGCCGTCGAGAAATATTTCTCAGGCATGCCGGTTTCCTCACGATGTTTAGCTTACACCGTTTTTGAAGCAAGTGATAATTATACAATACGCACATGAATCCGAAAAGTCAGAGGTGCGTGGCTTGCGCCCAATACCTCTTCATACCCGAAAGATAAAACTCGTGGCACAGGACAGGACAAGGCATAATGTCCTGGATAGCACAAATAAAGATAGTTCCCGCAAGGATGCCAAATAGGCCTCGAGTAACAGAATTTTTTTAAAAGCTCACCAGAAATGGTTGTCCCTCGTTGCCACGAGCGGCGGGGGGCCCACCCGAGTTCCCGCTGCAAATACCAACGACTCCTGTACCATTGGTACCTACAGAGAGTTCTTTGTTTCACAAACTCTGAAGTATATTATAGACGTGTTCGCAGTGACCATGGCCGATCACCAGCAGTGAAACGTTCCTCACCACAGTCGAAGCAGCTTGTTACTCTGCAATGGTAAATTATGAAAACATGGTTTTTCAATTCGTGCAATAAAACAGTTAATACAAATAATCTAATAAGGATCACGTGTGGTGTTAAGTATTACAATAACTAGTAAGGATCATGTGTAGTTCATATAGTCATCATCAACATTCACCTGAATTCCATTCTTCACGCTGAGACTGCCTGCGACCTCCACCAGATCGTTGATCCACCTATACATGCTATGCCTACCACCAAAAATGTTCGGCCATTTTGGCCGCCCATTCTTCAGCGAAGCGAGCATGTCCCTTTCGATTGCCTCTGAGATCTGGAAGCAAGTAACTGGCCATACATGAATTTCAACTAGTGCTTGTTTATACAGACTTCCAGAGTATCCACTTCTACAAAAATATAAGATGCTCTTTATTTTGTGGTCTTCTGCTTTTGTCCATATTCGGCGATTATATGCCGTGTTTCTTGTCTGTCTGTGCTTTTATATATGTACCTTGTTCATTGCAATTGAGAAAACCTCACATACAATATCTACTACATTCCAATCTATCTATCTATGATCAAAAATAAAGATTTATCATAATGAGATATTATATTTATACTACACGGCAGTACCGAAGGATAAAATTCATTACCAAAGGTATCGGTGTAAAGCCACTACTGCGGTGAATAACAACATTTTCGGGAAACAAATAAAACTCCATAAAACATTATAAGGAAAAATTTTGACTCACAATGTGACTAACGTTTTTGGGCATTGGGTTTAGTCAGTGTGATGGAAAACAATAAAAAATATCGGAATACTAGAAATTTTGTTAATCACACCCAGTTTGTAATACAGGTGACAGACCTGTGAAAGCTATAAAATGAATTGGATATGAGAAGGTGATGGGTGCTGTAACCCTTGCTAACAAAGACCGTACTGCGATCACCAATCCCTTTGCAACCGTGCTAGCCAACACTTACCGGCCATAGCAAACCATACTACTACAAATAAATCGTTACAAGTAATGCTTGGGAGTTGATGATTAACTTTAATGATAACTAGGTTTATCATGTTTCAATTCGATATCAAAACCTGTGAAGCGTTAATAAGTTATCAATGGTCGATTAATAAAATAAGACATCGTGTGACTGGTATCATGTCCACGAGCAGGAGGCAAAAGAAAACAGGTTTTTTTTTCAAAACACATAATTAGTGTGTTAGGGGAGGGCCAGAAAGTTGCTACATGTTTGGCCAGTCCAACGGCCTTGTGAAAATTAGAATTTATTTCATAACATATCGGCTGCAACACAGTTTCTGAAATTAATGTAACTGTTAAAACGAACGCATTTTTTTTTTGTAAACCTCTTTTCTGTTCCAATGAAATATGTATTTGATTTGATTTGATAACATGACGCCTGTATTCCCCGCCGTTAGGCAGAGGTCTAGTGCACCTATATTACACACACTATTCGCCAGTTATGTTTAAGTCCCATGTAAAAGGGGGCGCACCTATTGACACAAACCAAACACAAATTAAGACTAGGCTGCTACTAAGAAATTCTAGATGGAAAAAATCAATAACACTTTGCCCGACCCGGAAATCGAACCTTATGCTCAGCAGTAGCGCTTACGACCACTAGACGAACGAAGCATTTATTTCAATTAAACCATTTACATGCACTTTCAGTCACAGGAAGCGCAGGAGCAGTCGTTTGGGCAATGCTTAAAATTAGGGAATGCCAATGTCCAGCAGATGACGTCTTCCAGCTGAATGATCATTGTGACGAAAGGTGCTTAAATGTCATTTATGCCTAGGAATGTTATTCATTAATAAATTATGTTTTGAAATCTGAGAAATATTTCAAAGCATAATTTATTAATGAATACCTAATACCTACCGCCATTTTTCAATATTTTATCTTCGGCATTAAGATTAGGTTCGCAATTTGTGCATTAGATAAAACCTACCTGAAACATTATTTGTAAATAATTTATGAACTATCTACAAATAATATGTATACAGGGTGGCAGGGACATCGACGCGAAAACTGACACCATGGATTCAGTAAGTACCTGATTCTGAACCCCACTCCGTTGAAATTTTTCGTCGGTTATTTTTTTTTTAATCTGCTGTTCCATACATTTTTATCGCCTAGGTATTGCCCTTTTCTATGAAAAGCAGTTTTTTTTTTTTTAAATAACCGAAACCGACGAAAAGTTTCGACGCAGGGGTTCAGAATCATGTGCGTTTCGATGGCGCTGCAACGGCGATATTTAAAAAAAAAACTATGCCAAGAATTTGTAAAAATTTACTGAATCCATAGTATCAAATTACGCGTCGATGTCCCTGACACCCTGTATGTAGGTATGATCAGCTTGGCACGAGGAAACTTTATTAGCTTAGAAATTCATAGAAACATCTACCACCAGAATTGAAGAGACTTTATCTGGACTTTACCTTGACCTCCAAGTTTGTTTCTGCCTTTCTTCTCAGAGATTCGAGCGGGAAACACCGAACTTATCTATTTTTAAAACATAAGTTAGTTTTGAAGTGTAAAAGTGTTTTTCTTAACCATTATTTATACAGAAATAAATATCATAATTATCAACAGAGTACCTACTGAACATGGAGGGTCAAGTACTTACAATGGGTTACGATTGAAGAGGCCTTGTCCAACTATGGACTGCTAATGCTGATTATGATCGAATGTGGTGTCCATTAGGTACCTACCTATCCTACAGCAGTTTTTTTTTTTCAAGAAAGTTTTTTTTTCCCTACCTCATGTAAAAAAATGTGTGGAAATGAGTTTTGCGGCACTTTGTGGAGTAGGCTTTGCGGCACTCGTACGGTGAAACTATTCATATATGAGATATTGTCAGAAAAGTGTTATTGGGCGCCATTTTTCCAATATGGCGGCGCGAGCGGCAAATATACGAGGTGGCGAAAACTCGAAAAGAGCACGTCGAAACCAATACAACCATCACTTTTCAAAAACTCTCGGAAATGGCAGTGGACTCGCCATGTTTGTTAGTAGGACCGACTTGTGGGACAACTTGGGAGCAAGCTGAAATGGCAGTGGATTCGCCATGTTTATTAGTAGAACCGACTTGTAGGCAACTTGGAATAGCTCCTATATCCAGCAGTGGACTGCTAATAGTCTGAGTTGATTGAGCTTCTTAGCCGTAAAAAGCCATAGATTATTATTATTATATAAGAATGATATCATGAATCATGATATGCCAGTATCCTCGATCTGATTGCTGCACAATCTTTTAATCCCTTGTCACAAATACATACATGTTGATATGCACATGTAATCAATGTCTTGCGACTTCTTTGTTAATCAATAATTACCTACTCTAACACGAGTTGATAATAAAAACGTGGCTCGTGTGTAAATAAACAGCTATGCGCTCCGATCTTACATAGGTACCCTATACAACCTTAGTTTTTGTTTACCCTAAACCTCTTAAGGGGTCATTGTACTCATCATTATGAATAACTTTCACCATGGGACCGACGCTGAAATCGCGAAAAAAAAACAGCTGTTCCCTACATTTATGTTCGTATTATCTCGTCTAAATGTAGGGAACAGCTAATTTTTTTTTCGTGAGTTCAGCCTCGGTCCCATAGTGATCTGAATCATTTTGAAAGATATTTCTAATCCATTGTTTCATAGGTATGTTCAAAAAATTTGTCTCTTCAACAACGTTAATACAGTTAATGTTGTTGAACTGTCAAAATGAAACAGATTGTGATTGATCGTGTGTTACGCAATTCGGGTGCTGGATCGACTGGATCTACTTATGCTTTTTATGACGTAGAAGTAGTCCATGGGCGTACCTAGGGGGGGGGGGGGGGGGGTTAGGGCAGCTGAACTGTCAGTCTTTGGTCAGTGTTATGTTGTATCTTGATCAAAATATGATTCTCGATCATAACAAATCTGTATTTACAGAGTTGTAATCATTGTTCATGAATCATTGATCTCTAAGTTAGATTTGTTCCATCAAATGACTTTTTCATGAAATCATGTCATTTCAGAACAAATCTAACTAAAGATTATAATTCTGTAAAAATACGTAATATGGTGGCGAATCATATTTTTGAAATTGCAAAAAATAAAAAAACATGACTTCCGCGGGCTACCTTTGCGGATCCACGTTAAGAAATTTCTGATTTGCCCCCCCCCCGCCCTGGGCCAAAAGTTGGGTGCGCCCATGAAGTAGTCTTATTTATTTTTGTCTTCTTCACGTAGTACTCAATGTATCTTTTTTTTATCAAAGGGATTTATTTCAAATCTGGGAAAATACGGCTTACCTAAGTGATTTAGATAATACGGCTTAGCGAGATTTGAAAAAATCAAACCCAAAAATAAAACAAAAACTGATAAGTAGACGTAGGATTAATTTATTTATAAAATCAATATTTTTTTAAATAATTTCCACGCCAGTGACATCGCTGATCCAGTCGAGGTATCGTTGCACCCTGGTGAATACTGAGGGTTGCTCGTCGTTGCAGCCATCAGCACTGACGAATGATGCCACTCCCACCTGATACAGAAAAAAAACAATCTGCCTAGCCTTTTCCCAACTTGTGTACCAATGTTGGGGTCGGCTTCCAGTCTAACCGGATACAGGTACCATTATTTTACATGGAGCGTCTGCCTATCTGACCTCCACAACCTAGTAACTAGGTAATGGTGGTAAGACTTTCGGGCTTCTGACGACCCATAACGACTGTCAAAGATGCACGAATGACAGCCGGGACCAACGGCTTAACGTGCTTTCCGAGGCACGGAAGAGTCTCGGTATGTAAAGATGGTCACCCATCCACGGACCAACCCCGGCAAGCGTAGCCTAACCTGATGGATCGACCCGTGCGACTGTTATTACTTAGCCACGAGCTCCTCCACGTAATACAGTCAACCGCCCGTTAAATATAAAGGTTGACTTTCACTAGTTCATTGGCTATTTCAGGGGGTGAAATTCGGTGAAAGTATTCGTGAATGTGAACAACATAACATCACGCCTGTATCCCCGAAGGGTTGGGTAGAGGTGTACCTTTAGTACAGCCACATTTCGCCAGTTATGTTTAAGTCCCATGTAATAGAGGGCGACCCTATTGCCATCAACCGCGTACAAATCCAGACTCCGGGCTGCCACTGAGAAATTCCAGATGGAAAAACCCAATAACACTTTGCCCGACCTGGGAATCGAACCCAGGACCTCATGACCACTAGACGAACAAGGCAATCAAGACCAGCGGAACGAGGCAGTCAATTAATGAACAGATTTTTTTACAACATTTCCGAATTGGTGTCCTAATAAAGCTATTTATTACCCGACTACGGCGAAGCAACAACGAGGGTTATGATTTTGACCGGTATGTATGTGGTTATGTATGTTCATCTGTTCCCTCATAACTTCTAAACTGCTCATCATAATATGACAAATGAAATTGGAATATGGTGGCCTCTAGAGGACATAAAGTAATAACTAACTAATGTAAAAAACAAGGGTATCAAACAGCTTACTTAGTTAGTACATTTCAAATATATACAGGCTGTCAGGGACATCGACGCCTAAACTTTTACCATGGTTTCAGTACATGATTCTGAACGCCCCTGCGGTGAAATTTTTCGTCAGTAATTTAAAAAAAACAGCTGTTCTATACATTTTGACCGCGTAGGTGTTGCATTTTTCTATGAAACAGCAGATTTTTTTTAAAATAACCGACGAAACATTTCTACATAGGGGCGGGCATTCATAATCATGTACTGAAACCATGGTAACAATTTTCGCGTCGATGTCCCTGCCACCCTGTATATATTACTATTAATTATATAGACATCACAGACTGACAAATTAAAAATCTGGAGTCACACGTAATCTGTTCGATAACACGTGAGACTCTGGATTTTTAATTTGTCTTTCTGTGATATCTTGTTTATACCCTTTTTAGTTGATTTTTTTGTCGTTATTGGGTTTTAGTATTTTTTTTATATATTCATCAGTTACCCGCCTCTGAAAGAAACAATTTTTTTTAGACTCATTTTTTGGGTAACCATCCAAAAAATCAGTCTTTACCCAAATTGTTTTATTATGATAACAACATGAAAGAGATACCGATTCGTAAAAGTTTAATGAAACTATAATTTAATCACTATCGTTATCATCGTGACGTCATTATTACTTACTTAGTGAAAATAAAGTAATGTCTGCCCACCTATTTAACAGATTATGTATAACGTAAAAGATTGTAGGAAGGGAAAACCAAATTTATAGGATTTTACAAGAAGACTTACGAATGAACAAAGTTTTCTGGGTTATCCAATAAACAAAGACTAAAATGTACAGTTGGACAGTTTACTTGCCAAAGGAATGCCAAGCTTCACATTGCTGTAATCAGTGTTATTTTAAAGAAAAAACCTTTGATAAACACAACAGGCTCAAATCCTTGACATGGTTGTTCCTGCTTGGTTCTTTGACAACTATTTCCAGTAAACTGAAACAACATTTAGAGCGTTTGTCCACTTATGCGTAACCGGTTCGTATTCGATTCGCCTTCGTTTCTGATCCGTTTTGGCCATCCTAGTAATTGCATGGACGTTCGTGCACTCATTCGTATACGGTTCGTAAAATACTAGGATAGTCAAACCGGATCAGAAAAGAACACGAACCGGTTACGCATAAGAGGGCAAACGGTCTAAAGCCCGTATTACGAGACTCAAGCATTACTTAAAAGTTTCAACCAATCAAAAGGCTTTAAACGAGTTTTAAGTAATGCTTGAGTCTTGAGTGAGGTTCTGTATGGGCCTAAGATTGAATATATCTAACTGTCACATAGACAAATGGACGTTGTCGTAGTTTTATGACGTGCAAGTGACATTCAACAAACCGAATATACAATTTGCCTCTGAGGCGGAAATAAAGCTTATTATTATAATGATACTTGCCAAAATAACCTCTTCTGTTGCGTTGTAAAATATCGTCAAAGGGCCACCGTTATCACCCTGAAAAATATAAATTCATTTGTTTATCTACTTAGTGACATCACAAACATAAGTAGTACCTAGCCCAGTCAATATTGACACAAAAAAATGCAAAGGTCGCAAACGCGCATGTAACTACGATTTTTAGGGTTTCGTAGTAAACAAGGAACCCTTATAATTTCGCCATGTCCGTCTGTCTGTCTGTCAGTCTGTCTGTCTATCCGCGGCTTAGCTCAAAGACTGTTGGTACTAGAAAGCTGTAATTTGGCATGGGTATACATATTAATCACGCCGACAAAGTGGTAAAATAAAATCAAGAAACAAATTAACCAAGAAAGAGATTTTTTTGTCTTGGTTTCCTCCCCTACATAAAAAGTGAGGATGTTTTTTTTTTCCCGTCTAACCCATAGTGTGGGGTGGGTGGAAGGTCGTTCAAAAATATTGTGCGTGTGTGAATATCATTTTTCAATTCAGGGATCGTTTTACGAAATATTAAGCTTTAAAGTGAAAATTTTTGTTAGAGTCAAGTGTGTGTGTCCGTCTCAGCTAAATGGTTGTACTTGGATTAGTGAAAAAAATCACAGCAGTAGTATATATAACGAAATGAAAAGGAAAACTATGACAGCTAAGTAAGCTTTACTGGTTAACGAGTAATAATCGACCAACTTAAATTTGCAGTTTGAAAAACATGATCTCCCATACATTCCGTATGGGAGAAAATGTTTTTCAATTACAATGTTAAGTTTGTTCTTGGGATAAATTCATCCCAACTACGGAACCCTTCATTGTGCGTGGTCCGACACGCACTTGGCCGGATTTTTATATGTTGTTACGTCCCCTAAGAGTAGTTTATACCGAAGTTTGCAACCCTGAAAACCTTCTGCTACTCCCATGTTGCTCGAAAAACTGCGAAATTAAGACATGTGTTTCAGTTTTTTTTACGATAAGGACGCAAGCTTTTGATACAATACATTTACATTGCATTTACAGTACGGTTGCGAAGATACAGCTACTCAAATATGAGCATTTTTTTCCAAAAAGTGAAAAATTATCGATTTAGGGTCATTTGCCAAGACACCAACTTAATCTCATACCTATTACGAGTGACTACAGCTGATTACAGGGTCAACGGCTGCGGGTAGTGTAATTACTTAATTGACACTATGAGTTTAGAAAATCTGCTTTCTTTTTGTTTCCATAATCGATACCTATCAGGTCTCTGAAGTTTCGCCAGCTGAATTTAATATGACCCTGAATCGAGTAATTTTGTGTCAATTTTGATGTTGAAAGTTGCAGCGTCGGGTTTCGTTGCTAACTATACCTAAGCTGTTAAGAAAGGTGTACCTTGCAAGTGCCAGCATCTCCAGGGAAGGTACAGATGGTGTTCTGAGGGAGTTGGTTGAAGTAGTAGATGTTGCACACTGGGTCCGTTATCACCGTCATCAGCTTCTGACGAAGTGTAGGTGATACGAACGTCACTCCTGTGAAATAGAAAATCAGATGAATTTGAATGATTCGACTTCGTTCAGGTACTATTGAGTGTGATAAACTGACATTATGACAAACATTGCGAACAATGCTACACGAATCTTAATGTAAGTGTTTGGGGGACGAAGGCAATAATAATAAAGTTCCCCAATTAGATAAATAGTACTTGGGCGGCCGAGCTCTGCTCTGGTGAAAATAGAGAATGCTCATTTAATAGTATAGGAAAGTTCATACTAATTCCATGCTGTCATGTCATTATTCTAAGGTACTCGTAGCCATCTTGTTCTAAACTTTGGACGACCGAGCTCTGCTGGGGTGAAAATACGGAGAAAACGAATTTTCCTAGATATGAGACTTAGCTAGATAGATTTTTCGCCCCCATTTTTAAACCCTTATAATGCAACTTTCATCGAAATCGTTAGAGCCGTTTTCGAGAACGTGATTACAAATATAATTATATATATACATATACAAATATTGCTCGTTTGATAGTAAATATAGGATATTAATTTAATTTAACAAAATTTAATTACTGAAATAAAATGTGACATTTTTCTTGTCTAATTTTATTGTAATAGTGAAAAAAAACATGTGCGGAACGAAGTTCCTTCTCATGTAAGATTTAAATAAAAACAAAAACTTTTGACTATTGAGGCTTTGAAACTGAAATGTTTTATCGAAATTTCTTTTAGCTCGCATAGACTAAGCGTTCTTTCTGACTTTTTTCTTTTTGCTGGGGCTCCTAAAGGGTCTTAGCGTGAAGTAAAGTAGCGTTCCTCAAGAATTGGGCTAAAAACGAAAATAGGTTTTGTTTAAATCCGCCTGGTAGTACCAGGGATTAGCGCGTTCAAATAAACAAACTCTTCAGTTTTATTATTAGGCAGTCTGTAAGTATTATAGTCGGGGTACTTTGGACAAAGAAAACTCCAACTATTGTGCGTGTAAACGGTGTATAATATGAGAAACGAAATGTATACAGTGTGTCAGGGACATCGACGCGAAGCCGGTTACCATGGATTCAGTACATGATTCTGAACCCCCTGCGTTGAAAAACATCTGTTCCCTACATTTTGACCGCGTAGGTATTGAACTTTTCTATGAAACAGCTGATTTATTTTTTAGGTTCAGAATCATGTACTGAATCCATGGTAGCCGGCTTCGCGTCGATGTCCCTGCCATCCTGTATGAAATAACACAGAACTTAGAGAAACATAAATGGACGGCTCGCGAGGCGCAAGAGTACGGTCGCCGAGCGCGTGCGCGGTTGTTGGGTGTTTAAAACGGACTGGCTTAGCGAAGCTTATTGCCTAATAATAAAGCTATTAAGTAAAGTTATATCGTGACCAACCTTCAGCTGCAATGCCCCACCCGGACACGGTACCCCCTAACCCCGCGAAGTTGAATGACGATATGTTCCGGTACGGGAGGTGGATCGTATTGATCATGTCTGGAACAAGTTACGTAAATACTACATCACAATCGGTATCCATTTCTGATAAATTTATAGGTATGTTGGTACTTTTAGACAAGGAAGGGAAAAAGTGTACACTTCTTTGGTAACCACAAAACCGTAGACCAACATACCTAAATGGCGAACAGTCGGTACATTCTAGAAGATATCTACAAGAACTGACAGCCAGGTACCATAATGGACTTGAATGTCACTCACCTGAGTGGCATTCAAGTCCATTATGCTATGCAGTCCATAATGCATGCGTATGCATTAGATACTTAGGTACTTCTTTTGCCTAGAAATATCTAAAAAGAGTATTTCTGGGTACCTGTCCCCAATGTGATCAGGTCTTTCGAAACAAAACTAGGTTAAAATATTATCACATCACCAACATGACAATGAGGTCTAGAGAAATCTCGATTTGTAAATACCTAAGTCACCATCAGGGTAATGGTACAGAAAACCAATCATTTGTATCATCTGCCTTAATGCAACCATGTTGGGGTCAGCTTCCAGTCTAACCGGATGCAGCTGAAAACCAGTATTTAAAATGGATTGACTGCCGATCTGACTTCCACAACCCAGTTATTGGGTAAAACGAAACCCCTTGGTAAGTCTGGTGGTCAGACTTTCGGGTTTCTGACGACCCGTAACGACTGCCGCCCGCCGTAACGGCTTATGGCCGAGTTCTATAATGTACGGACCGTTATTGGTTAAAATTAAGACTCTTGTATCTCTATGAAGCAAGGACCTCATAGCTTTGCATAGTAGACCCTCCCTTATGGAAGTAGCTATCACAGGTAAAATTTAGGTTATATTATATAAGGTTAATTGCATTTGTTTATAGGAACCGAGCCAAAATGCACTTTCCAAGGCACGGAAGGTACCTTTGTAAAGATGATCACTCGTCCAAGGATCGGTCACGGCAAGCATAGCTTGACCTGATCGATTGACCCGTAGCCTTGTCATTGACATTTTCTACAAGCGAAATCTTACAAACCTACCTGTAAGTTGTATAACATTGGCGAGCTTGACCAGTGCGATGTCATTAGCGAAGGTGTCCGGATCGTAGTCAGGATGGATGACCAGCTCAGCCACGTTCACCACTCGGCGACCATTCTCGTAGCGGTCGTACAGTGAATGAGCGCCAAGAATGGCCTGGAAACAGCAGTACTCGATAGGTGTAGACCAACAGTCGGCAACGGGCTGACTGCGGTCCGTATCCGGACCGCGTAAGGTCGGAACTTGGACCGCCAAATATTGTTAAACGTGTTACCTACTATTCAATTTAAACAATATTTTTAAATTTCTTCCACGTAGAATCTAATTCGTTTAGTTAGTTTAGCTTAGTAGGTAGCCACAGCTGCAGTTGCTATCCTGTGGTGCTGTGTGGCGTAAGAGAGAGCGTTTGAGTGCGGGTGCAAATATCAACGGCGCCGTCGAGACCTATCAAAATCGAAAGATAAAATAATTTCGAAAAGAAAAGCTCGTATGGTAAAAACCATTTTAGCGGTGGGTTTGGCGTGTACGGTTTTTCAAAAATGTTAAAAAAAACAGTTACTTGGGCATTCTCGAGCGCGTCAGATATTCATACTACGTATGCCCCAAGTGCCTCTGATAACAACGGTATACTAATCTGCCGGTTTGCGTGGTGGGGGTAGGTATATAAAGTAGTCAAAAATGCAAAAAAAAAAAATTTACTCGAGCGCGTCAGATTTTCGGAAGGGGTGTTAAGTAGGCCCCAAGGAAGCTCCCTTTAAAAAAACTGACGATTTCGGCGTGACGATAAGTTACGATGAATTTTTGAAAATGCAAAAAAAAAAGGTTTTTTGAAATACTCGAGCGCGTCAGATTTTCATAGGGTAGGTTTATCTCGGTATCCTGAAAGCATATTTTCTTAATCTGACAAAAATGTTGGTGGGTTCTTTTAATCTGACCGAAAAAGGTTTTTTGGTTTCGTTTTTTTCCTTTCTTTCTCCTTGATAAAACGGGGAATTTAACATTCGAGAAATATACCGTCGGGTCTTTTCTCTCTCTTCAATCGGCGTCATACTGAGGGCACATAGGTCTACGGTAGGGGACCGTAAACATATATAATATATCGCGTAACTTTTTCCGAGTCCACGAAAATTGTCGAGAAGCTTTAGAAAAAAAAAAAAATTGAGATATAATAATAGTCACATAAACACCCTCAGTTTTAGAGATATACTCAAAAAATCGGGAGTTTGAGTTTTTATGATGCTTCAAGTCAAAAAGTTTTAACTTTGGACAAAAATGTAAAGAGACCTTTTTTGTGTAAAATAAAATTACCTTTTTTGTTTATTTAAACTTTTTTTATGTAAAATGTATCGTTCGACTCGACTTATATGCCGCAACGCGTTTTTCGGAAGACGAAATGGCTCCTCCACACTTCCGGTCATGCGGAAACTGGCAGATTTTATATTTTTAGTAAGTTTTAGATTATATTCTTCAAAATAAAAAAATAAAAAATCGCGCTCGAGAATGCCGGATTAACGTTTTTTTTTTACAAGTTCGCGACCCTATAACTCGGCGGCGTCAAAGACTTATCGTCAGATTAGTTAAATTTAGTCTTAAAACACTAAAATCAACCCCCAATATCTTAATCTGACGCGCTCGAGTATTTCAGACTATCGATTTTTTTTTACTAATCTGATCGTCTATCCTAGGCGCGCGTCACTACATATAGAGCTATATACTTTACAAGGTTGTTCTATTAGGTCTAAGGTATCTCTCATATCTTAAACTGCCACGCTCGAGTATTACCGAAAATTCCCCTATTCGCCTCCCTAACTATTATAATAATAACCTTGTACTTATATTATTAAAAAAAACAACAAAAAAGTAAGTAAGATTATGAGCTTTTTTTTTTCTAGATTTCTATTAAAATTTGCAACAGTGTCCGGACTCCACTTAACATTACTTGCCGACCCCATCCCGCACCACCCCATCTTTTATGCGTTCAAAAAAAAAGCTATCAGTTATTATATCTATCAGCCGTTTTCGATCATCTCAGTGTAAAGTTGTTTTCAGTGTTTCTTTAACATAAGATATTCATCATCTCATGATGATGAATATCTAGTTCATACCTATAACAGTCTACTGCTGGACATAAGTGTCTCCAATCACCAGCCATTTAGTAAAATTCACGGCCACACTCATCCAACTGCTACCCTTCGAAAATCGGCACTTCACCTTGACTGAGATCCTCAAGATTATTCTTGACGCAATTCTCAAGTGTTTCGGCTAAAATGATGATGATGAACTCGAGAAAATTATCTATCGGGTGTAAAAAGACACTTTCCGAAGCCGAAAGCCACATATTCTACCCATTATTTGCATAATTTTTTTCCACTAGACCATACCTGGGAATCCACTGGTTCTGGAGATATTGAAGGTCAAAGTCACATTTTTTTTTTTTACTTTTTCACGAAAATGAATTCTATGCGATAATACGAAACTTTTTTCCAAACAAACATTACCTGAATTTTAGATTTATCTTCAAATTCAAAAGTCATTTATTCAAACTAGGCTGATAATCAGCACTTTTCGAACGTCAAAATTACATAAGACAGTCCCCCAAAACGCCCACCCTTCACCACTTCCTAGTGCGTTAGCTGGGAAGAAGAAGTGGCGCAACAAACTCCCCAGCAGCACAGCTGTCTGTTCAGTTAGAAAGAAAAAAAAATGACTCTATATAATAGTATTCAACATACTTAATTAACCTAATTTAAATTATTATCCATATGTTAGCTAGCACACGCCAATATACCAAACAAAATCATCGAGAACTATACTCGGGCAGAAATAAAAACTAAACGTAAACAAAACTTAACGTCTTAATAAAAGCCTCCAGGCATAAAGGGCGTGCCCGCTTACATAAAGCTGTAACTGGAAGTTATAAATGATAAACTAGGACCATCGAGGTAAAATAAATAAACAGTTAATTACTAATAACAATAAATAATATGATCTATTGTCGAGGTCACTAGTTACATATTGCAATACAACTCATTAAAAAAAAACATTGTAATGAGTAGATTATGTCAACAATAAATTAAAATTAAATGAAAAATAAACAATTATATGAACTCATATAACCTGTCAGTAGGTAAGCTAATTCTGGTGAAAGAACATAAAAATTGTCTTGAGTTAATCACAGCGACCAACTATTCTTATCATTTAAGTTAGTCGTTGATAGAATAGTAGGTATGCCTTTGAACAAAGGTTGGATTTTACTTTCGTTTTAAACGCATTAAAAGGCAAATCTAGCAAAGAAGAGGGTAACTTGTTATAAAAGGTTATACCAAGCCCAACAAATGAGTTATGAACCTTATGAAGCCGGTGAAAAGGAACTCTTAGTTTTTCCTTATTTCTAGTGTTAACATTGTGAAAATCACTGTTCTTACTGTATAAATGTATATTTTGCCTAATATATAAGATGTTGGCGAAAATGAATTGAGATGCCACTGTGAGGATACCAATATCTTTGAAAAAATCTCTCAGAGAAACTCTGGGGCCTAGCTGGTAAATAGCTCGAACAGCTCGTTTTTGAAGGACAAATATATTTTGAATATCAGCAGCTTTGCCCCGCAGCAGAAGACCGTAGGACATAACGCTATGAAAATAACTAAAATAGACTAATCGAGCTGTATCGACGTCAGTGTATTGTCTTACTTTCCTGACGGCGTAGGCGGCAGAACTGAGCCTTCCCGCTAGGCTCGATATATGTGGGCAATCTTAACAGATTACGCATTTGAAGTTACAAAAACGCAATGAACAACAAGTACCTACCTACATAGCGTAGGGGCGGAGCTTAACTAACACTGAATCCGTTCATTCAAGCGTGGGTTCGCGTTACATTGCGCGCAATAAAAACTTGTTTCTTTTTACTAAAAAAAAAAAAAATTACGGTTCCCAGCAATAATTTTTGCGCAAAGCTACTTAGCTATACGTACAGTATGCGTAGTTTACGGCTTTGTGATGTGTCTTTTTACACCCTGTATGTAAAATCTAGCCCAACGGCTATCAAGCCAGATTTTACATAGATAATTGATATGGCAGGCGCACTGCTACTTTAGCTTTCATAATAAGGGGGCGTTTATTAATTACGTGAGGTGATTTTGCCGATTTTTCGATCCTCCGGACCCTTGGTGAGGTGTCGTGAGATTTGACTCGACCCCCTCCCTCTCCCCCTAATCTCACGTGAAAGTTTTCAAAACGTGAATTTGTTAATACTTAATACACAGTGAAAGGAACTTCGTTCCAACTGGGTGTCCCACGACACTTCTCGTTTTTGTGTAGGATTTAACTTGCCATATTTTAGTGGACAAATATGTTTTACTTAAGTTTTCTCGCCATTTTACACTGTCTCTTGCGGGAAAAACAATTAGGTGATATTTGCCGAGACCCCCCCTCCCCCACGTGAGATTGGGTGAGAGTCGGTGCGACCCCCTCCCCCACCTAAACGCGTCACGTAATTAATGAACGGCCCCTAATCTGTAGGCTCTTTTGACCACTCTGGTTCTCCTTCGGATCACCTAATACCAGATTCTATCCCTCGAAGGGATTATATTCTATTCTATACATCATTTTGTTGCTACATTCATTACCTGCACATGGTTGACCTCTTCTCCGTAGTGGAACAGGCAATGAGCTGCAGTGATGACCCACTCTTGGCTTAGGAGAGAGCCGCCGCAGAAACCCAGCTCTCCAGTCGTGCCAACTCGAGAATATAGGGCCACCTAAATGTTAAGTTTTAACAAAGAAGTATTTAAATATTTACCTAAAGTATTTTTTGGCAGTTCAGGAATTTCAAAAATATCTAGTAGGGTAACACCACTTTTGCTTCTGTGGCACCCCTTTTTTGATCCCAGTTTAAACAGTAGGAAGTCGTGGATGATCGGTTTGCGTCGTTTGCGAACTGTCATGTTAATTTTGACTGAGTGCTTTAAATACTCAATGTATAGTTTGCATAATTTTATCAGTTCTTTTTTACGAATAGTAACCTAAATAAAGAAATTGTTTTCTAATTTCTGTAGCTTTCCGACTGTTTTTACATTCAAACGACTACCTAGTCAACTTTTGATACTTTCCTACAAACAGGCACATCGCCAAGAAATTTTCTAGCCAGAACTTAGCCAGGCCAGGCCAGGCTCGGTTTAACTTTGAAGCCAGAATTTAAAATCCTTGTTACACAGTTTACTTTGGTCAAACACTTGACTATCAATTTTTCAAGACTTACCTGAAATGGTCTACCATTCTGCTCAGAACTCTCTCCCCCCACAATCCTGGCTGAATGTCTGGCACATCCCTCACCTTCACACACATTTCCACTTGCACCCAGCACAAACAAAGGCCACAGATATATTAATTTTGCCAACATCTCACTATTGATTTACAAAATACTAGTGCGATGTCGTCTTGAGAGTATCAACGTGAGAAAAATATTTTATCTCTTGGTGACGAATTTCGAGTGTTAGTAATGTGATAGTTGATATCAATATCCCGATATCTTGATAACAGATAGTCGATAACAGGAAATACTTTTGACCTAGTCTCATCTTTCGGAGCAACTGTAAGAAGGTAGGTAGGTACTTGTAATACTTCATTTCTTTTATGAACGGTTTATCACCTCCGCATAAATTCCGTCTCACTTATCTGGGAGAAGGATTATTTCATATGTAAATTTTTTCATTTATCTGGTGGATAGTGCGTATCTCGCTGTGTGAAAAGACCCTCAATTTGGTTAATTTTAACTGAGGTAATTTATATTTATGGCAGAAATAATAAAACACAGAATTATTTGAAAACATCATTTATTTTATATTCTCATCAATAAAGAAAGTTCTTTAAAATAAAATAAGTATAAACATAGGTTTACGAAACATGCAGTGATCAATGTGGCAGTAATTCGGCGACATAAGGGATCCTATGCGCCTTACGAACAGCACCACACTCGCCAAATATACAATAACCATAACACGAATAGAACTAAAAATGTGTGTACGTAATATTATGAAATGTGAAATTTAGTTATATAATTATTATTTACTTATAAAAATTAACAATTTGTGAAATTGGCAGTAAAAATAATCATTACAAAATTAATGTTCATAATAGAAATACGTCATTTCGTAGAAGCACTTATGAGGCGATCAAGCATACTTACAACTTGGATTACTATGTACCGCCGGTCGCCGCGCCCGCCGCGCTACAGAGCCGACCTATCATCTACTCGCCCTTCACTAACAACGAGAATCTAAGAAGAAATCTGATAATTATTATTTTAAATGCGGCATCTGTAAGCGGACAGCGGCGACCGACGGTCGGAGAGAAGACACTTTATAATGAAAATTAAATCTAATACAATTTATGTACGTAGCTTACGTTATCATTTATCTCGCATTGCTCACACGTAGCAAAGCTGTCGATATAATTAGTAAAACGTCAATCCACTGGGAAATCGTCTATTGAATGTAAATGCGGTTACAATCCTCCGTCGTCTTAGCTAAGTTAAACATTATCAAATGCGAGTCAAATTCCGTCGATTGGTATTACATTGGTCATAATAGTTTTAAACTTTTTTTTATTGTAATTTGAATCATTAGTAAATCGCACGACATACATTTCTAGTTCAACTGAATTTACATTACACTAGCTCCATTTTTTATATTATTAAATAAAATATATATATTCTCAATCTGAATTTAAACACTAAAATCATCTATGTATAAATAGCGACGCATTTAGAATTTTATAATAATAATATGTATTTCATTTAATCATAATCGTTTCATATCATAACAATTACACTTTCGAGGGGTGGGATCGTACATACCAGGATAAAATCTACTATAATATCTTCAATCTTCGATACGAATATCGAACAATAAATACGGTTTACGAGGGCGAACGATCGAACACTCAGATACCGAACAGTCTCAAATAACGTTTCGTACGCAACAAAAAAATAATATTAATAATAATAACATTGAACCGTGTCGACGGTTGATAGTGCCGCGAGTCGACAATTTCGTCATTAGCAAAGCTTACAGCTGCAAGCGTCGTGAGAAATGCGCGGCGCCCGTCGGAGCTGCGTGCGAGGCGTGCGCGCACCCGGCGTGCGAGCGCCGGCTCGCGAGCGCGCGTGCGCGCACTGCACGCGGCGCGAGGACGCCGCGCGAGCGTAATGAGGAAACTTGCGCCCGCCTCCACACGCTCCTTAACTGTTTAGCTGTGGACATCAAAGAACATTGCTTACATATTCATCTAATCCTAAAAATTGAGAATCAAACAACAATAATTGAAAAACAGAAAGCATTCAAGATTAACAAGCAAGAGTTAAATTGCCTAAATGAGGAAAGCAAACAGGCCGTAAAGGTTAGTCATAGATAATAATAGAATGGTGCAAGGTGCAAGTAACGAATTATGATGAAGCCAACCTCGATTGTGATGACCCACATTTCTAAAAAGAAGAATATTAATGGATGTAAGTGTTAACACTTAAAATGACGAACAGAGTTAATACAACAAAGAATGATGTGCTTACAAATAAGCTGTCACTGAAGACATGGAAAAAGACAACATTAAACTGTAACGACTGGAAATTTCACGTAATGAAATGTAATGGAACATTCAAACCCAAGACAATATTGTCAAACCCCCAAAACCAACATCTGGTACGGAAATACCCACGTGCCGCGTACTAAAAGGTTTCTATGGTGAACAAACGAAGGAGATGAGAGTAACTGACGCCTCTTCGAGCGGCAAGGAGCGAAGCCTAATTATGAAAGGAAATAAAACGCCATCTTTAAAATGGTTCTAACTTCTATGGATGATTCAGCCAACTGGCTCATAAAGGTTGAAAGTATCTATGATGGACATGATTCAGGCAATTTGCTCATAAAGAAGGCTCTATGATATCCTTTGTAGATTATAAACTCTAGTTTTAGTGTGGAAAGTAGGCAGGTAGGAAGACTATTATCTAAACCCTCCTTGAAGTTTAATACCGGCTATGCTCACAGCCTTAGGGCTGGCACACATCTGGCGAGGCGCAACTCTGCGCATTCGGCACTGCCAAACAAATATCGACCTTCCATTAGCTTGAGAGCGCGTGTAAGCGGAAAAGGCCGCGCGTCTCTGGTTATTTATACTCAACTTTATTTTAAGGCACGCAACATTGATATTTCTTTGGCGGTGAAAACTGCGCCGCGGTGCGCCTCACCAAATGAGCGCCAGTCCTTAAGATTTTGACAGCTCTAGTTTTGAAAGAATCTTGACCCAGCAGTGAACAGAATTACGACACCATAATCGTAATATAGAAGAATCTTAAGCCTCGTTCACACGAGAAGAGTTTGTCGACCTTCGAGAGGTGATAATATTCCGTGCGATTCTCCAGCACACTAATTGCGTAACACATTTTCAATCACAATTCGACTGATTTTGAAAGAAATTCGTAATATCGTCGGTCGGAGTCATTACTGGAACATCTCTAAAATGTTGAGTTTTGGACTAAGTATGCAGAATGATAAAAAATCTAATACTCTTTGCATTTAATTTTTTATCATTCTGCATACTTAGTCCAAAACAGAAAATTTTTGAGATGTTCCAGTAATGACTCCGACCGACGATATATTGCTTCATATGTTTGAAAAATTCGTCTGCTCGACAACGTATCGCGCAATTAATGTTGTTTTATTGTTATAATAAAAGGGACTGCCATTGAAAGCAACTACCCCGTTGCGCACGTATCCCGCGTGGTCAATCTCGCCTTAACAGTCGAAAAACTATTTTCGTGTAAACCGTCACACCTGTTGAAGACCGTCAAAGTTGCAAAACGCCAAAGCCCCGTATCGCCTATAGTTTGTGGTACCAACATGGGTCATGCAGTGCCGGATGTGCCTACGGAGCGTATAGCTGAGAGAGGAGGGTGACTGACTTTTTCTTGAGCGTGAAGAAGGAGCGTCGCTTGGGCTCGTTGTTGGCGGGCGCGGGCAGCGTGTGCGAGCGCGGCGCGGGCGCGGCGGCGCGCACGCGCAGCCCGTCCTGCCACCACGCCATCTCCGCCTCGTCGTGCGCCTGCAGCAGGAACTCCGCGCCGCTGCTCAGTCTGGGGACACGATGCAAGTTGTTTAATATCACATCATTATAACAATAACATTTACTTGTAATCAGGCGTAAGAACGCCGCACTTTCGTCGTGTACTTCCGGAAAATATGTCGCTATGCTTTGCGAGCAAGGTTGAATCTTATCTCCAAACTTCAACAGGATAAGGTTTTACTTATCTTTGTGAAACCTAAAAAACCGTGTCTAAATCATACCTGAGACGGAAGACATGCTTCTTCTTGGTGTAATTCGCGGCGACCTCGACGACGGCGCCGTTGAGGTCCAGCGGTGCCTCGCCGCGCCAGTTTGCCTCGGGCGACGACTTGTACGCCTTCTGGTCTTTGTAGAACGACATGCGACCGTCCTTAGCCACCACGTACACCTTGTCCCATGATCTGTGAAGATTAAAAAAAATATTATTATTATAATAAGAGGCTGAATTTTTCTATTGTTTGCTAAAGTTACGATAACAACATTACGTTTTCAAAGTAACGCAAACCTCGAGTTAACCTGAAAGTCCATTCACGCCTTATCTGCTGTGAAATAACATCACACATGATCTTTCAGCAGAATAACTGAATACAGACTTGATTTGGCTTACAGAAAACTGGGGTGTAGAAACCACATTCATAGCAAAACAGGTAGATTTTACCGAGTCTACACTTGACCATGGCCGGTGAGAATTTGACCAAAACGAGGGAGACAAAAAGGCATTGACCCTTTAATTATACCTTCGAAATAAAACCCAATACTAATTTGAATTAAATACGTGTGTATAGTTCATAGTTCCTCACCTGTTGGAAGCTCGTTTGGCAGCGGACTCCCATTCGTGTTTTCGCACCAAGGTCCCCTCTACGCCCTCGTCCTCACTCGCGGGACTAGCGCCCTCTGTACACAACATACAACTATCGTACACACGTTCTCACACAAATTGTCATATACACGTCATTAGATTAGGTAGCTTTTGAACCGTAAGAGAAACCTGATTAAGAAAAAATACTTATATATTGTGTGTCACAGGAATTCTTCGTAACAAAAGCCCACTAATTCTGATAATGACTTAAATCTAACATCTAATATTGCTCTTATTAAATTATTTTTGTTCTAAAAGGTGATAGGTTTGATACGCAGGCGTCATGTCCGAACCTAACAATTTTGAATGAAAGCCACGCATAAAAAGTTGCTTTATTGGCTAAACTAGGAAAGTGAAACATGCGCGTAACAATCACAGCAGCACAAACAAAGCTCATCGCGTATACACATCATAAGGCGTAAACAGCGGGTGTACGGTCGTGGATGGACAGGTTGGACTTACCTACAGTCAAAGTTATTAATTGAGATGGTTCTTCCTAAGATGACCTTGGATGACTTAAAAATTATCCTTTTGTGGAGTGGTGGTGCACTTCACTAAAGGGGAAAATCCTGAAGTGAACTTCAAATATTTTTTTGCAAATAATTGGATTTAAACAATTCTAATCGCGAATTCGCCACCACCTAATGAACAAACATGGTGATCAATGCTCGAGTCTGCTCTGTATGAGAAGAGATCGCCTGCAGTGGGACAGTATGCTGGTATTATTATTAATATGTATTAGAGCTATTTAGGTTTCTTTCAGTTACGACAAATCTTGTCATAAATCAGCTTATCATCCAAACTTGGGAGTTTCTTTTTAATTCAAAAAGTATTTAAGTAATATTTCTTCAGAAACGTGTGTAACATTACAGTTCAAGTTTGTGTCGAAACCCCTCTAAGGGATAGTCTTGTCCATCCATCACCGTCCCCAACCACGGATACCTTCATCGTCGCTATGATGAGTTCCGGCCAGCAGTTTCTTCGCCGTTTTCCATCGGAAACTCCTGAACGGCGACTTGCTTCGAGACCGCGACTTCACCTTACCGGAACTAGACGGCGTAGCTGGTGTGGAACTTGTTCCGGGTGCTGTACGTGCCAGAATGGGAATAGGCAGGGTACCAAGGAAAGTGCGACGTTACAACAAATGATCGTGTAAAGGAGTATCGGTAGGTATAACGATTTTTTTTTTCAAAAGGACAGGCCGCGTTGTGGTGGTCGGGACGAGGGAGAAAAAACAAAAAAACAAAAATAATTCAAAGCAACATAAAACAAAATTGCGTCGCAGCAAAAACAAAAGCGTTTTCATGCGATATTGAAAACATTTTTTCTTAAAACCTGACATTTAAAAGTAGTAGGTAAATAACAAAAACACAGATGTTATCATGCAATTTAGGGTACACATACACTGTACATGTTAGGGTACCATATCGCCATTACTTGACAGTGGGTTAAGAGTTTCATTTACATTAATTAGTCCTGATTCAACTTTGAATAAATGTGTGCCTCCATTTGAACTCAGACAGCAGTTCTTAGTAAATTAATCATTGGCATTACTTCTTATTGTCAACTTTACAAGCTGTACTACTTTCATTTTGGCATATAAGAGAAAATACACCACACAATCGTAAGACCCAACGAATGTGCTGATTGATTTCTGCTTCTAAATAATTTCTCTTTGAATAGGCTCTATCACCTGCTATACCAGGCCTATGTGAATTTTCATTCCAAGTTCCGTTACACAATAATCACAAAAGCACATTCAAGTTTGAACCATACCACAGTCACTATAAGATCTACGTTACCACTACAATACTCACTGGACAGGCGTGCAGGTTTGGCAGGCGTCTGCTTGGAGGTCGAGGGTCGGGGCGGGGAGTCGGTCTCGGTGACGGCTTGCGGGGTGGCGGCGGGGGCGGCGGGGGCGGGGGTAACGGGACCGGGGAACTGCTCGTCCAGCTCTGCATGCGTACATTACATCTACGTGCTAGTTACGTCTACACTACGTGCTTACACATGCTTACATTACGTATTACTTCTACATGCTACGAACTGTGTACTCGGTATCCTGATTTTATTGAATATCTTTCTCAACTTTAGTGGAACTTACATACTTATGACTTTATAAGACTGTATATTAAAAAAAAAAAACGATCTTGCCCGACTAGTTCCGACCTCGAACGGGGATTATTATACTTGGCAAACGCATTGAACGGTAACCCAAAGTGGGATACGACTATGTTAATATTCTTAATTATAAAAAAAGATTATAAAATATATTGCAATAAAACTTTTAAACACGAGTACACAGCTGTAAATAAACATACATGCTACACATACGAGTTACCTAATACGCTACATAAATTAAGTTTCCAAGTTATTTCGTTCTTATTAAAGAACATAGGACAGTCGACATTCCAGTTAATATACCCTACCTAATTTCCCTGCATTTTCAATTTATTTTTTTGTATGATGAAACAAAGCATGTTATATCCCTTTTTTAAGCAATCAATATGGTAAACCATAGCCCCGTGGTTAAGTGATTAAAAGTGATGACTAGAATCTGTGCCCATTATTAAAATAATTGAATATACTTACTTCTTATATCGTATAGTATAAATATATAAAGCTATAGACAAAGCTGATGCATAACATAGGAAGCAAAAGACAGTGAAGCTATAGTAAGTAGATACAGTGTGATACCTACCTTGTTGGAGTCAGCTCCATTTTGTGTAAAAGAGTACAGAAAGCATCGAACACGACTTAGAGATAATATAATAATAATAAAATTGCTGGAAAGGAGTTTTCGAGCTAGCTTCCCCACTAGATAGTGTTAACGTGACCTACCAGGATAACGTCTACAGTGCGACAAAATGTTGACGACACCTTATCTCACGTCAAAATGTTGACGATACCTAAAGGTACAATTCCGTAGCCGAAATACATAGAAACCAGAGTGTCGCGGCGACACGTCGCTTGCTGCTGCTGCCTGCCGTCGACTACGGACTTGTACCTTTATCTCACGTCAAAATCAGTGCGACAAAATGTTGACGACGCATTCTCAAATTGGAAAATGATGGCCGTTTACAACAAAACCTTGTCGCACTGCTCAAGTTACCCTGGCCAGCCCAGTCCCATTCACTGTTCAATGTTCTTATCTTATTTATTGTGTTCAATTTTTGTTTGAATATTTCTCTTAACACACTCGTATTATGAAAACTAAATATGCATAATTTATAAAGAAGTGAATGTCGATCGTCGAAAGTTTTTGGCATATTGTAGTTTTAGTTTTAATATACGAGTGTTTCGATATGATACGTTTTGGAAGACACACAACCACCAAACTAGCAGGGATTCTATATGAAATGACAACTCCACATTAAAATGAAACAGAGATAGTACAGACATGTGAGACAGAGTATCAAACCATCACCGTGATTAGCAGTATGACGTCACAATATGGTGTATAATGAAATATATACGGTTATAATTTAAAAATAAGTAATATATTCTAAAAATATGATGAGAGTAAGACATTAAAATATCGGGGTATAAAACAGTATGGAAATCTGTGAAGACTTTCATAATATATAGTTCAAAAAATTAAAAGGTTTTAAGCCCCGACCGATGATCGAAATGAATCAATGATAATAGTATTTTTTATGATGATGAGTTGACAGAAAGAAAACCATCACCTTAATAAAACGACGTGTAGTGTGAAGAATAAATTGAAATCGTGCAATAAAGGAAAACTGTGCTAGAACCCCAACTACGGTTTACGTAATAATAACCTACATGGAAGAAAATTCCTTAATACGTACAATAAAAGCTTTCAAGCTAATAATAAAATTAATCACAGTTAATTAACTAACTCCCCAAGTGTTCTAACTATTTCGAGCGCAGTGTAACCCGACAGAAATACAGAGTACACCCATTTTAAACTACCGTAGAAGCTCATGCCAACAGCCGGGTATATTTTTACAACGGTAGGTTTATAATAAGCGCTCTTATTACCTGGCTGGGAATGCGGTCGCTCTTGGGCCTTCTCAGCCGCTTTAGTGGATGTTCTCCTTACGACTACGTGTGCATGTGTGGACAACACATCGGTAAGTAACGGCCCTTCCTCACACGTGATATTCCATCGACTAACGGAACCCACCCTAATTGCATAACACACTTTTACTCACGATCTGAAAGATTGCTACTCCATTGCGTCATTTGTTTAAAATATTCGTCTGCTCGACAACATCAATAACGCAATGAATGGTTTTGAATTGTCAAAACGAACGGCATTGCCATTGTAAGTGTGTTACGCAATTACCCCACGGGACTTTGGTATCCATTCGATATTCGAAACGATAGTTAACTGTCATTAGGGCTGGTTTTGTTAGTCGACTGAATAAGCGAATAAAAAGGGCATAAAGTAATTCACACGTAAAGCGGCAAGCATTGCCGTAAGCCTTCTTAGGCTGTAGTGCGAAATGTGCTTAATTTCTTTATACTTAAAGTCAAAATTCCTACACTTCGTCTTAGATAAAAGTATACTTTATAAAAAATTCTAATTGTAAGTGTTATTGCATATGCAAGCAGCATTCACCGTTATGGTGAAAGTTAGTGGAAGTTCCAGATATCGTTCTTTACTGAATAGTTGACATTTTGATTCGACAGTGCTAGAAGACATTACACATGCGTGCTTACATTGCAATCCGTGAAACGTAGTGATGTTAATCTTTTAGAATGGGAATGTTCTTCTCTGTGTTTTTGACTAGATAGCCATACATTAATTTTACTGTTTTTTTAATTTTTTTTATTGAAACCTAGCATATCTATTTTTTTTGGAAACAAAAATTATACCAATTGTCAATTTAAAGTTCAAATCATAGTTTTGGAAAATTTTGTCACTTTTGGACAAGAATATGGTACTGTAAAAGCTCGATCAATGGTAAATTCCATCAGAGACTTAATTTTTAAACTTGACAAAACACGAGTAGAACTCAAGAAAACCCCATAATTTTCTACGATTGTGAGTGTTCTGCGATTCAATTGCATACCATAAAATTCAAGCAACATACCATAAAATGGTATGCCACAGGCAAGAAACTTGCTTCGTGTCAATGGGGTTTTATTTCTGGATGTTTATTGATCGTGCTTCTACAATACCAAATATAAAAATCAGATCATGTCTATATCACTTCGACAAGCCAATCTTCAATGTATCGACACCTAACCTAATTTCTCACAGATTCATCTGTCGGTATAGTTAAGACAGAGACACATACCCTGCGGCTGCGGGTCCTGCGGCGTGTGCGCGCGGTCCACGGCGTCCTGCGCGGCGGCGGCGGCGGCGGCGGCCTCGGCGGCCTCGCGCTCGCGCTGTTCGCGCTCGGCGGCCTCGGCGGCCTCTTGCCTTCGCTTCCTCTCTTTCACTTCGAACTGAAATGGTTGAAACAGTATATGAAGCAGCCGATCGATTCTGTAAAAATCTCACCGTGAAAATGTAGGTGAAGTGAGCTGTCCATAGTGTCAATCCCTAGGTGCAATGACAGCTCACATCAAGCTCACTTCACCCAAGTTATCACGGTGAGATGTTTGCAGAATAGCACGGCTGGTATGCTACAGTAAGCGGCCGTGAATATGACACTACAAGACCCGCTTACGTCATAAATCAATTTAGCGCTTTACATATTTAAAACTTCATCTTGTCTCTGTCATCTTCAAACGATTGGCAGAAACAGAACGATTTTTAAATACGTTTAGCGCTAGACTTATTTAGTGATAGTAAAGCAGGCGGACCCGAGTGTTAATTAAAATTTTTCGGTTTTGTAGAGCGTCGTTGTGTGACAGAATTTTTAACAACTAGATATGCCAAATGTACCGGCCGCGTACTGTAATGTTGGGTTCAGTTAGTTGATTCGTGCTCGGCTTTAGTATTAGCGAGGATTTTGTAGCTTTTCCTTTATTTCGATATACTTGCCACATATAAAGATCACAATATACAACGTTTTATTTTAAGTACTTGGCGAAACTTCACATACTTGTTGGGTTTTTTAAGAAAAAAAAATTGTTTGTGAAGCTTTTTAGGCAGCGATTTGATAATTGAACGAGCATTGAGTGTGAAATTTCAATGACGCGTCACGTTTAGGAACATTTCGTTACAAGAGAGAGAAGAAAGATATAACTCTCTCTGTCTCCCACAGTAAATCTCTCTTATTCTTTATTTTTTAAGAAGTTCCACTTCTGTCACGTGTACGGTGGTGCTGCACGCGCAATTTTTTATGTGTTTTATGTTATTAGATTCCCTGGCGTTAAGGTACAATTCCGTAGCCGACCGCAGCGCAGGCGGCAACTGGTTTCTATGAATTTCTAAAATACATAGAAACTAGACGTGTCGCGGCGACACGTCGCCTGCAGTTGGTGCCTGCGGTCGGCTACGGAATGGTACCTTTAGTGAAGTTTCGCTAACTAATAATAAAGACTATACTGTATAATTCATAATTGGAATAGACTAAAAATAATATTAATCCATTTCAGGATCAACTTCCAGTTAACCCGATGCGAATTTCACGCCAAGCTATAAAAAAAAGACAAGCAAATAGGTTTTCATGCGTAAGTTGTTTGTTTTATGATCCATGCCGCCAGCCTTCAAGCTTAAGTACATGCAATACACCAAACACCACACTTACGCTATCTAAGTAGTTATAGTACCATGCACCTTCAGGGAACAAGAGGGTACGGGTCTGGGATAGTAGAAGGAGGGATGAACTCAAAGGTATACTCTTCACCTCTTTACCAAGGTCATTGATAGCCTTCGAACTACTACTACTCGTCAAACCGGGCAGGGATAGCACGGCAACTTCACCTTTAATATCAGTGTCTAAAGGTTTAACTTTCTTTGACCATTTTTTAATAAACCGTTTTAAACTGGATTTTGAGGAACTATTACTTTTATGTCTTAGTAAAGATACGTTTGGATACACGTTTTGATATGATAATCGCTCCCATAGTATTAAGTCTACGCAAGCTAAGTACTCGTTGGCTTTTTCAGCCTGATCAGGAAATTCAAAGAAAACTGAGCTGTATATTTCAGGTGACATCATCGGCGACATTGGCGGAGAGCATGGCGAACTTGTCTCTGATATCGTTGACAGACTATTGCGATTATTTGACATAGACACGGACCATAGATAAGAATCGTTTTTTCTTTGATTATTGGCGTAGTTTATACTTAGAACGCGAGCTTTAATTTTCTCTGGTATTTGAAATTTGTTGCTGTCTGTTATGATTTCTTCGACTATCTGGCTGACGGGTCGTTCGTGCTTGTCTATGGTCAAGGTAAGGGGTTCGTGGGAGCGGGTAGTGGGAGGGGGTTCGTAGGTAAAGTCAGATTCGTCACATTTATCCCAAGGCTGTTCACTAGGCCACATTGCAGATTCACGCTGTTCAAGCTAGTTGTGGATAAGAAAAAATAAATTAGAAGAATGAAACCAAACACCAAGCGAAATTACCAAGCGTGCAATATTTGATCATTTCATTAGTTCAAGTATTATATGAGATTTAAGGGATCTCGCGCACTAGGCGGCCAACACGACTTTTAGTCGCACCGAACAGGTAAACTAAAGGATCGCGCTTTTGCTCGCAACAGCCAACTAGTTTAGCTGTACGCTTAGCATGACCACAATAGAAACGGATTTTGTCGAAGGAAGAATCGACAAAATTACAGATAGTTAATTGACTCAGGCGTGACTTTACGATAATCCATTATAGGTAGTAACCTAATCCGCTTAACTGTTCTTAAAGAGTCATAAAGAACCCAGTAAGAAATCGACATGTGTGTCGGGCGATGTGGCTCACACCGCTCTCGACGCTTGACGTGGCAACATGTCGTGTCCGGGTTCGCAACAAGTCAATCGTCATCCTGAGGATGCCTCGTTGAGAGGTAAAATACGTGTCAGTTTCTTACAGGGTTCTTTATGACTCTTTAAGAACAATTAAGCGGATTAGGTTACTAAATATACGTCGTCTGTTGTATTTTAAAATTACAGACACAAAATTACACACAGACAAAATGATTGTGATTGATAATCACAATCATTTTGTCTATTCTTCCATAGACAAAACTCGTTTCTATGATTGTCATGCTACGCGTGCTGGTCGGTGCGACCAAAGATCGTGGCCATGGCCATCTAGTGCGCGAGATCCTTATTAGTCGGTAGTAGTTCTGTAGTAATCTATGAAGTATTAATAGTCAGTCGGGTAACTTGTTTTAAGTCAACTATAATCAGTCTTCTCATGCAAATAGAAAGTGCAAATTAGTATTGTTGCTACATTACTAGTTATTCTAACTACCAGTGTCTTAAGCCCCGTCCATCGAAACAAAGTTGAGCAACAGTTGCTTAACTTATTTCCTTACACATCAAATATTCCATGAAACAATCTTCCGGAACTTTTGTTAGTCAATAAATAAAATTCCGTAACACAAAAACATGTTGTGCAACTTTGTTTCCAAATGAATATGGGGATTTATGTTTACGTGCGATAAAAGTTTGTATGAATTTATTGATAAATTTATTCTGAAGAATAAACATGACGGATTGACATAATTACATTATTTTTTTCTATACAAATGCACCGCAATGTTTATTGTTCAGATGAAAGTTATCTGAAGATTGAAAAATTGGCACTAAATTGAGTACAAAGTACACCAAGCGGGCCCAACCACCATAGACCATCTTACAATTATCCCGTGCAATACAATGCTCAATACATACGGTAGTAAGCCTCTGCAATGCTGAGAATCTGTCCTCCTGTGCGGCGGCCGACTTCTCGAAGGCCTCGTGCTTCTTGATGAGCGACTCCACCTCGTCGATGGTGTGGCCCAGCTCTTGGGACATGAGGTACGGCTCCTGGGCTATCAGCCAGGCTTCGGCCACGGCCGCGTCGCGGGCGAATTGGTATACTTCCAGGACTGAAGGAATATTTTGATATTAGAAAAATGTATGATAAGTAAGATGAAGGCCTTTTAGGCGTCTAACATTATGTTAATCGTAGCCACATTAGTACACCCCGATTCAAACTTAATGGCGGCTCGGAACATGAGGCGAGTCGCTGCGCAGTAACGAATTCACGTGTTAGCGGGGTGAGGGACGCAGTACTGCGCAGCGAGCAGCGCTCTTCAGAACCGCCATTAAGTTTGAATCAAACTGGAACTAGTTTACTATACTACTACAACATTTGGGTTAATATAATAATTTGTAAAGTCAAGGAAATGTACTGATTTGATTAAGGATTTTCACATTATGTAAAGGTGTGTGCCCATTCTTATGAAACGGCACACACTGATTAAGAATGGAACATTTGATGTGAACATACAGACATTTTAAGCTAATAGTCAACTAGCTTTTGCCAGCGGCTTCGCCTGCGTGCATGTCGGAAATTAACCCAGGTCATGGTCTATTCGTGTGCCAAATTTCATCCAACTTCGTGCAGCGGTTTTAGCGTGATAACGTAATAAACAAACACTTTCGTATGTATAATATTAGTTAGGATTTGTTTACCTGACTACATATAATAGCAAATATTCTTGTGAACATTTAAGTTGAAATGGCATCTTCATACAACATAGCCATTATAAATCGATAAAAAACGGGAATCGATGCTGATAGTGTTCATTTTATTCATAAGCTGCGACTAGATATACTTACTAAGTTGGAGGTTCTCCCAGCGTTCTTCCCAGCGACGTAACAACGCATTGCGCTGATTGGTCAGCTGCAGGAGTTTCTCCTTGATATCAGAGGATGCATAGTGCTGTCTCGCTAATAGTTCGCGTCCGAGCGAGATGCAAGCTGAGAAGTTGTCTTCACGAGTGTCGATCTCTGCCTTTAGAGACTGGTGGTTGTTCATTAGGAGTTCCACGCCACTGACGTCACTGTGGATGAGATAGTCAGTTCAAATAAATTTAATTTTAGAACAGGTGATTCTCTTTTTTTTGTTCATAGTTATAAAATAACGAGACAATAGAAATAAATGATTTTGTATTGACTACGAAAGATTAATAAGGTTTTTTTTTTTTTTAAATAAAGTTGTTAATTATGACTATGCTTATTATAATTTTTCTATATTTCAAAATATTAACACATTAGAAATGGAAAGAAATATTAAAAAAAAACGTAAGTGATAAAAACAATATGAAATCTGATCGTCAGAGTATAAGGCCCCGTACCGCGGCTTCTCCCCGGTGTTCATCTGGCGCACCACGTCGTCCATCCACACGGTGAGCGTGCGCACGAGGTTGAGGAAGCGGTACAGGTGGTCGGCGTCCTCCAGCTTCGTGGTGCGCGCGGCGCACGCGCCGGCCAGCGCGCCCCACGCCTCGCGCACCTCCGCCTCGCGTCGGGTGATCTCGGCCGCCTTCTCGCCCGCGTACATGGCGCCCAGGCGCCCGCACTCGCCGCGGATCGCTTCCACCTGACGGGTCACGACAACAACTTAATAAAAATAATGCTTACACTGCAGCTTTTTCCTCAATTCCAGTCACAATGTTAAATGACGTTCAAGTTGGTTTCCAATTAACTCGAACTGACGGTTTTTTATTTACTTATATATACAAATTCACGACAATTTAATTACCTAAATACACAATTCAATTTCTTCATGTCAAATGAACCGAAAACCTGAGAAAAAGGGCTGGGACAAACAGAATGCAGGAAACAGACAACTGGATCTATATCCAACAGTGGATTACGATAAGCCAACTTGGGCTTATCGTAATCCACTGTTGGATATAGATCGATATGATTTAAACTTTCTGGCTGTCACCTGATATTATCATAGATCAAATATTACCCAAAACAAGACATACCTGTTGGTGCAGAGTGCTGAGATCCTGCATGAAGTTGTGATGTTTCCTCTGCAGCGCGCCGACACTAATAGCGTCGCGGCCGAGCTCGTCGCTGACGCCGCGCGCCTTCTCGTTGACACGCTGTAGTGTGTCCTTGCAGTCGTGGAAGTACTTGTGGAGTTCGCGGGATGCCGCCAACATCTGGAGAGGGAGATAGCGTTAGTACGATTAAGAAATAAGAACTTAATAACAAGACGTAAAATGTACAATATTTTGAGTACAATATAAATATTTGTTATGCAAGAATAAAAAAAACGCCAAAAGTCGCAATAATTGCGATCGTAAAACTTAAGAGCAGGACAGTGATAGTAATTATTTGGTCGAAGTATCATCGCCGTCACACTCCTTCGTTTTATGACAGCGTCTGTCACGAAAGTTGGCGATAACCGATTACTATAAAAATTGAATAAATGTTTTATATTTTGTTTCTAGGAACTATTATCCTGAATCCAACTGACCTGTGTCCTGGTCTCAATAAGCTCCAGCAGGTCCTGCCAGGTCTCCTTGAGCCCCTCTTTCCACTGTGCGATGGTGGCGTTGTCCGAATGTCCCATAGCGATCATCTGGTCTGCGATACGTTCTGCAGTCGCCACGCGTTCCGAGCCAACCGCTTGTGTCTCGCGGGCGAATTCCTTGAAGCGCTCCCATAGTAGCTGTAATAGAAAATTGTTGTTAGTTGAGAAAGGTATAGTTTTATTTTGCTCAATTAAAATGACACGTTAAAAAGACAGAAATATTTTATGAGGCTTTGAAAAGTGACAGTCAAACTATCAATTTACTATGCTTCCAAGAATTTCCAACTACAGTGAATAATTTTCAACAGCTCTAAAATTTATCACAGAAGTTTTTTATTACATGTAAAAATGCGGTTTAAAAACAATCATGATTCAAAAAAGACTGTTGTAATGTTTTTTGAGATCAGATAAACTCTTTTGAGCCTTTTCCTATTTGAACCCTTTTTCTGCTAGATGAACCTGTAAATAATGAAATACTTACAGTAACATGATCATAGTCCTGTCCCAACTCTTGCGAGCTAGCAACAAGCTCCCTCTCAGTGATCCATTGCTCCAGGTCGTCGACCTCGCGCGACAGTTGGAACAGACGCAGCGCCTCGTCGAGCTTGGCGCGACGCTCGCCCGCCAAGTCCTTCAGACCAGCGTATAGTTTGTCCACTTGGGATTGTTTAACGGAGATTTGTTCGCTGAAAAAAGAATATTTTCTGTCAAAATGTAAATAAATACACTTATGGAAGGCCTATGTTCAGTAATGGACGTCTTTCGGTTGGTAAGTCGATGGTACGTCTTCATGCACCATTTTTCTGCTTGCTGTTATTCTAATTGCAAAAATGAAAAATATTTTTCTTTAAGTGATTTGGTGGGAGTATTGCCCTAATCACTTAAAGAAAAATAATTTTCATTTTTTCACCGCTATTCGCTATTGAATCCTAGATAGACTCAGAAGTCGTTTTATGGTTATGTGAAGGCCATTGCAGAAATTTTAGAAATAACAAGAAATTCCCTGTAATAAAAACTTTGCCGCTCTGAAGTTAGTTGCGCAGTCATTTGTAGCCTACTTCAGAGCGGCAAAGCTATTTGACGCGAACTGTATGTTTGTGCGTCAGAACTCCAGGAAGTCCTCCTCATCAACTCCGAGGCTTATTCACACATAAAATGGGTTTTTGTTTATTTGTTTATCAGTTACCTGAGTGGATGTTCATCAGCAGTAAGATGTCGAACAGTCTCTCCCAACTGCCTGATAGTGTGCGCGTAATCATCTACAGCCTGTTCCAGTATCTCATGTTTCTTCATCAGGTTCTGTGCGGAGATCTCATCCTTTCCTCTATCTTCTACCATCATGTACAGTTCCTGTTCACTCATCCAGGCCTCGGCTTCGTTCGCGTCGAATAGGTACTGTTGTGCCTTCTCCCACTGGGACAGTTTGCTCTTGCGTTCGTCGATGGCATCTGTGGAATATAATTATTGCTAGAATACCGAGAAAGTTCTATTTTTTCTCTACAGTACTATTTTTGTAAGATTTTTTGTTTTGTTCACAGTGATTATTGGCATGTACTTAATCGATCCGCAAATAATTATCATTTTAATTTCCTAAAAATATTAATCGATAAACTGATACTCTATCGTCTTTTTGTGATGTGCCTTCGACTTTCGTTGCTGATTATACCGAGAAATAAGCTCAGCATGACATGATTTAGTCAGTACTTTTAACTATTCGAAAAATAAACACCGACTGGTAAAATAACCATTGGAAAATTACTGAAATATATAAAAACGTATGTCAAACTCACCCTTCAGTTCTCGCCACCTCGCCGTAAGTTCCTCAATAAGCTGCTTGAACTCGGGCGTGTCGTCATGTCCCTCATCAATCAGCTTCTGTCCATTAGAGATCACAGTCAGGATCCTTGGCTCGTGGTTGTCGGTCTCCGTCTTTAGGGACTGGTTCTTCTTCTGTAGCATTTGCACGTTGAATAGGGAGTTGCCGTAGTCTGTGCTGGTTGCTAACGGCATTTTCTCGTGAACCCATAGTTTTTCGTCCTCAACGTCGCGACGGAATTGGAAGGCTTCCTTCTTCTTCGCCAGGTGACGCTGCCTATCCAACAACGGAGCCTTCAACTGTTCGAATCGTTGTTCCACAGACTTCTTCTTCTCCTTAATTTCATCCATCTTGTCGGGTACAGTCTTCTGCAAGTATTCAGCCTGAGTCTCCAGTTCGGTGACTTGCTTGGCTTTGACGGCCATCTGTGTCTCGATCATCTGTTGCTTCTGCATGAGAATGTTCACAGATGCCAGATCAGTGCCGGTGTCGGTGTTCTCGATTTGTTTCTCGAGTTCGTTCATCCACGAGTCGATGTCGTCGCAGGTCTGGTGTAGAAGAACCTCTCGATTGGCGTCGAAGAGGCGTTCGCCCTTGTCCTTTGTTGTGGTTTGCAGGTTTTCGAACTGATCTTGGAGTTCGGTCATCTTCGGGGAGATGACTTCGACGAATTCTGGTTTCTGCTTCATCAGTTCTTCAGCAGCGTTCTGTACAGCGAAGAGGCGTTCCTTGTTAGCCGCGATTTCTGCTTCGAATGCTTGATGGCGGGTCCACTTGGAGTGGATTGTTTTAGCGGAGCGGTATGTGTCATCCTGCGCGGTGACGTTCTTCTCTTGTACCCATTCTCCGAGTTCGTCGCAGTCCTGCAAGAACTGGTGTAGTTGTAGTTGGTCTTGTAGTTTCTCCATTTGTTGGAGAGCCTTTTCGCGGTTGGCGTTGCGTCGTGCGTCGATGTTCTCGGCCTTGCGCTGTATCTTGTCGGCATCGTAGTGCCTCTCCTCGACCAGTCTGTTGGCGAACTGAACGACGGAGTTGATCTTGTCGTCGTTGGCTTCCATGGTGGTAAGGAAGGCTTCGTGTTCCTTGATCATGTTCTCGGCTTGTTCCAAGTTGGTCGGCGGCTCAGTCTTGCCTATCCTGTGAATGATATTCCTCGTTAGTAGATGCACCAAGGATTTTATGTATATGTGATATGTTGTATTTTGTTTTGTTTGGTCACAAGAAAATAATAATGGTATACCTGTGCTCCTGGTGCGACAGCAGTACTTCAGCCTGCCTGGCATCTCTCTGCAACAGCTGCAGCTCGAGGCTCTGTGTGAGCAGCTGTTGTCTGTTCTCCCACATTTGCTGAAGCTCGGCCCAGCCTTCGCGAAGAGCCTTTAGACGCTCGCGCAAGAACATGTACTGAGGATCGTCTTGTGTTGATGGCTCCTATGAGAAATTATAATTTGGATTAGAATAAACCAGGAAAAAGGCAGGCATTTGAAATATTAACACGATAATAAGAATCGTTTGTCTAGATCTAACGAAAGGCGGACAAAAGAATTACCAGCCTAAACATGTCGAGATCATGAACCAAACTGGTGATACAAAACTGGCTCATCTCTGGTTCTTCGCCCATACATTTAATAGGGTAATTTTTTTATAAAATACATGACATTTCTAAGTTATTTCCTCAAATGCAAAAACGATGTTTGATGAATAAGATCTGTCCACTCTTTCACACAACATCTAGTACGATTTATATGCGAAAATGTTCGGATGAACCGCCTGTGATAAAAACTGGGTTTACGTACGGCCTTCTCTGTATGAGAAGAGGCCAGTGGAAAAATAATAGGTTGGTATTATTAATGTGATACATACGGCAGTGATCTTCTCTCCGTACTCCATCATCTTGGCATACTCGTCCTTGTAGTTGTCGATCTCCTCCTTGATGGTCTGGTGCTGAGACAACAGCTTCTCGGCCTCCGCCAGGTTTGAGGGCGTGTCTATAATTAAAATATTTGTTTAGTTACTTTACAAGATTGTATAACTTCAATATGTTGTGGGCTGACCATAGAAGTGTTCGGGCAAAGACGTCTCGACTCAAAACGTATTCGTAAAATATTCTTAGGCTTGAATTCTAGACAACTACTCGAGTTTCGTTCTAGTCCGCGTCCATTTTGATAAAGGTGTAGATTTGAGTTGAGATTAATATGGAATTGCCACTGACATATTGTATTTGAGTGGAGATTCATTATTCATGCTTGAAATCGTTCTAGAAAAGTCCCTTACATTCTGAGGGGTCTTTAAAACTGTTGTTAGTTTATATCGATTATCTCTTATTTATCAATAGATAGAATCAAGTAAAATTCTTAATTTATTAAACCATGGCAGTATTCTTTATTTGCTGACCTACTGAAGGTTTTGCATAGATAAGACAATGTTACTCACCCTCCGAAGCGACATCGGTCTGAGTCTTGGTGAGCCAGGCCTGGAAGTGGTCCACGGATCGCAAAAAGCGATGCAAGTCTCCCGCCTCTTCCAGCTTAGCATCGCGCTCTTTGAGCTAAGATAAAATTTTATGATTAGTATGTTATAATGTTTTAGATTATGACTCAGACGTCTGACTAGACTTGTTAGCCACAAGACTACTCAGACATCTGAGTCGTCGAAACGATAGGACTTGCTGCACAAAATTTAGTATAGCCCACTTTTTAGGAGATACAAAGTTTATGGAGTGAGTACAAAAGTTTATGTCATGTTGTTATCATCAAGCTAAGTAGTAAGGACAAGTGCATTTTTTTTTTGTTAGAAATCTTTTTAAATTCTCAAATTGCAAAACATTTTAATAGAATTAAAGGTTTTCTGTGAAAAGGTTTAAAAAAAAAACAAAAAAAAATCGGAATAGTACTTGAATTTTTTATATGTTGTGCTAGCCTCAAATAAATTTGTATCAGGGCAACAGAAAAATCATGATGAAGACATTTGTTTTTTTTTTTTTTAAGGAACAAATATTTGTTTGAACAAGAGACTAATATCGAGTTGATACTAATAATTTTACACAACTACATACCATCTGCGTAAGCTGTTCCCAGTTATCGGTGATCGTGGTGACGCGGTCTCTGATGAGCTGCGCCTCCTCGGGATGGTCTCCTTCGATGGCGGAGGCCTCGCTCTCCAGCGAAGAGATACGCGCTTGGATAGCTGCGAGGTCGCGCTCCATGCCTGATAGGCGACGCTGCAGAGTCATTACACCTGGGGAAGAGATGGGTAGGTATTAATAAACGGGTAACATTCGAAATGTTGGAGTACATGAGCATTCACGCGTAACGATAAATAATAAATCGTTTCCTATTAATTAAATTTTCGAAAGATTTTCTTAAATAAGGATAATATTTTTTTATAACTGAGCCTCTTTTAGCTGGCTGCGGTGGCAGTAAGGTTCAATCAAGAAAAAACGACAATAAAAAAATTAACACTCTTTAGTTTGCCGTTCGAACCACAGTGGAGCGTTCTAAGAAACTTTATTCCCTTCTAGGGGATCCCCTGAGACTAAAAAGTAATGACTTTTTAGTTTCATTATAATTACACTGTTTGTCCACCGCACCGTGAACAGGACGTCAGCGAGAACGAGATGACGATGCCGAAGTAGCGACAGTACATACATTGACTATGACCAGGTAATCTTCTTTCTCGTTGACGTTCCGTCGCGACAAACGGCCAAATGATTCTTGGAGTGGAAAACCATACAATGAAATTATGACTATTTTGTACCTATTGACATCACTTCACTTTGAAATAAAAAAACGAAAATAATTATTGTAAAACATCGTAAAACTATACGATAAAATAAACAAACAACCGCGAACTGTATTAATCTTCGTAAGAACGTTGTTACATTAGTTATTTTTATTGACTTGTAACCGCATCATCTAGGAAACCAAAGACAGCTCGTCTATTATGATCGTATTACATGACGATTGTCGCACCTTCGTAAAAATATTATAATATTTATTATGGAACTATGTAACATCAATATGTATGCGAGGATCTGAAAAGTCTTTGTCATGAACAAACTCATGAGAATTGTGCCTACCAATATTTTGCAATATTCTAACTATTAAAAATCAATCTGTTTTAATATTTCGCAGTCCCTAAGTCGCTATATCTGCGGACTATATATTTTTCAGGCGAATACAAACCCTAATTAAACACGTACTCCTTGTTATAATTTGACCGTACAAAAAAAAATCTAATCTACTCATTTCACTGCTGACACGGTTACAACGATTCCTACATATTTTTTTATTCTCTAAAACAAAAGGTACAATATTCTCACCATTGAGATCCATCTCCAAGTTGTCGGTCTGCTGCAGGATCCTCTTCTTGTCTTCGATCCAGGATACAGTCTCGCGACACTCGATGTGGAACGTCTGCACTCCCTGGGCGGCCTTGAGATCGTCCTTCTTTGATTCAGCCTGGGTTGAATAATATGAAGGTTAGTTTTAATTCTTATAGAGTATTTTGCAATGAATATACGAAGTTGGTTCTTCAAAGTAATTTTTGAGGATTTTAAATATAATTTATCTGATGAAGTGAAACTGGAGTTTTATAATGTCATACTATTTATGGTACGCAAAAATAAATTACCCGCTTTGTTATACTGTTGTGTAATTTTGTTACACAACGAGTTGATACGATTTACTAAATCAATTATTTTAAAACAGGTAGTTTCGAATATACACTGAATTTTGAATAGTTAAGCTCAAGAAAAATGGAACCGACACAAATGGTTGGTCGAGAGACACCTTCTCAGCACAAGTTGAAAACATCAGTTTGACAATTAGACTAAGATAAAGATAAAGAGATATTTATTTGTAAACATGTGTAACATTATACATATAAATGCAAATGTGGATGTCAAAGTGAAAAATTCGAGTTCAACATGTTTTGCCACCATTGGCGTACAAAATTAATTACTACTATTAAATACTACAAAGAAGCTAGTGTTTCCTAGTACCTTCTCCCGCAGCTCGCTCCAGGCCCCGTTGAGCGCGGCCTGGCGCTCCTGTATGCGCGCCGCCTGCGGGTGCTCCACGTGGATCAGCTGGCGCGCCAGCTGGTTCACCACGGCCACGCGCGACGCGTTGGCGTTCATTTCCTTGTCGAAGCCGTCATATCTGTGTATAAAAAAAAAAAATATGACGTTTCATAACATATACAATGCCTTGAAATACCCAGAGAGTTTCACTAAGCGAAATTAGACAGTATCAGACCTCTACAAGCTTTTATTAAATAAAAATTATGAACATTATATTACTTGAGTGTGTCGACATAGAATGAAGAAAGTATGAATCCCATAAAGTGTACCGATAACCTGGTGAAGGTTGCAGAAATCCTCTAAATGCCAGAAATACAGGACCGATTGGCATAAAGATGCATGGGAGAGGCCTATGCCCAGCAGTGGACGTCTTTTGTCGGAATGACTATAATGATGAAAAGATAACTAACCGGTGTTTCATAATCTCCACATCGTCGATGTCCTTGGGCGGCAGCATGGTGTCCAGCATCCGGTCCTTCTCGGCGATCCACTGGTCGGCCGCGTCAGCCTCGGCCAGCAGCTTGAACAGCGACAGCGCGTCCAGCAGGCGCTGCTTGCGCAGGCGCGCCAGCTCCGCCAGCTCGCCGTGGCGGGCGTCGATGGCGGCGAGGCGCTCGCGGACTTCGGCGCTGTTTGCGTCTGAGGGGCTTAGTTCTTGAGCCTGCGAGGATAAGAATTTACAAATTATTATCAATAGAAATTCTCCTTGCCCGTTTTCCCAGCAGTGGAATAATGATAATAATGAAATTGTCACAAAAAAAAAACGGAAAAATCAATGATGTAGAGAATGTAGTTTCTTTCCACATCTATCTCAATAAATTCACATTCAACAATTTTTTTTTTCTAATAAATACAAAAGTAATGCGTACCTGTTGCTTGAGCTGCTGAATGACGTTGGCGTAGTTCTTGAGTTCGTCGGTGACGTCCTTGTGTTTCTTCAGCAGACTCTGTACTTGAGCCTCGTCTACGCCGGTATCTTCGGATGATACCAACCTAGACAATAGAACATGAAATTAATTTACCATATACAATATGCAAAAAAACCCCGAAAGGGGTACATCGCTACTACAATAACATAATCAAAAAGTATATTTTATTTGTGTTACTATTGAAAATAAAAAGTTATTGCTTTTAAGTAGTAATAACTTTTTATTCACATTTTTAGTAGTGTCCAAAATTACCCCAAAACCAATAAAGAACATTTTCACCCGCTAAACGACGGCCGCCTGCGCCCGCTGTACTAACCAGCAGCCTAATTACGTAATGCACGATCAAAAAAAAAACTGCTCAATTTTTTTTTCGAACTTCTGAAGCCATGGACTAGCAATCTGTTTCAATTCATTTCAATTTATTATTGATCGTGCATTACGTAATTAGGCTGCCGGTAAAATTTCCCATTGAAAAAAAAAGGCGATTTTTCTTTTCTTTTTCTGAAAAATTACCTCATAAATTGACTCTCAGTACGATACCTAACAACACCCTCACGGATCGGACTGGGATTTTTTTATATGTTGTAAATAAATATAATTATAATGGATGTTGATATATTCAGTTTGATCGATCACCATGAAAGTTGGCATACAGATGTATCTTTTCATCAATAGGCATTTTTTTTCGAACACCACGCGGGCGGAGCCGCATTTAATAACAAGTTGAATATATGAGTTGACGAAACTTTACGTAAACCTTGTTACTGTCAGACAAGACTAAAAAGTGACAGATTTTATAATGATGAGATAACAAAGGGTCGGTGACAACTGCAAGAACGATATGACCACCAACCCGCTCGCTGCAATGACTTTATTCAGCCTTATACGAGTAGGCAACTAGAACTTTTCCAAAGGAGACTGTATACTTGCATAGCACATGTGTGAGCACTGTGACCATTACCTTCTACAAAACTACCATTTACTGGGTAAGTCTTTCATTGACTTGAATGAGCCCTGGCGGCTGAGAGTATGTCACGCTCACTCAAATGTCTCGCTGACGGTGGCGTGTGTGTTGGATCATTAAGTTCCCTTCAAAATGGTTGAAGAGGAGAGGCTGAATGGTGGTGATCCATGCGTCATTTTCGTGAACGGGTGCCGTCAGTAGGGACTGGTCATCTCTTAGCTTCCATGGCTTATTTTAATTTATTATTGTCTTTTCATTGCGGACGCTTTTAACGTGCACGTCTTTCTACATTGTTCTCACATGTATAATTTCAACATGAATGATGTAACCAATATTTTGAATAGAATAGAATAGAATATTTATTTACTGTAAAACATGAGTATACATCAAATAATATGTGCAAGGTCTTAAAATAGCGGGTAGATCTACATGTTTTGCCATTTCTGGCGTACAAAATAAAATATTTTTGGTTTAGAATAAACCATAAAAGATTTGAGTCTACACAAAAAAATAACTATTAAATCTATTAACTATTAACTTAAGTAAAAAAAAGTATTGGTTTTGCAAATTCAAAGGTTAAAATGTGAAAATTGCAAAAATGTCGTAATTATAGGAATCTATTTAAATTAATTGCGGTCATTTAAAAATTCTGATAGGGTATAATAGCATTTGGCTATGAGATATTTTTTTAAATGTATTTTAAACAGAGCAGTAGGCATTTGTCTAATAGATTTTGGGATTTTATTATAAATGATTGGTGCTAAACAAAAAATACTTTTACGCATCAATGCCGTGGTTGATCTTGGTACGCATAATTTATTATTATCCCGCCGATTACGAATACAGACGTCTGATAATTTCTTAAATAGGTTGGGATTGGTTTGTACAAAATTAGCTATTTCATAAATAAATAAGGAGGGCAGACTTAAAATGTTGTATTTAATAAAATACTGTTTGCAACTATCAGTTTTTTCCAAACCAAACATAGCCCTAACACACCTTTTTTGTGACCTAAAAATTGTTTCTTTATTAGTAGAGTTTCCCCAAAATATAACTCCAAACCTCAATATCGAGCCGACAATACCGTGGTAGGCAGTTAAAAGCGCATTGGTACTTATCATAACATACTTTTTTATTTAATTCTTCTGTGTGCGCTTTCCAGTTCAGACGTTTGTCAACGGTTAAGCCTAAAAATTTTGCTGTATCTACCTTTTTTATAACAGTTAATTTATGTTGAACATTAATATTTGGTGCTTCTAAACGTTGACTGAAGAACATAATTTTTGATTTAGCAAGATTGATTTTTAAATTATTGTTATTTAACCAGTTAATTATTGAATTGATTGTATTATTAATTTCATGTTCATACCTATCTTTATTTATAGAATTAATAGTAACTGTACTGTCATCGGCAAAAAGTGATACTGGATAATTAGTTACTAATGGCAAGTCATTTATATAGATTATGAATAACAAAGGACCCAATACGCTCCCTTGCGGGACTCCATATTTGACTATACGTTTTTTTGATGAATATGTTTCTTCTTTTTTGGTATTAATGTTTATTTTAGAAATTTCTGTATATTGTTTGCGATTTTTTAGATAAGATTCTATGAGATTTTGTATATTGCCTCTAATGCCATAAGCTTCCAGTTTACGGAGGAGAATGTCATGATCAACATAATCGAAAGCCTGGGTCATATCGCAGTAAATGGAACATACGGGCGTCCTTTTATCCACATTACCCATGACGTTATTTATAAAATCAAAAATAGCCATGTTTATTGTTTTATTCTTGCGGAAACCCTTCTGATCCTCTGTAAGAATGTTGAATTTTTCTAAATAGTTATAAATTTGATTAGATATGTATTTTTCAAAAACTTTCGAAATTATAGGAATAAGTGCAATAGGTCTGTAACAGTTCATGCTCTGCTTATTATCTTTTTTGAACATGGGTTTAACAATAGTAGTTTTTAGACTTTCCGGGTATGATCCAGTAGTTATACACATATTAATAATATGGCTTAGGTGGTCACAGATATGATAAGCGATATATTTTAGGATTCTAGTAGAGATCCCATCGTATCCAACACTTGTAGTATTTTTAAGCGATCTTATAATTTGAAGTATGTCATATGGAGTACATGGCGCCATGAACATAGATTGACTTGATTTAGAAAAATTAACGGTTACGTCCTTACCAGCGTCTGGCATTGGTTCTATCTTTTCTATAAAGAAATTGTTAAAGGCATTCGCAATCTCTCGTGGCCTGGTTACAAGTTTATGGTTTTTTTCTATGGAAGTGATACTATCCTTTGGCAAATTCAGTTTAGACCTATTTATAATCGCCCATGTAGCTTTGGATTTGTTAGTAGATGATTTTATTTTATGATTGTTTTGTGCTCGTTGCGTTAAATTAATTATATTTTTATACTATAACTACTTTAGAGTATTTTTTAAATTTAGTTTTATTTACATCATTACGATTTAGCCTATAGTTCCACATAAGCTCTCTCTTTTTTTTGCTACAGACTTTTATGCCACGCGATACCCACTGAGGTTTGACTTTGGTTCTTATTGTAATGTCATGGAAAGGAAAGCATAAATTATACAGCATCATGAAAGCTTCCAAAAATGCATTATATGCTGCACTAGGATCATTTGTATTATAGATTTCAGAAAAAGAAAAAGTTTTTATATAATTTTTGAATCTCTGCATACTGCATTTGTAAGAATATATTGATTTAAAAGGGTGTCCGTGGGGTTTCTTGCCCGTTCTTCTCCATAGGAACCTACTACGCTTTGGAATGGGCAACTAGCTTCATCTTTTTGACTGACCGACCCCTTGACAATTCAAAAGTGCCTGTAATTGGTTTATTTGAAATAAATGCTTTGAGTTTGAGTCATGACTGCACTGAACGGGTAACAGTACGGAAAATTGGTTCACTCGATAGTGTACAAGTCATTTTACTGTTCTTGTCTGCTTTATTATTATTAATTCACTACTCGAGTTGCACTAGTATGAAATGTAACCTTTCTTTCACGTCAAGCTATTTCTTACGATATATCATACCTAAGAGTGTCCAACATCCAGTTGTCGATGTCATCAGCATCAGCGAACAGTTGGTGGTAGCGCACGGCCGCGTCCAGGCGGTTCTTGCGCAGAGACACCATGTCCAGCAGGTGGTTCCATTGAGACAGGATGTCGCGGAGACGGTCCTGTACACACAGATATACACTGAATAAGTACTTCATGTTATTTTTGAAAGTAAGTAATGAGGTAACAGAATTTTGAGAAGGTAAAAAAGTTGAATAATCGACACTTTTTGGAGACGGAATACAACAAAAAAATATTTGTTCTAAAAAAGTTTTTATTTTTTGTATCAATAAACTAGGCCATCACACTTATACGTATAAGTCCATATCTTGAAAACTACTGAACCGATTTTGATGAAACTTGCACTGTTCCCTAAGTTGAAGTATATGTAAGCCAATAAAAACATTGTCACGATTCGATTAATATTTTCGGAGAAATTGCGTGGGGAAACATACATACTTACATGCAAACATACATACAACTATAAAATGTTGTATATTTGTTTGGCAGCCCTAATATGTAGATAATATTACAGTTCCAATAATATTACATACATACTCCTTTTTTTTTTCAGGTTGTTAAAAAAGCTCACCATTCTTGGTATTAAGACCTACAATTCTAAATGGTTGGTGAGCTCGTCATAACAGTAAACAATTTACTGTGTTCCATCTTTTTACAGCCAAAGCAGTATGGCCCCTCTTTTCTGTGTAACTTACATATTACGTCAGTAGGGACTGGTCATCTCTTAGATTCCATGGCTTATTTAAATTTTTGAATTTGTTTATTATCTTTTCATTGCGGACGCTTTTAACGTACACGTCTTGCTACATTGTTCTCACATGTATAATTTCAACATGAATGATGTAACCATTATTTTGTAAGAATATTTTGATTTAAAAGAGTGTCCGTGGAGTTTCTTGCCCGTTCTTCTCCATAGGAACCTACTACGCTTTGGAATGGGCATCTAGCTTCATCTTTCTGACTGACCAACCCCTTGATAATTCAAAAGTGCCTGTAATTGGTTTATTTGAAATAAAAGGCTTGAGTTTGAGTTTGATAAGTGTTGGTGTGATCTATTTTAGACCTGTCTTCGGTTACCATTAGGTGTAACTAAGGCCAAACACGACCAAGAGAAAGTTTTATACAAAAGTAAGTATTCTTTACCTGAATCCTATCAGCCCCGAAGTGTCCTTGAGAGATGAGCTCGTCTCCCACAGCGGCCACGCTCATCAGTTGTGGCTCGTGAGCTTGTACGTCGGCTTCCAAAGCCTTGTGTTTGGATATCAGCAAGTACACTGTAAAACAAAATTATTGTTACATTTACAAGGACTTTCAAAAATACTGAATTATTATATAAAACTCATAGTTTGGGTTTTTCAAATTCGGAACCACCAAATTATTCATTTGATGTCCAACACGCTGAGACGTGTCGCTTTGTCATCGTTGTAATAATATTATTTTTGTCGAATGGAAATAATTAATTTATATCGGTTCGCAAACTTGAATCAAGAATCTGGGGTAATCGTTTATTAGAAAGACAAACATCGGGATCGAACCACAGCCTCAAAACAAATGAAGTAACAGCGGGAGCAACGGCGCCACGACGTCTGTATTTGACTTTCTCCCCTTCATTTCTCTTCACAACGCGCCATGTTGGTACAATAAAAACAGACTAATATTTGCCCCGTTCCCAATCATTCTTAGGCCCGTATAAACGTTACTCAATACTCAAGCATTACTTAAAACTATATTCAAGCCATTTGATTGGTTGAAACTAGTTTTAAGTAACGCTTGAGTTTTGAGTAACGTTTATTAATACGGCCCTTATGCTAGGGCCGCATTTGCGTCTATCGTGACGAAGCTTCGCACAGTGATATGATACACGCAGATGTGACCAACCATTATCGGTTAGCGTCACGATAGTTCGGGCTGCGTAGCACTTATCGCCCGGGTGGCGGTACATAATAAGCGTGGCGGGTAGTCGACTAGCGTTGGTCATTTCGACTGCGGAAACGCTCTGTCGAAATAATGGAGGGCCATCTTGGATTATTGCACGGTAATTCGTCAAAATTATAAGTCGCTATAGTGACCACCGTATTAGCGCGATAACTTTATAGCGAGTAAAACATACGAAGTTTCGGCACGCATTGCTCTGTCACGATAGATGCAGATGCAGCCGGGACATTATAGTACTTTGTGTAATATTAGGTAAAAGGACTTACACAAGTCTTGCAATGTATGAACATCCTATTACCGTGTTACTGGCAAAAAAATAACTTTGACTATGCGACTGTCTTGGCTTTTGATTATCATTTTGTAAGTTGACGCATTTAGCATCACAGTACATTATAATATAGTTACCGGTAGTAAGATCATGTCCAATGTCATCAACGGAGACGATCTGTTCTTTCTCCTTGATCCAGTTCTCCTCGTCAGCCATGTCCCAGTAGAACTGCCACAGTTTGCGGCTGTCCTCGAGACGCTTTCTGTTAGGAGAGAAAATATAAGGTGTGAGAAATACTAAATAGTTGTGTGGTAGATTATAATAAAAGGTACTTTGAAATTCAATGGGTTGTGTGTTGTGATGCTTGGCGGCGTTTCATATCTACCAGTGAAGTTTTCAGACTAGAATAATTATAATAGTAGGTAGTTTGAAATTCACTGAGTTGCGGCAAGGCTTGGGGGAGGTTCACTCCCAGTATTAGACGTCTTTATTCAAGAATAAAAACTTTATTTTACAAAGTTTTAGAATAATTGTCAATCTGTCAGTAAAGTTACAATGTCGCTTAAACCATAGCAATGTCCTGCAATAGTCCAAGAACCTTCATTCGGTACTGATAACGTCTACGTGACAGTTTTATTTTGCATCATACTATGATCCGACCGGTGCCCAACCCAGTCGAACTTTCGCCAATCTTATTCCAATTTACTGCAGTTGGCGCAGAACGTATTTTCTTCGAATCGTCTATATCTGACGTCATCTCAATGTTCACTTCCTATCTATATAATCTTTCACACCAATGCTATAATTGTATGTAATGAAGTTACCTGCGTTCGACGGCGAGATGCACAAGTTCAGCATACGCATTCTCGAGCTGTTGTATACGCTCCACGGTGATGGCGGGGTCGCATGGGCGGTAGCCGCCTTCTTCTTGTTCCAGGAAGCGTTGCGATTGGCCTACTACCACCTGTAGGATAAAAGGGATAAATGTAGGATTGATTTTTGAGTAATTGCTGGTCGCGTAAGCTAATCGGTGAAGAAGACCAAAAATTCGAAGACATGTGTCATCTACCAACCCGCACTGGGCCCGCGTGGTGGATACGGCCCATTCCCTCTCACTGAGAGGAGGCCTGTGTCCCAGCAGTGGGAACATTATAGGCTGATTGTGTTGTAAGTTATTCAGGGCTACACAACACAGAACTATGTCACAAACTGACAAAAGGTTTTGTACGTTTTAGTCATTCAAGTTGAAGTCAGTTCGAAGTGTCTTTCAACTGGAGCATTTCATATATATTAATATTGAAGGGAATAATTGTCTTTTGCTTTTCTGTCTTCACGATAAAAACAACTAGCAAAGACAGTAGTCGATTTTTGTCAAGACACAGTTGTAACGGCACCTCAAGTTATTGTGAGAAACTGAGAACTGTACCATTACATTACGCATCAATTTCTTCATCTTCAATATATTATAAACACTAACCTTGACCCTCTCTCCCAGCACGTTGATATCGGCCTCGACCAGAGCGTGCTTCTGCAGCAGATCCTCGACGCCCATCAGATGTTTGCCGTAGTCGTCCGTCAGCAGACGCATCTTGATCTCTTCCATGGAGTCCAGGATGTATAGCATCTCCTGTGGGTGGAAATATTGTGTTAATATTGAGAAAATTACCTGAACAACATCATATTTTGTATGAAGGGTTATTTGTGTTGAATTGGGTACAGAACATGTTTCCTGTGCTTCTAACTAAGCCAGAATGTATGTTGTTGTTATAGTTTTCCAACGAAAAAGATCGCCTCTTTGCTGATCGTCGCATTGCGCTTAAGGCCAAGCTTTTTGTACAGCCTGTGTGATATGATAACCTGTATACTATTATTACTTTCGCTGCAGTATCCTAAAAAGTAGAATCACTGTTGCGCTTCTCAGAGATACATTGTCTCGTCATCATTGACGTTTGCACTTTTCTAGTTGATCGCCACTAGACTTTGGCTTGTTGAAATTTAATTATTATGAATAATGTGTTTTATTACCTCCTTTGTAGAGGAGACTTTACATTTACATCCATCAGTGAATTCTATTAAACTGTTGATTATAATCAAACCGTACCTGGAAGTTCTGCTGCAACTGCAGGGACAGCTCGAGCCTGGCGCGACGAGCTCGCAGCAGCTCCAACAAGTACGCCCACAGGCGCAACACGTTGTCGCGACGCGCGCACACACGCTCCATGTCGTGATATCTGAAAAGTTTCATTAGTTAGTGAAGGGAAAACAGGTGAATGTTTATGGGTTATTTTGTTTGTGAAGCAGGAATAAGATACAGTACAACTATTTTCTTAATGTCCTTCGGCAAACTTCGTGTTTCGTTAGTCGTCAGATATATGTCGTCGGATTTCTATCAGTTGCCCTTTGCACTTGGTGCTTGAACGTATTGACTCCTACCGCTACGCCCACGTTGCCGTCAACCATACTTACCAAGTGCAAAGGACAACTGATAGAATTCCGACGACAGACGAAACACAAAGTTTGCCAAGGGACATTAAGAAAATAGTTGTACTGTAGATATTTTGAAAAACAGAAATAAATGATGAAGCTACAGGAGTCTCAAAAAAAAATTGCTAGAGCTATGTAAAGTCGGCTTAAAAGGTCAATAATAAGAAATATGTGAAATTCTATGTGGAGACCTTTAAGATAATGGAGCTCTTACTACAAAAAGGTGTAATAAAGGTGTGCTTACATTCATTATTTACAAGCCAAAGACTCTTTAAATTAATTGATCAGGCAATATGTAATAATTTTGGTAACATAATATGTCATTACTTTCGTTTATATTTGAACTGTCAAACAGTCTCAGTAAGTAATTAAACGTTCTTATGAGAACTAAAATGATATCTTATTAGTACCTCTCAGCCTGCAATTCAGAGCACACAGCAACAACGGCCTGCACGCGCTCCTCATAAGCGAAGATATCAGTCTCGATGGCCTCATGTTTCTTAGCCGCCGCCTCCACAGCCGCGAGGTCGAAACCGAAGTTATCCTGGCTGACCAGACGCTGGTTCTCAGACAGCCATGTCTCTCGCATCTGAGCTTTGCGGTTGAATCTGAAATTATAGAAAAATATTAGGAACATAACCACCCCTGTTGGCGCCGAAAGTGTAGACAGAATTGGTCACAATTGTCGGTTGTGTTGACCAGTTGTTGAGTGATCTTTTTCGATAAAATACAATGCAATAAAAAGCAATGGTTTTTTTTTTTTTCAATTAACACAAGTGCATTGACACGACTTGGCCAACATTTGCAGGATATCTCATAAAGGAAGCAGCTAATGTTATGTAGCTAGAAAAGGTCTAGCTTTTTAGAAAAATATGAAACTGTGTTCCTTCAGAATAAAAAATAAAAATAATATCTAGCAGCGCATAGATTGTAATGACGATATTACTCTAAATGTCATTCGTGTAATAAAAAATGAAATGTCAAAACAGCGTATTGCGACGAAAAATCTTGAAGTTTTTTTTTTTTTTTTTTGTAATTGCCTGCTCCATACACCACTATTACAATAATGTTATCTCAAATTATGTGATTTTCGTGTGAGATCACATTTTTGCTCATGAACATAACCGGTGTCAAAAACTCTACGCCCTCACTGGCAAGAAAATATTGTTAACTCAAACTCAAATCATTTATTTCAATTAAACCATTACAGGCACTTTTGAATTGTCAAGGAATCGGTCAGTCAAAAATATGAAGCTAGTTGCCCATTCCAAAGCGTAGTAGGTACCTATGGAGAAGAACGGGCAAGAAACTCCACGGACACTCTTTTAAATGAAATAAATTGTTACAAAGTATTGGTTACATCATTCATGTTGAAATTATACATGTGAGAACAATGTAGAAAGACGTGCACGTTAGAAGCGTCCGTAATACAAAGATAAAAACAAAGAACAATTAAAAAATTAAAAATCAGCCATGGCCGCTAAGAGTTGACCAGTCCCAACTGACGGCGCCCGTTCACGAACATGACGTATGGATCAGCACCATTCAGCTCAACCATTTTGAAGGGAGCTAAATGATCCAACACACGCGCCACCATCAGCGAGACATCTGAGTGAGCATGACATACTCACAGCCGCCAGGGCACATTCAAGTCAATTAAAAAAAGTATTACCCAGTAAATGGTAGCTCTTTAGTACATAGTACTCACACCTGTGCTCTGGAATTATATAATACAAAGGAGATTGATTTTATACAATGCAAAGATGGTCTTAAAATCTTCAGCAGCTGCAACAGTATTTTCAGATGTTAATCAATTAGTTGTGGTTGTGGAGCAGGACCAGCATTGAGCCAAGCATTTTTATCAGAGATGTAATCCCCCAACTTATAATATGCCTGCCTGCATAGTGTGCGTTTTATACAAGACTTGAATTTCGTCTCATTCAGTTGAAGTATGTGGGGAGGAATTTTATTGTAACATTTTAAACAGTACCCCATGAAAGATGAGTCCACTTTAGCCAGTCTGAAACCTGGTTGAACTAATAGGTCCCTATTTCTTGTACTATAATTATGTCTATCCCCTCTTTTACTAAAAAGATGTAAGTTTTTTCTTACGTACATGATGTTTTCATAGATATATTGACAAGGTACCGTCATGATGTTAATATCCTTAAACAGTTCCCTTAGAGAGTCACGCCTGCGGAGATAGTACATGGCTCTAATCGCTCTTTTCTGCAGAATAAAAATAGACTCGATGTCTGCAGCCCGTCCCCACAGTAAAATACCGTAAGACATGATACTATGAAAGTAACTAAAATAGACCAGCCTCGCGGTATCTACATCAGTAAATTGACGGATTTTTCTGACAGCATATGCTGCTGAACTTAGCCGTCCTGCGAGAGATGTTAAATGAGGACCCCATTGTAGCCTTGAGTCTAGCGTGATCCCTAGGAAAACAGTTTTATCGACGAATTCTAGTTTCTCTTGATTCAATACTATCTCACAATCACTACTTTTGACATTTGGTAAAGAAAATTTTATACACTTAGTTTTTTTTCCATTTAATACTAAATTATTAGCAGTGAACCAATTTTGGACCTGCAATAGGGCGTTATTTACGTCGTCAAAATTTGTTGCACGTCTATCTACCTTAAAAATTAAGGAAGTATCGTCAGCAAATAACACCATTTGTGGTTGATTTTTTAATAAATGGAGTAGATCATTGATATACACTAAAAAGAGGAATGGACCCAATATCGAGCCTTGTGGCACACCTATTTTTACTTTTAAACCTAGTGAATTGATACCGTTTATTTGGACTTGCTGTTGTCTATTATTTAAATAAGATTTTACTAAATTGAGTGCAAGTTTTGCAAGTCCGTAATGCTCAAGTTTCAAGAGTAAGGTTTCGTGATCGACGCAATCAAATGCCTTGGAGAGGTCACAAAAGATTCCTATGGCGTCTTGGGCCTCTTCCCACGCGTTAAAAATGTGTCTTAATAAGGTTACACCGGCGTCGGTCGTACAACGTCCTTTGGTGAAACCATACTGTTGATCATGAAGGATTTTATTTGTGTTAAAATGATTGAGCATTTGATTAAGCATTACCTTTTCAAACACCTTGCTGAAAACCGGCAACACGGATACGGGTCTATAATTATTGGTGTCTTTACTGTCCCCGGATTTGAAAAGTGGTATTACCTTACTGTATTTCATTAAATCCGGGAAGACTCCTTGGTCCACACACAAATTAAATATTAAGGCTAAGTAAGGCGCTATGGTCTCAATTATGGAAGTACAGACTTTAATGGACATTCCCCAAAGATCTTCGGTTAATTTGATCTTAATTTGCTGAAAAGCTTTTATCACTGTTATAGGATTAATATGCTTAAAGTTAAATTTAATCGGGCAAGCTGAAACGTTCGCCCTTACTAAATCAAAAGAGAGCGAGGGCGAGGAATTTAAGGTTTCAGTAGTTTTAAGTGGGATACTGGTAAAGAAATTTACAAATTCTTGAGCAACTTCTTTGCTATCGCAAATGAGACCACCACATGACGACTTCAGTGTGTAATCAGAATTATGCTTTTTGTTCCTGTTCGTTTCGTTATTGATAATTTTCCAAACCGTCTGTATTTTATTGTCTGCTGATTTAACTTTGTTGCTAATGTATAAGGCTTTAGCTGTCTTACAAGAGCTCTTAAAAATTTTAGAGTTTAACATGGACTGAGCTGTTCTCATATTTATCTTTTGTGCTGCTACGAGATAAGATTGGTCGACACATCGACTGTCAAGCCATCGCTGATTGGTGATGTATACATCTTCGCAGGGTGCCTGATAGCAACCGAGGACCAACAACAACTAGCAACTGAGGATTGAGTTAAATGCGTTGTATTGGAAAGGCAGCAGTGGACTGCTATAGGCAGTTGATGATAAAGCTACATACCTGGCAGCAAGTTGCTCGAGTTTCTCCTGTCTGATCAGCTCCTCCCTCAGAGCTAATTCCCTCTCGTGTTCGGACTTCTCAAGCCTCTCCCAAGCGCGGTTGATGTCGTGGATCAGCTTGCCTTCGCGCGGCGTGTACGGCTTCTGATTGGCCGCCCGCATGCGGGATTGTAAGGTGAAGAGAAGGACTTCCAAGTTGCCTTTTTCGACGAATCTGTGAACATAATGGAGATTATAGGTAAAGATAAAAGTGTTCTTATGATTTTGTAAATAGAATTGTATTATAACACGCCGGTTATCCTCGAAGGCTTAGGCAGAGGTGTACCTATAGTAATACCCACATTTCGCTAGATATGTTTAAGTACCCTGTGGTCAGCCTATTGCAATCAACCGGGCACAAATCCAGACTACAGCTGCTACTGACAAATTCCTGACAATCCAACCCAAAGGCATTAACTGGTAAAAATACTAGGGCTTTTAAAATGTGTTTAGTAATTGGGTACAATTGATCTGTTTTTGTTATTCCAAAACTGTAAATAGACTGGTGCAGTGTGCATAAATCTATCAAATAATAAAATCATAACAATGCGCCTGCAACTTTGTAGAGCTCCTACAGGCATTGTTTACTTTCTCGGAAATGAATGAGTCGTGTAAGCAACACGTAAAATTAGAGTTGTTTATTTTTACTCCCACTTCATCTTTGCTAATCTGGCATTGAGCCTGTCTGGCTCTATAGAAACTCTTCTGAAGAGAACTTTTTTTTCCTTCAGTTTTATGCTTAAAAGTTTACTTACTTGGGTGGTTTCTCCACAGTGCGATAGTTAGCGAACTGAATAAGTTGCTGACGAACGCCTTCGAGTGAGTTCGCGAATGTTCGGTCGCCGAGCGCTTCGATAGTACGCTCGATCCATTGCAGTAGATCGCTGAAACATAAAAATAAAATTAATAACAAAGAAATAAAGGATGAGTCAATATCATTCTAGCCCTTAATAAACCTATACTAAACATGATGAGGATCTGAAGCCTTACGAAGTTACACCAGTCAACCATAGGGTAGATAGAGATAATATGGACATGCCAATTTATCTACATCGCCTTTACACGATATTTTATAGTTGAATTCCAAAAATCAAAAAACCAGGGCCTTACATAATTAGCCTATAATGTTCCCACTGCTGGGACACAGGCCTCCTCTCGGTGAGAGGGAGTGGGCCGTATTCCACCAGGCGGGCCCAGTACGGGTTAGTCAGGACCTTACAATAACCTATTTGTTATTCAATTCGCTTAGATAGCGATATCGTATGCAACTACAGCTGCATATAGATTTTTTACGCGACGGGGCTGATACTAAGAGAAACAGGCTATCTGACTTTGGGTTTTATGATAGCCCCGGTTGATCATCATGCATGTTGTAGTTTTTCTTTAGCCTATTCTGATCCACAGCTGTGCAAAGAAATCATAATTTCAGCCGGAATCACCTAGTACTGGGCGTTGGCCTCTTCTTTCTTCTGCAATACTTCCCGGTGCATGCTGCGTTTTTTCAAAATAAATAAATAAATAGTGGCCTAAATACATAGATAGATAGATAAACCGTTTATTTGGTGCACACAAAAGACAGCACAAAATACAAAAACACGATTAAATAATAGCACACACACCACACATACATCAGCATAGCATAACACATACATCACAGCATAGCAGCTGTCGCTGTTGTGTAGCATATATATCTTGTTTTTGCAGCTCCCTTTTTCTTATGCCACCTCATAACAGGCTTCCTCCATCTCTTTTTGATCAAGCTGTGGTTATACAGACCTGGTAAGCGTCTCATACTCCTGCATCATCTTCTCATTCTCCATGGCGATGCCGACCACCTTGCCGATCCTCTTGCCCTGCACGGTCTCCTGCTTCATCTTGCTGAAGTAGTGGTAGTACGTCACCACGTATGTGATGATTGACTTCTCGTCGGGGTGGTCGACAGCGATATCTGGGGAGGAAAAATAATAAAGGGTGTAATGCAAAAAATATATATTCCTGTAGCACCCCGGAGTCTGGATCTGATGTCCGGTTGTTGGCAATAGGCTCGCCTCCTGGTAGAAAGTGGCGAAATATGGGTGTACTATAGTTCCATCTCTGCTTAAACCTTCAGGGATTGCAGGTGTGATGTTATGTTCTTCAAATTAAAGTGTACTCCCAAACTGGGAGCACAAATGAGGAGGATTAAGACATCTATGAATGCGATTTTTAACAGGTCTCAAAAAGTGATCGCCACTGCACCACGCGGCTTCGATGAAGTTTTACAAGGTTAACGGTTATGCTGCAGTATGATTATCAGTTTCTGGACTTTAAAAGAGACTATTACGTCTGTGTTTGTTTCGGTCTTTCTTCTCAGAGTAGTCGGATAGGAAATATCGATCTCATCTAGTTTTGAAACATAATTTATTTTTGCAGTGTAAAAGTGTTTTTTTTACCAATTTACAGAAGTAAATATCATTGACCATAATACTATACTTCTTAGGGAACCAATTTTATTACATCCACATAGAACAATAGCTAATCTACATCTGTCTAGTAAAATGATAATTTCATTATATAATTTTATGTTGGTTGCGTAGCTTACCTTCAGCATCCAACAGCTTAGTAAGTCCAAGCTTGTCCTCGGCAACATTGAAGGCATTATTCAGGTTATGCATAGGATTGCTTCTATGCAACTTGTCAAACTGAATGAGGTCTGGTCTATGCTTATGAATGATGGCGTTGAACGCGAGTCCGTCGCGCCACGAAGTCGTGAAGTTACGAACGTTCACGTTGTTGTAGCCAGCTGTTTTCATTTGACACCACAGGAGTAGAGCATCCTTAGCGGATTTAGTCTCTTTGTTGTCGGTTTCTTCGATAGTGATGTCTTGGATCTGTTAAAAGGAATACATGTTTTAGGACAAGAATCTACCATACAAAATATGCATTTACATTTTTAGAATCTCTTCTCTTCTGAAATGTCATGATTTCATGAAAAAGCCTGAATGGATTTTTTTGGAACAAATCTAACTTAGAGAGATGTATTAATTAGTCGTAGAATAAGGCATGGCCGATAAAACTGAAAAAGGCCGCGCAGCGCGGTTTTTTCTAAAAATTAATACATAATTATATTGGCACCTATGAAATTGGCGTTTTTTTTTCTCACAAATAGAGAACCTCGTCACTTGTATGATTTAAAATATTCATCAATTGCTTGTATATCGAATAATGACCATCATAGACAACTACCAATAGTAAAAAAACCTTATCACTTATAAGTTTTCTAAACATAAAAAATACCTTAAAAATGACTCCTCATTTTGTTAGCAGAAATGTCCACTATTTGTTTTAACTTAGCTAAAACTTATTTTTGTCGCTTAATCTAAGTGGCAGATTACGTTATCTTTGTTTTTAAACATTAGTGCATAAAAGTTTTAAAACATTAGTGTTCATGGTTGTTATATAAATTAAGAAAATGTTAGTATGAAAAATGCAACTTCTTTAAAATTCTCCATACAAAACGCTGATTTCATAGGCGGGGACCTAATATTATAATCGCAAAGTAAGTCTTAACGTGACTCTAACATAGCTTTCATAGACAACAGTAGGTACTTAGGCATACAAAATTCATGGGGGGGCAGGGGCACCACCCACCCCCCCGGGTACGCCCATGTCTACTGCTCTCTCTGCTCTCGTTTGAAGATGACAGAGACAGAATAATGTTTTATATATGTTGAGCGTTAATCGTATTTAGTGACTTGTGGTGCAAGTGTGCTTAATAGAATAAAGACTTCACATTCTCCACTTACATCAACAAACCTCTCCAAAAATGTCATGATTCTGTCACTTTGGACTGGAGGGTTTATTTTCGAGTAAATATTTAAAGCGTTAAATGAGAGAAATCAATGCGGGGTCTCCACTCAAGTAGCTCAATTGGATTGGGATTTCCTTCCCTATACGTATCTGTACAAATAATACGGTAATTTATCCGTTATGACTGCGGTGTTGTATTGAAGAGGCATAATAGGTCAGAAATTTGTACTGTTATAAAATACACGCATTCCATTTCCATGTAACCAGTGAAGTCTGAATTTGAAAGAGTTGAAAACCGACAAGATTGTGTAAATGAACATAGATATAAATTTCCTAAACCATAGACATACAGGGTTATTCATAATATGTCGGCAATCCATTAAGAGTCTGTAGGAGAGGTCAATTGCAACCAAATGACCCCTTATGACCCCTATGCAAATGTCAACTATTTTCGAGTAATATTATGTTTAAAAATGAACGAAATAAATGTATAAAATGTGAAATTACTAGAAAATGCTTAACAATTGCATAGGAATCACAAGAGGTCATTTGGTTGTAAATGACCTTTCCTAAATCCCCTTAATGGATTGCGGACATATTACCAACAACCCAGTATTATAAGTAAATTATTTCCTAGGATGCTTATAAGATCAACTATTATTTAAGTAGTCGTCTTATCTAGAGATAATATTTTGACTGGTAGATATAAACTTTATAACAGAAATTATGTCTAGCTTCACTGCACTTGCTATTGGAGCATGTCAGTTGGCGGCTGCAGCTAGAAATAAATTGAGTTTTTGTTGCTAGTCAAAGATTGTCAGGCCAGGGATAGGCAATAGAGTCACTTAACAGTAAAGTAAAGTAACTTAGTGATCAGAATTGCCTGTAGGTCACGGAAAGTTATAGGCATGTACCATCAAAGAAGTTCATAACTAACCACCGTAAGGACTATTCTTGCTTGCAGCGCTCGGCGGCTATAGAATCGGGCCGGTAACAGATGTGTGAATTTTGTTTTCAAACTGATTAGATATGAACTTCTTTGATGGTACATTAGTTAGTAAGTATAGCTTGTCCACTCTGAAATGATTCGCCCCATCTACCACATTTACACACACAGTAATGCGGATTTCTCTGGGTAATGTGGTAGTGGGGGGCGCGTCATTTCAGAGTGGACAAGCTATACCCGGTACTTGATATGGTACATTGAGTTTTTGAAAAAGTTAGGCTATGAAGAGGTTCGTTTCTGTCAAACATAACCTACGTGGCCCCCAATTTTTGAAACTCTATGTCATATTAACGCCTATAGTCTGTTCCAAAAGTATCTGATGACAGTGTAAGCAAACCGTGTTCAGGTTAAATCTTAAGCAATCATTCACTAAAGAGAATTAGTAACACATCCATATGTATTCATAAAGTGTCAACTTTATTATCTCACCAGTTTTTCCAAAATGATTTCCAAATAACATGATTAAATTGTAATTGGAAAATCATCGCCGAAAATTGAGGTTATAAAATTAACCTCAACTGTCAAAAATGAACCACATCTTAAACGTGATTTAAAATTGGAATTCGAGTGTGAAATAAAATAATCAATACTAAGTACTCAATCTGTAAAGCGCTACAAATCGGCATCCACAGGGACGTTTTCTGATCCCATTGTTTACATTTTCATCAGATATTTTTGGAACAGACCATCGGTACTGTTAGTAGTGTTTATTACCTGGAAGCGCAAGATGATGGTCCATATAAGACCGAGACTGAGCCTGGGGTTGCCGTCGACGATGTCGTGAGAGCCCATGTTTTCTAAGTGCACGCGTTGTTCGCGCAGAAACTGCAACGCCTTATCCACGTTCTCCAAACAGTGGATACGCATCTTGCCTTTTGTAGGACGAGGCTGCAAAACAGAAAGGAAAAACTCAGTACAAAAAATATCCCAAATATATTGCATTTTCAGTTAAAACTATTATTCTAAGTGTCAGAAGTCGTTTCTAACCGTCTGGTAGATCAATAGCTAGTTCTGGTGCTACAGCGAAGTTCGTAGCATTCTTAGCAGCAACGGATTGGCTCCGGATCGGCTAAGGTGTTGTAAAGCAGAGTAGGCCTATTCTCAGCAGTGTGATTGCAGGCTGAATAGATAGATGGATAGCGTTTCTATAGTAAAAGTTTACATTTAAGCTACTCCTTACCTTAAACACAGAATAGTACAGAAGGCGCACTCCGCATTTTAGGTCTGAATCTACACGCGGCGGGCTCGTCTTGTCGGGCCAATTCAGTGAGCGTAACGTAGTCGGAAGATATAAAGAGTTACACGATAGAAAGAGAGACAACTTCTAGCTGAATATAACTGTAGGTAATTAGAGATGTACGACCTGAATTGCACTTTATTGTGTGGTAGCAAGAGTCGCTTTTTATTTAAATGTTTTTGCGATATGAACCTTCTTTACTATTCTGTGCCTTTAAAGATACAATTTATTTTACTACAATTCGGCTTACTACAAGGCGTAGGGAGTACGTGGTTCCTGACACGTGCATAAATCCAACGTGCTTACAGTTATCTTTAGAAAAGCAAGTCCGATAGTAATATCAGACATTATAGGGATAAACAAAATTTAATTTTATCAATATACATACAAGCTAAGATGGTATAATATAACAGAATACATACAACAGTTTCTCTTGTAACTTTGTTAGATAAATAGTTATGGGGACAAGACCTATATGGGAGAGTGCGTGACTTCAAGCAATGTTAACTATCAGATAGGACAGCGTAAACTTTATAAAGTCGCATTAAATAATGAAAGGTGACAGGCGCGTGATGTTTGTCACGACGGCTTTAATAAGATACCATTAATCAGTGGGCATGGCTTTGCTCTCTGGTATCGAATTTCGTTTTATTCGTGCGTCAAGCATTGATCTTCGACCGTTGGCTGGAATTTAGGTATATTGGACATCGATTACAGTGAGCGGAACATAAAAGAGAACCGAAAGTTAAATGACATGATCGTTAAGGTGAATCCGCGGAATTCAAATTTTCTTACGTTTTTTTACAATTCAAGGTACAACCTGACACTGACCTGCAAATTGCAATTAACGTAAGAAAATTTGAATTTCGCGGGCTACAACTGCGGATCCACCATAATAAATTCTGATACAAGTCTCTAACAAGCAAAACTATATAAAAATTGGTGAATTTTAACCGTAGAGAGGACAATAATTTATTAAAGGTAAAAGAAAGAGTAGGTACCTATCTAGTAATGTAGTTTCAAAACATGTTTCCAAGTTTCGAGACTGCAGTGTCCCTAGAATAAGACGTCTGCATAGGTCGTAAATAACAGAACAGAGGGCGATAAATAATGCAGTTTATTCTACACAGCGCAAGAAGCAAGTCAAGTACGTAGTCAAGGGCAAAAATATGTTTACACTCAGCAAAAGCAAATTCAAATGTTATTCGAAAAGTTAAAAATAGCAAAAGTTTATGTGCGAAGACGCTACACATAGGTATAGCAGCGGAAATTATGAGGTATTGTATGCCGATAGGCTCACAATTTTTAAAAATACTTAGAGGAAATCGCTGTTGAATTACACAATTCACACAAGTGTATCTAAATACATATATTATATTTTTGTCCTTGACTGTAGAAGAATATTTCAAATACATTTCGGCTTGGCCGCGTCGCCAAAGCCTGGATAAAGTCCGGTTCTACAGGTCGAACCTGGCCATTGTTTGCTTTTTATACAACATACAACGGCTACGTATAAGAACTTGAATTTGAAACTTGAACACAATGTGAGGAACTCAATGACTTAGGCGGTTTTGTTTACGGGTGACCGCTTTGAGAAGTAATTTAGGTAAAGATTTACAACAAAATTGTAAACAGGAGGACCAGCAGTGCTATTCTGTAACCATCTCACCGTGAAAACTTACGTGAAGTGAGCGTGGAGTGAGCTGTCATTCCACCTAATGCTAGAGATTGACACTATTGACAGCTCACTCCACGCTCACTTCACCTTAGTTTTCACGGTGAGATGGTTACAGAATAGCAATGCTGAATTTCAACTGATGACGTGATTTAATTCCCACTTAATGAAATCAATCTGACAGCTGTCAGTTTTCATAAATTACAACGTTTCTTACTGTCAGGTAAGATATTTAAAATACCTACTAAAACAAAGTAAAGGAAATACAATACATTATCAGAAGTAGTTTAATGCATCTGTACTAGTTTTCTACTTTCTTTATAGGTTCTCACAGCCCATAAGATGAGATTAATGAGGACATGAAATGTTGTAAATAGGGCTTGGCAGCTTATCGTAACTTTTATAGGCAGTTTCATAAAAATCGTTCATGAAGTTTATGATTAAAAATTCTCGTGGAAAGCAATATTGGATTCGTGTTTGGGTATGAGTTTTAGTTAGTAGGTGGTAAGTGCAGTATGCAATGTTGAAGTTACATGAGTCTTTCGCTAGGTCTAGGTAATTCCGAATAATGTTACTATTCATGGCACTCATCTCGAAATATAAACAAACTCATAGGTTCTAGCCAGGGCACACAAAACAAAATATAGTCAAGGTAATTTCTTGTTAATCAAATTGACACACAACGTCAATTTGCCGTGTTATATTCAACTGTCAAAGAATGTCAATTTTTTATTCGAATATACCTACGTACAATTTAAGTTGGTATTCAATTTAATAAACAATTCATTAGCCTGACTTTACACAGGTTTTGTATTTACAATTTGCGATTATTTTGAATTCAGTGCCTAACTTAATTGTAAGTGTAGTTCCAGGATTCATAACAGAGTGCTCAAACAAATTTTAATTGCGCACTAGAAACTATGTTTGTAATCGGGATCATAAAAAGAACAAAATATGCTTTGTACTTTATAAGTTAAACATAGCAGTACTGTACTTATCCCACACAAAATACAATAGGCAATCACTATTTTAACACGTTTGAACAGTACTCGAGGTAAAAGATTTAGGCTCATAGTGGGACTAACGACACCAATTAAGACTAGTTAACGCTTTAGTGAGTGGGTTTGTAACTACATACTACCTTTGTAAATTACACGAGGGCGTTTAGTTTTTAAACGAGAAAACTTAATTTCTCCTAAAATTACCATAACTATAATACAGCAAAAAAGGCACAAGAAAACCTACGCACCTACCCACAACCCACGCAACCTACGCATGCGCTTCTACTGCTTGAATACAAGGCTTCTGGCTACTTTGTATGTGTGTATTTTATGTCATTTTGTTGTAATGTGCGTTTTGATTGTGCAGAATAAACTAATTTTATTTCTTAATATATAGAAATCCTTGTCCAGTGTTAGATATTCTCCAACTAAGAAGAATACTGAATCATTTCGGAAAACATTTATTGCACTTAATTATATCGCAAACATTACTTCTTGTGGTTATAGATACCTACTGCACTAGCAACAGTTACCATCCGCGTCCGACAAGACGTGCTAAACATGGCTAGAAGTGACGCTAACGCAATTAGAACTGGTAGGTAGATACTGATTGAAATTCAAAGGGAAACTGTAGATGGCAATGTTGGTCAGGTAAAGAGTAACTGCGATTTTTCTAGTAATACGCTAATAAGACTAGACGGCCAATTCTTGTCATTAAAAACATGCAAAGTCTAGTTGCAATTTCATCTCAGCGACAATCAAAGTCAAAAACTCGTCAAAAATTTAGGAAACCATTGCGCATGTGCTCTTTGAATGCACAGGCGTCACCAAGATTAGTACTGAAACCCTCGGTCAGCCAGATCTTTCACAGATGTTCTGAATACGCCAGGAGACTTAATTAACTTCTGGAGGTAGGTGGGCTGGTTGGAATAACCACCGACGGCCGCCATGGCCCACGCACAATGATCCACCTGAAGGACTAAGGCCTCGTGACTAATGACTCGTTTAAAGCCTTTTGATTGGTTGAAACTAGTTTTAAGTAATGCTTGAGTCTTGAGTGAGGTTCTGTAATACGGGCCTTAGTGCAGTGGAAACCAAACCCCATAACATAGAACATAGAGTAGGTAAATTAGAGGTGTTTTTGACAGATTGCCACTGAGATTACAGTGAGATGGTTCTTAACAATACGGGAATTGCCCCTCTGATACTATCAATAGCCAATTGAATATGTTTGCTAGTGCAACTCTGTCTAATGCTTCAAAGTTAAAAGGGCTTATTTAAGTACAACCAGCGCTGTGGCTCTGTTTCGCAAGTGTCACAGCATTATGCTGAGCGATGGCCGGTTTGGGTGGATGTGACGCATATTTTCTCCCAACTTGATTTTTAGACGATGTTTCTTTCTTTATGCGTCACTTTTAGTGTAAATAATTATATTCAGAAAGTTTCAATTCACAGAATTTTAGGTAAGATACCCACCAATCTCTCTCCAGAGAGCACTTCGAGCAACTTGATGAGTTGCTTGCCATCCCGCATGTCGACGTACAGGTCGCCGATACGGCACCCGACTCGCACCAAATGAGAGTTCACCCATTTTTGAAAAGTTTTCTTCTGCACGCTTTCTCGTTCGTCTGTCAAGGAATAACATTTGTTAGTTCTACATACATTACGAATGAATACAGAGCATAATTTAAGTAAGGGAGGCCATTAAATATGATTTGGCCCCAGAATCGTCCCTTGGGGAACTCCCTAAAAAACCTTAAAAATAGAGCTAGACTGAAATTACATTATTTTGAGGCATGACCCAGAAAAGTAATTTGGGATATACAACTCGAAAATATACTGGGATAGAAACTAGTGTAAGTAAGCGAAATTCTCTAAAAGACGGACCTGAAAACCAAAAGTAATGCACATAATAAACACTCATACAAATTAGAAGTAAAACGATAAAAACAAAGTAGGGAATGTTAACACATTAACCGCCAGTGGGGACGACCGCGCAGCGGCGACCAGATAGCTGGCTTCGCGGACCGAGTCTTCAGGAGTGGAGGGTCCAGCCCGTCCGGGACAGCCGACGACATCGTAATAACTCACACGACAATACTCCAATAAGGTGTTGGGTTCGGAATATAATATGTGTAATTGGAGATATGGATCAGATTGCTATTCGCACGCTTCAGAGCGGAAAGTACAGTCCTAGATGTGCAGGGTGTTGTGCAGTATAAAAGGTTTTTAAATAAAATGTGCATAATCTCCGCATCTTTATCGTGCATCGATTTACATACGGCAGTGGTCACTCCCTAAAAATGAGGTAATCCCCTCATTCAGTTCATCGGGTAAAACCGTTTTATGATTAGCATGGAAACGCCCAAATCGTCAATAATCTTACAAAATTATCTTTTGAAAATTGCGGAAATTCCTTTTAAATGTGTCGAACATTTAAAAGGAATTTCATCAAATAAACTCCAGTTAAAATGATTTTGAATGAAACAATTTCTGAAGCTACTGAAACAAATATAGATTTATAAGGAAAATGAAGTAGGAAATTCAGAATTTTACTACATAATAATGATGTTATTTTCAGAAAGAGGTATTAAAAAATACTTGAATTTCAGGGGAATTAAAAATTCACCACCACCACTTATCTGTCATCCGATGAAGGAGAAAACAAAATCCAAAATGATGCAATCCAAAAAAGGCACAACACTGAGGGACACTGATAACACAACACTACAAACCTCGGAGTTCATTCACGACCTTGTCATAATACACTTCTAAACCGGGCACTTCAATATCTACTCCTTTTTTTATCAGCTCATATCCCTCGGTGGATGTCATGTCGCCAGCGACGAGCGGCGACTGAACCAACGTACCAGGCAAAAGACGAGAAGAACTAGAGCGACAAAATTCAACTAACACTGGACAAGGATATTCGATACCGCTGAACCAGATGTCGACAACTCAGGGCAGGTTTTAATTTATTAGCACATTCGATATACTATTGATAGTGTTGCTACACATTTGTGTTAACAACTGAATCTGTATGACACATAATCAATTTTTAACAAATATTGCCCAGGTAACGGCGAAAACGGTAAATTGTGATTGGTTCAAAGAGAAGATTCGGTTGAAGTAACAGATAACACTTTTCATCAATCGATAAGCGTGAGGTATCGAAGACTATCTGATAGTTCACTGAATGTTATTTGGACATGAATGTGTAATTTTATTTTACGCATTTTGTCAAATTCTGACCAATGGTTTGATACCCCGTTGTTTTATACGGAAAAACGGATGCTGCGGTTTGCGATGTCCGATAAGCTGCATGGTGTTATGAAATATAGGTATTACAAACAATGGATGATATAACTTAAATAATAAAACATTAATAGTGTGTCAAGGTTCCGATCTCTGAGGTGTTATCTAAAACTATAATAAGCCTACATTTTTAGATAAGTCTATTTGGATCCTCGGGTCATCGAACGTTTGGCTACTTTAAAGTAACATTGTTTTCTCAGGGCATTCGTTTTCTTTAATTAAAATAATATAGTCTTTATCGTAGCATTAGCCCTAGTTTCAGTTCCCATATCATAGCAATCAGCTCAAATCTTATCGCTAAGTGTACTGACACATATTCCAATAAGAACGTCTTTGCTTGATACTTGTAATTAATTTATATACTGCTAGATAAATAATTATCAACATCACTTAAGATATTCATGGAAAATGTCATCATTATTCAACAACTTCTCGAAGTCCACTGCAGAACCAAAGCCTTACTTGGAAAAGACGATATACCTACCTACTCTTCAATAGAGCTATTGTTGAAAACTTAAGTGTTGCCATTTTTCTTTCACATGTTACACGTAAGAAAAGAGTGCCATTATGGGCTCGCTAAAAGCTGTGGAGACAAAAGGCTTCCCGTGTCATGTCAGGCGAAAGATTTCTACTGTTGAGTACAACACCTACGCAAAGCGATGGGGTGGATGAAAGGCCACGCTTGCTATTCATAGACGGGTACCACACAAAAAGGTTTGTTTTAGGGTAGTTTTTCACTGGTAGCTAAGTAGAAGGTATACGGTGAAAGTTGGACAATTTTGGTAAAGGTCTCACCAAAGATAGTCTTTGGGTCTCACATAGGTAGGATGCAAAGCACTAAGAATAGAGATAAAGTTGTTAAACAACAAGTTTATTGCAAGCTTTAGCCGAATGAAACAGTTGGCGGAAATCCGTCAACGGCTAAATTGTGGATAAATTGGTTTGGACCCAAAAGGAGTTTTGCAGCGAAATAAGTTTTTCACAAGAATGACGAAGACTGTCTTCATGGCCGTTCCTATATCTTTTGGAGATTATAATAAGGACAGTGCAGTCTTTAGGGCAGTAAGTACATAGATCTTTTGTAGATTGACTCTAGGCCTATGAAGATGTTTGCAATGGATATCTCACCTGCTAATGCCTTAATGCGTGATCGTTCGAATAGCCTCGACGACGAATTGCCGCCATCGTACTCGAACTCGTCGATGATCTCCTGGCCGTGGCCTATGGACGGGTCCCAGCGGGACACCGATATGTCGGTCGTCATTGCGACCAACCTCTACCTCGCCGCCACGCTCAACTATCTGGAAAGATGAGAAGACATTCGTTAGGGACGGTGACTAAACCATAGGTAGATGCATCATTTTGCAGAGACGCATCGATCAAATCAGCCGTCGCATCGGCCTTTTATCCGAAAAAAGTTATGATTGCGAATTCGCGGTCTCTAGTCAATTATCAGCCGATGGATGCTGAAATGGCCGTTAACTTACGAGCCAAACTGGTTTTTGATAAAGTTGTAACAGAGACAGGTAATAATAAAGATACAAGTATTATGAAATAACTGCCTTTGCAGGATTATTGTGTCGAACCACCCTAAGCCAGTGACCGGTGACAATGTCAACGTTGCGAGTGGGTTGGTTTTCCGGTCACCAACCCGCTTACCTAGCATTAACATTGACTTATATCCTTTTTGGCTCTCACCCAACCATATCAAATAACGACTTGTAAGTTATAGTGTATACGCGAATAGAAAATAATGAGTCAGTCATTGAGTGAGATCAGTATTCATATTTTAATTCTCCTGTATTAAACGGCCTTATATAGATCGCTGTAGTCCAGTAAATAAATCAGTCAATCGTTGTTACTCGATAAATCATAATAATATTATGTGGGTCTGTAAGTTTACTTATAATATACATATAGGCAACCATAGGGACATAATAGAACTGTTTTGCATTAAAACAAAACAGTTATTATGTTATGAAAAACATAACATTTGATTTGAAGAAGCTGTCTTAAATTTTACCGATAATAAGCATAAAACGTACTTACGTGTGCCAAAAGTTACCTTTCACTGAAGCAAGATTTGGCTGTGGGCTCGATCTGTCACTCATGACAAGTGTCAATCATAGAAGTCTTCAAAAATTCAACAGCAAGCAAATTGCTCAAATGTTATGTTTTTCATAACATAATAACTGTTTTGTTTTAATGCAAAACAGTTCTATTATGTTTCTTCAAAACATAACATTTGATTTGAAGACCTGTTTGGTATCTGCTGGTGAAAGAGTACCCGAAGGATGTAGACGCTATGTGAATTAAATATTATATGGAACGAACGAATATTTCAGTCTGTATTAATTAAATGTTCCAATAAAACAATTAAGTGTTTTCAATATATTTATCTTAGTAGATGCAGAAATGAACACATCTTCCTTATGATGTTAAAGATTAATGGCAAATTTATTTGCCTTATTTAAGGTGAATATAAATTATAAGCCTACAGTATACTGATAATAGAAAATCAATGGGACTAAACTGAATAATAATCTCCTCAATAAAGGAGAATTGGATCACTCATATCCTTAATTAATATAAGTTTGGTTACTTACTTGGAAATTATGAGATCAATCAAATGTACAGACATTTTTGAATGTCATAGTAAGCAATTTTATAAAGATGTGGAAACACAAACTCAATGTCATACATACATGACAAAGTTAAAATTTCGTTGAAACTGAAATTTAATTAGGACCTTTTATTAAAATGGTCAATAGGTTAGTCAAGTGGTGATGCATGTAAATGAAGTCTCATCATTTGTTAATTAAATTAACTTGAAATGTGAATCATGTACACAAACATAATTTTAATATTTTCTTAGGGGATTAAAAATTATCATAATAATAAATCCTCTTCCTCTCTCACAGAGAGACCCTTTGTCCACTCAGTGGGAACATAATAGCCTGAGCATTACAATAATAATAATTCTTTATTTTTCGGACAACATACATACTCGTACATTATACATTCTCTTGAGAGGTAGCCCTCTCTTTTACTACATTACGAAAGTAATTTTTCTGTCTCTAGCGGCTCTTCCAGTTTCATTTCATCTGATAATCTATTTTCCAGCCAGCCTTCCGAAGGCTATCACAGACCTTATACTTCCTAGAGGCTCCTCAATCTTAGTTTGTTTAAAAATGAATCTAGTCCATTCTAAGGAGAGGCAGTGTTGTCTTTCAAGGCAAGCTTAACCACACCTGTTATTGCAAACCAAAATCAACAAGGATTATGGTAGCTTTTAAGTAAACATCTTGATTGTCAGTGTCTTTGAACCCTATTTTGGTCACACTATTATTCAAAATCTTGAAAGTTGTGAGATGTCTTATATTATTAGGTTAAGCATGTAAATCTACGCCAAGCAAGGGGTATCTTTTTATCCCATATGGGTGCCTGGGTAATGCTTTTGAAACTTACAAATGGACAAAATCTGTTTAGATGCGATCAGGTTATTAAGGGCTAATGCCATGCAATCTACACTATGACATTCACCTCTGAATAGGAGCTTTATAAGTAAGTAGTATGGATTATCTCCAAATAAATTTTAGCAAGTACCTTGTTCCTCTATCGACCACTGCCCCTTGCAACCTGACTGCCCCCCTCCCCCAACTTTCCAAGCTAGGAGTTGCAGCTTGTCAGGTCTAAGAGGTTCTTACATGGATCCTGTACTGGTACTGGGTCTAGTATGGGGCGATTTATATATAGTACGTCCCCATCCCATTACCGAGTTCAGATGGCTGAACACTCGGTCTTAAATTGGGCGAAGAGAGAACACCCATGCTAGTCAATGCTGTCACCTCTGACTAAAAGCATCGTAGAAGCATCGCAGAAGCTTGCCAAGCCATCGTTTGAGTCCCATGTGACGTACTGTCGCACAACGGCCGACTTATCTTACACGAAAAGGTCGTAAACGTCGAGGACGCCCCACTTTGAAACATGGCCTCCGAGGCCTGGGGCCTGGAGCAACAGGAGCCAATCAGGCTGGTCTGTTCTTAAAAGCGGTCGGCTAAGCCGTTATAACACTTAACCTCCCCGGGAGGTAAACCGCTGACAGAGTGATGTTAAGCTAACTTCGTCGTTTTGCAAGATAGGTTCAGGAGAGCTAGGAAAATGTATCCCTCGCTCATCCTTGAATGTACGACAAATGGTCTGTTGTCGGAATGAATTAAATTACTAGAATATTTGCACTCTGAAGACTGGCTTTTGTGGCTGCTTATTACTGCGTATATGGCAAACATCTCTCGCAAATTCGATGGCCATTTTTTTTTCTGGTTTGGTCAAGTTCCTGACAAGAGTAGAATACTCTTTATAATTTACACCATACGAATTACAGATATAAATTGTACATACGGTGACACAATGGGCGGTATTATCCCTAAAAGCATCTTTTGGATGTATAGAGTGGCCCATTTATGTGGGCTTACCTTTCCTCCACGGCATGTGTGGACAGGAAGTGGGTTACCTTACCCTGTGTAGAGGAACTGAGCTGTGGTCTATCAATAGCCTTCGGCCACCACATTAACTCTTGGCAAACCAATGGAGCAACCTTTTTTAATTTCTCTTGGTCTGCCCTTTTCAACTATTTTGCAGACAGGGCCTTGTGACTAGTATCAGTACACAAAAAGGCCTAAATCTTCTAAATCCTGATTGAGATTTAGAATTTGCTTAGGAAATTTACTTCTCATCCAAGCTTTTTTAGGAGTTCCAGTCTCTGAGACATAGAAATAAAAAATTTACAGGCTCGCAAATTCTCTATTCAAACAAAAATCTAATTTTGTGATGGCCCAGTGGTTAAGGCCTCGACTCTCATGCATGAGGTTGAGGTTTCAAATTCAGGCAAGTACCAATGTGACTTTTTCAATTCATATGTATTTTCTGAGTTTATCTGGCACATTACTGACATTGGTGAAGGAAAACACTGTGAGGAAACCTGGACTTATAGTTAATATAAGTCTGAAATCGCCAACCCGTCCCGAGCAAGCATGGCGATCAATGCTGGTGCCTTCTCTGTATGAGAAGGGGCCTTTGCCCTGCAGTGGGACAGTAACAGGCTGGTATTATATTATAAACAAAAAGACCTAACAAGGGAACTATTTCATGAACAGCTACCCTTCATTCATTAATAAAACATTGCTTCCATTTTACTTTTCAATTGTCATCATCTTACTTGAGTATAAACAATAGGCTATTTGATTATAATATCATAATATTAGAAAACCACATAGATTAATATTTTGCGTTTAATAGAAATTTGCAGAATTTTCTGAAACCAGAATTGTTCTGAATATTAATATTTTCGGTCTTTGACTTAGCAATAGAAATTTGTGGAATTTGCTAAAAATAGAATTGTTCTGAATATTATTAATTTATTTATTCGACTTCTTGTTAGGATCTTATCATTCCCAAGCTTTTACATGGTTCTTTAGACGGCCTGAATCTTGTCAACAATATGAATCTAGGCCTAGTTATTCTTGCTATGATCCTGTTTATCATGTTTTTTAATATAAAAGAACTAATTCTTATAAAACCAGCTTTAACTAAATATACATATTGTGAGTTTTAAATTGTTTAGTGGCTGTATTTGTTCCATTTCTAATTTTGATAGAGCAAGCTAGGTCCTGATGATCATAACTATAAGATTTTCTTAATTATTACAAAATACAGCAAAGAAAAATACAGTATTAACATTATAAATTATAATGTTGTTTAAATATTTAGTATTTCCTAATAGTTATAGAACTTAATGTCATATTTAATTAGTAATTTTAATGTTCTGAATGCAAATTAGAGTTCATAAGAGGTGCTGAACCTCTTTAATGTAACAACTGCATACCACATGAGAGTATTGCACTCTATTTTAATTTAAATACACTTCTGGATGGGTGTGTCCGGACTATTTCCAAAATGGAAAGTAGGATACTATCTCAGTGGGTAGGTTGCTGCCCAATTAACAAGTCCCTGTGGACGTTGCTTTAGCAGCTAGCTCCATCTGCACTAGACCCATATTAGAGATCCCAGCCAAAACCCCCCTCCGCAGGGGCTAAATAGTCTTTAGTTTTATTTAGTGGCATAAGTACTCATTTACTTCTAATTCAGTGTGTGAAACACATGGGCTGGGTGAGCATACCTACAGGTCTTCTTATAACGGATTGTTTTATAAGATGGGATGTCAAAATAAAAATAAAACTGCTTGAGTAGTTTTGCCTCCTCAAGACAATCTGTTTTTGCGTTAGGAATTACCTAATCACAATATTTTACACTGAAACCTTTAAGTTGTAGTGTTTCAAGTCTCTTTAGACATGACCGGATTGTTTAGAAAACAACAATGCGCTTCTGAAGTAGATACTAGCAAGAAGCAATTTAGAAGTTAGTTGATAGTGTTTCTGAGTAAGATTAGTGATATAATGTAGAAATTGTGTCATTGTTAACAGATTTAACACTTACTTGTCTACTCGTTCAATTGTAAATGCGTGGGCCCGACTTACAGGAAATCGTTTCGATCTCTTTGCCGTTGTTCGGCAGTGGGAATAGGTGCCTTCTTCCTCCGAGGATAAAGAGCATTCTTCACCACTATCGCACTTAGGAGAATCCGCAGGCACCGGTGACAATTTAGATTTAATGTGACCTTTCGATCTCCATTTCGGCATTTCGCTGGCTCAACTATCAGCGTAACACTATATATCACTTACCACAAGCACTATTATTCACTTTCTATAAGTTTTTTCTGAAACTTTACAATTTTCTTTAAAGAAAATTATCGAAAGAAAAATTTTCCGTACGTTAGCGGCAAAATTTTTAGACGCTATGATTGACACTTGTCATGAGTGACAGATCGAGCCCACAGCCAAATCTTGCTTCAGTGAAAGGTAACTTTTGGCACACGTAAGTACGTTTTATGCTTATTATCGGTAAAATTTAAGACAGCTTCTTCAAATCAAATGTTATGTTTTGAAGAAACATAATATATAGTTTTGTACCACAGACACAAATGATGATCTTGATAATGACAACGGATACCATATATAGACTAATGGACCTTGAATTTGTGAGTCAGTCAGTATATTTAAATAAAAGACGACCGTTTCAAGTTTGTTGCATAATGTTTATTCAAATGCAACCAACTTAACTTAATCCAAAGCGTTTATATTAAATTCATTAATTGTTGAAATTTGGGATTAAAATTTGGGACGGTACAAATCTTGATTTCAGTCCTTGAAACTATGGTTTTCTGCTTTGTTTGTCCAAAGCGAAAAAAAAATGTTTTGAAACAATTAATTAAATCTTTTCAATTACCTTGAATTTGCCGAATAATAACCGTAAAGTTACCACTACCGATAGGAACACGATTTCACCAAAAACACCGCTAGGTATACAAATTGCATACACAATACAAAGACACAGAGTGTTCTATAATATTTTTGTTATTCCAAATGACATCACGCTGCCGGCCGGTGATAAGATTAGATAACCGCTTTCAAGACTAATGGCCACACCTAAGTGGCTGAACCAAGTCGATGTGGCATTTTATTTGAATTAGATCAAATAAACAAGCAGGTACATTATAAAGACGACAAATTAAGAAGACTACCTTAGATAAGAAGTAGTATTACGTCCTAAACACAAAATGCGTTACTTAGACAAAGAACAATAATTATGACATAGTGCAGCTAATGTCCTCGGAAGTTACTTCTCTTAGCACACACAAGTGTGAGGAATTTGCAACAGAACAGGTTTCGAAATTAAAGCGTTGACGTTATACAACAGGATCAATAATGTGAGGTTACGTAACTTGTGACTCATTTACGCTCCAACACGGAATCCGCAACAATTCAGATTTCTTGTATATGATTGTGAAAAGCCTCCTCATACACCAATTTTGTAAATTGTAGTTCATGGATGATACTATTCACAAAGGTTGGCAACAATTAGATGATAACCTTCATAAATTGAAGATAATTTAAGCGCTTCTACTTTTTATTCGTCATAATTGTTGATAGCGGCGTCAGTACAAATTAGATATACTACGGCTGCGATACACTGTTCAATGGTCAAGAAATGTGGCATGAAATGAAGGCCTTTAATAGAAGCAATAACTGATAGCTATAAAAAGGTGACTGATCTTGCTATTAAAAGTTTACGAGTTATTCGTGAAGCCGGTAAATGATTTGTTCACGTTATTTGGTAATATGGGTATAATTCAGTCGGGCAGTGAGGTTGACCTTCTCGCATAATGGCTCGGTTAACGAAGGTCCGTCGAGCTGACAGCCACAATATAAATCTATGTCGTTGTCTATGCCCAGATGAATTACGTACGCTCTGGCCTCTTATGTTATCATGAGGGCATGCTTATCTTTCAAGAGAGTATTTTATGAGCAAGGATAATATTAATGCAAAATGAAATGGCAGTCTCTATCGATCATCTGATATTGATATTGTGCTTTACGAGAACTTGTTATGAATCAAAGAATACCTCTCCTACTCATCATTCATCAGGATTATGTTCCTTGTGTTTTGGTCCCTGTTATTAATCATATAAATTTTATAAACCTCGTTTTGTGAATGAATACAATAGCTCTTTACATCATCCCATATTCCCAACCCAATGAGCACAGCATTTGAGACAGTCGTTACTTCGATAAAACAAAGCCAAGAATTCACACAAGTTTTTGTTATAAACGCAACTGTGAATAAACAATGGAACAACATAATCTCATGTGAAATCAGTCAAGATTCTGGGACATGAACGAAAATACTAAAGTAAATACCTACGCGAAACTCTTATCACAGTCATATAATCAGTCTAATTTAAGCAGACCGTACTGAACTACACCGAACTAAAATTCAGAACATGTATTTCAGTGCTACAAAAAATGTGATATCATTCACGATAAAGTTGTTTGCGTAGCTATAAAAAGCTTACTTTTAGTTTAGAATGCTAGAGTAGGCTAGGGGTTCCAAAACCACAGCAAAATTAAATCGTTGATTTAAAATTCAATCAAATTACAATAGCACGTCTACAAGATTTCTGGGAAAAGGCTAAACAGTTGTACCAATATCAACAACAATATACCATTACGACATAACTGCTTGGGGTTTCGCACTTTCCATCACGTAGCGGATCCGTCACGAAGTCCTATTTACATAATTAGCATTCTATTTATAACTAACACCCATTCACATGACGCCATTTACCTACATTCAGTTAATAAGGACGATTAGATGCGAAGCATTTACATCAAGGAGAAACGAAAAGATTGGATTGGCCTAGAGTGAACATCAAAGTATTGCAGCTGGATTAAAATTCATAAAAATATTCACCCCTTTTCATGTATTCTCATCAACTTTTAACTTTGGACCTTATTATAGGCTTAACTTAGTATGAATATGTTCTTCTTGGTTTATGTAGCATAATTGGAATTTCAATGTCATTGAAGGCAAAAACTTTGAAATCGTACAGCTCAACGATACAGGTTTTGTCAATGCATATTATCAATAGCAGGTTAACTGCATTTTAATGACCTTCCCGACAGGCAACACCTTATCATAATTGACTTGCTGCTCAAGATGGCGGCTGAGCGATATTTCTTCGTCATTTGTCAGTCGGAATACAATCATTACCGAAAATCGGTTTTTATTTAACATAATAATTTTATGGTATTTATTAGAGCAATAGTCAACCCGCTGTTCAAAATCAAGGACTGGCGATTGGCACGCAATTCTTTTCTGGATGTCTCTTCATCAACGAAATATCCCGTAGTCGTGTTTTGAAGGACCAACTTAAAAAAGGTCGTGGCTTATTTTTCCAGCACTCAAATACAATTGAATACATCTTTATTATCATATTGTGATAATATCTGGTTCATATCTGAGCTGTTGATCTGTCATGCTGGAAGTTGTCTCTTAATTTGCTTCAGTCTCACCCTGATACGCTTTCGCCTCGTTCCATAAACATGTGTGCAGGATGAAATTTATTCATTTAATAATTCTGTTCCATACAAGCAGCAGACGAGTGTCACGCGTGATTGACGAACGGTTATGATTGAATTCCAACGATCACTGTGGAAGCTGGAACTCAACAACGCGAATCGCTGAATATAGTTTTATCTGACAACTTGTTTTAGAAATGGTTTTAAATAGGTAGTTCCATAAATTGAGGAGCTTATTAAAGAGTAAACAAAACTAATTCAAGTCCTATCAATAGTTTTATCTATAGATACGAAATAGTGTCGGTATCATTACATAAACTTAGATTAAGCGCTAGCACGAATCAAAGAAGCAACAAAAGTCGAACAAAGCAAGTGTATCGAATAGGCAAGTCGGCGCGGTCGATGACCTCGGCAAGCAGACATGGCGTCGTCGATACACCATAGCACACAGCACACCATAGCATGCCATTACAGTCATGGAACAACGTTAATTGTGGCTATTAAGTCACACAAAGAAAATTATTTCATATTGGCTTGATACTAGGGTCTTCAGAGATTCAACAGCTTCAACTTAAGAAAGAAAGAAAATACGTGTATTTGCGGTAAACATGACGCAAAGAAAGAACACAAACACAAAAAATAACAAGTTGGGGGAAAATATGCATCACATCCACGTAACTTCTTAATCTTATGAACAATCAGATAAAATACCAAAAAGGCCGTCGCAAAGTTAAAATAAACCATTCAAAACCAAACAACATAAAATATTAAACATCAATCACGGACTTCAACGAATATATTACGCTTTATATTATGTTAACCTTTGATATTCAGTCGCTCCTCGACGATTTAGGGCGTTGTCTACCCTTGAACTCCTCTACACACCTAAACTATAGCGCGCATATGAACCAAGCCTTAAAGGTCGGAATCGTAGCACGTTACAGCAAATTACTTAGGAGTAGAGTCAACAGAGGACTTAAGTAATATTGCTTTAGATTGGATCGCAGCATAAAAAGGGATTGGTCGTCTTAGCAAATGAACTTCTTCTAAGGTAAACGATACCAGAAACAAATTGAGTTTCGAAGAGGTTTGCAATCTGAAGTTAAAATAAATTTTCTCTTGTATTAAGTTCATCAAAATCACAATATCACACGTTACTGCTGAAGTGCTGAATGACTAAAGGCCCGGGCAATTTTTTTACCAAAATAAGCGGTTCACTTCCCGCATCAAGTTTTGCAAAAAATTTCATCAAGTCAAGTATTCTGTCTCGCTTCTTATCTTGAGTCATAAAGAGCGTGGTGAAATGGCGAGACACTAAGACAGTAACAAATAGCCCAGGTACTGGCATCGACCCTCCCCCAATGTTTACCGCGTCTGGTAAATGACTAGACGACACGCAATCTGCACTGCGAGGGGACACGCAGTGCCGTCATACATTCATAAGTAGACGAACCGCTTTGGGCGGCGGATATCCTAATTCCTGTGTCAGTTTGGAATAGCATGCTTAAAGACTTCCATCGAATTGCAAGTCGTTTAAGAGCTGTTATAGATACCTATGAAGCCGGACACGTTCCACTGTTGAACAGTATGAATACGAAAAGCAAAGACAATATGCAATATTGCAATATGTAAAAAGATGAAACAGATGCTTATGATAAAATGTGAATTTCTGAATCAAAAGCATATTTTAAAAGTTGGCAAGGAAATATTTGTGAACATCTTTTAGACGTCTGCAACTTCTTTAATTTATTTGGGTATTTCATGATCTGACGACTCGAAGTTCAAATCAAACGGCAGCGAAGTTGAGTTGAGTTCATAACAGAAACAGTTCTCAGAATTATTGTTGAAACACACAAATATTAAATTAGGGTTTTATTAATCATTGTCATTCCAAACAGTAGCCTTACAAACTTCTTTAATTATAATTTACATTATTTTATCATTTGAAGCAACCACAATGTCGGTCTAATAAAATACTACGGTAAAATTCATAGCCGTCAGTTTACTACCTGTTAAACTGTTTTCAGAAACTTGTAGTAACGACAACATCTAATAAATTAGCTGTAACATCTTAGAAGTTACGACTTCCTCAAGTAGGCACTAACATACAAAGTAAAAAGTACTGAAATGGCACGCAATTTACAAGTAATTACGTACTGCTCGCGTTATGCGGTTTCACGTTTACTCTTATATTATGTAAAGCGTTGTAACAGCGAGAAAACCGTTAGTGCACTAGAAACAACTGGCTCTGCGAGTGTCTCTAGGCAATATAGAAGGAATATATAAGATCATCGAGGTAAGTGTTTTGAAAAAGAAAAGGAACTTGAAGAAATGCTAAGCATGACTCCTAATAAGATGCACTTGAGGTAATTGATTTTCAAATTATTTTTTATAGAAAAAATTAATAAACTTAAAGAGCTACACAACTTAATGATGCTTTCTACAAATAAGAAAATAATTATTTATTTTACTTGTTAAGTAGAGAATGATAATTATAAAGCACCAAAGCGTACTAATCCGACTGAACCAAGTATTAGCAATCTCTCCATCAAAATACACACACACAGATCACAACTCATTCATAATTATGTGCATTCATTTTCATTTCCCATTCTACAACCGCAGGAAGCGTTGCGATTTCTATCATTTCCATCCCGTTAAAATTAACATGTAACGTGGCTTTTATTTTGAAGACAATAAAGTCTATTTTCAATCAGCTTGAAATAACTGTTCATTTTTATGTACGGATGTATTTACGGTCCGTCACAGTCACAGTAGCTCGTTTGCTGATCCCGTACAACCTGGCACTTTGTGCTGCATTTCTAACCGCAGTCGACTCTTTTGTTTGTTTTTTTAATCAACCTTTAGTTTTATAGCAAAGTTTCATTAGTCTGTTTTTGATTTGCCACTAGGTTGAGAAGGTAGTGACTGTTATTTTAATTTTGACAGTCTCAAACTAAAATGAATTGACGTGGGCTATAATGCTTTTAACAACATAAATACGATATAAAAATTTCTTAGATAAAGTCTCATACCGATAAATTATCAAGGTAAACAAGTTATGAAATAAAATCTGCAGTGACACATTTTCCAGCTTCGGATGTGTGCTGACATCACGACTGCCTCTAAATTTAGAGCCATTAACTCAGCAAAAGTGGACTCGAGATGAACTCAACTATTCGCGGAAACGAAAACACGTACCTATATGCGGGGGAAACAATCTGAAGAAACACATTTGTTTGTCTAAAAGTCCGTAGAATGGGTAGATCTTGTTAAAAAATATATTAGTAATATTAGGTCCCCCACCTATGAAATCAGCGTTTTGTATGGAGAATTTTAAAGAAGTTGCTTTTTTCATACTAACATTTTGTTAATTTATATAACAATCATGAACACTAATGTTTTAAAACTTTTATGCACTAATGTTTAAAAACTAAGATAACGTAATATGCCACTTAGATTAAGCGACAAAAATAAGTTTTGGTTAAGTTAAAACAAATAGTGGTAATTTCTGCTAACAAAATGAGGAGCCATTTTTAAGGTATTTTTTATGTTTAGAAAACTATAAGTAATAAGGTTTTTATACTATTGGTAGTTTTCGTTGATGGTCATTATTCGATATAATACCAAGCAATTGATGAATATTTTTAATCATAGAAGTGACGAGGTTCTCTATTTGTGAGAAAAAAAAACGCCAATTTCATAGGAACCCCATACATTCAGACGACAGAACAGAACCTTCGAAAATAAGGCAAAATAAAGTTTTGGGTTGAATAAGTATTTCAAAATTCAGGTGTGTTTGCAATTTCCCTCAAAGGTAAAGTAGGTCTTGATCATGAGGCCTGGAACCGGTAAAGCGGACGGACCAGCTAACAGGCACTTCCCATGCTGGTGGCGGTGCGCGGACGAATCCATTAACCCAAATATAGAACCGCGCCCGAAGCCGAGTCGCGTGAGTAACACTCGCAACTCTGTTAACTAATGAATTATAAAAATATATACTAATACTTATTATTTTTGCAGTATTTTTGTTAATAGCCAAAAAGGTGCAAACAATGAAGTGAAGCTCCCAAAACTAAAGTAGCAGTGTCCCTCTACCTTGTACACATTTTTCGGTTCAAGATTGCACACACAGTGCGCGTTCAGTACCTGGTAATTTGCCATACAAGTAAAGTTGTTTGCAACCCGTACTGCTTTTTAGGTAACGTCATGTTTGCAAAGTGACGATATCCATAAGTGTTGTTGGAACTGAGCTCAACGGTATCGAAGTTTTAGACAGTTTTATTTAATGGAATTAATTTTGAATGAATACGTATATTTTTAAAGCATAAGCCACGCTAGTAACGCTAAACCTGGCCGTTCACGACCTCACGGCTAATTAAGTGACGTAATCAAAACGCTCCCTCATGTGAAAACGTTCCCCCTCCTACGCGAGCCACAACCGCATGTTCTAAATAATAAACAAAACCATCACTGACACGAAACATGACTACGCAGCAGAAACAAAAGGATATCCGGTCCATATCATCATGGTACCTGAACCAGATTCCAATAGAGAAATTTTTAATTGTTCATGAATCAGATTGCTAATTTGAGTGATGAAATCGGGATCAGAGTCTAAACATAGTGAACAAAACATTTCGACTGTTGAAAAACATCTAAAGTTGATGTTGAAGGGAAATAAGTCCAATCATAGTAATGCGTAAACACATCGAAGGCTGGGTAAATAGGACACAAGACCACAAGTATGGACCATCGTGCTCGGTGCAAAAATCGATCCCTCGGGACTGGGATGGCCCAAGCAGGGGTGGCGAGTCGCGCGGCAATTCACCCAAACGTCACTGACCGGACATTGGAAAGCACGTATCTGTAGATAGATCGGCTATACGAAATTGTTGCTTATTTTTAGACTTCGCGTGTTTAGAAACTTTAGAGTTGGTCGAATCGAGGGATCGGGGCCAATGATTTCAGAGTTTTATGCTCCGATCATCTCGTTTATGTTCAAAATAATGGGTAAGCGATTTGAACTACGCATAGATTTCACGTCAGTTATATCCAATTGATTTTAAAACATCATAACTAGGCCAGCATTTACTTTATTAAGGGTCCAATCTTACAATTTACTTTGACAAAGTTTTGTCACTATTATGGTTGCACCATCACCTCTGGTAAGATAGGAGTCAATGAGTATAGTGCGTGGGAGTCACCACTGAACTTTGTAGAGTAGGATGCGGCTCATTTGTCAGTTGTCAACCACGAATGTATTCTGTAAGACCAACGTCATTTGGATTACAGACCAGGTCTCACTCCCAGGCGCATGATAAACTTTTAGTTTTAGCATTTGCACTTTCTTGTTTTTTTGTGGCGGGTAAAACAAGCCATGTGTAGTGCGACCTGAAGGGCTTCATTAAAAACCTCTTAAATTACCCGTCAAATAATTTGAACCCAATGTGCTTCTTCGTATCAAGTGACAAACTATGGTGCAATACTATAGTCTGACCAGCCTATTGATCACATGATCAAGAATAGTGATATGTACAGTCAATGAAATGTTCTGTAAACAGACCTAATTCATGACGTTAACCAATCGGTATTACTAACGCATCCGACGAGACTGACCGATATTGCTTACCCATTGTTCTAAATAAACCTTTTGGCGTCAGAAGTATAGTCATGCAGAACGAATCATCTTTAAATCGATGAGAATGTTTGACGGTCGAAATTATCTTTATTTCTGACGTGGGTAAGTATTATTGGCAATGAAGCAGTCCTTCTTGATAGAATGTTTCGCATAGATACGTGTTAAGTTTTGCAGGTCAATTTGGCTACAGCATACAATCATAGTCGGTAATGGTATGACATAAGCGTGGTGACGTCACCCCGGGCGTCGGCAACTGTGGCGAAGGCCGACTGTTGTTTGTGCGCGACCGACCGGTTTTATAGCAACACATGCACTGCACGCTACCATCTACAATTCAACCTACCACTACGAATATAACACGCGATACGTCTACACCACAATAAGTCAAAGCACTGTGAGAAAAGAAGCGGTTAAGCAGTGAGTTTGAAAACATACTAAGTTCAAAGTATGCTTAATTATGAACTCTATCATAATATTCTCAAGTTCTTTATTATTTTTCATCGTTCTTTTAACGGGCGGCACAATGTGCAGTTGCCACGCCTACATGCAAGAGGTTAGCCTCGGTGGTGCGATGACGCTATCGCCTATTTAGGTCAATATAACTCGCAGCGGCCATAAAAATTATAAACAGACGGTAGAATCAGCAACTTGGATATTATCTTGGGCTATATTCGTTAATTTTACGAGACACAATGGACATCAGACGAAATGAGGAGCAATTCTGATGGAAATGTTGTTTTATCCCATGAACACATCATCTGAAGACAAAAAGGTTAATTCATACAACGAATATAAAAAGATGTTCGTTGAAAATACCAGAAATTCCCATATCTTGATACCTTGCCAAAACCCATATTGTATTGTTTATTATTTATATAATATGGTCATGGTGGTAGTGCTACGTACAGGAATGTCAGTATCATAAATTGGAAAAGAAATCTAATCTATAGCTGATTGTTGACCAATCAATATTAATTTAACAAATGGACAGCCGGGGCTCAGTCAGACTTCCAACAATGATGTAAGTATAGAGTTATGAGTAACAATCGTAACTCTATTATCTAAATAAAACAACAAACGAGTAGACTAGATACAGATAGAACTAAACTCATTCAAATAAGTTTTCCTTTTTTCTTTTTTGTATTTGTGCAATTAATCTGAGACAGATTGATTTCTAACATTTGTTTCCTCTTAATGTAGCAATTAATTCCAGCTTGAATGATTTCAGTACAAAATTCACTTAGTTTTCCTTGATCTGCCTCAAATCCTAATTGCTTATCTTAATTTTACCTAATAGTTTCTAGTATCGCGATCTTCATTCCTCTTACATTTGCTTTACATGCGTTAAATTGTTACTTATCAATCTTTCTAACTCAATATAATACTCATGCTCTATACGGCTTATTGGTGACTCGCACGAATTTACTAGCCCGAAACGGATAATCTTCTATAATATAAAAATGAATCGCAAAATGTGTTGGTAAGCGCATAACTCAACAACGCCTGGACCAATTTGGCCAATTCTTTTTTTTAAATGTTCGTTGAAGTTCAAGGATGGTTTTTACGGCGAGAAAAATTTGAATAATTGCCGGAAAAACCGTAAAAACAGCCCTTTTCTTTTTCTCATACAAACGTTTTCTAACTAAAACGTTGAGTCAATTTGAGCTCTATTGTTATTTTATAAAGTTCATATCAAATTCTACAGGGTAGGTAGGGTAGGTAGGGTAGGTAAGTAGGTAGGTGAGCCGTGAGATAAGTACATAGTGCTACCCGTGCGAAGCCGGGGCGGGCAGCTAGTACTATAAAGTGTCGATTCGGGCGAGTAAATTCGTGCGAGTCACCAATAAGCCCTCTATACTCTTATGAAGTCTTATGTAGACTGACCGTTCTCATCTCAGCTGCATGATGGTTCAATATTGTGCGTTGGTCCAATCATTTTAAACAATTCGGGAAAATTCATTCACTGTTAAGATTCTTTAACAAGCATTGCAAACAGTTGCATCATTAGAATCAACGGCACTTATATCCATTCTGAGAAAAGAAAATAGGTAACCATTGTATGGAAGCCGTTCGTTCGTGTTAATAATGCACTATGAATTATTCACAAGCCATGACTCTGCAATGAAATTCTTTGTGCAAATGCACGTGAACACACTTTCCATAATATTCATATACCGGTAGAGAAATCTGTAGTCCATACACGATATCGTCTATACAAACGGTCAAAGGAATTGCTTAATCTTGGCACACAGCGTCCAAAAATATGTTGTGGCGAGAAATACTTTAGGATATGACAGCCAGTAATAAAAATGATTTTATCTTTTAGCTGTCGAAAGTATTAGTGAAGTGTAAGCCGCAGTACCGTTACACTTTGTGTTATTAAGATCTCTTGATGACCTCTTTGTACTTGACAATTCTTGTGTTTAATGCCTTTGAGATGTTATCCCTTCACTGCAACTAGCAGGCTTTACAAATTTATGAAACTAGACATAAATAATAAATTGCGCTTTATGCACTCCATCCTCGTCTACTCTTTATGCCGTTCGCTCTTCAGCTAAGCTCTTCAATATTATTAAAAATAAGATACGAAAAATTTAAGTAAATAATATCAATGTGGGTCAAGCTCGTTTCGACGCTTGCAATTCCGAGAAGGAAGTTGAAAGCTTGGAGTAATGAATACTTCCATTGTCTCAGCAAAATAAAGCTTGCGTTCATAACTGCGAGTTCTCTATCTATGTAAAACACTGGCCTATATTTAAAATGGTGATGATGAGTGATGCAACGCAGAATAATTAACGCTATAACACAATGCACCATAACCATAAAGCATTTTAAACGCAACCGTTAACATGGAGAATTTACTGACTTTAGTTTCAGAGCATGCGTAATGTAATATTACCTTGGCTAACCTTGACTTTGTGAATATTTTCTGAATATAAAACATCAACCTACGTCAATATCAATAGTCTACTCTACGTTGCTATAAGGCTCAAGCGTTTATGAATTTTACATTTCCTCCTGGAGTTTTCCTAATATTTCAGTGGTTCAAATTGTGCTTAGATAGTGTTCTTCTTATCAAAATCTGTTACATCACAGTCCATTCATGACTATGTTATAATGTATTATGTATCTGAAGAGCAGGACTTGGTTAACAATCCGAATTGATTGCTTCAAATTGATGTTCAACAACCGGCAGATTGTTCCGGTGAATCAAGTACCTACTCCATTCAATTTTCATGACGTTCCGATGTTTTTTATGCTTACCTAAACAGTTATACATACAGCAACAGTTACATAACCTAACCAGGTATACGCAACGCTGTAAACAATTTTAAAATTAATGTGATTAAATTCTAAACTGCAATCACGTATCCTAGGTGCAAGAAGGTAGGTAAGAAGCAAAGAAAACGTTCATAGTTGAAGAAAGCAATGAACATCTTCCGCTCTCACGGCAAGGGACATACATTACGATGTACAGATAACGGTATTACCGATAAAGATACTATGTAACTGCCGCAGAAATATATATATATCGGAGTAATAATGGGTCAACGTTATTATTTGCAGTAATAATAAACTGAAATTAGAAACCTACCAAGTTAATGTACAGAACAGATTGGCAAGCCGTCAACTGAGTACACTTTAACCGGTTTTGCCGGTAAGATTTGAAGTACCCATATCTGATTCTGATCGCCAACTGCAAAATAACATTTCTATGAGCTTTTCTTTCCGTGCTATCACTTACTAAGCTAACTTTTACATTTTGCTGTCTACTGTGGTTTAATGGCCATCGATTTATTGAGCTAAGCAAGCGCAAAATCGATTGGGATTGTATGTAAATCTGCAGTTTACCATCCTCTTGATTCTAAAATGAATGATTAGACAAGACCAGATAACCTGATTGCATAACAAAGGGAAAATAATTCAAATAAACTTGTCGGTGGGGAAGTTTACGCAGCTCTTTGGGTAGCACATGCAACACATACGAGTACTAGCGTTATGTGTACGTATGTTCAGAAAGCGGTTGTTACGTGAGTCGGCGAGTGCAAGACATGGACTGGATTCGAGGTCGACGACCCCAGTAGAGCGGGACTCAGGACTCTACTGCCGGAATATTAAACGCGATATTCAATTGCTTGAATGTCTTACTTTTAAAATATATAAAGATGAAGGTCGTTATTAAAATCAGTTTGCTGAATCAAGATTCCATGAGTTATCATAATTTAGATGTAGCATACATAAACAATACTCAAGATTTAAACAAGCAAATCGAGGAGCTTTCCGATTTGGATAAAACAGCAAATATTGAGACACAAATGACAAACAGAACAGAAATGTACGTAAGAAGTAGTATTAACACGTCAAATTCTTCGGTAGTAATAAACTTCAAACAGAGTCGAATAAAATAATAAACAAAGAAGCAAGCACAATGAGCACTGTTGACAGAAAGAGTAGGAACTAGAAAGCCAGTGATAGCGTGCCCCTTTTGTTAGTAGCATTAACGCCTTTTGGTACTCAAGCGTGAAAGGGCCTCGGACTTCGAACGTTTGTAATTTCGGTTGAGATGCAATCATAATGTGAAGGGAAGGGAATATTTTTTAACAATTATGCTGTCGCAAGCCTGAGGCACATTTCGATAACATAGCGTAGTAGTCTTATGCTGATGGTAACATAATTTGGTAACCTGAGAGACAAATACAACAACTATGGGAATATAGAACTCCGTATTAGGTAAGATCTGGAATTAGCTTACTATCAATTATTAGGCTTACAATAATAATATCTATATTAATTTAAAGCAACTAGCTTGTGGTAGTAAGTATTAACTACCATATTTTTCCTTGAATTTGATTACTAAGTAATTCTTTGATTGTTAGTACTCAATTCGAAGGGGAAATACCGAATCGTTTAAACTAATCTACTCCTTGAAAATGATTCAAGCGTAGTGTAGCATAGTTTCTTGCTAGGTTTTATAATTCACTTATCGATCTTTCTCCACAAAAATATGAATTGCTCATGGATTGTAAAGCATTTCTAAACTGTTTGCAGATAAACGGATACCTTTGTCCAGTAGTTCACGGCTCGATTCTAAACGTACTGGCCATAACTCTCTAAATATAGATTTCTATAAAAAGTGCTGTTGGATTCCTCAGAAGTCGTAGCTTTGTGTTTGGGAAACGTTCTGAAGGTATAACTCTAATTTATCGTGATCATAACTTTGATCGATGATGTCTTCTGATTTTTGAACGCATTTACTGACCGACATTATTGGTGACTCACAAATACTCACAATATTTCTGTCACGTTCAAGGTTTATTAAGTCATCAGAAGCTGAGACTTACTTACCAGTAAACAAATAGTAGTTGGCTATAGATAACTATGCTTTATATAGACATATATTTAATGGATTAGTAGCCTTCTACTTTGGCTATGTAGACCTGAATGCTTGGTTCAATATGGTAGCAATTTAAAAGTAGCAGAAGTTCTGAAACCACCCAAGAATGCGGTTATTAACTTTTTAGTAATCAGAGATAGTTATTATGTCTCCATTAATTATTTCTCTTGTCGATCAATTACTCCTTAATTTGTGAAGCTATTTATAACATGTCCAAATAACTTGTTCACTCATTATGTCACAAATATGGTACGCTTTTGGGTCAATTGAAAGGTCATTTATCAGACTGGGGGAGATAACTATGCGCCACTTAAAGTGATAAAACAAACGAAATAAAAGTACACACCAACTTCTTATCCTTGGAAACCAGTAAAACACTCTTGCGCAATTTAATTGCATAAAAAATCAAATAAGAATTGAACCGTAAACTGCAACTCCGATCAAAAATTTCTTTTGATATCAGAATTTTGCAGATAAGCCCTACATATGCTCATCATAGTGTACGTAAGATTTGCTTTTTAGAAAGTGTGCGAAGTAAATTACATTTTGTGGCGAAGTGACCGATCATCGTGCAAATTTAGATGGCCGCCGCCCACAGGTTGGACCAAACATCAATAAACTATGACGAAAAATTCGGAGTAAAAAGTGAACTTAAAAATGTGCCGATAAATAGTTACTGAATGCGAGCAGGTCGACAATGATCTCACCTATTATTTTTTGTCATTAGCAGATGAAATGTAGGTAGTCAACCGCACTCATTTCTGTATTATCTATCATGGCAAGCATTCCTCGTCTACTGAGTCATTGTGGGGTCTCTAGAAAACTATGTTTTTGTGTCGCTTCACAACAGAAGGGCGTGGCATTAGATAACTCAAATATTTTTATCATATTCTTTTTAAAGTTCTTAAAATACATCTCCAGAAATGTTCACCCAAACGTTGGAGTTAGCAATGACATCATAACAAACACGATAAATTAATGTTCTCATGTATGATATCATACGATGTAACATTGTGACCGCTATAGTGCTAGGTTTTATCTTGAGAGGCTTTATTCAAGGACCATGAAGAATATTTTGAAATGTGACATAAGATACGGGAACTGCGCTGAAAATTCGGCACACCTGTGCAGAACACGGGGAATAACGTCACAGAGTCACAGCGCAATGCGTTTAAATTCTCGCCAAAAGATATTTAATAAATCAGACAGGTAAACGAAGTTCGTAGTTCTTTTGGGTTTTGTATACAGTACGGTGATACATTATATTCCTAACATTAACCAGTATCGGACAGTTGATTCAGTACGTCTGCGCGAGTGACCTCGATGACGGCAGGGGGCGGGGCGCAACCGCTCTGCAAATAACGACAGATTTCTGAACGCACCCGGTGAATTCCGTCTGGAATCTCCGTCTAGATAAAACGACGATCAACGTTTCAAATGTATGCTTCAAAGAACAGGTCAAGAGGTTGAACGACTAATTAACAGACTGTGGGAGACACTTATTGCAGCAGTCAGCTACTTGGGGTCCCTGGGAAACTAAATAGGTCAAGACGTTTTATGCTAGGATGTATGCAATCTTGTCTAGTGGTTTTAGCCTGGAATAAAGTACAATTTCTTTTACTGCCTATACGGGCAACAACAGCATAACTATTACTGATAGTTTTTGCTAAGTTGTGTAAGTAGTCAGAATAGGTAGGCCTGTTCCGGCTATCTATGTAACACTTGATTACCTTTCCTAAAGTAAATGAAATGTTCGTAATCAAACTTGTATTTTCTTGCAGAAGAAAATGTAATCGGTTATCGATATCTTTTCGGGTTACCGATAAAAACAAACACGAAGCAATGTCTATAGATTATGGTGCAAAATGTCTGTATCAAATATCGGAATAAAACGGTGCAAAACATTTTAATCAATATCCGTAAAACACACGTAAAAGTGACATCACCACGTAAACCTCACTATTGATCTTCTAACAAGTAACACAGACACTAAACACCGGAAACCTGTAACCCTAAATGGTACGGTGGCCTCATTCATTAAAATTCGCAAATACACATACCAATAGCTAGCGAGGACTATCTCATCTCCGTACGTTTATCCAAACGTATAAATCCACCACAACACTGAGGTTCTATAAAATTCTAAAGGTACGAACACACGAGCACGGAACTTGGGGAACGGCACAGCACACAAGCGCGTCGCGACTCCAACTCGACAGAGTGAGCTGTGGACGGAATATCGATCCAACTCCTGGCGCCGGCGGGCCGCATATCCCTAGTGCACGCACGCCCCTCCCCGCCAGCTTACCACCCCTGTGTAATACACCCTTTTTAATGGGGAATCAAATAGACTTGTATATTGGTAAATTCGTTCGAGAAGTTAGAATCTTGATCTACAATTAACTTTGACATAATCAAATCATTAAACAATATCAGATCTGCTGATCGTCTTGCACCGATCTCAAAATATTTTAATATTATTCCAAATTATTTTGTTGTTCAGGCAATTTTTTGGGTAAATCTGTGTCAAGAAGATGGGAACACTGGCTCCCCCTCCCACTCGCAGAGTGGCAGACCGACCTTGTGGGACGCGCCACGCAAACCCCGTTACCCCCTGAAGTTGCCGACACAGGAAATTTCTTATGAAATTAAGGGATGGATTTGCCACCGAGGACAATGGTGATTAATAGGGGTGGAATAAGAAATCCTTGTACTTGAATCGTCATGTTTTGACTCATTTTGATTTTTGAACTGGGAGACATTGATATGCCACTGTTTTATTCTATATAATATTGGGTCAAGATAAATATTTGGTAAGAAGACTTTTTATCGTCTCGTCTGGGAAATCGTGGGAGTCTTTTATTTAAACATCATCAACATCATAAATCGATGTTTTTAATCATGTGTTTATAAGACATTACACTCATCGAATTTGAAACCATATTTAGAGGTTTGAATCTCCTCATGCAACGGTATTTTACTTAGATTTTTTTCCTTACTACCTATGTTTCTTAATTAGGTTTTAACTCGGTTCGATATAGGTCGCACGTCATTACTTTGTGAATTTTGAGTAGCATGTAAACAGGTATTCAATGGACGTTTACATTGAAAACAGCGATCCAAGTATCTCACATCTACATAAACGATGTGAATGGCATTGTAATATTTGTGATACAATATTACAATGTTGATGCTGATGTAACTGAGGACTCGCCAGACGTGCCTTAACTGAAAACTGTGGGAGGCACGTTTTGTACGAAAACATGGTTAGAAGTATCTGAAATTGGATAAGGTGTTGCTGTTGACGAAATAAGATCTATCTTCGATATTTTCGACCCTCGTCAGTTAAACATCTGCTATCTAATTACGCAACACATTGTCGTTGACAATTCCGACTAATCTGTTTCAATTTGACAGGTCAACAACATTCATTGTGTTATTTACGTTGTTGAGCAGATTTTTTTTTCGAACGTACGCGGCAATGGATTAGCAATCTGTTTCAAAACCATTCAGATTCCGATTGATCGTGTATTACGTAATTAGGATACTGGTTGTGTTTTTGGGCTAGTCCTGACTTTGTCAGAATCGGAATAATAGGTTGGGAAGTTTTAACGTATATCGATTAAGATCAGCTATTTAATTGCGTAACACATTTTCGTAAATGATTAAGACTATTCTGTTTCATTTTGACAGTTAAACAACATTCATTGCGTTATTTACGTTGTTGAGCAGATTTTTTTTTTCCAACTTAGGAAGCAATGGATTAGCAATCTCTTTCTAAATGATTCAGATTGTGATTGATCGAGTATTCCGCAATTAGAGTGCCGACTTTATATTCCCTTCAGTCCAAAAAAAATTCGCAGGGTACCTACACCTTGATAAGATTGGTTGTAAAGACTTTCGGGCATAAATAACTACTCGTTAAGACTGTCAAAGATTTACGAATGACAGCAGAAACCGATGGTTTTACTTGCTTTCCGAGACAGTGGGGTGTCGGTATGAAATTGTTGGGGCTACCCGTCCACGGGCCGAGTGCGGCTAGCTTAGCATAACCGCTCTGATATATTTTTTTATTTTTTTTATCAGGAAAAGTTCTTTCGGAAAGTCAACGCCCAGAGACTGCAATGCTAGTTCCAAACAACAGCATATTTCGCTTTAGAGATTTTTTTGTGTGTAAACGATTACGACCAATCTGACATTTCATTTTGACAGTTCAACATTCATTGCGTTATTTACGTTGTTGAGGACATTTTTTTTGGAACCTATGAAGCAATTGATTGGCAGTCTGTTTTAAAACGATTCAGATTCTGATTGATCGTGTATTACGCAATTAGGCAAAGTACAGGATTTAGATTGAATGATAAAGAGTTACAAGATCCTCTGTTCTACATTTGAACCATCATGAGTAGAAAATTCCACTCAGCACACAGTGCCTTTTACACTAAGCATATGGCTGCAAGGACAGACATTTCACAACAGATGTATCAAACTATCAGTTGATTGTTTATCAAAGATGTTACATTCCGTATTATTCCATTTTGAATGAATTACCAACATAATTATTTCACTAAGAGATGAGTTTGGATATAAATTGTTGGTCACATAACTAGCTGAATTTGTAGGTTTGGTATAATTATGTCAAAACAGAAAACAGATGTTGGTGTATATTACAGTAACATCAACAAACACACCAAAGCAACATTTCGGGATGCAGTATCAGTTAGACATGCTGCCTGACGACACTGAATAAAAGTTCTAAGTATACAGCATGCAGCTGGCTTTGAAGATCAAAGTTCTGTTGAATCACACACAGCTGGAGGCAATTTGCTCTCTTCACAGGGCGCATCACTCTTCATTCCTGTGTTCTCATACAAAACTTGTCTTAAAAATGCTGTTTGGTCCTTCTTGTCAGATGATGAGCAATGCATTACAAGGTAATGTTTACTTTGTAAACACCTATAATTGCTCTTGCCAGCCAACCTTGAAGAATCACAATTGTTGCTCAAGTAATTTTGCTTACAAATTTTCAATCTATGAGCAAACACTGACAGTTAATTGGTTTTTTATTATAGTTTGTTTACAGTCATAGATTTAAGAGGAAAAAATTGCTTATGAACAAGAACTTATTGTAAAAACAATTTTGCAAAAATTATGCTTGCAAATATAATTCAAAATAATTAATTTTGCATGTTAAAATTTAACAAAATGCCTTTGAATGTTCACATAACTACGACAAAGCCGTACCGCGTTATCATTTTATATAATCTCTCTTTACGGTTAGTGTAGTTCCCAATAATTAGTTTAATTACTATGTTAATATAGAATTATTGATCCATATTATTATTAATAGTAACCTAACACAAATACATAATCAAGGGAGCAGTACTCAATCGTAAATATTTCAATGCTTAGTAACAAATATAGTCACGCCCCGCTTGCATTGCCTCACTGATAACATAATGGCTGAGCAAGATAAACAATTACTTGTACACTTCACCTGTTTACTAACTATAGCCTTTATATTTATAACACATGATTATGTAACAAGTCAACAATATCTTCACTTAACTTAAGTGATTTTAAGTAACTTATTTATAATTAGGAACGTAAATGAAGCAAAACGACTATCTAAGGATCATAGCCGGTGGCATTCTATAATTTCTACCTACCCCCATGGAAAGGTGTGAGTATATGTATGTATTTATAAATAAACTTATTAAAAATTACTTAACTTTAATCGAAGTTACAAGTTAAGTTAAGCATAGGAAAAGAATAAATAAAAGAATTTGGGGAAGGTTTGCCCCGAAAAGAGATATAAGCTAGTAAAACGCCTATGACAAGGACTGGGTAAACACTAGAGTCAGCAATACTATGAGATATGGGGAGACCTTTGCCCAGCAATGGGTCAACATAGGCGATAACAAAAGTTACAATAGGCTTGTACTCAATCATGACCAATATAAGGTAGGTTTTCATGCTCTCATGTGTACTAATACTTAGTAAAGCCCAGAAACTTTAATTGATAATTGCTTTTTAATTTCAGCGAATAACGGTATTAGGCCTCCTTGGCCACCAAGATCTAATGGCCTTCTTTTGAATGGATATGTTTCAAGCATGGTGTTTATTAATTTTTATTATTGTTGATGATAGAATTAGTTGAATAGTTATAAATCAGTGTGTGACATAAAGATGTTAGGTGTTTTAAAAGAAAGCATGTTTTAAAAAGAAAGCATGTTTTAAAAAGACCATGAGCAGTATTATCTGCCTTCATGATTTTTTCAATATTTTATTCCTTTCTACCTTTTGTGTTGGCTGGTGTTCCCAACACAAAATGTAGAAAGGAACAACAGGTGCAACAAATACCACATAATTAAACAAATAACTAAATACAGGTATCTACCGATTCTATTCAGTACATGATAAGATATTTAGGCACTTTTGGAACATTTAATTATTTGAGATAAAATGTTGATAATATTCTTTATCTCATTATTAAACTTCCAAGAAGAAAAGTCATGAATATTCTACCCAGAATAAGAAGAAAAAAGTGTTTAGTTGGTGCCAAGTGATACCTAGATTTAACTTCAATTAGGTACCTGACCTGTCTTAACAAATAACTTGGTCAGAGGGTTGCCTTCTTTTTCTGGGTTTTGTAATAGTGCATACAGTAGTGTAGTTGATATGCATGTACCCTAAGGAATTTAACAAAAACCAAATAGGTACCCTATAATTAAAAAACACATTTAATTATTTTGGATATCTCACATGTTAATACTTGAGGCAGCCTTAATATTTGAACAAGTCTTCCAAGTACCTTGACGGCTTTGGCGGGTACAAGCGGCGATTCATTCTAGGCGTTACCCAAATGAAACGAGATACCGGGACTAAACTACGACTACTTAAGCCAATTGAAAGCAATTAGAGAAAGAAACCAAGCCCCGAATTTTCAAATTAAGAGCATCTACTACAGTAATTAGCAATAAATTGTGTACGTAAATAGCTCGGTACCGGAGGTACTAAGGTACCAAAAGAAAGAGCAAAGTGCACAGACCAATCCTAAATTCGGGCTCGTGATGACATCGACCCACTACTTTCAAAACAGAATCTAATCAGTTTTATGAAATAACTCTTCTACATACCTTCTTTTATAGGTCCAGGAATGCTTTTTCAGCCCGGTTATACACATAAATTGTCGGCACACACAAAATATCACTTTGGATGCGGGACCGTAGCCAATCGTACCCAATTCAAACCCACAGCACATACACTCAATAAACAGTCTTCAAACCGACTCGCTGAACAGTTAACATAACACTTGTGATTTAGATTTTATAAATAATCGCTATTCATGTAGAATTTGTTGGAATATCATCCGTGACTGCGAGTACGAACACGGCATCGAAGGCGAAGCGAAAGACCGACCGCGAAAGCATCCACCTTCGCGCCGCTCATCTCATAGACAAGTAAATAAGAGATGCGACAATGATCAACAAGGTAATTCAAAATAAATAAAAAAGATTTAAATTTTAGTTCAGATGTTATATCACGTTTTAGAAGATAGAAGACACTTACTGTAATATTTAATTGCTCAGCTGCTCACCAAATCTTAATTTTCTTTAGGGGACTTAAGCAGTTCTTTTGCCAAAGATCACATCTTTCTGTGTATTGTCGCTATATCAATAAATAATATACAAGAAACTTGTGTATTATTTATTGTTGTTGTTTTTCGTCAGTTTTTGCTCGATTTGAATACGGTATGGAATCTTTCGTGTGCGAGTCTGGGGGCCTACTCCTAATGCGAAATCCGTAGTTTCGGCCGTCGTTACAGGCGCTTCGTTCTCCGTCTCACAGACATACCATAAGTGAGAAGGAGAGCAAAGCGCCCGTAACGACTGACTGACGAAACAACGGATTTCGCTTAGGGAGTAGGCTGACTCGCACTTAACCGGTTTTTTGTATCCAATTATACTATTCAAGAAAACCAGGTGATCTGTAACTCAGGATCCTCCTACCTCGGACACCTTTCTCCATTTAAGATTGTGCATTTGCCTGTATTAAGATGTTGAGATAAATAAAGACTGATTATTATTATTATGATTACCCAATCTGGCAGGATTATGACCTTCCATCGTTATTCTTGCGTGTTAGTTTTTCTCAATACACTAATTATTCCCAATACACTTATTTTTCATTTAAGTATATAATTATTCAGAATATATATAAGAATAAGCTTGTCTTTAGTGTTTAGGCATTTTACAGGAAAGTTAGTTTGTCTTGTCTACTTGCGCTTCGATTTATTTACTACTCTTTGAATAGTATGACATCATCTACAAGTTTATCAAGTGACGTCCATCATTAACTTTTGTCTATGGTTTCAAACATTATAAAAGTGGTGAATTTGAGGGATAAAAAAAACAAAATTAAAACCTATAATATTGCATCATGCAGTTCATTTTGGTAAATTATTTTAGCAATTTATTCGTTCATGAAAAAAGTTAAACACCATTGAGCGCATCACTAAAACCATAGACAATAGAAACTATTTTTGGGTGTGGCCAGTATGGCAAGTTTATTTTGTAGGTATTCCAAATTATTTCAAAGATTTTCACTTAAGAAACGAATTAATTACCTAAAGAAAAATTATGTGAATATACCGATCTCTGTCGAAAGCAAGCTCATACTAATATACAATTTATAAGATATTTCGAAAAACTCAAAAGACTATACCACAATTTTGTAATAAAGCTGACAGCACAGTGAGTGACTACTCTGTGGTGCTGTTGACAGTTTTGTACTTTTTTCAATGCAGTGGTCTCGAACCTACCGATTTTTCGGTATTTCTACCGATATGGGCTCTGTCCTACCGAACAACCGAAATGCAACGGTTATTCCACGATTTCAGAGAAGACATGTAATAATCCCGATTTTCTACCGATTTTACACTTCTACGTTGGCAACGCTTTTCGTTTATGTTTTACGTTACGGGGAATCCCTCAATAGAAAGTATGTATGAGTAGTTAGTTCCATATTTTTTGGGGAATACCCTTGAGTCCTACAACTCGATGATATAATGATGGGTTTCCCGCTCGGAAATTCACCTGAATTTCACTTGTCTATATAAACAGGAATTCGGATTTTATTTTTTCATTTATTTTCTTAAAAACAAAACAGCGAAATAGGCTGTCTACTGAGTCAATCACTGCTCTATTACATGCAAAACGACTCTGTAATTTGACGCTAATTGTTATGACTTGGAAATTAATTCAAAGATGACCGCGTCTATCTATGGCCAAAGAGTATTGGTATGATGCTAAAGATCGTAAAAAATAATTATATTTAAGTGTGTTTGGTTTGATGTAAATTAGACTCTTAATTTATTTTTTGATAATTATTCGAATTTGATTGAATATTGTATTTTTTGTCATATACCGATTTTAGGTACAAATGTACCGATTTTTGTGGGCGGGCAGCTCTAACGATTTCGCACTCTGACGTTCGAGACCACTGAGTCAATGTCACAATAACAGATGGATGGCGGGATTTGTAAACAGCTCGTGAATTGTTTTTTATTTTTTTTAAGTGCAGAATAGAGTAGTTTGTATCTTAATCTTTTTTATAAAAACTAGATACTAGTCACTACCTATTTAGTCAGGGTAAGGTATGTTTCCGGGACTGCGGGTAAGTAATTAGTCCAGGTTTTTATTCATAAGTTCAATAGTCAATATATTTATTTCATTCCACAATGTGAAATTAGGTGGTAGATTATCAACTAATCAGTCAATTTATCAGGCTTGCATTGCTACTTCGTGCACACAAAGACAGGGCCATACGGCTCCATGTACTATCTACCCTGTGCCTGTAAAGAACACCAATTAACGCGATGCTAGTCACCAATTCAGTTACTCAGAGTCGGTCGAGTGCACAGAGTACTTTATAACATACTGAAGTTGAGTGGTCACCATATATATACAATTGTAGTCTGTGGTGGTGGTTAACCTAGCCTAGTTTTCTATCTACGCATAAAATACGTAAATTAAAACACAAAAGTTTCATTTATTGTTTTAATACAAAATGTATAAACATATAAAATTTCCATCCAAACGTTCATGATAAACAATAATATCATCACATCACAATTACACATTCTTTATTTTGAATGTTCTTAAAATAGGAGATTACAACTAAGTTTTTTATTTCGAGGAAGTGCTAATGAATTTGTATCATGAATATCTATGAACGCAGGTATTCATGGAGTTTCATAAGTATAGGTATTAATGTGTGGAATTATTACAATCATAATTTTCGATAAATGAGAAAACATCATACCCACTTTACATTAGTTCAGAAGCACCGCCTCAAACGACAAAAAAGTCGATAATATTACTAAAAAATAAATAGCTCCTTACCAACTATGAAGCTAGAAATAGATAAGCTTTGGGAGGTACTTTGAAGCACAGTCTTCAATCAGTTAAATAGAATAGGTACTAAATTATTTTCACAATTAGGAGATAGTTTCTGTTCCCCAATTGCAACTTTAGAAAAAAGCCTCTTTGTTTCACGAACTCAAGGACCTGAGCGAGTGTCCAGCCAGAGATACAGGGCAATAATTTAGTCAATAACTAATATTTAAGAGCTATATAATGTTTTGCATTGATATGTTGATCTATTAAGTTCAATTTATTGCTGTACCAAGAATGAAGTTTTGTGGATGCCGACATTGAGAATTTGCAACAATCATTTTGAGATATATGGCTTTTTGATCACAACCTAAAACCTGATAATTCTGTTGGTGCTTTAAAGGTTCAAAGATTAATTTTTAGTTGTTATGAGTCGCTTGAGATTGCAAAAAAAAGCTGATTGATATCCTTTTTTATCTGTCAAAATCTTCACAACCCTTCTAAGAACACCAAAATGTTCTAGAAAACTATCTAATAAAACTTCCGGACTAAGCATACTAGAGCCCCTGGTATAGGAAGTTATGTTTCTGCAATTAAAATTAACTTTTTTTTCCAATAAAAAGGGCGCAGAATCACAGATATATAATGCCAAAAACGACTTTATGTAAAGAGTTTTTAGCCCCATAGATTTTAAAATCGCCTTATTTATAGGCGAGACTACCTTGCCTCACTAAAATTCGCGTAAACTTACGTCTCGCCTACGAGCTTCTTGTCAGAAAGCCCTTGAATATGGCCAGTTATTGCTAGAAGATGAGTGGTGGTCTAAATACGGGCTATCAGTTAGAAGGAGCTTGCTACCACTAAGACCAGAGCTGGAACTCTCGCTTGATGAGAACATGCTCTTGCTTCCTGTGTAGAAAGAGAGAGACGTATGCAATGGCTCTCTTCCTAGACGGCGTCTTGCTCGCACCAAGGAGATGAAAGCCACGGCGATCGCACACAGGAATATGATTCCTAGGACGCAAAATGCGAGGGCCATCTTCCCTGGTGATAAGCAGATGGTCTTGTCTCCCGGTGAGAAGCCTCGTACGAATTCATCTTCTTCCGATTCTATTCTTCTTGACCCTGTAAATGATTAGGTATAAATACTGGTTAGTGTCAAATTGAGATTTTTTTACCGGTTTTGTGTACCTATCTATATATAATGGGGTGACGATTTAGATAATGGTGGTCTTTAAAAAAATCTTACCTCTTATTGAAGCTTCGTCTTCTAACTCTATGTTAGGTGCATGCACCTCTATGCTGTTATACACCTCCAGTCTATCAATCACTATGCCTTTAGCATCTTTATCTAGACGAGCTTTTCTTAGTAATCCGTCTCTAGTTTTCTGTGGTTTCTGCAAAGCTTTGCAGTCCACCGGCGGGCATTGACCTTTGCACAACTCAATACCACAAGTTAGATGCAGCTTAGCTCTATCAGGGAATTTGAATGCAGCAAAGGTGGTGATAGCATGTTGGTAGGTCATGATATTCTTGAACATGTTGTCAGGGTCAGATTTTTCCAATTTGATATTTGTTTTCTCGTCAATGTTTCTCTGTAGGTCAACAGGTTCTAAGTCAGAGAAGTCAATTTCAGCGCTTTTGTGCTTGTGATGGTGGATTGATGGTTTGTTGAAGATCGTTTCATCGATAGGACAACCGGCCTCATCCAGTAATTTCTGCGAGGCTTCTCCCAAGCCGTCGTGGGCGACGCAGTTGGTTACTCGGAGTCCAACGCCCACTGGAATATGAAGACGGACATTGAGTAATACGTTAAGTCATCATACAATTGTTCAATTGAATTATGAGAAACTGTCAAGATCTATTACGCTCTAGCTAAGGATGCCGAGGAGATGAATCATTGACTTTTATTCCTAGTACTTATTACCTAGAGTAGATATTGTACCTTGTACGAACTTCACGTTGTCTATGTTTTATCTAGCTTAAATTACATGTCATCATTTACAAACATACGTTCCTTCCTTAAGTTCTCCAAGAGAGTCAACTTTTCAATCAAGTTCAGCCGCAAGACCGCTTTTTTGCCTATTGTACCCATTCCACCTTATCCCTGTCTTACTGACGGTTTAGTTCAGCTTTAGGCTTGTCTCAGCCATCACCAAGACTTAACCCCCAACATATAAAATATTTTGAAGCCCCCTAATAAATTGAGCATTGAGTCACACTGGCGTGTATTGCTCATTCCGTAGGCACGGCGTTAGGAAATTCAAATTACTGCTGGCTAAACTAAACGAATAACTACCCTAGCTAGAATACGTTTTAAAAATTACCCGGTAATCATCACCTCCCTAGCTTTTTCCCAAATGTGTTGGGGTCGGCTTACAGTCCAACTGGATGCAGTTGAATACCAGTATTTTACATGCGAGCGACTGCCTATCTGCCCTCCACAACCTAGCTACTAGGTAAGACGATACCAATAGTTGTCAGACATTGACTACACGTCTGTGAAAGATCTACAAATGACAGCCGAAACTTACCCGGTAATGTGCACTGAATAAGTAGTCTAGTAGGCTGTCCCACTTCGACGGTGGCGGGCTCTGCAGCAGACACTGCAGGTGCCAGTTCCATCCAGGCACGTGCTGCTGCCATGAGCCACTCGCGTTGCTCTATTTCTGCCGCGTTCGCGAACCCTTGTCGGTTGCGGCCAGTTCTGTTGATAGATCATGAAAGTTACGATACTAGTATTATAAAGTATAAGCAATTTAATCAAGAACATATTATTAAAAATAGTACTTTTGGCTTGCAAAAGAGAGAGAAAATGGGAGGCCTTAGCCCTTCCGTGGGACACAACAGGCTCATATTATGAGGTCACCACCTTGGTTTCGCGGTTGCCAACATAATATTTTATTCTATTACATATTTAACTTTACCTCGTTTTCTTCGCCTCCCTTGTAGTCATTTCGCGTAATTTATTGTTGATTACCGTCTCTAAAGCCGAGCTGTCGATGTGAACCGCGCGAGGTTGCAATTTACATCTGAAATTCAAAACACGAATGGTTTAGATAAAAGGAACTTTGTCAAGTAAATATTGATTTTACTGTTATACTCGTATGTTTGAAACAAGTACCTAAGATAGAATTTTACAGTAACTATGAATTTTTCAAATATTGGGTAATTCCTAAATACGATTAAGCCATCCTTTATTTTTTCAACTAAACTCCGGTCGAAATCGAACTGGTCTGAGGTCTCACAAGCTAATGCCAAGGTACTAGATAGTTCATAACTGGTTTCCAAATCAAACACGGCATTACTCAGATGCTTTTACTCCTCGTATAAGTACCTATATGTAAACTTAGTCGAAGAGGTTTAAACGCAGGAAAAATAATTTGCAGAACTTATTGCAGGATTTTGTAAATTTTGCTCACATGAAAGCAACCGGGCTCTTGGTAGTCTTGCGCTTTCCATTAGACATAAAATGAGGTAACATGAAACCTAGGAGACCTTATCAGGACTCGCAATTATTATCTACCTAGCACTTGACGCATTCCACATGGAACTAGATTTTTTAATGTCCTCGCACCTTGCGTGTACAACTTCCAGTGCATCGTTGAATCTGGTTACGTAAGGTTTTTTCTAATAGTTATCTATTACATGATCCTTGTTCGGACTTAGGTAATATTTATCCATAGAGATATCAAGTTTGACGACTCCACCCTATGTTTGTGAATGATATTATAAAAACTAGAGATTAAACAAGGGCTTTATAAATAATGCATGAGGTTATGTAGGTGTTTGTATTCAATACATAATTAACTTTGATTTTAGTGTTGGAAATTAACAAATTGTAGTGCTCAAATCTAAGAACGGAGTTTCTTGCTCATTCTTCTCAAATTACTTTTTGGAAGGGGAAACTAGAATCAATTCTATTTTCTTGTATATGTTGACGTTCAAAAATGAGTTTTATGTGCGTAATTTAAGTAAATGATTTGACTTTGGTTTGATATTACGCTTGTTGTAGGCTAAAGCATCATGATTGTGAAAATTCAGGGCCGTTATTTCGACAGCTACCCTTTTCGAGATCAGGGATTGATGATAGCACAATAGGTCGACCCGTCGATCGGTCGTCATAAATTTATTTATTTATTATATAGTCATTCTTCCCCACCTGACTAACAGTTCCTGATCGGAAGACTGCTGCAGCTGCCTGTCCATCTGTACGACCAGCTCGACGTTGTAGTACAGATCCTCTTCATCGTCAGGTTCTTCAACTGTAGTGTTCATGGTTGATGTCCTCACGCCGCATGCGTTCGATGGCAGATTTAAAGTTATCTTGTTTTGAAGGTTTCCTGGAATATGTAACATTTCCATTAAAATTCTGGTACTTATAAAGGAAAATTTTGAGATCTTTTCACTAAGATGTAAAAGCAATTACATAATATACAAACTTTTACCAGAGGGTGTCTTCGATCTAATATTGGAGATGAAGACTGAAGAAACGAGCTTGAAAGTTGAACGATTAACAGTACCCTGTGCGACCCAGCTCTGCTCGGATGAAAATAGAGAAAACGAATTTTCCCAGATATGAGACCGAGCTCGATTTTTCGCCCCCGTAAACCCATAATTATATTGCAACTAATATCGAATAATCGGTGGAGCCGTTTTCGAGAACGTGATTATAAATATATATACAAATATTGCTCATTTAATAGTATTGGATATTAATCAGATTGGGACATGGGACTTAAAAGTAACACGCGAAATGTGGGTGTACTATAGGTGCAACTCAGCCTAATCCTTCTGGTTATACAGGCGTGATGTTATGTTACCAAACAGATTCTATTTACCTTGAACTCGGCACTCCCTCGAGAAGTCCTTACTGAAGACGAGTCCTTTAAATGGCTGTGCCATCTCCAAGTGCACGGTCATAGACGTCTTGTCACAGATCGTGGACACACTGGACACCCTATTTGGTAGAATCTGCTGGCCGAGGGTTGGTGACGCCAGCCACATCAGCAGTATCGGACGCCACATCTTGGCGCGCCCTGAAAATATGGAAAAATATTGCATGAGTCATGAGTACAAGATAGAAAAGGCAAGTTTGGCAGGAGCTTTTATCATCATGTGTGCGTGGCTACAAGATTTTAAGACTACAAAGTATATGGACAGTAAGAAACTGTAAAAGTTGAATTTTCCTAAGTGCTTGAGATTGGTTGGATTAAGATTGGTTGTAAAAATAACCGGGCACCGAAATTAAACCTAACTGCGGTCACTACTAGACGACCCACAGAGTCATATTACGCTGATTTCAAATGATCATATTAATCCGGTTTAGCTTCTATATGAAAAGTTATTTTTATAGGGTCCTTAAACGTGCATCATAATACTGGTATTTTCATTACGTAATAAAGTAAGGTTCATAGAACTTGTATCTAAAGTACAGCGTTCTAATAATAAAATACGGAGGTGTTTGTGAGGACTAGACGCGATAGATCTGCGGTGCCAGGAGTGTATCTAGCCGAGTTGATCGACAATTTGCGGTCAATACCGCGGTTGTGGCGGCGGATATGAAAGCAATTTGAGACAATCCACAATTTACGAAATTGAAGTTTTAGATTTGTTTCTATTGAATATTACGTAGAATATCTAATCTTACAAGGTTCCTTATTTTTATGTTTCGAATTTGTTCGAAGGAGAAGTTATTCATTTAAATAGCAAGGAATATATAAGCTCCTTTAGAATAATAGACAGGTCTCCATTTTAATCCAAACATATTTCCTTTAACCTCTGAGACTAATAACCAACCGAACAAGTCGGAAAAGGCTCGCATCTTTGAGGGCGTTGAACGAGCCAACACTAGCATAATCTTGGACAGTAATATATTGAAAGGGGCGCTAAGTATATTTGAAAAAGCGATCCATTGTGCTTTGCCATCGAGGCGTTTAGCATACGATTTATAGCTAATTCTTCCTATTAATCTGCAAAATCTTAAGTACCTACATTTATATTGTTAGAAAATATACGGTTATATTTCCGCTCTGTGTCAGCGATCTCCGATGGTACAATTAGATAGAAAACGTTTGGAAGACAATTAAATTGTTTAAACGAGGGAATTGAATTGGGTCTCTATAATCTATGTCGAGCGATTACGGGCGAGATAAAGAAGTCTTACTTTCGTCTGTCGTGTGTACTGTTAAATTAATTACTGTTTGAAGTGCTTTTTTCACTTTTTGCATGCAACGAATAGGTAATAGTCAAAATAATAGTCGTACCTAAGTGTGTAGTGACGATTATTGATGACTTGGCAGCTACAATTATTTCAATGGCATAACAACTTAATCTTGCACGCTGGAATTCAAAAGCCATTTTTATTTCTCAGACTGCGATTGGCGCCATCCTTAGATGGATTTGAATCTAATCTTAGTAGCGTTTAAAATAATCTTTCACTATGAACCATGACTCTAAGATTATTTTAACAATATGACGCTGCAGTCCATTTCAGAGCCATACCTGTAAAGATCATCACACCGCCAGCTGTGCGTGATGATTGCCATTAGCTTTTAGATCATTGCCTTGCCGTCTGTCTCTAAAGTCTCAGAGGATAATTTATTTAACCATGGTAATAGCGGATTGTGCACCAGAAAATAATGTAATGATTATAAGAAATTATTACTCTATTCAGTCATGTTGAAGTTGTCATGGTTTCGCTAATGTTACATTATGCAGGATGGGATGAATAAAATTAAAGAGCAAAGACGCGGTTTGCAATGTAAAGGGAATAAGTAGTTAGTTCTAGTTTCAATAATATACGGTTTTCACTCTTAGGAACTTGCATCTTCTCACGCAAACTGATTCGAACAAGTCTTTGAGATAAAAAATAAATATAGTCAAGTATAGAAATTCTATGATAATGGATTAATTGTTTTTATGCAACGTGTAGAGGTCGTTATAACACAAAGTGACAGAAGCGACTGTTTGACGTGCGGTTGAGCTTCTGTTTACAGTTATCCAACTCTCAGGGATTATCACAAACAAAAACAATTACGTAAACAGCTATGTGGTGTTGCGTAATTGACAATTAGTAGGCAATTACAACTGTATAAGAATGTGGGACCGCGGTCGGTGGGATCTCGACCTGCTCTTCAGCCTCGCACGTGTGAAAATAAGGGTCATTACACGAATTAAAGAATACTCAATGACTGCTGACGTAATTTTTGAAGTAGAGTTGATAGAAACTGAGACTGGTAATTATTTGGTAGTATGCTTGATCTGTATCTTTTCAAAGATAAAACTTATACTGAGAAAGGAGGCGATACCCAAATGATTACTTATCTTAAACCTTTTAACTAGTCAATTTGATTTAAAAAAATAGGTATCTAATATAAAAATGAAATATAAATTGACTGTAAAGCAGGTCACAAGTCACAAACATCAAAGTCCGCTATCATTCTGTAGTGATGGACACAACACACGACTACAGATGAAATAGATAAAATTATCAATTGAAGTGAAAGCATTTTTTATTGAGCGTGAGATCTGGTTTGGTGCACGGATAATTTTATCAGATTCGCCTTTCCAAAGCCGAATAATGTTGCCAAATATGTAATGGAAGTTTTGTCGAATTTACCACATTGTCTTCTTTTGTTTTTACCATGTTTTGTAATCCTATAAAAAGCATGAACAATATTGAGCTTCGTTTTGTTCATTCACAGCAGAAAGCACTTTGTTCGGTCATAAGAAAGAACGCACTTTTTTACGCAACAACAGCGTAAACCTAATAAGTACATATTTTGTAAATGATAATAAAAGACATGAGATACAATTCGACGTTAACAACATTACTTTACACACATACACATACATAAGGTTCATACATTTGATCATACACGCACGCCGGTTGCGAATACTACGCATCCAACCTTTCTGAAGAACATCACCAATAAGGTACAATAGCTAACATTACTTTCTGGATGGCAATTTCGAAACAGGCCAATGTGTTGCAAGAAGTTCCGAAGTTTTGTGCTGAAGTAAAACAACTAGATAATGAGCATAAACAGACACTAGCTAGCTAGCTACGTTGAATCAATATTACACACAAAGCGAATAGCAGAACTTGTCTGCTTCATCTATTTTCTTCTACTGTTTCAACATTACCAATCTTTAGAGGAGGGGGTGGTACGACATCCCTTGCTTGCAAAAGGACTATTCTACAGCCAGTTCTTTCAACCCAGAAAATACCCTATTTCAACTATCTAGTTACGTAACACATTTTCGTAAATGATTAAGACTAATTTGTTTCATTTTGACAGTTCAACAACATTTATTGCGTTATTTACGTTGTTGAGCAAATTTTCTTTCGAACTTATGAAGCAATGGATTAACAATCTGTTTCAAAACGATTCAGATTGTGATTAATCGTGTATTACGCAATTAGGGTACAGGTGACACATTTCATTCACTTAGCATAAAATCAAAATCTCTGAAAATCAAATATCTCTCAAATAAAGACCATACAAGTGGGATACAAGATACATACGATGAATTTCAGTTATTTAAGTTTGAATTGTCATTAATATCCCGAACTTGTAGACCTAAAGTAATGTCCCAAACGTAGATAATATCTAAGATTTGAACTTTTCTTGTTTTTGTACATATTATGTACCAAAACAAGAAAAGTTCAAATCTTAGCCTAACCAAAATAACACAGGCTTATATGCAATTATGGTCACGCACTGCCATTCCCTGTATAACATGAGAACTTAGACATAACGGGACACACAAATTGTAATAATCTATTTCTTAGTCGCTACGCCTATTTCATTCCCATCTTCCGACACACTCAAAGATGGCCGCGGTAGGTGCGAACACTATTGTAATATAAATTTAACGTAACGTTAAGACGAAATGTAATAACTTGTCAGGAGATAATGGTGTTCATAATTTGCTCCTATCATTATTTGTGGGAGTTCGTCGACATCGACATCCAATTTTTTACGGCATAATGATCAATTTTCTGTGATGAGATCGCCGACTTATAATCGGTTATAAGTTTCAATTACATTGGTACCTACTATGATATCGGTTGATTATCGATTATGTGATACCTATAATTCTTATTGTTTTTACAAGCCAAAATTATAGCAATCTATACATTTGCAATTATAGAAACAAAGCAATCAATATTTATTAGGTACTATTGCTAAAATAATCCGGAGAATTGAAAATTTTCAACGACTTCCTGCACTTAGGACTGCCCTGCAGAAAGCTTAGCTATAATTCTTTGACTTTTCAAGATGAAATGAAAACGTTAATTTAACTTTGATAAAACAACTTACAGCGAGATATTTTCACAGTCCATAATTATAACTCTTAAGAGGATAAATGACTTTGTTGCTGCGAATTGATTTCCCGCTGTGAGCTATGTTTGATTTCACGACTATTCACGACTTTTCTTCGGAAGCCAACCCGTTATGCCATTGTCGTTTGAGAACGAATTAAACAACGATCTGTATGGATATTAGACAAATATCCCGTAATACTTGCTAGCTCGAGATGACAAGTTCACATTTTTATGGGACCGTTATAACATAATTTACCTTTCTGATATAGATGTAGTATAATGTCATCAGCTTGATGATTTTTAGCACATCACTCAGTTAAATGACGCATTTCTTGGAGGTGATTATTAGCTAAATTATCAGAATCATTCTTTTGATGAAATCCAGGTAGTTGGAAGAAACTTTACAGAATCTTGTCTTAATTGCATCCAATCCATCCCAAAATTTCATTAATTAAAAGTAAATAGGTAGATAACAATCAATTACCTGCCTATTTTCTTTTAATTTACTTTATTTTAAGTAGGTACCTATACTTTTAATGATTAAAAAGGTGGACGTTTATATCTACTAACAACAGTCAATAAAAATATATTTGTTCATCAAACCCAAACGAAGCTGATTGCTTCTGAAGATATTAATTGCATCGAAAGTAAATGGACTTCACCTATAAACCGAATTGTTAAAACAGTTACGATAAAGGTTAGCAACGCTATAGACAAGTTCCCATTCAAATTCTTGTGTTTATTGCTTTCTTTTATTTTAGTGTAGGTGAACACGAACGGTCACCTTAAACCATTAATCTCATTTAGACAGGAAAAAGCAATGTGTAACACAAAAAAGTACTGAATGGTGACAAAAAATAAGATAAACGTTTCACATTATGTCGACTGTGTCATTAGCCAAAATGGTCGAAATGTAATGTGCCGTTACAAAAACTGTTCCTGACAGTCTTTTGACTTGAATACAACTTTTTATTATTATTGTGAATGAACAGGTGAAAGTAAACCTGTGGCTACATATTGAGGTAAAAATAAAATTTGATCTATGTGAAGCATTCTACACAGATGATCGAAATCCTGTGGACTTGATTATTAAAATAACACGAGAGTTTATTTATTTATTTTTTAGCATTTAATTATCTGTCGCCTCACATCCTCTCTACTAATTGTTTGACAATAATTTATCGGTCACTGCCATTTTCGATGTTTTTCACAATGATAAATAATTTTGGAATACCTCAGGGTTCTATTCTCGGACCATGAAATAGGAACCGATATCAAAAACTAAAAGAAAATAATTTTAATTAAAATTGTTCTCGGATGTAGACTGCGCCTAATAAAAGAGAATCATATGGAAAAGGCGGTTATTTGGCCGAAACGTGATTGAGAATAACAACAAAAATATAACAGTTCTAAAGCACTATCAAGTTAACCTCATTCGTTTTATTTTGTACATTCTCGGTAAGATTTGTTCCCATTAATTTCCCCGCACTTCGTCAAGTGAACGCACTAACTAATGCTTAAACGTAGAAATAGAGAGCAGAACAAAAAGTCAGTGATGTCTTTACCCATCTTTGTGGCCCTTAAATTCCAGTCTTCCCAATGAAAGTGAATATCAACAAGAATCAATATAAAATTACCCATAAGGATGTAATCTGTTAACATTTTTCCAATATCTTTTTTGAGTTAGCAAAACTCTAAATGGATGGAACACGAGGCTCGCATCGCGTGAGCCACGTTCAGCAATAAAGTACTGGGCTTAAGGGCCGTAATGTTCGATAGTGACAAGTTACTAAGTTCCTCGCCCACAGGCCTCATTCAAACGACCATTCTGAGCTGCTAAGCAACAACGACCAGATAGCATAAAATATAGCAGTGTTTAGATGTTTGTTTTTATTTACTGCTTTCTAAATAGGTAACTAAAAGTAACTAGTTACTATATTGCAAGCAGTAGATACCTAGTAAAATAAAAAATCCAAATAAGCCATAGTTTAAATTGGAAAATTTGTCGAATTCCTTTTCGTGTTTATTGGCACTGCTACTAAAGAAGCCACAAAAATAAATTACTTAGGTTATTTGGCATGTCTGTGTACCAGACCAGCCCATTAGAGAACACATTAAATTTATTTACCTAAATCCCTTTGACTGTTACTCTTAAGATGGTTCTATGAATTGTTGAGGTCATTCACTATAAATACGAGTACGAGTATCATCGCTCTTTATACATAATCTGAACGTTATATCCGACATAAATATTTATGAAAAGCTCGGAAGTAAATTATTCAAATTTAAACATGCCATAATACGGAGATGAAAACATAAAATTAAAATAAAATGCCTTAATATAGAAAGCAGAGAATGAGGTAATTATTTGATCAGATCAGTTTGAAAGAGACATTTATTATGATTTTCTTTCATTACATTTGTTTTAATCGTATATCAAAGCATGTGTGATGTTCCCACAGCCATTGTATCAGCCAGGTTTCCTCTAGTGGAAATTAATCGATGAGTTTCACCTTATTGTTTCGACTCGAGGTATGGTTTACTTAGTTCCATTGGTTTACAGGAGACGCTAATTATACTTTGTTACTTCTCCGAGGAAGTAAAGTTGATGGAACAGTTATGATGTTAACACGCATAAGCTCTTATCTTTCTGCTTAGTTTAACTGAGATAAAATCTAGTCAGTAAGTATTATGCAAGTGCAGTTTTACCAGTAGTACAATAACATGCAAAGGTACCTACAACTGAAATGGTTAAGTAGTTAATAGTTATATCTTGAATCTTGGGATTTACCTACTCACTAATTAATAAAATTGCATCTTTGAAATTATTCGTACCTTTAAATCTCTATTGTATAACATTTAATTAACCCGTTGATAGTTTTAATTTACAATCTCGTTGAAAGATATTTTACTTCTCTTGGTTTCACGTAAGCGAATTATGTAGCGGTGTCATCAAGCGGTAACATTTTAACAAAACAAGTTTTTTATTTATTTATTGCAGTCCAAGTCATAACAGTAACTCAAATATTTTGGCAACATAGTATATTTGTTACAGTAAACCTATTAACATAGCAAGTGGTACGCAAAGAGCGTCGTGGAACGTGGAACGCTACAGTTACTAGCGTTCCGTTATACGCCAGTAACACATAACGATACGACGACGATGTAAAAGACGCCAACTGGGAATGCGGATGAACGGAACGTGCACAAAGGCTGTATTACTGCATCTCCTAGTCATTTGTTTTGAGCTAAATAGGGTTAAGGAGAGGCTGCAGACACAACCCGCCACTACTTCGCATGCTTTTGACTAATTTACAAAACATGAAGATTTTCTTATTATATCTAAGTAAATATTTTTAATATTGTAATAAATACCTTCCGAAATAAATTGTCTAAATGATGTTGAAAACCGCATAAAAATACGTTGCGTGGTTTCGAAGAACAACGCGTTCACACAGACAGATACGAAAAGTCACTTGAATTTATAATAAGCATTTAGAGATATAGACGCCCCGACCGACGGGGCCATAATTTATTAAAAACAATATTAGTTTAACTGACCATTTATTTATCGAAGCAAAATCGATATGAAATGTTGTATTTATAGATTCTAATTTAAACCAACGTTTAAATGACTGATACTGGCGACTCCCGTTAATTCTTACGCAGTAATATAAACATTTTATAGCTAATAAATATTATTATTATATGTAATGCGTCGACTGTTACCGTACGTATTCCCACATGAAATCAACTCAGCATAACTGCATAGCCAGCGGTACTAGCTATAAACTAACTTGCACATTGTGACTACCGTACGGTAGTCGATGCGTTTATATTCCATCTGTCAATTTGTCATCATGGTCATCACCACTCGGTGTTACGGGATCGAAATCATCGATGATCACGGTCAGTAGTAGTCTATTCAAAGCACAGATACCGGAAAATTATCGTCATTTTTTATTAACGTCCTTCAATATTTCTGTCTCTTAAATGTGAATGGTAGCCAGCAATTCTACCAGATAATGGCAAATTAATAACGGCTTCCGTTACTTACATAACTGTTTCTAATTTTCAGGTGCATTATGATGTAAAAAAGCAAGACTACGTTGCGAAGAAGAGTTGAACGCACTTACGTTTTTGCAGTTAGGTATTGCATTTCGTTTTAGTTTGATAGAACATACTAACAGTTTTGATATAGCCAATAATTATTGGCCAATTTCGAAAGGACACTTTGAATGGAGGCCACGTAAAGATGGGCAATGGATAGGTCATCGCACGAAGAAATGTATGATCAGAAATGACGAAAATTAGCACTGCGCGGTGGTGTTTTGGTATAAATATTATTTTCGGGGACGGCTGTGAAAGTTTATTAGTAAATAATGGTGTATTGGGGCTCATATTAGTACCATCGAAGATTGACGAACATAAACCAGCCACAACAGACGACCTTTAAAAGCCCATAAATAATGCTTTTTCCTATATCACAACACGGGTATCTCCAATACCAGAGACATCGCAGGTATGATGTGTTGTAATCCCAGAGCCAAAACTGAAATATTTGCCTGCTGTGACAGCACAGCCTCTGCTTGGCGGCAAATGGGTATGGTGGTAGTCTCCCAGCTTCTCTGGACGAGCTCCTTCACGAAGCCTTAATACTACTTAAACTACGCTTAGGTACCTCTTATCTAATGGCTGTTTATGTATGTGAAGGTGAGCAGTAACATTGACGTAACTAGCGTCTGAGCGAGACAGATCACATGTGAATCCGGCGGAACGCTTTCACTCTCGCGCCTCCGATTCTTATCTAACTGTTGTGCGCTGAAGGCTGGAAAATGTCACCCACACTTCATTAAGGCTGTATTGTTGTTTAATTTTGAGCCTAGTCATTGATGTTATGTCATACGTAAAGAGAAGTCTAGATACTAATTTTGATAACATTTCTTTCGTCGGCTATTCAGGAAGGAACTAATTTGGCCTTGTGTTGCCTTCCAGCAAGTTTGTAGGTATTTGTGGCTGTCAGTGATTTTGTCTTCTTCTCCTAGACTTGTAAGAGATATGGTATCAGATGGATGAGACTAAATTACCCCTGAACATCCCTGCCTCCCTAGATTTGAATGTGCCTTGTCTTAGACAAGGTATACCGACTCCTTTCAACAGTGGCGGAATTACACATTTCTCAAGTCTAGGCTGTTTTTGCCACCTTTGCCTTAAAATTTTCAGTTCCTTGATTATTTTTACTATCCAACAATTTGATTTAAATTGCACAAGAAATAGTTTTTGGGAATATTTTGAGCTAGTTGAATTTACAATGAAAGGGAAGAGGGAAAAGTCATCGGCAAGATGTCTTGTAGACTTCTTTCTACAAGACATCAGAAATACGACGCAAAAAAACAAAAATCGGCTCCCAATTTGCCGCCCCTAAAATGTGCTGACTTAGGCTCAAGCCTACTCAGCCTGCTGGTAAATCCACCACTGCTTCTGCACTGTCTAGTTCAACAACCTCTCAACAAAACGAAGTTAAAAAGTTTGTGAAAGAAAACTTGCATAGTCTTTTAGGAAAAAATAAACAATGCAATGATTTCACAGATTTAATATTTAAACGAGTTAAATATTAAGTACTTTTATCTCTGTGCTGTGTGATAAATGCACTAGCTATTGTGTTTCATGCCATCAACGTTACACAATCACTTCAGGTCACGCAAGGCGGACATATTAGTCCAATCGACTTTGTTACAATGTCAATGGCACGCTATTACTAGTGACCTTCAATTAAAGTAAGGGAATTACAAGACAGATGGCCTAAAATCAGGTACGGTGGTGTAGCTACACAGGTACCATGTTGGACAAGGGCTTTACCTCCAGATAGAACAGCGATTGGTACCTACTGCACGGATCAGGATATTATTTTAAAAGCACTATGAATAATATGACAGAATTTCATACAAGTTTTAAAAAACCAGGTGCTTTTTCTCGCAAATATTTAAAAAAATCTTCCTCAATATTTCATCCCACTTTCATCCATCGTGCTGGATTTAGTGATATGCCTGGTAACTATCCACTAACTGGGCCTGCGTGGTGACTTCCTCACAGAGAAGACTGTGCCCCAGCAATGGGAATATTGTAGGTTGATTATTCTATGCTTTATGCCTGGTAACTTGAGCAGCATCTATAAATATGCAATTATTCAAATTTCATCAAAGTATGCGAAGGTTCTCTCAGTGAGAACCAGGATTATGTCACTCTGAATTCATAAAATTGCAATGGTCAGATTTTTTATCGATTTATGATAAGAGGAACGTTCAGTGAAAGGATATATAAACTTACCTTGTTCCGGCTTTTGACGAAGCCTGCTGAATGATTATGTACAACAGAAACTTTTTATTTTGTCATTGACAGTAGATTTATGGGAGTTATAGCATTTACTTGCATCTTTGCTTAAGAACGATGTCTTTTCTGGACCACCATCAATATCTAATCTACTGTAACCAGTAAGTATTTCCGCTTGATCAGTTATATCTGGTTTAAGTACTCTCTATTCATTGAATAAAAACTAGAACAGAGAATAGTTTCTGGTATGGTTAGACGTTAAACTCTCCTTTTCAGGTTAGTTCTCCAAAGCACACTTCATTGTTACGAAGTGATATTTCAAATAAAAGACACAATGTTACACCAAATGTAGACACACCATTAAGATGTCAGATTATTCTAATATTATAGACTAACTTTATGTTTATGCGCCGAGAGCAATCTAAAATGCTATTTTATTTTTATTATGATATGATGAGATTAATCTTATATGGATATCACCGTATTTATACTCTTCCTTTCGTAATTCTTGTCTGTTCTACGATTATCTTTTTCTTCTTCTGTTTCATCAAAGATGTTTGCATCAGCAATCCTTCTACAAATGACTCTTATGTTCCAGCCTAGAGCACTTGGAACTTCTAAGTACTAGATTCTTCATCTATCCTAATTTTAGCATTCTCATTCCCTTGCTAAGGCTGTTGGTACACCGCAGGGCCTGACTCGGTCGACGCCAATCGTGACTAGGTACTCCATTTCCTTACTTTGTTAAAATAGCTATGTATGTACATAATATTATATTCCGAGGTTGCCACGAATTGCGGTCGTTTCGTACGTACCCGATCCTATCTGGGTAGTAGTGTAGTGACCGGGCCTTCGGATACACCGAGTGTCAATTTAGGTCAAAGTATAACATGCTCCTGAGATTCCTTCAAAAACATTTCGAACTCTTTGTGCTCTTTAGATGCTTAAATAATTCATGATGGAGCGTATTTTGATGATAGATAGGTTCCGATTTTAAGGTCCTATTTCCTATGCTGACTCACAACGGAAATCGTTTTTTGCATATCTTTATATTCATTTAACTCCTATGACCAACAAAGTTGTCTGTCAGGCTTTTAAGGGTTCATAAATCGTCGAATAAAAAATCTGTCATGTGAGTGTGTAGGGTTGTCGAAATACTACATGTTATAGTTTTAATTCGTATTGGCGAAAAAATACTTAATCTTATGTACTTATATGGTTTTTATAAAAAAACAACAGTTAGTCTGATTGACCTCCCGACGGAATAGATACCTAACCTTTCATCTACTAACTTATAATTTCAGAACGTGATGGTAAGTTTCTAAAATATTAATAAAGCAAAACGATTTTTACAGTAAAAAGTTAAATTTATACTTGCCTGTCATCTAGCGAACACAAAAAATCTTTATGTAGTAATAATCGACAAAGTGGAAAAATGGCGCTCAAGTTGATCTTTAACCCAACACGTACAGTCGTACAACGCGTACACAATCTGCTGGACGTGGTTATAAGTGGTTTAATTTATAAAAAATATAGTTGGGTTTTCTATAGGTAATATAGGCTAATTGGCAGTATGTAACAATATAATGGACGAAATTTTTTATGCCCTTTATATATTTTTTATTTTTCCTTTATATTCTTGTATATAATATATTATTATTGTAGTGTTAGATTGTGTATTATATTTAAGATTTTTCAAGTATAAATACCGAATAAAATATAATGGATAAAATAAACTAAGACCAAAATTGAACCTAAGATAGTCAGAACGAAGACAAAAAAAAAAACAATATTTTTGCCTAGTTGCGAAACTGGAACTGCTAAAATGCTACTGAGATAGTGTTTTTTTTTTTTTATAACTATTACCTTTTCTAAATTAAAAAGTGTCAAGTTATTACCAACCCTATTGCCTTAATAAGTGTGTCCCGCTAACTTACTTCACTCGTTATTCTTATCACGTATCAATGCGGCACATCAACTTCAATTCATAGCTTGCATTTTAATCGGGACTCTTATTGCACCGACATAAAGTTTAAATTGCTATATCAAGGTGCTTAGATACTGTATCGATTGATATGGCTACCGCATACCCGACCTGCGCCTGTGACCTACAGAACCTTGACTTTTGAGTTTGGTGAAAGTCGGGAAGGTAGGAAGTAAGATCGTAGAGACTGGATCAAGTAAGCAGTTAATATAATCAAATGTGGAGTGATAGAAAGTGTTGGCTCCTTATCAGAAGTTATTTATCACTGAGTACCTATTCGATACTAATAGGTAGGTACAGTACGACACAACTTAGATGTAGCATCGGCAAAAAACGTAAAACCGATCACCACCTGAACTGAGTGCGCCTTCAAAATCACCAATATTATTACTGCTCTAGGTGAAAATGATCTTTACGCAAACGCAATAACTTGTTATGTCGTTTACCCAAATACATTATTCGTAAAATTGAAATGAATGAATGCAAATTTTCAAATTTATGCTACATCTAAGTTGTGTCGTGCTGTAACTACTTACTCCACTCCAAACTCTTCAGTGATTGACACGCAGGATTCTTCTAATGGAGTTGATCAATTAAAACTGTCATATTGAGAGTGGTTGAAAGTACAGACTGCTCTTATCGGATCGGTCTGAAATTTTTATCCGGCCTGTCCTAATTGCATGTAAGCTACACACAAATGAAGTAGGTTAATATTGTCAAATTCAAATTCTTTTATTGGTAAGATTTTTGGTACATTTTTACGTGAGATCTTAAAAATAAATAACAAGTTCCTGAAAAAATTACCTTTAAAGGTGCACTCTTTCACATAATTAGTAATTATTATAAAAAAAAGAATAATCAACATTAATTGCAACGAAACACAACATAACTTAAGAAAGAAAAAAAAAATAAGCAAAACCTTAACTATTGAGTATACTTTACCTATAAATAATGAATGGAAATAATGTTTTGTCAAAATTAAATAAATATCAATGTCAAATAACTTTCAACAATTTATCATTAAGGAATTCGTTAATAATATAATAACATTTTTCCAATAATAGATGTGTTGTATATGAGAAGTAGAGCAGAAAAAACAGTACCTAGATTCTTACTTGAGTTTTTATGTAGGAAAAGTGCAGTGTGAAGAAGGAGGGTTAGGTTTCTACGATCCAGCCATGCTATTCTGTAAACATCTCACCGTGAAAACTTGGGTGAAGTGAGCTGTCAATAGTGTCAATCCCTGTGGAATGACCGCTCACTCCACGCTCACTTTACCTAAGTTTTCACGGTGAGATGGTTACAGAATAGCACTGCAGGTTACTCTCTGGTTTTATCATTTGCACTTAGAAATTACGATACTCAAACCATTGAGTCCAAGATTTAATTAAGTACTACAGCTTTATTACTTGTGATACTTAATGTTACAGAAAAACATAAATTACTAACTAAGCTGTTTAACTATGCACTACTGCAATAAAGTTAGGTAATGAAACACGCAATAAAATTAGTTCATGTTAATGTGTAGTCGTTCTAACGAATATGCAGAGAATATTCTTCAGTGAATATTTCGAAAGGAAGAAAAAGATCTTGAAATATGAAACAGGTATTTCAAATTGTTCCTTACTTTCGGTTAATTATATTGCTAAGGCTTATAGGTATTGCAATATTTAATTACTTAATTGAGATTGAAACTAGATACAATATGCTAGTTTATTTTTGGTGTTAACTTTGCCACTTCAGCCAAGATATATGAAGTCAGTTGCTTCGCGCCTAAGATCATGAATTTTATATAAGTTTGACACTGTGGCTCTGCTAGTGTGCTACACGCATCTTTTGGCGTTTGAATGACATTGACAGGGGGGCGTAAAGTAAATATTAATAAAACAAGATGGCGGCATTCGTTCCAATTTTGGCCACGCGCTAAAAGAACCTTGTAGCGCTATACTATTTACCCTAGTAGAAAACAAATGACAACCACATTTCAACTCTAACAGAAAACAAAAAAGAACACATTTACAGAAAATTAACAGCGTGAAGTAAAGCTCTTGGACCTTTATGTAGGGCAGTCCGTTAGATGGCCGTGACCGTGGTGCCACTCTGCCACTGGCCGATGACTTGTTGTTTTATCATTCGGTTACCGCAGTTAACTTTGAGGTACAATATTGACCTTTACGACACGTTAACTTGGTTCAGTAACGTGTTGTGTTAAGTAATTGGTTATGGTGTTGATGAACGATCCGGTTTCGTTCGTCTGCTCTCGTATTTTCATGAACTTTATGAGAAGGGCACATTTCGAGGTAAAAATATATGCCAGACAGTAAAAAAAAAGGAAACAGTTCATTTTCTCAAAACTAAATCAGAGCATTCACAAGAATTTGATACATATACAGTAAGGTGGTACCGAGATTAATTACCCAGGGTACATTGGAAGTAGGTACTTAGGTATATCCACTTCATGAGGCTATTTTAAATACAACCTACATAAGTCCCCAAACTCCGAATTTGTTATGCAGACTGAAATTCAGTTTTTATTCAGCATCTGATTAGGCTCTTCTTCGCCAAAACTTAGCTTATCAGTCTTCTGAACAAAATCTAATATATTATGGGATTTTATACATATTATAGGGTGTCAGGGACATTGACTGTTACCATGGATGCAGTACATGATTACCTAATAAGTATTAGCACAGTGAACTATAGAGGATGTCAGGAACATCAACGCGAAACCTGTGAACATGAATTCAGGACATGTGCTGCATTCACTGTGCTTATACTTATTAGGTAGATAATAATATGTTGTTAGCACTATATTTTGTCGTTTAAACTAAAATAGCATTTTCTTATTAAAAATTGTTTTAGTTTTTTGTTTGTTTTCGTCTTGCAGTTAATGCAACATTGCCTTTCGCGTTTGGTACCAATACCGTAAATGAAAGGCAATTAGCAATTAGAGGAAGTGCGTTTAAATTGCCTCAATCCAAGTTTATCTGTCTTTGAAGTTTTAGGTCCTACCAAATAATTTGTATGTTACTATGTTTAGGTACCTTTATGTTCATGGGGTTGGCAAATTAGAAATTTCCCCCGCACATGTTTTACATAGTTTGATATTGCAGTATCGTTCGCGTATTTTTAACCGACTTCAAAAAAGGAGAAGTTTCTATGTTCGTCTGCATGTTTAAATAAAAAAAAGTATTTTAATCGATATTTTCGTCAATAGTGGACCGATATTGAATATTTTTTTTTCAAATGTACCTAAACATATTTTTTAAATCGGTCCACAATGAAAATATCGAACAGGGGAAACAAAACAAAACAGCCAAACATCCTCCTTTTTTACAGTCGGTTATGCATGATAGGTACATGAAAGGCCGCACAGCGCGGGTTTTTCTAAATTAATGCATAATATATTGTAATTGTAGAGTCTTAACGTGACTGCAACATAACTTTTATCGGCAACAGTACTTAGGCATACAAAATCAAGGGGGGAGGGGGGGGCAGCTGCTCCCCCTGGGTACGCCCATGTTTACGTTACGTTTCTGGGAGTCCTAACTTTAGGTATAGAAGTCATTTCTCATTTCAGGCTTATACAATTAATTAAGTACGTTTATAAACGGCGCCAAGACATAAATGAACAGTTATTATTAATAGTAAAATAGATCAACAAAACAGATAGCGGCAGATAGCCCTTTCATAATATAAGTAATAATAAGTTTAATATGTTTTCCTATTAAATATAATTGCTTTTCCTACCTTCAGTTAATACTGGCGGACGCTGGTAATTCGAATCATTAATTCAATAGATTAATATCGTAGTTCCTTCTCGATAGAATCTTTAATTTAGATTAATTACTGTCATATTACAATTAACGTGTAGTAAATTAGTAATCTATAGTTGTCGCGCTTAGCATGACATTAGCGGTCAATGACCCATCTATATTATCTAGCATTTTTTATTTTAAAAACTGTATTAAAGTCTGGTAACGTCCTGAAACAATATCTATCGTGATCTTCAACATGTTCCAATAACGAAAAACCATTCATAGTTTATTGTTTGGGAGAGATATTAGGGAAAGGGCAATGACCTCTATTGCCATGCTAAAACGCGTCAACTATAGTGCCTAACTAAGTGATAAATAAAGTACATGAATATTGTGCCAGATTGTGCTGAGATCACTCGAGAAGATAATGAAAATGTCTCCTCAAAATTACCGTCGCGGTCTGTTATGTACGAACAAAGCACACAAGTTAACAGTGCAGCCCAAATATTTACTAAACCTTTCACGTCGAAGGGAAACATGAATAATAGGCACACAATTTCCGAACGAAGACAGGAATTCCTAAACGAGTTTTGCATGTTGTGCAACCAGCAATTTCCTAGTTTGAACAACTTCAAACAAGAGGACTACAAGCGTTTATGTTAATCCACAAGCGCCTATGCCGTTAGCACTCCGTGTCGAAGGTACTGGAAGTACTGGAACCGTTATTCGTGAGGCTGAAGTGGAATAGCTAATTCTGGGAAACAAAAAAATGTAATTTGGGTAGTTAATGCGAGCTCACGATGCGACAATGATAACGATCAGCGAATCATCGTGATTATGGAAATGCACTGCTGCGGTAAGTAAAGTTGCGAGCACGTGATTTGGAATCGTTGGAAAACATTCTCTAACGGTCCTTTATTTAAACTGGCGTCTCGGCTAGGGTTCCCACCTCTCCCGGAATTCCGTGAGTCTCCCAGAATTTCAAATGAAAAAAATTCTTCCGGAATTTAAACTTCTCGCGCGCTGGCGGAATTACGGACAGTAGCATAAATCATACGACTGCGCTACTGGCCACTGCAGTCACAAACTCGCGGCAATCGGAACTACGTTTTGTCCATGATTTTAGTAAAAATGCTCGTGCCTTCTTCGTATGAGAGCTCGTGCCTTCTTCCTTTGGTCCATATATCGAATAATAATACTAGCCTGTTACTGTCCCACTGCAGGGCAAACTTATATGAAGAACATTTGTCAAAGCAGAAATACTATTGTTTTCCAATTTTAAAAGAGCTAGTTTTTTAAATTTGTTTGTTCAGGACTAGATATTTTTAAGTCTCTACTACGTTCAAATGGAAAATATAAATTCAAAATAAATATAAAGAGTGTCAAATTTTTCGTCGGTTATTAAAAAAAAATCTGCTGTTCCATACATTTTGACCGTGTAGGTATTGCACTTTTCTATGGAACAGCAGATTTCTTTTTAATAATGGACGAAAAATTTCAACTTTGGTGTGTTCAGAATCATGTACTGAATCTGTACCCTGCCACCCTGTATGTTTTTATAAAGTCGCCGTTTTTTTTCTTCTGGATGTAGACTAACAAGAGGTGACAACCCTAGTCACGGCTTCCTACTTTTCCTGCAGAGAAGTGCAAAGCCCTCAAGGAATTATATCAAGAGGATAGAAAACTGTTTAATTGTTTTTAACAGCATAAGGAGCTGTTTTCGGATAGGCACGATTTACCAGTACGCTAATTGCGTTTTCATTCGTAATTCGCGGGATTTTGAAGAAAATTCCTAATCCATTGCTTCATAGGTTTGAGGAATGCATCTGCTCAACAACGTAAATAACGCAATGAACGTGGCTGAACTGTTCAGAATAAGAGGCATTGCGATCGATTGCCATTGTATGAGTGTTTTGTCACCAACTTCCGAAATTAAAGTAAGTAATATTTTCACTCCTTAGTGTCTTTTATTGAAGACGTTTTTTTTTTTTTTTTGTAAAACTTTTTTATTTTTCAGTTTTTAGTTGTGGTACCAACCCCACACAAATTCGAATACCACTATCTGCAGTGACAGGAACTATAACATCATCTAAATATACCAAGTGAGAAAAATACGTATTATGGAAGATAACTCAAAAACTACCCAAGCAAATATAATAAAATTTATATGGGACCACCTCTGAATGACCTATCAAACTAAATAAAAATCATCAAAATCAATTCATAATTGGCGGAGCAATCGCGTAACAAACACACAAAAAAAACCGTCGCATTGGAACCGCCTGCTTTTCGAAGCCGGTCAAAAATAATTCTACTATCGGCCTAAGTTAAATGGAATTTTGCTAGAGGTGGCCAGGCCATAAATATTACCAATTTCATAGTACACATTTAAATAATTGTCCAGAGAATACAGCGTCCCCGTACCACCCATAATTTTCCTCCTACAGAATGTGAAACGAAGTGTACCTACATGCAGCTAGTTAACAGTTCCTATGTAAACAGAACAGGCGTAGTAAACCCTTGAGGAATTTAACTGTACTTCCTTTAGTTACCTATTGAACTAACAATCCTAATTCGAAACGGGTCCACGTTAACCATAGTCGCTGAGGAATTCAGGTGTTGACGTGATTTTTTCCGCGAAAGACTGTAACTAATGGCCGATTTATTTTTGCTAGACTCGCGTTTGACCACTACCTATTTCATCTGATGATAAGGAATTATATCATGCACGATAGAGCACAACGTTTGAATTAACTTGTTCACTCGAGATTTCAAGTCTTCCAGCATGCAACCACAATAGAAATGAGTTTTTTCGACGGAAGAATAGACAAAATGACAGATAAACAATCACAATCTGTCATTTTGTCTATTCTTCCGTCGACAAAACCCGTAGAAAACCCGTTTCTATGGTTGTCATGCTACGCGTGCTGGTTATACCTGTTGATAGCACCCCTGTTTCCGTTGGGGGTTACAAATACAGACTGAGGCAAGGAATTCCACTCCTCAGCAGTATAGGTACGCAAAAGGAATGGCATAACGATTTCCATGTACCTACCTAAAAAAAGTATTTCTTATCAATGCGCATTTGATAATGAATGCAGATAAAAAAAATCTTAACTAGACCAAGATAGGCGAGTTAAGTTGAACCGTTGAGAAGCTATATATAAAAATCTGTATATCGTGTATTCTAGAAAACAAAAGGAATGAAGCTTTAAAGAGAGCTGTTTCTTTAGTAAACTCAAAGAATAGTCTTAAATACATGCATAATCAAACAAAAGACAATAGCCAATGCAACTTGCAGTCCCTACGCAAGTCAACAGACTTGGATAAAACAATACAACTTTACAATATTAACAATACGGCCCAAGCCCCAAGTTATGCATGAACTATGATTTTTCGCCAAGCTAAATGTCAGCATGTACCAAGGTCTGAAGGGCGGTAAGTGCCGTTAGTCCGGCCTCACGGAAGATCACGCTCCGAGTTAATTTGAAACCGGCACTAGACCGGTCCCGATGTAATATTGTACCGGTAAAATGGTAAATAAATATTATATCTGCAAAGGAAATAAGGTGGATGTAATCTTATGTAACTGATGTTTTAATTACTTGCAGGGCCGGTAGTAGGTTCTCCATGTATTGTAAGTAGGGTTGCCAACTTTTTTTAATGTCAAATATGGTATTTTCGAAGCCATTGCCTGTAAAAACATAGTAGATGGCAAAAAAAAACTGCATATTTTTTGCTATTTATTAACAGGTTTTTTTTTTCATGTCTCGTAAAATTAATTTTGAGCTCTAAATTAAGGGTACAAAATACCATTAATTCCGCTTTTATGAGATTAATACTAGTTCTATTCCAATCATCTCGCCATTTTGTGTTGAAGTAAAAATATAGTAGTTTGGCCTACTACATTTTTCTTCAGAAATATGGTATTTTAGGGGCTGTGGAATATAGCAGGATACTATATTTTAAAGTACGGTTGGCAACCGTAGTTGTAAGTAAGTTGTAACCGTGGTTGTTACTAATTGGTCTATCCATCTACGTTAGTAGTATCGTTATAAATATACCTACCAGTCCTGGAATACATGGATGGTCAAGTCAGATTGCCAACTTCTAGTTTCACATCACTTGTGCAGTCGTCTTAACCTAACCTATTATAAACTTGCTCGAATTCGCGTGGGCCAAATATGTACATTGCATGCAACTGTACATTCCGGGAGGGCATTATTTTTTACAAATCAGAAATTTCTTAACGTGGATCCGCAGTTATAGCCCGCGAAATTCAAAATTTCCTACTTTTTTGCATTTTTGTTCCTTTTTTTTTAAATATGATTCGCGACCATATCAAGTATGTATTTACAGAATTATAATCTTTAGAATCATTCATACATATCTCTAAATTGGATTTGTTATGAAATGTCATGATTTCATCAAAAAGTCATTCAATGGAACAAATCTAACTTAGAGAGATGTATCAACGATTTCAATGATTATAATTCTGTAAATACAACCTATTCGTTTGTATGATCGGGAATCATATTCTGATCAAGATACAACCTAACACTGACGAAAGACTGACAGAGCAAAACCCATTTAACCTGTCTTTGACCATTGTTGGTCTCAGCCATGGTTTTACGCGTCTGAGTGTACTGAATTACCATTCAACTGTAGGCGTAAAAAATTTACATAAACGCATAAAATTAATGCATAATATATTGTAATTGCAAAGTAAGTCTTAACGTGAGTCTAACATAACTTTTATCGACCGCGGTAGGTACTTAGGCATACAAAATCTAGCGGGGGCAGCTGCCCTCCCCTGACCCCCCCACCTGGGTGCGCTCATGGCTGACCATACTGTCCACTGGACAGTCTGGTCCGCCTGTTCAGTACCCTAATTGCGTAACACACTTTAAATCACAATCAGAGTTTTGTAGGATATTGCTAATCCAATGCTTTATAGGTTTGAAAAATTCGTCTGCTTAACCACGTATAACGCAATGGACGTGGGTGAACTGTCAGAATGAATCCCATTGCGATCAATTGTCATGTTATATGTGTGTTCCGCAATGACTCCGCTAGTCTGACAGCTGTCTAGGTCCAGACTAGGTAGCTGTCTGAGCTGTTGGTGGTGCTAGAACTCGTATGCCGTACCTTACCACTAACCAGTTTGGTTACTGAGGATTATTAGCGTGAAAACAAGTAGGCTAATATACCATCTCACAATTATGAATAATTAAAAAAAATATACCCTCAACAGCATCGCATCGGTTAGCCTCTGTGCGCTCTCCCCGTTTTACATTTTCTACATACCTATGATATCAATAAAGCTACACAAGCGTAGGTATTCGAAGTACCCACCATCAGAAAGCAGGAAATTGGGACAGTAACTGTACCTTCTTCATTAACACAAGCAGAACAGTTAAAGAGTTTAAGTTAATTAGTGATTGTCGGATTGTCTGGAACGGATGCGTAGTGTAGCAATTAACGTTGGTATAACGATAAAACATAATGGAGAGTAAACTTCCAAAGTTTATTTCATAACATAATTTATAGCTTAGCTATAAATAATTCTCAAATATGTTAATAGTCTCTATAAACCTAGAAAGCCTTTGAATCTTTAACTAATTACCCTCAAAAAGAAGTTGATATGAATTATTTATAATTAACAGCTTGCTAAAATCCTAAAGTCCTCAACAAAGGCCTATTTTACAAGAATATTACTATGTTAATAGAAAACAAAGTCTCTATAGTATATATCGTAGAAATCTCTCTGTTCACGCAAAATCGATTCACTTGGTTTTCAATAAAGGCCATTAAACTCTTTCTTATGTGATCGCATGCGCATGATACAACAAGCGGAAGAACAAAGTCGCGGTGTAGCGAACTTGCAAACCCTATTCATAGTCAGGTGCAATCAACCTTAAACTCATTGTTCTAGGTGCTCCACCACTACACATAGAGCCTCTCCTGCGCCCTCAAACTTAGCCACAAAGGCGGGATAAGGGGAGGTAGTGGTTTCTCGGAGGTCTAGCTGTATTTGTCGATTGGCGGTGGATGCACGAAGCCAGATAGTAAATAAATCGGAACGAAAGGTTTACGTTCGCGTTATAATAATGGGTTATTGACTAGATCGTGCGATAAACACTTGTTTGCGACTTTTTTCATCAAATATTTTTGTATCAGTAGAGAATTGAAACCGATTTTCTATTCTATCTTTTTTCGAAATATAAACTCGAAGACAAACTAACCTATAAATGAATCAAGAATTATTAAAATAGGCGGCTTATTAAAGTTAAGACGGGTCATGATCTCCTACAGTCACAGCTAGACTCCACCATGGTATTGTGTTGCTTTAATTAAGACTGCTTAAACCACTTCCAACAGTAACAGCACACGGCCACGGTTCATAAAAAAGCGATTCAAATTAATCAACAACCGTGAAAGCATGCTTACAAAAAGCAAGATCCTTGTTCAAGCACCTAGAGCTTGCCCGGAATGCGACGGTGATGCTCACAATAGGTAAAAACACGACAATCTTAATGGGCACGTACTGTAGTAGGGTATCGGCAAAAAGCCTAGTAGCCCCGTACTAGCGGCTGTCGCATGCCATGCTGTGCCGTGACCGCGACATACCGCAGCTCGTAAGTCGTAGGCTCCGGCCGGCACCTAATGGGATCACCGTTACGCCAAGCGGGAGCGATGCATTTCGATTCGCTTCTAGGAAATGTTGATGCTTCACTGGCCGTGATTTTTTGTGGAGTGACAGCATTCGACTGAAGAATATCATGTTGTTTGTGCCGTAAATGTAGGTAAAGTTGTATTGGACATCCGTTTTTCTCCAACCTGGCGCGCCTTTATTTATAAATATTAATATGAGTCTGCAAACACACCCAGATTCTACCTCACGATTATTGAATAATCTATTTTTACGATTGACGTAATCAAATCAATCTTTCTAATATTTCTTCCATTTCAATCTAAATAATTATTTCCGTGCTTATGTTTGTCATAATCGGATGTAATACTTAATTATGCTCGAAACAGTCGTGCCGATTACACAATTTATAAAATATCTACCTTCTTTTGGATTAACATATTTGGTCAATAATTCGATATTACCTACTTTTCTCGCGTGTTACACGGAAATGTAGTTATCAGATTTCTTATTGACATCGATTTAAATTCAAACTATTTACTGCGTAGGTACATCCGAGATCGTCAAAGCGATGGCGGGACGAGAGGACAGGATTTAATATTGACTGAAGATCATTAGCGCAAAACCGTGCTGTTAGGAAATGTAATCGATCAAGTCAGTGTTACCGGTTGGAATTGCTTGGAATATTATGTTGAGTAGAATTTACGAGATCCGATTGCAGCTGTGGAAAGAATCCGTTGTCTACTTACTGAAACTCTAGAGCGACAGCTAGCTTGTAAATACCGCTTTGATCTGTTTGATTGTTTTACTACCTAATTTTAGATGTTGAACTAAAAACGGCAACCCCGGGCGCAAAGGTAGCCCGCGAAATTCAAACGTTTCTTACATTCTTTACAATTGTCAGTATCAGGTTGTATGTAAATAAAAATATATTTCGCCACTGCAACACATATCTATTTACAAAATACTTAATAATTATTTAAATTAGGGATGTAACGATACATAATATTCCCGATACGATACCGATTATTGTAGTAAATAATCGGCGATACCGATACTGATGCCGATATCGATGGCTTAGTAGATGATAAATATAATAAATAATGCAGTAGGTACTTCGCGCGTTTATGTCTTTTTATTTCAGGCACAACTGTTTAATAATGCGATGATGAATGATGATGATGCGATGATGTGATGATTGTTAATAGTCCTCACTTCACCGTGTGAATAAACAGAATCACGAAACGTACGAAGTAATTTAGAAAGATGTTTTGATAATTCTTATGGTTATATTATGTAATTTTGAAAATTTGATTTTCACTGGCTACCAGAAACCCAGCGACCCAGCTTCTTCAGTTCTGTCACTACCCACTTATCGAATACGTTCGCTACGATGTTCCCTAGGTAATATTGAAAGTAGGTAGGTACCGCCACCACCTAGGTATCGTATTAACAATTATCAATATTAGATAACATTGCGTGTGCATTACTGGTTATAGCTTCACTAATTATTATTTTCAAGCATCACAGTAAATCACAATTAGGTACCAAATCTATAATTGATATAATCAATCAATCAATTAAAACGAAAAAAGTCTGATCCAAACCGGCTGTCCTCTTTCCTTCCGACCTTGTCTCATAAGCAACACGCAACGAATGCAACTTGCACTTCTTGCAATGTAATATAAACTCTATTTGTATGTAAATAAGGGTTATGTAATACCGTAGTGATGTACGTCTTGTTGCGCAACACGCGAAAGTGCGCATCCGACCGAAGCCGAATGTTGAGCGCATAACACATCTCTATTTCAATGGCATTACGTAGATACCAGTAGGTGCTTAGATTGCTTGACTTGTTATAGTGATTTTTAATTAATAAAATAAAGAAGGTTCTTTGTGTTACATACGTATTTGTTTAAAACCACCATTATCAAGGTTATGATCCTGCCTGGCTTTGATTCCCCGGTATATGATAGAATGTATTTGGATGTGAGATGATTTCAGTCGCGCAATTACAAGGAACTCATTATAAATATGGTCAATGTGGCGGCATCTACATCGCCACATGCGAACTACGCATCAAAGACCTGACGTCACACAAATCCTGCATCGCGCAATTAGAATTTACCGCGCGATGGACATAATACAAGCTCCCGACTTCAACCTCTGGGCAGTTGCCCGCCAGAAACCACACCCGTCTGGTTGGAGGATCCTCCCTTTTCTATGGTGGATGAGTGAACTTTACACACTGTTCCTCATACCCCTAAAGTCAAACACATGAGAAACCATAACGTTAAAGTTATGTGGGCAGAAATTAGATATAATGATTCAATAGTCTTGGCTTACCTACCCTTGTGACTATTATATCCTACACCTATGGTTCATAAGAACGAAAGTTACGTGTATGCGTTATCCTTCTTCAAAGCTAAAATGAGATCAGGGGGCCTACCACCACCTCTAAAGCACTATTATTTTAATATTACTTTAGTGTGGGAAAGAGATGAAGCTCTACAGGTACAGCTCCATCTCTTTCCCCCACTGAAGTAAGATTAAAATAATACTGCTTTAAATGTGGTGGTAGGCGCCCTGAAGGGTTTATATCATAAATTCTTCATGACTGTAAGTCGAATAGATCGTGTACCAGATGAAATCTCATAATGTAAAAAGCACTAGCAAAGCAACAGCGGAGTTTATGAATAGATAATTACTATGATCAATTGTGGGAACAAGCGGTGTTAGAATAAAAATCTTGAGAACAGTTACCGGGGAGATCTTAGATAACCGTCTGTGAAAAGAAATGACTCATCTGCATGATGCATCTATAGGTAAAATCATAAATTGTTTCTGGATTATCCCAGGCAGTCCCTACTTGGATCGTAAAAGTTAACTGGCAGTGACTCCGCGCATAAATACTGAAATTCAACTGCATTATGTTTGAATTTGTATAATAGCATCTTTTGGGACAAACTAACGCATCATAACTGTCTCGACGATAAGCGATTGTAACTGGTAATAGTAGGATTCCTTCTAAAAACTCATAAGTGTGTGCAAGTATCCTTTAAAAATGGGGATGAGTTGATACCTATTATAGACCAGGGTCGATAATTTTTAAAACCAAAAAAAATAATAGTAGGATGAAACCCATTAGAAAAGGAGGGGAATATTATAAAAATGAAAGGAAAAATAATTTACGGGCGATCTGAGGTCGGGAAGGGGATGGGGGTGAGTTTTTAAGGGTAAAAAACGGTTTTTCTCGATTTCCGGCAAAACTAAAAGTCCTATCGAAAACTTTTGTATTTACACTTTTTTCACATAACCTCAAAATTTATGTGAAAAATTCAAAAAACCAAGTTTTTGGTTTTTTATTTTTATCTTTTAAAATTTTTTTTTTTTTAACGAAATTTTGTGAAAACTTACCTTTTTATGTCCCAAATACGCTGTAATTTATTTGATTAAAAATATTTATTTTTTCACCTTATTTTGAATTAATATCGAAAAAACACCCTAATTTTCAATCGAAAATTCACCCGTCAAAATATCAGCTTTTTTAAAAAAGTTGGTATGGTTTCTGTTCGTTGAAATCTCTACTTTCCGATGGTGAAAAAAAAAATATATGTTACTACAGCAAATCTTCTCAGAAAATGCAAAAAATAAAAAAAAACTCGAATTCGAAAGTTTTTTTCTGTTTCGTTGTCAACGATATAATTAATAAGATAATTAATAAAATTCTTAGTGTTTTCACATGCTGAGCGACCCACCCCTTTTTCTTTCTGTTCTTTTGTTATAAAAATTAGCCATACAAGCAGTGTGATAATGCGCTTTTACTGCGACTAAATCAGGCACATTTTGCAAACGAGCTGAAATCTTTTTATCGAAATCATTTAATGTGTTCTGTTTTTGAATATACTGTAATATATTATCTCTTGTATCGTTGCTTTGAACACATGAAATTTTTTCTTTTAAGATATTACCGAAAAATCCACCGCAGATAAAGCAATGAGATTCAAAATTAAATCCAAGAGCATCTTTAATTACTTCTTTTCCTTCCTTTGCTTTTTTTTTCTTGAACTACAAAATGTAGCTATTGCGGTCTCATCATTATATTGACTTTGACAACTTCGATGAATAAAAGCTGATGTCAAAGTCTCAAATTTTTTGTATTTATTGTCGATTCTTTTCTTACTGGATACCACTAAACGATTCAAAGCTGCTTTTTTTATTGCATACACTTGCTTATCATCTGCCTTATTTCAGATGATACAAACAGATTCATCCATACTGATAATCTGAAAAGACAAAATCGAATTAATAATGCCTTCACTATTTTATCGTGAATAAACTCCCATGAAAAAAAAAAATATTAAAGAAATAAATGTCAAAATGTATAAAAAATATATTATAAATCTATTAAAAATGTATAAAATATATATGAAAATCGGCCAAAAGTTTGTTATTAAAAATATATTTACGATATATATTTTATATATTTTTTATAGATTTTTAATATTTTTTTTATGTATTTTGAAAAAATTTTTTTTTTCATGGGATTAACTAAATTTGTTTGTGCAAAATTAAGGAGATTATTATTTTTTTATCTTGTTCTAAAATATCATTTAATTTCAATCTTTAGCAGGGGCGCAGCTAACCAATAACCCGATTCCTGTCGGCTTCCCTTAAGAAATTATGACAGTCAGTAGTTCTCAGCAGTGTTTAATAATCACACTGAATGTATTATTTAATACTTACACCATAAAATTAAAGTATTACAAAACCCTAACCTACATTAAAAAAATTGTCTTTATATTCCAACGAAAACAAAACATTTAAAGTGCGCGCCAATTTTGCTCTAGTGCCTCCAGTATAACTCGTTGTCCGCCCGGGTTATGAAAACTTAAATTTCTATACAAAATAATCTCGTCATGACGTCACTTCAGGTCACGTGACACGCTGTTTTTTGAGGCAATAGTAAGCCGTAAAAAGTCGAGTTATGTTAGGTACAGTGTAGGAATCCATTCGATGAATTTCGTAAGCGTTCGGTTTGGTTCGGGACGGGGGGAGGGACAAACTTCGCTCCACGCTCGCAATAATTTTAAGTTTGTCGACGTTTGACGTAAATAGATAATAGAATTTATAACCTTTAATTTTGTTGATACTTGTAGTTAATTAGCATTTTGTTCGTTGTATTCATATAAGTTATTAGTGTAGTATTAGTGTAACAATTAGAATTGGATAATCGTGAGTTTGTTGTGAAATTGTGCGTTCGCCGTCGTTGTAATTAGGAATTTGTGGTAAGTCGATAGATGTATTGTGATTATGTAGTTGAAATTACTTTTTTAGAGTAGATTTGAAAAGTTATTAGTAGGATGGCGGCATTAATAGTTTTAGATTGTTGTGTGACAGATTATTTGCTTCGTGAGGAAACATGCTTTTCAAGGTTAAGTTTTGAAAATAAGAAACACATAATTAGGCTAGGTCGTGCTTGACCAGATATGACTATAAACTACATTAGATGGGTTTTTCAAACATTTTAATCTTTCCCTTTACGATAAATATCAATGGCTGACTGGTAGTTGTAAATTAAATAAGATGTTTTGTTTTCCATGTTTACTTTTCTCAGATTCTAGTAGTTTATGGAATAAAGGGGGTTTTACAGATATTAAGTATAGTTTTTATAGTAGATCATTTCCTGATGAAATAATATCTTCTTTGCTTAAAATTTCCGCAAATATATGAGTTCACTGCTTTAAAGAACGAGTTGAAAGTCTTATACACAACTCCGTCTTTGAACAAACTAGATGTTTACGAGCTTTATCTCAATTTTCAAAATTCATTATTGAGTGACACTTTTCCACAAATTACAAAATTATGTAGTATATTTTTGACACTTCCCGTTACAGTGGCATCCGCGGAGAGTTTTCGGCTTTGAAGCGAATTCATAAGTATTTGCGTAATTCTCAAAAACAAGAACGATTATCTGATCTAGCCATTTTTTCTATAGAAAAACATTTATTGCTAAAAATTAAGAATCATCCCGGTTTTTATGATAATGTCTTAGCGTACTTTGTACGAAAAAATAGACGAATAGTTTTAGAGTATAAGTAGTATTATAAGTAGAATAAGTCAGTAGTATTTTAGTTAAGTAGTTTTGTCTAGTAGACATCATACGTCAACGTCATCACACTTATCACACCACAAACGGCTTTTTTCAAAGCCACTTTTATTATACTTGCAAGACACTGTTTCAATCTATCAGTGCTTACACGTACTCGTATGGTAAAGGTGGACTGAAGACATCTGCTTATAGAAGACTGAAGCCAGGAAGTCAGTCACAGATTTTAGGTAACTGGACTACGTGCGCCACGTCCGGGCTAGGTAAGCTTTTTTTTTTTTTTTGCTCCGGCTTACCTTTCTCATAAACTCACCCTTCGCCACTGATCTTTAGGTTATGTTACGTTAAGCATACTATTTTTTAAAGAAAATATTACGATTTTTATGTTTGAGTTGATTGATACAGATAAAAATAGAGATAGTATTTACCTTCCTATGCAGATTCGAAAAGTTTTTTTGTTTTTTTTAAGTAAACTGTCACAATTATCTTCAAGAAACTCAGCGTGCACGTGTATTTTTATAAACGATGTTGTATACTGTACTGTATTTTGAATACTGGTTAGGCTAACGGTTGTAACAGCTGCTACGAAATATATAGTATATAATTGTAGGTATGTATGTAGTAAGACCCAGACCCGCCTAGCCCCTTCCCCACTTCTCCACGAAATACCTTTTGATGGGCTACAATTTTTCGTAGGTCACTCAGGTATATATAATTTATCTTAAAATAGTTATAAATAGGCATCTACGCATATAATTTAAAGAAGATTCGACAACTTTCTCCAAATATTGTAGATGTCTTATTAAATATTAATTTTATTAACTTATTTGTTTGTTAATTATAGTAGTATATTTTTATTTGCAATTTTTTTGTTATCAATGTCACATGTAATCTAACGTTTTTCGAGTAATTAAAGTGTAAATTTTAATAAATAGCTCAAAATTATTTATAATAATTAAAAAAAAAAATCTAATTCAAGTTTTTTTTTGAATTTTTGCATTTTCTGAGAAGATTTGCTGTAGTAACATATTTTTTTTTTTTCACCATCGGCAAGTAGAGATTTCAACGAACAGAAACCATACCAACTTTTTGAAAAAAGCTGATATTTTGACGGGTGAATTTTCGATTGAAAATTAGGGTGTTTTTTCGATACTAATTCAAAATAAGGTGAAAAAATAAATATTTTTAATCAAATAAATAACAGCGTATTTGGGACATAAAAAGGTAAGTTTTCACAAAATTTCGTTAAAAAAAAAAAAAAATGTAAAAGATAAAAATAAAAAACCAAAAACTTGGTTTTTTGAATTTTTCACATAAATTTTGAGGTTATGTGAAAAAAGTGTAAATACAAAAGTTTTCGATCTTTTTATTACCTACAACTTTGCCATTTGACTTTTTTCGATAGGACTTTTAGTTTTGCCGGAAATCGAGAAAAACCGTTTTTTACCCTTAAAAACTCACCCCCATCCCCTTCCCGACCTCAGATCGCCCGTAAATTATTTTTCCTTTCATTTTTATAATATTTCCCTCCTTTTCTAATGGGTTTCATCCTACTATTTTTTTTTTCACTTTTTATTATTTTTAAAGGCTTCTACCCTGGTCTATTAAGTATAACTAAACTTTCAATTTCAAGACCTTGGTTTAGAAACATATCCAAATATATGTGATGCAAAATATTGGCGAAAGATGATAAGAACTCATCTACTAATAGGTAATGGTGTTAACTTGGCCTAGATGAAGAGAAGCCTAAACATATCCTTATTCAAATACTGATTTACAAGGAAAATATTCAACAACAAATACATTGATATAGCAATTGAGTGCAAGCAAACTCTTGAGGCTCGGTCAAGTATCTACATACAACTTGAAGTGATTGACACCGTGACATTTTACTGGTGGAGAGTGGGTACCTGGCTACCAATAGTAAATTGGACAGTGGTTGATATTTCAATCACATTTCAAGAGGTACGGTAGCAGAATGATATTTCGTTATGCAACCATGTCTTGAGTCTTAAAGTCAGTTTCGTCCTCCATATTAATTCTAGTCCAATTATCCTATTTCAAATTGTCTTGATTTTAGTCCACGACTTTTTGCTTAGAGGGAGCCTCCCTTGGAATAGTCTACCTTATCTTCTGCGCAAAGTCAAGATATCACGTTAGCTAGGTTTCTATACACGTAGAAAATTAATCAGCTAGAGCACCCAAAGTGCGTTTCATCAAATAGTTCCTATGTCGTAATGTTGGCTCCACTGTTAAACTTTAACAAAGGACCTACTAGGTAGCGACGTGGCGTATTCGTGTTCGTCCTACACTGTAAGTATAATGTTCTCGTCTGCTCTATCAAAGTTATTGAGATTATTTTATCGCATACAGAAATAAGCCTAATCCGACATAATATTATCGACCAATCGTGTCGTACTGCTATAGTGATAGATGATGAGTACTTTGAATGCATTTAGCATGTGATCGACAGGAAAGTGCAAGCATACCAACATTGTATGCGGAACCAGAAGATACCTATCTCACGTAACCAAATATTTAAATTCAACAGGTAGTCTAGAAAGTACTTAGGTATTCTTCATATATTTCTTTCTTCGGTTAAATAAATCGTTCACGTAACTGTGTTTTACTGAAATATACAAACAACTTAAGCATTACAAAATGCTAGACAAGTACTGTTAACTTTTTTGTCGGCCTCACTTGAGGGAAGTAACTTTTTGGCACATTACATAAGTCGTGATGGCACACATGCTTACCTAAATGCATAATCTTTACATATTAACACGACTTTTAAGAAAGCTGAATGAAAATAGTGTTAAAGCAAGCTTAGCGTTCTGTATTGGTAATAATAACTTACATAGTTTACAGCTTGGTGATCTCTCAACCATGGTGAAGAGAATGATGGACGCGTTTTATTTGTGTAATAGTTATTATCTACTTGGTACAGTGTGCACTTATGATAAAACACGCAAATGCGAATAATAACATGCAATTACAGCTTGGCATCTTTCATTAAACCCTTCTTTCTATAATAGGGATGACGCCTAGGTAAAAAAAAAAAAATTATTCCGTCAGTCAGATAATAAAAAATATACGTATTTTTTGCTTTATCAAATTAATAAAAAAATACTTAGATAAAACGCATTTTAAGTTGGGGTCGCTACGTCACTCTAGTATGTATAAAATCTACATACTCCTGACGTCATGGCACATTTTACCTCAATGTATCGCCGTAACCTTTAGATTACGTAAAAATAGAAAAAATACGTGTCCAATATTTTTTTATAATCTCAAAGACGGACTAAAACAAAATTTTAGTCATCTTCCCTATTCTATTCCAGTTATTGTGGCAGGCACGACCTTAACGAAGCAAGACGGCAAAAGAAGCATGCACAAACGTGGTTAGCAAATATTTGTAATAGCACATTACATTTCTTTTCCTATGCTAATGACCATTACTGATCACCAATTATGTATCCAGTGTATGTCGAATTAGCAAAACTAATCGCTACCGTGCAGATTGACGTCCCTGAACTCGTTTCAGCTTTTGTGCTGAATTCGACGCGCGCGCACCGAAAAAAAGGCAAACAACACATCTTCGTAATTAACATAAACATTGCATTTGCAGACGGCCTTACATGTTATTAACTACAGTTTGTCTTCACTTTCAATGTATTACTTAATCGTTCAACATATTGTGCAGGCTACTCAGTTTCTTGACCTACTCGGGTCATTCTTTAAACTTTTGTTTGGTTTTAAAGACATGGGCCTATATATCACTGCCTGCTTAGCCGATTTTGTAATACAAACAATGAACATTATGGTACAATGGTGGTGCCTTAGTTAGGTTGATGGTACAATGGCTGAAGGTGGTCGAGTCGCCGGATCTTTTGCAAGCCATTTATCGGTTCGTGCTCCATCGTTTGACCCGATTACTTAACGTTAGCCTAATTCTGGCTGTTAATGAAGCAGTTAATCGCAGTGCTGTAAGGGAAATTATTCGGAATTACGGATCATTAGATGGGCATAAAACTAGTATTGAAGAGCTTGACGGAGATTGCTAAAACGTGATGGAACGAAGGCCTCTGGATTCATTGTCAGTAGGTAATCATGACCATCCTTTCGCAAGACGGAGAATGTAGACAACGAAGAGTTTGTAGTTATCAGACTGAACATTTGTAATGGCAAAGCCTTTTTTCATGATTCTTCATGATCCACAGGCAATGGGAAAGCTCAGGTTAGTAGGTTTGAGACTTCATATCTGAATGATAAGTCGTATGTTTATTGGACAGGTCCGACAATAGCCCATGATAAACATTTATGGTTTATGATTATGACATTCTACAGGTTAGACAGGTAGATATTTTCAGCACGAATTGACGTTGTGGATGGAGCAATAGACAATGTGAAATTAAGCAAGCACCTCAGGATGATTTACGATCAATGTTAGCAGAGAGCTAATTACTATTACTACATATTATAAATTAAAGTCTTCCAGCCGCGGCTTTCTGAACGCGATAAACTCATAAAGTACCGAACAGATTTTCATACAGTTTCCCCAATGGACAAAGTGATTAATGAGGAAGACTTAGGTGTATAATTCATTAAGGTTTTATGTAAATTGGCTGAAATATGAAGATGATTGTTGAAGATGTCGGAAAAAAACATGCCGACTGGGAGCTTTGATGGGGCGTGCGCCGCGTAAACCAATAGAGTTTGACAACAATGTATTACGGAATTAAAACATTGTTAACCTGGATTTACACATAGGGTACTTTTAATCCTGGCAGAACTTTACCGTGGGATATTTTCCGACATCCACGCAGGCTAAGCCGCTGGCAAAAGCTAGTGAAAACCAAAATGAAGCCTAGATATGTGACTTCACTACTTCAGTGATTTTATATAAAGTCGTGTAAATGAAAGGCGAATAACTTTATAGTAAGTTATTTACGAAAGCATAACAACTACTTAACTTTATTATTTTCAGAGCTCTCTCCTTCCTCTTGAGAGAGCTAACAACTCTCATATTACAAGCTTCACATAAAAGAAACCTTAGTAGAATTTACAGATTATCACAGGAATAATGGTAATACATACGTAGATAAATTAGGCCGATAATGCTGGTAGTGGCGTGGCCCGGGGATAAATATAAGAGGCTTACGAGAAGTGGTGGGCGGATAAGGACTATCGGGTTGGCTAGAAATAACTTTCTTGTCGTAGAATGTTAGCAATGTGCCTCCTATGGTGGGCGAAGGGCTGAAGGTAACAACATCCTCATTAGCGTTTCTTTCTACGCAGTTTTTTGTAGGCTTGCCTTTTAAGAGTAGGTAGATAGGCATATATTGAGATGAGAATGTGGATAAAGTAGGAAATGAGTATACAAGGGGAAGTTTGAAAGTGACAGAAAAGTTGAAAGGAAATCAATCGACTTGCGATAACGAGGGAGGAAACGCATGTCAATAAAAGAGTGATCAATATAAATATTAATGGATGGAGAGGGAGAGGAAGACCAAAGAAAAGATGGGTGGATTGTGTGAGGAAATATATGAAAGAGAAGGGAATGATAGCGTCACGGTTGACAGGGGAGAGTGAAAGAAGAAATCGTTTTGCGCCGACCCCATGTAACATCAGACAAGGGCAGAAAGATGATGAGTTAGGCATATATCTCGTCTCTTTAACAGTTTCCATATCACCCCGGCATCGTTTGCGCGTACAATATCCCAGTGCTTGAGGCTATCTTGAACGCCTTCCTAATAGGTGTGTTAATTTACTTATCTTAAACAATATGGTACGAAAACAATAGTAAGTTTAAAGAAGGAAGCTGCAGAGATAAATGCGTAATTCCTGTTCTTTTGTTTAGAATTTTAGACGATCTAGGTAACGTATGTAATTTCACAATCGGCTACCGGCCAATTACATAGCCATTACACAAAAAATGTATTATTCATATTATTCAAGAATTCCTTTAAAAAATAATTTAATACGGAAATGGCGTCCGCCTCGATTCATCGGCCAGGTCCAATTGAAATTTTGATGCAGGTTCGCGGCACGTGCGTGACTTTATGTGTCCACCTTAATTTTATGTATGTAGAGGACAGAGTAAAAACAAACCGGCCAGGTGCGTGTCGGACCACGCACAACGAAGGGTCCCGTAGTTGGCATGAATTTATCGCAAGAACAAACTTTGTAGTTGAAGAATATGTTTTTGCAACCGCAAATTTAAGTTGGTCGATTATTACTCATTAACTTGTAAAGCCTACTTAGCTGTGATAGTTTTCCTTTTAATTTCGTTATATATACTACTGTCGTGAATTTTTTCACATGTCAAAACCAACCATTTCGCTAGCGGGGGGGGGGGGGGGGGGCACACACTTGACTAACAAAAATTTGCAACACTCACAATGTTTTTGAACGACCTTTCCAATGACACCCCACACTATGGGATAGACGAGAAAAAAAAAACATCCCCACTTTACGTGTAGGGGACCCTAAAAATATATATTTTTCTTGATTTGATTTTACCACTTTGTCGGCATAATTAATATGAATACCCATGCCAAATTACAGCTTGTTAGTACTCACCGTCTCTGAACTAAGCCGCGGACAGACAGACAGAAAGACAAACAGACATGGCGAAACTATAAGGGTTCCTTGTTTACTACGGAACCCTAAAAACGATCATTAGTATGATTCCTAAGTTTCCTTTTCCTGTATCTGGCGGTGGTGTGCTGCATAACAAACGGTGAACCATTAGATACCCTAGCTGGCGGAACGGAACGTAACTTGCAGCTGGCTACTCGGTTGCCACTACGTATCTCAGATTTACCGGTATCGGTAATGTCTATCGCTGACCGGTCAAGCCTCTTCAATCGTGTTATTTAAATGCTGCCCAGGAAGGCAGGAAATGCTATAAAAACTGTGGAACTAAGTAAGGTAATTAATGCTATGAACATTGTAGCGTTAAATGTATTCATGATAATTGCAGTTGTAACAAAGAATTTTGTAACTTGAAAGATGCGGGTTTATGTATTCTTTTGTTTTACTTTTAATTTAATCATAAGCATAATAAGCATATATCGTTCCCACTGCCGGGACACAGGCCTAATCATAATAGATGATTGATAGAATTTAATCATAGAAATAAATATTGTATGTAATAGTATTATATTTTTTATACAAGTAATAAATACCTACAATTAGGGCCTATTGTTGTAGCTTTAAATGAATACTAATATATTTTGTCCCCCATTTAAAATAGAGTAATGACACACAGCTGCACAAAGATTTCAAACATCACACTCAAATAAAACTTTTCAAGTCCAAATATTTGCATACAAATCTCTACCAACCCCAGGTGTTATAAACACTCATTACGCTATCGTCTATATCCATCTGTAATCTAAGACCGTTTCAAATGAGCCAGAGGGACTCAGCGGATTTCCATGAAATGTAGGTAGGGAACGTGCGATAAAAAGCTTCGAGATTTGAATCAACAGCCGCTGCGTTCGCTGCGCATGCGCATAGCAGAAGCAGACCATTAACCGTGGTCGATTGCCAGTGTTCGAGCTTCATTTAAATGCATCCGTGATGATTACGTGATGGTTTCATTAAGGAATGTTACGTATTTTTAAGTGAGGTAATCCGTTAAAAAAATGTAGGTTTTATTGAAAACGTATAAATTTCCATTTTTACTTATTAAAGTTCTTTGTTATAAAAATAACTGGCAAAATGTTTGTGTACTATAGGTAGGTACAACTCTGCCCAACCCTTCGGGGACACAAGGCTTGATGTTATCTTCAATATTACTTTTAAATGCAGACTGAGGTGGGAGGAGGGTAGTTTCTCATGTGACGCACTTTCAATATGCGAGCTAGCGAACTAAACCACTCAAAATATGACAAACAAAGCGAGAAAGATCAATCTGACTAACTATTGTTTATTACTATTAATTGGACATCATAACTGATCATGATTTTTTTTAAATTTTTGTAAATGTGAGGTCCATGGAGCCGTATTTTATGTTATTAAGATGTATGTTGACTTGAAAGAGCACGGCAGTTGAGAGTTTGTCATGCTCACTTAAATGTCTTGCTGATGGTGGCGATTGTGTTGGATCATTCGGTTCCCTACAAAATGGTTGAGCTGGATGGTGCTGATCCACGCGTCATGTTCGTGAACGGGCGCCGTCAGTTGTGACTGGTCATCTCTTATCTGCCAGGGCTTATTTTTAATCTTATATTTTGAATTGTTTTAATTTTTTTTTTGTACATTGTTCTCACATAAATAGAAGCAACAAGAATAATGTACCCAGGATTGTGTAATTTTCTATATTTAAAAGAGTGTCCTGGGAGTTTCTTGCCCGTTCTTCTCCATGAAGATCTACGTTTTGGAACTGGGCAACTGACTTCAACTTTCTAACTAACTGACCGACTATTTGACAATTCAAAAGTGCCTGTAAATGGTTTAATTGAAATAAATGCTTTGAGTTTGAGTTTAACGACTCCTAAACATGTATTTTTATTTTATTTTTGAAATGTATTATGTTAATTTAAGGTTCATAAACTCAACAGCAAACCAACATTGTGTTTTGCAGTGCTCTGACAGGGTTCATGTACAAAAACCGACAGTAATATATTGTAAAATGTGTGATGTGCATGAGAGCAAATAAATAAATAACTTAAAGCCTAGGTGGACCATGATAAGAGGTGTGTCGACACAGATTATCATCTTCTAAAAGACTTAAAAACTTCATTTGATTAATGGCTCGTAGCTTTGTTTACAGTTCAAGCTGAGTAAGGTGCAGTTACGTTTGAATTAACGAAATGAATGCTACGAGATTACTGGCCGTGATGGATGATGGTTCAAGGCCAGCTATCATTAATTCACGGCTGTTCTAAATCATAACTTAATTTACACGTAGCCGATAATATTGATGTCTACAAGGTAGGTATTTACTATCCATCTAAAGACATATGTCATCAAATAAATAAAATTTAAGCGTCTGTTTGTAATGTCAAAATAACAGCTTTTTAATAAATGCATATGAAAGTTTATACGGTACATACAACAACAAAAAATTGTCGTCTGTCTGTTTGTTTGTTGCGGCTTGTCTCCGAAACGGTTGGACCGATTTTGACGGGACTTTCACTGGCAGATAGCTGATGTTAGAACGAGTAACTACTTTAAGGCTACGTTTATTTTATAAAAATAATTAGGGACCACGCGGGCGAAGCCGCGGGGAGCAGCTAGTACTTATAATATGCGAGATGCTTATAAGATGCGAGAGTAGGTAACTTTTTGTCTGTTACTTTTTCACGCCATAGCGGCTGAACGGATTTGGACGACATTTGGCTCACAGGGAGATTTTTTTTATCCCGGTACTACGTTCCCGTAGGTTAGTGTCCGACCTCCATGTGGACGAAGCCGCGGGCAAAAGTTAGTAAATAATTTAATAAAATCATTTTAAAGTTAAAGTAAATTGCAATAAGTTAGTACTTAGGTAATAAAAGAGGAACATCAAAAATAATGAAGCAATTTGCAACCAGGAAACTATAAAAGGCATTCAATAGCCTAGGAAATTTAGCCTCGGATATATTTGAGCTTAGAATATTTAGTGCATAAGTGCTAAATGTTCAAACTGAGTTCAGTTTGAAAGCTGGAGATGCAATTGAATTTAGCACTTAAAATTCTAATTAAATCATTAAAACACTAAAGGAAGTCTGGTGCATTTATAGAGCCTTGAGGAAAAGGGTGTAAAATTCACTCACACTTTATAGAAAAGGGACGATCCTCCGACTAGACTGGTGCTGTATATGGTGGCCAACTAAACGACGATTGATGTCGGGACGTTGTATATACAATACTCGTCGCGCGGTAAACTCTGCCTGCGCGATGCAGGATTTTGCGTGACCTCAGTGTGGTACGTAGTTCACATGTGGCGATGTAGATGCCACCACATATTCACCAAATCTTAAAAATATCTCAAACCAGGCCATAATATGTTAATTAAATAAAATATTCTTTGTAGTTGGAGACCCATACGTATAAATAAATATCAAAACATAGGCTGCAAAATTTTCGAGCATGCTTCGCTCGTCTTGCGTCCTACATTCCTCTTTTCTCTCAGACTTTTCCACATAGTCAACAAAGTAACTCCTAGTTATATATGAATAGTCCTAGTACTTTTGCTCATTTAATTTTTCGAAGAGCAAGTGTTTCCTGACTGTGCCTGCGGCACAAATTATCATGGGAACTCAAGAGCTAAAGACGATGCAATGCCCAAGTTTATGGCGTTATTAAAAGGGATAGGGGCAATTGCCACCATACGGCTTCCAACTTAAATGACGAGTCCATATAAAACTAAATTGCCCATCTAATGCTTTGCATAACGTACGGTATCTAATGTATGTAGTGTGATACGAAAACCTTATTTATGTAGGTATACCCTTTTTAGTATCAGTCGGTCGATTCTGTAAAAATATCAACGTGAAACTTAGGTGAAGTGAGCGTGAAATGAGCTGTCACTGTCAGAAATCGACCGGCAGGATGACAGCTTACTTCACTATTGGCAGGTATTCACATAACAGTTAGGTTCCCAGTTCCTACCTATATACAAGGTGTTTTTTTTATATCCCATAACATGAGCCCATATCAAAGACTCAAGTAGCATATAAAATGTTTTTTTTTTTATGGTAACTTACCACTAGACTTTCTATGTATGCTTGGTTCAACCGGACGAGTAAATAAATAATAAACTTTTGCTCTACCGAAGGTTGATTGGAATCGATTTTTTTTTTCATTGTCCGTAACTCACAAACTCCACTTTAAAAACACACTTCTTTCATGATCGATGAAGCCAAAGACTTGAAAACATAGACAAAGGGTAATCTCGACTCGTATTTTAGTTGTTTTAACTTTAGCACAATCACCTCGGCCATGCTTGGTTGATTCATGTTTAACACCTTTTGTGCAATATTGGATTCCAGGAGTTAGGAGCTAAATCATACTCATCAGTCCGTACCTACTAACCGACGCGGACGCATTACATGGTCCTTTACAAACCAGTGATTAGCTGATTTATTGTGAAACAGCTAATGAGCTAAGGTTCTAAGACCCAGCAGCTCGCAATAAGGAAATACACCAATACAAATAAATAAAATTGAAGTGTCTGTTTGTTATGTCAAAATAACAGCTTTATAGTAAACAACAAAAACAATTTTTATATTTTTGTCTGTCTGTTTGTTCCGGCTGATCTCCGAAACGGCTGGACCGATTTTGACGGGACTTTCACTGGCAGATAGGTAGCTGATTTTATACCTAAAGAGTAACTTAGGCATATATTTCAGAAAAAGAATTAGGTCCACGCGGGCGCAGCCGCGGGCAGCAGCTTGTTAAATTAAATGTGATTGAATTTAATAATTTAGTGGTTTCATAATGTATCTTCATTCTATCTTTTCATTGCGGACGCTTTTAACGTGCACGTCTCTCTACATTGTTCTCACATGTATAATTTAAACATGAATGATGTAACCATTATTTTGTAAGAATATTTTGATTTAAAAGAGTGTCCGTGGAGTTTCTTGCCCGTTCTTCTCCATAGGAACCTACTACGCTTTGGAATGGGCAACTAGCTTCATCTTTCTGACTGACCGAGCCCGTGACAATTCAAAGTGCCTGTAATTGGTTTATTTGAAATAATTTTTTTTGTTTGGGTTTGAGTTTGAGTACGTATCTTTAGGTAGTGGAAGCAATTTGTTGCGGCAATGCAGGCGCTAGGTTTTCCTACGGGAAAAGCGGGAGTGGCGTTTCCTGTCAGGAAATCTCAGATTTCTTTAGAGATTATACTAGAAATTAATGTGAGTTGCATTTTAAAATATGCAGTGGATTCACGTCTGACGAATAAATAGTTCAACTGGTGATCATCGAACTCAAGACCACTCCATAGTTCTCGCTGTTACCGTTGGGCTATTGGCGTTTAAAATGATACATAAGAAGTCAGTAGGTAATAATTTATCTGTTAGTAGGTCCATACACTTCTCTGAACTCCTAACACTTTCGAAATTGAAAAAATCATACGCGCGTTCTCTCACTTTCATGGTCATTTTTTTTCAACTCACGAAAGATCACTGTCTCGTAACAAAGTGAAATTGAAAAGCTTAGATAGGTTCTTATTATATGTATAGACGCACAAAAACATTACCATTCAATCCTACGTAACTTTCGCAAAAGTTTGTTTATGATATCATTTATTTTCTTTTAAATACTAACAATACCTTCTAATTTTTTCAGGTGATTGTAATTCAAGTTTTTATTTTTATTTCGGAAGTCGGTCGCAAAAAACGAAAATAGATCCAAAGACACCGAAATTTTTTTTTTTTTTTACTTTGTTTTCAGAAAAAGTTTTTTTAATATTATATTTATCTTTTTAGTTAAGTATAAATATAATACAAATGGGGTAGGTACTTACTTACCCCATTTATAATATATTTATCTTTTTAGGTAAGTTTATATATTTATCTTTTTAGGGTAGGTAAGTACCTACCCCACAGCAATTCGTTTATGCTGACGAACATATATTATAACCTCTTCCTTTTTTTAAGTCTTTTTTGTAAAATCTATTCTGGTATCGTAGGCGAGATAAGTAGTAAAACCGTAAAACCAGTGCTGCCCACTTTGCTTTCGTTTCTTTTTAAACTAATAGCATGGCACGTCAAGACTACGACCACCTACACTATGTCTTCTTTAGTTTTTATTGTTCCTGCAATCTGCGGCTGTAAACCATTGGGAGATCTAGCGAAGATACTCAATCCTCATAATACCTATAACGTTATTTAATAGTTCACTAATTGGAAATTACTCTGCCAACTGTAATTTGACCTACGAGTTACTACTTCCATAAAGATTTATTACGAAAATCGCTGTTAACTCAAGTTCACGTCAAGTTGGCACGAGAATCCCCCCAATTAATGTAAATTAATTATGTGCCATCTATTGATTAAAACCAGTGGATAATGACTTTATCCCACACAACAATTAATATTGATGGGGTGTTTCATAGATAACTTCTATCTGATAACATTCTTACATGTTTGAGGAATGTCTGAGAACAAGCGACTACTATCTATGGATGTAGTAAGTATTATAATTGGTAATCAAAACCAGAACATCAAGTAAGTACAACAATAAAAATATAGCATAGACAAAAACTTTATGCTTTTCTTTAGGTTCAAGACAGAGGACATTAACCCGCTCCACATTTAAATGGGACGCTTCATTCAAATTCAGAATACCTAGCTCAGAAGCTGGAACTAATTGACTAGGAATTTTAATCAAAATGCCTAAATATTTTTGTAAATAAAAAGAAGCTGGTGTTCTGCAAATATAAATAAATGTAGGTACAGATTTGTATTATAATTATTTATATCGTCGGTACCTAATTATGTAGCTCTAGAGTCGACAGGGTTAAAATACCAAACATGTTCTTCGGACATCTAAGGTGTAAAGTTAGTAATAAGTATAGCAATCCTGTTTCACTTACCACTACTTAAGTTAATACAGCAGAATCCCTTGCTTCCACATCGACGTTTGTTCCAGCACAGCACAAATTGACAATATTAATTGAAATAATAATTTATCTCTGTGATAATTTCATTAGTGACCGGGGTTTAGTTTTTAGCGTCGATCATTTTACGCGCGCGCGTTTTTTTTAATAGTTCGCGGCAAGGCAACGGTCTGCGTTGCTACGGCTAGCGCTCCGCGCGCACCTATACGGACTGAATGTTTTCTTTCAAATTCGAACTCCCCCCATCTTAGCGGCAACGGCAACGCTTCGACCACAGCTTATAAGTTATAAGCTCGGCCACCTGTCAAGCAATCAGAACAAATTCCACACGGGATCGAGGACTATATTTACAATAATATACGGCCCTTTTATAAAACAGTTTATTTATTTCTTATCTACGGTTGACAATAATCATTTTAATAGCATAGACACAGTTACAAGTATAACTTATTAGAACTCTAGGAAGTTGTCTTAACTATTAATTAAATTAACTGTTTTAATAAATATAACGATAACATAATATTTAATATTTTTACCCAAATAAGTTAACATTAGATGGAATTAGCACTACAATAATTTCTTGTAAGTTATGTAAGAAGGTATTACTATTCTAATTAAACATTTACGTTAATTTAAACCGCGCAATTACTTAACTACCCTACATTTTAAGAAATGTATTAAGCACTTACCTATACTTTTAATACATTACTGGTATTTTTATAGTTTTTAATATAATAATAAATTAAATATATAACAGTTGCTAAGAATGTGAAAAAAAGAAACAAGAAGGAAAAATAAAATGATGACGAAAATTTAGTTTTATAGTGAAAACAAATATTTTGAAAAATGAAAACAGTTATGGTTTCTTGAAATTCCCAGCAATGTACCTATATTAGGTTTGTAAATAGCAGTAAACAAAAATATAATTACCAAGTCACATAATAAAATATTAAAGGTAAAAAGACAAATATCACACCTATCGTAAATCTATTTCGACAAAACTATTTGTGTATCTCTCATAAAGCCAAAATTACATTACGAAATTAGTGACATGAAATGACATAAAGTTAAAGGGCGACTTTTTCTTTGGTGACAGTCGTGACAGTATCATGATACCTACACGCGGGCGAGCGACCGACACTCCCGTAACGACCGCGTCGCCACAAAAAAGTCGGCCTATAATTTTGTCATATTTCGTAAAGCAATTTTGGTTTAAATTAAAATTAACAAAAATGTGTCAATAAATAGGTAGTACGTAGAAAATTTCAGTCAAATGTTGGCCTAAATTCGAAATTGTTTTTATAATTCAGTCAATGAAGGTCACTAAGTATCACAAAAGAATATGAATGTTATTATAATAATATAGATGCATAATATAATATAATTAGATCAAAGTGGTTTTGTTGGTTTTAATTTAAATTAAAAAACATTGTAAATTAAAGCAAAAAATTATAATTAAGTAACCAAAAAAAAATCCCGAAAATATAAGTTGTTGAGAATTCAAGTTATATTTACCCAATCATAATATTTTGATATGTCCTATCCTAACATTACAATCTAAATAGGTAGGCACCAAAACGAGAAATAAAAATAAAAAAACCACTTATGCCCGTTTTCACTAAGACTTCGGGACACCTAAATGTATTCTCTCTTTATAATTTATTTCTATCCATACTAATATTATAAATTCGAAAGTAACTATGTCTGTCTGTCTGTATGTTAGCCTTTCACGCCTAAACCACTGAACGGATTTCGACAAAATTTGGCAAGGAGATAGATGGCATCCTGGGGAAGGACATAGGTACTTTTTGTTTAAAAAACAATCCTTTATGGGGTGATATCGGGGATGAAAGTTTATATGGGAAACCCAGCATTTCTTAACTTAGGCATATGAATATTCAAATTTATGCTTTTGGTAAGAAATAAGGAATTATGTCATACAGCGTTTTTGTATAATCATCCCCCAATGGGGTGAAATTGGGAATGATTTTAAAATTCATATATGTTTATATACTTTACTATAAGAGATTTATGGGATGGGACATATAGTCACAGTACGTATCCTGAGATAAAATTTAGTCTTTATTGCATTAAAATCGGTCCACTGGGTCAAAAGTTATTACAATTTATTATCTGTCTATCTGAAACCTTTTCGGTCCTTATCGCCTCCTGAACGGATTTGGATCAAAGGCTCCTGAAAGGTTAAAATTCGGGTAAACTTGAACGTCTTTTTTTCTATGTGATTTTTAAATTGAAATTTGGTCATTACATTTAGATGTCGCGAAGTGTTAGTGAAAACGGGCAATAGACTTCAAATAAATTCATTTACGCTAAGGTTTAATTTTATGAGATTAGTGTCGTTAATTCGGCCCGTAGGGCCAACCCGGATCAGTCCTTTTTATACTGTCCTTGTAGTCTCGCCCTCCTCGAGATCGGCTGGTAGTCCGTCTTGTTGTATCAGGTTTTCACTGACAAAAAGTAAAAACTCAACCATAGATTTTGTTCCAGTGATACATTTGTGTGCAATTTATTAAAATATTACTTCATTATTATATATTTACAGCAATTTTATACCCAAGCTTCGCCCATTTGTGACCGTGATAATCCTAAAGCTTAAATTTTGATAATTCGCGTGTAAACCAACAATACCACTTAGACTTAGGGCCTGTTTCACAATGTCCAAATAACACTAAGTGACCAACATACAAAAAAAAAAAAAAAATGGAATAGTCAAGGTGACAGTTAGCAGTTGGTGGCACGGATAAGAAGTCACCAGCTGTAAGGCCGTTTGTCCACCGCACCGTGAACTGAAGTAGCGACAGTACATTTACTATGGCCGCGTAATCTCGTTTTGCGATGACACGTTTACGGTGCGGTGGACAAACTGTGTATGGTAACCACCGAGAATATTAATGTAAACTGCCAAGTATTTGACGGGATTTCATTTGGAGGTGGTAAAACAGGCCCTGTAGCAATTTGCTAACAATCAATGAAATAATTACGTCTCCTCAATATTAGGGTTTTCGGAGAAGAGCTGATGGTCGTTGTAGGTCCTCAGGTACTTCTTGGTGACGAGGTACAGCAGGAGGCCCCACTTCATCATCATGAAGGACCAGACGAGGCGGATGATGATGCTGGTATTTATTGGCATCACATCTATAACAAAAGACATCGGTTTTTTTTAGGCATATGATTAAGGAAGTTTACACACTATGCGGGCCTGTCGGGGTCTCTGGCGTCGAGTATGTTGCCGGCAATTCTTGGCAATTTTATTAGATACTGATTAAAGGCTTGTACAGACCAGCGCGACGCGACGGCGCGACGCGACGAGATCAATAGAATTTCTAAGAAAACTTGACGGTATAACAATAACCAGTGTCGCGTCGCGCTAGTCTGCACAAAGCTTTATGATGAATACTACTCTGCTTTACCAGTGGTAACGGCCGCGATTTACGAGTTGCAGGTCGTAGGTTCGAATCCAGACAGGCACTTTACTTTGAGAAAATTATTTAAGAGGGCGCCTAAAGGTCCACTAGCGCCACTCTTTAAAAAAAATATTATCTCGTGACTGAGAAGGAATTATGAATAACGGCTAGACAGGACCCTCGGTAAGTGTGTCTAGAATTTTCTAATACCTTTTATAAAGTTTCATATTGAGACACGGAGCAACAAAATACGATCTAGAGGAATGTGGCCGCTTTTCTTTAGATCGTATTTTGTTGCTTCGTGTCTCAATATGAAACTTTATAAAAGGTATTAGAAAATTCTAGACACACTTACCGAGGGTCCTGTCTAGCCGTTATTCATAATTCCTTCTCAGTCACGAGATAATATTTTTTTTAAAGAGTGGCGCTAGTGGACCTTTAGGCGCCCTCTTAACCACCACTGCTCTCTTAAAACGGTGAAGGAAAACATCGTGAGGAAACCGGCATGTCCTAGAAGACATGTAAAGATGTGACATCTACCAGCCCGCAATGGGCCCACGTGATGGATCTCACAGAGAGGAGGCCTGTGTCCCAGCAGTGGGAACATTATAGGCTGATTATGCTACTACTCTGCTTTTAGATAAGCTGCAGAAGAATGAACGAAAGTTAGCTGTGCAATGAAGATCTGAAGTTGAAAGCAAGTAAATAAAGTGCAACTATTGTTAAGTTTTTCGACCGTAGTGGAGCACTTTTCCAACTTTGCTTCGGTCAAATTGTTATCAGAAGTAATCTATTCAAATAGATCGTAAATATCTGGATTTCGATATTTAACGTTATCAGTTCTAAGTGATAAAGCCGCTATTACATATAATTATTTTTACTACTAAAATCCTTGTGACTTAAGGTGTGATTCCAAGCGACGACGCACGCGGCGCTGCTGCCGCGACACTACTGGTATACCCCATACATTTTCTATAAGTTTATATGAGATTAGATTCCGAGCACGGCAGCAATGCTGCGCGACATTGCTGCCGTGGTTTGTAAAGCGTCGTGCAGACCGGCGCGACGCGAATCTAACAAAACTTCACGGTAGAACAATTACCGGTGTCGCGCCGTGCCACGCTAGTCTGCACGAGTCTTAAAATTGACAATTGCGATGTAGCGTGAAACGCCCCTTGCATAGGTTTTTATTCTTTGGCAACAATAAATGCATAGGTTATTAAAAAGAACAAGTTGAGGGAAAATATGGGTCACATCCACGCAAAACGGCCAGCGTACAGCATAATGCTGATGCTGTGTTGCATTTTCTGGAATGAGTGTCAATAAACTGATAATTTTACTGCTACTTGTTTTACTAACGCAAACTTTTACTTTTACATGAATTATATTATTGAAGCCCACAGCAGCTGAACATCGCCATCTCCCAATAAAATTATCTGTATTTTCTTAATAAATCATCCTGGCAACTTTTTAATATTATCATTATTATGCATAATTATTGAATTCATATTCAAATGCACTTGCCATTGGTGAACATGTTATGCAAAAATAATGTGCAGGTATTGTATAGTTACTGTATTAAAACAGGCCCGGCAACTGTACAAACATTTGATAAATTTTAATTAAGAATTTATAGTAACAATAAGAATCTATGTACAAATGATTATACATATGTGTAAAGGACTGAGTGATAAGGGGATGAGTAATGAATGATCAATATGTAGGTAACTTTATCATGTGACACAACAATCTATAGTTTTAAAATTAAAACAGTGGTAGAATTACTGAAAGTGATTGTTTAAGTCACATCTTCAAAGTAATTCTAGTGTGATAATAAACATTGATTTGTTATGAAAGGTATTATCATGAAATGTCAAAAAGTTATCAGAACTACTTTCATAAACCTTTTTTAGTACTATTAACACTATGAAGAACTTTATTTTACTAGTTCATTCAACTGAAAACTAAATAGAGGTCTCTCTTTCTTTATTTCATACATACCAGCTTTATAATAAATCTCCAGGAACAGATAGAAGAGTGTCAGCGCCGCTCCTGAGACGAAACCAACAATGCCGAAGTCTCCAATGTACTGCAACGCTTTTCTTGAGAAGTTGACGTGTAGTGACTCTTTGAGGTAGTGGCAATGCAGCATCAATGCAAATGACGCATGTATGCCTGTAATAAAGAAATGTATAGTTATTTTTATACTATTTGTTAAAACATAAATACAGGATATGCAAGACATGGGATTATTTTTTTAATGCATCGTAGCATTTTTTTATTCTAAGTTGCTATGTAATGGTGTGGATTTCTATATTTTATTCCAATTAGTTTACGATCAACCAATAACTTGAAAATTATAATTATGAGGAAATCGAAACAGGCATAACAAATCACAAAGACAAAAAAAAATATTGACAGGAAATAATTGGACATTAGGTATATTAAGGAAAAATATTTACAAAATCATAGTTCAATTAAGATTATGACTCAATTTTGTTATTGTAGCAACAGCAGGATCGCAAAACAGTCCCGACGACAATTGAAGGCTTTCTAATCTTTATTATCATAGGGCTGCAACTTGTTCCATTATGTTGATTACTTCCCTTGCTGTGATATTAGTATTAATTGTTTTTGCGTGTATAATAGATCGAGGTCAAGAGACAGGCCCATACTAGAATAAAAAAAAATAACAGGTCATATTTCGCATCACTTACCAGATAAAAGCGCCCACATTCCGGCTTCGATGTTTGCATAAACAATGCAGAAACATATAAACGCAGACAAGCCTATTAAGGCCCCTATAGCACTTAGTGCTATATGAATTTTAACACGCAGCATACTGAACACGATCTATAATCAACTACTATCAACAAATATTTATTTCTTAGGTCGAAAACAAAGAGATTTCGCAATTTTCGTTATATTTATTTACGAGCACAGCTGTAAAACTGTCATTCGGATAAAAAAACAAGTAACTAAATATATAGTGATGTTATAATATCGTGAATTCCTGACATTAGGACGACTACCACTTAGGCAGCCACGCCATTCCACTCGCATCTCATAGTACTTTACAACTGATTCCACTTGGAAGTTTTCTTCACATAAGTCGCTAACACATACTTAGCATATGATAAATTTGCAAATGAAAACTCTTGTAAGTAGCTTATCGTAATTTCTTTTTACATCTTATGCAGTCATAACTCATAAGTAACATAACATACATAAATTTTACAGAAGCAACTTACAAGGTGTAATGACGGTCTTAGTCTGTGTTAGTCGTATGACTCACTATTTGAGAATTATGTACAAGTTGTAGGAGATTTATTTTAACTTTATTTGAAAGAAAAACTTTTGCGAAATGGTTTTCTGAAACAAAATACTTTGATGTTGGTGGATGATTGAAGGTGAAAACAACACTGAGAAAGCCAGCAAAGGTAGCACCGCATTCATTGACCAAGAACAGCCCAGGGTCTGCAATTCTTAAATCAGTGGATAAACTCGGACAAGGAATGAAATCATTCGTTAGGCGATTTGTGTCTTTTTATAGTCGAATTTATGAATAACGACACTATAATTGACACTGCAGATCTGTCAAACTGTTGAATGTTGCTTGGCGTTCCAGTTAAAATGTACAAAAAGAAAATTATCTCTAGCTTTTTTAGAACGCTATCTTTCTTACTCGCATTATCTACGTCTGTACCCGTCTCATTTCATTTTGAAATCATTTGAGATTCGAAATTTCGAATTATTCGAATAAAAAAAAAATCCAAATCGAAATATTTTTGTGTTAAAATACTTGTTAATAAAAATAAATTACTTAACAACTGTGGGCTATTTTAATGGGTAGCTATTATGTATGACGAAATTTATAACTTCTATACTCATATAAATCCGACCCTTTTGTAATTTTATTAATAAAAAATCTTATTGTTTTGTAAACATGAGTCGTGTAAGCCAAGTACAGATGAGGAAATTACTGGACTTGCTTAGCGAGGATGGTGTACTGGTCGATGGCAGAGTAATGTACACCAATACGAACAAACAGAACTTTTGGAGGAGTATCGCATATCAGCTTAACGCCGTCGAAGGTGGTGTTTATAAAAACACTTGGAAATGGTGTAAAGTAAGCCCCTTCATATCGTAATGAGCAGAATATTCTTCTTTACAGATTATTAATAGCTTGTTTCCTCTCTAGTTAGTTCCTAACTAGCATTATTTTAATTTATGTATGCAAAGAAGTGACAATAAAATTATACTGGATTGAGAGTGTAGGTACCATAGAATACGCCTCTGCCTAGCCCTTCAGGGTACACAGGCGTGACGTTATGTTAACTTATTATCACTTGACTTTTATTCCAAAAATGTATTGCCCTGTAGTGAGATTATAACTTCTTTTGTAAGTTATTCTTCTTGTAAGTTATTACTTACATTTCAATTATTATTATAAATTACAGATGTGGGCCGATTGGAAGAACAAAACAAAGAAAAAAGCCAACATATTGCTGAGCAGAAAGAGCTACTCCATTGAACAACCAACACCTAAACTAACTAATTTAGAACTGAAACTTCTGAAGTTAATAAACTACCCTATTGATGATAAGGAGGATGCCCTTACTTTGGAAATGGTAATAACAACAAATAATGCATCTGTTCAAGCCTCACTGATCAGCTGACAATTACAGTCACTCTATTCTGTAACCATCTCACCGTGAAAACTCAGGTGAAGTGAGAGTGGAGTGAGCTGTCACTGTCACAAATCGACCGGCAGGATGCTAGGGATTAACACTATTGACAGCTCACTTCACCTAAGTTCACGGTGATATTTTTACAGAATCAAACCACTGTGGTTTGTCTTTCACCAGACACATCGCAGATGCATTACCTTCCCACAGACAATGCTGGAATATCTCATACCAGAATACCTGCAAAATTTCACCCATTTATATAACAATTTTTTTTAGATTTATAGTTAATATGCTTTGTGGCAGTTCTTTAGGTCAAGAGCTATCCGAATAACAAAAAATATTTGGCCTAGGTCTTAAGGACGTGTAAATTGATTTGCTGTTACAATGTATAATAGATGCTCTAATTTTATCATCGTGTATGGACAAGGCTGTATCCTATTCATTGAAACTTATTTAGCCACTTTATCAGATAGAAAATGCTGTACAATTCTGGTATTCAGCTGCATCCGGTTAGACTGGAAGCTGACCCCAACATAGTTGGGGAAAGGCTAGGCAGATGATAATCACATAGAAGATGCTGGTCAGCATTTTGGAGTGACCGTTAATTTCTGCCTCACTATTGATTAAAATTAAGTTTTTATAAGTCAATACTGCGATGGATTAATTGACAGATTTCATCTCTCCACAAAAGAGATAATAAGAATACCACAATAGAGATAATTTTCATGGTGCATGATACTTTTTTTTCTATTTACAGGTAGTAAGCAAAGAGGAGGTACCAGAGACAACGGATGACTTCCATGTGGAATTCTTAAATAATGACTATGGTGATGGAGACATGAACTCTCCAGAAAAAACACCTTCTGATGTGGCCGAAGAAGAGGAACACAAGACAATAAACTGCTATGACCAAGTTGAGAGTAAATTCTGTGATGTTGATGATATTTTACAAGGTATAAAGTAAGGGCCGGCGCAGACCTGGCAAAGCGCAGTTTTCACTGCCAAATAAATATCAACCTAGCGTCTCCTGAAATAAAGTCGAAAATAAATAACCTCTACCTTGCTATTTATTTGCTAATGAAAATCGCGCTGCACTTCGCTTGACTGTCTATGTTGGAACGAAATCTTGATTTTTCATACAATCTGTTTGGGGAACACAAAATGTAAATAAATCTCTGTATTACAGATGATAAATTAGAAGGAGACGAAGAACCAGATGTAGAATCATCAGATTATGGGCAAAAAGTTCATTCAAGAGGTAAATTTAACGTCCTGCTCTTTCTGGGTACATTGTTCACACAATCTTTATTTTTACATATATGCATGTAAAATATCAATGTAACCTAAGATATTGTAAAAAAAAATTGAGAGGTGTCAAGGGACACCCGGATGGAACGAAGTTCGAAGAGAGAGAGAGACAGACAGAGAAACATGCGCACGCCGCACAGCTTACAATAGCTTACTATAGCAAAAAGTGTCGTTATAACTTTTCGTGAGAATTTTTTCCGTCTCCCCTTTCACAACGCGCGATAAGGAACTTCGTTCCAAAAATACTAGAGTTAAAGGACGCGTGATCGCGTACTATTTAAAAAGCGATCGTCGCGCGAAATACGCGATCGGTCGCGTGCGTATTATGTCATGGTGGCACTTCAATCGCTATTCGCGTTTTTACTGCGTTTTATTCGGATAGGTACATAGTGTAGAAGTCCGAATAACTCGAACACACCGTCCACACATTGTTATGAACAACGAATATGACGAACATTCAAGAATATTTTTGCTATCTTTTTGCTCATCTGAAGGCAAAGAAGAAAGAAAGACGGACGTGTTGACGGCAGGAGCGACTTATTATTTCCTCTGTGTTAATTACCAATAGATTTTATGCGTACATAAAACACCGCACTCTACACACATTCACTTCGCACTCTTCACACATGGCTTGCTCAGCAAGCCATGTGTACGGTACGGTACGGTGTGTGTGTGTGTACGGTAAACGAACTAATTCGGTATTTATTCGCAATCCTTTGATATGTGACCAAAAACCGACAACCGGCGGATATGAGTGTTCGTGTATTTACGTATTCATCTTATTCGTGAAAAATTGGCAAATATAGGCGAATAGAGTAACTTCACACCGTCGTATTTGGGCAAATAAAACGAATGCGCGAACACGAATAGCGATGTGAAGTGCCACCATGAGTTTTTGTTCGGAAAACCGGAAAGCGCCCTCTGTCGGCGCGACCACACGTTCAGGTTCGCCGAACAAAAATTTCGATCGTGTATTCGTGCGACGATGGCTTTTAAATTAAATTGGATGTGGGGGGCTACACTTTGGAATGGGAGTCTAGCTTCCACTTTGACTGATTCAAAAGAACCGAAGTACTAAAGTCCCCGTCTCAAGAAGCTATACATTTTGTAAATAAAGAACTTCTACTAAGTTACGTAGCGACAATTCAATCAACAACAAATAATCCCAAATTCAATCAACTCAAAGTAACATACGCGTAATACGAAATTAACGAGCAATTTCACATTTTTTTATAAATATACTAGCTGCCCGTCCCGGCTTCGCACGGGTAGCACTATGTACTTATGTACGACGCACTTACCTACCTACCCTACCTGCCCTACCTACCCTACTTACCTACCCTAACTACCGTTCCTATCTACCTACCTACCCTACTCTGCTAAATTCACATTCATCAAATGCGTGAACTGTCCAACGCGCGAAGATAAAATAGTCGTTAAGTTTTGTGAAATTTTCCATTTTTCTGCGCAATTTTCTTAATTTTTTCTTTCATAAGATTGTTCTCCTGACAATAACGAACACAACAAAAAAAAAATGTGAAATCGGTCCAGCCGTTCACGCGTGATGGTGTTACCAAGGGACATAGGGATTCATTTTTATATATATAGATAAATAAATAATTTATATATTTATAAATTGTATTGTATATCCTTATGCACTGAAAGAGGGCACAAACAATGGTATTGTTTGAGCCTATTTCAAATAGCTAAACAATTACTTTGTAACAGTTTCAGAAAAAGTATTCAAGAAAAGAAAGGTTTCACTAGAAGAATATAAAGTGAGGTCAACAATAAAAATAGAAAAAGAAAGAGTTCAGCAGAAGACTGAAGAGTTAAGACTGAGAGCATTAGAGTTGAAGCTGAAAGGAGAAGAATTAAGACTGAAAGAAATTGAGATGAACAAAATTAACTATTTGACAAGTATTGAAGAAGAGAAACTGAAGTGTTTTAGAGAGATATCGTCTTCTTTGAAAGAGTTAGTATTACCAGTAACTACCCGTCAATTACTAATGTGATTAAGAGCGTTTATCTTAAAAGTTGGCAACGTCGCAAATAGCTATCAAATATTTACTTATTTTGATTAATTTGGCAATATTACCAAGATATTTAGGGGAGTTGCTGTGCTCGATAAACACCCCACCCCAAACGATGTTAAGTTTGCGGCGCCTCTCTATTGCGGAGATGGAATATGCAATGCTAGGTTTTGCTCGGATTGGGCTTGATTCCATTCTAATAATTATTATCGAAAGTAACTGTCTGTCCGTTACCTTTTGACACATTAACGGCTGAACGGATTTCGATGAAATTTGGCACACAGGTAGTCCATAAGTACCATGACCTGGACAAGCGGTTTCAAGACATAGGATACTTTTATCTCGGTATTACGTTCCCGTGGGAAGCCGCGGGCAAAAGCTAGTATTAAATAATTCAATCTATTTTAACTAATGTTCCTTCGTTTTCAGGTTATCAGACAGGACCAGAATTGGAGCCCTACGATATCCCAATGTCCTTTAATTGTTGTTAACACAAAAATATTTGATTTGTGTTTGTTATAAAAAAGAAAACTAAATATGGTAATATGAATTATATTTTCAAGAAAAAAAACAGACTTTTCTTTCTATTCTCTAAAATGTAACAGAAAACAACTCCATTGCGCTTATTATAGTATAAAAAGTATTTTTTAGAAACATTAATAAAAGTCTTAACAATATTATTCAAACATTATTAAAGGTTTCAAAAACCATTTGAAACAATGCAAACAACTTGTAAATAATATTGTGCTTCTATTTTAAAGTTAGATTTTGATATAATTATAAGATGGACTATCATCTACCTTATAATTATATCAATTAAGTGCAACATTAGTTAGGTGTTAACAAATATTTATAAACTATTTTAAAACTCAAGTCATTAGGCACATATTCTGGAACAAGAAACATATTTTTAAATAACCATTTTCACATAAAAATTTAGTAGCACCCTCACACTGGCATATTAAAAAAAAATATCTTTTTTTTATGTGTAAGATTTTAAATAGAATTTTTGACAGCCAACTTATTGAATAAATAACGACTTAGGGATCTCGCGCTCGAGACGGCCACGACCACGACTATTGGTCGCAACGGCCAACTAACCGGTTTTTATGGTTTATCAGTCATGGCCGCCTAGTGCGCGAGAACTCCTTTCACAGTTAGGTATTTTACCTCTGATTTTGCACCACTGTCAAAGTTATACTAAGCTTTATACTCGTTTTGAGGCAGGTTTAAACTAGCCTAGTAATGTGACGGTACAGTAAGTCAGTTCAGCGCTGACTTGCGACATGGCTGTGAACACTAGTTTCAACCCAGTCCAGTGCTGACTTGACGCCCCGAAGTCAGTCTAGTTGGCTAACCTACCAGTCTATTTTCGGGCGTCTATAGTCATGTGCGGGAAGCTACTGGAGAATGGCTTACTGCCATTCTCGTCTACATGAACCCACTGACTGGTTCCGAAATTTCCGAGTCACTGGGTCTAGTCACTGCCATCGTATAAACCGCTGTTGGCTTGCTGCCACTGAGAAGTCTGACATAATTACAGTGGTCCTCTTTACAATAAGGTTGCAAGCTGTCAGAGGTAAAATAACTGAAAGGACTACTAGGGCTCCTGAACAATTCGATTTCTTTAGGAATTCAGTTAGAAGACGCAACTTCTCATGCTCACCAATGAAGTGTAAAATGTATTGTTTGGGCAATAAAGTTCAAACTCCTTCTTGCATACGAGTACACTTAACGGCGCAGTCGTCATGCTGACCGCGCTGTGACCATGCCCAGTATGCCCACTACGCTTTCCAATTCCGTTCTATTAATTTATAATGTTGCCATAAAAAGAGCTGGTATTGCTATTATAGTATCCATAGTGGAGAAAGGAGCACCTAAACCCCAGCCCGCACTGAGGTGCGGTGACTTGCGCTGCGTTTTTTTCGCCGCAATGGATAAAATCCTGTTTTGTTTTTGTTAGCGTTTTTTTTACCGCAGCGCGCGCGCTTCCTCTTTGTTTTATACTTCACAGATTTTGCGGTAGCGAAACGGCGAAAAATCTGTGAAGTAGTGCGCGCTAAGCCTTACTCTTGAATCAAATTCACCGAATCAGAGTGAAATAAACATAAACACTCCATCTCTTTCTAGGTAATAACAAGTTTTAAAACAATAAAAGTTGATATGGTCCACTACACTGAAATATACAATTCACAATATCATCTAATATTAACTTCTTTGCTAAGCTTCTCATTGAATCAGACAATAAATAAGCTCTGACAAAAATTGACAAAATGGACTCAATAGTTTGAAGTCTTCATTCCAGAAACTCCAATCACATAACAAAATAATATCTTTGACATAAAAACTTCGTTTAAAACTAGTATTAATATTAAAAATAATTTCTTAGCTCACACTTTCAGTAGTTTCAGGTAATTCGGTCTCAGTTTACTCAATGTGATGGCATCAAGTTCTGATATCTTGTGAATTCGGAGATGACTCTTCATGTTACCTCTTTGAGCGTACCCTCGTCCACAAATAGGACACTTAAATGGTGTTTCCCCTGTATGCAACCGCATGTGTTCCCTTAGGTAATCCTCGTGATAGAAGCTTGTGTTACAGACAGAACACTCTGCTGGCCTTAGACCTGAAATCAAGCATACTTACATATTATAAAATGCAACATCTGCAGTTGTCTCTGGTTGCATTTAAACTCCAGAATCACTTAAACCATTTAACAGTACTGTTTTCCAAAATTCATAAAATGCTCTTTGAGTGACTTAAAAATGTTTTAAGGCATGAAACCTATTATGGAGTATACAGTAGCAAAGTACATAAGCACATAAATCTCTTTACCATGTCATTATAATCAATCAATCTGCCTACCCTTTTCCCAACTATGTTGGGGTCGGCTTCCAGTCTAACCGGATGCAGCTGAATACCAGTATTTTACATGGAGCAACTGCCTATCTGACCTCCACAACCCAGTAACTAAGTAATATGACCCTTGGTAAGACTGTTGTCAGACTTTCGGGCTTCTGACGACCCGTAACAACTGTCAAAGATCCACGAATGACAGCCGGGGCCAACAGCTGAACGTGCTTTCTGAGGCACGCGTCTCGGTATGTAAAGATGGTCACCCATCTACGGACCAACCCCGGCAAGCTTAGCTTAACCTGATAGATCAACCGATCACAAGCACCATGTCATTATAATAATTATTTGAAATGTAAATGTTACGTGTGTGTAATGTATTGCAACGTTTGTTATTACCAAAATATAAAACAAATCAGACACTTTACCTGTATGAACAGATCTCTCATGAATAGTAACAGACTTTGTACATTTGTATGTTTTATCACAGAATCTGCATGAGAAGACTTTCTTAGGACGAGATAGCTTGTCATGTACGTTTTTGAAGTGACTTGTCATCTCTCCTTTAAAAGCAAAGCCTTGGCCACATGATGAGCAAATGAATTCTCTGTGAACCTCATGTTTCCTCTTTATATGTCTATTTAAATAATAATCTGAGACGCATATTCGTGGACATTTTGGGCATTTTACAGGATTCTTAAAATGTACTTTTTTCTTATGAATTTTAAGTTTGTCATTGCTTTGAAACACATCTCCACAAAGGTCACATAATTTCTCTGTAGAAGGTTGTTTAACATTTGGTACTTTGATTTTAGTCTGTGGTCTTGGTTTTGGTTCTTTCATATCATTGCAGACTACTTTGCTTAAAGTTGTTTGCCCAATTTTCATGCTGAAATGAAATAAAGGTCAACTTTTTTAGCTCAACAGTCATGAGACAACAAATAACTTCATATACAATATAGTCATTCAAACTTGTGAATAGCTATCAAACATAGCAATAAAAGTAATAAATCAATAATATTACCACCAGCTATCCCCATTCCATGCAAAGTTTCCTTCTAATATAGAAGACGCTATCTTGTTTGTCCGGGTGCCAGGTCGGGACTTGGCTCTTTGAGATCTCAATTCCTTCTTAATGGGTTTGAGACATTTGGGTTCTTTCTTAACTTTCTGGTTAATTTTTAATGGTAACAAGTCATCATAATCATCGAAGCCATCATCAGAATGGTCATTTGATTCTGCCTTTATTGTTTTTATATCTATTTCTACTTCAGTCATAAGGTCATTGTCAACATAGCTATATTCTTCCTTTTTCACAATCAACAAACCGTTTTCTAATACTCTACAAGACTCCCTAAACTTATTAATAAAATTGCATAAAGTTTCTAATGTATTATTGCACATTGTACAGATATGACGTGGTAATCCTGTGATGTCTTCTATCTGCAATTCACAATAAGAGCGCCTATTAGTAAAAAGAGATTCCATTTCAGGGTTACAAATAAATCAGTTAAATACAAACTTTTTCACATTGTAAACAGGATGTTAGTTTCGAATGTATATTGATTCCTATTTCTGACTTCTCAAATATTGGAAGTGTGGCCCCATCCTGTAGACATATCCTACACAAACTTGTTGAGCTTGTGTTGTCCATTGTAATATGTTTTAAAGGATTCTAATAAGAATTCATCACTCTATAAGTTTCGTATTATGAGAAATTGGAATCTGCTCATGACAAATACACGTAAACTTGCATATTTACAAAATTAAATTAAAATTCCCAGTGCCTGTTGACATTTTTTGCTTTTCAATGTTTTGTTTTTGCTTTTTGACACAGGTTTTGACATTTTGTTTTATTTTGACAGTTCTTCCTTTCTTAGGGGGGTATTACACTATCAATTATCTAGGATCCTATTTAGGATCCTATCTTTGATCCTATATATTTGACGTCTAGAATCATATCTGTGTATTACATTATCAATTATCTAGGATCCTATTTTTTTGACATATGTGGTTGCAATCGTCGATTAAAACAAAATACTGGCCTTTCGGCAAATAATATAACAAATAGAACTTAGAACACTAATGAAGCCACAAAACAGTGAATTCCCGGCTGCCCGGCAGCAGTTTGATTTTTTTTTAGTACAGCATTGTTGCCAACAAATAATTTTAGAATTCCAAAGCGTATTGTGAACTTAGGCCAAAATTTCGTTGTGCTTACTTTTTATCCGTTAATAAAACCGTCAACTTAGAATGTGGCAGTAGCAAAACTGAAAAGGCAAAATCACATAATTTTATGGACGGATTTTGTATCAGGAAATTATGAAAATAAATGTGAAAATTCAGTATATAATATTCAATATGGCAAGACCTGTATCTATGATCCTATCTAACAACAAATGTCAAAAATCTTTGATCAAAGACGATTTGATTCATATGTTTGTATTAAATTATCATTTATATATGACTCCGAGATCTGTGATCCTAGATAATTGATAATGTATGCCCCCTTAAATGTCGCATGGTAACTTAAACTCCAGACCAGACTAATTAGCACACTACAATTAATTAATTAAAGTAATGAATGTCATTGTGGTTTATAAGGTGTGGTGAAGTAAATTTTTACAAAAAAATAACAACCAAAAGAATAGTTTTTATTTTTCGCTTTTTAGTGGGTCAGTTTGTAATTTATTTAGGTAACAATAGCCTAATCGCAACTCCACATCACCTTTTACAATATATTATATTGCTTTTCCCGATGCAGGGACGTTAATCATTGTTCTCCTGATACTTCAACATCAGCTCCACTTCTCTCTAAGCATTGTGACGAGCATACATTTCTTGGCAACTATATTAAAGTACCTAATCGAATTGCAATCCGCGAAATACTTATTATGGAGTAGTTCGCTGTCCCCAGTTTTTTATATGCGTCCTGTTTGTGATCGACACAAAAGTAAACATAAACACAACACTGGCGGTTTGAAGACTGCCTACTGTGCTGCCACCTATGATGAGCTTTCCTTTCAGTTTTTAACCCCCAGGGGCCCCAGGATAAAACTAAAGACAGCTTTTTGGATAGCTGGCAGAATTTACAATCTTCTAAACACTTCTTTAGTTTGAAACAATCAAAATATTGATTTCGATTGAGCTTTATTAAAATTAGACTAGTTAGGGGTTCGAGGTTTGTATTGGAAGACAAATGAGGATTCTTGTTATTTTATTATTTATTCTACTATTTTGTAAGACTATTTAAAAAATACAAAAAATCTATTTTCCCTAAAAACGAAATCGATTAAAATGATTCGTTTTAAAAATCGACTTAATTTGTAATTTTCACAATTGCATTGAGCGAGATCACAAGACCTTTCATAGACAATATTTTATCACTTGTCTTCTGTCATCAGGTGATTTAGGTTTGGGAGTAAAAAGTCCTGAAAAAGGGCTACAACGCCAAATATTTTCCTAAATCAAGATGTCTGGAAAAGATAGATTAGCGATTTTCCCTTCTCGGGGGTAAGTTATGTTTCTAATAATGTTGTTTAGTTAATATAAAATTGTGTTAACTTTTGCGTTCCATTTACGCCTGGCTCACGATGTAATTTGTCCTGGTTGTAGTGCTCAGATGTTGATAAAGGCACGTCTGGCTGGTGCACAGAAAGGCCATGGTCTCCTGAAGAAGAAGGCTGACGCCCTCCAAGTGAGGTTCCGTATGATTTTGGGCAAAATTATTGAGGTGAGTGAAATTACTTTTTTTTGCTGACTGTTTTAGTAATTAAGGTTCAAAACAAGAATCAGTATTGATAATCTATTCATATGAATTAATAAAATTTTAGTTGATATATGATCATTGTACTGCACAGTATAATTTTCTATGAAACTTTGGCTACCTGCTTTGGTTCAATTGATAAATAATTTAAAAAAAACTAGATTTTCGTTCAAAAAGAAACTAAACACTGTTAAACAAAAGTTTATGCCATTTACAGACAAAAACCCTTATGGGTGAGGTGATGAAGGAAGCAGCGTTCTCATTGGCCGAGGCCAAGTTCACAACTGGAGACTTCAACCAGGTGGTTCTGCAGAACGTTACCAAGGCTCAGATCAAGATCCGCTCAAAGAAAGACAATGTTGCTGGTGGGTAAAAGAATCCTGTTTGAATTTGGAAACCAGCCTGTACAGCATGATTTTTTTTTTCACTTGACCTAAATAAAAAAGGCTTCATTGCAGAGATTTCAAGCTATGGATGAAGTAATGAATTTATGAAACATTTTTTTCTGATCTGTGATATAATAATGGTGAACAGCTGATTTATTTTTACTATATAAGGAGTAGCAGTAGCACTGCATAATTTTTTTCTTTTTTAACAATCTACAATTTAATGTTGTTAATGTATCACAGTCAATGTAGTTTGATGTAGCAAAGTGAAATGAAGCTTGTGTTATCAAAAATTAACCATTCAGTTATATTGTCAAATAGAACTTACAATAGAAAGGTACTATGAATTTGTTTGCATTTCATCATTATTTACTGTTCATCTTAGTAAAATACTACTCTATATTATGTTTACTCGTCAAATCATCAAATCACTGTATTGCTTTTTACTCCACACCCCTTTGTGCCATTATTTTAACTTTTGTTTCTAATTAGATTATCCCTCAAGAAATAGTTATTCTTGTTATAATTTGATTTGATCAATGTGGTGGTTTTCATTACAAAAAAATCTCAAATTTTTTATCAATGGTATTTAATTTCTTTTTCAAGGTGTGACACTCCCAATCTTCGAGTCTTACACGGACGGTACGGACACATATGAGCTGGCCGGTCTGGCTAGAGGAGGTCAACAGCTGACCAAGCTCAAGAAGAACTTCCAGAATGCTGTGAAACTGCTGGTTGAGTTAGCCTCCCTGCAGACGTCGTTCGTAACCCTTGACGAGGTCATCAAGATTACCAACAGGCGTGTCAATGCTATTGAGCACGGTTAGTTGGAGATCATTGGTTTATTATGCAATTTTTGGGGTTTTAGGTTTAAATAGTTTACCATTTTTGGCTGTTACAGCCTGTGCTGACGTTAGGTTTAGGAAAAGCAGGGGTATGAAACAAATCTTGAATGGGGTAAAAAATAAATACATTTCATTAATTGTAAAATACATGCCAAAACTAACGCCTTTTGTACACTGCTGCTAAAGAAGTTGGAAGTTGGCCAAAAAGTATTGAAATAGAGTGCTAAGATCCTTCTTTTTACATAATAACTTTGTCCATGTTCATACATGGCATTATTTTGATTGCAAGGCATCTTTGAGTTGCTTTCTGTTCCAAGTTTTTCAAAATTGTATTGGGGTTGCTTGCTTTAACGTTGATTGCACATGGTTGATTTTTAATTTTATGGAAAATGCATATCTTACTGATAAGAAAATATTATGTGGTTTCTTAGACTATACTGATAAGGTATCTTTGAGTAAAAGTTGGTACCTATGTAGCTAGAATAGCCTTTGTTTTCAACCTTGGAAACATAGCTTCTTTTAAAGGTAAGGGTGACAAGAATATAAGGTCCCATTAAAATAGATGGAATTTTTTTTACACAGCGTTCAGTACGTCTAACCAAAGATATCCAAGCAAAAAATACACTGATTAAAGTGATTTTATTCTGACCTAACATAATAAATGGCGTTGGGTAACCAACATTTTTAGTGTATTTTCGTTAGATGATTCATTTTTCTTGTAAGTATCTAATGAGATTTTCTTATTTTTTTTATTACTATTGTCCTTATTTTGGTGGTCTGAATGATTTCTAAAAGTTTGTCCATCTATTTTAATGGGACCTTATATAAGGTTATAGTAAAATTACCCTACATTACTTAAGCTACCTTCATGCAGAACGATTTAATTATTAAATTTCTTGTAAATAAGTGTTACCACTTAGTACGAGCGTCAGTTCAATAATATCCTAAAAAGTTGTTTAGTTGTTTTACTAATTAATTATCGTAATTAATCTAATAGATTACATGTGAAATTATATTGAAAATCTAATAACAGTAAAAGCAAAATAGTCATTTTACTAAATTTATTTAAATCGCGTTTTCCCCAGACCTGTGTCCTCGACATTAATAAGCAAGTAAGCTTTGCTTTAGACTTTCAAATGTTAGTCTTGGTAGCAAAATCGAAGCATCATGCATGGCCTTCGTGAAAGTCTATCTCAGAAACTGCTGCACTGTGGATTACCCCATATTCACTTTATGCTCTAACAGTAATGTAATGCTCAACATTTAGCCCAGGTTAGCGGCGGACTTTTAATGCTCTGCTTAGTGCCGAAAGTTGAAAATCCAACAGTGTGTTATCTTGATGCGCTGGGATGCGCACTATTGAATTCTCAATGCTCGGCTCAATACCGATATTTGAAAAACCAGTGCACGAAAAATATCGCCGCGATAAAATATCGCCGCGATAAAATATCGCCCGTGCGAACCTAGGCTTATGCAAAAACAGTAACAAAATTAAGAAAAATAAAAAAAACTACTGCATCTAAAAATCTCGAGACAAGCTCACTTTCCAAGCAGTCTGATGCAGTTCGCGGCAGTTATTTTAGTTTAATCTCAGATTATCTGCCACAAACTGCATCAGACTGTTGGAAAAGTTTGTTATTTTATAAATATATATAATTTTTTGGAATCGTATCCTCAACACCTTTTGATCCTGCCGGAGTTGCGAGTTGTCCGAAAGGGACATCGCGACCTCGGCACACAGGCAACGGAAGGAACACGGGTGCGTTTTAGTCAGTAACAGTCTGACACGCTCTCCCGCTCCGCCTAGAGCGGGAGAAGTAATTAGATAATTTACCACACAAAAAAAAAGACCTTTTGATACATGGTCATGGCAATTTTTTTTTATTTCCACTTCGTTGCTCTAAAATTTACCCTGTCTTTGCTTTCGCGCAATCAGTCGGGTAGAAATAACTAGTTTTAAATGTATTGCAGTAATCATCCCCCGATTGGAGCGTACTCTGGCGTACATCGTCTCAGAGTTGGACGAGTTGGAGCGTGAGGAGTTCTACCGGCTGAAGAAGATCCAGGACAAGAAGAAGATCATCAAGGACAAGGCTGAAGCGGTGAGTTTATAGCTTTCTTGTTATTTCTTCCAATGCTTCTTTCATTTAGTTTCATCTCCAATAAGGTATATCACTGGATTGTTTTAACCGGTAAAGCCCTGGGTGACCCTCAAGCACGTCAATTAGCACGTTAATTAGTTGTTTATCAGGCCTTTAACGGTTAAACTTGTATTTTCAAAACATAGTTTTTTTTAAATTGTGGTTTCTATGGCGGTATGCGTTTTAAAGTCTATACTAGGCAGAGATATCACTACTACGATCTGAACTCACAACACGGGAACGCCATAGTAACTCCGCGCCATTCAGTACAATGCTGCCCTGCTAAGCCAAAAGGCGCTATCTCAGAGATACGCCCTTTAAGTTTTTTTTATACCATTCAATAGCTATAACAATTTCGCATCTAATGGTATAAGCCAAATATCGCTATCTAACTTAAAACATAAAAAAAAACCACTCAGAAGTTTTTTATATCCATATGTTTCCTTAAATTACAATGAACAAAATCTCAATTTTCTTAAAACTTACTCCGATTGAGATAGCGCCTTTCGGCTTAGGAGGGCAAAATGATCGTTTTGCATGACAAGTAAAGAATAATACATTTTTTGAAATTATTGCGTGTAACTTCTTCATTTTTTGCTGCACCGATTTTATACCCTTTTTTACTCAAATCGTCGTGTTTTAGTAAAATGTTTAAAATAAAATAAAATATTAAATTATCTATATTTTTGAAAGTAGTCAAATATCGTATTGTGCGACCCCTTGTGTGTTGAGATCGGACAATTATAAGCTACATCAATCTTAGTAGCTCAGGAAAAATTTCATTAAAACTTAGAGGATTATTACGTGAGGAGATTTTGGCGATGTTTCGACACCCTCTAATTTCACGTGGGTTTTTTCAAAATGCGTATTTTTTGTGTAAATACGTTAATCTGTGCTTGATTGCTTTGGATTTATTTAAATAAACATTATTTGCTTAATTATTTTTTATAATAATCGACCCAGTTTTATCGCAATTTTACATTGTTTCTTGAGGAAAAAAAAATATCGAGACATTTGCCGACACCCACGTGAGATTCGGCTCGACCTCCAAAAACGCGTCACGTAATTAATGGACGCCCCCTTACTACCATGCTATGAAATAACCTGATAATAATGAACAATAATGTTTAGTCATGCCTACATGCTGGTGGTAATTTATCTAATATTGATGTTCATACGACCGCCTTCGGCTACGACTAATAAGCGGCTGAGTGCGACAATCGTATGCTTGATCAATTCAATTTATACGCGGCCCATTGTCACCACTTATTCGTTCAATGAGATAAGTTGCTGACCTGAATTATTAAAGTTAAGGGAGGGGGTAAATTTTTATCTATTTTCATAAGTAACTTTTGAACTATTTATATTAAAATTATACTTGAGACGTCAAGTATAATTTTAATATAAATAGTTCAAAACAAATATCAAATCAAATCAAATGAAAGGGCTTACTGCGACGACGACGGTCACAGTAAGCCTTTTCATTTCATATGTCCCACAGTGCAACGTGCATAACTTTTTTTGAAATTTTCTTATTTGTCTGTCATTTATTTACGTAACACGTCCGTGTTTGGGTCACAGAAATAATTATGTGAACCAAATTTCAACTTCATCGCTCCATTAGATTCTGAGCAAATTGGCTGTGACAGGCGGACAGACTGACAAACAAACGAGTGATCCTATAAGGGTTCCGTTTGTTCTTTCGGACATACGGAACCCTAAAATGAATACCTTGAAAGGTATTGGCAGAGGTGTTTATTGCACCAGTCAGAAGTAGAAGTAATAACCGTAATATTGTTGTTCACAGCGTAAACAGAAGATGTTGCTTGCCGGTCAGGACTTGGCCGACTCCGCGAACTTGCTGGATGAAGGCGACGAAGACCTGCTGTTCTAAGGCATCGCCGACCATAGTAGACACTCATGTATCTAGCCAGTTGTTAGTAGCGTGCAGTCAGGTCAGCCCCCAACCTTGGAACCAACATCTAAGCCCACCACAAATGTTTGAGCGATTGTTTGCCCAATATTTTTGATGCCATTAATTTGGTACTCTTTTCAGTAAGCTGTTTCCAAACTTGACTGCATGAATTATAAGTTAAAATGATATTACAGTGTTCATTGCCTACGTTGTAAATACAGTATTGTTGTATCACTGTTAAATATGTACTATGTGCTGTTAAAAATCTACTGTTTCACCTCCCGTTACGGTTTAAAACGGCTTTAAATGATTAATTAAGATTGGCTGTTTGCTTAGGTGTTGTCGTATGTAAGCATTCCACCATTTTCGATTTTGTTTTTATTTTTCAAAGCTTTTTTAAACGCTGTATGTAGCATAAAATCAGTATAAGTACACCTATTGAGTATTTATGGTTTTTGAATTGTTGTTTGGTAACATAACTAATTGTATTTTAAGTAAGCAATCAATCATGTAAATACAAGTTTGTGAAGCGAAATATATTATTATTATTATTGAATTTGTGAGTTTAATTTTGCTTTAGGTTTTTTTCACAATTAAATGTTGCATGCATTACCAAAATCATCATGATGAAAGAGGCTACGCAAAATAAGTAAGAAGCCGAACAGGAAAAAAATATTCAGTTAAGTACATAAGGCTTATAACTTATCTACTTGATAAGTGATAGCCTAGTGGTGGGACCGTCGGTTTGTCAAGTCATAAGTCTCGAATTCGAACCCAAGGCACGCACTTGTGAATTTTCGTATTCATGTGCGTATTGTATAATTATCTCTTTTTTCATATACGGTGAAGGAAAACAGGAAACTGACATGCTTGAGAGATATTTCTTGACGGCATGTGAAGCCAAATCAGAGGCCCATGGGTGGCCACACGAAAAAGAAAGAAGGTAATATCATAAATGAGAGAATTCCAGGGTTCGTAAAATGAAAAAAAATAAGGAAAGCCCTTTGAAATCGAAAAATTATGTAATACATTGTACAAGTGCGTTACAATTGTGATTTAGAAGTAAGGAAAAATTTGTTGCCTCGTTTCCTCAACAAGCCAAAGTCTACAGCGCACCTCATCATCGTCCCAATAGACTTGCCGGTGTTCTTCGGGTTATCCATCACCTTGTAATGTTTCTTCAGAAACCCGATCACTCTTCTGGAAGTTAACCCATTTCGTGCAGGGAGATTGTGGAATGCCCACAGCACTATCGCAGCTGGATTAGACCTCTTTAGTCCTGATTTGATTCTGTTGTAAGCATGGCTCACGTTGCCTCTTTTTATGTTGTAATCATGGGTCACAGACCTACTCCGGCAGGTAGTCGTCTCGCTACAAGTCAAACATTGTGAGCATACAGAGCTTGGCGACATACATCTTGCATACTTCATTGTATATTGTGAAAATTAATTCAATGTGATTTCATAACTGTCTTTGCTTATTTTTTTGGTTGATTTTTTGGAATATTTGAGTACTTTTGACAAAAATAATGTGTTTGGCATACGTTTGTCAAGAACGTCATGAACGCGAAAAATAAATTGACAACAAAATATAACGAAGGAGATCGTAGTGGTGGCCATGTTTTTTACGGAAGGTAGATATTTCAAGACCAATATATAAAGTAGGTACCCACAGAATTATCATGGCGTTTAGAAAGTACCTGCCTCTTTATCGTAGGTGCAGGTAAACCATAAAGGTATGCGTTTCGGTAATCATCGTGTTTCTGAATTAGCTCGAACTTTGAGCGCCGCACAGTAACTACCCCCAGAGGCAAATCTTGTTAGCTTTGTAGTAGTTTAACTATCGTTGAGCGTTTGTATGAAATTTTCTCTCCGTCGGGTTATTCGCAGGTTACCTACTCCAGTCGCATCTGGTCATCTGTCTGCAGTGCCAGATTAAGCCAGCGCGGGGTCTGTAGCAAATTCTACCTAGGGACCCCCTATGGTAGAACTTGGTTTATTTTAAGTCCTAAATTTTAGGAGATAAACTAGTAAAATCAATGATTCTATACAAATATGTTCTGTTCTTGAAATAGGAGTTACTGTGTCGACTAATGTAGTTTCAGAAGGAAGATAAACTAAGATGCAAGAGCGAGCTCGCTGCGCTCGAAAATTTTTAGCACCTCACCTCGTTGAGGTTGTTTTATTGACTTATGCAGAAAAGCTGTAGCATTAGAACAATCCAGGGATGAAGGGCGATCGAAGCGAGCTCAATTTTTTTTTGCATACCGCGCCTCGTTGGTTCGATTTGTTTTGATCGTTCTTATATAATATTTCATTGGTCCTTTTGTCCAAGCGCGCCCCCCCAGAGAGCTTCTGTAGCATTTGGTACTCCTGCTACGTGGCTAATACGGCTCTGTCCACAGTGAGTGCCGAGTAAGGGCCAATTCAAATTCTATACATTTATACAAGTGAATTTTTGTAGGTAGAACTTGTGCGTTCACCGTAAAAAATTCTGTTTTATTTTCGCCAACGAAATAATCGGTTACCGATTGTCTGACGTGGATTGTTTTAGTCGGAAAAGGTGTCACGTTTCACGTTTTTGTGACATCATGTAAATTCAATATACCATGTCTTAATAAGTTTCACTCAAAATATTTCATTCAGGCTGAGGTGGGCGGGTTTGGATACGCGCGGCCCCCTTTTGCGCGGGGCCCGTAGCAATTGCTACTCTTGCTACGTGGTTAATTCGTCATTGTCTGTCTGAAAAGTATTAAGTATTTTGGAAATTCATGTCTAACTGTGGTAGGTAATTCTGAACAGACAAGTATAACAGCTCTATATTAGATCATAGAATCGTGCGGTAGTATTTCGTAGATAGCCGATAATTGCCGAAGCGCATACTTTCTTGGGAAGTCTGTGTTCTTGGGCAAAAAGGCCGGTGGAAAATTGAGGAACTACATTTTTTATAAGGCAATGTGATGCAATGACATAGACACTAGCGCCGCGTCAAAAGGACTTCAGTGGTGGCGCGGATTTTATGTAAGTACCTACTCGTAGCACAGTGCGGACTACGCCGTAGCACGGAAGTAAACAGACCTACTCGCGCTGCGTGAAGGACCGGGGAGAGCACAACGTAAATCGAAAAAAAAAAAAAAAGTTTTTATACAATCGAATTAACTGAATACAAAAACCACCCGCTCAATTACCTATAATAACGCCTTAATACCTGTATTTATGAACGAAAATCCCAAATAAAAAGGGCAACCGTAAACATAACAAACTCGCAATGATTGTAAGCCCCCAATACAAGAGCTCGACACGAACACAAACCTATGAACACGTGCGAAACAAGAGTTCGTATCTAACATGCAAACGGCCTAAGTTAGATTACCGCAAGTAAACAGGGCAATGCATGTGCCACTATCGAATGAAATGCTCCTTGTTTGTAGTGACGTCATAAAAGGAAACGTAAAGCGAGCTACCTAACGAAAATTAGCAGAAGTTGTTCTACTAATGGATGAAAATTGCTGAAAAAAACTGTTTTTCGCAAACATGCTTAGACATTCGAGCATTATTTTGACTACCTACCTACCTTCTTCGAGATAAATCGGCAAAAAATCCTGTTGGTGGTTCTGGTCAAATATCAAGCAGGCGGCTGGTAATGTTAGTATGAAAATACATATTTAATTTAGCGGCCGAATAAATGACTGTCAAATCTCTCATCTGTCGTGTAATTTAAAAATGGAATGAACTTTTTACTTCAATACATGGCAACCAAGGAGGTAACTTATCAAAGATTTTGTTTAAATTTCGATTTAGTCGATTTAGCTTGCAAATAGAGCTGTTTAAAGTAAAAAGAAACAAATGAACATAATATTGGCGCTTGAAAAATTATCGTTGTTTGTCATATTGATTCCTGGAATTTATATTTAACTAGCTGCCCGCCCCGGCTTCGCTCGAGTAGCACTAAGTACTTATCTACGGCGCACCTACTACTTGCCTACCCTACCTACCCTACTTACCCTACCTACCCTACTTACCCTACCTACCCTACCTACCCTACCTACCCTACCTACCCTACCTACCCTACCTACCCTACCTACCCTACCTACCCTACCTACCCTACCTACCCTACCTACCCTACCTACCCTACCTACCCTACCTACCCTACCTACCCTACCTACCCTACCTACCCTACCTACCCTACCTACCCTACCTACCCTACCTACCCTACCTACCCTACCTACCCTACCTACCCTACCTACCCTACCTACCCTACCTACCCTACCTACCCTACCTACCCTACCTACCCTACCTACCCTACCTACCCTACCTACCCTACCTACCCTACCTACCCTACCTACCCTACCTACCCTACCTACCCTACCTACCCTACCTACCCTACCTACCCTACCTACCCTACCTACCCTACCTACCCTACCTACCCTACCTACCCTACCTACCCTACCTACCCTACCTACCCTACCTACCCTACCTACCCTACCTACCCTACCTACCCTACCTACCCTACCTACCCTACCTACCCTACTAAAAAGTATCCTATGTCCGTCTCCTGGTTCTAAGCTACCTCCCCACCAATTTTCAGCCAAATCGGTTCAGCCGTTCTTGAGTTATAAGTGGTGTAACTAACACGACTTTCTTTTATATATATAGATTTACTTAGTTTGAATTTCCGCGCATTATTTGAGAAAAGTACGTACTATACACGCTTTGGCCGCAACCAGGCGTTGATGGACTAACGTATGTGTGGCTCGGCTTCGCCTCGGCCCACATTTTCACGTTCGTTATAAATGCCCCTTTTGCAGGCCGCGGCAGTAACGTACTATTTCGGTAGGTAGTATGTAAAATATTTGCCAACGGTAGTGTTATTGATAGTAAATATGAGAGGTTTATTGATGAAATAAAACTTGAAAATGCGATAAGTAAAAATGAAACAGAAAGTCGGATGAACTTGCGATGAACATAATAAGAAATAAAAATAATGGCAGTAAGACAAGATACTAAACAATTTTATTAAATTATTTCAAATATCTAAGTTAAACGAGAAATCCTCTTAACTTTCACTGCAATAAAAATGACTATCACACTGACTAAGCCCAGCCAGTAATTAACGATTAGCTAAGCATCTAAATTATCTAATTCCCCACGGAGAGGTCCTTGCTTAGTCGACCGATGAGTCGGCCGACACATCGGAACGCCGCAGTCGGGCCACGAAAGGCACATATCCGGTAACCGGGGGTGAATTATTGCAACTTCATTTACTATGACGCTCTGGCGTATTTTGTGAGATGAATGTAGAACAGGCGTTTGTGCTATATGGATACGTTAAGGTGTATAGTGACGTCATTATGTTGTATTTTAATATACATCTGGGTGTGGATAACAGTTAGGTACCTACCTACGTCATAGGTTTGAATTAAAGATATTTTGTGTGTGTTTATTCATATTAAGAATGCTGGTGGATAACTATAGTAGCTTATTATAGGTGGTAAAGTTGCAATATGTGGAGGACGCTTTGTGCAACTTCCTTTGTTTGGTAAGATCTTTGTCCACACTCCGCACGCATGCATCGTGTTCCTACTTACTCACACATGCAATTAAAGGATGTTTTTCTCATAACATTAAACATCCGATGTTAAGTTAGTGTAGAAGAACAAATATTATGTAGGTAGGATAGTTACTATTGATCTTTATGGAGATACCTACTTACTTATTTATAGATTTATTGTATCTAAACAATTCAAAGTACTTATCTTAGAAAATTTTAATCCTAAATGGAGAAAGAGACTTTCCTTTCAAACAAGTACCGAATCAAATTGGATCTCTTAAATATTTGTGAAATTACTGAGTAGTTTAATACTGAGAGACATTTACGCAATGCCTCGGAATTGATCAAACGACTTTGTTTCTAGGCGTTCGTGTTATAGAAGTGACAGACTGATTAAATTCATCGAATGTTTTGTCGTATTACATCGAGGGATGCTTGACTGCTTAAGATATTTACGGGTAGGTAGGTAATCGAGAGTCTGGGACACCTCGTAGGTACAAGATTATGAGCGTTTATACTGAAAGTGGACAACGTCGCAAATAAATGTCAAATATTTCGCTGTTTTTGATTAATTTGGCAATATTATTGTATGGAAATATGAAATGTGGCTAACTAGCGAACTAGAATATTAATAATGAATTGCAATTATAACACTGAATTTGATGTTGTAACCGTTTTAGCTGTATAAAAGTCATTTGGAAAGTTTCCAAATACTTTTGATATATAATATCTAAAACTAAAAATTCAGTGTTCCGATATTAATTATTGCATTTCATAATCAATATTTTAGTTCGCTATATAACCACATTTCATATTTCCATACAATAATATTGCCAAATTAATCAAAACAGGTAAATATTTGACAGCTATTTGCGATGTTGCCAACTTTTAGGATAAACGCTCATAAGATAGGTAGGTAGCTACCAGTTAGTTTGTTTATAGTTTTAGTAGTTTATTGGTTAATTTAGTTTAAGAAGTTTATTCTGTGTATATATTTTATCCTCTTTAATAAATAAGTGCCTTAGGTAAACCTACTTACCTATCTACCTAGGTAAACCTACAGGTAAACCTTTCTGTAAAATGAGTCAAGTAACTAGCTTTGCTGAAGCAGTTAACACTTACATCCCTACTTAAAGGTATTTGCAATGCTAAATGTAACAACTGTAACTAGAGTTATTTATTAGCTGATAATCATGTTAGTGTCCTAATTTGTTCGTGAATTTGATCATTTTTTCAATGAAAGACGTAAGCTAAAAATTTCTTATTTAGGCACTGTGTATTTACCATAATATTATTGAGAGATCTACGATGTAGCTGAACTATTAAATACAAGTAGACGCAACAGGAAGTAAGTGCTAAGTTTCAGAAAGAAAATCGACACAATTCTCAGTAACCATTGAACACATTTTGATTGGTTAATGTAGGTACTAAAGGTAAGCGAATTACAAACGAATCCCGGATAAGAAGGTTCGAGAGGAAAAGTTTAATATTTACACAATAAAGTACTCGTAGGTGGGTAGGTATTTGCACTGCCAGAGTACGGCACAAGTTCAAGATTGTGTGTCATATAATTTGGTTAAAATTGGAATTCCTTGTATTTATACAAGGATATTTTTAAGTAGGTAAGAATTAATTTGTTTAACGAAAACAAATACTCAGAAAGGGGTGGCTTAAAAGCATCAATTGTGTTCAATTATCGCTATCTCTTTTGATATTGGGAACGAAGAGTTGACTGGTAGAAATCGTCACGTAAGGGAAAAGCGTTAAGCTTCGTCGATTAGATAATAAAATAAAATAAGAGAAGTGAGAAGAAAATAAAATGTCCGCAGTTATTGTAATACTGTGAAAATTGCAAATTAAAAGTCGCCATTTTGTATTGAAATAAAAATATAATACCTACCTAGTTTCGCCTACTATATTTTTTCTATAGAAATATAGTATTTAGGCCTAGCACCCATTGCAATTTATTTAGGGTATCTCTACGGCCGCTACGTCTCTATAGCAGTGTGACCGTCGAACTGCCCGGTCTATAGTTCGAACCCAAGGCACGCACCTCTGACTTTTCGGATTTATGTATAATTATCACTTGTTTAAATAACGGTGATGGAAAACATCGTGAGGAAACCGGCATGCTTAAGAGATATTTTTCGACGGCATGTGAAGTCTAGTCAGAGGCCCATGGGCGATATAAAACTCTGCCACCAGGTTAGTCACTAACCACACGAAAAGGAGAAGATCTATATTAACCTTCTTTCTTTATTCCTTCTGAGCCTTAATATCACCCTCCAAACAATTCATCCATATTTTATTTGGTCTGACCCTGCTAGATATATACGAGTATTTGCTTCGCGGTCAGACCTATGCGCAAAATACGAACGTTATCGCGTCATTTCAAAATTCGAACGCTATCGAGGTGGGAATATCCGCCGTTAAGCGAGGTTCAAACTTGACGGAAATGTAATACATTCACACATTCATACAACAATAAGGCTAAGCGTATGCTGAGATGCAGGTGACGCAGGTCCATGCAGCGCAGGGCAGAGCCGATTTTGTAATGCATGAACGTACTGACAGCTGCGTACGCTGCGGCGCAGGCACGTGCAACGTAGACATGTGTCTGTTCTGCTCTGCGTCTAGCTGTATAGCCGGCACAGATTCCTGCGCGATGCGTGCAGGTCGTCACTTGTTTTTTGTGCTGAGACGCAGGTAACACGCTCAGCCGTCTATTGTTTGTACTAGCTAGGACGCGAATGTGTCTGTGTGCTGCGTTGCAGCACGCGCTCGCGGCCTATGTCTGCCTCGCCTGCCCTGCCCTGCAAAATCTGTACGGTGCTGTGCTGCGTCACCTGCGTCTCAGCATACGCTTAGCCTAATTACAGTATTCAGCGTAATTGTATACGTGTGTTTTAAGCGTTATTTTACTAAAATAAGAAATGATAGCTTTAAAAAATGTAAGCTTCATAATATTCAGTACCTACGAATTCAGTAAAATTGTTTTATTTTTCGCAGCATGCAGCGTCGATACCAAACGGAATAACAAGTCGAAAACAGACCAATGCCTGAAAATTCACAGTGTGCTTTAAATTTCAATCAGCTGAATTTGAGCGAAATTTTTGGATCGTACAATTTTTTGGTTCAGTCATACATGTCAGTTTTAACGAACGCTAAGAAGAATATGGTTTTCGTTCTCTTCTTTATCCCATTCCCATTGTAATTTTCGGTCATAGAAATAGCAATAATTTTGGTATCTATATCTAAGAGCTGTGTTACAAGTTTTGTGTTGGTATCTACAATTAAGTATATTTTGTCTATAGGTACCATCGAAGAATTTCATATCTATACACCGTAAGGACTATTTTTGCTTGCAGCGCTCGGCGGCTATAGAACCGGGGCGGTAACAGATATGGTCATCGTGTTCATGGGATTTTGTTTTCAAACTGCTTAGATATGAAGTTCTTCGATAGTACCTATAGACAAAATACCTACCTACTAGGGTTGCCAACCCTACTATATTATATATTACCCTGCTATATTAGAGGCCTAAATACTATATTTCTATAGAAAAAATATAGTAGGCGAACCTACAAGGTATATTTTTATTTCAATATAAAATGGCGAGATGATAGATAGCAACGGGATCAGTATTAATATCATAAAAGCTGAATTAATAGTATTTTGTAACCTTAATTTAGAGTGCAAAAATTGTTATAAGACATTAAAAAAAAACCTGTTTTATTTTTACACGGAATGATTTCGAAAATACTATATTCGGTATAAAAAAAGTTGACAACCCTACTACCCAAGTAGATATTTTTCACATACAAAATGGCATAATTAATAAATACTTTCCTATCGCAGGTATGCTGGAAGAGATATTTTTACAAATAAGCATCACCTTTGTACGTATTTTTCTGTTCCTTTCTTCTTGTCTGTTTATATGTGTGTACCTACATAAACTGTTAAATAAATAAATTAATTAATTCATTAATAATTAATGGGATCAATTAGATTTAATATCATCCAACACTCATCGGAATACGCAACAAATAAAGCTTCGTGCAGACCAGCGCGACGCGACGCCGCGACGCGACTCGAACAATACAGTATCTAAGAAAACTTGATGGTATAACAATAACCGGTGTCGCGTCGCGCTGTCGCGTCGCGCTAGTCTGAACAAAGCTTAAAGAGACGAGTTACGATAAACAGTCACAATACTTTAATATGCTTATCGACCCTCGCTCTCCTGAAATTAGCCCCATTATAACGTCCATCTATCCATTTGTTTGAATGAATTTCATCAATGCACGTACAAATCCTACAATGAACGTCGAACCGTAGAATATATCGGGAATTAAATCCAAAGGTCACTAGACATTCGCTGTATTTATTAACAAGATACCGAGAAGGAATACACGGAATAATTTAGTCATAGGCACGTTCTCGCAAAATGTAATGCTAGCCTGCAATAATTCCTGATGCTCTAGATTCATATGAAAACTCACTACCCCATAGAATAGTTTCACACTAAAAGGGTTCCCGTATTATATGAATGGCGTAAAACTAGTCGTAAACGGTAAACACTCGGAACCACGAGTAATAGTAAGGTCATAGCGAAAATTTCTCGTGAACGTAGATGTTTCGTGGTAAAGGAATATTTCCAGTAGGTAGAGTGAGGGGTGAGAGAGGGGAGTGGACGGGCGGTGCGGGGGGGGACGCCGAGGGTGGATGTTTGGAGTGTTGTTCCCTGTAAACGTCAAGAGCGATCACCGTCGGAATGAAACTGAAGATAGATTTGAGGTAAATTCGGTGTAAAAACCAGAAATAATCGGTAATGACCAGTTTTTGTCGCCGCGCTTCTGACTTACATAAATCTTTTTATGCCTAGCGAAAGTGTTGTTTTTGCGTTTGGGTTAATATTTCAGGATAAATATAGATTTTGTCTTGTCCTAACTTAATTTTTGTCACTAAGTTTCAGAACATTTAACACGAAACTGTATGTTATGAAATTTTTACATCAAAAACATAGCTAGGAAGGTTACATACAAGAAGTTAAGTCCCATATATATATTCAGGACCACGGTATGTCAACTCCATGCACCATAACATTCATTTATATGTGAGCGCATAGATTATATAAGTCTTTGTAATGCACGATTTATTTTTATTTCGAAGATTAGATTTAGTTTTAAAAGTTGGCAACGTCGCAAACAGCCGTCAAATATTTACCTATTTTGATTAATTAGGCAATATTATTATTACTGTATGGAAATATGAAATATAGCTAACTAGTGAACTTAAATATTAATAATGAATTGTAATTAATAACACTGAATTTGTTTTAGGTGGAAAGTTTCCAAATCCTTTTTTTACATCTTAAACTATATATTTGGTGTTACGATATTAATTTTTCAGCAGCATTTCATAATCAATATTTTAGGTCACTAGTTAGCTATATTTCTTATTTCCATACGGTAATATTGCCAAATTAATCAAAACAGCGAAATATTTGACAGCTATTTGTGACGTTGACACTTCTTGAATGCAGGCTAAAAAAAAAACTAAAAGAATTTTAGATGCAAGCAGCTAAAATACATGCACTAATAATAGGTCTTTACCTATGAAATTGCCGTTTTGTATGAAAAAATTTAAACGATTTTTTTTCATGTATTTTTTATTTGTATTAATCGAAGTAATCACCCATGCAATCAATGCACCTTTGCCAACGCAGTGGCAGTTTATTGATGCCGTTCTTAAAGAAATCAGCTGGACGGGAGGCAACAAATTCTTCAAAGGCATTTTGTACTGCCTCTCAGGTATTGAATTTTTTTCCCGCCAAGAAGTTATCCAAATTCTGGAAAAAGTAGTAGTCTGTAGGCGCAAGGTCTGGTGAGTAGGGCGGATGACGGAGAGCTTCCAACCCCAGTTCTTGCAACTTGGAGACCGTCTGCTGTGCAGTATGAGGTCGCGCGTTGTCGTGCAGTAGCAGCGGAGACGAGCGATTGACCAATGCTGGTTGGAGATGTGCCAGCTTCTCCATCATTGTGTTCAGTTCTTCACAGTACACATCTGCAGTAATGCTCACCCCGTTTGTTAAGAAGCTGTGATGAATCACACCGGCGCTAGACCACCAAACAGTGACCATCACTTTTCTAGGGGTAAGTTTTCGTTTAGGGCATTGTTTAAGTGCTGAACCAGGATCCAACCAACTTGCTGAGCGCTTGCGGTTATCAAACAGAATCCATTTTTCATCGCAGGTAACAATGCGGTTCAAAATTCCTTCATTTGTGTGTCTGTTGAGCAGTGCAAGGCACGTCTCGACGCGTACTACGCGCTGGCGATCATTGAGTTCGTGGGGCACCCATTTGTCAAGCTTTTTTACCTTGCCAATTTGACGCAAATGGACCAATATTGTTTTGACGCTAACGTCGAAAGCTGCTGCTAATTCAGCCGTAGATTGTGTATCATCAGCTTCCACAATCGCTTTTAATTCGTCATTGTCGACCAAAGTCTTCGGACGACCGCGAGGTTCATTTTTCGGGTCGAAATTTCCAGAACGGAAGCGAGCAAACCAATAACAGGTGGTGCGTTGGTTTGTAGTGTTAGCTCCGTAAACGTCGTTGATGTTGCGTGCCGCTTGTGCAGCGTTGCTGCCACGACGGTACTCATATTCCATAATTACTCGAATTTTTAACGTATCCATGATGACGAAAAAGATTGAAATGCGATGAAAATGTAACACTAATCAATAAACAAATGACTACTTTTGGAAAAAAATAACCATGTTTTTGAAATAAAATTAATTTGAAATTAGAATTCTTATCCAAACAAAAATTATTTTGATTTGAAATGGCCGGTACTGCAGAACGGCAATTTCATAGGTAAAGACCTAATAGATGCATATGAGTAAGTTAAGTAGCTACCCTCCTATAGGAAAATTGCAGAAAACATTTTCACTCCCATCATTCGTGTTTAATGATCTCAAAGAAAAATGAAAAATTGCAAGTTAGTTGATTCTTGAAGGGCCCTCGTTTCAAAGATTCGATGGTAGAGTAGAAATGTGTTATTCTTTTGTAGGTAATGTATAATCAGAGTTCATGAGTTCTTAATAAGAAGCACTTAACTATATTCATTAATTTAGATAAGTGCTTCTTGTTACGAACTCAACTCTATTTCTCTAAATAGTCATCTGTAGATGACTATTTAGAGAAATAGAGTTTTCTTTCGGACACATTTAAATTTTAAAGCAATTAAATCGAACAAATACCACACAGACAGACACGCAAAACGACTTTAATAATATATATGTAGGTATAGAAGAAGATTTATAACATAAACTCGATCACTACGCAAGTACACACCCATATCTAAATTCCTAATTCGAATTCGTTTCGCTACAGTTTTTTAACAATATGGCGTCTTAAAAATGAATATACGTCGTAATTTAGAAAGTTGGGAGCTTTAATCGCGTGACTCCTGATCAAAAATTTATCTGATGCGGTTGCTGCGGGGTTATACGAGCTGTCTGGTTTGTTTATCATCGCTTTGACTAGAATTTAGTCTGAATAATCTAGTGAAACATGGTTCTATGTGCATCACAAATATATGGTTCGTGATGACGCGTTTCTAACATTCCTTTGCTTCATTCACGGAGAGAAAAGAAAAAGGTTTGATGAAAAAAAACTTGTCTATGGAAAATAAAAATAAAACGCCTCTAAAGTAAACTATTTCACAGAAGCCACAAGATGAGTTATGGCGTGGCGGAGTATTTAGTTTTAAGTAACATTCACCGTAAAGGTCGACTAGCTAAAAATGTGTGCAGTAGGTACCTAACTGATTTAATTATGCTTATCGTAGTGAAGCGGGACGTAGTAGGTAAGGAAGTCTTCAAAAAGTATTTTAACATAGGTACCAATTTAGATACTTTAGTTAAAATACCCCTAAAAGCTAGCAAATAGGTACCCCTAAAAGCATTTGAAACTCTTATGTGCCAGCCACCTCTTTTTTTACACACCACATCATTTTGTAAATATCAGTAGATAAGTGTCAAAAGTTTTTCAATAGACTGTTTTTCTCAGTTTTCACAAAAGTAAGTACGGAAATTATTAAAACAATTTGTAACTAATTATCCAAATAGCATTCTCTAAATACGCTACGTGCTCCAAAAAGCTTTTTCATCCGACAGAAAGAGGATAACAAAAGTCTTAGCGCATTCCGTTGTCTGTTTATATGTGCGTTCATCTTACAAATACCAATTATACTGAGTTGGTTGCGGTTATATTATGAGAATGTATGTGTAAGAATGTGTAACGTAAATGTTTTCCTAAATTAAGTTAATTTCAATGTAAACAACGACATTTGTGTTTGAAAATTCCTGTTTAAGAAATTATTGTTGATACTGTCGGTTTTATTTATAGGCGAGCTTACTTATTTGTAAGAAGTCGACTTTGCATGGTTAGCGTCAGTAAAATATCTTTTATTTGTACGCTACATATAATTCAAAAATTGAATTTCGAATCAATACGATCGATGTCTCATTTCGAATTAATGTTATCGGAGCGCAAAACATTTAAATTTGGAATGCCGCATGCCAAAAGGCCGAGTAAAAACGGATACTTACTTACCCATTTACAACTTATGAACAGTTCTACCAAGTTTATCTCGCTTTGACCGGATTTTTATCTGTATGAAAAAGAATAGGTGCCTAGCTGAAAATAATTCTCCGATTATCCGGCTGAAATAAATAAGTTAGCCTTCACATGACGAGGGTTGCCGAAAAATTCTGTTTTTGTCTGGCACGCCCCTAATATGGGTGTTGCCTGCAAGTGTATGAGTGTATATGGAACAATTTATTTACTTTTATTCGTTTGACGTAAATATATTGTTACGAATGAACCAATGCCCAGAAAAAGATAGCGTTGGATAGAGTGTAGAGTGTTATGGCCAATTTTGGGACATTTTCATCCATTAAGTGATGGATTGAATTAACCAAGATCCATTGGCAACAAACAAAGATGTCTGTTTCTGACGGCCAACCCGTCACGCAAGGTCGGTTTTTCTGTTAGGAAACGTAGTCCGGGATTGTATTGTTCGAGGTGTTCAATAAATAGCGATAGGGTCGCCCTCCACAATGGGACTCAACACTGTCCCTTAGTAAAGTGTAAATGTATAGCTACGTCATTTACATCTTTGTCAGTCGTTTTCTCGGGTTTGGCGGTAATTTAACATTCTTTTAAATGTTAAGAAACAAAAGAAAAACAACTTTTCTTTCCTGTGTCCGCGGCAATGTCTAGACAGTGGCTCATTTTTGGAAATGCTCGACTAAAAGCGGTTACTTGGGAACTGAAATTCGCGAGGTTTTGCAGGCAGAGTTGAAACGTTCAGACTTTTAGTTTTAGAAACAGTGCTGTGCAATTAAACAATACCTCCTACTGTCCCATATAAAGTAACACACACCCCACAGACCAAACCATGCAATCAAGTTAAAAAGTTCTACAATTTTAGGGAAATTAAGTATCCCTCAATAAAAGGGGTGCGGAGATCAGATGGCATGGGAGTTACCACGTGTTAAATACAACCTTAGTTTTTGTTTACCCTAAACCTCTTAAGGGGTCATTGTACTCATCATTATGAATAACGTTCACTATGGGACCAACGCTGAAATTGCGAAAAATTAAATTACTGTTGCCTACAATTCGACGAGATATACGAACATAAATGTAGAGAACAGCTGACTTTTTTTCGCGATTTCAGCGTTGGTCCCATAGTGAAAGTTGTTCATAATAATGAGTACCTACAATTACCCCTTAAGAGGTTTAGGGTAAACAAAAACTAAGGTTGTATAAGGAAGTAATATTCAGCCGCATCTGGTAGGATTGAAGGCTGATCCCAATGTTTTTGAAAATTGGATAGGTATCTACGCTCATGATATCCGGTTAAGAACACGGAAGACTATTTCAACACATAGTGACTACTGTTTTTGTGTGAAATTGGGACTTTTGTATTTACATAATTCTTTTTATTTATTTATAAAGGTAAACCAACAGCTTCTTTCTGTATATAATATATTTAACGTAACGTAGCCAATTACAAGATAACCAGCAATCTCAGAAATAGGTGATAACACATAATAATACTAAAACGAAAGGCACTAGAATGAAGAATTTGGAAATTATGGTAAAATACTTAATAAACTTAAGAATAATAATAATAACATAAAGAAACATAAAACTACACGACGAACAATATTGCAATTTTGTCCACTTACCTACTTTAAACAAAGACATAAATGAAAAAAAAAAATAGATCTTAAAGAAAAGTATAAGTAGTTTCAAAAATAAATTGTAAAAAGGTTTCTAAAATAAATTATAAAAAACTCTTAAAGCATGGTAGCACTAGCTTTATAAAGTATAACTTTTCTTATATATATTTCAGCTTTTTCAGGGTCTATTAAAATGTCTAGTTTAGCCATATAATATTTAACCATTGGTGATCAAAACGATTTGCTATTGTGTCTGGGTCGATAAGTTAATTTATAAAATCGAAGGTTTCTCGCATTTTTAACGGACTGTACCCTAATTGCGTAATACACGAGCAATCAGAATCTGAATCGTTTTGAAACAGATTGCTAATCCACTGCTTCATCAGTTCGAAAAAAACTCTGCTCGACAACGTAAATAACGCAATGAATGTTGTTGAACTGTCAAAATGAAACAGATTAGTCGTAATCATTTACGAAAATGTGTTGCGTAATTAGATAGCTGGTTTTTATCCCTCGATTTCCAAGCATTTCCGAGTATTCGATATAAATTCATAATTCACTCAGCCGTCGTCTGTAGAGTTTCCCTTATTTACGAACTAAATTGAATTATTGTTTTAATAAAAAGTGTCATTATTTTATTAAAAAAATAATTCAATTTTATTACCTAACTAGGGCTAAGTCACGAGAAATATTTCCAGCTAGACTAAAACCTTATTATAGTACCTTCTGAGTTTATTTTAGAGCAACTAACATACTGCAAAGAACATCGTGACTCTAAGACTTCAAAATAATATAAAAGTCTAAAATATAATTTAATGTACGTAATATAATCTTTATTTGCCAAAAAAATAACCTTACAACAAATTTTACACTAGTGCTTATTTTTTATGAATCTAAAAGATTAGATAGGTACCCAATTACTTAGTGCACAATAATAAATTCAGGTTGTTAAGAAATTGCCACCATTGAATCAGCGAGGTGACCGAGAAGAAGCCTTTGGCCTTTCAGTGGTAGGTACCTATAAACATCCCCTAACCAGGGGCCCTACTCCCTAAACGAAGTCCATAGTATCGGCCGTAGTTACGGGCGCTACGTACTCCGTCTCACTTACGGACATACCGCAAGTAAGAAAGAGATCGAAGCGCCCGTAACTTCGGTCGAAACTACGTTATTCGCTTAGGGTGTAGACCCCAGATTACCAGAAAAAACTGAACCAAACATTCAGGCAGACATAATGACAACATTAATGTATTTCTCATACTTACTAAAATAAGAGCTAAACCAATATATTCGAGTGATTAAAACACTGAATTGCAGAATGTTTCTGTTTTCAACGAGTTTATTGAATTACTGCAGTTTGGCGCAGAATCTCAGAAATTTATTATTCATATCTACTTTTCCCCTAATTTTAGCTTAGAGACACGACTGCCTATGGAGTGAGGGAGGGAGGGATTCTACTAAACTTCATATTATTTCTTTTCTATAAGGTGAACCGATCTAATGTTCTTATACTTTGAGAAAATAATTTTCTTTGCTGAACGTATTGATAAAGGCTGAAACTTGACTTGTAAAGCCAAGTCAGAGGCTCATGGGCGGCTTTAAAACTCTGACACCAGGTTAGTCACTAACCACACGACAAGAAGAAGAAGCCCTATTGTAAATTTTGTAGTACCTACCCCCGTTTTCACTGACACTAAGCTTCATCTAAATATAATGCCTAAATTTTAAATTGTACTGTTGTGTTTTCAACTTTCAAAGCTAAGGTGAGGGTTGAAAATCCAACTTTTTACATTTAGGGGCCGTCTAATGTTAGGGAAATTGTAAGTGTAACTTACTCTAAGCATCTGCTAAGCTCTGTGATTCGTTCAATAGACCGTTCATTGTAGTGCTCGCTAGAGGAGCCCTGCTCTAATCAACTAAGCTCTTGGAGGTTTCATTGAAAGCTGATGCTACTATGTGAGAGTATTAATTTTATTAATTTAAAGTAGTCACTTGGGTACATAATGATGATCTTATGACTGCGTCAGTGAGCGGAGTTAGTGCAATTGAAATTTGGGCCTAACATGTTTGAACTTTTGCAATCAATACGCTAAGAAAAAGAATACCTAATGGCTAATGCTCAGTAAAGTCAGCCTAACAGTCCATATAAACAAAAATGAGCACAGAAAATAATGTTATTGCTATCAGAGAGCCTCAGTCTCATAAAAACCACAACGATTCTCTTTACCTTAAATAAGAGCGTTCAAAGCAAATTCACAAAGATTACAAGATAATTTAGCGTAAATCTTCTCCGCTGTCATAAAAAAGCAACACGTTTGCGTCCAATGACAATACATTTTGTACCGTGTTCACAGGCGATGTTCAACACACGTCCCTTGTTGAGAAAATGAAGCTGCGACTTGCTGGCCGACCGGTCGGCCGACTTGTCGGCCAACTAGCCGGCTGACTCGCCGCACCGCAGCACGGCTTCGGGGAAATATCTTGTAAGGGTTTTAGGTTAACTAATTTGTTTGATTATGTGAGTTTCTGTTTAATTTTGGATTTCTATTGTCATATAAGGTGTCTTGGTAAAGTGAGAAGGTGAGAGTCGCTTTGCCTAATACCTACGAATGAATTTCTCAACTTTTAAGTGAATCCTGAAAAATAATCTTCAAATAATCATAGAGTTGTAAACTGATACTTTTTATCATGCAAGATAAAACCATACTATAAGACTGTTCCTCCTTTGACGTTATCTGCCTAGGTATGTTTTTATCAGTGATGGCGATTTATCTTATTATTTATCTATATTACTTACCTACCGTAAGGTATAGATATGTACAATTCAAATTTGTCCGTAGACACGTGTATTTAAATCTCTGATTATAAACTACAAGTCCAAATAAAAAGCAAAATAACATCATGCGCCAAGCTGTTAAAAGCTTCCGCTATCCGTTACTAGATGGCGCTAAGTGTTAAATGACGCCTCCATAAAATGATTATCGTCTCTTTTGTGTGTAGGCAACTGCGTAGGTTTTTACGTTAGGTCACACTTTATTTTCCCTTCTTTGTATACTTTCATATTAATGTTACTGCGCATATTGGAGAGCAAAGTTGAGTATAGAATACAATGTCTGAATGACTTCAAAACTGTCTACAGAGGGTGGCAGGGATATCGACGCGAAAACTGATACCATGGATTCAGTACATGATTCTGAACCGTTGAAATTATTCGTCGGTTATTAAAAAAAAAACTGCTGTTTCATAGAAAAGTGCGATACCTACGCGGTCAAAATGTATGGAAGAGCCGATTTTTTAAAAATAACCGACGAATAATTTCAACGCACGTGGGTTCAGAATCATGTACTGAATCCATGGTATCAGTTTTCGCGTCGATGTCCCTGCCACCTTGAATAGATAGGTTGTGTTACCCTTAACTTCGCCAGCATTATTGGTGAACTTTGACATCGGCATTATCCATGTTTCGCCACTTTTTTATCGTCCCAATGTGTATGGATCGGGTGTATTTTTCATCGGTACGGGTAGCAAATTACTCTCCGGGGCACTCCGACTCTCCAAAATAAAATGTTTGATTACATGAGTCCGGCGGAAAAAGTAGAAAAGTTTCGTGTTTGTAGGCATGTAATTTTGTTTTAATAAAGAGCTTATTACCTCGCGCACTCTAAAATAAAATTATTGCATTTCATAATCAATATTCTAGTTCGCTAGTTAGCCACATTTCTTATTTCCATACAGTAATATTGCCAAATTAATCACGTATATTTGAAATCTATTTGCGACGTTGCCCACTTTCAGAATAAATGCTCTTAAGTTATCACATTAAATAATACACTGGTTACAAGTTGTTATCTGTTTAAATAATAAAATAAACAATTTTACTAAAAATAGAAAACTAAATTTTTCAAACAAAATAAATAGCGTAAAAATTGGCACGAAATAAACTACCCTTGATAATAAGGCACTAAACACGCGCAGGACGATGCTAACAACAATTCAACACAAGCTTTATGGTACGTATTGTTAGTTAATGTTGTTAAATACTAAAACGAAAAAAAAGGTCCGACGGCTGGAATGTTAATTGTTATTAATTATTTTAATTGTGTAAGTTTAAAAATACGTGATTTCAATTAATATGATAACCAAATCGCCATGTACAAATCAGACCAATTTAAATACACACTAAGCTTAAATTCAAACAAACACCATCTAATCAACGGTGATGTTATGTTAGTCAGCACTACGCCATTAAGCAATGGTAATTACTTTTACTCTGCAATGAAAGGGAATTTTGTGTCAAGTGTTAATCTCTTCCTGTAATTTGTAAAAGACTTAGGAAAACTCTGCAAAAAGGCTTATTGTATGCGGTTTAGAAGTCTGTCTCGAACACTGCAGTATTACAATATCTAATATCTTATTAGCTAGCGAGCGAACTGCTCAAGCGGCTGGATCCCTGGTAATCTTATCACGGAAATTGGTAACTGGATAGATGGATATCAAGTCGTGTGTGTTTTTGATGTTGGAGGGTGTATTACTGATGAAAGGGGTTAGGTAAATTACATCTACAAGCAACTAATGTAGTATTCTAACATCTTGTAAAATTTCTATACATTTATATCTGTAATTCGCATGGTGCACATATTAAAGAGTACTCTATTCTCCTTCATTATATTCTTGATCTACAAGCTTTTCCTCATTTATTTCTATCTGCAGACCGTATTTTGTGCAGTAGGTATTGATTTTTTACCTTCAATTTGACAAGAGCCATATTATTATTTGGAATGATAGAACTGTCAGCGCAAATAAATGATCATATTGATTTTTGCAACGGAAACCTGCTTCAACGGTAGAAAATGTTACAAACAAAATGTGCCCTATATTCGGCACATTTGCACATACATCGCGTTACTGCTACCGATACAAGATGTCTGTCAGTAATTCTAATTATGAACCCCTCAGTGGACATAACATAGTGGCCCATATCCGCCATTGTGTACACGTCAGACATAATTTTATTATCTCCCACTATCACCAGTGACGTCACTCGCCATATTTCACAGAATTTAAACCAAAGCTGAGAAAAATTGACATGTCACGGTATAGACCGCTTCACAGCGTTTAAGTATTTAAAGCGAACCTTATGTAATTAAAATGGGGGCAACGTACAATGTACTTTATTTTAAAGAAGATAAAGTTCAATATTTATTATAGGGTCTCCTGTGTCCCTTTCCAGTCAGGTAATAATAAAATAAGAGATTACATCTTTGCGTAAGCAACAATAGGGCTCCCTGTTATTTTACTAGGGTGCTTACATCAAATGAAATTCAACCTTGCTCGTTTGTAACAAGATATAATTTCATGTGTACATAACCAAATTTGATTATAACAAAGTTGGATTGCTGTGATAGGTAATCGGTTGTTTTAAAAGCGTTTAACCAGGGCCGGCCACCTGTTAACTATGACTGTTGCACTTCACATGTTAATGTCTATAATTAGAATTCGTGAAGTAACTTGTAAAATACATTGTTTGTATGCAAGTATGTTTGATTAGCAGTTTTATTTGAGTTGCAGTGGAGTTCCATCCGTGATTCATCTTCAAACGAGTTCTTTTTTTTGTTTTCATTCTGGTCTATTTTATAGTCCGGACGACGAGAGAATGCATTCTTGACACCTGTCAGTTTCATAGTAACGGATACGTGTTTTGCGAATTTGATCCTTATTACTACTAGAAATGGTCCAACCGACAGGTGTCAGGAACGCATTCTTTCAACAGTCGGACTGTAGTTTCAGAGGTTTTCTTTACTATACTCGGAATTTTAATTCGATTCCAGATTTGACAATTTCAGTGTTGCAACGTTATGACAAGTACTAAATAGTGACGTTGCGAAATTATTCGATATGGAAATGGAATATTTCCAGATCGATTCTTCTCGTTTATAATTTTACTCTCGTAAACTAAGTATATCAGGAAATTAAATATTTCTGAACCGATAATTTAGTTTTGACGATTAATTAACGATCTGAGACTTTTCTTTTATAATTGTGTGTGAAATAAATAAAAAAATGTGATCATGAAGGAACATGACAAATAAAACAGATAGATGTATTATGGTAATAATTTATTTTATAAATTGTCGCCGTCATCGCTATCGCTATCGCTGTCACTTTCTGTAACATTTATTATAAATATGTATAAAAACAAAAATATTAACTTTTTATAAAATAGAGCAGCGATTACTAATTAATAAATAATTTTTATGGATAATTATGTATTTATTTAAATAAAAATCAATCATTTAGTCTTTAATTGGCACACTGATGGCACACACACTGATTGTTTATCGATTTTTGTGTTCATCACTACACTATTATATGTGGTATCATTATTTCACAAAATGACAGTAGCTAATGTCAAATCTGGAATCGAATTAAAATTCCGAGTATAGCTACTTAAGTCTAAGATCGATGAAGCAATCCTTAGCAGTTTTTTGTGCGTACTTATGAATGACGCATTTTGTATCTTGTGGGCATGATGAATCTCGATGATACCATAGTCACCCCATCTGAATCCCATGGGAAGAGATAAGCTGTTCCTGCAATTCCGTTAATTATTTTAGGGAGTAACCAGGAACATCAAAATGGTGAAATATCCTACTATATATATATATATTTATTTATAGATAATATTATAAATGTGAAAGTTTAGATGGTTGTTACTCAATCACGGCTGAACGGATTTGGATGAAATTTAGCACACAGATAGTTTATAGCTTGGATTAACACATAGGATACTTTTATCCCGATAGTACCTTCCCGTGGGATAATTTACGACCTCCACGCGGGCAAAGGCTAGTATTAATAACTGAAACAATATTTCTTGTTGCATTTCTAGATCTTCCCTCTCATAGAGAGGAGGCCTGTGTCCCAGCAGCTCCAACGTTATAGGCTGTTATGCTTAAGCTTTCATGATTGCATTTCCTAATCGTTTCTATGTTCTTCGTCCATGTAATGACGTCACGTTTGATTCCGTCTGAGGTTAGTTTCGGTCGCGAAGCATCACATCGTAAGGTAATCTGCGGTCGCAGTCAGTAGAGCGCTTACGATCGACCTTGTCGCACGTGTAAACGTGACAGATGTTGACCAAATCACTGTTCAATGGTCTTCCGTTCATTGTTACCTAGTATCCTAATTTGACTGACTCCTTGGTCTAGTGGACGCAAGCGCTACTGCTGAGCAGGAGGTCCTGGTTTCGATTTCAAAGTGTTATTTGGTTTTTCCATCTGGAATTTCTCAGTAGCAGCCCGTCGAGTCTGGATTTGTGCCCGGTTGATGGCATGATGGCTCGCCCCCTATTACATGGGACTTAAGCATAACTGGCGAAATGTGGGTGTACTATAGGTGCACCTCTGCCCAAACCTTTGGGGAATACAGTCGCGGTGTTATGTTATCCTTATTTGTCTTGTTCTTGTTGTGTAGTAGGCCTTTTATGTTAACACAGGGGGTCTAAAACGAGTTTATTTAGATCCATTTTTAAATATGTCCAAAATAGGCTCCTACAGATGACCAATCAACTCAAATTATCGCAGTGTAAGGCTGTGTTTAGACCTCTCTCGACTTGATCCACAACACGTGGCTCTCTGCCTCCTGCTTCCAGTCTACCCGAACCGTATTTTAAACTAATCAATTCATCATTTCATCCAGCTGAGGGGCGCCGGATGAACTCGGATGCTGCGATTGCCGATTTCGGGTCTACATTTAAGGACTTGTCTGCTGTTCTACAAAAATATAGAAATACGCCTAAAAAAAAAAAGAGTCCATGTCAGAAGCCCTGCTCGTCAGTTCGTATCATATTGTTGCCGTAAATCTGGAATGTGTCGTTTATTTCTGAAGTTGTATTGTATATTGTATTTTACAATAATGAGGACGATTGAATTTGTTAGGCTTTAACATTTTCGATCAAAGTGAACAGAAGACTTATACCTAGGTACCTTATTACATGTCTCACAAGTTTGGAATATAAAAATGTGTCAAAATCTTACTTAAGGCCTTTGTTTTGTAACTAGATTGTCTTGTTAGGATAATTGTGATGAGTAAAAACTTCATTGTCTTATTTATTTAAACATTTAATTTAGTCTAGGTTATTCATTTAGTTAATGCTTTGCTTTTTAAGATTATTTTATTCTGGTTTAACTGTAGTCCTTGAAACCTTGAACACAATTTGTTGTCAAATTTTAAGTCAAGTGATTTGATTTATGTGATCACAGCAGTTACATACAATGAGTTAACATGGATTTGATAGCGTATTAGTTAATTTTTATGTTGAAAACTGTGAATTAAATAATTAAATACTTACCTTTCAAAACATGGAATTAGGTTACCCACTCCTTTCAGAAAGCGGGTGGTAGGTTTTGCATTCCAAATTTTGTTATTAGTTGCAAAACTTCCAATCCAACTTTATTTAGGGATGCAAAAAGTGGCAAAAAGTATCGATATTTATCGTATCGATATTTAAAAAAAAGGATGTAGATTTGGATTTAGCGAAATAAAAATCGATGTATCGATGCCTATAAGTATCCATGAAATTTTTGAAATAATCCTAGAGCACACCTACCCTTAATTCAGTGTCAAAAAAAATAATTTAAATACAAATTATCGATAAATTCACATGTGGCCAAGTTTTCGTGCCGGAGAGTATAATATTTGTACTTTATGAAATTCTTTAGTGTTTGTGTTTTATTCATAGATATAAATACCAAACAAGAAATATCATTTCTGAGGTACAATAATAAGTTAAAAAAATTGATAAAAATAAGTCTTCTTTTTTACGGCTCTGAATTCCAGCGGTTTAACTCAGTGGCACATTTGTACCCACAGTGATACAATTTCGATACTTGATATTTTATATCGAAATAATAATAACGCCAAAAAATATCGATATATCGAACAGTAAGCATCGATGTATCGATACATCGATTTTTTTATACAGGCCTAACCTCATTAGCTCTCTATGGTGATTTAACTCTAATTATTGCATGCAAGATGGAAACCTAACCTAACCTTGCTTCTATTTAGACGATTGACTATGTTAGACTCCTCAACAATAAAAATAAAAATTCAAAGTACCTAACTTATTCAAACTAGGCTGAGAATCAGCACTTTTCGAACATCAAAATTAGGTAAGACAGTCCCCCAAAACGCCCGCCCTTCACCACTTTCTAGTGCTTTAGCTGGGAAGTAGAGGTGGCGCAACTCCCCAGCAGCACAGCTGTCTGTTCAGTCAAGAACTTGGATTTCATCAATCAATCTGCAAAAACCTTTGTCTACATAAAAAAGTGTTCCTTGATATTTGATTAAAGATAAAAATCAGTTATAAACTAGTGATTAAGTTAATAACTGTGACGGTCAAAGTATTTAATAATTAATTAAGTAATTTTAATTCAAATAAATAGGTTAGGTAGGTACTTTAATAAGTTTACCTGCTTTAATCGTAACAAGAAATAATTAATCAATAATTAACATCGTATCTCAAATCTTGTTAACATTTTATTTCTATTAATCTATTTTAATTAGTTTTGTAGCTACGTGGAGTTTACCTTGTTTAGTTTATTTTATGTATATTCATTTTTATAATTGGTATGAATATTTGTTTTAGGCTTTAGTTACGCAGGTTTACGTTTATGTGGCTGACATAACTAACTACTAGTAACTTAGTTCAATCAACTCAACCTATCGTAGTCCACTGCTGGACGTAGTCCTCTCCCAAGCTGCGCCACAACACCCTGTCTTCCGCCTTCCGCATCCAGTTTGTCCCAGCCACCTTCTTAAGGTCGTCGGTCCATCTAGCTGGGGGGCGTCCCACACTACGCCTGCCGAAACGCGGTCTCCACTCAAGGACTCATCTGCTCCGCCGGCCATCGGTCCTTCGACAAACATGGCCAGCCCACTGCCACTAACTTAACTTAGGTAACAAACATTCAGGTGTAGTACCTAATCCTAACTAATATTTTAAATGCGAAAGTGAATTTGTTTGTTACGCTTTCACGCTTAAACGGGCTGAATGGATTTGGATGAAATTTGGCACACGTTCCCGTGAGATAACTTCCGACATCCACACGGACGAAGCCGCGGGCAAAAGCATTAGCTTTTGCCCAAGATATCACTAGATTACTAAAGGATGTGATGTCGCACCTACACAGTAGGCTGACAACATCCATAGGTATTAATAATACTGTCTTTCTGTCTCTATGTCGGTAACCTATTCACGGCTGAACCAAATGTTATGAAATTTGAAATATTAGTAGGTAGCCTAGGACCTGGAGCTGCAGTCTCCACATTCATCGCGATCGCTTTACGACCGAATTCGGTCGCAAAGTCCTAATGGGGTCCCTCGACGGTCAAAATTGCTTGACAAGCACGAAAAAATCACGAGCTTGTCAAGCAATTCTCTATTTTAAATTAAAAAAAAATCTGAAGTGTCATCTACACTAAATGATTAGGTATGGTACCTACTTTTCTTCCTACATAACCTACTTTATAGGCATCGATCTAAACCTACTTGTGACAAATCATAGTGTTGCTTTCTAACACAACCTAGACTCGTACCTACTTGACAAAATGCCTCCTTACTTATCAAAGCTTCATGTTACCACAACCCAAGTGAAGCATAAAGATATGCCATTCATGATGACCTATTAAACGCGTCGACACAAGTTCAAACGGTAACCAAATAAAAAATAACTTAGAAACGGATACGTCCCAAGAATGCACTGCGATAGTGATGTGAGTCATCCCATCAGTGACCACCACGAAGTTCTGACAGGACCCTCTCAATTAGACCCAAAAACAAACGAAAATCAGCCTTATTGCTAAGTCATAAAGATCTCCCCAAGTGTCAAACTTTCCAAGTCTGTGTTTAGGTGAATACAATGTTACATTTGCGGCCGTAAAACTCAATTTGGAGCGAGCTCAAAGTATTATAAACGCTATGCGAAAGCCGTAGAGGCGGCTTAAACAAATTCGTTCAAAAAATGGCTGTAAATACAAATTGGTACCATAACATAAGTTTAGACTACATTCCGACCGTAATGGTAAGCAGTAGAGTATTGTTCACAATGTGGCTTCTAAGCGTTTATAAATTAACAATTAGGCTTACTACACTTCGTAGCTACTACTCGACTACTGCCATTTCTAAATAAATTAGAGCCGTTTCGGCAGTTCTAGGGCGTGTAGGACGCCTAAAGAAATTGAAAGATATACCGGAATATCAGGAGGCGAGTCGTTATAATTTTTTGTCTTTCAAATCCTACAGGTCTCTCTTTATGCATATTTTGTTGGACGACGTAAACTATAATAATCTCGTTTCTCTGAATACATATTTCTGGAACGCTGGAGAATTTACGTGAAGGAAAATTTTATCCTGCACGTACCAAAGTATATTCAAATTACAAAAGGTTAGATTCTTTATTTATTTAAAATAATTTATCGATAAATGAAAAATAATATTGAATAATAAATACTACAAAAATTTTGAAATGAATTCATTGTCACATGTAAGAATTAATTTGAGTAACTCTATGTCTCTATGTCTATGTGTGTGTGTCTCTATGTGAGTGTGTATTGTGTCTCTCTATTAATAACAATATACAAATTTCATGTGATTTTTTTACTGCATGAAATAGATAATATGTATTTAAGTAATGTATTAAAATGTAAGTATCATATTTTGAGAAAAAAGGTTTTTTTCGTTTATTATTCTTCTAACTCTATCACTAATAATTTAATGATTTTATGAATCATTTTTTAGTTACGTTTGTATTGTGTTAACCACTGGTTAACGACACAGCTACGCTAATTAATTTAGAGGTGACCACGCCTTGCGTAGTCTGTGACCTGATTCAGATGAGTTAAAATTAATGTTGTACATCTTTGTCAAACACACACGTGTTATTGTATCTAAGTTCGAAGATATTTGTTCTCAAAAAAGTCACAAAGTCACTTACATAAGAACAATGTTTCTATAATAAATTAGAAACATTGGGCTTGTAATTTTTTTTTATAACAATTATTTTATTGTACGTATGTTAATAAATGATTATGATTATAATAAAAAATCGTAACAATCGTCCACGGATATCTATGCAATAAAAATAAAAATATCTATTATTACCCTCCGCCAGCGGCTTCGCCCGCGTGATTTCTTTATAAATTATAGCCTATGTTACTCAGTGATAATATAGCATTCTACAGGTGAAAGAATTTTTAAAATCGGTCCAGTAGTTTTTGAGTTATTTTATTACAAACGAAAATACAAATCTTTTCTCTTTTTAATATTAGTGTAGAACTGTAGATGATACACCCATCCAATGCATTTATTATGAGCGGGAGAAGTAATTTGATAACTTCCCACCCACAAAAAAAAAAAAAACAGTGCATTTAGTTTTTAGGAACGGTGTTTTTTGTGATTAAATAATCAGCTAAATGAGTCTTGAATTTATTGAATGAGTGTATTTTTTTATACGCGAAGGCATTTTGTTGTATAATAGTACTCATTCAAAAGTTATTTTTTCCATACATAGTTCTCATCTTTGGTAAAATCAGAAAACTAACTTAATTTACTTTATTTAACGACAAATTAGTCTGTATACTTTTCGTGTGTACAGTTTTACATTATCTAGCTACATGTCATGAAATAAAAGCCGAGCAAGTATTGTTTGGGGTATCTGAATGCCGCTGTGGGGGAAAAGGGACCCCTTTGTCGTCCCCTATCGGTACTCTTGTACGGCCTACAGATACATAATTGTTTCGATTCTCAGGGTGTTGTGAAGAAATCGATAGGTTACTTGTATTTTTTTTCTATTTTAGAAAGACTTTATAAAGTAGGTAACTAGCTGTTGCCCGCGACTTTGTCTGCGATCTAGGATGAAAAGTACGCCTATGTCCTTCCCCAGGTCATGGTCTATGCACGTTCTAAATTTCATACAAATCCGTTCAGCCGTTTTAGCGTGAAAGCGTAATAAACAAACAAACTCACTTTCGAATTTATAATATTAATACTAGCTTCTGCCCGCGACTTCATCCGCGTGAAATTCTTGTTCCTTCGCGTCGCTCGTCTGCGCTGTTACTTCGTTTTCGCTTAGCGTTATTTCTGACTTTTTTTCTTATTGCTCGGCTCCTTAGTGTCGGAGCGTGATGGTAAATAGCCTATAGCCTTCCGCAAGAACAGGGCTTTAATTAATTTTTCAAATCCGACTGGTAGTTTCAGAGATTAGCGCGTTCAAACAAACAAACTCTTCAGCTTTATGATTAGTATTTATGATTAGTATATGATTAGTATAGATTATTATAATAGTAAGAAATATGATGTAAAACGAAAAGAAACGACTCTTGCCCATTTTGCCCGATTTGTTAATTATCCGACGAAATTAAGTTATGTTACTCAGCCACTGGCTAGGGTTCATAATTGTCAACGTCAAATGTAAGTCTGTCCTGCGATATGTATCTCAGATAAATTGCTATATTTCGCAAGAAACAAAGAAAAAAACACTTGCATACAAAATTGTATGGCCAAAATTCTGTATATTTTTAAAACACACAATTTTGAGGGAAAGAAGCTTTTGCAGACCTTTTAGGATTAGTATCAAAAATAACTTTTTAGCATAGCTCGAATTTCTAAATCTCTTCTCTGTATATTTATGTCGTAAAAAACAGTAATTTATCCTCTAATAATATTAGGTACGGAAGCAGCTGCCACATTGGGCGTGGCAGTATGAATATAGAGTGTTCTAGAGGCTCCGTCACATCGTAGACTTGACACTTGATTAATTATAGCTTTTTACGTCCCCACATTAGGGCCAGAGATATTATTTGCTTCGGTTATTAGGTTCCAATCTTGTTAAGCCTTACACCATTTATCCGGTAGGTATAGTCTTAATTTCGGCTTGTGTTCGCCCACTATTTTTTTTCAGTAAATTAAATTAATCGGTCTTTATCGATGAAAGTAAGTACTCGTATATTAGTAGTAGTCAGAAAGATTGAATATCTGAATATTCCAATACAGTCTTGGAAAGAGGATATATTCCATATCTTTGGATACGTTGACAATAACATTTTTAGGCTACATATTTTTCAGATTCAAAGATTTCAGAATCGAAATCGCCTTTCTTTGTAAAAAGTCAGACATTCTTCTACCAAGGATCAATACAAAGAAGAAAGAAAATACATTTACTTGACTCAGGTTAAGGCACACAAAAACAAAAAAACAGAAAAAATAAAGATAACTTAAAATAATATTGTGTGCCTCACGGCTGCGCCAAATAGACCCAGTTCAGCATAAATGCCAGACAAATAGTGTCTGACGCTGGTTTTCAACTGGACCTTATATTACGAGGACGTCTTACGGATGTAAATCAGCAATATGTGCACAACAATTAAATATAAACCGTAGATTCCATAATATTTCAATATGTGCGTACTTACATAATTCGTAATACAAATTGTTGTTCAGTCCCGGATTAAGGGCAGCTCGCGTTCATCTAATATGAGCACGGAGCGTTAGCTTTGCCCTAATTCCGTGTAACACCGAACACCGGCCAGTTAATTGATTGGTAAGACTTATTCGAATTTAGAACTCGATTAAAAAACGCGCGATTTGAAACTAACGGTGCGTGAGTCGTGTTCGATTTATGAAAGAACCAATAGTGGTTTTGGTGGTTTTGTGCCATTATGGTGCTTTTTATGCGATATGTAAGGCTCTGATGGCCTATAGTAATTGGTGTTGAATTTAAGGATTTCCGTCGGACTAATAACGAATAGTATTTTTTATAGGAACTCGACGAAAGTCATCTTACAGAAACGGATGCAGGAGAGGAAGAATAGATAGTATTCTGATAATTATGTTCACGATAAAAATTACAGATTTCATTCAAATAGCATCCGTTTCTGTATAAAAGAAACTGTGAATGCTCACTATAACCGAGTTGCGGTAAGTAGGTAAGTATACTAACGGATGAGAGAATATTACGCCACCCTTTGTAGATTACGCCGTCAAAATCAAACAAGTTGCCTGCAGTCTCCACAGAATAATCAATAGACCAAAGCTTGCAAGCAAGTCTTGTTTCCTACTTTTAACGACTCGTACTTTTTATTGGAACTGAACGTAGGCAAATGGATCATTAATTTTTAATAGTAAAAGCCGCAAACATGACTATTGTGGCTTCAGAAAAATAAATAAAAGAGTGTTAAAAGAATTATAGATAAAAAAACAAAAAGCTACAAATAACACTGACATTTGTATCTATTTCTCATATTGTTTTATCAAAGCAATTTCGACGTATAAGGCGTTTATCGATCTGACAAGTGCCCTTGAAGAGCTATTTTATCTTCTTTGATCGCGCTGAAGATTTATTCCTCGATTGAACAACAAGAGTCATGTTTCTATGTAGCTGTTATTGCCTTAGAGTGCCGGTTTGCACATTAACACACCATAATACGAGAGCTTGAGCTATTCCGAGCTATTCTCAACTACTTTCAAGCAGCTTTTACAGTGTAAGCGCATCTTGGTGCTGTGTTGTGTAGACTCATAACGTTAGCGTCCTATTTGATGCTCGTGGTAACAAACTAACAACTTGACAAGTTTAAATAACTCTTCCTTGGCTGTGGTGATTGAACGACGTATTCATAAATTCGTTTCTTTTAAAGGTATGTTTTTTTTATGGATGAAATGAAGCTTTTTCTGCGAATCGTTTTGGAACGTGACTACTGGTAATAATCTCCGTTCTCCTTTATAAATCTTGTTACCTACATCCTATACTATTAAATGTCAATATTTTGTCACTCACGTTCTCGAATTTTTTTAATTTGTAAAATGTATTTTTCACTCTACTGTTTATCTCTCAAAGTTTTACAATGAGGATAAAAATTCTTTTATCTTCTGAATTTTCACTTGAATAACTTTTTATCTTCTGAATTTTCACTTGTTTTAAGGGCTATGTGGAGTGTGGACTAATCTTTTAAGTTCCGTTGTTTTAGATAGTCATTTTTAGGGTTCCGTACCCAAAGGGTGCCAAACGGAACCCTATTATTAAGCCTCCGTTGACCGTCCGTCCGTCCGTCCGTGTGACTGTCAGTGGGCTGTATCTCATAAACCGTAATAGGTAGACATTTGAAATGTTCATATATTGTGTATTTATATTATCACTATAACAATAAATTATAAAAATTTAATAAAAGTTAATAATTCAAGGACGTCCCCATACAAGATACGTGTCTTTATTAACTAAATTAAAAAAACGTAGTGTTCAATATTGTTCGACTCTCACTCGGCCAATTTTTATCTCCAATAATGATTTTTTATTTCTTCTATCATTACCGATAGCATTAAAAAGATTTCTTGGACATTTACTAAAACTGATTTCGTTTCTAGAAGAACTACAGAAAATTTTCTTTTTCGTGAAAGAAATAGGAAATTCACCAACATTCACGTATGTGTATTGGACTTTATCCGGAAAATACAGTCTGCTAAAAGGATTACTTGGACCTTTCACTAGGAGACCTAAAGATTATTAAGCTTGTGAAAAGGGAGCACAAAATTATGTAGGTCATTGCCCTCGAACCGAGATAAATTTGAAGTTAGTTAGTACATAAATCCTATACTATTAAACAAGCAATATTTGTATATTATACAGCTATCTAATTACGCAACACATTTTCCCAAAGCAACTCAGTAAAATTTCTTTCCATTTCATTACAATTTCTTTCATTTTAAAATTTTGGAATTACGTAACTCTAAAATCTGTGATATCAACTGCGCTCTGTTTCAGACGTTTAAGAGTGAACGATAATCGTTTAAAAAGGCTATTATTCGAATTACGTTACCATTTTGACATTTTAAAATTTATATGAAATCGATTTCGTGCTGTCAAGTTAAAGCGAAGGCGGCTTACTGGTCGCATTCGATTTTCTTTGCAATATTTTTGGGATTTACTCATTTAATATCCTTAATTATTACAAAATTATGTAAGTGAACGTCGTCTTCATTAATTGTGAATGTGTTTTTGTGTAAAATCACAATGATAAATCAATATTAGTGGTCTGTAAAATATTGAAGCAGCGAGGTGGATTTTTAATAATAATTGTGAAAGTTTTCTTCTGTTACAAGTGCTTACAACCTTAATTAAAGATGTATAATATGATATTTCAGAAACGAGGTATTTTGGTGGCATTTTAAGGACAGACAAATTCGTACCTCGTACCCTAACAAACTTATCATATGCCACAAGCTTAGCAACCCAGTCGAGCTTGTACTTCATTTGAAAAGCAAATATAATAGAGGAAGAACAAATATTATAATATACTTTAAAGCATTTTATGTCAATGGATTCTGTAAGGACATCAATGAACATACTCATCACATCACCATACATAGATCTATTTCCACATCATTGTCTGTTTAAGGTACCTACTTAATATCAATATTATTTTCTTACTTAGTGTTGAACATTGAATGTGTGTTTTGCACAGCAACAGTTTTACACACAATCATATTGTTTGTTGGTGACTATGAAATGCACCATCAAACGTAAACTTACCATACATTTAAATAAAGTCAATTGTAGGCACCGTATATAGCAGAATATTGCTGTTCTATAAAGTAGATAGATTGTGCATTGAAGTGTTAATGGGAGAGGCCTATTAGACTTTGTGGATGGATGTAATGGATCATGGAATATATTGAGAATTTACTTAAATTCTTTTTTTTTATTTCAGGTGTCAGTCACATTATACATCTACATTATTTGGAAAAAATTTAACTCTCATGCGCTTACAGCAAGAATTAGCAAGCAGTACATACATAATCCATGATGACTTTCACCGAAATTAGCAAGCAGTACATACATAATCCATGAATTTCACAGAAAGACATTAGATCCCAAATTCCACTAATCCTTGTAATATATTTGTTCCTATTTCTTTTTGAACCATGTCCAAATATTTCATAATAATGTGAATAAATGCTATTGAAGATATAATAAAAGTTGTTTTTGTTTACCCTAATTTATTTATTGTTACCTAATGAACGAAAACGACAGTTAATTTAGGCAAATACCTCTAAATAGTATCAATATAATAATCAATTGGCTGTGTTTATAATAAAAAGCATAGTATTCAATTCTTATTTTTATTTCTACCTCTATAGTTCATAATTAAAACACTTTATTAAAGTTTACACTGTTATCAATTAAAAAATTAGGAACACACATTTATATCGCTGTCGTACAAGACGGAACAGGTTAAAAAAAAAAAAAGATTATCGTTCATTATCAATCTTCAGTTTCTACTTTAGTTCTTGAGAAGCTTGATAACTGAAGTAGCAGAGCAACAGGACAACACAGCATGGGTGACATCATTCATGCTGCCTTCATGACTTCATAGGTGAAACGCCCCAGGAACTCTAGTTTTAAAACAAAATCTTATTATTTTCTGCTCAAATAAAGTACTTAAACATTATGTGGCTAAGTAAAGTAGGCATATCAACTAGGCCTTCATTAGGCCCATGGCTGGACAAAAGCCATCAGCCTAGTCATTGCTGCTGGTGGTATAATTTCTTCTTTATTTAGGGCTGATATTTCAGTCTCCAGATATTTTATAATACAACATTTTTGTAGTAAACAGTAGTTAGGCACACAAAATGTATGATGTATCTAGTAAGTTCGGCCAAGGAAATATATTCATAATTTTATAATTAAGTCACTTGCTATGCTTGATTCTTAACTATGTGTCAAAAAGCTTACCTTCAATGATTAATACAGAAGATTGGTTAACCAATCCATGTTTGATCAACAAGATTCATGTTGGGTAGCGGTATTCTTGTATTTTCAGCTCGAGACACCACCTGTGAAAATAAATTATAAATATGTTTTGTAGTTAGTTGTTATTTGGTTAGTGGTTATAATAGTTTATTTCAACATCTACTTATGTACATAAATATCAATTAAAAAATTCACTTAGAATGTGAGGTTGACGGACATAGAAAAGATACTCAATAATTATTTAAATCACAATAAATAGTTAACCTCAATACCTACAACTACAATAATCGAATGAGATACGAAGATACACAGGTTATTCCTATTTATATTGGCTTACTTACTTGGTGATAATATCCACTTAGGTACTTTTTGCAATTGAGCAAAACAGCCTATGAAAGTCTTAGTGCAGCCAGTAAAAACGAAAACAGCACGCAGTGTCTTGAACGAGAGATTTTTTCCGACTTCCACAAGCCACAAGAAAAATGTTCCAAAACTGCTTAGCATAGGCCCATGTTTCTGTAAGAGAATAGTAAATATAATTTTGTATGTTGAAAAATATAAACAAAAACATCCATGATTGATAGCATATTCTCCACAGATTTCAAAGAATGATTGAATGTTTAACATGTAATGTTATATGCCCATCCTGTTCTTTTCCCTACACACTGATAAAGTAAGAGCAGCAAAGGAATACTTTAGACAGGCAATATTTCGCATCGTCGTTTCAATGAAACGGCAGATCGTTAAGTCAGTGCTGCCAGTTTTTTTCCCTGAGTCCAATATAAGCATGCGTCATATACATCAAAACGAATTTCCGATTTCAGTCAGAAATCGATTAGTGTCGAATCGATTAGTGTTAAAGTATTGATTATCCAAACTAGACAAACCGATTTCACAAAACCACGGCAAGAGTAGCTTTGCGTAAGGAAGTATTTGTTTATGTTTGAATAGTTTTGATCGATGCACTTACAACCGAATAATATTACTAGAGACGATCGAAACTGCGAGCCGGAGCCTCTCCTGAAATCGATTTTTAAAAACGAATTTTGAAAACAATTTCAAAATCTGAAATAGGATATTTAACTGTTTGCGTAAGAATCCAGAAACGCCCATGTCTAGTCCACTAGTGGTAGTTCTTCAAACCACCAGAAATAAACTATACTCGATTAATAAAATAAGATTAGACATTTATATAAACGTTTTTTACAGTCCGTTCAACCGATTTTGACTTCTATTTCGTTGGCGGTATGACAAATGGCAGCCGCAGTATAATTAATGAAAAGATGTTTGTTTTCAAACGGCTTAACGGCATATTTTTTTATCCCGGAAGTATGTTCCCGTGGGTTTTTTTTTAATGACTTTGTTTTTCGATCTCTCGGGCGGAGCCCCTGTGTGTCTTCAATATATTCGTCATGCTGTGTCAGTCTAACCTAACCTAACACAGGTTTTACACAAACAATAAAACATGCCATTATCGTGTTATTTTAATATTTTCTCGAGTCAAAGTTTTTGTAATTGATTGTATTGTTTTCTACAAATTGAATAAACTAACCACTAGACAAAACCACATCTGAAAGCAAAATTTCTCCGCCAGTAGGGGTGTCCAAACCCCCAGGTTTAGTGGAAATCCTACTAAGTTGACAACACTGCATTTCTACGATTTTGTCATTGGCCACAGATAACAAAAACGTGAAAAGAAAAACGTTTTGTTACGTATTTCAATTATGGTAGTTTTTGGTAGATAGTGTTTTAAAATTTGGTTTTAGATTTTTCTGCAATCATTGTCCATTTTCATATATAAGCAGTAGTAGAACATCAGTTGTAACTAAAAAAAAATAAAAAAATTGCACAATAATTTGGAAATTAATCATTCCTATATGGTGTAACAAAATCACAGAGTAAACAAATTATGGCCTTTTGGTTAGAACATCCCTAACCAATTTCCGTCTGTTGTTAAAAAATTTGTATCGTAATTCCAATTATGGCATGCGTTTAAAACTGGAGTTGGTTTAAATTCAGAATTGTAATCAGAAATAAAATGTGTTGCGTAATTAGACTGCAGGTTGGCAGGGACATCGACGCGAAGTCAAAAAAAAAATCTGATGTTTCATAGAAAAGTGCAATACCTACTGCAGTCAAAATGTATAGAACAGCTGTTTTTTTTAAATAACCGACGAATAATTTCAACGCAGGGGGAGAGTAGGATCATGTTCTGAATCCATGGTAACAGTTTTCGCGTTGATGTCCCTGACACCCTGTATACAATGCCGCCAATCGCCATGTGATGGCCCGTATTTTTCTGAATATTCATGAAAAATTATCGAAAATTAACTTAAAAGGGGGGTCATTACTTATATGTGTTAAGTACTAACTTTAAAAGGGTCTATCTTTAATATTTTTCACGTTATTCATTTTTTGAGTAGCGTTTGTGGTATATCCGATGTTTTTGGCTCGATTTGGATTCGGTTTATTATTTCTAAAAGCTTATGAGTTATTTTATCGGATTAACTAGCATTTTTATTAAAATTTGACGACTATGAAAAAAAAATGGAGATGAAGACATAAAAAAAAAGCAGTATTGGCATTTTAAAGTTAATTTTCGATAATTGTTCATGAATATTCAGAAAAATACGGGCGGTCACATGCCCATGGGCCACATTGTATACATTTGTAATCACGTTCTCGAAAACGGCTCTAACGATTTCGATGAAAGTTGCAATATAGGGGTTTACGGGGGCGAAAAATCGATCTAACTAAGACTCATATCTGGGAAAATTCGTTTTCTCCGTATTTTCACCCGAGCAGAGCTCGGTCACCCAAAGTTTAGAACAAGATGGCTACCTTATAATAATGACATGGCAGCATGGGATTAGTATGAAATTTGAAATGAATGTTGTATGTTGTTGTGTGTTTGTTGTATGTTGTTGTGTGTTTGTTGTATGTTGTTGTGTTGTTGTGTGTTGTTGTTGAATGTTGTTGTTTGTTGTTGTTGTTGTTTTTGTTTGAATTTCTCTATTTTCACCAGCGCAGAGCTCGTCGCCCAGGTACTGGTATGTAATTAGTACTTTATTAATTATCTTGGTTGGCGTCGATTTGAAGCTTAATAAATCAAATATAAATGTTTGGAAGAAAGAAAATTCCGCTGTAAAAGTTACTTATTAGACATGTTGATTTTTTATCAAGCCATTTGTGTAGGCCCTAGAGAAAAACTGTGGAACCATAGGCAAAATTTTAAAGAAAGTTTAAATAATAAACGTGGACTTTTCTGCTGATTCTATATCATAGGAAACGACAAATTGCAACCGTGCACTTAGCTTTTGACGTTTCAAAATTGCCCATGTATTTTTAAGTGACATGAAATGTTTTGAATTTTTATTTAACAACATTATGTGTAAGGTATATTTAATATTTTAATTTAAGTTCTCTACTTGTTCTCACTGTTGTCTCCATTTATTCTTCATTTCTCCTTTCACAGGTCGGGTGGACGAAATTTATTAGGAAATAAGCAGTACCCTTTTTACTCAAATAATATCTACTAAACTACACCGGGCCGTCTAACTACCAGCACTGTGCTCGCGTGGTGGATTTCGGCCCGTTCCTTCTCACAGAGAGGAGACCTGTGTCCCAGCAGTGGGAACATTATAGACTGATTGTGTATTAAGTTTTGTACTCAAATGTTATATGTCATATCTCTATCAATTTTACTGTGTAAATAAACAATAAAATAAACAAATTACTGACCTAAATAAATCTACAACTTATTTAAACGGTTTATGTACACACATATAAACAGACAAGAAAAAAGGAACAGAAAAATACGTACAAAGGTGATGCTTATTTCTAAAGAAATCTCTTCCAGCATACTTGCGATAGGAAAGTAGTTAAAGAGATGTAGACAACGTGCGTAAGAGTAGAAGAGAAAATAAAATACATAAAATAAAAACACCTAATTATTCACTAATTTAACTATAATATAAACTATAAACATACATTATGAGAATAAACTTACATACATACTTCTAAAATAAATATCACTAAAATATATATACTTAATTATAATGTACTTAGTATAAAACTACTTAGATAGTTTAGAAGTGTTCTGTCGCACCGGTGCGTCCTACAGGTGATATTAACACGGAGTATCCTTATGTTTTCAGGTGGGCTATCGTGTGGTTTTAGCCGCTAGAAGACCGACATAGCAACAAGCGCAGCGGTTGGGACCAGCGGCCACTTACACGGACAAAGACGGAGTATCCTAGGTGATTTTTCACATGAGGAAACATGGTGAAGAAAATACCTAGACGTATTTTCTTCAACGTGGTTGTGGTGTGGTTGAGGTGGAAATACTTGTACTTTTGTTTCATGAATGGCCGCCGTACGTGATACGCCGTAGGTGTACTTGCATAGTGCATACAGGGATAACCGTCGGTTGGTGCCTCATTTCCTTAAAACGCCTAACGGGCTTCTGCAAGTTGGCTTCGGCCCCTCGTACGCCTTCCAAAGGTCCGGGACCCCAGGGTCCCAAAAATTGTCAAAGACCAAAAATAAATAATAATAATAATTAATTTTATTTCGGACAGAGTCCATAGGGTTAGTAACAATTTTACGGGTTTTTTTTACGGGATAGTACGCCTACAGTTTTCATATTATTTAGAACTCAATATTTAGGTAGATAGGTATTTATACAGAGTCAAACATAGGCTAGCAAAACTCCACAGACGTGTCTATCTAAAAAAAAATATAAAGAAAATATGTTTTGCAGATTTTTTTTCTGGATCAACGACTGAGTTCCGCTTACTAATTTATTTTGACCTTGTAATAGTGGCTAAAGAATAACTGCTGCACGGGTCGATCTTCAAGGTAAAGCAACGCTTGCCGAGGTCGGTCCGTGGATGGGTGACCATCCCTTACATACCGCGTGACCTCCGTGCCTCGGAAAGCACGTGAAGCCGTTGGTCCCGGCTGTCATTTGTATAGGTATCTTTGACAGTCGTTACGGGTCGTCAGAAGCCTGAAAGTCTGACAACCAGTCTTACCAACGGGTATCGTGTTACCCAGTAACTGGGTTGTGGAGGTCAGATAGGCAGTCGCTCCATGTAAAATACTGGTATTCAGCTGCATCCGGTTAGACTGGAAGCCTACCCCAACATAGTTTTTAAGGGGTAGGAAAATGGTCTGTGAGTTAAGTCTCTCATTGAGTGTTTCATAGTCATTCATTCTAGCTGTGATAGCCTAGTGGTGTGATCGTCGGACTGCCAAGTCATAGGTCTCGAGTTCGATCCAAAGCCATGCACCTCTGACTTTTCGGATTCATGTGCGTATTGTATAATTATCACTTGCTTCAAAAACGGTGACGGAAAACATCGTGAGGAAACCGATATGCCTGAGAGATATTTCTCGAAGGCATGTGAAGCCAAGTTAGAGGCCCATGGGCGGCTTTAAAACTCTGACACCAGGTTAGTCACTAACCACACGAAAAGAAGAAGAAGAAGTTATATAAGTTTCACTATTAGAAGTAAGTAACATAATTATTCTGCTTACCCTCACGTGACCACAGGCGTTATTTGTGTCACGATAAAACGCAGAACAACAAACCTACTTGCAGTCAACACAATTGTTATAAATAGTAGCAATACAATATTTATTCTACGATCGTTTGCCTATTCTTATGCTAATCGCTAGTTTGTGCATATCTAGCAATGTAACGAATACTAATACTGCAATTAATTTGCATATACCACACCGCGAGTTTTACCCACTATCTGTTGGAGTGCGCCATTTCTGTATTGAAGAAGGATTTTCTGAGCCGAGTTGTAGTAGGAAAAACACGACGAACAGAGGGTCTAGTGTGAGTTTTGTTTAACCATCTCGATTTCACGCATCGACTGCGTTCGGCGCTCTGATTGGCCCTTCACTGGCCTTCACTGGTGATGGGCCAATCGGAGCGCTGAACGCGGTCGATGCGTAAAATCGAGATGGTTAAACGTAACTCACACTAGACCCTCTGGACACTATCAAAGACTTTCGTCTTTGATAGAGTCCTGTTCGTCGTGTTTTTTCATGAAACATCTTTGTAAGATTTATGTTATAAACCCTTTAAAAATAGTTCATTGGTGTCTATGTTAAAAAGAGCTCTTTTCACATGATTTTAGGTGCTTTCCATCTTGAGATCAGACGGAATTTGTGAATTTTCGGAATGACTATAGTTTGGCTGACAAATTAACAGAGTGTTTTTAAAAACCGTTGCCAATAATATCAATAGCCTGGTTTGTCGCATGAATTATCAAAAGTAATAATACACATCTATTATTATCTAAACTTACACTTGAAATTACTGGTATACACTAATCTCAGGGCACTAACTTAAGTACATTAATTTTATAATGTGTGTATTAATCAATCTGCCTAGCCTTTTCCCGACTTCGTTGGGGTCGGCTTCCAGTCTAACCGGATGCAGCTGAATACTAGTATTTTACATGAAGCGACTGCCTATCTGACCTCCACAACCCAGTTACTGGGCAACACAATACCCCTTGGTAACACTGGTTGTCAGACTTTCGGGCTTCTGACGACCCGTGACGACTGTCAAAGATCCACGAATGACAGCCGGGACCAACGGCTTAACGTGCTTTCCGAGGCACGGAGGAGTCTCGGTATGTTAAGATGGTCACCCATCCACGGACCAACCCCGGCAAGCGTAGCTTAACCTGATGGACCGACCCGTGCGACTGTTATTACTTAGCCACGAGCTCCTCATCACAAGATATGATATATTTATGAATAAAATACTTATTATAATTTATTATGAGTCACATAATGTTAACGATTATCGGTGGTACGTATCGTAGACAACCTTGGAACGAAATGGTTCCATAAGGGCAAAGTTCTGACTTGGAAATTCTGTCAGTCGTCTGTTCATTGCTCCGAAAGTACAATATACCTACTAACTACATTATATTAACAATATACATTTTCGGTCGAACTCTAACTTACCATACCCTACGTATGATAAGTTAGAGTTTGACCGAAAATGTATATTTTTTCGGCCTGTTTTTCATTTTCGGCCGAAAACCGAAAAGGATTTTTTTTTCTGTTTATCGATAGTCAGGTCAGAAATGCAGTGGCAATCTTTTAATCATTATATTTAACTGAGACCACCAAAAACATTTCATGTACAGTAGGTTGCTAAGACTAACATAACGCTTTCGCTGTTAAAAAGTTATCAGATCTAATGTAGAGCCATGCCCCCACCTCTAACTCTACAAGGCCTAATTCTACAAATCTTACATCTTGGTCAAAATCTACCGCCAGATTTTTTATTTTTGTTGCTGAAACTGATATTTAATCTTCACGAGACTTTTCCAATAAACTGTTGGCTGTTTTATTAGTTCGCGTTGCCAGGTACGAAATAATTAGTGTTGCTAGACACAAAAAGGAAAAAAATGTGGCATAGAATAAAAAATCCCGATGTTACATAATACGTTTCTTTACAGTTTTCTTTCGGCGCTAAACGATTCCTTAGACAATATACCTACTATATTTTTTATAAGAAAAACCTGTATAGCGGAAGATTTACTAACACATATGAAACCATTTCAAATAGAATGACGGAACCAACACCAATAAGTGTATTGGCCATAAGACAATCTTCCACCAACAAGCCAGCAAACAAATGTTTGCCGTGTCATTCCCACACACCCAGAGTATTCGCAACTTGTTACTCTGGTTAAAGATACTCGTCGCGAGGCGGCAAAGTGATCGGGAGTTGGGACCAACTTCCCCTCGGGTATTGGGGTACTGGTATTATATGGCTTTTATAAAACCCAAGCTCCTGACACTTTTGATGAGATCAATAGATGAATAACGAGGAACGTTTACAAGCTGTTTGACGATGCAATTGAGTGACGACATTATGTAAGTAAGTATACGTATGCAGTAAGACATGGATTTAAAAAAAATTGGGATAGTGTTGCCATAGCTAAAATTGCGCATCCCTCTATTGTACGTTAAAGTCATTTTAAAGTAAGACTTATTTGGATTGGCGCAATAGGTAATTAGTTGAACCCTGATATATGAACGTGGAAATTCGTGAAATCAGAGAAATAACTAGTTGATACTTTATTTCACTTTGTAAATATTTAAACTTTGTTGAGAGGCGTGCAATTTTTGTGTAACTTAAGGCCTATTCAAACCTGAGCGATATTCGCTGCCGCTGTGGGTAGAGGTACACATACCGCGCGAGTTTCGCTCAGGTATTTAGTATCAAGTACCGCGGCTAGAGCGACCTGAGCGATATTCGCTGCCGCTGTGGGTAGAGGTACATACCGCGCGGGTTTCGCTCAGGTATTCAGTATCAAGTACCTCTCTGAGCGAAACTCGACTACCGCGCGTTATTCTACCCACAAGGATAGCGAAATCCGTTTTGTTGTGAACAGTAATATTACCGCATACCCACTGGGTTTTCTCTGCCGCAGACGGTAGCGAATACCGCTTAGGTCTGAATAGGCCTTTATTGTGTGACTGTCGAACTACATCGTGCGGAACTTTTCGGATTCATGTGCGTATTGTAGGTATAATTATCACTTGCTTCAAAAACGGTGAAGGAAAACATCGTGAGGAAACCGGCATGCCTGAGAGATATTTCTCGACGGCAGCCAAGAAGCCAAGTCAGAGGCTCATGGGTGGCTTTAATACTGACACCAGGTTAGTCTAACCACACGAAAAGAAGAAGACTTTTGAGCTATATCCCTTAATTAATTTTTCATACCTAATTAGGTATATTTTCATGCCTTTTTTCATGGTGGTAGTTAAAAAAGTTTTACCATTCATTATTGTTTATTAGACAGTGATTTCATTGCTTTACTTCACCTTGTACTTATTATATTTCTCTTCGTCTCTCCTTTTATAACCTAAATACAGAACCATTTGTCACTAAGAGCTGGGGAGGTATATCGATTTATCTTTTTAAACAAGCCCGGAGTATTTGCAGACAAGTTAGTTTTCAAGTGGAATATCTATTAACACCTTATGAAAAGAAGTGACAGGAATGTACTTCGTTCTGTGACGGTTTGTTAAAGAATACCGTCTCGATGGTTGCCGCTTGGGGAAATGGGGAATACTGTAAACCAGTTGAACAGATATCGATCGTACTGATATTATGAATGCGAAAGTGAGACTGTGTCTCTGTTTGTTTCATGATTAAAATAAGCAGTTTTGGGTTATAATAAGTACGAAGGGTAAATTAAAAACAATTAGTATTACTTAAGATTAAGTGAAACTGATTTCGGGCCCCCGAGATGTAGGCACTGTATAGTTTGGGCCTTGGGGCCACTGTTCAAATAATCATGATAATTAATCTAGGTACAGAAAGCATATAAGATATATTTATTTGTACCAATAAACAGTTTGTTTCACACAATTTCAGTTTCGAAATGTAGACACTCCCTTTTTAAACCCTTCCAAGTTTAAAAGAGAGAATAAACATAATATCTACATAACAATATTTCATGAAAATAATGATGGAATGATAAAAAAAAAACAAAAACGTTATGGGTCCTAACCCATAGATATCCGATCCTACCTTTACCTACTCCATTTTTAAATTGGCTCTATTAATATTAATGAGCTGGACCCGCCAAAATATTATTATCATTTTATATTTGCACTATTGGGAACAAAATACATATTTCACGTGATTTTTGGTTCAACCATTTTTAAACGTTAAACATTATTATTTTAAATCAACTAAAATGCCTTCTTAATCATGTAACAACAATAAAATGGTCAGCTAATAATGTTACTTAATTAAAATCTCAAAGCAATGATATTGATTTTGTAGAACAGAAAAACTCATTCGTTTCCAGGTGACGCTAAGCCAATAAATAAAAGCTGAAAGGTGGCCCTCGTGAAAAATACATGTTAGTGTAAATAAAGAATGGTTTCACGTGAAATATGTATTTTGTTTCCAATAGTGTAAATATAAAATGATAATAATATGTTGGCGGGACCAGCTCATTAATATTAATAAAGCTATTTGAGAATGGAGTAGGTAAAGGTAGGATCCGTAACGTTTTTTTGTCATTCCATAATTATTTAAATGAAATAATGTTATGTATTATGTTTGTTCTTTCTTTAAGATTTGCAGGATTTAAAAGAGCTCGTTGTTAAGTAATAACAGACGCACGGGTCGATCCATCCGGTTAAGCTACGCTTGCCATGGTTATTCCGTGGATGGGTGACCATCTTTACATACCGAGATTTCTCCGTGCATCGGAAAGCACGTTAAGCCGTTGCTGTCATTCGTGGATCTTTGACAGTCGTTACGGGTCGTCAGAAGCCCGAAAGTTAGACAACCAGTCTTACCAAGGGGTATAGTATTACCCAGTTACTGGGTTGTGACCAACATAGTTGGGAAAAGGCTAGACAGATTGACATTTTCTCTTAGATTTGCAAGGGTTTAAAAAGAGAGTATCTATATTCACAAACTGAAATTGTATTAAAATGAGATACTTATTATCGGAACCTGAAACAAACTGTAAATATATCGTATAATACTTACTTTTAATTACGAAGAATTTTATTAACCGGTAAAGCCCTGGGTGACCCTCAAGCACGTCAATTAGCACGTTAATTAGTTGTTTATCAGGCCTTTAACGGTTAAAAGCAAATACACAAACTAAAAAGTAGCTCATTTCTGAATACGTTAGTTAAATATTGACATAATAACCAAGCTTTTCCTCAAACAAGTATTAAAGTGATATAAACATGGCGCTTGTCACCATTTGGCACCATTTCACTCCAGTAGATACATATCTTCAGGGCTTTGCCATCGGAATAACATCATGTCGTTAGACTATTGGCTAGCTCTATTATCATATTCTAGCAATGTCTTGTGTATCTCTGATTCAGGACTAATAATTGCATGATCTGTTCTGATTCTATGGTGGATAAACTTCGATAATCATTGATGGATTGTAGAAATTACATGTTTTATATTGATATTGATTTTTATCGTATGGATCGGCGTTTGTCTATCAAAGTTCCAAACACAAGTCCCATACATACATACACATACATACCGGTCAAAATGCAAATGCCTTTGCTTCGCCGTAGTCGGCTAAAACAACACAAAAACATTTTTTTACATTTTTGACTGTCTGTCGGTCTGTTAGTTCCGGATAATCTCCAAAACGGCTGGACCGATTCTGATGGGACTTTCGCTGGCAGATAGCTGATGTTATAGGGAGTATCTGAGGCTTTTATTTTAGAAAAAGAATTAATATTGACGCGGGCGAACGTCATACGATAGAAACCTTCAGGATAGGGGTGTCCTTCAGAAGGCTGATTGAAGGCCCCTATAGTTAGGTAGGGATCTTTTATGCATCACTTAAAGCCTCCAATTTATTTTGTGATTCAAATAAATCAAGTAAAGTATGAGCAGAGTATGAGTATGAAATAATTTTATTGTTCTTGTTGAATTAGCTACAAAAGCGATTGAAGATTAAATTAACTTAATGATTAAGCTTATTAATATTTTACAGTGTTATCTCTCTAGAGTCTAGATAAGCCAGGCAGGACAGCAGCCTACGTTCTAAAATATTTAAACTCCTACGCTAAAACGTAACAAACTGTGATTAGGCCCGACTCTGACCTTTGTCTAAAGAACTTCACAACAACAATATCTTGGCGAAAACTTTGCAATAATGAACATTGTAAATAAATCTTATAGCGGCTGCCCGCGAAACGATACTAATCAAGACTAAAGAAAAGTACTTGGCAGAATAGCGTGGTGCCGCGGCCGTTGCCGCGTGGGGGATCGAGAAACGAGTTCTTTTTTTAAAGTGAGTGCGCTTATTTTATTTAATCTGTGGATTAAGAATGCTTTACGAGTGTTTTGTCAATGGCGATAGTGTGATTAAGAGCGAGCATTCTGAAAGTAGGCAACGTCGCAAATAACTGTCAAAAATTTCGCTGTTTTGATTAATTTGCCAATATTACTATATGGAAATATGAAATAACGCTCTATATTGAACTAAAATATTGATTATGAAATGAAATTAATACTATTGTAATACTGAATATTTAGTTTTTGATGTAAAAAAAGAATTTGGATATTTCCCAAATGCTCTTTCGTTACTTAAAGCGGTTATAACATCAAACACAGTGTTATAATTCCAATTCATTATTAATATTTTAGTTTTTATTAACAAATGAATAAAAACAGGTTAATATTTGACGGCTATTTGCGACGTTGCCCGCTTTTAGAATGCACGCTCTTAAATTAGGTGTGATGTTATTTTTTTAACGTTGAAAGTTTTTCTGAAAAGCACTTTATTTGTAAAAATCAAGAGGCACAAGGGACTGAAAATGCGGAATATTGGTAGATCGTGTAATTTTTATCTTGTTAAAAAGTTAATGTTTTTGGACTTAACTTCTTTTATGTTATTTACTTATACTAATAAATTGTGCATTTAATGCTTTATTAGTGAGTTAGTACTAGAAGTATTTAAAATTCAGTTTGAATAGAGTTTAGAATTAGAATTATAAAAAAAAAAATTGTAAGAATGTAGTTTTACATAGTATGGTGTTAATATTTCATTAGTTCTATACATTTTACTACAAAGTATATGGTGTACAATAGGAAATACTAATTTATTTCTTCCAAACAATATTTTATCACATTTATTCAGACTTGTACTTTGCAGACATTTCGTAATCTCGTCAACTTTCGAACTTCCGTCCCTAATGTTTAAAAACACATTATCTCCTGACCCTGGATAAAATATAATCTTCGGAGGATCAATATTGACGATTAGACATAGACACACGATGCGGAATCATGGCCCCATGGCCCCCATGCTTGTGTCAGTGAACTCGATGCATCTATGGTGCACCACAGACAACACTTAGATGTAGGGGACAATATCGAAGAGCTATTTAGGAACGTTTTTGTTATGGGGATTCGGGTGCCCACAATTTAGGAGCTGCTTCTAATCCGATTGAAGTGAAGATATTACGTTTTAGATCCTTGTGTGTACCCCAGATTATATTGTCACCTTCTAGTGACTTAAATTCTTGATTGATTACAAATGAAGCGTCTTTTAATACCTATTGTTTGTTGTTAACAACTTTTTTGACAGCTAAGTTGCATGAATTTGCAAAATTATTTTGAATATTTAATTAAATTAACTTTTTAATCATTCAAAGCTTGTCTCTGTCGATGTTGTTAGGCATCAATTTAAAATCCTTTCAACCAATAATTTTTTTCAACGAAGGAATGGATTCTCAGTATCTAAGTGTGTATTTAATTTGAAACAATATCCTTTACTTCAAGTTAAGCAATGTTGAATTAATTAATCTTTATTGTAATAACATTTTGAGTTCGAAACTTTGTAAAAGGAAGCAATGGCGTCTCGGAGAGTACCAACCTTTTAACTAGACGAATTGAAATTATAAGAAAATAATGAGTCGTTTTCTACCTTTCAAACTTCGAATAAATAAATGTTTAAAAATGGAAGGACTTCAAAACCTGATCGTTTTAGAATTTCTTAGAAAATCGTCGTAAGTTCCGAATTTAGTCCAAATAAATTCTCATGGTAATGGTAACAGTACCCAATTCCTACTTACGGCCAAAAAAGCTATAATCCATCCCGTATGTCCACCCTACTTATGGTTCTATGGGGGTATCGATTATTCCCCGCGCCCGCGCCCCCCGCGCCGCCGCCGCCCCTGCCTCCCCCTCGCAGATCTCACCTACGACTACTCGCCAGCATTCCCACTTATTTCCAAACTTACTTGCGTAAAAACTAGTGTTGATTTTTTTGTGGAGCAGAAACAGCTTTATAGTTTTTTATCAGTCTCGCCTGCTATTTTGTATGACCAACTTTTCTTAATAGATGATAGTTGACGCGGTATTTAGATTTTCATTAACTTTTGAATGCGGAATGCGGATACGGCAAAAATTGAGAAGAGTTAGGTTAGGTATGCAACAGTTAGAGTGTTATTGATGATCTAATCAATATCGTTTCCCTTTTTTTGTACAAGCCTAGAGTAAATATTGATCGGGTGTCTAAGAAGTAGGGCGTCATAATTTGTTTAAAATTAACTTTATGGACTCAGGTCAGATTATTAAATTATAAACGTTAAACATTAGGTATTAAAACGTAAGCATATGTAGACAACACAAATAGCCCTTGAAAGATATATTCGGGTCGTCTATGATATCCATAGATTAAAAAACAATTTGTATTCCTATTTTGAAATGGCCATAAATACAGGCGTGTCTATGACAAGGGTCGACACTCGTAGAGGCGTGCAGATAGAATGACATGCCACAGATAACAATTTTTTTGTTTGTTGTGTAAAGCTTCGTGCAGACCAGCGCGACGCGACGCCGCGACGCGACTCGAACAATACAATTTCTAAGAAAACTTGACGGTATAACAATAACCGGTGTCGCGTCGCGCGACAAGTCGCGCTGGTCTGCACAAAGCTTAACTCGCTGAAGTTCATGATATAGGTAGATAGGTAGTTCAGTATATCATTCGTAGATAATTATGCATAGTTTCTTGTTACTTTTCAGTTACCGTGTCTATGTTGGAAGTATCTATCTACTTACTTACCTAATGTAACATTAACGAATCTTACATTTAATTTTTAGGTCATTTATAAAGATTTTGGTTATCCATTTAATTAAATTTTAAATCAAAATAGGTGCATAGGCGTTATCAAAGTACAGGAGCCATATACGGAACTCTTATAACTCAATAGAGCCCCTTTTGCTTCAAGGTTTCAACCAACCTTTTTTTGTTGATAGCCAGGGGGCGCGCATTTGAAAAGAGTGTTCCTAAAACAAAATGCGTTAAAAAAAAGTTGAATAAAGAGATGTCAACACGTTGTTGTTTTTTTGTGTAGTTAAGGTATACATAAAATACCTAGGTCAGTTGGCTTTAAAGGCTCGTTCAGACCAGCGCGACGCGACGGCGCGACGCGACACGAACAATACAGTTTCTAAGAAAACTTCACGGTATAACAATAACCGCTGTCGCGTCGCGCTGTCGCGTCGCCCTTGTCTGCAGAAAGCTTTAGGCTCGTGCAGACCAGCGCGACGCGACGGCGCGACGCGACTCGAACAATACAATTTCTAAGAAAACTTCACGGTATAACAATAGCCGGTGTCGCGTCGCGCTGTCGCGTCGCACTTGTCTGCACGAAGCTTTAAAATTGAACTAAATAAAATGTAAGCCTAGTAGGTACCCTGCTATTCCTACTAACACCTAAGCATATCAACAACTTATTCTGTGATTCGTTCTAGAATTTTCATGGTAAGCTAGATCAATCAATTTGCCCATTACACTCTAGAGTTCAACCGAATTTAAGTTTTCGATTTTCGGCCAAAATAACCATTTTCGGCAATTTTCGTTTTCGCACGATTTTCTATTGTTATCTGCGTAAAGACTAGACACAATACATTGAAGTTATGATGATTAAGTGCATCAAATAGGTTATCTTATTAGTTTAGCTTTAAGACCAATTAATTTCCGGCATTACGCAATAATTAGATATCTCTCGCTATTGTCCTGTGCTCTAATTAGTTGTAATTATGAAATAATGTGGATGGCCTTAACTTTGTGGCCCGCGCTCGGACTGGGCCATCAAGTTGACATTACAACAAAGCGGGCGCAATGAAATAATAAATTGTGGAAGGAAATTAAATGAAATGGGTACTCTAATTAAATATTATATCCTTGGTTTATGTTAAAGTAGTGACCCGCCCATGATGCGGACGGGTGCAATGGCGACTTGTAAATACATGGAGATGTCTGTGCTTTATCTAAGTTAAATATTAATGTTTTATACACATAACCTTCTGGAATAAATGCTCTAAATGATAGCCGCATCAAAATCCACTGTGTAGTTTAGAAGATCTAAGCGCTCACACAGACACACGAAACGCGACATGTTTTTTATACTATGTATGGATTATAATAGGGTTGCACCCTAATTGCGAAACATAATGATGGTTGCAATAACTGTTACTGAGTTGGAAAAATAAAATCATAACTTTGTTCATTTTGAACATACTATATATTACATTCGGTAATTGGGCGACCGAGCTCTGCTCTGGTGAAAATACAGAATGTTTATTTAATAGTATAGGAAAGTTCATATTAATTCCATGCTGCGATGGTAGAAGGTACTTACTAATTCCATGTTGCCATGATAAAATGTACTTATTAATTGCTGGTCCTACTCCATAGGATAATCTAGAATCTAGACAAAATCAAACTGGTTGCTAATTTAAGTTGTTTTTTTTTCTTATTTGAAATTGATTTTACATTCTGTGATTACTGTGTGATGTTTGTAAATACGCCATACCCTTGTATTTATCATATAAGTAATTAATTTATCTGTCGTTGCTTCATTAACACGCTTTTATTAGGTCGACCTGTATGTATGTAACTATGTAATCAAATCTAAGAAAACTAATTTAACCATCTTCTAAAGATCGTAGCGTTATGAAAATTGGCAGTTGTATGTGATTTTTTTAATTCTTTTTATCTATAGCAATTTTTTATTGTTTTTCTAGGTGCATTGTCTTCACTTAAAATTATATAACTTATATACCTACCTATACAAAATATTGTAAAACATATTAAAAGAGTAACGGTGGAGTTTCTTGCCCATTCTTCTCCACACGAACTACATTTTGGAAGGGCGACTAGAATGAATTAAATTTTTTGTAAATTTTGACGTTCTAAAGTGCCTTACAAGGCTATTTGAAATAAATGATTTGAATTTGACTTTGAATTCCGTGCTGCCATGTCATTTATTTGTGTATTCTTTCGTCGACAAAACCCGTAGAAAACCCTTTTCTACTGGTTTTGTCGACGGAAGCATTTTTGTTGTTCTAAACTTCGGGCGACCGAGATCTGCTCGGCTGAAAATACGGAGAAAACGAATTTTCCCAGATATGAGACCTAGCTACATCGATTTTTCGCCCCCGTCAACCCCTATATTGCAACTTTCATCGAAATCGTTAGAGCCTTTTTGAGAACGTGGTTACAAATATATATAATATATATTGCTCGTTTAATAGTATAGGATCTAAATAGTACGGTTCAATGCAATAGATATTGTTGAATTGCCGAAAAGCTATTGTGATTACGAGAGGGATAAGTAATTAGGGTGTAGCCGTGTAGGGTGCCAAATGTCGGGAGCTCTGGGTTTATGAGAAAATATGTTAGAAGAAAGATTTCAAATCCAATCAAGACCATTTTTTACTGGAGTTCTATAAACTGTGTGGTTATCATTATGCCAAGTTATATGTAGTAAATAATTAAAAATTTATTTAAGAGGCCGTGCATTTTGATCAATTTTATTCATTAGTTGTGAGAAACTGAACTGAACTGAGGAAAAAGAATTTAAACAAAACTATTTGTGATTTGAAAAGTCAAGTTTTTTGTTTTGTATGTGGCTGAAAGGGATTTTTCAAATAATGTATTAATGGAAAATCACAAATATTTGCAACAAGTTTTCCGAAAAATTACGCGAGACTGACATTTGATCACTTTTTTTACATGAAATTACTTTTCATTTTGAACATTTAAAAATATCATCAGCATCGTTATATGGTCTACTTACATTATGGCTGAACTACTTTTTTCAACTTCGATACAAAATATAGCAGAAAAATAATTTTGAAAAGCCATTTTTTTTAACCTGCCTGTAATGTATTTTTTTCTATTATTTAGCAAACCATATCAAGAAATTTAACAATCACACATCGGTCTTCAGCTATCCTTGAAATAAAATATAAATTAAATTTTATGATTACATAATTATATACAATAATATCTTCATTAAGTAAATCAAAGGCGAAAAAAACCATATTTTCGAGAGCGCAAAAGTGATGCAACTATTAACAGGTGCTGTGACTGACACGAATGGTTTAGCACCACGAAAACTGTGCTTTTATACCGCAGACTAAATTTTTCAATTATGTTAAGCTTTCTTAATTAGATAAGGTATTGGCAAAAAGAGTTTTTTTCGTGCACGGAGCCTTAATTTTGACTGTAGGTTACTTATAAAATAGCCCGTTGATGACCACTGGGGGTTAATCACCAATACGACTCCCATCATTAAATTATATTAATTAAGTAGGGTGTCAGTATTTGGAGGCGGAGGACGCTGTTATTTATCAAAATCCTTTTACGTCATCTTACGTTTATGTACCTAAGTCCCTATATTCCTAGTTATTTTGTCCACCTAACAACTGTTGGCATCATCATCGCACGGGTACCATTCCAATTCCACAAAACAGACACATAATATCGACATCATCTGTGTGACAATCCACGCAGTACATCCGTATGCAAAACGTGTTCATGTCAAAGGTATATTTTTATTGGATTCGGGTGTAATATAAAAACATCAAGGGCGAACTTAATAATGTTGAGGTTGAAAGTGTAGCATGTAGTATGACTTACTTGGTACACACACATTACACACAAACATTTATGTAGGTATTATGTATGTACGGAAAGTATTACTAGTAATACCTACTTGCTACAAGGATTTTATATTTGTACATATTTGTTTTGTAAAACGTCACTCAATTAAAAACACAAGATGGCGGCGTTAGTTCTGATTTTGACTACGCGCCAAAATACCTTTGAAGCGCTATAATGTAGGTGTGACGTAGTTGCGCAGTAGGTACGTAGGTAGTACATGGGCTTCGGTAGGTAAGCTTCACTGTTAAATATGTTGTGACCAGTAAATATGTAATTTTAGGTCGACACAAGTTGGTTGTTGATTTTGGTGTCTATTTTGAGACAGTTTTAGAGACGCGTAGTCGCGCAGCTGTAGGTACGGTTTGCGATGGTAAAATCCTTACTCATCAATTATTTTAGCTCTGATTACTAAAATGTTTACAAAAATATTTTGAAACACTGTAGCTAATTAGAGCCAATACACAAATTAAATGCAAAACTTTATAGGAACGGAACGCTACGCAGCGCACTGCTACGTAATATCTACGAAAGTTCTTTGTTCGTATTTCGTTTCGTAGACAGATCGTGTTAAAATCCCATATCAAACATTTTCTTTATGCAAGAATTTAACACATTAACCAACAAAACGAACAGTTGTTTGATAGGCCTCCATTAAAATGCTGTTCTCAAAATTCTTTTGTACTAATTACAAAGGCGTAAGCGAGTTAACGACGCCCATCAAAGCGTCGCACCGAAAGAGAGTGTGGCTTATCAATTATGTACAAAAAATATTACTATGAAAATTCTTATTATAAAACGGAGCGAGGTAACATATTTTATTTCGTGCGAAACGCTCGGGAGTACTCGTTCTCGCAAAATGTTCGACTTGTCAGCTCGGCGGTCGGTCAACCAGTCTGCTTACCCTACGCCCCGCTAGTTCTACATCTCCCAACTTAAAACGACCTTCCCCACCCCTCGTAACTTAGATAAAACGACGCATAATGGGGTAACGGGAACCAAATTCAGGGGTCTATTTAAACTGGCTGTGGAAACAACCCACCGTAAGATTTTACGAAAATTAACTTTAAGGGGCACTTCAATCTGAACCTTTAGAAGATTAGGGTTTTCACATAAGCGTATACATTAGGCGCCTTTTGGTCATTCGTGTGGTTTCGCCAATCTTTGTTACAGCCCTGATGGGTATTCAATCAAATGAAATAGAGTATGTTTCAGTCAAATATGAAATCATGGCATTGTTGGATTTTGAAACCGTACGATTTTCAATTATTATTACAATATGATTCCGACATTTCGTAACAGTGTTATATTTCACGTTTCAATGGAGAGATGAGTACCTACCTATTTATATACGTTGTTAATGGTAATTTGATCATTGTTAAATTGTAATTTTTGAAAAGGTTTATTTTGATGGCTGCTAATTATAAGTACTTAATAGTTTAAATATGTTTTGGATTAACTTTGATTTAACAATTAATGGTTATTACAAACGGGGTGGCAGGAATATCGACGCGAAAACTGTTGCCATGGATTCAATACATGATTCTGAAACACCCTTTTTTTTCTTTTTTTTTTTGGAGTGGGAAATTATCAAATATCTTCTCCCGCTCTGGGCGGAGCGGGAGGGCGTGTCAGACTTTTACTGACTAAAGGCAACGGAAGGAACACGGGTGGGTTTTAAGGCTCCTACAAACAAGCACGACGAGCGACGCGACACAAAGACACCGCTTGGCGCGCGACGTGCGGTGTCTTTGTGTCGCGTCGCGTATCGCGCCTGTTTGTAGGAGCCTTAAAACCCACCCGTGTTCCTTCCGTTGCCTGTGTGACGGGGCCACGATATCCCTTTCGGACAACTCGTCTCGGCAGGTTCTGAAACCCCCTGCGTTGAAATTATTCGTCAGTTATTTAAAAGAAACTGCTGTGCCATATATTTTGACCGCGTAAGTATTGCACCTTTCTATGAAACAGCTGTTTATTTCGCACTGGGCCAAGCGTGGTGGATTACTGCCCACTCCCTCTCACAGAGAGGAAGCCTGTGTCCCAGCAGTGGGAACATTATAGGCTATTATGTCAATAGAGCAATGAATAGTTTGTTCGTCGTTTTCCTCTCGATTCTTTGTACTCGTGTACGATGTCGGTGAAACACGATTCTTGATAAATTCTATTGTTGACGCTAGCGAGCCTGTCAAAAATCTTTATCCAACCGTTCCTGGTTTCGAACAAACAGACAAAGGAATTTAAAAACAGCTGTTTTCGCTTTACTTCCATGTAGTTAAGTAAATAAGCAAGTGAATTTGGGCACTTTTGGGTATACAGTACATGTTTTTTATACACTGTCTAGTAATTTAATTGTGTTTTCAGTGGCCATCCTTTCCATACTTTGCATCCAGTGTCCATCCTTTGCATCCAGTGACCGACAAAACAATTTCTTTGACAGAGACAATTCTTCAATTCCGCGATCAAATTCAAATCCAATTATTTCAAAAGTATTTGTTTGTAAGTAAGTATATTCTCAAATTATTAGTTTTATTTTATTAAGTGAATTGTTTTGATTTTATGTATTTTACTTTCTCTCTACTCTTACACACATCTGTCTACATCTCTTTTTATCCTCTGTCCTATCGCAGGTATGCTGGAAGAGATTTCTTTAGAAATAAGCATCACCTTTGTACGTATTTTTGTGTTCTCTTCTTCTTGTCTGTCTATATGTGTGTACATAAATGGTTATTTTTTTTTTCATTTAATCGTAAATAGCTTATTAGCTTACATTTTTAGCTTAACGTTAGAAACAGGGGCAATATCGTACTAATAGGGATGAAGACAATTTTTTTTTTTTTAGTCCGTCATGGCGATTATTGTAAAATATTGGACACGTATTCTTTCTGCTTTTTCGTTATCTAAAGATTACGGCGATACATTGAGTTAAAATGTGCCAGGACGTCACGAGTATGTAGATTGTATACTTACTTGTGACGTAGCGACCCCCACTCCCCAACTTAAAATGCGTTTTATCTAAGTATTTTTGTATATGATAAAGCAAAAAATACATGGCTAATATTTTTTTATTATCTGACTGACGGACTAATTAGAATTTATTTTTATTACCCAGGCATCATCCCTATTGTTACCTTATAATTATAACTGTCGAAGTTATGACACGTTTCGGATCGCACAAAGTCACTTTGTCAAGGGGAAACAAATGGTTACGAAAAAAAGGTAAGTATAATTGTTTATCCACCCCGCATACCATAAAAGTAGAAAGGGGGAAAGGGTATTGTCGTACTAAACGACACGTTCGGTGCAAGTTGTCACTCACCACTTATTCATATAGATTTCTTTCATTTTCAGCCCATTTCTGAACAATAAAAATAGATTTAATAGAAAACTTAGTACTTATCTATAAATTACATTACTTTAGCTGTAAAAAACATTATACTTAAATATTTAATAACCATCGCTTATGCACAGACAGTCCCACATTTCATATTTCCATACAGTATTATGGCCAAATTAATTGAAACAGGTAAATATTTGACAGCTATTTGCGACGCACAGTGTTCCAAAAGCCTCAAAAAATTTCCCACTTGGGTTTATTGCATTTATAAGTCAAGAAACGTATTTAAAAAGCACGAGTAGAACTCCCACGTATTTATCTCTTATAGTTTTTTTTATATAAATTCACGAAAAAGACGTGACTTTTCCATGAAAAAAATGAATATCAGTTCTCAAAAAGTAGTTGTTCAAGATAATAATTTGAAATTAATATTATTAATAGAGCTCATTTGAGAGCATATTTACACGTTTTTTTTTTTTTTTATCTCTTTTAGTTTCGGAGTAAAAAAATTTTTTCTTATTTTTGTTTTTATTTTTTTTCTCCGCAAAGACGCAAAAGTGCGACTTGGGACTAGAACTGAGATATTGTCCACAATAAGGTCTATTACTCATAAAAAAATCAAGTCGCACTATTGCGGCGTTTAGGAGAAACAGGTGTTTAAATCTTAAGGTCAAATAATACACTCCAGGGTTGTCACTCTGAGGTCAAATAAATAAATACATATTTTATTATGAAATGTGTATTGCATGGACGTCTCGCTCAAACTATAGATTTACAGAGCATATAATAATTATATATATATATAGTGTTTTTTTTTATTTGGGACATAAGGAAATTCATAACCATATTAGATACAGAGAGACTGTCTTAGGAAACATTTATTTTTGATTTGGAAAAAATGGCATAAAAAAATTTTTGGTCAACCGCGAGTTGGCCATTGAGTAATTTTGATGAAAAAATGTTTTGATGATTGTATCGGAAGAAAAAAATCAGGACAACGGAAGTTAGTCAAATCTAATGAAAATATTTAAAAAATTCAAATTTATAAAAGGTCAAACAAAGTGACAGCCCTAGCATTAATTTTCAAAATTCTATTTCTCCTAAACGCCGCAATAGTGCGACTTGATTTTTTTATGAGTAATAGACCTTATTGAGAACAATATCTCAGTTCTAGTCTCAAGTCGCACTTTTGCGTCTTTGCGGAGAAAAAAAATAAAAACAAAAATAAGAAAATATTTTTTTACTCAGAAACTAAAAGAGATTAAAAAAAAAAAAAAACGTGTAAATATACTCTCAAATGAGCTCTATTAATAATATTAGTTTCAAATTATTATCTTGAACAACTACTTTTTGAGAACTGATATTCATTTTTTTCATGGAAAGGTCACGTCTTTTTCATGAATTTATATAAAAAAAACTAAAAGAGATAAATACGTGGGAGTTCTACTCGTGCTTTATAAATACGATCCTTGACTTATAAATGCAATAAACCCAAGTGGGAAATTTTTTGAGGCTTTTGGAACACTGTGCGACGTTGCCAACTTTTAATATAAGCCCTTATTGTAAAGGTGCACGTTTTTATAAATAAACGATTATTATTATTACTATCCCAATTTTGACAACTTTCGTTTACCATATTTTCGCCTTAAATTAATTGATAGGTATGACATACCTACCTACAGTCGAATTTGCATACTTACTGTAGATTTAACTAAATAAAGAAAGCAGGTAGGTAATTTGATGTTCACTCTGCTAAAACATTATGTTTTGATCATCAGCCTACGGTAGTCCACTGCTGGACATAGGCTTCTCCAATTGCACAACATTCAGCTCAATTCTCAGCAACTATCATTCAGCTGCTACCAGACACCCTGGGAAGATCGTCGCTTCACCTTGCCTGTGGACGTGTGGAACATTTTATTTTCATCGATGACGTGGGGCGACCGATTAAGTAAGATATCTTAATCTTACTTAATCGGTCGCCCCACGTCAACTTTGATTTCAGTGTAAGATTTTTTGGTTGCAGACTTGCCGAGTTCTCGAACCGCGAATCTTCTATATATATAAAAGGAGAAACTGACTGACATATCAACGCAGAGCCGAAACTACTGGGACTAGGAACGTGAAATTTTGCACACAGCTTCCTTTTATAATGTAGGGGGGAGCACTAGGAAGGGGTTTTTGAAAATTCCACCTTTAAGGGGGCGAAATGTGGGGATTTCATTTGTATGAAAAATCTTATTCCTTGAGTTAATAAACTTGAAACTTGGCACAAAAAGTACTAGGCTTGCATGAATTCAATATAGTATTTTAATCATTAAACTTTGTGCACAATTTCTGAGCAGTAACCTAACAAAAAGTACTAGGCTTGCACGAATTCACGATAGTATTCAATCATTATGTTATGCTACTAATAGGATTAGGATGAGGCAGACATATAGTTTATAACCTGGATTAATTAACACATAGGATACTTTTTATCTCGGTAGAACGTTTCCATGGGATAATTTCCGACAAGCACGCGAGCCAAGCTGCGGGAAAAAGCTAGTTATATAAACAGCTTCATCAAAAATGGCCAGATTTCTTAATATTTCACAGAAAAACAAGGGTGTGTGTAGGCAGTTGTTTAATATCGAGTAGGATTGATCGTTGAGGCCGAACCGGTCTAATCCAGCGACCTTTACATAAGTGGTATAGCGGCGAAAAAAATGCGGGTTTACTTTCATTCTCAACAGCTAACCATTACTTTTTGTTAAAGGTATATTGTTTTTTTAAGGTGTATTTTGTATTTTGTGGTGGTTGCAGCACCTGTTTAGTGAATTGATTTAATCTGTTGAGGTTGGGACAGGTAGAGTTGAAAGATTTGAAGGGTTTAGCGAGCGGTCAAGAGACTGGATTAACTACCGACGTATTCTGTTAATAAAAAACTCACCGTGAAGTTAGGTGAAGTGAGCTGTCAATAGTGCCAATCTCTAGCATTAGGTGGAATGACAGCTCACTCCACGCTCACTTCACCTAAGTTTTCACGGTGAGATGGTTACAGAATAGCACTGCAGGAGTTGCGTTTTGTATCAAAGTCGGTTTAGTTTATTAGAATTCAAAATGTACATCTGGCTAGGACCAACGTCCTAGCCATATGTAAATTTTTCCATAAACCGTAAATAACCCTATTTACGGTTTGATAAAATAACTCTTTAGAGGTCTCTTGAGACGGCAGTACTAATAAAATTCATGGCGCCGCAACTACCATCGAAGTTCATATCTAACCACCGTAAGGACTATTCTTGCTTGCAGCGGTTGGTGGCTATAGAACCGGGCCGGTAACAGATGTGGTCATCGTGTTCACGGGATTTTGTTTTGAAACTGGTTAGATATGAACTTCTTTGATGGTACGTGTAGCACCCAACTTGTCACAGAACGCCTTCAAAGCCATCAAGTTTCAATACGTCATTGATGTCGTAGAGCTGAGACGCACGCTTGCTTTGTATGGAAAGCGTTGACAATGCCGCTTCTAGCTACGGCCGCCGAGGCTTCTCCGTGGTCTGTGGTAAATAGCTACTAAGCGTTTGAGTTTCGAACACTCTCGATAAAGAAGAAATGGGGGGAAAGTGCGAGCTCTACACATAGCTACACAGCTACATAGTATTATTCTGAGTACCGACTGATTGCAGGTTACGGGTGTATGGCGCGTTTTCACATGGCGCGTTGCGTTTATCTCGTTGGAAAATGCGCGTCAAATGTTTGTCGTCTGAACTTACTCTGTGTTTGCGAGAATTCTCCATTTAATATGCGAGTTATTTTACACCTTACTTGTTATCTAGATGAGGTGTTAAACGTCGATATTACCGAACATAATATGTTGTTTCATGATGCCCGCAGCTATTTTCACGAATTTATAAATGACACGGTTCATAAATGTTTTCGTGAAAATTTACTTGGAATTTTCTTAGCTTAATGAATTTGTATACAATAATTGTAAGGAAGTTCTTTTGTTAATCTTGACTCATTTGAGAAGCTTTTTCACGGGAAGTTCAGAGTATTTTTAAAGTTTATCTTGGAAATCACAGACATCGGTAAAGGAAAATTCGTGAGGGAACCTGGACTTATATATAATACTATATATATTACATAGTTTTATATAAGTTTGAAATCGCCAGCCCGTCTTGAGCAAGCGTGGTGCTCATCAATGCTCATCTCTGTATGAGGAGAGGCCTTTTCCCTGCAGTGAAGCATTAAATGCGTTTATACAGACAGTAGCAACGTCGCAAATAGCTGTCAAATATTTCGCTGTTTTGATTAATTTGGCAATATTACTGTATGGCAATAAGAAATATGGCTAACTAGTGAACTAAAATATTGATTATGAAATGCAATAAATAATATCGTACTTAGTTTTAGATGTAAAAAAAGTATTTGGAAACTTTCCAAACGCCTTATTTACACCTAAAACGGTTACAATATCAAATTCAGTGTTATAATTGCAATTCATTATTATTATTATACTAGTTCACTAGTTAGCCATATGTTTTATTTCCATACAGTAGTAATATTGCCAAATTAATCAAAACAGGTAAATATTTGACAGCTTTTTGCGACGTTGCAAACTTTTTGGATGAACACTCTCTGGTATTATTATTATTCTTTAAAACATACCTGTGCAATATTCCTTACTTCAACGAAATCGCATTGAACAATAAGACCTCAGCCTTAACCATTAAAGCAGGATATTCGGTAATAATAAAGTACGCAACCTTATGGGGTATGTGCACCTGTCCATATATCTAGGGTGGTGGGGCGAGTTATTGTCCCATCTGGCGCGAGGGTGCCAGAGAATAACAAACACTATGAAGTTCACCGCCATGGTGCACCGGAGGTACTCATTGATATTAACGTATTTGTGGGGAATATGGGCTATTTGTTTTTGGATTCCCGGAAATTGTAGGTTCTGTTACTGCCTCATTGACTTAGAGGTCACAAGCGCTATTGCCGAGCATGAGGTCCTGGTTCAATTGTCAGGTAGGGAAAAGTGTTATTGGGTTTTTCCAACTGGAATTTCTCAGTTGCAGCCCGGAGTCTGGATTTGTGCCCGGTTGATGGCAAAAGGCTCGTCCCCTATTGCTTGGGACTTAAAAACAACATACAATAAGTTATTTCTTAAATTATAAGCAAAGTTCGAAATATGAAAGATTTTTATTTATTACCTCATGATCTCAATAATAAGGACATACAGTGATCTGCGTGTCCAATATAATAATGCGTTCAGGATACTGTTGGGGCGGGCGTGGCGATGTAGTGCGTCCGGTATGTTTGCGGAGGCGCATACTGATGACTTTTACGCCATAATACGCAAGAGGGCCGCCTCCATGAATGGCCGGCTGCGCACCGCCACCAACAGTCTCCTGAGCGTGTTTTCAGATCGGTGGGACTCCCCTCTGCTGCGCCACTGGGTGAGAATCCACACCAATTTGCGTTTTTAATTAATTTTTATTATTACTAACACTTAGTCTTTAAGTTATCTTGTATACTAACACTATGGACGCATGTCTGAAATAAATTATTTGAATTTGAATAACAATTGAAGTGTTTTTGTAAATAATTTTAATTAGGTATTTTTTGCATGTTGAAATATGTAAGTAAGTAAAATATGTGGAAGTTTTTTTATATTTATGACCTTTAAATACCATATTTTATGCAAAATAAAGATATTCTATTCTCGTTGTTTAAAAACCTTAAAATTTCACCACCTGTTTTTTATTGGTCGCCTTTAAACGACGATCAATACTGGGTAGGGAAACGAAAAATAACTCAGATTTATAAGTCTTTAATCATAATTTGTTTTAAATTATTATTGAACTTAAGAAGACTTAAGTAGTTCCTCCATTATTTCTTTCACTTATTAAATAATCTATCTATCGCTGATTTAGATACTTTTGATCTGGTCCTTTGTTACCTACATCTAAAAGTTTTTCATTACCTGTATCGTCGTCCTTCAGAGGAAACCTTAGTACTTATTTATTTATGTATTCCCGAAATTCCTGTACGAACACTTTGTTTCGAGAAATATCTTGTGAGTTCAGGGTAGGGTTGCCGATTGTACTATATAATATCCTACTTTATTACGAGTTCTTCTACCATAAGTATAGCTTTCGAACAAATATAGTATACAGTAGGCGAAACTCCTATATTTTGTTTCTAGCTAATAGTTGATTCTTTTATATTTAAGAATGCATCGAAAGATATTATGAAGGATGCGTATGAGGTCAATCAATCTGCCTAGCCTTTTCCCAACTATGTTGGGGTCGGCTTCCAGTCTAACCGGATGCAACTGAATACTGTATTTTACATGGAGCGACTGCCTATCCGACCTCCACAACTCAGTAACTGGGTAATACGATACCCCTTGGTAAGACTGGTTGTCAGACTTTCGGGCTTCTGACAACCCGTAACGCCTGTCAAAGATCCACGAATGACAGCCGGGAGCAACGGCTTAACGTGCTTTCTGAGGCACGGAGGAGTCTCGGTATGTTAAGATGGTCACCCATCCACAGACCAACCCGGGCAAGCGTAGCTTAGCCTGATGGATCGAACCGTGCGGCTGTTATTACTTAGCCACGAGCTCCTCAAGAAGGATGCATATCCGGTACGACTCACAAATGCTTCCATATGAGGATATGGAAGCATTTGTGAAGGCATCATGAAGGCATGATAGACGTGCTTGAGGAAGCACGTCTTCTTTACCATTATCGCGACACCCGGTCTACTCCTTGATATGCAATGGCCTCTGCAGCACCATGCAACATGAGGCTCCAGGGGCTAGTGCAAATCTTGGGGTTCATTCGATTTCTATCTGGTTAAACCACGCTGGGATCGGTGCATTTCATTCATTCATTAAGAATGCATCCAAGGGTTTTAAGATAACTATTAAAAGCACTGAATGTAGTAATTAGTATAAACTACTCATTTCTATAATAAGGTATTGCCTACTTAATATTTATACATAGTTAAGCATAAGAATTATCAGCCTATAATGTTCCCACTGCTGAGACACAAGCCTCCTCTCTTCGAGACGGAGTGGGCTGTAATCTACCACGCGGGCCCAGTGCGGGTTGGTAGATGTCACATGTCTTAGAACTTTTGATTCTAGAGGACATGTCGGTTTCCTCACGATGTTTTCCCCACCGTTTTGTCAGCAGTGGTGATGAAATAATTTACACAAAGTAACGCGCCTATCAGGATTCGAAGCTACAACAACTAGTAAGTCGAAGCAGTTACCACTGCTCACATACATTTTTTTTTCTTCTGATATTACTAACCCTCTACGCCTCTGCCTAAACCCTTCGGGAAATATAAGCGTGGTGTTATCTTATGTTACTAGACCTGTGTCTTATCCAAAAATACTATATTTAGGTTGAAAAAGTTGACAACCCTAGTTCAAGTCTAGGCCAAGTTTCTGTTACACGTGTATTTTGAAAATAGCATTGATGGAATGGGCGGAACACTGTGGTCGACACATTATGAGATAATGTGAGCTCAAATTATATACCTACATGTATGTAGGTACCAGGTTATAATTATGTTCAGTTATTCAGTATATTTTATAATGCTTGTTAAAACGCCTAGTTTATTTGAGAGGTATACCATAATAAGCATAACACTTCTAAATAATTTTTTGATTATAAAGAACTTATGTTTGACTAACTGCTGGCTACTGCTTCGTCTGCGTGGACCCTAATTGTTGTTCTAAAATAAAAGTCAGTTATCTGCCAGTGGAAGTCTCGTCAGAATTGGTTCAGCCGTTTCGGAGATTAGTCGGAACAGTCAGACAGTAAAAAAAAAAATGTTTTGAGAGTTCTTCTTTTCGTGTGGTTAGTGACCTGGTCTCAGAGTTTTAAAGCCGCCCATGGGCCTCTGACTTGGCTTCACATGCCGTCGAGAAATATCTCTCAGGCATGCCAGTTTCCTCACGATGATGTTTTCCTTCACCGTATTTGAAGCAAGTGGTAATTATACAATACGCACATGAATCCGAAAAGTCAGAGGTTGAAGTCGGGTTTGAACTCGAGACCTATGACTTAGCAGTCCGACGGTCACACCACTAGGCTATCACTGCTCCCGATGTTTTGAGTACCTACCGTATATACTTTCATATGCATTTAGTAAAAAGCCGTTATTTTGATAATACAAACAGGCACTTCAATCTTATTTATTTGTATAATATATTTATACATGTTTAAATGTATAAATGTATAGATATTGGTTTACAAACAGAGTATGATTGTTATAATTACCAAATATGTATATCTTATTAACTCCTGGGCATTAAGATTACTAGGTAAACCTTTTATGAAACCTGTTGAATAACATTATCACAATTTCGTGAATTCTGTACTATACCTACTACAAGAACAACAACAATAACAACATCAACATCAACAACAAAAGGCAACGTTGCAGCAACTTTTGTGAGTGGCAAGTATACCAACATTTTCTTCTGTGAAATTCGGGGATAGTTATAATTTACTATAAAGTTTTGTACTCTGCAAAAAAAACAAAGCAAATAAATTTATTTTATTTCATTTCATTTAATTTCTGTTTGATACATCGACTTAATTACAGAACTGAATTTAATGACATTCTAGCGAAGAGGTAACTAAGTAGGAAATAAGGTTTTCAAGGAAATGCTAGGACTATGCTACCTGGCGCTTATTACTTCGTATTTGACGGTTTGATTAACAAATCCTTGTTAACTTTCCATTAACTAGTTTAGATACGTAAAATGAGAGGCTCCTGCACCTAAAATTATTTTCATGTACTTACAAAACCGACATTTTAATACGAGACCATTTTTTACCCTTGATAAACCCAGACCTCGGCCCAAAGCGACAGTATTCCTAAGGTGCACTTAACTTAACATAAATATATCAAAACTATGGTAAAAAACAAAAAGCCTTAAAAAGTCCCCAGTATAAAGTACCGGGCCGCAGCTGGCTCGTCGGCGCGCGCGCATACTACCACAGCAGAGACAGAAACAGAAGGTGAACTACCGTCTCATTTTAGGAGTAGCTGTCGTACAAATTGGTAGTGTCAAGAGATGATGGGGTGCAGCCATCTTTTTGCACCCTAATAGACTCTAGGGGTTATGTCAAGCCTTTCTTGTATTCTTGAATCGCTCAGGAGGATTACAAACCTAAGAAAAGGAGAAATTATATGTTTTGTTCTTTCTTTGCGTCATGTGTACCGCAAATAAACGTATTTTCTTTCTTTCTTTCTTTCTTTCTAGATACACAGGACATTGGACAATAAAAGAACGTGGACGGGGTTAATAGGAGATTTTATGTTACAAACAGTTCGATTCGATTTATGTCACCGTGGTGATTTTTATTAAGGAGAATATACCTAAGCAATTTGGGTTGCCCACTTCTGGTATTCCTGCCAACTCCTCCAATTTTAACATATACCCTATTTTACAAAATAATCTGCTGGCATATTGAGTTAAACCGGACCTATTCACTTGACTTCAAACTGCTCATTTTAATGTAACAGCTGGTCCTTCTGTAATTGATTGCTTCATGTTTTTTTCTCCGGATCGCGGGGCGGGGTGAGTGACCGACGTCGGATGCGCCGGCGACCCCGCGTGCGACCGATTTCCGCCCAATTCCGCACTGTGTGTGCCCACCCTTAACGATCAGATACAGACACAACCACGTGTTACGTTTGACAGTTCGTCTATGACGCCATCTTGGATTTAGATTATTTTAATTGACATTTAATTTGGCTTTGTATAAGATGTTTATCACGTGTTGTAAGGTTATTAATTAAGTTAATTTAACAGGGCATTGGTTGAGGTGTTGATCTATCAACACGGGGTAGTGCGTTCGAGTCTTTCATGTGGAACTATTTTGTGGTGAACCGGTAAGCCCACCTTCCTTAGCGTCAAGCATGAATAACCACGTTGTCCTGTTTCCTTTATCATGTTCAGAGTATGTAGTCGTCTTGGTTTCATTATTTTTTTATTTAATAGGTTTGTCTGTACCTACGTCTATTTGTCATCTTTTCACGCATTAACGCTTGAACGGATTTCGATGAAATTTATCACACAGGTAGACCATGACCTCAATTAGGACGTAGGATACTTATTATCCCGGTACTATGTTCCCGTGGGATAATTTCCGTACTCAACGCGGGCGAAGCCGCGGGCTAAACCTAGAAGTAATAAAATAATTTAACAAAAACTCATGTGAAACGAACAATATCGTAGTTAAAATGACGCAATCATTCCCAAATGCGAGCCCACTTCCGTTTTGCAGGAAAGAGACAGAAGACGTTGCTAACAATGACCACGCTATCAAAATTCTTGCAAGGACTTGAATTGAAGAGCACTGACCTGTTTATTTCTACAGAAATAAAAATAGGTAACTGGTAAACGAATCTTTTAAAACTTTCGAGGTTTGTTTAGCAATGAAAAATTTAAAACATAAATTCACACAATAGTGTTTATTCTGGGCCCTGTTTAATAATACTAACAAATTGTAAATTATAGATGACAGGCCAACATTTTATAAGTTTCTGTTTAATAAAAATTACAAGTTACAAATTTTGTCATGGTGAAAAATTTATTAAATTTGTAACCTGTAGCTAAAATTTTACACATTTCTGTATAATAAACATGTTCACTTTACAAGTGTAAGGTTATATATTGGTAGAAAAAACTACTTTATTGAACACATAATTGTAACAGACTACTTACAGTAAGTCTACTAAGTAACACAGAAAAGTACATACTACAATTTACAAAATATGTATTTTGTAAATTGTAGTATAATAATTCTGACAGGTGGTCTCATGGTGTGTCAAAACTTTACAATTTTGCGCCTCAACTAAAGAAATTAAAATGATATATGCAAAAAAATGGTTCTAACAACGAATAGTGAAAGTATTGATATTAGTGATGTCTAAGTGATTGAACGGTAACGGCGAATTTTTTGTAAAAGGATACATTTTACTTTTAATGTGACAAATTTTACGATCGACGCATAATTTTGGGTAAGCAAGACTACAGCCGAATATTTGATAACATAAATAGCATTTACTTGAACACAATACGAAGAGAAACATACCCCTTACCAGACCGAGGAAATTTTAAAACTTACATGTTATGTAAATTGTAACTTACAACTACATATTTGTAAATACAATATTGTCATCGAAATCACTGGCGTTTTCTACATATGTAAATGTTTATTTAGCAGCATTTACAATGGTGATAATTGTAAGTTATTTTCTTACATATTTGTAAGGTTTATTAAACAGAACATGTAGTAAAACTTAACAAATAATGTGACTTTTTTTTACAAAAATGTAGGATTGTAACGTTTATTTACAAAAATTATATATAGTTATTAAAATTATTACCTTTTTATTTTCACTTTGTTTGTTATTTTTGAATAAATATTTAAAATTGTTAACCCCCCATATTGGTACCCAAGATACAAGCTTGCCTAGTTTAAGTTTAAGCACAGTTAAATACACGCAGGCAAAATGATTTTATGGACTGCAAAAATAAGTTTGTATTTCATAGTGCTTCTCAATGAAACTGAGAAAAACAAGTTATTTCTGCGGTTGTAACAGAAAATATTATAAATATATATAATATGTACATAGAAATATCAAGTACGGACGAGTCATAAATATTAAAGGATAGTCCCTCAATGAATGCTTAAGTCGAAATTTACCTACGAATTACCTACGATGAAAAAAAGGTGAGAGAGAAAAAAAACTCGGACATCTCACTGTCCCTTCGTTAAAGGTGTTCTTCAAACGGGAAGTAAAGCTGTTTGTAACTTGCTATGGCTAAGCTTTACACATTTTTTTTTACTAAAGTACCTACCTATAGGTATAGTAACTTAGCTAGGTACAGGTGCGTAAAAGTCATTGTGTTGTATTGCAGCATTCTTTGTAAGTTATAGCAGAAAAGAGACAGTATTTAAAAAAATATAAATTAAAAATTACGAGGGGCCCAACCTCCATAATAAGGAGGTCGACACAGACAACTTTTTTTTGACAACCAAATAAAATAAAATAATAAATATTAATATGGCGGTTACATAGATAACAGACGTAGGGTAATACCAGCCTACTAGTGTCCCAGTGCTGGGCAAAGGCTCACAGGGTTCTCAGGGTGCTCAAGACGGGTTGGCGATATTAGACTTACATTAAATATAAGTTCAGGTTTCCTCACGATGTTTTTCCTTCACCGATACCAATCTTCTTCTTCTTTTCGTGTGGTTAAGCTGTGTGAGTTGTGTGTGTTGTGTTATTGTGGCGTGGCTAGTGTTGTTGTTGTCTGGTATTTGTCGTTGTGTTTTGTGTTGCTGGTGGGTGTGTTGTTGTTGTTGTTGTTGTCCTGGTGTGTTGTTGTTGGGTGTTCGATACCAGTGATATCCGAGATAAACTCAGAAAGTACATTTTAATAAGTTATATATTTTTTTACCTTTATTAATTTAATTCTTTTTAGCTTTTATTTTAGGTGCATCGTCTTCACATATAATTGTAAAACATTTTTAAAAGAGTAATAGTGGAGTTTCTTCTAAAAGGTATAATGTCGTATGGAGAAGAATGGATTCTTCTCCATACGAAATTATATCTTTTGGAAGGGGAAAATATTATATTTTTCTGTAAATGTTGACTTTCAAAAGTGCTTTTTATCAGCCTATTTGAAATAAATGATTTGACTTTGACTTACAATAACTTAAGCAATTTAGTAATGCCTCAACTAATATTTCCCTACTCGTGTAAACTAGGGCAAAGAACTACCTTCAAATAGTCTAGAATTTCCAGACTAGACAAATAAGAAAATGTCTGGAAGCGTATTCTCAGTTAAAAGCATTGACTTACATAACGGTTCGCATACTATATTATGTACTGTGTCCTCGAATATAAGTGAGTGTCTAATTACTTCAAATACTCATATTAGAAGTAGAGGAGCTCGTGGCAAAGTTATAACAGCCACAGTTTCGCCGGGGTTGGTCCGTGGATGGGTGACCATCTTTACATACCGAGATTCCTCCGTGGCTCGGAAGGCACGTTAAGCAGTTGGTCCCGGCTGTCATTCGTGGATCTTTGATAGTCGTTACGGGTCGTCAGGAGCCCGAAAGTCTGACAATCAGTCTTACCAAGGGGTATCTTATTACCCAGTTACGGAGTTGTGGAGTTCAGATAGGCAGTCGCCTTATGTAAAATACTGGTATTCAGCTGCATCCGGTTAGACTGGAAGCCGACCCCAACATAGTTGGGAAAAGGCTGGGCAGATTGATTGAGTCGCTGACTGCAAACTTACTACACTACATGTACGAATTCCACACACAAGCACATTGAAATATGAAGCATTAGCTTTAGCATTAGACTGCGGCTTCTTCTGCGAGGACTTCAGAATTGGCAACAGTAATTAAGGTCACAGATATCGATATCCGTCCATTTACCGGGATAAAAAGTATGCTACATGTCAATCCAGTTTATAAACTATCTGTGTGCCAAATTTCATCTAAATCCTTTCAGCCGTTTCCGCGTGATTGTCTAACAAACATACAACCTTTCACATTTATGTAATTACTAGCGACCCGCCCCTGCTTCGCACGGTTTTTACGACTCGACAAAACATCGAGATTTCTTAAGTAAACGTAACTTTAATACTAACGTTATTATACACATAAACCTTCCGGAATAAATTCTCTAAACGATGGTGGAAACCTCATCAAAATCTGTTGCGTGGTTTAGGAGAACACCGCGGACATACAGACAAACACGAAAAGCGACTTTGTTTTATTTCATGAATAGAAATAGGATAGAGTTAAAGGGAACAAGTTAATAAACCTAAAGCTATATAAATTCCTAATCTAAATAATGACCTTAATACCTATACATATTTCTAATACAAGTTTTCAAAACATATTTTATCGCTTGAAAATACCCATCCATTGCTAATTAGCGTCACTTATCATCAAAAACCCGCGTCTGGCCGCTCGTAAACGATAAGCCCGTAAATTCATCATTTTACGATATTCCCCGTTCCAATACAAGTAAAAACGAACCATTTTACGCAACATTCGTTAAATAAATAACTAGCAAAACTCTTAGAAACTAAAGCATGTAGACTAGTTCCGCTTTATTATGAGTAAAGACGAAAAACCATTGAGAAAAATAAATAAAAACTAAATGAACTTCCCCCATTATGAGACCATTACCTCCCACAGATGTCGCTAAACAGATAACAATAAAAATATTTCTAACAGCGCGCTATCCAACTATCTTTCATACAAAAAACATATCGCGAACAAAAGTGGTTTGAAAATCAACACGATACAAAGCAAAGCGAGTAGTAACGACCTATATACAAATACCGTAAGTCCATTTAAGGCGATCCGTTGGTATCTTTCCATGTATTATCCATTGATTGTTTTATATGCAAGGTTAAGTTTTGGTTCAGTATGAAAACCGCAATGTATTTGACGCAGACGGGAGGTGACATTCTGATTTCGCATGCGCTACGGTCGTCTCGAGGGCATACTGTGTCTGTGTAGCAAAAAGATATATGTTTGGAAACAATTTCATTCAAATATCGACTGTACCTCGCACTGTTAAGTCTTAAAAAGGCATAAACCTCCTCCGGATATAAGTCCTTTTTGAAAAGAAAAGGCAGCACGCTCGACGCCGATCGGTCGCATTCGGGTGCCGTCGCCGCGCACGTGCACACGGCGGGAATGGGACACCATTAATGTAGGGCTGCCTCGCTATCTCCGATATCGCAGCAATGTTTTTACTCGTCGGCACTTCTAAAGAATAAGTTTTTAGCTACCATTACACATGAATATGATTGAAACTGCGTCCTGTAGACTTATTTAGGAAGTTCAGCGATTTTCAGGAACTTTACTACTTAACATGTTCCTGAAATCAATCAACTTAGTTGCCAAAAGCAACAATCTTTTCCTGAATCATTTTCATGCTAAGCGGATTTTTTCCAATCAATCTTTTATCGATGTTTGCATTATGAAGCAAAGTGTTGTTATAATGCAGACCGAGTAACCCTAGTAAATAATGCCAAAGAAATGTGTGGCACAACCATAAAACGCCTCTGCCAGAGTTTTTGTAACCGACTAAATCGACTGAATCCATCCATATGTTCGGCGACGCGTAGTTTACTCGTTCCAAGTTTAAAAGTTCATTAACGTTCAATATCCAATGTCGGCCAATATAATTTAAATACACAAAATTTTCCGGCCAATCCGCGTTTACATTTACATTATTGTTTGATTACTTTAAGACAATGTTTGTCCAACCTTTGTTCCAACATTATCTGATGAATACAAGGAGATTTAGTACATTCGGGCCAACAGTTGTGGTTTGGTGATGATTTCATTTGTTATTTTGTGAAAGGCGCTCTGTGCGTTATTATATTCGTACAACCTTGGTTGTTTGTGGGTAGTCACTTCATTCAAGACGTCGAGAATCTTTCTTTTAAATAGATAAACAAACTATTTTGTGGAGTGGAGTTTGTGTTGTCTTTTGTTTCTAGTTTTATCATTTGCGATACGATGCGCCCACCACGCATCTATAAGAACACGGAAATGTTACAGGTCTTGCTCTAGTTGCTAAGAATAAGTTCTGCTATAATTGAGGGTCATTTTGTCGTGGCTTTATGAATGAGGCTGAATCGACTTCTGGGTCAAGGCTTCAGAAGGGAGAAGGTCGTGTTCTGAGCAGAGTTTTTAGTGTTCCGTACCCGAGGGTTACCAAATGGAACCCTATTTCTAAGCCTCCGCTATCCGTCCATCCGTCCGTCTGTCTATCAACGGGCTGTATCTCATGAACCGTAATGGGTAGGTGGATTGTAGAAATTTTCACAGAATGTGTATTTCTATTGCTGATATAACAATAAATAATAAAGTTAATAATTAAAAGAGGTTCCCATACAAAACACGTGTGTTTTCGGCAGTTTTTGCTCGATCTTAATGCACTTGGCCCGTTTTTAATGTTATCGTCTTAAATATTGCACAGGAGGAACAAGAACTTGCCAATTTAACTTCTTTAGTTTAAAACAGTAGTTAATCTTAATGAACACGATATTGCCAATAATAGAGTTAATAGCAAAGGGATAGATTGTTTGAGAGCTAATAAAATTAACGTAGATATAAGCCGCCATCCCTTTTGTACTCGAGAGATTATTGATCAAAAGATTACAGAAGTGAGCATAGACAAGTAGAGTTTACAACTGTCCCCAGCTTTATGGTGATGACTGAAACTGTAGAATAATTAAACGGACAATTACAGCAGCCTATACAAAAGACTTTAATTATGTCCAATTTAGATAAACTAGGTACCTCGTAGACAAAAACATAGTAGGCATCCTAGATATGATAATGAATGCACGTCTGTGTAAGTATAGACAAAAATGATAGTTCACTTTTTGAATAACTAAAATTCTTAAGAAACATGTTTTTGAAAAATATTATAAAATTAAAATGAAAGTTTTTAAAACTAATTAGGTGACCTCGTGGCAGCATAACAGCCGTACGGGTCGATCCATCAGGTTTAGCTACGCTTACCGGGGTTGGTCTGTGGATGGGTGACCATCTTGACATGACCTTGACCACGTTAAGCCGTTGGTCCCGGTTGTCAATCGTGGATCTTTGACAGTCAGACGGGTCGTCAGAAGCCCGAAAGTCTTACAACCTGTGTTACCAAGGGGTATCGTATTACCCAGTTACTGGATTGTGCAGGTCAGATAGGCAGTCGCCTCATGTAAAATACTAGTATTCAGCTGCATCCGGTTAGACTGGAAGCCGACCCCAATATAGTTGGAAAAAGGCTAGGCAGATTGATTAAGGTAATAAAAAAACAATGGAATACAACATTGAATTTTTATATCTGGGGCTTAAAACGGCCGCTTTAGCAGAATCTTATATGGTATTATTATGAATCACACAAACTGTTACAAACTGACAATTCATAATATTATCTGCGTTCAATTCATACTACGCAAATCATCTGTTTGACAGTTTTATATTATATCGAAATAACCTTTAAACTGTAGAAATAAATAATAAAAAATCTCATTTAATTAATAAAAACTGTAAAGAAAAATTAATTTTAGTAAGTCTTTATTTTCTTCATGCGGCAATATTTACAACCAATATTATTGTGATATGAATTGATTTGAATATGATACAGCTGAAATATGTTTCACCATAGAGGAACTGCTGGGAATTAAGAAAATGAATTGCTTTTGGAGGAATTGCGTTTTAGGCCCACTGATCATTTGCAAAATTTGTAATAATTATTAAAGTTCTGACTATAACCAAATCCTTTGTCTCAACAGACGAGACAGTATGACTAATGGCAACGATGATAATATTATAATCATTTCGCACTAAACAGTTAAGTGGCATTGTCGGTACGCGTAAAAACCAACTCACGAAAATCTTTCCACTGCTTAGTATTCTGTGGTTTTCGTATATCTTAAATAATTCTTCTGTACGTCACTGAACTCCTACTAAACGGTTCCACCGATTTTGATGAATTTATTTGTATATGTTTGTGTATCTGTCCCTGGAAGATTAGAGGTTAAGTTCGGTTTACATTCACAATTGGACCCGGTAGGTGGCGCTGCGATCGAGTTCTAGGATAGGACAACGTCTGTCCGGTCAGTTAGTTTTTTTTTAAATATCGTGAACATGGTCATCAACATTCAGCATTATACTTGTTTTTAAACGATCTTCACACGAACAGTAGTAGAAAAATGTCCTTTATGTTAGTATACGCATTATTATTTCTTTATTAAGAGCGTTCATCCAAAAAAATTGGCAACGTCGCCAATTGCTGTCAAATATTTACCTGTTTTGTTTTTATTACTGTATGGATATAAGAACTATGGCTAACTATTGAACTAGAATAATATTAATAATGAATTGTAATTATAACACTGAAATTGATGTTGTAACCGTTTTAAGAGTAAAAAAGACATTTAGAAAGTTTCCAAATACTCTTTTTATATCTTAAACGAAATATTCATTAATTATTGCATTTGATAATCAATATTTTAGTTAATTTTTTATTTCCATACAGTAATATTGCGAAATTAATCAAAACAGCGAAATATTTGACAGTTAATTGCGATGTTGCCCACTTTCTGTATAAACGCTCTTAATTCCGAAGACAAAATCCCTTATTTTGTTTTTGGAATTGTTATAGAGGTTTTCGTTCTTCTTGAAAATTTCTCTTGCATCATATAATTCTGGGGAAAAAATAATAAGGAGGAGGTTTCAGGGATGTCACTTAGGAGGTCCTAAATAACAAGATAGCGACGTAAGTACCTACCTGCCTACCGGGAAGAGCTCTACCTCTACTGAAAGGTTTGACACCGTAAGGGGAGGTTATTGCCCTGTACTGGAAAAGTACACGTTAACAGTATCACACTATAAACCTGCAAGAATACTACTTAAATTATAATCTACATAATATTTATTCCTAATTAGTTACCTATTTGTTTCGTAAAGAAAATAAGTGTAAAATTAAACCCTTTGTTTCCACCAAAAATATTTGAATAAAAACCTGTTATCAATTTAATCGTATCATATTATTTAGTTACATGGTCTACTTAAATTATATTTGGTGTAAGAGATACATTTGTTCAGTTCAGATATTATTTATTTAGGCGGAGGCGTCGGTGAAGCCGACTTTACGGATTGACTCTGTTCACGCTTTGAAGGGACGCTCAAACATTTATGATTCCCGTGTGCTGTACATCTTATAATGAGTTTATATCACAATCAACTCAATCAACAATTTAAGGACTAAAAAACTACTAGAATATAATGAAACTGATGTTTTTGAACCAAAAGCACAAGGAAAATCGATGTTAGAATTGTGCGTCGTAGCATTCTGTACTTAGTTTCGTTTTCTGCTTATCCATATAGGGAAAAAAGTGTGAAAATGTCTAAGATTACGTTACTACACCACCTATAAACACGTAAATAAAAAGGAATCAACCATATTGTACCGTAACTTGATGAATTATTTTAGTTCGTCTCGCCGCACATAGATGGCGTTAGCGCCACTATCTTATTCAGTCACGGCGCGTTTGTATGCATGGCAGCTACGGGTATTGCTTCCCTGTTTGGCAGTACCTTAAGTCGAGCAACGGAATGGGAATGGTGAACTAGAGTATTATTGTTAGCTGGTTTAAATGGAAACATTTATTACAGGTATTTTAGGCCTTATTTCTAAGTCAAATATTTAAATGTAGACTATTAGAAAAGGTGATTAGTTCAATGACATTTTCAATGTCTGGGTCAATAGAGCTGACCTTGGTAGTTAGCTAAATCGTGAAATTGTTCGGTTTTAATGACATTGTACTACCTTCTATTGAAATTACTATCAATATATCTAGTCTAGTCCTACTACAGGGTAAAGGTACTACCCCTCCCTTTTCTGTCCTCTACTAAGGGTCACTCCTTTCGGTTATTAGATGACGTTTTGAAACTTTTTCTTCTTCGGAATTCATGAAAGCGGAGACGACTTTACGTCAGTACCAAATCAGTCAAGTAGGTACTACAAAAGCGTGCCAAACTTAGGTACATCCAATGTTGGTTCTAAAATCTCTAGTTGCACAGAAGAAATCTATTGTATTGTAGTAGCACTCGATCATTGCATTGTATCAGCGTCATCGGAGCGGCCGTCAATTTGGTTCGGGAGCCGTCAAAGCATTCTCGTCGGCCCTTCTACGAAAACAATATTTAGGTGAGCGGGGCTTCGGGGAGCGGGGTGGAGGGGAAGAGGGCGGGGGGCGAGAAGTAGGAAGGTATAGAAGGTTTACTTGTAAACTTCGTTTTAAAGGTAAACATTGCGGCGGAAAAGAAGAAGATTTATTTGGTTTCACTGTAAAACTATTATCTTTTAGTTAAAACTAGTTGACTTGACCGATTACTTTTAATACGGCTTCTTACACAATTCTAAGGTATTTATTGTCTAGTGTTTTCAAAAAGGTTAAATGAAAAAAAAACTATTAAATACATGTTGTGTCTTTTATTCGACTGCAGTGACCTTCCAAAATAAAATTAAAGTTCTCAGTGCTACGAATACGATATCATAAGTTCATAACTGACTTAATTATAGAGTACGGTAAGTAAAATCGATTTGTTTGGAGTCTTGAAAACGGTTAATGACTGTTGCAACTCTTTAGAATTATTTTTGTGAGCTTTTAAGGCTTTTATCATATAGAGCAGGGCTTCCCAAACTAATTTTTACTGTGACGCCCTTGGGAGTTTACCATTTTTTTGCGACCCCCACAACCTTCTAGCCAACCAGTGTGTAGTTCTAGCCTAGTAACAAGTTACTTAACTCCAAATAACATGTTTGCAACCTGTACTTGTTCTTTATTGCTGCAACTGCAGAAAAGTCTGTTTCGCACAAGTACGATGTCGCAAATGTTAATAGAACCCTCAATGCTGCAGTAATGATGGCAAGATCTTCATGAGAAACTGAGCTCAAAAATTCAAGCTGTTGTCGTATAGGAGCGGCTGGAGTCACAGGACAATCGCCTCGCGACGCCCCAGAGCGTCGAGACGCACAGTTAGGGAAGCCCTGATATAGAGTAAACCTTCTGATTGTTACGTATCACGACAAGCGAGATGACGCCGCGTTGACGGCGAACCGTAAGCACACACATGCGGTAACGATACGGTCCCGATAAGTGAACGTAATTTCCGTACTGATCCGATATTTATTATTTTTATACTGTTTGTGAATGACAGAATAAATATGTTAAAATGTTACAGATTTTTATATTAAGTGCTTTAAGACGATTTTAGTACTTGAAGTATCTTTTGTGGCTTACGCACCGCTTGCCATATGCGTTTACTAGTGTAGTAGTGCTAAGCCGGCGCCTCTTTATTCGGCGTTGGTCCAGACTGGGCGGTCATCGAACCATGCACAGTACAAGCGCCGCGACTACGCCCCATTTTGTAGGTTAACTAAGTTCTGTTTACATATTATGTAAGTAGTAGTTTTTAGTTCATTAAAAGGTTGCTTGATTATTAAGCAGACCTCAACATATTTGGGAAAAGGCTTGGCAGATTAATTGAGTGATTGCATTGTAGTTATTGAAACAATAAAGTGATCAAGCGGCTACGCGACTGCTACGCGCGGCTACGTGACGCTTCACCGCTGCTACGCACGGTTACGCGAGCCTACGCGCGGTTAGGCGCGGCTACGCGACGTCTTCGCTGCTACTTAGCGGCCAACAATGAACCAACAACGACCAGAACAGACATTTATTACTAGAGCTTTAGAGCATGATTGAATGCCCGAATGCCTCCCTTCAGGCATTAAATATAGCTACCAATATATTTGATACTGTTTAACCAAATAGCTGCAGCTATAAGGTTATACTAGAAATAAAAGGCTATCGTGTTTAGTTAATCAATGTAGCTATTAAGTGAACACCTATTGAAATCCACCAACGGGGATGTTTGTATGGAGGCAGTGATCCGTACTTAACTATGATTTGAAAACGTTGAGCTGTAAAAGCCGCCAGGTACTTTAAGTACTGAATGTGAGGACTATGTGGATATTTTTTTTTTTTTTTTTTTTTCTCTTTCATTTATTTTTTCTTTCTCAATTAGTTTTAATGATGGTCTGGCAGTTTGAGTAGTTGATGCGGTCACCCGAATATCCTTTCTTTGGTATTGTTCGTCGAGTTGAGCTCCTTAAGTTCTGAGTTGAGCTCCACGATTACTGACAAATGCTTGCACTGACTGGACAGTTCCACTCAAATCTGTGTGGTTCTTTCCTCATAAGACCATTTCAGACACTAATCTACATGGTCCTCATATGGTTTGACCAAGATTATGTCTGGACTTGAAAAGAGACTGCGACCTCTGAGTTTGTTTCGGCCTTTCTTCTCAGAGTAGTCAGATAGGAAACACCGACCTCATCTAGCTTATTTTTAATATGTTTTTATATGACGTGTAAAAGTGATTCCGATATCCTATTTACAGAATAAACAATTTAATTTAATTTCAGTAATATTGTATTTATTCATTCACTCCTACCTATACTCTATAGGTTTAAGTAGAACCTGAATCTGAAAAGTGCAAAGATAAGGAAGTTTTCCTTGAATTTTAAGCATCACAGTAGTGTAGTAACTCCTTGAAGATTTTCAGCTAAGGTTTTGAATTGCTTGAGTTAAACTCGTCATTAGGGAACGCCAAATTCCCGCCTTTAACGCTCGCTGATTTCATTCAAATTGTGCTTGAATTAGAGGAGAAAATGTTTAAATAAATATAAAACATTTGTACTAAGGGACATCTCTGCCTTGGGAATACGAGCGTGATGTCATATTATGTTTACAAAGGTATATTTTATTAAGATTAAGATTAAAACTAGCGACCCGCCCCTGCTTAGCATGGTTTTCACAACTTGACAAAACCTGAAAATTTCTATAACGACTGTCGCGTGAGCCTTGAGGTCGCAAGCACGACTGCTGATTTTATGTTAATATGACGTGTAAAAGTGATTCCGATATCCTATTTACAGAATAAACAATTTCATTATATTCTATTACATGTATAGCAATAAATCTAAACGGAACAAAGGAGCCTGGATCTCCCGACACAGGGAATCCTAGTATGAGATCCAGGAATCAACGCATTCTAATGTAATTCCTTAAACAATAAATTATTCTATTCTATTCTATTATGGTCCTGGGTTCAATCCTCAGGCAAGACAATTTTTCATAAGGTATTCCATTAGGAACTTGTCAGTAGTAGTCAGTTGGCTCGATATTAATGTGCTTGGTTGATGACAATAGGCTCGCCTACTATTTCACGGGACTTAAACCTAACTGGGGAAACGTGTAGGTGTAACACTAATCTGCCTACTATGTGTAAGTTTTATAATAATATAATTTACGAATAAACCTTCCAGAATAAATTCTCTAAATAATGGTGAAATCGGCATCAAAACTTGTCGCGTGGTTAAGAAGAACATCGCGGCCACATAGACAGACTCGGAAAGCGACTTTGTCTATATGAATATTATACTTACATGTAATCATGAAATCTTGATTTTTCTCAAGTCCTAAAAACCGTGCGAAGCTGGGGCAGGTCGCTAGTTGTCTGTAACTAACATACTTGCTTACAATTATTTTAAGAAAAAATACATCACGTTTCGTAACCGATTATCAATAACAAAATAAGACATATATCTACGCAGTAACAATTGATCGGGCCGGCGTGTGCGCATCGACCTCCGTATCCCACTGCCGAGGTGAATCAATCCGCTCAAGGTTCCGACAGTAAGAGGTCTGACCATTTTATATGCTAAACGCCAACAGCCAACGGCGATGCTCGCGAATTCTGGCTGTTTCTAAAAAAGGATTGTTCAAAACTGTTTTGTTGATTAGAAATGGAATCGAACTAATTCTGAATAAAAAAATCTTTGAATTCTTAATCTAAATTCTGTTTATATAGGTAATACAAGTACCTACATAAACTCACTCTTTTTTTTCAAGATTTAAATGAATTAATGAAAAAAATAATAGTATGTTAATCGATTTTAATTGGTGTAACTCGATTCGTGGCTTCGTGACACGTATTTTAACATGTAAAATTCATTAATATCGTTATTTACAACTTAAAAAAACGGATCAATCTAATTTTCTTCTTTTCACGGGTAGGTACCTACATTCTTCAAATGTAAGAAGAAACCGGGTCTTTTGAAAAGCTTACGAAGGGACAAGGGTCCAACAGGCAGCCCTTTCAAGAATTTTAATTTAAAACGAATTGGGAAATAACAAAATGATTATTGAGTTACATCATTATTTGGTGTCGTCCATTAATCACGTGATGTTTTTTTAACAACTTTTTAACCCCCCCTCCCCCCTCTGGTGATACGCGGTGAGGTTTTAGATGAACCTCCCCCCACCACAGAACAGTGTCTTAAACATTTTCAGAATATTAATCTAATTTAATTCTGGAAAATGAAGCACCGTGATCGTGATAAATAAATACACGTGGTACCTCACTACACCCCCTCCCCCCTTAGATATTTCGTGATTTTTACTAACCCCCTCCCCCCCTTTCGAGCCACACGTGCTTAATGGACGACCCCTTTGATTAAAATAGTGTAAATAAAGGCAATTGGTTATACTGTAAACGGCCTACAGTTTAGCCTTGGTAGGTTAGATTCATTCATGCGTTCTAACTGTGATGAAATAAAAATGAAACAATCGAAATCATTCACACTATTATGTAGGTACTATTAATAGTGCGTTCATTATAACTTGACCCGTAACTAGGGTTGCCAGGTGTCCGGCTTTACCCAGACATGTCGGGCTTTTTACAACCGTGTCCGGCCAAATATATACAACTTCGGCCTGTCCGGCTTTTTTTAGGCTGTTGGTTAACCCCGTCCCACCAAAAAATGCTGAATGAAAGCACACTAGCAACTCACGCGTACACGCATGACTCGCGATAATGAATAATAAAAAAATGTGATTCATAGTAAAATAACTTATAATTAAGAGTACAAGTAAGTCTCAAACGAATATATATGTAGCGTCAGGGTCCGACATTATTTAAAAAAAACACAAAAGTCTTCGCTCAATCACTTATTCTTTTTTAATTAAATAAACCTTATTTAATTTCACATTAATTTAATTTAAAATCACTAAATTAATCTATACTGAATATAAAAACCACCCGACAAATGATTACTAAGTGATTACGTAACGTGTGCACTGGGCAGCGGCCGACGAACGACTGAGCCGAGTCGCAGAGTGCGCTGCCTTATATAACGTTCGGAGTTGACGTGACGTCGTTCAGTTGCTCGTTCACCGCTTGCCCGTTGCACTCGCAGTTTACAAAATAATGACGGTGGCGCCGTCACGGCCATACTGACGTACGCTCGTCCTCGAGCGTCTTCCGAGCATCTGGGAACAAGACAACAACCTGTTCGTTCATCCTGACATTTTTTTTTATCGCTAATCTCTATCTATCTTTAACAAAAGGTTTCAATAATGTGCTGGTCCGATTAACCCTTCAGCTTTCCACAACTACTATGCTATCTCATCAGTATTAAAACTGGAGACGATTGTGCTAGACCGGATAGATATCCCTTTAGCGAATGCTAGGCCGGATATCAGTCCCTATAGCCAAACATGCTAGACCGGATAGATATCCCTTTAGCGAATGCTAGGCCGGATATCAGTCCCTATAGCCAAACATGCTAGACCGGATTGCAATCCTTATAGCCGGAGGGCTAGGCCGGATCGCAACCCCTTTAGCTGAGTCATTGGACCGGATTGTCCCTTCAATGACTCTTTCCTACATTTTTTTTTTTTTTTTTTTTTTCCTGTATTTTTTTGTTTCTCTCATTTTTTTTGTCCTACATTTTTTTGTCCTACATTTTTTTTGTCCTACATTTTTTTTTTTAAATTATTATTTACTTTCATCATGGTGTACAATGGCATCAGTTACAACACTTATTGACTCTGGTAAATCTGATGATGGACTTTCTATATTATCACTAGTAATGCTCAAGGTACGTGAACTAGCCGATATAGTGCTACTATTAGCAGATATAGTGTCGCTATCGGAAAGTTCATCCTCAACGTCACCAATCACAGCTATGTTATCATTATCACGATCAGTTTCATGGACAACATTACTCTGGCTAACATCCGCCGTCACGTCATCATCATTATAACTTTCGGCTACTTCTATAAAACCTAATGGGCCGCGGGGTACTTCGCGTAAATTCTCATGGGCGACCTTGTACGTTCGATTAGACCCGTTAACAAGTTTCAATTCGTACCTATCGTTTTCTAAGACAGAAGTGATTTTATAGGGGCCTTTATACTTTGGGGTCTAATTTAGTCTGGTTGTGTTCTTCGTTTTGAAGCAACACAATCACCCACCGAAAACCTGTCCAGTCGCGCTTTAGTGCTATCGAACCGTTTTTGTCATAGAGCCGACTTTTCGATTAACCGGGCTGAGGTTTCCCTAACTTGTTCGATATCTGCGTCAGTATCATCGTCGTAAGCAAAGAGACTAAGACTAAGGGGGCACGCTACTTTACCGACTAGTAATTCGAGTGGACTTGCTTTTGTTACCCTATTGACTGTACAGTTTAGTGCCAGCTGCAAATCTCCTAAGGCATCCTGCCACGACCTATCTTCGTTCACTTCAACCGCGGTAAGCATAGATTTTAACATGCTCATTGTGCAAAAAAAAACTGATTAACGTGCTCAACTTGACCGTTAGCTCACGATGATCCCGTAGCTATTAAATGAAGCTTAATGTTTTAACTCTCAAAAAAATCCCTAAACTCATGTGTTAACCTTTAACCAAAACTCAACAACAGTGCCTGTTCGACTCGGCCAATTCTGACCATTTACGGGTTCTAAATTTTGAGATTAGGAAACTAATCCTCAACACTTTATTCTTTTAACAAAAGATTACTTCTACTTCTCAATGAACTGCAAACTTTGATTAATCATAGCAAAAATCATCAACCAGAGCCATGTACCATCGTTTTCCAGACACAATCATCTTTTTCACTAAGATCTTTATACACTTGGAAACCCACACACGAGTAAACCACTCTAACGCCACGGCTCTCCAGCCAACCAGCAATCGCATTGCTCTCACACATCCAGTACATGGATCAAACTATGGTCTCTCTAGACCCCGACCTCCGCCAGTCTCTACTGGTATGGTCACACACAATACGGCCGATAGAGAACCCTACTCGCGTGGTTCCCATAATTAGGCTTGCTCATCACCACTTGATCACCATCTACTTCGACTGGTACATGACCTACTGGCATCTTTTTTTTTAACTTACCGTGAGTGTATTTGTAAGTACGGTTAGAATTAACAGCTTTTAACTTTAACGTATTGCGATCATCATTTAAAACTTCAGCTACATTAAACAGACCTCTGAACTTCCGATCTAACTAAATCCGAATTCGCTTTTTGTTTTCTAATTACACGAAATAGGCAACCGATTATTTTTATTTTATTTTTTTATAACTGCCTTTGTCCTATCAAATATTACTTTGCAAATAAGTGTCGGGAAGCACATCACAAAATTAAAACAAAGAAAACACAAAACCGATCTAGTTTGTGTTCGCTAATCGTTACGTTACATAAGATTAATTGTCCTGTGCTGAATACACGTGTTTGACCAATACCCGTCAACGTAACAATGTTATTAACTCGTTTGCCACTTAATTTGGCTGCACAAATGTCCTTAACTAACGAGCATTCAGCACCAGAATCGTAAACAAAACAATACAGATCACCAGATTGTTGTAACTGTCCGCAAACACCAGCTCTTTCGCAAGCATCTATGCGTCGCTCTTTCACTGGTTCAGCAGTACAAATATCCACTGTAGCACACCAAGCGCGTGTATCAGAATCTGTTTTGTCTGGGTCGATGTCAGGCAAAGTGATTGCAGACGATGAAACTGGTGTGCGAATGGCCTCGACCAATTGCATCCTATTTCGTTGCTGCAACTCAAACAATGCGCGCCAGTGGGAGTTAGATCCCGATCCCACTTCTGATGTAGCGTCAGGGTCCGACATTATTTAAAAAAAACACAAAAGTCTTCGCTCAATCACTTATTCTTTTTTAATTAAATAAACCTTATTTAATTTCACATTAATTTAATTTAAAATCACTAAATTAATCTATACTGAATATAAAAACTACCCGACAAATGATTACTAAGTGATTACGTAACGTGTGCACTGGGCAGCGGCCGACGAACGACTGAGCCGAGTCGCAGAGTGCGCTGCCTTATATAACGTTCGGAGTTGACGTGACGTCGTTCAGTTGCTCGTTCACCGCTTGCCCGTTGCACTCGCAGTTTACAAAATAATGACGGTGGCGCCGTCATATACACAAATAAAAGTTTTTTTTTTCTTTTCTTTCAATTATCAGTGTGTCAGACTTTCAGGGCAAAATGTCCGGCTAAATATGAGTCTGTGTCCGGATTTTCTATTTTTGGGCCTGGCAACCCTACCCGTAACGCGATTGGTAGCACTAAGGCCCGTATTACAAAACCTCACTCAAAACTCAAGCGTTACTTATGACTCTAAAGCCTTTTGATTGGTTGAAACTAGTTTTAAGTAATGCTTGAGTCTTGAGTGAGGTTCTGTAATACGGGCCTAAATTTTGCAGTCTTAGTTTCAATACCAATAGACTTCAAAATGGCGACTGACAGAACAGTACTACCAACCACATGACTGCAAAATTCAGTGCTTTCAATTGTGTGACGGGTCATGTTATAATGAACGCACTGTGGCTTAGCTACCGATCTAAAAGTTCACATAACATTTCATCGGTTTGGTGCGAGTCTCAATGATTCTATAAATAGTAGTTATCAATGTTGATAAAACAGCAGAACAATACCGTGACATATTTTCTATCAACATCTGAAAGATTTTGGACGAATTTGAAAATCCATTGCTTAAAAAATTCGTCTGCGATAACGTAAACACGGAATTAATACTGTTCAATTGTAAAAATTAAAGTTATATAAATTAAAGCCCAATTACGACAAAAAAAGTCAACTAAAAAGGGTCTAAACAAGACATCTCAGACAGATATGATAAAAATCCATTAAAATGTGACCAGCGGACGATCAAGACGTTTCCAACGATACCTCATTTATCGAGTTACGATGAGAATTTTAGAAGTTAGGAGAGAACAGATGAACATACATACCCACATACATGCGTATCGGTCAAAATCATAACCCTCCTTTTTGCTTCGGTCTGGTAAAAAAAATGTCCCCCGGGCTCATTCTCGTTCACTGGCTCCACGAAATGTGAATTCTAACTATAAACCGACCCTATATCTGGCTTTTTCCAAGTTACATCTCATACGGCCACATTTTTAATTGTCCACGCTACCAACAAAAAATACTTAAAATAACTAACAGTATCAGTCAAGGAATCCAGCAGATTTTTAATTTTGCATGTCGGCATAATCTCGGCAGTCTGCTTGCTATCTGTTCCACAGGCCTGCTGCACAAAGGAGCATGAAAGGTTTCACAGCTCAACTTATATTGGTTCTAGTGATTCGTGTGTCTGCTGTGTAGTTACATGATTACATGCGTGTACGGCGATTTCATACGGCTATTATCAGATTGTTGGTGTTAGGAACATTTTAGATTGTAAGAATTGGTATGTCTATGAATATAGATATTAATTACATAAGACTAGACTCTGCCTAACCTTTTCCCAAATAATTTGGGGTCAGCTTCCAGTCTAACCGGGTGCAGCTGAATACCAGTATTTTAAATGAAGCGACTGCCTATCTGACCTCCACAATCTAGTTACTAGGTAACACGATACCCCTTGGTAAGACTGGTTGTCAGACTTTTGAGCTTATAGCTACCCGTAACGAGTTATAGGTAGTCGTTACGTGTCGTCAGAAGCCCGAAAGTCTGACAACCAGTCTAGTCTTGCGACGGTAACTGGGTTTGACATGATCTAAAATAATGTGAAACTATTTATTACGGCTTACTAAAGCCAAGTCCTTACAAACACATGATAAAATTCATTGAAACAAATTCTTCATTCAAAAGATATTGCTTAAATACCTGCAATAACCCTTGGAATTCCTGATCAATTCAGAAGAACTGTAGATACAAAAAAGTAATGTATGTAACATCCGGAAAGGCTGGCAGGAACACCCAGGAACGACAACGGAGCGAGGCCTGCGGTTAGCTCGAATCAATCAGTCATACATTGCGCTTCCGGAAACTCGATGAAGAATTCCTGATGAGTTTCCGGGTGCATGCAGTCAGCTTCACTTAATCTTTAACTAACTTATGACTGTGTATCTTTTATTCTCAGTTCTTCATTCGGGCACAGGAGCGTGGGGATTGGCACAAAAAAAGAGAGGCCTATGCCCAGCAGTGGGGAAAGTTGGGTCGGTGATGATGAATGAAGACGGACGGGCCCCGAGGGGCTAGGTGTGTAGATGGTCGGCCTCCCTGGTCTAAACAGCTAGTAGGACTAGCCAGGACTGTATCACTCAGATGTCTGAAACAATCACCATCACGGTACTGTATGAGGCAGCTAAATACGTGCTTAATTATACATCCTCTTGAAATATCACCTTAATTGAAGATTAACATCAATCACTATGTTATTTTGCGCATATAAAGTGAAAATGTTGTTATAAATAATGTAGCCTAACATTATGTTGGTGACCCCTGAAAGGTTATACAGAGGTGTACAAATGAACGCCCACAGTTTGCACCCACGTTGTTACAGCCCTTATAACAGAGAAAGTAAATTTACTGGTTAATAGATTATCATTTACAAATTTTAGGTTTATTTTTATACTGTTTTTACCCTAAGTACCATCGAAGAACTTCATATCTATACACCGTAACGAGACGTAACAGATGTGGTCATCGTGTTCACGGGATTTTGTTTTCAAACTGTTTAGATATGAAGTTCTTCGATAGCACCTGAAAATTGGAACTAAATGTGGTCAAATCGTCGTGTATCGTGTCGCTCGGAAAATTTAAAGCCACCCTTAGGTGAAATTTAGTACCATACACCTCTGCTACTACTACGGAGAATATACGCGTTATGTTTTTCAAATGCCCTTGATACGAGTTCAAAATTTTGTGAAGAATAGGACAGTCTGATCAACAATGCATCCCCGATCGTGCGTTATTTTCGTTGATGAACCCTTATTTCACATTCAACCATCACTGCCTGATTTGCTGAAGCGAAAATCCTCAACATCCTCATCACATTATTAAATGAACAAGTCCCAAAATCAACGTGTATTTAATCTTTTTAATCGACTTAAACTCAATAAGTAACTTTTAAACACAATACGCTCGGCGTGTTGACTTACGCGATATGTTTGACAGAACTTACCCTGAGGATCGAGCTGTGAGCGCGGTACACTCGCCGACAAATGCTTTGTCACATATCAAATCGTTTTTACGAACGAGGGGAGTTATATTGTGAACGTTTGTGAGAACGTTTCAGTTACGCTTTTGAGTGGTATTGGTTTCTAGATGTTGATTTTTTAAATTATTTAGGTTGTAGAAGGCTTTTTAGTTTTTGATTGGAGGCTACCGGAAAACTAGGTGACAATGAGAACTTAAAAGTTGACAAACTCTAAAGCATTTTTTTTAAAGCTGTCAGAATGCAGTATGCCTTAGTTTTAGCTGTTATGGATGCTTATATTACATCATACTTAAATTCTTAAATTCACAGAAAACGCACAGCCTAAACTTCTGTATCTATAAGCATAGCCAATTCGACCAATTGGAACCGTGCACCTAGCTTCTGACGTTGCATAAGTCCATGTAGGTTTATGTGAAATAAAATATTTTGAACTTTGAACTTGAACATAAAAATTTGAACAATAATTAACAAAGGTGATTTTTTATTTAACTAAGAAATGATTTTAGAAAATTCATCGCCTAAAGGGGTTAAATAGAAGAATCAATATTTGTATAGAAGGTCGTCATTTTTGCCGATAGGAAATTCCATTGGGCATAAGGCTTGCTTATTTAATAAGTTGTTCCAATTTGCGGTACCTACCACTAAAAATTTGGCTGTATTTTGCGCCAACAAATTGATTTTATTTTTTAGCTTACAGCACCGTTATTGGCTGTTTATGCAATGTCCACATTACGAGCTATATCAGCATTCTACATTAAGTTAATTTAAAACATGATTGGCAAATTCGCGTCACTGAACGAATATCAAAATCGAAGTTAACAATACGGCGAATTTAGCGGTAAGTAATGTATGGAGAAATTACGAAATTACAGTTCGTCTTTCTGTTTCTGTGACTGATTTAAAGAGAAAGTTTCTTTGAAAATTCTTTAACCGGTAAAGCCCTGGGTGACCCTCAAGCACGTCAATTAGCACGTTAATTAGTTGTTTATCAGGCCTTTAACGGTTAAGGATAAAAATCAGTGTTTAAACGATAAAAAAATATTGAGTACTAAAATTGTTTTGGGAGTGCCAGTTAGCAAAATAGTTGTTTAGGAAATTCAAATATCCATCAATAAACTATTTAAATTTGGACACACAGAAAGGTTATCTTATCGTACAGTTCCATTTTCATTCAACAAGTAAAAAACTTGAATTTTTTAGCACAGTAAAATTGACCAATGTATTTAAAAGGCAAATATTAAATCGAACCTAAAATAACTTCCATTTTGCCTTCCTAAAAATATTATTGAACACTAATATATGTATTGATTTCGACTATTTTAATAAATCTCAAATAACTCCTATTTTGGGGTCCTAAAAATACTAAATAACTTCGACCAACTTGGATATAGCGCATGCCGGCCGGCTGTTGACGTAACACTGCGCTTTTTAGAGGTTCATTAACTTAAAAAGTGTCCATCATTAAAAGGTCAATAAGTTCTAAGGAAATCAGATAAATGTTTCCCTATTAAAATTTTATATATTTATCAGAGGAATAGAAGGAGCTCGGAGGAGCTCGTGGCTAAGTAATAAGGGCGGCACGGGTCGATCCATCAGGTTAAGCTACGCTTGCCGGGGTTGATCCGTGGATGGGTTACCATCTTTACATGCCGAGACTCCTCCGTACCTCGGAAAGCATGTTAAGCCGTTGGTCCCGGCTGTCATTTGTTGATCTTTGACAGTCGTTACGGGTCGTCAGAAGCCCGAAAGTCTGACAACCAGTCTTACCAACGGGTATCGTATTACCCAGTTTCTGGCTTGTGGAGGTCAGATAGGCAGTCGCTCCATGAAAAATACTGGTATTCAGCTGCATCCGGTTAGACTGGAAACCGACCCCAAAATAGTTGGGAAAAGGCTAGGCAGATTGATTGATCAGAGGCATAGAAGTACGAGCCACAGTCAGCCCACGCAAAAATCTCACCTAGTATGTAGTAACCTTTTGTTCGGTACAGTTGGCTTCAACAAGATGTGAACATTACTCACTGGGATATTATTATAATATATGTAGTTCAAAGTTCAATCAATATCGAGTATTAGGTTTGTACGCCTGTCATCATTCTGGCTTAATAAAATTGAAAATGTTCAAGAAAAACATGTGTTTTCTTTGTTACTAGTCGGATTGGTTTCGATTTTATTGGTACAGCTGTTTCATAAAAGGAACACAAAAGTTATGTCTTCATTATTGTTTTAATCTCATTTGGATTCAAAAAGTGTTTATAATAATTATTAAAACAGACTCTAAGAAAGTGGAACGGACCTACAAATCGACACTATTATAAGTTTTAAAATAATTATCACGTAAACATTTAAGAACCTGTACTCTAATTACGTAACACATTTTCGTAAACGATTACGACCAATCTGTTTCATTTTGACAGTCCAACAACATTCATTGCGTTATTTACGTTGTCGAACAATTTTTTTTTTAACTTATGAAGCAATGGAGTACCAATCTGTTTCAAAACGATTCAGATTCTGATTTATCGTGTATTACGCAATTAGGGTACTGGTTATTTTTAATAAAGGATTTAAAAAAAACTGATGAAATGTGGGTACTATAGGCAGCTCTACTTAACCTATATCTACAGGCGTTATGATGAAAAAAGAAATTTAGAATACCAATACCATATCGTGTAGAAGTGTGCATAAAAATAATACGTTAGCAGCACTTTGGAGTGCGTCTGTGTGAAGCCTATTTTAACTTTTTATCAAGGGTGGCTCACCTCGGACGACCGCCGTTAACCTCCGTTGAATATTTATATTAGCGGAGACCCCACTCCAAGCTCCCTTTGAGACGCTCTGCTCGCTCTATATAGTAATCTGTTTATTGTTAAAAATAAAAGACAAGTTCGAAGTATGTGTAGATGAGTTATCGACGACAAATTCTTTGTGGGTGAATCAGAGCTGATTGTGAGCGTTTAAACGCATATGGTTGAGATTTATCTGAATATTTGTTAGCACTATAGACTTGCTTAAAGCTGTAAGCAGTGTAGTTTATTAGTCAACGTTATGAAATAAGAGAACTGAGTGAGTGAGATCTCAATTTTTTTTTGTAAATAATAAATAAAAATACAAGTACTATCAAAGAAATTCATATCTAAGCAGTGAACACGATGACCACATCTGTTATTGCCCCGGTTCTATAGCCGCTGAGCGCTGCAAGCAGAAATAGTCCTTACGGTGTATAGATATGAAGTTCTTTGATGGTACCTACTAACATAAATCTAAGATAACGGACCTTAACGGGAATGCGCTAAGGCAGCCCGCGAAACTCAAATTTTCTTTCGTTTTTTGCAATATTGTGATTAAAATATGATTCGCGACCGTAACAAATATGGCTTTACAGAATTAGAATCAGCAATACAACTCCTTAAGTTATCATAATCCTCAAATGTCATGATATCATGAAACAGTCATTCAATAGGATTACATGAACTTAAAGAGTTGTATTGATGATTTTTATGATTATAATAGTATAAAAATAAACATTTGATATGGTCGCGAATCATATTTAGATCATCATACAACCTGCAAATTACAAAAAACGTAAGAAAATTTGTATTTCGCGGGTTACCTTACGCTTTCGCCTTAATAACTAAAACTTAATAACTAAAATGATTCTAGAACAATAACAAGTACACTTAAATTTAAAACTAACGTCAAGATCGATAACAGACCCCAGAATGCTCAAGAAAAATAAAACTACCGTATGTAACTAACATGTCATTAAAAATGTTCATATCTAACCAGTTTCAAAACAAAATCCCATGAACACGATGACCATATCTGTTACCGACCCGGTTCTATATTCGCCGAGCGCTGCAAGCAAGAATAGTCCTTACGGCGGTGGTTAGATATGAACTTCTTCGATGGTACCTTCTACTTTACACATATACCACCGTACCATATATATATAAAAATCATGCCTTTTTCACATGGAGGCAGAAACTACAGAACACCGCCAGCTACTATCCTTTTATACTCCTTTTTCTGCGTTGACGTTCATATATCTAGATACTATTATTATATTATTATTAAATAAAACCAGCTTCAGCTCTAGACTAGTTAAAGGTTACCACATAATTAGTATTGTGCAACACACTTCTGTTTTATTCTAAGTCTACTGCGTGATCGATAGCTTGCACTATTAATCATCCTATGTTTTATGTAATCTGTATCAGAGTCTCTAAATCTCTTGGGAAGGTAACCCTTTCATATTGATCTACTGCATAGCTATAGTCAGTACCAAAAGTATCTGATGAAAATGTAAACAAATGGATCAGCAAACGTACCTGCCAATTTGTAGTGCCATTTACAAATTGAGTGTTTTGATGTGATTATTTGAATACTTCAACCACGTAATTCTAATTTTATTTCACCTTAAATATGTTTTTTTTTTCATTTGACAATTGCTAATTATGTAACCTCAATTTTCTTTTATGATTTTTCAATTGCAATTTCAAACGGTAATTGTTGGAAAAATGTAGTGACGTATAAACTTGAAACGTTCTAAATACAGATGAAAGTGTTACTTTAAGAATTTAGCCTGCAACGTAACACACAAATGAATGATTTTGAAGGATATTGCTAATCTATTGCGTCATGTGTTCGAAAAAATTGTCTGTTCAACAACGTAAATGACGCAATGAGTGTTGTTGAACTGTCAAACTAAATCCCATTGCTACTGTGTGTTACGTAATCACCCCGCTGAACAGGGTTTGTTTACACTTTCATCAGATAATTTTTAAACAAAGCATAGGTAACTTAAGTTATACTTAAATTAAAGTGCCATCGTAATACTGCAGTGGTTTCTATCAGATTTTTATACGCTGCCAAAATGGAGACTGAAATTACTCTTATTAGTTATTACCTAATGGTTTATTGACTCATTTACCCACTTACGTAAATTGGAAACAGATTTCTAAGAAAGATTAAGTTAGTGGGGCTTTTGTTCGATAGAAATTGAAACATTTTCTAGCAATTTCATTTCACATTTTTGATTCGCCGAAGCATGTGTATCGTTTAGAAAATATTATATTTTTTATCATGACTAAGTCTACATGGCGTAATTGCCAATGCCAAGTACCATTCATTATTAAAACCTTTTTTTCAAGGTTTTACAAGACTAGCGTGTTATTAAGAAGTTACGACTTATTGATTTCATTTCCTACTAGCCAATATTATACTGCAGTTACATTTCATTGGATTGGAAACCGGACCATCCGAGTTCTTTGAAGGAAATGACATGAAAAGAGACTAGAATTATTAGGTACTAGCTTCTGCCCGCGACTTCGTCCGCGAGCCTATAACCTATCTCAAGAATTGGACTATCCAATGCAAAAAGATTTTTTCAAATTCGTCTGGTAGTCCCTCTACATACAAACTTATAAACAAACAAACAAATTTTATTAGTTTATAATATTAGTATAGATATGTAAATATCTTTGATATTTTCTAAAGATACATATTACTAACTAGTAATAAGCAAGCCGCCCCTGCATCGCACGGACTTTACAACTTGACAAAACACCGAGATTCTGTTACCATGGGTTCAGTACATGATTCTGAACACCATTGCGTTGAACTTGTTCGTCGGTTTTTAAAACAAAAATCTGCTGTATCATAGAAAAGTGCAAAACGCGGTCAAAATTTATGGAACAGCAGATTTTTGTTTCAATAACCGACGAAAAAGTTCAATGCAGTGCGGTTCAGAATCAAGTACTGAATCCATGGTAACAGTTTTCGCGTCGATTTCTTTTAAGTTTAATATTAATGTATATTACATTCACCACAACTTCTGGATAAAATTCTCAAAATTCTTTCAGCAGTTTAGAAGACCAACGCTGTCACACAGACAGACAGGAAAAGCGACTTTAATTTATAATATTTATAGATATAGGTATAAGTTACATTTACCTAGGCAGATGCAAAAGTCCTGAATATCAACTTTATAGGCATTTGCAACGCCTACTTTCAGTTTTATAGCTCAGACGTTCGACGAATATTTTTATTTTGTCTTTTCCCCCCGGGCTGGATACCCCTGCCCTTCACCAGGGGTCCTCAATATAACTGCACACCGTTATTGAATGAAGTGTAAACAATTTTATACGCTTTTTGGTGGGAACAAATTATGAATGGGCCCGTATAATGAAGTTAAGATTTTGGTTGTGATAAAGTTTTATGCTCCGTGCTCGTGTTTTAGATTGATTTAGTAATTGTGGTTTTTTAAATAAACAACGTAAAGAAATGAAATATTTTTTGTGGTATATTGGCACAAAGTTTGATTATTTCCGATAATAACGTGTGCAACAAAAAAAAAATCAATGCGAAGAAGCAAGACGTAACCTTAGGGCTCCGCAGACCCTTTACGGGGCACCGGTGTGGGCGCGTTCGTTGAGGCTGCGACCGGCCCAGCGGTTGAACGCGTCCCAAAGGGTCATGGCCATTAGGATGGTCCGAGGTTACCGCACGGTCTCCCGTGAGGCGGCGAGCCTCCTTGCCGGAATACCGCCATGGGATCTGGAGGCAAAAGTCCTCGCGCACATGTGGGAGTTGCGCGAGGAGGCGAAACGCCGGGGCGTAACTCCGCTGCCGCGAGAAATCGCGGCACAGCGGACAGAGCTCCGGCGGGATCTCATGGCGGCATGGAGAGTGCGATTGTCGCAACCCAGCGCTGGGCACGCCACAATTGTGGCGATAAGTCCCCTCTTTGAGGAGTGGCTAGAGAGGCGCCACGGCGTCCTCACCTTCCGCCTGACACAGGTCCTCACCGGACATGGTTGTTTCGGGAGGTTCCTGTTCAGGATAAAGCGGGAGGAAACGCCCGGGTGTCACCACTGTGTGGATCGCCCGGAGGACACGGTGGAGCATACGGTGGAGGTCTGCCCAGCTTGGGCGGAGCACCGCCGTGTCCTCACGGAGGCGATCGGCGGCGGCGATCTCTCGCGTCCGGCCCTGGTTCAGGCCATGGTCCGGAGCGAGAGTGCATGGGAGGCCGTCACCTCCTTCTGCGAAGCAGTAATGCTCGCGAAGGAGGAGGCGGAGCGCGCGAGGGAGAGGCAAAATGCGCCCCCTCGCGCCCCTAGTCGCCGCAGGAGACGCCCCGGGCGTCGGGAGTCGCGAGCCGACTTCCGGCCACCGTAGGCGCGGGCTTGCGGACGGTGAGCAATGGGTAGCTCGCCGTCCGATAGGGACCAGGCCCGGGTCGACGGCGCGTTGTGTTCCACGCGCGCCTCAAAGAGATGTCAGCACCAACTGACGGGGTCCGGAAGGGCCAATGCCTGCCGGGGTCGCGGGTTTGTCTGAAAGGGATATCGCGACCTCGGCACACAGGCAACGGAAGGAACACGGGTGGGTTTTAGTCAGTAAAAGTCTGACACGCCCTCCCGCTCCACCCAGAGCGGGAGAAGTTATTTGATAATTTCCCATCCTCAAAAAAAAAAAAAAAAAAGGGCTCCGCAGACAGGCGCAACACGACTCTAGTAGAACAATTTCCATGAAAACTTCATGGAAATTGATCTACTAGAGTAGCTTCGCGCTGTCGCGACGCGCCTCTTTGAATGAGCCTTTATTGATGCAGGTACCTACATACTTCGATTTCAGCCACCAAACCTGAAACAAAAAAATTAAGTTATATTGAATTCATACTGTTATGAAAGCATGTTAATAGGGATGATGCCTGGCTAAAAAAAACAAATTGTAATTAGTCAAAAATATTAGAAATTTTCTCTTTATCATATTAATAAAAAGAATACCTGGATAAAACGTATTTTAAGTCGGGGGGTCGCTACGTCACAAGTAAATAAAAAATCTACATACTCGTGACGTCATGGCACATTTTAACTCAATGTATCGCCGTAATCTTTAGATTACGTAAAAAAAGTATTTTATAATAATCTCCAAGACGGACTCAAAAAATATTTTAGTCGTCATCCCTATTACTACTCACAATTAAAAGTGCTCCTACTAAGATCTTTTAAATGAACACAATAGAACAACACGATAATGTAATAATAGTTTTATCTCCAAAAAAGTGGACATAAGTAGTCTTATCATGTCGCGCACTCGTACCTGCGAGGGTTGTGACGACAGTTATCACCGTGTGATACACACCCTTACAAATTACACCCACCGGGTTAGCGCTGCCATATTTATTGGAACAAGTTATCCCTAGAACAATGACCAGGTTACGATGACCTTCGGAACTCGGATGTCAAGGCTTATATAAATTCACGTGACAACGATAATTATGCTGTATTGTATATTTGAGTAGAAGTTAATGTAGATTATGTATATGTGCGTACCGAATCCTTTAACAAACTTTTTATAGTATGAAAGATAATATCAGGCGCATGATCAATCTGTGCTAAAAGTTTAATAAACTCTTCGACAACGAATGCATCGTCGAAATGTCTACCTACGCCATCAAGTCGTTGACAGATAAGAGAATACAAATACAACTACAGTTGCACTTAGATTTAATGACAAAAGAACAATTACATAACAGTCACGATTACAATAAAATTGTAATTCTAATGCTACTATAAAACACAAATGTAAGGCGAATTGGAGCAAATTAACAAACGTTTGCTCCAATGTTGGCTGTGACGTATAAATACGAACTAAGAGCTACAAGCTCACGGCAGGAAAACGAAACAGAATATGATTACCAACGCGACCGTACAGCTGGTCGACGGGACTACGACAACGATACTGTACACTCACTAGGTGAAACATACATTTCTGCATACAAAACTGGAGCAAACGAAACAGCCAGTAATAAAACAGCAATGTACGCCACCCAAAGATGTACACCCGTAAGTATAAAAGAGTTATAGTACAAATCGTCAAACGCACACATTCCGTAATAAAATGACGCACACAAACAAATGCTTTCTACACAGAAAGAAGTTATTTCGACAAGGATCGTTTTACTTATCGATGACGGCCATTCATTGTCTGTCGCATTATGACGTAGACACCAAAAAAGGATGAATAGTTAATGTATAAACAAATCTGGATAATAATCTAATCGACACACCTGCAGTAAATAAACTTTGAAACTGTCTGGCAAAAGATAGTGGTTTTTAGGTTACAGAGATAAAACATCCGGTGGTAGAACCTAAATTGGTGGATAGATGTAATGCAAAGGGATACAGTGAAAAGAGAAGGAAGATAACAAAATGGAGGAGTAAGACAAAGACAGCTGATTCTAAAACAATGATGTAGAAATGAACAGAAGATGCATAATATACAGTAATGTAGAACAAAAACAAAAGAAAATCACTAATCGTTTTCCATTTAGTAGATATGGCATTTGAATGTGAGATTCCAAATATTTGAAAATAATATTAGAGTAATCATAATAGCATTTTAATTAATATTTAATTAACTGTAGTACCTACCTATTAGGTTAAAACTATGTCATTGAGATTAGTAGTCAAGGCGAACGGATAAAGCCTCGTCTAGTCTGGCGCGATGCGACACCGGTAATTGTTCTACCGTGAAGTTTTCTTAGAAATTGTTTTGTAAGAGTCGCGTCGCGCAAATTTGCACGAGGCTTAATGCGCTGAATTAATTGATTATTATTTTGAGTAGACAAGAAGTATTAAACGATACATTATCTAATTATTGTAAAACTTATCATCACAGAAGAATGGAAAATTTTCGTTAAGAAGTTTTAGATTAAGTACGCGAGCCAAATATGACTACACAGGTTTTGTTTTATGAAAACAAGGAAAGCTATTTAATCTTGAATCTAGATATTCCAAGTTGATGTCAATAGGCCTTTTACATGGGACTTAAACGTAACTGGCGAAATGTGGGTGTTTACTATAGGTACGCCTGCCTTAACCTTCGGGGATTATACAAGCGTGATATTATTTTTATTCCAACAGATTTTGAAGTAGAATTACTTGATAGTTCCGGTGCCATAGAAACATAGGATTATATAATTAAGAGTTGCTTTATTGCTAATTGGATCACATTATGATCACTGAGGAAAACAATAAATCTATAAAGATGTCTTTCAAATAATTAATGATCACCCAATCAATGCGCGAGATAATTACTTAAGTGTTGTTATGTTAGATTCAACAAGGTAAAGTTGAAACCAACATTATCATAATTTTTACCAAAGAAAATTATGATAAAGATGAAATGATAAATATAAAATAATGAAAATGATAATGATGATTATGATAATTATGATTATGATTCACTTCCGCCTGACATTAGGGACTGCCAAACTGTTGCAGTTTTTAAAAGAAGAGTGAAAGAACACTATCTTTCCACTTCGTCATAGTTGCATTTTTTTTTTGTATTTATTATTTTATACTAAGTACATTATAATTAAGTATATATATTTTAGTGATATTTATTTTAGTAGTATGTATGTAAGTTTATTCTCATAATCTATGTTTATAGTTAATATTATAGTTAAATTAGTGAATAATTAGGTGTTTTTATTTTATGTATTTTATTTTCTCTTCTACTCTTACACACGTCTACATCTCTTTAACTACATTCCTATCGCAGGTATGCTGGAAGAGATTTCTTTAGAAATAAGCATCACCTTTGTACGTATTTTTCTGTTCCTTTTTTTCTTGTCTGTTTATATGTGTGTACATAAACCGTTAAATAAATAAATAAATAAATAAAGTTGGTTCAAGAAAAATTATCAACTTTTTGGCAATGTTGTGATGTCACTGGATCAATAGATTCATTTCACGGGTGTTCATGGGAATTACACAGCAGTATATCTCCTATAAGCTAATAAGTATTTAATAAATACTACAATCAGAAATCTTTTTACTAACCTGCATGGTTAGTGGCGTAACACTTTCACAATCCGAAGGATTTTTAAGGAAATTCCTTTCCCATTGCTACATAATTACGTTTGAAAAATTCGTCTGCTCGACAACGTAAATAACGTAATGAATGTTCTTGAGTGGTCAAAATGGATTGCAATTGTAAGTGAGTTACGCAATTACTCAGCTGGTGATGACGTGACGGTTATCTAACAAGCGATCAGTGTAGCTTTCTAGGCGAATCTGAAATAGTAAACATTTACGACCTTAACCTTAACTCAGAAAGCACCTCACTACAGTCTATTCAGCCCATCAATATATTCAGACGCATGGTGACAGCTGACCAGAACTGCAGGCGACACAATACTAGGTGCGTGGTTCAGCTAACAGGCATACAAGAGCAATCTATTGCGTTTGCACAACGCAAATGTGAACGCAGACAGTTTATTGGGCTATATCTTGTGAAACCTAGGTACACGATGCTTGTATTTTCTCTATTGAACTGTTACAATTTGCTTATGTATAATGTCAACGCAATCTGGCAGATTGGGAAGAGCTCCTTTTTGTATTGGATGATCTTGAATTCATTTGTTTATCTTTATTTGAACTGCGGGATAGTTGCGTAACACACAGACATTGCAATCTATGGTAATGCCTTTCATACAGTTCACGTTCATTGCGTTATTTACGTTGTTGAGTAGGCGAATTTCTCAAACCTATGAAGCAATGGATTAGAAATTTCTTTGAAAACTCCCAGATTGTGATTAAAAGGGTGTCACGCTGGTGTCTTTGTTTTGCAGTGAGTCAATTACATGCTGATACATTTTTAATGTTGATAATCTGGCGAATGCAAAAAAAAATTCAAACTGTCATTTATTTTTAACTGAAATCTTCGGTTGGAATATTTAAAAATTTTGAAAAAAAAAAAAAACTACTATTCTGTTTCAAAATTCCAATCGTCTAAAATGAGATTGTTAGGTAAAGTAAAGGAACGGGTAACAATGGCAGCCTGTCGCAACAAAGTGCAATTTTATCAACTTTTAACTCATTACATTTACGCTTAAACGTGGATTTGAGTAATGCTTTGCGACTAATTGCAACTTTGCCTGTAGGCCTTCGTTTGCATTGTTTTATGTCTGTTTGAAGCTTTTGCATTATCGTGGTTAGTGTTCAAATTATGCTTGAGCTTTATATTCATCTACTTTAGTGCTGTTTCTTCTTTTGGATTTAATTTCATAACGATTTTCATTACCCAAATTTTTCTTTGCTTAAATAACGAAAAACTTTAAAAAAAAATCTTCTTATTTTTACTTACACCAAAAGCTATCTTTCAATTTTGTTATAATTACAATAGAATAACAATTTGCGTCCTTAGCATTGCATTTTATACTTAATATTGATCTTATAGGTACTTTAAATAACGTTATTTATAAGTATCTCGCAAGTTTAATTAACTAAAGCTTTTAGTTATCTTAGTAGAAATTTATATTAACACTCCCAGGCTTTTTAAGTCCTATTAACTGTCTCCTCTATAAGGCCTAGTTTCATTGCTCATTCCTAAACATCAAAAGCGTTATAATAATACACCCATTTCTATAAAACATCGTACATTTGGAAGGCAGGTAGGATGCCATCGCCATTACATTGGCACTACAAGGTCAGCGCATAAGAATAGGATATTTATAAAACAGTTAGGCGCAAGTCCGCGTTCACCTTTGTGTTAGTTCAGGTAGGCTTCCGGCCGCCTGGGTATTGATAGCTGCCCGATGTTTAGCGACAAACACATAGATTGTTTGATAGTTAGGTAAATTAATGGCTCTATGTTAATTTCCTAAGCACTTCTATCGGGGATCTAAATAATCTACTTTGTAATTCATGACGTCGATGTAAGGTTGTTCGAATGTTGAATTCAAAAAGTATTCGGGCAACGTTACACCTGCGGCCATTGAATTTAAAATAGGGTCTATTCAGGTTATTATTAAATTCATTGCGGAAACTTTAAAACTCCGAAAAACCCAACTCGGAACAACTTAGCCTTATGTAACGTTATTTTCTTTCCCCCAATACATATTTCCTCTCTTCAAACCAGTAACGATTATGTAACTCTTAGTATTTCATTATACACATCTAAACTCACCGTTTTGTCGCTTTTATCGTTGCTAACTTACTAAAGATAGAGTTTTTATGCTTTTATTGCTACGTGTTTCATGATAAACACAAGTGAACTCGTGGCGTGTGAAACAAACTTTATGGATCTGGATTTACGAGCGAGTCAATAGAGAGCTCTGAACAGAGTTCATCTTGTTTTGGGGTGCTAAGGAGTAGAGGCAACACGGACCGCCCACGAAGCCCACTCGATCCACACACAAACGTATCGCTTTTAAATATCAAACGACAAGTTCATCAACATTATGTAATTAATATCTTGTACGTTTTTTCTTGACAAGTTTACGCAAAAAAAGTATTTTCTAAAAATCTACATTCGCAATACGATCTAAAATACGCTTTATAACCCGCAATTAAAGCCCAAATTCCAGTATCGAATCGTAGAGGCCAATGCCACAAACACATGTTGGCGTTGCACGTCCAGGTAAGCTGAGCTCCCCTGCCTCCTTTATCCGTACAAAAATGTTCACAAAAGGAGGTTGCCTTGGGGTGGGCTGGGGGTCTTTTAGGCTGGTTTGCGTTATAGGAGCAAAGGGGGCGCAGAAACGGAATCAATGAACTCCGTTCGAGCCGACCGACAAAGGACGTTTCGGGCCGGCAGGTAATTAACTTAATATCAATCTCTGCTCTTTTATACATAATACTAAACTATACAAAAACACTAAAGTCTGTTCTGTGATTGGCAGCGAAAGTTGTGATAAATATGACGTCGATAGACCCACTTAGCGCTTTAGTACTAATATTGAAGCTGCCATCCGTTCTGGCTAAAATGTTTATTAACTTTTTTAGGCGTTCAGACGTTTGCGCAATAAAAACCGGGACTCTTCATAAATGCTCTGCAAGAACTCTGTAATTGGAGCGTTCTGTAAATCTGTTGCCGTCTCGCTTTATTGAAAAGAAAACGACAGTGACAGGTGAGACTTATCAAGGATTTATGGATGTCAAGTTTGGAGAAGAAGGGCGCGTGCCTGTGGGTAGATGTTTATGAAGTAGATAGCAGTCAGTTATGTTTCTCTTTAAAGCAGGGAAGTACGATGTACATCGTTATGTATAACTTGCAATGGCGGTATGTAGCTCCCAGAGTGATCCCTTTGGCGTCACACGAAGCGTTGACACTTGACGAGTTGACACCACAAAGAGATACGATTTAGATCCTTTACTATTTATAAAGAATTGTAAGACAATGTTAAATGAGAAAACATTAATGTTTCGTAGTCTACGAGGTCGTAAACTTGACAAGATTCTTTCAAGAGCGTCGAGTGTCGCGGTTTTAATAGATTTTCATTTAAAGTGCGTGTAATTTAAAAACCGGCCAAGTGCGAGTTGTACTCGCACACGAAGAATATTTAGCAAAAAACGCCGAAAAAATACGATTCTTTTATTTTTATAAATAAAAAAAATTAAAGATGGTGCCCCCTTTAATTTTAATTATTTGTTGTTATAAGAACGACAAAAGTACACAATCTGTGAAATTTTCAACTGTCTACCTTTCACCGTAAGTACCTAAGTACATGATATACTCGTACAACCCACTGACAGACGGACGGATAGCGAAAGCTTAGTAATAGGGTTCCGTTTGGAACCCTATGGGTACGGAGCCCTAATAAAGATCATTTAGTATACATTTCTATTTACTCTGATGACGCTTTGTTTTGTAGTTTTATCCTGGCTGAAATTGTGACGTAATGACCTATTTATTCTTCAACATCCACAGTTCGACTTCACCCACTGCAGCACGCCTAGCATGACCACCGTAGAAACGGGTTTCGTCTACGGAAGAATAGATAAAATGACAGTTAAACAATCACAATCTATTCTTCCGTAGACAAAACCCGTTTCTACGGGAGAAAAGAGAGGTCTTAACCTCTCTTTTCTTGTGCCAATGGGGACGCTCCTGTGCCAGCTTCAATAACCTATTAGTATTCATAGTCATGTTATCTACTGAAGATTTTTTTTAAATTAGAACGGATTGTATGCATTACTTTTTGTAAAATGGCAGCTGCTCCACACATACCTACTTAATTTATAATTTATGTAACATTTTTTATTTTGTTTTAGGTAACATTTATATTTATTCTGTTAACCATATTTTATTCTCCTTTTATGTTTTTGTAGTAAAAGGCATAAAGGGGTGAAGGGGTGTGTCAGGGTCGTACCACGAGGCGTTCTGTAATTCCTGCCTATCCCCTTGGGAGACTGGTTTGAATTTATGTATGTGTGTGGATTCAAACCTTCAGAACCCCTTCTTGTGTTTTTGGGTATGCAGGAAGCTTTGTTATACCTACTATTGCGATAAACCGTAGTATATTAGGTCCATACCTAATTGACTTGGCTGTAAAATCGATAAAGGTAATTATTAAAGGATTAAGTTTCACGTATTTAGGAGGAAAAATTAATCGTACGTTCTGACGTATGTACGATTTAGCTCTGCATTAAAATAGAAATTTGTTAACCTTTACAGATGAGGTAAATGGAGATACATTCTGATTTAGTAGTTAATCACTACATAAGTATTGGATATTTCTCACGGTTTTTTTTTCTAATTCGCAGTCACGGGCGGCACTATTGTAGGTATTACAAATAATTGGTGATAATATTTAAATGAATAATTATTATTTTAAATAAGACATTTAGAATAAAAAAAATCCTGTTTTTTTTTTTTTTAAGCCGGACTAGTGTGAGTAGGACTCACGCCCTGAGGGCTCGTCTCAAAGCTGTGCTGGCTCGGCTGCCAGAATTTCCAATTCCGGATTGAAGGGCAAACTTAACTTTTCAGTTGAAAAGAACTTTTAATAGAATGGAGTAGACCGATTTGAATGTATACATATTATAAATTAAAGTCGCTTTTCGTGTTTGTCTGTATGTCCGCGTTGTTCTTCTAAACCACGCAACAGATTTTGATGAGGTTTTCACCATCGTTTAGAGAATTTATTCCGGAAGGTTTATGTGTATAATACGTTCCTATTAAAGTTACGTAAAACTTAGAAATTTCGATGTTTTGTCAAGTCGTAAAAAATGTGCGAAGCAGGAGCGTGTCGCTACTAAAATATAAATGTCACTTCAAGACAAATTGAAGAACAAAGTTAACTTTTCAGTTGATAAATACCTATAAATTACCAATTTTCGGATTTTTCTCTTTACTTAAACTGTTAGCCTTGCTTCTCGCCAAACTTCATGTTGCTAGGTCAACGGGAAGTACCATCGTAGCGCTCGGCGGCTATAGAACCGGGGCGGTAACAGATGTGGTCATCGTGTTCACGGGATTTTATTTTCAAACTGCTTAGATATGAAGTTCTTCGATTGTACCATATGGGCTTTGGTTTATTTGCGTGTCAAAAATTTAATAATAGCGTGTATAAAATTAAAGGGGGACCCCTTTAACTTTATTTAATATTTATTATTTGTTGTTGTAGCGGCAATAGAAATAAACTACCTTTTAGGGTTCAAGAGATACAGCCCGCTGACAGCCAAACGGACGTACAGCGGAGGCTTAGTAATAAATAGGGTTCCGTTTGACACCCTTCGGGTACTAGAAAACAAGTGAAACTTTACAGTATTTCTTCAATTCCATCATCATTATCTTCCTGCCCTCTCATATTACTTGGGGTCACAACACGTTTTCTCTTTCACTCTCCCCTGTCAACCGTCACGTTATCACTCCCCTCTCTTTCATATCATTCCTCACACAATCCATCCGTCTCTTCTTTGGTCTTCCTCTCCCTCTCCATCCAGCAACATTTACATTCATCATTTCTGCAATACCATGAAAAATAATAAAAACTCACCAATGACATTTTAAAAGCTCCAAGGATTAGTTTAGATTAAGTATATTTTGATTAAAAGCTCCGTAACATAAACCAGAGTCAATTTGGAGTGGACGGCGCGGAGTCGTATGTGAAGCAAACTTACTACTTACGTCAAGTAGTTTACTTAACTTGACGTAGCTAACGATATATGCTTGACTGAAGTTTTTCATAAGATACGCTTACTAATATTAATATTATTTATTATTTATTAGTATTTGTTAGTATTTATTAGTATTTATTAGTATTTAGTAGTATTTATTAGTATTTATTAGTATTTATTAGTATTTATTAGTATTTATTAGTATTTATTAGTATTTATTAGTATTTATTATTGTATTTTATAGTTACTTGCGAGCTATACCCCGCACTGTTTTCTCACCCTGGTAGTCCAGCCTTAGGTATTAAATTAGCCCTTGTACAGTTTGTTTTTGAAACGGAGTTCTTGAAAGGATACGACACGGGTAATTGTTAAACCGTGAAGTTTTCTTAGATTTTTTTTTGTTAGAGTCGCGTCGCGCCAGTCTGCACGAGGCTTAACGCGGCTTGCGGTAGGAGTAAACTGGCAGATATCGTCACGTAACAAAAAAGTGTTATGCCCGAAAAAGTCAAGAAACTTTAGATGGTTCTGTTTTAATACATAATATACAACGAAAGGAATTTCGTTCCAACCGGGTTTTCCACACCTCCCGACTTATTTTTATACTTGTGCATATAGTTTCAATAAATAAATTAATTAATCTAAAAATTTATAGATCCAGACCTTTGAATGTATTGTAATGTTGTAGATAACGGAAGAGAGGAAAATGTTCTGAAAAAGTAGCATTTCTCGGAAAAATCATTGGTACGGTGAATATTGCGTTTCTTTTGTTTCATAAAACTAGAAAATCGTCTTTATCTTTTAACCAACTTGATTATGGGGTCTTTATTATTTAAAGGTAAGCCCATTTAAACTGTATGCCGAGATATTTATTATGCAGAGATTCTAGAGATGGTTTTTATTTGAACAGCATTTAAGTTCCTCAGAGAATCATACTTTCATGTAAATTGTATTATATATAAAAATCAATTGCCGTGCCTTAAGTCTCGCAAAAACTCGAAAATGGCTCGACCGATTGGAATATGCTTTTAAATTTTGGTCCTCTGATTTATGGGGGTTTAGGAAAAAAATAAAAATAAGGGAAACCCCAAAGGAACAGCCAAAAATTCGCAAAGATACAAGAAATTTTAAACGTGGTACGAAGCTCACCGGGTCATCTAGTTATTTATGAACTAGCTTTTGTCCGCAACTTTGTTCGCGTGGAAGGCGATAAAATACAGCGCATGTTACTCGCTGATAAAATTCTTTTTCGGGTGACCACTGAAAATCAGCGCTGTGCTGTGGGTCTCCATATCACAGCATCATGCTGAGTGGAAGCCTTCTTGTCACAGTTATGACGTGCCAGCAGCTGCCGACTATTTCTGTTTTGAGCTCGTTATTGTATTTAAATCTATTGTGTTTTATTTTCTTATTTTCTACTCGAGTTTATAATCTTTTTTTGTTATGCACGTGTTTCTGTGACAAATAAACTTATTTTTCTTTAAAATCGGTTAAGTATTTTTTGAGTTTATCCATTACAAAAAAACATACTTACAAAAAATCTAATCTTTTCTCTATTTAATATTATTCTCTGTTTAGATAAGCTCTTTAATACACCACAGATATGTAAAATAATAATTGACTTAATCGATTCCTAATTTCGCACAAACATAATGAGGTCAACAAAAACACAATTCCAAAGAAACACATTTAATATTATGTTCAGATAAAACGTCACAAATCAAGCGGTGTCCTATAAAATGTTTATGAATGGAAGTTTTCTTCGAAGCCGGGTGGCTGGGGCTGGCTGGCTGGACCACTTCGCTCGCTGCACTGCGCTAACAATAAGCTTAAATCTTCGAAGCCCTGTTACATTATTATTGGCTTACGACTTTTGTACCTATCTACTTTATTATTAAATAAGTATAGCTTTTCCTCATTCAATGGTAATAGCGACGAATTACCAGTGTGTTCTTTTGTGATCCAATTTATTTATTTCATTTATTTATTTATTATTGACTCGTACTAAATATAACAGGCTAATAATATGATAGTAATATTATCGTATTAAGCCCGTCACAGACGTAGCTATAATATATATTAATATACTTTGCTTTTGCTTTTTTTGCTAAGTTTTTGGTGCGTAATAGAGATATTTCATACATCGACGCGAATTCAGTAGGTACTACATGATTCCAAGCCACCCTTTTTTTTTTTTGAGAATAGGAAATTACCAAATAACTTCTCCCGCTCTGGGCAGAGCGGGCGGGCGTGTCAGACTCTTACTGACTAAAACCCACCCGTGTTCCTTCAGTTGCCTGTACATTGCCAGGGGTCACGGTATCCCTTTCGGACTTTCCCGCGACCCATTCTAAGCCTCCTGCATGGGACTTTTTCGTCGGTTATTAAAAAATATCTGTTGTTTCATAGAAAAAAAAAAAAAAACAATACCTACGCGGTCAAAATGTATGGTACAGCAGTATTTTTTTTAAATAACTGACGAAATATTTCATCGCAGAGGGGTTCAGATTCATGTACTGAATCCATGGTAAAAGTTTTCGCGTCGATGTCCATGCCATCCTGTATATTACCCTCCGTCTCAGGTCACTCGAAGATTACTATGGAAAATATATCGTTATATGTCTTGCTATAATATATATTATAGCTAAGTCTGTGGTGGGCTTAAATGGTTTGCCAACAAAAAAGAAATGGAGAAATGGTTCTATTTTGTTAAGTACCAGCAGTGCTATTCTGTAACCATCTCACCGTGAAAACTTAGGTGAAGTGAGCGTGGAGTGAGCTGTCATTCCACAGGGATTGACACTATTGACAGCTCACTTCACCCAAGTTTTCACGGTGAGATGATACTTGTTGACAGACCTACACCTCCCATACCTATTAACACTGTCATTTGTAAACATTGTAAAAGCCAATTACATATTTTTAAAGGGGTAACCGTAGATTTTCTTGCCTCCTCTTCGCCCTAGAAAACTACCAATTGGAACCGAGCAGGACCGTAGCTTCTGACGTTTCATAAGTGCCCATGTAGGTTTATGTGATATAAAATATTTTAAATTTGAACTAATTAGTTTAGACGACCAGTATCGCTCCGTTGATGAACAAAGTCCTCAAATTGGAGATCGTAGTAAAAGTTACGTTTCAGGCCAGTAGATTGGTGACCAAAAAAGTCACATAGTCCACATGGTTGATGCCTCTTGTCATCAGTATACTTTAACAAATTGGTTTTAAAGTTTATCTACCGTTTGTTGGATAACCAAGCTCTGATGACCTGAAGCTTGGATTGAATTTCTGTAAATAGGATGTCGGAATCACGTTTACATGTCACAAGTAGAAAAAAAAAACTAGATGAAGTCGAAATTTCATATCTGACTCTGAGAAGAAATGGCGAAAGAAACTCAGGGGTACGCAAAACTTGGTGGTATGCAGAAGCAGTTGAAGCTTGACGCTGTCCCTTACTGTCCTCTCCCAGCGATGCCCTAGCCGAGGTTCATACGCCCTTCAAAGTCAAAGTCAAAGTCAAATCATTTATTTCAAATAGGCCCCTGTAAGGCACTTTTGAACGTCAAAGTTTACAAAAAAATTGAATTGATTCTAGTCGCCCCTTCCAAAAGGTAGTTTTCGTATGGAGAAGAATGGGCAAGACACTCCACCGTTACTCTTTTAAAATGTGTTACAATATTTTGCATATGCACGTACATTAGTTACATAATTATATGTGAAGAAGATGCAACTAAAAAAAAAAAAAAAATACGTTACCACAATAGGTAAAAAGAAGAATTAATCAAAATGAAGCAACGAAAGATAAATTAATTACTTATGTGATAGATGCATGGTTCTCACATATTTACAAACATTGTAAAAGTAGACGGTTTTCTTAAAATTTTACAATTAATAAGTCAGTGTGTGAGGAAATAATCACAGAATGTAAAATCAATGTCATATACTAAAAATAATAATTCATACAACTTAAATTAGCAACCAGTTTGATTTTGTCTAGATTCTAGATTATCCTATGGAGCAGGACCAGCATGTTTCCAAGCATTCTTATCTTGGATATAATCCTCTAATTTGTAATATGCTTGTTTACAAAGTGTACTTTTAATATGAGTTTTAAATTTTCTTTCATTTAATTGTAATATATCACAAGGTATTTTATTGTAACATTTAACACAGTACCCCATAAAAGATGAAGATACTTTAGATAATCAGAAAAATGGTTGATCTATTTTATCTTTATTTCTAGTATTAAAATTATGTCTATCGCTTATTTTATTAAAAATATGTAGATTTTTTCTTACATACATAATATTTTCATAAATGAATTGGCAAGGTACTGTCATAATATTTCCTTTTAAATAGTTCCCTGAGAGATTCGCGACGATGTAGATTATAAATGGCTCTGACAGCTCTCTTTTGTAAAATAAATATAGATTCAATGTCAGCAGCCCGACCCCACAGTAAAATGCCATACGACATGATACTGTGGAAGTAGCTAAAATAGACCAAACGCGCGGTTTCTACATCTGTTAACTGTCTTATCTTTCTAACAGCAAAAGCGGCAGAGCTTAGCCGCCCCGCAAGAGATGTTATATGAGGTCCCCATTGTAATTTCTCGTCTAGCGTGATTCCTAGGAAAACTGTTTGATTAATATATTCTAGCTTTTCTCCATTCAATAAGATGTCACATTCGCTACTTCTAACATTAGGTAATTTAAATCTAATGCATTTGGTTTTTTTTTTTTTAGTACCAAATTATTTACCGTAAACCAATCTTGGACCTGAAGAATAGAGGTATTCACGTCGTCAAGATTTTGTGACCGTCGGTTGATTTTAAAGATCAATGATGTGTCATCTGCAAATAACACCATCTTCGGTTGATTTTGGAGTAATTGGGGTAAATCATTAATGTAAACTAAAAAGAGGAATGGACCCAATATCGAACCTTGAGGAACGCCCATTGCCATTTCAGACCCTAATGAGTTTACGCCGTTTACTTGAACTTTAACCTTTCTATCTTTCAGGTATGATCTTAGTAAATCAAGAGCTGTATTCCTAATCCGATAGTGCTCCAGTTTCAGCAGAAGTGTCTCATGGTCTACGCAATCGAACGCGTTCGAGAGGTCGCAAAAGATTCCAATGGCATCTTGTGCTTCTTCCCAGGCATTAAAAATGTTCTTTATTAGGGTGACACCAGCGTCAGTGGTACAACGCCCTTTGGTGAAACCGTACTGTTGTTCATGAAAGATGGAATTTTTATTAAAGTGACGTAACATTTGATTGAGCATCAACTTTTCAAACACCTTACTGAGAACTGGTAGAATTGACACAGGCCTATAATTGTTGGGTTCTTTACTATCACCGGATTTGAACAATGGAACTAGCTTACTGTGTTTCATGAGATCCGGAAAGACTCCTTGGTCTACACTGGTGTTAAATATGAAAGCTAAATAGGGCGCAATGGTTTCGATAATACATCTACAGACTTTTACAGACATTCCCCAGAGATCTTCTGTTGATTTAATTTTAAGATCTTTAAAAGCTTTTATAACAGCTTGGGGGTTTGTATGCTGAAACCTAAACTCCAAAGGGCATGCCTTCACATTCTGTCTAAGTAAGGAAGCAGAAAGCGCGGGTGAGGAATTTAAAGCTTCAGTAGTTTTAATGGGAATATTAGCAAAAAAGTTTTCAAATTCCTGAGCTATTTCTACATCTGTGTTGATAGGGCCATGAGCAGTTTCTAAATTGAATTCAGTATTTCGCTGTTTTTTCCTACCTGTTTCATTATTTATTATTTGCCAGGTAGTTTTTATTTTATCATCAGCTGATTTTATTTTATTGCTAATATAAAGTGCTTTGGCTATTTTGCACACACTTTTAAAAGTTTTTGAATATTTTGCAACATACTTATGAAAGCTTGTATTATTCATATGTTGCTTTAGGCCATAAAGTTCAAATAGTTTTTCCCTGCTTTTACGAATACCTGGAGTCGCCCAATCACTAAATAAGAACTTGGTGTAAATACTTTTAGTCTTTAGTGGAAAAGTGTCATTAAATTGCTTGTTTAATAGTGAAAAGAACTGGGCGTAGAACTCATTTGGGTCACGTATTATTAAAACTCTGAACACTTAATTTACTGGCCAAAGAATTATTTAATTTCTCTAAACTTTTACATGTAATTGACCTAAACCTTATTTGAATTTTTTGTAAAGGTATGTAGGAGCAAAATGTTATTGTTTGTCCACTGTGATCTGATGGCAACTTGTTTACAATTTGTTTGTGTAAGTAATCACAATTACAAAAAATATTATCTATACAGGTGGCAGAGGAAGCTGTCACTCGGGTTGGTTCAATAAAAACATTTGACAAATCAAATGACTTAAAAAGGCTTAATAATCTGACAGTATTCGAGTTATTTTCTAATAAGTTAATATTAAAATCGCCACATATGATTATTGACTTACTACTAGTACTAAGTTTCTTTAATACATCTTCCATTACAGAATCAAACACGGATAGATTCTGGTAACTTGGAGGTCTGTATACGCATACTATAACATGCTTATGAAGCTCAACACAGGACAATTGAATATTATGTTCAACAGATAGTCCGATGATGTCTTTTCTTTCTTTCGATTTAATAGAATTTTTAATTAATATTAACGACCCACGACATACATCAATTAACGACCCATGACATCAAACTTGGTATTTTCTAAAAACAATTCTATTTCCAGTAATTTGGAAGAACAACCTTGGATATTTTGATTAAATAATTTTAAAGTATGTTGCACTCCCTTTGATTTACTCCCTTAGCATGTAGTCACTTGTTTCTAAGTTTTATGCCCTGGCTGGAGGCCTTAAGTTATTAAGGCAGCCACGGGAAAGTTCAGTTAAGCAGTCGACAACCTTCTAGGTTGACCTACGAGATGCCATTAAAAATAAAAATAAAACTAGGGAACAACCTGGGTGGTCTATTTCTAGCTCAAGATATACACAGTTAAATAATCTAATGGTTCTAATACTTCTAATGTATTCATGCAAGGTAACTGTTTACATGCTAGTGTTATGGGTCACAGCAGTTTAACAGGATAGGAACTGAACACGCAACTTTGCCATTGCCGGTCACACACCCGTATCGCTTGGAAAGCCTGGGATGTCTGTTGCAAAAAAATTAAAATTCTTTACATTACAACATTGGTGAAAGAAGTATTAGAACTGGGGGTCTAAAACGCCAACATAAAGTAATTCCTCTAAAAGCCATTCATTTTCTGAATTCCCAGCAGATTAATTAGCAAGTCCTCTATTGTGACACATATTAGCTGAATCATTATTCAGTTCAATTCATATCAGAATCATATTGGGTGTAATTATTTCCGCATGAATCAAATTAAAACCGTAATTTTACCGGTAAATTTTTCTTTACAGTTTTTATTAATCAAATTCGATTTTTATTTATTATTTCTACAGTTTAAATGTTATTTCATTATAATACAAAACTGTCAAACAGATGCATTGCGTATTAAGAATTGAACGCAGATAATATTATGAATTTTCAGTTTGTGAATTTTTTAATATGATTCATAATATTATCATATTATGATTCTGCCAAAGCGGCCGTTTTGAGCCCCCTGATTTTAACCTGTACATACGGAAAACCTCAAACCTAAAACAGAAATACAGTGTGGCAATTAGACTATCTCATTAATTGAAACCACGTATTCTACATAACGTATTTTAAACATATACAATTAAAATAATTAATAACAATTAACATTCTAGCCATGGGACCCCTCCTTTCGTTTTAGTATTTAACTAATTTAAACTTAATTTGTGATTATTTGGTTACAGTACCATAAAGTTTGTGTTGAAGTGTTGATACCATCGCTCCGCGCGTGTCTAGCGCATTATTGTAATTATTAAGGGTGGTTTTTTTCGTGCCAATAACTACGCAATTTTTTAATTTTGATAAATTCGGTTTTCACTTTTTAGTAATTTTTTTAATTTTGTTGTTTTAACAGACTAGATAACAATTTTTAATAACCGCTGTACTATTTAATGTGATAACCTAAACGCCACTCTGTATATTTTAAACTCTGTATATTATATGTACCAGTAATTAAAAGTCCCATCCCATATTTATGATGATTGCGGGCTTGTAAAATCAAGAGTCATGGTTCTTGGATTAATAGGATTGTTTTTACTACAGTACAAATATTCTTTTCCACAACCAAAACCATTACAACCGTTTCCCAAAAGATATTTTCTTTCAGGTTATAAAAGTAGGTTGATGACGACGATCGTCCCAATCTACTCCCAAAATTAACTGGTCTTAGAGAGTACATGATCATTAATAGAATTCACAGTCGAAACTCAAAACAACAAGAGTCTTATTACAATGTGAATACGTAATCGATTGGACCCACAAATAACAGTAAACAAAGCGAAACAGTGACAACAGTAGATTGCGGAGCGGTATCGTAGGTAATTGTCGCGGTGTTGCCGCATTCGCGTCACAATCTACTTCTTTACTATACAGACATGACACTTCCAACATTCATCGTCGACCACACACACACGGGTATAAAACTAGGTGATACGATATTTAGCGGGGTAGGTATAAGAGAACTCGTACACGGCATACAAAATTCAAAATTCAAATTCAAAATTCAAACTAGGCTGAGAATCAGCACTTTTCGAACGTCAAAATTATATAAGACAAAACGCCCACCCTTCACCACTTCCTAGTGCTTTAGCTGGGAAGAAGAAGTGGCGCAACAAACTCCCCAGCAGCAATGCTGTCTGTTCAGTTAGAAAAAAAAAGAAAACTTGATTCTATACAATAGTATGCAAAATAATTTACATTACTCAACACAAAACAGTAAACAAATTTATTTGCCATAATGACATACTTTTTGTAGGTCCTACAACAGGGACAGAGCGCTGTCAACAGTGACGTGAGGCCCGTTTCGTAATGTGTGCACTTAGTGAGGTGTAGTTTGATTGTAAATGTGTGCGTGTGAGCGTGTATGCACAGAGGAGGTGTAGTTTTGGCATGCTTCACTTTATTGTTCGCAGCGCTATGTCTTGGTTTTTTATTTGGTCTGAGCAATAGGTTAGATTTTTTTTTGTAGGAGCTACGTTTTGTAGGACGTGTGCATTGATACATTTCGTCGTTCTGCGTGCAAAAGTCGCTATGTGTTATTATCGTGATTTTCGGTTTATTATGCAGTTTGAATCGTTATTTTAATACACACATACTGTAAAAACAGCTATGTGATTAATGCAATATTTAAAGAGTTACGGAATGTAGCTATCTGACATTCATACATCGAAAGTTCCATTATAAAAACGCTAAATATGTATTAAAGTAAAAGTAAATTATTTGAATACTCTGGGTGTTTTTTGAGAAAATCAGTTTTTTGCGTCTCCTGTAAAGTGTGTAAAAAACACATAGCGATTATGGAAAGCGCAGCGACGTTTGATACGAGTATCTACTGTTTTATTTGGCTCCTATAAACAAAAAATCTGCCACCGATTCGATGCCGTCTCCGAACACTCTAAAGGGGTCTCATTCTCGAGTTCCAACTAAAATTCCGTGCAAATGACGTACGAGTGTAACTCCTCTGTGTGCGTACGCACCCCATGAATGTACTAAGGCATTTGTATGGTGCGTAATCTGCGTTCATAAGCTCCGCCTACTACGTTTCTGTTGTGGGGTATCTTTTCTCATTTTTCTCCAAGGCCTCCCGTACTGGGTCCGTTGAGAATTTTTACATATTTGTATCCTAAACCTTTTGTTTTTTGGTAAACGTTTATTGCGTATAATATTTCTTTTAGATAAGCGACGTACTTTAAAGTGTAGGGATGTGTAAAAATTCGTTTACTGAATCCCCTAAGAAGCTGGGGTAATACTTTTAGGTTGAGATTAACGAACGCAGCCATAGCTTACTGTGTTGTGGCAGTTTTCTGGCTCACTGATTTAAGTAGATAATACAGTAGTAAGCAAGGCAGATGAGAGGGGCCAACTACTAACCACTTTAAGGGCTATTCTTGCTTGCAGCGCTCGGCGACTATAGCACCGGGCCGGTAACAGATGTGGTCATCGAGTTCACTGGATTTTGTTTTGAAACTGGTTAGATATGAACTTCTTTGATGGTACATATACTGACCTTATTGGTGATGTTCTTCAGAAAGGTCAGGTGCGTAGTGCTCGTAACCGGCGTGCGTGTATGACCAGATGTATGAACGTAAACGAGGCGAAAGGAGTATGTAAGGAATTATAGCAGGTGGCGTTCTGTAGTTTCTGCCTACCCCTTTGAGGTCATGTATGTATGTATATGATTGATAATTCGAATTTTCGCAAAGACCCTAGGTATTTTGCGAAAACACGGATGATTACAAAATGGTGAAAACATTTCTGCAAGCAACTTGGAAGTAACGCTCGCTCGGCTCGCTTCGGTCGCTCGGCTCGCGCGCGGTTGGTCACAGTTCTAACCTAACCTTTTTCACCCAGTTGCTCGCAGAAATGTTTTCACCATTTTCTAATTATCCGTGTTTTCGCAAAATCCCTAGGGTTTTCGCGAAAATTCGAATTATCAAATCATCCTATGACATAAATACAGTAAGTAAACTAGTTTTTATACGCGTAATTTTCCGGATTAAAATGCTGTCAATTTTAAAGTTTAACTTTTGGTTCTCATTGTGAATCTAACAGACGAATGGCAGTCTACCAAAAAATCTATAGGTTGATTAGAGGTTACAAAATTACGTAACATGATATTGACATTAATGTCATACCGCGAACATAGTCTTTGACGTCATAATTAAGAACACTTAAAGGTAAATGAGAAGTTTCCACAGAAATATTGATTTACATTATTATAAAGTTCACAAAAGGGTCTTTGAACTCCCAACATTGTAACTCTTAGGACACAAAAATTTCGGCCTTGAAAGCCTCCGTCTGCACACATTATAACATCGTCTGCTTGTAATAAATACGCTTTAGGGTTCCATGCTCAAAGGGTGCCAACGGGACCTGAGGCTCCGCAGCGCTGTTCGTCCGTCTGTCACAGGGCTGTATTTTTTTAACCGTAATAGGTAGGCACTTGAAATTTTCATAGAGTGTGTACCACTATGGCCGCTATACCAACAATAAATAAAGTATAAATTAAAAGGTGGAATTTATACTTCATTTACCATACAAGAAACGTGTTTATTTTGACGTTTTTTGCTCGATCTTAATGATGGCAATGATGTATTGAATGGTGGTAGGAACCGAACCCTTCGTGGGTGAGTCCGACTCGCGCTTGGCCGCTTTTTTAGTTTCATGCCAGTAACCTTTGCATAATATAGTCTAAAAGAAAAAGAATTCAGCCTCTTTGTTAGTTCGTAACTTCGGAATGACTGCATCTATTTCGATTCAACTTTTACTTGTTATGTAAGAATATACTGCAACGATTGTTAGATACGTGTAGATTTACTATGCCTATGACAATCTGGATACTAAGCTGATAGTGAAAGTTACGAATTATATTATTGCTTTTTTTTTTATTCATTTGAAGGATTTTTTTTTATCCTCGTAAAAACATGCTGGCATGATAGTTATTAACTCTCTATAAATTGTTCGGAACAGTGATATTTGTTGTTTCAAGTTCCTATAACAGCTGCTTCAATCAATCTGCCTAGCCTTTTCCCAACTATGTTCGGGTCGGGTTCCAGTCTAACCAGATGCAGCGGAATACCAGTATTTTACATGAAGCGACTGCCTATCTGACCTCCATAACCCAGTTACTGGGTAACACTATACCCCTTGGTTGGTAGGACTGGTTGTCAGACTTTCGGGCTTCTGACGACCCGTAACGACTATCAAAGATCCACGAATGACAGCCGGGACCCACGGCTCAACGTGCTTTCCGAGGCACGGAGGAGTCTCGGTATGTAAAGATGGTCACCTATCCACGGACCAAACCCGGCAAGCATAGCTTAATCTGATGGATCGACCCATGCGGCTGTTATTACTTAGCCACGAGCTCCTCACAGCTGCTTAATTACATTAATTGCAGCTTCAGTAACATAGAAAATATTACGCATAATACGATTTTATCTCATAACAAGCACGTAAGAAAAGAAAAAGCACAAACGATCTTGCAAAAAAAGTTAATACGTTGTATCAAAGAGGCCGTGTGCCCGGTGCGCCTCATTGGACATACGCCAGACCATAGACTTATCTACACTTGTTCGACCAAAGACACACCATTACGCGGCTGATTATAATAAGTTGAGCCATTTGCCGCCAATAAAATACATTCTACGTGCGACTTTGGCCAAATTGTTCACTATATCTTTATTTGAACACTTTGTAAATGTCTGGAAGTCTGTGCAATACTTTAGGTTGAGTGTCGAACATCTTATTTGCACCATTTATTACTTCTATCTCAAAGGTTCTTATTAAATAGCAGATGTAATCGTTCTGTTAAGGATATCGATTTTTGCCGCTTCTGGGCAGACCGGATTGAAATCTTCCCAGTTGGATACACATGGAGCCAATTGTGTTACTTGGAAATTAGGTTTTCTATAAATTGTTCAGTTTAAAGCCAATAAGTTCCTTTAATGTTTTAGAATACTGTTACTGTTGGTCTGTATCATCCTACTGCTGGGCATTACTTCCAGTGCTTGCGATCCAGTACTAATGTGGACCACTAGTCGTTTGTTTTGTCCAGCTGGCCCCCGCCATCTCATCGTTAACATCATCGTCTCTCGTCACCTCTCTTTCATGTTTTAGAATATCTAAAAAATATTTATAAGTATTTTTTGAGCTATTGCGAAGTAAAATTAATTGCAATCGATTTTTGCATCAAATCTTGTAGTATTCTACAAGTACAAGCTATTACAATTTTGCAACTTAATGTTCAATTTATAGTCGACTAGTTCCACTTTGCTCTTGTTAGTAACAGCGAAATGAATCGAAAGTGATTAATAATGTTACCGTTATTAGTTCGGAACTCAACGAATCTAATTATGAAACAAGTTCTTTTCTATAGCTAACTAGTATTTAGTCTATGTACTATTTCATACTAGTTTATTGGATGTCTACAAAATCACAAAGTCATGCTTAATATCCGGATCAACGCCAAAGGAATTCGACATTTTGACATTTGTCAAGATCAAATAGGTCTTTGCTATTGCTAGGTAAAGACCACGTGTCAGTCTAGGAAATTTACTACACTCAGTAGATTTATAATAAATATTTAAGACTATTTATTATATAAGGCGACAAGAGTTGCTTATAAGTTTGTTTTTGCTCCCATATTAAAATTTGTCTGTTAGAAGCAGCTATTTAATTACGTAATATATTTTCGTAAACGATTACGACTAATATGTTTCATTTTGACAGTTCTACAACATTCATTGCGTTATTTATATACGTTGTTGAGCAGATTTTTTTTCGAACTGTTGAAAAAATGGATTAGCAATCTGTTTCAAACGATTCAGATTCTGATTGATCGTGTATTACGCAATTAGGGTGCAGTTCAAGCCTGACCATGAAACTTTTCAAACAATTTCAGTCTTATAAGTCCAGTTCTACTATTCAAGTCCTTTAAACTGGAAACAGTAGACCGTAAACCCCGAAAACGTTGAATTGTCCTGGAATTTACAGCAAATTTAACGGAACCAAACACGGTCTGTGTCGGGTCGGGAGAGCGCAGCATATTGTTACTCAGTCGCTACCTAGATGGCGCTAGTCGTTAGGGTATTTCGCCGGTTGAAATGGAATTCATCGGGGCTTCAGACGGTCATTATAATCGGGCCCATTGTCACGTTCTTGTGAACTGGCCCCAAAAGTAAGTATCAAATAACAATAAGAAAAATTAAGGCGAATACCGACAGCTCCACTGTGTTTTGTTTTATTTAAAAGTTGTTTTATTACTAGTACCAGTTCGTAGGAAGCTGAATTGTAAATTGAATGGCTGGTTATAAATTAATTAAATTTTTGAACAAATTGATAGTGATGTATGTATTATGTAATGATCAATCAATAGACATTAAGTAAGACAGTAAAATGAAAGTTGATATCGGAAATAATAGTTAAATATTGCATAAAACCTTTCGCTGACACAATTTATAATTGCCCTAAACCGGGTTCGGTAATCCCCTTGGGTTACTCAGGCGTGCCTTTCTATCAATCAAAGGCAGGCAAATCAGGAGTAAAAGGTCTTCCGTTACAACAAATCATTTCTTTGTTGCAAGATTTGCGTACTTATTTATGTTAGGAATTTTTATTTCTATGTGTGTGTAACGATGTTTTATTTTTGCATTGCTTGCAGAACCATCCGTCCGGATTTGTCCGGACATGTCCGGCTTTTTAGCCCCCCGTCCGGTCTATCTCCGGCCTTTTCATTTGTCTGGACTTTTGGATTTAAGGGGATTTTCTATAAAAAGTTAAATGAAATAAGATTAAAAAGTTCAATATCCGGAGTTTTTTGCAAATGTCAGAGTTTTTCAATCTTTCGAAATGGTAACCCTACTTGCAGACCATACTTGCACTCAGTGCTATATCTTTGTTCTCACATAAAATAACATCACGCCTATATATATAAGAGTTAGGCAGAGATGTAGGTAACTATAGTATACCCACATTTCGATAACCGATTTTTGGGACAGCGCTCCTTGATGGGCGAGTCCTATTACTGGCTGGACGTACAACGCGTTGCGTGAGCTCAGTACAGAACACGCAAGCTAACCACTTAAGGTCACTGGCTGATATCTGGGTCTTAAGTCTGTCCGTCATGTAATAGGGGCGAGCTTATTGCCGTCAACCGGGCACAAATCCAGACTCCGGGTGTTACTGAGAGTTAAATTTCTCTTTTGCCATATTCTATTATTTACCTTCATTTATTAAGCATCATCTAGAATCTTGTGATGCTGTTTTGCGAACTAGAATTACCACCAACTTCGCAAAACAGCCAAAACGATCACACTAATGGCCGATGCCTATAATTTACGAACCGATAATGGTTAAAATGAAGACTTGTATCTTTACCAATAACTAGCTTTTGCTCGACACTTTGTCCGCGAGCCTATAAACTTCTTGAAGAATTGGGCTATAAAATGTAAAAATAATTTTCAAATCTGACTGGTAGTTTCGGAGATTACCCCCTACATACAAACAAACAAACGAACACTCAAACAAACAAATTTTACCTCTTTATAATACAAGTATAGATGAAGCAAAGACCGCATAGCATAGTAGACCCGCACATATGAAAGTAGTCTATTGCAAGTAAAATTTGCTTACGTATCTATTTATATGCCCAGTTTGTCATTAAAAATCCTACCATTGGTAAGTAAAACTATTCGTTTTAGTTTATAGGAACCGAGCATTAGCCACATCCCTAGTAACCAGGCTACCATCGGTCGCCTTTGCCTACCAAATGACGTGATTGAATATATCGAATCGTTTAAGGCAGGCACTTGCCAAGTGAAAGCGTGACGTCACTCATACTGCATACATTCTATAAACGCACTTGAAATCGGACATTGCGCATTCGTAAGGACACCAGCTGTATCGGAATGTGATATGTGGCACTGATTTTGAGTTCACAGTCTTTTTTTAATACAGGGATCCGTAGCAGCAGTGAATGCTTGTAAGTAGAGTAATATTGCCAATATCGCGTTTGGCCAATGATTTAGAAATCAGAGTTCAATATTATATTATATATGTAATGTTTTGTGTTGTGTACTGTAAATTATATTGCCTCTATTGTATAGAATCAAGTTTTTCTAACTTAACAGACAGCTGTGCTACTGGGGAGTTTGTTGCGCCACTTCTTCTTCCCAGCTAAAGCACTAGGAAGTGGTGAAGGGCGGGCGTTTTGGTGGACTGTCTTATGTAATTTTGACATTCGAAAAGTGCTGATTCTCAGCCTAGTTTGAAATTAAATGATTTTGTACGACCTAAATTGGAGGAAACTGTGCTCATACACTTCGTTGCTGTCAAGTAATCAACTTGCATTTCTTTTAAAGTTTTAAGGGATACGAGAAAAGCCATTGATGGTAGGATATATGTATAGAATTGATTTAAACTAAACTAAAAATAATTTTATAATTGGTGGAATAAAAGGAAACAAGATAATAAAAGGATTAATAGACGACCTCGTTAAACTAGCTTAACGATAGACTTATACTTAGATATATGAATAACTAATATAGGTAGAACAAGATTTTAACAACTTGATCAAGATAACTTTGGACGAACATCGTCAACTACGAAATTTCGGGATAGTAAGCTAAGCTAGATAAGTTAGCCACCCAAGGCCACCAAAACCCACCAAACGAACAATTGTGGGCTGATCGTTTGGTGGGTTTTAAACAACACTAATTTATAAGAGAATATAATTTCTTTATTTGTATAGAATGCAGGTGTTACAATAATGGTGTTAGTTTCAGATATATTCCCAGTACATTCTGCCTGTTGGCATACAAAAATACATTATATTAGCTAACTTACAGATAATTTAGAAACTAGATGCTTAAATTCAAAATGAGATCATGGATCAGCTTAGTCTAAAATTATTTACATAATAAATGAGATACAGTGAAGCAAAATACTACAATTCATCATTTCTAAAATCGGTAACAGAGTAATAACATTTCTCTGTCAGCAACGACGACAGGAGTTTCTTGAATTTTATTAAGGGTTGATCCTTAATACATTCTGCCAAAAAAAAATTATGGTGGTGTATCGATCGAGAGATCTAAAGAGCTGCAAAGCCTTTGCCCAGCGGTGGGATGATGCAGCCCAACAGTAACAGATAAGTTGGTAGTAGAGCAGGCATTGGTGATCGTGGTAATATCTTCTATAAGAAATAGAATATAGGTATTACCACGATCATCACAGGCACTCATAGTCGATGCATACTTACATGCAGTGCATAGCTATGGTGTATTGTATTGTAATGTAAACAATTCCACAATTCACTCTGAACCATAAACAATTACTGATGCATCAACATTTTTCCCACAAACAGTAAAACTATTTAGTATTGTCTTGTTCATTAACTTTTCACGTTTCTTTGTATTTCGTTCCTTATGTTGCTCGAACAAGGATCCCCCTTCTGCATCTTTTGTGCTACCCCTTACCTTCGGGTGCTATTTTTCCTGGACCATTAACCACCCTCTGTAATAATTCGATGAAAGCATTTGTTGACAGGCTCAAATTTTTCGTTTTTGCATAGATAACAATTTAGCAGCGACTCTACTATTCTGATTTAAGGTCAAAATGAGTTTTATTACGATTTTGCTCATTTTTATTGAAACCTCGCCGTAGGTGAGTTTATGTTCACTGATTGAAACATTGTAGTAGTTTTTCCAAGACTAATATTTATTATAAAGTTTTTGGCATTATCTAATCAATTTTGAATGCCATCGATTCTCGCCTCCGCATATTGTCGATCAAAGTTAGCTAGTAGCGTTTATTGGATTTGATCTTAATCCGATCTTTTAGTTTAGAGTTAGCTCATCAGTATTAGATTGCCGATTCTAGGTGCAATGGAACTATTTTTCCTCTTACCTAAACACAAGTATCTACATAATATTAAAATAATACTGCTTTAAGAGGTGGTGGTAGGCCCCCGATCGACTTTCAAAACTTTCGGTTCCTGTTATTTTTCTTCCATTTAAAAGGTAAATACTTAGAAGCGATTATCGAGACTTATTTCTGCAGTGCTATTCTGTAACCATCTCACCGTGAAAACTTAGGTGAAGTGAGCGTGGAGTGAGCTGTCATTCCACCTAATGCTAGAGATTGACACTATTGACAGCTCACTCCACGCTCACTTTACCTAAGTTTTCACGGTGAGATGGTTACAGAATAGCACTGCTGCCATAGGTTTCATATTACTATATCGCTCGAATATATTTTAAAAGTCTTGTCAAACATTAGTTGATTCACAATTAGTAAATAATTAAGAGCGTTTATTCTGAAAGTTGGCAACGTCGTAAATAGCTGTCAAATATTTACCTGTTTTGATTAATTTGGAAATAATACTGTATGGAAATAAGAAATGCGGCTAACTAAGTTACTAGAATATTGATTATGTTATGCAATGGTAACATTGAATTTGATGTTGTACCCGTATTAGGCGTAAAAAAAGCATTTGGAAACTTTCCAAATGCTTTTTTTACGCCTAAAACTAAATATTCGGTGTTACAATATTAATTATTGCATATCATAATCAATATTCTAGTAACTTAGTTAGCCACATTTCTTATTTCCATACAGTATTAAATCCAAATTAATCAAAACAGGTAAATATTTGACAGCTATTTACGACGTTGCCAACTTTCAGAATAAACGCTCTTAATCATTTCCTCGTGACTACCGTATCGTCGCTCCTTTCGGCTGTTCATATCCCGGATCCGTTTGTTCTTATGACCTCAGAGCTAGCCGATTAATGAATCATTAGGAAACGATATTTGCTCATAGTCCTGCCGGTCGATTCTGTAAAAATATCACCGTGAAACTTAGGTGAAGTGAGCGTGAAGTGAGCAGTCAATAGTGTTAATCCCTAGCATCCTGCCGGTCGATTTGTGACAGTGACAGCTCACTTCACCTAAGTTTCAAGTCGATGTTTTTACAAAATCGACTGTTATTAGGTACTTATTAGTTCTATTAATATAATTTTTAGTTTTCTTCTTATCAGCTTTGTTTGTTTGTTTGTTTCCTATTCTAATGTTGGTAATTCATTAATAAACTTAGTCGTTGTTTGTTTTATAAATAAGGTTTTTTTATAACGTAAATAACATAACATTTATTAGGGGGCAAACATGGGCCTATCCATAATTATGAAAGCTTTTTATTCCTTTTTCTGTAGCGATTAAAATGGTCTTTAACAAAAATCTACTCTTTGTGTTACACTCTTTAGATATAGCTCTTTAAACTGTTTGATTTCCGTTGTTCTCACTCTATTACCTACTGGCTGCGCCCCGCGGTTTCTCCCGCATAATTTTCGATCCCGTCGGAATATCGGGTTAAAAGTATCCATGTTCTAACCCAGGACATGTTCTACCCATGTGCCAAACTTCATCCGTTTTAGCGTGAAAGCGAAACCAAACATACAAAATTTTAATCTTTTCTCATTATTTATAAATATAAAAATAAAATTATTTATATATAATATATTACTTTAGATAACTGAATTTTGTTTTTATCTCATTAGGTAATAACATTACTTGTTTTTGTATAAACAGTGGTAGCCGTTGTAGGATCTACATAGGCTTCCACACTCCACAATCTGGTGTGGTCATCAGTGAAACACGGAGCGTTGACTTCCTTCGTGTCCAGTCCAGGACATTGGTAAACCGTCTCGAAACACGCAACGATGTAAAAAAAGAAATAGCGAGAAACGTTGGAAAATCGTTCCAGATAAAGAACTGATTATTTAATAGTAAAGCTGTATGTAAAAGCATATTGCAGGAATACACAGTATGTACATAACATTTATATCATACGTACTACTAACCAAAAACCACTGTACTGTGGACCAAAAAGTTGTCTTTTGAACCTCAGACCAAATAAAAAACCAAGACAGAGCGCTGCGAACAATACAGTGAAGCATGCCAAAACTACACCTCCGCTCTGTGCATTCACGCACACATTTACAACCTTTTACAATGACACTACAATCAAACTACACCACACAAAGACAAGTGCACACATGTTTACGAAACCGGCTTCACTTCACTGTTGACAGCGCTCTTGGTCTTCGTTCTTTATTTGGTCTGAGTAGCTACCCTATATTATAATTGTAGTCTGTGGATGCAGCTAGTTGCCCATTCCAAAGCGTTGTAGGTTCCTATGGAGAAGAACGGGCAAGAAATTCCACGGACATTCTTTTAAATCAAAACTTTGTTACAAAATATATGTTACATCATTTTTATTGAAAGATACGATAAGTATATTAGAATATTTGATTATTATAGGGCAGGAAATCATAACTTCATTGGGAATAATTTCGATAGTGGGTGTACTTATTTTTAACATTTTGTGAGTATAATAGTGACTTAAGCTAAACTTTGTTAGGTAATGTTAAGTTCAAACAAATGTTAAAAGCTGTACTACTTTCTGTTACACACATTCAAGTAATCTACTTATTAGCGTCAGGTAGTAGTGCTGCCATCTGACATTATGCTGAGCACTGTTAGCATTTTTTTTTATATATCTACTTTTAAGGTGTTTTCAAATATTTATGCCACTGATTTCTTTCTTTATATTTACTGCTCGACGGTAATGTAAACTTTTCTACAAACGTATTTTACTTTATTAGAAATTGTTCATCCCATGAGTAAGCTTAGATATAATAATGTTCTTAGTCTTAAGTGTCTGTTTATCCGTCTAAGATGATAGAGGTGCGTCTGCGTAGTGCGTAGGTAGTCGGTAAATAATTCAGGTTTCTACAAACTGTATAAACGATACAACATTATATTATTACGTATGTATGTGTATTCTCGAAGAGGCTACATAAATACTTAATTGTAAGTACTGGCTAGAGAAAACCAATTTTACTTCAGTCTGTTTTAATTTTTCATAAACAGTATAAATTTCTTCATGAAGAACTTTCGCCTACGCTTTGTGTTTTGGTAGTTCAAACAATCTATTTCGGCCTCCCTTTAATTGCAAAAACAAAGAAGCATCAGCCAATAGGTGCACTACAATTACCAATATATCGTCCGGATCAGTGCCCTATTATGCGTCTCACACCACACCTGAGACGTTTTTAATTATCGAAAGTAAACATCCCGGAATCTGTTACGGGACTTCATAAATGTAAATTGGAGGCGCGCATCCCGTTTAGCGGGGCTGCCCCGCCCCGCGCGCCACCCCGCTGCTCCCCCCCCTCCGCCCCGCGCGCAGACGGCCGAGGAAACGGGGCCGGGCGCCGACGAACCGAGGATTGCGGTGTACATCACTACGATATACTTATCGCTATCGTTGTATTAGTAAATTGCGGGAAGATTTTAGTTTTCCCGGAATTGTTGGCGTAGTGCTGTAGCTTGCTTAGATTATGCCGAGATAGCTAGTTTAACTTGTGCCACTAATAGGTTGACAGCTAATTATACTAGAAATTAACAGGTTTTTACTTTTTTGCTGTTGTTTTTTTATGTGTAGATAAAATATTAATCTCACTGGCCGATACCTGTGTTAGTAAATTCAGATCGATTTCAATTTAGTATTTCATCATTTCAAAGTGGTTCATTTCATCATTAACCTATTACGACATAAATATAAAACAGATTTTATGGTCCAACATAATTCAATATTTGATACTCATTGAGACCACACAGATTAAGCTGGATCAGAAGAATATAAACTTAACTGTCCTAATGACAAGGATGAAAATGGTTTGCAAAATAATAAAACGAAATGAAATATCAAAGAAGTACGAGCCGACTTTTGAAAATTTGACCAAAAATCCGTGCCGGTTGATTCGTAAGAGGCGTGAATATACTTTTATAGAAAAAGACAATAGGCAGTGAGGGGAAGGGTTCGAGTCGAGGCACAATGGCTGCGTCGGCGAGCCGGCAGGTAGAATAATTAATTGCCCCTCAGAGGCATACGTCCCAGATAGTGCTGTGGCAATTTTAAACAAATCTCGTAATTTTAGTCCTGTCAATAACTAAGTACTAAATAATGACAGCAACAGTTTTGTACAAATTAAAGTAGAATTACCTACATTTTATGAACATTTTAATTTATCGGAAGTTATTATTATGAATTTGTTCTTTAGTAAGAAACTTAAACAAGTCTTCATCGTTGTGGAAAGTTTAGTCAGTTCAAAAAGTAACGTAGTGACGAATTGAAATTTAAAGCACATGGCGTATCAGAGTATGACCAAAACCGTCCTAAGTAAGTTTTAAGGGATAATATGGATGAACTTGAAATAAGCCAAGATTAACTAAATGTAGCAAATATTAATCATGAAATACAAACAGTAAACTATGTACACCGTTGAGAAGGGTAGACATTAGATATATTTTGATAGATAGTCTGCAAACACGATTTATTATATACTCGTTACGAAATAAAGACGATAATATTTAGATAATAGCTTGAATGAAACTGACAGGTTAAACGGAAAACGCTTTCAGTTACGTTCTTTTGTAATAAATGCGGAGAAAAAATAAAACCAAGATTGTGATATTGAGATCTGTGTTCTCTAGGTAAGTTACGTAATCCTGAGAGGAATCTCTTTAATAATAGCGAGTCTGCTGTTAATTGAAACTGCTCATTCTTGGTTTTGATAAAGTGATGTTTGTGGTAAGCATTATATTTTCTTCCACAGTTGTTATTGAGATAGGCAACGTTTGTGTAAGGCTCTCTATCATCCATCAACGTTTACACAGCAAGGTGTGGAAACAAAAAGGGTTTGGTTTGGTGTATCGGTTAACAATTCGGGCACTAGTTCGAAAAATCCACTATCAAAAAACCTCAAAAACTCTCGTATGTCTCGAATTTTTCGTTTGTCTTTTATTTGTCGGTGCTTTTTTAACATATTGTGGATATGGGAGCCCCGATGCATTCACCGCACTGGCATTCAAACGATTTTTTTGTGGATTGAGCGTATTTCAGACTAGCCCGATGTCAGTAACATTGCTAGCCAGTTGAATGGCTCTTTGAACTTCATTAAATAACAATCCGTGAGATTAAAGAGAAACATTTAATCATTTGTATCAAATGCTTTGAAATTATAATTTGAACTTTGTAAATTGGTATCGAAATTACTAGAATTTAATCGCAATATACACATTAAAGTTTAAAGGGTGATCTGAAAATGAAGTGTATCTGTATCACCCATTATTTTATTTGAATATTAATGATAATGAAATTGTATAAAGTAACATTCATAATTTGTCTAGAAATGTATGAATAACAAAATAATGAATTTTGAAACACAAATTAATTGAATATATTTCTAATGTTATACATGAGTTACGAAAGCAATAAAAAGTTGCGTTGGAACAAAAAAAAACGAATTAACAGTTATCGTGATTGAATTTCTGGTTAAAATTCAAGCCCTATGTGCAACATTCTCATAAAAAATTAACAAAGAGGACCAATAAGGATCAATCATTTGAACCAGGTTTGAATTACTTGAATGGTTTTGTGAAAATTTTACTGAATCACCTCAGTAAGTAGCAAGCAATAATAGGTAGGTCATAATAGCACGTAAGAGGAAAGATCGTAGAACTAATACGGTTCAAAAGCAGGTAACACGTTAAGTTGTTAACACTTCATTTGGTACACTTGAATTATTTCCCTTTGTTGAAAACATTAAGGGAACTAATACACCTGATTGAGTTTATTATCTTCAAATTGCAGAAACCTTCTATTTGCTTGCTTTTACTGTTTCTAGAGGGTGTTGGGGCGCGTGTTTTGTTGTCATGTCTTTTAGCATCTAAAACGGCTGGGCTAAACTTAATAACAACATTTTCAAGATAAGCATTCGCTTCATTGTCTGTCATGAAATAAAATTTATCTTATAAACATTTTGTTATTTCCTTCGGTTTGAACTCTCTTGTAATGTAAACAACTGTTTTAGCCGAATTGTTGCCTATTTCAAAAATGATTGTTGTACTAAAGTTAGTATTTTCTTTACGATCTAGTTATAGTTATTTTGTTATTAATTTATAGATAGCTTCAATGGAGTTTTGTGTGCGAGATGATTATGTAAAAAAATTGGAAGAAGATAAGCTAAACCTGGCTATATGTAAAATGTAAATTGGTAATTGGGAAAAGTTACAAAATCCGTCATGACGTATATGAGGATAAATTATCTTAATCACTGAGTGAGTCCATCATGTAATATTTGTTTTATTTTCCTGGTAAAAAAGTTGTGAAACAGTTGACATTGACTTAAACACAATTTATAACGGTGAATCTTTTTCTTACTTAGACTTTTCCACATACGAAATAAAAGCCTATTAGATGTTTCTAATAGGCTTTTATTTTGCCAGCAAAATGATTGAGTTTGATCTCTTGAAAGAATTTGCGCTGGTGATCAGATTTTTGTTTTAGGGTGTAAAAAGGATACAAGCATTGAAATCCTGTGCAGGAGCTACTGCTGATTCTAATAATATCCAGATTTACGTTTCCTAAAAGAATATCTAATTCCCCTTCATTCAATATTAAAAGTCATGAGAAAATTAGAAGATATCTACATGCACTCATGCAGTACAAGGATAAAATGTTGCGTAACGATTATTTTAGTTTTTACGAGTGATGTAACTCTAGGGTTTAGCAAGTGGAGCATTACTAACAATAAATGAATCACAGTAATGACATCACCATGGGAAATATCCAATAACTTGCCGACTACAACAAGCGCTTGTTCTGTACTACGGAGTTTGATGTCCTAGCTATCTGTATTAGGTATTTGGGACATCAAAATCTGTGTACAATGACCTCGACGGGCGGCGTGTTCGCGCCAACCTTGCCCGGCCGTCGTCATGGCGGGAGCGCGGGCGATCGCGGTCGAAATTTTAAATTTCGAACGACACGACACTCGGCAAGTCGGCACGTTCAGTCGAGTGATCCCGGAAAGTAAGTCCGGTCAAGTGCACATCACTAATTTACGTGTTTATGGTTTTAGTGTTGCATATGAGCGGTTGTTTATTAGTTTAATGTTTATTGCTTTTAGGGTTAATTTGCATTTGTATGGAGGTTTATGAAGGTGCAACAAATTCCTGAGTTAATCTTATGATCTAAGTAATTGAATTTGCATCATCATTAAGCAATGTTTAAAAGTACAGTACAGTAACAATATGTAGCTGCTGATGAAGCAAAATAACATAGTAATTATGTAGGAGAAACTATTAATTGATCAAAAGGAAGCAAAACAAAGATTTAATAACTCGTATCATAATTATTTTCTTACCGTTTACAGTGTAATATAAGAATCTAAATTTCTAAAAGAAGACGAAGTAGCAGATGATAATTATAGTAAATCTAAAAACCGTAGAGCATACGGTTACAGATCATTGGAAATTAGAAGCAAAGTTGTGAAAGTCCCGAAGTGCGGTATGCCAGCGATCACGTAAGATGCAGCTATCTAGCCAGCCACTGAGCCACTCAAATATTTCATAATGCCCATCTAACAACGAAGCTAGATTCAGAGAACTACTATTCGTACTAGCTAGGAGAGGAGGAAAACTGAAAAACATAGATATAGATAAATTCTAAGTAAAGCTAGATTCAGACACCTACCAGCTAGGAGAGAAATAAAATTAAAAAGAGACTGCGGTCACACATTCCTGGAAAACCATGGCAACAATCTTAGTAATTGAATCAAAAGGCATCAAAGATAGCCATTACCTCAATGTAATATGAATAATTGAATACACTTCATCTATTTGAAGAGAAAACACTACATTAACGCTAGTATAATTTTTTATACAAAAAAAACTACAAATATTTTGAATACATTACCATTGTAAACACTAAACAGTGTGTATACTCGTATATTTATGAATTTGTTTTTCACAGCTGCTAACACAAGTAAAGCTAATTGTTATCTGCCAAAATTACTCTTACCGGTTGGCCTGTGCTTGTACTATTGCACGTCGGCATGTAAGGAATTTGTTCACTGTTGCAAGGCTACTCTTATTCTGCTAATTCATCTTGTAGAATGTTATAGTTGTACATTTGGATATTTCCAAGACTTGCAATGCAAATCGTTGATTGTACACGTTCGCCAATTGACTGGCCATTGGACTTGTACTAATAAGCATGTGGTTAGATTACAATGACCATTAGCATCGTTTCGCACTCGGCAGACTTATCGTTGATATTGGTCGTGGGCTCGTGGTGTTGTCAGTGGACACGATCTCATTGACCTAGCAACAGCGTGTGATGGCGGTGGCGTTAGCAGCTGATGCAGTAGCGACATTTGGTCGAGATAATGTGGCACATGAGTGTCGTTCACACGGGGTTCATGCGTAGCGCGGCGATGTGGCGGTAACGTCACGCCGATATCAGGGCAAGACGCTGCGCCGGCGGCTGGCGTGCGGGAAAGAGAGAGTGCGGCACACAGGTGTGCGCCGAGGCAGCCGGCCCATCAGCTGTTCGACGCGCTCGCTCGTGCCCGTTCTGCCGTTGCTCCGATGAATGCCGCGTGCATTGCGGGCAGCCACTGAACCCAGTGTTCGTCGATAGCCGCCCGCGGACAGACGCGCGATCCCGCCCGTTTGCCCGCCGATTCTCGCTCGCTTCCCGCATCGTAGCTCGGATGTGTCAGTGTGTGCATGTTTGTGTACCGTGTTGTCACTGACGCGGCGATCGCGAGCTCTTTGTCTAATTAGCAGGTAGGCAAATGCTTCACTAAACTTTTTTTACAGTCGCGTCGGCCGGACACAATCGCCTTACTTTTATGTCGGTTTATTTTTCTGTCGTAATTGAATTTTATGTAACTCTTATTGTTCTCACTTTTTATAGTTTATAAATGCGTACTCTTCGTACTATATTATCAGAGTTGGTTTAATTATTTACAAGTAAAACAAGTAGTAAAGCGTAAAGGGAGCAGCTATTTAGAAACAAAGGTTACGCTCAACGCGGCGATAAAAAGGGCCGAAACTGGTTTTCCGTGGAAAGGCATCTGGCACGCACTAATTGATATAGCATCAACTGACGTTTATAATTATGAGTGTCGAAGTGGAGCGGCGCACAGACTTACAATTTGTTAATGCGATTAAGAAGAGAGTCGTCTTTAATGCATTCTGATGTAATTGATTAGCTGAAATAAAAACGACGAGTTATCATAAATTTTTACACATTTATTCTAAGTACACACCCACTTTTAGTAAGTATTTTTCTACTGACCTTGCTTTTAGAACTATAGGCGAGTACATGACTATGTACTAGCAAGGTCGTTGCGATTCAAACCTATTTGACCTCATTTAAGGATGACACACACAGCTTCAAAAACTAAAAAGTCACTACAACATTGAAATTGCATTGAAATACTTTTTCGTAATCTCGCAAGTGATTGATATAGTACTTAGCAGTAGGAGGGGATGGGGGACTACGGCAAGGGAGAAGGGGGAGGGACTAGTGACGGCCATGACGTAACGAATCGGTATGCGATCGAGTTGACGAGAAATTACCATTAACTATTAATACGTTTTCTAAACATGCAGCTATAAAGTCATACACTAAAAGTACTAAAAGATTATAGATACCTGCATAATACGAGTAAGTACGTATTACCTGCACGCGATAGGATGCCATATTGTCGTTACCGAATGGATACCGGCTGCAAAGCAAGTGCAGTGTGCACTTATTTTTAAGAACAAGTTTCAATTCCTTTAATTTTTAGAAAAGTTTAACTTTGGAACTAATTCTACACACAAGTTATGTGCACGTATGTCGTGGCCAGATCTTAGAAATGACCATTTCATGAAATGGCCAGCTAAAATTGACCATGTCGTTTAAACGTCAACGTCCATGGTTTAAGGTGTAGTAAATATTGCCAAGTAACTGCGACCAACTTGGAAGTACCGCTCGCCGGCCGCTACTGCGGCACCGCTCGCTTCGCTCGCTCGGCTCGTTCGCGGTTGGTTACAGTTCTTACTTAACCTAACCCATGTGGTCGGGGAATTTTTTTAAACTAATTTTAAGTGCTATGTTGCATTTCACGACACGGGAGCGGCCGGTGAGCGCTACTTCCAAGTTGATCGCTTTCCTTATTATCATATTTGGAAACCCAGTAAAAGTCCATCGTTTTTTTTAAGTGGTCACCCTACTTAGTTTGGTTTGTTGTATGCCGCCGCCATGATGTACAACAAAAACAAAGCGACATCAACGCCTCTATCGGTGGATAAAATCTAACTATTTTACGAAATTATCACTATTGTTTGGCCACATCATGAAGTAGTCGTGCGTTTAACTGTTCATATCGTCGAACGTTGAATATTCAATGATCTGGCCAGACCACATCATGATGTGACCAGCGGTCGATCTGATCATTTCATTTCATGAAATGATCAGATCTAAGATCTGGCCACGACATACACAAAACCTTTTCTCTAACTACAATGTCGTAATAAAAAGTTTCAACTACATTAAAGTTTTGTTTCCTTGCAATGCAACACGTGCTTTAGTGTTGCCAACCATGATAAAATTTTAAAGTACTGGTAATTAATGAGCATCGGTAATGATGGTGTTTACTCGTATGGTTCACTACTAATTATTACTATTATTCAACAATTAAGATAATTGCTTCTTTATTATTTTTCTTGTTTGTTTTGTAATAACATTCAGGACATATTTTTGCGCCTTCTCTCATTACGTATCTCTATTTGTAGTTATGATGTCTGTTATAAATAATTAAAACATGATTATCATTCTATAGACTCGAGAATGCTATAAAATTTTATTTGTATTCATATAATATCATTTGGTAGCCTTTCAACTTACATAAATAAACATTGTACCTACTTAGTGTTCAGTGCATGCTCACTACCTACACGATTGCAATGAAGGTTTTTGATAAAAAGGGAAAAATAACTTGAAGTAGACCTTGTATGAGGACAAACAAAGACACGAACTACGTAATAACTTTGACTTTTGTATTAAAAACTGGGGCTTATGTATCAGCCAAATTAACTGCTTCAGACACGTCACATAATAATTTATATCGTAAGTAGGTAGACTTTACGATAAAATAATTACATAGTCAAATTCTTAGTTAACGGCTGAAAAGGTTGTGCAAACAAGTATTTAATTAGAGTTGACATTAAAATGAATTACAATTGTGTATTACTTAGGCCTATTTTGACCTGAATTGTATTAGTACCACAAACGGTTAACATAAAAATAAAAAACATTAATTAGATTTACCATAGGTTAAACTTAATGCCGCAGTCCAGCATGTAAGTAGGTAGCTAAAGTACCAAACAAAGTAAAAATAATGATGTCGTCAACATACACAAGTCAATATACAACAACGAAAAGAATCTGATTGTATCCCCCAGAAGATTCCACTCTGAACAAAGATTGCAGTGAAGTCAGCCAAACGCCCATACTGGTCAGTGACGGACGAAGAAAGAATTTATTACCCTCTTACCAGTATTTTTGCAAGTGGTAAAAGTCAACCGAATGGTAGGTTATTATGATTACGAGCTAGTGTCCAACCAGTACAAAGTGTGTTATTGCTACCTTTACGTCCAATGTTTATGTTTAACTTGACTTTAGGAGTCAAAAACCTGAGTCATTTACGACACTGTTCAATATTTTTTATGCAGGATTATTAAGCTTCGGTTCAACCTTCGTTTGGTAACATTAAACTATTTTTAACATATATACCACACCTGACCATATATATAGATATATATATATATCATATATCACCATCTTGAATTCTTGATTCAGTGAAATTAGTATTCTACTTTTTGTTCTGAAGCAATAACTCCAATATAGATAAAGAATATGGTTTCCTGTACATGTACAGTTTGTTGAACCATATGTAGACAAAAAGAGAGATGTTCGTCAAACGTCAATGTATTGACAGGTATAACACTGTTAAGAGTAAAGAAAAAGCGAACATCATCACAGTTCACGGCTGCTAATGAACAGCAATTGGTAACAAATACAAAGCCAACACATGAAGTAATTATGCCTTATCTAGCTTATATTTCTTTTCTGTAGCAAGAAATATTATTCATTGCACAACCTTAGTGCGAGTACGTATGACACGTGTCGACTTTTTATGCCCCAGCTTAACTATAAACAATATTAAGAGCTCTATTCTCGTTAATTTATTGTGCTTAGTACTTCCTTAATGCAATAATTACTCGTATCGTTTTCAGGATTGGCTACTGTTTATTAAAAAGTTTTAAATTGTTTTGCATAATAAATCTGTTAGTTTTCTGACACGCGCTATGAAAAAAAACCTAGATAACTAGGTATTCAAACTGAGAAACATGTTCGAATCGAATTTTAAAAGTAGACGTTGTAGTGTAGGTTTAAAAAATCAAATCACAAGAGGTCTATCATCGAATAAGAATGAATAAGGTTTTTTTATGAAGTTGTGACTTTGGTTTTAAAGGTACAACTTGTACACAAGCAACGTGGAAAGAGTTCACCAAGGTTAACAACCAGTTATTCATCTAAGGGTGACCCTGACTTACATAAAATTACCAATTAGGACAGCATACTAGTAATAAACGTAAATCGTAGCTAATGCTCAGTAGAAACTGTTATCAGTAGTTAAACAAATGTTCCTAATATATCATAGAATATTTGTGTCAAGTTTGTTATGTACGTACTTTATAAGGAAAGTTGAATTTTGGAATTCTGGTAATAAAGTTATATGAATGAAGGCCACAAAGCAGATTAAAGGTTAAATAAATTCAATCGAAACGTTTTTTTTTTTAACGGTCACAAAACTTTGCAAAAAATACACAAAACCAGCAAACACGGCACACAACAGTAATACATATTAGAAAATTAAGACATTGTTATGACCACAAGCGTTATTTTAACTACACAAGAAAGTCCTCTTTGTGTTCTATGATAAGAACACAAAGAGGAAAGTATATGATAATCAACATCATTGCCAACACTCCAACCAAACCAATGATATCAAAACACAAAGAAAAAATTATGAAAAAAAAACGGAAAGAAGCAAAACTTGCTTAAATTGAAACCGACGGATATGTAGCATCGCAGGATGAATCCATATTCCCTAGTCTAGACAGAACCGACGTCGCTATCTGTATTCCGCCCGTTGCGACAAGACGTGTTAATCGTCACAATAGCACCAAGCTTTTTATTAAAAAAGTAACGGGTAGGCATTGAACCTCCGACCTTTGGACAAATGCTACGGAGACAGAGAATTTTGCTTTTTTCTTTATCAATAAGGTAAAGAGTAATAGACTATTAGAGAGTCCTGTGCTTACTTTTCTGTCCAGTTTTGTATTCAGTTCAAAATTTTTGTTAAGCCGGCAGAATTGAACGTTTATTTTCATGAATAACACAAAATATAGATAAGTAGTAGCAATTTCGTCTGTTTCGAACGTAACGTTTAATTTAATGCTGCACGTGTTTCCAAATAATTATTCGCAGAAATTGTTACAATTTTTGCGATTCAAATTGGGATTTATTTGTGATATTCATATCTGTAAATACTGCAGTAAAACTATATTTCCAAACGATTATACGTTCCGATGCAACTGTGTCAACAATATCGCCAGGTTTATATAAAGTTGTATTAAAAATACTGCGTTTAGCTGCATCCACAGCTACTTCCGTCAACCATTCAATTGAACGACCGTAATCCCTGAACTCGATCCCATTAGTTTGTATACAATGTCATTGATCACATACCAACGTCTGTATTCTATATGATGAATAGCTTCAGTAATACTATCATGTCTCGACGTAGGAGTTGATCAACTACCTTATAAGTTCAAATCTAGTCGCTACAGACTTAGAACGTGTTTATGAAAAATATCCTACGAAATACGTTTGATAAAATTCAAAATGAATCTACGCGGGACTTTATTGACACTACCACTTATGAGGATTTTGCATATTATGTATTTTGTAAACTGAAGGTCACTTGCTGCTCCACGTAGTGAAGCTATTATAATTATGTCTAGTCAAAATAAGTCTGAATTGAAGGCTTAGAAAATGCAAAATTTTAAAAATCCAAGTTGTAAAATGTAAGGTTTCTGGAATTTCTTAGTAGCAGCCTGGAGTCTGGATATGTGCCCGGTTGATGGCAATAGGCTCGCCCTGGTACATGGGACTTAAACATAACTGGAGAAATGTGGGTGTACTATATGTACACATCTGCCTAACCTTTCGGAAAATACAGGCGTGATGTCGTGTTATATGTGTGTTATGTTCAACTAAAGGATTGATTTAAATTCAATTTCGAACTTGTGTGGAAATTTTGTAATTCAGAACCCGATTGTCAACTAAGACACAAGTACACCCAAGTACACCAAGAATTCACTTTGTTTCAATTCTCAGGAAGACTTATAGCCTAATAATGGCCAGGTATTTTTGCCCCATTGGGTTAGCTAGAAGCGAATACTGTGAGAACCGCTAACGCTTCAGGCAAATCTGTAATTGAATTTATCTGTTTGAAAAATTGTCTGTTTCAATCCGGAGTGGAACTGTTTTACGTATATTGGGAATCCTTATTTGATGGAAACAATGAATTAAAGTAAATCCCTTAACCGTCTTTAATTCTAAAACGAATTTGGTAGAAGGTAAAATCAAAGATGATTTCGAACGAGATAAAACCCGAAATCCGAACAAGTTCGATCAAGTTTATAAACTATGTAGTGTGTATTACTTTCACTGATAACATACTATCATTAATATGTTAATTAAATAGCTCAAAATTCCCTCCATAAACTCAATTGCGACGCTTCCAGTCGACGCCGACAATGAAAAGCTGCTAAACAATAACGCTCCGGAATATTCCGTGGAAACTGGAAAGTTAAGGTTGAGAGCTCGGAAAGAACTTAATAAAAGTGGTAGTTCAAGTAAAAATCCACAATCTCTCCGTTCTAGGGGTTCCTATTTATCTTTAGGTCTGGGTTGAATTCCATTTTGTTAAACATATAGTATGACCATGGATTATGGCCATGGTTTTCCAATGTATTGCTGGAAGAGTTGGGTAGTGTAGTGGAATGATGAAAATTTTATAATACACTCTTTTAATATATAATTTTCTCTTTTTTTGCCAGCAGCTTCGCTCGCGCGGAGGTCGGAAATTATCCCACGGAAATATACTATCGAGATAAAAAATTATCCTATGTCCTAACCCTGCCTAGGTCGTGGTCTATTCGTGTGCCAAATTTCATCCAAATTCGTTCAGCTGTTAAGGCAAAAGGTAACAGATAGATAGAAAGACAGAGTTACACTTTCAGGTAAGTATGGATAGGTTATCTATCATATGTATATGTATATCTTCCTTGTATTTATTGCTTTCGTCATTAAAAAAAAGCACACACAACAACAACACAGCAACAACAACAACAATACAACACAAAACAACGACAACAACAAACAACAACATTAACAATTAGTTTATCTTTCCAGATCTTTGATTTGAAACGAGGAAAATTTATAGTAGCTATAGAAATAAAAAGTCCATATTGTTGACCTTACCACATCTATCCTTTCTAGAAACCAATATCCTCGAATTAGCGTCCACTATTCGAGTTCTGTTAAAAAGTAATAAAACAACGGTTTCCATTTAACAATCCATTGCTCTTTATAAACGTAGCAAGCGAAGAATTTTATTGAAATTACTTTAGAAACGACGCAGTGCACTGAAAAACGAAACCCTGGCTCATGTTTCATACCTTGGAATCAGACGTAGGCTTTGTAATTTGCCTCGAGGTATTTTTTCTGCGGAACAGTAGATTTTCTTAGTCATAAATGGGATTCTTTGAACAATTTGTAACTAGAGGACCCTTACGGACTGATGGCTGGGGCTATAAATCATTTTTATAACTACCTCCTGTTCGCTCATGGAGGCCCTATGAGGAAAAGAGGTACCATTGAAATGCGTAATAGTAAAGCATGTTTTACGAGAGAAAATAAATAAGAGAGTAGGAAGAGTAATCTAGTTAACTAGACGATTGTTTCATAGATTCGAAAAGAAGAAGATGAGAAGGAAAGTAAAAAGCTATAATATGGAAGTTCCAAAACATTCCGCAGACTGGATCAAATTGTGAGAACTAACTTTGAAAATATTGTGTTACTTACTCATATTCTTTCTTTCTAAGTTTATATTGTTTTCTGTTCTTACTGCATCGATTTCGGGTAGTACGGAATTACGGTTAGCCTCAAGTCTGTTCAGTCTCCACTGAAATCATATCTTTTGCATTATTTTCTACCTGAAGAAGAAGAACAGTAGACCGCACTTCGGTAGTAACCATGAGCTGGCCTAGCGTAGTACGGAGTTTGAATATAATGCAAGGTAATTTTATACTGGTTTTGTTACCACTGACTTGCTGCCTAGTCTTCAAAATAGTAGCTATCTCTGTAAATAATAGTAGCTATCTCTGTAAACAACCTACATCCTTATTGACAAGATCTAAGGAACTTGTAATCAGTTTGCACATTACAAGTCTAATTATATGTATTAGAACCTAATTATTGACCGGAGGCAGCTAGCGCTGGGTTCCAGTTTCTTAACAACTTTATCTATCACTTTTATGGGACTAACGGAGTCAGTGGAGCAGACACTAAAACACAGAACAGACACTAAAAGTTATTTTATACAAGATGGAGACGACATTACGACAATAAATTAACCTGCGTATATCCAATGCCGTTTCCAGTCTGCATACGAAAATTCAATCAAATATATACAATAGTTTAGTAACTCGTCAAAGATTAGCAAAAACTACTATTTAGTAGAAAAGACTCTTTTATAATTTTGATGGTAGGATTTATATGATAGTTCCAAAATACTCTTCAGCATGTGTATTACTAGTGTTTTCATTTATTGTTGTATTGTTATCTCTACATTGTAGGTATAGCTGAAACATCTATCTACTACAAATAAGTAGGTTTTGAGGTCAAGTGTAGGAAATACGCCATCAAATTCCATGGGTAGATCTTCTGCAGGAAGCTAACAAATATTTATTAAGTCGTTCACCTTAATATCTTAATCACCATGCTTCTTGATCTTATCTTCTTTATTTCTATATATTAGCTGTTTAATATCTATAATTTATATATGGTGTACATTAAAAAGCGCTCTGTCTACCTATAATCTCTTTTTCTTCTCTAATCCAAAGGCTTTGTTAGAACTGCAGTTAATATGTCTGCCTTCACTCTGCCATTTCCTGTTCAAATGCACTAAGCTGCTTTGCAAACCCATGTACATACTACGTATACACATGCTTTCAAGCGTTGCCAAAGGACCTTGCTTTGGCTGGCATCATCTGGGATATCATTCATAAGGCATATACCTACATACACAAAAGATGTTGCAGTACATGAATTGTGACGTCATCAATCCGTGGCGAGAACATTACAAAATATGTAAGCGTTTCGTGATTATCTTTTAATGTTTCGGGGTCAGACGCCGCCATCTAGCGGCAGTCAAGGTGAACACCTAACTGTTATCAAGCGTTCTAGGAGTGCAGTAATCTCTTTTGTGTACCACTAATTATTAGGTTCGTAATTCTTAGTAGCACTTTAGCGTTAGTTTACCTAATTAAAGTCATTTGCAAAATAATTATGACTATCACGTAAGTACCTAATTATTTTCAGATTTTCTATCCATTATGTAAAATATTCATAATAATCTTGTATAATTCGAGTATGTATATCGTGTGAAATAAGACCTTTGAATATTTACTCCTCATGATAAACCGGTCTCTATTAGCAGGAAGATCATTTACTTATCATTAAATCAATGTCACTGTGAAGAACAAAATATCCTCAATGTATAGGAGGAAATCTAAAGGTAAACTGTTGAAAAACCTTGTAAGAAAATGACACTTATTTTATATACTTACAGGGTGAAAAATTGTGTGTCCAGAATTTTGAGAAAAACAAAGAAAGGCACTTGGCTTTTTTCTGATTAAATTTCTATAATTTTCTTCTTTATTATTGATCATGAAAAGGATGAAAATATATAGGTTCCTGTGTCCTGTTACATAACCAGAAAACAAACGATATAGAACTAATTTAATTAAGTTACTACTTAGGAGAAAATCAAAATATTCAACTTACTTAAGTATCTTATACCGTCAGGAAAAAGTTATAAAAGATTATGTTAAAAAGCTTTATCTTATATTCAATTATGGACAGATTTTGGGGCCCAGTCGGATCCAAGTTAATTCACCGCAACGTTTCTTTATGGCTGTGCCGTGTGTAACATTATAAAACCGCGTCAATTATAACTCATCGACATGAAACTGGACATAAAAACCGATCAACAACGCGCGGGTTAACGTTGCGTTGCCCGTTTCTCGACTTCTCGAGCTCTCGATCTCGCAGTAGCTCACAAGTTCTCGTCGTTTCCCGCGCCTGCCCGTCAGTAGCGTTCACCGCGCGGCGTATTATTTTAGTGATTTCAGAGCGAGTTGGACCAATCAGCCGCAAATGAGATTAGGTAGGCGTGTGTGTAACCTATATGTATCTTTATAATACGCCATGCTGCAGTTCTGCATAGCGTATAAGCGGCATTCGTTCCACATTTAACGCCGTTCACCAACTTGAAATTTTAAGTAGTTGACGCAGCTCAAACAATGTGTGTAAACTCGAGAGCTACGAGTGTACGTTAGTTAAGTAATCAACAGTGATTGATACGGCTTCGATGCTTGTTACGTTTATAATTTCATTGTCTTGTTTAAGTAATCTAGAGATTTCGTTACTTGCTTTTTATTGTTGCATCACTGCTACATTAAACATGCTAGCGTTATCTGTGCAAATGTCGACTTTTGATGACGAATTTCTGTCAAAATAATAAACCCTCACCGCTGCAATTATTCTTTAAAATCATTTTCCGTTCCACGTCCACAAACAAACATTGCTTAAAAGGAAGATTTATAATAGCTGTTATAATTGCCTAATAAGTAGACGAATCACGTTTTATTGAGCGACAGCGTTGCGTTTGTTGACAATCACCGCGGCTGTGACGACACTGCGCACAAGCACAGCGAAGCAGGCAGTATGTCAACTGACAAAGGAAGAATTAAATCAAGTGCCAATATGGAAGCAGTACAATTTCTACACGGACCTCAAAACAGAGGGTATGCAATTCTTTGAGGGACAAAGCCGACTTGAGTCTCTACTTAACTTTTCGCTAAAACGAGCTCCATACAAAGCCAGGCTACATAATTAAATCGCGTTTATACGGTTCGATCGTATTCTTCGCGCAAACAAGTTACATTGCTGGTCCGACCGCTCGACAATGTAGCATCAAGTTATAAGCTTTCAATGAACGCGGATCAAGTTTTTTCGGTCGCGTGGCGACCTTGTTCGGGCTGCGGGTAATAACAAAAACTTTGTTTTGCTTTGTGAATTGTTTGAACGTTACTGAAGTAGTTCGATACATTTTTTAGATGGTTAATTCTTCTGGTTAATGAAGTACGAGCACTTTGCGTAGTTTAACAAGCGGCGCACGTTAAGCCATTGTTATTGCTTGATTGCGAGCATTTGGTTTCGTAAAGAGCCGTATTATTGGATCGTCATACTTACTGTAATTTCGTTATTGTCATTAAAAATTCCGGAAGCGAGCAGAAAACGAATCGTCTCCGCTAAACGAACCGAATTCTCATCAATATTCATAATATGTGCTGTATCAATTAATGGATCGAGGAATGTGCTCGGATTCTTCATTGCATCGATGTGTGTTCCTACCTATTGGCAATACAGAACTAGTGTATTATTATGAGTTTACGAGGCTCGCCTCGTACACCGCGGCTCCGCCATTGTTTCTTCTCATAATCATTTCTTTTTATTATTTATACATACTATGATGGGATTTTTCTAACGATTTTGTTATAGCGGAATTGCTCAATATACTGATAGATTTGGTTTAAATATAACTTTTTTCAAAATAACAGATTTAGGCTAATTTAGAGAATTTTTATTGAGTTAAAAGTACACTGAAGGTACCTTTATCTACCTGACTTTGGTAAACTAAGTAGGTACATCTTTAAGTCAGAAATAAAATCCTGTTAACAGTAGGTACTGAAAAACCGTATTTGCGAAGGTCAAAATTGCCAGGTGTTCAGATAATGTTAATCTAAAGAACTGATAAGAAATCCACCACCATGACAATATTTTAAACTTTAGGTAAAAAAATATAATATAGGTAAATACGTACGTTTTATTTTTTTATATTAGGTAAGTATTCTATTCTGATATAAGTATGTTAACTCGTGAATTTCGAATTTGGAATCGATCGTTCGTACAGCGAGCGATTTTGACATGTTGTAGGAAGCGCGCGGCGACCTTAGTGACGTCACTTCGACGGAGGCCGCGCCGCTCTCTCCGCTCGCGTCAGGCCGTCAGTCACGGCGGGCGGCCCTAACGCGTGTTGCAGACGGAACTATATTGCTCATTATTTATTTATTGAATTTGCCTTTGCCGTCGCTCCACTTTTTGGTTATTGTAGCTTTGAATGATGATAAAGTGGCGTAAGGGGACTAATTTATCACGCCTGTATGATATCAGTTGGCTCTATTAATAATCTAAAGTAGAAAAATGATTTTATAATCGTATCTGACTAAGTCTGCTCCTATGTCGAATAGAATCTTTCGAAAGAGCAAAAAGTAAAGATAATGAAATATCTACTTAAACATAAACTTCTACGATTATTTTTAAACAGTAACTCCTCTCCAGAGTTTAGATTCTATTGGTTAATACTGGCACAGCTCCGCTCCTCTCCTCTCTTCTCCGCTCCAGTGGAGAGGCAGCCTAGGCATAGAGTATTAACCATCGATTAACCAGCTACCCAGAGTTACATACTCGTAATTAAGAATTTCATACACGCTTTAATTTTTTTGAAGGTTGCCTGGCGACCTTTATAATGTCCTTGAGTATTTAAAAACTTATTTGTCGCTGAGCATGTGCAAAAATCTAGGTCACAACAATATCACAGGTGCGGGCTGGCGATCGAATTGTTTAGTGAAAATTCAGTAGCATTATGTTATGATAGCGTAATGTTTATTTGTTATTTATTAATCACTTCATTGCGGTAATCTATCCGCTTATTGTCGAGCTTGTCGTACAGTCTTGTACGTAATGTACCTACTTCTCGAGTAACATTATTTATTCACGATAAGAACTCAATACTTGTATGCTCGAAGTTCAGATTACGCCAATTTGTGTTTTAGATTGAAATACCTACTTAGTGATACAGAAAAGGTTTTATTTGACCTTCTTATTTTCTGGTACCTACCTAACGGTAGGTTTGCTAACTTGGGTTTTGTCGTGTTTTAGTAATTTATCGCCTACCTATATGTAAAGCGTTGATAGTAATTAGATGATTAATTAAAATATCTCTATGTAGCGATATCCATGTGAGCAAATTTAATCCAAAAACACAGAAGGTATTGAAACATTTAAAGCTTCCGCAGACAGGCGCGACGCGACAGTAGTAGAACAATTTATATGAAAACGTCATAGGAATTGTTCTACTAGAGTGGCTTCGCGCGGTCGCCTCGCAATTGTCTACGGGAGCCTTTAAAACAAATTTCAGGAATTAATTATGGTGACTGTACACATGTAGTCTGATGCTAAAATAACTGAACTGATCAACATCCACTGCAATCATGAATGCCGCTCGCGCATTTTTTCAATTCATATCCTGAAAAGGTTCGAACGTGTTGTCCCCAAAACTGTGCATATTCAGTGAGTCAATGGCGTTTTCATGGTTTGTCATATAAGTGGTCAATTATCAAATAAACAAGTAGTAATATAGTATTGAAAAGACAGGCGTAGGCGGCGACAAAATGGGCACGCCACAATTGTGGCGATAAGTCCCCTCTTTGAGGAGTGGCTAGAGAGGCGCCACGGCGTCCTCACCTTCCGCCTGACACAGGTCCTCACCGGACATGGTTGTTTCGGGAGGTTCCTGTTCAGAATAAAGCGGGAGGAAACGCCCGGGTGTCACCACTGTGCGGATCGCCCGGAGGACACGGTGGAGCATACGGTGGAGGTCTGCCCAGCTTGGGCGGAGCACCGCCGTGTCCTCACGGAGGCGATCGGCGGCGGCGATCTCTCGCGTCCGGCCCTGGTTCAGGCCATGGTCCGGAGCGAGAGTGCATGGGAGGCCGTCACCTCCTTCTGCGAAGCAGTAATGCTCGCGAAGGAGGAGGCGGAGCGCGCGAGGGAGAGGCAAAATGCGCCCCCTCGCGCCCCTAGTCGCCGCAGGAGACGCCCCGGGCGTCGGGAGTCGAGAGCCGACTTCCGGCCACCGTAGGCGCGGGCTTGCGGACGGTGAGCAATGGGTAGCTCGCCGTCCGATAGGGACCAGGCCCGGGTCGACGGCGCGTTGTGTTCCACGCGCGCCTCAAAGAGATGTCAGCACCAACTGACGGGGTCCGGAAGGGCCAATGCCTGCCGGGGTTGCGGGTTTGTCTGAAAGGGATATCGCGACCTCGGCACACAGGCATCGGAAGGAACACGGGTGGGTTTTAGTCAGTAAAAGTCTGACACGCCCTCCCGCTCCACCCAGAGCGGGAGAAGTTATTTGATAATTTCCCATCCAAAAAAAAAAAAAAAAAAAAAAAAAAGGCGGCGACAAAAACGTGAACGAATTTGATATGGATTGAAAGCATTGACCAATTCAGTTACCAAATAGGTACGCAATTGACTTTTCTGTAGAACGGTTACAGCTCTCTCTCATATGAAAATTGCATCGAATGATGTAGAAGATTACTGAATTACTTTTTGTTCAGTAAAATCGAGGAATTAGAACCCACTCAATGTTCCCGCAAAATGGTTAACCAGACAACGATTTGATAATAAAAAAAAACAACTAAAATAAGAACAAACACCACCTTTTTTGTTAACACAATACCAATACAATAAAGAGAAGGAAGAAAATAATAAAATAAAATATGACGCAAGCGCCAAACAGAACTTGAACTTAGGGCGGAGAAAGGAAGTTAAAAAAGAGAAATATTAATTGTCCTGAGTATAAACGCCATGTAAGTGACAAAAGAAACAAAAATTCCATTAGCTGCAAGTCACGTGGTACTTGCTTGGTACTGACTACTGTGGTAGACAGTGTGTGTTATCGCCCACAATACAGGGCGGCCTTGCCTGCGTTTATCAGTAAAGTCAATTACAGAATGCAACTCTGTTCTATACAAATGGAACACATCGCTTCCACGTCGTTCGAATTATGAATGCGTTCGAGTTCGAAATATTTTGAGAATAGTTCGTTTCTTTTCTGTCAATTGATTTAATTACCTACCATTGTTTAAATTTGAGATAAATATCAGTCATTACATGTTTATTTTTATTTTTTATGTTGCAGGTACTTTTAGGAGGTATTAGATTCGCTAAACGTTCCTTTTTTGGAAAAAGATCGCTTAATAATTACCTAATTTAGAATCATCTCATATTGTATTGTATTATATTATCATAAATTGGTTATGTGTAAAAAAATAGTTTTTTATCGTAATACAGGCTACATTCAAAATGGTAAAAATTAATGTAAGTACTTACCAAAGAAAAAGAAAAGCTTTTAAAATCTAGAATCATATAACGCGGGTGTCTTTTTACCGATATCGTCTATTAAAGTTATATTTCTTATATCTCTCATGAAATTAAGAGGCGCCTTATTTAATTCTTAATTATCTGTACTTCCAAACGGTACTGAAATCTCTCGTTTAGGTACCTATAGTTCTAAAAACAATATTTGGTGAATTTTATAATTAATGAGTCAGTAATAACATGGGTTTTCAATATTTTCAGACAGCTATCTAATTACGTAACATATTTTCGTAAACGATTACGACTAATCTGTTTCATTTTGTCAGTTCAACAACATTCATTGCGTTATTTACGTTGTTGAGCAGATTTTTTTTTCAAAGTTATGAAGCAATGTGTTAAACAATTCAGATTCTGATTGATAGTGTATTACGCAATAAGGCTACTGCTTTACAAATATGTTCTGTATCCACATTATGTCAAGCCCAATAAGTATATTGAAAGCAACGGTTAATTAAATACTGCACTATAATACTGCAGCTTCCAAAAAATAGAACGTATTTTTTGGAAACTAAATATTTGTTCATGTTGAATAGGTTTACGAATAGCAATCAAAATATGTTCTGAATCTAATATCGTCGTTGCGACTTTAACACCTCTTATGTGTAAAAATCAATTTTATGAGAAAATCGATAAAAACCGTCCACTGAAAAAAATATAATGTACCAAACTAAAACAAAAAATATAGGTATCAGCCATATGATTTCCTGCTTTTTACTTTGCTATTGCTAGTTGAAATAAAAAGTAGAATCATAGTAAAAAAATAAAAACAATTTCAGTTAACACATAAGAGATTTTGGTTGCGCTTTATGCATCACATCAGAGCTTTTGAACTAAAATACGTATAATAATTAAAATAAAAACTATAAATTTTATTGAAAATAAATATGTATATATAGCCTCTGATTATACTAGTTAGGATATAAACAAGATAACAGTAAAATCACAAGTTAGAATGTTAAAAAAATTGTAAATCAAAGTATCATTATTTTCTGAGGTAACTATACTAACGCATTAAGTACCCCGATGAAATTGTAATGCATTGTAAAACGGATGGTAAAAATGGTATGGTACACTCACAAATCTAATAAACTTTCGTTTTACACTAGGACATAAATAATTTGAAAATATACCCGCCTTTCTCGTGTCTGATGCACATAAGACATTTTGTTCTCAAGACCACGAGTAAGACATACAACTAAAAACTTGTATGTGTACTGTTGGTCGTTCTTACGTGGTTTAATGTTGACACTTAAGATATTTTAAGCACCAACTTTTAATTAGCAAGCACATTCGTGATTTTGAAATTGGTAAACAAATTACGATTAAAACGTAGTATACACATGAGAGTTTTTGCATTCGATAGAGGTTTAAAATGTAGAATCGGCTGGGGTAAAAATGTGATTTTGCCAAAAGTGACACATAAGAGGTCTTAAAGTCGCAACGACGATATGTAGTTCCAGGAATTGTATGTATGAGTAAGCGTATTGACGGCTTATTATTATAAGTAGTATGTCTATTATTTATTCATCTCTGTTGACATGGTATATTATGATAGAATTTAGTTATATACAGGGTGGCAGGGACATCGACGCGAAGCCTGTTATTATGGATTCAATACATAATTCTGAGCCCCCCCCGAATTGAAAATTATCGTCGGTTATTTTTAAAAAAATACCTGTTCCATACAGTTTGACCGCGTAGGTGTTGCACTTTTCTATGAAACAGCAGATTATTTTTTTAATAACCGAAGAAATTTTTCTACGCAGCGGGGCTCAGAATCATGTACTGAATCCATGGTAACCGGCTTCGCGTCGATGTCCCTGACAGCCTGTATAATATTCTATACTTATAATATTATATAATAAAAATAAAATATAAATAGATATCCGATTCCGAAAATTCTTTCACTAACGGGAAGTATTGCTGAGTGTCGTATGATATATTTTTTTTTATGTTAAAACCAGAAATTTTACGCTAATGAAGTCGCAGGCAGAAGTTAGTTTTAATTTTTTTTTTGATAATCCCTTCGCTGAGTTTCAATAGTCACATAATTTTTATCTGGGAAATAAATTTTGCGATTTGATTGCACAGAAAATATACCCGTCGTATTTATTCGGAATAAAACTTATTTGACAATGACGATTGAAAAATGGGCCCTTAAATAATTTTAACAAATAACTATTTAAATTTAATTATTACCCACTTTCCCGAAGTTTTACATACCTACTCTAATTAAAAACAATCAAAACAGAACGAGCTTTTACGACTTTTTCCACGTATTTGTTGTTATTATACGGTCCTGTGAAACGATAACTTATCGTGATGGGTTTCACATAAATCTGATAAGCCGTTTTTGTGTTAACCCCACATGTAAAAATAAACAGTGCTGCCCCTTTTATTACTTGAATTTGATAAGAAACTATTTGACGAATTAGAAAGAGTTTACAAAAAGTATACTTTGACAAAAGTTTACAAGAATTACACTTTTGACGTTTACAAAAATTGCACAAGCAACAAATGTTTACAGAGAAAGTCTACATTAATAAAACATTTTAGAAAATAGTCAACAGTAAGTACAATTTTATTTAAAAAAAAACCTATACCTACGACTACGACTTATGAAAGTAAAATTCTATATCCAAAATAAAACTCTTTGTTCAAAAGTAGCTGTAAAGAGGTTAATAATGGAGACACATCTATATATAAAGTGTTCATGATGTGTATCACGTATGCACGTGATCGCTACTCTGCAGTGCTCGGCACATAAATATCGTAATAACATGCGAGTAGTCGAGAACTCGCCACAGTCCGAGTATCGGTTACATACCCTTCTAGCAATGTTGATGTTACGCTTTTTGCCCTTATTGGGACAGAATTGTACATACACTTAGTATAAAAATGTTTTTAGTACCATTCTGATCATTGTTCTCGATTTCTGCTTTATAATATTTAAGCTTCGTTGCTTTTTTGGTCCTTTGGAATCCTTGTTTTTGGATTAGATACTACATTGTCTTTCATCTTACCAGATCACCTCTTATTTTCGAACTTAACTTTTTAGTTGAAAAACATGTTGTCCCATACTGAAATGTATGGGAGAACATGTTTCTGCAACCGCAAATGTAAGTTGGTCGATTATTCCTCGTTAACTTGTAAAGTCTACTTAGGTGTCAAAGTTTTCCTTTTAATTTCGTTATATACAGGCTGTTTTTTTTTCTGGGTTCCTTTATCCTTACTGAACCTACCCCTAAGCTATGGCACGCAATTTCTTTAACACTCTGTATACTACTGCCGTGAATTCTTTCACACATCCAAAATCTAATTTTTTTTCATGATTTTATTTTCCATGCCATACCAAATTACAGCTTTCTAGTACAAAAGTCTCTGAGCTAAACCGCGGACAGACAGACAGGCGGACATGGCGAAACTATAAGGGTTCCTTGTTTACTACGGAACACTGAAAAACATTGTATGACCAGCCGAAGTATTCTGTAAATAAAAAACTCACCGTGAAGACTTAGGTGAAGTGAGCTGTCAATAGTGTCAATCTCTAGCATTAGGTGGAATGGCAGCTCACTCCACGCTCACTTCACCTAAATTTTCACGGTGAGATGGTTACAGAATAGCACTGCTGTTTTTACTTCACCTCAATCCAAACAGTCGGTATAGTTGTTGAAGTATCCAGTCACCTAGGTATATCGTGAGTGAACTAAATCATGCTTAATCAAACTCAAACTCAACTCAAATCATTTATTTCAATTAAACCATTACAGGCACTTTTGAATTGTCAAGGAATCGGTCAGTCAAAAATATGAAGCTAGTTGCCCATTCCAAAGCGTAGTAGGTACCTATGGAGAAGAACGGGCAAGAAACTCCACGGACACTCTTTTAAATTAAATAAATTGTTACAAAGTATTGGTTACATCATTCATGTTGAAATTATACATGTGAGAACAATGTAGAAAGACGTGCACGTTAGAAGCGTCCGTAATACAAAGATAAAAACAAAGAACAATTAAAAAATTAAAAATCAGCCATGGCCGCTAAGAGTTGACCAGTTCCAACTGACGGCGCCCGTTCACGAACATGACGTATGGATCAGCACCATTCAGCTCAACCATTTTGAAGGGAGCTAAATGATCCAACACACGCGCCACCATCAGCGAGACATCTGAGTGAGCATGACATACTCACAGCCGCCAGGGCACATTCAAGTCAATAAAAAAAAGTATTACCCAGTAAATGGTAGCTCTTTAGTACATAGTACTCACACCTGTGCTCTGGAATTATATAATACAAAGGAGATTGATTTTATACAATGCAAAGATGGTCTTAAAATCTTCAGCAGCTGCAACAGTATTTTCAGATGTTAATCAATTAGTTGTGGTTGTGGAGCAGGACCAGCATTGAGCCAAGCATTTTTATCAGAGATGTAATCCCCCAACTTATAATATGCCTGCCTGCATAGTGTGCGTTTTATACAAGACTTGAATTTCGTCTCATTCAGTTGAAGTATGTGGGGAGGAATTTTATTGTAACATGTTAAACAGTACCCCATGAAAGATGAGTCCACTTTAGCCAGTCTGAAACCTGGTTGAACTAATAGGTCCCTATTTCTTGTACTATAATTATGTCTATCCCCTCTTTTACTAAAAAGATGTAAGTTTTTTCTTACGTACATGATGTTTTCATAGATATATTGACAAGGTACCGTCATGATGTTAATATCCTTAAACAGTTCCCTTAGAGAGTCACGCCTGCGGAGATAGTACATGGCTCTAATCGCTCTTTTCTGCAGAATAAAAATAGACTCGATGTCTGCAGCCCGTCCCCACAGTAAAATACCGTAAGACATGATACTATGAAAGTAACTAAAATAGACCAGCCTCGCGGTATCTACATCAGTAAATTGACGGATTTTTCTAACAGCATATGCTGCTGAACTTAGCCGTCCTGCGAGAGATGTTAAATGAGGACCCCATTGTAGCCTTGAGTCTAGCGTGATCCCTAGGAAAACAGTTTTATCGACGAATTCTAGTTTCTCTTGATTCAATACTATCTCACAATCACTACTTTTGACATTTGGTAAAGAAAATTTTATACACTTAGTTTTTTTTCCATTTAATACTAAATTATTAGCAGTGAACCAATTTTGGACCTGCAATAGGGCGTTATTTACGTCGTCAAAATTTGTTGCACGTCTATCTACCTTAAAAATTAAGGAAGTATCGTCAGCAAATAACACCATTTGTGGTTGATTTTTTAATAAATGGAGTAGATCATTGATATACACTAAAAAGAGGAATGGACCCAATATCGAGCCTTGTGGCACACCTATTTTTACTTTTAAACCTAGTGAATTGATACCGTTTATTTGGACTTGCTGTTGTCTATTATTTAAATAAGATTTTACTAAATTGAGTGCAAGTTTTGCAAGTCCGTAATGCTCAAGTTTCAAGAGTAAGGTTTCGTGATCGACGCAATCAAATGCCTTGGAGAGGTCACAAAAGATTCCTATGGCGTCTTGGGCCTCTTCCCACGCGTTAAAAATGTGTCTTAATAAGGTTACACCGGCGTCGGTCGTACAACGTCCTTTGGTGAAACCATACTGTTGATCATGAAGGATTTTATTTGTGTTAAAATGATTGAGCATTTGATTAAGCATTACCTTTTCAAACACCTTGCTGAAAACCGGCAACACGGATACGGGTCTATAATTATTGGTGTCTTTACTGTCCCCGGATTTGAAAAGTGGTATTACCTTACTGTATTTCATTAAATCCGGGAAGACTCCTTGGTCCACACACAAATTAAATATTAAGGCTAAGTAAGGCGCTATGGTCTCAATTATGGAAGTACAGACTTTAATGGACATTCCCCAAAGATCTTCGGTTAATTTGATCTTAATTTGCTGAAAAGCTTTTATCACTGTTATAGGATTAATATGCTTAAAGTTAAATTTAATCGGGCAAGCTGAAACGTTCGCCCTTACTAAATCAAAAGAGAGCGAGGGCGAGGAATTTAAGGTTTCAGTAGTTTTAAGTGGGATACTGGTAAAGAAATTTACAAATTCTTGAGCAACTTCTTTGCTATCGCAAATGAGACCACCACATGACGACTTCAGTGTGTAATCAGAATTATGCTTTTTGTTCCTGTTCGTTTCGTTATTGATAATTTTCCAAACCGTCTGTATTTTATTGTCTGCTGATTTAACTTTGTTGCTAATGTATAAGGCTTTAGCTGTCTTACAAGAGCTCTTAAAAATTTTAGAGTACGTAGCAACATACTTATTAAAAGTTTCCGTGTTAATATAAGGCTTAAGGCCATACAGCTCGAAAAGTCTATCCCTACTTTTCCTGAGTCCTTTAGTTGCCCAGTCACTAAATAAAAACTTAGGGCTAATAGTTTTTGTGTTCTTCTTAAAAGAATTATTGAACTCGGTCTGGACTAACGAAAAGAATTCCTCGTACAAAATATTAGCATTGTTCATTGTAAGGTCTTGATTATTTAACTTACAAACTAAAGTGCTATTAAATTTATTTAAATTAACTGCTGTTATTGGTCTGAATTGTATCTGCACTTTTTTTACTGGTATGTTGGATTCAAAAGTTACGGATTGACCACTGTGATCAGAAGGGAGATAATTAACGATGGCTTTATCTAAATAGTCGCAAGAACAAAACACATTATCAATACATGTAGCAGTAGTCGTAGTTACTCGGGTTGGTTCTAATACTTTAATAGCTCAGCATCGATGTGTGTGCGCAGCGTGAGGTATGGTACCGTAAGCTATAATTCATGCGATGATATCATTTTCGAATCGTTCTCTTCATTGTACTTTGAAACTTTTAGCTAAAGCTGTCCTATTGACTTTGAGAATAGAAAGCTCAGAACAATATTTTGGCAAAAACAGAATTGTTATCTACAGTTTTGTTGATTTTAACAATCTTCATAGCGAACGGAATTTCAATGATGACATCATTCCGTAATAGATTAGATTTCTCTTGTCTGGCAGCTCTTGACATTAAACAACTTGCATTTATCAGTGTAGAGTAGACCATTAAACATCCATTGTCTTTTATCTCCACCTTGCTTATATCAGAATTATTTAACATACCGCAATTTAGAACATATTTCATGTCTCAATATAAACAATTAAAATTGTTAATGACACATTTCAAAAAGTTCCAACCTTGAATGCAACAGTACTTACGAAAAGCAATCATAAAAACGAACAACAATTCATACATGTACCACATTCGTTGCTGGTCCAATTACTCTGTAATTTGGAGGAGGAAATGGCAAACGAGTATTGAATATCGTTTTAGTTGAAGTGTCGGATTGCGAAGGCTGGGTGCGTACTGCGTAAGTACGGTACGTTATGTTTTGTCACAACACGTTTTCTTCAACAGTATTTTAAGTTCGTGCAGCCTTGACATACGCCCTGCGATTTACAATGGAATAACATGGTGTGGATTCTGGGAAAAACACAATGACACTAAAATGGGGGTAATTATATTCATTAAGACGAGGGGCAATTGATACGGGATTTTTCTTGTGACTTTCCACAATTTTTAAATGATATCGAAATAATAACTGATAGGTACATAACCTGATGAAGACAAAATCATAACTACGGAAACGAAAAAATTAAAAAAAATATATAATAGGAAGTCGTACCTAAGTTAAAGGAGGACATACTTCAAAAACTCTTATCTTATGCTCCAAAGTTTTGACTGAGTAAAGTCTTCAACTTGGATTAATGCAAGGCAAATCACAGGAAAAGGAATATAAGGAAAAAACACTTATTTCTCCTCTAGTTAAGTAACTATTGTGCCCTGCTAAGCCAAAAAGCGCTATCTCTGAGATACGCCCTTTTAGTTTTTTTATACCATTCAATAGCTATAACAATTTCGCATCTAATGGTATAAGCCAAATACCGCTATCTAACTTAAAACGTTAAAAAAATAACGCAGAAGTTTTTTATTCCTTAAATTACGATTTACAAAAAAAACTTACTCCGATTGAGATAGCGCCTTTCGGCTTAGCATATACTGCCCAGTATTTATCTCACCGATATAGGAACACAATGTGATCAAATTCGTATAGTGCAGTTGCTGAGTTTCAATAGTTAAAGATAGAATCGTAAAACGAAGAATACGTGGGAGTGAATGTCATTCGTTACTCTATTATGGTACCACTACTACTGTACCCAGTGCCTATGATGTACCAACCGTTATTGGTTAAACTAGACGTAACTGTATTTTTATTTCTAGATTAAACAGAAGCGTAGTCTTCAGCAATGAATGGCTTTGGCACATGGGGACCGTTGACAGGCAAGAAATATATTTATAGACTCTTAAAAAAGTTTGTGACAAACTAGCACCAGTAAAATAACTAGTTTTAAACCTAGAAGACAAGTGAACCATAAAGGGCTGACAGCTGACTAAACTAATAATCTTTATTTTTTTTAATGCGTGGCAACAGTGCATGAACCTGAACTACTGTCTTTTGTTTACATGGAAGTTTCGCGCCGGGAAAATGACCACGATAAACGACCTACAAAATGCTTACTTAAAAGTGGGTCGACCTCTAGCGACAATCGGCGTCGGCGTTCATCGTTAAATGAATTTTTTACCCGCGCAATAAGTAATCTACAATGTTCGAGAGTTTTATTGTGAATTTGTGACTTGTGAAATCTTTTTAGAACCGGCGCGTCCCGAGTTAATTTAATGTGCTCGAGATACAAATACTATCGTATTACCATCTATTAAAGTGTATTTTGTATACTCCTCCAAAGTTCTGACGAAAATGTGAAATGTCAAACGCGTAATGATGACGTCACACAGTAGTGCCGTAACAAGCTATTAGCGACCTTGTAGTCTACCTTACTTGCTTTCGGTTGTGGCTTTCAGTTCTTTGAAAGCTTAGAGCGCTTCAATTAGCTCCCCATTATTTGAATGATTTGCTTTGCTACCACCCACGCTGTTCGAACTGTTTCAACAACGTCGCAAATCGTTTTATTTTCATGAAAATAAAAAACAAATGCTCATTCACTTTCTTTCGTTATTGGCGATCATTATCTTGTTGACATTTGGTACCGACGCACAAGACGTAAAGTAGGCGAGGATTGTGCCGATTTTACGCGGAATTAAGCGGCCTGCGAGAATGTTGCGGTATTTTGACGGGCAACGGGTAATGCACGGCGGGCAAAGCGTCGGGCAGAGCAGTCGGACTGCGATCATGGCGCGCTCCGCGGTGCGGGGGGGGGGGGAGACTAGTGCAGTAACCAAAGAACCGGACGCGCTCGGACAGGTCCGGATTTCAGTCGTTTACTAACAGTAGATAATGCTCACTAGTTCACTGTATTTAAACACTTTTACTTACACCGTACTTATAGTCGTTGATAGCGATACAATACAAATAAAGATAAATGTTACAGCGGCGAGTAAAAATTCGAACAAAGTAAATCAATACGTAGGTAGACAAGTACAATATAACGTTGACGCATTCCACATCAGTGACCTTACGTCAAAAATCGTTTCATAACAATACGTAAAATAATGCACAATAACATAAAAGAACGCAAGTGCCATAATGTTTTGAGACAGCGGCATAATCCTTACGGCATCGCGGCAGTGAGTGAGGGCAAAACATTGCGGGGGTTAAATTTCACACGAAAATTTTTGGTAAACCTACAGGGTGGGGTGGATCCACACCCCGCGTCCTCGGCCCACCAAATGAATAACAAAATCAAAAGCAAATAGGTGTTTCTTTTGAACTTATCTTAGTGTTTTTCTTACTGTAAGTATGCCGTTGTAGTTTGTTTTCAATTTGTTTACATTTTGTCGATTAGTATTAATAAAGTGCAATTATTGTAAATAAAGTGTAATTACAGTCCAGTTAGTGATACTTTAATTCGATAAAGAGTCTATGAAGTACTCAAATTACAAAATTAGTGCTTATTCGATACATTCGATTCTCCTGAGGCGTCGTACCTTTGTAAATAAAGTTAGATTAGATATTACCAGCAAATACAGCTTCAATTTACATTTTAATGAGCCAGCCTGAGTTTCTCTTATGCGCTCATGTTACTGACATTATTTATGTTTTATTGTTTAAAAATTATTACGAGACAACAGTGCATTAACACAGAAACACGCGTTCTCGAGAATGTTCGAGTTCGTTCTACTACCAAGCTACCAACATAATGTAAAAAACTTGATTCGCTCCCGCGAATGGCTAGATACCGCTTTGCGCTGAATATTTTAAGCACTTTCAGGGCTAAAAATGGCTACAGTTACAGTATTCATTGTGCAGCCATTACTTTTAGATATATGTAGTGAAGGATATAAATCCGGGTCGACGCAAATTGGAGCTATTTGTTAGCAAATTAATTTGCTCTACATAATTATACGTGCTCATTTTAGTATCACATGCTTTTGATATCTTTGTGGGAGGTTAGTAAAAGACACAAAGGATATTAATTCGTAAAATCAGCGTCCATTATCAATCTCAATCCATAAACAAAATGATTCTGTTAAACGCCCCTACTCTGTAATTTCAACGCATTCGATTTCGGTAAGGGGTGAAAGATGTAATTAATCGAGCAACTTCTGTCACTAGATGGCGCCGTATAGAAGGCAAACTTTCAAGTTACGCAGGGGCCAGTAAAATGTGCCCCTAATTTTGGCGCGAAATTACTTCCTCGTCCCGCAATAAAACTCTTTATATATAGCTTATTATGTTCCATATTGCCGTGCACCGCTTGCGAGATACGAATAATGCAGAGGGTAGATTTTTCAAATAAATAATTGTAAGGGATTGTGGTCGTTAACCATCTACAATCGAATTATGGTGTATTGTATGTGTATTGATTTTACGCGGCATTGAATTTTGACTCTCTTAGTTAGCAGAACCCAAATTAGCCGCGGTAAACATACACATGATACATAGTCATGCGATTTGGACACGTGATTGAGACTTTGTGCCACAAATAAGGCCTAGAGGGCCGTCAAAATATAAAAGAGACATTTTCTAACATAGTTATGTTACATTTTTTTAAGAGGTACTTACCCATTTACTTTTTTTCTGGTGCGAAGGAACAATGCGCACATTAACGCCTGTTCTAATTACATTTTAAGTTAATTATGAAGATATATTCAGTATAAATGCGTAAGTTTATCGACTTACTTAATAATTACTACGGCGCGTGTTGCATGAATATTAAACGGATAGGGCTCTTACAACACGGATAAGTTTCTGAACTTATGCAAAGATAAGAAAAGATAGCTTTATTTACGTCCTCATCATTTTCCCATCATGTAGGCTTTACCAGAATCCTAAAGCAAAAAAGTAGTACTTAGTATCTTCCCTAAACTTCATGAAAAAAATACGGAGATTACGATGTTTGGGTATTTTTTCAATTATTTCACCTAAATCTGTGAACAAACATGACCCTAATTAATAAAGCAACCTTATTTCTACATCGTTTGATAGAAAAGTACTAACTTCATCTCCCACGCACAGATTCCAAGGCCGTCTGGGCCAATCCAAACCTTGATAGTACACCTAAGTATATATAGGTATATGTCTATTTGAACCCTAAGTAATAAGATTCAACCCTTATAAATGAAATAACTTATGGGAGAGCTGTGATATAAAACGTTGCTAGACTAAAATACTCGCCGTTTTGATTAATTACTCCGTCCAATTTCTTTGTGTACCTTCTACGTATTTATACTAGCTCGGGAACCGGCTTTGCTCGCGTGAACGTTGGCTCTGATAGAACAAAAGACTAGTGTCCTGTTGACAGAACACAATTATTTTTATTATTTATTTGATTTCTGGAGCTTGAATCTGATTAAATGGGAGTTAAAATCGTTAGCGTAGCATTAGTGGTCAAACTACACTCTTAATAGTAAAGCAATCTCATATTTTTAAATTTGTATAAAATTAGCGTAAGAATATTAATAACGATGTTCAGTACAATAATTAAATACTCCGCCTGTTCTATTACTGTTACAGATGAAAATTATCTTATTTCCGTTACGTCTTAAAAAAATAAATGACTAACAAAAACAAACAAAGTCACGCCATCAAGTGAAAACATTTAAAAATCTAATCAGCACCGCAATCTGAAGAAAGTGACACATGTACACTGTATTAAAGCAACAAGAAATTAAAATCTATGTAGGTTGGTATTTTCATCTCGTCTTTCATGAAAGGAATTTTTTCATCTACTAATTTAGCGGAGGGGATGCTTGAGAAAACCACAAATGGAACTCACTTGTCGCTACCAGGAACAGAAAATAATTTTATAACCGTGTAATTACTAATTAGCCAGTTTACATTAATATTGTATTTATATTTTGTAATATCATTCCGAGTCCTTGCGAGATAACCGAGTTTAAATGTCACCGATATGTTTGACATTTTTGCGGATTGGTATCATAAAATTATCGACAGAAATATAACTGGTTTCAACTGTTGAGGGAGAAAAATGATTCGACGGTCATAAACAAGTTTTGTGGCATATTATCTAGTGTAACGATAAGATAAGGGTCAGTCAACGCTCTCCGTGCATTTTAAACAACCCATATCGATAACGATCCGATTGTCTGTCTTAAGTCGATTAATCGTGTCATATTTTAATTACTTTTTACATAAAGTAGCTTCTTAACTGAAAGCAATGTAAACAGAGGGTATAATTTATAAACTATTAATATCGTTGGTCACAATGTTTCAAGGTTTTGTAATATTTATAGAACAATAACAGTCTTCCAATCGTTTTGTTTACAGAAATTATACAAAGATATAAAAAGTATACTTTTTGTAAAACAATTTGCTACGTCGTAAAGTTTATTTTTTTAATTATTTATTTTTAATCGATACAGAAAAATACTATAGATTATGTTTTTTGAATTGAATTTAACAATAGGTCGATGGGAGTCTGAAGGTTAGGTACTTTATTCAGTGCCGCTATCCTGAACGGCATATTATTATGTTCAACTAAAACTAACGGTAATGCAGTTATACAATCTTATATTGCAATCTTAAAATAGGCTTATTGAAGAATAAGAGAGTCGGATTAAAATCAGAATGATATCTTCATGACAGAGTTACAGACGAAATTAACCATAAACAATTTCTGAGAAAAATAACTGTGTCAAAGGAATCGTGGCTAACTTGATCGTGTAAATTACTTTATCTTCGCTATTCTTTTGTTAAAAACATTGATGACTTGATATTTTATTCTTTAGTTGTATGAGCAGCCAATAAGCCATAGAAAGTTTCACGTGTCAAGCAAGGTTCCGTTTAAAAAAGACGCAAGAATAGCAGTGAAAATTCACGTTCGCGTTGTGCATTCAGTCATTAAACTTGGTTCACAGTCGGTACTCAGTAGATATGTTCGCATAACGGTCCGGGCATGCGGCCCGCGGTCGCCTGCACCACAGCGCTACAGCGCTTCCCCCCACAAAACACTACCAAGTTTTCGATCAACAATACAGTCTAGTTTAAAATACACACATTTATGAATGAAAAAAGCGCTGACTTCGCTAACATTCACACGTCACTCTACGTTACCCATCTGTCAGGGTTGATGCGTGAAAACATTTTGGTCTTAAATTAAATGGCTTCAATGTGGGAGTCGGGGACGTGATACGGCTCTTAGTCCTCTTGCACGGCTCTTGTGTGAATTTTAAGGAATTTTGTTTTTCGTTATATTTTTTAACCTGACGCTAGCGATGGCTTTATTAAACTTATTTTTGTGCTAGGACATGAACTTGTCTTTGAAATCACTTTTAGCGATAAGACCGTCTATTGTGTCCTACATTTTATATCTGTAATTTTTATGGTGTGCCTACAAAATAATATTCTATTCTTTAGAAATTTTCAACACACATTTTTTTTTTTCATTTACGTAAGTAAGTAAGTAAGTATCTATGTACAGTATAGTGGAAACCATTTTCTATAAAATCCGATACCCTTACTACAGAATACCATTCGACCTGCTTCGTATTACAGCAATCTGTTAGTCGATTGCAACTGATCACGCTATGATCAATCAAAGGCAAAGAACGAATCGGGTCACCCCTAGGCACTTTGTACTCAAGAGTTATGAATACTATGTCTAAACAATGACTGTGTACTAATAATGAGTCAGTCGACATGCGTTATGCAGTATCAAGTTGATTGACCACGCTGTCAATGACATTACGTGCTTAGGGCTTGTACCGTGTCACTTAGTGTTCCTGTAATCGGAACAGATTGTCACTGATTGTATTTGTAACAGTATAACAGCGTATTGGTAGTATAATATCAGTTCCACAGTTCCAGTCAGTTAGTACTCGCATGGAACTTATCGTTCATTGTTTATCTGATAATGTTATCTATGGGTGCTAATATGCTAAATTGGTTTGTATTATAGTTCGATATTGTATTGTTTAGTCTGGAAATAATCCGTGTTAACTGTTCTTTTTAGTTGTGTTAATTAATTAAGTATCTTAAATGTTCCTTTAACAAAGAGACCAAATATTTTAAACTAATTTTCAATTTTCCTGGAAAATATTAAACACTGTTTTATTGAAAATGGTGTATAAGCAATATTCATTCGAATTATTTAATCATTGTAGATTTTGCGTAAGACCCCTAAATTCTATTTAGTATTGACGCCCCCAAGTGTGACCAAAACAGTTCAACTTGAATTTGTTATTTTGTACGAGGCAAAAAGAGCCTGTTCTCTTTGTGTTTCACAAATTACGATACACAAGTGTTTTGTTGATCGGATTGATCGCTTCGACCTTTTTGATATGAGGAAAACCGAAGCAAACCGAGTTCCTTTGAACTATCAAGTTTTTCACCGTCTAAAGTAACTTCATTTCTTGAAATATCCACACCTATCTAATTACGTAACATATTTTCGTAAACGATTACGACTAATGTGTTTCATTTTGACAGTTCAACAGTATTCATTGCGTTATTTACGTTGTTGAGCTGTTTTTTTTTCGAAGTTATGAAGCAAAGTATTTGCAATCTGTTTCAAAACGATTCAGATTCTGATTGATAGTGTATAACGCAATTAGGGATCAGGTTATTTAAGTATGTAGGTACTTGGCAGTTTTTAGTGAGTTCATCTTTCACTATGGAAAATACGGCTGTGAATTCCATGTTTTTGTTGAATCAATCTGGGGTTTGCCAACATAGCAATTAATGAAAATTTCCTTCATATACCTAGACTGAGAATGAGTCAATCGAAAAAAAAACAATGAAATGTCATGTTTTATCGGAAACCTGCAGTGCTATTCTATAACCATCTCACCGTGAAAACTTAGGTGAAGTGAGCGTGGAGTGAGCTGTCATTCCACAGGGATTGACACTATTGACAGCTCACTTCACCCAAGTTTTCACGGTGAGTTGTTTACAGAATCGCATGGCTGTACCTTCACCGTCGATATGTCGAATACGTTCAATAGCACACTGGCAATTTGTAATTCATATAAAAAGACGATGAAGTAAGAAAACAATGGAGTTACAGTGCAGGCAGCGATGATATTACCCACGCTTGAACGCACCGCGAGCAACGGAGAAAGCGTTTGGCTAGATATTACTTGTACAGGTAGGTTCATCTATACTAACTTATGCGTGAAGGGCTCACCTCTAGTAGAATAACCAACGATATAAAAAAATAAAATGTGATTTAGTGTGAGGGTCAGAGAGAGATATAACAAAGTCTGCCAAAACGTGACGCGTCCTTGATATTTCACTTTAAATTCACGTCCAATTAACGAATCGCCGCCCAAGAAATAAAATCGGTACTAAAAATACTTTGTTTTTTTTTTAAACATTTAATTTACTAATAAAATTCTTTTATAAATAAAATATGTTGCACACAGAGACCTAATTTACCATAAACTAACATTTTGTTACCAGAGCTTACACAAATCTCACAACAAAGCGCGGTTCATGGTAAATCCCTTTGGCAATCCGCCATCTTTTTCGCATAACGCGGCAATATCGTTTAAATTAACATGATCATTGGTGTTTTAAAAGTGCGATCTTGAAACTCATTTAAATAAAAACCACTTCGTTTATATTTAAAATCAACTATATATTTTACTTGGCATTGTTTATGTGTTAAATTGTTTATCACGGATTTTCTTTAATGTTCACTTAATTTTGGTGTTTGTTAAACTTAAGACTCATATCTATTTAGAGCACATAAATGTTGTTGTTTAAAATGCAGTTTAATTTTAGTTTGTAATAAACTAACTCAAATAAAGCGTTCGAATTCGAAATAATAAAAATAAGCGTAACTTATGATGTTCTGTAACCGCAAAGTCTCTAACTGTTCCCTAATTGAAAAAGCTATACAAATGTCCCACTTCGGTCACCGCATCGATTTTAAAAATAGAAGCTTGGTGCGTTTTCGATATACGCCCGTGCTGCGATAAACTATACAAATAATGTAACATCTTTATCGCAAAGGAATAGAGTACATTATCGTGCGTGTTTTAATTCATATGATATTACATTATTTCGTCAGCGCCGCTCGGCTGAATGGAATTCGTACGATATGCTCTCCTACGTTGAAACTCGAGTTCAAACAAATAGAATGCTCGATTTACGCGATGAATATTGTGAATCGGATCCGACATTTGTGAATCGATTTTGGCGTCTCGTTTTACATTGTATCCTAATTAATTAGCCTTCAAATTTTTATCCTTGAAACGATTTATGTATAATGTAAATAATATGCGACCTTTATTGGCATAGCGCTTTGATTTATTAAATGGTAAGTAAGTACATATTGCTGAAAAGTATCTAAGTAGGTAGGTACGTTTTTATCAAACCTAAATAGGATTTGAAACAAAATAGTTTATATTTACCAAAGTTACTATAAGTTTATAAATAGGCTATGTAGTTGGACGCTTCATGGCGTGGCATGGCGCAAGGTTGCCTTAAAAATTAATACTAGCTTGCCAACCGTACCTAATCACTATCCGGTACATTTATTTATTGATTACTACTTACCACTACTTACAACAAGCTTTCACCCATTTGTCAACTTACTTGGCTGCTCACAAAGAAATTACAACATTTTTAAATCGGCCTTAATATCCAATGATATGCTTTTTATGGAGAACACAAATCTATGTCTTGTTCTTTATTACGGTAATTAATAACTTAATTCATGAAACTAGAATATAAAATACGGTCTAAGACGACGGAAAATGTTGTGAGAGACGGTGGTATTTTTTTAACTGTTTGTAATCTAAATCGGTAATTTAAATAACGTTAATTCTCCGCAAAAAGAACCAAATTGAATAAAATTAAACCCCCGTTCTCATTAATCGGGCACAGATTAAATAATTCATTCACAAAATCTCGAAGCTCGTAACAAAATCATGTTCGTAAATAGTTTAGAGGGGGCCATATTCTATAAACCGGGTGAATTGTTTATGGCAATTTTTGATCGCTCGATTATTGGATCAGACAGTCGATAGGGCGACCACAGATAACGTAGATATTGTACCTTGTTTTATGCATCATGGATTGAATCCCTGAAAGCCGGTTAGTTTCAGGTAATGCGGTGGGTGGATACATATGGATATTGTAAACGGTTGAACATAACTCTGTTCTACGTACCATCGAAGAAGTTATATCTATACACCGTAAGGACTATTTCTGCTTGCAGCGCTTGGCCGCTATAGAACCGGGCCGGTAACAGATGTGGTCATCGTGTTCACGGGATTTTGTTTTCAAACTGCTTAGATATGAAGTTCTTCGATAGTACATTGGTACCTAGTTTATGGTTAATGTAGGCCATATAGACCAAATTTGTTTGGCCTGAACTAACTATCTCGAAAATTATCAAGACAATAAAACGTATATGGAAACTTGTTAGTAGGTCCGTTTCTGTTACCTTACTGTACTGTTTGTTTTGTTTACTGTGAACATATTGTATTTTACTTACCTACCTACATAGTAAAGTAGATTATGGCAATTTCGAACAAAATTACAAAAAAACCATTAAGGTATTCTTTTGGAAAGTATTAATTAATCCCTTTGCCAATATGTATTTGTAAAATTTAAATGTTGGACCTTTCCTGGTACAAATCTCAGATGAAATTAATTTGGTGTAATTTTTTAATGAAAAAAACCCTTAGTAATGCTTTTTGTGCCTGAATTATCTTAACAGTCCTTCTAGGAGATAGTATCCATACGGACATGTTATTATAGTTTCGAAAGCGGTTATCAAGTGCGGGCCTAAGCTACGTTTCGTTGTACCGCAGGCGTGCCGTGCGTCATCCATCATTTGTGACGCTAACTGCGACCCACCACGTAACTCTGTCACTATGCTTTCTTTACTTACATGGCGCACTTTTTACCAACCTATTGTTACTTAGATTAGCAGACGAAAAAGTAGGTACTATACATCCTGTTATTCTTGAACACCTGTCAAATATTGAGCGCATTGAGGGTTTTGGGCAGCTAGAGTGGATTAGTTACATGCTCCAACTAACAGAACCATTCCGCTTTGTGTTAATACTGAATTAAAATGTTCGTTTAACCATGCATAGGTAGGAACTTGAGAAAAATATGGGGGCCATTACTAAAATGACACGATAAAATAAAATAAAAACTAGAAAACCTTTATTAATCGCTGCGCCGCCACAGGGGACCGTAATGTCGACCATGTTACCTTACCTAACTAATTGTAGTGCAGGAAATAGAAAATAACATTCTTTAATAAGTCGTCATGTAATAATGAACGCCCCATTAGTTCAAAGATGGCCGCTATTAATCTCAGCTGTAATGTCAACGTCAATAAATAAACAATAAGCAGAGGCAGCACGACATACAGCCAGCTTGCAGTGGCCGATGCGTTCCGATTCACAGGTGCAGTTTACACGCGGAACGATCCGCATGCGATATTGATGTAATCGTGATGTTGTTACGTTCGAAAAAACTCACTAGAGCGGGGAAAGTGACGCGCCTCAAGATCGTGAAAGGTACTTAGTCGATCACCGGTTGGCGCGGACCCGCGACGTCCCTCTCCTCGCTGGGGGAAACGTGCGCAGCGGAGGACGCCGACTAATTTGCCGGGGCTCTAGTTTGCGTGGTCGCGTAAACTTACGACACCACCGAGCGTTCGGAATTCGAACTACTTTCGCGTAATCTGTCTGAATAGAATATAATATGGCGATGGCGCCCTAGTTAGTGAGCATCGGTTTTTCGGTGAAATTGTATGAAAATAATTAAGTACCTACTTGTATAAGATTATATGGTGATTCAAAATTGAATTCACAACCCAATAGGTGAGTCAAAGCTTTCTTGAAACTTCACTATCTATACCTACCTGCGATAGTAAGTTCTACAGTTAGTCCCAAGTAGATTTTCAACCAATTCAGACAACAATAATTCTATAAAGCCCCTAGAATTACACAACTACTACTAACTAATTGCTACGCATCCCTTTTAAAGTAAGTAATATAGGTAGATTATTTTCCAATAATTCCGATACTTAGTAAAAGTTTACCTTCACAACAGTGCTCGGAATTTATCAAAAGAATCATTTACACATTTGAGTCTACGTTATTCCGCTTTATTAAAAACCTAGTAACGGCTTCATATTTCGCTTTGATATCACTGATAATAAATTCATTCATACGATACCTATGTTAAAATTTAATTAAGTACCTATATTACCCGCTAATTACTAATTACTTACGTTCCACTGTACGCTTGAAACGCATCATCAATTTTAAAATGGCGTATCTCAAACAAATAGAACAACATGTTGCGCATTTACGATGTTTATTGTCGACAAACAAAAACATGTTGTTTCCGTCCGATTTATTCTAATGGAGATCATAATAAAATGATTTAACTTTCCGGACACTAGGTACGATGCAAATTAATTTCCGAATCCGATTCTCAGGGTCCCTATTCCGTGATAAAAATAAGCACGCACCTGGCTCGGTGCTGGGACCCTGTAGGGTTGCCACAAGCGTCTTTGGAGCCAAACAGCAGTTTTCATAAAGATTGTCGCCTGAACCGATTCACAGATGTCACTAGCGGGAGGTGCGACTCGTCCGTGGATCGCTCCGAGTGCTGCGTTCCGGACAAAGAAAACAGATTGTAATCGAGCGACCGGTCGCCCGACCGCTCACCCGACTAATTCGGTATCGACAACGTTGCGCCACCGGTCGGCCGACTCGTCCGGTCTTCGTACCTACCTACCAGTTTAATTTACGGTGTTGAAGAGAAGATAATAGGTGCTGTTAAAATGCCGCCTTTTTGACAATATTTCCCTGTGAGCATGATTAGTGAAGGAGTAAAATTTTAATGATTGTTAGCCATGGTTGTTGAATGTTAACACATTTTTTCTTGGTACCATCAAAGTACCAACCAGTAACCGGATGATTACATTTTACGGCGTAGTTTCTAAATAATTACTTCAAATACCATCAAAAACCCATACTTATGAAAAATGTTGACTTAATAAAATTCGCAGTCTTCTAAACATCATACAAATTCACAGTTATTAGCTAATTTGTTGACAAGTTAAGAATTAAACGGCATCTAATTATGAGCGGGCATAAAAACATTGGGAGTCGAAAGTTTCTCGAGTCCAGACTGACGCAGTCCATCGAGTAGTGCACTGAACCCTGCCTGTGTGCGCCAACTGTCTGGGTCTAGATCACTCCCACCCAGACTCCAGACATTTTACGCAAATTCGTTACAAAGGTAGGTCTTGTACATTTCTCGCGTAAAAAGCTTCAGTATTTTATTACGCATCTAAAATAATGTAATTATGCCTAGCTATTAATATTTTTCTTCTAAATCACAATGCTTCCAAACATCGACAGTCCATCAATGCTTTTATTTCTTCTGGCATAAATTGTGCATTGTGATTGTGCATAAATAAATTTAATTTTAATTGTTTTTTTTTTAAAATCAATATTGAATTTTTTGCAGATTTGAAATTCTAATTGCATAGGTACATACATAAATAATTATGAGTTACAATAATAACAACATTTCCCCACCATTGCAGCATGCGAAATCAGAACGAAACGCATGTAATTCATTTTATACTCTAATTTGAAATAAATATTGACCGTGAATTATTTTTACCTGCTTTCTTTCAAGTGTGTTGTTAGTAGTAGGTATAGTAAGAAACTGTATAGAAATCTTTAAAACTAGACAAATAGAATGTTACCGTGCCAAAAGGAGCCACGTGGGCTACACGGCCATACATAACACTAATATTGTATGTCCAATTGACTTTTCGAACGCCCGTGTGTTATCTGAAATCGTGAACCATTGCAAAGGCAGGAACATTTTATACTATGACGGTTTTAGTAAACAAAATATAAACGATAAAGCATTAAATTCATTACACGTAACGTTTTGCCTTATTAGGAGAATAAATAATTAATGATAAATTGGTTATCAAGTCAGATCATGAAGAGAGGTTCATTTGGGTGAGGTGGAGAACCGTCAACAAACGTAGGCGTTCTGTTTTCAAACATAAAAAAAATACACGCTGGTTCTTTTTATAGGTCATTATTATTTGTCTATGCTATTGAATAAACCGCAGGTATAGTAATGTGGTTTGTAGATAACATTAAAAACAAGAAGTTTCAATGACACGGCTACTGTAGGTACCTAAAACATTCGACATTTAGAATAAGATTGATATCTAAATAGCAACAGAATGTAGACGCGCTAACGAGATTTAGTTTAGTCCGCACCAAATTCAAAAATTACCATTCTAGAACAAAAAAATCTTAGTAACATAGTATATTTTTAAAGATTACACGGGATAGGGTAATACAGGAATGTTTATTTACGTTAGTATTATGAATAATACGCAATAGAGTCACTGACACTTGGCAAATATCACTCAAGTGTGCTCAAAGTGACATTGATATCTAAAAATATCACTAATAATAATGTTTTCATGGCTGCGACTGTATATCAGTCAGTAGTAAGGTTTTTACGTCACAAACAATTATTTTTATCTATGAACAAATCTGTAATTTTCTTAGGTTTGAGTTGAATGACCCTGTTCGCGATAATGCGGTACCTACCTACTGTCATCCGCCATGATTGCTTATTAGTCTATGGCGAGTTGTGTCCCATCTCATCAATTAATTACAGATTATTGGCCTTTAAATTACACATGTCAGTATTTCCCATGAATGGTTCTAGTTATTCTAATACTTGGCTAAATATCACATGTTAAAAGAATCACTAGCTAGAGAGTTCATAGTGGTTCCAGTCTACTTGTTTTTTTTTTAAATATTGCTTACTTTTTTATGTTTCTTTGATTGTGTTTAGTTTAGTTTGTGATCTTCCCGTGCGAGTCCCAATAAATACTTTTTCTTTATACTATTTACCAGTTCTAGCTAACGGACTTCAGGCCAGAAAATAGGTACATACATATATTTAAACAAACATGGAATATATAGCTAGGTCGCTCCACTTGTTTGTAATTAATTAGTGTAAGTTCCACTGCAAAAGGCTGCATGGTTTTATTTCAGCGCACATTCAAGCCCTCCACTCATCCTAACCATAGATAATTAACATGCCGCATAAATACTTTGTTTACGACACCTCATTACTATTTGTCTATGCCTAATTGATCCTCTTGTCAAAGTGTGAACGACCCGAAGTTATGTAAAATCGATAATTTACAGACTACCTTTTTAGTGTTAATATAGTAGTGGACTATAAAAAATGAGCATTGTTTTATAGGACATGCTTTGAATACTTATTGTTTCAGTCGCGATGTAGCCTACGGAGAGTTTATTGCACTTGAGTATTTTCAAGATATGATTTAGAATAATTTAACATTACGTACCTACTTAATTTACATTGCATACATAAAACCATACCTACTTATATAATATCCAGAGTCCAGACGAGTTTCATGCGGAAACTTTAATTGTTAGATATTTCTTGACGTCATTCAGCCAAAAATGGTGTAAAATAATGGCTTTTATGAACGTCAGTGGCAATTGATAAAATCCGTTAATTGGATCTAGATTATGTAAGTATAAGTTTTTCCTTACAACGGTTATTTGAACCTTTACCTTTTGATGTTACTTAATCAATTTCGTTGTGTACGTTATTTTTACGTCATGCGTTGTCTATGGTGGGAACTACGTCTTTTAAAAACAGTTGACACACCTCTGCATAACCCATAGATATATTATATTTCTATAGCCTAACCCTTCGGGAATTTTATCAGGCGGTTCAGGCGTGATCTTATGTGTTTATGTACCTAGTTGAAGTAATATTTTGTGTATCTGAATATACATAAACCGGGTACCTATGTAAATCAAGACTGTGTGGAAAATGACATTTACCTAATCATAGACATACTCATTAAACTGTGGGCTACTAGGGATGTTGTTTGCCCTCTTGTAGGTTATTAAAAAATATTGGACACGTATTTTTTCTTTTTTTACCGTAAGTAATCAAAAGATTACGGCAATACATTGAGTTAAAATGTGGCATGCCGTCACTCCCCAGTAGATTTTATACTGACGTGAGCGAGCCCCCCCTCCCCAACTTTAATACGTTTTATCTAAACCATTTTTTATTAATATGATAAAGTGAAAAATACTTTTCTAATATTTTTTTATTATCTGACTGACGGACTTAATAGATTTTTTTCCCCCCGCAGTCAACATCCCTATTGTGTAACACACTAACAGTAGCAATGGCTTTCATTTTGACAGTTCAACAACATTCATTGCGTTATTTGCCTTGTTGAGCAGAGAAATTCTTCGAAGTTAAGAAGCAATGGATATTCATCAAGATAATTTAGATTGTGATTGAAAGTGTGCAATTAGGGTGCTGACTGAAATAAACCCTCTAAAATAGAAAATAACGGAGCAAAAAAAAAAATACATCAAAAATACCTATTACAAACTAACCATTACCACAAACAAAATACAATACAATTACAACTCAACAATAACAATTTCAATTTAAATGAAAAGTTAAATTTAAATTTTACTTAATTAAATATAATTTATTACTACGGTTGGAGTGACTAAAGTCTTTCGTGAATATGACGTTAATTTGTATATAAAAAACCGGCCAAGTGCGTGGCGGACCACGCACAATGAAGGGTTTCGTAGTTGGGATGAATTTATCCCAAGAACAAACTTAACATTGTAGTTGAAAAACATGTTTTACCTTACATTCCAACTGTAAATTAAAGTTTGTACGCACAATATTCAGAGATTTACCATACCATACCAATTTTAAGACCATAGACTTCTTATAGGGTTTTCTGTAATCTACGGGTAAAGAACCATTCTCTGTATTTTTTTTCAGAACTTTAGGCTCATTCGTTTCGGAGATAAGGAGGGAATTGTCATTTTTCATAAATATTTTAAAAGTATTTATTAAAAAAGAAAAAAAAATCTCTTCGCAATAAGCCTTTCATTTGATATGTCACACGGTACAGTTAGCAAAACTTTTATTTTTCTTATTTGCCCCCCTAAAGTGACCTCCGTATTCAAAATTAATTTATTTACGTTACACGTCCGTGCTTGGATCACAGAAATACATATGTGTACCAAATTTCAACTTAATAGGTCCATTAGATTTGGGGCAAATTGGCTGTGTCAGACGGACAGACAGACACACGAGTGATCGTATAAGGGTTCAGTTTTTTCCTTTCGGGGTACGGAACCCTAAAAAGAAACGCTTTTATAACAGTATCACATACTTAAATGAACACTAAGTTTTAACAAATTATTCCGTCCATTTTCTAGGTAGGCGAGGTCAATGTAAAAAGGAGCTTGTTAAGAATAAAATTATACTTATTAATTACGGAAAAATAATTAGCAACAAAGCAATGTCATATACAGTAGTCTTTTAGATCGTGAATAATCCCTTACTAAGTAACTCTAAAGTATTTGGTGGAACTTTAGAGAACTGATGAATAGATAAAAGTTAACAGGCCGCGAATCGGCAAACGTAAGGTAGGACGCCCGCTAGGTGGAGCGACGATCTTCGAAGGGTGGCTGGTAACAGCTGGATGAGAGTTGCCGAGAATCGAGTTGAATGGCGTGCACTTGGAGAGGCGTAGCTATGTAGTTATTTTCACGATGCAACTCTTGTCAAACTCAATGTATCGGTCGGAAGTTTTTCGTTCAGAGTAGGGTTTACGATACAACAAACGTCAAAATGAAGTTCGGTCGAATCCGAACCGACCGACCGAAACAAAATGAAGTTCGTAGTAGGAAACGTCCGAACATTCGGCCCGATAGTTCGGATTTAACGCTTCGGAGTAGACCCCCAGTAGTGGATTACTGTAGGCTGATGATAATGAAGGACTTAAACAGGTCATCACGGGGTCAACGTCCTCGTGATAGCATCACGGTTTAATGAAGTATTTTTCGTATTGTGTTGCTATTGGATAATAATACCACAAGTCTGAGAAGTTCGCCAAATTACGTGATAATACCCTGTATTTCTACAGTAGAAATTCCACAAGAGAGACTCCAATTCCTACTGTATACAGAAGGAATTGGAGTCTACACTTCACGATCTTAATATAAGTTAGTATGATCTTCTTTGCCCAGCAGTGAGACAATAAAGGTTGAAATAATAGGTATATTGACTTAAAATTATTTTTTTGTCCATCAGGTAGATTATTAACAAATATTGGACACGTATTTTTTCTTTTTGGCCTGACGTCACTCCCCAGTAGATTTTATACTGACTTGTGACGTAGCGACTCCCACTCCTCAACTTTAATGTGTTTTATCTAAGTCATTTTTTATTAATATGATAAATTGATAAAGCAAAAAATACGTGTCTAATATTTTTTTATTATCTGACCGACTAAATAGAATTACTTTTTTTTACTCAGGCATCATCCCTATTATCTACTTAGCTTATCAGATATCTAGCTACAAAACATTCAAGTTCAAGTCGCAATCTCATCTCATCGACAATGAATGTCAAAAACTTGTCAAAGATGTTCGAAATTAGAAGTTTTTTGACAGATAGAGACTGCGATCTTTCTTATAAATACGGGATTTCCCCGATAGCTGTATTTCAGGCTCTTTTCCATAAAAATATTGTATGAAAAATACAATGTAGTTCGTAACTCTCTGCAGTTCTATCGAATGGTGTCAATTTAAAACAGTATAAATCATCTATTTTATCTGAATGACGTTGTTTAAACTACAGTTCAGTCGTGTAATTACATTGGTTTGTAATCCAAAACGGGTTTATTGGACATTTGAGGTAGCGATCCGATGGAACTCATTCCTGTTACCATTGATGTAAGGATTACATGAATGGCTATCACGTCTTTACAAAAACCTAAACCTTTTATAATAGTGAAATCCAATCATTATGTGGTTAGTCGTAAATATTCTCAGAAATTTTCGTTTTTGGAAACTTTTTCGTCACACTGCTTTGTTATGATCTGTATCTAAGGCCTGAAAATAATAATAATAATAATAAAACACACTTTAAACACCGAATACAAAAGAAGAGTGATCGCAGTATGTAAAACTCAACTCTCCGGAAAACATTTAATAAAGGCATTGAACACCTATGCGATCCCTATTTTAACATACTCGTTTGGAGTGATTAAATGGTCAAAGACTGACATCCAGCAAATAGAGAGATCAACACGCACCACACTCACTAAACACAATAACCTACACCCTAAATCTGCAATAGAAAGACTGACCATCAAACGACAATACGGAGGAAGAGGCCTTATAGACGTCCATAATCTTTGGCAGAAACAGATAGCCAAACTAAGAACATTCTTTCATTCTAAATCACACACAAGTAACATTCATAAAGCGGTAATTATGAACGATATCCGCTACACCCCACTTAACCTACACGAACAGATAGATACACAAGACACTAGCAATAACGACCCACATAAGCAAAAGATAGAAGACTGGAAAAAGAAAGTGTTGCACGGACGGCACCCCCATGATCTAGAACAATCTCATATAGATGCAATAGCGTCAAATAAATGGCTTAAAATCGGTAACTTATTTCCGGAAACCGAGGGATTTATTATTGCAATACAGGATCAGATCATAAATACTAAAAATTACAGGAAATTCATTATAAAAGACCCCACAATAACAAACGATAAATGCCGCAAATGTCATAGCCAACCAGAGACCATACAACACATAACAGGGGCATGCACAACACTTACACAAACAGACTATACACACAGACATAATCAGGTAGCAAACGTCATCCATCAAAAACTAGCACTTAAATATAAACTCATACAAGATACAAACACTCCTTATTACAAGTACATACCACAAATAATCCTAGAAAATACCACACACAAACTCTATTACGATCGCGCCATACTAACCGACCGGACCGTTCACTATAATAGACCAGATATAACCCTTCAAGATAAAGTCAATAAAGTCACATACCTCATCGATATTGCAGTCCCTAATACACATAATTTACAAAAAACGATAGGTGAGAAAATTAGTAAATATGCTGAACTGAAAGAGGAAGTGACCAGAATTTGGAGGCAAGAAAAAGTCTTCGTAGTACCCATTGTTGTCTCCACAACGGGTGTTATACCCAATCACCTGCACCACAGCCTTAAATTAATAGACTTAAAAGACTCAATTTACATAACACTCCAAAAAGCCGCAATTTTAAACACCTGTAGAATAGTCAGAAAGTTCATGCAAATTGAGGAAAATGAAATCACTCCTCATAACATTAATTTTACATAGAACTTCATCACCACCACACCCACACACGCTACATTGACTTGGCTTGGCCCGTTAATGTAGCTTAAACTAGCCAAAGAGCTAAGAAACAAAATTTGTTTACCAAAATAATAATTTCTAGATAAAGCCATCTGCAGACTGGCGCGACGTGACTAACAAAACAATTTCTAAGAAAACTTCACGGTAGAAAAATTACCGGTGTGGCGTCACGCCAATCTGCATGAGGCTTAACTCATTTAAATTTGGCTGCCTCGTTGGTCTAGTGGTCGTAAGTATTACTGCTGAGCATGCGGTCGTGGGTTCGATTCTCAGGTCGGGTAAAGGGCTATCAGGAATTGCTCAGTAGCAGCCCGGAGTCTAAATTTATTCCCGGTTCATGAGAATAGACTCGCCCCCCTATTGCATGGGACTTAAACATAACTGGCGAAATGTGGGTGTACATAGGACACCTCTGCTTAATCCTTTGGGGATTTTAGGCGTGATGTTGTGTGTTGTTCTCATAGAACCAAAAATATACGTACAGGTTCAAAAACTACACTTTAAGTTACTTTAATGGATTTATTTGGCGGATTTTGGCTACTGACACCTGTGACGAGAATGCTTTGTCATTGATGACCGTCCCGCAGTCAATGCATTAATTATGTACACATTTATTCGGTAATAATCTCATATCTATGAATAATAATTTAGTTTGTTAACTTCTGTACAATATTTTAACACAAATGACTTCAGGTACCTACTACGTAGGTGTGCAACCTGGCTAGTGACGTTATTCTATAAAAGGTCAAATGGTGTTTTTCGTTTTGCACATTTTTATTGCCTACCTAAAGGCTAATAAAGGTACAGTTGGCATGTATATGGAAGTTTGTGATAAACATATTGCTGTAAATGCTTTCGAATTAAATTAACACGAGACATAAACAAAAAGAGTTAATGACCCGAATAAAACTAATCACATCGATATCCACACAACTGTCACTTGCTTTTTTAATAATCAAGGACTTGGGCATCGACGTCACTCAGCCTCGTCGCGTATCGGTGCCACGAACGATCGACTCGACTATTTTCGTGTACACTTCGGGTTTTATCGGCCGCGGTACCACGTAGCAAGTCTTTTTGTTCGACATCGAGAATCGAGCGTAATCACCGCACTATTAGTGAGAACGTTAACCAATACAATGCATTCTTGCAATCATTTAATTAGTTATAGTATATAAGTAGGCTCATTTATACATACTACAGCACGCTATGTGCTGTTTTTATTAGTTACGTTATGTGTTAGATAATTATAAACAAAAGTATGCTAAGTTATTACTTGTAAACAGTCAACATGTGAGGTTATTTACTCATGAGCATAAAACATATAATCAAAATATAAGTTCTTCTCACATTTGTAAATTACATATATATTTATATTACAAAATTTTCTGTAATAACACCCGATGCTTATCTATTTTGATTTACCTCCGCCTCTATATTGCCTTTGGTAATTTGTTGGCTCATGACACATGTCAAATTATTCATCTAGATTGGTAAATTAAGCTATACACGATTATATACAAGGTTTTAAAGAAGACTGCCTATCTACACAGTACAAATAAAAATTATTTATCAATTATTAAAATTACTAGGTCAGGAGGTTGATCGACTGACATCAGTATTTTGTGCATTAAAACATCAGGTTTCCATTGAATGGCTGGCATTATACAAGCAATAAAAACAGTGAAAGTGTATCTCTATACAAGAAATATGTACTTTCTAACAAAAATTACAAAGAACACTATGAGTTACTTCGTGTCTAAGAAAATACAGCTTCTGCAACATTAATTAGGTGTCCGTATTCTTTATTTAGTTACAATATTTCTAGTGAAACAGAAAGTCGAACGATAGCGGTCACAGTGATTTGCGTCCGTTTGGTAGTGGCATTAATTAACTAGTGGAGTGGCTCGCTCGAGACACAGCACCGCCTATGAAAATCATAACTAAGGTTGCCATAACTATGAATATTATATCTAGCGATGAACACACCCATTGGGAATGGGACGATTCGAAAAGTCCCGAATGTTATAATATTTTCCCTTAATAATTTGAAAGAACAGGAAGTCCTCGCATTTTTAATGTTTTCAAGTCAATTAATATGAAACTCAAAAGATTTTAAATGGCGTGTAATGTTTTTGTGTTCCAACAATTAATAAAGTATTGGTGAAAGCTGCAAATACTTTATCAATCCGATAATCCGTCAGTGTATTCGAATGTAGCTTAGTAACTTCTTAAAAACGTTCCAATTACGACCCAGATTACAGTATTTCATATCGGTTTTTCAGATTGTTCCCAATGAGGAGTTATTTACACAGTATACTTACAATGTTGTTGATTTTTCTTCACAGTTTATGATAACGACCGATTAGATATAACTTACGTAAGTTCTAACTTTGTATAAACTATCTACGTTTGTTATGCATCGTTATTACACGGAACGTTCATAGTAAAATGGTAGTCTAGGTGATAGTTATTTCCGTATTTTAACCAATACATTGAATAATTAAGATTGACGTATTTATTCAAATAAAAAGATAACATTAAATATTTTATAATAAAATTTGCGGATTTAATGACACCATAATATCATCAATATAAACTGTTTGGTTGTAACCAATACCTGGAAGCTGGTTTAAGATGTTTTTACTTCTTTTTCTGGAATTTTGTAACAATACTATACACATTTAATACTCAATCTCTTTTTGCCATTTAGAGCCACAAACTTGTTTAACTCGCTAAAATTTGCGCTTGCTTGTAGAACTTGCTGATACCTGGTACAAGAATCAATACTAAAATAAAGTTGTGACTAGGGTAATACTGGTAGGTAACAGGAGAAGTTAAACGGTTTAAATAGGTTTGCTTCCCATTAGATGATTCAGAAGTCCAAGATTTAGTGCCTTGGAATTTCCTTTTTATGAACTAGTAATGTTTTTTAACCGACTTCATTCAAATAATGACTTGATGTTATTAATGTTTTTGTTTAGTTAATTTTTTTCTTTCTAATTTTATTTTCCTCTGCTAGTCATTACAATAATTTCCTAAACATAATTCAAAAACTATTTCTCTCCCTATTTTCCAGAAATAGGAATCAGATGCTATCTAATATTATCATCGAACCTTCCTCAGCACGCGTATTTCATTTCCCACCTGTTCATCTTTTTCACAAATTATTTTATGACCCGATTACTTTCTTCACGTCACTTCATCTCGAACGCAACGGCTGATATTGAAAAACATCGAGATCATACGTATTGTTTGTCTTGTGGAAATTTCCAAACAACACATCCGACCGTATACAACTAAGTTTGACGATTATAATGTTACTACTTTTCCACCATTACGTACGGTACGGTGTGCTATTTCTCAAAAGTATTAACACAATATGTACACAAACTATGATATCATCTGTAATAAATATCTTCACGTTAAAATATAGTGCCTCAATCTTCAAGTTACTTACTACAAAGGTAATTCTGTTCATTTCCTGTCGTTTTGTTTTCTTGCCAGCTCGTATTATTAGTAAAGGGAGTTCGATTGATCTCACATTTATTTGCATAATCCCCACAGGCGTTCGTTTTCAAACATTTCCAAGCTCTGCTGGCAAAATAAAAATCATAATCGCAACTTTAAATAATTATCAATAAGTGTTGTATAACTTTCGGCCTATATTTGAGGAATTATCAAAATGTTCTATCTATATTGTCCAACAGCGCGGTGAGCGTTGTTTTTATCAATATTAATATGTAATAGCGTTTATTCACACATAGCATTATCTCTGACGTCACACAATAGATTGGTGATAGCGAAAATTTAAGGGTATCGTGTCCAACGCCGCTCCGTGACCTCGAAAATTTATCGGTCGTTGTCTTTGTATTAACGGAGGTTTTTGGAGATGCTATTGTATGAGGTGTTAAAGTTTACCCTCGGCTGATGTCATACATAATGTAAAACATATTTTACAGATGAAATTTCTTTTCCAGAACCCGCCATAGCATATTAATGTTTCATATATCTACAGTAAGCCAAGCATCATTGACTTTTCTGGAATTATCGCGACCTATGACATTCTGTTTTTCCGCCTGGATAAAAATACCCCGTTTCAGGGTTCTATCTAAACGGCATCAATATTGTGGGAATGCGATATTCAAAATGTCAGGTTAACATTTTGCACGTGCCTGCGTTCCCGTTTATTTAAATATAATGGAGTCTTGAGCCATCATCTCTATTAAAAGCATCGATTTAACGAGCGGAATGAGATGGTACACTCAGCGTACCTACACTGTAAATATGGGTCGGGTGCGTCGGGCCGCGCGCGCCGCCGGCCGCCGGCCGCTCGCATGTAAACTCGCTCCGAGTAGCTCACACCCGCTAATGAAATAACAAAAGGTGTAACGCCACGCTTCGATAAACTGTTTTTGTGTTATTATAAACCGCCTTAATAAAACTTGCTGCTCTCAGAATATCTCTCTGTTGCAATCGTCTACGGTCATCTGCATTGCACTTAACTGTTATTAGCGCGCATAATAGCACTGAAACCGTCGTATGCCCTAAATATCGTCTGTTATCGGTCGAGTTTTCGACACTATCAATCGTTCCACTTTGCAAAAAAAGCCGATTGTCATTTCCTTGAGAGTGTTACGTAACAGCGAGTGACTTCGTCCAACCGTTATTCTGGCTGTGTCGGCGAGTTGAGGCCGTTGCACTGGTACCGCTTTCCGAAATTCTGATTGCAAAAGCGCGAGACGTCGCGATCGCGAGCGGCCGGTGTCGCGGGCTCGCGGCCCGTGCCACGGGCTGCGGGCGGAAGTTACGGTGAACGGTGCCTCGGTGGCCTTGGAGCGCGGCCGCCGCGCGCCGAAGGGGAAAGTCTTGACGGTCCGCAATTATTGAACCTCGACCTGCCATCCTCCGATATTCGGGTTACACCAACCCAGCGGTTACCAACGCTACCGATGCGTTCCGGCCCACTCCCGGCTTCCGCATTCTCAAACCCGACCAAACATTTCCCACCCTAATTTTATTGGTCGACTCTTGGAAGAATAAATAACATTCGGATTCGGACCAAGTTTGCAAATAGATAAAACATCGGATGATAGCGATAAATCAGTGTTAGGTTAGGACAATTATTTTTATACAGCTAGAAGCGTTGTGCTGCACCTTCGCGGTTGATTGAATATGGCAGTTTGAGGGTCGATCTGACATCTGCTTGTGTCACTGCTTGGCTCTCATTCAAATTTAAATGTATTCAATTATTCAACAGAGACGTATTATTGAGATGAAACCACTCTTACATTATCGTTACTGCAGAATCTGCGAGCTCAATTGATATTCATGCGAATCTTAACAATGTTGTTATAGAGCGGGTGAATATCACCAACTGGAGGTTATGTAACTTAAGTATTATGATAGTCACTCTAAAAATTCAATTTTGTCACTCAAGTCGTACCTTCCATATGTAAATTCACTAAGATAATGTGCGATGGGCTGGTAACATGTCTCCACATATCTGTGCCAAACGGTTTAAGTAGTGCTTTGACTCCAATTACAATCCCTTTAAACCCGCTAGGAATAGTAAGCTTGATGAGAGATTTATTCTCAAAGATAGCTTACAAGTGCACAGCACAGTCCTGCTTAGACTGGTTTCTACATTAACTAGCATTGATAAATGCATATATACTCCATGGAAATATGGTAATTCTGAACACAAAAATCTCATTAAAGTAACTCACAGAGTCACAACTGAATTCCTAGTAACTTGGATAGACGAAGAAATCAAGAAAGTTTGTTTAAAAATGTTAGACAAATGGTCGGGAAGTTTATTAGTAAACTATGACAGAATATGGCTTGAGTTGCCGTCTGAGGCCAAGGGCGACCCAGACTCAGGTAGTAACTTTTTAACGACTGATTTTGATAACATGCTTCGGTTTTTGTTTAGAATGGTAGTGATTAATGCATTTGCCTTGTACTTACATATGTATTTAAATATCTTAGCCAGAAAAACGAGTATATTTGAACATGAAATGAATGTCTCCTACGTCAAGTACGACAATTGGAAAATTAAGAATTAATGAAAATACTTTGAATTTATATGAAGTTTTAAGTTTTAAGTAGAGATTATAATAAGAATTGTTTTAAATGAAATACGAATAATGCAAATGCGAGGAGAGCCGTTGCCAATGTTTATAATATTGTGCGTGCTTACACATCGATGAAGGTCGGTACGGTTCGATCTTTTTATGCAGTTAGTTGCCTGATGTTGATGTTACTGCTCAAATCCTTAGTCACGGTGACGAACAATCCGGACAAAAAGTGACAAATACATTTTTAAACTTAGAACTAAAGCCGGAATCCAACTAATGACGAGACATTTTGATTTCTATTTTCCTTGTAGAACTGAACAAGACAATTTTGGGAAAAGAAATTTCCTGTTTGCCAGGAAAACACTAGTAATAACAATAAGAGGAGCACGTTTAGTTCATTTAGTTTTCCTCTACTACTTGGAGAGAAATACGCATAAAAGTTAAAATTTATGTTGAAATCCTAATTAATATATTATTCTAAGCTGGATTTTAGTGTTCTAGTCTTTGTTTAAGCGAATTATTTTGACATCCAAACGAACGCCTTCTTTGTATTCCTCTTGGCATATACCTGCGTTATTTACAATGAGATCACCTAGACCCAAATACTTAACTGCTAATTACTAATGTATTATCAAAATATTTCACTGCAGCGTTCCAAATGGTTTCAAACTTAATTGTCTACACCACATTAGCGAGATACAGTACAACAAATGTACAATCGTAGCTGTTTGTAGCCTTGAATATCAATTGAGCAATATTTTTTTGTGATCGTGTGTTATACAAATGGATTGGATTTTTGTTTCAACTTCAATAAATTCAGATATGACCTTTGCAGATGGAAGCATGCAATTATCTCAACGGCATTTAACTTTTAAAACTCAGATTTTATTAGTATTTTATTTAACATTCTTTATCTCAATAGAATTGAAGAACAAGTGGCGTTTACGTGATAAGCCTACAATCGCAATGAGATATTAAAAAAGGGGTCACCAACAGTGACACCCTATAAATAAAAATTATCAAAAAGGCACACGGATTACAGTGAGGATAATGAGGTATCCTTCGCTAGGGGAGCATCCATGGGCCGCGCTCGCCCGCTCGCCCGCCTGCGCGCCCTCTGTAAATCACCACAACTTATGTACGGGAGAACAGACGCAGTTCGGCGCGCGGAGCCGTCACTCGCACACGTTCGCGACTCGCCTTCCATTTAGTTATGTAGTAGCGCTCGCCGCTCGCCTGTTTGGACAAGTGCTAAGTTGATCGTTTTATGTGATACACCTCGTTGGCATTATGTTTAATTTAACCGTTCGATTTTTAAATTGTTTCGTGTCGTATCATTGTTTTTAATTTTAATTTTTAATCAATCGAAGTGTTGCACACTTTTTGGACTGTTGATTCTTGGATTGCTAAGGTAATTTATATTTAATTCAAATGAATTGGTTTTAAGTAATATATTATCTTTTATTTATTTTTTGTGCTTGCGAAACTTTCTCTGTTTGAAACAAAGGAGTCGATAGTTTAATTGGCTATTTCTTACGTAATGATATGTTTGTGTGTACAAATATTTTTGTGAGCATGTAATAATTTAATTGCTCGCTTAAATCTACCTGTCGTAGCACAGTTACTTTCTTTAATATATTTAGTATCTAGGGAACTGTTTGGAAGTGTTTTATTACTTAACTCTGTATGTTTATAAATATTTCTATATAAGTTGTGATGCGGAAATGAATATATACTTACAAAGAAAATAGGAAATCAAAAGTAGATAATCGAATGATGAAGATGCAATATTATCGGGAATTTAAAAGTTGTAGAATGAAAGAGAGAAGTAGACAAAGGATAGTGGTTTTACAAAAAGTATCTTTATCTAATGCTAACAGTAAGTTAATGGACCGATGCGCTGCATTATGTATGCGTGCCGGACGGTGTTGTGGGTAAATAAAATAACAACACTTATCTATTCAATAAGGTGTTATCGACTTGATATTTAACGGCTTCACTTTAACATTTCATTTCACTAATTAAGGAAAAACTAGTAAATTCTTTTAAGGCAATGTATTACTAGTTTATGAGTGGATTATTCTGGTTTAATTTATTTTCTAAGGGTCCTTTTGTTCGCCGATCGGATATAGCCATCTCTGTCGCACTGCAAGAGCGTGACAAACGGTATTCGAATTCGACTACCGAGATTTTCAGAATAGGGTTTCGTGACTCGATATTATTTGTGAAATTTTGATTTGGAATTGATGTTCCATATAAGTACTTATCGTTTGTTAATCGCTGTATTTTTTGGGTAATGTATTTGAATTTAGTACTTACCTAATTATTGTGTGACTTAGATATTTCTAAGTGTTAAATGCATTTTCCCTGGAAAATATATATATAAGCTTTAACAATGATTGTAAAAAATACAAAGACAATTTTTAAAAAAATGTACCTACAAAGCTTTTCTTTTTTCACGCTTATTTCCAAAATAAGGTCAAAATTAAATATTTCCGTAGCACAGTGCATCACTACCGGTACAGTCGCGCGCAAACGACCTTCTTAAAAATAAAGATTTTGAAAACATATAAAGAACACAAACACTATGTTATAAACAGTTTTACCTACTCGTAAAGCTTATCAACCCGTTAATTACCGCAATGTTACAAATAACGCGTCTCATCAATTATTACTTGACCCCACCCAAGTTCGCCAACAACGCGCTCGAAAGAAACTTATAAATTGTATAAGTTCTACGGAACTGTTTAGGTTATATTTTACTTTTAGGACATTTTTCCAGACATCAGTACTGAATTCCTAGATTTCTATAAACGCGTCATTCTTAGTTGTTCCGAATTTTAGCAGGAAAATGCATTAATTTTCCTCAATTTATTCAGTAAGATTATTCGTACGTAACAAGATTTCAATAATACTAATCTGAATAAACTGCTGTATCAACATTAGTTATGTAGTCACTCCTTCAGAAGACTGTGAGATTAAACATTTCATTTGCAAAGCAATTTTAACCATATTTCCAATGAAAGTTATCTATGTTACCGTACTAGGGAATTTGAGGAAATTCGTTTTCCTCTCAGATTTTCCTGCAATATCCTGACTTCATGACGATCACTGTCATCTGCAGGTGTTGCGCTAGAACGAGCCAGCACGATATCGGTTTCTCTCTCATTGAATATTATAAACTTTACTGACGTGGGAAACGTGCCAAGAGCTGCTACTTTTGTTAGTAAAGTGGAAAAATAGAGCTTAAATAAAGTTAGTGAACTGGCTATTTTATGTTTCGCTTGTGACTGTTTGTCAACAGCAAAAACTTTTTGTTCAGATCAGAATGATTATGAAAAATTACGTCTTCTGTTTTTTTATGTTACTGCGTGATTTCAATCGAAATATAATAGGATAATCTTGCTTCAAAGGAAAATATCTGACTCATTGTTCCACTTAAGAACCAAAAGCATAATTTTCGGCTATTCCTGTTTAAAATCAACAACAAAGTACATACTCGTATCTATAACAGAGCCAATAAGTTTAAAAAGCGCGTCAACTACGTAGCCATTATCCTTGATTTATACGCTGTGAGCGGCATCCATTGTCTGCTGTGGGCTATCAACATTATATGGCGCTCGATTTAAACACGCAAACTATATTTTATAGTGATTTTGATTACCCCACGTGCTAAATTACTTGGTATTAGGCTTTTACGGCTTCCGTGGAACGTCTCAAATACTTCAACAGTATTATAAAGGCAATGTTCTTTCATTGTTTGATTCTTATATTCCAGTAGGTATCTTTGTTGTCACCCATATTCGTATAGGGAAATTTTCGCAACAATTCCATTTACTATGACTTCACTGTAATGGTCATGACGCATAGCATGTTACAAGTTCAAACGATCCTTGTATTAGATGCCCACAAAGGATAACTTCTCATAACTGGCATTTGAACTTTATTACTATCACCTTGGAGCATAGGACTTACAAGCTTTAAAATCATTATAGTTCTACAACATCAAAAGTAATTTCCTCTAACAGAAAATTTGCTTAGTTGAAATGAATAAACAAGATTTTTAAGAAGGAACTATAACTATGAAACTTCTTTTAAAAATAAACAAGACTTTTAAGCTGATTGAAATAGGTACGCTGAGTAATTTTCCGGGAAGCCAAGGATAATACCGAAACGTTCTTGTTACAAGACAAAAGTACAAATGATACAAAGAAAAAATCTGTCACAGAGGAAGTTAAAGTTATGCTAGAAGTACTTGAAACTGAATTAATTATTCGTAACTTGCGACCTAGAAAGGTACTGCCCATTATGAAGTCATTACATAAGCACTGTCGGCTTTGTGCGAGCAATTGTTTAAAAAAATATGATTCACCCACTTCCATAGAAAAATTCTTGATGCGATGAATGTAACAGGGAAATGGTAGGAAAGATGAAGTAATAAAATCAAGTGGGAGTACTAATCAAAGTTATGTAAATGCAGAATGGGGAATTACTAAAAAAAGATGAGGCAGTAAACAGGAAAATTAAGAATTTCTTTGATACAAGATCAAGCTTTCACCAGTTCACAGTTGAAATTAATTTCATAGATATAACATACACACATACAGTATTTGCAATCATTTGTAACACATATGAAGTTATTGTAGTATTAATTAATGAACAAAAGCAATTTATGTAACACCCACGGCACAGTAATTGATGATGCAACACACAGGGACGCACAATTTCGGCCATAGACGCCAATTACAACACATTTACGCGTGTACGTGATTTTTTACAACTTTTTAATTGTCATTACAAACAAAATGCTGTAAGATACTATTCTTAACAGACAACAAAAAGAAATATTATCAAAACTCTCATACATGAGTATATTTAGACGACATACTAATACAAAGATAATGCTGAACAGATAAACAGAAAGTGTAGATAATAATAAGTACAAATATATCGCAACCACATTGTTTTATACAGAAAATGTCTTATTTTCTTCACTTAGATGCGGCTATAAAGCCAAAAGAGCTGATGCAATTAAGGGCATGGTAGAGATTGATGTGAAAGTGTGCGATGCGGGAAATTAGAGAAAAATGTCGGAGATCGTTAAACTATTATATCGTATTGGTAATATGTTTCCACCTACATTCGATAATTCATCGTATCATACGTTGTCCATAAAAGGTGCTCTATCAAAACGCCTACGCGGTCATAGTGATTTAGCAAAAAATATATACTTTGAAGAAATATTTATTACCTTCAAGGATTTCTATCCGAAGTGGATTGGAATTCGATACGTCTGCAATGATTTCTAATGCTGTCTGTATTTTCTGCTATACTCTGAACTTTATCAAGTAGAACTGAATAGGCAAATTGAAAAGACAGTGGCTTAAGAAGAGACTTTAAACAAGACTGTCAATTACGAACCTCTCGTAAAATCATTCCTGTCCCAATAGTTAATAAACACTGACTATTTATTACATTATGATGTACACAAGCAGGAAAATTAGAAAGAGAACAATATTTGTTATCAGTTTGAAGCGAGCAATACATATACAACTCTGTAAACGAATAAATCATCGTAAAATATTGTGAAGGAAAAAAGTTTTCACATTAAAAAGTTAACCATACGTTCATGTTACTTGTGTCTTGAAATGACTTATTCGACGAAAGCGAGGAGAATTGATAACGAATACCTTATTCAAATGCTTCATTGTTTTGTTTAAACTGTCCTACATAAATTCCAAGAATTGTGTAGAGATTTACATTAAATGTTTGAAAAGACGACCTAGGATCAGACGCATCATCTAAGTTGTCAAATGTTACAAAAAGGTCCCCTATATTATGGTAGCATTCACATATCAGTGGATTCTTGCCCTCGGCTCGTGTGGGACAGAGAAAAGAAAGTGCAGGTAGGCAGTAGCGTCGGTCGAGTCGAGCGAGATTTATTAGATCGTAACTGGTGGGGTCGGCAACACCCGGTGCACTGTCGTCGCGCATTCGCCACACGTAAAAAAAAAACATGATCCAAGCGTGTAGAGCACATTTATTAATGTTTGTTAGTAATTTTTTATTTGATTTTGAAACAAGATTTTATCACCGTGAAGGCTGAAAAGTGAAAACAATTCTACAAAATAAGGCATAAAATACAGACAAGTGAGGACAATAAACATAATTTGATTAACATAAAATCCAGGAAAAGGTTTAGTTTATTACGGCACAATAAACTAAGAGGCCGAAATCGAAAATAAAACAAATAAAATTTGATTTCAAGTCTAGTCATGGCTTACGTCGAATGGAAAAACACAGAAGTGAACTAAAACCTGGGATATCAATAAAAAGAAAAACCCAGAAATCAATCTTGAATCTTGATGTAAATTCATTTTATTCAAATGGGCCATCTAACGACTTCGTTGTCTATGGTGGAAAAAGTTTAAATGTCAAAAGTGGTGGTGCTGTCAACGAGTTTACTGCAGTTTTATTACATAATGTTAAAGTAATTGTGTGGGCGATTTCTGCAATGCAATAACAGCTAACAACATCGATATTAGTTATTTCAATTTTATATTACGTCACATTTAATGCTAAAATTAATATTTCGCTCATTACGCAGTACTGAACTGGAGTAACAAGGATTTTTATATTTTATCAGGTTATGTACCCATATTTCCTTGACTGTCTTTGTTTTAATCATTAGCGCTATAAGTCTTTAGTGAATTGTGATGCAAGTGGAACTATCTAATAGTTTTTTGTGTAAGATTTGAATGCGATTGATACGATCAATAGTTGCCTAATCTTCTAAACTTGAAGTGATTGCCTTGAGGTATAAAAAACTAACACAGAACAAAAGAAAACAGTCGCATTAATAAAGTCGTCGCAAATCTTTCTGTTCGCCAATTACCTTGAATAAACAACAGAACGCAACCAACAGTGAGATAACACAGACAGACGGCTGTAATGTTCAGAATGCAATGAGAGATACATATTATTATGAATCAGGTTTTAAAACAAAAGCTTTGGATTCAAAGGATTCTGGGCAAAGGGCAATTTTGGTGCAAAAACACGTAGCGTGTAACGTCTTTTCGATAATACGATTGTGAACGAACGTGTTTCTCACTAGAACTAGTCCAGGTTTTATGAATCCTTGGCTGGTTTACACACTTTTCTTGTTTTGTGTTTATAGGTTTTCATTTAGTGAGCTTTTGAAATTTTCGACGCCGCACTAACATGAAATGAACGTGATATTTTGCAATGCAAGGAGACGAGTTCATTTTTCTTAAAAGGAGCTCGAGAGATCTTGTCTAAATTTTTGTTATGGTTTTGACAAATACTTTGTTCCTTATAGTTCATTTGTCCACTATCATCGTGTTACAAATACTATATAGTTTCAGATTCTCAAAAGCTTCGTTCGGGGTTCAAGTCTCTGTAATTTATCTCTAGGCTTTACATATTCTTATAAATATTAGTAGCTTCTAAAGTGACCTATTGCGAAGGTCGAAGGGTAACATTGTTACCTCAAGTGTCCTCTGAAAGTTCTTGTTATTCTGGAGGATGGTTTCAGGCATTCACCTCGTTTCAGAAGGCTTCTACTGTCAAACATTTCAAATATATACCATACCATCCTGGTTATTCCATCGTTGAAATATATGTGGGTTTTTCAATTACATTAGCATTCGTAACCTATTAATTTTGTCAAGATACAACTGTTTTATCGAACAGGAAAAAGTATTTTCCTTGTGTAACTGAATCTATTACAATTTTAGTTACATATTTCTCATAAATTGGGCGCTAGATATTATTCTCATCTTTTGTCTCCTACACGAATTTATACGGCGAGTCATGACTAGTCAAGCTATAGCGTCTAAAATGACGGCTATGGTCTACGTCATCCGTTTCCTCTCCATACGTACGTAGCAGTACATGACGCAATTGGCTTTTTCAATGTCTTATCTACAGCGAGGTATGTTGTCATTCGCCGAGTGTTCGTCGAGCTGCGCGCACGCCGCTCACCGCGCGATTTATTTTTGTTTCACTTGTGTCTTTTTACTTTTTTATAGTCGTCGAGGACAAAGTGACGAATTGCGCGCCTGTATTGTGCCAGTGTTTTGAACTTTGTGACATTGGAGTTACCATTTTTACAGTGATCAGATCTCAGTGGATTGCCGATCATGTTTATGTCAGGGTTCCTCATCATTTCCCCTGATTTATTTAGGTAAGTGTTGACGAAATGCATTTCAAGGTGTTTTTTTATCTTCAAAACCTGTTCGCTAATATCTGTTGTAGTTTTGATGTGATTGCGAATGGAGAGCGGATTATAACGAGTTGTGAACCTGATTGGCCCGTTCGGACTTCGATGCATTGTTCTCCGATTGACCTAGTACTTGTTATTATGAAATAATTAGGGCTTCTCCTTGAGTTGTTCACATTCCGTCACAGTTTTATTATTACTTATAATGTCTTTGTGATCAATGGCTTACTACATAGCCTTTTAAAGTTTTAGGGGAGTCGACTATCCAATTAATTATTTTCTATACATTACCAGTACCTTTCCGGCTGTTCTAACGCCGTTCCCATTACTAAAATTTACGTATCGCTAATATGTGCTAATGTGTCCGCGTTTTTGTTACAGAATGACGCCGCAAGAGGAGCGCGAGAGCTCACGCGGCGCGGAGATCGCCGACGCCTTCGAGGACGACATGTTCGGGCCGCCGCGCACCGAGCCCGCCGCCAGGCCCAAGCTCTCCATGATCTCTGCGCGAATCCGCGCTAACGAGGAACGAAAGCGGGTCATTGAGATCTGCTCGCAGAAATTAGAGAATATTGAGGACCCCGCGCGCGACTTGAGGCGCTCAGTGTGCATTAACAACACATACTGCCGACTGAGCGAAGAGGCGCGTCGGGAGAAGGAGGCGAGACGACGCCGGGCGAGAGAGGAGTGCGATGACTCGTGGGTCGGGAAGAAAGCGAGGCGAGAGGTTGAGGACGAGTGCCTGGCACTGCTGGACGCCATCCCCGAGCTGGGCGACGCTAACCTTGGCTGCGCACAGCTGGCGCGGCAACAGATGCCCCGCCAGGACGTGCCCCTGCTGCCACCCGGGCTCCTGACCGTGTTGGACTCATGACCGCGCCGCCCTGCGCACCTCCACAACTCATAAGCGAACACAGGTGTGTTCGCGTGCTCCTGATGCGAGCCGGCCGCGTGCCGCGCGAGGAGTCGGCTCCGGCCCGGTCCGAGCCGCCGGCGCTCCACCGCGGTTCGAGAATCACTGGACTATTGATTCGTGTTTAATTTACGTTACCCGGAACGGACTGTCGACGTTTAGCCAATTCTTTGTTGTTAAGAAGAGTACTTACTTTGTTAGCGTGTTTTTTATTATTTAGTGAAAGTTGCTCAGGCGCTGCCGACGGGCGCGGTCCAATTAGTGTTCAACGATTAATTTTTATCGAACAGAGGACTCTGAGTGTACGTTGTCGCTACAGTGACGTGCTCACTAGTAGTGCAAGTTTAACGGTTCACGATGGAGGCATAGTTTTAAGCGATAATTATTATGTTATATTATTGTACTGTAAAGTAAATAGTGATTAAGAGATAGTGCAAAACGACTGGGAACGGATGCATAGACGAGCGGTAACAAAACTTCCACGCTTATTTAGTTTTATTTGAATAGTATTATTTTGTGCTGCCTTTGTGAGATCGGTTGACGTTACTGAATAGAGTGAAAACTGTTGTTCTCGATGCACACATACGCGTCTGTGATTGGAATAAGAATTATGCTGAATAAGGATTATGCCGTTAGCAAGTTAAAAACAAGTTTTAATGTAGTCTTTTCAATTCGAATCTACCTATTTGCTAACATTACTAATAGTCAGTAAGATGATAAAGGAAAATTTGTGACGTATGTGTGTGTGTCATCGGTAACTCTTGTCGGCATTTTAGTTTCCTTATCAAATCTGGCGCGTGTCGACGTTGAAGAAACGTTCGGCCAACATTGGCGGCCACCGTCCAACGTTGGCTCGCGCTTCACATTTTGCTAACAAGTCCGAGAGTTACTTTGAACGAGTTTTGTTGTACTTTATCGCTTTAAGTTTTATTTAAACGTTTTTTTTTGTTTTGTACATTGTAATGTTACCCTATTGCTTATGTCACCATTTTAAGCTTTGTTACCATTATATGATATTTAATTGGGTTGAATCTGGGTTTAAGAGAACTATCGTGTCATTGTTAATTTATTGTGTAATTCAAGATAGAGTCTACGTTTTCCTCTTATAAGCGTTGTTAATTTAATTTTAAAATAATTTGAATATCAGACTTGCAACAACCGTTGCTCAATTTTAAACAACGTTTATAAGTTGGGGGATTGTGTGTAATAAAAGCGTTACTTATCAAACGGTTGTGCAATAAGTTTGAAAGCAATCAGTCGTTCGATTGTGCAATTGATCCGCGGAACAAGCGAGTTCCTTTTCTTTTGAAATCTTAATTGTCGCAAAATATATCGCTAGTAGCCCGTTTCGCCCCCTCTGAATAGTAAATAGGTAGGGGAGGCGCGGGGCGAGAGGCCCGGGGTGGCGCGGGGCGGGAGGGGCGGGCGCCTGGCGCGGTCGCGTGGTGTGGGTCTCCGCACCGTTCCCAGCACTCCTGTGATATTAGCCTAGCCTGTGTGTCGTATTTGTGCTAGTTTCCTCAACCGACTTGTTTGGATATTGTGCTTGTAAAAAGCTTGAAAAAATTTAATTCCTTTTCTATATCGGCCATTTTATACGGATTAACCGAATTTTAAATGTCGTTTACCCGACGGTAGGATCGCATTTAGAGTTTCGATCACCATTTGTGACGAGTAGATGATTCTTTTTGTTTTGATCAGTTGGTATGTTGTATGTAATGTTGAATAATCATTATTGTATTATAAAATTTATAAAGTTAGGCGCTTGTACACTTTAGCTGTTGCCCTTATTAGGGGATAATGATGAGAAGATATGTCTACAAAAATGAAATTCATACAAATGATTAGTGTTCTAAAACATTTTGGTCACTAGTTATTAATTTGAATTTGCAAGCAAAATATACTTTATAAATTGAACATAAAACGCACATATTAACGAATAAGTAGATTTTTCAATGTACCTACCTACTGTAAATCGGCCACGTTCGAGAGCGCACGGAATACTGAAATCAGACAGAGTTAGTCATGTTGAAAAGTTCATAAATGTAAATTAAGTTTTGTATCAATGAACTCTATTGTCCTATAACGGGTTTTTATTTTCTAATGTACCAATCGACCAAGAATTGTTTTGAACGATGTGCTTTCTAACATTCCTATCTCTTTGTCATTAAAGGCAACAAGTCACTGTCGACGTAAGGAGGATGATTGTACTCGTGCCACTTGTTTCAAACGTGGCTACTCCTTGACGATGTGAGATTCCTAGAAAGTAAATAATTTAATACCGAGCCTCTAGCTTTAGTTATTCAATTGTGTAGATCGGAAAATGTAAGAAGAAGAAGATGCAAAGATGTAGCAGACTATCAGATTATTGAATCAAATTCGTGTTCATCTCACTCGCGCATCGCGTGAGCGAACGAGACAAAATACAAAACGACACGATGTGTTGAAAGAAATTGTAATACTGTATCGATAATACTCCAAAGCAATTGAATAATTTTATTGGTTCCGTGTGAGCTTGAGATCTAAATAAACTTAATAGTTCAGCTTATTTGGCATTTTATTTACTACTTGGCACTCCTGCATATTATAATAATAGATTCCCCGAGTTGTTTTTCAATATCAAACCATTGGTGAGTCAGAGAATCAGTTGAAATGATTGACTCATCCTCTTTCAGACCGAATCTTACATATAATGAACATTACATTTTGTACGGACATATTAATTTGGGCTAAAATCAATTTATAAATAGAAATTAAATGGACTTGAGTGGGAGATACCGTACAAGCCGTAATAGATGAGAAAGGGTTGATGTAGCGCTTGATCACACATCGGGAATAGAAGTGAGTAATACATACAGTCTACGTGCTTCAGATTATTTAAGAATTACTGACGTGCTAACATCGTGCAATATGTCCATAAATACAAAACACCACTTACATTTCTAAATATATTTAGTAATCAAGTTTGCACAAAGCCATATTTAGCTAAATATATAAACAATAAACTTCATATTCATAATGCAAATTAATAGAATAATTTCTGCAGATCGTTTCGCTGTAAAGATTTTCCCGTACGAAGTTTCGGGTGAATCTACTAAGTAAGAATTGATTCATGAATGGATGTGAAACAGTTCTAGGAATTATTTTATTTCGATTTTGTTTGAGGTAAAATTCTGTGAAGATTTGAAATATTGAATGTATTGTTTGCATCTATAAGGAGTACCATTTATTATGAATGATTTAAACGTGTTTGATACGAGGCGAGGTACATACTTGTTTGTTTGTGAAATAGTAAATTTAAGAGAACGTTTTGTAATGTTATCATAATTTTATTATTGTGATTAGCTGCTATTTTATAAATGTTTCCTGTCTTAAGCTAAGAGATGGTCAATAAATAAATATTAAATATAAACTGTATAACTGTACATTTTATTGTGTGCCTCTAATTTAAAAAAAACTTTTTTTACGATAACTGAAACAACTTCGATAAAAGTCATTTGAAAGACTTGATTAAGTAAATAAATGACATGACGTCAAGCTACCAAGAGAAACCGCAAAAAAACAAAATTTTGTTTGCAGATGCAATCTGCAGTACCTACCTATAGGTCGAACATAAAATTGTACATAGAGATACACATACATACAATAATACAAACTTCAATATTATCCCTATTGAGTTAATTAAAGCTGAATATGATAAGCTGTCTGCTAAACAAAATGCGATCAACGATCCTCTGCCAGTGGAGTAACGTAATATGTGACAATAATTTGTCTTATGAGTTGACCCTTGATTGTAGAAAACGTTGGGAAGATCATTTTCAACAGTGGAAGTAGATTGCAATAGTTACGTAACTTTTACTTTTTATCTTCCATCCATTGGTACGAAGTATAAATATATAGCCAGTCAGTAAGGTGACGTAGCTGTCGCCCAGGACTAGACGCACATTTTAAATACAAGATAAAAAGCAAACGTTTTTTTTCTTTATATCATGTTTGTGTAGATATTGATACTGCAGAGTGTCGCTACCCAAATTCACATCACCTATATATTCCCTTTGTAAATAGTACCTGTACCCTAATTTTGTCATTCACGATCAATCATAATCTAGGTAGTTTTGAAACAGATTGTCCATTGCTTCATAAGTTCGAAAAAAAAATCTGCTCAACAACGTAAATAATAATGAATGTTGTTGAACTGTCAAAATGAAACAGATTAGTCGTAATCATTTACGAAAATGTGTTGCGTAATTAGATAGCTGGTCGTCCGAGATCTGCTCGGGTGAAAACAGAGAAAACAAATTTTACCAGAAATGAGACCTATCTAGATCGATTTTTCGCCCCCGTAATCCCCAAGAATGCAACTTTGATACAAATCGTTAGAGCCGTTTTCGAGAACGTCATTACAAATGTTGCTCATTTAGTAGTATAAGATAAATGATCATTTGTGAAGGCTCTTTTAATGATCCCATCCCATTCTCATATTTACATAGCTACTATTTCTTTAATTCCTAGATAACCACCAAGTGTGCACATGACGTAATACATAAAGTAAACAAGTCTATTTACCAACATGTTAGAAAAATAATGGCTTCACACATGCATGACTTAGGACATTAGGCATAAGGAATTTCCACATGCTGCTATACTATAGGCACTATACATCGGTACATATCCGTCTTGTGAAATAGCGTTTACGTTTAAAATAAAATGAAGAAAAATAGTTGAAGAAGCAACCGAATTTATTGACGCAGTGGTAGGTAATGTTTGGGTTGTTCGCGCCATCTAGTTGGAGTTTGAATAATTACGAACTTGAGATTTTTAAAAGTGGAAAATGATAGGATATAGTATGTATACTTAAAACGGTTGACAGATTATATGAATATATAGAAAATAATATAACAGAATGATAACCCAATATAGATAATGAACTTATGATGACCGATAAGCCTCTAAAAAGAGCATGGGGTTTATTACGATAAAAGGGATAATATCCCAAAAAGAAACACATGCTAATGGAGTAAATACACATGAGAATACTGCAGCATTAATTAGAGGGAGCTTTTTATTACCGGATACTGAAGGGTATAGATTTCAACCCTGACATGCTTCAACAAGGTTAAATCTGAGATCGAGCTACGCTATGGTAGGTGCAAAGTGGAGGAAAGCGCTCGCAAGTAAGTTTTGGATGGGTAACCGTATTGAATGACAGACTAAAGAGTTATTGTGTTGTAATGCACTTCACTGGCGTGTGTTTTTTTCTTAACTCAGCTTGAGAAGATATAACGATGGTCTGTTCTATTCTGTATGGTTTCTGCATACATTCTTATACAGAATGTATGAGAAAGGGGTGGTCAATTTAAAGGGTGTGGAACAGACCATAAAACTGAACATCTTTCCTCATGGGACCAACATCGTAATCGGGAAAAAGTTATGTCGCAAATGTATGGGACGACTGATTATTTATTTATGGTCCATACCATTCTGATACACCGTGCATAAGAATTTATGCAGAAACCGAACATACAGAATAGAACAGACCATCGTTACATCTTCTCTAACCATACCTTTCTGATACATTCTGTATACAAATGTCCATAGAGATGGGTATGTATATAGTCTGTTCCAAAAGTATCTGACGAAAATTTAAACAAATGGATCAGAAAAAGCATCTGTGGGTGCCAATTTGTAGTGCCACTTACAAATTGAGTGCTTTGATTAGATTTTTTGAATACCTAAAATGTTTTTCATTTGACAATTGAGCTTAATTTTTTATAACATCAATTTTCGTGGAAGATTTTTCAATTGCAATTTAATGCAAACAATAATTGTTAGAAAAAGTGGTGAGATTTAAAACCTTCTAAATACACACACATATATGAACACAAATGGCACGTATGTTTCTATACGGATCATTCTGATAAAGATTTTGACTCTTTGTCGTTTAAAAACCAACTTTTTACTTATCTCTGGAGATTGTCTTAATAACAATATTCTTGAAATACACAAAAACTATCCTGCAGGTGTTTTGAATGAAAACTTAGTATCAATCTTAAATTCACTGCCTGACAACGCAAACAGCATTAACCGTTGGGTCTAGAAGCATGAAAATTCCCCTCATCATCATCATTTCAGCTGAAACACGTCCACTGCTGGACATAGACCTCCCTCAAGCACCGCCACATCGACCGGTTCTGTGCTTCCCGCAGTCAGCAGTTTCCTGCGGCCTCTGAAAATTCATCCACTAACGGAGTTAAATAGGGAGATAAAACTTAGACGGTGGAAATTTTAAATGTCGTAAAGGACTGGGAATTTAATGTCCCTTACGACATTTGAAATTCCCACCGTCAATATGGAAGTTCGTCATTTTTGCCGTTGGAAAATCTGAATGCCTGCTAGTTATTCCCAAAATAACAAGCCTAGAATTATGTACCTACTTCAAAAAACACTAGAGTTCATAATATTCTAATAATAAACATCAACTCTGGTATAGTTTTTGTCCAGGTTGTTCTAGTTACTGAGTTGCATGTAGGCGTTGTAAAGGCACCGATGGCGCACGGCTTGCATGTGGGCAAAAGATTCTCATCTACCTCGCATGGACAGCCATGGTAAAGTATACTGTCTTAAGTTTTATCAAAAACTCATACAAGTTATCCGTGTTTATTTCAAATTCAATACATAGAATAATCTTAATTATAATATACAAGCTAACACTAAAATATATATAAACTATTAACTAACTATACAAATATAAAGGGGGAAGACAATCAAAGTTATTGTGTGAAATATGTCTTGTTGACATGTTATGTTAACAAGACATATTTCATTTAATTAATTTATTACAGATAACTATAATCCATACAATACAATATATTAAATTAGATTTAAATCAATTGGTACATATACACTAACCTTACTTAAAATTAAATCAATTTACACAATGCTAACATTACAATGGTGCCGATTCTCTTGTCACAAATGCCTCTAAACTAAACTAAAAATCACTAAAATTTAGTTTATTCCTGTCAAACGACGATATCCTATTCTGAAATAGTCTAAAGTGACACAACTTAACTATATTTTAGTTTGACAGCGCTAAGATAGTACTGAGTTTTTAGTTTAGTGAAAATGGCAATTTTGCTATTCTGAATATGACGTTTTTCACCTAAAATTTTGGTTGTAAAAGACCAAATCAGACTAAACCTGACAAATTTTAATCGCGATTAAAATGGTGTGGTATAAAATAAGTTGTTATGAACTAAAATTCACACCAACATCTCGACTTCACGTGCAAAAACAGTACTGTATTTATTTTTTCTTTTGCTTATATCTCGAAAATGGTGCGTCCTATCGCAAAAATAATGAAAATTTCGACCCCCTTTATAAAACCCTTAAACACCTAACACTCAACACGTAGGTAATATTTTTTTCATATTTTCCATACAAAAAAATAAAAATTCCATATAAAGCACGTCGAGGCGACACCACATACGCACCTCCGGCTCTAAAAAAAATCACCGGTTAGGGCAAACCACGGGTACCACGTGGATTCACGATTGTCAAATTCTATTTTAGTTGTGTTAAAATTATTTTTTAGTTTAGAGAATTTTATTTGCAGAATAGCTCTAAGATTCTCATAGCCAAAAGTAAGTAATTTTAGTCTTAGTTTAAGTTAGTTTAGTTCGGTGTACAAGAGAATCGGCACCATTATATGAAATAATTTACAATAAAATCAAATAGTTACTTGATTCAGGCGTGACTGCGGAAATCCATTATAAAATACAATAGACGACAGATATTTAGTAACTTAATCCGCGTAAATGTTCTTAAAGAGTCATAAAGAACCCTGTAAGAAATCGACACGTGTTTCACCTCTCAACGAGGCATCCTCAGGAAGGCGATTGACTTGTTGCGGACTCGGACCCGACGTGTGGACACGTCAAGCGTCGAGCGCAGTGTGTTTCACACTAAGTTACTAAATATACATTGTATTTTTTTTATAAAATCAAAATCAAATTTGTGTTAGTATATGACGTAAACAATGTGTTAGTGAGTGCCCAAAACAATGCGTATCCATTTGTTTTAGATAGGCAATCCGCACGAGGTACAATTAGTTGCAGGATGCCGTTGCCACTGCCTCGCGCACGCTGTGACAAAGAAGCTACCCTTTTGCGCACAATCGCATGGAAGCCGTGCTTTAGCGCATCCGCAAATATACCAGACGCACTACAATAGCGAGCCGCATCAGCATCCTGAAAATGTGTTATGCAGTAAAGCCTGGATTCTAGCAAGACCAAAATAAAATTGAACTCTTGAACTCCTGAAGTCCGTAGGTCGGTACAGTAGAGGCGGTTTTAAAAATAGTCTAAATAAAATGTCTTTTAGTTTTTGTATTTGACCTAAGGGTTTTTTACATAAAATAATCGTGACTAAATCGAATTATAATAAATGAAAAAAAAAAAAGTTTATTCTTTGATATGGTCTCATTCATACCCTAGAGATAAGGGAAATAAAAAAAACTAATTGTATTAGATGATACCGATACTAGAAAAGAAGGAGCCAAGCATGGTGATTATGGGCACGCCACAATTGTGGCGATAAATCCCCTCTTTGAGGAGTGGCTAGAGAGGCGCCACGGCGTCCTCACCTTCCGCCTGACGCAGGTCCTCACCGGACATGGTTGTTTCGGGAGGTTCCTGTTCAGGATAAAGCGGGAGGAAACGCCCGGGTGTCACCACTGTGTGGATCGCCCGGAGGACACGGTGGAGCATACGGTGGAGGTCTGCCCAGCTTGGGCGGAGCACCGCCGTGTCCTCACGGAGGCGATCGGCGGCGGCGATCTCTCGCGTCCGGCCCTGGTTCAGGCCATGGTCCGGAGCGAGAGTGCATGGGAGGCCGTCACCTCCTTCTGCGAAGCAGTAATGGTCGCGAAGGAGGAGGCGGAGCGCGCGAGGGAGAGGCAAAATGCGCCCCCTCGCGCCCCTAGTCGCCGCAGGAGACGCCCCGGGCGTCGGGAGTCGCGAGCCGACTTCCGGCTACCGTAGGCGCGGGCTTGCGGACGGTGAGCAATGGGTAGCTCGCCGTCCGATAGGGACCAGGCCCGGGTCGACGGCGCGTTGTGTTCCACGCGCGCCTCAAAGAGATGTCAGCACCAACTGACGGGGTCCGGAAGGGCCAATGCCTGCCGGGGTTGCGGGTTTGTCTGAAAGGGATATCGCGACCTCGGCACACAGGCAACGGAAGGAACACGGGTGGGTTTTAGTCAGTAAAAGTCTGACACGCCCTCCCGCTCCACCCAGAGCGGGAGAAGTTATTTGATAATTTCCCACCCTAAAAAAAAAAAAAAAAGCATGGTGATTATATCAATTTTGACTGTTTATGGGCGTAGTGCAGTGGTTGGTTGAGATCTTTTATGGAGTAGGTAAGGCACAAGGCATGAAGGGACAATTTAACTCTATCTGTCTCTCTCGTCTACCCAAAGTAAATTGAGAGCAATGTAGATGGCAGTAAGAACTTCATAAATTCAATTTAGCTAGTCTTAACTTCCGTGAGAAGGAAGCAAATGGCAGACTTATTGCGTAACACACTCAGTGGTAATAGCTTCCATGTTGATTATTGCACTAGGCATGTCTTTCGAACTGCTTCGAATGGTAAGCCACGCATGTGACGGATGCCTTAAGTTGTCACACACTTGAAGATAATATAAAATACTAGCGAACCGCTCCTGCTTTGCACGGTTTTTACGACTTGACAAAACATCGAGATTTCTTAGGTGAACGTAACTTTAATAGTAACGTATTATACACATAAACCTTCCGGAATAAATTCTCTAAACGATGGTGAAAACCTCATCAAAATCTGTTGCGTGGTTTAGGAGAAAAACGCGGATATACAGACAAACGCGTAAAACGACTTTGTTTTATAATATGTATAGGTAGATATAGATATATGTATGATCGTCGACATATCGCTCACCGTACAATTTAATGGACCACCACACACAGTGAAGATAATATATATTTTACCTTATAGGATTTTTAAGCGCTATCGCGCGACGCGTAAACTGTTACTTACCATGGATTCGAAAATTTTCGTCGGTTATAAAAAAAAAAAAATTTAATCAAAATATCCAAAAGTGACGAATACCACAGCAGTAGGTCTGTATTACATTCAATAACAAGATATAATTAATATACGTGATTGCAAGTAAACACATCGTCAAAACAAAAGCATTGCTCTTACTGTTATCAGCTAAAGGAATCCCCGATACATCTATTTTGTATGACTACACAAAACCCCAGAACATAGAACTAACATTAAGAAAATAAATGATACATTATGACTAACACATTAATTATGTAATACAAATGAGTCTACTGGTTTCAAAAACAACAATGGCCACTTTTGTAAAATCTCCACAATTCCTTATTTTCTTAGTTTTATAGTTTTCAAACTACTAATTAATATATTGGACATTGTTGATTTTGTAATGTGATTTTAAACGGATTTTTCCTGTTCTCGTTGCATACGGAGTGGTGCATCAACTGCAATTTTACACATACAATTCGAAACCACAGACAACAAAATTTTTGCAAAGTATAGACATTGTTGTTTTATACACTCAAATGTACGTTGTCAATAGATGACGTCATAAATTAGTTCTTTAAAAAGTTTAAAAATTGAAGCAGTCTCGTTCTTTTTTTAAACTCTGCTTTCAGTCGTTCCAATTTCGAGGAAAAGATTTTTCGAGCTTTTACGAATAACAAGGATAATCATTGTCAGCCATAATGTTCCCACTGCTTGGACACTGAAATCTCTGTGAGAGGGAAATAAATGAATAAATATTAGTTAGGTAATTTTCTTTATGAGCAAATGCTTCAGTTCTAACTTTGACTCCCATTTATATGGGCACAATGCTGTCATGTTGAGTTTCAAACGGGAGGCGGCAACTCGGCAAGTTGGCAACATAACACGAGACAGCTGTTGACTAGTGAACGAGGGATATGGGATAACCTGGTTTCTTAACTGACCGACACTAGTCAGAACTTAGCCTTTTATAGCCAATAGCAACATAAAGTCCTCTATACAAATTTATTTTACCCGACTACAGCGAAGAAAACAGAAGGGTTATGATTTTGACCGGTATGTATGTATGTTCATCGGTTACCTCATTACTTCTACTACTGATCGAAATTTGACAAATGAGGTATCGTTGGAAGCGTCTTGATCGTCCGCTGGTTATAGGCCGCATGCCTGGTACTATCGAGGACACTGGCGCCTGACCACTTTTCGACCTTATTGCTTAGGCATTACCTCGATATCTCGATAGTACCTACAAAATTATAATGGCATGCGACGACGGCTATACCTTGACCATTTTTGTACCTACTATGTCTTGATTTCTGTCTGAAATATTTTCTTGTTTCATACTTTTTAGAGCGTGATTTTTCAGCAGTCAGCAGGTTAGTTTTTGAAGCTATTTATTTAGTGTAAAAAAGAAAAGGTACGTCAAAATGATTCTAATTAAAGAGTCCATGTAAAAATTAGAAAAAGACCATTTGAAAACTAACAAACCTAGTACTTACCTACTGCCACTGCGCTGAAAACGGTTAAGGAAAATAATATTTAATATTCGAAATTTAACTTGTTTTAAAAACGACTGAAATCTAAAGAATAGTGGTCGCAAGCGCTTTTGCTGAGCGTCTTGGGTTGGATTTCCAGGTCGGGCAAAGGAAAAATCCAATCGGATTTTCCTTCAGGTATATTTCAGTAGCAGCCCGGAGTCTGGATTTGAGGCCGTTTGATGGCAAAAGGCTCGCCCCTATTACATGGGACTTAAACATAACTAGCGAAATATGGGTATACCTACTATAGGTACTTACCCCTCTGCCTTACCCTTCGAGGATTACAGGCGTGATGTTATATACTTTTTGGTTTGCATTAAATATACCAAATCGCCGTACGGAGAACTTAGAGAAGAACGACCCGATTTTTTTTCTCGAAATTCTAATATGAATGGAAACGCCGTTATTATTACTAAGGTGAAACTTACTGACCAGCACAAACACAACTATTAGATTGTTATCTAAAATGACATAGCAACAGATAGCCATTGCATTTCACAAGCGCATTGTAATTTAAACCTTATATCAATGTAATAAAAGTCACATGGAATTTGCACCACTATATCGCGGTGTGGAATGGGGTGACATCCCTAGTAGAGTTTGTCGTTTGCTATATGTACAACGTGTTCCTATTGATGTCCCATAACTCTAAGGTTATATGCTATAAGTAAAAATAATGCAAAAAGTCCTAGAACAAGTGTTCCAAAAATACATAGTTTCGAACACAAGACTCTCGATGTGTGTAGGTATCTAAGTTTCATTGATAAGTACGAGTTAATCATTTTCATTCAAACAAATAATTCATATTTAATAAAGCTAAGAAAATGCGATGTTGTTTTTATTTTTTAATTTACAAAAATAGTTGTCGAATTACGCTGTACGAAAAAAAAAAACAAAAAAAAAAAATTGAAAAATAATTCATATGCCAGTTGATTCTTTGACATGGCCCCATTAATATCCTAGAGATAAGGCATATCAAAAGGAACACCAGCTAATTAATAATTACGCAACACATTTTCGTAAACGATTACGACTAATATCCGTTTCATTTTGACAGTTCAACAACATTCATTGCGTTATCTACGTTGTTGAGCAGATATTTTTTTCGAACTGATGAAGCATTGGATTAGCAATCTGTTTCAAAGCGATTCAGATTCTGATTGATCGTGAATACGTAATTAGGGTACTGCCATGCTATTCTGTAAACAACTCACCGTGAAAACTTGGGTGAATAGCTGTCATTTCACTTAATGCTAGAGATTGACACTATTGACAGCTCACTCCACGCTCACTTCACCTAGTGTGAATATACTATGGGTACAACTCTGCCTAGCCTTTTGGGGATTACAGGCGAAATGTTATGTCATATATGTTTCAAAAGAAACTTAGATCACCTGTGTGTGTAATCCTACCTGAATTCCTGATCACAGAATGTATTTCTGGATTATATATCGCTGTAAATACACATTCAAAATATCAAGCGTCATTCCATGATCTCATTATATAATGTCTCAGTAAGATCGTTGAAGCTGTGATATAGTTATATCCCTAGGGATATAGCTATATACTGTAGTATAGTTATATCAAAGCGGTTCGTAACTGTCGGAGTGCCCTAATTTTGTAAAGTACTATTTATTTTATATTTTATTTTATTTGTTTTCGGAAGGCTTACAGACTAATAACATTATAGTAACAATAATATTTAACTAAATCGCTAATTACCAGCCCCCACAAATAAATACAGAGTGACAGATAAGCTATAACTTAGACTATGAGTCTCATAGTCTCAGTTGCATCTCATCTGTACTGCGACCAATTTCGACGTAGCGATCGCCTGCTGCCGTGGCACGGCTCGCTTTGCTCGTTCGACTCGCGCGTATTTGGGTACAGCCATGCTATTCTGTAAACATCTCACCGTGAAAACTTGGGTGAAGTGAGCTGTCAATAGTGTCAATCTCTGTGGAATGACAGCTCACTCCACGCTCACTTCACCTATGTTTTCACGGTGAGATGGTTACAGAATAGCACTGATGTTCTATCCAAACCTATTTGGTCAGAGTGCCCTAATTGTTATATTACTAGATCGTGCTCGTATTATAGTTATATTACTAGATCGTGCTCGTATTATAGTTATATTCCTAGTAAGACAGTTATGAACCGCTTTCATATAACTATATAGCTATATCCTTAGGGATATAACTATATCACGCGTATAACCATCTTACTGCGATATAAATATATATTAGTATATGTCCATGATCACACGACTTCCCACGTAACAGAGCCGCGTGTAGCGTCACAACATGGTAAGTATAAACTCAACGAATACTCAAACACGTGCAATAAACATGAAATATCAAAAATCACAGCAGTGAAACTAGATGCGCCAGCCAACGTTCGCGTGGATATGCTTGTGTAATCGCAACGAGCGGCACACCGACACAGCTCGTCTTCAATGTGATTTCATAGTAAACTATTTAAAAAACATGCTGTGTACGTTTGCATGTGTGTGTATGCGTTTGCTTCCTTGCGGTTTTAACATCACAATATCACGCATTTCGTTATTTACTGCAGGGGTAAGCTGAGGTGGTACACTTACATTTCATCAGGAGGCCTACCACCACCTCTAAAGCAGTATTATTTTAATCTTACCTTAGTGGGGGAAAGAGATGGAGCTATACGTCCTGTAGAGCTTCATCTGTTTCCCACACTAAAGTATTATTAAAATAATACTGCTTTTGAGGTGGTGGTAGGCCCCCTAAATCTATTTTGTAAAGTAAGTCTATTAGCCCCTATTACACTGGTGAAATTTGAGTCTAATATTAGACGTATTGATACATCTACGAGGAATACAGGTGTGCATAATATGTTATGTTAACTCTAGACTACTTCGAATTAACATTTATTCCATGTAGTATTAAAATAGGATGAACAGACTCAAAGACACTTTGCCTGCCCTAAGGATGTAAAACCAAAACTCTGCGCCAAGCTTGAATTACTCCAGTGACCAGTTGAGACTGGCTTGCTTCAATAAAGCTTGTGAAAGTGTGTGTGTTGTATTTTTTTACGTGTTCTGGGTCAAATTAGCGCCACAGTTTTTAACTTTTGCAGCTATCATCGTTTAACATTTTTGTCTTATATGTATTTGTTTTTTGTTCCCAATAAACGATTTTTCATTTTTAATTTTTTCAATTTAAAACCGCTTGCCATAAATCTCTAAAGTATATCTCTACAGAAGTCTTAGTCCTCGGTACAAAAAACTCTCGAAAAACACTTTGGAAGAAATAAAACTGCTACAATTCTTCTTCAGGTTACAAGAGTTCAGTGTTCTTGTAAACTTGAGAAACAAATGAGAAACTACCAATCATTTGGATTTGTTTAGCGAACTTCGGTTCTATTTAGACTTACGCAGTGCATATTTTTAATAAATACTTTTCTCAGAAACCATGGTTGAATTTCGCAGTAGTAATCGGAGTCAGGAGTACCGCTCTATGGGGACAAACCTGCAATCGCGAAAAAAAAAATCAACTGTTCCATACATTTATGTTCGCATAGCTCGTTATAATGAAGGGAACAGCTGATTTTTTCGTCGCGATTTCAGGGTTGGCCCCATAGTGAAAGTTGTTCATAATGATGAGTACAATGGCACCTTAAGAGGATGCAAACGAATTAAATTTCACATTGTATATCTCTGCCTAATCCTTTGGGGAATGCAGGCGTGATGATATATTATGAAGGTTGAGAGTAGCTAGGTTGTGCTGCCTCTAAACAGTCTTGCCATTAGGGGTGGGTCGTTATGTGATTTTCGTGAAACGTAACGTAACCTAGTGACTTCGAAGGCGTCACCTGTTTTGAAAACTACTGATTTTAGCAACTAGTTATTTTTCCAAATTCAACTTGATTCAACATGGTGATTCTATTGAAGTGTTACAGTTATTTGCGAAACGAAAATATAGATGATTACCTACGTAATACGTTACATAACACCAGCTTAAGTTTTTGAAACGAATAAGTTTTCGTAGCTACTGTATGCACTTACATTATTAACGTAATACTTACTAACACAAATAAACCTTCCTTCATACTTTATTCAGGCTTAGGACGGTTATTTTGTAAGTAGATACATTTTCGATGCAGTATCGAAATTGTAACTATTTACAAAATCACGCGTTTACAGTTTGACTCGAAACTAGCTATTCAGCTACATGCCCCGTAGCCAGTTATTGTAACTAGTGACGTGAAATAACGCACATACCTACTTGCCATGGAGTTTCAAGTAATGGTTTCTTAGGTAATCTGTGTCTGACGTCATACCTTCGTTTGCACTAGTTGGAAAACTTATTTTCGGGGAATTTAAAATTTCGGGGAATCAGCTGTAGATATTTTCCCTTTTAAAATACACGTTTCACGACTTGCACGTGACACGAGCTTGTTAAATTCCATGCTTATAATCTATACTAATATTAAGAAATGGACAACAAATTTTGTGAGTTGTGTACCTACATGTAATCTCGGCGTAATCTCTGGAAACACAGCTCCTATTTGAAAATTTATTTCGCCATTTTTAAGGTACATTATTACAGATGGACATAGGCTATACAGTATTATGTGAATATATACAAAAACAGCTAAAAGTTATGATGATATTCGTCAACTATACTCCATTTGAAATAAGATTAGACATTTAAATAAACATTTTTTACATTCCGTTTAACCGATTTTGACTTCTATTGCGTTGGTGGCATGACTAATGGCAGTAAACAGTTGGTATTGTAAACACTTTTTTGCTTCTAATGCCATCCCTATGCCTACGGTATAGAAGTCAAAATCGGTTGAACGGACTAATCTTTGTTCTAATGGGGTATAAGTCGGATGCAAAAAAAAAAAACATTTGGAGACAAAGTATGGTTATTTTCTTTTCTTATTTTTTCTTTTTATCCACAAGGCGAAGCTATTGGCCTGCATCTCACCTGATGGTAAGTGATGGTCACGCCAAAGGTGGAAGCGAGCTTCACCGTATCCTCAACCACAAAGGATCTGGCTATCTTACCTCTAACTGCCGAAACAAAACAATGCTGTTAACATTGTTGTTATGGCGACAGACTTAGATAAGATGGTGATCGCAAGCCAGGAGGACTTAGAAAAAGCCCTACTTCCGAGCCTCGGTCAGTTGGTAATTTATCTAAGTTACAATAGCCTAATGTTAACAACTCATCACCTTTTACAAAATATTACTTTTCCCGATGCAGGGACGTTAATCGTTGAGGAGTTCTCCTGGTACTCCAGCATCAGCTCCACTTCTCTATATGCATTGTGACGAGCATAAATTGCTTGGCAACCATATTAAAGTAATCGAATCGCAACCCAGGAAATACTTATTATTGAGCAGTTCCGATGGTCATCTGTGGTCTTCATCATCAGTTCCTCTTCACCAAATAGTGCTGTCCGAGAGCAATGGCACAAGTTACTATAAAAAATATCTAAATCGCTATAGGTGTGTCTATAATATTTGAAGAGTTCCCTCGATTTCTCCAGGGTCCCATGATCAGATTGTGACGTGATGACAATGAGACCATCGCGGAAGTATACCCTTTCAAAAAAAAATTAACTTGTAAAACCCGTCCCTATACATGACGGAGTTATGCCCGAATATACAACCAAAAATAATAATATAAAAACATCCGAATTGACAACGTCCTCTTTTTGGAAGCCGGTTAAAAATAATCCATTTCTATTCTACAACAGCTATGTATTAGTTAGACATTTAATATTTTGCTTGTTAATTCCTCGTACGACAGAAAACGAAAACAAGGCGAACTCATAAGCGCAATGCACTACTATGAATATTGATGTTTTGATCGGGCTCGATTCAAGGCTGATTCGGCACTGGAAAAAGTAGAAGGTTTTCGTTTACACTTCGCTTATACCACAGTATAAATAAGTAAGAGTATTATATCTTCATAAAAAAACGGCCCTAACGACGCGCTTCGAAATCTCAGTATATCAGTACGCAACAGTATCAATTGCGCGGCAGTTACGCATCCGTGTTTTATATAACGAGCGGCCGGCGTAATTATTTCAAGGTAGAGATATAATACTGTTACTTATTTATACTGTCCTTGTACTGAGTCATTTTCCTTAATTCATTGAAGGGTTCACTTTCCACCTTCCAGTTTTCAAACCTTCATTCCATCACAGTTCCATTCAGATTTTCTTAAGTTCTTTTATTTCAGGTACTTAGACCAAACACCCTAATTGCGTAACACACTTTCAATCACAATCAGAGAGTTTTGAAGGATATTGCTAATTCATAGGTTTGAAAAATTCGTCTGCTCAACATCGTAAATAACGCAATGAACGTGGGTGATCTGTCAAAATGAAACCCATTGTGTGTTAATTCCTAATGCGCATAGACGTTAGAGGTACAGATTTCAAACAGCAGATCTTATGAAACCGAACCACTATGGGTTTTTAAAAATCTTCTTTCTGACTTTGCAAGTTGTTTACATACAAATTACATCATGCATGTAATTCCGGAAGGGTTAGGCCGAGGTGTACCTAGAGTACACGTGTAAGTCATACTCGGGGTCACCAATTTAGAGGTATGAGGAACAGGGTGTAAAGTTCACTCATCCTCTTTAGAAAAGGGAGGATCCTCCGACCAGACGAGTGTCGTGTCTGGCGGGCAACTGCCCAACGATTGATGTCGAGGAAGTTATATATAATGAGAAAATTTAATTCGTTTGCATCCTCTTAAGGGGTCATTGTACTCATGCAAACGAATTAAATTTCAAATTTTATATGGTGTTCGCGCGGTAAACTCTAATTGTGCGATGCAGGATTTGTGTGACGTCAGGTCTTTGATGCGTAGTTCGCATGTGACGATGTAGATGCCGCTACAAGTTGTTTATTCCTCTGACAATTCACAGCTAATGGACATGAATGAAAACACTATCAATATTATTAATACCAGAAAGGTGTGGTCAAATTTGGGTGTGGTACAGACCATCAAACTGAATAAATAACTTTCACCCCAAGACCATCATCATAATCAGGAAAAATGTATCAACTGTCCCATATAAAACTTCAATACCTACTCGAACCAAAATGTATAAAACGGGTGAATTTATTTTCGCGATTACGGAGTAAGTTGCTCAGTTTGATGGTCATCACCACACCCTTAAATTTGACCACACCTTCTGGTACATCCTGTATATCACTGAATCCGTTTTGCAGGGAATGAGGGGCGACTTTCGTCTAGCTGTGAACATAACAGGCTAAAATAACGGTATGTGGATTCAGTAATAAAATAACTTAAAGCATGAAGAGCGCAGAAACATTTTCATTCAATTTAGCAACAGAGCAACACATCCAACGTGTCTTACCGGTGAACAAACCCACGGGCCGCACTTAGCAATAAAATGGACGTGCAGTCGTAACCGGGATGCGTCGGATGCCAACCATTCAAGTCATTCAGTGCTATGACTAACATTGGTGATCCTTGTAGCTGGACTGACGACTATACAGGGTCAAAATAAATTAGCTAGCGAAACTCCGCAGACGTAATGAGTATCGATATTTAGACACTTTATAATAAAATAAATAAAAGGTTTGATGTTTTTTTTTTTGGGTCAGTGAATGGCCGCTTGTAGTGTTGTTACTTGAAGTGTTAGTTGATAAAATATGTTTTATCGGATATCGATACCCATGACGTCTGCGAAGTTTAAAAAAAAAACAGATTTTTAAACTGTTATTTTAACACTTTCGACTCCACCCATTTTTCATAGAGCTCTTACGCCATGCCGCCATACATATTGCAAGTTGACTCCTAGAGGGTCACCGGCATTACGTTTGCGCTAAAGTTAACCCTCGAGGAGTATCACCGGCATTAGGTTTGAAATCTTTTTAAAATAAACAACTGATTATTTTCACAGTTTATAATACCGAATTCGCTAAAAAAAACTTACATTTAAAATTAACCCTCCGCGAGGGTTCCCGGCACTAAACGTGTTAACTGACTACCGGCAGTTGATAACCCCGAAAAAAAAACATCAAAATTATTTATTTTTGATTGTGTCATGTTTAGATATCGATAGGGATGCAAGAAGTGCCAAAAACTATCGATATATATAAATATATATCGTACCGTGGTACCGATATTAAAACCATAATTATATTGGAAAAAAAAACATCGATATATCGGTGAAATATTCAAAAAAATATTTGTTCTTTATGAAATTCTATTGTTTGTTTTTTATTCATATAAACACCAAACCAGGAACATCATTTCTGACGCAAAATTTTAAATTAGTAAAACATTACAGAATGGCCGACACTATCTATAAAAGCGACAGTCATGAAAATAGGTTGCTTTTGACCTGCACGCGTTGATGCCAATCATAGAAACGGGTTTCCTTGGGGTTTTGCTGACGGAAGATCCATTCTTCGGTCGACAAAACCATATGACGACACAATACACGTCGTCAAAATTACATGCGACAGTCTCCCAAAAACACCCGCTCTTCACCACTTCCTAGTGCTTTAGCTGGGAAGAAGAAGTGGTGCAACAAACTCCCCACCAGCACAGCTGTCTCTACAGCTGATCTGCCTAGCCGTTTCCCAACTTTTTGGGGTCGACTTTCAGTGTAACCGGATGCAACTGAATACCAGTATTATACATAGAGTGACAGCCTATCTGACTTCCAAAACCCAGTTACTGGGTAACACGATAACTTTTGGTAAGATTGGTTGGCAGACTTTCGGGCTTCTGACGACCCGTAAAGACTATCAAAGATCAAAGAATGACAGCCTGGACCAACGGCTTATCGTGATTTCCGAGGCACGGAGTGGTCTCGGTATGTTAAGATGGTCACCCATCGGCGAGCATAGATTAATGATCGATCGACCTGTTCGACTGTTATTATTTAGCCACGAGCCCCCCCCCCCCCCCCCCCCTAAAAAAGAATTACAATAAAGTATGATCTACCTAAACAATATTTCTTAAGTCACGGTATGAAATCTCACCCCCAAAAGCCCGCCGCCCTTGGACGCTTTCAAGCTTCCTCGTGTAAGATCATAAGGCCTGTATGCCAAATATGTTTATATGACTTTTAGCCTTGAATGCAAAAGTATAGCAATTGAAGTGGGTGAGTGTTATTCCTGTTCACTTAAAGTTTTAAAAGAGGTCGACTATGGGCGATTCCAATTTACAGGTTAAAATTAAGACTCATATATATTATATAAAATTTGCTTACCGATATATTAATATGCCCAGTTTGGCAATAAAATAATATGTTACCATTGGTACGCAAAACGATTTGTTATTGTTTATAGGAACCCAGAATAAGTTAGGTAGCATCTTTATTGTATAATCCTAACTATACATTATTATAAATGCGAAAGTGAGTTTGTTTGTTCCATTTTCACGCTTTTTTTTTTGGGTGGGAAGTTGTCGTATATCTTCTCCCACTCTGGGTGGAGCGGGAGGGCGTGTCAGACTGTTACTGACTAAAACCCACCCGTGTTCCTTCCGTTGCCTGTGTGCCGGGGCCACGATATCCCTTTCGGACAACTCGCATCATCAAATCTCAAGAAACACAACCTCTTACTTAACCTACTTTGTATATTACCTACATTTTCTGAATCCACGAACTACAACACAAATACAAAGTACTTACATTCCAAGCGGATCGGTTCAGTAATTTTGAAGGGACAAAGTTATTTCGTACGGTAACCGTTTTTGAGACATCTCAAACAGGTAGGTCAAAGGAAATGGTAGAAAATTATTGGTACACGTGCCCTTTTTGGGGCTCTATAATGATTTTCTTTGAATGTGGTATCTGTGAATAAGGATTGTGTTTATTTAGACGTCGCGTAGACTTGTAGGTTTGTAGTACCGTCAGCAACAACGCCTACTAGAAGCCGTTTGCATGTAAGCGTTCAATTGTTTTCACGATTATTATGTATTTATTGTTGTTTCGAATGTACTTTTCTTATGAACAATCGCTGGATCATACGAGATTTGTCGAGTTAAAACTGTTATTTTTACATAATATCACCTAAATTGATACAAAATGTAATGATTCGATACATTGCTTTTCAGCACTTTATGTAATAGTTCTTTGAATTTTTTATCAGTTCAGTTTTTAGGGTTCCGTAGTAAATAAGGAACCCTTATAGTTTCGCCATGTCCGTCTGTCTGTCCATGGCTTAGCTCAGAGTTTGTTAGTACTAGAAATCTGTAATTTCGCATGGATATACATATAAATCACGCCGACAACGTGGTAAAAAAAAACAAGAAAAAAAAACTCGTCTATCCTATGGTGTGGGGTCTGGTTGGAAAGGTTGCTCAAAAATATTGTGGGTGTGTGAAAGCCATTTTTCAATTTAGGGATCCTTTGCGAAATGTTTTAATGTAGGTACAAATCTTTAAAAGGCAAATTTTTGTTAGAGTATAATGTCTCCCCCCTCCTGCCAGCTAAATGGTTGTACTTGGATTTATGAAAAAATTCACAGCTGTAGTATATATAACGAAGTTAAAAGACAATCTATTACAGCTGAGTAGGCTTTACAGGTTGACGAGTAATAATCGACCAACTTAAATTTGCAGTTTGAAAAACATGTTCTCCCATACATTCCGTATGGGAGAACATGTTTTTCAACTACAATGTTAAGTTTGTTCTTGGGATAAATTCATCCTAACTACGGAACCCTTCATTGTGCGTGGTCCGACACGCACTTGGCCGGTTTTTTATTTTGTGAATAATTTTCTCAATAACTAAAATTAAAAAAAACTGAAGTGTTAATCGACATTTCTTGCTGACATGACTTACCAAAGACAGCTACCGGTAATTGCCGAAAATAGACTTGACTTAATGATTTTTTTATAATTTACTACACTGCCCTGCTAAGCCGAAAGGCGGTATCTCTGAGATACGCCCTTTTAGTTTTTTTATACCATTCAATAGCTATAATAATTTCGCATCTAATGGTATAAGCCACATACCGCTATCTAACTTAAAACATTAAAAAAAACCACTCAGAAGTTCTTTATATCCTTATGTTTCCTTAAATTACAATTTACAAAAAGTCAATTTTCTCAAAACTTACTCAGATTAGATACCGCCTTTCGGCTTAGTCAGTAGTTTATGGATATTTAAAAATCAATGTTTGGAGCAAATTTCGGCTGAGTGTCAAAATAATGCAACATTTGAAAGTAAAATACGACGGTGTACCTACGTCCTACCTACTACAAAAATTTGGTCACAGCGTCAGTAGCCAATATCGGACCATCAAAAGAACAAAGTCGCCTGATACTTAAGTGCACTGCAAGCCAACAGAAATGGTGATACAAAACATAACATTTACTGTTGAATATACGAGTGGTTGAGCACATACAGTGCTATAACGAACGCTCCGGGCAAACATTGGTTTAATCTTCAGTCACCACGTTTGGCATCAGTGAGCGGTAGTACTTACGAGCGACGATCCGTTATTAGTTCCCCGATCGTCCTCCAAGCTGAATATCTTAGTCCATCTAATTATACTAGGTATAGCACTATTGGCAAAACATCGTAAGGAAACCTATAGGTATACTTATTATAGATAAGTATATATTATATATAATTATATATTTTTATAGTGTTTGTTTTAATGTCAAAATAACAGTTTGTCAAAATAAAACAATTATATTTTATTTTATTTTTTATCTTTTGTTTTTTCCGGCTAATCTCCGAAACGGCTGGACCGATTTTGACGGAACTTTCACTGACAGATAGCTGATGTTATTAAATAACTTAAGCAACTTTTATTTTAGAAAAAAATATTAGGGTCCACAAGTTAGTAATTAATACATAAAAGTCTGAAATCGCCAACCCGTCATGAGCGTGGTGATCGAGGTGAGGTAACGAGAAGAGGCCTTTGCCCTGCACTCTGCAGTGGGACAGTAATGGGCTGATATTATTACAGGCACTAGTTACTAAATCTGTGAAATATGACTGGATCGAATCCGATAAAATGAATTGCAATCATAACTGAGACAGAAAACACATTCTAATCTGAAATCAAAACAGGTTCCTGGGGCTCATAATCGATTTCAAAACGAGAGACGCCGCGAACAAAACCGTGAAGTGTGGACGTGGAGTAATAATCCTACACACTGACATTATAGTGACTTATTTTAAGTGCTTTCATGTACAGGGTGATTTAAATATGCAAAGGTCGCCTGTGAAACTGCTATCTGGGCCGGCCAGTTGCTCAAGCACAGATTATATCCAATCCGTAATGAGCGCAGTGTCTTGATTATATTTCGTAGTATACGTACCTACCTACGTAGAAAGTACGAAGTTCTCGGTAGCGCAGTAAAACCTCCAGTTATTACAGAAATAAGGATCTCTGTACTTGTTGCTACCTACGCGTTTACATTATAGAAAATAAATGCAGCTATGTGAGCTATCTTTGTAAGTTAAGTAACGTCGATGAAGAGTAACGGGTTATTTTAGGCATCTCTAAATTCAATAGATAATCACAATCTAAATTCAACAATCTAATAATTCCCCTTTGCGCTCCGAAAACTTGTATTGAACACTAATATAATGATTGCGCCTTTTGGGAACGTCAAAAACATCAAAAATCATCTTTATTTTAATCACTTTTGAAAACTTTAAATGTTTCGATAGTTTTTAGAACGATAAAAATTCAAAAGAAGTACAAGAATTAAAAAAGGTCCTCATCGTTTGAAGATCAAAAATTTGTTCGACGCGCAGTTAAATATTCCCCGTTATTTAACACAGCTCGCTGGTGATAGGCTTGTTCCAAATGTTACGATACTGCGCTAGAATTCGGAGCGTGACTTTTTCATTTATGTTCAATCTAGAACTTTCCAGACTATTCTTTCTAAGTGAGGTCTATAATCCGGATTTCTGAAGGTTTAACGTTGCATTTTGAACTATGACATCTTAATTACAAGAGGTATATTATTTTAAATTAAGTAATTATTTCTACACTTCAAAAATATGAATATCTCGCTATAGGTAGGTATAATAATTTTACTTTGCCCTAATACTTGCAAATTATTTTATTAAAATATCAAGTAGGTACACAATTTGCAGGCCAGTGTCATGTTTTCACAACCATTCCTCTCTTACAAGTAGATGAGACACCCTGTATTAGAGGGAGCTGCATCTTAGCCCAGGTGCGCACGAGCGATTTTTACCCGAGGCGATTTTTTTTCACGCACTGGATTTTCAATGCATTGCCTAGTGTTGAAAATCCAACAATGTGTTTTTTTTAGGGACGCCTTTTATTGGATTCTGAATGCTCGGCTCAACACCGAGAGTGCGCGATAAAATCCCTCCGCGATATTTTTACGTCCATGCGTACGTGGGCTTACTCTCCTACTAAGACCAAAACCAACGAGACACATAATTTATTGTAAAGACGTGAAAATACGGAAAACCAAAAAAACGATTAACAGAACTAGTCTTTTGTGCTCAAAAATCCTTTCTAACCGTTTATGAGACGAGAAAATATTCTTATATTTTCCGTAATTTTTATCTACGACCAACTTTCTCGGTGGATTTCACAGTGTGTTGCGTAACTTCGACTCGATTCGTAACTTAGCTTCACTTGGCTGAAGATAATCTTGCTCTTCTTACGTTAATCGAACTAAAGTTTGGGTCAGTCAACGTAGTCAACGTAATAGGTTTATTGTGTGGTGTGCAGGACGCCTAGTAATAACATAGTAGATAAGACCAATGTAATCGAAATCAATCAAGAACAATGTTATAAACATAATTATTTAGTTATAAGAACTCCGTCATGATCGTACGTGATTCTAGGTCAAATCGAGAGCGAGTTTGAGCCTGACCGAGCTTGTCGGAGCCTGTCCGAACTTGTAGGAACTTGAACGAACCTGTACGGACTTGTCCGACATTGACACGCCACTGCCTCGCTCTGATTGGTGGACCTAGGATTGCGTACGATCACCAGTTTATTTCTAATTTTTTCATTGGTTGATTTATTTTAACTATTGATCGCTACCGACGCTACTTGCGCCTATGTGGCTTACTATAAGTATAGGCGCATTTATTATTTTGTATTCAGTTTTTCAAAAATGTTATTCCAGTATTCCAATTCAGTTTCAACATTGAGTTCTAATAGTCATCATTCAGTTTTAAGTTTGTAAATAGTGAACAGTAAATAATATTCGACAAGTGAATCGAGAGTTTTTATTCAGCGAACCTAGTAATAGTGCCCTCCAATCCAGTGCATAAATAGTGTGAGAATCCGAACCTGAACTAGAACCCTCACATTGTCTGGTCCTTCGTTAGCCGGATCTGAGGAAAACACTATTGAGTTTAAACTCTACCGAACTTCTTGAAGAAATATTATTTGGAATCAAGAACAATGCCAGTTACGAGATCTACGGGTAAAAGAGGCAGACAGCCGTCGACCACGACTGAAACTGCTACTGAAACCGCGACTGAAACCGCTACTGAGACCGCTACAGAAACTACGACTGAGACGGTCAGTACGGAGGCTACGAGAACAACAGCTGATACGTCAGAAGCACCCACTGCGACCGAATCCACGGTCAAAGTTGCCGCCACACAACAAGGAACCGAACCTGAACACAAAGAAAGTGGTCGCCGCAGCAAACCTACGTCGCAGAAGAGTGAAAAAGTGTCGAAAGCGCGTCGCATAGCCAAGGCCAAAGCGGAGCTAGCACAAAGGTTAGTAGAATTAGCAACCGTGCGCCTCGCCGAAGTCGAAACTGAATCTACGGATGATGACTCATGCTCAGTCGCCTCTGAGACTGGAAATGATCAACGAGTGACTACTTGGCTACAATCAACTCAAGTACTCGCTATCGCCGACCGACCACATCAATCCGAAGTAAAGTCGCCGACCGAACGTACAGTTCCAGTGACCGCAGCCGTGTCCTGGACCATCCCGGCGACCTTACCGGCGGGAGTCAGCTCCATGCACCCACCGCCTGAACACCTGAACATGCCGCCAGTGAGCACCGCCGCCTCCTGGCAGCCGAACTTTGCGACAGAACAGCCGCACCCGAACATGCCGCCAGTGAGCACCGCCGCCTCCTGGCAGCCGAACTTTGCGACAGAACAGCCGCACCCGAACATGCCGCCAGTGAGCACCGCCGCCTCCTGGCAGCCGAACTTTGCGACAGAACAGCCGCACCTGAACATGCCGCCAGTGAGCACCGCCGCCTCCTGGCGACCGAACTTTGCGACAGAACAGCCGCACCCGAACATGCCGCCAGTGAGCACCGCCGCCTCCTGGCAGCCGAACTTTGCGACAGAACAGCCGCACCTGAACATGCCGCCAGTGAGCACCGCCGCCTCCTGGCGACCGAACTTCGCGACAGAACAGCCGCATTCGAACACGCTGCCAGTGAGCACCGCCGCCTCCTGGCAGCCGAACCCTGCGACAGAACAACGGCACCTGAACCCGCCGCCAGTAATCGCCGCCTGGCAACAGAACGTGCCTGCTAAGCCGCAATCAATGCCAGTGCCGACTGAACCCGTCGCACCCTGGCCACAGAACTCGACGTACGCGACAACGAACACATCATGGCAACCGATCTACACTACGGCACCACATCACAGCTACAATCCAAGGTATGCCACCGAGACCCGGGTGCCGCAGTCTATGCCATCAGCGCACGTCGTGCAACAGCCTACAACACTGGCTGTTCAAGAACCAAGAGCGGACATGAAAGAACTTGCTGCTGCAATCACGCACGCTGTGCAAGCCTCGCATTACCAGCAGCCAATACGACATACCGATCTACCCTGCTTCAACGGAGCACATCAAGATTGGCTCACGTTCCGCGCCGCCTACTGTGAGACGGCACACCGACTATCAGCATTGGAGAACATGTCTAGACTTAGAAGAAGCCTTCGAGGTCTAGCCAAGGAAGCTGTACAGGGTCTATTAATAGTGAACGCCGACCCTAATGAAGTTATGAAATCACTCGAACTACGCTTCGGACGGTCGGACTCAATCGCAATGGCTGAAATAGAGCGCCTACGAACTCTGCCACGCCTCACTGAATCTCCGCGTGAAGTTTGTACATTCGCCACCAAAGTTGAAAGCATAGTTGGAACTCTACAAGCACTCAACTGTGGACATTATCTCTTCAATCCAGAAGTAACGAAAGCTATTGTTGAGAAGCTCACGCCAACCTTGAAGAGGCAGTGGTACCAATTCTCAGCAATGCAGCCCAGAACAGAACCTGATCTTATGAAGTTCACCCGATTCATCAAGATTGAAGCTGAAATATGCAGCCCGTATGCCCTGCCTGAAAACATCGCTGCAACACCACAAACCTCTCAGAACACGCAGCGACGCCAGCAACGAGTACATACTACACAAGAAATGAACAAACCAAAGTGTAGTTTATGTGAACGTCAGGGGCACAGCACCATGGAATGCGAACAATTCAAGAAAGCGGCTACTGATGCTAGATGGGATATAGCCAAGAAGCATCGCTTGTGTTTTCGTTGCCTCAAATACCGAACAAAGCAACACAGCTGTAAACCTAAGAAGTGCGAAATAAACGACTGTGTACATTTCCATCATAAGATGTTACACGCCAATAGTGCAGTGAACAAGAAGAAAGTAGAACCTGAATGCCCCAAAGAAGAACAAGAGAAGATCCATTCAGCATGGACACCTAAGGTATCGTTTCTCAAAATAATACCTGTGCAACTTTCTGGACCGGCGGGAGCTGTAGATACCTACGCACTCCTAGATGACGGCTCTACGGTAACCATTATCGACGAGAGCCTAGCCAATCAAATCGGAGCAGAAGGATCTTGTGAACCACTACGTATAGCAGCTTTCGACGGCGAACCTACGATCGACATAACATCTCGACGAGTGAATTTCTTCATCAAAGGACTTCACACACCTGAACGCAAGTTACAAGCAAGAACAGTCAAGCAGCTAGAGTTGGCTGCACAGAGGATACCTGGAGAAGCAATCAGGTACTGTGAACATCTTCGAGACATAGACATAGTAACTGAAGATGCAAGACCCAGACTACTGATCGGCCAAGACAACTGGGATCTCCTCATTACTATAGAAACCAAAACAGGAAAGAAGAACCAACCAGTGGCATCACTAACGCCACTCGGTTGGGTCCTACACGGCAGCCACACACGAGCACTTGGCCACAGAGTGAACTTCATCAGACATGCTAACATAGACGACGACCTTCATGAACTGGTGAAAGAACACATCACAATGGACAATATGCAAATCAATCCAAAGAAACCCATCAACGATCCTGATGAGAAGGCACTTCGTATCCTGCAGCAGCACACGAAGAGAACCGCAGAAGGACGGTATCAAACCGCTCTATTATGGCGAGATGAAAACATAAAGATGCCAGACAACTACGACAGCGCTTTGAACAGACTCATCAGTGTTGAAAAGAAAATTGATAAAGATCCAGAACTAAAGAGGAAGTACTCTGAACAAATGGAAGCACTAGTATCAAAGGGATACGCCGAACCAGCTCCAACGACCACTTTGAAACACAGAACCTGGTACTTACCTCACTTCGCAGTTTACAACCCGATGAAACCGGACAAATTGAGGATTGTCTGTGACGCTGCAGCCAAGACCCGAGGGGTCTCTCTAAATGATCAAATACTCACTGGTCCAGACCTTCTACAATCATTACCAGGAGTGATCATGCGCTTCCGGCAACATTCAATCGCCGTGACCGCCGACATCACTGAAATGTTCTTACAAATAGAACTTCGACCCGAAGATCGGGACACTCTCCGTTACTTATGGCGAGGAGACCGAAGAGACAACCAGCCGCCTGAACAATACCGCATGAAGTCTCTAATCTTCGGAGCTTCCTGCTCACCAGCCATAGCCATATATGTGAAGAACACGAACGCCGAAAGATTTCAACATGAATATCCAGAGGCAGTCGAAGCTATCAAAAGAAAGCATTACATGGATGACTATTTGAACAGCTTCGACACATTAGAAGAAGCAGTAAGAGTCTCACAAGCAGTGCGTAACATTCACAGAGAAGCGCACTTCGAACTCAAGAAATAGTCATCGAACTCTATTCACCTTCTTGAAGCATTAGGGGAAGTAACCAAGACCGAAGACAGAATCAATCTGGAAGACAACATCCAGACAGAGCGAGTCCTCGGTCTGATATGGAGGCCAACAGAAGACTCGCTTACCTTCAACCTGAATCTGATACGCATACCTCAGAACATCCTACAGAACGACACGCCTACGAAAAGAGAAGCTCTTCGGATAGTTATGTCCCTATTCGACCCATTGGGACTTGTATCGCCGGTGACCATCAGAGCCAAGCAGATACTACAGGAAGTTTGGCGTCGTGGAACAGCATGGGACGAAGCCCTAGATAGTGACCTAGCTGCAAGCTGGAGGAAATGGCTGACTCATCTCAGAGCACTAGAACATATCTCCATTCCACGAACCTATCCAGGCTTCAGCGCTACGGAATCACTACAGATACATATATTCACCGACGCAAGCGAATCTGCATACGCAACAACATTATACTGGCGAACAGTCACCAGGGACGGAAGAGTCTACGTCTGCTTGATCACAGCCAAAGCCAAGGTGACACCATTGAAACTAACGTCAATCCCACGATTAGAGCTGCAAGCAGCAGTACTTGGCGCACGCATGGCGACAGCGGTTAAGGAAGAACATGAACGAACACCAGAGTCGACCACGTTCTGGACCGACAGCAGAACTACGCTGTCATGGATCAGAACGGGGTCCAGATCATATAAACCATACGTCGCCCACCGCATTGCAGCAATTGAAGAACACAGCTCCACCAATGAATGGCGCTGGGTCCCGACCAAATTGAACCCAGCAGACGACGCTACAAGAGACGTGCCAGAACACTATGATCAAAATCATCGCTGGTTCAACGGCCCAGAATTCCTACGTGGACCTCCAGAAACATGGCCAGCTGATGAGAAGAACCCTCTCATAATCACGGGGGAAGAAAGAACCTGTAGCATCAGAGACAAGAGCGTACAGATCAGCGAAGCTATACCAAACGCCAACAGATTCTCACGTTGGGAGAGATACCTACGAGCCACAGCACGAGTTCTACAGTTCCTGCATCTCTGTCGCCAATCAGGGCAGAATATTAACTACAAAAGAACTAAGAAGAACAGCAGCAACGACCCTGATTGGAGAAAAAGTAAGCAGACGGTGTCAGTCAAACCAAGAGAGAAGCGAGAGGTCACGAACAATCACCTGCCTCTCACCGGTGAGCACCTACGCCACGCCGAAAGTCTGATCCTGCGAGCTTCACAAGAACAATCCTTCCAGGAAGAGATAGAAGCTCTGACCAACAAGAAGCCCATATCACGAAACAGTCGTCTGCACGCACTGTGCATAGAATTCACAGAGGGAGAGATTCGCCTGAAGAGCAGAATAACCGTTATGACAGACATCACCGAACGACTGAAGAAACCGATGATACTAGATGGAGATCATATTGCGACACGATTGTGGATCGAACACGTCCACCGCAAATTACATCACGCGGGCACCGAGACCATAGTCAACGAGTGTCGCCAGCAACATTGGGTCCTCCGTCTACGACCAACAGTCAAGAACATCATAAGCAAATGCCTGCGATGTCGTATAAAGGCAACCTCTCCACCTCAGCCGATGACGGGGAATCTCCCTTCCTGTCGCCTAGCACACCACCAGAGACCATTTACCTACACCGGGTTGGACTACTTCGGACCCCTGACCATTACAGTGGGACGTAGTCATCAGAAGAGGTACGTCGCTTTATTCACGTGCCTGACGACGCGAGCCATCCACCTTGAACTTGTGGCATCGCTCAACACAGATTCGACAATCATGGCACTACGACGCATGATAGCACGCCGAGGATGTCCAACACAGCTATGGTCTGATAACGGAACGAACTTTCACGGTGCTGAAAAGGAGCTACGCACAGCCATCTTCGCGGCTACGGCCGAAGAAGCCTCGAAGAAGATGATCGACTGGCGTTTCATCCCACCCGGAGCACCATTCATGGGAGGTGCCTGGGAGCGCATGGTGAGGTCTGTGAAGACAGCGCTAGCTGCCACGTTGAACGAGCGATTCCCGAGCGAAGAAGTGCTTAACACACTACTCATCGAGGCCGAACACACTGTCAACAGCCGGCCACTGACGCACGTGTCCGTGAACCACGAGGATCCTGAAGCATTGACACCCAATCATTTCATTTTGGGCGGTCCAGGTCGCATCGCGGCACCAGGAGAATTCGACGACAGCGACTTACGTCTACGAGCCAGTTGGCGTGCAGCCCAGAGGCTTGCCGATATATTCTGGGCCCGATGGCTGAAAGAATATCTCCCAGAACTACGGAACCGTAGAGAACCACACACTAAAGGCGTGATCCCCAATATAGGCGATCTAGTGTTCATCGTAGATGGTAACCTCCCAAGAAACATGTGGGTCAGAGGACGCATCAGCGCTACATTCCCTGGCCCAGATGGAGTAGTCCGCACAGTGGACGTGATCACGAAAGGAGGTATCCTGAGACGTCCAGTGAAAAAGATAGTGGTACTATCAATCGACCACGGCGAACCTGCACCGGCTTCTACAACTGCGACGTCAGCAGCGGACGACGCACGGCGGGAGGAATGTGCAGGACGCCTAGTAATAACATAGTAGATAAGACCAATGTAATCGAAATCAATCAAGAACAATGTTATAAACATAATTATTTAGTTATAAGAACTCCGTCATGATCGTACGTGATTCTAGGTCAAATCGAGAGCGAGTTTGAGCCTGACCGAGCTTGTCGGAGCCTGTCCGAACTTGTAGGAACTTGAACGAACCTGTACGGACTTGTCCGACATTGACACGCCACTGCCTCGCTCTGATTGGTGGACCTAGGATTGCGTACGATCACCAGTTTATTTCTAATTTTTTCATTGGTTGATTTATTTTAACTATTGATCGCTACCGACGCTACTTGCGCCTATGTGGCTTACTATAAGTATAGGCGCATTTATTATTTTGTATTCAGTTTTTCAAAAATGTTATTCCAGTATTCCAATTCAGTTTCAACATTGAGTTCTAATAGTCATCATTCAGTTTTAAGTTTGTAAATAGTGAACAGTAAATAATATTCGACAAGTGAATCGAGAGTTTTTATTCAGCGAACCTAGTAATAGTGCCCTCCAATCCAGTGCATAAATAGTGTGAGAATCCGAACCTGAACTAGAACCCTCACATGTGGCCTAATAACATATCATGTAAATGAACATGATCGCTCCTCGCAGTATGTATACATATGTAATTGTTTGCATGTGATTTTTTGACTGATATTTGTCGATAGTGGTATTCGAATTTGTGTGGGGTAAGTACCACAACTAGAACATTAAAAATAAAAACTTTTTACAAAAAATAAAAACAACTGTTTTTGTATAATGTTTTTCTAACAATATCTTAGTTTAGTTAACCTAGCCTTTTCCCAACTATGTTGCGGGCGGCTTTCAGTCTAACCGGATGCAGTTGAATACCAGTATTTTACATGGTGCGACTGTCTATCTGACCTCCACAACCCAGTTCTGGGTAACCCCTTGGTAAGACTGGTTGTTAGTTGTTGTTAGTTTCGGGCTTATGACGAGCCGGGACCAACGGCTGCCGAGGCACGGCGGGGTCTTGGTATGTAAATATGGTCACCTATCCACGAACCAACCGCGGCAAGCGTAGCTGAATCTGATCGATCTATCCGTGCGGCTATTATTACTTACCCACAAGCTTCTTCTCTGTACGTGTTTGTCGGATGAAAATTCGTTATTGCTTTTTTATTTTCTAATTTCCTTCTTTTCCTCAGTGTAATTAATCCCGGATTTTTAAGATCACTCTTCCGGTTTAAGCTTTACCAATTAATTTCGCCATCAATTGTAATTTAGACATCGAAACAATTTAGCTTGTTTTTGATGTATTAGAAATTCAACTCAATGCCTTATTATTAAGGAGACGGTGTTTATACCGCGTATACCACTAATTACGCACAATTACTCAGTTCTAGTTTAAGCGCGTACTTCCCTGTGAGCATATGCTTTGCGATGATTATCAACAAGTCACAGGGGCACACACTGAAGGCTGCGGGTCGACCTCTGGACAAGCTGCTTCTCACACGGACAACTGTACGTCGCTTGCTCCTGCATCACCAGTCCTGACTCTCTGCATATTTTGCTTGCTGAGAACAAAACTACAAACCTTCGTAGTATAAGGGAGGTTTTATAAAAATGTGGCTGTTATGTCTGTTGTATATTGTTGTATCTATCGACTTCCACGAGAATGGATAATAATTTAAACTAGGTTAATTATTTTGAATACTATTATATAGAGTCTTTTTTTTACTTTCTAACTGAACAGACAGCTGTGCTGCTGGGGTGTTTGTTGCGCCACTTCTTCTTCCCAGCTAACGTACTAGGAAGTGGTGAAGGGTGGGCGTTTTGGGGGACTGTCTTATGTAATTTTGACGTTCGAAAAGTGCTGATTATCAGCCTAGTTTGAATAAATGACTTATGAATTTTGAATTTTTGAATGAAGTCGCAGGCAGAACCTAGTTATTAATAAATAGGTAGTACAGCTTACTTCGCTGCGTTTTATAACATACAAATGGCAATAATTTGTATACGGTATGTTATTAAATTCATATCTTTAATGAGGTTGCAGTTTCATGTTACTGACTAATGTGTAGGCAAGGAATATATTTTTATGCTTAGTGTGTGTTGCTATGCTGTAAATTGTTGGAGTATCGGTTTACAGTTATGAGAGTATTGAGACAGAGCTGTTTTGATGTTACCAGACTCTTCTAATCTACTTTAGGTGTGTTATTTAGGTAGGTAGGCTTTTGTTTATGAGCTTCAACTATTCTGTGTATTAAATTGAATGGTCTTTTGACTAGAAAAAGAAAGCAATTTTTGATGCAATTATCTAACGGTAGGTACGTTCGATAATTGCACCAAAAATGTTATCAGTGTTCTGAATTCTCATGAACTAATATTTGAATTTATACAAAGAAGAAACAGAGGTATTTGTTTGTAAATTGTAAATTTGTATGTCGGGGATAATCTTCGGAACTTCCAGTTGGATTTGAAAAAATATTTTATATGTAATGTATAATTATTGTAAATGTGTGCGTGTGAGCGTGTATGCACAGAGCGGCGGTATAATTTTGGCATGCTTCATGTATTCTTCGCAGAGCTCTGTCTTGGTTTTTCATTTGGTCTGAGGGTCGGGACCTCGATGATTTTTCTTACCATAAGTCCATGGTGTCCAAAATTAGTTTTGAAGATAGGTACGGTCTACATTGAAATAATATTTAAAGAGTCCTATTACCAATGTACACACGGCCACATATCAAGCTATATATTGGTAGTTTAAGCTAATCTCGCACTGATCGGAATTCCGTACAACGAGAGGCCAGCTTATACTGGATATGTAGCCGTTTGTACATGCTAACTTTGTTTTGATCCGCATTTTAAACCTGCCACAACTCTCCAGAAAGACTGACCACCTATTAACCAAATTCAGGAAGCTATAAATAAACTGCTGTTCCTCAAAAGAGACTCCCTTAACAAAAGCGTTACAGCAAGACACAGTCTATTCTTTTGTCAGTTTTTTGGCACCAAAACTGTTCCGTTCGGTTCTAGAACTGAATCGAGATCGCTACTTTATTAGAATTCTAATGACCTACGTTTTATTTTTTATTTCTTTCGCCTAAGGTGTGTGTCTAGACGAGACATCGCGATTTCACGAACCTAGATTATTTTATTTACTTTGTTCTTGATTCTTTGGAGATTTTTATTCGATCTGAGGGTCCCCCATGTCTGAGATCCCCCAGTAGGCCAGTACTGGGGGCCTAAAACGGCCACTATAGCAATTCTGCTAAAAGCAATTCATTTCCTGAATTCCCAGCAATTCATTAGCAATTCCTCTATTTTCGTGAAATGGTGACACATATTAGCTGAATAATATCTCAATTCAATTCATATCTGAATCATATTTGGTGTAAATATTACCATATTGGAGGAAATGATTTTTTTGCAGAATTGCAAAGGTGGCCGTTTTAGGCCCCCAGATTCATGGTATGTTATTAAGGATATAAAATATAATCCATTACTATATGTGTTTGTAGTATATACATAGTATGTATACAGGGTGGCATCGACGCGAAAACTGATAACAAGGATTCAAAAAAAAAACAGCTGTTCCGTACATTTTGACCGCGTAGGTATTATACTTTTCTATGAAACAGCAGATTTTTTTATAAATAACCGATTCATGTAATAATGAATCATGTACTGAATCCATGGTAACAGTTTTCGCGTCGATCTCGGGATATCACCCTGTATAGTACAAAAGCGATGAAAAAACTTTTCTTCGAAAGGTTTCTTTGGTATACAGAATTGTTGGCAGTTTCTTGGAGGGTTCTTCTACTGAGGCTGTTTAAAAGTATTACCCTACTTTTGGGTTCCGCCATAGTCGGGTAAAAACCAGAGAGCAAGCGCAGTTTTATCCCCGTTTAAACAATCTTAAAGCTGGATCCGGAAATTTCTCTCTTGTTCCATTCATGACCCGTTTTTTATTTTTCTGGTGTCTCTGTTTGTTCCTCTGGTGTAAACACACCTTTATAAAAAACCAATGATCGAATGCCGCTTATTTAAAAATATTGATTAAAATGGTTCGAAAATAAACAAAACAACGTCGGAACTGTATTTGTAAGTGTAATTAAGTTTGCTTAATTTAATTTCTTGTTCAATCTAGGAGAGGAATAAAAAATAGAGTACAGTCACGACCATAAATACCTTCGACTTACGAAAAATTCGATGGCGATTTCCTCCTATAATAAAGATTGCAATTTTGAGAAAAGATTTTTTTCATAAAACCATGGTTTTGAAAATACTATGTTCATAACACCAGATTTTTAACCGACTTCTAAAAAAAAGAGGAGGAATTCGAATGTTTATTTTATTTGTTCGGGCACAACTCCGTTATGTATAGACGGATGTGCAAAATAATTTTATTGTTTGAAAGGGTATGCTTTCGAGGTGGTTCCATATAAATTTTATTAACTTTGCTCGGGTTTTTTTTGAGTAAGCTTCAATAATACGTATTTTTCCCCACTTAGTCTATGTGGATGTTGTTATAATAAGTTCCTTCGAATTTGTAGTGAAAATTATAATAAAATAAAATATACAAATAAAAAAAAACAACCGACTTCCAAAAAAATTCAAAGTACCTAGTAGAAATTGAATTATACAAAGTAAAAAAACTCATTATATCGGAAGTCGGTGGCAAAAAACGAAAATTCAAATCCAAAGACACCGACTTCCGGAAAAAAGTTATTTTTCACTTTATAGTGTATTTTTTTGAGAAAATCGATTTTGTGTCTTGCGTAAGTCCAACTCCTATTTAAGAGCGGTCGTCGCGACAATACGCGATCGGTCGCGTGCATATTGTGTCACTTTGTTGTTCGGAAAACCGGAAAGCGCCCTCTGTCGGCGCGACCACGCGTTCAGTTTCACCGAACAAAAAGTTCGAACGATTGTGTATTCGGGTTCGTGTAAAGTATTTACGCTTGTGACTGCAAAATGATTACTAAATCTTCAGAAAAGTTACAAATTTAAAAAAAGAGGGAGAAGGCTTCACACGTGGTTCCTACATTCGTAACGGTTTTCTTAGTCTGTGCTGGGCCAAAGTACTGGCCATTACTGCAACTGTGCTTGGGATCCCGTTGGAATGTTTGATAGTTATGTCATCATCATCACAGAAATACCAGTAAAACTGACTGCAGGTACCTACTTACTTACCGAATATACAAAGTTAACTTAAATTAGCTAGCAAAACTACATTACCAGCTGTCGTTTTCCGCAAAAATTATCAAAGCTTTATTTTTTGTTTTACTTATCGTGTTTAGATGTCGATACGCATCACGTTTCGAAGTTTCGAAGTTTCGCTAGTTAATTTATTTAGACCTTATAATGAATGCCAAAGATCACTAGTCGCTACAAACGCTTAAGGTTCATGAACACTGAACACATATCAGTCACGTCAACGACAAGTCGCGTCAAAAAGTATAGTTACGAGTATGTTGAATTTGACTGGTAGCGATACCGAATCGGTACGCGATATCGCTGTAGCGCTCGGTAGCGATAATTAATAAAGACCCGTATTACAGAACGCTTTTTGTATTACAGAAGCCTTTTGATTGGTTGAAACTAGCTTTAAGTAATGCTTGAGTCTTGAGCGAGGTTCTGTAATACGGGCCTAAGTGACATTGTTGTTGTCAGATTTTTTTTCTTCCAGCTCACGTGATTAATGGACGATCCCTTTGCCCAGCAGTTGGTGAAGGCGGGCTGTGGATGGTGATACAAAAGTAATCCTATGTTTAAATATTAAAGAATCATTGCTTTGTATTCTTATTTGTTCCTGCATGCAGCCTCTAAAACTATCTTCACTGAATATAAAAGAGTGAGCTCACCTTTTTGAGTGAGTGAAATTCCTGGATCTGATTCGTTGTTTTACGTATTCTGCTCTAAAATTTTATCCTGGATTTTATCAAAATATTCGCTTCCGTCCTCTGTACTGGTTTAATTGAGCTTCTGCGAATTCTGACGTTGAATATTAGCTTTGTTTGCTGAATACATACCAAAAACGGAGGTTTGAAGTGCATAAAAGTCTGTACCTACCTGTTAGGACTTTACTCATTTAATCGAACTTAAACTTTCCTGACACTTAAAAACGTGATCTTTTTCAAAATTGGAGAAGATAAAGAACCAGCATACTGCAGACCACCAATTATCAGCAGTTTATTAGCTGGTGTGATGACGAATTTGTCCCAATATTATGTGACTAATATTAATAAGCTAAGCAAAACGTTAAGATCAGTCAGAGAAATCAATTTGTTTATCAAATTTATATTAGATTATGCCAATTTGCCGTGTTATAGCTATTTTATACAATTGTTCAAGAATGACAGTTGTGATTTGAATATACGGACGGATAGTTAAGTTGGTATAGCGGAATGTGGGTGTGCTATAGGTACACCTCTGCTTACCCATCCGGGAACACAGGCGTGATGTTCTGTTCTTTTTATGAATTGATTTAAGAGCGTTTATCTTAAAAGTTGACAACGTTGCAAATATCTGTCAAATATTTACCTGTTTTGATTAATTTGGCAATATTACTGTATGGAATTATGAAATGTGGCTAACTAGGGAACTAGAATATTGATTATCGAATGCAATAATTAATATCGTAACACCGAATATTTACTTTTAGATCTAGAAAAAGTATTTGAAGAGTTTCCAAATGCCTTTTTTACACCGAAAACGGGTACAACATCAAATTCAATGTTATAATTGCAATTCATTATTAATATTCTAGTTCGCTAGTTAGCCACATTTCTTATTTCCATACAGTAATATTGCTACCTACCAGTGGCGAAGGGTGAATTTATAAGAAAGGTAAGCCGGAGCAAAAACAAAAAAAAAAAAAAAAAGCTTACCTAGCCCGGACGTGGCGCACGTAGTCCAGTTACCTAAAATCTGTGACTGACTTCCTGGCTTCAGTCTTCTATAAGCAGATGTCTTCAGTCCACCTTTACCATACGTATAAGCACTGAGAATGCTGCTGCTAGATTGAAACAGTGTCTTGCAAGTAGGTATAATAAAAGTGGCTTTGAAAAAAGCCGTTTGTGGTGTGATCAGTGTGATGACGTTGACGTATGATGTCTACTAGACAAAACTACTTAACTAAAATACTACCGACTTATTCTACTTATAATACTACTTATACTCTAAAGCTATTCGTCTATTCTTTCGTACAAAGTACGCTAAGACATTATCATAAAAACCGGGATGATTCTTAATTTTTAGCAATAAATGTTTTTCTATAGAAAAAATGGCTAGATCAGATAATCGTTCTTGTTTTTGAGAATTACGCAAGTACGTAGAATTCGCTCAAAGCCGAAAACGACAACAATAACAATCTAAAACTATTAATGCCGCCATCCTACTAATAACTTTTCAAATCTACTCTAAAAAAGTAATTTCAACTTGCTAATCTATCGACTTACCACAAATTCCTAATTACAACGACGGCGAACGCACAATTTCACAACAAACTCACGATTATCCAATTCCAATTGTTACACTAATAACTTATATGAATACAACGAACAAAATGCTAATAAACTACAAGTATCAACAAAGTTAAAGGTTATAAATTCTATTATCTATTTACGTCAAACGTCGACTAACAAATTATTGCGAGCGTGGAGCGAAGTTTGTCCCTCCCCCATTCCCGAACCAAACCGAACGCTTACGAAGTTCAGCGAATGGATTCCTACACTCAATCATAACTCGACTTTTTACGGCTTACTATTGCCTCAAAAAACAGCGTGTCACGTGACCTGAAGTGACGTCATGACGAGATTATTTTGTATAGAAATTTAAGTTTTCATAACCCGGGCGGACAACGAGTTATACTGGAGGCACTAGAGCAAAATTGGCGCGCACTTTAAATGTTTTGTTTTCGTTGGAATATAAAGACAATTTTTTTAATGTAGGTTAGGGTTTTGTAATACTTTAATTTTATGGTGTAAGTATTAAATAATACATTCAGTGTGATTATTAAACACTGCTGAGAACTACTGACTGTCATAATTTCCTAAGGGAAGCCGACAGGAATCGGGTTATTGGTTAGCTGCGCCCCTGCTACCTACATGAATCAAAACAGGTAAAGATTTGACAGTTATTTGCGACGTTGCCAACTTTTAGGATAAACCATCTTAATTTTAATGCCCCACATCGTCCTTATCCAGCCAGTTAGTATCACTTGACACATGCATCTATAACCACTGGGTATCGACAGAAAATGTTAGCCTCGTGCTATTTAGCTACATATTTGCAAACGAAACTGCGTAAAAACTTTATAATTACACTATCCACGTGTACATATTTTCTAGCTGGATTTTACGGAGAGAGTGTAAAGCCACGTGCAGACTGGCGGGACGCGACACGGGTAATAGAGTCGCGTCGAACCAGTCTGTGAGAGGCTTAATACGTCACTGGTTGGGAACAGACTTTACTTACGTAACGTACGTTTAAGTGCTAAGGCTCCTGCAAACAGACGCGATACCAATAGAACAATTTCCGAGAAGTTTTCATAGACATTGATCCACCACAGTCCACGTGCTTCTGTCGCGTCGCGCCTGTCCGCGTAAACCTTTATTTATGCCCACGAGTTCGCTCGCGTGACCTTTGGTCTTTTCAATGGAATAAAAATTCAATTTCAAGATTGAATGTTTGGAGTATTGTTTGTTAGCAGTGGAACTTGGTATTTAGAATATGTGAACTTTGAAAGGGAAGTAGTATTTTCGAGTGTGAATTGAGTCAAATAGATTTTTTCGATGCTAGAATTTTCATCTTAAAGTAGGCAAGACAATTATTCGCGTTATTTCAAAAGACACTGCTGAATGAATGCACGTTTGCGTCAGTAGGTAATTTAAATTTTAAATTAAAGAATGACTTCGAACGCGGAAGCAACATAATCAAATAAGGTTGTTGCAAGAAAAACAACACCTAAAAAATTACATCCGATAGAAACTATCGCCAACCAAAACAGTACCCTAATTGCGTAATACACGATCAATCAGAATCTGAATCGTTTTGAAACAGATTGCTTCATAAATTCGAAACAAAATATATGCTCAACAAAGTAAATAACGCAATGAATGTTACGGGGTAATTGCGTAACACACACAAAATGACAACTGATCGCAATGGGTTTCATTATGACAGTTCACCCAAGTCCATTGCGTTATTTAACCAAATCCAAGATTACCAATCGACATTCATACATTAGCAAAAATCCACCATTTTGTTTTTAGCAAAACATAAGTGACAGATGGTAAGTTGACCCGCTCCGTGCAGTGTCGGTTCGTGCGTGAAAGTGGAGTTCCGTAACAAAGTGGCACAATCAAATATATGACTATACATTATTTATAATACTTTTATACTGTCTACTTCTAAATGTAATCGGTTATAGTGGCGGAACTACCTATAGTCGGGGATATTAAACTTTTTGTATGTCGTGGATTGGATGTTTGCAGTTTTTTTATTATTTGGAAGTAACAAAACAAAATTATATAAAAACAATAAGTAAACTCTCCTTCCAATATGTCGTTTCTAAGTTCATTTGAGACACCATTAACTTGCAGTGTAGGACAACATAGTGAGGAAACCTGGCCTTAACAGTCTGAAATATCTTTTCTCTAGCGTGATAATCTGTGCCCGTTCGTATTTTGTATGAAGAGGCGTCTGCTCCTCAATAGGACCATTACTGTATGATATTAAATATAACTTATTTAGTAAAATATTTTAATCAAATAAAAGGATGTTACTCAATTTATCTATACACAATTATTACACAACTAACTATTTACACTACCTACATAGTTATGGTATTAGTAACCACCTAATGACGTGATGGCCCAGTGGTTAAGGCCTCGACTCTCATGCACGCGGTTGTGGGCTCAAATCCTGGCAAGTACCTAAGTGACTTTTTCAATTCTTAGGTACTTTCTGAGTTTATCTTGGACGTTACTGACATCGGTGAAGGAAAACACCGTGAGGAAACCTGGACTTATAGTTAATATAAGTCTGAATTCGCCAACCCGTCTTGAGCAAGCGTGGTGATCAATGCTCGTGCCTTTTCTGTATGAGAAGAGGCCTTTGCCCTGCAGGGGGACAGTAACAAGCTGGTATTATTATATAAATTATTATAGTATTTTTAACTCACAAAGCGACGCGCGCTTTACTTGTGGTTACCAAGTGTGCAAACATGATGTTGTCTAAGCTCAGGAGCTTTTGGTAGGTCTAGGTACCGTCTGACACAATGGTGAAGTCGGAAGTATGTGTATGTGTGAATGTGCGTGGGTTATGTGCTGACGCTACTCGTCTTCACGCACATATTCACTGGTTACCACAAGTAAAGCGCACGTCGCTTTGTGAGATAAAAATACTGTACTAAATTATGAATATTTATGACTAACTAGCTGCCCGCCCCGGCTTCGCACAGGTAGCACTAAGTACTTATCTACGGCACACCTACCTACCTACCCTACCTACCCTACCTACCCTACCTACCCTACCTACCCTACCCTACCTACCTATATTATAGAATTCAATTTTTTCTCGCCGTAAAAACCATCCTTGAACTTCAACGAACATTTAAAAAAAAGAATTGGCCAAATTGGTCCAGGCGTTGTTGAGTTATGCGCTTACCAACACATTTTGCGATTCATTTTTATATTATAGACTATATACAAATAAATAAAAAAACAAAAGAACACAAGCATGGAAGTATTCTTCCGCATCGCTGTCATCCGGAAACGTGCCCAGAAGACTGGCAGCATTACCACGTTGAATGGCAATGCTAATTCTTTGCCCAAAGAACGAGCCAGCCCCCTATTCTCGTTTCAGTTAGCTTTAACCTAGGTCCTACTTTGAACATGACGTAGCTAGGTAAAGTGGATACAAAACTACATACCAATACTAACGTGCAAAGCGAAACATGATACTTGATGAAAATAATTTAGCGATGACGTACCTATATAGACATTACATAATAAAGAGTTACATAGTATATTATTTGGCCACTGTATGCAAGCTACCGTTTATGTCAGAGGGCGTTAATCGATCGAGCCAGTTGGGCATGGCTGTTCTGTGAATTAAATGGATGATGAAGTCGGTCAAAGGATACAACATAGACGTACATGGTGAAATTTAGTTCATGGGCATCATCTTAAAGGGCCATTGTACTAATCATCAACGACTTTCACTATGTAAACCTTGAATTCGCGAAAAAAAAAAACAGCTTTTACATTTCTTTCACATAGCTCGTCAAAATGTAAGGACTCGAGGATGCTGAATTAGAAAGAAAGAAAATACGTTTATTTGCGGTAAAAATAACGCAAAGAAAGAACTCAAACACAAAAAAGGAACATGTTGGGGGAAAATATGCGTCACATCCACGCAAAACGGCCATCCCTCAGCATAATGCTGCTACCCTATGCGAGACAGAGCTCCAGCGCTGGTTTTCTGCGACAGCCCGCGTTGAGGTGATGACGTCAATTCAATTATACCTACCCTGTATATATGTGTCCTGGATACCCTGGGTAAGAAAATGACTATCAGAAAACGGAAAAAATCATCCTACCTATTTTTTGAATCATAAACTAAAATTGACTGCCCCGTTGGTCCCGTGGTCGCAAGAGCGACCGCTGAACGTGGGGTCCTGGCTTCGAATCCCGGGTCAGGCAAAGTGTTATTGAGTTTTTCATTAGGAATTTCTTAACAGCCCGAAGTTTACAAGAACAAGAGATCAGGTACGTGGCCGAGCGGTATCACACCGATACCGCACGGCCCTGTGCCTGATCTCTCTCCGGTCGTGTCGGATTGCCGTCCCATCGGGCTATGAGAGTGACGGAAGAGAGAGTGCACCTGTGTCTGCGCACACACGCCTGCACTATAATATCTCCCGCGCTGAAGGCTCTCCGCTGAGATTAGTCACCATGACCGAAATTCGCCTGGAGGACTATATCATAAAAAATTACATACCTAAAGAACTCTCAGGGAAATACCCTACGTCAATTTGCCGTGTTATAACTATTTTATACAACTGCCAAAGAACGACAGTAGTGATGTAAATAGACGGACAATTGCTGCACGGGTCGATCAGGTTAAGCTACGCTTGCCGGGGTTGGTCCGTGGATGGGTGACCATCTTTAGATACCGAGAATCATCTCCTAATTTCTGAGTTTATCTTGGACATTACTGACATCGGTGGAGGAAAACATAGTGAGGAAATCTGGACTTATAATAGTTAATATAAGTCTGAAATAGCCAACCCCTCTTGAGCAAGCGTGGTGATCAATGCTCGTGCCTTCTCTGTATGAGAAGAGGCCTTTGCCCTGCCGTGGGACAGTAACAGGCTAGTATTTTATTAATCATCTCCTCCGTGCCTCGGAAAGCACGTTAAGCCGTGGGTCCCGGCTGTCATTCGTGGATCTTTGACAGTCTACGAGTCATCAAAAGCCCAAAAGTCTGACAACCCGTCTTACCAAGGGGTATCGTGTTACCTAGTTAATGGGTTATGGAGGTCAGATGGGCACTCACTTCATGTAAAATACTGGTATTCAGTTGCGTCCGGTTAGACTGGAAGCCGACCCCAACATAGTTGGGAAAAGGTTAGGCAGTCAATATGCGTAACTTTCCTAAATTAATTTTATTTCCAATGAAATTATACAGGATGGCAGAGACATCGACGCGCAAACTGATAACCATGAATTCAGCACATGATTCTAGAGCACCTAGGGTAGAAAGTTTTCGTCGGTTATCAAAAAAAAATCTGCTGTTACATAGAAAAGTTCAATACTTGCGTGGTCAAAATGTATGGAAAAGCAATTTTTTTTTTAAATATCAGCAAAAAAACACGTCATTATTAGTCACAAAAAAGGGGGTGTTCAGAATCAAGGTTCGTGCAGACTAACGCGACGCGACAGCGCGACACGACAGCGGTTATTGTTATCCCGTGAAGTTTTCTTAGAAATTGTATTGTTCGAGTCGCGTCGCGCCGTCTCGTCGCGCTGGTCTGCACGAGCCTTCATGTACTGAATTCATGGTAATAGGTTCCGCGTCGATGTCCCTGCCAACCTGTAAATTACTAGCTTCTGCCCGCGACTTCGTCCGCGTGTTTCTTATTCCCCCGACCCACCCCGTCGCATCGCATCGCCCGCCCGCGCCATTACTTCGTTTTTCCTTACGCATTCTAACTTTTTTTCTTTTTGGTTGACTCCTCAGGCTCGTAGCGTGATGTTATATAGCCTATTACCTTCCTAAAGAGTTGGGCTATCAAAAGCATTTTTTTCGAATCCGACTGGTAGTTCCCTAGATTAACGCGTTCAAACAAACAAACAAACTTCAGCTTTATTATTAGAGATATAGATAGATAACTATAATAAGTGTCACTCAAACAGTTTACGTAGATAAATATTAATAATCGTAATCGACATATTATTTGAAGTAGGTAATCAATTATACCTAGGTTACACGGTGCGAGCTCACGTTCAAGCTGGCGAGGCGAGTTACTGCAGTGCAGCAACTTGCAACCGAGTTACTACAACATTATCATTTTTATTCGCCACGCGCTCGCTGCATGGCACTCGCATGCGGCCTCAACTCGCACGTTTTTAACGAAATTACAGTAGCTCGTACGCTCAGGCGCACTCCAGGTGCATTCTCTGCTGCTCTCTCACTCGCATGTCTCGTGGGTCTCGCTCGCTCCGAACGAGACCCACACACGAGACATGCTTGTGCAGAGGTGCAGTAGCTGCCTACTGTCACGCCAGCAGTTGTCTACTGTCACGCCAGCAGCTCGTATTCGTGTGACCAGCAGTGCTATTCTGCAACCATCTCACCGTGACAACTTAGGTGGAGTGAGCTGTCATTCCACAGGGATTGACACTATTGACAGCTCACTTCACCCAAGTTTTCACGGTCAGATGTTTACAGAATAGCATGGCTGGTCTTCTTCTTTTCGTGTGGTTTGTGACTAACCTGGTGTCAGAGTTTTAAAGCCGCCCACAGGCCTCTGATTTGGATTCACATGCCGTCGAGAAATATCTCTCAGGCATGCCGGTTTCCACACGATGTTTTACTTCACCAATTTTTTTAAGCAAGTGATAATTATACAATATGCACATGACTCCGAAAAGTCAGAGCTGCGTGCCTTGGGGTCGAACTCGAGACCTATTATGACTTGGCAGTCTGACCGTCACCACTAGGCTATCACTGCCACGTGTGACCGGGTGAGCCGAGTTGACCTACTGTCATGCCAGTATAAAGTGGCAGTAACTGTCTACTGTCAACGCCAGTAGCTCGCACCGTGTTACTAGGCCAAATTGTCTAATCATTTTCCATCACGCGTTATATTAGTGAAAACAATATCTATTAAAATTGTCAAGTGATTTCCGAGATTAATTGACTCGACAGATAATCGAGTGTTGAGGACTTAAGTTTGGTATGGAGAAGGATACATATTATGTTGAAGAAATATAGGATGTCATTTGAAGGTCGCACTGAGTCTCACAGCTCACTTTTGAATTATCAAGCATTCGGTCAGTCAGAAATATGAAGCTAGTTGCCCATTCCAAAGCGTAGTAGGTACCTATGTAGAAGAACGGGCAAGAAACTCCATGGGCATTCTTTTAAATAATATCATTACTTACATCATTAATGCGTTTGTGTAGGTAAGCAAGTGTGGAGCAGTATCCATACTTACATCAAAGAAGTTCATACCTAAACAGTTTCAAAACAAAATCCCGTGAACACGACGACCACGTGAACAGATGTGGTGGGTGTGGTGGTGGCAGCTATAGCTGCCGAGCGCTGCAAGCAAAAATAGTCCTTAAGGCGGTTAGATATGAAGTTCTTCGATGGTAGGTACATGCATCTTAAAATACACATGATCATTTTAAATTACTAGACCTCCTTCATCCATTTGCAGGAGAGTGGCTTCAAAGAAAGGATCTGGCTGTCTACTGCTGGATATAAGCATCTCCTCAAAAGAATATGAGTGTAAACCTGTTGCATAGCCAATACGCCTAGCGAGCTGAACACTCACGGTAGTTCCATGTCCACAGCTCCTTTATTTACAACTCTCTTCTGCCCGCGGCTCCGTCCGAGTGATATTACTTATTTTATTACTTACATAAAACATGATAGGTACTCGGCAATACTGTAGCCTCCCATTAGTGAAAGAATTTCCAGAATCGGATCAGGAATTCTGAAGATTACCACCTACATACAAACTCACAATTTTTACCTGTTTATAATATTACTATAAATTTTATATATTCTATTTAAAATTAACCAGTTTAGTTACGACCAGTAAGTTACAGGAATCGGTCATAAGGTAAAATATTAAGGTACTAGGTGATGCTCTTGAGTCATGACCTAGACCTTAATTAATAATTTTATCCACGAATTGTATATCTTTGAATTTAATTTTTGTATTGTATGTTATTTGAATGCTTATTTTATTTTTATTTTTATAATTCTATGTTAATTAATGTAATTGGACCTGTGCCGTTTTAATTAACTATAAATAAATTAATAAATGACTTCATGACGGCCTGACATGACCGATCTAGCAACTTATGCACGTTAATAATTTTATTTATTTCAGACATAATTCTACTCCATAGTTTTACACTCACACATATAAATTATGAAATAATTATTAAAAAAAAAAAAAAAAAAAAAAAAATATGACGCTCAGCAATATTGTAGCTTCCCATTAGTGAAAGAATTTTTGGAATCGTATCAGTAGTTCCAAAGATACACGTACGAACTCACAAACTCTACCTCTTCTTACCGTTTTATGTAGAAAAATCTAAAGCAAAATATTTAGGTAACGAGGTCACAAAGTACACTCAAGAAAAGTAACGTCTGGTCAAAACATCAATACACAATTTACTAACAAGTTACTATCCAATAACAACTAGATACATAGCACATGTTTTGATCTGATGTTTTTTGTGACTGTACATTTTCGATAGGAATAATTGGACAGCAGTTCAAAGCTCTGTATTTAAGAGTAAAAAAATCATACAGGTGAACTTGTTGAACTGGCATCCAGGGTTGGCAAAAACTAAATATATTTTCAGTAACCGATCGCGATCGTAGGTTTTATGAATAAATCTGCCACCGATTTTTTATAAAAATATGCTCGAATTGACAATCCCTGTCAGATAAATTCTAAAACAGGCTGGAATTTTGCCGTCTGTAAAATTACGACGTAAAATCCCAAAATTATCCCACGACGTTAACCCTATTTTTCCTAAGGGGTTAAACGAGTCGCTCTGCGTGAAACCAACAGTCGTTCGCTAATTAGCGCATGACCAGTCCCCTTTAACGGTGACAACCCTAGCGATAGGGCGGGGAACGATCAGCCATAGGCGCAGCTTGACCCTTGATAGGATAAAAAGTCATCGTAGCCACCCGTATTGTTTAATGGTGAATATGGGTCACTTCGATACTTATTTATTGTGATGTAATTTTCCCGTGGACAGATAACATTCTCGTAATCGTATTTAAAAAAAGATACGAATAAATGAATACGCAGGCAAATGAGTAAAAAACGCTTGGGAATTATCGTCGGAATCGCTGTAAACAGAGAATTTGATGAAGAGAGGCATGATGCAAAGGAAATCGTTTCTATACACCTAGGGTATTCTATTCTTTACAGGGATCCCTGTAACAAAAGAACTTTTTATATATAAAAAAAAAAAAAAACGACTTCCAAAAAACAGACTTCCTAAACAATTTCGGAAGTCGGTGGCAAAAAAAGAAAATTCAAAACCAAAGACACTGACTTCCGAAATTAAAGTAATTTTTCACTTTATAGTGTTTTTTTTGGAAGTCGGTTTGTTTATTTTTGTAAAAAGTATTTATTTTTCACCTTTTAGTTTTGGTACCTACCCCACACGAATTCGAATACCACTAGCTGCTATGTAAATAACAGTGACAAGAACTTATCATCCATATAGACTAAGTGAGAAAAATATGTATTACTAACTCAAAAACTATACAAGGAAAGTTAATAAAATTTGTACGGGACCACCTCGAGAGCTTTAAAACAAAAAAAGAATTTTCTAAAGTGGTACACAATTGACGGAGAAATCGGTGGACAAAAAAAAAACACTATTCCTCCTTTTTGGAATTCGGTAAAAAAACTACGCACTAGGCAAAACAGTACATAAATACTGGCTGAATTTGATTAACCTAATACAGATCGAGGTTATCCAATGGGGTCAGGGTTATTTTTTCCATAGCTTTACGTTTATTGAAACATTATTCCTTACTACAAGTTCACGTAGTTTTATTATGGGACCTTTGCTATGGTACAAAGGTACAAATAACCCTGTCCCTATGGAGTCGTGTGCGGCGGCTAAGGGGTTACCTGGATTTATATGGTGAATGAGATGGCGCGAAATATGGTGTTCCTAAGGAATGGGGAAGTAATATGGACGTCGGTTGTCACCCTGCGTGAAACTGAAGGCTTGCTACGTACCCTATAAAGGAACAAATGTAAAGGAAATAGGTTCATTTACATGTACAGCCAGGAAAATTAAATGTTAGCAGTTAAGTGACAACCTACGTCAAATTGCCGTTTTATAGACATTTCATACAATTGTCAATGGATGACAGTTATGATTTGAATATACGGTCACTTTAAGTGGTAGTCGATTTCCTTAACAATGAATTTCATTGACGTTATCTCATTAAGTCCGAGATTCTTAAGTAAAGGGCGTGGATATTAAAATGTAGTGAATCAGACTTGTAAACGAACAGTTTGGTACCGGTCAACTGCCCTAACTTCGCCTGGCGTCCTATGTTTGCCTATAATGAAAAATCTGTAATATCCTTTTCATTTTACTTGTATGAGAATCGAAACTTAAAGCTCTCTATGAAAACTCAGTTTCGATTGCCATACATGTAAAATGAAAAAGATATAACAGCTTTTTCGTTTGCATTCTAATCTCATTCGCAATCTGTCAAAAATACAATCAATTTACCGAGTTACGATTGCGACTTGAATGTGAACGTTTTTAAGTACAAGAATTGGCCTTCAGCCCATCTAACCGCTTTCAAAAGCTGTGCGCATCATTGTTGTGGAATATTGACACTGACAGCTCTTGAAAGCGGTTTAGATGTGCTGATGGTGTTCAATAATGAAAGTGTACAATGAACTAGCTCATGAACTTTGAATTAGTCAAAACAAATTTAATGTAAACAAGAAACAAACGAACGCAGATTGCAGATTTAACTTTATCGGTGTATTCTCTTTTCAAATAAAATGTCAAAGTCGACTCACAGTGTGCATGGAATTAGTAAGTACCTACTCGTAGTTATTAGGAAATTATATGGACATTTTACTCGGCCTTTATAGCTCAGTTTAATTTAAATGTGTCTTAGATCAAATGTTAACATTGATTTATGGGACTTAAAGGTTGACAATATTATTATTATAATTATACGAATAATTAAGTTTCTATGAAATATTGCATATAAATGTCATAGCCATAATTTCAAAATATAGAAACACACTTCGCTTTACTTTCTACCTTTAAAACAAAGAGGTAATCAAGCTTGATATAATAGATAGGTACTTAAATTTCCATCCACCAAACATAAGGTTGATAAGTAATAAGTCTTAGGAAACAAAGCTAATACCTACTATACAAACTAGATTACTAGACCATAGAAAGACGCATGCCTAATGCCTACACATGGAGCTTTACTATACAATAATAAATATGAGCAACAACAAAAAAGCATTACGAGTGGGTACAACATCTTTTATAACAAATCTATACGCGACGATCCTAACGCCATCTATTGCGCACTAGAGGAAGGTACCGCTCTGAAACAAGCAAAGTAGATATAACGAAGTTGCTAACCCTTGTGCTTTAGGGTGGCGATTACGAGTAATATCTCCCTATAATTATTATTAACAGAGGACATTTAGGGCTACACAAATGTGAATAGGATATTCCAATACATTAATATAAATTGTTATATTCAATACTATATAGTCGGGAGTGTACCAAGACCAGTAAAGTAAGTTTACTTTTTATACTACCTTCTAGCACAGTATAATAAAGTAACAGTATTATATCTCGGCAGTAACCTTGAAATAATTGCCTACAGCCACTCGGTAAACCTTCCGCGTGTCTGCGTAACTGCCGCGCACTCGATACTGTTGTGTACTGATATGTAACACTGAGATTTCGAAGCGCGTCGTTTCTATGAAGTTATAATACTGTTGCTTATTTATACTGTGCTTTGTGGCCATTTTCTGATTTATTTAATGCTTATGTACAGCATTTACTACCAGTTAACCTTTGGGTGATGCAGAGACAAACAGCTGTTGTAGGTGCAATAACGAAAATTGAGAATAAAAATATATAGGTACCTACATAATAGCTATTAAAACTAATGATGATTCCTACTGGGAGGCCAGTGACTTACATACAACTCAGTGGCTTGCAATTGGAAAGGCCTATTTCTAGCAGTGGACTACTATAAGCTTAATAGAAAGAAAGAAAATAAGTTTATTTGTTACAGAAACACATGCATAAAAAAAAAGATGATAAACTCGAGTAGAAAATAAGAAAATGAAACAGAATAGATTTAAATACAATAACGAGCACAAAACAGAAATAGTCGGCAGCTGCTGGCACGTCATGACTGTGACAAGAAGGCTTCCACTCAGCATGATGCTGTGCTATGGGGACCCACAGCACAGCGCTGATTTTCAGTGGTCACCCGAAAGAGACGTACGGAGACCAAGTCAGGTTTAATGAATTTTACATACCTAAATATAAGTAAAATAAAACAAATAGTACATAAAATATACTGTCAATGTACAACCAATAGTATGAATACTTAAAATGATTAAATAACATATAAATAATTATCCGTAGGCATCACCGTGCGTGCATGAAACATAAAACCTCTAAAAACACCATTAATTATTTATTTATTTATTTATAGTTAATTATACCAATACCTACAAAAATATTAATCTATAATTAGCCTATAATGTTCCCTCTGCTGGGACACAGGCCTCCTCTCTGCGAGAGTGGGCCATAATCCACCACGCGGCCCACTGCGGATGTCACATATAATGTCTTCGAATTTTTGATTCCAGGATTCGCTTCTTCACGATGTTTTCCTTAACCGTTTTGAGAGCAGTGGTGATGAAATAATTTACACAAAGTAAAGTGCCTGCTTGGGGTTTGAATCCACGACCTACAGCCTACAGACCTACTACTCGTAAGTCGCGGCCGTTACCACTGGGCCATCACTGCTTACTACTGTAACTAGGTACTATAAACCTATACTGAATTACTCATGAGGAGACTGGTTGACTTGTTCTACGAACTTTCTGCCCTTTCATTTTAGCTGGTGCCAAGTGAAAATACACACAGGAATTAAGATTCCAATTAAAGTTACGCCAATAATGCAATGTAAATTGTTCACCAAATTATGATAAATAAGTACACAGTTCGCAGTGCATATTTGCATTTGATTATTTGCTTTACCCATATTACATTGCTGTTGCATGATGCTTCATATATTTGGGTAAATAACACAACATTACGTGTGTAATTCCCAAAGGGTTACGCAGAGGTGTGCTATAGTAAGTACTTGAAATAGTGCTGGGATATAATAACATAATTATCGTTTTGTTTTGGATGATACCAAAACCTTCTTTGTGTTTGTCGGTAAAACTTTTATAAGTCCTATTATAGACCTACACGCCTTCCGATGAGAGAATCCGTTCCTGACTCCTGTCAGTTGACTACAGTCCTTTCATAGTTATTTTACATCTGACAGTAACGTTATAGCAACAAGAATAATCTAAAAAAAAAACGCACAATGAAGAGTTGCGTAGTTGGGATGAATTTATCCCAAAAACTAACTTAAAATTGTAGTTCAAAAACATATCCCATACATCGATATACGTCACGGTCAATTCTCCAACTGCAAATTAAATGTAAGTTTCTAATCGTATTTTTTTTATTATGTGATAAAACTACAAATTAACTATTTTCGGACTTTTTACTTTACAGGTGAGACCTTACTTCCTACCAAACTTCATGATTCTAGGTCAACGGGAAGTACCCTGTGAGTTTTGATTTATTTGCTAGTATCAATATATGTCGCATAAATGGCCGTAATTTTTTATTGCGTTGACTTAGAAGCTTGATTTTTAGAGCTCTAACAGACCATAGACCTTCGTATTTGATATTAATTTCAACTTGGTACCTCCACGCGTTCCTGACAAAAAGCGTCTTGACAGACTGACAGACAGACAGACGGACGGATAGACGGACAACGAAGTGATCCTATAAGGGTACCGTTTTTTTCTTTTGAGGTACGGAACCCTAAAAACTGAGCAAACGCTAAGTACACAAAAGAATAAGTTATGAAAGTTAAGTTTTATGAATTTAAAAACTTTATTAATTTCTAATCGTGTTCCACTGACAGCTGTCAGGAACGCATTCTCTCAGTGGCCGGAGTATACTGATAATTCAGTATGCATATTTTCCAGATTTTGCTACTCATGAATCGAATCAAGAATAATTCATTCGTGACACAGAATCTAGTTTAGAACATCCCTGTTTTTAATTGAAATCACCTAAGTATACAAGAATGTTGTCGTTTTGTTCAGTGGCTGTAGTCTATTTCAATCGCACCCTCCTACTTGTATAGTTATGTATACTGTAGAACTACTATTTATATCTACGAATGTACAGCTACGCAAAAACGATTTTGACAAATACGGTGTTTATTGATTTCTCTAAGGGAGGCGCGACCGTACTTTAAGAAGTCAAGTCTTACTATACAGATATATCTATAGATATCTAAGGCCTATAGGTACCTATGGAATTTTACTGAACAGATATTACAATACTATAGCGACCCGCCACTGGTTCGGTTTTTAGCGCTTGATAAAACATCGTACACAAAACTTTAATTAATTATACAACTAAACCTTCCTCATGAATCACTCCGTCCACTGATGAAAACCGTATGAAAATCCGTTCGGTAGTTCTTGAGTTTAACGCGTTCAGACAGACAGTTAGAAGCGGCACGCGGCGGGGGGGGACTCTGTTTTAGTACATAGTGATTACTTTCGGGCTAAAACAGATAAGAATCTGGTATACACGGCTACATATCAAGCAATACATTTCCAGTTTAAACTGATCTCGCATTGTATAGAATTTCCGTACAATGAGAGGTCAGCTTACACTTACTGGAAATGTTTAGTTTGATATGTAGTCGTGTGTACACAGGCACACATGACGTTATGCTTAGTGAAAACTACATCAAACTTGTACAACCACTGTAGGTACAATCATCGCTTAGTATCAACATCCTAGATGTAGATGTTAAATCAAGCTTGCACCAAAAGATGCACACTCACATGTGTAGCCGCCTTTACCTACCCACGTACCATTAGTTCGATCCCATCACGTGGCATCAACAAATACATCGCACAAGTGATTTCAAACACTATTTCCTCGTATGACAGACCCCCATAATCTCCAGTAAGGGTAGCAGCCCCTGCACCGTGCATTGTACTTATGATGGGGTAACTTTTATTGTCGGCCAATTTACGAAGACACGCCACACACCATTCATAAACCCTTCGAAGTTCCTCAAACAATGAAGCCGTAGGGGGTGGAAGAGGTCTTCAAAAACTGGTCAAGGATAAGTATTGAAGCGATACGTGATTTAATGGATCAAGAAATAAATTGATTTCGCAAATGTGTGGATTGTAGTGTTTTAAATAGATGTGACTAATTAAGGTAGAGTATTAATGAGCTGTGTAGGTACGGCTAACTGCAAACGGCTTGAATAATTCAGTGTGCCTGCCTGAAACGGGGGATATTTCTTGTTGCTAACGCGATATGAAATTATGTTTCTATGTACGAGTAAATTAACTCGCCAGAATTTATGAATGTTATAGTGTGGAACATTTTGTGACTTACTTATGAACTGCTTTCGCCGTCGGAAATTATCCCACGGGAACGTACTGCCGGGATAAAAAGCATCATATATGTTAATCCAGATTATAAACTATCTGTGTGCCAAATTTCATCCAAATCCGTTCAGTCGTTTTTGCGTGATGGAGTAAAAAACATCCAAATACACAAAGATATAAACTTTCACATTACTATGCTGCCCTGCTAAGCCGAAAGGCGCTATCTCAATCGGAGTAAGTTTTGAGAAAATTTACTTTTTGTAAATTGTAATTTAAAGAAATATTTAAATGAATGAATGAATGAATGAAATGCACTGATCCCAGCGTGGTTTAACCAGACTCGATAAATCGAATGAACCCCAAGATTTGCACTAGCCCATGAAGCCTCATGTTTCATGGAACTACATAGGCCATTGCAAATCAAGTAGTAGACCGGGGAGCGCGGGTAATGGTAAGGAATACGTGCCCTTAGGATAAGGAAGGATTTGAGAGCCATACCGGATATGCATCCTAGAGTAAGCATTGGAATAGTGGAGAGACGGGTGTTAATTATCTATGGATGGGCATCTTTTGCGACGTCGTCGTTATGTTGGTTCGAGTCGATCTTCACCGGTGAATTTTGACGGGGTTACGCTGCTTTCTCGACTATTTTCTATGACACTACTATGCTGTGTTACACGTTGCTGTTTCCATTGTCTTCGTCTGGCTACTATCCGTTTCAGGTTTCTTATAACTCTCGCTAGCCTTCTTAATCTTGTCGCGGTCTTAAGCAGTCTTCAACTTCACAAATATTTAATTAAATAACCTCCAACATTTCTTTACACAATTAACTTTACCACCTAAATAAACACAAAACTACACTTGGCTTCGAAGTTATAGGGTTTAAAATCCAATGTCAGAGTCAAGAGCAATAATATCTAAAAGGAATGCTTTGTTGGTCAACAACTAACTACCTGCGACCCTTGACTCACTCCAAATATAAAAAAAAGGATGCGCACTCGCAAAAACAAAGCATATTGAAACACTGCACTGCACAAATAATCACACACGTATTATAGTTTAAAGTTAGTCGAACAAATTGTAAATACAGCATATAAGATGTATGGATTTATAATGAGATCCACTCATGACTTTAGGTGGACTTCTTCAGCGATCCCTGAAAGATGGAAAGACCTCACCAGATTCGCTGCGGCAGGTATACCCTCGTACTTATGCATGCACTGAACCGTACGCCTGAGATCAGGAACGCTTATTTCATCCACTATTGTACTGTTTTAGTGTATTTTTGGCGACCTAAAGTCACAACCACAGCAAAACAAAAACACTTCGATTTCGACGCCCGGCTTGTAGCTAAAACTTGCAACATGTGGTGTGCACATTTCACTAATCAGTAAAAAACTTTGGTGGAGCACAATTAGGAGCGTCCATGCGCTGCAACGTCCGACGACCGAATCCTGTAATTTAAAGAAATATTTAAATATAAAAAAAAAATCTAAGAGGTTTTTAAGTGTTTTAAGTTAGATAGCGCTATTTGGCTTATACCGTTAGATGCGAAATTGCTATTGAACGGTATAAAAAAAGCTAAAAGGGCGTATCTCAGAGATAGCGCCTTTCGGCTTAGCAGGGCAGTATACCTACAGCATGTATCAGAAACGTGTGCTCATATATAAGGGAGTGGTAAGAGCATCAAACTGAACAACTTTTTCTATGGTACCAGCATTGTAATCGCAAACAAATAATCAGCTGTTCCATACATTTGTGTCGGGTAGGTGTTGAAGTTTTGTATGGGACGGCAGATAATTTTTTCGCGATTATCATGTGACAGCCTGTGGCTAAGTAATAACAGCCACAGGGGTTAAGCTTCTCTTGTCGAGGTTGGTCCGTGGATGGGTGACCATCTTTACATAACGAGACTCCTCCGTGCCTCTGAAAACACGTTACGCCGTTGGTCCCGGCTATAATTCGTGGATTTTTGACAGTCGTCACGGGTCGTCAGAAGCCCGAAAGTCTGACAACCAACCTTACCAAGGGGTATCGTATTACCCAGTTACTGGGTTGTGGAGGTGAGATAGGCAGTCGCTCCAAGTAAAATACTGGTATTCAGCTGCATCCGGTTAGACTGGAAGCCGTCCCCAAAATAGTTGGGAAAAGGCGAGGCAGAGCGATTGAATCACCATACAAATGATTGCAAATGAAAAATCATCGATAATCTTTTGCACGTAATAGTCTGAAGAGGACGATATTATGTATGTACCTACGTATTAAATGATCATGTAACGTAATTTATGATAAACGTGCATACCTTGCTAGGTGATTGGTCATGTCCCTCATGACTCACGGGCATCACGTAATCTACCTTATTCTTTTACTTTATGTCCGATTCCTGTAAATTACTGATCGAAAAACTGGTTAATTTTAGATACAATATAAATATAATTCTTTATAATTAGGACTCGTGTTAATTTGTATCTATAAAAATCGCGGCTATAATTTGCAGATTTTTATAAAGTTCTTTTTGCAATATAAAATTACGATTTGAATACGAACCTAAAAACTGGTCAAATTCACTTTTGATTTAAGAAGAACCCACGAAACGACAACTGGATTAATCAAGTGCCAATTACAAAGCGGAACGCTGCTTTTGATGCAATCTTGTACCAATAAATATGAAATTGTCTGAAGTTGTGAAAATATTAACGGATTTTTTTTAAAGGTTACTTATACAAACATACTGAACGTTAAAATCCAGGCGATAGGTGACCCTACCTACGCTACCTACCTACCCTACCGTACCCACCGTACCTACCCTACTCCTCCTCTGCCTTTTTGGCCTCGCACAGGTCGTTGTTAAGCTTTGTTCAGACTAGCGCGACGCGACAGCGCGGCGCGACACCGGCTATTGTTGTACCGTGAAGTTTTCTTAGAAATTGTATTGTTCGAGTCGTGTCGCGCCGTCGCGTCGCGCTGGTCTGCACGAGCCTTTATTCTGTTTTTAAATTCTCCTTTTTTTATTTTATAATTTATTCTTTATTTTTATGATTACTTACTGTTTGTATTTCCTGTGAGTGTCCCAAATAAAATATTTTTCTTTCTTTCTTTCTTTCTTGCTTTCTTTACTCTACCTACTCTACCTACCCTGTCTCCGATTGGGCGACACCGGGCCTTAATGGAAATCGGAATGCAACATAACCTACCCTGACACTGATCAAAGACGACCTCTGACCATCATTGTGTGAAGATAATCGTAAAGTCATTAAGTTATTGTAATTTGTAAAATTCAAAATTCAAAAGTCATTTATTCAAACTAGGCTGATAATCAGCACTTTTCGAACGTCAAAATTACATAAGACAGTCCCCCAAAACGCCCACCCTTCACCACTTCCTAGTGCGTTAGCTGGGTTTAGTATTGTAACATAATCGCTCCTATACGGAATTGTTGATGTTGTGTATATTTTATCATAGCGCCTATTGAAGTACTAATGACACACGAGACTAGAATCAGCCATGCTATTCTGTAAACATTTCATCGTGAAAACTTGGGTGAAGTGAGCTGTCAATAGTGTCAATCCCTGTGGAATGACAGCTCACTCCACGCCCACTTCACCTAAGTTTTCACGGTGAGATGGTTACAGAATAGCACTGCTGATTATAATTATAGATGTCGAAGTGTCCTAGTTTAATATTTGAAGGGTTAAAGGAGATTATATTTTTATACCATTACAAGCTGCGCCCAGCGGTTTTACTCGCATAAGTCTCGATCCCGTGGGAATATCGAATACACACAAAAAACGGCTGAACGGATTTGGATGAAATTGGGCACATTGGTAGACCATGACCTGGAAAAGGACATAGGCTACTCTTCATCCTGGATCACAGACGAAGTCGTGGGCAACAGCTATTAAGTAATAAAGTAAACATAAAGAGCTGGAACTTGAAAAAATTCATTCTATATCTGAAACAAAGATTTCTTGTCTCTTAGACTAAGCATGAAATAAAAATGTAAATCAACGTACAAGTACTTTGTAGACCGGAGAAAGAAATATTTTGATTATAAAACTAGTTTTCTGCGGCTTACCAGAGATAAATACAGTACTACTTCAGTAGTGCACAATATTTTGCAGTGGTTACTTACCAGCTACCTACGTACGTAGTAGGTACAAACAACAAAGAAGGTTGTTATGCAGGCTAGGAGCTGAATATAACCATCTTTGCAATATGCAAAAGTTGGAAATACTGTTTAGAGCTGTGTTACAATTTTAGTGTTTTTTAGTTTAGTTACAATCTGTACATACAAATAAATACAATTGACGTGTCTGTTTGTAATGTCAAAATAACAGCTTTTTACTAAATGCATATGAAAGTATATACGGAAAATTTAATAAAACAAAATGTTTATTTTTTGGTCTATCTGTGTTGTTTGTTCCGGCTAATCTCCGAAACGGCTAGACCGATATTGACGGGACTTTCACTGGAAGGTAACTGATATTATTAGGAGTAACTTAGGCTAGTTAGTTATTCTAGAAAAAGAATAGGGTGCACGCGGGCGAAGCTTATATATTATAACATATATTCTATCTTCATATCTACGCTGGAAATATTTTGCTGTTTACCTTTTTGAACATTAGGCGAACTCAGAAAAGGAATACTCGGCACACGCACAACATTTTATGATAGTAATTGTTGGAAAAAGTGGCCTAAGATATAAAGTTGAAACCTTCTAGACGTACATGTGTTACTACTTCCCTTTAGTGTGTGAGTTAACCTCAACAGGTTGTTTCAGCAGATACTTTTGAAACAGACAGTAAACTCGCGACAATCTAAGAAGTCCGATTTGACGTTTCGTACTCGTGCGTGTAATAAAACGATATGCTTCGAGAGACACTTTTAAGCAATGTAGATAAATCGTTGATTACAAACTGTATAAGTATGATAAATCGAACTATCTCGAGAATCGGTTTTTAAAGCAACCGATTTTTTTTCCTTCACTTCACAAAGTATTTTTATAGCTGTCAAATCGGACTTCTTAGATTGTCGCGAGCGTAGTGCTTGTATGTATACCTATCTCTTTTGTCTACTGTACCTATGTAAGTAGATATATAGTTCTTCATACAGAGTGTGGAGTACGGATGCGGACCACTCGTGCCCGCGTTGATTAAAGCGAAAACAATCTTTTTATTGTACGCGAAATAGGTTTGATATGAGTATTATGTATTTTCTCTATTTCTGGGCGTTCATACTTGGTGTCAAGGATGACCTAGATTTGGAGCTGTACTGTTGGTACAGCGATAGGAACGTTATTATCAGTCAATGGAAGTACAGTACAACTATTTTCTTAATGTCCCTCGGCAAACTTTGAGTTTCGTCAGTCGTCGGATTTTTATCCGGACGCTCTCAATCGACTTGGAAGTATATTCCTTGGAACTAATAGAAATCCGACGACTGACGAAACACGAAGTTTGCCGAGGGACATTAAGAAAATAGTTGTACTGTACACTTCTGAGGGGATTGTGGCTAAATAATAACAGCTGTGCGGGTCGGCTGAAGGTTAAGCTACGCTTGCCGCGGTCAGTTCGTGGATGGGTGACCATCCATTACATGTCGAGACCCCTCCGTGCCTCGTGCGTTGCGTTGGTCTCTCGTTCAAAGATATATCTTTGACAGTCGTCAGAAGGCCAAAAGTCTGACAACCAGTCTTACCACGGGCTATCGTGTTACCCAGTTACTGAGTTGTCGAGGTCAGATAGGCAGTCGCTCCACGTAAAATACTGGTATTCAGCTGCATCCGGTTAGACTGGAAGCCGACCTTAACATAGTTTGGGTAAAGGCTGGACAGATTGATTGGAAGTACACTTCTGAACACATAGGAAATAGGATTGAGTTTTAGTTTTTTTTTAATGTTTTTCAGTATCCAAGTCAGAGAGGTAAATGTACATTAGGAACAATATTTTCAGTGTAAGTCTACTAACTCTGAAATTCCTAGGTTATTTCAACAACATTTTTCGTAATTAGAATCACAGCTGAAAGTTACATCAAAACCTTCAGTATTAAAAGTAACATTTATTTTATTATTCACGTGAAAAACTAATTAACTGCATCCCATAAAGCATTGACAAAAACAAACAGGGAAGCATTTCATATCGTTTCAACTACAGTCAGTATTCGCTTCCACGAACATTTTTCGCCCAAAATGTTGGCCACGTAACGAACTTACTACCAACATTCATAATACCAATGTTGGTGGACAGAATTGGTACAATTTCGCGGTAGACATGTATCTGGGCGCTCGCGTCAGAATAATGTAATTCCGGGCTTAATTGGGAAAAGGCTCGGATGACGCACATAATTAATACCTATTGAACTAGCCAACATTTGTCAAGTAGCTACCTACTCGGGTAACGCACGTTTGTACTGTAGGAGAACTATATAACATAACATCACGCCCGTAATCCTCGAAGGGTTAGACAGAGATGTACTGCCTATAGTACAGTACATTTCGCTAGTTATGTTAAGTCCCATGTAATAGGGGGCGAGCCTATTGACATAAAACGGGGGAATAAAAAATATTTAAAAATCTTTAGAATCTTAGTTTTAAATATTCTGTTGTTCTTTTATCGACTCACGGAGTCATTATAATATAATAATATTTTATTCAAAAAATTGCAAGGTAGGTATTAAAGTTAGTACAGTTTTGCTTAAATGTAAATTATATTTCTAAGACTTACGTGCCTAAACTAGGTAATCCTGTGTTTCAGGCGAGAATAGCTAAAATAGACTTACAAAATAAATAATTATGTTGCCATAAACGTACGATTTATCAAATCCTAACTAATATTATTATAAAAGTGGGTTTGTTTGTTTCGCTTTCACGCTAAAACGGCTGAACGGATTCGGATAAAATTTGGCACACGGGTAGGTATAGGACAAAGGGTACTTTTTATCCCGATAGTAATTTCCCGTGGGATAATTTCCGACATGCACGCAGGCGAAGCTGCTGGCAAAAGCTAGTATCTCATATTTTAAAGGAACAGTCGGTCGATTCTGTAAAAATATCAACATGAAAATTAGGTGAAGTGAGCGCGAACTGAGCTGTCACTAACACTATTGACAGCTCACTTCACCTAAGTTTCACGGTGATATTTTTACAGAATCGATCGGCTGTTTGCGTTCTGTAATTATGAGAATAAAATTCTTTAAACCGAAATAAAAACTCCGGGGTGCTACTGAGAAATTCCTAAACCCGATAACACTGACTGCCTTTGGAATCGAACCCAGGACTTCATGATTAGCAGTCGCGTTTGCGACGCTTGACCAACGAGGGAGTAGTTCAAAATGTGGAAACTGGTTATCAGATAACATCCTGCGTAGAGGTTAGCAAAAGACTATAAGGCATTCCACATTTCGCCAGTAGATAATGTTGTATTAGGGGGCGAGCCTATTGCCATTAATTAGACGGGCACCCGTTCAGACAGAGTCAATCGATCTCACAATTTTGGCCATCAACTACATACATTATTATTTTTACGGAAAGTATTCCGTAGATAAAAATCATCCACACTTAGAAAGAAAGAAAGAAAATACGTTTATTTGCGGTACACATGACGCAAAGAAAGAACAAAACACGAAAATAAACAATTTGGGGGAAAATATGCGTCACATCCACGCAAAACGGCCATCGCTCAGCATAATGCTGCGACCCTATGCGAGACAGAGCCCCAACGCTGGTTTTCGGCGACAGCGCGTTGACGTGATGACGTCAACCGGTGCAGCATATAGTGAAATAACAAAATAAGACAAAAATAAAATGAATAAATACAATACTTAGTCCTAAATGTTTATATAAAATATAATATTTAAAATGGTAACATTTCATACCTCACTTTCAGTACTTCTCTCTTCTACATAAATAATGATTAGCTTTATTCCAATTTCATACTGGCGTTTAGTAAATGGAATATCAAAAACAGATAATAGAAAAAAAAAAAACACATTGAAACTCCCAACGTTGCTCAGGTTTCATTTGCCATCTCTTTTCCTCTCAACGAAGATTTGTGAAGAGTTTAGATAACGCTATGCAGAATTAGGTCACCATTTTTATAGAAATGAATGGCTTAGACTGCTTCATAGATATTTTATTGTCCATGACAGAATCAGCATCGCCATACAACGTGGCAATGCTGCATTTCTGCCAGCCTTTTGGGCACTTTTCCTGTTGACAGCGATGCAGATGAATTGTTTGATGCACTGTGATTCTTTCGCCTCCTTTTTTATATACATGTACATATTATTACCTTAAGTCTGTTAGAGTATACAATGTGAAATTTAATTCGTTTGCATCCGATTTCAGGGTTGGCCCCATAGTGAAAGTTGTTCATAATGATGAGTACAATGACCCCTTAAGAGGATGAAAACGATTTCACATTGTATATTATGTACATACATAGGTACTATGATTAAAAGTAGAGCCATCACATGATTTTCTAGTAATTTCTTTTGAAGACCCCAACGATCTATTTTATATACAGAAATTATTTGCTTCGAGCAGATAGCGTTCGCCCTTGAGTGGAGACCGCGAATCGGTAAACGTCGCGTGGGAAGGCCCCCAGTTTGATAGGACGTCGACCCACAGAAAATATGGCTGGGGCGAACTGGATAAGGCCAGTTACGGAGTCCAGAGGGCGAGGTGTTTTGTCCAATAGTGGACTATCATAATTCATAAGTATACAATTAATATTGCCAATGCGTAACCATACTGCTCGATATTCTCCCACTACCCAGGCGATCAATCTGCTGAACGCCTTTAGGCTGATCTAGCTTTGTATAGGATTTCCGTACAATGCGAAGTCACCTTATACTGGAAATGTATAGTTTCATGTGTAGCCGTTTGTACCTATTTTAATCCCATTAGTACGTTCCCGTGGGACATTTTCCGACATCCACGTGGGCGAAGCCGCGGGCAAAAGCTAGTCGTTTTATAAATAAATAGTTTAGTAAACGATAAATAATATTAATAGTTTAAAAAACACTAAAAAACACGCTTTTACGTGGACCTATAGGCGTATTCAGACCTTGAAACCTAATCGTGGTCAAAGTTCATTACAAGACCTTTCTAACAAGTCCAAACACGGCTATGATACGATGATCCATCATGAAGTTCCAGTTCATATCTTCCGGCTCCATCATCAGATCAGATCGACAGTACCATGTTATTGTATTGTCATCAAAGTCACATACAACTGCCAATTTTCATAACGCTACGATCTTTAGAAGATGGTTAAATTAGTTTTCTTAGATTTGATTACATAGTTACATACATACAGGTCGACCTAATAAAAGCATGTTAAAAAAAGAGTACCTAACATGAAGTTTAGCCCATTCGTCAGCATACGAAACTATCTTCTGAAGTGGCAACTAAGTAGATTCAACAAAATTATTCTTTTATATGTCATTCAAAAGTGCCTTTTATGGTCTACAAACTTTTGCCCGTGGCTTCGTCCGCGTTGAGGTCGGAAATTATACCACAGGAACGTACTATCGGAATAAAAAATATCCTATGTCCTAACCCAGGTCATAGTCTACTGTTGTCTCAAAATCGATCCAAATCCGTTTTGCCGTTTTAGCGTGAAGGCATAAAAAACAAATAAACTCACTTTTGCATTTATAATATTAGTTAGGATTTATCCAAGCTGCGCCCCGCGATTTTACCCGCATAAGTCTCGATCCCGTGAGAATATCGGAATATAAATTATCATTTGTCCTAACCCAGGTCAAAGTCTACCGTTGTGTCAAAATTCATCCAAATCCGTTATGCCGTTTTAGCGTGAAGGCGTAAAAAACAAATAAACTCACTTTTTCATTTATAATATTAGTTAGGATTTAAACAAGCTGCGCCCCGCGGTTTTACCCACATAAAGCTTCGTGCAGACCAGCGCGACGCGACGCCGCGACGCGACTCGAACAATACAATTTCTAAGAAAACTTGACGGTATAACAATAATTGGTGTTGCGTCGCGTTGTCGCGTCGCGCTGGCCTGCACGAAGCTTTAGTCTCGATCCCGCGGGAATATCGAGATAAAAAGTATCCAATGACCTACTCCAGGTCATGTGCCAATTTCATCCAAATCCTAGGAGCCGTTTTAGCGTGAAAGCGTAACAAACAAACTCACTTTCGCATTTATAATATTAGTTAGGATAATAAATAAATGATTCGACTTTGACTTCTAAAATAACGATGAATAATTAGGAAGTTCCTTTCTATGGAAACTCGGAGCTTGTTACTATGCCGTTATGAATATAAGACAGCATTTTTAACATATAATATCTTTCTCTTAAGGGGACTACAGGACCTGAACGTGCCTAAACGCAAGTTTTATAATGCATAAAAGAATATGATCCACTGCAGTAAACAAAATCAGAAAAATATATGATATTCTTCAGGTTATATGCTAGTATGATAGTGTGTTGAAAACATAATACAACTAATTTGATACAATAGAAAAAAATCATGAAGATACCTCTAAAAATTTCTTTTAACGATTAAAAATCATATTAATTTACATGCAATCATTCTGATTTTTTGTCAGATTATTCTACAAGCTACATATTAGCATAATAGTGTTTTAATTTTCCAGTCCAATCAATAGATTTTCTGTAAATCGCTAACTGCTTCATATTTTGCAATAAATAACCTGTGCCGTGTCATCGCGCTTCTCTTTCATTTCTATGCAGTCCGACAGGGACCGCGCTTTAGCTGTTGTAAGCCTCTTAAAAAACGGTGCAAAATATTTCATTTAATTACAATTCAACGATCCACCCTTTACGCATCATGGAACGATAACGTTACGCTTTTCTCGAAAGCGATATAGTATTTCCCTGGCCCCATTATACCTATCTATCTACCGAGAAATAATTCCGAGCAATATGTAGGTACGTAAGCTTGTTAGCGAAATCCACAGAATTCTTACTAACAGTACGGAAACACAGAGTACTGGATTGAATTCAAATTAAATTAAATAGCTCTAATAAGTATATTTATTATAAATTTCCAGTTTATGCTGATCTCGCATTGTATAGGTCTTTCGTACAATGCGAGCTCAGCTTATACTGGAAATTTATAGCTTGATGTGTCGTAGCCGTGTCTACCACAGTTAAAAAGAGAAAATAAAAACTTTTTACAAAAAAAAAAAACCCTCACAAATTCGAATACCACTAGCTGCTATGTAAATAACAGTGGCAGGTATAACATCATACACATCATAGACTAAGAGGGAAAAATACGTATTATTGAATGAAGCTAACCCTAAAGCTACCCAAGCAAAGTTAATAAAATTTATATAGGACCACATCTGAAGTATTACCTAGCAAACAAAAAAAAAGAATCATCAAAATCAATACAAAAAAAACACAGTCGTATTGAGAACCTCTTCCTTTTTGAATTCGGTTAAAAATGCTCACGCGCCTCTCAAAACGCGCTATCAAAATTTCATTTTGCACTAGAAATTGTTTTTCCCATTTGGCTTTTTGGCGCCCCTTGCCACCTGGCGCCTAGAGCGACCGCTCCACTCGCTCTACCCTAGCTCGCTGGCGCTGTACTGGAGATGACAGCCAAACGATGTGGTGTGTTGCAAATTAAAGTAGGACATTTCCATACGCTGTGGTTATTCAAGAATAGCGCATTAATTGCTTGTCATTTCATGCTGGTTGGAAATGAGGAACACAGGTTATTAAGTTTAAAAAAAGGCAAAATTGGAATACAAATATGAGCTCTGCTAAAAATTGTCCTGATTCTCTGTCTCTTGTACACATTGATTTGAAATTGGAACAATCAAAGTAAATTGTAGTAATATTATTGCCTGGCAACATTCAAAAAGATGGTAACGGAGCCGAGGTTATCTTGTCCATGGTGAGTATTGCCACTTGTGAAGTGCGTAAAAGATATTGGAAGTGTATAGAGTGGCCCTAGCGGCACTTTATCCCTTTCGGATAAAGTGCCGCTATTTGCGGCATAATAGTGGCGCTGTCTCGGCTCGGCTAAAGTGCCGTAAGCATTGCATTGTCGTTATCACTGTCACTTGTTATTTTGTTTGATTGTTGAGCATTGCATTGTAATTTTCACTATCACTTGTTATTTTGTTTTTGAGGAGAGGCTAAAGTTAATTTCTTTCATCTATAGCCGGCTAAACTTAAGTGTAGCCATAACCCCGTGGCTTAGCAAATGAAAATGTCTGAAAGGTAGGCTATGTTAGGTTAGAACTGTGACCACACAACGCCGGGGTCCGTTAAGGCACAAGAGAATTTAATTTTTTGGGAATGTTGTGTTTTACAACGAACTAACCTCAACAATCAAACAAAATACCAAGTGACAGTGACAATGCAATGCTTACGGCACTTTAGCCGGTCCGTGGTAGCGCCACAATAAATGCGTAATTTTGTCTATTCCTCGTCGACAAAACCCGTTTCTATGGTTAGCTACGTGTGCTGGAGTCCTTGACACAAATTGAAAAAAAAAACTTATACTTTATTCTACAATAATTACAATTGTAGCTTTTGAAGTGACCTGAATCATCACTTTGGTTTGGTACAGTTGCAAATGTGACGCATCGAGTAATGTGTCATTATACAATTCAGGCACAGCCGTTCCATTCAACCCAGAGGTAACAGAGCTTGAAATTATTAAATATAAGGCAGGGCTTTAGTCAGTACATAATATTTTGAACTTTACGATTGAGTAGCAAATAAATCTTTACGAAGAGCGCTTTTTATGAGTTCTTTATTATTGCCCTTAAATTGGAGACGACTCAGATGGTGTAGTGGTTATGTATCTGTTTTCTTTCTTGCAGCAACTTAACATATATAACATAACAAAGCATCACGCCTGTATTTCCCAAGGGGTTCGGCAGAGGTGTACCTATTGTATACCCACATTTCGCCAGTCCCAGGGGACGAGTGTATTGCCATCAACCGGGCACAAATCCAGACTCCGGGCTGCTTCTGAGTAATTTCTAATGGAAAAGTTTAACAACTATCTTACCGAGGGGTACCGTGTAACTCAGTTACTGGGTTGTGTAGGTCAGATAGGCAGTAGCTCCATGTAATATTGAGCTGCACCCGGTTAGACTGGAAGCTGACCCCAACATAGTTGGGGAAAAGTCTAGACAGATTGATAAGCTGAACCTAAAACTATCGGTTATAGAATAGTTATATTCCTCCACCCCATTTAATAAAACCCACCTGTATTTATTTTAAAAAAAGAACACAGTGAAATTTAAACAAATTCTCGTAGATAACAGTTAACGATATTTTGCTTTCAACATGCAGATTACCATTTACTACGTAATATCGCCAGGAGTAGCAATCTCATAGAATTCAAATATTTTAATATCGAATGAAATACAAATGAAGAGCTTTTAAAAGCTTGCGTACTTACCTAAATAACAACACCGGCCAAATGCGAGTCGGACTGGCGCACTATGGGTTCCGTGGCACCAAAATGATTACAGGTTACCTTCTTTTTAGCTACGATAGAGGCCAGTAACAACACATACTCTGTCAAAATTTCATCAGACTACCTATTCGGTACAGTTAAAAAGTTACAGCAGACAGACAGACGTACGGCTGGACAGACAGACCGACAGACAGTCAGACCGACAGACAGTCAGACAGACGGGAAGGCTTAGTAATGTCGTAGGTACTGTTTTTTCTCTTTGGGTACAACCCTAGTGAATACACGTGGTTCATTTTCGACAATTACATGTCATACTCTTTTACAATGAGAAGAGAAGATATCGTCGCCTTAGAGTGAAAAGCTCGGGAATGCAACTTTGACTTTTTATTTTATTACATTTTTGGAAAAAAAAACTCATCAGGCATCTTCTATATCGCCACAATCGACCAACGCATCATACTGACGTCACGCAAAATCCTGCATCGCGTAAGCAGATTTTACCGCGCGATCAGCATAATTATAGTATAACTTCCCAGTTGCCCACCAGTTTTTCGCGTATAAGAGGTTTTCAGTCTAAGACGACGATTTAAGGATAGGATGGAGGATAGGAGGTCGTGGTTAAGTAATAACAACCGCACGGTTCGATCCATCAGGTTAAGCTACACTTGCCGGGGTTGGTCTTTGGATGGGTGACCATCTTAACATACCGAAACTCCTACGTGCCTCGGAAAGCACCATATGCCGTTTGTCCCGTCATTCGTGGATCTTCGACAGTCGTTACGAGTCGTCAGAAGTCTGAAAGTCTGACAACCAGTCTTACCAAGCGGTATCGTATTACCCAGTTACTGGGTTGTGGAGGTCAGATAGACAGTCGCTCCATGTAAAATACAGTATTCAGTTAGACTGGAAGCCGACCCCAACATAGGTGGAAAAAGGCTAGGCAGATTGATTGAAGACAAGAGATATCGAATTTTTATTTGAGATAATGTAATATTGTTGCAATACGCCATTTTATTTTTATATCCAGCTTCAATAAATAATTGGATGTGTGCAGCGTAGGTTTATGAATAAAGTATTCACTGCGATCGGCCGGTACCTACTAGACTGCGCTGAAATTATACAACGTTTTGTCTTTTGTTATCGCAAAAGGTTGCTATTTCGTTATTAGGTAGGGAGGTACCTGCTTTCCATTACATAAAAACATTGCATTTCATGTTATAAAAATGAATCGGTGGCTACTTACGTACAATACGGCCAACGTAACTTGGCGGGTCTGAACATAGGCACAACGAACTTTCGCGCAAGTTCTCTCACTCACACTCGCCTTATGTCACCATTACGTTCCTAAAAAACGTTATTGCGCAACCTTCTGCGCGAAGTTCTCACCCGCCAAGTTACGTTGGCCGTATTGTATGTAATGATACGATGAATTAAATAGTTGAGGGGTGTAAAAATAAAATCCTTTCTGTCCATATTTTACTGTTTTACCTGTGAATGCAGTCTTACTCTATGCTTGTCACTCTGTGGTATGGCAAAATAGACGCAGATACGAGTATATGCCATTGACCTTGAGTGGTTAGCTTGCGTTCTGTACTGAGCTCACGCAACGCGTCGTACGTCCAGCCAGTAATAGGACTCTCTCATCAAGGAGCGCTGTCCCAAATTATTATTATTCATTTATTAAAAGCCTATAATAGCATCTCCAAAATATTGTCTGTTTAAAATATTAAAAGCCTATTAATGATCTATACTCCATTTGAAATAAGATCAGATATTTAACTAACTACAGCTTTTTTACAGTCCTTTCAACCGATTTTTACTTCTATTGCGTTGGTGGCATAACAAATGGCAGCTGCAGTAAACAGTTGCAATTGTAACCACTTGTTTGCTTTTAATGCCATCCCATGGCATGCCATGCCATGCCATGCCACGGTATAGAAGTCAAAATCGGTCGAAAGGACTGTAAAAAAGGTTTGTTTAAATGTCTAATTTTATTTCAAATGGAGTATACATAGACATTCTTCACTCACTCAACATTTTTGTCGCAATTTTTAGAAACCTTACCTTCTCAGGCTTCTTTGAAAGGTGTGAAACGGTGCCGCCTGGCGGTATTGCGGTGTGTAACGAACGTCAAACCAGATCTAGACATCACTACCGTTAGTGGAATATCGTACAAGTCACGTTGTAGTGAGTACGTAGGTCGTAGTGACGTAGCCATCTGATCGTGTGGGACAGCAGTTGAGTTTCATGTTTTTTTTTAAGTTGGATGACGAAGAGTTGAAGTTTGTTAGGTAATAATCTAGGGCTTCCCAAATTTTGTAGTATCAACATATAGTTTCTATCTTATAATCATACAGTTTCATCATGACGATCTTAATACATTACGATTTTTATTATTAAGAATGGCGTGTTGTTACCCAAAAAATTCTGTTACGTACTGCTCGCCCGCGGTTTCGCCCGCATAAAGCTTCGTGCAGACCAACGCGACGCGACAGCGCGACGCGACACCGGTTATTGTAATACCGTAAAGTTTTCTTAGAAATTGTATTGTTCGTGTCGCGGCGCGGCGTCGCGTCGCGCTGGTCTGTACGAGCTTTAACTCTAGATCCCGTGGGAATATCGGGATAAAAAGTATGTGTTATTCCAAGTTATAAACTATATGTGAAAAAAATCTCATCAAAATCCGTTCAGTAGTTTTTGCGTGAAAGCGTAACAAACATCCATCCATTAATCCATCAATCCCTCCTCACAAACTTTCGCGTTTCTAATATTAGTGCGATGGGATGACACAGGCTAACAGTAATACAGAATTACTTTTAGCCTGTATGATCACACTGCTGGGCAAAGACCTCTCCTCATGATTTCCAGTGATTTACGATCTAGGGCTAATGTGTAATCCTGTAATTTGTTGATTTTTTTTTTTATTCAAATTTTTAATCCGCCTTACCTACTGGTTTGGTAGGTATGTTCATTAAATTAATATTCTAATTTTAAAACTGAGACGTACCTAACAGCCTCATTTCCCTCTTAAGTTTTGATATGATTATCGGGAATAAATAAACTCTGCTCCGTTACTGTTAGTTCGAATAACTTCGGAGTGTCGGGCAGTCGGGCCCGAAACCCGCGCAGATGAGGCCGCAGGTAGGTAGATATAGCTCTACAAGGTTATTTTGGCGCGTGGCCAAAATTGGAACTAACGCCGCCATCTTGTTTTTTTAATACATTTCAAGTGACATTTTACAAAACGATTTCACGAATTTTTATCGGCCGTGTCAACATCATTTGAACGCCAAAAGATCCTTGTAGCAGTGTTTGTACAGTCGAGAGAATTCGTTCCTGACACTGTCGATAGAATTCGTTCTTGACACTGTCGATTGGACAATTTCTAGTCGTAATAAGAATCAAATTCACAAAACACACATTGATTAGTATGAAACTGACAAGTGTTAAGAACGCATTCTCTCGACGCCGCGCCGGTCGGACTGTAGTTCCTGTGGTACAGTCAACCATAAAAGTGTGTGGAGAACTGGAGAATGTTACAAAAATAAAAAAAAAAAAAATTGGTGACGATTACAGTCCTTCCGCAGAAATTCATTTCTCTTCCATTTTGTAGCTCTGTCGAAATCGCAGTGATCTTTATTTTTGTTTTTATAAGGTTGCTGTTGGGTTGCTGCTGTCATAGGTAAAATAACTGTGAAAGGAGTTGAAAGGACTATAATTATCAAATTAAAAATATATTTATCTAGAGTTGACAATAATTTTAGGCTTTTGAATTTAGAATTACCTATATATTTAACTTGGTCGCGCTACTATCTTGTTTTTCTTAAGTAAGTACCTTTTAGTATTTAAGTTAACCATTTGGTACCTTGGCTTTTGGCATTGGTGTGACATAATAATATATTTCCAATACAAACAGAATATCCATACTTAGTATACTTAATTAACCTAATTATATAATTACATTATTGGTGATAATTATTAATTTTTAAAACGAATAATTATTATTTTAAGTAAGACATTAAGGCCCACTTGCGCGTTCATGGTTTAGCTAAATAACATGTGACATCTACCGACCCGCACTGGGCCCGCGTGGTGGATTACGGCCCACTCCCTCTGACCGAGATGAGGTCTGTATCCCAGCAATGGGAAAGTTATAGGCTGAATATGCTAACAGCTAACTCAGAGTTAATTCAAAGAGAATCATTGGATTCACCCTGAATTAGCTGTTAACTCCGAGTTAGCTGTTAACGCGCAAGAGGGCATCAAAATTAAAAAAAAACTAGTTTTTTGTTTTTACCGGGCGAGGTGTGTATGTCGCCCTGAGAGTTCCATCTCAAAGCTTGCTTGGCTATCCGAATTTTCAATTCCGGATTGAAGGACAAACTTAACGTTTCAGTGTAAAAAGAACTTATCGAAAAAATATCGAACAGTGAGAATACAGAGGGGAGGACCGATTTGAATGACTATTTCAATTTCAACTTGATACCTCCACGCGTTCCTGAGAAAAAGGGTCTTGACGGACTACGAAGTCATCCTATAAGAGTTCCAATTTTTCATTTTAGATACGGATCCGTATAAAAGATTATTTGAATTTGTTATCTGCCCATCTGTCTGTCTGTCACCTTTTCATGCCGTAACGGCTGAACAGATGACAGGCGTACGGATAGGTCATAACCTGAGTTAGGACATAGGATACTTTGAATCCCGGTAGAACAGTCTTGTCATAATTTTCGATCTTTACGCGGGTGAAGCCGCGTGCAAAACCTAGTTTGAAATAAAAATGGTCGAAATAAATACTAGTTAGCTATATTTTTTTTAACTACACGATCACTGTAACAGGCCAACAATTCAACATTTTATTAAAATGAATTACGAGGCGTGTGTTGGTCTGTTAGAATTCACTGAAATTATATTTTAAACGTAGTAGATTTTATCGGTCCATTCTTCAATTAATGTTAAGACTTGAACATTCACTTGTAATGAGCATTTTAGCGAATGTTACATTACAGAATAATAAATGGGAGCGTTTTAGCGAGCATTCTAGCGAGCGTTTTAGCGAGCGTTCTAGCGAGCGTTCTAGCGAGCGTTCTAGCGAGCGTTCTAGCGAGCGTTCTAGCGAAAGGACAGCAAAATTTGCTTCGAGCTTTTTGTGAAGAATGTTTTTTTGCCGAGCATTGACTAGAACATTCGCTAGAATGATCGTGAAAATGTTCGTGGCGATGTTTGGCTCTATGCTTGGCTCTGTTCGTTGTTCAGTTCGACAAATCTAAAAATGGCGAATGCTTGATGTTCTGTTACAAGTGAATGTTCAATTCTATCAGCACCTTAAGGTTACGAACATAGGTACCTAATAAAGTTGAAGAGTTTTTTTTATTTGAACGCGCTAATCTCTGGATCTACCTAGTTGGATTTGAAAAAAGATTTTAACAGAACGTTACGACCCTTAGGAGCCGAGCAGAAAGATAAGTGGATAAATAAAGCACTTTAGGCCATAGAAAAATGCTGAAAAAGTTGCATTTTTATTACCTTTAGATACAATCATATGAAAGAAATAAATTCACACCCCTACTCCGTACTTACACAAGTATTTTCAAAAGTTTCTATAGAGTTATAATGATAACTCTAAAAATCAATCAATATGCCTAGCCTTTTCCCAACTGTGTTGGGGTCGACTTCCAGTCTTACCGGATGCAGCTGAATACCAGTATTTTATATGAAGCGACTGCCTATCTGACCTCCACAACCCAGTTACTGGGTACACGATATCCACGATACTGGTAAGATATTGGTAAGACTGGTTGTCAGTCTTTCGGGCTTCTGACTATGTAACGACTGTCAAAGATCCACAAATGACAGCCGGGACCGACGGCTTAACATGCTTTCCGAAGCACAGAGGAGTCTCGATATCTAATGGATGGTGGGTGGCCACGGACCGACCGCAGCAAGCGTAGCTTAACCTTCGTTCGACCCGTGGGGCTGTTATTATTTAGTCACGCACGAACCTCTCTCTCTTTGATGACAACTCTGTTAAATTGTCCCAGATTTATTTATTTAACGGTTTATGTACACACATATAAACAGACAAGAAGAAAGGAACAGAAAAATACGTACAAAGGTGATGCTTATTTCTAAAGAAATCTCTTCCAGCATACTTGCGATAGGAAAGTAGTTAAAGAGATGTTGACAACGTGTGTAAGAGTAGAAGAGAAAATAAAATACATAAAATAAAAACACTTAATTATTCACTAATTTAACTATAAACATACAATATGAAAATAAACTTACATAAGTATATACTTCTAAAATAATTATCACTAAAATATTTGGTCCACCTATGAAATCAGCGTTTTGTATGGAGAATTTTAAAGAAGTTGCATTTTTCATACTAACATTTTCTTAATTTATATAACAACCATGAACACTAATGTTTTAAAACTTTTATGCGCGAATGTTTAAAAACTAAGATAACGTAATTATGCCACTTAGATTAAGCGACAAAAATAAGTTTTGGCTAAGTTAAAACAAATAGTGGTCATTTCTGCTAACAAAATAAGGAGTAATTTTTAAGGTATTTTTATGTTTAGAAAACTATAAGTAATAAGGTTTCTTTACTATTGGTAGTTGTCTATGATGGTCATTATTCGATATAATACCAAGCAATTGACGAATATTTTAAATCATAGAAGTGACGAGGTTCTCTATTTGTGAGCAAAAAACGCCAATTTCATAGGTGGGAACCCAATATACTTAATATATTACACTAAATTACACTTAATTTATTTTTTACATAATAAAAATATGTAGCATACTGTTTACCCATAAGTATTTAACAAATATTGGCGAATAGGTAACTATACTAAGTAGGTTATAAATGTATTTATTTGAAGAACGTAGTATATCTTTTACAATATTTGATACACTAGGTACTAATTAAATGAACTAACTAACTATACAAATATAAGAAGGGGGTCTGGGGGGGGAACAACCATAGGGCATAAAAAAATTCGTCCGCATCGCTGTCAACAGGAAAAGTGCCCAAAAGGCTGGCAGCATTGCCACGCTGTATGGCAATGCTGATTCTCTGGCCGAAGAATAGGCCAGCCTTCTGGTCACATGAAGAGTCGACCAAGGTTATAAATTAAATAATATTATAAAGAGGTAAGGGAGTTTGTATTGTAGCGGGTAATCTTCGGAACTGCTGATACGATTCCGAAAATTCTTCCACTAATAGGAAGCTTCGCTATTGCCGAGTGCCATAGGATATGTTTTAATGATAAAACATGCGCACGAAGCCGCGGGCAGAAGCTAGTGTTTTATAATTTTAATTTGCCTAAACCCCTTTAGAAACCAGTCCTATGCTCCGACTTTGACTGCCATAGGTTGATCAGCAACAAGCAGCTGTCCCATTTTGCGAGAATTACATAATTAAAAAATTACATGACGCCATGTTTCCCCGAGAGGTTGGGCAGCGGTATATCTATACTGCCCTGCTAAGCTGAAAGACGCTATCTCAATCGTAGTAAGTTTTGAGAAAATTTACTTTTCGTTAATTGTAATTTAAAGAAACATATGGAAATAAAAAGCTTCTGAGTGTTTTTTTTAATTTTTTTTGTTAGATAGCGATATTTGGCTTTACCATTAGATGCGAAATTGTTATAGCTATTGAATGGCATAAAAAAAACTAAAAGGGTGTATCTCTGAGATAGCGCCTTTTGGCTTAGCAGGGCAGTATAGTACACCCACATTTCGAAAGTAAACTTTTAAGTCCAATGTAATAGGGGGCGAGACTAGTGCATCAACCGGGCACATTTCCAGACTTCAGGCTGCTACTGAGAAATTCCAGACAGAAAAACCCCATAACATGTTGCCCGACCTGGGAATCGAACCCAGGACCTCATGCTCAGCAGTAGCGCTTGTGACCACTAGCCCAACGAAACAGTCCTATTTTTTACCGAGTACGGCAAAGCCAAAGGAACGGTTATGATTTTAGCAGTCTATGTATGTAAGCATGTATGTTATGTAAGTCTGTTTGTATTTATGTGTGTTCCACCGTAGCGCCCAAACTACTGAACCAGTTTTGATGAATGAAGTATCAATAGATTTGTAATAATGGTCTGGGTAATTTAAAGCTATATACATACATTCTCTCTAAAAATTTGTATAAGTAGTGTATATTTCTGACCTCGAAACAAAATTTATTGTGATAATCATGACATGTTTGGTATCAAAAGAAAGGTCTTGACGAGCACATTGAAATATGTACATATATCATATTGTCTAAGTAAGTAAATATGTTTAAATTGTTAAAAACAAGTAAAAGTGAGACTGTTACGTACTATGGCGCGGGTGTAAAATTAATACCAATTATACATAAAAAGCATTATTAAAATGATACCAACCATAGTAAACCATGGGTGCCAGGAATACCTACAAAATTATAATGGCATGCGTTAACGGCTTTACCTTGACCATTTTTGTCCTATGGTCTCGATTTCTGTCTGAAACATTTTCGTTTCGTACTTTTTAAATCACTTTTATTTTTCCGTAGGTACTTAGAGTTAGTTTTTTAAACGAATTTTTTTATGTAAGTATTATTCAATATATTATGCATCGCTATATCCTTATGTATCGAATATCGAGTGGTTCGGCAATAGTGAAGTTAATTCAGTTAATCGTTTCTAATTGCACTAATTACTTGCAATATTCCCATCCCATCACATTACGTTAAGTTGTGCTGTGTATCATATGCTTGCATAGTCGTGGAATGTGTAAGTAGGTACTTACGTAGCAACTAATCGTAAAAATAATGTAGGTAAGTAAAAAAATCTACTAAGTAATAAGAAATTTTCCTTCTACATATTTGGTTTAGGCCTTGAAGCCCTCACTTAACACATAAATCGCTAAACCCACAATAAAACCTTTAAATCTGATTTTGTCTACATTCGAAATCAAGAAGCGAAAGTGCAATCACAAATATAGAAGAATTCATGCAGATAAGCATCGTAATTGAATACGGAGGTATTACAAAGTAAGCAGTCGCTGAGTGCATGTTACAATATCAACAGTTTGTTAAAGAATTCAAACACACACACACTGTTTATAAAAAGATCCTATCATAGACGCATGAATATGAAACGATCGTAAAAGCTAGCGTAGGCAATAATAAGTTAATTACATAGTCAATGTTTACAAACGACTGCTAGCGCCATCTCTGGAACAGTGCTAGTAGCGGGAAGCGCTCGGTGGCAGAACATGGTTTCAATGGAACGTGGTTCGAATTTCGTAACCATGCTTTGAAGGATGTCGACATTGGGTACAATTAATAGATGGCGCTTTTTTTTATCTTTTTCAGCATTTTCAGTTTGACACACCAACGGAAAGAAATAACGGAAGTCATATTTATGTAAGCAGATAACAAGAGCCGAATCATCTAGAATATTTGCAAGTTTTAGAATGTTAGGTCGTATATTTATTTACAAGGTATGTAGGTAACTACAGAACACGGTCAACACGGTACAACGCACAACACGGTATTTTAATTATATGATTGTGTGTGTAATTAACTAATCACTGATAGATACTGACCCCTAATAGATATTGAACTTGTACGTGTGGTGCAAAATGTTAATATAAGTTGTTTTATTAATAAATAAATAAATAAACAAATACTACAAATAGTGTTTTACCAGCTGTGATTTTCAGTCGTGGTTTTAAGACCCTAAAAAGTATTTGCTACGACTCGTAGCAACTAGGGCCTACGAGTTCTACGACCCAGCTACGAAGTTGGCGTTCAGTCCACTAGGTGGCTCTGATGTTACCTACATTTTCTTTATCAGTTTGTACTACTTCGGTTAGAAGTTACATTCGAAAAGTAGGTTAAGATGGTGATAAACGGGCGTGGCAGATGTCACTAGTTGACCACCTCAGACATAAAGTATGGAACAGATGCCACAAAAAAATTAATGGCGTAGATGTAGGTATGTAGGTAAGTATATTAGTCCGGGGAAGTTCGCCGAATTTTAGGCTAACTTTGCATTAATTTAAAATAACGATTTTTTTCATTTAACGTGTAGGAAGTATGTTAAAATGTATACCGCGAAAAGTTCACCCCCGCGTGTACGTTTTTTTTTTAAGAATACTTTGTACATGTTTTTTCAATTTTACTTGGTAGAAAAAATATTAACAGATATGTTTATATGGAGTATTTGTCGAAGAGGTATTATTACAAGTAGGTTATTAAACAAATTCGTCCACGGATATTTCGATAAAAATAAAATTACGAATTTTTAAAATGTACTGTATTTGTTAAACTAGCTTTCGCCCGCAGCTTCGCCCGCGTGGAGGTTGGAAGTTATCCCACGGGATCGTACTACCGGGATAAAAAGTATCCTATGTGTTAATCCAGATTATAAACTGTGTCCCAAATTTCATCCAAATCCATTCAGCCGTTTTTGCGTGATTGAGTAACACAAACATACATTTATTTATTTATTTATAGTTAATTAAAACGGTACAACACCAATTACATTAATTAACATAGAAATATAAAAAGATTAATATTGTCAATTTTTGAATATAATTAAACTAACATGGAACAGTGGACTCCCTTGCATACGTTCTCTCACAGAACACCAGACATATACGCATAATTTTATTCCATTCATCCGCAAATACATCGCATTCAGGGTTGGCAGTCAGAAGGGCGTTGAGCATCTTCAAAGTACGACACACTGGAGATTCAGCTCTGGCAACAGTTTTCGATGACGGTTGCGCAAATAGATTGCGCCGGCGGCTGGGACGGTGTCCGATGTATTTGTCGGGCACAAATAGTCGGCAGAAAAGGCCATGGAGGTCTGGGCAGTCTATACGTCCCCGTAAGGTTTTACAGGCTACCGTGAGCTGATCAAGGCCTCTTCTCACCTCCAACGAATTAAAACCCAACATCCCTAAAAGAAAGTTGGTAGGGTACATATAGGGAAAGAAATGGTATAACCTCTGGAAGAGGCATCTTAAGAAGGTTTTCTGTACCTTTTCAAGCATCAGTGTTTGGGTCGCGGTATAGGGGTGCCAAACACAGGCACTGGACTCGAGTTTGCTTCGAACCAGAGTGGTGTACAATAACCTAATAACATTAGGATTGCGAAAGTCGCGAGCATTTCGCAAAACAAATCCCAGGCGCCTGAAAGAATCCTTCGCAAGGGTAGAAATGTGATCTCTAAAAGTAAGACAGCGATCGAAAGTCACTCCCAAGTCCTTTATGTTGGTGATACATACTTTCACCTAGCTATTGTACCAACCATTGCTAACCAGCAATGGTTAGTTTTGGATTTTTTTAGCCTACACTGTCCCACTGATGAGCACGGGCCTCCTCCAAATCCTTCCAAGCATCCTTTTCCAAGGCGTCTATCTAACCCTTGCGGTGCGAGTCTAGGTCGTCTCGCTACCTCTTTATGGGCCGACTTCGGCAGCGCCGTCCATCCTCAGGCACCCACCGTATGGAGACTGTTGCCCAACGGTCACTTTGTATGCGTCTGACATGACCCGCCCAATCCCATTTTAGCGTGGCAGCCTTTTTGCCTACGTCTAAGATCCCCGTTTTGGAGCGCAGCGTAGTGTAACGTATACTGTCAGTTCGTTTTTCGCCCATAATTCTGCGCTCCATTGCTCTTTGGCAAACCCCCAGCGGAACTTTTCGACTCGGTGAACGACCTGAGATCTGAGCACCGTTACGGTGCTCAGATCTCAGATCGTTCACCGAGTCGAAAAGTTCACCGAGAGTTCACCTACGGTAGGTGAGGACGGGCAGAATACACATATCGATGAGTTTTCGCTTCAGGGCGATCGGTAGGTCGCTCTTCATTAGCGTCTTGATGGACCAGGTGCTGTGCCGGTACTGTTATGGTACATAGTTCTTAAGATAGAAGAGAAGAGAGAAGTCTATATATTGATGTTCCAGTTCTTGGTTTTCTAATGATTTGAATATTTCGGAGTGTTTGATGCTGTCGAATGCATAATCTACGAAGGCTAAGTATAATGGTTTATTATATTCTGAATATTTTTCTAGTAGCTGGTTCAAGGTCTGTACGCTTCAGTCGTGATTCGATCTTAAATCGTCGTACGCGTGTTGCCAGGTCCAGTTTCTGGTGATTGTGGTAGCCGGATCTCTTCCGGGGATTCTTAGCACCTCTTTCCTCAAGATGGCCTTGACCGCTACCGTAGCTAAGGGTAGGTTGGCCGCCGGGCACCAGGGGCTATTTGTTTTTGGTGCTTGTCATTTTTGGGGGGGTTTGCCAGAATCGCCACGCTTGGCAGACGGGTTGGCGATAGCAGTATGGTGTTAAAAAAGCATAGAGAAAGCCGCTGCCCAATCTCTAGTAAGTCCCTTAGTTGCCTTATACGACACCCACGGGAAGAAATATGGCACCACACTAACATTTTAACTAATATTAGAACTAGAAACTGAGTTTGTTTTTTACGCTTTCACGCTAAAATGGCTGAACGGATTTGTATTCACATGGGTAGATCTGGACTTTGGTTAGGACATAGGATAATTTTTATCCCGATATTCCCATGGGATTGAGAGTTATGCGGTTGAAACCGCGCGACGCAGCTAGTAATAACTAATAATTGTGTATTGTACACTTTTTTAAATACCGATTTGTACATAATATACAGGGTGGCAGGGACATCCCTGCCACCCTGTATTCCCATATTTTGTTATAGAACTTTGTAGGGAAAGGTAACGATCGCACAAAGCGCCAATAACAACACCAATATTTAAATTTCTATTTATTGATTCAATTTGAACTTCGAACTCACAATAAAATGCAGCACAGTAAACACAAAAATCATCAAACCATTTATTATTATGTAGAATACTTATTAAAATACGTGAAACAGTGATTGGAAAAAGGTACAGAAACCAGGTTTTAGGTACATACTACTAACATCGAATATTGTTGACGAACGACAATAAATTTAGATCGATTGAAAGTAGACATGCTATACCGACGAGAAACAGCTGATTTTGAGCAAAAAGTTTTGTTAAAAAAATAAGTGGTCGGCTCGTTACCATCATTATTAAAAATACATAGCGGTTACTTGATGCGGGATTAAACTTACGTTATACACAGTGAGTAACTTACGTAAATGCCGTACGTTAAGCACGGGCGGGCGCCTACTCGCACCTCTTTCGCTACGAGACGAATGTCTAACAGCACCATCTGTTATTCAAACCTCGTACTACGTCGATGACAACAACGCCATCTATCCTCAATTCAAGCAGATGGCCATGCGCAGCGAAATAGGAGCAACAGAGCGCCGTGGCGCATCTGATATGACTTCATTTGTAGTAACGCCACAACACCCGTAAATAAATAGAAATAGTGTATATAAATTAGCTTATGTAACAAATAAGCTTAAATGTATATAATACTGAGGCAGAATTACATCTTAACTACGACGTAACATTAAGTGTGGTACGTGGGATTAGACACGAGCGCAAGCCCTTACTTTATACGGACGAATGCGATATATAATTATATTTTGCTTTATATCTATGTATCTGACGCTAAAACATCTATATAATGTATTACTTTTTGTACATCTACTTATATATTAACCGTACATACACCCACTAAGCTTATTTGCCTCGCGACCGCGTACCCAAGGTGCACACAACCATTTGCCGAAAACTGCCAAAAGTAGATGCCCCTGTTGCCTTGACTAGATAAACAAATGTCAGCACGACGTGATTGCGCAGGCGCAATAGTCACACGTGGTCGAGTACTCTAATACAAAACGCACGTTGAGTACACGGCGATCTTTCACGTCGGGAACTTGAGTATTGTCCCGCGGGCGAACGGGAAGGATGCATAGCGACCATGAGAGAGAAAGAGACAGATTTATCGACAACTTATCATCACTAAATTATTATGAAGGAATGTTTCAGAGTAATCAAAGACTGAATAGAAGATCGTTCACCCGCGCCGGCTATGCCGCCCGTCCCATCGCTAAGTACACATTAATTATTAAAATATATTTTCGCATTTATTACATAAAATTCACGTTATGTTCTACCTACGTTAGAAAAGTAAATGAAAGCGGGCATTAAGTGTAAGTAATTTAGGTTCAAATTTGTACGCGGAGCCTATATACACAGCGTACCATGGACGTTTGTTCCACTCGCCCCAGTGGTAACATTCAACGAACCGTACAGGGAAACTATAGCTAAACGATAGACAAACTAAAACTGAGATCATCTGAGTAACGACTAACAAAACGCACCAAAGGACCGAGGGGTCCGTCGGACGTCACCACTGCGGGAGCGGCATCAAAAACTTAATTTAAAAAACTCGACTACAGTGACACTTATGAATTCTAGGACACTAGACAAAAAAACTTAAATCTAAGTCCTTAAAATTATAATAAATATTTTGGTGCAAAGTAAATAACAAAAAATAAACCGTTATCACTTCCAACCTTAACAGTATGACTGACCGCGTTACCGCAAACGAATATTCCCACTAATCACACAAGCTTTATTCAAATGAATGTTTATAACAAAGGGTCTCCCCCACCGGAAGTGCGGTCTCGCCGAACAATATATAAGTAACACACACATTCATTCCATAAAGAATTACGCTGAGGACAATAGATAAAGGTGTAGGGTAGAAAAACACCCTGTCTCTAGGGGCATCTAGCACACATCACAAGGATTTGGAACTCTGTCTATTTCCTTTGGCATCAACAGCATCTCTGAGTATTGTGTCGATATTGCTCTAAGTTTTTTTTCTCCTAGATGAGATTCCAAGTTAAGGACACTGAAGAGTTACTCCAAAGGAAATAGACTGAAGAATTGGCCGAAAGGGACACCATAACAACCTATAGCACTCCCGTCCAAAGTAGACCTGACGATACATACAAGTCAAGTCACTTGGCTGGACGTGACGAACCTCGCACTCCTAGCGGGGATGTAGGGGGAGGGAAAAGGGAAGGGGAGGGGATGGTTAGAGGCGGGAATCTACTCTTTGACCTCGAAGTACTTGTAGGTCGGATTCTCGTAGCCGTTGATCTGCATGTTGGCTACGTGTCGCTCCTCAGGAGTGGGGGCGACGGCGCCGGTCTGTTCCACCTGGGGTTACGAGAAATATCTTATTATTTATATGCCCAAAATTCTATAATAATAGACATCGTGGAATCGTTAAATATTTAGATTACACGAGTTGATGTTATAAAAACGAAATTTTGAATTGATACAAAATCATTGCTTTACTAAGAGTTTTGAAAAACACATGTCGGGAAGACTTCTAATTTTCCAAACGCGAGTTTATAATAAAATTCTGAACTTTTTATGTGCACAGTATTCTTCGGTTATGTGGTCTCCAGTGCCACAAAATGAGCCTAGCTCATAACTTTTAAGAAGAGTTAAGGATAATGTCGCTACACACTAACCTGCACGAAGCCCTGAGCAGGCGGCGCGCGGTCGCGGCGGCGCGCCACAGCGAGCGCCACGCAGGCGGCGGCCGCGAGCGCCGCGCCGCCCACGCACAGCGCGGGGTACAGCGCGCTGGCCGAGCCGGGCCCGGCGGCCAGCCCCGCGCCGCGCACGGTGTAGCCCTGCAAGCGTAACTAGGGGTGAGTTTGAGCATCAGTTTGGTCCTTTCATCCTGAGGACCAAAATGACTTGAAGCAATTTTGTAATTTTCTAAAAGCTAGAAATTCAAGTGGAAACCGAAAAAAAAAAAATATGGGGCTAAAGTCTCTTGATCCAACCATCGAGAGACTTTAGCCCCATTTTTTTTTTTTATTCAACATTATGTTCAGCAACATTCTTTTGTTTTGCTGGTAACAGTAAAACGTATGCAATGTTGTCAACAACATGTTTCCTTCAACACAAAAACATGCTGCTGTATTTAAAAATGTTGTGCAACTTTTGTTTACCATGTATGAGTACGGGACACATCAATCTCGGAAGAACAGTTACGTTATTAATCTACTGTGTACTCACAGGCTGCGAGTGCTGCAACTCGTGCTTGAGTGCGTGCGCGGGCGGTGGGGGCGCACGTTCTTCCGCATGCTCTAGAGCCGCGCGTAGACCTTCGCCTTCCGTCTGTAAGAGGACCAACATCATATTATTATGTTATCGATTCCTCTGCCAGTTTTGTCTCTCCGTAAACTATTGGTAACCTTTATATTACTCACCTCGCTAGTGGAGCGTCGGCTGGAAGTCTCGCTGACCTCGCCGGTCTCCGCGGTCTCGCTCTCTGGTACATCAGTCACCGTGCTGGTGATAATTTCCTAAAACAAATAATAGGCATCATCAGTTTAATTAACATAAAATGACTTGATAATAACATAAAATACTTAATCATTTAAAGTTGTAAGGAGCCTGGCTGCTATCAAATTCGTTAACATTAACCTCACTCAATCCTGGTGAGGACCAAGCAAATTAGAGAATGCAATTGAGGACGCAAAAGCAACTGCTTGAGTAAAAGGCTTTTCAGCCAGGATGAGTTAGGCAGCTAACTGAAAAGCATGTTCAAACCCTTGGCCGTAATGAGGTACTTACAGTAGTAGTAGTATCCTGTGAGAAGGCAGCATGGGTGGTGGAATCGTGTGACGTAACAGACGCAGCAGAGGGCATGGGCGACGCACTGGCAGACGCAGAGGGGGGTGCGGAGGGGGGTGCGGAGGCGGAGGGGGAGGGGCCGCGGGTGCTGCTGGACGAGGGATCCTCGATCTCACTGGCTTCACTCGCTTCGTCGTCGGCTTCTAGGCTTTCCTTGACGCCGTTTGAAGTCTGAAAGGCGATAGTGCCAAAAATTTTAACGACGAAAAAGTTAACTAATGGCAATGATTTTTGGGGTTGTCGACGTGCTTACTGGCTTGACCCAATTTTAATCAATGATGAATACTAGTTTTTAGTAAATCTAGTAAACTCCTTAGAAAGGGACTGGTCAATATTTCAAAGGATGCTTACCTTAGCCCGTTCATTCTGGATGTCCTGTCGCTGTCGGGTGCGCTGGTCTCGCTTAGCGTTGAGCTGGTCGCGGGCTGCCTGTTCACGTTGAACCTCGGCCTCAATGCGGTCCAGTAACAGCTCCTCAGCTTCAGGGGTCATCGACATCAGGGACACCGCCATGTCGTCCTTGGATTGCATCGACTAGAATGTTAGAATTTATCTTGTGTCACCAAGAGCCGAAGTGTAAACTAGATTTAATAGCTCTTGGTAACCAGAGAGGTAAGGAAAATGGAAAGATGATGTATCTTGGTACTGTATGCTAGAGAAGGGCTAGATATACTAAGGTAGACTGCAGAATTCAAGATTCAAGGTATTAAAATGATCACCATTTGGATACCATCGAAAATAGGGATAGGGAAGATTATTTTTAAGGAATCTTTTATTAAGTGAGATCTTATTCTTAATACATAGTCATGTTTTATTCCAAAGGTTCTCAAAATAACAGAATTTTCAACCTACATTTCGTACCTGAACGTAGTCTTCAATAGCAGTTCCGATATTGGCGTACAGATGAGGGCGACGACGGAGAGCGGAGAGGGCACGCTGGAGAGCTCGGTCGGCATCCTGTGTGAGACAGAAGTGTTGTATTAATACATCAACTTAAAGAGTGACAGATTAGGAGAAATGGTAAAAATGCAATTAGATTGGGGTCCATCGCCGTTAACCAGACGTCGGTATTGGTAGAGCTTCGAAATAGGTCACCTATGGTATAATGGGCAAGCGTCGGCCACTTCACGTAGTTTGCGAATGATAGGTCACCTGGTACATATATATCTATACAATGTCTCAAACCTATGTCACGACATCTTCTACGCAGTCTAGTTGCACCCTTAACTTTATTTGCATATCGTATTATGTTCAGTGTGAAGGTGTATGGGGGCACTGCCCATCCGATTGCCCACACGTATATACCTGCAGTCGGTCCGCAGCACTGGAGCGCTCGGCAGCGGCAGCCTCGCGCCCGTTGGCGGCGGCGCGGCGCCAGGCGGCGAGGGCGCCACTGCGCTCTGCTGCCAGCGCGCGGACGAGGCGCTGCAGGCACTTCTGGACGCGGTGAGCCTGTAGAAATAGAACAGTATACATGTACAGTCAGAATTTATGTAGGTATTAGTCTTATCCGTATACATAGATGTAGCCAAATGTTGATCGAAAAGACATTGACTGAGAAATCCCGAAATAGGATCTTTGAGGACGGTAGCTCTGGCTAGATATGACAAATTAATTATGTCATCTAAGAATTCTCATTGTAAGTCTCTCGGTTCAGAGAGTGAGAATTCGTCGATATCCAAAGACAATCACATAAGATAGAATAATAGTAAAGACAAAATTTAAGATTTTTAAATAAAACTTGATAAAACAAGACCTACAAATTTTAAAAACGATGGTATCAACTTAATATCGTATGTCCTTAAAATCACTGTATAAGAAGCTAAAGAATTTGATCATCTTCTTTACAAACTCTTGTAAGATATATTAGTACTTACATTGGGTGGGGTGTCCCGGAGTGAGCGAGTGTAGCATGCAAGTGCGGTGCGGCGACGTTGAGCGAGGTGAGCCAACACACGTTGTTGATGTAAAGCGGCCAGGCGGCGACGTTCGGCTACGCCTTCCTCTTCCAGAGTCTGAGGAACACAATTAAGTATTTAGATAAAGTACAAAGTAAAAAACTTTTCAGCGCACAAATTCATTGTAACTACTTTGCTTTTTTGAAGTTTTTGCGAACTTGAAGGAAGCTAAAGACAAAAGTATATGAGCAAGCAATAAGTTGCCCACTAATCATTTAATTTATTTTTACGGAACTCTATAAAAAACAAATCGACGTAAAATGTTTTGTATTTATATTTTGGTAAGTTACGTTACAGTCATTATATGTTTCAATTACGAAAACTACCTGAATGTTAGACTGGAACTTAGCAGTCATGCGTTGGCGGAAGGTCTGTGCGGCGGCGGGGTCGTTGCTCATCATCTGCTGGTACCGGTCCTCAAGCTCCGACCATTCCTTCATCACCTTGGTAATCTGCCACACACACAAAATACTTACATTCATATTTCTTTAGTTTCAAAACTAAACATGGTTTTCCTGTTAATATTAGACTATCGTTGACCAACTCCTGGCCTCTTATAGCTTATTCTTTATCATCGTATATCAAACTTCATTACCAAAGTACGTATCATTTTGGCCAATCAATCACAATAGCTTACACTAGATTAACTGATCAGTGACTTGATCAGTTCTTCAGAAGTCACTAGTTAGACACTGATATATGATTATTTAGTAGAGTCCGACCCAAGTTTGTTTTCGTTTGCGGCCAAATATATTTTTTTGTAGGCTACCAGCAAATTTAAACTTTCTATTCAAATATTTAAAAAAAGCGATAGTTACAACAAATAACACCACAATAACTGTGCAAATGCAGAAGAAAGTTTAGTTTGACTTCGTTTCAGGTCGAAAAAAAAAATACATTTTCGGTCGCACAATTTTTTTGTCTCTTTAACAGGTCTTACCTTTTCACGGTGCGTCTCCTCCAGCCTCTGCTGCGCATCCTTGTAGCTCTGATGTTCAGTGCGAGGATCAAAGTGCGAGAAGTAAGGGTCGGAGGTAGCAGAAGAAGCCTGCAAACAATATAACAATCAGTCTTAACATTGACGTTGCCACGCTAATGGATCCAACATTAGGACAGAAAATAATTTCTTGTATTGTCTTACTTGAGAGGTTTTGTCTTTCAAAAGTTCAACTTGATTTATTGTTCGAGTACTTCATTTTCTATCTATCTATCTTGAAGGGGATTTTATTCCGCTTCGTCTTCCCATTATCTACTCGAATTTTAATGTTTTAAATGTGCTTATTCTTTGCCCACTTTACAATAATGATGTTGAACTTGAGTTCTTAAATTATAGTTTTGACTTTCATTTAGCTGGTTTTCTCCGTATTTGGTCCTGGTTCTTTGTTGGGGACTAAGAAACAATACTATTAATGGTATAATACAACTTACCGTAGTAGTCGTGGTGGTGGTAGTAGTGGTCGTGGTAGTTGATGGTTGAGATGAGGTCTCAGGACGTGGCCAAGAGTTGTCATCACCATCCGTATAATCATCATCTTCGGCGTCGTCGTCGCGAGATAAGTCTGCATCTTCGTCTTCATCCATGTCTGGAAATTTAGAAGTTTTAGGTTTGCGTTCTGAATTTTTTGCTTCTATGATAACCAGTGCTCCAAAATATTTAAAGATATTAGCTGTATTCATTTGAGAAACAAGCACGAGAACGCACTTGTATAAAGAAATCTTGTCATAAGATTTCGCGAGTGGTCATCTGTTATCTTTTTTGCAGTCATCACCACTATATTCAGTAAAAAAGCACCCACGTTTAGATTTCTTACCGTCATCCGTATCGTCGTCGTCATCATCATCGCTAAGGTTCAGGGTGTCGTCATCATCATCATCATCCAAAGCGTCATCATCATCCAAAAGATCGTCATCACGCTCATCCATCGCTGCTGAAGCCGCAAGCATTTCTTCACCTCCGGGACTGACGGGGACGCCTACATCCATGGGCTTGTGCATCTTCACGTTTTCTGAAAATTGTTGAAAAATTATGAGCTATCTTTGCTAAAGTTTCTTTACTAGCAAAGTAGCAATAGATTTCTATGGGTTTTCATTGTAAACCAATCAACCATTAATCATTCAATTATCCTCTGACTTTTCGGATTCATGTGCGTATTGTATAATTATCACTTGCTTCAAAAACGGTGAAGGAAAACATCGTGACGAAACCGGCATGCCTGAGAGATATTTCTCGACGGCATGTGAAGCTAAGTCAGAGGCCCATGGGCAGCTTTAAAACTCTGATACCAGGTTAGTCACTGACCACACGAAAAGAAGAAGAAGAATAGAAATAGTACTCAGATTTTATGCTGACACTTACCTTTAAAATGCTTTGGGCAGCAGACGAATTCAACACCAGAGAACAGGCTAATTCCGCAAGGCAACAGCATCGCAAAGGTTCTGAGCTTTAGTCCCCTCTGGGCGCAAGCCCGTCCAGCCGTGGCGTTCCACCTCGCAAACTGCCAGCATCGGGACTGGTTGTGGATGTGGTCGAACAGACAGCTTTCCGGCACCAGGAGCGCGTCCGATTGGAATGGACCTTCTGCCGCCAAACACTCTTTGTAGTTATGCATTGTAGGTGGGCGTAAGTGGAATGCGAGGATGAGAGAGTTCAAGCAATACGTATGGGGAAAGGACGGGTTTTAATGGGTGTACACTTTTAGTAGATGACGAAGGTTGGGAAGAGTGTCGCCTTATTATTAATGCTAAAAGTCATAAAAACCAAGACAGTAAACCCCATATTTTCTTGCCACGAGAATTCTCATAGTTCATTTTTATAGCACGAGTGGTCGCTATAGCACAATGATTTAGGCGACCCTTTACAACCCAACCTTAGTCGCCTACTGAATAACAATATACTTTAAACAAACTTCCTTTTAAAGTCGGAAGTCACCTTATAAGTCGATAACCCTATCAAATGACAAAGTAATCATATATCAGTATTAGATACGTACCAAGACAACGGAAAGGCTTCACCCATCGAGTGACCTTGCACTTGGCCGCGTTGCCGGTACCTAGCTTGCACCAGTTGCTGACCTTCACGTAGTGCGAGGCTTCCACGATGTTGGTGATGTCGTGGCTCGGGTATACCTGGAAGGACAAAAAGAATTCAGAATAAATAACCATTTATAGTCAGGTTATCTGAAAGATCATATGGATCCTATTTCTGAATATGTGTCCGGTTGAAGGCAATAGACTTCCTAGCCTCCTAATACCTACATCGGACTTTTACATAACTAGCGAAATGTACGCGAACTGTACGCCTCAGCCTATCCATTCCGGAGAATACTGGGCGTGGTTTTTTGTAAGAATATTTATTATGGTTGGCTAACAACGCGGGGGTGGCCAATTTTACAGACATTAGTCAATTTAATTAGGGTACAATCGAAATTGTCTGGTGGCAGCTGGGAACGGCTGAAACATCGTCCCTTTTATAACCTCTGCCTAGACACATTCCATCCCAAATCAGGCATACCATAAAATAAAGGAATTTGGCAATTTAAAAGGGCCTACATACCCACATAAACATACATACATAAACTGACGACTTTTATGCCATTATGAGGAAGAATGCCGCATCCTTCATAAGCAGAATGAGGGCTAGCAGCAACAGTATTTGGAAAACTCTAGCTGAACAACATGATGCACCAATATTAAAACACTTTGACAGGTTGCTCGTGCGGCAGGGATGAATAATAATGAGGTATAATCAATTAATTAATTAATACTAACCCTTAGTTGATAAGCGCGTATTATTCAGTTAATGAATATCTTAATGACACATTGAAATAATATTTATATATTTTTATAACTATCTGAATAATTAAAATGTTGCTTCCCTAAGACAAAGATATTCTATATTGAACATTTTTTATTTCATCTATTATTATAATACAAAATTGTGACTAAAATCTTTATGTGCCGTCTTAATTGATTGACATATAATAATATATTTGATTTGATTGATTGATATTAAATTATTAACTTAGTGTTTGGCATGAAATTGTGACGTCTACTTACCTATTGACTTTATTTTATATTTTTGTTTTTATTTTGATACACCTAAGTTATTTTGTATGCCATCTGGCGGGACATAGTATGGACCAACATTTATTTTTTATTTATAATATAGCATCTGTATAATTGTACCCTATGTACACAAAAGTAATAATTTGTTTTTTGTACTAACCAGTGGGCCAATGTTGTCAAATTAAATAAATATAATAATAATAATAATTTGTTTTCCCTTTTGTTTTCATAAAAATATTTAAAAATGTAAATGATATGTATATAAATTAAATAAAGGAAATAATAATACATCTGAGCGTAGACATTAACACTATCTCTTTAATTATTTGGCTTGGTACTGGACTACATAGTTATATTTGTATCAGATTTAAATCTTGGTCAGTCTACTTCTATAGTAGAATAACGATAGTGGATTAAGCAGGTAGAATTCTTGCAAATATTGATCGCTATAAAGATATCTGTGAAACTAACTATGTATCTGAATCTGTTTTGCACAAATCTATGCCTTAGTACAGGGGTTCCTAAAGTGTGCGCCACGGTGCCCTGGTGCACCGTAGAGAGTGCGAGGTGCGCCGGGAGGCGATCCTGTTTACCGTTCTTCGGAAACAAAACTGAGGTATTCGCGGTTACAAAATAAAAGCTATAAGAAATTTATGTGAAGCTGGATTTTCAGCTGTAGCTGTAATAAAGAGCAAATATCGATCAAAGATTAATGTGGAGCAAGAAATGAGAGCAGCGGTGTCAAGACAAGATCCCACGCCTTGAAAAGATGTGTGGAGATCACCAATCACATGCCTCACATTGACCAAGTTCCCATTGTATTTTATTTTTTATTTTTCTTAAATAATAAATGTATTCTTGTGTCTATATACAACTCAGCATCATATCGTGAAGCTGAGTTCGTATTTTTGTGCCTATCTCTACCCTATTTCGACTAGAAAGGGCGCCGAGACAAAATATTAAACTTGCAAATGCGCCGCGAACTGTGAAAGTTTGGGAACCCCTGCGGCTTAGTACATTACATAAGACCGTATTATTAATATGTGGAGCTATCGACGTATGGGAAACCCAAAACATTTTAAGGATTAACTACGTAAGAGATGGTTTACGTAACCCATGGAAAATTACCGTGGATGTTAAAATAGTTAAGTTAGCAATTAGTTTTAGCGAATTAGTTGACGGTAAGTGTGTGTACTGTATGTTAAGCGGAACAGTAACGAGATTAGACGGTAAATCGTGCTCACGGGGAGCAGCACGAGGCTATGTCTGTGTGTTCACCACTGGTGTACCTATCATGTACGATTCATTCAATCACTTAGCTTGTTTTGATAAAGGGACAAACAGATACAAACTTTTTATTTATTTTATAGGCTCACCATCAATCAAATACTCATAATATTAAAAAACACCTAGCTTACTATCGTCTAATGTCACATTTTGTTACAGGTAAGCACCACGCACGCGTTAAAATTATGATAGACAATCTAAGGCCGCGCGCACTTTGGTTGCGTTTACGTACGAATTTAACTCGTGCGTGCACGTACGACCATGGTCGTACGAATTGAGTACGCACACTTGATACGTTTTTCTTAAAACTATTTTTTTTTCAGATGTTGGAATTATACGTACGTATACGTACGACGAAGTCGCACCCAGTCGGGATCGTTCGTGCGTGTTCGTTAGTGTACGCACGAGTGAAATTCGTACGAAAACGCATCCAAAGTGTGCGTGGCCTTATACTCAACCGATAAGATATATCTGTTTTCTGGATGACATTATTTTATAGTTAAGAATTAAAGCAACTAATTTCCGTATCCTCAATGTTTTTTAATTAGGATGGGACATCAATTTAATTCCGTAAGTACCTTTGTTAAGGAAAAAAATATCAGGTACCTTCTTGCAGTAGTCGAGGATCTCCATCTTGTCCTTGAGGCAATTGTGAGGCTTGGTGGTAAGGTCGGGCGTCCATCGTCCAGCGGCAGACATGTACTGGGGGTGGTAGGTGCCTCCCGCCTCGCAGAGAACTGCTACCTGGGGCTCTGCCCCGCTGCTAGCCTGCAACAAGGGAAACAACTGATTTAATAAAAACGTCAGTGAAAATGTGTTTCAAATAGGTGAGGTATCGTTGATATTAAACGAAGACGACGGAACAAAGTAATTATTCTCTTGCCCTACTCACAATTTGAATAGAGAATGGGCAACAGCGTTCTCTATGCATTTTAACACCATACTGCGATCGCCAACCCGCCTGCCAAGCGTGGCGATTATGGCAAACCCCCCCATTTGGGGGAGGCCTATGTCCAGCAGTGGACGTCTTTCGGCTGAAATGATGATGATAATGACTCACAATTTATTTGGGGTCGGTGCAACATGTATTTTTCTTCCTTAATCCATACTTCCACAAAGTATGCATTCAAACTATCGATGTTTTATGATCAATGGTGGGTCACATATAGAGGAGCTCGTGGCTAAGTAAAAACAGCCGCACGAGTCGATCCATCACGTTAAGCTACTCTTGCCGGGGTTGGTCCGTGGATGGGTGACCATCTTTACATACCGAGTCTCCTCCGTGTCTCGGAAAGCATGTTAAGCCGTTGGTCCCGGCTGTCATTTGTTGATCTTTGACAGTCGTTACGGGTCGTCAGAAGCCCGAAAGTCTGACTACCAGTTTTACCAAGGGGTATCGTATTACCCAGTTATTGGGTTGTGGTGGTCAGATTGGCAATCGCTCCATGTAAAATACTGGTATTCAGCTGCATCCGGTTAGACTGGAAGCCGACCCCAACATAGTTGGGATAAGGCTAGGCAGATTGATTGGTAGGTCACATCAATCTTACTAGACTCTTATTTTTATTTCAGTATCATAAATCCATCATTGTGATAATCATAATGTTGAAATCAATAAATAAATACAGTCTTTGAACCCTTAACTGATTGATTGAGTCAATCAGTTACTATTCAAAGCTTTTATCCCGTGCCCCGGCGCAATAATAAGAAGTAGGCGATATAATGTAGAGATATACAGAGATAGAATGGATATCGAGTCAGATCCTTTTAATTAGAGAACCTCGTCAATATCTCAGTAACGTAAACAGTACCTACAATTAGTATAAAAATACTCAAAGCCAGACAGGCAAACTCTCAGCCACCTATGTATGTAAGCACAATACCTTACTATAAAAAAGTACTATTAACGCGACCAATCAATTTCCCAAGTTGTCCCAACACTCAGACGCATTCAGATCTACCTGTCAGATTAGTCTAGACAGACCAAAGGGGGGAACGGGGGAGGGCCTAGACTCCCCTTTGGTCCCCTAGACTGGTTATTAAAGAAAACAGACCGGGTCGTTGTTCCCCCGACCGATTAGTATTATTATCTCTGGAACATTGAAATGGGTTTTCAGATATTATCCGCATAAAAATGATAACGTAAAGTAATTAGGTTAAAGGTTCTTATATAAAACCTTTTTGGTATAATTAATTACTTAGACATTTAGGGTTATTAAAGATATTAGAATTCTTGATCAATCTTAGAAAGAAATTAATGAAACATTTTTCGCGGTTTCTAGAAATTTCATAGCCCTTGCGAAACAAAATATACAAACCTAATTTTTATAATTTATCAGCAAAAAAAAAGCACCAAGTAACCAACATAAAGTACAATACTCTGGATAACATTTAAAATTCAAATGCTTTAAAAATGTAACGATATCGTCTGCACGAAACAGAACAAGCAAAGGGCAACAACCCGTAACCTAATACACGTCAGCCCTACGAACGGTTTTCCATTTAGCTTTGCTATACATTGCACTTTCAAACCTATTGTTAATCGATCGTTCGTAAACAAAGAGGGCAATGTACCTTGATAGCAGACTAAGCGTCTAAATAGAAAAAGATATTTAAAGCACCGCTATTCTTGAAATGTAAACAATGTAAGACCAAAGTAAACGAAAGTTAAAAAATGGTGTATCGTATTCAATATGGTAATTCCTAACCATGTTGTTTTAAAAAAGTGTTTCGATAAACCCTAAAATGAAGCAAAGATTTTGTTAATTCAGCCAAAAGGTACGTTTAACCGTTCTACAAAGTCAATTTACAAAAACAATATTATAAAAGGATTAATTTTCGCTTAGCATAATATAGCTTCTGGTTTTCATGAAGGCTGTAACAATAAAAATATATTCCGTCTGTTTTAACGAGGAAGGTATCGTTAAATCTCGTCGTAAAGACGTTTTTACAGTTTGTATGCAAAACTCGAATCGATTTTTCATAAAACGAAGAAAGATTTGTCTTTATCAGATCCTGAAAACTGTGAAAAATTACTGAAGAGACTTGTTTGATTTTTATCGATGGAGGAATATTGCTTTCTTGAAAAACTTTGTACATTTATACGGAAGCAATTTCTTATTCCGGAATACAATTCCACGAAGATGCGGTGTTTTTCACCAGAAGGTAACATTTATTTCATGAACAGAAGATAAAATAAATTTCAAAGTAAATACATTTTTTTCGTAACTCGTAGCACTACATTTTGGATGTCAAGTGGAATTCCGGTAACGTCTTAAAAACTTTGGTGGAAAATGGTGATAATAGAACATACAAAAAAAGCTCTGAATAATTCATAGTTTTTATTTTGCAAATACTGTGTTATATTATTATTCCAATCAAATAAAACTCCTATTTTCCATCGTCGCCATTTTCCACTAATGTTTTTTTCACCAGTTTGCAAGACATTACCAGAATTTCATTTGACTTGTTACAGTTAATTACAGACTTTTCACTTCGCCATCTCTCGGTTAGTTAATTAAAACAGTCCGACATTTTGGTAAAAATTGTTTGTTTTGTATGAACTCAGAAGCGAGTTGGTTTTGTTTTTAGTACAAGTTTTTATAAAACAGCGGCAGCGACTCAAGAGTTTTAACAATTATTATTGCTCTTTGATGTTTTATCAAATTAACGGTCAGCCTTTCTGAAGTGAGTAGAAGAAAGAATATAATGTATTATATTCTTGTGAAAAAACGCTTGTTTAAAAAAATTCCAAACAATTCCAAATCTGGTTTATTTAATTAATTACGTTGATTTGTAATACTAATAACATTAAGTGTTTCAAACACTGTTTTATAATTTTTTTGTTCAGCTAATATTTAAGTAGATTTGTATTTTTAACATTGTTAAGTAGCAGAAGTTTTATTTTAGTGAAATAAACTAATTATCCGTATTAATATCGTGTGTGAACTTATTTGAACCAGTGATCTAACACTAGCAAACACATTCAAAGGGAACTTACAGACGTGTTATGGTGACTTAATTCAAAGTATTTTGATTTTTGTAAGTACCATCTTGATTTAAATAATTATAATAATCTCGTGAGATATAATGTGAGGCTTTAAGAGTAGGGGAAGACCAAAGAATAGATGATATGGCTAGGAAGGGGGTGACTACCCAGATGATGACTAATTGAGAAGTATGGAAGAAAAAGACATACGGTTACGCCGACCACAAATTAATTGGCCTAAAAGGAACAGAATGATGATGAATCTCGTGGGATAGAATTAGCAAATATAGCCGTAATTTCTACTGAATCCTAAAACATTTCACAAAATATACTAGGCTCACATACATCTAAACAAGTTGCTGCCACAGCCAAGTAAATAACAACAAAACTTCTAACATTTCAGTTTCAATTGTACAAACTCGTGGGTGCTTAGTACAAATGATAGGTAGTTTCTTGAATAGTTCTTAGGTATTAGTTAGGGCACGTCTTCAGAACTTAGAACTTAGCTCGTTAGTACACTGAGTGACAAGAGCCATCCACTGTAAAGTTTAAGAGGGTAGGTAGTGTAGGTACAACGAATTTGTCAAATCCCCTTAGTTTGACAAATTTGTGTGACGAACACATAAAGCCAACTCAAGTATAATGAGTCCCCGAAACGATCAATTGCAATTGTCAATTTTTAGGAGATTAATGCACATTGATACGCACATTGTTCATCTACCAAATGCAATTGAAGCGATTGACAATATTAATACAATTGCAATTGAGTTTTGGTAGACGATCAATTTGGTCTGCCAATGAGCCAAATTTCCTCCTAATCCGTTCAGCGTCAGCCGTTTTAGCGTGAAAGCGTATCAAACAAACAAACTCACTTTCGCATTTATAATATTAGTTAAGAAGTTAATATTAGGATGCCTAGTTTTTCTTTGGAGTCCTAATCAAAAGCAAAATGCACACAGCGATCAATTCAATTTGCTGAACCAAGAAAACTTCTTGAACGACTTGACATTTCTGTTTTCTTTGGAAAAATAATACTGCTATTTGAAAACAGAACAATAAACATTGAATAAATACAGGCTGCTCCATTTAAGTCGGACTTGTCGACTACGAGTCGGTACACGATGGCTTGAGTCGACGGCAGCGGAGGAAAGCCGAAGAGGAACGGGGGAACGGGAGACGGAGGAACGGAGGAACGGTAAGTGCAAACTCTAGTATTGTAAAACGGAAAGTTCTTAGGAATTAAGTACGTTCGGAACAGGGCTGCTACTAGCCTATTTAATTCCCGATATTGCGCAAAACCTCTTGGTCAGAATTAGGAATAATTTTAATAATTGAGTCTTGTTCGGTCGAATTAACATCTAGCTCGGTTTGGTGGAATTAGGGTCAATTAATTAATGGGTTTCTGTAACTATAATTTTGGTTAGGAATGTTTACTGTTTAAACAGACTTTGTGAATCGTTGTTTAACTAAATTTGATATTGGTATTCTCATAATAAAACGAACTACCACGACGACTACTCCCTTCGACGACTTCCTTCCTTCTTCAAATTTTAATGTTACTTTGCTTTTTATTGTTTTGTATTTTTTATTTATGTTTAGTGTGTTTTTAGTTTAATGTGTGATTTCCTGTGCGAGTCTCAATAAATACTTTTTTTTTTTCTTTCTTTCTAACTAAATTCGTTGTAAAAAATAATTTTGTCAAGTAGATTTATAACTTTAAATATATATTTTTTTTTGATGATATTCTTAATGATTTCATTTTATGTATATACTACGTATTACTTTAACATCTTAAATATATTATAAAATCTAACACAAAAATATAAATCTAATGTATGTAAGTAACACTCAAATAATTTAATGCCTACTTAAGTATATGAAAATAGTTAATAAAATAGAAGGTATTTATTACGCCGTAATAAAACTATCAGATTCAGTGAGTCACGGATTCATGCTAACCCTGCAAAGTTATAAACAACTGCGTGTATCAGGTTCAAGACTTTAAGCCTTCCACACCACCCTGTAGGTAATAAAAGCTAGTAAAATATAGCGGGATACTTTACCCGTCATACTATACGAGATTATGTTAGAATTAAGTGCCCGCGTGATTTATGATGTTAGTACATATTTTTATGACTTAAATATTAAGGCTAAGAAACCCTAAACTTTCAAGACTCACTTATAGGGTTTGGGTGGGTACTTCTTAAATGGTACTAAGCGACATTTTGTAAATTTACGTATTATAAGTATTATGTGATCACTTGGTAGTAAATAACATACTTGTATTAAACATCACATTTATATTCAACGAAGGTAGGCAAGGGGGTAGGCAGAGGAGTAGACCCCTATTTCAACAATAGCCTATTGCCATGAAGCAGGGAGTGATCAAGACTATTGATTTACGTGTTCTGAATATCATTGTAAATCAAAAAAACGTGGGCGGTCGGGGGACCCCCGTTAGGAGCGAAGTTCCTTCTCACTTATGATTTAAAACAAAAACAAAATGTTTGCAGCCGCCATCTTGAATTTATATTTTGACCTCAGCACCTTCGAAATCTATGCAAATGAACCCATGAAAAACATAGAAATTTTTCACAACCGCCATCTTGGATTTTCACTATCGGCTTTAGCACCCTCGTAAACTAGAAAACTTACAATTTATAAGGTGCTAGCTGATATGCCTCAGGCATTAAGTCCGCCTTTACGGATTTTTTTTTACTTGTGCATAAAGTTTAAATAAATAAAAAAATATAATCACTCATGTAATCTATTCAACAAATAAATACTTGCATAAATTTAATCATCGCGAAAGTAACATCATGGCACCTGCTCTCACACACGAACACAAAAAGCTCCTTACATGGTTATTAGAAATACGTAGCCCCTACAAATCTGCCATTATGTTAAAAGCTTAATTAAGATCGTGCCGTGACGTATTAAATTTAATCATTTCGTAATTAACGATCGCTAATGTTGAGGTACACTTCATCACCTGAGTTTTGAAGAGGGTTTTATGGGGAAAGGTAATGTTTATATGACGTCAGCTTTTAACAGCTATTTTATTTTAAAGTACTGTTTTAATTGCGCGTGAATCAACGTTGCTTTAGTAATTTTTTTTGTCAATCAAACTCGTAGACCTTTTTATAGTAAGTTGTCAAAGTCACCTATGAACTTAAGCAATACTTGAGGAAATCCCTTAGAAGATAGGCTGTCTTCAGTATTTCGGTTATAATACTGAAATATCTCATTACACCTATACTCTATTGATGAAATGATTTTATTTTCTGTAAGTAGGTTTGTTACAAACACTTTTACACGACACTCATATTTTAAAAACTAGACGAGGTCGGCCTTTCCTATCTGACTACTCTAAGAAGAAAGGCCGAAGCAAACTCAAAGCTCTGCCTTGCAAACTGAAAGTCTGAAACATGGCAACGCTGCGTAGTAGCAGAAATATGATGATAGAACAGTATGATGGTAGAACTTCCCCGATCGAGCTCCTTTACAAAAAGCTTAAACATATTTAGTAGTAGTCTAGTCTGGATTTAAGCCGGGTTGATATCAATAGGCTAGCTCCCTATTACATGGGACTTTTGACGTTCAAAAGTGTCTTTTATGTGCCTATTTGAAATAAATGATTTGACTGTGACTTAAACATAACTGGCGAAATATGGGGGTACTATAGGTACACCTCTGAGACTACAGGCGGAGATTACAAGCGTGATGTGATGTGTGTGTAACTATAATGCATGAACTTCTTTCTTATTTTCTAAACCCATTGTAGGTAACTTGTCTCTGTCAACCTATTACAGGCATCCCTTTACGAGAACACAGGCGTGACAATTACATTTATCTAGTTAATTATTTTATTAGCAGCCCCTGCTGCTTTTGCAAGCGTAAAATTAATTCTACTGAACCTTTTTCCCCCAAAATGATTAAAAACGTTGGAAGTTTTCGGAATTAACCTACATAACAGAGACATGTACAAGTTGGGAAAGTTTTTAGGGAAGTACCATATATACCCCAAAGCTTATGTGGTGTAGATGTTTGCCGAGTCTTGGGATTAAATATAGCCACTCAAAAGAAAAATTAAAATGGCAACCAATAAAAAAGATGTTATAAAAAACAAGCAGTTTAATAAACTATCCATTCAAATAACACTTCAAACCAGACACAAAGTTATCAAGTTCAGTTTTAAAATAGCTTTCCTAAACCGATTCTTTAGTCGTCGACTTATAAACTGAGCGAGATAAAGTTAGAAGTTACATCGCTCTGAAGTGTATTTAATATCGCATCGAACGTACACCGGAGACCGGTGTCAGCGGTGTCAGGGAGTGCCGGGAGTGTCGACACTCAGACTGTCCGATATTGCTAAAGTTGTGCCTTTACAAAATTGTTCCAGCTTATTTAGAAAACTATTTCGATTTGAGAGCGTTTCCTTTGTTGCTTTGATTGAATTTCCTATCAGACGGCGTGTTGTTTGTTTTTGTGCTTTAAAAGCTATTCCGGCTGTTTTGGATTAACGGTGTGATTTGCAAAAAATAGGGAAACTGATTCCTGTGTTTGATTGTTTTATACTAGCATTTTGTTTCTTCTTGATCATTTAGGCGTTTTGGTACCTACCAAAACGCCGTAACGTATGTTTCATCCAGTAAGTTTCTAGTTAATCAAGTGATAGGAGAGGTCGTAATTTACAAGTTACAAGCCCTATCTTATGGCCCCCATGGCCATGGTTTACGACGCAATATTTATTACCCGAGCCAAACTTTGGACATAGAACATCTTAATTTTGTAACATGTGCGAAGCATCCCTACGTGAGCAGCAAATATTTGGAGTAGGAAATTACCAAATAAGCTCCGAAAGTTAGAGTATTATGACAGAATACAGCAACGAAACCCTTTCAACTAATTTTCATGGCATTTTGTTTATTAGATCTGTGTTTGGATCACATCACATTGAATGGACTTCGACTTTGTCCAAACCAGGATAATTTAATACTCAGCACAGTAGTAGAACACTAAGGTTCGTACCTAAGTGTTCTGCTGTGCTGGGTCTCCATACTGAGTATTAAATTATCCTTCATTTTTACTTCGCTAGGTAGCATCTACAGTGCAATAGATTTCCATTAATATCGCAGTCTCATTTTATCCTCCCAATACAAACATGGTACCACCAAAAGTTTCCAGTTTTACATAAAGAAAATAAAAGAAACAAAGGCTGTAAACACAATCGAGCATTGTTGGTTAGGTACGGCTGTCGGCAATACTGAACTCATGCCAGTTGGCACCAAAAGTGCCGCCCTGCCCTAAGTACCGGCAAATAGTCGCCAACACAAGTATTTATTTTTATGGAACAGGCGAGCTTGGTAGTCGGGGTTATGAGACTCTTATCTGGTCAGGTGGCGTTTAATGCTGGATAGATGGGGTCAATGTGGTTTGAGAGATTTTGGCAAAAGAAAAAGTCTTTAATACCGAGTAAGTCTAGGCACAGGCTGCAATTATGTCTATTTAAAACATGTAAGCAAGCTATTTGTTTTTGTATTTCGTTGGTATAACTAGGACCAAATAATGGTTTATAGTTTATTTTACTTAATTATTAATGAAATGAATGAATTAAAGCTTTTCGAAAGTCTAAACTGCACAATTTAAATTGGAGCCAAACCGTTTAGCTTAGACTTTGTGTTATGAATAATACTTATGTCATACAAGTAATATTCATAACACAAAGTCAAAGCAAAACTTTTGGCAACTGAATATTATTATATATAATGAAACAAGTATACAAAGTACCTACAAACCCTTTTTAAGTCCTCTCTTGCATCTCAATTCACAAGTGCCATATGACACATTCGACCCAGACAGCCTTCACTTAATACGCAAGTCATACGAATAAATTAAGTTACTTTTGTAATAATAAATAACAACGTTATACTTGTAATATAAATTGATGAAAATTTGAGATACTGGTACTTGTAAGCCAGGTATTTACTTAAAATAAGAGCTAATGGATATTGTATATTTCCAAGAAAATTTTGTTAAACATGATAAATTATTCTTGATATTCTAAGATCCAATTAAATAGTTGCTGAAAAACAAATTATTATCTAAAAAATATATGGACAAGATTTATCATCTTGTCAATATATTTTTTAGATAATAATTTGGAAATAATAAATTGAGGATCTAAATAAAATTGGCTATTTTATAAATGTTTTCAAATCAAATATTTTTATTGTGGGCATAGGTTATACAGACAGATGTTAGGTAAATTACAGTTCCATTATGTCTACCTAATAGGCATACAATAATTATGTCAACATGCAGTTTAAAACAATTCTTAGGTATAACTTATAAAGCAATTAAGAGAGCTTTTAAGAGAACGCTATTGAATCTGAAATTATCATTTTGACTATATTTCATTTTATTTAAGATTTTAAAATACTATGAAAGCAATAACTAAAATCAAATTAGCACTAACATTTCAACCAAAGATGTCTACCATCATCCCAAGACATTCTTCAAGAACTTTGAAAGTAAAAGAAAATTACTGTCAGGTAGACAGCCTCAGAAAATGCAAGCGCTAGACAAATAAAACCAGCCACTAGTGACGGGGCTCCTCCACAAGTCCGGGAACTTAGCACTTTATGCAAATGCATGCAGATCCTGCGGACACTTGTTACTACGACACTAAAGGATCGGGAAAAATAGGGCTGTCACTACTAATTAGTTGCCACGGCGAGTCGCTGCTCGCTATTAGTTAAGTAGAAAATGAGACGAAGAAAAATTGTAGGTCTTGTTCTTTCCATTTTGTTTAATTTGGATAATGTTTTTACATTTTAGGTCTGTAAAGTCAATAAGATACCCTTGAACACTTTATTTAAAACTCATCGTTACTTCAAACCCCAATTTGAAAAAAATATCTTTGAGAATGTTTTATTATGTCTGAGAGATGAAAATTATGTACATATTTAATATAAAGCTAAAATGACATCTGAAAATTTATAAATAATAAATATCAAATGAAATGTATTCAGTCCAAGTACAAATTACATTTCAAAAAGAAGATCACACCCAGTTTACACAAATAAAAATATATACAGATATCCTTCATAAAAATACACTTGACCCTTGTTGACGGTCGAGCATAATATATCACAATTTGAGCTGTCAAAACTTGACAGCCCTGCCATGTCCCGGACTTGGCAAGTCCCATACTTAAACGTCCTTAGCACTCGCTCCCGAAGTCCCGCGTTTTTTACTTACACGCTCCTTCAGCTCACAACTCGACGGGGAAATTAAAAAAGAAACTCATGCACAGACCGAACGAATGTCTTTTTAATTTGGTTTAAATCGACGTCAAGTCACGTACTTGTTTAACGTGTGATTCAGATTTATTGTACTAGAAATAAAATAAATAGGAGATATGTTTTTGTGAGATTTGCAGAGTTTTACGGGAATTTTATGTTGTATTTTGTTACATACTGAAGAAGCGCAATTCTATGTGAATTCGATCTACATCTATTTCCATTTACAAATGAAATGACTTCAGAATAATTATAAACGAATCGTTTAAAACGCTTGAGATCCTGATCTCTTCACTTTTAACTGTCGCAATATCTCTACCTATAGTCATAAGCCCTAAGGTAAATTCCCATCATTCCGTACATAAATCTCCCTAAAAATATCTATTCGGTACGTGTGGCCTTCGTGGCTGACTCCTCTCACCTATAGATTCCTTACGGACATGATAAATGGCACCCTCTGAGTGTCTCGACGCGAGAACCATTTGTCTAACAGCCCGAATACTAGGGGCGACGAAAAACTTCCATATTATTTACATATTCTACCCTAATGTTGCCAGACGAACCACGACTTTTGGTGATATTCGATATTTGCCCTCAGAATTTTTCGTAGATAGGTTTTAGAATTTTTATAAAGTGTTCAAGCGCTTCTTTGGAAGCTCTAATGTCTCGTTTCTCGGGAGAAATATTTTCATTTTTTTTGCACGCACCATTTAACATAATAGGATAGCGACGAGGAGAAAGTTCTAAATAGGTTGACTTAAATTCCGCGAAAATGTTGTACGCTTACAATTTTCTAGGAAAGAGACAATTTATATTGAAAGTCAAAAGATGTACTTATTTCAACTTAAAAAGTAAGGAATCTATCACGTGCCTCTTTAAATACCAACAACATTAATATTTCCACGTCATATTTTTCTATTCATACAAGTTCTGGCAACACTACCGATCCACGAAGTTAAATATTCACCCACCGTATAGCTTTGCGAAGTTTCTCGCCGCACAACTTAGGAAGCCTTTGTAAAGAGGTTTTAATTTTTTAAATAAATTCCTTTATGTAGTACCAGCCGATCGCCTAGCCCGCGGTTATTTCTCGAGCTAAATTTCTTGCTTCTAACTTTTAAATTTCCCAGGGATATAAGAAGCTTGTACGGTGAAATTGTTCTCTGGGGGTGGAGAACCTATGTTTTATTCTTGAGTAGACATAAAACTAACGTAAACGTACGTACGTATAAATTTTGAAGTTATAGATGAAATATCAGTAGAAACAGATTTTATCGAGTTTATTCGTAAGGCTTTTTCAAAACCATTGATTTCGAAAAACGTTATGTAGCGCTTGCTGAGTGGGTAAACCTTTTCCAGCTTAATTGTTTTCAGAATTTATTAGTAACGCATCAGACATTCTAAATCCTTTGTGCAAGTTTTATGTTTTCCCAGAACTACTTAATTAATAGTCGACCTTAATAGGTATACATCTCTTGAATACATACACTGGAGTATCTTCTATCTATGTACCCAAATAATTTCCTGTTAATATCGTTCATAAATCCTTCATAATATGTAGGTAATTATACCAAATAAAATTTATAGAAATGTCGTACAGTGCCCACAAATTATATTATTACAACTTTAATTTATTTTACGAGCTAGGCTATGGAAATTATTGTTATAATTTATTTTATTGCATGTTAGAAACTCTTTTCTTTTCATAATTTTAGTAAAATTATACTTATGTGCATGTTTTCATATAAACATGCACATAAGTATAATTTTACTTACGTTTATTAAATGCTTCGATTATGTAACATTTTCTTCTATCGGATAAGCTCGCGTTTGTCTCTATCCCTCCTTGTTCGACGATTTCCTTGTAAATAAGTAAATGTATGATACACAAACATGCTGATTAGTTACCAAACAAACACAAAGATAATTTCATGCCATAAATAATATATTCTCAAACACTTTAATTAGGAAAACGTCGAAGTAGAAAAGTAACCGTTACCGACAACAATTTGTTATGTAAACATCGATAATAACTCATGATGAGTACCGGTATATCACTCCGGACGTACCTACCAACTATAAATTAATTTGATCGCCACATAAATTTTATGGGGCGAGCGAACTTCATTATAATTTTACGAGGGTATCGAAAAAAAAACTCGATGCTAAGTGTGTACGGAAATTGAGCTAGGAAAATTGATCAGAGGTGGAAGTAAATGCTTTACAAGACAGTGAATGCTTACATTTTATACGAGAAGATACATTCGATGGTAAATTGTGGTGAGAAAAGTCATATGAAATTAATTGTGGTAACTTATCTAAGATAGTTCTCTTCATTATTAGTTCAATCAATCTCTCTTTTGAATCATATCGGCAAAGATATAAATTTGTCTAGATAGACAGTCAAAGCTGTGGGTGGAATCATCGAAAAAAATTGCGTCCAACTGTTGGGTGCTAAATGCACGCACACGAACATAAAAAATGGCTTGTTTGTTTTAATTCTTATGCAACGCGACACTTTATCTAGACATACAATGTTGACCATGGGCAAGTACCCACCCGTATTTTTCTGAATATTCGTGAAAAATTATCGAAAATTAACTTTAAAAGGGGAGGTGTATCTTTAGAAAAGAAAATCTTGCCCTCCGTTTTTTTTTTCAAAGTCGACAAAATTTATGAAAAATGTTAGTTAATCCCATAAAATAACTCATAAGCTTTTAGAATTAATAAACAGAATCCAAATCGAGCCAATAACATCAGAGATATCACAAACGTTAGTAAAAAAAAAAAGAATAACATTAAAAATATTAAAGATATATCCCCCTTTTTTAAAGTTAATTTCGAAAAAATATCATGAATATTTAGAAAAATACGGGCGGGCACAATGACATGCCCATGGGCCACATTGTATAAATAATCAAAGCATATCTGCAAATGCAAACGATATTCACTCTGGCAGGTACATTATTTGAAAAGAAAGAATAAAAATAATAACAAAACAAAAATCGCCTGCGTGACATCCCTAAACTTGACGTGCCAATAGAAAACAAAACAAAAAGAACACGTTAAAGCTATTGATTTCCCATCAGGACAGGGTATGTGTATTTGTCACGGCAAACTTTGGAGCCTTCTAAGCGTCGAACAAAGTTGACAAGTTTCGCCCAATATGTGCTCACACTAAGTTTCCTCAAACTAAAGGACGAATATATAGGATTTGTCTATGTATATATTCTGGCTTAACTTGAGGTTTTCTTCGGGATTATAAGTTACGAGCCACTTGATGACTTTCTATGTGATTATAAGCTGTTGGAAACAATCATGTTTTCAAGCTTTAATAATGATAAAGTTGTGAAATCGGATTTACATAAGAAAAGAGTACACCAGCCAATTGAAGCTATTATGCCTTAACGTCAAAACAATTTTGATCAGTTGACATCTTTAGTCATGAACTGATCAGGGTTTTTGTAGTGAGTGTCCATGCCCTAGTGGCGGCATCTACATCGCCACATACGAACTACGCATCACACTAACGTCACACAAAATCCTGCATCGCGCAAGCAGAGTTTACCGCGCGATCCGCATATACAGGTTGACAGGGACATCGACGCGTAAACTTTTACCATGGATTCAGTACATGATTCTGAAACCCTGCGTTGGAATTTTTCGTCGGTTATTACCACTGCCACCCTGTACATAATAGTTGCCGACCAGACACGACACCCGTTCGGAGGATCCTCCCTTTTCTATAGAGGATGAGTGATATTTACACCCTGTTCCTCATACCCCTATACCCTCATTGTTTTCATAGTCTGTCTAAAGACAGTCTTGACTCGACCTACGCACAGCCAAAAGCTACTTGATGCTTCATTGTCCCGAATTCCTTTTAAGGACACTCATATGGCTTCAGCGGCCATCATTCTATTTGCGTTCAAGAGGGTAATGAAAATATTCAGAAATACACCAATGCTCGATACAAAGGGAAATGACGGCTGATTTGCTATCTTGCTCCTTCAAGTATTTAGATTATTTTCTTGTGGGGTTTCAGGACAGTTGAATCATTTCCCTGAGACACGCAAGACTTCATTGTCTTGTCTCTGCCTATTTTTACCCGACGAAGGAGAGTTATGTGTTTGACCTGTATGTCTTTATGTTCCCTCGTAATTACTAAACGGCAGAACCGATTTTGATGAATGATATGTCGTGAGATTTCTTTATTTTGCGAGTATCACTAGATACTCGTATATTAAAATAAAATAAAACAACATGGCGGATTTTTGACGACAAAACGTATGTTTGTAAAAATATCTCGCAAACCTATAGAGTGGGGTATTTAAATGAAGGGTTTTAAAAAGTGATTACAAAAATATATACAAATTATTATATGTTTAAATGTAATTTGGTAGGTATAGGAAATTATAAAACCTGAAAATAAAAAAGTTATTAAAAAAACTAAGAACCCGACTGCAAAAACACATAACTGAAAAGAAAAAAACAAGTATTGTTGTTCTATAGAATTTTGGTATTGCAGGCCCCGACAAACCTGCTTGTTCTTTTCTTTTCAGTTAGGTATGTGTTTTTGCAATCGGGTTTTTTAGTTTTATTAATTGCTTCTTCATTTTTTAGAAAAGACATTTCTGCAGTACAGTATTGGTTGGAAAAGTGAGGCAATTTGTTCCTACTCCAACCATGAAATCAGTTAACAAAGCCCTATTAAACAATACTTTTACATTTTCCCAAACATATCTTCATTTACGCTTGAAAGAGGTGCTTGAAGCATCCCAAATTCCCTTTAACGGTAGCTTACAGTCATAAAACTTATCAAGTAAACTTCCAGTTCGTTAAGTATATTTGCGTATCTACCACGCTGTATATAGGCACAAGTATGGCTTTACATCTCTCTGCATTTCGTCGGGACAATTTGTATGTACTAGGTCAGAAATAGGTAGGTACTTCTGTCTGCTACATACAAAGGAAGGAAATCGCACGTACACATAGACACGCTTCACGTACAGCGAGTGCAAGAGCACTCGCGGCTGGCTTTAGTTTGACTGAGATCGCCGTACGAATGCGTCTGTGCGTGCGCCTGTGTTCGCTCATTGTATGGAGATGGCCTTCTGTTCCTATCTATCCTATGGTAGGAGGTAGTTGAGACACGGCCTTTCACCACTTTCCCCGGGCGTCGACGAAGTTGTTGAAACTTCGGTATTATGTACCTATCTGTCTTACTCGTATATATGTATATGTAGATATACATATAGGTGCTCGACTGTGAAACAGTTTGTCCCAATTGATTTATAGAAACTTGGCGAGCGCAAGCGTTAGTTTTGGTCATGACTATGAAGTTTCAAGTGTGTGTGTGAGAATTATAGGAGAGGCAAGTCTCTAAGCGCCTGGATTTCATATCCAAATATATTTGTCAAAATAACTGTTGATAGGCATATGTATATTTTACGTAGACGACTTTCCAGACAGTATTAAAACTTTTTAGAAGTCTCTCGAGTGCCTGACTAGGTTGAACAGGTCTTAAAACTTGGCTGTCTTACGTGTGTTGACTGTCAGAAACAAGCTTTCGACTTTTAGACATCGTAAGATTCTTGAGTTGTAGAAGAAAGTGATGTTATTTCTGTAAATTTGTTCATGTAAACATGTCATGATATTCGTTGATATATGATTCCATTAAAGGCTCAATCCTGACCTTTGAGAGCAAAAAGTACACGCTATACATTATTTTCTCATTTTCTTTCGAACGATCGTACATTTTGCTTCTAAAACTGCAATCTGATGACGTAAGCAATTAATATTGTTTAAGTGCTTTAGTTTGCAAATTGTTACAGTTACGTTCAGATATTATAGTTGCTTCAGATGTACTATATTAGACAACTATCCGACTACGTTGTAACCTAGCCTATAAATATGTCTAGGATAAGATGTTGCGTACTGATTACACTCAGATTTCGAAGCGTGTTGTTTCGCCCGTTTTCAATGAAGACATAATACTGTTACTTATTTATACTGCTTTATCGCTTTCCCTAATTTAATAAGTCAATAACAAGGTAACTTACACAATATTCAACAATACTAAAACATTCATAAATTACACAAAGTTCGTCGTCATCAGTTACAAACTAGATACCCATCCAATGCTTTTATTTCTCCAAAAGTGATCGATCCGCAGTTATACATAACTATACTGACCAAGTTGAGTTTTAAATGCATAGAACGAGTGTAGATTTCTTATGCTAGAGGGTATTCTATTATAAAGTTGTGCTCCTTCAAAAGTAAGCATATTTTTTGCCATAGTTAGTTCTAGTTTTGGGTAAAACTAACAATCTAGCTCGCCTTGTGCTACGTTGACTGACTTGTTTATATTGGGTGAGTGTTATGCTCGTGTGAATACTCTTGGTAAGAATTTTTCTGATGATAATTATAATACATGTATATCTCTATAAATTTTACTGGTTGATGTTAAATATGTATAGTTGAAGACTATTTTTATGAGTATATTTTGGGTAATTTGAAGTTCTGACAATTTTGTTTTTGCAGCACTGTCCCAAATTTCAGTTAATAATGATACAAAATTAATAGGCTATACAGTCTATCAGATGTAGGTACCTATGTTTCAGTATATCATAGAACTGAGACAGCCAGTGATTAATGATGATACATCATCCAGCTCATCAGAGTTATGTTACGTTGCGGTGTGTGACGCGGATGATAGATGGATGAAAGAGGATAAAGGGTTGGATGAGACTGTGGTTAGATAATGTTTTTGTGGGTGTATTTTTGACCCTCGAGCTTTTAGCTTTGATTTTTAACGAATCAAACAGCTTGCTGTAGGTACTTTAATGAGTTTAAAACGCTTGGTAGCGAACGCCTATGTGAGACTGAAAAGAGTTAGGAGAGCTTTAGATCAGAAGACTGGAATAGACAAAATAATTGACATAACATCACGCCTGTTTTCCCTGAAGGGTTGAGCAGAGGTGTACCTTTTAATATATAAACCAAAAGACAAATATTTTCGCCAAAACAAACAAAGTATCCAATACCGTAATCAATTAAACAAAAGTACTCATCCCCCTCGACTCTCTATCGAAATCCAAACAGAATAAACCGCACACAGTCCTCAACAATATTGCAATCACTGATTGAATAACAGCCCTTCAAAAGTATTTAACGTAACCATATCACCCGAGGCGGAAGGCGGCAGATTTAACACGCACCCCGTACTACCGGTGTGGGAGGCACGGTTTACCAAGCAGGTGAACACAGAAGAGCTACTACTACGTAGCATACGCGTAATAAAATTAATGCAAAGCTGAATGACACAACATAATTGTTCAACATAAAGTGGGCACTATAAAGTTTAGAAACTTGAATTCCAGCATCGAGTCATAAGTTTTAGGTGTCGAGGTCGGTAGGTACAGAAAATCTATTCATAAAAGAGTAGTATACAATTCAGGCACACGTATGCGGAAAAGCTCGCGAGTGCTATATATTTGGGCCTGATACTTGTGGTGTAAAAAGAGAGAAAAGAAAGAAAATACGTTTATTTGCGGTACACATGACGCAAAGAAAGAACAAAACACGAAAATAAACAATTTTGGGGAAAATATGCGTCACATCCACGCAAAACGGCCATCGCTCAGCATAATGCTGCGACCCTACGCGAGACAGAGCCCCAACGCTGGTTTTCAGCGACAGCCGAAAGCAAAGTAACACAAGTAACTCCTTTAGATTCGGTAGTTCTATCAACGCCTGTTGTCAGATGTCATGATGAAGACCAAGATCACAATGAACCACATTGTTTCGCTAACATTTAAAGCGCTTTAAACATGTGTAGTTTATCTATACGAGAAAGCAAAGATGAGCCTTCTGTATTCTCTGTTTTAGATACCGGCCTACAGGGCGCACCGCCCGGAGGAAATCCAATTGTCACCCGGATTAACACTCTAGATTGTACTCGCGAAATAACTCAACTTTTACTTATTTTAAACTAACTGCCGTCATTCGGGAACTGGCGGAGGATTATTATACTTTTTTGTGGAGGCAAAATGTCTTTTATTTTTAGCTGGTCTTCAAAGAAAGTTAGATAAGTTGTTAATGCGCTACTGTATACATGAAAAAGATAGGGAATAGTATTGATACTAACCGTGGATATTTACAATAAAAATGTACATATACAAATATTTATCATAAATAAGATACACTAGTATTCTTAAGGGGACTACAGGACCTAAACGTGCCTAAACGCAAGTTTTATAATGCGTAAAAGAATATGTTCCACTGCAGTAAACAAAATCAGAAAAATATATGATATTCTTCAGGATATATGCTAGTATGATAGTGTGTTGAAAACATAATACAACTAATTTGATACGATAGAAAAAAATCATGAAGATACCTCTAAAAATTTCTTTAAACGATTAAAAATCATATTAATTTACATGCAATCATTCTGATTTTTTGTCAGATTATTCTACAAGCTACATATTAGCATAATAGTGTTTTAATTTTCCAGTCCAATCAAAAAATTTTTTGTAAATCGCTAACTGCTTCATATTTTGCAATAAATTACCTGCGTCGTGTCATCGCGCTTCTCTTTCATTTCTATGCAGTCCGACAGTGACCGCGCTTTAGCTGTTGTAAGCCTCTTAAGGACGTTTCTCAAATCCAAATCAAATCCAACGTTTTGTTTCATGGGTGCTTACACATAAAACAAAATATTGGATTTGTTAGTCGTAAACCGTATCACATAAACTTTCCGTATGCCACATAAAAGATACGGATAGTTCCATTACAAAAATGTCACATCTTTTCCCATATAAAATGGACGTACCTATACTTTTATCCTACATCATACAATGCATATCAGAACTGTTTCAAGCAAAATACACTACGAACGCGTTAGTATAAGTCACAATTGAAAATGTACTACGTGTTCTCGGTGTACTCGGAACACAGAATACTGCTGTTTTTAAAATTTCCGACTTTAATTTCAAGACGTTATTGCACCGTCCACTTCCCTCCGTACACTATTACAACTTTTGCAGAATGATATTACATTTTGTCAAAAGGAATTATGAAGGCAATTCCTTGCTTGTAATGAAACGTCAGGGGTAGTTACTATGTTTTATCATCAGCTTAACTTTTTACTAACTAGAGTTGACTTTTAGGCCCGTATTACAGAACCTCATTCAAGACTCAAGCATTACTTAAAATTAGTTTCAACCAATCAAAAGGCTCTAAACGAGTTTTAAGTAATACTTGAGTTTTGAGTCAGGTTCTGTAATACGGGCCTTACTCTGCCAGCTGATTTCACATTTAATTTCATTTGCATTGCAGTTCACCACTGCCTCTAAATTAATGACAGATATTTGATATCTTTATCAGTATATCTGTAATCTATCTTTCCGGCTTCTGTCTACCCGGCTATCATAGGTCTTCGCCTGACAACCAAGACCGACAGCTTAACATGCTCGAGGCACGGAAGCAATATCTACTTACCCACGTATATTACGTATAATTCTGTTCAGTAGTCGCTCTTGAAGCCAGCAGTCGACTCCATTCCCGAAGATAGCGGGTAATGGATCTTTTTTGTTATTTTAATCACGTCTCGGCGAAAGCGACACTCTCCGTTAAATTAATTGGATTTTATGGGATCCCTCGCCGTTTCTGTTATCGTTTGTTTTCAAAAGTCAGCCGACTGAATTAACAGCGAAATATATAATTAGACATTTTAATAACAACAGAATTTGTTTACCGTTCAAATTTTATTTTGAAACTTTCAATTTTTTCTGAAAAGCAAGCTTCAGTGACAATAATGACCTTACCCATTAAAATAATAGGTAATTTACGTAGTATTTGAAACCTTTTTGTATTGTCCTGCAATTATCAGCTTATAATGGCCGATTTCATGTTATGGCTGTATCAATTCAAATACAGAGTACTTTTAATTGTCAATTTATAATCCATGGGCATGTGATCCGACTACTAATAAATATGATAAAAGCCTCGACAGGCTAATAACACCGGAGAGGTAACGTCACAAACAGGCGTCCAATATAAATGCTTTGTTCAAAACTTTTCAGAACGCTCAAGAGATGGCGATCCGATCACGTTTAAGTTTCCCCCTCTATTGAGTAAAACCAAACGTTTTAATTCGCAAACACCATTTAAATTATTGGATTACGAATTCAAAATAGGAATTGTCGTGGTAAAACGTGCAAATTCTGTAGTCATTAATCATGGTGTGTAGAGAGATGTGAGTAAGGATGGGGTCGCTGTGACATCGATAATTCAATCGGCCACGTGCCTATTATAAGTCTATTAGTTTATATTACGGTTTGTTCAACGCTAAGTGCCCGGGCGACAGCGTTATTGATAGGAGGCCTGTTTTCATTAACTTCTAATGAACACATAGACCCGTGTTGGTGGTTATAGTTTGTAAGTGATAGGGTTCACCGTTACAATTTGCATGATAATTTTGTATGCTCGTATTTTCAATAAATTGATCAGCTAAGAATAAAAAAGACTATGTCCTTATCTAATAATTAACTTTAAGACAATTCCCAAATTACTAAGAAAATAAATCAACAGCTTATCTTAGGAAAGATCGTAAATTACGCGAAAATTACTAACAATAGTAATAAGCGTAGCTAATTCAATTAGCAGACAACAGCTAAAGAATACTAATTTTGTGAGGAATGTAATTCGAACAACAGCGCAAAAATCTATTAGATTGTTATTACGGGCCGCTGAACTGAAAATGGCTGTGCAAATAAATATAAAGCCAAGTACACCCTCGGCTATTTTTACGGCCACTCTAAAAGTGTCGAAACTAATTAATATCGATAAGCTGACCATGACATCTCTATTCGTTGCCACCGTATATTTTGTGCGTAACACGGACCGTATTGATTTTGTGTGCGCGCGCACCGCACCCACCCTGAGGGGAATGGGGTGGAAAAGGAACAAGAGAGACGCGACGATTTGAATCGAACATTTTTATGAGGGCGCTACAATCCCTAAGGTTAACACAGCGATGTGTCAGCCACCGAGAATGTTTGAGCAAACTTTTTAATTTACGACAAAAAATATAAAACACGTGCCTGAGTTTCCGTAATCCTATAAAAAATATGGTGGCTCTGAGCCTTGCCGTGTTAATGGCAACGAAATTGAGGTAGTTAAAAAAGGCGCAAATACTACTTATGTACGGTTTATCGCGTGGGTTTTTCACGGCTCTGGAAAAAAATGTTGAATTTTAGCAATTAAAATATCTGACTACTCAACTAAATATCTGATTGTTCAACGGTACAATTAGTAGTAACGTCAGATAATTGTATTTGTTTTAGTGGTTGTTTGTTTTTTACTGCTATTTGTCGAATAGCAGTTGACAATACTATAATAATATGTTCCTATAGTATTGTCAATATATATATATTCCTAACGGAATAGAAAGTTATTCTACATTGTTGCGCTGCGCCAATGGGTAATGCAATCTAAATTATAGTGGGAGCCAATATATGAGTATTGTTAAAGCTACTCTGTTTCCTGAGGGAACCTTTAGTTGAGGTAACTTAATAGTTATTGTTATTGAAAAGTTTTATTGCTACGTTAACTTAAATTGAATTTGAACAATCAAAATCTTTTGTGAAAAAGATTAGGGATTTTTTTTATTACTGAAACCCTGACTAGATGTAGAAGTGCAAGTGAGATGGTGCATGTTGGGACAGACAAGCCTATGTTCTTCAAAGCGAAATTAATCATATATATTTCCTTGAAAACGGTAATTCAAAACAAATTAAGGTTACCTATCCGTAGCATAAATTATACTAAAAAAAGAAACCAGCAGAGATCCTATCATTCGAACAACATTTCCTAGAAACCGTACAAGCTGTATTCGAGAAATAAAACGTATTTTATATTACGTGAAATGGAACAGGTTTCAGCAGGCGATGTGAAATATTAGAGTAGTGAGAACGCTATTAGAATATTAAACATTGCAAACATAGGGCAAATTAGATTTTTTGTTGGAGTTCTTCTTATAAATAATTTTAAGGTTTGTTTAGGCATGCTTTCTGTTATTAAATTTTTATTTTATTTTATAATTCTACCAATATTGGAATTTTTTCTGAGTTCGACGACTTTTTGTTCGGGCATTTTATACATTAAATACAAATAGAGTGCTACCTAAGTATACATAGAGCTCATATTCATTTTGGTAAACATTTCATTAGGATTTCGTGTTGAGACAAAATAACCCCGACAAGTGTATGACTGTAGTGACGCAGTCTTATTTTAGCGAAGGGTTAAAAACTTAGAAATAATTTACCTATTGTCTGTTCCAAAAGTATTTGATGAAAATGTAAACAAACCCTGTTCAGGTTAAATCCTCACGCAATCACTCACTAAAAGGAATTAATATCACATTCATCTGTATTTAGAAGGTTTAAACTTTATATCACACCACTTTTTTCAACAATGATTATGTTCATTGTTTGAATAACATGATTTAATTATAATTGAAAAATGGTCGACGAAAATGGAGGTTATAAAATTAACCTCAATTGTCAAATGTAAAACATATGTAAGGTGATTTAAGTATTCAAATAATCAAATCAATGCAATGTAAGTGGCACTACAAATTGGCATTCACAGGTACGTTTATTCCGATCCATTTGTTTACATTTACATCAGATATTTTTGGAACAGATCATAGGTACCAAAGTTCATTTGCATTCCCAAATTATTCCATGTTTTACTCAAAACAAGCATCTCACTTATTAAAATAACTGCTTCATTGAACTCTTCATTGTCGTTATCAACGGTTCTCTTTTGTTTTATCGCGTCAAAAGAGGGTACATCGCGTTCATTCTCCATAATATTCTTGTCTTAACTCCTTTGAACTAGTAAGTTATTGTTTCTTATACTCGGTAAGTCTTGGATACATATTCATGAGACATAAACAAGGGAAAGTACGCGACTTGGTTGTCACAACTTATAACTTTTTCGTAGCTTTTAGAGGGTTGACTTTTAAATTGGTAAAGGGTCTCGAGACGATCAATTGCAATTGTCAATTTTTATGTGTTTAATACGCATTGATGAGCAGACATTGATCGTCTCCCTAATGAAAACGTAAAGTAAATTGAAGATACGTGAGCATAAACGCAAGATGTTGGCTGAAACATCCCAGCGGTGTTTTTCTGGATTCGTTTTCTCCTCTACTGATCGTTACTTCTCAAAGTCAAAGTCAAAGTCAAATCATTTATTTCAAATAGGCCCCTGTAAGGCACTTTTGAACGTCAAAGTTTACAAAAAAATTGAATTGATTCTAGTCGCCCCTTCCAAAAGGTAGTTTTCGTATGGAGAAGAATGGGCAAGAAACTCCACCGTTACTCTTTTAAAATGTGTTACAATATTTTGCATATGTACGTACATTAGTTACATAATTATATGTGAAGACGATGCACCTAAAAAAAAAAAAAAAAACATACGTTACCACAATAGGTAAAAAGAAGAATTAATAAAAATGAAGCAATGAAAGATAAATTAATTACTTATGTGATAGATGCATGGTCCTCACATATTTACAAACATTGTAAAAGTAGACGATTTTCTTAAAATTTTACAATTAATAAGTCAGTGTGTGAGGAAGTAATCACAGAATGTAAAATCAATGTCATATAATAAAAATAATAATTCATACAAGTTAAATTAGCAACCAGTTTGATATTGTCTAGATTCTAGATTATCTTATGGAGCAGGACCAGCATGTTTCCAAGCATTCTTATCTTGGATATAATCCTCTAATTTGTAATATGCTTGTTTACAAAGTGTACTTTTAATATGAGTTTTAAATTTTCTTTCATTTAATTGTAATATATCACAAGGTATTTTGTTGTAACATTTAACACAGTACCCCATAAAAGATGAAGATACTTTAGATAATCTGAAAAATGGTTGATCTATTTTGTCTTTATTTCTAGTATTAAAATTATGTCTATCGCTTATTTTATTAAAAATATGTAGATTTTTTCTTACATACATAATATTTTCATAAATGAATCGGCAAGGTACTGTCATAATATTAATCCTTTTAAATAGTTCCCTGAGAGATTCGCGACGATGTAGATTATAAATGGCTCTGACAGCTCTCCTCTACCGATCGTTATTTCTCCTGACAAAGTTATTCTATCTATACTATGTATGTATGTATTTATTCTTGTATTTTATAGTTAATTTCATGTTATCAATCCCATATATTGCACCTGCCATGTTTTGTTTCTGCATCACCCTAAGACTGGTAGAAAATGCCTCAGGCATTAAGCTTCGTGCAGACCAGCGCGACGCGACACCTGTGATTGTTATACCGTGAAGTTTTCTTAGAAATTGTATTGTTCGAGTCGCGTCGCGCCGTCGCGTCGCTCTGGTCTGCACGAGCTTTAAAGTCTGCCTTTGTACGGTTTTTTTTTAACTTGTGCATAAAGTTTTAATAAATAAATAATGTAATTGAAGCGATTGACAATATTACTACAACTACAATTGACCCTTTCGGACCCTTAAGATGACTCTGAAATTTATTTCGTATATACTCATAATACCTATGAGACATTTTGAAAGTACTTAGTAAAGTCACTAACCTATAACCAAGGAGTGCCTAATCCCCATTGGACAAGTTAAATCTACTTATCATGTTCGCGTTCGAGTCTTAAAGTGGTATTTTAGGTAAAGGACTCATAGCAGAAACACGTTATCGTCTGCCCAATTCATAATGTATAAGAAATGTAGAGCAGTCATAGCCTAGTGTGTGACCGTCAGACCGCCAAGTCATAGGTCTCGAGTTCGAACCCAAGGCCTCTGACTTTTCGGATTCATGTGCGTATTTTATAATTATCACTTGCTTCAAAAACGGTGAAGGAAAACATCGTGAGGAAACCGGCATGCTTGAGAGATATTTCTCGACGGCATGTGAAGCCAAGTCAGAGGTCATGGGCGGCTTTAAAACTCTGATACCAGGTCGAAAAGAAGAAGATGTGAAAGATAGAAGTTCAATAACAAATTCTAACTTACCACCATCACCATATTAAGTAGTAATTGAAAAGCCTTCAAATATATAAATGTGTTGGGGTCGGCTTCCAGTCTAACTGGAAGCAGCTGAATACCAGTATTTTACTTGGAGCGACTGCCTATCTGACCTCCATAACCTAGTTACTAGGTAACACGATACCCCTTGGTAAGACGCGTTGTCAGACTTTTGGGCTTCTAACTACCCGTAACGACTGTCAAAGATCTACAAATGACAGCCGGGAGTTGGGCTTTACGTACTTTGCGAGGCACGGAGGGGTCTTGGTATGTAAAGATGGTCACCCATCTTCGGACCAACCGCGGCAAGCGTAGCTTAACCTGACTAATAAAATTGCAGAGTCTGGTCCATAAATATTCTATCGATATCTTTCTTCACCTCACAGAGCCAAATAGCATTCTCTCGGTGACTTAAATGTTAATCTGGGGTAGTCAGGGTCAGCCTTGCAAATTTTATGTTTAATATTTTAGCCGCGGCATGATCATAACATGTAATTTTTGCCGATACGAAAGAAGAACCTCCCATAGTCTCTCTCACACAACACGGTAAAATACCTTGTTTATTATTAAATAATATTTTAGCTCCCTCATTACCGTCAAGTCTTTGATCACGGCGCGTCAAAAGCCTCTAGAATTCCCAAAATAACTATCAGATATTAATCTAATTTCCATAACGTCAGTAGGGCTGTCGTCACGATCTCTAATCAAAGGAACTTTCATATCTAAATAATTTAAATACGGCCGACCCTGGATTATCAATTCCATATTTTACCTGTGAGAGATTTAAAATTTAATGAAAATTTATTTTATATTCTGGTTCAATTAAAGGTGACCTCGCTTGAGGTGAAAAGTGTTCAATTTATGATTTAATCAAGAGTTCTTTGTAAAGGTTCTGTGAAAGTTACAAACATTTGTTATTTGTCATTCTGTCATGGGCAGATTACAAATCGTTGTTCAGTCTTTTGTTTTAACTTTTATCGCTTTTTAAAACGTCATTCGTGTCTCTGAAACTACTAACAAAAATAAAACCTTTCCAGAAAAAATCTAACATTAAAAATTATATATAATTCCATTTGGAACGTTAATAATGGCGGTAGGTACTCTTAAAGCTAATACAGTTAGAAGTTCTGCACAAACCACGAGAGAACACAAGCGTTATGATACTGCATATTAATTTTGAACGGCAATATCTTCCATGCCAATAATGGTACGATCACTTTCATGAATAGAGCTCCTTAAGTTTGCGATACGGTTTATAAACTTCGACGAGTGAACGAGTTCATAGTTACGATGAGGAGCTTCTTTCATAAAACTAAGATTTTATGGAACATAATTACGTCTGCCTCGTTGGTGTAGTTGTCATAAGCGCTACTGCTGAGCATGAAGTCCTGGGTTCGATTCCCGGGTCGGGCAAAGTTTTATTGAGTATTCCATCTGGAATTTCCAGGGACTTATACATAACTGGTGAAATGTAGGTATACTACACCTCTGCATACCCTTCAGGTAATACAGGCGTAATGTTATGTTAAGTAACTAAGTTATGTCGTACTGTTTATGACAAAATTAGATATGTAAGACGGAATACATTTCATAACAGTTTTGGAAGAATTAAACAAACAAGTGTTTTTTGAAGATAGAACAGCCTGACCTTTTACGGGTTTTTTTTTTGTTTAAATGTCAAATATGTATCATAGACAAAATGGGCTGCTGGAAGGAGGTGGCCTATGTCACACAGAAGTAAGAATTTTCGCGGTTTAAAATATACAAATCAAAGTTCTTGTCACGCTTAGTTAGTGGAATATTTTTCGGCATCGTCTCTCTAGTTTAAAATCAGCTATATGCTGCAAGATAATTTATTCAGACTAAACCATTCTATAAATAATAATTTCCACACAGTTTACCAAAACACACCAAACCAAATCCCCTAAAAACAGTCAATTTAAACCTAGCAGTCAATATATCACTGAATACGAGTTAATATCGCTGGCACTAGCCACTGTTGGCCAATCACAGCACAGGCTCTACGTGTAAAACCTAAATTTATCGTGTAAAGTACGAGTGATTGGCTGACTGAGCGATATATCGGTGGCGTCAGTAATTGAATAGCTGCCCGCTGGGATTTAAATTGATTTTCTTCGTAGTTTTTTTAGTTTTTCTCCCTTTTTGTTTTTGTCGGGTTATAGCGGTACTGTTGTTCCGTTTTTAGGAGTGGTAAAAATTGGTCCGGGACAGGGTTTAGTTAGATTTTCTCATCACATACTGGCAACACCTTAAAGGCTTTCTATCACACTCAGATGCTCAGATGCGGAGGAGCTCGTGGCTAAGTAATAACAGCCGCACAGGGCGATCCATCAGGTTAAGCTACGCTTGCCGGGGTTGGTCCGTGGATGAGTGACCATCTTTACATACCGAGACTCCTCCGTGGCTGGGAAAGCACGTTAAGCCTTTGGTACCGGCTGTCATTCGTGGATCTTTGACAGTCGTTGCAGTTCGTCAGAAGCCCGAAAGTCTGACGACCAGTCTTACCAATACGATACGTATTACCCAGTTACTGGGCTGTGGAGGTCAGATTGGCAGTCGCGTCATGGAAAATACTGGTATTCAGCTGCATCCGGTTAGAACATAGCTAGGAAAAGGCTAGGCAGATTGATTCTATCACACTCAGATGCTCGAGACCTAATGAATGAGCTCTGACTGAAGTCTCCAAAATGACTGAGCTTCGGTAGTGCATTCTCGATAGAACCAATGCCTTGTTGATCGCATAAAATTATTTATTGCTGTGGGATTTTGTGTAAGCACGGTTCGAGATCTTACGGTAACCTAAATACCGAATTACCGAATCAAAACAAATTATGGAAAAAATATTAAACAAGCTTAGTGCTAATATATAATATAAGTATAATATCGCACCACCCCCGTCCAACGAAGGTCTTAATCGTATGAGGACTTTAACATAATAGAACGTCGCATAGGCGCTTAAACGTCGTGTAGGCGCTTATACGTCGTGTAGGCGCTTATACGTCGTGTAGGCGCTGCTTTTTGTACGCAAGACGCAAGTGCAAAACCATCCCTAACTTCATTAAAGTCTAGACATTGTCTCTATTAGAACGTCGCGACTAGGCTATTTATTGCAATTACTTTGTGTTCCTCTAGCGAGTACTTGTACTCTATGAAATTAGATCTGCTTTTATTAGTTACATAATTTTTCAGATTTTATGGCAGTAATATCTAGCCTGTTTTAGTGTAATAAAATTTTAGGGCACCCAGTCGACTAAAGTTAATATTTTTGGTGGTTACCGACTAGTAGTCAGACATGTAAATCATACAACAGATTGTACGAAGGTTAGTAACATAGGACTTCGAATCTAATTTTCTAAAATTGGGTCTAACCTAAGGTAACAGTAGGTACCTAACTTTTATTGACAACCTGTGTTATTCCGCAGCTGGGCCTCGTTTAACAGACTTTTCGGGATAGACTAGAGAACAAATTTGAACAATATGTTACCTGCAAAGCTATTTCGTTCGACTCGTTCAAATCCATTTTTTTTTTCTTTGTGGATCATGTGGTCTGCAATAAAGTTTTTTGTTTATTTATTTATTTATCACTTTGCAAAGGATAATTTATTAAAATTGCCTGTTTTTCAGGTCAGGCCAAAAAAATTTACCCAGCGAAATATTTGTTCAAAAACGGAATTCAATTTAGATGTAATTACATTGGCCGCGAGTGTACGTGTAATTCAACATGGCCGAACAGAATTACGGTCCGATAACGAGTGTCAATATTAGCAGTGCAATATAATAATGTTATGACAGCTAAACTTGTTATGTGATATTAATTATGTTTTTGTTTACAGTGTAGTTGGTGTTAAATTAAAGGTTTGTTTTAGTGTTATTCTCTTTATAACGCTGGATTTCGATTATACGGTACTTAATTCTTAAATATTATGGTAAATTAAAAGTGATACTTATTTTTATTTATGCATAATTATTCACCAAGCGTAGCATGACCACCGTAGACACGTGTTTTGTCGACGGAACAATAGACAAAATGACAGATTGTGATTGTTTATCTGTCATTTTGTCTATTCTTCCGCTACAGCTTGAAACCCAAAGCAAATATTCTGTTTGTTTTCCATTTCCATTATTCATTTTTCATGTGCAACTGAACAATTTCCATTTGGCAAGTTTAGGTGGTGTTTGATATTATACCTACTAGATAATACCATAGGAAATATTTGATTACTAACTTCTGCCCGCGACTTCGGTCGCGTTAAAGTCGTAAGATAGGTACACAATATACTAAAATAACAGCCACATTTTATAAAACTCCCCCGGGCCCGACCCACCACGTTGCATCGTATCGCCCGCACGCGCTTTTACTTCGTTTTCACTTAGCGTTCTTTCTGACTTTTTTCTTTTTGCTCTGCTCGTAAGGGTCATGATAAAAATAAAATAAAAAGCATTTTATTTCATGCATTGGAAAAAGAAACATTGTATTTGTATTTTAATTTGCAAGTATTGAAATACAATGTAGTGATTTAAAAAAGATTGTTACATTCGTTATTGTTATCATTTGATATTATTTAATTAGTAATTTCGATAACATCTTTTTTTTTTTTTAGTTACCTATGCTTAGTAATTAAAATATAATAATAATAGTTATAGTAATAATAGTTAAGTTAAGGGTCATAGCATGATATTAAATAACCTTTCTCAAGAATTGGGCAATCAAATGCAATTTTTTAAATCCAACTTGTAGTTGCAGAGATTCAAACAAACAAACTCTTCAGTTTTATTATTTTAGTATAGATTATATAAAGGAGGTTGAAGTGACAAGAAAATAACAAGATGTTCCAATAAAGGTCAACTTACATAACATTTACCTGGAATCATTTTAATTCTCAAAGTTGGCACAGACTTCTCCTGAAATAATCTTTTCAAAAGTTTCTCTATCTTTTTATAACCAAGTTTGTTTTTGGAAGGTCTTACGAAAGATACAATTATTAGAAAGTGTTTGATACTTTAAGTAATAACGTAAAAAAACGTCTGGAAGTCAAGTAACTGAACTTATTCGTAACTTTATTAGCACTTAGCCTTTTTAGAAATTGCTTCGACATCTACGATATTTTTTTCATAACGAGATACCTTGACGTCACGATCATTTAATACAATTAGCGTAACTCGAAAATGAGTTTCAAAATCAAAATCAAATCAAATCAAAAAATATTTATTTGCTAGAAAATGGTACAATAGATATTTCAGTCTCAGCATATCCTGCCATCACATGGCGTGCAAATACATTTTCATGTAAATTAAAATTATTACAATTACAGTCATTATAATAATTATTATTATATGATTATTACAAATTGATCGAAACAAGGGTGAAGTCAGAAGTGTGTATGTGAGTGTATGCGTGTGTATGTAATGTGCTGACTCATCTTCACGCACACATTCCCAATGTGTTGTGCACTTGATTACCACAAGTAAAGCGCGCGTCGCTTCGTGAGATAAAATACTATAAAGAGTTCAAAGCAAATTCAAATACAACAGCCAAACATGTTCAAAAACAATTTCCTATAAAATAAGCACTAACAATAAACACTACACTAACTGACAGCACACAACAAAGCTCATATTTCCAACTCAATAAAGTGAAACCAAAACACCAATAATAAACTAAAAACTGTAAAGGCTTATAAATCAACCAAAACTGCGTGCAAATTGGTATGAAAACAAATTATTTATGTATACACAGCTATATGGACTGGCACCGTAGTGGCAGGAAATTGGCAATTTCTCTGCAAAATGCCAGCGATGAGGCTGGACGCGATACTGTGAATATTTATAGTTCAAAGTATAACGGTTAATTGCTGTTACAAAATTGTTAGGAAGGTGCTTTAAATTAATTCGTTGTGAAAGTGGAACGGGCCCGGAGGTCTAAACGGAGGCTCGTTTAGTTTTTTTTTTTTTTTTAAACTACGTTTCCTTAGTAGGTATACCTACTTTGGACTCTTTATAGGTTCATGCTTTTTGGTGGCGCAAAGTAAAGTGGAGACAGTTATTTAAAAATGAGGCTAAGTTAACTAAGTCTTTAATTATGCTAGAAAGTAGTGCATCTACCAGAGAATGATGATAAAAGTTTTGTAACATAATTAAAAATGTATGTTTCTCCATAGTTCTTAGTCCTCATCTTGGCAAATAGCCTGTAAGACATACCGTATAAGTATGTATGTTACAAAACTTTTAGTATTTTCTAATAAATCTCCTTGTTTGTTTTCAACAACACAACATTTATATTGAAACTTGAGAGCAACTGGAAGACCTTTAATACCCACCTCCATTCTAAGAATGGGAACCGAGTACGGCTTTATTAGAAGTGACTACCTACCTACCTTTTAAATATAGGTTAATGACGTCATTCTAAAAATACACTTCCCTCTTTACTTTCACCTTTCATCGAAGAAAACTCTCGAGTTACTTCATAATAGACTTCGCAACGGAAAATATGTATCATTTTTCTTTGGAAAAGGAAGGTTTGAGATGTGCCAATACTACCTAAGTCAATAAGGATGGAGAGGCATTATTGATTTTCTGGTAAACATTTCCATGTAACAGAATAGATACAGACTTCGTGCAATGTGACATGAAATGAAATGAATTCATGGATATTGAGCGAAGTAAACAACTGCGATATGACGCTGGAAGAAACGGATAGATAAATATAAAAAATATATACTTTCAGGACTCAAAAGCAATGTTAGAATTAAAATGTGGTTGCTTTAAATTAAGATGTTAGTAGTAGATGTAGTTTCACGAATTGAATATGTTAAAATTTTAAACAAAAGCCGTTGATTCCGGATGTCATGTGTAGATCTTTGACAGTTCTTACGGGGAGTCAGAAGCTCGAAAATCTGACAACCAGTCTTGCCAAGGGGTATCATGTTACCTAGTAACTGGGTTTAGAGGTCAGATTGGCCTTCACTCCGTGTAAAGTACTGGGTATTCGGCTGCATCCGGTAAGACTGGAAGTCGACCCCAAAATAGTTGGGAAAAGACTGGATAGATAATGACTGTCCCACTACTAGTCAAAGGCTCCTCCTCGTTTCTCTGCCTCGGCCTCTGTCGTTGCCGTCACTGAACACATTATTCAGTAAAACTCTGTAGTACTCACATATCGTTTCTTTATGAAGTTAGAAGCGCGAGTCCCACATAATGGCACGTGCTAAGCCTCACAATATAGGAGGGTCATTAGCGTATATTATTTACATTACATCATGTCCCTTCTTGTACATGATCAATGTAGGTATGTGCATATGACGAGTTCATGAACTCGCCTTGTAAAAATTATGCGTTGATCCGTCGAGTTGGAAAGTTATCGGGCAATCAGAAAACGTCCACCGCAACAAGTTATTATAATAAGAAAAGACAGAAGATATATTACTGATTAACTATGCACAGTAATAAAAGAAAATGAAGAAGAAATATCTGGTAAGATATTGCTAGTAAAACCCCTGCATTATACAACTTCATTCAGCTGAGATTTTACGCAGGACGACATAACAAGAAGCAAAACAGAATTTTTTGTCATACCATAGAATATTCTATTATGAGAATATCATAAAACTTTTTCCGCAGTACGTCATGCATAGTGCAGTGACTATGAGCCGCAGTATTCGCGGTATCCGCCGTATCCGCAGGTTGGACGTGAGCCTCATGCACAATGCGGATCATCAGCGTTATGTGTCCGAATCATAATCCCTTTATGTGGGTCAGTCGTGTGGACGCCGTTAGAGACGTAAATGTTTTAGTATTATTGTTATTTGTTTTTATTATCTTGTTTCTTTATTTATTATTATTATTGCGTCGGGGAACATTTTATTTTTCCTCGACCCTTTGGGTCGGAATAGATTGGAGCATATTTTATGTCAAACCTCTTATTGTAATGTAATTGTAGTACCTGTAAGTAGAAGAGATGTTATAAATTCAAACTTTTCGATTGACAACGGGCCTAAATTAACCTTTCCTATTCCAGTGAATTCACTGTAACATTTATGCGGAACGACAAAAACTCTTATTTCACATTTCCACCAAATAATATTCTCTCTAACGACAAAAAAATGTATCCCACGCATTCTATGAAACACTATCAATTGGAGCGTGAGACGCATTCACAATTCGGATCATGGTCTATTATATCCGCGTATCCGAATACCCGAATATCTGAGTAAATAGGTCGCGACTTTAGGTCACCGTTTTTGGCTGCATTGCGGTGAAGCCAGGCTATTGGCAGAGAGCTACTGTTTAGCGAATGTGAAACTCATCTAGGTAATAGCTCCGTCTTGTTTTGCTTATAAGATTAAATACAAAAAGGGAGTAAACTCGTTTTCTTCTATTGCAGGTGCGCTAAAGTATAGGAGAAGTTTTGTATGTGCTTTAGTGCAGAGTATGTGTTTAGTGGAAAGTGTTAAAAAAGAACTTCGGTGACTGATAGGTACTTGCTAAAAAGCTTGATTAAGATCCACTGGGTGAGGCTTGGTCATATCCCAAAAAATGGTTCTTTGTTTTCATCTACAATGAGGAGTATGGTATGGTATATATGTATAAATAACTAGCCCCGACAATTGATGATAGCAATATCACCATCCGACAAAATATTGACAATATATCCCATCGATGCGTGCACTCACTATACAACGTGTTACTTTTGACGTCATAACTCTTAGGTTATATGGTTTATGTAAAAATAATACAAAATGTCCTAGAACACGTGTTCCAAAAATACATAATACATAGTAGTAGATAACAACACTAGACTCTCAATATGTGTATCTGTTTCATTGATAAGTACGAGTAAATCATTTTCATTCAAACCAATCATTCATATTAATTAAAGCTATGAAAATGCGAGGTTGTCATATTTCTTTTTATGGACATAAATGGTCAGTATTTTCAGTTTTTATATTTCCCGTAAGTGTTTAAAATAAATGATCATGTCTTTGTCGAACTATTTTGAAAAAAAAACATCATTTGCCAGTTATGGTATATCAAAAAGAACACGTTGTATTTCCTAAAATATTTAGCCCCCATAAAATGCAATGATTATTGCGGCATTAGCACTAAATAATATGGCATGGTATGAGGTCACAGAAGTAGATTTCAAACTAGTGCTGCACTAACGTCGAACGTGATGAGAAAACTAAACGCCGATAATACTGGCAACATTCGGCTCGGCGTGAACTGGCAACACTGTCGAAAACTAATGTTACATTCAGTGCAGAATAGAGATTTAACAAGCCAACGGTAGCTGGATTTCGCATATAAACCGAAGATACGTGGAATAGTAGATCGATTACATTCACTGGAACGAAATTAGAAACTAAACCCGGATTTTCCGAGTATCCGAGTACAATTTGTGCCGAATTTCTGTGCATACGTGCGTTTTAACAAAGGGTGGCTTTTGTTTAAATAATGTTTTGGGACTGCTTTTGTTTCTATTCTGTTAGCTTAATTGGGCGTTGCGTAATCTCTTGCAGGGATTTTGTGTTGATAGAAGATAATGAGAGCCTTATTGTAGCATTGACTGAAATGAAACGTGATATATTATAAAATTTCTAGAAGTTTTAATAGCTTATTCACTCTGATAATGCAGTTACATTGTAATAGTCTGTTTTAGCCCTACACTATGTGTTAAAAAAACATCACTTTATCACAAACTACAAAATAAAAACTGCCATCTTTATCAACACGATCCATAAAATTTAATTAATTAATTTGCGAAAATAATTTCGTGATTCATGCAAACAACAAATAGGAGAGTTCCATTCTATTTAAATATTCACGTTTTCACATGGCTTATTTTGGAAGCAAACACTCTCGGGGCTGGGGGTTTTAACAGGCGTTATATTCGCAAAATAAATATTCGACCGGCATCAGGTGCTTGTCAAAGTGTCATCGCCACACGTATCACACGTATGAAACGTATCAGCGTATCTGACAATACGCCACGTATGGATACGCGTTTGATCGTAATATAATTTAGAAGCCAATATGCAGTACAATTATTTCCAAAGAATTTAAATAAGTCATATTATTATGTTGATGTTTGTATGATTCATTTTATTAGAGGGAATTTCCACGACCCTAAATTTAAATTAAGTTAAATAAGAAAGCATTTATTTTGATAATATTTATACAAATGTTTTTGTAAATACTAAAATTTAGGACAATAATTAGGTACAACAAAAGATGCAATACCACACTCTTGCAAGCTTTATAGTACATTAAACTGCTATTACTAAACAGCTTCCCCAGATCCCTCAGAATCTCACAAGGAAGGGGCGTTACCTACAGTACAAGTAAATGAGGCAACCAAGTGATGAGTGCTTTCATCTTATTAACGTCTGCAGTCAGATTACATTATACCCGCGCGGATGGCGTGTGTAATACTATGTGAGGTACATTATCGTGAGGGTTCATTGGACTTAAGTATCTTGGTCTACATACATGAGGAGACAGGATTGTTACATAATGATAAGAACGTCACCATTTAGTAAAAGAAGAGGTTGATAGTTAATTGATTCAGGCGTGACTTTGCGGAAATCCATTACAAAATACAATAGACGACGTATATTTAGTAACGTAATCCGCGTAACTGTTCTTAAAGAGTCGTAAAGAACCCTGTAAGAAATCGACACGTGTTTCACCTGTCAACGAGGCATCCTCAGGATGGCGATTGACTTGTTGCCAACCCGGACCCGACCTGTGGACACGTCAAGCGTCGAGAGCTCTTTAAGAACAGTTACGCGGATTAGGTTACTAAATATACGTCGTGTGTTGTATTTTAGAAGAGGTTGATTCAAATTCAGGGGCAGCTCGACCCTATGGCCAAATTAGCATTGTTTTCAACGTTGCAATGCTGCCAGTTATCTAGGCGTTACTAGATGGCAGTGGTGTGCTGAAATACTTTGATACATATTTTTGTATTTTCTGTTTACTAATTTACGTGAGGTCGTGTATTAATAGCGTCTTCTGTTCGGAAGTACAATACGGTTGATATAACTTGGCAGTCTGAACATGGCTCTTCTAACTTTCGCGCATGTTCTCTCACTCAAACTCGCCTCATGTCACCATTTGGTTCTGTGGCGGCATCTACATCGCCACATGCAAACTACGCATCAAAGACCTGACGTCACTCAAATCCCGCATCGCGCAATTAGAGTTTACCGCGCGGTGGACATATATACAAGCTCCCGACTTCAACCTCTGGGCAGTTGCCCGCCAGACATGACACCGGTCTGGTCGGAGGATCCTCCCTTTTCTATGGTGGATGAGTGAACTTTACACCCTGTTCCGCAAAAAAAGTTCCTAAAAAAAATTATTACACGGCCTTCTGCTCGAAACTCGGAACTGCCAAGTTATGTCGGTAGTATTGTATCATTGTCACTAATATCTAAAATATCGGTCATCTAAAAAATAAGGCAAGGTAAAAAATAAAGTATTTCAGCTGGCAACAAGCAACACATCACGTTATGCATATTTGTAAGGCTGGTCAGTATAGCTACCTACTAGCTGAACTCATGTTTGCCTGAGCTAATAACAGTAATCCTGACGGAGTGTACCTAGACCTAGGTATAAGTCCACACGACAAATAGACCGTTCAACCGTCTAGACGATATTTGTCATAGGGTGACGTTTTGTGGGTGTAGTCAAGTGAGGAAGGGAGTATGTCAGGACGATGAATAAGAGGCCATATATCAAAAGCGACTGCCAGTAGGTCTGTCGCAGTGTTGTGGTTGTAGGGTAATCTTCCTAGGATCTAGTGAGCCTTCATTTCGGTCCTTCTATGATAAACAAATGAATGTGTGTATCATGCACATATACGCTGGCCTGTAACGTTCTCGTGTCACGGTTTGGTGCCAGGCTCACTTGTGTGGCTTCGTCCACGATGCCACGTTGTTTTTTTCCATAGATTCGCTGACATATCTACCAAAAATCTATAAAGTTGTAACGGTGACATACTGTTGAAAGAAAATATGTGACCGTGGTTTCCTGAGTTAAGACAACAATTTGGTATAACAAGAGCAATTACTCTTTCTGTATGCAAGTAGTTAATAAAAAAATCGGTTGATGCAACTCTTAGCATTTATGAACACGCTGAACCGATAAAGACCCTATTTTAACACCTTTCTCCAAAATCATGCACCAATATATATACAACCAAAGAGTACGAACTTTTCCAACCCCAAAAGAACTTGCACTAAAAACCCCATTAAAATAAAATTTACAACTGCGGGTGCAATTAAACGGGTCGGGTATTTACCCATAATCTGTTTATCGGTGATTCATTGCAGCAGTGTCACCAGCAGAGGGGGGACGGTGATCAATACCAGTTGTCTAGACTAGGACAATGAATCACCGACTGTACCTGGTACTTGTGGAGGGAAGTTAAAATGCATGGCTGCGGGGTTCTGTTATGGGTTCGTGAGGGGTAATTAAAACGAGTCGTTTTCGAGCTACGTTTTTTGATTGTTGTCAGTTTTGGAAGGGTTCCCATTCAACTTATTTTTATATTTTGCTTAGGTTCTGCCCGTTATTTTGTCTGCGTGAAATTTCTTGTTAAAACATAAAATATATCCGAAAATTACCCTCTTCATACAAACTTACAAATTTTACCTCTTTAAAATATTATTAAGTATAAATGCGCTTTCTGTGTTGGGTATTCGTGAGGACTAAGGGGTAATTAGAGCCAGCTGGTAATTTAGTACCTAGGTATTGTGACATTGGTTTTGAACACTTTGCAAGTAAATTCAGGAAAATCAAAGAGTACATTACGTTGTACAGAGCAGTTTTCTAGATCTTTTGGTAGTAATTGAACAGTGTTCGATCTCGTCTATCAAACTTATTTTAATATTTTATTGTGTTCTTGTTTACGGGCAATAAAATGGTACATACAGTGCCCTCTTGAATCAGTACCGAAATAACTTGACAAAATATTGAATTCGTAAAAAGTTCTTAAGAAATTAATTGATTTTTGTTACGAAATGTTCAGTAACTTCGTGATTGTGAAACATTTGAGCTCCACTTTTGCTTCATTTACCAAAGAATACATATACGTAACTACCGTAAAAGTAAACATATTCAACAAAACCGAATACGCTTATATGGCTGACGTTTACTCTACGCGTAATCGCTCCATTCTCGGCAACGTTCGCTCGTTAAGCGACGAGCCATCGCTTCTTCCGAGCGACTCGTATTTGAACAGTGTATGTAGTTAATAGCTTAATATCTGTAATGTGCTCGTTTCGCTTAAGTTATCTTTATTTAAGAAAGCCGTTTCGTGTGCTAACCTAAGCGATCATATTAAGGAAATATCAGACGCTTAATTTTTTATTTTGAAGTGAAACGTTTGAATACAAAACTACCGATTCAACGACGTTGCATTTCTGCACTCGGCATCTTTCACTCCCCGACCGAATTATAGAAAAATGAAATGAAAGTAGCAGATACACGTTCATTCACTATGCAACTTTGTTGGTGTCGTGAAATGAGACAAAAAATAACATTCACTAGAGTGGACCATTCACTCAAATTAATTCTGATATCAGCTTTACCGGGCTAGGGAAAAACTAATATTCAAAGAACTAGATAAGTAATTATTTTTCAAATATTCTTGAAAAACGGAATGTGAAATTTTTGCTTAATATAATACAGGGTGGCAGGGACATCAACCCGAAAACTGATACCGTGGATTCAGTAAATGATTCTGAACACGCCTGCGTCGGAATGGTTCGTCGGTTATTAAAAAAAAATCTGCTGTTCCATACATTTTGACCGCGTAGGTATTGCACTTTTCTATGAAACAGCATTTTTTTTTTTTTAATAACCGACAAAAAATTTCAGCGCGTAGGGTTTTAGAATCATGTACTGAATCCATGGTACCAGTTTTCGCGTCGACGTCCCTGCCACCTTGTATATGCAGGTGTCTTACTTTGCATATGCAGAGAGTGATATCTCTGTATAGCACCAATCAATGTTGAACACATGCCCTGCATACCACTTACGGCAGATTGCATCGGGCATAGATTACAGACATACTTGTCGGAGACTGGCAGCCTCTCGAGACAAGCACGAAATTTCAAGCGCATTGCACGATTTATTGAAGTTCCGGCTGTAAGGAGCCACATATAGATATCTATACATTCTATAAAATAAACTCGCTTATCATGTCTGTCTGTGAGACCGTGTTGTTCTTCTAAACTACGTACGCAACGGATTTTGATGCGGTTCTCACCATAATTCCTTCTCCTTCTTTTCGTGTGGTTAGTGACTAACCTGCTATCTAATTACGCAACACATTTTCGTTGACAATTCCGACTAATCTGTTTCAATTTGAAAGGTCAACACAACATTCATTGTGTTATTTACGTTGTTGAGCAGATTTTTTTTCGAACGTACGAACCAATGGATTAGCAATCTGTTTCAAAACGATTCAGATTCTGATTGATCGTGTATTACGTAATTAGGATACTGGTGTCAGAGTTTTAAAGCAGCCCATGGGCCTCTAAATTGGCTTCACATGCCGTCGAGAAATACCTTTCAGGCATTGTCGGTTTCCTCACGATGTTTTCCTTCACCTACACTTGCTTCAACAAGTGATAATTATACAATACGCACATGAATCCGAAAAGTCAGAGTGCGTACCATCATTTAGAGAACTTAATGCGGAAGATTTATGCGGATTATAACACATTAATAAACTTACGAATAGTAAATGAATTTTAATGTTTTGTCAAGTCGTAAAAACCGTGCTAAACAGGGTTATAAAGCAACGTTTAATTTGATAAACTATCCAAAATGTTGCAATAAAACAGTACAAACAGCACATCAATTACGCAATCCCAACAGGAATTGGTTGAACAAAAAGTCCTTTGCAATTCAAATGATTGTCACCGTTTACTCTACGAAAATAATCGAAAATAAAGCTCCCGATTGCTGCAAACACATTAAAAAGCAATAGATTGCGAGCAATTAGCGCGTTTCGGTGCCATCGAGTGAGGGGAAAATCGAGCAAAACATCACGATGCAATTTCCGAACGAACACTCCGCTCGCTCCGCTCCTCGTGCATCGCAATATGATGTCGGCGCCGCACTATCGTTATTGACGATGCGCGGAAAACCGACGGAAAAATTTCGTACGGAATTACAAATAAGAAGACTTGCAAAGTTTATGAGATACCGAGTTTTGAAGTTTTACAGGAACATTCTGGGATCAGGTTAAGTTTCAAGAGTTCACTCAATGTTTTTGGCGTTACTTTTAGTATAGCGTACGAAATCAATTACTGCAAGGTTTCAACGTGATTTCAGAGAAGTTGATGATGTATCACAAGCTACTAAAATGATTAATATCATACTATGTAAAACTAACTTCTTACATGTACATAAATTATGATACACATACATGCAAGAATAGGCATGAATAGCTTTCAGACCTCATAGTACCAAAATCCCCACAACAAAAAATGGTAATTTTTATGAAAAAAATCTTCGTGTTCCAGTCGCTACACGTAGACAATATGATTGAAATAAATACTCCACCATTACAGTGCGTGATAAAATTTAATACACCGCATTATTTACCGCTCACAATACGCCAGCAGATAGTTTAATACAATAGGTGCATTGTTCACTTGTTATGCATTACGTGAATGCGTCTGCTTTCGACGGGCGCACTTCAATAAATGAACAGCGCGTGTTATTCTACGAAGATGTGGGTAGTTTTATAATATTTTGTTTCATAACGGTGTAAAGAAGAAGCTTCTGCTGGTTCGTCGAAAGGTTTCTTATTAAAATTCCACTATCGGTGTGAGTAACAAAGTCTCTAGAGATAGGAAGCCACTAATAAAGTAGGTATATTACTGAATATAAAATTTTCTCGGAACGTGAAACAAGACTGAAGTGTATTGTTTTTGATTTTCTTCTACAATAGACTACAACTCAGTACAGTGCTTAAGAAATTCATCGAAGAATATTTCTTCAAGAATTTCCATGCACATATCCGAAAACTACTTTCCTTAAACGCTGAATTTCATTTCACTCTGCTCAAATATACTCGTTCCTACAACCGCATGCAATTGCATACGACCACAGAAAAATGTCGTAGATATTCGTGAACCCATATAACCCGGCTGATTGAAAACAGCAATCACCCACGAGCGGCTGTCGTATTGATTGCATGCTCCCCGAAATTGCAGGGTTATCGAAAAAAGCTGTGTAACTGTCGGGCGCAGATGGGTTTAGGATTTTAATAGCGGATGAAGTCGAGTGGAAGGATTTTCTTTTTAAATCTAGTTATTTGGGATACGGTTCTAGTTCCGTATTTTTTTGTGTTTATACTGAACTGAATTGGTACCAAAATTCATTAATTTAGGTACCAATTAAGTTCACTGTTGACACAAAAAATAACACTACCTAACTGTATACACAATGAGCTCATGCATTCATGAGCACATATGATAATGTAATGTAAAATAAAATATATTATATATAATGTCATATTATACTATGAGTACGGTCATGGCAAAAGATCATTTGTGTAAGGCCCATATTACAAAACCTCACTCAACTCAAGCATTACGTAAAACTCGTTTAAAGCCTTTTGATTGGTTGAAACTAGTTTTTTGTTAAGCTTGAATCTTGAGTGAGGTTCAGTAATACGGGCCTAAGAATGATATTGTACTACAATTGATTAAGCATAATTCAGCAAAGCAGGATCCTCTGCAAACGCAGCTTAAAAGCGTAATATTTCAAGCAAAGTTACGGCTTTGCTTGAAATATTACGTTTTTATGTTGCAACTTTAACTAGAATGAAAAAACACCACCGAGTTTCGTGTCTTTTGAACTTCGTTATCGCGTTTATTTATTTTTTTCAATTTAATCGCTTCCCTGAAAAGTTAACAAGCCAAAAACCCCTTTACGTTTAGACCTGTTTACTTGAAAAGGCTCCGTGATTCATTCCATTAGCCTTTCATCTTCACTAACAATTACCGTCAAGACTTTCGTTCGCAGCTGTTACACACTATACAACTTTCGTAAAAGTAGGTTTAGGTATACCAAGAGGTTCAGTTTAGGGCTTAAATATGTATACCGGTACTGAAATTCAATAGCGATTCTTTCCTGAAGTATTGATTGAAATGCAGTGTTGAAAACTCAGGCAATTGTTAACAAATTGACGGGTTACGTCAATTAGCCATGTTATTGCCGATTCAAACAATGTCAAGGTGCGTCTACGCTAGACGAGCCGAGCACGAGCGGAGCACAGGTCGAACTCAAATTCGTGTAGTGTGGACCGACTTACAAGCCTCGAACGAGCGCGCTTCGAGCAATTGGTTCGTGCTCGACTGTGCTCCGCCAGTTGTCGGTTTTTTGACGGGATCGCGTTCTAGGACAATGTTCGTTGTAGGTTCGTTGGGAGTCCGCACTTGACGCCGCGAGCAACGACGCCCAGAACGGCTCCGCTCGTCTAATGTAGACGCACCTTCAAAGAATGACACAATTTTAATACACGAACAATTTAAGTTGGTAGTCAATTTGCATAACATTTAATTTCCGTGACTTTACATTTAGCAAGTTTCAACATTTGAACCGATACTTAATGAGAAACTCGCTTTTGGTTATGTCGTGCAAAAATATTTTTTCACGTGACTATAGGTGTGTACCTACATTCTAAGCAAATAAAGACCTATTCTATTCTATTAAGGAAAAGGATATAATCTTATTACAATAAAAACCTACGTTCTTATTTCTTAAATACAGCTACTGAAACTCCATTCACATTCTAAGGCCTCACCGAAATAACTATACCTACGTGTAGGTATTATTATCATTGCTTTAAATAGTCCACAATTCACTGTTCCGGAATAGGCATGTCTTCTGCCTGACCGCGGATTGATACTCAGAATGTTACAGTATATCGTACACAGGTAGAAATTCACTGACACGGAAAATCATAGGATCTATCCCTACTGAGACTAACTTACAACTTAGGTATCAAGTTCATGTATATTATAATATTGTCTAGATAGTACATTTGCGAATCAGTTCACATGAACGACTGGGAATGTGGGGTACGTACCTAGTAATACACTGCTGCAAGTGTAGAACAATATGTTTATCTTATCACCTAACCAAACAGCACAGGTGGTTAACAGCAGTGATAGTAGTGGTGTAACCGTCAGTCTACCAAAGCATAGACATCAATTTCGGACCCAAGGCACGCACCTCTGACTTTTCGGATTCATGTGCGTGTTGTATAATTATCCCTTGCTTCAAAATCAGTGAAGGAAAATATCATGAGGAAAAAAATGTCTGAGAGAAGCTAAGTCAGAGACCAGAGGTGGTATAACAACTCTGACACCAGGTTAGTCACTAACCACACGAAAAAGAATGAAAAGACCTAACCAAAATTGGTTAAAGTATGCTTCACTAAAACCACCCCGGCGGTCACCGGTGGTCACATCTGCACATGGAAGGGGGCACCGTTGCCTCTCAAAAGACCGATACGAAACCCCCTCTGTGCATAGCCTGTTAGGGCACAACCCCTGGGGAAAACGACATCTTTTAACGCGCTGATAAGAGGCAAATGTTGTCTTTAAAATAACAAGTCAAATCTATACCTAGTTATATTTGTGGTAGTGGAAAAAATATATGTTATTCTTCAATATATTTCTTAAAACTTGATTGTGACCAATAAAGTTTTGAAAAAAAAAAATCTCGATACAAATTAACGGCAAACTAACATCTTGAGTTTCAATCCAAAATATCTGTATTAAATATCAACATACGTTGGTATTTAATTAATAACAAGAACGTCTTATTTTATACAAAACTTGTTTAATTTTTATTTTTGATAACTGGACTCATTTTTGAGTAAATCGATAATTGCTTCATATTTTGCAATAAATTACAAGCGTTGTCTCACCGCGCTTCTCTTAATTTTTAATTCCGACAGTGACCGCGGTTTAGCTCTTGTCAGCGTCTTGATGAAACGGTCTACTTTCCTGAATAAAATAGCATTTGTAACTGTGGTGGCTTTCACAAAAGACTTGCTATTATAACGTCAATCCATTTTTGTCACTTTCAAACCTTTCATACAATTGAAAGAAACACAATGATGTTTGCGCATTCAAATAAAATATAACCTATTGTACCCACTTCGTAACTCCCGCTAACGAAAAAAGAATACACCAAAATTATAAAATTACTGATCTTTTTTCCGGCAGCCATACCCCGATGGCTGGAAACTATAAGGAATGTAATTTTCATCGCCGGAAGTGACCTATGTCGGCGACGTCGCGTATTTCCTGTCAACATCAAGTTTAATTGGTTTTCCGACGAGTTCTCGGTACTCTTACTGATGTACCTACTTGTTTGTGTGTAGGTAGGTGCATCGCTCAAACTTGGAAAGCAATTAATTCTAGTAATAAAATGTTGTGCTGTCCAGATAAATTACGTAAACGATAAGAACTTATTTTGATGGAAGAAAATGTAAGTATTATTATATTCTGTCTAGGTAAGCGAAACTTTTACAACAAAGAGAATAATTTGTGAATAACATGAAAGTTTTACATTTAAACACGTGTGTCTAATATTGAAATAGAGCAGTCACTTATTCGTCTCATTTCGTTCACAAGCTGAGTCAAATCAATAAATATTATGATCATCATAAAATCATTTTCGATTTGTCTATTCTAAAAACGACAAAGGAAAACTCAATCTAGCACAAAATACGTTTATATTCTACTACAATGTTCTGCAACATATCGATTTTCATTGTCAACTGCAGCACAGTTGTGGTTGTTTGTTACTACACAAGCCGCTCAATAGGGTGAGCGCCCCAGTTGCGTGCCAGCCCGATTGACTCGCTCACCTGGAACAAGGGGCATGCGTCGTATGTCTGAGCAATTTATCGAGTTTACATTTTTATGTTGATGTGCTCAGGAAAATATACACCATATTTCTCAAGGCAGCCATTGATTTGCATGTTTTTAGACGTGGCGTCACGTAGCGAAGAGTGATTTGATATTTTTTGTACGATCGCTTCGGTTCTTCTATTTCTATGCAAATGTGAAATGTGTTGAACATGTGTTAGGAAACCGATAACTTGGTTTCCCAGATTCTCTGAAACAATTTTAATCGTTATATCTTATAAGTTAATAAAGACACAGTTAATTAACTTTCTAACTGCCAGCATACATAAAAACTAAACCAGTGGCCATAAAAAAAAAACATGAAAAGATAAGACATCCGTTCCATAGCTTGGCCAATAAAAATAAACCTGAAGCCCGCTTAACTCACGGGTGTGGTCATGCGACAGACGAAACACGCGCTTTGACCATGAAACAACGCACCCTAACCCTTCACTGGTCACGCAATATTCGTGTCAGTAAATTCCCAGATACTTATTCACGACTCAACTACTCCACATAGGTACCATTAAAACTTTTAAGCTGTTCCTTCTGTTCAAAGCAATATAAAACAAAGTTATTGATGGCTATGATTTGTTAAAAGTCAAATAGAAAGTGCAGCGGTGAAAATCCTGTCAATTTACAACTAGAGTCGATAGAACACTATTTATTATGTCCGTTTTCACGTTAGCGCCGAATATATACAGCGTGAGGCTTTCGAGGGGCTGCCGTGAAAAATGTGCGCGTTGACGGCTATTTATAACCACACTTTAGACCACTGGCCGACAAATGGTGAATTCACCCTGGTCTATTGGCTTTTTGGGTCTTTATATTATTATGTAAGCATAGGCATTTTGTAGATAAGGTATTCTTTGACATTATTTCACTATTGATATCTTTGTATTGCGTTTTTTTTTGTCTACTTCGAACTTTTTTCTTAATCGAATACAAATACAGCGAGTATCAGAAACGTGTGGTCAAATTTAAAGGTCAATTCAAAATTCAAAAGTCATTTATTCACACTAGGCTGAGAATCAGCACTTTTCGAACGTCATTACTTAAGTCACAGTCCCCCAAAAACGCCCACCCTTCACCACTTCCTAGTGCTTAAGCTGGGAAGAAGAAGGGCTGGGGAGTGGAGCTGGAGGTGTGGTACAGACCATCAAACTGAAAAACGTAACCCCATGGGGCCAACACCGTAAAGGTTGCAGTTGCCAACCCGTGCAGATCAGCGAGACGCGACGGCGCGACGCGACACGAACAATACAATTTCTAAGAAAACTTCACGGTATAACAATAACCGGTGTCGCATCGCGCTGTCGCGTCGCTCTAGTCTGCAGGAAGCTTAATACAGAACAATAATCAACAGTCCCTTTGGGTTGAGTAGGTATTGAAGTTTTCTATGGGACAGTTGATATTTTTTTCGGGATTACAAATGCTCCCATGGAGAAAGTTGTTCAGTACAATGATCTATATACCATGCCCTTAAATTTGACCACACCGTTTGTATAAATAAATAAATCAAGAATTAAGAGCGTTTATTCTGAAAGTGGGAACGTCGTAAATAGATGTCAAATATTTCGCTGTTTTGATTAATTTGGCAATATTAATGTATGGAAATGTGAAATGTGGCTAACTAGCTAACTAGAATATTAATAATGAATTGCAATTATAACACTGAATTTGATGTTGTAACCGTTTTAGGTGTATAAAACGCATTTGGAAAGTTTCTAAAGCCTTTTTTACATACTTACTACTAAATATTCGGTGTTACGATATTAATTATTGCATTTCATGATCAATATTTTAGTTAGTTAGTCAGTTAGCCACATTTCATATTTCCATACAGTAATATTGCCAAATTAATCAAAACGGGTAAATATTTGACAGCTATTTGCGACGTTGCCAACTTTTAGAGTAAGCGCTCTTAGGGCTGCGGCAGCCAGGCGCGACGAGATTCTGTTGGAACAATTTCTATGAAAACTTCACGGAAATTGTTCTTACTTGCGGTAATATAGAATAGAATTTAAATTTAAACAAGCCTGTTATTCACTGACTTCTGTTACGGTAGTCACACCACAATATTTTAATTATAACTCCAAAACGCTGCGTATCTCAAAGTCATAATTAATTAACTAAGTGGGTACGTACATACTTAGTTTGTAAAACATTGTTGTAACTTTAGTATTTGTTGAGTGGAGTTATTATTAGCATTCCTACCACCGCCTTTGGTTAGACCGAAAGCTCCAACCGGAAAAGGAAGGCTAGGAAGTTGTCTAATTATTATGGACCTATTATTAGACTGCTTCGTTTGCCGGGGTTGGTCCGTGGATGGGTAACCAGCTTTACACACCAAGACTCCTCCGTGCCTCGGAAAGCATGTTAAGCCGTTGGTCCCGGCTGACATTCGTGGATCTTTGACAGTCGTTACAGGTCGTCAGAAGCCTGAAAGTCTGACAACCAGTCTTACCAAGGGCATTACCCAGTTACTTTTCGTTTTAGTGTGGAGGTTGTGGAGGTCAGATATAAAATACTGGTATTCAGATGCATCCGGTTAGACTGGAAGCTGACCCCAACATAGTTGGGAAATAGCTAAGTAGATTTAAAAAAATATTAGACTGGGTCAAGAAAATAGCCCTGTCCAAAAAGTAGTTTCGTATGGAGAAGAATGGGCAAAAAACTCCACAATAACTTAGGGCCTATTGACGATGTCCGAAAAGCCACTATTTACCGAATAAATTCAAAAATGGAACAGAATTTATATGAAATTATCTGCCGAGTAAGTTAATAGGAACTTGAGTCATAAACAGGAAAACTTTATTATGTAGGTATTGTGTAATTAAATCAGTAACGTGTACAATAATTTGTCTTAGGCAAAAGACTACCACAGTATTGTACACGTTAAAAAAGCACGAAAAATAAAAATCTACGTTACGCCATATTAACTTTGCTGAGACGTAATAATCTTATTACGTCACAGGTAAGTTAATATTGTAGAACGTAGATGTTTATTTATAAACGCTTTTTCCGTTGTCATTTTAGTAGTCAGGTACCGTATTAAATTATACCTTATTGTTTTGTAAAGGAAAACACCCTTATAGTTCTATTAAAAGTTGAATATGGGAAGTTCGTGCCAGTATATTAATAAAAAACAATATGCTTAGTTGCATGACTCATAAGTAATTACCGACCTGCATGAACAGTAGTTTTCTGTGCTGCACTATTAACCTTAATAATATTTAGTATAAGAATGAATAATGTTGAATTACATGACCCGGAAAATTGACTGTGTTTATTCATAATTTAGTTGTTTTTTTTTTACGCTTGACGTAGCAACTCGTCGTATCTGGGTTCGCAACATGTCAATCGTCATCCTAAGGATGCGTCGTTGAGAGGTGAAACACGTGTCGATTTCTTACAGGGTTCTTTATGACTCTTTAAGAATAGTTAAGCAGATTAGGTTACGAAATATACGTCGTCTATTGTATTTTATAATGGATTTCCGCAAAGTTACGCCTGAGTTAATTAACTATCTATTATTTTCTTTTTAAACCACCACCAAGCCTACACCTTTAATAACAGCCTCATTTTTAAGGCATTTTTAATATTGAAGAGATTAAAAGTACGTTAGAAGAGATTTAAAGAAAAAGCCAACGAAACTGTGATTATCACTACGAGTACAGCAGCGGTGACCCAATGGTAACGGTCACAACTTACGAATTGTAGGTTGTGGGTTCAAACACAGGCAGGCGCTTTACTTTATGTAAATAATTTCACCACTACTGCTCTCAAAACGGTGAAGGAAAACATTGTGAGGAAAACGGCATATACTAGAACCAAAAATTCGAAGACATGTGACATCTACCAACCCGCACTGGGCCCGCGTGGAGGATTACGTCCCACTCCCTCTCACCGAAAGGTGTCCCAGCAGTGGAAACATGATAGGCTGATTAATCTACTACTTTTAGCAAAAAGATCTGCTGTCACCACATTTTTTTTGGCTAGATAACGCAGTTGCTTTAGGTACGCAGTTTGTTAATCCTTGAAAGGATAGCCTATTATAATTCTCATAAAAAATCTGCACAAAACACAAAAACAATACCTACCTTAATTATAATTACTAAAATCAGAATTTGTTGACACGTTGAAAGAGTTCATTTCAGTTCCTGCCAGCGGAATGACATAAATACTTTGGGCATCATGCGAGCTTACCCGTGCCTGTTCGGTACGTGTCCGGATCATATAGTAATAACACTATTTCTGAACAAAATGGACGCCGCGGAAAATACCGGCCGTAATGAAGGTTTCAACTTAATTACGCAACTTGCGATCGCCTGATCACAGTAGGGATTTAGATAATTATTTAACTAGGAATTTATTTAACGTTTCGGTAGTTTGGTCAGTCTTCTTATTTTCGTGTGGTTAGTGATTAACCTGGTGTCAGAGTTTTAAAGCCGCCCATGGGGCTCTGACTTGGCTTCACATGCCGTCGAGAAATATCTCTCAGGCATGCCGGTTTCCTCACGATGTCAGTCGATTGGTATAGTTAGAGACAAAAAGAAAGCTTTTCTAACGCTGACAATGAAAGCATTTTGACAGCAATTTATTTATTTTTAGCTTATGTCGTCCCACTGCAGGGCAAAGGCCTTTCTCCTATCCATTCTTCTCTTTCTTGAGCTAGTGTGGACCAATCCTGTCTGTGGGCGTCAAGCTCGTCTCACCATATTCTCCTGGGTCTGCCTTAACGTCGAAGGACGTTTTCTGCGACCCACATGGTGTTAGATTGGGCCCATGACTCGGCAAACGTGTCCGGCCCAGTCCTACTTAATCTTGGCTGCTTTTTGGGTGACGTCAACGATTTGTGTTTTGGAGCAGAGCACTGTGTTCCTAACACGGTCTGTTAATCTTACTCCAAGAATGCTGCGCTCCATTGCTCGCTGGCAGACCTCAAGCTTGAACCTCTGCTGAACCGTCAAAGATCAGAGATAGGGAGTATGCATATGTCCATTAATTTGCATTTATAACATATTGGCTGCTTTCATGAGGTTATAACAGCAAGTCTGTCGACAAATCGTGTCTTAGCCATTGCTATTGGCCGAAGAAAAACGACTCAATCATTGAAATAGATACAAGATTTGATAACAGAATGGATTGAATGGTCATTCAGAAACCATTCGTTTATGTCTTGATTATGCATATAATCATCTTATGTTACTCAATTAGGTTAAGGGCCTACAGTAAACTCATTTGATTGGTTGATTAAACCAGTAATTTCGTATCTTAATTAATCTGATTGAGCTGTTACGAGCCGCTACATGAATGCTTTAATATTATATAGTTCAGTGATCATGAATACAAAGTATATGTATATTTTACCTGCAAAGTTAAATTAAAGTAGTAACAAAAGTAGTACTTAACGGAAACTTTCGTCAAAAATACCATAGTTTAAAGAATTATGTCTGAGTGAAGTTCTACCAAGTTTACTCGTTGCTCACAACTTTTCAACTAATTCAACCAGAAACCGTTTTAAGCGTAATCATAAATCGTAGGAAACGCAGCTTCGAGAGGAGTTTCTTTGAGAAATGTTACCCTCTTTGGTGAAACGATTCTATTTTATAGTTCGTAAAATATTATTCTTGAGGTAAGTAGACCCGTATAAAAAGCAATTCAGTTGAGGTGTTATCAAAGTTTTTAAGTTTTAGTAAAAGTCTTGAGCTAACTCGATTTTACGAATCATTTCACTTACTTAATGACGACTAAAAAAGTTTCATTACACATACTGTAAGTTGTTTAAAAACTTATTTTCCTTTAAGTAAAAATGATAAGGTAACAATGTATCACATTCCTTATAAAATAATCCAACACATATTAAAAACCATAATTACAGCAACGATGTATGTGTATATCAAACACATCTGACATCTCATTTTTTTTTTTTTTTTTCTTTCAACATATAGTTTGCCCATAGAACATGAAAATGTAAATTCGTTAAGAATTTTTCTATTGTAATGTTTTTGATGATATTTTTGCCTCTAGGGGGGAGTCCCTGGTGTCCTGAAATACAAGTCACGGCTTAGTTTAGGCACCAGTCTCCCACAAATGAACATTGTCATCATAATAATAATTTTTTCCGTTTTTAAGTTATAGTTAATAAGTGTTATTTGTGGAAGAAAAATAAACATTTTTATTATTTTTTTATTATTATTTATCTCTATGTCCCAAAAACTCGCCAGGTGCGAGTCCGACTCCCACATGAAGGGTTCCGTCACCGTACATTATTTAACACTACATTTTTTACTTTAGCCAAATAAAAACTACCTCGTTGGTCTAGTGGTCGCAAGCACTACTGCTGAGCATGAGGTCCTGGGTTCGATTCCCGGGTCGGGCAAAGGGTTATTGGTTTTTTTTATCTGAAATTTCTCAGTGACAGCCTTTTTTTTTTTTCAGTGTGAAATTATCAAATAACTTCTCCCGCTCTAGGCGGAGCAGGAGGGCGTGTCAGACTCTTACTGACTAAAACCCACCCATGATCCTTCAGTGTTGCCTGTACGTTACCAGGGGCCACGGTATCTCTTTCGGATTTTCCCGCGACCCCGGCAGGCATCGGTCCTAGCAGACCCCTTCAGTCGTGCTGACATCTCTTTGAGGCGCGCGTGGAACACAACGCGCCGTCGACCCGATCAGTGACAGCCTGGATTCTGGATTTGTGCCCGGTTGATGACAATAGGCTCGCCCCCTATTACATTAGACTTAAACATAACTGGTGAAATGTGGGTGTACAATAGGTACACCTCTGCCTAAGCCTTTGGGGAAACAAGGCGTGATGTCATGTGATATTAAAATAAAAAATAAAAACGTTTCTTGTATGAGGACCCCATTTATTAATAATGTATATTATAATTTTTATTATTTTATGTAATAGCTGCAATAAAAAAAAAAAATCTCTGAAAATTTTAAACTGTCTACCGAATACCGTTCATGAGATACAGCCCGCTGACAGACGGACGGACGGACGATCAGCAGAGGATTAATAATAGAGTTCCGTTTGGCACCCTTCGGGTACGGAACCCTAAAAAACATACCTACCCAAAACTAGTTCATCACACCAACATCCATGCCCAACTAAGTACAAATTCGACAGCCAAGACGATAGAACCAAATCACGTACGACCGTAATCTGATCACGTAATATCTAACCTAACTAATCTTCCTAAAACAGCCGTATTACAAGCCAATACATCTGACGTCACAGGTCAAACTTGCCCAAGATACCCTATCTTCTGATAAATAAGGCCACTTCCAAAGCTATTATGTAAACTGGCGATCCTTTAGAGTACATTATTTACGAGGACAACGCTTTGAGCCCTTCGCTCGTAAGTCTCAATAAAAGATCGTTGAATATTTGTCGGACATTTTGTAGAACCGTCGTATGTCGCCTTTATTCTTTGAGGTAATTAAATTCATGTCAAGAGAGGAGTCCATTGAAGTTGTTTCCATTTTTGTGATGAAAATCATCGAACTTATTAGATTATTGTGAGTAGTAGCTGTAAATTGGGTCTGTGTTTAATATTTTCATGAAAGTGCACATTTATATATGAAAAGTATCTGTGGCCGAGTAAGAGAGTATCAGTATAAATAAATTCTGCATGTATGACAGTACAATTAACTAAAATAACGAATATCCGCTCTCTATATGTATTTAAGGGCTCAATAAAAACGCGCGATGCGACACCAGTAATAGTTCTATCGTGAAGTTTTCTCATGATGCTGATAGACTTGAGCATTCACTTGTAACAGAACATCGAGCATTCACCGTTTTTAAATTTGTCGAACTGAACAACAAACAGAGCCAAGCATAGAGCCAAACATCGCTATGAACATTTTCACGATCATTCTAGCAAACGCTCTAAACATATTCTTCATGAAGATGGAAACGGAACACTGACAGAATGGCTCGGCTCGGCAAAAAGCTCGAAGCAAATTTACTGTCCTTTCGCTAGAATGTTCGCTAGAATGCTCGCTAAAACACTCCCGTTTATTTTTCTGCAATGTAACATTCGCTAGAATGAAAAGTCATTAAAAGTGAATGCTCAAGTTTATCAGCACCTTATAAAGGTGCTGATATATCGCCTCGCGCCTGTTAGCGAGAGCCTGAAATCGTTGTTTTCGAATGACCAGACTATCAGAAAACTTTTCTTTTGTTTTTATTCTCAAACATTTCCAGAAACGAATTATAGAAAAATACCTGAAACTACAAAGTGATTCGTAAAGAAAGGAAACAAATGATTCGATCGAACCTTCGGCAAGATAAACTCTATTTACGATACTGTAATCCGGATAGCTTTCCTACGAAATGGGTTACGAAAACAATGGGAGATATTTATTAGAACTGTTCTGTTTATATAGAACTGACCTACTCAAGTTCTGTATAATAGGCAAGTAGGTACAAATACTTGCCTATTTTCAAAGCTTTAAGTAGAATTAGTGAGGTCGAAGTAGATAACAGGGTGTGTTTATAAGAGAGGTCACGGCAGACACCCAAACTAAGAAGATTATTGAAAAAAAAGAAATTTGTCATGACCTCGATTCTGTAGATTACTTTCATAACTATTTTTGTTTTATTTTTGTCTCTATTTCTTCAGTTTCCACACTTAAATTCCGTCCCACCCAGCAGCCTAATTGCGTAACACACGATCAATCATTTTTGAAGGATATTGCTAAACTATTGCAAAATATATTTGAAAAAAAATCTGCTCGTCAACGTAAATGACGCAATGAATGTTGAACTGTCAAAATGATGATCGTGTGTTACGCAATTAGGGTGGTGTACTTATGTTTTAGTGTTTGGTGAAAATAAGGACGTAACTGAAAATGATTTTCTACTTATTTTGATAGAGAAACAGCTAAATTCATTAAAGTAATATGCCATATTACTTTACAACAGAACACAAACAAGGTAAAATAATAACTTTGTTAACTAGCGGTGATTCTGGTCTTACGCGGTTGTTACCTCAGTACTAATTAAACTTCTGTTTTAATAAGCTTTGCAGTTTACCAAAACTTGTAATAATGTTGTATTATTTTCGAGAAATTCCTTTCTTGTGTCGGTACATAACGAGCTTAACGAGAAAGTTAGCTCAGCACGCTAATTGCGTAACGCACTATCAATCACACTGAGTGATTTTGAAAGATATTGCTAATCTATTGCTTCTTATGTTCGCAAAATTTGCCCGTTCGACAACGTAAATAACGCAATGAATGTTGTTGAACTGTCAAAATAAAAGTACTGTAAGTATGTTTTAAGCAATTAACCCAAAGGAGAAGAAAGAAAATTGCTAATCAACAAGGCTGGTAGCGAGGATGACTGCCAAGAGTACGTCGGGCGTACGCTTAACACCACCATTAATGGGAGCTCTTTTCAAGCGTATATGAATGACTATCAAAATCTAAAGTTTTGTCCACAACAATAAACAAATATTATAAATATTTCACAGAATTTTCCTTTAAATTGAAATAATGCTAATACGACAGTGACACACAACTCCCTATGGACTCAAAAATGGCGGAGCAAAGAAATTTTAACCTAACGAGCAAGTGTCCTACTGAGTTATACTTAAGCTAATAAGATATTTTTCTTTGAAAATTGAAATACGGATCTAACGTCCATCCCTCGTAGGATTGGAGGAAAATGAGTTATTTAATATCTTCTTAGTTGCAGGAAAATAGAAGAAGACTTCATGATTAAATTGACCTGATTAGATTATGAAGAAAAAAAATATTCTTGTTAAGGATTTGTGCTTTAAGTTTCCCCACAAACACAAGTGCGACGCGACTCTGAGAAAACGTCACGGTAGAACAATTACCGGTGTCGCGTCGCACGACAAGCCGCGCTAATCTGCTCGAGCCTTTAAACGCACAAATTCCTGTGACTGAGTAGTTATAAAAATTAATCAAAATAATTTCCCGCGATATGACTCTGTAATGCAACGATTTTAGTAAAAATATCACTTCTTCATAGAGAAGGGCAATAATTTATAAAATCATCAGTATTCTCTTCCCCTTATCCCAATTTATTTGGGGTCGGTGCAAATGTCATTTTAATTGTTGACTCAAAATTACTAGCGACCCGCACCTGATTTGCACGGTTTTTACGATTTGACAAAACATCGAGATTTCCTTGTTATATGTAAGTTTTATATTCATATGTTATACACAAAAACCTTCCTGAATAAATTCTCTAAATACTATTGAAAACCGAATCAAAATCCGTTGCATAGTTTAGGAGCACAACGCCGTCACACAGACAGACGCGAAAAGCGACGATAATTTATTTAATATGTATTAATTAGTTAATTTTTTAAATGCTTTTATGGACTAATATAGACAATTACAATACAAGTAATAGACATCTTGTCTAGCCCCCACGCAAGTAAATAAATGTTACTACAACATCAGCACAATAACCGCAGACAATTGAAATAAATATGAGAAACTTCTTGTTTTCATTGTCTGCTATTAAAGATATTATTTATTATTTCACACGAGCAAACTCCGTGAAATTTTCATGTACAACACTGTACATAGTTTTTGAAAGAAAAATTCCGGTATATTTTTGTATGAAAATAAGCACTCTGCACGGTGCAAAAATCCACCTCCAAAGCTTCCTTTGTTTTAGGTATTTCAGACTACAATATTCCAAAACGGAGTTTCGTATTCTCCATGAGAATGCCGCCATTTTTGTAAATTCGTATTCCAGGGAAATACATTCTAAAATTTCTGTTGGGCTCTGGACCAAATGCTGTATGATAATGCACCTGTGCTTTTATTTTTAGTAAAAAAAGTTGTTAAAGCGATGAAATGGTACGTTAAGAGAAAATCTCTCGCATTTTTATGATATGAGCATTTTTGTACAATGGAAATTAAAATACTGCTTTTAATAAAATATTTTTATACTGGGTCCTTGTTCACTGTAAAAAAAAAAGCCTGTTTCCTATATAAAATCGAAAAACAAAATAAACTCAACGAAACTTCAATACATTCATTTTGAACATACTTCATAATAATTCAGTGTTACTGAAATGGAAAAATAAGCACAATACCGTTACACACAGAGTGTAGAATCGTGTCACTTAAAGAAAACATCTTAAATGATTCGTCCCACATAAATGTAGATATCCAGGCCGTACAAAGTTTTTATCACAAGCATATTCTCCGAGGAGGTTGGAGCGAACTCCGACCTCCTCTTTCCAACTTCTACTGAATTTGTTGAGCCACACATTGTTGCCAACTGTTTGTCTTCAAACCAAACTGTTTTTGTTTTGTTGGTCTTGCTCCCACTTGCCTTAATATATCTGTGTGGCTGTGAGAGTGGGAAACAAAGTTACTTTATTTTATTCAGCTCGGTGAAAATTTGGTGTTAAAAAAGTAATTTGCAAAGTTATTAAAGTCTTGCGAGTTTTAACTAAAATATTATTTATATATTTTTTTTATTTTTTTTTATTTGAAATGTACACCAACGACCTATTCACTAGAAACATTAACATAATAAAAAATAACATAAGCATTGATTTATGGTGAATTAGTAGATTACAGGCGTACACAGAACTTACATAAAAAATAGCTTCTTAAATATACCAATATTTTTTACTCGCAGTGAAGATAGAAAAATCATCAGATCAGAAACAATGAACAAAACATTTATCACTACTGCTCGCCCTCACTCACTTACATACTAAGAGAACATGTTCTTCTGATTGTAAGTATTGTAATGTGTTTATTGAGTAACAAACATAAAAGTAACGAAACATTTTCAATCGATCTAGCTAGGTCTCGTATCTGGGAAAATTCGTTTCCTCCGTATTTTGACCCGAGAGCTCGGTCGCCCAAACTTTAGAACAAGATGGCTACCTTAGAATAATGACATGGCAGCATGGAATTAGTAGATAGACTACTATCATGGCAGCATGGAATTAGTACGTACTATATTTGTAATTAGTATGAACATTCCTATACTATTAAATGAGCATTCTCTATTTTCACCAGAGCAGAGCTCGGTCGCCCAGGTACTTAATAATAAAAGTGGTAATAAAAGTGGTTAAGCTCATACTATGACATGGTAGCTTATAGAATAGATCAAATTCGTCCATACCTTGAGAAATATGGGCATAACCAAATCTCTTACCTAAATATAGAAGGTGGTAAGTAATCTAAAACCAGAATCAGAGTGGTCTAACTTTGAAAGTAGACTCCAATTTCCTGAACAACTTATAACTAACACTAACTCTTCAACTTCGAAATCCCTAGACCTGAAACTTGTAATATTTCAGTTCAGGTAGGATGAAACTTAGTTACTTGCCTTTTGAAACACATATGAAGTCTTTGGGTCACACTAAAGCACCTTTAACTCGCTAATAGTGCACAAAATATAAGCAAAAAGGTACGAAAGAGGTTTTGAGTGACCAAAGAGGCATGAAGGATTTAGGTCTAACAAAAAGTTTCACTGGTTAGGAAAACCTCCTGAGTGTTTATGTGATTTTTTTCTAGATAGAAAATCCAAAAATGGCTTCGAGAATAGATGGTACGGTTGTGACTTTGTGTTTGTTTTGCTCGACTTGGCGGGGGCACTGCCGTAACCCAGATATTAATTTTGTATTAAAAAAAAAAAACCGGCCATGGCGTCAGTGTTATATTGTGTCATATTTTTATTTCGTTTTTCAATTCATACGAGTATGTACTTTATTTCTGAGCTTATCTTGGGTAACATTACTGCCATCGGTGAAGGAAAAACATCGTGAGGAAACCTGCACTTTACCGTTAATCTAAGTCTGAAATCGTCAACCCTTCCTTAAAAAGCGTGATGATCAATGCTCGTGCCTTCACTGTATGAGATACGAAAATTTTGGAAGGGGCGACTAGAATCAATTAATTTTTTTTTGTTAATTTTGACGTTCAAAAGTGCGACAAAGGCCTATTAGAAATAAATTATTTGACTTTGACTTTGAGCAGAGGCCTTTGCCTTGCAGTGGGACAATAATAGGCTCGGGCTTGAGAAAGGTAGAAGAGTGTCGGTACATCTACTGATACAAATAAACTACTCTTTTCCTCTTGTTTATTGTACGTGCCAATCTCTAATTTTAAAGGGGTAACTCCTTGTCCTTTGCTAGCGTCAGTAAGATGCCACAAAGGGGTGAGGGTCACGTCTCTACGGAGGCCTGTAGCGGTCTGCAGGGGGCGTGCCGTCCTACGTCACTGTTATATTGCGTCTAATTCGGACCTCGTTGCGGTCTTCCAGTGTTTAAACTTCGCTTGTTTGCTTTTGTAAGGTTTCTGGATAAGGTTTTGTTTGTTACCGTGAAAATGAGAATATTAATATACTGCTTTATAGATTACTAGCGACCCGCCCCTGCTTCGCACGGTTTTTACGACTTGACAACACATCGAGATTTCTTAAGTAAACGTAACTTTAATATTAACGTTATTATACACATAAACCATCTGGAATAAATTCTCTAAACGATGGTGAAAACCTCATCAAAATCTGTTGCGTGGTTTAGAAGAACAACGCTGACATACAGACAAACGCGAAAAGCGACTTTGTTTTAAATATAGGGCAAATTTGGAAAAAGGTCAATGACACAATGGGAGGTCTTATATAACAGTTCATCTACACTGAAGAGTAATATAAAAAACCGGCCGAGTGTTCTCCCATAAGGAATGTATGGGAGATCTGTTTTTCAAACTGCAAATTTAAGTTGTTCGATTATTACGAGTACTCGTTAACCTGTAAAGCCTACTTAGCTGTGATAGTTTTCCTTTTAAATTCGTTATATATACTACTGCTGTGAATTTATTCACAAATCCAAGTACAACCATTTAGCTGGCAGGGGGGTCACTTGACTCTAACAAAAATTAGCACTTTAAAGCCTAATGTTTCGCAAACGGATTCCTAAATTGAAAAATTATTTTACACCCACAATATTTTTAAACAACCTTTCCAACAATACCCCACACTTTGGGATAGGCGGGGAAAAAAAAACATCTCCTCTTTACGCGTAGGGGAGGTAACCAAAAAAAAATAAACTTTATTTTATTTTACCACTTTGTCGGCATGTTTAATATGTATACCCATACCAAATTACACTTTTCTACTACTAACCGGCTCTGAGCTAAGCCTCGGACAGACAGACAGACAGGAACCCTAAAAAGCCAGTTAACTAAATATCTCCTCCTCCACACAAGTTAGGCTCTACATGAAGTAAAAAAATCTTGAAAACAGTTTTATTGGTGTTTTTGAATTGAATACTGCTTTTTTACTTCAACAAGCCATCTTGTGTGATTTCGGAAATTTCATGATAAGTTAGTGGCAATTTCATATTGCTCGTCAGTGTAGTATCTTGTTGTCCCTACCTATCTTGAAAAGTCTACAGAACGTTCCTAATTTTCTTTATCGTTGTATCTTATGTTGTAAAACTACACATGGAGACACATTTATTTGGAAAAGTTTGTTATTTTGTTAACAAATACGGTTCTGGAATGTTGTTTGAAAAATGAGAATAAAGAAACAACTGAGCCATCAATTACACTCTGTACTCTGTTCTTGTTTCATACAATTTCATTGTTTTTATAAGTTTTAGAAGCTCTTAGCTCTTGGGAATACTCGGTCGCTCTGTATATTCGTATACTTTAACAAAATATACAGCCTCAATGTTCATCAAAATTTATTTATTCTTAACTAGTTGTGCCTTTTGCTCCATGAGGACTTACATGTACCTAAACCGAGGCAAAATATAGAAAACACAGACTCACACATACAGAGTATGAGTCGGAAATATATAGTAATATTTCTAATAAAAGAATCGCTGACATTGGATTCTTGATTCTCTAGTTATAAACGGACTAACAGAGAGACAAGACAACAAGCATTCTTTTAAATTACATTACACTCATTCAGAGACAGTCGGGTAAAAATAAAATTGCACGTATTTATGTGTATCCACATATTTCTCTCTATACCTCACCAATGTAACATGCATCTCAGTAAAAATTGATCGTGAATTCCTCGAAGCTTAAAGTACGGTTGCCATAGCAACGCGCGTTCCGCGTTTGTTTTAATTGGTTTTGCTAATTGGCGCCGGTAGCCAAGACACGGAATAACGACGCCTTGTTTTATTTCCATCTCTCGCCGAGCATGATTTTATTTTATAGTTGGAATAGTCCTAAACTTGGCTAAATAAATGTATTTTTTTATTTAACTTTGATATGATTCAAATGTTGTTTTTATTAATTACATAAACAAAACATCACGCCTGTACGCCCCGAAGGGTAGGGCAGAGGTGTACCTATACTGCCCTACTAAGCCGAAAGGCGCTATCTCTGACATACGCCCTTTTAGTTTATTTTATATCATTCAATAGCTATAACAATTTCGCATCAAATGGTATATGCCAAATACTGCTAAGTTAAAACATTTAAAAAAACCACTCAGAAGTTTTTTATATCCTAATGTTTCCTTATATTACAATTTACAAAAAGTCAATTTTCTCAAAACTTACTCCGATTGAGATAACGCCTTTTGGCTTAGCAGGGCAGTATAGTACACCCACATTTTGTCAGTTATGTTTAAGCCCCATGTAATAGGGGGTGAGCGAGACGGGGTGCTAGTGAGAAATTTCAGATGGAAAAACCCAATAAAACTTTTTTTATGAATGCTTGGTAAATAAAATAGGTTTATTATGTAGAAAATTAGATATTACGTAAGGTTGCGTAAATTTTCGTGCTTGAAGAAATTTTTTCCTTGATATATTAAAAGACTTTTTATATAACGATTCCAACCATCAATCTCGGCTGGAAAAGTTCACGATTATATTCCTAATCGCTAGAATTTTTCCTGAACAAAAAATCATAGAATGATCTAGCCATTCACCAAGCTTAATTCTAGTTCTTATCCCCATACAAAAACAGCTTAGTTTCAAAAGAGTATCTCGGTAAAGAATCCTATCTTAATTAACGATGTCGCGATAAAAAGAAGAAAAGGGGATATTTTATAGAAAGCCCGCCATTGTTCGTGGCCACCTATTGTTTTGCAATGACAGAGAATGTTCTAGTCTGCCGACGATCGGGATCGGACTGTTTGGTAAAATTACAACAGTTTTCTGATGAACATCGTTTTAAAGAAGAAAAGAGCAAGCATTTTTTTCGGGAGTTTTTTAAATAAAGATGGTGGAGGTGTTCAGTTTTGGAAGTGCCACTACTTGATAAATTCTTTACCAAGCTTTTTTTTTTAAGAAACAAAATCTTAAAGCTTTTTAAATTCTTATAATAACAGCTAGTAGCCCGCGTCAAATCAAAACAAACTATTTGTTCATAGATTTATCTTCCTATCAAATATTCTTGGATATCTCTTGAAATATTGTACCTATTTTAATTTACAGCTTTAGCATTTGACTTGATATAAATCGAAAGTGGAAGTATTCAGTAATCGATTTTTTACAGCTCTCGGCTCCAGTCAGCCCTAGGCTTCGGCTCAGACTGCAATCATTCCTCGAGTGTAATGTCAAACTTTGCACGTGTTGCAACAAAATGTACTATTTTGGACGAGTCCTGCAAATAAAAAAAAAACTAACTGAATGTAATTTTAAAACAATTGAATACCAAACTTAACGAAAATCGCTGTGAAGTTTCTTTTAATTGTAGGTAATTTTTTTTGTTTCATATTGGTACCAAAACTCTTTACAGAAACCTAACAAAGCAGCAGACGTGAGGGCTAAATTTGTCCATAACTTGAACCGAATTCGACGCAATATAACCCTGACGTAGAACAAACCACTGCAGAGCCTTTGTTGAGACCTAACCCTTCGTGATATTTATCTGAGCAAGAGACACACATTAACTTACCTCCAATCATTTGTGATGTCATTGTGGTTCGATAACTCAACATAGAGCTAACATATGAGTATGTGACGGCATCTAAATCGCCACATGCGAACTACGCATCAAAGACCTGACGTCACAAAAAATCCTGCATCGCGCAATTAGAGTTTACCGCGCGAATGACATATATAAGACTATCCGATATCAATCACCCTGTTCATGCCTCTTAAAGTACGTTTTAAGTTGCAACACATAAAGTCGTATTTAATCAGGCACACAAATATCAAGAATTCACATAACCACCGTACAACAATATAACATGTCATCATCATAATGGAACACGTCATTCACCTAACTTGGCGCATAACGCAGTGTAATCACTTAGTTCCCATAACGCCACGTCACGCCAGTCTAAATCGAATAAATAATAGAGATGTACCCGAATTGATAACCAGTATCGTTAATCGACTAATTTTCATGACAATACCCGGCTTTGTTAGAATTTACGAGTGTGATATTCAAGTTAAATGATCCGTGAAAACAGCTTAATTTCGATGTGGCCTAGTTATTTCAACGGTTTAATTATATATCAAATATTTTGTAATATTGGCCTCATCATGAATATGTTTGCGAATTAAATAGGTGTACTGACATGAATTTTTCAGTTGACCGACTCGATCACGGAAAAGCAATTATAAGTAATTAAACTGTTGTGAAAACTTTATAAGATTTTAATCGAATCGACTACACCCGCGTTAAATAAAACAGCAGATCAATAAGCCGATATTTTATTCGACATTTGCTTTCAAAATTACAATTACATTAATTACGGTTTCTACTTACGTTTCCATTTACGATACTTCACTGCAACCATTAAAAAACAGGACGGTAACAAAAGTAAATGTAAGTCGCATAAAAAATAATACCTTATTCGTATAATTCGTATTATCGACATACCGCAACCCTAGCATGTAACAATCACACAATGGCTCCGGGCGCTCAAACACACATTGAGTGCAATTGCCCAAGTCAAATTAACTGAATGTACACAAGAATGCTTTATTAAACGGGGCATATAGTCGGCTTAATAACTTTGTGGCGCCGTTTATATGTCAGTTTACAGCCTTGAACATGCTCTCGACACACTCAAAGCTCATTTTGATCGCAATTTACATTCTAGCCTTTGCGGAACAGAAGGTTCTGCCAGTGATGTCACTACCTACTGAGTGCGAACACTTAAATAAGGTAAAACTAATTAGCAACTACGAGGAGCGAAAAGTTATGCGACTTTTTAATTTTGTCGCGTTTTCAGATTTTGTTTGCATAAAAATCTCATTTCGCCGTCATAAAAAGAACTTGCACTCTACATTTCAGGATTTTTCAGACCATTTTTATTCAGACAAGTCGGGGCGTCGACTTGTCAGTCATAATATTAAAATAGATCTTGCTCTCGTAGCAGACTTGTTGCTACGCCGTCTACGAGGGTCTACGAGAAACCGTAGGCGTTTAATCGTAGACGTTTGCTGACGTCACAATTTATCTAACTAATAGGTACATTATTCGCGGTGTGTAGCTAGTAATATGCTTTAAAAGCGACGCGACTAATTGCTGACATTAAGCTCATGTATGTGGTACTAGGGAGTTACTGTAAAAGTGGTATTTAGTATGTCTCTTTGGTAACTGGATTAAACATGAATTTACGTCAATCTCATTAAAATACTACTCAACGACTTAATTAAAGCCACAATAGTAGTGTCGGTCCAATACATTTACAAAATCGACAACCTCATTGGGTCTCATTAATCTGAAATGAAAGTCGCAAACAATAACAATACGACCGATACAGAACTCATCAAATCAAAAATGTAATATTTTCCGAACAAAAATTAATTCAATCGGAATGAACAACAGGAACTGGCAGCATTTTCTGATGAAGCGAATAGTTTTCACCATTCATTATCGGATTGCCTTCGGGTTTCGTCGAATGCAACCAAAAAGAGTTTCATTAGCTGAAAAGCCAATGCTGCACGTTTCTTTGTTAGAAAAAAGAAAAAAAAACGACGAAAATACGCGTTCCACTTTCCTTTCTTCTCTGCGGAATGGATGGCGGGGAAAGGGTTGAGACATAATGAAGAGACATGCAACTGCGGGTTGAGATTGTCTCTTACATGTTCTGTTATTTTCCTTGTAAATTGTAGGTTTGAATATTTTTGGGGACGCGCTGTTTTTTGAAAGGAAAATGAGGTTTTGATTTCGTCGAATTAATTAGTGAAATGTTGGTATTTTTATGTATTAGTACCCGAGCATCGTACATACAAATGATGTACTTAATTAAAAAATGCTTTCAGGATTCTACGGAATTTAACTGAAAAGTTAATTATAAACATTAATTTACTTACCAAGATTAAATATCTCGAGCAGGGAGTAGGATTCTAAAAATATACCTATTATCCGTATCTGCCGCCCGCACCCTCGAAATGTATCAAACTCAAATTAATTTCGTTTTTATATGAAACATTTTTCCGTGTCCCTCGAGCTATGAATAAACACACGATTACAATAAAATTTGCACATATTACGTTGGAAATCTTTTCTCTTTCATCAGCTAAAAGGTCCAGCGGACGGCACATTGACTATGTATGACTATTTACCCCTACGAAATAGCCGGGATGAATATTATGCACGCACTGCTATGTATATGAAATGACGGATTTTATTTCTGTTTGTTTTGTTTATTCTCTGATAGCAAAAACATTTGCCTCGATTAAATTAACTTTTCTAGCAATATTTTTTAAGTACTTATTCAATGTACTTCAAATCTTGTCAGAGGAATCAGGTTAAGCTACTCTTGCCACGGTTTGTTCGTGGATGGGTGACCATCTTTACATACCAAGACCCCACCGGACCTCGCAAAGCACGTAAAGCCGTTGGTCCCGGCTGTCATTTGTAAATCTTTGACAGTTTTTACGGGTCGTCAGAAGCCCGAAAGTCTGACAACCATTCTTACCGAGGGGTAACGTGTTACCCAGTAACTAGGTTGTGGAGGTCAGATAGGCAGTCGCTCTCTGTAAAATACTGGTATTCAGTTGCACCCGGTTAGACAGTTGGTAAAAGTTTAGGCAAATAAGGATGATGTAAGTTTAAGATACTTCATATTTTAGTATAGTTTACTTTCATTCAAGTTTTGTAAGATTATGGAACAATGGCTTATTATTATTGTATAGGTAAATATCATTAAAAAAACAAGTAAACTATGGAGGCGAAATGAAACTTGTCAGAGGAAAATTCTAGATGGCAAATAATTTCTTCCAAGAAATAATATCACAAAATAAAGTGAAATTAATATTCCTATTCAACACATAAAAGCGGAATTATTCGGAAATTGCTCTTTCCTTTGGAAGCAGACACGAAAAATATCAAATTATTTTCATGGGATTTGTCAAAGAAAACTATAATGTGAACATACAAGTAATATCCTGCGTCGTTTACGTACAAGAAAGAAGAAACGAACCGATTTTCTCTCATAAGAAAACACATACTTAATGTACGTAAAAAAACAAGCTCCATTACAGAGACTTCCGACACACGCCGCAAAAACGTGGCAAAGTTCGACAAAGATAGTGTCATTAACATCAATGGAGGCATTCTGGCCCGCTTTGTACACCCCTCACGACCGCCACTCGGCAGGGTAGGCAGACAAAAGAATCCCGTGAACAATACTCCGCACAATGAATCTGAACAGGTTCGTTTTCCCGGCTACTTGTCTGCCTACCTTCGTCAATGGAGATGTTAATAGGTCAGTTCTGAATAGTAAGGCAATTAGTACACGCTATTATTCGATGACCTAGAAAACTTAAGGGTCAACCACGTTAGTGAATGTGTAGAAAGTCATTAGCATGTTCTGCATAACTACGGAGTACGGCATACAAATAAAAAAAGTTAACTTTAGCTCAGCCATTTATGAAAAGAATTACTTGATTATTCCAAGAATTTTATCAAAAACTTCGCTTTAACTTTAAACAAAATCCAACACTCCGAAAAAGTTTATCTAAAACCAACATCTAATCTTAAAAACTTTATTCATAAAACTTGAAACTTTTAGAGATATATCTTAAGGACTCTCTTAGGAGTTTGAAGACCTCGTTCAAAGAGAATAAGAAATCAGCATCAACAGACGATAAAACAGACTGTGAAATATATTTTAGTGACTGCGTACATTCTATAATTCGCTTGATCCAACCTTTTGACTCTCCCACAAAAAATACCTAAAACAATCCATATTTTCGTCATCACTCCTTAGCGCCCTCCGCTTCCAGTTCAATCATGCGTTCATTGCGGTAGTGGGGCTGCCCCGCCACTGTAGCGCCTCGGGCATGTTCGCGGAGGCGCGCTTTCCCGCGACTATGCGCAAGCGGTGCGCGCCTCTGGTGCGCAGAGTGCGGGGCAGCGCCAACACCGTCCTGGCGATGATCGCTCACAGACTGGATTGCCCTTATATCCGGCAATGCTGCAGCAGACATATTGTTACATTGTGAGTGTTCGTCTGTACTTGTTATCTTGTCTGTATCCTTTTATGAATGTTTGTATATGAGTTTAGTTACTTGAAATAAACTTATTTTATTTTATTTATTTAGTCCGAGTAATTACGTGAGATATTTGAAATCAAAATTCAATCCACATGAAGTCGATTTAGCAAGCTATATCAACCCTGAGCTAGAAAAAGCACTAGTTAGCCTGTGAAGCCAGACGAGTTAGCCAATCCGACATCGGCAACACGTTTGCGTAAGCCAATCCGACATCCCTACGCTACGCCGATATATGTCGGATGCGGTGCCTCGTTTACTTTCTACCTAAATGCACAATTTTTACGTGGATAAAGGTTTGAAAATCTTTTTATTCCACGTGAAACGACCGGTGTTAAAAGGATTACCTTTTAAAGGTGGATACTCTAAATAGAATGAAGCAGTATGATAGAGATAATATTAACATAAAAATCAATAACATTAAGCTTGTAACTTTTATACCCATTTCATAGCAGTTCAGTTTAGTTGTCAAAATAAAGGTCAGTTGAATGACCTGTAGAAATCTAGCCTATTGCTAGATTGAAAGTGACTCCACAGTGATTATATCATTATTTAAATTCCGGGTATACTTACGTAATTTCATTCTGCACATTTCACTTTTCACAACACCAATAATTCGCTTATTTATCATTACATCTGCTCGACGTCCGTATGTCACTGCAGGGATCCAGCAGAATATCAGCGTCAGGTATATTTGCCTGACACATGCTGAGTTGGACTCCCATTTGGTGCAACCTTGAGACGCACACCGCCCTTTGTATGTTTCACAATTTTAAAGTGTGTTAGCCAATAGTCATCACAATGTCTTTATTTTCTTCTTTTTTTTTTTTTTTTTGTATATTGGCACCTTATATTCATGTATTTAGTTATTATTTAATCGTGTTTTTGTATTTTATGCTGTCTTTTGTGTGCACCAAATAAACGATTTATCTATCTATCTATCTACAAACTTATTTTCTGGCTCATCACTAATCTCATTAGTTATGCTCTAGTTAATGTAATAATTGAATGAGGATATTTACCAGCGTCAGCTTTTCCAGAAAAAACGAAGCGGCTTCCATTCAAGTTTCTTTAAGATTTCAAGAAAACCCGATTTAAAAAACTCAATCAAATCAGAGCAGAAGAAGGGTTAGCAATTCGGTTTCCGAAAAACGTAACTTATCAAGTGGAGGCTCGTGGAAACAGTAGCTCCTTGTAGAACCAAAAACAATTTCCTGCTACCATTTTCCTGTCCCAATTTTCTAATAATAATCCCCGTAAGTACTGACCAGATATTCCTAGTACCACATAACCTTTTACCCATTAACCCGACCTTTTCCTAAGCCTCTCTACAACGATGTCCAACCCGTACAATGCTCATTATCTTCTACATTTCATGGGGTATTTTATCCCCAAACGCAACCACCACCGCAAATACTCTAATGAGTTACATTACGAACTAATGGGAACTCCTTTACGGTGTTTGCAATATTTTTCCGCATTATCCGTTAGTACGAGGATTTTTTCCGATATTATTAAGTTACGTAACCCCCAAAACGCTGCGAGTGGGGCCGAATGTACCCAATTTGCAGTAATGTAAGATATTTTACGGCACAGGTGAAAAGCAAAATGAAGCTTATTTAGGTTCCCGTTAGATACATTAGCTTTGTTGTGGAAATAGAATGGTAGTGCCTTTTGAATATATTTTTGCTATTTCGTATTTTTAGTTTCGGGTTATATTTGTGTGATAGAATTCTCCGTTCTAGACTTCATACAAAAGATACCTTCAATATTTTCTAATCCATATTTAAATAATAATTATATAAAATGTTGTATAACACGTACGATAACTTACAATTTTCCTGTAAACAAAGTCCCTATAGACCTCATCAAAGGCCTAAAACACGCACATCAACAAATAAACAAAATGTAAAGATAAGAATTTATTCCACAACATTACCCCTATACGTAAAATATTACCTATCAATAACAGCCATCCATAACTCAACCTATGGGGAACGCTGGCCCTATGGGGGAAACGTCATCGTATGAAAAGTCATGTCCCCGAACAAAATAGATGAGGTATAGGTGTTTATCTGTAGGCCGGTCCGTCGTAATATATTACCGGTGAACTACCATAGGTACTTGGGTATTGGGGGGTTGCCTATAATCGGCCTCTTGGGAGGACCTGTCGTTTCAACCTGAGTGGCCCTTTTTCCACTAGCCAAACGTTATTTTGAACGGAAATTCTCTAGAGAATTCGATGTCTTGTCTGTTTTGTTTTAGTGCATGCTACTTACTGATTCAGAACTATTTGATGATGAACTGAATAGGTCAATATGAAGGTAAAATTAATATTCTGATTAATATTCTGACAATGATAATTAAATAGAATAGAGGAGATTTTAATTTTATATTTTATCATTAACACGGTATGTCATTCCTGATTTTACGCAAATTAAATTATAACTATAGTGAATTAAAATACCGTATTGTAATATAATGCCGCAATGAAACAAAATACTCTTGTTCCAAATTACATGAAACGAATACAAGTTTTAATTAGTAGCATCATATTCAGTGTGTACTGAAAATATTCTGTATTCTCTAACAAAAGCTCTGTTTAAACGCCAATGAACATGATTCTCACACAATACTGTAAACTAGTTGGCATTTCCAGTTCCATAAATTTAATATTTCCTTGTTATCTAACGTTTATTCCATTGTTCCGACGAACTAACGAAACTTATACATAGTAATTTTCGTGTTCAAAATATATTCGATTCAGGCATTTTAGCATCATTTTCCGCCTGTCCAACCGTAGCACGATAATTTCGCAGAATATTATAATCGTAATAGTAGTTTATTCATTTTTATATTTTACCTATGCTTTCGGAAATTTTCATATGATATACTCGTACATAACAATACTATTTGCATATTTAGAACTAAGCAAGTAACAAGGCTAAGTTAATTTGACAATTGTATGGAAACAGATAACATGAACTATTTTTTCGACGTAGGTAGGTATAGCATTGAGTTTTACAGCGAATAATGTGTCTAAGTCAGTGTTTAGGGGTACAAGGTACAGGGTGTAAAGTTCACTCATCCTCCATAAAAAAGGGAGGATCCTCCGACCAGACGGGTGTCATGTCTGGCGGGCAACTGCCCAGAGGTTGAAGTCGGGAGCTTGTCCACCGCGCGGTAAACTCTAATTGCGCGATGCAGGATTTGAGTGACGTCAGGATGTTGTGTGAGGTCAGGTCTTTGATGCGTAGTTCGCATGTGGCGATGTAGATGCCGCAACAAGTGTAAGTAACGTTACGTAGCAGAAGATACTGCAGAACCTATCCGCTTAAAATAAACGATGTGTATGTTTAGAGGTATCAAGAACAGGGTGTAAAGTTCACTCATAGTGTGTTCTAGTGTCATGTCTGGCGGGCTACTGCCCGACGATTGATGTCGGATAGTCTTATATATGTCGTTCGCGCGGTAAACTCTAATTGCGCGATGCAGGATTTGTGTGACGTCATGTCTTCGATGTGTAGTTCGTCAGTTAGCTCAATGTCCCTATATTTGGCACGAGCTGCCGCCAGTGACTTTGCCCGCATATCTTTATAAACTCTCTAGCTGTTGCCCGCGACTACATCTGCAATCCAGGATGAAAAGTAGCCTATGTCCTTCACCAGGTCAAGCTCTACCCATGTGCCAAATTTCATCCAAATCCGTTCACCCGTTTTAGCGTGAAAGCGTAACAAACAAACTCACTTTCTCATTTATTATAATATTAGTTAGGATAACATATATTACTCAGTAATAACTAATAATATAGCATTCAACTGGTGAAAGAATTTTTGAAATCGGTCCAGTAATTTTTGAGTTTATTCATTACAAACAAATATAAAAATCTTTTCGCTGTATAATATTGGTACTTCCCAAGAGATGTCGTGAGACGCTGACTCTGTCAATCTCGGCCTCAATCATTTTATTGTCGGACATAAAAATTTTAGTATTCCATCTTCGAATCGGAAAATAGTAAGACGTCGCTGTTCTTGATGAGTAAGATTAACTTTTTATCAGAAATATTTTTATCCAAATTAGATTAGGTAACAAGGCGAATAAAGCTGTCACCTATAAAGTATTCATATCTTATCCATTTCATCACAAAACACGATTCTACGAGCACTTTAAAAACAGCTTCATTAAATGCAATCTTTTGACAAATAACCACAACAATCATATTCCAACTGTAAGTCCAATTAAATATACAATCATGATAACAAAACTCATACTTAAATAACAACAGAACCAGGAAATTAAGACGCAGATATAGCCAGTGACCTTGAGTGGTTAGCTTGCGTGTTCTTTACTGAGCTCACGCAACGCGTCGTACGTCCAGCCAGTAATAGGACCCGCCCGTCAAGGAGCGCTGTCCCAAATTAGACGCATTATTTATTTATTATATATAAAACAAAAGGTTTTTTTAAATAAAACACGTATACTAAAATATCAATAATTAAATTATCTTTAAAATCGTGAAGGTTTCAGAAAAATACACGTTTCTTATCCGCGTTAGACATTATTTTACAAATTAATTTCACTATGTAATATAAATATAATCTAAAATATTCCTATATTAAGTTATTAAAAAATTGCTCTAATTTAACATCTATTTCTTCCAAATTATTAACACTACTCATTTAGACGTGATCTTCAGTATAAAATCATTAAAAGTCGGTTATCGTCGCCTTAAGCCAAGAAATCAGACACGCCAATTTACCTGGCACACGAAAACCAGAAACCGACTTTAAATTCAAATGAACCAGTTAGCTCAAAGCTAGTTATACAGGGCTATTTGTTTTGCTTATACCATCCCTGTAGTGGGGAGATAAGACAAGCTCCTATTTCATTGTAATAGTATGATGACGCCCCAGGGCGTTCGCTAGGGGAGATTGGGGAGTTTGGATGCACAACGCTCTGTAATACAGTCTTTGAAATCGCACCAAACTGCGCCGAGTGTGGATAATGGCACTCGAATTGCATTTGTTTCTTGATTCTTGGGGGCTTTAAAGCAATTAAATAGCGGAGGGAGATAGCGGGATGTGCTATGGTGTCGGTTAACGGGAGAAGTTCATGATTTAATGCACAATGAGATTGTAATGAGATACAAATGATATACTATAAAGAAACCTAAAAAGATCTCATTATTAGAAAACTACAACTTTTTATTGTAAGAATCTTACCGAAAATTGAATACCTCCATAACATACCTACCACACGTCTTCAACACGTTTTCCATTTCACAGACAATTTTACCCAGAACACTGTGACTATGATATCTTAAACGCGTAATCTTCTACGGACCAGTCCCGACACTGCGAGTCCCATAATATCTCGTGTCCCGACACTGCGAGCCCCACAGTATCTCGTAAAATCCGGAATATGTTTACACGTTTATGACTTCTCACTTCGGACATTTGAATCTTTGCTTTTGTCTCGTGGTCTGTGTGGATGTAAACGCGACTGAGTTTTAAGAGCGTCTTTTGTTTGCTTTTGAAAGATTATTTGCTCATAAACGTTCGTATGTTAGCTATAAAATATGGTCTAGTACTCAGCAGATTTAAGTGGAATGTTAATACTGTGTATGTACAAAATATTGTTTGTAGAAAACCATCGTACGTCTATTTATTTTGTAAATGAGCTCAAGCTAAGATATTCAAAGAAAGAATCCAAAATTATTTCACGTTTTCCAATAGCTAGGAGAGTTTCAATAAGCGCCAACCCTAATAAATCCGGATGATGGTAACCCTAGATATGACGCAATATCGTAGTGGCAATAGAAAATTTATAAAGCATTGTTACCCTACGCACGCAGACTACCAAGAACATACGAAAAAATATGGTCACAATAAAAAATATGTACCAGAAACGTTTACCAATGTCGGGACAACCCTAGTTTCGGTTATTTAAGGCCTTAAATCTTTCCTTAGATTTATAATCCGGGTCTGCAAAATTAATGTACAAAATGTTATGAAACCCTGTACGTGATCAATTATAATTTATAGCTTGTAACGGTCTTGTTAGATTTATTTTTTGGAGTATTCAAAAAATCTATACCTACAGAAAAATAGGATTCTACATAGGTAAACAAAAAAGATATAAGGTCGAGCGTTGTTGTTGCTTTTTTGTTGATGTTTGCCACCCTTAACGTGACAAAATAAGCATCCTTTATATTAAACATTTCATGTAAAAGCGTATGTCTAAGATGAACGTTCCAAGCAAAATTGCAGAATTGAGCTTCATAACCCAGCATAACAATACCATTTATAACAAAGAAAAGGATGAACTTTTAACAAATCTAGGAAAGTGTTCCTTTGTGAAGTGGACTTAAAAGAATTCCTGTGATCAGTCAGCGAATTGTTTTAACTTTGTTCCTTTAATTAAAACAGAAAGGAATACTTGGAAAACTTCTGTGTTCGGCAACTCCTTACCTGTAACAATGGAAATTAATATCATTATACTTTTGGTACATACATAATATTATTATAGTCAGATAGATAGAATGTGAATATAGGTATTTATCAAATTATTCTCTCGTCCATTACCCACCACGAACCAATATATCTATGCGTAAAGAGTAAAGGCATTAGCATGACCCGAGTAATGCCTGCATTATGTATTAGGATCGTTTTCGGTCAGTAGCAGCATCTGCTGAGTTCGAAATAATTATATTTGTCGGAAATACGTCACTGAGTTGACTAATCGGGACGCCAGCGCCGCCTAACGGCGCTCAACAGAGTCTACAACATAACGCTCGGACCGGCCGGAGCTAAGCAGACTTCGTCGGTGGTGGTCAAACAGTGAACAAATTTAGAAACTGTTGCGCGTTTCGAATAGTTGTGTCGCGTAGGTACAGTGTGTAAAATGCAAGTGTAATGAATGTGATCGCAAATTATAATGTGATCTGAACTGCAATCGGTTTTTCTATCCCGCAATAACTAACACTACCCACAGTACGCCCACAGTAGTTAAAATATGGCTCATAATAACGAAAGAGACACATACCCTCCTCCATTATATTTATCCATTCAACCTCATTGGAGAGACCTCTCCGAAGTGAGACAGTAACAGTACAGAAAAAGTTTAACACTAACGTCCCTTTTTTTAAGAAATACCGCTAACAGTTGAGCAAATAGGCTGTTATATTACCCAACAATATCCTAAAACCGATTTTATTCTAACCATAACTCCCAAAACATACATAATACATGGACTTTCAAAATTACATAATTGGCTACAACCAACAACCATCGATAATTCAACTCATATACACGCTAAGGCAACCGGATATCGCGTGACGTCAGATCCTGCTCGACTCTATTTGTAAGAATAATAAAAGTCGCCGTGTTACACATTTTTCACTCAAATTCACATTTTGAGAGAAGTAGGTACTACGTGGAGCTTGATAAATTACGGTGTTACAAACGAGGTTCAAAGTTTAGTCGTGTGTTCCAAGCTAAGTGCCTTTCCTAAGGCGACGTAAGTAAAGACTTATTGAAGGCGGAAGCTAATATGTTTTACCTGCTACAGGAAATTTCTAATCTAGTAGCGACATTAGTAACGAGGTGAACTGATTTTACATATCCTTTTGCCTAGATACTTCAGTCAAGGATTTTTTTTTTTGGTTGGGAGCTTATCAAATAACTTCTCCCGCTCTGGGCGGAGCGGGAGGGCATGTCAGACTCTTACTGACTAAAACCCACCCGTGTTCCTTCAGTTGCCTGTATGTTGCCAGGGGCCACGGTATCTCTTTCAGATTTTCCCGCGACCCCGACAGAAGATTTACTCCCTTGCTAATTCTTATCTATTCAGCAATTTTGAGCTAAGTGGACTCCCAACAAAAGCACCAGAAAACGTTAAACAAACGAAGTTCAAACTTGTTGAATTTATGTAAAAATATTCATATGTCAAAACAGTATAAGCAATCTTCACTCAACTGTAATGCTAATATAACCTTATTCAGTCTTATTCCTATTCAGAGAATCCCGTTACAGAACATTTTACTTTGTGGAACTCTTAGAACGCGAAGACCCGCAAATGACTTTATAATACGACCAAATTGCAAAGACATCTGATGATACCTTAACATGTGGAGAAGCAAAACATTACCCGGTGCTTTTTAAATTGGCCGTTAGGAGCCAAAAACCATGCGATTACGTAATCTCTTTCGAATTTCCAGCGAAATGATTGTACATAGCGAGGATTTCGTTTTGCACTAAATTTTACAGCGAATTTTTGCTTGTGCTTTTTTCTTTTAAGTAGCTGCTACGGCGTAGCACTCGTAGCGTTCGTAGCAAGCATTTTTTCTTGTTTCTTTTAGTTAATTAAAATTGTACAAAATCATTGTTCAATGTTCTTTCTTTGATAATACGTAGTATACCCTAATTTAATTCCTTTTCCATTTTTTTATGTTCTCAGTTTTTAACTAAAATACTTAGACAATCAACAGTTTCGTCCGTAACTCATTAGAAGAAGCGTTTGCAAGCAAAACTAGACCCGCCCATGCTCAGTTTCTATCAAACCTTTTCCAGCAGCATCATGTCACCGTAATCACCACAAAAACCCGTCTTAACGAAACCTTTGGAACTAAAAACTTTTACCTTACAAGTTAGCAAATCATTTCCGAGCACCGCCGGGCGCGAGCGAGCGAGTTTGCACAGGATATTTGACTCGGTCGTGTTACGTAGGTGTTTTTATTCATTTTTCCCTGTGAAGTTGATACCTAGCCCCCCACTCCTTCGTGCCCTTCCCCCTTCCCCCCTTTGTTATGACAGAATGCCCGGCGGGAACCCGCTGCTGCCTCGAGATTATAACTTTTTCTTGAAAACGAAGTTACATTTTATACGGGCCATTAATAAGCCGGGATTTCATTCGCAGTGTACTGAAAGCATTATTCTTTGTTAATTTAAATCGCCTATTTATCGTATTCATTGCGTGTAATGGAATTTGAAACGGAAAGGTTGGAATTTTCTTTTTAGTTGAACGTAGTCGTTAGGGTTTGAGGTAGGTAATTTAGTGGCTAGCAAACTACGTTACGTTGTTTCGTTGGGAATTCAAGTATGTATTTCAAAATAATATATAGTTACTAAATAACGTTTTTCATTGCATTGTCCAAGCATAAGATTTATTCGCTATAAATCTGTCATTGCTTGCTACGTAGAAAATTGGAATGCAGTACATCAGGAACACAGCAATTTATTAATAAATGGGCTATTCACAATATTTCCAAATAATATAAAAGAGATGGTATGAGGAAAAAAATAGAGCTTTTTAGGGGTATGAGGAACAGGGTGTAAAGTTCACTCATCCACCATAGAAAAGGGAGGATGCTCCGACCAGACGGGTGTCGTGTCTGGCGGGCAACTGCCTAGTGGTTGAAGTCGGGAGCTTGAATATATGTCCATAGCGCGGTAAACTCTAATTGCGCGATGCAGGATTTGTGTGACGTCAGGTCTTTGATGCGTAGTTCGCATGTGGCTATGTAGATGTCGCCACAGCTCAAACCCAAATTTTAAGGAGACTGCTAAAATGACAAACAAAGTGAAGGGCGACTGTAATAAACAACGAATTTATTTCACTAACAGACACTGTAAGAATAAAATCTTTTAAAACAACTTGCATCCACAATTGCAAAGTGCTTACCCACCGTAAAGAATAAGCGTGAAATAAGCTTTGACAGGCTAAGCCGTAAGGGGGGAGGGGGGCGTCTTTTAGTAAGCCGTGGTAAAGAGATCGCCGCTTTTTGGGATTGTCCTTTTATTTTTATCTATTTGTTTCTTGACATTTCGTTCTATCTCTATCACATCAAAGAAGAAATTTTAAGAAATCTAATTGTGAAGAAACCTGTCAGATTTTGGAAATGATGTCGTGATTTTATTGATATACCTAGCTCACGTTTATGCAAGTAAAATACATTTTATTTATAAAAATGGCTGTTTTCCGAAATATAAAGATGATAACCAAAAAATCGTCACCCCTCTCTCAGTAATTAAATAATTTACTAACCATACGCCTCCAGCCTCCACAGTTTACTTTTTTTTATGATATTTATACAATAATAATAAGCCATTATTCCATAATCTTACAAAACATGAATGAAAGTAAACTAAACTATAATATAAAGTATCTTAAACTTAAATCATCATCAACATCTTCCGGCTAACCAGATGCAGCTGAATATTTTGCCTTTAAATGGAGAGCTGCCTATCTGACCTCCACAACACAGTAACTGGGTAATACGATAGCCCTTGGTAAGACTGGTTGTCAGACTTTCGGGCATCTAACGATCCGTATCGATTGTCAAAGATCCACGAATGACAGCCGAGACCAACGCCTTAACGTATTTTCCGAGGCACTATCTTAAACTTAAATATATTCATTATTTGTCACCGGTATTGAGATTGTCTTGCATTTTCGCAAAGGCGGAGAGACCTTTGCGAAAATGCAAGACATCTGAATACCTAAAGCTTTATTCAATAAAGACATTTAATAATATTATTATAGGCTATGAAAACTGTGGTCTTTCATAGTATGCTAGTATTTCCCTTGTACTACAATACTTCTTTCTCAAAAGCTTTAACATAGTCTAACACAACACAAAGCATTCCTTACATAATGTAACATGTCTGCACAGTATCCGACTGTGTGCAATACCGATAACGTGCAATATCCAGTATCCGTCTGTGTGCACTACCTACTACCAATAATGTGCAATATCATATTAACATGGCGGCCCGACCACACAGCCGCTGCGGTGACGTGCACACTTTGTAAACTATACATTTGTGCACTAATGTGTATATTATTGTGTATAGTATGTGTTTATTCAGGCAAATGTTATTACTAAATCTACGTCGATTCTGTTGTGCAGTTATTTAGAAGTTATAGTATACTTCTTAACTAACCACCCGTCTGCCCCCCCCTCCTCCTCCTGCCTAACTACTTCTTAATATAGGTGCACCTTTGCCTAACCCTTTTGCTTTATGTCTTAACTAAAACAGAGCAGTACAAGAGCGTGGCCTATTGATATGACCGTCGGACGGCCAAGTCATAGGTCTCGAGTCCGAACCAAAGGCAACGCACCTCTGACTTTTCGGATTCATGTGCGTATTGTAAAATTATCACTTGCTTCAAAAACGGTGAAGGAAAGCATCGTGAGGGAACCGGCAGCGGTTTTAAAACTCTGACACCAGGTTAGTCACTAACCACACGAAAGAAAGAAAGACTAACACATTGAATTAAAAGTGTTATAATTATTGGCATCTATCTGGGGTCTATGGTTAAAATACGTTAAGGTCTCAAGTAAAACCTTTGCACCTATAAATTGAAATTTCCCACTGGCCTTTCCAACAATGTTAGCACAATGTACTAAACTTTAGCTCTCAGTTAGGCAATCCACTTTAAAGCTCAGTTGACGAACTAATTCCATTCGGTTCCCGGGTCAATTATATTACCAAAGCTTCATATTTCACTGTTCCACAACACCCGACGGCCAATATGGGAACCAAACATCGTTTGTCCTCTGAAAAACGTCATACTGTCATATAAATTCGATCAGGCCCGCCTATTCCAGGCAAATGCCATAAAAAACATTAGCATACATACTTGCGACACTGGCTTCGGCCATATTTTATGTGCAAATAACAAAAAGCACGCGTCGCCGCCAAACTATAACTTACAACCTTGTAAAAAAACATCGGTCGGGCAGATATCAACTTTATGTTCTAAACAGCTACGCCTGAACAAGTAGCTGGGTAACCTTCTGTTTTTACACGCTAAACAAAACACAACCCTAACGACGTGTTACTGAAGTTCAGTTTTTATTAGCTTCACAACAGTATCGAACGTGATCGATTACAAATTGTTTCATTATGTACCTAATTACAGTAGCTGAAGGTAGCTTTTACTTTACACGTCTGTCAGGGAAGGGTGTCGATGTAAATTGACTCTCATTGCGTTGTCGGTAAAGTAGTGAATAGTGTGTATTGTTGATGTAGGCTCGTCTGCCATGGGGAGTGTGCCCCCGTGCGCCCTGCGGCGGCCCCCGTTAGGTCAAATGCAAACTCTATACCTTTACCCTCTGAAGAGAAACGGCTATTACGCCATTTTATTGGCTTAAGATAAGAACTGTACTTGGTAATTGTGTACACAAATGAAGAGGTTTTGTGATTATGTTATAAACATGTCTATGATAGGCAATCACGACGACGCGATACTCTGAAAAATTGGCTTTCACTGAATCACCAAAATTATGATACCTATATTTTCGTAGAATTTTCATGAAAATTTTTGGTAATCAACCATTTGTCTAGTATCTTGTAATTGGTTAGTTAAATTCCTGACTTAGTAGGAACGTACTTACAATAAATTACTTTAGTGCTTACTGCAAATTTAAATGGGTTAATAAATTCAGTCCTTGAAAAATACGAAAGCTAGCCATAACATGCAAATTATTTCCCCAATACCAATTTTCTGCCAAGTCTACCTTCTACCGATAGCATCATTGAATCCGATACATAAACTAACCTCACTTAATCTATCGAGTACCGTTTCAAGATTATATTCAACAAATTACCATAGTTAAACGAGTTGATATAAATCTCAATCCCTGTTAATTTATCTACGGCGGGGAACCTCCACGTCAGACGCTATTGCGTAGTCGTAAGCCTTAAAATGACTTGGTTTTTCGACTCGAGCAAATGTACTGTGATTTTTCTTTGTTCGCTCTGACATCGATGGATGTCAATTCATCGGGAAAACGAAGGAAATGGCCTCCTTTGATAGAAAAAATACGGCTTTTTAATGTTGTCGGAGAGGCTGCAGCGGAAAAGTAAAGATGTATTACGGAGAATTGATTTTTTGTTATAAATTATTGATGTTCGGATCATTTAACGACATCACAATAGGGTATCGGGGACTTTTTGAAGTAGCCATTATAAAGGAATCGGCATGACCTACATCTTTGTGCTTTCTGACATTCGCTTTTCAATTTATGGTTTTACTCTTACTCTATAATAAATAAATTGAGATCGGGATATCATTGTGCATAAAAGCAAACAGGAACCAGACGTGCTAGCAATTCCATCTGTTCCCGAGGAATATCTATAATTACAATCTTCTGCCTTTGATCGTGTACAATTTAATGCAAGTAGCGTGCTATCTATCGATCGTGACGTCCGTCCTCTGCGGGACCAAACGCCTGAGTGAGTGCTTAGTCGCCCGTAAGCGTCTAAATACCACGCCCTTTACCAACTACCCACATTCTAGACATTGTATGTACTAAAGACGTGCCAACTAAGATAATGGTCATTGCACAAAATTGGTTATTGTAAGTTCTGAGTATATTACTACAAAATTAGATGACATAGATCTCCATTTACTATGAAATTTGGGTCTTATACTTTATCTACTTTACGCAAAATAGACCTTACCGAAGCAAATATTTTATCGAGAAAAAGGTACAAAATACGAAAATGATATTACCCATCATACCTACACTGGCACTTTTTTTGCCTGTTCAATACTCCATCTATCTCTTTCATTCGTATAGAAATCTTGTCATAATGAGCAGGACACGTATAGTCCGGTATTGTGCTTGTAGGGTTCGATAAGTTGACATGAAAGCCGTCGACCGCAAAATATGTACTTGAATAGCAGCTATTGGAAAATATTAGAGGTGTTCTCTCGATGCTCGACAAACTTGAAGCCGATAAAGTTTGTGCGGCATACCAGATAACTTTTGAAGATTCTTAAGTTCTTTGAATTTGTGATAAGATTGTTCAGACAAGGTGATCGTCAAAAATCAGGTTTTACAAAATCCAAACAATTCATTTATTATATTATATAAACATGTGTACCTAGATGTTTTCTTTTTTTTTTTAAACACATCATATTTTATTCATCATATCATGCAAATCATATTTTATTACAAATTAAAAAATTATTATAATTTTAAATAACATTTTTGAAATTATAATAATACCAAATACAAGTTAATGTCAAATGGTTTGAATACTTTAATTTTACTTTTATTTGTATTCCCGATCAAATAAAATAACAAAAATAAAATACTGTAAAAATGTCAATGGCAATGGTGTGTTTCAATAGTCCATTTATTTTGTACTTTAGTAACTTCTTTTTTAATCGAATGGGCCTTCTACTATTCTCATTAGCTTCTCTTCTAAACTCAGCAGATTCTGATAAGTAGGTACCTACTTTTAAATAAATATCGATATCGATACGTCTCCATTAATGTACATATACATTTAATAGTATATAGCTCGACCGCGGTGGCCTCCCACTGATTAAGTCCTTTGATGTGATTGAAAACCTCTTTTAATTTAATTTATATCAACAAACGTTTGAGCTCTGAACAGGGTCAATAGATAGATGTATAAAATAAATCTACGTAAACATATTATCATGTTATACATTAGGTATAGCATGTTTATGTACAAATGTTGTTCCATTTATTTACTCTCTCTTCATCTCAACTCAATACAGTCATTATGTAATTTACAGGATTTTTTTATTCAACCTGTATAGGCCCGCGGCTTGGCAAAGGTCTCCTCCCTAGCTTTGAATTTTGTTACTTAGAATAAATGATGTTACAGAATTTAGTTAAGAGTCGATTATTACTTGTTAGATACTTACTCAGTACATTAGTCACTTAAGTAGGTACCTTGCAACCACAATTCAAATTCTATGACTAAGTCTATAACTCTTCTTACGTTTCTAACGTCGAATAAACTAACTGACATATTTTCTGTGAGTTCATAGAAAATCAATCATTTAACAATAAAAACAAATGACTTTACGTTCCTCTGTAGGTCAAGAGTAAATATAACCAACAGTCAATATCCGCTCGCAACCGACTCACTGAATTAATCGAGAGGAACTGTACTCGATACTTTATCGATATAGGAACTGACTCATTGGACGAGATAGTCGCATTTGCAAATACGCAGAATTGTTTTCCGAAAAATCTTGAAAACAGAGAAACAGGTGCTTTTTATGCGCTATTACCCTTTAATGTAGCTATCTTTCGTGGTTTCGGAAATATTTCATGATAAGCTAGTGGCTTTTTTATATGGCTGGTCAGTGCATACAATACATGCAACATAAAACAATGACTACTGAGTCTATCGTCAACAGACAGAGTCATATTTGTAGTTTTGCACGTTTCCTATGAATACAAGCTTGGAAAAATACCGAAACGCAACTTTCCACAATGCAAACAAAACGAGATAACGATACCGACTCCCGAACAATCCTTTCACGCGATGGCTTAAATAAATTGTTGGACGGGTAACTCGGCTTTTCATACCTATCCCATCCTTTCCGGGTACAATACCTATCCCATATGATTTATTTCTGGCTATTCGCCGACCGAAATTGGGGCTAAGTCAAACTTTTCGACCGTTTCTATGACGGATATCGGTTCTCGGTAATTTGCGTCGATCCCGAGACCCTTTAGGGTTTTGTACTGTAAAAATGGAACTCCATAACGAGTTTGTAACTCTTCCATTTGATATGGTTGTGAGTTAATATGGGTTTATGTTTATTAGATGGTTGTTTTGCAAATTAATTTCGGGTATCTATTAAAATGATAGGGGTAGAAGATATTTTAAATATTTTTATGGCCTTCGATACGTAATTTCACATGTCTATTGTGCAAATGTGTTTTCGTCTATTTAGGGCAGATTTTTCAATGGTTGGAATTTTTATCTGAAGAATAAATATGACAGTGTCAAACTGTCTCCAATATTTTCGGTACGAAAGCTGTCAAACCGCAATATGTATTCCTACTTCTTAATGCAGATTTCACTAATGAAACTGAACGCGATAAAAATTGCTAAATCGCGTTCTAGAGGTGTCAATGTCAATATTCCACAACTATTTTGACACTGACAGCTCTTGAACGCGGTTTACATATGCTGAACGCGTTCAGTTTCATTGGTGAAATTCGCCCTACAGTCGTTTCTCGAAAACTGGGATCTCTGTTTCCTATCCAGTGACAAATAAAAAACAAATGTAAGCACAGCCTTAGTTAGGAACACAAAGCGGTTACTTGGTTCACTATTAATCAGAAGCGTCGCAAGTACTACGAAGCAGAATACCAATGTTGATAAGGTCGATATCTCGACACAAACAGGGTAGCGTGCCCAGTTGTCGGCTCATGCTAATTTAATCGTTCTGCTTACCCACGCAGCTCCCACGCGACTTATAAGTCCTGTGCCTCGTTTAGTACGTAGGCGGGTAAGTACTGTACTAGGATTCAACTTGGGGGATTAGAACTTTTTCTATATTTTTGCAAAAATATGTTTCTAAAGTTAATTTTAAAATGAAATATTCATTTTAAACATACTTTTTCACCCACTAAAACTGTAGCTGCAACTGCATTCTAATTAACTCTCCCACTTCGTGTGCATTATGTTTAAAACATGACACTGAGTTTTAGTTGCCTGCATTACCATTTCTATCTGACTTCCAGAGCTACTTAGGAAACCAGATTTCTAGATTTTTGGCAGCACCGCCAAAAGCCTCGTTTATCATATCTACGTGATGTGATTGGGTAATACTATACCTACTCTTATTCGATAAACATAAGAGCCGGTTTTATATAAGGATCAATTTTTGCAAAGCTAGAATATTTTGTATGAAATAATGTTTTATTTACAGAAAAATATATATACATAATGTACAGACAAAAAATTTCATATCGATAAAATGTTATTATTTTAACGAAACTATTAATACTAAAAACGATCCGCCAAATAGTTACGTCTGAAACATCAATAAATTTGCTCACATTTTAATTAACTCACATTCTGAAACCACTGAACTGGAAACAATGACACGTTAATTACCGACCCGATACATAAATCAAGGCATTTTCCCTTTGTAACACAAGCATAGTTCAGCTTAATAATGTCACTACAGTTTGCAAGGGAAACTGGGAACTATTTAGCTGTAACATCTGTTGGCTTTGCCTTAATACAATTCCTTCGACTTAGCATTAATTTGTGCTGCATTTACTGAACGTTATTAGTTTACTGCATAGCTGATATTCTGTTGTGTATTGCTGTTTTAGTGGTAGAAAAACATGACTGGGTGTTCAATTCGGGGTCGGGCAAAGTGTTATTGGGTTTTTCCATTCTACTTCTTTCCGTATGGTTAGTGACTAACCTAAAGCCGCCCATGGGCCTCTGACTTGACTTCACATGCCGTCGAGAAATATCCTCAGGCCGGTTTCCTCACGATGTTTTCCTTCACCGTTTTTGAAGCATTTCTTAGTAACAGCCCGGAGTTTGGAAGTTGGCGGTGTGATACCCCCGTGCCTTGGAAAGTACGTTAGGTCGGTGGCCTTGCGCCTGATCTCTCTCCGGTCGTGTCGGATTGCCGTCCCATCGGACTATGAGAGTGAGGGAAGAGAGAGTGCACCTGTGTCTGCGCACACACTTGTGCACTATAATATCTCCCGCGCCGAAGGCTGGTCTCCGCTGAGATTGGTCGCCGTGGCCGAAATACGGTCTGGAGGACTATTAGTGGCAGAAAGTTAAACAGCTTTTGCGCTAGATAGAATCTTTAAAGCAGGTATATATGTAGAATAGAATAGAAAATGTTTATTTGCATAGAATAAACAAGAATACAATATACAATAGGTGAGTAAAAAACAGAAAGATAAAAAAATAATGAAGAAAATAACGATCTTTGATTAAAAAAGCAGTGCCGTATCTTTCTAACCTTGTCTTTTTGCTTTCACAATTTTTTTTTTACTTGGATTACGCCAACTTCATACCCACAGCACAAATTCGACATTTTTGATGAAGCACATTGTTCTATCAGAAAAAACGACCCAATTTGTGCTAGTGGACTAGTAAAAAAGAGATACATTTCAATGCAAAACGACGGCTCGACAAAACAACGAAAAACTCGAAAAACGGAGATGTGAAATATTAAATTTTAACTACCACGAGAGCTAGCGAATTTCCAACTGCAGAAGCAATTAAAATAGCAAGCCTTAATAGGGAAAGTGAGATGAGTCCGTAACCATGGATGGTATAACGTTAAATAATACAAAAAAACGGTTTAGTTTTTAATAGGACTCGCGCCGAGACTTTTGTGTTCATTTTTTGCTCAAAATATAATTATGTTAAATCTTGTAGTCATTCATATCCAGAACATCTATGTATATAAAAATCAATTGCCGTGCAAAACTCGAAAATGGCTCGACCGATTTGAATAATGGAAAAAAAAAGGAAACTCAAAGAAACAGCCGAAAAATCGAAATTGAAATTTTGACAGGACAACGTCTGACGGGTCAGCTAGTGCACTTATAAAGAAGGTACTCCATTTTCAAGATATAATACAAATTAAACACGTTGTCGCTTCTCTGAACTGGCTGGTTTCATAACATAGTTACAACTAAGCAGTGTAGTAGAGCAGACGTTTCCGCTCAACCGCAAACTTAGATGTTAATACCGAGGATTAAACCACAGCCTGTGACGTAACGTTATTGACAACAAAGGGCCAAATTGATTGTGACAAACAGATCCAGTTAACTACAGTTGTGATGGAATACAACTGTTAAACACAACAACATTACCAAAAGTTCAATAAACCAATCTCCTCACGTCGAAATTCTACAAAAACTATTCCAATCTTAATCCGAACTTAGTCAACAGCTAGCGCAAGCAGCTCGTCTCGTTCTAAACGGGCCACAATCCAATATAAGGCGTCTAAGACCGGTCCAGACACGTAGCAAGTGAAAATCTAGATCGAGAGATTCCCACACTCAGTTCCGAGATCCGAACAACTCATTTAAACAGACCATGCTAAGCGAACTTGAAACTGGAAATTAATAGACAAAGTTTTAAGAGCGTTTAACCTAAAAGTTGGCAACGTCGCAAATAGCTGTCAAATATTTACCTGTTTTAATTAATTTGGTAATATTACTGTGTGGATGTGAATATGAAATGTGGCTAACTAGCGAACTAAAATATTGATTATGAAATGCAATAATTAATATCGTAATACCGAATGTTTAGTTTTAGATGTAAAAAAAGTATTTGGAAACTTTCCAAATGCCTTTCAACATCAAATTCAGTGTTATAATTTAAATTAATAAATAATATTCTTGTTCGCTAGTTAGCCACATTTCATATTTCCATACAGTAATATTGCCAAATTAATCAAAACAGCGAAATAGATATCAAATATTTCGCTGTTTTCGCCTTTCAGAATAAACGCTCTTAAACAAGCAATTGGTTCTGTTGTTAGAGATAGCGTAACTTTTACACTTTTGGGCCTCATATTCAAACATCCTGGATTTATAGAGGTCCGAAAGTTTGAATGAAATATTCGGCGAAATGTGTAACCGACTCTAGTATCGACCTTTGTCCATAAACCATTGTACGAAAAATATTCTAATTAACAAAGTTCATTTTGCACTGTCAAATTTCCTTAAGTAATTAATTACTTTGGCGAAGTTCACGAAGATCGTTTGACATCGTATTAAAAATTCAGTCATTTATCACTTGAATTTTGAAATTACATTGTTTGAGAAATATTCAAACAATGTAATTTGGCTTTCGATATTTGGTTTCTTAAAAACTTCTTCTGGTTGAACGCACCTCTGACTTTTCGGATTCATGTGCGTATTGTATTATTATCACTAGCTTCAAAAACGGTGAAGGAAAACATCACAACAGATATTTGCCAAGTCAGAGGCCCGTGGACGGCATAAAAACTCTGACACAAAGTTAGTCACTAACAACATGAAAAATAAAAGCTTCAACTTTTGATAATGAACCACCTAATAACAGGTCTCTACACCCTCAGCAGCAGACCCTAACTATAAGCAACTAAAACGGTTAATCCTAAAACACATTAAGATATTCCATATTCAAATAGCAGAACAATGTCCACTGCTGTCCGTCACGGAATCACGCACTCACGACATGTCGTCTCGTTATCGGCCACAAGACGGACGAGCCATTGGCGTGACGATATCCATTAGTTTATCCGCCTCGACGGCTGCCAACGTTGGCCCAACGTGCGATGTATTGAGATATTGGGCTATACCAAATGTGATTTACCGGACACTGATGGCGAATCTGCTACGAATATGTTGAAACTGATTGAGTTAGCTTAAATTAGTTTGTGCATGTTTAGGTTATTGTCTCGGCTTGGAATTACAGCAGTTAACTTGTTTAGATAACATCAAACTTAGGTTTAGTTAAAGTAGTATGTAGTGTTTTATAAAACAGCTCTCCTCTGACATTATGTCTCATACCGGGAAGATAATAATAAAAAAAACAATCGAGAGGTGTCGTGGGACACCCGGTTGGAACCAAGTTCTTACGCTTTTGCACACTTGGCGAACGAAGTGTGCAGAGTATAACGTGAGATACACTTGGCGAATGAGAACTAGACCGAAAAAATTTAACATTTTGACACTTTTGACTCCACTTTTCACCAACTGTGCACAGTATAACGTGAGATACACTTGGCGAACGAGAACTAGACCGAAAAGGTGTAACATTTTGACACTTTTGACTCCACTTTTCACCAACTGTGCACAGTATAACGTGAGATACACTTGGCGAATGAGAACTAGACCGAAAAGGTGTAACATTTTGACACTTTTGACTCCACTTTTCACCAACTGTGCACAGTATAACGTGAGATACACTTGGCGAATGAGAACTAGACCGAAAAGGTGAACATTTTGACACTTTTGACGTTATTTCTTTATTCACCAAGTGTGCAGAGTATAACGTGCAATCCGCTCAACTGTCGATTTGCCTTTAGAAGTGAATAACAATAAAAGTTCTATTGTGTCTCGTTAGTGACAGTTCATAAGCTCATAAGGAACTTCGGTTCAAAAATTTTATGCTGCACCTGTACCTGGTTATCAAGAAATCCTACCCCGATAATGGCAAAGGCTAGATCTTTACAGCTTCAAGTCAACTAAAAGTAAAGTATACTAAAAGTTTTAATAGTAAATTCCGTATTTCATACTACAACAGCATAAGCACCTTACCTGATCTCATAAGCAAAACGATCCTATCACTATAAAAATTTAATTAAAACACCTAATTAATTAAAGTACTTTCTGAGTTTATCTTGGACATTACTGACATCGGTGAAGGAAAACACCGTGAGGAAACCTGGACTTATAGTTAATATAAGTCTGAAATCGCCGACCCGTCTTGAGCAAGCGTGGTGATCAATGCTCGTGCCTTCTCTCTATGAGAAGAGGCCTTTGCCCTGCAGTGGGACAGTAACAGGCTGGCGTTATTATTACCTATAAAAATAACATTCAAGGGGTTTATTTACAAAAGTTAAGTGATGATTAGGGACTGTGTAACCACAAAATAATGTATCCTTACCTTGTACCTTTACAAGTCTCTTAACTTTAAGCAACATTTATAAATGAAGGGGAATCCTAGGGGAAGCCTACGTATCGATTCATATCTGGATACCAACACCTAGATCGTCCCAGACTTAAGCTATAAGTATAACACGTAGAACATAACATTATAACCGCCTGTTCACTAAAATTACATTTTATCGGCCATGTTATACAAATACGTGATGTGGTTGCGGATGGCAGATACCGCCAAATAACGGACAAATACTGTACTGACTTGCCTTGTCTAGTACAATAGAAATGGAAGGAGTGAGCTATTTTAATTAAAACACCTAAAAAGGTCATATAAAATCGAATCATCGAATGGAACACTACATATCGATTGGTATCTGGCAAATAACACCTACATAGTCCCAGCCTAAGGCTATAACCCGTAGAACATAACATTCACTAAAATTACACTTTATCGCCGATGTTATACACAAACGTGATTTGAACAACAGATAGTGACCAATAACGGGTAAATAATGAACTGACTTGCCTTGTGTAGTACAATAGAAATGGAAGGGGTAAGCTAGATAGCTCTAATACCGCGGGCTATTCGCTTCGCAGTCGATATTAAAGAGGAGGACGAGATACACCCTGTATTGTCGAGCAATATTGTGTAAGATCTAATAATTGTAGTACTTGGTTAAGAGTTATTGGTATTCTTGTTAAACTATTGTTTATTACTATGAATATTGTATTAATCCATTTTCGAGAAACTATTTTCCAACTTTTGATATTGGTATTTATATTTTGGTTTTACTAAGGCCTCAGTAATTGGAGACTTAAGAGCGATTATTCTTTGAAAGTGGGCAACGTCGCAAATAGATGTCAAATATTTCGCTGTTTTGATTAAAGCTGCGTGCAGACTAGCACGACACGACACCGGATATTGTTATACCGTGAAGTTTTCTTAGAAATTATATTGTTCGAGTCGCGCTGGTCTGCACGAGCCTTAATTTGACAATATTACTGTATGGAAATATGAAATGTGGCTAACTAGCGAACTAGAATTTTAATAACAAATTTATGTTGTAACCGTTTTAGGTGTAAAAAAGGCATTTGGAAACTTTCCAAATACTTTTTTTACATCTAAAACTAAATATTCGGTTTTACGATATTAATTATTCCATACAGTAATATTGCCAAATTAATCAAAACAGGTAAATATTTGACAGCTATTTGCGACGTTGCCAACTTTTAGGATAAGCGCTATTAATTCTTAGGATTTGATAAATAGCGGAATTTTCTTGAACCCAATTATTAGGTGGATACAAAAAATAAAACTGATTACCAAGCACAAAGGCTTTTAAATCACAAATACTTGACAATCCCTTGTCAAGACCATACAACGCAATAATTATAATTAATTAGAACTTCCAGAAAGGTACAAATTGTTACAATGTACAACCAATATAAATTTCAATATCCCAAAAATTCCTGGAGACACTTCCAAGAGGCGGTCATAAAAAGGCTGCTTATTACATTTCGCGGCCGCCATCTTGGAACAAATTAACTTCCGACCCTGTATAGGGTGAAAAGTACGCGAAAAATTCGAGTCTCTTTAATAAACTCCGTATTATGAAGCTCGAATTAATACGCACACCAAATAGCCTTTTTTGGTTCCTTTGGAACTCGGTAGGGATGTCAAAAGAATTTAAATAATCGATATCGATAAAATGTATTGTCTATGTATGGGTTATTTTCGATTCGATACTGTTTACGATGATTCAACAAAAAATAAAAGCATAAATATTCAAATAAATAAGCTGAGGCAAGGTTTCATGCCTAGCAAATAATTTGGAGTTTACTGAACGGATTTAAGTGCTCGTTTTATTTGAATCTGTTGCTGTAGTATCAATAAAACAACAGGAGTAAGTATCGAATATCGAGTATCGATGTTTCGTAGCTAGGAGGTGGACAACCCTATCGCCGCTACCCGTACGGTGCACGTACTTGAGGAATTTTTCATTTAGAGCGCGCTACCCTATGCACCTTTTGACGCCAGTAGCCAAGTAGAGAGGAGACAGGAAAAACGTGAGAATTTCGTTATAACACACAACGTCCGCCATAAAATGACTGTAGTATATATGTCATGTTTCTTCTGGAGAACACACGTTACATGACTTCTATGTCCGCCACACAAACTAAAGTAAATTGTAAAATAACGCACCAGAAAAATAACAAGACTTTGTTGCTGTTTGCGGGAAGCAAACAGAAAAATCTGCCAATTAAGTAAATTAGATAACAAGTACCGTAATTGGGTAACACACTTTCAATCACAATCCGAGAAATTTGACGGATATTGCTAATACATTGCTTTCTTACGTTTGAAAAATTCGTCTGCTCAACAAGGTAAATAATATGGGTGAACTGTCAAAATTAAACCCATTGCGATCAATTGTTATTTTACGCAATTACCCCGCTCAAAACTCGTAGTAGGCAAATCACATCATTAATAATAATAGGCCCAGACACAACATAAACAAACTATTAATTTAATACATCAACCTGTCGTCTATTATTACGTCTACCCTCAACCCTTATAGGGATCATTCCCATTACATCACTCAGCAGTAGGAACTCCATGCGTTTCGAATTTCGCAGGACTTTCCAACAATTCGCACCCGACTTCAATCGTGCAAAGTTCGACATCAGAATTCGGAATGTCGGGTCCGGAATCTTTGAACCAGAGGGAGCGAAGTAAAACAATATGGAAGACGTCAGATTTATTACTCAGCCAATAGTTTTATGCGAGTTCTTGCAATGCGGCTCAAATACCTATAGCTGACAAAAGTGTTCATGATAAATTATTTTATTTCTGTAAGTAGGTTTGTGCTAACATTCTCTTTTACACGTCAATCATATTATAATAAAAACTATATGAGGTCGACGTTTCCTACCTGACTACTCTGAAAATAAAAGCCGAAACAAACTCAGAGGTCTTTTTTAAAGTCAGACATAATCTTGGTCAGAAGACTTGAGATTAGTGTCTAAAATGTTCTTTTGAGGAAAGAACCACACAGATTGAGTGGACCTGTCCAGTCAGTGCACGCATTTGTCAGTAATCGTGTACAAAACTAAATTGTGATTCGACGAACAAAACCAAATAAAGGACATTTGGGTAGGCCGCATAAATTACTCAAACTGCCAGACCATGATAAAAACTAACTGAAAAAAAACAAAAAACAATGACCCACATAGGTACTTAGTCGGAAGGTAGAACCTATTCGAGCTATACCTATACAGAAATCAAATCGGAGTGTTGACATTGAATTCGATAAGATAGATTAACTTGAGATCGTTAAAGTTGGGCCGTGACTTTGGATTGGATTTGCACTGGGTAGTAGAAGATGATTTAAATGGACTTTGATAAGACAGCTTTATTGCTGGAAACTATATGATTATTTTCCAGCATACTGGGAATTTGTACCTTATTGACGTAAGTAAATTAAAGGGTGTGATAATAGTATATTATGCAATTATTTAATAAAAGACGGATTTAAAGCGAGGGCCATAGATGAATCACGAGCAAGTGAAGGATTCTAACGACTGAATCACGACTGTAGGGAGTGATTCATGAGTGAAGTGTTAGAATCCTGAGCGACGCGAGTAATTCATGGCCCTCGATATAAATCCGTTTTGTTCAAGAGTTGCATACTATACTTTATACCATGACTACTAGAAAAATAATGATTTAAGCGAAAATAGACATTTAATGATGTAAAAAGGAAGGTTGAATTAATTAAAATGCACAATAAAATTGTAACAATTACTAAAAATACGAGTAATTTTCTTATTATTACTAATAATAATGAACTTGTGAAGCGATATTTATTTCCTGTGTATCGAGTATGTTTTCGCAAGGAGGTTGTATAGCATTGAGATGAAGGTCGCATATATAGATGTATTCTAAATTCAAACACCAAAATTGTGATTAAAAGTGCTTTTTATTCACCGAAAACAGTGAATAAAATAAGCTTTTTAGAGGGAGAATGGTATAAAATAATGAATTAATTTGAACACAAACATTATCAACTGCATTATCAGCTCATTTGTGGGATACCAAATATCCTTCTTTAGTCAACTAAACATGTTCTAAAAGTTTGTCTTCAGTGGTTTAGGCTTTCTGTCAATGACTCGAGTCAGTTAAAAACTGTTTAATATTATGTAGGTACAAGTGTACACAGATCACATAGATCTCTTCCTGCCACTGGAAATAACAGCAACAGAGTAATGAGTAAACAAACGCACATAAAACCACAAATTAAACATGGCGGCGTCAGTTGGTCTGTCCGCAGTTTGTAATAGATTTATGGTGACAGCAACATTGCGACATGGAATACCCGTCGGTGTCATAGTGACCATAAAATACAGTCATTTGTGGGATGCTGATGATGACAGGTGATTACATTGGACTGCTTTTAATAACCGGTTGATATATGTATCACTATGATATATGAATATCATAGTGATACATATATCAACCGGTTATTTATCATTCAATTTGGCCATAATTATGCAGTTTACATTAAATTTTGAGAATTTCCGAAAAAAAACTTGAAAATTTGGTTAAAAATATTTGGTAAGACTTCGTCTAAGACAACCATGGCTTAAATGGTTCTAAATTGTCTATACTATCTTCACCTTAAAGCTTTGCACCCATCTTCCAATTACCCTGTATAAATAATAAGATATTATTATTATTAGAAACGACACACACGTATTTCTGCTAGATAAATAAGACTAAAATAAATAAGTTAAAAACAATCTCTTAGGAATGCCAAAGCCACCCCGCTTCAACGATAACCTTTCCATATTTTATGACTACGTCTAGACGACATAAGTCATAAATTACAGTTACACTAACCTAGTATATACTAAGTAAGTACCACCCCTGTACTGTAAGTACATTGTATAGTATACCTTCATATTTGGCAAACTGTACCTAACACTCTAAAGGGAATTTCTGTATCTTTATTAAAACCATATATCGCACCTTTGGTAGAACAAGGGCATAATTGTCATAAATTGCCAAAATGACTTAAATATGCAGAAATGCTTTAAAAAGGCCCTTTGAACTGGAGGGACAAAGACATTCGTTTGGCAATTTATGACAATTATGCCCTTGTTCTACCAAAGGTGCGATATTGTGAGCATTCCCAGTGTTTCATGAAAGTAGATTAAACTCGGGCACTTTTATTTATTGTCCCCAGTGTTGTGCATATGATAGGATTATTGCACACACACACAATAACAGCTTTTTTTGATTCGGTTAAATTACAACCATACAATGTGAAATTTAATTCGTTTGCATTATATTAAGGGGTCATTTTACTCATCATTATGAACAACTTTCACTATGAGGCCAACCCTGAAATCGCGAAGAAAAAATCAGCTGTTAGCAGAATATAAATGTATGGAACAGCTGATTTTTTTTTCGCGATTGGTGTATATTATGTAGTTTACTAATATAAGAAACAACAATTATTTGAATGTTATAGTCCCTACCAATCAACGTCTTTAGACACCAAAAGCCATAAAGCAGACCCAAAGACAATAGAACTGTTCTATCGTAAGCACATACATTGATGGCGGGTGAGATACTACCACATAGATTGCACAATTCCTAGAACTCCTAGAATGGAACGAATTTGTTCCACCTACGGCAGTCTGCGTCTATAAAAGTCCTGAATCAGAAGAACCACTAACTCCCAAAAATACAAGCTTGACTTAGTGTGGGACTAACTAATATTATTTAAAAAAAAAGATTGATTCGGAGAACTATAATAATATTTTTATCACACAGGCAAGAGAGAGAGAAAGTGTGAATATGATCAAAATTTAAATCCAAGATGGCTCTGAAATTTTTGGTTTATGTTTTTAAATCATACGTGAGAAGGAACTTCGTTCCTGACGGGGGTCGGACCAAACACGATTTTTTTACAGAACCGGTCGAAGTGGCGGTACTTTGGGGAGGCCTATATGTCCAGCAGTGGACGTCTTTCGGTTTAAATGCTGATGATGATAGGTGTCAAGGCTCAGGCGGTATGTGGACACCACTTAGATAAAGAAAAGTTCCGAATTTCATAGTATAGGTACTATAGACAGAAAATAAAGATTTAAACGATGTACCCGTAGGCCTAATATAAAGTGAATGCGGGTACCTACTGTCGGACCCAGGGACACCAGGTGCTCACAGTTTTATTGTCTTTGAATTTAATTGAATTGGCCGGTTTTGATTCTTTTGTTTTTCTTACTCTAAACTTGTTACAACATAAAGGGAGGCAATTTGAATGAAGAACTATTAATTTGCCCATACAGCTATATGCCAATTCCAAAGGCATGAAGCATGCAGGCCGACAGTAACCTAACCAGTATCTATTAATTATACATAAAACCAATAAAAAACATCGTGAAGAAACCGGCATGCCTGAGAGATACTTCTCGACGGCATGTGAAGCCAAGTCTGAGGCCCAGAGGCGGCTTTAAAACCCTGACACCAGGTTAGTCACTAACCACACGAAAAAAGAAGACCAATAAAAAGCACCAGTGGTGGCCCAGTGGTTACGGCCGCGACATACGAAACCGGCATGTCCTAGAATTTTAAAAATCGAACATATGTGACATTTACCAACCCTCACTGGGCCCGCGTCTACCACTCCACGTTATATCTCTTCGAGAGGGAGTGGCTTATAACTCACTCCCTCTCGAAGGCAGGAGGCCTATGCCCCAGCAGTGGGATCATTATAGGCTTATTATGCAACAATATCCAATTGCTGACCAGTAAACTAACCATCAACTATTATATAATTCCAGATAAAACCAATAGAATTTGAACATTAACAAATCCTTAGAGATAAGTTAAAAGAACAAAGACATAATCGACCCGTGACACGGAATATAATACTTTGTTCTCCCTTTGAGGTCAATGACCGGTTATTTTCATAAAACTATGTATTTCGTGACATTTACTCGATTTTATCAATGACTGCAAACCAATCGGAAAGGCTATGAACCTAAATCCGATCCGAAAATAATGTAACGTAGCACGCTACTTAGAATAACGGAGAAATTGGGATTCATAGTGCTATTACAGTCAAACAATTGTTATTTATTTAGGTTTTCTGTATATAACGAAAATTATGTTGAGCGTGACCATGTTCAATACTGCCTTGTCTGCAACCTTTACCCTAACCCTCTCTTAACCTAACCCTTTCTTTTAACGTAGTTTTAATTCCAAAACTGACTTAAATTTTTAAGCCAGATTACCTACTTGCTATCCGGATGAAAAGTTTTATTATATGACGCATCTAGATAATTAAGACCAACATAAAAAAGCTCATCTATGTACATCAAAAGTTTAGCTGTTAATCCGCCTACTATCATCGACTGCAACTGAAAACTCAACAAACACATTTCCCTCGACAAAAACCCCATACGCTTTCAATTCCACGCTCTAAGAGACCGCAAAACCAAATGAATTTACGTAAAAAAAAAGTTCATCTACTACGCCAATGTTGGCACTAACTGAAACAAACAACACAGGAAATCCGTTGGAAACGAGGACCGTTGAATATGATAAAAAACATTGTAAAAAGGTGGAAAAACCGGACTGGGCCGCGACACCGGGAATGCCGTATGCGAACTATTTGAAGCAGGGACATATTGTAACAAAAACACAGCTTTTACAACCAGTTTTGTCACTGAAAATAAAGGAAACGCAATTATTTACAAATTCTTAATAATAACAAACAGGTCTAGAGACAGGGGAAATTAAATTAGAGTATCTCATTTACATTTTGGGTGACGCCGGTGTTGTGTTGAGTAAGAATAGGCTTCGTTATATCCCATGGGCTTAATACGTGTCCTAAAATGTTAAGTGACATACGAAATATTTTCTGAGGCATAGTTTCCAATTATAGTTCCACGAAAGTGAACGAAGATAACTATGAACATTTGGAACAAATTCCTGCAAACAAGCAGCACATGCATGTCTTCAAACCAACATCGAATGGGAACGCAGCTGCAATCGAAACCGCCGCATCTCATAATGGTATCGTTAAATTTTACACACCATACAAGGAAATGGCTTGGAAATACACATGAGGATTAGAATACATACGATCTAATGCAAATTATATAGGAGATATTTTATTACACAACAACAATACTTCCAATGTACTGATTGAAAGTGTCTCGTAGGTACTTTGGATATTTCAAACTTTGCATAGAAATGTTTTGAAGAACACGCATTTATTAAATCACTAATAGATAGAGGACAAAACGATAGGTGTGCATCCTCCCAAAGTTCATTTTTCGATTTTAATAAAAATATGAACACCACAGCCAGTGATTGAAAAGTTATTCTACCTCCCACTACCCACTGAATCCTCTTTTAATCATCAAACTTTGTTTCGAAAGGTTTAGTTTGATAAATTTATTTATAGAGTTCTCAACACGCATCGATGTCCGCCCATAAACCGGGGTGCTCATGCCGGATATTATGCAGGCTCACACTCGTGCGATGCGTTTACATGTAGATAAGTATCTCTGCTAACGATGCCCCGCCTATTTTATTGTGCTTGATGTGGTGTGCTGCAAGTGAGGCGATGTCGCGTTTTGAAAGAGGATGTGGTGATTTGATATACTTTGAAAGAATGGCCACTCTACCTAAGCCCTCAACTTCTCTACTGAAACTGTATCTAAAAATGAAAATAGATGACGCTGTTTAACTTTTGACTAGCCAAAGTCACGTACTGAATAGGGCAAGTAAAGCTACAACAAGAATATTTTTAGCAATAAAAGAGCTCCCTGCCTGAGCCTGCTCAACTTTCTTAATAATCCTAACTAATATTGTAAATCCGACAGTGAGTTTGTTTGTTTATTACGCTTTCACGTTAAAACGGCTGAACGGATTTACATGAAATTTGGCACATGAATAGTCCAGGACCTGGGTTAGGACATAGGATACATTTTATCCCGATATTCCCACGGGACCGATACTTATGGTGAAACCGCGGGGCGCAGCTAGAAAGGAAAGGAGGTTTTAAATGGATAATAAATGTTTTTCTCAAAGAAGTTTCTTTCACATGTTCTGAACAGCAACGCAGATTTTCAAAGCATTACAGACGAGACTAATAAAATGTTAAGTCTAACGAAAAATATAAAAACAAACAAAGTTCCTATACCTATATTATATCGCTCCTACTCGCTGTCTGTTTGTGACTTACACCAAGCTTCCCTTTATCGAGAGAGCCGCGTGATTTATGTTCTTAGTTTCAGTAATGAGGGGTATTCACCAACTACATAAATATTACTCTGCTAATAAATGTAGGCTTATTAGGGGATCGTAAAATGTTGCTTATGTTGAGCAATCAATAGTTCACGAAGAAGAAAAAAAATAATGATAAAGGAGGATGACCACTTGCCTATACTAGAATACCCTTACCAAAACGATCATGTACAAAAGCTACACATGCTTCAGTTTAAAGTGCATTTGACCAAAATTTTGACTGAATTCACCGATTTTAATTTAAAGCAGCAGTTTTTTTGTTCATTCAAGAACAAAAACTGTACTTTCTAGTACAAATTTATTAATTGCTAGTCATTTTCTATCAGGCGTTATTACTTATTACACATGATTACTTCACTATCGAATTTCGTAACAATAACGGTGACCACGAAAGGCTTGATTAGAGTACTAAAAGGAAGGCAAGGAAGGCTCTGTCCAAAATTTATTTAAAAACTGTGCGTTCAGATAAAACTGTTCCATGACTACTGACTGACAGACCATGCATAACATAGAGAACTTAAAATAAAACTTGAAAGGAGAAGGGTCAGAGAAACCATCCTCGAAAATAACCTAACGGGGTTTGAAATTTGTATGTGAACGTAGCCACAAGCAATAAATACTTGTTTCTTACATAACACAGCTTGTTCCAACAACATTTAACTAGCGTTACAACTAAATTATCACTCTGATGCTTTTAAATGCTCTCATGAAATCCATTTGGGCGCCAACCGAACATGATAAACCCGTGCTCAATTGAATTAAGTCGAGTCTCCGCGCTCGGGCGCTCAATTCGCTCAAATCGCTCAACGCGCGCAGTTGTGTTCGCGTCGAGCCTATCAGCCGACACGAACCATTGAGTGGCTAGCTTTAATGTTGATAGTAAATATCTTGTGTTTGATGATTTTCATATGAGCTTATTTTTACAACGTTTATAAAGTAGGCATTGCCAGCTTATTCATTCTATGGTAGCCTGGTAGCTCAGAATAAAAGAAGACATAGGTAAGATGAGGACTGATAGATGAAGAATCAATCTGCCTAGCCTTTTCCCAACTATATTGGGGTTGGCTTCCAGTCTAACTGGATGCAGCTGAATACCAGTATTTTACATTGAGCGACTGCCTATCTGACCTCCACAACCCAGTAATTGGGTATTACGATATCCCTTGGTAAGACTGGTTGTCAGACTATCGGGCTTCTGACAACCCGTAACGACTGTCAAAGATCCACGAATGACAGCCGGGACCAACGGCTTAAAGTGCTTTCCGAGGCACGGAGGAGTCTCGGTATGTAAAGATGGTCCCCAGCTACGCTTGCCGGGGTTGGTCTGTGCAACCCCGGCAAGCGTAGTTTAACCTGATGCATCGATCCGTGCGGCAGTTATTACTTATCCACGAGCTCCGAGGACTAATAGATGAACGTGAAGAAATAAAAACTGCAACCCAATAAAATTAAAGAAAACCGGCCAAGAACGAGTCGGGCTGGCACACGAAGGGTTCCGTCCCACCGTAAAATATTTAACAAAAAAACGCCGAAAAATAACACGTTTTTTGTATGGGATACCCTTTAATAATTAACTTTATTTTATTTTTTGTTATAGCGGCAATAGAAAAGTTCAACTGTCTACCTATTACCGTTCATGAGGCTGGCCTATCGTCTCGCTGACAGACGGACGGACGGACAGCGGAGGCTTAGTTATAGGGTTCCGTTTGGGATCCTTCGGGAACCGAACCCGAAGGGCGATGATGATAATGAGCATTCACTCAGTCCGAAATTAAACTGTACCTACCTAATATAGTTTTGACGATGACGATATAACACTTGTCTACACTGGCAGTAAAAACTACGAAAACAAAGTTGGCGTCAAAGTTTATTTTAGATCGTCAGCACTAAGGTTTTGCCTGTAGCTGTGCATAATTTTCGTATCGTTCTATTTTCGTTGAAACACGTCCGGCAGGATTTCGTTTTGCCAAAAATCTGGAGCGGAAGCTAACCGACAAAAAACGAAGTACGCACCGCCCTCATTTCGCCTGAGGAAGCGAATTTTTATTAAGTTGAAGAATCTAGGGGAGTGAGTATATTATAGGCATAGCTATGAGTAAAAAAAAATCTCTATTACTATAACACATTTCAATTTTCATACCATGACTGCATTATCATCTTTTATTATTTCTCATGCCCATCTCTCATTATATTTATCCATGTTCACGTTTACCGCAACACAGCTAGCCATTATTTTTCCAACAAAACAAGCAATTGTTATGCGATATCGAACTTTTCCTTACCTTAAATCTTAAGGTTCTAAATCAGTGTTCACAGGTCTTCCCTCATTCATAATTTTGAACCCACCTATTCACTACACCTTTACAAACCAAATTTGCTTGAAATCCTACAAAATTCTACAGAATAAGCACAAGTAAATCCTAAATCTCTACGCTCATGAAAACATTAAAGTGCTATCACTATGTTAACTCTTTACATAATAAGAAAGTCAGAATGAATGAGCCACTAAAAGGATATAATGCCCTCTCATGAGCTTCACTATTTGCCGACAGGAGCTCTCATATAAATTGAGGAGGAAATTCTAGTGTTATTACCCTGAGGTACCGTTCTGTTCTAGTTAGGGAGTAAAACTAGGTTATAGAAGCGAATTGTATTGTCAAAGTTTTGGTACGAAGGTTTTTGAGGTGTTTGCATAGAGTCTAATGTATTCCACAGTTGTTTGAAGACACTGAGAGATATCTCCTCTTTATATTACAAGAGATTTTTTAAAGTTAAGCAGGGTTTTTATGTTCATTCATTTCTGGAAGGCGATCTGTAGCATTAAGTTGGTATAAGACTAAAAATTTTTTAAAGTTAACGTCGCGTCGCTCGTGGGCCGGTTTTTTTTTCTGTAATGGCACGATTTTCCATAATTTCAATTGAATACATTTTTTTCCCACTCCCAATCACAGCAAGGAACTTGTTAGTATTACCCGTATTTAGCCAAAATATGACATCAAACAATAATGTCATTATTATAACACAACAAAAGCCAAAAACAACATATTTGCATATTTCAAAAAAACTAATTTAAATTCAGCTTTTTTTTTAAAGACCTCCATTTTTTCAACTCCCCTAGAGGTGAGGAGTCTCGGATATGTAAATAAGACGAGCACTCTCGGGTTGGAATTAAAAAGTGGCCGACGGTCGAGATAGGGCTGCGGTCGAGATAGGGCTGTGCTGACGAGAGCCCTACAGATAAGCCACGTCATTTGGTGGGACAGATTGTAGACTGAGATGTTTATCTTTAAAAGTGTCGGTTCTGAATTATTTTGTCTGAGAACGAAGTTTTAATAAAGCTTGAAAGATGTATTGAGGATATACGTAGAAACAATTGAAATAGCTACAGTTTTACACGCGGGAGATAAAGAGGATATATGTAACTATACTAATAAATTATTCGATGAAAAGCTCTAGCTTAGTGAAGTATTCAACCCAAATGTTGGAACCTGCACATCACTTAAAACAACCATCAAGACCCCCCAAAAAAAACACCAACAACGTTCATTTTCCTCCCTGGAAGAAAAAAAACAGTTCAAAAACTTTTAATTACGAACTACCAGTACCGAACTTTTTTAACGTTCGAACCGATTAAAAGTAACAATGTCGCAACAGATTTCTATCAAAAGGGTTTTGGGGAAGACAACCGGGTAGTCCGGGTACTTACCCGTGCCCTCGTCCCCTTAATGAATACAATCTTAATCGCGCTGCCCGTTTCTCGCGTAAATATTTAATTAGGTCGCAAGGTGCTTCTTTAACGGCTTAATTGCTGAAAATATGGTACTACACAGACGTTTGTTGCAAGGAGAATATTCTAATTTCGGGCTAAATGCGGTTATATGGCGCGTATCATTTTACGATTTGCGTGGGAGTTGAACGCTTGTGTGAATGTTAAGTTGTGATGACGTTGTAAGGGGATAGTGTTATAGAGGGATTACATAACATTACGTCTGTATTTCCCTGAACAAATATATGGTGCATACATTTCGACAGTTACGTATTTTAAACTTACGGTTATATGGCTTAAAAACCCGCCAGGTTTTGCCACTAACCGAGCACAAATCCAGATTCCAGACTGCTTCTGACGATTTCTTTACTAAAAAAGGTCTTGGAGGTCTATCTCAAGACGAGGAATCCACTACTAGATCAATAACACAATTAAAGCGAGGGATTCGAATTCAATTAAAACAAAAATGTACCTACCTACTATAAATACGCAATTTATTTTAGTGTGGCGGCATCTACATCGCCACATGTCAACTACGCAGCAAAGACCTGACGTCACACAAAACCCTGCATCGCGTAATCAGAGTTTACCGCACGAACAGCATATATATAACTTCCCCAACATCAATCTTTGGGCAGCTGCCCACCAGACACGACACCCGTTTGGTTCGAGGATCCTCCCTCTTCTATAGTGGATGGGTGAACTTTACACCATGTTACTCATGCCTCTAAAATAAATAGCATTAAACGAATAACGGCTAAATAACGACATTGTTTTATTGTGTAATATAATTGAAATGACTGCACTTTAGAATTATATTTTTAATGTAAATGGTAAATAGCTTACATTGTTTTGTACTTATCGTGAAATAACGGAGTTAACAATACGTTTATATCGAAATAACGAAAGGGTGATAACCGTTATGTCTAATGTTATAATAAATGGAGTATAGTTCGTTAGATTCTTATCCTGCACTAAATAAACTGGTAACGACCATAATAACACATTTATTAAGATGGCCATTACGTTATTTTGCAAGTACACGATCAATATTAAGTAAATTACCCATACTGAAGGACAAGTAAACCGGTTCAGTATAATCTGAAGGTCGAAGTAAATTGCCCTCTGTATAGAAACAATAATTATGTTTCCTATGTATGAGTATAACGTAGAAAATACTAACATATACTTATATATATATATATATAATATAAATACAATATATAATTATATAATATATATATACTTATATATATATATATATTTAATATTATAAATGTGAAAGATTTGGATGAAATTTGACACACAGACCATTGACCAGACTAAGGACATAGGATAGGATACTTTTAACCGGGTAGCAAATTCCCGTGGGATAATTTTCCACCTCCACTCTGGCCAAGCCGCGGGCAAAAGCTAGTATTAAATAACTTGTAAGCTTTTTCAGTTCAATTGGAAGTTTGGAAAAGCAAATTACATGAATAGCATAATGAGTCTATAAGGTTCTTAATGCTGAGACACAGGCCTCTTCTCTGTGAGTGGGATTGGGTAATGCTGTTGTAATCCACCACGCGGGTTCAGAGCGGGATGTTGGAAGTCACATTTCTTCGAAATTTTAGTTCAAGCGCATGCGCCCTGTGCGGTTTCCTCACGATGTTTTCTTTCACCATTTTGAGAGCAATAAATAGGTAGTGATGAAATAATTTACATAAAGTAAAGTGCCAGTCTATGTTCAAAACTTTTCCAAGTAACTGCCGTTTCCACTAGGCCACTCTCAATTAAAAACGGGACTTACTTGAATGATTATCCGAAATTAAGCCGTATCGTGGAGAATTTGAGAAGACACATTCGCCCAGTCAAGGAAGGCTATAACAGGAGATACGATTGTATCAAGAGAAATAACATCGCTTAAATAATTTATACCAACTAAGTCGCTATTCCATTCAAGGCTAAACTACATTACGTAATCACTAACGCCATTGAGAATTTTCCATTAAAAACCAACATTTTTCCATTAAAAAAGAGACTGGACTAGCCAGAGAGTCGTTAGTTTCGTTTTTGTCCATTCAATGTCCACTCTCACAGAAAAACTATTTCTATTCAGCTTTTTACATAGCAGTCTTTAGTTTTATATGTCAGAAACGGCTAAACGAGTGCCTAACTTAGTATTTTTTTCCTAAAACGCTGCCGCATGTAATAAAGTAAAAAGAAGAATATTTTTATTCAGATTAGGGTTGTATATGAACATGAAGTATTTTTGTTAGTCAAGTAGACTATATAGGTCTATGGTAGGACTGCTTCGCAACATCGCATAGCTTCGGAGATGAAGCCGAGACGCAATTTACATTCCGACTGCGTTAGTCGAATACTTCAGCTGAATCTATGTCTTGAAGCTAAACAGTAGGGTAGCTGGTATTTCTATTAAGAGCATTCTCTGAATTGTTATAGTCTCCATATTTTTTGTATTTTAGCTTCTGTGTTCTCTTCCCTTTGCAGTTGAGGAACCTGATGGGCCGTGTGGTCTCCTATTGCACTTTTGACTTCATCAGCGTCTTTCAGTTGACAACTTGCCAGATTCGATATCCGTTTAGGTATTATTTGTCAGGATCTTATCGATTAGGAGCAGTCTACTTGGCTATCCTTCTAATATTATAAATGTGAAAGTATATTTGATGTCTGTTACTCAATCACGCAAAAACGGCTGAACGGATTTGGATGAAATTTGGCATACAGATAGTTTATAATCTGGATTAACATATATAATACTTTTTATCCCGCTAGTACCTTCCTGTGGGATAATTTCAGACCTCGACGCGGGCGAAAGCTAGTAACTAATAGTTTGTAACCTTTTCAAAGCACCTTTTTAAACCTTAACTTTCCATTCCATATTTACCAAATTATTCAAACGAAAGCCTTTAAAATCCAACCTTCGTCGTAAAATAAATACTACTAGTATTTCTTTTGAAAAGAGTAAAGAAGCGAGTCAGTGTGTCAGGGCCGCTACAGCCACTTGAGATAAGGCGTTCGCGACTTAATGAGGACTTCGTCAGACTTCGTAAGGTAACCCGAGGACTGGAGTTTAGTGGAAGTTCTAGGATAGGTCGAAGCTTGTAAAATAAGATAAGACACAGTATTAGAAAGATAGTGTTTTAATGACGGTCTGACAATTTATCAAAAATGTAAAAACGGTTCAGTTTTTATAGTTTGATGATGTTTTCGAGAAACAGTATGTCAGTGTGTTGCAGAACCACAAAGGTTGATAATGCGTTCGCGACTTAATGATGACTTCGTCAGACTTCGTAAAGGTAGCTTGAGGACTGGTGTTTAACAGGACTTCTGGGATAACACCAAACATTTCATTAGAGGTTTTTATCTGGTTGGGTTTTAGTCATAGGTCTCGAGATTGAACCCAAGGCACGCCTGACTTTTCGGATTCATGTGCGTATTGTATAATTATCTCTGACACCAGGTTAGTCACTAACCACACGAAAAAGAAAGAAAGAATCTGGTTGAAATGGATAGCTCAAGTTTTTAATGAGGGACTGCCGCATCTGTCGATTTATTAAAAGTTTTAAGAGGATTTTTTTTTTTGGAAGATGACGTATCTGAAAACTGGGACTAGGAATTCATAATTGCAAGCATCAGTCGCGATTCAAAACCAAGGGTTGAATGAAAAAAAATACTGTTTGTGCGTTTTGTTTGTGTAGAAAGACATTGCATTTTCAAAAAATCCAATTCTATTTTATACATAATTCTTAGATTCAGAACCCCTCAAATAGCAATAAAATTATGCAACGATCCTGCAACTCAAGCATTTTCACATTTTACTTCCGAAAAAGCTCTTTCCTTCATCAAAATACGATTGTAATTCCCGTAAATAAATCTGGATAAAAATGTTTAACGACACTAATAAAATCTCTTGTTTTATTCTCAAAGTTGGAATACATTCGGGTCTCCAAGTTTATTGTTTTCAATTACATCTTTACCTTCCTCGATTCTCTTCATCCAGAGAGACCGAATTTATATGATTACGTATTCAAATCTCATGTACTTTGTTATGAGAATTTTGTTATTGTAGGTACCGATTTCTTTTGGTAGATGAATTGAGCAATTTATTTTTAAAGTGTCTGCAAAGCAAAATATTCTTCTTTATCATTATGCAATCATATAAAGTGTTTTGCTTATATAAAAAAACCAAAACACAAAGATTTTCAATACAAAGATAGAGACAGAGAAGACTGTAGAGCACAACTTGTTAAAAGACCTTAAAAGTTTATTTCCCGAAACTGTAAATACCATTTTCCTAAATGTAAAGCTCATACTGTCTCTTCCTTGCTCTAAATAAAGAATGAAATAAATACTTAAACAGAGGAGCCGAGAGAGACACAATTTACTTCAAAAGTTTAGTCATGGACCACGAATAAACAGAGCTTAAAGCACCAACTCTTAGTATCGCAGCGTACAAAGTAGAACAAAGTTTCAGAGCAAGCTAAGCGACAAATTGGACTCTTGCCGGTCGGAAATTAACTGAAATACCTGTGTGTACCTTTGATGTGATCACGTACCTAGATACTAGATCATACAACTTTTAATGAATTAACTCTTAAAACTCAAGGTTCGAGCTTAAACAATTTGCTGAAATTCCTTTCAGCATAAAATAAAATCGAATATAAAAACGCCCAAAGCAACACAAAATTGGAAAGCGCAGAAAATTGGACTCAATAAACCCTCTTAATCCAAACAAAGCGAACTCGACGTGACAATGGAAAATTAAAATCCATTAAAACATTTTTCAAAACACAGTCCCGTGAAAGCGTCGAGATAATACACGTTAAGCTAACGTAATCTCTGAGTAGCACTGAATTTGAATTAGTCCACTAACCTCCCTTAAAAGTTACGTGGGCCGTCCATTACGTAGGTCATTATAAAGGGCGTTGTGCAAAGTTTTAATGAGACGAAGCGTCGCTATCATCGTGGGCAGATAAGAGTCGCTGGAGTAATCCTTGCCTAATTGATTCGCGAAGCGTCGACTCATGCCCTTGGAGGATATAGGGCCGGTCGCCATTGTTGGCAGTCCAAATCGATTCGGATACCGTTATCGTAGGCATAACTCTGGGGAACTGCTGTCTTCGGTTATTGAACGAAGAGTAATATACTGATGACCAACGTTAGCGAACGAATAGGTACATGATTTTAATTTAGTAATGGATTCTTGTAACGTGTTTCATTTATGAAAATCAGCGTAACTTTAATGACGTGCTTCATATGCAATCATAATAAACTGTTTAAATGGTTTGATTTTGCATGTGTAAACAATGTTTCAATTTGAGCCGAAACTATACCATTTATTTAACACGAGCATGTTCCAGCCTATTAATTAATTTCTTTATTCGTTATACTTTCTGAATATTCCCAAATCAATCTCCCGTTTATTAATATTACCTGGAATAAATGTAGGTACTTATGCTTTAGCATGGTAAAAAAAAATCGCATCTGCTCACTCATAAAAGTATAGACAATTAAACATATCAATGTTACGCACACATTGCACAAAAAAAAAGTATCTATCGACAGAAAACTATCCGCAATAAACGATCAAACAACTTTCTGCGAAAGTGTTTACTCCAAGTAACCCTTCAGTCCCTCGATGACGCTTTGAAACATTTTTGCCGACGCAACACTTCTTTTGATTCTTCAAAAATGGCCGCTCACCGTTCAACTTTCCTTCCACGAAACTTTGAATGGTTTTCTAAGTAATTATACGGAACTCTGAGAGACACTTCATGGTCCCTTGAAGATCGTTCATTAAATAAGTTGATGTCACGCATCTTATTAAAATTTACGCTCCTTTGCAGCTTTCAGGATTATTTGATAATATAACAAAGTTTTAATACGAGCAAATACTTGTTACGTAAGTTTCATAAAGTCAATATAATAATAAGTTATGTATTGCTCCAGGCAATATCTGAGTATACAATAAACCTAATGAACCGTTATTGAATAGAAAAGAAACCGCTCTCCCTAATAAAATATAATGCTAGGATATAATATTACCTTCATCCTTTTCAATTAAGAGTTCAGCTATATCTATAAAACTAGTTACTCAATATCTCTTTTTATATGATACTCGTATAAAGTGAGTGCTAAAGAGAATTAAATAAGCAACGAGAACCGAGATTTTCAAAGTACGCTCCGCTTTGCTGAAAACCGCGGTGCCTTTGACGCTGCTTCAAAGGTAAATGCAAAAAATATCCGCGGCACAAACTTGCAACGAGATGCATTCATCTCTATAAACTTTTGCAGCTCACAAGTAACATTAAGTCTTTTTAAGTAAAGAGATCTCTATCTGCTTAATCAGCCTCTTTGTCGGAGTAGAGCCATCCATTTAGATAAGTAAGAGTTAAGTAGTTCCAAGATATTGCTTTTACAAAGTTTCTATAAAGAGTTCGCTTTAAAATTCTTATCAGAACCTACCTCTTCCTATAAAACTTATACCCCGCAGCGTAATAATTATTCGAGCATTAGAAAATTCAACCCGTGCATACTCATGATGTCATAAATATGATAATGTCAAAGCATTAATACCGATTATGACAAATTAGCCGATAGGAAAACGATAATTTATTGTTATCCAAAATATATTTTCACCCATATTTTGTTGGAAGCGAACCGGGAATTCATAATTTATTCCCCGATGACAATATAACAGCGGCGTCCTTACGGCACGCACGTAATTTATAATATGATTCCCATTAAATGGTAGGTAAATGTGTTATTTGCATGCTTCTTTTAATTAACTTGTTTAATGTCCGAAATCGCGTAAAATGTTCTAGACAGCCACACTCTGAACACGGCCATTTTGAAGTGGAGAGTTATGTCCACTCGGCCACCACTTAGCAGTAAAGTAGGAACTTAGGAGCACTAGAAAGACGATATTCCCTTAACACCTACATCCACTCTCTGTAGCGCTGTACCTTGAAAAGAAAATTGTCCAAAAGCCAGCTATAAAACTGTCAGTGTCGCCGGTAGCCCATCAATTACAAAGAGCATAAGCTCCACGGACACTCCATTCTGTAGGGAATGGTACGGACAGGAATCCACTACACTTCCACCCGACTAGCGGCACTATTCGACCGGAATAAACTCGAGCATGTCGTGTTGCAAAGAAGTGTACTGAAGTCGGAAATATCTCGGGGAATAGCAAACTTTAAACTTCCCCTCTACGAAAAGGATACGAGCTTCATTGGTTCGGAATCGACATAGCGGAATGTACAATCAAAAAGACAAAAAGCATTATCTCGTCTGGGAAAATTCTCGAGGTGTAATAAAATACCAGCTTAACTCCAGTACCAATCTTGAGACGAAATACGAAGGATTATTTCGTCAGCAGATCTATCTAATTTAGAAGATTGGAGGTTATTACATGGTTTCACAGTACTTAGACCCAATTAAATTTTTCGTGCGGAATAAGCATAAAATTGTATATTTCTTGGACGATTTCTGCGGATTTTTTTTCTGAGACTTCTTTTAGTTCTCATTCGAGCACAAAACCTCGAAAAACTGAATGGTAACAATCAAAATCGCTTTAACATAAAGTGGACAAGAATCGTCGTACAGCGCTGCAGCGACTAAACAAATACGATTTCATTGATATCTTTGTTGAGCACACGGTACAAAGTCCCATTTCACATTGGAGTATACAAAGCGACTCCATTCGTTTGGAAATATATCACGGCACAGAAGTGGAGGCTCTGTTCGTGCTTTTCTTTTTGAGAAGCTCTCGAGGCTCGTTTAGGCGAGTAATTGGGATACAGGACTTTGTGCTGGACATTCGTGTTCCCCTGGCAACGGCGTGCAAATATGCGGCTATCGCTAATGGCGGCCAACGGGTACTTTCAGACGTTTTTAGAACACATTTTCTGCTCTTTACGACTCGTCGCATGCTCTGTTTTGGTCTATTTTTTACTCGAATACGTTTCCGCTGTAATTTTATTGCCGAATTAAAACGGAATAATGAGGGCTTTACAGCCTAACTTATGTCCTGCGCTTAGCATATTTTGCAGCAACAAAATGTTTGCCTGAAATATAAAAATCTCTGAAATGGTTTTTCGCTTGGACTTTAACCTCCTCTTTGACTTTATACTTATGGTTTGGATAAACAAACGCTATGGAGACATTGTTATGTATAAAATTTACATAAATATCTAAGGGATATATCTGCACCAATCTCGAATATCTCTTCCTTGGTACAATAACCTCATCGCTCTGCGAATCAATATTCTAAAGGCACTCGTGTTGCTTCGTACTCGACAGAATTATGGATTTATGCATCTCACTCGATACCAAATTATTTACGTGCCAAAATGTAAAATTATGTGAAAATAGGTTACGGGGTTTTTACTCCTCGCTTCGGATAAATGCGAAGATCTAACCTTACATGGCATAACGTCTTTGCCTCTTGGCCTTCATTTACAAGTATATCAAAGAAGAAAAATATAAAATGTATTTTTTACTCTTCTTGTTAAGATTAAAGACACTTCTCCGATTTTTATTACATTAGATATGAGCGACACAGGCAAGATTTTTGTTATGTCCGTAAAAGATAATTTGATTGGGTATATATACACAAATCTGTATCTCTATACAAACGAGATGCTACTAAAAGAGAACACACAGAAAACAGATTTCAGGCACAACACAGCATCAAAAACAAATTCCTTTTACAAAACGTATCACAACGAAAATATATTACTTTAAGTCCCAAAACTAACACGAGTGGGTTTAATACAATCACCTGACTTTGCAATTTATCCGTCCGGTATCACCCGGGCCGGGTAATGCCGGGTAGACTCGTAACATAACCGTGGTGTGATGAGACCGGCCGGGTGAATACTGATGAGGCACGTTGACCCGGCCGAATATTAATCACTGGAGTAATGCGACCGCCTGTTGCATTATGTAAGATCTCGGAGCCAAGACTTCAAGAGAATTTCTTGGAAAAAATGGGAAGACTTAAAAGGAATTTCTTGGAGGAAATGGGAAGGCTAAGACGGATCTTGTAAAAAAATGGCGGTAGTGAAAAAATGTTATTGGCGGGTTGTTACGTAGGTATTATTGGAGAAGTTTGGCTTGAATGAAAAAGATTTTTATCTGTTTGTTACAAAGATTTTGTTTGTAGGTTCATTTTCATCAATGTTAGTGCCTTTTCTGTTTGATAGACCTTCCTTCAGGGACACATTTTAATGATATTATCAGGCATTTTTCCTGTTCTTCTTAGCCATAAAACTACTTGGTTTTACGCTCTGATCGTTTTGTCATCTACCACGCAGTTAGAAACACAGGTAGCCACGCCATTTCTCTACCGATACAATCACGACCATTACTTTCTACTATTAGCTACAAGTTTCCAAGTAAGTACAATCAACCAGAATAGAAACTTGTGCCCATTGTGAGCTTCCACTTAACGATCATTAGTTAGATGAAGTTAGGCTAACGACCAATGAGCACGCTAGATTTTACTTAACATTAGATACAGTAGCCGGAAAAGAGTTTTTTTTAAATATCTTTGCATGTCATCTTAATGACGCTTTGCCTGACATTTCGATCGAAAACGTAATTTTGTATTGTTTACGTTACCCGTGGGACAGACAGGTTCACACACAGGTTTGACTCTTGTTTTACAAAATAATCACTAGTCTATATTTTTTATTAACATTTTCGACTCCACTCAAGTTTCATAGAACTGATACGCCATGCCGTCTTACATATTGGAAGTGAACCCTCCGGGAGGGTTCCCGGCATTACGTTTACGCTAAAGGTAACCATCGCGGATGGTCATGGGCATTAGGTTTAAAACCGTGTTATAAAACACTGTAAAACGAAGTAAAATTGTGTTTTCAGGAGCACTATACGTAGTTTCCAATCATTTAAACTTTTAGTGATTATTTGCAACCGTGAACAGAAAAAAATAAAGCATTTACTAATAAATATTGTTAAAATATGCATCACATTTTATTTTCACGGTTTATAAAGCAGTATTCGCTAAAAAAACCTACATTCAAAATGAACCCTCCGCGAGGGCAGCGGCATGTCGTATGCGACTAGGTGAACCCTCCAGGAGGACTCCCGGCACTGAACTAGTTAAAAATGGTCATAATAAATCAACTGGTTGGTGAAACTCCACAGAAGTGATGGATAATATCAAATCATTCTTTGACGCTCTAAATTACGTATCAACAAAAAAAAACACGTTTTTTACGTAAGATACTAAAAAACCTTCGATACCAAAATACGAGACCAATTTCGCCTCCACACCAATTTCAAATTCGAATAAAAAACCAATATTCAACCCAACGAAAATCGGAAACTCCGCATCCCACAAAAGTGTATTGTGAGCGGATTGCCGATAAAAAATAAGAAAAATAGTGTTGCCATAATATTCCCGGGACCAGTCTAATTTATATCCGGGTAACATCAGTCAAGTCGTATCCGGGGCGAGAGACAACCCGCCCGTGTGAGGTCGAGGAAATGAAATAATTTTTCATTTTCCCACCTGATTAATTTCCATTCTCTTATCAGTTAATGGAGGCTACCTTTATGGGACTAGTGAGTGTGATTATAATAAGGTGAGGTAATGAAGAAAGCCTTCTCGGTATGATAAGAGGCCTTTGCCCTGCAGTGGCACAATAAATAGGCTGGTATTATAATGAAGAATAGAATGTTCCTATGTTGGATGTATCTTACATAGATGCATCCGCCGTAGGAACATTATTGTAGTTTATGAAACTGTTGCATAATGAGGGGTATATATTTTAATACCTAGTTATGTGTAGTTTCATACACTACTTTGTCTACTCTCATACATTGGGATTGAACCTACTAAATAAAAGATCAAAGTCAAAGATCAAGGTTAAAAAATTCCCATGAAATTCAGTGCAACAAAACGTATGAATGGTGCCTGCACCCAGCACATCACCGCGCATGCGCGGTGCTGCTGTCCCCGCTAACGTTCCATTACAAAAGTTGATGGAAATTCTTTGGTGATATTAACTTATTGGATTCATTCATAATAGAAAAAAAAAAAATTATAGCATTATTTTGTTAGAGAAATAGTGTTATATTACGATTCTATTTTTAAATTTCGGTATTTTTTTTATAAAGTATGTCAATAGAAACTAGTATTGAAGTTCATAATTCGAATATTACGATATGATAGTAATCTTTTTTTCTTTATTCTTTTATTTTATTCATAATTATTTGCGAGCGTGCAAGGCTGAAATGGGACTGGGCGGGTCTCACCTATAGGATACATCTAAACAGATAGGCCAGGATCGCCACACAGTGGGTGCCTGATGACGGGCGTCACTACCTGGGCAGGTCTAAAAAGCGCTGGCGTGACGATTTGGACGCGTTTCTGACCGATTGGCCGGAGATAGCACAGAATAAAGAAGACTGGAAGTGTTGGGGAGACCTTTGCCCAGCAGTGGGACAAAATAGGTAAACAAAAATTGCATGTTACATTATACTATTTTAGGTCCAAGTAAAAGATGGAGAGATATCTTCAACCAGAGATGTGGACCCTAATGGGTGCGAGAGGTGCGAGAAAGAGATGTATGGAAAGGTTTAGGAGAGGCCTACACCGCAGAGGCGACTTCTACTCAAATTAATTAACTTATATATGTATACATAAATTATATATACATGTAATCTTATATACCTAACTATATTGTTATACACTAGATAAACTAGATGAATTATGTCAAGTCAGTAGTAGTAAATAAAGGCTATTTAATTTATTTATTATTTGCAAGTTAATTTTCTATCATGATAGTCATCAATATCAATCACCATAAGGTAGGCTGGCAGAAAATACTAAGACGTTAAATCCGCAAATGTACAATTATTGTTAGACGTGCAATCAATCTGTCTAGCCTTTTCCCAAATATGTTGGGGTCGGCTTCCAGTCTAACTGGATGCAGCTGAATACAAGTATTTTACATTAAGAGACTGGCTATCTGACGTCTACAACCCAGTAACTGATTAATACACCTTGGTAAGACTGGTTTTCAGACTTTCGGGCTTCTGACGACCCGTAATGACTGTCAAAGATCCACGAATGACAGCCGGGACCAACGGCTGAATGTGCTTTCCGAGGCACGGAGGAGTAGCAGTATGTAAACATGGTCACCCATCCACGGACCAACCCCGGCAAGCGTAGCTTAACCTGATGGATCGACCCGTACGGCCGTTATTACTGAGCCACAAGCTACTTGTTACTTGTGCAAGAAGTATTAATTAATTAATAAAATAATAATAATAAAATCGTTTATTTATAAAAAGGGGCACATTTACAATAATTAACTTAATCATCAAAATAGATTAATTAATACATTATTGACGCTAATAAAGGAACTTAATTTAGCACACGCTCAATATCCAACTAATTAAGTGTGGTGACAACCTAGTTAGCATATTAATATAAATGAGATGAATTAATTACTTTGTGCTATTAGTAATTATTATTGATATTCCACTCTAATTGCTTACTCGAAATATTTGAATACTTGGAATCCAGGCCGCAAAAACTCAATTTTAAGCGCTAGTAATGAACTAGAAACAGTTTGAAAAAATTGTACCTAGTCTAGTACCATTTTAATTTTTCAACTTGGTATTCAAGCATTGCTGTGCTGAGCCTAGCTTTATTATACAAGGTCACGCCCCGGTTTATAGGGATAATAAAAAGTAAAACAACACGTCCATTTGAGGAATGAGATCTAAAATGAGGATCTGCCACGACAAGAAAATGTAAGGGCCACAGAATATTTTACTCTGGCAACTCATGCATTATAAAGGTAAAATGGTGGAAGTTTTAATGACTTTATCTTAAATTACTAAAAAGTTCTTCTTCGGCTTAACTTTCCGTAGTTTCCATCTTTCAGTGGTTAATTTTAACATGGAGTTTGCTGGCGGATTTCCTAGTTTTGTAAAATCTGAAGGTATGTTACCAGTTCACCTGTAATGTCCCTAGATGATTCTACATAAAATATAAGGTCATTATTTTATGCATCTCGTTTATTTTTGTTTTGGTTCATAGATTTTTTTTGGCCTGCTTGTTTTTCCCTAAATACCGACGTTAAATGGATGAAAAAATCCTCATAAAAATATACATTCCCTCACCTAACCGCTATAATCAAGTAATACAAGGGAAAAAGACAAAGGACAAGATATTTTATTTGCGCGAACACCGCATTGTAAGAGGCGTCCCACAAGGCTCATTATTGAAAATTAGGTTAGAGTCTCTAGAAAAATAATGGCGGGTCTCTTCACTCGATGAATATTCACAAGATGGCGTCGTAGTGGTCATGACGGTTCTCCCGCCACGCGCCGTCACGGGTATAATTAAAAATAATTATAAAACCCGACCCCCACTCGCGTCCCTGTATATTGAATTAATAATTCAGGAACATGCTGATTCCGAGATGAATTTACAAAGGAATTCCGATAGGATTATAATTCACCTATTTAAATGGCACGTGCGAGAGCTGACACGGAACGGCAGCCATTTCATATCTTACCAACTTTATCAAAGTTCTTAATTAGAAAATCCAGCTTACCTGAAACAAAGAACGATAATTCATTAATACCAAAAATAGATGGGTCGTTCAGTGAATTTAAATGGACGTTAGACCTTAGCCTAGGATTCAGACATTATTAAGCGAAGGCCGGAGGTAATTCCCTCGAGACACGGATCTCCTGTCGTCGATTGAAATCCGGAGAGCTACCATTGCTATTCGTAGGTTCTGGTACCGGCAATGTGTACATTTACCTTACACTCCCGCATTCTCTTTGATGTGTTTATACAAGGAATAAGATGGGAAACAGAGGTACCTATGTGCATTTAATTTGTTTGGTATTTACGAGTCCAAATTTGTAAAGTGTTAAGGGCCCTGCGGCAAGGCGCGATGCGACGGTGCGACGCGATTTTGGAAGTACAATTTCCATGATTTTTTTATAGAAATTGTTGTACTAGAGTCGCGTCGCGCCTGTCTGCAAGTGCCTGCCGATAAGTTAGATTCTCCATTTATGACGTACTTACCTGCATAGCTCTAGTCATCAGTTACATACCTACTTATAAATTAAGCTTCGTGCAGACCAGCGCGACGCGACAGCGCGACGCGACACCAGTTATTGTTATACCGTCAAGTTTTCTTAGAAATTGTATTGTTCGTGTCGCGGCGCGGCGTCGCGTCGCGCTGGTCTGTACGAGCTTTTAACAAATCTATCAAACGACTGATCGGTTTCTTAATGCCTACTTGAAAAAAAAATGGGCTTGATCATACAAGTCCTTTGAAACATCATAATCCTATTTAACATTGTAATTCAAATTCTCATAACAACACACGTATTCCGCTGAAACACATACTTCCGTAGAACACATGAGCACTTTATTTACTACACAACATTCGGCATTTCGATAAGGAAATAGCAGGAACACCAACATTTCCCCCTCAAATAACCATTTCTTATTCCTTATTCAGTCTGTGTGCTATGCAAAGGCGAAACGTTTCGAACGCGAAGTGTTACAGATAACTTTGTACGAGCGTCGCTAACAGTACATACGAAGGCTACACAAGTAAATGGAGCGGTGTGACTTTGTAGAAACGTCCTATCTTCACTACAACGTATATTATAAGCACCCACAGAGCTCCGAAGCACGGAAAATGCTGCGGGGTACGTATCATTTATTTTTCTTTTTCATCGACTGTTCAAAGGCAGGGAGTGATTCCTTCGATTGCGGAAAAAAAATAAAACGAGATAGTTCAAAGAGGATTTGAGCGGCAGACGATTTTCAGCACGATCTATTTTACGTTTTTTTATTCATTGCATTGAATAAATCTGGAATTTTTATAGTAGCAATACCTATTGGATATCGCGTTTCATAAAGTAACTTTGAAAAAGGTTTAAGTTTTGTTTTTCTGGCCGCAAAAATGAATCGCGATGACTATGTACTGTGGCGTCATAGTGAGAATTGAGATTTTCCTTATTGAAAATCGTTCCTTATTGAAATTGGATTCCTTTGCTGTCCGAAATTTCAATAAATTAACAAATAACACGACACCTGTTTTCAGTACCTCATTTTGTCATAACCTACTATACTCTATTTGAAATAAGCTTAGACATTTAAATAAACCTTTTTTACATTCCGTTCAACCGATTTTGACTTCTATTGCGTTAGTGGCATGACAAATGGCAGCTGCATTAAACAGTTGGTATTGTAAACAGTTTTTTGCTTTTAATGCCATCCTTATGCCTACGTTATAAAAGTCAAAATCGGTTTAACGGACTGTAAAAAAGGTTTATTTAAATGTCAATTATTATTTTAAGTGGAGTATAGTTCTTTTCTTCAAATGAATCCAAAAGCTTCTATTAAATAATTTACACAGCTTTTCGTCTGCAGTGTTATCACTTGCCAACTCCCTCAGCCATTACCCGTAATGATAGTCTTCGGAATACTAAATTCGAGAGACTAAACTGATACTGTAGTAACGAGACTATAGTTGTGGCGTTTTAACGTGGCAATAGCGGTCATTGACCCACCTACAATTTCTCAGATTATTTCTTTCAAAAACTGAAATAAAGTCCATTAACGTCCTGAATCAATATCAAACGTGATCTTCAACATGTTTCAATAACGAAAAACCATAAATAGTTTATTGTTTGGATTTCTACGGAGAGATATTAAGGAAAGGGCAATGACCGCTACTGCCATGGTAAAACGCGACGTGGGAAAAAGCTATAGTAGGCTAGTTTTCTTCTAAGAAACAAGCCAAAAAGTTCTCTCCACTTTTAAATAATATACACAGCTTTTCGTCTGCTATTTTATTACTTGCCAACTCCCTCAGCCATTTTAATCGTAATGATAGTCTTCGGAATACTAAATTCGAGAGACTAAACTGATACTGGAGTCGAGACTAGCTTGTTTAATTTAAAATGCTCATAAATCGATAGCCCACATACGCACGGGCGCTTTTTTTCCGTGTCGTTTATTTACCGCGCACTGGATTTTCAACGGTCGACTTAGCGCTAAGAGTTGAAATTCCAACAGTACGCTTCTTTAGCGTTAAAGAAGCGTACTAGGGATGCACTCTGTTGGATTCTCGACGCTTGGCTCAGCGCCGAGAGTTTAAGATGTAGGGCGCGTTTAAATAAGCGCCCGTGCCTACGTGGACTTACTTAGTAAAGTACCAGCGATATATTGTTAAAGATAAGGATTGAAATGTATTCGTAATTGGTACTGTAGATATATAAAGGCTAATTGCGGTGTTATCTTGGATTCAGTTATTCCTATTCGTAGGGCACCTCTTGAGGTAGCCGTAGGATCATGAATACCTGTATTATTGCCCGTATCTTTGTTCTCCTTTTACTATTAAGAATATTAAAATATATTTACATGTTCACACAATTAATCAATCAATCAGCCTAGCCTTTCCCCAACTATGTTGGGTCGGCTTCCAGACTAACCGGATGCAGCTGAATACCAGTATTTTACATGGGGCTACTGTCTATCTGACCTCCACAACCCAGTTACTGGGTAATACGATATCTCTTGGTAAGACTGATCTGACGACCTTGACAGACGTTACGTCAAAGGTCCAAGAATGAAAGCCGGCACCATCGGGTTAACGTGCTTTCCGAGGCACAGAAGGGTTGTGTTTTACATATTTATAAAAAAAATATGTTAACACGTTTAGTGCCGGAATCCCTCCTGGGGGGTTCATTTGAAATGTAGGTTTTTCTTAGCGAATACAGTATTATAAACCATGAAAATAAAACTTGATGTATATTTTAACAACATTTATTAGCATAGGCGTTGGTTTAAAATCCAAGCATTTTTTTTTTTCTCCGTTACAGACATTCACTATAAATTTAAAAGGTTGGAAACTACGTATAGCGACAAAACCCCCTGAAAACACAATTTTACTTCGTTTTACAGTGTTTTATAACACGGTTTTAAACCTAATGCCGTTGACCGTCGCGATGGTTAACTTTAGCGCAAACTTAATGCCGGTAACCCTCCCAGAGGGTTCACTTCCAATATGTATGGTTACATGGCGTTTGAATTCTATGAAAAGTGGGTGAAGTGTAAAAAGTACATAATGTATCATTAGATTAAGTGAACCCCGCAAGGAGGCTGTTGAAACAATTTCTAAAATATGAGAGGTACTACGCTTAAAAGCTGCCCAAGGGCAACAAAATGGCTTTAATTAAGTTTCACGTACACCTAAAATTGTAACTGTAAATTATAATAAACCTGACGTGTAGTACTGCAGTAACTAAACAACCCTGAAGCAGCTAGAACCTAGGCTGAAAAACCTGAAGTAGGTCAACGCGCTATGTCAAAACTTGTGTCCTACATATGTTGGCAACGGCACTGGAGGGATGCCAGGATCTCTGGCGACTTCATAACCTTGCCAATTTAAATGCGCCACACTTTTGCCAGAAAACCTTGGAAGTCGTTCGAAGTCGTTGGAAGTCGTGCCGCAGTGCAAAGTAAAATACACGAGGAAATTGCTACTTTTCGTGTCATCTGAATACGATACGACGAGAATTGTACGTCACGCTTGTATTAGATTATCTGTAAATACATTCCGGTCGTGTTACGTAGAACGTACACTCGTGGGACGAATAGGTTAATCAATTTTCAAATACATACATTCCCTTCCCGCATAGCGGGCGCGTGTCACGTTTTTAAACTGTCATTTTTAACAGACTTTCAAAAAGGAGGAAGTTCTATGTTCGTCTGTATGTTTTTTTCGTTTTTATCTATGTCCATGTTTTCGTCAGTAAAATTGTGATCAGATAAAAAAAAAACATTTGGTAGCTCGGAAGCTTGCGCGGTGGTCCCATATTTTCTTTATTATCTTTCCTTGGGTAGTTTTTGAGTTAGCTTCAATAATACGTATTTTTCGCACTTAGCCTATGTAGCTGATGATAACTTCCTGACACTGTTATTCATATATTCAAATTCGAATACTCGACTGCTGGCATATTCGAATTTGGGTAGGTTTAACGAAAAAGTGAAAAAAAAAACTTTTTTTACAAAAAAAACAACCGACTTCCAAAAAATCACTACAAAGTGGAAAATAACTTTTGGTGCACTTCAGTTGGCAATATCAATGTGCCTAGCCTTTATACGGCCGCAGAAATACGTCCAGACACAATTAATGACAAATGTTTCCTAAAAATGTTTGTGCGCGCAGGCAGGTCCAAACACAGCGCGGTAGGCCGCGCGCGATTGCCGCTCAATGTTTGGACACACCTTAGGAGACCAAGTTGTAATGTCTCTTAAGTCTCTAACTTCACGTGTGTAAAAGAAAGCCAGTAGAACAGTTTATCGCCACAATCTTATAAGCACATAAACATTTTACGTGACTTGAAATAGCACATAATATTTCGTATGAAAGAAACTTTACACCAGCTTTATCTACACAATACACAACTTGACTACAATTTTAGTTTAGTTACATTCTCAACTTGCAAGCAATTCTTTCAAGGATATTGGAAACGTGTTTTGGCAAGAAACCTTTCATATAAGCTGAAAAGTCTTTTGCCAAAAGTGGCTTTTAATAAAATCTTTACGTATTAGATTTTTGTTTTCATTTCTTTATGTACATTGTACCTACCTATAGATTGAGTTGATTTACTCAAGGAGTAAAAATTTTCATACAAACAAAATCCCCCCTTTTCCCCAATTAAAGGTCAATTTCTAGAAACCCCTTTTTAGTGCTCTCCTACATTATATAAGAAAGAAAGAAGAAAAATATTAAATTTAGGACACGCACAGGAAATACAAACAGTAATAATAAAAAACAAAAAAGGAGCATTTAAAAACTAACAGAATAATAACGAACCCGAATAAAAGAAACTCAAGAACCGTTTGCAAAATTTCACTTTCCTTGTCCCAGTAGTTTCGGCTCTGCATTGATGAATCTGTCAGTCAGTTGACAAGTAATTATATATTATGTACCTATAGATTATTTCACATCCAAGGTGATTGCCGATGCGTTGCCAATCTTAGGCCGAGATCTATAAACGTTACATTAGCACGTGCTTTGACTAAGATGTGTTCCCTTCTCTTCCTTGCACTTTTAGTTTAATAGTTGTGTGACAGCGACAGGAATAGCGCTTAGCCAAAGTACTGGCTTAGTTACGTGCCTTGGCCTTTTTTTTATTGGCTGGGAATTTAGTAAATAGCTTTTCCCGCTCTGGGCAGAGCGGGAGTGCGTGTCAGACTCTTACTGATTAACACCCACCCGTGTTCCTTCAGTTGCCTGTGTGTTGCCAGGGGTATCCCTTTCGGACTTTCCCTCGACCCCGGCAGGCATCGGCCCTAGCGGACTCCATCAGTCGTGCTGACATCTCTTCCATGCGCGCGTGGAACACAACGCGCCGTCGACTCGGGCCTGGTCCTCGGACGGCGAGCTACCCATTGCTCACTGTCTACAAGCCCGCGCCTACGGTGGCCGGGAATCGGCCTGGGATTCCAGATGCCCAGGGCGTCTCCTGCGGCGACTAGGGGCGTGAGGGCGCGAAGTTTGCCTCTCCCTCACACGTTCCGCCTCCACCTTCACGAGCATTACTGCTTCGCAGAAGGAGATGACGGCTTCCTATGCCTTCTCGCTCCGTACCATAGCCTGAACCAGGGCCGGAACGTGCCTTTAGGACACAGTTGAAAAGTTTCATGAGCCTGTAACTTCACCGGTACCTACGTATGCACTGACATGCTGCTTGGCGCCAGATATTGGTTGGTACCATTTCCCCAGCCAAATTCCCAATGAATACGTCATTTGGAATTCTACTACAAAATAGTATGAAAAATTCTAACGTCTTGTCCTATAGAATGGCCCCTAATGGTCCACTGACCAAGTTCGTCGAGGTTCAAGTTTCGTAGTTCGTAGAAAGGGTCAATTAAAGTAGTTAGTGGTCCTCCAGAAATTGAAGTGTTGTCATTAGAGACCGGGGCGAGATTGTATCTCTGTCCAAAGACAAATTTACCTCGAAAACAGTTTAATACCTCTGCCCTGGTTCCGTGTTTTGGGAATACCTGAACTTTCCTCTGCCGCTTGAGAACATTCTGGTAACAAACAGGTGTCATTAATATATCAGATGACTTATCATTTGCAGAAAATAACACCAATTACCTTTTTTAGGGTTCCGTACCCGAAGGGTGCCAAACGGACGGAACCCTATTACTAAGCCTTCGCTGTCCGTCCATCCTTATGTCTGTCAGCGGGCTGTATCTCATGAACAGTAATAGGTACACTGTTGAAATTTTCACATATTGTGAATTTCTATTGCCGCTATAACTATAACAAAAATAAAATAAAGTTAATAAGTAAAGGTACCGAAAACCTATTTTTTTTTTGTCTACCTTATGTAAGTCTTACATAGTATGTAACTTTCCCATTCAATTTTCTTCAATAGGTGCTGTCGTATGTCATCAGTTAAATCTCTTTGATTAGAGGGTCACATAGAATAGTATAATTTACTAAAAAATTTTATATCGACTTTTAATTTTCAAACAATTAGAAAGATTCGTCAGCTGCCTTCGTGGAAAATAAGTTAAACAGCCAAGTTCGTAGGTAACAAAGACATTTTTCTACAGTAATTTTTGCTTAGTCAGGAGTATTTTATTTACGAAATCCCAGCAGTTATTTCATCAAATATTTACAAGAGGAAAATGGAGGTCTTTATCGCAGGGCTGCTGCCTAAATCCCGGGGCTCACGGTACATTATGTCTATGAAGCCGTATTTCTGCTCGTTTAGAGTCATTCTCCTTAACTGTGGTGTAATAGTGACTTGATTTCTGTTAGGTCTATTTTTTTTTATTGTAATGGACAACCTGATTCATAGGACCTCCATAAAAAAATCGGTGTAACACTTTGGACGCACCCGCTTTTCATAGAACTCATACGCCATGCCGCCATACATATTGGAAGTGAACCCTCCGGGAGGGTTGCCGGCATTACGTTTGCGCTAAAGTTAACTATCGCGGACGGTCAACGGCATTAGGTTTAAAACCGTGTTATAAAACACTGTAAAACGAAGTAAAATTGTGTTTTCAGAGGGTCTTGTCGCTATACGTAGTTTCCAATCTTTTAAATTTTTAATGAATATTAGTAACCGTGAACGAAAAATAAAAAATCCTTGGATTTTAAAATCACCGCATATACTAATAAATCTTGTTAAAATATACATCAGATTTTATTTTCACGGTTTATAATGCTATATTTACTAAGAAAAACCTTCATTAAAAATGAGCCCTCCGTGAGGGAATTAAATCCAAATCGGTTTAGCCGTTTTAGCGTGAAAGCAAACAACAAACAACTAAACAAACTCACTTTCGCATTTATAATACAATTAAGATTGATGGATGAACAGATACGCGTATTAGTAGTGTATTTTAAAGACCACTTTGCCTTCCTATCTAATTTACAAGACCAACGTAACATTATGTCTGATTACCTACGCTCCCTACAAAGATAATGCCCAAAACAAAGGTCCTAAGTACAACAGTACCCAATCCAAAAATATGCTTTATCAGGGTCAGATAGCAATTGTTTAGCATTATTGCTGAAATGAACTTATTTGACATGGCCGTGAAGCACATCCTATATTTTTATTTTGTTAGTTTTTAATTTGGTTCTCTGCTTCCTTGCATACGATACTGTACCAAATAAATAAAAAAATCTCTCCTTATTTAGAGAATATCAGTTTTTTGACTGAAAAGTAGCAGCCCTATGCAGTCCCGCCCACTGACACTTCACTGAGTGTTTATCTACAGTTTGGAGATCCCCGGAGCCCTGAGATGACTTTTTGTACACCCTTCAAGAAGTAAAGGTAATTACGAACTAATCTAATTCTTACACGGGGCCGTTGTCTAAGATTAATGAAAGGGATTTAGTACTGGTTTTATTATAAAGGAATTTCAAGTCTGTTCAGCAGTTTTAATTGATTGATTAATTAACCACAATTTCTTACGTACATACCAAAGACTTCAACGTTGTTACTTATGTAATTAATTGCGGTTATTTTGATGTGAAACATCTATAGCCGCACGTAAAACCGATTTCTGGGGTGGCGACGCATGCCGTGGTCGCGTCGCCACGCTATATGATGGTATATATATACAGTCTATATGCAGTAGTGTGTACGGTGTGGCGACGCGTCGCCATGCGCAATCGACTGTTACAAAACAAAATAATGTCCATGTTTCACATCTGCCAGGCGTCCCGTGACGGCTCACATTTTTTATACCTATCACTAACTCCACAAACAATTTCTTAGATTTAGAAAAACATTGTTTCATCAAACACTAGTGACCCGCTCCTACTTCGCACGGTATTTATGACGTGACAAAACATCGAGATTTCTTAGGCAAACGTAACTTTAATATTAACGTATTATACACATAAACCTTCCGGTATAAATTCTCTAAACGATGTTAAAAACCCCATCAAAATCTGTTGCGTGGTTTAGCAGAATAACGCGGACATACAGACAAACGCAAAAAGCGGCTTTGTTTTATATGTATAGATATTGTTTCCCTTTTCACAAACATAAACAAAATAGAACTATAAAATTACTTCGGTGACAGAGTAAAAGAACAAAATGGACATAACAATTTAAAATATTCGAAAGAGTTCAGTTCTGAATACAATTTTCTCTTACTTATTGGCCGGCCTGGCTTCCGTCAACAGCCCGGAAATGAGTTTTGCCGTCTTATTCCCCCCCCCGTCCTATCCCCCATCCCCTTCGTCCCGTGGCAGGGACAGGCAAACCACCTCATTATTAGCACGTTGGAAAATCCATTTGACCCCGGCCGACTCAAAGAATAAACAATTCAACTCCCTTACAAAGTTACTTATTTTTTTTAATTTGGTCTAGTTGCTTCTGGTTATTTAAGAGTTGAAAACGAAAATATAAATGGTTTTTTTATTCTGGCCAAATAAAAACAGAACATTTTTGTTTTAAATACCTACGTATATTTCAAATTTATTTATTCGCCTGAGCTCTCATTTGTAAATGGTATACTCGTGTTTGCTTTTGCAATCCACAAAAACGAAGCCAAAAATAATGTTTGTTCGAAAATAAACAGAATCCCTAACGAGGTTCACCGAATGAAAGCAAACAGGCTACCCGAAACGTGCTCATATACAGTAATGGAATCAAACACCACTTAAAAACCCGAAAAACAATCGTTAATCATAACTTTTTCAGTACATATAAAAAGATTAGGAAAGTCACGAACGAGATCTCTCATGAAATCAAATTTCAAATTCAAGGCACGGTCAAGCGCAGAGCTATAAATTTCGCCAAAACAATCATGGATGCGCGAGTATCCTTAGCCAAGATGTTTTTGCTGATCACAAAACGATACGTTGACAAATTTCAACCTTAAGACTTATGCAATTTATGCAATAAGTATTCAGTTTCACAAATTCATGATACAAGTTACCCAACTTTAACTTGGCTATAGGTGACGTCCCGGCAATCCCAAAAAATATAGGACAGGCTGGATTTGCTAAACTTAAAAGCGTACCTTGGATTGCGGCCAGTTGCTACCGATATGCGGCCAAATGGAGATGGAATTGCTTTTTGTGATTTATTGCGAAACGTAACGTCATGTACCGTGGTTTGATTATTGGAAAAGGTTTCCTGCTTATACACACTGCCACTTAATTTGATTTATGTTTACCAAAATATCAGTGAGCACGCCAGGAGTTGGAATAGTAGATTTTGTAAATCCGACTTTTCTTAAACAGTAGTCAGATAAAAGACAAAGTCGTGTCGTAAAACAAAAAACTAACTTTAAACTAGGAATAAAGTTATTCCCAGTTCCAGCTGGTACACGGGGTTGACTGTACCGTAATCAAATAGACACGTACCAGGCGCACATAACACCGTAGAGATGCGCCGCAGAGGAGAGGCACAAAACGCTAGTGCGCTACGAGCCCTCGACTCGCGTGCCGTCGAGGGCCGCCAGTGATTAGAGCGCGCTAACAAAGCGCAGAGGGCTCTTAACCTACATGCTCCGTTTCACAGCATCGCCCGGTGACACTCCTAGGGACCGCTGCGAGCCTGGTAGCATGCCCACTCGCTGACGGCTAATCTCACTTTACTACAATTTTATTCTTTTCTTTTATTTGAGCAACGGCGCGTACGTCGACGTCATCTCAGAGACAATCAAAATTCATAAGATGCAGCTCTAAATGATATCACTAAAACCTTATCAAAAATTCAACAGTGTAACCGGAACAATAAAATGCAGGGGCGAGCATAATATAAACGGCACGTCATAAAACCTCAAAGCAAGCAATACATAAAACAACAGGCAATGTAACAAAGCGCCTTGGATTTCCTAGATAAACTCGAGAAGATGGCTACCGAAATTTTCAGTTTTATTTTACAAAACTAAAAGTACTTGTGGAGGCTTTTATGGCATCAGGGAGCGGCAATAAAATGGCATTTAATAAAACGGAGCTCCGCGAGTCAGGCACCGGAGCCGCTAACACTACAGTCGGGAACATGAAACACGTTGACACTTTGCAGTTATTGATTTCCAAAGCTTATTTCTAGACGAGTGTATAACATCGTCGTCGTCGCATTGATTCTTGTGAATTTATATAGAAGCTGGCACCTCGTCAAGTAATAAAGCCGTTATCTTCGCTCGTTTGCGCCAAAACGGAACATTGATATGCCCCATACTCGGCAATAAAAAGCTGGAAGCGCGCAGAAGCCGAATTTCAGCGAACGGCACGGTAATTACGAGCGAACTTCGAAGGTGGGAGACAACTTTATGCTCGTAATTTGTTCCTAAACTTGGTTAATGTTCCCCCTGACAAGATAAATTCATTAAACGTTACCTGTTTCGAGCTTATAGACGACAAATGAATCGACGTCCTCCTCTCTAACGACGTCTTCTATCTCAAGTGTATCGCTCTCCAACCCAAACCGATATTATACTGCGAGTGTCTCATTTGATAGTCATATTAGACGACCCGCTATTCAATTTTAATAGCTTATAACTCTTGTTCGACAAAGCTCTCTTGACAGCTATAAAGTTGAAGAGCGAAATCATTTCGAGAATATTGGCAAACTTTCAAAAAAATCAAATCAATAGCAAATAACGTTGTCTGTCAAAATAAATCCCTCGTCTGCTAACTATTACTACGACTTCCATTTTCTAGAACACGACTCTTCACTTTTATGTTGAAAGTAACGTTGAAGTTGTTTAGGGCGCCACCGTCAGTCACAGCAGTAAAACCACAATATTGTCCAAGTGGGTCGATATAAAGCCTAAATGGCGCCGGAGCGGTCAGTGCATCCCCGGAGAGTGGCCCTGCTCGCATTAAACTTTTACAATGCCATTAGAAGACGAGACGGTGAACGGACTCCTGATTCCTTTCCGTACCATTTTAGTCCATCAACTCCCGCGTTTAGCTTAAGCCAATATTTTGAAGAGCTATTGTTTCAGTTTATTTCACGATTTCAGTTATATGGTGAATGAGACAAATTGAGGAAAATGGTTCAGTCTTATTCAGGGGAGTAATGTTAGAGCTTTGTCAAAAAGAAAAGCCGTAAATAGCGAGGGCGGGTTCATATTTTTACTTTATTATTCTCCTTTTATAAATCTTAAGCTACTTTTCAGAAAAGGTTTTTGTATATAAAACAGCATGAAATTGAAAAAAAGCAACAGGAGAATGTTGTCAAATCTTTAAGTTTATCCTGAAGTAATATACCAATATAGTCTGCAACATTTGGTACAATACCTACCGAGTGTATTATGGTCTTGACTTGATTTTTAAAACCCTCTCCCATGAACATATTTATGCATTGGAAACTAAAAAGGTTTTTCCTATCCACCATTAACATCACATAACATTAACAATAAATGCAGACATAAGGGCGAAAATTGCCCTTCATAAAAATCCCCCACTAATGGTTCGACTTTGTCGCTCCGTCATAAAATTGCTATAATTTTGGTTCACAATAAAGATTTTAGTGGACGACAAAACGTAGCGTCATATAATGTGAATATAATAGAAATAGTGATGGTAGACCGCAAGTCAGTTAACTTGCGGTCTACCATCACTATTTCTATTATATTCACATTATATGACGCTACGTTTTGTCGTCCACTAAAATCTTTATTGTGAACCAAAATTATAGCAATTTTATGACGGAGCGACAAAGTCGAACCATTAGTGGGGGATTTTTATGAAGGGCAAAAAATCCCCCACTAATGATTCGACTTTGTCGCTCCGTCATAAAATTGCTATAATTTTGGTTCACAATAAAGATTTTAGTGGACGACAAAACGTAGCGTCATATAATGTGAATATAATAGAAATAGTGATGGTAGACCGCAAGTCAGTTAATCTTTTTATAGTTTCTTTTAAAATCTGTGGATGGGTGACCATCTTTACATGTAACCGAGACTCCTCCGCGTCTCGAAAAGCACGTTAAGCCGTTGGTCCCGGCTGTCATTCGTGGAACTTTGACAGTCGTTACAGGTCGTCAGAAGCCCGAAAGTCTGACAACCAGTCTTACCAAGGGGTATCGTATTACCCAGTTACCGGGTTGTGGTGGTCAGATAGGCAGTTGCTCCTTGTAAAATACTGGTATTCAGCTGCATCCGGTTAGACTGCAACCCGACCCCAATATAGTTGGGAAAAGGCTAGGCAAATTCAGTTTCTTTTAAAATCAACCATTTTAATAGTATGGACGATGATTCTGCAATGAAGTAAGTTGAAGACTGACGTACCTAATGATCATAAAAATAGGAACTTTTATTTTGCGCCTAGACAAATAGGACAGATGAAATTAATAAAAAAAAAATACGTGTGGCACTCGAGGACTGCCGCGGTAAAGCTATTGCATAGCATATATTCAAAAATAAGAAGATAATATTGTTGATTTAAAATATTTTTTTAAAAAAATACCCCTATACCCCCCCCCCCCCCCTAAATCGCAGAATTTACACAACCGTCAATGACGTCTGCCCTCACGCGTCTGCCCGCGTTCGGGTCGCGCACTCGGCGACCGCGCGTCATTGCCTATCCCGCCCCTCCACCCTCGTTCTGCGCGCCCGCCGTCGACTCATCGCAGGTCATTCTTATCGTTCTAACTTTTAAAATATTAGTCCAAATTACTTAGTGTAAAAGACAAATTTTATCTACATTAAATACCGAAAGCGATGAAGGTATTTATTTTGATACGAATTAACTAAATACTCTAAAATATGCAACTTAAAAAAAGTATTCAATTTAAATGTATTTATAGCTCACTATTTTGGCTATAATGGCTTCCACATAAAAGGTAGATATATGCTGTCGCGGACTTTTATTTAGAACTCTTTAAGACAAACAACCCCACAATACATTCTTTTCATGTAACTCCAGCGGTTTAGGCAGCGCACGCAAAGATAGATCTCAGAGGGCAGGATTTTTTCCGACTTACTGGATACTTATCGTTATATTATGGCTAAATCACATAAAATCTTTATAAATTGTAGCCTATGTGTTATTCTGATATATAAGCCACATTACTGTAAAGTTTCATTAAAATCCGTTCGGTAGTTTTTGCGTGAAAGAGTAACAAACATCCATCCATCCATCCTCACAAACTTTCGCGTCAGGTTTTTTTTTCGTTACGGAATTTCTACATTCGGTCGCCGCGCTCAGAGTCTCCGATAAAAGCTATGCAATAGCTTAAAAAACAAAGGAAAGAAGTAATTACCAAATTACATTATAAGAGCCAGCCGAATGAATATAATGAAATTAATGAACACATAATACAGTCTACAGCAGTTCATATCGCTGACGTCATTAGCAGGGCCGGATTGAAAGCACACATCAAGTGAAATGGCACACGGAACAATACATTCTAAACCAACCTTCATCCTATAATACGTAATATAATTGCAGAATTGCGACCCGAATTCTCTCCTGCTCCCAAAACGTCGCTGACGTAGAGAAACCATTTACAATATAAAGCGAATAGGCGTGTGTTCCTTGGACATATTTAATGAAGTCCCGAAATACAAGGATAATGTATGTAAATAGATACGGGGTCACGATTTATGTTAGTAATTGGTGCGTCGTTCAATTGTGGCATAGAATTGGAATGGAATTTATTTATGACTTAGATGAGAGGCGGCTCACGTAGTGGGTTTACTGCCGCTGTACTGATGCGGTACTGCTCTTTAAATGTCTCATTCAATCAAGTCTGCTGATCGCTTTGGTGAAGGCCTCGACTGAAGGGTGACGTCATAGACTGAAGGTCATTTGTCAAGGATTTTTGCTGAATAATATCGTTGTGGGGAATCTATACGCATGCGTGGATAATGCGAACTGTATGGGATATAAATAAATTGAAAAGCTTCAAGCTCAGCAGCAGCTGCGAATGGTGGCAGTGGAGCGAGAAATGACATGCGAACACGTACATGCGGAGCTTTATCGTCCAGCTCCCATATCCACTCGCGTATATCTGTATAATCTATACGTGTTGGTGTGTTCGGATGGATTTACCCTTACAATTGCTGCGGATTATTTAATTCTGTACACACTAAAATATTATAAGATTTGAAGTCTCGGAAAGACGCCCGCCCTACTTTAGGTAATCTCCGCTGGAACATGGGTGGCTGTTTATTTAATACCATCAACCCCAGTGCGGTCTTCATTAGAACAATCATTTTTGGTCCTATGACTTCTACAATTCTATTTGCATTATTTTCTTAAGGCGAAAGCGTCAAGGTAGCCCGCGAAATTCAATTTATTTTACGATTTTTGCAATTTGCAGGTCAGTATCATGTTCTATGTTCATCTAAATATGATTCGCGGCCGTATCAAATGTTTATTTATAGAATTATAATCATAAAAATGATCAATACAACTCTCTAAGTTCATGTAATCCCATTAAATGACTATTTACTGAAATCATGACATTTGACAATTATGCTAACTTATGGAGTTGTATTGCTGATTGTAATGATTATAATTATGTAAAGCCATATTTGTTACGGTCGCGAATCATATTTTAATAAACATAAAACCTGCCACTGACCTGCAAAATGCAAAAAACTAAAGATAATTTGAATCTCGTTGGCTTCCTTAGCGGATCCCCCTTAACTAAACGAAACTTTAACGGACTGTTCATATATGCTATTATAAAAACCAAATAAAAATGTCTGTAATGAAGGATACAAAAACTACAAACTGAATTCCCAGTACATATAAAAAGGAATCGCAACTACAACTCTGAAACTAAGCACAGCGGATAGACGTACGAATTAAGGAGAGATGCGGGCACCCAATCGGATAACAACGCTGATTGCAATTTGATTTAGCCGTATAATCACTAAAACAATCAACTAAATGTACGGAGCTCGCGTGTGGAAGTGCTGTATAATAATGGCACAGGCCCACAATATAGGCTTAGACGCTTAATGCGGTGTGGTTAGACAATAATATTACTTAGTACAACAAACGCTGGAGTATGTTCCCGTCCCGTAACACCCTTCTTTGTATGTGTCTCTTAGAATATTACTTAATACCTCGTGTTGATGAAGTTGATTTAGTTTATAGCGGATTACTTACTTTACAGCTGAAGTGGCAGTGGGCCGGACATATTAGCCGTAGAACCGATGACCGTAGGGGTAGACAAGTAGTGTTCTTGAGTCGAGACCGCCAATCGGCAAACGTTAGGTAGGACGCCCTCAGGCTACGTGGAGCGACGACCTTTGCAGGGTGGCTGGTAGCAGCTGTATGAGAGTTGCCGAAAATCGAGCTCAATGGCGTCCACTTGGACAGACTTATGGCCAGCAGTGGACTGCTGTAGCTGTCAGTGTCAATATTTCCATAGCAATGATGACACTGACAGCTCTTGAACGCGTTTTAGATGGGTTGATCGCGTTCAGTTTCATTGGTGAAATTCACCCTCAGAAGTTTAAAGAAAAAAACATCTCAATACTGCAGTGCTATTCTGTAACCATCTCACCGTGAAAACTTAGGTGAAGTGAGCGTGGAGTGAGCTGTCATTCCACAGGGATTGACACTATTGACAGCTCACTTCACCCAAGTTTTCACGGTGAGATGTTTACAGAATCGCATGGCTGGTATTCGATTTTCAAATAAACAATCTGAAAAGAACACTAGTTATCCTTTATATCAGAAATTAAAACGCGACATTCAATTCCGTTCAACTCTTGCCAAGTCAATTTAAGTTAATAACATTACCATGCAACAAAGAGTAGCCGTTCCGCAAATCGATAGTATCGATATAAAGAACATTGGCGATTCGATGACGGGGCCTTTAAATAGGAAATCGGATTACTGGCATATGGCACTGGCGAATAGAGGACAGGAAACGAGGCATTGTGGTCGAGTTCCGCGCTCCAGTGCTTCTCTATACATCGAGTACTTGTTTAGATGTACTGACCTATGTTATGTGGATTTAGCTGACACGGTTCGGCGAATATTAGCTAACGCATCCGGACTGTCAAAGTCATTGGTCATTATTTTCCAGTTCATACCAGATGACGCGATTAGCAAAGTGCTGCTGGATATTAGGCGACGTAATACGATAACAGCAGTATAGCGTCAGAGTAAGAGGACATTTTGAACGTGGCTCATTGGTTTCTGAATCCTTAATTTATCCGCGCAGTGTGTCAGTGTCATGAAAGATAGTAAGGCTAAGCGTATGCTGAGACGCAGGTGATGCAACACAGCACAGTACAGATTTTGCTGGGTATCGCAGGTGATGCAGACATAGGCCGCGAGCGTATGCTGCGACGTAGCTACACAGACACATTCGCGTCCTAGCTAGTACAAACAATAGACGGCTGTGCAAAAAACAAGTGACGTCCTGCACGCGTCGCGCAGAAATCTGTGCCTCTACAACGAGACGCAGAGCAGAACAGACACATGTCTGCGTCGCACGTGCTTGCGCCGCAGCGTAGGCAGCTGTCAGTAACTACGTGCATGCATTACAAAATCTTCTTTGCCCTGCGCTGCGTGGACCTGCGTCACCTGCGTCTCAGCATACGCTTACCCTAAGGTCTTGGAATAGCCTCCTTCCGACATCTTAAGTATAAAAACAAATACCAATCATCATAAAGATGAGTATATACTAGTGACTTACTTGTAACAGAGCATCGAACATTCGCGTTTTAAAATTTTATCGAACCGAACTTCCAACACGACACTCGATGCTTTGTTACAACCTGATTTTAAAAACCAACGTGCATATTCGTGTAACATTTTATCGAACAAAGGCACGAACGCGGACGACGCGGAGTGAGGTACGCGGACCGAGGGCAGGTCGTTACGATGAACGCAAGATAGAAATAAATGTTACAGGTACATTCACAGGAACGTTACATTACATGGAAATGCTCTACAAAACACTCTAGTGTATCTTCAATAGTTTACCTTTATGTTTGCTCAAGTACAGCAGTAGACGGTTACGGAATAAATAAGGCAATTTACTGAATTATGTTCTGGGTACCAGAATTTTCCACACCAATATTTACCGAGCAGTCATGTTTTCAGCTACTTACATAACATAAATGTGTTACACATAGTTTATTTGTTCGCTAATGGATTGGAAAAGCTTTTAATAAAATATCACTACATTTGTTACCCCAGAGAGTTGCGAACAAATTGACATTGGCAAGATTAAAAACCTTTTTTCGCGATTTATATTACATATTTGCTTCGACCGAAATGAAAAACGAGAGGACTCTTTTGGAATATTATTATCTTGTGTAGTTGTAGTAAAACTCGTTTTATGTCTAATCAAAATTTTGTAACGCAAACAAACATAAACAGGGTTTATTTACTTTTCATAAGCCACCACACTCGGCGAACGAGTGGGTCTGAATAATTCCGTCCCAATTTACTCTTCTTCAAGAGGTTACCTCAAAATTCATTTTTCACGCAGCCTGCCTTGGAATAAAATGTACAAGATTAGTTTATTCGCTCAGAGGGCCGGGATATCAGTATTTAGGCCCGTCGCTATGGCCACTGGAGCAGAAGGGCCTATTTGCCGCTCCATTGGGCATTTTGAGTGACACTGACGTAGTTAGGATCCAGCATGTGTTACAATGTCGTTATAATGAAGTTTGAAGACAGTAATGGCTCATAGGAGATGTTTCGGCAGCAATATCAAAGGTTTAGGACCCTGTTCGGGCTTGTATTGATGTTATGTGACGGTCTGAGGGTCAGTTGGGAGGTCATTTCGTTTGTGAGACCCTCTTCACATGTTTGATTTTATCAATATTTTACAGAGATACTTAAGAATTGGATTCCTTGTTTTATTGGATCTAGCCTATTCCATTCTGTTCTTAATTTTCAAAGACTTGTTTCAGTTATTGGATTTATAAAACCAGTTTAAAAACATGGTCGCATATATCGATTTGCCAAAAAGAGAAATATGCAACTATCCTGGTATCCAATCCAATTATCACAATGGATTGCAAATTGCAATCTCAAAAAAAGTTGACAGTGTTGCCACAACCAGATATGAATAAATGATAACCACCGTACTAGCCTGGAGTACTAGCGTAAGTACTGGAATGTGGTCTAGACATTTTTATTTCTGTCCGATAAATAGTGGCGTCCTAGCAAGGACGAACAGGTTTATCGATATAATCGTTTACAGTTAAAATCGGCATGCCATCGATTTGCTTTTTAATCGATTTGGATTGTTGATGCACATTGTTAGTAAGAAACATGTTTTGTAGTGGTTCTGCGGTGCCTTTGATGTACTTTTATTTTTATTCTTGATGATTTTTTAATCGTAGGTGATAATCTTTTAAGACAACTGTTTCACTTGAAAATATTGTTATAATTAATATAGTATTAATTACCATTCCTTTTAACTGAACGCACATTCCCGTCCACGTCTTGCGAAACCGAGTATCTACTACCTAATGACAGGGTGGTCTGCCCTAAGCCTCTTGCAGGTACTAATATCCAAAGTTAGGCTACTGAAGAGTATCCAACAATAAACCCTCACCATTGTCCCAAAGAATCCGCAGAACTCATACTGTAGATATTACAGACCAAGACTTAGTTGCCGAGCTAGCAACACCAAGGTAACCCTAAAACCAAGCACTCAACTAGTCTGTAAACAAAGGCAGGGCAATAAAAACTGCTGCAAAACAGCACAACTGTTTTCTTGTTACCAAACAGAAAACGAGTTCTACAAAGTTGTTCCTTTAGAAATACAACGCTGGAGTCGTGTAGCTGCGCCTTTATACCTCCTTTCTCTATGCCCCCCTCTGTTCCGACGTCACAGTCAAAAGGAGTTCGAATTTCAAACGGATAGGAACATGAGCCATGAGGATGTGAAGGTGACATTTATTTGTATGCCAGTGTTCAAGAACCTTGCCTGATTTAGTACAACCGTTCGTAGCTCTGTTTCAGTCAAGTCTGTTGAATTATTTAATAGTCTCTTTCTTGACGTTGATGTATGTCCTACTTCAGCACTAGCGTAAGGGATATTCATGGATATTCATCCGCATATTGCCTCACTTTCAATATAATTATAGTTATACGCTTATTCTTGCGAAAGCCTGTATAAATACTGATGTTCACCGCCACATACGACGTTTGTAGTTATGATACCACCTTGTATTCTACATTTAGCTACAACTTCTAGTTGGTAAAGTTAACTGTAACCACTCTACTAACACAAAGTATATACTGAAATCTAAGCTCACACTAAACCTTGGAACTGTACCAAACATGTCCTTCTACAACTGAAAGTGGGAACTCAACTAAAAATAGATAAATTTCCCTTCGCACCCTCTCTGCCCACAACACTCCGCGAGGTTGCATTCTTGCTAAACAAAAGACTCTGGCGCACAAACTACGTAGCAGAAAGTTCTAAGACGGCCCTCATATGGCCACTAAACCTACGAAATATAACGCTAACTCTTTGAAAGAACGTAGAAGCCTTAGGATCTATCTACTTCTCTAGCCCATGGATGAAAACGATTCCAACCTGCAGTATATTTTGCTACATATTGCATCAGCAATTTTTTTTTTTTTGTATTATACAAAAACAAAAAAAAAAAAACTGTTCGCAAAAGAATAGAGTAGGTACTATTATCATAGAGACGAATAAACAATATGTGAAAAATATATACCTTACCAAATTTTACAAGATCCTAGAAGTCCGAGTACCTACTCTATTCTAGCTATCAGTTTTTATAATAAATTCTTTTTGTTCGTAACTTACACTACACTTAGTAGTTTTTTTTTTGTATATTTAATACTGTCTCAGACAGAAAAAAACTCCTACCCAGGGTAAAATCACAATACGACCAAATTCCACCGGTCACAACATCAAATTAAACCTACTTGTAATCAGCTCGTCCACTAAGCTAAATAGTGATTCGGTATGTAGTCGGTGTCGCTTGCTTCGTGGCCCTAATCTTGCGAACTGAAGGCTTAGCACGGAGTACCACCGTCGCCATCTTGGGACGGGGATTAAATTTCAAAGAAGCTCTTTGAATCGAGGGTAGGTGTGTGAGGTACTGTTATATTTTCTCTAAATCTATTCACCGTGTAGGTGGTTATGGTTCTTTTGTACAAACTTGATCTGTGCTTGTGTGTACTGATATTTACTTTGATAATAAAGAAAATATTCCTGGAACTTTCCCTTTTTCAAAAATTTGCAGTAACTCAATTGTCAGTTTACGGCCTCGTTGGTCTAGTGGTCCAAGTGCTACTGCTGAGAATGAGGTCCTAGATTCCCAGGTCGGGTAAAGTGTTATTGGATATTTACATAAGATTTTTGTAGCAGCTCTTAGTCTGGATTTGTGCACGGTTGATGGCAATAGGCTCGCCCCTTATTACATGGGTCTTAAACATAACTGGCGCAATGTGGGTGTACTATAGGTACACCTCTGCCTAACCCTTCGAGGAATACAGGCGTGATGTTACGTTATGTTATGACAATAATTGTCAGTTTACATTTACATTTACAAAATTGTACCAGAAATAGTCAAAATTCAAAAGTCATTTATTCAAACTAGACTGAGAATCAGCACTTTACAAACGTCAAAATTACATAAGATTGTCCCCCAAAAACACCCGCGCTTCACCAATTCCTAGTGCTTTAGCTGAAGAAGAAGTGGCGCAACAAACTCCCCAGTATCATAGAACAAGTGGCGCAACAATCTCACAAGTATCATAGAAGAAGTGGTGCAATGAACACTCCCCAGTATCATAGGAGAAGTGGCGCAACAAACTCCCCAGTATCATAGAAGAAGTGGCGCAACAAACTCCCCAGTATCATAGAACATGTGGCGCAACAAACTCCCCAGTATCATAGATTCCTTTGGCTTAGCATTAATGGAACATTGAGCACACATCACTGTGTAGGAAGAGATTAAATTCTCAACTCATTCCACAAGGGATTCAAATAAGTATAATATTATAATCGTAAAGAACTTTCCAGAGTTTCTAACATTTATTTAATTTTATTCACTTCGGCTTTTCAGAACTTTTCACGTCCTTCCAACATTTTATAATCAAGTTTTAATTTTTCCAACTTCTAAGCTTTCTGAAAAGTCTCGGAAAAAATGGAATGAGTTTCTCTCATTTCTATAAAATATTGCAATCCTCTCCATAAAGGACCAAGTTTTGTATGCGACGTTGTTGGTACGGCTTCCTTTAGATTCCAAGAACATATTGACGAAGTTTTTTTATTCGTTCAAACGTTTTTGTTAAGTAGGTAATGCAGAAAAATATTTTATAATAATGTCAATGACTTCAAGCTTTAGGCCGTGCGCACTTTGGACGCGTTTTCGTACGAATTTTACTCGTGCGAACACATACGACCACACACGAACGATCCCGATCTTCCAAGTACTAAGGGAGCGGCAGATTGCGTGCGTATTAGTCGTACGTATACGTACGTATAGTTCCGACGTCCGAAAACAATCCGAATTTGTTGGAATTTTTCGAACGTTCAACGCGATTTCACCGGAACACTACCTATTTGATGGAGAAAAATGTGCGCACTCAATTCGTACGACCACGAGCATATATTTACGTACGATTCAAATTTGTGTCCAAAGTGCACGCGGCCTTACAGTGGTTACAAGATGCATAAAAAAATTATAAACTTGTTAATTTTCCTGGTCCCATAGACCTATAGACTTTTTAAGTCGTTTAATATTTTTTCGAAAAATATTTATTAACCAAATACTTCAAAGGCAAGTTCTGTATCTAAATTAAGAATAATTTCTGTATCTAGATACACAGCAATACTTCCTAGTACCATTGCATTCTCCAGAAACTTCGCCACAAACTAGTCCCATTGTTCCAGCCTTTGAATAAACCACAAACAACATTCTACCACTATTCAAAATATTGATCATCTAAGCACAACTGGCTGCATTTAGCACAATACCCGACGTGGCCGTTCGCAACTTTTCAATAGACTCAATGAAGTGTACATTGCGACAGAGCAGAACACGCAGATAACTGAAATTAATAACCTGGTACACTTTATATATCTGGTACAGTTCATATATCTGGTACAGCTTGTATACCTTTGTCCATTGTGTGTGCTGTCGTCGGGTAGGATAATGGGTTTATGCGATTAGTGTTGAATAGTTGTTTGTTATTTGTTTTGGGTGGTAGTTAACGCTTGTTTGGCTGTAGTACATAATGTACTACACTACTGTGCTACTATGATTTATTACTGTTTATGTCCATTCGAGAGGTTTAATGTTGATATTCTAGTTTTTTATTTATCTACTTGCAAAATAAATTCTGTTTCAGATTAATCAGCACACAAGCAGAAGCTAAACTATAACGCGTTGTCTGGCGTACCCCAATTAAACAAAACGCTAACGCCTGGCGTAGGTTTTAATCACTCCACAATTAACCGAGAGGACCAGACAAACCTTATCAACGACACACATACACAACAAAAGGGCACTCGAGCCGCTAAACAATGGTCACTCTACAAAGCCACCCCAAATCCAGCCAGAAAGGAAAATTGGAATAAAACCTTCGCAACATCGACTGGGTTACCAGATAATATATTTAAAAAGACATTATGTTGCGAAAAAGAGATTTGGAAATGGAATTTTGAAGCTCCGTGTTTTAAAAGGTTTGAAAACAGAACAATATGGCGGGTCTTAGTGCGGGTTGGTTACTGGGAATAAAAGTTAAGGGAGGAGAGTTTTACTTTATAGGTTTTCTGTGAGAGTAATGGACTTTTCTTGTCGCTCTGTCTCTAGGAGGACGGGAGTGTGTGGAATGGGAATAAAACTTACTTTATAGGCAGGAATATGTATAATTTAACTTACAGAAACCTTTTTGACGTAACCAAACGCCATCAACTTCTTACCTGCTAATCAGGCAAGGCAATAGAAAAACTTGGCCAGAGGAAATAATTAATTCCTGTGCCTATGAGCACTGTACCGTCAACTAACTAACCTATGATCATCGTAAATCAAGCTAATCCTGCAATCTTCAACCTTAACCCGTTTTTCTTAGCAAACATGTTGTAGCTACTGCATTACTTAAAGAAAGGGAATTATAGGTGGCGTAGTTATAATAACTACAACAGCACTTGAAACTACCTGTGCTCGTGAAATTATGGGTTGAAACGGTCCATTAAATTGCACCGTACCTTCTAAGCACTTTTACCTACTGGAAAATATTAATATTATACAGAAATAGTAAAAATATAATTTGAACAAAGGAGATTGGCCACTATTATGGTCCTGTCAACCGTGATAATTATAGTTAAATCATTTAAATATTTTTCTACCTTAGCATTTTATTTTATTTAAATTCATTTATTATAGCTCACTGTTATAATAAGGAAGGAACTTGACGCTGATATACATACTATAACTATAAGTGTCAAAGATAAAAAAAAGTTTTTCGAGTTTTCCAGAAACAAATACAGCATGGTTTTTGATGGGCTACCGACCGCGAGAAAACAAGCCTTTGCGCGTGTGCGAAAAACAAGGACGTAGGTAACGAATTAAATCATTCTCTGTATACTAGTTAAGAAAACGGTTTTATTGGTTTGTTTGTTTCATAGATTCCTATAATAGCCTATTTGAATTATGTGAAACCACCACTTTGGTAAATTACCTAAAACATTTCTTTACGATTCTACAAACGTCGAACCACGTCGCTATAGTTAAGTACGTTTTAAATCGATATCTCATCATAGGTTCATTAGAAAACCGGCGTCAGGCAGCACCTGTCTGGTATTAATGCTGAAATGAACCTTTTTGGCGCAGCCGTGACGCACACACGTCTTTAAAACATTGTTTTCACTTTTCATTTTGTTATTTGTATTTTCTGTCTCCAAATAAACGTAATTCTTTCTTTTCTATAGTTAATTTTATGACGCAAAAATCTAAGGACTGGATTGCTTCCAAAACGAAATTAGAAATCTCCACAACAACTAGCAACGTAGTAACAAAGCGAATGCAGTCGTCAGAACGCAAAGCCGCGCTGCTTGACAGCCAATATTCAGGAGATCCGATAAAGCCGCCACTCCCCTTTTGTTTCGCGGTGTCAATCACTCATATTCCATCAGGTCGAAACTGAATCCTCTTTAAAAAGCAGCTAGAGTGTGGAGCGTGGATTCGAAAAAGTTTATTACTCGTCGAGGCCGTTTGGAGTAGGACATAATCGAATTTTGATCGAACGACACCGACAGTTTGGTCGATATTGGATGTTATAGAGGTTTCAGCGCAGCCTTTATGCATACATACAAGACGAAAATAGATAGGAGCAGCACTACCGACAGACTCTTACTAAAAATTAAGTATGTGTGTTTCCCGATGGCAATTTTGTAACGTCACGAGTATAGCAAGAGTGCACTATCATTTACTGCATGACACTTTTCATCGGCTAACGGGTAGTTAGAAGCCCAAAAGTCTGTCAACCAGTCTTACCATGGAGTATCGTGTTATCCAGTAACTGGGTTATGGAAGTCCGATAGCCAGTCGCTCCATGTAAAATGCTGCTATTCAGCTGCATCCGGTTAGATTGGTAGCCGACCCCAACATAGTTGGGAAAAGGCTACGTAGATTGATGGAGTGATTGTGTAAGAATTTAACCTGAACAGGATTTGTTAAACTTTCATTAGATAGTTTTGGAACAGACTATAGGTGCATGTGGTCATTTTGATTTTGGCAACTTGATTTATAAATAAAAGAAGTCTGAGGAACAGGGTATAAATAAAGTTCACTCATGCTCCAAAGAAAAGGGATGAACTATCAATCTTGATTGCATTTCATCTATCAAAAATCAGTTAAGATGGTGGACAAACACAAAAATAACACTATTTATAATATAAAATACTGCCTTTGCACTTGAATTAGCCAAGAAACTCATATTTCCATCTTAACGAACCCAGAAGTAACTCAAACACAGTGAAACAACATAAACTTACCTCATTAGCCGTAACTCAATGATTGACGACTGTTTGTAAATCATTACCGGAAAAATAAACGCACAATAATACTAGAGGCCCATAACCTAGGTACCAGGAGCTCAGAGTATAGTAGGAGGTTTTATTACCCATTCGATACACAACGGCAGAACACATTGCGCGTGGAAAATCAAAAGCTCATTTGATTTGCACGCACAATAAGAGAATACGATCCGTTAGGGCTACCAACTAGTTTTTATTCGTATCTTATACCACTTAAGGCGGTTTAGCAAAAAGTTCATTTAAAATTCGTTCACGTTTGTCGGTTAAGGGAGGTCCGTCGTTGAGCGGCACCTGATCAGCATCGCCTTCGAGTCGTCATCGAGTTGACCCCCCATAAACGTCGTTCTTGCCTCTAGCTGGTTTATTACACCCATATTTAAGTTTTAGTGCCTGCATTAAGCGTCGCTGGCTATGTTCAACGGCGCCCTACGGGCAGCACACAAATGGGATCCATGTATTATTAAAGATGAAACAAGAAGATTTTAGACACATGATCATTCTATTGTCTCTGACTATAACCAGGGCCAATTAAGTTGCGACATGACATACATAGTCGGAGCATAAAGAAGGTGTTTATGCGCAGTTTTTTTTTTAAGAGGTATTGCCTCTGCCAAACTGCACAGCAGTTTTGATACAGTACCTGCCAAATATAAATGTCTTTAGTTCAAAGTAAGTTCATATAAAATTCATTCATGCAGTTCCAAACAAGGCCTTCGATAGATGCCTTTGTATGAATTCCTGAAGCTCGCTAAGTATGTTTTGTACCTATCATTATGCTGAAATGATGTGTACAATTCCAATAGGTAAATACCTATTAATGCTGTGAAATATTGTGCTGAAAACCTGTGCTGTGTATTTAGTATAATTATTTAAAAGAAGATCTATTAATAAAGTATCTACTTACCGGTTTTTAAAATATTCATTCAGTTTCGATTCGAATTTCTTTATCACGGTACCGTAACAGTTGAAGTTAATTATATTCGGAACTGTAAAATTACTTAAACAGTTAAACGAAAAGTCCAATCATCAATCAGTTACAACATACTAAGTAACAAGAAGGTAGGCACTGTTAAGGAAACGAATTCATTGTGTACCGCAAAGTAAAATTGCGAATTTCCTCACATGAAATCATATGTAATTTACGGCTGTTTCCTCCAGGCTACGCGGCCTGAGTAAGTGCAGGGACGCAGCAAATAAGATAGAAATGTATGGAAATGAGGGTGTATAGGCAACAAGACGCATAAGTATTGCGCATTACTTATGCCCCGTTGATTTTGCAGCTGCCCGTATATGCCGTATTGTTGAACACCCTTTATTTCAGCTATGACGCAATAAGAACGATTTTTTTTTCAATGCAGTATTTCGGTATTTGAACGAGACCTAGTTCGAAATTTAAATCTAAACTCAATAAACGTTAATTATTACCTGTGTTTATAAACTCCAGTATATAAAAAAGCGTTTTTTAAGTTTGAATTTGGAAAGCGTTTTTACCATAGACTTGTACTTTAACCATAGCTTTTAACTTACAGTCGTCAATTTAAAAATAAAATGCTGCAAAGTGCAAAGTCTAGTTTAAGTGCAAGAATAAAAGTATGGCTACTTGCCTGTGATCTTACCTACCTAAGCCAAGATTCCCATAAATATCTACCTAGGCTGTCTCTCTAAAACCCTATTTGTAGCGCACTCTTGTCGAACATTCCAGACTGTTCGCTCTTGTAGTGGTCGCTACTAAAGTTGAATGCCCCTCAGACTTTAATTGATTTTATAAGTCTACTTAGGAACTAAATAAGAAGCCGTACAAGATCCTTCTGTTTCAAACACTTGTTACGTAGAGTTTAGTTTCGGCAGTTTAAGCGGACTTAATTACAAAGTCTTGTTAGTTGTTATGATCAGAAACCTTAGATATTATGAGTACGAATTTTGAAGTTACAATGCTGAGACTAACCCCGATTTCAGAAAGCTTGTTGACTTTAATCTGAATTTTGTCTGATGTCAAGTAATTTTATTGAGTGTTGTTATTTTAACAGCAAGCTTGGCATGTATTTAATCACAGCTCAAATGATTCGCATTTCACTTTTCTAAACATATTATTGAACACTCTTTAATACAGGGTGGCAGGGCATCGACGCGAAAACTGATACCATGGATTCAGTATACATAATATGTATACTAAAAATTTCAACGCAGGGGGTTTCAGAATCATATTATGATTCTGAAACCCCCTGCGTTGAAATTTTTGGTCGGTTATTAAAGACGGGGGGGAAGGAGGCTGGTAGGAGGGTAGGGGGGGGGATGGTATCAGTTTTCGCGTCGATGCCATCCTATATAATGATTTGGACTTTTTATTCCCAACCTCAAATAATTCCTATTCTGGGGTCCTAAAAATACTAAATAGTAACATTGCATGCCCATAGCATTGCATGCATACAAGTAACTGCAACCTGGATGCAGTGGTTGGTCACAGTTCTAACCTAACCTATTTGGTCAAGCCCTAGCTTAGTTGTTGCGACCAATTCGGCTCGCGCGTGGTTGGTCACAGTTCTAACCTAACCTAACCCGTTTGGTCGGAGTACCCCTGCTTAGTTACTGGGTCCAACTGTGAGAAACGACAAGAAAGTTAAAAAGAGGGTCAATTATTTAAGAAAGTGTCCATTATTTGCAGGTCAATAAGTTTTTTATCAGTAAAATATTTCCCCTTAATGTTTGTATTGATCAGCCTTTCTTTCAATAAGTACCCGGTTGTTGGGTAACATTATGCAGCTAAACACAGCTACGAATTTAGGATTAATGAAAACCCGTTAAAAAAAAGCCGACGGGCCTTGTAGACCGTAAAAGTCTGTAGATCAATCTATCCGATAGCCCTTCATTTCTATCCGAGCCTTTTTTGGTGTAGTGAACCTTTAGCTTTCAAGCGATTAATCTGATGCTGAATTGCTAATGTACTTATTACTTAATGCAGCGCTTTTGTGCAATACAGCGCTGATTGCGCTTTTAATTTTCCCAAGTGCAGCGATTAGCATTTGAGATAATAATATAACTCGAGATGTTAGGTTTTGCGTTCTTATAAGCTGTCAATAAAGATTTCTGAAAAACGGAAGCGTCTTTCAGTTTTCAGTTCAGAATTGTTGTTAAAAAATGCCTACTTTTTAATGGTTGTTTCAGGGATTCGAATTGGGGAATGATAGAATACTTAGCAGTAATCATGAGCCATTGCATTATTTCAACAATTTTGGGTATGCAATGTTACAAATCGATATAAAAAAATCAAATACGTTAATTCCTGAAAATTGGCACGAAAATGTTCTTTTTTTTCAATGTTTTTTTTTGGACAAAAACATAGTCAATTTAAAATGCGGATTTTTTTTAATATGCGGATGATTAAATTGACTATGTTTTTGTCCAAAAAAAGGGGTCAGAAGCGTAGGCGTCAGAATTATTCATAATTAAAAGTGTCAATTAATTAGCAATTGCGAGAACGGACTTGAGTGGCCCGGTGACTACGCAAATAACATTATTAATAAAAAATGAATCATATTTTCTTTATTTCTTTTCTTTTTATTAACAAACACTGGCTTTACATGCAAATCTTAGTGGCCATTACTTAGATTTGATTATGTAGTCATGTGTTTTAGCGTGTTCATAGTAATAATACTGCTTTGCCATATTACTAATGGAAGGTGATTCACTTTTGATTCTATTTCGAGTCTATAACGACTGAGAAAGTCATAAATGTATTTTTATGGCATCCGTAAGCCCAGTATATTGTCCAGGATGAAGAAAATTTCATTACAAGCTTAAATGTTATTTAAAAGTAAGAAAAACATTATTTGAGGACGTGCAGCTCTTCCTAAATACCTTTTCTGTCTTTTTTCATGCAATTCAACCAATATTGACACGGTATTGCAAACTGATATATATTTATTGATCCCAAATGGCTATTTTGTATAAAAGCAAACCTGCAAATCTTGGTCGTCTATAAAAAGATCAATTGTATAAACAATTACACATATTTTCGCAGTCACATGGCTCCCGTATACGCTACTTTATTTAATCTAAAGATTTTCATCCGAAGAAAACGCAAATACAAAGTTTTACTACACTTATCAAAGACCCAATATTGTTACGCAACCTATTAATTAAATCATCAAACGAAAAACGCTTACAAAACGCCAACGAAAACAACTTTTACGGCATCTGCAAGTGTATGAACGGGCTCCTTTCAGTCAGCCACTAGTTTACACCCGCCTTGAAAACATTACCGAACACATTCAATCGATTTTCGACTTAGTGTCCCCGGCACGATGCCGCCGCTTCACATTCAATTAAATCCATACAAATCTTCCATTCAAGCCTTTATCTTACCTGTCCGGCATGCAGCACGTCCAAAAATATGGTAAATACACTTATAAAAAGCACGGCGCGCGTCATTTTTGCGGCCGCGTTGCGTTCCTATACCGGACTGGCGAGAACTGACGTTTGTGCCAGACGCCAGAAACCTGCGTACTAGTCGTGGTACGGCACTGTAGCCGTACCTAGCGTCGTATAGATCGACCCTCCCGGGAGGGACAGAGACGGCTTATGCGATGCCGCGGGTGAAACAGAGACGCAAGAGGGAGGATAACGCACGCGCAATGCTGTAAACGCTGCGTACAATGAGGACTCTATCGAAGGGAATCGCGAATGCCGTCTTCGTCTGGCTTTGTCTGGATTTCCCGATGATGATGCGTCATTTTTTCAACGATTCCGATTAGGTACTTATGTCTATTCTAATACAGTTTATAATTATTTGACAGCATGGGAAGATTCAGACCCTCAGCAACTATAGGCTTAGCATAGCTCTTTAGATAGCCATAGGTCATATAAGTTGCACTCGATAATAATATGCGTAACTTCAAAGTACGGTAATAAAATGTACCCTTTTAATACCTGCGCTGAGTCATCAAATACCAGCTTGGGGTGACAGAGCTTTCACCCCGCTGCGCTGTTCTATAGCCTTTAGAATTAGGTGTTGAAAATCGATTATGTATGATTCAGCTGTTGTTAGTATTTGAAAACAAAGACGATCAATACTGAATGGACATTTTTTCATACTGCTTTGATATTATTTCATACAGATTTTAACGTGAGTATAGAATTTTACAGAAAGAAATAACTCAGAACAGAAAAAATATAATTCATGTTACCAACACGTAGCGGATTGCACAAATAATTAGGGAACATTTCGACATGGATTCGTAAAGAATATAATTTTACTTTATTTAGAAATACGCTTTTTTACATAGTTATACCTACCTTTTTTTTTTTTTTTTTGATGATGGGAAATTATCAAATAACTTCTCCCGCTCTGGGTGGAGCGGGAGGGCGTGTCAGACTTTTACTGACTAAAACCCACCCGTGTTCCTTCTGTTGCCTGTGTGCCGAGGTCGCGATATCCCTTTCAGACAAACCCGCAACCCCGGCAGGCATTGGCCCTTCCGGACCCCGTCAGTTGGTGCTGACATCTCTTTGAGGCGCGCATGGAACACAACGCGCCGTCGACCCGGGCCTGGTCCCTATCGGACGGCGAGCTACCCATTGCTCACCGTCCGCAAGCCCGCGCCTACGGTGGCCGGAAGTCGGCTCTCGACTCCCGACGCCCGGGGCGTCTCCTGCGGCGACTAGGGGCGCGAGGGCGCGCATTTTGCCTCTCCCTCGCGCGCTCCGCATCCTCCTTCGCGAGCATTACTGCTTCGCAGAAGGAGGTGACGGCCTCCCATGCACTCTCGCTCCGGACCATGGCCTGAACCAGGGCCGGACGCGAGAGATCGCCGCCGCCGATCGCCTCCGTGAGGACACGGCGGTGCTCCGCCCAAGCTGGGCAGACCTCCACCGTATGCTCCACCGTGTCCTCCGGGCGATCCACACAGTGGTGACACCCGGGCGTTTCCTCCCGCTTTATCCTGAACAGGAACCTCCCGAAACAACCATGTCCGGTGAGGACCTGTGTCAGGCGGAAGGTGAGGACGCCGTGGCGCCTCTCTAGCCACTCCTCAAAGAGGGGACTTATCGCCACAATTGTGGCGTGCCCAGCGCTGGGTTGCGACAATCGCACTCTCCATGCCGCCATGAGATCCCGCCGGAGCTCTGTCCGCTGTGCCGCGATTTCTCGCGGAGTTATACCTACCTAAGTTGGCTACAAAAAATATCTGCTTTCGTAAAAGAAATATGTGGAACATTTGAACAAACAAAATACTCCTTTCTTAACAAAATGTAACAAGTCTAAGTCTAGACTGCTTATTTCTATACCTAGAAAAACTCAAGGAATGCATAACCTCCTCCTTTTTTAAAGTCTGTTAAATAGTACAGAAAAAGGTGAAAACGCGGGAAAAGGAGTTTCCTTAAAAACTTAGCAGCTCTACAACCGTAAATCCTAAGATCCTGCAACTCATTGATTAAGGTCCCCATGGGCATTTTCTTGGTCTATTCAATGTTGATGAAATCTCTGAAGACGAACATTAAACATTCACCACCCATGAGTCCGTCGGTCCGTCCGTCATATCCACTTGGAGAATAAGTAGGATACCATAGATCACGGGTGTTTGAAAATCTGTTTCTGAAGATTTTTGGTGCTGTAACATATTTTAGTAATACGCATCATTCTCAGAAGTGCTGATTTTTAACTGACACGGATGCAGATGAATACCAGTATTTATATCGGAGAAATCGGGACGGGAAAATGCATGTAGACCTTAATTAGGTACTGAAGTAAACTGGTCCGGTTAACAGAAAGGGCTTTATAAAAACCCAATTTCGAAAACACCTAAAATTATAAAAACTATACCTAAATGGCAATCTTCTTCCGCTCAAAAGTTATATCAAAATAAATCTGACTAACAAGAGCCTAACCTTATTTGTAGTCACGTTTAATAAATGACATACAAACATACATAGCAGGGGCCACAAAAGCTCCTCTTTCCTGGTGGCCCTACAGTGGCCTGCTCGTAAGTCCGACACCCCTGTATCACCTCTCACCCTTGTCAGCGGCACTCGTATCAATTTCACTACGTATCGTACTGTCTATCCTGTTCTTGTCTATGCCCCATGTGTCAAAACTATTCAATATGATTTGTTTAGAAAACGGTTACCGAACAAATAAACAAGGGCGATTTTCTGGAAAGGTAAGGAAATAACAATATTTTAAGAGCAATTCCAGACTGTATTTTTCTTGTTATTGTAAGTATGTCTATCTGCTGTGGGGCGTAATAACGTTTTCTTATTTATGAATTCCGTAAAATATTTCATCATCATCATCATTTCAGGCAAAAGACGTCCACTGCTGAACATAGGCCGTCCCCAAAGCACCGCCACTTCGACCGATTCCTGCGGCGTAAAATATTTATTTGTCAGAAATAAATCATTTACTTATTTACGTAAATCCAGCAGTGAACCGATTCGTTTCGACGTTTCTCCGCATCAAACTTCAAATTAAGCTCATTACTATTGAATTAATCATTATTAAGGCTGTAAATTTGTCGTTAAATCGTATTTCAACGCTAAAATTAAATCACTAGTTGAAAATCGATCGCAAAAACCTCGGCTCAGAAGGAAAAATTGATGAAAACTGGTGTTTTCATTTTTTCCAAGTCCCAGTTATGCCTCAAAGCGCTTTATTAATTTCGCTTTAAATACCAAAGTTGCTTGATTGGTAAAATTCTCGTGGTGCTTATAACCTGCATGTCCTCTATTCATGGATAGGCAATCAGGTGCGGTTCGTTCATGCACTTCAGTGGTAAAGCCGTCCTCCGCATGATTGAGTAGCTCGTAACGCTTATTGAGCTGATATTGCATTGAAACTGCATGCCGTGTTAATTTTAATTCAGGTGTGCTGTGAACTTTTATGTGAAAGTATATGAACGGGTAAATTGGATGAAGGCTTCAGCTATTGGTATTCTGGGATTAATGAATCTTCATCAGCATTAATGTCGGCGCAGCAGCCTTTACATATTGTAATTACATAACATAACGCCTGTTTTCCACTGAGGGTTAGACAGAGGTGCACGTACCTTAGTAAGTACACTCTTATTCGCCAATTATGTTTAAGTCCTATGTAATAGGAGGCGTGCCTATTGCCATCTACCGGGCACAAATCCAGACTCCGGGCTGCTACTGAGAAATTTCTGTTAGAAAAACTCAAGAACACTTTGCCCGACCTGGGACCTACTTACCATAGAAGTTATATTACGATCGAAATGACCAAAGTTAGTGAAATATAAACCTAGATCTAAGTCACAGTATAATTAAGTAACAGTATTATGTATTCTTAGAAATCGGCCGAAACGACGCGCTTGGAAATGTCAGTGTATATCAGTACGCAACAGTCTTGAGTATGCGGCTGTTACGCACGGACGCGGAAGGTTTATCTACCGAGCGGCCGTAGGCCGTACGTAATTATTTCAAGATCACTGCCAAGACATAATACTGCTACTTTATTATACTGTGGCTAAGTGTTAGAATAGTCATGGAACACAATGAAGGTGACTTTCCGGAGTTCAATGAACGTGAAAGCCTTCACGTTTTACTTCTTATAGTTCCGACGTTCATCGTAGGAAGTAGAGACTAAAATTATTTCTTTTCTTTCTTAAGTAAGTTTAGAGTATAATATAATCGATTTTCATCTCAAAACTTAATAATGAAGTTGGATAATAGCCAAAATAGCTTTGTTTGATCGACAAGTAACGGGCGGTGACATCTAATTTCAGGATTTCAGTATGATACCGTGAAAATCTATAATTTACTAAACAGTTGAATTTCATTTGGTGCCTATTCTCTTGTCACAAATACCCCTAAACTAGACTAAAAATCACCAAAATTTTATTTATTCCTGTCAAATGTACCCCATTCTGAAATAGACTAAAGTGACACAACTTAACTATATTTTAATTTGACAGCACTAAGATGGCACTGAGTTATTAATTTAGTGAAAAATGCAATGTCGCGTTTGTCAAATTCGATTTTAGTTGTGTCAAAATTATTAGATTATTGTTTTGCAGAATAGCTTTAAGATTCCTATAGCCAAAAGTAAGGAATTTCAGTGATAGTTTAGGTCGGTGTACAAGAGAACCGGTACCATTATCAAACAAAATGACCAAATGAAACCAAACTAGAGGTTATATGGCAGGAATACGTATTTTTATTAATTCGCCGCCAGCATTATGGTTGTGACGTGGGTGTTTTGGCAACGCCGACCGACGTCCGGGGTATGATTGGGCCAATATTGATCACACGAGACCCAGTTTTACCGACAAAATGATCTTACGTAATTTTTCATAGGACTTTTTGACCCTTTTATACCGTAGTGTTATGGTTTTACTTTGTACTAATTGCTCTAAAACGCCTGAACACGGTTTTGAAGCTGACCCGAATGAATTTTGTGAAAGTAGGGCTCACTCTCATCAACTTTATTAAGCTTAAGAGCTGTTGACTCGGGTAGTAGGAAAAAACAGAGTAGGTATAATGTGTTCGTTCGAGATACGAGGGCGTGGATACATTTACGTGAACGTTAAAGTTTATATACATTATTATTTAAAACCTACACAATAATGACAAGCAAAGCCTTAAAGCTCTTACAAATAGCATTTTTATATAGGCATGAAGTCGTGACGTAATCAAGCAGAATGGAATGGAAATAGCTGCACTAAAGAGAGCAAGAGCCCCTTTAAAGAACTATTGGATCGAACTGATTCCAACTTTTTTATCACTTTATTGTACCGAAGACCGTTAAGATTTTACTACGGTGCAGATAACGAATAGATTGTAGTACTTTTTAACATTTACCTCGCAATAAATCCGTGAAGCATGAACGTTTAAGTTAATAAAACTATGAAAACTGCTGGCGATGTTGTTCGACGCTCAACCCTTAATTGGGAAGCTTACGAAGTTATAATTAAAATCTACTTGTGTCAACTAGTGTTATCCAAGCTTGTAACTAGAGATGCTTCAACTAAGTCTGCACTATGTTGCTCTTTCAACCTTGTGTTTCCTTTTTCAGCTCTGTAACGTTTTCGGTTTTTGTATCATACATTCATAGCCTCAATTTAAAGCCTCTCAAACTCTCCATATCGCAGGTAGGTACCTATTGTTCAACAAACACAGAGGTAAAATAAATGGAACCCACATTTTCAGTTACACGAATTCAAGGAATGCATTTCTCTCCGTGATTTTTCTCTTTTCTCTATCAATCTTACTTATTTCACCAACGATTCCAGCACGCTTAGCATGACCACAATAGAAACGCGTTTTGTCGACGGAAGAACAGACAAAATGACAGATAAACAATCAAAATAGTTATTTTGTCTATTCTTCCGTCGACAAAACACGTAGAAAACCCGTTTCTATGGTTGTCATGCTACGTGTGCAGGAATATGTTGTATCAATGATTTTTGGTGGCTATTGGCATTGCAAATAGGAGTACCATTTGCAATGCCAATAGCCATCCTATACCCTTACCAAAACGAGAAAACTAACAGTAGACCGTCATCTATTTTCCTTTTTACAGCATTTGAATCATTCAGTGGCTCCACTCTCAATAAATCAATGTAAGTAGGCACTATTGTTCAGGGATACGGAATAGAGTTACCATTGTATGAATGGGAGCCATTATTAGGGTTATAAAAACATTGTTACCCTTGGCTACCGAGTAAAGAGCATTATTATACTTAATAAATTATTTTTGTCTGGTTTTTTGACTAGTTTCATGTTTTAGTATCGTAAATCATGGCAGGCAAACTATTTACTATACAGAACTATACAGTTAACTGTGGAAACGGTTTTCGTAGATTTTTATCTTGGACTGACGAGTGAGGGCCGTTTCCCTGTAATGGATAAGTCCAGATTAGAGATTGCACAAGATTGCATAATAATGTTGGCCAACCTGCCTTGTAATTGAAAAAATAGAAGAAATAGGTTTATTTGTCATGCTGGGGCCACATCTGCGTCTATCGTGACAAAGCAATGCGTGCCGAAGCTTCGTATGTTTTACTCGCTAAAAAGCCGCTAATGCGGTGGTCACATTAGCGGCTTCATAATTTTAACGAATTATCGCGCAATCTTGGATTATCAAGATGGCTCTCCATTATTTCGACAGAGAATCTACTCAGTCCGGAAACAACAGTCGAAATGACCAACGCTAGTCCGACCACGCGCCACGCTTATTATGTACCACCACCCGGGCGATATGTGCTACGAAGCCCGAACTATCGCGACAATAACCGATAATGGTTGGCCACATCTGCGTGTATCGTATCATTGTGCGAAGCTTCGTCACGATTCATTACAGAAACACGTGCATAAAAAAAGATAAAGAGTAATCAGAAAAATAATAATAATTGAAACTTAATTAAAGTTTAAACTTACGTTTTAGCCATGATTGTAAATTTCAAAGCAAAGAGCAATATTTGCTTTAAAATTCACAATTATAACATCACTAGACACGCTTTCAAAAAGGAAAAACCGCATGAAAATCGATCTAAAAATTAAAGTTAAAATCTATATATGTAACTTTCAACACCATTTCGTTTTCGGGGCCCGTATTAAGCCTAACATCACTAACACAAATTTATTTGCCAGACAAATCCGACACTAGCTTTTAAAACATTCAGAACCGTAGCACCGAAATCCTTTGCCCATAAACTAACATTAAACGAGGCATCCCCTATCCAAAAGTGAGCAGGCACACATCAGGGCATCTCAAAAGGAAGATAGTAGATACCAAATCGAATTTTGAAGCGAACCACGGCCGCGCATCTTCACATAGAAATGCTGGGCGCTTGGTTCGTCGCAATATTCTAGAAATTTGCATATGGCGGCCGGTGACGTCACGGCATGTCGCGTGCAGCCAGACGCGCCGGTATTCATGCGGGCCTTAGAATAAAGCTGCGGACGCAAAGGGAGATAAATGTGCTCGGATTTGTTGGGACCCCGGCCAGTTCGACTTCACTAAGTAATGGTGTGTTTAAAAGGAATTGTTTGTTGCTGTAGATAAAGTATCAGATGGACTTTGGAAAAAGAAGAATAAATCTACCTATCATCAATTTTGATATCTTCTTAAATACACATTGGTAACTGCTTCAAGAAGCACTTTTTCACATTGCTTGTGACACGGATGTCATCGACATACACGTCTATGTACCAACATATACTGTTGTAATTCGATCTCCAAAGTAAGATCGTTTTTAACTAACCCCCTTATTCATAAACGCTGCTTAAAGTTAAGTAGCGCCTGTTTTACCATACACTTAACTATAAGCAACGTTTATGAATAAGAGGGTAAATATTTACCTACTTTAAACTAAACGTCAAAAAATAAAAGAAGCATCAATAAAACATTGACTTCATCAAGGCTTCCGCAGACAGTCCCGACGCGACACGGGTAGAACAATTTCCATGAAGTTTTCATAGAAATTAGAAGGTGCGACGTGATTCTGGTGGAGACCAGAGTCGCGTCGCGCCTGTCTGTGGGAGCATATATGCTCAATCAACGCTTCCGAACCCTCAGTAAACCAACTTCGACACAAGATATCAATCAAATAAATGTAATTTTCAATGCCAAATGCCCTTTAAGATCCTCATAACCATTATTTATCCTATAACGGGCTATCTCTTACTCAGCGTCCATGTACGGCTATCCTACACAATAATGAGCTCAGTTAGTGAGTCCACGGCTTAAGGGGCTGTCTAACGACGCAAGCTGTTGCGTTATTTTACCAGTCTCCTTCCCGAGACGGCCCACTGATTAATAATGGCGTCCGAGCTTTATATTATCTAGCCGCTTAGCTTGTCAGACGTTTACTTAGCTCTGCTAGAAACTTTCGTGGTAATCAATAAACCTTGCTGACGTCAATTCGCATGCCTGAAAGATTTAAATATTCACACGACGTGCCAATGAGTCAGAGCAAGTTTTCTAGAACTTGTCCCATTTATGTAATAAATTGGAACGTGGTAGATACCTACTTCAAATCTCTTTGCTCTCTTCCTTGTATTCTTGAAGTGACGCCAAATTCGGCTGTAGTAATCGGACGCGACAGAATTAGGTGAATTACAGTCTTCCTGCCATCTTACGTCATTCCTGTAAGTTGACCGATGACGTCATAAATTGTCTGCTTCATAGGTCTAAGGAAAGCTAACGCCATCTAGTAGAAAATATTGAAACCGTCGAAGGCACTAGGTGCCTACCTATTCTTAAAACTCATAGCTGATAGAGGCCTAGCTTTAATATTTCTATGGGCCTAGCCTATCCCATAAGTCTTAATTAGTGTAACCACAAAGATATTGCTAATAATTAAACAATCTAGTTTCTGCTATTGCCGAAGAATATCATAATTATTAACTAACTGGACGTGCTCTGAGTCACAAGTTTTCAGCAAGGAACGTTTTTGTAAACCTAAAGAATTATTAGCTTAGTTAATATATTTAAAAAGCATGACCTAGTGTAAAACTAAAAACATCATAAAAACAAAGAGAAAGAAGTTTATCCTAATATGCACCCGGTCACTAGTTTAAGCATGATTTCTTTTTAGACTTCTAATAATTACCTACATCGAACTGTTTAGAAGTACCTAGGCTATACATGGGCAAGCTATCGACAATAGTGCAGTTTGCCAGGTTAAGTCGTGTCACCGTAAGATTGTGAGAACCATTCGTTTATTTAATCTATCGGTATTATTTCCCTTAGATTATAAACTGTCGAAATATTGTAAACTGGGTGAAATGGGTTAGGTTAGGTTAGAACTGCGACCAAACGCGCGAGAGCCGAGCGAGCGAATCGAGCGATGCCGCGGTAGCGAGCACTACCCAAGTTGCTCGAAACCAGGCAGGCTATTTAGTATCAGCGCAAGTTGCGTTACGTCGCAAGCAATTTTGATACCAGCAGTGCTATTCTGTAACCATCTCACCGTGAAAACTTAGGTGAAGTGAGCGTGGAGTGAGCTGTCATTCCACAGGGATTGACACTATTGACAGCTCACTTCACCCAAGTTTTCACGGTGAGATGTTTACAGAATAGCATGGCTGATCACATTTTTCGGTTTCACATGGATTATCTATCGAATCGATTTTTCGACAGTTCATTATTCTAACGGAAATAATGCTGATAGATTATAAACTAACGAAGTTCATAATTTATGCGGTGACAGATCGAAAATTTAAATAGGTACTAGACCTACCTATATAAGTAGTAAGTTTTGATCAAAAGTTACGAGTGGTATTCACCACTCGTAACTTTTGATCAAAACTTACTACTTAGATGGGTAGCATTGAAGTAGTTACTCTTTTCTTCACGTTTTTGTTTCAGGATAGCCGGACTAGTTCCGCACTCGAAGTCGAACTGAAACCTTTTCATAAGGTCATCATCATCACGTGGCGAGGTCGCTAAGCGATCTCTCTCGCTTTCGTATCCGAAACTTGTTGGGCTATCCCGACACAAATACGTGCATCAAAAGAAAGTATAATAATACCAGCTTATTACAACTTATTACCACTGCAGGGCAGAGGCCTCTTCTCATACATCGAAGCCATGAGCATCACTGATTACCACGCTTGCTCGAGGCGGGTTGGCGATTTCAGACTTACCTATACTAATTAGAAGTACAGGTTCCCTCACGATGTTTTCCTTCACGGATGTCAGTGACTCAAGTTAAACTTAGAAAGCAAAATGAATGTGTTTGCCGAAAATTATAATATCAAACTCAGCTCTAGCGGTGCAACATTCACCCTAATCCACTTAAATTAAATGAGATTCCGAACTGATTCATAGTGCGGACTGCACGCTTCCCCTTCCGTGACTAATCGTGGCCGGTCGAGGCATCAGAATCACGATACTGAGCCATATATCATATTTACCCTCAGAACCCCATAGTGTTTAAATGTAAACATATATCCTCACTTCATACTCCCAAGGGTCTGGTCAAATTATACAGGGTGTAAAAAGACACATCGCAAAGCCGTAAACTACGCATACTGTACGTATAGCTAAGTAGCTTTGCGCAAAAATTATTGCTGGGAACCGTTTTTTTTTTTTTTTTAATAAAAAAAAACAAGTTTTTATTGCGCGCAATGTAACGCGAACCCACGCTTGAATGAACGGATTCAGTGTTAGTTAAGCTCCGCCCCTACGCTACGTAGGTAGGTACTTGTTGTTCATTGCGTTTTTGTAACTTCAAATGCGTAATCTGTTAAGATAAATCTAAAATTCAGGTAATGTTTGTTTGGAAAAAAGTTTCGTATTATCGCATAGAATTCATTTTCGTGAAAAAGTAAAAAAAAAAAATGCGACTTTGACCTTCAATATCTCCAGAACCAGTGGATTCCCAGGTATGGTCTAGTGGAAAAAAATGATGCAAATAATGGGTAGAATATGTGGCTTTCGGCTTCGGAAAGTGTCTTTTTACACCCGATATAATAAAGGATCGAATTCGAGCAACACGATAGTTATTGGGTTTATAAATTACAAGCCGTGTGCTCGGCAAAAATAACGAACTTCCATACAAACTTTCATCCCCTATTTAACCTCGTTAGGAGATGGATTTTCGAAATTCCTTCCTTAGTGTTCACTTTCGTTATAAAAGGAACTCTTGCGCAAAATTTCATGCTTCTAGGCCAAGGAATGAATACTCACCTACGGCGAGGACTAAATAAGGCCTTCAACAGAGGCCCAGTAGCTCCTTATTTAGTCATGTGCCAGCAGTTTAGGACGTGCGTTGTCTGTGAGTGAATGAATTTAAGATTTTTATTGAGTAGATTCTTAAGTAGTCAAAAGTGTGATCAACAGGCTGGTAGCTACCGCCGACAATGGATGCTCCATCAAGTTGAAAGTCTTTTTGCTTTTTCACTGGGTCCCATATTCTCCAAAACGTTTAACTCGGTGCTGCTTTTAGTAGTGGTTAGATAGATCTTGCCGGCTTTTCTCCATAGAAAACGGCTAATTGGAACTGACGTTTCTTATCGTCCGTGTAGGTTTATGTGTAATAAAATATTTTGAACTTGTTTTTCTTTTTATTTCCATTTGAATTCAAACTCAACTACAGCATCCCGTGAGCTCTACCACTAATTTTGGGCTACGCTCGCCATGAATATACAGATCCATTCAAATCCATCGTCAACTTTTTTTTCTAAATTAGATGATGAAAACATCTCAAAGATACTCCTTGCCGACACGTATAGCTTTAAAAAAAAAATATAACCGCATTATTTTACGCAGCTTGTGTTAAAGCCAAGGTACAAGGGCACTTTCGATATATCAAAAGAGCCATTAATTGCGTCCCCCGTTTCCGCGACATTTGGCTAATGTCAGGGCCAGCCACCCCTACAGTTGGGGTAGCTAGTACGTAGGTAAGCGGTAATAAAATGTCAAACATTTGAGGTGAATTAAAGTGTAACAGCTATTTTGTTTAGGTTTTAGGACTGTACGTTCTAAGGCCCACTTTTAGCACTAAATGTGTTTAACGCTAAACTTATTTAAGACATCATTATTTCTTTATCATCTTGAAACTATTGACAGGAACAGAACGGTGTTTTTAAATTCTTTTAGCACTAAACGTATTCACTGATTTTGGGTGTAAAGTCGCTTGTAGACGCACGTTTTTTCCATCGGACCACGGACCGTGTTTGTCATATTTGTATGAGATGGCCACCGTTCCGGCGTCCGATGCATGTGCACACATTCATTATAAACCTTAAACCACCGCGAATCCGGCAAAAAAAAAACGTTCATATGTGTGTGATATTTGTATGAGTTTTTCATATTTGTATGAGTTGGCCACCGTTCCGTTGTCCGGTGAAAAACAGGGACGTATACAAGCGGCCTAAGTTCTCAAAGATTACTGGCGAAATATGGATCTGTTTTATTTTCAAAATATTACTTTGCCTTCATTTTTAAAACATTCTCCGTGTTTATTTAAAAACATTATAAATTGCGGTAAATTGGGGATCCAATTAACTCGTAAGGTAGATCATAAGCCCAATCAATACCTTGTGATCGGCATCTAATAAAATCAGTATTTTGCCCAGTTAATAAACAATGTTTATTCAAATAAAAACAAGGAAAAATAATTGTCTTGGTAACACTTTTGCTTAAAACAATTATAAATAATATTTATCAATAACAACTTTTCTTACATAATTTGGTAGTACTAAACATTTTAAAAATATTAACAAAAATACAATATCTATGTACATATTTAGAATAAAAATTACTATACACTGATTCGAATTGAGCGTAGTTTTTTATGTTCCAAGTTTGAAAAAGATACGCATACGAACATCGCTTGCGACTCTGATAAAATAGGTACTTATTAGGACATGTCCCTATTAATCTATGTATGAATAATAGAGCATTTCATAATCATTTTTTTTTTTTTACAAAAATATTCTTTTATGTTTTTTTTTTGTGAATTTGTGTTACTTACGTCGTTATCACAGACTGCATCTACAACTTTACTAACGAAAAGAACACCTATTTGCATCACCCATTTGGATTACTAGTTTTTTTTAAACTTTTATTTACATACTATTGCAGAGTTGTCATACAACCGTCGAAAGCATTTTAATCCATGAATGCCAATTCCCGTAAATAAGGACGTTCAAAATCGAGTCCCAATTTAATCTCAGCGATATCAATGTCAAAAACTTGTTAAAAATGTGGGAAAATTACAGCTAAGTATTTTAGACGGATTGAGACAAAGAATTCGAACGTTCTTAAAAATACGGCAAGTACCCTTTGATTGATATACGATATCAAGTCGCTACGTCGCCGTTTTAGAGAAAAAAGGTTACAGACCGATACTAATATGGTATGATACAAATTAATGTCGAGTCTTTGTAAGGATAAATACTGCGAAGACATACACTATAACGCAACGTGTTTGATCATCTTAGTGCGTTTGGCAACAACAAGCAAAAAAAAATGTTGCTATGTTGATGTCATGATCACAACAAGGGCCTTCCTAGTTAACAAAATAATTCCTACATATCACATACAACTATATCCAAGTGAAACGAATTCCATCAAAGCCTCTCAGGCTGTCGACAAACTTATCAGTACAAAAAGCTATTACTTTATTTCACTACATTTTGTATAAAAAATCTAAAACATATAACCCTTCTTCGCACGCGGCTAAATAATTAATTTCTTTAATAATGTATTCCGCAAACTCTGTTGGCGGGCACAGCTTTGTCTGAAACAAAAAAGATTAATAGTTAAAGTGTGCGTCACGAAACAAGGCCGGCGGAATATTGTGGAACTACATTTTTTTCAATGCAATGTGATGCAATGACATAGACACTAGCGCCGCGTCAAAAGGACTTTAGTGGTGGCGCCGACTCTACTCTAGATGTCATCTTTAAGTTCTGCCTTTAGTTGCTCTAGTGTAGGTAAGTGCTACGGATCTTTACGCGCCTGAATAACATTGACAGAGGGCGTTACTGGTAAATATTTGTGAAAATGTCACAGAAATAGGGAAGGCAACTGTCAAAATGGGGCTGTCGTAGCTATTTCTCACAACAAGCTTTTTTGTTTTCCTAAATACTCCGAAATTGGAGTCCACCATTTTCTGACAGATCCTAAAATTAGGAGATTGTGGCAATTCGTAGAGATTTTTTTAAAATTATACTTTATTTTGAAGAAAATGATTACAAGGAAATATTTAAGGTTTGAAATACTGACACTTTCCATGTCAAAAACTTGATTTAAAATAATGAAATCACCGAAAATAACGAAATAGTAAAATAAAACCAAACTCTTGAATATGAACACGAAATGGAATGAATGAACGAAATGTCAAATTTATTGTAGTCCGTAAGAACCTAGCTATGGTCACGCCATCTACAATTAGCTTTGACCGACCTTCCCCGTTGTATCGAAAAACCAGGGCTCGGAAACGTTATTTAAAATAACGTTTTTAAAACGTTTCGAACAGTTCTCGTTCTTCTTTGTACAACATTTTGTTAGGAACGAAAACGAAATGAGAACATTTTCAAAGACCGGTTTATTCGGCCGGTAGCGATACTGGTTCGCCTTCTAGGTAATCATTAAAGAAATCACAAATAATTAAAGAAATTGAACTCACCAATCATTTTCGGGTACGGCAAGTTCAGATTATCCATAATACTGATGAACTCCTTCAAAGGTTTCGTCAACCTTGGGTTGTATTTCTTCTCCTCCCACACCGTGGTCGCTGTCTGACCCCTGTAGTCGTGTGCCGGGTACAGTTTGTAGTGGTCGGGTAGCGTGAAGATACGCTTATGTACCGAGTTGTATAGAACTTGTGGTGAACCTTCTTGGAAGTCGGTTCGACCACAGCCTCGGATTAGGAGTGTGTCACCCGTGAACGCTAGGCCCTGGAACAGAAAATTTTACATTTTAAAACAACATCGTTTTAATAAAAATCTTAAATGCATTTATTCATTCACTAACAGATAACGCACAGCCTAAAACCGCTTTTTTTTTTTTTTGAGGATGGGAAATTATCAAATAACTTCTCCCGCTCTGGGTGGAGCGGGAGGGCGTGTCAGACTTTTACTGACTAAAACCCACCCGTGTTCCTTCCGTTGCCTGTGTGCCGGGGTTGCGATATCCCTTTCAGACAAACCCGCAACCCCGGCAGGCATTGGCCCTTCCGGACCCCGTCAGTTGGTGCTGACATCTCTTTGAGGCGCGCGTGGAACACAACGCGCCGTCGACCCGGGCCTGGTCCCTATCGGACGGCGAGCTACCCATTGCTCACCGTCCGCAAGCCCGCGCCTACGGTGGCCGGAAGTCGGCTCTCAACTCCCGACGCCCGGGGCGTCTCCTGCGGCGACTAGGGGCGTAAGGGCGCGAATCTTGCCTCTCCCTCGCGCGCTCCGCCTCCTCCTTCGCAAGCATTACTGCTTCGCAGAAGGAGGTGACGGCCTCCCATGCCCTCTCGCTCCGGACCATGGCCTGAACCAGGGCCGGACGCGAGAGATCGCCGCCGCCGATCGCCTCCGTGAGGACACGGCGGTGCTCCGCCCAAGCTAGGCAGACCTCCACCGTATGCTCCACCGTGTCCTCCGGGCGATCCACACAGTGGTGACACCCGGGCGTTTCCTCCCGCTTTATCCTGAACAGGAACCTCCCGAAACAACCATGTCCGGTGAGGACCTGTGTCAGGCGGAAGGTGAGGACGCCGTGGCGCCTCTCTAGCCACTCCTCAAAGAGGGGTCTTATCGCCACAATTGTGGCGTGCCCAAGCCTAAAACCGCTGGGTCTAGAAGCATGACATTTTGCACAAGAGTTCCGTATATAACGTAAGTGAGCAATAGGGAAGGATTTTTTTAAATTCATCTGTTACAGGGGTCAAATAGAGGATGATAGTTTGTATTGTTCGACATTTTTCCCGATGGGAAATTCCATCGGGCACAAGGCTTGTATCTCAATAAAATCTTGATAGCCCAGTCAAAATCGACACAAAAAAGGCAAACGTCGCAAACGCGCATGTAACTACGATTTTTAATATGTTGTTAGGTCTCTTTTAGGTACCGCAGTTTTTGGAGCGCGGGAGTAGCACAAGGTGTTCAGGGTTGCAAACATGGGTATAGTCTACTCTCAGGAGACCTAACAACATGTAAAAATCTTAGTTCCATGCGCGTTTGCGATGTTTGATGTTGTTATTGACTGGGCTATGTCACAATTGACAAGATTGACCATGAAACATTAAAAAATAAATATCTCCGCGCATGACTCGTTTTTGTCGATTCATCAACGTCGAACCAGCGATTAACCTTGGTCCTAATGCGAAAGGTTAAAGATTAATAATCTGAATTCGTTACCAATACAAATTACAAATTGCTATATTTTTAACAATACTAATACCACATTGTCCCTGTGGACCAAATCCCGACTCTGATGGAGGCCGGACGCCGCCTCTCAATTGGCTTAGGGGCGGTTTACGTGAAGTTCCAGGGTCGGAACGGTAGGTTCACCGACGTTCCTCAGGGATGGGACCCCGCCACGGGAACCGTCTGCGAGGCGCTGACTCAGCCGCCGCAGGCACCAGCAGGGGAGTCCACTCCCCCTACACACAACCCGGTAGCATCCGCGGCTGAATCTGCTGCCGCAGAGTCACCCGCCCTTGCCGCCGCCATCGTGGGAGCCGTCCCTTCATCGGGCGAGGAACGACATTATCCTGTCCCCGGCTTCGGGCCCGGGGGAGGACGGTTTCGACGAGGGCGACCTGTTCGCCGGGCTTAGACTTGGGGGGGACGACGAGGGCTCGGCCAGCGATGGCGTCCCTTTCGTCACCCTGTAGAGTCCTCCAGGCAAACCTCCACCACAGTCAGACCGCGACGGCTCAGCTCCGCAAGTGGCTGGAGGTACAACACACGGCCATAGCCTTAATCCAGGAGCCGTGGATTAGGGCCGGCCACATACAAGGACTCTCCAATCTTGGCGGTAAGCTCCTAGTCGCCTCAGATCACGATCACCCCAGATCGTGCATCTATGTCACAGGTAACCTCAAAACACAGCTCTTAACTGATTTCTGTTGCAGAGATGTCTCTGCAGTTAAGCTGATTATACAGCGTGACGATGCCAATGAGGTGGTGATCGTTTTTGTCTCGGCCTACATGCCCGAGGCGGAGGCGCCGCCTCCCCATGACCTCGCCCGTCTCGTGAGCCATTGCGAGAGGTGTGGGTTCGAGGTTGTCATTGGGGCCGACGCAAACGCTCACCACCAACTGTGGGGTATGGACACGCAGAACGAGAGGGGTAAGGCCTTGGTTGACTACTTATTCTCGACTAACCTATCCCTACTAAACACTGGCTCTGAACCAACATTCGTAACCAGACGAAGCCGCACAATAATTGACCTGTCTCTGGCAACGGAGAGCGCGGCGGAAATCATCACCGAGTGGCAGGTTTCCAAGGAGGCCTCCTGCTCTGATCACAGGTGGATCCGCTTCGACATTCAGGTCTGTGTGCCACCGACACCACCACGGCGAAACCCGCGCAACACGGATCGAGCCAACTACACACGCAACCTTGATTGCAAGCTTGTGACATTAAACAACCCCTCGACATTTGCGGACACAAAACAGATTGAATCTCAAGTAAGTCACCTTACTAACTCAATCATAGACAGCTATCAGGCTGCATGCCCGGAGACCACGCCGCGCAAAACACCGGGTAAACAACCATGGTGGGGCGCTGATCTGGAGCGCAAGCGCAGCAAGGTAAGAGCAGCTCTGAATAGAGCCATGAACACATGTGCGGATGAGGACTGGGACAACTATTACGCGGCCAAATCCAGCTACAAAAAATGCATCAGATTCAGGAGCACCTCAGGATGGCGCAAATTTTGTGGCAGCATTGAATCTTGTCAACAAGCTAACAGGGTAAGGAAAGTCCTGGCGCAACGGAATACATCAGGGCCCGCCACCCTCCGCAAACCCGATAACACACTCACGTCGACGCCTGAAGAAGCAAGACGCGTCCTAATCGAAACCCACTTCCCTGGATGTGTCTTCGCACAGGTAGTTGACTGGCAAGATGAAATCCAAACGCCATCGGACAATGATTGGAGTTACGCAAGCAGGGTGATCACGTTGGAGAAACTCCAATGGGCCATCCGGAGCTTCCATCCTTTTAAGGCAGCTGGTCCCGATGGAGTGTTCCCTGCCCTACTACAGTGGGGGGGCGCCTCTGTCGCTATAAGACTGGTGCCATTAATGAGAGCGTGCCTGGCCTTTAGATACGTTCCTAAAGGATGGAGGGAAGTGAAAGTAATATTTATCCCCAAGCCAGGTAAGGGTGACTACACAAACGCCAAATCCCACAGACCAATAAGCCTGACTTCCTTTCTCCTAAAAACTCTGGAAAGGCTATGTGATAGGGAGCTGAGGGACGGCGCTCTTAAAACCATACCGCTACATGGTAATCAGCACGCATACAGCTCAGGTAAGTCGACCGAATCTGCTCTTCATCTGGTAGTCAGCCAGATAGAGGACGCGATTCATCAAAAGGGCACCTGCCTGGGCACTTTTATAGACATCGAAGGAGCCTTCGACAAAACCAACTTCTCCAGCATCAGTAGCGCCCTCTCCAGACATGGAGTAGAACAGGTACTAACGGACTGGATTACAAACATGTTAAGCAAACGAGTGGTTCGCCTTGAGGATGAGCAGCAGTTGGCCATGATAGCCAGAGGCTGCCCTCAGGGAGGAGTTCTGTCCCCCCTTCTATGGAATCTGGTAATTAATGACCTCATCACCAAACTCAACGCCAACCGCTATTACACGATAGGGTATGCAGATGACCTCGCAATCCTTGTATCGGGGAAGGTGACGGGAACGATCTGTAACCTCACTCAGCAAGCACTACGTATCGTAGAAAGTTGGTGCAGGAAATTTGAACTATCAGTGAACCCCACTAAAACTGAACTAGTCATGTTTACCCAAAAACGAGCATTAGGCCCATTCTGTCTACCGAAACTGTTCGATACAGAGCTTCAGTTGGCCAGCGAGGTCAAGTACCTTGGGGTCACTCTAGACAGTAAGCTAAACTGGAGTAGCCATGTAGACAACAAGCTAAACAGGGCCTGCATCACCTTCTGGCAATGCAGGAAAATGATAGGTAAGAAGTGGGGCCTATCCCCCAAAATCATACTGTGGCTGTACACAGCTGTGATCCGCCCCATGATCGCCTACGGGGCCGTGGTCTGGTGGCCCCGCACACAGCTGGTTACAACCTCCAACAAACTACAACGCCTGCAGAGACTAGCCTGCGTTGCGACCACTGGCTGCATGAGGACTACTCCGACTGCGGCAATCGAAGCCATGCTGGGTCTAACCCCGCTCCATCTGTTTATACAGCAGGAGGCGACGATGGCGGCGGTGCGTCTTAAGGCAATTAATCTCTGGGGTAAGAGAAACACACAACACACCGCGCTGCTCGAGGGACTCAATTCTGAGTTCCCTATTACGAAAGCCATAAATGATCGGGTGCCCAAACAATTTATCTTCGATAAAAAATACAGGATTCAACTTCATGAGGATCACCGATGCGAGGGTTTACGCCCCACAGAGCTACGAATCTTCACCGATGGATCCAAAACAGGTAGTGGCACAGGTGCTGGAATCTTCTCGGAGGACTTCAACATACAGATAGCCACACCATTGGGGGTCCATAACACAGTGTTCCAGGCCGAATGTATGGGTATATCTCTTGCCGCTTTAGCCATCATGGCCAGGGAAGTTAAGGACCACTCGATACGTATACTCTCAGACAGCATGGCTGTTCTGCTAGCGCTAAACAGCCACACTGTTGACTCTGGGCTGATATACGAGTGCCACCAGCGCCTTAACCAGGTGGGTAGCCTCAATAATATTACCATTCAATGGATCAAAGGACACAGCGGTTCGCGGGGCAACGACGCAGCCGACGAACTTGCCAGAAGGGGGTCGAGCATGGCACCAGTGGGGCCAGAACCCATTGCGCCACTCCCCTTCGGGTACCTACGCACTCTGGTAAGGAAACGAACCAGGGACCAACATCACAAACTTTGGTTGGACCACGGTGAGTGCAGGCAGGCCAAGGAGGCACTCCCTACAATTGATGGCCGCTTCACGAAACAGGTTCTCCGACTAACTAAACAACAGCTGCGTACAGTCACTGCAGCTGTAACTGGCCATGGGTCATTTAATAAACACCTCTTTGTCATAGGAGTCACAAACAGTCCGCTTTGCAGAGCCTGCATGGAGGACGACGAGACAGCAGCTCATGTGCTGTTATACTGCCCGGTGGTCGCCACATACAGGGCAAAGTACTTCGGTAACCCAGGTACCCTACGTGAGATTGTCAGTGACACCAAGGCGCTGCTGGCCTTCTTTGAGGAGCTGGGGTGGATCGAATAACCGATTTTCCCACCCGTACGCAAAATACGCGCTTAGTCGTGGAGTTGCGGATATCAGCCCGTATTACCTATTACCTATTACCTACCACATTGTTAGTCTATCGCCACCTTAGATTTTTCGGCACCAGATCTGGGGGGGAGGCGGGGACTTCAGGGGGTGCCAAATTCAAGCGTAGCACACAAGTGCACAACCCAGTACACATCTCATTTATTGCAACTTTGCAATAAATGAGATGTGCAGCACATACAATTTCTTTTTTACAACAGTTTTGGCACCCCTGGCGCATTGACGATCTCTAAAATTTGATGAATATGTCGCTGCCAACATTTACATTTCGAGAATATTTGAATTCGCGGGGTACCGTAACGCATCTCCCATTAAAGATTGGCGGGGGGCGGCCCGGGGCAGACGGCAGTTTTTGCCCCGCCAAATAAAACTCTATATACGGGGCTGACATTTTTAGTGAACAGAGTTAGACAAAAAAATCTTTTCAATCATTCAAACCATCCTTTTCATGACAAATGTAAGCAAAGCGTCCGTGTGTCCCGGAGGGGCCGATCAGATGCGTGTATATCTATCATACCACTAACCTGTACATCAACTATTACAAACTATATGAACTGACCTGTTCGTGAGAGATGTAAGTAAAGCATCCATTAGTGTGTCCCGGAGTGGCCGTGGCCAACAGTTTGTGTCTACCGAAGCACACCACATCGCCGTCAATCAGGTGCATGTCTGCATCAGCACCGGAATCCTTGCCTATCACACTCTTGGTGTCGGGCAAAATAGCCTTCAGCTTGCCTGTGCCAGTTATGTGGTCTGCGTGCATGTGGGTGTTCACTGGAAAAGACAAAAAGTACATGGTCAATCATCATGGTCATGGATAACATCATGAGGAAACCGGCTTGCCTGAGAGATATTTCTCGACGCCATGTGAAGCTAAGTCAAAGGCCCATAAAATCTCTGACACCCGGTTAGTCACGAACAAAAAACGTGGTCAGTCCATCAATTTATAGTATTGTTACGCCTGTAAGGGGTAATGTGAATTACGGTCAGTTTTCAGGAAGCTTTATCCGGTAATTTCTAAAGAAATTAACACCAAATAAATAAACAATGAGTTCCGAGTTAGTTACGATATCTCAGCGTTAGTTGAGGATAGTTTACGACCAATGTGAGTCACTGGCTGGACCGTCTGATTTCGTATTTTCTAACAAAAAATGGAGTAATTAATAATTGTTTTATTTTGTGATGAGCAATATGCTGATCCGCAGATTTGCACGTTGTACGACGCAAGTCAAAATAACCCTTTTCAGAGCATAATATATATTAAATACACAGATAAAATGACAGGGATTCTCGTAAAGTCCTAGTGGCGCCCGGAGGCGTTGGTTTCCGATACTAATATCACGCTTGTACTCCCGAACAAGTTAATATTCATTCGCATTAACTGCGAAAACGAATTCTGACTTTCTTTAGAATAGAAAGAGTCGGAACACAGTTGTTTTGCATAAGCGGATATTGCTCATACAAGTATTTAAGGAAAGGCAATGGTAATTATGTAGCGTCTGAGTAATAGAATTCTGGCGAATAAATCAAGTAAATACTGCGATCAGGAAAATAAAATATCGGAATAAATTATACATTTTTATTTTTGTTATCGGGTAAAACGAGCTCATGAGTAATAAGTTAGTTCAGTTCATCACTACCAGTGCAAAGACATAATTTAAAGATGTCAAACGGGTATGTACGATCTCCCGATTAATCGAGATATTATTATACGACTATGCTTACGCAGTCATATCTCGTTTGAAATAAAATTACCAGGTTATATCGCTGATGTCGCTCATCGCATATTCGGCAGGCGCTTACGTAGTGACGACCAGCTACCGATACTTCCTTTAGGGGTCGTCCATAAATCACGTGAGGCTCGAAAGGGGGGAGAGGTTTCGGAAAAAAACACGACATGTCACAAGGCACCCTGTGATATTTCGTGATTTTTCTCGTGGTGTAGTGAGATATCACGTGTAAGTATTTATTTTTTCGTTTAACGCGCATTTTTAAATCGAAAACCGCCCCCCCCCCCCCCCCGCCCCCCCAAATAATATATTTGTTTATTTTTTTCTATTAAAAGAAAAAAAATACACGTGACTTTGGGTAGAGGGGAGCGGTTAGTCTAACAACTTGGGGGGGGGGGTAAAAAGTTGCTAAACAACATCACGTGATACCCTTATGTTGTTCGATTTTCAACGCTTGGCTCATGAGCGCGCAGAGTTTAAAATCGAATGTACAATAATATTTAGGCATTAGATCCCCCCCCCCCTGTATAAGATAACGGGTTTACTCACTGGCATAAATCAGCTTGAAGTCCAACTCCTTTAGAAGCGCGGCGTCCCTCTCGGCATGCTCAAGCACAGGGTCGATGAGCACAGCATCACGCGTAATATTGTCGCCCAGCAAGTAAGTGTATGTGCTGCTTACTGTGTCGAACAACTGGAATAGAAAGGGATAGAAATTTAGAACAGTAGAATGAACTTCTCATGCCGTTGTAAAAATATTAGCTAGTAATTTTACGTTACACGTTCGTGTTTGGATCACAGAAATTTATACGTGTTCCAAATTTAGGTGTAAAAAAGGCATTTGGAAAGTTTCCTAAAAAAAAATTACATCTAATATAACTACATATAAATATTCGGTGTTACGATATAAATTATTGCATTTCATAATCAATATTTTAGTTCATTAGTTAGCCACATTTCAAATTTCCATACATTATTATTGCCAAATGAATCAAAACAGGTAAATATTAGACAGCTTTGTGCGACGCTGACAACTTTTAGAATAAGCGCTCTTAAAGCGGGGATTATTACTTAAAACTGTGTTCAATAGTTCAACATTTGATATTATGAAACTGCTTTACCGGTTAATAAGATTATCCTAATCACACTTCACAATTACGTATTGTATTCGAATTTATAGAGAACTCTTTGTCTTATCGCTTTTACTGAAGACGACTAATGAACTTGACTTATTCAATAGGTACCTATTCATATTAGTACTTAACGGCTATACCTACCTAGACTGAACCAGAGATTCTTATATTTCCAATTTAAATAATATGGCGAAAAATTTATGACCACGGCTTACACAGACTCAATGAAAACAAATCTTATGATTTATAATTAATGGATGTATATTAGCATTGTGCAGTTAATTACCTATAGGAATGTCATTCACATGTCAATAGACATGTAGGTATGAGTAGAGATTTATTGATGAATGAAATATGAATGCTTGGAAACATGCTGGTCCTGCTCCATAGGACAATTTAGAGTCTAGACAAAATCAAACTGGTTGCTAAGTTAATTATATAGTTTGTTATTTTATTTTCTTTTTATAACACTGATTTTACATTCTGTGATTACTTGAACTCACACACTGACTTATTAGTATTACTTGTTAAATGTTAGGAATATCGTATAATTTTGCAATGTTTGTAAGTATGTGAGCACCATGTATCTATCACATAATAAATTTATCTGTCATTGCTTCATTTTTCATTCTTTTTACATATCGTGGTATAGTAATCTTATTCTAGATGCATCGTCTTCACATATAATTATATGATTAATGTATACAAAATATTGTAAAAACATTTTAAAAGAGTAACGGTGGAGTTTCTTGCCCATTCTTCTCCATACGAGAACTACCTTTTGGAAGGGGCGACTAGAATCAATTCTATTTTGTGTAAAATTGACGTTCAAAAGTGCCTCTTATGTGCCTAATTGAAAGAAATTGTTTGACGTTGACTTTATGACATTTATTATTTAAGCAGTAAGTTTCAATAGGTATGATGCCTGGGTAAAAAAAAAGAAATTCTAATTAGTCCGTCAGACAGATAATAAAAAAATATTTGACACGTATTTTTTGCTTTATCACATTAATAAAAAAATACTTAGATAAAACGCATTTTAAGTTGGGGAGTGGGGGTCGCTACGTCACAAGTAAGTATAAAGTCTACATACTCGTGACGTCATGGCACATTTTAACTCAATGTATCGCCGTAATCTTTAGAATACGTAAAAAAAGAAAAATACGTGTCCAATATTTTTTTATAACCTCCATAACGGACTAAAAACAAGTTTTGTCATCATCCCTCTCACTTTTTAATTATACTCACTAGTTTAAGTAATCCTGTTTTCACCTTTCTCAAACAATTAGCATTAATTGTTTTTAATAAAATGATGAGAAAGACAATATTATAAAAAAATAGTTTATAATATTACTTGTTTGATAAACATTCGTGTGCATATCTCACCAGACAAGATAACCATATTATCTATTGTTCTCCATAACGTAACATTACATCACGCCTGTACCTATTTCTTGAGGCAGGCAGAGGTGTAGGTATAGAACAATCACTCTTCGTCAGGTAATGATATGCCCCATTATGATATAGGGGTGAGCCTTTTGTATTTGTTCTCATTTTTTTTTTTTTCTTTTTTTTGCAATAGCTTCCGCCAGCGGCTTGCCCGCGTGATATCTTTATAAATAATAGCGTATGTTCCTCAGTGATAATATAGCATTCTACTGGTGAAAGATTTTTTTAAAATCGGTCCTGTAGTTTTTGAGTTTATTCATTACAGACGAACATACAAAAAATTAACTCTTTTCTCTTTATAATATTAGTTTAGCATATCACAATCAGCCTATAACATTCCCACTGCTGGGACACAGGCCTCCTTTCGGTGAGAGGGGAGTGCGCTGTAATCCACCACGCGAACCAAGTGCGGGTTGGTAGATGTCACATTTTTGATTTTTGGTTCCTTGTCATGACGGTTTGCTCACGATGTTTTCCTTCACCGTTTTGAGAGCAGTGATGATGAAATAATTTACACAAAATAAAATGCCTGTCAAGGCAAAGCCTAGTACCTAGGACTCGTAAGTCGCGGCCGTTACGACTGGGCCACCACTGCTCCTAAATTATTTATTTCGCCTTATTTAACCATTGGATGAAAACTATACAGGGTGGCAGGGACATCGACGCGAAAACTGATACCATGGATTCAGTACATGATTCTGAACCCCATGGGTTGACCTTTTTCGTCGGTCATTAAAAAATTATCAGCTGTTTCATAGAAAAGTGCAAAAGTTACGCAGTCAAAAACTATGGAACAGCAGATTTCTTTTTTAATAACCGACGAAAAATTTCAACGTGGCGAGGTTCAGAATCATGTATTGAATCCATGGTATCAGTTTTCGCGTTGATGTCCCTGCCACCCTGTATAGTAACTAACTACCTACAACTCATTCATTCATGGTTGAATTCAAAAGTCATTTATTCAAACTAGGCTGATAATCAGCACTTTACGAACGTCAAAATTACATAAGACAATCCCTCAAAACGCCCACCGTTCACCACTTTCCTAGTGCTTTAGCTGAGAAGAAGAAGTGGCGCAACAAACTCTCCAGCAGCAAATGGTTTACTAACTAATGTTACGGTTGAATAGATTTTGAAATTCACGATAAAGCCCTTTTCCTTACGTTACCTACACTTTATCACAGAGTGTAGTCATAAAACGTACTTTCATGAAACATTCACTGCCGCTGAAATCAATTCCTTTCCCGTTTTACGTGTTACGGAGATATCAGATAATTATATCGATTAGATAAACTGATAACTTAACAAGCAAGATTTATTATTGTAACAAAAAAGGTTAAAAAGTACTAGCTTCTGCCCGCAACTTCGTCCGCGAGCCCTTCCTTAAGAATTGGGCTATCAAATAAATAAATAAATATTTATTCAGTATTAAAATTGGTAAAATATTAATAACGTAAAAGACAAAATTATTTTTTAAATCCGACTGGCAGTTCCGGAGATTACCCCCTACATACAATCTTACAAACAAACAAACATAACCTCTCTATAATATTAATATAGATGAGAGTCCAAAACAGACAGACAGAGGTCCAAAACGAGGTTAAAATAGCCTCTCGTTAAGGCATTTCTAAAATACCCCAATGTATGTTTACCGATTATTTATAACTAGTGACCCGCTTTCTACAACTTGACAAAAAAATCTAGATTTCTTAAGTAAACGTAACTTTAATATTAACGTATTATACAAATTAACCTTTCGGAATAAATTCTCTAAACGATGGTGAAAACCTCAACAAAATCTGTTGCGTGGTTTAGACGACCAACGCGGACATACAGACAAACACGAAAAGCGACTTTGTCTAGCTTTATAATATGTAAAGATTTAGGAGAAAACAGCTCAAAGGGAAACATTTTGTTCGATAAAATTCAGAGGTTTTTAGGGAAGCCATTGGCAATGACTTCTAAAAATCGCTTTGGAGCACTGTAAGCGGGCTAACCTACACCCTAATTGCGTAACACACGATCAATCACAATCTGTTTCATTTTGACAGTTCAACAAAATTCATTGCGTTATTTAAGTTGTTGAGCCGACAACATTTTCGAACATATGAAGCAATGAATTAGCATTATCCTTCAAAAATTATTCATCATGATTCGTCAGTATTAACAAATGCTTACCAGTTGGAGGTGGAATGTTTATTAAACTAAATACTCATTGAAGCCAACATGAAACTTATGTTTTTTATAACAGTCGCTCGCAAGTGAAAAAGTAAACTCACATTTATGCATAATATTATTCTAACATCACGCCTTCTTCTGGTTAGGGTCGGTAGAGATGTAAATTCAAAATTCAAAAGTCATTTATTCAAACTAGGCTGATAATCAGCACTTTTCGAACGTCAAAATTACATAAGACAGTCCCCCAAAACGCCCACCCTTCACCACTTCCTAGTGCGTTAGCTGGGAAGAAGAAGTGGCGCAACAAACTCCCCAGCACCTAGATTTATTAATTTTCTACTTTATCGACAGAGTTAGGATATCATCCTACTGCTTGAGGTAGGATATAATCCTACTGCGTGAGGTAGGATATTATCCTACTGCGTGAGGTATGATATCAGGTTAGGGTGCCAACCCTACTATGTAAGTGTTATGTTGTAACCTTAATTCAGAGAGTAAAAATATATGAGACATTTAAAAAAACCTGTTAATAAAGGTTTATAGTAGCACATGATTGTCAATTCAAAGAATAAAAATGTTTTTGAAACATACCTACCTATTTTTAAATTTTTTGCCAGCTTCTATATTTTTACAGGCAACGCAGGGTTCGATAATACTATATTTTATATGAAAAAAAGTTGGCAACCCTAGATATTAGAGGTATCCTTCCTCACGCAGTCACGCCCTACTTGCTTTGGGTACAGTTCTAAACACTAACTTGCTACTGAGAATATTCTGTTAGAAAAGACAAATCTTACCCGATCTGGAAAATCATACTGTACTGTGTTTACCTACTTTAGACCTGGTAATCCTGGTACTGTTTTAAAGTATTAGGAGCTTGTAACAGAATTAACAGATGTGAAAATATGAAAATCTAATACAGCTTATAAATAATATTTCATTATAATTATATTTAAAATATAATTGTAATGTGCTTTTAATATTTGTAATTTTGTCATTCTCTATTAATATTTGTCATTCTCTCTTTGATATTTGTCTTTTTCTGAATATATATTACAATGTAATACCATACCCTGTAGGTATACAAAATGTATCAGAAATGTTATGTTTTTTTTAATACTTAATTTAAATATGTAGGTACTTACAAAATTTTGTAAGCCAAATTGTAAAATTTGTTTTAGGATATGTGTAAGTAATTTAGCGTTGATAGAATTTGTTATCGAATTTTAATTAAAATCAAATCAAATATATTTATTGTGTAATTCTGTTACTGTATACTGTAATAATTGTAACTCTGATATTCAATTAAATTTAAGATAGGTACCAACTTTATGATATTAACACGCTGCCAACGGCAAAATAGTGATCTATATATTTTTTATTTACACCCACCCATTTACAAATAAATATTTTGACTTTGCAGCTTCACCAGCGTGATATCTTTATAAATTATAGCATATGTTACTCAGTGATAATATAGCATTCTACTGGTGAAAGAATATTTAAAATCGGTCCAGTAGTTTTTGAGTTCAAGCAAACAAACATACAAAATATCAAATCTTTTCTCTTCATATTATTAGTTTAATAGTACCTAGCTAAATTCATATATGCAATTTAAGCATCAGATCATGCAATTTAATAAACAAACAATACATACCTGTCTAAAAAAGAAGTCAGACCCTTTATCCATGGCTGAAGACATCATTCGCACTCGAACACAAGTCTTGGACAAAGTACACACCGCGCCGGCAACGCGCCAACCACGGAATGACAGTTGTTGCAGCATCCTGCGACAAATAACAGGCCACTATAGTTGGCGTATTTGTACAAATACTGGCGTTATTTCATTAAAACAAAACTGAACTTTATTAATTAGACATAGGGTATATTTTGTATTGATTGAAGTAAGGCGAATAGTTGGTCGCTTAGTTAAGTGCCAGCATTACACAATCATCATTAGTTCTTGCACCTCAACTCAAAGATGTCGTTACTTGCCATTATTTTATCTTGTTAGTAGACATAGATGATGGTTCATTTCTAGTTTTCAGATAAGTAATTAAATAAATATGTAAATAACAAAGGTAAATACTTAATCATAGCTCTTGTTGATTATTCTAGATGAGTCAATATTGGGCAATTGAAGTATTTTTTGTTCTTATGGTTTTTTAGCCACAAAAGTGAAGGCCAACCGGTCGTTGTGGCGCAAAGGGACAACTCTGAGAATCCAGAAGCAGCACCCTAATTGCGTAACACACGATCAATCACAATCTGTTTCATTCTGACAGTTCAACAACATTCATTGCATTATTTACGTTGTTAAGCACACAAATTTTTCGAACATATTAAAAGCAATGGATTAGCAATATCCTTCAAAATTACTCAGATTGTGCTCAGTACGCTTAGCATGACCACAATAGAAACACGGGTTTTGTCGACGGAAGAATAGACATAATGACAGATAAACAATCACAATCTGTCATTCTGTCTATTCTTCCGTCGACAAAAGCCGTAGAAAACCAGTTTCTATGGTTGTCATGCTACGCGTGCAGGTGCTGGTGTTCAATCAAACGAAGTGATTAAAAACAAACATAAAATAAACTACATTTTTTATTGCTTAAATAATGTATCCGCTAAATGAACATCTTTTTATGTTATTATGCGTTTCCTTTTAGAGTTCCGTACCCAAAGGGCGAAAACTGGACAATTATTACTAAGCCTACGCCGCGCGCCGTCTGTATGTCAGTCTGTCCGTCTATCTGTCACATGGCCATTTCTCCTTAATATTAGCTAGTTGAAGGAACACGTGTAACTATAGGCTCTATCATGGGAACTAATAAATATAATAGAAGGTTAACTGTTACGGTTTTGTTTTTGCTACTTAGCCCACAGGGGTTGTCAAAAGAACTTACTTAATCGTCACTCGTGGAGGAACTAGGGTTGCCAACCATACTGTTAAACACAGTATTATACTGTTTTTCACTCTAAAATACTGTTTACTGTTCAACAAAAATAAAGTATATTAATATACCTACTGTTTTCATTGATATCCAAAGCTATACGAAGTCGGTGGCAAAAAACTAAATTACAAAACCAAAGACATCGACTACCGAAATTAAAGTTACCGACCTATTTTTCATTTCGTATTGTTTTTCTTTTTTTGAGGCAGCCGTCTATTTTTTTGTAAAGATGTTTTTTTCCGACACACCTACTCATTATTTTTCCGAAATACCTACCGTTTATTTTCCGACTTTGACCACGTATCTTCTACAAAAAGTCTGCAACCCTCGAAGGAACTAAAATATTTTGCAGTTAATAATTTTATTATAACTGGGAAAGCAGTAATAGAGCATTTTGGCAGAAATAACATAAGTAGTAAGTACCTACTGTTTCTGATAAGTAATTTATATTTAGGTACACACACACATGGGACTTGAAACATGACTCGCGAAATGAGGGTACTATAGATACCTAAACCTCTAATCTCTGCCTGACCGTTCGGGATTACAGGCGTGATGTATTGTTATGTGCTATTGATATCTTACTTGTGTAGTAAACAAATATGACATGTGTATTATATCGAAGGCGATAATAATATCGTCGCCGTGCAGTGAAAACCTCGTGATTTTTTTTTTTTTTTTTTTTTTCTTTATTTGTTTATAGAGGGTTTGATCAGTATGACCATGCCACCCTCATAGGGGCATTCTATAACTACCTACGCTTAATACCTAAGTTTACCACTTTGTATAATTTTTTGGCTGTCCTGGACAAGGGAGCAGCCAAGATACAGTTATACATGCCAACATTAATAGAATTGAAATCGTTTTCTATGAAATAGTTACTCCTCTCAACCTCGTTCCTGACACATTCCGCTAAAATATGAGTGGTATCTTCTACCTTATCACACTCAGAACAATTGGGTGAATCACTCTTTCTCATTAAAAAGGCGAAGCTATTCAACGGAACATGTCCCGAACGTAGTCTGAAAGCAGTAACAATCTCATTTCGGTGCATATTCGCTGTCCCGTCTGTATTAGTCTGTCCCGTCTTCCTTGGTTTGTGGGAACAGTCCCACAAACCAAGGAAGACGGGACAGACTGTGCTGAATGGTTTTATACCAAATTCCCTTACTTAGTGACCTCTCATCAAAGTATTCTTTCCATAATTCTAAACCTTGTTCGCGAACTCGATACAAGAGGTCACTAAATAAGGGAACACATTCAACCGATATTCCATCTGTGATAGCCTCTTTTGCCAAGCGATCTACTTCCTCATTTCCATACAATCCTATATGGGATGGTACCCATTGGAGAACAATTCTCTTGTCTTGGATCTTACCAATAGAGTCCAAAATTTCATAGGCTATCGGTGCACCTCGACAACCTCGTGATTGCAATAAACGTTATTTTACAGGGAAGATAATAACTGTCTGAAGAATAGCCGTCATTGACGTTCTCTGATGTTCTCGTTAACAACGATAGAAGGCATTAGAAGCATCTTACATCTCACTGTCTTTACATGTTTTGTTCTAAGCATGCATTACGAGGTTTTCAACACAACAAATAAATAAAAAGAAAAGCAATTAATTTTCCTTTACGAGGTTTTCACTGCACGGCGACGATATGACAAATGAAAACACAGAAACAGTACAAACAACAAACACAGTACAGTATTGTACTATCGTTCTGCTTAAAGCTAGATAAGCGATTAAATACCTTTTCTCTCTCACTTATATACATTATTTTTTAGTTTTAATAAACACCTTTAGATCACTAGTATGAATATAAAAAATAAAAAATCGAGCCAGCCTTACAGCAGTCGCGTATGATTTGTACGAGTAACATCTGACATCTCACCTTGGTAATATGCAACATTAGGAGCGTTTATTCTGAAAGTGGGCAACATCGCAAATAGATGTCAAATATTTCGCTGTTTTAATTAATTTTGGAATATTACTGTATGGAAATAAGAAATGTGGCTAGCTAGTGAACTAGAATATTAATAATGAATTGTAATTTTAACAAATTTGATGTTGTAACCGTTTTAGGTGTATAAAAAGCATCTGGAAAGTTTCCAATTACTTTTTTTACATCTAAAACTAAATATTCGGTGTTACGATATTAATTATTGCACTTTATAATCAATATTTTTGTTAGTTAGTTAGCCACTTATCAAAGTTTCCATACAGTAATATTGCCAAATTAATCAAAACAGGTAATTTGCGACGTTGCCAACTTTTAGGATAACCGCTCTTAAAAAGCACCTTTAGACCGCTAATACGAACATGACAAAATAATTAAGTACTTAACAATTTACCTTAACTAAAATGACATAAGAATTTACCTTCAGTATTAAATAAGAATCACAATAACACAATACCTATTCCACACTTAACAACACTATTCAGGGAAAGTAAGAGAAGCAATGAATGTCCATGTATCATTCTCAGCCATTTATTAAATCACACAAGGAAAATTAATTAAGTAATACCATACGAGTGGAAACTACCTAGTCATCGACTCACAGTAGACATTTTGGTGGTTTGTAAATACCAGGTACGAAGCAGGCAAACCATCTATCTGCCTAGCCTTTTCCCAATTTTACATGGAGCGACTGACTGCCTCTGACCTCCACAACCCAGTTACTGGGTAATACGATACCCCACAGTAAGACTGGTTGTCAGACTTTCGGGCTTCGGACGACCCGTAACAACTGTCAAAGATCCACGAATGACAGTCGGGACCAACGGCATAACGTGCTTTCCGAGACACGGAGGGTTTTCGGTATGTAAAGATAGTCGCCCATCCACGGACCAACGAAGCAGACAAACCATGAAATAATAATAATAATGACAAACATAATAGGTTGATAATAGACCTGATGATGGCTGATAGAGATGTATGGAAAAGGGGTACACTACACATACATACATAAATACGAAAAACTTTATTCCGTCAGTCACAAATACGAATTTCAAAATACCGATTTTCATCATTCCGAATGGTTCAAAATGCCTGCTTGCTTGCTGCATGCCTGCTTGCATGTTGCATGCCTGCTTACATGTTGCATGCCTGCTTGCATGTTGCATGCTATTATATTATTTGACATTGTATTTGAATGATTGCATGTCCTAATAATTTTACTGTTACAGGTGTATAACCGTTGTAAATTAATAATAAATAAATATTCATAAATTCATTGGAAAATAATAATTAAAATTGTCAAAAATGTTTTTATAAAAATGTCAGAATCGTAAAAATAATAACAAATATAAATTGTATTATTATGTGCTAGATTGTGTTATTATTGTATATTTTTATGTGCGTACATTTTTTGTGAGTGTTGTAATATTTCATTGTTGTTATTAGTTTATGTTTTTATGTTGGTACTTCCTATAATTATGTACTTTGATTTATGCAATTGGTTTCGGCCGTGTAAATCAAATAAATAAATAAATAAATAAATAAATTATTTGTCTTGCTATTCAGTTTTACAAAGCGTTTTTATTTCGGAATTGTATTAATCGGTATTTTAATAATCGGAATTCGTATTTTTGATGTTTCGAATTATCATGAAGTCGGACTTTTTGTTATTCGATCTATTGAAACTCGATATTTTGAGAATAGTAATTTTAAATGTTAGGAATATTGAAATTTAGGAATTATAAAAATAGGAGTAATGATAAGTCGGAGTTTTTATATTCGGAATTTTGAACCATTCGGAATTATGAAAATCGGTATTTTGAAATTCGTATTTGTGACTGACGGAATAAAGTTTTTCGTATTTATGCAGTGTACCCCTTCTGGAGGTGTCGATCGGGCCACAAATAAATTAACTTCGTGCGAATTGCCTCAAGAAAAAAAATATTATTTAAAAGTGACGATTCGCCCGTTTCGGACGCGTATATTCGTGCAAATGAACCTGATGATCATATTTTCATAATAAAAGGTAGGTAACTAAAACTCAGAATAGTAGAACCTATTACCAGTAATCACACAGCAAAAAATTATACATACACATAAGTAGGCACCTTACTTTTCAAAATGAGTCTAAAAACAAATATATTTCAAACTTCTATTACTAATTGCCACAACCTCAGTTAACAGTATAAATTACAATACTGCAATACTTGTCGATACGCTAATAAAAAGAATAGTAATATAACAGTTTCTCTTTTATAACAAAGCAGTGCACTATTTATAAACGTGTTAATGGCAATAAAGGCGCCATTCCACAGCAGTCCACGTCTAAGCTACGTTTACTTAGCTTCGCTTTGCATGAAAAGGACATTGGGCAAAAATGTACGGGGTTTGTTATTGAACAAAACAATAATTTTCATTTAAGTACCTACCTATAACTTTTTACTGGTAGATTTTTTTATGTGTTGTTACATTGGTTGGTGTCGTTAGAGGTGGCCACTTTTCCCATTGTATTTTAGGCAGGATCGTCCACTGTGCCCCACGGATACGCTACGCGCGGGTGCGTGGCTAGCAAACAATTGAATCGCGCAGCTAACCTGGCAAGTGGCAAAACTTCCCCGTGCACATACTGCGTAGCAATGGATGGTCGACTTAATAAAGGAGCACACGCTAATTTGTAAACTGCTCTATTGTATTGCTTATACAATTGAAAGTGAATCGAACTTGTAACAAACAGTGAGAAATATGAGAAATTTAAACACAAAATATAAATCTTGAGTAGATAACTCAAGATTTATATTTTTCATTTATATAATTGATTCTGTCCGCGATTTCGTTTACCGGAATAAAAACTATCCTATGTGTTAATCCAGATTATAAACTATCTGAGTGCCAAATTTCATACAAATCTGTTCAGTCGTTTTTACATCATCGAGTACAATTCGCGTCAAAAAACTTTGTTGCTCTGAAGTTGGGTTGGGCATGCGCGGTACTGTTTTTTTTGTAAGATTGAATACTGCGCAGTCATTTGTAGCCTACTTCAGAGCGGCAAAGTTATTTGACGCGAACTGTAACAAATATCCAAACATACAAACTTTTATATTTATAATATTTGCAGGATATAGATTTCGTATTATAAATTATTACGTTTAAAAAAAGTTTTTTTAGGATTCTGTACCTCAAAAGGAAAAATCGGAACCCCTATAGGATTATGCGTGTGTCCGTCTGTCTAGCTGGCTGGCTGTCCGTAGTACTGTCACAGTCAATTTGCTCCGAATCCATTGGACCAATTTAGTTGAAATTTGGTACTCATATCAATTTCTGTGACCCAAACACGGACGTGTCACGTAAATAAATTAATTTCGATTGGGGGTAGCTTTTTGGGGGAAAATTGGAAAATAAAAAAAAACAAACTGTACCATGTATCTGTACTGTACTTAACAAATGAAAGTTGTTGTGAGGATTGAAATGGATGAAAATTTACAATTCAGTAGTTTCGGAGATGGGGATCTCCGAAATTACTGGGCCTCAAATATTGAAAGAAAATACAGGATTTGGTTATTTACTCATAGATTACAAGAAAACCTATAAAAGTCTATGATCTTAAAATAACATGGTAAATCTCTCAATATTGTCGGTACAAACTTATATTTGCAGTTGGAATGTAAGGGAGAACATATTTTTCAACTACAATGATAAATTTGTTCTTAGGATAAATTCATCAGCAACAGAACCCAAATGTTTCTTTTTGCTTCTTCTTTATAAGTACTAAGTACCGATTTGCTCTTGCTTGCGACTTTAGCACGTTCCCTCCAGGTTCTCTCTATTAAGAGACAATAGTTCCATCTCCTTTATTTATATTCTTTACCTTACTTAGGAAAACTAAGGTAAAAAAAAATCATCACTATTGTATTTTTTGTAATTGCGGGTCTCAATAAAGGAAATACTTCAAATGTGGATAGTTATTCATTTAAATTCGAGTCTTGCTACCTTAAACATAATGTTAAGGTGCATTTGTGAGGTAAGCCATGCTGCTATATTAACAGGTACTTGCCAAATTATAATATCTTATTTATTTATTTTATTATTTATGTACACACAGTAAAATACATAGAGTTACGACATAATTATAATTTGAGTACAAAGGTAAGGTCTTAGGCACATCAAACAATTTTTATCAGTATTTCTCATAATTTTCAGTATGACAAGTTTACTATGCTGTTGCTGTTGCTGTGCACATATGTTTGGAACTACAGGATTTGCGCAGTGGCACTTACTTTTTAACAAATAGTAAGTTTGCCTCTGCATTAAACTAACAAAATAATTGTCATTGTAAACAAAGTATGTACTAAGAAACACCTTTTAAACTGTCATAAACTGTTCAAACAAATGTGACTAAAAGGAAAACATATTAATAAATAACACAAATACACACACTTACCTGACTGTAGTAAATTGTAAAATAAACACAATTTATGATTGAACTGTGTAGTATATTGAGCAGTTTATTTGACTTCCAATACATGACATCACTGATAGGTTTATTCCCGGAGCTTCTTCAGTGAGATAAGTAAAACAAACTTTGATACATTGTTGAAAATGTTTCTTTTTAATGTTTTTTTTAGAAATATACTAATAATAATAGACTGAAATCCTTAGACCTTGTAATGGATTGTTTTAAGAATAGAATGTTAAAAGTGTTGATTGGTTTTGCCAACTTTGTTGGGGTCGGCTTCCAGTCTAATCGGATGCAGTTGAATACCAGTATTTTACATGGAACGATTGCCTATCTGACCTCCACAACCCAGTAACAGGGTAATATGATACCCCTTGATAAAACTAATTTTCAGACTCGGTCTACTGACCACTCGTAACGAACATCAATATCGCCACACTCAATAAATAAATTGATTGCAGTAAGTACCTATGAGAAGCTATTTTCCTTTTAAAATAGGTAACATCTGAGTCACATTTTATAACACCCATGGTAGCCTCGTCTTTGCCAGAATCCATAAATGACATTAGAATTTAAACTGTTTCTTGGTTTAAAACATAACTTATAGAATATAGTAAAAAAGAACTGATAAACAAGAGGTTTTCAAATACTCGATCTAAACATTACTTACTTGAAAGAGAATAGGGATCACCAATTCCAAAAGGCTTGCTCAATATACAGAAATCTTATCCTTGGCAACTACTTATCAATACAAAATATAGAATTATCATTATCACAAACTAAATTCAAAATAAATGATAAAACGGCAAGATTTGAGCTGTGTTGTGACGAAAATAATTTTGATGTCAGTTTGACTCTTGACATTGACAGCTGACAAAAGTGACATGACGTAACAGAACTGAGAAGTTTGTCTTTGTCTAGTCGTCACTTGTTTCATTTGCTAAATAGTGCTACAGAACTTGGTTTCACAAAGGCTGGAACACGGGCACCAAAAGTGATGGGACAAAAGTTACTAAAATAAAAAGTTATTTTTTTTATTAGTGTGAATATGTGTGTTAATTAAATGTAGGTAACAATAGAACAGTAATGCTTATTTGTTTTAGTGAATATGTATTTTTTTGAAACTTATAATATTATAAGTCCTTTAAATCAACATAACCGTATACACATACTGGCCAGTCGTAAAGTTAGCTATAGACATGTTTTGACATTATTTCTGTTTTTTTTTTTATGTGAACGCCTATGGTTGTTGAGACGAAAACGCAGAAAATGTAAAAATAAACAACGTTGTTTATTTAGAATTATATTTCCAATGACTATTAGATTTATAAAAGGTAAGTTAACATTAATTAAGTATCTAAAAGTATTGCACTTAACATCTCAATTTTTGTAACAAAAAATATTATCATCCTATCATGACATTTCAATGCTCTTCATTTACATCTGGATCATTGAACAAAACTACGAATTGTCATACCACACTTGGTTTGGTATAAGCCGTCCAGAGAACTTTTCAATGTCAGTTTTGTATTTTAATAATTTAAACTTATATTTTGCATGTTTAAATTGGACTAAGTAACATCACAAATTATCATCTAATAAAAAATCAAATATTTATTTTCCTAATGTTGTGCTTCAAATAAGTGTGTACTCGCCTTTAGATACACACATTCACAAAGTTCTACTTGTGTTGCGTCTCAGGTGGCTGATTTGTTTGTATTTCTATCTCTGTTTTTTTCTTGAATTCAATAGTTCTATCTTTGTCACTCAGTGCCGCAAATGTAAGCGTCATTGACCTCTTTCATCCCCACTTTTGTCAGTCAATATTTCTGTAAGTATACAAACCAATACTAGTGTGCGTTGAAACAGGCATTGCGTCTGTGCAATGTATTGATGTAAACATTCTCTTGTCATTTTATTTCAGTGCGTTTGGAGGACCGTATGGATATCTCTTCAAGGCGCATCTGAAAAACATGTGAACAGCTGATTTCGTTCGTTTTAAAATTATAGTGAACCCCCGATGTGTGTATTTTTGTTATGGCATTTTTTTGAAAATTAAGTGTCAAGAAAAGTGCAACAAAAGTCTTTGTTTATAGAAGTGTGGAAAAAAGGTCAGTTTTAAATATTTATACTTGTATTAAAGAACATCAATTAAATAAATTATAAGCATCTGTTCAAGTTAAAATCGGTCTTATTAAAGTAATAACATATTGTGCTGTTTTTTAGTGAAAACAAAAATCAAGTTTCGAACTCGAGCCTACATTTACTTCTACAAAATTGGGTGAGTACCCAGAATTATTTTTCCAAAAAATGCATCCTTACATTGTACCCAAATTATCTTTTTAAGTACTAAGTAATCAATAAAACCGGACTATAGTAGCCGATGACACTGTACAAACAACTTCCTTGTTCTAGGTAACTAGAAGGTGATTAAATACGCAATCGAATTTATCGACTGAATGGGCTGTTTATCTTTAGGGTTGTTCCGCATGAACAACTTTGAAAAAACAAAACATCAATACCATAAATTAACCTTCCCCTACCAAAAATAAATCCATTCTCCCGCTCTTTTTATTGCTAGATCGTAATTACAACAACGCACCTATCTAGACTAATCATTGTCTGACTTGCTTCTAATTAGCATGATGTAATCCTTTTTCTGTGCCCCGACCGACATGGCCAGCATGGGTGTTATCGATTTTGACCGTGACCCATATAATTCTATTTGCGCGCGTATCTCCTACTTCCTTATTACAAAAACGTGTCCAAATTGTTTTACCAATCATTGGTTTAGTGCTTCTATTATTGAGCAATTAACATTATGATAATGGAAGCGATTCCGTAACAAGTGTCTTCATAACTATGGCTGAGGCATTTCTTTATTGCTCCTGCTGGGAAAACATGTTATCATATTGTACGTACGTAAGTTAAAACTAAAACAGTACCTACCTACTTTTAAGGCTATGTAGACTAGAACTACTACTAGGTGGTACTTGTTCTTTTTTGTTTAATTCTTTGTTTGCGTCCATGGACGAATAAAAAAATTGCTTCATGTTTACCGCAATGTATTTTCTTTCTTTCTTCTTTTCTATAACTAGAAGATGGAGCGGTTCCTTCATGGGAAATAATAAATCTTCCGAAAAACAAATTAACTTCCAACGATCTATGGTTGTCTGTAATACTAACAAGGTGAAAATTAATACAAAATTAACCGAAAAAAACTACTTATTGTAGGCGACTGGTATACCTGTTTGTAGTTGATCCAAATAAATACTTTTTTTTTAAAGAAGTAAAGCTTCTTTAAAAAAAAAAGTATTTACTACTTATGGTAGCTTTACGAACCATTCATCTAGTTACTATAAAATATAAAGATGTTTTTTTACAAAATTAACTGAAAGGTTGAATGAAACAAAACATAGTTTTTTTAAATCTTGGCTCTACTAAAATCTTACGTCAGAAGCATTAAATTCCCGCGCATTGCAACATTGCGTTCAGAAATAGTGAGCCGTCCTTGTGATCGTCGTGCGAATTAACTAAACTCATTCTACAGATGTTTTATATTACAGAACAGTTATTTTTATTATGTTTTTAGACTCAATACAGCGTATACACGCGCAATACATGCGTATTACCCTTAACCGGTATTAGTTTTGCCTAAATTATCATGTGTCCTTGTGGTCCCATCCGCGATTTCCACTAAAACCGCAAATGAGTTTCTGAACATAGTTTGTCAACAATCATTACAGTTACCTACGTTCAAATCTTTGTTTTATTTGTTTTCAAGTTGAAGAATAAGTAAGTAGGTAGTTTCAATATTTTTAAACCGACAAAAAATGTGGGTTTACCCAACGATTATGACTGAAACATGACACAGTCATCGTTATATCTCGTTAAAAGATAACCAGGAATTGCACATGCCATACCAAAATAAAGCGTTTCATTATCAGTAAACTTTGTAGGTGTCTGTAAACAAGGCAATGCAAACGAGTGCTGGTTCTAATCAGTAATGTCTGTCGCACGTGTTATGCGTCCCACGTATTTCAATGTTTATCTCCGACGACCTTCAAGATCCGCGTAACAACATTAACATCGCAATCCTAAGTTCCAATCGCAGTAAGCATACTAACTTTGTTGAACATAATTGTTTCGAAACCAAAATTCCCTTTTGAAACTGAATTTGAAAAATGTAAAAAGAAAGGCCCAAGGATAGACCCCTGACGAGCACCGGATTTTGCTGAGCTTATCAATATTCGCATTTAAAATTAAATAAGTATCTGAAAGTGTACAGAAGTATTTCTACTTGGCGTGTGCGTTATCAATATTCGCATTTAAAATTAAATAAGTATCTGAAAGTGTACAGAAGTATTTCTACTTGGCGTGTGCGTCTGTGTCGGCTTAAAATTTTATAATGACCGATTTATTATAAAATCCTTTGTTTGTCATTGAGACGCTGTAACAAAATTACCTATATTATGTAAATAATTATGATTAATGTAATTATCATATGGAGTAATAAAATTTAATGATCGCACAAATGAAGCGCAATTGTATTGTAAAAATAAAACATTGACTATGACGACAGCTAACAATGTGGTAAAGGAAAAAACGTGATTATTTACAGTCACCTTTATTTACAAATTATTCTATGATTTGAACATTACACACTGCGCAAAAAGAACTGCGCAGTATAATCTCGCGCTGTTAGAGATTCACAATTAGTTTTTTTATAACCGTTTGTCAATGTTAGCAAAGGACACGTGAACGATCTCATTTTGGTCACGCACGTTCCGCCGTATTTTGTACGTTTCCAAAGCGATTATCTATTGTATTTTGCACTTGTTCACTAATAGTTCACACAGCATTTCACAGCAACCGTGTTGGTTCGCGTTTTTTGCGAATTTGTTTGCAATCAGATTAAACTTCTACATATTTTTCCAAATCACTCAACTTAGCCTAACGATAGTCCATTGGAGGACAAAGATTTCCATGCACGTTATGCCACAGAACCCGGTTTTCCAGCTTCTGCATCTAGTCTGTCTTCGTTGCCTTTATAAAGTCGCCGGTCCATCTTGTTAGGTAGCAACCCTGCTTCCCAATCCCAGTTTTATCCTCCTGTTGGCTAATTATTCGAAGTGACGACTACCGAGCCGGATGACTTTCCCTTCATACATACTCCTTCAAAACTTCCAGCTCCTGCATATTTTCTCTGATTGAATGTATTGAATTCTATGTATAAAACCCCGTAAACTTTCGGAAAAATCCCCTTTACAAAATTTCCCCGTTCATGACTCTACCTAAATTACAAATTAATCTCTTAATGTTCAGTCAGACTTTCAGAGCCAATATATTTTCTATCCAAACATTTTAAGCAACAGATGAATATTAGACAAAGTGGTTTTGCCAAAGTGTGGGTAGTCGAGACGTTAGGTTCGCCGCCCTTACCGTCGCGACGCATGACCCGAAGGGGGTGGCCGCCCTGTGGATGAATTCTCATTTATGCCACAAAGGAAACCTCAGCGTCTACGTTCTTTTGTTTGCTTCTGAGCAATCCTATGCGCACACAAATGCACATGAGATATGATATTGCTTGCATTGAGCAAATATAGAAAAATTTATAAAAAATTTCGCGGGTGGTGCTTATAATAATTGAAACTGAGGCAGCAACAATTTGAATTGAGTAAACTTGATTTACATTTAGATCTAATGAAAAAAGAATTCACACAATTTGTGCTGATACTATGAGTTTGGTAATCGAGATGCTAACAGCAAGCAACTCTTTTAATTAAAACTATATTGCTTACTCCACAGAGAAATATACTTAGCAATATTTTAGTAGAAATTGTAAAATAGTTTTTCGATCGAAATTGACTTTACGCCCGTAACTGCTGTAGAATGACTTCTATCTGGCTGACACGCAAAGCCTATCGAGAGATATTAAACATTGATTCATTCTGCTTGTGGAAGGCACGAAATGCCACTTGAAGTCTAGTACGACATACGTAGATACAACCTGTTCTAGTACTAGAATAAATAATTATTTGTAGTCTCATAGTGTTGAGCAACATGCACTATTAATTTTATTAGCCTCATTGTTTCAACTCACGCAAGATGTTTATAGCGCTTTGTCTTGCACTATCTCAATAGACATCAAGAACCTGTCAGAGATATTATAGAATATGTAGGTTTGTATGTATCTAAATAATTATTACAAATAATCACAATCAGAACTTTATTCATTAGATGGAGGTAATAAAAAAGAACAACAGCGTTAAATAATGTTGTGCAAAAATACGATTACAAGTGTTCCGGCCTTGGTAGACTCTCGCTTTCGAAACAACCTTACTGTAACAGAATTATAAACTATAAATAATTAGAAAAGAAACTAAATGATTCCAAGAACCTATAGATAGCTGATATGGAAGGAAAAGGATAGAAATTCATTATATTATTTCAAAAAATTTGCATTGTAAAATACCACCCCATTGTTCCCATTGATGCTGTTTCACTGAATGCAGTTCGCAAAGATCAACATAATAACAGGTCCTGCAAATTAGAAAAATATCCAAATTTGAAGATGAAAAGTATACAAAAGGCTTATGTATATAGTTAGTTAATATTTCACATTATGTAAACAATAACTAGAGCGGAATTGGTTAACCTTATTACGATGGCCAGTGCAGTGGTGCAAGTGTCCAAAACTTGGGAGAACGTTTACTAATTCACGAAGGGGAAATGTGAGTCTATGAACACGACACTAAACCCGTTTATAATGTATGCCATGACACGATCAATTCCGGAATTTGAAAGGGATATTGAATTTGAAACAAGTTAAGGTAGCTAATGAGGTTGATAACATTTTTATTTGCTTTCTGCGGAATTTTTACTCACGACGTGCGACGTTTAGTCGGCTTATATACGAGGCGGGTTGGTACATTCAGAAAGTACGTCGGATACAGGAACTAAAAATCAAAAGTGATATATTCAGTTAGCTTGGAGTTATTTATGAGTACAGTTCCACGTTATAAATCCTCCACGAGCCAAGGCTTCCGTCGTACGGGTGCCACGCCGTGTTTTTTCAATAAAGTCTGTCAGTCAATGAAAAAGGTTACGCTACACGTAATGTACGTTTAATTTAGTATCGTATTACATATCCGCGATGTTCATGATGCTTTGCACAATCAATGGCCGCCAGTTAGCCAACATAGTCGCTCGCAACAGCATTATACGCGCATTGGAAATGTAGAACGGGATTTATGTCATACTTAATGCGTGGTTATAGCAATTTACGGCGGTTTTTATTGATATTCCACGACGCTTTTGATATGGCAAGTAGGAAAACGTAGAGAAACAAAACAATAAAATAATTCATGCTTTAAAAGATTCATGTATCCCGAAGGCGGCTTAGATGCATTATTACGAAGAATAGAAGAAAAATGTCTGTCTCCATACCTACTAAAATTGCAAAGAACGTTAGATATCCCTTGTGGAAAATATAGTCGGAACGTGGTAGAAACGTTTTGCGCTATTGTCTTGTAAGCCAGCTTAGCCTTGACTTTATCGTTCATGTTACGTTCCGCCAACAGTTTCATAGTCGACAAGCATCTAAAGAATATTATAATCAAGCTGTTTGTTAAATGTAACCTTAATCATTACAACACAATGCCCAATCGTGTGTCCCTTTAGTTCGATAAGGTCATTTTTTGTGGTCTTGTTTGCGGGTCTTGCTTGGAGCCTTTTGGTGCTTTACCTGTGTAGGTACAAAATGATCATGTATGACATCAGTGTGTATATACTTAAAACCAATGAAATCCAAACACAGTTAATCATCATAAGTTTTTACCAACGAACAGGGAGACATTCATCATCATCATCATTCACCCGAAAGACGTCCACTGCTTAAATTATTATCCCTATTAAAACCCTGGGGTTTTGATGCGACGGATAATAATTTAAGCCTGGGCTTACTGAGCAAATTGTCGTTTCAATCGGTCAGTCAGTTCTATTATGATTGTGAGACAAGGCACTAATTACGTTTAATGCACATTTGAACTCGACCTTGGCTGCAGTCACGAGTCACGAAGTCTCGGAACAGCCCGTGGCCCGACTACTTAGTATTGGGCAACATCCCTTCTAATATTGTTCCGAGCGGTTTAGTTTCAAGCAATAGTGGAGTGGTGTGAAGAATTTCAATTAAATTCAAGCTGGAGTAAAACAAAGGTAGATAAAGTTAGGGATCGATAGGAACTTTAAACAGTTAAAACATGCCCTCACTTTGAAATGAGATAATGAGATGTAGTCTCTCTGTGGAGGGGAGACGAGTCTTTCAGAATATTCTCAATGAGGGAATGAATGGGCTAGACAAGACATGCAAATTAGTATATGTAGATTTATACAAATCAAATCTTATAGAAGAGGCTGTCGCTGAAGTTTTAAGTACTACTCCCGATAGTTTTGCAATAGCAGGTACCGATGAGCTAGCGGAACCACAACGCAATAATTCTTAGATTTCCTCACTGTAATTTTGTATTATTTTCGCTGTTTTGCCACAAGATTACTAAAACGATATCAGTATCGCCCTCAGTAAACCTTGGTTTTAACGCATGAATGGGTAAGAAGTATCAAACCGAGTCGTAAAGTATAATTATTATTGAATCGCCTTATAAAACACACATCACGAACCGGGCCAAATATACTTTTTACGGTCCGGTATCACGAATCTAAACCGATCGATAAAACTGTTGTTGTTGAAAAAACTTTTTCTACTATTCTTGAATTAACGTTATTTTTTACGAATTTCAGTTCACACTCTTACAGCCAAATATTATTCAGATGCATGTGTTTGTGTATCAATCAATAGTATCTAGGTAACGTTCTTAAAATATCCATTTAGTAAATAATTCTCCTAATAAAACGTCTCATTTTGTTGGCCATGGAAAATCTGGGTTACTAAAACACATGTTGGAATGCTAATTCAGCTGAGAGACCCCCATCAGTCTAATTCCTTAAAATAATATTTATGTTCTGAGCAAATCATGCAAGCCCTTGAACAAATATTCCGGTCTGTTGGTTTATTGCTTTACGGACTTACTGTGTATTTATTTAGCCGGTTGCGCATGAGTTCAAGCGAGAAGGAAACGCCGCTCATTAATATTAACCAATTAATTGATTTCAAACTGAGCCTTCGGTGGCGCTTTGATTGTGTAAGTGATAGCGACATTTGAATATTCATCATGATCTTCATTTGTTGTCAATCATCGAAACAATACTGTAACTTCAGATGGTAATTATTTTTTTATGAGCTGCCTTTCCGATATCACGTTACTTATTGGTTGACGTTGACCCATTGGCAATGAACTAACAATTACGGTCGAGGTTCTAAATTATCGTTCAATTTAATCGAAACAGTAGTAATGTAATTTGATGCAGTATCAGAATTAAGCGTAGTTAAATTTAAGCATGTAGCTTTAATTAATGTTATTGAAAAAAAATTCTTTGTTACAGGTATCAACAAGCAAGAATCATAGGTGTCTACCAAAATGCCGTCGCTCCTAGAAGCTCTAGAGCGGAAATATGGCGCGAAGGGCGAGGTGAACCCTCCGATAGATGACATGCCTGTTGCTATATTTGTGCCGAAGCGCTCCCCTCGACTGAGTGTGCCCACGCTACTGGTGCTCAACGACTGCGACATAGACTGCGCAGGAGACGCCTGCGCCCTCGCCGATAAGTGCGCCGATGTTGTCGAACTCGATATAGCCAAAAACAAACTTGCCGAGTGGGAAGAAGTAAGTTACTGCTAAGTTGATCATAGACTATGGATAATAACCTCGTTGTCATCTATTACAGCAAACAAGCCTCTGCAATAAGCACACCATTCCCACAGTTACGACAAACTATACCAATTATTGGTTATAGAAGGCAGTTATTTCCGCGGTGTTACGTTCACTCCTTAATAATATACGACTGACATAAAGCTTTTGCTTCAAGGTTTTTGCAATACTGGAACAGACGCCGCGAGTAAGGTTTCTAAACTTGAGCTTCAACCGTCTCTCGGCCCAGATCCAGGCAGCGCTATCTCTTCAGCCACGGTGGGACAATCTGAGCCATCTCATTCTGAATTCCACGTACGTCCGTTGGCCGACCGTCCACGCTTTACTCAAAGCTCTACCAGCTCTGGAGGAGTTGCATTTGAGCCTTAACGAGTACTCCTACGTGGACTTAACAGGGAAAGAGGTTGATGAGAAAGCCCAGTGTGAATCGTGTTCACGACTTAACGTTGATGCCACTGAACCCGTACACGACCAGCTGAAGAAACTCCATTTCTCCGGGAACCACGTCGTAAGTTGGAAAGAGATCTCCAAACTAGGCTACGCTTTTCCCAACTTGGAAACCCTGCTGGTTAACGACTGTCCCATAACTACTCTAGAGCCGGACCCGTGTGAGAAATGTATCGATGAGCACGGAAATAAGAAAAGCCACGATGCCTTCCCGTAAGTGAATAAAATCATTTGTTATCATTATTACACAATTAGGTCAATGTGTGTGTTGCCATTGACCTATTGATCTTCAGAATTTGAATACAGTTTGTTTTGTGCGGCGTCACATGAGCGATTTCATTGATATTCCAGACACCTCCGCTTCCTAAACCTGAACAATACGGGCTTAGCGACGTGGGACGAGGTGGATAGACTGGCACAGTTTCCTGCTCTCAGGAGTTTGCGAGTACAGGTGAGTTCAAACAACACCTGTTAAACCTAATGTGTATTCACGGTACATAGTCCGTAATGTTTGCAAATACTGACCTCGCGAATGCAGGATTATGCACATGGCCGGAACTGTATTGTAACTATACGGTATTCTAAGCACACTTTGAAGCTAGAATTTGTAAATAGGCGTTACTTTGTGCAGACATACAATAAAGATTGATGGGTAATTTATAGGGAATATTTTAATGATTGACACCTGTTGATAAGTAAAGAAACCGCTTCAGATTTATTTTAATTGATATCTTTAAGCTGCAACTGCACTTGGCACTGTATATTCTGTCAGAACGCCAACACGTTTAGCGCCGCCAACTTGTAATCTAAACGTCTCCGCGATAAGCGATCTATATTTGAAGTTGAACGGTAACGTATGAAGTGTTCAGAAGTGCTGTAGTTTTAAATAATCCGTGTAACGTCCCTCGGGAACACGGGGCAGCCGTAATGCAGGTGAAGGTCTTCCAGATATAGTGGCGGCCTACTTGACGCCCGGTTGTGCAACGTTAGCTAATATCACCGATCACTACCAGGCACGCATAATTTCGACACGTCTCTGCTCGCGGGTATGAACGGGAGCTCACAGATTTTATAGGAGCGTTAGCCTTGCATTTGTCTGGTGCTTGAGACGTTTTATGTTCTATTCAAACAGATTTTGTGTCGTAAAAATGATCAGTATTACGATTGGCTTCGGCTCGTTCTCAATAAAGGATAGCTATACAGAAAATAGGCTTGCTTGTGGAAAATTTCCGCGTTTGCATCAGCCTCAACCGACATAAAGGTCGAGCTACTTTCGATTTCTACTGCGCGTCGGTCGTAATATCTCAAAATACGCAATGGGGACATAAGAATATCTGTCAAGTTCAAGGCTGTGCAAGTAAATCGTCGAAAATGAGCCGTCCAAATGATTATCTGTTTATGTACACATTCATGTCCTTTGTTACGCAAATCGTTTATCATCGCTGCAGCTACATTGGTCACGAATTGTGACTCGTATGGTCGTAGTTATAAGGTTATTTTTACCATGAAACTATGTAGTAGAGTAGCCATGTTTTGTGACCGTCACGCTACAAAGAATGTGAAAGTGTGTCTGTTTGTTTTAATGCGCGCTTTATGCGTTTATTGTGATGTCATCATAATGGTCAAAGTAATTTTTATGTGTAACTTAATGAGTTCGTAGTTAAGAAATATGGACACCTTGACTTATTTCATACATGAAATACGTAAACCGTACGTAACGTGATAACGTCTTATTTATTCAGTAGCAACAATATCCACGAAGACTGCGGTGCTAACAAATTATTCCTTGATCCGATTCTTATGTGGATCCTAAAGTTACATTGGGCCTTTGTACATATCTCTTAAATATACAGTAGGTATATTAGGCAATGAGAATGACATATGTAATATGATTTGAATAGTCAACCATCATTATCTGTTCCGACTATGAACCTCGGGGATCATAGATATCCCACAGGCTTTAGAAGGATTTACTTTCCTGTAGCTTTCCTCAAAATTGTTTATACTTAGCTCTCGGAGGATTAATTTAATTTGGAGATTTGAACGAAACTTCTTAGTAAAATTATATAAAGTACAAACTTGGAGCCCAGACGATCTCTTGAGGATGTGCTACATAAAGAATTTCGTAGGCGATGAACCAACAAACTAACAAAACATTTCTACTGTTACGATGCTTAACACAAAATATGACTGCGTGGGTTCAAGTGGGACCAACGAGAAAAGAAAACCTCGGCTATTTTAATACGAATTTAAGAATATCTACATTCACACTGAAGAAGATCTGGGAAAAAAGATTAATTGTATGAAGATGCAAGAATAAGTTGCAAACAAAAAACCCAAAGACAATAAGTCCATGAATAATAAACTGGTAACAAAAAAGCATCGTACTTATGGTAATAAAAACAAAAACTGCAAAGGTAAAGGGTTCGCGATGATTCATTCGTAAAATGAATCGAACTCTCCGGTCGGGTCGTTCACTTTAACAGCTGAGCTGACGTCCTTGTGTCACTTGGTATTTATATTTGTACTTACGACTGCATGTCCGTTCATATTCGAAATGTTCAATTTAATTACTTGATAAAATTTATGTAGCATTTCGTGGCTACAAATTTCACTATCGTTACATTTGACTTTATACCGCGTCATTAGCCTAATGGTAGATTGTGTCTGGTATTTTAGTTGACCTTCGCTTCGGAAGTGCTCAGAACGGACAATAGTGTCATCAAATTAGTATTTCATCTCCCAACGAGTGTCGATCGATGGAGTCGTTCTTATAAATTGAAGTCTAATACCCTCAAAATGTTGACATTGCGTTCTACTAAAACTTAATATATTTTCAGAGCTTGCGAGCCCTGAAAGCCAGCTAGAAGTCTGTACCATTTTCATCCCATTCCCAACGTTGTTTATACTTTTGAAATTACACCCGGGCATAGCAGCAGAACTTACTGGTTTTCTGTCTATTTTACCGTTTTCATTCGTGTTTGTGCCCCACATTTTCAGTCTGTTCAGCTGCGATAAGCTAAGCCATGCACATTCAATCCTGATACCAGTAATACAGAGTGCAAGCTTTAATAGCTTGCAACCTACCTGTTGCGAAAAATATGGCGCTATCGTATTTTATTGCCCACTTTATTTCATAAATAGCAGCTCTCACTTCAAAGAAATCGCGTTTTGTTAAAATAATATTATTCAATATCCGATGAAAATCCAGGCTATCTTTCACAGATACAAAACTCAACCAAACAAATCCAAAACCTTCAAATGATGGCATTATTTGTAACAAACTACAGTTCTCTTAAACTTAATTGAAAACTACAGTTTTCAATTTCAGGAAACGTAGAGTACCGAACGTCATTACTTTAAAGATTATCTAGATTAGGAAAGAAGCGATCCAAACATTTTGCAAGCTCCATTAAATTTTGTAATTTTGCAATGTTTGGAAACACGCCGCGGGTTTTGGCATAGCAACTTCGACAGCAGATCATCTTGAATATTGTATCGCCTTCTCAATAATGTACTCTGTAATGCATTTGCAACTGCAATGCAGTTACAACTTGTATGTGAAGTGAACTGAAAGCGAGGCAACTTGATGTTGTGCAAATGCCTACCAGTCTACCTATCAAACGAAGATGTCTATTCAATTTAAATTGAAGTGAGTGACCTTTCTTGCATTTTGCTACTGAATTTGTAGACGGTTTTGAAAACATTTTATCTCTAGTAGCAGTTAAAGTTTAACAAACCATGTATCGCCGCACATAAATAAAACTTTATCAACGCAGCCAATTTTGTTGATAGCAACTCTAGCTTTGCAAAGTGGAATTCTTATTGGTCTGTTCCTGCATTTTTCCTTGATGTTGCTTTTATTGAAATATGGGCTTGAACTAATTGGAAAATTACTTGCCACGTGTGAGGACAATAAACTGTAGTCAGTGATTCATATTGGGGCATTAAACGGTCGCATCACCTTTTGATTTTTTGCCCACGCCTACTGCGCGTCACCTCGCCGCTTTATGCACTTTGTTGATTGAATTATTGATTGATTTCCTTTCATCAGTGTTAATACCTATCATTAGTATCAAAAAGAATAACAGTGTTGATGTTTGATCTATATAATTTAGCACATTAATGTTTCCTTTCAACATAATCTTGTATTTCATAATCTTTGTATAATCTTCTTCGTCATGAGTCTCTTCGACTTCGGCTGAATGAATAGATGAAAAGATTTTAAATAATGTTTCTAATTTCGTAGTCCATGGGACTACATTGGATAAATCCCTTCCGCTATCTTTAAAATGCAGATGTAATATTTCGATAATCTTAGGTAACTGTAGTAGGCGCCAGTTGAATACAAAATTTATAGATTTGGTCGTGGAGTGTCGACTGGGTCGACACGGGGTGACCCAGAAACACGTGCAATGCTCTATTCCGTGTTCAGAGATTTTGTACCATTGTGTAGCGTGCTAGAAAACGTATAAACTTAGTGTACGAATTATCTAATAGGTATTATTTTTGTGCATCACTGCATTTTACAAGCTTCTACTGAGATTGTCTGAGAACGAATTTTTGTCTGTGAGGTGAATTATTTTATCTCAAATCTTATTCAATTTCATTCCATATCCAAATTTTAAGTATCTGACGGGGCATTTGTACTTACGTAGACGTAGGTACCGCCCGATTCAAACTTAATGGCGGCTCGGAAAATGAGGCGAGTCGCTGCGCAGTAACGAATTCAAGTGTCAACGGGGGTGAGGGGTGCGGTACTGCGCAGCGAGTGGCTAACTTCCGAGCCGCTATTAAGTTTTAATCGAACTATACCTTTATCGTCTGTCTGGCTGGCATGATTAATTCTGGCTTTTGTTGAAGACTTGGAGTCCTCCTACACAAAAGATGGGATGCATTTGAATTCTACATTCAGTCAGCAATTGGTCGGTTCTAATCGTACTACCTCGTCTCGTGTCAAAAATGCTTGAAGTTTCTCATTGACTGATGGTTCTAATTATTGTGGTACTTATCATGTCTCTTTAAGGTCTCCCAAACTCCCAAGCTGTTCGTCACAGTTATATTAAGTCTTCGTTTATCATTTTTCACTGTCTAATTAATGATGCTATTACTTTTATAGCTCCGTTATTAAAATCTAATATCTTGTTGAAAGCCGTTGCCGTCGCCAGAGTCGTGACCTATGAATTAATTACTCCACGCTACCTAGTCAATGTTTTAGGTCAACTGTCCCCTCGATCCGTACTTAATATTAATTTTCTAACTCCTTTGTGTAACATACGTTCGAAAACAAATAGTTGTTTGTACTATCGCGGACACTGGCGGTTTTTTTTCACGTTTCCACCTTATTACTAAGGGCATAAGGGTGAAAAGTGGTCGACCGTCATTGTCCGCGGTTGTACCTAGGATGTGGATATTATTGTTCCCAAGGGACCAGGGGTTACTTCAACGAAAAAGAAAAGGTCGAATTCCAGACCTTGGGCTCGAGGTTTCAAAAGATTTTTTTATCAGAGAGAGTGGACCTAATTGGAAAGATAGCAAACAAAACCAATACATTACATTACAGCGAAAGTATTTTTAAAAGAAATGGGAAACTAAAGAGAAAAACCATTAGGATTGAAAACTAACATTTTCTACAACTTGATATAATTGCTTGTTATCGATAAAAACAAGTCTATCCACAGACAATTACTCAAGTGTTTATATTAACATTGTAAAGGGCACTTAGGCAGTTTCCTTCGCACGCAATGCAGTAGTTTCCCTTTAGTAACAGCTAATTATTATTTTTTGCCGCAGCACTGTAATTTAGAGATATTTGACTATAGTGCCGCAATCGTAATTACCTATCTTTTATTAGGTATATGATATGATGAAACCTATTTAATTTATGTTAATCACGACTAATCTCTAGACTGACTATTCTTGCCAAAAGATTGTGAGACATTTTATCCTACACTAATTACTGCGCGCAAGTTCGTTCGCATGAAATTTCATGTTTTAACATGAAATAATATATCATATAGTTATTCGTCCGTTACTTCGCCATATTGGGCTATAAAATCAAAAAATATTTTTTCAAATTCAACTGGTAGTTGCAGAGATAAGCGCGTTCAAACAAACAAACTCTTCAGCTTTATTATATCAATTAGTATAGATATTATTAAGTCTACGCAACCATTACCTAAATTTTGATCACTTCCTGTCGTACGATAGAAGGTATGAGGGACAGAGGGATATACATCTGTATGGTTTAGAAAAACGCTAGCCTGTCGAGCATTTTTCTTCACTCAGTCCTGTTTTGAATAATGGTAAATTAGGTAACTAAGTGCCTAAAACGATTTGCATTTGTGCCTCCGTTATGGCAACACTAGATTATCGTTTAAATGCTTTGCTCCTAGTAGGCAGGATAACTGTCATGTTGAAACTAGAATAGATTAGAACATTTTTAACTGACTTCAAAATAGGAGGAGGTTGTAAGTTAACATTTGCTTTTAAGGCAAAATTCGTACGAAACTTCTCTTGAATTTTTATAACTGACGTTCTTGAATATAGGGTAATGCTGAATCCCAGTCGGGATACCAAGTATTTCGCAATGAACGTGCCACGAATGACGTCAGAAGATATGAGGTTCCTTTTGCCCTTGAGTTGGTTAAAATATAGGTTTAATAAATAGTACATCGTCGATGTCAACTGGGAAGGGGAGAATGGCAGTTAAGGAAAGACAAGTCGAGACTTTCCAAAAGGCCTTCCTTTCCCTTTTTATAGTGCTACTACCTTCATATTACAATTTCTGAGGACTATGTTCTTTGTTCTATTTGTAAACTATCTGGCCATTGTTGCCAAGCATAAGACAGAGTCCTTTATTTCGATCCTAGCAGAGGTTTTGCTGGTATTTGGGACATCCTCCGTCTGACAAAAACATTTTGCTATGTCGAGCAGAAAACTTTTACCTCGAGGTCACCTCTAACAACATAAGCAGCGTACAGGGACCGCGGAAGTGGGGGGCAAAGGGGGCCAAATGCCCCCCCTTAAAATCAAACGGGGGAGCCATGCCCCCTCTAATTTTACTACTTGGTAAAGAATTTCTCTGTGCTGTCCTTCACAGATCTTTGTTTTAGCGCATGTACGAAAAAGATTTGCTTTTCGTTTTGACGGAATGTAAAGGATTGCAAGGGGGTGATCAAAGAAGTCCCCCCCCCCCCTACCATGGAGTACTTCCGCGGTCCCTGGCAGCATAACACACTTTCAATCACAATCCGAGAGTTTTAAAGGATTTTGCTAATCCATTGCTTCGCAATGAGCGTGCTTGAACTGTCAAAATGAAACCCATTGCGATCAATTGTCATTCTATGTGTGTTACGCGATATTCCCGCTTGTCTTAATGTTTAGAAGAAGGACAATGTGTGTATAATATATTTCTGTACCTGTAATGTAAAGCTTTTTCTCTTTATTCTTACAAATTCCTACGTTTTTCTAACGTCACACTCGTTATGTTCTAACAACGATAAGTACCTATGTATGTCAATACGAAATATTTCCTACTTCTTTGTTTTATTACGTACAGCCTAACTAGTACGTTGGGAAGTACACGCTAGATCGCGATATCTCACAGTAAGGCTAGTTATTATTTATTATACCATGACTAATCCACTATTTACCTCCAGTGCATCGTGACCCTCCGACGTTCATTTTTTTAATTTATAGGAATTAAAACGTGTTCGTAGGTATTCCTCTATTGCGCATTGTTTTCATAAATATCGAAATGCAGATATGTAGATACGGAAATTATTCATATATTATGCGTTGTCTTATGTAAGAGCAAGTTTTTATCGCGGTTGTGCCTAATCTTAATGAGTCTTTGAAATCGTTTGGGTAATAATCACGCGCTAGGCTAATGATAACTGCTGTTTTTTATTTATTTTAATTTCATGGAATGCAACCAGTATAAGCCTAATTAAAAAGAAACATTACTTCAGCGTTGTCTAAACATTACAGCATAAAATGCTTTCAATTGATTAGTTATCTAGATTTGATATCATTATCAGAGTGCATTATTGTTGCATCTGTTGACACTACACAATGAAATCGATACGGCAAATTCAATGATTCAGAACGGGGCTGTTACCGATCGGAACGGAACTAAAAATGATTACCGTTAAATTTTATTTTGAAACGGCCGTGTGTGACCGCTCCCTCCCGCGTAGGTAGTCAGATGTTATTCAGCCAATTTGATAATAGGGGGGGCATTCTGTAACGGTCAAAACAATAAATTAATATCCTGTCTCAGGCCAAACAGAAGTCACCTCTTTTTATAAGGTGGTTATACGATGTGTGTGACTGCTCTTCGGTCCTTGAGCCTTTAAGATCTAAAACCGAGTTGATGTAACAGCCACCATGTAGGTACCAACTATCTGCTCTATGTGCATCATCTCAAAACGGGTTAGGTATAATTTTACAGAGGTTGTATGTGGTATCAAAACAAAAGCTTATAAATAAACTTATAGGACAATAAATTAACTGCAGGAAATCATTAGGTGAGTATTTTAATGTTCAATGTCGGAGCTATAAATACGGTTTTTCGTACAAAAAAGTAACCTCATGTTAAAAAGGGTACAAAACATGCGGCAATAGTAAATTCCTTAAGGACCGTGTATGCAAAGGTGATTCCGCCTTCCGTTTTTAGGCAAAACAGCTATCAGGCAGCGAGCGAGGTTGAACGCACGCTCAAAGATCTCTCATAAAGGGGAGAACAAAGGACTGATAAAATATTAGAAACTAAACCCAAAGACCTTACCTGTTAGATCTAATTTTGTTTGCAATTTGAATATTAACCGTGCTTATGAGCTGTTAGTAATTTTCGCCTTTATTATTAGCTGTGTAATGACTAATTTTGAGGCGTCTGAGGTAAGGTATTCTAGGTATAGATTTACCTGTAAGAGCGCCACTTTCCTATGCAGCCTCCATTTTCTAGTGTTACGAACTTATAAATGAGAGAGACGTCGTGAAATATTTAACTGGGTAGTGAGTACGAGGCTACGGCTACAAGGTTAGGGTAAGTACGTAAAATTTTGATCGTCAGAAACATAACTATTGGACAAGTTTGGTTGCGTTGTTAATCAGTACTCGGTAGAGATTTCTACATAGATCTGTCTTATAAAGCGAAAAATCTTAGCTCATAAGGAAAACCATAGACAAGCCTTGGGAAAACATCATCGTGAACACAGAGCATGTAACATAAATCGATCATAAGTACTTGTCAGGACAGTCGGACTAGGAACTAACGTCTTCGCATCGATTCGTGCGCCCTACAAGGAAACCCGATCCTCGCGGAACCTTGAGATGAACAAAAAGCAATTCAATATAAATCTACGACTTTTTGTTTTGTTCCATTCGATGATCCTTTAGTAGCTTACGAAACGTGACTTCGGGATTCTTTTTTATTGGTAGTAGGTACTTATTGCTTGTATAGATAATATTCTCAAATTAATTATTGCTAAGTATTTGTATATAACTAGGTATTTACGTACGTAGGTACCTACCATAGATATCTACCTACTTAATTTTCTATCGACGCGACGCTAGCCGCCGTAGATACTTACCTACTAACGAAATAGCCACTCAGTAGGTACCCACTTAGCTCGGTGTCAGCAACCTATCTACTTAATGATGAGTTAATGGCAAATTATAAATAACCTATAGGAAGATTAGTACTTAATTGCCTGTACGTTTTTACTATATTTATATATTGATAACTCAACCAAAACTCTTATTGTATACCTACCTCATTGTATGACCATGAAAATCATAAGTAGTTACGCGCTGGAAAGATAAAAAATATCCGGTTCATACATACTGAGCATCTAATTTGACACCATTATCACCGGCCTCGGTGGCGCAGTAGGCAGCGCGTAAGTCTCATAATCTTAAGGTCGTGAGTTCGATCCTCACCCGGGGCAGATCTTTTTGTTATTTTTCTATTGCAAATTTATTTTATTTATTACTTTTATATTATTTTATTGACGTGATGTAGCGTTATTTGGTAACAATTTGAAAAAGTATTATACATTTCAGTACTTATCATTTTTCCTTGTATTTTTATCAAGGATCAAGGTACATACGTACGTAACTATGTAGCTGCATGTTTTTTATTAACTTAGTAGCTATCAAATCTTGATAAATGTTCCAAAAATAACACATGTTTTCATATTTTTGTTTCCCAACATTTAGCAAGCTACATTTTTAGCTAATTTTAGGCATCTTACGACTTTTTTTCTGAGTCTGACTAAGTACATTGCAAGCGCGAATGCTGAGCGGTTGGGTGTTGGGTAGCGGGTTGCCGGTCGATCATAGTGCGGAAGTTTAGTTTTTTTTTATTAGTTATTTTTCACTAGCAGCCCAGTTTATATTTATAGCCGGTTAATTTATACTAATTGACTTCTATAGGGGATTTAAAACATAACTGACGCGAAATGTTGGTTACCACTGTACCTACCTATAGACACTTTACACCTTTGCCACAACCTACCGAACCTCGGAAGGTTACAAGCGTGATGTTAAGACCGATATAAAATTAGAATAATATATAATTATGATAACTAGCGACCCGCCCTGGCTTCGCACGGGTATGTATTATACCTACATATAAACCTTCCTCTTGAATAACTCAATTGCTGAAAACTGCATTAAAATCCGTTGAGTAGTTTAAAAGATCTAAACGAACAGACAGCGGAAGCGACTTCATTTTATACTAAGTATATGTAAAGATATATTAAGAGAGATATAAAATATCAGTTTTTTTTATGAAACCTTTCTTGGAAGAAACCAATAAAACCCAATAAACGACTTTGACTTTGGTTCGAGTTTAGAGGTCTCAGACAAGGTCGTTTTGGGTTAATAAGAATGTTTTATCATACTGACTCTACGCATTTTCTAGGGCTGGCCGCTATGGGAGCGAAACGAGTCAACGGAGCACGAAAGACGGCTGTTGCTGGTAGCGCGACTGCCCCTCGTGAGAACCCTGAACGGTGGCGGAGCCGTGCCTATTGAAGAGAGGGATGCAGCCGAAAGAGCCTTCATACGGTACTATATGGAGAAACCGGAGTCCGACCGGCCTGATAGGTGAGAAATGTTTTAATAACTACTTAGTATTTACCCTGCTACAAAGATATGCTGGCGTTCGAATGACGTTCGTACACATTTGTGCAATTGTTTTGTGAAATGTCTTCAAATAGTAAAATTTTCTTTTATCTTTTATTTATTTTTATCTTTTGAAATAGTATTCAAAAAAACAAGATGGCGGTATTAGTTACGATTTTGGCCACGCGCCAAAATAACCTTTTAGCGCCCTTTTAACCTCGGATAGAAAATAAAGACGAATTAGGTACCTACCAAAGAAAGGATAGATTGTGTGAATAATTATATGCTAGAAAGGGGTAAATACTTAGATGATGGCTAATAGAGATGTAGGAAAGAAAGCACGCTGCGACGACCACACATAAATTGGAATAAGGGCAGTTGGCTGATGTGATGACAATGAGGATGATTATCGGTTCCCTCTAGAAATTTTCCTGATACGTATACATAAGCTTCTTAAAGGCTTCAAAAAACCGCATTTACCTACTAGTAACTATCATGCTATGTTATTCCACTTATATAAAATGTTTCACAAATTTTTGTCACATGGAAAGTACTTACACAATTTGAAACCGCACAACGTGTCACAAATAAAAGTTTGACGTGTTCTGGAAATCCCGATTATACTTACGCACCAGTTAATCAAACAATGCAGCAATGTGTTATCCTTATAAATTGCAACGTTCGCTCCGAAGGTCTAATCAATAAGGAGCAATGTAGGTGAGGTCTCTGTGCCAACATGCCGACCTAAATGACTAAATTCACATGCTAATAAGACCACGTAGGTGTGCATAATCATAAAATCTCACTCAATTTGTACCTTGTTTCACTATAACGACGACGGTTTAATCGTAGCACCTTTGGCAGGTGAATGTCACATTTGCACTGTTTTTTTCCAGTTATAGTGTGCCTACAAATAATCATGACTTTTTTGCAATACTTAATTGAATAGGTAGGTACTTACTCCAGTCAGGTAGGTGTATTATAATTAAGACCTTGTAAACACATGTGATATGCAATAAAGATTTGAATTAGTTGCACTTGCATGACGTAAGCCATCAGATTGAGTATAAAACAACTCTAGCCCCTATATCACTAGGACACCGGTGGCGGCGCAATCATGGTCGCATTGAAAAAAAAAAAAAAAAATATATATATTTAAGTTTGAGCGATCGGACGCCTGGTGAGATACCCACATCTGTGTATATTTTGCTGGCAGCGCGACCATGGTGTCCCGTGTCCTTGTGATATAAGCCTTAGACGGCATAGTTTCGGTCTGTCTATTTTGTGCTTGTGCGATATTGACAACTACTCTGATTGATATCTACAAAGAAAAAAAAAAATAAAATATATAATAATAAATTTTGCTTCTGTAAGGCAGTTGATACTGTTCTTCATGTACCTAGGTAGCTGTAAATTACTTATCAAAGTTAATTCGAGCTAATCATAATGTGACTATCATTGCTTCAATATTGGCAACATGGTTTTGCAGATACTGGGAGTTGGTGGGCGTCCACGGCAAACTCGACCCTCTAGTGTCGGTGGACCTGAGGCCCGAGAAGCGCGTGCAGATCACCTTCACGTGCGGAGACAACAGCGAAGTGCGCACCGTCGATGTTTACAGGCTAGTTCTACTTTTTTAAACACTGTATAATAGAAGTAGAGCTATTATAGTTCCAGTACGAGACAGAGATGAGCTTTACAGGACGAATAGCACGACCCCTTTTTTGTGAAGAAACGATGACGTTAACAAGTCTTGAAAATATGCTCCCGCCCCGTATGGTTTACTTGTAGCTATTTAGAGTGTAGCCTAACCTAACCATAATGAAGTATGTTGATCATGTTTAAACTAGGTATTCCTATTATTTCTAGAACTGTATCTGACCTGAAGTCGAGGCTAGAGAGGATGGCCGGCTTCCCCGCGTCTAAAATGAGACTCTTCTACGTTGATCAAGAGCTTCGGGACTCCCAGGTAAATATACTATACTTTGTCACTCTTTTTTTTTTAATATCTCATTTACAAAACATTACTTGCATGACAAAGGGAATGGATGAAATGCGATGATCACTAGCATTTAAGAAATCACTGTACTTTTAACCCCCTACAACAAATTCGGAGTTCTAAATTAACTGCGCCACCAAGCATGTTGAGTTTATTTTACCTCACTTTTTGATTTTTACTGCTACACTAACATTGTAAATACGCTTTTTTTCTTACGATTAACAGTTTACATTATTTCTTAAGCCTTTTCAGGGTCCAGAGGAGATGAAGTACCCTACTAAGCAGCTATACTCGTACAACATCAGATCAGGCGACGAGATCATTATCGACTCGAAACTGAAGCATTCGATCTCCGTCAACTCGACCGCGTGAGATTACAAACTCACTTCATGTCGGCTGCATTTCAAACACATACCTACTACACTACTACAAGGATCTTTTGGCGCTCGAATGACGTTGAGAGGGTTGCACTGTTGGTAAACATTTAGTGTAACTGTCTTTGAAAATATGTATTGACAAAACAAGATGGCGGCGTTACTTCCAATTTTGGCCACACGCCAATAGATCCTTTTATAGCTTGTCCACTCTAAAATGACGCGCACCACTACCGCATTACCCATAGAAATCCGCATTACCGTGTACGTAAATGCGGTAGTGGGGCGCGTCATTTCAGAATGGACAAGCTATAAACGTAACCAAGACTGAGAAAACGCCAGTCTTACTTGAAAAATGTATCCAATAGAACTTACAATATTTTTTCTAGCATTAGAAAATATGCCAGTACAATATTTCAAACAGGCGCAACTGACATGCAATAATAGTGATCTTTTCGCCTAAAAATGCCATTTCACATTTGTATTTTCGTGCTACTATTCGTCTTACTAACATTTATGTACTACATGGTATGAGTTTTATGTTTTGTAAGAAATTGTTTCGGTTTCCCTTGTATTTTAGGAGTAATATTGCAAAGTATTATAATGGTAGGGAATATCAACGGTTGTCACAAAGCATTTAGTTTTAAGAATTATTGCAAGCTTTAAGCTTGATGAAACTAGTTTTATTTACAGAATTATATTTTTAAATAGCACGATTACCAACTGAAATTCTGAGAACTTTGAATCATGTTTTATATTTTATTACTTACAAAATTATCGAGTAAATTAATAAACATGCTATTTTTACAAGTCAAGATACCTTTTTTTTTAATTTGCAATAAGCAACTGTGATAGTAAATTTTAGATTACAAAATCTGAGATTATGCTACTTATTATGTGACATTATTTTTGCATACTATCTGTAGTGGTTCATAAACAGCATCTATCTTTCAACTATAACTGGGTGTTGTAAAAGTGCTTATTAACATTAAGTGATACTAACTGCCATTTCGAATTACGAAATATACCTAAAGTGTCTTTTAGGTATAATTCTAAAATTAATAAGAATTTATGTGAAAATAAATTTTAAACATCGATTATTTTTGGTTTTATAGTCTTTGGGTACTGCTAGTGCCAAAGAAGTACCTAAATTCAATTTAGAAATGTTTTCGATTCTGCAGCTGCCAAATTTTTAATAGGAACCTTTAAACTTTAAGTTCATTTGCATGAGCTATTATTAACACCGTCCCTCAGTTGAAAAATCGTGATCATTTCGTTCAACGCAAAATTACAATGTAGAGACATATTTTTATTTTCTCTTTTATAGACCTAGAAAATAGTATCAAAATGAAAAATATATGGATTGATTGTATGAAAATCTTAGTTTTATTAATTAATATCACAGCATTTTTGTTACAGTACTTACATTTGCATGAGCTATTTTTAATACTGGCCCTCAGTTGAAAAATCATTTCGTTCAATGCAAAATTACAATGTAGAGACATATTTTTATTTTCCCTTTTAATAGTCCTAGAAAATAGTATCAAAATGAAAAATATATGGATTGATTGTATGAAAATCTTAGTTTTATTAATTAATATCACAGCATTTTTGTTACAGTACTTACATTTTTCACCTCAATCGGAGATAAACAACCTTTTACCATAAATAGCTAACATAGCATTTTGAACTTGTTCAGATATACTATCATAAACTTTCAACCACTCATTACTTGCAATTTCTTTGGTCATCCTTCGAAGAAAATTCATTAAAACAAATAGTTTTTCTATATTCTTATTCACTACCATTTCTTGTAAATATGCCACAATCATATCAATATCACATTGCAGAGGGGTCTGTCCACTTTCTAGCCATGCCCTTAACAGCTCCCTTACTTGACCCCAAGGAAGACCCAACAAGCCTTTGGGCTTCTCTATTCTTGGTGGTACTTCTATATGGACTTCTTTTATCATTGGGTCCTTATAGGGCAAGTCTCTTATTACATTATCTCCCTGAAGAAATGCATTTATTGATTTTGTAGAAGAGGGCTGTAAATTTTTTTTTGGAGGCCTTCCTCTTTTTTTTCCTGGTGGAGATTTCAAAGCAATAATGGGGGATTTCTTTTGTTGTTTAGTAACTTTGGATTTGCTTGAAGTACTGAGTTTCTTCTTGGTTATTTCCAAATTTTTGGAATCACTGTTAATAGTGACTAATTCTGATTGTATGTGACACATATCAGAGGCAGGCTTGGACTCATTTTTATTAACAGTTTTGTTGCATGATAAAAACTTATTTATAGCTCCTTTTGAAGGTTTACTATTGACTGGTTCTAATTTTGTTATCTGAATGCCAATGCCTCTCATCTCTTTAGGATCTATATTTTGCTTCCTGCACATTGAAATGACTTCCTTTTTTATAACTTCAATATCATTTGTAGCATTATTCAATGAAGTTGATTTATTGATGACATTGCAGAAACCATGTCCCATGAATTTAGCTGTTTCTACAGGAGCCTCTTCATCTCTAACCATCAGTTTCAAAGTAATGCATTTCCCTAAAACTTTAAATTGCTGCATTCTTGAATGAACCTCAGCTGATAATTGTTTCAAAAACTCTAAACATTGATTATTGTTTTCGAATCTGATTCCATAGTTTACTTCTGCTGAAACTGATTTCCTTATAGTATGAAAATTTAGAGGGTTTGGATCACGACCACGACATTGATCAAATAGTTGAGCCCCACTCTTATTTCCTAAATGACTTTTTAAGGTAGCTAATGTCAAAGTTTGTAGTGATCCACAGGTGGTATGACCTAAAGATTCTAATTTTTGGGCAGTCTGTCTGCCTACACCTGGTAAATCTTTTAGTTTTATTTCAAAGATAAAATCTTCAATAAGGTCTTCAGTGAGGAAGAACTGCCCATCTGGTTTAGCCCGCTTTGTGGCCAATCTGGCTTGTAATCGGTTGCCACCAAATCCAGTAGAACATGGACAGCCAGTTTTACGTTTAATCTCCTCTCTCAGCATCGTTGCAAAAGTTTGAACACTAATATTCATATCAGCCAATAGTTCAGTACAATCTACATACATCTCATCACATGATACAGCCTCAATATCTAAAGTATATTGTGCTATAGTATTGTATAAAGTGTATGCAACTTCTTTGTAGCCCTCAAAGTCATAGGGTATTGTTTGTAAATCTGGACATAATCTCAAAGCTGCACCCATGAACATACCGTTTCCTACACCTTTAGCTCGGGCTTCATATGAACATGAGGCTATTTCACTCATGGAACCATATTTGTCATCCTCATCAGCAATATTATCAACTCTGCTCTCAAATATAATTTCATCTTCGGGTTTTCCAGTTGCCTTTCCAAGTTTCTTCACTTGTTTCTGTTTATATAGGCCGAATTCTATATTCCTATCAACACCAGGTCTCTTCGGCCTACCCTGTCCTCCTCTAGAGTGAGTAACAGCTATGGGTTTACCTCGGAGATCAGGTCTATTGCGTAAACCAACTGATACAAAAAAACAATCCATGTCAATGTGCATGATTACTTTATTTTTCTCAAATTTCAACTGCGATAAATGATTGAAGTCTTTCATGGTGAAAATAGATTTTTTTAGCTCTGCTCGAACAGGAAATAAGAAGTTACTATTTTCTCTTAAATCATTTACATGCTGTTTGAAAAATGCCCCTAACTGTGAAATGTGATGTAGCCTTGAATTATTGTAAAATTCTGCTATAAAGTTTGGATCTGCAGCAGTTTTAGTTACAGAACCTAAGTTTTGTTTTGATGGTTTAGTTTCTAACTTAAGTAAATTATCATCATTTGTGATTTCTGATTTATTTATGTGTAACGAAGATGCTCCTGCATTATTTGAAAGTGGATTATGTTCTGTTCTGTTCTCATCTGTTTCTGTCACAATTTGTTCTCCTACATTACTGTCATTTGTAAGTAAATATGTATCATTCTCATTATTAGAAAACTTGATTTCAGAGCCTGAAGAGTCATTATTTTTAATAACCTTCTTAAAGTTAAGCTGTTTTTGAGTTCTTGACTTTTTAAAGAGCAAGTATTCTCTGTAGTCTAGCAAGCGATTCGATGCTATGCTATCGGTAATCCATTCAGGTTTTACAACTTTTACAAGAGACATATTTTTAACTTTTGTATCAGGTAAATTGGAGGCTATAATAAAATCGTTACTTTTTTGATAAGTGTGGTAGATTCCTCCATGCTTCGTCATAAGAACTTTTAATTCATCGGCGGAAGGTATCGTAAATCCATTGACAAAAATACTCACCCCGTTGAAAATATCGGATAGGGTTTCTTCTTTTCCAGCTATTACACAAAATTGCTCTTCTAATTTTGCAATCTTAGCTTGCATATATCCACCCCAGGCTTCAAAGCCATTGTCAGGAAATTGTTCGTCTCGGCGCCTCATTTTAGGACAATCTTTATTAATGAATACAAAACATAAAATTACTTGGAAACATTAGAATGATTTTTTTCCCTCCAATCAGTGAAACTGGTTGTGTTGTGTTTGTTACCCACAGTTGTTACCACAGACCCTGTAACTTTATTTGATAAAACAGTATGAATGAAAATGACAGTGATAACTGCACAGATTTTTTTGCATAGCAACACGTTACAGTTAGTGATGTGACTTTAGTAATTAAAAACCGGTAGAATTATGATTCTCCCGATCAAGAGAAAATATTATAAAAATAATTTATATAAACATATTAATATTCAATCACAAACTGTTTACGAATTCCCTTATTACCCAAAAAAAACAATTTTCAAGCATTTAATTTGATAAGTCTACGCTGTATAAACTATGCTGTACAATCTCTGGCACAGTTCGCTTTCATTGGAATCGTATTGGAATGAACCCTGATGAACCTTTTGTAAGGTTACCGCTTCATTTTCCATCGTTATTTCATATAAATCTTGTATTAACTTGTGATAAACTGAAACGGAAATCTTTAAACATTAAATAATTTACTTATTATTTTCTTATCAATCTATGGTCATTAATTAATGACAAATACTCATTATAAATAACAGTTAACTCCGGGCTGTCAATCGGGTCGTACCACGGTCGTACAGATTACATAGTTTGCCGCGAAAATGTTGCGGTTCTTTATTATTTTTCACGCCCTTTGCGTGTTTTTTGTGGCCACTTTGAACATTGTTAATCCCGGACCGGCATTCCCACCCACGAAAGGGGAAGTGTGGCCAAAACCTCAAGAACAAACAAAAGAACAGACTTATTTTAAACTCTCACCCTCTGTTTTTAAGTTCACGGTAAGTGACAAAATAAACCTTTATAGGTACCTACCTACCCTAAAAATGCATGGGCAGTCTAAATCTAATACCTATTGAATCTTTTAATTTTAAATAAATCATTTATCCATTATAGATCGAGGGAACTACTGCTACTGACACTGTTTTCTTTTGTTGAAAGTATCGATTTTTTTATCGCACCCTGGTTGAAGTTCATTGGACTTTTCTCGTACATATACAAATGATTGAATCATATTAGGTCCCCACCTATGAAATCAGCGTTTTGTATGGAGAATTTTAAAGAAGTTACTTTTTTCATACTAACATTTTTTTAATTTATATAACAACCATGAACACTAATGTTTTAAAACTTTTATGCACTAATGTTTAAAAACTAAGATAACGTAATATGCCACTTAGATTAAGCGACAAAAATAAGTTTTGGCTAGGCTAAACAAATTGTGGTCATTTCTGCTAACAAAATGAGGAGTCATTTTTAAGGTATTTTTTATGTTTAGAAAACTATAAGTAATAAGGTTTTTTTACAATTGGTAGTTGTCTATGATGGTAATTATTCGATATAATACCAAGCAATTGATGAATATTTTAAATCATAGAAGCGACAAGGTTCTCTATTTGTGAGAAAAAAACACCAATTTCATAGGTGGGGACCCAATATGTAACAAATAAATTATATACCTAGCAAAATAACGGTCAAATGTTAGAGTAATGTATTTCTAAAGACGACAAATATTATGATGAAGTCAGTCTTCGGTAAAAAATAATGTTAAGGGTTCCGTAGTTAGGCTCATTACCTATTTTAGTGTTGTTAAACACAAATTCGTACATCATCTCTATTTATAAAGTCGTTTAGGTATGCCTTTTCTGCAGCACATAGTCATTCGATTCAATCAATTATTGATAGACACTGTTTAAAAAACAGTGGCGGACTAAGCCTATCGGGGGCCCGGGGCGGCAAACTAAATGGGGCCCCCTGCCCAGGTATGCAGAAAACTTAGACAATTAGAAGAACGTAGAATACATGAGCGAGCGAAGCGACCTCGAAATTCCAGCACACTACCTCGAAAATATTAGGTTTTCTTTTGACCATACGTACGAAATACTTAGGATATACTTTGTCAACATATACGGAACTGCTGGAGCATTAAACGAATATGCTACAGCCAGCGAAGCGAGCTGGAATTTTTTGCACTCTGGATAGGTAACATTTTCGTTTGAGCATTTATACGGGGTGGCAGGGAAAAGATACCATCATGGATTCACTACATGATTCTGAACAGGGGTTCAGAATCATGTACTGAATCCATGGTCTCAGTTTTCAACGCAGAGGGCTGCGTTGAAATATTTAGTCGGTTTTAAAATAAAAATCTGCTGTTTAATAGAAAAGTGCAATACCTACGCGGTCAAAAAATAGAAAGATTAAAAAATAAATCTGCTGTTCCATACAGCAGTTTCTTTTTAATAAATCTTTGTATTTTTTTAGCACTACATTTATATTCAGCATAAGTAGGGGGCACCTAACAAACACTGGCTTTAACTTACTGAAAATATTTTGGCCTTGTTTGATATTTGATTAAAAAATATTTCTAAAGATTTGTGGGGCGCACCTGCCGCCCCCACTTAGTCCGCCTATGCATTTTCGTAATTTAATTTCGAGATTATCCGTTTGACCCTTCCGATTAGTGCCATAAAAAGGTAGGTACAGAATGTGTTTTTTTTTGCATTTGGGTTGGTCTGATTTCCAATACTTAAAAAAAAAGAAATAGACTACAATTTATTTAATGTTTTCTTTGAATATTTGCTGTCATAATTATTAAGGGTATCTACACCTTTAGCAGCCCATTCGAACTTTTCAACCTATAGTTATCATTTAGAGATTATATAGTAAAATATGGTTACAACAATCATGGTATCGGCATGTGATGTGGAGGAATAAGGAAAATGGTGTGAGGAAAGTTTTGAGTATAAATGTCAATGGCTATAATAGTAGCGGAAGACCAAAGAAACGATGGATGGACTGTGTGAAAGATGATATGGCTAGAAAGGGGGTGACTACCGAGATGACGACTGATAGAGAAGAATGGCACAAAGGGACATGTTACACATAACCCAAATAAATTGGATTATGGGCAGGAGAATGATGATAAGTTACAATAATCCCTAACTTACTCAAGTGTCATTGGAAAATGAATACTTTTGCACATACGCTCTCATCAAAAAGGTTGATACGTTGTGCACCTTTTTATTTTCATAAATATGTACCATCCGCAGGACGCGTCTGTCAATGATGTCATCAGCTTCCCATGGCATAGCGTTTGTACAGGTGTACAAGGATCTTGTGGCGCGTGGCTAAAGTTGGAACTAACGCCACCATCTTGTTTTCTCAATACAATTTCACAAATGATAACCAACAGCGCCCTCCCGTCAATGTTCGTCAAGCGCCAAAAGATCCTTGTAGCACTTTACCTTTAGCGTGTCCTTGTGCAGTAGTGGAACTGTATACTTCAGCTTTTTGTGCAACTCTACACCACCCCAACACGGCAAAACCAACTCTCAACCGCTTGGTGTGAACGAGTGTATTATGCGTACTCAACAAAGCGTGAACTATTGGGACCTACGTTACACATCCTAGTTTTTTTATTGAATTCCATTCCAACGAGGTGGTGCCCCCGAGAAAGGATTTAAATCGTCGCACCACCCACAGATCGCCAACGCGTTGACAACGCTAGGCCGACGAGTAGGCAACGCATTCTAACCATACCAACCTGTGGTTTTCGGGTCTTAGTTGTTGAGTAGAGGCAGTTGGTGGTGTGCAGGGCCTGTATTCTCTTAGTTACAATCCGGCTGAACAAAGAACGTGACAAACTAGTTTGTATGTAAATACCTTTTTTTATAAACGCTGTTCATAAATTCGAAACCCGAATTTTTTTACCAAATACCTGTCAGGGACTAGGCAAAGTAACCGTTAATGTGTCATTTTCGACTCGGGAGGCTGTCGAATGACTGAATAGCGTACTGATCCGTTTCTGAAAATTCTGTCACTAATGGATAACAATATTGCCGAGTCATAGGATATATTTTATATTAAAACAAAGAATTTCAGCTAGCGAAGCTAGTCATTTATAAATATGAGCGTAAATTAAGCGTAATTATAGCGATTGTAATATCATTCTGTAAAATAACATTTATTTAATTATTGAACACCAACAGCGCAGATACCGGTACCTTTAACATGCAACCTTTCCTTACAATAGTATGTAGGTACACATTTAGATTAGGTTAAAATTAATTACCAACAAGGAAAACATTTTACAAACCACTATATATAAATTTTTAGTATAAATGCCAATTCAACCGTCATTTACTAAAAAACTAAGACCCTATATTTCAACAGGAAAAAGGAAGGACATGCGACATATTAAAAAATGCTATAGATCGATACACTGCCGTGCTAAGGAACACCCACCACATAGCTTGGAGACATTCGAAGAAGGTTTGGAAGCATGTGGAGGCTCGGTCTGCGGATACCAACCCCGATTTCAAGGGTACGCTGGAGGAACTGAAAATAGACCTGAGCAGACCCTGCGAGGCCTACCCACACCTGGATATGGATGAGAAATGTAGGTGTAATATTGGTGTAATAGTAATTTCCATTGCTTTGCGACAGATTTCGGACCAGGGCTACACAAACATCTGTGTAACCATGGCTATTGTACTAGGAGTTCCTGTATCACAGGAGCCAAAGGGGTACAGGGGTTATATGTCGAACTCGCCCAATTTCCTTCAAAAATCGCATGATATTTATGTTGCTTTGTGTTTTCATTCTCAGGAAAAATGGCTGGTATTACATTACTTATTGTTTTTCGCCGCGCATCACTTGTTTGAGTTTTAAAATTCGCTTTCAACCGCGACGCGTGCGGCGGGCGGCAATTACAATAAAATACTTTTCTGCTTGGTTGCAACATTGATAAGATGGTCATTGTACACACTTTTACTTGCATTGACATTTGCTTCAGAGTTCCAAACGTTGGTAGTACCTACTATAAGACAAACAAATGAGATACTACAAAGCTTGAAAACATTAATAGGTTTGCTGATAAGTTGCCCATAAAAGACAGACATTTTAAGACACTCAATTAGACATGGTCTGGTCACTGGTCCTCTGACAACCTGCCTAAACACTGCAAATGAGGTATACACCTATTAAGACGCGGATATATGCCAGTGGCCTTGAGTAGTTAGCTTGCGTGTTCTGTTCTGAGCTCACGCAACGCGTCGTACGTCCAGCCAGTAATAAGACTCGCCCATCAAGGAGCGCTGTCCCAAATTAGACGCATTATTAATTTATTATACATTAAACAAGGTATTTTAATAAAACACGTACAATAAAAGATCAATAAATAAATTATCTTAATGGTGAAGGTTTCAGAAAAATACGCTTGATAGATTTTACGTGATTCTCAATTTTTTTATCCACGTTAGATAAACATAATCTAAAATATTCCTATATTAAGTTATTAAGAAAATACTCTTGTTTAACATATATTTTATTCAAATCATTCACATTAGGTAGGTACTCGTTTAGACGTGATCTTCAGTATAAAATCATAAAAATTCGGTTATCGTCGCCTTAAGCTTTGTGCAGACTAGCGCGACGCGACACCGGTTATTGTTATACCGCCAAGTTTTCTTAGAAATTGTATTGCGTCGCGTCGCGCTGGTCTGTACGAGCCTTTAAAAGGAGCAGCGACTTTGGTTCGAGAAAGAACGTAGAAAACCGCCCAAAGCCATTCAGCCCAACCTTTCTATCTTTTAGCGATTTTTGTCTACTAAATGATATTAAATACCTAATAAATATTCTCGGTTTTCTCTAAAAAAAGGGGAAGGAAAACATCGTAAGGAAGCATGTCCTAGAACCAAAAATTCGAAGCCATGTGACATCTACGAACCCGCACTGGGCCCGCGTGGTGGATTATGGCCCACTCCCTCTCAAGAGAGGAGGTCTGCGTCCCAGGAGTGGGAACATTATCGGCTGATTATTAATTAATATTATTATATTATTAAAGATCCCTTCTAATACATATACTATTATTTTTCAGACAGCCTTAACGTTTCTGCAGTTTCCACACTCAGCAGTGACTCGATATGGGGCATTCTGAGGGGCATGGAGACTTTCGTGCAACTGTTCTATTTATCTAATGGATATAACGTAAGATATTTTGCTTAACTTAGGTACCTACATAAGCATTTCTATTTTTTTTAACTGGGACTAATAACTGCTTCGTTGGCTACAGGACGTGCTCATCAACACGACACTAATCGTGGACTTCCCAAGATATACTTATCGTGGTCTTCTTATCGACACATCGCGACATTATATAACCGTGGCCAATATCCTCAAAACATTGGACGCCATGGAAATGAACAAGATGAATGTTCTACACTGGCACATTGTGGATGACCAGAGCTTCCCTTATCAGAGTGAGAAATTCCCGCAGTTGAGGTAGGTACTTGTTTAAAAATTTACTGTCATAAAAGTAGGATTATTTAAGAACAAATAACTTTAAAATACTTATTGATCTGAGTTCCTTTCAACAATAGCTCAATTATAAGGCGTCGTCTGGCGAGCTAAATGCTCGTCGTGAGTTTGATTCCCAACTGTTTCAGTATTGACGAAAATATTGAGTAGGTACCTACATAACTAATACAACACTTCTTCGTAGCGTGTCCACATTGCATGGGTATTAATTATCACAAAACTGTTTGCAGTGAACAAGGCGCATATGATCCCTCAATGATCTATACAAAGACGAACATTAACCAGATTGTTACGTATGCGAGAGACAGGGGAATCAGAGTTCTTCCAGAATTTGATGTTCCAGGTAAGTCTGATGAGAATAAAGACGTACAGCGGGCTCCAAAGAAACCTGGGTGAGGTTTCTCTGGAGCCCGCTGTACCTATTACTCATGAATGTGGCGGCATCTACATCGCCACATGCGAACTACGCATGAAAGACCTGACGTCACTAAAAATCCTGCATCGCGCAATTAGAGTTTACCGCGCGGTGGACATATACAAGATCAACCAACTTCAACCTCTGGGCAGTTGCCCGCCAGACATGACACCCGTCTGGTCGGAGGATCCTCCCTTTTCTATGGTGGATGCGTGAACTTTACATCCTGTTTCTCATACCCCTAAAATATCATCAATAGACATTGTGACAGTACCACATTGAAATGCCTGATACCTGATGAAATTTTGGCGAATAAGGTTTTGAAATCTTGTCGATTTCAAAACTGTAGTCGTCAAAGTGCACTAAGAAACAAGTTTTGATTAGGTACAGTGGGCTCCAGAGAAACCTCACCCCCAAGCAATGTAAAAAATAATGCAGGGGGTGAGGTTTCTCTGGAGCCCACTGTACCACCAAGTGCCTTGTTTCTTCTGTGTGAGAAGAGTCCGTTAAAGCTCGTGCAGACTAGCGCGACGATATTAGTTCTACCGTGAAGTTTTCTTCGAAATAATTATTTTATAAGAGTCGCGTCCCACCGGTCTGCACGACGCTTTCTGCAGTGGCATAGTTAGGTACAGACAGGCCAGTTTTTATTACCAGAGGCCCTAGTGCGAGTTTATTTTAACCATCTCGACTTTACGCCTCGACCGCGTTCAGCGCTCCGATTGGCCCTTCACCAGTGAAGGCCAGTGAAGGGCCAATCGGAGCGTCGAGATGGTTTAAAGAAACTCACACTAGGGCCTCTGTATCCCGCAGAATCCCGCTTACCTTACAGTACCTACCTAATCGCTGTACACCAATAGTGCCTGGAGCGTTAAAAACATCAAAACCTCAGATTTCTGTTACAGTGAACGAAATTTAAAAATTCAAAGTGGAATGTTTAGCTGATAGTAGGTATATAAATAAATAAGACAGTTTACCTATTAAAAAAATGTGATCAGGTATAGAAAAATAAAAAATAAATTGGAATAATTCAAGTATGGCTGTAGAATATTTTTGTATATCAAAATTAAGTTGTCCTATCTATTTATATAGAGATTCTTACATACTTAAAAAAAACATCTTTCAGTAGGTAACGTATCTTTTGATATCATTTTCATCTCTCTATGTTAATAATTGAGGACGCTAGCCCGGTCGCACTTTTCTAGAAAACGGGGCGAAACGGGGGGGGGGTACTGAAGCGAACGAAAAAGCATTTTCAATGCTAAACGTCAAATGCACAAAAAAATAATTGGAAAATATTGTAATTTATTAGTAGTTATAAAAAACAAAATCCCACCTCGATCTTAAAAATTCTCTCACTGTAACAAAAATCCGATGTCAAAACCCCCAGGTGCTCCACTAGAAGTACAACATCGTCGGTTGTAATATAATCAAATAATAGCAGCATCCTTATCAGTAAACTCTTGAGATAGTGTATAAAGTCCTCTCAAGTTGACCTTAGATAATACATTAGCCGATAGAAGCTTCGATCAACAATACCAAGATAGAAGGAAAGTGTCGAGTGATGTGATTGTATTGCCACAATTGCCGAGCCTTCATTTTATCGTAAAATATATGTGTCAAGTTGCGAATTTGCACGATAAAATCAGTTACTTATACCCAAGAACTGAATATTTGAGGTGGCAGTTAAATATGCAGTAACTATAAATATTTGTATTAATAATGGTGTTTTTATTGGGCAAGCAATAAATTTACGTACATTGTATACTTAGATAATGTAAAAATGTTTATTACGTGTAGGTAACCTGCAACTAGGGCATTGATGGATGTTCCTGAAAATGTCGGCCGAGGCGAAGCCGAGGCACACATACGTGAGCCCATCAATGCCTGGTTGCGGCCAAGGCACTGTATAGTACTTACTCAAATAATACACGGAAATTCAAATTGAGTAAATTAATTAGGTAGGTATAAATTCTAGAATCAATGACGAACAACGATAATTTTTCACGCGCCAATAATGTTTATTTGTTTTTTTTTTACTTTATAGTTCGATTTGCAAGCCAAATCGAAATTTAAAAAAAATCTTTGATAGGTCCTTGGTTGCCATGGGTTGAAGTAAAAGGTTCGTTCCATCTATATATACTTATAATAAATCTGTAGAGAGGTCAATTCTGTACATGATATATATTTTCAAAATAACTATCAGGGGGTAATTAGTGATCGATACTGATGCCAAAAGTGCAATCAGTAAAATTTTTGTCTGTCTGTCTGTCTGTCTGTCTGTCTGTCTGTCTGTCTGTATGTTCCTTATAGAAACAAAAACTACTCGACGGATTTTAACGAAACTTGGTACAATTATTCTTCATACTCCTGCGGAGGTTATAGTATACTTTTCATCACGCTATAATCAATAGGAGCAGAGCAGTGAAGGGAAATGTTGGGAAAACGGGAGAAGTTGCTCCATTTCTTAAGCTTCCGTCGCGTGTGAAGCCTTAATGGTTAAAGCTACATAGAAATGATTTATGACGGAAATGTTTTACATAAAATTATCAAAAAAATATCCCACAACAGCATATGTCTATCTTTTATGGTTGACTCACAATAACACGTATAACTCCCGATAGCTTAGCAGTTCGGAGCTTTCTGATTATATATGTTTACTCTTACGTTTATAATACTCTCACTGATCCCTAATTAAAAGAAGTTAATATTATTAACTATTCAATAAAAAAAGAATCATAGTAATCGGTATAGAAACACCAAACTTATACATGAAATACGCTAATAAGCCATCGCGCCATCGCGCCGTCGCGCGTGAATACTGAATCATGCCATAAGGATTATTTTTGTGTAACGGTTGCCGCGCTCGACGCGGGTCGTGGCGGCAGGGTATAAAAAGGCGGGGAGGTCCGAGCGCGAGCTTCATCATTCAATATTTGGCTGTTGATGCGTTCAGAGCGTTCGACCTTATTGACAGACAATAATTGATATTAACAAACCGTGCTTATCAGCGCGACTTTTAGTCTTTAAATAGTTTATTAGAATTTCTTTTGCTGTTATTTAATAAAATAGGTATTAGTTGTTTTGGTAGTGTTTAAATATTCGTTCAAATTACAAATTATTAATAGTTTGCATTTTATTTCTTTTTAGGTGAAGTAGTAGTAGAAGTAGTACGCATAGATTTTTAGATACCGATAGGTAAGTTTTGGCTAATTTATGTTCAATTTTATTTTTGTATTAAGTAGGTAAAAGCGTAGATACTTTTATTAATTATAGTAGTTATAGGTATTTATTTTTAAGTGAAGTAGGTATAGGTAGGGAACTCGGCTAAAAGTAACCCAGTTGCAACAAAATGTAATCGAGGCTCAAATTTTATCAGGCTGCGGTGCAGGAGAGACCGTCTTTATTCCCAGAATTCCCATAATACCAAATAATTTTGCATTCCAATTTAAAAGAACGCAATTACCAGTATCCGTGTGTTATGCAATGACAATTAATAAGGCTCAAGGGCAGACTTTTCGTGTTCCAGCAACACGAAAAGTCTGGTAATTGCGTTCTTTTAAATTGGAATGCAAAATTATTAGATCTCGGTGTCAGTTGTTTCTCGCATGGTCAGTAATATGTCGCTCTTTCCCGGGTTAGCAGTTCTAGAAATCTTTATGTTCACGTGTCGGACGGGTCAACTTTCAACATAGTTTACCTCCGAAGCTTTGCGCTGAAGTAGTTTCGTTGTATAGGTACTTAAGCCTCATGTGAAAGTGATCTAAACAATATTACCAATACATTAACTTAATAACATACAAGGAGTTACACGCTGACGGAGTCGCGGGCACAGCTATTAATAATAATATTCTGCTGTTCCTTATTGCGATATTTTTCAACAGTATTGTGGATTGACATATTATATTTCCCTTCTAAAATACGAAAGTTAATCTGTCTGTTACTTCAAAACCACTGAACCGTGAGGAAGGACATATGGTACTTTTTTACGAAAAACGACGGCAACGCGGACGAAGTCGCGGGCAAAAGCTAGTTTTTAAATAACACAACAGATAGGAGATATCATAGTAATTTATTTGACCGCTAAACACGACAGATATGGATTTTCATACAAACATTGCCGGCAGTGCGCTCGCATGTATTCGACCAGCAATAGGGATGTTGACTGGGTAAAAAAAAACTATTTAGTATTTTTGGTTTGTCATAAGAAATGGTTTAGATAAAACGCATTAAAGTTGGAGAGTGGGGGTTCGCTACATCACAACTCAGTATAAAATTACCGGGGAGTGACGTCATGCCACATTTTAACGAATTCCCTACTCAATGTATTGCCGTAATATTATGATTACGTAAAAAAAATCGTGTCCAATAGTTTTTAATAATCTACCTGCCGGACAAAAAAATATATTTTGTTTACATCCCTATTTCGATTTCTCTAAGAAGAATATTGTAAAATAATGTCCGAATTTCCAAGCACGTTTGAAAAAAAAAAGATGTACTTCATATAATGTAGTACTTACATATATACGAGTATTATTATAAAATAATCGTAAGTATTTGGTTGGTGGTAAGGCTTGTTCTAAGTCCACCTGGCTAGCTACCACCATCTTAGAATCTAAGTCTGTCGCCATAACAACAATGTGAACAGCATTGTTGTGATTCGGCAGTTAGAGGTAAGATAGCCAGTTCCTCTGTGGTTGAAAATTCCGGGTGAAGCTCGCTTCCACCTTCGGCCTGATCACTTACAACCAAGTGAGATGCAGGCCAAGAGATTCCCCGATGTGGAAAAAAAACCCACATGGTATAAAATTATAACACCTGAATCATAACAAAATACAATTAAATATTATCTTTTATCAGGACACACAAGATCTTGGGGCGTTGCATACCCAGCGATCCTGACTAAATGCTATCAGTTCGGCCAACTTGTAGGCTTAGGACCAATGGACCCGACAAACAATGTTACGTACAAACTGATCGGCGATTTGTTCCGTGAAGTCCAGGAACGGTTCCCTGATAAATACTTCCACCTTGGAGGTGACGAGGTCGCTATGGACTGCTGGTGAGTTTCTATCGATTAAATACATTACTTTTTAGAGTTCCGTACCCGAAAGGTACCAAACGGAACTCTGTTACTAAGACTCCGCTGTCCGTCTGTCTGTCAGCGGGCTGTATCTCATAATCCGTAATAGTTCGACAGTTGAAATGTTCGCAGATTGTATATTTCTATTGCCGCTATAACAACAACAAATAAAAATAAAATAAAGTAAAAAATTTAAGGTGGTCCCTATACAAGTGTTTTTTTTTACTAAAGTAAAAAACGAAGTTTTAAATATTGTACGGAACCCTTCGTGTGCGAGTGCGACTCGCACTTGGCTTTGGTTTTTTTTTCTGTTTTAGATGGTTTTAGGTATGAAAGTCTTTAATTACGAAGTGGTAGAAAAAACGTCTGGGTCGTTCGAGGGCCCACCTAGTTGGTATAACCACTTTCGATCCATCGAATTGTTTTAAATTATAACTTAAATACCAAAAAAAAAACATAAACCCATAGGGTTCTGCAGTGGGTTTTCCAGATGCTGCGAATCGTTTCCCAAAACCAGTATTAAGTCGAGACGGAGTTATACAAAATAGTGATTCAAATATAATACCGTATGTTACTGATTCCAGGGCATCAAACCCTGAGATTCTAGAATTCATGAGTCAGCACAATATGAGTGGCACCAGCGACCTGCACGCCTACTTCATGACAAATGTCCTTCCGCTGTTGGGACAGAAATCCAAGCCCATAGTCTGGCAGGTATGTTACCCCAAACATTTTAAACAAGCTCAATTTTTTTATTTGTCCTTCCATCTTCCATCCTCTTACCCGAATCTCAATGATTTTTGGTTCACAGCGCGTCGTTTTCTTCGATAAATCTTTATTAGCCGATATCTCGATATTTCACTTCCTTATTAGTCATATTATGTACTTACAATCCATCCGTCTTTTATTTGGTACACCTCCATCAATATTCAATTTTGCTCCTTCCATAAAAACTTGAATCTAATTCTCTCTATGTTTCAGGAAGTTTTCGATGAAGGAGTAAAACTTCCTAGCGACGCAATCGTGCAAGTGTGGAAAACCGTCGGAGCTGAGGATATGATACGTGTAAGCACCTATTCTGATTATTTTTTTTATAGAATGCAACATTTCCAAGAAGGTAAAATTCGCAAACAAAACTTGGAGACTTTTAGAACGACAGCTGCTCCACCATCTTTTATGACAATTCACGAACTTCTGAATTTTCGGCTGGGCCGCAGCTTCAGCTGGTTTATGGTCGAAAACAAAAATATGGCCGAATCATGAGTTTCTAGCCGAAAATGGCCGAAATGGAAAACGAAACTTTGGTCTGTCCCTGATTCAAAAACATCAGTAATGGATCACCGACAGTCATCTCTAAACACAACATCACCACATTCACCACGACCACACGTTTTGTTTATATATAGACTAAGTCGTATTGATTGCCCAGGTCCTGACTGCTGGTTACAGAGTTATTTACTCAGCACCTTGGTACTTACACAAACTCCGCACTGGCGAAGACTGGAGCCATTTCTACAGGCTTGATCCCCGGCTTTTGTTAGGACATGATTATTTTAACCTAGACGATGTTGTGGGCGGCGAAGCTTCCATGTGGGGTGAACTAGTTGATGACACAAACTTTATATCCCGGTAAGTAAGTACTCCTCATTTGTTCTACGATGGTATCCTCTACGCATGACGTTCGTGATGACTGACATGTTTTAACGTTACGATGTCCTTGTTCATGCATTAGATATCCCGCTACATAAGTTGCGGGACGCCTAATGCATGTCAGTTCAAGCTTTTTAGCTATAAATCTACCTACATAAAATGAGCACGTATAAAGCGTCGTGCAGACCGGTGCGACGCGACAGCGCGACGCTACTAACAAAATCGCTGGGCAGTGCGTTCTGGCACCATTTGCTTCCGTCAATTATTAAAATGTTTTAATTGATTTAAGGGTATGGCCGCGTGCTAGTACTTTAGCCGAAGTACTATGGAGCACCATCGACCCTGTGTACAGGATGATTAAACCCAACGAAATCGCCTATCGTCTTGAAGAGCATACATGCCGCATGAACCAACGCGGCATCCAGGCGCAACCACCTAGTGGAGCAGGATTTTGCATCGGAGGAGGCTAACTCGACATTAAATTTTGATTTTACATTGATTTGATCAGAACTGTTTACTATCATGACTTGAGATTATTAATGATATTTAGTATTAAAATGTGTGAGAGTTACAATGTGTTTCTATGAATTCGTTCCCTTAAATCGGGCTTATTATTTCCATTTTTGCTTGAAAGACCCTTTCCGGCTTGGTCCCTTGTTAATAAATATTGCTCTCGAGTCGACGCTCTAGTTTTTGGGTTCTTGAATTTGTCAATCACTTCTATCTATAAAGCTATGAATATAATTATTTCAACAGGAATTTGCAAGCTTTATCTGCGTGCACTTGCCTCAAAACCTGCCAATTTTGACCATTGAATTAAGGTTGGAAATTTTGTTGATGAAAAGTCTTTCAAGTGTTTGTTGTGTGTGTTCTTTCTTCCTATTAGTATGCATAAAATAACATAGAAATGAAACTATTCCTAACACGGTTTTCGTTTTGTTCAATGTTACAAAAACCCCATTTTGTTACTACCTACTTACAAATCATTCATTTCTATGTTCACAGGTTTTGGAGGCCAATCACAAAGTGATCTACTCTGCATCATGGTATTTGGACTATTTGGCTAACGGTGGTGACTGGGACAAGTTCTACACAGTGGATCCCCGTCAGATGATACCGAGACATTACAAAGAGTTGAACCTAAACAACATTCTGGGAGGCGAGGCTTGCATGTGGGGAGAATCAGTCGATGATAGGAATTTGATAAGCAGGTATGAACTCTAATTCAGTGAGACAGTGTTTCAAAGAGCCATCACTGTAGAGGAGTGTCTTGCGCCACTAATTCCTTCCCGCTAAAACACTAAGAGTTGGTAGGTAGTGGTAGTGGACGTTTTTGGCAGCCCCAGATCTAGAATTTATTTGAGTTGGGGCCAAAACTGCCGTCTGCCACCAATCCTTTATGGGATGTGCTAAGGTAGTCCGCGAAATTCCAATTTTCTAGAAACCAAAATTTCGGCAGCAACATAATTATGTAGTAATCACATTTTATCGATCTATAATGCGCCAATCCAAGAGAGGCGCCAAAACTGTTGTAAAAAAGAATGAAATAGAAAGATTATAATAATATGTGCTGCGCGTGTTATTTATTGCAAAGTTGCGGTGTGTTGGGTGGTGCACTTGTCTGCTACACTCGAATTTGGCGCCTCCTAAAGTTAGCACCCGGGGCGCAGTCCCCGGTTTGCCCCCGCCCCCCCTAGATTCGGAGCTGGTTTTTGGGGACAGCCGTTATGTAATTTTGACATTCAAAAAGTGGTGATTCTCAGTCTAACTTGAATAAATGATGGATGAGGCTACTAGAGAATCTCTTCTTAATTAATATAATGACATTTCAATTGTTTACAGGGTATGGCCTCGTACCAGCGCAGTAGCTGAAAAACTCTGGAGTGCCGAACAACCACGTTTTTTCTTCTACAGACATGTTGCGAACGAAGTCAATCGTCGTCTGGAAGAACACGCGTGCCGAATGAACCGACGCGGCGTACACGCACAACCACCCAATGGACCAGGATTTTGTGTCGGAGGAATCTAAATAATATATCATTTGTTACCTAATGTGTACAGCAATTTATGATTAGTTTACTTTCCTAGGAATTTAAATTTTAAAATATTTCTTAATTTTATCTGCGTTTTATTTTATGAATAACATAAGCTCACGCCTATTTCTCATGGGGGTAGACAGAAACTTATTTGACTTTGTTCAATGTAAGATCGATTATATTCCAGAGTGCTGCCGCATGCTGATTGGGTCAGTACCCAATCAGCCCGCGGCAGTACTCTGGAACTAAAAAATAAATAAAAAATTGATGGAACTATAGGACACCTGGTGAGGTGACACAAGTGTGTGAAAGCCAATTATTTGTGCTAGACATCTGCTAGCCTGGACGTGCAAAAAAAGGCTCAAAGACAAAATCAAAATATTTTATTTCGCATAAACAACCTACCTACATTGTCACATATGAAACGTCAGAACCTAGGTGCACGGGTCCAATTGGTCGTTTCCTATGGAGAAGAGCAGGGAAGGAACTCCACGGTTACGTACTCTTTTAAAAGTAATTGGCTTTTACCATAGATAAAAGAAAGAAGATATTTCTGTTTCTATGGCTTTTACTATATTTTCAAATAACAGTGTTATGATGAGGCCGTATGCGAAACCCTGCCGATTTCGCCGACGTGACCCCACAGTCAAAATACCGCACTTCCGCAAGTTCCAATGGACAACACGAAAGATCACTTCAATCAATGATACAATGAATGAAGCAGTCCATTTTCATTATTTAATTTGATGAGATTTAGGCTGTTTTAAGAACTTTTAGGCTGTTAAAAGATTTTTAATTGCCTGGACGAAAAAAAACCTGTTAGGCCGCACCCTTCGGAGAAATCCAAAGTTCAAGTACTTAGTAATGCAAGACCACTCGTCCAGAGACTCGTCCCTCGATCCACCATCAACGCATCATATCAGTCCTAAATCAAACTTGAAATTTCCCTCCTTACGAAAACGACAAAGTCAAAAACTGGGACACTGGGAGTAATGAACTCGCCCCTCGATCCACCATCAGTCATGTAGTAAACTTGAAATTTCCCGCCATAAGAAAAAGTCAAAGTCAAAAACTGGGAGAATGGGAATTATGTGCGTGTTCCAAAGAAACCGGTAAAGTAACGGCAGATATAAATTACAAACATTTCTCTATAAAACATTTAGATTAGTGCTACAAAGATCTTTTGAGGCATAAATAACAGGAAGGCGCGGTTATTGGTAAACATTTGGGAAATTATTTCGTGAAATTGCATTAGTACCGATTACAAATTACATAGTCGATTTCAGCTTTTATTGAAATATATGAAAGTCTTAACATGGTAACCCTACTTTGTACGTCAAATTTTCAAAACAAAACGTTTCTTAAGTTTCTTTGCGGACTTAAGTTCCACTTTTGTTGAGTTGATGTTGAACTTTGTTTACATTGAAAATGTCCATGATCGAAGAAGAAATCGTAGTTGCACCGTGGGTCGGTCCAACAAGTTGCAAAAAAACGTTATCAGTGATAGTTCTCTCATCCACCGTTGACATCATTGAAAAAATATCAGAAGCTCTCATAGAAGTTCACAACAAAGGGAATTTCCCCTGGAAACTAATTGTATTACGATCGTTTCATCTGGAAGAAGTCGTTAAACAGTCTGATCTGACCGGAAAGATCGGTATTGACTTCGTTATTTTAGCTATCGACACGAGTAGATTATTTTGTTTGGAATGGGCGAAGAAAGTATTAGTGCAAGTGCATTCTGATTTAAAACTTCGTCGTGTGGTGCTAGTGAATGCTAGTGGACTACCCGTGAACGCTATGGCAATCAGTGCTAGTGATCTGATAAACTTCCAAAATGAAATGAACCTAGACATTATAACTGCCAATGTTTTTCATGCAGAAAATGCAACTTTTTTGGCTCGCAGGTTACTCAAGTATGTTCAAGTGTCTGTTGGTGTTAAGACTGGAATCCCCAATCTAAATGTATGATTCCACTATATTATGTAATTTTAAGAATGTTTTGAGTTAGCCTGAACAATCCATTTTAAAAAACCAAGTGTCAGCTCAGCATTTGGTTCATGATTGTGTATTTAGGCTTAACCTTAAGGTTTTGTTTACCTTAAAACTCTTACATAGTTGTTTTTAAACAACTCTAACTACGGGACATATCAAGACAATAAAAATAAAATAAATTGGGGGAGAGCGGAGACAATAGACTTGATAACTAAAATATGTGACATACTTGTGATTTCACACTATTTAGAAACTATCGAAAAATTGTTTTATTGTAAACATGCTCCTTTTATTGTAAACCAAATTCTTATAAATTTTCTTTGAACCAATAGGAAATATTATACAGATTATGAAACATTTATCAGTTTTATATGGGGCTCTTAGTAAAATAGAGATAAATCAGGGTTTAAACGCAAGTGGTCCGAAAAGGGGCCCCTCGTCATGGTCGTTTCTGAATGCCCCAACCTCTAGCACCCCGCGCGCTCACTGGTCTGCTCAAATCAAATAGCGCTTGCTTCCCCGGTTTCCTGTTACACACTTCCATCCCTTTTCATAAAATCTCTCCCACAGATTACAAGAAAGTGAGAGGTAAGATGTTACACATCAAAAAGTGATACTCAAAAGACTCCCCATCATTATTATTATATGTGTTACCAATACATTAGGTACCTCATAATTTGGAGTTTCTGGAAATGCAACCGTTTTTATCCATTAGACATTTTGAGACGTGGTTGTTTTGCAACCAAGCCCAAGAAAGAATGGGGTACCTACCTTGGTTTTACCAACTGGACAATACTGTCAGCACTAAGGTTCATTCTTTTAATATTTTGATTGTTGCATTATATAACTATAATTTGTAAGTAACCCTAGATTTAAGTACCGTAAAATGGGGTGAATAGACACAACTTTCAACTTCTACACTGATTTTCTTACATATTTTGTATGAAAGCTGTTATCAAAGAATTGTCAAATTGCGAGTCTCGTTTTAATTTATCAAATAGTTATTCTTTAATCATGCATAAATTTGAGAATTATTTGTGAAATAGGAAAAAGTAGGCGGTTTCTATTTACCTTGAAACTGGGGTCAAAAGATACGACAGAGGGGTGAATAGAGAAAAAACGTTAGGGTTGTCAAAATCAACTTTTATTGTACCTATTTAAGTACTATTTGTTTTTCAGTAAATAACTATCAAAAATAATTGAAGAGTTTAATTTTTGTAATTATAATCATAAAGGTAGCATTAGCAACATTACAAAAGATTATAAATATTAGGGCATTTTTGGAATGAGGCTAATCGCAAATATACCCTTATACGGTCTTAAATATTTATCTCAGAAATCCAGAAAATGTTAAATTAAATTGACCAAAACCGTTGAAGATAAAAAATCTAAATTTCAAATTAGTGTCACAGAAAAATATTTTTTTTTTTTTTTTTTAAAGAAAACTGTTATACCTAATGAAAAAATACTCGATTGACAACCCTGAAAATCATGTTTCTATTAACCTCTCTCGTTGCTATTAACCCCTCACTCATATCTATTCACCCCTTTCTTCGTTTCTATTGACCCTAAAGGCGTTTCTAATCACCCCCGACTCGGTTCTATTCACCTCGAATTTAGTAAAAAAATACTAAGTCTCGATTTTACTAAAAAATAAGAACAAAATGATGGAATATTGATAATAACCTTTTTATTCCTAATAGATGAGAAACTTAACTATCCAAGTATGCAAATTGACTGAGACATAACAGTGAAGAACTTGTTTTTTTTTTTAAGTTTTACACAGTCAATAAACACTTGTACGCAGACGTTCACTTCAACAGCTTTTTTCTCTAAGTCATTAGACTTGACGTAAATTTTAGTGACGCCAGAATAAAGGAAAAATGTTGCAGTTTCATTATGTAATAGTGGGAATAAAGATATTTTAACAGACTATAGAGCAACTAGAACGACCATAATCAAACTCTCAGATTTGTTTCTATACACCCCGCGATTTCTATTCACCCCATTTTACGGTACCAATAATGATACTTACATAATCTGAATTACTTTGTACTATCTTTGTATATGTGGCATCTAAAAAGATGCATTGGGACTACATGTTGGATTGTTGGACTTCAGTCCACTTAGAGTGGAAGCTTGAGTTCCTGCAGTGAGAACAGTATAGCCTGATTTTGTTGTCTTGTCTTGGTGATAACTAACTTATCAGTAGTATTGTACTACACATCTTGTAGATTTGTAAGTGCATGGAAAGGATTATTTATGTTAAGCGACATTTTCAGGAATACTGTTTTTTTTTGCAGTGAATTGCTTTATTATGTCCACACGCACCTTCTTTCTTTCTGTGTTGATGTAAGATATTAAATGAATAAAACATGTTTTACACATTTTGAATCATTTATTATACTTTGATTGTACTACAAAATAATAGGAAGTTCTCTACAGTTACAATTATATTATATATTACATAAATAATAAAACAATTACAGCAGTCCTCACTTGTGTAGCAACCTCACAATATTCATGTAGCAACACTATTGCTAGGGAGTTGTATAAAAACAAAAATAAACTATAGGGCTATGCGGTGAATGGATTAACATGACCTTACAACTAACTGAAATACTGCTCATTTATTAACATAACTGTTTTATAATTATAAATAACATTTTAAGCATAGAAAAATCTGTAAAATAATCCAAAATTATAATAAAACAATGAGAATTTCTCATAAACAAAATGTCAAGCTCACAAATTCAAAATGCACTACAATTTCCATGTTACACTAATGTATTCTAAAATATATCGCTATAGATTGTTGCATCTAACATTAAAGTCACCTTACTGACTTGTTTAAATAAACGTATACAAAAATTTAATATTAGGCAATATCACAACTAAACCGCCTGTTCAATAGCAGGCAAATAAATACAGTCACATAAACCTCACTTAAATAATCCCACAGTGATGTGCAAGGATCAGTAAATAAAATAATTGCAAATAAAAATACAGTTACACTGCACTATGATTTCAATGTGAGTACACAGTTTTGGATTCAATAATTGCTAAAGCCCAAATTAAAACTTGTTTTGTAAATCTGAACTAACTACACACTTCACTAATATTAAATAATATTTTGTGAACCTATGAGTATGTAAGTTATTTCAACACTTATAAACATAGGTCTAATTCACAAAATTGTAATATGGAATATTTTCATACAATCATGCATAATCATGATTTATTAAGAAACAAATACATTTATTTGAGGCCTAATATGGGATTAATAACTATGATAAAACCTGCTTACAAATCATTTTCTTGTCTACATTCTAGTACAATTTGTATCAACTTAAATTACACAAATAATCATAAGGAAATAAAATAAATTTTACACAGATCAGGTTTAAAACTTGAAATTGCCACCATAATGTGATTACTTCACGAAAATAACATATCTCTAATCTTAAAATTGAACATCAATGTTACTAATGGTTTATGTGCCGAGTTAATAATAATGTATTCCAGTTTATAATTTAACAACCAAAAATATTGATTAAATATACATAAACCAATGAATAACATTAATTTTAGTTTAGATTGGTGTTGCAGTAACTATATGTAGAGTAATATATTATCACTATATTACATAGTGGGTGCTTGTCACAGATTAGCAAACAAATGGAGTGCACTTTACGAATCCTGAATTCATTCAGTTTCCAAACAGAATAACGATTTTGCCATTGTTACATTTCCTGTCTAATTCATAATGTTGTGTCAGTTACAAATAGGAATGTGTGTTGGCACTCCATTTACTCACTATTCATAGTCGGTGTGGTCATATAGTTCCGTGCGCAATGTCGCGATCACTACTATGTTAGACACACAGAAGTTTTCTAACTACCAACATATAACTTATCACTAATTTCCTGTACTGAGAGATATAGTTAAAATTTATCAAGCTGACACCTGAAGCATCCTATGATAGCATCCATACAATTACGTTCTGTTTAATTAACACTTAGAAAGTTATAAATGATGTATAATATTACCCTTCCACACAGTCTGTGTCAGTCGATTGGCTGGCAATACTGCTGTGCCAATTTAGTCGCAGTCAGAATATTTGCCTGCAACTTATGTGCACTAGCTGCATATGCAGTTGCTTTATGAAATGGAGTTGTCATGTTTTCTTTTTTGGAATGAATAGATAGATTAATGGATGATCAATGAACAAGTATCAAGAACGCATTTCCAGTAGCTTTCTTAGGATGCTTCGTTTGTTCGATAGTTCCTACGTCATCCTCACACATAGTGTCAGAAAGTAGAATGTTAACTCCCGCAAGCACAAGTGTCACATTTCAAGTTTGAGCACAACTATCTATACGAAGCTTAAAATATGACCAAACTTGTGCGCCTTATCATTTTTACTAAACTACGCCTTAGGCTTCCGCTGTTGTTGAGTTAAACGAAACAAAGTGGAGTTTCATTGATATGTGGACGCCACTGGTCCTCGTTAGGAAATCAAATGGAGAGTATACGGCTAAGGTCTAAAAGGGTCTGAACTACAAATAAAATACTGAGATTCTTGATATGTAGCATTAAGAGCGCAAGCCTCAAGGCGAAAAGCTACATATATGGAGCTAACACTCCAAAATATCACTGTATTTTGGCCAGATGATCACCTGGAGTGCAGAGCGCTGTGGACTCGTCTGGAACGCGGAATCCCTGTACTCGGCTACTACTACTGTTCCAGCAACCGACGAGTCCGCGGCGTCTACACCCCACTCCATATAGCAGTGTAGCACCTATTATCGTTCACTGTACACTTCGGTTCTATTTGCACCTCTCTCACTACCTGTCGAAAAACAAGGTATATGTCAACTTAAGCAAAGAACAAGAAACTGAAACATACAAAAATACAATATTTCTATCTCGCTAATCAATGAAATGTCAAGAAACAAAATATGGTGGGATATAGTATAGCAGGGTCTCGAAATAGGTGGAGCGTTTGATGAGTAGATTACGTACGAGTGTACTAGTCGGAGTCGAGGTTGACGACGTCCTGCGAGGGCGCGGGCGCCTGGCGCGGCGCGAGCGCGGGGCGGCCGCGCGGCCTGCCCACGGCGCCGCCCGCGCCGCCGCCCATCATGATCTCGCGCGCCCGCTGCTGCTGCAGCGCCATGGCCACAGGGTCGCGGCTGCCCAGTCCGCCCGCGTAGAACTTCGCCCCCATTTGCTGTTGTTAGTTACGTAAAGTTCAGATGACAAGCGCTTGACGCGCTTTTTGCTTATGTGCGGTTACAATGTGCCGTTGGAAAGGGCATGTTGTTATATTTTTGTAAACACGCATTAGCAAAACGCGCGTCAAGCGCTTGTCATCTGATTGTTAACATTGATTATAAAACAAAATAAAAAGGAAACTGAAATCGGAAAGGTATCTTCGGTTGTATTATAAAACCGTTTGGATCTGTACCATCTAGTAAAAAAGATGAAGCAACGCATTCGAACGTGTCCATCAACCGCAACAAAGCAGCATCAAGACATTGTATAGAACAATATCATGCATTGGCTTACTTTTGTTTTACAACATCTAGCTTAGATTTTGAACGCCCCGCGGCTTTAGCCAACATGAAAAAGTGCGCTCGACATCCAAATACGACAACAGCCGACCAATCGCCTTAAAATTTAGTGACTCGGCGTAAAGCCGATATCATTCTTTCGAATGAAAGTTCATTTTCATTACATTCCATGATCACGATACCGACAAATTGTACAGGAATAAACGTTCATCTGCTTGTTTCATTTAATTTTTAGATGATTCGGTAGATGAGTGAAAGATGCCAAAAGTGCCGAATTCCCACATCATTGGATCGGTTCATTAATGAATTAATTTTTTCACTTTAGATTATTTTTGTGATCAGATCACTTCAAGTGCAAAGTGTCTAATATCGGCTGAAGGGCATGCCAAACACAGTGTTGCCCGTACTAAAGTCTCGCGTCGGTCGCGGCACACTCACATTCTGCTGCATGAGCTGCTGCAGGCGCATCTGGTTCTGCTGCTGCTGCTGGCGCTGCCAGGGCGGCTCGTACTGCAGCCCCGACGTGCCGCCCAGCGCGCCGCCCGCTGCTGCCGCTGGAATATACTACTTGTTACTACTTGTCTATGGGTACTAGAATGTAAACCCCACTTGCTAATTATTTTAAGACGAATGGGATCATCATCTGTCGGGGTCGGCTTCCAGTCTAACCGGATGCAGCTGAATACGAGTATTTTACATAGAGCGACTCTGCCTATCTGATCTCTACAACCCAGTCACTGGGTAACACAATACACCTTGGTAAGACTGGGAGTCAGACTTTTGGGCTTCTGAACTGTCAAAGATCTACAAATGACAGCCGGCAAGGGCAACTACCACTATTGCTGTCTTGTTTGGCACTTTTTAACACTATTGTCTATGAGAATGTTCATGTAACGAAAGTTGTCGATCGCAATGCATGCGATGCTTGTCCAAAAAAGAAATAAACATTCTACTAAACAGCACACATGTTTTATTAAATTGTTACTCATTCCTGATCCCAGATCATATTTAACAATACAACTCACCTTGATTCATAGCAGGGTTCATCATACCGTGATTCATCATTCCCGGTTGAGTGTACTTGTATATTTCACTCATTTTCTGCATCAACTATAACATAAAAACAAATTACGTCATCAGAGGTTCTGCTATAACAATAAAATTATGCGTCACTACAAAATAATGAAAATGACATGCTTTAAACATAAAATAATAATGTCTAACGGCGTCAGGACTAGGCGTATACATCTAATAAACAAGGGATATAAAATAAATCGACATAGAACTTACGCCAAAGTCATATCCACCGAACATCTAAACAGATAAATGTTAAAATGTGAATAAGTTGATAATATTGGTTATATTACTTATTCATACACTTAAAAATAAATCAGTCAGTATGTATTTGAAAATAAAGACGCCAATTAAGAATGTTAAAATGAATGAAAAAATCCAAAATGGTCTCTGGTATTTGACAAATAAATGTATGAGTATGAAGATGGTATTATTGTATTTCATTGATTCAGTACATCCCGAGTAACCATGTTCTATGATCATTACCTTCTTTTAGTTAGTTAATTCTGGGTGTTTATGACCCAGATATGGTGTAGGTGTTTATGGCTGGGTGTATTTAGCCAGAAAAAGAAATCAACAAAGAATGCTTCCAATTCTGCTTGAATGAATCCAGTGCTGTGTCCCCATGTTTATTTCAAATTTTATCTTTTTCATTTCATAAAAACACAGGGTAATGGTAATGTTGCGAATGGAACTGGAATTTTAGTGTGTCGAAAATTGCAAGTTCGTTGGATGGGCCATATGTAGCCGTTGTCGGAATTAATGAGAAACATGTATAACTCTGTTGTATGCTCACCCCTGGGTTAGAGTTGTATATGAGCGGCAACATGTCCCGGATCTGGTTGTCGTTGATATTGGGCATGTCCTTGCGCAGCATTGCCGCTAGCGCCGCGTACGCAAGCTGTTGTTGTTGTTGCGCTAACAGTCCCGGCACTGGAAAAGATATAGTAAAAAATAAAGTGATCATACTAGCAGCAGCACTGGAATACGGCTAACAAAAAGTTGATAGTTGAACATAATCAACCAAAAGATATAAAATATATACCATATTACCAATATTAAAAAAAAATGGATGCTTGATGTTAGCTTCTCAGTTACGCTTTAACGGATTTGACACAGATTATGGCCTGAGTTACTATTATATTATAGGATAGTTTTTATCCAGGTGCATTAGTTACTCCCAGAATGTAAGTTGTTGAAGTTGAGTTGGGATGAATAAATTAATTTGTTTCTTATTAATCAATTTTATTCCAATTTTTTATCCCAATTATCTAATATTATCTAATTTTGTCTACTTTTATCTAATTTTCGCCTAATCTTGACTAATTCCATTTCAACAAATTTTGTCTACTTTTATGTAATTTAATCTAATTTTAATTTTATGATTGTGTGTTTAATTAACTAATTACTAATAGATATTGACCTATAACTTGTATGTGTGGTGCAAACTGTTAATGTAAGTTGGTTTTTTAATAAATAAATAAATAAGTAAGTAACAGCTAAAGTAACCATCCGCACCAGCAGTGTATCTGACATAGTCTGAGATTGAGGCCACGCTTTTTTTGTTATTCCCCGATTGCCCCGCCCGGTAGTCTATGGCGTATAGAAACTATATGAACGATGTAAAATCTCACCCATTCCGTTATGCATTGGCCAGGCGGACGGGAAGGGCGCGGGCGGCGGCTTGTTCTTCTCGTTCTCGAAGTCCTCCCACGCCGCCTTGCGTTCTTCCTCGCTAAGAGTCTCCTCTTCTTTGTTCTCCAGTAGAGAGTCATGTTCGTGGAACTTGTAGATCTGTGGGAGATTATGTAAAGTTGAAGTATTATCACCGTTTTGGAATTTTGTTAAAGAGTACATAGATATACGAAAGGTCTTCTTTTGAATACATATTTAAACTTTTTTAAACTGTACTCATTTCAGATGCCAACAGCAGTGATAGCCTAGTGGTGTGACCGTCGGACTGCCAAGTCATAGGTCTCGAGTTCGAACCCAAGGCACACACCTCTCGACTTTTCGCATCCATGCTTGCTTCAAAAACGGTGAAGGTAAAGATCGTGTGGAAATAAGCATGCCTGATAGATATTTCTCGACGGCATTCGAAGCCAAGTCAGAGGGAAATGGGCGGCATAACACTCAGGAAAACTGAGGTTAGGACATTGTGACATACAAGTTGAGACCTGGGAACATGCTATGCTAAAATGTCTCTGAGATTTAATCAAAGCTCATTCTAATGCATGCTCTAGCATGTATTAGAATACATCGGAGCCAGTATCCAATACTGGCTAAGACAGACAAGTCATTGTGAATGCAAACTCATTAATTATTACAGAAATCTTAGGAGACCTTTATATAAAAAATAGGAAACTTCATAAAATACCTGTGCCTCATGTTCCCTCAGCATCTCAGCGAACAGCCTGTCCTTGGGCAGCGAGGGCAGAGGCCGCGGCTCGTCGGGGCGCGCCTCGAACTTGTACAGCTCGGCCAGGTCGTTCTCTGCGTAGTGTCTGTCGATCTGTTGCTCGTCGATCACACGTTTGGAGATAGCTTGCTTTGTTACTTGACGCTCGTAGATTTTTTCTTCCATTGTGCCCTGTTAAGAATAAGAAATATTTGATATATTAAAACCCCAGTCTTGCGTTTTTTAAGAAGAAACAAATTCAATCAGTTATAGATTATAATACTGATTCAAACTATGGCATGATGACAACAGTTCCAAGATTTTTTAAGGTCCTGACCTAAAAGGAAAATGGAAGCGGAACCTTTATAATCTCACTTTTTAGGGTTCCGTACTTAAAAAGGAAAAACGGAACCCTTATAAGATCACTCGTGTGTCGGTCTATCTGTATTTCTGTGACCCAAACACGGACGTGTAACATAAATAAATGAAATTTGAATATGGGGGTCACTTTTAGGGGTAAATTAAAAAAAATGCAAACTGTACCGTGTGGCATATCAAATGTAAGGGCTTATTGCGAGGATCTCAAAAACGATTTTTTATAATTTTAAAATAAATACTTTTAAAGATATTTAAGAAAATATATGAAAATTGACAATTTTTAGTTGACCCCCTTATCTCCGAGCCTAGAATTTTGAAAATATACAGAAAATATTTCTATGCTTATAGATTATAGAAAAACCTATAAGAAGTCGATGGTCTTAAAATAACATGGTAAATCACTCAATATAGTGCGTACTAACTTACATTTGCAGTTGGAATGAATGGGGGGACCATGTTTTTCAAAGAGAATGTTAAGTTTGTTCTTGTGATAAATTCAACCCAACTACGGAATCCTTCATTGTGCGTGATCCGACATGCACTCGGCCGGTTTATTTTATAATGATATCGTTTATTATTTTGATCTCATAATAATATTATAATCAAAGATAACTTTGCTTCTTGAGCAAGAGCTAGTTATAGTAAGTGCTAATATTATGAGCTGAACGCTGTTTTTTTCAATAGTCATCTCAAAATCTGTACAATTTCTAGCTTGTTTCTTTTAATACTTAAAAATATTAATATCTTACCATGGCCAAAAACCGGTACACATAGCAAGGTTTCTTCTGCCCGAAGCGATAGACCCTGAATATGCTTTGCACGTCGTGCGAGGGGTTCCACGACACGTCGAAGATCACCACGCGGTTGGCGGCGACCAGGTTGATGCCCAGACCGCCTGCGCGCGTTGATATTAGGAATAACCTGCGGCATAACACGTATTATAAATTAAATGCTCGAAAAAAGCAACATAATTATGTCAAGGGCTGGCAGAAAAAGAAAATATAGTCTAAAAAATAGTAGTAACTACATAGTTTTTGGTGCAAAATGCAGATATTTTGATTGAACTACTAGAATAATTGAGATTTGGGAAGTGTGTATAACAACTAGCACAAAGTTCTGCCTGATCCCATTACAAAAAAAGAGTCGAAATACGTATACAACTATAGTTTGACCGAAACCGCTGTATCGCGCGGAGAGGCAGGGGCGGGACGCCGTAAACGTTGAAGAATGAGCGGCGTGCACTGCCCTCCGTCTCGCCGCGAACATATATAAGGCGCAATGAAACGGGTTCGGTCAAACTATATCACACAATTGTTTTATTGGTATCTACCTACCAAAAAACAGTTGTGTAGCCTCCACTCATACCAATCTAGTTATACCCTTGTTTTGTTCATAAATAAAGCATTACTACGTGCGTTTAATAATAATTGTTATACCAACCTCGCTCTCGGGTTGTCTTCTCTGTTGAAGTTCTTGCACCAGATGGATCTGTTCTCACATGACGTGGAGCCGTCCAACCGGAAGTAATCCACGCCCGGTGACCACGAACCTTTTCATCACATTCACAAATTAAAAATTAACCTGTTATGGATGAAGAAATTATAAAAAACGAATCAAAAGTTTAATGTAAAATTTTATCACTACTTGTTATTTTTTTACAAATACAAATTAATCTTACATACATATCTATCATCTTATATACAGTCACAGAAAACAGTTAAATTAAGTTGCAGATGTAATTTTTTTTTAAATGCTCAATATTGAAGGTAATCTTTCTTTCATCATTTAGTCAAAGCCCTGTAAATAAATTAATGTGATGCTAATGTCCTTACCAACATGTCTTCCCAGTTTGTCGTCGATGCGTGCCTCTTGCGTGGCCTCGTCCACTTTACCCAGGAAGTGCTCGATCAGATCTAGTGAGTACAGCGACTGCGAGAACACCAACCTGATGACAAGGAAACAAATAATTAAGTACATACCATAATAATTTAAGTGACTGAAATTGAATCGTAACCTTTATTGTTATTTTTATAAATTTAGGATTTTAACTATACTCCATTTTAAATAAGATTAGACATTTAAATAAACCGTTTTTACAGCCCTTTCAACCGATTTTGACTTCTGACAAATGGCAGCTCCAGTAAACAGTTGGTATTGTAACCAGTTGCCTATGGTATAGAAATCAAAATTGGTTGAACGGACTGTAAAAAAGGTTTTTTTAAATGTCTAATCTTATTTCAAATGGAATATAGATTATTTAAAAAAATATCTAGGAACATGAACTCTTCCTTTAGTAATCAATAATTGAAGTTATATCAAGTAAAATATCATTTTACAAAAAAAAAAAATTCTAAACAAGAGCTCCAAATCTTTTGAACGGTTTTGAACAGTCCACCGAAACCAGAAAACAAAGTCTGGTAGTCGGCCTAAGTCATTGTCGGCCCATCTATAATTGAAAGATTTTCCTTGTGAAGGTTGGTAGCGCAGCTGAGTGCCTAGAAAACAGCTTTCACAAGTTAAGGATCTTTTATTCCACCTTAGAAAGAAACTGTCACCACTGAAAAAGACTGTTCCCGATCGTCATAAAAATAGTTCAACTCACAGTTTATCCCCAATAGCCTCGCACTGGCGCAGTATATCGAACAGCAGGACCAGTTTGTGTGAGTTGCGCATGTCGTCCAGTTCCTCCTCCTCCACCAACTTGATCCACCACTCTGTCGGGTTCTCGTTACGAACCTCCACTACCTCGGCGACGTCGGGGTCTTCGTCGTCGCCATCCACTAGTGAACAAAGTAAAACATATAGAAGCTGAACCACGAATGCACGATTTTACGATACCCTTTTGGCAAGCTTCGCATATGGCGCAGCGCGTACAAAGGACGGGCATAATGAAAATAACATGAAACTATGATTCCAATACTTGGTACATGTATAAGATACCAATTTTGGCAAAAACACCCTCTTGTTTAATAACGACGTACTGCGATCATTTATCTGCCAAGCATTTTTATTAAGGCAGTTTACCAAGTCAGTTAAGTAGTTGAAGCTCATCAGCATCAAATAGGTATTCTTTGGGAGATAACTTTATAACGCTTCAGGTAAAACGAGATGTCAGATCCCGTATTAAACGATTTAAGGCTAAGAGTTTACACGAATAATAATAAAAGCATACTAAAAGCTGGTTAGACATTACCGTTACCTGGGTTGGCCCGGGTTCCCCGCCGGGTGCCAACCTTTGATTCCTTGTCTTTAGCCTTGCTCTTTTTAGCCTTGTTCTTCTTCTTGTTCTTCTTTCGGCTGTCATCGCTCACATCTGACAGGTCGTCTGAGGACTCTTCTGTTGAAGTTTCCTGTTGAAAGATTTTTTTTTTAAATAAAATCGTGTTAGATGGTAGAAAACGAAGGAGGTTGACTCGAGGCCTGATGGTAACCGCGCGGGTAATCTGTCCGAGGTGACTCGAATCCATGGGCCTCTTGACTCGAAAAAGGTAAAGGTTCTTATGCTTTGGTAATGCACCAGTTAGCTGGTGTTAGCTAGTCGTGCCAGGCACATGTGCCTGACGGTGGTGGACGTTAGTATCACCTTCAACGTTCTGGCCTAGCAGTTTTAGCTACGCACGTTTGTATTGTCTGATGAATTCATTAAAACGCCCGCCAGGCTATCACTGCCCTGCTAAGCCGAAAGGCGGTATCTCAATCGGAGTAAGTTTTGAAAAAATTGACTTTTTGTAAATTGTAATTTAAGGAAACATAAGGATATAAAGATCTTCTGAGTGGTTTTTTTTAATGTTTTAAGTTAGATAGCGGTATGTGGCTTATACCATTAGATGCGAAATTATTATAGCTATTGAATGGTAAAAAAAAAACTAAAAGGGCGTATCTCAGAGATACCGCCTTTCGGCTTAGCAGGGCAGATCAGACCCATGCAGCCAATGTATGTTGCCTTTCCATGCACATCCTACACAGCACATTTACAGAGAGTCAAGACCCTGAAAAAAAGCCTGGCAACCAGGATAATCGTCCTAAGTTCTAAATGGTACGAGCGCCCATGACCGAAATTTTTGCCTTATCGTTTTACGAACAAAACCGTATAAAATCGGTAAATTTGGTTATTCTGAATCCAAAAATCCTAATTGCAGAAATTTTCCGCGTCAGGTCGGACCTGATCCCATTGTCAAAAAAAAATTACCGAACTGTTTCATAGCAATCTGTCTGATTTTCAAAATGTAGTTGAACGATAGATTTTAGATACCGAAAGTACGATTTTCAGAAACCAGTAGCATCACAAGTACCCAGGAGAACATTTGCGAAAATTAAAAATGAGGCAACAAAATAAAACCCATAGCGGGGTTGTTATGGGTTTTATTTCGTTGTCTCATTTTAAATTTTTGGTTTCTGATCATCGTATTTTGAGGTGAACATTGGTCAGTTGATGCAAATAAATAATTTTTCAGTGTGAGCATCTTATGTGTTGAAACTACTTTCAACATGTTGAAATATTTTATCGATCGACATAGCATTCTGTCTGAAAACTGTTAAACATGATGAAAAAGGTTGCCCAGATGTAGAAAAAAATATTATCAGACAAATTTAGTGTCTCACGTTACTAATCAGTAATCAGACAACTTTTCTACTATAATCAGATATTATTAATAAATCGTATTGCGGTGTTATTACGTACGATGAATAAAGAGCTTTTTTTTTTATATTTTTTAAAATGACGGACTTACGTGATTCGTAAAATTTCTGAAAACAAACTTTTTGAAAATAAATTACGAAACCTATGCACATTTTTAATATGAGACTTATTGTGATGAAACCGTCTGCCTATTTTTTGTGACATAGCAGAAACGGGTACCCATTAAACTGACGTTTCTGACTACTGCCCACCGAGTCGGGTTCAATTTTATACGGTTTTGGCCGCAAAACGATGCGACATGGTTTTGGTCATGGAGTCTCGTACTATAACTAATCTGGAAATGAGTTTTAGAAATACTACATGAATAAGTATTTGGATAATTCAACTTACATCAGGAGTAGAATCGTCATCTATAAAATCTACTAGAGATCCCTCAGAGTCTTCTTCTTCTCTCTCCCTCTGAAACAAACATAATAAAAACATGTACCATCGAAGAAATTCATATCTAACCACCGTAAGGACTATTCTTGCTTGCAGCGCTCGGCGGCTATAGCACCGGGCCGGTTACAGATGTGGTAATTGTGTTCACGGGATTTTGTTTTGAAACTGGTTAGATATGAACTTCTTTGATGGTACATTGTACCGAGAAAATCACATGTAAAAAATAATTTATAATAAACAATTTTTTTTAATACATAGTATAATTATTGTGGATTAGTGGTGTACCTTTTTCTGCTGCATAATTTCGTATCGTTCTGAATTATATTTGAGTACGAGCGGGTGCGTCCATATTCTCTGTAGCGACTGGAAGTCAGGGAACAGGAATCCTGAAGACTTGCCTGGTAGTGGCCTGCAGAAAGACATTATTCGTTAGTCTATAATAAAATATAACTACACACAAATATTCTAGAACAACGAACAAGAAAAGAACTAGGATATGAGTATCAACTTTTCAGTTGTTTTTTTTTAAATAAATATATAATATCTTTGTTAAAAATCACATCAAATATTTTTTTTTTATTAGATTTGATTTTTAACAAAGATATTTAAAGGGCGTTTGTAGACTGCATACAAAAGGAGGAACAGTGAGCATTGGCTGTGGTTGACTGAGTTAAAAATACTCATTGACACAGGCCCTCGCAGTTAATTCGAACTAGACAACACGACTCACACGCCAAATTATTCAAATTAACATGGGCTCTCAAAAAGACATACCTTCTCGAGTAGTTATCCAAATAGAACTGGTACAGTTTCACTTGGACATCCGACAGTGTGATAAACAACACGTATTCGTGCTTCGGAGGTAGGAAGGGTGCCAGCACCCCGTAGTCCCTTCTCTAAAAACAACAAAATAATTTGAAAATCATTATTTGTTCAGGAAAACACTTTGGTTCCCTACTCGACAAGCCTCAGGACGAGCAGCTTTGAATTGAAGCAAATTGGAGCTGCTTAAGGCTGCGTCTATCATATTTGAAAGAATTATGTACTATATTAACTATTCGTAGAAATCTCCTTAAATCCCCTCCCCACTCAACCGACGTCTACTCCTACTCCTTCAGCGTGCACGCGGTTCGATTGTGGAATTCACTTCCGCCTGACATTAGGGACTGCCAAACTGTTGCAGTTTTTAAAAGAAGAGTGAAAGAACACTATCTTTCCACTTCGTCATAGTTGCATTTTTTTGTATTTATAATTTTATACTAAGTACATTATAATTAAGTATATATATTTTAGTGATATTTATTTTAGTAGTATGTATGTAAGTTTATTCTCACAATCTATGTTTACAGTTAATATTATAGTTAAATTAGTGAATAATTAGGTGTTTTTATTTTATGTATTTTATTTTCTCTTCTACTCTTACACACGTTGTCTACATCTCTTTAACTACTTTCCTATCGCAGGTATGCTGGAGATTTCTTTAGAAATAAGCATCACCTTTGTACGTATTTTTCTGTTCCTTTTTTTCTTGTCTGTTTATATGTGTGTACATAAACCGTAAAATAAAAACACAAAAAAAAATAACAAAAAATGTGGTTTAAATCCCAACTCCTAGGTCAATAGGCTAATATTGTTAAAATAGATCAGTATTCATACCTGAACAGCGCCATCCAACATTTTATGCAGCACATGGGAGCGTCTCTTCATGACCTTGATGTCACCTTCCGTAGAGTCGGTGTACTGTCCGTTGGTGATCGGGTTCACGAACCGATTCAAGTACTCGTTGTACTTCCCCAGGAGGTTCGGCTTCACGAATTGTACCATGCAGTAATCTGGTGACAAATTGTGATGGACACATAAGAATAATTGGTTTGCCAGTTTCAGAAACAAACTTCAACTTTAAAGCTGTCATTAAATACTAATCTTCCATTAACTTGTTGCAGAAAGCAACATTACACTCGATTTATTGGTTCTTTGATGATATTAATGAAATCATTAACCTTAATGATCCATTATGTAATGGGGCATTCATCTTCGTCTTTGTACAACTGGGGGTTAGGCTCATAGGATGTTATCTGATCTGGAAAGACCAAGGGCCGGCGCAGCACATGTATTTTCAACTCTATTTCAACTAAGGCAAGATTGATTTTTGTTTATCAGTAAAGACTGCACTGCGCTTCTGGACCGACCCCAAACCGAAGATGGCAGAACGAACTTCCGAACTCCTAACGAAAGAATTAGAAGTGTGTGGAAAAGGGAGAGGTAGGTTATTGCCCTAGAGTGGAACAATATACGCGTGATACTTAGATACAGATGGTAACTGGGACTACCGGTCGAAACCTTAGTCCCGTACAGAACGTGTAAATAAAGCATGTTATATCTGTAAAGGCACCTGCTTATCCTATAAGGCACATCGAAAGTATCGTGAAGTTTGTACTTTTATTTTAATGTTTTGTTTGGAGTCACATAGACACCGAAGCCACACGTTCGATGTACCTAGAAGATTAAAAAATACGACGTACATTCTTTCAAATTGTTCTGTAGCGGTGTTCCGGTGAGTACGATACGGCGCAGTGACTTCACTCTGTTCATGGACTGCGACAGGCTGGTCTTCTCGTTCTTCAGCAGATGTCCCTCGTCACACACCACTAAGTCTGGTCCTGTATTAAAAAAAAACAATTTTAGTACTGTGGCGATTGTGGCTATGTTGACTTGTATATTTCGCTTTCAATCAATTCAATCAGACAGCCTCGTTGGTGTAGTGGTTGCAAGCGCTACTGCTGAGTATGAGGTCCTGGGTTGGATTCACGGATCGGGAAAAGTTTTATTGGGTTTTTCCAGCTGGAATAATGGGACTTAAACATAACTGGAGAAATATGGGTGTACTATAGGTAGACCTCTGCCTATCTTAAGTTGTCAGGCAATTGAAAGAAGAGATGGTAACCACCGAGATGAATTAAACACAAAATGATTTAAAGAAAACTTAACATTCTCTACCAGCACGCGTAGCATGACCACCGTACAAACGAGTTTTGTAGACGGAAGAATAGACAAAGTGACAGATTGTGATTAAACAATCACAATCTGTCATTTTGTACGTTCTACCGGAGATCTTAGCGCCTTCTCATGAAGAATTCGTACGATGACCTGAACAAGACGGAAGTCTAAACAAATTGTCGGGTAGTAAACACATGAGTGACCAAGGATATGGTGCAGCGCCATACATTTGGAGGGGCCTGTTACGGACAATAGATGGTAGAGCATGAAAGTAGCTGCATCGCCTACTGACCTGGAATCACCGAGACTCTGCTGGAAGTTCCACAGCATCTTTTTCTTGAACTTCTTGTTATTGTCAGCGGAGAAGTTGCGGAACATCTCGCACACACACGCCAACTACATCGAAGCAGTGCTGCCGCCAATGGCTAAAAGACACTGCATCATCCACAGACCTTGAACCACGATTCTCCTAGAAGTTCCGCAGCGCCTTCTTCTTGTTATCAGCGGAGAGGTTGCGGCACATCTTGTACCCAAGGACGCACACGCTACCTCCATCCAACCACTGCTGCAGCCATTGGCTAAAAGACACTGCATCATCTACTGACCTGGATCCACGAGACTCTAATGGAAGCTCCGCAGCACCTTCTTGTTATCAGCGGAGAGGTTGCGGCCCATCTTGTACCCAAGGACGCACCCGCTACCTCCATCAAACCACTGCTGCAGCCATTGGCTAAAAGACACTGCATCATCTACTGACCTGGATCCACGAGACTCTCCTGGAAGCTCCGCAGCATCTTCTTCTTGAACTTCTTGTTGTTTTCAGAGGAAAGGTTGCGGAACATCTCATAGCCGAGGACGCATACTCCGCCGCCATCTAACCACTGCTGCAGCTGGAACGCGCGCTCAGAGTTCTGCTTGTACCTGGGTCGAGGAGTTTACGGGTAAATTAAATTATATTTCAGTTAAAAAACACAAGGCCGCTTTTAATGAAACTTCAGACTTGACTAACTATCAGTATAGCAATAAAACAATATATTTTAAACAAAATTACTAGCCCGCGGCTTCGCCCGCGTGGATTTTGTAAATTATCCCACGGAAACGTACTATCGGAATAAAAAAGTATCCATGTCCTAACACAGGTTATGGTCTACCCGTGTGCCACATTTCATAAAAAATCCCTTCAGCCGTTATCTTTTAAACTGTTCATTTAAACGATATGATGTCAAGGCATATATTAACCTAAATTAAATAACATATTTTATTGGATAATACCGGTTGAAATAGCTTGGGAAATAACAATAAAATTTTTATCAAATTCTGAAAGATAATAATGGTTACTGTGGGATAGCGGACTTTTTTGTTGAACTTGTTAAGATGAACAATCCAGTAGAACATAAATTTTATTTATCTCTCACGGTTTACGCGGCGCACGCCAGTAAAGCTCTCAGTGGGCATGTTTTTTTTCCGACATCTTCACCAATAATCGTCATATTTCAGCCAATTTACACAAAACCTTAATGAATTATACACCAAAACCGTCCTCATGAATCACTCCGTCCATTGGTGAAACCGTTTGAAAATCCGTTCGGTAGTTTTTGACTTTATCGCGTTCAGACAGACAGACAGAAGCGGCGGAGACTTTGTTTTATAACATGTAAAGATGCGAATGTGAGTTTGTTTATTTATTTGTTTGTTTGTTATGGTTTCACACGGAAACGGCTGAACGGATTTGGATGAAATTTGGCACATGGGTAGACCGTAACCTGGAAAAGGACATAAGCTGCACATGGCCCTATCAACTCAGATGTAGAAATAGCTCAGGAATTTGAAAACTTTTTTGCTAATATTCCCATTAAAACTACTGAAGCTTTAAATTCCTCACCCGCGCTTTCTGCTGCCTTACTTAGACAGAATGTGAAGGCATGCCCTTTGGAGTTTAGGTTTCAGCATACAAACCCCCAGGCTGTTATAAAAGCTTTTAAAGATCTTAAAATTAAATCAACAGAAGATCTCTGGGGAATGTCTGTAAAAGTCTGTAGATGTATTATCGAAACCATTGCGCCCTATTTAGCTTTCATATTTAACACCAGTGTAGACCAAGGAGTATTTCCGGATCTCATGAAACACAGTAAGCTAGTTCCATTGTTCAAATCCGGTGATAGTAAAGAACCCAACAATTATAGGCCTGTGTCAATTCTACCAGTTCTCAGTAAGGTGTTTGAAAAGTTGATGCTCAATCAAATGTTACGTCACTTTAATAAAAATTCCATCTTTCATGAACAACAGTACGGTTTCACCAAAGGGCGTTGTACCACTGACGCTGGTGTCACCCTAATAAAGAACATTTTTAATGCCTGGGAAGGAGCACAAGATGCCATTGGAATCTTTTGCGACCTCTCGAAGGCGTTCGATTGCGTAGACCATGAGACACTTCTGCTGAAACTGGAGCACTATGGGATTAGAAATACAGCTCTTGATTTACTAAGATCATACCTGAAAGATAGAAAGGTTAAAGTTCAAGTAAACGGCGTAAACTCATTAGGGTCTGAAATGGCAATGGGCGTTCCTCAAGGTTCGATATTGGGTCCATTCCTCTTTTTAGTTTACATTAATGATTTACCCCAATTACTCCAAAATCAACCGAAGATGGTTTTATTTGCAGATGACACATCATTGATCTTTAAAATCAACCGACGGTCACAAAATCTTGACGACGTGAATAACTCTATTCTTCAGGTCCAAGATTGGTTTACGGTAAATAATTTGGTACTAAATAAAAAAAAAACCAAATGCATTAGATTTAAATTACCTAATGTTAGAAGTAGCGAATGTGACATCTTATTGAATGGAGAAAAGCTGGAATATATTAATCAAACAGTTTTCCTAGGAATCACGCTAGACGAGAAATTACAATGGGGACCTCATATAACATCTCTTGCGGGGCGGCTGAGCTCTGCCGCTTTTGCTGTTAGAAAGATAAGACAGTTAACAGATGTAGAAACCGCGCGTTTGGTCTATTTTAGCTACTTCCACAGTATTATGTCGTATGGCATTTTACTGTGGGGTCGGGCTGCTGACATTGAATCCATATTTATTTTACAAAAGAGAGCTGTCAGAGCCATTTATAATCTACATCGTCGCGAATCTCTCAGGGAACTATTTAAAGGGATTAATATTATGACAGTACCTTGCCAATTCATTTATGAAAATATTATGTATGTTAGAAAAAATCTACATATTTTTAACAAAATAAGTGATAGACATAATTTTAATACTAGAAATAAAGATAAAATAGATCAACCATTTTTCAGATTATCTAAAGTATCTTCATCTTTTATGGGGTACTGTGTTAAATGCTACAACAAAATACCTTGTGATATATTACAATTAAATGAAAGAAAATTTAAAACTCATATTAAAAGTACACTTTGTAAACAAGCCTATTACAAATTAGAGGAATATATCCAAGATAAGAATGCTTGGAAACATGCTGGTCCTGCTCCATAGGACAATCTAGAATCTAGACAAAATCAAACTGGTTGCTAATTTAAGTTGTATAAATTATTATTTTTACGAGTATTACATGACATTGATTTTGCATTCTGTGATTACTTCCTCACACACTGACTTATTAATTGTAAATTTTTTAAGAAAATCATCTACTTTTACAATGTTTGTAAATATGTGAAAACCGTACATCTATCACATCATTAATTAATTTATCTTTCGTGGCTTCATTTTTATTAATTCTTCTTTTTACCTATTGTGGTAACCTATTTTTATTTTATTTTTTTAGATGCATCGTCTTCACATATAATTATGTAACGAATGTAACACATACAAATATTGTAACAATTTTTAAAAGAGTAACGGTGGAGTTTCTTGCCCATTCTTCTCCATACGAAAACTACCTTTTGGAAGGGGCGACTAGAATCAATTCAATTTTTTGTAAACTTTGACGTTCAAAAGTGCCTTACAAGGGCCTATTTGAAATAAATGATTTGACTTGACTTTGACTTTGAGCTATTTTTCATCCTGGACCGCAGGCGAAGTCGCGGGCAACAGCTAGTGATTAAATAAATGATAATTTTATCATTTCTTACCTCGACAACTCGTACACGTCAACTTCGAACTCGGAGTGGGCGTGTTTGAGCCACATCTTGAACTCGTTGACCCAGTTGAGTACTGTGGAGAGAGGGCAGACGACCAGCACACGGTTCACGCCCGTTAGAGTCCCGTGGATCAGCAGCGTGTGTGTTAGCGATATTACCTGCAAATATTTAGATGATCAGTTGATGTCGAACTGTGTATTTAAGGAATGTTATGTGCACTTGAGTGACCTGAGATTCAGGTTTATAACTAGTTCAGGTAGAATCCAATTATTATTATATCCCTCAAGTTTAGCATACTCAGGTTATAATGTTCCCACTGCTGGGACACAGGCCACCTCTCTGTGAGAGGGAGTGGGCTGTAATCCACCACGCGAGCCCAGTGCGGGTTGGTAGACGTCACAACCATATCTTCGAAGTTTTAATTGTAGGACATGCCGGTTTCCTCACGATGTTTTTCTTAACCGTTTTGAGAGCAGTGGTGATGAAATAATTTACACAAAGTAAAGCGCCTGTCAGGGTTCGAACTGACGACCTACAGCTAGTTAAGTCGCGGTCATTACGACTGGGCTACCACTGCTCCCTTCAAGTTAAGGCCCTAATAACCTAATCCTAACTTAATATTATAAATGCAAAAGTGAGTTTGTTTTATTTATTTGTTACGCTGTCACGCTAAAACGGCTGCACAGATTTGGATGAAATTTGGCACATGGGTAGACCATGACCTGGGTTAGGAGGTAGGATACTATGATATTTTTATCCCAATATTCCCACGGGATCGAGACTTATGCGGGCGAAACCGCGGGGCGCAGCTAGTTGTAAATATTTATACAAATCAATTATATCAATAAACTATAGTGTATTAACGTACACTAGGTATACTCCATTTGAAATATGATTAGACATTTAAACAAACCTTTTTTACAGTCCATTCAACCGATTCTGACCTTTTATACCGCAGGCATAAGGATGACATTAAAAGCAAAAAAAAGTGGTGACAATACCAACTGTTTACTGCAGCTGCCATTTGTCATGCCACCAACGCAATAGAAGTCAAAATCGGTTGAACGGAATGTAAAAAAGGTTTTGTTAAATGTCTAATCTTATTTCAAATGGAGTATAGATAAGTTGCGCGATGGAAAAAAAATGCTCCACGCACACGCTTTAGCCACGGCACTATAACTTTTCAATTGTCTTCAAACTTTTCTCTAAATAGTCTCTTTTAAAATGGCCCTAAAAGTAAAAATGTGAGCCGTCACGGGACGCCTGGCAGATGTGAAACATCGATATTATTTTGTAAATCGCACAGTCGATTGCGCATGGCGACGCGTCGCCACACCGTACACACTACTGCATATAGACTGTATATATATATACCATCATATAGCGTGGCGACGCGTCGCCACGCCAGAAATCGGTTTTACGTGCGGCTATAGATGTTTCACATCAAAAAGACTAACAATATTGTAATCTAACTTACTTGTCCCAAAAAGAGGAATTATATGTAAAGAGTTACTTACTTGTAAAGTTTTTCCCAGACCCATGCAGTGCGCGAGGATGCACCCGGATCCCTTTTCTTTCTTGATACGCTTCACGCTCTCAAAGCAAGCGTCCCACATAAACTTTATGCCGTTCGCCTAAAAACAAACGTTATTATATTATTTTATCATTTGGCTATCAATTTGTTGTTTTTTTTTCGACCTTAATGTAGTTCTTATTCATTACGAATCTAGTCGAATCTCATCGGGAATGACACGTATTAATAGAGCCGTAAACAATCATACCAGGTATAAGGTACCGACATTATATTCTATATGAAGAAGAATATCGACATTTTTATAAATTGACAATTGCAAAAATGGCCTTTTTATACTGACAAATAAGACTTACCTGATGGGGTTTTAGCTTCTTCACGAGTCCTCTGTCGACCTCGATCAGAGGCTCTTTAGTTTCTGGATCGAAGTCCAATATCACCTTCTCCAAAACAACCTCGTCTGGTTTACCAGACTCGTCAAACTCCAAGTTATTGTACTGTAAAAGTAAAGTAAGTTTATTTTTTATCTAATTTTACACAAATGTTAGTGTTAAATCGGCCAAAACACGGAACATCGAGTTTTATCTTAAGTGTCATCTTCATCAGTCATAGTTTTGTGACAGTATCTGTCCAATCGAGAACTGTACATGATTTTATTTAATCAAAATTCAAAGTTCAATTCAAAAGTCATTTATTAAAACTAGGCTGAGAATCAGCACTTTTCGAATGTCAAAATTACATAAGACAGTCCCCCAAAACGCCCACCCTTCACCACTTCCTAGTGCTTAAGCTGAGAAGAAGTGGCGCAACAAACTCCCCAGCAGCATAGCAATCTTTGAGTGCACTACCAGCGCCGATTACATGGTGGGTAAATCGGGATAACTCTGCCAGTATGTGTGAAACCTGGAAAGGTTTCACACATACTGGCAGAGTTCAAGCTAAGGAATTAGCTTGAACGTGTGAAAAGAGCTCAAAAAAGACCGTTTTTTTTTTTTTTTTGTCGCTAACCTGGTGTCAATGTTTTTATGCCGCCCATGGGCCTCTGACTTGGCTTCACATGCCGTCGAGAAATATCTCTCAGGCATGCCAGTTTCCTCACGATGTTTTCCTTCACCGTTTTTGAAGCCAGTGATAATTATACAATACGCACATGAATCCGAAGAGTCAGAGGTGCGTGCCTTGGGTCTGAACTCGAAACCTATGCAGTCAAACGGTCACACCACTAGGCTACGAGAGATCGATAAAAACTCAGAATAAGTTTCACAACTAACTTTAATAGAACTTAATACTAACCAATTTCTGTCTCTCCAAAATACGACCGACCCTTTCTTTTTCTTCGCGCGCCGCTTTTTTAGTGGCCTCCTCCAATTGATTCTTACCCATAACCTGCAATCAAACATATTATTAACATCCATTACATTCAACACACATTTCAAAATGTAAATATTGATAAACATAATACGGAATATTTACCTTACGTATGTTCTTCCTGCCATGTTTATTTCTGCCCTCATTTTCAGTGTCAGACCCAGACACATCACTGTCCCTCACTGATTTTATACGTCGACGTTTCTTTGTGCTACGAAGAAATAAACAGCAGTTAAAATAATTCTAAGTAAAAAAGGTGATTAACAGAATGTTTTTATAATGCCAACTACAATACCAGAAGCATACAAGATGTGTTACTATAAAATAATAGCAATCATGTCATTTCGTTTAAAATTGGTTTTTATTTTTATTAATTTATTTATCTTTTTATAGATTCTTTTCTATTTTGTGAATGTGGGAACGCTGTAGGCTTAGTGGACTGTCGATTTGTTGACCATCTTCTATTTTGTTAAGTACCTAGTACTTGAAAGAAGTACACTGTCCTCCTCAATATTTCCAAATAACAGTGTTAATAGGTATGCCTATTAACACTGTTATTTGAAAATATTCTAAAAGCCAATTATTTTTAAAAGAGTAACCATGGAGTTTCTTGCTGGCTCTACTCCATAGGAAACAACCAATTGGAACTGTGCACCTAGCTTCTGACGTTTCATAAATGCCCATGTAGGTTTATACGTGAAATAAAATATTTTGAATTTGAAAAGAGAAAAAACATAAATGGCTCATGTAGGTGTAATTATAACCACGGACACATGCCCTCCAAAAGAGCTCGTAACTACTAGAGGGGCCTTGAACATTTTTCTATGGAAGCTGGTATAGTTACTCCACCACCATTCAGAATTTTCTGCAAAGCTGCGGCGCCCGATGTAACTGGCATATTTGTACCCTATTGATATAGTCCATAGACATAGAGAATGGATTGAGCGTTCCATATTCAAAAGTGCAGTGAATACAGACTGAAAAGTACGAGAGAGAAAAAAGCGCCATTAGTTGTCTCTTTCTGATTGGTAATGGAATTCTGATTGGTCCACGGCACTGACGGTCAGGAGTGTATCGTTCTGCGCTGCATGTAACAACTGTAAGCCGTATTGGCCGCACAGTAGCCTTGTCTCTTTCTACAGTGGTCAGTTTAGTTAGGCTACCGCTCTGTCCATCCTCTATCTATGATATAGTACCCTAAAATGTATTGTTACAGAAATATTTGAAGGTAAACTTCTCATATAGCGATCATCACCTCACGATATATCGGCAGGCGAATTTCAAAATGGCGATGGAGTGACTTTGCCAATTAAGTTCTACGCATAACATAAAAGAGGAGGCCTATGCATCGGGAATAGTTGAGTAATGTTCCCGTTGGCTGGGCTTCCTAATTCCGACGCCGGCCTACTGCGGATTGGTGGTTTAGTTCTAGGAAATGCCGGTTTCCTCTCGTTCTAATCTACAGGGTCAAATTGAATTAGCTAGCTAAACTCCGCAGACGTGATGGTGATATCTGATATCTAAACATTACCAAACAAAAAATATTAATTTTTGATGTCATCAACCTTGTCACTTCAAATATCTGTTTAAAAAAAGAAACAGTTTTCTTTGTGTAAACTTCACAGACGTGATGGGCATCGATCGATAGCTAAACACGATAAAATAAAAACAGATTTTCTCAACTCATACTTCAAGTAAGAACACCACCAATTGCTGTCCTTAAAAAAAACATCAATTTTTTATACTTGTTTATTTTGTCGTGTTTAGATATCGATCGACCCACCACGTCAGCGGAGTCTCGCTAGTTAATTTAATTTGACCCTGTATAAAGGGCTATTGGTTATATGACGGCAATCCGTTCAGGGGCTGTAGGAAGGCATTTGCAACCAAATGGCCCCTCATGACCCTTATGCCAATGTCAACCATTTTCGACAAATTTTATATTTTAAAATGTATGAATAAAAATATTAAATGTCAAATGACTCGAAAAAAATTGACATTTGCACGAGTCAAACTGGGTCATTTGGTTGTAAATGAACTCTCCTACATCCCTTTAATGGATTGCCGAGATATTATAACCCTGTATAATAAAATTAAGATACTATAACATACCCTCCTTCATTACTGGATCCTCCCGACGCATCACTCTCAGAGACTTTCTTCTTTCGTTTGGCGCGTTTTAATGACTCAGAACTTTCGGCTTCCGAGTCCTCAAAGTCACTAACTCGCACATCTTCGTCACGTTGCTTACGACGCGACGTTCCACCTTCGGAGTCAGATGATATCGCGTTCGCCTTACGTTGACGTTTTAATTTTACACTGTGAAAAGAAAAGATTATTGCTGAATATTTTTCAATGCTAATAAAGTTTAAATTAATTGTGGTGTGCGAGTACCATATGGAACCAGCCAGGCTTGAGGGTTTTAAGCGTTTACTTGTACCACCTAGTACCAGCCGGAGTTGAGAGGAAAAAAGAGCACAGTTGCTTATTTGCCTGAACAACCTAGGACCAGGCTAGAAAGTTCTGGATGTCCGGATCGGACACTGCTTAAAGTTTCTCATCTTGGTCCTGTCTTTGTTGTTCGGGCGGTGTCGGTACCGCGGTCGGTTGATGGAGGGTTGCTCCGAATCATCGCGCTCCGATTAAAGGGGCTGCCTTACATATATCAGATTATTATAACTAATAATCTAGTCAGTCCATTATTATAACTTATCACTTACAATGTTTTTCTGTATAATACGCTAATAAACTAAAATTAGGTCACTATTTATGCAAAAGTTTTTTTTTTTTTTTTCGTTTTGTATCATACATACATAGATGAGAACGTCTGTATGCTTTGAATTCCTAGGAATTTATCAATAATTAACTGATGACATGCAAATCCCAAGTAATGCAATATTCCTATTCTTATTGACCCCAACTTATCTCTTTCGGTAAATTAGCGAAGGAGCGATATAATTATAATTTTTAAAAGATTTTTTAAACTTACCTTTCCTCTTCTTCGGATTCTTCCACGTTTTGAGTCTCCTGTAAAAAATATTAGAGAATAAAGTGTAAATCATCTAATTCAGAAAAAATTCCAATATTATTGCCCAGTCTACGAACGGAGCAGTAGGCCGCGCAGTTTTAAATAAAACTGATTTGTTTCAAACAAATCAGTCTCATTACATTCCAAATTGCTAAGAAGTAACTGTGTTTTAAAGAAAGTTCTATATGAAATCATACCTCAGCTTCGCTCTGCTCATCTTTATGTGACACTGAGGAGTCACTTTCTCCAAGTAAGTCATCTTTAGCTAAATGTCCAATGCTGTCTCCATTAAGTCCTGACAGTGTTACTGGAGGCAAATCTAAATTACAAAGTGCTTATTTAGTAACATGTCAAGTGTAGTTTTTCTTTCCTATCAGACCAAGGGGAACGTCATGTAGTAGACATACAATTATTATTCAATCAAAATTTTATGCGAGTAGATACCGAGCGATTTTTTTAATTCTATCATTCTTGGTAATGATTTACCGCGAAATATAGTGACCCAAACGGCGCAATGAATTCAGTGCAGTGTGAATTCGGTGTACAGTTAACCAAACGTCCGTAACAATGAGTTTGACAGCGCCTTAATTTCGTAGCAGACGGGCAGTTTTCGTAGTTGTCATTGAGAATGACGTGATCATACTATTTAATAGATGATGTACCTTCTTCTTCCAAATTGTCATCTTCGGATTCTTCAGAGCTGCTTACGGCCCGCAGCAAGTTTTCGCCTATGGTCGGTGTGGGCTTAGATCTGCTACTCTTCCTGGCAGAACTTCGACTGTCACTGTTGTTCGTCGGAGTGTCACGCCGTCGATGCGCTTTGTTTAAGCTGTTCAAGTTAGTCAGCCTACGGACATCGTACCTTGTTAGATATTTGCAGCAGAGTGGAGTCATTATTAATATTTTCCTATAACTATTAATACAAACAAAAGGTACGATAACTTTTACATTATTTAGTTTAAGTCAATGGCGAACCTTTTAATTGATTAAGTACTCTTCTTTACGTGTCGATTCAACAAAAAAACAGACTAATGAGAAAATACATAATTATTTTGCACCACATGTGCATCAAGTAAACACTCACTCAATAGAATATTTCAGAAAGTTTCACCTATTTACCTGACTCAAACCTACTTATAAAGTATAAACTTGTCTTGTATATTTTTCATCACAAAATAAGCCTCATGAACGATCCAATCCTGAACTACTAGCTGTGCCTTGGGCTCCACTCGTCACATGGACATAAAACACCCAATCTTCTTATGGTCTCGTAGTCAGTAAGATAGGTAGATATGAACACCACACCAATTAAATTTCCCTTGATTTGTGATTATGGAAATATAGGTTTACAAACTTTTAGGTATTGGAGATGAAAATATTTAAATTAAACAATGGTAATCAAAAATCAACAAGTCATTTATTCAAACTAGGCTGAGAATCAGCACTTTTGAACGTCAAAATGACTTTCCCCAGCATAACAGGTTATAATAAATTCAATATCACTTGCTTGAGCAATACTATCATGGATTTTCTTTGTTTTTACTATGAATGTGTTAATACTTAGCACACTCAACTCTACTCTTGATAATTCTTTGCTCTAAGCCTCAATATAAGACTCTTCTGGACATTCCTCTAGCGTTATTTTGAGAATAGTTTGCTCTATGCCTCAATATAGGACAACTCTAGACATTCTACTAGCGTTTATATTTTATTGTCTTCATTGGTTAAGTAGGTAGGATAGCTTGTCCACTCTGAAATGACGCGCCCCACTACAGCATTTTACGCACACGGTAGTGTGGCGCGTCATTTCAGAGTGGACAAGTTATAAGTACTTACGTAACACTAAACACAATTTATTAGTGAAAACTTTATAAACACTAGATTATTACCGTTAAGGACTCCTTATTATTAATGAAATTAGAGTCCGTTTTAGAAGACCAGATGTAAAGACTCACACTTTTAGATGATAAAAATACTTACTATAGGCCGACAACTCGGTTGGTGACAGTCCATGGTCCAAGCGGTCGAAGTGGGCCGAACAAATGTCGGGCACCCGACCGCACAAAATATTGCGTTGTCAATGATGACTTTACAGATTTCTCTATGAAATATTTCGTGATTTACTTCCCTTCAACGAAATTCCAGGCATAAAACGATTTTAAATAAAGTAAAGTAGGTATTGCATTTCTTAGCATTTCAAAAATGTTTCCTATACAAAACGATCTGTTGCCACGACTCTGGCCGTGCATTATAAAATATAGTAAAAGCAAGTTAAAACAAAACTTTAAAATTAAAACACCCACCATAATGTTTCATCTTGCTTCAATTCCGAATTTTGTTTTTATTTAGTACTTCTTTCATAACGCTGTAGGTAATATTTGGTTTATGTTAAGATTACCATGGATTTTTAATTCCAATTTTTATATACCGACATTTTCAGTTTGCTTTGACCTCCAATATTATAAAATACAATAGACGACGTATATTTAGTAACCTAATCCGCTTAAAGCGGGTTGCAGACCAAGAGGTAAGCTAAGTTAGTTTAGCTTAGTTCGCATAGCTGAGGTAATTTTTCATACTTGTGTGCAGACCGCAAACTATTAAACAAAGTATGACAATTTATCGCAGCTACCGGAAATGAAATAAACTAAACAAATTTAGCTTAGCTCTTGGGCTGCAACCCGCTTAACTGTTCTTAAAGAGTCATAAAGAAGAAAAAGAAGTCGTGTTGCCACGTCAAGCAACGTGTCGGGTTCGCAACAAGTCAATCGTCATCCTGAGGATGCCTCGTTGAGAGGTGAAACACGTATCGATTTCTTACAGGGTTCTTTATGACTCTTCAAGAACAGTTAAGCTGATTAGGTTACTAAATATACGTCGTCTATTGTATTTTATAATGGATTTCCGCAAAGTCACGAGTCAATTAACTTTCTCCAATATTATTTTTCATCTTTGGATAGTAATATCATGTGCGTTTTGAGATGAGCAGCCGTATCTGAGAGCACGGGTTTCCGCCTGTGACGGCGGCGCGCGACTACAATACGTCGGGGCGCAATACATCCCCTCGCCCGTGTGTTGTGAACCGGGGGACTGTCTCCAACGAAATAGTAAGCCTATAGTAGTTATCTAGCTAGACAATCTGCCTAGCCTTTTCATATGTTGGGGTCGGCTTCCAGTCTAACCAGATGCAGCTGAATTTACATGGAGCGACTGCCTATCTGGCCTCTACGACCCAGTAACTGGGTATACGATACCCTTTGGTAAGACTGGTTGTCAGACTTTCGGACTTCTAACAACCCGTAACGACTGTCAATGATCCACAAATGACAACCAGGACCAACAGTATGTAACGACGGACCAACCCCGGCAAGCGTAACTTAACGTGATGGATCGACCCGTGCGGCTATTATTGCTTAGCAACCAGCTCCTCTTTTGTTATCTAGCTAGACTGACGAAATTGTATTAGCAGTCACAATCAAAATAATAATTAAAGTTCCTTCACCCCATTTGTTTTTTTAGACAATATTTACCCATCAATTTCTTTGTCACTTGCTTCTTGATTGTCAGAATTCTGGCCGCTGCTCCCACTGGGTTTTGCTTTAGAGCGTACCATCTGTAATTATTTTCATCACATTTATTCAATCATCATGTTCCGTATACTACAATTTAGTTCAAATACAGAGTAAAGGTATAAAGTATTATGATTATATCGAATCATCAGTTTTGCAATGTCTATTTACTTATTTTGCTTATACCTTTATTTTGCATTTAGAGTGTAAAATAATGAAAACTACCTTGTGTTGCTTGTCTCATTTTTTGTGCTAAATTAAAACTCCATATGTTTCAATTGGCATTTAATTGCTAATTACCAATGCACAACAATAGATAGTAGCCTTAAACAGATACTTGGTACACAAGTAGACATGAATATTAAAAACTTAAAATTACAAAAATGCAATTTATATTTTACATAGTTTTTAACACTTATTATAATATTAGAGAATGGCAATAATAAGTGTACATACTGTTGACATATGTACAATGTTGATAAAACTTATATTTTGAATGTACTTATGACTTATGTCCTAACCTTGCTAACACTGGAATTTGAGTGCTCATCAATGGTTCCATCAATCTGGTCAATAGTTCTGCAATCCTTGTCTTCAATGTCTGAGTGTGCCTTGCTGCTTTTGTCTTGAGATCCAGATTCCCGTGAACTAAGATCCTTACTTTTTTCCTCATTCAAAGAAGAAGAGCTCGAAATACGTGATTTTCGTCTAGTATGTTTATGTGTGTGCTTTTGAAAATCCTTATTTGATTCTTGAGAGATCTCTTCCTCATTTTCGGAACTAGATGAATAATGTAAAAGACTTTTCTTAGCTTCCCTACTTTTGATGGCATGCTTTCTTTCAAGCTTGCTCATTTTCTTTTTGATTACTGGTAATTTTGCCTCACTATCAGATGAATCATTCAATAGGGATGATTTAATTTTTTCAGGATCCTGAGTTGATTCACATTGCTCAGTTCTGTCAGACTGACTTTGTGATATATTTTTTTCTTTAACACTATTATTAGGTTTATCGACATTATTATCATTTTGATTCTTATCTGAATCTGAATCATTGAGCAATGCACTTTTAATTTTGTCAGCAACTTCTTTCTCTAATTCTTCACTTTTATTAGCAGCAGAATCAATGGTTTTATTTTTTGCTTCCTTATCATGTCCATTATCATCAGATTCATTGAGGAGAGCATCTTTTATTGCTGCAGTATCTGTTAACTTGTCCTGGTTTCTTTGGTTACTATTATCAGTATTTTTTGAAGTTTTCTCCATATCATCAGAATCTGAATCATTGAGGAGTGTATTTTTTACTTTATTTGCTACAGCACTTAAGGCATTATCAATATCCTCTGACCCAGACTCATCAAGTAAGGCATTTTTAACTTCATCAATATTTTTTTCCAAATTGTCCTTTTCTTTGTCCTTAGCCTTTGTTACCTCACAAATAGTTTTGGATCCATGAATAATTGATTGGAGATTGTGAGTAAGCAAAAAGTTTATAGTTAATTGGGGTAATTTATTTATATTTACAGTAAATTGTTTAGGTTTAAATTGCTTAACTTCATTCCTTTTTACTGCCCAAAATTCATCATCGCTTTTGTTTGCCTTTTGTGCATTATTACAATTTGTACTACTTTTCCTAACTCTTCCTTTTTTCATTAAGTGATTATTCTTAGTCATTTGTTTACCTTTGAAGGATGCTCTTGTTTTGGTATCTAATATATCAGGTTTAAGTAATTTAGTAATATTGACACATCTTATTAAGGGCTTAGAATCAATTTCACTATTATTAGCTTCTGTTGAATTATGATCTGAATCAACCTTAAACTTTGAATTATCACAACTGTCACCTAATTTCCTTTTTTTAGACTTGGGTTCAAGTTCAGTATTTTTTTTTTTATTAACTTCATTTTCTTTACCACAAGAGGATTCATTTTTGTTTTGTGTGGTGTTTTGATGTTTGTTTTTTATAAATTCATCACTCTCTGAACTGTCATCAGCAATCCTAATCTTACTAAACTTCTTCCTTATAACGGTTGCTTCCTTTTCTCCTCTTTTAGTACTTATACTATTTGTTTTATCTTCAACTACCTTTGCTTCATTTGCAAAGCATTCAATAAGTTCGGACACTGCTAAATCTTCCTTCGAACTGATAGTTTCTTGCATACTTTTACTTTTTACATGTGCATTCTTCTGTTCATTGGCACCTTGTTCACATTGGGAATTATGATCTTGTTTCTCCAATGAATCAGTAGTAATAGCATTATTAATTACATCTGCAGAATTAGAATTTATCGTCACATCTAAAGATTTCCTCCTAACAGTTTTAGTATTATCAGAATCCATACTTTTTTTTCTGGACTCCTCATTCTTACTAGATTTTCCAGATTCACTAGTATCAGATTCAAAAAGTTTTGAAAAATCGTATGGTTTTGTTTTTGAATATTCAATGTTCTGATTAGTATCAGAACTGCAAGAGGAGTCCTTTCTTTTTGAAATTCTTCCTATTTCCTCTTCTGTCTGTTTTTCTGATAGTTTTCTCCGTAGCCGCTTAAGTTTACAATCGTAAAACACAGGATATTTTTCTTGCATGGAAGTAGGCATGCATTTGGCAAGGACTTTTACACCTGTAAAATGGTCGATTGAAATCTTCTTCGATATTCGCAATTTGAACGACTCATAATTGAAATAATAAAACTTTTTATTGCTATCTTGGCTTTTCCTATTGATTGTTTTCGCGCCATTATCTGTGTGCGCTTGAGCCGCGTCTACTATAGCCAGTACTTTCCGAACGCCGGATTCTACATTCTCAAGTGATTTTTTTGACAATTCACAAATGAGAAGCACCTTTTTGGCAGCTTTATGAACAGCGTGCGAATTTCTTAACTTATTCTTACATATCCTCTTCTCTTTCAAGTTCTCAGATCGAGATCGCAAATTCGATCCGAGCTTAGACAAATATTCCATTGCTTCACACAAAACATCACAAACGGGAACCTCGGCAGCCATTTCACGTATCCGCGCACTTAAAAACTTCTATAGTTAGTAACATAAATGTCTTAACTAGATAATTTTAACAAAAACTTGGTAGTGTCTTCGGTAATAATGCAGTTCAATCATTCGATGTGAATTCGAATCGAAAGAATCGTGAAATTTTTTATAAAACAATTCGCGTTTTTCGAAAACCAAATAAAAAACCATAGACTAAAAAACGTTCCATTTCCATACTTTTTTTCTTTGATTAGTGCAAATTGTCAGTCCACCTCTATTTTCAATTATTTTATTAGGATTTTTAGGATATACCCAAATTTTGAACTTGTAAAATGTTTTGTTATACTTTCATCTTGAGGTCACTAAACTTACACCACCTACTATCATGGATAGGCGAGATATTCTATCGATTGAAAAATACTCGTACATGAAATGGAACGTAGTGCTTCCTCATGACCTATTCAACTCGGTCGGGTAATAGTTGCTATACATAAATATAACATACAAAATAGCGGCAAATAGGTATATATATGAACTATAACTTATGCAGCGCTGTATGAATAATTATTCACAATCAGGTAACATTAATTTATCTATTTTAGAACAGAATGGCACTATTTGAATCCCTATTTTCCTATTGTCACTAAGGTGAAACCTAAGCTTTACAAAAAAAAAATAGAGGTACCAATTTTTTGTACTCACCTTTCATGTAAATGGCTGAACTTGTGTTTTACGGACACCTACAAAGCAATTAGACTTAACTATGATTGAAAAACATTATAACATGTTGTATTATAGATTACACAGTAAAATTATACACATATTCCGCTTCCAGACCGAAAAATCGGCAATATAGGCAAGGTAGGTAAACTATCCAAAACAGTCGTGAAAAAGAACCATAGACACTAGAGGAGACGCAATGTACCACGGAAGTAAAGAATGCCTGTGTAACGATCCATCCATCATCAGTTTTTTCGGTTGATGAATAAATAATACTGCTCTATTTGAGGAAGCTGAATTGTATCATGGTGATAGTTAGTCATACTTATATTGTTACACTTAGAGTATAAAAATAAACAAATATTTTATAATTCTATCAAAATAATAAGCAACGCAGCTATGGAATTCGAATCGATACATAAATCATCATTTAAATAATCGACTTCGTAACTAAACCTAGTGTCGTCCTAGTGAAAATATATATATTCAGTGGTTCTCGGAGTGCTAAAGTTTAAACAAATTATGGCTTCCTCGTATTCGGGTAGTATAAACACAAATGAGAATTTGATCGAGTCCATTCAATAATAAATACAGGGTTACTTCAGGCGCTTTTTTTTGTTGGATTTATTAAAACGAGGTGCATAGATGGCGCCATTAGCACAAGCAGTAAACCTAAACAGAACGCTGCACAGTGTGAAAAATGACCTTAAAAGCGGTCATCCTCTTTTTATTTGTTTAATGGACACTACAAACTATTTCAATTGTAAGAGTAGAACTCACGAAGTCTAGATGTTTTTGGAACCAGAATTACGGCTATTTACATTATTTTCTTTATAAACAAAAAAAAAAAACATAGAAACGCCAGTGATGTAAAAGTACTAAGTAAATACAGTTGTTTTATACAATTTGTATGTAATATTATGGAAAGATTAATTATCTACATTATCCACTAATCCCTATAGTTTTATCCCTAATAATAACAAAACTATGCCGTTTTTAGAGTTATTTCTTTAATAAATTTTTTCTCTTAATTCTTTACGAATGTGGATTTTCTTATTTAACCAGAGGTTCCTTAGAATCATTTCTATAAACCATAAAAATATCTAATCTTACTCATGCAAGAATTCAGAGAAATTTAAGTGTTTTAAAGCAGTGTCAGGGCTGTCTCCAAATCGTATTATCTTTTCCGTTAAATTTTTGTGAAAAAGTATGAGTTTACATAAAATTTATGATAACACACATGCTAATAAAGTGGTATGTCGATAGTTCTTAACAGAAGAAGAATTCTACACATCTTTTTTGTGTAGGCCTATTTTAATTATTATTTTTAAATCTCTTATCGTCAGTAGCAAATCGTTTTTAAGATACTTTATAAGCATAATTATGCGCACGACTATATTCCCTGAGGTGGTGTCAGAGATATTCTGTAAATCCAGTACATCCACTTTTCACTGAATAGCATCCATACTCAGTCCAGCAAAAAAAAAATCCGATGAAGGAATCTATTTAGCATAGGGAAGGGGTTCACCCTCGTTAGGTTAAAATTAAAACTGAAACCCCTATGCTCATGCATAAATTCTGGAGGAACTATGGTGAGGCACTATGGGCCCGTCAAAGATCCATAGTGCTACTTTGCCTCAACAGGAATTGACACAACCTGTTGAGGGATGAGTGTCCGGGCTCCGACCGGCTGCATTCAGTTCTTGAACGTGTTCGAAGTTCTGGGACTATTTGTGCCGAATCAGTTTCGAAACCAACTAGTATTTTAGAAAATCCTGATCCTATTGATAAATCAGATCATAGGACCAAAAAGCCCCATTTGGATTCTATTGCTGATCCAGATCTTTGTTTTAAATAAATGTGTTTTAGATGATTGAATTATCATATATGATAGGTATGTATTATGCACAACGATATCTCTATCGCATACAAAAATAATAATAAAAATATTTGGTATTGAGCAGTTGAACACCCTAAAACCATAGAAATAAATATGAAACTTTAGAAGCATTTTATTGCAAAATCTTGTAAGATAAAGGTTCGAGATTTTTTTAAATAATACATATAGTTCTGAAGAATGTCGTATAAAATCCATATTCGCTAAGATTAAGTAAATAAAAAATAAATAAGAAAAAATACAAAAAAATAGATTTACGTCTTCTATTAAAAGCATTTTATATATTGTTATGTCTAATATGTGCCAAAAAATCATTGCTATGTGGCTATAGTAGTGGAAAAATAAAAATATGTTTTTTAAATACATAATTTTGGATTTGTTCGAAATTCTATGGAAAACTAAAAATCGCCGTAACTTCGTTTCTAAGTAAATCTGCACTTCGGGAGTTCTACTCTGACAATTGAAATAGTTTGTAGTATCCTTTAAACAAATAAAAAGAGGATGACCGCTTTTAAGGTCATTTTACATACTGTGCGCTGGTACCGACGTCTTTCCAAAATTAATTGGTAGGGTCTGAACTCGTCCAGTCTTGCCGAAATAGTTCGTGATGACTATAGAAACAGTTGATACACGTTATGTGCGTGTGTGTGTGTCACCTATGTTTGACAAATAAATTATTCTATTCTATGACTAGTCATACTACTCTAGACAATTATAATTTGAGTCACTTCTAATTCTAATTACACACGTAGCCGATCTGCCGCTAGCGACGTCAAAATCTGTGTGTGGACGTGAGGTTTTGAAATCGCCAGCGACTAAAGTCACTGCTGTGTACTTAACTTTTCGCTGACGATACAAATGCTATAATAACCGCAGAAAATATAGAAGCCTTGACTAATAAAGTAGATATGACTCTTACTCACTTTAATACTTGGTTCACCTTGAACAGTCTCAATTTGAACACCAACAAAACGAATGCAATGTTATTTAGAACTACGGCAAGAAATAAAGATACAATTGACATAAATTTGAATGGTAATAATATAATTTTAGTTGACAGCGTTAAATTTTTAGGTATTTATATTGACGAAGGATTAACCTGGAAAAAGGAACTATCAACCATAGAAAGCTCAATTAGTTCAGCCTGTTATGCTCTTAGAAGTCTCAGAGATGAGATCGACTTAAACCATTAAAACTGGTATATTATTCACTTGTCGAATGTGTCGAAGACTTAGGTATAGTATTTTTCTATGGGGCGGAAGTTATGCGTACAATGTGAATACTGCTTTCGTAGTACAAAAAGGGCCATAAGAACCATGGTGAGAATTCCGCAATGGGTATCGTGTAAGCAGTATTTTAAGGATCTACAGATTTTAACCGTCCCATCCTTGTATACCTATTTTTGTTGTACTCACGGATCTTATAAAGAAACTTAACAGATCAGAAACAACTGAACAAAGAAATAAGAGAGAAGCTACTAGGCGCAAGGACTTGCAACATAACATAGTCCCACATATGAAAGTTGTTACTCATGCTGCAAGCTTTCAATCCATCAAGCTGTATAATAGACTTCCAGGAGATTTGAAGCCTGTTTACAATATTAACCAATTTAAGCAAAAAATAAAATCATTTTTGGTAGAGAAATGCTATTATGCTATTGATGAGTTTCTATCTGACGTGTTTACCTAGGCCAATAAAATTGTATAATAATGATAGTATAATGGTGACATAATCCTGACCGTGTTAAGTTTTGACATTATTATTCTTCTACATTACCTATTATTTTACATGATTCTTTTACATTGCCTATTATTTTACATTATTCTTTTACATTATTATTTTGCATTATTCTTGACTTTATGATCATAATTTAGACTCAAATCTCTATGTACTGTTAATGACAGTGATAAGCTCATAAGATCGCTAAATAAATATAATTAAATGCACGTGTGTAATTTTTAAGTGATTTCGACACAATGTAAAAATTGTTATGAAATAAATGAAATGAAATGAACTGCTAACAGTGCTACCAATAGCTTCTTTTAATAGTTACTTTACTCTTTGCAATAGCTTCACGGGACCAGTTTTATGAACGCTTAACTATAATCTGTCTTTTGCCAAAGACAGAATGATCTGTCTTGTCTTTACCATTCTCGCCGTAGGTGAGTGTGAGTACCTACGGCGCACACTGGATTGATTTAGTAAAATAATGGACATTCGACGAAAAAATATATTTTGATGTCGGAAAAAATTTAAGTGAAAAGTGAACGCCGCCGCCGCCGCCGCCGCAGCGGCGGCGTCCCAAAGTCTGTGATTTTATCAGATCCGAATAGGTTAACAACAGTGCTGCCACTGTGGTTAACCTATTCGGATCTGAGAAAAGACGCTATCTCTTTCTATTACAATAAGTCAGAAGAGAAAAGAGCTTGTTCCAAACAGTTCCAGGTCATTTTCGTTAGTTTCTCTTTTTAACAATGCAAACATCCATGAGATAGATAGAGAAGAGCTTGTTATGTTACACAGATACACACACACCAGTTACGGCAATGTTTTAATTTGGTCTATCGTAGTAGGAAATGTAGATTTGTGGAACGTGTGGAACAGGCAAAACAGGCAGGAACTGTTATTTAGGTTTTGAGATATCTGTTCCCTGTTTTAAAAATCTGTTTTTTTAAACTGTTTCGTTAAAATGTATACGCCTCACTTGCACTTCTATATTATAAATATTTCTGTCACAATTTCTGAAATTCAGAATGTCAGTCATAGCATAGATAATACACTTCAATACACTTAGAATGTCAGTTACATGTCAGTCAGTGGTCATTGGGCAGTCAATAATACATTTTTTTTATTGCTGTCAAGTTGTGTAATAGAAATAATATGAATGCTCTAAGGAGGAATACGTTAAGAGCTATAACTAGATTTTACAGCGAAGGTGCCGGGGGTTCTCAGAGTACACCTCCACCACCTGCGCAGGCCAGTCAGACAATCCCCGACGTTCCTGGACTGAGCAGCAATGTAATCCAACCAGCGGTTCAACCCGTGGGTCCTGGCGTTGACCCTAAAAAAACCGGAGCCTACAAAGTCCCTGAATACTTTCAATACGATCAGATGAGTTTCTTCGAAGCTGAAATTGAGATGGCGAGCTTTAGATGCCCTCAACCATCCGCTCTCAAAAAGTAATGTTTTGTTGAATATATAATAACTTAATAAATTATTAGAGAAGGTTAACCATTGTTTTATTTCTTAGCATGTGTATTGACATTATTATCATCCACAGCCCTGCTTTGCTCACTGCTGGGCATTGGTCTATCTTTTCTTGTGCCAACCCATGTGTCGACAACACTCAAAGATGCAATTAAATTGATCAAGTTTTGCTTAGTGTGGGTCTGATTGACTGAGATTCTTTCATTCCCTTTGAAACGTCGGGTGATATTGTTTATAAGGGCAACTTTCCATAATAATTATGATGTGTGAATTAGTTCATTTAAAATATTAAATACACTTCATATGTAGGTAACTTATCATGTTGTTGTTGTTATTGAAGTCTTATAACAGCAGCAGGCAAAATATTACAATAGATTCATCAGTTTCAATAACAATACCATCATAATTTACTCTGTGATACTACCACAAAAAGAGAAATTATCCTAACAACTTCCTGCCCTTGTCCCAAAGGTTGGTGCAGATCAGTTATTTCAGAACTGATAATTTATGCATATTTCTGCCTGGCTTGTTCTAATACCTACTAATGGCACCAATCATTGAATATGTAACATAATAATTTCTCTTCATAAACTGGAAAACTACAGGAATAATTCCACAAGTGTACTCATAGTACAGGTTCATATTACCAGTTTACCGCCCTTACGGGTCAGATACATCTGAATGATCGCCAATTTAGACCAGCTTGGCGAGTACTGGCTTCCCTCGAGGAGAGTGACCCCCTCCACAAGTGTACTTTTAAAATTAACTACAATTTTTTTATTAGTTCAGCTTTCTATCAAAATTAATGTAATTTATAAAGTGTATAGATTGAATCAATCTACATTATAAATACATACATTAGTTTTAAGTACAGTTTGCTTCAAATAACTTTGCCACTCTGTAGTTGGCTTGTGCATGTGCACTACTGTTTTATATGTAAGATTGAGTACTAGTCATTTGTCGCCTACTTCAGAGCGGCGAAGTTATTTGACGCGAACTGTACTTATTTAATTCTTATAACAAGAAGTCCACTGTTACTCAATTCAACAATAAGATAAAATTAGAATACATAGTGATTGTACTATAAAATAACAAGAACATTAAATTTTGTAGTGTTTTATTTCAATCATTAGATCCCATACATGCTATAAACCTACAACTAAATAACGTCAAATGCAATATAACATTTTGAACTGGCTGACTTTATACATAATATTATTTGTAATGCTCGTGGTACCTACTTAAACAAATGCACTAAATGAAACCGGAAGCAACGCCACCTATAAGTACAGCAGCATCAACATCTGTAAGAGTGGTAGCAGGCTCCAGGCTTTCAGCGTACACACTCTCAGCCTCATGTTACTTCTTCTTCGTAAGCTTCTCAGACAAGTCGTCAAAGGTGGGGTCCTGGAGGTTGATCATCAAGCTATTACCAGGAAGGAATACACGGTTTTGAGATTGAGCAATCATCCTAGAGATGCTTTGAGCAGCACGGATTTTACGCAACTTCAAATAACCAGGGTTCATTCCCATTGCCTTTCCTAACATCTCAGCGGCTTCTGCTTCACCTTCAGCCTGTACAATTTTCTGCTGACGCTCCTGCTTGGCTCTTTCGACAACGAAAGCAGCACGCTGAGCTTCCTGTTGGGCCACCTGCTTAGCCTCAACAGCAGCAGTGTATTCCTTGCCAAAACTTAATTCAGTCAGGGAGACATCATCCAAAATAATATTGAAATCAGCTGCACGCTCCACCAGCTCTCTTCTGATCAAAAGTGAGACCTGTTGACGCTGAGTAATCAATTGAGATGCATTGAATTTTGCAACTACAGATTTCAGTACTTCATTGCAAATTGATGGCAATACTTTTTCATCATAATCAGTGCCAAGCTGTCTGTACATTGTAGGGAGTGACATCGCATCGGGGCGGGAGAGTACTCTCAAAGAAATGTTAACCATTTGTAAATCCTTAGATCCGGTAGGTGAAGAAATCTTGCGAGGTCTTGACCTGATGTCATAAATGATGGGGTACTGGAACCAAGGTATACGGAAGTGCAAACCTTCACTCATGACGTGGTTCTGTATACCTCCTATTCTGTTGAACATGATGGCACGGTGACCACCTTCGACGGTAAACAAGGCTTGAGAGACGCCATAAGCTGCCGCACCTAAACCAGCCACCACTTTCAGACCGATGTTGAGGCCAGGAGGTCCACCTTTGGCGAATTTGCCCGCCATATCGTTAAGCTTACTTTGAGCCATGTTTATTACGTTCCAACTAGTATAATATTATTAAAATTCAATACTTTTCCGACAAAAAATTCTAACCTAAAACGGCAGGCCGTAATCGAATAATTTTATTGTGCAATGACCATAGACTGCATAGACAAAAAGAACAAGTCAGAAAAACAGATATCAAAAAAGAATTTTTGGTTTTCCATAAGCCGGCAACTTCCGCTGAGCACAACGGTTCCCTTAGTCGATTATTAGTTTACAACCCTACTAGACCATCAACAATAATTTTATTTTATTGACAAGATGATGACATTAAATTTTTGTATCTGCAATTAAATTCAGCTGAAAGCAAAATGTCTGTTTTCATAAATTTCGTCTAAAGTATGTACCATAATTACCTGTAATAAAAAGTGTCTTTGTTCTTTTGTAGTTCGGTTCCATTAATAAAAGTTAAGACTTTGTTTATATATTGTTAAATTAGAATATCCTAATCGCATAACCATGGATTCGTGTATTGGAGTTGAACAGGATTTGGACAAAGCTTTGACGAAATTTAACTCTCTAAATGATCACACAAATAGAGTTCTACAGGATATAATAGACCAAGTTGAAGAACTGAGAAAAGAAATTGCAAAACGTAAGTGATTTGTTGTCCCCCCTCTCCGTGCCCTCTTTGTTCACTGGGTGTCACGTATGACAAGACGGATTTCATTCCCAGCCTGAGCACTATGTATGGCATTCCGATCCCTTGGGAGAAGCGAGCTAAATACCTAGGTGTGATCCTTGACCATCACCTTACCTTCAGTGAGCACATAATGACGGCTCTTTCGCGCGCCTCTTTCGCTCTCAGTAGGCTCTACTTTATATTGACCGAACTCAGCAAATTGTCACTCAAGTGCAAATTGCGCATCTACACCGCAGTCATCCGTCGCAGGAGAGTAGCAGGGCCACCAGTAGTGTACACAAACACAAGATCCGACCGCCAACATCGCCGCCAAGGTCCGCCGCGACCCTTGCTTTAAATTCGTCCCTTGCTCTCCTCCCTCAGTGATGCCCTAAGCCAAGGTCCGTACCCCATAGGGGGTGCCCTTAGTGTGTAGTTGCTTAGTTTATGTTTTATGCCCAGGTTGGAGGCCGTAATTTATTAATGCACCCACAGAAAAGTCCTGTTAAGCAGCAGACCACCTCCTAGATTGACCTGCGAGATGTCATACCAAAAAAAAAAAGAATTTGTTTATTTACTAATGATATGAAAAATAATGAAAACTGTAGCGATGAGAAGTTTTATAAGTTATATTGTTCTAAGCTAGTTTTAGGCAGTGTTTCTTGAAACATTTAACTGAGTTTACCTTTCACATCTCTACAAGACAAGTGGCTATCATGAGTAATAAAAATAATAAAATAACATTCTTCAGTTCAGTAGCTATAAGTCCATGTTGTTTTATCCAATTCTTATCTAAGCTAAGCGGTAAACAAGCCATTCATAAGATGTATGTTTATAAATACAGGTTTGTGAGTAACTTATATTTTTGATAACATTGCCACACAAGAGAAAATTTTTAAAATCTTTTATTTGTATGCAGGGTTTCAGAGACATCGACGCGAAAACTGTTATCATGGATCCAGTATATGATTCTGAAAAAAAAACTGAGTTGAAATTTTTCGTCATTAAAAAAAATCGGCTTTTTCATAAAAAAAATCAATAAACCTATGCGGTAAAAATGTATGGATCAGCTGATTTATTTATTAAATAACCGACGAAAATTTTCGACGCAGGGGGGTTCAGAATCATGTACTGAATCCATGGTAACAATTTTCGCGTCAATGTCCCTGCCACCCTGTATAAAACATTAATAAAATTGAGATATTACTCTTTTGCGTCATAGAGTATAGTAGTTTCCTTGCTTGTGGCAAAATATTTTTTAAGCTATTGCATAGCTTTTATCGGAGACTCTGAGCGCGGCGACCGAATGTAGAAATTCCGTAACGAAAAAAAAACCTGACGCGAAAGTTTGTGAGGATGGATGGATGGATGTTTGTTACTCTTTCACGCAAAAACTACCGAACGGATTTTAATGAAACTTTACAGTAATGTGGCTTATATATCAGAATAACACATAGGCTACAATTTATAAAGATTTTATGTGATTTAGCCATAATATAACGATAAGTATCCAGTAAGTCGGAAAAAATCCTGCCCTCTGAGATCTATCTTTGCGTGCGCTGCCTAAACCGCTGGAGTTACATGAAAAGAATGTATTGTGGGGTTGTTTGTCTTAAAGAGTTCTAAATAAAAGTCCGCGACAGCATATATCTACCTTTTATGTGGAAGCCATTATAGCCAAAATAGTGAGCTATAAATACATTTAAATTGAATACTTTTTTTAAGTTGCATATTTTAGAGTATTTAGTTAATTCGTATCAAAATAAATACCTTCATCGCTTTCGGTATTTAATGTAGATAAAATTTGTCTTTTACACTAAGTAATTTGGACTAATATTTTAAAAGTTAGAACGATAAGAATGACCTGCGATGAGTCGACGGCGGGCGCGCAGAACGAGGGTGGAGGGGCGGGATAGGCAATGACGCGCGATCGCCGAGTGCGCGACCCGAACGCGGGCAGACGCGTGAGGGCAGACGTCATTGACGGTTGTGTAAATTCTGCGATTTAGGGGGGGGGGTATAGGGGTATTTTTTAAAAAAAATATTTTAAATCAACAATATTATCTTCTTATTTTTGAATATATGCTATGCAATAGCTTTACCGCGGCAGTCCTCGAGTGCCACACGTATTTTTTTTAATACCTTTGTTATTTTTCAGAGGCTGAAAACACTCCATTATCACCAGCACAGGCTATGGTGGTGAGTGACTTAGCAACATCAGTTAAACAGACTGTATTTCAAATGTCTACAGGTAAATATTTATTTATTTGATGTATGAGTAAAATAAACATAAAACATTCAAACACTTTTTCCATCTGAAAGTTAAAGTAGCAAAGAATAAAATTTACTCAGTTTATCAGACTACTTAGGTTGCTCTTCAAGAGATAGTTAAATTATTGTTGTAATCTACTATTGAAAACGTAAACTGGTAACCACATAATGTCTAGGAAGACTTGATGGAGTGTCATTCCTATTTTCATTTATATTATTTAATTAGGTATATAAAAGCATTTCAAGACATCGTCAAGCATTTGGTCGACTCTTTATGTAACTAGAGGGCTTTTGTTTAGGGCAAAGAATCCACATTGCCATCCAATGTGGCAATGCTGCCAGCATTTTGGGCCCTATTCCCATTGTCTGTGATGTGGATGATCTTTTTTATCGCCCAATGAGCACTTCCCTTTTTTTTTAATACTTGTACTTAACATATATTATTACATTTTAGTGTTAGCTTGTATATTGTATTTAAGATGACCTGAAAATGACTGAAAAAAAAAAACCTTTTGTATTTCACAGAACATAGGGAACTTCATGCAACAGTATCCCGAGTAGGCAAGTCTATTGACAGGCACTTTATTGCTGACTATGCATCTGTAGCACCGAAAGCTGAATCCTTCTGTAATGACGTCAACAGGCCTATCATGGAGCAGGCCATAGCTCAACATTTATATAGACAGGTATGAAACTAGTAACCGAGTTCTATTTTCTAGGTATTAAACATAATTAACCAACTAGGAGCTCGGAGGATTAGGAGCTCGTGGCTAAGTAATAACTGCCGCACGGGTCGATCCATCAGGTTAAGCTACGCTTGCAGGGGTTGGTCTGGATGGGTGACCATCTTTACATACCGAGACTCCTCCGTGCCTCGGATAGCACGTTAAACCGTTGGTCCCGGCTGTCATTCGTGGATCTTTGACAGTCGCTACGGGTCGTCAGAAGGCCGAAAGTCTGACAACCAGTCTTACCAAGGGGTATCGTATTACCCAGTTACTGGGTTGTGGAGGTCAGATAGGCAGTCGCTTCATGTCAAATACTGGTATCCAGCTGCATCTGGTTAGACTGGAAGCCAACCCCAACATAGTTGGGAAAAGACTAGGCAGATTGAAACAGAATTAACCAACTAAACATAATCAGAATTTATTTATTTGTCAGAAAGTAGCTATCGGATTTATTGACCAACAAACAGTGAAAAGTAATCATTTGTAAGTTATGTTTGAATAGAATTCTAGAAATGACATATCATTTTTACATTCATTAATTTGAACATAGTCAAAATCTAAAAGTTGATACAACATAAAAGAGAATTGTACATAAATAGACTTACTATAATTTTTACATATTAGAAATACAATAGTGTTTTGTTCATGAGAGATACAACAATTAATTTGTGCGTTTTGTTTTTTTTGGTGCACTGAAAAACTCTAAATGAGTTGTATGTTGGCACCAACTTAAATGTATGAAATGTGCAGACATTAATTAATTATTTACTTATTCAATAATACATAAATAAATAATTAATGTCTGCAAACAGGCTCTAACACTGGTTTTCCTTATTTTGTTATGTTGCCTAGTTTATAATTATATTTTATGTGTCACTATGCTGAGTACTTGATATTATATGGCAGATTTATGTAGACACCAAAGACGGCAAAGAAACAAGAAATAGATTGACCATTTATCAAATAATTATAATTAATAATCCTGGGAAATTACTGATTGTGTTCCCACAACCAGTAAATTCAGGGCCAGTTTTTGTGGCGACGCTTGTGGGAGGAGGAACGGGGGAGGCCTTTGTCCAGCATTGGACGTCTTTCAGCTGCGATGATGATGATTCGGTGTTCTTAAGGCAAGTTTTATCTGGAAAGTCGTTGAATGTGTGATTATGCGTGGCGGCATCTACATCGCAACATTCGAACTATACCTGACGTTACATAAAATCCTGACGACACACAAATCCCGTACGCGCAACTAGAGTTTACCGCGCGAATAGCATATATATAACTTCCCTGACATAAATCGTTGGGCAGTTAACCGCCAGACACGACACGGTCGGAGGATCCTCCCGTTTCTATAGAGGATGAGTGAACTTCACACCCTGTTCATGAGGAACAGGGTATAAAGTTCACTCGCCTTTTAAAATATAATGCAGTGTCAAACTGTGACAAACACCGGATTAGACCAAAACTCAGCAGTATACCTCATATTTCACAGGGCCTAGAAGACGTCGGGGACGCATTCGTATCAGAAGCGAAGATAACGGGTGTAGAACGTACATGTACGTTCGCGTTGCTGCAACGTTGCGCGGCGGCGTTGGCCGAAGGAGAGCCGAGTGCAGCCCTGCACTGGGCCGAACGTCGTGCGCATGAGTTGCATAACTCGCCCCTTCCTTTCACCTTGCATAGGATGCAGGCGCTTAAGGTATGTTTTACAAATTCAAGAGCCTTACTTAATTGTCTAAACTTCACAGACAATCAGTCCTGTGAAGTTTCTTTGATTGAATGGTGCACGCACTTAATTGAATTTGAGTATTTGATGATAGATATTTTAAATTATTTTATTTATTTATTTATTAATAACTAACTTATATTTGCAGGTAGTTTTGTCATGCCTCCAATTTTTTATACACTGTGTAATATTTGTAAGGCACTTACTGTAGCAGGACACTGGACACAAATATACCTTTATACAGTAGGCGCTTGGTAATCTGGCTCTCACTAATCCGACACGTCCAATAGTCCGGCGTTTTCTAACTTAGCTCTCCTATCATAGATATCCGTCTCCTACTCTGTAATCCGGCAGGTTTAATACAAAAGTGCCGGATAACAGAACGCGTGCATTGATCTTTGTCGGTCTGTAGTCCGGTCCGATCCTACGAGTAGGTATTATTATGTGAACTATTAATGATTTTTTGACGTGACAACGTCTTAAATTAGGTTGCGGCTCGGAGTCACTCATGAAAAAGTGTAACGCCCGCTCACGTCTGTTACGATGAGTCACCGCCGATAAAAAGACGTTGTCACGTAAAATCTTCGCCCGTAAAACCGACTTTACCGGCAACCATTTTTTATTACATGGGACTTAAACATAACTGGCCAAATGTGGGTGTACTATAAGAACACCTCTGCGTATCCATTCAGGGAACACAGGCGTGATGTAAGGTATGTTAAAATGTCACAATATAGTTTGGGACATACCTATTATACCATGGTAATTTTCATCAATGCTTCTGTAGTTGTAAGTTGTCTTAAGAACTGTCAACTCATACTTGAAGATTGTATCTACGCCATTTTAAAATTATTGAGATACGGTTAGCAAATAGTTCTAAAGCGCAGCAGGTAAGGCGAAATCAACTAAGTAAGTACCGACGTTAATTTTGGGGGTGAATGGGGCAATAAAGGCAGTGTGCTAGAAAAACTTTGTTTCAAAGCACTTTTTTTACTTTACAAATCTGTGTTAAAATTATTTTTTACTAGCTAGCTGTCATTTCCTATAGAAATCCAATAATCCGGTGTGAAATCTGTCCGATCTTATTCGAGGATTAATAATACTTGCACAGAAAAACTAACGATAGACTTGCTTTGCTCGATGTTTCTCCTTTAAGGATGTAATCACGTGTTTTTCCCCCCAGTTGGCGCGCGAGAAGGGCGTGGGTGCAGCCATAGAGTACGCGCGGCGCCAGTTCCCCCCGCACGCGGCGCGCCACGAGCGCGCGCTGCAGGCCGCCGTGTGCGCGCTCGCGTGGTGCACGCCCGGCGCCGGGCCCGCGCCGCCCATCTACCAGCATCTGCTGGACCCTAAGGCGCTGGGTCAGTTGGAACACGACCACTTACATTGCACTGCATCATCAAACACAGCCCGACTTCACCCACTGTGGGACAATAGGCTTCTGTTTTCTTATGCCAATCCCTGCCCGCTTTTGTACCAGCACTGGATTTTTTTCGCAGATTTGCATATAATGTGTAGACAAATTATAGGCAAATCAGCGATAAAAATCTTAGTGAAGACGTCTCACGGGCATGAAAAAAAAAGGTATTAAATTCGGATTAACTTCAAAAATACTGTGCTAAAAGACCATTGGGAAATCGTAAGCGATTGTGGTATGCGGTGTCAAAAATTAGGTTTTTGCTGATATTTCTTATTGGCGTTTTAACCATTTCGACCAATAGTTCTCGTGATATATGACCTTAACAAAGTAACATTGTTTCCTCAGGAGCTGAAGCAGCAGAGCTGTTTATAAAGGAGGCGTGTGCATTACTCCGCTTGGCCCCACTGTCACCTCTCGCGGGCGGAGTGTTAGCAGGGGCTCGAGTGTTACCCGCGCTTCATGATATTAGGGCTAAGATGACGCACCCGCACGTTATCGCTGCCTGGTCTGATGATGAGCTGCCTTTCGAGGTAATATCCTAGACCTAATACTCTAAACAACAGTATGGTCTACCATATTTACGTAGATCATTTCAAGATGGTTGAATCATAAACACAAATAAACTATCCCATTTTCCTCCTAAACAATTCAAGTCTCCTAACCATACTTTGGTAGTTAATTTCCATTTGCTGAACCTGTGACTTGATGGAGAGCCACATTCACGAGGCCCTAAAATTTAATTTTAAAAGTTTATTTCATATATTTTCTGCTTTAATAAACAGCATCTGTCGAGAAAATGTGTCAAATTTGGTGACACGTATGTTACATTTCAGTTACATTAAATAGGGCTCTGGATTGACCGTCATATTGGGTTACGTCCTGTGGGTCTGTCACAATTAGTTTCGATTGTTCTAATATTACATTAATATTAATCAGCCTATAATGTTCCCACTGCTGGCACAGACCTCCTCTCGGTGAGAGGGAGTGGGCCGTAATCCACCAAGAAGGCCTAGTGCGGGTTGGTAGATGTCACATGTCTTTGAATTTTTGGTTCTAGGACATGCCGGTTTCCTCACGATGTTTTCCTTCACCGTTTTGAGAGCAGTGGAGATGAAATTGTTTACACATAGTAAAGCGCCAGTCTGGGTTCGAACCTACGACCTACAATTCGTAAGCTGCGGCCGTTACCACTCGGCCACCAGTGATCATGTGTTTTTTTTTTCTAATATATATTTGTTAATAATCAGGTGGACCTAGGCGAGGACGGCGGCGGCTACCACTCAGTGTTCGCGTGCCCCATCCTGCGCCAACAGGCGTCCGAACAGAACCCGCCCATGAGACTCCTCTGTGGGCACGTCATCTCTAGGGACGCGCTCAACAAACTCGCTATGGGTGCCAAGTGAGTATAACTAAACTCAAAGGTCAAATTTACAGTGAGTGGAAACGCCGGGAGGGCCCTTGGAGGCCCTTGCGTAGTGCTCGCAATCGGCGTGCGTGTATGACCAGATGTATGAACGTAAACGAGGCAAAAGCAGTAGCAGGTGGAGTTCTGTAGATTCTGCTTATCCCCATGGGAAGAAGGCGTGAGTGTATATGTATGTATCTAAACTCAAAGCATTTATTTAGATCTGACGCACTCTTGGGCGGACCGCACCGCGTTGCAAAAATCCTATATAACACTTTAGTACAATTTCTATGTACCAACTCACAATACAGGCGGGCCGCACCGCTTTTTTTGTATATAAATGCGTTGCGCTACGGCCCGTTGCGGCTGTAATGTGCGCTTGGCTTCACAGGGACTTTTGAATTGTCAAGGAGTCGGTCAGAAAGTTGAAGCTAGTTAGCTACTGTTGTAAAAGCAGTACTAGGAGTAGTGTAAGGGCCTAACACATTGGCTGCTATTCCACCAATTTAATTGTTCTTACGCCTAACTCAGAGCTTTATTCGCTGCTGATGTGAATGACACGTCGTTAATGGGTTATGTTAGTCGATATACCGCCAGTACAGTCTACAATATGAGAACACTTTTCAGTATGAAATGAGTAGTGTGTTCCAAAAGTATTGGATGTAAATATAAACAAATGGATCAGAAAACGAACCTGTGGACGTCAATTTGTCAGTTACAATTTGAATGCTTTGATTTGATTATTTGAATACTTAAACCCAGAAATCTTATTATAAATCACCATAAAGATGTTTTTCATTTAACAATTGAGGTTGAAACACCGATATTTTTGACCTTTGACCTTGAATGTTTTTTTTACCAAGTAGGATCGGTCGGAGAATGTCAAATATACCCATATTTGTAATAGTGTATTTAACACCTGTACCAATTTTTAGCTCTATGCGAATTGTGTCTGACTAGACAACGTTTTTTTGTCAATTTTGACTGGACTATTTAGTGGGTGATTGGGTAAGAATTTAACCTGAACAGTAGCCTAATTACGTAATTCACGATGAATCAGAATCTGAATGGTTTTGAAACAGATTGCTAATCCATAGCTTCGTACGTTCGAAAAAAAAATCTGCTCAACAAGGTAAATAACACAATGAATGTTGTTGACCTGTCAAATTGAAACAGATTAGTCGGAATTGTCAACGAAAATGTGTTGCGTAATTAGATAGCCGGTTTGTTTACACGTTTATCAGATACTTTTGGAACAGGGCATAGTTACGGCATTCGCGTGACTCTTTGCAATATTACCCATAATGGTTATAAGACACGACAGTGTACGTATTATTATTATGGTATCAAGCTACTTATGAGATGATGAAATTATATTTTTAGAGCTGCATGTCATGATGATTGATGAGTGTTGGTTAATTTTGTACATAGGTACATAAAATTTAAATGTGTCATCCAATTCATTACTTGCCAACAATAGGTATAGTCACATATTAATACAGATGGGACACTCCGCAAAATCATTTAAATAAAAAGCGGCCAAATGCGAGTCGGACTCGCCCATGAAGGGTTCCGTAGCAGCAAGTAACATAATATAAAAGTTCTTGTAGTTCGTTGTAACTTTGATCGATGTTTACGATTTATGATATACAAAAAAAAAAAAACTACTTACTAGATCTCGTTCAAACCAATTTTCGGTGGAAGTTTACATGGTAATGTACATCATATTTTTTTTTTAGTTTTATCATTCTCTTATTTTAGAAGTTACAGGGGGGCGACACACATTTTACCACTTTGGAAGTCTCTCGCGCAAACTATTCAGTCTAGAAAAAAATGATATTAGAAACCTCAATATCATTTTTGAAGACCTATCCATAGATACCCCACACGAAAGGGTTCGAAGAAAAAAAAAATTAGTTTCAGTTCTAAGTATGGGGAACCCCCAAAATTTTTTGATAGTTTTTCTATTTTTGTGTGAAAATCTTTATGCGGTTCACAGAATACATCTACTTACCAAGTTATAGTTTCGGAAAAAAGTGGCTGTGACATACGGACGGAAAGACCGACAGATATGACGAATCCATAAGGGTTCCGTTTTTGCCATTTGGCTACGGAACCCTAAAAAGCGACTTGCTACGAAGCTACGACATAACAAACTGCAATTCAAGTCGCATAGCGCGAATCACCTACACACACCTATCACCTACATATTCATCTAGAAGTTGCCTCTCTTTCTATCGCGTGATTCTTAAATCTTTTGACTACGTTACACTCACTCAATTGGCCCAGCAAGACGGGCCCGTCGCGTACTTGTAGCTTCATACCTAAACTGCGGAGTGTCCCATCTGTTTTCATAGTATAGTGCTGTACTTCGATTTCAGCTGCACTATTAATAAACATAAGTGTACCTATTCTGTGAAACGTTACTTAGGGATTTTAGGAGAAAAACATCGATGTGTTACCACTTGACACACGTTTACTTACCAAGCGTGATGATACAAAATAGTAATTTATTTGTCGTTTAATTAAGCCTGCTAAAATCAAGTTTTCTTTTCCATTTTCAGATTGAAATGCCCCTACTGCCCGATGGAACAGTCGCCTGCTGAAGCTCGACAGATTTACTTCTCGTGAACAGTTACGTTTAACTAGAGACCGTTGTTATTTACTTGAAATAAACTCCAGTAGCACAAGGGAATGAACTTGCCACGGTTAAGCTGTGTTGATACTGTATGAGTATTCTCGATTCGAAATAGTAAGAATAGACAATAGACATTTTGTATTTGGAGATCCGATATACATCTGGATTCCGGATGGATCTCACTCGTATGGTGTCAACGCAGCTTGAATTTGATGTTATTATATTATGTCTAGATTATAGAATGTGTGAACGCGTCCAAAAATATTACTAAACGATCGTAATCACTAACTGACGCGGTGTCTAGGCATAAAAATAAATAATCAAAGACTTTAGATATATCATTGCAGGACTGATAATAACATTTGATAAAAATTCTGTTCTTCACGTTTTATATCATGACAGAGGTTTTTGGCCTTCATTTTTTTTTACAATATGACCAGAGACAAAAAAAAAACAAAATTAATGTTGCAACATGCATAAATATGGCAGCATAAAAAATAGTCATTGTGAAGAATGTCTTTGATTCAAATATTTTTTTAGATGTTTGAATGGTTATAAAGAATTCATTTTATTGAAGTTATGTGCAATACAGTATCCGAATTAGCGCTGAAGACTTATAAATGGAGGTAAAATTACCTTTCTGAGCACTCTGTTAGTTTCTTATTACAAAGAAAAGATTACAGACCTTTAGCAGTTATTCAGTGCATCTGATTTTCTAACAATAGTTATAAAAAAAAGCCGAACATTAGAAGCCTGAAAAGTTAAATTGGTTTCAAATCGAAATATTCAAAGGAGCATTTTCCTATAGTACGGTGGTGAGTCAGATATGGCGAATGTCGGGAATACTATTCTAATAGATGTTAAATAAGGTAGACAACAATATATTGTAATTTTAAGACAAATATTATTATTGTATGTTAACGTACTGACTGGTTGTAGAGCCATGCTTTTGTTCTTTTTTTTGTAATAAAATGAATTCAGTATTCAATTCTTGGTGTTTTATTTAGACGCGTATAAAAATTGTTAAGATAACAGTATGACCTTGTTCCATTTACTAATTTAATGCTAGGTACACACAGCTTCTTTACTCGCCGGCGCGGGCGACTTCAAAATCTCGTCCACCGGTCTACACCACACACACAGTGACATCGCTAGCCACAAATTGGTCAATCGAGAACTATTTGAATCCTCATTACAAGAGTTGGAACTTGGTCAACTCTAGTTACGCCATGCGGGCGTCAGGTTGGTGGGCAACTTTGAAAATGCTATTACGTAAAAAGCATTTAGGTACTAGCCAGTGTGTAGGAGCCATTAGTATTAGAAAGCTGTAATTTGGCATGGGTACTTATTAATCACGCCAACGAAGTGGTAAAATAAAATAATGTTTTTTTTTTAATGGCTAGTACCTCGCCTACACGTAAAGTGCGGAAGGTTTTTTTCTCTCTCGTCAATCCTATGGCGAGGGGTCTCGGAAAGGTCGTTCAAAAATATTGTGTGAAAACCATTTTTGTATTCAGGGATCCGTTTGCGAAATATTAAGCTCTAAAGTGCAAATTTTTGTTAATCCCGCCCCCCTGCCAGATAAATGGTTGGTTTTGGATATGTGAAGAACTTCACGGCAGTAGTATACAGGGTGGCAGGGAAATCGACGCGAAAACTGATACCACGGATTCAGTACATGAATCTGAACCCCCGCTGCGTTGAAATTTTTCGTCGGTTATTTAAAAAAAATTGTTGTTTCATATATAAGTGCAATATTGACCTACACGGACAATATGCTGTTCCATACACAGCTGATTTTTATTTTTATAACCGGCGATAAATTGCAACGCCCCCTGCATTGCAATTTATCGCCGGTTACTTTTAGTAACGAAATTAAAAGGAAATCTATCACAGCCAAGTAGGCTTTACAAGTTAACAAGTAATAATCGACGAACTTACATTTTCAGTTGCAAAAACATGTTTTCCCATACATTCTATAAGACAACATGTTTTTCAACTACAATGTTAAGTTTGTCCTTGGGGTAAATTCATCCCAACTACGAAACCCTTCATGCGGTCCGACACGCACTCGGCCGGTTTATAATACTAAAATCCTTACATAAAAACTTAAGTCCCCCGCCGCGTTTGTCTGAACGCGATAAACTCAAAAACTACCGAACGAATTTTCAAACGGTTTTCACCAATGGACGGTGTGATGCATGGGGAAGGTTTTAGTATGTCATTCATGAAGGTTTTGTGTAAATTGGCTGAAATATGACGATTATTGTTGAAGATGTCGAAAAAAAAACATGCTTATTGGGAGCTTTACTCGCGTGCGCCACGTAAGCCGTAAGAGATACATCAATTTTATTTTCTACAGAATTGAAGATCTTAAAAAGTGGAAGAATTTGATAAAAATTTCATTGTTATTTCCGAAGCTATTTTGACAAATTATATTATATAACGCCGTATTATTGTACGCCGGTCATTTAATTGTCACTTTGTCGTCCCATTTAAAGGCTGCAACGTATTCTTCTTTTCAATATTTCGTAACGTCTTGACGTTCCAGTTATTGCTTTGGGAGGCGGGGGAGGGAGGAGGGTTCTACATATCTAATTAAAAGAAACGATACATTCTCGGTACATAATTTATTTAATGGATATGTACAAAGACAAAAGATTTTAGGACAAATAAAAATTTGGCAATAACTCTCAACAATAGCAATAATATTAATTAATAAAGAGTGGTGTCGTTCAAAAGCCGGCAAAATATCAACAACAACAATAATTTAATTTTATACTTAAATATAGTTCGGACATACCAACGTAGGGGTAGCTTTTAGCGAATTGTGACGTCACCGCTGTAATAACACGCATCATTGTCGATACACACACCTATAACATTTAACCAACAACTAGATGTTTCTCAAAATCAGTTTCCGCATTCACAAGAGAACATTTACAGAGATGACGTCATAACGTAGTCCGTAAAACGATAATTCCAAACAAATACCACTTAATACAAATAAAGACATACATTTTGTTTAAAAATTCCGTTTTACAAACAAATAATAACAGCATCATTAACCTAAGAATAAATTAATCGATAAAAAAAAATCTTTTTGACCTGAGAACATGAGCCGTAACAATTTTAATATCATATCGATATAACTCTTTAAAAGGAATTTTATGATCATTAACAACTGAAGTGATATAATTTACTCTTCCACCATTCAATTGGTTTTAAAATCCATATTCGATATTATCATAAAAGCTTGTTGGTCTGAGACCATATTAACAGGTGAATAATATATTGCTTGAAAGTTGCTTAAGATCATAAAATTTAGTTTAAACACAGCACTTGATAAATAAATCGCGTTTTATCACACATAATTATATACGTAGGATCTACCAGCAAAGTACTACTATTAGGTACTAATTATTGCTGTAAAATTTCATCTACATACCACCAAAAGAAAGGCTAGTGTGTACCGTTAGAGAAAACAGTTCACGCAAAGGAAATACGCTCTCAATAAACACTACATTTCAATGCAATGTTCGTATTATAAAGACGTGTTTAACACAGTCTCTGGTTGTTTATTTTTTTACCTCAAAGGCAAGTGTAATATCAAATATTGTACTCTTCAGAGGTCGACAAAATGATCATCACGCGAACTTTTTTCTCTAACGGTAATTATCTAAGAGAAAACAATACGAGTAAGATGGAAGACGCTCCTAAATACAGCAAAATTGTATGTATTTTAATTATTTAGCAATTAAATTATATTACTATAATATCACTTACGACCTAATCTACCTATGCGTAACATAGTATTTTTTATTAATATAAATACATTTATATTACTGGTATTTGAATTTGCTTGATATAATATGGTAATAATGTTATCATCTTCTTAAACATTTGGCACACATAGACCATTCAATTGCCTACAAAACTTGAGGAAGTCAAAAAATCATAAGGATTGGAGAGAATATGTCGAAGCATTTCGCCATTGGTTTAGAAGCACTTTGTAAATCAACAGTCATATTTTACTATACGACGCATGCGAGCGGGATACGTTTATATTACTAATACCACAGATGGGACACTCCGCACTTTAGGTATGGAGCTACAAGTAGGTATGCGGCGGGCTCGACTTGTCGAATTCAGTGGGTGTGGCGTAGTCAGAAGATATAAGAGTTACGCGATAAAAAGAGAGGCAACTTCTAGGTGAATATAACTGTAGGTAATTAGCGTTGTGCGACCTGAATTGCACTTTATTGTGTGGCAGCAAGAAGCGCTTTTTATTTAAATGATTTTGCGGAGTGTCCCATCTATACTAATCTGTATGTATTAGCAGATTCGAAAATTGTATTTTATTTAAAATTCAAAATATCTATTTGGCATTTATTCAAAATATTTTAACGTTACACCACGTAACGTCACGGTGACGATGAAACAAGCCGCAGGGTTCGGGGAAACGAAAAAGTATATATATATATCAATTTCACTAATAAATAATATTGCTTCATCACAAATCAGTCATTGCATCAGTCTAGTACTTCCTACGCGTAAACACGACGAAACACCAATGAAATTGTACTAATCAAGCCATTCAAATAAAAATTACAGTTGTCTATGATAACAATTAAGACATTCCGACACCACAGTTTACTTGTTTGTTTCTGTCTTATACAATGTGAAATTTAATTCGTTTGCATCCTCTTAAGGCGAAATTGTACTCATCATTATGAACAACATTCACTATGGCGCCAATCCTATACATTTATGTTCGCTAAACTCGTTGAATTGTTCGAATGAAGGGAACAGCAGATATTTTTTTCGCGATTTCAGGGTTGGCCCCATAGTGAAAGTTGTTCATAATGATGAGTACAATGACCCCTTAAGAGATTTAGGGTAAACAAAAACTAAGGTAGTATATATACTCCTTACATTTTAAATACTTTCTTAGTACAATTAAGTTTAAAGACATGATTTGTAAACTGTGGCGAAGGAGATCAATGGACAGTACTATTATACCGAAAACCCAACTAATATTACGAGACATTTAAACAAACGTTAAACTAAACTGAAGTTTTATCACAATTAACTCTATTTGGTGTATTCTTTCAAGGCTTTGCCGTGAGCGCCAGATAAATACACATTTCGAAATGGTTTAGTAAGAAAATAATATTTACTAATGGGACTTTAAAACAGAATTGTATTTTATTCTAAGTCTGTCACAGCCTACTTATCACTAGTTATTTTGGTGTTATATAAAGTAGTATGTAAACATCCTTGAATAAATCCCTGCTGTCGTCAATTAAGTTTAAATATTTAACAGAATATGCATACAGGTATTAAAATGGTATTTATTCCGGCACTCGTCCTCTCTAACGACACTCCGTACTCCAGTTATAATTCTCTAACGATAGAATAGAAGCATTTTAGTAGGCACTTGAGAAAACGGCCTCGAACCAAGTATATTTTATTAATAGTTTATACAATAGCAATTTAGCCACACCAATTTAAGAGGCATTGATATAATTTTAGCTATGTAAAATAGCAACACTCACGCGCCATCCATAACTTTTTTATTTCATTTTGTTTTTATAGTATTGAAAATAGAGTTCTAAAATGGCGAACACGATTATATCAGGTTACTGGATTGGTATTAATATTTTAATTTCTATCACGGATTCAAAACAAGAAATCAAAGGATTTGTATTGACTTTTGGATCTGGATGCAGTTTGAACGTCTTCTGTACTTATTAGAGATTAATGATTGATATAGTCTCTAGAGAGGAAGCAGCTACACAATATATCGAAAATTAATAATTATATCTTATAATGACGAATAAAATTTCTCTATATCTGAGGCGATTGCCATTACATGCTAAGTCTTAATTGCGAGACAACGGGAACTCTGTCTACTGGCTAGTAAATATACCGGTAAAATGATTTGAGTACATTTTTCATCTAATCACGCACAGATACGAAGTTATAAGTCCTTATCAATATGATAAATAAGATTTTTTGTTAACACTGTAGGCGATTGTATGAAGTAGTTCCCTTGGTTCATGAACACAAAATACGGCTTGCTTATGGCTAATGCAAGTATTTGCTACAATAATATAAATATATAAATGTACTATCACTTTTGGAAGTAACACAATTAGAATAGATAAATACATTTTGATCGCCCTGTATACAATATTTGTATGTTCAGATCACAAGGTACATTAAATAGATTTATACATTTAATATTGCTCAGTTAGAATCAGTATTTTTATCTCTATACTTACCGGTGAAATATATCCTGACATTTTGAAGATGCAGGTAAAACAGTATGACGTAAGAATAATTATAACTTAAAACCTATGCGCCAACTTCCGTCTAATTATGCACAATAGCAACACTATAAAATGTACAATCATAACTCTGGCAACATTCGGCATAAAATCAAATTGATCGACGGAAATACGGGAACACTATATTACTTTAAATTATGAATAGAATAATTAATTCTTACAATATATTACGATTGATTGACTATTAGTAAATGGGGAAAAACCTAAATGCATAGGGAGTAACTATTCAACTATTTTCCATTCTTTTAAATAAAATATTTCATACTAAACATTAGCAGTAGTATCACATCTATCACTATAAGTATCTACTATTATGTAAAGTGTAATTATTCTAGAACATGGTTCGCGTAACGCCTGTCTTTATGATAAATGTGATGTTATACACTTGGAAAATATATTGAATGAGAAAATAGATCCTAACTAGACAGCAGTGAGCCATTTACCTAAGCACGATAACTATTTCATATTGAATATAATTAATATAGTAAACACATCTGTGTATCTCACCGAGATTTGTTTATTGGGTTTGTCTTAATTGGACTAGACGATGGTAAACTTCTTGTCTATTTTTTATTTATAAATTGCGACAACATAATCAGAAACTGTCAAACATGTTTTTTTTAACAAATTTTTCGTTCTTCGAACTCATATGTCAATATAGAATCACTGAACTTTTTGGGGGCTTTGCCCTGAGAAATTTAATTTTTCGTTTAATTTATACTTTATTGATTCAATAACTTAGTCATAACATTACAATTATTATTGATCGAATTTCAATAGTGCCCTCGTGAAATCAGTGTTTTAAAACTGAACAAAGTATTCTATACTCTTGAAAAAATAACAAATTATAATTGCAAGCGCTGTACTTTGTCGCAAAATAACTTTGCCATTTAGATATTGTATAATATTTTACAGGATGGAAACTAGGGGTAACATCGGTAACATGGCTGTATATCTCACAAATCGACGTACGTAAAAGGTAAAGGGTACTTCAAAGTGTGTTGCCAGGATATGATATATTTTTTGGCCCATAAAAAATCAATAGCAGGTATGTTAGATTTTGTGATGCTGATAGCGAGCAAACAAAGTTTTTGCCCGCACTTTGTGTACCCAATACCGAAATACATTATGTCTTGGTACAGTCAGACGAAACAGAGATATCCGACTATAAGAAGAGCGTACAATCGGGGACAGCGGTGTTCCGCGCACTGTATGGCGACACAAGAAGTACAATCAAGCGCAGTAGTACCGGAGCATATTAAGACAGTGCGCGTCTGTGAGCGTACAATGAAGAACGGCGGTGTACTGGCGACGTGAAGAGAAAAAGCTGAAGTACGTAGTACCTGGATAGGTCAACAGAGGGCGCTAGACAGGTGTTCGTACAGTCACTCACTACCCGACGGGTACAATGACGAACAGCGTTGTTTCCCAGCGACGTGAAGTAACCCCGTGTCCTAACCAAAAAGAACGTACGCGCGAATGCGCGATCGTCACTAATTTATTCGGAAAACCGAAGTACGCCCTCTGTGGACGCCATCATGCGTTCGGGTTCGCCGAACAAAATGAACGCAACGATCACATACTGGCGCGACGATACGCGAGCGTACAGTGACGACCAACGTTGTTTCGCAGCGTCGTAAAGAGATAAGCTGAAGTATGTAACAGTCAGGTCTTTAGTACCTGCGGAGTCTAAGAGAGGGCGCTAGCAGAAGTTAGGGGTCGGTCTCACTAGCTGGGCGCGGGCTCGGAGCGCACGCCGGCTAAGTTGAGTAACGCTTCGGCCGTGCGCCTCTCTTCGCCACCGCTGTACGAGTGCTCGTCGCGTGCGCAGCGGGAGATCACCAGGTGCGCTGCAGGCGGTAGCTAAAGGAGGAAAATAGAGGTTATGATTGGAAATTCTATTGAATTTCAAAAGACTTTGCGGCTTCATCATATTGACATCTTTCAGGACGACTAGAATGAGACAATACTCGTTTTCAGCCTCAAGATGTCTACTGCTGGACATAGGCCTCTCCGCAATACAGTTACACGCAGTTATATTTGCACGCTGAGTTTTATCCTCAACTCACTTATCCATCTAATGCTATCTGAACCCCACGAAGATTTTTGTTCCACGTTTCCATTCAAGAACACGGTTGGCCCAGCAGCCAGTATAGCGACATTGTGATCAGTTTGGGTCTCCTATGATATAGAAAGAATTGACAAACTTAGTCGCAGAGGGCAAACCATGTTGCTCGCAGAACGGATGGCCGATGGGACCGTAAAGTTTTGGAGTGGTGACTACGTACCAGAAAGCACAGCTAGGGTATGATAGGCCCCCACAAGATAGACCAAGGAACTGGTGAAGGGCTCGGGATGCGGGAAGCACAGGACCATTGCCATGTGGCAATGATTGAGGGCCATATCCAGCAGTGGACGCCTTTAGAATGTTAATTCCGTGTGTTTTGTTGACAATTCACCTGATCTAACACCGCAGGTCCATACTTCATGGCCAGTACGGTAGCTGCCGCGAGGTACTCGTCAGCGCCAGGTTCAGGGTCTGCCAAACGACGCGCTAATAGCGACACTCTCGCGCCATTCTCTGGGACAGGCTCGCTGTTCTCTACCGCGTCTCCTGCAGCGGGTATGGGCTGCCGACCGAACGCCTGTGGAGATGTTTTCTGATTAGAACTTCCTAGTGTTGTCCGCTCGTTACGTTATTGTGCGTTGATACTTACTACTTTAAGGTGTAGGAATTATTTGGTGGAATAAAATCGACACTTTTGAAGGTTCTACATAAATAACAATACTTTACGCATGCTTTATCCTACTTTATAAAAATCTTCAATTTAATCATTCATTCATTCACTGATAAACAACGCAATGCATAAACCGCTGGGTCTAAAAGCATGAAATTATGCACGAGATTTCCTATTATAGCATATGCTATAGTTTGACCGAAACGGCTATACGAAACCTTAGGTACGTGCGTGGCGAGACGGGGGGCAGTGCAGGCCGCTCATTCGTCAGTACAGGTCACTTATTCGTCAGTACAGGCTACTCATTCGTCAGTGCAGGCCACTCATTCATCAACGCTCATGGTCCCCACCTCGCCGCTATTCCATTGGCGCGGTACAGCGGTTTCGGTCAAACTATAGCGAAACATTCACAGCTTAGGAGGCCCATCGTCAGTACAAGCTTAGGAGGTCCATACTACGCAGAAATAACATATACCTATGCAAATATTTATAGTGCCAACCAACCTGTAATAACGAGGCGCGATGCTGCGGGTCTACCGTCCAAAGTGAACCTTTACCTAGACCTGGTGCAGCTGCCACCTGAAATACAAATTATTTCTGTTACATTCAGTTCATTTTCAGTGTAAAATTGTACGGGAATTGCTCTTTTAACTAAAAAATGATTTTAGTTATTAACATAATTAAGGCGACGATGCGAAGGGTTTGTTCAAATTCATGGTCCACCTCTTGAGAAAGAACAATTGTTTAGCATGCGTAAAAGCCCCTATAAACAAATAAAGGAAAAAAAGAAATACCTAATTAGAAAATGTAGGCCAATTATTTTGTCAAGATAGAAAATACTAGATTGTTTGCCTAGGGAGCAAACAACTATTTTAAAGGTTTGAGGGTTTTGTTTGAATCCAGAGCGGAGCGAAGGATTCTAGAGTAGAATCCTGAGCGCAGCGAGGGATTCAAAGTACCATCAAAGAAGTTCATATCTAACCAGTTTCAAAACAAAGTCCCATTAACACGATGACCACATCTGTTACCGGCACGGTTGTATAGTCGCCGAGCGCTGTAAGCAAGAATAGTCCTTACGGTGGTTAGATATAAACTTCTTTGATGGTACGTCACTCGAGCTTAAAATAGTATTGCTCCCGCGGTGGACACTCTTCTTTTTATCACCCTCTATGAGAAAATAAGTAAGTGCAACTTATGAATAAGAATAGTAACAACATGTATTTATTTCTGCCTCACTACTTGAGGAAGACACACTCATTTTTATAAAACTAATTAAAATCCGAATTTGAGTAAACAATTAAGTACGACCGAAGGCGAAATGCATTTCACGCGTTTTTTATTTTTCCATAAATTTTGTTTTCAGCCTGTTACTTGTTTATACAATGTTCGTGATTGCCCTCTTTGGTTATTGAAAATTTTACTAACAATATATTCATATTCAAATCACTTTTAGTCCATAGGAATTAAAGAGCAATTTTAGTCCTTGTTTACGAAGAATAAACTTATTGAATAAATGTGACAAAAATAGTTTTCAAGGAAATAACTTTTTTATGTCAGATTATTTATTATCTTATCACTATTAACGAAAACTCACCTTATGGAAGCACTTATTCAACGACAAATTATGTCGTACACTGTTCTTCCACCCTTGCGGCGCATGTCGGAAGTAAGGGAAGTGACGTACGATCCACGCATAGATCTCTTTGACAGGTAGCGCTCTCGCGGGCGCAGCTTCGATAGCCATAAAGATGAGGCAAGAAAAGGAGTAAGGAGGTTTTGTGTGCGTGTTCGCGGGAGGGGAAGGAGGTGCCTTGCAAGGGGTGCGGGGCGGGGAGGGGACTCGGGCCACTGGGGGTGGTGTTTTTGTTTCTCTCTGTGGGCGAAAAGAAAAAATGCATTTAGTATTCCTCTAATGATGACGGGTAATCCTTAACAATGTGGAATATGCTCTCAGCTCCTAGATACTAGAGGGTTTATACATAACCGTTGCTTAAAGTTCGTTTAAATGTCAAATACAGGGTTATTGGTTATATGTCGACAATCCGATAAGGGGATGTAGGAAAGGTCATGTGCAACCTAATAACCCCTATGCTAATGTCAACAATTTTCGAGTAATTTAAAACTTTTTATATCTTAAAATGAATGAAATAAAAGTATAAAATGTCAAATGACTCGAAAATTGTTGACATTCGCATAGGAGTCAAAAGGGGTTATTTGGTTGTAAATGACCTCTCCTACATCCCCTTAACGGATTGCCGACATAGTAACCAATAACCCTGTATATGGTTAAGCAGAGGTTAATCATGACTTAACTTTAAACTATGTTCATAAATAAAGCCCTGGATCTGGTCCAGGACAAGTGACAGCTATTACGCCAAATTAATTGTTTGGAATATTCCTACACAACACAAGTTCTTCATTTGATAGTTCCAATAGAAATTAATTTCTTAACGTTGGAAAAGCTTTTCAGCACTTTCCTATACGAGCTATTTTGAGCCGTTACTTGAGTATCGGGTAGTTGGATAGATCCACATAAGTTTGCTCACAAGGGAGCGATACTGAGTACTTTGGCAACATTCCAAGAAAAAGTGAAAATGAAATCGGCACTTGCGACAAAGATTTTTAGGTTGTCCCATTTTCATTTAACTGTTTAAAGAAATAATTTTATAGTATCGGTGACAGGCTAATTTTAAAATGAAACTAAATATATTGTCACCTGAATATCGATATCGGTTCAGTTGATACAATTCTCATATCAGCGATACGTGATATAAATCAGTCATTACAGTGACTGAACTGTTTTCTTTACTATCTACTCCACATACACAGCGTTCAGAAAAAAAAAAGAATAATGTAACTTATTTATTTAACACTTTAAGCACACAAATGTACACTAACGTAATGTACAGTAACTTACTGCTACAATAAACAATAGATAAGAGAGAGTATGTCGCAGTAAAACAGAGATATATTTCCGCTTTAGCAAAACTACCCTTGTGATATAAATCTCTATGTACCAAAGCGCGTATCTAGGCACGTAAAAAAAAACAGCATAATATACCACGACCTAAATACTTCCCATTCAAAATTCGAAAGGACAAAAATCAAATTAAGTTCATAACGGCCAGATAGGAAAAATTTAGGTCGGTACCAAACGAGTGCTTCCTCCTTCGATCGTAGGTGGCTGTTCAACCTGCACTTGTGTACATAAAACGATGCGATTGTAAACAGCGCTGATAAGAAAAGAAAAATACAATTGATCTCAGCTCTACTGTATATGTATATTTTTTTATAACCTGATCAGTTTTGTAATTTATGCTATTAGAAATCTGAAAGTCATGATTGTCAATTAAAATGGTAGGGAAAAGACGTCAAACTAGCTTAGTAGTAGTTATTACAGTTTGTTAGGAACTCAATCACGCAAAAACGGCTGAACAGATTTAGATGAAATTTGTTACGTATCCGTGGGATAATTTCCGACATTGACGGGGGCGAAGCTGCTGGCTAATAGAACATGTGATTATTTTCGAAGCCTTCCTCATCAAATTATTCTTCTTCGAGAAAAGCAGTGGGAAAGTATATCACTAAAGGAACAAAGTTGCAGAACATAAAAACATTAATAGGTCAATAGTTTATTTTAGCCTTCCTATTACGTATACATCTCATTATATCTGATCACAGAAGGGCAGCGGGCAATTAGCGAGGTCATTATGCACTCCTACTATAAAACTGTTATAAGTATGAGTCAGTTTTGTATTGTATCAATGAATGATGAATAAACGAATGAAATAAATTGATTTCCTGCACGCTGTGAGTACGTACTGATTGCAAGTACAACAGTGGATGACTGAATAGGTAGGTGGTACACTGGTACCTAACCTTAAAATGCCATTACTGACATTAAACGTGATTTCAAGCAGTCTGTTATGGGCAAAGGTTGGACTTTGTGTCTGCTAGGACATTTATTTAATCCATACTAATATTATAAGTGCGGCCATACTTCCAACTATTACTTTAAATACGAAAATGAGTTTGTTTGTTACGCTTTCACGCTAAAACGGCTGAACGGATTTGGATGAAATTTGGCACATGGGTAGACAATGACCTAGATAAGAATATAGGCTACTTTTCATCCTGGATCGCAGACGAAATCGCGGGTAAAAGCTAGTCTAATTATAAATGCGGAGGAACTCTGTCTGTATGTCTATCTCTGACGATTTCGATGAAATTTGGCACTCAGGTAGACCATGACCTGGATTTAGGACATTTGATCCCGGTAGTACGTTCCCCTGTGATAATTCCGAACCCCACGCGGGCGAAGCCGCTGGCAAAAGTTAGTATTTACTAAGCTCTACTTCCTTTATTCAACAAGTAAAATTAATTAAAAATATATCTAGTAAAAGAGGAATTTCAAGTAGAGGAAAATTGAAAATTATGATGAAGTCCTCGAGACTGGGTTTCTTAGTAAATTAGAATATGCATACAAATTCCAGGAAACATTACTTAGAGCATCAACACTTTTGACGAAGTGAATCTGTATTACTAGCACGTTTTGTGCATAAATGTAGTGTGCTATAGGGTCTACTTACACAGATGTAGGATGAAATACATGGTTTAAATAGGTTATACGTCGGCAATTCGTTAAGGGCATGTAGGAGAGGTCATTTACAACCAAATTACCCCCTTTGACTCCTATGCAAATGTCAAAATTTTTCGAGTAATTAGACATTTTATATTTTTATATCATTCATTTTAAAATTTCAAATACTCAAAAAAAATTGAAATGGGCACAGGGGTCATCAGGGGTAATTTGGTTGCAAGTGACCTCTCCTACATCCCCTTGCCCTGTAATACTATAGGCTGTGGCCTATAGTGTATATCATTATACATCTGTGTAGTCTTGCTGAAGTAGCATTCCTGTAGGTTTATTAAGAGTCTATAATACTTCAAATTGCTTAGCATAATCCTCCGTTATATCGAAAATACTGCAGCATTAATTTTGAAATAAATAAAAAGAACTATCAGCGCCTTGGAGCCGCCAACACCCCCACTCAATCTCGCTCTCACCCAGTCCGCGAGCAGTATGGTGCGAGCGAGATCAAAAAGTGAATTTGGGCTGATGTACTATGGGCTCTTAATTCTGAATTTCAAACTGAGACTAGCATAGACATAATTATATCAGCCTATACTGTCCCACTGCTGGGAAAGGCCCCATACCCATCCATTTTCCACATAAGCGGGTGTTTGCTGTTGTGGTTCAAAAAGTTAGGAGATCAGCACCCTAATATAAGCTATTTGATATTGTTTCATGCAGGTGCATGGTACACTTTCGGAAGGTTTTTAGGGTTCCGTACCCGAAGGGTGCCAAACGGAACCCTATTACTAAGCCTCCGCTGTCCGTCCGTCTGTTTGTCAGCGGGCTGTATCTTATGATCCATAATAGCTAGACAGTTGAAATTTTCACAAAGTGTGTATTTCCATTGCCGCTATAAGATTAATTAAAGAAAAATTAAATAAAGTTACTAATTAATTAATAAAAAAAAACTATACAAGAAAAATGTTTTTCGACGGTACCCTTCGTGTGCAAGTCCCGACTCTCACTTGGCCGTTTTTTTTCAATACCTAGTAGTCGTTACCTAGAAAGTGGGTTACTAACGTGAACAGTAGGCGATAGTAGCTTATCAAAGTTGCTCACTATCGCAATCTTTGCGCATTACGTAGTTACACGTGGCGTAGCGTATACAGTAAAACCACTACGCGCTAGTGACGTCTCCACTCTGCTAAAGCCGTGTACACGGTGGCCTGCGCTGACGCATTTTATGGCCACTGATATTAATTACTTCATTGAGTAGAAGTAGTGTTTACAAATGTAATGGATGTTTGTGTTGTTAACATGGGTTTTAATTATTAAAAGCATGCTTAGCATAGCATAACCAGCCTATAATGTTCCCACTGCTGGGACACAGGCCTCTCGATGAGAGGGAGGAGGCCGTTAAGGCTGTAATGGACCACGCGGGCCCAGTGCGGGTTGGTAGATGTCACATGTCTTCAAATTATTGGTTCTAGGACATGCCGGTTTCCTCACGATGTTTTCCTTCACCGTTTTGAGAGCAGTTGTGATGAAATAATTTACATAAAGTAAAGCGCCTGTGTTCGAACCTGCGACCTACCTACATCTCATTGGCGGCCGTTACCATTGGGCCACCAATGCTCACTGATTGAAAGATTTTACTTTTATTTACAATTTCTGAACGGCAAATATTCAATTGATAATAAACATATTTTTGTTTAAAAAATTCACCTTGGCTTCACGTTTTTTTAAACATAAACAATCATTAGATACAGAATTCTTTGAAAAGAATAAAAAAGCTACAACACTTCTTACAAGGCTACAAAAAAAAAACTCACAGAAAGTTCATAGTTTTTAAATATGTAATGGTTGTATTTTCTATTTAATGATTCGACTCTATTGGACCTTTGAAGCGGCACTGTCAAGACATTCAAGGTATTTATAGTATATTGTGTCACAAGTACTTATGATATCACATTGAACGATGCAAAAGACTACGTATCTACGTTTATGTCATACATTGAAGGCGTTATTAATTAGTGTGTAATGAAAAAACCTGAATTTAAGTTCACATTTAATCTACTACATGATTCATTTATTTCTTCATATTTACTTTACTTTTATGTACTACGTAGGTACGGGTCTGTCTTTGAGGTCACATATCACAAGGCAGTCAGTAAGTATAGGTTACACTTAGAACACATAAGATTACACGTCATTATGGAATTTACTTTCCCGTAGCACCCGGTCACTTAAAACACGACTGGAGAAATATTCTGTTAACAAGCGTTGAAGGTTTTTGATAAAATAAATTGGGCAGCAAGTTTACACTAAGTATTTAAGAAACCATGACATTGAAAGGGATCCCGAGTTGGACTATGTTAACTCGGGAGCTGTGACTTAGTTACGGGCTGGTGCGTTCGGTTGAATGAAGCTATTAAATTTTTGTGATCATTATTATCTTTGACATTTCTCGGGACCCTGGGGTCCCGGACCTTTGGAAGGCGTACGAGGGGCCGAAGCCAACTCGCAGAGGCCCGTTAGGCGTTTTAATGAGATGATATTATTATTATTATTTACTTACAAAGGACCTAAAATGACTGGCGAAATTTGGGGTGTACGTAGGTACACCTCTGCCTAACCCCTCGGGGATTACATGCGTCAAGTAATGCTATGTTGTTATTGAATTCTAGGAAAATGTCTGGGAAGGACGAATTGAGTAGTACTGCACTGTGGCTTTCAGTTTATCACTCGGCATTGCATAATTTAGTACATACAAAAAATTCGACCTCAAATAAGTAATAAGTTCGTGTTTGCCACGTTATCATCGGGAAGTCCTGCGCAATCCATATATTAAAGTGTGTGTTGTACCACGTAGGAGTACGTAATTTACAAGTGATAATGTTTTGTGCTTTTCATACTTATAATATCTACGATAACATTTACGGGTAGCGTCAATGACATAACTGCTTACGACAAATTTAGGATTACTTGCAACATTGAAAAAAATCTTTAATGCAATCTGCTTAAGGTCTATTTTGCACATATCGCACCTTTGGTAGAACAAGGGCATAATTGTCATAAATTGCCAAAATGACTTAAATATGCAGAACGATACACCTAAAAGAATATAGTATATAGTTTATGTCATACAAAGCAGAACAACCTTAGAACATTATTAACATAGCTAGACCACATTAAGTACAAAAAATATCTTATAAAATTACTCTCCTGTAAAATTGCAAAAACTGCAATTGTGCCCTTGTTCTACCAAAGGTGCGATATATGAGCAGTGACAAAATGTTTAGAAACGTGTTTACTTTATGAAAACTGTAAAATGAGAATTATTATGTTAAGAGAATTGTTAGTAAGTTCCTGCTGCATCCTTGTTATCTATTAACACCAAACGATATACTGGTCAAGCATAGTTACATTACAGAATGTTGTTTTTTTGTTTATATTAGCAAGTGAAAAGATCATTACAGATTGATTATGATCCAAGTATAAATTTTGATAATGAACTCACCTTCACAATAATCTGGTTATCAACCATTTTCGTGTCCTCCATATCCACACCACTTTTTGTTAGATTTATACCTGGAACAGAACAAGTTTTTGTTCAGTTTTAATACCACGTCACAAGAATAACCTTTGCAATTTTAAAATTAATCAAGATTTTAATGCAAAAACGACTGAACGTTGCATGTTATTCTATATTAGTGATAACAAAGCTTCTATGTTTTTCAACGGTTCATTTACAATCCGAAACGGCACTTAATATTGTTACTATGGCTATGGAATTTATAAGTACTGCCTTATAATTTTTTCGATTTAATGGCTGCATTCCACAGGCGGCCATTATTATCAGCATTTAATTATGAGTGAAGTTTGACCATTGTAATGTGAATGCAACTGAAGCGGTACAATTAATAAGTTCACTGTTGAATTGACTCAAGTATCTCTGTCGCATGTTTGTTATGCGTTCACAGGGACATGTTGAGATGACCCCAAAATAAATTGGGATACGGGAATGAAAAATATGATGATGATGAGTTGCGGTCACTAAAATAGTGTAAGACCCGGAATCCACCAAAGCGGAGACGAGAGGAGAGGAAATGTGTTTTAAACAAGCAATAGAATTTCGTTATCCACACATCTCGTCTCCACTCAGTTTCAGTGAATACCACTGAGCGAAGATTTATCATATTTATGGGGCGCCATCGAAGCGGGGATGAGAGAGGTGTGCCTCGCCGAGATTGAGCTGGGCGGTAGGCGGCGGTACAGAACGGAGATGTGATCTGTGCCTCGTAAAATGGCGACGGCGCCCAGCGGAGACGAGAAGAGATGTGAGCGGCGTGCAGTGAGCGGTCAACATCCAACGCTTGCCGCACGCAGCTCAGTTCCGCTCTAGCCAGCACACATCTCCGCACATCTTCGGTGGATACACCCTAGCTGAAAAAACTCTATTCTCGTCTCCGCTTCGGACATCTCCGCTTTCGTGGAGTCCGGGTCTGACTGCAATAAAATTGACATCTTCTCGATTGAAAATAAAAATCTCTCGGCTTTGTTCTGGCTGGGCAACAAACGCGCAGAGAGACTTTTATATATTTCGCAGTACAAAATACAGTACGCAGATAACTCATATCTCAAGTAGGCGTTAAGTATGCGTATTATTGCTAAGATGCAAAGTGTCACGTTGCGTCACGCTAACGCCCAGCAAGGGCTAGCCGTTACGTCATAAGCTTAATCACTTAACTATTTTCTAATAATATGCGATCTTCAGTCAAGTGAAGCCGTAGTCTTAGAAGAGTGTTCCCACTGTGTCGTGACGACCAACTTCATGTTCATAGTATTTCGTGCTTTGAATATTTAGGACACCCTTCGCATCCAGCGTAGGCGTCCGTCGAACGTATACGTTGCGTTAATGCCGCGTTTGCGCAACGCAAGCGTAAAGTCCACGTGACGTCAATCAATACCAGATGCGAAGGCAACCTAAACAGAGCTGTTCACATTACCACGGCACCGTTACCTGTTGTCCGCGATAATTTAAAAATGCGATTGTCCTTTTCTTTATCATTGGCTGTCATCACGACGCAGTGGAACGGCCGGTTTCATAGATAACAAAATCATCACGACACAGTGGGAAAAGGTTCCTAAGTGTATCTAGTCTACCTCTAAGTAAATTCCTGTCTTGCAGCCAGCTCAAACTTGTGAGGTCATCGTCGTGGTCAGCAGGGGGTAGGTTGCCGGCGTTGCCTCCGCAAGCCACCCTGATGAGAACATCACATTCTTATACTATGCGAGACCATGAAAAAGATTACTTACTTAAACTTGCAGGAGTTTGGGGTGGAATGCAAAAAAGCTTCGTTTTTAGCAAAGAATGATGATTTTCCAACATAATTTTTTGTGAAATTCTTTTAAGTTATGTCGCCATACAGGTACCAACACCACCAAAAAAAGTTCTTCGTATCAAAGATACAGTTACAATAAGATATAGTTTTAATGAAATAACGACATTATAAAGTAACGTCTGCCAAAATCCTCGCGGAGGGATTAGCGGGCAACAAATATATACTAGCTAAAATCTGTCATTCCACTCTTAATCGAGCATTTCATATTAATAACGCACCTTGATATCCCGTCTAGAAATGTTCCTAAAATACCTCAAGTTTGGATCGATTTCCTAAAATACCTAGTGTCTAGGTTATTCCTGTGCACGTATAGAAGATGTAACTGAATGCTCGGATGTGAATAATTATATGCAATCTGTTTCTACCACTAATACCTGTTGGCACGTGTAACTTTACATTATAGGTGACTAGGCACCTTATACCTATATGTCTATAGTCTGTGGCATACCTGTTACCTCGAATTGACGACTACATGAGGTCTACCCTATCATTTCCTATTCCCATGTCCGTGTAAGGAATTAAGGATATGCCGATTCTACTATCCGAGGGGAGATCTAATAGTAAATTGCTCGCCATTGTAGTATGCAACAACAAATTTAACCGAGTTAATTAAACAGTTTTTTTAAATGATTTTATCTCACTACAGATAACTGTCGTGCCGAAAAAGTTTTGCAATGAACCTACTTGCATGACGCGTAAGGCCCATATCACACAGGCGATTTGCGAGCGTGTTTCCAGCGAGGCGATTGTTTAACGCGCTCGCTGCGTGTGCGTCGCGAGCACGCCAAGTATGTGCGACGTGTTCGCCGCGTTTGCGTAACGAGAGCGATTTACGTGTGTGCACAAGAGAGAACGAGACAAGCGAGAGTACACGTCGCGTATCCGCGGCTACTGTGCTTCGCACCCGCGGAGAGCACGTTCACAAATCGCTTTGCTGGAAACACGCAGGCAAATCGTCAGTGTGTTAACCTGACAACTCTATTAGTACAAAAAGCACACGATGTCATAATCAGCACTTTGTACTTTATCAATCTCAGCGACAACTCCCTTTTATCGTGCTTCGTTTGTGTTACCTACTAACCTAGCGAAATGATAACAAATTATGTTGTCAACATTTTATCCGAGTTTTTTTTTCACACTGACGTACGCTTGATTGATGACATGTAACGTCTTGATACTTTAGATAGTAACAATCTATTATCAATTTCTGGTCTGATTCGAAGGCCTTGTGCTTGGTTAGCAATGTTTCCTGGTGTAAAGTGATGATTAGATACTGGACTATCATCAACAGTTCTGAAGACCTTGCACAAAAAATGCGAAAAATTATCTCAAAGGCACAAACTCAGATATTAACGGATAATCTATGCGCTTTCGTCAAATCTAGTTAAAGAGTCTAAAGTAGGTCACAAATTCAAAATCAGAATAAGACTATGTTAATCAAAATTGACTGTTAATAAAACTTGTTAGTGTTTTTATTACATCAGAAGACACGTGCTGCTTCGCGCGTGATGACTGGGACACGTGTCACCAAATATTTAGATTTTGTTTTTAATACATTATTCATAATCAAGAGAACTTTATGTTTATGATTCTGGCCCATCGCGTTTTTTTACTGATGTTCGCAAAACTTGATATTCATACATGTGTCGTTCAACCTTTGAAACGACTAAATAGTGCGTCATTTTCCAAAAAAGGTTTTTGCACTCTCAGATAGAAGTACTTCATAAATAAAATTAATTTCCACTCAAAACAAAGGTGCTAGATAACAAAGAAAAGTGAGAAATTTCTTTGAAATGACTAATATTAGATTGTTTACTAACAATATAATATTCATACTACGTTGTAGGGGAACTACCAATTTGATTGTCAGATGGCCTGTCCCTTGCGTGACGCAAGTTTCCTATATGCAAATACTTCGTCATCCGTTCAAGACGGTGAGGTGTCACTGATTTAAATATACTTCCGTATACAGGATGAGTTATCAACATCATACAGCGGGGAAATATTTTCTTGTCATAACGGTTATACAACGGGAAGTATATACTTTTCGGATATCCATTGTCAAAGAATGGATAATATCGATTACAGTCTCAAAGGTCATTAGGTATTAAAGGCACTTTGCAAATTCTCCTTCACAGTTCCGTTGCTAAGTCACCTTTTCAAAGATAAGAGGCAATCTGAAGGCCCTTTTAACTATAACGTTAACATAGATCTGTCACATCTGAGCATCTATTGATTACTCGACTTTATCAATAGTAGGACAGGCGTCGTCACTATTTCCTTGTCTACTTTATATGAGGTCAATAGACAGTCAATAGGACTGTTTGATCTAGGCAGTGCACCTTGAAAAGCTGAATATGAACTACTGACAAATGGAACGAGTTCTCTATAAAAGGGGAGCGGATTTTCAGTGGGAATGTTGAAAACTTTAATAGAAAAGTAACAAAAGGTCGTAGCCGTAGCACTTTCGAAAGTTTATTCAGAAATACGTTCGGATCCGGCTCAGGTCAGGAAATTAGCGTGCTATTCGTACACTGCTTGAGCAGTGTTTTACGGTTACGGGTCTATTTTCATTTTTGGTTTTTAACCTGGACGTACTGTCGAAACTGTTTCCCCAATACCAAATTCTCCTTTTCGTATACGATCTTTTAAGGACCAATTCGCATACTCAGAAGCAATCTTCACCGAACACTGTCCGGAATCCTAAGGAAAGAATGACCAAAACAGAATACAGGTGTGCAATTTGTAAAACTTACGCAGGCTGTGGCTGTTCCATATCGGACTCATCAGAGGCATCCTCAATGTCGTCAAAATTGTCAATGATCCTGCCCGACACCTCTAGGCGTCGTAATGAGCGGCCGCTGGAGGCTACGTGCCTCGCGATCTGGCGAATCAACCTGCGCGGAAGTGGCAGAGATGCGCGTGCGCCTCGCGCTGGGGACCCGCCCCGCTCGCCGCGCATTGGCGCCATCTGGTGGTGGGAAATAACGTGTAAGTGCATGCAAAAATATTAAATAGATTGCAATTTTTCCCATGGATTTGGCCCGCAAGGAAAAAGCTACTTCTTGAATTTTAAAAAAAGAATAATTTACAATCCTGTAGGTTGGCTTCTACACCAGTTCAGTAAAGTCTAAGTAAACTTATGTTAAAGCTACATGATAATTAAGACAAGTTAGATGAACGTTAATCAGACTCTACCTACTTGATAGTGGGTATTTTCAAAGTTAAAAAAAATGTTTATGATTTCTATTGAATTTTCATGAATCCAACTACGTAACGAACGAGGCTTTAAAATTCAAAGGAATCATGTGACGAACACAAGTACCATACTAGTGTTGCGTAAAGGGCAGCAAAATAAAGGAGTGTATCCCATCAGGCCCGGTGACTTGGCCCGGCACCGGGCCACATGGGACAAAAAAGTTTTAACTGGCCCGGTGATATGTTTACCGGGCCAGATGACACAAATCAAGTGCCATCGTCCCCGGAAAGGGGAGAAAAGAGGATACGCCTCGTAATTTGTGAAATACTAACTATATGCATCTATGAAAGGGATTGAACTTATAAATCAAACTGCTTAGTATAAAATAATCAGTTTTTATTGTGAATAACGCGATATATCTCTACTATATGTATACTTGTGTCATAAATCTCAACCTGAAATAGACTTCCTGTAAGCAGATTTTTTGAATTTGAACATAACAACAATATTTTTATAATAATCCTAATCAACGAAGCCAAAATCAAACAAAATTATTAATTATTACTTACTATAACAATCAACTACAACAATATACGCATAAAATGGTCAAAACAATCTTTTTAATAATAGGCTAAATACTTGTTATAAAATACATTGTACACACTGATTGTATACACTGTTTGTAAATTATAATAAGTACTAATTAATAGGTAATTTTTAACCATTTTATACGTATATTGTTGATTGTTTATAAAAAAATATATTGTAGACTGTTTGTAAATTATAATAAGTACTAATTAATAGGTAATTTTTAACCATTTTATACGTATATTGTTGATTGTTTATAAAAAAAAATATTGTAGACTGTTTGTATATTATAATAAGTACTAATTAATAGGTAATTTTGACCATTTTATGCGTATATTGTTGTAGTTGATTGTTATAGTAAGTAATGATTAATAATTTTGTTTGATTTTGGCTTCGTTGATTAGGATTATTATAAAAATATTGTTGTTATGTTCAAATTCAAAAAATCTGCTTACAGGAAGTCTATTTCAGGTTGAGATTCATGACACAAGTATACATATAGTAGAGATATATCGCGTTATTCACAATAAAAACTGATTATTTTATACTAAGCAGTTTGATTTATAAGTTCAATCCCTTTCATAGATGCATATAGTTAGTATTTCACAAATTACGAGGCGTATCCTCTTTTCTCCCCTTTCCGGGGACGATGGCACTTGATTTGTGTCATCTGGCCCGGTAAACATATCACCGGGCCAGTTAAAACTTTTTTGTCCCATGTGGCCCGGTGCCGGGCCAAGTCACCGGGCCAGATGGGATACACTCAAATAAAGATCCGAAGATGACGTAATAATGACGTTTTTAAGTAAAAGTTTTGTCTCTCCATAATGAAGGCAGATTTACATTGTATAGTAGGTAGGTACCTACTGAGTCAAGTCCACGCTGATTTGACGTTACCAGCAGTTACTTACTTCGACGTAAAATAAGACGGAAAGTAATCGAAGTGATCCGAAGTCCGAGCCTACGGAAGTGATGTTGCACTTGCGACCGCCCGAAGTAGTTATATTGTGTTTAGTCTATTAGTTATTTTATTAGGCTCGAAATTAATTCAGCATCTTAGCGTATGATTTACGATGATCTGTTTTGGCCCGTTAATAGGTTATAAATGTTGTGATTGAAGTACGGGTATTAAATGCTTACGCTAATGTTGGAATTTGCAATTTAAGTGCATAGAATGCGGCAGGCTCAGGGATGTTGCAGAGAAAGCTAAATGGGAGTCAAAACCCTAGCAACAAACTACCTGCCTATTAGGAAATTTCTAGGTAATCTTGTAATACCTATCTTAGATCCAAGAATGCACCTACATCGTTATAGAATTTAACAAAGCGTCGCAAGATTTAGCAAAGCCATGTTACATTCCTTATTTAGCCAACTGTTATCTTTGCTTTATTTTTGTTTCCCACTTCGAAATATCAGCGCATGGTTTCAAACAACTGCGGAATTAGCATCAACAAATCATATCGCGACGTGCGTTGATCTATAGATAGGTAATAGGTATAGTACGTAGAGTATCATTTTAAACATCGAATTTACGTAATAAGAATGTAGAGTAGGAACACGAAAAAGAAAATACAACTATTTTTATCATTAATTTATCGCGTCAAGTAGCAACACAATCACATAATATCGCGTGACCTTGGCATAGTAACAAACAGCTAAATGTAATGGCGTGGTTGCGTCGCGTCGTGTCGTGGCGTCCCCGTGTCATCAGCGAATTGAACTCGCACCGAGACGCGGACTGACACACAAGAGTGATTATCTAACGAGAGATTTATTTACAATGCCCTATTACGGACCTGCACAAGGAACAACATTAGTCGATTATCACGCCAAACCAACCTGCCCATGACGTTAATTATCACTAAATCATAAGTTATGATCGCATTCTAGTCTAAGCGCGTTTATATTAGAAACGTTATCTTTATGTACGACAAGGATGTCAACAATTTTGTTGATGAGAATGAATCCGGCACGTGGACGAAGCTCCCAGCACAGTTTGTACACATTAAACAGGAAAGATTGTATTTTACACGGAAAAGGCGGCCGTATATTTTAATACAGAAAAACCAATTTCGTAATGACTTAATGAGGTATTACACGGCTGGACAACAATTATGAGGAAAAAAATGAATACAGACTAACAATAGTGATTTAAGAATAGAAAAAATAGGTCAAATGGCAATACATTTTTTTTTTCAAGTATCAAGATTTTAGTGAGCAGTATACATTTCATATTTGGATCATAGGACTTGAAAGACAACAGGAAAAAAAATTAGGGGATTCAAATATTTTTTCTACAGAACTTTCTTATCTAGAAAAAAATAGTTTTCATAAATAATGTAATCAATCATTCAGTTTATTAACGATGTTAAGAAGTTGTAAACAAACATTGAGTATCTGCCACTTCACACAGTTGACTCCATCCAATCAGGAAATAATGACATCACTACTCAATGTTGTTATTTATTTGTTTTGATACTGATATCAGAAACACGCCTAGGTAAAAGTGTACAGAAAAATAGCAGGTAGATTATGAATATGATACGTACTTTTAATTTGGTTGTTTATTATTTTTTGATCAAAATTATAATTGTATTCCATGGGTGCTGTACTATTGCATTGCTGATGTTGAGTTTAGAATAAAAATTATTGGCAAAATCATTTCCTGATATTAAATTTAAAATTACTTGGAAAAACATTAAAATGGTATATGATTATGTATAATATTATGGTAGAATTGCAATGTTTCACATATCAGTGATGGTGAAGATATTTGACTCTACTCTGTATTGATTGTGTAAAACTTAGATAACAGCTATGTCTCCAAGTAATGCTATCTTAACTTGCCGCACATAACACTTATCATTAGGGTGAAGATTATGTAGCCTTGAAACAGCTTACAATATGTTAATCATATACAGTATATAACATTTCAGCAACGGTCTAGACATGAGATTTAACAACAGTTCATCGTGTATCTAATAATAATTTTAAGGTCTTTGCCCTTTCTATCTGAACTAGAACATGTGGTGGTACAATAACAACATAAAAGATGATGAGTTTCTGTATAAGTTTGTGAATTTAAATAAATAGTAAACTTATGAATGATAGTGCTCGTAATTCTATCTCCAATTTTGTTAAGATACTATTTGAAGGTAAATTGAGGAAGCTAAAAATGTAGCTACTTCTTATTTAAAACTAGAACACTGTCTCTGGGTGACACTTAAAATTAGAAATCCTACAGGAAGTGCGAACTGATATCTAGGTCACACAAAGGTCTAGACTCTATTTATAGCCAGTAGTAGCAGGCTCTAGATATTATGCACCACTGGGTTTGTGACAAGCTCTACTTGATTGAAAACAATAATGAGTTGAGCACCAAGGTCACCACTCAATTAAATTAAATTAGTAGAGGAATAAATCTAATGAGATACTTACTCAGAAACTTCAAAAATTACACCAGTCAATCTAGCACCCCTACAATGTGCCTGATCATTAATTTTATGGCTAATAGACACCTTAGCAACGTAAGCAGCGAAATTACGGACGCGATGCAATTTAGGTGTGATGTAACAGCTAGTTACCGTGTGTTATTGTATTCATTGGGTCAGCAGTGGCATCAACAACGTGTTGCTAGGAAACTGGTGTCCGGCCAGCGCGGCGACCGCGTGCGCGATTGCGTCGTGCCCGAGCGTCCTACGTCGTGCTTCCGACGTGGAGGCGCCGCGTGCAGCTTCGTATGCACGTGCCGACGCGCACCTCCAAGGGCTCTTACATAATCGCAGGGACTGCCGCAGATACGACGCCGAGGACAACCCAAAAGTTGACTAACACCCGTTCCATATTTAGAAGGAGCGCCACCAATGCGTCTCGACGTTATTCATGCGTCTAGTCACATTTTTAGAACCGCATGTAAACGATACTTTTATCCCCCCACGCTGTACACCTCATGTGCGCATCGCTGTACCCTAATATTACGTTATTCAAGGTGCAAAATCCAAAATGCGTAATTTATTGAGCTCAAAAACAGATGTAATCAAGATACTATACTTGATGATAGCTTGGTTTTACAGTGAAAATTGTAAATGATCATCAATTTCAATGCAGTACACTTACCTTGAGGTTATATTGTTTGTTAGACGCACTAATTATAAATTAATAACAATAAATAAACAGCATTCCGCGACCTCCGTACTTGTGATCAACACTCAACAAACACCTTCCTCAACACCCAATCAAACCATAAACTATAGAACAACCTACATAAATAAACATATGATTTGTAAATGTCTTTGGTTGATTTTCCGTTTCCGAAAACGCTAGAGAGGAGCTTTCGTGAGAATGAAAAACGGTACTTAGGCGATTATTGTATCATTCCAAAACAACCACATGGGAATATAATTAGCAATAAAATTTTAATTTTATGCGTGTTTAGAATTAAAGACATAAAGCAATTATAAGTTGTGAACGAAGAAAATACGTAAGATTTTCCGTGATGATTAAAATATTTCTGTAACGTGGCTGAATAATCTGGCAACAATGCCATTAACCAAAAAGAAGAAAACACGTTAAACTTGACGTGGACTAAAGTAGCTGGCTCACTATAGCGAAATAAAATTTATAAGATTTTAATTATTCCACACTGATATAGGCGAAGTGATACTATAAAATAAATATTCTAGATGTTAGCTTTTTAAATGAAAATGGTTTTAAACATAGTAAGTGCATACTTTCTCTTAAAACGCTCGTTTGCTGCGTCAACCTATTTTCCGGAATCGCTGATGTGTTTTTCGTAGTTTCGAGATTTATCTTATTGTTTCATTTTTATTTTGCAGAAAATGTTTGGGGTGTTGAGTGTGTTACTGTTACCACTACTTTTAAGTCAACAAACGGAGGCCGCAGCGGTAATATCCATTGATTTGGGTTCAGAATGGATGAAGATCGGCATCGTGTCTCCTGGAGTTCCGATGGAGATAGTTTTAAATAAGGAGTCTAAGAGGAAGACACCAGCTGTCGTGGCGTTCAGAGAAGAGGTTAGGAACTTCGGGGAAGACGCAGTTACTGTTGGCGTCAGATTCCCGAAAAATTCTTACAAATTCTTGCTGGACCTGCTTGGAAAGCCTTTCGATCACCCAATAGTGCAAGCCTACAGGTCAGTGACATGCCTACATATAGTCTTGCAGAGAAAGTAACAATCTGTTCTTTTTTTCTGTCTTAGAACTTGAGTACTCATTCATATTTCACTTAGTTGTACATGTGTTTCATGTCAGTTTTTGATTGGATTTGAAATCATGAAATTTTTCATTTAGCATGAAGTTTAATTATGGCTGAATATTGCATCATTATAAGAGAGACTCCTAAACAGTTTTCTATTGGAATTATTGCTGTTTTGGATTAGAATAAATTTCATCATTTGTTTTAAAGTTTTTCAGTGATATATTGCATTTCAATAATTTATATTTGTTGCACAAAATATAAGCATGTTAAATATGTTTTCTACACTAACCTACTTATAATGTTCTATGGGCTCTTATCAAATATGTATGATATCTTATACTAATTTATCAAATAGACAGTTATAGTTATGATCCATGTGGTATTGCAATGGGATTATCTAAAAAAGAAAACAAATAGGTATAGACAAAAAGAACTCGCTAATTTTGACCCTATATTTCTATGAATAAGCTGTTTTATATGTGTTTCACAAGGAAAAAATATGGTTGAATTATGAATAGCATGTTAATGATAATTAGAATTCTAACATTTTGACCTTAATTGGCGATATTGTGATTGTATTGATGCATTTAGCTTCTAAAAAATGGCGAAATCGCCGATACTAAAAGTCGGCGAACCTATTGCCATGAAACGGGCAATAATCCAGACTCTGGGCTATAACTAGGAAATTATTACATAGAATATTATTAACAATATTAATCACATTTTCAGAGCCCGCTACCCGTACTACGAGATAGTGGCAACGGACAGGGGCACACCTTTGTTCATACATGATGACAAGACTAAGTTTACACCTGAGGAGCTGGTCGCACAACTCCTAGCCAAGGCTAAAGACTTTGCAGAAATTAGTCACGGTAAGATTGATTTATGAAACTGAGATAAGAGACTTATGGATTTAATTTTACTCAGGATTATTCAACTGTTTTAAAAATAATTTAATATTGAGTAGAAGCTTTAACAGTTCGATGAACTACCTTATAGTAAGATGATAAAACCAATGTAATATACTTCAAATAATTTACAGTTCAAGCTTGTGCATTTGTCATATTGATACTAATTTAATTAATGTGAAAAAATATTTGAGATTATTTCTAAAAGTTATCAATGATTTTATAACAGTCTAGCTTACTATGACTTTTCCAGAAAGTAAAATTTCTAGAACAACCAAAACAAATTAATGTTTTTTTATCAGACAACTGTCTACAGTACGACACAGCTTAGATGTAGCATACATTTGAAATTTTTTATTAATTAATTTCAATTTTACTAATATATTTGGTTATAATATGACTTCACAAGTTATTGCGTTTGCGTACATATCATTTTCACCTAAAGCAGTAATAAATATGTATTGGTGATTTTGAAGGCGTACTCAGTTCAGATAGTGATCGGTTTTACGAGTTTTGCCGATGCTACATCCAAGTTGTGTCGTACTGTACCTACATACTTACACTGCATTAGTATTAATTAAGTAATTTACTTAGAGATATTATGTTTATCAAAAACCCCAAAACAAACTCAATATAAATACTTCTTCATTCTCCAGGTCAACCAATCACAGAATGCGTGATCACAGTCCCCGGTTTCTTCAACCAGGCGGAACGTCGCGCGCTCAAGGATGCCGCCGCGCTCGCCGGTTTGAATGTGCTGCAACTGATTACTGATTATACTGCTATCGCCATCAACTATGGTATCTTTAGGAGGAAGGTGAGATTATTTGCCAATCTGTTTTAATAGAGTCTCCGCTACTACTAGCTAAGCAAATTTAGCGGTTCATATGCATGTGTACTTTATCAATATGCCAATAATAAAAATGTTGACATAATTATCTTGTGGGCTAATTTGTTTTGGCATAATTTGGAGTTGCATACATTTTTAATTTATTTGTCTATTAAACATGAGCCATAAATATAAACATTATTTATTATAATTTGAGAATTACTCTATTGGATTAGGCTGAGCCGCAATTCCGCAAACATGTTTCTTTTTATATTAGTTATATTCTCCGGGTTTACTATTTTTATTCCAAAGAAAATATGTGTAAATATCATTATGTGTACATTTTATGCTTAGAATTTTATGCCTGACCATATGTATGAGTAGTGAAATTACGCTTAAAAAAATATGCGTAAGCTTTTATGCGTAAATATAATTAGGATAAACAATTGCATGCTATGTTATATTATGTCTTATAATTGTATGATATTGGCAATCTACTGTTTTTCAACACTGGATACTTAAACTGAACTCTATTGCAATCAATGGTCACACAACATTCCTATTTTCTCGGTAATAACACCTATTTTCCTTTCATAGGAAATCAACGAGACAGCCTGGCACGCATTGTTCTTCGACATGGGCTCTGCGTCCACTAAGGCGGCGCTGGTCGAGTACAAGACTGTCAAGATAAAGGAGAAGGGTTACGTCGAGACTGTGCCTCAGCTGCAAGTGTTGGGAGTTGGGTTTGACAGGTAAATTGACTATTCTGGACTGTTCTCAACTAAATGTAGGCTAGGGCTGTTAGGAAGCGATATTGAAACACTCCCACGTGTTATACTGAACATTACTTTTGTCTTATATTGTATACTTCTTGTATTTGGACGTTGTTAGTTGTTGACTACTTAAATGCATAAGGATTATGGCCTTCTTAGGCTCTTCTGAAAGTAAGGTCAGTTAAAAGTTGCATGGTTCCAAATACTGGGTCTTGGAAACTAACAAAAAACTCCATGGATACTCGTTTAAAAAATGGGATAAGATCTGTACAGATAGTACAGATTCTTCAACAAAAGTATGCGCTTGGGGAATTATCGTCTTTTTCGGAAATTCGAACAAGTGATGTTGAGATCTAGTATAGAGCTGATACAACCATGGAAGTACTTGCCTATTTTGTATTACCATGATAACAAAATTATAGATTAACAATTCTATGCAATAGGGATGTTGACCGGGAAAAAAAAATCTATTCAGTCCGTCAGCCAGAAAAAAAAAAAAAAATAATGACACGTATTTTTTGCTTTATGATATTAATAAAAAATGGTTTAGATAAAACGCATTAAAGTTGGGGAGTGGGGGCTCACTGCGTCACAAGTTGGTATAAAATCTACCGGGGTGTGACGTCATGCATTTAACGTATTTTAACGCCCTAATGTATTGCGGTCTCTCCTAAATACAGATTACTCAGTGATCTAGCTAGGAGAACAGCGATTCACCCAACAATTAATTGTACCTACACCATGTTATTAATAATGCATACTTTGTAAGTCCCTCATGTACTACAAAACCTTTATGTTCCTAAATAAAATTATTATATTATATATTGCCGTAATTTTTTGATTACGTAAAAAAATAAAAAATACTTGTCCAATATTTTATAATAATCTAAACGACGGACAAAAAAAAAAAATTGGCAACATCCCTATTCCAAGAAAACTTGATGACGATCTGCGACCCGAGTAGTTAACCCGACAGAGCGAAAACTTCATTCACACACGCAATTATAGGTGCACTACGACGACGGAGCGGGCAGCACTAAACTAAGAAGCTAAACTTACGAAGTTGTACTAACTTCCGTACTAATTCGTCACAAACAGTGTCACGAATGAGTACGAAACGCATTCGGAAACACGAAAATTACTTCTTTAATTAATTTCGAAAATACCTTTATTATGAAGTCTTTTCATCCCGCTAGTCTTTTCTAACTAGATATCTGCTGACATACAGTCTGGTAAAGATACAGCTGGATTTTATGTTAGGTATAGAATATACATCTAAATCATCTTTAACACAATTAAAATATGTTTTTTTTGTGCTTAGAACTTTAGGCGGTCATGAAATGACCCTGCGTCTTCGCGAGCACCTCATCAAAGCCTGGGAAGCACAGGGCGGCGGTAACGTCAGAGTTTCACCACGCTCCATGGAGAAACTACTCTTGGAAGCCGAGAGGCTGAAGATTATTCTCTCAGCGAACACCGAGTTCTACGCGCAGATCGAAGGCTTGCTTGATGATAAGGATTTCAAACAGCTGGTGAGTTTTACAAATTAAACAAACGTGTTTCTAGAAAGTTTGTGGTGGCATTATTTCTTGCCGTCAAAATACGAGGAAGTGGTGAAGGGCATTTTGAGGCCTGTCTTGTTGAAGGATGCTTTCGGCGACTATCCGGCCATATTTGAAGTCGGCGACTAGTCGGCTCTTTACTTTCATATTTCTATGTTTAAAAATAGGGTGATTTTTCAGAGAAATTAAATCGAAAATGAAATAATTAAATTTCAGAATCAGGTGTAGGTCAGTTGTAAAACAATCAACTTCCAAGGGAATAGGATCTCTTCCTTTGGTAGTCAATAAAAATGAATACCTATTTGCCTTGGTCACGCCATAACTTGAGAACGGCTGCAACAAATTGGATAATTATTTTTTGTTGTGTTCGTTATTCTCAGGACAAGGTTTTTAGGATAGGTGTAGGTTGGGTAGGTACAACTAACTTCCTACCTACCGGCATGTAGGTTTTTACCCTACCTACGTAGGTAGCATAGGTAGGTAGATAGGTAGGTGCATCATAGATAAGTACTTAGTGTTACCCGTGCGAAGCCGGTTAAACTTAAATCAAGAAAAACATAAATAAAAAAAAATATAAACGACAGCTTCTACAACTCTGAATAAAGACCGTGCGTAACCTATTGTTTATTATTTATTGAAGAATTACAATTTCCGTTTTCCGTGTTTACCCGAACTCCACCAAAAGCAACGATCGGCTTGGTCGGCTAGTCGGCCAAAATCGTAATCGGCCCCTCTCTACTTCTTTTATTAATCTTTATGTCTATATTTCTCTCGTCAGCCCCTTTCTAGCCATAATTATCATCTTGTACACAGTCCATCCTTTGTGATTTTTTTGTAGTTGTTTTCAAGAGAAACTAGACGGGCTGTATCTTAAGAGACAGCCGAATATCTCTTGAGATACAGCCTAAGAGGGCTGTATCTCAAGAGATATTCGGCTCCGTTTAAGAGCCAGAGTTTATATTTTTGTTTTGTATAGATTTTTGAAGCCTTTTAACTTTTGTACAAACAATAAATTCATAATATCAATTTAGCATTTCTACCACTGTGCCCAACATGTGTCTATGTATTATATTTGATAAATAAACATTGTTATTATTCGGCTGCCCAAAACGTTTGGGTTTGCAAAAGTTCAACCTAGTACTGAAGGTTCAGGTTCTGAAGCAATCGGCAAAGCTTGAATATTTAATTACAACATGTGGCTTCGGCACCTAAAAGTCGGATGTTTCGATGGTCATCATTGGCAGCCCTGTTCCGACCACTGCTGAGTATAGACGTGCTCTCTTTTGTCCCATGCTTCTCTTGTCCGTGCAAGTCTCATCCAGGTTTTCCCCACGACCTTCTATAGGTCGTCCACCCGCCATGCCTTTGGTTTTGATTGTACTCCAAATTTTATCCATAAAATGTTAGCAGTCGATTACAGTATTCATGTATAGATTATAAAATTAATAGTACACAAACCGTTACTTGGTTTACATACCATGTGTCAACATCAGTATGCGGTCAAATCCTGTCCCACATTGAGTTGCGTCAGGTTGAGAATACTTAAATCTATATATATAAAACTGAATTGCTGTTCGTTAGTCTCGCTAAAACTCGAGAACGGCTGAACGGATTTATCTTATCTTGGTTTTGAAATGTCCGTGGAGGTCTAGGGAAGGTTTAAAAGGTGAGAAAAATTCGAATAATTGCCGGGAAAACCCAAAAAACAGCACTTTTCTTCTTCCCATATAAACGTTTTTCTAGGTAGAGGGTAGGTAGGGTAGGGTAGGCAGGTAGGTGCGCCGTAGATAAGTACTTAGTGCTACTCGAGCGAAGCCGGGGCGGGCAGCTAGTAAATTAATAATAATTTATGTAAGTTAATTATTTGATCACCAGCACTCAATCATAATCACGAAGTGACTAACCTGGTGTCAGAGTTTTAAAGCTGCCAATAGCGGGCAGGCACAAAAAGAAGCGGCGATTAATGGTGAAAATTGTTACAATTTTGTAACGTCACCGCCACCCCGCTCGGCCATCGCTCCTCGCTGCTCGTTGCGTGGCTGCGCACATAGGCCTCTGACTTGGCTTCACATGCCGTCGAGAAATATCTCTCAGGCATGCCGGTTTCCTCACGTTGTTTTCCTTCACCGTTTTTAAAGCAAGTGAGTGTGTGCTTATACAAAACGCACTTGAATCCCAAAAGTTAGAGGTGCATCATTATTATCCATTACCTCTTCACGCAGCAGTCATAGAGGACGATAAATAAATAAAAAAATGGCAGAAACTCTGTGGCTTCGGCAAAAACACGCATGCGAATAGGGATAAACAATTTTTTTGTCCGTCAGGTATAGGGTTACCATCTATGTAAGGGAGGATGCCTGTCTAGGATGTACAAAATGCCAGATTTTTCAGAGAAATGCCTGTCTACGTCTATTGTAAAAAAAAGCTGTAAATCTTAAAATACGCAACAGATAATTTTAAACATCTAAACATCTTCTCACGAATCGTTTTTAAAGTTTTCTTGAGTTACTAATAACGCTTTTACCGACTCTACTGTCAGGCGATTCCTTTCGTATGTACTTAGTAAGAAGATTGAAAAATGCCTGTCTCAGCTTAGCGCCGGCCGCACGCCTGTCTTAACCGTAAAATGCCTGTCAAATGCGGCAAATGCCTGTCAGATGGTAACCCTAGTCAGGTAGATTATTTAATAATATTGGACACGTATTTTTCTTTTTTTACATAATCAAGAGATTACGGCGATACATTAAAATGTGGCAGCACGTCACGCCTTTTTAGATTTTATACATAGTTGTGACGTGTCGAAACCCCCACTACCCAAGTTTTATCTAATTTTTTTTTTTATAAATAATTATGATAAAGCAAAAAATACTTGTCTAATATTTTTTTTATCTGACTGACGGACTTAATATAATTTCATTTTATTTACCATTACCATTACCGCACCACTACCGCATTACTATTACGATAAAATTCCACGTACTTTACTTAATATGTATGTAATATGCCGATGCGTGATGTAAGGATATGTAAAACTAACTAAAAAGCCGCATATTTAAATATTCTCATTCAACTATGCAGGTGCTTGTTTTTGGATCATACTGAACTTGCATACTGATTCAGCTTTTGCCCAAAACCTTATTAACTTACAATAGTGAATATAAAGTAATGTAATCTGGGAATGTCTGTATGATGAATGAATTTAAATTAAAAACTCCGATTGTCTGGCTCTTATAGTTAATTGTTTTTAACGTGATTTGTATTTGCTCGCAACCGGCGTGCGTTTATAATCAGAGGGCCTAGTGTGACTTACTTTAAAGCATCTCGATTTTACGCATCGACCGCTCTCGGCGCTCTGATTGGCCCTTCAGAGATGGTTAAAAGAAACTCACACTAGACCCTCAGATGTATGAATGTAAACGAAGCAAAAGGTGTATGTAAGTATCGTAGCTGGTGGCGTTCTGTAGTTTCTGCCTGGCGGCCAGGCGTTAGTTTATGTATGATTTTGATTTTCTGCATTCAAGATGGATTCAAATGTATATGCAATGAATTGAAATATGTACAGTAGTAGAGCGATAGTCACGGATTATCGTCTTCGAGGCCAGCTGTTACAGGCATGTCTAAATAGGGTACAATTATATGTCAAATGACAATTTATTTCTCGCTCGACTATACCAAAATTCTAACATAAAAAATTATTTATTCCATTAGGTCTGCGAATCAACGCTTTTTGAACGTCCATATTTACTAAAGACTGCTCCCAAAACGTCTTTACCACTTCCAAGTATTTGAGCTAGTAAGAAGTGGAGCAACAAACTCCTCAGATATTTTTTCATATCAAAATTTGTATCAGTGGAATCAGCATTAGCGATGGTATACACCATAGGTCAAGCTCGCTTCCGGTCAGCTAAAAAAATTGTATTGTTGTTTCCTGATACTTCGTACATTTTCAACTGTACGTTCACACCAAACTTACAATACGCCATTAATAGGCCTAAAGAATACGCTCCCACTTAGCGAGCCTGCACCCTAATTGCGTAACACACGATCAATCACAATCTGTTTCATTTTGACAGTTCAACAATATTCTTTGCGTTATTTGCGTTGTTGAGCAGACAAATTTTTCGAACATATGAACTAATGCAGTGTTTCTCAAAGTGGGCGATAACGCCCCCTGTGGGCGCGAAATCTACCTACTACACAACATCGATTATTTAGTTCATATTTCTGCCCTGTTTGATTGTATAAAAACTAAAAATATTTAACATAGCTTTCGTAGGATAGTCCGTGAGCAATCAAGTTTTAACAAGTTTCTGTTAAATAACGCGATTTATACAATTCTGTATCAATCCGTTGGTTCATCGATACCTTGTTCTTACTTGCTCAGTATGATTGAGCGTCGAATGAGATAAACGGGTTTGCGTTTTAATTGATCTCACTGGTAAAAAAGTCTCGTTTAGAATGTAAGTTTAAACTCCAGACCAGAATTAAATTAATTAAAGTAGTGAATGTCATTGTGGTTTTTAAAATGTGGTAAGGTAAAAAGTATGGGGGGCGCTGAAAAAATAATTGATTTTCAAAGTGGGCGGTAGATGAAATAAGTTTGAGAACCTCTGAACTAATGGATTAGCAATATCTTTCAAAATGATTCTAATTATGATTGATCGTGTGTTACTCAATTAGGGTACAGACGTTTAATGTGAATTATACCCTGACTTCCAATAATCTACAATCAAGTGTATCTCGTCGCTCAAAACAATGGAAAGCAAACAAACAAACATGAAATTGTTTATCACTCCTAAAATCATCAACTTTGTTTCCATCTTCAGGTAACCCGGGCTGAATTCGAAGAGTTATGCGCAGACCTATGGCCTAGAGTATCAGGAGTGGTGCAGCGTGCCATCGCGGCCGCGGGCGGCGCGGGCTCGGGCGCGCGCCTCGTGCTGGCGGGCGGCGCGTCGCGCGTGCCGGCCGCCATGCTGGCGCTGAAGGATACGGTGGGACACGACCCTGCCAGGTCTATCAATGCTGATGAGGCTGCTACTATGGGAGCTGTTTACAGGTAATGCTATTAAAGTTTCGATTAAGAATTAACCGGTAAAGCCCTGGGTGACCCTCAAGCACGTCAATTAGCACGTTAATTAGTTGTTTATCAGGCCTTTAACGGTTAAGAGCGTTTATTCTGAAAGTTGGCAACGTCGTAAATAGCTGTCAAATATTTACCTGTTTTGATTAATTTGGAAATAATAATGTATGGAAATAAGAAATGTGGCTAACTAAGTTACTAGAATATTGATTATGTTATGCAATTGTAACATTGAATTTGATGTTGTACCCGTTTTAGGCGTAAAAAATGCATTTGGAAACTTTCCAAATGCTTTTTTTACGCCTAAAACTAAATATTCGGTGTTACAATATTAATTATTGCATATCATCATCAATATTCTAGTAACTTAGTTAGCCACATTTCTTATTTCCAAACAGTATTATTTCCAAATTAATTAAAACAGGTAAATATTTGACAGCTATTTATGACGATGCCAACTTTTAGAATAAACGCTCTTAAACTTTTTTAAATTTTATCTACGCATAAAACACTGAATTTTGGTAAGGCTTACTTTAGAACCAGTTCTCGATTGATTATTAGACTTTCCTTTTATGATTAACCTAAAATTTCAGAATGCAACTTTCGTCACCAAATCTACAATATAATTATGATTCTTTTTACAGGGCGGCATCTCTTGCGACTGGATACAAAGTAGCGCCGTTGAACGTGCGCGACGCAGTTCTGTTCCCCGTTCAAGTGACTTTCACGAGGCACGTCGACGGCGCCGATAAACTGGTGAGTTAACTACTTTACTTTACTTTATTGTCGTGCTCTACATCCAAAGGTTGTATCTAGTATTCAAGCTTTAGTGCCTTTATGGTCCTAGTATTAATAATTTTATGGGGTAAAATTGAATATTGGATTAATGTAGGTTTCGGGTTTCTTTCAGGAGCTGGTTGTATACCTTTATTTATTTTAGACTAGGTGTCGCCCGTGGCTTCGCCCGCGTGGAGGTAGGAAATTATACCCAGGGAACGTACTACAGGGATGAAAAGTATCCTATATATTAATCCAGGTTATAAACTATTTGTGTGCCAAATTTCATCCAATCTGTTCAGCCGTTATTGAGTAACAAGCATCCAAACACACAAACATACAAACTTTCACATTTATAATATTAGTAGGATTAAGGATTTGATAACTTATTGCTAGTAAATTTTATTGAGTACTGATCTAATAAAACTTGTTTGTTACAGATCAAGAGGACATTATTCGGCCCCATGAACCCTTACCCACAAAAGAAGGTAATCACTTTCAATAAACACACAGATGACTTCGACTTCCACGTCAACTATGCCGAGTTAGACCACATTCCCTCTAACGAGCTTCAATACATTGGTACCTTGAACCTTAGCCAAGTTATGCTAAACGGTGTTGGTGCCGCCCTAGCCAAACATACCGGTGAAAACGTCGAACATAAAGGAATTAAAGCACATTTCAATATGGACGACTCTGGCTTACTAAACCTGGTCAATGTCGAATTTGTCGCTGAGAAAACAGTTGACGAAGATGAAGACCAAGATAGCACATTATCCAAAATAGGCAGCACTATAAGCAAACTCTTCGGATCAGATTCCGAAACTCTTGAAAACGTTGAAGAGAAATCTGAGGAAAAACCCCAAGAAGAGGAGGCCAAGAACGATACAAAGACAGCCAACCAAACAGAAGGAGAAAAACAGAATGCTACTGAACCTGAAACTAAGCCCAAACCTAAAATTGTTATACTGAAGGAGCCAATCAAAACAGAGGAAACGCTTCTAAACCTTCAACCACTTTCTCCAGAACAGTACAAGACCTCCAAAGCTCTGATTGCCGAGTTGAACATGATTGATAAGAAACGCATCGAAAGAGAAACTGCCCTCAACAACCTTGAAGCGTTTGTAGTAGACGCCCAAATGAAAGTAGATATGGATGAGTACGCTAAATGCGGAACTCAAGAACAGATTGATGAAATTAAGAAACTGTGCAGTGAAACATCTGAATGGTTGTACGATGATGGGTATGAGGCGGCCACGGAATTGTACGAGGCCAAGTTAGCTGCTCTGAAGGATAAGACCAGCCCGATCTTCTACAAACACTGGGAACACAGAGAGAGGCCCGATGCGGTCGCAGCTCTCCGCAGCATGTTGAACAGCTCTCGGGAATTCCTCAAAATGGCGAAGAACTTCACTAAAGACGCTAACCCAGACAAAGACGTGTTCACGGACGTAGAAATTAACTTATTAGAGAAGAAGATTGAAGACACTACCACCTGGCTCAGCACCTCCATCAAGGAGCAGAAGGCTCTTAAAAAGAACGAGGACATCAAACTGACAGTCGACAGCATTCGAGAGAAGATGGCGAATTTAGACAGAGAAATGAAATACCTGTTGAATAAGATGAAGATATGGCGGCCTAAGAAGCCAGCGAAGAAGGAGACAGATAATAAAACTGAAGAGACAGTTATTGAACCTGAGGCTGGAGACAAAGAGGAGAAAGTAGAAGAAACACAAGAGCAGGTACCAGCAACAGAGAAAGAGAATGAAACAGAGACTACAGAACCGCCGCTGCAGATCTCAGATGGCGAAGATGAACATTCCGAGTTATAATCACCACGTGGAGTAACTTAATCTATTAGTTTAATTTATTTAAATGACTGCGTGGCTTGTTTGTTTTTTGTATGTGGTACTGCGGAATGTTGACTCTGTTCATTTATTGGACATCTTTGCATTTAGGTTATACTTATCAATCCATCCATTTTTTGCATTTTTTTACATTAGGTTTTTGGGGTTGAGTAGCCTTTCATCTTGTCACAAGACTTACACTAATCATTCAAAATGTTTTTTCCATTGTGGCAACCCCTTTTTAGTCAGGCTAAGCTGGCTTTCCCTGATACACTTCTTGGTTGTATAATTTGTTCATTCTTCTTTGATAGAGGATAACATTTTGGAACGATCTCACGCCCATCCAAGCTAATGGTTCTAACAATAACAAATCTAATTATTTCCATATTTATTTACAATTTATACTAATTTTATTAGAATTAAATTCTCTCCTATCCACAATTGTTATGTTATTTATAATATTATATGTGTTGAAATTATTATTACTCGTCGTTACCGAAAGCGAACAAGCCACTCAAACTTACAATTAAATCTCAAATCAAACGGTGGCCGCCTTCCAGAATGAAAGAATTTAAATAAAATATATTTATTTATTTGTATTCGTTTTTAAATTGAACTTCTTTTTAAAAGTGCGGCTTCTCTAGCAGTGGCCCCAGTAGTAGCGGACGCGAGAGTAATATATTTATGTGTACCTAAACTTTATGTGATATATTAAAGGCTATAAGTTGGTGTGAGTATTATACTGTTTTTCTATTACAGACACAGTGTGAGCACAAATTGTAACGAACACAATGTTCTATTTAGCTCCGTCATAGTTATAATCTAAGCGATTTGTGTGTAAATCTATGTACCTATATAATCATTCGACAAGATTGTGTGCGATAGAATATGTATGTACTCTTTCCCCTTAGAAATCCCAGGTATCTATGCCTTTATTACAATGTTTACTGAGTAATAAATGAACGGTGGTGCGGACTTATCCAGTGAGCTAAAAGCTGATAAACTTATTACTCGCATCACAGCAATTGCAATAAGAATCACTTTAAGTGTGCCTTTGTTTTCTGAAACCAATGTGTCAAAGAAAGGGACCTAAGTAGTTATACGTAAAAACAAGAGGCTTGTAATTACACCTTTATTTTTTCATTTGTAAACGCATTCAAATAGCAATATAGATGCGTCCGCGCCGTCGCGTGTGTCTGCGAAACACGGAGTAGTGAACAAATGGAGTGCTTATGTTCGATGAGCAAATACTTTCGTCGGCGGCTGAAACACCGTTGTCAAATTACAACTAGTATACTACTATTACTGACACAACTTTGAGGTTCCATCAGGAAATTCGTCAAATACGATCTCTTGCGAACTAGTGCATTTTGAGTTGAAATAAACTCAAGTAGGGTTGACAGGGTAAAGAACGATTAATAACTCGTGTGTGGAGCGAAAATAAGCGTTTATTATTACTTAGTTATGGTTGTTCGATTAGGTGCAAAAATGGAACCTTTATGTGGTGTCGTAACGTTCAATATGTGTCTACCGACCTTTCATGCTATTAGCACTCCATGTCTTCACTATTCCGGGTTACGAACCCCTGAGGTGTGTCCGTATTAGTGAAACAGTGTGCGGACTTAGGTCATACAATTGTAACATTTTAAGTGAGATTCGTTCAATACCCAGTCGCAAATGGAAATAAATTATACATGAATGAACATAATACTGTTTTATTTCACCTGCATACCACAGCTGCCGTTTTTTCTGTTGCAACTTTCGTAAACATTCAGTTCGACTGGCTTTTTTCGGTAAATGAATACCCATGGTCTTGCCGTGGTCTTAGTATTTACCATATCTACATTGACGTGACGACTGCCGATCAACTTTCGATTTTCAAGTAGGTAGTAAGAATGAGTGACTACAATTTTTTTCAAAACAGTCATGTTCCTAAAGCCGAAAAACCTGTATATTGGCATTTTTTCACCGACATAACTTCTGATGTCGCGTAACAAGGGCGACATTAGACCTCTGGAAACTAATAAGTATGCAGTGGCAGTGGAGTGAACCAGCTTGAGCGATTTCGACAATACTTTTTTTTAATGACGATGTTTTTGACGTGTCGTACCACCGACACGATACGACACGACAGGCGAGTTCAAACTGTGGACTTCGATAAGCACTTCATCTACATACAACAAAGACCATTCGAAATGAGATAATCGCAGTATAACGGGTCAGAAAAAAAAACATACACCTAGGTCGATACGAAACTCTTCCTACGGACTCTTTTCTGCAAGGAAGATCGGTAATGCATTGATAATTCTGTGTTCATGTACCTACTTCTTATCTTATTACATTTATTATATGTATTTATTAAATTTTTATAATTTTTCAAGCGGTTTACCTGTCTGTTTGTAAATTTACGAAAACATTTTGACAGGTAGGTATCTAGCTAAAAATTTTTTTTTTTTACATTTGGCACATAAGAAACGTCAGAAGCTAGGTGCACGGCTCCAATTATTATTGTTCGTTTCCTATGGAGAAGAGCCGGCAAGAAACTCCGCGGTTTCTCCTTTAAAAATAATTTGCTTTTACAATAATTTCAAATAACAGTATTAACAGATATGGGAGGACAGTGTATGTCTTTCAACAAGTTCTAAAATCTAGCGCTTGTCTGCGATTCTTTAAACGTAACGAGCGCACCCATAAAGCAAGTATTTACTGTGGGGAAACTAGTAGCAACACAATTTCACGGTTTGCGCTTCCACAGAAGGCTTTCTTTACACCTTTGACTAAAGTAAATATTGAACGCAAAATACACTTGAGAAAACTTGAGTGTTTTCACAGCTTATTCTGCTGATCGATAGTTCTTATTTCTTTGCAATAGGCAAGTTAGAATAGGGGGCGATCCCTATTCTATAACTTGTCTAATAAAAGGTACTGGTGGATTGTGGGTGTACTATAGGTACATCTCTGCCTAACCTTTTAGCGAAAACAGACGTCATGTTATGGTGAACTGATGATTGCACTTTTATTTAAAGTTGAATGAAGATAAAGATATTTTATTTTGCAAATATGGGTACCTACAATACATGGTGTTATAGGGAAATAGGTTCAGCCATATTTTACCAGTAGGCATGCAAAACTAATCTACAAAAATTTAACAAACAGAACAACACAAAAACCAGACATAATTCTTATTTTTAAACATTACAATCACTTGTAGTATGGCTTTAACTGTCAAAAAGCTTCGAAGTCTTATAATAAATAACAACACCGGAAATTCTTTCCAAAATGACACAACCACTGCCTCCTTTGTCTAGTCACAAGCGCTGCTGCCGAGCATGAGGTCCTGGGTACGCCCCGGGCGTCGGGAGTCGCGAGCCGACTTCCGGCCACCGTAGGCGCGGGCTTGCGGACGGTGAGCAATGGGTAGCTCGCCGTCCGCTAGGGACCAGGCCCGGGTCGACGGCGCGTTGTGTTCCACGCGCGCCTCAAAGAGATGTCAGCACCAACTGACGGGGTCCGGAAGGGCCAATGCCTGCCGGGGTTGCGGGTTTGTCCGAAAGGGATATCGCGACCCCGGCACACAGGCAACGGAAGGAACACGGGTGGGTTTTAGTCAGTAAAAGTCTGACACGCCCTCCCGTTCCGCCCAGAGCGGGAGAAGTTATTTGATAATTTCCCACCCTCAAAAAGGGTCGGGTAAAAGTGATATTGGATTTTTCCACCTGGAATTTCTTAGTAGCAGCCCGGTGCCTGGTTTTGTGCCCATATGATGACACAGGGCTTACTTTGTATTACATGGGACTTAAACATAACTGACCAAATGTGTGTGTACTATAGGAACACCTCTGCGTATCCATTCGGGGAACACAGGCGTGATGCAAGGTATGTTAAAATGTCACAATATTGTTTGGGACATACCTATTATACCATGGTAATTTTCATCAATGCTTCTGTAGTTGTAAGTTGTCTTAAGAACTGTCAACTCATACTTGAATATTGTTATCTACACCATTTTAAAATTATTGAGATACGGTTAGCAAATGGTTCTAAAGCGCAGCAGGTAAGGCGAAATCACCTAGCGAAATCAACTAAGTAAGTACCGACGTTAATTTTGGGGGTGAATGGGGCAATAAAGGCAGTGTGCTAGAAAAACTTTGTTTCAAAGCACTTTTTTTGTGCCCTATTTAGAGACTTGGTTAAGTTACGATTTTCATATTTTAATAATAAATTCCGTTGCGTCTGGCTTACCAAGTTTTAATATTTTTCCGAGTTGACTTCAGGCCAATATTTTTTATTGGTGTGAGGTTCAATGTTGCTTCAAATCGTGAAAGATTAAAAAAGGAAGGGCGAGTCAAATGTATTGTTTTAAAGTTATTTGCTGTATTTTTCTTTGCTTCACGCCATCATCAGTCATCATATTTTTCAGGGTGACGAATATCTTAAAAAGTGTAGTTACAATTTTTTTAAATATATTCATTTATGTAATTAGTGCTATGCTTTTATTACTTGTGGAGACGATGCAAAAAAATCTATCTCCAGTTCTCTACAGAGAATGCTTTCTGTATCAATCTGGCTTTGAGATCGCTACTATTTATCAAATCACACAAGATTCCTTGTCGAGCCATCACGTTTCGTACTTGATGGCATCTCAAACAAATTTTAAATCATACAATATCTTGACATGCACCTTAAGCCCCATTACCAGTAACTTGTTTCAAAAGAGCTTTTGTTTTTTTTAAGTCCCGAAGGAAGAAGTCGGCGCCCGCGCCGTGCACTGGCGCCTTTCTTCGAGTGAGCGAGACGGCTGTATGTAATTATATACCACGTTGAAGAGAGACAAAGCAATAGCATTCCGCGTCATAGACAGACAAGCCAAATGAATCCAGTTTGCTTGTTATACGCCGGTCGTTCGGGTGTGTGCTGCTTTAGTGTTTTTTTGACAGTGATGTAAACAATTAAACTTGAATTTTTCTGTGAATCAACGCACTCTCATAACACGAGTGTCGATAAGAACATGTGTTGAAGTTAGTTTTGCACAAGCACGAGTGGATTTTGGTGGGATTTGTGTTTGTAAAGGTAAGAATAACTAAGAATGCAGCCGATTCCCTCTCGCGTCCCTCTTGGAGGAATGCAATGCACCTCGCTGTGCCCCGGCGCACCTTGTGAGTCTATCGAATTTTCTGTCCAATCGATACAATAACTTAGACAATATTTGGCGTGTCTGGTTTTTACCTTCAGAGAGATCTAATGTTAAAAACGAGAGACGACACAGATGTCATTGTATTGTTTTCGTAAACAAACATTATATTCATGTATTCCTAGACATGTGCGCCAGTTTCCGTAATGAACAGAACGACTCAGAAAAAAATAATTAGATGCGAGCGAACACATTTGAAATTACAAGTTAAAGTAAACCATGAAGGGTAGGTTGGGGTATTTTGAACCACAAGACTTTAATGTTGATTTATATTCCAGATATTAAGGATTCCTGAATATTTTAAAGTGTTATTCGTAGCTATGTAAATGAAATATCCGCCTCGTTTAATCTAAATGTATTATGCAGAAGGTTAGGGGTCAAGCCACCGCCAAAATAGTGCACGTTTATCGTTGCTTCCTGTAAAATTAGAAGTAAGTCGTTATCATTTGTTTGTGTCTTTCATTGATACTAATAAACTGTTCGAGATACGATGTACCGAAGTACAAACGCGTGTCGGATTCACGCTCAAAACAAACGTGAACAGTGTAGGGTTTAAGTTTGAAGCTATAAAGAATAATCAAACTCAAAGCATTTATTTCAATTAAACCATTACAGGCACTTTTGAATTGTCAAGGAATCGGTCAGTCAAAAATATGAAGCTAGTTGCCCATTCCAAAGCGTAGTAGGTACCCTATGGAGAAGAACGGGCAAGAAACTCCACGGATACTCTTTTAAATAAAATGATATGTAAATTGGACTAGGTATCCATTTCATTGGTGATACTGTAGTCAGAATCATCAATTTTACCTATTCCCGGGATTTTTTCTGTAAAAATTACGGAATCATTCATTTCGTATCGTCATCGATTTCGTAATTTTTTATTTAGTTTTCATTTTGCTTTTGGTCTCTTACCGGGTACTATATCGAATTCATACAAGGTTTTCGGTCTTACCGGTAACATTATTCGAAATATTTTCATCTTTAGGGGCCAACTATAAGGCTATAACAGTAATAGATATCGCCTTAGTCCGAATTAATGTACGGCTGGAGCTAGATTAGTAATTACTTAAATGCCTTTTTTCCATCTAAAACGGTTACAACTTCAAATTCAGTGTTATAATTCCAATTCATTATTAATATACTATTTAGCTAGTTAGCCACATTTCATATTTCCATACAGTAATATGGCCAAATTAATCAAAACAGCGAAATATTTGACATCTATTTGCGACGTTGCCAACTTTCAGGAAAAACGCTCTTAACAATTTGGTTGTGTGTCCACTTGAAGTCAGACTTAAATAATGTATTTGGGCCCAAAGTGGTTCAGACCCCGTTTTTATTTTATCTCGTCATCATCGTCGTTATGCCCTTATCCAAATTTATTTGAGGTCGGTAAAGCATGCCTTCTTTCATACCTACATCTCTATTAGCCGTCATCACAGTAGACACTTTCTAGCCAATGGTATGGTGTAGGCGAAGACCAAAGAAGGGATTAACTGTGTGAAAGATGATATTTTACACAGTTAATCCCTTCTTTGGTCTTCGCCTTTTTTTTTTTTTTTTTGGATGGGAAATTATCAAATAACTTCTCCCGCTCTGGGTGGAGCGGGAGGGCGTGTCAGACTTTTACTGACTAAAACCCACCCGTGTTCCTTCCGTTGCCTGTGTGCCGAGGTCGCGATATCCCTTTCAGACAAACCCGCGACCCCGGCAGGCATTGGCCCTTCCGGACCCCGTCACTTGGTGCTGACATCTCTTTGAGGCGCGCGTGGAACACAACGCGCCGTCGACCCGGGCCTGGTCCCTATCGGACGGCGAGCTACCCATTGCTCACCGTCCGCAAGCCCGCGCCTACGGTGGCCGGAAGTCGGCTCTCGACTCCCGACGCCCGGGGCGTCTCCTGCGGCGACTAGGGGCGCGAGGGGGCGCATTTTGCCTCTCCCTCGCGCGCTCCGCCTCCTCCTTCGCGAGCATTACTGCTTCGCAGAAGGAGGTGACGGCCTCCCATGCACTCTCGCTCCGGACCATGGCCTGAACCAGGGCCGGACGCGAGAGATCGCCGCCGCCGATCGCCTCCGTGAGGACACGGCGGTGCTCCGCCCAAGCTGGGCAGACCTCCACCGTATGCTCCACCGTGTCCTCCGGGCGATCCACACAGTGGTGACACCCGGGCGTTTCCTCCCGCTTTATTCTGAACAGGAACCTCCCGAAACAACCATGTCCGGTGAGGACCTGTGTCAGGCGGAAGGTGAGGACGCCGTGGCGCCTCTCTAGCCACTCCTCAAAGAGGGGACTTATCGCCACAATTGTGGCGTGCCCATTTGGTCTTCGCCTACACCATACCATCATATTTTGAATATTATTCAAAACTTTACTTCCGAGATTATCGTTTTTCATTTGTCTTTTATTACGATTTCCTGGTCACCTTCTGGTATTTCCTTCATTTCCGGTTGTTGTAATATTTCGATTTCGATATAATTGTGATTAATTTAATTGCGTTGGATTCATTCCCGGTTCCCGTCATTCCTTCAATTAGATACTATCTATTTAATAGTTCCGAGCGGCTTAAGTCATGTTCGAGATGAGAATTCGGCTTTAATTTCCGGATATCACGTACGGTGTCGTTATTAACATCTTTAAGTTCCAGAAATTGGGAGGTTGTATAGAACAGGTATTTTAAGCCGAAGAGCTTTCGTTACGAAATCAGTGTTTAAATCGTAGGTGGACGGTCAACTTCGGTGCGCATTATCGAGCTATCTTTAGCCAGTTCATTAAAATTTTCTCGTATAATCACCTCTTTTGATGGATGGGTTTCTCAGCGGGTAGGTATGATTAATAATGCAAAAGTTCGCGTTATAAATTGTTGAGTACGTCTGATGGCGGATGTAAATTTCTGCATTCCTTCCTACTGAAATTAACTCCTATATTAATTACTAGCTGCGCCCCGCGGTACTACCCGCATAAGTCTCGATTTCGTGGGAATGTCGAGATAAAAAGTACCTTATGTCTTAATCCAGGTCATGGTCGACCTATGTGCCAAATTTTATCCAAATCTGTTCAACCGTATTAGCGTGAAAGCGTAAAAAACCAACCAATAAATTCACTTTCGCATTTATAATATTATGGGAAATAATAAAGCTTCCGAAAAACAAATTAACTTCCAGCGATCTGTGGTTGACTGTAATACTATCTAAGCTGTGTTAAAATTAATTACCGAAAAAATACTAAGTTTCTGCTAAATTAATCGGCTCTATAGAAATCAGCTTAATTTCTACTATTGGTTATAGCATAACTTTTTTAACTCTCAATTTTAATGAAAATAACTACCTACCGGTAGTTGCGTCCGGGTGAAGAGGAGAAAAAGTGGGTGAAATAGGTTAGGTTAAGTTAGAACTGTGACCAACCGCGCGCGAGCCGAGCGAGCGGAGCGAGCGGTGCCGTGGCAGCGGCCGGCGATCGCTACTTCCAAGTTGCTCGCAGATTTTTTTTTCTAATCCGGGTTTTGGGATGAAAATAACTAACTGTAGGTTTCGTTAAAACGCAATTTAAGCTGGTGGAAAAATATTACGTCAGCAAATGCTGTATTGGTTTTTCGGAATTTTCAGTATTTTATTCGTTCGTATCTTTATTTGCATTCGCATATAAGTTGTCGAAAAATTTGTATTTAAAGCAGTAAATTTCATATTTTATCGGAGCTTTTATTACTACCCTAATATTATTAGATTTCGCCCGCGGCTTCGCCCGCGTGGAGGTCGAAAATTATCCCACGGGAACAAATTACCTGGATAAAAAGTATCCTGTGTTAATGCAGGTTATAAACTATCTGTGTGCAACATTCCATCCAAATCCATTCAGCCGTTTCTGCGTGATTGAGTAACAAACATCCAAACATACAAACTTTCACATTTATAATATCAGTAGGATATCATAGTTAGGATGTCGTTGCTCTCGTCTAGATTGATGCCTAGGTCAATGTCTTGAAGGGGCTGATGCTTGTCACGTTGACTATTTAGACTCCGTGGTTGCACAGGTTAGGAACACATACCTACTGCATATTAACCTCTTTCAATAGGGAAAGTCGTCGCTTTAGTTCTTCAACATACGACCCACCTAATTAGCCCGTTACGACAGTAATTCTCAAAAAGCAAAATAGGTATATGACATACATTTTTGGATCCTCAATTTTAAACAAAAATACCATCTGGCTGCTAGCCAGTTTATTTTGATAACCTAGATGTACAGAGAGTGCATACTTTGCTTCATTTGTAATTATATAGATAGATAATTTCGGGGACAATATCGAGGAATATACATAATTGCATTTACGTTTCGTACGCCTAATTACAACTCTGGTGCGTTCAACAGAATATCATACTGAAATTTACGTGAAATGATACTTAAAAAACAAAAACCGGCCAAGTGCGTGTCGGACCACGCACATTGAAGGGTTACGTAGTTGGGATGAATTAATCCCAAGAACAAACTTAACATTGTCGTTGAAAAACATTTTCTCCCATACGGAATGTATGGGGAGATCATGTTTATCAAACTGCAAATTTAAGTTGGTCGATTATTACTCGTTTACCTATAAAGCGTAGGCTTTAAGTAGTTAGCTGTGATAGTTTTCCTTTTAATTTCGTTATATATACTACTGCTGTGAATTTTTTCACTAATCCAAGTACAAGCATTTAGCTGGCAGGGGGGGGACACTTGACTGTAACGAAAATTTTCAGTTAAAAGCTTAATATTTCGCAAACAGATCCCTTATCCAAAAATGGTTTTCACAAACTCGCAATATTTTTGAACGACCTTTCCAACAATACCCCATACCATGGGGTAGATGAGAATAAAAACATATCCCCACTTTACGTGAAGGGGGGATAGGAAACTTAAAAAAAAAAAAACTTGATTTTATTACCACTTTGTCGGCGTGATTAATATGTATACATAATATGCCAAATTACAGCTTTCTAGTACTAACCGTCTCCGAGCTAAGCCGCGGACAGACAGACGGACATGGCGAAACTATAAGGGTTCCTTGTTTAATACGGAACCCTAAAAACACGTTACCTTTTCTGAACGAAAATAGGTTATAGATTAGGTACGTTTACATGTTGTACTTACCAATGTTTGTTTATGGCATTCCACAAATTAAGTCGCTTTAAATCGAACGAACATAATATTACATATGGATAAAATATCTGTTATTCATTCATGTTCGCATGTTAATAATTTCTTGAAAACATTGGGCGTTATATGGAATCGTCTACTTTTGTAATAGCTTTTCCGGAACTCCGGAGTCCGGACAGACCAGTCATTCCTTTTCATGCTGGTATGTATTCATTACAGCTTTCATATTAATTAGTAACAAAATATTTCGCTTGCATTCAATATTACGATGTAGTCTTTGTGGGGTTATTTTATTCCTTGCTTCTTTGACCAAATAACTGCTACGTTACCTACTGACGTCCAAAAATATTTGTACCTGCAGTTGTTTAGAAACGCTTCACCTTGTTATCTCGATCGTGGTAATCACTTATCTTCAATTCTGACAGTTAGTAATGCTCGCTCATTAAAAGCCAGACTAATAATTAAGTTTGCCTGGATACCCATAAATTGTGATTATTTGAAACGATGGCCATGATTTTCCGGAATACGGACTAGAAAATGATCGTGCCATTAGTATCGTTCACGTCATTCTGATTGGTACCGTCAACAAAAAAAAAGATATTGGTCAGATATACTAAACGGTCAGTGATGTAAGGGTTACTTTTATCATTTTGATTGGTCGCTTGATCCCAATATTGTGGAACCATAACCAGTAATGAAGTTGGTAGGTACGTTGATAAATTATTACGAACACACATTTGATAAGAATATGCGTACGTGATTTCTGAGACATAGCGTCTTTCACAAATAGATCTTTAGCTGGCTTTTACAAGAAATTGTTTGTGATGTTTTTTTAATGTAGGTAGGCATAGAGTCATGATGATTTATGATTAATCTTGATATATTTTATCAAGATAATGTAAAAGAGGGTATAAGGTCAGATCATCAGATGTCACTTAAACAAATCTTCTGGTATAGAAAAAAGTAAACATGAAAGTTGTCAATAATAATCTACAAACCTAGCTACTAGTCTTATTCAAGGCTGATATATCTATCCATCTAAACATAATTCTGCGTCATTGTTGCTCAGCACGTCACACTGGAAGTCCCACATTCTCACGTAAAATTCTAAGTTCACAATTTTATGAGGCTTTATCCGTAAAGTTGGCAAAGTCGCAAATAACTGTCAAATCTTTACCTGTTTTGATTAATATAGCAATATTACTTTATGGAAATAAGAAATGTGGCTAACTAGCGAACTAGAATATTAATAATGAATTACAATTATAACATTGAATTTGATGTTCTACCCGTTTTAGGTGTAAAAAAAGCATTTGGTAACTTTCCAAATACTTTTTTTACATCTAAAACTAAATATTCGGTGTTACGATATTAATTATTGCATTCGATAATCAATATTCTAGTTCACTAGTTAGCCACATTTCTTATTTCCATACAGTAATATTGCCAAATTAATCAAAACAGGTAAATATTTGACAGCTATTTGCGACGTTGCCAACTATTAGGATAACCGCTCTTAATTGGTAGTACCTATCTAATATTTGGCCGTATCACAGCCGGTATTTTAGGAAACCATTACTAGTTATAACATATCCCACGAGCGGTTCCCTTCATCATTATAATTAAATTAAAGGCATAAATCAACGTTGAGAACGCCTACTTACGACGCCAGGGGCACGATTTAGTGTAGTTAAAAGGACTAACTGACGGCTTGTGTGCCTTGACGCTCCATTTCTCTGTTATACTCCACAAACATTAGCCCCGAGATAAACGGGTTATTTGAAACCTGTGTACAACGACAGAGACGCTATAGAATGAAGGGATTTCAAATTTTTATTAATGTGATTCAACTGCCTCCGTGCAAGAACATTCGTCTTGTGATGGCAGAGCAACATCCGCTGTATTTTTGTATCAATAAAATATTATGGTTTACGGCACAGATTAGGTCTATAACTGAATTCATAAATAGTTATGTGACGTGGTCTTTTCCAATGAGAAAATTGTGGCTCGTAGCTATTACATTGTAGCTCGTATAAAATCAAAGTGTTTTAGAATAGTCTCCGTAAAGTAAATATCAGTATATCTTTAGCATCAAGGAAGCCTTTGATCATTGACCGGTGTTTGGCCCACTTTTGTAAATAGAAAATAAAATATCTATTTTTCCCTTTCATATTTTGCAAGGATGCTTTTTACTTTTTTATTGGAAAATAGGTATGCTTTTGACATCTCGTTTCATAGATGTCGACGATGAATGTGGTTAAAAGCTGGACACGTTCTTTTTAAATCGTTATTACTTTTTACCAAAGCGTAGTTTCTTAAAATGTATTGCGCTGCTGTATGATTTAAATGCCTCTAATTCTTTAAAATAAGATCGCTTTGTCGTAAAAACCTTTTTTTTTGCGGACTGACAAAAGCGCCCAACCTCCCCGCAGTTTTTAGAAACAATTAAAAACATTTTAGAAGATTATAAACACCAACAAACAAGTATACCTGTAGGTATTTAAAATTACTTTTATCAACATTGGTTGGCCGTCTCCAATCACACGCGTTACAAAAACTGGTCTTTCAAGGCACACACCTTAATGTTCAAGTTGAAGGATGCAATCCCTAGTTTTTATGATCAGTGATCTAATTTATTCGAATATGGACAGGACATATTTAAACACGTCATGGCTGTAGATATCTTGCAGTTATTAATAATAATTTAGGCAGGTTCATTAAAGCTAGTACATTTTAGGTACGACTTGGACTTTAGAGGCGCAGTTGTCAAGTTAAAATGTCATCGAGGCAAATAATTAAAAATTGATTAGTTAACTGATCAAATCTTCTCGTGCCTTTAAAGGCACGTGAGATGCAAACAAATTAGTAAATAATTATTTGTTTCAGCAAATTATAAATAAGTTAATATTTCAAACGCAATTTCGGATTGTAGCGACTTTAGTCAAGGACTAGTCGAAATCATTATAGTCACAGGTAGACGTAGATTTGATAAAAGCAGTTTTTTCCGGTACTACATAAAAACAGAATATAATATTTACTGATCACAACAAGGAAGAAAAATATTTCAGCCATTTACAGTAAATTTTAGTAAAAAAGACTACCTGCTGGTCCTTCTTGCCGTTCTTTTTCCTAGGACCAACCACTTTTGCACCAAATTCCAGCGTTACATCCTACTACCCTCATTCCCCTACAAATTACCCCAATATCCTTAATGAACCACGTGCAATCTCTTAGGCACGTGCCGCACTCAAAACAATGGTTAGTGCAAAAACGGCCTTTATCAAAGTAATCGACATCTATTTCCTATTTCATGGTGGTCTTGTAGCGTGGATGAAGTAGGTGCTTGACCTCACGCGCGCTTTAATAACCATGTATAAAGGAGCTTTTTTGTTCATGTTTGAATGAATGAATTGAAATAAATTAGTAGGTACACACGGCTACACATGAAATTATACATTTCCAGTTTATGCTGATCTCGCATTGTATAGGATTTCCGTACAATGCGAGGTCAGCTGATACTAGAAATGTATAGCTTGATGTGTAGCCGTGTGTACTAGCCGCTGCCCGTGGCGTCGCCTGCTAGGACCCTAATTATTTTTCTAAAATAAAAGTAAAAGTATTAACTCTAATTTAGTTACAAAAAAGTAGCCTAATTTACTCAGCTATAACATTAGCTATCTGCCAGTGAAAGTCCCGTCAAAATAGGTCCAGCCGTTTCGGATATTAGCTGAAACAAACAGAAAGACATACAAAAAAAAAGTTTATTTGCAAAATTTAATTTTGACATTACTAACAGACTCAATTTTATTTATTTCTATGTATAGATAACATTGTATGCCTCACTGGTCTAGTGGTCGCAAGCGCGATATCTGAGCGCCAGGTTCTGTGTTCGGTCTCCAGCCGATCTATTCTGTAAAAGTCTTACCGTGAAGACTTAGCGCTCATACACACGAGCGGCACGCGTCAACGGCAGAGGCATCTGCAGCCGTCGCCGTCGACGCGTCGGCAGCTGCAATCGACATCGTTCCGCTCGTCTTTTTGAGGACGGTGCTCAAATCACTCACTTCAAGCTCACTTCACCTAAGTTTTCACAGGAACTGGCAAGTCAGGCAGTGTTCCTTAGGTATTAAGTTTTTCCATTAAGAATTGGAAGTGTAGAGTGCCGCTAGCGGCACTATCCGATAGGGATAAAGTGCCGCTATTTGCGGCATAATAGTGGCGCTGCCTCGGCCCGGCTAAAGTGTCGTAAGCATTGCATTGCCATTGTCACAGTCACTACACAGTGACACTTTATCCGATAGGGATACACTGCCTTAAGAATTTATTCAGAGTTTGGATTTGCGGGCAGCTAACGGCAATAGGCTAGCCATGGGCCTTGTAATTAGCAAAATGTGGGTTGTAATTGTAAAGATTCAACACCTCTGCCTACCCGTATTCGTATTATGTTATCTGTAACGTAGATTGATTGGCATAATCAATATTCGGAAAAGATAATTTTGGAAGAGAAATCCATCAATTCCATTTCGCTTCTTCGTCAGACACAGTGCTCACAGTTTAAAACAATCAATCATCTAAGATTAAACCAGTCTTTTGCTAGACACAGGTCTCTCTAAGAAGTGATAGATAGAGCGTTTTGTTTGTCGATTTTCATAGGATTAAATCCTTTGAAAGGAATTCGATCGTTATTTAGGCTTAACAGCGTTATCACACTGACGATTTGCCAGCGTGTTTTCAGCGAAGCGATTTGTGAACGTGCTCTCCGCGGGTGCGAAGCGTGCTAGCCGCGACCACGCGACGTGATCTCCGCGTTTTCACAATATTGTATACTCGTTTGTCTCGCTCTCTCTTGTGCACTCACTTCAATCGCTTTCGTTCCGCAAACGCGGCGAACTCGTTGCGCACACGTGGCGTGCTCGCTACGCATACTCACACGCCTCGCTGGAAACACGCTCGCAAATCGCCAGTGTGTTATGCCCCTAAGTCCGCGAAGACCTGTGTTAAGTAGGTACCTAATGTATAACTGCAGAGGCATTAGACCCAAAATTGAAAATGAATTCTGTCTCAAATTGGAAAATATAGTCATGAATAAATTCATGAGTTTTTTATGACTTTGGAATAAAACTCCAGAGCATAATGAAGTTTTTTGCAGAATGTAATGCATAAAAACATAAAATATTAATATTGAAACTCATTTCGATCTTTTAGCTTTAGGAACTATTACAATATTAATTACACGTATGTTATTAACGTTTTCATGTTACAGTTTAATTATAAATGCTTCTGACCTTCCGACGTCGGATGCTTGTATTATTTCCTGGAGAATAGAATCCTGGAATCTTAATGTCTATTTTATATATTCTATTATAATATCTTCTTTCTCTTTTTATTATTTTTACTTGTATTAGTCTCAGATTAGTTTTATTTTTGTGTTTAATCATACTCTATAAAATCAATGTTATTTATATCGCACGTCTTTCGTGTTTGTTTAACTTTTTTATATTATGTGGAAAATGTTGTTGGCTACACATTTATACACCCAGTTTAGTTTTAAGTTCTATAACATAATATTGTAATGTGTAACTGTTTATTTTCCCAAATAAAATAAAATAAAAAATAAAATTTCCAAAAATAGGCTTTCTTAATTTACCGCAGAAGCAGAGCTATTAAGCGAAAAACTATAATTATTGTTGTAGGTGACAGTTCAGCCCTCGTTTGTTTAACATTATCTCGTTATACAGCCCGATTCAAACTTAATGGCGGCTCGGAACATGAGGCGAGTCAATGCGCAGTAACGAATTCAAAAGTCATTTATTTAAATTTAGCTGAGAATCAGTACTTGTCTAACGTCAAAATTACATAAGACAGTCCCCCAAAAACCCACCCTTCACCACTTCCTAGTGCTTAAGCTGGGAAGAAGAAGTGGCGCAACAAACTCCCCAGTAGCGCAGCTGTCTGTTCAGTTGGAAAAAACTTGATTCTATATAATAGTACTAACTAACCATAGCGAACTTCCGAGCCGCCATTAAGTTTGAATCGAACTATATCTAACCACGCAAAATATATCTTGAAAGGACTCCCCACTTCAGTCGCGGTACGAAAATAAAATACGGAGGAAAATATAAACACCTGTCATAAAAAGACTATGTAAATCTTTGTAATTCTTCTCTCAACGTTCCGCCAACGTTTATCTTCTTTTAAGATCATTATCATTACATTGTTGCCTGCGAAACGACTGCGCGCCTATTCTGAAAACATTCGCTTGATAATTTAACATCCAAGTGGCGATTACGTAAACTGTATAGACTTATTATTCAAAATAGGCACGGTATACATAAAATTACAGGACGAAAACATAAAGGGAAAGAATTGGACGTAAAAATACAGCCTGAAGTATCTGTGAATGAGAATATCTGTGTTCATAATAATAACGTCTTTTTTGTTATTTTTGGGCCTCGTACTAAGGGTTGTAGGTAGATACTTCAGGTGGAAAATAGACTTTTTGCCTGAATAAGTGCGAACCGAATTCATTTCATTAATGCAAAGAAGATGTTTTCATGAAAACTCAACCGCCTCTGTGGTTAGACCACATGTCTCAGACCCGGAGGTCCCGGGTTCGATTCCCAGTGGGAGCAACATTTTCTTCTCGTTTTGGTTGGTGGTTCTAAGTCCGTCTGGCGAGCTACCACCATATTATCTAACTCTGTCGCCATAACAACAATGTGAACAGTATTGTTGTGTTTCGGCAGTTAGAGGTAACATAGCCAGTTCCTCTGTGGATGACGATCGGGTTGAAGCTTGCTTTCACCCTTCGGCCTGATCATCACTTACCGTCAGGTGAGATGCAGGCCAAAAGCTTCCCCGTTGTGGATTAAAAAAAACTGAATACTATTAAAAATAGAGAATCAGAGACGAAAACTCATCATTCACACACTCAACATTCCATTGCATTGCAGCAGAAATTGATAAATGGCTGACACGGAACATGGAACTGAATAAACATAAAACAAAGCCAAGAAAAAGATCACCTCATTCTTGCATTCTAGCACAATAATTTCTCACAGTTGCTTTGTGTAAATCAAAGTGGATGCCAAAGCTTGCCCTGAGCCCAGCTTGTTAAAACAATTGTGCCAGTGAAAGGTAGTCGCGCAGCCAGCTTTCTTCCCATTATTAAGGTTATTTTTATCAGGGCTCGACATCTACGCCCTTCACACCACAACAAGATAAACAATGGGCCGTGAAAAGTGATATAATCTGAGCTGAGAGTAGGAAGCTGTAACCTGAAGCAAAGGTTGATATTATAGGTACTACATATCTGCTTAAGTGGAAAGTAACTTGATTACCTAGGCTGTAACAAGGTGATGATTTCCTTGGCGATCTAAAAGAAAATGGAGAGAAAAGGAAATTAGTGAAATCGTTAATAAAACTTCCAGTCAAAAGTTAGGTCAGCGAAATATCTGCCGAATGAAATGAGAAATATAAAAGTTGCGTTGCCGTAAAACCGACTTCATGAGAAAAATAATCATAATATGTGTACCATTTTACTGTCAGTTCAAATAAATTTTAGCAACGACTAGATGGTGTTGAGTAGGGATTTGTTTTCAACATTAATGAGTTCATGTTGCTCTAGTAATTTAGGGAAAATAACTAGTTAAAAATCCAACATCTACATATTACATAGTTTGCATACGCGTTGCTTGAGTGGTCAGTGATATTCTGGTAAATAAATATTTTAGTTTGTCGAGGATTCGACAAATTTTACAAATCATAGTTTACTTTTAAGTTATGCGTGCACAATGTGCACCATCGTCGCCTGTATTATCCTTTTAACATCAGGTGAGGTGGGATAGCGGTCAAGAGTTCAAGATGCAGGAGCCAATAACTACAAAAACAAGACATCCCGCATGTCTTCCCCTAAGTAGACGGCAGAAGTGTATACCTAAGTACATCCTCGTTTATTCAGTTACGATAAAAATCCCATGTAAAAAGGCGCCAGGTTTATCATAAACTCGTCACAAATCCAAACTCCTGCACCATAATTGCGTTGCGTTAAACACGATCAATCATAATCTGAATCATTTTGAAGGATATTGCTAATCCATTGCTTCATATTATATAATAGTTTGCTCAACAACGTAAACCACGCAATGAATGTTGTTGAACTGTCAAAATGAAACAGATTGTGATTGATCGTATGTTACGCAATTAGGGTGCAGGATGTTACTGAGAGATTTTTAATGGAAATACTCAAGAGCATTTTTCCCGACTTGGGGATACATATTAAATCCAGGTCTTCACGCTCATCATTCGTGCTTGCACCCAACTGACCAATTAGGCAGTAGCTTCCGTAATAACTTTAACAAAAAAATGTTGGGAGGTGTCATGGCCGCGGGACACCCGGTTGGAACGAACTGTATACAAATGAATGTATTAACACAGAGCAAGTCTCAAGTTTCAAGTGTCAAAAGTTTTTGTTTATTATATTTAAGATTTGTTTGTGTTTTGTTGTTTAACATCAGTGGGGCAATTCCCGTCATTATTAAGAACGTTCGCATTCGCATCTCATTCGCAATCTGTCAAAAATACAAACAATTTACCAATATTTTTGACAAGTTTGACAGATTGCGACTTGAATGTGAAAGTTTTTTAAGTACGAGAATTGGCCATCAGCTATCTAGTATAAGTTTTTAGCAAGCGTATTTAGCAAGCTAAAACTCTCTATCTCTTCTCTGTATGCAAAAACAAAAACAAAACCTTTTGACACTTGAAACTGACTTTTTCGGGCATAACGCTTTTTCGTTACGTGACGATATCTGCCAGTATACTTCTACCGCAAGCCGTGTTACAGAACTTCGTTCCAAAAAGCTTATCATTTCTATAAAACTAGCCAGTTTACTCTAAACTATTATTGTTTCATAGCACTCATAAGCGTCTGCCAATTATTTGTTAGAAATGCTTTTATTAGTCTTGTTAGTTAGTTAGATAATCTTGTTATATTATCAACTAATTGTGAAACGCGTGTTGTTTCAGAATTTGATCACGTGCATGAAGGAGATATTAATAACGTTTCGTAGTTCAATAAAATATTATTGGATTAATATAAAGACTAACAGATACCTACGTCTTTGCGTGGTGACTGTGAAGGTCATAGTTAGCTTTAATTAATTCATCCTTTCAAGTCTAGGTATAAAAAAACAAAGGCCCAACCTGATTTAAAGAATCTAGTAAATTAGAATCAATGGTTTGAATCATCAAGTATGTTTCAGACTTGATGATTACTAACATTGATTCAAAAGCACCATCTTGCAAGTGTTTGCAAACTACTTACAAGCATCCTCAATTTCCGTAATAATATTATCTTAACCATGACCTCTAAACAGTTTCTTCAATGGCGACAACAATTTCCCTGCAATATTTAAAATCTTTTAAAATGATTGTCTATGTCTTACAAATCAATATTGCCAGTGTCCAAAAGCGTTTGTTTTGAAATTGGATCGCATGTCATCGATTTCCGCGCCCTCCTCCCGGGACCACACACCGTATAGTTCCGGGTACTTGCCCAGTTCGTATTACCCACAACGCTTATAGGGCTGGCAAGATTTTGGTCCTAAGTTTTTTGGATGGGAAGACCAGCTTTGCCACTTGTTGTAGTCTTCAGTAGAAAACATATTCAAGGTTCGGGAGTGTTCTGTTATACCTACTGAGACCCATCTAAAAATGTAACATGACTGACTATCTACTTTATAAAGTTTAAATCACAACAAAAAGATTGAGGAAAGTTCGGAATGTTCGAGTAGGTACCATCGAAGAAGTTCATATCTAACCACCGTAAGGACTATTCTTGCTTGTAGCGCTCGGTGGCTATAGAACCGGGCCGGTAACAGATGTGGTTATCGTGTTCACGGGTTTTTGTTTTGAAACTGGTCAGATATGAACTTCTTTGAAGGTACATGTAAAACTTCTTTGAAAGATTTCCGAAAGGGGCAACCCTACAACGAATTGTACACATGGTGATCGATGCACTTAGAGACCTACGAGTTTAGAAATGGGCAAGTGACAAAATGAGGAAGTGTTCCGTTTTAAGCGATCCAATGTTTGAAATGCCCTCCAGTATATTAGTCGAACTGTGTACACTATCCGTAAAGTTTCTCTACTCTGGAGTTTCTGTTTAAGATAGAAACATTTTCGATTTGGTTGGGTGGCTGTTCACTAGAGACTTCAGTATCCAAGCGTTCCCTCGACACATGTTTAAGCTAATAATGTAGGAGCAATAAACACTGATATTTAAATGATTGTGTATTTTGCAGCTTCAGGTCCAAAGCGCTCGAATACGCGAATTCACATTAGCATCGAGAGTACCCTGCTGCATGTGGTTTCAATAATTCAAACAGCTTAAATTACCCATACAAAGGTGCAGAGACGTGGCTTAGTCTCAAAGAAAAGAGCTAAGATAAATAGAAGGTATTAAACATGACATACCAGAGCAGAGGTGGAAAACCGGCAGCAAATTCTTAGAAAATTCCTCTTTGTGCAGTCGCTGTAGCAACATCTCGTCGCACGTAATAGAAAGTGCAAATAAAAGGAGTTCTTGTTGTATATTAAATCTTGTGGAAAGATAAAAATGAGTCTTTAATGTAGTATAAACAATTTAATTAACATTTGATAAGCTGACAATGTGCTTGTTCAGAGTGACGTATGTTTGTTGAGTTGCTCGGGTTTGTTCTTCGATAATGAGTATTGACCCGGCTCATTAACTACTGCTGTTTTATCGTTTGTATCATTTCTATGGTATGTCCTCATTATTTGGTCAGATATTACTGGGGTCTCTATAAGAGGCTTGTTTAAAGAATAGTCGTTGCGGAGCATTGCTGGGTCACGGAATTTCACGAGGCTGCCACAACAAATGGCAAATATTTTGCGGTCTCTACCGTTGGTCACCTTTTGTAAACAACGAAAAAATATAAAGGTAGTAAAAACCAGATAACAAATTAGGTTTTAGCAGATGTTATCGAGACGATGAAATCACGTTATTATTTATTGAAATTGTGAATTATACGTTATCTTTGTAGGACATCTAAAGCTAGTGAGCTAGCAGCAAAGATTTGAGATAGTTTGTGAGTAATGAAATGCACAGGCAGGTGTTTTCCATACAATTACAGCTCCTAGTATTTTCTATTTACCCGAACTATCCATCTTGTCTGAATTGTCAATGTGTTCAGCTACTGTAGCCTTCCGCTTAACAATAAGTACCGGAAATTGCGTCCCCAGTGACTGCGGCGTCGACAGGTGGATGTAGGTATTAAGTAGAGATTCGTATCGAGCTGCACAACTCCCTATTTATTAATAGTTCTTTTTCCAGTAGATAATTGTTTATTAGCTTCAAGTGTTGCCAGTTTTTGCTTTATCGCGGAATCCGACCCTAGCGTCGGATTGGTTTTATTTCCATTGTCTATTTAGACATTCACTCAAGTAGCGCACAGAAAAGCTTCTATCAAGTTCCAATCAAGTTCGTTGAGGCATTTAGCAAGTAATCTCTGTTAAAGGTTCTACACAAAAACATTTAAATATACTTTTACATAAGTTATTTATGTGTGTAATTAAGACTGAAATATTATGAATACAGGTGATTTAACTTTGAGAACGGACTTGTTATTTACGCTCTTTTATATTTTACTATTTTTCTGCCTGCGACTTCATATAAATGTTAATTCAGGATTTGAACTAGCTGTGCAACAAATTTCATCTCGATCCGTCCAGCCGTTGAAGCATGAGTGCGTAATACATTAAAACATCGTAATTTCGCATTTTTATACCTATGTAATATTGGTAAGATAGGATTTGTAACGAAGTCTACTACAGACTTCGTTAAATCTTGTGGGTCCAGTATTTACTTACAGCTGTATTCAAACACATTTCTTTACTTAGAATTGCTCTGAAATTCGTTTGTCGTTATCTGTCATTTTTATTTTTTTGATTGTCATAACGAGACAAAACAAATTTTAACTTACTATATGAATAGCGCTATAAAAAAAGTTAGTTACTTGAATTCAAACACGAATTTCTTTCCAACTGTATCTTCCATTGTTTACGTAGATTCGAAAAATTGCGTGCACAGCGAATTTTTTAGTAGGTATTTTTCGAGTGGAGCATAGGGGGTCTAACCGTAAATTTTTACGTTAGTATCCATGTTCCCACCACAGGGCGTAGGGTCTAGGTCCTACGTCCTGTGGTGAGTTTGTTTAGACAAAGGACAACATTCTATCAAAACTAAAGAGAAAAGATTTCATTTTTTGAATGTTTGTTTTTTTTAAAATGAATAACCTCAAAAAATACCGGACCGATTTAAAAAATTCATAGGCTATAACTTATAAAGATATCATCACACCGGCGAAGCCGCTGGCGAAAGCTAGTCAGCCATAAAGATGACGGAAAAGTCAAAAATATATCTAATATATGTGGAATTGACATAAGCAACACAAAGTTACCGAAAAGCTTATTTCAATACTGATAAAACTTGTCGTAGAAATTCGAAACGCTTTGAAAGCGAATGACTCTTGTGTAGACCCACAGCTAAGCAAAGAAAGTTCCCTTGCTTGACATTGCTAAACATGGTACAGTACAGCAAACATCTAGTTTCTGAGGTTACATAGTTCAAGCGATACCTACCGTACATGTAAAACCTTGTAAAACAAGAAAGTTAGGTTATTTTAATGTAGAAGCCGATCGTGTTCTCAATTTCTCGTTAGCAAGGAGGGCATCGCGAGTTCCTTTAAACAATCGGACCTTTACGAATTCACGGAAAAACGATACAAAGATAACAACGTAAAATAAAGTCGAGTTTAAATGCTTTGTTGTTTATGTTCACTGCAAAGAAAAGGCTACTCTTACTGCAGCAGGATTTATGTCAAGAGACGGACGGATAGTCGGCATTCTTTTTGCAATCGCCAAACTGTTTTGCCAAACGTTATTATTATGGTTGATGTACCCTTACAGGCGATTTATAGCAGTTGATGGAAGGTTTATATTCAACAGTGACTTTTTACATTCCAAATCCAATCTGGTAAGACTGATTGTAGTTGCAATACTAGGCGAGGTCCATGTTAAGTAATGGTCATGTTTTGGCTAGGATAATAATATAAATAATAAATTTATTAAACCAATGTTACAATTATTACCTTATAATTTGCTTAACCTAATGTCGGCTTATAACTGTTAGCGATCTTTTCAGCGGTCCCCAAACTAGGCGCCGCCAGTATCTTGGGAACCAGAGTTGTGATACATAATGCTATTTTCAAATCACTTGGACGTAAAGTGGCTCTTATTGAACCGCTTTTAAGTTCATAATGCAATGTATTAAACACGTGTGTTTTTTACTTTGGAATACCGCATTAGTGCGGTAATGTGCAGCACGGAAAATTATTTACCAGTTGGGGTAATGGAATTCGTAAGTACTATCATGGCAACATGGAATTAGTATGAGCTATTGTATAGGTACTATTAAATGAGCATTCCCTATTTTGACCCGAGCAGGGGGGATGTGCGTTTTTTTAATCTCATCAAAGAGACTTCACGCTTTTTTATGCCTACTGTGTAAATGAATAAAATATGATAAATTAACATAATCAAAATAATACTTCATCATATTATATATTTTTCACTACTTATTAACCTTAATTTGCGTATTCAAATATTATTTTGTGTTCGTAATATTTTTTATATAAGTAGGCTGTTTAGCGGTTTTGCCAGTGCATTATAATGCATATTTACATCATCGGAAAAAAAAAACCAGCGCGCCATTTTCCATAAATAAAAGTTAACGTTTTCGTGGTGTGCTTAATTATTATCAAAAATACGAAATGTAAAGTACTGTCACCAACCGACGTTGACGTTGAAAAGTTTTTAAATGAAGCTCCGAATAGTCAGTAGGTACATAATTAGCCTATAACGTTTCCACTGCTGGAATACAGGCATCCTCCTATGGGAGGGAGTGGGCCGTAATTTACCACGCGGGCCCAGTGCGGGTTGGTAGATGTAACATGTCTTCGAATTTTTGGGACTAGGATATGCCAGTTTCCTCACGATGTTTTCGTTCACCGTTTTGAGAGCAGTGGTGATGAAATAATTTACACCAAGTAAAGCGCCTGTCTGGGTTAAAACCTACTACCAACAACTCGTAAGACGCGGCCGTTACCATAGTAATCGTTAGGATAGTCCGTACTTGGCAACAAAAGTGAGTTGAAGTCTAAATGTATCATCTCTATAATTGCGTCATTATAGCTTATGTTCTTACAACAAGTCTGTTTTTTCCTCGTAAGTATGTTGAAAAGCGTAGTATGAAACGCATGTGCATTGATTATTATACACACTTGTATCATAATGCACAACACGAGTTTATGTAGGAAAAAGATGATTGCGATGATCCTCATTTAACCTATTTATAAGTACCTATAGGCCCAGTTCACCAGTAAACATAAGCTAAGTAGGTACTGACTTTTGCCTTAATAACAGTGATTCAGAATTTTCCGTTTCACTCAGCAAGTGTTAATTTTCAGAGTGTTGGCGATAAAGCTTAATTTTCTAGTCTAGTGCTTTCGGGGCAATTTTGTACGTCGTTCACTGATACCGCTCCTGAAATGCCGCATTATATTTGTAAGTAGTTTTCACGCAACATTCACCCACACTTTAAGCATATTGTATACTTAAAATGACTATAGAGCTAACCAGTCTTACAGTGGTTGTCAAAGTTCTACCTGAAAATTATGTTAAATTGTGTGAAAAGTTAGCGAAAGTGCCGCAATTTCTTTTAATTTCTTGGTCGTAAACCCAGTGTGGTATTTTGTAAATTACTTTTCTTGATCCATTTACTTTCGTCAGTTAGTAAACATGTGTTATATGTAAATTGTATAAGATATACAATCACCAAATCTAACACTTCTTCTTCTTTTCGTGTGGTTAGTGACTAACTTGGTATCAGAGTTTTAAAACCGCCCATGGGCCTCTAGCTTGGCTTCACATGCCGTCGAGAAATATCTCTCAGGCATGTCGGTTTCCTCACGATGTTTTCCTTCACCGTTTTTGAAGCAAGTGATAATTATACAATACGCAAATGAATACGAAAAGTCAGAGGTGCGTTCCTTGGGTTCGAATTCGAGACGGTCGCACCTGCTATCACTGCACACTGCAATCTTACACTTGTAGCCTAATTACTCCCAACTTTCTCTCTAACCTATACATACACAAAGTCGGATTCAAACAGAAGCAGTATCACAAAATGATACCATCACCCACGCACATTAATATGGCTTAAAACTTGCGATAATAAAGGATAAAAGCCGCGGCGATATAACAAAGTGTCTCGTTAACGTAATATAGTAGAATGTACGCAGTACTTACTACTCCTGGTGTCAGAAACTACACGTAATAAACATCTACCGCAAACATTATGAGCGGTTCATATCGCGAGTTTAATTTGTATTTAGGAGAGCGTATACATTGGTAGAAAGTAGTCGAGTTAGAAAATGGCTTTCGTCTTATACGGTCTAGATTTAGAGCCAGTAGGCTAGTGTATACAGGATGTATCAGAAAGGTATGGTCAAAGTGAAGAGTGTGGTACAGACCATCAAAATGAACAAATAATAATCAGTCGTCCAATACAAAACTTCAATACCTTCTCAACCCAAATGTATGGGGTGAGGGCGATGGATACTTTTTTCGTGAATACGATGTTGGTCCCATGGAGAAAGTTGTTCAGTTTGATGGTCTGTAATAACATCCGCACGGGTCGATCCATTAGGTTAACACCTACTGTGCGGCCAACGCACCTGCGCGTTTTTCGGATTTTTACCATGTGCTGGCGGCGCGTATGCGCGTCCATTCAATTTACTTATCTTTCTTCGAGTGCGGCGTGCCGCACCTGTGCGCGTTCATTGTGCATCTCTATTGTTTCGAAAACATCATAAAATGACAGTCGGTAGCGGTGTCGACACACTAGTTATTTCGATTGTTATACGATGTTCGATTGTTACATAAGTAATCTGTTACAGTGTCAGGGTGGAATATAAATATAAAAATTAATATTTGTTTTATGACTGTCATAAAACTCGTAAATTTTCAAACTCACATAAGCGTCGTGCCGCACTTGGACAACTATTGAACGCCGCACTAATGCGTCCAGCCGCACTGGGTAGACTTTCTTCAACCGCGCATACGCGTTCATAGCACCACTCGAAATGTTTATTGAACGCGCAAGTGCGTTTGCCGCACAGGGTTAGTGAGCTAATTAATTAGCATTTGCATAAAATTCGCTAATTAATTAGCACGTAATGCGTAGCTACGCTTGCCGGGTTTGGTCCGTGGATGGGTGACCATCTTTACATACCAAGACTCCTCCGTGCCTCGGAGAGCACGTTAAGCCGTCCGGCTGTTGCGTCCTGGCTGTCATTCGTGGATCTTTGACAGTAGTTACGGGTCGTCAGAAGCCCGAAAGTCTGACAACTAGTCTTACTAAGGGGTATCGTATTACCACTGGGTAATACGATACGACGACTACCCACGACTACTAACGACTGCCTATCTGACCTCCACACAGTAACTGTACTGTGTGGAGGTCAGATAGGCAGTCGTTCCATGTAAAATACTGGTATTCAGCTGCATCCGGTTAGACTGGAAGCCGACCCCAACATAGTTGGGAAAAGGCTCGGCAGATTGATTGGTCTGTTCCAAACCCTTAATTTTGACTGCAGCTTTCTGATACACCCTGTATAAGTATTGGAAACATTCTCTGTCTATGTATCTAAATTAGAATTTTAAATTGAGCTAGTACGATAGAGCTTGGCCTATACTAGACTCTACTGAGTTTATACCTAGTAACCCCCGAAAGCAAGAGACTTTTAAGGAGGTCGATGGTTTCAGGTCAATCAGTCAGTATAAAGCTTTTTCTTAGAGTGTGTGAATTTACTGATTTAAACATACAATAACATCAGGTCTGTATTCAACGAAGGGTAAGGCCGCGCGCACTTTGGACACAAACTCAAACTCAAACTCAAAGCATTTATTTCAATTAAACCATTACAGGCAATTTTGAATTGTCAAGGAATCGGTCAGTCAAAAATATGAAGCTAGTTGTATACGAATTTGTTTTGAGTGCGCACACTGAATACGTTTTTCTCCGTGAAATAGGTAGTGTTCCGGTGATATCGTATTGAACGCACGAAAAATCCCAACAAGTTCAGATTGTTTTCGGACATCGGAACTAAACGTACGTATACGTACGACTAACTAAAACTCAGTCTGCGCACTCCCTTAGTAGGTACTTGGAAGGTTGGGATCGTTCGTGCGTGTTCGTATGTGTTCGCACGAATAAAATCCATACGAAAACGCGTCCAAAGTGGGCGCGGCCTAAAGCAGAAGCGTACCTATAGTACACCCGCATTTCGCCGGTTATGTTTTAAGTCCCATGTAATAGGGGACGAATCTATTGCCATCAATCCAAATTCCGGGCTGTAACTGTGAATTTCCAGACGGAAAAACCCAATAAAACTTTGTCCGATTTAAAATCAGGTTAAAATCCGATTTGTAAGCAATAGATCAAACTATCTGCCTACTAAAAGTTTCAAATGCGCGTTGGCCCTATAAAAGTAAACGCGCCCTAAAGGCTGATACGCACCAGAGTACCAAGCTGCCGTTAAAGCGATAAACGTTCGAATCTATCGTAACGATTTTGGAATACTTAAATAAATTACTACGCGTAGAGCCTGCTTTCTGTGAACATTGTAATTTGATGGCGTTAACACGAGAAGATGCTATTAGAATGCTCAATTTAATGTTTTGTCTTTAAAAAAAAATCTGTTCACACATTCGATATCCATTATTTCTGGATCTAAGTACTTAGGTATGTGCAGGTAATGTATTCACTATTAGAGAACTTTTGCCATCGTTTCGTCGATTAGCTTACTGTTATTTTACTAAAGTACAATAGACGTCGTATATTTAGTAACCTAATCCGCTTAACTGTTCTTAAAGAGGCATAAAGAACCTTGTAAGAAATCGACACGTGTTTTACCTCCCAATCAGGCATCCTCAGGATGACGATTGACTCGTTGCGAACCCAGACACGACGTGTTGCCACGTCAAGCATTGAACGCAGTACGCGTTTTTTACTGTAGTGTGCCTACTCCTTAACCATTGTCCTAAAATATGATGAAAGCTCATGATCCCAAAGAAATAAAAGCAATAATTTTATAGTCGCACGTATTGTGTGGTATGCGGGTCCATACAATACTTTACGAGGCATTTATTGAAAACAATGATGTCTTTCTACGACCCCTTTAACACTCATGTGATGTGTGTGACGGGAATAAAAGGTTCCTGTTTTATAACGATTTTACTTCTTTTTTTTTTTCGGAAGGTTTACCGACCAATAATATTATAGTAACAATAATATTTAACTAAATTGCTAATTACAAGCCCCCACAGATAAAAAGTTAGCCTAACACATTCAGTGCCGGGAGCCCTCCTGGAGGGTTCACCTAGTCGCATATGGGATGCCGGGAGCCCTCGCCAAGGGCTCATTTTAAATGAAGGTTTTTCTTAGAGAATGCGGCATTATAAACCGTGAAAATAAAATATGATGTGTATTTTAACAAAATTTATTAGTATATGCGTTGGTTTTAAAATCCCATTTTATTTATTTTTATTCACGGTTAGCGAGAATACCCCCTGAAAACAATATTTTACTTCGTTATACAGTATTTTATAACACGGTTTTAAACCTAATGCCGCTGACCGTCCGCGATGGTTAACTTTAGCGCAACCGTAATGCCGGCAACCCTCCCGGAGGGTTCACTTCCAATATGTTAATAAAGTATGCAAGCAGTAAGTTTGATAGCTGTAATAAAAGGGACTCCGATTAAAAAATACTTAAGTAAATGTACGACTTGAATGCACCCAAATAAAGATTAAACCTTTTTCTTTTAGTTTTACTGAATGTTTTATGGTTTGCGACCCTTTTCCTCAATAATAAATGCAGCTGGCTTCAACCATTTTGATGTACGAAGGTAGAATTAAAATAAGGTCATTTGTTTACGAGGAAAATGGAAATTTGTGTCAATTTTGGAGGGTGAAGAAGCCATAGGGCACGCTATGAGGAAAGCCAGCTGGCGTGATTCCCAAATTTTCGCTGTGAGAACAAAACGGAGATTATATTACTAAGTTTATCCATCACTTAAAAGTTAGCTGGTAACGTCCCGATAAAAGGAAGTTATTTTTCAAGACGACGAAGATTTACTTTGACAGATGATTATTATAATCATATACTAAGAGGGAGGTTTATGCTGATCGGTATCAAAGTTCAGAATGTATTCGAGCTTATCAGGAGTAACTCGTGACTATGGTAAAGGTTGTTGTACCTATGTATTTTTTAGTTTGTTGTAATTTGAGTTTATTTGTTTGTTACGCTTTCACGCTAAAACGGGTAAACGGATTTGGATGAAATTTGGCACAGGGGTAGACCTAGACCTGGAGAAGGACATAGGATACTTTTTATCCCGATATTCTCACTGAATCGAGACTTATGCGAGTGAAACCGCGGCGTGGAGCTAATTGCTTATTAATTTGACATATTACGTCAATTTACCGGATAGTATAACCATTTCAAACAACTCTCAAAATGACAGTTGTGATTTGAATGTACAGACAATTTAAGTTGGTAGCCGTCGAGGTAGGCCGCGGCGAAGGTGTTGTGACGATCTAATCATGTTTGCGGGGTCAACATGGCTAGAAATCGCACAAAACAGAGGCATTTGGAAGGAAAAAGGGGAGTCTTTGCACAGCAGAGGGATACAATATAGGCCAATTTGATGAATAATATACAGGGTGGTAGGGAGACATCGACGCGAAAACTGTTGACTCTGAATCCCAAAGCGCTGAAATTTTTCGTCGGTTATTAAAAAAAAAAACTGCTATTTCAAAGAAAAGTGCAATAGAAAAGGTCAAAATGAATGGAACAGCAGATTTTTTTAAATAATAAACGTCCATAATCTTCAACGTAGGGAGGTCAGAATCATGTTCTGAATCCATGGTATCAGTTTTCGCATCGATGTCCCTGCCACCGTGTATTTCCCTAACTTTAGGACATGGAGACATGTACAAGCAGATTGAAGATGGGCTAACATCTGGCAAATGGCAACCATTCATGAAATCAGCAAGACGTCCTTTCTATAAAACTACATATCGTCGTTTATACCATAGATATCCGTGGTTTATACAGAAAGTGGGCAACGTCGCAAATAGCTGTCAAATATTTCGCTATTTTGATTAATTTGGCAATATTACTCTATGGAAATAAGAAATATGGCTAACTAGTGAACTAAAATATTGATTGGTATATCATGGTTGAAGACCGACCCGTGCGGCTGTTATTATTTAGTCACGAGCTCGTCGTATAAAGATCATAAAATCATCGAATAGAAAGCCTTAGCCAATCTTAAAGCACTTTGCAAAAATATTGCTTCAAATATTTGTAGCAATATCTTTAAAAAGCTTCTGAGTACTAAGAGAAACCATTGTATTTGATCGTGATAGGTTACCTAATCTAAGTTTTCTTCGGCCATTCATTCGTTTTAGTTTCTCTTGCAATTTATATTTTAAACGTCTTTATGGGTTATCTGATTTTGTTCGGTAGGTTGAAACTTTTTGAATTCTATGTTTAATTTCTTAGGTTGATTACTTATCATAACTGCCCAAATTCAAATTCAAAAGTCATTTATCCAAAATAAGCTTAGAATCAGCACTTTTCAAACGTCAAAATTACATAAGACAGTCCCTCAAAAAGCCCGCCCTTCACCACTTCCTAGTGCTTAGCTGGGAAGAAGAAGTGGCGCAACAAACTCCCGAGCAGCACAGCTGTCTCTTCTGCCCCGTTGGTCTAGTGGCCGCAAGCGCTACTGCTGAGCATGAGGTCTTGGGTTCGATTCCCGGGTCGGGCAAAGTGTTATTGGGTTTAACCATCTGGAAATTTCTCAGTACCAGCCCGGAGTTTGAATTTGTGCCCGGTTGATGGCAGTAGACTCAACCCCTATTACATGGGACTTCATGACTGTGGGTGTACTATAGGTGTACCTCTGCCTAACCTTTTGGGGTATACAGGCGTGATGTTGTTATGATTACTTATCATTCATCGTTCGCTGTGAAAACAAATGATGGAAGGCGATTCAGTAGCCCAAGATAGTTGCCAATCAGCTTTACTTTACTACAACATAGTATGATTTAATTGCTTCATAAACCTTAAACACAACGGGTCTCTTTCCTGTATTCGTACACACCGCGAATAGCAAACGTTCATCCTTAATCTAAGCCTTACAATGACGTCAGATAAAGGTATGTAGTGGCAAAGTGACGGAGGACCGGCAGCCGTCAATTAGATGGCCATAAATCCGCATTTCAATAATCCTAATGCGACGCGCACGCCTGTCGAGGAAGCATTAAACCATGTCCAAAATGATTTGAATTTAGCGAGGAAACGTCACTGGTGTACGCGTCAGTGTTGCCATATTGTGTGACAGTTTATAGTTTCTATATTCAAACATTCAAGAAAAAATGGCCAGTCCTAAGTTGTTGGACAATCAATGAATGATGTAAGACATGCTTGCTTTCCTTATAGTGGGTTAGTATCTACCATTCATGGAATTGTATTGATATGCAGTATATTTGCACTGCTGAATGCTTTAGTGTATTTACTATTTAGTAGGTACGTTTACAAATATAGCTGTAGTGAAAGAACTGTTTAACCGTCGAATAGATAATAGTACTCTTTAGCTTCTAGAATCCATTCGGTTAACCAGCATTGAATAAACATTTCCTGAAATCGAACGGCGTAGCAAGTGGCACCATCTAGTTTTGTTACTAGAATCACCGAAAAGGTCGGATAAGGGTGACACTGGCTGGTGACAGTCACTCTAGCAGAGCGTCGCATCGATGGTTGCGTGGCGACTGTCATCTCATGACAGAGAGATGATGTCAGGGGAGCCGCTGTCTTACCACGTCCACGACGAACTGCTATATTTCAGCGCAATCCTGATAATATTTAAGCTGCTGAATCACTAATACTATGACCACTTCTGGTTATGGCTATCCTGCGCCGTTAAATTAATTTGCGATCCCTTCTAGGAATTTATAAGTTTACTAATGAGGCTTCAAAGTTAACGATACTCACGCAAAACATTTGGAAATTCTCTCCAAGAAAAGAATTAAAAAAATGCAACTTAATTATATATTTCAAAGGTACATCGTTGACAACACCGACGTTGCGTAGACACTGTCCTCGGCAGGACATGCCCGGCATAGTAATGCAAACACTCCTAACTGTAATGATATGTTAACTCAACGATTAATGTGTCACCATGTGTCACACTATCAATCGTGGCTCGTTTGTTTTGATTGAGAGCCCCTGTCATTTACTTCGTTGTCTTGTTTAGGCTTACATTTAGCATTTCTAATTGTTGATTTAATAAACAATGAATGTCGTACGTTAACTGTCGAATTGATTGAGGAATTACATCGTTAAATATTAGGACACATTAATGATTATTGATTTATAACTTTGTCTATCAATTAAATTATGAATTCTTTGAAAAAAAGGTAAGTATCGCGACTTACCAAACTCTTTTATCAGTTTCTCAATAATAAAGACTAGCGTCCAAGTATGTTCAAAGCAACACAATACTTAAACATAGAGTAAATAAACTCCAACAACAGATTTGAAAAAACATTTTGATACACAGAGTTTTTTATTTTTAGACTTCAAGTTCAGTCATTTTAGTACATTTCGTTGTAAATATTGACCCAGACATTCCTACCGTATCTAATGTGTTAGTGTGTGTCCAGAAAATCGTGTGAAGTGTCAAGGTAAGTAAGCTGGTCGTGACTTAGACAGACTGTGACACTATGTTTACACTTTTCATTTCACTTTACCAGTCAAGTCATATCAATGTCCCGTATGTACATAAGTAAGGATTGGATAACACTTCATGTATGTATGCTGTCTTCTCTTCTCCCTTACCGGGGGGTTACAGGGTATTTGCCACACTTTCTGGGAACCTAAAGCCTAAACCTAGAGTTTCCTAGAAAGCTTAAATACCAGAAAAGTAGTGAGGAGTGGAAGTACTATAGAAGAATTTCATATCTAAGCAGTTTGAAAACAAAATCCCGTGAACACGATGACCACATTTGTTACCGCGCCGGTTCTATAGCCGCCGAGCGCTGCAAGCAGAAATAGTCCTTACGGTGTTTAGATATGAAGTTCTTCGATGGTACCTTGTTGTATTTTGTATGTAGGTAGTGTGGGTACCTTAGTCATTTGAGAGACCCTTAATTTTAGTCCTTTTTACCCGACTGCGCGACAGGAAAGACAGGGTTATTATGTTTTCGAATAAATGACTTTCTTTTGAGCTCTGACGCAAAATGAGAATTATATAAAGGTTCTACCTACCTATCAAAACAGCATTACAATATTTAAACCAAGTTTGTGGTTTAGAGAAACCTGTTTCGAGAACTCCTATACATACATCCAATTTTGACATCTAAAAGGTTGCAAGTGCATTTCAAGTTTCAGTGTGGCAGGTTCTTAACAAAGGCCCGACGCAAGCGCCGCCACTGGCATTCTCAGCCTATTCTGAGTCAGGTACAAGTTTAGAGACCACGCTGTACATAAATCATTGTCTTAGTAGGTACATACAGTGAACTTTTAACCATGCAGCTGCAACGGTAATCAAGTAATAGATACCTACTTTTGCTATAGTTCTAACTTATTTTTCTTCACGCATAAAGAATAAAATCCCGGGATCCCGGAATCCCGACTGTTTTCTGACCCCGAAAATCCCGGGATTGTACTCGGCTAATCTCGGGATATTCGGGATTGCCACAAACAGGTCTAGTTTGCATTCCGTAGTTCGTTACGCCTTGACAATGAACTTGCCTGTTTGAAAATGGAGGAGTTGGATATCACTTAGAAACAGCATATAAGTATCTATTGTCTATTCCTCAAACCAGAGTAGAACTAGAGCGAGCGTTTTCAGCTGCTGCTTTTGTTGGCCATATACTACGAAGCAGGCTTGGAAGTCAATCATTGGATGCTTTGATATTTCTGCGATTGTATTTTCGAAATCCAATTTTTTTTTTTGTTTTGTCTTTTTTATTTTTTACAAAAGTATAAGTAGCTTTTTTCTTTTTTCTTTTCTTGCTATATTGTGATTTGTGTTGTGCAACAAATTAAAAACATTTTATAAGAAATTACTCAAGTTTTTTTCATTTGAATAATTAGAAACCACAATCCCGGGTTAGCCCCGGGATCCCGGGATTGAAGAACATGCTCGGGATTGTATTCTCTAACCACGCATACGAATGAAAATACCTCCCCGTTTTTTATTTGCAACCTACTGCAAAGGCTTTTAATACCTACATCTTTTTTTTTGAATAAATTATCTGTGGAAGCTTCTCTCTGTAGCAAAAAGTCAGAAAATAAACATTCAAATTAGATTAGGTCTTAAATTAACATACGTATAAGTACCTGCTGCATTTTCATTAGGTAAATCTGTATTTACATAGTTGGAAATTCTGAATCTGAACAGTACTCGTAATTGGAAGGCTGTACAACCTTTCAGTCATAAATTAAATTGCATTTAAAATATCGAGGTAGGTACCTACCTCGATATTTTAAATGCAATTTAAGGGGTAATTTTGTATTTTAATTAAATAATTTACATTCCATATTAGTACGAAAATTTTACGTAAAACTTTGTTTATATAATGAAAATTGTTAGGTTCAACAACGTAAAATTAGCAGTTTTCAGCCATTTAATCAGAATTTTATCTGTGTACAATAAACCTTAAGGGCTTTATCACACTGGCGATTTACGGGCGTGTTTCCAGCGAGGCGATTTTTCAACGCGCTTGCTGCGTGTGCGTGGCGCGCCACGTGTGCGTAACTAACTAAAGTGATTAACGTTAGTGTACAAGAGCGAGTGAGACAAGCGAGTTTACAATTTTATGAAAACGCGGAGAACACGTCGTGTATTCGCAGCTAGCTCGCTTCGCGCCCACGGAGAGCGCGCTCACAAATTGCCTCGCTGGAAACACGCTAGCAAGTCGTCAGTGTAACAACCTGATAACGCTCTAACTTCACATTTCGTCAGGACAATGATACTGAATCTTGCATACTTATTAACTACATAATGATTAGGTATTATGTAATACATTGCTTTCCTAGACACGCACTTGGGTTTCTAGACAATCACAACATGTCAGTTAGATCGTAAAAATAACAATGGAACGAAAACTCGCTGCACGGCATTGAAGGCCTCGTTTCATAAAAAAAAATTGCAGCACCGTACACGTGATAGAAGTGAAACTTCATACAACATAAAGAATAAGAGAGATTTAGTGTGAGAAACAGAGAGAGTTATATCTCTCTTCTCTGTCATGTAATGAAATGTGCCTAAATGTGACTCGTCCTTTGAAATTTCGCTCACAATTCTCGTCAAATTATCGAATGTCCGCTTAAAGAGTTTGGCTTCGCTCATACTCATCCATAGTTTGAACTCGCCCGCTTTTTATATGCCTATCAGCTGCAAGGGTACTAGTTTCAATTCAAACCAATAGAACACGACAAACGGTGTTCCTTTTTCAAAACCGGTTAGCAACTCAAATCGCTGAAACATTTGCCATCGTTATCCTTTAAGATCTGCCCATACGGCTACTAAAACTGGATAAAAACTCAACAGTCAACATCGATAAGATTGCCCACACCTGTATGGTAGGCAGTGACATTATTACTGGAATCCTGAATGATGGTCAGGGGATAAAAAGTGAACGGTACAGTAATGCCGCTTGACAGCATAGTGAGGCGCCTCGCAGGAAATATATACAGTCATACGTACTGACCGTGACTACCGAAGAGGTTTTATTCTACTTCATCTGGATGTTTATGGAGTTTGAGACTTTATTTGGCAAAGTAAAGAGGTCGGTTGTTTGTAGGATAACGTTTTTCGGTAAAAAAAACGTTACCAAAGTTCGTTTGTTTGACAGAAATGGTATAGTTTCATAAAGTTTATGTTTTAATAAAGTTGTAATTATTTAAATAGTTCTTTATTTTTAAACATATTTCATCTTTTGGTTTAGGATGGGTCTAGCCTTCCGTAAAATAAATGAAGATGGCCTAGGTATAACATCTATGAAGAGCTTTTGAAAATTGATTGGTTTTCCAGAATGCTAGTAGAATTACAAAAGTATTCTTAGAATATAAACGTTATCTACAATAGTAGAAATAACATTAATAAAAAACCCTTTTACCCTGTTTTCTCGTGGTTCTTCAAATACTTTTAACAGTTGACATTGTTCCAGTTGTTTCCAGTAATTGGAAAATGATTTTATGAAGAAAAAAAGTGAGCAACGATCTGGAATTTAATTTCTTTGTGAATGTTTTGTTTTTTCCATTAATTCGGTATAGGTAGGTAATGTTCTATGTTCTATGCTATGGGGTTTGGTTTTCGCACTTAGTTCTTCAGTGGACCATTGTGCGTGGGCAATAGCGGCCGTCGGTGGTTATTCCAACCAGCCCACCTCCCTCCAGAAGTTAATTAAATCTCCTGGTCTGTTCAGAACATCTGTGAAAGATCTGGGTGACCCGAGGGTTTTTGTTCTAATCTGGGTGACGCCTGTGCATTCAAAAAGTACGTGCGTGACTGTTTCCTCAGCCTCCATGCACGCCCTGCACAGAGGACTGTCCGTTATGGCTATTGTGTGTAGTGTTTGTTTAGCGAGCAGTGGCCCGTGATGGTCCCCGTCCCCAGGCGCAGGCCGTTCCTGTCCAGGTGTAGTAAACGCCGGATTAGCCTGGTATCCAAGGATGGCGTAGCTTTCTTGGACTGCTTGCAGCCCAGTGTCGAGGTCCACTAGTACTCCGCTTGAGTGTGGGTTAACTCCTGTAGCCACCTGCGTACGATAGGCTCGGGTCCACAGACAGCCGTGCTAGATCCTCGTCTAGCAAGGCTGCGTCGTTACTTAGCGATCCGCTGTATCCATTGCAATGTCACCGTGTTGCGGCTAGATACCGTTATTTGTTCTAGTGCATTGTGACATTCTAGTGTTAGCTTTGAGGTAATATATTTTTTCCGTAAGGATTGGAGAACTGAGGCGCTGTCGGAGTGTATGCGTATGTGTGTGTCCGTAACTCTCTTGGCTTTTAGGGCGTGGACCGCTTGTATGATGCCCACAGGCTCCGCCTGATAGACGGTGTTGAACATTCCCAGCGGGCTGGATATCTTTATGTTGATATCGTGTGAGAAGACTCCGACTCCAGTCCCGGAGTCGGTCTTCGCTCCGTCGGTGTATTACTCTCATCTCTATATAGGTAATATGATTACACCGAATCGTACAACATAATTCCTAATATACTCTGGTACATATATGACTACAATGGATTATTTAGTAAATACCTAGGATACGTTTACTAACGTAAACTACCGCGAAATGGGAAGTTCTACTGAATGCGAATGTTGCAATTTGTAATAAGCTAGAATTTGTGGTAGGTACGTATTCCGCTAACATATATTGTATTAGCTTCCGCCAGCGGCTTCACCCGCGTGATGTCTTTGTAAATTATAGCCTATGTTACTCAGTGATAATATAGCATTCTACAGGTGAAAAAAAAATCCAAATCTGTCCAGTAGTTTTTGAGTTTATTCATTACAAACAAAAATACAAAGCTATTCTTTTTTATTATTGGTGTAGATTTGCGATAAGCTTAATATACGAGGCTTCATTTGAATAATCCGCCATTTTGTATTTCAATTTGGCAGTTGGCTACTTTAAGCGATTACGCGGTAATTACGTGAATATAGCATTATTATTGATGATGTGTTCGATACAAAGTTATTGTGGCCACACAGAGTTACAGATTAATTAATATTATTTGAATAACCTGCTTTTTAAACCCCAATTGGCCCAATACACACAGAAACGAACGAATGCAATGAGAAACTTGTGAAAAGCAGGTTATTATAACATTGATATTTTGTCTGTATTGACTATAATAATTGGTAAAGGTTCGGTTCAACTAACTAGATTTGTTGCTTTAGCACTATAATGTTTCTGCTCACTCTCTCGACAGATTCGACAAAGGTGGGTAGGTATTCAGTCTTTTTTTTTATCTTCTTCTTTTCGTGTGGTTAGTGACTAACCACACGAAAAGAAGTCTAGTGACTAACTAAGTAGGTTAGTGACTGACCTGGTATCAGAGTTTTAAAGCCGCCCATGGGCCTCTGACTTGGCTTCACATACCGTCGAGAAATATCTCTCAGGCATCGGTATCCTCACGATGTTTTCCTTCACCGTTTTTGAAGTGAGTGATAATTATACAATACGTAACTGAGTCCGAAAAGTCAGAGGTGCGTGCTTTTTTTTTTGTATTGGTTGGAATAATAATTATTGGCCAGTTACTGGTCACGTTTAGGTATATCGCAAAAAAAATGGTTTTCATGATCTTTCAGAGTCATGAAGTTCGGGTGGTGGCCCTATATTAAAACAATAGATGGCTTTACGTCTTCTTTGCATTCGAAAGTATTAAAATTAACATCTTAAGCAGACATTCACACACTGAAATGAAGATTAAAATAAATCTTTCATGAAAATTACGACATTCATTTCTAAAACAAATTTCCGTGAAATTAGGGTTAAGAATTTGGAATTCCACTAACTTCCGTATAAAAACTGAACGAGGAAGCACTTTTTGCGTCCGGACAGAAACAATAATATTGTCCACCGCGTTCACCCACATTTTACGAGTGATCCCTTTTCTAGGAATCGTTAGTCACACATGTATGAGCCAATTCTTGTTATTTAGTAGCCGATACAATTACTGGTAGCACCTCTAGCGTGCTCAGAATGTGTAATGAAATTCAGAATGTGAACGGCTCTCGGGCTTTACTGTTTGCTAATCTGCCATATCATGATACTGCATATTACATACATTTTATTAGTGATATAGGGATATTATTATATTAAATTCATATTGTTCATGATGACCCTTGATTAACATTTACATTCAAATTGATTGAATGTAAATGTTAATCAAGGGTTGCTAACTTTATTTAGAAGAAATAAACTATTTCTGATTTCAGAGAGGGTAATTATAGAGTACTTATAAGAAATAGTATAACAGTATGTTATTTTTAAAACATAATTATCCTTAATTTTTGCGGATAATGGTGCCGATTCTCATGTCACAAATGCCTCTAAACTAGACTAAACATCAATAAAATTTAGTTAATTCCTGTCAAACGACGATTTCCCATGCTGAAATAGACTAAAGTGACACAACATAACTATATTTTAGTTTGATAGCACTAAGATAGTACCTAGTGAGTTTTTAATTTAGTGAAAATGGCAATTTTGCTATTCTGAATTTGACGTTTTTCACCTAAAATTTTTATTGTAAAAATCCAAACCAGACTAAATCTGAAATTTTTTAGGCGCGATTAAAAAGGTGTGGGATAAAATAAGTTGTCATGAACTAAAATTCACACCAACATCTCGACTTCACTTTTTTTTTTTTTTTTTTTTGCTTTCTATTTCGAAAATGGTGCGTCCTATCGCAAAAATAATGAAAATTTCGACCCCCTTTGTAAAACCCATAAACCCCTAAAAAAAAGAAAAGAGTCTCAGTGAATGCTGAATTAATTCAATTCAAATTAAGAATAAATATAGTATTTTAGCGTACCTACTCTATTTCTTTTGTAGATTTTAAAGTACGCCTACGCGATATAGAGCATAATTAGCTAAATTAGAGTACGGTTGGCAACCCTATGCACCCAATATTTGTTTCGCTTTGACAGCTACAAGTGTTACGCCATAGCCATTATTTTCTTTTGTTGCATTAGTTCATTGTTCACTTTACATGCACAAGTGTGGATACACCCTCATTTATGTACCATTGCGATCACGCATATCTAACCAATTTGAAAAGAAAATCCCGTGAACACGACCCTTTTTTTTTCGTAGGTAAACATTACTATAGCAGCTGAGCGCTGCCAGCAGGAATAGTCCTTACGGTGTTCAGATATACGTGTCCGCGATAGTACATATTGAAATATGAACGAAGTGTTCGTCTGTTTGATTTCTAACCAATATAGAACTTTAATATTACATTGAATACAACCAAACTAGGTATTCGAAGTTGAATTCAAATAAACCCAGTATATTTATTCGATAGTTTCGAACTGACTGCTATAACATACGCTGAGCTTTTCCGGATGAGAAAATTTTGCCAAGCACTACGCCCCTACCCCATTCAGGCTACTTTACATAAAAGCATTTGGCAAAGGTAATACCTATGAGTGCCATAGAGATGTTGCTCCCAATCGGCGCAAGGAAAAACATTTGATACTTTCTTTTTTTTAGTTACCAGCAAATTAACTTTAGAAAAAACAAAGTTCTTTTGCCACTAACAAGCTAGGGGTGATGCTACGAAAAAGAAAGTCAGGACTAGACTGAAACGTGTTAGTGTGCGGGGAAACTGTGATTACTTTTATAAAATAATGTTCGCGGCTCGATAACTCGAGCTATAACGTTAGAGTTAACATCTATTAACGTTATTAGCTGGCCGTTAGCCAGCTATATCAAGTGGTTATCGATCGGCGATTTCTTCACTGGCTATTACTAGATGATTACGATATACTACCGCCATTACGAGCGATTTAATGTCAATTTTGTGCTAAATAGTCTACAAAACATCGCGGCGGGCAGTCTATAAATTAATAATTACCATAGATTAGTGTCCCAGTGTTTTATTCATAAATGTGATAACGGCTGTTTTATGATCGAGTCCGTGTGTTGATATGCAAATATTCAAAGATGTTGACGTTTGATGTCGCGATGTTGAGATGAATTAACAACACATTCTTGTATCTAAACGAACGATCGATCAAGAATGAAGTTATGCAATAAAAGATACATTGTTGTGGTTATTTTTTGTTTATAAATATCGATCTGTAACGGGTAGCGCGTTATTAACGTATTATTTTGGCTTATTGGCACGCGTCGGTTTCAGATTTCAACAACGTTCTAATTTTAAAATTGTGTTTTGCTTTTTCACGTGGGTTATGTATGACAGAAATACATAGGCTGAGTGGAGAAGTGCTTTCGCTTTTGAAATGCGTTTAGAACGTTGCAATTTAAAATAATATTCCGTGCCGCCTAATAAAACTCTTGGTTCGTTAGAACATTTTCATTTTAATTACAAATTGAAGGCAGTCTTTATGTTTGGAGCGTTTGAAAACAATTTAACTTGACTGTCCGACCGACTGTAGGATAGGTAATGTTTAATTTGGTTCAGAGCTATAAAAGCAGGAATTTTACGCTTAGAGCTCTATATACCCCGAAGAGATTAACGTAATAATAAAAATACTGTTTTTCTTTTACATTGAATAAGTAGTACATGGTACATTTATTTATTCATATTAGCTATACTTACTTTGGCCCGCGGCTTCGCCCGCGTGGATATCGGAAATTATCCCACGGGAACGTACTACTGGAATTAAAAGTACCCTATGTGTTAATCCAGGTTATAAAGTATCTATTTGCCAAATTTAATTCAAAGTCATTCAGCCGTTTTGGCGCCAATACGGAACAGTACATCCAGACAATCAGACAAAAAATGTAAAAACTATATTTTCAGCATCACACTCGATCCTTTCCCACTCCTCGTAGCAATTACCTACTTGTGTGAATATATATTCAATGTTTTGATTTCGTTACTATTTTATTTATTATTATATGTACTTAAGTATAGATGTTATATTTGGATTAGTAGGTAGGTACTTGAAGTACATACTCGTGAAACAGAACTAAAAAATGACATGAGACGTGAGTTGTGTTCACGCCCTTTTAATTTATAGGACGTAAAACTTTTATCTTAGATTTAATTTATTATCACGCTAACTTTGATGTCAGCCATGCTATTCTGTTAACATCTCACCGTGAAAACTTGGGTGAAGTGAGCTGTCAATAGTGTCAATCCCTGTGGAATGACAGCTCACTCCACGCTCACTTCACCTAAGTTTTCACGGTAAGATGGTTACAGAATAGCACTGCAGTTGTTTTTTTTATGCATGCGACATTCAAGAGTATGTCTTAAGAGATTTGCATTCAAAAAAAGAACACATAGACGTATGCATAGTTTGGGACTGTTTTTTTTGGTTTGACTAGAGACGAACCATGGAATTAGTATGTACTGAGACAAACCTACTTTACCCTAACACAAACCATTAGTTTTATTTTTTTAATTGGAGCTAGCCTGTTCAGGCTCCGATACATAAAAGGTCTAATGTAGCTAAGTTTTACAGCTCCAAATGCACATGGATTGTTTGCGCAGCGCCAGGGATTAGATATTCTATAATCATACCGTTAATGAAGTCGATCATGGAACTCGCAGTGTCTAATCAAGATAACGAGGTGGTCCTAATTCGTTGTCTATGAACTAATAATCTGTGAGTGACTAATCTGAATGATTGAGATCTTGAATACCGCTGTTAGCACATAAGTAGTAACTTAACGGGGTCTAGTCGAAAAAAACAATATCAACATCAACCTTTTCCTAGACTTTGTTAAAAAAAATACTGGCAGAGCAAGTCCCCATGCGCGTTAAAAAAAAAACAAACCTCTGTTGAGTTTTTTAAATCTTTTCTTTTTTTTTACAGGTTGCCAATATGGCGGCACCGTTGCATCTACAGCTGTTTCTGGCGATGTTCGTGCCAGCGATAGCACGTGAGTATATTTTATTTGAAACTGGCGTCCCACACCTGCTGTGCACGGTTTTTACGACTTGACAAACCATGGAGATTTCTTTAGTAACTACATGTAAGTTTATTATTACTAATGTAGGGCATGTAGGTAGGTATTATATATAAACCTTGCGGAAGAGGAAGAGATTTCTTTAGAAATAAGCATCACCTTTGTACGTATTTTTCTGTTCCTTTTTTTCTTGTCTGTTTATATGTGTGTATACATAAAGCTTTGTGCAGACTAGCGCGACGCGACAGCGCGACGCGACATCGGTTATTGTTATACCGTCAAGTTTTCTTAGAAATTGTATTGTTCGAGTCGCGTCGCGCCGTCGCGTCGCGCTGGTCTGAACGAGCCTTTAACCGTTAAATAACATACTGGAAAGTTTAAATTCACTTACATCAAATATTCACAAACTAGATTTGAATAATTACATTAATAAAAGCATTTTAACTTTACTAACATAGGTACAGAAATATCGCTAACGTTCAAAACAAATTGCTGGACCGCGACGGTACCTACACGCCACCAATTACGAGCAAGTCAAAGGAAGTCTTAAAGTTAATTCCTTTTGATTATCATTGCGTGGTTATAAAGGTCTGGTATGGCGTGAAAAGGAAGATGAATGGTTATGTACGAGGTGTAAAACGATAAGATTTTTTTGTCTATTTTGGAATTGTAACAGGCAGGACAAGCTCCCGGATACCGCAGGTAGCTACGCACACAGCGACACAGGCTTATGGCGGCGAAACGACAAAAAAATATTCAGAGTCCGGGTTCTGTCGACATTTTATACCGCAGTTCCCACTAGTAGGTAGTAAAAATATATATGAAAAATAAATATATTATTTTATAATAAATATGTACTTATATTATTTTATGAAAAATATTTCATCCATTGACAAATAAACAATCGCAGTCTCTTTGACAATGATTTATTTTACTATTATTAACAAAAATACAGGCTTTACTGTTTTGATTATTTCTGGGCTATATATTCGTTTTATTATTTCATAGTAGAGTAGGTAAATCACGTAAATGTCACTTATTATCTTTTTGTTTATTCAAATAATGTTTTGAAATGCAAATGGATATAAAACAAGACTTGATATTTGCGCATATTGAATTTGTTCACATGTAAACCAAATATGGTTGAATAATGAATAGGCAACTTTATGCGTATTATGAACTGTTTACGCAAAACATAAAACTTTACGTAATAATCCAGACAGCTTATATTTTACGAAAAGGTCACTAAGTCCGTTCAGTTTCGAAGGGAACCCAAAAAAGTTTGAAGTCTGTTTGTGTGGGTGTGTGCCGAACAAATTTTACGCTTACTAGTCATTATATTGTCCAAGTATTTGTGTGAAGTCATTAGTACCACCTACTCGTTTAGGATTTGTTATATTTTTTTCTTCTATTTCCGTTCATTCCCGACAGCGGCCGAACTAGTTTTGATTCGAAACGGCTCGTTCAGAAATTGGATTTGGTCACTAGCAGTTGATTAGACGTCCAACATCGGAGTGTTTGACGTTTTGCGTCAAGTTTAGAAATTGTTGACGTTTGTTTCTCAAAATACGTTGTTGTTTCCCTGGATATGTTTACATTGAAAGCCTTTAACATTGTTTTGATTTGGGGTTTAATAATAACAGGAGGATCTAGCACTGACTGGTACGAGCTACTAGGATACTCGATGTGTTAATAAAATATCAATATTCAGGATCAGTGATTTCATAACCAGACCAGATTGACCACTAAGAAACCTTTGTTCACCTATGATTCTGAGGTCAGATGGCATTCGTCAAAGGGCAGAAATACTCGCCGAGGTCAAGCCATACTTTTTTTGCAAAAACGAAACAGTAAACTTAATAACAGTCAGGGTCACAGAAAATCCAAACATGCAGAAGATATTAAATGCATTTCGCTTTAAAATTTCACTACATTTCTCACTTATCTTTATTGAAATTAATGTTGAGTACGAGAGCTTATTCCGCCTGCATGATAATTATTAAAAATGCAATATCATTAAACATTCCTTTCAAAATAACGACCGCACGAATCACGATATGAAATGCAATGTGCATTAATATTATTATTCATTTATTATTTACGAACGTGATTCGTACGCGAGCTCTGAAACATTCATTTGGCTCAAAAGCTTGATTAACAACCCTCTCAACTGAACAGTTATCTTAGAGCTTAGAATTTTTAGAGCGTTCAGATATTATTGATGATTATGCTGATTAGATGATAAGAAAAGAGGGAGATTCAAGAAAATATTGATATATTGTTTGAAAGATGATATGGCTAGAAAGGAAGTGAATACGAATGATGCCTGGGTAAAAAAAAAGGAATTCTATCTTTATAAATATTAGACACGTATTTTTTGCTTTATCATATCTACTAGCTACGCCCAGCGGTTTCACTCGCATAAGTCTCGATTGCGTGGGAATATCGGGATAAAAAGTATCCTATGTCCTAACCCAAGTCATGGTCTACCCATGTGCCAAATTGCATCCAAATCCGTTCGGCCGTTTTGGCGTGAAAACGTAACAAAGAAACTCACTTTCGTAGTTATAAATCATATCTATATATCTATGAATAAAAAATGACTTGGATAAAACGGATTCAACTAGGGGATTGGGGCTCGCTACGTCAGTATAAAATCTACATAGGCGTGACGTCATGCCATATTTTAACTCAATGTATCGCCGTATTTTTTTAATTACGTTAAAAAAGAAAAAAATATCAATCCAATACTTTGAATAACTATCATGACGGACAAAAAAATTTTTTGTTTTCAAGCCTCATTCCTATTCTGAGTTATCGGTTAACAGAAATGGAAGAAAAAGCAGTGTTGCGGCGATCTCAAATGAAATGGGATGAAGGGCAAAACATGATGGATTTTTAGTAAGAAATAAGATGAACTATTTATTAAAGCATTTGTCTTGGTCATGTGACATTGACATTTTCACAAAATGTAGTGACTTACTAATTTATTCAACGAAACCTTGAGGTCTCTCACCGTACTAACACAATCATGTAAATAGGTCCATGCAAATGCGGTTTTGTTCATTCCTCAAAAGATCTTCGCGGTTACCATAGTAACAAGTCATTGGCAATCCCAGAGACCATCATATTTCGTAGTGATGCTGTTACAAACCGGTTTTCCATCGGAATGCATGTGAACGTTACTAGTTGCGTTTCCCTATGGCGTCTAAGGCCTGGGGACCTACCACCATCTCTAAAGCAGTATTATTATAATATTACTTTAGTGTGGGAAAGAGACGAAGCTCTACAGCACGCGTAGCATGACCACCATATAAACGTGTTTTGTCGACAGAAGAATAGACAAAATGACAGATTGTGATTGTTTATGTGTCATTTTGTCTATTCTTCCGTCGACAAAACCCGTTTCTACGGAGTTCATGCTACGCGTGCTGGACGTTTAGCTCCACCTCTTTCCTCCACTGAAGTAAGATTAATATAATACTGCTTTAGAGGTGGTGGTAGACCCCCAAGTGCGTATCTTAAAATATATTAATTATATATAATTCGGGATATTTTAAAATAACATACCGAAAGCACACCTACACGTTCGCGTGCACACTCATACCCTATACCTACACTACACACACCACACATATTCACGTCCTATACATACACTATATACACCACACATATTCGCGTCCTATACATACACTATATACACCACACATATTCGCGTCCTATACATACACTATATACACCACATAAATCCACACCCTATACCTACCCTACAATGACTACACACACCACTTACACACACTCACTTAAATCACTAACTCGTCAAGTTTTAGAATTAAGTAGTTTCTTTCATAGAAGTCTTTTAATTTTAGAACTTTGATGTATGTGATTTGTAAGTTTCTACACCTAATGTAGCACGGAAGAGCACTGATTTCCAAGATACAGGTTTTTACCTAGTTTGGAATTCAGAGTTCATATAGTTTTGCCGTCTACTCACTTACATTTTGTACCCTCTAGTTATTAGAAATATAACAGTCGGTCGATTCTGCAAAAATATCAACGTGCAACTTAGGTGAAGTGAGCGTGTAGCTGTCACTGTCACAAATCGACCGGCAGGATGCTAGGGATTAGCTCTATTGACAGCTCACTTCACGCTCACTTCGCCTAAGTTTCACGGTGATATTTTTACAGAATCGACCGGCTGTGTTAGGCTATATTTTATTGACTCTAAATAAAAAAAAAATAAAAAAATATATCTACCATTCGTCAATGATGGACTTGTGGAGTTTTGTAATGCGTTAAAACGGAATTTGCTTTTACGTAGGAGGTATGGAAATAACTATGAAAAGACGTAGCAGCGGGTTTATGACCAAAAGTACCTCGTGTAAAGTGCAAGTTTATGTTTTGTATAAATTAACATAAATAGGATCTAGGATGTAGGTAGCATAGAGACGAAACACAGTTTAGTCCTTAAGATACAAATCTACACTATTGTTTTTTAATTTTATTCAGTTTTTATTCTTGAGCTATAAATAATTTTTTGCTAACGAAATAATAATTATAATCAATTAAAAATATAATAATGCTTGTGGCAGGAAGTAAATCATCTTTTATAGCGTAGGTAGAGGCTGACTGGTATAATCATACTTATTTTAAAATACATAAAATCATGCGAGCAGTAGATTTACAGGTGCGAAACACGTAAGCCATCGCCGAGCTTTCAAAAAAGCTTTAAGTGGTGGTGAACTAGATCTATCTAAATAATCAAATATCCCAAACATCCCAAATATCCCAAACATCCCAAACATCCCAAACATCCCAAATATGTAGGTATGGGAAATAACACATACATATTTGGGATATTTGGGTAATAAAAAAAAAGAAAAAGTAAATATGTTTGTGTGTATGTGTTTGTCCCAAATATGTATGTCCAAATACAGTGTAAAAGGTCTCACTAACTTCTCTATTCTTTCTATCGAGAGAGCAGTGGTGGCCCAGTGGTAAAGGCTCCGACTGACGAGTCGTAGGTTGTGTGTTCGAACCCAGGCATGAGCTTTACTTTGTGTAAATAATTTCATCACCACTGCTCTCAAAACGGTGAAGGAAAACATCGTGAGGAAACCTGCATGTCCTAGAAGCAAAAATTTCAAGACATGTGACATCTACCAACCCGCACTGGGCCCGCGTGGTCCATTACAGCCCACTCCCTCACGAAGAGAGGAGGCCTGTGTCGCAGCAGTGGGAATATTATAGGCTGATTATACTATAACTTAGCTTAGATAACTAAACGGTTAAACAATATAACCACAAGCTTTTCAATACAAAATAACCATTACAAATCGTAAATACAGTATTTTTATTCTCTCGACAACGAGATGAAATTTTAAAAATTCTCCATAAAGTTACGGTCAATGACTGACGGGACTGAAATCACATAAATTGGTGCCCGACAACAAAGAAAAATAAAATGTAACATCTCAATTACTGAATGCATTTCAATATAAACTTATTGACACATAACATAAGGTCGTAATTGGTATGCGTGGTTTATTATTATGAGCTTATTCCGCTGGAGTCGGATGCGTCATTCGAGATCGAAATGTGTGGGTAACAAGGTATCAAGGACGGCAAGATTTCTTTTTTTATTGTTGTGGCCAGTCTTTTGGTATGCAAATAAAAAAAAGATTCTAATTGTGTTCCTTTTGATCTAGAGAATTACTGATTATGTGTGTATTGATTATGGAGATTTGATAAATGATGTGAAAATGTTTGTTCCATTTTCGAAACTCCATTTACAAAGTTCTTAGTAGGTCTGTGTGTAGTGTTCATGTAATCCGTTTTGTATTTACGTTCAAAGGAAGATATCGGTGGATCTTGCGGCTGCAGTTTCATTTCGAACTTCTTACTTAGAACTTATCCTAAACTTGTACGAAGCGCAATAGGCTAATTTGATAGTACGTTACCTTTGAAACCGTCGAAGCTGCATTCGATGTCTAATACACTGCAAGTAATGTGGTTAGTTCTCTTCATTACCTTTACTTGGGATAATGTCTTCTATGCAGGTAAAGTCAAGCTAATTGACTGCCAATTTAAATTGTCTGTATATTCCAATCACAACTGTAATTCTTTGACAGTGTATGAAATGGCTTTAACAAGGCACATAGATGTAGGGTGTATTTCGCGCGCTCTCTGTTGCACAGCGAGACGTCGAGCGGTGTGCAAGATAGAGCGCGCAAAGTGTAGTTCGCTTTATCGCGACAATTTAGCTCAAGCGTTAAGGCTCGTGCAGACTGGCGCGACTTGTAGCGCGACGCGACTCCGGTAATTGTTCTACCGTTAAGTTTTCTTATGCTGGGGCCACATTGTCGCGATAAAGCGAACTACACTTTGCGGGCTCTCTCTCGTACACTGCTCGAAGTCTCGCTGAGTAAAAGCGAGCATCAGAAACAGTTTTATTGTAGTCACGTCGTGCCTGTTTGTGAGAGCTTTTACAATTAGTTTTCCTGAATGTTCATTGTACCTATATTCGTGCTTTTGTCACGCTCTATCTTCCGGCTCAATATACGCTTTGACCGGTTTTCAATATCCTCTACAGAAATTCTTTTTGCTCCATGCATCCGTCACGACGTGGATACAGCATCGCTTGCAGTATTATTATTTTATAAAGTGGAATATCTGCTTTCTTCGAAAATATTGAGAAAATAATATAGGTGTTTTTAAAATATGCTTGTAGTAGAGCTCCTTGTTAAAGAATAAAAGGAGACATAGTTTTGTTGATATGCTGAACATCTTTACGATTTGAACGGAATGAGTGCACGAGTGAATGAGTAAGTACATTTACAGGCACGTGAGACATTTAAATTTTGCCTCAAAAGTTGGCAACGCATCTATTCTATCTGCATTTATGCTACAGATGTCTAAAGGCGGTATTAACCACTTTCCACCAGGGGGCCTACCACCACTTCTAAAGCAGTATTATTTTAATCTTACTTCAGTGAGAGAAAGAGATGGAGCTATACGTCCTGTAGAGCTTCATCTCTTTCCCACACTAAAGTAATATTAAGATAATAGGTACTGCTTTAGAGGTGGTGGTAGGCCCCCAAGTCGGCTCAGCTTGTTTGTCAGCAAATTACAAAAAAATACTGTTTCTCATTTTCCAAAGATAATTTCACAATTTATACTCTCTTCCAGAACTCGAGATGAGGTTCTCAAAATACCCCGAGTCGGTGATAGCCCCCCTTGGAGACAGAGTGACGTTCGAGTGTGAAGTCAACGTGCCAGGAGAGCGGTTCGTATGGCGATGGAAACCTGATAGGGATGGCGATAACTGGGCTGAAGTGGAAGAGGGAGAAGGCAAGAGGATCATACCAGGGTTGCCGGGAAGAAGTACGAAAATGGAGATAGAAGTTAGGATGAATATGGAAACTACTTGGTATCAGGTATGGATAATTGGAATAACTTTAAAAAACACCAAAAATTTATCAAAACAGAGCTATACGAAGTCCTTTCATTAACTTGATCGATAGATAGGATATCGTCGGAAAAGACGGGGCTATTCAATGCCGCCCATGGGCGTGTGACCGGCAGTTTTTTTCTAAATATTCATGAAAAATTATCGAAAATTAACTATATTCTTCATGTTATTCAATTTTTTTTTTTTTGAGTAGCCTTTGTGATATCTCCGATGTTATTAGCTCAATTTGGATTCTGATTATTATTTCTAAAAGCTTATGAGTTATTTTATCCGATTAACTTAAAACGGAGGTGAATACATGTTTTCTAAAAAAAAAAACTGTACTTATTTATTTAAAAAACCACATGTGTAAGTCTATAGAAACAAGAAAAAACATTTTTTTTGGTAGGCCCTTGATTTTTGATAGACCTTGTAAAGTTAGAAAAAATCAGTAATATTCAGAAACATACGGGCGGTCACATGCCCATGGGCGGCGTTGTATAAACCGTTCGCCCCATTCGTGTTGACACAGAAATACTATCTTCGGACAGCGTCGAAAGAGATGGGATTGCGATGTCCATTCTCAGATGTAATAAAGAAATCAGCCTGTGTTGTCACACTGAAAGCCTTCCTTTCCTTTTTCTACTCAGCTCGATCCTGCGCCAGCATAGACCAATCCCTATAGGCGTCAAGCCCGTCTGCCCATCTACACCTGGGTCTGTCGCGAAGCCGTAGTGTAGTCTTCTGAAAATAATATGAAAGTTAAGCTACGCTTGCCGTCCACCATCTTTACATACCGAGACTCCTTCGTGCCTCGGAAAGCACGTTAAGCCGTTGGTCCCGGCTGTCATTCGTGGATCTTTGACAGTCGTTACGAGTCGCCAGAAGCCCGAAAGTCTGACACCAGTCTTACCAAGGGGTATCGTATTACCCAGTTACTGGGTTGTGGAGATCAGATAGGCAGTCGCTCTATGTAAAATACTGGTATTCAGTTGCATCCGGTCAGACTGGAAGCCGACCCCAACATAGAGACTAAAAGGCCATCGATCATAATAAATGATTCTTTACGATGTGCCTATTGTTTTATACTAACAAACCCAGTGCATACTAGCAAACAGATTTCAATAATTACATACCCGGAACTCTAATCTCGGGAAAACCTGTTCACATTAAAAGGTAATATATCAAACAAGATTTCCAATCGTCCCCATGTGGAGGTTGGTTACGGGTGACTACGCCACACCCCCATGGGTGTCGTATGAGGTGACTAAGGGATAAACCACGGGGAATAGTGAATAGTGGTCCCGGAACACCTGCGGTAGATTATATATCGATTAGTTCCATAATTATGGCAATTTACGAGTAATTACTGGATTGGATTCGCAAGTAGGAAGCAGTGAATCAATTAATAGAATCAAATGGATTTTCCTTCATGAAAAAACTGTATCCCGAAAATACTAAACATTGGGTTGTGGAAATGGTAAAAAAGCATATCAATTAACAAATAGCTGTCCGATTTGAAATGTTCTGTTTCCAATTACTCACATATATCCCAACTAAAAAACTAAGTCGAAACAAATCCAACACTTTTTGATTAAAAGTCCGATTCATACAACATCGACGGACAAACTCGAATCAATAACTGCAGAATGTTTACGTTGAATCTTAAACATTCAGCAGTTATTGATTCGATATTGTTTGACTGCTTTTTAGGGTTCCGTACCTCAAAAGGAAAAACGGAACCCTTATAGTGTCACTCCCGTGTCTGTCTATCCGACGATCTGTCTGTCTGTCCGTCTGTCACAGCCAATTTGCTCCGAATCTAATGAACTGATTAATTTGAAATTTCGTACACATATGTATTTCTGTGACCCAAACACCGAAATGTAACGTAAATTAATGAATTTTGAATATGGACGTCACTTTTAGGGGCAAATATTTTTAAATAAATAGTTTTAAAGATATGTAATAAAATTGATGAAAATTGACCATTCCCTCATTAACTCCGAATCTTCTGAGCTTAAAATTTAGCTTAAAAAAATACAGAGAAGGGTTATGAGAACCTTTCTCTGTATTTTTTTTTCTCATGTATAACAGGAAGACCTAGAAGAAGTCTATGGTCTTAAAATAACATGGTACCTAAATCTCTCAATATTATACGTACAAACTTATATCTACAGTTGGAATGTATGGTATGACAGAACATGTTTTTCAACTACAATCTTAAGTTTGTTCTTGGGATAAATTCATCCCAACTACGGAACCCTTCATTATGCGCAGTCCGACACGCACTTGGCCAGTTTTTTGGTATTGTGTATGCAAGCGCAACTACTGAGCATGAGGTTCTGGGTTCGATCTCCGGGTCTGGCAAAACGTTATAAGGTTTTTTTCCATAAGGGATTTCTCAGCGGTTGTGGATTTGAATCCAGTTGTAGTTCGATCTAATTGCTGTACCACACCTTAGGTATGTGCGCGGCGAGACGGGGGATAGTGCAGGCCGCTCATTTGTCAACATTCACGGCGCGGTGCGCGTCCAGCCGGTCATTCGTCAACGCTGCCTCCCGCCTCCCCTTGCATTCCTAAGACGTGGTACAGCGGTCTCGGTCAAACTATAGCAATAGTAGCGGCGTAAGATATCTGGCAAAATGACACTACTAAAGGTACACCTCTGCCTTCCACTTCATTCCTGAATCGAAAAGAAAGACAGAGATGTGATGATATCATGTTATTGTTTATTTGTTCCAGTGCGTGGTGTGGTATGGTGCTATCAGTCTGACGTCAGTGCCCGCCCGTCTGACGGTGGCAAGGTTGATCAACTCGCCGAGTGAGATCACGGGTGAGGAGCGGGTCATCATAGCTCCGTTGCAGAATACGGTGATCCTTCATTGTAAGGAGCCGACTTCGGAACCACCAGCTGTTCTGACGTGGTGGAAAGAAGGGTCCAAGGTAAGGCTTTGAGCAAAATGCTTTATAAATTGTGATACTTCGTCATAATGTTTGTTTGGGCTGAATGCATGATTTGAGACTAATTTTAATTAGCTGCAGTAAAATGAAACTTCATTGGATGTGTGGTGTTACACGAATAAAAAGTATTCTATGTCCTAACCCAGGTCGTGGTCAACCCATGTACCAAATTTCATCCAAATCCGTTCAGGCGTTTTAGCGTGAAAGCGTAACAAACAAACATACTCAATTTTGCATTTATAATATTGTTACTAGCTGAGCCCCGCGGTTTCACTCGCATAAGTGTCGATCCCGTAGGAATATCGGGATAAAGGTATTCTCTGTCCTTCTCCAGGTCATGGTCTACCCATGTGCCAAATTTCATTCAAATCCATTTAGCCGTTTTTGCGTTAGAAATTAACAACTCACTTTTGCATTTATAATATTAAAGTTCATCCATTAATCACGTGATGTTTTTTAATATTTTATAACCCCCCTCTACCCCTGGTGATACGTGGTAAGCTTTTAGACTAACCCGTCCCCCCTACTCAAAGTCACGTGTATTTTTTTGGTGCAAAGAATCTTAAAAAATTACAGAATATTTTATCTTTAAACAGAAATTAAGAAAGAAACGTGTTTTAGTTGGGGGCCGCTTTTCGTCTTAGAAGTGCACGTTAAACGAAGATAATTATACACGTGATATGTCACTACACTCCTTCATTTCGTGAAAACCTTGAGATATTAAAAAAGAAATCCGATACACTAGAAAACTCTTATGCTGGTTTGTGAATAGTTGGTAAACAAAGTTAAGCTTAGCCTGTACTTACGTACTCACAGAATCAAAGCATGTTTCAATGTACTTGTGGTCGCTTTGAAGGGTGAACTGATATGCGAATATTTTTAACGAAGTTCGTTCTGTATCCACTTTTAGAGGGTTTGTTAGCGAACTGAGTCAATGTTTGGGGAACTACACTGACTACTTTTACCTTTAAAAACTATTGATTTTAGGTCCTAGATAGCTTTATAGATGTTTACGGTTAGCGGTTCTTTTCTGATGAATAGAAGACAGTTTGTAATAAAATAAAAAAAACAAAAGTGTTTATTCGTAGAAGTATATTTTTTTGTTCTTTTTATTACTGCTTTATAACAAACAAAAATTATAAAATTAACAAAACATGTTAACTACCTCTTGGAACAAAAATTTGTCAATAATCAACAATTACATTGCAAATGAAAGTCCTCATTACTGATAAAATAGATCAACCATTTTTCAGATTAAGGATTTAGTTGTTGTACAGTATTTAACACAAATAACTATTTACACTAGGTACTAAATACAATAACTAAAAATAAATACAAAAAACAAACGGACACTTAGGCGTCGAAGTATTCGTCCGCGTCCAAGTATATTTTTTTGCAATTAATACTCGTATATTACTGGTACCTTTGCCAACTGCCCAGCAGTTTGTTGGCAGACGTAGCTCCTTCTTTAGTACATGTAAACATAGTTATAACACTTTTTCACTTATAGGTACGCTAAACTAGTCATGCAATTCTTAAATGAAACAGAAACAAACATAAGTTTTTTTTAATTCACTACAATTCACTACACAAATGTGTTTTGTCTAAGCCTCATGGCTTAGACAAAACACATTTAAGGTGTACTTATGTGGTGTAATGTTAAGAGGTTGTTAGCTGTGGGATATTATCTAGGTAGTTGCTTCTTCAAGCTGCTTGCTACCTTTAAAGGCTTACCAAATTGATAGAATCGATTGTGGTAATCGATTCGATAAACACGTCGACGATGCGTTGTTAGAAAACACTCCGACGTAGGTAAACAAACATGAACACATTGAACGCATCAAATATTATCTTTTGATTATTTTATAAGAACTTTGTTATTTCTCCGTTGAGGGAAGTTGCATAAGCTCCTACTTATAGGTTTCTTTGGATTAAAATACGATCAGCTGACAAAATATAACATAATCAGCCTATAATGTTCCCACTGCTGGGACTCTGGCCTCCTCTCTTTGGAAGGGAATTGGCGGGAATCCACCACGCGTGCCCAGTTGACAAAGACAATAGTTTATCTAGGCAAACCGAAATATAATATTGTAATTGCCTCGGGCAGATTTGACTACTACTACTTGTTATTATTGTGGAGGCATCTACATCTCCACATGCGAAATACGCATCAAAGACCTGACGTCCACAAAAATCCTGACGTCACACAAATCTAGCATCGCTCAATTAGAGTTTACCGCGCGAACGACATAATTATATAACACTATCCGCCATCAATCGTTGGGCAGTTGCCCGCCAGACACGACACCCGTCTGGTCGGAGGATCCTCCCTTTTCAATAGAAGATGAGTGAACTTTACATCTTGTTCTTCATACGTCTAAACTATTATCAAATCGGCCCCTAAGCAATTACTTTATACGTTTTTTCTTAAATAATTGGAATAGTTTGTTAGTAGTTTTATTTTTTTAACAAGATGTCTTCTTTCAGGGTAAAAGAAAGCAGCTTGAAACTCCTCATGGCGTGCTAGTCATACATAACGCGACTTCTGACGACAGTGGTACATACAGCTGCAGAGCCACCAATGAGCTCAGCGGAGACGCTCTAGAAATAGCGCAGAAGACGCATTTGAAGGTCCAGCGAGAAGGCAGTAGAGAAGTCAGGTTAGTACTGCAAACAGTTCCAGTTTGTCCCATTAATATGAAACCTTGAGTTTTAGAAGTAGCCTGCACATATTTGAAAGATTCAAGGGAATAGCTATCGGGATATAGACTCCAGCAGGGAGCTCCTTAGCTGTACGCACAATGAAAGTGTTTCCAAAACGTTTTATAAATGGCCATATTAGGCGTAGAACCGATGACCGTTGGGATAGACGTGTTCTTGAGTGAGACCGCAAATCGGCAAACGTTATGTAGGATGCACTCAGGCTAGGTGGAGTGACGATCTTCCCACGGTGGCAATCATACTGAATGGCGTGCAATTGCGGACTATTTTCAGCAGTGCAATGCTATAGGCTGATGATGATGATGCGTCGTCTCTGTCACTCATACAGGTATGAGTGACAGAAATGACGCATCATCATGACAGTCTCTTTCTAAAAACCAATCTGCTATATGTGTATCAGAATCGTGTGGTCATATTTAAGGGTGTGGTACAGACCATCAGACCGATCAACTTCCTCCATGGGTCCATGGGGTCCTTTCTGATACATTTATTTATTTATTTAAAGACTATGGAAGACTTACAGCTAAATACAATAGTGTTAAATGACAATATGTTAATCTGACAGCCAATTACAAGTCTTCACTTCTAGAGTTTGACTGGCATTAAAAGAACTGTGGAACAAAATGTACTATACCGCCAAATAATGATAGAAAACTTAAAATTAGAATATCAACAGTCAAGATCATCACCTAATTTATGTACAAAACTAATACAATTGGGAAAAATATTTCCAAGAAACTAAAAATTAGTTTAAAGCACAACAAAGTCTAAAGATATTAATCATTGAAGAAATTACTGGATAAACGCTTTTTTGCCGTGGTCACACTCGTTTCAAAAAGATCAAAGTCGAGCCGCTTGCACACCTTATTAAAATACCCACTTACACGCACAAAGTACGAATTTTGTCTGTAATTAGTGTTTGCAAATGGCACTCGTAGTGGTGGATTAAACCTTTTGGATTTGCTTGGAACATTGAAGTGGAAAGATGACAAAATATCAGAACAGTCTATGTTACCCCGAACCGTTCTCAACAAAAATATGCAATCGGAGATCTCACGACGATTGATCAATGGTAAGAGATGATATTTTTTACATAGACCAAGATAGTTACTGGATTGATACGGAACCCTTTGATGAAAGCATAAAAATTTTATAAATCGTTTTTGTATGCGCTCAATACGGTCAATATATTTGTGATAGCATGGACTCCATATTTCAGATGCGTATTCCAAATGGCTTCTAACGAAAGTGCAGTATAGAATTTTTAAAGTCTTGGCTTGAGTGAAACACTTGGATAATCGCATTATGAAACCAAGGGATTTCGAAGCTTTAGCGACGATCGTATCAACATGCTTGTCAAAAATAAGTTTGGAATCGTGATGAACCCCCAGGTCACGAATAGTACTGCATCTTGGTAATATATGACCACCAAGAGTATATGTTGTGGCTAGGACTGATCGTCCACGGGAATACGTTACAACTGAGCATTTTAAAGGATTCAGATCAAGCTTGCTTTTCTGGCAGTATGCTTCAAGATTCTGTAAATCAGTTTGAAATGCGAACATGTCTGCAGTTGATGATATAGTGGCGTAAATTTTCATGTCGTCAGCGAAACACAGCAGTTTACAGAAAGTCATGCAGGAGTCGATATCGTTCACATAGATGATAAATAATAAGGGACCGAGCAACGACCCCTGGGGGACTCCGCTGGGGACGAAAACCCAGCTAGATACATAATTATTCAGCACCACAGCTTGAGACCTGTTCTCAATATAAGAGGAAAACCATCGAAGCAAGTCTCCGCGTATGCCGATGCTCTCTAACTTCCGCATTAGGATGAAGTGGTCAATTCGGTCGAAGCACTTACTATAGTCCGTGTAGACAACATCGACCTGTTTACCATGGTCCATTGCGTTTGTGATGAAGTCATTACATACTGTATTAAAGTCCGGGTGTTTGTACTGTATTGTGCTTCAAGCGGCTGCGACCACAAGTCCTTTAGTAGCGTTCAAGTGGTACTGAAAACTAACCAAACCACAAAATGTCGAGACTAATCCGATCGCATGCACAGATAGTTGGGTTTCGAAACTTTCTTCCGTGTAGTTTGGACGTGAAATATTGAAGTTTTAAGTAAAGTAGCCTTGTTAAGGTTTATATAATTTAACTGAATTGTGGGTACCCACGTGCTGTGAGCATTTAAATGTCCAATAAAAATACTTTGCACAGAAGCGAAATTTCCGCTCCAAACGCGTTCAAAATGTGCAATTATCCAATTTTAGAGCATATGATAGGCTCAGTTTACCTTTTGGAGGTATTGTTTCTTTTTCCAAAGACTCGTACAACTTTGACCTTTTTGTTCGTAAACCAAAATGCTCATTCTTTCGTCTTTTCCAGATTCCTCGAGTCCGAAGAGTACGTAGGAGTTATAGACGACGAAGACGTACTGACAATGCCAGTGAAACCTAATGGAGTACTTCGTCTGTGGTGCGGAGCAGTCAGCACGCCTCCTCCGAACATATCCTGGAGCTTGGAAGGAGAGGGAGAGCTGAAGTCGTATGCTAAAGAGCATATGCTGATGGTGTCGCCTTTCACACCAGCTGATGAGGTTTGTTAATTTCAGATTTTTGTTGGATATTGTTAGTTCAAAATTCACAATTCATTTATTCAAACTAGGTTTGAGAATCAACACTTTACGTACGTCAAAATGACATAAGACAGTCTCCCAAAACGCCCACCCTTCACCACTTCCTAGTGCTTTAGCTGGGAAGAAGAAATGGCGCAACAAAGTCCCCAGCAGCACAGCTTTTTTTTTTTTTTTTTTTTTTTTTGAGGATGGGAAATTATCAAATAACTTCTCCCGCTCTGGGCGGAGCGGGAGGGCGTGTCAGACTTTTACTGACTAAAACCCACCCGTGTTCCTTCCGTTGCCTGTGTGCCGGGGTCGCGATATCCCTTTCAGACAAACCCGCAACCCCGGCAGCCCAGCAGCACAGCTGTTTGTTCGGTTAGAAAAATTTGATTCTATGCAAAATAATTTACATTATGGAACACAAAACATTAAATTAAAATTTTTCTATATGTCAGCTAGCACACGCCAATATACCAACTTAAAAACATCAAACATCGAAATCTATACACAAACGAAAATAAAAACAAAAAGTGGTTTGGTCATTTAAAAGAAAATGGAATGTGTAGATAATATTAGCTTATTTAATTAAACAGACAAGAAGAAAAGAACAGAAACGTACGTTCAAAGGGTATGCTTCTTTCTAAAGATCTATTCCAGCATTTTTACGATAGGAGAATAATAGAAAGAGACACAGACATCGTGTGTAAGAGTAGAAGAGAAAAAAACTATTCACTTACTTGAATAAAACTTAACATATCATAAACTTACATACTTGGTTACGTCGGATAAACTTCTGGAGCAATTTCATTGATGCGCTAGTATCTAAAAAGAGCTGTTAAGAGTTGGCTGGGCTAATAAAAGCTTTGTCTTAATACTGTCACTTATTAAAATGAAAGTATACCAGTTTACTAACTCTTAAGTTTGCACAAGCTTTCTTTCATGTTATTTTATGAACTGGAACTGAGCGCGTAAAAACAGCCTTTTTGCACATAATACAGAGCTCCTAAGATTGTTTTATAGGGTTCCGTACCCGAAGGGGTGCCAAACGGAACCCTATTACTCAGCCTCCGCTGTCCGTCCGTCTTACTGTCTGTCAGCGGGCAGTATCTCATGAACCGTAATAGGTAGACAATTGAAATGTTCATAGATTGTGTATTTCTGTTACCGCTATAACAGCAAAGAATAAAAATATTTCGAAACCCAAAAATGTTACCCATCAATATGGATGAAATTTCTCACCTCGCAATCTTTACGTAGGTACTGTCAAATACTACTTAAAGAAAAATAGAAAAAAAAAAGTGTTTATTCTGCATAAACAAAACGCACATTACAAAAAAAATACAACAGCAACAGAACCGGGCATTTAAGTGTATTAACTATGGGAAAAGGGTCGAAGTTGGAAATATAATATAGATATTATATTAGTTCGTTTTTATTAATTATAATTAAACTACAAAAAAAAATCAATTGATTGATTTTTTCGCAAGCTATTTTCAGGGTTCATACTTGATTGACGGGAATTATTTTTGATGATTTTTCGTTTCTGCTGCATTAAATCAATTATTGAAAAGTGCAGAATTAATCTAATTAAATTATGTATACAGTGGTATATAAATTCTATATACTATATAAGTAGGTTCAACAATAAAAACAGTTGCAGAAAAGAGGCAAAACAAATTTTTCGATCGCAAAGCACTCTAATGCTTCGCATAATAAATTAAAGTTAAAAATTAAAGGGAGCTCCCATAAAAGAAACGTGTTTTTTTAAACTAAGTGAAATATTGTACGGTGGTACTGAACCGTTTGTGTGCGAGTCCGACTCTTATTTGGCCGGTGTTTAAATGTTTTGTGACAAAAGATTCACCATTTCAAAGATTATAAATATAAAATGTATGAGCGTTTTATTTTTAAATATAAAATGTTTGAGCGTTTTATTTATATTGTGTTTAATATTTTTTGTGTAAGCATCGTATTGTGTTTTGAGTCTTTGATCAAAAAAGAGCTTTGGAACGATTTTCAGAAGTGCCATCTTGTTGTAAATAAAAACCGTTTGTGTTTAAAGGCAGCTTTTTATTTGGCGTTTTCGAGGAATGACCTAAGGCCTTAGCTTTTTTGGTTTATTTGGATTGAATATATGATTCTATGATTTAAAATATCGTTTAAGTAAATACTAAGCATATTTATTTATTTACTAGCTGCCCGCCCCGGCTTCGCACGGGTAGTACTATGTACTTATCTACGGTGCACCTACCTACCCGACCCTACCCACTTACCCTATCTACCTACCCTACATGCCTACATACCCTACCTACACCTACCTATCCTACCTACCTACCTACCTACATACATACCTACCTCCTACCCTACTCTGCTAAATTCACATTTATCAAACGCGCTAACTATCCAACGCGCGAAGTTAAAATAGTCGTTAAGTTTTCTGAAAATTTCCAATTTTCTGCGCAATTTTATTAATTTTTCTTTCCGTAAGAACCTTCTCCTTACAATATTAAATACAACAAAAAAAGAATTAGCGAAATTGGTCCAGCCGTTCACGCGTGATGCCGTGACCAAGGGAAATAGGGATTCTTTTTTTATACAACCTTTTTTTTGTTTACACCAAACCTCTTAAGGGGACTACAGGACCTAAACGTGCCTAAACGCAAGTTTTATAATGCATAAAAGAATATGATCCACTGCAGTAAACAAAATCAGAAAAATATATGATATTCTTCAGGATATATGCTAGTATGATAGTGTGTTGAAAACATAATACAACTAATTTGATACGATAGAAAAAAATCATGAAGATACCTCTAAAAATTTATTTTAACGATTAAAAATCATATTAATTTACATGCAATCATTCTGATTTTTTGTCAGATTATTCTACAAGCTACATATTAGCATAATAGTGTTTTAATTTTCCAGTCCAATCAATAGATTTTCTGTAAATCGCTAACTGCTTCATATTTTGCAATAAATTACCTGCGTCGTGTCATCGCGCTTCTCTTTCATTTCTATGCAGTCCGACAGTGACCGCGCTTTAGCTGTTGTAAGCCTCTTAAGGGGGGTCATTGTAGTAATTATTATGAACAACTTTCATTATGGGAAAAACGCTGAAATCGCGAAAAAAAAATCTGCTGTTCCCTACATTTATGTTCGTCTATGTCGTCGAAATGTAGGGAACAGCAGATTTTTTTTTAGTGTAAACAAAAACTAAGGTTGTATATAGATTTATTAAAACTTTATGTACAATTAAAAAATACTGTACAAAGGCGGGCTTAATGACTGGGGTATTTTCTACCAGTCAACCTTAGGGTGATGCAGAGACAAAACATGGCAGGTGCAACATAAGGGATAGATAACTAGAAAAATAATACATACTAATACATACATATAAACCAAATAAACTTTGTCAAGAGAAATAACGATTGGTAGAGGAGAAAATAAATCCAGCAAATCAGCACTGCAATGATTCTGCCAACTTCTTAAAAATATGTTCACGTGCCTTCACTTTGAAAGATAGCCGACTGGTTGCCATCCTGATGTTCAGAGGGATCGCATTCCAAAGAAATATCGCCTGGTCAAAGTAAGAAGAGTGAATAAAACCAGAATATCACGAAGAATGTAGTATGAAAGTTACTTACTACTTATTCAAAGAAGAAATCTGTTCCATGAACTGCCAGTTATATGTGAAAGTTACTTACGTAGGCTTAGCTTTCGCAGATCAATATGAATGAGTAGTCCCGCTTCTGTGAAAGAGTTCGTACTCAGTCTTTGAAAAACGATTCTCCGTAGACTTAGTCTTGGTGGCAGTTAGATACAATTGTGGACACGCATATCTGAACGCCATAAGGACTATTCCTGCTTGCTGCGTTCGGTCGCTATAATAACGCTTACCTACAAAAAGAAAGGGGCGGTAAACAGATTTGGTCATCGTTTGCATGGGATTTTTTTAAAGTGGTTAGATATGCGTGACCACGATGGTACCTACCGGTACCTTTTTTGTATTAAGAACTTTGTGGCAAAGCCCGATGCGAAAATTGATTCAGACAGGAACATTAAATATGTTGCGACTTGCCTGCTGCTGACAAGATCGAACTCTCTATCACAAATGTTTTTTCCAAGAAATTACTTATTTTCCGTATCATTTTTGTAGGGCGTATACTCCTGCACAGCCAACGGAATCCGTCGTTCATGGAAAGTCATAGCGTTACAACCTCCTCACTGGGACGGCAACGTGTCTGTATCGACTCCGAACGAAGGTGGGAAGGCGCACGTGACCTGCGGGAACTCCTTCGGAGTACCGGCCCCGCGTGTGTACTGGGTGCTTAATGCTGAGGTGCTGAAGAACGAGAAGGGAGTCAAGACTAATAGTAAGTAGCAGTTGAACCATCAAAGAAGTTCATAACTAACCACCGTAAGGACTATTCTTGCTTGCATCGCTCGGCGGCTTTAAAACCGGGCCGGTAACAGAATGATGTGGTCCAGATGTGGTCATCGTGTTCAAGGGATTTTATTTTCAAACTGGTTAGATATGAACTTCTATGATGGTACAATTTTGAATATTCGAACGTAGTCTTTAGTTTTTAGTAGTTTTTCCCAGTGTAACTATCAATAATGAAGATACTTTTTAAAGCTATGTGCGTACTTGGTAGTACCTTTTAATCTGGGCTTTAAAAAGTTGGAAAAGATAAGTAAAAAAATAAAGTCTGAAGCATTGCAGAGCCACACTGAACGTAAATAGGAACATAATCTTGTACCTACCTACACTATCACGGCATCTTTCAGCCAGATTTTAACTCGCTACGTCGAAAATTTTGTTCACAGGATCGAAAAATCCAAGTAGAAGTGTAAAATTTGCGAAATTTTCTGAACTGTTGAGAATATCCCAACTTATTTTATTTTTTATATTAGGTGTCCAGCTCTGCTTTACCCCATTTGCCTTTCGACCACTACGTTTGAGACAGCCTGTATATACAAATATTACCCATTTAATAGTATAGGATATCCGACGTTATTATTGTATAACGTGACCCTTAACTATAACTGTCTGTAAAAAATGATAGAAACAGTTTTTTTTTCAGTGTTCATATTTCTGTTAACTTGCATGAAACCTCATGAATCAATTACTCTTTGTCGCCTCTGTCGAGTAGTTTATTCGTCCGTGACGGACATAAATATTGGGACCTGTTGCACTTCTGTTATAAATAAAGTCCAAATGTAATCCATTTACATGTCTATGCGAGATTGATCTCTCTCTCATCTCTGATGTTTTTATTTGAACCTGATACATAAGCTTTTTCCAGTGATCTATCAATAGTATAATCAATCTGCCTAGCCTTTTCCCAACTATATTGGGGTCGGCTTCCAGTCTAACCGGATGCAGCTGGATACCAGTATTTAACATGGAGTGACTGCCTATCTGACCTCTACAACCCAGTAACTGGATACTACGATACCCCTTGGTAAGACTGGTTGTCAGACTTTCGGGTTTCTGACGACCCGTAACGACTGTCATACTCGTAGTATCCACGAATGACAGCCGGGGCCAACAGATTAACGCGCTATACGAGGCACGGAGGAGTCTCCGTATGTTAAGATGGTCACCCATCCACAGACCAACCCCGGCAAGCGTAGCTTAACCTGATGGATCGACCCGTGCGGCAGTTAATATTTGAGTCTATGAATGGAAATTATTGTGAATAAGAACTCAAAGAATACAATATGCTGAAAAGAAATAATCAAACAAAAAATAAAAAACAAGCCAGATAAATCTCTAATCTAAACACAAGTTCATCCAAAATGCATGCAAGCAGTCTTTTTTCTGTCCTTACCGGACACTCGGACGTCCTGGAGCCAGGAATGCCCGACCCATGTATGGCAAGCCTTCTAAATGAATCCTTATTCATCAGACACGGACCTGAACATCGAGCACGTGGAGAAGCGCCACGCAGGCATTGTGCAGTGCTTCGCGTGCAACTCCCTCGGCTGCGCGTACGGCGCCGGCATGCTCACTGTGGTGCCTCTGCAGATACCTGACCAGGTAACACTTCACGTTAGCGCTTTATTCTTTAAGACATGGGTTTCACGAGAAGTAAGTAAAACTCTTAGTAACCATACTTGAAAAAGGAAAGTGCTGATAAAGATAGTGATCAAGGCATACCCAGCAAATCAGAAATTTCTTAAGGTTCGCAAAGGTAGCCCGCAAAACCCAAATTTTCTTACGATTTTTTGCAATTTGCAAGTCAGTGTTAGATTGTATCTTATTAAAATATGATTCGCGACCATAACAAATATGTATTCAAAAAAATATAATCTTTAGAATAATTAATACCTTTACGTTAGATTCGTTCCATTGAATGACTTTTTCATTGAGCTCTTGGGGTCTCTCAATGGTTTAACCATTGTTTATTGGCTTTTGCAAGGATGTAGTTATGAGGTGCCAATGCTTACCAATGAGTTCTTATATATTTGTATCTCTAATACTTATGTTTCATGCTAGATTATATTCGAACGCCACTTGAATTCTTACTGCAATAAACGTCGACACATCATGTGTTCGGCCGCCGTCGACGTTTGGCAATAGGGATGTTGACTAGGTAAAAAAAAAACTATTTAACTTATGGACAGTTAGATAATAAAAAAATATCGGACACGTATTTTTTGCTTTATCATTTTAATAAAAAAATATTTAGATAAAACGCATTAAAGTTGGGGAGTGGGGGCTCGTTACGTCATGCCACATTTTAACTCAATGTATTGCCGTAATCTTTTGATTATGTAAAAAAGACAAAATACGTGTCCAATATTTTGCAGTATCTGACGGACAAAATATTTTTTTTTGTCAACATGCCTATTGTCTGTTATCTTGAAGAAATAAACATAAAATATAAGTAAACAAATGAGTTTATTTAGGTATGTATATGCAAGTAAATAAGTAGATATCAACGTCAACATCAACAGCTTTTTTTAGTGTTCCGTAGTAAATAAGGCACCCTTATAGTTTCGCTATGTCCGTCTGTCTGTCTGTCCGTCCGCGGCTTAGCTCAGAAACGGTGAGTACTAGAAAGCTGTAATTTGGCATGGGGTATACCTATTAATCACGCCGACAAAGTGTTAAAATAAAACCAAGGAAAAAAAAATGGGATGTTTTTTTTTTCTTGTCTATAAAAGAAAACTGTCACAGCTAAGTAGGCTTTACAAGTTAACGAGTAATAATCAACTTTGCGGTTGCAAAAACCTGTTCTCCCATACGCAATGTATGGGAATGTTTCTCAACTACAAAGTTAAGTTTGTTCTTGGGATAAATTCATCCCAACTACGGAATCCAATCCATTGTGCGTGTTCCGACAAGCACTTGGCCGGTTTTTTGGTCTTCAGCCTCTTCCCGTCTGTTTTGCGCCACTCTTGTTCAGATTCGCCTTTTGTTTCCTTGCACAGGACTATCCAGTAGAAGTTCCGAAGACAAGATACTCCATTATACCACCCAAAAGGCACAGCAGGAAGAACCCTAGAAAACACAAAGGTATGATAAGAAATCAATTAGGTCAAGACCAAAAGAAGTCTAAAAGGATCCGGATTGAATGGTAAAGTTTTGGTTTCAGCTGTAATGATTCCTCCATCGAGACCTAACGTGACTCGGCTGAACGATGAAAGCGTCATGGTGTCATGGTCACACGACAACCAAGGGTTAACGATACGGTTCTTCAAGGTAAGCAATTTCTCATGATTAGCATTTTACCACTAACATACAGGGTGGCAGGACATCGACGCGAGAACTAACCATGGATTCAGTACATGATTCTGAACCATGCATGTGAAATTTTCGTCGGTAATAAAAAAAAAATCACCTGTTCCATAGAAAAGTGCAATACGCGGTCAAAATGTATGGAACAGCTGTTTTTTTATAAATTACCGGCGAAAATTTTCAACGCAGCAGTTCAGAATCATGTACCTACCGAATCCATGGTACCAGCTTTCGCGTCGATGTCCCTGCCACCTTGTGTAAGTAACTTCTCTTGTACCTAACGTGTTTTTTGGCAACCTTCGCGACACGGTGGGTGTCTTCATCATTTTGCAAAATTTTTGGCTGTCCGTAACTCTTTAGAATATTCGTTGCTTTCTGAGAGTTCTTGGCATCGTTTCCTGTGTTACCATTCCATGTGCTGGTTATTTTCAGTCTAATTTTATGTCTCCCACTAGACAAGAACAGCCTTTCAACCTAGAGAGCACAGCATAAACAAGATACACAAGCCGATTCATAATTATTTTCTTGAAAACTCGTATTTTCTTGTATAAAATGCTCAAAGGGGACTGAAGTCGTTGCTTTTGGTCCGTCGCCCGTGCCTTGCAGACGGAAATGCGGACAAAAGTTAGCATTTTATACGAGCTGCAAGTTTTTGTGGGCTAGCCCATCTAGCGAGAGTACTCATTGGAATTAACGATGGCAAATTGGCATTCGTTTTAATTCTGTTCTTCGAGAAACTAAGGATTTAATAAAAGCACTTTGTGGGGATAGCCGAGCTTCATTTCAATCTGTGTTATTTTTTTACGAGGAGTCTTGAGTAGGGGAGGGTCATAGTTTTCTTGAGTTTTATAACACCACCAATTTGCTGCTAGTAGCAAAATACTTAAACGTTAATGTTTGTTATTTAGAGAATGGTTCATGTACAGCCAAGGAATGAAATTGTTAAGCACTTTAAGATCGTTTATTCCGAAAGTGGGCAACATCGCAAATGGTTGTCAAATATTTCGCTGTTTTGATTAATTTGGCAATATTACTGTATGGAAATAAGAAATGTGGCTAACTAGCGAACTAGAATATTAATAATGAATTGTAATTATAACATTGAATTTGATGTTGTACCCGTTTTAGGTGTAAAAAAGGCATTTGGCAAGTTTCCAAATACTTTTGTGGCGGCATCTACATCGCCACATGCGAACTACGCATCAAAGACCTGACGTCACACAACATCCTGACGTCACACAAATCCTGCATCGCGTAATTAGAGATTACCGCGCGATGGACATATATACAAGCTCCCGACTTCAACCTCTGGGCAGTTGCCCGCCAGACACGACACCCGTCTGGTCGGAGGATCCTGCCTTTTCTATGGGGGATGAGTGAACTTTAAACCCTGTTCCTCATACCCCTAAACTTTTTTAACATCTAAAACTAAATATTCGGTGTTACGATATTAATTATTGCATTTCATAATGATTCTAGTTCGCTAGTTAGCCACATTTCTTATGGCCAAATTAATCAAAACAGCGAAATATTTGTCATCTATTTGCGACGTTGCCCACTTTCGGAATAAACGCTCTTAAGGTTGATTTTTACTTGCACCTTATTATTTTTCCGACTACGTATTGTTAACATTTGAATGAAAAACGCAGTGCGAAAAGGTGACATGTGCCCGATTATGTGGGAAAGGAACGGAAAATTGCTAAACGTTTTCGCCTCTTGACCGTACCATCAGATATATGATATTTTTGTATGTTCTAAATTGAAATATGTCTAATGTTTTTAAAATCTTATCTAATCATAATAAGAAATAGTGTGTCCTTCTCTAAAATTTAATTAATTTTAACCGTTTTAATTATTTTTATTAATTGTATTGTACTGTCAATTCCTTTTTTTTATAATGTTTATTCTTATTTGTGATACTAAGGAACAATCCCAATTTTTTAATTTAATCTTAAAATTTATATTAATATTTTTTTAATCATAATTATTGTATTGTATTTTAATAATTAATTATGTTTTATATATCTGAATAATGCTAATCTAGTGGCACTTTTTAATTTATCTTAATTTTGTTACATGCGGAAAATGTAGTGGGCTGCAATATTGTTAATACTACTTATGAACCTATATTATTGTTATTTGTAAACATTTTATATTGTAGCTGTTTATTGTCCCATAATAAATAAAATAAAATAAAATGTTAATATATCTTACGGCTTTTTAAAGGTACAATACAGAGAGGTCAGCAACTCAAGCAATGTTCAGTGGAACACCGCAAACCAGGATATACCAGCGTACATACATTCCTACCAGATCGATGGACTGACTCCCGGGAAATATTACAAGTAAGTACCGACCATCGTCGACGGTACAGCCCTGCATACTAAACTACGATATCTACGTAGGATTGAAAAAACGTAGATTTCTGGAGGTAGATGTTACCATAGATGGAGTTTTGTCGTTAACCGTTTTAAGGTCAATCTTTTAAACGGTTAATGAGAAAACTGGAACGTCTTTTTTTATGCTCTTCCTAGCATCCAATTAAGCTGAAATTTGGCATGCACGCTTAATTGGATGCAAGGAAGTACATGTTAAGTGGATTACTCAAAACGGAAACACATACAATACTTTAGTACTGCCAGGTATGAAAAAAATGTGTTTTTCGCCTAAGCTTCGTGCAGACCAGCGCGACGCGACGGCGCGGCGCGACTCGAACAATACAATTTGTAAGAAAACTTCACGGTATAACAATAACCGGTGTCGCGTCGCGCTAGTCTGCACGAAGCTTTACTTAACATGTTCGAATTCAATATCTACAAATAATGTCCCGAAAAGAACTTGTTTTTTTGATTGCTTTGGAAAGTTGAGGGTTCGTGGAAGTTTTAAAATCTACTTTGGGTGTTGTGGTCATTACTACACTATTTTCTTTATTAAAGAACGAATCCTGTCGAGTAGATCTTTACTCACTTTGGGTGATGTTTAGACAGATAGTATTTTTATCGACGGTAGGCCATAATTCTAGGATTTGTAAATAATCAATATAAATATTTACAAAAAATGTCACAGAAAAAGAAAAATAAAAAAGCCCGAAGTCAAGTGAGAATTTCCCTAAAAATATTAAAAACCGTCTAGCTCCTAAACTATAAATAATCGCTGAGTCTTTGGAGAGAGGCTTCTAAAATGTTGCTTTGGACCTCATTGCACGGGTCACCCTGTATGTGTGTTTATAAGTAATGCATTCTGAACATAAACCTTCCGGAATAAATTCTTTAAATGTTGGTTAAAACTGCATCAAAATCCGTTGCGTAGTTTAGAAGAACAACGTGGTTACACAGACAGACACAAAAAGCGAGTTTAATTTATATGTATAGTTTTTTTTTTTTGCTAAGTTTAAAATGTTCTACCCAGGTTCCGCATAGCAGCTGTATACTCCAACCAGGACAACAAGCTCGGCAAGAGTAGTGCGCGCTTCCACCTGCAGCGCGGCGGGTTCCGGGCGCCGCGCGCGCCCGCGCTCGTGCGGGCCGTGCCCATGTCGCCCACCACCATACAGCTGGGATGGACCGTAAGTAAATAAAAAAGAAAATACAATCAATCTGCGTAGCCTTTTCCCAACTATGTTGGGGTCGGCTTCCAGTCTAACCGGATGCAGCTGAATACTATATTTTACATGGAGCGACTGCCTATCTGACCTCCACAACCCGTAACTGGGTAATACGATACCCCTTGGTAAGACTGGTTGTCAGAATTTCGGGCTTCTGACGACCCGTAACGACTGTCAAAGATCCACGAATGACAGCCGGGACCAACGGCTTAACGTGCTTTCCGAAGCACGGAGGAGTCTCGGTATGTTAAGATGGTCATCCATCCACAGACCTACCCCGGCAAGCGTAGCTTAACCTGATGGATCAAACCGTGCGGCTGTTATTACTTAGCCACGAGCTCCTCTACTCAAATAAGAAAGAAAATACAACATTACAATACACACAAACACAAAAAGAACAATTTGGGGAAAATATACAAAAATATAAATAATTTATTTAAATTAGACTGAGAACTTAGCTGAAAATTTTTTGTACGTAAAAAATTATAAAACACAGCCCCCAAAACACGCGCCCGTCTCCACTTCCTAGTGTTTTAGTTGAGAAGAAGTTACCCAATAAACTTTCCAATAAACGTCTGCTTGTACTGATACTATAAAAAACGCGCGAGCCTTACAGTAGTCGCATTATGATGTGTAATATCTTGACTGACAGTAGATACCAACTTCTCGGAAAATGGTTTGGTCCTTGGTACCATCTGACGGCCAACTCTAGCACCGCGCGCGCTCATTGGTCAAATCGAATAGTGCGCGCTTCCCCGGCTTCCTGTTACACACTTCCGTCCCGTTTCACGCAATCACTCCCACAGATTGCAGGAAAGCGATAGGAAAGATGTTACATATCTAAAAGCTGCGATACACAAGGCTTTTGCATACGTTATCATCACCATTCAGCTGAATGACGTGCACTATTAGACATAAGCTACCATAGGCCATCTCCAAAAATAACAACTAGATATAGGTCCGGAAGATGTAGCGTTGGAAGGCCCCCCACAAGATGGACCGATGACCTGGTGAAGGCCGCATGAATCCGCTGGATGCGAGATGCACAGAACCGGTCGGAGTGGCAGTGCTTGGGGCAGGCCTATGTCCAGCAGTGTGAGGTCTGTTGGCTGAAATGATCATGATGATGATGATTGGTCTTGCGTTTGTCGCATGCACCTTATTTCCACGACTTTCACCAGGTCATCGGTTGTTTAGGCGGCTCGATAAGCTCCGTGACGTCCACGAAGTAAAATGGCTGTTTAGCGTTCTTTTTTTCTTAAATTTTATGTGATGTGGTGGATAGAAATTAATTGTAGTTATAAAATTTATTAACACTTAAACAATATTTTTGATGAGACAATTAAAAGTAATTAGTTTAACCGTTCCGTCCACCATGACCTTTTCAGCTTTTCATATTGTTGAGTGAAAACTTCTTTAGGCGCGTTTAGCGATTTTTGGTAGGGGATAAACTTATGGATTCGCGTCACCGACATCCTCGCGCCGTAGTGCTGTACTATAGAAGCTAGATGGCGCTAATACCAGTTTTAAGTTTTTACTTCTGTTGGCAGTCCCCATGACTCCCAATTTTTTTTCTCATTAACTTCACTTCATATTCACACGTTTGCCGGTGGTACCGGCCACCGAGGAGGCGCCACCATCAGCACCGCATTCCGGCCGGTTGGAACCTCACCTCTCCGTCCTTGCTACATCAATAAACATCGGTCCCATCGACCATCCGTTCTGTAAACAATGTGCCCGCACACTATACTAACTTAGGTTTGGGAAGTCTTTGACCTATTGGGTAATTCGAAACACTATACCTACTTACGTTTCTGCGTTTTACGCCTTATTTCTTAAATTTTCCCTTTTTCCTCAGTGGACAAGCGGTGGTGAGGTAGAAGCTGAAGGTTTCTACGTATACTACCGCGCGGTATCTTCAGCAGGTGCTTACGAGAAGGTGACAACTTCTGGAGAACCTCGGGAACTACTGCTCACACACCTCTCGGCTGACACCAGCTATGATATCAAGCTGCAGGCGTATACTGCACAGGCCGCTTCGGAGTTTAGCGCTATCAAGGTAAATGTGTTCATAATCTGCAATTTTTGCTGAAAGATAGATAAGGTTGTTAGATTTCGATGGTAAGTGGATGTGAAAAATTCAGTGATACTTAGTTATTTGTGGTCTGAAGAAATTATTTGGGAGTTGACTGGATGTGGCAACGGAATACGGGTGGTGTCACAATTTGATCGAACCCTGAGTTTCGTAACGAAGGTCTACTGCATCGTCCATTATGTAAAAGACATAAGGTTCGACCTTTACCTGTCTACCCTATACTTCAATACAGTGCCTTCTTAAACAAAGTGGGTAGTCAGCAAAATTAATTTTGAATTTCGCGGACTTCCAAAGCGCATCTACCTTTATCTACTCTCATATCGTAATATTCGAATTATATACTTCAAAAAGAGGTTATATTGACGTACATTATAAACACAATACCGAAATTTAAAAATAGAATCATAATAAAACACTTTTTCTTTAACAAAATAATGCTGTAAAACATTTTTTTTTCTATTACGATATAGAGCTAATCCTAGAAGTTAATATCACCAAAGAGTTTCCATCAACTTTTGTAATGGAACGTTAGCGGGGGCACGGTTCCAGCGCATGCGCGGTGATGTGCTGGGTGCAGGCGCCATTCATACGTTTTGATGTACTGAGTGTCGTGGAATTTTCAATTCTTGATCTATAATATAACTTTGATCTTTTATTTAGTAGATTCAATATAAATGTATGAGAGTAGATAAAGTAGTGTATGAAACTGCACATCACTAGGTATTAAAACACTCGTGTGATACTATTAAAAATCTCGTCTATGGCTCGGTTTTTAAACACACACTCGTATTTTAATACCCCTCTTTATGCAACAGTTTTATAAACTACTATTTTAGATGACTATTTTGTCGTAGTTGGGTTTTAGTTTTATAATTATTATTTTTTTAATATTATTCCTGTTCCCCAGACGGCGAAAACCCTCCGCCCCGCGACCGCGCCCGGCAACACCAGCGTGGCCCCGCTGCCGTCCCCCCCCACCCCGCGCGGCGCGCCGGCCGCTCTGGTCACCGCGGGCGGCGCGCTGGGCGCCACGGCCTTGCTGGTGCTGCTGGCTACTGCGCTGCTGCTGTGTCGCCGGGCTCGGAGGCCTACTACTGATAGTGGGTATTTATTTGATACAATAATATAGTGAAACCCATAGATCTTAAGAACTTATTTTAGCTACCTATATTCTTGCAAATATATGCTCTTAATAAATATATCATTCATTCATTCAATAAAAATTTACTGATGCACTTTGAAAATTTCTAGTCATATCTTCAATCACGTTGATCGAAAGTCCACTGACTTTGACTTTAACTTTTCCAATTGTATGTGAGATTTTTAGCTGCAACAATAAAAAAAAAAACTTTTATAATGCTAACTAGGCGGTTCGAAGTGCAGGACCACCTCTCAAGGCAGCCTCTGCCGAACCATTTACATACGCGTGGCTACAGCAAACAACAAACCCGATCTATTTTGTTGGCATATTTGACACACTTAACACATACGCACTACAGGGCAGCTGTCGCGTCCAATTTGTAAACGTGCCAGGATTCAACGAGCAGCAAATTTCGGCAGGCTTTCGGAGCTGCTCGGTCTGTTTGAAACCGCATAATTAGAACTACAAATGCATCAAAATTTAATTAAACGTCAAAACATCTTAAGATCATCCGACCATGAAATGTCGAGAGCGCTTAAGTTAACAATAGAATCACATAATATCAACATTGATGTCATAATACCGACTTCAAAGCAGAGCTGTCAAAACACATTGAATGATTTATTACAGAGGAGAAAGGCTCCGTGCCGGAGAGCGGTGGGGCCAACGGGTACATCCCTGCTAACGCTAAAGTGCCAATCACTATTACGGCCAACCCTATGCATTCTGAGGTAAGACAGCCAATTGAGAGGAATTACTTTGAAGGAATACCTTTATAAATTACCATTTTTCGAGAATTCTACTAACATACCTTGAGACAGTTTTTTTTTGTGTCAGCTTCATTTTTAACCGTTAAAGGCCTGATAAACAACTAATTAACGTGCTAATTGACGTGCTTGAGGGTCACCCAGGGCTTTACCGGTTAAAGCGTATTAAATACATTTTATAATATTTATTAAAAAGTCATTTATTCAAACTAGGCTGAGAATAAGCACTTTTCGAACCACAAAATTACATAAGACAGTTCCTCAAAACGCCCACCCTTCATTATAAAGGGTTTTATAAAGGGTTTAACTCCTCCAACAAATCTTATTATTGGGTTTTTTTCTCACAAATAGAGAACCTTGTCACTTCTATGAATTAAAATAGTCATTAATTGCTTGGTATTATATCGAATAATGACCATCATAGACAACTACCAATAGCAAAAAATACCTTATTACTTATAGTTTATAAACATAAAAAATACCTTAAAAATGACTCCTCATTTTGTTAGCAGAAATGACCACTATTTGTTTTAACTTAGCCAAAACTTATTTTTGTCGCTTAATCTAGTGGCATATTACGTTATCTTAGTTCTTAAACATTAGTGCATAAAAGTTTTAAAACATTAGTGTTCATGGTTATTATATAAATTAAGAAAATGTTACTATGAAAAAAGCAACTTCTTTAAAATTCTCCATACAAAACGCTGATTTCATAGGTGGGTATACCTAATATTATAAAATTCGGCTAATTGTGCTTGTATGTGTGTGCTTATTATTGACAAATAATCATTTAAATAAGCAGAAATGTTATTTAAAAAAAGACAAAAAAAAAAACTTTATTAAAATTCATATTTTTTATATCCTTAGGGAGGCGACGCAGGGGTAGAAATGTCATTTTTACATAACAACAACACCGGGAATAACGATGATACACTACCACATTCAAGGAAGAATGGTCCAGCGTCGCGACAGTATGTGTGAATAGAGACTGAATTACTTAACACATAAGGTTCACAATTTAAACAAGTGTTGCCCCGGTATAACTGCTACCATTTTAGTAGAAAACAAAAATTTTGAAGGAGAAATGTGATATCATTTTATCGCCATATCGAACTGTACGGACTTATGACAGTACAAAATTTATTTATAATATTTACTTAGTATTTTTGATTATTTAGTATCAAATGTAAGGGCACTGAAGATTCTAATGTATCGATTTTAAGTAAGTTTGCTGCGACTGCGTGAAGTATTTTGTTCGAATAGCTAAAATTGCTTCGATTACGGTTTGATTTATTTATAAGACAAGTTTTACGATAACTTTATTTATTAACGTGTTGAGAAGAACTGTGTAGATCTGAAGCTAGTAAGTAGTAGGTATGTATTTTAGTTGGCTACGCTTAGCGTTATGCGCTTTAGCCTGTTGCTTATATAAGAATCTCTCCAGTGTTGCCAGAAAGTGCAAAAAAATAAAATGGTAGAAAAGGCAATGTACTTAAGATTTGTTATGAATTTTGTTACAAACAAAATTGTATATTGACTACTTTCCGTAATTTTCTGTTTCATTATATTTAAATTCTTGTACATTTTTCTTTATTATTATATTTTTATTTCTAAGGTTGTGACGGACGAACAGGCATTTATACAATAATGACTATATTTGTTTTATTTAATTTTATACGTAACATCACAGTAATGGAACATGAAAGTTTTTGAAGAGATATATAGAGCTTAGTTTTTTTTTATTGAAGAGGCTTATTTAAATTTAAAAAAAGAAGTACCACTTAACTACTACTTACGTCGTACTTCACTTAATTTCTCCTTGAACAAGAAATTCAATAAAGATTTCTGTAACTTTCTTCAAAAGCATTCAAACACCTTGTAGGTATAACTACGCACTATATTATGATAAGTACCTAGTATTATAACTTTATAACGAATAAACTTTAAGCACGTGTACTGCCTTTGAAAATAATATGAGAAAGTTATCTTTTCGATGTGAAACAAAAAAAAAAGAAACCTTACATATATCAATGACATTGACGTTAATAATGTGAATGCATTTTTGAACTGCTTTTTCTTTGAGGTAACAGAGAAGCACAAATTGTACTCTTTGAAGTTTCCATAAAAGAAAATTCCAGCATAATTTTTTGTTTCACATTTAAACGAAAAACAATGCATTCGCTCATTATTGCTCGCAAATAAGACTGAAAATGTTTTTAGAGTTTACTCAACTTTTTGGGTTAACCGCGATTTTATCATCGTAGAATGTAAAGTTAAAATAAAAATACGTAAAATTAAGACACAAATTGAAATATAAAAAATTGTTTCAAACGGACTCGAGGCTCAGCAGAAATAAAAATTAATGAGTACAGTCACCGCTGTGTAAAAAAACAAAAGGTAAATTAAGTTTTGGTAATTTGAATTTAAATGGGCGGCTAATTTTCATTTCTGTTTAGAGCTGTGTTTACTGAACCATGTTGATAAGATGTGAAATGTGGACGCTACTGTATTTTTTACGTTTGTTTTAAACTAGACTGGGAGAGCGTCAGCTGTTTTTTAATTTCAGTTTTTAAGAGGATTTCTTCATTTTAAAGTCGTAAAATGTTTCGAAGGTAGCAAATACCTAGGAAATTAAAAACAATGACATCTCAAATCCTTATTGTTAATGAAATCAATATGTCCCGGAAATTATTTCCCCATGGCTTCCTTAAAAAAAAAGTCGAACTTTCTAAGTGTCAAAAATTTGGCGGAAGTTCAAAACTCGATAATTAATTACTCGTTTCGACCTTCAATGAAAATATATTATGTGCTGGTAGCGATAAGCGAGTTCCTATCTCTATTTAACAACATTTTCATCGCTTTTTAAATTAAGTTTTAAAAATCTTCAAGTGGTCTCAAGCAACGCGGATGCCTCTTAACCCTCTCGTGAAGCTGCGTAGAAAGTATAATATTTAAATTAAAAACCTCAAATAAGGCGCAGAACTTCATAAATCTTGCTGGCATAATAAAAAATACAATTTATCAACATTAATTTGGGACGAGTTTTGTGGGATTAGGCGCCATCTTAAGTGTAACGCGAACGACTAATTGATTTATTATTGTACCTTTTACTACAATATACCTACTTATTTGTAAAAATATTAACAATGCAATCCATTAAAATAATTACTTGTATTTTGTTTGATTTATTTTGACGTCGTGAGTTTATACCCTATACAGAATGCGGCAATTATGATAAAATAATCGAACCGAACATTAACAAGCGTGTTATGAAGAACACAACGACTTACAAAACACAAAGACGTAAAATAAAAAGATATTTAGTTATTAGATTAGAAGATGAAAATTATGCTTTCAAATCAACAACAATAGTTAGTAACAACTTTTAATTACGAACATAATTTATTACAAGAGAAAATTCGTGAAAAGTTAGAAAAATTACATTTACATATTCAAATACTGTATGCGATAAAGATTTTCCATTAAAAAGGTATTATTCCCCGAAAAATTCTCCCTTCTCCCACGTCATGTTTTTTAAAACACCGTTGATTTATGTTAAACGTATTCATGGCAATTAGCCCTGGAAGCTAATTTCCATTAGCCAGACTCTTGTTGTTCGGTAAAATTGTTCCTCGCCACAGACTGGAATTAACAGTAGGCCGAGTAGGCTGTTGCTATGTTTTTTGAAATGTGGCTTATGAATAATAATAATAAATAAACATTTTATTTCTCGTCCACAAACGCGCCTTAAAAATATGAAGATTATAAACTTATGTTAAATCCTTTGTGGGAGACTGGTATAAGCACTAGGAAAACCTGTCACACAGAACGCAAATTATCAGGCCTCCCAAAAATAGTGTTTGAGTATTAAATAAAGTAGATCACAATAAACAATCTTCTAAATCCTGATTACAATACGGGGAAATTTGTATTATAATAGTTCACAATAAACTAAGGTGTCGGCCGACTAGGCTGTTGCTACGTTTTGTTTGAAATGTGGTTTATGTTACCTACATAAGCCGGTATTGAATGGGTGGCAACAATCTTCTAAATCCTGATAAAGTATGGAGTTTTTCAAAAAGGGTTATGAAATTAGTATTATAGTTCACAATAAACTAAGGTGTAGGCCGAGTAGGCCGTTGCTACGTTTTGTTTGAAATGTGGCTTATGTAGGTACTTCAAGTTATTGAATGGGTGGCAACAATTTTCTAAATTCGGATACACGACGAGGTTTTTTTACAAAACTAGTATTATAATAGTTCACAACAACCAAAATACTAAAGACATGAACAACAACAAAATACTAATAATAATAATAATAATAATAATAAATCTTTATTGGCATAAAAACACGTTACAGAAAAATGTGAGACCCTGGCTCCAGAGCTAGGTTAGAGTACCTGTATTTCAGGAGCCAAAAAAAAACTAATGACATGAAGATATCACGAAAGCTTATATTTATGTTGTGACTATCGTTGAATACTTACATGTTGCATAGGTCCAACATATACCTACTAACTAATTATTAAGCGCCTTTAATAAGTAGGTAGGTACATACTACAAGTTAATGAAAAAATAGGTAAAAGAATTCACCACCAGTTTTAATGCAAACAAGGTATCTTCACCCTTGCCGCGATTTCTCGCGGCAGCGGAGTTACGCCCCGGCGCACAGTGGTCTGAAAATCAAGCTCCATACTCATAGAAACTTAATGTCAGAAATTAATAAATAAAAATATGTTTTGTGTTTAGTATACCTCCCTATGTTTTACTAATATAGTATGAAGGGTATGAGTAGCTCCATGCGTGAGAAAAAAAATATTTTAATTTTTTTTGTATGGAATGAAACACTTAAAGTGCTTTTTTTCAAAACTGAATAGAACTGATAGGCTGGTATTCACATGAGCTATTGCACCATACACGGCGATCAAGATGACATACAATTCTTGTGCCTTTCGGTGCCGCTTTGCATGTAGCAAGCTTTGGAAATTTTGAATTTACAGTTGGTGATCTTTCAAATCTTTGATGGTATTTTGTGAACTTACATATTGCTTTGAATATGAAAATTGTATGTAAACTAATACTCATGCAAGAAGAGACAAACATACACACACACACACCCTCACACACTCACAAACTTTCGCCTTTATAATCTTAGTGTGATTATAAAGGCGAAACTTTGTGTGTGTGTGTGTATGTTTGTCTCTTCTTCACGCTCAAACAGCTGAACGGATTTGGATCAAATTTAGCACACATAATAGTTTATAACCGGGAATAACACATAGGTTACTATTTATCTCGATATTCCCACGGAATCGAGACTTATGCGGGTGAAACCGCGGGGTGCAGCTAGTAAGGAATAAATATGTACTAAGGATATTTTTATTTTTAAATATATGGTTAAAAGTGAAGAAAGATAAAAACATGTATTAAATAGTTAATGTATAATACGTTTGGGGGAGCTGTTAATGAAATAGTTAATACTAATACATTACAACAAAAATTATGTGCAAGAAAGGCAATAACAATAAAAGTAACGTCAAAATTGTCAATTTAAGACTACAACAACTATTTACAGCTCCTATAACTATGATATATTAAATATTACTGTTTAATTATATTACTAATTAATTATATTAATTAATTTAATTATATTCTTATTATTATTTTATTATAATTATTTGCTATAACTACTTATACAAAAACGATTAGCAGAGAGTATCTTTGCTGTCGTCAGTCCTCTAAATCCGAGTCCAGCATTGACGCGTTAATATCAATAAATTCAACATTCTCTTTGTCTAGATCTGCATCGTCACCAATAAGAAGAGATTTCATATCATCAGTAATAGGTGTATTTACTGATTTTCTCAGCACAGGTCTTATGCTGGACAGGTAGGGATCTGACGAGACAAGGAGACCATTGAAAATGTCTTCGTTTGTCGCTTTTCGACAAAATTTGCGCGAATGCTGTTCTCGGATTTTCTTGAAGTCTTTGTTTCTGGCTTCCGATGCCTCTTCAGATAATTTGCCAATGGGCATAATATTGAAGTGTTTAATAACTTCAGCACCGTGCAGTAAAAGTTTGTGGACACTCGAAGGCATGTAATACCAGCCATAGAGCTCCACATATAATTCTGCTGTTTGGCGCGCAAAGTTTTTAAACGCCTCAACATTTATGGGCTCCCCACAGGCCATCACACGCAAAAGTGTTGCAAATCTTTGGATCAAACTAGGATCCAAGCCTGTAATAGCTGCAGTATTGGCAGGATTACCAAAAAATTTCCTCGCTGTGTTTCCATCGTTTGTGGTTCCGGAACCTGAAAATTATAAATGAATCAAAACTAATCCACAACTTTGTAAAGAATAAATAGAACTAACGTTATTTGAAAAAATAAGATTTAAGAACAACGACTGTTATCATAACTCACCTTGTTTAACGATGTCTACTAGGAGGCCCATTTCATCACGAAACTTCTGCTGTATAGTTTTTTTTCTACTCTTCAATGACTCTTTGCTGTCTGCATCTCTGGCTTGCCATGTTTTGAAGTCTAGTCTATACGAAATATGGAGTAGGCACTCCATACATCTAATCCAAGCATGAAGTGTAGACAAACCATACTGATATATATCTGTTGAAACAGGTTTTCTGGAAAGAAAGTGAATTAATTAATAAAAAGATACACAGCATTACGGTAATCTGAAATATAACAAATTATTCAAAACTTACTCTGAGATCTTCTCTAACTTATTCATTTCCGAAGGGGTAGCTTTACAGATGTCACAAGTCTGCGTTGAAGTATTTGACAGTTGCGAAGTTATTTTACCATCTATCATGGTCATAAGCATTGAGTGCTTAACAGTATGAATTCCCATAATAGACGGCTCCAGTGCTGCAATCTCAGCTTCAATCAAAGCCTGTTCTTCCTTAATATTTAATTTGTTTTCATTTGCAAATTTAAAATAGAGCGGTCTGCAGAACATTGTGGAAGATGGCTTTGGATTCTCCCATAACTTTTCTTCACCACAAACTAAGCGCAGAGGCACAAAAGAACACATAAAATTGCTTGAATCATCTTCACCCGCCATAGTTTGTTTGTACAAACTTTGCCCTGAAGCACCGTCAAAGCCCCACTTGCATATCAATGTTAGCTCTTTGCCATCTAGCGAAGATTCCAAACGTAGGAATTTCCCAAATCTAGCAACAGTTTTGTCCAAAATCGCTTGAAGCTTTACTTTTACCCCTCTTTCGGTAATTTCTATGGTGTCTTTTGGTGGGTAACAGTCCTTTTTCGCCTCTAAGATAGCAGTATATGAAGGATATAGTAGTATTCCTTCTTCTTTTGCACAAGCTCTTAATATTGTATACTGCCATTTTGAAAGCTTCAATGAAGTCAGAATTCCTAAAGCTTTATCAGCGGAATATATGGGCATAGCTTTCTTGGACTTCAACAATTCTTTTATCTTTGTAGCCTCTTCGGGATGCTCTGTGATCAATTTTATTATATCTGCTACATTTTTGTTATCTGCACTTAAACCAGTTGCATAAGCAAGGCTTTCAGTGCTATGCGTGAGGAGCTCTTTCACTCTTCTTCTCTTCTGTAGCGGGCTTAGCTCCGAGAACACTTTTCTTGGACTCACAACAGTTGATGTTCCAACACTGTACGTCTCCGGTTTGTATGATGTTGATGCACCCTCATTTACACCGAAGTCAAAACTGGAACATGGTTGCTGCTCTTCTAACATTAAACAAGGTGTCATCTTGTCCTTCATGAACTCAGGCCATTTTATGTCTTCTTGCAGCCATGTCTCATACTTTTTTATGAAAGTATGTCTCGTGCGATTACACGAGATCCATTTGTTCCTCAACGAACACACACGAGTCTGACAGAATTGTTTCAATTCTTTATTTTCGATTTCTGACAAATCAACGGCATTGACAAAAACTTCATATAATACACTGGGCTGTGAGAAACAGCTATTGTTAGCCACAAACATAAAAATATCCAAATTGGTACTAAAAGCTTCCATCATAACACGAAAACAAATCGAACGTAATAAGTATAGTAAAGCACAAGTGCAAAGAGCTACTGAGTGAAGTTAGTTTAAATGTCCTATTTATATTATAACTACCCTCATTAACACTCGCTGTCCCATAATGCTTATTAAATTAAAATTCAACAATAATGACGGTGATTAACAAATGAGTTATTTCGTGAAATTAATTTTGTAGTAAAATGTAAATAATCTACATCGTTTTCTAATATTTTCATTATAAAAGTCATTAGCAGGTTATTAACTAACGACAATATCAGTTATGTGGTTGGTTACTTCATTTAATTATATACCTGTGTGTTGTTAAATATATTACCTATGTGTTATTCCCGGTTATAAACTATTATGTGTGCTAAATTTCATCCAAATCCGTTCAGCTGTTTGAGCGTGAAGAAGAGACAAACATACACACACACACACACAAAGTTTCGCCTTTATAATCACACTAAGATTATAAAGGCGAAAGTTTGTGAGTGTGTGAGGGTGTGTGTGTGTGTATGTTTGTCTCTTCTTGCATGAGTATTAGTTTACATACTATTTTCATATTCAAAGCAATATGTAGCTTCACAAAATACCATCAAAGATTTGAAAGATCACCGACTGTAAATTCAAAATTTCCAAAGCTTGCTACATGCAAAGCGGCACCGAAAGGCTCAAGAATTGTATGTCATCTTGATCGCCGTGTATGGTGCAATAGCTCATGTGAATACTAGCCCATCAGTTCTATTCAGTTTTGAAAAAAAGCACTTTAAGTGTTTTATTCCATACAAAAAAAAAGAAAAAAAAATTTTTCTCACGCATGGAGCTACTCATACCCTTCATACTATATTAGTAAAACAAAGGGAGGTATATTAAACACAAAACATATTTTTATTTATTAATTTCTGACGTTAAGTTTCTATGAGTATGGAGCTTGATTTTCAGACCACTGTGCGGCGTTTCGCCTCCTCGCGCAACTCCCACATGTGCGCGAGGACTTTTGCCTCCAGATCCCAAGGCGGTAGTCCGGCAAGGAGGCTCGCCGCCTCACGGGAGACCGTGCGGTAACCTCGGAAAGGTATCTTCACCCTAAGCTTATATTCATTTCGTAATACACAGGTGTCCACACTAATTTGAATTCTGTTAACTAAGCAAAGACATTCGTGATACACAAACGTAATTTCTATCTGCTTACTTTTCCTAATTAAACGCCGAGAATACAAGTAAATATAATTATGTTTTCCTTTCAAGTTGTACTTTGGTCGGTAGAATTATTTATGTGTTCAATAAAATACCATTAACATTAGCAACATACAGAAATACTATTCAATTTCGCGGTTCAATGCTCGTCTATACGTTATAAGAGTAATTATTTTTCCCAATGGCATGATTGGTTCCCATTGGGCTACTGGAGAATGTTTCCTCCTGTGGCGCGGCGGTATACTTTAGTGCGCGTTACGGTCAATTAGTCGCAAGTCGCAACACGTAGCACCCACTTCGGTAATTAAAGCGAGAGAACAGAACACCAATACAAGGGAAATAATTAATTTTGCAAAGAAAATTATTGCTTTGTTAGCGGCCTGCTTCTGTTTCGTATTTAAAAAAAGAAGCGGACGCTTGAATAGAGAGTTAATTAACACACGCGAGCGTACGCCTCGGTACGCCAACTTCTCTCTGAATTTTATATAAATATACTTAGGAAAGTAAAATTTATTGCTGTTCGAAAATTGCCATCATTATGTGAATATAGGGGTTTAACTAAAATGAATTGCTTCGAAGTGTCGCGTTTTGAACGCAGAATACATACATAAAACAAAATTAATGGGTGACATTTAAAGGTAGTTGAATTACCCCTGCTTAGGCCGCGTGGGGATTTACCTGTTAATGTACTGATTTGATCTTATACGATTGATTGATCGCATTTCAAGATTCCACCATTCACGCCTTCGAATGATAAAGGTAACAGATAATTCATTCATTTTCAGCAATGTATTAAACGGTAAAGCGACATCACATCTATTTAATCAATATTTCAATAATCTTAATAGAATCTTGTAATTTTCTTAAGTTTTTCTAAACTAATTTTATAAAGAGAAATGATTTGATTTTGTATATTTGTTTTTGTTTGTAAAGAATAAACTCAAAAACTACCGGACCGATTTAAAAAATTCTTTCACCAGTAGAATGCTGAGTAACATAGGCTATAATTTATAAAGATATCACGCGGGCGAAGCCGCTGGCAGAAGCTAGTATTGCATAAAGCAATATTTTCCATTCGTAATTCGTTTCAAGTATCCCCGTGGCTATTGTCTTACTGTCTTATAATTCGAAGTAAGGGAAGATTAAATGTCAACGCATTCAAGGACACTGAACGAGACAGAATATAACTTTTATTCTTACAAGGCCTATGCTGCCCTGCTAAGCCGAAAGGTGGTATCTCAATCGGAGTAAGTTTTGAGAAAATTGACTTTTTTCATGATTTGTAAATTGTAATTTATGGAAACATAAGGATATAAAGAACTTCTGAGTGGTTTTTTAAATGTTTTAAGTTAGATAGCGGCATGTGGCTTATACCATTAGATGCGAAATTATTATAGCTATTGAATGGTATAAAAAAAACTAAAAGGGCGTATCTCAGAGATACCGCCTTTAGGCTTAGCAGGGCAGTATGGGCGTTTAGTGTTAAGTTGATACTTCTGTAGATTATTTATCTTTCAAGAAATTTAGCGTTTAATGATTATATTAAAATTTACTGCCTCGTTGGAAAAGTGGTTGCAAGCGCTACTGCTCAGCATGAGGTCTTGGTTTCGATTCCTAGGTCAGACAAAGTGTTTTTGGGTTCTTTTATCTGGAATTTCTCAGTAGCGGCCCAGAGGCTGGATTTGTGCCCGGTTGATGGCAATATGCTCACCCCTTATTACATGGGGCTTAAACATAACTGGCGTAGTGTGGGTTTACTATAAGTACTATCGAAGAACTTCTTATCTAAGCAGTTTGAAAACAAAATCCCGTGAACTCGATGACCACATCTGTTACCAGCGTGGTGCTATAGCCGCCGAGCGCTGCAAGCAGAAATAGTCCTTACGGTGTTTAGATATGAAATTCTTCGATGGTACATCTCTTACTAACCCTTCGCGGACTACAGATGTTAAGGTATGATTATATTCAATGGTTTTTAATTTTCATATTTTTCACGCTCTTATTAATAAGCTTTGATTCAAATGAAATACACCTTGTTTAATGAGATGAGCCTTCAGAAGGGCTCTTGAAGACCCTTGACTGAAGTAGTTAAGCTTGATGGGTAACAATATTACAAAATCCGTGTTTTTAAGAAGGCTTCTTGTTAAACAAGGATTAATAATATTTAACATGATTGTTATTAAGCCTTGTTTAACGCGGTTGTTGGCAATAGGCTCCCAGTTACATAGCGCCCCATATTACATGGCACTAAGACGCCGATATATGCGAGGAGCCTTGAGTGTTCTGTGCTGAGCTCACGCAACGCGTCGTACGTCCAGCCAGTAATAGGACTCGGCCATCGAGGACCGCTGTCTCAAATTGGACGCCTTATTAATTTATCATACATAAAACAAAAGGTATTTTAATAAAACACGTGTACTAAAAGATTAATAATTAAATTCTCTTTAAAATGGTGATGTGTTCAGAAAAATAGGCTTGATAGTTTTTACGTGATTCTCAATTATTTATCCGCGTTAGACATAACTTTACATATTAAATACACTATGTAATATAAACATATTCAAAAATATTCACAGATTAATTTATTAAGGAAATGTTCTTATTTAACATATATTTTTTCCAAATCATTATTACTACTCGTTTAGACGTGATCTTCAGTATACAATCATTAAAAGTCGGTTATCGTTGCTTTAAATAATAACTGGTGAAATGTGGATATTACAGGTACCATCGAAGAAGTTCATATGTAACCACCGTAAGGACTATTCTTGCTTGCAGTGCTCGGCGGCTATAGCACCGGGCCGGTAACAGATGTGGTCATCGTGTTCAAGGGATTTTGTTTTGAAACAGAAGAAGATATGAACTTCTTTGATGGTACCTACACTTCTGCCTAAACTTTCGCGTCACACAGGCGTGATGTTATATCTAGTTAATATTATAACACATAGTGTTATAATATGTATTAACTAGCGACCAACCCCAGTTTCGTACGGTTTTTAAGAATTGACATAACATTTGAAATCCCTTTGTTCCTAATGTTACTTTAATATTAATGTATTACATAGGTACTGATTTCGGAATAAATTATCTAATTGATGGTCAAAACCGCATCAAAATCTGTTGCGTAGTTTAGAAGAACAACGTGATCACACAGACAAACATGAAAAGCGACTATGTTTTACGATATTATGTTACATAGATTATAAAGCTAGCGAATTTTAACAATGCTTGTGGGAAATGTAAATCAACGTAAGTAGACATTAGTTTCGATTTAATTGATAAAGTTTCAACATAATGGCGCTGAGGTATTGTTAGATCATATCGGGCCTAATATTATCGTGTTAGAGAACAGCAATTGCGTATTACCAGAGATTAGTTAATAGGTGTTATGTAGGTTTCCCTAATGAGTCGTTTAAGGGTTAAGTTTTTTATGATTAAAATAATAATGCATATGGATTGATTCCAAGTTTCCTTAAAATCTATCAATATGACTCGTACTTATTGTACGGTAATAATTTACTGCATCGACAGCTAGCTCATCCAACATGGCCGCAACAGATGAATCCAACTTTTGTCAGCTCATGATTTCATAGATGAGCCAGCCAGTGACAAAAACAGTTCAAATGCTGTAATCGAAATAGCACTTGATAGCTTTCTTAGAGAGCCAAGGAACTGCAAAGAAATTCAAATATTGTGAGTGCTGGTATTCGTTACCTTATAAATTACTTAGGCCTGCAGCAAAAAGTTTTTATCAGCGCCGCCTACCAGTGTAGCAAGTGAAAAGCTCTTTAGCAGAGCTGGTCAGTTATACGACAAGACTTTTTGATGGGTGAAAACGCCGATTTTTTTTTGTGCTTCAACATCATATTGTTTAAGGGGGATGCGCTAAGGTAGCCCGCGAGATTCAAATTTTCTTGAGTTTTTCCATTTTGCAGGTCTGTATATTGATTAAAATATAATTCGCGATCATTATAATCATTACAATCAGTAATACAACTCCATAAGTTAGCATAATTGTCAAATGTCATGATTTCATGAAATAGTCATTCAATGGGATTACATGAACTTAGAGAGTTGTATTGATCATGTTTATGATTATAATTCTATAATTAAACATTTGATGCGGCCGCGAAACATATTTAGATCAGCATAGAACATGATACTGACCTGCAAATTGCAAAAAACGTAAGAAAATTTGAATTTCGTGGGCTACCTTGACGCTTTCGCCTTAATTTTGAATATTAAAACTGTTACACTCCTAAATACATAATATGCAAAATTTGCACATTTTCATTTTTCTTCACGATTTTTCTATAATCGGCCTCAGCTCTCGGTCTCGGCCGAGATTTTATTTTATTCTCGGTCTCGGCCTTGGTCTCGGCCGAGAACGAAAAACCTGTCTCGGTCGACCCTTACTCACAACCCAGTGGCAATCTCATCAAATTATCACAGACATCCAAAGTTACATGAGCGAAGCTCGACTATCAGTCATTTCTTTATTAGGTATCCTAAAACTCTGGAAAAAATAACTCTAATTATTATCTCTGGCTTGGCTAAATTAATTACTTACAACAAGATTATAGGCTAACAATGAACAGGCCGTACCGTCAAAATATGGTCGGTAAGTCGTCAAGCAATTTGCTAATTCGTCTGAACACTATTATTTACGCGCGAGGAAAGTTTCTCGTCATAAATTAAGTGCGGACCAAGTTGTTGGTCGTAAATCTAAGTGCTCCGCCCCCGGCGTGCTTGTCTCTTGTGACAACCCGCACCCGCCAGTTTTCGATGGCTACAGTGACTATGGATCGGGGGTTTTCTGTACTTAATTAATTAATTAAGTACGGTTACCGCGTGGTGCCAGACGTAAAGAATAGTACCATGCCATTTCTTCCCGTGGGTGTCGTAAAAGGCGACTAAGGGACTCACTAGAGAATGGGCAGCAGCGTTCTCTACGTATTTTAACACCATACTGCGATCAGCAACCCGCCTTCCAAGCGTAGCGATTATGGCAAATCCCTACATTTGGGGGCGGGCTATGTCCAGCAGTGAAAGTCTTTCGGCTGAAATGATGATGATGATGAATGAATGAATTAATAAATTATCCCAGCCTATTATTGTCCCACTGCAGGGCAAATGCCTCTTCTGATACAGTGGTCGGTTTCTGTACTTCAGTCAAGTCAACCTATCGCAGTCCACAGCTGGACGGACATAGTCAAGTCGAGTCAAGACAAATCATTTATTTCAAATAGGCCCTTATAAGGCACTTTTGAACGTCAAAATTTACAAAAAAATAGAATTGATTCTAGTCGCCCCTTCCAAAAGGTAGTTTTCGGATGGAGAAGAATGGGCAAGAAACTACAGCGTTACTCTTTTAAAATGTTTTACAATATTTTGTATGACGATGCACCTATAATAAAATAACTATACCACAGTAGGTAAAAATAAATAAAAATGAAGCAACGACAGATAAATTAATTATGTGGTAGATCATGTATCTATCGCATAATTATCTGTCGTTTCTTCATTTTTAATTCTTTTTGTGCTCACATATTTAAAAACATTGTAGAAGTAGACGATAGACGATTTTCCTAAAATTGTACAATTCATTAGTATATATATAATTCATTGGAAGTTGATGTCATAAAAATAATAAATTATACAATTAAATTAGCAACCTGTTACATTTTGTCTAGATTCTTGATTATCCTATGGAGCAGGGCCAGCATGTTTCCAAGCATTACTATCTTGGATATAATCCTCAAATTTTTTATATGCTTGTTTACAAAGTGTACTTTTATTATGAGTTTTAAATTTTCTTTCTATCAATTGCGATATATCACAAGGTATTTTGTTGTAACATTTAACACAGTACCCCATAAGAGATTTACTTTAGATAATCTGAAAAATGGTTGATCTATTTTATCTTTATTTCTAGTATTAAAATGATGTCTATCACTTATTTTATTAAAAAGATGTAGATTTTTTTCATACATATATATTATAATATTTTCATATAAATGAATTGGCAAGGTACGAGTACCGTGCTAATATTACTCTATTTATATAGTTCCCTGAGAGATTCGCGGCGACGTAGGTTATAAATCGCTCTGACAGCTCTCTTTTGCAAAATGAAGATGGATTCACTGTTAGTAGCCCGAGTCCACAGTAAAATGCCATACGACATAATGCTGTGGAAGCAGCTAAAATAGACCAAACGCGCGGTTTCTACATCTGTTAACTGTCTTATCTTTCTAACAGCATAAGCGGCCGAGCTTAGCCGCCCCGCAAGAGATGTTATATTAGGTCCCTATTGTAATTTCTCGTCTAGCATGATTCCAGTTCAATATGATGTCACATTCGCTACTTCTAACATTAGGTAATTAAAATCTAATGCATTAGATTTTTTTTTCATTTAGTATCAAATTATTTATCGTAAACCAATCTTGGACCTGAAGAATAGAGCTATTCACGCAGTCAAGATTTTGTGACCGTCGGTTTATTTTAAAGATCAATGATGTGTCATTTGCAAATAACACCATTTTCGGTTGATTTTGAAGTAATTGGAGTAAATCATTAATGTAAACTAAAAAGAGGAATGGAACCTTGAGGAACGCCCATTTCCATTTCAGACCCTAATGAGTTTATGCCGTTTACTTGAACTTTAAATTTAGTTAATCACAACTTTATTTTGGGTTTTTAAAATAGTTTATAATTTAAATGTGTGTATAAACTATGGACTAGAATTATGTCTGAAATAAATGAATAAATTAAAATTAAAATTAAAAATTTAACCTTTTTATCTTTCAGGTATGATCTTAGTAAATCAAGAGCTATATTCCTAATCCCATAGTGCTCTAGTTTCAGCAGAAGTGTCTCATGGTCTCTGCAATCGAACGCCTTCGAGAGGTCGCAAAAAATCCCAATGGCATCTTGTGGTTGTTCCCAGGCATTATAAATGTTTTTTATTAGGGTGACACCGGCGTCAGTGGCAGTCATAGGCCTCTCCCAGGCTGCGCCACACCACTCTGTCCTCCGTGTTTCGCATCCAGTCACTCCCAGCCACGTTTTAATGATCGTCGATCCATCTAGCTGGGGGGCATCTCAGGCTACACTTGCCGATACGCGATTTCCGCTCCAGGACTCGGCTGCTCCAACGGCCATCGATCGGTTCTACACTTAGATAGAGTTTATTACGTAGTGTTCTAACCCTTGGCTATAGAAACACTGAGGACACAGGAGATTTGCATTGGCCATCTTGATAGGTAAAGTTGCAATGTCCCTCGTAGTATTAATTCTCGTGATAATTATAATTGATGGCAGAACTAAGAATAGAAAGCTACTATGTTGATATAATCATTATAAAATATCACTTCATCGAAGGTCAGTTTAAATTTCTACGAGGCAAGAAGATCCTATACCCAAAGGTCTAATAGAAACATAAGATATTTACCGAATAGTCGAAATTTGACGCAAGTATTTTTTTAAACAATGTTGGTTTCCGTCTTTTTGACCCTGGGGCAGTATCCTTATACATTTTCAGAAAAGACATTCATATTATAATGCCAATGTAATCCTTTAACCCATCGAATAATTTATAATAATACTCATCAAAAACAAGGTTCCTGTTTTATCCCCGAACATCAGAAGGCATGCTCGCCCGCGGCAGTTACCCTAGCTGGCGAACTAAACAAAACAGCCTTGTTATAAAGTCAAGAACTCGGCGAATTCCGTTTCTTATGCCTACCCAACTATTCAGTTATTTATGGAACTGTTCATAAATGTAGCGTTTTGTATCATTCGCTTAGAACTCACAAGCCGAGGATGTAGTGCTGTTTACTAAGTTTTTATTTGCTGAGGAATTTCATTAGCGCTCCAGTGGAGAGTAAGTTGTGAAAGTGGAGATAAATAATGAGCAATATTTTAATTTTAATATGTATTTGTATCATATACTGAGCGTCCACTGCTCAGTATTTTTGGAAAACTTACGAAAACAAAACCGTTCTAGCAAGCAAGACAAAATGCCGAAAAGCAGTTTGAAACAGAGAAATATGGCTACATAAAACACTGCTAAGTGTCCCTTGACCTAAGGGACTTGTTCGGAGTTCAACCACTAAGCTTTGAAATTATGTTCTAGAATTTTGTTAAGGTAAGTACCAACTTGTTGACATGGGCAGACTTGTTTAGAACATTAAAAATAATCACGATTGAATAAGAATGTTGGTCTTTTGGCGTTGAAATGGGATCCCTTAGTTCTTATAATTATTACACAATACTCAGACGTTGATATGGCACATCGAGTATTAGAAAAGGTGTCACACAGGTCAACCTTAATCGATCGAAGATTTTTTTAACAGATTTTTAATCTCAATAAAAGAAATATGTCAAACTATATCCCACCTCTTATCCTGTCCTGTACGCCCGAAAAAAAATGCAGCCATAGTGACCTCTGTAGTGTAGAAGTAGTACTTGTTAACTGGATTACTCTGTTCTCCCATACCTGTAATTTGTAGTTTGAAACAACATAACATTGTAATTTGAAAACATTGTAAAAGCCATTTATTTTTAAAAGAGTAACCGTGGAATTTCTTGCCGACTCTTCTCCATAGGAAAAGGCTAATTGGAACCATTTCTGACCTTTCATAAGTGCCCATGTAGCTTTATGTGAAATAAAATATTTTGATTTTGAAGTGGCGAAGTTTTACGTCAGTAAAATCTAATTCACTGTCAACGAAAAATAAGATTCAGAAAAATATTCATAAAAATCTGAACTGAAATAACATTAAAAGAGTTAAACTCTTTCTTAACTACTAAGCCATGTATCGAATCATTTGTATCAATTAAGATGATATATGGATAAAAGTACCAGTGTTAATCGACTTTTGTTGCTGACTGTTTGTCATTCGATTCTACATACATACTAGACAAGCGGGATAATTAGGTAAAACACTTAAAATTATAATACCTTTCATTTTGATAATTCAAGAACATTCATTGTGAAATTATCGTTGTCGAGCAGCAGAAGAATTTTTTAATCATATGAAGCAATGGTTTTTTTTTTTTTTTTAATCCTTCGGATTGCGATCTACAGTGTGTTACAGAATTGGGGTGCTAGGTTACAAAGAATATGCCGTACAAAGCAGAACTTTTCCTAAAAATCCATTTAAACAGCCGAGTACCTACATGCTTTTCTCATCCATTCAGTTGAGGTTATTTCCCGAATTTAAGAGCTATGAATGTCACCCTTATATCTACATATGGCAGCTATAAAAAAAGCGAGGTGTTATAAAAAGTAATGGACTGTTAAAACCATATGTTACTCCTATTTTTCGCTGAAAATTGCATCGAGCTGACACAATGACATGAGATTGAAGTTATTGGGGAATTCGATTGCATATTGACGATTGATAAATTAATATAATTGTTGACGACAGCTGAATTGACGGCCTGATAATTAATTGTGTGATTTTAATAAAGCAATTTTTTCGGGAAATGGAACTTAAAAAAAAAAAACCTGTTGTAATACTGATAAGTTTATATTTGTTTGTTTATAAGTGAGTGCATTCGATAACATGGGAATATTATGCCAGCACCAATCGGTACCCGCACAGACTCGCCTGCACCGGAAACCTGTTTCTTAAACTAAATCTTGCTTTACCTAAGTAGGTATGGTTTTGGGTTTTTTTAGACTAAGGGTGCTTAGTCTAAAACTCAAAACCATACTTAGGTAAAGCAACATTTAGTTGTCGTATGGTAGATTAAAATAAATTCAAATACTTTACACTCACACCTACGATCTCTTTTCCGAACATATTTATTTAAAAAATATATATTATAAGATTAATTTAGCATTTGAGACAAAAAATAAAAATCTTTTAATCAAACCACAGACTTTATTCGATTTAGGTATTGTTTCAATTTATTTAATTTACAAAGGAAACGAATATTAAATATTATGTAAATTTAAACCACCCTTTCGCAACTGGTATCCGGCTGAAACTCCACAGACGGAATTTTATTGAATAAGATTATGGAATAACATTATTTTGTGTTAATCTGAGCTAGGAAAAACTGAGATTGAACTGAAGATTTGTTTATATTTTTTATACGTAAAGTAGTGAGGATCTTTGAGCTTAAATTAGAAAGGTATCATCTAGACAGTTTCCTAATCAGTGACTGTTACAGAAGGTTTTTAAAAGATTAGATTTTTGGCTATATGTAAGAATGCCTATAGTATGTTTTGTAGCTACTTAGGTCGAGTACCAAAATAAAAAAGATAAAAAGCGTAGAAAAACGGAGCTACAGCACAAATGATTCAGGACATATCAACAGTTTGAACCTTGCTTACAATATTAGTCCGGGCGTAAATCACTCACAAAATTTGCGTCGTAGGCAATCTGCAATATTCATAATTCTTACAATAATGACGATGTTAAAGTTGAGCTCTATAATTCTTTCAATAAAACTTAAATTTAGGAAAATACTTTCCGAGATATACGGTAAAAGTTTTGAGAGGAAAATTAAACAGGCACCCCTAAAACTGTACGAGCCTGTCTAAGTAAAGACTGTTCCCTTGATAGCTTTTTGAAACTCCCCTATTCAGGGGCTAATTTATTATATTTTTAATTTAAATAAAAATGTGGTTAGGCTTTTGCGTCGCAAGAATCCCGACATCACTATTTTTTGTATGGGCGGCTGGCTTAACGAATTTGTAAGCGTAATTGGAATGATTTTAATTTTAATTTAGAGCTTTGTTGTCAGACCTGAATGTAAATGAAAATAAAACTATATTTTAAACGAAACTAGATTTGGGTTGAGATTAGCATGGAATGACGTGACAGTTTTTAATTGAAATTCTTATTCTTTTTTGCATAGCATATCGTACTAAAATACGAGCCTGTTTTATGCGACATTTAAATAATTATTTTATATTAGTTTATAATTTTAAAATCTCTTCGTAAGTATACTTATCCAGACGTTCGAAGCCCGACTGGCGGCAGCTGGCTGTCATTTTCGCGCCAATTACGGAGCCATCATGTCACCAGAAATAATCCGCCAATACTCTACGAGCGTAGCTGTGACGTCAATATTCTGTGGTATGTCGGCGACGCGCGACGCGGGAAAATGCAGCTGTTGAAGTTCGGTGTCATGGAAAGATGCTTTGGCAAAACAAATTCCAGATGGATGGGCTAGTGACATGTTTCACAGCAGAACAGTTATAGGTACATACTAAGTTTTGAGAAGACGACCGCGGCAGTTTTAAAAGTAAAAACAAAAATAACTGCCAGAGAAAAAAAGAGGTTATACAGAACCATTTTTAGACTTGAATATTATAATTAGAGATATTTGAGAAGGAAAGGTCTCCACGAGTGGCGCTGTAAGTAGTCCAGCATTTCCTGGGCAGGCACCCCAGCAACCATCTTGTAGATCATGACCATACGAGAGAAGAAGGGCAGAAGTAAATAGGAGGACACAGCTGCCAACGCTCTTGAGGCATGTAATAATCATTTATGACTAGATTTTACGATAGGTACCGACGAGTGTGTCAGGGGAGGCACCGTGAGGCACGTCTCTTTGCTATGTATGAACCACACAGAAGTATGAAATGATAAGGTAAACCATTTCTACCTTTGCAGGCACACAGGTAGTTGCACCGTGCACAGTGCACCAACACTATACCTCCGGGACTGTTGCTTTTAGCGTTCTGTGTGCTAAGCTGTTTGGCATTCGGTCACTAGGTATTTGCTAAATGAAATACTGAATTTCCACCACTCCGGCAGTCCGGCATTCCAGCTTGTTCACGTTTGCATGTAAACTGAACATCAAACGGAGTACCAGTTAGAAAGCTTAAGTAATCACAAAGGACTTAGATTAAAACTGTATTTTCACTTTGATATTTTAATTAAACGAACTGTTGCAGTTGCGTTTGTTTTATTTTAGAAATTTCTTTGCATGCAGCGTAAGCCGATATTTTAATTGAAAGTTTAGAATGTGTTCGTGACGTATTTACTTACGTTTATTTTTTCTAAAACACAGCTTTTATAAACCCATTTTAAGTCTCTAGAAGACGCAGATCTCGGGATATTTCCCCAGGGATAAAGTGATTTTGAGGTTTGCTAGGATATTGCGAAAAGTTCTTGTGGTTGGTGGTTTACCTATTGTCTTGCACAGTAATTGTGTTCGGTTTCGTGATTAGCTTACGCCTTATGACACACCAGTCATTGAACCAAATCGGACCAACGGCGAGTGAACTGTGCTAGGCTGGGTGACAATAGTAAACATTATTCATATATACAATATACATATATTAGGTGTATGTTTGCAACCGATTATGTGAACGTGACGGACGTGTGACGTGTGTTACGTTAGAACTAGTTGAATGTTCAACTGAGTACCAGTTGAACATTCAACGATCACATAATTGGTTGTAATTCGCTTAGGTATATATATTTCAGTCCGAAACAAAAAGGTAATAAAACCACAAGGTAAGGCAAGGTAAGAAATTGACCTCAAACATAAATCCAATTTTACTAACCACGTAGAACGAAAAGGATATCTGGCTACTCTTTTATAATCCACCATTTAATTTTAAGAAAATCGAATGGCAATCGGGAAGGTATTTTGCAGTAAACCGAGCAGATAGCTCAGTGAAGCACTTTTAGATTTTAAGCTTATCTACATAAGAGTCAGTAGGAATATTCTCGTCTTTATTATTTTGGTTATACATTTGGATGACCACCGGTTGTACGATGTAATCCATTCAAATATATAAAAGATCGTACTTATCTACTCACATGGATTGATGTCATGTTAATATTTAGTAAATTTTTTTTCAATGATTCGTTGATGGAAAAAAAGTGAGTTTGCGAAAATACGAAAGTGAGTTTGTTTGTTTGTTAATTTGTAACGCTTTCTCGCTAAAACGACTGAACGGATTTCGATGTAATTTGATAGATAGGTAGCCTGAGACCCGGAGAAAGACATAGGCTACTTTTAATCTAGGATCGCAGACGAAGTCGTGGGCAACAGCTAGCATGATTTATGAAAATATACCGATTTTTTATGAAAAATATACAGTTCTAATATCTCAATAGAAAACCATTGACAATGGACCCTGTTTGCAATCCTGGTAACTACTGTTTTTCCTTAATTTGGTGAAATATTCTGAAAAGTAAATCACACAGCATAATATAAATAAGAATACTAGTCCTGAAATAATCAGTATCAGTGGAAATAGAGCACAGTTCCATGTTCTTTTAATTAAACAGCGTTGGCACAGATTACCTAATATTGCGTACTTCGTAAGCCTTGACGGGAGTACAAGCATATGTGAGGTTCTCGGCTAACAATATGTCACCCTCTTTCATGCTATGCGGTGAGATTACCATTATCCTTATGTATTTTCTGAAAAGAACGTTACCTTCGTTCAATATAATTATGTGCTTGCAATATATTTCTGGAAGAAAATACGTGACATATTCTGATGGCAAGACTGATACTCTGGCTATCAGAATATGCAAGCTCGTGCTGTCGAAGTAGTATACAAGATATATATAGCCACTTCATATTACATCGCCAAATCGAGAGATTAAGAGGTCTGCCGGGACACCAAATATTTTTTGTGCAGTCTTGTGATCCATGGCAGTCAGCATCTGTTTACTTCACAATTATCAAAGTCGCGTAAAAATATAGGTATAAATGAAATGAGAGAATTCTCCTACTGCATTACTTTTGCGCCACCCTGAATAATCACTGTAGATAAATAAAAATAAAATAAAAATGTGTCCATCCACCCTAGAAGGACACACATTACGCAACAACAGACGCATTTGATTCATAATAAACATTCCATTGTAACAATAACAATAATAATTAAACAAACCAAGAACGTTTTCTACCCTCCATGAATAATTCGGACATTGTCGAAAACGTCCTAGCTTCCCCTAAATTGCCTTAATTAAGTGCATTCCTTCTAGCGTGGGTTCCACCTATTTCAGTGCGCTCTGTTCGGAACCCCAGTCACAGAATAGATAGGTACAAAAGGTTGACTCCATGCAACGAGCAAGAACAATCGAATGCACACATAGACGCGTAAGTACGGCGCGCCAAAATCTCAAACGGATCCCAGTCGCGTCGCGAGTGCGCTTGCACTCGCTGTACGTGAGCCGTGTCTATGTGTTCGTGCGCTTTCGCTCATTGCATGGAGTTCGCCTTCTGTACCTATCTATCTATTTTGGGCCCCGGTTGACTCGTAAAGTCAATATGTTCGCAGAAAATCGCCAAAAAGGGACAATCAGTCAAAAAAGGGACACAAAAAGCGAAATTAAGAAAATTTATAGCCGCTTATCGAGCGATTAAGACGAAAATTAAGGTGTTCGTTTTTAATTTCTTTTCAACTACAGGTATTAATGTTTCTAAAGTTTAACGTTTCCAGGTGTTTAATTGTTTTACTTGAGAATGGGAAACTTTTTATGTGTAAGGCCGTTTCTTCATTGGTCGATGCGGTATCGTTTCGGTATAAATTGAGCACCTACCGTTTAAAGCTTCGTGGAGACTAGCGCGACCCGACACCGGTTATTGTTATTCAGTGAAGTTTTGTTGGAAATTGTATTGTTCGAGTCGCGTCGCGCCGTCGCGTCGCGTTGGTCTGCACGAGCATTGAAATATAGGCGCTTGGTAAGCTTTCGGTACCAAGTATACTGAGCTTGCTGTAAAACGCGTGACGTGAGCGGGTACCACACTGGATATTTCTAGACGCGGTTAACCAAAACGATCCCGCCCCGCTCCCGCGTATTCCGAGCCAATCAGGAAACGCTCATTGAAATATAGGCGCTCGGTAAACTTTCGGTACTGTAGTGTACTAAGCATGCTGACACCACACCGCTGACGTACCAACCAGTGAAGAAAGGGCCTTAGGCTGCGTATCCACCAGAGATGAGCGAGGATGCGTACAACTCGGGCGCAACAACTAGACACCTGGCTCGAAAATTGACTCCCCTCCCGCTACCCCGCGCGAGGCCTCGCTCTCGTACTGAAGGGCCCGGGTTGTAGTGAGGAATGTTCGTAACTCTAACCAATAACAACGCTAGCTTAGCTCAAACTATGACAGTGAAGCGATGTTATTGGTTAGTTTCACACACATCCCTCGCTACGCATCCTCGCTCATCTCTGATGAAAACGCAGCCTTAGGCTTAGAAACTTAATCTTCTTCGTTGTGTCACTGGCACGACAGTACTACAAATCTTGTTGGTCCAATAGTTCGCCACTTCCACGGCCTGTCGGTGGCAGTGCAGAGGTCACTTTGACTGCATGTTTTGGGACACAGAGGGTAGGATAGGAGTGCAGCGTATTTTGCGACACAGCCACCCTGTCACCATGTACACCATTTTTTTTTAATCCGCTCTGGTTGGATCGGGAGTGCGTGTCAGACTCTTACTGACTAAAACCCACCCGTGTTCCTTCAGTAGCCTGTACGTTGCCAAGGGCCACGGTATCCCTTTCGGACTTTCCTGCGACCCCGGCAGGCACCGGTCCTAGCGGACCCCTTCCGTTGTGCTGACATCTCTTCGACGCGCGCGTGGAACACAACGCGCCGTCGACCCGGGGACCCGGACGGCGAGGTAGTCACATGTACACCCTGCTGCCGAAACTTTTTAACTGAAGTAGACTATGATCACAAGAAATATCAAGAGGATGGCAACGTGCAGTCTTATTAGTCCATTCACCAACTTTGGCTTTTTAAATCAAGTAATACTTCAATAAAATAGACAGACGTAGCTTTACGTAATGATAGTGCTTCCCTTGACGCTCCCCGGGAGACACTTCAATATATAAATTAATTTGATACCGCGAAATAGATTAAAATCTCCCTGTTGTATAATGTTACAAACTTATAACAAGCAATACCACCATCCCTACCTACGAATATTTACTATTCGTAGATCCCTACAAAGCTTAAAATAGATAAATCAATAGCGGCAAACCGACAACTATGCTTTATTATAAGGTCACAATTATTCATACTTATACTGTTTAAACAAGACCGAGTTGTGTAAACTGGCATCACTGACTGTTTATCTTACAGTCAAGATGTGTAAGTATAACTATATGTTGGCACTTCCTATATTACATTATGTGTTTAGTTAAGTGTTTCGTAATTGTGGGTTGGTTTTGGTATTTAGTTTTCCTGTTATCATCACTCTGCTCAATCACATCCAGTTTTAGACATAGGCCTCCCACAAGCATCGCCACAAAGAATGCAGGTCTTATTTCCTCTGTAATATACCTAGGTATGTAAATAGCCCGATAAAGTCGTCAACCATTAAAATTTTATATATATTGTGATTGGTTGACCTTGACAACAACAAATAATAATGCCTTACTAATGCCATGAGATTCGACAACAGATAAAAACATATTTTTAGGGAAAATTACTATTTGTAACATAATAGCTGCTTTGATGAATGGTTCGAATCATTTACCGTCAAAAACTTAGATATTAAACACCAAAATGATACAAACGTCGACCCAGCTTAATAGCGAGAATGCAAACACTGTGTAACTCAGCTGCCAAAATATTTAACCCCTAGGCTTTGTTCCAAGACATACGTTCAAGACACGTAAACATAGAGCAGTAATGTGCCATATAGGCAACAGCTGCCAGCCTTGATTAAGACATAAATATGCAGCAACGGTACAAAACATGTATGCTCCGCATGAACAAACCCCATTTCGCCATAGTTCCCGTTTATATGTCCATTTTGAATTTTATTAATATTTCGCCCCGTACACGTGGCGGAGGTGACTTGCGTTAACAAAATGGCGGATAAAGGTTAGTTTAGGTAATTTTAGGAAGCAAACTTAATAGATTGAAAGTGTGCTCGGAGTTTGAAGGTGCTTCACTTATTATGTAAAGTAGAATGCTTATGGAATGTAATAAGCCAACTGGGTAGCCTTACATTGTATCAAGTTAGGGGAATTAGATAAGGTTGATTGCAGAAACTTGCACGAATGGCTTTGCGGTCACACCTACTCGTGAATACGCGAAAAAATGTGATTGTAATAAAACAAAAAAGTGATTTGAAAGATGCTTCTGGAAAATAATGTTATTGGATTTTATGTCAGTCAAAGTCACGACAAAGAAGGTGGCACATTTGCACAATCTCACCTGAATAATAATATCGTTTTGACGTTACTCATACCCATTTAGTTCGAGATCGAAGCTGAACAAGACTGTCGATTGGAAATTGGTTCAATTTCCAAATTCAATCGACAGTGTTGTTCTCCGTTATCGGCATACATGTTTGACAGAGCCAGTCTTTGCAGTGGATGTTCTAACATAATATGTAGGTACCTGTCAGAAGACTATTGTTTGTTAGGCTCCTGTCCCATTGCCGACAAGGATGCGACTAGCTATCAACGATTTTTTCGCTCAAGAAACGAATAAAAGATTGTAGGTCCCATGTAAGTAAAAGAGATATATATGTACTTGATCGTTGAGTGTTCACATCGCCAGTGAATACTCGTGAACAAGACCTATCAATAAGAGGGCTCGTTCAGTGACGCTCGCTTGGCGGGTAGAACACTTGCTGGGAGACTCACCCTTGGTACAAACGCATACCAGCGGGAATCGCTCGTAACCGTCGCGGTCTCACTGCTCGTTGCTCGACAACTAGTTTTTAGGGTTCCGTAGTCAACATTCGCCATGTCAACGCCATGTCAACAACTTATAGTTTTTGCCATGTCCGTCTGTCTGTTTATCTGTCTGTCCGCGGCTTAGCTCAGAGCCTCTTAGTACTAGAAAGATTGTAATTTGGCATGGGTATACATATTAATCACGCCGACAAAGTGGTAAAATAATATATTGCGGATTTTTTTTAAGGGTATCTCTACTGCACGTAAACTGGGAATAATATTTTTTTTTCTAGTCTATCCCATGATGTGGGGTATCGTTGGATAGGCCGTTCATAAATTTTGCGGGTCTGTGAAAATCTTTTCTATTCAGGGATCCGTTTGCGTAATATTAAGCTTTAAAGTGTTAATTGACACCAGGTTAGTCACTAACAAACGAATAGAAGACGAGTGTTAATTTATGGCAATAGTATAAATAACGAAGATAAAAGGAAAACTATCACAGTTACGTAGGCTTTACAAGCTAACGAGTATTAGTCAACCAACATACATTTGCAGTTGGAATGAATGGGAGACTATGTTTTTCAACTACAATGTTAAGTTTGTTCTTGTTAGTTGATAACTCTACTCGCTTCTCGTTAATCGCCCGTGGTCGGACAGGTAGCTTAGGAGTATCTCTGTGCCTTGAATAGAATTTAACAATAGAGTAAGCCCATATGTCAGTTAGTGTATATCCTATCGAAGAAGTTCATATCTATACACCGTAAGGACTATTTTTGCTTGCAGCGCTCGTCAGCTATAGAACCGGGGCGGTAACAGTTGTGGTCATTGTGTTCACGGGATTTTGTTTTCAAACTGCTTGGATATGAAGTTCTTCGATAGTACTTTGTAAGGGGTGCTATAAGTGTGGCACTGTGGTTGTGACAAGCTCGACGGTTCTAATTGGCTTCCAGTCAGTGAACCTAATGCTGTTATAACAATAATAATTTCTTGGTTTAGAAATAAAGAAAAGCTATTGTTTTTTATTTCGATAACACACTAAATAACCAAACTCAAAGCATTTATTTCAATTGAACCATTTAAAGGCACTTTTGAATTATCAAGGAGTCGGTCAGTCAGAAATATGAAGCTAATTGCTCATGCGAAAGTGTAGTAACTTAAAACATTAACAGAAGTAGTTATAGCTATTTATAGTAAAATAGGAGCAGTGATAGCTTAGTGGTGTGACCGCCAGACTGTCAAGTCATAGGTCTCGAGTTCGAACCCAACGCACGCACCTCTGACTTTTCGGATTCATGTGTGTATTGTATAATTATCACTTTGGTTCAAAATCGGTGAAGGAAAACGTCGTGAGGAAACCGATATTTCTCGACGGCATGTGAAGCCAAGTCAGAGCCCCATTGGACGGCTTTAAAACTCTGACACCGGACTAGTCACTAACCACACGAAAAAGATAGAAAGACACTAAAAAATAATAAAAAGAAGAGAATAATAATAAGTAAGTCTGTCTAGAGGTCACAAGCACTACTGCTGAGCATGATGTTCTGCGTGACTGATACTGGCATGGCCACTATCAGGGATTTTAATTTTGATAACTCAAAAAAAATTGTGTGATCAAGTAATCAATAAGTGTTGCTAATTAGTCGAAATTAGTCGCCAAATATCAGAATTTTTCGGTCACTGGTTCGAAAGTTTATAGGTGGCCGATCTGCGGAGCATCTCCCCAGCTTGGCCCAATTGAATCCCAAAAGCTAGGGCAAATAGCGATTATATGGTTTCTCCCAAATTTTGTCGCTAATTAATCGCAATTTTTCGTCTAGTCACAGATTTAGTCGGGTCTAAGTTTAGAAGATATAATTAGTTCAATTTATAATTCCTAGAGCTAGATCGAAGAGTTTACGGAAACGTCTGCTATTGTGCGACAAATTTCGACTAATTAGCGACAATTTTTTTGTATTATCAAAATTAAAATCCCTGATCCCTGACACTGGCATGACCACCCTTGCCAGTGTCAGTCACACTGATGTTCTACGTTCGAAGTTCGAGTCGGGAAAAGTGTCATAGTGTTTTTCCATCTTAGATTCCTCGTAGCGGCCCGGAGATTTGTGTCGGGTTGATGGCAATAGACTCGCCTCCTATTACGGACTTAAACTAAACATTACTGTAGTAGTATGGGTGTACTATATGTACGCCTCTGCCTAACCATTCGGGGAATACATGCGTGATGTTAAGTAATCATAGGTATTTATATGAAAATATATCTAATAAGTACATCTGTTAACTCTTAAATTAAAACAGATATCGTAGTTTCAAGTTAAAAACTACGTCTAATCCAATTTATAGAAAGATTCACAATACGTTGAAAGCACCGGTGATTTAAGAACGAATAGAAACTTAAGCAGTATTAACTGTTTGTCGTCTAAACAAGTTAATTCTTTGGGCAACTTAAACTTAATTGACTGAACGGGGTTGCTTAAGTGTGTTCGTAAACGTTCCCACCACAATCTCTTTAAGTTTTATTGTAAGTTATTTGTATGGGTGGCTTTATAAGACACATAGAAGTGGTTGAAGTAAAAGATGTCGGTGATGTTGGCCTCGTTGGTGTTGTGGTTGCAAGCGCTACTCCTGAGCATGAGGTCCTGCGTTCGATTCCCAGGACTGGCAAAGTGTTATTGGGTATTTTTATCAGATTTCTCAGAAGCTCGCCCGCGCAGTAATAGGCTCGCCCGCTATTATATGAGACTTCAACATAACTGTCGAAATGTGGGTGTACTGTGGGGACACCTCTGTCTAACCCTTCGGGGATAACATAACAGGCGTGATGTTATGTTATGCTAGTGTAATAAAATAAGGCTTATAGGATCACAAAAAAAACCAGTTACAATAAAAGGATGTGCAGTAAAGTTTAGCGCGTGAAACGTGAATCATCTTCTGCGACTTAGGTGATAGTGGAAATATTAATGATAAAAACTACCGTTTTCCTAACGATTTTCATAATAAGATAATGGGTTTGAATAAAAGTGAACTTATTTTAATCACCTAATAACATATTTTTAATACTAAACCGGTTAAAAAGGTGATTGAACAGTGCTGCGAACTGCATCGAGTATGGTAGATATTTATATTGGACAGTAAAAAAAAAAAAGGCCAATTTGATGAAAAGTTCTTACTGTGGGAAATTTTTATATTCACTCAATTGCTAAAATGAAACAACAAATAGTCAAAATAAAAAGGTTACCACTTACCATACAAAAACAAAAAATATTTGATTTTAGATTCCAATTTCTTATTCCGAACTGCATAAAATTGTTTATTTTACTTTGTTAGGCATAACTGAAAATACCTACAGGGCGAATTAAAAGGCGATCTGTAGAAATTTAATAATAAAATATTTGAATATTCAACGAGAAGGAACGACGGATTATTCAGGAAATGCTCGATATAATCCGTTCTGTAGAAAATTGGTTTACAAATTGTTTGTGCACAGCCGCACCGGCCGACGCATTGGTACTCTCGGGCTTGTGTCGCGAGTAATCCCACGATATTGTATAATATCGTACGTATAGTCGGGAAAATCGGAATCAGAACTCGAAGAGATTTTCTGAATGTTGAAATCGATAATACCATAAGAAGTAATTTTGTTCATTCTTTTCAAATTATGTTCTTCCAAGTTTATCTCTTTTTCTCTGGATTACTCGTTTGTAATACATATAATTTTGCATCTAGGTATATCTTCTATTATATCAAAATTAATTGCCGTGCGTTAGTCTCGCAAAAACTCGAAACTGGCTAGACCGATTGTGATTAAACTCGCACACGGCGCGCACACAACAAATTACCATGTTGTTGTGTGCGCGCCAGAGAAGGTCCCGCAAAAAATAAAATGGCATTGCCACGCATTTTTTTTTTTTTTTTTGTGGGTGGGAAATTATCAAATAACTTCTCCCGCTCTGGGTGGAGCGGGAGGGCGTGTCAGACTTTTACTGACTAAAACCCACCGGTGTTCCTTCCGATGCCTGTGTGCCGAGGTCGCGATATCCCTTTCAGACAAACCCGCAACCCCGGCAGGCATTGGCCCTTCCGGACCCCGTCAGGCATTGGCCCTTCCGGACCCCGTCAGTTGGTGCTGACATCTCTTTGAGGCGACCCGGGCCTGGTCCCTATCGGACGGCGAGCTACCCATTGCTCACCGTCCGCAAGCCCGCGCCTACGGTGGCCGGAAGTCGGCTCGCGACTCCCGACGCCCGGGGCGTCTCCTGCGGCGACTAGGGGCGCGAGGGCGCGCATTTTGCCTCTCCCTCGCGCGCTCCGCCTCCTCCTTCACGAGCATTACTGCTTCGCAGAAGGAGGTGACGGCCTCCCATGCACTCTCGCTCCGGAACATGGCCTGAACCAGGGCCGGACGCGAGAGATCGCCGCCGCCGATCGCCTCCGTGAGGACACGGCGGTGCTCCGCCCAAGCTGGGCAGACCTCCATCGTATGCTCCACCGTGTCCTCCGGGCGATCCACACAGTGGTGACACCCGGGCGTTTCCTCCCGCTTTATCCTGAACAGGAACCTCCCGAAACAACCATGTCCGGTGAGGACCTGCGTCAGGCGGAAGGTGAGGACGCCGTGGCGCCTCTCTAGCCACTCCTCAAAGAGAGGATTTATCGCCACAATTGTGGCGTGCCCAGCGCATGCGGGTATTATCTAGTTTATAATAAATATTTTTTGTGCACTCAATTGCAATTACATGTTCTTCCAACAATACAGTATAACCTAGGGATTGCATTGGCAGGTTAAAAATACAGTTTTATTTTCTGGATAATTTTTTCATTGTAACGGTAAAAAACATGGTTTCGATATTTCAAAGTTTACCTTATTTTATGTGATATTGCAATCGTAAATAAAGGTGACTTATTTTGAAATGAGAGGATGGTGATAAAGCCTGTAAAAAAACAAATTATCATGTTATCGTTGGTTTAGTGGTCGCAAGCGCTACTGCTGAACATGAGGTCCTGGGTTCGATTCCCAGGTCGGACACAGTGTCATTAAGTTTTTCCATTAGGAATTTCTCAGTAGCAGCCCGGATTCGGTCTGGATTTGTGGACGGTTAGAAAGAAAAGAAAGAAAATGCGTTTATTTGCGGTACACATGACGCAAGGAAAGAACAAAACACGAAAATAAACCATTTGGGGGAAAATATGCGTCATATCCACGCAAAACGGCCATCGCTCAGCATAATGCTACGACCCTGTGCGAGATAGAGCCCCCTGCGCTGGTTTTCGGCGACAGCCGGCGTTGACGTGATGACGTCAACCGGTGCAGCATATAGTGAAATAACAAAATAAAATGAATAAATACAATACTTAGTCCTAAATGTTTATATAAAATATAATATTGAAAATGGTAACATTTTGTACAGGTTGATGTCAATAAGCTCACTCGCTATTACATTGGCCTCGAGCATAACTGGCGAAATGTGCGTTTACCACAGTTACAAATTTGCCTTACTCTTCGGGTATTACAGGCGTGATGGTAAGTTATGTAAAAACCATATCGAAGTCCGTCCTTATTTATTTGTAACCGAATATTTTAATCGTATTTCTTTTCAGAATTTTTATCCATTTTGTTGCAGATTATGTTATACAAAGTGTGTCCGCGTTAATTAAAAGTTCTGTTTTCGATTTAACCGACGACAAAGGTTCGTTAAAAATGCATGTTTTTAATCTGCCATGTGAAAATATTATTTTGGTTTCCGCGCCGCACTGCCAGTCGATAGCGTGGCATTACAGTATTTTGTCGATGCATGCCATTTTCATCTGTTGTATTGTTGTACTGTGAGATACATTTGAATTAATGTGTTCTGTTATTTTTGGGGTGGATTGTTGAGATGGGGCAGTAAGGAAAGGTACCATAACCGTTGTCGAATGGCCAGTCTGTCCATCGTAAAAAAGTAGGTTGGTGTCCTCATTTCCTACGAAATGTATGGGAAAAGTTTTTTGCAATTTCTGACATTTCTAGTTCTCAAACCTCAGTTAGTCTAATAGACTTATTTGATCCTTATAAGAAACAGGATCGATTGGCATTTTTTTTTTTTTTTGTGAAATCTGCCCATTTTCTTGCTGACTATATTTTTCTTTCAAAATCTATGAATGCAGATCAAAATGTCTCAAAAAGTTAAGGACAGTCTCCTAAGCCCGTTTTCCGGTAGCTACAACGATTAAGGTACCTCCCTTACTGCACCGTTTCAAAAATTCATTCTGTATAGAACGTGTATCAGAAACGTGTGTTCCCATTTAAGGGTGTGGTACAGACCATCAAACTGAACAACTTCCTCCATGGGAACAACATGGTTATCGCGAATAAATAATCAGCTGTCTCATACATTTGGGTTGAGTAGGTATTGAAGTTTTGTATGGGACAATTGACAACACTTTTCAGATACATGCTGTGTTTGTGTATTATTTTGCTCTTCATTTATTCAACATATATAGGTACCCTTGTTCATGCATAATGTATCAGACAAAATACTTAAAATATCGAATGTATTAAGCTTCAAAGTAATTTAACTCCAAAACTCGATACAAAGGCTCCAAGCCTCATTACTTATTCTTATACATATATTCAGATTCCCGATTCATTCTCAAAGTTATACTTGAACACAGCAATACAAATAAATCTTCATTGTACAATATAAACCTGTGTTGGAACTCGAAATTCATCCGTTGGACGTGTGTGTGTGTGTAAACATATTCGCTTGCCTAAGTACATGTGCATGTGAGAACAGAAGTGTAGTAGCACGTCAGAAACGATGAAAAGTTTAAATTACATTACCGTAGTAACTACAACGTACTTGGTTTCCTCGTAGCATTCGTTGTGTTGAGACGCTCTAACATGACAAGACTTGCTTGTTAAGTACGAAGTAACTACGTGTAATCATTATTGAAAACTTTTTAGTTCAAAGAAGTAGGGATAGGCTTCGTTAAGGCATAAACTTAATACAACACCGGCCTGTATTTCCTTAGAAGGGGTAAGATAACGGGCCGAAATCGATGGACTTCTTAAAAAGCCGAGAGAGACATTAATTTGCTCTGATGAGGGACAGAATGAGCTAGCGAAATGAAAAGGTTAGAAACTTGTGTCGTTAGAAATAAATGTCGCCTACGAAGCTACGAATATTCGTAGCAGTTTACGGCGGCGGCGGCGGCGGCTACGGCGTAGGCGCATATTCCGGTTTATTGCAATTATATTGGTCGAGGGGGCTAGGCCGGCGGACAATGACTCACTATTTTCTTAACGCGAATGGACATATAGTAAAATCCTATTGAAAATCAATCTGCCATGTAAATTACCTGAATAGTTTTTTAGAGATGATGTAATCTGTGTTCCTTGTTATACACTGCCGGACTCCTAAATCGAGCCACCTTATACTTTTTCTATAACAGTCTATAACTTTTTAAATAGTCGTGAATACGGAACAATGACGATACCAAAATGATGACCAGACTCATGTTTATTTTGATATTTTAGTTCTTTATACCTCACATGGAATTACACACATGGAGCTCTTAGCTAAGTAATAAAAACTGCACGGGTTGATCCATCCGGTTAAGCTATGCTTGCCGCCGGCCGGGCTTTGTCCGTGGATGGGTGACCATCTTTACATACCGAGATTCCTCCGTGCCTCGGAAAGCACATTAAGCCGTTGGTCCCGGTTGTCATTCGTGGATCTTTGACAGTCGTTACGGGTTGTCAGAAACCCGACACATGCCCCTTGGTAAGCCGTGACAACCAGTCTTACCAAGGGGTATCGTATTTCCCAATACGACGTTACTGGGTTGTGAAGGTCTAACTGACCTTCACAACCCAGTCATTTATTCAAACTAGGCTGATAATCAGCACTTTTCGAACGTCAAAATTACATAAGTCCAAATAAACATTATTCTTTCTTTCTTTCTTTCTTACTACAAAAACATGAGGACCTCGTGCCTAAGTAATAACAGCCGCATGGGTCGATCTAACAGGTTAAGCTATGCTTGCCGGGGTTGGTCCGTGGATGGGTAACCATCTTTACATACCAAGACTCCTCCGTGCCTCGGAAAGCACGTTAAGCCGTTGGTCCCGGCTATCATTCGTGGATCTTTGACAGTCGTTAAGAGTCGTCAGAAGCCCGAAAGTCTGACACCAGTCTTACCAAGGGGTATCGTATTATCCAGTTACTGGGTTGTGAAGGTCTGATAGGCAGTCACTCCATGTAAAATACTGGTATTCAGCTGCATCCGGTTAGACTGGAAGTCGACACTAACATAGTTAGGAAAAGGCTAGGCAGATTGATTGATTGGAATTGCACGGCGGCTTTATTTAGAAGTCTGGGAGCGAATTTGCAGCCTGCACGAGTAAGCTACGGAAGGTCGATGGCCTGGATAGTTAAAATTAAGTGTAAAATTATCAGAATCGTTTGTTAATATGCCAAACGATAAACTGATTCCAATATTTAGTATCAAGTTTGCGTTTGGGTAGCTGCCCAAATGTAACTGGCGCTGATACTATTAACCACTATTTTGTGTTTGTTTTTGACTTTAATTCAGGGTATAAATAAATAAATAAATAAATAAATAAATAGGAATTAAATTATTTTTTTTTGTTTTTTTTAGAAGCCCGTAGATCTGATACCCTTCTAACTAAGGGGTACCCAGTTACTAGGTTGTGGAAGTCAGCCAGTCGCTCCATGTAAAATACTGGTATTCAGCTGCACCCCGTTAGACTGGAAGCCGAATTTGATAGGAATTAAATAATTACGTTCTCTGATTCGCTCATTGGAGTTAAGGTGCCAAGGTATGAAAATTATGCTTTATTTTTTTCTAGCAATTTTTAAGCTCTCTCTATAAAAATGTTGTAAGTGGATGTCAGATAAGTTAAATAGCATTTTTTTTTGTTTTCAAAGTAACCTTCAATATGCGCCCGGGCTTTGGGGATAACACCGAAGACTGTGAGATTTTTTTGACCGCAGTAAAACCACCCCGGTGATCACCATCTGCACATGGAAGGGGCACCGTTCCCTCTCAAAAGACCGATCTGAAACTCCATCTGCGTAACTCCTGTTAGGGGACATCTCTGGGGAGACAGTAAAGGGGACTCCCCGAAACCTAACTGCAAGTGTGCAAGACAGCACGTGCCCACTGTGCGACGTTTTCCCTGAGGTCAGCCAGTGGGCGGACAGAGTCAACACTCTGAGCGCCGTGACCCCAAATTCCCGCGAAGTTATTTAAATAGGCTGTTTGGCCTAGGACTAGATTATCGTTATCAACAAGTCATCCATACTTCCATAATTATTATATTATAAATGCGAAAATAAGTCTGTCTGTCTATCTGTTACCCTTTCATGCTTATACCACTGAACCGAACGTTATAAAATTTGACAGATATGTGGCCTGGACCTGGATAAGGACATAGGCTTCTTTCAATCCTGGTTATTTGTAGGAAAAAAAAATGAAACCCAAAATAGACGCAGAAGCTAGTTCTTAATATCAGTAAATAACTACATAGTCACAGAGAGATCTTTTTACATAACTGCGCTCAGTAATTATTTCTAGATAGATTTATATAGGTTTTGGTAGTTCAAACTTGCATAAAAATGCAACTATGAACTACCAAAACTACTCCCCTCCCTATCTTCTGCGTTTATTTTGTACTTCATTTGTTTTGTAGTTTGAAGTTGCATAACAATGCAACTATGAACTACCAAAACTACTCCCCTCCCTACCCTCTGCGTCTATTCTGTACTTCATTTATTTTGTAGTTCGAAGTTGCATAACAATGCAACTATGAACTACCAAAACTACTCCCCTCCCTACCCTCTGCGTCTATTTTGTACTTCATTTGTTTTGTAGTTCGAAGTTGCATAACAATGCAACTATGAACTACCAAAACTACTCCCCTCCCTACCCTCTGCGTCTATTTTGTACTTCATTTTGTTTTGTAGTTCGAAGTTGCATAACAATGCAACTTTGAAATACCAAACCTATACCGTCAACTACTTGTAAGTAGTGTTATAAGCAGCTGTTAAATTGTATAAGGTAGTAGGTAAATCACTAACCTTGTATATACAATATCCTCTTCAAGTAGTAATTTCCTCTCGGCTTAAACCACAACAGTGTGTGTCAATCATCGTGTTGAATGCTTGACAGTCGGATGTTTCCGGCCGCTTTGTGATGCACCTTGTAACTCATGTCCATCTGACAGACGGTGGAATGGAATTGTAGTAGGTGTACACACAGCATTATGATTTAGTAAAACAGCAGAGCTTTTCAGGTAAGGAAGGCAGCTATCATATTGCTTGTAAAATATTTATTGTAGTCCTGTAAAATTGAGTTAAATCGCATTGTGACCGCACGCCATTCGTAAGCAAATTCACTTGTTTTTAAAGAGGTGTGAATATACGCGATAATCTTGTTGGTTCAACTTATGGTGTGCCACAGGCAATTAATTCACTTTGTGTAAATCTGGTTTCAGACATCCGTCTGGAGAATCACACTGAAGTTTTGAAATAGCAAGTTTTCCATTGAATTTTCCTAGCTTGGGTAATTTTTTTTAAATTTTAAACTGTGATTCTGTTTGAAACAATGATATATTGGACGTGTACGTTATTGCTTTTGCTTGGAAATCTATTAATAGATGATTGCTAACGAAGAGAATAAATAAAACAGTGTATGAGAGACGATGAGATTGTTCTGAGAAATTTTTAATTTGATATCGTTCATCTTCCAGGGCTACATTTAACTTTTTCAACTCATTTCCAATGGAGTTCAATTAATTCTCAATAGTTTGTCTTACCACCAAATTCAGATGAATTATGTCTAAAAGTAGAACGCAAATCAACTGTTCGGTGGTCTTTCCTCGTATTCACACGAGCAATTGTTGGATAATTCATGCCGTGTTTTAAAGATTGACCAGACAGCAGGGTATGTTAAAGAGCTGACTGCTCATGTTGTCTTCGTTGTACTTGTGTTGTCACTAGAAGAAGCTCTTTTAATGCATTCCCTATTGTAAGGGACAAGGAACACTATACCTCGTTCAGCGCACATGAAACGAAATCGCATCGCAAATGTTATCTTTCTGTGGCAACCGCCAATAATGTACAGGAAGCGCCAGATGACGATAATAGCCTGACAGCGACTGATAGTGCAGGAATCACCAGACAATGTGAATGTACTGAGCGACTGGTGACACGAAGCACTAACGTCATCACTTGACGGCTGCTGTGACGCGACTTGCGTCAAGCGACACCTGTTTCCTGCCGTTGCTATGCAAGTCGCGTCTCGTGACCCGTGGCATGCTCTAAACAACTTCTTTCATTCGTCGCAAGACGCGTGTCGCTTGAGCCGGTATCTCGTTAGATTAATACTTCTGATGTGCCTGCGTCCTGCCACCAGTCTCATGTTTCGTGTGGGGCTGGCGGCCGGCTCGCGCTAAGTATACGCTTGGGATTCTTGGCACCATACCACTGATATGTTTACGTGCAGCACTCCTTTTATATTAATCGCCGTTTTGCTAATACTTACGAGCACCTGTTATTTTAGAGGGAATTCGGTAGCGGTTCAGTTGTGTTTCATTTTTCACTTGTGCGGCGTTGTAGTTGTATTTTATAGCAGCGGCCATCATAACTCGTGCGGGTATTGTGTTACCGCGATAGAAACATACGCAGAGTGCAGCATAAACAACAAAGCAGCGTTTTGTTACTAATCTGCTGGATCATTGTTATCTGATAAATAAATATGTTGTTGTTGCTGAGTTGACTAATCGGGACGGCAGTGCCACCAGCGGCGATGCTCGACAGTCTACAATATAAAGGTCGGACCGGCCGCCGGCCGGGGATCAGCAGAGCAACGCAGACTTTGGGTGGCGGTCAAGCGGTGAAGACGTTTAGAAACTGTCGCGCGTGTGCGTGTGAGTGTGTGAAATGCTAGTGTAATAAATGTTATCGTAAATTATAACGGTTTTTCTATTGCGCAATAACCAGCACTACCCATTAGTACGCCCACAGTTATAGTTAAAATATACCTGGTAACGAAAGAGACACAAACCCTCTTCCGACAAACACATATTATTATTTTAAGGAAGACTGTTGTTTCATATTCCCAAACTGCCATATAAAAATATAGTTTTCGATAAAAGATAAAAAAATATGAGAACATCACAAACAACGTTGGCTCTTAATTTTAAATCTAAGATCAAAAGTTTTACAAGAACTATTACAAACTCAAGGCTTTTACAGCCAAGATAAGGCTGTTAGCCGCACTTTTCTAAACATTAAGTTTAATCGCCGCTTGAACAAACCCAGATTAAACACGCACAACTTTAATCAATTCGTTAACAGCGTATTCGGCCGTTTGATAAGCGAGAGGATCCGAATCGTGGAAAGTTAATTTAGCTAACAATTCGAACATTTAAAAACATTCATTGCATTCCCGGATATCCGACATATTTAACGCTATTATTTATGATAGATATTTGAAACTTTTGGTTTCTGACAAGTGCCAAGTTGAAAGCCACTTAGCCTTAAGTTAATTAAAAGTCAGTTAAGTACTAAAACAGTCCAAATTAAGGTAAACTAGAAGCAGGCTACGGTTAGACAAATTGTGTTCGGTCTAAAGTTGGCAACTAGTCGACTGGTCTGACGGCTTGTAATAAATTGGAAAAGTAGGTTTTTTGACGATCTTCAGGATAAAGGAATCAACAAGTTTTGAAGTTGTAGCATTCTGCTGAGTAGTTATGTAGCATTACTATGCTGGAAAAACCGTCGTACAATATAATGTTGGCCCCAGGCTGATATGTAGGTACTACTAAAGTTGACACCAACTACGCTCCCCTGGGATTACCGATGCGTAGCCGACACTAAAGTCTTGACTCTAAAGACCAAAAGTCGAAAGCTCAACCGATATGGGACAGTGATAAAAAAATAAAAAAACAGACCTTTTCGTCCATATGATACTAGTAATACACACTACTACGGCTATATTAGTAACAAATGTAATACTAAATTTTAATTCATAAATATGTTGCACTCACCAGACGCACCGGGTACATGCACATGTACATGTAACCATGTGCCATAATGACGCAACACGGCTTATCACTAATGACCTTCAGAATGCCGTTGACGCGCCCACGCACTCTGCGCATCATGGACGCAATCCTTTTTCTTAGGATGGTATTGAAGCCATCAGTATTGTTCTTCGGCAAACATTCCTGATGCACTGCAGTAACGTGGAAGCCAAAACAACATTCTGAAGGCATTATTATATTGAACTCTGAGGGCGTTGGGAACAAAGTGCACGGGTACAACGATTGGCGTAAAAGCCTTAAAAAGAGTTATTTTAACTTCTGGTTTACAACGAAGTAAATCACAGACGAAGCAAATATTGTGAAACGACATTTGAAGGCCATCCTTCAAACGAGATAGTTAACTAAAATAGAGGTGGATTTTTACAGTAAAACTAATTCTGTAATAATGTCACGTTCTATAGGCACATTTTGCAGAACCATTGTAGCTACAACAAACTCCCCAGTGCCAATATTATGTATACGAGAGGCAGCAGGCATGTATAAACAGTCACCAGTGCCATACAAAGCTTGCAGGGGTAATCACATTACATCAGACACTGTCCTCTCATTATTTACTGCCAGGAACTGTGTGTCACATGGACCACATTTGGTCGTCAAAATCAACCGTGTGCGAGACCACATCAAAGCCTTGTTGCAGCCACAATACAACCACCACGGGACTGCGCACTAGCAGCCGAACACTTCCCAAACTCGACGTCTTCTTTTACGAAAGCCGGAGACGATCTGTCTGTCTGCAAATACCAGCCACAACGTAACCACATCGCAACTTTTAGTTACCACAACGCAACTGAAAGAAGCTGTAACGACACTATTCACACGTAACCACTGCTTGCCCACACTTTGTCACTGCGATGTGGTGTGGTTGTTGTACGTGTGAACGGGCCCTAAATGGATAATATGCTACAATACAAAAAATTCTCTACAGGACACTGTTAAAATAAAAATTTCAAAAAGTTGTTATTTAATATTTCAAGCGCCATGGATTGGTGGCGGTAGGGTGGTAAGCCGCGCAAAATACGAATAAAATGTTTCCGTACTCGGATTTCATAAGTTAATTTTTGTTGACTGACGGCCTCTAGAGGAAAAATTATGTCGTGTGAAACTTTTAGCCTGTATTCGTGACGTCAGAGTGAATGCTTACAAAAACATGTCATTGCTCGTGAGTGTTCTTGTTTATGTAAGAGGAAATTGCAGTTTATGAGTGTGCGGTGGCTTTAGTTATTTATGCAGCTTATACATATATAGGTATAGGTATGTATGTGCGGTTGTCGCAAATTGAGAAATTCTACCTTCGTGCTTGTTGATTTTACTCACTTATTAAAACCCTGCATCATGTAAGGAAAATGGTTACGGTTAGTACCGTAACCATTTTAATGTACATTCGGTTTTGATTTTAAACTTCATATTAGAGCCAATCTATCTACCTATGTACATAAGTCACAAAGTTCCAAAATGTACAAATATATAAAATTCAAAATTCAAAAATTCAAAATTCAAAAGTCATTTATTCAAACTGGGCTGATAATCAGCACTTTTCGAACGTCAAAATTACATAAGACAGTCCCCCAAAATGCCCACGCGTATACATGAATGTACTACAAAAACATGAGGAGCTCGCGGTTAAGCAATAACAGCCGCATGAGTTGATCCATCAGGTTAAGCTATGCTTGCCGGGGTTGGTCCGTGGATGGGTAACCATCTTTACATACCAAGACTCCTCCGTGCCTCGGAAAGCACGTTAAGCCGTTGGTCCCGGCTATCATTCGTGGTTCTTTGACAGTCGTTAAGAGTCGTCAGAAGCCCGAAAGTCTGACACCAGTCTTACCAAGGGGTATCGTATTACTTAGTTACTGGATTGTGGAGGTCAGATAGGCAGTCACTCCATGTAAAATACTGGTATTCAGCTGCATCCAGTTAGATTGGAAGCCGACCCCAACATAGTTGGAAAAAGGCTAGGCAGATTGATTGTAGGTACTACAAAAACATCGATTTGCTTCAACTCTTCGATGGTTTTCTACAGTAATACATTTTGTCGTGTACTATACAGTCAAGATAAAGTGCTAGCTCTTCTTTAATCGCTATCAAAGTTTCTCCCAAAAATGTTAAATTTAAAGGCTCAACTCCCCCGAGCCTCAAAACGGGTATGATCCAAAAATTATAACTTTCGCAGGGTTTCCTAATATCCCTCCATCAGCTTATCTTCCCATCTCCGCCATTGTTTTCTTACCTTCCTCCAAGTTCCAAGTTTGTCCGTCCTATCAGTCTATAGGGAAAGTTCACCACAAAAGGTGTTGTCACCGACGAAAATTAAGCTTTTTTTTCCCCGCATATTGATTAGAAAATTAAAAAATATCCCCCAACAGGTCGGTACTAGGGTAGTACGGAACTCGTTATCTCGAGGAGGTAAATCGGCTGGCGGTACGTGGTAGGCGACCGACGATAGCAAAGTTTTTCCGTTAAACCTTGCAATTTATAACTGCCTGGTACATATTCTTACTCTCGCTAAAAACTTTTGTATGGAAGCGGACGATATATGAGTTTTAATAAGGAATATGTTTATTTTAATACAGTAAAATTGAGAATGGTGTTTGTTTGTTGAATATACTTTTGGTATTTTGCTTCAAAACATTGAAAACTGAAAAAAAATGGATCGTAATAACTATTCCACTGAAGGGAGACTAGCCGATTTGAACACAGATAACTAATGTCTAATTTTATCTATGGCCAATACAGCTATGAATCACTAGCTAATATACATTTTGGCCGATAGCAATTACACGGATATTAGTACAATACATTTTATTGTTAAAATGGTTTAGGCTTTATTTAAAATGGCCGATAAAATTTAATAGTTACAGCCGCAATTGAGCAATTCAAATCTATTTACATATAACCACTACTAACATAAAATATTTGCTGATATGAATATAAATCTCATATTTTATTTCATTATGGCCGTGTAGTAAAAGGAATACAGATTTACACCCAATATACATGATAACCAACCATTCTGACGACGACGGAAGACGTAACCATTCTGACTTACAAAAACCCCCAGACCAACTTCCCTCAGACCAAATAAAAAACCAAGACGTAGTGCGACAATAGCGCTGTCAATAGTGACGTGAAGCCGGTTTCGTAAATATGCGTGCACTTTGTGTAGTGTAGTTTGATTGTAAATGCTTGTAAATGTGTGCGTGTGAGCGTGTATGCACAGAGCGGAGGTGTAATTTTGGCATGCTTCACTCACTGTGTTGGTCGCTAAACGGATTTGGATGGAATTTGGCGGATGGGTAGACCATGACCTGGGTTAGTACAGTAGCGTTCATAAGTCCATTAGCGATCTCACAAAGCAATAGACGACTAAAGACTAAACAAAAGACTGACGCTTCGATTTGACTTACGACCTTCTTCTATAAGTTGTTACAATACTATAGACACGCCCACACATTCATTTGTCTGCTACTCATACTACTTTATAATTTCTACCAACAAAGTATTGGGTCCCCACCTATGAAATTGGCGTTTTTTTCTCACAAATAGAGAACCTTGTCACTTCTATGAATTAAAATATTCATCAATTGCTTGGTATTATATCGAATAATGACCATCATAGACAACTACCAATAGTAAAAAAAAACCTTATTACTTATAGTTTATAAACATAAAAAAATACCTTAAAAATTACTCCTCAATTTGTTAGCAGAAATTACCACTATTTGTTTTAACTTAGCCAAAACTTATTTTTGTCACTTAATCTAGTGGCATATTACGTTATCTTAGTTTTTAAACATAAGTGAATAAAAGTTTTAAAACATTAGTGTTCATGGTTATTATATAAATTAAGAAAATGTTAGTATGAAACAAGCAACTTCTTTAAAATTCTCCATACAAAACGCTGATTTCATAGGTGGGGGCCTAATATATGGCATACTAGCTCAGTGGTTAACGAGCTTTGGTAAGTGTGATTATGTCGAGCCGAGGCTTCGAATCTCACCTGCGGTTAGTTTTGTAATATTTTTTAATAATTACTATTTATAGTTCTTGTTTCTTTTAATATTGACTAATAGTAGTTTGATAATCATTAGTTTTTGATTCATTCGTCTTGTTCATATAATAAAGCTTTTTAGGTAGACCACAAAAAATTAAGTAAATTATTTCAATTTCTGTGATTCACTTCAACTGGGACACTGCTTTATTTTAACCTTAAAATATTAACTAATAAATAACATTTTCGTTATTGCACGAATTTGTGGTAACGAACTTTCTAAAGATATATGGTGATTATCGTATTTCTTGCAGATAGACCGAAAATGTTTACATTATTTTAGTAATTAAGGATTAAAATTTGAGGTTTAGTTTCAATCTTCTTTTCGTAAAGAAAATGAATACTTAAGCTATCTCCTCAATACTTATCAACTCAATATTTACTACAGCCAAAGAAAATGTAAAATACTTTACGTAAACAAACTGCCCGTACTTAACCTTAAAATCACTTATTTTGTAAGTAGTTTTTTTACAGTTAATTAGTAGTCTAATATTCTTATTTATTTTTTAATTACTTTGATCATTATCGAAACTTAATGTTTATGGTGAAATAAACCCATTTAAAATATTTCATAATTTGATTAAGTAAAAATAATACAAATCGCTTCTAAGTCTCTTGACATCTATTTCACATCTTATTCAGCTAAAGTAATAATAAATAAAAGTAGCAGTTTGTTAACTTTTTATAAAATAAATATTTTTTTATTTTGTTATTACTTAACATGCATTTTTTATTCTAAAATTCAAAATTCAAAAGTCATTTATTTAAACTAGGCTGAGAATCAGCACTTTTCGAAAGTCAAAATTACATAAGACTTTCCCCCAAAACGCCCACCCTTCACCACTTCCTAGTGCGTTAGCTGGGAAGAAGAAGTGGCGCAACAAACTCAGTTCAGTCACAAAGAAAAAAAAAATCTATATAATGGTATTCAACATAATTTAAATTAGGTTCCAAACAAAATCACACGCCAATATACCAAACAAAATCATCGAGAACTATACTCGGGCAGAAACAAAATCTAAATGTAAACAGAACTTAATAAAAGCCTCCAGGCAATAAGGGCGTGCCCGCTTACACAAAGCTGTAACTGGAAGTTTTAAATGATAAACTAGGACCATCGAGGTAAAAAAAATAAACAGTTAATTACTAATAACAAGAAATAATATGATCAATTGTCGAGGTCACTAGTTAACCACATATTATTGCAATACAACTCATTAAAAAAAACATTGTAATCAGTAGATTATGTCAACAATAAATTAAAATAACTTGACTTAACAAGTCAAATAAAATAAACAATTATATAAACTCATATAACCTGTCAGTAGGTAAGCTAACTCTGGAGAAAGAACATAAACATTCTCTTGAGTTAATCACAGCGACCAACTTTACTTTGAACAAAATTCTTATCATTTAAGTAGTCGTTGATAGAATAGTATGCCTTTGAACAAAGGTTCTAAAACATTTATTGCAATAAAAACATTAATAAAAAACTGGCCAAGTGCGTGTCGGACCACGCACAATGAAGGGTACCGTAGTTGGGATGAATTTATCCCAAGAACAAACTTAACATTGTAGTTGAAAAACATTTTCTCCCATACGGAATGTATGGGAGATCATGTTTATCAAACCGCAAATTTAAGTTGGTCGGTTATTACTCGTTAACCTGTAAAGCCTACTTAGCTGTGATAGATTTTATTTTAATTTCGTTATATATACTACTGCTGTAAATTTTTTCACAAATCCAAGTACAACCATTTAGCTGACAGGGGGGGGGACACTTGACTCTAACAAAAATTAGCGCTTTAAAGCTTAATATTTCGCAAACGCATCCCTGAATCGGAAAATTATTTGCACATACCCTCCATATTTTTGAACGACCTTTCCAATGATACCCCACACCATGGGATAGACGAGAAAAAAAACCGCCCACCCACTTTACATGTAGGGGAGGTACTCTAAAAAAAAATATTTTTCTTGATTTTATTATTACAGCTTTCTAGTATTAACCGTCTCTGAGCTAAGCCGCGGACAGACAGACTTACATGGCGAAACTATAAGGGTTCCTTGTTTACTACGGAACCCTAAAAAGACAGCAATAAAAAAAAAAAATTGTTGTTATTGCAAACAATAATAATAATATTTGCAAAAAACACGCTGTTCTATACGAGATCAGAATAAAGGTATTAACAGTTCCATTAGTACATTATTAGTACATTATTTTACTAGCACAATTAGTTATTTTTATTAGCACAATTAGTACATTATTTTAACTTTAGGTCTATCCAACGTACATAACGATATCATCATATTTTCGAATTCACAACATCCACTTTAAATACCACATTTAATAGCCTGTCATGTAGGTCGCTCCTGCCATGCTATTCTGTAAACATCTCACCGTGAAAATTTGGGTGAAGTGAGCTGTCAATAGTGTCAATCCCTGTGGAATGACAGCTCACTCCACGCTCACTTCACCTAAGTTTTCACGGTGAGATGGTTACAGAATAGCACTGCTGTAATGTAGAAACTTTACCATAGTCCTGGATATATATAGTCCTGATAGATATCCATAGAGTGGTCAAGAACATTTTCATTCCCAGGTGAAACCGTGGTAAATTATTAAAGTTAAACATTCGTGAATATACGGCAATACAGTTCATAGAAATAGGTCGATAGCAATACCTAATTAGCCGTACGGTCTAGTTTAGTTCGAGTGCAGCTAAGGCTTCTTGTACTTGACGCCAGAGCGGCACCGGAGCCAGCCCGGCGGGCGCCGGACTGCATGTTTGTGTATATGACTGGAAATCGCCCATGCGCCGCACTGCCGCCGCACCGGAGCCGCACCGCCGCAGCACCGCCGCCGCGTAGATTTCACATTTTCGTTCTGAGATGTTCTGAAATTTTTTCTTCATGTGGTCCGACGCCTGTGCGGCTCCGGTGCGGCTCCGGCATCATATACAGGAAGCCTTAGAAGTAAGAAGTTTGCTAAAACTTGTTGTATCGCAAATTGCCTTAACTAACACAGTTCGCTTCAAAATGCTGGGAAACTATAACTTTTAAATTATTACTTTATTAATTTCATTGTTCATTTATTTATGCTTTTTAATGTAGGCAGGTTTTAAACAACCAAATTAGTGTTGATTATTGTATAAATGTTGACAAAAGCATGAAAATTAGGAAAGAAGTAACGGCAGCGACAGACGCGTCGACGGCTGCAGTTGCCTCTGCCGTTGACGCGTGCCGCTCGTGTATATGAGCACTAAAAGGTATCAAGATGAACGCTGATGAACGAATAGCTTTGGTTTCACTTGTTTGACGTTTCAAACGTCAGTTCTTGCAATGAGCATAAAAAAAGGAAAGTTGGAACTATCTGTTCCAATTTCAAAACTGTCTCCGTACAAATTATAATAGCTGTCCGGCGAGAATAGCATTGCGTGGGAAAAACTAAATTAAATGAATGTCAAGATGCGTTCCGGGTGAGTGGCAAAGCCACTCTTGCATTCATTTTTTCCAGATCAGTACGGTCCGAAAATAAGGTTGATTTGGTCACCTTCTAAATATCACTTCACTGACGAAAATAGAACAAAGGTCAGGATGGTATTCTTTAATTTACATACAAATTATAAAGAATATTTAAAAAAGAAGTTGGATTGACAACGTTTCATAAAAATCCCCTTTGCAATTCGCATGTTAACAGGCTCTTTAATACGTTATAACATTTTGCGTCGTTAGTCAAAAATGTTCATCTGCATTTGTCGGCCACAATAGTTCCGTGTGTGTGATTTACCGAGCAATCAAAACATGGCGTTGTGGAAAACACTTTGCTGGTTGTCCCATAAAACAATATTGTTGTTGCTGAGCGCCGCAACCGCATTAACATTCAATGGAGTTGTCCGCAAACGTTGAAACTTTAATATATCGGACTGGCTACGTAATAAAATCAAATAGTAAACCTGGGTACCAGTAATAAAAGAGAAGATTGTATGTTTCGGGAAATGAGCCGATTGAGGCAAACGAGTTGCGATCCGTAGTTAGTATAGAGAGCGCGTCATTATTTGGAACGCGACAGTAATTGTTATTAGGTTGCGTACATACGGCTCGTAGTTAGCGGTTGACTGTTAGCGATGCGTACTATTTCATTGGTGGCATTCACAGTTAATCGGTGTAGCAATCACAAATGTAGCGGCAAATACGTAGTTGATGTCCAATATCGTCGAGCGAGCGATTCGTTGCGTATCGCATGAAACAAAGTGCTCGCGTTGTTCCGCTCAGCGCGTTCTCAATTAGCTGATCTAATCTATTTAATCTGAGCTCTGACGCTCTCGGTAAGCTTTGTTTTGCTGCTAAATTGTATACGGAGCCTTGTCATGGCCACTTTCACGAGTCCTACTTTACCTTACTCTTGTTTGCTAACACATTTCGATTCAAGAAAAGAAAATGATTTGTTGTATCTTTGAATTTTCCTCGTTTTTTCACAAACTTCTTTTGCTTTTATGTTTTGCGATACAAAGAACAGGTGTACATGTGAAGTTTTCTTTTTCCTAGCAGAATCGGGCCCTTCATCACATAGCAACTAACTGACATTTGACGTCACGATATTCGGTCACTGTCACGTGATATATTCTTAAGTTAATATCTCAATATGTGACGACACATTAGACACGCGTAAGTGATATTTATACGGCCTTTGTCCTCTAACAAAGGCAGCATTCAATTTGTCTTATTTTCTTCCACTCCTCAACGGATTGATATAAACGCTCCGTCCTGTGAAGGGCTTTGTTTTAATTTAGTTATAAAAACGAAGACGATTTTTGTTTCGTCTACTCGCTGCTGGCGAAATTGAAAATCGTGTTTTTCTTCTTGAGTTGCATATACTATTTTCAATATCGTGTAATAAAACCGGCCAAGTGCGAGTCGGACTTGCACACGAAGGGTGCCACCGTACAGCAACCCCGATAAAAACACGTTTCTTGTATGGCTTTATTTTTTACTTTATTTAATTGTTATTATTTGATGTTATAGCGTCAATAGAAATACACATTCTGTGAAAATTTTAACTGTCTATGTTCTATGTTATGGGGTTTGGTTTCCGCACTTAGTCCTTCAGTGGACCATTGTGCGTGGGCCATAGCGGCCGTTGGTGGTTATTCCAACCAGCCCACCTCCCTCCAGAAGTTAATTAAATCTCCTGGTCTGTTCAGAACATCTGTGAAAGATCTGGGTGTCCCGAGGGTCTGTGTTCTAGTCTGAGTGACGCCTGTGCATTCAAAAAGCACGTGCGCGACGGTTTCCTCAGCCTCCATGCACGCCCTGCACAGAGGACTGTCCGTTATGCCTGTTGTGTGGAAGCGTTTGTTTAGCCAGCAGTGGCCCGTGATGATCCCCGTCACCAGGCGCAGGCCGTTCCTATCCAGGCGTAGTTAACGCCGGGATAGCCTGGTATCCAAGGATGGCATGGCTTCCTTGGACTGCCTGCAGCCCGGTGTCGAAGCCCGCCAGTGCTCCGCTTGAGTGTGGGTGAACTCCTGTAGCCACCTGCGTATCTGGTTGAAGGGGATGGGCACGATAGGCTCGGGTCCACAGACAGCCGTGCTGGATCCTCGTCTAGCAAGTTCGTCAGCTGCGTCGTTACCTAGCGATCCGCTGTGTCCTTTTATCCATTGCAGTGTCACCGTGTTGCGGCTAGATACCGCTATTTTTTCTAGTGCATTGTGACATTCTAGTGTTAGGTTTGAGGTAATATGTTTTTTCCGTAAGGATTGAAGAACTGAGGCGCTGTCGGAGTGTATGCTTATGTGTGTGTCCGTAACTCTCCTGGCTTTTAGGGCGAGGACCGCTTGTATGATGCCCACACACTCCGCCTGATAGACGGTGTTGAACATTCCTAGCGGGCTGGATATCTTTATGTTAAAGTCCTGTGAGAAGACTCCAACTCCAGGCCCGGAGTCGGTCGTCGACCCGTCGGTGTATACATACTCTCATCTCTTTCGAGCCTGAGTAGTCACACTGTTCTTCTGTAAATATTATTTATTTAACTGTCTATTCATGAAATACAGCCCGCCGACAGACAGACGGACGGACTGACAGACAGCGGAGGCTTAGTAATAGGTACGTTTGCCATCCATCGGGTTCGGAACCCTAAAAAGCTTTGATGACAGCTTGACAGAGTCAATTTGAATGGGAGTAGACTTAGGTATGAGTTGATGTTAAGATTAATGAAATTCGTAAAACAAATAACGTTGGAATATCGAATCAATTTTTTTCGAATGCGCCAAACATTTTATTTTGTTGCCTCAACTCAACAAATCTTTAAATTCGATACCAGATCATGTTAGGATATTGCGAAAACTGGGAATAATAGGCCTTTGAACTAGTTTTCTGGATATCGGGTTGATGGTATTAAGACTTGAAAGCTACAGATTATCCTTCATATTATAATCCCTTGATCGTATCTTGCGACGGTCGCGAGATCCTATACTTAATCGTTTCTGTTATTGAGTTAGGTTACACGTGAGACAGATTAGCAGGTAAGTATAATATATGTAATTTATATGAACTGCTGCTTGCTTTTTTTTTTTTTTTAAATCGTAAAGATCATTTATTTTTCCAAAACATGAGTATACACACACATGGTATGCAACATGTTACAATTAAATTATTTTACAGTCATGTTTTGCCTTAACGGCGTACAAATAGGTATAAGTATGTAGGTTATTAAATTGAATCAAATAATTATAAATTTATCCATTATTCAAATAATTAACAATTGCAAATTAGAATTTATAAATTAAAATGTACTACAGAATAGTCAATAGTCTCTTCTACGTACCTATTCCTGTAAAAAAAAAAAATCTGCTGTTCCATACATTTTTGTTGGCATAGCTCGTTATAATGTTTTCGCGATTTCAGGGTTGTCCCCATAGTGAAAAATGTTCATAATGATGAGTACTATGACCCCTTAAGAGGATGCAAACGAATTAAATTTCACATTGTATTTTACCATTTTCAATATTAACAAATGAGTCAGCTGGGTCTACCTTTTATAGCAGAACTTTTTATGTCATAATATTATTTTGCATAACAGCGCATAGCATAAATTTAATTTCGCAGAAAATCGTTTGGCATACACTCATTTATAATACATTAAAAACGCATAATTTTGTAAGTCAGAATCATCTTTAGGCATAAATTTCATATCCATAATAATTAAAAAGTAGAACCATCATATTGCAGAAAGTTCACTGTCAGAATCGTCTTTTGGCATACCTACATTTCATATCGATAATCATTAAAAGGCAGAACTATCATATCTCAGAAAGTTTACAGTTAGAATCATCTTTTGGCATACTTTTCATATCCATAATAATTGAAAGACTCATCAAAAAGCACACACAGCAAGCAAGCATGCAGCATGCAAGCAAACATGCAGCATGCAAGCAAACATGCAGCATGCAAGCAAGCATGCAACATGCAAGCAAGCATGCAACATGCAGCAGGCGTGGTTTCTGTTACGGCTCCGGCGCTGCGGGGCTCCGGCGGTCCCACGCAAGCTTCTCGTCGCAGATGGTCGTAACGCTCACCACAGCAGCTTCGGCTTGCTGGCCGGCTTTGCCGGCCAGACTCAGCCGCGGCGGCGAGCGTTAAAACCACCTGCTCCTCAGCTCGCGGGCCGCCTCGCCCCTCCGCGCCTACGCGGGCTTAAATTACACTCTAGGGGTAGGGCAGACAAGACTACGTGCAGTCGGTTTTGCAGCGATTCGGTTCTGTCACTTCACTAACTTTTGTAGTACAACATATTGACTTTTTAAGACAATATTTTAATTTTAATTTAAGGTTAAGGATATGATTACATTTTATAGAAATGATAATAATATTATGCCTAATAAAATTATTCCAAATGAAATTCTGCCATCTTCTTAATATGCCAAGTGAAATTATTCCAAATAATCGTCGCTCAAAATCAACGTTATGTGAAACGAAATTATGCGAAATTAAGCTTTGCCAAAAAAATGCCAAATAAAATTCTGCCATCTTAAAAGTATGCCTTTATAAATTCGGACATATATACATTCGGCCAAACAATAATTATATTAAATGATTTTTATGCCATGTATATATTCGTTTAAAGAAGATTATGCCAAGTGTGTTATGCCAAATAAATTTCAGAGCATCAAAATTCTGCCAGATAGAGGGAACCCGAGTCAGCTATCACTTATTGCGTAACCAATCCTCTTGATCTTTTATACTTAAACGTCTTACGCAACGCTTTTTTTTAAAACCCGCCTAGTGCGTGGTCGTCGTGTACGTGCTTACAATGAAGGGTAGTTGGGATGAATTTATACTAAAAACAAACTTAACTTTGTAATTGAAACCATGTTCTTCCATACATTGATATACGTAGGTCACGGTCAATTCTGCAACTGCAAATGTAAGATTGTAACCCCAAAAATTGTAACGCTACATAGAAACATATTTTGGACTTTTTCCTTAACATGTACTGTAAGACCTTCCTTATTCCCAAATTTCATGATTCGAGGTCAACAGGAAGTACCCTATAAGTTTTGATTTATTTGCAAGTATCAAATTATGTCGCATACATGGCCTTATTTTTTTTATTCGATAACTAGAAGCTTGATTTTTTTAGAGCTCCAAGGGACCGTAGACCTACGTATTTGATATTAATTTCAACTTGATAACTTCTCACGTTCCTGAGAAAAAGGGTCTTGACAGACTGACAGACGGACGCATGTAATTTGGCGTTTGTTCGCATGTAAGTGATCCTATAAGATTTCCGTTTTTTCCGTTTGGGGTGCGGAACCCTAAAACAGCTTCACTAGTTTACTCGAACAAGGTAACAGGGTTGTCAAAGCACTATTACTAAAACTCTCATGGCCCGTCTAACTTGGAAGTGCTTCGGGGAAGTTTTGAGGCTGTTATTGGCAACCATATCAGCGTTGCGATGAACGTCCAAACATATAATAGAGTTCACACTTGACACGGGTGTGACGTCATAAACCCAGGTTGTTTGCGCCGAAATTAATTACCTATTGATCAGCGTAACGAAATTATTGAGATTTAATATTAGGCCGGGAATGTATGGGTGAATGGGCTTGTGGAAATGAAATGTTGAATGGTGGTTTGTGAGGGAACTACTTACCTACTTCAGAGGTGGATTTTAATTATTTTACTTCTTCCGCCATTCACGGTGAAGTGACGCCTTTGATTTAGATTCAAAGAAAAGCATCCAAAATAAAATAAAAGAATACGAATTCTTCTATCTTTTTCGTATGGTTAGTGTGACTAACCTGGTTTCAGAGTTTTTATGCCGTCCATGGGCCTCTGACTTGGCTTCACATGCTGTCGAGAAATATGTCTCAGGCATGCCGGTTTCCTCACGATGTTTTCCTTCACCGTTTTTGAAGAGAGTGATAATTATACAATACGCACATGAATCCGAAAACTCAGAGGCTGTCCGACGGTCACCCCACTAGACTATCACTGCGGCTAGAATACGAATGTACTAGAACTCCGTGTAACTGAAACAGCTTAGTAGAAATGTCAATGAGTACTATGTATGTTTATTCTAGGACATGGCATCTAAATACCAGCAACAAATCCAAGCATTATTAATTCGGACTATAATTACAACAAATCTAATTAAAACATCTCAGAGGAACATTTATCACAGCTTCATCGCATTAGCGCCCACACATTGTTCACAAAGAGATCTAACGCGAGGTACTCACAAAACTGGCCCTATCTAGTTGAGATAATACATCTTTGTTATATACGTATACATGATACAGTCGGGCCATCAGAGCAATTAATTAAACAGTAACTATCTAATAGGACTCTAGATAATTGGGGCTTCGGCTTTCAATTTTGATTTATTATTAATTGGCTATGTATAAGAGGCAATTCTGTAAGATACTAATGAACAACTGTAGCAATTGAATCGTTCCACGAATGCGTGTAAAGTGAGCTCCTATTATGGTGACAATTTCTCCAATATAAAAACCGCGTTCAAAAGCTGTCAGTAACATCATTGGTATGGAATATTGACACTGACAGCTCTTGAACGCAGTTTAGATGTGCTGATCGCGTTCAGTTTAATTGGTGAAATCCGCCCTAAGTGAAAACCCGGCTTTACTCCGCCTTATTTATTGGTTTTGCTGTTTGGAGTTCCAATGTGTTTACTTTTGTCTACTTAGTTCTTGTTAGAGACTTATTAGTCCGACCTCTGTTAAAGTTTTTTAGGTAGGCAACACTAAAACGTGCCAAGTGCGTGTCGGTCTACGCTTTACGTTCGTACTGTTCGCAAGCACTATTATTGTTTAATTAAAACAAAGATAATATAGAGCAATGTTACGTCGAAAACACATTCAGGAAGGAAAATACATACATTTATCGAAAACTAATAATAATAATGAAAAGATAAACAGATTAAGTATCTTAACCTGGCTCGCGAGGATGTCTACATGTGGGATGTGAATACAGCAGCCATTGTGCCTATGTCGTGATGGCCAACGGCATGATATCCAAGAGCCTCGACTGACACCTGAGGAGGCTCTCGTTAGGCAGCTCGATCAAGGGCTTGATCCAGAAAGCGGTACTTCTGGAATCTCGCGAAAATCGCGTATAGTTAAGAGGTTCCTCTCTCAGGAGGAGCTTGGACCCTGTTCCCGATACCCGTGGGCTAATATATTTATATTTATTAATGATTTTTTTTGTGTTATTTCCAAAAATATTAAAAAATGTTATTTATATGTGTTTGTAATATAGGAAATAATAATAATACCATCTATTTTAGGCAACACTGGCCTATGTAAAATACACAAAACAAATGGATAGGTATATAAAACATTATAAGCTTCTTATACTTTTACAAGCCTCTAAAAAGACTGGGTAAATATAGATACGACAAAATTTCCACAAATATAAATACAGTGGGTGGTTAAAACGTTTACGATGTTAGTGTTTTTTCATGCTTTTAATATAATCTAGCTTCTTAGCCGTCAGCCCAAATTGTTTTAATGAGCGGCAGAAAATTGTTATTTACGTTGGCTCCATTTTCCACTTTTATTTTTAAACTGCAGTACGTTGTAAAGGGAATATTTGTAAATGTTGATTTCTTTATGCGACCCGGTCCTGCTTCGCAGGGATTTTACGACTTGACAAAACTTCGAGATTCATTTATAACATGTACTTTAATATTGATGTATTATTCACATAAACCTTTCGGAATAAATTCTCTAAATGGTGATGAAAAACGCATCAAAATTCGTTGCGTAGTTTAGAAGAACAACGTGGTCTAACAGTAGTGGTAGCATTTTAGAGGTATGAGGTCCAGGGTGTAAAGTTCACTCATCCTCTAATGAAAAGGGAGGATCGTCCGACCAGACGGGTGTCGTATCTGGCGGCCAACTGCCCACCGATTGATGTCGGAAAGTTTTATACTGTTCTTAAATTTTTGAGACATTATGATCTGCATTCACAGATTTTGAAAAAAAAAAAATTTGATGCCAATTGATCCTGTTTCGTATGAGGAAAAATAAACTCTATCAGACCAACTGAGGTTTCAGTACTAGAAAAGTCAGAAATCGCAAAAAAAAACTTTTTCTATACATTTCATGGGAAATGACACTCCAAACTACTTTTCACGATGGTTAATACTGGCAGAATATAAACAAAAAAATAATAGTATTTCAAATGTCGAACGAACATGCGTTTTAATTTTATTAGTTTTGAGAACAAAATTTGTTGCTTTTGAAAAAACTTTTTCCATACAAAGGTTTTTTGCAATTTCTGACTTTTGTAGCGGACAGTAATTTTTAACGTTTCCCACACAAGTCAGAAAGTTCATAATTTTTTGAGGTAATAATTTTCTCATAACGTCAGAAATCACTAGCAACAAACTCTTGTTGTCAAAGGAAATAAAATTATAACACGTATTCGTTCGAAGTTTATTTTTTTTGTTTATTTTCAGCTAGTATGTTCATCATAAAAAGCTTTTTCTACCTTAAGTATTGAAAAAGATTTTTGACTTTTTTAGTACTCAAACCTCAGTTGGTCCATTAGAGTTTTTTTATCCTTATAGGAAACAGGATCGGCTGGCATCAAAAAAGTTTTTGTGAAAACTGCCCATTTTCTTGCCGACTGTAATTTTATTTCAAAATCAGTGAATGTTAATCCAAAATGTCTCAAAAATTTAAGGACAGTCTCGTAAGACCGTTTTTCTGTAGCTAAAACGGTTACGGTAGCTGTTCTTACTGCCCCGTCTCAAAAATCCACCCTGTATATGCCGATCGCGTAGTAAACACTGCTTGCGCGATGTAGGATTTGTGTGACGGCAGGTCTTTGATGCGTAGCTCAGATGTGGCGTTGTTGTCTCAGCGTTATAGGCTGATTATGTAAAACACAACAAACAATATGTAATTATAATTTACCGAAAAAAATATTTAGGTACTATGTTATTTTTCATTATGTCTAAACCTTTTATTTTGTATCTGACATTTATATCTAGCTTCATAATGTGTGTACTAAAATACGAGTTTTATGAATTGATAGTTGTGTAGGAGGTTCTCGCTCACTTTGTCTCGCTAAAAATAGATCTCTTTTGACTTATCCTGTGGGCGGCTAATTAATTATATTGGAAGAACCATCTAGTAAGGCGCGCCTGTTACATTGTAACGAAAACAAGATTTTTCGTAGGAATTTCTTCTGCTTATCATTGTTAGTTCCATTTAGTAATAAAACTCGTTCCTGACCTATTGGCCGCAGAAGGCACAACATAAGGAAAACTGGAAAAGTATGCGGAGACCTTTGCCCAGCAGATGGACAAACCATGTCAGCTAAAAAAAAATGATTTTTATAAATCTACGTAACCTGATAGGAGGCAATCGTATTATAGTTTTTGGTCCTACAGCTCATTATTTTAGTTATTTAACAAAAATAAAAACATTGTATTTTTTATTTATTTTTATTTTCTACTATTTAGACATTTAATACCAGGCAAAAATTTATAAACAACAAACATAGTAGGTAGATACCATTTCCTTCGTAATAACAGAAAAAAACGTCTTCTTTATTTACGTTACAGTCTAGTCGTCTTGTACCATTTATTTACACATACGTACCTAGCTAAGAAAATACTAGAAAAACACGAGCAATATATTGTTCAAACGTTATGGTAAGGACAAAATGGCTGACGCGTCTACTTGAAAAATATTGTCTACGGCAATGTCAAATGGTGCGTTAAACATTCAAAATGATGGCTGACTCAGATATCTATTGAGGGGAGATGTACCTATGAAATATTTTTCCTTATACAACGCCATGATGTTTACAAATAGAATTCTATATGAAAAGATTCTCGATATAAAACGAAGGTTCCCGAGTGTTTTAGTCATTGATGTTCACCTTATTCGTTTGTCGAGATAAGTGGCTTTTGAGAAAAATATTGCTAGCGGGAAATACTGTACAGCTAGCAAGGTAAAGAGCTTGAACCCTTTACGGGCTTTCAGTCTTTACATAATACTGTTGTCACCGTGCTGACACTACAAGACCTGTTTATTTTGAATTTACATAATATTTCTACACGTATTACTCATCTGAGCCTCAGAAAACATGTCTGAAACCGTCTTAGTTGACAACCTTAAACTATTAGGTACCTAGGTATCTATAAGAGTGCCTACGTTATCTAGGGCACGCGACAATCGGCGCAGAAACTACTTGTACATTACCCGGCCGAAAATGGCGCATTGACTTCTAGCAAGGGATTGTCGCTCTTGCCATATTGAGGCGAATCCCGCGCGGGACACGACTGCGCGTGTCGATTGTTTAAATGATTAGGAAGTCACGTGAACATTTGTGCCAGTTTGAACCTCCATATAAGTTAATTGACACAATTGAATTTTCGTCCCGCAACTCGCGCGGCCAGCTTCAGTTTGGGCAGAGCTTAAGTGGTAGAGACAATGTTTTATACAGCCGAACTTTTTGTAAAACCGGGACATACAGTGAATTTATTGGTCACTAGCTGTTGCCCTTGACTTCGTCTGCGGTCCAGGATTAAAAGTAGCCTATGTCCTAACCCAGGTTATGGTCTACCTGTGTGCCAAATTTACAGTAGTTTTTGCGTGAAAGCGTAATAAATAAACAACCGAACTCACTTTCACATTTATAATATTATACAATATATATATTATAATCATCTGCCTAGCCTTTTCTTTTTGGGGTCGGCTTCCAGTCCAGCTGGATGCAGCTGAATACCAGTATTTTACATGGAGCGACTGCCTATCTGACCTTCACAACCTAGTTACTAGGTAACACGACACCTCTTGGTCTTACCAAGAGGTGTCGTGTTACCTAGTACCTAGTACCTGGTTGTTAGACTTTTGGACTTCTAACGACCCGTAACAACTGTCAAACAACACAGTACTATATTATCAATATTATATTATATATATGTATGGTTAGGACAAGTTAGGAGGGTGTTCTTCAGAAAGTTCAGGTTGCTCGCAATCAGTGTGCGTGTATGACCAGATGTATGGGCGTAAACGAAGCAAACGGAGTATCAACAAGATCATAGCAGATGGCGTTTGGTAGTTTCTGCCCACCCATATGGGAAGACCCCATGAGTTTATGTACGTGTTTTGTTAAAACTTAATTTGCCATATTGACAGCCTCGTACAGTACTTGTGCACTTCACAAAGCGAAACATCCCTTAAAATAAACGAGCCATTTCGCAAAAAGACTATTTAACTTTTATTACTGACCACAAAGTCTAAAAGTTGCCTGAAGTTGAGGCTCAAATTTTAAAATGAAACAAATTAATGATGCAGATTACATAATACAGCGTTGTGAGTGAAAAGCTTCGTAATGGTGGGACAGCGAAAATTCTCTCTATTCAGACTTTCAGAGGCGACCCCGCCAAATAAATTGTTACGATTTTTCTTTGACGCCTCTAGAATGTTTCTTTATACTGCGGTGTGAGTCGAAAGGTGAGAGCGTTTTTTTGTTAAGGGGGATGCGCTAAGGTAGCCCGCGAGATTCAAATTTTCTTTAGTTTTTTGCATTTTGCAACAAACAAAACGCGCGCGTTTTTAGCCCGTGGGATTCAAATTTTTTTTAGTTTTTTGCATTTTTCATCAATCATAGCGCGCGCGTTTTTTGCGTTTTTTTTTGTTTTTTGGTCAGTATCAGGTTTAATGTTTATTAAAATATGATTCGCGACCGTAACAAATATGACTTTACATAATTATAATCATAACAATCAGCAATACAATTCCATAAGTTAGCATAATTGTCAAATGTCATGATTTCATTAAATAGTCATTCAATGGGATTACATGAACTTAGAGAGTTCTATTGATCATTTTTATGATTATAATTCTATAAATAAACATTTGGTACGGCCGCGAATTATATTTAGATCAACATAGAACATGATACTGACCTGCAAATTGCAAAAATCGTAAGAAAATTTGAATTTCGCGGGCTACCTTGACGCTTTCGCCTTAAGCTGTTAAGTTTTATTATATGGAAAGAGTATTATGCTTAAAATAGATTGGAGGACTGTCCTCGGAACCAAGGAATCGCTTTAGTGCGCGGCTCAGTTGACGGAACCCCTGATGACAAACTGTTTTTCAAAAACCTTGATACGATTACTCTTAATGTTTTAAAGAAAACTCCGTTGAACAACACATAAGCGTTACGCCGTCATATCCAAAAAAACATAAAAATAGATGAAAGTTTGCAATTTTTTTGTACCTAAAAATTTCATTGTATCGTGTATTCCTTTTTCACGATACTAGGCCGTATAGTCAAAAATAATACACCAAAATATTGAATCCCTATTCCATATATTTAATACGGTACATGATAAAGAAAAAGTACATTTTTTCAATATATCGTGTGGTGGATCGATTTCTGTAAATTTTATATTTTCAGGAACTTGTTTTCAATGAAATTTACAACTCAAAATACAAAAGAACACAAATTAATTAATAATTTATAAATAGTTTTTTTTTATTTATGCAGTTACTCACGTATTATACCAATACTCACATAATTCAATGTTTTAATTAAACATATTTCTGTACTCATAATTAAAAACATATATTTGCAACAAATTCGCTCGTTGCTCGTACCATAGACCTAGATTTATTTTCACGCTAGTTTTTGCTTGCGTCTTTACTTGCTTGGAATGCTAAGAGAAGCAATTTTGTCCTTGCGATACAGCGATACAACGTAGGCAGAAATTTTATTCTAAATATAGGTGTATGACATCTATACACGCAATATAAATTCATCTCGTCCAAAAAATATATTTCATTTTACTTAATAAATATTACTTTAGTGTTGAACTTTTTATATGTCTATCGATCCGCCATTTATTTTTCTATCAGAAATAATGCCGAACGATTTCGTAAATACCACACGTAGCTTTTTGTCGGCACTTTTCTATTTTGTAAGACATTCAGCGGGTTTTTAAAAAACGTATATATTTTATAAAAATAGGGTTGGTCGAAGTATATTTATTTTATTCAAATAGAAATGGACTCGATTTGTATGCTCCAAAAACAGTTCGGCACGTATACATGTGAATAGTTTAAAAATAAAAATGTAACACTGGAATAACAGTTACTCGCTTGGTTATTTCAATTTGATGAATTTCGTTATTCACTGATTAATCGGTATATTTTTCCATTTATATTTTTTTCAGTTGTCAAAATTATCTGTATAAAAATAGTACAGCACTTTGCATGAAAAAGGCTTATTTTCATTAGGATTTCAAAGTATTTTTATACAGTATTTTTTAAACGAATTGTAAATAGCTAGACTCTGAACAAGAATTGATCTCTGAGCGTAATTATTTATCGATGGGTAATTTTTGGAAAAAGCTATCAATGGCCGTTTTATTTTCAATATAATTTATTTGTATAACACAGGTTTATGGGATGTTACAAAATATTGGATTAGGTACCTACACTGTATTATAACCGAGGTGTGCAAATTTTGTTTACAAATGTCGAATTTAAAATATTGTCAGACAAATTAAATAACGTCAGAATAATTCTCTTTCATTACCCAACTGCGGCGAAGCCAAAAAATAAAGGTTATGTGTTTGACCTGTATGGTATGTCCGTCCCTATGTTCCCTCGTAACTAATAAACGGCTAAACCGATTTGGATGAATGATATGTCTCTAGATTAGTGTTTATTGTGCGAGTGTCACTGGGTATAGGTTTATTCGTGTTTATTGTCTTTAAGAATATGCCTCCAACTGTTTGAGATTATTTATAGTATTTAGGGGGATTGGAGACAGGAAATAAGTCATCTTGTTGTATGTCATTTAAAATTCACTTTTTACGCAGTCGCGTTTGGGAATTTTTGAATTTACTTTTTTTGTTAGTACTAATAAAAGTAAAATGAATCTATCTATAAAAGTGCAAGTTACGTATGTTATCTTTCTCGAATTATATAAAGACCATATACTATAGGTACATAAATGTTCCTACAAAAAACAAATAAGTAGAGTGCACCTAACATCCGTGAAATATGGAAGGATTGGAAAGGTCTTTGACTTCGCAAGCGGCTTATTGATAGCTTTAATCAGGCGTCGTCGAATAAATGGCTATGTCAATATGGATCTATCAACTTTATGGGCATTACGGGAAAGAAAATAGTGTTTTTGGCGTTCGGGGGAAGGTTTGGTGTTTTTATATGGTGTGGAAGATACGAATGAAAGGTTTTTTGTCGATGAGTTTAAGCTCATTTAGGGCTGGGCGTAATCAACGTTGCTCAAAGTGAGACGCCGCTGTTTAATTCATAAAGCTACTGAAAGTTTTAAATCAATAAACTTTTTGATGTGAAACGTCTAATGCGGTAGGGTTAAACCGGCTGTTGGCTTGGTGACGCGGCCAACAGCCAACATCCAAACGAAATTTGAATAAAGAATGAAATTTTTTTTATTTAAAAAAATCTGATTCCTTTATTAATTGATCCTTTCATGCATATTTTCTATACAAAATAGTTTCGATGTTTCACATCTACCAGAACAATTTCTTTTTTAATTTTTCTGCCCATTACTGGGCAAAGGTCTCTCTTTCCCAGTCTCATGCTTTTCCTTCAATGAACTTCTGTTTTTATTTTATTTTTAATAACGCTGTTTCACGAATACAGTTACAAAGAAAAAATCGTGATATAAGTGTAGCGTAGAAATAAATACCGAGAACACCATATCGCACTCAAACTAAACTAATCTTTTCATTTGGCATTCGGAATTATTTCCTGATAATCGCCACAAGTATAATCCTCACAGAAAGACTGAAGACCGTAACTGGATTTGTTTTGACAAGGCGATACTTGTTTTTATTTTGGATTTGTGTAAGAAGCTTCAGCAGACGCATGGACTACAGAATGTACCTACTTTAAATGACGTCCTTCACTATATAGCTAGAGCTAAAGAACTTACAGATGAATCTAGAATAGAATGAGTAGAATACTCTTCCTCTCTCTTCCTTTTCTTGTCTTCCTTTTCGCTTCACATTTTTCTTTTAACTCTTCTTTCGCTCTTTTTTTAAATTTACCTAGCATAGATTCAAGTATCTAAGCTCAGTGCCCTAGCTTGAGTTATCTCATGAGCTTAGTCCAAAATATTGATCTGAAGAGAGCCAGTTTGGGGTCGCGGGAAAGTCCCAAAAGGATACCGTGGCCCCTGGCCAACGAAAAGGCAATTGAAGGAACACGGATGGGTTTTAATCAGTAAGAGTCTAACACGCCCGGGGCTCCGCCCAGAGCGGGAGAAGTTATTTGATAATTTCCCACCCAAAAAAAAGAGAGCCCGTTTAATTATGTGATACTGTTGGGAATCCAACACAACACCTTGCATACGGTCTGCACGCGCAGGCATCGTGATCAGCGCGTCATCGGTATAGCTGAGGTGCGGCGCGACGGCGACACGGCTCGGCCCGATGACCACTCGTTTCCACGGACTCCACCGCGCCGGACGATATTCCTCACTTATTTTATTGTTTGTCTGGGACAGTTTATAACTTGTTATAAGCACGGCAATAAACCATTGCCTAAAATACAGTCCACTCTTTTATTCTCTCTTTTATCCATAGGTCGCTGGTTCAGATCCGGCTCGAAGGACCATTGTTAGAGCGAAGAGCAATAAAAGAGTAAAAATACCTTCAAAATGACTCCTCGTTACCTTAGTTTTTAAACATTAGTGCATAAAACTTTTAAAACATTAGTGTTCATGGTTGTTATATAAATTAAGAAAATGTTAGTATGAAAAATGCAACTTCTTTAAAATTCTCCACACAAAACGCTGATTTTATAGGGACTTAATATATTCCATTAATTTCACCAAATACGAAAATCAATTATAAACATCAACATTAACAATCGAATTTTAATAAGGTCGTGATAATATTTTAATTACTGACTATGTGACAATTGATGCAGCAAACAAAGGGTTTTGGTATTAAACGAGTTACCATCGGTTTTTTTGTGTGTCTATTGTGTTACTGTGTTTGAAACATTGTTCGTTGATTGGGAGAAATCTCGTTTTGATTAACAGTTTTTATTACTTTGTTGGATTCCACACATGTTTTTAGGTTCAGTAAACGTTAACACCGAGCTTGTTATTGACAAAGATTTAAATCGTGTTATTGTGATATTACATGTTTTGATAAGGGGCCTTACTATGACGTGTTAAAACCATCACCTTTCCTTTGTGAAATAAGGATAGTGTTATTCGTCCTGTATAGTTTGATCTCTCTCTCACACTGGAACGATGATTGCTTTAACAAGTCATAGTACAGCCCCCGTGGTAGCAAAATTAGGGTTACACAAAGCACGCATTACCACACACATACCTACTGTTCAGCATATTGTGTGTGTGTCAGTTCCCATAAAAATGGTTGAGCTGGATAGTGCTGATCCACGAGTCATGTTCGTGAACGGGTGCCGTCAGTTGACACTGGTCATCTCTAACTGCTACGGCTTATCGTTAATCTTTTATTATGAATCGTCCTTGAGTGTTCTTGGAGTTTCTTGTCCGTAATTCTCCATAGAAATCTTCGTTTTGGAATCGGTTACGAACTTTAACTGACCGACTCTTTGACAAGTAAAGTAAATGGTTTAATTGAAATAAATGCGTAGAGTTTGAGTTTTTGAGTTTGAGTCAATCAAATTTTAATCAAAGCATTAATAGACGCATAATTACCACATATAAAAGAAGTGAGAAAACGTGGACTGTTAAAGTACCATTAAGAAGGAGAACAACACGATTTTAATATGATAGTCAGCTGGAACTCTGACGTAACCCTTCATTATTCCTAAAGGAGGCTTTAATTTAATTTCAGATTTGCCCTACAAGAAAAAAAGAGAGCTACATTTTTCATCAAGTTCAAGATCACAGTAGAATTTCTAAAACTCCCAACTTAGCATAGTTTAAATGCTAATTTGATGCGGCATTAGAACCTTCTCATTCTACTTAATCTTAGTTAGTGGAGCAAAAACTTCATAATGAATTAAACGTCTTATATAAAAGAGGGAACGGATTAGGATCGTGGCTTACACGAGTTATTTGAGGAGAATGATACCTTATATAAGTATATATAAGGCACAAATAAGCCTAGACTATCACCGTGTCCTAACTGACGCAGGTTTACAGTTAGCAACTAGGTACTGTTACTGGTTCACTTAAATTAATTAAAGTAAGTGAGTGGTATAATTACTCTAGTAAAGGGTGTGAGATATTGTTACTAGGTTTCCTTGGCTCAGCTTACTGAGAATTATCCTAAAACTGATTGGTCGTTTCACTACAGAACGCTTTTGTTTGGAAACTTCAGTGTTGCCTATTGAAAGTTATGTAGTTATGGCTTACAATGTACCTATTGTTTTGCTGTAAAACAGTTTATGTTTTGGCAACGAATTAATATTTTCATGTTGATTTTTTGGGGCTACTGGTACAATTATGTGTATCAGCTTTGGTGGCCATTGAATTTTGACTCGGAATAGGCCCTCGGTAACATTGTTAATAAAAGTTTTACCTATTATACCTATGTCGATTTGTATCTAGGTTTAGGTTTAAAGAAACTTTATTCTCAATAAAGACATATACATATACATATCACTTACTTGAGAACAATACTAAAACATACATAAATTACACAAAGTTCGTCGTCATCAGTTACAAACTAGATACCCATCCAATACTTTTATTTCTCCAAAAGTGATCGATCTGCAGTTATATACTGACCAAGTTGAGTTTTAAATGCATAGAACAAGTATAGATTTCTTATGCTAGAGGGTATTCTATTATAAAGTTGAGCTCCTGTATCTTCTCTTACTTTTAAAATTTCAGAATTAAACATGATTGCCATGGTTATAATCTTCGATCTGAAAAAAAACGTGCAACAATGCCTTTATCATTAAATGATAAAGGCATTGTTGCACGTTTTTATCTCCCAATTGATTATTAATCCTCCTCAAAGATCGTTCGACAGTTTGGTAAGCAAACAGAGGATAATATCAAGGTAAAAATAACGCCTGAAAGTGGCACTCGACCCAAAAGTGAACGACTGCACTTTCGAAGAGCTCGGGTTTCGGGAATCCATTCGTAAACGGAAACCATGTAAATTTCCAAAAGTCGTGACAACTTTTCATTTTGACGAGTTCATAGCTCTTTCGAATTTTCGGGTCGATGGCCTGAAATTTGAGCGTGCATAATAAATGCTCCATTATATCTTTGCCTTGGGTTCGCGTTTTCCAGGAATATCGGGACCTTTAATTTGTGTCGAGATTTGTTGAAGGTTATGACGGCGGGTTTTCCGGCGAGGGAAGCTCTAAATATATCAATTTGGAACTGTTAATTTTCTCGGCATTTGTGTTTTATTTTTGTTCAGATTTTTGACAAAAACTTCTGTTGTGTTCTGGAGAGCTTATCTTGAAAATCGTAGCAGCTTATACATTTTACTTGCTAATATCTCACAAACCGTAATAATAATACGATCTTTCCTTACAGAACTCGAGAATCCACTCGCTCTTCCACTACTGCGCTTATAAATCTTAGAAGCTTCGAAATAAACTTTAACCGCAAACTTGTGAGCAAATGTATCATAATCTGAATAAACCACATCACCGTTAGTACATCGAGCCAGACGCAGACTGCGGTCAGACTCAAACTTGTCTAATTCAATGAAAAGATGAAACTATGAAAGAGCAACTTTACTTGCGATTCTTTGGCTTTCAGCGGAGTTTGCATTATGAAAGTTGTTCTGAAACAAGATAAACTCCTGTGAACATGACCATTAGGTACTAACCCTGATGGAGCTAATACATTATATTGGTTGTTCTACAACCAAAATGGTGTGAACCAAAGTCGTTTTTTTATTACCGAAATTCAGTTTCGAAAGCTGCGAGCATTGATCACACACAACACACTTTATCAGTTGTCTGAAAGGTGCTTTAAACCTGAGGGGTTGATCGGACAAAAAACCGCGTAAAAAATCATGGTACTAAAAAGTTTGTAGGTACCTAAAGTAAAGCACTTTAATAACACTACCTGATATTAACATACACTCTACCTATTAATTGTTGTGACCTAAAAACTAACATCATAGCTATCAGATGACCCTCACTAAAAGTTCGTGTCACCCCTAACTACCGGTAAATTGGACCTATGACCCGAAATTTTTCAGTTTTGCAACTCATTTCCGTCTGATTTAATAACTTGGTCCAACAAAAAGCTTTGTGCTGGCACCCCTATTTTCTTGCAAGTCCCACTAGTTTGAGAATTTGCGTATAACTAAATAAGAAGTTTGCGCGTTGACAAATTTCTCGTGTGTGCTCGATAATATTTCTGGGGATTTTGTCGTGACGTCGAATGTCGACGGATTTTCGGCGTACGAGTATGTTTTAATATAATGTAGACGATATGTGGTTTGGATTAATCTGCTTCGTTTATTTTACAAGTTTGCGCTGCGATTTAGTTTTAGAGTTTCGTTTTATGAACGAATTTTTTGCTTTGGAAAGTACTTTTGTTTTTCTCTAAATTTACTGAAGTTTGAATGTTACGTATGATTAATTGGTTGAAGGACTCTGAACGAGACACAATAGAAGTTTTATTGTCTATGGGCGTTTAATGTCCCGCAAAGTGTTAAGATATCCTATAATATTAAACGATTAATATACCTATATAGAGAGAGAACTCTGTCTCTAACGATTTCGATGAAAGTTGCTATATAGGGGGTGAAAAATTGATCTAGCTAGATCTCATATCTGGGAAAATTCGTTTTCTCCGTATTTTCACCCGAATAGAGCTCGATCGCCCAAAGTTTAGAACAAGATGGCTACCTTAGAATAACATAACATGACATGGAATTGGTAAGTACGTACTGTCATGGCAGCATGGAATTAGTAAGTACCTACTCTCATGGCAGCATGGAATTAGTATGTAACTACTATCATGGCAGCATGGAATTAGTAAGTACCTACTATCATGGCGGCATGGAATTAATATGACCTATCCAGACTAGCCTTTACTATTATATGAGCAGTCTCTATTTTCACCAGAGCAGAGCTCGGTTGCCTAAGTACTATAATATATTAGTTGTCTTAAATCACCAGACCCTGTTATTTGTGTTATTTCTAAGAATGGTCTCCAATTACTGTTTACATGTCTACGAGGTGCACAAACGATCTTGCCTAATATCCAGAACAGGTGAAGTTCCGGCGAAATACACGGGTACATAATATCATTACACACGTGTACCGGCCTCTACGAGGCGCCTCAAGGATTTCTGGAATCGTGCGCAGTAACGTAAGCGGAACGCGTGTTTATGGTTGGAATGCTCACTGTTCGTGCAATTCCTGCTTGGTCAAGAGTAAAGGTACCTATTATTTTGGAAAATATTACAATGTCAATACAACACGCTGAAATCATTACCTACATATATACAGTTTTGACACCAAAGAGTTTCAGTCTTATTGTTTACTTTATTTCTAAAATGAATATAGAAATGAAAATTAATCGCTTAATACAAAACCAAGGTCTATGCGATAGAGTTCATTAGTCAGAATTTGGCGTATTTTCTTAGATTGACTTCAATGCTGAATTGAATTTATTTCTCGAAATTCTATTCGGTACTGTTCAACCATTAGTAATATTTATGAGCTCAAAACCAAATGTATTTCTTTGGTTAATTTTCAAGAAACTTTCCCTTTGATAGTGTAGTGAAAAGAGAGTGAAATTCTTAGAAGCTTGAAGGATGCTAATAATGTACAATTAGCTACATACAAGGCAAACATTATCTTGTTTCCTCACCTTTTTCTCAATTGTTCTCCTAATCATCAAGATAAGGAGAGTTTATAGATGAACTAGCGACCCAACTCAGGTTCGCACAGTTTTTACGACTTTACAAAACTTTGAGATTTCTTTGTTATATTTAAGTTTAATATGAATGTATTATACACATTTAACCTTCCAGAATAAATTCTGTAAATGATGTTGAAAACCTCATCAAAATCCGTTGCGTAGTTAGAAGAATAACGCCGTCATACTGACTGATTCGAAAACCGACTTTAATTTATCTTCTTTTCCTGTGGTTAGTGACTAACTTGGTATCAGAGTTTTAAAGCCGCCCATGGGCCTCTGACTTGGCTTCACATGCCGTCGAGAAATATCTCTCAGGAATGCCGGTTTCCCCACGATGTTTTCCTTCACCGTTATCGAAGCAAGTGATAATTATACAATACGCCTTAGGTTCAAACTTGAGACCTATGACTTGGCAGTCTGACGGTCACACCACTAGGCAATCACTGCTATCTCTGCAATTTATTACATGTGGGAAAATGAGTAAAGTCTCACATTCATCTAAATCCGTGTAAACTAACTTACTTTTGATGTCAGAACTGCGACTAAGAACGAAAGAAAAATACGGAAGAGTTTTGACTGTTTATCTACTTATGCAAATGGAGCGAACTCGACGCAGACTGCTTTCATTGGCGCGTCTCTCATGTTCGTACACTGCTGCACTGTTTTAATTAGCAACGTGTGCATTCATCATTAATTCATTGCTCTTTTATTGGTTTATTGAGTAAGAGTGGGAATCTAGGCAAAGCAACAAGGATTACGGAATGATTTATTACGATATTTAGTTCGTTTGAAAGAATGAATGATTTATTTTGTACTAGCTATGACCATGTCTTTGTAAAATCTACCACCTAAGTTCACATTGTGGAATGCAAATAAGTATTGAGTATTGTATTGAGTTTTTGCCCACGACTCCGCCCGCGGTGAGGTCGAAAATTATCTCATGGGAACGTAGGTACTGCTGGGATAAAACTATACTTTTTATCCCTTGACCTTGATCTATCCGTGTGCAAATTACGTCCAACTCCATTTAGCCGAAAAGGTGACAGACAGACAGAGTTACTTTCGCATTTATAATATAGAAGACAAGCAAAGACAAGCAATATATAGACAAGCAATTTGGCCTTAACAACAGTATTAACGTGGAGTTTATTTGGTAAGTTAAGTTTCTTTTAAAAGTATTTTTTTACTTACCTAACACCTGCGTATTGAATAGAGCTTTTAAACAAAAAAAAATTGTAAACACTTCGGCAGTCTTGAAATCAAGTTCAAAGTAGATCTTTGTAAGTATCTTCCATTGTAAAAACATAAAGAATTGGTACCTTGAACCAAGGCATATACTATTCACAGCTGTTTTATTTCTCTTCCGATGGATTACTTCCCAATTCGTTTCCCGATTCAGACATGGTTGTGAACTTTGAATAAAACATTTTTACTAGGAATAGGAACGCAGCAAGCAGCAAGTGACATTAGTTGAGAAAAATGGCGACTCTCGAGTGTATGTGTGTTGAGAAACCGGAGTTTTATAGATCGTTGGCTACGACCTTACAATGGCAGGAAAGTGATGCGCTATTTCATAAATTATTTATTTAATAAAGACGGAGATGCTGCACAAAAACAATATTTTAGGTTATTTTTTTACTCTTTTAAAATTAAATATCTAATGATGAATGACCAACATTTTATTAATGTTTTATGTAAGAGGGGTTAGAACACAGAGGAGAGGGGCATTCCGGAGTTGTTGGATGAAATCACTGTCCGACGAAGCTGCGTCGTTCCGTTATACTGATTTGTTCGAGGTCCTGCTATCTAATTACAACTGTTAGTAACATATTTTCGTAAATGATTACGCTTGCTCTGGGCGGAGCGGGAGGGCATGTCAGACTCTAACTGACTAAAACCCACCCGTGTTCCTTCAGTTGCCTCTAGATTGCCAGGGGCCACGGTATCCCTTTCGGACTTTTCCGCGACCCCGGCAGGCATCGGTCCTAGCGGACCCCGTCAGTTGTGCTGACATCTCTTTGAGGTGCGCGTGGAACACAACGCGCCGTCGACCCGGGTCTAGTCCTTATCGAACGGCGAGCTACCAATTGCTCACCGTCCGCAAGCCCCCGCCTACGGTGGCCGGGAATCGGCCTGCGATTCCCGATTTCTAGGGCGTCTCCTGCGGCGGCTAGGGGCGTGAGGGCGCGACATTTGCCTCTCCATCACGCGCTCCGTCACCTCCTTCGCGAGCATTACTGCTTCGCAGAAGGAGGTGATGGCTTCCCACGCCCTCTCGCTCCGTACCATGGCCTGGACCAGGGCCGGACGCGAGAGATCACTGCCGCCGATCGCCTCCACAAGGACACGGCGGTGCCCGCCCAAGCCGGCCACCGTATGCTCCACCGTGTCCTGCGGGCGAACTTATGAAACCCTGGATTAGCAATCTGTTTCAAAACGATTCAGATTCAGATTAATCATGTATTACGAAATTAGGGCTGGTTATAGCTAGCCTGACGTTAATATCGGTGCATTAATACTCATGTTGCTACTTGGTAAGCTGCAAGACACATCTTGAGCTGTGTGTTCCCAAAGATCATTTTCGTAATACCATAATGATATGCAATGCTAGCAAAAGCTATCATTAGCCGAGCAGCCGAACGTTAAAAAAAAAAAACATTTTTTGATGTCTCAACCTACGCTTTAATAACAAAACTTCAACGTACTGAAAAATTGAAAATTAACAAAAAAAGTAAAAGATTTTCGCTGTTATGCAAAGCTGTTGTTCGTGAGTTATGCCTTTGTTGTTCCAGGCATAAGATCTCGTTTCGTGATATTTTGCGAGCTCCGTGTCGGTCGTAGTTTGTTTTGTGCTCTTGTTTGAGCATATCGTGGAAAAAGGACTGAAACTGAACTAAAACAATCCGATGTTTCTAGATACTTATCGGGTGCAGTTTCTTCTATGAGGGTGGGGGTAGGTATTTTTTCTATGTTGGTTTGTTTGCGACGAGATAAGATAACATATAATCTAGTTTATTGTTGTACGTTAATTACGTGAAAATGGGTCCTTGTGCTCTACCTAAAACTATTAAGATAATGTTAGCTAGTAATTATAATATTCTTTTTTTAAATTTAAGTTGGTCGATTATTACTCGTTACCTTGTAAAGCCTACTTAGCTGTGATAGTTTTCCTTTTAATTTCGTTATATATACTACTGCTTTAAAAAATATCACATATTCAAAACCAACCATTTAGCTGGCAGGGGGACACTTGACTCTAACAAAAATTAGCACTTTAAAGCTTAATATTTCGTGAACGGAAGCCGAAGCCATTTTTGGATTCATATTTTTTGCTTTGAAAACTTATAATTTTTGCAAACAAATCCTCATAAAACCTAAACATAAAATCAATACAAAATCTTCCAACAGATACATTATTTACAGTCTATTAAACTTTCATAATATGTCCCCTCTTTTCTCGTCACGTGTGAACCGACCTTTCTTTAAACATCGAACATTACTTCTATTACATAATGCAACGGACATTTATTTCCTTCCGACCTATCAGAGAGGAGCTTTTCTTATAGCTGTCATTAAATACTAATCTTCCATTCACTTGTTTTTAACTTGTTGTGGAGCAAAATTAGACTCGATTTTAATGGTTCTTTGATGAAATTAATGAAATCATTATCGTTAATGATCCATTACGTAATGGGGCATTAATGTTTGTCTTTGTGCAACTGGGTATTAGTTTCATAATACCTAACCTAACATCACGCCTGTAATACTCGAAGGGTTAAGCAGTGGTGTACCTATAGTATAATTATCACTTGCTCCAAAAACGGTAAAGGAAAACATCGTGAGGAAACCAGCTTGCCTGAGAGATATTTCTCGACGGCATCTGAAGCCAAGTCAGAGGCCCATGGGCGGCTTTAAAAGTCTGACGTCAGGTTAGTCACGAAAAGAACAAGTAGAAGACCTATAGTACACCCACATTTTGCCAAGTTATGCTTAAGTCCCTTGTGGGAGCGAGCCTATTGCCATCAACCGGGAACAGATCTAGACTCCGGGCTGCTATAAAGAAATTCAAAAAACCCATAACACTTTGCCTGACCTGGGAATCGAACCCAGGATCTCATGCTCAGCAATAGAGCTCATAATACCTAATATGTCAAAAGACTTAATTAGACGTAAGAGAATTGCTATAGAGCATAAGCGGGTGAACATGTGGACAACGCGGCTCAGTTGAATTCGTAATGAAACTCTAGGCAATGTGCTAGGAGACAGGACACTGTCCTAGGGTAACATAGAGCATGGTCTGGTGTGCTCATGATACAACAAACCCGTTACTTGTTTAGAATGGCTCGCGGTGACCAACAGTATGGCATTGGCCAGTAGCTTTATGGTCCTTTTAGCCGCAACGATAAAATTGCACGGACATATCATGTCTTCAACAAGTATGTAAATGCCAAGCAAATTGTCTCATAAAGCCCGCTAGTTGGATGTTTAAAGTGGTTCGGCGCACCACTGTTTCATTTTGGCGCGGTTCCATGTGTGGGTAGCCGTAGAAAACTCACGTTACGGTCCTGCTTATAGCTCTAATGACTCGAATTTAAGCATTTCAATATTGTTAACAGTTGCTCGTTTATTTCTAGTGAAATGTTCAGGAATTTAGAGAACAGTGCTGGCACGCACATAGATGGAGAAATAATTGTTTTTGCTGGACTGAGTTCGGGGTGTATAATGAGTTTTTCCGGAACTAGGATAAGCGGAATTTAAAGTGACGGCGATTTAGGGGGATTGTTACTGCTTGCGCTGCATTATAAGAGTTGTTAGGTATTTAACTGAGCTAATGACTTCAGCACGTTTGCGGAAAAAGCGTAGTTTTTTTTTTAGTGTGCCCTACTTCGTACTTCTTTTCGATGTCCGTCCGTCAGTCTGTCAAGAACCTTTTTTTCAGGAACGCCTGGAGATATCAATGAAATTAATATCAATTACGTAGGTGTATAATCCATTGGAGCTCTAAAAAAAACAAGCTTCTAAGTCTACGCAATAAAAAAGTAAAAAGTAAGGCCATTTATGCGACATATTTAATACTCGCAAATAAATCAAAACCTACAGGGTACTTCCCGTTGACTTAGAATCATTCAATTTGGCAGGAAGCAAGGTCTCACAGCACATGTATAGGAAAAAGTCCGACAATAGTTCATTTGTAGTTTCATCACAGTTTTTTTTTAGCGATAACAATCTTACATTTGCAGTTGGAGAATTCACAGTGAAGTATATCGATGTATAGGAGAGCATGTTTTTCAACTACAATGTTAAGTTTGTTTTTGGGATAAATTCATCCCAACTACGGTGCCCTTCATTATGCGTGGTTCGACACGCACTTGGCCGGTTTTTTTTCTACTTAATGATCAGTGATTTTTACTGTTCCCGGAAACAAGCAAATGGCGTGTAACAACAAATGTTCTCCTACATAAAACAGTCTTGACGACAAACCGAATAAGATGTTTAATGGCTTGCCTTAATGTTGCGTCTACGAATCCTACAAGGCCCAAATTAAGCCAACAAAATAGTAATTTCAGCAGTAAATCTACTGAAACCTTTGAAACAAAGAACGTACGAGGTATTTTCATGCTAATATTCCCTTGTGCTTATATCAACGTCGTTCGGGCCATTACCTTCGTACGTCACTATAATATTGTTTGCGAACATTTTAGGTCAAGATTTCGCTTCTATCTTGAGATATTTAGTCTCCTGTTAACACGTCTGAGGTCTGAACCAGCAGATATTACGTGATGGCACGTCTAGCTAACTGAGTTGGTGAGATTTACTCGTGTCTAAATAGAAGAGTAGAGAATGTGATTACAATGTTAGAATTTGTGGCTTGCATTTTCTGAATGAATAAAGATTTTTTGTACACAAGAATAATAAACGAAAATAGCTTGTTACAGTTGTAATAGCAATCATGTCATTTCGTTTAAAATAGGTTTTTATTTACTTTAATTTATTTATCTTTTATATAAATTCTTTTCTATTTTGTGAATGTGAGAACACTGTAGGGTTAATGGACTGTAGATTTGTTGACCATTTTCTATTTTGTTAAGTATCTGGTACTTGTTGAAAAACCTACACTGTCCTCCCATACCTATTAACCTGTTATTTGAAAATATTGTAAAAGCCAATTATTTTTAAAAGAGTAACCGTGGAGTTTCTTGCCGGCTCTTCTCCATAGGAAACGATCAATTGGAACCGTGCACCTAGATTCTGACGTTTCATAAGTGCCCTTGTAGGTTTATGTGAAATAAAATATTTTGAATTGAATTTTGAAGAGTTTCCGTGCTTCAAGAAGGGGTGTAAATGGCATTTAAAATATTTGTTTGGTGTTCAATTAGGTATTTGAGGTCCCTTACATAAACTGATCATTTCAATTAATTTGAAAACACGGGCCATTATTTGCGTACACCAACGAGAGCAGAAAAATTGGCATCTTTATTCAGTATACATAAGTATAGATCACATAACCCTTCTAGGAAAATCGTTTATCGAACCCATTCTGTCAAATGAGACGTCGTTTGATTTGTTCGAATACGGGACGAACAAAAAAAATCAAGGACGTTCAAAGCTGATCGAAGCTTTATATAAAGAAAATGCAAGCGCATTCAAAATTAACGATAGTATTTTTTTTTTTTACATCTGGAACGGATATCAACAGCAAAGCTTTCTTGAATCTTATCAATACTTAATATTCTATATATGAAAGTAACTCTGTCTGTCTGTTACCTTTAAACGCCTAAATCACTGAACCGATCTTTAAGAAATTTGACAGAATTTACCTAGGACCTGGAGAAGGATGTAGGCTACTTTCCATACTGAAGAAAGAAAGTGTCTACCCATTACGGTTTAAAAGATACCCCGTGACAGACGAACGGACGGATAACGGAGCCATAGTACAAGGGGGCCCGTTGGCACCCTTTGGGAACGGAACCCGCGGGCAACAGCTAGTGATTAAAGAAAGAAAAATATTTTATTTGGGACACGCACAGGAAATACAAACAGTAAGAAAAAAAAAAAAGAAAAAAACAAAAAAAAAAAAACAAGGTGACGTGTCGTTTACGTGATTAAATAAATAACATGGATTTCTTTACGAAGTAGCCAATTTCTCCAACGTCGGACGGCAGTTGTAGGTACATGGATTGAAAATGGACTAATAAATTCGCTGCAACTACTCGATTACGCAATTGCTCCGCGCAGTCAGTTACCTTCAATCGATATGTACTCGCAGCTCCGTCGACCAGCTGGTCTATTCGCAAAAAATCTCACCATGAAAACTAAGGTGAAGTAAGCTTTTGGTGAAACATTAGTGAACCTCACTTCAAGCTTAGTTTACAACCAACATTTCGTTTACTATTTATTTTACAAACAACTTATTCCGCAAATGTTTTATTTAATAAACACTCGCTTTACAAACATTTATTTAGCAAATGCTTCTCTTTACAAGTGTTTCGCATAATATTTAATCATTTACCTATATATTTTTCATTTAATATTTAGATTCTATTGGAAAAGTCTCGTTTATACTAAATATTATTTTATAATTTTTCTAATCCAGTCACAAAGTGATCATGGTTAAATAATTTACAGTAAAGTCACAAAGTAAACTCATAAAGTACTATAACCTTAGTTCGGTTCCGAGTAGCCCACAATTTTTTTTTTCTTTTAGCTTAATTCGTTTCTGGCATTTTTTTTTTAATAAAATATATTTTGTTGATTTATAAATTAAAATAACCCTTTTGCCTATGTTTGTGTTTAATTTTTAGGAAATTGCGTAATTTAATTTGTAAAACGTTTTTATGCCAAACGTTGTTTTATGAGATAACATGAATAAAAAATGAATTGTTTGTCAAATCTTATTAATGTTATCAATCGTTATTAAAAAAGTTTGTCGGATAATTATTTTCTTATGTGAATTATTTGTATAATGATGAAATAACAAATCATGTTTTTGCCGTCTATGGTTTTCGCCAATCGTTACTTGTCAAGTGAAATTTTGTAAATACATTTTTGGTGAAATGAGTGGACACCTTGAAATGAGCTGTCATCTGTCATTCCACCTGATGCCAGGGATTGACACTATTGCTAGCTCACTTCGATTTTTAGAGAATTGACTGCTGTTAACATTCTGCAGTGACGTCACAGCTTAGGTAAATGATAGCTAGTAGCGAGACAAAAATCTCAACAAAATAGGTGTCACTAAGTTTCATCGAAGTTATAATAGCTGTGCTTAATAAATGTTTTATCGAGGAAGGAACTTTGAAACACAGGGGACTTAGCTTTTTGTTCTTAGAAGCAAAACTCTTTATTATAGAGACAAAGTTAGGGAAAATTATTAAAGGACTTCGATTTCAGAATAAAGGGTTAAGTTTCTTTCTTGTGTAGGATTAAGAAGCAATTAAGATTAATTAATTGAGACATATTTCTAGACGGCATGTGAAGCCAAATCAGAGGCCCTGGGCAGCTTAAGAATTCTGACACAAGGTTAGTCACTATCCACAGGAAAAAGATGGAAAGAAGAAGCAATCAAGATTTTTCTTTGTCAGAATATCGTAGGATTACATTGAAAACTGTCTACATAACGTCATCATCATTTGCTTAGCCGTGTTCCAACTGTGTTGGGGTTGGCTTCCAATCTAAACGGATTCAACTAAATACCAGTATTTTTGATGAAGCGACTGCCCATCTGACCTCCACAACCCAGGTAGTGGGTAATACGGATTAGATAACGTATTATCCTAAAATTAACAAACAATCTGCCTAGCCAAACCTAATTATGTTGGGGTCGGCTTCCACTCAAACGGGATTTAGCTGAATACCAGTATTTTACATGGACCAGCTGCCTTCCTTGCCTCCACAACCCGGTAACTGGGTAAGACGATAGCCCTTGTTAAGACTGGTAGTCAGACTTTCAGGCTTCTGACGACCCGTGACGACTGTCAAAGATCCACGAATAACAGCCGGGACTAACTTAACGTGCTTTCCGAGGCATGAATGAGTATCGGTATGTAAAGATGGTCACTCACCCACAGACCAACTCCGGCAAGCGTAGCCGAGGGGTTGACCCGTCCGGCTGTTATTACTTAGCTACGAGCTCCTCATACTAAAATTAACAAAACAATAAACTTATTGAATTTCAATATTAGCTTTAAAACTATTACGTACTGCCCACACCTAAAACAACAAAATCTCTAATACACTACAGCATGTAATCTAGAATATTCTCAACCCGAAAAACTGTTATAACAAACAATATTCTGAAACAAAAATAAAACTCTACAGCCAGCAACATACGATTACATACGGTTAATGTTTATAGGGACTTCTAAACCACAACCCCGTTAAACCTATTTGCAAAAACTTTGTGCTAAGTTGAATTTAAACGAGTTTTTTTTTTAAATACGCTGCTGGCTAATCCCGGGTGGCGAGGGAAGCTGTTAATGCGGCAGGATTAAGAGGCATCGAACTCTTTGCTGCTGCAACGGCGGATGTACGCCAGAGGTTTTTACTTAGGGATATTTTTCATTCTGACTCTTTACTATTTTATGCTTTTTTCATAAAAGAAAAATATAGTGGGCTGGTGATTTTGAGTGATTTTTTGGTGTTTCGAAAAACTAGAAAAGTAGAAGTTAGGAGGTTCTCAGGATAGCAATAGCTACAGCGCCTACTGCGTTTGTAAACTTCTGTTGTCCTTGTTGCTAGCTTCATAAACATATGTGTACCTATAGGAGGATCAGAATAAAAGAAGATGACAGATTATGTTTTTAAAATGTGTTTAATAGGAGAAATGACAAGACTTCTGGTCGTTCAAGGCGACATGTGCTCTATCTGAAACACACATAAGTTTGTCTGTTACTATTCAGTTAACTTCTTTTGTTTCCGAACAAAGCTCATTCTATTGACATCTTCTTTTCATAAAGTCATTGTCAAATAAAAGTGTGAACCCATAAATCAAATCATCACATCTAAAAACCACTCTGCGCTTATGCCTAAACCCGTACCCAATTTGTACGCTCGGGAATACTCGGACGCAATCGGCTGTCATATCGAAGGACAGGCCGGTCGTGACGGAGGCACGCGACGATCCGGCACGGAACGGGTTCAGACTGACTTTATTGTACTTTTGACTTAATGCAGCTTACTTTAAACATTCTTACGAAGGGTGGTAGGGTGGCCAACTTCCTTGTTTTTGGAAGAGATTGTAATCGTCTATTGTTTAACTTTTAAATGCGCCTACGAAATCAGTAGTCGTTTTATTCGTGGCGGTAACTCGACGTATTGCCGAATATTAGAATCATTTTGTGTCTTGCTTTTGTAGTACTTTATTTTAGTTTATAAGCAAGCCAAAAATTATTTTCAAATTAGACTTTATGGAATAAATTATAAAGAAAAAAGAGTATTTTGCGTACGGGTGAGAAAATCGATTATTAGATCCACCCCATTGGTGTTACTAGCGATTTCATGGAGGGTTTCCGAAGTATTTGCCTACCGGTGTAAGAAGACAGTCATTAACTACGCATTCTGTACATCAAACTTAGTACTTAGTCAGTTAGTGAGCCCCAGCCGGCGGCCGGTCCAAGCGTTATGTTGTAGACTCTGTCGAGAGCCGCCGCCAGGCGGCGCTGGCGACCCGATTAGTCAAGTCAGTAACGTATTTGCGACACATATATATATATATATATATATACATACAAATATTGCTCATTTAAAAGTACGGGATAATTGTTAAAAAATAGATCGTGCAGGTGGCATTCTGTAGTTTTTCCCTACCCTCATGGGAAGTAGGAGTGAGTTTATGTACATTTGTAAAATGTACGTGGACGTCTCCAGAGTATGTAGAGATAGATAAAATAATTCCAGCAAATTTATGTTTTATTTAAGAGCACAGCGGCTGTCTTGTCACTTAATAATACACGAGGCGAACTACCAAACTAAACCTTAATTCACTTTTGGTAGTCAAGGTGATATCCTATCAAAGACTTTCTATGAGTACTTTGATATTCAGATCACACACTGATTATTGCGAATATAATATTTTTTACTGAGTAGGTATTCATCTCAGCCCTATCTTAAGAGTCTATAATACCTCAAATTAATATATCGAAAATATTGCAGCATTAATTGTGAAATAAATATGTGGCAGAGTTAAGGATGAATGTTACGATCTCATAAAATTTTCTAGTTAGAATAAGAATCCAAAGTTCCAAACCGAACAATAAACCGCTGGTATTCGAAAAATACTTCAAATTAGGTCATTTAAATTTGCATAATAAATGAACTAACTATAAAGCAGATACTATGTTTTAAAATTTTAAATTACCATTATTTTCGCCGTAAGAAGAAATCACCTAAACTATTGGCGCCTTGGAGCCTTCTCTCCGCCGCTCAGTCTCGCTCTCACTCAGTTCGCGAGTAGTATCGTGCGAGCGAGATAAGAAGTGAATTTGAGCTGAGGTATTATGGACTCAATAACACAGGGTCAGTTAGGAGACTTAGGACTTAATTTAGTGTACACGTGCCTTACGTGTACACTTAATTAGTGTATATTTTAGTGCCTTAATATCAAAGTCAACACAGATAAAATAATTCTGTAGCTAAGCAGAGGATCGTAACTAGATACTACACTCTCACATTTTCATATCATTATGAAAACTATAAAACTGGGTTTGCTTAAATTTATAGTTTTCGTATATATTTCTCTCATTTCAAGGAAAAAATGCAGGTAAATATTATTACCTAAAAAAATATGTAATTAAATATTTCAGCGAAACTAGTATTATTATTTAAACTTAAATAAAAGGCAGTGTATCTCTATACACTGCCTTTTATTTAAGTTTAGTTTAGTTGCCGCTAGCGACACTCTTGTCGCTAGCGGCACTCTAACGCTATCGGATAAAGTGCCGCTAGCGGCATTATAGTGGCACTGCCTCTGCCCGGCTAAAGTCCCGTAAGCATTGCATTGTCACTGTCACTGAGTCACTGTCACTTGTTATTTTGATTGATTGTTGAGGTTAGTTCGCTGTAAAACACCAGATTCACAAAACATTACATTCTCTTGTGCCTAAACGGACCCTGGACGTTGAGTGGTCACAGTTCTAACCTAACCTACCTTTCAGCCACTTTAATTTACTAGTAAATTTTTTGTAAATTCAGACATTGTAGTGAGTTTTGATATAATTATCTAAAACAAATACGATCAATCAATACAAAGGGCGGCGAAGTAACCTAAAAAATCAAACAAAATGACAAGTGACAGTGACAATGACAAAGCAATGTGAATGCAATGCTTACGGCACTTTAGCCAGGCCGAGGCAGCGCCACTATTATACCTCAAATAGCGGCACTTTATCAGACAGGGATAAAGTGTATAGAGTGCCGTTAGCGGCACAAGCGGCACTATATTCACTTCGTAAATAAAATTACACGTAATATCATTTTATTCGATGGAGGTTACCAATGACCTAAAGGTATCAATGAACCAAATAATTATTTCAGTAAATCTTTCGCCGAGTAAAAACGACCAGACGGTTTTATGTAACCCATTTGCGTAGGTTTAGACATTTTAAGCTTCGTGCAGACAAGCGCGACGCGACACCGGCTATTGTTATACCGTGAAGTTTTCTTAGAAATTGTTTTGTTCGAGTTGCGTCGCGCCGTCACGTTGCGCTGGTCTGCACGAGCCTTTATGCTAAGATTATGAAATTATATAAGAAATGAAGATACCTAGTAATTTAATGTGGTACCTTTAACGCATTCAAGGACACTGAACGAGACATAAAATAAGTTTTATAGTTATAATGTCTATGGACGCTTAGTGTCCTTCAAAATGTTAAGATCAAACTTAAACTTAAAATAGAACTTTAATTTAATAATAACTAAGACGTTTTAATAGTGTAAACCCTTTTTTTTGGGTGGAAAATTATCAAATGACTTCTCCCGCTCTGGGCGGAGCGGGAGTGTGTGATGATAAATGATAAATGATAAATGATTTTTATTTCTGTAAATAGGTTGTACAAAACACTTTTACACGTCAAACATATTATTTTTAAACTAGATGAGGTCGGCGTTTCCTATCTGACTACTCCGAGAAGAAAGGCCGAAACAAACTCAGAGGTCACAGTCTCTTTTAAAGTCCAGACATAATCTAGGTCAGATCATGTGAAGATTATGTAGATTGGTGTCTAAAAATGGTCTTTTGAGGAAAGAACCACACAGATTGAGTGGACCTGTCCAGTCAGTGCACGCATTTGTCACGCGTGTGTCAGACTCTTACTGACTAAAACCCACCCGTGTTCTTTCAGTTGCCTGTACGATGCCAGGGGCCACGGTATCCCTATCGGATTTTCCCGCGACCCCGGCCGGCATCGGTCCTAGTGGATCCCGTCAGTTGTGCGTGGGCGTTTAAGGCTAGAACTAGACCAAAACTAGGCTTAAATCAGCAGACTGTATCTTATAGTGAATTCGAGGGTTGATATCAAGAAAAACCATTCTCTATCTTTTTAAAATAAAAAGCCAAATCAATTTCGTAGTCACAGGGTGTGTTATCAGAAAACACTATTGAGCTGATACGAAAAATCAAATCTTTTACAATCAATTTCTCTCTTGTATTTATCAATCACTTAATGAATTTTTGTCCTAATGGCCGTCTATTGTTTACTGTAAGTCCTGAGCCCAGTGCCCAAATGCGTAAAACACTTAATAATCCGAAGGGTTTTGAAACAACATTCCTAATCCATTGTTTAATATCATTGAAAAATTCGTCTGCTCGAAAACGTAAATAACGCAATGAATGTTGTCGAATTGTCGAAATAAAAGGCATTGCAGTTGTTAATGTGTTACGCAATTATCCCGCTGGAGTAGTGTAGGTACCGCCGTCCAATGATGAAGAATGTCTTTTAACTTTCGGGATTCGTTTACATCGAAATCGTAGACCGAGTCTATTTCGCCTCTCCGTAATTACAGCCTGTTTAATTTGGCCGAAACGATGGAAATAAAAACTTTTCAGCTGTAGTGACTTCTTGTGAAGGGGCTCGAACAGGAAAATACTACGACTACACCTACACTAAGTTATATTGCAGTATTTATATTTGAGAGGTTAAAATACATATAAAAGTTGCAAGAGTATTAATTTATGCCTATTTTTATACCTGTGTGGTTGGCAACGTACTGACCATCGAACAGTTTAAAAAATTAGTTGAGTAATAGAAAATAAACAACCAAGTTCTGTATGGAACCTAAAATTAATATCATTTATTACGAATCCTTATTTACACACACTAAACTTTTTTACACGATTTAAAAACTAAGAGACTTAAAATAATAATAATAATATGTAAAAGTATATAAGAAAGGGGGGGAGGGCAACAATTATAGGGCATAAAAAAATTCGTCCGCATCGCTGTCAATAGGAAAAGTTCCCAAAAGACTGGCAGCATTGCCACGTTGTATGGCAATGTTGATTCTTTAGCCGAAGAATAGGCCAGCCTTCTGGTCACATGAAGATTAAGATTATTTAAATACCATCATATGTACGTTGGTATTTAAATAATCTTTATTTTTTTCCTCTTTATACTTGTTTATAATTTATATATTTTAGTGTTAGTTGTATATTAGATCTAAGATTATGTACGTTGAAAAGATTTTTTGGATTGGGTTAGTTTACCGAGTATCGAGTTTTTTTTTTTAACATATTCCTCAGAACTCAGTTGTTACAAACCTGGGTTTGTAACAACTAAATTCTGAGGAATATGTTTAAGATTAATACATATTTTTTCCGGTACCACAAACTAGATTTAGCAAATTTTTTTTAAGGCTTATCTGGTTAGAATATTTGCCTCTTGTCAGCGCCTTAATAGCAATCCTAAATTCATTCACTGACAGACAACGCATAGCCTAAACCACAGGGTCTAGAAGCATGAAATTTTGCACAAGAGTTCAAAGTCAAAGTCAAAGTCAAATAATTTATTTCAAATAGGTAGGTAAGGCACTTTTGAACGTCAAAGTTTACAAAAAATTTAATTGATTCTAGTCGCTCCTTATATAACATACCTATGATGATTTCTTAGTTTTTTGAAAATTCATCCCTACACGGGTTAAATAGAGGATGAAAGTTTATATGGAAGTACGTCATTTTTGCCGATGGGCAAACCCATCGGGTACCCTTCTTTCACAACTCTAAATCACATAAATGATATATAAAGAATATTATTCTAATGAAAAAGGGCACTTTCTTAGTAACAAGTTCTACATATTACTGATGTCAGTAATTACTTCGGTAATGTACCTACAACGTTTAGTCCATATTTTCGTAGAGTAGTGTAGTGTCGGAGTTTGCCAAAGTTTGCCCATATTTGAGCGAACTTGCACCTAAATGAGGCCCCGCTATACAGAAATGGCGTCGTATATACTCACTTGTTTTAAACTAACGATATTGTAAGTCTTTAAGAATATTGCCTATTTAGAATTTTGTTTTATATTCTACATTAAAATTCTCCTCACATTTAAGATTTAGTTCCTTATCTGGTATCTGGTAGTCTTTTGTAGTTTGATATATCGTCAAAAACGACTCAGGGATTCTGTTAAGAGGTTACGCAACAAAATCTTGTAGTCACATCAATCACAATTTCATGTGTCATAAATGTTTGTTATATTACCAAACCTGGGAATTATTGCTCCACTATATGAGTAAATTAATAAATCAGACAGAATATTTTAATAATAAATTGTTGCTGGTTAACTTTAGCGGCAAATAATAGAGTTTACTCACCATAAAATAATTATCTAAAGACGATTACCTGCCATATTGGTGCCAGCTGTCACCTGTCAAAAGTTACTGTCATGGCGCGCGGTGTCAACATTTGGACTTTTACCCTTGTCACACGGGCGCTTCATCAACTTATAAGTTTACCTTACAAAATGGAAATCTATGCATTATAATAAAAATATCGAATAATATCCGTCCGTCGAAATGACAAGCAATTCGATAAATTCAACAAATATCCTATAAGTGTCGAAACATCTTATTTGGCCTTTTTAGGCTTCATTTGAAATTGTTTTGTGCGATGAACGTACATACCGACATGGTGTTCTTATTTGCATTCTGCCTACATTTTGAAATGTCGAAACATGACAATAGAATTTAAATTAATTCATTACTACATTTCTAATGTCATTTTAAAACCTCCGACTTCCACAAGTGAAGTCGTCAAACATAAGCTACTGGGGAATTACGATTGTGTTTTATTGACCCAGAGCGTGACAGACGGCTTCATTTTGTATAGGCGGATTAAATTCCGTCGCGGTAAAATCATTTTAGTGTTTCGTTTTTCCGCTTTTATGAAATGTTAGTGGTCAACCGCGTAATAATTTTAAAATTGCGTTTAATTTTAAATTCAATAAAGCCTACGGCTGTATCGAGTTTCACACATATTATACGAACAGTGTGTGACGCATTGACATCAGATTTATGCGTGTCAATTAGCGAGTAATGTACTTTGCTTCCCATTTTATATTGTAAAACTCAGCTTAAAGTATATTTTTAACATGCATTGCGTGTTAAATACCTTATTTTAATCTGTAAATGAATTGTATTTCAATATCGTATGTGTACGTTCAATTCCCATCATGAGAGTGAATTCATAATGTAAAACATTTTTTTCTTTTACGCTGTCTTGAGTTATTATATTTTATAAAAAGTCTGTTTAATCTAGACTTTAAATGCATTAAGCGGATACTAATAACCCTAACATACCTACGTAAAATCCATGAAAATGTATCAAGCGGTTGTTTTTTTTTTATTCGGTTCATATTCAGAGGTGACACACCTTTTTATATTTTTGTTCTAGTTTACACAAAAAATATGTTAAAAATGTACCAGAGCTCACCGTTCTCAGAGGGACACTTTGATACATGTTTTATAGCTTTATTTGTTCTTTAGGCTGGGCGAAAAATAGATAAAGTTGCGGGGAGTCCTATTCTAAAAGTATCTGATTAAAATGTAAACAAATGAATCAGAAAATGTACCTAAAAATCAAAGTCAAAGTCAGGTAATTTATTTCAATTAGGCACATAAAAGGCCCTTGTGTTGACGTCAAAATGTACAAAAAATTGAATTGATTCTAGTCACACCTTCCAAAAGATAGTTTTCGTCTGGAGAAGAATGGGCAAGAAACTCCACCGTTACTTTTTTTTAATGTTTTCACAATATTTTGTATACATTAATTATATAATTATATGTGAAGACGATGCACCTGGAATAAGATTACTATACCACAACAGGTAAAAAGAATTAAAAATGACGAATGGCTTAGTTTTTGTTTACTAGTGTAAACAAAAACTAAGCCATTCGTCATTTTTAATTCTTTACCCTTAACCTTAGTTTTGGTTTAGGGTAAACAAAAACTATATTGTGTATAAATTATACTATGTTGTATAAATTAATTATGTGATTGATACATGGTGCTCACATATTTACAATATACCTTTGGATGCCAATTTCTAGTGCCAATTACAAATTAAGTGCTTTAATTTGATTATTTAAATACTTCAACCCGAAATTCTAATTTTAAATCACCTTAAAGATGTTTTCATTTGACAATTGAGGTTAACTTTTTTCAATCAATTTCCTCGATGACTTTTCTATTACAATTTAATATTGTTATTCAAACAATTTTTTTCTTTTAAATAGTGGTAAGATATTGTAAAGTCGAAACTTTCTAAATACAGATGGATGTGTTACTAGTTCCCTTTAGTGAGTGATTGTGTTAGAGCTCGTGGCTAAGTAATAACTGCTGCACGGGTCGATCAGTCAGGTTAAGCTTCGCTTGCCGGGGTTGGTCTGTGGATGGGTGACCATCTTAACATACCGAGACTCCTCCGTGCCTCGGAAGCCGTTGGTCCCGGCTGTCATTCATGGATCTTTGACAGTCGTTACGGGTCGTCAGAAGCCCGAAAGTCTGACAACCAGTCTTACCAAGAGTTATCGTATTACCCAGTTATTGGGTTGTGGAGGTCAGATAGGCAGTCGCTCCTTGTAAAATACTAGTATTCAGATGCATCCGGTTAGACTGGAAGCCGACCCCAACATAGTTGGGAAAAGGCTACGCAGATTGATTGAGTGATTGTGTAAGAATTTAACCTTAACAGGGTTTGTACACTTTCATCAGATAGTTTTGGAACAGACCATAGGTGCATGTGGTCATTTTGATTTTGGTAACTTGATTTATAAATAAATTTAGAGGTGTGAGGAACATGGTGTAAAGTTCACTCATACTCCATACAAAAGGGATGATCCTCCGACCAGACGGGTTGTCGTGTCTGGTGGGCAACTGCCCAACGATTGATGTTGGGGAAGTTATATATACAATATGCTGTTCGGTAAACTCAAATTGTGCGATGCAGGATTTGTGTGACGTCAGGATTTTGTGTGATACGTAGTTCACATATGGCGATGTAGATGCCGCCACATAAACGTAAATGTATGGATTTGGAACAGAATGGAGGCTACTAAGAGAAGAACCAGTTTAAATAAAAGATGGATGAAATGAGTGAACAAAGATGGTGCTAGCGTAGGTAACATAAACAATCTTGAAACTATAATATAATTGATATAGACTCTAAGGATTCTACCCAACACCGTGCTGGGTAGACTCCCTAGAGTCAATATAAAGAAAAACAGCGCAATATGAGTTTTGCGAATTTATACCGTTTACTCCTCCCTAGGGCCATCTTAAAACTGTTCATTAATGCATACTCTCGTGGATTGAAAAACAATTTACTAGATTATATTCCTACAAATAAAATAAACAGGTAAGAGGAATTTCTGAAGATGTATTACTACTTTTATTTTCTCAAGAACGTTTTAGCTACATTAGGGGCTCATTCATAGTTAATATGAAATTTATAAGTATTATCGGCGATAGCTTATCCCAAGTGTGCGTAAAATATTAAAACGATATATTTTTGGCAATATCCATGAGTGTTGCTAGCTGAAGTAAATATTTTGGTAAGGGTTCGGTCACAATGCCTTGAAATCGTAGCCGCAAAATATATTTTGATATCCGGATTTTAATTCAATTTGTGTGTTTACGCTAAATGTAATTTGGAGAATAATAAGCGTCATTAAAACGTGGAAGGCATGAGATAGTTAATTTGATACTTATTATTCCGGAGATGTCTTTGCTGGGTTAAGATAGGACCATTATACTTCTCTACGTCTTATCGCGGCGAGAAGGACCTAGTATAGATTTAAATCTGTTAATAACGTTTAAATTAAATTGAGGCGTACCTCGCATCCTATTTAAAAACAATAGACGCGCGAATACGCGATCGTTGCGTCCATGTCACTTTTTTTTCGGAAAACCGGAAAGCGCCCTCTGTCTGCACGACCACCTGTTCAGGTTGATCGAACAAAAAGTGACATATGAACACGATTATCCCTTTTAAATAAGACGCGGCTTAAGTTTAATACCTTAATTTAATTTCAGCGTTTTTTAAATAACTTTTTATATTGTGATACACGAGTATCACAAGTAGTGAACAGACTCGAGCATAAACACCTTACAGTTAAAGAGATGTCAGGGAAAGGGATATCGTGGCCCCGGCACACAGGCAACGGAAGGAACACGGGTTGGTTTTAGTCCGTAAAAGTCTGACAAGCCTTCCCACTCCGCTCAGAGCGGGAGAAGTGAGAGAGAGAAGTTCCCACACTCAAAAAAAAAAAAAAAAAGATACAGTTACGCAAAATTCAAAAGCGTTTTTCTCCAGAAATAAAAATTGTAACTTTGAGAAAAGACCTATTTCATAATAGTATTTGTTTCGGTAATACTATGTTCGTAGCATCATAAATACAAAAAGTACTGTCACAATAAGTGGACGGAATACTTTAATGAGAGATCTTTGGAAAAAGGAATTTGGTACAAAACAATACAATGTGAACCTCCTCGAATACCATGGCTCATGAATGTGAGTTTGAGTAGATCTTTGATTGTAACAGTGTTTAGGTTAAGATCTGGTCACGTTCCACTTAACAAGTTCGCACACATGATGAGGAAATCAGATTCTCCGAATTGTGACGACTGCGGTGTAATTGAAAACGTTCATCATCTGTTGGTGGAATGTGTCCGTTACGAGACGGATCGAGACTTCTTTATAGGAAATTTCTGTTTGTGCAGAACTAATGTTGGTATGTTCCACGAGATGTTGTCCTTTCCTTTGTGTGAAGCCGCTAAAGCGCTGTTTATGTTATTTAGTAAGTAGATGTATTTTAGTTTAATTAGGGTACGATGGAATTGACATGTACTATATGTATAAAAATTCCTTTAAATAAATAGAAAAAAAAAAAAAAAAAAAAAAAAACTATCAATACCCACTTTAGGAGAAAATCGCTTTTGAATCTTGCATAAGTATCTGTAGAGTACTTATTCTCGTGACCGTACCAACATATTTTGACGCACTGCCGATAAGTACTCGCTTGATGGCTTCCACGAGGATCGCGCTCACACGCGACTTGCCACGTGTGAAACGTACCTATATATATACGTATTCCGCAACTAAAGCGCCTCAGTTGACAAGATGCCAGCTTAATTAAAAGTTTTATAACAAAGCCATTATATGACTGCACTTTGCTTTTTTTTTGGGTGGCAAATTTTTAATTTTCACCCGAGTTCCTTCAGTTGCCGTTAACAGGGGCCACGGTATCCCTTTCGGACTTTCCCGCGACCCCGGCAGGCATTGCTCTCAGCGGACCTCGTCATTATGTGACGGCCCTTAGGGCCTATATTTGAGTGTATCGTGGGTGGTAGGATTAGTGGAATTAAACGTCCACAGGTTCGTTACATCAACAGTGTATGTTGAATGGAGTTGTTAGCAATATTAAAAATATCGCCCACTATGCGGACTACATGGTATTGACTGATACTAAATTAGGATTCAAATAAGAAAGCCCGGATTAAGTATCGGTACTGAAACGGTTTTCTGCAAAAGGGAACCTTACACCATTCGGGCTTGTAGAAAAATGACTCTGGTTGCATTCGATCACTCAAGCGAATTTCGAATTGGTTTGAATATGCCGCGATTGTTTTCATTAAACAACAGTAGGTGATAGGCGCGTAATAATTATAGTACATTACTGTCGCGGCTTGCAACAAAGGCATTGATGGACGATCGTGAAAATGTGGGCCGAGGCGAAGTCGAGGCACACATACGTGAGTCCATCAACGCGTGGTTGCGGCCAAGACTTGTATAGTACTTTTTCAAATAATGCGCGGAAATTCAAACTACGTAAATTAGTTATAAATTCCAGAATCAATGACGAACAACGAAAAATTTTCACGCGCTATTATGTTCATTTGTTTGTTCTTTATTTTATACAGCTCTATTTACAAACTAAGTCGTAAATAATATCTTTGATAAGTTACCTCCTTGGAAGTCATGTGTTTGAAGTAAAAACTTCGTTCCATTTTTAATATCACGACAGTTAGCAGTTTTCATAGTAATTTATTTGGCCGCTAAACACGACAGATAAATATTTTGTTCTTTTGTTGAATCTACCCCATATAGATTCCGGCTGAGCGCGCTGCAGTACACTCACAGACTCACGGAACGAAAAGTTTAAGCAATCATTTCTCAAATCATAGCTAATACGCACAATGTTAACAAGAGAAGTTATTACAAACTAAAGATGTGTCCCCCCGCCTGTGTCTGCTCTAGTTTACATTGAACCTTAATGCCAAATTAATAAGTCACCTTTTCAAACTGTCATTGTCTCCACAATGTTGTTAGTTGGTACGTATTCGGAAAAATAATAGTTAGGTACAAAATTGTCCTAAACGTGCTTAGCCTTTTCATTCTAGACTGTATATTAGGATTAAATTAAAACAAGGGTTTCGTTCTAAAGACAGTCTAAAGCTATTCATTGTACGTATGTATAAAGAGGGAGACACCTCGCGACGAGCCGGTCTTGAGCACTGTCCTAATCGAATGCGAATAACTTTGGTCGTTCAAATATAAAGCCGTGGATTACATCAATTTGAACACATATTCAACATCATTGTGTTTGATCGCGCTTTTGTGCGAGTGAAGTTCGTACTTCGAACAACTTTCACTATGGGGCCAACCACGCATTCGCGAAAAAAAAATCAGCTGTTCCCTACATTATAACGAGCTATGCGAACATAAATGTATGGAACAGCAGATTTTTTTTCGCGATATCAGGGTTGGCCCCATAGTGAAAGTTGTTCATAATGATGAGTAAGAGGATGTAAACGAATTAAATTTCACATTATAGAAATGTTCGTGTAATCGCGTTTAATACTTCGAGGGACACTAAACGCCCATAGGCGTTATAACAATAAAACATGTATTGTGTCTCGTTCAGTGTCCTTGAATGCGTTCATTAGGATTGCACTGTGTTCTCTGGTTCAATTATTAGTTCTAGTGTCATCCATGTATTGATTTGGCTGGAATCGTATATAGTGGAGGAGGGTATGAGTCTCTTACGTGATTATCAGGCATATTTTAACTACTGTGGGTGTACTGTGGATGTACTGTGGGCGTACTGTGGGTAGTGTTAGTTATTGCGCAATAGAAAAACCGTTTGCAGTTCAGATCACATTATAATTTACGATCAAATTAATAACACTAGTAATACACACACTGTAGGTACACTACACATCTATTCCGACTGCACGACAGTTTCTAAACGTTTTCACTGCTTGACCCATGACCCATGACCCCGCCATCCATGAACTCTGCTTAGTTCATGGGCGTCCGAGCGTTATGTTTTAGACTCTGCCGTCCCGATTATTCAACTCAGTAATATTATTATATATAACTAAGCCTACGCCGTATGTTTGTCTGTTTATCTTTCACATTTGAATCTTTAAAAAAAACTCAAAGATTTTATTTCAATTAAACCATTTACAGGCACTTTTGAATTGTCAAGGAGTCGGTCAGTCAGAAAATATGAAGCTAGAACTGCTCATATTTTCTGCCTGACCGACTCTTTGATAATTCAAAACTGCCTGTAAATGGTTTAATCTTGCCTAGTTGAAATATTTACAGAATGATTGTTACGATGGAAAATTTATTGTTCCCGTTGTGTTTTATGGTCTAAGGACATATGAGACCACACGTGGCGCTAGTCAAAGTTGGCCGGTTTTTTTACAAAAGCATTTGAGTTCACATGGAACATGGTATGTAAACCAAACTAACAGCTATAGTTTACACTACGCAATAACCAAACATAGTTCCAATAAACTAACTACCAAGTAATATAGCTAGTAAATCTCCCATATCATTCATATATCTTACTTAAGCACTAGCAACCACGCCCGCTAATCTATTAAGACTCGGAGTTGCCGCCCTTGAGACAAAACCCTTGCATATTCCTCTCACAATAGATTAGCAGAAAAACGTTTATAATTCAGGTCTTTGTGGTTGAACTGTTTACCATAAAGGACTCATTTTTATTAAGTGTTCTTTTTTTAACTGAACCTTTGTGGCCTAGCTTTGACATTTTAGACTGAATTTGAATTTGGAATCGTATCTTAATTAATTAAAATGTTCGGGGAGTGACTATTTGAATATTGAAATCACAAGAACTACTAAAATCTTGCCAATTGAGAGGATATTTAAAAATAATAATTAGTAAGTTTACATATGTACTGCTTTTAATAATAACAATTTGTGGCTTCTTTTTAATGTATAAGTTTATAGTGTTTATATGTTTCTTGAGTTGTGTGAGTGCAGTTACGGAGAGTGTGCTTTATAACGTGTTAAAGATTTGGTTGGCCAGACAATGTAGGTTAACAGGCCTACAGCTTAGGTTAGGTCGGGCCACAGAACACTATAAACTTTGCGTTATCAGTCTACAACGTTCCTGCTGGGACACAGACCTCCTCTCTGTAAGAGGGATACCGGCCGAGTGGCACATATCTTTACATTTTTTTATTCTAGGACATGCCGGTTTCCTGACGATATTATTCTACACCGTTTGTGAATGCAAGAGCAGCGGTAATGAAGTAAAGTTTGGCAAGGCTTAAAACTAAAATTATGAAAACCTTCGGTAAACCACTTTTGCTTAGTACATCTGTCGTTTGTAAAGCCTAGCCGTCGCAAACTTAAAGGTTTAATTCTAGATGATAAATAATTTTAGTTTGCGTACTTCAACTGTTTCTAACAACCTTCAGACCACAATACCCTTTTGAAACTGGTAATAATTTTTTTTAAGGGCCCATTGTGAGAATGTGCTTCAATTTAACTGAATGAGTTTGATTATTTTCATTACCTCCAGATTTGGGGTTTTAGTAAGAAGCGAATAGAAAAAAGAATTTTCAAGTCGAAATACAAGTTTTGGGATCTAAGTGAATTAGACTGATTAGGTACTTTTGTTAACTTGAGTTTTGAGCTTCAGAACGAAATAGAGAAAGATTACTTACGTCGAAAATCTAATCTAAGTGCAACTGATTTATAAGAAATATTTAACGTTTTTAATATAACACCACGCCTCTATTCACCGAAGGTTTAGACAGAGGAATATTTCGACACCTGATAAAAACAACATTATATACATTTTTTTTCTAGGTTTACTGGAGAGTGAATTACATTTATTTTTGGTTTAAATATCGTCCTACTGCTTTTAAATAAAACACTATAATTATGTATAGATGATGGTGGTTATGTGTAGATGTTTGATTTTCTTTTTAAAGAACGTACGTAGATCAGACAGAAGCCGGTTTTTGGTCAAGTTACAATGTTTGAATAATTGATTATTTTAAAATAACAACATTGTATGTATAGTTATGGTAGTGTGAGTACAAACTATTTATATTTTTTTATGTCGCTATGAGTACATTTTAAGTCAATAACGTCGTATTTATTTTAACATTCTTACTAAATCGATTATGATGGTAAAAAGTTTTTTGTTATTTGAAATACAATGTTTTTAAGACACACACAACCGATTTATTTCTAATTACAATGATTTGTTACTGCCATCTAAAAATCTTCTTTTTTTTCAAATATTGAAAATGAGTTACAATGTTGTTCTAATCAGGTGTCGATTTATAGTACATCCACATTTCGCCAGTTATGTTTAAGTCCCATGTAATCGGGGCGACCCTATTGCCATGGGCGGCCGTTTATAAGACCATAAGGGTGCGTTTCCACTGAAGCGGAGACGTACGGAGCTGAGCGCAGACGTGCAGGAATCGTCCAATCACAGACGAGACGAGAGACGCGATGAAGATTTCAACCATTGTGATTGCACGTCTCCGCTCAGCTTCGCTCGTCTCCGCTTCAGTGGAAACGCACCCTTATCGTCGTCATAGTGTTTTCCAATGTGAATTGTGATTGGCTTCCACGCTTGTTTACGTTTAACTCGTAGACGTGGTGGCTGGCACGGTGGCAGGCGCGGTCACGACTAAGAGCGGTTATTCTGAAAGTGGGCAACGTCGCAAATAGATGTCAAATATTTCGCTGTTTTGATTAATTTGGCAACATTACTGTATGGAAATATGAAATGTGGCTAACTAGCGAACTAGAATATTAATAATGAATTGCAATTATAACACGGAATTTGATGTTGTAATCGTTTTAGGTGTAAAAAAGGCATTTGGTAAGTTTCGAAATATTTTTTTACATCTAAAACTAAATATTCGGTATTACGAAATTAATTATTGCATTTCATAATCAATATTTTAGTTCACTAGTTAGCCACATTTCATATTTCCATACAGTAATATCGCCAAATTAATCAAAACAGGTAAATGTTTGACAGCTATTTGCGAGGATGCCAACTTTTGGGATAAGCCCTCTTAAAGGTACCCAACCTTTGCCACCTACCTTTACAAAATACGTGTGTTCATCTGCAGTCGGATTGTTTAGAATATTGACACAACTTAAATTGATCGTGTATTCTAATCACAACTGTCGTTCTTTATCACCCGTATAAAGTTTCTATAAAGTAGTGTGTCAATCAATGAATGTGTGTGTGGGAATTGCCACAAGAAAATAGAGGATGTTACTGATGAGTGTGTCTACTGAACGAAATATTTTCCTGACTGTACCTATTATGCAGAAATGTTAATTAAAGAAGGTTGTACTTGCTATTCTCGCGCATTGCATACGAGAACAAGAACTTAAATTGTGTATCGTAATTCGTAGCGTGGATGCATTTCAGAACCGCCTGCGACTCGGGAGTCGGGACGAATGCTAGTGCAATAATTTGCAGATGCTATGCGTACGCATCTGATTATGCCTTTATTAAAGATGACGCCAACTCTGTTTTATGGCGCTACATTTTTTGTAGGTAAGTTAGCAAGTAGGTCAATCTACTATCAATCTGGCTGGACTTTTCCCAACTTTTGAGGTAAATAAAATAAATATAACTGTTTGATTTATTGTATGTACCTCAACCTTTGGCAAATACGGCGACATTACCCGTGCAAGCTGTTTTTATAAATCTCGAAATTATTTTCTATTCAACCTGTTACTCAATCTGCCTAGCCTTTTCCCAACTATTTTGGGGTCAGTTACCAGTCTAACAGGATGCAGCTGAATACCAGTATATTACATGGAGCGACTGCCTATCTGACTGCCACAACCTAGTTACTGGGTAACATGATACCCCTTGGTAAGACTGGTTGTCAGACTTTCGGGCTTCTGACGACCCGTAACGAATGTCAAAGATCTATGAATGACAGCCAGGACCAACGAGTGAACATGCTTTCCGAGGCACGGACGGGTCTCGGTATGTACAAATGGTCACCCATCCACAGACCAACCCCGGCAAGCGTAGCTTACCCTTCAATCAACTCGTGCGACTGTGATCATTTACCCACGAGTTAGTCAAACTGCCTAGCCTTTCCCAACTATGTCGGGTTCCACTCTAACCAGATGCAGCTGAATACCAACAACAACAAAAAACTGCCTATCCGACCGAAATGAATGACAGCCGGGACCAGCGAGTGAACATGCTTTCCGAGGCACGGAGGAATCTCGGTATGTACAAATGGACACCCATCCACAGACCAACCCCGGCAAGCGTAGCTTAACCTGTTGGATCAACCCGTGCGGCTGTGATTATTAAACTCGAGTTAGTAATTAGGTAAAATGATGTAAATGTTTTTAAGCCGATAAAACCAAATCTAAAACCTAGTTAACGCATAATTTTCAATTCTGGTTCAGAGGCGTCTACTATCAGTAATATGAACTCAACTGGGATGTGTAATTAACTCGTCGTAAATGATTGATGGTGACAAATTACCATTCTGATTACCGAAATACAAATGTATCTTGGTTTTAGCTACGAATCCAAATGTTATGACGATGTGATCCGAGTAATTTTGGACTCCTTTCAATAATAACATAATATCATGCCTAAGAAACTCGATTTTGCGTTCCAAAACTTTAATTGCTGATGTAGGTCACACGGCTGTCGAGCTTAAATGGAACTGGGCTTGCCTCATCTGTCGCTTGCAGTAGGAGCTAAGGGCTAAAATAACTACACAGTGGGTCCCTAACAACAGCAAACGGCGACGCGGCAGGCCCAGGAGATGGCGTGACGAAGTCGACCTTTTTCATACGGATTGGCCTCAAACAGCAGAAGGTAGGGATAGGCGGAGGGGGGAGCCTTAAGGTTTAAGACATTTATTTCTCAAAAACAGAATACCATTATGCACTAAGAATGAGAAACACTGGTATAAACGTTGGAACAAGTATCGGAACGGTATGTTTGAAGTTAGAAGTCGGTACATTATTGTTAGTCATTAAGTTATCACTATGTTAAAAAAATTATCAAGTTTTTTTACTTGAAATTCAAAAAATTCAAAATTCAAAAGTCATTTATTCAAACTAGGCTGAGCAACAGCACTTTTAGATCGAAAAAATATATAAGACAGTCCCCCAAAAACGCCCACCCTCCACCACTTCCTAGTGCTTAAGCTGGGAAGAAGAAGTGGCGCAACAAACTCCCCAGCAGCACAGCTGTCTGTTCAGTTGGAAAAACTTGAGCCTATATAATAAGTGGTTTAAATGAAAAAAATATTTACATTACCACAAATTGCAATCAACTCATAAAATAAAAACATTTTAATGAGTAGATTATGTCAACAATAAATGAAAACAAAAATTCAAATAAATTAACTTACAGTCAAATAAAATAATCCAAGCAATTATATGATGAAGATTATCTGCAAAAAAAAATGAGACTATGAGAGTTCATATTACGTATCGAAACACAGTTTCTATCATAGTTGCTATCCAAACGGCTGAAATAATAAAAAAAAGGTTAGGCAGAGGTGTACGTAAAGTACAACCAGATTTCGCCAGTTATTCTTTAAGTCCCATGTAACCTGCCGGGGTTGCGAGTTTGTCCGAAAGGGATATCGCGACCTCGGCACACAGGCAACGGAAGGAACACGGGTGGGTTTTAGTCAGTAAAAGTCTGACACGCCCTCCCGCTTCGCCCAGAGCGTGAGAAGTTATTTGATAATTTCCCACCCTCAAAAAAAAAGTCCCATGTAATATGGAAAAATCGTAAAAGAGATAAAATACACATACGAATACTCATTAAAAAGGTTATGAATACAATGGCTTACGTAAAATATAGGTACTCGAACTTGCTTTTCAGAGCAAGTCATCTATCGATCAATGGATAAATCTGGCTCATTGAACGAGTTTTTGAATAATAATCTCCTTTGAATTGCAGCATAAGGAAACAGTAATAAACTAAGGGAACTATTTTGCTGATTCTCTAAAAACATATTGACCTTCTATAATGAACGGTTTTTAAATTAATGAACCTCTAACACTTTTGGGCTTTTAGTTATCGACATTTTTTTAAATAAATGTGGCCTTTTCTCAGAGTTTGTCTCAGTAACTAGGCTAGGGTACCCCGACTAAACGAGTTAGGTTAAAACTGTGACCAACCGCGCGCAAGCAGGGTAAAATTGGTCGCAGTAACTAAGCTAAGTTAGCAAGGGCTCCCTGACCAAATGGGTTAGGTTAAGTTAGTACTGTGACAAACCGTGCGTGAGCCGAGCGAGCGCTACCAAGTTGATGGCAGTTTTTTTTTTTTTTTTTTTTTTTTTTTTTTTTTTTTTTTTTTTTTTTTTTTTTTTTTTTTTTTTTTTTTGGTCTATTTATTTTCTCCGTCATCATCATCATCATCATTTCAACCGAAAGACGTCCACTGCTGGACATAAAACTAGGTTCCTTAGTATCCATAGGACCCCAAAATAGGAATTATTTGAGGTTCACAAAAAGAGGCGAAATAATTATATTAGTGTGTGGCGGTATCTACATCGCCATATATGAACTACGCATCAAAGGCCTTAACACAAAATCGTGACGTCACACAAATCTTGCATCGCGTAATTAGAGCTTATTGTGCGAACAACATATATATAACTTCCCCGACATCAATCGTCGGGCAGTTGCTCGCCAGACACGACACCCGTCTGGTCGGAGGATCCTCCCTTTTCTTTAGAGGGTGAGTGAACTTAACACCACGTTCCTCATCACCCCGTTCCTCACCTCTAAAAGTGTTCAATATTATTTTTAGGGTCGTAAAATGGAAATTATTTGAAGTTCGATAAAAAGCATGCTATAAACTAATGCCAGAAAAAATTCTCAAAGTAATAATTTCAACACTTTAAGAAATGCAAATGTATTCTAAAGACCGATCCTCCGTACGCGAACTCTATTTCTCACAAACAGTAACACACCCAAATTGGATGAATAAAAAATCTGAACGTAGAAAATGGACGTGAATTGACCAGAGCAACTAACGAGGCACTTACAAAGATTTATAGAGATAGGCAGGCGCGAGCAAAAAACGCGCGGCCCCGTCTGGTTCGCGAACAAACGTAATGGAGGGTTCCCTAATACAGAGCTGAAAAACATGAGTGTTTATATCACATGCACTTTATTGTAGTATCCTCGATTCTTTTGAGGATGGCGAGTAATGTAGGTGGATTGTGTTGTGGTTGTGATGGGTCGGGAGAATATTCCCACACGGAGAATGTTCTCGGATAGAGAATATTCTGCAATATTCTTTTTGAGGGAGAATTTATCTGAATTTAAAATTAGAAGAATACAATATATTTTGATTTCAAGGTCTAAAGTCAATTTCTTTTTTTGTTATTTCATACTTTAGTTGAAAAACCGTTACTGTTTTGGGTTAGAAATAGAAATTAATTAATATTTCTTTAGTTAAGAAATATTAGTTGCGGCCTGGCGACGCGCGACGTGGCAAACAATGGTGACGATTCTCTTGTACACCGAACTAAACTAACTAAACATTACTCAATTTTTTTACTTTTGGCTATGGGAATCTTAAAGCTATTCTGCAAAACTAATTTCTAAATTAAAAAAAGAAATTGTCACTGTGTATGGTGGTATTTGTTTGCCCTACCCCGTAATTTTTTTAGAGCCGGAGTCGTACAGTTGTGCGTCAGCCTCCACGTGTTTTATACGGAATTTTTCACTTTTTGTATGGATAATTATTACATACATGTTGAGTTTTAGGGATTTATGAGTTTTATAAAAGGGGTCGTTTACATTATTTTTGCGATAGGACACACCATTTTGAAGATTTTTAAAGCAAAAGAAAAGAAAAAAAAGATACAGTACTGTTTCATGACAGCTAATTGTATTCCACCCCATTTTTAATCGCGATTAAAAATAGTCAGATTTAGTTAGACAATCCAAATTTTTGGTGAAAACGTCAAATAGCAAAATTGACATTTTCACTAAATTAATAACTCAGTGCCATCTAAGTGCTGTCAAACTAAAATATAGTTAAGTTCACTTAAGGGGACTACAGGACCTAAACGTGCCTAAACGCAAGTTTTATAATGCGTAAAAGAATATGATCCACTGCAGTAAACAAAATAAGAAAAATATATGATATTCTTCAGGATATATGCTAGTATGATAGTGTGTTGAAAACATAATACAACTAATTTGATACGATAGAAAAAAATCATGAAGATACCTCTAAAAATTTCTTTTAACGATTAAAAATCATATTAATTTACATGCAATCATTCTGATTTTTTGTCAGATTATTCTACAAGCTACATATTAGCATAATAGTGTTTTAATTTTCCAGTCCAATCAATAGATTTTTTGTAAATCGCTAACTGCTTCATATTTTGCAATAAATTACCTGCGTCGTGTCATCGCGCTTCTCTTTCATTTCTATGCAGTCCGACAGTGACCGCGCTTTAGCTGTTGTAAGCCTCTTAAGTCTATTTCAGAATGGGAAATCGTCGTTTGACAGGAATAAACTAAATATTGGTGATTTTTACTCTAGTTAAGAGGCATTTTTGACAAGAGAATCGGCACAATTATATTGAAAAACAGAATTAAGAGCAATCTCGACCTGAAATTTTTGAGTGCTCCAGCAACTTCTGCTTCTGTGGAACGCTTTTTTCCACATTTTCAAACATACATACTAAAAAGCGTAATCAATTCAACACCGAAAGAGCAGGCAAAATTTGTCTGATTGGTCACAATTGGAAAATTATGAACAAACCAAAAAGAGTAAACAAAGAGTCTGAAGAACCAAATCCAAGTACTTCAGCCGCAAGAAAAAGAGAACAGCCTACAATATATTAAGACAACGAATCTCTCTCAGACGACAAATAGCAAACATTCAAAATTCAAAATTCGAAAGTCGATGTTCGAAAAGTGCTGATTCTCAGCCTAGTTCGAATAAATGACTTTCGAATTTAGAATTTTGAATAACACCTTTTTTACAATATTTTTTTTGTTTTTAACTGCTTATTTGTAACTCATAAAGTTTGTTTTAATACAGAAATCCTAATTTAACATTAATTCCATTCGAAATTTAAAGGAATTAATGAGAATTTTCTCTGAAATATTCTCGGGAATGTTCTCGCTCAGGAGAATTTACTGAGAATTTAAGTTGTGAAGTAGTTTATTTTGATGTAGACTTCGTAAAACGTTCAAATGCATTCAAAACTATTACTCTAAAAATAGATCGATTCAATAGAGTCATCCAATCCACAAACTTGTGAGTAGTGGTGCTGTAAGTTTCATAAATGTTTTTTTACGTCAGGCAAATTAATAGTTTACCATTTCGACATAATTCGTAAATTTGTAGTTAGCCATGTCATACAACTGTCAAACAATGACAGTTGTGATTCGAATATACAACGCTACAAGGTTCTTTAGGCGCATGGCCAAACTCGGAACTAACGGCGCCATCTTGATGTCTCAATACAATTTCTGTAACAGTTTCACAAATATTTAGCAAGAATGCTTCCCTGTAAAAAAATACTTTTAGAAAATTGAGAAACTTTTGAAATAGGTTATTACTGATACGACCTGTTTTCATTAATATTTTGGTTCTTTGAGGAATAAGTCGTTTGTTTACAGATCCGTCTTTTCTATGAGTTGTTCTAATTGAGAGTTTCAAATAAGTCAAAATAAACAATTAATTATGTATTCTACAGAATATTTTAGAAGAGAAATAAGATTAGGTCTGCGCAGAAAATACAGTTTCCAAAGAAATAATAATTTTCTTATTCTTAAACGGTATTATTTCTGTAAACTTTAAAAGATGATTTAACGATGGATCTTGGAATGCTTGGAACACAAATGATTTTGGATAAAAGTCTTTTTTATTTTATTTACAAGTCCATTCGTATTATCTAAACTTCTAAAGCCTTACACGGTGCGATTTAATTTCCTGTGGCATACCATACGTTGAATCATAATCATAATCATAATCATTTATTTGTCAGAATATGGTACATTATACGGTCTTAAGATTAGTCAATGGTATCAATATAAGCAATATAAAGGTTGAAACGTCTAAGGGGTGTAAACGTTTGTTGCTTCAATTGTATTGTATGCCGCGGCTGTGGAAATCGTGTAAATCTATTTTTATAAAAATTAAATGCCGTGCTTTAGTCTCGCAAAAACTCGAAGATTGCTCGACAGATTTGAATAAAAAAAGTTTTCTTTTTTTCTAAACCACACCAATGGTTCCCCCATTGGGGTTGTTTAGGATAAAAGAAAATTAGGAAAAACCTGCCGAAAAATCTAAAAATTCTAAAGTTCTTCTCACGTGATATAAAGTTCATTGGGTCATCTAGTCACTCATATTAAGTCACCTTAAAAACTACAATAACAAAAGAATTCAACAACGTACGGAAAAAAATACACCCAGATTGAATGCATCCCATTTTTGTCCATTCACAGAGATTCACCCACCTAAACTGTCAGCCTACTGCGCGCATGCATGCCAAATACCAAAATTTCTCTACCAACAATTTCATACGTGCGGTCAACATCAAATGATGCGTCCGTATTGAATATCGATGGCCAGACGGGAATCCATTGCACATTTTGATAGGAGTGATGTACGCATTGAATGTACCAACAATGGGGCATTATCTGTGAGAGAATATATCTTGGATCTGTGGGTCATTGAATAGTGGCCGGGGGCTACATAGATGCTGCGTGGTTAGTAAAATTGGTACCGAAGGTTTGGTTAACATAATGTCATATTCTTTTATTGTTTTACATATTTCCTCTCGCTTTGCTGTAATCAAAATCTAAATTTTATAAAATCTAATTCATTCTGTGGGAGTGATTTTGTGAAAAGGGACGGAAGTGTGTCACAGGAAGCCGGGGAAGCGCGCGCTATTTGAGTTGATCAATGAGCACGCACGGTGCATGAGTTGACCGTCAGAAACGACCTTGACAACGCCCCGCCCCTTTATTAGTGCTTATTACCAAGGTGAGATGTTCCACATATTATGCGACTACTGTAAGACTCACTCGTTTTTTTTTCTTCTGTACTTAGAAGGTGCAGGTGAGTTTAAGGCACCTGTGCCACTGCCGACGAGGAAGCGACTCGCTATCAACAGTTTATTCGCTCAAGAACCGTACAAAAGATTGTAGGTCTTGTGCAAGTAAAAGAGATACATATATTTATTGTTGATCGCTGACTGTTCACACCGCCGGCGAGTGCTCGTCAGTTGCAGCGACAAGAGCTATCAAAGAGAGTCGCTGAGAGACTTTCGCTTGGTCGTATTATATGCATACCAACGAGTAATCGCTCGTCGCCGTCGCGCATTCGCTTCCGTTGATTGCCAACTCGTTTTAAGTTACTAGTTCTACTCTTCTCGCTTCTCGTTAATGGTCGGTGACAGGTACCTAAAGGCTTATGAGACTTTTAACTTGGAACATTTAATGCATAGCAAAACCGTTGGTGATCTCAGCGTAGGTACAGTCAGACTACATTTTTGTACTCTTACGATTAGTAGACACCAGATGAAAGTGGCAGCGGGCTGGCTATGTTTGTCGAAGGGCCGATGGCCGGTGGAGCAGCCGAGTCTGAGTGGAGACCGCGTATTGCTAAGCGGAGTGGGGCGCATCTAGCTGGGATAGAAGGACCGATTACTTTAAAAAGGACAGAGAATTGTGGTGCGCCTAGGAGAGGCCCATGTCCAGCAGTGGACTGCGATAGATTGAGATGACTGAGCCAAAACAAACTGTTAAGTATGCAAATGCGCTTCACCAAAATCGCAACCCGACCGCTAAATACGCTACGGATGTAGTAATCTGTAAGATTTTCTTACACCATCATGCTTTCAAACATAGGTAATATTATGGGCCTTCTGCATGTTCTACGCTGTGAAATAATTGTTAGGAAGTCTGTGTGATGTGGCGGTAGTAAGTTGACTTACGTGTGTTCGTGTGTGTGTGTGTGTTTGTGATTGTTTGTTATTTCCATATTGATGTGTTTGTCTGCTGTACAATATTTATCACTGTGCAGTGTTTCGATTGGGATTACGATTAGGCGGGAATTGCACAACCGATCTGCAGAATACACTGTAATCTACCGAATAGACACAATTTTGAGTAGGATTTGTTTAGCGCTGTTAGTTATGTAGGTACGTATTAGATTAGACCACTACCCAGTTAAGTCTATTACGTCCAGTGCTACTCTATCAAAATAACAGTGACATAAATATTTTAATCAAGGCAGGAGATATTCTCGATACGTTTTGAAAGTGAGTTCTTATCATCATACGTAGGGGTATACTGATTTAAGATGACAAAGCAATCATTATGAAAACTTTAGGTAAAAGATGTTGCAGCTGTTTTAGTCAGTTTAGACTTTTCTTCAGACGATTTTTCTTTCGAAACGACAATATTTTCTTATAAATTGTTCCCAAAGTACGGCGATGATAAGTAACGTATTCAGATTTTTGTTTGTGGAAACTTTTATTGGGAAATGAGCCTTACGTATCTGAACCTACGCAGATGTAAATAAATTGCCATTATGTAAAAACAATGTGTTCAGTATATTCTTCGAATCACAAATTGTACTGTTGCTACGCCGTAGGCGGCTACGCCATAAATTGCTACGACGACGTAGGTGCTACGGCGTAGCGATGGAATAATCCATCACGATTTCCTATGGCTAGGACAGCGTGGTTTCAGCTAGTGTCTCATGGCTAAATGGTTTCTATGTTCTACAAACATATATGGTAATAATTGATATTAAATCTATACTGTCATCCCTATATTTGCCTCTTTCGATACCAACATGTATAAGATTCCCTTTAAAAAGTTACAAAAACTAGTTTTTATACAAACTTAATTTATAAACATATCCATCAAAGTTTCAATCCGAACAAAGACGAATGACAACACAACCCGAATACTTGACATTCGCATCAAATAAAACAATATATCCGAAAACAGACGGGGTTTGGTAAGTTGGTGGGTACAGTTGGCCCAACTCGTTCCATCAACATAAATATCATGTGTTTTACAAGACAAAAAGTTGGCGGACGAAAAAATTGCAGCGACGCTCCGCCGTAAAGCTTTGTATGGATTATAGGATTTTTTATTGCTTTTCCTGCGGCCGCTGGGCGGGATTTCCTCAATGATACCGTTTTCCAGCCTGGCTGTATTTTTGGGACTAGCTGCCGTACGAATGGTCTCTTCCGCTGTTGATGGTTCTGCACTATAGAACTTTTCGTGTTGGTCGAATTTCGTCAATTTTGTTGTAGCGTTTACTGTCGTGGTCGTGGCTCTATTGTATGTAGTCAATAATGCGAGAGTTTAAGGCACTGTTTCACATTGTCTAGTCTAGATAGAGTTTAACTATCACATAAATAAAAAATGGTACCAAGCTTGAGAGACACTATCTGCTGTGTAAGTTTCACAGAATATATGCGTAGGTAGACAAACAGGCCATAATCATTATCGAGTTAGTGACCTGGTTGACACTTCCCGTGACCCAAGAGCTGGCTTTCACCTTGGCCAGACTTTAAGTATTGCCATACAATGTGGTAATGCCGCCAGTCTCTTGGGTACATTACCAGTCGACAGCAATGCGGAGGAATTTTCGCCACCATAATTTAGTTTGTTAATAGTTTTAATTAGGTTAGGTTATTATATTTAAATTTTAATGGTTTGTTAGTTAATTTAGTATAAGAAGTTTATGCAGTGAAGTAATAGTATATTTTTATCTTCTTTAATGAATAAATCATAAGTGATATCCGTAAAATTGTTATGTCACTTTTTTACGGATATACTGATCTTCAACGGAAAATTCGTAATATAGCATTATTGCGGGGTTTTAACTAATTCTAACCAGAATGTAACCTGAAGATGCTTTTACTCAGCAAGATATTGCGATTTCCTACGTTGATTTATTGACGTATGAACTGGATATTACAGCTAGACTATTAATCGTTGGCATACCTACATATCATAATACAAGCAGACATGCACTTAATTTTAGGTAAAATATTAGATCAATAGGTAAAGGCGAACATCGTAAGACAACCGGCATGTCAAAAATTTAAGTCATATGTTATCCACCGACTGCCATCCCGCACTGGGCCGGTGCGGTAGAGTAACCCACTCCCTCTCAAATGACAGAGGAGGCCTGGAGTCTCAGGAGTGGGAACGGCATAGGTTGATTATTTATAATGTATAATATCAATCGCATAACCTAATGTAACTAATGTAGTTAATGAAGACATATATTTATTATTTATAGTTATATTTATACAGACTTACATAAACACAGTTTCTCACCATTATAATCTCTCAATACATACACATACCCCCACATAGGTACTTTAATAGGCCACATCATGTTGTATGCGTTTACTAGTAAGTAGACAACTTAATAATATTATACTGTGCTCCTCCTACTTTAGTGGTAGGAGGAACAGGGTGTAAAGTTCACTCATCCATCATAGAAAAGGGAGGATCCTCCGACCAGACAGGTGTCATGTCTGGCGGGCAACTGCCCAGAGGTTGATGTCAGGAGCTTGTATATATGTCCATCGCGCGGTAAACTCTAATTGCGCGATGCAGGATTTGTGTGACGTCAGGATGTTGTGTGACGTCAGGTCTTTGATGCGTATGTTCGCATGTGGCGATGTAGATGCCGCCACTCTACAACTACCGGTAAATGTTCAAATTACAGGCGAGGACGTTGGCATCCTAAAAACAAGTTAAATTTTACTTGGGTGCCAGAATTCATCGAAAACACTCTTTCCCTTAGTTGTAACGCTGCATAGTATTTGAACTGAAAAACAAAACAAAAAAAGATGATAAATAAATGAGACGGACGCATGATAGACCATTGTTATTATTTAAATAAAGAAATCCCTCGAAATGAGTCAAATGAAAGAGTATTGTCTTGTTTTCAGTAAAATATTTTTTTCTATTATTTTTTCCATAATCGTCCCTCATAATATTTACTTGCACTATTATCATTTATACTAATAACGCTTGTCATATCAACTTATTAGTGATAACTTTTATTTGCCATAAAATAAGTTTTCATAATAACAAGTGTTATAATCATTAATTTCTATAAGTAACACATATTCGATAAGCAACATTTAATATAATTTAGAAACGTTTATTGTTTTGTACAAAAAATTATGTCATTAAGGCATTCGGTCTGTAATCAAATGATTTATTACAGCAAACAATCTTTAGACAATAAACAGTTTGTCAAAATCGAAACGGCTAAGTTAGGTTAGAACTGACCACGCAAGCTAGATTTCCTCTTTTGCAAAGTAAGCATGCATGGTAGTTTAGGTTTCCTTATGAATAAAAAAATCTGTATCGTATAATCATAAATGTTAATCAACTGAACTAGCATGTGCTGGTATGGGCAAATGAATATTATGATGAATAAATGTTATGGAAAACGACATAATTAAAAATGAAAAATATAGCAAATAAATTTATGGCTTAAAATTATTATGACACTTGGTCAATTATGACCAATGAAATTAGTGAAAATGATTTTATGTAATTTCACGATTATGGCAACTGAAGCGTTATTTAACCTAACGAAATTATGGCAAATACAAATATGGTATATAAAATTATTGCATTTTAAATTATGGCAAACAATAGTAAATCAAATAAAAGACCTGTTTTAAGCGATGCCAGACTTCCACGTTCCATTTATGAACTGATCCCGATCAAATGTCAGGAAATCGGGACTGTTTGATAGTTGGGTAGTGCACTGCTAGTTAGTTTACAGTTACGTAGTTTTAATTGGAGATGGTTACGTAGCTTATAGAAACGCGACGAAACGAAATGTTTTAGTGATCCCCGTATAACGAGTTACCAGAAATTTTACATGAATTCGAAAATTATTACGTTCGCTGCCGGATTTATATGTGAATATATTTTCTTTTCAGTTAATTTATTGGCTGAATAATTGAACATGTAACATGCTGACAGTAAATTAAAATAAAATAGATAACTGTTTGAGGAACACGTAAAACAGTTTTATCTTGTCGTGTGTCCGATGCGATGGTGCAAAAATACCGAGTTTCCATACAAACTTTCATCACTTATCCCCTTTAGGTGATTAATTTTCGAAAATCCTTCCTCAGTGATCACGGTCGTCGAAATTCAAATTTGTGCACAATTTCTTGCTTCTAGACTCAACGATTTAGACTGTGCGTTGTGTTAAGTAAGTAAGTAAGTGAATTTAAGATTAAAAAGCTCTCAAAACGGTGAAGGAAAACACCCTGAGGGAACGGCATGTCCTAGAACAAAAAAGCGAAGACATGTGACATCTACCAACCCGTACAACCTGCAAGTACATACGTACTTGCAGGTTGTACGGGTTGGTAGATGTCACAAAAAAACTCAACGATTTAGACTGTGCGTTGTGTTAAGTAAGTAAGTAAGTGAATTTAAGATTAAAAAGCTCTCAAAACGGTGAAGGAAAACACCCTGAGGGAACGGCATGTCCTAGAACAAAAAAGCGAAGACATGTGACATCTACCAACCCGTACAACCTGCAAGTACGTATGTAAGCTTCAATTATGGATTTTGCAAGTATCCAAAACCTAAAATAGCTTTTATCGAACAAATTCATTTACTGGGTATCGCCCAGTAACTGGGTTGTGGAGGTCAGATAGGCAGTCGCTCCATGTAAAATACTGGTATTCAGCTGTATCCGGTTAGACTGGAAGCCGACCCCAACATAGTTGGGAAAAGGCTATGCAGTTTTTTTTTGGCTTAAATGTCTAAAGCCAGCAATACATTTTGGTCATAATTCGCCGAGCGAAGGCGAGTACCAACGTATAAACAGCCTATTTGTCTAGCCTCGCCATTGCTCGTCGATGCTCGCCTAGCTCGCCGAGTGCAGGCGAGCGCCAACGTGTATACAGTTCATTTGGCGTGCCTTGCCACCACTCGGAATCGCTCGCTACAACTCGTCTCACTTCGGAACAGTGTCGGTTTGGGTGCTGCACTCGGCAATTACGGCAAACATATGGATAGCTCCACAAAAACTCATGAACATTGGCAGTTGGCATTAATCTTTTTCGAACTTGACCAACTGGTAGACGGTAGAACTCGCCTCACATCAATTTGTCTACGCTCGCGTTGGCTAAAGCTTGACCAACATGTATTGTTGGCTTAGAGAGTGTAAGTAGCACGCGTTCGCAAAAAAAAATTATAAGAAAGCAAAGAGAAGGCAGAGAATGATAAGATCACACTATACAGGGTCAAATTAAAATAGCTAGCGAAACTCCGCAGATGATGGATATCGATATCTAAACACGACAAAATAAAAAATAAAAAGGTTGGATAATTTTTGGGGTCAACGATCGCTGTTAATATTGTTACTTGAAGTATGAGTTGCGCTATCAGTTTTTTTTTGTTGTTTTATCGTGTTTAGATATTGATACCCATAACATCTGCGGGGTTTCGCTAGCTAAGTTTATTTGACCCTGTAGAATTATTTTAATCATGTGATGATATATGTGAACAGCTCCATCCATACTACTAAGATAAATGCGAAAGAAACTCAGACTATTTCTGTCTATTCCCTTTCTACGGCATAACGGCTGAACAGATTTCAATGAAATTTCGCACATAGGTAGACCATGAGCTGGGCCAGGACATAGGATTTAACCCGGTAGTTTAGGGATATGAGGAACAGGGTGTAAAGTTTACTCATCCACCATAGAAAAGGGAGGATCCTCCGACCAGACGCGCGTCATGTCTGGCGGGCAACTGCCCAGAGGTTGAAGTCGGGAGCTTGTATATATGTCCACCGCGCGGTAAACTCTAATTGCGCGATGCAGGATTTGAGTGGCGTCAGGATGTTGTGTGACGTCAGGTCTTTGATGCGTAGTTTGCATGTGACGATGTAGATGCCGCCACAGTAGTACGTTCCTGAGGGATAATTTCCGACCTCCACGTGGGAGAAACTGCGGCCAGAAGCTAGTTTAAATATAAAAGCCACAAAACTTTGGACAACAAGACTATTTGTTGTCACGATACAGTGGACCCAGTCGCTAAGTGAAATTTTCGTCACTCGATTTAACTTAACTGAGCCATTTAAGTACTGTCACAGGTGTCTACTTTGTTGTACTTACAGTTTGTTTACATCTTTTTTATAATGAACGATGTCAATATAAACAATAATGCTGGTTTTTTCTATAATGTGTCTTATACTAGAGAAAAAAGAGGCCAATTAAGAGGCTTACAACAGCTAAAGCGCGGTCACTGTCGGACTGCATAGAAATGAAAGAGAAGCGCGATGACACGACGCAGGTAATTTATTGCAAAATATGAAGCAGTTAGCGATTTACAAAAAATCTATTGATTGGACTGGAAAATTAAAACACTATTATGCTAATATGTAGCTTGTAGAATAATCTGACAAAAAATCAGAATGATTGCATGTAAATTAATATGATTTTTAATCGTTAAAAGAAATTTTTAGAGGTATCTTCATGATTTTTTTCTATCGTATCAAATTAGTTGTATTATGTTTTCAACACACTATCATACTAGCATATATCCTGAAGAATATCATATATTTTTCTGATTTTGTTTATTGCAGTGGATCATATTCTTTTAGGCATTATAAAACTTGCGTTTAGGCACGTTTAGGTCCTGTAGTCCCCTTAAGAAAAGAAAAATTGTTTATTCTGCGCAAACTAAACGCACATTACTAAAAAAAAATACATAAAATAGCCAAAAGCCTCGTATTCAAAACATAGAAAAGTTTGTCAAATTTTGTCTATTGCTTGCTGTCAGGGCCAGAGGCCAAAGACAATTTACAATAATTGCATAATGTGTTGCGATATTATCATATGAAAACAAACAATCAAAACTTAAACAAAATGCTGATTGCAAATTGCGCGTGGCGGACACGACGGTTGGTCGCACCGTACAACAGTTCACACTCTGTGAAAATTTCAAATGTCTACCTAATAGGTAGTCACTATAAACTTGCGATAGAATACTACCTATTACGGTTCAAAAGATGGACGGATGTTGTTCCGTTTGCAATCTTTGGGTACGGAACCCTAAAAACTGTCTATCCTATTGGAAATTATTATCGAGAAAATAAATCAAGTTAGCTTAGAAACAATGACCAAACGATATACGAAAAGTATTTTAGGCGCACGGAATATTGTCAAGAGCTTGTAAATCTTTTCCTATAAAATAAATTATGCTACTGCTAATGGAGATGAATTTGCTAGACTTAAAATGTAGTTAATACATTTTAAGTCTAGCAAACTCGTCTCCAAGGAAGCCAACACGTGATAAATATTTTATATTATAATGTTTAAAACCTTGGAACATTAGTAGTCGCGTCGGATTTAAGCTAACGACCGCAGAGGTTCTGTGTTATCCCTAACGTAATCCATTTCTATAAAAAACTTCTTTCGTTCGAAAAAAATGCGAATTCAAGTCGATCGTTAAATCAGTCGGTCTCAGAGAAAAAATTGTTTTTATATTGCTAAGGATTCGGGAGCAAGGAGTATTCCACACGTCCAACCATTCCATCGGTTGTCGTCCCAATGAAACTTCGACCTTCTCCCGGGAACCGGATTCAACTATATGGTTCTATACGTCCCAAGTTTTTATTACTATTATCAAAGCTGACGTGCTATGTTTAAAAGAAAACTAGCCGAACGAGGTCAGCATGCATCGCAAAAAAAATTCCCACTTGTGTCCCAAGCTATAAGAAAAAAAAAATCTTATCTCAGCGCCAATCCAGGTATGTGAGCCAAGCGCAAGCTCCGATTTTCAGCTTCTCTAAAATTTTTAGTTTCCCCAACAAAAAATAAAACTAACGGAAATACATGCACACTTGCATAGCACCGGTCTCACACTTTCCTATTCGAGATTTTAGCTTTAGACTTCTTTCAATATTCTAAAGGCGGAAGTGAGGATAACGATTACGGTACTGAAATCGTAGTTTCGGATCCCAATATCGAATCGCCGTTGAACCCATAACAGACACAAGCCAATCTACCTTAGTGAGCTTAATGGAAAAACTAGAAGGTGCATCGGAAATCATTAATTTTCTCAAAAGCTTGGTCAACAATTAAATTTACAATAGAATTAGAACCAATATTGATTTGCCCTTAGAGCTCCGTTTGATTAAATCACCACTCGATAGAATTTTCCGAACGTATCCAGTAACTAGACAGGCGTCAGGCGGCCGACTGAACTGGTTATTAAATCGAGTAGTACAAGGTGCTCCGAGCACTGTGGCCTAGATTGATGCGCGCTGTTATTAACAAGTAAAGTTGAGACACGGCGCTATGACACTCAACTCTTAACTGGGGTAAACTTCACCGTGACTTCGCTAATAGCGTTTTAGTGTGAACAAACAAGCCTAAGCAACAATATATTTACGCGTCCAATCTACGTTATTTACCAAACAATCCTGAGAACTCGGTCGGTAAATAATTAATGAAGATCCAATTGAAAATTCACCCTATTCCCGACATATTTGTCTGCGAAGTATCCGCGGTACGTGAGACGCGAAAGGAATCTATGATGGAATACCCCCACCGCAGGGAATGACTAATGAAATTCCACACAAATGGTGCCATTCTCTTAATGCGTTCACTTGAGCTATGAACACACTACTGCGAATGCGGACGCTAGAAAAAAAAACAAATTGTGTAGCATTCCGCGCTCTCCTCCCTTGTGACGTCGTAAAACTGCTGTGGTCTCTTTGAAGTAATATCGTTCCCGTCTGACGTTTCGCCGTCGTGACATAAGCAGATTCGGCCGTTATTTGCCCGATGTTTAAATTTTATCCTGACACGGAAAAATGTGCAATCACTAAAGTTCACGAGCAAAGAATTACGATAAAAGGTCTTGTGTTGACTCTTCAGTCGGCTTTTGAATAAAGAAAATCGATCTTCCGGTCTCAAATATATAATGTTGCCACGTTTTTCTACGGAGAGTTTATTTTATGTTGATTACTTTTTACATTTCAGATAAAGTCACGAAACAGGAATGTAGGTTAGGAGTGAAGAATTTGGTTTAAAAAATTCCGCCATCATTGTGGATGCAAGCTGTTCAAAATGGGTTTGTAAGATGTTTCCTGGATCGTTGATTATGAAGATGCGAATTCATTAGAAAGGGCTTTATTAAAGCAGTGGTTTCTCTGAGGGCACACAAAGAACGATTTTAATGTGCCGAGGGTACAAGATGCGGATAATTAGGCGCGTGCAAAATAATTAATGAAAATGTTGTTCGTGAGCCCCGATGGGTTCGAGGCCTAACATTGTTCACGCTTTAGAGATCATTACAGTAGTGATGTAATGATGTTACTGTGGTTAACATAACCCACATTGAGACACGCATTGATTCAGAACAGCTGGCTGCATTATTAATCGAGGGTTCATTGGACATCAAATCCTGATTTCTGAGACATTTATCAGTAGCGTGGGTTGGTCTTGTCGTTCGTGCTTATATCAATCAGAAAGAACAATATTTTTAAAGTAAAATATTTAAAGTAAAATGTTACTTAATTTGGTCATCCAAATGAAACAAGTCTGCATGAGACCGTCACTGTTCTTCTTTGGTTTTAATTAAATATGCACCTTATTAAAAAATTTACAAAAAAATAAACAGTTTCTGTTTGGTTCCCTCACGATGTTTTCCTTCACCGTTTTGAGAGCAGTGATTATAATTTATACAAAGTAAGCGCTTGTCAGGGTTCGAACTTTCGACCTACAACTCGTAAGTCGCGGCCGTTACCAATGGGCCACCACTGACTTATGACTTATGATTGATATTAATGAATAACACAAATAATTGTTGAATAAATTATCTAAATAATGATGAAAATCTCATCAAAATTCGTTGCGTAGTTTAAAAGAAAACCGCAGTCACACAGCCATAGCCAACATAGATGTATTTTTTTTTCCTTTTTTTTGTTGAAATTATCAAATAACTTCTCCCGCTCTGGGCGGAGCGGGAGGGCGTGTCAGACTTCTACTGACTAAAACCCACCCGTGTTCCTTCCGTTGCATGTGTGCCGGGGGCGATATCCCTTTCGGACAAACTCGCAACCCTGGCAGATGTATAGATCCTTTTTATCATTGCCACATTTTATTCGATTCGTTGATCTGAATCAACCGGGCTTTAATCGAGTATTAATTTTATTATTGCTTTAATTTGTTGTAACACACACACACACACACACACACATCCACTCATCACACATAAGCACTACAGTAACGGTGCTCCACATGCCACTGTAGTTTCGAAACATCACGATTTCCATACCCGAAGGGATAGGTGTCATAGCATTACATTCCGCCGATGGCTGTGTTCGATCCCATGTGACAAAGGTATTCAATGATATTTGTTTTTTTGAATCATAGAAAACTAAATCATTATATTGACATGCAAAGATGACTGATTACCTGAAGACGGTGAGAATGGAGGGTTATTCCACTAATCCCCATTGACAATCCCCATAAAGGGGGATTGGCGAACTTTTCTTAAAAGTTGATGAGATTATTTTTCCTTACCCTTCTTATGAAATAAAGACTTCGTGATTCTTGTATAATATGTTGTTTGTATTTTATTTTTAAACTGATGGGGAATTGTGAACGTCTTTTCCACAAATCCCCATCATGACCACTATAAGACGTCGGATTGTCAATGGGGATTAGTGGAATAATCCGGAATGGATAAGATGTGGTAGACGGAGAATTTAGTAAGTGCAAGAAGTGCTGCTTGGTAGAGTTCTATGGTCAACAGACCATCTAAACTAATATTTTATAGAGGTAAAATTGCTTGTTTGTTTGTATGTATCTCTGAAAGTACTGATTCAATTAGAATAGAAAGAAAAAAGACATGACGCAAAGAAAGAACAAAACACGAAAATACCAATTTGGGGGAAAATATGCGCCACATCCACACAAAACGGCCATTGCTCAGCATAATGCTGCGACCTTATGCGAGACAGAGCCCCAGCGCTGGTTTTCAGCGACACAAAAATTTATTTACAGAAATTCTTTCGTTTACAGAAAGTTATACTATTTTCAAGTGAATGTTTTTCAAAGGATATGTTTTCTGGCTTGGTCGACTTCCACACGAACGGAAGTCGCGGGCCGAAATCAATGTTTAAATAAGTGAAATGTTAAGAACGCCTAGTGTACCTCCGGTTCTGTCTGTATCCATTTATATTACAAAGAATACGCCTCGCTGACATAGCGCGACGCGCCTGGTGTGTCGGGCTCTGTAGGCGTCTTTTAACGCGGCATCTCTAAGGCTTTCATGTCATGTAAAACTTTTGTCTGGCTTGACATTTGACAATTCAAATATTTCCATCTTTTGTTTTCGTTCGTGATGGCCCAGTGGTTACGGCCTCGCCTCTTATGCTGGAGGATGTGGGGTCACATCCGGGCAAGTACTAATATGACTTTTTAAATTTATAATGTACTTTCTGAGTTCATATTGGACATTACCGAAATTGGTAAAGGAAAACATCGTGAGGAAACCTGGACTTATAGTTATTGTAAGTCTGAAATCGCCATCCTGTCTTTTGAGCAAACGTGGTGATTAATGCTCGACGAGCCTTTCCTATGTGTGACAGTAATAGTCTGGTATTATTATTTAGTACCTGGGCGACCGAGCTCTGCTCTGGTGAAAATAGAGAATGCTTATTTAATAGTATAGGATAGTTCGTACTAATTCGATGTCTACGTACATACTAATTCCTTGCTGCCGTGATAGTAGGTACTTACTAATTCCATGCTGCCATGTCTGTCAATTATTGTCAATTGTCAAATGTTTATTATTCTAAGGTAGCCATCTTGTTCTAACAAGATGGCTACCAAACAATAAACTTTGGGCGATCGAGCTCAGCTCGGGTGAAAATACGGAGAAAACGAATTCTCCCAGATATGAGATCAAATTTTCGCCCCCTTAAACCCCTATATGGTAACTTTCATCGAAACCGTTGGAGCCGTTTTCGAGAACGTGATTACAAATATATATATATATATATATATATACAAATATTGCTCATTTAATAGTATAGGATTTCATGTTTTGTAGGATGGCAACTTTTAATGTTGGGTAGTTCATAATGTATGCCCATTACCGGTCATTGCGCCCAGGACATTAAGGTTTCAGCTGACCTTGGTTTCCAACAGCCTTTTATTCATCCACATTTGATACTCACTCACTAGGCACGATTTAATTTCCGTTTTCGAACAACATTTTGTTGTATTGCGTCTATTTGTTCGTGCGATTATCGTCGGGGCATTTTAATTTGTTTTCTATATATAGACAGAGAAGAGAATGTTACGATAATTAATGTTTTATGTCAATCGGAGGAGCGATTTGTGTGCGGATCGGAATCCATTTGTATTAGGATCCATTTTATAGGATAATTTTAATGTCTCTTTAGGTTTTTGGGATAATAGAATACTGTTCTTTTCTTCTTTTAGTAGTATTAATGGAGTGATGGATTTTCCGAATTCTTAACACTTTACTGTGTGTTGTTGGAGTAGAAGGTCCTTTACTTTCCGCGTCGAAAAATATTATTATATTATATTATAAATATATAATATTTTCCCAGGGTTAAAGGGCAACTATCTGTTAATAGTAGCGTTCTTAAAAAGGTTTAAATTCATCATTTTCACATGACGAAGGTTAAAGCACCCCATTCATACAGCAAAATTTTTGTACAATGAAAACACTCATACGCAGAACTTTCTTGAATCAGTTTTTAAAACAAATATGAAATCGACCAACTATTGTACAATAGTTGAACAGGATATATTCCCGCTTAGCAGAATTGTTTTAAAACTGCTGAATTTCGGAAGCCCACTGTATTTGCCGAAGTTGTGAGTATCTGCCCTTTACGAGCCTCGGTCGGGTTGAACTTTCCATCAGACGTTGTAGCACGAACGCGCGAAGTAAATTCGTAAATAACGTAAATTCGATCGATTTTTTTAATTGAAAATACAACACAAGTAGTACAAAAAGTAAAGAAAGAAAAGTAAAGTTGTAGTTACATTTTAGCGAAAAAGTTAATTATAAGTATAAAAGAAAGAAAGAAATATATTTTATTTGGGACACGCACAGGAGATACAAACAGTAGGTAAGTAATAATAAAAAATAAATAAATGTAAAATAAAAAACAAAAAAAGGAGAATTTAAAAACAGAATAATAGCGACCTGTGCGAGGCCAAAAAAGCCACCCAGTATCACCCATTGCTATGAATAAAGTCTTAAAACTATGTAAATATTATTTGCGAAAAGAGTGTGAAAATGCGAAAATGAGTTTGTTTGTTGGTTAGTTTGCTTGTTACGCTTTCACGCTAAAACGACTGAACGGATTTGAATGAAATTTGGGACATGGGTAGACCATGACCTGGGTTAGGACATATAATCTTTATCCCAATATTCCCACGGGATCGAGACTTATGCGAATGAAACCGTGGGGCGGAGTTAGTTTATAATAATTCAAATTTACGTTACGTTTTAAGCTGCCACGGACCGCAGCGCAACAAAATGTGCAAAAGTAATGAAATAAATGAATGAATGAGGATTTTTGCAATGCATTGCTTTGCGGGTGCTGCGCTACACGTCCCAATCTGCGCTAGACTTATACCACAGTATGAATAAGTATCAGTATTTCGTCTTCATAGAAAATGTCTGAAACACGCGCTTCGAAATCTCAGTGTATAAGAGTACGCAACAGTCTGGAGTGTACGGAATTACACATGGACGCAGAAAGTTTATCTACCGAGCGGCCGTAGATAATTATTTCAAAGTCACTGCCGATACGTAATACTGTTACTTTATTATACTGTAACTTTACTCCGCGCATTTGTGGTAGGCCCACAGGTTCCGGAAAGCGCGATACTTTAAGGTATTATAACTCCATGAGGGTCGGCCATGTAAATAAAAAGTAACAATACTTATCTCTCTTGTTTACGGGACATTTCCCTTCGAGCGCTGACCCCGGTCAATTATTGTTTCAAAAATGGCTACTGATGTTCGTATCGAATTTGCATATTTTTTTCGGGACATTAAAAACATGTCTGACCGTAACAAACTATTTTGTGTCCCGGCTTCTGGTAAGTTTAGTTTTTATTTCTTTGTCCTAAATAACAAAATCCTATAATTTACGTTGTCATGAGATCTGCAGTGCTATTCTGTAACCATCTCACCGTGAAAACTTATTTGAAGTGAGCGTGGAGTGAGCTGTCATTCCACAGGGATTGACACTATTGACAGCTCACTTCACCCAAGTTTTCACGGTGAGATGTTTACAGAATAGCATGGCTGACAACGGATTAAATTGAACAAGCTTTCATAAAATAATATTATTCACTCCTTGTTAGTGATTTTCAGTATAAAATGGTTGTCAGGATAACAAATAAAATAATTTTACGTTGAATATTGTTTGTTACCTGTGACATTTTCAAAATAAGGGATTGTTATTTTCCTATCGACTTTTAATGAAGAATTCACAGAAAATAACTGCAGAAACAATTTTCGTTAATAACCGGTTGTCGACAGCGTGGAAAATTATGAATATTAAATACTGGGAGAAGTTCCCAGTATTTAATGTTCGTTAACATCTTCTGTTAGTATAAAATGATGTTTATGAAACCGCCATTGTAAGATGGAAAACAACATTATTTTTAATTTTTATGTTAATAATATTAAACAAGAACAGTTTTGTGTAACACCCTTCTAATAAGCGTTGCTTAAAATTAAGTGATGGTTAAGTTCTGCTTAACTAAAGATTTTTTGACGTTTAAGCTTGTCTTAACCATGAGCAATGTTCGATTGTAATTGGGACAGTATTTTAATAGGGCAAAGATATGTCACATAATTCGTTTAAGATAGAACTGTATTGTCGACTATCAGGCACAAGTGTGTCTCATTCAAGTTAATATTGAGAAGCAAAAGTTAAAGAAAAAAATACTTCTAATACTGCTTCAATGGTCGCAAGCGCTACTGGTGAGCATGAGGACCTGGGTTCTGGCAAAGTGTTATTGAGTTGTTCCATCTGAAACTCAGTAGCAGCCCGTAATCTGGATTTGTGCCCGGTTGATGGCAATAGGCTCGCTTCCTATCACATGGGACTCAAAAAATTCAAAATTCAAAAGTCATTTATTCAAACTAGGCTGATAATCAGCACTTTTCGAACGTCAAAATTACATAAGACAGTCCCCCAGAACGCCCACCCTTCACCACTTTCTAGTGCGTTAGCTACTCAAACTCAAACTCAAAGCATTTATTTCAAATAAACCAATTACAGGCACTTTTGAATTGTCAAGGGGGTCGGTCAGTCAGAAAGATGAAGCTAGATGCCCATTCCAAAGCGTAGTAGGTACCTATGGAGAAGAACGGGCAAGAAACTCCACGGACACTCTTTTAAAACATGATATGGTTACAAAATATTGGTTACGTCATTCATGTTGAAGTTATACATGTGAGAACGATGCAAAACATGAAAAGCGTCCGTAACAGAAAAAAAAAAAAAAATTAACAATCCAAAAAATTAAATTAAATTAAAATAAGCCGTGGCAGCTAAGAGATGACCAGTCCCTACTGACGGCGCCCGTTCACGAACATGACGCATGGATTAGCACCATTCAGCTCAACCATTTTGAAGGGAGCTAAATGATCCAACACACGCGCCACCGTCAGCGAGACATTAGAGTGAGCATGACATACTCTCAGCCACCATGACACTAACAACATAACTGGCGAAATGTGGGTGTACTATAGGTACAACTCTACCCAACTCTTCGAGGCATACAGGCGTGATGTTATATTATCTTCTTATATAATTGATAGTTGACCCTGCACTGTTAAAATCACAGGTAGAATGTATACACATTGTATGCCCAAACTCAAAACATGACATTGACAAACTTCAAAATATGCCTCACCCCGCTAACCTCCGAGGTCGCATCAAAATTAAGTGTTCAACCAACCACGAACCGGTGGGAAACGAAACAAGAACAACAACTAAGTTTTACGGTCCGAAAGATGCGACTGTTTGCATATTCCGGGTCTACGTGTAGTGTGTACCGGCCCTTATGTTACGGTGAAACTCTTCATAAAGGCTTGTTTATTTTGCCAAATCCGTCAAATGTAAACAAAGCTTTTTGAAGTTCCCTTTTTTACTAGGGCTAAATTAATGGGTGGTCATGAAAAGTAGATGTACCTAATGGTGATTGTAAGTAGTACGCTAAAAGAAGCCTACACGAGTGGTGATCCTTAATTAATGCTGTCAGTCAGCATGGTTATCCATGCTGACTATTTCACATTTTAACATTGCCCGGCTATCCATGCTGACTAGTTCAGATTTTAACATTACCCGGCTGTCCATACTGATTAGTTCAGACTTATTATTGCCCGACTATCCATGCTGATTAGTTCACATTTTAACATTGCCCGGCTATCCATCCGTACTAGTTCATATGTTAACATTGCTCGGCTATCCATGCTGACTGGTTCATATTTTAACATTGCCCGGATATCTATACTGACTAGTCCACATTTCACGAACTAGTTTTTGTTGTTTTTGTTTTTGCACGTCGATGTCCCTGCCACCCTGTATGTATAGGCTATACGATACCCACTGAAAGACTGGCGGTGGTTCTTTGCCAATCCACAACCCTTACGACGCTATCTCCAAAACTCTTCATAAACCTGTCCTGTATTTCGCGGAGATCAGCCACGGATACAGAATTTATAGAAGCTCCAATACTTTGGTTTAGTTCGACACTTCCAAACTAGTTTCAGTGACGGTACTGGGGAAAAGTTTTGAGTATGCACGTAAAATTGAAAGGTGGAAGTTTGAAGAATGGTCCCAGTGAACTGCTTTAACAACTATCATATGAAGTTCAGGATATTGGTTTTAGATAGATTTAGGTGAGTGCGCTCGTAAATTGGCGATGGATAAGCAATCTCCTTCGTTTAAATTTGCTTCTTTCAAAGTCAACGTCAAAAAATGGGCAGAAGCGCAAGTCTGTCTGTTTATCTGTTTATTTTTAGTCAAAAGTAGTGTTTGTTGACTAGGTAGTTATATTTAAGATAAGACGGCCATTGTGAGGTGTTTCAAACCGGTCACTGAGAAGGCCATAATCTCTGCAATAAAAAGTTTCAATTTTTGTGAAGTAGTGTTTATAAAAAAAATCTTTTAGCTGCGTAATGGTTTCGTGCTGTTTTCTTTAACAACGTATCTCGAATAAAACATAGTTGTTAACCGTTTAAGAAATATAAATCACGGTTCATTTTCTTGTTAACTTCATAAAATATGTGCCCTACATAGTCTTGCGCTAGAATTTGTATCGAATCCTGGCGTTTTATGATGCATCTGAAGCTGTTGGCATTTGTTTCCGAAAATAAAACTAGTTATTGTTATAGATCTGTTTCAGTTTACAAAAGTATGTTTATTCCGAATTAAATTTCAGATTTTTGCAGTACGTATATTTATTCGGCGTATCTGTAGGTAGATTAATTAATTGCTATTAGGTGTAGGTACAAATGTTATTAAAATAACTGAAAACTTGAAAAGGTTGATTCAAAATCATGAGTACAATTTCACGTTTTCAGACTAAATTTAATTCATCTCACTTTACTTTAGAGAAGGTTTGACATTTTCTAATGAAATCTATTTCGAATACTAGGACCTCTTCCAGTGACCCTTACATCCTCTCGATAGCCGAGGTCGGGATAAACCGGGGAATGCGTAATGAAATACCCCGGGCAGAAAGGAATGTCAAATGAGAGTAAACCAAAGGGCCCACTCTGAAATATTAATGTTTATTTAACTAAATATACTTCAAGCGATTTGCCTGTGTGCGTAATTAGGATTTATTACTTTACTTTAGACTATAATGCTAATTTATGAGGTTAGGCTTAAAGAATTAGCTTTTTGTTGTTATCCAAATTAGTCAGGGGATTTTTTTTTAATTTCTTTTGTTTTTAATTAAGTTTTTTTGGCAGATAGGTGGGTATTTATCACAGAAAAGCTGTCAAAACGTCAACATTATTTCTTTGTTAAGTTTTATTTGACGGTTCCAAATTGGCGCTTTGAAATTGAGCTTTGGAACGATGTTCAAAATGTTACCAATACAACGAAAGTTTTCTTCAAATTCTGAATTTGAATTACCCGTGTCCGATGACGTGACGGCTGTGCGTCCACATTATAAACGTCAATTCTTAATAGGTACTTGTCCAATGGATTTTTGTAGTATTTATTTTATACTCTCAATAAACTTAAGTCCTAACAAAAATAAAGAATAAAGTATGTTAGAGATAATCTCCACTATGTACCTATAGAGAATAGTAATAGTAGATAATCCTAATCCATACTTCCATACTAATATTTTAAATTCGAAAGTAACTCTGTCTGTCTGTCTGTATGTTACCTTTTCACGGCTAAACCACTAAACGGATTTCGATAAAATTTGGCAAAGAGATAGATGGTATCCAGGACAAGGACATAGGGTACATTTTATCTCAAAAATAATATTAGGGGGGGTGATATAGGGGGTGAAAATTTGTATGGGAAATCCAGCATTTCTTAAGTTAGATATATGAAAATTCAAATGTATGCTTTGGGTAAGAAATAAAGAATTAAACCCCTCAGCGTTTTTGTAAAATCACCCCCCAAAGGGGTAAAAAAGTGGATGATTTTAAAATTCACATGTAATATTGATTTTTTTGTGTCTTCTTTTCAAGTGAATTAAGTTATTGGAAATATAGTCATAGTCCGTATCTTGAATTAACATTTTAGTCTTTATTTAATTAAAATCAGCCAACATACTCTGTCAAAAGTTATTACAATTTAAAGTCATAAACTAACCTTTCTAATATATAGGTATTATGAATGGCGTCACTAGAGTAGGTATTACAAATTAATGGTGATAATAATAGTAAAATGATTATTTAGTTTTTTAAGTAAGGCATTTAGAATCATTTAAGCCTGTTTTATTTATTAAAAAAAACCGGACAAGTCTGAGTAGGACTAGCGTCCTGAGGGTCCCGTCTCAAAGCTGTGCTTGCTCGGTTGCCCGAATTTCCAAATCTGGATTGAAGAATAAACTTAACTTTTTTATTGAAAAAAAAAAACTTTTAATAGAGTAAGTACCTAATAAAATACCGACTAAATGTTACTCCAAGACACGGCCTCTGAATTTTGATCCCAGATTGAACAAATTTAACTTTGCAGTTCATATATAAATTACCAATTTTCGGATTTTCCTCTTTAGTTGACCTTGCTTCCCGTTAAACTTCATGTTGCTGGGCCAACAGGAAGTATTGATACTTCCTGATAGACTGGTTTATTTGCGAGTCTCAAAATATGAGAAATTAGAAGTAAGAAGAAATAAGAAGTTTCAAGTCAACACCGAGTCCCGGACTGAGAAAGAGAGGTAGTGAGATAGAGAGAGAGGGAGAATTGTGAAAGCACGCGGAAAAGCGTTCACACATTGTGAGTGTCTTCTTGTAATTCGATAGAGTCAAAAGGGAGAAGAAGAGAGAGAGGAGGAGAGAGAGAGCAAGAGAGAAAGAGGTAGAGATAGAGAGAGCGAAGGAGAAAGAGAGAAAGGGAGAAATAGAGAGGGAGAGAGGGAGAAAGAGAGAGAGGGAGAAAGAGAGAGAGGGAGAAAGAGGGAGAGGGAGAAAGAGAGAGTAAGAGAGAGAGGGAGAAATAGAGAGAGTAAGAGAGAGAGTGAGAGAGATGCATGCAGGGAGAGAGAGAGTGAGAGAGATGGAGGGAGAGAGGGGGAGAAATAGAGAGAGGCAGGAAGAGAGAGAGAGAGAGAGAGATGCACAAAGAGAGAGAGAGAGAGAGTGAGTATGTTGGTTTGTTAAGCTTTCACGTTAAAACATCTACAGCAGATTCGGATGAAATTGGACACATGGGTAGACCATGACCTGGAGGACATAGGATACTTTATATCTCGGTAGTACGCTTCCGTGAGATAATTTCCGACTTCCACGCGGGCGAAGCCGCGGGCAATAGCTAGTATAATAAATGCGAAAGTGAGTTTCTTGTTTGTTTGTTACGCTTTCACGCTAAAACGATTGAACCGATTTGGATGAAATTAGGCACATGAATAGACCATGACGTAGGTTAGGACATACAATACTTTTTATCCCGATATTCCCACAGGATCGAGACTTATGCAGGTGAAACCGCGGGGCGCAGCTTGTAATGAATATAAATTCTTTATTGGCAGGAGGTTACAGCAAAAACTTGAAACCCTGACTTCAGAGTTAGGTTAGAGTATCTGAATTTCAGGAGTCAGTGAGTTCTTCTAGTTAGGTTACAATAATAGGTATCCGTTTTACGCAATTAGGTAAGTACCTACCTAGTTTCTTATTTCTTTGCAAATTTCAAACGATTCACAGAAATTTAATGATAAATCATTATAAAGTGTTTCGTTCTACACTGAATAATTAATGAGCGCAATTAAATAACAAGGTAAACACTACAAAATATATTCACAAAGCATCAAAGTCGGGTGGTGGCCGATAATACGGCCGGACCGGCTTTATTCCAATACCGTAGCTTTGCGAATAATAAACAAACCGAGTGTAATTCTGAGTAATGGTCCGTAAATTATGTTTAATTTAAGAGCGGTTAAAGAGACGGAATTGAGGCTTATTATGTGCAAATTGGAGCGAATATGTTTGGTGAGGGATGCCTGTGTTCATAAAGCTTCTTAAGGTGAATCCGTAATTGAAGCCGCGAAATTCTAATTTTCCCAGGTTTTTTGCAATTTGCAGGTCAGTCTCAGGTTGTATCTTGACCACGGAGGCGATCGGTGGCGGCGATCTCTCGCGTCCGGCCCTGGTTCAGGCCATGGTTTGGAGCGAGAGTGCATGGGAGGCCGTCACTTCTTTCTGCGAAGCAGCAATGCTCGCGAAGGAGGAGGCGGAACGCGTCAGGCAGAGGCAAGATTCGCGCCCTCGCGCCCCTAGTCGCCGCAGGAGACGCCCCGGGCGTCGGGAGTCGCAAACCGATTTCCGGCCACCGCAGGCGAGGGCTTGCGGACGGTGAGCAATGGGTAGCTCGCTGTCCGATAAGGACCAAGTCCGGGTCGACGGCGCGTTGTGTTCCACGCGCGCCTCAAAGAGATGTCAGCACCAACTGACGGGGTCCGTTAGGGCCAATGCCTGCTAGGGTTGCGATTTTGTCCGAAAGGGATATCGTGGCTCTGGCACACAGGTAACGGAAGGAACACGGGTGGGTTTTAGTCAGTAAAAGTCTGACACGCCCTCCCGCTCCGCCCAAAGCGGGAGAAGTTATATGATAATTTCCCACCATAAAAAAAAAAAGGTTGTATCTTGATCAAAATATAATTCGCGACTATAACAGATAATGTATTTACAATGATTCATTTATACATATCTGTAAGTTAGATCTGTTCCATAAGAACACAGTGAGTACTTAAAGCAGTTTGAAAAACATGACCTCTCATACATTCCATATGGGAGAAAATGTTTTTCAACTACATACAATGTTAAGTTTGTTCTTGGGATAAATTCATCCCATCTACGGAACCCTTCATTGTGCGTAGTTCGACACGCACTTGGCCGGTACATTTTAAGGTACCTAGCTGAGAAGGACCTTCTACCTTGAAATGAAAAAAGTAAGAAAATGATGTAAAATGAAATAAGTCAGGAAAATGAAAATGAAAATAGATCACGCGTGATATCTGCGCAAAACGGTCATGGCTCAGCATAATGCTGTCACAAATGTACAAAACAGAGCCACTGCGCTGGTTTTCAGTGACAGCGGAACTGTTTTCATCCCTAAACTGAGACGACGCCTATCAGAACCAAAATCAAAAGACTTTTATTAACATAAGGCTTAGAATCAGCACTTTTTGAAAGTTAAAATTACTGACAGTCCTCCAAAACCCCGCCCTTTACCTATAATATAAGTAAACCTAATATTTTCCATTTAGACCTAATAATACTTAAGTATGCGATTATTAGGCTTCAATACTTTACGGAGAAATAGACACAAACTAATTTGATTGCCTCTCTTCACGTAATCCACTTCTATAACATATGTAGTTAGTTGAGTAGTTGGAGTGGTTAACTCTGTACTAGTAACGTGCAACTCACGTGGTAGACTCCGAATATAACCCGAGTATAACTTTGAATGAATATAAAGGTCGAATCACTTTGTTTAGCATTGGAATTGTTATGGATACAATACGTAGACATGCTTCGCATAAACCACTGAGTCATCACTTTAATTATTTGCCAACTATTGTGGTTAAAAGCGTTTATTCCGGTTACACTTCGTAGAACGCTAAAGTTTGCTTGTTAGTAAAGAAATATTTTGTTTCAGTTTTTAACAAAAGACGGTGGTTTATTACTGGGCAAAAATATGGAGGTAGGTATTCCACTTAGAGCACTGATTTCAACAGCACTTGTCCGAACCGCACCTGAGCACTGCCACTAACAGCACAGAAACAAGATGATGATTAGTGCAGTTCGGTGGAACAGTTTATTAATATAATTTTCAGTCCCCGAACGGCACCTACGTATATTTTAGTTGGGAGGGTAGGTATTAAAAATCTTCTTTTCTTAATCAGTGATCTCCAGTCTACTGGCTAAGTGCCTTATGGCTTACTAGTTTTTGCCCGCGGTTTCAACCGCGTTGAGATCGGAAATTATCAAATAATTACTGGGATAAAAAGTATCCTGTACCCTAACTCAGGTCATGGTCTATGTGGCCATCTAAATCCGATCAGATGTTAAGGCGTGTAAGGTAACTGACAAACATGAGTTATATACTTTTGCATTTATAATATTCTTCTTCTTTTCGTGTGCTTAGTAACTGTTACTAACCTGCAGTGCTATTCTGTAACCATCTCACCGTGAAAACTTGGGTGAAGTGAGCGTGGAGTGAGCTGTCATTCCACAGGGATTGACACTATTGACAGCTCACTTCACCCAAGTTTTCACGGTGAGATGTTTACAGAATAGCATGGCTGGTCTCAGAGTTTTAAAGCCACCCATGGGCCTCTGACTTAGCTTCACATGCCGTCAAGAAATTTCTCTCAGGCATGCCGGTTTCCTCACGATGTTTTCCTTCACCGTTTTTGAAGCAAGTGATAATTATACAATACGCACATGAATCTGAAAAGTCAGAGGTGCGTGCATTTATAATATTAGCACCTATGGATAATTTTAACGTACCACCCTACTGTTGAGTAAGTGGATAAGTTAGAAATGAACTAAATTATTTATTAGCTAAAGAGGTAAAATTTGTTGGTTGTATGTTTTTTTATTTGTTTGTAAGTTTGTATGTAGGGGGTAATCTCCGGAACTGCCAGTCGGATTTGAAAAATTCTTTTTGCATTGGATAGCCCAATTCTTGAGGAAGGTTATAGGTTGTGGGACAGCCCCATACTGGGACATGGGATACGCCTATATGCCACTGTGGCGTGTTAATTAATAGCTTGTTTTGTTTTTCTGGTAGATGTAAGTACTAACACTAGTTTTTATACTAACCAAATGGACTAGTTATGGGTCCGAAATAAAAGTTTTTTTTTTTTTAACCTCGCGGGCGAAGTCGCGGGCAGAGCGAGAGAGATACACCCGAAATGTTGTAACAGTAATTTCTATACCTAATGTATTTTGTATTTTCACACTCAACTGTTGTTCGACTGACAAACAAACAGTTCTATATCCAATAAATTCGCCCACATTCACGCTATAAGAACTATAAATTCTACTAAACAAAATACAACCATAGTAACTGCAACCACTTACATAGAAACCGCCTCATACATCCAAGTGTACTCGCGTAGCCTCCTACAAACGTATAAACAACGCTCCTTTAAACCATGCTCATTCGATTTCGCAGCCGTTTGGCCAGAGATACAAGAGCATGCAACTCCGTGCCCTCCAGAGACGCTCGATTGAACATCTCTACTTATGCTCTGAGTGTCGATACTTGCGGAGTCACTGATGCGGTGAGTATAGAAGAGGTTATGCTCGCATGGGACGTTAATTTTATATACAGGGTGTCCGGCAAAGAATGGATAACCTTGAATTAGCATAATTATAATAGACCTTATGGCCGTTCGAAAATTTATAAAATAAGAAAAAGTAGTAGGTACATTTAACTAAGTTTTTTTACCTTATTTTATATTCTTCTTCACCACGAACACAAATGAATGAATTCCATCGATTATTTGTTGTTGTTATTTTGTACGTTGACTATGCCGATAGAGGTAGTAAATAATGTGACTAGAAATTGCACACAATATTTTTCCAAAAGTCATATGTTAGATGCTACTTGGGATATATATTTTTTTGTATTTTTTTTAGAGCGGTCATACTGTCTATTGTATGCTATTTCAAGGTTATCCATTCTTTACCGGACGTCCTGTATACAGGGTCAACTTAAACTAGCTAGCAAAACTCTGCATACGTCGCAAATCATATTAAAAAAAACATAAAACCTGACACTGACTTGCAAAATGCAAAAAACTAAAGAAAATTTTAATCTCGCGGGCTACCTTAGCGCATCCTCCTTAAGAGTGGCATTACTACTTGTTACTTTTTATTATTAGTAAGATTTGATTAATTGCGCGTTGGTATCATCTCACGCCGTACGTAGCACAGTCTCACTTTTGCTTGTTTTTAACAATTTAAACATATTTATTTACATTGACAATATGATATATATACATATTTGTAATATTCTCGTCAAGACCGTTTTTTTGATACCAAGAGAATGTCATGATTATATAAAAAGCTTTTTTCGAGCTTAGCAATTTACGTGTAAAGTCAACCATATTAAATTTCGGGAAAATTTATGTCACCCAGACCATTATTACGAATCTAATGATACCTCATTCATCAAAATCGGTTCAGTAGTTTTTGTATTTACGTGTGTTCCACCGTAAATACAAAAACTACTGAACCGATTTTGAACATACATACATACATAGACTGCTAAAATCATAATCCTTCCTTTTGGCTTTGCCGTAGTTGGGTAAAAATGCTTTTATTTATTCATAAAACACACATCATCTTTTGTCCAATAATTAATCATATTTGTTTTTCTTTATTTATAAAACTGCATTGAACTACAATTAAATTCTTTAAGGAATAAAACAGCAAAAACAAGTTTAAAAAAAGAACGTTGTTCTGTCAAAGAACAAAGCTCTTGGGTCACCAAAGAAAGAAAATATGACAATTTGTTTTACCTGAGTGAATAATTACTAAGAAAGGATTATGTGAATACATCAAACCAAAATGAAAAGGCGAATTAAACGTAACGTCAATTCGGAAGACTTTAAAATTTAAAATAATCGGTTCGCTCATAATATTTATTTATTTATCTTATTATTTATGTGTACACACAGTAAAATAGATACAGCCGTGGTATTCTGAAAACATCTCACCGTGATTACTTGGGTGAAGTGAGCTGTCATTGCACCTAAAGTTAAGGATTGACACTATGGACAGCTCACTTCACCTCACTCTTCACGGTGAGATGTTTACAGAATGGATCTACAGATACGACATAAATAAGTATTGAATACAAAGGTACTGCATAATTCTTGAGAAATTTCTTCCAGCAGACATCATCATCATCAGCCTATAGTCCACTGCTGGACATAGGTCTCCCCAATTGCACGCCATTCAGCTCGATTCTCGGCAACTCTCATCCAGCCGCTACCAGCCACCCTGCGAAGATCGTCGCTCCACCTTTTTTTTTTTTTTTTTTTTTATCGCTGAGAAATGCGTTACGCATCCCCGGCTCGTGGGGGACGAGTCGGGGTATGTGGGACTCCTGTGTAAATACAGTATACCCACTAAAACTCAGCGGTGCTCCCGCATCGCCGTGATGGGAGGGCCATGGGAAACCGGCTCAGCCTTTACATCCACAGCCCTCCCGGCGCATGCCCGCCTAGTTGGCGGGCCCCACATGCCCCCCACCTGGGTGGTGGGGGGCTACGGGAATGGCCGGGAGCACCTGGCCATTCCCGTCCGGCACTGGTGGAGGCCTGTGCGATGCAGGCGAGGGTGCCCCCGCACCCGTTGCCTGCTGGCCTCCACTCTTTTTTGCTTTTAACGCCTACGGTATAGAAGTCAGAATCGGTTGAACGGACAGTTAAAAAGGTTTGTTTAAATGTCTAATCTTATTTCAAATCGAGTATAAGTTTCTCCGACTTACTAAAAGTTTGGATAAAACGAATAAATACCTACTCTAGTATCTGCCGATATCGAGTATTCGTGATGGTATCTTTTTAACCTTTAAGTGTATCCTGCGGCCACTTGCAGATCCTCTGGGTCACTGACAACTCGGCCCGAGTCAACTCAACCTGAATAATAATACCAGATATTTCACTGCCGATTACGGTGATTTTTCGGTCAGTCATTATGAAGTCATTATGAATTTAGTTTTTTTTTCCAAAGATTTTGGTTTTTTATTTACATACAAAGCAGGAAAACATAACAATGCCAATGCAATGGTATTTCAATTATGATACCTATAAGTAGCCTTGGAACTACGACGTAGGCAATACTCGTAAAACTGCGAAAACAATATATAATATCTTGCATGATATCACTAGGATGTGTAGCCTTTTTTTTTTTTTTTTTTTTTATCGCTGAGAAATGCGTTACGCATCCCCGGCTCGTGGGGGACGAGTCGGGGTATGTGGGACTCCTGTGTAAAATACAGTATACCCACTAAAACTCAGCGGTGCTCCCGCATCGCCGTGATGGGAGGGCCATGGGAAACCGGCTCAGCCTTTACATCCACAGCCCTCCCGGCGCATGCCCGCCTAGCTGGCGGGCCCCACATGGCTACGGGAATGGCCGGGAGCACCTGGCCATTCCCGTCCGGCACTGGTGGAGGCCTGTGCGATGCAGGCGAGGGTGCCCCCGCACCCGTTGCCTGCTGGCCTCCACCTGGGAGGAGGAGTCGGAGATGACTGTCGAACTGACGTCTCCTTCGACCCCTCCTCCGCCTTCGGAGCGGCGCCGCGTCGGGATCGTCCTCCCGCACGCGCTCCGCCGCCTCCTTCTGGGACATGACGTGCTCGCAGAAGGAGGCGACTGCCGCCCAGGACCCCTCATCCCTCAGCATGGTGTTAACCACGCCGGGGAGCGAGAGGTCCGGCCTGATCGCCGCGACGAGACTGCGGCGCGGCTCGGACCACGACGGGCACACCTCGAGAGTATGCTGCGCCGTGTCCTCCGCCGCGCCACAGTGGTGGCACGACGGCGTCTCCTCCCGTCCGATCCGATGCAGGTACGATCCGAAACAACCGTGTCCGGACAGCATCTGCACCAGACGGAACGAGAGGAACCCGTGCGGCCGCTCGAGCCAGTCCCGCAGGACCGGCCCGATCGCGTCGAGGGTTCGGCGGCCGAAGACTGCGGTGGCGAGGTCCCTCGTCTTTAGACTGTATTCATAATATATATTTGGTGGAGTTTTTAACAAAAGATATTAAGGTCGAATAAAACGCACCTTGTTCCAGACGTGGTCAGGAACTTCTTTTCAAGGACAGCCCCCCTAATACCCACCCATACAAATGAAAGTAAACTCAATAAAAGTGATAGGTATCCCGATAAGGAGTTTTCAAGTACTTTGACAGTTAGTAATCTCCAATCTATCGAGTTTGGATCCGTTGTTTCTGAACGTATTGCAGTTACGGCTCTTATCTCTTATCTGCCAGTCATTATGGCAGCTAAAAGATTACTTGTGCGAAGAATAGTAGGTCTCTTTCTGAAGATCTGGGAAGATAATTCTTAGAACAGTTACGAGTAGGTTGGCAATCATGTCTACGACCCATCTGATGGAAAGTAATTTCTTTTAGACAATTTACAACATCTTTACTTATATTTTTAGGTCCTTCCATAGTACGTTTGCCGATACATTATAAGGGCCTCGAAATCGACTCAATCGAATTCCGCATCGATAAGTGTGGTCACTCCCTAAGCCACCCCCGAATACTCAATCGACACTTAGCCTTAAAAGTATTTCTGTCGCTACAAATAGACTGAGATGACAAAGATATCGTGAGAATTAACGACGATTTAAAATGGAGTTTTGTTTGAGTATTCGGCCGTATAGACACAAGGTTGAAATGTAAACATGCCTACCAAGTACCCCTACTCTTCAAAACGGCACAAAATAATTTCATAATGTATAAAGTTATAAAGCCGTATAGATCTAAATGAAGTTCGTGTATGACTCAATCATATTGGTTTAAAAATATTTGAACTTTTTGGACCATTGCCAAATATTAGGTGGACTTTTATAGAGCAGCTGGTTATGCGGTTATTGGCAAAACGTTAGGTCAGATTCTACATCATTGGTGCCTACAGTATAGCGGTGGTTTTATTTTTAATTTTGGTTGTAGTTGTACGTATGTGTATACTGCATACGACTTTATTGTCGCATTAGATAAACAATGGTTAAATGTTGTAAGTTGTTAGGAGGAGCTCGTGGCTAAGTAATAACAGCCGCGCGGGTTGAACCATCAGGTTAAGTTACGCTTACCGGGGTTAGTGGCGGAAGGGTGAACATCTTTACATACCGAGACTCCTCCGTGCCTCGGAAAGCACGTTAAGCAGTTGGTCCCGGCTGTCGTTACGGGTCGTCAGAAGCCCGAAAGTCTGACAACCAGTCTTACCAAGGGGTTTTGTGTTACCCAGTTACTGGCATGTGGAGGTCAGATAGGCAGTCGCTCCATGTTAAATACTTGTATTCAGCTGCATCCGGTTAGACTGGAAGCCGACCCCAACATAGTTGGGAACAGGCTAGGCAAATTGATTGTTGTAAGTCGTTAGGCGTTGCGGTTTCCAAAAAAGTATTTTCTAACATCATTACGGACTAATTATGTGTATCTGATTTAGGTCCTTGGTGAAAATTATTCCATAACCTTTTCCCTTAGACCAATGAAAATCCTTTTCCAATGCAAAACTACAACTTCTATATCTTTGTCACGTGAAAAAATTTAAAAGGATTGTCCGCATTTAATTTAAAAAATATATATCTTCAGCAAAAAACACGAACAAAATTGTCCGTATACTTCCTCTCAAATAATATAAGTCATATAATAACGTAGAGGTTTACGTTTCATGTCTCCTCATAATGTTTTTACGAGACCATCGCTGGAACAAAGCGCGAGTTATAATAAGTAAGCACACGGAAAAATATATAAAAGGCATTAAATGAATATTTTTATCACCCACGAGGGAACGACGTGGAAAAATAACGTGAAACTACGTTTAATAGTATTTTAAAACTTTTGCAGAGATAAGAATGCGTCATATTTTTAAGTTTAAGTTACTGATGTAATGTATTTGTTTATTACAATAAGTTATTCAGGTTTGCATAGATAATATATTAGTACCTGGTCGACCAAACTCTGCTAGGGTGAAAATAGAGAATGCTCATTTCAATAGTATAGGATAGTTCATACTAATTCCATGCAGCCATGTCATTATTCTAAGGTAGCCATCTTGTTTTAAACTTTGGGTGACCGAGCTCTGTTCGGGTGAAAATACGGAGGAAAAGAATTTTCCCAGATAAGAGATTTAGCTAGATCAATTTTTCGCCCCCACCCCTATACTGCAACTTTTTAGCGAAATCGTTAGAGCCGTTTTCGGGAACGTGATTACAAATACGTATATTAATATATATATATATATATATATTATATACATTTAAAAAAATCAGCTGTTCGGGATACATTTCGACGAGATAGACGAACATAAATGTAGGGAACAGCTGATTTTTTTTTCGCGTTTTCGGCGTCGGTGCCGTAGTGAAAGTTGTTCATAATAATGAGTACAATGAACCCTTAAGAGTTTTAGGGTAAACAAAAACTAAGGTTGTATATATATATATATATATATATATATACAAATATTGCTCATTTAGGAGTATAGGATTATGAGTGTAGGATTGTAATAATATTCTAAAGTGGTAATTTTTTTGTTTGTTTATAAGTTTGTAGGGGGTAATCTCCAGAACTACTAGTCGGATTTGAAAAATGCTTTTCGCATTAGATAGCCCCCATTCTTGAGAGAGGTTACATCATGCTACGACCATTAGGAGCCGAGCAAAAATAAAAAAGTCAGAAAGAAAGATAAGAGAAAACAATATAGTAGCGCGGACGGGTGATGCGATGCGACGCGGTGGGTCGGGGGGCAAAATTTGACGCGGAAATGTCAAGGGCAAGCTATTGAGTGATAAAAGCGGTCACAAATTGCCTCATTACCTAACATAATAATTATCGTTCACGTCCTTTAATGAGTCAAAGAAAGCCTATCGTTCAGAAATGCGATATTTATCAAAGGGAAAACATCAATGCAATCAATACACCCTACATATAAATTATCTGGAGAAAATCTTAACCCCTCGGTTTCCCGACGTCATCAAAACGTTCGTCAGCAAAAAGAACAGGCAAATAAAAAAAGGTCACACATTCAAATAGCGACTCCATTGACATTCTCGCGGAAGTGAACATTGAAATGGCTCCCGAAAATCATACAAAACAGTCGACTGTTTGCTCAAAGAAAAGGGCACCGACTCGATTCCAATTTCTTTGTAATCGATGAGCTTCGAGTTCTGGCCCAAATCATATGTAAATACAAGGTACCCTCGAATATTTGTTTAGTACGGTAAGTAAATACCTTTGCTTACTTAATGTAAGGTGCGTAGCGATTTCGGATATGAAGTCATGTTATGTTGATGTTAAAATATTTGGAATGTTCAGTATGTTCACTGTGTTAATTAAACATAACCAAAACATGTGTAAAGGAAAACATTGTGAAGCCAACGTATTTGGTGAAATATGTTGTTTAACTGTCTGGGCTATAGACGTCTCCTACCTTGCATAACTATACTTTTATTGATATGTACAAGAAACATTAAAAACTATATAATATATATTTATTTTTTGTATTATTATTTATATTATAAATGAGAAAGTGAGTTTGTTTGTTACGCTTTCACGCTAAAACGGCTTAACAGATTTGCATGAAATTTGGCACATAGATAGACCATGGCCTGGGTAAGGACATAGTATACTTTTTATTCCGATATTCCCACGGGATCGAGACTTATGCGGGTGAAACCGCGGGGCGCAGCGAGTTATTATATAATTTTTAAGATAATTTGTGTAGGTACCTTCGTGTTCTCTTGACAATACCACAAACATTGGGCGGGGCCGCACCTATATTCATTAGCCATTCTTTATTCATTACTCACGCCCCAGTTTCACACGGTTTTTACGACTAGACAAAGCACCGAGATTTCTTTATAACATTTCAGTTTAACATGAATGTAATACACACACAATCCATTCGGAATAAATTTCCTAAATGATGGAGAAGACCGCATCAAAATGTACTTTGTAGTTATGAAGAACGAAGCGGTCACACAGACAGACACGAAAATCGACTTTGTTTGATACTATTTATAAGATACAGACTGTAAGGATTTTCTTAAACTAACGTTATAAGTAGTGACTGGCCGAAGCTTCGTTTTCGCTTTTGTTTTCAGCCATGTTCGGCCAAAAAATCATCGTTCGGCCATATTTTCGTTTTCGAACCAGCCGAAGCTTCGGCCAAGCCGAAGCTTTAAAGTACGTGACGTGAATTGTCACGCGTCATTTGGCCTAGGTACTACGTAAAGCTCGGCAATATCAGGTTAATCTATACAACCAGAAATACTTACACGGAATTTTGGATCCTTTAATGGAATTATCGTATTTTATTTATTTTAAAGCCTCTATTTGCCCTTTCTGTCCCTAGGTGTAAAAAAAACAAACAAGATTTCAATGTACAGCGGAAAGAATGATATTTTTTAATGTTTCGTTTTCGGCCGAAAATATGAGTAAAGCCGAAGCTTCTTTTTCGTTTTGCCTGAAAATCCATTTTCGGTTGGATACTAGTTATAATTTAGTCGTTTAATGAAATAGTAACAGTTTTTAGGGTTCCGTACCTCAAAAGGAAAAACGGAACCCTTATAGGATCACTCGTGTGTCTGTCTGTCCGCCTGTCACAGCCAATTTGCTCCGAATCTAATTGACCGATTAAGTTGAAATTTGGTACACATATGTATTTCTGTGACCCAAACACGTACGTGTGACATAAATAAATGAATTTTGAATATTGGGGTCACTTTTAGGTGGCAAATAAGAATATTAAAATAAATATAATTCAAATTGTATCGTGTGACATATCAAATAAAGGAGCTTATTACGAGGATTTCAAATACATTTTTTAAATTATATTAAAATAAATACTTTTAAAGATATTTAATAAAATAGATGAAAATTTACCATTTAGCCCCCTTATCTCCGAAACTACTGATCCTAAAATTTAAAAAAAAATACAGAGAATAGTTCTATGCTTGTAGATTACAGGAAAACTTATAAGAAGTCTATGGTCTTAAAACAACATGGTAAATCACTCAATATTGTGCGTACAAACTTACATTTGCAGTTGGAATATATTGGGGGAACATGTTTTTCAGCTGCAATGTCAAGTTTGTTGGGATAAATTTTATTCATCCCAACTACGGAACCCTTCATTGTGCGTGGTCTGACACGCACTTGGCTGGGTTTTTTTATTCTAATATTTATCAACCTACTACATAGAAGCAAGTGTAACGGTGGGCGATTTCTCAACCCGCATGAAAAGTTTCAAGTTTTTTCCGGGAGTACCATCCTAATGTAACAAGCGTTAAACTTCTGTAACAAGTTACTGTTCTGAAAATTATTATTAAAATATTACCTACTTATGCTGTAACACATAACTAGCAAACAGACAGACAGTTACTATCGCATTTCAGCATAATATTTGCAATATTATAACCCTTATCAGACATTCACAGAGCTATATTTTTCTAATATAAGAGAAAAATATGTAACTGCAGTGGTGAGATATTTTGCATAATAATAATACGAATGTTATTTTATGACGTAGCAACGAGAGACAGAATTTTTCAAAACTCCTGCAGAATCGTAAAACTGGGTAGTTAAGTTTTCATGCGAATGAAGATACGAGGTATGATCTTGTGGTGTATAATGTGCCAGAAAATTGAGCTAGTGTTCCATTTATGGCCATTATTTTATGCTATACTCCATTTGAAATAAGATCGAAGAACCGATTTTGACTTCTATTGCGTTGGTGGCATGACAAATGGCAGCTGCAACAGTTGGTATTCTAACCACTTTTTTGGTTTTAATGCCTACGGTATAGAAGTCAGAATCGGTTGAACGGACAGTAAAAAAGGTTTGTTTAAATGTCTAATCTTATTTCAAATCGAGTATAAGTTTCTCCGACTTACTAAGAGTTTGGCTAAAACTAATAAATACCTACTCTAGTATCTGCCGATATCGAGTATTCATGATGGTATCTTTTTAACCTTTAAAAGTGTATCCTGAGGCCACTTGCAGATCCTCTGGGTCACTGACAACTCGGGCCGAGTCAACTCAACCCGTATGATAATACCAGATATTTCACTGCCAATTACGGTGATTTTTCGGTCGATGTTTTAAAATAAATCATTATGAATACCTATAGTATTGTTTTCCGAAGATTTTGGTTTTTTATTTACATAGAAAGCAGGAAAACATAACAATGCCTAGGTATTTTAATTATGATACCTATAAGTAGCCTTGGAACTACGACGTAGGCAATACTCGTAAAACCGCGAAAACAATATATAATATCTTGCATGATATCACACCAGTTGGATGTGTTCTGATTGGGTAACTCCAATAGCATACCAGCTACGCTAGGCTACGCAAAGATACATTTGGCTATGTTAGGCTAGGCTACGCTACGCTACGTTAAGCTATGCAAGGCTGTTCTAGTAACGCCGATACAAGATAATAATATTACTGAAGAGCACCGACAGTTTTCACATTCTGCAAGTAAGTGTAAGTATGACCATCAGAACATAAGAGTAAAACAATATTTGACCTACTTACGGGGGTAACAAAGAAAAAGTAGGTCCTTTACGAAGAACGCGTAACAGCTTCCATATATCATAATTGACGAAAATAAGTAATATTGTCTTCCTGGAATCACGCTCGGAATAAATGAAAAGTGATATTTTGAACGACTTCAATATCAACGGAGATAAATATTATGAGATGTTGCCAATCGATATCTATAAATAGTTGAATATTCTGAATAAAAAAAAAGAATCAAATCAGTCATCTTGTGTTTCCGGAACGGGACCCGAATGCGGCTGTTATCAATACTGTTTAATATTTGCCACCAAAACCCAATTACTGGGAAATGGATTAATTAGGTAAATAATCAATTAAAATACGTTTGAAAGTCTATGCTGGCCCATTATGTACACGATCGACTACATCCAGGATTCCCGTCGAAACACTTGCAGTCGCCGTGATTGATCGTATTAACAACGCATCGAATATTAGCTTTATTAATACGAGCAATCACGATGCTCGCACTGGTGGCAATTGTGCAATTAAATGTAGTACCATAGAATAGATAAGAATAGAAGACTCCATGCAATAAGTGAAAACGCACGCACAATAATTTATACACACATCGACATACAGCAAATTTTGCGCCCTCACGTCCCTAGCCACCGCAGGAGACGCCCTGAGCGTTGGGAATCGCAGGCCGATTCTCGGCCATCGTACGCGTGGGCTTGCGGACGGTGAGCAATGGGTAGCGGCCCGGGTCGACGGCGCGTTGTATTCCACGCGGGCCTCAAAGAGATGCCAGCACAACTGACGGGGTCCGCTAGGACCGATGCCTGCCGGGGTCGCGGGAAAGTCCGAAAGGGATACCGTGGCAACGTACAGGCAACTGAAGGAACACGGGTGGGTTTTAGTCAATAAGAGTCTGACACACCCTCCCACTCCGCCCAGAGTGGGAGAAGTTATTTGATAATTTCCCACCCAAAAAAAAGGGACTTAGTAATAACAGCAGCACGGGTCGATCGAAAGATAACCTACCCTTGCCGCGGTGGGTTTGTCGATGGTTGACCATCCATACCATATCGAGTGCCTCGGAAAGCATGTTAAGCCATTAATCCCGACTGTCATTCCTTCATTGAAGATAGTTGCCCCCTAGGTAAGCACGTGTCTATGTGTGCGTGCGCCTATTTTGCTCGTTGTATAGAGACAGCCTTCTGTACATATCTATTTAGTGTCGGTAGACATGGCAAAAAGCAACTGATTTGTGTCTAACACATAATCAGACAATGGTAGGTCTAATAATATATGTTTGCCACCTGTGTTAACCCTAATTATGCTGATGGGATCGCTTCCTAGTAATATATTATGTTAAACTGTGTTTTTTTGGTATTGATACTTCTTATATATACTAGATACTTCTTCGAAACTTAAATCCACCGAAGCTGTGTAATGGAACCAGACTCAAAGCAGCAGAGAAACGTCATCGAGGCAAAAATTCTAACCGGTTGTAGTGGGTGCGAGACAGTGTTTATACCGCGTATATACCGCGTATACCACTAATTACCCACATTTACCCTTTCCAGTTTAAGCCTGTGCAGTTCCCTGTGAGCGTATGCTTTGCGATGATTATCAATAAGTCACAGGTGCAGACACTACAGGCTGCGGGTGATGACCTCAGGACAAGCTGCTTCTGACACGGACAACAGCCATGCTATTCTGTAACCATCTCACCGTGAAAACTTGGGTGAAGTGAGCTGTCAATAGTGTCAATCCCAGTGACAGAATAGCACTGCAGCAGTGCTATTCTGTAAGCACACCGTGAAAACTTAGGTGAAGTGAGCGTGGAGTGAGCTGTCATTCCACAGGGACTGACACTATTGACAGCTCACTTCACCCAAGTTTTCACGGTGAGATGTTTACAGAATAACACGGCTATACGTTACATGCTCCCGCGTTACTAGTCCTTACTTTCTGTATATTTTGGCTGTTGAGAACAAAACTAGAAACGTACGTAATATATAGGGAAGTTTTATAAAAATGTAGCTGTATTTGTTTGTGGTGTAGATGTTTTTTTTTTAAACTTCTTTTTTATTATTGTAGTATATTGTGGTGTCTTACTACTTCCACGTAAACGAAGTCGCGGGCAGAAGCTAGTAGATAATAACATCCCTGGTAGAATATAATATGAAGTAGCACAACCTTTTCATAAGGGCTTTGCATAGTTAAAATGAACAATGAATTTGTTAAAGAGTCTTCCATTACACACTAACCGGACCACTTACCACACGATACGTAATGAAAACTGATCTTAAATATATAGTAATTAAGTAGGTACATACATCTAGACCAAATCTCAAGAAATTTATTAACTTTATGTTCCTCTAAACTAGTTTAGAGCATCGTTCAGAAATCTTAAGAAGACGGTAAAGTTAATCTTAACCAATGAAACTGAATGCGCTCAGCACATCATGAACCGCGTTTAAGAGCTGTCAGTGTCAATATTCCACAACAATGATGACACTGACAGCTCTTGAACGCGGTTTAGATATGCTGATCGCGTTCAGTTTCATTGGTTAAATTCGCCCTTACTGAGTATGATGCTTCATCGTACTGTTCTGGGTTGCTACATTAGCGGTTCTGGTTAAACCGCTTAAGCTGTACCTACCACATTCACTTAACAATATTTTTAATCAAAACTTATAACAAAAGCAACACCTAAATGGACCCTGTGGAACTGTTTCGTTAAGAATTCCCGTCGTATTAAACTTGTACGCGAGTTTTTCGGAACTTATAAATTGTTCCGAGGAATTTCCGAGGTGTGTACAAAAACTACTCCAATACAATTTAGGTTGCTTACGTATTCGGATTAAGTTATGTACGGACGTTGGTATTGTTTATTTTGAGAAAGAATAATTGGTGGACTAGCGAGTATTTAATGACTCGAGATTTGTAACTTATTAGTCCTTTTACAAATATAGTTAGTCATTATACTAAATTGCCCTTGACATTAACTGCCCTTGGCCTTGACCTTGACCGTTACTGTCAATTACAAAAACACACGAGAGTTATTGTGGGGGAGCGAAATGAAAATTCGAATGACGTTGTTTCGACGTACGCTGTTTCGAAAAAAATTGCGAGTGGTACGCCAGTTCGAAAACCACAAAGGAAACGAACTTACGAACCCGTTGAATCACGATTCCTAGACAAATAAACATAACAGTGAATTTTGATACTAGCGTAACATTCAGAAAGCTTTTCATCATCAGCGTGTTCGCGATAAAGTCATTCGATAAAGCGGTTTTCGATTCAATGTGTTTTCGAACTTGCGTACCACTCGCATTTTTTTTTGGAAACAGCGTCATTCATATCACTACCGACAGTCGTGGGACACCGGTTGGAACGAAGTTTCTTTCGCTTTTGCACACTCGGCAAATGAGAGCTAGAACGAAAAAAGTGACCGAAAAAAGACAATTTTGTTACGAGACCGAAAAAAGTGTAACACTTTAACCGCCACAACACTTTTGTTGCTAAACAAAATTGTCGTGACGCGCAAAATGTTAAATTTTTTTCGGTCTTGCTCTCATTCGCCAAGTTTGTTGTGTAAATGATGCAATTAAAACAAGGTCTTTAGGAAAACGATTTTGCTTATTTAACGTTACATAAATATTATTCACTAGCTTAGCTTTCAATCCATAAACGTGCATTCTCACTACATCTAGCTAGAAACCGTATTCACACTCAGACTTCCTACGTTAAAACCCTGGAAGCCCAAAAATAAATAAGTACTATTATCCCCTAAGCGTGAATTCGTGGAGATTCGTTTAAAACGAACATTCCCGAGCGTAGTTTAATTTCAAGACAGTGAATCGTGTATTTGCTGATGCGGCAAATAGGCACTGTTGGAGTGACATCCTGTTGTGAACAAAAATACGAAGTTTTTAATTGGTCAGTCAGTTTATACGTAGTTTTGTCCTTCGATAGTTTATTACGAGGTTTGTGTAGGAGTTCGCTTCCGCTGAGGGAGAAAGGGAGAGCAAGGATGTGGAAAATTATTGTCGTTGTGTGTTGCCTTATGTTGCATTAAAAGAGGATGTTGTTCTAGAATTCTACATAGCTACTATAGCAACCCTGTGTAATAAAACAAAAAGATTTTTAGAGAGAGAATATTTCAGGCGTAAAACAATGCTGACAAGATTTGAGGAGACTCGTAAAATCTGGAGTGGGTTTTAATGAGATTGGCGCAGTGGCTGATCGATTGTCTTTATGTGCTGAGATTTGTGTCTGTGGACCTGCAGTGTTGTTCCAGAATTCCTTATTTTTTTGACTCTTTTCACGTTTTGCATCGTTCTCACATGTATAACTTCAACATGAATGATGTAACCAATATTTTGTAACCATATCATGATTTAAAAGAGTGTCCGTGGAGTTCCGACCCCCTTGATAATTCAAAAGTGCCTGTAATTGTTTTATTTGAAATAAAGACTTTGAGTTTGAGTTATGTGCCATTGTTTAGAGTCAGCTTGTGTGTGTTGTGTAAATTGAAGATTGATTTAAATAGTTGTTTAGTCAATATTTTCAATTTTAGGTATAGAAAATTACTTATGTAAAAATAAGCCTTACTATTTATCAGTGGCGAAGGGTGAGTTTATGAGAAAGGTAAGCCGGAGCAAAAACAAAAAAAAAAAAAAAAAAAAGCTTACCTAGCCCGGACGTGGCGCACGTAGTCCAGTTACCTAAAATCTGTGACTGACTTCCTGGCTTCAGTCTTCTATAAGCAGATGTCTTCAGTCCACCTTTACCATACGTATAAGCACTGATAGGATTGAAACAGTGTCTTGCAAGTAGGTATAATAAAAGTGGCTTTGAAAAAAGCCGTTTGTGGTGTGATCAGTGTGATGACGTTGACGTATGATGTCTACTAGACAAAACTACTTAACTAAAATACTACTGACTTATTCTACTTATAATACTACTTATACTCTAAAGCTATTCATCTATTCTTTCGTACAAAGTAAGTACGCTAAGACATTTATCATAAAAACCGGGATGATTCTTAATTTTTAGCAATAAATGTTTTTCTATAGAAAAAATGGCTAGATCAGATAATCGTTCTTGTTTTTGAGAATTACGCAAGTACGTATGAATTCGCTTCAAAGCCGAAACCGACAAAAATAACAATCTAAAACTATTAATGCCGCCATCCTACTAATAACTTTTCAAATCTACTCTAAAAAAGTAATTTCAACTTGCTAATCTATCGACTTACCACAAATTCCTCATTACAACGACGGCGAACGCACAATTTCACAACAAACTCACGATTATCCAATTCCAATTGTTACACTAATACTACACTAATAACTTATATGAATACAACGAACAAAATGCTAATTAACTACAAGTATCAACAAAATTAAAGGTTATAAATTCTATTATCTATTTACGTCAAACGTCGACTAACAAATTATTGCGAGCGTGGAGCGATGTTTGTCCCTCCTCCATTCCCGAACCAAACCGAACGCTTACGAAATTCAGCGAATGGATTCCTACACTCAATCATAACTCGACTTTTTACGGCTTACTATTGCCTCAAAAAACAGCGTGTCACGTGACCTGAAGTGACGTCATGACGAGATTATTTTGTATAGAAATTTAAGTTTTCATAACCCGGGCGGACAACGAGTTATACTGGAGGCACTAGAGCAAAATTGGCGCGCACTTTAAATGTTTTGTTTTCGTTGGAATATAAAGACAATTTTTTTAATGTAGGTTAGGGTTTTGTAATACTTTAATTTTATGGTGTAAGTATTAAATAATACATTCAGTGTGATTATTAAACACTGCTGAGAACTACTGACTGTCATAATTTCCTAAGGGAAGCCGACAGGAATTGGGTTATTGGTTAGCTGCGCCCCTGCTATTTATATTTGCATGCCAAAATATGGCGAAATGTGTCTTCACACAAGCATTAATATATAAATTCAATATTTATTTAACACCTTTGTATTGCCGCATTTAAAGCAAATATATGTCTTTGACTTTGACTTTGTGGCTTCTTCGTCTCCTAGTTTGGGGGTCACCGGTCAATCTGTTGTTGTACTATCTAGTTATTAATAAATCTATACATCTATATCAATACAAATAAATAAAATTGAAGTGTCTGTTTGTAATTTCAAAATAACAGCATATGCAAATGCATAATAAAGTATACGGTACTTATAACAAAAAAGAAAAAAAAAACTTTTTTCAGTTTGTTTGTTCCGGCTAATCTCCGAATCGGCTGGACCAATTTAATCTTCTTTTCGAGTCGATCGTACTTTTTAGATTACTTGTGTCCACTGGCATTGATTGCAACAATTACGATCTTGTAGTAACTATCGAAGTAATTGAAAAATAAGACTACTTACTTTACAATAATTCTATATTCGATATACAATTTTGATCAACGATACGTCACACAAATCCTACATTAATGCGAACTTTAGGTGTAAACGTAACCGCTCGTTGACCTGATTCCGACTCACCTGATTAATGTATTTCCCTCCACAAAGGACAAACGGGAAACAGGTATTTATTGAAGCACATATGCGTCGAACAATCATTACTATTGAACAGCCGATCTCCCGAACTATACAATACATATTAATAACTGAAAAAGTAAATAAAAAATAACGGAAACAGTTGGAAGCGACTATTAATTTATCAATGTCGGCCACGTTTAAGGGCCGAACACACGGAACACAATCACACCACAATGACGTCACGTGGACGGCGGCAAATCTGTATGAAAATGAATAGTTTCAAAATTCAAAATATTTTACTTCACATAAACCTACATGGGCTTTTACGAAACGTTAGAAGCTAGGTGCACGAGGAGCTCGTGGCTAAGTAATAACTGCCGCACGGGTCGATCCATCAGGTTAAGCTACGCTTGCCGGGGTTGGTCTGTGGATGGGTGACCTTCTTTACATACCGAGACTCCTCCGTGCCTTGGATAGCACGTTAAGCCATTCGTGGATCTTTGACAGTCGTTACGGGTCGTCAGATGCCTGAAAGTCTGACAACCAGTCTTACCAAGGGGTATCGTATTACCCAGTTACTGGGTTGTGGAGGTCAGATAGGCAGTCGCTCCATGTAAAATACTGGTATACAGCAGCATCCGGTTAGACTGGAAGCCGACCCCAATATTGTTGGGAAAAGGCTAGGCAGATTGATTAGAAGCTAGGTGCACGGTTCCAATTGGTCGTTTCCTATAGAGAAGAGCCAGCAAGAAACTCGGTTACTCTTTTAAAAATAATTGGCTTTTATAAATAACAGGTATGGGAGGACAGGGTAGGTCTTTCAAGAAGTTCCACAGTTCTTCACACGGACCACATTTGGTCGTCAAAATCAACCGTATGGGGGATACCGACCACGTCAGAGACACGTGGCAGCCACAACGCAACCACCAGCGAGACCACGCACTAGCGGCAATGGCTACAAACACTAGCCACAACGTAACCACATCGTAACTTCTAGCAACAACGCGACCACATTGAAATTTTGTACGAGTAGTGACCACAACGCAACTGCAAGAAGCTGCAGCGACACTGTTCACATGTAACCACTACTTGTGTGGTTGTGGTACGTGTGATCGGGCCCTTATTCGCAGACTTCGGTCGGATAGGTCGCCATATTATTTCGGTCGCCATATTTCTTTGCCGGCTCATAATTAATGAGAGCTTTGATTTGCTTTGAAAGTAAATGTATTGGTAAATGTACTGTATCGGCGACGTATTCTTTGTTATCGTGTTATTTATTATGATGGCGAATGCGTTTGGTTTACAAAGCGAGGGGTGTACATACATAAACGGTTAGGCGGGGAGCTATACAAAGGCAATGTATAATTTCATTTTCTTTTTTAACTTTTCATTTAAATTATAATATTTTGTTTTGGTATAAAATATGTGATCTGTTCATCACGTATATCTGACAAATAAAAAATTGAACTACTTAAATGAATACATTTAATTAACTTCCGGACGGCGAACGTTGCAAATTATATGCTAAGAGCTTCGTCAGTCAGCTGTTCACCACTCAGCGTAACACATTCAGGGCAATTCATTATTAATCAAATTAACACCATACGTCAATTTGCAGTGTTATAGCAATTTTATAAAATGGTCAAACGTTGACTGTTGTGATTTTTAATATCCGGGAAATTTAAGTTCATAGTTATTGTGCTGGATTATTCCACCTTGCCCCACCAACTTGTCCCATCAGTGCGACTAAGTGGAATAATCCAGCAAAATAACTAAGAACTTAAGTGTCCGGATTCTAAAATCACACGCGTCTGCTGCGTTCCCTTTTTGGTGGGGCAAAGTGGAATAAATCCATTTTGATTAAAAAATAATTTCTTACTGTGACATAACATACCTACATTTACCTTTATGACCTCTATTTTCTTCTTTCTTTTGATTAATTAACAGTTGTATGGCGGTTGTATCGAAGTATTTTACCTAATGAGAGCCTACTGCTCACTTTTTCCTCATACTTCGATGCCTTAATCATTACGTACTTCCCTTTTCCTCGTTGGCAACCATAGAGCCGGAGTTTTTGATCATCATAATTATTAGCAAAATAAACGTCTTTTCTGGCCTCTATAGGCTAAAAGGAAAATGCTATAATAACTACGCTGTTGTTATTAACAGGAGGAAGTTGCTGCCAATTCCTTTGACGTTATACCTTAATTGCCTTTTGCGACATGAGTAAAATGGGAATGCATACAACCGGTGATTTCTTTATGGACGGTTAAAACATGAAATACTAAATCAAAACACTGGACTTTTACTAGCGCTTGTTAGTCGAACAACCTATAGGTAGTTCGACTAACAAGTCCAACATGCAATACATACCTGCAGTATTAGGCGTAAATTTGGAACATCAAGTTTTAGAAGAAGTTCGGCGTCGTCTGTGGCGGCATCTACATCGCCACATGTGAACTACGCATCATATTGAAGTCATGATGGTCGGGCAGTAGCCCACCAAACACAACACCTGTCTGGTCGGAGGATCTTCCCTTTTCTATGGAGGATGCGTGAACTTTATACCCCTCATACATCTATATCTGGTGACACCGACGTGATATGCCACCTTTACATACCTGTGTATCAGGCTGTATCTAAAGCTCTTGAATTGAAAATAAAATTAACGCCAAATTTCTGGAAAACTGATTATTTTTAACTATCCTTTTAAATTTTTTGGTTTGAGATGATGTTTGGGTTGCTATCTCCCGGACTACACAGTGTTAACAGTATAATGAGAGTTGGGAATATGTTCTTAAGGATATTAACGTTTTCCCGTTTCGATAGGATATTAAAAGTCTGATCAATATTTACGTATCTTTAATTGACGGGTGCTGCCATTGAATGCAAAGAAAAAGCAATTGTTTAGTATATTATATTTGTTTAATTTGAAAACCGCCTGAGCGTGGTGGGTGGTTGGATTGCCAACTCAAGTTTTTATTTTATTGGAAATAAAATCATAGGTTTATATTTGGCTAAACATAAAAGATAGGTAGATAACTGCAAAACTGCGGTACATAGCGTCCGCAATTTACCGTCAATTGACGTCACTGAAACTTTATTTAATAAGAAAGGAGGTAAATTCGTTTATTGTTCACAAACAAAACGCACATTACACAAAAAAAAAACTTAAAATACACACATATAAATTAGTCAAAAGCCTCGTAACCCTTGTGAATTTAAGAAGGTAAGTTGGTTTGTTTTCCTAGAGATCGTTTTTTGACACCGTTAAGTGTTTTATCGATGGTCATACCCCGATGCCATCATTTTCATGACGTCATGTGGCGGCCATCGCTCTTCTATGAAACCGTAGTTTAAGTACGTCCGTTTTTCATAATTTCTTCTCTTTTTTTACTAAGAGTAATAAAAAGAAATGTTGGCATTAATTTAAAGGAGTTCAAGGCTGTAATTATGTTTAGATGTATTCCTAAGTAATGAATTCCAAGAAATTCTCGCCAAAAATACGTTTTTTCCAACAAAGAAAATCTACCTACAGCTACGAAGTACAAGTCTTCAATTCTTCGTTCAATAAAAAGTTCTGATAAGTACAGTAACATTGTATACAAAAAAAAATCATTGTTTCCATTGTACATTCAGAGGGACGCAATGTAATGAACTGTCGGGGCAACTTTTTTCAGAACAATGCCTGAATTTAGATGATTAAAATGCCGGGAGCAATGATAATTCTTTGTTAGCGAGCTGTTGCAAAACATTCGCGTTCACACTTCCATTCATTCCGTTCAAATAATTGAGCAATTTGGTGTTTGACAAAACAATTAAAACCTGTCACACTGGTGGTTAGAAACTTGAAATTTTGACAGTAGTTACGATAAGCATCGACAATTATGTTTAAGTCCCACCATATAACAGCGAAGCGAACCAATTGCCATCAACTCGTTTTTTCAGGAGGAGGAGCGCAGAAGGGCGTGTCAGACTTTCACTGACTAAAACCCATCCGTGTTCCTTCCGTTGCCTGTGTGCCGGGGCCACGATATCCCTTTCGGACAAACTCACAACCCTGGCAGGCATTGGCCCTAACGGACCCCGTCCGTTGGTGCTGACTTCTCTTTGAGGCGCGCGTGGAACACAACGCGCCGTCGACCCGGGCCTGGTCCTTATCGGACGGCGAGCTACCCATCGCTCACCGTCCGCAAGCCCGACCTGGACTCCATGCTCTGTTGTAACAGATCATCCATTTAGGAAAACTTTTAAAACTCTTCTCCTAAAGAGGTGAAAAAGGGTATGGAAGTTTGTATGGACGATGTAACGAACAAAATAAACAAAAAGAAAAAAGAACAAATTTTGTGTTCTCGATTTCGTTAAGGGAGTGGACGATGGATCGAATCGTTTTCGAGTATCAATGACGCGTTAAAATTTGTGACGTGTGCCGACGATGAAGCTATTTGCAGTGGAATGGCAATCACCAATCGGCATTTCGAGAAATTTGTTGTGATTATTGCAGTATCGATCGTCTTTTGTAACAAAGGGAAATAAGGAGAAATTCTTTTAGAGATGTGTGATAAATAATAATTGCAGCAGAACAGTTCTTATTACCCCATGAATACATACATACATATTATAACATCCTGTGTTTCCCCGTAGGCTTAGGCAGAGGTTTACCTATAGTTCACCCACAATCCACATTGCTCCATTTATGTTTAATCCTATGTAATACCCCTTTAAGTACAGGATTTACTGCGACTTATTTCAACTTATTATTTATATGGAATTAAACAATCCTTATTTTAATTTGGTTGAATTAATCTTCCTATTATAAAAATGAAATATAAATATGTTTAAACAATTAATGTTTGTATAAGCAAACCTATTTTCATCAACCGGGCACAAATTCAGACTCTGGGCTGCTACTGAGAAATTCCTGATGGAAAAACTCAATAACACTTCACCCAACCTGGGAATCCAACCCTCGACTTCATGCTCATCAGCAGCGCAAAATGTAGGTACCTATTAATAAACCCGCCACAAAAACAATACACAATTCCGTTAGCAGTCAGTTCAGCTATCAAGATTGAAATTAACTAGGTAAGGTAGGTAAGCTCATACCAAAACGAGAGAAGAATTTTAAAATTTTCGCGCAAGCATAATAGTTCGACTACTTTGTAAATTTAAGCCATAAAATTCCTCAATTAGGCAGCATAAAAATATGACAGTCTCATAAACCTGCATGGAATAAAATATTTTTTCGACAAAATTTCCCAAAACATGCAAAAGTTTTTCATAAAAAAAAGCATACCTACCGCAATTTAATTACCATCCCACGAGGCCGGAGTTGTCAACAGGATAACTAGCAAACGCAAAACAAAAAAAAAAAACTAGAAAATACTCGGAAATTATATTACAAGATGCGCGGAACAAAACAACGTACTTTGTTAGGACGAAAACTAAATAATTATAATTAATTTCACGTCTTGGTACTCTGCTTTTGTTTATGTGCTCTGTGACTCGCCTAAATCTTAATTATAGAAATGAGAAAAGAAAATCAGGTTCTTCTTTAGACAGGCTGGTTTTGAATATTTAATATGAGTAGGCCCATGTACGAGTATCAGGGTTCCCCGTGCCTAAAGGGTGCCAACGGGACCTTATTACTAAAGTTCCGCAAACCGTCCATCCGTCTGTCACAGGGCTGTAGGTATCTTTTGAAAAGTTAGACAGTTGAAATTTTCACAGAGTGTGTACTACTATGCTCACTATAACATCAAATAATAAAAATAAAAATTAAACGGGTTGGGTATACAAAAAACGCGTTTTTTTTCTCGATCTTAATAATTGTAATAACTTATTGTAAGGTGGAACCCTTCATGCTCGAGTCCGACTCGCACTTGGCCGGTTTTTTTTTCTTCAAATGTATGCACATGCCGTTTTTTCATAGTAAGTACAAGATATTCCTACACCGAATTTCATCAAAATTCGTCCTGCTTTTGAGCCGTGAAAACGTAACAAACAGACTGACAGTTAGAGATACTTAATTTCACATTTAGTACCTGGTCGACCGAGCTCTGCTCGGGTGAAAATAGAGAATGCTCATTTTGATAGTATAGGATAGTTCATACTAATTCCATGCAGCCATGTCATTATTCTAAGGTAGCCATCTTGTTCTAAACTTCGGGCGACCGAGCTCTGCTCGAGTGAAAATACGGAGAAAACGAATTTTCCCAGTTATAAAACCTAACTAAATCGATTTTTCGCCCCCGTAAACAGACTTTCATCGAAATGGTTAGAGCCGTTTTCGAGTACGTGATTACAAATACATACAAATATTACTCGTTTAATAGTGTAGGATACTAGGTAATTGAATTTAGGGAAAGTTTATGTTGTTTAACAGGATGTTTCCTGCAAAAGCAACATAAAAAAAGAAAAATGTCATACATAAATATTCCAAAATCTAAATTCTAAACATACTCGTATTTGTAATAGAACGACAGCACCATTTGTTATAGCATATCACGAACCTGAAGTTAAGAGTTACGACCCGATTCTGTATTCAACCGCAAACATTGCAAGTACAGAACTGCGTTACTCGTATACTGCGTTCTGTAGAATTCCTGCTTTATGTGATGGTTCATAAGGCATTTGTGCTGAATAATTGGTCATTTGTGTTGCACAATTGGTCATATGTGTTGCACAATTGGTCTTAGTGTTGTACAAATAGTAATTAATTCACGCTACATCTGTTTGATATAAACTGACTTACGACTTCGATATATGAGAGCCTTCCTGGTAAACAAGTAGGCAGTAAGTTCATCAATCAATCAAATCTCACCTTTCAGATTTTAGTTCATGTCATAGAACCATTTCCCACCCTATTAGTCACCTATGCTGTGACCAATAGGGTGTGGGTGGGGTGTGTGTAGGGTGTGTGTGTGTGTGTGTGTGTGTGTGTGCTGTGTGTGTGTGTGTGTGTGTGTGCTGTGTGTGTGCGCTTGCCTATGCTGCAAATCGACAATACTTTTGGGCGTCTTTAAAATAACTTACGAGACGCCCAAGACGACCATTTTATTTTTCATTTGGAGCACAAAGCATGTCCGAGTTTACTGCCACTAGTGCCCTCGTGTGAAAGTGTTAACTTTACTTACAACTCTAGTTCCCATAAAGCAGAAACGCGAAACGCATACAAATTATTTAGAAATAATATAATTTTATCTCTTTCATGTAGACGGCTTTACGATCTAGGCAATATAACTCACATTCGCTTATCTTTACGCGTAACTCTAAACATGTAACATACAAAAGCAATTTTGAGGGAGCCAGTGAAACATACGACTTGACAAATTGACGGGCCAACGCGCTACTATTGCGTTCGCACGACAAACTATTTCATTTGTCCGGTTTATAGCCCGTAAAGTTACGTAATAGGTGGGTTACAAACGAGACTCGTCCTGCGGTGACGATAATATATTGTTTATTTTTGTCTGTGGTTATTAGGTTACCGATATGTTATTTATCACTTTCGGGTGGTTGGCATGCTCGGCGCGCGCGGCAATGCGTGTATTGCCTCCTTATTGCGAATATTCTGCCAATATTTTTAGTGTTTCATACCGAAATTGGAAAAATGGTACACTATTAGTATCGTTTTGGCGTGTGCCTGACTTGTTAATGTTACCATCTCTTTGTCTTGGAATATTTTCACGATTTCAATGACTGTCAGTTCAAAAATGCATATAAACATTTGCGCGTTGCTGAGTAACTTACAAAGAAGCTTTTCTTTGTAATACTTAATATATCTAGTATGAGCTACTTAGCTTTTCGTGGTACTACTTAGTTTTACTTTGTTCTAAGTAAAAGTAAATGGCTTATGCTTGTGTAATCGGTATCAATATAGGCCATGTTGATTCAGTTGGAGACTTCGCACCTGCGTATTGACTCACAGAGATTAAAGTCCAGCTTATTACTGTTTACAAGGACTGTATGTAGTAAGTAATTGATTTAACCCAATTTGGTTTCAACGAAAAGCAAATAATTGAATGAAATATATTAACAGATATTTTTGGCTTTTTATTTGTAGATAGCTGATATTTGTGATTGAATATTTACTGTAGGACAGAAATAGTAGATTGATTGCCTAGGGAGCAAACAACAATTTTAAGGCAAGAGAGTTTCTTCGAATCCAGAGCGGAGCAAAGTAGAATGCTAAGCGCAGTGAGGGATTCAAAGAACGTCTCTTGAGCTTAAAATTTTGTTGCTCCCGAGGTGAACACTCTACTTTTTATCACATTCTATGAGAAAAAAAAAAGTGTGCGGTCCGAATCCCGTCAGGAACGAAGTTCTTTCTCGTGTGATTTAAAACAAAAACAAAATTTGACTTTCATTTTGACCAAATTCACACTTTCTCTTTCTCTTGCCGGCCTGTTACTTCTTCATACAATGTTCATGATTGATCTCTTTGATGATTGGAACTTTTACTAACAATATCCACATTCCAAATTCAAATCATTTTTAGTCCCTAGGGATTAAAAAGCTATTTAAGTCCCTGTTTACGAAGAAAAAATTAGCTTTTTTGAATAGATGTGATAAAAATGGATTTACCAATAACTTAGTTATTGTTTTAGCGATCTATTGGCTCATCCTTATTAAGGATACTGGAAAGGACATTATTTTTCAGTTTGAAAACTCAGATAAAGAAAAGGAAACACCGGGAAACTTTCTTCAGATTCTTATCAGGGAATCCTACATTTCGTATTTGCCAGTTTAGTTACTGTCTAATGCTTTGCCTCAACACACCGGAAAGTTGAGTGGTCAACGCGATGGCTAGGTAAATTATTGGTCACGGGTTTGAGAATCGCTAGTGTCAGTATTTTTAAGGCATATAAAATATATTTCAAAATCTAATCAGTACAGGAACTTTTGAATTGTCAAATGAGTTGAACATTCAGAAAAATGAAGCTAGTTATCCATTCCAAAGTGTAGTAGGTTCCAATGGAGAAGAACTGGCAAGAAACTCAATGGACACTCTTTTAAATAATATTGTTACAAAGTTATTGTGTTATTAGTTACACCATTAATGTTGAATTAATAATTATATACTAGTAGCGCCCCACGGTTTCGCCCGGATAAGTCTCGATCCAGTGGGAATATCAGAATAAAAGTATTCTATGTCCTAATCCAGGTCAAATACCAAATTTCATCCAAATTCGTTCAGCCGTTTTAGCGTAAGATAAAGATAATTTATTTGTCAAAAACATGAGTACACAAATTTTACAATTAAATTATATTTCATAGTCATGTTTTGTTCAAACGGCGTACAAATATAAGTAGGTAGGTTATTCAATTTAATCAAATAACCATAAATTTATCCATTATTCAAATAATTAACAGCCCAAATACGCACGTTACATTATAAAACTGATTTACATCCGTCACATCACATTCAAATCCAGTTGAAAACCAGCGTCAGGCACTTATTGTTGTCTGGCATTTTTGCTGAACTGGGCATTTTTCGCGCAGCCGTGAGTCACACTCCCCTGCTAATTTCTTACATCGCATTTTACACTTTTTATTTTATTTTTTATCTGCTGTATAAATTGTGTGCTTTTTAGTCTGTTTAACACACATAAATGTATTTTCTTTCTTTTCTTTCAAGTTAAAATTCAAAAATTAAAATGTACTACATCATAGTGTCAAAAACTCATAATAATATAATAAAATTAGTCAATTTATTGTCAAAGTAATTAGGAATAAAGAATTATAAGAATTAGATTAATTTATCGTTCAGAAAGCGTAACAAACAAACGAACAAACTCACTTTTGCATTTATAATGTTAGAACGATGTTAAAAAGACGTGAAATAATAATTACTCTATCAAATAATTATACCTACTCTATGAATTCTGCTTTTTCTTTACAATACCTTTCATTACTCACTACCCTAGTTACTATAACATTTTTTATTTACAGCCGCCTTTTGTACTATGTAACAAGAATATTTACGCATTAAAGCATTTTATGAGAGCGACGCGGGTGTCAGTGACTTGCCTGTAACAAATGGAGCTTTGATGGAACAGGTGGTACCTACTCCCTGCTATTGTGAGTCAGTATATCACGGTGATGTTTATGTTGATTTAGTACGTGCTCTGGTTTTATTTTGATTAATGTTAGGTAGTGTATTACATTTTAGATGGTTAGGATTATGTTGGTTAGGTTTAGGCTTTGCACGTCACATTTATGTCAACAGTTTGTGTAAGTGATATTACTAGGTTTTTGTCCGTATGGATTGAGAAGCCATGTGTCATATTTAAACGCGGGTACTACCAATCATCATCATTATCATCATTTCAGCCGAAAGACGTCCACTGCTGGACATAGGCCTCCCCCTAATGGGTTTGCCATAATCGGCACGCTTGGCAGGCGGGTTGGCGATCGCAGTATGGTGTTAAATTGCATAGAGAACTGCCCATTCTCTAGTATGTTCCTTAGTCGCCTTTTACGACTCCCACGGGAATATATGGGATGGTACTATTCTTACCGTACTAGCAATATTTAGTAGTAAATTAGCCAATTTTGTCGGCCCGATCCTGGAATTTTAAGGTGGCTTCTCAATTCAGATGGTCTTAATTGAGGAGCCACCTTAGAACTCGAAAACTAGCCGACGCGCGACGGATAATTTTGAAAGTTTGGTAGGATTTAGTAGAGTTTATGCGTAATCCGTACAAAAAAATGGATTTTGTACGTCTGTATTTAAGATAACAACGTAAAATTTTAATTTATACACTTAAGAGATTGTAGGATTTTTTAGTACATCATCGTGGATCGACATAGCTACCACCTAATGTTTAAGGAATCATTCATTCATAGACTTATATATGTTGCAGTCAAAACTCTTAACCAGTCAAAAGTACTATTGACTAGCAAAATCAGTCAAAACTGCTTTTGACTGAACAGGTTGGTCAAAAGTGGTTTTGACTGAAAATAATTGGTTATTAGTACTTTTGACTGCAAATTTGAGGTTAAAAGTACTTTTGACTGACGCTCTTCGTCAAAAGTAGTTTTAACTGCAATAAAGCATCAGTCAAAAGCACTATTAACTCGTTCGATGTGAATAAAAAAGATATTTATTAAATGTGAAATCGTTTATTACGAAAAATTTGGCATTACTATCAATACAAAGAAAACATACACTTCAAAATTGTCATTCAAATAGGTAATCAGAAAATTCACAGGTTATAAAAACACAGTACCTATTTTACGTTAATCGCTTTTCTTAAATAATTTTAAACTTTAATTGAAATTTAAAAAAAACAAAACTTAACTCGTGATAGTATAATGAGAACCTTGTAAATTATATATGTTTTACTTATTACACATTATTTATGCATCTTAACTTTTTAAGAGTTTTGACTGATACAACCAGTCAAAACCACTTTTGACGGAATCACTTAGTCAAAATTACTTTTAACCAGCTCCATTGGGCAAAAGTACTTTTAACTGTTATTTTAGTCAAAAGTATTATTGACTAAAGCATACGGTCAAAAGTACTTTTGACTGATTTTGCTAGTCAATAGTACTTTTGACTGGTTAAGAGTTTTGACTGCAACATATACATCTGCATAGGGTTGCAGGGGGTTGGGGTTGGCCTTCTGTCTAACCAGATGCAGCAATGTTGTTATGTCATCATCTGTCTGGGCTTTTCAAATTATGTTGGGGTCTGTTTCCAGTGTAACCGAATGCAGTTGAATACCAGTATTTTACATGGAGTAACTGCCTATCTGAGTTCTACAACCCAGTTACTGGGTAACATGATACCCCTTGGTAAGACTGATTGTCAGACTTGACCCGTAACAACTGTCAAAGATCTACAAATGACAGCCGGAACCAACGAGTTTAATGTGCTTTCCGAGGCCCGGAGCTACAAACGCACATTTAACCTTCTTTAAGAGGCCAAACCTCTTTACTGTCGCCATGTCGTTTCTAAAATCTATTAGATTCTACGCCCGCTAGTGCCATAACCCCGAATCTACTTCGTGGCAATTTTAATGACCCACTTCCAAATTCTACAGAAACTTCCATACTGGCATTCCTGAACACATCAGATAAAGTTTGGGGCTCAATGTTGACCTCATGAAGTTTTCCCACAGTGCAATCAACAATGCTCTTACGCCCGGCTTGGACCACAAATTATGTCCATTGCTCCAATACAAACTACTTTAATGAAGCTCTTGCATACAAGGCGGGTAATGGATGTAATTTTCTAAACGTTGGCCTACATGCTTGCAGAGCCAGAAGAGTTATTTTATTATCTAAGGTAGTTTTATATTGATGCTGGGAAATTTTTACCTGACTGCAGCGAAGCTCAAAAGGAGGGTAGGTAATGTTTTTGTACATCAATTTTAGCACAGCACTAAGATGTGTTTGGTTTCCTATGTATCAAGGATGAATAAACAAAGTGGCTGTTATTTGAGCTTCGCAAATATAAATACTACTTACATGAAACTTATTCTAAGGTAAGATGACGATTATCTAAGAAGATAACCTAGTTTGAAGAAAACACTATTTTCTTGCTGACACTTTTATTCAAACGACGACTGGCTCTGCACTACATTTTACCATTTAAAATGGCTTTAGCTCCACCTTGAAATAACGATAATATCATAACCATTATTTAGGCTGCCAATACATGACGCTGGAGCCGCACCGGCGCCGGCCCACATGTTTGTGTATTCGAATGAATATCGCCTGTATACGGCGCCGCGTAGATTTTACATTTCATTCTGAGTTGTTTTGAAATTGTTTCATCTTGCGGTCCAGCGCCGGTGCGGCTTCGGTGCGGCTCCGGCGTCATGTCCAGGAAGCCTTATTTTATGCCAAAATAAAATAATACATTCAATTGCCATATTGAAAATACAATTAAAAGGTTGTTACAATAATAAAATCATTTGTAATTTAACAGTGTTTCCACAGTGGATATTATAATTTGGTATTAAATAAATACATATTTTTAAATGAAATCAAATAAAACACGACATCTAGTATGTGGTGAAACGTTTCAAATTACTCTCAAATTCATGGTAATGCTTCATTAAGGGGTCACTTAGTAGTATATGGGATGCCGGGAGCCCTCGCGGAGGGCTCATTTTAAATGTAGGTTTTTCTTCGCGAATATTTACATATTTATTTATTTATATTTATATGTACTTTATTGTACACCAGATTATACCTTACATAAAGAAAAAGTAATACACTATAAAATATACAATGGGTGGCCTTATCGCTTACTGCGATCTCTTCCAGGCAACCTTGCGAATACAGCATTATAAACCGTTGACCGTCCGTTAAGTTTAGCGCAAACATAATGCCGGTAACCTTCCCGGTTCACTTCCAATATGTATGGCCGCATGGCGTATGAGTTCTATGAAAAGTGGGTGGAGGCGGAAGTGTTAAAAATAAACGAACATCTGAATAAATTCACTCGGTAAATCACTGTTTAAGGCACCTATCCCACCGTCGATGAGGAAGCGACTCGCTTTCAACGATTTTCTCACTTAATAGCTCCTACACACTATGCTGGCGGCATGACCGCTGGCACTGCCGCTGGCCCTGCCGTCGGGCAAGCTGCGGCGCCCCCAGCCCTGCCGCACAAAGCCGCACAAAGGCTCGCAAAGGAAGTGAAGGCGGAAAAGTCGAGGGTACGTGCCGCTAGCATAGTGTGTCGGAGCCATTAGAAACGTATTGCAGATTGTGGCTCCCGTGTAAATAAAAGAGATACCTACATATATAAATAGATGATCGCTGACTGTTCACACCGCCGTCGCGCCGGCGAGTACTCGATTGTTACAGCGACAAGAGCTATCAAAGGGGGGGCTCACTCGCTCACTTGGAGGGCAGAACACTCGCTGAGAGACTCACGCTTGGTAGTTACGATACCATGTCATCGTCGCTTACTCGCTGCTTGTTGCTCGCAAACTAGTTTTTAGTTGCTAGCTCTGTTCGCTTCTCATTAATCGCCATCGCGGCGGTGGGACATCTAAGTACCTGTACGACTGTTTAAAGACGAGTATTGAAATAGCGACATATAATAATTCTTTCAATATATTTATTTTAAAAAGCGCTTGGCGTCCGGCTTCCGGGCGCTGTCCTGGTCGTTCGTCCGGCATCCGGGTCGATCATCCGGCGTCCGGTGCAAAGGCTTGTCCGGCGCTGTGGTTAACGTTTCACTGCTATTGGCGTCTTGTGATTGTGCAGTCATGTGCTCCAAACTGTGTAATTACGTTCATAACAGGATGCTAGTAATTATGTGTTATGTATATTTATGATGATTATATGGAGACGTACAACGCCTATAATCCTTAAAGGGTTCGGCAGAGGTGTACATATAGTACAGCCAGTTGTGTTTTTAAGTTCCATGTTCCATGTGATATGTGTGTTGCGAGCCTATTACCAACAAACGGGCACAAATCCTGCAAGCGTAGCATGACCACCACAGAAACAGGTTTTGTCTACGAAAGAATAGCCAAAATTACAGATAAACAATCACAGTCTGTCATTTTGTCTATTCTTCCGTCGACAAAACCAGTTTCTATATTGTTACGCGTGCAGACCTCGGGCTGCTACTGAGAAATTCCAGATGGAATAACCCAATAACACTGCCCATGCTCAGCAGTAGCGCTTATGACCGTTAGACCAACGAAGCAGTTATATACAGGGTGGATTTTTGAGATGGGGCAGTAAGAGCAGCTACCTTAACCGTTGTAGCTACAGGAAAACGGTCTTAGGAGACTGTCCTTAACTTTTTGAGACATTTTGATCTGCATTCACAGATTTTGAAAAAATAATACAGTCAGCACGAAAATGGGCAGTTTTCATAAAAACTTTTGTTGATGCCTATCGATCCTGTTTCTTATAAGGGTCAAAAACTCTATTGGACCAACTGAGATTTGAGAGTTACTATCACCTTTATAATATTATATACAAACTGCACCCGCGGTTTCTCCCACATAAGTCTGGACCCCATAAAAATAACGAGATAAAAACTATTATATTTACTAATACAGGTCTTGGTCTACCCATGTGCCAAATTTCATCCAAATCCGTTCAGCCGTTTTTAGCATGAAATTGTAACAAACAAACTCACTTTTGGATGTAGAATATTAGGATTAAATCCTATAGTTTAGGATTAAGATACAAATATTATTTGAAAAATGAATGCTTTGGATGGGACAGGTTTTAGTTTTAATTTTAAGTTTAATTAGTATTTCTGTTCATGGATGTTGTCGAACCTAAATTTGTTTTTTTTTTGTGTGTTAGTTATTGTTCTCAAGTAAGTGACATGTAATTGTTTTTATTGAGAATAAAGTTTCTTTAAACCTAATATTGCTCATTTAATAGTATAAGACTTATACTATTAAATTAGCAATATTTGTATATATATATATATAATTGCGTTCTCGAAAACGTCTCTAGCGATTTCGATGAAAGTTGCAATATAGGGGTTTACGGGGGCGAAAAATCGATCTAGGTCTCAAATCTGGGAAAATTCGTTTTCTCTATTTTCACCCGTGCAGAGCTCGGTCCCCCAGGTAATAATATTCAAGTATGAATGATTTAACATTACATAACATTACTTTAAAACGGCCATATTCCACACATTCTTCAAAAGAAAAACTTAGTAACTTCCATAACAACAGTCCCATCTAACACACGTCGCGTGGACTGTGGCGAGCTTGACTGCGGTTAACCTTCCAATTGCTATTGATGCTTTGAGCTGTCATCCACAGAGCTCCCGAGAATTTCCAGAACTTTGTCATACGAATTATGTTGTTATCGGGAATTGGGACCGGAATGAGGAATGCTGGTGGAAATACAGGAATGTGACTGTTTTCGACTGTATTACTACTTTACTAGGTGATGGATGTAATGGACTGACGTTAATGGTGGACGCGTTAGCTGTTAGCCTCCTAACAGCTAAAACAACTTTAAAATCCAGTAATTTTGAGTTTATTCATTACAAACAAACATACAAAAAATATAATCTTTTCTATTTATAATATTAGTTTAAGATAGATTATTTTATTTTTGTAAGTAGGTTTGTGTAGATAGGTGTCTGAAACGGTATTTTGAGGAAAGAACCGATTGAGTGGACCAGTCCAGTCAGTGCACGCATTTGTCAGTAATCGTGCAGCTCAACTCTGAACTTATAAATGAGCTTTATTAATTTAATGAGTTAAATGTTTTACTCATATTTTCCCATCATTTAGATAATACATTTTCTATTTAATTTCTAAAATTAAACACCGCTTCAAACTCAATTCAACTAAGTTCAAGGGCTTTTTAAGCCAGATATTTCTATAAAAATGTATGGTACAACTGCGGAATTTTCCACGCTGGGGGAATATAATCATATCCTATCGCCTATTCCAACGTGTATAGGGACTCGGATGTTGTAACTAGATCTTATAACATAACTAAAATACAATAGACGACGTATATTTAGTAACCTAATCCGCTTAACTGTTCTTAAAGAGTCATAAAGAGCCCTGTAAGAAATCGACACGTGTTTCACCTCTCAACGAGGCATCCTCAGGATGACAATTGACTTGTTGCGAACCCGGACACGACGTGTTGCCACGTCAAGCGCCGACTCTGCGTTCGGCGCTTGGTTAATCGTCGTCGTCGTCGTCGTCTTGGTGAGTAAATTAACTATCTTCAACATATGTAACTGTTAAAATGTACAAATGTAAAACACCGCTGTCCCTCCAGGAGTTACAATAATGACGTGATGCTATACATTGTTCAAATATTAAACAGTCACACTACATCTGTTTAACGCGTTCGAATCTGTTGTTACATCAATCGTCGTGTCTATGATTAATGCACTGCACAGCTGTCTCGATGTTCAATTGTTCATCTCTCTCTGATACATTAAGTTTCCATCGGCATTTGACTGTTAAATTGAACAATAATAAGTAAGCTTTTTCCAAAATAATATTTTTCTTGCAGTATTTGTTATTAAATGGGACGAACTGGATAGGTAAATCAGTCAAAAGTGGAAGGAGGGCGTGAGGGCACGCAAAAGAGAGAGAAGAGTGGAGAAACGGGACAGCTCAGGCTGTCAAAAAAAAAATTGAGGATTTTTATTTTTACCCAATTTTATATAAAGATAATATTACGCTTTTTAACTAAATTGGTTCACTCCGATTGCAAGTCACAGAAGTAAAAGAGCACGGCCGACATTAAGTGATTCTCGCACAACTTGCATTTGTTTTCTACCGAGATTTTATTTTCCACACACGTTTCTCCAAATATCACATCTGACATTGGCTGAATTGTCGACATCCGCACAATTGCCATAAGGAAAATTATAGACATTATATTATTCATTTTTATGTTTACATGGTTTAATTTGGTTGCTTCACTTAAAGGCAAAAGCGAACCGTGTAAATTCAGCGTTATCCAAAACATTTCATCTAATCAATCGATTGCGTACTTTCACTGCGGTGACGTCATTGACACGGCCGTGATTGATTCACAGGCTCACAGCTGACTCAATGCTTGCCAATCTTACGATACCTACTCTTAACGCGAAGGGTGATTTGTTGTGGTCGGAAATGGTAGCGGTATAGGTACAAATATATAGCCTTACCTACAGTGTTACAAGGAGCCTTTGGCACTTGAATGACATTGACAGGGAAGCGTTGTCGGTAAAGCCAAAATTACAAAACGTAATTAATATTTTCGTCTTTCTTTTTTTTCGTGTCTAATCTGGTGTCAGATTTTTAATGCCACCCTGCCCTACTTGGTTTCCCATGCCGTCGAGAAATATCTCTCTCAGGCATACCGGTTTCCTCACGATATTTTCCTTCACAGTTTTTGAAGCAAGTGATAATGCGCATGAATCCGAAAACTCAGAGGTCTTGGGTTCGAACTCGCACCTAATGATTTGGAAAAAAACATATATGAAATTAGTGAAATGCAATGACGTAAAATTATCGGGCGACTTTTTAGTTGGTGACAGTCCCATGGCTCACGCGGGCGAGCGACTGATCCTGCCGCTGCCCGCACACTTTTACGAAAAAGTCGACCTATAATATTTTATGCCACTTATTTCGTGATGTAATTATGGCTTAGACCTTTGTGAAACTTTCGTGAAATTGTATTGAAAGAACAAGATGGCGGCCTTAGTTCCGATTATGGCCACGGGCCAAAATAATCATATACAACTTTATCGGTGTGGGTAAACGGTATTGTGTCTATCTTTGGTTGGGGTTCCAAGTTACAGTGGAAATCTAAAGAAAGCAATCTCCACTTAATCTCCACTTTGACACCTCACTCCTCCTTAAAAAAACAAGCAAAAATAAAAATATACAATAAGGGTTCCAAGTTACATCTACCCAAATTTTTTAAGTTTGTGATAGGAATGGGTACTATTGAAATAAGTACAGCCGACGCAATACAAATGATTCACTGCTTCTTCTGGTATCTGCAGTCTTTAACCAGCAGACCTATTTTATAATATTTGGTCTGCCACGTTAGTCAAGTTGTCGCAAGCGCAACTGCTCAGCACAAGGTTCCATTCCCGGGTCAGGTAAAGTGTTATTGGGTTTTCTGGAATTTTTCAGTAGCAGCCCGGAGTATGGATTTATGCCCGGTTGATGGCAATAGACTTGCCACCTATTACATGGGACTTAAACATAACTGGCGAAATTTGGGTGTAGTATAGGTACACCTCTGCCTAGCCCTTTGCGGAAACAAGGCGTGATGATATGTTATGTTTCTAATATTCTACTAACCTGTAATCAACGCCAACAATAAATGCAGACTAAAACCCCAAAGACAATTTAATTACTCCACACCTGACGAATTTCGAAGCTAATTACTTAGCAGTACATGACTGTATTGTCTTCGTTTCATTAAGTTAGTTTAACCTATTAGTTGATTTCGACATGGCATACATAATGACGTCACTCGACTCACAATGCTGTTTGATGCACTTTACATCACGTAACATTATTATTTTCTGTGAGCAGTGCCGGATTAAGCAAGCGCGGGGCCCGTAGCAAATTTTATAGACGGGCCCTTGATCTGCTATGGGTTCTTATGTATAAAGTGGTAAAAAAAAAACAATACTCAATACGTCTATTTGCAATCAACTTTTAGAAATTGTATTACCCATATTCTGACGTCTTAGTCGGCAAAGGTAGTACGTATCACGTTTTTGAGACATCAAGTAAATTCAATATACTACTTCTTAATAAGTTTCACTCAACAAATTATGCTCAGGCGGAGGTGGGGCCCGGGTTTGAATACGCGGGGCCCCCTTTAGCGCGGGGCCCGTAGCAATTGCTACTCTTGCTACGTGGTTAATCCGGCACTGTCTGTGAGTATATTCATATGGTTAAGTTGATATTATTTTGAGGTAGGCCTAGAAAAAGGTATGCTGACTTGAAGTGTTCATGAGAGATTAGCCAAGATTGGTAACATAAAGAAAAGTGTGAAAGACTTTGGAGGAGACCCCGAAGAGGGATAAACATAATAAAAAAAACTAAATTATAATGAAAGAAAGAAAGAAAAAAAAGAAAGAAAAATAAGTTTATTCGTCACAGAAACACGTACATAAAAAAAAAGATAATAAACTCGAGTAGAAAATAAGAAAATGAAACACAATAGATTTAAATACAATAACGAGCACAAAACACAAGTAGTCTACAGCTGCTGGCACATCATGACTGTGACAAGAAGGCTTCCACTCAGCATGATGCTGTGCTACGGAGACCCACAGCACAGCGCTGATTTTCAGTTGGATTTCTTTCTGTTTTTGTTGTTCTATATAACTGTGATTACGCTCAAACGTTTTTAATTGCGAAACTTCGATCTTCTATGGTTGATTTCATAGAATCGCCCCCGTTTCAATCACTTGAAACATTGTACCAAGTAATAGGGTTCAAAAACCCGAATAAAAACAAGCTTTTTCCTTTGCCACTTTGTGTAATTTGAAATGCTTGCAAAGAATAAATAATCGAATCAACCGGTCATTTATTTATTCACGAAGTGGAATCAGAATTATCGGTTTTTCTTTTAATTAACAGTCACAGGAGTTTAATTTTAAAGTTTACGTTATTTACACTAAACAGCAAAATACGAGTTACAGAAAGTGGTACTATATAGTGTAATCAGGATACACTTGATTGAATATGAAATATTTACTGTTATATTGATTCTGTACTGTAAATAAATTAGTTATTAGAGTACAAATATTGATTATTTATACGTTCTACTGTATAACGTAAAATAAAATCACGCTTGTTTTCCCTGAGTCGAGGGGGGTTTTCCATTAGGATGAGGATGTGGTTAGTTTTATCTATACTATAATATTATAAAGAGTTAAAATTTGTTTGGTTGTATGTCTGTTTGTTTGTGAGTTCGTATGTAGGCGGTAATCTCCGGAACTACCAGTAGGATTTGAAAAAATCTTTTTGCATTGGATAGCCCCTTCTGGGTAGAAGCTAGTCTTGTATATTTTAAAGAACATTCAATATCATAATCATATCTGCCAAAAGACGCCCACTACCAGTAAAGGAGTATTTGAAAGTCAACTTTCCAACCCAATAAACAGTGCATTCAATTGATTCGTAACCATTCGTAGCGGTTTGCTACGACTGCTACGAGAGCGTAGCGTACGTAGCCGGCGTAGCAGAGACGTCATTAGATCCAGGCCACGTAGTTACGCCGCCCTCATTTATTTTCAGAGCTTGAATTCTTTGAAACTTAGTGATGAAGTATGCTTCTTTAAAATAGCACGATAGAATTAGCTTACAGAATTGGGTATTTTTGTAGCTTTGAGATTAAATTAAAATCCCCTCAAAATGGAAAGTTGTATTTAAATAAGTTACTGATAATAATAACATACATAACTTAACATCACGCCTGTAATCCCCGAAGAGTTAGGCAGAAGTGTACCTACAGTACACCATTCGCCATACACATTTCGCCAGTTATGTTTAAGTCCCACGTAATAGGGGCCGAGCCTATTGCCATCAACCGGGTACAGATCCAGACTCATATATTAAAAATAAAGTTAATTCAGTTAATCAACTGAAAATATCAGAGGCCACTGCCAAAGATAGGGTTACATTCTAGTTACGATGTTATTATTGCGATTAGAATTACTAAGACCCTCCCTTTTTACTATGGCTAGGCTAGTTAAGGCTTAAGATTGTTCTGTCCTTAGCCACGGATACATAATTTAATCTTTTGAGTGAAGTTTGTTGTGGAGGAGCTTGTAGCAAAGTAGTAACAGCCGCAAGGGTCGATCGATCAGGTAAATTTTAGCTTGCTGGGATGGTCCGTGGATAGGTGATCTTTACATACCGAGACTCCTCCGTGCCTCAGAAAGCACGTTAAGCCGCTGGTGCTGGCTGTCATTCGTGGATCTTTGACAGTCGTATCGGGTCGTCAGAAGCTCGAAAGTCTGACTACCAGTCTTACCGAAGGGGTATCTTATTACCCAGTTACTGGGTTGTGGAGGTCTGATAGGTAGTCGCCTTATGTAAAATACTGGTATTTAGCTACATCCGGTTATATTGGAAGCTGACCCTAGAGTTTTTAAAAAATAATGCAACACTACAAACAAGTCTGTGCGGTGTTGTTTATTACAATAAAAATGCTTATTACCTAAAACTTAATTGACTCCACAGATAAAAAAATTGATTTGTAGTTGATTTTTTCCTCGATTCAGAATTTAGATATCTAGGGAAATTCTATACACCGAATGGAGGACATCAAAATATGAAATTTCAGACTTCATTCGTTCATCGCAATCTAATTCTGGTTTATTTCACCGCAAATAAGCTAAGTTATGAAGCAGACTTCGCGACATATTAATATAATACATTATAGTATCCAGTGCTATAAGTTTTGGATCAGTTTAATACGAGATCAGCCATAACTTCTGTATGTGGGCTAAACAAATAGCTGAAGACAAACTTATATGGGTAACGAGTATTGTAACGGTTGAGAACTTCCATTAGTAACTTGCTTGTTCAATTAAATTGATATTAGGAATGTGTGGGATTTATGTGTATTATACATGGTAGTCCAAATAGAGATGTCATAAAAAAAATTGATTCCTCATGGACAGAGGTATCCGAAAATACCCCATGTATGTTTCGAAATTCTTGATAGTTTTCAAGTTCTAATTATTTTTTAAATTTCTCATAAATTATACGGGAACCGCTTTAAAAAATTCTATCTTTATTTTTACACGGCTTCTTCACATTATTTTAAATTTTAATTCTCTTTAAGTTCTGAGTTGAGCTTCACGATTACTGACAAATGCGTGCACTGACTGGACAGATTCACCACATGTAGATTGGTGTCTTCATAATGATCGGACCAAGATTATGGCTGGACTTAAAAAGAGGCTGTGGTCTCCGAGTTTGTTTCGGCTTTTATTCTCAGATTAGACAGATAGGAAACGCTCATCTAGTTTAAAAAATATGAAAAACGTATAAAATTGATCATACAAAACCTACTTAGATAAATAAAATCATTTATAATTTCATTAATTAATTATATATCATAAAAAAGTGGCCAAGTAATTACAGCCGCACGGGTCGATCCATCAGGTTAAGCTACGCTTGCCGGGGTTGGTCCGTGGATGGGTGACCATCTTTACATACCGAGACTCCTCCATGCCTCGGAAAGCACGATAAGCCGTTGGGCTGTCATTCGTGGGTCAGTCGTTACGGGTCGTCAGAAGCCTGTAAGTCTGCCAACCAGTCTTACCAAGGGTATTGTGTTACCCAGAAACTGGGTGGTTGAGGTCAGATAGGCAGTCGCTCCATGTAAAATACTGGTACTCAGCTGCATCCAGTTAGACTGGAAGCCGACCCCAACATAGTTGGGAAAAGGCTAGGCAGATTGATTGATTGATATCATAAAGACGTTTTGATAGAGTGGGGATAGAATAAGCGTTCGCTCGTTTGGTAGAAACACATTTTAAGATTAACTTTGAAAGAATATGGGGGACATTTAAAATAATTTATAATAGGTACATATAAATGGGACAATATTAGATGGTTTCTTCAAGACTTTCAGATATAATGTGAAGCATAGCAAGTTTAACTATATTTAGATATTGTAATAAGGTAGGTAAATGGCAATCATTATTTAAAGTTAATATTATCAAAGTTTGTACAAGAGATTCTATTCGGGAAAGTTTATTTAGAAGCAAATCGAAATATTAGTTTATATTGCTTTGAGCTATGAGTAGTAATATATCTTTTATGTTTGCATAACTATTTACAGCTTTAATCAGTAACGCTCTAGTTCTGCTAAGGAACACATATTGCCTACAAATGTTAATGTTGTTTGTTCGATTCAATAGTTTTCAACTAAGTACTAAAATTTTTCTCTCTAAGAAAAAATACAACATCAAACTAAAGCTTAAAATGAAAACAAGAAACCAGTTTTTTTTAATAATTCAACTTTAGCGAACGAATTGCATTTTATTGTACGTAGCGTACCTACCTACCTGGTCGAAACGCTCAGGTTATGGGGCCCGAGTAAGCGTCTCCTTTTTAAGGAAATTTCTCGCCGACTGGTCGACACTTCACGTGACCAGGGGGCTGGCTCGTTCTTCGGCCAAAGAATTAGCATTGCCATTCAACGTGGCAATGCTGCCAGTGTTCTGGGCACGTTTCCGGATGACAGCGACGCGGACGAATAATTCGACACCTGTGTCCTTTTGTTTTTATTTTTATTTGTATAGTTAGTTAGCTAATCATTTAATTTAGTGTTAGATTGTATATAAGATTTGTAATCTATCATTTTAATAGAAACCGTTCCAATTAGATATGTAAAAGTCCGAATTAAAAAAACCATAATAGTACATATAATTTTGAAATGTGAAAAAAACTATTTTCCTGTTATTTACATTTTCTGTATTTTGCCCATGGTTCATTTCATGCTTGGCTTGAAAATTAATGTCACCTTTGTCATTTTTTCTAATCTGTAAAACCGAATCAAGCAAAAAATGGTACTTCATTACTTGCTAACGATGTCCTGAGCTGCATTTGGATCGCTCGCCACCATCGCTAGTCGAATCACGTAAAAACTACTCAACTTCAGACGTTCCACCCGATGATATAGTGCAGGAATTTTGAAATGAACCCGGCATACTTTAACCGGTTTAGAGCTTCAGAACTATGAACATAGTTGTGATACTGCATTCAGTTGAATTTCATATAGGAAAAGGTTACAGGTCGAATGTAATTGAGTGCATCTAGGTATATCTATATAAGTATCCTAACTAATATTATAAATCCGAAAGTAAGTTTGTTTATTTGTTTGTTACGCTTTCACGCTAAAACGGCTAAACGAATTTGGATGAAATTTGGCACATTGGTAGAACATAACCTGGAAAAGGACATATAATACTTTTTATTCTAATATTCCCACGGTACCAAGACTTATGCGGGTGGAACCGCGGGGCACAACTAGTATATTATAAATTAAAGTTGCTATTCGCGTCTGTCTGTATGATCGCGTCTTCTGGCACGCAATGGATTTTGAAGCGGTTTTCATCATCATTTAGATAATTTATTCCAGAAGGTATATGTGTGTAATACATTAATATTAAATTTACATATAATAAAGAACCTTGCGAGGCAGAGGCAGGTCGTGTGGTAATAAATGCTGCTGATTGGGATAACTTACCAGTACAAGTGCATTCATATAGCCGTCATTGTAACGCTCTGTCCTAATAAAAGGGATCACGTGAATACGCGATCGTCGAGATCATTTCTTCTGGATCGCCGTTTGTTTGGAGATCCCGAATAACTGATCGCGACGATCGCGTATTCGCGTAAGGATCGCTTTCTATTAGGACACCGAGTAAGTCTGATCCACCCTGAATAGTTGGCCATGATGCTACTTTGCTGACCGGCCTATATTTTCACTACCGAATGAGGTGCTCTTAAAACGGTGAAGGAAAACATCGTGAGGAAACCGCCATGTCCTAGATCCATAAATTCCAAGACATGTGACACTCTCTCACCGAGAGTAGGCCTGTGTCCCAGCAGTGGGAACAGCTATTCTTAAACAGTTCGTTCTGATTCTGAGAAGAACACATTATTCAGGTAAAGTAGCTACTATGCTACATTTAAGTGTGTGAGTACGAATGAGTGAGTTAAAGATGTGTGTGTGAGTATGAATGAGTGTGTGAGTACGAATGTGATTGTGATTGGCGCCCGAAATTTTGAGGGTTTATTAAATTAAAATAGGTGGTTCCTGCAATTTTCATACTTTTTAAAACGAACCTATCCCTATATACTTATATTTTAGGCATCAACCCCTCCATATTCATATATTTTATTTAGAAGTTCAAAAATATCCTAGTCTGCATCTCCGTAGTGGGTATGGCTTGTCATAAATATCGGTACATATTTGCAAGGCATTTTCAATAAACGTCTCATATAACATGATCAATAAGGCGCGCCTGAAAATATAATATTTTTCTTTACTTGTTTTTCGTATACAAAGGGTGGATGTATTGTTTATGAGGAAAGTTGTGTGCCGAAATATGCAATAGTTGTTTTGAGTTGGAGGAAACAAAAATAAAGGAAATGTAGGTTTTTGGGGGCTCCGTTATATTTTTTCCTGAAGCATACGGTACCGTACAAAATACATAGCCGCAAAATGTAATTATGTCTATACTTTTATACAAACATTTATCCCGTATTTAACCCCTTTAGGGGCAGAATTTTGCACACTTTAGTTATTTTAGAAATTCTTGTCCAAAATTCCATGCTTCTAGTCTTAGTAGTTTAGGCTGTGCGTTGTCTGTCAATGATTGAATGAATGAATGAATTTAAGATTTTATTAAGTAGATTCTGACAGTTCAGCCACTGCAAGCATTTGCGTCGTTGACATTAAAGCGTAACTTCAGCATGCATAGACAAGGAATTTAAATGTTAAGAGGGCTTATTCTAAAGGTTGGCAACGTCGCAAATAGCTATCAAACATTTACCTGTTTTTATAAATTTGGAAATAGTACTGTATGGAAATATGAAATGTAGCTAACTAGTGAACTGGTATATTAATAATGAATTGCAATAGTTAATATCGGAACTCCGCATAATTAGTTTTAGATGTAAAAAAATGTATTTGGAAACTTTCCAAATGCCTTTTTACACCTAAAACGGTTATAACATCAAATTCAGTGTTATAATTGCAATTCATTATTAATATTCTAGTTCGCTAGTTAGCCATATTTCATATTTCCATACAATAATATGGCCAAATTAATCAAAGCATCGAAATATTTGTGACGTTGCGGCGTTTGCGGTTCCGTGTGGTGCCGGACGTAAAGAATAGTACCTTCCTATTTCTTCCTGTGGGTGTCGTAAAAGGCGACTAAGGAAATCTCTAGAGAATGGGCAGCAGCGTTCTCTATGCATTTAAACACCATACTGCAATCGCCAACCCGCCTGCCAAGCGTGGCTATTATAGCAAAACCCCCCATTTTTTTTTTGGGTAGGTCCAGCAGTGGACGTCTTTCGGCTGAAATGATGATGATGATGATGATTTGCGACGTTGCTTACTTTCACAATAAACGCCCTCACATCAAGATTAATTTTCACCTGCATCTTACTATTTTCTGGACTGCGTATTGGCAACATTTTAAGCGAAAATAACAGGTCGAAAAGGTGACATGCGATCGCTATGTGGGTAAGGAATGTGTTTGAAAAATCGTTTAACATTTTCGCTCCTTGGCCGTACCTATACAGGGTCAAATAAAAATAGCTAGGTAAACTCCGCAGGTGTGATGGGTTTAACAAAAAATAAATCAATTTGATAATTTTTTTGCGGGGTCATCGACCGCAGTTATTGTAGGCACTTGAAAACATCTGTTTCTTTTTGTGTAAACTTCACAGAGGTGATCGGTATCTTAACACGATAAGACATACACAATAGTAACAAATCTAACTGCAGTCGCAGACCTTCCAAAAAAAAACATCAAATCTTTTTAATTTTTTATCGTGTTTAGAGATACCCATAGCGTCTGCGGAGTTTAGCTAGCAATTTTTTTTGACCCTGTATTGTATGAATTCAATACATTTTTAGAAATAGGAGAGAACGATGATGATGACGATAGAAAACCTTTGTAAATACAGACCTTAACTAAACTCCTTAACCTTCAGTGATATCCTAACCATATTAACTATCCTAACTATTCTAAATATATATATATTAAATATAATATTATAAATTCGAAAGTGAGTTTGTTTGTTACGCTTTCACGCTAAAACGGCAGAATGGATTTTGATGAAATTTGGCACTTGGGTAGACCATGACCTGGATTAGGACATAGGATATTTTTATTCCGATATTCCCGAGACTTAGGTGAAACCGAGGGGCGCAGCTAGTTTTTCTAATAAAAGCACAATTTATCAGTGTAATAGAACACAATACTGAGTTTCCTCAGAAAAGGGTAAAGAAGAATATATTTTTGTGTATTCCCCAGTGTTTGCCGCAAAGGCAATACATTCGATTTAACTTGTGCAATCAGCTGAGTGGCATCGTTGACATGTGTAGGAGTTGATAAGGCTGGTTGCACGATTTTGTGTCATCAAATTGGAGGTTAGTTTTTATGAGAAGCAGAGTCTGCTGTTGTCAGTTGCATATGTAACGGAGTTTTATGTTAATCTCTGCGTGTTTAAGGCAATGTTACACTGTTTATCTTTACATTATTTCATTAACTTTTTCTCTGCCGTTGGCATCGTAAAGATACTGCTTGGTGTTACTAAGTGTTCTCGGGTCGAATAGAGAAAAAGATGAAGCTATTCACGACTGTACTGACTGACTTTATGTGTGTATAATGATGTCTATTTTATTTGAAATGTGCGTTTTGTTTGTGCAGAATAAACAAATTTTCTTTTTTTTCTTTTTTTCTTCTACAATGATAGCTTAAATATGACCCCAATCTCTGAATTTGGTATTCGACTTAACCCAATGCCCGATACCCGATTGGTTCGCAATAGGCCTACTCAGCATACCCAGCCTATAATGTTCCCACTGCTGGGACACTTTATATGTGTGAGGGAGGAGTGCACCGTAATCCACCACGCGGGCCCAGTGCGGGTTGTTGGATGTCACATCTCTTCGAATTTTTGGTACTAAGACAAGCCAGTTAGTTTCCTCACGATGTTTTCCTTCACCGTTTTGAGAGCAGTGGTGATGAAATAATGTATACAAAGCAAAGTCCCTGCTTGGTTTCGAACCCACGACCGTATTATCGTAAGCCGCGGCCGTTATCACTGCCACCACTGTACGACACTATTTAAAAACTACAAACTCAAATCACTATGAGTACTGAGTCCGTACATAGCGATTCGCAACGTGTACAGACTGCCATTTAAATATTAGTGCCGTGAGGCCTGTGACATCCTGGCTACTAATTAGTGATTTGAGTTCGTCATTGGTTAATTTTGAGTGGCGTCGGCGTTGGACCACGTATAATATTTTTTACCTTATTTAGGTACACCAGTGTGAATCTAAATAAGATTTACGAAGGACAGTTCCTTCGTAAATCTTTGACAATCGTTACGGGTCGTTAAAAGCCCGAAAGTCTGACAACCAGTCTTACCAAAGGGTTATGGTGAACCATGCTTTCTGTAGACAATTATATCGTTCAAGAGTAATTCTATATACCGAACGGGACTCCCTACGTCCCGGCTGTCATTCGTGGATCTTTGACAGTCGTTACGGGTCGTCAGAAGCCCGAAAGTCTGACAACCACTCTTACCAAGGAGTATTGTGTTACGTAGTAACTGGGTTCTGGAGGTCAGATAGGCAGTCGCTTCATGTAAAATACAGGTTACTGCATCCGGTTAGACTGGAAGCCGACCCCATCATAGTTGGGAAAACGCTAGGCAGAAGATGATTTAGGTACACAGTTAAATAATAACCATTATCATTTCTTATTCCTTTCAACTAACAACAATTTTAGTCCTTACGCCGAAACATTTAATAAATCTGTCTATTACTGGAATGTTTACGTTGAAAGCCTCCAAACTGTGACAGTCTTTATCCGGACTAATAAGCCCCGACCATCAATGGCCCAGTGATTTATGTTCCTCTAAAGGTTTTCATTAAATCCAATATTAATCTACCCCTCTATAAAGAGCGGGGCGTGTCGGGTTTTTGTATAAGAAGTTATTGTTATTAAGAGGTAGGTATATAAGTAGGTAGGTGGTTGTCTTTACAGACAGTCTGGTGCGGGGATAATTTGTATATAATAGTTAGTTTCTTTTTATCCAACTGCCAAGGAAGGGTTATGTTTTTCGCGCGTATCTTGTATGTATGTATATTTTTAAATCTCTTTCAAAATAAGTGAAATTAAAAGGGGATTACAATAATATATATATATATATCGATGTCTTACGGGCGAAAAAGGATAACCGCCTCTTTTAAAATTTTACAGGGGAGTGATTTAAAGTTCAAAATAAACGAAAAAAATCATAAAAAATCACTCCCCTGTAAAATTATAAAAGTGGCGGTTATCCTTTTTCGCCCGTAAGGCATCGATATAAGTTATATGAATTAGGAATAATAAATTGGTTAAAAAGCTTTTGATGGCGTAAAATGGGCCATGTTTTTGTCGGTCCAGTTTTTGTTCTTATGAGTGTGCCGGGACACTAAAAAGTCTAATATAAAATAAATATAAATAATTTAAAAGATCTAACAACTAGACTGCAAAATCACATATCTGAAAAGAAAAAATAAATCATTATAATCTATAGTATTGTCATTGGACAAACCAATAACCTGAAAATTTGGTGTGACTTTTGTTTTTTCTTCTTCGAGGAGCTCGTGGCTAATAATAGCAATAAGTAATAACAGCCGCACGGTACGATGCATCAGGTTAAGTTATGCTTGCCGGGGTTGGAACGTGGGTGGGTGACCATTTTTAAATACCGAGACTCCTTCGTGCCTCGGACAGCACGTTAAGTCGTTGGTCCCGGCTGTCATTTGTAGATCTTTGACAGTTGTCGTAACAACTGTCAAAGATCAGACTTTCGGGCTTCTGACGACCTACGGGTCGTCAGAAGCCCGAAAGTCTGATCTCTGAAAGTCTGACAACCAGTCTTACCAAGGGGTATCGTATTACCCAGTTACTCGGTTGTGAAGGCCAGATAGGCAGTCGCTCCATGTAAAATATTGGTATTCAGCTGCATCCGGTTAGACTGGACGCCGACCCCAGCATAGTTGAGAAAAGGCTGGGCAGATTGATTGAGCTACAACAACAATAAACAATTATTATTCTATTCATTTGATACTTGTTCTTTTTCTGAAAATGTCACATGATGTAATCGTAACGTTTTGGTGCATGTTTGAAATTTATAATCTTATTCCAAGCTCTGTACAACATATTTGCAATAAACTGATTTAATTTAATTCGATTTGGTTTTTTCTATTAGGAGTTTGTCAGTAGCATTTTGGATTTTTGCCCGGTTGACAAGAATAGGCTCGCCCCTCTATTAATAATTTGTATAATATAAGACGTCTATTTTCTCTACACAAGTTATGTACTGCTAATATTTGACAATAGTGCACGAACAACGAATGCCGGAAGTAGGTTTAAATAAAAACCTGTATTACAGGTCACTAGGGCCCTCCCGCGGCTTGATACCTGTGATTTGGACCATAATAACAATGTATATTTATATAACGTTGAATTAAGAACATGAAATAAAACTAAAATACAAAAAGAGTTAGTGGAAATACCAGAGTGTGAGTCAGTAACTAGAGGAAGTGTAAAAAGATATGTGAGAGTATATGTGAGAGGTTGCTTGTGAGTACGGTGCGAGTTTGGATGATGGTAAGTATCTACAAGTAGCAGTGGGGATGAATGGTAGTAGAGATGGTATATCTGACAGGGATCATTACATGGGACTTAAACATAACTTGCAAAATGTGGGTGTACCATAGATACAGGTGTTTCTTCAGTGATTACAAGCCCGATGTTATGTTATGTTGTGGGATTATTTCGGAGTAATCTCACAAAATTTCAATTATAAATTCGGATTTATAATTACCGTTTAAGGGCGTACACTTCGTTGCATTAAGGCACAGTGTAGGAGTGGGAAGTCATCAAGACTTCCACTTGACCTAAAAAGTAAAGACCCTTGATCTATACATATATACATACAAATAAATAAAATTGAAGTTTCTGTTTGTAATGTCAAAATAACCGCTTTTTACTAAGTGCATACATGAAAGTATGTATAATATTTATAGCAAAAAACATTTTTTATTTATTTTTGTCTGATTGTTCCGGCTAATCTCTGAAACGGCTAGACCAATTTTGACGGGTCTTTCACTGGCAGATCACTGATGTAACTTAGGCTACTTTTATTTTATATAAATAGAAAATAATAAGGGTCCACGTGGGCATAGCCGCTGGCAGCAGCTAGTACCTATTAAATTCAGCATTTTGCCTTAGACAGCTAAGTACAGATTAACACAGATTCTTAACCAATTCAGTCTTGTGGGTCTTTTCTAAAGACCTATTAGCATTAGTAAGTATCTATTGAAGCAAAATATAGTTGTTCTCATACAACATGTTAAAAAAGCCCTGTCTGATCCGTGAGGGTATTGTTAGGTATTGTACTGAGAGTGTATTTATATAGTAATTTTCAGAAAATAAAGAAAAAAGAAAAACATTTTTTTTCAATGGGAAACTATTTTATTAGGCCTATCTGAGCTTTTCGGATCGGTTAGGGTTATTTTAACATATTGTATAATGAAATAGTTTTCGAACCTGTCGTAAAAACAGTGCGGTGAAATTTATTTTTTACTAGCTTTAGCCCGCGGCTTCGCCCGCGTAGATTTCGCAAAATATCCCACGGGAACGTATTATCGAGATTACATATCTAATAGCCGAGGAAAAGGTCATTGATTCCTACCGCTGCCCCCGTGTTGCCGTCAACCATAATTATTTTATTACGCGTAATTTTTAATCTGTGATATCTTTTATAATATTCATTTAAATGGTATGATGACATAATATAATCTAAATTAATTGCCCAATTTAAATAAGATATTTTATTGGATGAGGATTAATATAAAACCGGTCAAAACAACTTCGGAAATAAAAATGAAATTTTTACCAATTTCTGAAAGATAATAATGTTTACTGTGGGTCATCCTTAGAAGATAGACATATGCCATCGCGGACTTTTTTGTTGAACTTTTTAAGATGAACCGACATCTTCAACAATAATCGTCATATTTCAGCCAATTTACACAAAACCTTAATTAATTATACACCAAAACTTTTCTCATGAATCACCCCGTCCATTGGTGAAAACTGTTTGAAAATCCGTTTGATAGTTTTTGACTTTGTTTTATAATATGTAAGGATGTATCTCAAATTCAGCCGTACAAAACCTTTTTTTTTGTACAGATTACGTAACTCTATACTGATTCCTACAAAAATTTCAAAAATTTACCACACCACCACCGACGCATGTCGGCTAGTTTTCGCTGGTGGGTACCTTAAACGACCTGTAGCTTTTTAAGGGTTTTACTACAAACTCCAGAATCGGGCCTACAAATTTGGCTAATTTATGACTAAATATTGGTAGTACCCACGTTTAAATATGAGAAATGGGTCCTCAATCTATACGGACACCTTTTACCCACACTATTATAGAATCTATACCATACGATTAAGGTCCAAAATGGGTGTTGATTTATATAAATTGGAATATCAGTATAGATTATTATTTTGCGGACATAATGTGAAATTATTAAGTGAAAACAGTAACCGGACTTTAATGATCTACAGTGTAGATTACAAATCCATATGTGTAGATTCTACACGTATGTATTAGTAATTTTGTTGATAATGTAATATTCTGGAAACTTCGATGGCTACTCTAGCTAAAAATAGTTGGTGGGTATACATACCTACTAGTTCATTGTATGAATAACTTTTGTTGCGTGTAAATTTTATTAATGAGTGGATGGATCATTAAGAAGGTGTCTGAGATGTTCGACCTAGTAAGTAGTGCTAGATTTTAACCATAGACAGCTGCGTTTGTGAACAACGACTACATACTGGTTAGATTAAAAACCTGTCAAGTGCGATTCGGACTCTCACACAAAAGGTTCCGTACCACCATCCAATAATTAACACTACATTTTTTGATACCTACATACTTTACTAAAAAATAACACGTTTCTTGGATAGGGGGGAGGGGGGATTTAAGTTTTACCTTTTTTATTATTATTTGTTGTTATAGCGGCAATAGAAATACACAATTTATGAAAATTTCAACTGTCTACCTATTACGGTTTATGAGATACAGCCCGCTGACGGACAAACGGACAGCAGGGCTTACTAATAGGGTTCCATTTGGCACCCTTCGGTTACGTAACCCTAAAACCCAAAAAAAACAGGATGAAATAAGCAGGTAAAGTTACATCTAACAATGTTCCTTCATGAACAAATAGACAGCTAAGTCTAAGTTAAGTTAGCTGGCACGTTCGAGCAAGGAACAAGCGATGACAGTTTGGTCACCCTCGAGTTACGTCACTACTTGAAGTTACCGGTATCGCTTACAACTTGACTATGTGACTTGGTTGTATGTTACTGATGCACTTCATACAGCTGTATACATACAGGGTGTAAAAAGCTCTATTACATAGCTGTTATTTACGTATTCTATTCACCAAACTAAGTCATAATCAGCCTATATTGTTCCACTGCTGACACACAGGCATCCACTCTATGAGATAGGGAATAGGCCGTAATAAAAAAATACAATATCTACGGAGTTTGTTGCGCCACTTCTTCTTCCCAGCTAAAGCACTAGGAAGTGGTTTTGGTCGGGCGTTTTCGGAGGACTGTTTTATGTAATTTTGACGTTCGAAAAGTGCTGATTCTCAGCCTAGTTTGAATTTGAATTTTGAATTTGAATCTACTACGCGGGCCCAATGCGGGTTGGTGGTTGACACATATCCAATATACCTCATATGCCAAAAAACTCGGTTTCCTCACGATGTCTTCCATCAATGTTTTGAGAGCAGTGGTGATGAAATAATTTACATAAAGTAAAGTGCATGCCTGGGTTTGAACTCAGGACCTACAACTTGTAAGGCGCGGCCGTTAACACTGGGCCACAACTGCTCTCCAACTAGGAAATAGTACAAAAATTATTTCTGGGAAACGACTTTTATTATAGTTGTGCAAAATCGCTGTTTTTGACAGCGCGCAATGTAACGCACGCAAAATATTGAGCTTATAAGTGCAAGCAACTATACAGGAGTTGTGGGGAAAGTTAAAGTTAAGTAATAACACTTAAAACTGGATTACGTGTTTTTTTTTTTTTTTTTTTGACCTTCAATATCTCAGTAACCAATATTCCCAGGTTTGCTCCATTATAAACAAATGATTGCGATGGTGGGAAGTATTAGTGACTATAAATGAGAAAGAAAAGGCTTGATGAAGAGTACATCTCGCCTTTTTAAAAGCCTTTTGCGTCAAATATCCTTCGGAATTTTATGAATCGTTTTTGTTGTGATTTTTAAAACAACAAAAACACTCCGACTCTTGGGAATAACATAACATAAATCATGATGCCTATAATCACCGACGAGTTAGCTTACGATCGCACGGACGTAAAAATATCGCGGCGGGATTTTATCGCGCACTGGATATCAACTCTCAGTGCTGAGCCGAGCATTGAGAATCCAAAGCACGACAAAAAATGGCCGCCGGAAAAAATCGCCCGTGCGTACCTACTATCGGAGAACTTCATATCTAAGCAGTTTGAAAACAAAATCCCGTGAACACGATGACCACATCTGTTACCGCGGCGGTTCTATTCTATTCTTACGGTGTATAGATATGAACTTCTTCGATGGTACCTAGGCTTAGGCAAAGTTGTACCTATAATACACCCACATTTCGCCAGTTATGTTGGGAATAATGGTATTTTACTGCCGTTTTGGTTTTGTAAAGTGGTTTTAGTTACAAAGACTGAGTTATAAATAAACTCAAACACAAAGTCAAACCATTTATTTAATAAAAAAAACCAGTTACAGGCACTTTTGAATTGCCAAGGGGTCGGTCAGTCAGAAAGATGAAGCTTAGTTGCCCATTCCAAAGCGTAGCCGAATAGTTTAATTAGGCCGTTATGTAGTCCAATTAGTATCAAAATTAATTGGCTTTCAAATTTTAACAAAGGAATAAAAACATAAACAATAGTATCGATTAACAAGAAATTGTTCACAACTGCTTCCGCGTAAGTCGGTGTTGTTCCTTCTTGAATATCTACTTAGCTGTCGTTCTATTTAATTGTTACACCGCCGAAAATATAATTTCGAGTCACTTAAGTCTAAGTCTATTGTACAATAAGGGGGCACGCCCTTTATGTGGGGAGTTTGTTGCGCCACTTCTTCTTCCCAGCTAAAGCACTAGGAAGTGGTGAAGGGTGGGCGTTTTGGGGGACTGTCTTATGTAATTTTGACGTTCGAAAAGTGCTGATACTCAGCCTAGTTTGAATAATTGAATTTTGAATTTGAATTTGAATATGCCTGGAGGCTTTTATTTAGGTATTAAGTTCTGTTTATGTATTTATTTCTACTTGAGTATAGTTTTAATGTTTTTGTTAGTATATTGGCGTGTGCTAGCTGACATAATTATAGCAAATATTTTACGTAATATTTTGTGTTTCGTGATGTTAATTACTTTGCATACTAGTGTATGGAATCAAGTTCCTCTTAATAACTAAACAGACAGCTGTGCTATTGGGGAGTTTGTTGCGCCACTTCTTCTTCTCACGTAAATCACTAAGAAGCAATGAAGGGCGGGCGTTTTGGAGATATGTCTTATGTTATTATAACGTTAAAAAAAATATGAATTAGATCTTGTTTTTTAATAAATAATATAGGTTTCAAAATGCGAGCACGAATTTTCCGAGGATTTTCTCAAGAATTTTCATTTAATTTTTTTTCAATATAACCTCCAGTTAATATATAATTAACACACATAGGTTGGTGGTAAACCAACGTCACGGGTACCGTTACCTGTTTAATTAACCGCAGCCCTTGAACGCGGTAATTAATTTGTAACACCACCCGTTACTACGCTTGTCACATAAATTCCTCAAAGTTAACACAATATCATACGTATGTAGGGTGACCATCAATCATGTGGGAACATTAGAGCTTGTGACTCATTCATGTTTGTTACTCGGGACTAGAGACACGCTCCTGCACGGTTTTACGACTTGATAATATATTGAGATTTCTTTATTATTTGTAAGTTTAATAGTAATGTAGCTATGGGAATAAATTCTCAAAACAATAAATGAAAACCGCATCAAGATCGGTTGCGTCGTTTAGCAGAACAACGCGGTCACACAGACAAGTATGAAAAGCGACATATGGGGGATACGCCAAGTTAGCCCGCGATAGGAGGGCGTACGAGCTTCCAAAGCCAACTCGCAGATGACGTTTTCAATGTAATGAGGCACCAACCAACGATTATCCCTGTATGTACTATGCAAGCGCACCCAAGGACAACCCCCGGTTGGTGTAGGACTATTGCAGGATATGGACACAAAGATATTGGACTATGGGTTTGGGTGGCTTAAGTTGACTGACCTGTTAAGGTGACCTGGAACTATGGAAGGACTATGGCCCCTACCTGATCAATGTTTTATATGTACACGGATAAAATGGCAGGGGGAAAACTGTTGCTAGCACATAGTGACGTAGCGACAAGGGGGCAACATGTCCTGAGATGCTTGAGGAGTGGAGAGGTATTCAGATCAATCCCAGAGCCCGGAAGGTTTAGAAGGGAAGCGAAGCACTTACTGGATAATACCTCCTTCTACCGTGATTAAAATTATTAGTATCTTAATTAGATATAGACGTTTTTTGTTTTTCACTCACTTTATTTGAGTCCGAAACTAGTGGCTATTTCGGATTCGTCGGGCTAATTGCGAACTCGAATGGAGTTCTTAAAATAATGAGCTCTTAATGAGGCAAGATCGCAAGTCGACCTGAAACTGAACTAAACCTAGTCAAGCTAACTCAAAACAAACACGAACCATTAGTAAACATGAATGAATATTTCAGACGAAAGTTATATTAGCAGCAACTGTTCCATACGTACGGAATCTTCACGGTTTCCCTTTTCTACCACTCCAAAAATAAATTTGAACTGAAAAATATCTGAAATAACTAGAACCGATCGCAGTATTTGCTTGTTTTTTGCTGCAAGAAAAATATAGATAGTTTTATGTTTGACAGCTAAGCTTTTTTACAGTGAATTCTTTTTCAAATCTGTCAAAGAGTGTTTGTCTAATAACAGCATAGGGCTGTTTTACACGCCCGCTAACACATTTTGTAGCTAAACAACTGACGCACTACTTGATTCCCAGCAATTTTATCTAAGTACTGTGATTGTTTCCGCGTATATGATTAAGCTAACAAAACAAAAAATACCAGTCGGTAGAAGGTTTTTCGAAATGTATCAAATCAAATCAACACTTAAGAAACGTCAGAAGCTAGGTGCACTGTTTAAATTGGTCAATTGTTTCCTATGGAGAAGCGCCGGCAAGAAACTCTACTAACTAAGTGCTCTTTCACGACACGAGCGGCACGCGTCAATGGAAGAGGCAACTGTAGCCGTCGAAACTCATCGACGGCCGCCGTCGACGTGTCGGCGGCTACCGTCGACAACGTGCTGTTCGTTTATTTGAGTACTGTGCTCAATTTTTTTAATTCATTAACCTTGTAAAAGTCGATCGGCAAAGTTTAAACTCAATAATGGTAATTCGTAATTATAACCTGTAAATCCGCTAAACCGGCTGAACTGAATTCGGATGAAACTTGGCACATGGGTAGACCATGCCCTGGAATAGGACCTAGGATAATTTTTATCCCGACATTTCTACGACATCGAGACTAATTCGGGTGAAACCACGGGGTGCAGCTAGTCTTATATAACTGTAAATTACCTTATACTAGTTTTTGCCAACGGCTCTGCCCGCGTGCATGTCGGAAATTATCTCACTGGAACATACTACCGGGATAAAAAGTATCCTATGTCCTGTTCCAGGTCATGGTCTATCCGTGTGCCAAATTTCACCCAAATCCGTTTATTCGTTTTAACGTGAAAGCAAGCAAGTAACACACAAACAAACTCACTTTCGCATTTATAATATTGTAAAGTTAGGATAATCTGTAATTTTCCATTATTGAGTTTAAACTTTGCCGATCGAATTTTATAGAGCTATTGATTAACAATGTTTAAGTGCTTTTCATAAAATTTTAACATTCAAGTGAAAATCGTCCGAAATCATTTCATAATTGTTCTAGTTTCAAAACTCACCACTGTAAAATCGTTCACAAAATGCAGATTTCACGAAACTCTTGCCAAACGACCAATATCCAGATATCTTACAAATATCGTGATATTCCAACAAATATTGTGATATCGCACAAACTGCGTTCTATTTTTGTAGCGACGCGTCGCAGTAAGCCGGTGCAAGGTAGTTCGCAGCGGTTTGAAGCTTTGTTTACCAATATATCGTGAGAGGATTAAATACTGCAATAACATAGTAAGGCGTAAGGCGATAACGATTGAACAGATAAATGAAAAATGATCTCTCAATTTGTAAACTTTTTATCGTCTGAAAGAACTCTTTTTGTGAACGGTCAGAAAAAAGGTTGAATAGCAAATTTAAATTGTCCGTATATATTAATCACAACTGTCATTCTTTGTTAGTCATCTCATATGACTGACAAATGTGACAAATGACTATAATACGACAAAATGTAGTATGAATCTTTTGAAACTTCCAATTCCTTGAATGTTCAAAATCTTATAGGTACAGTATGTTTTTCTTACGAAGCGACGCGTGCTTTACTTGTGGTTACCAAGTGTACAAACGTGCTGTGAATGTGTGTGTAAGCGCAGGAGCTCTCGGTACCGTCCGAGACAATGGCAAAGTCGGATTTGTGTGTGTGTATGTTATGTGCTGAAGCTACTCGTCTTCACGCACACATTCACGGCTTGTTTGTACCTTGGTGACCACAAGTAAAGCGCCCGTCGATTCGTGAGATAAAAATACTATAAGACATGTGCGTAGTACGTACTCATAAGTCACAACTGGGGTACGTGAGACTTATGAACGAAGCAAAAGTTGTAGGTTTTAATATTATGTTATAAATACACACTAATATGTGTGAGCGTCCTGTTTGAGCGTCTTACTTCCCATAACTTTATAAATGACTAGCTTTTGCCAGCAGCTTCGCCCGCGTTCATGTCGGAAATTATCCCACGGGAACCTACAACCGGGATAAAAAGTATCCTATGTCCTGTTCCTGATTGTTGCAACCTGCAGTTTTTGGGAATACCATAATTTTTAAGGGAGGCATGCTCCAAATATGCATTTTTTTTATATCAGTTGCCTCAACCTGAGGCATGTGTCACATGCGAGGCTTACACTCGCCCCACATGCGTACACTCGCATCAGTCATCACGATCCAATAGCAAGTGGCAGCGTTTAAAACCTATGACGTAGTACCGAACACTGCATTTATTTTCACGTGTTCGCTCATATCTGCAGACAATGGCGCTCGACCACTTTTCAATCATATTACTGGTATAAGGGTGAAATGTGGTCCTCCGCCATTGTTCCCGTTTGTACATGACTACGTTGAAACGTAGAAGCAAATGCGGTGTGCACTGGCCTCTCACAGTTTTGTGCACGATTGTAAAGTTCACTCATCCTCTATAAAAAAGGGAGGATCCTCCAATCAGACGGGTATCGTGTCTGGAGGGCTGCAACTGCCCGAAGATTGATGTCGGTAAGTTATACATATGCTGATTGCGCGGTAAACTTTGCTTGCGTGACGTCAGTGTGATGCGCAGTTCGCATGTGGCGGTGTAGATGTCGCTACAGCCCCTTAAGACATCTCCGTGAAGAAGTTTTCCCATTCCGAAAACTAAACTACATACATAAGTACGTTTGTACATAAAATACACATCTTGGTCCTTGATGTGTTGAACAGAATTATAATTAATGCTCAAACATTAGTTGAAAGGTCAAGTCGTAGTTATGTAGTACCTAGTAACATTTGGACCGCGGTCGAGAATAGAAGCAAAGTTCTTTGAATTACTAACAGTACATAAGTAATATGTACGTTATTAAGATATACAGGCTGGTAGATTATACGAGGGACAAACTTTAAGAGAGTGTTGTATGTACTGATGAAAATGAACAAATTTCAGGGAACAACTGTGAAATATGAAAAACAAATGTTTGCTGTTCCCTACATTTTGATCGTGTTGGCACGTTTGCATTGATTGCACTTGGTAGGGAACAGCAGATTTTATTTTTGAAGTGAATCTTTTATTGGACGAGAATTGAGAGTGAACTTTCAAGGACGTGCCACGTTTAGACACATTTCGTTACATGAGAGAGAAGAAAGATATAACTCTCACTCTCTGTTTCTCACACTAAATCTCTCTTATTCTTTATTAGAGTTCCATATGGTCCGACTGGAAAAACGGACCCCTTAAAGGATCACTTGTGTGTCTGTCTGTTCATCTGTCACAGCCAATTTGCTCCGAATCTAATATACAGATAAAGTTGAAATTTGGTACACATACCTATTTCTGTGACCCAAACACGGAGGTGTTAGGTAAATAAATGAATTTTGAATATGGGGTCACTTTTGGGAGAAAAATAAGAACATTGTGTGGGTGTACTATTGGTACTCTGCCTAACCTGATTTGATTTGATTTGATTTGAAAAACCCTTTGAGGTATACAGGCGTGATGTTATGCTATATATGAATGAATGAATGAATGAAATGCACCGACCCCAGCGTGGTTTAAACCAGACTCGATAAATCGAATGAACCCCAAGATTTGCACTAGCCCATAAAGCCTCATGTTTCATGGGACTTCAAAGGCTATTGCATATCAAGGAGTAGACCGGGGGGCGCGGGTTAATGGTAGGGAAGACGTGCCCTTAGGATAAGGAAGGATTTACGAGCCGTACCGGATATGCATCCTAGAGTAAGCAATGGAATAGTGGAGAGACGGGTTATTTTTATCTAAGGATGGGCATCTTTTTACGACGGCGCCGTTGGACCTGAACCAACGGCGCCGTCGTAAAAAGATGCCCATCCTTGTCCTTGGCATGTCCAGCTTCATTTGTGCATCCGCTCTGTGCTGTTTCCAAGGTCTTCGTCTGAGGTTCTTGCTGCTGTTTCAGGTTTCTTGTAAATCTCGCTAACAGTCTTCTTAAACTTATCTCGGTCTTCAGTCGTGTCCATCCAAAAAAGATTTCCTTGTCGAAGTAAGTCATGTGCTGTTCGAAGTTGGCATAACATGCGTAAATAAGTCGTCCGGCTTTCTTGGATTTGGTCTTGTTCTGCATGCTACAGGTGTGGTTTGCGGCGCCTGTGCGAGTTGGCACATTCTTGCTGCTTTTGGTTACGGTTTTGCCGTCTAACATTAATTTCATATTTTTTCTTTCGGCTTGGTTTATTCCTAGCGTGATTAATCAAGTCTCATATGATAACTCTCTCAGCCAGGTTCGTTCAAGTCCAGCTTCACAAGTGAATCTGTTGGCGCTCCTCGTTGTTTAACTCCAGTTCTGACGCGGAACAACTTCGAGCTCGTCGTTGTTCACCTCAGGTTGACGCGATTGTATTATAGTTCTAAATTATGCACACAAAAAATCCCGACCCGTGTCGCCCGAATGCTTGTTTTTATGTTCGTACTATCGCGGGCGCGGACATCTGTGGGCACCGTAAGGACCATTCCCGCTTGCAGCACTCGGCCGCCATTGCAACGCTTCCTACGATCATCAACCAATATTATCAGCTTTTTACTGAGGCTCTTGTTTTTGTAAATGAAACAATAAAAAGACCTTAAAAATCATCAGAGTTGGTGCGTTTTTCATTGAAAATAATTATCAATATCTTCGTCCTGTTGTCGTTCGGGCAGGGATGGGGCAAGGCCATAGATCTTTTTTTAAATTTATGAATACGTTTTCTATGCTATCAGAAAAGTATAAAAATAGCGTCCAGGGTTGAGTGGATTTCTCACATTAGCAGTTTTTGAGTGAGACCCGGAAAATTTCCACAAAACTTTAAAAAGCGTTCAATGTCGATAACCACCCGTCATATTTGTTTTAAATTAGTTCGAATATGACTATATAACCCCTTTTCAAAGTATGCACCTACTTAACCATCATAGGTACAGAACCTAGACATCAGTTTGGGTAAATAATAAATAAAAATAGTAAATGATAAAAGCAAATTATTATAGTATCAGAGTATAATATTTAACACAATCTACATTTACGCTTACAATGTCAGATTATATAGCGCATTTACTGAGATACCCCGTTATGGCATTCTATAATATACACAAATAGTGAGCATCATAAAAGTTAAATGACCAATTGCTATGCGCCCTAAGGGCCGGCGCGGTGGCGGCGTGGGCGCACCTCTGGCGAAAGGGGCTGCAAATTGCAGATGTGTTCGTAAAAACACCACGCACCACTCAAAAAACAAGACACACCGCAAAATATTATTATAAGTATCACACATGCATTGTATCTAAAGTTTGGTACTAATGTATCAAACTTTTTAGCCCATAAAACCAATTAAACCCGTAGGGACAAAATAAACTATTGACTTAAAATTACGAAACTAAGGCGGTCTAGCAGAAGTTTTATTGGAAAATAGTTTTGTATGAAATCTAAAGCGATAATGTAGCGAGTTTGTTAGAATCATGTTTTATATAATTTATCTTGCCATTATATATGTATGCTCATAATATGATCTTATAACATTTGCTTAGAAACTTCGCCACTGAAAATACGCAGTCGCGATGTTTTCACTTAATCTATTAAATAAAATACCGATTTTGCAGAGGAAAGGTATGCCCTAAACTATATGGAAAGATTTCACCGGATTAGCTTGGGTTCCTTGTATGGAACGCTCGCCTGAGATCAGCAACGCACTTAGGTAGGCACTTATTAACACTCACGCACACTCACTCACTCTGTCACTTTAGCACAATTTTAATCTATTTATTTGGCGACTGCGATTTTTATTTAGTCGCGGCAGTATCAAAATAAAAATAAAAACACCAGTATCAACGCGCTGTTCAAATTCGCCGACAAGCGACGCGATCTTGCCATAATGTGCCGAGCTCGGTGATCCAAACGCATCAAAAAAATTTGGGTCGGAGCTCGCTCCCGAAACGACTGCACCGTTCGAGGACCAACGAACTAATCCAGGCGTGATGTTATGCTATATAATAAGAAAATTTAAAAAACTTTGACACGTTGTACCGAGTGACATATCAAATAAAAGGGCTTACTATGAGAGTATCAAGTATATTTTTTAAATAATTTAATATAAATAATTTTAAGGTTATTTTATTTTGAACAAAATACAGAAAATAGTTCTATAAGCTAAAGTATTTCCAGCGTTTAATCTAACACCCTGTATACTACCAAACTTGTAGGTAAATATAATATCTATGAAATAGAATAGAATATTCTACACTCTAACTTAGCCACAAGAGGGGCTTGTGGCTAAGTAATAACAGCCGCACGGGTCGATCGATCAGGTTAAGCTACGCTTGCCGCGGTTGGTTCGTGGGTGGGTGACAGTCTTTACATACCAAGAGAGCGTTAAGCCGTTGTGGTCCCGGCTGTCATTCGTGGATCTTTGATGGGTCGTCAGAAGCCCGAGAGTCTGACAATCAGTCTTACCTGGGGGTATCGTATTACCCAGTTACGGGATTGTTGAGGTCAGATAGGCAGTCGCTCCATGTAAAATACTGGTATTCAGCTGCATCGTGTTAGACTGGAAGTTGACCCCGATATATTTGGGAAAAGGCTAGGCAGATGATGAGAATAGAATACTGTTTATACCTAGTGTACACCATAAATTATGAATTACAGATATAAATGTAGAAATTTTACATAGGGTGCCACAATGGGCGGTCTATTTATAACTCCAAGATGTATTGCAAATGAAGGGGACCTTTCGACCAGAAATAAGTCCATATTTTACTCTCGGCCATTTTCCTATAAGTTATAAGCTATCACTTACGAGGTACCGGAAGCTCGACTAGCCCGACCAGACTCATATTTTGTGAATATACAAACAAATTGCCAACAGAAAGATCTTTTGCCTTTTCGTTTATAAGGTACTCGTTTCCTTTATCTATTTTTTACAAAGATTTTTATCAGAATCTGTTCACTGTACAGAATAAACATCAAAGACCGATTCACTGATTGACCTGTAAGTAAAACTTTTCTTTTAGACGCGACAAAAAATATACAACACAAATCTGTACACGAATAAATATTGAAACAACAAAAACATATAAATTATTCCTCACATTTATTTGCCGTCGAAAGTTCTGTCAGAAAAGACGACATACGACACGAAATCTCTTTGACATACATTTTCTGGATAACCTAGTTAACATAATCCGCGCCCAACTTGCTAATGCGGGTAACGAAGCTAATTGAGTGGCTTTTTAGGCTTTATTTTAACGGGATAGAGTCTAGTGTATATTAATGCGTACTTTTCAGGTGTAATTATAAAGTTGCGAATCTATTATTTGACGTTTGTAGACGTTATGACATACGTGTCAGCGACTACGGTGGATTTAAGTTAAGGCGAAAGCGTCAAGGTAGCCCGCGAAATTCAAATTTTCTTACGTTGTTTTTAATTTGCAGGTCAGTATCACGTTGTTTGTTGTTCTAAATATGATTCGCGGCCGTAGAATTCTAATCATAAAAATAATCAATACAACTCTCTCAGTTTATGTAATCCTATTGAATTACTATTTCATGAAATCATGACATTTGAGGATTATGCTTACTATAAGGAGTTGTATTACTGATTCTAATGAGTATAATTTTGTAAAGCTATATTGGTTACGGTCGCGAATCATATTTGAATCAATATATAACCTTGACACTGATCTGCAAAAATTTTTATTTCGCAAGCTACCTGATCGCATCCCCCTTATGATGTTGATTTTGTTAAGGTTTAGTAAAAAGTTTCAGATTTTTACTAGAATCCACGTTCGCATGTAAATCCTCTGACGGTTATATTTACATGAGTTGTAAGCGTGGAAGCGAAACGGTTTCTTTGAGACGGAGCGCAGATATCCAAAGATATGTGGAAATATTTATAAATGCTAAAGGTAGAATTTATTAGACTCTTTGTTTTGTTTCGCCTGAGAAAGATTTAAAGTCGCAATGCTGTTGAAGATATGTGCTACTGTTTCGGTTTTTTGTTTTAGTAGATAGTTACATATACTAACGTCTGTAATGTCTATTATTTTAGGGAAAATAATGTTCAGAGTAAACAGTTACTGGGTTGTGGAGGTCAGTAATGCAGTCGCTCCATGTTAAATACTGGTATTCAGCTGCATCCGGTTAGACTGGAAGCCGACCCCAAGATATTTGGGAAAAGGCTAGGCAGATATATATTCATACATACAGTCTGAATACATTTCTATGTTTATTTTGTACCTTTAAACCAGGAATGGGGTTTTAACAAAACTTCGAGAAACACAAGCGTGATGATATTTTTATTATGACTAATTTTGACGACTACAAAATTAAGTTTTACATATTTACGTATTCAAATGAAATAAACTTGAACGTATGTTCTGTATTCTACACTACTTGTTATTTTATTTAATGTAAAACAAAATGTACTAAAGTTTTCATCTTTCACGACGACTTGTGAAACGTACTAAAGAACTTCGGGCGACGTGAAAACTGAAAACAATCGGTTAACCGGTTACTGGATCCCGTTTATTTGATACACCTATTCCCATTTAAAGACGTAGATACGTTACCTACCCAACATTCGATCTTCAAAATCGGCACAATGTTACATTATAGATGATACGTGGAAGTAGGACGGCATGTCGTAATTATCGGGAGCGAAAAAAAGACAAGACGAAGAAAACTTGGCTAATCAGCCAAGTTTTCACGGGCCACTTGCGGAGCGTGTATAACCTATCTATCTCTTTTTATTTATTTTTCATGTATTAACTAGCTGCGCCCCGCGGTTTCACGGACATAAGTCTCAATCCTTTGGGATAAAAAGCCTATTCTATGGCCTAATCCAGATCATGGCATTGAATGGCATTGATCATAGCATGGAATTTGGCACATGGGTAGACCATGTGCCAAATTTCATCCAAATCTGTTCAGTCGTTTTAGCGTTAAAGCGTAACAAACTCACTTTCATATTAAAATATAAGTTAGGATTTTAAAAATTAATTTAATTATATTAACATTGCTTATTCCTATGCTCTTTGCTTCGTTTAGTTAGCAAAACTCTTGAGTCCTTGCCCGGTTCACGGGTCTTACTCCAAATAAAAGTACCCATTATTTAGTTAAGATAGGAATACTTTCTACTAAGGATCCTTATGCTAAAAATCGTATTATTAAAGAAACGGAAATATTCTGCCCTGATAAGCCGAAAGGCGCTATTTCAATTGGAGTAAGTTTTGAGAAAATTGACTTTTTGTAAATTGTAATTTAAGGAAATATAAGGATATAAAAAAACTTCCAAGCGGTTTTAGCAGTTAGATAGCAGTATTTGGCTTATACCGTTTGATGCGAAATTGTTATAGCTATTGGATTGTATAAAAAAAACTAAAAGGGCGTATCTCAGATATTAGCGCCTTTCGGCTTAGCAGGGCAGTATTATCGTGTTAACAAAAAATCCTTCGCACATTTTCTATGAAAAAAAATAGGTACTACTTTTCCATTGTTCCCAAAGATTTAAAGCCAAGGTCAGTAAAAAAAAAAAGGCGGTATCTGTTATGATAATTGGCAGCTAGCAGAGGTCTTCGCCTTAATACCCCGCTTTATTTTCTCCAGTTATCTGGCCTATGGCTTAACGACCAACATCACTTAGCTGGGACGGACTTAACGTATTTTTGAGGCGGAGTAGGTCGAATAGTCATTATGGGGAGGGAGAACCATATTTTATGCTGGAAAAGCCGGATTGTTCATGTCAATCGGAATAATGCGTAAATTATTTTGTAGGTGGTTAATTATATCGTCCACGGCTACGAACGTACAAGGGGGAAATAACCATACTCAGCGGAGCAGATGAAATCAGTGATAGACCGCTATCATTCTTGATATTTGTTAGTATAAAATATCGTGAGTAAAAGTTTTGAGCATGAATGTGGATGACGAAGAGATAAAAGCGCGTGCCCTCAGCTTTTTCGGACACATGATGCGTTCACCTAAGCATGGTCTGGGAAAGCTTATGTTACTAGGCCGGGTGGAAGGAAAATGCGCTCAAGGCAGAGCACCAGCAAGATGGTCAGATGTGATTGTTGAGTATCAAGCTCCAGGTGTGCTGCTGGTGGTCTTGAATAAAAACTACTTGATTCCGTTAGACAAGTACTGTATTTCTTTTTTGCTGATTACAATATTATTTAGATGACCGATTTATGTGCGCACGCTCAAGGTGTCGGCGAGCGAGTGAAAAGGTGGGGGAAGCCCGCGATCACGTTGTGGTGTTGGTGTGTGGCCCGATGTGACGTCAGGAACATATTCCCCGCGTTGAAGAGAAGTCTTCAAGATGATGTTGAAGAGACCGGAAGAGGGCATATGTTGTTGTATGCACGTGTTATGATGCCCTTCTTCGTCAGGATGTCGGCGACTCGACAATGTCCGTCAGAGCCAGTCTTCACTGCAACCACTCTGCCCAGCAACCACAGAAGAGGAGGAAGATTTGTGTTTCTCACTAAGACCATGGTGCCTAATTTCAGCTCTTGACCAGCTGTCTGCCATTTGGTTTTCTGCTGCAGGAGAGACACATACTCATTAGAGAAGCGCTGCCAAAAATGTTGTCGTAGCTTTTCGATGCGATCGAAGCGCTGTAGCCGCTGGATATTGACATCGGTGATCTGAGGACGAGGGACTGACGTGAGTGATCGTCCGATGAGGAAGTGTGAAGGAGAAAGATAAGAAAGATCTGATGGATCAGTGGACAGGGGTGTTAAAGGTCTGGAATTTAAAATAGCCTCTATCTGAATAAGACAAGTTGAGAGCTCTTCATATGTTAAATGAGTGAGGCTCATGACTCTACGCAATAAATGTTTGGTGGACTTTACTGCACTTTCCCAAATTCCACCGAAATGTGGGCTGTAGGCAGGTATAAATTTAAATTCAATGTCTTTGGTTGCAAGATCTGATTCTATATTGCTAGATGAAACCTTTAAGAAGCGTGAAAGCTCATTGAAAGCTCCCACAAATGTAGTGCCGTTGTCGGAGTACACGCGTTGCGGCTTGCCCCGACGACTAATAAATCGGCTGAAGGCCGCAAGAAAAGCCTCCTTGGTGAGGTCGGAAACCAGCTCCAGATGAACGGCTTTGACTGCAAAGCACACAAAAACACAAATGTATGACTTAAGTAGCTTACATCCTCTACCCCTTTTTTTTTTTTTTTTTTTTGAGGATGGGAAATTATCAAATAACTTCTCCCGCTCTGGGTGGAGCGGGAGGGCGTGTCAGACTTTTACTGACTAAAACCCACCCGTGTTCCTTCCGTTGCCTGTGTGCCGAGGTCGCGATATCCCTTTCAGACAAACCCGCAACCCCGGCAGGCATTGGCCCTTCCGGACCCCGTCACTTGGTGCTGACATCTCTTTGAGGCGCGCGTGGAACATAACGCGCCGTCGACCCGGGCCTGGTCCCTATCGGACGGCGAGCTACCCATTGCTCACCGTCCGCAAGCCCGCGCCTACGGTGGCCGGAAGTCGGCTCGCGACTCCCGACGCCCGGGGCGTCTCCTGCGGCGACTAGGGGCGCGAGGGGGCGCATTTTGCCTCTCCCTCGCGCGCTCCGCCTCCTCCTTCGCGAGCATTACTGCTTCGCAGAAGGAGGTGACGGCCTCCCATGCACTCTCGCTCCGGACCATGGCCTGAACCAGGGCCGGACGCGAGAGATCGCCGCCGCCGATCGCCTCCGTGAGGACACGGCGGTGCTCCGCCCAAGCTGGGCAGACCTCCACCGTATGCTCCACCGTGTCCTCCGGGCGATCCACACAGTGGTGACACCCGGGCGTTTCCTCCCGCTTTATCCTGAACAGGAACCTCCCGAAACAACCATGTCCGGTGAGGACCTGTGTCAGGCGGAAGGTGAGGACGCCGTGGCGCCTCTCGAGCCACTCCTCAAAGAGGGGACTTATCGCCACAATTGTGGCGTGCCCAGCGCTGGGTTGCGACAATCGCACTCTCCATGCCGCCATGAGATCCCGCCGGAGCTCTGTCCGCTGTGCCGCGATTTCTCGCGGCAGCAGAGTTACGCCCCGGCGTTTCGCCTCCTCGCGCAACTCCCACATGTGCGCGAGGACTTTTGCCTCCAGATCCCATGGCGGTAGTCCGGCAAGGAGGCTCGCCGCCTCACGGGAGACCGTGCGGTAACCTCGGACCAGCCTAATGGCCATGACCCTTTGGGACGCGTTCAACCGCTGGGCCGGTCGCAGCCTCAACGAACGCGCCCACACCGGTGCCCCGTAAAGGGCCATGGACCGCACGATCCCCGCGTAGAGCCTCCGGTAGGAGGCGTTTGGACCCCCTAGATTGGGCAGGAGCCGCTTCAAAGCAGCCCCAGCCCTCTGCAGTTTGGGAGCCAAACGTCGGAAGTGCTCCACGAAGTTCCACCGGCTGTCGAGGACGAGTCCCAGGTACTTCATCGTCGACTCGACACCGATGTGAACCCCTCCTGCCGTTATCCGGGAACCCGATAGTGGCGCGTTCCGAGGACCATAAAAACACATGGCCTCGGACTTGTGCAAGGCCACCTCGAGTCCCAATTGCCGGATCCTATCGACGATTGTCGCAACCCCGCGTGTCGCCAGTTCGGCCGCCGCCTCGTGCGACCTCCCCTGCGCCAGGACCAGCGTGTCGTCAGCGTAGCACACTACGCTGACGCCACTAGGGAGGTCGGCGCGCAGCACCCAGTCGTAGCCGATGTCCCACAGATGCGGCCCCAGGACCGATCCCTGTGGGACACCGCACGACATCTCTCGCCGGTTCCACTCTCCGTGGTGACCGGGGTAGATGACGGCCCTGTCCGTCAAATAGGCCTCGACCACTCGACAGAGGTAGGTCGGCATCCGGTGATACCGGAGTGCCTCCCTAATGCAACTCCAGGGCAGGGTGTTGAAGGCATTGGCGATGTCAAGAGACACCGCCAAGACGACCCCACCCTGGGCAACAGCATCCCCCGTCGTGAGGGCTCGAACGCGCATGATGGCATCCACCGTAGAGCGCCCCTTGCGGAAACCAAACTGGCTCTCCGCCAAATCCGGACCCACTCGCTCCAGCCGCCCGACAAGGCGGTCTGCAATCACTCTTTCAAAGAGCTTGCCCACCTCGTCGAACAGCACGATGGGCCGGTAAGCGGACGGAGAGTCCGCCGGGCGCCCCGGCTTTTTGATGAGGACCAGTTTCCCCGTCTTCCAACGAAGTGGGAACTGGCCCCTTTCCAAACATGCGCTTAGGAGCCCCCTTAGTCGAGGCCCGAGAGCCTCCAAGGCCAGAACCCAGGCTTTTCCAGGTAAGCCGTCGGGTCCTGGGGCGGTATTTTTGGCGTTCAGCCTACGTACCGCCACTCTCAAATCTACCTCGGTCACCTCCGGAGTGTCGTCGTCGTCGTCACTAATGTGGTCCGCATTGGGCACCGCAGGAGGCGGAGCCATGGGCGGGGGAGTATGTTCCCCTCGCGAAGGGAACAGAGCGCTCACCACGTCCTCCACGAGCTGGGGCCGGAGACTCTGAGTCAGCGGGGGAGCCCATGGGCGGAGTTTATCTCTCACCCATTTGTATGGGCGTCCCCACGGATCTCTGTTCAGAGTCTCCAGCGACTCCTCGCGGGCCAGTCCTCTGGCCCGCTCGATCTCCGCTCGGAGGGCGGTCTTCGCCGCTCTGTACCCGTCGTACAGCTCCGCCTCAATGGCTTCCGTATCCGGAGGGCGGATACGGAGCCTGCGGTGCCTGGAGTACCGGTGGCGCGCAGCAACGCATGCCGCGCGTAAAGCGGTCAGCTCACGCGACCACCAGTACACCTGGCGCCGAGCACGTCCGGGCTGGACCCGGGGCATTGCCACGTCACATATCTCGGACATGGCCTCCCGGAACCACTCCGCCTCGACATTGATGTCGGCAGGCCTGTCCGGTGATGACACCCAGGCCTGCACGATCGAGGCTTCCAGGAGAAGCTCCCGGTCCAGCTGCTTCAGCGCCCACCGCGGACCACTCGGGGTCTGTCGGACCGACGCGCCCGAGGTCTGGGCGGAGACGTCAAACCGGATGTACCGGTGATCGGAGTAGGTCTCCACCCCCTCCATGACGCGCCAGTCAATGACACGCGGCGACAGAGCGGGGCTGGCGAACGAGATGTCCACCACTGATTCACCCCGCATCCGCACACACGTGGGGACAGAACCCCGGTTCAGGACGACCAGGCCTGTCTCCAGGGCCCAGTCCTCCACCATCCTGCCCCGTGTGTCCGTATACCGGGAACCCCAAGCCACGTTCTTGGCATTGAAGTCCCCGAGGACGACCACGGGGAGGGGATGGTACCCGACGACGACGACTCTCAGCTCCCCAAGGGAGTTGTGGAACTCGGCGAGAGTTCGGTTCGGGGAGAAGTACGCTCCCACCACGACAATCTCCCCGAACCGTGCTGCCACGCAACCCCGTCCCCTCTTGACGGCCTCGAGGGACGGGGTACCGGCGGCGGCCGACGATATGATGGTCACTGAGCCGCTCAGGTCCTCCACCCAGTCATCCCTGGGCGGGACAAAGTACGGCTCAGCGACCACGGCGATGTTAATCGACCACTGCGCCATGCTCTGGAGCAACAAATCCTGAGCTGCGGCGCAGTGGTTGATGTTCGCCTGGAGGAGGCGTAATGGGGCCACTATTGGCAGTCCATTCTAGCCTCCCCCCGGGCCCCCTGTGATGGCCCTGCCGCGGTATTACTGGCGACGACGACGGTAGAGGCGGCAACGGCGGCGGCAATGGTGGCGGCTGCGGCGGTGACGGCGGTGGCGGAGGGTTTGCCCCTGCCCCTGGGTTTGGCGGGTGGAGCACAGGCCTTGCTCCCAGCCCGGTGTTCGGCCGGCTTGCCAGCCGCCGCACATGCATAGCAGTGCGGCGTGGCGTTGCACGAGCCGGCCTTGTGACCGGGCCGACCGCAGCGGAAGCATTCCTCGCTGCGGTCAACCTCAGAGGTGCACTGTGCTCCCACGTGGTGCCCCACCCGGCAGCGGAAGCACCTCAGAGGCCTGGGTTCCAGCAGCTTCACCTGCGCGGATACCCAGCCCACCCGAAGTCTTTTGCCCTCCCCGGCAATTTTTTGGGCCGCCGACACGGGGCAGCTCACCGTAAGGGTTTGCATGCCCGTAGTGTCAGGACGGATGGTGCCTGCCCTCACCTGCTCAGCAGAGCATCCCCCAGTCCTAGCCACGGCGGCCACAACGTCATCCGCCGTCACGCAGTCGTCCAGGCCCAGGATGCGCATGTCAGCGCACTTGGTAGGCCTGGAGACTCGGGCCTCTTCGGCATTGAGAGATGCCCTGAGCCTTTCGGCCAGGGCGTCAGCGGTCGGGCCGCTGGCCGCGCCAGGGATCTCCAGCATCCGAGCCCCCGTCGCAGTGACCTTCATGCGGAAGCCATCGTCGACGCCGATCTCCGCCAGGTTCACTGCCGCCCACGCCTGGGCGAGCACCTCACGGTAGGTCACGCCCTTCTTCTCCGCTTCCGGCTGTAGTGTGATCACTACAGCAGCGGACTTCGGGGCGCGGAGCCTAGCCGCGGTGCTTTGCTTCTTGCGCCGTTGCCGCCTCTCCTTTCTATTGGCCGCCCTTTTGGCCTTACCCGCCTTCCCTTTCTCCCCGGCTACTTGCCATTCGCCGTCGGCCGGAGAGGGATTAGGAGGCAGGGGCGGTTGCGACCGTCCTACCGCCATGGCTGGGGCCCTCGCCTTCTGCGCTGCCGTCTGCACAGTCGTTCCGCCCTTTTTCGGGTTGGACGGCGCCGCTTTCGCCGGAGGCGCTGGCTTGGCCGCGGACTTGGCCGGAGCAGCCACGATGGTGGCAAAAGTGGTCGGCCTGCTAGCCGCTAGCGGAGGGCGCAGGACAATGCCCTCCAGTACGGAAAACCGGCTGTTGAATGCAGCCAGCTCCTGCCGCACCAGGGTCAAAACCCGGTCCTCCGCCGGCAAAGGCAAGGGCAGGCCCTGTCCATGAACCGGTCCCCCCTGGGGCACCTCCCGACATCCTCTACCCCTGCGGTCGGCTATCAGCACTGGCCCGGCATAATCAAGCCCTGTATTCAAAAAAGGGTACTCTAGATGAGTCCTATCGGTTGGTAGGTTGCCCATGATGACCTGAATAGGCTGAGCTTTGAAGCGAGTGCAGCGAACGCAGTTACGCACTACATACTTAGCTAGGTTTCTGCCTGCTAAAGGCCAGTAGGTGAGTCTAATGTGTGCTAAAAGTAATTGTGGCCCGGTGTGAAAGAGTGTTTTGTGCTCTCTTTCGAAGATAATTTTTGTCAAGTGATGTTTGCTACATAAAAGGATAGGATGCTTAACATTGTAACTATAGTTGGAGTTGTTAAGACGTCCACCTACGCGTATTAAGTTGTCTGAATCAATGAAGGGAGAAAGACTTACTAAGCGATTCTTTTTGTGTAAGGCCTGATTAGTTTTAAGACATGAATATTCCACAGGAAACATTTCCTGTTGAGAAATCTGTAATATAAGATTCTGTGATGATCGTAATTCTGAAACTGTTAAGTAAGATGATATTTTATTATTCTGTTTTAGACAATTATGGATAAATCTTTGTATATAGGCTATGATTCTTATGAGTGATGTAAATGATGATTTTTTATGAATTAAATTTGAAAATATATCGTTATTATTTTGGTGATGTGTGTCAGCAGTTGTATGTAAAGATGTTTCTGGTAAAGATTGAATTTGTGTATTAGGTGATGTAGGAAATTTGATTTCTCTATGATTAAGAAAATCAGGACCCGACCACCAAAGAGTGGACGAGCTGATGGAATCAGCCTTCACCCCCCGAGATGTGAGATCAGCGGGGTTGCTCTTAGAAGGCACATAGCTCCACGTCTGTCCAGTCGTAGCTTCTTGTATTTCACTCACTCTATTGCGCACGACTTGATCGAGCCGACTTGGCAATGTTGACAACCATCCAAGCACGATCATCGAGTCACACCAAAAGAAACAGTGATTAAACTCTAGAGTGAGTGATTTACGTACCTTCAGAAAAAGTTTTGTGCCCAGTAAAGCACCACACAACTCCAGCCTTGGTATGGTTGTGGGCTTTATAGGGGCGACCCTGTTTTTGGAAGCTAAAAGGCGAACGCAAACTGTTCCATCGACTGCTACCGTTCTCACGTAAATACACGCACCATAGGCGCGTTCAGAAGCGTCTGTGAAAGTGTGTAGTTCCAATAAAGAAGCGTTGCTACAAGATACCCAACGAGGAATGTGAACAGAGTTAAGAGCTGGAAGTGTCTGTACGAACTCAAGGAATTGTGATTTTATTTCTGTTGGTACTTCATCATCCCAGTTACATTTAAGTATCCACAGCTGCTGTAACATAAGTTTAGCCTGAACTATGCATGGCCCAACGAGGCCAATAGGATCAAACACCTGACTTATTAAAGATAAAATATTACGCTTTGTAATTTTTGAAGTATGTTTTAAATCTATAGAAAAAAATAATCTGTCTGTTTTACAGTCCCAGTATAGCCCAAGTGTTTTGCTAGGATTGTCATTTAAGTTTAATTTTTTATCTTGATTTTTTGGTTTTAGATTAGTGACGGACTCTAATATCTTCGGACTATTTGATTGCCACTTTCTAAGATGAAACTTGGCGGACTCGAGAGTATTCACTACCCCTTGACATAAATTTATGACCGACTCAATCGAATCGCCGCCACTCAAATAGTCGTCTACATAAAAATCACGTCTGATGGACTGACTAACCTCTGGGTCTGAACATTGATCTGCTAGCGAAACTAGGCATTTTGTGGCCAAATATGGGGCTGATGCTGTACCGTATGTCACTGTATTCAGTGCATAGGTCTTTAAAGGGTCTGAGGAATTGAATCTGAAAACAATTTGTTGTAACGGGCGCTGAGATGGCTCAACTAGAATAGCTCTATACATTTTTTCAATGTCACCTGTTACAACAAACTTGTGTTGCCTGTATCTCAAAAGTATGGATAGCAGATCCTCCTGTACGGTTGGACCTACCATCTGAATGTCATTGAAGGACTTGCCCGAGGTGCTGGAGGCCGAAGCATCGTAAACTACGCGGAGTTTTGTGGTAGAACTTGACTCGCGCACAACACCATGATGAGGCATAAAATAAGTTATTTCTGAATGAATTGTTTTTGAATGTTGTGTCATGTGATGAAGGTTTATATATTCTTGCATGAATTGCAAATATCTGTGTTTAAATGTGGAGTCCCGCTCAAATCTACGCTCTAGGGAGAGGAAACGACGCTTAGCCATCGCGTAAGAGTCACCTAAGCACTCGAGCGAGTCCTTCAATGGTATGGTGACAACGAATTGACCATGCGTATCCCGACGTGTGGTCTCTTGAAAGAGTTTTTCACAAGCCTGTTCTTCTGAAGAGAAACAGTTTGCAGACGACACCGTATCAAGTTCCCAGAAGCGAGTCAGCTGATCTGACTCCTCATGTGAAAGAAAGTGACAAACAGAAGGTTGTGTAAGAAGACGAGACCGACTGACGCGGCCCGAAATAAGCCAACCTAGTTTGGATGACTGTAATCTAGGCTGATTATTGCCTAAATTAATGGTATCGGAACCTAAGACGTCCCAAAATACCTCAGCACCTACCAGAATATCAATAGCGGTAGGTACATTAAACGAAGGATCCGCTAATTGAATACCTGGCGGAATAGTAATGTACCCTTTGTCTACATAAGAGCCAGGCAGCGATTGTGTGATCTTTGGTAAAACAAAACAGCTTACTTTCGCCTGATAGCCACCATAACAAGACCGCAAATGAAGACTGCAGCTATCTGAGGTACTGGAAACTTGACCGTTTATACCTGAGACAGTGGAGCTAGTGCTGCGTTTTACCAGGCCGAGCTTTCCACAGAGCTCTTTGGTGATGAAGTTGGAGGTGCTGCCGTTGTCCAACAGTAGTCTAGCAGTATGAAGCTCTCCATTGACGTCTGTCACCTTTGCCAAGGCTGTGGATAGCAAAATGTGACCCTGATTAGTTTCTGAACAGGGTAATACGACATTTGTTGACAAAACAATGTTTTCCCCTGTCTGTTTATCTGTTGATTCCCTATGTAAGAGGGTATTGTGTCTGGTCTTGCAATATTTGCAATGCGAGAGACTGCAACGCTTTTCGGTATGACCAGGTCGAAGGCAGTTCATACAAACATTACTTTCTGAAGCTTTTTTAATGCGTGCTTCTATGTCAAGATTTCTGAAAGGCTGACAACTGAATAAAAAGTGATTCTGAGAACACATAGGACATTTAACATTGTCTGAATTGTTATTATTTTTAGTTGTTGTAAGGAAGTTTTTAGTTTTGTTGTTTTCGTAAGTGTTTTTTGTTATTGTGTTTTTATTATAATTTAAGGATTCAAGTAAATCTGCTCTGTTTGTTAAAAATTTAATATAATCTTTTAAATTTGGAAAGGCATTTAAATTATTTTTATATTCTTCCCACTCCCTTCGTGTGACCTTGTCAAGTTTTTCTGACATCATGTATATAATAAGGGTTTCCCCTAGACCCCCTTGCTCAGAAGGCTGCCCTAAAGTTGACAAGGCACGAAGATTTTTATTAGTGACGTCAATCATATTCCGTAACGATTTGCAAGATTCATGTTGAATTTGTTCAAGATTAAATAAGGCCTGCACATGATTATTAACAAGAAGTCTTTCATTGTCGTACCTTTCGGATAATAACTGCCAAGCTGTACTATAGTTATCTGATTTAAAATCTATGCTTTTTATCACTAAAGACGCGCTGCTGGTTAAGGCAGCACGTAAATAGTGAAATTTGTTGATGTCTTGTATGCTGTCATTGTTATGAATAAGAGAAAGATACGTATCTCGGAATTCTAGCCAGTGCTGATAGTCCCCGTCGAAGTGAGGCAAGTCTATCTTAGGCAGCCGAACGAAGTCGTGCCTGCAGCCAGAGCCGTGACGCGGGAGATCATCGATGGAAGTAGCAGACACGAGCGCGGGCGATGAGGCGCGCGCGGGGGCGAGGCTCGCCCTCGCGCGGGCCACCAGCGCGTGGTACCGCGTCTCGAACTGCTCCCTCTCATCATACATTTCGTCCGCATCCTCGGACAACAGCTCCAACTCTGTCTGCAACACGTCGAATTCCTTGTATAGTGTTTCCATTAAACTAAGACGGTTTTTTAATTCTGCTGCTTGGAAGCTATCTAAATCATTTCCCGTGCTTGGTAATAATCTTAAAAAGTTGCTAAAATGCGTAAGCTTTGCTTTGTAGCCACCACGCCTCTTTATAAGTTCCCTTAATTTTGCATCAGACATAATGAGAAGGTAGATAGGTCGTTAAGGCAAAGCAAAAAGTCCGAAGTGCAAGCAAAGACAAAGAAACCAATAACAATGTAAGTGAAGTTATAAAATTATGCGTAAACAGCTGGCCAAGCTTACGGTAAAATCAACTGATATTGCTAATGAGCCCGGCGAGTTAACCGGTGCAATGAGTACAATATCGAAAAAAACACTAATGAGGTTGTTTACGCGTTTAGCAAACACGTGCGGTTAGCGAACAAAGGAATGTCTTAAGAAATTAAGTTATTATGCATAATGATGGAAAGATGATATGAAAGATTAAGATTAAGATTGATTTGATTATGGAAAGTTCCACTGAATAGTTAAGCTATATATGAAGAGATCAATGTATGCCTGATCCGTATAGCACTATTTTAAAATTCCTGGGTAGAAAAGGTGAAAAGACAGGAAAGTAGATAAGGATAATGGAACGGACTCACTCAGAATAATGTCCCTCTGGGTAGACTGTCCTTTAAGTGTCCTCTACGGCGTAGGCGAACGCGCGGTACGGACGGCCAGTCCAAAGTCCACTGGAGGCGCGTGCGTAGCACAAAAACGGCGATCTTCTTTAACTCGAAGGACCATATGTTGAGTATCAAGCTCCAGGTGTGCTGCTGGTGGTCTTGAATAAAAACTACTTGATTCCGTTAGACAAGTACTGTATTTCTTTTTTGCTGATTACAATATTATTTAGATGACCGATTTATGTGCGCACGCTCAAGGTGTCGGCGAGCGAGTGAAAAGGTGGGGGAAGCCCGCGATCACGTTGTGGTGTTGGTGTGTGGCCCGATGTGACGTCAGGAACAGTGATCAAGAAGGCTGTTGGAGGCAGCATTTACCAAGCGGTCCACAGTGCAGACGACCGCAAACCTTGGAGACGCGATGTATGTGGTCGCGATCCTCAGCATCGAGGACACGACGAAGAAGGAAGAGATAAGAGTAGTGGAAGACCAAAAAAACGATGGATGGACTGTGTGAAAGATGATATGGTTATTAAGGGGGTGACTATAACAGAGATGACGGCTTATAGAGAAGTATGGACTAAAAAGACATATTGCGCCGACCGCAAATAAATTGAAATAAGGGTAGGAGAGTGATGAGGTTCAAGACGGTGCTGCTGGTCATCTCTGAGTCATGTTTTATGACATTTTTTTTTTTTAATGACCTGCATGATAATAAAGACATCGCTTTCTATTATTTATTGACGACCGTCCATTGTTTCTTGTGCAACCATACCATTTTATTTCAATGCAAAAACGGCTGAACGGATTTAGATGAAATTTGGAACACAAATAGTTTATAACCCGGATTAACACATAGGATACTATTTTCCGTGGGACAATTTTCGACCTACATGCGAGCGATGCCGCGGGCGAAAGCTAGTATTATAATATAGAGAAAAGATTTGATTTTTTTGTACGTTTGTTTGTTACGCTTTCACGCTAAAACGGCAGAACGGATTTGGATGAAATTTGGCACATGGGTAGACCATGACCTGGGTTAGGATAAAGGATACCTTTTACCGGGTGAAACCTCGGAGCGCAGCTAGTTGTACATATTTGCATAGCACTCTGCAATAATTCAATAATAAAATATTTACCCTTTGTTCATTAAAATCAAATTGGTCAATCGCCGTAGGCACATTGCTGAACATTCGCAGGATTCTCAAAAGATACGCCACAGCATGGTTCTGCAAAAATTGATAAACTTACTGACAAGAACATTCTTATCACTCCGTTGGATATCGTATAGTAAAACAACCCTTTTCCTCGACTTTACGACTAAAGAAAGATAAGCAGCTGTTATATCTTTTTTACTCGGATCGGCGTTACAGGAAAATTATTCAAAAGTGGCAAAAAGCCTTTCATGCTTTTAAGCGACCAGGAGACCGCATTAAAGGATTTTTTTTAAATATTCAGCAAATAGTTCAATAAATATTTACTTTTCCTCATCTTATAACTAACTTACTTATACATAAGTAGGTAGCTCATACCTACCTCCAAGCTCTACTCTCTACCTCTTTTGGTTTTGGGGTTGAAATCTTTTGTTTTTGTAAACTGAAATTTCAACCATTCATCCATTTTGTAACTACATTAAGATGTATGTAACTGCACATTTTGTTTTTTTATCATGTACGGGGAAGCTCTCGGCCTGCATCTCACCTGATGGTAAGTGATGATCAGGCTGGAAGTGGAAGCGACCTTCACCCAGAATCCCCAACCACAGAGGAATTGACTATCTGACCTCTGACCTCTAACTGCAGAAACACAACTAACGGCGTAAGATTTAGATAAGATGGTGGTAGCTAGCTAGGCGGACTTAGAAGAGGCCCTACCACCAACCAAACCAAGCAAAAAGTTTTGGCCTTACTGGGTATCGAACCCCGCACCTCTGGATCTCAAACAGGTGGTTTAACCACTATACCACAGAGGCAGTTGTTCTTAAAAACTGCAAATTGGTTTCACGAGAATAGATTTTGTTTTGTAAGCTACGCTATAGTTAGGTAGGTAAGTTAATATGCACTTATATAATTTTTAACGTGACGATATTATCGTGGAAGTTCACGTCCACGTTCACAAAATGTATGGAAATATCTGCTCGTTATAACGTTATCGTGGACGGAAATCAAGCGTCTTCATATATTTCCATACCTTTTACTTCCCTGCTGTTATCGTCATGCCGTGGACGTCCGCGATAATATCGTTAGAAATTATAAAATTCACAATGTCTGTCGATAGGCTAAGTAGCTCTAAGTAAACTTAAGTATATTATTAAGGCTCCGTGCACAAATAAAACCCGTTTAAACGTCGTCTAAAACTTGTCTAATTGTAAGAAAGCTTCAAATAATTGAAACCAAGTCTGTGTAACTATAAAAGTACAGTTTTCGTGGTGCTAAACCTTTCGTGTCAGTCACAGCATCTATTAACAGTTGCATCACTTTTGCGCTCTCGAAAATATGGCTTATTTCGCCTTAATTGACTAAATGAAGATATTACTTATATAATCATAAAATATTTTTTTTAATTTTATCTCAAAGATAGCTGCAGAAAATTTGTTGGTATGGTTTGCTAAATACTAGGAAAAAATATATTAATGACAGGGTTTTTGTATCGAAGTTGAAAAAAGTGACTCAGTCACATGCAAGTATATATAACGATGTTGATGATATTTTCAAATGTTCATAATCAAAAATAGTTTCTTGTAAAAAAGTGATCAAACGTCAGTCTCGAGTCATTTTTCGGAATACTTGTTGCGAATATTTGTTATTTTCCATGAATACTTATTTGAAAAATCCCTTTCAGCCACATAAAAAACAAAGAACTCGACTTTTCAAATCGCAAATAGTTTTATTTAAATTCTTTTTCCCTTTCTCACAACTAATGACCAAAATTGATCAACAACTGTCAACTGTCTGGCATTAATGCTGAAATGAACTTTTTGGCGCAGCAGTGAAACACACACTACTGTTGTTAAGATATTATTTTCACTTTTTTTATTTTGTATTTTGTGTTTCATGAACTGTGTCCAAATAAAAATTATTCTTTCTTTTTTCTTTATTTTCTTTTATCAAAATCAGTCGATTTCGTGCACGGACCCTTAAAGTAAGTGAAAGTATACCTGGAATAGTAAACTATTGAATATTTTATGAGTTATACGTATCAATAATGTCTTTGTTTATATCAAAGTTTATTTTGATGTTGGAATATTATTTTGTTATTATAATCAAAGTATATTTCAACTTGACAGTCACCTTGTCTTATTCATGACATTGAAAGATTCAAGAGAATCGATCGTAAACAGATATGTTACGTTCATTATAACTTGACCCGTGTGTTTTAACGGTCGCCATTTTGAACTCTATTATTATTGAAACTAAGCTTGACAAGCAATGGTGCCAACATGACGGCAAGGGACAAGTTATAGTGAACGGTCTGTAGTCAAGTTCAATATTTTGTAAGATAGTAAGGGAGGTAGATAATTATTGTTTAATTATCAACACGTCAAGTCATGGTGTTGGAAAGTTTGTTGCAATTTTTTTTTCCTACTACATTGGTACCCGGAGCTTAGGAATAGGCAAGTTGAATGAAAAAAAAAAATTATTCAGTCCGTCATTTAGATAATAAAAATAATATTAGATACGCATTTTTTTCATTATCATATTAATAAAAACCGGCCAAGTGCGTGTCAGACCACGCACAATTTATTAAGGGTTCCGTAGTTGGGATGAATTTATCCCAAGAACAAACTTAACATTGTAGTTGAAAAACATATACATACATATAGATCATGTTTTTCAAATTGAAAATTTAAGTTGGTTGATTATTACTCGTTAACCTGTACAGCCTACTTAGCTCTGATAGTTTTCCTTTTATTTTCGTCATTTATACTACTGCTGTGAATGTTTTCACAAATCCAAGTACAACCATTTAGCTGGCAGGGGGCTGTTCACTTTACTCTAACAAAGATTTTCAGTTAAAAGCTTAATATTTCGCAAACGGATCCCTGAATCCAAAAATGTTTTCCACAAGCTCACAATATGTTTGAACGACCTTTCTAACGGTACTCCACAACATGGTGTAGATGAGAAAAAAAAAATATCCCCACTTTACGTTTAGGGGAGGTACCCTAAAAAAAATTTATTTCTTGATTTTACTTTACCACTTTGTCGGCATGATTAATATGTATACATATACCAAATAACAGCTATCTAGTACTAACCGTCTCTGAGTTAAGCCGCGGACAGGCAGACAGACGGACATGGCGAAAGTATAAGGGTTCCTTGTTTACTACGGAACCCTAAAAAATAGTTTAGAGAAAACGCATTAAAAATTGGGGAGTGAGGGCTCGCTACGTCACAAGTCAGTATAAAATCTACCGAGGAGTGACATCATGCCACATTTTAACGTATTGACTACTCAATGTCTTCCGGTAATCTTTTGATTACGTAAAAAAAAAAAAAAAAACCTGTCCTATATTCTTTAATAATCTACCGGACGGACAAAAAATAATTTGTTAACATCCCTATTAGTGAAGGATGGGTTTAAGGGACTGTGTATGGTAATTACTTTTTGTCATTTTTTAAGAGCGCTAGCACCCTAGGCCGCTTGCGCACATTGCGACGACGTCGCCGGCTTCGTATCTAAACAATTCGTATTGAATTGTATGACAGTTAACTCACTTGGCTACGGTCTGGCGACGTCGCCAATTTGGAAGCGTAGCCACGACCGATCGGCCCCTACGTGGATACTCGATACTCTGGCGACCTGGCGACGCATAGCCAAGTCGCCAGTATTTCGTTTACAAGTAAATTACGCCTGCCCCTGTCCCCGTCCTGGCGATCAGTTGGCCACTGAGTGATCAGTGGCCAACTGATCGCCAGGACGGGGACGCCCGAGTGTTTCTGGCTACTTATTTGGCAACCTCATTTGGCTACGGTAGGTAGCCAGAGGTAGCCATGGCTACGTAGCCAGTGACGTCACCATGGCGTCCCAGTGTGTTAGCGCTCTTAAGGCTGATTCGCAGCCAAATTTGAATGAGTGTTTAATTGTTTTATCCTTGTATCACATTTCGTAGAAAAGTAAAATTCTGTTTATTTTTTATACTTGGTATAAAAGTTTTCTTCGTACTTCGGTATTCTAATTTATTTTCTCTTTACTGGTATATTTGTTCTTATGTAAATAAATAAAAATAAAAAATAAAATAAAAATAGCTTTATTGATTCCTTACAACATTACATTGAAATCTACATGTATTTTAATTCTTCATGCAAATTAAACAATACATTAAATTTATAATTTTAAACAAGTTCAATTACAATTATTAATTTCATAATTGTGTTTTTTTTTATTTTTATTCATGCATTTTTTTTTTGTTATTATTATTTTTCTAATTTAGAAATGTCTTAAAGATTTAAATAGTTCCATTATAATTTAGAATCAGATAAGAACCAATTAAATTTATTTTACCATGCAAAATTAATAATTTAAATATTTCAGTAATTAAGAATTGTATAAACATTAATTAATTGTAAAATTTAGATGTAAGGACCGCCTATAGCGGTAAAAGCCTCCTCCATTGATCTCCATCTCTCTCTATCTCTAGCCAGCCTGCTCCATGTTTTTCCTGCTACGGTGGCTAAATCATCGTTCCACCTCTTGCATGGTCTACCTCGGCGACGTTTCTTGTATATCGGGTACCAGTTTGTAGTTATTTTTGCCCATCTGTCGTCATTTAATCTTTGTATGTGTCCTGCCCATTTCCATTTAAGCTTGAGAGCTTCCTTTACTACGTCCTTAGCTTTGGTTTTCTCTCTAATTAGCGTATTTTTAACTTTATCTTTTAGTTTTAATCCCATGTAGCTCCTTTCTATAGCTCTCTGGCATACTCTTACCTTTTCCAGTGATTCTTTTGTTGAGGACCATGTTTGGCATGCATATGTGAGGCATGGCATGAGGCAGATTTCCATAGCTTTTGTCTTTATTTTGGTAGGCAGTTCGCTTTTAAATATTTCTTTCATCGACCAATATTTGTTCCAGGTATTCTTTATTCTGCGGGTTATTTCTCTCTTTGAGCAGTCTTTTACAGATATTAAATGTCCCAAATATATGTACTCGTCGACCCATTCTAAAGGTACCCCGTTCATGGTAACAGTTGTTTTTTCTCTATTTGTCATGACTTTTGTTTTACTTTGGTTTACTTCAAGCCCTACTGTCTTACTGTGTTCATTCAGTGATTGTAGCATATGTTGAAGCTCTTCAGGGTCCTCAGACAGTAGCACCAGGTCGTCTGCAAATCTAAGGTGTGATAGATACTGTCCATGTATTTTGAGGCCAACTCTATCCCAGTCCAGTGCTCTAAATATTTGTTCTAAGACTGCTATAAAGATCTTAGGTGAGAGCGGGTCGCCCTGTCTTACACCACGCTGTATATTGAAGGTTGGTCCATAAGATTCAAGTTTAATTCTAGCTTTACTGTTTCTGTATATTTCTCTGATTATATTTATGTAGCCTTCGTTCAGCCCTTGTTCGGCCAGCGCCCTCCACATCGAGTTGTGCGAAATAGAGTCGAATGCCTTTGAATAATCAATAAAACTTATGTAGAGTGGCTTACCATATTCGTTGTATTTTTCAATGATCATCTTGAGAGTGTGTATGTGGTCCACCGTTGATCAATTTTTCATAAACCCTGCTTGCTCTACCGCTTGATTATCGTCGATTATTCTGGTTATACGGCGTAGTAGAGTTGAAGCAAAGACTTTGTAAAGACATGGCATAAGACTTATAGGGCTATAGTTTGATATTTGTGTTGGATCTCCTTTTTTGTATAGAATGATAATCTCTGTACTTGCCCATTGGCTGGGGAGTTTGTTTTCTATTAAGATTTGATTGAATATAGTCGTGAGCGGCTTGATTAAGATAGTTTTGCCTGCTTTTATATGTTCATTCTTTATTCCATCCAATCCTGGGCTTTTATCTAATTTTAGTTTGTCGATGGAAAGCTCTATTTCATTTTCATTAAAACACGGAACATAATCGTAATTGATTGCCATATATGAGCTATCTTCTGAGTTGTTATTTGAATATAAGGTTTCATAAAATTCAGTTGCTATTTCTAGTAATCCTTGTCTATTTGTAACCTTCGTTCCAGAAGGATTTTGCAGCTGAGTCATAAGTTGTTTTGAATTATTTAATCTCTTGTAGGCTTTTTTTACTGCTCCAGAGTTTTGTATATAGTTTTCTAACATAGTAAGTCTATAGCTTCGAATGTTGCTAGTTATCGTTTTATTTATAATTCTATATAATTTGCTTAAAAGATATTTTTCGGATCTTGTTTTGTTTTCCTTGTTTTTAAGGGTATGTCTCCTTTTTATAAGTTCTTCGACGTCTTCAGTTATGATTAGTTGTTTTTTTAAGGTTTTTCTTGCCAGTATTGAGTTTTCAGAGCAACATGTGATTGACTTTTCTAGAATGTCATACTGATCTTGAGCTGACATAGTAGAGTCTGGTGTCGGTCTAATTGCCAGATGAGATTGGAATTTTTTGTAGTCCACTTCTTGAATTTTCTTTTTAAATTGTGTTCGCCTGAGTAGACTTTTTTCTAGGGTCATGGTTACTCTCACGAGGCGGTGGTCACTTGAATGTTTAAAGTCGCTTAGCACGCTGATATTGTGTAGTGATGAGTTAGGGATGTTTGTAGCAATATAATCTATTTCATTTCTAGTTTTACCATCTGGTGCTTTCCACGTCCACCTTAGTTTTGGCGATTTTTTAAACATAGTATTTACTATCTTTAATTTGTACTGAAAGCAAAGCTCTATGAACATTTCTCCTCTTTTGTTTCTGTTCCCGTAACCATACTCGCCCATTACCAGCTTATCCTGTGGCGTCGGGTTTCCAATTTTTGCGTTCATGTCACCCATGAATATTATGTGTTTTGTGCTGTTATCTAAAGCCTTTTTGAGACATTCGTAAAATATTTGCATATCTTTATCATCAGCGTTTTCCGTGGGCGCATAAACTTGGATAATTGTAAATAGTTTATTTTGTATTTTTAAGTCCGATGAAGTTCTCTACTACCACATTATTTTGTTTCCTGACAAGAAATCCTATTCCTTTCTCTCCTTTTGTTTCTCCGAAGTAGTAGAGCGTGTAATGCTGTCTGTCTTCTATTATATATCCTGAACGACGTACTTCTGATATTCCTAATATGTCCCATTTTATGTCTGATAGAGCATATTCTAGTTCTTTGATGTAAATATGTAAATACCAGCAACAAAATAAAGTTTCTGCCCTACTTTGTTTCTTCGCCCGATGTCGACTGCAAGCTGGTAGGGTAAATAAAAACTAGTTACAACCTGGAATTGCAGCGGTGAATATATGTACTTATGTAATTATGTTCCATATGCAGTATAAACATAGAAGACGACCGAAAATTGGACAACCGCTCCTGTTCATAGACTAATTTGTTCGGCCTGCCAGATTATTCCATCTATCTCAAACTGAAGCTTTCGCCTTTACCCCTATGGGGGTAGGCAGAAACTAAAACGCGCCACCTGCTGGAAAAAAGGCATTTGGAAAGTTTCCAAATCCTTTTTTTACGTCTAAAACGAAATATTCTGTGTTACGATATGAATTATTGCATTTCATAATCAATATACTAGTTCGCTAGTTAGCCACATTTCATATTTCCATAGAGTAATATTGCCAAATTAATCAAAACAACGAAATATTTGACATCTATTTGCGACGTTGCCCACTTTCAGAATGCTCTTAAACTTTCATTCATTTGGGTCATACCTACACGCACGCCGCGCTGTTTGTGAGTACTGCGCAACTAACCTTTCTAAAGAACATCTTCCAATGTGCTATAAAAATAACAAATTAAGAATACTTTCACTTTTAGTTTGCTTGTATTTTGTGTTTCACGAACTGTGTCCAAATAAACGTTTTTTTTCTTTTCTTTCTAATATTTGTCCGCTTTTTACGCAATGAGGCCCATATTTAAGAATCCATTACGTAATGCTCAGCAAAATCTGGTTTGGACGGCAAATTACTCTAAATAACACGAAGGTCTACTCTATACATTATAGAAACCTTTTTTTTTAAGGTGGGAAATTATCAAATAACTTCTCCCGCTCTGGGCGGAGCGGGAGGGCGTGTCAGACTCTTACTGACTAAAACCCACCCGTGTTCCTTCAGTTGCTTGTACATTGCCAGGGGCCACGGTATCCCTTTCGGACTTTCCTGCGACCCCGGCAGGCATCGGTCCTAGCGGACCCCTTCCGTTGTGCTGAAATCTCTTTGAGGCGCGCGTGGAACACAACGCGCCGTCGACCCGGTCCTGGGCCCACGCCTACGGTGGCCGGGAATCGGCCTGCGATTCCCGACGTCCAGGGCGTCTCCTGCGGCGGCTAGGGGCGTGAGGGCGCGACACTTGCCTCTCCCTCACGCACTCCGTCTCCTCCTTCGCGAGCATTACTGCTTCGCAAAAGGAGGTGACGGCTTCCCACGCCTTCTCGCTCCATACCATGGCCTGTACCAGGGCCGGACGCGAGAGATCACTGCCGCCGATCGCCTCCACAAGGACACGGCGTTGCCCCGCCCAAGCCAGGCAGACCTCCACCGTATGCTCCACCGTGTCCTCTGGGCGATCCACACAGTGGTGGCCACTCCTCAAAGAGGGAACTTATCGCCGCAATTGTGGCGTGCCCAACATTATATAAACCTAAGCATCAAAACAAAATAATCCTAAAATTACCACCATTTCTTAAACATATCTACAATTCTAAACACCGATCAACTAAAGGCACTATACGTTCTATATTCCTATAAATTGCCCAAAGAATAGAATCTTACCTCCACTTATCACGCGTCTATTATAAATAAGACGTGTTTACCTGTGTCCAGGGGAAACTTTACTGCAGAACCCGTTTAGAGCATAATGTGTATTGATTACAACCCACACTAGAGGGAAATAAAATACAAAATTGATTCTGGAAACTTTCTTCGGGGAAATTCGACGGTGAAAGGGTTGGAAAGAGGAAATTTTCTAGAATATTTTGTTGGGAATGTAGCTTAATTTATGTTTTGGTTATTCTACTAAAAATAAGGCCAACTTGTTAGTATTCAACTGCAGTGCAACGGCTTCTTCTCTTGCAGAAGAAGCCGAAGCACTTCTAGGCTCGTTCCTTACAAGTCTTCTGAATTTCAGAATATTATTATTGATCTGAATTCGGGGCTTTCACGAACTTTACCTTCTCATGAAGCCGTCAGTCGAGTAAAATTTTAAGTTAGAGAGAGTTATCTGAATAATTATGACTCAAAACGGTGAAGAGAAACATTGAAACACAAAACAACCAGATATTCCAAGACGTCACATCCAGCAACCCGCACTGGGCCCGCGTGGTTTATTATGGCATATGGCTCTCACAGAGATGAGGCGTCACAGCAGTGGACGTTATAGGCTGATTATGCTTGTACTATATCAAAAATCTGCCCAGCCTTTACCCAACTATTTTGGGGTCAGCTTCCAGTCTAACCGGATGCAGCTAAATACCAGTATTTTACATGGACTGACTGCCTATCTGACCTCCTCAACCCAGTAACTGGGTAATACGGTACCCCTTGGTAAGACTGGTGTCAGACTTTCAGGCTTCTGACGACTCGTAACGACTGTCAAAAATCAACGAATGACAGCCGAGAACAATGGCTTAACGTGCTTTCCGAGGCATGGAGGAGTCTCAGTATGTAAAGATGATCACCCATCCACGGACCAACCCCGGAAAGAGTAGCTTAACCTGATGGGTCGACCCGTGCGGCTGTTATTACTTAACTACGTGCTCCCTCATACTATGGTTATACTATATAATATGATAATAAAAAGATCACGTTGGTTTATATGTTACGGCTACAGACGGGTATGGAAATAAACTTAACCAGCTAAACTTGAGTTTATTTTTGATGCGAGGCTAATGTTCGACATAATGTGCATTTTCGATAAATTATTTTATCTTCAGCCGGCTAAACTGCACATTAGCCTAAACACAACGCCTAATAAATATTCGATCTATACGCGAGGATCGCGGGGAGAGCGCATGAGCAGTGAGCACGCGACCCGTTTGTAATCTTAAAACACTACAATCGCAAATGATCACATTCGCAAAAAACCACATTCCCAAAACATTACATTCTCTTGTGCCTAAACGGACCCTGGCGCCATTGTATGGTCACAGTTCTAACCTAACCTACCTTTCAGCCATATTCATTTGCTACTTCATTTTTAGCCAAGGTGATAAGTTGTCACTTAAGTTTAGCCGGCCTTAGCCGGCTAGTGTTAATTTCTTTCATATTTAGATGAAAGAAATTAACATTAACGTCTTTTCAAAAATAAACTTGAGTTTGGCTGGCTAATGAGAAAATCATCTAAACTTATCACCCTTAAAAATCATACATCGCTACCACACAAGTATCTCTGTCTTCTAATACGTCAAAAGAGATGTATTTCAAGGTTCTCCCTTTCTCGAGGAATCCCAGAGACCCTTGTCAGTTAACTTATAGTTAAGTAAGTAGGTACTTGTTAACATTAATCAGGGCGAGTAACAAGAAAATTTATAATGCAGGGGATACCGCGCATAGCTAATCTTGTTACCATGATACATGAATACACTTAATTATCAAGTTAATAATTAAACAGATCTTCAATTTTCGTACTGATCTTGAAATGCGAGAAATAAGGTGAAAGGCGTTTTCATAGAGAAATCGTGCGGCAAGCAAAGAGGACAAAGCTTTACTCAAACTGATAACCTACTGCAGTTTGAGATACATATTTAAATTTTGCTACTCCTGCCAATTGAAACAAAGCTAAGCAGATGTCAGACGCTTCATCTTTCACTCAAAATGAAACATCTCAGCACAAAATGAATCACTACACCATTTATTGATAGACTGTGTTCGATACGAGTCTTATAGAAATGATGTTTGAGCTCCTGAGGTTGAACAGACTTGATTTAGGCACATTTAATAGAATTCTCTCTCAACCAAAAATGGTGATGATGTGAAGAGTCTGTTAAAGTCCATGGACTAAATGTAATCCGCAGCAGAGTGTAGGTATTTTAGTAATATTTATTTAGGGTATGATGGGACTGTCATTCGCAATGCGTTTATAAAAGTCATTAATTAAAATTAAAAAGCAAACAAAATATATTAAATAACTGTGAAAAATTAATTAATTAGTGAATCGATATCGGCACGCGGCATCTTTCACTCTCCTACCTAATGATCGAAAAATTAATGCTATTTGAAAGTGAACGTTCATTCCCATTTATGTATTTTTCTCCGTGTCGTGTGAACTTGGAACGAAACAAAACTGAACATTCACTCTAGTTTACCGTCTGACATCAGCTTAACCACTGAAAGTAGGTGATGGATGCTTTGTGGTATTATTATTTCGTACAGTCCGGCAGTCGAAAGAATTCGTTTCTGACACCTGTCAGTTGGACAAAGTCGAGTAGTAATAAGGATCAAATTAGCAAAACACATATTCGTTAGTGTTAAACTGACAGGTGTCAAGAACGCATTCTCTCGACGGACGAACCGTAGAAAAACTGCTGATTGACTTCTTGTCAATGATGGGCAGCAACTTATTCCCGTCTGCTAACAATGACATCTTGAGATCACCAATCCGTATGCAAAATTTGGTGATTACGTCACATAACATAGTGTCGTTACTTTCACGACTGTTTTCCACGAAGTTTTAGGCAGGGGTGTAGGTAATTACAGTAATAGGGATGATGCCTGGGTAAATAAAAAAACAATTTAGTCCGTCAGTCGATTATAAAAAAATATTAGACACGTACTTTTTGCTTTATCATATTAATAAAAAATTACTTAGATAAAACGTAGTAAAGTTGGGGAGTGGGGTTCGCTATAAATCTAGCAAGCGCATGTCATGCCACATTTTTAACTCAATGTTTCGCTGTAATCTTTTGATCACGTATAAAAAGAAAAAAATACGTATCCCCTATTTTTTTATAATCTACGTAACGGACAAAGATTATCTAATTATATAAGTATCTCCTTTGTTCCAAAAATATCTAAGTACCTACAAAAAACTACGGCTTTCAGATTAAAAATCAAATAACTTTATAAAAGTGAAATCAATCTTCAAAAATCAATTTCAATTAAGCGCTCCTCGATTTTTCAAATTAAATTGCTTACATTTAATTAACAATTATTTCCGATTGCCCCACAAAGAAACCTTTAATGTTGATTCCGATTGCAAAGATTCGAGATCCTCTTGGATCTTTCTTAAAAGATAATTGGAGACTGCGGACAAAGAAACATGTCATTAGACAGATAAAAAGGTATCGGTTCACAAATGGAGTTGAAACTCTTCGAATTATCCACAAATAAATGTATTTTATTTTTGTATTTGTACTCTTTCACATTCGTAATATTTGTGTCTGTTTGTCGCACTTGTGACTTTTCAATAAGTATAATGATGTTTATAAAAATAAAGATTATCAAAAAAGCTTTGTTCAATCAATCTGCCTAGCCTGTTCTCAACTATGCTGGCGTCAGCTTCCAGTCTAACTAACCAGATACAGTTGAGTACCAGTATTTTATTTATTTATATATAGTCTATTGTACACCAGATTATATTATACATTACAAAAAGAAAAAGTAATACACTACAAAATATAGGTACAAAGGGCGGCCTTATCACTTACTTTAATCTCTTCCAGGCAACCTTGGAATGGACAGTGATTTTCTGGACATAAAATGGGGCTGTTTTTGGTGCATATGGAACGATTGCCTATCTGATCTCCACAACCCAGTTACTGGGTAACATGATACCCCTTGGTAAGACTGAATGAAAAGTTTTGTTATGTTTTCATAAAAGAGTAAATCATAACAAGTGTTTTATATCATTTTATTCTCTCATCTGTATATCATATTATTTCTTATAGATTTATAAATAGGTTATACCGCGTGGTAGGTGAATTTTTATCGTTACCTAAAACAAAATAAAACTGGGTCAATTCGACCTAGTATTTTCACGTCAGATTCTGATCCAAATAATACCAGTCCTAATTATTTAGCCAAACATTCTACGCTCGTTACGCGACCAACCGTATTCTTTATTAGATGTTTATCATTTCTACTACTACGCCTACTTAGCTCGTTTCGTTTAATTACGATACATTTACATAATAATATTATACAGGGTGGCAGGGACGCGAAAACTTTTACCGTGGATTCAGTATATGATTCTGATCCCCAAATTTCTTGTCGGTTATTTTTAAAAAAATATGCTGTTTCATAGAAAAGTGCAATACCTACGCGGTCAAAATGTATCGAACAGCAATTTTTTTTTTAAACCGACGAAAAATTTCAACTCAATGAAGTTCAGAATCACGTACTGAATCCATGGTAACAGTTTTCACGTCGATGTCCCTGCCACCCTGTATAAAGGCATCATAAAATAACTATTAAAGCATTGGCACTCAACTTCATTTGCTTTAGGATTGTAAGTAAGTATTAAGTACCTACTAGTGGTCTTATAATTTGGGTTATTTGTAGCGTGTCCCCCTCTACATATCGTGATGCTTTCCTTTATCGGATATAGTTCTTATATAAGTGCATCAAACAGCATTGTGAGTCGAGTGACGTCATTATGTATACCATGTCGAAATCAACTAATAGGTTAAACTAACTTAATGAAACGAGGACAATACAGTCATGTACTGCTAAGTAATTAGCTTCGAAATTCGTCAGGTGTGGAGTAATTAAATTGTCTTTGGGGTTTTAGTCTGCATTTATTGTTGGTGTTGATTACAGGTTAGTAGAATATTAGAAACATAAGATAACATCACGCCTGTGTTCCCCTAAGTGTTAAGCAGAGGTGTATAGTACACTCACATTTCGCCAGTTATGTTTAAGTCCCAAGTAATAGGTGGCGAATAGTATTGGGTTCTCCTTTGTATTATATAATTCCAGAGCACAGATGTGAGTACTATGTACTAAAGAGCTACCATTTACCGGGTAATACTTTTTTTTATTGACTTGAATGTGCCCGGGCGGCTGTGAGTATGTCATGCTCACTCAAATGTCTCGCTGATGGTGGCGCGTGTGTTGGATCATTTAGCTCCCTTCAAAATGGTTGAGCTGAATGGTGCTGATCCATACGTCATGTTCGTGAACGGGCGCCGTCAGTTGGGGCTGGTCAACTCTTAGCGGCCATGGCTGATTTTTAATTTTTTAATTGTTCTTTGTTTTTATCTTTGTATTACGGACGCTTCTAACGTGCACGTCTTTCTACATTGTTCTCACATGTATAATTTCAACATGAATGATGTAACCAATACTTTGTAACAATTTATTTTATTTAAAAGAGTGTCCGTGGAGTTTCTTGCCCGTTCTTCTCCATAGGTACCTACTACGCTTTGGAATGGGCAACTAGCTTCATATTTTTGACTGACCGATTCCTTGACAATTCAAAAGTGCCTGTAATGGTTTAATTGAAATAAATGATTTGAGTTTGAGTTCCCACCTATGAAATTGGCGTTTTTTTCTCACAAATAGAGAACCTCGTCACTTCTTTGATTTAAGATATTCATCAATTGCTTGGTATTATATCGAATAATGACCATCGTAGACCAATAGTAAAAAAACCTTATAACTTATAATTTTCCAAACAAAAAAAATACCTTAAAAATGACTCCTCATTTTGTTAGCAGAAATGACCACTAATTGTTTTAACTTAGCCAAAACTTATTTTTGTCGCCTTATCTAAGTGGCATATTACGTTATCTTAGTTTTTAAACATTAGTGCATAAAAGTTTTAAAACATTAGTGTTCATGGTTGTTATATAAATTAAGAAAAAGTTAGTATGAAAAATGCAACTTCTTTAAAATTCTCCATACAAAACGCTGATTTCAAAGGTGGGGACCTAATACTAAATGATAGTCATTAATATGCAAATACACGGCAATCCTACAACCGTGAACTAAAGTGATAATCAAGGCACTGTTACACCAGAATACATTGTAGTTATTATCTTCGGTCATCGTTAACAGGCTATCCGCAATCTTGTAATTTTCACGAGTCATCAAAAAGACATGGGCCGATAAGTTGTCTGTGGGTAATGACGTAATAGATTCCCGTTCGAGCCCACGACCCTTCGATCAGCAGCCACCCCAAGGGTTGTTGTCGTTTTAAATTACGAGTATTATCACAAACGACAGCAATTTCGCTATACTACCCGCCGAACGAGGGTGAATATCATACGTGCCATAAATATCTGCTTCTTGAAACATCTAAAAGGCCAAGTAAAATTAGGGTTACCAACAAGCCACGAAATAGAAAATCACAATTCGTAACGTCGCGTCGTCGTCACCAATAGGGTTGCCAATGAAAGGTAGATTTACGCGCTAGAAACCTGTCCATTGTTGTAAGTTTTCGCTCGCCCAAGCATTCACTGTTCACGGTGAATCGCACATCGAAATTCGGAAATCCGTAAAATTGACGATTTTTATGGCCTGCTTGCAAGTTTCATTTTTTGTTGGAGGCTTATGTCGTCGATCTTTCTGTTTGATACGTCACTCGTAATGATTGCGATCAAACGGCTCGAAATTTGCGTATTCAGTATTTTTTTTCGTAACATTTTCGGGTTTACAATCGTTTACCTGTGGTTTTACTTGTATCGGATGTTAGGGTCGTTGTGTTTGTCACTTTGTACGAGTATGTGACCCAAGAGAGTGGGAATGTTTTTGTATAGTCCGTAATTCGTTCGCGATAGGGTTGTTGACGAAACATTTTTTTTTTGTCCGTCAGGTTCGTACAAAATATTGGACACGTAGTTATTCTTTTTTTACGTAATCAAAATATTACGGCAATACATTGAGTAGGCAATACGTTAAAATGTGGCATGACATGTAGATTTTATACTGACTTGTGACGTAGCGAGCCCCCACTCCCCAACTTTAATGCGTTTAATCTAAACCATTTTTTATTAATATGATTAAGCAAAAAATACGTGTATAATATTTTTTATTAACTGACTGACGGGCTAAATATTTTTTTTATTTTGTCGCCAGTCGACATCCCTATTGGTTTGATTTCGATAAAGCAATTACTTAATTGACTGTTGCTCTCGAGTCTGGCACTGTCTGAGTGATTTATATCTTCTATACTAAAATAAAGCTGAATATTTTGTTTATTTGAGCGTGCTTATCTGTAGAACTACCCGTGGGAAATTATTCAGTCGGATTTGAAAATTTTTGCCCCGTTTTTTGAGGAAGGTTTCAGGCTATTTAAAATCACGCGACGACCAGAAAGATCTTTAAGTGAAAACGAAGTAATAGCGCGGGCGGGCGATGCGATACGACGCAGTGGGTCGGGGGCCGGGAGAGTTTTATAAAAATATGGCTGTTATTTAAGTATATTGTCTATCTTATGACTTTCACGCGAACGAACTTGCGAGCAGAAGCTACTACTCGCTAAAACAGATGAATAGTTTGAAAAGTTCTTAAAACTGAAATAATTATTTATTTATTTATATATACTTTATTGTACACCACAAAAATACATAACAAAAAAAAAATTACTAAGCGCTACAAAATATTCAATGGGCGACCTTATCGCTTTCCGCGATATCAAAATTCAAATTCAAAATTCAAAAGTCATTTATTCAAACTAGGCTGATAATCAGCACTTTTCGAACGTCAAAATTACATAAGACAGTCCCCTAAAACGCCCACCCTTCACCACTTCCTAGTGCGTTAGCTGGGAAGAAGAAGTGGCGCAACAAACTCCCCAGCAGCACAGCTGTCTGTTCAGTTAGAAAGAAAAAAAATGACTCTATATAATAGTATTCAACATACTTAATTAACCTAATTTAAATTATTATCCATATGTTAGCTAGCACACGCCAATATACCAAACAAAATCATCGAGAACTATACTCGGGCAGAAATAAAAACTAAACGTAAACAAAACTTAACGTCTTAATAAAAGCCTCCAGGCATAAAGGGCGTGCCCGCTTACATAAAGCTGTAACTGGAAGTTATAAATGATAAACTAGGACCATCGAGGTAAAATAAATAAACAGTTAATTACTAATAACAATAAATAATATGATCTATTGTCGAGGTCACTAGTTACATATTGCAATACAACTCATTAAAAAAAAAAAACATTGTAATGAGTAGATTATGTCAACAATAAATTAAAATTAAATTAAAATAAACAATTATATGAACTCATATAACCTGTCAGTAGGTAAGCTAATTCTGGTGAAAGAACATAAAAATTGTCTTGAGTTAATCACAGCGACCAACTATTCTTATCATTTAAGTAGTCGTTGATAGAATAGTATGCCTTTGAACAAAGGTTGGATTTTACTTTCGTTTTAAACGCATTAAAAGGCAAATCTAGCAAAGAAGAGGGTAACTTGTTATAAAAGGTTATACCAAGCCCAACAAATGAGTTATGAACCTTATGAAGCCGGTGAAAAGGAACTCTTAGTTTTTCCTTATTTCTAGTGTTAACATTGTGAAAACCATATCTTCCAGGCAACCTAAGAATGGACAGTGATTTGCGTGGACATAAAATGGGGCTGTCGTTGGTGCAAATAATAAGTATACAATATACTAGAATAGATACACAGATAAATACATATCCTAAATAATAGATACATAAATATACATACAAAATATATAAGCAACGAAAATAAATGAAGACTATAGATAGGTAATTACAGTTACGAGAACAAGATCACAACGACAAGTAATGTTCCTTCACGAGTCTCTTAAGAGCGTTTATTCTGAAAGTTGGCAACGTCGAAAATAGCTGTCAAATATTTACCTGTTTTGATTAATTTGGAAATAATACTGTATGGAAATAAGAAATGTGGCTAACTAAGTTACTAGAATATTGATTATGATATGCAATAATTAATATTGTAACACCGAATATTTAGTTTTAGGCGTAAATAAAGCATTTGAAAAGTTTCCAAATGCTTTTTTTACGCCTAAAACGGGCACAACATCAAATTCAATGTTACAATTGCATAACATAATCAATATTCTAGTAACTTAGTTAGCCACATTTCTTATTTCCATACAGTATTATTTCCAAATTAATCAAAACAGGTAAATATTTGACAGCTATTTACGACGTTGCCAACTTTCAGAATAAACGCTCTTAAACACTGTAACGATTGCGCGCGCTTTATTTCAACTGGCAATGCAATATATTACTAAAAAAAACTTGCGACTTTGTCTCGTGGTCAGTTCGTGATTAGAGGATAATTTTGTTTGCAATACTGGCATTTTCAAACCATGCACTAGATTCACACACAGCAGTGATACATTTTGAACATGTAGGTATAATTAATTTGTAAAAATAATAACGTTTTTCTAAATTGAACAAAAAAAGTAAACTATGCAATCAATCCAACACCACCAATAGTAACTAAGTATTACAATTGTATTTTATTTTATTGTATTGTAAAATTTATTCCTTATGATATCCCATAACTTTAAGGGTAATAATGAGGCCATTGTCAAAGGATCAACTGGCAACAGATTTTTATTTTTTGTTGTTTTTCTCTTTTTTTTTTCATTTTTATTTCAAAATAAAGGCTTGTGCAGACCAGCGCGACGCGACGGCGCGACGCGAATCGAACAATACAATTTCTAAGAAAACTTCACAGAATAACAATAACCGGTGTCGCGTCGCGCTAGTCTGCACGAAGCTTAATTCGACAAGGCCAAGATTATTTATGTAAAACACCCTTACATGAAATATGAAAAATAAATTAACATTTTATTCAGACTATAGTAGTGCATAAAAAAAAATGACAACGTCGCATTTCCTTAGCTTTAAATATGAATGATTGGTTTGAATGAAAATGATTCAAGCTTTGTGCAGACTAGCGCGACGCGACAGCGCGACGCGACACCGATTATTGTTATACCGTCAAGTTTTCTTAGAAATTGTATTGTTCAAGTCGCGTCGCGCCGTCTCGTCGCGCTGGTCTGCACGAGCCTTAACTCGTACTTATCAATGAAACTTAGATGCACACATCGAGGGTCAAGTGACAAGTAATCTTAAAAAAAAAAAATGCCGTTTGATTCTTTGACATGCTCTCACCCTCGAGTTAAGAAATATGAAAGGAACACCTTGTATATCTGATATACCATCATAATAATATGAATTTCCTGGAAAAATTTAACGGCTCTTATATAAATTAACTATGAATAGTAAAAAATAAATAAAGTTAACAGCAACTGTCACATAGCCTCTCCCTGGAATTGAAGTGGTTAAGTTTTTTAGTGCCATCCAAAACAATTTTCAAAGTTTTTAGTTTGAAATGATTTTACCTGTGCAAAGAATAAGTAGTTATCTCTATAATATTATATGTAGGTAATTTATTTATTCGATACAGCTTTCGTTACCCAAATTAAGTCTGTAACGTTTCAGCTCATCATATTGAAATAATTAAGTAGGTACATACTCGTATTGTAATTATCATAATTAAGTTGGTACTAACATAATATCACAATTAACATTAATAACCAAAGGATCACGTTATTAATTTTAATACTTTAAATAGAATACCTATTGAATTTGTTTTTAACAAAAAACAAACTTTAAAAAAAAATAACTTACCTACATACGATGCTACGGCGAAAAAGATGCTACGATGCTACGAGGCTACGGCTACGATGTCGGCTGTAGGGTTGGTAGGGTTTCCCATCCTCAAAGAAAAAAGAAGAAAAAAAAAAAAAAAAAGGGTTGGTAGGGTGTTGCGAGTTTGTCCGAAAGCGATATCGCGACCCCGGCACACGGGCAATGGAAGGAACACGGGTGGGTTTTAGTCAGTAAAAGTCTGGCACGCCCTCCCGCTCCGCCCAGAGCGGGAGAAGTTATATGATAATTTCCAAACACCAAAAATAAAAAAATAAATTTGTTGGGTAAATAATAACTAGTTACAACCTGGAATTGCAGCGGTGAATATGTGTACTTATATTAATATGCACCTCATGGGGTATAAACACACCGGGAGGAGCTCGTGGCTAAGTAATAACTGCCGCATGGATCGATCCATCAGGTTAAGCTACGCTTGCCGGGGTTGGTCCGTGGATGGGTGACCATCTTTACATATCGAGACTCCTCCGTGCCTCAGAAAGCACGTTAAGCCGTTGGTCCCGGCTGCCATTCGTGGATCTTTGACAGTCGTTACGGGTCGTCAGAAGCCCGAAAGTCTCATAACTAGTCCTTACCGAGGGGTATCGTATTACCTAGTTACTGGGTTGTGGAGGTCAGATAGGCAGTCGCTCCATGTAAAATACTGGTATTCAGCTGCATCCGGTTAGACTGGAAGCCGACCCCAACATAGTTGGGAAAAGGCTAGGCAGATTGATGCGGTATAAACATAGAAGACGACCGAAAATTGGACCAACGCTCCTGTTCATAGACTGATTTGGTCGGCCTGCCACATTTCTCCGTCTGTCTCAAACTGAAGTCATTGACAGTCATAAACATGAGTCATAGGAAGAAAGAAAGAAAGAAAAAGTATTTAATGAGACTCGCACAGGAAATCACACATTAAACTAAAACACACTAAACATAAATAAAAACCAAAGTAACATTAAAATTTAAAGAATGAAGTCCCGTACGAGGCCAAAAGGCTCCTATCTCAGCATGATGCCACGACATTAAAAAAAATTAAAATGTCGCAGCGCTGGTATTCTGATAGGGCCCGCAGTGATGTCACGGATATATACAGAATTAAATAAATATAATAAAAAAATAAAATAAATAGGTATACATACATAAACTCACTCCTTCATCCCATGTAGGTAGGTAGAAACTAAAGAACGCACCTGCTACGATCCTTACATACACCTTTTGCTTCGTTCACGTTCATGCATCTGGTCATACACGCACGCCGGTTGCGAGTACTACGCACCTGAAGAACATCACCAATAAGGTCAGTATATGTCCTCCTAGGGCGTCCCGTCGTTTCCAGTCACATCTGCCTTGTAAATACATCTTGGTCAAGCACTTGGCTCGCGTACTGCTAGGGTTGCTGCACCACCCGGAGGTGCTGGCAGCGCTGCAGCTGCACGCGCCGGACGGGTGCGTAGGTGCGCGCCGCCGCCCCGCTCCGTTCGACGTGTCAGCGGCTAGGACTCACCTACTTAAGTGTACCCCTATGTCACGAGCCGCACGTATTATTAATGTGCTTACGGTATCGGAGGAAATATTTGGGCAAAACCTGCCGCAATTCATGCAAATGGCACAAATAATAATTGAAAGAGCTATGATAATACAAAAGTTGCCATGTTTGTAGTAATTGTCATATTGCTTATTATGTTTAAAATTCTTTGGAATTTGGCTTATAGGTCATTCAAATTTATATATTTTTTTTGTAAATTTGTGTAGACATTGTAATTCATAACATCGCCTTGGGTGAATCTGTAAAGGCGTCATGGCTCCTACACACTATGCCGGCGGCAGGGCCGCCGGCTTTGGGCACGCCACAATTGTGGCGATAAGTCCCCTCTTTGAGGAGTGGCTAGAGAGGCGCCACGGCGTCCTCACCTTCCGCCTGACACAGGTCCTCACCGGACATGGTTGTTTCGGGAGGTTCCTGTTCAGGATAAAGCGGGAGGAAACGCCCGGGTGTCACCACTGTGTGGATCGCCCGGAGGACACGGTGGAGCATACGGTGGAGGTCTGCCCAGCTTGGGCGGAGCACCGCCGTGTCCTCACGGAGGCGATCGGCGGCGGCGATCTCTCGCGTCCGGCCCTGGTTCAGGCCATGGTCCGGAGCGAGAGTGCATGGGAGGCCGTCACCTCCTTCTGCGAAGCAGTAATGCTCGCGAAGGAGGAGGCGGAGCGCGCGAGGGAGAGGCAAAATGCGCCCCCTCGCGCCCCTAGTCGCCGCAGGAGACGCCCCGGGCGTCGGGAGTCGCGAGCCGACTTCCGGCCACCGTAGGCGCGGGCTTGCGGACGGTGAGCAATGGGTAGCTCGCCGTCCGATAGGGACCAGGCCCGGGTCGACGGCGCGTTGTGTTCCACGCGCGCCTCAAAGAGATGTCAGCACCAACTGACGGGGTCCGGAAGGGCCAATGCCTGCCGGGGTCGCGGGTTTGTCTGAAAGGGATATCGCGACCTCGGCACACAGGCAACGGAAGGAACACGGGTGGGTTTTAGTCAGTAAAAGTCTGACACGCCCTCCCGCTCCACCCAGAGCGGGAGAAGTTATTTGATAATTTCCCATCCTCAAAAAAAAAAAAAAAAAAGGGCCGCCGGCTTTTGCCGCGCGGCACCGACCCCCGGCTTTTGCGCTTTCATTTTCTTTACGATCCTTTGTGCGGCTTTGTGCGGCAGGGCCGAGCGCGCCGCGGCTTGCCCGGGGGCAGGGCTGGCGGCAGTGAGTAGGAGCTATTATAATTGTGTTTTTAATAATTCAAAATAAATACATTTTGTTAGTCGCCTTTCATTCATCCTCTCAACATGAACAAACCATCTCAGCGTACCCTTTTCAATTATTGTCACTACATCTTCTTACTAGAAAATAATACTTACCTATGCCTAGGTCTTTATAGTATAATCAGTAAAACTCACACCGTGAATATTTTGGTGAAGTAAGCTTGAAGTGACCTGTCAATAGTGTCAAATTGCACACTAGCATCAGGTGGAATGACAGCTCATTTCACGTAAGTTTTCACGTTGATATTTTTACAGAATAGGCCAGCAGGTACTTACATACCTACTAAAACAATTCGCAGCCATTTCCTTCCTTGACCTCGTCTAGTGAACATTTTGTCGTTACTCTAGTTCTGGTCATTGGCACGTAAGTGCTACTTTGTGAGCTGACTTAATAACTAGACCATTAGTTTTGCTTTTAAGGCCAAGTGTCCATTTTCGTTCAATGCTTCAGCGAATATTTCAAACTTGTTAGACGCGATGTACATTTGTTTTGATCTTGATTTTTTGTGTTTGATTAGGGATCGGTTTTTTTGTTACTTTCCACCGACGAAAAACAGAGGAGGTTCTCAAGTCAACGCGTAGGTATATCTTTTTTAATTTTTATTGTGAGAAGAATCAAGCGACCGACAATAATAAATTTAATAAATTATAGAATAATCTGAAAAATCGGAGATATTATGTTTCGATCTTTTTAGAACTGTGGCAAACAAGCGAACTAGAATATTAATAATTAATTGCAATTATAACACCGAATTTGAAGTTAAAGAGAACATTTGGAGAGTTTCCAAATACTTTTTTTACATCTAAAACTAAATATTCGTTGTTACGATATTAATTATTGTATTTCATAATCAATATTTTTGTTCTATAGTTAGCCACATTTCATATTTCCATACAGTAATTTTGAAAAATTAATCATACCTGGTAAATATTTGACAGCTATTTGCGACGTTGCCAACTTTTAGGAAAAACGCTTTTAATCCCTCAATAATAACGCTTATTTATTACGTTCATTCCGAAATGCTTCGTTGACTACGTTAGTGCTGTATCACGAGACAACGCAAAAAAAAAAGTTTAATTCAAGCACGATTGCGAAATCTGCGTTCGCAATTTATTTGCCAAACAGTCATGGTATAAAGTATAGTATGCAACTCTTGAATAAAACGGATTTATATCGAGGGCCATGAATTACTCGCGTCGCTCAGGAATCTAACACTTGAATCACTCGCTACGCTCGTGATTCAGTCGTTAGAATCCTTCACTTGCTCGTGATTCATCTATGGCCCTCGCTTTAAATCCGTCCTTTATTCACTAATTGCATAATATACTATTATTTACACTTTCATAAAGTCGATGTTTGTTTAAGTGGAAATCACATCGTATGGATACAAGAATTTGAATAGACCTTAGATAACTACGTATTTTAAGACCTGCCCTCAGGTTCATTTATAGGCTAAGATATTGCTATTCTACTTACAATAGTAACAGTATGTTAGAATCGACAACAAAAGCTAACCTTAGGTCTTGATCTAAATTAATTAATGAATAGGAGGTACTTGATTTATGCTTGCTCCAATTATGTTACTTGTTAGGTCTAACAATCAATCTGCCTAGCCTTTTCCCAACTATGTTGGGGTCAGCTTCCAGTATAACTGGATGCAGCTGAATAACGTATTTTACATGGAGCGACTGCCTATCTGACCTCCACAACCCAGTAACTGGGTAATACGATACCCCTTGGTAACGACTGGTTGTCAGACTTTCGGGCTTCTGACGAACCGTAAAGACTGTTAAAGATCCACGAATGACAGCCGGGACCAACGGCTTAACGTGCTTTCCGAGGCACGGAGGAGTCTCGGCATGTTAAGATGGTCACCCATCCTCAGACCAACCCCGGCAAGCGTAGCTTAACCTGTTGGATCGAACCGTGTGGCTGTTATTCCCACGAGCGAGGGAGGGATGTTTTGCCACGAGCTCCTCTTAATTTAATTTCGGTATAACTTGATTAATTGGCAACAAACTTAGTTACTAGGTAACATTTCCCAAATTCGTGTTACAAAGACCACTATTCGACTGCTTTGGAATATCCAAGAATTAAGTAAGAAGAAGAAGAGAGGAGAGAGAGGGAGGAGAGGAGTTGGAGTTAGAAGTCAGTAAGGAAAAATACGAGGGCAAACACATGTAACACCCGTTCTTGCACAGATGCGACGCACAGGATATTTTTTCTTGTTATTTCTTACCAAATTCATCTCTGCAATCAGCATTTTGTTTTTGTTATATTTTTGTTGTCATTTGCTAATGTCGCAAGAGTTATTACGCAATATTGTCTTTGATCCGTGGCCTTGAAATCAACCAATGAACAACTTTATTTTTATTTTTTTATCTTTTGGTTGAATACGAGGCCTTTGGCTACTTTTGTACGTGTGTATTTTATGTCTTTTGTCTTTATATGTGCGTTTTGTTTGTGCAGAATAAACAATTCTTCTTTCTCTCTTTTTTTTTAACCAACATATGTTTGCCCTCGTATTTTTCCTGTATTCTGCATATGTTCACGGATATACATCCTATAATTATTATCTATACAAATAAATAAAATCGGAGTACTTACCTGTTTGTAATGTCAAGCAAGCCAGCGGCGCAAGTCAGTGGATAACAGCTTTTTAACCGACTTCAAAAAAAGGAGGAGGTTCTCAATTCGACTGTATTTTTTTTTTTTTTTTTTTTTTTTATGTTTGTTACCTCGTAACTTGCGACTGAGTGAACCGATTTTCATGATTCTTTTTTTATTTGAAAGCTTGTGCTTCCCGTGTGGTCCCATTATCACCATTTCAATATCTGATGATGGGATCTTGTAGAAATCGGGGGAACTCTTCAATAAATAACAGCAGATTAACCGCAATTGTTGCTATAGCATATCTAAGCATTGTTTACGCCATCACACAACATATTATCACGCCTGTACTCACTACAAAGGTTATAAAAACTATTTCGAAAAAAAAAATGTTCAAGGGCACTTACAACGTTTTGTTCTGATGAGATATTCGGTTACATGAACAAAACTGGCTGGTTAGCTGGTTTTTTTTGTATGAAAGGGTATGACATGATGATAACTTCCTTTCACTGTTTTTTACATAGCAGTGTAGTGGTATTCCAATTTGTGTGGGGTAGGTACCACAACTAAAAAGTGAAAAATAAAAACTTTTTACAAAAAAAAAGTACAACCGACTTCCACAAAAAAACACTACAAAGTGAAAAATAACTTTAATTTCGGAAGTCGGTGGTAAAAAGTGAAAATTCAAAACTAAAGACACCGACTTCCGAAATTAAAGTTATTTTTCACTTTGTAGTGTTTTTTTGTGGAAGTCGGTTGTACTTTTTTTTTGTAAAAAGTTTTTTTACTAAATGCATTATGAAAGTTTATACGATAGTTATAACAAATAAAAAAATATGTCTGTCTGTCTGTTTGTTCCGGCTAACCTGCGCAATAGCTGGACCAATTTTGACAGGACTTTCACTGGGAGATAGCTGATGTCATAAGAAGTAACTTAAGCTACTTTTATTTTAATAAAAGAATGAAGGTCCGCCGCGAAGTTGAAGCCGCGGGCAGCAACTAGTCTGAAATAAAACCTGTACGGTACAAAAATATTTATTGCTTGAATCACAAGCATCCCGAAATGCAGTAGCCCAGACAATTATTCTGTATCGAACCTACGATAAATTAATGTGAATGTGAATTTATTTGAGCGTTCATTCTAAAAGTTGGCAATGACGCAAATAGCTGTCAAATATTGACCTGCTTTGATTAATTGGGCAATATGACTGTATAAGGAAATATGAAATATCGCTAACTAGTGAACTAAAATATTGATTGTCAAATGCAATAGTTAATATCGTAACATCGAATATTTTTTTACACCTAAACCGGATACAAAATCAAATTGAGTGTTATAATTGCAATTAATTATTAATACTTTAGTTTAGTTCACTAGTTAGGGATCTTTCATATTTTCATACAGTAATATTGGCAAATTAATCAAAACAACGAAATACTTGACAGCTATTTGCAACGTTGCCCATTTTCAAAATGCATGCTCTTATGGACCTTTGTTAATTCACAAGTCACTCGGTCGCTGACATGACATTGTTTTAAAAAAAGAACAGAAAAAGAACATGGCGGAACTTGAACTACAATAGACCGAAATGATTGACTGAGAAATGAAAGCATAAAACTTCCAAGAATAGCTCCGTTTCCTCCATAAAATTACAACAAGTGAATAAGTTACTCCAAATGAAAGGCTAACGGATATTTTCGTCCGTACAATTTTACTCATTTCCCTTTGTGAACGAATTTTACGACTGTTTTCGGCTCTGTCGATTTATACGGACATAATTAAGGTACCAGTCGAGGGGGTCGGCATCTAACAAAAGGTACAATGCAGGTGAAACGGTGTTCCGCTATCATTGTTTCCAAAAATCAAATTTAACTCGTAGAAGCTGTAAAGAAATCCGTGAACCAAAAGCTTCATTTATTTAGAACAAATCTTTTGTAGGCGTAAAATTTTGCCAACGGGAATTCTGTATTATGTTGCTAAGTCCCCCATTGTCCCAATCTGTACGAAGATTAATTTACTAGGCTCGGTAAATTCGGGCATAAAAGATTTTGGGTGAAATGGAAGAGCCAAGTTTGATGGAGTGCGCTCCAAGAGAGTTGGATAACGCGCTTTATATCTTTGTTTGTAGTGCTGGGCTTGAGGGCTAAATACAAAAAGTTTTCTTCAATAACGCCTAAGCTTCTTGTAAAAATAATGTTCTCGTGAATAATGTTTGAGAACTTTGGGACCTTTCTATTATATTCGAGGAAGTTAACTCTAGAATTACAAGTAGGTAACTTCGACTTTATTTTTTCAGTATTTATATTCAAATATAAAAGTTAATACATTACCGACGAACACTTGTGAAGTTTTTCCCGAATTTCGGCGTCAATCCTACAATTGACGTCAAAAAAACCGGCCAAGTGCGAGTTGGGCTCACACGCGAGAAAACCTTCGTCGCACATGAAGGGTTCGGTACCGTAATAAGATCGAACAAACGCGGAAAAAACATGTTTCTTACCCCCTTTAATTACTAACTTTATTCGTTGTTAAAGCGGCAATAGAAATACACAATGTGTGAATATTTCAACTGTCTACTTATTACGAGACATCACCTGTTCAGGAGATACAGCACGCTGTCAGACCGAAGCAGGCAGAAGAATTGCCAAAATTAAGTGGCAATGGGCAGGGCACATTGCTCGCAGAACAGATGGCCGATGGGGCCGAAATGTTCTGGAGTAGCGACCGCGTACCGTAAGAAGTAGCGTTGGAAGGCCTCCCACAAAAGGTGGACCGATGATTTTGTGAAGGCCGCTGGATGCGGGAAGCACAGAACGGGTCGAAGTGGCGGTGCTTGGGAGAGGCTTATGTCCAGCAGAGGAAGACTTTCGGCTGAAATGATGACAGACAGACGGACAGTGGCGGCTAAGTAATAGGGCACTAATTGCTAAAGCCGAAAATCACTTCTGAATTTCAGTCTTGAATTGAAAAATCGCAGAAACTTATACAGCCACATCAAGGGGAAGGGGAAGACGGGTGGTAACGCCGTGCCTTACGAGTTACGTCTAAGGTTCGAAACCAGACAGGCGCTTTATTTTTTGTAAATTATTTCATCACCGCTGCTCTCAAAACGGTGAATGAAAACATCGTGAGGAAACCGGCATGTCCTAGAACCAAAAATTCGAAGACATGTGACATCTACCAACCCGCACTGGGCCCGCGTGGTAGATTACGACCCACTCCCTCTCACCGAGATGAGGCCTGTGTCCCAACAGTGGGAACATTACAGGCTCAACATGCTTATGCTCAAGGGCATAATATAATAATAATACCAGCCTGTTACTGGCCCACTGCAGGGCATAGGCCTCTTCTCATACAGAGAAGGCACGAGCATTGATCACCACGCTTGCTCAAGACGGGTTGGTGATTTCAGACTTATATTAACTATAAGTCCAGGTTTCCTCTTCACCGATATCAGTAATGTCCAAGATAAACTCAGAAAGTACATATGAATCGGTACTTGCCCGGATTTGAACCCACAACCTCGTGCATGAGAGGCGAGGCCTTAACCATTGGGCTACCACGAGCTCACGAGCTTATGCTCTAGGGCATAATAGAATAATTAGTTCCATTTGCGTTCAGAAACTTGGACAGTGTCACATTCAGTAAGTTTATATCTCGACAATGGTTCTATCAATCTTGTACGTCAGATGCACGACTCGTCGGTTTTCACACAATTATGCTTACTTAAGTACGTGTTCAGTCGTTCACAAGTAAGTACGGAACTTGCCTTTCGAGCCTCATTGATAACTTTTGGGTTTTCTTGTGGTTAACTTACCTACCTAAATCTGTTTTGGTTTGATACGATTAGATACGGACGGAAGCCTTATTTTAAATGATTCTGTGAGGGCTTTTCTCTTTTTTTGCGTTCCATGTTATTTCGGGTCGGTAAATAAAATTGTTGTGTCTTGTATTGTCAAAATAACTATACCTACATACATACACATACAAATACATACTACATACATGTATGTCATGTCAAAATAAAAGCTTTACTAAATGCGTTCATATGTAAAAAGCTAAATTCTTTGTAAACTATAAATAATAACCGAAGAAAAATTTCAATATAGGGGCGTTCAGAATCATGTACTGAATCCATGGTAGCCGGCTTCGCGTCGATGTCCCTGCCAGCCTGTATATAATTGCTTATTTGTATAAAAAACAATTTTTTAAATGTCTGTCTGTTTGTTCCGACTTATCTCCGAAACGGCTCAACCGATTTCGAAGGGACTTTCACTGGCAGATAGCAGAGAGCTGTTATAAGGAGTAGCTTTGGCTACTTTTATTTTAGAAAAATAATGAAGGTCAGGACCACGGACAGAAACTATTTTGTTATAATTTTGAGAAGCTTATTTCAGCAGGTAACTTATGACTATAGGTTGAAGTGAGTCCATTATAGCCGTATATTATGACTTATTGATTAAGTGGTTTTTAAATTTACTTAATCTAAACTTAAATCGAGCATAGTGTCTAGTATAATCTGCCTATAATATTCCCACTGCTGGGACATAAGCCTTCTCTCTTCGAGAGAGAGTTGGCTGTAATCTACCACGCGGCCCAGTGCGGGTCGGTAGATGTTACATGTCAAGCACATGTAAAAAAAAAAAAAAAGTAACGAAACCTACCTTTTGGAAGGGGCGACTAGAATCAATTCAATGTTTTTGTAATTTTTGACGTTCAAAAGTGCTATTTGAAATAAATGATTTGACTTTGACTTTGTCTCCGAATTTTTGGTTCTAGTATAAGCCGGTTTCTTCACGATGTTTTCCTTAACCGTTTTGAGAGAGGTGGTAAGGAAATTATTTACACAAAATAAAGCGCCTGCCTGAGTTCGAACCCACGACCGGCTCGTAAGTCGGGGCCGTTACACTGCGCCAGTACTACTCTCGCATAGTGTCTAATAGAAAATAACTAAGGTTATTTTCACCAAAATAATATCCTTTACCAAAGTTTAAGCAGCCGTCAAAGTATGGCTCTATAGATAAGTCTGCGTATAAATCTGTTACAGAGAGGATTTTCAACAACACTGTCAAAACTCTAAACCTACAGAAGTGGACTTTGGAATGTTACCATACTGCCAGCTAAATGAACTATTTTCAATAATGTGTCACAACACTAAACAACTCTCAAGCTAATTCCAACTCAAGTCTTCATTCAATAAAGTTTAAGTTCGCTTGCCAAAATGTTGCTCTATTATAAATGTGGGGAGTGTCCGTAAGTACATCAAATGTTGTTGAAAGTTCAATGTCAGGAGCTTTACCTGGATTGTTCTGAAGTTACATTAGAGGCTTTTATTTTGTTCTGTAAGCTTTACTCATACTTAAAGTATTAATCGGTACAAATATTTTATGAAATTGTTTAAGTATGTTTAAGCGTGTTGCGATCTGCGTATCCTAAAACTTTTGAATTGTTTATTTATGAACGACTAGCTTTCGCCCGTGGCGTCGTCCATGTGGAGGTTGGAAGTTATCTGGCTAAGCGCATGCTGAGACACAGGTGACGCAGCACAGCACAGTACAGATTTTGCAGGGTAGGGCAGGCGAGGCAGACATAGGCTGCGAGCGTACACTGCGACGCAGCTACACAGACACGTTCGCGTTGGGCACGCCACAATTGTGGCGTTAAGCCCCTCTTTGAAGAGTGGCTAGAGAGGCGCCACGGCGTCCTCACCTTCCGCCTGACGCAGGTACTCACCGGACATTGTTGTTTCGGGAGGTTCCTGTTCAGGATAAAGCGGGAGGAAACGCCCAGGTGTCACCACTGTGTGAATCGCCCGGAGAACACGGTGGAGCATACGGTGGAGGTCTGCCCGGCTTGGGCGGGGCACCGCCGTGTCCTCACGGAGGCGATCGGCGGCGGCGATCTCTCGCGTCTGGCCCTGGTTCAGGCCATGGTCCGGAGCGAGAGTGCTTGGGAAGCCGTCACCTCCTTCTGCGAAGCAGTAATGCTCGCGAAGGAGGAGGCGGAGCGCGCGAGGGAGAGGCAAGATTCGCGCCCCTAGTCGCCGCAGGAGACGCCCCGGGCGTCGGGAGTCGCGAGCCGACTTCCGGCCACCGTAGGCGCGGGCTTGCGGACGGTGAGCAATGGGTATCTCGCCGTCCGATAGGGACCAATCAAACAACGGCGACAGCGCACCTCAAAGAGTTGTCAGCACAAACTGACGGGGTCCGGTAGGGCCAATGCCTGCCGGGGTTGCGAGTTTGTCCGAAAGGGATATCGCGACCCCGGCACACAGGCAACGGAAGGAAAACGGGTGGGTTTTAGTCAGTAAAAGTCTGACACGCCCTCCCGCTCCACCCCGAGGGGGAGAAGTTATTTAAAAATTTCCAAACCTCAAAAAAATAAAAAACACGTTCGCGTCTTAGCTAGTACAAACAATAGACGGCTGTACTGCGTTACCTGCGTCTCAGCAAAAGAACAAATGAAGACCTGTTCGCGTCGCGTAGAAATCTGGGCGGGCTCTACAACAAGTCACAGAGTAGAACAGGCACATGTCTGCGTCGCACGTGCCTACGCCGCAGCGTACGCAGCTGTCAGTACGTTCATGCATTACAAAAACTGCTCTTCTCTGCGCTGCGTGGACCAGTCACCTGCGGCTCAGCATACGCTACGCCTCTCACGGGATAATAGTACTAGGATAAAACAAATGCCAATTTCAATGAAATCCGTTCAGCCGTGAAAAAGGTAACAGAAATAAGTACCATCAAAGAAGTTCATATCTAACCAGTTTCAAAACAAAATCCCGTGAACACTATGACCGCATCTGTTACCTGCTCGGTTCTATAGTTGCTGAGCGCTGCAAGCAAGAATAGTCCTTACGGTGGTTAGATATGAACTTCTTCGATGGTACATACAGTTAGATAGATTTAATTTCACATTATCACGTGGATGTCAGTTTGATGAAAATTAGCAAAATATTTCTTCTTGTTTTGTTTTTTTATAGGTTCCTTGAAACAATATTGAAACTATAAATACCACCATTTTATCTAGAAGATATACGTGGGTGAGATTTAGGCGTTCACAGTTCTAAGAAATTCTTATTAAAATTTATCTTTAGGTATGTTTAGGGTTCCGTACTATGTATCATATCAAATAATAATAATAATAACCCCACCGCCGTATCTCTACGTTGACGTCGTGGTGGGGCTTGCGCGCTCCAAACTCTAGGTCTGTGCCGGTAGAGTTTACTTTGCCGGAACAGGTCTAGGATGTGGAGCCAGACCAAGAGAGATACAGAAACCCGCAGGGCAGCTTGTGGCGAGCTGTTGGGCAGTAGCGACCCCACGGACCCTAACTCCCGGGAGAAGTCTTGTTCCTCTTCTCTGGCTCGCCTTTATTGGCCGGCTGGAGTGGACACTGACGAGGAACAGATCTCCCACCTCATTCTTGCCTTAATTGGCCGGCTTGAGTGGAGATTCGCAAGAGCAAACGTGCTCGGAGGAAGGAAGTATTCCAGTAAGTGCTCGTAGGGATCTTGACCATCTTCCGGGCTCTGGGATTGTTCTGAAAGCCGTGGAATACCTCTCCACTCCTCAAGCACCTCAGGTCATGTTGCCCCCTTGTCGCTACGTCACTATGTGCTAGCGACAGTTTTCGGGGGCCCATTATTGAGTGTGCAAGTCACCCCCTGCCATTTTATCCGTGTATATCTTAACATTGATCAGGCAGGGGACATAGGCCTTCCATAGTTTTAGGTAACCAACCCACTATAACCGCCCAAACCCATAGCCTAATATTTTTTGTTTCCATTTTTCTGCAATAGTCCTGCACCAACCGGGGGTTGTCCTTGGGTGCACTTGCATAGTGCATACAGGGATAATCGTCGGTTGGTGCCTCATTCCTCATTCCATTTAAAATTGACTAAGGGGCCTCTGCGAGTTGGCTTCGGCCCCTCATACGCCTTCCAAAGGACCGGGACCCTATGGTCCCGAGATTTGTTGCCAAATAAAAATAATAATAATAATATATTTATTTTCTCACCACAATATCCTTACAAAATAATAACAAAAAACAATATTGTCCAGCTATGGGTTCAAAGAAAAAATATTGTGGGAGACTGGTGCCTAAGCTAAGCCGAAGCCTGTATTTCAGGCCACCAGGTCTCCCCCCCAAATACATAATTATGGTTTCCCGAAAACTAAAACTAGACAATCATTTCCAATATACTTATAGGAAGGAGTGTTCACGTGGAGTGTTTAGGTGTGTAAGTTTGTGGGTGTGTAAGTGTGTGGGTGTGTGAGCGTGTGGGTCTGCGAGTGTGAGTGATGAAGAAGTTGATGCGTGTTAAACTGTTCGTTGAAATTTGACGGAATGCGTTGACTATTTTGGAATAGAAAATAGATTTTCGGTTGAGTCCTAATCAAAGGGCTTATTGCAAGTCTTTTAAACATATTCAATAAAATTTATGAAAATTGACCATTCCCCCCCTTATCTCGGAAACCACTGAGCCAAAAATTGAGAAAAAAATACAGAGAATGGTTCTTTACTCAAAAATTACAGGAAAACCTTAAAGAAGTCTATGGTCTTAAAATAACATGGTAAATAACTCAATATTCTGCGTACAAACTCACATTTGCAGTTGGAATGTATGAGAGAACATTTTTTTCAACTACAATGTTAAGTTTGTTCCCACCCTTCATTCACCCTTCATTGTGCGTGGCCGGTTTTTTTAAAACTATTTTCCGACTACATTATTATTTTTATTAATCATAGCAATGGATATGTCGCATCATAGTCGTCATTCGTCATATTGTATGATTCGTCAATATACAAACGGCGCCGTCCGTTTACAATCGGTCGCAGTTATAAAATATGCCGTAGGCAAATTGACAACTCGTTCAATTGTTATAATTTCCGACATTGATGTTGTTATTGTAGGGTGGCCACATAAAACACAGGTTGGACAAATCAGACTTTGTTCCAGCAATCAGGTACATAATAAGTCACCGCAAAATTGTGAACTGGGTGAAATAGGTTAGGTTAAATGAAAACTGTGACCAACCATGCGCGAACCATGAGAACGAAGCGAGCGGTGCCGCGGCAGTGGCCGGTGAGCGCTACTTCCAAGTTGCTCACTGCTAGGCAGGTTATGTTGACATCACTGCGGGCCCTATCAGAATACCAGCGCTGCGACATTTTTATTTTTTTTCATGTCGTGGCATCATGCTGAGATAGGAGCATTTTGGCCTCGTACTTCATTCTTTAAATTTTTATGTTAATTTGTTTTTTATTTATGTTTAGTGTGTTTATAGTTTAATGTGTGATTTCCTGTGCGAGTCTCAATAAATACTTTTTCTTTCTTTTCTTTCTTTTAGTATTAGCGCAAGGTGCGTTACGTTGCAAACAAGTTTGGTACCAGTTCGCAGTATGTCGGTATTATTTCCGTTAGATTATAAACTATCTAAAAATAATAGGTACGTTAAATTATAACTGACTAGTTGCAATTAACAATTTTTCGACAGTTTTTGTACCGCAGGAGTCCGTCGAGTACTAGATTCCATGGTCACATGATAACTAAATACTTCAATTTCCCGCGGCATTTTGTAAACAGTGTTTGAATTGTCCATCAAATATTGTGGAATATTGTAAAGTTACAAGGCTATTTACATTTTGCCTTCGGCATATTTCATGACTGTGAGCGTTTGTAAATGGCTGACGCCGTATGTCAAAAACGGAATAATACAAATTGCCCAAAAGAGTATTTTTCCACGACAGTTTTTTGTAGGTTTGTTTTCAGAATCTGCTGAACGATTTAAAATACAGATTACCTTCAAATTGAAATGTCATGTTACTTTCAGCTTTAATCCCATTTCTAATTACTTTAAGTACATTTCAATCTTCAAAGTCTTTCGCTAATCGGCTTTGACGAAGAAACTCATTTCTTTTTAAGAACAAGACTAATGCCTATATTTTTTTAGAAGGTGGGTCAGAACCTAACCACTAAACCAACCAGGGTTTAGTGGCTCGGTTCGGGTTCGATCACCAAAAAAAAAAAAAAATGTCAGTCTGATTTTTTGTGTTGTAGAACTAGGAATTTAGTAAGTGTCTGGATTTGTACCTAGCGTAAATTCGATTAATTTTTGAATCGAAACTATTACCTCCTTATTTAATCATGTGCTACAACTATCCTATACCATTTTAGTTTAAATTTATGCGGCAGGCACAATAAGTATTACCCATAGATATGAATAAAGTCTTCGAACTAAATAAATATTACGTCCGAAACGAGTATCATTATTACTTTTGCGGGTCGAAAAGTTTTAAGTTATGTGTTCGTTTTTATTATTTGTGTACGAAATAAAATATTATTACGTAAATGCAAAGATATAAATATGTCTAGATAGACAGTCAAAGCTGTGAACTCGTCGAAAAAAATAGCGTCAAACTGTTGGCCGCTAAATGCACGCACACTGGAAAACCACAATGACAGCACAATGACGTGGCCGGAATGTAAAACGTAACTGTCACGTACACCAGCATAAAAAGTCGTTCTATTTGTTTTAGTTCACTTGCAGCGTGACACTCTATCTAGACATTTATACAATGTGAAATTTAATTAGTTTGCATCCTCTTTGAAGAAAAAAATCTGCTGTTCCTTACATTATAACGAGCTATGCGAACATAAATGTACGGAACAGCAGATTTTTTTTTCGCGATTTCTGTGTTGGCCCCATAGTGAAAGTTGTTCATAATGATGAGTACAAAGACCCCTTAAGAGAATGCAAACGAATTAAATTTCACATTGTATAACCAAAGCGTAAAAGATGTGTTATAAGGAAAAACAATAGTTACCTACTTAGTTTTTGTCAAAGCTCTAATAATATTCGTTTAAATTTTTTTTTTTTTTTTTTTACATATTTGTCCCACCGCTGGGCAAATGCCTCCCTACTTTCTTTCCACCTCTCTCTGTTCAGAGCTGCCAAGGACCAATCTTTATTAAAGGAGTCCAGCAAATCTTGCTATCTCCGTCTGGGTCTGCCGCGATGTCGTCTGCTATTAAGCGGGACCCACTGGGTCGTAAGTTTGGCCCATTGATCGTCTTACATGCGGCTGATGTGTCCAGAATTTCTTATTGAGAAATTAAGATTTATTTAGCCATAAAATCGTTCGAATTTACGTTACGTTTACTCTGCGCGTTCGTACTAGGCCATCGAGTAATGTCAATAGGTTCACCTCCTGTTACAGGGGACTTAACCATATCTGGCGAAATGAGGCTAGATTATATAACACTCTGTCACAGTATAAATAAGTACAGCAGTGCTATTCTGTAACCATCTCACCGTGAAAGCTTAGGTGAAGTGAGGGTGGAGTGAGCTGTCATTCCACAGGGATTGACACTATTGACAGCTCACTTCACCCAAGTTTTCACGGTGAGATGTTTACAGAATAGCATGGCTGTATTCTATCTTCATAGAAACAACGGAAACGACGCGTTTCGAAATGTCAGTGTATATACGCAACAGTGTCGAGTGCGCGGCAGTCACACACGGACGCGCAAGGTTTACCTACCGAGCGGCCGTAGGTAATTATTCCTAGGTCACTACCAAGATATAATACTTTTACTTATTTATTCTGTGTCTCTACCTATCCCTTGAAGCAATACCAGCGTGGTGTGAAGTTATTTTATGTAACAAATAAAATGTAAGTTATCTCTAACATCACGAGTAATAGTCATCTTTAGTCGAGTACTAGGATCACATGAAAGTAAATGGAGTCATCTACGTAAACGTAATAGTGTACATCAGTTGTCCAAATGTATTGTTTGTTGTTTGTCAAATAGTTACATGTTTATGTAAGGCTGGTAATACATGAGCCCTAAAACAACATTTTTAGGTTATAAAAGTAAATCCATCATGGAATCACCATGGATGATGGATTTCCACAAAGTAACGATATTATGTACATAACATATTTTAGGTTATTGTTTCCGCAGCAAACAAGACAGCCAGCAAGCCAAAAAAAACTGCATAAAAAGCGAACAAAACAGATGCTAACAAGATTATGTAGGGAATAAATAAATCATGCTCTTATAGCGTAACATGCAGTCGGAGACTAGGTACGAATAATTATGTAATTCGCAAACTCACTAACCGAAAACATACGTCGCCATCCTGTTTGTTAATCCCGACTGTCTGAATACTGTCTTTGCTGACGCGCAGTTGGGTAAAAAGGCAGTTAGGAACGGTTGGAACGAATCCGCATTCCTGGAGATGGAGGATTGATTGATCTAAAGTATAAAGAGGTAAAATTTGTGAGTTTGTATGTAGGTCTTTAGGACTTTTGATCAGATTCCATAAACTCTTTCACTAATGGGAAGCTTTAAGTACTTTGTGTAAATAATTCATCACCATGAAGAAAAACATCGTGATGAAACCGGCATGTCCTAGAACCAAAAATTCGAAGACATGTGACATCTACCAACCCGCACTGGTTCCGCGTAGTAGATTACAGCCACTCCCTCTCGAAGAGAGCTGAGAAGAGCACTGTGTCCCAGCAGTGGGAACATTATAGGCTGATTATGCAATTATGCTATGGAAGCTATAGAATTGCCAAGTTTGTATCGAGTTGTTGAATTGCCAACAAGAAATTACACACAGACGAAGTCGCGGGTCGGCTATATTTACGTAGTTGCAGCTGCAGCGTTGAAGCATGAATCTATAACGATATTAACTTAATTGGCTTCAGAAACAAAGCATATTTTCCGCCAATATTTGTGCGCAGTTCTATAACCGCCCTAAGCAACGTGCTCCAGAAAACTTAGGAACGGTAGACATGGCTTATCCGATAGAAAAATATTGCCTTTTCTCTGTAACGTTTGTTTTTTTTGTATTATTTTTATATTTTCTACTTTTTGTCCTGACGCTTTAAGCCATTTATGTGTATAAGAAATATCATTACGCTCTACGTATAGGCTTCAAAAGGTAGCTTGGTTTAACATCCCTAAGCCTGTTTATTTATATTAATTCATCATTCAAGACTCGGTAAAAAATGTACGGTTATATTTTATATCTTTCAGTGTCTCTAAAAGTTAGTTGTTGTGATCAACTCATATTTTGTTGTAGATACTTTGGTAAGGCCTACAATGCCCGCGTGGATTTCAGTAAATATCACACGGGATTACTATCGGCATTTAAAGTACCCTATGTGTTAATACAGGTAAACAATGTATTAATTCGGTAATACATTATTGACATACACGGTGCAAGCTAGTAAAGCTCCCAATCGGCATGTTTTTTTACAAACGTCTTCAACAATCATCGTCTTATTTCAGTCAATTTACACAAAACATTAATGAATTTTACACTTAAACCTTTCTCATGAATCATTCCGTCCATTGTTGATATACTATGAAAATCCGTTCAGACGGACAGACGCGACGGTAGGACTTTGTTTTATAATATATAGTGGTAGTGATTTTATAGGCATCTGTGGTATGTACCGACCACATTAACATTTAAATATATTTAATTACATGGCTGGTGGTATTAGTAAATCATTACAATAATACTTTTCCCTTAGTGCAGGGCGGGCAGTTGTGGCCCAGTAGGGCAGTGGTGGCCTAGTGGTAACGGCCGCGACTCCGAGTTGTAGGTCGTGGGTTTGAACCCTGATAGGCGCTTTACTTTGTGTAAATTATTCCATCACCTCTGATCTCAACATGGTGAAGGAAGACACCGTGAGCCGTAAAACCGGCATGTCCTAGAACCAAAAATTTAAAGATATGTGACTTCTATCAACTCGCACGGTGCCCACGGAACTGGGCCCGCGTGGTAGAGTTACGGCCCACTCCCGCTCACAGAGATGCGGCCTCTGTCCCAGAAAGGGGAACATTATGGGCTGATTATAATAATTTATTTAAAATACTCAGATAACAGAGATCCGTAGTGTTAGTAAAGTACCTTATATCTAGTGTTAGTATATACATAAATTAAAATACATTTTTGGTATGAGTCACTTTGTAAAGAAGACGAACCCAGTTTCTCAACCGGTCATCCTCTCCACAAAATGCCTCCTAAAAGGGGAAAACACATTCTCACTCACTGTTTCTAGAAAGCTGTTGCCACTGGCCCGGGTTCTAGCTGCCACCGACGCTATTTTCTTCCGCACAATTGCATGGAAGCCGTCAGTACGGTTCTGCGTAAACATCTTATGCAGTGCATAAGAAATCTGAGCGTCAGCTACCCCCCAGTATTGGGGGAGTCCAAATGTATAGCATGTCAAAATTGTAGTAGTCACGTTTTTTACAACTTGAGATGCTGTATTGACTTTGGATTCCCCCTTAGTTGCGGCGACTGACTCTGATTCTCATGATTATTGGATATTAAAAAACTACGAGCAATGAAAATTTATTCGGTTTAAAGTTGACCGTAAAAATGGAGAAGTAGGTACTTCTCCATTTTTACGGTCAACTTACTACGTATTATAGTTAAGGTTTTTATCGGTACCAACAAAAATAAAAATCACACACCGAAATTTTCTATTCTTTATTTTTACATTTTGCGCGGGAGTTTTAGCAGCTGTTATTCGAAAAACATGGCAGATAGTAACAATACATATTGTTTTATTGTGTCCATTAGGATTTAGATTCACATAGCATGTGTCAATATACCTACAGCTTTAAAAAAATAAAATAAACCTAAACATGTGAAAGTTTTGAAGACATTATTTAGGCAAAAATCATCATCACCTGCCTAGCCTTTTCCCAACTTTGTTAGGGTCGGCTTCAAGTCTAACCGGAAGCAGCTGAATACCAGTATGTTACATAGAGCGAGCAATTATCTGACCTCTCAACCCACTAACTGGGTAATACAATACCCGTGCACATAGATTCTAAACTCTTATTTCTGGACTATCAAAAATAATACCCAGAAATGGTTTATTTGAAATAAATGAAGTCAGTCAAATAATGACTGTGTAAATTATTAATAACTATCAAGATATTTATAAGAATTGTTGTGTTTAATCTTATAATTATTCTATTTAATTGATCCAATAAAATATTAAAGGCTTACCTAAGATTATTATTAAGCTATTTTTAAGAATATCTAATAATAAATAGCCTTTCAATAAATAATATAATAAATAGTGTAAAGCTGAGTAAATCTATGGTTTAAAAATCTACATTAACTAGAGACCATTTAAGCAGACGCTGCAGGTACAACGTAGCTAAATCTAGACAAAGAAATAAGTAGTTCGTCGGCTAATTTATTGATTAAGCAAAGCGGACTCCGGCAGGTAAAACAATGAAGTGAATAATAAGTAAGTTCTTAGGAATAAAATGTTAAGAATTCTCAGTTCAACATTTAGTAAAAAGCGTTTTTGCTTCATTTCTCTAAGGAGAAGGGAGAGTTTGAGAAACAGTGGTTTCCAGTGCTTTTTCAAGATAGCTGCGTAATGACAAAGGTCAAGAAATCAGAACTTTTCCCTACCTACATCAGTTAAGTTTGCGACTCACGCCCGCGTAAACTGCTTTAAAATTTTCCGAATGAGAATCATGTCCTTAGAGAAATTCGGTAACAATTCAACAAACGAGCACAGTTTCGTGACGAGCGAGCGAAGCGAACCCACAAACGGCATGAATCAGCAGAGCGCGCTTACTCAACGGATGACCGCGCACAGCGAGCCCCCACACAAGACTAGCAAGTGGAACAAGCCCACATAAATCCAAATTGGTTTAGTCGTAAAAACGTACAAAATAGACAGATTAGCAGATGTATTATTATTATGGTATTCAACTTCTAATCAGATTTTATATACGTTCTTCAGATGTATGTAAACAGACCTGAAGAAGGCTCTTTTGATTTCAGAAAATTGAAACTTCCTTGGCACCTCGGGCTCAGCCAGTCTCAAATAATTATTCTTGGCAACAGCTTTCCTTGAACTTTTGCAAATGAAACCTCATTTTCATGTCTCTATTACCTACGTTATCTTTTGTTTTAGTACAAGATGAAATAAAGGTAATAACGTATATCAGTCTGTAATTGTAATTGTTTCAGTAAAAGCCTTTGTGTTTACGCTTGTTCACAGCGAGACGACTTTTATTCAGAGCATTAAGTTCAGGTATTTTTATATAGTCTCTGGTGACTTAGAACTTTAGGAATATAGTATACCGCACTTCAACGTAAGCCAGAGCCTTTATTCCGTAGCAATAAGGGGCGGTTTTTTAACCTACTTCCAAAAAGGAGGAGGTTCTATGTTCGTATGACTGGAAGGTTTTTTTATGTATGTCCATCGATATTTTCGTCAATTGTAGACCGATTTTGAAAATTCTTCTTTCATTTGGTAGAAAAAACTTGCGCGGTGCTCCCATATAAATTAGATTAACTTTGCTTAAGTAGTAAGCTTCAATAATACGTATTTTTTCTACTTGTGGATGATGGTACAATAAGTTCCTGTCACTGTTATTTACATAGCAGGTAGTGGTATTTGAATTGTGTGGGGTAGGTACCACAACTTAAAAGTGAAAAATAGAAACTTTTTACAAATAAAAAAAACAACCGACTTCCAAGTACAAAGTGAAAAATAACTATAATTTCGGAAGTCGGTCTCTTTGGTTTTGAATTTTCGTTTTTTGCCATCGACTTCCTTGTTTTTGGAAGTCGGTTGTTTTTGTAGATCAAGTTTTACTGACGTGTAGTTGAAAGTACTCGTGTATTTCTTCTCCTCTTGTATTTAGATACGAGAAAAGCTCGATGCTACGATGTTTATTATTTTTATTTATTACATTCTTCCTTGACATAATCAAATAATCATCTCATTATTTGACATTATATACCTACAATTCTAAATTAGTGGCTTTTGTGGACATGATGTTTATTCAGATTTGTGACAGTAATGTAATGCTGTAATCAAATAATCATCTCATTATTTGACGTTATATACCTACAATTCTAAATTAGTGGCTTTTGTGGACATGATGTTTATTCAGATTTGTGACAGTAATGTAATGCTGTAATCAAATAATCATCTCATTATTTGACGTTATATACCTACAATTCTAAATTAGTGGCTTTTGTGGACATGATGTTTATTTAGATTTGTGACTGTAGCTGTAATGGTAATTATGTCATTTGGTTTAGTCATAAATTATTTTTTTAATTTGATTATTTTGTTTATCATTTATATAGATTCTTTTCTATTTTGTGAATGTGAGAACGTTGTAGGCCGAGTAGACTGTAGATTTGTTGGCCATTTTCTATTTTGTTAAGTACCTACCTGATACATGTTGAAAGGCCTACATTGGCCTCCCATAACTGTTATTTGAAACTATTGTAAAAGCCAATTGGTTTAAAAGACTAACCGTGGACTTTCATGCCGGCTCTTCTCCATAGGTAACGACCCATTGGTACCGTGCTATCTAACTTCTGACGTTTCTTATGTGCCCAGGAAGGTTCAATCGAAAAAAAAAATTATTTCATTTTTTTCATTAATGTGTATTACCTATGTGTGTTAAAACTATTAGAAGCAAAAGACCCGACGGGGGTGTATTAATCCATGGTATTCAAGCCATTATGATGTGTATTTGATAAGGTCCTGTAGACCTATATTAATGTGTACCTTTACCTTTACCTTAAATTTTTATTATATATTTATCTTCCTTAGGTCATGCAAATCGAATACGAAAAAAAAAGAAACGGGCGATTCTTACAATAGTGAAGTGTAACATCAGACATATTGACTGATAGTACCAACCTCTCGGAAAATGGGTTGGTACCATTTGACGGTCAACTCTAGCACCGCGCGCGGTCATTGGTCAAATCAGCTAGCGCGCGCTTCCCTGGCGTCCTGTTACACACTTCCGTCCCTTTTTACGAAATCACTCCCACAGATTGAAGAAAAGTGAAAGGAAAGATGTTACACATCAAAAATATTTGGAAAATTGATTCGCTGTTACAATGTATAGTAGATTACAAATTAAATTTTTCACCACTGAGTAGCCAGAATGACTCAGCACTTTACATTGCATTTAATTTCAATATTATTTCAATGGCGGTCCGTACACGATGCATCCAGCGTTTATATCCTAATATTCTGCACCCTAATTGGGTAACACACTCTGAATGATTTTGAAGGAAATTTCTAATCCATTGCTTCATACGTTCGAAAAATGTGTCTGCTCAACAACGTAAATAACGCAATGATTGTTGTTGAACTGTCAAAATGATAGCCATTGAAGCAGTTGAAGTTTGTGTGTTACACAATTGTACCCCGCAGTTCTACAAATTATTCCAACACAAATTGTTTAATAGAAATGTAAAGAAATATTTCCATAACTGAAAGCAATAGGAACTGAAAGTAATTACGATGGCTGAGAGTAATGCAGCTAGATGTAACAGGTTGTCTTTTGTCCACCGTGGAAATAAAACACTTTCATTGTTCATTTCTCACTACTGTCGCGAAATGACGGAACAAGGAGCTGAACAATATAGCTTTTTCTGCTATTTTTATTTGTAATTAATTATCTACTAATTAATTAACTATCTAAGTATGATGTACAATGTAGCCGATGAACTAAGAAGATGTCGACTGCGATAAATCGCGATAGATAAATGAGCTTGTGTTATGTAATGATATGTTACTTAAGTTCCAAATATGTAAATAAATTTGGGTTATAGCTATTTAAGGGATATTAAATGAGATATTAAAAAAATAAAAATAACTAGAAATAATTTTATCATCCGCGCATAATTTTAACTGTTTTTGAGACAGTTCCTATAAAATTAATTCTAGAGTAGTAGTTTAGTTTTTTGAGAGAGGAGCTCGTGGCTAAGTAATAACAGTCGCACGGTTCGATCCATCAGGTTAAGCTACGCTTGCCGGGGTTGGTCTGTAGATGGGTGACCATCTTAACATACCGAGACTCGTCCGTGCCTCGGAAAGCACGTTAAGGCGTTGGTCCCGGCTGTCATTCGTGGATCTTTGACAGTCGTTACGGGTCGTCAGAAGCCCGAAAGTCTGAGAACCAGTCTTACCAAGGGGTATCGTATTACCCAGTTACTGGGTTGTGGAGTACAGATAAGCAGTTGCTCCATGTAAAATGCTGGTATTCAGCTGCATCCGGTTAGACTCGAATCCGGAAGCCGACCCCAAAATAGTTGGGAAAAGGCTAGGTAGATTGATTGAGGAACTCTTTTTGAGATTAATTCCGCTCCCATCCATTCGTCGGTATATAGTGTTTATTTTTATTTTTTTATTTCTCTAAATATGTACCAGGCGCGTTACCATGCGTTCGTTTTCATACTCCGATATCATTTCGTGGACAATAGTGTGGGTTATACGTTTTTTCGACTGTAATATAACTGCTTTTTGTAAATGCTGTATGTATAGCTGTTCTTTGTCCCAAATAAATTAAATAAATAATTAACTTTAATGGTTTATTCACCTCGCGCGCCAGACGAGTTTAATTCTGTCTCTGGGAATTAAGTAGTAGGTGATTTATTATCACATATGTATTTACAATATATTTATAGCTAATTAATTAATAAAAGTAGCAAAATTATATACTAACTTAACTAAAACTATTTACAAACTAAAATATAGCATCGAAAAATTCATCCGCATCGCTGTCGACTGGTAATGTACCCAAGAGGCTGGCCGCATTGCCACGTTGTATGGCAATGCTTAGTCTCTGCCCAAGGTAAAAACCAGCCCTTGGGTCATGGGAAGTGTCAAATAGCCGTTTCAACAACAATATACCACTTTAATGGTAAAAAAAAAAAAAAAAATTACTTTAATGTTAGTAGATTAAAGCACATAAGACACACGTACATAAAATCGCGCCTTATTCCCATGGGGGTAAGTAGGAACAACAGAACGCACCTACGATCCTTACATACTCGTTTTGTTTCGTTTACGTTCGTACATCGGTACCCTAATTACGTAATACACGATCAATCAGAATTTGAATCGTTTTGAAACAGATTGCTAATCCATTGCTTCGTACGTTCGAAAAAAAATCTGCTCAACAACGTAAATAACACAATGAATGTTGTTGACCTGTCAAATTGAAACAGATTAGTCGGAATTGTCAACGAAAATGTGTTGCGTAATTAGATAGCTGGTCATACACGCACGCCGTTTGCGAGTACGCACCTGACCTTTCTGAAGAACATCACCAATAACATCATTGTTTTTTTAGGGCGTCACCTTCCGTTATCCAGTCACATCTGCCTAGTAAATAACTATTGTTAGTCGCAAACAACTAAGCAAAAAAATAATCAATTAGTAGGTAAAACACTGGTACCTACTGCGTGTATATATAGGTAAAACTATAGGCTTACATACGTACTCACTTGAGCCTGATTTAGTATGAAATCATTATGGTCTTATGCTAAATCAGACTCGAGTGAGTACTATCTGTATACCGGTACTACTACTAGTCTAGTACTAGTCTATGTGTAGTTACCGAACATTCTGTTACTGAAGACCTTTTTAAAAACCATTCCATTCCTACAACAGATTAAGATTATACCGAAATCAAATAAACAAACAAAAAAATATATCTTTACGATCAGTTGTGAAAAGAAACATAAAAAAAATACATTCGTAATATTTTTTCTCATTAAATTCGTTGCGGGTCCCAAGTCAACCCAATTTTCATTCAGTCGCCTACTGCTTATTTAAAATTGAAATAACATTTTTCATATTTCCACAAATTAAATTACGAAAAAAAGATGGCGGACTTTCCGTAAGAATATAATCGTAATGATGGTAACAGCAGGGAAAGTGGTTCTTATTACCATCAATTTGAATGACGTCAAGGACCGAGCCATCAAGAACCACTTGTTATATGTAGTACTTGAAAACAATTTCTTTAATTTTTAGGGTTCCGTACCCGAAGGGTGCCAAACGGAATCCTGTTAGTAAGCCTCCGCTGTCCGTCTGTCTGTCAGCCTTTTTTTTTAGGGTGCGGTATAATAGGTAGATAATTGAAATTTTACGATTTTGTATTTCTATTGCCCTTTTTATTTCCATACAAGAAACGTATATTTTTGGTCGATCTTAGTATGGAACTTTGAAAAAAAATATTTTAAATTACTTTGCAATGAAGTAAAAAAGAGCATTATCAACTCACCCCTATAGTCATGTTGATATTGATCAACAGAGAGTCTATGAGTTATCAATCTCCATAAAACACAATTAATCATCTTTCCAAGCAACAAGCAGAAGGTTAAAATATCATGGATATCATTTAGTATTATATCCTGAGTTTGCCGAAATTTTATCAGTAAATACAATTACAATAAATAGTTGTATTCATAACAAGTTTGTTTAAAGTACGAAGCTACGAAAAATACCTCCGTAACCAGCTGTTTATTTAGCAAGCAAATTGAATTTGATGGAGTAAATAAATTAACTTCCACCTCTTCGGAATGCGCCTCAGGAAATTATGTTAAAAGACTTTTTTTAAATAACATTGGTAACCCATTTCCGTAACTTTTGCTCGGAAGAATGAATTGTGGTTAATAGGACAGTAATTTTGACGTGGGCCGGGTAAAAGATTGGTCCTTGTTGGCGCGTTGTCAGTATGTCAAGTAGAAGTTTGATTAAGGGGGAGCGAGGACTTTGAATGAGAAATTGGCGAGACCCTAATGGCGTTAAGGAAGTGGTCCTTCTTTAAAAATCTCCTATATTTACCTCAGTTAATCTCCAGTATTTTTAGACAAACACGATAGAAGAGGAAACGTTTTGTTTTGTTGATGGAATGATTAAGTATGGTCCTCCAATACACAGTATTTAATGCATATTATTATTGAGTGGTTTTGGTATTTACGGTATAACTGCTTTTGCCCGCGTGGAGGACAGAAATAATCCCACGGGAACGTACTATCGGGATAAAAAGTATTCTATGTTCTAACCCAGGTCATGGTTTACCCATGTGGCAAATTTCATCCAAACCTGTGCAGCCGTTTTAGCGTGAAAGCGTAACAAACAAATAAACAAACTCACTTTGCATTTATAATATTAAGTTAGGATTTATCACGCCACGTTTTAAACTACATTGGTTCGAGAACGTATGTTCTTGTTCAGCAATTCTCAGTAACAGAAAGGCAAAGTTATGGAGTTCCTTTGTCAGGAATTTCTCAGTGGCACCCCGAGCCTAAGATTAATAATACACGGAATTTTACAATAGGGTCGCTTTAAACCGACATCAGCCCATTGAAAGCATACGTTTATAATTAGTAGGAATACGTCTCTGTGTACTGTAGAGGCCTCAACCTGCATGACGTTTCCATGGAACCTCCGCGAGTATTTTATAACTTGACTAGCGATCCGCCCCGGTTTCACAAGGGTACAAATTTACATGAAGACGGTGTTCTGTTCACAACACGTTGTGCACAAGTTCTGAGCAGTAACTTAACAAAAATTACTAGGCTTGCATGAATTCAAGGTAGTATTTCATTAGTATTAATAAGTACTTCTTTTTGTATATATTTTCATGCCTATGTCCATCTGGAATATTGTATCTTTTAAATGGTGAAAGTTTTTCAAATAGGACTTCTAGAACTTTCTTTCTTTCTTGGTTCCGGAGATCACCCTACCATTTAGAAGATTAGAAGAAAATAGAGAATCAGCTTCAAGAGCTGCGAGAGCGCGTCATCATGTAAAATGTTATATTTTGTTTTGATTTAAATAATTACGTGATTAATTCAAAATATGTATTTTATTTATTCGACCCGGTACTGTCATCGTGCCCGGTGTTAATAGTATCTTCTCGTTTGTGAGCGTAGGACGGCATCATGTTATTATATAATATGCTTACTTACAGATTGCTCTGTCTCCTCCAATAAACCTCGCGACCTCCCTCGGGAAGGGATGTAAGTGGCCCAATTCAGTGCAAAGCGTAAATAAATGAAATAATAATATGAAGGAATTCAAAGATGAATAACAAGTAATCAAAAATTATAAGTTAGCATTACTTTGTAAAAAATCTGATAGCTAAACATCCAAGTGATCTTTATCTTTTACCCCAATTAAAGACGTAAGTATACAAAGGAAATAGAGAAGTCTCTAGTCTCTTTGAATTTATTTATCTTTTACCGAATGAAAGATAGAGTTGGAGATATTAATTCTTGTAAGCCGTCTTTATGTCAAGAAATGTTTAGTATTTATCTTTCCTTTTAGTCTGTCCTTTTAGCTTTTACGAGCAGTGGTGGCCCATGGTAACGTCCCCGACTTACGGGTTGTAGGTCGTAGGTTCGAGCACTGACAGGCGCTTTACTTTGTGTAAATTATTCCATCACCACTGCTCTCAAAACGGTGAAGGAAAACATCGTGAGGAAACCGGCATGTTCTAGAACCAACAAGTCGAGGACATGTGACATCTACCGCCCCGCACTGGGCCCGCGTGGTGGATAACGGCCCACTCCCTCTCACTAAGACAAGGCCTGTGTCCCAGCAGTGGGAACATTATAGGCTGATTGTGTGTTGTGTGTATTGAGCTTTTACTAGACAACAAATGAGAAATAAGTAAGGAGAATAATTATTAAAATTTTGTGTAATTGAAGACAAATTAATGTCTTCGACAATAAGGACCCAATTCTTTTGATTGAAGATAGATTAGTTAGGTAAATGACCAGACGAAAGGTAAAAAAATGGCAGAAATTTACCTATAGTGAACTAAGATTGGTAAAAGATATTTTAGTTTTTACAAAATAACCACAATATAATTATTTAGACCTACAAACATCCAACACGAAAAATTATTGTTGTTACTAGACAAGCTTGCCTCCGTTTTAGGGTGCCGTAGTGCACAAGGAACCCTTATATTATCGCCATGTCTGTCTGTCTGTCCGCGGCTTAGCTCAGAGAATCTTAGTACTATGAAACTGTCATTTGGCATGGGTATACATATAAATTACGCCGACAAAGTGGTAATTTTTTTTTAAAAAATTGTTTGTGTTGGGTATCGTTGGATAGGCCGTAAAAACTATTGCTGGTCTGTGAAAACCATTTTTCGATTCAGGGATCCTTTTGCGTATATTTTTTAAAGCTTATTACTTTAATGTGCTAATTTTTGTTAGAGTCAAGTGTCCACCACCTGCCGGCTAAATGGTTGTTTTTGGATATGTGCGAAAAATCACGGCAGTGGTAGATATAACGAAGTTATAAGGAAAACTATCACAGCTAAGTAGGCTTTACAAGCTAACGAGTAATAATCAACCAACTTACATTTGCAGTTGGAATGTATGGGATAACATAATATGTTTTTCAACAACAATGTTAAGTTTGTTCTTGGGGTAAATTCATCCCAACTACGGAACCTTTCATTGTGCGTGGTCCGACACGCACTTGGCCGATTTTAGTACATAGAGATGAACCTATTTGATACCTCACACCAATTTGCTAAATTACACGACTGAGATACTTTACCTTTAGCAACTATTTGCGAATTATCAGCATCAACATCTTCACTACGAAATGCGGCAGTAAGTACTGCATTAACAGCGTTTTTATGTAAATGCAAAATCTTGCCAGCGTTATCGCTCAAATCTTGCTGAACTCTGGCTGAATGCCAGTTGGATTTTGAGTGGTTAAAAGATAAATTGAGCCCCGGAAAATTGAGGGAAGTAAAGTTAATGGTCGCTGAGACGAGTCAGCTGAAAAGTGTTTTTTATGGAGACGAGATACTAACTTTGTTACAGATCTTGATAGGACTTGTTTCTTTTGATTGTTATCGTAATAAACGCTTCATATTTTTGTGAGGGTAAAAGATTATCTTTTACCCCTCGGTTTCCCAACCCTATTTATTCATGTCGTGGGTGCGTACGTTAAATATTTACGTAGGCATGTAAACATCCAGATTCAGAACAAATATCTATAGGTCATTCGTTTAGGGGCTTAAAGGGCGTAAGGGGTATTAGGGTTACCTGTCCCTTACGATCTTTGAGCTCAAAGGTATCGATTTGTCGGCGAAAATTAGGTATATTTGCAATCACTGAGGACAAAAGCCAGTCGGTTTTTCCTTTATCGTGTTAAGTATTTAGGTAAATACTAACATAACATCACGCTTATATGAAGGGACAGCCAGAGGTATTTAGTTAAGTCATTATTTTACCACCTAAGTTTCAGTCAGTACAAACTTCGGGTTTCTACTTAGAAGTTCCTGACGGAAATCTTCAACTGAACAGATACCAAGAAAGACCCATGTATAATAAAAACTACCCCTGCTCTAAAATAACTACTTTAATTCCGAATATAATTATTTAGCCTCAAAATAGAAACTAATCCCCAAATTAATCTTAAAGTCGTTACCCAAATCTCATAATCTAGAACTGTATAATAAAGCTACATTCATTTATATTTCTTTGCCAACATCAAATATTCTACACCATAAATACACCACTATTCCCCACATAATATCACTATTTATTTAATTAATTCGAATATTTACAATAAAAATAATAGGTTACCTTAAGAGCGTTTATTCTGTAAGTTGGCAACGTCGCAAATAGATGTCAAATATTTCGCTGTTTTGATTAATTTGGCAATATTACTGCATGGTAATAAGAAATGTGGCTAACTAGCGAACTAGAATATTGATTATGGAATGCAATAATTAATATCGTAACACCGCATATTTAGTTTTAGATGTAAAAAAAGTATTTGGAAATTTTCCAAATGCCTTATATACACCTAAAAGGGGTACAACATCAAATTCAATATTATAATTGCAATTCATTATTAGTATTCTAGTTCGCTAGTTAGCCACATTTCTTATTTCCATACAGTAATATTGCTATATTAATCAAAACAGGTAAATATTTGACAGATATTTGCGACATTGCCAACTTTTAGGATAAACCCTCTTAATTTACAGTAGATAACCAACCATTCAATGCCAATCTATATTTTTAACCGACACAGCCACTAGCACATCGTTCGGTCATGAACGCCCGACCAGAAGGCTGTTGTTCGGCCATTTTGACATATCGAATCTTTCGGTGTTGCCAGTACAATATCCAAAAATCATGTATTAATAATTTGAAACCTAACACATGCTTAAGTCGCGTCTGTGACGACTAGACGAACCAGACAGTCATCAAAATCTAGCTCGCCTTTTCCAAACTACGTTGGTCAGCTTCCGGTCTAACCAGATACAACTGAATACCACTTTTTTACCAACAAGATAGTCAGTGACCCATTAAACCTCTACCTACTTTTGAAATAAATCTTTTTATTTGCTTAATCATTGAAAACTCGCTCAAGTGATGTCTTTTGTAACATTATTCAATTGACACTTTTTCCAACCCTTCCCGAGCTGTCACAGGAACGTTCGTAAATGACATTATGCGCGAGTGGAAGTATGAAAATAGACGAAATGTTGGCGGCTTTATCTGTTTATGTCTGCAAAAGATTTGAACAATATAGGAAGGATAATACGAACAAAAATTTACTTGTTCGTGTGTTTTTTTTTTGTTATTATGTCAGTGGTCTCCTTTATACTAAAAAACCCAAAGGAGGTTATTAACACTGCTACTTTTTTATACATCACATGAGGGGCTTGTGGCTAAGTAATAACAGCCGCACGGGTCGATCGATCAGGTTAAGCTACGCTTGTCACGGTTGGTCCGTTGCTGGGTGACCATCTTTACATACAAAGACCCCTCCGTGCCTCGGAAAGTACGTTAAGCCGTTGGTCCCGGCTGTCATACGTGGATCTTTGACAGTCGTTACGGGTCGTCAGAAGCCTGAGAATCTGACAACCAGTTTTACCAAGTAACTTGGTGGTGGAGGTCAGATAGGCAGTCGCTCCATGTAAAATACTGGTATTCAGCTGCATCCGGTTAGATTGGAAGCTGAACCCAATATAGTTGAGAAAAGGCTCGGCAGATGAGGATGACATAAATTGACACAAAATAATTTTTGTATTTAGGCATCTTAGTCTATTAGTCAAGAGTTAATATTCTTTTACAATTTTAGTTCTGTTCCGATTTTAATTAAATATCTAGCTCAATAATTAAGGTTAGAAAAACTAAAATTAAATAGGTAATCGGATTTTGTCGCTGACTGTATCACATTGGGGCTTAAAAACGTGTAAGCTTTTTCAATAATTATTGTAGTTTCCGGGCCATGAAAATTCTCGAACCCTTTCAGTTTATATAACTCAAATTACTCCTGGATATATACAGGAATCGAAATAGCATGTTCACCTACACACACATTGTAGGCTATTGTATTACCTACAACAAAGAAACTAAACAACAATACGTAATATCCCTAATCCATCAAATCAGAGCTTACCGCTAATAGTAGGTCTTCTCTAGAGAACTCTTTCATCAACTCTTACAAGTTAATCTCGACAGCCATTAGCTATGTTTGACAAGACCATCATTACATCCTCATGTAACTTTCTGTTCGCATTACTACAAACTTTGTAATTCTCATTCCACTCCAGTACCCCGCATTATATTTTATAATAACCCCTTCTGCTCACTATGTACTTATTATGTAAAGCACCTGTGTACCCATATAATTTTGTATTAAACTATAATCCCACCAATTTACAGTGTCAGATTAATACTGAAGTTGAAACTTGATTTTGGAACCGTTCCAGCTTGGCAGCATGTTCGGCAATTTGGATACCTCGCCGATCTCGACTTTTTTATCGAACATTAGTAACAGCTCTAATCTAACTTTGTTTATTAGACTGCCAACTACAGCTTAAAAATCTTTATGTAACACATTGCAAAACTGGAATATGGAATTTCGCGTGCATACGATATGCCGCGTTCAGGGACCGATACCAACTTAAATATTTGCCCTAACATTGCGAAACTCAAATAAACTGAACTGGCAAGAATTCCACTTGGGAAATTTTCTGCAGCACTTCCGGTGCTTTAACAAAATTGTTGATTTGATACAGTGAAGGAAATTATCAATTCGGAATGGCCCTTTATAAATGTCTCCTTTAAAAACGGCGAGCTACTCGAAAAACGGATTTTCCAATCACAAAATAGGCTGACGTTTTCATTGAATTGAAAATGAATAAACCCATCCGAATTATATCAAGTATGATCCGATAAGAATTTGTAGGTACGAATGACAATTCAAATAAGGGTCGTCCGTACCTAGGCAGATTTCTAATCAGGATCTCGTTCGGATTATTGCGATGTGGCTTTAGTTGGAATCCTTACAGATAATTTGGGCCAAATATGCTCCAGCTGTGGCGGGTTTTTCAACTGAAATAAATGAAAGGTCGAGGAAATACAGCCATTACGTTATCCCGCGGTCCAATTTCCTTACACCTGCAAATAGCGCGTTCGATTCAAAAGATATTTTTTAATATTTCCGTGTCGGCACTGCGAGATGTATGGGCCTTTCATTCCTCTGAAAGCTTATTTATTTTGTGTTTCCTCTTTGTAATATTCTGTGAAACTATCAAATGGGGACTGTATATTTTGGAAATCTATAAACAACTGTATTTTGCGGCAAATTGAAATTGTCATTGCGACATGCTGTGAATAGCATATACTACGTGTGTATAACCTTCAGGTATGTTTTTCGAAGTTAAATATTCCTTTTATGACGGAAACGTGTGGTTATCATTTGTGTTTTTGTTCACTTTTTGTTACTTTTATGTTTGTGATATGAAAAATGGTGTATTACGTGTAATGCTTTTTTTGTGTTCGTACTTATTACTTTATGTCTGAGAATAGTAGAGATAATGGAAATAAAATAATGTTGTATACAGGCTATGTCTAGGCTAAAAGCATATAAATAAGGTTTAATTGTCGATTTCTGTCTCGTTGGTCTAGTGGTCGAAAGCGCTACTGCTGAGCATGAGGTTCTGGGTTCGATTCCCGGGTCGGGTAAAGTGTTATTGGGTTTTCATCTGGAATTTCATAGTAGAAGCCTAGAACCTGGATTTGTGCCCGGTTGATGGCAATAGGCTCGCCCCCTATTAATAACTGGCGAAATGTATAGGTATACCTCTGCTTAGCCCTTCGGGGAATACAGCGTTATGTTATGTAAATTATTGATATAAAAAATATGGAAATGTGAAGTTTGCACGAATTCAATCTAGTAATGTCTTACAACAAATGATCGATATCGAAGCAATGTCTTTACACTTTATTGTGATTCAAAAAGACGCTCAAAACGCAGAATTTATTGCTGAAATGTTAAAGAACAGTTAACGATGCCATCAGAGGACTCATTTCGTTCACAATTTATGTGCAGCAAGATAAGTTTTAGTTTTAAAACTGGCTTTTATTTTACTTTTATGTCTGATAAAAAAAAAAATAAGGGTGCATTAAAGTAGGAAGTTTATTTTCCCAAAGATTTAAAAGAACCTAGGCTCGCCCCCTATTACATGGGACTTAAACATAAGTGGTGAAATGTGGGTGCTATAGGTACACCTCTGCTTAACTCTTCGAGGATGCAGGCGTGATGTTATGTTCTGTTATTTAAAAGAAGCGTATCATACCTACCTATTATTATTTCTTTAACTGCTCAAAGTTGCTTGTTGATAAAAACCGGTCAAGTGAGAGTCAGATCCGCGGACCAAAGGTTTCCGTACCACGGAAACTATTACAGTTTACCTTCCTTTTATTACTTCCGCCACAGAAATGCGTTTTTTTTTTATCTGCGTATATTTGTATTGGGTACTAGCTATTATGGATAAACAGACAGACGACGTACGCTTAACTATATGGCAAAAAAGGAATTAATTTGAACGTTTTTTATACTCTTGCACGCACATGCATTGTGTGTGTCTGGATTGAGGAGCCATGTCTCATATCGGAACGAGGTTACTACCAATATTTAGTAGTAAATTAGCCGATTTTGTAGACCGGATCCTGGAATTTGTAGTAAAACCCTTAAAAAGTTATACGACGTTAAAGGTGGCTCCTCAATCCTGACGTCTGGATTGAGGAGCCACCTTAGAACCCGACTACCCTATAACACCGACGCCTATAATACCGTCGCCTATAACACCGACGCCTTACGCCGACGACTATAACACCGACGCCTAACGCCGACGCCTATAACACCGACGCCTTACGCCGACGACTATAACACCGACGCCTTACGCCGACGCCTATAACTCCGACGCCTTACGCCGACGCCGATAACACCGACGCCTTACGCCGACGCCTATCGCCGACGCCTATAACACCGACGCCTATAACACCGACGCCTATAACACCGACGCCTATAACACCGACGCCTATAACACCGACGCCTTACGCCGACGTCTAACGCCGACGCCTATAACACCGACGCCTATAGCACCGACGCCTTACGCTGACACCTATAACACCGACGCCTATAACACCGACGCCTCACGCCGACGCCGATAACACCGACGCCTTACGCCGACGCCTATCGCCGACGCCTATAACACCGACGCCTATAACACCGATGCCTTACGCTGACGTCTAACGCCGACGCCTATAACACCGACGCCTATAGCACCGACGCCTTACGCCGACGCCTTACGCCGACGCCTATAACACCGACGCCTTACGCCGACGCCTATAACACCGACGCCTATAGCACCGATGCCTTACGCCGACGCCTAACGCCGACGCCTATAGTACCGACGCCTATAGCACCGACGCCTTACGCCGACACCTTACGCCGACGCCTATAGCACCGACGCCTTACGCCGATGCCTATAACACCGACGCCGACGCCTAACGCCGACGCCTTACGCCGACGCCTATAACACCGACGCCTTACGCCGACGCCGATAACACCGACGCCTTACGCCGACGCCTATCGCCGACGCCTATAACACCGACGCCTATAACACCGACTCCTATAACACCGACGCCTATAGCACTGACGCCTTACGCCGACGCCTATAGCACCGACGCCTTACGCCGACGTCTATAGCACCGACGCCTTACACCGACGTCTATAACACCGACGCCGACGCCTAACGCCGACGCCTTACGCCGACGCCTTACGCCGACGCCTTACGCCGACGCCTATAACACCGACGCCTATAACACCGACGCCTTACGCCGACGCCTATAACTCCGACGCCTTACGCCGACGCCTATAACACCGACGCCTGACGCCGACGACTATAACACCGACGCCTTACGCCGACGCCTATAACTCCGACGCCTTACGCCGACGTCTAACGCCGACGCCGATAACACCGACGCCTTACGCCGACGCCTATCACCGACGCCTATAACACCGACGCCTATAACACCGACGCCTATAACACCGACGCCTATAACACCGACGCCTTACGCCGACGTCTAACGCCGACGCCTATAACACCGACGCCTATAGCACCGACGCCTTACGCCGACACCTATAACACCGACGCCTCACGCCGACGCCGATAACACCGACGCCTTACGCCGACGCCTATCGCCGACGCCTATAACACCGACGCCTTACACCGACGCCTTACGCCGACGCCTATCACCGACGCCTATAACACCGACGCCTATAACACCGACGCCTTACGCCGACGTCTAACGCCGACGCCGATAACACCGACGCCTTACGCCGACGCCTATCACCGACGCCTATAACACCGACGCCTATAACACCGACGCCTATAACACCGACGCCTATAACACCGACGCCTTACGCCGACGTCTAACGCCGACGCCTATAACACCGACGCCTATAGCACCGACGCCTTACGCCGACACCTATAACACCGACGCCTCACGCCGACGCCGATAACACCGACGCCTTACGCCGACGCCTATCGCCGACGCCTATAACACCGACGCCTTACACCGACGCCTTACGCCGACGCCTATCACCGACGCCTATAACACCGACGCCTATAACACCGACGCCTTACGCCGACGTCTAACGCCGACGCCTATAACACCGACGCCTATAGCACCGACGCCTTACGCCGACACCTATAACACCGACGCCTCACGCCGACGCCGATAACACCGACGCCTTACGCCGACGCCTATCGCCGACGCCTATAACTCCGACGCCTTACACCGACGCCTTACGCCGACGCCTATCACCGACGCCTATAACACCGACGCCTATAACACCGACGCCTATAACACCGACGCCTATAGCACCGACGCCTTACGCCGACGCCTATAACACTGACGCCTATAGCACCGACGCCTTACGCCGACGCCTTACGCTGACGCCTATAACACCGACGCCTATAGCACTGATGCCTTACGCCGACGCCTATAGCACCGACGCCTTACGCCGACGCCTATAGCACCGACGCCTTACGCCGACGTCTATAACACCGACGCCTTACGCCGAGGCCGATAACACCGACGCCTTACGCCGAGGCCGATAACACCGACGCCTTACGCCGACGCCTATCGCCGACGCCTATCACCGACGCCTATAACACCGACGCCTATAACACCGACGCCTATAACACCGACGCCTATAACACCGACGCCTTACGCCGACGTCTAACGCCGACGCCTATAACACCGACGCCTATAGCACTGACGCCTTACGCCGACACCTATAACACCGACGCCTCACGCCGACGCCGATAACACCGACGCCTTACGCCGACGCCTATCGCCGACGCCTATAACACCGACGCCTTACACCGACGCCTTACGCCGACGCCTATCACCGACGCCTATAACACCGACGCCTATAACACCGACGCCTTACGCCGACGTCTAACGCCGACGCCGATAACACCGACGCCTTACGCCGACGCCTATCACCGACGCCTATAACACCGACGCCTATAACACCGACGCCTATAACACCGACGCCTATAACACCGACGCCTTACGCCGACGTCTAACGCCGACGCCTATAACACCGACGCCTATAGCACCGACGCCTTACGCCGACACCTATAACACCGACGCCTCACGCCGACGCCAATAACACCGACGCCTTACGCCGACGCCTATCGCCGACGCCTATAACACCGACGCCTTACACCGACGCCTTACGCCGACGCCTATCACCGACGCCTATAACACCGACGCCTATAACACCGACGCCTTACGCCGACGTCTAACGCCGACGCCTATAACACCGACGCCTATAGCACCGACGCCTTACGCCGACACCTATAACACCGACGCCTCACGCCGACGCCGATAACACCGACGCCTTACGCCGACGCCTATCGCCGACGCCTATAACTCCGACGCCTTACACCGACGCCTTACGCCGACACCTATCACCGACGCCTATAACACCGACGCCTATAACACCGACGCCTATAGCACCGACGCCTTACGCCGACGCCTATAACACTGACGCCTATAGCACCGACGCCTTACGCCGACGCCTTACGCTGACGCCTATAACACCGACGCCTATAGCACTGATGCCTTACGCCGACGCCTATAGCACCGACGCCTTACGCCGACGCCTATAGCACCGACGCCTTACGCCGACGTCTATAGCACCGACGCCTTACGCCGACGCCTATAACACCGACGCCGACGCCTAACGCCGACGCCTTACGCCGACGCCTTACGCCGACGCCTTACGCCGACGCCTTACGCCGACGCCTTACGCCGGCGCCTTACGCCGACGCCTATAACACCGACGCCTTACGCCGACGCCTATCGCCGACGCCTATAACCGACGCCTATAACACCGACGCCTATAACACCGACGCCTATAACACCAATGCCTATAACACCGACGCCTTACGCCGACGCCTATAGCACCGACGCCTTACGCCGACGTCTATAGCACCGACGCCTTACGCCGACGTCTATAACACCGACGCCGACGCCTAACGCCGACGCCTTACGCCGACGCCTTACGCCGACGCCTTACGCCGACGCCTATAACACCGACGCCTATAACACCGACGCCTTACGCCGACGCCTATAACTCCGACGCCTTACGCCGACGCCTATAACACCGACGCCTTACGCCGACGACTATAACACCGACGCCTTACGCCGACGCCTATAACTCCGACGCCTTACGCCAACGTCTAACGCCGACGCCGATAACACCGACGCCTTACGCCGACGCCTATCACCGACGCCTATATCACCAACGCCTATAACAACGACGCCTATAACACCGACGCCTATAACACCGACGCCTTACGCCGACGTCTAACGCCGACGCCTATAACACCGACGCCTATAGCACCGACGCCTTACGCCGACACCTATAACACCGACGCCTCACGCCGACGCCGATAACACCGACGCCTTACGCCGACGCCTATCGCCGACGCCTATAACACCAACGCCTATAACACCGACGCCTATAACACCGACGCCTATAACACCGACGCCTTACGCCGACGTCTAACGCCGACGCCTATAACACCGACGCCTATAGCACCGACGCCTTACGCCGACACCTATAACACCGATGCCTATAACACCGACGCCTCACGCCGACGCCGATAACACCGACGCCTTACGCCGACGCCTATCGCCGACGCCTATAACACCGACGCCTATAACACCGACGCCTATAACACCGACGCCTTACGCCGACGTCTAACGCCGACGCCTATAACACCGACGCCTATAGCACCGACGCCTTACGCCGACGCCTATAACACTGACGCCTATAGCACCGACGCCTTACGCCGACGCCTTACGCTGACGCCTATAACACCGACGCCTATAGCACTGATGCCTTACGCCGACGCCTATAGCACCGACGCCTTACGCCGGCGCCTATAGCACCGACGCCTTACGCCGACGTCTATAGCACCGACGCCTTACGCCGACGCCTATAACACCGACGCCGACGCCTAACGCCGACGCTTTACGCCGACGCCTTACGCCGACGCCTTACGCCGGCGCCTTACGCCGACGCCTATAACACCGACGCTTTACGCCGACGCCTATCGCCGACGCCTATAACACCGACGCCTATAACACCGACGCCTATAACACCGACGCCTATAACACCGACGCCTATAGCACTGATGCCTTACGCCGACGCCTATAGCACCGACGTTTTACGCCGACGCCTATAGCACCGACGCCTTACGCCGACGTCTATAGCACCGACGCCTTACGCCGACGCCTATAACACCGACGCCGACGCCTAACGCCGACGCCTTACGCCGACGCCTTACGCCGACGCCTTACGCCGACGCCTTACGCCGACGCCTATAACACCGACGCCTTACGCCGACGCCTATAACTCCGACGCCTTACGCCGACGCCTATAACACCGACGCCTTACGCCGACGCCTATAACACCGACGCCGTCGCCTAACGCCGACGCCTATAACACCGACGCCTGACGCCGACGCCGATAACACCGACGCCTTACGCCGACGCCCTTCGCCGACGCCTATAACAACGACGCCTATAACACCGACGCCTATAACAACGACGCCTATAACACCGACGCCTTACGCTCACGTCTAACGCCGACGCCTATAACACCGACGCCTATAACACCGACGCCTCACGCCGACGCCGATAACACCGACGCCTTACGCCGACGCCTATCGCCGACGCCTATAACACCGACGCCTATAACACCGACGCCTATAACACCGACGCCTGACGCCGACGTCTAACGCCGACGCCTATAACACTGACACCTATAGCACCGACGCCTTACGCCGACGCCTATAACACCGACGCCTATAGCACCGACGCCTTACGCGGACGCCTTACGCCGACGCCTATAACACCGACGCCTTACGACGACGCCTATAACACCGACGCCTTACGCCGACGCCTAACGCCGACGCCTATAACACCGACGCCTATAACACCGACGCCTATAACACCGACGCCTATAACACTGACGCCTATAACACCGACGCCTATAGCACTGACGCCTTACGCCGACGCCTATAGCACCGACGCCTTACGCCGACGTCTATAGCACCGACGCCTTACGCCGACGCCTATAACACCGACGCCGACGCCTAACGCCGACGCCTTACGCCGACGCCTTACGCTGACGCCTTACGCCGACGCCTTACGCCGACGCCTTACGCCGACGCCTTACGCCGACGCCTATAACACCGACGCCTTACGCCGACGCCTATAACTCCGACGCCTTACGCCGACGCCTATAACACCGACGCCTTACGCCGACGCCTATAACACCGACGCCGACGCCTAACGCCGACGCCTATAACACCGACGCCTTACGCCGAAGCCGATAACACCGACGCCTTACGCCGACGCCCTTCGCCGACGCCTATAACAACGACGCCTATAACACCGACGCCTTACGCTCACGTCTAACGCCGACGCCTATAACACCGACGCCTATAGCAGCGACGCCTTACGCCGACGCCTATAACACCGACGCCTATAACACCGACGCCTCACGCCGACGCCGATAACAGCGACGCCTTACGCCGACGCCTATCGCCGATGCCTATAACACCGACGCCTATAACACCAACGCCTATAACACCGACGCCTATAACACCGACGCCTATAGCACTGACGCCTTACGCCGACGCCTATAGCACCGACGCCTTACGCCGACGCCTATAGCACCGACGCCTTACGCCGACGCCTATAACACCGCCGCCGACGCCTAACGCCGACGCCTAACGCCGACGCCTTACGCCGACGCCTATAACACCGACGCCTATAACACCGACGCCTATAGCACTGACGCCTAACGCCGACGCCTATAACACCGTTGCCTATAGCACCGACGCCTTATGCCGACGCCTATAACACCGACGCCTTACTCCGACGCCTATAACTCCGACGCCTTACGCCGACGCCTATAACACTGACGCCTTACGCCGACGCCTATAACACCGACGCCGACGCCTAACACCGACGCCTTACGCCGACGCCTATAACACCGACGCCTTACGCCGAGGCCGATAACACCGACGCCTTACGCCGACGCCTATCGCCGACGCCTATAACACCGACGCCTATAACACCGACGCCTATAACACCGACGCCTTACGCCGACGCCGATAACACCGACGCCTTATGCCGACGCCTATCGCCGACGCCTATAACACCGACGCCTATAACACCGACGCCTATAACACCGACGCCTATAACACCGACGCCTATAACACCGACGCCTATAACACCGACGCCTTACGCCGACGTCTAACGCCGACGCCTATAACACCGACGCCTATAGCACCGACGCCTTACGCCGACGCCTATAACACCGACGCCTATATGACGATATGTTATAGTTTGGGCTGGAATCTCTTTAGAGCGTCGCTCGGAGTTAGTGCTGATGTTGAAAATTCTTTGTGATTTCTTTTTTTATTCTTGGTGTTTGTTTATTTATTCTATGGGATATTGCTCTTTTAGTTTTTTTTATTCTTGGTGTTAATATTGTGTTCATAATTTAAGTACTGATTGATGAAGAATTATTCATGTGTAAGTAAAACTCTGTTTATGATCATAGTTTGAATTATTTATGGTCACCCTATTCACTAATTTGTTAAGGAATGTTTATTTTATTAATATCTTTTGAAATACTGATTGCGCAGGATGTTGGATTACGCCAATATTTAGTAGAAATTTCTACGAAATATTGGTATTATTGTTATCCGATTTGATCAAGTATTTTAGTAGCTACGTACATATCATTTCTATAGACCGAAATTATATAGCTTTTCCGTTTTATTTTGATTGTACAAATTCGAGTACATTTGCTACTAAATCATACTAAAATATGTTATAATTGGTTGATAACTTTCCGAGATAAAGCGCGGTGAAATTTATGGTTTTTTATGAAAAATCTAAACGTTGTAGCTATCTCAAATTCGATCGTACAAACCCCATTTTTTTTGTAGAGATTACGCATAAGTACACTAAATCCTACAAAATTTTCAAAAATATCCGTTGGCTAGTTTTCGGGTTCTAAGGTGGCTCCTCAATCCAGACGTCAGGATTGAGGAGCCACCTTTAACGTCGTATAACTTTTTAAGGGTTTTACTACAAATTCCAGGATCCGGTCTACAAAATCGGCTAATTGACTACTAAATATTGGTAGTAACCTCGTTTCGATATGAGTAATGGCTCCTCAATCAAGATACACACCATGCATTGGGGTGAGCCACACAATTTCTCCCACGGTAGTTTCATTTTTTTTTTTTTTGAGGGTGGGAAATTATCAAATAATATCTCCCGCTCTGGGCGGAGCGGGAGGGCGTGTCAGACTTTTACTGACTAAAACCCACCCGTGTTCCTTCCGTTGCCTGTGTGCCGGGGTCGCGATATCCCTTTCGGATAAACCTGCAACCCCGGCAGGCATTGGCCCTTCCGGACCCCGTCAGTTGGTGCTGACATCTCTTTGAGGCGCGCGTGGAACACTACGCACACTACTTGCGATCCGCATCGCGCTATTATGTATTGCAATGCGGTGCGCTGCGGCCCGATGTGATACACCTTACAGTACAGTAATCACGGAGTGGGGCGCGCCATCTATGAGACTCTTCTCATACAGAGAAGGCACGAGCATTGATCACCACGCTTGCTCAAGACGGTTTGGCGATTTCAGACTTATAATAACTATAAGTCCAGGTTTCCTCACGGTGTTTTCCTTCACCAATGTCAGTAATGTCCGGGCAAAGGCCTCTGCCTTTGCCCTGCAGTGGGACAGTACCAGGCTGGTATTATTATTATATTACAATCGTGACAAAAAATTCACTGACGATAACAAGAAATAATTCTAAAGTACCTATATATTCTAAACGTTTGCGCACATTATGGCGGGCCGCACTGCACCGCATCGTATAACAATAATAACTTAAAACCATTTAAAAATATGTCTAAATGACTAATTAAAACGCGTCATTGAATTTCGCGGCGCCAACCCGACTCATAGTTAACAAAATTTCTAAACCGATTTCGATAAAAGCTGGCAATAAAGTAAATTCATTTTGTAGTCTATATGATGGGTGCTGATGAGGGGAGGCTGATACTTACTACATGGCCTGGGGCCTAGGGCTGCCAAGACTGCAAATCCGCTACTGAACTGTGCAACTATTTCAGCGATGCTATTCGTCGCCTACCCAGACTACTACTAACTTATTTCAGAGTATGAAGACACCTTCTATTTATATTGAACTGGTGACCAACTTAAACTTTGATATTAAATACCTTAACTGAAGTCTAGAAACTATTGGCTGGGCAACAAAGGGTACAGATTTATCTCTATTCAGTAGCAGACAGGCTTTGAGTTAAGAGTGACCTAAGATAGTTATCCTAAAGTGAAGTGACGCTGGTATCTATCAGAGGTGTTCTTTGTTCGAATACCTAAGACGCAGATATATGCCAGTGACCTTGCGTGTTCTGTACTAAGCTCACGCAGCGCGTCGCACGACCAGCCAGTAATGGGACTCGCTCATCAAGGAGCGCTGTCCCCAATTTGACGCATTATTAATTTATTATAGATGAAATTTAAATTAATAATTAAACTATCTTTAAAATAGTGAAGGTTTCAGAAAAATACGCTTGTTAGATTTTGCGTGATTCTCAGTTTTTTATCCGTGTTAGACATAACTTTACAAATTAATTTCACTATGTAATATAAACATAATCTAAAATATTTATATATTAAGTTATTACGAAAATGCTCTAATTCAACATATTTTTTTTCCAAGTCATTAAGACAACACGTTTAGACGTGATCTTCAGTATAAAGTCATTAAAAGTCGGTTATCGTCGCAACTGGAAGACGTCCACTAGTAGTAGTGGACGTCTTCCAGTTGCGACGACCGATCGAAGTAGCGGTGCTTGGGGGAGCCCTGTTACCCCAAGCACCGCCACTATGACGGGCACCCTAATTGCGTAACACATGATCAATCATAATCTGAATTATTTTGAAGGATATTGCTCCATAATATGTTCGAATTTGGTTGCTCAGCAACAATTGGCAAACGTAAAGTAGGACGCCCTCAGGCTAGGTGGAGCGATGATCTTCGCAGAGTGGCTGGTAGCAGCTGGATGAGAGTACCGAGAATCGAGCTGAATGTCGTGCACTTGGAGAGGCCTATGTCCAGCAGTGGACTACTATAGGCTGATAATGATAGCGCGTTCAAACAAATTCAGCTTTATTATTACTAGGAAGTGTATAGAGTGCCGCTAGCCGCACTTTATCAATGTGGGATACAGTGCCGCTATTTGCGGCATAATAATTGTCCCGCCTCGGCCCAGCTTAAGTGCCGCAAGCATTGCATTGTCATTGTCACTTGTTTTTTTTTTAAATTGTTGAGCATTGCAATGTCACTTGTTTTTTTTTTGAGGAGAGGCTATTGTTAATATCTTTTATCTATAGCCGGCTAAAATAAGTGTAGCCATAACCTCTTGGCTTAGCAAATGAAAATGGCAATGTTAGAGCTGTTACCACACAACGCACGAGCCGACGGAGCGAAGCGAGCGGTGTAGCGGAAGCGGCCGGCGAGTGCCAGCGTCCGTTTAGGCACAAGAGAATGAAATGTTTTGAGAATGTGGTGTTTTACAGCGAACTAATAATATATTTATTTATTCAGACAACCAATGATCCATTACTAACCTCAACAATGAAACAAAATAACAAGTGACAGTGACAAGGCAATGCTTACGGCACTTTAGCCGAGCCGACGCAGCGCCATTATTATGCCGCTAGTGGCACGCTATACACTGCCTTATTAATATAGATATAGATAGCAACCAGCTGACAAGATTTTCTGTTTTCCCTGTTACATAATACCTAGCTACGTACATCTGTTCAATAAATCAGTGGAATCCATCATCTCGGTTAGGATAAAGAGACCAAGGTTAAGATGGAACGACGAAATTTTTGTCAACTTTCTCAAACTTTACGACTTTGTTTCAGAGTTTCAAAGCTAATAATTTTTTATCTTCTCACTCGAGATCGTCTGTGGGACAAAGTTGCGTTAAGCCTCGTTTACGTTGGTCGAGTAAGTAGAGGAGTACTGACGGGAGAGTGCTTAAGTTCTTCATCTTCTTAGCTCTATGGTAACGAAGGTAGCTCTAAATAATAATGTCTGTAGTTAAATAAAATTAAAATGATCTTGTTTCTCATATTTCAACAATTAAATTGGCTAGTTGTGTTTTTATCAAATTAAAAAAATCTAATCAAATCAAATTATTTATTTTTGCAGAAAACACTGTTACAATGGAATAATCACACACTCATCAGAATCACTTCAAACATGTACATTTAATAACAATAAAATGTACATGTTTGAAGTGATTCTACCGTAAGGCATGCCTGACGCAGGTCCTCACTGGACACGGTTGTTTCGGGAGGTTCCTGTTCCGGATAAGGCGGGAAGAAATGCCCCACTGTGTGGATCGCCCGGAGGAGACAATGGAGCATACGGTGGAGGTCTGCCCGGCTTGGGCCGCCGTGTCCTCGTGGAGGCGATCGGTGGCAGTGATCTCTCGCGTCCGGCCCTGATCCAGCCCATGGTACGGAGCGAGAGGGAGTGGGAAGCCGTCACCTCCTTCTGCGAAGTAGTAATGCTCGCAAAGGAGGATGCGGAGCGCGTGAGGGAAAGGCAAATATCGCGCCCTTACGCTCGTAGCCGCCGCAGGAGACGCCCTTGGCGTCGGGAATCGCAGGCCGATTCCCGGCCACCGTAGGCGCGGGCTTGCGGACAGTGAGCAATGGACGCCGTCCGCTAAGGACCAGGCCCGAGTCGACGGCACGTTGTTTCCACGCGCGCCTCAAAGAGATGTCAGCACAACTGAAGGGATCTGCAAGGACCGATGCCCGGCGGGGTCGCGGGAAAGACCGAAAGGGATACCGTGGCCCCTGGTAACGTACAACCAACATTGAAGGAACACGGGCGGGTTTTAGGCAGTAAGAATCTGACACGCCCTCCCGCTCCGCCCAGAGCGGGAGAAGTTATTTGATAATTTCCCCAAAAAAAAAAAAGGCTTGCAAAATGGTTTATCAAAATCAGGATTGACATTGAAACATGTATATAAAAATACATAAATATTTTAGGATATTAAATTAATGGAATGTCTTTCTTAAAGTTACATTAATACAGATTAATTATTGATTTATTATTAATAAAATTATTATGCTTGAATAATTTGCTAAAATGATTGTATCAACAGTATCCTATAACCTCGTAAATAAATGTTAATAACTATGTCACATAAAAATGAACTATACGGGCTAATTGTTTGATGAATTTGCACCAAGCTGGCAATGGTATTAGAACTCAACCGGTCACGCGCAAACGCTCAACGTACTGTAAAGGATCAGCTTGGACAGCTAACAGTGTGCGTCATGATATAAAATCAGTAGCATCAATTCATATAAATAATTATCTATACTAATATTATAAAGAGGTAAAATTTGTTTGTTTGTTCGTTTGTTTGTTTGTACGTTTGTATGTAGGGAGTAATCTCCGGAAAGACCAGTCGGATTTAAAAAAATCTTTTTGCATTGTTTAGCCCAATTCTTAACGAAGGCTCGCGGTCGAAGTCGCGGGCAGAAGCTAGAGATAAATAAATACTAAATACGCCTTTCATTGATAGTCCTGCCATGCGATTCTGTAAACATCTCACCGTGAAAACTTGGGTGAAGTGAGCTGTCAATAGTGTCAATCCCTGTGGAATGACAGCTCACTCCACGCTCACTTCACCTAAGTTTTCACGGTGAGATGGTTACAGAATAGCACTGCTGGTCTAGTACTTACTCGACCAATGTAAACAACGCTTAAGACTGCCGAAGTTATTTTGCCGCCATTTCCCAATGATAACGGTAGCAGCCTGACTTCCAGTCTATTGGAAGAGGAATGAGCTACAAGTTTTAATTGAAAACAAATGCCTAACTTGATTACTATAAGGCCTGGTTGACTGGAATTTAAGCTCAAGTATTTGGAGTAAATGCGTCTGTTAATATAAGTGCCTCGGAAAGCACCTGAAGCCGTAGGACCTGGCTGTCATTCGTAAATCTTGTGCAGTCGTTATGGTAGTCAGAAGTTCAAAACTTTAACACCCAGTCTTACCAAGGGGTCGTTACCCGGTAACTGGGTTGTGGAGATCAGATAGGCAGTCGCTCCATGTAAAATACTGGTATTTAGCTGCTTCCGGTTAGACTGGAAGTTGACCCCAACATATTTGGGTAAAGGCTAGGCAGATTGAAAATGGACCCTGTTAATAAAGGTGGTCGAAAAAAAAACAAAAAATTTGATTTGATAAAGCAGGCTTCTTGAAACTCACGACCGGGTTGATGAAATTAATTGTTTTATCCGAGTGATGCTCTATCTGCCCAAGTTCCAAGCTCCCTAAAATGATTTTTCATACATTCATTACCAACGTACAAAAATAATCCCCAAAATATAAAATTCAATTGTTTGTAAGGTTCACACTTGACCATTCCTTGGACTGACGTGTCCAAAAGTGTTGTCGAGTTGTACCTAGCTTAGTTGTACTTACTAGAGTAGGTACAACCGCCACTAGACAACAAAATGTCAAAAATAGTAAATGCAATGCCAAAAAACATCGCAAAACTAAAAACACATCAAAATCTACTACAAACTCATGTTAAACTGTGTTTAATGGCAATGTTTTTAAAGAAAACTGCCTTGAGGTCCTGGGTTCTATTCACGGGTCGGGCAAAGTGTTATTGGGTTTTTGCATCTGAAAACTCAAACTCAAAGCATTTATTTCAAATAAACCGATTACAAGCACTTTTGAATTGTCAAGGGGTCGGTCAGTCAGAGAGATGAAGCTAGTTGAAAATTTCTCAGTAGCGGCCGGGAGTCTGGATTTGTGCCCGGTTGATGGCAATAGCCTCGCCCCCTATTTCATGGGACTTAAATAAACTGGCTAAATGTGGGTTTACTGTCGTAGTACACCTCTGCCTAAACCTTATGGTGGTCGGGCGTGATGTTAAGTTATTAAATTGTAAGCAAACTGATTCTATAAACGATTCCCCAAAAGTAGCGGCGCAAACATATTATATTCAAAGTCAAAGAGCAACCGTTTCGCCTCCAATCTTTAGTGACGAATCAAGAATTCCTTTTATACAGAACTTCAGCTAATAGACACATTTGTGGAAGAAATATTAAAGAAAAGGCGATGGCAACGTCTTAGGTTTGCGTCAGTGAGCCTTGTGGCTGTGCCTTGTCCTTTGATAACCAAGAAAAATTATAGGATAATATTTAACTGATCCTCAAAATACTTTTAGCGCTTCTAATACTGGATACTTTTTAAATTAATGAACCTTTAATAACTTTGCACTTCTAAAGATGCACATTTTTTAAATTAATGAACCTCTTATAACTTTTGCACTTCTAATGATGCACATTTTTTTAATAATTGAGCGTCTTTTTAACGTTGTTGCGTTTTCAAGATAGGGCCTAACCTGACCTAACCTGGTTAGATTAGAACTATGACCAATCACGCGCGAGCCGAGCGAGCACTACATCCAACTTGCAATGGTCGCAGTTACTTGGCTATTTTATTTTTAGGACCCCATAATAGGAATTATTTGAGGTTCTCAAAAAGAGGCGCAATCATTATATTAGAGTTGAATAATATATTTAGGAGCGCAAAATGGAAATTATTAGAGGTCCGATTAAATACATGCCATTAGAATATAATTGTACGTGTAGGCAAATAAAGATTAAACCGTCTATGAAAATAGATTCGTTTATTAGATTGGTAATTTTCCGTTCCATTTCACTTTTATATTAATTGTGAGAAAAATTGTTAAAAGTGAAATCGACCAATTACGGTGTTTTTATTAGGGAAATAAAAAATATGAAGAAACTGAGCAAAAGTAAATGAAACTCCATGTTTATACTTAGCTCTTCGTATTCATAACTAGGACTTTTATGTAAATGCTGTTATGCAGACCATTAGTCAAGGAAATTAATTAACTGTGACCAGTATCTCATGTTGGCTTTTCGCTTCAAAAGCTAAACTACTCACAGTAATTACGAAAATATTTCTCCTTCCATTTTAATAGTCGTTCTTTGAATTTCTAGAAAAGACGCTTGACATCTACGACTTTACTTTCTAATTAGAAAAGATGGCTTCTCTCGCAAAAACCTTCAAATTTTCGACTTCAATTTTGAAGTCCCAATGTGTTTTTTGACTGGACTCATTAAATGAAGCTTGAAATCTTTTTTGTTCGAGTTCTACGAGTATACTCTTTAGTCTACGGCGCGTTTTGATAAGAAGTCGGGTGTCTTTGTATAAGCTCGTGGCGGAGAATAAATAATAGTACTTTGTGACTTTTAAGTACAGTCAGCAACAAAACTCGATTAACACTGTTAATTTTACCTAGTCCTTAAATTTTAGTTAGGCAGTCGTTTTGGGACTTAAACATGACTGGCGAAATGTGGGTATACTATAGGTACACCTCTGCACAACCCTTCAAGGATTACAAGCGTGATGTTATGTTATGTTTTATTTATTTATTTACTTAACGGTTTATGTACACACATATAAACAGACAATCTATCAATCAAATCAATCAATCTGTTAATCTATTTATCTTTATTTTGGCTACCTATCATCTTAATTAATACAAAATAATCTTTTCCGTATTTCATGGAATAGCTAATAGTTAAAACTCCTTAAGTTTTATATCACTTCAGGTTTTTTTATGAATAATTTGCTCAGTAATCGTAAAAAACAAAGTCGCTTTTGGTGTCTGTCTGTGTTACCGTTTTAATCTTCTAAACTACACAGTGGATTTTGATGCGTTTTCACCATCACTTATACTCCGTTGGTTTAGGTAGTTAACTAAAGGTAAACAATAAAAACCACGTGACGAGACAGCTGTCAAAGGCGTCTGGTTAACCGCGTAAACGTAATACCTGTCACTTCAGTTGTCTTGTCACTTTCATTTAGCGACTATAATTGTTAAGGTTTAGAGCTTTTTGGGTTCCTTACAATAGACATAACAAAACAAAATATAAAATTACAAAATATAATATTTATATAATACTCGTAAATTTAACGAAAAAATTGTGCTCAAACAGTTACATCTGCGAAGAGTAGTTTAAGAATAAATGATAAAGTTTAGCATACCTACATTAATAAAAGAGGATACTATCGTATTTTTAAACAAGAAAGTGTCATCTAAAACAACCCTTTTTACGATTTGTTTACCTTTAGTTATTTACCTAAACCAATGAAGTATAGATAGAGCATTTATTCCGAATGGTTGAATGTACATATTATACATAACACACATTGCATGTATTTATTACATTAATAAAAAAAATGAATTTCAAAATTCGAACGAATAAGCGTTATAATTTTATTTGATTTGAGAACACGGTCTCGTAGCTGCTGTTACTTCCCCATCTCTAAAATCCACCCTGTTTATAACTCAGAAATTTAAATGTTTCGACATTTCATTATTGCAAGGGTACGAAGCGCCAGTTAAGAAAAAAAAAACTGAAGTGTTAATCGACTTTAGTTGCTGACCGTACCTACTGAAAAAGTGAAAGTGTAGTCTGCGAAATCGGTGCTATTGTGTATTTTATGAATAATAACTGCGTTCAACCTCTCCAATTAAATAAAATGTGGTTATAATACTAGTTTACCACATTTTTGTACAAGAGATTTATATTCACCACTCAAGTGTCTAGACGGCTAAATGTATTTTATTGTATACTTATTATTTAATATAATAAGTAAGATTAGCTTTTGCCCGCGACTTCGTTCGCGTGGAAGTCGTAAGACGCCACAATATACTAAAATAACAGCCACATCAAGCGCTACTGTTAAGCATCATCATCTGATGCTTTACAGCCACGTGTAAGCCTTAGCCTGGTTAAGTATATTTCTCCAACGTGACCTACGAGTTTTTCCGGCTTTTTCTCTCCAGTTTCTCACTCCAACAGTTCTTAAATCTTGGTCTACGCCATCCATCCATCTAGCTTGGGCCGCTCTCGACTTCTTCGGCCATCCCGTTTACTATCCAGTAAACGTTTGGGTGCTGTGGTCTCGTTCATTTTTCCGACATGTTCTGCCCATCGAAGACGTCCTATTTTGATGTTTTTTTAGGGTTCCGTAGTAAACAAGAAGCCCTTATAGTTTCACCATGTCCGTCTGTCTGTCCGCGGCTTGGCTCAGAGACCGTTAGTACTAGAAAGATGTATTTTGGCATATGTATACATATTAATCATGCCGACAAAGTGGTAAAATAAAAAAAATTAGGGTACCTCCCCTACACGTAAAGTGGGAATGTTTTCTTTTCTCATCTACCCCACGTTGTGGGGTATCGTTAGGAAGGTCGTTCAAAAATATTGTGAGTTTGTGAAAACCATTTTTTGGATTCAGGGATCCGATTGCAAAATAGTAAGCTAGAACTTGCAACTGAATTTTTTTGTTAGTCAAGTGTCCCCCCTCCCTGCTAGGCAAATGGTTGGTTTTGGAAATTTGAAAAAATTCACGGTAGTAGTATATATAACGAAATTAAAATGAAAACTATCAGAGCTAAGTAGACTGTACTGGTTAACGAGTAATAATCAACCAACTTAAATTTGCAGTTTGAAAAACATGAGAACGTGTTTTTCAACTACAATGTTAAGTTTGTTCTTGGGATAAATTCATCCCAACTACGGCACCCTTCATTGTGCGTGGTCTGACACGCACTTGGCCGGTTTTATTTTACATTAGCCTCGTCATACATCTCGTAGAGCTTATGGTTGTACCGTGTTCGCCATTGCTCATTTTCCAGCACTTCACCTAATATGCGACTGAGGAATTTCTGTTGGAATATTAACAAAGAGTTCTCGTATTTTCTGTTTAGTACCAAGCATTCTGAGCCGTATTGATCTTATAGAGGAGAAGCTTAATGCTTCTTGAGAGTAATTTTGAACGAAAATACTTTTACAGGCTGAAGTAGCGTTTATTGGCCGCCATTATTCTCCTGCTTATTTCTGAAGATATATCGTTTTCCGTTACTAAGGACTGTTGAGCATACGCCTGGATTTCATTCCGTGATCAAGCATAGTGTTATCGGGTTTTCCATCTTGAATTTCTTAGTAGACGGTCTGGATTTGTGCCCAGTTGATGGCAATAGGCTCGTCCCCATTACATGGGACTTAAACATAACTGGCGAAATGTCACTGTCACTGCCATCCCTTCAGGGAAATACAAGCGTGATGTTATGTTTACCACACTTATGTGTACGGGGGATTTATATTCACCGCTCTAAGCGTCTAGACCTGAATTTATTTTATTTTGCGACATTGAAAACATTCCAAAATGTTCGACATTATTATTTTAGGCCCTGGTTTCTGAAAGCTGAATTAAATTATTCTGTTGTCAAATTTCACGTCAATGTAATTATGACTGTTTGTTGTTGTGATTTTGGTCAACCAATGACAGCTACGTAGCAACATGATTATTTTGAGAGTAGATTTTATCTCATTTATACATACTGGATGTTGTCAAACTTGCTACGTATCGCCCGCAACAGTGTGTATCAACAAATTTTATATTCCCGTGGGGATTGTCACAGTAAAGCCTCGTGCAGACTGGCGTGATGTGACAGCGCGACGCGCCTCAAACAAAACATTTTCTAAGAAAACTTCACGGTAAAACAATTACCAGTGTCGCGTCGCGCCGTCGCGTTGCGCTAGTCTGCACGATGCTTAATAGTCTAAGCCTGGCCTGGTTTAGACTATTACTGTGACTACCTAAAATAGACGCCATCGCAATATATTCCAGTGTTTCTAATTGACAGTTTTTAACTTGATAGAATAGTCAAAATCGGCTTTGCTTCCCATTTATTAGAAATAGAATAGAAATATATATGAAATTATATACGGCACTTATAACAAAGAAACTTATCTATCGCAAAATCAGCGCTAAGATTACTTACCATTTAGATTTTGCTCTGTGATACATTTAAAATAGTGATGAATGTAAATGTTGATGAATGGAGTGGGAGAGGGAGGGCCAAAAAAGGATGGATGGATTGTGTGAGGAATATGAGAGAAAAGGGAGTGAATAATAGCGTGAAGGTTGACAGGGGAGAGTGAAAAAAGAAAACGTGTTGCGCCGACCACAAGTAACATGGTACAAGGGCAGAAAGATAAAATTATAATACTTACAAAAATATACTTTTTGAAACTTACATATACAACATGTAAAAAAGCCCTATCCAATCCGTGAGGACGTTGTTAAGTATCGTACTGAGAATGTATTTATGTGAAACTTATCAGAAAAACAAAAAGTAATCGCCTCATTTTTTTTCAATGGGAAGTTTCACCGGGTTCTTACATGGGGCGCGGGCAGCCGTCGTTTAGCGGGTGTCTTCAAGTCATAACTCATGACTCCTGTTGAAATTTTGTTAATTTTTGATGGATTTGGGGTAATTTGGGTACTACAAATAAGAATTTTAAATAGCAATAATTTGTATATTCAATAATAATATTACTTTTTGGTAATATTATTGCAAACTCAAAACTCAAAGCATTTATTTCAAATAAAACAATTACAGGCACTTTTGAATTGTCAAGGGGGTCGGTCAGTCAGAAAGATGAAGCTAGTTGCCCAGTCCAAAGCGTAGTAGGTACCTATGGAGAAGTACGGGCAAGAAACTCAACGGACACTCTTTTAAATAAAATTAATTGTTACAAAGTATTGGTTACATCATTCATGTTGAAATTATACACAATGTAGAAAGACGTGCACGTTAGAAGCGTCCGTAATAAAAATATAAAACAAAGAACAATTCAAAAATTAAAATCAGCCATGGCCGCTAAGAGTTGACCAGTCCCAACTGACGGCGCCCGATCACGAACATTAACGTTGTATCATACATCATACTAGTGATTTAGATAGTATGTAAGTATAGTTTATCCACTCTGTAATGATATGCTCCACATTCGCGTATTACCCAGTAAATAAAATTCAGTAGTGGGGCCCGTCATTTCAGAGTGGATAAACTATGCAAACAAATAATCTAAATCTAGTGATTTAGATTATATGTATGCATACCGAAGTGTCTCAAGACGAAAGACTTTGACCAGTGCGTGTTGCCAGTGATGACTTATGGAAATGAGAAGTGGTCGCTCACAATGGGCCTTATTATGGCTCTTTATTCTTCAAGCTGTCCTGAGGATTCATGCCCGCTTACCTCCATCTGATCCAAAGAAGCGTACATATGTTCCCACAGGTGTACAGTACAAAACCTCATTTGCAAGGCAATACTATGTCCTAAGCCATCAAGTTTTCAAGAAAGTTCAGAAAGCACTAGACATAATTGATCTAAATAAATTTTATGTAAAATCGAAAACTTCAGACTGGCTCATACTGCAGGACTATTTCAAAACAGAGTCTTTACTATCAAACATCGCTTGAAATAATACCTACCTCTTCAAAAACAAACACCGCAAATACACGCATCCACATACATCGACACACACTCCTTCCCCCTCCCACACACACACACTCATACACACACACAACACTCACCCATATTTTAGATAAATACTAATATATTAATAAGCATTAAATGGTAAATCGACACACTTTCACTCGTGTAAAGCTCAGCTTGATTAAATACAAATTTTAGCCGATCACTGTCTCTTAAGATACTGAACTCCTAGTTTAAGAGACAGGGTTCAAATTATTTTTGTATACATAGACTATTTCTTGTAGACTTAAATCTTTTGTGCTCAAAGCTATATTATTATGCTCATTGTATTTCTGCCACTTTCCTTTGAACTGTGTCTGTGTGTATTATTTGGATAAATAAACAATTTTATTATTATTATTTTTATTAAGTCACCCGAAGGGCAATGGAGAGGGCTATGCTTGGAGTTTCCCTACGTGATCGAATCTGAAACGAGGATATCCGTAAGAGAACCAGGGTAACCGACATAGCCCAAAGAATTGCCAAACTTAAGTGGCCATTTGCAGGGCACACTGCTCTCTGAACCGATGCCCGATGGGGCCGAAAGGTTCTGGAGTGGCGATGGCGTACCGGAACAGAACCGGTCGAGGTGGCGGTGCTTGGAGGAGGCCTATTTCCAGCAGTGGAAGTCTTTCGACTGAAATGATGATGATGATGATGATTTTATATATTTATTTCATAAATTTTTAAATATTAAATATCATCATTTTAAAATATTCAATAAATATTACTCGAAAATGGTTTGCTGGATAACTTTGTATATTTTGGCATGGAGATAGTTTTTAAAGGGTTTTTTTCCGACATCCACACAAGCGACGAAACCCTGGGCTAAAACTGGACCAAGCTAAATGCTACAAAATATAGGAAATTGTAAAATGTTTTTTATTTCTTTCATCCTAGACGTTGTTACGCTCAACAACGGCTGTTAACTATGACGGTGACGCGGCCTCGGGCCGCGTCACCGTCATAGTTAACAGCCAACCTCATTTTTTTCTTCTGTAGCTGCAAAGTTAGCTGGTATAGAAAATAAGGTGTTTATAAATAAAACTCACACAGCACGGGTAGAAATATTTATTACAACGGAATGAAGACTATACACAACCTAATAATTACAATATACACGATATCTTTAACAGGAATACAATTTTTGTACAATTAATTTAAATATTTCAACGATGAAAATCTATGAATTTGATCTTAAACATTTTATGTTAACATTACAAATACAGGCCAATTTAAATGTTTAATTGTGATTTATGCTAACAGAGAATTTAATGAATTTAAGCTTATTTTACGTAACAATTTTCTGAAGTTTCCATTTCTCTTCCTTACCTTTGATAAATACAGGGTTATAATGTGCTCTGATTATTATGAAAATTGACAAAGGTTCCTATTTGTCAGTGATATCATTGACATGAGAAAACAGAAAAGCTTGTTTTCTAATATCAATAGTCAAGGATGTGAAAAAGCATAGTCAAACACAGACATGTAATGTGTATGGCCGCATAACTACATACACGAAAATTTCTGTGTCTTTGAAATGCCCAAAAGACTATTGGATTGTAAGTTGCAATTATATACATACACTTGCTACGCAGTTCATACTACACTTGCTAGTAACTTTAGGACGTCTCTGACATTACTTGCATAGATTTGTGAATGTGAAAATGCGTTCTAAAGGCAAGGGCACATCATAGCCACATCGGGCCGCAGCGCTTCGCATTACAATACAGAAAAGTGCGGTACAACCCGCCTGCGCCTGCAGTGTCCTATGGTTTACACTAAATATGTGAAAGTGATGTGAGGATTTTAACGTTGCGGTGTGGCCCGCCCAAATGTGCATCAACCCTAATAGAACTGAGTATTTTAAATTAGTAATTAACTGGCAATCCGCATTTACATTAATTAAAAATCAAATATTATTCCATACTGTCTTTCCACACGCATCGTTACAAGTTTAATTTAGAAACGAATTCCAACGAAGCATCATACAAGTCTACACAAGACATTGTTCTATAAATGACACAGAAAGGGAGGCACCCGACACGAGGTATAGACAAGAAATATTACGGACCAAATTGTACCACTTAAGGATATATAACAATAAAACAAACACACACTCGCAGTACATTTTCCAAAAGAGTTAATGTAGGTAGTTATGAGGCGACCTCAGCAAAAGGAAAATAAAAATTCAGTTCACGTTACTTGTGTGTCTATACATACTATAAATTAAAGTCGTTTTCCGTGTCTGGCTGTGTGACCACGTTGTTCTTTTACACTCCGCAACGGATTTTGATGCGATTTTCACCATAATTTAGAAAAAAAAATCCGTAAGGCTTATATGCATAAAACGATATTAACCTGGCATATAGCAAAGAAATCGCGATCTTTTTTCAAGTCGTAAAAACCGTGCGACTCAGGGGCGGGTCGCTAGTACAGAATATTTAATAAAATTTCGCGGCCATTTTGTTTTGCTCAGTAGCGTTTAGACTCATGTATAATTAAAGGATAAAATGGGCTATAATCTTGATAAAGATGGTAGTATCGTTACGCGGTATCAAACTTAAATTAGACATGAAATGCTTTTGTACGAGTCGTCTAATTATTATTTTGTGCTATTTTGTACTGAGGAGGAAGGAAATTCTTAGTATTTTCAACGTTTATCAGAAACGTGTCGTCATATTTAAGGGTGTGGTATACACCATTAAATTGAACAATTGGACGTAAAACGTAGGCTTGTGCAAGTATAATTTTGCGCAAGTATATCGTAACGTGTGTGGCTTGCATTACACTTTAGATTTTAACTAGTTTTCATGACTAAAACCTTTATCTAAAACATTTATCTCATTGGCCATGCAAATTAATGGTGATATCAAATATTTGCCCAACTGCCTCGTTGTTGTGCCATTGGGTTTTTCCATTACATTTTTCTCAGTAGCAGCCCGGAGTCTGGATTTGTGCCCGGTTGATGGCAATAGTCTCGCCCCCTATTACATGGGACTTAAACATAACTGGCGAAATGTGGGTGTACTATAGATACCTCTGCCTCACCCTTCAGGCATAACAGGCGTGATGCTATGTAATGTAAAATAACTATAAATTGTTTGTGAGTTGCAGCTGCTATCAGCTTCATAGATAAATAGATCTCTCATTCTGTGGTCAATCAATAGGCAATATGTAATGAATTAATCATGGCTGTGCATAGGAAACCGCTTTACATATTGAGGACCCTCAATGCCGTGGAGAGCTTGATATACAGTCATTTTCGGATGCCAAGCTAATGAAAGGTTTTTGAACAAGATTCTGTTTAACTGCACAAAACTTTTAGAGTGCCAAGTGTATCTTGGTCATTCAGTATATCCTTTATTAATACCAACAATTATTAAAGATTTTAAAATAAAGGCAAAGTTAATGGGATCATGGTGCAAAACTCAAAGGATCTTCCAAATTGTAAAACTCAAAAGAACTCATAAGACTAAGCATAATGCAGTAGCATAATGCTCATAGTAGAGCTACAGCGCTGAGCTCACCGACAGCAAGCGCTGACACAATGACGTCAACCAATGAGGTACCTATTGTTAATAGTAGGTCTAATGCTTAACCCAAAACAGCCTGTTAGTTTGTCTTTGTTGGTACGCACTACAGGCAATGACATGCATACTTAACCCCCTAAATGATGAATGATAAAACACATGAAAAGCGGAATGTATATGACGTGCACATTCTTCACTATTGAACAACAATTTTAATCTCCTAGCTGAGCGCCACTCAAATTCGAATATATAAAATTCATAATTTAAAACAAAAATAATCCCAGCATTCCTGTACTCGATCAACAATAACAGGCTAACTATTTACATCAAATCCAGCTTAAATTGAGAGCGAATTCTCGTTTTCGCTCTAAAAATATATTCCTACCTAATAGAGTAACCCTTGCTAAAATTCCCGAAAGCTAGATAATTTTAAGCGTTCCAGCTTACGAAGCTTGCATTCGGAATGTTTCCCGAATCACACATCACGTTAATCCCTTGGGGAGTCTCCTTTAACGAGATGTTTTTTTTTCTCGTACACTCTATGAAACGTAACACCCTTGACAAAAAAAGAACATTTAATTTTAATAATAAAGCGTGCAGTGGTGATCCTAATTATGGCTGACAGTTATTGACACACATCGAGGTGGTGGAGGTACTTGATATATTTAGAGATTATGTCCTTCGAAATAAAAATTAATGTTTTCTAAAACTTCTGGACATAAAATATCCGTAGGTACAAAAATATTTAGTATCATAGCTTTTTTGGATTAAACCAAAACTCTAAAAGCTTTTAGGCAAATAAAATACTCAAAGTAATAGCAAAAGTCTTCAATGTAACTTGATTCATAAAATATTAGTAATATTATAATCTGATCAGACTTGTTTAAAGGCAACTAATGAAAAGTATTGCCGTTTTACAAGCAAAACTAATAAGGTTAATTGGATCGAAAGTATTCATTTTAACCATGTACATAAAAACACATAATAAAAAAACAGCACAAGTTTTCAATTAATGAATTAATTGAACAACATCATTACTTCGTCCAAGAATTGGGGCATCCACCGCACGCTTTAAAATTTAAAATGGCGACTACAACAGCTACATCCAGAACAACAAATATAAATTCTGTACACGAGAAATACACTAATTAACGTCTAATATCACAAATATCTTTGTCTCATACTTAAAATTAACACAACAGCATGAATAGAACTAAAATTAAGCACGGAGAAATTTTCTCGACATTCGAGAAAGCTTTGAGTCTGATTTCATTTTGTACAGGGTGTCCGTATTCCTCAGTCTGCATCAGTTCTTTAGGGCACGGCAGTGTTTCTAAGGGAATATCGGTCAGTTTGGTTGCCTTTTTCGTGATTTTTTTTTCAGCGTAGTCCTCGTTTTTATCATAATAGTCATAAGTGTCGTCGGGTACGGCATTATCTTTGACGTTTTCGTTATCTTCCTGGTCGTTTAAGTGTCTGTCGGGGGTAAGTTCGGTGACACATGATACTTTCTCGAGGGCGTTTCTCAGCGTGTTGTCTCGTGTTTCGTTGCGTAACGCGTAGATCCAAGAGAGGCGGCAATTACAGCTGAGTGGGTTACCTGTAAACAGAGAACCTGTTAACGTGTTTGTTTTACGAACAGGTTTATTTTCTCATACGATATTTACGCCAATTTGAATATAAAGGGCTCATTTGTCTTTAAATAGATTCGATTGTCGTGAGCTCGTTCTAAAGGGATCTGTTATCGGTAATCGACAAACATACTCGAAGATTGCGAGTAGGTACACTTTTAGGGGATTGCCGTAATGTTTTGCATGTTTAAAGTACATTATAGCGTCACATAAAATGTTATAGATTTATTGAAAGGTAGGGGACTAATAATCGTTAAGTAAGTATTAGTAATATTAGGTACCTATTATGTACTAATGCATGACGTGGAAATTTCCCATAGCTATAATTATGGTAACTTAATGAGAGTATAACGTTACGCTGTTTGTTTCACTCATTAGGAAATATATTATATACCAACTGTTGTTTACGTTATAAACATAAAAATACTCCATTATTACTTTCATCTTTTTGTTTTGTTTTTTTTAAACACCCAATTGGAACCTAGCTTCTGACGTTTCATAAGTGCCGATGTAGTTTTATGTGAAATAAAATATTTTGATTGTGTTTTGTAAAATTCACTCGCAACAACTCTTACAAACACTAGAAACATCAACATGGTGACAAGATTTCCGGATAGTATTTAAATACCAGAATGAGTAATAATTTTATGTCTTTACCATAACATGCGATAAGCTTACTTTTCTGTTTATCAAAATATTTTTCTTTTTCATGTAGTTAGTGACTAACCTGGTGTCAGAGTTTTTATGCCGCCCATGGGCCTCTGACTTGGCTGAGAGATATATTTTATTTCTTTATACAACGATATTTCTCGACTGCATGTGATGCCGTCGAGAAATATATCTCAGGCATGCGGCGTTTCCTCTCGATGTTTTCCTTCACCGTTTTTGAAGCAAGTGACAATTATACAATACGCACATGATTCCAAAAAGTCAGGAGAGCGTGCCTTAAGTTCGAACTCGAGACCTATCAATAGAAGCGTATTACCTAACTTACGTTATAGCTTTAGCTGTATGAACCGGTAATTTTCGAAATAATTATTTATACCTTATGTGTGGAGTAAGTAAAATAGAAAAGGGTCTCAATTTTACGGCTACCATTATTTTAATTCCCGTATCAAATAATTTTATAAAAGAAGGGTTTGTCTTATCATTTTAATTAATTTAATTAATACGGTTTTCTAACAAAAGGCTACCCAACTCTACTCATGGTTTAAGATATAACATTAAATCAGTACAGCATTCAAGCGTAGTTACATTGACAAAACCGTATATAAATCCAGTTTTCTATGTGTAGCGGTGGCAAAGGTCGTACGGAAGTTAACTACGTTGTGCGTAGAAAATGAAGGGACCCAGTTCCTTTCAGTAAAGGAAACCGAGGCAATAGGTCGAGAAAGTGTTATGATGAAGTGCACGTCTCAAATGAGTTAGGTGTGCAGGTTGTAACACGATTTCTCCACTACGAAAGTAAGTGGGATTCTTTTTGATTTGGTCCAGTTACTAATAATTCATGTATTATCGGTAGGTACTTTAATAATCTTTTCTCAAACATGCTTGGACATTCCAGCAATATTTTGACAACCTTCTTCGAGATAAATCGAGAATGCGATGTCAATTACATGCAAGTAGGAGGTCGGCAATGTTATTAACAAAATCCATGTCTGTTGTGTTTAGCGGCCGAATAAATTACTATGAAAACTCAAATCTTTCGTGTTATTTAAAAATGGAACGAACTTTTTACTTTAACACATGGCAACCAAGGAGGTTACATATCAAAGGTTATATTTAAATTGTGATTTGGCTTGCAAATAGAGCTGTTTAAAGTATGGAAGAAAAAAATTAACATATTGACGCGTGAAAATTTATCTTTGTTCGTCAATGACTCTGGAATTTATAATTAATTTACTTAGTTTGAATTTCCGCGCATTATTTGAGAAAAGTCTTGGCCAAAACCAGGTATTGATGGACGATCGTGAAAATGTAGGCCGAGGCGAAGCCGAGGCACACATACTTGAGTCCATGCCCTGTTGCAGGTCGCAACATTAATCATGTACTATTTCACGAAGAACTAATTCTAAAGATATCCTTTAAAATATGATTTAAGTGTAATATTAGGCGTGTAAGTTTAAAGCAGTAATTATTCATGTTATTTTAAGAAATTTAATGACTTTTTTACATGTAAAGCATGAATACCTTATGTAAATAATATCTTCAGTGTTAAAAGGTTTTGAGATCGAATTTCCAAGAAAAGCTGTCAAAATGGAACATGTCTTAATTTTATACATTTATTATTATCGTTTAGTTTATTAAACAAGTCAGCGTCGCAAGAATTATCTAAGTAATACCTTAGTTCAAGGAATCTTAAACACGAGAGAAGCAATGGCGACTAATTATATTCATACGGGTGCTATAGGTAAGTAACGTTCGATTCAAACATAATGGCGGCTCGGAAGTGCGCTACTCGCTGCGCAGTACCCCACCCCTCACCCCCGCTGACCTATGAATTCTTTACTGCGCAGCGACTCGCCTCATGTTCCGAGTCGCCATTAAGTTTGAATCGGGGTTTACTGTCAACTTTCGGCGGAGCGCTGACGGTACTAGGAAAAATAAAACACTTGTTTGTGATATAACTCGAATACTTATGTAGAATCTTTTAGTTTTTACATTATTGTATTTTATATAGAGCGGACAAGCGCATGTCATGATAAATGCACTTGTCAGTTCGGAGGGCCGACCGTATATTAAAGTAGGTGCCTACTCTTTGGGGCCGACTGCCAAATATTTTCTTCTTTTCTATATTTAAATTAAATGTTTGTCTTGTATTCATGCCATCAACTTAAAGGAGGCTGCATGGTAAAAGCATGTCAGGATACATCCTATAAAGTACTGTAGAGGCTTCAGCCTGCTTCGCTTTTCCATGCAACCTCCGCGGATATTTTATAAGTTGATGCGATGCGATGATATTATGAGATAAACACTATTTTCATATTTAGAAGATATAAATTATTAGTGGCTCAGCTTGGAGAGCTGACAGAGTGCGTCATCATGTAAAATAAGTAGTTTGATTTGACAGAAATAAAAACCTTAGCTAACAATTTTTTTATTTGTTGAACAACAAAGCCGATCCGAAGCAATTACTTACTACACATGTTCGGTTTTCATTCGGCTCCGGCAGATCGGCAAACTTCGTTCGGCATTAACACTCGCTCAGATAATCATGTTCGGGTTGGCTCGTCACAATGCGAGCAAAGCTGAGCGGCTTTTTCCCGAATATAATATTTCTATAGCTTGTCGACTCTGAAATGACGCGCCCCACTACCACATTGCCGTGTGCGTAAATTCTGTAGTGGGGCGCGTTATTTCAGAGTGGACAAGCTTTACTTAAAATTATCCGATTTTGCCGCCCGGCTGTGCCGAATCATACCGAGCCGAGCATGTATGTAGCACCCCTTATAAATTATTGATGGCAACCTTGTGCCATGGCTACATAAAAACGTATCAAAAATTTTATCGAAATGTCGTGAGCTAGCTTCATAAATCTCATTTGCCGGCAGTACCTCAATTGATAACAAAAATCCATGTTAGAATAGAATACAAAAAAAAAAAAAAAAAAATAGAATAGAATATATTTATATTTTGTTACATAACACGTTGTACTGTTTCACATACGATGTTACATGAGCTTGTAACAATCAAGTTAACTCATGAGACAGAGCCGAGCCTCAGGCTATCACCGTTGCAAGTCACGACCGCAAGTCATATGACTTTTATAGCCACTGTCATAGGGTTTAAATTACAATGTTTGAAATGCAACAACTTATAGTACTCTAGATAAAGCTCAGTACAAATGGCAGGAAAATATTATGTGGCTACGTTGTCGTTTGAAATTGGTATGTCAATGTACTTACACAGTATAAATAAGTAAAAGTATTATATCTTCATAGAAAACGGCCGTAACGACGCACTTCAAAATCTCAGTGTATATCAGTACGCAACAGAATCAAGTGCGCGGCAGTTACGCACGAAATCGGAAGGTTTAATTTAAATTCAAATTCAAATCTGTATTGCATATTACATGTGTTTACAAGGACTTAATAATAATAATGATAAAGTTCACATGGACCCGGGCACAACAATTTAATAAAATATGAGTAGTAGCATTATCATTAAAGAATCTAATTAAATTACATTATATAATAGGTATCACATTTAAATATGTGATAAACGACTTTGCAAATTATACCTCTAGAAATCATTAGAAAATTAATTCATTTCAAATAAATAACTTAGCGTTTAGCTATCGAGCGGTCGTAGGTCATCATTTGAAGGTCACTGCCGAGATATAATATTGTTACTTATTTATACTGTGGTACTTGTGTTGTTGTCAACGAATGAAATAGTGTCATAAGACGACTTTTAACCTTTTGGTTGCTAAGCCGAAAATATTTAGTGACCACCCAACGTTTATGGAATTAATTAGGTTGTTGAGGGGTTAGATATGTACGGTTTCTCTGAGGTTTTATTTTTATAAAATACCATTTACCTAATAATAAAATATTTCCTTTCACCAATTTCGGTCATAACTTTGATGACTGGGGTTCCAAGTAAATTCATTAATGCAAGCAGAACATACTAAGTTCATAAATTTAAATTAATAAAGTTACCATTTGCAATCTAAATAGATACTTAATACCTTAATAACTAAATCTTTATCGATTAATTGGCCGTACCGGACAATTAACTGTAATAACGAAACACAAACTAAAAAACAACATGCAGATAATTATACAAAAATATCTTGGAACAATACAAAAAGAAATTCGTCAAGCCGGGATCGAACCCGAGGAGAAATCTCAACCCGTGACTCGTCAAGTGTGACGTGTTATGTCATTATTACAAATATAAATATTATTCTTGGAAAGTTGTTTTTTTTTTTTTCAACCATAATGGATGTTGTCAAAAGCTTTGTTCAAATAATTTATTTTCTATGGTTATCGTATATCGTGATCTGAAAAACTTTATCATCAAGCCCATACTTTTATTTTCGTTTATTCCAAAAATAAGTTAGTTTTCTTAGATTTAAATGCTCCTTTTTTAGGCTTCCGTAGTAAACAAGGAACCCTTATAGTTTCGCCATGTCCGTCTGTGTGTCGGTAGCTTAGCTCAGAGACGTTTAGTACTAGAAAGCTGTAATTTGGTATGGGAATACCATATTAATCACGCCGACGAAGTGGTAAAATAAAATCTTTCAAATTTTTTTTTGGGATAATCGTAAAGTGGGGATGTTTTTTTTTCTTGTTTATCCCATGGTGTTGGGTGTCGTTGGAAAAGTCGTTCAAAAATATTGTGGGCATGTGAAAATCATTTTCATCAGCGAAATTTTAAGCTTTAAAGTGCTAATTTTTGTTAGAGTCAAGTGTCCGGGGCCCCCTGTCAGCTAAATGGTTGTACTTGGATTTGTGAAAAAAATCACAGCAGTAGTATGCTGCAGTATATCACAACTAAGTAGGCTTTACAGCTTAACGAGTAATAATTGACCAACTTAAATTTGCAGTTTTGAAAAACATGATCTCCCATACATTCCGTATGGGAGAACATGTGTTTCAACTACAATGTTAAGTTTGTTCATGTGATAAATTCAGCTTAACTGTGGAACCCTTCATTGTGCGTGGTCCGACACGCACTTGGCTGGTTTTTTACCGTTTTTTTTTCATGTGCGTGTCCCAAATAAAATATTTTTCTTTCCTTCTTTCTTTCATACTCAAACTCGCATTTATTTCGCTCAAAACATTTATTTCGTGCGTCGGTCCCGGCTGTCATTAGTAGATCTTTGACAGTTGTTACGTGTCAAATTCAAATTCAAAATATTTTTATTTCACATAAATCTACAAGGGCACTTATGAAACGTCAGAAAGCCCGAAAGTCTGACCACTAGTCTTACCAAGGGGTATCGTGTTACCCAGTAACTGGGTTGTGGAGGTCAGATAGGCAGTCGCTCCATGTAAAATATTGGTATTCAGCTGCTTTCGGTTAGACTGGAAGCCGACCCCAGCAGAGTTGGGAAAACGCTAAGCAGATGATTTATTTCAATTAAACTATTAACAGGTACTTTTGAATTGTCAAAGGCGTCGGTTACTTAGAAAGATGAAGCTAGTTGCCTATTCCAAATCGTAGTAGGTTCCTATGGCAAAAAACTCCATGGACACACTTTTACATTATATAGTTCCAAGATATTAACTAACTACACTGTAGCAGTGATAGCCTAGTGGTATGACCGTCGGACTGCCAAGTCATAGGTCTCGAGATCGCATCCAAGGCACGCACCTCTGACTTTTCGGATTCATGTGCGTATTGTATAATTATCATTTTCTTTAAAAACGGTGAAGAAAAACATCGTGAGGAAACCGGCATGCCTGAGAGATATTTCTCGACGGCATGTGAAGAAGTCAGTGGGCGCCTTTAATACTCTGACACCAGGTTAGTCACTAACCATACGAAAAGAAGAAGAAGCTAAGTACATGATAAATTTTGAATTTAAAATTATCTGCGAGAATTATGTAAAAAGACTGGCAAGTGTACATTATGTCCGTTGCCACGCCACTTAATATCTCAGCCCGAACACCGGCACCGTGCTAGCCATTTAGCCACCCCTTTCACGCCTAGCGAAAACGTGGCTCAATTTCAAGGGCTGGGCTTTTAGCCACGTAAACCTTTACGACGCAGTTTTGTAGTGCTTAAATTTTATTTGAGTAATCTACCGTAGTGTGGGCGGTGTTGTAGCCAATTTGTAACTGAATATCTTGGCTATACGGCCGTAGTAATATTAGATGAGCCTGTTCATTCCAAAGAAAGTAATTTATTCTGAAAGTAATTTTTAAGAGGTTATGTAAACAGTTTGTTAAGGTATAATAACAATTTTAATGTTAATTGCTTATGGTTATGTTATATTATTTAATTTACCTCTTGGCTCGGGAAGGCCGTTTTGTAATTGTTAATTTCAGCAGTTACTAGGGAAGGTAATTCAAATATTTTGCTCTGGATGTAGTTATAATTACGTGCTGTTTGTTTTAGCCTATAAATGGATTATTTCTCGGAATTTGTAGAGGTAGAGCTTAGTTTGTTTGTTGTGTTTTAATGGAAACTTATTATAAATGGTTGTTGTGTTCGGTATAGTAGGTAATTGTTACAATTGTTACTTAATTTGGTGCCGATGTTTTGAACAATGAAGATAGGTAATTAATTTCAAGATTCATAATATTGTATTGTTTTATGCTAAACTAAGCCTTCTGTTGAGCAGCCAAGAGTAGTAGTGTCCAAGTGGAAGAGCTGTGGTGGCCCAGTGGTAGCTGCGACGTACGAGTTGTAGATCGTAGGTTCGAACCCAGATAGGCTTTTTACTTTGTGTCAATTATTTCTTAACCAATGCTCTCAAAACGGTGAAAGTAGGAAACCGGTATGTCCTAGAACCAAAGACATGTGATATCTACCAACTCGCACCGAGCCCGTGTGTGGATTAAAGCCCACTCTCGCTCATCGGGAGGAGGCCTATGTCCCAGTAGTGGGAATATTATAGGCAGATTATGCAGGCCTTCTGTTCAGTGAGTATTAATTACACAATGAATTAGTTTCATCTGTATAGTGGAATGTATACAAATACTTATTATACGCACCGCAGACTGCCTTGTTGTTGTAGTAAAATGCATTTTACTTAGAAATAGAATAGAATAGAAATAGAAATAGAAATCAATTTATTTGCCAATAATGTAGGTATACAGATGTGATGGTAATTTTTATTTGAGTCCCGATACATTTTGCCTTACGGCATGCAAAATTATTTAACATAAAAACATTCATTAAACAAAAAATAAAAGAATAATAAACAAAGAAACTAACATTATTAAAGATACTCATATTAAAACATTCGGAATTAGGCCCAATGCCAATAATAATTAGAAAAATAAATAAAATGTCAATAACTTAAACTACAAATGTCAATCAATTAAATTAAAAATGGCAGAAGACTAAGTTACAAATGTTACAAATGTCAATAAATTAAATTTTTAATAACTCAATAAATTAAATTATAAAAAGTCAACAAATTAATTTTAAAATGTCAGCAACTTCTATTACTAAATTGAATTACAAATGTCAAAAAAAAAAAAAAAAAATATATATAACATTAGAATTAGAATATAGAAATGTAACTAAAAATCAAATCACACGGAAGCAGAATACACCCCTTTAACAGAAAGTTTTGTCAGTGACAAAATCTTTAATTGAGTAGTAACATTTGTCCAGTAGCAGTTTAGTTAACTTTTTTTTATAAACTTTGATAGGTAATTCCTTTAAATGTAACGGCAGTTTATTATTATAATAATACTTAATTTACTTGTGATAGCCTAGTGGTGCGACCGTTAGACTGCCAAGTCATAGGTCTCGAATTCGAACCCAAGCCACGCACCTCAGACTTTTTGGATTCATGTGCGTATTGTATAATTATCAATTGCTTCAAAAACGGTGAAGGATAACATCGTGAGGAAACCGGCATGCCTGAGAGATAATTATTACTCGACGGCATGTGAAACCAAGTCAGAGGCCCATGGGCGGCTTTAAAACTGACACCAGGTTAGTCACTAACCACACGAAAAGAAGAAGACCTCTGCCTGACCCTTCGGGAAATACAGGCGTGATGCTATGTTCACACCAGTAACAGTTTTTGTAACTACTGATGAGACCTACTCCTATCAGACGACTGCTTATTTTTTGAATGTAGATAGGTACAACGTAAAATATAACGGGGCAAAAGTAATGTCACTATGTGATGTGCCATAAATTTTGCAAATGGCGTCAAATGTCATTGTGCTTTGACATTCAGATATTAGACAGATGGAGAATTCGTTGACAAGGCGATGGAGTCATACACACAGCTCCACGGACGGAGATTTTGAAACACCAACTTCTGGGCCGTATAATCTCTCGTTTAGGCGATTTGACCTGGCTGGCCAAATCGTCAGTTCTAACGGTGCCAGACTTCTTCCTTTGGGGCTTTTTGAAACCTCGCATTTACCAACATAAACCACAACTTTACTATACTCAATACTCAATTCTTTATTGCACAGCCAACATTGAACAAGAAATCACCAAAATGGAGCGAGATTAATTCAAAATGCCGTAAAACGAGCAGAAATGTGCATCAACTCAGAAGGTAGTAATTTGACTGATGTAATGTTTTTGATTTAATGACATAAATTTTACACGTTTAAATAATCTTTTCGTGAAAACAGGGGCCAATTTTTATCATTGTTAACAAAATGGCAGCCAATTCACATTATGACATTACTTTTGCTCCACCCTGTATATAGCCTTAGATTTACACTGTACCTGCGTAGGTACCTACGCTCTCTACCCAAATCGGATTTAAACCCGTATTTAGCAAACTGCGGAGACACGATAGGACACATACCGTTCCTACGCCCTTGCTGAAATTAAGGCCACGACAAGGAGGAGGCTAAATAATAGCTCATTTCTATAGGTACTTAGGAAGAGGGTAGGTACTGTACCCGTTCTATAACTAATTTCTTACCCTCATTTTAGTCTAAGGATCTGATTCCTGGGTCAGTAACAAAATTAGTTTTGAATATGAATCCGCTGAGTGCGGGAAGCACAGAACCGGTGGAAGGGGCGGTGTTTTTGGGGGAGGCCTATGTCCAGCAGTGGGCGTATTTCGGCTGAAATGGTGATGATGACGATAATGTGAAAAAATCTGGTACCTTACATCAAGAGTCCTACCGAATTCCCTAAATTAAATGCCGCAAATCAATACTTTCAATAATTTATTTAAAACAAATAGATATTTACGATATCTAAAAGCACATCTGTCAAAATGCAAAAAGAAATGCTTTTATCGCATATAAATATAACATCATTTTGATTGATTATTATTAATGTTTAGTGTATTTTAAAAGAAAGACACTACATTTCTTTTACTTCTCAAATTAAGACGAATTTCGTTATAGTTTTCGGCAGAGAAAAACCACTATCGGTCGACATCTACTTACATGTAGAAATTAAAAAGTTGGGCGGTGTTGTGGGACACCTCGTTGGAACGAAGATTCTTTCGATGTATATTATGTATTAATACAGAGCCATCTAGTATAACTTTTAGAAGCTAAAAAACATAAACTAGAGGGCTCTGAATTAAAAAAAACAAAAACAAAAACTTTTGACACTTGAAACTTGAGACCTTGAAACTGACTTTTTCGGGCATAACGCTTTTTCGTTACGGACGATTTCTACCAGGGAACTCAAACCAAAAGCCGCGTTAAAAAAAATCGTTTCAAAAAAACATTGTTTAGCATTGGACACTTACAGAGTGCCTGACGGTAAAAATATGTCTAGGTAACCTAATCAGCATTTTGCATTGTACCGCTATAATGTTGTAATTTATATCAAAATGTACCTACTACCGACATCTATGTTATAGAATGTGTGTATGTGAATGTGAACCCTTTCTGTCATTCTGAATGTACTACATGTGAAGGTATATTTATAATAAAGTCAGTCTGCACTGAAACACCGACTCGTTTACTTTAGGTTATGGGCTATCCCAGATTTTCCAAATTTCTCAAGTTTACTCGTGTTGGAAGGCACGTTACATTGTGCGAAGCCAGTGGTGGGAAAAGAAATCAAACCCGAAGATGATGCGAAGACTCGGGCCAAATTATCCTTAACCATCGATCCAGCTTTGTATGTACATATCAAGAAGACGACGACCTCGAAGGAGTTGTGGGATAAACTTAAATCATTGTTTGATGACTTAGGATTTGGAAGAAGAAGAAGAAAAAAGACGAGAAAAAAAATATTATGGTTTCTAGGTTAACCTTAGGAGCCACTCATTTACGGTGAAGAAACCTGAAATGACAAATGGTTTGATGCGAATTTTTCTACTCGCAGTTGAGAAACGCGAAGTTTGCTTGCTTATTCTATGCCTTAAAAAAAGAATTGCCCTACAAGCTGATTCTATGGAATGCGTTTTTAACACGCTAAGAACATATCTATCAACTACAAAAATGTACCTTCCTAAACACTCATTATAAAATCTAATTATAACACTATGTGTTAACGTAAAACGAACACGCACACAATATTGTATTAAGTTGTTAAAAGGGTAGCAGCCGAAACAGAAATATTTACATATTAATTAAAAATTCTCCTCACTGAATAGGAATATTGGTATCCAATTTAACAAAACCGACAATTCGTAGAAACAGTGTTGAGTAACGAGCAATTTAAAAACCGAACACTAATCGTACCGCCACGCCACTAACAGTATTGAAAAAAAAACAGAATATGTCGATGGTATTTATATTGAATGGAACTCCGCAAAAAAAAAAATATACTTTCAGTAATTTTTCAGGACGCACATGTTGAAAATTGCGTATTTTTTTGTTGTGGATAGATTTTGTGTCAAATTACAATGTTGGAATTTATGCGTACGATATAATCTGAAAAAATACCATATATTTTATTTTTCCGTTCGGTTAGGCAATTATTTTCGGTGGCTGGGTATCGGCATGCAAAGCTCAATTTATAAAAGCCGTGCAATTAAATGCATGTTATCTTTTTCTTTATTGTCACAAACTGGACTGTATTTATAATTTTAATGTAGGTACTGTTATATTTTGCTTCATATTTTTTCTTTAGTTTTAAGTTGGCTTGTAAACTGTACATGTACCTACCTAGGCTTACAAATTAGCATAATTTTAGTTCATGTGGTGTTTACCATTAAGTAATTGTTACACTGTTTAAAGTTTTTAAGACGTAATTTTTTCAAGATGTTAGTGTAAACAATTGTTGGTGAACCAAATAAACAAATAAAAAAAAAATCTGAGAATATCTAAACTTTTAGAGGGCCAAATTATTTTCTATTTAACGCTATACCTACGTTACGGTAGGTATGAATTACGTCACATGAAACCCACATAAACAACAAACGAAGCCGAACAAAAAACGAAAAAGTTTCTAATTTATAATGTCCCCAGTAACTTCAAGCTCCATAATTTCCAATTAACACCTTTTCTGGACCCAGAATACAATACATTCACATAAAAACTCACTGTTGGTACGGATAGCAAGACAGCAAAAATAATTATGCGAACCTTTTATTCACGAAAATAATTTTATTTGTGTCAGTGATCTATTTTATTTGCATTCCATGGAGGATTTATCAGAGTAGCCGACGCAGCGCCCTGCCTCCGCCAGATAGCTAGCGGAAGAAAAATGGCGATTGGGATGGCACGCCCCGCTGGAGGGGTATTCTGGACAAATAGTCCCTAGCAAAGCCGATACGTGAAGTAAGTGAACGAACTAGAGAAATATGGTGCCTACGTTACAGGCAGAAAACGTTTTTGGGTGAACAGAATAGTAATAAGGAGTGAAATACATCGCATGAGAATCAGATAAAGACTATGTGAACTAGAAGTGTGATTATCGTGAGTTTTCACACAAAACCGAAAACGGCACCATATCTTGGAAAGTATTGTACTAATGTGGCGCCATCTACATCGCCACATGCAAACTACGCATCAAAGACCTGACGTCACACAATATCCTAACGTCACACAAATCCTGCATCGCGCAATTAGAGAGTTTACCTTGCGAAGGACATATACAGGGTGTTCGGCAGAACGTTGAACATACGAAAATGGTGGATAGGTGGGGTCATCTGCTACTTACTCAGCCCTAATTTATTTGGCTCTGGCCCCCTTTTTTTTTTTTTTTTGAGGATGGGAAATTATCAAATAACTTCTCCCGCTCTGGGTGGAGCGGGAGGGCGTGTCAGACTTTTACTGACTAAAACCCACCCGTGTTCCTTCCGTTGCCTGTGTGCCGAGGTCGCGATATCCCTTTCAGACAAACCCGCGACCCCGGCAGGCATTGGCCCTTCCGGACCCCGTCAGTTGGTGCTGACATCTCTTTGAGGCGCGCGTGGAACACAACGCGCCGTCGACCCGGGCCTGGTCCCTATCGGACGGCGAGCTACCCATTGCTCACCGTCCGCAAGCCCGCGCCTACGGTGGCCGGAAGTCGGCTCGCGACTCCCGACGCCCGGGGCGTCTCCTGCGGCGACTAGGGGCGCGAGGGGGCGCATTCTGCCTCTCCCTCGCGCGCTCCGCCTCCTCCTTCGCGAGCATTACTGCTTCGCAGAAGGAGGTGACGGCCTCCCATGCACTCTCGCTCCGGACCATGGCCTGAACCAGGGCCGGACGCGAGAGATCGCCGCCGCCGATCGCCTCCGTGAGGACACGGCGGTGCTCCGCCCAAGCTGGGCAGACCTCCACCGTATGCTCCACCGTGTCCTCCGGGCGATCCACACAGTGGTGACACCCGGGCGTTTCCTCCCGCTTTATCCTGAACAGGAACCTCCCGAAACAACCATGTCCGGTGAGGACCTGTGTCAGGCGGAAGGTGAGGACGCCGTGGCGCCTCTCTAGCCACTCCTCAAAGAGGGGACTTATCGCCACAATTGTGGCGTGCCCAGGCTCTGGCCCCCTGGATATGTAAAAAAAAATTTTTTGTTTTCTTCTAGTTTCACCACTTCCTTAACTTTACAGTGTAATTTTTTATTAAAAATGGGTAAAATGCTTGTTTTACCCATTTTTACATATCCAGGGATATGTAAAAATGGGTAAAACAAGCATTTTAAAGTATATAACTGTATAAGACTATCCGAAATCAACCATTGGGCCACCCTGGCTGGAGGCTTTGAGTGTAGAAGCTTAAGGCAGCCACAGGAAAGCCCGGTTAAGCAGCTACGACCTTAGTGGTCACCTGCGAGACGCCCTATTAAAAAAAAAAAAAAACATTGGGCAGTTGCCCGCCAGACACGACACCTATCTGGTCGGAGGATCCATCCTTTTCTTCTCCCTGTTCCTCACTCCTCTAAATTAGTATAAAACAAACAAACAAACAGCATGGAATGAGAAGCTAACAGATACGTACGACAGAAACATTCAACACCGTTCCTTTTAAACACCGAAATATGTTCCCGGGTTGCTTAAGACTAGCTAGCGTCTTGGCATTCGATACAATGTGTTATCACCTTAAGACGAACCCATTACATAAAGCTACGTATACAATCAGTCGAAATTAGTTTATCAAAGTGACGTGCCTGTATCACCATCCTGATAGTTCCCGTCAATCCGAGATGAATCTTAATGGGGGTTAGAAGTACCCAGAGTTCTTCCCGTCCCCCATTTTCGGCTCCAACGTCACGATACCGTAATATTACATCCGCAAATAATTACGTAAGGGAAGTTTGTTTAGTAAAGGCTTATGTAGAATTGTTTACATAAACCAAACATTTACTCTATGATAGGTTTAGTTGTTAAATGTCAAAGGTTGAAATATCGTCGTGGGCGAGTTACTAATTATTGATGTAGGTTGATATCTAAATACACGGAAGTTATCTTTGGCATACAAATATAACTTACCGAAGTAAGTTTGTCTTACTGACGTACTTTAAATGACACAAAAGTACATTTAGACAAAGACAGGTCTATCGCATTTTTCAAAGCAAATGATTCAATCCTAAATTATAACACAGTTTTTTCTTTTCCAAAACTAAGTTTGTTACACCCCAAACTTTACTTACATCGCCGAACGGAAACTAAGTTAAAAACTAGACCGATGAGTCAGAACAAATGCAGAAAGCTCAGATAACTTGAATCGAAAAACTGTTTTCGATATTGTTTTTGAAGCGGTCGCTTCCACAATAATCCTGCGGACAGCCGCTTAGCTGAATCGAGTGCCGGCAAACGGGTTAGCCCCCAATTCCACAGTTAGTTAAGAAATGCCCAAGTTCCGTTCCTCTAATTCCCAAAATTTAATTGAGAAAATGAAACTCGACGGAGGATCGTTCTCTCGGAAGCGAATTTGTAAAATTGTTTTGAAGGTGAGTTATTAGAATTAAGAGTTTCTTTGATTTGATTAAATTAACTGTGAAGTCAACCGTTAAAACCTTAATTGAATTAATAAAAATATTCGTCGTCTAACAAAGCCTCTCAGCGGTCGGCCGACACTAAACAAAGTTATTTTATATTTTATCTATAGAAGACAATAAGCCATAAAAGAAAAAAAACTTTCGAAATTTCTGAATGCGTAATATTTTCGTTATTTAGAAACCCTAAAAGTAAAATAAATTAAGAATTTTCGCGTCGAATAAAACTCTTATTATTACAAAAGAAAGACAACATCCCGAAAACTTTTCCCTCTTTACGACGGCGTAAGTCCCGAAAATTCTAATGTACCATTCGCAACTTATTATTCAGAGTAAGAAGAATATAAAACTCGCTAGCGGAACGAGAAAAGTAATATAAAAAATAAACAAATAAGTCACAAAAACCCACTCGTGAATAATAAAATAAGCGACCTGTATCCGATACAACACACAAAACACGTAATAAACAAACGGGTTTGCGAATAAAAAGCTATTTTCCGATGGTGGGACGGGCCAAATTTATCGGGTCGCTCGGCGAAATATAGGTGCAATCCTGCCAACGGTGGAAAGGTGATTTACGTACGTGATGTCTATGAAACGCAAGAAATAAAAGGATTTGTGTATCTTTCGGAGCCGAAATTGTGTATCAAATGCGATTGAGATATAAGTGTCGTTTGCAAGTGTCACCCGCCGATATATTTGGCGCCGCTGACGCTTCGAGAGCTGTGCACACGTTGTTACCGTTATTGATACTCTTTGCGATGCTATTTCAGCACAATTCTATTATGCTCAAAGTGAAGAGTGTTTTGACCTGTAGCACTTTTCAGGAGCACTTAAAGAAATGTAGGTTCGTGGAAAGTAATCTTTTTTTCTGTTTCTGAAACTTACAAAAAGGTTAACATCTTACGTGTAAATGTATGCTCTTAATTTACCGAGGTGTACTCAGCTACTTGGTGAAAACACGTACGACCTTAACACCTGTATACTTTGCTTACGACTACAATTTAGTTTTAGCTCCAATAAGACCTGTCTGAAGGAAACACCAAAAAACAAATGTAGGCGATTCCTGCTAACGCTACTTATTTGGTTATTTAAATTTCATCCAACACGTGTGAGCTCTAGAGGCCAACTCGGCCCGCAAACGATATGAATCGATTATTGATTCAATTCTATATTGCTAAATGCGGGATTTCGCCAAAGGAAATATAAATAGAAGGCTCAGTCGGGACTGAGCCTTCTATTTATATTTCCTTTGGCGAAATCCCGCATTTAGCAATATAGAATTGAATCAATAATCGATTCATATCGTTTGCGGGCCGAGTTGGCCTCTAGAGCTCACACGTTTCCGATGACCACGCAGATCAGGCCGACCCTTACGAAATTGAATTGGTAGTTATAAGTTACCGCGGGCACACGTACCTACACTAAATAGATATAAAATATTGGTGAAGGAACAAAGGTATTGCTCTATATTTGGTGGAGGCCTTTATCATTTCAACGGTCTCGATTGTTCCGTCCATCATAATTACCGGATGGCTGCGGAATAGATTCAATTTCAATTCCACTGAAGTTGTTTTCTGGTTCTGCATTGGAAATAAAAAGTTGAAGGATTCTTGGGCTCAGGACAGTTTACATCTTAATGATTCTATTTCAGAAATGTCCCAGTTTGATAATCTAAAAGGAACTGGTTATGAGAACTTTTCTTTGAACAAAAAATTCCAGATTCTTTCATCATTTTCTTTAGCTATATTCTTATGTATCTTATATATTACAGCAAGCTTTTACAATTTTCGCAAGAAACACTCACGTAAATGACTGAATATATATTTCAACGTCTTTTTTGTACCTAAGTACAAGTAGGTACTGTAGAATTCTGTCACAGAAAAGTGACTTTTCTCTAACAAAACGTACGGTATTAAAGAAGTAGGCACAAAATCAGGAACCAAATGTTTATCTAAGTCTGATAAATGTAAACGACGTTGGCAATTAATCTTAATCAAAGGAAAACGCTTCACGGTCACAACGTTTTAACAAATACCTACATTTAAAATCGACGAAAACTATCTTGCATGTACACCCGTTAACCAAGATCAAAGTATTCGTATTGATTTTACTCCGTTTTGCGACAGTAAAATTTATAGGTACAATGATTCTCTATTTTCGACACCATTTATCCTTCAATATACGACAGAAATTCGTCTTGGATTCACGTTTATTTTTAGTCAAAACCAAAGATTTTTCTTTGTCTAGCCTTTTTTATTTCGTGTCTATATTTAATAGAATTCATTCGAACTGCCTAAACAAAATATTGGTAAATCACTAACATTAGAGGTATCAAGCCAATCGCCTAAAAAGCTTTCAATTTTATTATTATTTTTATTAAGTATTTGATTGGTTTTAGTCTAGATTCTAGAATCTAGATAATGCTTTGTAATGGGCTCACGATTGTTATAATAATTGTTTTCATGTTTTTCTGTATTTTCGTTAAACACACGATCGATTTAACATCACTGTAGAAGTATACTGAACAATGATTTGACTAATGATGAAGTTGTTATTTGTGTCAAATATTCACACAATACGCGATAGTGTCATCGGTGTGTTTCTACGTGATAATAAAAATATCGACTTGTGCTAGTTCATACTCCCAGGTTGCCCATATTATTTGACATAGAAACCTCAACATAAATAATATACAAAAACCCACTTCTATATATTTTCTTATTCACAAGGAGATTTGAACAAAAACAAAGAGAAAGGTACCTACCCAAGTAATCGGATTTGCATTAAACGGTAGGTATTCAGATAATAAAATATTCAAAACCCCATACGCACCGGGTGTTCACGGATGGAAAGTCATGTGACGTAACTGCTCGTATATTCGGTTTAATAGTCGGTATTAGGGCTATAAATAACAAAAGTTCTAACTCACCTTCCAAATAAACTGCAGTTGAAGCAGATTTGTCATTTTCCACCACCGGTCGAACAGTTTCGTACGATATCACTTCCAGCATATTGTACCTCAGATCTAATACGACTAGGCTCCTTATATCCTCCAATATATCTTCGTAGAATGTTGTCAGCTTGTTACCGGACAACGTCAATTTTCTCAGCTGCGTGAGGCCACCGAACGCCCTTTCTGATATATACTCTATCGCGTTGTTATCTAACATCAGCTCCTTCAATCCCCACAGTTCACTAAAAGCCAGGTTCCCAACCATAGTCAGTTTATTATTTCTCAAATTTAGTCGGGAAAGATTCTCAAGCCCCTCCAACATTTCCCTAGTCACTACTGATATGTAATTATAGTCCAAATTTAGCTCTACTAAATTATTCAAGTGTTTAAAACAACCTTCGTGTATTAAACTTAGATTGTTATTCGATAAGTGTAAAACGTGAAGGTTTGGTAGTCCAAAAAATACGTCTCTCTTCAATTCTGATATTTGGTTTTCGTCCAAGCTTAAGTTCGATAGCATCATCATTTGTGAGAAGGAGTGCTTCTCTAACGTGCTGATCTTATTAGATTTCAAGACGATTTGTCTGACTGTTGAAGAATTCGTGAATGCGTACGGTGGGATTCTTTTGATAGTTCCAAATTGTATAGAGATATGTTTCAGTTTGTCCAGTCTTACTATAGCTTTCGCAGGAATAAATGTCAGCGCGTCATCCGATCTCACGTTAAACATTAGATGTTCAATTTCGGACTGCGATGAAAAACTCGGCCAGATGAGGTCTTCTTCAGTTATACCTCCACTAAATACCCAACAGTCGGCTCTGGTCGCCATTTTTGGCTTGTTACTGTCACAATAACAGTGCACTTTAGAGCGCCGGTCGACGATGTCGCAAACGTTTATAAAGACAGGTGAATAATAAAGTCTCTCCATTTTTGGTTGCGTATCTTCATTCATACTTCCCGTCACTGTGAACTTGACTGTCATTAGTGATGCGATTATGATCAAGTATTTGGTGATTTGCTCCATTCTTGTAGTAAAGATATCTGGAACAAAGGAAATAGTCTTTGAGGTTGCGTTTAATTTCAAAATCATATATCATCTAATTCACAAGTTTCCACTTCGATTGCGATAAAAGTTTTGCATAGAAAATTATTCAGACATTATTGGAAAAGCCATTCTTTGTTATATATTACTAAGATAAGATAATATGAAAGTAATAATAGTGTTCTAAAAGCTTTCTTAACTGCTTTAGTTTAATAGGTTGCGATAAGAAACGATAGTCTATTACTAATTTGATAGTAGTTGAAGTAGGTAACTTCCATACTGTTAGAAAATGTTAGAAAAAATGCTATCAGAAATCTTTTCACATAAATCTTGAAAGCCTGAGGAAATGGGCGAAAATTATAATAGAAGTCGACCAAGATTTACAGGCCTTTTATATTTTGCAGCTTGAAAAATTTAATTTAAGTACAAGTAAAACGAGAACGACACCACCGTTTGCTGAGAATAAAATAGACGAAGGATAAAACACGTATCTAAAACATCTATAAATAATAAAAGATATTTAAGATGATATTTATACAGAAAGAAAACACACAGTGAATCTAAATCGAGACAAACCACATTGTTCGTTCGTCCCACATAATAAAAACATGTATCGAACAAATAAAATTGAAGGTAATAAACACGACTCGTATTAATATCGGTTCAATACCAAAACTGTCGCCCAGGGCCCCTAAATAGGATATATTGCGATACAGTGTAATTACATGTACAGGAGCCGCGCCGCAGATAAACGCAAAATATTCTTTTTCATACAACAATATAGGCATCCCACGAAGGGCCAGGTCACCCTTTGAAATATCGCCCTAATAAATAACCCTAAATATTCGGTTTCACACATTGCCAGGTCACGACACGGCAAAAAAAGTCTTCCATTAGCCATTTTAACCTAATTAAAAGCGAAGGCTAAATAATAAGTTATAAATAGTATAAAATAAGGTCGTTTTTCGTGTTTGTTTGTGTGATCGTTAAGTTCTTCTGAACTAACCACCTTCAGCAACAATAATATTTTCTATTCTATTTTAAACTACACAATGGGTTTTGATACTATTTTCACCACATAACATCACTCACGCTTGTACTCCCCGAACGGTTAGGCAGAAGCGTACCTACAATAAACTCACATTTCGCCAGCTAAGTTTAAGTGTCATGTAATAAGGGGCGAGCCCATTGCCATCAACCGGGCACAAATCCAGGCTCCAGGCTGCTACTGAGAAATTCCAGATAGAAAAACCCAGTATCACTTCGCCTGACACAGGAATCGAATCCAGGACCTCATGCTCAGCAGTAGCGCTTGCGACCACTAGACCAGAGTCATATTACTAAATTTAAATAAAACAAAGAAATCTCGATTTTTTGTCTCGTCGTAAAAACCGTGCAAAGCACTAGTTTTATAATAATACACAGTATTGGATGTCTCTACGAGTTTTGTCAGCCATCGGCTTTTAGGATTTAAAAACTATAAAGTTGCTTTTGGTTTTAAACCAAAAGTTGCTTTTGGTCTTCAACCTTTTTCGCAAGCGGATTAAAAGTAGTGCTCCCGGGGGTTTAAAATGCATTTTTACCGCGGATGAAAGTTTTTATCAACTATTTTTGTGTTTCGTTAAAATCGGATTTGTGTGACCGGGATTTTAGATCCTGCTAAGAATACTTTAAAAGTTGATTCCGAATGAGACACGTACTGAATGCTAACAAGGGAACTTCGATAATCGTAGGAGATGCGATGACATATTTTTGCACAACTTTGCACAAACTCTACAAAAATATGTCATATCGCTTTGGAAATGTTAGATGGAATTTGGAACGAAATTGCTAAAGTTGTATATGATGTCGGTACCACCGTCTATATTGAAAATTAAATTTTTATTTATGCATTCTACGAGTTCGCTTTGCATTATTTTGTTTGACAACTAGCTGGCATAGTTTGGTGTATGAAAAGAAACGAACGGACAAACACTGTATGGTTATGATTGCTCTAATATAAAAATCTGACTAGCCTTTTCCAAACTATGTTGAGGTCGGCTTCCGGTCTAACCAGCTGCAGCTGAATACCAGTATTTTACACGGAGCGACTGCCTGTCCGACCTCCACAACCCAGTAACGGGGTAATACGATATTAGTAAGACTGGTTGTCAGACTTTCGGGATTCTAACGACCCTTAACGACTGTCAAAGATCCATGAATGAAAGTCGGGACCAACGGCTTAACGTGCTTTCCGAGGCATGGAGGAGTCTCGGTATGTAAAGATGGTCACCCATCCATGGACTAATCCCGGCAAGCATGGCTTAACCTTTTTTTTTTTTTGGGCGTGGGAAGTTATCAAATAACTTTTCCCGCTCTGGGCGGAGCGGGAGGGCGTGTCAAACTTTTACTGACTAAAACCCACCCGTGTTCCTTCCGTTGCCTGTGTGCCGGGGTCACGATATCCCTTTCGGATAAACTCGCAACCCCGGCAGGCTTAACCTGATGGATCGACCCGTGCGACTGTTATATAATTATTGTTTCTCGTCTTCTTCTTTCTTTCATTCTGCATACAAGTTAAATAAAATCCAAGTGACAATTCCTAACCATTACTTCTACTTGGCCTGCAAAAGTCCTTTGCCAATCTATACTAACATAATAAAGCTTAAGAGTTTGTTTGCTTGAACGCGGTAATCTCTGGAACTACCAATCGAATTATAAAAATTGTTTTTGCATTTGATAGTCCCAACTCTGGAGGAAGGCTATAAAAAAATAGCGGGTCTGGGACAGCTTGGCCCGAGTCAACTCAACCCGCGGGCAGGCGATGTGATGCGATGGAGTGGATCGGGGAACAAGAAACGCGGATGAAGTCGCAGGCAGGAGCTAGTCCAGGGTTGCGAGTTTGTCCGAAAATATCGCGACCCCGGCACACAGGCAACGAAAGGAATATGGTTGGGTTTTAGTCAGTAAAAGTCTGACACACCCTCCCGCTCCGCCCAGAGCGGGAGACGTTATTTGATAATATCCAACCCTCAAAAAAAAAAAAAGGCAAATCTAGTGTACTGAGAAATACAGAACATCTGTAAGAAAACTAGTATTAACGTGTTTTCTTTCATAAACATTAATATCGCCCTATCACTAGTATGACAGTCATATGAGGCGCCATTTTCTTTGTTCTAGCGTGTTTCTTCCTTGTGATTTATGTTTTTCCTATTGCGTTTGCTTCGGGTAATTAATTTATAGGAACGTATGAATTTGTGGTGCCTATAAATTTTCGCGGTGACAACGAAACGCTACTGTTGTGATTTCATTTGTTTTTTCGTACTTGATATAAACTTTATTCGTTCTTGTGGTGCTCGGCGTAGAATACGTGGGTATAGTATTTATCGCAAGCATAGCTGCGTGGGTATCGCAAAAATCACTAAGGTGAGAGCACAGTATAAATATGGACAGTACAGAAACTACATAGTAAACGTTCGAAACGGCACTCTCACACAGACGCGCTCATTGACGAAAACCCAAGCGATTGTCGCGGTGCTGTCAGTTGCGGGTGCCATGTCGAGACGAATGGTCGCCGCGATCTTTTTAAAAATGGAGCGTTAGTAATTATTTCAACTAATAGGCCTAGTTTCCATACTGTTCATATTTATACCGTGGAGAATGTCCATGGAGTTTCTTGCCCGTTATTCTTCATAGGTACGTACTACGCTTTGTAAAGGGCAAGTAGTTTCATCTTTGTGATTGACCTACTCCTTGACAATTTGAAAGTACCTGTAATGGGTTTAAGGCAGTGATAGCCTAGTGGTTTGACCGTCAGACTGCCAAGTCCGAAACCAAGGAACGCACCTCTTAATTTTTGGGATTCATGTGCGTATTGTATAATTATTAATTTATTTTTATTTTATTTTTTTAAATTTTAATTTATATGCAGGCAGTACCATTTCGTGTGCTTAACTCATCACTGCAGCTACCAATTCACTTGCATTGCATGTGAATAACCACCCCCAATAATTACCCTTTGAGCGTTCATTGAAGATGTCTGTTCCGGTTTGATATCCCGAAGATATAATTTTCGCAACTATCTGAATTCGACAGATCTAATTTTAGTTACCCTACAAACTGTAGGATAAAGCTGACTAGCTAGGAAGGAAGAGGAATCCAGTACGTGGGTGAGTCGCCGACGGTACGAAATGTTACCATTTTAAATATTATATTTTATATAAACATTTAGGACTAAGTATTGTATTTATTCATTTTATTTTTGTCTTATTTTGTTATTTCACTATATGCTGCATTGGTTGACGTCATCACGTCAACGCCGGCTGTCGCTGAAAACCAGCGCTGGGGCTCTGTCTCGCATAGGATCGCAGCATTATGCTGAGCGATGGCCGTTTTGCGTGGATGTGACGCATATTTTCCCCCAAATTGTTTATTTTCGTTTTTGTTCTTTCCTTGCGTCATGTGTACCGCAAATAAACGTATTTTCTATCTTTCTTAGTATATCCATGAACCATAAATTTGGAGCTATGTGACGCCCACTAACCCGCACTGGGTTTGCGTGGTGGATCCAGCAGCCCACTCCCTCTCATTGAGGCCTGTGTCCCAGTAGTGAGAACGTTATAGGCTGATTATGATTATATAATTAGCCTAGAACCGGAAGAAGGACAGAAGCTATTTTTCATACCGGAATATGTATTAAAAAAATATGAAATACAAAGTACATGCAGACGAAGTCGTGGGAACAGCTGGTCCAACAATATGGCATGGTATTTTTTTTTTGGGGAAGATAATCTTTTACTCATTACAGTATTACACAAAATCAGAGTGAGTAAATGTATAACCCACGACGACATATTCCACATATAAAAAAAAAACTATTTTTAAAACTAATGTGATGTGCGCTTACAATTTGATAGATACAACAAAATTACATAATGTGTTAATGATAAAACTAAACACTAAACAGAAATGCAATAAAAAAAAAAATGGTTCTAAGAATGTTTAAGGAGCTCGTGGCTAAGTAATAACTGCCGCACCGGTCGATCCATCAAGTTAAGCTACGCTTGCCGGGGTAGGTCTGTGGATGGGTGACCATATCTACATACCGAGACTCCTCCGTGCCTCGAAAGCACGTTAAGCCGTTGGTCCTAGCTGTCATTCGTGGATCTTTCACTATCGTTACGGGTCGTCAGAAGCCCGTAAGTCTGACAACCAGTCTTACCAAGGCGTATCGTATTACCCAGTTACTGGGTTGTGGAGGTCAGATAGGCAGTCGCTCCATGTAAAATACTGGGATTTAGTTGCATCCAGTTAGACTGGAAGCCAACCCCAATATAGTTGGGGAAAGGCTAGGCAGATTTGGTTCTAAGAATGTTTAGGGTTTTCGTAGGCCGACTATACCTACTCCTTTTAAGTTGCCAGTCGCTCTTCGTAAAATCGCCAACGTTCACCATAATATCATGGATGAAAAGATTCCGTGCTTGTCAATAATCGCACGAGCAGTTCCTTTAGTGAATCTTGGCCCCTGGCCAAGAAACGTGAGGATGAAAAAATATTGAAGTAGGATTAAGGAAAATTATTTGAGCACGGATTTCACTCGCAGCCCGCGTTGAACTTTATCGCCTTTGGAATTGATAGATGGGAAACTCCTTATTGAACATCGGATAAAGGAAAAACAAATGAATTGTATGAAAAGGGTGAAACAATGAACAGTCTTATAAATACTTTCTCTGAAACTCAATAAATAAATGAAACATATTAAGCTCCCACAGACAGGCGCGACGCGACTGTGCCGAAATAATTTCTCTCTGCCTGACCCTTTACTATCTCAAAAAATAAACAAGAAAGGGTGATACTTAAAGGACATTGGACTTTTTAAACAAAAATCCAAAATGTTTTCTAAACTACTATTTTATAGAGAAAAGATTTGATTTTTTGTATGTTTCTGACGACCGTAATTACTATCAAAGATCCACGAATGACCACCGGGACTAACGGTTTAACGTGCTTTCCGAGGCACGGAGGAGTCTCGGTATGTAAAGATGGTCACCCATCTACAGACTAACCCCGGCAAGCGTGGCGTGACGAGGTTGGTCCGTGGATGAGTCCAACAATGCCCGAAAGTCTGACAACCAGTCTTACCAAGGGGTATCGTATAACCCAGTTACTGAGTTGTGGAGGTCAGATAGGCAGTCGCTCCATGTAAATTACTGGTATTCAGCTGCATCCAGTTAGACTGGAAGCCGACCCCAATATAGTTGAGAAAAGGTTATGCAGATTGATTGATTGCTAAAACGGCTGAACAGATTTGGATGACATTTGGCACATGGGTAGGTCATGACCTGGATTAGGACATTTTATTCCAATATTCCCAAATGATCGAGACTTATGCGGGTGAAAACGCGGGACGCTGCAGTAAGATATATTTAGCGCTAAAACAAAAAATATTACGCAGACGAAGCTAGTAATTAATATAGTCAATATGTAACACTATAGAGCATGTATATAGCTAAGTTTGTAATATACACTGCGAGTGCCTTACCAAGAAGAAGTTAAGGATAGGTGATGTTGCCAACTTGCACAAATTAATATATAAACAGAAAGCGCACTCGAGCTCAGATTTTGTAATGTTATTAGTATGTGATACTATAATATAGTTGTATTAGTTTCGAATTTGAGTTGCTAATGAGGTCGGTCGATATGCCTCGGAAATATGCCGCTCATGTTAAACAGTTTGAATTAGTTTGTTTGGTATGATTTTGGAAGTAAATACGTTATATGATTCCTCAATAAATTAATTTTAAAGACAAGGTGAAATTCAAAGGGCTCAAACAACATGTAGAATATAATGTCTTCGGGGTGGAAAGTGTTATGTTCCTAAACTGATAACAAGCAATGCTAATTAGAAAGAGTTTCAAAAATTTCATGTGGTGTGGTGTTCCCACCCTCAAAAAAAAAAAAAAAAGGCCGACTGTGGCACAAACCATTTAAATATGAAACCTCATTAAACGTAATTTCGGCGCCTCACTTTGAGCGGCGTTGATTACATTGCATTTCAAGGCGTATTTTCAAACAGTGATAAAAAATACAGATAGAGAAAAAATACAAAGAATTAAAATACACTCATTAATAAAATGAGTAAGAATAAGAACGTGACAGTCCTGCAGGAGTAAAGATTAAATTAAAATCCACAAAGTGATTAACTTAGTAGTAGCATCCTGCCAAGCCCAGTGAAAATAACAGCATCAGATCCGAGCTCTAATATAATATGGTTGACTTCCCCACTGGTTATAAAAGCGGACTAAAAGGTTTATTTTACACTCACCGGCAGTAAATGTGGCCTAAACCCTAAACGCGAATTTGTGAAAAAACTAAATGTTTTCTTAGGGTTTTTTTTAAATTTACTTAGATGTCAAGAGCTTCTCTTGTGTCTAAGTGAATAATTTCACATTAGGTTTGTTTAAAATTTACTTGTGAAAAAATTACGTTAAAGCAGTTTTTAGTTCCCTAGGAATGTAAGTTGTAATTTTTTTTTTACTTTCATGCTGTAAAATTTTCTTTTGCACGATTTGTTATTGATATGTTGGTTATGCCGAGCAAATTCACGAATTCATAAGAAACTCTTAGACGCAACTCGGTCATACCAAACGTAAAACGACAAACGTCTGTCGTACTTGTAGATTATCAAACTCTCTCGTGGAAACACAACTCATTTGTTTTAGATTTCCAACGCATGAACGCCTGTTTTAATTGGCTCTCTCCATTTGGTATTTGTATGCTTGAAGGAAACCCAATCAAAGCAACGTGTCAGTACAATTGTACATTCCAATCACTTTGTGTCAAGGTGCTGATAAACAGAGCATTCACTTGTAATGAGCATCCTGGCGAATGTTACATTACAGAAAAATTTACGGGAGTGCTTTAGCGAGAATTCTAGCGAGCGTTCTAGCCAGTATTTTAGCGAACGTTCTAGCGAGCATTCTAAAGGACATTCAATTTGCTTCGTGCTTTTTGCCGAGCCGAGCCATTCTGTCATTGTTCCGCCATCGTCCCTTTATGCCGCCCGCACCCCTGATTTTTTGACGAGCATTTTCTAGATCGTTCGCTAGAATGATCGTGAAAATGTACGCAGCGATGTTTGGCTCTATGCTTGGCTCTGTTAGTTGTTCAGTTGGACAAATTTAAAAACGGCGAATGTTCTTTTTTCTGTTACAAGTGAATGCTCAAGTTTATCACCACCTTTAAAAGTCAAGAGTCAAATCATTTATTTCAAATAGGCCCTTGTAAGGCACTTTTTAACGTCAAAGCTTACAAAAAATTGAATTGATTCTAGTCGCCCCTTCCAAAAGGTAGTTTTCGTATGGAGAAGAATGGGCAAGAAAGAATTTATAAATCTTAATATGGGTAGGGTTAAATGAAAAAAAAATAAAACCGTCTTCCAAAACAAAAAAGTTAAAAATAGCTTTAATTTCGGAAATCAGGAGAAAATTCCGAAATCAAAGTGATTTTTCAGTTTGTAGTGTTTTGTTTTTTTAGTAAAAACAGTTTTTATTTTTACTTTTCAGGTGTGGCAACTACCCCATACAAATTTATACTATACTACTACTTGCTATGTCAATAACAGTAGTTTAACAGGAAGCTATAACATGAGTTAACTTCAATGATACGTATTTATTTAATCCAGTTTGTGTATGTTGATATACACAAAGTGGATTAAATAGATACATATCATTGAAGCTAACTCAAAACCGACTCAAACTAAGTTAATAAAATTTATACATATTGTAGAGGAAGCAGGCGATGTCATCTCAACCACAAATGAAAGATTCACGTAAATCTGCCCTGTAGTCACAAAGAAAACTGTAAACTGTAAAAAATATGAAGAAAAAAGAAATCTCAACGAATGCAAAAACTTCTCCTTGTTTGAAGTCGTTTAAAAATAGTCCCTTTTCTAGATTAAATTAAAGAAAATGAACAACAATAAAATCTAACCTTTATATGATCAAAAAATAAAGATTAAGTTAACGAGACTTTTTCAAGTTATTGGTGTCTTGAAAAAGTCTCGTCACAACCTAAATTGAAGATTCAGACAAAAAGCTGATTAGAGATAAGAGGCTTTTATTAATTTTAATTTTGTTCTTCGGTATCCGATTCGAAATACTTAATACTTTTAGTCCTATTGACACACTTGCCGAAAATCATGTCGTGTAATTTGGCGGAGAAATTTATTAATGTATTGACTAGCTTCTGCTCGCAACTTCATCCACGTGAAATTTCAGCCCTCAACCCACCACCGCGTCGTATCGCATCGCCCGCCCGCGCTATCACTTCGTTTTCGCTTAGAGTTCTTTTTGACGTTTTTTCTTTTTGCTCGGCTCCTAAGGGTCATAGCGTAATATTACATTACCTATTAACCTTCCTCAAGAATTGGGCTAACCCATGCAAAAATAATTTTTCAAATCCGGCCGGTACTTCCGGAGATTACCCCCCCTACATATAAAACCTCTTTATAATATTATAAGTATGGGCATTTCAACGAATATACACAAATCAAAATCACATACAGTTTTAGGTATTGTGAATTCGTTACTTACAGAAGTGCACAGCACTAGCAGAGAACTTAATGATTATATGACGTGATAGATATCTTCAGTAGAATTATCAGTTGCACAAAGAAACATTAATGCCCCATTACGTAATTGATCATTAACGCTAATGATTTCATTAATTTCATCAAATAACCATTAAAATCGAGTCTAATGTTGCTTCTGCAACAAGTTAATGAAAGATTAGTATTTAATGACAGCTTTAAAAGTTAAAGTTCGTTTCTACAACTGGCTGTTAATAACAAATAAGACCTAATAATAAGGTGATGGAGGTGGATACAATTTTACTTTTTTGCTTAAATGTACTCTTCGACTTATTCAGTTGCTATGATACACCATGTTGAGAAGAAGAAGTTTGTCCGCTTCGAATCGAATCATATGAGCTCAAACTCGTGGGTTTACTAGTAGATACTGAATAGTTCCACTATCCACCTCCTGGCTACATCATTACATCAGCTCCAAGATACCAAATTATATATGAATTGAATAATATATAATTATAATTGAAATTTATATGTATATAGTATATAAATAATATATAATTATAATTGAATTTCATCTGAACTACATATACATACAAAGTTTCATTTCGAGACGACAACTAGAAATTCGTTAAAATTGAGTTTTACTATTTGTTACAAGTGATGTGTAAAAGCGTGTCAAAAGGTATGAATATTCGTCACGTATGTACTTTCGGCTATTCTATCGCTCTGGCTACTCTTTATTCAACATTTCTTAGCTCCGAATGTATTAGACGATACCCACATTCACAGATATTGATGAAATCCCTGCTCCAATTTCCCTTATAACTCTCGTCTTTTAGTTTTAGCTCGTTCACCTAGAAACTTGTTCCTGACAGCCTTTATTATATAAGATGTATTCGACATTGTGGGACGAAATTGGAGCTGTTCTTGTACTAGTTTATCTTAGATTGGGTAAAGACAAAACGAGTGACATAAACCTATTGTAAATAGAATATTGTAGAAACATTAAAAGAAAAAACACAAAGTACAGTCAAATAAATTCTTGTTTATTACTTTTTTCTGGCAATTTTGTAAAAAAGTGACATATTTTTTAAGTTTTACTACATGTGCTGTTTAATAAACTTTAAAAATATTAAAAAAAAACTAACACGTTAATAACTTACAATTATCACAATTGCATATTATGCTGTTTAATAAACATTTACATATTATGTAGAAAACGACTGTCGATTTCGATGACATTATTACATTTGCAAATACGTAGTTACAATTTTATTTAGTTACATAAAATGTAAGTTTTTCGTGCAGATTTTTAATAAATAAGGGTAAGTAGATTTCTTACGCTTGAGTTTTGAATTTTAGTGTTTCACGGAATTATTATTTTATAAAAAACTCGCCGTTGCCGTTCAATCACATATTCATCACCACTAACAATCACTAGTTTCACTACTCGTTGTTAGCACCATTTTGCTTATGATATTTTAATTTCAGCCATTAGGTTGAGGCACAAAATTGTAGGTAAAGTTTTGACACATCGTGTGTCGGTTAATTATAACAATTTACAAAATGTGCTAACTTGTAATTACAATTATATGTTCAATAAAGTAGTTTCCCCTACAATTATGTAAACTTACTTACACCTGTAAAGTGAAAATGTTTATTAAACAGAAATATGTAAAATTATAGGAAAAAATTTACAATTTTGTAAATTTTCCACCATGACTTGTAATTTGTTTAAACAGAAACTTGTAGAATTGTAGTCTGTCGTCTACAATTTTCATTTTACAATTTAAAGTTTTAAATAGGGCCCTGAATTAGGAAAAGACGGAACATAATATACTTGAGACCACTTAACCCATATTAGCAGTTGGGTAAACCAAGAACAATTTCGCATTGATTTACCTTTACCAAAACAATGCCTACCAACCGCCGGTCCATTAATTTAAATACAAGTACTATAATCATATTCTAGCTAAACCATAGAGAACAGTATAGGGATTTCAATTCTACGTCGTTTGTACAAGCATACGTCTGAACGTCGGAATTACGTAGTCCTTTGTTTCATGTGGCGTCTTCTAGCCAGCGGTTATTGTGTGGTTAGAAATGTTATACGATCCTCGGATGGGCTCCTTTAACTATGATTCCGAGTTCTGCTTTGATTTAAATTAAATGGTAAATGATTTTAGATGTAAGTAAGTTTGTACAAACACTTTTAAACGACAATTTTTTTTCTTTTTTTTTAAACTAGATGAGTTCGATATTTCGTATCTGACTTCTCTGCGACCGAAACAAACTCAGATGTCACAGTCTCTTTTAAAGTCCAGATATTATCTTGGTCAGATCATGTGAGGTCAATGTAGTGTCGTGAAATGGCGTTTTAAGGAAAAACCCACACCGATTTGAGTGGACCTGTCCGTATCCAGTTAGTGCACGCATTTGTCAGTAATCGTCTAGCTCAACTGAGAATTCAAGTAGCTCAAGAGGAGCTGTATTTATTTGGTACTGTGAGAATTGTATTGTTTGAATTTGGAACTTATTTGTTTTTTCTGTCCAAAAAGTTTATGGTTTTGATTTACACACGATTTTTTTTGTGGTTTGCAACCAGTCAGCGTAAAATAGAGGCAGTGGAAGGCCAACAAATCTGTTGTTTGAAAAAGTATCGCGTGATGGTTCGTAAACCGCGGAACGGATATTTTTTGTGTATAGTCTGGGTGGTTTATATTATTGCTGTTACTAAGCAATCAAAGCAGTGATTTTGGAATTTTGTTTGGTGGCCAGCAGTCTAGGAACCATGTTGCCGTAGTTTTAAGGATTTATTACGAACACTCTTCTTCAAAGGCCTCAATATGTTCGGAAACTTGTATTCTTTTTTCTTTATCTATTCTAATCTAAATCTAAATCGCAATAGTGTACTGCTCGCCACAAAATCCATGACAACTTCTTTAAAGAATCCTCATTATTAAAACAGTGAATGTCTTGTCTTGCAACTACAGTCCTTGTGAACTTCTAGAGAAATCTAAAACATTCCAATACGCTTCGTCGACAAAACTTCAGCTAAAGTTCCGATTCAGAAGGTCGATTGCTGATTGTGTGACGTTAAGAGTACAAGACTGAGTGCGATCTGATGACATTCGATTCGAGTTTCGAATTTCTTAATGAAAACGTGCGGTGTCGTGTGAACAGCTTGATTAATGTATGACATGACGCTTGTAACACAAAAGGGTAGATACAGGCACAAGATTAACCTCTTGTAATAAGGGCACTTCAATAAAGTACAAAATAGGCACCTTTGAAATTGTTTGTGTGTCATTTTATGGTTGGATTGCGCGTGGTGACTTAGGAAAGATCTTGTATATAAATGTACCTATTTCTGCAGAGATGTTGACGGTAAAGTCATTTTTGGTTACTGTTTACTGCATTTAAAAATCAGGTCTCAGACCCCAATTGCGTAACACAATTTAAATCACAATCCGAAGAATTTGAAGGAAACAGCTAATCCATTGCTTCTTAAGTTTTAAAAATTCGTCTGCTCGACAACGTAAATAACGTAATGAATGTTGATGAATTGTCAAAATGAAAACCATTGTAAGTGTGTTACATAATTAATCCGCTGGACAGTGGGGTTTTCTGAGCCAACACTAAGCAGTTGTTTTTGTACCTAAATGTGTCTGAGAAAATAACAGTAAAGTCTTGAAAAGATAGGTAGGTACTTGATTGATCCAAGCCTTATTTCTCTATGTAATTTGATTCGTTCCCAGCACAGCTCGTAGGTTCAGACTTGTAATACGGCAGAGTGAACGGAATGAGCACAGTATCTAATCAACACGTTCGCAAATTAGCCACTGTGCTACATGCTCAGCGCACTCTATGTTAATTTCTGAATGTGAGAGATAGGTTGCCTGCTCGCCTGGTGTATAGTGTTCTGGAGAAAGGGTTAAAGTGTACGCTATTTCTGTTGTGATAATATTGGAATAATAATGATACCGAGAGCTGGGTTTTCCAACCTCAGTATCCACAGATCTGTGGAACAAAATTGACGTTTGACGGATGTCAAACGTCAATTTTACTCAATCATAATGATTTTTAACAAAATCATTACATTTATTTATTTAAAGAAAGAAAAATGCGTTTATTGGCATTATAGCAGAAAAATACACCTTATAACTAAAAAAAAAAACAGAAAACAATGATTATAATGCCAAAAGGACCTCGGCTTAGCATAATGTCCGATGGCAACACAAAGTGTTGACCACCTGACGCTGATTTTCAGCTGCAACCCACGAATGGACACACATTATTAGAATAAATAAGATAAGATAAGGAAAGATATTTGTTGTTGCAAAATCAGCCAGCTAGCCATCAAAATTACGTATTTTTTAGGGATGGCAATGTTCCCAAGATTGCAAGGATACTCATCAGCACGCGTAGCATGATCACCATAGCAACGGGTTTTGTCGATGGAAGAATAGAAAAAATGACAAATTCACAATCACGATCTGTCATTTTGTCTATTCTTCCGTCGAACCCGTTTCTATCATATGGCGGCCATGTTTCCGTGCAGTTGACAAGGTGCCTTTTGTAGTACCTATGCTAATAACATGAAATAAAAAATCACTTAATAAGACTTTAATCTAGTGGCCGCAATCACAATTGCTGAGCGTCAGGGCCTGGGTATAATTTCCAGGGGGGGGGAAGTGTCATTGGGTTTCCCATCGGGAATTTGTAAGTACCGGCTTGCGTCTCAATTTGCAGGCTCGTCCCCTATTACATGGGACTGAACTGTCAAAATGTGGTCAAGTATACTATACAATTCTGCCCACCCGTTCGGTAAATACAGGTGTGATGTATGTACAGTCGAGGAAATTAATTGTTTACGAAATTGACAAACTACGTTAATTTCATAAAACTGTCAAAGAATTACAGTTATGATTTGAAGAGCCATACAGTTTAAATTGGTTGTCAATCTGGTAACTAATTAATTTGCCTGACTTTAGCTACGAGTCCAATTGAAAGTCTGATACCATGGGGTATCGTGTTACCCAGTAACTGGGTTGTGGAGGAAAGATAGGCAGTCGCTCCATGTAAAATACTGGCATTCAGCTGCATCCAGTTAGACTGGAAATAGACGTCACCGTAGTAAAAAAAAAAAAAAGAAAAAGTGTGTATTCTGCACAAACAAAACGCACATTACAAAAAAAAAACAAAACAATACCACTTTACAGATTAGCCAAAAGCCTCGTATCCATTATTGACACTGAAAAGTTTGTCAAATTTTATCTATTCCTTGCTGTCAGGGTCAGAGGCCAAAGACAATAGCAGCAGAAAAAGCAAGGCAGATTTGTTTTAGCTATGGGTCTAATTTTTGAATATAAAGATGACTTTTGACTCTGAAAATTAATCCTTTTCAACGAAGTACGAAGGTGTAAGCTAACACGATTACACCCTAATCTTGATTACGTTACGGGTATTATGTAACTCCTACACCTCACAGTTTGGCCGCGACTTTGCACACATAATATTCATGAAATCCTTCCTTGGATATTAACACTATTAGTGGCGCAAGCTAATCTTTTCACCGTGGGTTTAGTGGGTTCTTCTCTTGTATCATGAACTGTATGAGAATAGCTTGTGTCATGGTTAAAATAATAAGCCAGTTAGTAAGGTGCTAACGGGGACTTCGCCCAGTAGAGCCCAGGGTGCGTCATATTTTATGTATATTTAAGTAACGTCTGTTTTCGTGATATGAGAGTAGAAGCAGTGGATCCATTCTGTAAACATCTCACCGTGAAGAGTGGGGTGAAGTGAGCATGAAGTGAGCTGTCCATAGTGTCAATCCCTAGCTTTAGGTGCAATGACAGCTCACATCGAGCTCACTTCACTCAAGTTATCACGGTGAGATGTTTACAGAATAGCACGGCTGGTATATATTGTTTTTGGTAGAAGTCACAATTTTTGAGACATTTGCTACCACAAACATTTTTGTTATTAATTTTTATTAAAAAATTGAAAATTTTTGTATCTTAACACAGTTTTAATATACAGAAGCACAGAAGTAATTTTATAGAACCAATCCCACTTCCTACTAATATTATAAACGCAAACGCGAAAGTTTGTGAGGATGGATGAATGTTTGTTACTCTTTCACGCAAGAACTGCTGAACAGATTGAGTTGAAATTTGTCACACAGGTAGTTTATAACTTGAATTAACACATAGGATACTTTTTATTCCGATATTCCCACTGGATCGAGACTTATGCGCGTGAATCCGCAGGGCGCTGCTAGTGGAACATAAATGTACATTGTAGATAACACCAAAAATTATCGTCCTATCGTGACACTTAAAAGACGGGTTTTATGGGTTATAATTAGGATATGACGCACCCATCCCTAAGAAAATTGGGTCGGTCTTTCCACTTTTAGAGGTTTGAGGAACAGGGTGTAAACTTCACTCATCCTCTATGGGAGGATCCTCCGACAAGACGGTTGTCGTGTCTGGCGGGCAACTGCCCAACGATTGATGTCGGAAAGTTATATACACTTGTAATTAGTAACCGACACTTAAACACATGATTTTACTCATAATTATGAACAACTTTTACTATGGGACCAAACGGAAATCGCGTAAAAAAAGTCAGCTGTTTCCTACATTTTGACGAGTTACGCGAACATATGTAGGGCACAGCTGATTTTTTATTTCGCGATTGCTGGGCTGTCCCATGATGATTTGTAAAATCACGTGCTAAGTATCGATAATTACTAGTTACCCTATATATGTTGATCGCGCGGTAAACTATGCCTGTGCGATGCAGGATTAGTGTCACGTCAGGACTTTGTGTGACGCCTTTGATGCGTAGTTCGCATGTGGCGATGTAGATGCCGCCACACGCTAAACACCCTGTATAAGTAAGTACTTATATCTCGCAGTTTCATTCATTAATATCAATGTCCATAGAGAAATGGTTCCACGTGCGCAAAAAACGATTGCCATCGATATCTCGACCACGACACCAATAACGGTAACAGTTAAGCATAATTCCTGCCAAGTAATTATCATTAATATTAACCCGAAACGCCCAAAAGGCTGATTCCCAAAAGATAAAGAATAAAGCGTTTATAAAATAAACGGTTATGTAGGGAGACACGTAATCGCTCCCGAGTGGTTACCGAACGTGGAACGTCAAGCTGTCGCTTTGAGCAACCGCGCAACCCGTATCAACCTACCTTGTTTCACGTAAATAATAATCCTTATTTTATATTAAGGTGCCATCTTAATATAAAATAAGTGGAAAATGTCGTTTTAGGATTATTTTCAGCAGTTACGTGATATTTTCATTCTTGGTTTTTGTGGCGAAATTTTATACAAAGGATTTTTGAACAACCAAAAAGTTTTACCTAGAAATAAGATTGGTAGGTACTATACGTTAACGATACCTATTTACTTACATACATGGAATGGTCAGGTTGATTGGTTTTTTGCTGATGGCAATAGGCTCGGCCCCCTATTATCATCATCATCATTTCAGCCTGGAATCACCCACTATTGGGTATACGTCTCCCGTTTTTCTGCCATACTTCCCGGTTCCGTGCGTCTCTCATCCAGGTGTTTTCCACGATTTTCATGATATCGTCGAACCAACGCGCTTTTGGACGACCCCGGTTTCTTTTGCCTAACCTTGGCCACCATTCGGTCACAGCTTTACTCCATCGGCCATCTCTGCGTCTGACTAGATCCAGCCAAACTCCATTTGAGGCGCATCCCCATGTCCACGATGTCGTAGACTTTTGTCATAAATGTGGGTGTTCTATACTCCATTTGAAATAAGATTAGATATTTAACTAAACCTTTTTTACAGTCCGTTCAACCGATTTTGACTTCTATTGCGTTGGTGGCATGACAAATGGCAGTTACAGTAAACAGTTGGTATTGTAACCACTATTTTTCTCTTAATGCATCCTTATGCCATTGGTATAGAAGTCAGAATCGGTAAAAAAGACTGACTGAAGACTGTAAAAAAAGTTTGTTTAAACGTCTAATCTTATTTCAAATGGAGTATAGGTACATATCTGCGGTATGATGAAATTATATTATGTTCTGTTAGTATTTTTCTCTTTTGCTATTTTATAGAGCTTTTGTCATCTGTAATTCAGGACGAAGAGGGATTACGCTGTTTATTATCTTTTACAATTTTTTGAACTAGACTGCGTCATCTAAAGGAGACTGCAAACGAATGATAAGTAAATAATAAAAAGCAAGTGTCTTCTAACGTGCAGTAAATAAGTAATTCTTTTATTATTATAGGTTATACTCGTAAGATAAAAGAAGACGAATTGAAAAGAGTTTGTTTATTATGTACGTGTTATTTTGTTTATTAATTTTTCTCGAGTTTTTTTTAGCTAATCTACTTATTTCGGATTATATTCTGTAATGTTGTGCATGAACACTTAAATAATTAAATAAATATTTTAACATGACTGTGCTAATTTAAGGTAACATCGGGTATTTCATGTGTGTGTATACTCATGTTTTAGATAAATAAATGATCTTATCTTATCTGATCTTACGTTATTATCATGATCATTATCATCATTCTCCCTTTATCGCAATTTATTTGAGGTCGGCGCAACACGTCCCTTTCTTCCATTCTTCTCTATTAGGCGTCACCTCGGTAGTCACCCCCTTTCTAGCCATATCATCTTCCACACAGTCCATCCATCGTTTCTTTGGTCTTCCGCTACTCTTATATCCATCCACATTCGTACTCACAACTTTCCTCTCGACATTTTCCTCATTTCTCCGCATCACAGGTCCATACCCGTGACGATCGATTTCCACACAAGTTTTTATTCACTTATCTGTTATAAAAAGCCGTGGTTTTTTCACACAAACCATTGTTTACTATAACTATCAAAAATACTTACTTCCAATGCATTGAAAGCATGGTATGGTAGTTTAGTATAAGTTCCATTAAAAAAACCCGTAATAAAGAGTAGGTAGGTACTTAAGTTCGTATTTCAGAAATTGCAGTCTAAAGTGAAACCCCATTTGAACCAAAGTGTTTTAAAGTCAGTCTTAATGTTCAAAATGTAGGTTTCCGGCCAATCTAGATTACAGTGGAAACGAGGTATTCAGAGGAATAGACCAAAAGGTTCTAACATTTACTTCAGTTACCACGCAAAACACTGGAATATAATATTAAGTCTTATATTCATACTATGAGGCAACATTATTTCTGCTCTTAGGCTAAGTAGAGCGACGGTCTTAGCAAGATAGCTGGATATTTCTGACTAAATTTGTTTCATGTACATAATTTATTATTACCTCGAAGAAATCCTAAAGGATAAAAAGTAATAATTTTTAAAAGAGGATCCATTGAGTTTCTTGCCAGTTCTTCTCCTTAGAGATCTACGATTTGGAACAGGCAACTAGGTTCAACTTGCTGACTAACTAACCGACTCTCTAATGGTTCAAAAGTGCATGTTAATATTTTAATGAAAATAAATGCTACCTGATTTGACTTTGTTACCTTCCACGCGAAGGAAGCGTAAGATGAATCTACAAAAATGCCGTAAGTCGTTGGTCACACATCAAACACTTCTATTAGAAATTTACTTTTTTAATTTTTGTATCGTATTTTTTGCTTTATCATATTAATTAAAAATGACTTAGATAAAACGCTTTAAAGTTGGGGAGTGAAGGCTCGCTACGTCACAACTGAGTATAAAATCTACCAAGGCGTGACGTTATCGTCATGCTAGAATACCACTCAATGTATTCCCGTAATCTTTTGATTACGTAAAAATAGAAAAAATACATGTCCAATATTGTTTTTTAAGTAATATAAATGACGGACAAAAAAAACTCATCATCCCTATTCTCATTATATTCCTAGTTACTTTTAAAGTCATAATTAAGTAAGTAATTCACTGCGTGGGGCTTTTGATTTAGCAAATCACCTCCTGACTCAGCAAACTAAGTAATACATGATGATACGGAACAAGCCATGTCCCATGAAAGATGAATGAGTTTCAAATACGATATGACCTTAATTTATTTAAGGCCCACACGGCCATTGACCAGCTAAGGTTTATTAATAGTACCCCAACCTGCGTCGCTACGGAAAAACTTTTCAACTATCGCATCGCTAAGTTTTCATTCTAAATGTAGCGTACCCCAGATGAAACAAATCGATTGAAAAGGATTTTTTGGATGCTTCGTTGGTTCGGAAATATATTTGTATTTTAAGGGCTACATTATGGAATTGAATTTTTTGGTAGACCTTTTATCTTTGAAGAGACGGCTTTAGATATAAATGAAATTAACTTACTTATCCTAAATATAATATATCGAGGCTAGTAATTAATAGGCGGTATATGTGTAGGCGGAAGGCTACACAAATATTAGATTTGGTACTAAAACATGGAGGCAATCAACGAGCGTATAAGGTTTAACAGTGGAAAAGCTGAGTTGAGTGATAAATTAATTAAAGCTGATACCGCGGGTCCTGTTTTGAGGTGAAGGACTTGGGGAGGACCTTTAACCAGTAGTGGGAATACTTTATTTGCCAAATCTACTTAGTAAAAATCTCAAATTTACTGTCAGACAACGCACATCCTAAACTGGTGGATCTAGAAGCATGCAATTTTGCACTACAGTTCCCCATGTAAAGAAGGTGAGTATTAAGACTAGATTTTTTCAAATTTATCTTCTAAAGGTGTTAAATAGTGGATGATTTGTATTTTGCCGATGGGAAACCCCATCGAGCTCATGACTTGTAAATAAATAAATTTAATATGAAAAATAACTGTGCCTACATTACTTAATTATTATACTAAGTGACGAGACAAAACAACAAAAACTTTGCAAATACAACTTGATCACGTTAGTTCTGGAGATCCAAGATGGCGGTTCATATAGGGAAAATTCTACCATATTCGCCACCCTTGACAACCAGTGTGGTGACCGCGTATAATGTTATTAGTTAATAGCCGGATGCTGGCCGTCTCTCCGGCGTAATCCCTTAGTCCCCCCGCCGAGCCCCGCTGAGCCCCGCCGAGCTCCGACGAAGCGACGAAGCGAACTTATGCATGTTACGGAACACATGCTACGCTGATATACGCTGATATAAGGCAGCTGTTTTTGTTTATTAGGGTAGGTGTAGATTGTTGCGACAGCGCGTGTTTTTGTTCTATGTTATGCTTATTTGTTTTTGCTCTGTATTTTACAATGGTTATTACTCATGTCTATATTTGAGATAGTTTGAAATGAGTAGATATGTTGTAGGATGATTTGATAATTCGAAATTTCGCGAAAACCCTACGGATATTGCGAAAACACGCGCTACTTCCAAGTTGCTCTCAGAAATGTTTTCACCATTGTCTTATTATCTAGTCGCAGGCATATTATATGATTCGTCATATTGTACTGGGTGAAATAGGTTAGGTTAGGTAAGAACTGTGACCAACGGCGTGCGAGCCGAGCGAGCGAAGCGAGCGGTGCTGCGGGAGCGGCCAGCGAGCGCTACTTCCAAGTTGCTCGCGAAAATTCGAATTACCAAATCATCCTATGATATGTAGATACATGAGTATCGTTCTTGGTCTACATGGTAAATTGTGCATCAACACTAATGATGCTGCTACCTGCATATAATATCGCTACCATCCGAGGTTAGCCTTATCTCATCATACTTAAAATAACATACCTGCCTTATTTTATTTCGGTCTCGTTTTATTAAGAGAAGAAGAGGTAAGATTTATCGTCCAATGACATAATTGGATGCGTGAAAGTCCCTGTGGTATTGTGGAAGCTACTTCGCAATAGATTGTTTAAACGTTGAACGTATGTATTGCGTAGACGTACGGTAATGTCACGTTGTCGCTCTACGTTGACGCGCTAGCGTCTCATGGTCGAAAATATGTTACTTTGACACGCCATTAGCGTCTACGCTGCCTTAAACGTTTGACAAACTCCTAGGCTAGACGCGAAGGCATACTTAAGGAACCATAAAAGTGATGCAAAAGGAAGTCATAATTCTGTTACCCTTATTATCTCAATTCATTTAGAAAGAAAGAAAATACGTTTATTTGCGGTACACATGACGCAAAGAAAGAACAAAACACAAAAATAAACAATTTGGGGGAAAATATGCGTCTCATCCACGCAAAACGGCCATCGCTAAGCTTAATGCTGCGACCCTATGCGAGACAGAGCCCCAACGCTGGTTTTCAGCGACAGCCGCCGGTGACGTGATTTGGGGTCGGTGCAACATGTATTTTTATTCCCTATTTCTCTATTAGTCGTCATCTCGGTAGTCACCCCCTTTCTAGCCATATCATCTTTCAAAGAGTCGATCCATCGTTTCTTTGGTTTTCCCCTACTCTTATAGTCATCCACATTCGTACTCACAACTTTCCTCTCGACATTTACCTCATTTCTCCGCATCACAGGTCCATACCCGTGACGATCGATTTCCACACAAGTTTTTAGTCACCGGTAGAAGTCAGTTGGTAAAAATGGTTGGTGTGGTTTAAATAATCGTTTCTATATAGGAAGATATACAATTAAGTGCGCATTTTACCAATGAAACTGAACGCGATTAGCACTTCTAAAGCGTCTCAAGAGCTGTCAGTGTCAATATTCCATAACAAGTTTTGACACTGACAGCTCTTGAAGGGTGGTTTAGATGTGCTGGACGCGTTCAGTTTCATTTGTGAAATTCGCCCTTAAAATTGTTTCGTCACGTGTGTGCAGAGGTCTCTGAATTTAGTATCGACGGTGCAAGTTTACTGTAATGTGAATATTCAGCAGCCTAGTTAGACTGGGAGCCGATCTAAATATACATAAGTTTAGAAGTGAACTTACAGGCGCTAAGGCTCAATACACCGTAACATTTTAGTACAAGTCTATAAATTTTTGGCTTATTTATAAGGCTTCTATGGCATAGGCTGTAGCCTAGTTAAGCTTTGTGCAGACTAGCGCGACGCGAAAGCGCCACGCGACGCCGGTTATTGTTATACCGTCAAGTTTTCTTAGAAATTGTATTGATCGAGTCGCGTCGCGCCGTCGCGTCGCGCTGGTGTACACGAGCCTTTAAGTAGCCAACAGTAAGATGGTTATAGCCGTGATAAAGTTATGTCCCTAGGGATATAGCTATAGACCGTAATATAGTTTTAAGAAAGTAGTTCATAAGTATCTTACTAGGAATATAACTATGATACGAGCACGATCTAGTAATATAATTATTACGGAACTCCGACCAAATAGGTTAGGTAAGGTTAGCAGTAGGACCAAATACGCGTGAACCGAGTGAGCGAAGCGAGCCGCCCGGCCGCTGCCGCGGTACCCGCGGCAGCGGCCGGGCGGGCAAGCGCTACGTCGAAATTGGTCAATCAATATGCCTAGCTTTTTCACAACTATGTTGGGGTCGGCTTCCAGTCTAACCGAATGCAGCTGAATACCAGGATTTTACATGGAGCGACTGCCTATCTGCCCTCCACAACCCAGTAACTGGGTAATACGATACCCTTTGGTAAGACTGGTTGTCAGACTTTCGGGCTTCTGACGACCCGTAACGACTATTAACGTGCTTTCCGAGGCACGACAAGTCTCGATATATCAAGATGGTCACCCATCCACGGACTAACCCCGGCAAGCATAGTTTAACCATAAGGATCGACCCGTGCGGCTGTTAATACTTAGCCACAAGCCGTAATTGATAGGAGTAACAGAAAAACCCTCCTTTTTGCTTAGCCGTAGTCGGGTAATTAGGGCAAAAACTCAAAACTCAAAGCATTTATTTCAATTAAACCATTTACAGAAACTTTTGAACTGTCAAGGAATCGGTCAGTCAGAAATATTAAGCTAGTTGCCCATTCCAAAGCGCAGTAGGTACCTATGGAGAAGAACGGGCAAGAAACTCCACGGACACTCTTTTAAATAAATAAAAAATTGTTACTAAAATATTGGTTACATCATTCATGTTAAAATTATACATGTGAGAACAATGTAGAAAGACGTGCACGGTAGAAGCATCCGTAATAAAATGATAAAACATACATAGAACAAAGGCACACCGACAGTTATCAAAGCCGTTGTGTACAACGGATTTCGATGCGGTTTTGACCATCAATTTGAAAATTTATTTCGGAAGGTTTAAATACTTACATTTATATTAAACTGACATATAATGAATAAATCTCATTCCTCTTTCAAGCCCTAGAAACCGTGCGTAGTAGGAGCGGAGCGCTGGTACTCAATACAATCTGCCTAGCCTTTTCCCAACTATGTTGGGGTCGGCTTCCAGTCTAACCGGACGCAGCTGAATACCAGTATTTTACATGGAGCGACTGCCTATCTGACCTCCACAACCCAGTAACTGGGTAATACGATATCCCTTGGTAAGACTGGTGTCGGACTTTCGGACTTCTGACGACTCTTAACGACTGTCAAAGATCCACGAATGATAGCCGGGATCAACGGCTTAACGTGCTTTCCGAGGCACGGAGGAGTCTCGGTAATGAAAGATGGTCACCCATCTTCGGACCAACCCCGGCAAGCGTAGCTTAACCTGATCGATCGACCCATGCGGCTGTTATTACTTAGCCACGAGCTCCTCCGCCAGTACCCAATACAATATCATTTAACACCTTTATTTGTTTCCCTTCCCAAAGCCCTACCTGTAGTATTGAGTAACAATTTCCAGCATTATTAGCCTCTGTTAGTATCGATTAGAATCCCTAATGTGTTGCTTTAATTGGTCTGCTCTTAATTGCTGTATATTTTAGTAGATACACCACTAGAACAGCTTGTATACCAATTATTTTTAGAGCAAAACCATACATTATACGTTTTATCGATTACAAATTTTCCAGCATTTCCTGAAGAAAAATGTTGTTGTAAAAACTTTTTTGCTGACAAAAATTGGGGGCCTACGTGCTTATATTTGGGTGAAATATACAAGTTTAGTAAATAAGTACACCTGCACCCTACTTGTATAACACACTTTCAATCACAATCTGAATGATTTTAAAGGATACCTATTGCTAATCCATTGTTTTACATGTTTGAAGAATTTGTCGGCTCAACAACCTAAATAACGCAATGAATACAATACAAAAAATACAAAAAGTTTATTGCAGTAACATTGTACAGCTTTTACAGTAAATCTTACATAGGGACCTCCTTTTAAGTAAAGATATACCTGTGCTAGGAGGCCCCGAAAATGAATGTTGTCGAACTGCCAAAATGAAAGCCATTGCTACTGTAATTGTGTTACGCAAATACCCCGCAGCTGAATAAATGCACCCTAATTATTATCTAGATATTATCGGACACAATATCAAACTAAATAAACGCACTTGCATCCAATAGTGTAATCAGAAATAAATAAATTTATATGTTTGTAAAAAAAATACATTATTCTGCAATAACGTACCTGTTTGATATGATAGCGACAAGACTGCCCATTCTGTCACCCTATGTAAAATTTCTACATGTAGGTATATCTGTATTTTTTATCGTATACATAATAAATAGAATATAATAGAATAGACATTTATTTTACAAATATGGGTAATAAATAACGGTTATTATGATGATACATTAAAGCTCAGCCATATTTCACCATTCGGCATGCAAACATTTATATTAATAATCACTTAAGGCGCGATAACCGACTTTAAATGATTTTATACTGAAGATCACGTCTAAACGAATAATTTTAATGATTTGGAAAAAATATATGTTAAATAAAAGCATATTCTTAATCATTTATAATCAATTAATAATGCGTCTAACTTGGGACAGCGCTCCTGGATGGGCGAGTCCTGTTACTGGCTGGACGTACGACGCGTTGCGTGAGCTCAGTACAGAACACGCAAGCTAACCACTCAAGGTCACTGGCATATATCTGCGTCTTAAGTTTAACCAAAAGCTAGATCCATCAACCCAGCATTTTTTTTTCTCCGTTAAAAAATTCTAACGACAGATTTCAAATAAAGAGTATTCTATATATCTATTTGAAATTCACATTCCTTATAATAAAAGATTTAGGTAAAAAGAAAAAAGCCTCGTTAAGTGAACCCAAGCTAGGTTCCCCTCTCTTATTTGTATTTGAAAAGCAATATTTTCTCAATTTATCACTTCGGAGAATTTTTAAGGCGCACGCTATAAATTTTTGCTCGATATCACAAACTTTCTTCATATATTTCATGTAGGTGAGTGCTGTGGGAACTTTGTCAGGGGTCTGCATCGTATTTTTTGTTATTTATATTTTTTTGCCGAACTGTTCAACGAGAATTTATGTCAAGCAACTTATTCAATAACAGCGAGACTTACACAGGGACAGAATAAATCAAAAAATAAATTCGTATTAGGCTTTGTCATGTTTGTTGAATAAACATCGTTTTTGTGAGCTATTTTCTTGTAAATATGTTAGAGAAAGCACATGATATTCTCAATTTATGGAATGTTTTCGTAATTTCTTTTTGGATCCAAAATAAAATGTTAACAAAGAATTTAACGAAAAGCTTTTTACAAAATCCTCAGATAATCTGTAGTCCGTCTGAAATCTTATTTAAGATTAAAAAATAATGAAGCCCAATTCGTACGCAAAACCAAGTCAACCTAGTCAGAACATTAATTACAGATCCTCTAACCAACACAATTATCACTCGAGTTTATTTATTCGATTTTCCTTCCGATTAATCGAACTCGATTTATCGAAATCGTCTTAGAGGCTCAAAGTACTTAAAGCGTTTTCCAATTCTAAGCAAGCGATTATTTATCACAGCATTAGCATACTTCGTTGGAGTAAATCCATCTTGTAAAGGGGATAATGATCAATAGAAGATGCTGTACGAGCTAGAGATTGCTTCAACGCTTCATTACTCCTTGTCATGCATTAAAAGCTATTATATCGTGAACGTGACCGATTTGCCAATCTACTCGAAATTGTCTCCGATGTGCGGTGTAGAGTTGGGTTTATCGATGATGTAACTATCGATTGGGCAGTTCACTTCGTCAGGATATTCGAACCGGTAACAAGCGAGCTTTTATTCGAAAGATGAAGTTACGTAACTTCGTTCAAAGAATATTGTTTAGAACTTTAGAAGATTCATTGTTCAAAACACAACAAAAAGTTTATCAAAACCAAATAAATTCTACGTATAAATCAATTATTTACTCCCGAAATTTCAAAATCGATACCTGTAACAGAAACTGATTTCAGCCGTCGCTGAATATTACAAATTAATACTAAGTACCCGAACCTGCTTCATCGATAATGTATCGATATTACGCCCGCTCAAAGAGCGAGTTATCGATAACTTATTTCGCTAGGGGAGTGCGGGGCTTGTCTTGGCTTTGAGTTCAAACCTTGTTAGTTAAGACCATGTATTGTGAGGCTGTGACGTCATCCCCGAACTCTGCCCTCATTGGTTATTAAATTGTGTAGGAATAGGGAATGTTCGCAAAAATTGGAACGAAATTTCCTCTGAGGCCATTACTTGGTCCGAGAGTAACTATCTGAACTTTGAGGTTACAAAGAGAACGATCCATCATCCGGTATTTTGAAGTAATGGATTGTTTTGCTTTTTATTTTTGTTATAAAGGAAAATAATATTGAATGTGAGCGGGGTTTTCTGTCTAACATCAATTTAGTCATTGAAATGTCATTTTTTTGTAGGGATAATAAATGAAACTTTTAAATAGAATTGTTCTTTAAGTACTTACTTACTTGAATGAGTTCTAGGCTTTGTAGTGTGACAAAGGGGTAGGTGCTCTGTCAAAAGTCAAAAAGTCAAAAAAATATTTCAAGTAGGACGTTAAAAGGCACTTAAAACGTCAAAATTTACAAGAAAAAAGAATAGGGATGTTGACTGGAGAAATTAAAAAAAACTATTAAGTCCGTCAGTCAGATAATAAAACAATATGAGACACGTATTTTTTGCTTTATCATATTAATAAAAAATTGTTTAGATAAAACGCATTAAAGTTGGGGAGTGGGGTCTCTCTACGTCACAAATCAGTATAAAATCTACCGGCCAGTGACGTCATGCCACATTTTAAGGCATTGCCTACTCAAAGTATTGCCGTAATCTTTTATCTTTTGACTACTTAAAAAAAGAAAAAATACGTGTCCAATATTTTTTAATAATTTACCATCCCTATTAATTCTAGGCGCCAGTTTCAAATTCTCCTCCATATGAAACTTAATATATTGGGCATGAAACTCCATATTATGTTCAAACACAATCAATTAAGTACGTGGAGTAGGGCAGATTAAGGGGGATGAGTTAAGGGAGTCCGCGAAATTAAGATTTTCTTACGTTTTTGCAATTTACAGGTCAGTGACCGTAACAAATAGCATTTCAATTCCTTAAGTTAAAATTGGCCTCTCATGATTTCATGAAATTGTCATTCAATATGGTAATAGGAACTTAGAGAGTTGTATTGATGATTTTTATGATTATAATTCTGTAAATAAATATTTGATATGGCCGCGAATCATATTATATTATCAACTTACTATAGTGACCTGCAAATTGCCAAAACTTAAGATAATTTGGGATATTTCGTATATTCACCCCAAAAAAGTTAAGGAAACTCGGAATCATACGTCCGAGAATCCATCCTAAGCCTATAAATTCCGTTTATCCAACTAGGCCTAGGGTGGATTCTCGGACATAAGTTTCCGAGTATCCACCTTAGTGTGGATTTTTTATGGTGCATAAACGGAATAACCCAAATTTTACTTTATTTTCACTTTAGGGTGGATTTTGTGGGCTGAAACTGAATAGCCCGAAAATTTTAATTTCAAAGGCTACCCTGAAGCTTTCACTTTAATCAGTTAACATCTTTACTATTACTTTATTATGCGGCCCGTTTTTTATTGAGACTAGACATTGAATAAAATTGTTGTAGAATCTTTCACACAGACATAATGTACCTCTACTGGAAGCCAGACAAAGTCTTTCTCATTTTATTAGCCTGTATTAGAGCTAATGCCACTTGTACTTCACGTTTCTTTCCAAGTCCTCAGGGCAGTTCCCATGTGGGTTAAGCTGAGCTTTGTAATACATACAACAATTGTCTGGGTACCGTTGCTCGCTTACTTGAATCCGTCCGTAGCAGCAACGTATTGTATTTCAATTAGGCTCAATTCACTCTGGATTGTCGATGTAGCTCTCGCCTCAGTGAAATACTGTGGGAGTGGCCATGGGAATTAACTGAATTTAGATTATGTTTAAAAAATTAATTGATGGGATTGGAGCTCAGTTGAATTAACTGAATTTAGATTATGTTTAAAAAATTTATTGATGGGATTGGAGCTCAGTTGAATTAACAGAATTTAGATTATGTTTAAAACATTAATTGATGGGATTGGAGCTCAGTCGAATTAACTGAATTTAGATTATGTTTAAAAAATGAATTGATGGGATTGGAGCTCAGTTGAATTAACTGAATTTAGATTAACTTTAAAAAATTAATTGATAGGATTGGAGCTCAGTTGAATAAAATTGAATAGTTTGACGATTTTAAGACTAATTTAGTACCCTTTTAAATAAAATACTGACACTGACTGCCTGGTTTGTCTGGTGGTTGCAAGAGCTACTGCTGAGCGTGAGGTTCTAGGTTCGATATCCGGGTTGGGTTTAGTGTTATTGGGTATAAAAGAAAGAAAGAAAATACATTTATTTAGCACAGACTAAAACACACAATATAATTACATAGCAGATAAAAAAATAAATAAAAAGAAAGTGTAAAGTGCGATGTAAGCAGAAATTTCATGGGGAGTGTGCCTCAGGGCTGTGCAAAAAAGGCCCAGTTCAGCAAAAATGCCAATAAGTGCCTGACGCTGGTTTTCAACTGGACCTGAGAGTGTCATGTGACGGATGTAAATCAGTTTTATAATAAGTATGTATTCAGCATACTTAACTATAATGAATCTGTGTCAGATAAAAAATAAATATAGAAGTATAACCTTCCACCATCGGGAATTTCTCAGTAGCAGCCCGGAGCCTAGATTTGTGTCCAGTTGATGGCAATAGGCTCGCCCGCTGTTGGGACTGGACTTGGGACTTTAACGTAACTGGCGAATTGTGGGTATTATAGATGCACCACTGCCTTTCGTTTCTGGGAACGCAGGCGTTATATAAAATAATAAACGGTGTTAATAAGGGTTTTGCTAGTATTGTACATCAATCAAAAATCAATCTACCTAGACTGTTTCCCAACTATGTTGGGGTCAAAGTCAAAGTCAGATCATTTATTTCAAATTGGCCCTTGTAAGGCACTTTTGAACTTAATGAACTGAAAAATTTAATTGATTCTAGTCGCCCCTTCCAAAAGGTAGTTTTTGTATGGAGAAGAATGGGCAAGAAACTCCACCGTTACTCTTTTAAAATGTTTTACAATATTTTGTATATGTAGGTACATTAGTTAAATTATTATATGTGAAGACGATGCACCTAAAAAAAATTACTATACCACAATAGGTAAAAATAATTAAAAATGAAGCAACGACAGATAAATTAAGTACTTCTGTGATAGATACATAGTACTCACAGTCGGTCGGCTTCCAGTCTAACCGGCAACTGAATACCAGCATATTTTACATGAAGCGACTGCCTATCTGACCTCCACAACCTATCAACGATATCCCTTGATAAGACTGGTTGTCAGACTTTCTGGCTTCGTAAAGATGGTCACCCATCCACGGACCAAACCCGGCTAGCGTAGCTTAACCTGATGGATCGACCCATGCGGCTGTTATTACTTAGCCACGAGCTCCTTTAGCTCTACTAGTACTGTAAATACTCGTATAATTAGAAATATTTTATTGTTAACACGTCCATCTATCGATATATATTTTCTGTGATACCTAAAAAAAAAATGTATTTGGCTTGAATTGGCTTTCCTTACATGGTATGTAACCATGAACCACCATGTAAGTAATTTCAAGCCAAATTCAACCTACAGCCAAATATGATAACCTCCTTCTTTTCTGAAGTCGGTTAAAAATACACTAAACAAACTATCCTCATTTGCATGCAGGAGCTGGTGTCGCTTACTTCCGCAATATCTTGCCCAGCTGTGGCCATTTTTCTCAATGACATCTGACGTCAGGATGCAATAAGTTGGTACCGTGACACGGAACGTGCTTCCACTAAATAGAGAGAAATGCAGAAGACTCTTCAGTTTTTATTTTTATTATAACTTGGCGAAGGATAAACAACGCTGTTGGTGTAACCACTTGACTTAGCTAATTAGGCTTTGTAACCATTTACATACCATCGCTCGGCTCACGCGCGTTTTGTCACAGTTCTAACCTTTTTTTTTTTTTTTTTTTTTTTTTGTTCCGGGGTGGAAAATCCTCATGGATGTCCTCCGCCCTGGGGCGGGCGGAGGGGTCTGTCAGACTCTTACTGACTAAAAACCACCCCGGTGTTCCGACTCACACCTACGCCGGGGGTCGCGGGAACGAAATAATCTTCCGCAACCCCCGGCCGGTGCCGGCCCGCCACCGCGGGCCTCCTCTCGGGTCAGGGGGGGGAGTGAGGTGTTTGACTCCCCCCGCGACGTCTCAGAGGGGCGCGCGTGGAACACTACGCGCCGCCACCTCGGGTCCTGATGTGTGGGGGGCGACGGACGTCCCCGAGTCCGTCGCCCCTGGACCCATTTAGGGGGGCCGGAAGAGGGCGTTATCCGCCCTCCGCCGACGCCCGGTGCGCCTGCTGCGGGCCGGGTGAGTGGACGAGATCTCCCTCTCCCTTTCCGCAGCCTCCTTCTGCGAGACGACCGTCTCGACCGTCAGAAGGCGACCACCGCGTCCCAGGACTCGGCGCCGCCGACCATAGCGTTCACTACGGCCGGCAGCGACAAGTCACTGCCTACTTCTGAGATGAGGGCACGGCGCGGCTCCTCCCAAGCGGCACACTCTGCCAGCGTGTGCCGCGCCGTGTCCTCCCGGCAGTCGACGCAGTGGTGACACCGGGCGTCCGGCTCCCTGTTTATGCGACACAGGTACTTCCCGAAGCAACCATGCCCCGAGAGCACCTGCGTCACCCGAAACGACAGGGAGCCGTTCTAACCTAACCTAACCCATTTGGTCAGGGTGCCCTAGCTAATCTACCTTTGTTACTGCAACCAATTTTACGCTGCTTGCGCGCGGTTGGTCACAGTTCTAACCTAACCCGACCAAGTGAAGAAAACTGTATTCTTAAATAGTCAGCTTTCATCTGAGCACTAGGCCAAGTTCACATGTCACGCGCGTTAACGCACGTCAACGCACGATCAAATTTAAAGAGAGTTCAGATGACGAGCGCTAACGTGCGTTGCGAGTGTACGAAACTTAACAAAATTGCAAAAAAAGTACGTGCAATCGCGGTGAAAGCGCGCCCTCAACTAAACACGTCAATCAAAGCGTACGTCAATGCGCGATCGCTTGCGTCTAGAGACTTTTTCTCTTAGTGCTGCGTTAACGCTCGCTGACGCCCATGTTAGCCGTTGTTAGGTAAATATCAGGATGTCCAGACGCGCGTCAAAATTTTGCCAAGCATTTAAGCTTCTGAATAATATCTGCCAGTAGGTTGGTATTGTACTATGAGGAGCGGTTGCTCAAGACTTCCGAAACACAGCAATAACCTAAATACGATATTTTTCGCATGAGATCGCGACCGACTGCTTAATTTCTAAGTTTCATGAGCCACAGGTTGACTCATTTTGGCAAAGAAAACTTACGAACACAATGCTTTAAATTCATCCACAATTTTTTGTTCATCAAATTAACTAGATTACGGCCACCAGATGTCTTGATAAAGAAAATTAACCCTTCTGCCTAACCTATTTAGTGGTGCCTGCCAAATGGGAGTGTCACAAACGAGTAACGCGTTTAACGGAACGTCGACGAAGTGAATAATGAATAAACGGCCCGCAGTGAGAACAGACATGACGGACTGCGGCGTAAGTTGTGAATAGTCACAAGTCATAAGCTAAAACCATGCACTTCCTTGAGATTCAAAAGCGATTTTTTCCAAAAGTGTTGACAGGTGACAAATAACATAAAATACCAACACTTAATGTTGGTATTTTATGGTGTTCGAAAATAGTATCGCAACCATACGATAGCGATATGTATTCTGGAGTAGGCATATTCTAAAGTTACAATTTTTATGTGACGAGAAAAACGCTTTTGAATTTTGCGTAACTGTAAGTCATTTATGCTTGTGACTGCACCTTGGCGAGGTAGTTGGCTCAAATGTTGGATCAATCAATTCAGATGTGGCAGTTGTTATAAAAAATTTGGAGGTTGTCCATCTTGCTGAATTGAGCTGCTGGAGTAGTAGCCATCGTAAAATGTCGTCAAAACCCTGGGAGTTATAAACAGTGTTGAACTGCAAAACGTAACTACTGCAGTTTTTGCTACAGCACAGCTTTCATCCACAACTGGGGTGAAAAAATACTACCATTGTAGTACATATTCTGAATTTGCTTAGAATTTAGCCACTCTCTATCAACATAAAAAAGCCACTACGTGATATCAAGAAAAACGTAGATTCGTATCGCTAAGTTTGGTGATTAGGGTAATGTCCCCATAACTTTGCGGTAGCTCATCTTCACCACTATGGCCGACTTGCACCACAAACGACTAAATGTATGTATATAACGCTTAACATATTTAAAACATCATTCCACCTCTGTCATCTTCAAACGGTTGATAGAAACAGAACGATGTTTTTAAATTCGATTAGCGCTAAGCGCACTTAGTGATTAAAATTTGTGGTGCAAGCGAGCCTGAAACTATAAACCATTCAAGTCACAATCCGCTCCCGTCCACCCTTCATCCCCCAGGCAACATTTCTGCAACGTGTAAACCGCCATCCTCCGAGTGCTATCCCCCGAGATAAAGGCTGATGACGTCACGGTGAGCCCTCTCGCCGACATTATTAGCACCTTATCCTCTATATAAGTTATCACGCTGTTTATTTACTAACTCAGGATTTCTTGGCTTATCTCAAGGATAACTAGGTTTAGAGGGATAATCTTTGCCTTCAAGGGTCTTTTGCGAGATACGGTTATTTTTTAAGATGAAGATTTTTTCTGGAGGTGGTGTTTTTATTAAGATTTTCTTGTCTAGAAAAAAAGGGTTTATGAGGTCATGTTTTTTAGGCCGAAAGGACTATTCTAAATAGCATTTACGAAATAAATAAACATGTCACAAAGTACCTTAAGTATATTCGGATGGTGTGGTCGGGAAAAAATACTCAAGCTTCGCACAATGGAACATGTTATCGCAATGACTATTGACATAGGGTTTTCATCGTTCTCATCGAGCCCAGATGACAGGAGACATACAAGTTTCCGGACAATTATCCAGTGTTACCAATATTAATCATTGTTGAAGTCTTCTTCTTTTCGTGTGGTTGGTGACTAACCTGGTGTTAGGATTTTAAAGCCGTCCATGGGCCTCTGACTTGGCTTCACATGCCGTCAAGAAATATCTCTCAGGCATGCCGGTTTCCTCACGATGTTTTCCTTCACCATACGCACATGAATCGGAAAAGTCAGAGGTGTATGCCTAGGGTTCGAACTCGAGACCTATAACTTGGCAGTCCAATGGTCACACCACTAGGCTATCACTGCTTATATATTATTATATATTGTTGAGGTGAAAACAGAGTACATAAATTACAGCGCCAGTTTTAAAAAGCAGATAAAAATTCAAACAAATACTGACACAATTTATTAAATGAACCAATGCGTTCTTGAGATATCCAGAGGGAAGCAAGGTATCAATTCCCTTCGTGCCCAGAATTTCGATTTAGGTTAGATCGATCTTGAAGCAATCATATCTAGTGCAATTTATTATTTATATTTTCTGAAAAGATATATCAGTTCGGGCGAAAATGTTACTAGAAGAGGCGTTACGCCAAGTAACTTTTTTAATAAGCTCGCCGCGTCAAAACTGGCGGAATCGCGCGTTACAAAGAGGATTTTTTCCATTATATCGACCAAGCCCTTTATTCTGATTTGCTTTTCCGATAGTATGATCCGGGTTTCAGAAACTGTCCAAAATAGTCAAGATCGTAGGTTGTGTGCCTACTGATTACGTCGGAATCGATGTAAAAAATATTAGAAAGACGACATTATTACAATTAAAGAAAGAAAGAATTATTGTTTATTCAGCACAAAATAAAAGCACATTACGAAAAAAAAAAAAAAAATACTCCTGTACTAGAGCCAATCGATTATTTTAATTGGAGCCATACGATATTGATTATATAATGACAAGCTAAGTAAATGCAACGTTGTCTTATTTTACGTAAGGGTGTTTTGTATAAATAATCGTGACTGTCGAATTATTTTGCATGAAAAAAAAACAAAAAAAATAAAAATTACATATGCTTGTTGATCCTTTCACGTGGTCTCATTAATAACCTAGAGTTATGGGATATCAAAAAGAACATGTTGTAAAAGTATAAATATTATATTGATATAAAAGAGAATTTAACTCATAATGTAACAGTGTTACAGTGCAAACATAAATTCTGGCCCTGGCCACTATTCAGCCAATGCACAGATGCCATTCCATTTTAAATAACGAATACTTTGTCGGGTTGCCGACCTTTTGTTTATGGCCACTCAAACCTTTTCCCTCTAAACCTACTTTGCGTCTTGAAGTATGTAACGGACGCCGAGCATGTACCTGCACATATGTGTAACGGACGCCGAGCATGTAATATACATATGTGCAGGACGTCCAAGGATAGTTATAAGTAGTAATATAAGAACCCTGTAATGATCGTACGTAATTCTAGGTCAAGTCGAGAGCAAGTTTGGACTTGACAAAACGCGTCAGAACTTGTCCGAACTTGTCCGACATCGAGACGCCATCCGCTTGTCTCTGATTGGTGGACCTAGGATTGCGTGCGATCACCATTTTGATTCCGAACGTGTATTGGATGACATGTTTTTAATAAAACACGATACCGCCGCTATTTGCGCTATCGTAGATTTATATAAGTATAGGGCGATCTTATTCATTTGTTGTAGTCAGTCGTAGTCATTCGTAGTCATTCGTAGTCATTCGTAGTCATTCGTAGTCGATCATAGTCGTTTGTCGTCGTTAGTAGTTTGTAGATCAAAGTAAAACAGTGTCGTAGTTCGAAATAAAACAGTGTGGATCGAAGTCGATCAAATCCAGTTAAGCTCTCTCAGTGTATAACGTATAAATAAACAAGAACGAATCAAACCAAGACATCTTTTATTGGGGAAATCCTGAAAAGAAAGAAAAATCAATACAGTCCACTTCAGTCTGGTCCTTCGAGCGGCGGATAATATTAAGAAGAAAGAACCCGCCTTCACCTGGTCCACCAAGCTGCGAGAGTCAAGGATCCGTCAGTAACAGGATTAAACCTGCCCGTCAGTATTGCAGGCTTAAACCCGACGTCACCGAACCGACGTCACTGAACAGACGTCACCGAACCGACGTCAACGATCCGTCAACAGGATTAAACCTGCCCGTCAGTATTGCAGGCTTAAACCCGACGACACTGAACAGACGTCACCGAACCGACGTCAACGATCCATCAACAGGATTAAACCTGCCCGTCAGTATTGCAGGCTTAAACCCGACGACACTGAACAGACGTCACCGAACCGACGTCAACGATCCGTCAACAGGATTAAACCTGCCCGTCAGTATTGCAGGCTTAAACCCGACGACACTGAACAGACGTCACCGAACCGACGTTAAGGATCCGTCAGTAACAGGATTAAACCTGCCCGTCAGTATTGCAGGCTTAAACCCGACGTCACCGAACCGACGTCACTGAACCGACGTCACCGAACCGACGTCATCGATCCGTCAGTAACAGGATTAAACCTGCCCGTCAGTATCGCAGGCTTAAACCCGACGTCACCGAACCGACGTCACTGAACCGACGTCACCGAACCGACGTCACCGAAGCCGAAGAGTCGCCGACTGAAGCCGTGCCGGACGTGCCGATCCGAACCAGTACGGGATCGACCGAGCCGAGCCGAAGTGTCGCCGACTGGTAGACGAACCGACGTCACTGAACCGACGTCACCAAACCGACGTCACCGAACCGACGTCACCGATCCGTCAGTAACAAGATTAAACCTGCCCGTCAGTATCGCAGGCTTAAACCCGACGTCACCGAACCGACGTCACCCCCGAACGTGCCGACCCGAGCGTGCCGACCCGAATTGAACGAAAATTTATAAAAAGGGACTTAGAAGATGGTGGTAACAAGGAGCCAAGGGGACACAGCAGAGATGGAGGAACAGCGCCGCATCCAGTTGCAGCAAGAAACGCGACGCAGGGACCAGGAGCTAATTGAACGAGAGCGCCAAAGAAGACTCTCACTGGACCCGCCGGCGTCACCATTCTCCAAGCCAGCAGCCACCAGCACAGCAGGACCTTCTGGGATTCAAGTAACAACAACTGCAGTTCAACGATTGGGATCACCAACCAGGTCAGTCAGGTCACAACGGTCGACCACTAGTGTAACCACGCGGCTACGGATAGTGGAACTGGAGGCAGCCGAGAAACTAGCCACCATAACAAGAAGGGAGTTGGAGCTGGAAGCGGACCTAGTCAAGAAACGACTAGCCGTTGAAGTGTCAGCTATCAACGACGATGAGAGCGTGCATGAGCCGGGACCCGCCCCTCCTCGTGAAGAACCACATCAGAAGGTGGATGAATGGCTGAGGACAAACCCCCTCAGCACACGGGGGGAGGAGGCACGGGTTGAAGAAGGAACTCACGAAGAACAGAAACAGCTGCGATTCGAAGTTCAACGTGCGAGATCGCTGACTCCGACAAGGAACAGGAACAGCATCGAGCACCTGGCAGCCACGTTAGAGAAGATGGCGAGGCCCAGGCCTCGACACATGGACCTGCCAACGTTTTCCGGAGCGGCCAACGAGTGGTTGCCGTTCAAGGCAGCAGTACGAGACACGACCGGTATGTACCAGATATCAGCAGCAGAAAACATCCAGCGACTGAGGAGCTGCCTCAGGGGAGACGCAAGAGACGCCGTGGCAGCCCTTCTGCATACGGCCACAGATCCAGATATCATAATGAAGACCCTTGAGCAGTGCTTCGGAAGACCCGAAGTAATCATCGACAAAGCGCTGGAAGACCTCAAGAAGCTGCCAAAACCGGGTGCATCAGCGGCCGAACTCAATAGCTTCGCGATCAAGCTGCAGAACATCATCTGCGTGCTGACAACGATCGACCGAAGAGGATACTTATTCAACCCCCTGATGACAAGAGAAGTGTTGGACAAGCTGAGCCCGCATATCCGATCCCGATGGTGCGACTACGCCTACGATCATGAAGGGACAACGGACCCAGAGATTGTCGTCATGTCTCGCTTCCTGATACGCGAAGCGGACAGAGCATTACGGTACACGTACGCTCCGGCTACGTGCGCTGCGCCACAGAAGAAAGAAACCAGGCCAACCATAATGCTGAAGAAAAAGGCGAGCGTGTTCAACACTACTGCAGGAGCGGAAGAACAAAGTGATAAGTGCCCCAAATGTGAACAAGCTCACATCCTGACGCAGTGCCCCAAGTATAAGGCGCTAGCGATAGAAGAACGTTGGAGGTTCTTAAAAGAAAAAGGGATATGCTTCAAGTGCATCCAGAGGCGACACAGGCGCATAAGCTGCAAAGCCAAACTATGCGGAGTGGATCAGTGCAGCCGACCACATCATGCGACCCTCCATCAAGTGAAGAAGGAAGATCCAAAGCCAGCGGAACCACCAAAAGAGGAAGCGGTCATGTCAATAGCGCCGCGCCTGGCTGCTGGATCAAAAACAGTCCTGCTTAAGATGTGCCCTATCGTCATGGCCGGACCACGAGGGGAGGCGAGGACATATGCTCTCCTGGACGAAGGAGCCACCATCACCCTCGTCGACAAGGACCTGGCGGAGAGCATCGGAGCAGTAGGACCGTCGCAACCACTTCACCTAAACGGGGTCAACATGTCGCAGCAAGAAATGGAGAGTCAGCTGGTGAACGTGCAAGTCAGAGGGCTGAAGAACAATGACAGCTACAAGGTCAGAGCGAGGACCATGAAGGACCTTCGACTGCACCAGCAGTCTATTCCAGACACGCTATTGGACTACGAGCATCTAAGGGACCTGACACCAGAAGAGGTGTGTTATGAGAAGGCGCGCCCCGGGCTTCTAGTGGGGACAGACCACTGGGAGTGCATCGTGTCCCGCGAGCTCCGAGTCGGCGGCCCTAACCAACCAGCCGCATCAAGAACACTGCTAGGATGGGTGGTGCACGGAACAGCACCACGCAACGCCATCTACCAAGAAGGGAACGTGCTGCACATCTACGAACCCGACCGAACGACGGGAGCGTGCAGCCAGGAACTCCACGACTTAGTCGAAGGCCATTTCAAGATTGACTCACTCTGCATACAGGGGAAGCCGAGAATCAAGGAGGCGGACCTACGGGCCATCGAGATAGTCGAGACAACCACAAAGAAGACTAACGCCGGGTATGAGATAGGACTGCCATGGCGACGGGACGACGTCACCATGCCGCCGAGCTACGGGCAAGCATTCCGACGGCTGAGAAGAATCGAGCAGAAGATGGACGCAGATGCAGAGTTCGCGGTCGAGTACTCCAAGCAGATCGCCAACCTGTTGGACAAGGGGTACGCGACGCTGTGCGACGGATCTGAAGAGAGCAGCGCCATCTGCTGGTACCTGCCACACTTTGCCGTGCAAAATCCGAACAAGCCCGGCAAGCACAGGCTGGTGTTCGACGCAGCAGCGAAGAGCAACGGCGTGTGTCTGAACGACGAACTGCTGGAAGGACCCGATCTACTACTGTCGCTGCCAGGAATCCTCTTCCGATTCCGAGAGAAGGCGGTGGCGATCACAGCGGACATACAGGAGATGTTCCTAAGGGTCAAGATCAGGCCGGAAGATCAACCAGCGCAGCAGTTCCTGTGGAGGGGCAACGAACGAGAACAGCCTCCGAAGAAATACAAGATGATCAGCATGATCTTCGGCGCCGCAAGCTCCCCGTACATGGCCCACTACGTTCGCAACCACAACGCGGATGTATACGGGCAGGAGTGTCCACGTGCGCTGGAAGCCATCAAGAGGAGTCATTATATGGATGACCTAGTGGCCAGCTACGAAAATACCGAGGAAGCTTGGAAGACGGTCGAAGAGACAAGAGTGGTACACGCACACGCGGGATTCACGCTACGAGGATGGAGCTCCAACGACAAGACGGTGCTACGCGACGTGCCTACGGAGCTACACGCCACCTCTCCCACACAACTGGGGGGAGAACAGCCCGAGAGCAAGATCCTGGGGCTGTATTGGAACGCGGAACGAGATGAGCTGGGATTCAACACATCGATGAATCGAGTTCCAGCCGAAGTACGATCAAGAACCCGCGCACCGACCAAGCGTGAAGCCCTCAGCGCTGTAATGTCCATCTACGACCCGCTGGGATTGCTGAGCCACTACACCATACGATCGAAGATAATACTGCAGAGCTTGTGGCGACTCCAAATAACGTGGGATAAGCAGGTACCGGAGGAAGAAAACGAGCTGTTCGCGTCTTGGCTCGCCCACCTGAACGAGCTCACCCAGCTTCGACTGCCGAGATGTTACCTGACGAAGAAGTATGAGCGCATCGACCTACACATCCTGTGCGACGCCAGCGAACAGGCCTACGCGACCGTGGCCTATTGGAGAGTGAAGAACGTCGATGGAAGCGTGAACGTCACATTGGTGGCCGCCAAGGCCAAGGTAGCGCCTCGTCGGGTCCAGACGATACCCCGTCTGGAGCTGCAAGCAGCGGTCATCGGAGCAAGACTGGCCGATACCATCAGGAAGGAGCATCGCATCGACATCGGCCAGACGACCTACTGGACGGACTCTACGACCGTGGTACACTGGATTCACCACGACGTGCGACGATACACGCCATTCGTCGCGCACCGGCTAGGAGAGATCGCCGAGCTGACCAAGAAAGAAGAATGGCGCTGGCTGCCCACAGCTAGCAACATTGCCGACGATGCCACCCGGCTTGTCGACACAGCCATTAATGAAACAGACCGTTGGTTCCAGGGGCCGGACTTCCTGTTCCTACCTGAAGAACAGTGGCCCACGGCGACGGCGAACGAACAAGAGGATGAAGAGGTCCTCCACATCACCGAGAAGGCGGAACAAGACAGCTGGCTGCCAACCCCAGCCCGTTTTTCCAAATACGAGATTTTGGTAAGGGCTACCGCGCGAGCAATCGCCTTCACCGACATCTGCAGGAAGAAAGCAACAGCGATGGAACATCGTCATATCCAGCGCGCCGAGGCCGAGCTGATAAAGCAAGCTCAAGAAGACAGCTTCGGGGATGAATTAAAGAAAATCCGGTCTGCTCGTCCACTGATGAAGACGAGTCGATTGTATCGACTGGATCCAGTGCTGGAAGATGGTGTCCTGAAGGTGCGAGGCCGTATCGAGGCCTCTTCCGCGCCGACCGAAACAAAGCGACCAATCATACTGGATGGCCGCCATCAGTTAACCAAGCTCCTCGTTCTGCGGGAGCACTGCGCTGCGGGTCACGCCAACAGGGAGCGCGTGACGAACGACCTACGGCAGCGGTACTGGGTCATCCATTTGCGACCCACGGTACGCGCCGTAGAGAAAAACTGCGCCTTCTGCCGGAGACGCCGAGCAACGCCGCAGCCACCAGCTACAGGGGACCTGCCACACGCCCGCCTTGACCCGTTCCACCGCCCGTTTACTAACTGCGGGGTGGACTACTTTGGGCCAATGATGGTCAAGGTGGGGCGCCGCCGAGAGAAGAGGTGGGGCGCACTTTACACGTGCCTCACTTCCCGCGCCGTGCACATCGAGCTCGTCACATCACTCTCCACCGACTCAGCAATCATGGCGCTGAGACGTATGGCTGCGCGCAGAGGCTGGCCAAGGCTGATGTACTCCGACAACGCGACCAACTTCCGCGGGGCAGATCAAGAGCTTCGCAACGCCTACACCGAGTGGATGCCTGCCCTGCAAGACGAGGGGCTACTGCATCGAATGGAGTGGCGCTTCATACCTCCTGGCGCGCCCAACCAAGGCGGCGCGTGGGAGCGAATGGTTCGCTCCGTGAAGACAGCTCTCAGCGTCACTCTGCGAGAGAAGGCACCGGCAGAAGAAGTCCTGAGAACTCTACTAACAGAAGCCGAGTTCTCCATCAATGCAAGACCGCTGACCCACGTCAGCGTGAACCCCAGCGACCCGGAGGCCCTGACCCCAAACCACTTCTTGTTGGGGTCATCAGACGGGCTACCGACGACGGGACCCTGCGACGAGGCCGACAGAAGAACATGGCGAGTTAGTCAAGCACTCGCTGACCACTTCTGGCGACGCTGGCTACGCGAGTACCTTCCCACCCTGGTACCTCGCGGCGAGCCACAGAACGACGTGCGACCGATGCAGGCTGGCGACGTGGTCCTCGTGGTCGACAACACGCTGCCCCGGAACACCTGGCCGATGGGAGTCGTCGAGCGCACACACCGCGGACCAGACGGCGGCATCCGAGTCGTCGAGGTGCGCACCAGAACCGGCACCTTCCGGCGTCCCGTGAGCAAGCTCGTCGTCGTGATGAAGAATGAAGAGGCTACGCGGGCTGCGCCGGGGGGAGGAATGTAACGGACGCCGAGCATGTACCTGCACATATGTGTAACGGACGCCGAGCATGTAATATACATATGTGCAGGACGTCCAAGGATAGTTATAAGTAGTAATATAAGAACCCTGTAATGATCGTACGTAATTCTAGGTCAAGTCGAGAGCAAGTTTGGACTTGACAAAACGCGTCAGAACTTGTCCGAACTTGTCCGACATCGAGACGCCATCCGCTTGTCTCTGATTGGTGGACCTAGGATTGCGTGCGATCACCATTTTGATTCCGAACGTGTATTGGATGACATGTTTTTAATAAAACACGATACCGCCGCTATTTGCGCTATCGTAGATTTATATAAGTATAGGGCGATCTTATTCATTTGTTGTAGTCAGTCGTAGTCATTCGTAGTCATTCGTAGTCATTCGTAGTCATTCGTAGTCATTCGTAGTCGATCATAGTCGTTTGTCGTCGTTAGTAGTTTGTAGATCAAAGTAAAACAGTGTCGTAGTTCGAAATAAAACAGTGTGGATCGAAGTCGATCAAATCCAGTTAAGCTCTCTCAGTGTATAACGTATAAATAAACAAGAACGAATCAAACCAAGACATCTTTTATTGGGGAAATCCTGAAAAGAAAGAAAAATCAATACAGTCCACTTCAAAGTAGGTACTTGTATAGTTAAATTCCGAATACTTCTTGTTTGTTCCATATCTAATTTAGGGCCCGAATCTCGAATTAAAAATAGATTTAGCTCAGGTTCGCACGGGCGATTTTATAATGGGACGATTTCTTATAGCGCACTAGAATTTTAACCCTCGGTAGTGAGCTGAGTGTTGAAAATCCAACGGAGCGCATAAATAATCTCCCGTGCGTACCTGGACTTAACCAGATTAGTATGAAATCTGTCCTCTGTCTTAATTGAATCGAGATTCTTGCTTGGACATTGTTCTAGGATTCCACTGGGCCTAAGGAAACTCTTGAGAAAAACTTCCTTTATTCATTATTAATTAAAAAAACCGGCAAAGTGCGTGTCGGACCACGCACAATGGAGGGTTCCGTAGTTGGGATGAATTTATCCCAAGAACAAACTTAACATTGTTATTGAAAAACATATTCTCATACCTACGGAATGTATGATAAATCATGTTTTTCAAACTGCAAATTTAAGTTGGCTGATTTTTAAGCTTCGTGCAGCCTAGCGCGACGCGACACCGGTTATTGTTATACCGTGAAGTTTTCTTAGAAATTGTATTGTTCGAGTCGCGTCGCGCCGTCGCGTCGCGCTGGTCTGCACGAGCCTTTACTCGTTAACCTGTACAGCCTACTTAGCTCTGATAGTTTACCTTTTAATTTCGTTATATATTATTCATTATATACAGTCGCGTCGCGCTGGTCTGCACGAGCCTTTACTCGTTAACCTGTACAGCCTACTTAGCTCTGATGGTTTACCTTTTAATTTCGTTATATACTATTGCTGTGAATTTTTTCACTAATCCATGTACAACCATTTACCTAGCAGAGGGAGGGAAAAAAAATCTTGATTTATTTTACCACTTTGTCGGCATGATTAATATGTATACATATGCCAAATTACAGCTTTTTAGTACTAACCGTCTCTGAGCTAAACTGCGGACAGACAGACGGACATGGCGAAACTATAAGGGTTCCTTGTTTACTACGAAACCCTAAAAAGAAACCCGACTACTAAAGGACCGTGGTCAATTCTAGGAAAATACGTTGCGTAAGAAAATATCTCAAATATATATATTTTAGTTGCGAAGGTTCCCAAATGTGTGCGCGTTTATACGGACACAGTGTCTTGTGTGTGTGTGTAATAGAAGACGCATTGCACACGAACGAAAATTGGACATTGACAAGCCTTCATATACAGGGCTGCACGCACAGATAATTTTATCAATATCTACATAAATATTGAGTATATATACGGTACAGTATGGTAGTATAATAGATACGAGTAAATAAAAATAGATAATAGTATACCACTCCATATGTACAACGGAATTTCTCAGTAGCAGCCCGGAGTCTGGATATGTGCTCAGTTGATAGCAATAGGCTCGCCCCCTTTAACATGGGACTTAAACATAACTGGCGAAATGTGGGTGTACTATAGGTACACCTCTGTCTAACCCTTCGAGGAATAGAGGCGTTATGTTATGTTAATATACCACTTTGTATTCGATCCAGTTTAGGGAAAAGAAGTTAACTCATAATGTCATTTCGAGAAGAAATTATCATTGATCACCACGCATGCTTTAGGCCCCTCGCCCACGGTGACTTATTGTAGCGATGCTGTCACGCGTTTTGTAAACGCGCTTCTGCATCGCTACTATCGTGCGTTAGTCGCGTTTGCAACGTGGGGCAGAAACGATGCAAATGCGCGGCTGTATCGATGCAAACGCACGACCGTTTTGACGACATCGGGGGAACGAAGGTAAGGGAACGGAGGGAGGGGTGCTGGGGAATGTGCCCTGAAGCGCGATAGCATCGCGATAGTAGCAGAATCTGGGCGAAGGTACACAGCCAGCGACAGCATCGCGGCTGTATCGATACACATGCGCGACAGCATCGCTACAAAAAGGTCACCGTGGGCGAGGCCTCTAATACGTGTTAACATTTTTCTATGTTATTAAATGACAACCAGGCCAGCGGTATCATATCTGCAGGGTCAAATAAAATTAGCTAGCATAACTCCGCAGGCGTGATTGGTATCAATATTATTAGTAACACATTGTTGTTACAAAAACCCTGACCGATCCGAAAAGGGCACATAGGTACTGCAATAACATTAACAAAAAGTAATATAAAAACTACTGTATATTTTTAGTGGTCATCGCCATTTAGAGAACTGCAATGCACAATTTCATCTCACATGCGTTGCTATCCCAGAGACATAGCAGAAATATTTCATGTGCATGTAGGTTATTACACAGGCATACCGTTCAAACCAAAACACAGCAACGCTGCAATGCGCAATTTCAGCCTCTAATGTCTAGGATGTTCCGAAAGTCTGACAACCAGTCTTACCAAGGGGTATCGTGTTACCTAGTAACTGGGTTGTGGAGGTCGGATAGGCAGTCGCTCCATGTAAAATACTAGTATTCAGCTGCATCCAGTTAGACTGGTTGAACTTAGAATAGTTGGGAAAAGGCTAGGTAGATCTTCGTCTTCTTTTAGAGTGGTTAGTGACTAACCTAGTGTCAGAGTTTTAAAGACGCCCATGGGCCTCTGACTTGGCTTCACATGCCGTCGAGAAATATGTCTCAGGCATGCCTGTTTCCTCACGATGTTTTCCTTCACCGTTTTTGAAGCAAGTGATAATATACTATAGGTACACCACTGCTACTTGAAGAGGAAAGTCCGAAAGGGATACCGTGGCCCCTGGGAACGTACAGGCAACTGAAGGAACACGGGTGGGTTTTAGTCAGTAAAAGTATGACACGCCCTCGCCCGCTCCGCCCAGAGCGGGAGAAGTTATTTGATAATTTTCCACCATAAAAAAAAGGCATGCCGGTTTCCTCACGATGTTTTCCTTCACCGTTTTTGAAGCAAGTGATAATTATATAATACGTACATGAATCCGAAAAGTCAGAGGTGCGTGGCTTGGGTTCGAAATCGAGACCTATGACTTGGCAGTCTGACGGTTACACCACAACCAGTATCACCACCGCTACCACGCGGGTGACCACTGAAAATCAGCGCTGTGCTGTGGGTCTCCATAGCACAGCATCATGCTGAGTGGAAGCCTTCTTGTCACAATCATGACGTGCCAGCAGCTGCCGACTATTTCTGTTTTGTGCTCGTTATTGTATTTAAATCTATTGTGTTTCATTTTCTTATTTTCTACTCGAGTTTATTATCTTTTTTTTATGCACGTGTTTCTGTGGCAAATAAACTTATTTTTCTTTCTTTTCTTTCTTTCTTTACCACCACCACTATCACTGCTACACAACTACGCTACATTGCTACTGCTAGGTAGATGATGACCATATAAATCGAAACACAGGAACGCAGCAATGCGCAAATCCGCCTATAATCTAGGATTCTTGCCACTATTTTCCTTTACCGTAAGTCAGAGCAAATACAATAAGCAACAATAATTTATTGAATTGATTTATTGTACAATAAGTGTTTGATTTGGTAGACCAACAAGGAGTTGCTAGCACAACTAATAACTTCGGCTGGTCCATTGGTCTTTACTTTATTAATACAATTGATCATAATTGGCTACAATAGTTATCGAGTCATTGATTCGGTATTCATTTGGAAAGGCATGTATTTCATCTAGCCTTAAATTTGTTCCATTTCGCTTTCCTAATAATATCAATAAGCACTCTGTCTGAGGCCCTTTGGCAACACACGTATTTCATGCCATGAAAAACTTTGGATTATCGGCCGTCAGGTACCACGGTCGTCAGTGTTGTATGGATTGCTATAAGGAAGTTTGTTGACGGACTCGTTTTTTCTACGGCGCGGTTCATACGCCGTACCGTAAAGAAACCGTGCCGTGTACAAAGCGCTTATTAATATAATGATTGCGCCTCTTTTTGTGAACCTCAAATAATTCCTAGTACCTGGTCGACCGAGCTCTGCTCTGGTGAAAATAGAGAATGTCCATTTAATAGTATAGGATAGTTACGTACGTTATTACAAATTCCATGCCACCATGATAGTAGGTACTTACTAATTGCATGCTGCTATGTCATGTTATTCTAAGGTAGCCATCTTGTTCTAAACTTTGGGCGCCCGAGCTCTCCTCGGGTGAAAATACGGAGGAAACGAATTTTCCCAGATATAAGACCTAGCTTGATCGATTTTTCGCCCCCATAAACCCTATATTGCAACTTTCATCGAAATCGTTAGAGCCGTTTTCGAGAACTCGATTACAAATATGTATATATACAAATAAGGCTCGTTTAATAGTGTAGGATTTTGGGATCTTATAATACCAAATAGCTAAGTAACTGCGACCAACTACTCGTAGTAGATGAACCGCTCGCCGGTCACTGCCGGGGCACTAGAGAATCAGTGAAATGTTTCGCTTTTGGAAATAATCTATCATAATGATTTACTGCAATTCTCTACTTAGTCTTAGTGTTCACCCAGTGGTCGAAATTCGACCATAATTCATTGAAATATCATGATTCTAAGGTAGCCATCTTGTGTCAAACGCATGGTAGTGTGTGTAATGTTCTTTTTATTAATTTAATTTATTTCTAATGTATATTATAAATGGAGGGACGGGGAAGCCTATGTTCAGCAGTGGACGTCTTTTGGCTGAAATGATGATATTATATAAAAAAAATTGCTTTCTGCACTCCTTCTCCATATAAACAAATTTCATACTCCTCCGTCCGCGTAATTTTCGTAAAAAGGGGTACAAAGTTTTTGCTTCACATATTAATATAATAATGCTGCGGCCGCATCTGCTTCTATCGTGACAAAACAATGCGTGCCGAAGCTTTCGTATATTTCGCTCGCTAAAAAGTTATCGCGCTAAAGTGGTGGTCATATTAGCAGCTTCGCCAAGTTTATTATGTACCGCCACCCGGGCGATAAGTGCTAAGCAGCCCGAATTATCGCGGCGATAACCGATAATGGTTGGTTTGCACATCTGCGTGTATCGTATCTCTGTCCTAAACTTCGTCACGATAGACGCAGATGCGGCCGCAGCAATACAGACATTATGTTTTTTAAATACGTATTCCTAAAACTTTTACGTTACAGCTTCGATGTAATTAAAAACTTATTTACATTAAAGTTAATCTAAATAGCACTAAAAAGCTTTATATCAGCATTGCCCACTAGTTTCAGCTCAGTACTAATAAAAGTAATCTCATTTATTTGTGTTTGGACGAGCTGGAATGAGTAAAATATTAATTTTGTGCGAAATATTTACTTTGTGACTTTGGATAGGCCAAAAACATTAGGCGACCGTCTCGTCACAAAATATAAAGCTACATTGGAAAGACGATTATTTTTTGTTAAATTCGCAATAAAGCTTGATAAACCATATCGCCCTGTCTACCTAAACATTTATTTAGGCAGACAGATTGATGAAATGTAAAGAACAAAAACGTTTTACGTGAAAAATCAGGATTCCGTCAGCGTTTGCTCGCCGAAATTAAATGAAAATTCCGTTCCAGGGATCAAGGTAATGTCGGCTCCTTATATTCATTACCAAACTACTCATAATATATTGTTCGTTAACTATACTTGTTTGTTTATGAGTTTAATTATATTACATTTCTTGAGAACTTCATTAAAATAAGGGATGGCGACCCTTAGCCATACTCCGTTTATTATAAACTCTATTCTTGACAGCTGTTGACGATATTCTACGTGACTTTACACACAGCCGGGCCGGGGCCGTATTTTTTAGGTTAATTAAGTATGCGCCACGGATAAATAAATAATAAAGTTTTGACAGGCCGCATAACCTTTTTTTCCAGCAAACACAACATAATTTTAAGATTAAAAGACACCCGGGCACAGGCTGCTTATAAATTTTACTGAATTATTAAATAGTCCTGCTTTAGGAATATTGATTAAAATTCTATTAGGTATATTTTCAAATACGATTCATAATTTAATAAGTAGCAGTCTGTGACAAAATGAAGGTTCTTTTTTTTGCTTATTTCCTCAAGGGAAAACAAAGGTACCTATTAAAACATACTACCTAATTTGCGGTATATATTCTTGACTTTCAAATTGTTGATAAAGCAAATACTGAGTTACTTTTTAAATGTACCTTTTAGCTGAAGTTACTGACTGAAACAATTACTTAGTTTAATGCTTACCTTTGAGGTACCTAAATGCCTGCGTGTTTTATTCCTACATATATATACCTATCTCTATTTATACACACTACAATATACAGGCATATTGAATTATTCAATATATCGGCTACTAATTGGATTTAAATTACTCGTCGACAACGGTGTCGTACAAATATCTGTTATCAAATGATTTGATCGCATACTAATACAATGTAGGAAGCACTAAAATATTCATATATATATATATATATGTACTTGTTATATTGCTCGCGTCGTAAATCTATAATTTGGGCTACATTTAGCTAGTCTATTTATTGGAAGTTTTTTCCTAAACATTTATGTATGTTATACGATAGTTTTTCAATATTATTTCTTTTACAAAAATCAACATTATTATAACAAACCTCCTCTCTGTGAGAGATTATGAGGCCATAATTCTCCACGCAGGGCAAGTACGGGTTTATGGATGTCACATGTCTTCTAATGTTTGGTTCTAGGACATACTGTTTTCCTCACGCTGTTTTCCTTCATCGTTTTGAGAGCAGTAGTGATGATATAAAGTACACGAATTAATGTACGTGGGTAAAACTTACGACCTACCACTCGTAAGTCATTTAATTCCGTAAAACCAAAGTCTGTAATGTTGTCTTCAGTAATTCTATGTTATAAAAATTTACTTATTCTAGATTATTAAAGATAAAGTTGTACAAGTGGTTGAATGAGTATAGCTTCTATTGCTTAAAACAATTTATGTACAAAAAAAAAAAAAATGTTCGTTGCAACATTTCCAAATACCCTCAAATGCATGCTATGTTTTATCTTAGCTAAACATGTTTGTGCCATTATAATTAAATTTTAACACCACTGTATACCATGTTTTATGCAAATAAGTGATGTATTTATTTATTTAAAAGTCGGTGCGTTATCACTGGGGCAGCACTGAACTATTACTCTCTGCTCTATCTCATATTAAATAAAACAATTAAACTATCCAACTTCTAATGGTCACACAACAGCCAATCCGTGCTTCCCGAACGATACCATCTTCTTTATCTCCCCACTACTTCCACCCCTTTTACAAGCGATAGATCGAGATAACAGCTTCTTACAACACAAAGTAACTACATAGCCTTGTGTTTTTAGCAAAACTTAAGCTCCCCTAGTGTTGTGTGGCATGTGTAAATTCGTAAGACGTCCTCTCACAGTGTATGGTAAATATTTAATGTCCACTGTGGAGTCTACTTTGCATATTACGTGGTGGTAGGTAAGGCCCTTTGGCTCACGCTCCATTTTCGAGCATTGCTCAGCGTTCTGATAGCTAAATGTCCATAATTTAGCAAAGTTGAGCGTCACTAATTATCTTTTGATGTTGATGTATTGTTTGCCGTTTATTTGTCGATGTTTTGCTCGAATATTGTTTTGATGAAACTTTGTTTTGGTTTATTATTTTCAATAACGAAATGTTTTGATCGAGTATTTGACTAATTATAGGGAAATTATTTTGTATCATTGTTTATTTAAGGTACCCATCTATTTAATGCACATCTCCTGTCATTATTAAATGGTTAAAAGTCAATGTAAAATTGCAATGCAATGCTTAGATGTAAAAGGTAAACACGCTAACATGTAACGTGACTCATATCAATGGGAACCGTATTACCCAGTGACACAGTTTGTGGAGGTCAGATAGGAAATCGCTCCATGTAAAATACTGGTATTCAGCTGCATCCGGTTAGACTGTAAGCTGACCCCAACATTGTTGGGAAAAGGCTAGGCAGACGATGATAACGTAACGCGAGTTACAAAAGGCTTTGAGATTGGCTGTTTTCATTCCTTTCGTTTTATTAGCTCTACTAATCAAGTTGTTTAGTCCTTATTCATAACATAACTTAACATCACGCCTGTGTTCCCCCAAGGGTAAGGCAGAGGTGTACCTATAGTACACCCACATTTCGCTATTTATGCAGAAGTCCTATGTAATAGGGGGCGAGCCTATTGCTATTAACCGGGCACAAATCCAGACTCCGCGCTGCTACTGAAATATTCCAGATGGAAAACCCAAATAACGCTTTGGAATCGAACACCTGAGAATCGAACCCAGAACCTCATGCTCAGCAGTAGCGCTTGCGACCACTGGACCAACGAGGCAGTCTCCTTCTCCTCCTAGATTTTATTCTGCATGCAATAATAATAATATTATGTAAAGTTATATCACGTTCACGTAATCACGTTCTCGAAATGGCAACTGTTTCGATGAAAGTTGCAATATACAGGTTTACGGGGGCGAAAAATCGATCTAGCTAGGTCTCATATCTGCGTTTTCTCCTTATTTTCACCCGAACAGAGCTCGGTCGCCCAAAGTTTCGAACAAGATGGCTACCTTAGAATAACATGACATGGCATCATGGAATTAGTAAGTACCTACTATCATGGCAGCATGGAATTAGTAAGTATCTTAATAGATGCTGCCAGGATAATTCCTGGCAGCATGGAATTAGTAAGTATCTGCTATCATGGCAGCATGGAATTAGTATAAACTATCCTGTACTATTAAATGAGCATTTAAAAAAAAACTATTTTCACCAGAGCAGAGCTCGGTCGCCCAGGTACTAATAAATAAATAAAATTAAATAAACCGATGCCTACATTTGGTATGCTCTAAATGACATGCAAAAAATATTACATAATCCTCCTATTCTTTAACCCCTTAGAAATCAAATGCAACTGAATACGATACACTCGGCTCGTCTTCTACATAACTATGAAAACTCAACTAGTAGATATACCGAAAACCTAACAGGCTTTCAGTGTGCTGTCTGCCCGTGACTACTGACATAGATATTCGCATGACAGCCATCAGAATGTAGAATACAATACGATATACAATAACGATACCAGTACCGCCAATTTATACAGGGTGAATTTAAAAGTACCGGTATTGGTATCTACGGTTTTTAGTTCTATGTAGAATGTTTTTCGTTTTTGATGTAGGTACTTATATCATTTTTTATACGAGTGATTTTGTTGCTAGGCTGCTAGTAATCCTTTTTTTTCTGGTATAATTCTAACCTGTTGTTAGGTATTTATTGATGAAGTTTTCAAACAAAATATTTTGCTTATTTCTCAAAGTGCTTTAGAAAAACCAATGGCAAATACATTGGAAAAGCTTAGTGAGTCTAGAAAAACATATCATGAACTCTATGAAAAATAAGCCGATCATATTTTTTATGTATTTGTTCGAACATGAGTACAAATACACATAAACACACATGAGTACGGTTTTTACGACGAAACGGTTTTTTTAAAGACCGATGAAGACCGAGCAATATTATAATGTTCAGTCCCGAGTGTAAATATACCTTATACTGTAAGAAAAACGCTTTTGAAATTGGTGTAACTGTAAGGCTTACAGTTACAAAAAATTCAAAAGCCTATTTCTCGTGAAAAAAATTGGGTCATTGGCAAAACACTTTTTATTTCATAATAGTAGGTATGGTTTCGAGAAGAATATAATATTCGTAACAACATAAAATAATCAAACAATACTTTAATCACTTATGAATCTTGTATAAGTGCGGTATTGCTCGTGACTATACTTTGCAAGCACTCACACGCAGACACAGTGCAAAGACTACAAAAGATTAAAAAAACAAAAGAAGGCCACGCATTACAAACAATCTTCGATTCCAACCGTAGGCCCATTTGTTTCTTTCATTTGGTTCTGCATGCCCACAAATAATAGTAGGTGTCGGAATTGGTGTAGCGCTACAAACTTCTTTTGGGGCGTGGCCAAAATCGGAACTAACGCCGCCATCTTGTTATTCAATACATTTCACAAAACAATTGCACTAATATTTACCAGCGGCGCCCCCCTGTCAACGTCAATCAAACGCCAAAAGATCCTTGTACAGACCGTTCACTATAACTAGTCCCTTGCTGTCATGTTGGCACCATTGCTTCTAAGCTTAGTTTCATAGTTTCAATACTAATGGAGTTCAAAATGGTGACTGCCAGAACATTGCTACAAATTGCGTCACGGGATAAGTTTTAGCGAACGCACAGTAGTAGTGTAACTCAATCAATCAAACTGCCTATCCTTTTCCCAACTATGTTGGGGTCGGCTTCCAGTCTAACCGGATGCAGCTGAATACCTTCATTTTACATGGAGCGACTGCCTATCTGACCTCTACAACCCAGTTACTGAGTAACACGGTACCCCTTGGTAAGACTGGTTGTCAGACTTTCGGGCTTTTGACGACACGTAACGACTGTCAAATATCCACGAATGACAGCCGGGACATCGGCTTAACGTGCTTTACGAGGCACGGAGGGGTCTCGGTATGTTAATATGGTCACCCATCCACGGACTGACCGTGGCAAGCGTAGCTTAACCTGATCGATCAATCCGTGCGGCTGTTATAACTTAGCCACGAGCCCCTCTAGTGTAACTATATTATTGAAATCTAACAACTAAAACAGTAATATTATTTCCAAGTGGCTTCAAGTAACTCTGCTAAGGTAAACAGAACACAACATACATAACTACCTCTTCATTCCCATCAGCCGTGAGTTGAAACTACGCACTAAATTGTTTTGAAGGACATCATTAACGGTTAACGTGTCTCTTGGGTCTCCTGTCGGGCTTCCACTTACATTTGCCTCATAAATCCTTTCAGTTAATCTTTTACTTGGCTGAGTGACCGAGTGATATGATATGGCTTCTTAAGTATAGAGGAAAATATCATAAGTAGTATCATTAGGTTTGTAAGCTACTTCGAAAAGGGCAAATAACAACTATTGTTAATCTATTTCAGAATAAAATCCTTCGTCGTCATCATTATCATCGTCGATAATCTGCGAGCTACCACTTCAATTTCATGTCTTGATTGACCGTTGCAAACAAACGTCAGTAGGAATTGATATAGACACCTTGATATGTATGTTAGTGATCATAGTTCAGCTCCAACATGTGTGATAGCGTAGTGGTGTGACCGTCGGACTGCCAAGTCATAGGTCTTGATTTGAAACCAAGACACGCACCTCTGACTCTTCGGATTCATGTGCATATTGTATAATTATCACTTGCTTCAAAAACGGTGCAAAAAACATCTTGAGAAATGCTTGAGAGATATTTCTCGATGGTATGTGAAGCTTAGTCAGAGGCCCATGGGCGGCATAAAAACCCTGACACCACGTTAGTCACTAACCACACGAAAAAGAAAGTAATTGTCAATATTGGAAAGGATAATAATAAAACACTGGCGATTCTTCTGAAATGGTAATAAGTATGTCCATTTCACTCCTTATTGTCCAATCGATAGCCACCATGCTTGTAAATTAAAAGCAGAATTTTAAATACCACCACTAAGTATTCAGACGTCTAAAGAGGTAGTTAAAACAATCCAATCTACTTACTAACTTGCTGAGCTAGTACAATTACTTTATGAACTTCAATAAAAGGCCCTTCAAGTAACCTCAATGGGCTATTACTACTTTTATTGCTAGTTATACAGCGTGCGCGGTCAGGTTAGATTAGGTCGCAGCACCGCTACCTCGGTGACGCCACGAGCTTAGTAAGTGACAGGATAGAAAATGAATGTGTTATATGCTCCTCTGGCTTTTATGCTGCCTTAGAACAGGATCAAGTTTTCATGTACACTGTTTACGCTCCTTTGTAAAATTCTCATTGTTTGTCTTATGTAATATTCTGTATATTGTTCTATGTGTGCAGTGATGTGTGAGCCAGAATTGGGGTTTGTTCGAAATTACTTGCTCGGATTCGGAAAATTGAAAATTATATAATTTGGCTGGTTAGAATAATGAACAACAATTTATATTTATTTGTCTAATTTTGTTTTATTTAATTTCAGGCTAAAAATACTGAAACATATTATAACTCCAAATATTTCAATACGTCAATTATTTGTCTAAGAGTCGCAGGCGCTACTGCTGACCTGGGTTCGATTTCTGGGGCGGGCAATATGTAATTGGGTTTTTCTATCTGGAATTTGTCAGTAGCGGTCTTGATTGGTGCCCAGTTGATGGCAATAGGCCCCCCGCACATGGGACCTATACATAACTGGCGAAATGTGGGTGTACTATAGGTAGATATTCCTCAGCCTTACCCTTGGCGGATTACAGGCGTGATGTTATGCTATGTAATTTATCTCCCTTTTATCTATCATTCCAGTTGTGATAGTGTGGTCTCTTTTATTATTTTATAATTCTATACTATTTAATTAAATTTATACTATTTACAGGGTTTTAGACAGACGGTTGGATATACGAAAATGACGGATCAGTGGGGCCGTCTGCTACATGTTAAGGCCTAATAACAAGACCACACGGATTTTTTCAAATAACTTTTTAAAATTTGATGCTCAAACTTTAAACGTCAATAACTTAATTTAAAAATAACAACACCGGCAAGATTTTTTTTTTCATCTTGATTAATTGTAGAATCCAACTTAAAAAAAAAATGTTTTGCTTGTATATAATTAACTTCACTTTTCGCAAATGTAGTTCTGTTAAAAAAGGCCAATGCAGTTAAAATTGGCGAATTTTTCTAGTTGTTTAAAGCATAGAAAAAGAAATTCTGCATATTGCACCGTTAGAACGGGCATGACCTAAAGATGTTTTCGTAAAATTAGAACTGCTCTATAACTTTTTTTTAACGCAGTTCAAAGTCGTGCTTTCGGTATTTATTTTTAATTTAATTTGTTTGTAGTTTAAGGGCTCGTATTTAATTTTCTTGAAATCATCTGCATCAGATACGATTTTATAACATTCTACAGTTATTCTAGCTGAAAAAAAAAGTGTTGCCAGCTTTGTTATGTTTAAATTAAATTATTGACCTTTGAAGTTTGAGCAACGACGAATAATGAATAAAATATTTAAAAAAATCATTTAAAAATAAATCTTGTGGCTTGGGTCTTGTATTTGCGCCTAAACACGTACCAAACGGCCCCACGGATCCGCCATTTTTGTATGTTCAACCGTCTGCCGAACCCCCTGTATATTTGTAATCACGTTCTAGAAAACGTCTCTAAAGATTGCGATGAAAATTGCAATATAAGGGTTTACGGGGGGAAAAATCGATCTAGCTAGGTCTCATATCTGGGAAAACTCTCCGTATTTCCGCCCGAGCAGAGCTCGATCGCCCCAAGCTTAGAACAAGATGGCTACCTTAGAACAAAGATTACTATAATATAACGGAAATAATGACATGGCAGCATGGAATTAGTAAGTACCTACTACCATGGCAGCAAGGAATTAGTAAGTACCTACTACCATGGCAGCATGAAATTAGTAAGTACTTACTACCATGGCAGCAAGGAATTAGTAAGTACCTACTACCATGGCAGCATGGAATTAGTAAGTACCTACTACTATGGCAGCATGGAATTAGTATGAACTATACTATAGTATACTATTAAATGAGCATTCTGTATTTTCACCCGAGCAGAGCTCGGTCGACCAGGTACTGATTTATTAAATCTTCCTAAATCTTTCTTATCTTACCTATAGGTACTAACTGAGTAGGTTCTCAGCGATAAAACGGTGCAAATGTATGGAAATATTATACACATGACATTACTTAATATTATGTAATCAAATAGTACCTATGTCTTCAAGAAATATTAGGTTTCAATATGATTTGGAGGTGCGTGGGAAGGAGCCAGCTGTCTCAATTGTTTTTCTAACGCCCCCAAATAATTTATACAGATATTTTATTCAATTAAACGACGCAGAAATGAGGCTGTATTGTTTGTGACCTCAGCCTGATTTTGATTATGGTAACAAATACAAATCAAAGGGAATATCTTACTTACAATGTTAGTTATTTAGTTGGTCGGCATTATTTACGATTAATAAGTCATAACATAAAGTTTTTCTGAATAAATTTATCAACCAATAAGCACTGGCGTGGTTTCAAGTACTCAAGCCCAATTAATTTCACTCTTAGCAGACTAAGATCTTATAAAACCGAGTAAATTGACTTGAAAATTATTTTTGCTCTCTGAAATAATATTAAGAAAATATCATGAAAGTTAAGCACTTTCGACGTACACATATTTCTTCAAAAGATTTTAGTTAAATGATCCGCGCACTGAACGCTCCCATTAGCCGTAGAATGGCGCCATTTTGAAAGAGTGATACTTAGTTCATCTAAAGCTACATCAATATATTATCGTTAGTGCCATTGACAATGCCAAATATAACTGTATAAAACTACGTACTGTAGCAGTGGTACTTCAATGAAAGAAATCTTTGGAATTCAAAATAAAAATTGTACGTAGAATCGTTTTACGTTTTTATATTTTTCTGCCTTCTTAATACAAAATTGTGCTTGTCTCATAATTATGCCATCAACTTATAAACTACTAGCTGTGCCCCGCGGTTTCACCCGCATAAGTCTTGATTCCGTGGAAATATCGGGATGCCAAATTTCATTCAAATACGTTCAGCCGTTTTAGCTTGAAAGTGTAACAAACAAACAAACTCATTTTCGTACTTATAATATTATTACTACATGCGCCCCGCAGTTTCACCCGCGTAAGTCTTGATTCCGTAGGAATATCGGGATAAAAAGTATTCTATGTCCTAACTCAGGTTATGGTTTACCCGTGAGCCAAATTTCATCCAAATACGTTCAGCTGTTTTAGCGTGAAAACGTAACAAACAAAAAACCAAACAAAATAATTTTTAATATTAGTAAGCATTAGGATTCATGTAGGATTGCATGGTAAAACCATTCAGGCTGAAGGCTCTTACAGTACAATACTTGTGAAAACCAAATTTTTAAGCAAGTCTTAGTAGCTACACAAAAATATGATGAATGAAATGCTAAAAGCTGTTTAGCTGTTCAGTGATATAAACAAAAATTATCGATTCGTGTCTCGTGGCGTTGCCTCAAACCTCTGTACTCTATGTTCTTAATTTGAAAGTTTATGAATATAAATGAAGCTCACATAAATAAATAAATTAAATAAACATTTAACACTGCACCATAAAAAGCCAATAAATCTTCCTAATATAAGGGACTTTCATAACAATTACGTTTAAAAACGACTAACTGAAAGTTCATTTTAAGCTAAAACTGAACAACTTCCTCCATGGAACCAACATCGGAGTCGCAAAAAAATATCAACTGTCCCATACAAACTCTAACTCGTTTATTTATTTCAAATAAACCAATTACAGGCACTTTTGAATTGTCAAGTCAGAAAGATGAAGCTAGTTGCCCATTCCAAAGCGTAGTAGGTTCCTATGGAGAAGAACGGTCAAGACACTCCACGGACACTCTTTTAAATCATAATAATGTTACAAAATATTGGTTATATCATTCTTGTTGAAATCATACATGTGAGAACAATGTAACAAGACGCTAGTGCACGTTAAAAGCGTCTGTAATAAAAATATAACAACAATTCAAAATAATAAATTAATTAAATAAAATAAGCCATGGCAGCTAAGAGATGACCAGTCCCTACTGACCGCGCCCGTTCACGAACATGACGCATGGATCAGCACGATTCAGCTCAACCATTTTGAAGAGAACTTAATGATCCAACACACCCGCCACCACCAGCTGGACATTTGAGTGAGTATGACATTCTCTCAGCCGCCAGGGCTCATTCCAGCCAATGAAAGACATACCCAATAAATGTTAGTTTTTTAGAAGGTGGGTTTTTAATGGTCACAGTGCTCACACATGTGCTATACAATACTTCAATACCTACTCGATCCAAATGTAGGAGAGCTGATTATTTTTTTGCGATAACGATCTTGGTCCCATGGAGAAAGTAGTTCAGTATGATGGTCTGCACCACACCCTTAAATATGACCACACATTTGTGATACACGCTGTGCACGCACATACAACTAGGTACAATACTTGTGAAAAGCCCCTTTAATTTAGTGCCATACATTACTATTATTTAAGGATTAGAACCTTTACGCACGATGCGTCATGTTTACGCAGTAAACATAATACAAAGTTTAAACAATTGTTTCGACAAATCCTTTTGTAGTCCGCCAGAGCGCGACTATTTGCGTACATAATAGTGATGTAACTCATTCAAATTATTCGTCGAATGCGAATATGCCAAAGGGTATTTTTGAGAGGCAATAGTGCGTGAATGAGCTGCTGACTGTTACCTGTTTATTTTTAATCAGCATATTTCGAATGAAGCTTATAGTTTAATTAATTAATTTAATTGTTATTAGTGGCCTCGTATTTTTTTTTTATTGATAGGTGTTAAGGTTAACGCAAAATAGAAGAGTTTTTTTTCCAAACCTTTGTTTGTCAGTTCTTTGGAACTACACGCTCTGTCTGAAAACTCAATAATATGAATTTGGCTGCTATAAAGATACAAAAATGAATCTAGGAACTTGTTATGTAAAAAGCTCCTCAAAGTAGCATTAACCAGAAAACTAGAGTGCTTCGCACCTGAATCTGAACTAAATAACTACTTAACGAATACGCTAAGCTTAGTTCTACCAGCTGTGTGACTCAGGCCGCGTAAAAGTCGGTAAACAACAAACACCTCCCTCCTTACATCAACACCTGTAATCTATCAATTAACAAGTTTTACCGATCGGAAGCCGGAAAACAATATTGTTTTGCATCAAGCAATCAATCATGACGCCTACATTTATAAGAAAATTAACCTCAATTTTTTTACTAGGCTTAGTAGCTACTTACACAAAATGTTGATGAAATCTGTGAAGTTTCAGTACCTAACACATCATTATCATCCATAGGATGATTTTGGATTGCCCGGGGATAGGCACAAGATAAGAGAGGCCCTTATCTTGTTCCAATCCCCACGCTTTAAAAACATAAACTAAAAAAAAAAATGGAATCCTATTGTGTTTTTACAGACCTTGGACGTCAATGATCTTATTTAAAAGTTTATAAATATCCATAAAAGAAGTTTAGATTGATAATAAGCACATAAAAAAAATCATTTATCACCGCACCTTAAAATCCACTTAGGTATCTACCAAACAAATAACAATCTAGCCAATTTTCCCAACACCCACATTTAAAACCAGATTAGCTGATTACCGAGAACAGCACACAAACACTTATTCATTAACACAAATTACACGAAAATCTAAATATAAACCAGTGTTAACGAAATGACGAAACCGAAAACGAAGGCTGCTCACAACACCAGTCGTATTTACTTAGTTGATTTATTACATTAACGGAAGCTCCAGGAATTAGACACAGTTGCCTACAAGATTAATGACCAAGGATACAACAAATTTTATGCTTAGCATACTCCAGATTTGCATCCAGCTAAGTTGTAAGGGTTATAGATAATGTAGTTTAAAGTTAAACAAGTTCCTATGTGAACAACTCAAACAAAGAGGTTTATTTATTTATTTAAACTTTTCACACTCAAAAAAGTACAAAGGCGGACTTAATGCCAGGTTAGGTTTCCTGCTATGTAACGTATGGCATCCCATTTAGTAGGGTTTTAACTACTGTATTCATGACAGGGATGCTCACGGCTAAGTAATAACTGCTGCACGGATTGATCCGTCAGGCTAAGCTACGCTTGCCGAGGTTGGTCTGTGGATGGGTGACCATCTTTACATACCGAGACTCCTCCGTGCTTCGGAAAGCACGTTAAGCCGTTGGTCCCGGCTGTCATTCATGGATCTTTGACAGTCGTTACGGGTCGTCAGAAGCCCGAAAATCTGACAACCACTCTTACCAAGGGGTGTTGTATTACCCAGTTACTGGGTTGTGGAGTTTAGATAGGCAGTCGCTCCATGTAATATACTGGTATTTAGCTACATCCGGTTAGATAACACAATAAATAAATTTGGGAAAAGGCTAGGCAGATTGATTCATGACAGGGTAGAGGAAGCACGGCATTCCTGTCTACCATAAGTATGTATCCATAGTTATTTTTTTTTTTCATTACTTTCATTTCAAATAAAGGTAAGCACAGCACAGACATATTATCTCACCTTGTACGTATTGTATTGCAGTTATTTTATATCGGGCTTGTGTCCGCAACTCTACGTACAAGCGCGTATTTTTAACCGACTTCCAAAAAGGAGGAGGTTATGTATGTCCGCCGATTTCCTACCTACTATGCTTTGGTATGGGCAACTAGTTACATATTTTTTTATATTCCTTGACAATTTAAAAGTGTCTGTAAATGATTTAATTGAAATAAATGCTTTGAGTTTGCCCCGACGATTATGGTCTTGTTTGGTATATAAATTATAGCACCTAGATTAAGAGCGATTATCCTAAAAGTTGGCAAATAGCTGTCAAATATTTACCTGTTTTGATTAATTTAGCATTATTACTGTATGGAATTAAGAAATGCGGCGAACTAATGAACAAAAATATTTGAAATGCAATAATTAATATCGTAACACTGAATATTTCGTTTTAGATCTAAAAAGAGTATTTGGAAACTTTCCAAAAGCCTTTTTTACACCTCAAACACTTACAACATCAAATTCAGTGTTATAATTGCAATTCATTATTAATATTCTAGTTAGCTAGTTAGCCACATTCCATATTTCCATACAGTAATATTGCCAAATAAATGAAAACAGCGAAATATTTGACATCTATTTGCGACTTTGCCCACTTTCAGAATAAACGCTCTTAAAAATAAGAGAAACCATAGCTCAATAACCTAAATATTTCTGTAGACACTGTCTTCTTTAAAAGAAAGAAGAAGAAATATAGAAATAAACCTCCATTTAGTGTATAAAAATAATATAAGCCCTTGAATGCTGTTTTTTTTTGCGTTGTGGTATTATCGGTAGTAGTTTACAAAATGTCTCTTAGTTCATTGTGCCTCTTGGTAAAGGCCTCTTCTCACAACAACATAAACGATGGTAACTTACTATTAATTTTCAAGGATCTGCGGCAATATGTGCACGAGGCAGTCTGACCAAAAAAACCATGACTTAAAAAATTGAATTCAGTAACATTAGGACTGGCTTATGAAAACGATGTTTATTCAATTTCTGTGGCATCTTCGAATTATAAACAGTCTTCAATATATATAACTCACTCGCCCTTAATAGCTGTTGCTTTTGCAAAATTCTTGTCCAACCAAAGACTTTAATGAATAACAAGGAATATTCAAATCAGTGGTTCTGAATGCGTCTATAAGATTCGAGACCCTTTAGAGTTAATGATTTGGACTAAGGGTCGGTTGCGCGGCAAATTGTACAGAATTATTTATATGAGACCACTTACTTAGGACTGCGGTTTTCGCAAAAATAGGCTCGTCTCTCTCTTTGCTGGGCTTGTGAACGAGACGACTATAAAGGTCCAAATTACGAATAATATTGTATTTTAGTAGGTTCGTCAAAGTCAAATTATTTATTTCAATTAGGCACTTAAAAGCAAAGATTAAAATCGTAGGTTTGCCCTTACCGTACTAAGTCACGAGAAATAGTGTCTATGGGCGCCAAACCATTATTTGATTCTAATTTTGTTTTGATTATTTTGTACTTAATCTGACTTCCATGATATTTATTGAATTAATACTTGTATTTCGGGTCGAATTGATAAAAGTTAATATTATGTTACCTACTTCCTTTTGATTAATTTAAAATATTGTGGTTTCCGGATGATTTTATTTTAAGTGTCTGTTGGTATTAAGGATTTATCTTGACATCCGCTTAAATTATTTAAAATTTCCGTAAGACATAATTTGACTCACATATCCGCTTGATTTATGTAAATTGTTTCTGGCGGTAAAGTTTCGCGGTAAAGTTTGGCGGCAATGTTTGGCGCTAATTTTGTGTATAAATACTGTGGTAATACGAATGGAAAGACATTCTTTGTGAGCTGCTCGTGGAATAAACACCCTGAGTTGAAGTAACTTATTTTCTTTGTACTCTCTTAAAAATATTTTCCTGCTATTTCCTATTTCTGTGTATTTGTGTGATATATTGGTGCAAACCAATATGCGTGACTCTGGCAACGACGTCGACGATGCCCCGACATGTCCGTACTGAGAAGTGTGAGCTCGCACAATAATAATGGCATTTCCATGACAATCAAGTCAAGTCTCTGCGACATGACGTGCCAGAGATGTCAAAACGAAACAGAAACGCGACCTTTTGACATGGCAGGGCCAATCTACGAATCATTACATAAAAGGCACTTTTGAACGTCAAAGCTCACAAGACAATCGAATTGATCATAGTTGCTACTTCCAAAAAGTAGTTCGTATGGAGAAGAATGGGCAAAAAACACCATAGTTACTCTTTAAATAATTATCATCATCATCATTTCAGCCAAAAGACGTCCACTGCTGAACATATGCATAACATGGCCTCCCCCAAGATACACTTTAAATAATAACTCTAATAAAATATTCTACGATCAAAAATAGGTTTGTCTATTTGTGGTGATTACAGTGTTTTTTTGCTTACACCAATCCATTATAGCATTATATCAGAGGATTCACATACACACATATTTAGGTACGAATACCTAAATTGACAATACAGGAGTACATGCTGATATGCTGACGTAACTATGTAGTTAAACTATGATCGTTTTACAAAAAACAAAAGCCACACAACAAACGTTCCAAAATGTTAAAAAACAAAAACATTTTCACGCGAAAATAATATTATAACGTGGTTCGGAAACTATATTTCACAAACTAGTACACGATCGAGTAATATTTTTTAGTATCGAATAGTTTTAGTTTTTGGTTTTGTTGGTACAAAATTATGAAATTGTTGTGTGGTATATCACGAAGAACGCAGTGAAGTATTAATTGAATAGTTAACAAAATTTCATGTTGCCTCAGGTTATTTACCCCTTCATGGAAAGATTGAACAACTCTTTGCCCAAAAATTGATTGAAACTCCAAGAGATAACTCATAACATCACGCCTGTAATTCCCGAAGAGTTAGGCAGAGGTGTTCCTATAGTACACCCACATTTCACCAGTTATGTTTAAGTCCCATGTAATAGTGGGCGAGCCTATTGCCATTAACCGGGCACAAATTCAAACCCCGGGCTGCTACTGGGAAATTCCTAATGGATAATCCCAATATCACTTTGCCAGACCTGGGAACCGAACCCAGGTCCCCATGCTCAGCAACAACAATCGATTTGGAAGTATATAGAGTTCCAGAATCTAAATACTTTCAAATCGACTTGGAAGAACCCAATTTCCAAATCGACTTGAAAGTATATAGAGTGTGGAACTCTATAACATTTCCAAGACCATTGAGAGCGTCCAAGGGCAACTGATAGAAATCCGACGACTGACGAAACACGAAGTTTGCCGAGGGATATTATGAAAATAGTTGTACCGTACGTATTCGACGAAAGCGTTCTATTGGTTGAGTACTCCGTATGTATATTATAAATACATCTATATGTAAGGCTCCATAAAGGAAATTTAATTTCCGGGCTGAAGGGTGTATACCCCTAATGTCGTCTGAATTAAAATTCTAAAAGGCAATACGATACCAGTGTGTAATAAACAAAGTATTTTGACAGATTTATTTAGTCCAAAAATTATTCAAAACGTGCCTATATTGCCTTTAATATTATATTTTATTTTTAACGCTAGCGTTACTAATGGTTTTGCTTGCTGCACACATAGCGTGACAACCATAGAAACGGGTTTTATCGACGGAAGAATAGACAAAATGACAGATGTGATTGTTTATCTATGATTTTGTCTATTCTTCCGTCGACAAAACCTGTTTCTATTATGGTCATGTTAAGCGTGCTGGTGACAAAATGATTAAGTATACATTCGTTTCGCTCGCGACTCAGCCCGCGTGAATTTTTTGTTTTAACATAATTATATATCCTAAATATATCGTATAACACTCGGCTATACTGTAACTTCCCATTAGTGAAAGAATTTTCGGAATCGAACCAGTAGTTCCGAAAATTTTCCCCTACATAAAACTCGCATACCTCTTTATATTATTAGTATAGATTACTTAGTATTCAGTACTCAATAATAGAAAATGCTCATATGGTCCATTTTTCGCCCCCGTAAACCCCTACATTGCAACTTTCATCGAAATCGTTAGAGCCGTTTTCGAGAACGTGATTACAAATATATATAAATACAAAAATTGCTTGTTTAATAGTATAGAATTCTGACTACCAACCTGCCATAATTTGTGTTTTGTGATTCAAATTAAATAAAAACCCAACGATAAACTATTTAATGGGACCACAGAAAGTGTTTTCTGTCATTTGAGTAAACAGTTACAAACGCGAACAGAAAGAACAAGTCGAAAACAACAGTTGAACTAACTCGTAAAAACTATTTAAATACCTACAGTATAAAACAAAACAAGATATTCAGACAGTATACCTATAGCCTAAAGGATGAAAAGGTATTTATTGTGGCCGTGCCTTTATTGCCTTTGATATTTTATAGCCCATTCAGTATGAACAAGCTAATATATTGTATGAATAGGTTTTAGACAAAAGCGATCGCCGTTGTCCACTGATGGATCGGTAACAAATTTTAATGTAACTTTTATGAACCTACGGCCCTAAAACGCGACAATATTAATATTTTTACGTAACAAAATAAAGTGGCAAATCAATCTACCTTATTTAGTCTATAAATTATTATTAATAAAGTCTAAATTCTAGAAGATTTTCTCGGTATTGAATCTTGATTTCAACTGACAAATAACATAGGCATTGGAACAACTGGGCTAATATCCAATTATGAGGGGCGCAAACATTTGACAGTTTCTTTAACTCAACCATTTCTGTGACATTCTTTGTAATTTTAACAAAGAAGTGTGACTATTTTTGTATAGATCTTGTTCCTCATCCTACCTGCATTAATATATTTTACATATGTAAGTTGTAATAACATTATTATGTATGATATGCAAAGCCGTCTTATACAGGTCATTACATTCTTATAACTCTAAATCTAGCGACCGTCGACGAAATATTCCTTCATAGTTAGAAATAGTTCTCATTCAAAGCCCACTTCATTGTCTAACACAAACAGATGCCAGTTAAATCTTCCACCAGGATGAATACAAATAGCCTAGTAATTTAATTACCCAAAATCAAACTAAGCAACTATCTTGTGAACCACTTGAACTTAATAACAGATGAATAACACTAAGTATTTACTACAGTATTTAGGAAATTTATGAGGTCATGCCCTTTTTGATATCGGCCTTATTTTGTACCTTTTCGTCCAGAGATGGTGAACCTTTGGCACGCGTAGAGTAGCACCCGAATTGCACAAAACACTTACAATCACAATCCGAAAAATTTCGGAGTTAGAAGGGAGGTGCCATTACTACATTATGTTTGAAATTTGTCTGCTCAACAACTAAAATGGTGCAATGAATGTTGTTGAACTGTCAAAACGGCTTCCCGTAACGACTATCAAAGATCTAGGAATGACAGCCGGGACCAATGGCTTAACGTGCTTTCCGAGGTACGGAGGGTATTGATATCTAATAGATGGTTACCCATCCACGACCCGACCGCGCAAAGCGTAGCTTAACCCTCAATCGACCCGTGCGGCTGTTATTATTTAGCCACGAGCCCCTCCTGATCTATAATGCATTTTAAAATGTAAAATTTAATTATTTATCTAATGAATATTATAACCATTTCTAACAAATTATTTTTATGAGCGTTTGTCTTAAGTACGCTTTATTTTTTTCAGAAAACAACACAACTTTTTGTAAATAGGTTCACCATCCCTGGTCCAGTCCATCTTCATTAAGTTCGGGTCAAGATAGCACTCGGATTCAGTCAAGTGAACGAATGAGGGTCCTACGAGGTGTATACGATACTCTTTGGTCCTTTTTACGAAGTACACGAGTAGATAAATGGTGTCCTTTGGAGTTAATCGTTGTATGATTGGGAGTGTATTGGTTGACAGTGATATCGGAAAAAGGTTTTAAAATAATAAAAAGGTAAACACGTTTATGTTTGATTTAAAATTGCATTTAAGTTGTCATAATCAATTACCGCGACTTACGAGTTGTAGGTTCGAATCCACACAGGCGTTTTACTTTGTAAAAAATATTTCATCACCACTGCTCCCAAGACGGTGCAGGAAACATCGTGAGGAAACCGGCATGTCTTAGAACTACAAATTCGGATACATGTGACATCTACCAACCCGCATTGGGCCCGCGTGGAGGATTACGGCCCACTATCTCCCACCGAGAGGAGGCCTGTGTCCCAGCAGTGGGAACATTATAGGCTGATAATGCAATCAATGTTTATGAGACTCCTTGGCTCCTGAGATACAAGTATTTTTTAACTTAGTTCGGGAGACAGTTATTCAAACTGCTGTTAACCACTGCATGTAGATACAATCATGTTTAGTGTATTACTAAGTTTATATACGTACTATCGTGAAGGGTGGGCGTTTTGGGGGACTGTCTTATATAATTTTGACGTTCGAAAAGTGCTGATTCTCAGCCTAGTTTGAATAAATGACTTTTGAGTTTTGAGTTTTGAAATATGTTTTTCTTAGTACAATAAACGTATTATTATGTTACAGGTCAATTGGCTATCTTTGGGCGAAAAGTTTATGGTGTACGATCAAATTGTTTTCGATCGCAAACAAAAATCTTCGACATAGTTTAGGTAAATTATTAAATAGTCTAGTCTAGCTAGCGGTAATAACACAGTATTAATACTTTTAGGTACCTAACGCTTATGAAACTATATTATTAGTCTCCTTTTGTTTTTGTATTTATTTGTAAAGTAAGTTAGTTCGTTTGGGACCTGGTGTAAATTAATATTTAATTGTGTTATTTATTTTATATAAGCTTATATTTATTATTATGTATAGGTAGACAAAGAAGCAACTGAAAAAAGGTCAGCACTTTGATTAATAGTGATCAATTCATGTATCAACGTTTTCTTACTCACTTACATATTCCAGAAATCTTTAAGTAGTTTCTAGATCTCAGTCGAAGCCGTTATTCTCAGAGCTATCCTCCCGGCATAGTCGCGAACTAAACTGATAAAACTACATGGAATACCCCGATTTCACGTAATATTATTTTAACATTAGTTATATATACATATAGTTCAATATGGTATAACCTCCAATCTTATTAGGACTTATATTATGTTCAAGTCGTTTGGGGTTGAAACACTAGGGCCATGGGGTCCGAGTGCCCGCTTAGTTTTTCGCCAAGCAGTTGGTTGACTCTTCACGTGACCTGAGGGCTGGGCTATTTTTTTGCCAAAGAATCAGCATTGTCATACAACGTGGCAATGCTGCCAGCCTTTTGGGCACTTTTCCTGTTGACAGCGATGCGGATGAATTTTTTCATGCTCTATGATTATTTTGCCCCCTTTTTTATATACTTGTACATATTATTATTATTTTTAGTCTGAAATTATGTAAATACGTCTATAATTAAAAATATATTCCACCATAAAATAATATAATATCAAATAATGATTACAAATATCACCGCTTGTCCTAATTAGTAGTTATGCACATTAAATTGCCTATGCCCAAATATTCTGAGCTTCCCCAAGTCAATCGTTTACGCGCTTATTAATTCGCGGTTTAGCCAAACAATTTGCCCCAAAACATACCGTTTAGCAACGTTTTAATACCAATAATAATTGCATGCATAACACATGAAGTCCTGTAGCTACTTCATGTTTTGCAAGCATCCATACTCGAGATTTACGTTGGATGTAGGTCGTTCAAATATTTGTATAGATTCAGTTTCCTTCCATACGTTGAGCACAGAAGATAGAAATTTCCTTTTCATTTTAGCTCGTAATATCTCGTTTTCAATAAGGCATCTATACATGGGCTTAATATCCTCTCGTTCGTGGAAGTCCTATGGTGCCATGTTGTCCTGGTAGTAAACACAAACAAATTTGAATATGGCCCGCTTCTCATATATTTTAAGTCACCTACCTATCTTAAGGGTACGCTAGTCGGTCATTCTTCCATACAAACGTAGTATGGTGATTACTCGTCTGTTTGACGGTGTACGTTCAAAACTAAAAATATAGCAACAACAAGATATATTGTTATATATCTTGTCATTATCTAGCCCTGTATGGAAGCAGAATTGGAAAAAAAAATTGGTTTAGAAGTTATGAGCGTCGAAACTTCCATACTTCAACACTAATTTTAACGAGTTAAAATTAGTGTTGAAGTATGGAAGTTTTTGGTCGTAAATAAATAACTTAAGTAGAAAAAAAATGTAAAATAGAAACCGTACAGTTCAAGTAATGTTATTTTGAGTAAATACATACAGTAATTTTTCCATAATACGCCCAAAGGTCTGTTCATGAAATTTTACGCGCTCGTTTTCGATATAAATCATCGTCTATTTCACTAAATAAATTAAAATATATAAATTAATAAATACAAACAAGAGAAATAAATATTAAATAATTAGCATGCATATTAGTCACGCCCGCCAATGAGTTCGAGCCGTCGACTAGTGCACCCTTAATCGGTCTGAAAAGATTGATTTATTAAGCTTAAAGAAATGGTCAAATTAATAACACAATTTGAACATAATCATGTCAATTCTAATAAAATAACGTTGCTTGAACTTTGACCTCGATGACTAATCCCCAAGAATGTCAACTTATCTTGATTGAGAGACAAACGTAGGTGGTGATAGAACTAAAACAAATTGACAAACTGCTTCCGTTGCCCACACTTCATAACAATCGTTGAAGCAAATGTGAGATTTCGTCATTCATAACTCGCTATACCTAATAATAAACAAAATAATAAAATGTTTTTGTTTTTATAAAAATATTATAAATGTAAATTATATGTGTCATCGACGTGAAAACGGATACCATGGAATCATTACATGATTCTGAACGATGAACGAAACAGCAGATATTTTTTAATAACCAGAACGCAGGGTTCTGCCGGGGTCGCGGGTTTGTCTGAAAGGGATATCGCGACCTCGGCACACAGGCAACGGAAGGAACACGGGTGGGTTTTAGTCAGTAAAAGTCTGACACGCCCTCCCGCTCCACCCAGAGCGGGAGAAGTTATTTGATAATTTCCCATCCTCAAAAAAAAAAAAAAAAAAAAAAAAAAAAAAAAAAAAAAAAAAAAAGGGTTCTGGTTATTGAAAAATATCTGCTGTTTCATAGAAAAGTGCAATACCTACGCGGTCAGAATGTAAGTAACAGCTGTTTTTTTTTTTTAAATAACCGACGAAATGTTTACCGCAGGGGGTTTCAGACTCATGTACCGAATCCATGGTAACAGGCTTCGCGTTGATGTCCCTGCCATAAATGAAATAATGAAAAAAAAAAACATTACCTAATTCATTTCATTCAATTAGGTACCTAATTAAATTTTGTCATTATTTCAAGACTTGTGAATATTAAGTATTGTTATTAAATGTATTGTCCTACAATTACCTACCATAAAGTGTGAGCTCATGCCGCCTGTAATACAGGTTTATCCTAGTACAGGCATCTAACAATAAAATACCTTAGCAAATTATTTCTAAGATTTTATGTTAATATTTGACCAATTTAATTATATTGAATAAATATTTATTTTTATTATTATTTATTATAATCTGCTTATGTTTACTTTAGGTCTTCTGAATAGTTAGAGCAACTGGGTAACTGGGTTGTGGAGGTCAGATAGGCAGTCGCTCCATGTAAAATACTGGTATTCAGCAGCATCCGTTTAGACTGGAAGCTGACCCCTACATAGTTGGGAAAAGGCTAGGCAGATTGAAGCTGTTTATAATGATGAGATCTAGCAGTCATGTACTGAAATATGAGCCAGCGGCTTCGCTCGCGTGATATCTTTATAAATGATGCCTATGTTACTCAGTGATAAATATAGCATACTAATAGTGAATTTTTTTTTTAATTGGCCCTGTAGTTTTTGAGTTTATTCATTATAAACAAACATACAAAAAATCAAATCTTTTCTCTTTATCAGTTTAGAAGAATAAATACATTTATATATAGTCCCTCAATATGTCTGTCGACAAAGCCATGCTAGTCTTTGTCAATATCAAGCTAAGTTACATAAGCAAAGTAGCTAATGAGGTGGCACCATCTCATTGACCGTCCATCCAGCTCCACTAGTGTTTAGTTCTGGACGCCCCGTGGCTCTCTCCACTGAGCAATCACGAAACCACTACAGAGCTCTATTTATTTATTTATTTATTTATTTGGACCTCCAACAAAGGATACACATACACAATATAAATCACAATAACTAAAACGGTTCTTTTACGTGTGCTCCTTCAATTACAGGAGACCACAGCATGCACATTTAACTAGGTTTAAACATTATAAAATAGAGAAAATATATTATGAAATTCCAAAAAATAAAATAAAAAAGAAGAATCAGTACATCATCAATCAAATCACAAATAAATCATCTCTACAGTGTCGGTAGGATGGCAATCCAACGAGATATCTAACAATAATCTATATCTCGCTGCATTGTTACCCATGAATCATTGGCTACTCAAACCCAATTAGTACGCAGCTGGATAAAAAGGGCGGTTGTTACACCATTTTTATCCACCAGCGTACGGCAACAGTGGTAAAGTTGAACGGATTCTTTTCATGGCACAGACCACTAACCAATACAACTAATACCAACATCATCCCCCTTATTTTTTTTGGTGGTTATATCCTCATAGATAGAGAATACCCTCCGTCTTGGGAGAACGGAGGGTTACGTCGGAATCCTACCGACTAAAACCCCACTGTTCCCGGCGCCCGGGAAATACTTGTCGCATCTCCAACTGGTATCAGCCCCATCACCAAGTGCGGCCGATGCTATGACCGCACGTCCTCCGGTACGCATGTCCTTAACCCAATTGATTTAGGAGTCAATGCTGCTTGACTTCATTCATGTCTATCAGCCGACATATTAGTGTCTACTTTTTCCCCAGCCATATCATCTTTCACACAATCCATCTTTCATTCCAAGGTATCATTTACATCATCTCTAATTTTAATATAAATAATTTATAAATAAATTAAAGACATATCTAATCAATAGAGCCTATTATAAAGTTAATGATTATTTATATGATATTTGGTTTAAAGAACTTTTGTTGTGTGTATATTTAAGCAAATAAATGATTTGATTTGATTTCATTGATTCATACTTCAGTTAATACAACATCATCTTCACAAGATCATCTGTCTTATGTAATTTTGACGTTCCAAAAGTGCCGATTCTCAGTCTAGTTTGAATAAATGACTTTTGAATTTTGAATTTGAATTTGAATCATCATCAGCTTAGCCTTCTTCCATGTTACGTGGGGTCGGCTCATCACGTTTTCTTCTTCCACTCCCATTCACGCTATTCACCCCCTTCTCTTTCATATAAAAGAGATGGGGTGAATGATAGTGTGCGTGAAAAATATACAGAAATAAAAATAATAGTTATTTGATCACAAATAAATTATTTTTATTCCTTACACAGTCCATTTATCTTTATAGCTAGTACAATTATAGTGCGTAAGTATACCTTACCCAATAGGTGTGTAGCACACTGAGACCATTTTGCTCCCTCTTTACCCCCTCTAAGCTAAGATCAAGCGACGGTCAAAACGACCCCGTGGAATTACTTATATAATAAATCTAGGGCTCTTAATGTGTCCCGGGGCTAAAGCTGCGGATTACTGGTTCCGTTTTCAGGTTGAATCGAGTGTTTCAGGTTTTCAGGTTTAATATTTGCCATTGTTTGTTGGCAAATGTACTTTTAATTATTGCGAGATATTTTTTTAAATAAATTATGTCTTATTTTAGGCAGGCCTACATAACTTTAAAATTAAATTACCTACATTAATGTTAGCTCAAAATATGTTACGTAATTATTTAAATTGCTCAAATGAACAAGTCGTGATTCACAAAGTTTTTTTTATCGCAGTAATATCATAATATAATCTGTTTAGAAAAAAAACCGCTTTACATAAACACGATCTACTTATCCTAACCGAAACTTTATTACAATTACAGATAAATTCTATTAAAAATTAAAATAACCATAAATAAATTGACTCACCTCAAAAACAACCCAGAAACATTCGTCCATAAACAAAACTGCCACTTAAAAACAAAAGCGTTCGATTTTCAAATTTCGTAACACCGATTGGCGAAGGAAACTTCACATGAAGCCGAATCGAGGCGCGTAGCTCCCCCACGACGGCACAAACTACACTGAATTTGACGCTCTCGGGAAAATTATCTGTTGCACTATGTTTTATACATGCGCAAAGCTTACTTGTTCAAACCGCGTCACTTGTAAAACATTGCCGCTCCACTAACAACTGAAACTTCGGGGACACGAACAAACAATACAATGTATAAAGCTAAAGCAATACACTCGTAAAAATTATGATATTTGGAAAAATAATTTCTCGCTTTGTTTAGCAATATTCGACGTGAATTTTGAGTCAAAAGATTTTCTTTGTCAGCGTCCGTTTGTTATTGGGAGAAATATTCTTTTATATTTCTTATTGTGAGAGGTACAAAATATTGTCTTCAAGCGAGAACAAAAGACAACGTACTCGCTCTGAATATTTTGTGATCGTTTTAATAAGTTTTAAACAAACTTCGACGACCCATATTGCGGTTGTTACATATAAATTGGCATTTTTGACTAAACTTTGAAATTTTTCAAGTATCTAAAAGGGGTTACGACGCTTTAGTGTCCCATTATGGGTTTGGAGGGCCGTAACGGGTAATTGCTGGCCGCGTTTGTTTACTTAAATTCTTAAAAAAAGAATTAAGCATATACATATAACCTCCACAGAAGCACAAGCAGATTATCTTCGGTACTTTAGGTGTATGAGGAACAGGGTGTAAAGTTCACTCATCCACCATAGAACAGACGGGTGTCATGTCTGGCGGGCAATTGCCCAGAGGTTGAAGTCGTGAGCTTGTATACAGGGTGTTAAAGTAATTGCGTGCCATAGCTTCAGAGTCGATAAAGAAACCCAGGAAAAAAATAAATATCTTAAAAAAAAGTAAAGGAACCCAGGAAAAAAAAGAATAAAAAATTGCAACATCAATCAAATTTAGTACCAACTAACTTAAAATAGCAATCGTTTAGAAGTAAAATTATTTTATTTGCTAAAATACTATAATTACTTCCTTTCATTGCGTTCGATAGTAGGTAGTAACTCTAGGAAATTATTTAGTAGCATTTAAACAAAATAAAAACGTATGTATTTTAAGCAATATTTTAATCAATTCTAAACGATTGCTATTTAATTAGTAGGTACTACATTAGGTTCATCATAAGATAATTTTCGATTTTTTTTAATACTTACTTTTTTTTAAATGTATTTTTTTTATTTTATTGGTTCCTTTATCGACTCTGAACTCACCCTGAAGCTATGGCACGCAATTATTTTAACAGCCTGGATATATGTCCACCGCACGGTAAACTCTAATTGCGCGATGCAGGATTCGTGTGACGTCAGGATGTTGTGTGACGTCAGGTCTTTGATGCGTAGTTCGCATGTGGCGATGTAGATGCCGCCACAGTACTCTCAAAAACTGCAAACTGGGACCTACCACAATCACATTATGTAACAGAAAAAAGACTAATTTTATGCTTGCTAGTAACACGATGTTACAAAAACAGATTTAGGCCCTTTCAAAGCATACAAGGAACTCGCACCCAAGAATTAATTCTATGCTAATGAAATAATTAGTAAAATTACTCATGGTATACGAAAAGCACAATATACTTTTTAGGCCCAAAATCCTGTATTATTAACATTGGGGGCGGCATTTAATCCCTTAAATACGGTAATTTTGAAAGTCGAAGCGAATGGGGCCAACTGTTTAATTTTGTTTATTCTAATTTAATTTCCGACACTCTGTACACAGGGAATTAGTTGTGGATCTTGGTGTGTGGGAGCTGGAAGTGGCTTACACATGTGGCGAATCTTATATAAATTTTGGCTCCTAGAGTACGGACAAGCGAATCAAAGGCATTGATTGATTGGAAGGCATTGGCATTGCTACCCCTAACTGGATAATCTGTATACATTTATATCTATCGAAAGTCAAAATGTGAATGTATTTCCAATTAAACCGGTGTTGTATTTGACAAATAATGTTTAAAAATGTAACGTAACTTCTCATACTCGTGATATTTGAGCTGAATTACCAAACTGTCGTCTTTATTAAAATATCCTCATATTGCTTTGCGAATAGATGAGGTCGATCCAAGCTAGGTTGATCCAAGCTGCATTGTACGAAGCTCCTTTATGTGCCGGCTGTGGGTTAATGTTTACCGTTCTCAAGTAAAAGCAGATTACAGGGCACAAACATTGAACTCCATTAACTATGCTAAGTAGGTGTCTTAGTGCTTGTAGGTTCCCACCATAGCCGAGCTTTGCTTCTTAAAGCTGTCTTAGTTTAGAGGAGCTAAAGATTTTGTTTAGTTCTGCTTGTGTTTGATCTCATTCGAATCAGATGCTAAGTGATGATTTGTGGTCAACTATAGTGCACGATTACCAAAAAATAATGAACTCCCGCGGGGTCATTGTGTAATACATCGTGTACATGAACACGTACAAAAGCAATGCCTTTCATTTCGCGTTATTTACGTCACTGAGCTGACAAATTTTTCAAACATATTATGAAGCAATGGATTAGCAAGTACTTAGATTTATTAAAATAAAACTTAATTGTATATAGACCCTTGTCACTTCCAGCGGTCAACTTACATCCGTGTCCAATTTTTAAGGGTGCACAGCACGGTCAAAAAAATTGAAACACTAACAAAAAAATTCGCTAGCATGCCGTAATATGAAGGTGAGTTTATTTTAATTTAGCAGATGTAGTCTTGTGAAGTAAAAAATAATTATGTGAGAAAATGTTGAGTGGAGGAAGCGTTTTGTGCGCGCCTGTATCAACGTTTAAAAGTACACTCGGTGCCAACGTGCTTTTCTTTTTTGTGATATGAAAATAGGAAGACTATTTCAAATAAACTTTTTGCCTGTTTTATCGTTAATAAAGTCGTATCGTTTCTTTAAGAAAGGGGAAGTAAGGTTATTGAAGGTACTCAAGAGAATCATAAATCATAGTTTTTCACACCATGTTGTATATTCATAGGGTGTATACACGTAGAAAGCTTGGCACTGGTAAATCAGCGCGAACCGTCGCCGATAAGCGCCGAGAAATTCTTATCTGAATTAGTCGGCGCCGGTTTGCACTGATTCGCGCTGATGTGGCAAAAAGTATGAAAACTGCCTGCGCCGAACAGCGTTGACAATCAGCGCTTGTAAGCGCTACAAGCACTGGCATATCGGCGCCGGTCCACCAGCTTTAACGCTAAAAGCCTAACGTTTAAAAGTACACTCGGTGCCAACGTAGTTTTCTTTTTTGTGCTAGGAAAATAGGAAGGTAATTTTAAATTAATTTTTTGCCTGTTTTAACGTTAGTTGAAGAAAGAAAGATAAGGATACAAAGGCTACTCAAGAGATTCACAGACGATACGAAAATGAATTTTTGGAACTATGTAGGTATTAAATAAGTCCTAGTATCGAAATTAAATAGTAATTTTTCCAAACAAACTAAATAGTAGTGATGATATATTAATTATTTATTTATTATAACTTTATGCACAAGTAAAAATAAAATACCGTACAAAGGCGGACTTAATGCCTGAGTGTAAAAGGATATGGATCAGCCGACAAACAGTCACAATTAGTGAGTAAACTATTTTATTTATATTTTTGATTTAAAAAAAAAAAAAAAAACCAAAATCTTTTTTTTTTTTTTTTGTATGCACACTGGGAACGTCATGAGATGTACGCAGTTTAATTTATTGTCTATCCAATGCTAATATAATTTTTCAAATCTGACTCGTAGTTCCGGAGATTACCCCCTACATACAAACTTACAAACAAACAAACTAAATCAATCTAGGCAGATTGATTTAGTTTGTTTGTTCGTAAGTTTAAGCCTTTTCCCAACTTTATTGGGCTTCCAGTCTAACCGGATTCAGCTGAATAATGCTAATTACAAGGAGCGACTGCCTATTTGACCTCCACAACCCAGTAACTGGGTAATACGATACCCCTTGGTAAGACTGGTTGTCAGACTTTCGGGCTTCTGACGAACCGTAACGACTGTCAAAGATCCATGAATGACAGCCGGGACCAACGGCTTAACATGCGTATGAAAGGATGGTCACAAATCCACAGACCAACACCGGCAAGCGTAGCTTAACCTGATGGACCCATGCAGCAGTTATTACTTAGCCCTCCTCCACAAATAAACAAACTAATTTTACCAATTTGTAATATTATACAAATAATAATAAAAGTACCTATAGATTTTCCTATTGTGCTCTACGAATAAAAGTCAAAACCTAGACTCCTCAATTTAAATATTCTTTCTCATATGGCAGTACAATGCTGAATATAGGCATCATCCTTATACCGTAACAGCAACATTTAGGCGCCTTTCGCATAGCTCAATGATCGTATCCTTATCTTATTGTTAATGTGACGTCATCGAAACAAATTGTTCCGATAAGCCGAATACCTACCGTATTCCACAAAACACGAATCACGTCTGACGTCAGAGCAATGTTCACTTTGTCGTTAGGATTTTTTATTTGTTTGCAGGAAGGGCTCCCGTTTTCAACAACGCTGATCATCAAAAGTCATTTCAACTGCTGTGATTAGTTGACAAAAATAACATTAATTTCCGTATTTTTAAGAACATTCACATTTTAATCTCAGTCTCAATCTGTCAAAAGTACCTCTTGTTTACCTACATTTTGGCACTGATTGTCGCTGACAAGAAATTACAATTGCTGAGAAGAGATACTAGATGTTCAACGTTTTTCGAATTAGCCTTCAGAGGGGCAATTCCTCTATTTAAAGTTCGCATCCTTACCCTCAATCTAACAAACATTTTATTTGGTTTTTGATATTGATTTGCACTGAGATGAGATTGCAACCCGATTTTGAATGTTTGTAATTAAGTTAGTAACGGGAATTGGCCTCCTACATACGTTTTCAGAAACCGGAATCAATTCGTTTTACAGTTTTTTACCGCTCAACTGTCGATTTGCCTTTAGAAGTCGATAACCAATACATCCACAATACAACCTTACCCAATATATCCTTTGATATTACACAATTTCTTTATCGGTCTTAACATTCATTACATATATGAATGTGCCATTGCGCCATGCTAATTGATATGTAACTAGATGTCAAAACGTCATACAAATAGTTTTCTGACAGCTGCGCGCGCAGATTACTCTAAGCCGTCGGCGCGCGAGTCGATACAGACTGAACGGAATGTTGCCATTTTAAATATTATATTTTATTTATACATGTAGGATTTTATTTTTATATCATAATTATTATATCTCATTGTATGCTGCAGCGGTCGACGTCATAACGTCAACGCCGGCTGTCGCTGAAAACCAGCACTGGGGCTCTGTCTCGCATAGGGTCGCAGCATTATACTGAGCCATGGCGATTTTGCGTGGATGTGACGCATATTTTCCCTCAACTTGTGTATTTTGTGTTCTTTCTTTGCGTCATGTTTACCGCAATAAACGTATTTTAGTTCTTTTTTTATAACAATAAAAATTCTATTGTGTCTCGTTAGTGACAATTAAACTCAAACAGCGTCTATTTTCAATTTAATTAAACAAATCGATATGGGTATATAATTCACTCATTCAAGTTCTACATGAAACTTTATAATAGGTGGTTTCGTGGCAATTAAACACAAAAATATCAAGAAAAAACAAAAAAGAAATGCGTCAAACCAGTAACTTTTGTTTTTGCTTATTTTTATTTTGACAGATTATACGTTCCAATTCGAATAACATAAATAAATACAAATAGTTAGAGCTAACTGGGTTACTGGGTTGTGAAGGGTAGATCGGCAGTCACTCTATGTAAAATACTGGTATTCAGCTGCATCCGGTTAGACTGAAAGCCGACCCCAAGATAATTGGGAAAAGGCGAAGGGAAGATTGATTGAGTTAGAGGTAGCTGATTTAGTTTCTCAGTAAGTGAATTTTCACTATACAGTAAAGTAATTAAACCATAATTTCTTGAATTTTTTTTTCTGAATGATCCGTCAATAATAAATAATAGAGTACTATAAAATTTAACTTGTGTAGCGATAGCTTAATTTATATCTTCTATACCTAGTTTAGCTTAAGTAAATTATCGGATGTTTAATTTTAAAGTCTAGATTAAGTAAATTAAGTTTAAAATTTGCATGCCTAATAGGCAGAATGTACAAGGCCCTGTAAATAATATTCTAACACCAAATTGTAAATACCTGCATTCAAAGCAAATAAATTTATTTCATTTCATTTCATAGTATTAATACATGATCATAATCACCCGTCTGTGGCGGATTTTGGTATACCTAAGAAAAGGTAATGATTTTTGTTATATGGCTGTATTTTTCTTTAAAAAAACGGGCGGGTCGCTAGCAATATAATATTTTTAGGCTTCTAGTCCCGTGGCAGCATCTACATCGCCACATATGAACTGCGCATCAAATACCTGACGTCACACAAATCCTGCATCGCGCAATTGAAGTTTACCGCGCAAACGACATATATAGGACTATCCGACATCAATCTTTGGCAGTTGCCCACCAGACACAACCCCCCTTCTGGTCGGAGGATCCTACCTTTTCTATAGACGATGAGTGAACTTTACACCCTTTTCCTCATACCTCTAAAGTCCCAAGTAGAGACTAATGTCAATGCAAAACCTAAAAATATTATATTGCTAGCGACCCGCCCCTGCTTCGAACGGGTGTAATGGCGACATGTCAAGATAATATTAAAATTTCTGTGCCATATCTAAATTAAATTTTCATAGGTACTTTAACCTCAATTGTGTAGTTTAAACGATTTAAGCGGTCACACAAACAGACACGAAAAGCAACTTTGTTTTATAACTTAAACTCAATATACAGTATGAATATGTTAACTAACGAAGGGCGTTCCCGTTAACTCGCAAAAGTATAGCGTCGAGACATGCAAAAAATATAACATTATCATATCATCATCTGGCTAGCCTTTTCCCAACTATGTTGGGGTCGGCTTCCAGTCTAACCAGATGCAGCTGAATACCAGTATTTTACATGGAGCCTATCTGACCTCCACAACCCAGTTACTGGGTAATACGATACCCCTTCGTAAGACTGGCTGTCAGACTTTCAGGCTTCTGACGACTCGTAACGACTGTCAAAGTTCTACGAAAAACAGCTGGGAACAAATTCTTATCGTGCTTTCCGAGGCACGGACGGGTCTCGGTATGTAAAGATGGTCACCCATCCACGAATCAACCTCGGCAAGCGTAGCTTAAGTTGATCATTATCATATATGTATTTTTAATAATAAAATATTCCCAAAAAATATTTAATTGATACGGAAGAGAAACACTGTAGGTACACGTGCACTTTTGGTACTTGTTTTTCTACGTTGAAAGACAAGTGCGCATGTACAGAATTTTTCTTTTACGTATCATCATTATATGATGGACGCTGTACAATTGCGGGTTAACGTGGACGCCCTTTGTTGGATAACATACTGTATATTATTAGTATGCTAAGATACGAGTTTTGCTCTACACAACAGACTCCTTTCAAACCAAAATCCGTACTTTCAGACATTTCAAACAAAACAAAAAACAAATGAAAGCACAAAATGTACATCCCCTTAACACAATTACCGGAGTAGAGTCATCTGTCTGTTTGTAAATCGCGATGCATTAGCATAGAAATGTCGCACAGAGGTCCGCCTTTAACAATTAGTTAATCAGTACAGAGGTGCTAATTCGAAAGAATATCACGCATGCACACTGTATTAGTGTAATTGTTGCTTAAAATACTCATGTCCAGCATGGGAATGAGATATTTTTATTATCAGACTGTAAGTACCTGTCAAAGGCATATACTATTGAAAGTTCCCGACATGATAACTGAGGTGGCCGGCAAAACTATATTTTACTTTAAACGGAACCCTATTACTAAGCCTGCGCTGTCCGTCCGTCCGTCTGTCTGTCAGCGGGCTGTATCTGAAATTATCACAAATTGTGTATTTTTTATTGCCGCTAAAACAAAAAATAGGAAAGAAACGTGTTTTTACGGTTTTTTTTGCTAAATATTGTACTCACACATGAAGGGCTCTGTACCACCGGTACAGAATCCAACTCCGGAGACTTCGAAGTCCGACTCGCACTTGGCCGGTTTTTTAAATGACATGTCCTAGGCTAGTGCCTAATACAAATGCATACTAATGCCTTGCTAATGCAAGGCAAAGTTTTAAATTCATCTTCTACTTGACAATCTCGTTTGATACGGCTTAGAATTCGGGTACGAGTTTGACACCTTCTCTACCACTATTTCTATCAAGCCAGTTTATCCCAATGAAATGAATCGGAATCACTTTTACATGTCATATAAAAATAAGCTAGATGAGGTCGGTGTTTCCTATCTGACTACTCTGAAAAAAGGCCGAAACAAACTCAGAGGTCGCAGTCTCTTTTAAAGTCCAGACATAATCTTGGTCAAGCTATATGAGGACCATATAGATTAGTGTCTGAAATGGTCTTTTGAGGAAAGAACCACACAGATTTGAGTGGACCTGTCCAGTCAGTGCAAGCATTTGTCAGTAATCGTGGAGCTCAACTCAGAACTTAAGGAGCTCAACTCGACGAACAATACCAAAGAAAGGATATTTGGGCACTGCATGGTCAATACTGCACTGCTCCGTGACTGCTGAGTGTGCTATCCTGTAGTTCGATTCCCACGTCAGGCAAAGTGCTATTGGGTTTTTTCATTAGGAATTTCATAGTAACAGCCCGGAGTTTGGAAGTTGGTGGTGTGATAACCCCGTCCCTCGGAAAGTACATTGAGCCGTTGGTTCTACGCCTGATTTCACTCCGGTCGGTATAAATACCCTCCATCTTAGGAGAACGGACGGTTATGTCGGACTCCTACCGAATAAAACCTCACTGTTCCTACTGATACCGTGAGTTGGGGGCCCGGGAGATACTTGTGCATTCGCCGCACCCCCTACTGGTATCATGCAGCCCACCATGCCTAGTGGGCCCCAACGCTGCAGCCCTAAGCCCTGTCTTCTGGATATAATTCCACAGGCATGCTTTACCCACTAATTAATGATCACAGTATTTTGTGCTTAACCGACCCAGAGCTACTGCACAGTTTTCTTCTAAAATAAGAGCTGGGCAGGTGTACCTGAATCAAAATAAATAACCATCCGATTAACAAGAAATCTGTCTGTCCATGATTAAAATCGCAGAAATGAAAGTCCAGACGTTTAACAAACTTTACTGAGTCGTTCAAATATTTGTCTTGATCGGATATCGAACTAACGACCTTCGAACTTACATAATATATTACTTACTAGCTGTTGCATGCGACTTTGTTTTCGAATATTTCATCATCTGTCTAGCCTTTTTCCAACTATGTTGGGGTCTAACCGGATGCAGCTAAATACCAGTATTTAACATGGATCAACTGCCTATCTGACCTCCAAAATCCAGTTACCGAATAACACGATACCCCGTGGTACTTAAGACTGGTTGTCAGACTTTCGATCTTCTGTAGACCCGTAACGACTGTCAAAGATCCACGAATGACAGCCGGGACCAAAGGCTTAACGTGCTTTCCGAGGCACGGAGGAGTCTCGGTATGTAAAGATGGTCACTTATCTACGGGCCGACCGCGGCAAGTGTAGCTTAACTTGATCGATCGCAATTACTTAACCACAAGCATGGCATCAATATGGGAACGGATAAAGTACAATCAAACAACAAAACATTTATTCACATATATTTAAATTTCTGTTAACCAACTCCGAAATATTTCGAACATGGACGAAAATTTTCAATTAAGTACAGACAATGGGTTTTTCCATTTGATTGAATAATGAGGTTTGAGCGTAGAATTAAAGAATGTTCGCGCGATGTCTGCGGGGCATGTCAGCGATACACAAAAGCGATCTTGTGTGGTTGTTTTAAAGAGACACTGCTTCCTGTCTGGCGGGGAGCGAGAGCGGTGCAGTTTATAGGAAGAAGCGATTTTTTTGTGAACACATATTTATGAAGAAAAGCTTTTCAGCTATCTGCTACGACAGCGTAGCCGCGTATCCAACAGCTACGCGCGTATTGTTTTCTGTTTTATAGTTTTAGTAAGGTGTATTTTTCTGTTGTAATGCCAATAAACGCATTTTCTGTCTTTCTTCTTTCATAGCAACAATTATTTCATTCATAAACTAGCTTTCGCTACCAGATTTTCCCGCATGATATCTTTATAAATTATAATAGCCTATGTTACTAAGTGATAATATAGCAATCAACTGGTTAAAGAAGTTTTAAAATCAGTCCGGTAGTTTTTGAGTTTATTCATTACAAATCTTTATCTTTATAATATTACTTTAGCCTACAATAGAACAATACAGGCTTCTTCTTCTTTTCGTATACACGATAAATCTACCTATCTTATGCTGTTTGAGCACAGTAAGCTAAAGCTAAATAAATAAAAAGTGAGAAACATTCATGTTCTATAAGCTAACAATTCCAACGCGTTCAGAAAGAAACCAAAAAGGAACGCAATCATTACACAAAACTGTTTTTAATTGTGATAAATCATCTAGTTATATTTTATAACTGAATATTCCAGAATCTGACCCATCAAAACAATTTAGTCAAAACATTACATGATAAACAACATTAAACGAACTATTAATCGTGATAGAAAAGCAATTATGTGAGCATAAAATTATAAACGAAAATATCAATATTTAGACCATTTAAACAGGACACCCACCTAAATCCAATACTGATATGCCTACCTTGATTCATCAACATATCATTAGAAAATAAATAGGTACACCACTCAACCGTTCAACCGCTTGTAACGTACACCACTTACAAAAGAAACATCACTGGCAGGGTCATAGAACAAAGGGCGGTCTCGAAACTGGAGGGTCCACCACTCCACTTGCTTTGTCCCCTGTGTCACATTGTTTAACTTTCAGACACACCTACGTTCACACATCACATAGATCGTGTTTGATATTACATACTATGTGGTACTTATGGGGCAGAACTTCATATAAATTGAGTCAATGGTAATGATGAATGAAGTGCCTGGTGCTACGCCGTAGCTTACCGCTACGCTGCTACGTCGCTACGCTTTCGTAGCAAGATTTTGAGAACCGATTATTTTAATATTAGCAACCCGCCTCTGCTTTGCACGGTTTTTAGGACCTTATAAAACATGGAGATTTCTTTATTCAATCTTCCTAGCTTTTTCCTAACTATGTTGGGGTCGGATACAGCTGAATACCAGAATTTTACTTGGAGCGACCGCCTATCTGACCTCCACACACAACTCAGTTACTGGGTAATACGATACCCCTTGGTAAGACTGGTTGTCAGACTTTCGGGCTTCTGACGACCCGTAACGACTGTCAAAGCTCCACGAATGACAGCCGGGACCAACGGCTTAACGTGCATTCAAAGGCACGGAGGAGTCTCGGTATGTGAAGGTGGTCACCCATCCACGGACCGAATCCCGGCAAGCATTAAGCTATGCTTTACAAATTCAAATTTCACATAAACCTACATGGGCACTTGTGAAACGTCAGAAGCTAGGTGCACGGTTCCAATTGGTCGTTTCCTATGGAGAAGAGTCGGCAAGAAAATCCACGGTTACTCCTTTGAAAATAATTGGCTTGCAAGCTGTTATTACTTAGCCACGAGCTCCTGTAGTAAATTTCTTAGTAATGTATTAAACACATAAACCTTTTGGAATAAATTCTCTAAATAGTAATGAAAACCGCATCAAAATATGTTGCGTAGTTTAGAAGAACAACGCGGTCACAAATACCGATACGAAAAGCTACTTTAATTTATAATATTTATAAATATACAAAATATAATATTAATTTGGAACTAAAAATTATTACAATGGAAAGGTTATTAATGAAATAATATTTTATATTTAGGTCAAAAATTACTAAGTAGTATTGTTAGTGAGTTCTTAAAAATAATTCTGAACGGGATGATTTTTAAGAACTCACTAACAATAATTTTACACGAAATAGTACAGTCAATTTTATTTCGATTTGAGTTCGTAATAAATTCATGAATGAATTATTTGTCTTAAAGGCAATTCTTGATTATTCAATTTGACGCCGTTTCTAGCAATTGAATAATCAGAATTACTAGAAATCATAAAGATCATTTGTTTTCTTGAACATTTGAATCAACTGACCTTGACTGTAGACCTTTCTTCGAGATCTGTGTTGTTAATTTCAAGTAAAATTGGCTTATAAATTCACGTTAAGCCAATCACGTATTAAATTCACACTGAAAAATAAAGCCTGATTAAAATTGCTGGTCAATGCACCAATTTTCAGCTAAAGCTGTGAATTTTCTAGCTGAAAACCCAATAATATAAAAAGCAAAACATCACCAGAAAATGGATCCTAATTGGAGCACTCTTCGAGTCGTTAGGGAGCGCAGGGTGCCCGATACAAACCTGAAATCATAACCGAAACCGAACCGAAGTAGTTTATACCAAATAGCTCACTATTATAGATATTCGGTTTTTATGTATCATAAAAAGTTATCGTAAAAACATTCGCACCATGTTTTATTATAATAAACTACTCTGTTGCCTCCAGGAATCGAATTCAAGACTCTTCAATTCACATTTCGACACTCATAAAGCACATAAATAAATTGGATATTTGAGGAAAAAGTGATCCGCCAGAGATTTTTATTGTTTTTCCAAGTGTTGGTCGTAACCATGCAATTGTAGTAGACGGGTTAAAGGAAAATGATCTTTAAGTGGTTGTCGTAACGGTTAATTCGTATGTAAGAGAGGTTTTTGTAGCTCGAGTGAGATGCCTGTGACATCCTTTTGTGGGGAGCTGCCGTGCTTTTGTTTAATAGCTCCTTTGTTCGTGTGGTTGTTAACAACGTCGGAACTCTTATTAACTTGATGACATACAAGTTGGTTATAATTAAAAAGAAAATGATTTTTCCATTTTGCGACGAGGTTTGTTCTGTGTTTGACGCGTGTGTTGAGGTTTTAATCATGACCCTTTTAGAAAAATAAGTGTTTAGCGAGACGTGGGGTTTGGATTTGAAAATATCTTGTTTGTTTTTACCCCCCGACGGAAAAAGAGGGGTGTTATAAGTTTAACGTGTGTATCTGTATGTCTGCTTGCGCCATCGTAGGTCAAAAACGGCTGAACCGATTGTGTTTTTGTTTGAAAGGCTACATGATCTCGTTGATCAATGAATGTGAGCATCTTCCAAAGGTCTGATCGATTTGAAATTTGGTATTCTGATACTTCACTTTTATTAGAAGAACATAGTAACCTTGAACCGATTCTCCAGTATCACCTGGAATTTCCAGGATAACTCCCTTACCGACTCACACCACAGGTATCGCGTTTTTGCTAATTTGAATGGTCTCAATGAATAAGTTATAGAAAGCTGATAAACAGGGTCTGGTGATGGAGTAGGAAATATAAATGAGGAAATGTTTATTTTGGGGGTTTTAACTATTTTTTATTTATGCTTGTTGCCTCTTGAATCAACAAGAGGTTAAGTTAGGCTTAGGTTATTAGATTATTCTGTGTTTCTTAAATAAATAGCATTTCGTAAAATGAAATACTGTTTTCTATATTTCACCCCCCGTTTACATGATTACAAAACTTGACTATTATCTATAGAAAAAAAATAAAATAGTTAACAATTAAAATTTTAAATTGCAGCTCATAATGTTTAATTAAAGAGAAAAACAAACTTATATCAAAGTTTCCATTACTAAATATTGCGAATCGCTGTAACCATTCATTCGTGCATAACATTATACTGGCTGTAGATTTAATCGCTCATTACTACCACTTCACACTGCGAGTGTACCTGGCATATTTAAATATCGAATCCATTGACGGCTAAGTATGAATTGCAAATGTGCAACATAGTGTGAAGCCAGCGATGGAATGCGGGTAGTAAGTTACACTCTTTGCAAACCAAATTGGTCGATTATTCAGTAGAAGGTACGGTGTTTTGGAATAACGGGCATATTAACTGAAATTCCTTTCAGATTGGCCCCGGACTCGACCCTCATCAGATTGGACACTGTCATTACACATTAGATAATTTTGAATAGTCTCATGTTGTGTACAGACGAGGTATAGCGTATATTGCATTTATATTAAAATGAAAACCATTTTTATTTAGCTTTGATATGTTTTTTTTTATTCAAAGGGAAAATTTTAATGGAACTTCAGACTAAAAATTTTAGATTGGTCCGTTTCAGTTTTCATACGAAACCGTTTCTTTAATATAAGACTTTATTAAACTGATTATTCCAGAAACTTTCACAAGTCCTTCAACTTTTAACTATTACAATTTTATACAAGTATATTAAATTTTTCTAATAAATTGTCTTATCTGCAGTAAGTACCTACAACTTTTAAACTAAATTCTCCTAGTGTTTCAAAGATTTTTTAATGGAATAGGCTTAAAAATTTGCTGGCCAAAATTCTGCACAGTTGCTCATGATTAGTATGCAAAAAGCATTCATTTTAAGTCTTAGGTAACTAACTTGAATTTTAAGTGGATTGATTACTAAATTTTGAATAATGTCTCGAACACCGTCATTTGCATATATAGTAACTCAAGCTAAAAAAGCTAGACTAGTAGTAAACTCTCGTGTAACCTCTTCAGTCATTCATGGCTCTTCAGCAAGTCTCAACAGAATCCTTGCAGCAACATTAAAAGCGGCCGGATTTTGGGCTCGCCTGTACATACAAACTTAAATTGTGCTATTACGTGAAACACCGCTGTAATACCTAACAATGGACCGCATTAGGCTGTGCCCAATGAACCGGTGACCGCAGCTTGGATCACTTGATTTCCCCGAAGGCTCCTGAGATCTGTCCAAATCTTACCCTTCTCTTGTAATATACGATTTGGATAACAGATTGCTTTTGAAATTACGATTAAGTTGTAGCCAATAATTTATTCTGGGAGTCATTATTGTTAGGTCCTGAGATCCTTTGGAACCCTTCAATCAAAATCTAATGGTATTGGAGAACGGTTTTCGTATGATAGTAGGGCTGTTAAACTAGTTTCATCAGTTATTGGATCGACCCAGTTTGAAAATGTATCTGAAGCGAAGGAAAAAGTGGCCAATAAATGATACTTGTTTGCATAATTTGCCTCTAGTTATTGTAATGAGGTTTCAGGTTTGCCCCGTCTGTAACAGATTGGAGTCAAATTAGATCTAATATTTACAAATGCCAGTTTTTAAGTTTTCGTTTTTATGAAAAAGATTATTAAATCCCCGATGATTAAAGACCCAATTACAGAGACTAGAAACTACGTTTATTCTAAACTAGCTACGCCCCGCGGTTTCACCTACATAAGTCTCGATCCCGTGAGAATATCCGGATAAAAGTATTCTATGTCCTAATCCAGGTCATGGTCTATCCATATGCCAAATTTCATCCAAATCCGTTCAGCCGTTTTAGTATGAAAGCGTAACAAACAAACAAATTCACTTTCGCATTTATAATATTACCAGCTGCGTCCCGCAGTTTCACCCGCATAAATCTCGATCCCGTAAGAATATCGGGATAAAAAGTATTCTATGTCCTAATCCAGGTCATCGTCTACCCATATGCAAAATTTTATCCAAATCTGTTCTGCCGTTTTAGCGTGAAAGCGTAACAAACAAACAAACTTACTTTCGCATTTATAATATTATATAGTTAGGATTAACATTACAATTGAGAATTATAAGTTAGGATTTGAATATATATATTATATATATAACTTATATAAATATATATATACGTTAAGATTGAGTTAAAAACATTTATCTGACTTATCAACTACTTGTATATGATTTTTAGTACTTGTTTTACGTAATTTTTGTAAAGAGATGGTCTTATAACCGCCAGTTTTTTATCTTGTAGACAAAGTAAAAATAAGATGTTACGTAACAATGTGACCGTAATCTTTTACCTTACGTTTTAAATATCTTCAAAACTCCTCCTTTGTTTTATGTGTTCAAAATTTTGGGCATCTTTTCAAAGTTTATCGTCTGTAAAACCGTTTTTTACTTACAATGTAATGTGGACGAGGGACGGGGTTTGTGTTTTTGCCCTGTTAACCTCAAAAATATTGCAATTAATTTCGAAACATTTTAAGTTTCACAGTCACTAGTTTGAATGATATTCTTTTGTAAATTTTTGAATAAAATTACTTAGTCTTTATAAGTACTTTTTAAATATTTATGAATAATATTTTGGCACCAAATTTGTATGCCAGTTCACTTTTCTTTTTTCTGTTTTTATAATTTTAATATAACTTTTAGCCTGCAGCAGTATTTGGAAATTATAAGTCGAAGTCAAAAAGTTTATTTTAATTGAAGATTTTTTTAAAGTTAGTGATTAAAATAATTACTATCTTTTTACTAACAGTCCTAAGTTAATTAAAGTTTACAATCACCACCACGAGCAAGTTAAAATTGATTACCGCGGATAAATATTCCACAGTAAATAGATACTTAGAACATATTTACGTTAAAACATGACCACCCCTAAAATATCACGATATTCACAACATAACAAACCTAAAAAATAAATAACTAAACTAACAAGACCTGACGCCTCAAACAGAGCTTCCACGAAAAACATGTAGTTACATATAACCACAAAATTCCTTACGTCAAAAATACATACGAGTATGAGATTTTGTTTATGAAATCCTTTAGACTCAGTGTTTCTGTAATGTTCCTGTGTTAGTGTCGGGGATAATTGGAACAGTCTGGGCTCTAAAGGACAGTGTGTCGCAATTATCCCGGCTCCGTTTCTATGCTCCGTTGACCACTGCCCATGCTGGGGTACAAAAAACCCCGGGCCTCGGCTGAGACTTTTTTTGGCGCGTTCGCGTTGTGTTTTGTTTTGTCCGCTGTGTTGGCACGCTATTGTGATGTTTGGGTGTCTTTTGTTAGAAATAATTGGTGTTGGTTATGTCAAAGTGGGGTAGCCACCGACTTCTTAAAAAAGAGGACGTTCTCAATTCGTCTATATTTGTATGCATGTTCATCGATGTTTCCGTCAATTGTGGACCGATTTAAAAATCTATTTTCACTTGGTAGAGAAAACTTCCGCAGTGGTCCCTTAATACATTTTATTAACTTTGCTTGGGTAGTTTTTGAGTTAGTTTCAATAATACGTATTTTTCCACTTAGTGTATGTTCATGATGTTATAATAAGTTCCTGTCACTGTTATTTACATCGCATTTAGTGGTATATGAATTTGTGTAGGGTAGGTACCACAACTAAAAAGTAAAAAATAGAATGGAAAATATTGACTTTAAAAAACATTTTAACAAAGAAAAATCGTCTTCCAAAAAAACACTACAACGTGAAAACTTTAATTTCGGAAGTCACTGACAAACAACTAAAATACAAATCTAACGACCCCAACTTCCGAAATTAAATTTATTTGGAAGACGATTTTTCTTTGTTAAAATGTTTTTTAAAGTCAATGTTTTCCATTCTATTTTGACTGGTAAATTAACTGGCACACACACCGAGCGAAGTCAGCCACACTTCCCTGTTAAATTCTAACTTTACACTTTTTATTTGTTTCCTTTATTTTTTTTATTTTTTTTACTTCTTGTATAATTATGTTGTGTTGAGCTAAATAAATGTATTATATTTCTTTCTTTCCTTTTCTCTAACTGTCCGAGAAAAAAAGACACAAAACTGTTTTCATCAATTATTGAAATCTGTATTCAGAAATAATAATTAGAACACATTATACACACCTACATTTATTACATTACTAGCTGTTGCCCGCGACTTCGTCTCCGATCCAGGATGATAAGTAGCTTATGTCCTTCTCCAGGTCATGGTTACCTATGAGCCAAATTTCATCCAAATCCGTTCGGCCGTTTTAGTGTGGTAGTGTAACAAACAAAAAACTCACTTTCGCATATTTATAGTAAGTATAGGACTAGCTGCGCCCCAGGGTTTTACCCGCATAAGTCTCGATCCCATGGGAGTATCGGGATAAAAAAAATTCTGTGTCCTAACCCAGGTTATGGTCTACCCCTGTGCCAAATTTCATCCAAATCTGTTTAGCGGTTTTAGCGTGAAAGCGTAACAAATAAACAAACAAAAGTCACTTTCGCATATAATATACTCGTAGTTAGTATTAGGATTGACTCGATGCTGTAAGCGACACGTAGCACGCCTGGAAAAAAGCTAAATTTGAATTTATTACGAGTAATTTTATTTTATTTTATTTTTAGGTATCAAATATATGATTTTTAATGTGACTATTTGTGTGTATTATTATTATAAGATAGACCGTATGAATGCTACATACAAAATTCTATACATTTCTCTAAACATTTCCAAATCTTTCTCCAATTTATCGTGACAACCTTTTTCCCCCGACATTTTTATTTACATCATCCGCATTACCAATTCTTACTAAGCTTTAATAATATGTCATAACTCACTTTCAGTGGGGTCAGGGTTGAACCACAAATGAGAACTTAATGCGATCTGACCGGCCGTTATTGTTTTATTATAATCAATTCATGGCCGTACCTAAATATAACTTAAATAAGGTCCACGTGTATAATAATTTGTTTTTTTCCCTCGTGAGATGTGTGTTACTTTATTTTGTATTTAAGTCGCTGTTTTACTATTTGTTTTGTAATTTCAAATACTTAAATTAATTGCTTTTAGATTTTAAAAAAGAAAGAAAAAAGAAAAATACTTTATTTAAGACACGCACAGGAAATACAATCAGTAATAAAAAAATATTAAAAGGAGCATTTTATAACTAACAAAATAATAACGACCTGTGCGAGGCCAAAAAGAGTAATATGAATGATTATAGCAGCTCTATATATAATAATATAATTATGTATTTATAATATAATTATTACTCTATATATATAATTATGTAAAATCAAGGTAATTAATTTACTACGCACTTAAAGTGTCAAATAGTTCATCAACGCCTCACACTTCAGGTTGAAGACTTCCTTCGGGTTGAAAATCAGCATCACGCACTAGTTGTCTGGCATTTCTGCTGAACTGGGCCTTTTTGGCGCAGCTGTGAGGCACCTTTTTCCTGCTATTTTCTTACATCGCAATTTACACACATTATTTGTTGTTTTTTTTTTCTGCTGTATATTATATTATGTGCCTTTTAGTCTGTGCTAAATAAATGTATTTTCTTTCTTAATTTCAAATGGTTATAACACGGCAAATTAACGGAGTGTGTTAATTTGATAAGCAATTAATGCTCCTGATTATATTTATATTCTCTATACGCCTATCTAAAAATAAACTGATTCTCTCACAACTGCACTCAGACTAAAATGGAGTCGAATGAACTCAGAACAAATGAGGTGGAGGTGAGGAAGCCGGACACAACACACGTTACATGGATAAAAGATGGACCATAGAAACCACACGATAGAAAGGACCACAGGGAAAGAGGAATGCTGGTATACCTATAAGATGGTGGGCTGATGACATTATCCAGGTGTTGGGAAACGACTGGACAAATACAGGCAAAAGTGTGGTAAAAGCAGGAGAAGGCCTTAGCCCAAAAAGGGGTCCATATTTCCAAGAAAGAAGACTAACTATACTAACAACATTTAAAATGGAACCTAGAAATATGGAATAAAAGGCTTTTTTATTTTATTTTATACGCCTATCATGTAACAGTGTTGTTACAGCACAGCACACCAACAAAGATGCTATCACTCAATTACCTAGAGGTATATGAGGAGAAATGTGTAATTCTATGAAAGACAAAGATTATAACTGTATAACTATTTAAAAACACAATTCGTAAGAACAAATCTAATACCAAAACGTTAACCTCCTACCAAAAATTTATAAGTAATTCAATTTCGGAGTTAACCTTTCAAATTCGAACAAAATAACACCTACTTCCGACTTTTATTCCATTCCCATTCCTTAAAAAAGATAATTTTCTTTTTCCTTAACTTAACTTTCCTTAACATTCGCGCTCGCCTTTAGGGGAAAACCATGTAGGTCGTAGACACAAATATGAAACTCTTGTTCGTATTTTTGTATTTACATAACACGAACTTTGCTACAATATTTTTCTAATAAAAGAAAAGAACACAATCCCGTATCTAAAATAATCATAAAGCTGAATACCTTTTATAAACCCTAATAACTGTAAAGAAGGTAACGCAATTTCACGTGGCAACAGGCTGGCCTAATACTCCATAATGTCAAATCCTTGTAGAAAATCAGCGAGCGAGAAAAAAGGAAAAAAAACAATAAGTCTTTGCCGATTTCAAAAGAGGTCAAAGGCAAAGTAATTAAGATAAAAGATGTCATTATATTTTGATCTTATAAATCGTCCACGGCGGTGGCGTACAGTCTTTTATTGTTTTTATTTCTCATCTTAATTTTTTTTTCAAGAAGTGTTGTAATTGGGTTCCTGAGTCGAGGGCTGATTAAAGTTAATTGGGTACAATTAAAAAATGCTGTGGCCTTTAAAAATATATTACACGTTATAAATCATGACTGGAAGTGGCTTACAAAAATCAGCGAGTACCTAATTTAAAACAATTACAGTTAAGATCACACTTATATCATGTTCAGATGAATACTTGAAATTGCTATTGTAAATCCTAGTGTAAATCTTTTTCATTTCTTAAAAGGAAATTGTGTGAAGAGAAAACCTAGTGCATTTCTCCTGCGGGTAGCATTAACTGACATATTATAATAAATTGCCAGCTGTCAGTGAGCCACAAGCATTTTATTTTTTATACGGCAATATACCGTGCATGTCGTCAAAATAACATTCTACCTAAATAAGAGTTTCGGTAAAAAAAGAACAAGGGAGGATACATATAAATTAATATACTTTTGACTGCCTCGATGTGGTCACAAACGCTACTGCAGAGCATGGGGTCAATGCCCGGTTGATGGCAATAGGCTTGCCACATGGGACTTAAACATACCTGGCGAAATGTAGGTGTGCTATAGGTACGCCGCTGCCTAACTCCTTCGGGGAATAAAGGCGTGATATTATATTATGTTAATATAGTTTTAATTAAGATACGTAATTACTTGATGCCACTTCCAGTCGCAACTGTACCCACACGATACAGATTTAGTAAGTTATACCACGCCAGTTCTCGAGCTTGCTAATTTAGCGTTCAGCTACCATAACCAACTTCCACATAAACTATATCAGCTAATTAGCCAGCCCAACCCTTAAACAAAAACATTTAATATTAATATTTCATTCCGAAATTCATATTTAGGTAAACTTTATTAGTGAAACATCGACAAAGGGTTTCAGCCAATGATCAAAGTCGGTGCGGTCGGCAATTTCCTTTGTTTTAGGAAACAATAATGTAGTGGGTCCTTTACGAGATATGAAGGACGGATTGCCAAAACATCATTATCTCAGTGGTTTTCTCATTATTCAAGTTAATGAGGAGAATTCATTTGATTTTGTGCGGGGAATGTTGTGTTTAAGAAGTCGACTGGAAGTATTTAATTTACTTGTACAGCTTTTGGCTTTTGTTACGAAATACATTGGAAGGACCTTTTGATTTTTCTTTGTCACATTCCATGAACTGGAATGGTAAAGAAAATGTAGGTAGAATAGAATAAAATACTCTTTATTATGTACACATATCTATACAAATAAATAATATTGAAGTGTCTATTCGTAATGTGAAAATATTAGCTTTTAACTAAATGCACGTGAAAGTATATACGGTACATAAAACAATTTTTTTTCTGCCTGTCTGTTTGTTCCGGCTAATCTCCGAAACGGGAGGACCGATTTTGACGGGACTTTCACTGGCAGATAGCTGATGTTATGTTGTTGTTTTTTTTTAAGAATCAGTGAACACGCGGGCGAATCCGCGATCAGCAGCTAGTCATCACAGATATAATTGTAGAAAACAATTGGCGGTCTTATCGCTAAAACCGAACTTTTAAAGATCAACTTTGGATGGATTTGAAGGGAGAAGGAGAGACAATACTGCTGGAAGTCTATACCAGTTACATATACACTCGAGAGCAATGAATCCGGGTCACTTAAAGAATCCTAAAAATCTCGGAAACTAAAAATGCTAGGTTAATGCAATAAATTGTATTTAATAGACAATGTAATACTCCTTAAATGAAGGTATTAAAACTTCTTAGTTATTGTAAAGTTATATCATAAAAAAATCAAATTTGAAAAAGGGCCACTTTCGAAGATGGAACTACGAAATTACAGCATTTGGTTTTGCTTTTGTTTGTAATCTGTCATTTATGTGGGTACATAAACCATGTTGATAGTGCTCTATATTCATTATTCAAGCTGAAATTATGTCGCTTACGCCTGAAGAATGCACCAGAATACTTACAATGCTGGAAACCGGCCGGAGTCAGCGCGATACAGCCAGGACTGTCGGTGTGTCGCTGTCAACAGTACAAAGAGTTCTCCGACGTTACGAAGAAACTGGTTCTAACCTACGCAGACCAGGAACGGGCAGAACCAGGTGTACCACAGCACGAGAAGACCGATACTTGGTGAACACCATGCTTCGAAATCGCTTTCTCACAGGAACTGAACTCACAAATCAGTTTCGACGCCTCGGAGGAAGTAACCCAAGTGCATGGACAGTAAGACGTCGGCTTGCTGAATCTAACTTAAAACCCCTTAGACCTGCAAACGGCCCTAAACTGGAGCGTGGGCATCGTATTTCAAGACTAAGATATGCCCAGAGCCACGTAAATTGGAGTATTGAAGATTGGTCAAAAGTTATGTTCTCCGACGAATCAAAATTTATGCTCTACAAGCACGATGGAAGACACAGAGTGTATCGAAGACCAGGGGAAAGATTCAAGCAAGCATGCATCGAAGAAAAAGTAGCCTACGGTGGTGGGTCTGTACTTGTGTGGGCCGGAATTTCTTCTGAAAGTCGCACAGAGCTGGTGATCATAGAAAACGGCTCTTTAACTAGCGTAAGATATGTGGAAGAAATCCTCAATGATCACGTTGGTCCATTTATGGTCAATTTAGGTGAGGATGCTATATTTATGCATGACAATGCCCGACCTCATACAGGTAGGATTGTGAATGACTACCTTCAAGAGATGAACATTACTCGTATGGAGTGGCCAGCGCGCAGCCCGGATATCAACCCGATCGAGCATGCTTGGGACGAGCTAGGCAGATGCGTAAAACAACGAAACCCTCCCCCAATCACGCTTCGTGAGCTCAAAATTGCTCTCACAGAGGAATGGGAGAATATTCCCCAAAATCGTATAAGGAACTTGGTGTACAGCATGCCAAACCGCGTAAACGCAGTAATGGAAGCACGAGGAGGCAATACGAAGTATTAAAATTCAAGAAAATCGTAATAAAGTTCAAAAATTTCATGTTTCCTATTTTTGTTTTAAGGCTCTCCTTAAAACAAAATCAGCAGTTTTTTTCTTTATGTAATTTTGTGTTAATAAAATGTATGGTGACTCATATTTTTTTTACTTTCATTTAAGGAGTATTACATTGTCTATTAAATACAATTTATTGCATTAACCTATCATTTTTAGTTTCCGAGATTTTTAACATTCTTTAAGTGACCCGGATTCATTGCTCTCGAGTGTATGTACAATCAATACATAAATAAAACATACACTTATCTATATACATATATATAGAGTCAAATTAAACTAGCTAGCGAAACTCTGCAGACGTGATGGGTATCTATACGTAAACACGACAAAAAAAAAGGTTTGCTGATTAATTGTTCAACAACCGCTGGTAGTCTTGTAAGTTCAAGTATGAGTTGAGAAAATCTGTTCTTTTTTGTTTTATCCTGTCGATACCTATCACGTTTGTAAACATTATATATTAAAAAAAAATACTGTTATTTCAAGTGTCTGCACCCCAATAAACTCTTTTTTTTTTTTTTTGTTTTGTCTTGTGGGCCTACACAAGTGGAATCGCTGTCAAAGTTCGTATTTCAACAACAACATTCAACTGGAGGGATATAAGCTTTTCGTTAGCTTATGTTAGTCCCATACAGTTTTGACTTTTCCATCATCGTTATCGCTGATAGAACTTTGTGAGTTTCACTAGCTAATTTAATTTGAACCTGTATATAAATATATTTATTTTTCTTCCGGCTTTTCTAACCAGGTTTTGGAGGTCAGATAGGCAATCGCCCCATTTAAGATACTGGTATTCAGCTGCAACCGGTTAGACTGGACGCCGACCCCAACGGGAAAAGGCTAGGCAGATCGATCTTTTATAATGAGGATTCTATACGAAGACTAATACATAATGTGTTTTAGTTCTACTGAGTCCGATTTCACAGGTTACAGGCATTCTTTAAATTAAAACACAACATTTTCATTGAAAACACTAATTGAAAAATCTCCTACTTCATAAAATGTGACCGCATTTTACTCAAGAAATTTCAAAAACGTCCAAACAAAATACATCTTTTGGCTTCCCAGTAATATTACGGAGCGAGCTATACGCTATACCAAGTTGTCAGCCACTAACACACTCCAAAATAAGGTTGGCAGTTATTCATATACAGTAAAAGGAGAATATGCGGACGGTAAAAATACCACATGCTTTGAATGAAGTATAAAATTTCGCATCGCCAACACAAAGGACGCGGGTGCCACCACAAAAGTTTGAAATGAAAGCCTTTTCCTTCTGTGTAAGGTTGACAGCCCTGCCAGCGCCTGCAGCGAACAATGTAATTTTTGCTTTTTTAATAGAAACCGCAACTTGACAAGCGAAACGTGGATACACAGACAGTTGCGGGTACAACTTTAAATAAGGCACCGGTTATAACCAACCCTAATTTGTTACGGAAAAGCTTAGCTTTATATTTATTCAGATTGTAGAATTTAAAGTGTGTTTTTGTGTTTAGGAAGACTTTTTATTCGAGACTTGGGAAGGAATTTGTTCTATTTGTGTTTTTAGAACTTGGTTACTTTTGAAAATAAATGGACGATTGCTGTTGCTTCCACTTAGAGACTAGTTGATACTGACTTCTGAAAAGAAATATATTCCATTAACAAATCTATGCTTGGAGTCTCTCTGAAGGATCGAATCCGGAACGAAGTGATCCGGGTGAGAACCAAAATTTTTGGACATAGCTCACAGAATAAGCAAGCTGAAGTGGCAGTAGGCTGACCATAATGGCCGTAGAACTAATGCGCCGTAAAACTATAAATAAAAATTAAAAAACCATAGAAGAAACAAGGTAATCAAGAAATTGCCCCATTCCCTTCCTTGGCAGTCGAGTAAAAATACTTCTATATCATTATTTTTCAGTCTTCGTATAGTAAGACGAAATCTGTACGATTTATCATAATTAAATGACTTAGTAATGACGTGTGACTCGGGCTATACGAAAATCGAAAAAGAAACGATATCTCTGTCTTGTTCATACCTTTTATACTCAGTAATCTCATCAGTTAGCTCCCATCTCTCTGTGATGGAACCCAAGATCTCACGTTCAATAGTTGAGCTTACGTTACGACCACCAAACCAACGAGAGTAGGTATGCATATTTATGACGCTTTACTGTAGCTACTTATAACATGCACAACTGCTCATCAGCTTATTAAGTTACCAGCTATTTACCGACCGTAACGCATGGTTGCGAATCAGTGAAATATTCGTACCGGTAATGTGATTGCTGAAAACAGTAGCACTTCTGCTCGTTGTTTGAGCATAGCTCATACAATATCACGAATGCAAGGGATCATGACTGCGAGAGGTAGTGTACACCCACCTTTTGCCAGTAAAGTAAAAAAAAAATGATTTTATAGATATATAAATAAAATATCCCGCCAACTTTGGGTAGGTTCTTTTCAATCTGATATCGTAGTTGTTTAGACATTAAATTGATTTTTATAAATTATAATAATTATTTTTTATTAATTAGAATAAAATGAGTTCTTCCAGTGACGAAAATGAGACACTGAACACCACTGATTTCGGAATCATTTCGTTCTGAAGCATTATGGAAGAAAATTTGTTGCCGCCAAAAATGTGATACATATAAATAACATAACATCACGCCTTGTTTCCCCGAAGGATTGAGCAGAGGTGTACCTTTAGTTCACCCACATTTCGCCAGTTATGTTTTTAAGTCCCATGTAATAGGGGGTGAGCCTATTGCCATCAACCGGGCACAATTCCAGACTCCGGCCTACTACTGAGAAATTCCTGATGGAAAAACCTAATAACAAGTTTGCCTGACCTGGGAAACGAACCCAAGACCCCCCATGCTCAGCAGTAGCGCTTGCGGCCACTAAACCAATGAGGCACTCTGTTCATCATATTTTATATTTGAAGCTCAAGTCAGGTACCCAATCAGCGACATAATTACATTTATTTCTAGTCATTGTATTCCAGGTTGAGAACTTTTAATTAAACGTGACATTGAACGTTAACGCTCAAAATTCTATTGAGAATATCGATAAGTTAAATTGATTTGAATATTCATTGAAATCATATTGTGTAATGAGTGAATCGACCTTTCTTTAGAATATGAGGCCTTAGGGAGGTTCCTGTTCCGGATAAGGCGGGAGGAAATGCCCATTGTGTGGATCGCCCGGAGGACACGGTGGAGTATACGGTGAAGGTCTGCCCGGCTTGGGCGGAGCACCGCCGTGTCCTCGTGGAAGCGATCGGCGGCTTTGACCTCTCGCGTCCGGCCCTGGTCCAGACAATGGTACGGAGCGAGAGGGCATGGGCAGCCGTCACCTCCTTCTGCGAAGCATTAATGCTCGTTAAGGAAGAGGCGGAGCGCGTGAGGGAGAGGCAAATTTCGCGCCCTCACGCCCCTAGCCGCCGCAGGAGACGCCCTGGGCGTCGGGAATCCCGAGCCGATTTCCGGCCACAGTAGGCGCAGGCTTGCGGGCGGAGAGCAATGGGTAGCTCGCTGTCTGATAAGGACCAGGCCGGGGTTGACGCCACGTTGTGTTCCACGCGCGCTAAAAGATGTCAGCACAACTGAAGGGGATTGCTAGGACCGATGCCTGCCGGGGTCGCGGGAAAGTCCGAAAGGGATACATACCGTGGCCCCTGGCAACGTACAGGCAACCGAAGGAACACGGGTGGGCTTTAGAAAGTAAGAGTCTGACACGCCCTCCCGCTCCGTCCAGAGCGGGAGAAATTACTTTATAATTTCTCACCCGAAAAAAAAAGGTCTTGGTACTTCCCGTGGCTGTTATAGAGGATTTTGTCGAAAATTGTTCGAAAACAGTCTATAGAGTGCCGGTAGCGGCACTCTGTGCCTATCGGATAAAGTGCCACTAGCTGCACTCTATGCCTATCGGATAAAGTGCCACTAGCGGCAAAATAGTTGCGCAGCCTCAGACTGGCTAAATTGCCGTTAGCATCGCATTGTCATTGAAAAAACAGCGCTACTTGTGTTTGCAGCGCGAATACGCGCGTAGACCGCGCGTCTTACCTAAATTAACAGAAATAAAAAACCGGCCAAGTGCGTGACGGACCACGCACAATGAAATTGGGATGAATTTATCCCAAAAACAAACTTAATATTGTAGTCGAAAAACATGTTCTCCCATACATCGATATACGTCACGGTCAATTCTCCAACAGCAAATGTAAGTTCCACGTCACTTTTGTAACCATTTTGAATGCGATTTTTTTGTTACCGACATTAATGAAAGGCAGATATTTTATATCCAGCCAAGTCAGAGGCCCATGGGTGGCTTTAAAACTCTGACACCAGGTTAGTCACTAACCTCCCGAAAAGAAGAAGAAGAAGATTTTACATCAAGAAAATATCATAACCTAACACCACCACAGGCAAAAATACGGGTACCTAAGTAGTTGAGAATAATGGAATATTCAAAGCGTCTTTACGTAGTCCAGGTGTTGCCAACGTAAATAATTAGCTAGAGGGAAGATGGCTGCAAGACATTATGTGTCAGCTTGTGTGCTGCTTTTTAGTGTACTAAGTTATCTTAGTTTCAGTTTTTATTAGATTCGAAATAAACTGAAGGATGCTTTTTTAGTCTCATAGCGTATAATTTTAATCATTATTATATTGGTAGGTATATTTTATATTGCTAGTCTAATTTTACAGACTGTATTTTAATTACGGTTATGGAAAATTTGAAAATAATAAAACTATGTACCTATTAATAACGTAATAGACCAATGAAGTACTAACCTAATTTGGTTCACCTGAAGGATGTCAAAAAGATATCACGACCGTCAATTGTTTGATATCAAGATCTACGCAGAGCCTTTTGGGGTCAGCTGTCGATGTTTGTACAGGTTACGAGCGTTCATTCTAAAAGTTGGCTCGTTTTTGTTTTGTTGGTTAATTTGGCAGTATTACTGTTTGGAAATATTGCTAACTAGTGAAGTAGAATATATTCATAAATAATTGCAATTATAACATTGAATTTGATGTTGTAACCGTTTTAGGTGTAAAAAGGCATTTGTAAAATTTCTAAATACTTTTTTAAAAATCTAAAACTAAATATTCTTTGATACGATATTATTAACTATTGCATTTCTTAATTCCATACAGTAATATTGCCAAATTAATCAAAACAGGTAAATATTTGACAGCTATTTGCGACGTTGCCAACTTTTAGGATAAACGCTCTTAATTGGCGACGATGGTAAATGTCATTTAAATATTGTATACGTAACCACCCTTGCTCTGCACGTGGAAAAATGAAAAAAAAAAAAATGAAAAATGGTTTATTATTTTTACAAGTAAATACCTTAACAACTAGTGATTGAAGCCTCCTTTTAAGTAAATAAGTCTGTGTGAGGAGAATCTGCTCTTCCAATATCTTAAATACGTACCCTTGTTTTTTTTTTAATTCTATACAAGTTAAGATGCTAAATGAAATAATAATACAAAGAAAAGAGAATTAAAACTAAAAACAAGTAATATGTGAAAACATACTAAACTCAAACACTACTGAACTGATTTTCATACAGGTTTTGTGTAAATTGGTTGAAATAAGACGATGATTGTTGAAGATGTCGGAAAAAAACATGGCAACTGGGAGCTTTACAGATGTGCGCCGATAACCAATAGAGTTATACGAAACAAATTACTACCTAAAGCGCATAGCGCGTTAATATACACCAGCGTGCGCTCTCAGATAAATGCAATTAAACCCAAATGGCATAAACCTAAATGTAGACTCTTTCTTTATATGGGACCATTTAATTAGAATAAGCTCAATAGTGAAATGGATATACTGACCATGTCTAGAAATAAATGTAAAAATCACCTTTCATAATTTCTGACAGGAATGGACTATGAAAGCACGGAGAAGTTCCTTAACTCATGAGCATAACACACGCAGTCATTACACTAATAAACTTACGCATAGATTAAAACGCTTATGCACAAAAAGTTACGGCAAAGTCTAAATTTAAGCGTAGGGCTAATGACCCTAACAGGGAAAGATACCTCTCTATACGTAATCACTGTAATAAGGTGTGTAGGAATGCTAATCGTCTCCACATTCATACTTCTGTCCAAAATGCATACAACCAACCAACCACTCAGCAACCAACATAACAGCAACCAACATCCCAGCAACCAACTTACCCAGCAACCAACCCAGCAACCAACCTACCCACCAACTAACCTACCCACCAACCGCGCGAGTACGCGTTCGTCGCGTTATTTGTCACTCATTTTTTCAGAAAAGCTGAACACGCACTCTGTCTCGCGACGACGCGTTCAATTTCGTCGAATAAAATGAACGGGACTGTCGAGTATTTTCGCGACGATTACTTATATTAGAACGTGGGGCAAAGGCAGAACAATACGTTGATTCAACGATAATTATGCTTTTGATCGTTGGTATTTTGCAACGATAACATATAATATACGGACAAAAAGAATAAAACATGATTTGGGCAAAAATGGAAAATCAAAATTACTACAATATGCAGTTATTACCGACATATGAGGGAGGTTATCTCAGGGAAACCAACTTTTCAGTAATAGAGTATATTTGGGAGTAAAACACTAGCTCACAGTTTAACACAAATACAAAATATTGAGAACGAAAACCCTAAATAATAATAATTCGCGTAACAACGTCGCCACGTGGCTGGCCCTACTTACCTTACGTCCTATACCTACACACTAAGCGGAGTTAAATTTTCGCCCGCCCTTTGCGGCTGTGATCATTTAGCCACAAGCCACCAATTACCGGTTACACAGAAAAACACAAAATGTCAATAAAATATATTAATAACTTCACAATTCGACATATTTCAATTACGTACGCCAACAAAACAATAATGTTGCCAACAAATTTTTGCATCAGTTCAAATGCAGCAACTCGACGAATATTAATAATTTATGGCCTAACTTCGAGTGTTCGTGTTGCTTACTTTTCTCATTATCATATTTAACGTTGTCATGTAGCTTTCCACAGGCCTCCTGCAAAGACTTTATTATTTCAACATTTTGTGGCAATGTAGGCAGGTACAGAAGTTCAATTAATTACTCTGATAATTTGCATACTTAAAATAAAAGATTTATTTTTTCTTCAAATGATCGTAGAAACCAAGATCGTACAGTCAGCGATAAGTCGATTAACACTATTACTTTTATATATCATCTAAAATTGATACAAATTTATTCGATACAAAGATTTTCAACATTTCATGAAATAGCTAACAGTTTACTAATACATTTTATATCAGTTCAGTGATGTGTGATGAATAGGTACTTTGCTCAATAATTAAGATTTAAAAATCTGAAGTCAAAGTTAAAGTCTGAACCTTATGTTTTAGTTTAACAACTAGAAAAAAAAAAAACAATAGACGACGTATATTTAGTAACCCAATCCGCTTAACAGTTCTTAAAGAGTCATAAAGAACCCTGTAAGAAATCGACACGTGTTTCACGTCTCAACGAGGCATCGTCAGGATGAAGATTGACTTGTTGCGAACCCGGACATGACATGTTGCCACGCCAAGCACCGAACGCAGTTCTGGGTTCTTTATGACTCTTTAATAACAGTTAAGCGGATTACATTACTAAATATACGTCGTCTATTGCATTTAATCATGGATTTCCGCAAAGTCACACCTGAGTCAATTAACTAGAAAAAAACAGTTTTCATGGCATAATACGACTGTTGCATTTCCAATCGCATGGATGGTGCAGTAACTTAGCGATTTACTGTAGCGCTACGAGGCACTTGCCGCTTTTTTTTTTTTTTTTTTTTTTTTTGAGGGTTGGAAATTATCAAATAACTTCTCCCGCTCTGGGTGGAGCGGGAGGGCGTGTCAGACTTTTACTGACTAAAACCCACCCGTGTTCCTTCCGGCCTGTGTGCCGGGGTCGCGATATCCTTTGCGGACAAACCCGCAACCCCGGCAGACATTGGCCCTAACGGACCCAGTCAGTTGGTGCTGACATCTCTTTGAGGCGCGCGTGGAACTCAACGCGCCGTCGACCCGGGCCTGGTCCTTATCGGACGGCGAGCTACACATCGCTCACCGACCGCAAGCCCGCGCCTACGGTGGTCGGAAATCGGTGACTCCCGACGCCCGGGGCGTCTCCTGCGGTGAGCAACGTGCACTTGCCCCTGGGTGTTACTTGGGGTCTTGCGGTTTTTTTCTTCCTTTCTCCCCTGTCAGCCTTCAGGAGTGAAGGCTTGAAAGAAGTGAATGATAGAGATCATTCAATAGGAAAAATTGCAAGGGTACGGGTGGGACAAAGTTATAAAACAAAACTTCAGTGTGTAGGCGGTTATAGAAGTGTCTGCACGTGGTTGTTCCGCACGTGTAGTAGCTATATTACACTTTTTATCATTTTTATTCTACACCCACATACAGAGTGGCAGGGAAATGACGCGAAAACTTTTACCATTGATACAGTGCATCGAAATAATTTGTGAGTTATTTAAAAAAAAAACTGCTATTTCATAGAAGAGTGCACCTACGCGGTCAAAATGTATGAAACAGCAGATTTTTTTTAAAATAACCCACGAATTATTTCAACGCAGGTGGGTTCAGAATCATTTACCGAATCCATGATAACAGTTTTCGCGTCGATGTCCCTGCCACATGTAACGTAACAACAAGCTAGAAACAAGAAGGACTTTGGCACTTGTTAAATATATTTTTAAGTTATTGCGTGGGAAGACCTCTAAGCCGGGTATACTAAAGGATGTCTGTCTAAACGTGCCGGATAATTACGTGTCGCGGCGACTGAGACCGCGGTTACTAGCGGTGCTTAGCCGAACCAAGCACCTTTGACGCACGCCTTGCATATAGTTAACGTAATCGCGGAAAGGTTGGATTTATTTACCTGTTCTCTGAATGAGTTCACAAAAATTACTTTACATGTGATAAGATGTAACGGAAAAAATATTGTTTAAGACCACGCTACCGATTTGGGGTCACCTGTAATGCTAGTTGTGTTGGGAATAATAAATAAATAAATAAACTCGCTTGTAACCCCCGAAAGGTTACGCAGAGGTGTACCTCTAGTATCTACACCCACATCTCGCCAGTTATGTTTAAGTCCTATGACAAAGTGGGCGAGCCTTAATGCCATCAACCGGGTACAAATCCAGACTCCTTCTAATGAGTTTTATTTTTATTAACCGATTTCAAAAAGTTCTGAATTCGGCTGTATGTTGTTTTTTTTTTTTTTTGTTTGTCTGTTACGCGATTACTCCGCCAATTATTAATTGATTTTGATGATTCTTTTTTGTTCGGTAGGTTCAGAGGAGGTCCCATATAAATTTAATTATCTTCGCTTAGGTAATTTTTGAGTTAGCTTCAATAATACGTATTTTTCCCACTTAGCCTATGTGTATGATATGATGGTAAGTACCTGTCACTGTTATTTACATAGCAGTATTCGAATTTGTGTGGGGTAAGTACCACAACTAAGAAGTGAAAAATAAAAACTTTTTACAAAAAAAAAAACAACCGACTTCCAAAAAAAACACTGCAAAGTGAAAAATAACTTTAATTTCGGAAGTCGGTGGCAAAAAACGAAAATTCAAAACCAAAGACACCGACTCCTGTTTGTAATTATTATGAAAGTCATACGTGGGGAAAATTTTCATGCAAGCTGTACCATCCCACAAATTCGCCGAAGTGGATTTACTGTAAGGAAATAAAAGGGGAATTTATTTTTCAGTTTTACGTTGTGTTTTTTTATACTTCGATGTCAAAGACGTCACAATAAATCTTTGGGTTTTATGGTTCACGAGTCTCTCGGTATCATCTGAGATTAAAATGCGGCATCGGCACGCGTGGGAATGTTTTTGCGAATGTTTCATCATGCAGGGATGTGGAAATAAGTAGATATGTGTCGGATTCCAAAGGTGATATGGAAGTTAAATGGACTAAATGGTGTGTTTGTCATACATGATATAATTCAAATGTACCTACTTAAATTACTGAAAATTACATGAAAAGAAATGGTCAACCCACATGTTTGGCTTTGCACGGTAAGCAGCTTAAAAAGCGGCCAAGTCTGAGTCCGACTCGCAGTTGAAGGGTTCTGTACCACCAATTTTTAATTTAAAAAAATTGTACCCCTTTTAATTTTTATCTTAATTTTAAGTATTTGTTGTTATAGCGGCTGTAGTAGTACACACTCTGTTAATAACTTCAAGTGTCTACCTATTACGGTTGAAAAGATACAGACCTGTGACAGACGGCCGGACAGCGGAGCCTCAAGGCTATCGCTCATTATAGCAGCACGGCTCCGACACGGCAAATAACTTGTCATTCAAGTTAGGATTTTAAGTCAAATGTTTTAAAGTCTATTTTACGATGACTATACAGAATAGTGGATGACTTGCGGGCAGTGAGCGGCCCGCGAACCGTCACAACTCGCATCGGTTTTTCGACGCGGTTTCGGGCGTTACTGCGCTGCAGCGGTGCTGTTATAATGGGCGATGTACTTTAGTAATAGGGTCCCGTTGGCACCCTTTGGATACGGAACCCTAAAAATAAGGGCCCCTAATAATATTCACCGACGCTGCCATGCTGAAGTAACAATCTTCCAAATAACTAAGATCAACATAATAATTATCTTCTAATAAGCTGTTCGAATAGGTGATTTTGTATGATATTATTGATATTTCACCCACGCTGTCTCTACATGAATAATAAGTCAAATAATAACACGTTTGTATTTATTAACGGTTGTCAAAAGGGACAATATTCTATATATTATATATACTTATATAAAAGGAGAAACTGGTTTAATTATTATTAAACAATAAACAATTGAATAATTATTAAACTGTCTGACTGACTGACATATCAATGCAGAGCCGAAACTACAGAGACTAGGAACATAAAATTTTGCACACAGCTTCCTTTTATAATGTAGGGGTTTTTGAAAATTCCACCTTTAAGGGGGCGAAAAGGGGAGATTTCGTTTATATGAAAAATCTCATTCCTTGAGTCACAGACAGACCCTCACAGTAAGCCCTTTCATTTTATATGACACACGGTACAGTTTGCAAAACTTTTTATTTTAATTTTCTTATTTGCCTCCCAAGAGTGACCCCCATATTCAAAATGTATTTATTATGTTACACGTCCGCGTTTGCGTCACTGAAATTCATATGTGTACCAAATTTCAACTGAATTGGTCTATTATATTCGGATCTTGGCTGGGACAGACGGAGAGATAGACAGACACACGAGTGATTATAAGGGTTCCGTTTTTCATTCTGACGTACGGAACCCTAAAAATAACATTACATTATTACGTAAACAGATGTCAAATAAATAAAAATCTATTCCATTCATGCTAGAAATCGTTTTAAATACTGAAAAGGTCAACAGATTTTTTGCATGACAGCCTTATTTTCGTAGGCGTCATTCGAAGCCGACAGGTATTATTTCGGTCTGCCCCGAGACCCTGAATCCCGAGATGACCTTTGGGACACTTTTAAAGTTTCAATAACGTACCTTTTAGTGCGAGCGTTATTTTATATCATTATTGAATGTATAAGTATGATAAAAGTCGATTGGTAAGGGTCAAGTTTCAGCTTCTTAAGAGGTTTGAAGGCACTGTCTAAGTCTGGCAATTTTATTGAGCAAAACAGAGCAGCAGAGTCAGCAATACAATTTCGGATAGCGAAACAGACTCCGGTTGATTGCGAAAGAAATCGGGCAACTTCGATAAAATAAACTGGAGAAAAGGCAAGTGAAGGCTTCTAAATGAATTCACTTACGACAGGATCACTTTATCGAGTTAACACCAGCCATTATGTAAAAAGCTGCTTATGAAAAAGGCATAGATTGATGATTTAATTAGGCCATCCAACAGAAAAGAAAACAAAAGAAAAAGAAAAAGAAAAAGAAAAAGAAACGGAACGAAATGAAACGAAACGAAACGAAACGAAATGAAAAGAAAAGAAAAGAAAAGAAAAGAAAATACGTTTATTATACGTTTTTCATAGTGCAGGTGGCGACTTTCGGGTTGAAAGATCAACAAATAAGCCGGGACCAACGGCTTAACACGTTTTTCGAGGCACAGAGGGGTTCTCGGTATGAAATGGGTGGTCAAGTCACCCATCCACGGACCGACCTTGGCGAGCGTTGCTTAACCCCGTGCGACTGTTATTGAATAGCCAGGGCTCAAAAAAAAGCACAGATTATTATTTTGAGTTGCTCTTTCGAATTTTAAATGCCAGCAACCGGTTGACCTATAAGTTTACACACCGATACCCTTCCGTGCCTCAGAGAGCACGTTAAGCCTTCGCGTCCCGGTTGTCATGCCAACACATAGACAATTGTCATGCATAGTTGGATACGCGATTCGAAAAAAATTTACAATTGTTCGAAAGATCCCGCATTGTTTAATCGGATATGTAGGTATAGCTGTACAAAAAACTTTTGGCGCGTGGTCAAAATTGGAACTAACGCCGTCGCCATCTTGTAGTTCCATTACAATTTCAAAAATAAATCTCTCATGTTTACCAACAGCGCCCTCATCAAAACGTCAGTCAAGTGCCAAAAGATCATTGTAGCACTTTAGTTACGACTCTTGAGAATGACATATTTGTCCATATTGTTCACAAGTGTTATTGGATTTTGAGAAAGTAATTTAAACGAAGGTTCCCTGTGATTATTGTGCCCGATAATATTTACTTTTTGCAAGTTTTTTAGAACACTATTGGACATTGATTTCTTCTAAGCTGCGCAACCAGGCGATAAATTCTCCTAGAATTGTGAAAATCTGTTGACATTTAACATCATCATTCTCCTACTCTACCTACTACTACTTTTTTTGGGGTCTGCGAAGCAGTTTTTTACCCATACCTAGTCTTCAACACAATTAGAATTAGTTTCATAGACTTTTGACATTGATTTTCGCTGAGGTGAGATAGCGACTGCATTTTGTTTTCTTTTTTAAATCACGAGAACAGTTCCTTCAAATAATTTTGTTCCATGTGGGAATTTGAACTTACATGAATATATGAAGCTACAGGAAGGCTGACATTTTAAGTCTAGACTTAGACCTTTAAAGGTTACCATATTTTCTGGCCAAAAAGTGTAATGTAAGGTATTTCACCCCCATATATTTAACACTGTATGTCATGCTGAACAGCTTCAAGATCTAAGAGCAGTTGACCTACTCGTACATGCTTATAGACGTAGGCGGTACACGGGTACCCTGTTTATTTACGGAGACTTAACCTCAGCATCTTATTCATAAAGTGTAGCCGGGAGCTAGATGTTGGCTTATGTACACTGTAAAGGAAAATTTTTTAGGGTTCTGTTCTTAGCCTTAATTTCTATAGGTATTAAGTTAGTTGTAGTACGTTTTCTTACCACATGAAGTTTGGTGGAAATGGGTTAATGTGATTGGCTCAGGAGGTCTACTCTCTAAGTCCTTCAACGAAGATTCGGGCCCGTCAAAAAGTAGTACGAAATTTAGGATTGAACCCTACATCGGCCAATTAATAAATTTTTTCGGTCGTGCAAAAACACATCGAGAGCAGGGACAGCTGACAAATCGTGGTGTCATTCATTCTTAGGTACGGCCCCAAATTAATCATATGTCCGTAGGTGATACCGTGTATAATTTGCGCGTTAATTCTGCCAAAACTACGGATTTCACAATAGGGGGTACCTAGACCTCCAGGATCAAGCTTAGTTTTAGTGTAATTTGAGAGGCCTTTAACCAGCTGTAGACTGCTAAGGGCTGATGATGATATCGAGAACGCTGATACCTATTACTTTCACAAAACTTCTTAGTTTCTTGTTACAACATCTACGTTGATAAGTGATTAACCGTTGCTTTATCGGAAAATAGCTGCGCCCCGCGGTTTCACCCGTATAAAAACTATTCTATGTTCTAACGCAGGTCATGGTCTACTCATGTGCCAAATTTCGGCTAAATCTATTCAGGCGCTTAGGATTAGTAATATAAGTAGTTAAGATAAAGCCAAAACAGACCCTGCCTAGATGTTTAGTGTAAACAGATCCGGCCAAATACCTGCCGAACTATTCTTTAAAAGTCTCATCGTAAAAAATTTGGTGTAGTGAGCTTGAAGTGAGCTGTCATACCACTTAATGCTATTGTTTGATAGTATTGACAGCTCACTTCAAGGTCACTTCTCCTAAGTTTTGCACGAAGTGAACTTGAACTCAAGTTCTCTTCGTGAAAACTTCATCGGTAAGGCATCTCAGTTGAGATGCCATACCACCTGATGCTAGGGGTTGACAGTATTGACAGCTCACTTCAAGCTCACTTCTGCTAAGTTTTCACGAAGTGAACTTGAAGTGAGATGCCATACCACCTGATGTAACAATCTCTCATATATACAACCTTAACTTTTACTATGGGACAGACGCTGAAATCGCGAAAAAAAAAATCTGCTGTTCCCTACATTTCGACGAGATATACGAACATATATGTAGGGAACAGCTGATTTTTTTTCGCGATTTCAGTGTCGGTCCCATAGTGAAAGTTATTCCTAATGATGAGTACAATGACCCCCTAAGAGGTTTACGGTAAACAAAAACTAAGGTTGTATATATATGTTCTGTTATAATATCTCATAGATAGTTTCAACTTACTGGACATTTTCATACTACAATCTGTCTGCATTTAAAAATATGTCTAAAAATGTCCCTACGCAAAATAAAAACCCAATAAAAAACGCGTTCACATTTTTTATCACCGCCAAACTCATTTACTTCATTAAGCTGCCGGTTATTTATAATTTGCAGTTAAGCGTAGCCTTGTGTTGGACAGATAAACAATTAAATGACAAAAGGTCTCTAATTGTCCAATTTAGATACGGAACCACGGTTGGCTTTTGTACTCGCCCTCAAAAGGGTGATTGTTGTGGCTTTAGAATTTGCGATACATTTTAAAGCTTTGGTCGCTCTTCAAAATGGTGGAGAAGGCTTTTGAAATTCAAGTACTACTTCTTCGACTTAATTTTGTCAACCTACCTCTATTGTAGAAAGTCAACGTATATTTTTAGAGTACGTAAATATACAGGAAAAAGGGGAGGCATTTGCTCAACAGTGGGACACAATATAGATTAATCAAAATTAAAAAAATTATACATATACCGGCTATAATGTTTGAAAGAAAAAAGAAAATACGTTTATTTGCGGTAAACATGACGCAAAGAAAGAACACAAAACAAGAAAAGATCAAGTTGGGGAAAATATGCGTCACATCCTTGCAAAACGGCCATCGCGAAGCATAATGCTGCGACCACAGAGAGACAGAGCCCAAGCACAAATTTTCAGCGACAGCCGGCGTTGACGTTATGACGTCGACCGGTGCAGCATACAATGAGATGTATATAATATATAAAAATAAAATAAATATACAATAATTGTAGGGCTAAAGCTACTCTTGTGTACATTTATGTTAAGTTTTTCTTTACAGAGCGCACGCGAAAGCAGTAGGTGCCGGCATGATCTACAGACCAATCAGTATCCTTAACATTAACGAAATGGATTTGACTAACAGACTACAGGAATAAATGAATCAGTATCCTTAAAATTAACGAAATGGATTTAACTAACAGACTATGGAAATAAATGTATCAGTATCCTAAAAATTCACGAAATGGATTTGACTAACAGACTACGGAAATAAATATATTCCGGACTAGCATTGAAGGTACTTTTAAATCCCTTAAGCTTTGTCGCAACCCATTGATATAGCTACAACAATACAAATAATAAGGCAGTAAAAAAACACTCCACTGCCCAATTACCACTTAATCCCATCACCACGTTTTAACATTCAGCCCTCCGTAAATCGAAACTACTTTGAAGATGCACGTAAGTACGTAACCTTTGTTAGGTAGGTACTAGCTACTGAAGCCTTCCGGTTAGTTTCATAAGACGGCGCAAATATCCATTTATTTCAATAGGGTTAAGGCGAATACGTAATCCTTTCCGCTGGGTCGAATGAATACGGGAAGCGTTGGGTCCGCTATAACGTGGCCCTTCATATTTCGTGCCTTCGCAATTCATGCCTTAGACAGGGATAGCATGATTATACAGGTTTGTTTGTTACTTTATCCTGTTGAGAAGGTATGGTTTCTTTCAATATATATCTCACTAGCGTCCGTTAGGGGCTTCGCTCGCGTGATATCTTTATAAATGACTAGCTTCTACCCACGACTACGTCCGCGAGCCTATAACTTTCCTCAAGAATTGGGCTATCCAATGCAAAATAATTTTTCAAATCTGAGATTACCTCCTACATACAAACTTACAAAAAAACAAATTTTACCTTTTTATAATATTATTATTATATTATATTATATTATTATATAGTCAATATAGTAATTAGTATAGAGAGCGTATGTTACTCAGTGATAATACAGCATTCTACTGGTGAAAGAGATTTTTAAATCAGCTCAGTAGTTTTGAGTTAATTAATTACAAACTAAAATACAAATCTTTTTTCTTTGTAATATTAGTTGTAGATTATTGTCTGGCGACCCGTCCTTGCTACGCACGATTTTTACAACTGGACAAAACATTGAGATTTCGGGTCCAGTCCTACAGTGGAGACCGCGTATCGGCAAGCGTAGCGTGGGACGTCCCTCAGCTAGATGGACTGATGACCTTAAGAAAGTGCCTGGGATGCGGAAGGCGGAGGATGGTGTGTTGTGGCGCAGCTTGGCAGAGGCCTATGTCCAGCAGTGGACTGCGATAAGCTGAGTTGATATGATATATACCAGTAGGTATAGATACTGGAATCAGAGAACCGCAAACCCAGAAGAACATTCAATGGTCCATACAAATGTACAATATACATACATGGCTCAGAATGAAACAGCAGTTTTTTTTTACGTTTGGTCTGACGGGTTCCATCTTTGATAAATAATTCTTAATTGAACCCTTAGTTAGAAAGTGATTTATATTCTTGAACACTATCTCCCATTTTATACTTTTATTTTTAGACGTTGTATAACTAATTTCTTAAAAATCAGGTCTCACGTTAATAGGCTTGAGAAAGGTGAAAATGAAAAGCCCGATACTGTCAAGTTCCGCTTTTCACAGCAAAGTAACCCGTCACAAACATGTGGACGCAACAGAACGCAGTTTTATGCCGTTAAGTGAACTTTCAGTGTAGTGTGCAATTTTTATGGTTGGCTGTGCTTGTGAAACCTTAGAATGGAAAACTAAACAGACCGTACATTAAATCGTACGTTACAATTTCGACTGAATGGTGTGCTTCAATGACATTTGTAGATTTTTGACAGTCGTTACGTTACGGTTGGTCAGAATTCTGAAAGTCTTACAATTAGACTAACCAAGGGGTACCGTATTACCTAATAACTGGATGGTGGAGGTCAGATAGGCAACCGCTTCATGTATAATACTGATACCTATTCAGCAGCATCCGGTTAGATTGGAAGCCGACTCCAAAATAGTTCGGAAAGGCTAAGCAGATGATGATGATGGTGGACCTCAAACCTCGATGTACCTAGAAAGAAAAGAAAGGAAATCAAAGAAAAGAAAGAACAGAAAGAAAAGAAAAGAAAGAAAAAGTATTTATTCTGTACAAACTAAACGCACGTTACAAAATAAAAACGAAATGCAAAACCACTACCAAGACGAATAAGGTCTCTTTACGTTACCATTATTAACACTCTGAATTAAGAATACTAACATAATTTTATTTTGTGTTTTTTTTTTCACATAAACCTACATGGGCACTTTTGAAACGTCAGAAGCTAGGTGCACGGTTCCATTTGGTCGTTTCCGATGGAGAAGAGGCGGCAAAAAACTCCACGGTTACGCTTTTAAAAATAAATGGCTTTTACAATGTGTTCAAATTACAGTGTTAATCGGTATGAGAGGACAGTGTAGGCCTGTCAACAAGTACCAGGTACTTGACAAAATAGAAAATGTGCTACAAATTTACAGTATGCTAAGCGCCTCAACGTGGCGGAGATGCGGGCGCTAATTAGCGCGCATAGTAACGCGACTATTCTCGCCGGCGACCTTAATTGCAAGCACCCGGCGTGGAATTCAATGAACACGAATACCGGGGGGAGACGGCTCTTCGCGGACTCGGAAGCCTTCGGGTACTCGGTGTCCGGCCCGGAGACGCCCACCCATTACCCTGACGCAGCCCAATACATGCCAGATGTGCTGGACATCGTGGTCCACAGAGGGCTACGCTGCCAGATCACACAGCAAGTGATAGACGACGAGTTACAGTCGGATCATCAACCTGTACTCGTCGTCTTATCCGGAGCGCCGACCCGATTGAAGCCATTAGCGCCACGTCGATTGACGGACTGGAAGGCCTTCACAGAAGTGTTGGAGACCACCACGCCGACTCGGCCTATTGCTTCCTCCGCAGATGTTGAACAAACAGCGGATGACGTCACTGCTTGCATACAAAGCGCCTTAGAAGCGGCGACTACAACGCTGCCGCAAGGGAGAGGGCTAATGCCGCCCTTGCCGGCGCACATAAACGCGATGATCGCCGTCAAGAGGCGCCTTCGCAAGCAGTGGCAACAATCAAGATGCCCAACTATGAAGACGCAATTGAACCGTCTCGCGGAGAAGGTAAAGGCCGAGCTCTCGGCCCATACCGCCGCGGGCTGGGAGGAAAGAATAGACGCCACAGAGGACAGTTGGCCGTCTGTATATAAATTGTGCCGCCAACTGACGAGTACCCCAGCCCCGGTGCGTCCACTACTGAACAGCGACGGGGCGCTTAAGTACGTAGCGGAGGACCGGGCGGAGGTCTTCGCCGAACACCTGGAGCGTCAGTTCCGCCCCAACCCGACCAATGACACCGAACATGTCGCAGCGGTCGAGAAACACCTGGGAGACTACTTCGCAACGCCGATAGCTCCCGAGGAGAGCCCTATTTTCTTCTCGCCCGGCGCGGTCAGACGCGCCATCCTAAAAACGAAGCCCAGGAAGGCCCCCGGGGCCGACGGTATCACTAACACAGTGCTGCGCCATTTGCCGTTCCGTACCGTAGCGGCACTGGCGCGCCTGTTTACAGCGATACTGCGCACGGGGGTCTTTCCCACCTCGTGGAAGGAGGGGCGCGTCATTATGCTGCCCAAGGCGGGGAAGAATACGGCGAAGCCGGAGAGCTATCGGCCGATCACCCTACTGCCGACAGTCTCCAAGGTGTTCGAAGCACTCCTGCTGCGACATCTACAACAACACATCGCCCCGCGCCCGGAACAGTTTGGTTTCAGGGCGGAACATAGCACGACGCTTCAGTTGTCAAGGGTACTGCACCTACTTACAACTGCATTAAATAAAAAGGAATGCTCGGTGGCAGTATTCCTTGACATGGAGAAGGCCTTCGACCGTGTGTGGCACGAGGGCCTACTGTACAAACTGTCCACATCCGACGCGCCCCGTCGCGTAGTGAAGGTGGTCTCCTCATTTCTGTCCCACAGGACTTTCAAGGTGGTGGTCGACGGGGCGCTCTCCGGCGCCCGCCCGGTGCTGGCTGGCGTGCCTCAGGGCAGCTGCATCTCGCCGGCGTGTTACTCACGGTACACCGACGACATCCCCACCACTCCAGACGCCACGCTCGCGCTGTATGCTGACGACGCCGCGTACATTACTACATCGCTTAATGCGAAGTACGCGGCGGTCAAAATGCAGCGCGCCTTGGACCTCCTTCCCGAGTGGCTGTCGAAGTGGCGGCTGTCGGTGAACGTGGGTAAGACGCAGGCGATGCCAACCGGATTCGCGCCTCTCCCACCACCTTTGAAACTACATGGGGTCGACGTCGATTGGTCGCCCCGGGCCAAGTACCTGGGTGTGACCATCGACCGCCGCCTCACGATGGGGCCCCATGTCCGCAAGGTCGCCGCACAGGGGAGGGTCGCCCGCAACCTCCTTAGACCAGTGCTCTCATCCCGCATCCCGACGCGCGTCAAGCTGAGCGTGTACAAAATGTACGTACGCCCAGTCTTGACGTACGCCGCCCCCGCGTGGCTCGCCCTCACAAGGGAGTCGAACCGCAAGCTGCTCCGCGCGCAGCAAAACCTGGCGCTGCGGACAATAGTTGACGCTCCTCCCTTTGTGAGGAACGATGTACTCCACCGGGACCTCGGGATAGAGAGCCTGGACGAGTTTGTAGGGCGACTCGCGAAGGTGATGTTCGCGCGTGCCGACGCTTCTGCCTGGCCTCACGTCAGACAGATAGCGCCATTGCACGCGCGTCCTCCCGACGCGAGACCCCTGCCCCGCGACCTGGTAGCGGACAACTGACCCCATCGCACCGGATTGACGCCTCGAGTTAGCTGCACCCAGGTTACACGCGGCTAACTCGATAAAATAAGACTTTACAGATGTACACATACATCTGTTGCGCGGCGCGCTCTAGGTTAATATAGACGCGCCGCGTAACTAATCACAGACAACCTTAACTATACATGCATCTATATAACACGTGCGAGCGCGGTGCGGGCCAAGAAACACGTTGACACTGAGCGGCGCTACACTACAATACTAGCCGCTCACACAAACACGACTGCTTATCCCTCAATCCGTAAACGGCTAGATCTGTGAGCGGGGCGAGGGAAAGCTACATATCTACCTGTAGGAGCGTCGAGTCGGCATCTCCGTCGCTGGTCGTCTTCGTCGGGCCTCCCCCAGGCAACTGGGGGTCTCACCTGGCGGGGACAGACCGCCGAGATGTCGTGAAGAAAGCGGCGCTATAAGGATATAGCGTCGTGGCGCGCCTACAGAAAATTCATAGCAACCATTCACACAGACGCACTTTGCGGCGTCATTTCCTTCAGCCGCTTAGGCAAACAAAACTGAGGGGCCCGTATTAACGGGTCAATGTATGGCCTCCGCGGGCGAAGGGCGAAGCCCTGACCCCGCTCGCCACACCCCCTTACGGGGGCGTAGCGACATCTCTCACAGTATGCTAAGCCTACAATGTTCTCACATTCACAAAATATAAAATAATTTATGTAAAGGATAAATAAAATAAATAAAAATAAAAACCTATTTAAACCAAATGACAAGATAGCCTCTATAACTTATACTGTCCAGAATAGCTACTATTAAATAGTTGAAATTAGAATTGTAGGTATAATTATCTATAGATTATTATACCTACCTACAATTCTAATTTCAACTTGTTTTTATTTATTCATTTATTTCAGACTTATTTCTAGTCCATAGTTTTTTACACACACACACACACACACACATTTAAATTAAATTGCCCATAAACCCAAAATAAAATTGTGATTCATTAAATTTAAATATTCAAGAACTCAAAAAAAAAAAAAGTATTGTCAAAAAGTTATTTAAAAAATGTCAGACCGTATAACAAATAAAATGTCAAATTGTAAAATGTTAATAAAAATTAAAAAAAAAACTATGATTTACTTCTTTACCTATCCCAAGCCTGATATACGGGTGCATGTAAGGCCTGCTAGTGCTGCATGAAATGCCCGTCCATATATAATGTCAAAGAAATTTAAAATGAGCGGTATACAATGCCCATCGCTTTAATAATAAATGTAGTAAAAGCCTCTCGCTTCTGATCGTTCAAAACTCGTTCAATAAAATTCATGTTTGACTTGGACAAAAAGTTGACAAAGGGAATGGATGATCTAGGTTTTGGATGTGTCCACAAAAACTTTTATATTAAATACTAACTAGTAGGTACTATTAAACCGTTTTACATAGTTGACAATAATGACAACCTTCATAATTTTGGCTTTTTATACCTAATTCGCTTCGAATTTTAATAAGTTTCTCAAAGCTTGTAATAATCAAAGAGTTCTTTAATACTTATTACGCATGGTCTAGGACTCGAAGAATACTCACTTACACTAATTAAATAGTTTTACGTCACTGTTTCGCTTTTAACGAAAACGTCTTGTTTGCCTAAAATTCCATGGACAAGCTCCCTAAGGTTTGGTTTGAACCCTTCACGGTTGGACATCAATCAATCTACCGCTGCTGGGCATAGGCCCTCCCAAGTAGCGTCAGAGCACTTGATTCAAGCCCATCAACGTCCAATCTGTCTCAGTCTCAAGGTCGTCAGTCTGTCTAGATAGAGGGTGCCCTCATACTGAGAGGCTTGCCAAGTCGTCACGTCACTCAAGGACTCGTCCGTTCCAACAACCACCGGTCTTTTGACTAACATCGCCGGCCTTAAGGCTGCCTCTCCATTGACCCCCGCTTCGCTTCCCGCTCCGCTTCCCGGTTTTGTATGAATTTTTAAATTAGTTCGCAAATCCCCGTCCACTGAAGAGGAGCGGAGATTTTATGCAATTCCATTGGTTAATATTGGCACAGCTCCGCTCCGCTCCTTTCGTCTCCTCTCCGCTCCAGTGGACAGTCAGCCTAAGTCAGCAGCTGGGCAGCAACCTAAGACTTCAAACAAGTATTTTTATAGACCTCTGTGGGCCTAGCACGAACGCGTTGAGTAAATGTAACGTTATTTACGTTACATTTACTTAGGAACGATTTTAAAATTAAAAATAATCGTTTCGCACGGTCTATTTACTTACCTACTTCTAATTATATTATACTACTACATACCACTTTTACTATTTTATTTATACATGAGACGTGATGTTTGTCAATTTTTTTTTACCAAAAAGTAGTTAAAGATAGTTATATTTTAGACTACCTGCGCGCCGCATAGGTCTCGATCCCCTGACAATATCGGGATAAAAAGTATTGTGTCCTTGTGGTCTAGCCATGTGCCTAATTTCATTCAAACCCGTTCAGCCGTTTTAGAGTGAAAGCGTAACAAACGAACTCACTTTCGCATTTATAATATTATATAGCTGTTTCCCGTGACTTTCTCTGCAATCCAGGATGAAAAGTCGTTATCTAGGTCAAGGTCCAACCCAGTGCCAAATTTCATCCAAATCTGTTCAACCGTTTTAGCGTGAAAGTGTAACAAACAAACAAACTCACTTTTGCATTTACAATATTGCCCGACACCACTAACCAAGTGAAATCATGATTGTCTTAACCGTCTAACAACATTCCATCTCTGCGTTAAACAAACATTCAGAATAATAAACGTTCCCACAACGTTCAGGTTAGAAGTCAGTACTTTATTTATGATTTAAAGTGATGTTAATATTTCGTATTGCCGTTAGGAACAGTCCAAAATATACTTTAGAGCGAACACTGAGTGATGGCTTGACATTTATTTCCTAAATACATCACTCCACCATTGTTGGCTTCCTTTATGAAGAAAGATAAAATATTTCCTCAAGCGGGTAGGGCATTGTCGGGGAAATGTCGCGGGGTGGGGGAGGCGGGAGGTTTGGCATACTGAGTGGGACAAGCGATGAGTGGAAGCGATTTGAACAATCCGCTGTCCTGATGACGTAGCTTGAAATTGGCAGACTTTTCTTTGCATAGCGTTTTAATTCTATGTTTCTATTTAATTCTGACTTTTTCATCAGATACATAACCAGTTTTTATTCATGCATTGTATGCGATTTTACATTCTGTGATTACTTGAACTCACACGCTGACTTATTAGTATTACTTGTTAAAATTTTAGAAATATCGTATAATTTTGCAATGTTTGTAAGTATGTGAGCACCATGTATCTATCACATAATTAATTTATATGCCATTGCTTAATTTTTCATTCTTTTTACCTATCGTGGTATAGTAATCTTATTCTAGTACATATAATTATATAATTAATGTATAGAAAATATTGTAAAAACATTTTAAAAGAGTAACGGTGGAGTTTCTTGCCCATTCTTCTCCATACGAGAACTACCTTTTGGAAGGGCGACTAGAATCAATTCTATTTTGTGTAAAGTTGACGTTCAAAAGGGCCTCTTATGTGCCTAATTGAAATAAATTGTTTGACTTTGACTTTGCGAAACCGCATAAACTAAAATTTGTTTTATGTTAAATCATTTCATTCAAACGCCTTGAAAAATTGTAGGGTTTGACAAATTGAAACCCCTAAGTCTGAAAAAAAATAAGAAAAATCATTATTTATATTCAAATCGGACAAAAATACCTACTTAATAACTAAAATGTCTAAAAGTGTAACAACAATTTAGGTAAGTGTGGCATGTAAAACACCACACCAAAAATAGAACTGTTTATGACATGTCTAATGAAAGACTGATGATATATAGATTATAGCATAAGCATAATCAGCTTAGATTGTTTGGTCATGTTAAACGAAGCGAAAGGAGTATGTAAAGGTACCATTTTGTACCCGACGGCAGGCGGCAACTGCAAGAGACGTATCGCCGCGTGATGTCGGGACAAAACGTCGCGGTGTCATGCCGCTGTAGTCATGATTCCGAATCCGACATCCGGCGGGAGCAGCCCGAATTCAAGTCGGTAGATAGAAGATAGAAAAAAGTGTTATCGCTCGAGCGTTGGCGGCACAACTGGTCTGCAGTCAGGCTACACGTATCGTCTGTCGCTCGCTCGTAGCTGCAACCGACGTGCTACGGAAGATATTTCATATAAATTCATAGAAACCAGTCGTATCGTGGCACCACGTCGCTTGCAGTTGCCGCTTGCGGTTGGGTACGGAATGGTATCTTAAGGAGCGTACCAGATGGATCTCTATAGTTTCTGCCCACCCCTATGGGAAGAAGGTGTGAGTTTATGTATACGTATAATCAGCCTATAATGTTCCCACTGCTGTTCACGATGTTTTCCTTCGCCATTTTGAGAGCAGAGATGATGAAATAATTTACATTAAGTAAAATGCTTAACCCATAACCTACAACGCAACGCGTAACGCGTTGCACGACCTATAATTCGTAAGTCACGGACACTGCTCGCTTATAACTTGTACGGAATCAAAGTTCGTACTGTAAACCTCCAACAAAGGCAGACGCCGACGTCAGTGAATTGACGAATATTTATGTATTTATGTTGTAAATTTTACTATATTCCTATACAGGCTGTATCGACAGGCGTTACACATCGGGGCGTCTTTTCACGAGCACCGCTAATGTTACCTTTTGTTACATTGTTGTAACGGGGGATATAAATACGCTGCGTTTTTGTTTGTTTATTGTAGGGTTAATAGATTTATTTTTATACCAGTGACCTGGTTAGCGGTGAAAGGGTTATTGTTGATAGGGGTAGTTTCAGATATTTTGTAGCGTTCTTTGTAGCTCAAGTGGTTTTTTTTGCTTTTTAATATAGGTTTTCCCGCAGCTAAAGTTGCTGGAATATGGTAAAGCCTTTATGCAATTTGACGGAATAAACTATCGGTACCTATGCCCGATGTTAGGACAGTGCCGATCGGTTGAGGTGTAACATCAGGATATAATAAACACACAAAAAAAAAATCGATTTAGGTTCAGGGGAAAACGTAACGTGGCACGCACGTCAGCAGTCACATAATAATTAAAATATCAAGTGAGTGTTATTTTGACATATCAAAAGACTTGATGATTTTTTTTTTCTGGGTCAACGACCCTAAGTGTGTAGTGTAATTGCTTGGATTTTTTTTTTTGTTTAGACTTATCCGGCGTAATTGTTAACGATATCGTGGCCAGATCTTAGAATTGGCCATTTCATGAAATGGCCAGCTAACATTGGCCGTAGTTGGGATGAATAATTTATCCTTTTAACATTTTAGTTGTAAAACATGATTTCCTATACATTCCAACTATAACTGTAAGTTGGTCGACGACTATTACTCGTTAACTTGTACAGCCTACTTAGCTGTAATAAATTTCCTTTAAACTTCATTATAAATACTACTGCCGTGAAGATTTCCACATATCCAAAAACAACCATTTAGCTGGCCTTGACTCCAACAAAAATTAGCTTAATATTACTCAAACGGATCCTTGAATCGAAAAATGGTTTACACGGACCCTCAATATTTTTTAACCGCCTATCCAACGATACTCGATATCCAACGATACATAGGATATACGAGAAAAAGAAATATCATCCCCACTATACGTGCAAGGGAGGAAACCTTAATTTTTTTTTTGTCAGTATTTTGTGTTATCACTTTGCCGACGTGATTAATATGTATACCCACGCCAAACTACAGCTTTTTAGTACTTTAGGGTGGGTATGAAGAACAGGGTGTAAAGTTCACTGATCCTCTATTAGAAAAGGGAGGATTCTCCAACTAGACAGGTGTCGTGTCTAACGGGCAACTGTCCAACGATTGATGTTGTGGAAGTCATTATACATATGTTGTTCACGCGATAAACTTTAATTGCGCGATGCAGGATTTGTGTGACGTCAGGTCTGTAATACGTAGTTCGCATGTAGCGGCGATGTTTCGGCGATGTAGATGCCGCCATATTACTAAGATTCTCAGAGCTAAGCCGTGGACAGACGGACAGACAGACTAGGCGAAACTATAAGGGTTCCTTGTTGACTACGGAATCCTAAAAGGGAAGAACTCATTGGCTTCAAAAAAAATCGTCTGCATTGCTGTCAATGAGAAAAGTGCCCCAAACGCTGACAGGTGACAGCATTGCCACGTTGGATGGCTTGAGTATCTTATCACAGGTGAAAAAGTATCCTGTTATTCCATCAAACTACAAATCGAGCTTTATAAGTAGATATAGTAACAAGATAAAAGAAAATCTTATTTTAAATCAAAAAAGCCTCTACAAAAAAGGCAAAGTTACTACATAAGTTTCCGAATTAAATAAGATTTCATTGAAGTCAAAATAAATTAGTTTTTCATCCATAAACGCACAAAGCCCTGAAGGTTTTTCGATAAAGCTTGAATACCTAAGACCTGTGCAAATACAGGCTTTTTGAACTAACCTATTTAACAGTCTTTTTGTAAAATTATTGTGCCGACTCACAATGGAAGACTTGAGAAAGGACTTTTATTTTTTGCGAACTGATATTGTAAAGGAAAGACATACGACATTATTTTGTGAAGACTGGCGGTTAGATGATTGCTTGGTGTTTTGGGAAGTGTGACTCACAATATTGTGTTGTGCCTTCTTGACTTGAGCCTTTGGCCGTTTTACAAAGGAGAAATTGCCATAACCAGGCCTGACACAAAGGCGCAAGCTTGACAAGCGTTTATACACAATCGATTTGTGCATGTTTTCTGCGAGCGTATGAAACGTTCTCAAGTTTGAAATTCTAGTACAGTACAACTATTTTCTTAATGTCACTCGGCAAACTTCGTGTTTCGTCAGTCGTCGGATTTCTATCAGTTACCCTTTGCACTGTCTTGGTGCTTGTACGTATTGACTCCGTACCGTTGCGCCCGCGTTGCCGTCAACCATAATTACCAACTGCAAAGGGCAACTCATAGAAATCCGACAACTGACGAAATACGAAGTTTTTCGAGGTACATTAATAAAATTGTTGTACTGTACCTTATTACGGATCTAGGGTCAGTCACTACTAAATATATCGCGTGAAAAGCACCTTTTTAAATAATTATTTAATTAAACATAATTCAAATTATATCATGTCAAAAACAAACCAATGAAATTAAAATTACGTTTACGCCTGAATAACGCCACAAAAGGTGCCATATCCGAGTTCACAAGTGACAAGATCTTAAATAAGGGACTTATAATCACACAAGAGGGGAATAAGCTGAATAATCCCAAAAGAAGTTCACAAAACACTTCGAAAAAACAAATACAAGTTAAAAATAACAAAGAACAATATCGTGTCGGTCGGCAAAGCATCGCCGAACTCTCGATCAACTTCGAGCCGCTTGAAATTTTGACAAAACTTTGCGATTAGATAAGAAACGGAGTTAAATCCGATTGAAAAGTTTTCATTCGACACTCTTGAGAAAAGATTAGAGCACCATGTAGGGTCCGCATGAGAGAAATTTTTTTTTAGGATTCTGTTTTAACGTTGTAGACTTTTTATACAGGGTGGCAGGCATCGACGCGTCACCTGTTACCATGGATTCAGTACATGATTCTGGAACCGTCAGCGTTGATATTTTCCGTAGGTTATCAAAAAAAAAAACTGTTGTTTCATACAAAAGTACAATACTTACGCGGTCAAATGTATGGAAAAGCTTTTTAATTTTTTCGAATTTAATTGATTGATCGATCAAGTTAACCTACGCTTGTCGCTATTGGTCTGCGGATGGGTGACCATTTTTACATACCGAAGGCTTAACGTGCTCTCTGAGGCACGGAAGGGTATCGGTATGTAAACTTATAGGTCAACCTTTTGCTGGCATTTAAAATTCGAAAGAGCAACTCAAAATAATAATCTGTGTTGTTTTTAATCTCTAGTCCCATGGCATGGGGCTCGTGGCTAAACAATAACAGCTGCACGGGGTTAAACAACGCTCCCCGCGGTTAGTCCATGGATGGGTGACCATCTTTACATACCAAGACCCCTCCGTACCTCGGAAAGCACGTTAAGCCATTAGTCCCGGCTGCCATTCGTGGATGTTTGACAGTCGTTACGGGTCGTCAGAAGCCCGAAAACCTGACAACCAGTATAACTAGGGGGTATCGTATTACCCAGTATTCGGGTTGTGGAAGTCAGATAGGCAGTCGCTTCATATAAAATGCCACATCTGGTTAGACTGGAAGCCGACCCCAATATAGTTGGGAAAAGGCTAGACAGATACTTGGAAGATCTTCTACAAAATAAGAATCCATTTCCAAAGGTGACTATATTTAGCTGAAAATATCTGGTAGCGGGACGGTTGTGGGCGGTGCGGGTTACCGGTGACCACTACACAGGAGCAACCGCTTTTAGGGACTACGGAATTCTGTAGTTTGTTAATGAGTAAGTACTTGTACTGATATTAAAACTGAAATCATTTGTAACCTACCTTGATATTGCCTACGTAGCTATAAATAAAGTAAAGACACGTATTTGAAGAAAATATAATTAGGAGGTATCTAAAAACACACACGCAACCGTCCTTTACTCTTTATTAAAGTTTCAACCGCGCACTATTACATAGGACTTAAACATACACCTGTCTAACCCTTCAGGCAATACAGGCGTGATATTATGTTATTTTTCTTTCCTTAAGCTTGATAGAAGAATTTACCGTATAGAGTCCCCTTCAAATATTCCCTATTATTATTACCTAAACAACAAGAAAAATCCGCGACATAAAAGAGTTTCCAAACCAACATACACATTTAAAGAAAAACCTACTTCTATAAATCCCTAATAATTCGATAACGTTGTTACTCCAACGCGTTTGCGCGATCCTTAGGAGTTTTTAAGTGAGTGTCGAGGAACGAAGGATGCCCGGACACAAAATAGATTCATACAGAAGGTTACTTTCACACAACGAGCGGAAACGCACGCAAATATAAACACGCTTCACTTACAGCGAGTAAAGCGCATTCGCGACTATCATTTGTTTTGTGGTCGCCATACATACTCGTCTATGTGCTCGTGCGCCTGTTTTATCTCGATGTATGGGCCCGGCCTTCTGTACCTATTTATTATGTCGCCAAGATACAAAGCTCGGATGAGACCGAGCTTATTACAGGTGTTTCTTTACTTTTTAATACTTTGTGTGCCGCTCAAGTATCTCGGTAATCTTACAGTGCTTGTAGAACACAAAACAGATCTCATTAATATGTGCTAAGTCACAAAGTTTGATTTACAAAGAGAGACAGAAAGAAGAGCTTCATCAGCTCTAATAAAGCTGTTGATCTTGAAATAGCTGCCATACGATGCTCGTATTTAAGGAGACTTAGGCTTATATACGGATAGGCACTATGTACCAGATAAATTAAAAAAGCTTTTTTACAAAAAACATTTTTCCCGTTGCAGGGACGTTTATCGTTGAGGAGTGCTCCTGGTACTTCACCATCAGCTCCAGTTTTCCATATGCATTGTGCCGAGCATAAATTGGTTGCTTGGCAACCATATTAAAGTAATCAAATCGCAACCCGTGAAATACTTATTATTGAGTAGTTTGGGTTTGAGTTTTCAGGTGGCCATCTGTGGTCTTCATCATCAGTTCCACTTCACCAAATGGTACTTTCCAAGAGCAACAGTTGCACGAGTTACTATAAAAAACACCTAAATCGCTTTAGGTGTGCCTATAATATTTGAAGAGTTCCCTCGATTTCTCGAGGATCCCATAATCAGATCCTGACTTGATGACAATGAGGCCACCTCGGAAGTATTATACCCTTTCAAACAAAAAAAGGATTTTGCAAACTCGTTTATATATGACGGAGTTATGCCCGAACATACTTTAAAAAATAAAAAAATAAACATCGGAAGTTTGCCAATAATTCCTTCTGCACATGTGGCTTCCCTGGCACATCATTAACGGCATATTATGTAAGAGTATTAACTGCTTCCAAATTACCATGTTTTTTTTTATTAAATATTCTTTCTTGACATAATCATCCTAATATTTGACATTATATACCTACAATTTAATTTCAACACTTTATTAGTGGCTTTTGTGTTCATGATAATTATTCATATTTGTTACAGTTGTAATAGCAATCATGTAATTTCGTTTAAAATAGGTTTTTATTTTTATTCATTTATTTATATTTTATATAGATTATTTTCTATTTTGTGAATGCTGTAGGCTTAGTAGACTGTAGATTTATTGACCATCTTCTATTTTGTTAAGTACCTGTACTTGTTGAAAGACCTACACTGTCCTCCCATACCTATTAATACTGTTATTTGAAAATATTGTAATGATTTTTTTAATGATTTGATTTATGACTGGACTGGTCGTGGTGGCGACATTAAGAGGAGACCTATGTCCAGCAGTGGACAAATTTCGGCTGAGACGATGTTGTATGAATGTACACAATCGGCTTAGCCTTTTCCAACTATATTGGGAAAAAATCCAGTCAAGTCTAAGTCTAAGATGCAGCTAAAAACCAGTATAATTACATGGAGCGACTGCCTATCTGACCTCCACAACCCAGTAACAGTAACACGATACCCCTTGGTAAGACCGATTGTCAGACTATTGGGCTACTAACTGGATGTTGTATATGAATATGCACAATAAACATTACTATTATTATTCGTCATCATTAATCAACGGTCATAAAGTAATTTAATGCCACACTGTGGACGTACTAATTCTAACTAATCGCCCGCTATCATAATTTATTATAATACCTGAATTATTCCGATTAATTACATTGACAGAATTAATTCGCAGTAGTTATGTGAAATGAATTAATTACAATTGAATATTATTATTATTATACATGTATTGATTATCATCAGTATTTTTATCCATCAACCCGCACGAGGGCACCTCGTGGTGGATTACAGCCCCTCCTACAGAGAGGGGGCCTGTGTCCCAGCAGTGGGAACATAATAGGCTGATTAGTGACGAATGTAATATTATGTTGTACTTCCCTCCCACATACATTTGCGGGGCTCTTATTCATAATTATAAAATTTAAATATTTAATAACCTATTAACTCTTTTTTTTTTTTTTTTTTGAGGTTGGGAAATTATCAAATAACTTCTCCCGCTCTGGGTGGAGCGGGAGGGCGTGTCAGACTTTTACTGACTAAAACCCACCCGTGTTCCTTCCGTTGCCTGTGTGCCGAGGTCGCGATATCCCTTTCAGACAAACCCGCAACCCCGGCAGGCATTGGCCCTTCCGGACCCCGTCAGTTGGTGCTGACATCTCTTTGAGGCGCGCGTGGAACACAACGCGCCGTCGACCCGGGCCTGGTCCCTATCGGACGGCGAGCTACCCATTGCTCACCGTCCGCAAGCCCACGCCTACGGTGGCCGGAAGTCGGCTCACGACTCCCGACGCCCGGGGCATCTCCTGCGGTGACTAGGGGCGCGAGGGCGCGCATTTTGCCTCTCCCTCGCGCGCTCCGCCTCCTCCTTCGCGAGCATTACTGCTTCGCAGAAGGTGGTGACGGCCTCCCATGCACTCTCGCTCCGGACCATGACCTGAACCAGGGCCGGACGCGAGAGATCGCCGAAGCCGATCGCCTCCGTGAGGACACGGAACCTATTAAGTCTGGAATTGCAAAACAATAAATATGCTTATTTTTTTTATTCAAACCAAATTAAAGCTCGTACAGACCAGCGCGACGCGACGCCGCGCCGCGACACGAACAATACAATTTCTAAGAATATATGACGGTATAACAATAACCGGTGTCGCGTCGCGCTTTCGCGTCGCGCTGGTCTGCACGAAGCTTTATGCATCTTAACTATCTATATGTATAACTTATCAAAGCTTACACTTTTGGGACGGGAAAAATGTTGCTAACCTTTTCAAACAGAAATATTACCCATACTCCAGCCAGACGAATCATTAACGTGTTGAAATAACACTAAAAAACATTCTGGTTTTTTTATCTATACATTTATATCCTAACTTAATATTATAAACGCTAAATTGAGTTCGTTTGTTTATTTGTTTGTTACGCTTTCACGCTAAAACAGCTTAACGGATTTGGATGAAATTTGGCACATGGGTAGACCATGACCTGGAGAAGGACATAGGATACCTTTTATCCTGATTTCGTAATGATTGAGACTTATGCGGGTGAAACCGCGGGGCGCAGTTAGTATTATTATAAATTAAAGTCGCTTTTCGTATTTGAACTGCGCAACGGATTTTGATGTGTTTTGTGCACTCATGTAAAGAATTTATTCCGATTTTTGCGTATACTACACTTATATTACTTATATTCACTTTATATTATATATATTCCACTCAAATCTGTGTCGTTCTTTCCTCAAAAGACTATTTCAGACACTAATCCACATGGTCCTCATATGACTTGACCAAGATTATGTCTGGACTTTAAAAGAGGCTACGACCTCTGAGTTCTCTGACTACTCTGAGAAGAAAGGCCGAAACATTCGGCCTTTCTTCTCAGAGTAGTCAGATAGGAAACACCGACCTCATCTAGCTTATTTTTAATACCTTTTTATATGACGTGTAAAAGTGATTCCGATATCCTAATTACAGAATAAACAATTTCATTTCATTTCATTAACTTTCATATTATAAAATACAATAGACGACGTATATTTTGTAACTTAATCCGTGTAATTGTTCTTAAAGAGTCATAAAGAACCCTGTAAGAAACCTGAGTCCCCCCCCAAGGCAACCCCCCCCCCCCTCCAGGCCCCCCGTAAGGAATCTGAATCTGAATCAAATCTGTCTGATTTCGTACAGGGTTCTTTATGACTCATTAAGAACATTTACGCGGATTAAGTTACTAAATATACGTCGTCTATTGTATTTTATAATGGATTTCCGCAAAGTCACGCCTGGATCAATTAACTATCTTTTCATATTATAAGCAAAACTCGATGTTTTGTCAGGTTTTTCGCTAGCTTATTATAAACCAGTCAAGTGCTATTCAAAAGCACTTTGTTTTATATTCATTTTGTATCTCAGTTTTGCATGAACACCACTCAAAATACCGACCTACGCATAAAATATTACATGCAACTACAAATTAATATCACATATTTCACAATAATTCCTTTCAGTCGAAAAATTCTCATTAAAAAGCAATTAAATGAAAGGTAAAATATAATGGCTAATTGCTCGCAAAATTTGTGTAAACCTAAATATTAATGTCTCATCAAATTATTCTGAATGTCTGCGGCGAATGTCATTGCTTGCAATATTTAGTTTTTAAAGGCTATCACACATAAAGGCTGTCACACATTTTATTACAATCTGAGGTCTCGAGATAAAGTGGCGCCCACCACACTTTTATTTTTAGTCTATCAAATGTTTTTAATTCATTTGAACAGGTGCAGTTTTTATTTGAACTTAATTGGCATTTCATGAGGCTATTTTTTTAAAGTAAGGTAATAAAAAAGCATACACATATTTGATAAGGCATTTGTATGTACACTGGCCAGCTCGAATGTTTAAAACCTTTTTTAGTCATCGATCAGATTTGGAGCCAAATGCAATTGTTTAACATCTATTATTTAGTTAAAATGTGGCAAATTCTTTGTGCGTCTATAAGACCATGACCACCGCGATACCTTCAGTAATTTTATTCTGAAGATCTTAAACGGATTGAAAAACGACCCAACTTTTTTAACAAATTATTACGAGTAACGAATACCATTTTGGTCACCGACTTTTTTCTGTGGGTTTAATTAATAGGAAGAGTCTTGGTCAATCTTAAAGATGAAAAGCATTATATTTGTGACTTTTTTAGTGGGATACAAAATATAGTTGTTGTTTTTTTAAATGAAAAACAACATAAAAAGCGATCATATATTAAGTATAATTTGATACTTAAAAATATGATCCCTTTTCAAGTCCAAATTTCCACCAATTTCATTGGAAATTTGGCAGATGTTATTTATCTCGTTGTTATCGTTTTCAATAAAAAAAAACTTAATTTAAAGTTGTACGCTTCCGAATTGGCCATCCTATAGAATAGCCGTTTGTGAGTTTAACCGTTTATGTGTACCGTTGTACTTATTCGTGATTTAAAGTTTAACACTAGTATTCAATAAAAAGTCGCGCAAAAACATAAGAAAAATATTCACTTGTAAGTAGGTATTTATTTATTTGTACGTAGTACAATTACACAAGACAGTATTGCAAATTGAACACAGTAAATAAATTATCTGGGTAGGCATGAAAATAACGCAAATTGAATGTAAACTTACAATTACTGAAATAATTACGTTGTTTTCGCCCTGCAATAATACAAAATGAGTTTTGTGGTTTGCAAATAATCAGGTTTTTGCTTAACACTAATTAATATAATTGTCACTATTAAGTTCTCATCTAGATTTTTAATTAAAAGATTTGCAGTATACTGCGTAACAGTGTAGGTATTCCAGTGGTTTAATGATTTTGACATTGACAGTTGTGGCTCAGGCCGCCAGGCGCCATTATTATAATGTTTCGAAAAAAGAACAGTAGGTACCAATCGTCATATCGACATAACTGCACTTTTGCCGTTAACCCTCAAATTGGAAGACTGAGTAAGTGGTTAGACTGTGGTAGTGTCATGGATATTTGACATAATTAAAACTATTATAAAAATATATTTATCCTACAAGACCTACATTGTGTTCAACTGCATCAATCAATATTCAAAACATATTTTATTATTTATGTACACACAGTAAAATACATATAGAGACGACATAGTTATAGTTTTGAGTACAAAGGTACTGCTTATTTCTTAAGAAATTTCTTCCAGCAGACCTGCGAAAGGAGAAGTGAAAAAGAAATGTAGACAATAGTGTGTGAGAACAAGAAGAGAAAATATGAATAAGCGAAGTCTTAAAACCAATATAATATATGAAATATACCTACAAGTAGAAAGCTTAAATATATATATAAATACTCACAGTTGAGAGGTAATGCTCTTTTACTCGATATTTGAATACAGAAATAGTTTTTAAATCACGAATGCTAGGCGGAAGTGAGTTCCACAGTCTAACAGTATGAACAGAGAAGGAATAAGAATAGTAGCTAGTTTTATAAGGATTTTTTTTTTCTTGCACCCTTTCTTTTCCAACTCACTTTTGACATTGGCAGAAGGGTCGACATCAGCTTTGCTTGCCATTTAATAAAAATAGAATAGAATACATTAATATATTTTATTTTAATGCTAAAAAGCAGACTTCTTATAATTTCATCAGATGAAAAATATCTGGCTCTGAAACTCTCTTTTTGTCACAAAACTTGGAGCTTGAAACAAGGACTTGAAGAAAACAGTACTCACATGACTACTTAAGTGCTTAAACCAGCTTTTAAAACTACATCATCTAGTACCTACTATCGGGCCTCTCTGTTAATGCTACTATTCGGAAAACTTCTCAATTGATGCCCCACTTCGAAGAATCGCGGATTTCAAACTTTTACCAAGTTTAGGCTTTATTTTAGAATGTAACTACGCTTTTTGGTGAAGTTTATTTCGAAATTTCGTTGTCTGCTTTCAGTTGGAGATTGATGTTATTTTTGTTACAGATACAGATTTTGGGGGTAAGAAACTTTGTTTTTCTTTTGTCATCATGATCAATACTAGAGCTAATACCGGGATATATTGGCAGTCAGCAGGGTAGCGAAGCTGATTGCCCAGGGTATGTCGGATTTACAATTGAGGATTGTCATGGATTGGGGGTCATTGGGTGGAAGGTTTTTTGCAGTTAAGAAATCAAGAGTGTAAACTTACCTCAGAAGGGAGTCATAGAATTTAAACAACAAATAAATCAACCCAATAATAGTAACAGTTCAGTACATTTTAACCTTACGACTTGTCACACCGGTCGGTGCCTCGTTCAAGACTGAATCATATCGGCAGCTTATTGAACTGAGAATACACTTTTATGTCAAATGACTTGATAGCTGACAGTGACTTTTAAATGTTTATAAGACACATACGTAACTCGACTATAACAAGATTAAAGCGAGCCGTCCACCGCCAGCGAAATTAACCTTAAAATAACTTAGTTAAGCTGGCGGTGGACGGCTCGCTTAAGACCGCGCGCACTTGGGACATGACTTTTTATCGTACGTAAACGTATGATCGTGGTTTTACGAACTGAGTACGTTTTTCTCCGTCTAATAGGTAGCGTTCCGGTGATATCGCATTGGACGCACGAAAGATCCCGACAAGTTCCGATTGTTTTTGGACGTTGGAACTATACTGACGTATACGTACGACTAACTCGCACTTAGTCTGCGCGCTCCCTTAGTACTTGGAAGGTCGGGATCGTTCGTGCGTGTTCGTATGTGTTCGCACGAGTAAAATTCGTACGAAAACGCGCCCAAAGTGCACACGGCCTTATCCATGGACTGTTCACTATAATATTACGAATATAAATCTACCCTCATATAGATAAATCTTGTTACAGAAGTCTGAAGCATGGTTTTTTCTAAAAGCGGAGCCGCCACATAATACCTGGAATTTTGAGGCGAATGAAAAAGGCACCTTATAGATACGAAATCCTAAATAGCACATTTTATTTTTATATTATTATATTTGAAATCACCACGAAATCAAAATATTGACATTGCGTTGCGTGTCAATAACAAACATTTGTCCGAATAAACAAAAAGTGTTTTCATTACAAATGTTTACAATAACCACCGCACAACAAATTATTATTTACCTTCGTCTGTTATCATATTTTATCAGTACCAATTTATTGGAACCTATTAAAATATCATTAATATTTGACAAGTCATGTCAAATATGTGTGTAAAAAGGTGTAAACAAGATACCGATGTTTATTTTTTTTTTCGTTTTCATAACAAGCGGCCATAGACCCTATAACACACAGAACAATATGACGCTTCCAACGATACCTCGTTTGTCAAAATACGACGAGTAGTTTAGGAGATATAACCGATGAACATACATATATAGCCTGCTAAAATCATAATCCGCCTTTGGCTTTGCCGTAAACTGGAAAATAGAACACGAATTATTATAATTATTAACGTAGGTTCATACATAATACTTAAAAGGATATTTTTTTTAACTGTTTTTCTAAAAGTCCCATACTTACTTAAAACAGTTTTCCTTTCTAGATCTACTTATGTGGTAGATAGGTAAGCATATAAAAAAAGGTTCCACGAAAAAATATTTAACATTTAAAAATATTCTTTACGAAAGCTCTCAGGCCCAACAGGGTGCAGGCGTGCTCATGAATAATTATTTGATCCTCTCCAATTAAAAAGTGCCGAGTGGGTACAGGTATTTAGCACTCCACAAACCTTGTTATTTGTGAATCATTTAACAAAAAAACGTGGAAAATGGGCTAAGGTTACGCTGTAAATGTCCCAGACGACAATTTGAGTATGTGTATCATAAGTTTTTAATGTATTACGATGAGCAATTGTGTCTTTACTGCTGATGGTGGTTTAAGTAATAAACAAGTATTTTATAATAACCGCGGCAGTACAATTAAAATAATAATTAAATATAGAGCAAACCAAAAGCAAATGGCAGAAACTATTTTGAACATTCTATGGCAATTGGTACGATATGCTTTCGTACCTGTTTAAAGCAACGGCGTAGCAACGGCGTAGCATCAGCGTAGCATTAGCGTAGCATTAGCGTAGCATCGGCGTAGCATCAGCGTAGCATCAGCGTAGCATCAGCGTAGCATCAGCGTAGCATCAGCGTAGCATCAGCGTAGCATCAGCGTAGCATCAGCGTAGCATCAGCGTAGCATCAGCGTAGCATCAGCGTAGCATCAGCGTAGCATCAGCGTAGCATCAGCGTAGCATCAGCGTAGCATCAGCGTAGCATCAGCGTAGCATCAGCGTAGCATCAGCGTAGCATCAGCGTAGCATCAGCGTAGCATCAGCGTAGCATCAGCGTAGCATCAGCGTAGCATCAGCGTAGCATCAGCGTAGCATCAGCGTAGCATCAGCGTAGCATCAGCGTAGCATCAGCGTAGCATCAGCGTAGCATCAGCGTAGCATCAGCGTAGCATCAGCGTAGCATCAGCGTAGCATCAGCCTAGCAAATGCCACGAACTACGAGCAGCTTATCATTTCTGTCAAAATCCTGATATTTTTTGTTTGCTTCATGAAATAGACATTAATATTATTATTTAATGATCAAAAAGATTTATAATTAGGTGAATGAAAAATAGATGATGCCATAATTTCATATTTAGAACCAATGAAAAGAAATAAAACTATTATACACGCGCGGGTGTAGCAGAGCAGCTTACACCACCACTTTTGATTTCAAATCAAGAACATTAGGTACGCTATGAGTGTAAATACACCTTATTTCAGATACCTTTTGGACATAAGTTAACACGATATAAACTTTGAAAGAATATTGTTGGTCTCTAGTATGGTCTATGGTATACCGTAGTCGTCATGGTGGTTAGTTTTGCAACATTTCAATATTTTTTAACCAATTCTTAATAATTATTTCATTTGACTAATAAAACGGTGAATAATTTAAAACCCGTTCCTTGACCCGTGAAGCTATAAACTAAAACATTTTAGACAAAAAGTTAAAACATTTTGAAAGAGCAAAGTCTGAATTGAAATCTGAAAACGTAATCGTTAAAATACCTTTGATGTTTTTACTAAAAAGAAATATTAAAAAACGTCAAGCCAAGTTCTGTTCCTGAAGAGGAAGCAAAAACACGAGTATAACTATTAAGTTGTATTTCCTATGAAGAGTTAATAATTTGAGGAGTGAATGCAAACTTCTAGGAATTTTGATATTCCTTTGTGTGCATATCAAATGAGCCATATCTTCTCGTGATATTTAAAGGGTAGTCAAATGGCTGATGCTTTCTCGAAACAAGAATTCAATGAATAAGAACTTTTATTAAAATATTCCGGAACTCTGCAGCGGTAAAATTGTGGAATGTATCAGTTATAGGTACATTCTACTACATTACATAACATTACATTACATTACATTACATAACATAACATTACATTACATTACATAACATTACATAACATAACATTAAATTACATAACATTACATAACACAACATCACGCCTGTATTTCCATAAGGGTTGGGCAGAGGTGTACCTATAGTACACCCACATTTCGCAAGTCCCATGTAATACGGGGCGAGCCTATTACCATCAACCAGGCACAAATCCAGACTGAACTGACTGGGCTGCTACTGAGAAATTCCATACCAAAAAACCCAATAACATTTAGCCTGACCTGGGAATCGAACCCAGGAACTCATGCTCAGCAGTACAGAGCTTGCAATTTAAAAAGTACGCAACGACTCTACTAACTTAAGCGGCAAGGGGCAGGGTACATTGCTGGGCCGAAAGGTTCTGGAGCGGCGACCGCGTACCAGAATACTTAGCGTTGGAAGGCACAAATTCGCTGGATGCGAGAATAACAGAACCAGTCGATGTAGTAACGCTTGCGGGAGGCCCATGTCCAGCAGTGGAAATCTTTCCGCTGAAATGATGAAGTACGCAACTACATCTGCTTCCAGATTTTGGCGATGCGACTTCACATAACGGTTTTCAGTTTCAGCATCATTCGCTTCTCGCAGTAATCATTTACGCACCGCCATAAACACTACTTCAAGATAAAAAAGAATACATCCACCGAAAACTATTGGACTCAGTACTCTTGAACCAACGAATATCCACTATCTATTTTATAGTCCTCTCCATATAAATATCCCAAGAAGTAACATAAACTTTATACCCAGTAAACGCTAGACTATCGTTATTTCGTCGCTTCGGGTTTATTGCAATTTATAGATAGATAAGTATATATATTTTTTCTCAATAAAAGGCTCTAGTACAGATAATGCTGAAGGTATTGAATTAAATGGAGATTGGTACAAACAGTCTTCATATAATTCAATACCGAGTGTATTGAATTCAATGTCTTCAGTTAATTTTGTTTGATTTCCGTGGAGTTTATTATGGAACTCATCTTCTAGGATACCTACAAAAATCTAAATTTATTTAAATTAGGCTGAGAAGCAGCATTTTTTGAAAATAAAAATTACATAAGACAGTCCCCCAAAACGCCCACCCTTTGCACTTCCTAGGACTTTAGCTGGGATGAAGAAGTGGCGCAACAAACTCTCCAGCAGCACAGCTGTCTGTTCCTAACTAAATACTAAAATGAAATGCACCTACTTCCAGTTTTTTTGGAATGAAAATAAGATGTGCCAATGTGAAATCAATCTAATCTGTTTGTAGTAAGACTGTGAAGACATCTCCTATGGCGCACCAAAGAATAAGTGGACACACATCTATGTGGATTCCGAGATGAAGACAAGCTTTCAACGCCCACGCTATCTTTGCTGAATGGCATCATCATCATTTCGGCCGAAAGATGTCCACTGCTGGTCATAGGCCTCCCCCAAGCGTCGCCACATCGACCGGACCTGTGCTTCTCGCGTCCAGCGGATTCCTGCGGCCTTCACAAAGTCACCACGCCACCTTGTCGGAGGCCTCCCAACGCTACTCCTTCTTGTACGCGGTCACCACTCCAGAACATTTCGACGTCATCAGCCATCTGTTCTGCGAGCAATATGTGCGACTAATCTACATATATCTATAAGGTCACTTTTCGTGTATATGTGACCGCGTTGTTCTTGTAAACTACGCAACGGATTTTGATGCAGTGTTCACCATCTTTTATGGAATTTATTTTGGAAGGTCTATGTGTATAATACACTACTATTAAACTTATATATCATCGTTATCTAAATATTTTTTCATGTAGTAAAAATTGTGCCAAAAGGGTGGGTCGCTAGTATTATATAAATTTTACGTCATAATATTTTTAGTCACACCAGTCTCGAATTATGTCAGACATTCAAATCAGAGATTTAAAAGTTTTAAATGCTACTTGGCTTTAACTGAGTTCGCAATGCGGCGATCTGCGCAATGGAACTGGATCACACCTGTGAAAATAGATCCATATTTTAACTTAAGTTAGTATGTAACTGATCTTTTCAAGAAATATGTTCGAAATCTGGTTTATAAAAAAGTTTACCTAGGTAGACTATCTAAATAATAAGGCAATTTTTAACCGACTTCAAAAATAAGGAGGTTCTCAATTCGACTGAAAACCACAATCGATTTCATATTTTTGTAAGTTTGTTTTACTTTGGAATCTTTGTTGGAATTCGCTATAAAGATCCATAAAACAGACAATTTTCTATAAATGCACAAAATTACTGATTATTTTCAGATTCACTTAAAACATACAAAAATAAACAGTATGAAAGTATCAAGGGGAACTAAATTACAGCAGCTACAATAAACAAAACGGAGGCATTTCCCCGTTTCTATATTTAGCCTGCAGTAATGTTATCTATACCCGGAGTTAATTACTCCTCTGGGACTAAGACTAATATCTAGACACAGACACTGGCTAGGATAGGAATATAAAAGCCTGTATTTTGTAGGCGTGTAAAGTCCTTAACAACATCATCTTCACAGCCGACTTCCCCTGCTATAGGCTTCCCCGTAGTATTATCACCATATATTTTTTACTCTACTGATTAGCACACATGCAAGCGGCTCACCTAATATAGTAAGTGGTCAACGTTGCCTAAGAACATCTGCGAAACATGAATGCAATAAAGAGTTTGAGTTTGAGTTTGAATCCAGGCGTAACGAAAAATGCTTTGTCCACCCTGCAGATAAAGTTAAAATTAGAATGTCGTATGTTTCAACAAAACGGTTTTTATGGTTCCGCAGTAAACAAGCTATCCTTATAGTTTCGCCATGTCTGTCTGTCTGTGTGTCTGTCTGTCTGTCCGCGGCTTAGCTCAGAGACGGTTAGTACTAGAACGTTGTGATTTGGCATGAGTATACATATTAATAACGCCGACAAAGTAGTGAAATAAAATCTTTTTTTTTTTCGAGTCCCTCCCCTACGCGTAAAGTGGGGATGGTTTTTTTTTTCTCGTTTTTCCCATAGTGTGGGGTATCGCTGGAAAGGTCGTTCAAAAATATTGTAGGTGTGTTAAAATTATTTTTCAATTCAGGAACCCGTTTGTGAAATATTAAGCTTAAAAGTGCAAATTTTTGTTAGAGTCAAGTGTGTGTATCCCCCCCCCTGCCAGTTAAATGGTTGTACTTGGATCTGTGAAAAAATTCACAGTAGTAGTATATATAACGAATTTAAAAGGAAAACTATCACAGCTAAGTAGGCTTTATAGGTTAACGAGTAATAATCGACCAACTTAAATTTGCAGTTTGAAAAACGTCTCCCACACATTCCGTATGGGAGAACATGTTTTTCAACTACAATGTTAAGTTTGTTCTCAGGATAAATTCATCCCAACTACGGAATCCTTCATTGTGCGTGGTCCGACATACACTTGGCCGGTTTTTTTTTTTTTAAGTGTTGATAATAGATTCGATGTTATTTAGAATAGAATGCCCAAGCGCGCTTGAAAACTCAGAGATAAATCTAATTCGGTATTTAAACCAACCAGTAAAGGTTCATTGCTATTGGCCGAATGCTTGGGTACAGCCATAAACTAACTCCTTAATACCAGGAAGCAAATCGAACTGGCAACTCAGACTTCAAGAAAGTCGTAACATTTGAATTGTAGCCAAACATAAATAAGAATTTTACTACGATTTGAATTTTTATTTTTCGAACTACGATGGAACGCTATGTTGGCAGTTTTAAAATTCGTCTGGCATTGATAAATCTTGTTTTACACCTTCCAATCTATTGTAACGGGATTCCATATTCAAATTTTAGAATGAAAGACGCCATTTTGGTACAGTCAAGGAAAATCCCATGTAATTTACAAACCTATTTCTCGTAGCATTACTAAACTGAAATAAAATAAACCAATTTCATACATTTATTTGATCTCCCATTCCATTACTCCGAAATCAATCCATAAATAAATAAAACAGTTACAAATTAAAACGAATAATCTACACAAAACCGATAACTTACGCGTGTAAAAATATTAAAACCTCTTTTATCCCTAAAAGGTTGCGTAAATTTTACTATCGGCCCATACTTGACGTGTTTCGGCTTGAACCAAATTATCCAGCGTTCGGGATAAGAGTCGATTTACATCGGTCCGGAGGGACCAATTTATTTTATTTATTTGTTACGTAAAACAATTAATAAGATCAGCTTGATAAAAGAGCAAACAAAATTAATTCTGAAATTGTAAACGTAAATCAAAAACCGATTTATTAGAATCTTTATTTCTAGGGCCCGCAAATAAATACATACGTTTAGTGGTAAACGTTTTAGTAGTAGTAACACATCATTCTGTCTCTGTCAACTTCAAATGATTGACAGAAACAAAACAGTTTTTAAATTCGAAAAAAAAAGAAAAGAAATAAATGTTATTCTATTCATTCTTTCTTTCTTTAAAACGGTTTCTAAATTCGTTTAGTGCTAAATGTATAGAGTGATTCGTAGTGTAAAGGGGAAAAGACAATCTTTTTGAATTACACTTAACATCACGCTTGTATTTCTCGAAGGGAAGAATGCGTCTTATTGAATGAATTGTGCTAAAAATACCTCATAGCACAATTCATTCGAAAAGATCGTCTATTTTTAATTTAAAATGATTGACTTTCTTAGAATCACTAAAGACATTTAGCACTAAACGTCATGCACAATGCAATGAAACATTTTGAATATTTAATCTCAATTGATCTCAGAGTTCTCTTTGTCTAATTGTGAATAATAAAGTATACATTTATGAATCAATTGATTCATAGAACTATTCATTACAACGATCTTTATTGTTAGTTAATGAAGATTCGCATTCATTAATAGAAATGAATGTATAAATTGAATTGAAATATATTAAAAAAACATTGCACTGATGTATGATCAAATTGATCAATCTTTTAATATCACCGTTAATATTCGTCTAGGATAAGGCCTAAAGCGGTATTCTAAGTTCGAGTATTCCTATTTAAGCCAGCCAATCACGCAAGCTTATACATGACAGTTACTGTACAAGGAAACACTACATTTATATAAGAGTTCATATTTAGGAAAAGTACAATTTTTTCCATACCACTTTTGACAAAAGCTCGCAGTAAATTTGTTACTTCACTACATTTGGAACAATTAGGCTAGGCGAAAACAACCACGCTGTGAATGTGTGTGTAAGTGCATGAGCTCTCAGCACCCGAGACACGGGCGAAATCGGAAGTGTGTGTGTGCGTTATGTGCCGACGCTAATCCTCTTCATGCACACATTCACAGCTTGTTTGTACACTTCGTTACCACAAGTAAAGCGCGCGTTGCTTCGTGAGATAAAAATTCTGTGTTTTACTCAGTCCATTCATTCACTCACACACAATTTTTTCATTTAGGTACAGTAACAACCAGGAAAACAACATCAAGATTAAAGCTTACCGAGTTAATTAAGAATGGCTTAAAATATTTTTATCACAGCATCTGTACGTGATGCTACAAAACGAAATTGGGTTTAAAAACGCAGTCGAAACAGTAAAAATTCTAATCTCAAATCGAAAAAAAAAACGTTTTATAGAAAATTTACACGGTTGATACCTACGTTTCCATATTTATGAAATTCATAATATCTGCAGACAGAATTCAATATCTAATATAATATAATAATAATCATTTATTCATACATTTTTTCTATACATATTATAAACTAGCTGCGTCCCTCGGTTTCACCCGCATAAGTCTCAATCCCGTGGGAGTATCGGGATAAAAGTATCCTATGTCCTAATCCAGGTTATGGTCTACCCATGTATCAAATTTTATCCAAATATGTTCAGCCGTTTTAGCGTGAAAGCGTAACAAACAAATTAATAAAAAAACAAACTCACTTTCACATTTATAATATTAGTTAGGATAGTCGCTTTTCGTGTCTGTCTGTGTGACGGCGTTGTTCTCCTAAACTACGCAACGGGATTTTGATGCGGTTTTCACTATAATTTAGAAAATTTATTCCGGAAGGTTTATGTGTATAATGCATTAACATTTAAATTATATAGATTATATTAGATTATAGAAATTATATTAGATATAGCACAGAAATCGCGCTGTTGCAAGTCGTAAAAACCGTGCGAAGCAGGGGCAGGTCGCTAGTTTACTTATAAAATATTTATTATGAAATTCTACTACCAAACGAGAATGCGTGATGTGTGAATCGACCTTTATCCCCTTCGCTGGTGCGCGTTAAGGCGAAGTTACACACTTTACGACGCATATTTTTATAAACGCACCTGACTCATTTTATTGGCTAAGTTGAAAAGCTTATAAAACGTTCGAGGTATTAATACTGTACTGATACTTTACTGTAGGTACATAAGTTTATTTTTTATTACGATACTCGAGTTCGCGCTTTATAATTTCGCACAGCGTCATCTGTAGATTAATGAAAGACTGTAATCGGCTTAACTTGTTTTTTAGGGTTCCGTACCTCAAAAGGAAAAAACGGAACCCTTATAGGATCACTCGTGTGTCTGTCTGTCCGTCTGTCACAGCCAATTTGTTCCGAATCTAATGGACGAATCATGTTGAAATTTGGTGCACTTATGTATTTCTGTGACCCAAACACGAACGTGTAGCGTAAATAAATGAATTTTGGATATGGGGGTCACTTTTGGGGGGCAAATAAGAAAATTTAAAACGAAAGTTTTGCGATCTGTACCGTGTGACATATCAAATGAAAGGGCTTATTGCGAGGATCTCAAATATATTTTCAAACTTTTAAAGATATTTAAGAAAGTAGATGAAAATTGACTGTTCCCCCCCCTTATCTCCGAAACTGCTGAGCCTAAAATTTGGACAAAATGCAGATAATAGTTCTATACTTACAGATTACAGGAAAACCTATAAGAAGTCTACGGTCTTAAAATAACATGGTAAATCACTCAGAATTGTGCGTATAAACTTACATTTGCAGTTGGAATGTATGGGGGAACATGTTTTTCGACTACAATGTTAAGTATGTTCTTGTGCTAAATTCATCCCAACTACGGAACCCTTCATTTTTGCGTGGTCAGAGACGCACTTGGCCAGTATTTTTAAATTATTTTATGGTGCATGGCTGCAATGTGAAATTTTGAATATTTCTTCGCAAAGTGAAGAAATATTCTATATTTATTATATTCATTGAGAGAAACAGAGGTGTAATTTATATGGTAGCTATCATTGCTTAACAAAAAATAATAATAATATAAAATAAAGTAATATTTTTACTTTTTATTTTAAGCTTTATTAGTTATTTCCGCACGGTTAGACTAGACCGCCGATGCTTGCTTGTGACTTCAACTGGCCATAATAATGATAAAGAACATAATTATTTAGCCGAAATTATTATAATTATTCGATTCAAAAATCCACACCATAAAATTAACACAAAACAAACAAATACAATAAATCATTACGAAAAACAACTTATTCAATTGAACCTTCCATTTTCCGTACTGACTGTCCAATGTTTTGTTTCGTAGATTCCCCCTGGGTAGGTAAGCGCGGTGGGAAGTTAGTGAATTGAATTTTACGATATTGTGCTCAAACTCCCTTTCGTCCTCGTGTGGAATCATTTAAAATTAGTCCTTAGAGCAACGGGTTTGTTTCCAAAACAAAAGTTCTTTTGCCCGTACGGGTATATTTCTCGCCGTATTTGGTTGCAACTTTGTCTTTGTGGAAGTATTGTGGTCGGGAACTTAAATACTGAAAACCATGGCAGAAACGGTTAAAAAATTTCTGGAATTTGAAATTAAAAAATGTGAAAAACATAGCTAGAGTAACACTTAATGACAAGTAGACAGCAGGGGCGAGGAGAGGGGCTCGTGGCTAAATAATAACAGCCGCATGGATTGATCTTCAAGGTTAAGCAACGCTTGCCGAGGTCGGTCTATGGATGGATGACCATCCATAACATACCGAGACTTGTCTGTGCCTCGGAAAGCACGTTAAGCTGTTGATCTCAGCTCTATGTCATTCGTAGATCTTTGACACTCGCTACGGGTAATTAGAAGCGCGAAAGTCCGACAACCAATCTTGCCAAGGGGTATCGTGTTACCTAATAACTAGGTTTTGGAGATCAGATAGGCGTCGCTCCATGTAAAATACTGGTATCCAGTTACATCCGATTAGACGGAAAAGGCTACGAAGGGATTAGAGAGCATGGGCGAGACGGAAGTGGGACGAAATAGGTTGAGAAAAAAAATGCGAGGATTCCACTAAAAAGAAGTGTAATATTAAGGACCTCCACCAAAACAAGCACCGACATAAAAAATAACAGTGTTTTAATAAGTAGAGTAAATTATTTAAATAAAATACTCGCGGTTGCCTGTACTCATAAAAATAACAAGTGAAGCTCATCCCGTTCATCGGAATACTGAATTAAGAATGGAATTAATCAGTTACTGAATCGAGCACAGCCGCTGAATCCAGCGATCAAGCTCATTAATAATGGCTGAATAATAACTTGGCACTTGATTACACGAAAGTATTTAGTGTAGGCATTGATACTGATCGTTTCATAAAAAGATGCATAGCTTACAGAATAAAGATATTAAAGATTCTGATTAAACATTTAGTTTTTACAGGGTGTTGGGATAAACGAGGATCATACTTTTTAAAGGAGAATGGACAACTTTTACTATAGGACCAACACTGAAATCGCAAAAAAAACCCAGCTGCTAATTACATTCACATTCGCATACTAAACTAACTCGACAAAATTTAGGGATCAGTTAAGCTGATTATATCACTACACTGGCTCATCGCCTTTCGCTGTTCCATTCATTTCGAACCGACTGTTGACATTGGTGACAGCTACCTCACTGCTGATGTGCATTAAATAGTGTATATGTCCCATGCAGATTGTATGATTCGTCATTGTAAAATGTCGAATCATACAATCTATTTTAAGATGGTCACCCTACAATAACAATCAATGCCGAAATTATAACAATTGAACGAATTGCCAATTTGCCTTACGCATTTTGCAAAACCGCCAGCGTTTGTAAACGGACGGCACCGTTTGTAAAATGACGAATCATAGAATTTGCCTGCGATATTTACATATCTATTAAATAGTCACATTATAAGTTGTTTTTTTTTTCATTCATATCTATATTTTTCAGATTTTCCATAGTAAAAGTAGCAAGTTTTACAGTTGACATATTTTAAGGGAGTGGACTACTCATAAAGAGCACTTTCTGAGTAGTCCACTCCCTTAAAATATGTCTCTTGTGTAACCAAACACTCTTTAATTATTATTTCGATTCTTCCATCCACCATGAGCTGAATGGTGCTAATCCATGCGTCATGTTCGTGAACGGGCGCCGTCAGTAGGGACTGGTCATCTCTTAGCTACCACGGCTTATTTTAATTTACTTTAATTTTGAATTGTTTATTTTTTATTTCTGTTACGGACGCTTTTCACGTTGTGCATCGTTCTCACATGTATAACTTCAACATGAATGATGTAACCAATATTTTGTAACCATATCATGATTTAAAAGAGTGTCCGTGGAGTTTCTTGCCCGTTCTTCTCCATAGGTACCTACTACGCTTTGGAATGGGCACCTAGATTCAACTTTCTTACTGACCGACCCCCTTGACAATTCAAAAGTGCCTGTAATTGGTTTATTTGAAATAAATGCTTTGAGTTTGAGTTTGGCCAATTTAAAGTTCGAAGTGAAGAGGAGCTCTTGACCTTAAACGTATGAAATATTCTGCCGCATGACACTGCCGGACTTTATGAAGTGCCAACGGTTTATTGTGCCAGTCTTAAAAGTTTTACGGATATTGAATGCTTTTAGAACGAATAAAAATATTTTTGAGTTGCTACAGGACGATGGTATTTTAAGAATATGTACAATAAAATTTATCCCTTTGGATTGAGTTTTAAAATCTTAGATTTTTGCTGTATTCTGCTAAGTACAAGCCAAATAGATTTTTGTACTATTTGATGTAGGAAAGAAAAAAAGAAAAATATTGTATTCGGAACACGCACAGGAAATACAACAATAAAATGAAATGAAATGAAATTGTTTATTCTGTAAATAGGATATCGGAATCACTTATAGACGTCATATAAAAAAAATATTAAAAATAAGCTAGATGAGGTCGGTGTTTCCTATCTGACTACTCTGAGAAGAAAGGCCGAAACAAACTCAGAGGTCGTAGTCTCTTTTAAAGTCCAGACATAATCTTGATCAAGTCATATGAGGACCATGTGGATTAGTGTCTGAAATGGTCTTTTGAGGAAAGAACCACACAGATTTGAGTGGACCTGTCCAGTCAGTGCAAGCATTTGTCAGTAATCGTGGAGCTCAACTCAAAACTGAAGGAGCTCTAAAACTCTCTCTAAACCTCTCTCTAAAACTAAGAAAATCATGAAAACAATATACAATAAGAAAGAAACATTAAAACTATATAAATAAGTGAAAACAAAGAAGAAGACCTGGCGACCCCAAAAAGGTTCCTTTATCAGCATCATGCTTCGATATTTGAAAAAAGAAAACAAATACCGCAGCGCTGATATTCTGATAGAGCCCGATTATGTTGCTTTAAAACTCACTTTTTACATGGTACTAATTACAGATAACTGCCAAAATGTCTGTCTATGTGTACTGCATATCACTGCCTATCTCATCGGGGAATATATTAGGCGTGATGTTATGTTATGTTTTGATATTACTTACGCAAACTCAAAGCATTTATTTTAATTAAACTAACAGGTGTGGCGGCATCTACATCGCCACATGCGAACTACGCATCAAAGACCTGACGTCACACAAATCCTTCATCGCGCAATTAGAGTTTACCGCGCGATGGACATAAATACAAACTCCCGACTTCAACCTCTGGGCAATTGCCCGCCAGACATGACACCCATCTGGTCGGAGGATCCTCCCTTTTCTATGGCGGATGAGTGAACTTTACACCCTGTTCCTCGTACCACTAAACAGGCACTTTTGAATTGTCAAGTAGTCGGTCAGTAAGAAACATGAAACTATTTGCCCCTTTCAAAGTCTAGTAGGTTCGGTAGGTAGGTCGCAAGCGCAATTGCTGAGCGTGGTGTCCTGAGTTCAAATCCCAGATCGGGCAATGTGTTATAGGGTTTTTCCATTAGGACTTTCTAAATAACAGCTCGGAGTTTAGAAGATGGCGGTGTGATACCCCGTACCTCGGAAAGCACGTTAAGCTGTTGGTCCTGCGCTAGATCTCCATCGCATCGGACTACGCGAGTGAGAGAAGAGAGAGTGCCCCTCCGATATTCGGTCTGGAGGACTATTATAAGGTTTCTATGGAGAAAAACGGACAAGAAACTTCATAGAACTTCAAAAAACATTTTTTTTAATCTATATATTGTAACAAAATATTGGTTACATCATCCAATCAACGCATTCTGATTTGTTTAAATTTGGTCCAATTCAAATTCATTTTCCAAACAATCGTTTTTTTGAAAGCGCCCTTTTTTATCTACCTCTATTGACTCCAGCGCAAAGCGTAAAATTATAAAGTTAGGAAAACCAGGTGCCCTAGTGCCGCAGATATCACAGTCCGACGTGGTCTGAATTAATTAGTAACATTGACGCCGTCCATGATTTATGTGCAGGATACCAACTGATTATTAAATAGGGTCGCGAGTGATATATGGCCACTACTGCATTGTCATACGTAAGATAGAATTACATGAGACACTCCGAAGTTTATGGGTAAAAGTTTCTGGTTTTCATAAATTGAGTTGGATTTGAAAAATAAATAAAAATATTAAGTTATAAGTTAGATTTATATTATTTACTTTGCCCTAGAACTTTTTCTATAGACTTTTATAAACTGGGCCCAGTACCCTAATTGCGTAACACACTTCCAATCACAATCCGAAAGTTTTAAACTATATTGCTAACTCATTCCTTCATAAGTTTGAAACGTTCGTCTGCTCAACAACAAAAATAACGAAATGAACGGGGGTGAACTGTCAAAATGAAACCCATTGTGATCAATTTACATTTCATGCGTGTTATGCAATTGCCCGTTGATTTCCATTATGATCACTAACATCACCAACAAAGTAAGGTGATAATAGTTATTTGTTATACAAGAGTGCAAAGTAGCTTTTTAACCGCGTGTTCAATTTTGATGACCGAGCAAGCGAAGGATTCTAAAATTGAATCACGAGCGCAGCGGGTGATTCAAAATTAGAATCCTGAGCGTTAGCGAGGGAATCAAAAGAGCACGAGGTGAAAAATCTTTGCACTCGAGTGCAACACGTAACTTTTCATTCCACCTCAGCGAGGAAATGACTAAATGCAAAAAAAAAAACGTTTACAATCACAAGATAGGTACACTTTTATTTCAGTTTAGGTATTAATTACTACATTATGACAGGTAAGTATTACAGAATAATCTTTAAATTATAACAAAATAATAGGTACTAAGGTATAATTAAGAAAATTTTAAAGTAACGTTGCTACAGTTATTTAAATTGAGTGTAATATTTTTGTTTGGTACTGTAATATTGGTGTTAGTCACTTGTGTACTGTTTTTCGGTAAACTATCTGTCATACTTAATAGTTGTACCGATTCATCGGATTCCCTTGGCGTGAATGTTGGAGAGAGAGGGAGATGGTTAGGTGTTTCATAACGGCTTATTTTTGATGTAGAAGGGCCAGTCCAAGGATCCGATTGAGGCTCTTTCAGTGTAATGGCTCCTACGATGCCTTCACATATTTTAGACTTATTTTGGATGGAATCCTCTATGTATCCCTCTACAACTGCATTGGACTTCCAGCCTCCGTGGTGCTTAAGGGACAGGAGATCAGCTCCGGAATCAGTCAAAAGTGTGGTTGAAGTTCGTCGGAAACAATGACCCGTGTACAACAGGGGTTCTGGAAGTTCAAGAAATGTTGCTATTTCTCGTGGGATACTGCCAATTTTATTAGTACCCATAGGCTGTCTAACACACTTTCCATTGCGATACAGTAGAAAAAATCGATTGATTGGAGTGTTAGGCGGGCGTAAGGCTTGATATTTCTCCACAATCGTTACGTATTCCTTGCGAATGACGAAGTTGCGGTCTCTTTTTGTATTTGTATTAGGTAAATTAATTAATAGTAAGTCATCTGAATGTTTCTCAATGTTTTTGACATTAAGTTGTGTTAGTTCATTAGTTCGACATGCTCCGTTTATTCCAATAATAAGAACAACCTGTAACGTAAAGAGTATTATAGTAGATAAATGAATAAAATTGATATGAACGCATAATTATGCCTATCAACATCTACTAAGTATACTATTTAATTGAGATTAATATACTTAAGTAGATACTGAATGTGCAACTGACTTACTTTTGCCGCCAAATATACGGAATCGGGTGCTTCGTTAAGAAACTTTTCAATATCAGATACTATGAAAACCTTAGATTTTTTTGGTTGATGACCAGATGAGGCTCTTTTTAAAAATGCCACTAATTTAGGATAGGTATCGATATGTTTGTCTTTTTTCATCCTTATTGTTGCTTTTAGCATCGAATACGTACTCCATAGAGTGCTTGCTTTCTTGTTCTCGGATAATTCTATAAAATATGCCAGCAAAACGTTTTCTGAGAAAGTTTTGGCTCCTTTTGCTAGTCGCCACGTGTTGAACATATCGTACTGTTTTAAATACTTCTCGCGTGATTGTTGAGGGAGAAAGCTCATTTGCGCATTATTAACAGTTTCAGTCAATTCTGTTGGCGTCAAGCAAACTTCCTCGTCGCTAGAATCACTCATTTTAGTTTTTTCACTTGTTTTCAAGTTTCTTGTTTTTAATATAAGGTTTAACAATGACGTGAAAAAATGACGCGTAAAGAATCGCGTACAAAGCAAATTGAAAAAAGAACACCAAGAAGGTTCCGAGTCTGAGTTTTTAACAAATAAAAAAAAAGTTGTATGATATATTCGGCACCATAGAGGTAGTAGTAAATAGGTTTAATGTTTTTTTTAATTCACAAACTTAGTGCACACGATGTTCTAAATTCAATTTACTTTATCCTCTAGAGAATAAAAACGGCTTTTCCACTCAGATATTGAAGATTAAAAATACTCTTTCCGAGATGGTGGGATGAAAAGGAAGATTCGTAATTTTTTCGATCTTTGGGATGCCCATTTTTTTATCATTACGTCATAATGTGCTCTCTGGAATATGTACCTATTAAGATACACTACTCACTGGCAAATCAAGACTAAACTCCCTTTCCACATAGGTACTCAACTCATTTTTCATGATAAAAATAAAACATAGAGCAGGTAGCTACCCAAAAGCCTGCAAAAAGTTAATTAAACCAATCAGATTCCACCATGAATATTCATGATCAATGTGTGTATATGTCTGTTGAATATTTTCTGGAATACGGGTCTTACGTAATAAATTGTAATTAAAGCTAATTCCAAATACCTAAATATAAACAAACATTTATCTTCCCAAAAAGCGGATAAAACATTAAAAACCACACACGACCTCTTGTCCCAAGGCGCCTAAAGAGTTTTAAGTCAGTGATAGGGATTGATCAGATACCGGCGGCTCAGGACCCTTGGCGTACGTGACCTGTCACTCCGAGGGTTGCCGGAGGGCAGAGGAACCCACAGGAATTGGATATGATCTGGAAAGTAAAGTGCTGTCAGAGTATTAATAAGATAACGCTCTGGTTAAAGAAAAAAGAAAAAAAAACAATTTTATTTGAAAGGCAAGCCCGTGGCTATAAAGCACTTAAGCGTATATTAAGAGGAGACGTTAATTATAAAAAAACATAACCAGATAATTAACTAAAACCTCACTATATATTCCTGAAGTTTTTAATCCGAATATTATTAACTAATGTTAAGTAGGTAAAAAATACTGCAAAAAAGAAATAATATTGATAAAGGGAGTGCAGGTCATCATTGTGGATTTTTTTAATGAGTAATGTAGCTGCCCCTAATGGATAGTGGGCACCGCTACAAATAGTCATCTGCAATGCAAGATGTATCGCAGACACCTTACTATCACATAACATAATATCACGCCTGTATTCTCCGTAGGTTTGGGCAGAGGTATATATACCTATAGTACATCCACATTACACAAAGCACAAAAAAAACCCCTACGAACTTAAAACAATGACATCTAAGTCCTTTTGTAATTTTAAGGGCTGGTGGCTAAATGATAACAGTCGCTCGGGTCGATCAGAACTCGGCAGTCGGTTTGTGGATGGATGACCATCCATTACATATTTATTTATTTAGGCAAACCAACTAAACACACACAAATACATTCAAAGTACATATCATTTACAAATATTAGGTCCCCCACCTATGAAATCAGCGTTTTGTATGGAGAATTTTAAAGGAGTTGCATTTTTCATAATAACATTTTCTTAATTTATATAACAACCATGAACACTTATGTTTTAAAACTTTTATGCAATAATTAACACTTAGATTAAGCGACGAAAATAAGTTTTGGCTAAGTTAAAACAAATAGTGGCCATTTCTGCTAACAAAATGAGAAGTAATTTATGAGTTATTTTCATGTTTAGAAAAATATAATTAATAACGTTTTTTTACTATCGCTAGTTGTCTATGATGGATTTTAAAATCATAGAAGTGACGAGGTTCTCTATTTGTGAGAAAAAAAACGCCAATTTCATAGGTGGGAACCCAATACAATCGCATGGCATGCATCTAAATTAAAGGTAAGCACAGCATTTTATTTACTCACTATACAATAATAATTAATATAAGATGGATATCGCGTTACCCAGTAACTGGGTAGTCAAGGTCAGATTAGTAGTCACTCCATGTAAAATACTACTACCCGGACGTGCTTCTACACAAAGAGATTTACAATGTGTGCGTTGCTTGCAAGCTGTTCTCATTCATACTCAAACTCAACAAGGACACACGGCTGGATGCTTCCACTCCTATTTTATTTAGATGACACCTCGTTTCATTTAGATCCGGATCCGGTGAGTAAGAGCTTCTCGTTTTACATAAGCTTCAAGTTATTATGTCATTGCTATCCGTGATTTTGGCATAATGTATGTATTCAGGGAAATTAGTTGATAAGCGAATTGCCTACAAAAAATTTACCATTTATTCAAAAATCGGTGGTTTATTTCTGTAAATGGATTTCACTTACAACGGTATTTATATTTTGTGTTATCTAACAGATTATTAAAAAAATAAAACTAAAATATAGCGTCGAAAAATTCCTCCGCATCGCTATCGACTGGTAATGTACCCAAGACACTGGCTGCATTGCCACGTTATATGGCATTGCTTAGCCTCTGGCCAAGGTAATAGCCAGCTCTTGGGTCACGGGAAGTGTCAACCATGCATAAGGAGTTTTCGTTGGCCAAACCATGAGCACTCGGACCCCACGGCCCGAGGGTTTCAACCCCAAACGGCTCGAATTGAATTAACGGCAAAATTACATCTGTCCATAACAGAATACCAGTGCTGTGGTATTTGTTTTATTTTTTTCAAATATCTTAGCATCATGCTGAGATAGGACCCTCTTTGGCGTCGCATAGGTCTTCTTTTTTATTTTCACTACTTTGTTAGTGCTAATGTTCTTTTCTTATATTGCAATTGTTTTCATGATTTTGTTAGTTTTAATGGTTTTTTTTAAATTGTTGTATGTCCTGTGCGTATCCCAAATAAATAAATAAATCTTTCTTTCTTTCTCCAAACCCCGCCCCCCAAGCAACAAACAAGTGTTTTTAGAATCAAAGACTATATGAGCTCATATAATTGTTTGGATTATTCTATTTGACTGTAAGTCAATTTATTTTAATTTTTGTTTTCATTTATTGTTGACATAATCTACTCATTAAAATGTTTTTATTTTATGAGTTAATTGCCATTTGTGGTAATGTAAATTAGTTTTGCATTTAAAGCATTATTATAAAGAATCAAGTTTTTCCAACTGAACAGACAGCTGTGCTGCTGGGGAGTTTGTTGCGCCACTTCTTCTTCCCAGCTTAAGCACTAGGAAGTGCTGAAGGGTGGGCGTTTTTGGGGGACTGTCTTATGTCATTTTGTCGTTCGAAAAATGCTGATTCTCAGCCTAGTTTGAATAAATGACTTTTGAATTTCTTTCTTTTCTAAACTGTGCATTAAATAACAATTTGCTTGACAAATAATTTCCCTGTCTATACCTAATTGGCGAAATCAGCATGACGAAAGAAACTAAATTAAACCTAATAGAGTAGAAAAGGAAATTAAATAATATAGCTTAATGTGAACGCATAATTAGATGGAGCATTCATTCTCATAATGCTCAGTATTGTAACGTATCTGATTCATTTACTTCGTTCCCGAGAAATAATTGGCTTCGGGTCAGTTATTTCATCCCATTAAGAAATGTGAAACAACAATGTAAATTCTATACATTCTTATATAGATTTTCCGCTTTTCTTTCAGCACACCAGAAGGCCAATTTCCGTAATTAAAAACGTTAGGGTCGTGTTGGCCCCGTGGTTAAGGCCTCGCCTCTCATGCACGAGCTTGTGATGATATATATGATTCATATAATATTATGTACTTTCTAACTTTATCGTGGACATTATCGATATCAGTGAAGGAAAAACATCTTGGGGAAACCTGGACTATATCTATACAATGTGATATTTAATTCGTTTACATCCTCTTAAAGGGTCATTGTACTCATCATTATGAACACCTTTCACTATGGGGCCAACCCCGAAATCGCGAAAATAAAACAGCTGTTCCATATATTTATGTTCGCATAGCTCGTTATAATGTAGGGAACAGCTGATTTTCTTTTTGCAATTTGAGGGTTGGCCCCATAGTGAAAGTTGTTCATAATGATGAGTACAATGACCCCTTAAGAGGATGCAAACGAATTAAATTTCACATTGTATATACAGCATGACTTTATTTACCGTCTCGAAAAAAATAGGGTATAATAGGTGAACGGAGTAGAAGCCTATGGCATAGAATTTTTTTTTCTATTACCTAGAATGAAATTGATTTATCGATAAATACCAAGCATATGAAGTGAAGTTTTCATACAAGAACATTAAAAATAGAAATACAAAAAAAAAAAAAAACTCGATTAAAAATATCTAAATTAAAATCATACGCACCCTACTAAATGCGCGGTATTTATCAATGAATTTTTAGGTTTCCTTAGCGGCTGAATAGGTAGTCGCCGCGCTTGCCGTCGGCCTCTTTGATATCCTTTCGCAGGCGCACAAGCCGCTCGCGCATCCCCCCGCGCACCCGCGTCCCGCTCTTCAGTTCAGTCACCTGCGATTAGTCACGGCAGTGTGACGTCGCGGTGTTTATTTTCGCGTGTGCATCGCCAGCCCGGTGATAGCTATCGTACCTAAATATGTACGAATATTTAAATGTAGAATACCTAGCAAATGGAGCAATTTTAACTAAGTAATTTCATTTAGTGATTGTGTAAGAATTCTATCTAAATAGGTTTGTAAATTAGATCTCATAAGAAATCTTAGTCGTTATAGTATTGATATTTGGCTCTATTCACTGAGTTTGCCGATCACTGGGTTACACCATAAGTAATGGTAATGATAGTCAATGAAATTAAAATGTAGGCAGCTTATCTTTTGGATAATTTTGAATTCGGAGGTAAATAATATTCTAACAAGCCGTAGGGACAATAAAGGGATCCAAATAAATGCGTGAATCTGGGAAATTTGAATTAGGACACCTACCTGTCTTTGAGGGTTGTGATTAGTTTACGTTACCAAAAAGGATTATAAAAATAAATATTATTAAATTTTATTATCACAATAACCTATTTTTTTTTATAAGCCTTATTTTCTTCCAGTAGTTGATGTAATCTCATCTAATTTTACCGGGGATGTTTCCGCAAACACAAAATATATTGCGATCGTAAAAACAAGCCCAGAAATCTTCGGACTAGCCAGGCGGTACAATTAATTGTTAAAAAGCAATCGAGAAGCACTCGCTATAAGCACTAACCACCACTACAGAAGAAAAAGGCTAAATAAATTGCCTCCATATATCGTTGGCTCAATCTATTAAAACCCGTTAAACGGGTTAGAAACTCGAAAAGTAGTAGTTAGTGTCCAGGAGGCTCATTCAATAGATTCGAATAAGTGGTCCGTTACTCGTCCAGTAATATCCGGTCTGAAGCGGAAAAAACTCGATTAAAAAAGGTTAGGTTAATGGGCGGAGCAGTGAAAAGTGATGCAATTACGTTAAATTGATCCCACCCTTTGTTCTTCCACTCTTGAGGCATTGATTGCTAATAGATCTACTACTTTTTTATGTTGTCTGTTTAGATATACCTACAATTTGAAGTGAAAACTTCTCTAAACGCACTTTGTGCTCTTTCTGAACAGTGAACGAAACTGAACCGTCCCGCTCGGGTCGGTGAAGCTGAATCGGCTATATTCGGCTCCAGTCGGTCAGTGATACTGAATCGCATATATTCGGCGCTGAATCGCGTATACTCGGCTCCCGTAAGATTTTACTTCTATCGTGTGGTCTTGATGAAGCTGAATGGGGTATATTCGGCTCCAGTCGGTCAGTGACGCTGAATAGCATATCGCATTTACTCGGCGCTGAATCGCATATACACTCGGCTCCAGTCATAAGTTTTCACTTCTATCATTCGGTTTAAGCACATAACTACTCTCTTTTTGCTTTTACCTGTAAATCCCTGACTACCGATGACAAAGATCATCGTGTGGAAATCTGAAGTCTGACTAACACACAGTAAGCGAGTATGCTATGAATGCTTCATCAATCATTTTCTGAATTAAAAAAAATTATTAAGGAAACTGAATGAACCAAAATAGATTGTATTTTTTATTATAATTTTATTTATCATTTCCTATTCCATCTTTCCGTTTCTTCTTCTAAGCGGATTTCTGTAAAAGGTACTTAAAACATAATACAAAAATACGCCCACGGAGTTTCTCAAAACCATAAGACAGACCAGACCGTTTGTCCATTTACAAAAATAACAGAGGATTTCGCTTATTGAAAATCAATGGCTAGCTTAAGAGGTAAGGAGTACTGGCTTTATCTCCTTAATTTTAAAGTCAAATTCTTAATCCGCAAAGTATTCGGGGCACGTCTGGCCGTCGTGGCTACTTTGCGTTGCAAATACTACGGGGTTCTGCAGGGTTAAGGTCCGTTCTAGGGAAAGTGTGTTTATATAATTTTGGGAGCTAATCATCTTATATCTGTAGCTGTTGTTGTATATAGGTTGGAGAACATTTTACGCCGAAATCATAGTGGATTTCATGACCTTATTTTTTTGAGTTCTTGTCCTTATTTTTTTTCAGCCGTACGGGTCGATCGATCGGGTTAATCGAAGCTTGCCGCGGTTGGTCCGTGGATGGCTGACCTTCTTTACATACCAAGACCCCTCCGTGCCTCGAAAAGCAGGTTAAACTGTTGGTCCCGGCTGTCATTTCTAGATCTTTGACAGTCGTTAGGAGCCCAATAAAGCCTAACAACCAGTCTTACCAAGGGTTATCATGTTACCTAGTAACTAGGTTGTGGAGGTCAGATAGGCTGTCTATTCTGACATAAAGGATTCGATTTTGGATTTAGGTTTATTCAATGATAATATTAATGTTGGAAAAATTCTTTAATTTTGATTTTAGTAGAAGACAGAAAATTATATCGACCGCTCGTGTGGTTGGCAAGTTTTTGAGTGTGTCACCTTACAAAGTTATTCACTTACACCGTCACAATAAATACGCCTTGCCGAGAGCTGTTAGCAATGTATGTAAGTCGCGCACGCTGCCAGCAGATGGACAGCAGGCGAGCCTAAACAAGGCAGTCGCTCCATGTAAAATACTGGTATTCAGCTGCATCCGGTTAGACTGGATGCCGACCCCAACATAGTTAGGGAAAGGCTAGGCAGATGATGATGTTTTTGAGTTTTTGATGAGTGGTAGTATTTAGGAATTTAGCCGATAAATTATATCTTACAATAATAAACGAATGTCAAATAATTTTCGCAGAATGGATGATTGGGCCGGAAACTTCTGAAGTGGCGACTGCACAGCGGAAGACGCAGCATGGACCGACGATCGGGTGAAGGTCGCGGGAATCCGTTATAGGACCAGGATGTGTAGGACCGGTCTTTTTAATAATTCTTTAGGGATATCTATGTCTTGCTACATTATTATTAGAAAAATTAAAATATTTAAAAATAACTTTGAGGTACTAAATTCTTCAAGTTTCTTTACCTAATCAAGCGACGGGTTTCAGAATTTGATTAATATCAACTTGGGTAAGTTTCAAATTACATTAAGTTTAAGTTCAAAGATAGTTACTGGTTTATAGACCCGATAATTGAGTGAAATTAAAAACTTCTGAGGATTCGGACGAAAAGGACATTTTACACAAATTACTTCATAATAAAAATATATAGGTACTATACTATGAGAAAATATGGGCATGTGATGCGGAGGAATGAGGAAAATGTCTTGAGGAAAGTTTTGAGTATAAATGTCGATGGCTATAAGAGTAGAGCAAGACCAAAGAAACGATGGGTGGACTGTGTGAAAGATGATATGGCTAGAAAGGGGGTGACTACCGAGATGACGATTAATAGAGAAGTATGGAATAAAGGGACATGTTTCGCTGACCACAACTAATTGGGATAAGGTAGGAGAATGAAGATGACGTAATGAGATAATAAGAAATGTATCTTCAGTACTAGAGGAACTTTAAAAGTGGCACCAGCCACGGTATAGCAGAAAAAGAATTGCCTGTAAAGGCATGATAAGGAGGGATGAAACGCATGTAACTGAGATGATGAATATCGATGTTGATGGATGTGTGGCGGCATCTACAACGCCACATGCGAACTATTCATTACACTGGTGGTACTTGCTGATGGGCCTACACTGTCCTCTCATACCTTTTAACACTGTAACTTGGAAACATTTTAAAAACCATTTACTTTTAAAAGAGTAACCGTGGAGTTTCTTGCCGGCTCTTCTCCATAGGAAACGACCAATTGGAACCGTGCACCTAGCTTCTGACGTTTCATAAGTGCCCTTGTAGGTTTATGTGAAATAAAAATAATTTGATTTTGATTTGACTGATGTCATGCAAAATCCTGCATCGCGCAAGCAGGGTTTACCGCGCGACTAGTACATATACAACGTCCCGACATCAATCAAAGTGGGCAGCAGCCCACCAGACATGACAGCCGTCTGGTCGGAGGATCCTCTCTCTTCTATGGAGGATGAGTGAACTTTTCACCCTGTTCCTCATAGCTCTTGACAGGGTGGCAAGGACATCGACGCGAAGCCTGTAAACATGGATTCAGTACATGATTCTGAACCCCGCTGCGTAGAAATTTTTCGTTGGTTATTTTAAAAAAAACATCTTTTCCATACATTTTTACCGCGTAGGTATTGCACTTTTCTATGAAACAGCAGATTTTTTTTTTTAATAACCGACGTAATATTTCTACGTAATATATTCAGAATCATGTACTGAAGCCATGGTAACAGTTTTCGCGTCGATATCCTTGACACCCTGTACCATAATTATGTATAACGTTATCAATTTTTTTTACGTCATCTAAATTTTACAAAATGTTGACTCGTTTTCTAGTCTAATAAGATGCTGAATATCGTATACAGGAAGGACCAAAACAAATAGGCTGTTAGTAACTACTTGAGTAAACAACGAACAGAGCTGCTCTTGATAAGCGGTTGCATCGTATTTTAAAGTCAAATCGCCAATCGCAAAATATTCAAAGCTACCCCCACTGTTCCGACTTGCAAATCGTATAGCTCTGTTGTTGTTGACTGTAGTTGGTATAGAAGTAATGTGTTTGCTGTCTATTGCTGTTTTGTTCTTAATTTTACCTGGTCTAAGTACCTACTATGTGAACTGTGACTCACCTTTTTTTTTTTAAGACCACCGTTCTAATCAGGGACTGAAAGCGGTTAAGGTTAAAGGTTAAGATACCTCAAAAATATACCGGTACCGGTTTAAAATAAGGGTTGAGCTATACCGATACCTTTTTTTAATAAAGGTTGGGCTAAACCGTTATTTAACCTTTACACGATTTCGGTACCGAAAAACGTGAGACGGCGCGGCGCGGGTGCGCGGGGGGTCGAACACGTTAGAGCTTGTGTATGTATGAAGGTTTAGGCACTGCTACCTATACATTTATAAAGGTTAAGGTCTGCTACCAATACATTTATAAAGGTACCGATATTTCTACCGAAATATACCGGTATGCATTTCCAACCTCAAAATTCCGCTACTGAAAAAAATTACGGTATCGAAATATTTTGGTAACCCTTATTTAACGGTATGACGTCATTCCGAAATTTAAAGGTACCTTAATTTTTGGGTAATTCAGTCCCTGATTCTAATATAAAGGTTGTCATTTATTTGTATCCATACGAAATATGCTTCAGTAGACATGTCAGAATATTACATGTAAAATAAACTTTAGTCATAAGCAGGTACGTACCTGGTTTTAAAAGCCAAATAAGACGTCCTTTAAATTCACTATTCAAACTAAGCAATATAATAATATTTTAAGAGATGATATCGATTCAATATAGCACAATATATAGCAAGGTAAAGTGCCAAATAAAAATATATATCTATAAATAAGGAAAATATGTAAATATTATGTAGCAATAACGCGAACCTTTTGTGAAACATAGCGAGCGTCTAGTACGTATTAGACGCTAGGTACATACCTATAACAGCACATATATAGGTCCCTAATGTGTCAGACTAATCTACCGCCATCAGTCCCTCTTTCTTGCGTCAATCAATCTGCCTAGCCTTTTGCCAACTATGTTGGGCTCGGCTTCCAGTCTAACCGGATACCAGCTGAATACCAGTATTTTACATTGAGCGACTGCCTATCTGACCTCCACAACCCAGTTACTGGGTAACACGATACATGGTAAATCTGGTCGTCAGACTTTCGGGCTTCTGACGACCCTTAACGACTGTCATAGATCCAGGAATGACAGCCGAGACCAACGAGTTAATGTGGTCTCGGCGGTCTAAAGATGGTCACCCATCCACGGACCAACCCCGCCAAGCGTAGCTTAACCTGATGGATCGACCTGTGCGGCTGTTATTACTTAGCCAGGGGCTCCTCTGAATCGTTGTCAAAAGTATGTAGTAATGTTGACAATACATATCGAATAAAAATAAAACAAACAAAAGCTCACAATCCATGCAAAACCAATAAAAAATAAAAACATTTTTAAGATGATTTCATTAAAATATTTCTTATGGTTCGTGCATTATACGAGTACATCGCAAAAGACCGTAAAACGCTTTTAAAGTAAGCGACTATAAATGAAAGTTAATGACATCATAAAAGCAACTTATTTTTTTCCTTTTTAGGGTTCCATACCAAAATGGTAAAAAGGAACCCTTAAGGTGCGACTCAGTATGTCTGTCCGTCTGTCTGTCACAACTGGATATCTCAAGAACTACTAATGCTATAAACTTGAAATTTTGAATAGTTTTAGATAACGTTTGCCCAACTATTTTGCAAATAAGAAAGTTTTTTTTTTTTTTTGCTGTAGGTACGGGTACGGTGTCTTAAAAATTCTAAGTGGGGCTACTAGGGCATGTATTATATGAAATTGAGCTATTTGCAAATTCTCAAACATTTTTATTTTTTTTAGGCCGCCATTTAGGTTAGTTTTCGACATTTGACGAAAAAAAAAAAAAATACCATCCCTTATCTCCGAAGTTAGTATACAGAAAAATCAAAAAATATTCTATGTGATAGAAATGTATGTAAAGATGACAGGAAAAATAAAACGATGTCTCTAAATAGCACACTTTTTCAGAAATCTTCAAAAAAACATTACATTAGTTCCACTACCGGTCAAGAGATGCCGCTGACCTAAAACTGCAATATACTACACCGCAGTGACGAATATAGGCCATGTCAATGAAAATTTAAAACCATTTCACGGTTCGCAACCAAAATGTCCTTCTTCCTACCTACTCGCAGATTGCTTTGGGTGAAGCACAGTTGTACATAGTTTTGTCTGGGCACAGAACTTTGTTTTCGGGATAAATTCTTCCCAACTACGGAACCCTTCAGTGTGCGTGGGTCGACAATTGACCGGTTTTTTTAAACGGAGAGCTAAATATTCTCATACGTCCTAAGTGCGGCTTTCCCTTTTTTTAAACGTTCGTAATGACTCGTTCAAAATGACATCAGTAGGGTTGGAAAATCTGTGTTAAATTTCTGATACTCCTGACTCCTGCTTTTGTTATCCTTCTGAATTGACTTACTATATTATAATTTAGTTAATACACAATTGCTTCAGTAAGATGTTTAAATTATCCATAAAAGAGTTTATACATGTTATATTCGGAGGTCTATAAATGCATACAACAATTAATCCCTGTTGAGTTAATTCTATTGCACAATATTCAAATACACCTGTGATAGATGTGTTAGTAAGTTCCTTATATTCGTACCTATTTCTGATAAGGATTCACGCTCTTCCGCGCTTCTGATGCGTTCTTGAATAACACGATGCAAGCTTGAAATTAGGTATTTTAATTAATGATTCCTGCCCTGAAGTTACGAAGTGTTCAGTTATGCATAATACATCGATGTCGATTTTTTTTCCAGAGCGCAATTCTTGGATATGCATTGTCAACATATCAGCTTTATTCAGCTTTATTATAGACATCTTGTCGGCTAAATAAAAGTATTTTTAACCATTTCATTTACTTGTATGATTTATTTCTGTATACATATATATACAGGATGGCAGGTACATCGACGCGAAGCCGGTTACCATTGATTCAATAAATGGTTCTGAGAGCCCTGCGTTGAAAATTTTCATCGGTAATTTTTTTTTTAATCTGCTGTTTCATAGAAAAGTGCAATACTTACGTGGTCAAAATGTATGGAGCAGCAGTTTTTTTTTAAATAACCGGCGAAAAATTTCGACCTCGGGGTCTCAGAATCATGTACTGAATCCATGGTAAGTATGGTAACCGGCTTCGCGTCGATGAAACGCTTTCTGTCCCTATAGAAAATATTCACAAATGGCAAATTCAATTACCTATTTTCAGTAATTTTGAAGATATCGTTTGTTTAAATTTTTTTAGTTACGACGTAACAGACCTTTAAGAATACAAACAGTTTGTTGAGTTATGGCATACAAATGTAAAAAGACTCTCAATATATAATATAAAACTTAATTGGTTATCCACTGTGATGATCCCAATTTCCCCCGGGGCAAGTAAAGCATGTTTTGGTCGTACCAATATTTATTATATGGCATACTATATTATAGTGGGTATCACGCGAGCCTATATCACAGGCGGGAAATTGAAAACCATCGAATCATATTAGGGATTTGAGTGAATATCGTAAAAATATAAGCAAACGTTCTTTTGGAATAGTCCAACAGAATAAAATATTCTGGTGTGGTTGGAATTGAATTTATTTTATTAATATCGCCAGTTTTGTCTGCGTCAACAATGTTGGCTCTCATTTTAGGTACGGTACTGAACAGTGAACGTTCAAAGGGAAATAAAACACTGACAAGATAATCATCATCATTATCTGCTTCCAGTCTCACCGGATGCAGCTGCTGTTCTATGACCTTCACAACTTAGTTTCTGCGAAACACGATACTCCTTGATAAGGCTAAGCGTATGCTGAGACGCAGGTGACGAAGGTCCACACAGCGCAGGGCAGAACAGATTTTGTAATGCATGAACGTACTGACAGCTGCGTTCGCTGCGGCGCAGGCACGTGCGACGCAGACATGTGTCTGTCCTGCTCTGCATCTCGTTTTTGTGCCGGTACAAACAAGTGACGACCTGCACGCGTCGCGCAGAAATCTTCTGCGCGACGCGTGCAGGTCGTCACTTGTTTTTTACCACTGATTCATAATTTTGTTTCAGTGACAGATTGTTTGTACTAGCTAGGACGCGAATGTGACTTTGTAGCTGCGTCGCCGCATACGCTCGCGGCCTATGTCTGCCTCGCCTGCCCTACCCTGTAAAATCTGTACTGTGCTGTGTTGCGCCACCTGCGTCTCAGCATACGCTTAGCCTAAGACTGGTTGTCAGACTTCTGACTACCCGTAACGACTGTCAAAGATGTAGATCTTTGACAGTCGTTACGGGTAGTGCATTAGTAGTAATGACAGATGGGACCAACCAGCACCGACAAAATAATAGTCGAAGAATCCTAATGGAATTTAATTTCAACAGCATAGGTCTACAGCTGTTAGTTTTATATATACTAGCTACAGTAACCGCTGTAGGTACTGTAGAGCATTTAGCCCGCTGATGACATAAGCTTATAAGACAAACACTACTTCGAATTTAGAAGATGATAAAATAATAGAGAGAGCGGACAGAGTGCGTTATCATGTAAAAACGTAAAACCAACTCCAAGAATAATTATTCTAATATTTTCATCGATATACAACCTTGGGCACGCCACAATTGTGGCGATAAGTCCCCTCTTTGAGGAGTGGCTAGAGAGGCGCCACGGCGTCCTCACCTTCCGCCTGACGCAGGTCCTCACCGGACATGGTTGTTTCGGGAGGTTCCTGTTCAGGATAAAGCGGGAGGAAATGCCCGGGTGTCACTACTGTGTGGATCGCCCGGAGGACACGGTGGAGCATACGGTGGAGGTCTGCCCAGCTTGGGCGGAGCACCGCCGTGTCCTCACGGAGGCGATCGGCGGTGGCGATCTCTCGCGTCCGGCCCTGGTTCAGGCCATGGTCCGGAGCGAGAGTGCATGGGAGGCCGTCACCTCCTTCTGCGAAGCAGTAATGCTCGCGAAGGAGGAGGCGGAGCGCGCGAGGGAGAGGCAAGATTCGCGCCCTCGCGCCCCTAGTCGCCGCAGGAGACGCCCAGGGCGTCGGGAGTCGCGAGCCGACTTCCGGCCACCGTAGGCGCGGGCTTGCGGACGGTGAGCAATGGGTAGCTCGCCGTCCGATAGGGACCAGGCCCGGGTCGACTGCGCGTTGTGTTCCACGCGCGCCTCAAAGAGATGTGAGCACCAACTGACGGGGTCCGGAAGGGCCAATGCCTGCCGGGGTTGCGGGTTTGTCTGAAAGGGATATCGCGACCCCGGCACACAGGCAACGGAAGGAACACGGGTGGGTTTTAGTCAGTAAAAGTCTGACACGCCCTCCCGCTCCGCCCAGAGCGGGAGAAGTTATTTGATAATTTCCCACCCTCAAAAAAAAAAGGAATAATTATTCTTTAAATACTAAATAAGTCTTTTATATATAAAATAAAATCCAATAAAAACGAAATTCATAAATTGGCTTTATTAAAGAAAAACTACATATTTATGACAGCCTATATTGAAACATTATGATGTTCAGCAAACCAAGACAAAGAAGGAGCAAAAATTAAAAAACAGACAATTTGAATTTAGTATTTATGAACGTTCATCCAAAAAGTTGGCAACGTCGCAAATACCTGTCAAATAATTACCTGTTTTGATTAATTTGGCAATATTACTGTATAGAAATAAGAAATATTATGGCTAACTAGTGAACTAGAATAATAATAATGAATTGCAATTATAACACTGAATTGGATGTAGTAACCGTTTTAGGTGTAAATAAAGCATTTGGAAAGTTTCCAAATACTTTTCTTACATCTAAAACTAAATGTACGTATTCGGTGATACGATATTAATGATATATATTATCGTTGAATCAACGTATATTTCTGCCTTTACTCCGCGTTCTAATACATATAAGTAAAAATCGTCGCGACAGTCCCGTTCATTTTATTCGGCGAAACCGAACGCGTCGTCGCGAGACAGAGTGCGTGTTCAGCTTTTCCGAACAAATGAGTGTGAAATAACGCGACGAACGCGTACTCGCGCGCGATCGCATTCTATTAGGACATGGGGTTAGACAGTTCTCTCAGGCTGTTGTTCAATTTTTTTTTACAACGTTAGAAGAAACTATTGTTGCTTATGACGACAGATAAAAAACTGGCATTCGTGCGACAGCAGAGCGGTTAGTGCTTCAAATTGTCATTCATACATATTCAGTCTCGCCATTACAGTGCGGTTGCCCGCCATTGTCCACGCTAGCATCAAAAGCATAGTGTACCGCTACCTTACGTTTGAGCTCCTCTGCCCTGTGCTTCGATAGTTCAGTTAACAGCTAAAGTAATCTACTTCTTTTTTCTTTTTCGTGTGGTTAGTGGCTTACCGGGTGTCAGCATTTCGCTGTTTTGATTAATTTGGCGATATTACTGTATGGAATTATGGAATATGGACAAAAAGAATAAAACATGATTTGGGCAAAAATGGAAAATCGAAATTACTACAATACGCAGTTATTACAGACTTAAGAGGAAGGTTATCTCAGGGAAACCACCTTTTCAGTAATAGAGTATATTTGGGAGTAAACACTAGTGCCCAGTACAAAATATTGAGAACGAAAACCCTAAATAATAATAATTTGCGTAACAAAGTCACCACGTGTCTGGCCCTACGCTACCTTACATCTTTGTACGCAGTGTTAAATTTATTTTCTTCTGTTTATACAGTAAGTTCCATTTCACAAATGAAGGGTACTTTTTCGTCACAGCTTTTTGTCTCGGTGTAGAGACTGCTATCCCGGTTCCAAACAGTTCCACAGTCACCATTCTCGCCGTTATACCTGTTTTGGTACACGTCACTGAATTTTTGACCTGTAAAAGAAATTAAATGCTGTGTTAAAATCTGGTGAAATAGATCATCATTAACTTAATATTCGCCTTTTTCCAACTGTGTTGGGTTCTACTTTTAGTCTTACTGGATGCAGCTGAATAGGTAGGTACCAGTATTTAGTGTATCTGACCTCCACATCCCAGTTATTGGGTAGCACGATATTTCTGTTATTGAGTAGTAGATAAAGGAAGAATAATAAATATCTAGGTACAATTAAAATCTGAATAATAAGATGCTGCTAAAAGTTTTTTGAACATTCTGCGTAAATAAACCACAATATTTCACGATTATTTTGTTCTCGATAAAACTGCCATTTGCATTTTTTTTTTTTTACTAACCTACGCTGTCCCACACCTGGGCAATGGCCTCCCTCCACTCTTTCCATCATTCGCGAGCCCGTGCGTCCTCCTTCCAGTTTTGACGGAACCTATCCAGCTCGTCCCGCCATCTGATACGTGGTCTGCCGCGACCCCGCCTCACTTTCCAGGGCACCAGTTCTGTCACAGTTTGTCCGGCGTGCGGCAGACATGTCCTGCCCAGTCCCATTTAATTTGGGCAGCCTTTTGAGCCACGTCAGCTATTTTTGTTTTGGAGCGTAGTATAGTGCTTCGAACACGATCCATTAATTTAACTCCTAGTATACTGCGCTCTATTGCTCGTTGGCAGACCTTAAGTTTCGACTTCTGGCTGTTAGTCAAAGACCAAGTTTGTGCACCATATGATAAGACGGATTGCATTTATAAAAAAGAGAAAAATATTGTTACCTTTCACTGTGTAATATTCAGGACTGGAGAAGAGCCTTCTCACTCCTACGAAATATTGTTCTCCATTTTCTAAAATATCTCTTATTTCGTCAGCCTGTGCCTTGTTTTCTATAACTGCCAGTATTCCTCCCTCCATAAAGCAAGTCTTCATAGCTTCCTGCCATATCTGAGGCTTTTTATTAATTTTGTAACATTTTCTTGATGTCTTCACGTATTTGTAACCTGAAAATATAATTAGATGCCATTAAACATTGACTATGCTAGCTATGTAAGTATAGTCTTGACCGATAAGCATGGAAATGCCTCGATGACCGCTGCTAGAGGCGACATATCAACAATTTCCATACAAACCAAGAGTGTTATTGTTTGTTTTTTTTTTGTCCTCAATAGGGAAGCTCTTTAGCCTGCATCTCACCTGATGGTAAGTAATGAACAGGCCGAAGGTGTAAGCGAGCTTCACTCGGAATCCTCAACCAAAAAGGAACTGGCTATCTTACCTCCAACTACCCATAACAATGCTGTTAACATTGTTGTTATGGCGGCAGTCTTAGATAAGATGGTGGTAGCTAGCCAGGCGGATTAACAGCAAGCCCTACTACCAACCAAACGGTGCAGAAAATGTTGGCTCCACTGGGAATCGAATCCGGGTCTTCCCTGGGTTTTTTACTCACACTACGATACAAATTAATGCCGTATAGAAGCTGTCGGCATTGAATGGCGGACCGGACAGAAGTTGGGCGCTCAACGCACATTCGGCGCCACGAATTTAATTAGTACTGCCCTTTCTAGACGCTGCCGGCGCAGCGATTAAGTATTCTGTAGTCTCGAACATTACCCTCAACAATTCTCTACTGGTTTAACGACCAGAATTTTGCCTATCTTGGCAATGATAAATAGCACATAATAGTACTGTGTGTTTGTTACGGACAAAAGATTTTCCCCCATATTTATAAACGTGGCTTAAAGTTAAGTAATAATTAGCGTCTCCTTAACCATAAATTTTTTGACGTTTAAACTTCTCTTAATCTTAAGGGGGATACGCTAAAATTAGTTTTTTGCGATTTACAGGTCAGCGTCAGGTTGTATATCGATGAAAATATGATTCGCGACCGTAACAAGTATTGCTTCACATAATTATAATCATTAGAATCAGCAATACAACTCCTTAAGTTAGCATAATCCTCAAATGTTATGATTTCATGAAATAGTCATTCAATGGGATTACATGAACTTAGAGAGTTGTATTGATAATTCTTGTGATTATAATTCTATAAAGAAACATTTGATACGGCCGCGAATCATATGTAGATCAACATACAACCTGATACAGATATACAAATTGCAAAAAACGTAAGAAAATTTTAATTTCGCAGGCTACCCTGACCATTTCGCCTTAAGAGCGTTTATTCTGAAACTGGGTAACGTCGCAAATAGATTTCAAATATTTCGCTTTTTGATTAATTTGGCAATATTACTGAGTGTATGGAAATAAGAAATGTGGCTAACTAGTGAACTAGAATATTGATTATGTAATGCAATAATTAATATCGTAACACCGAATAATTTGTTTTAGATGTAAAAAAAAATATTTGGAATTTTCCAAATGCCTTTTTTACACCTAAAACGGGTACAACATCAAATTCAATGTCATAATTGCAATTTATTATTAATATTCTAGTTCGCTAGTTAGCCACATTTCTTATTTCGTAAATTTTTGACAGCTATTAGCTACATTGCCAACGTTTTAAAATAAGGGGGAGTTTGTTTTATTACGACAATAGAAATTGTTGCCTGTACACCTAAAAAATTATAATGGCTTGCGACCACGGTTTTATCTTGACCATTTTTGTACCCTGTCTTGATTTCTGTCAGAAATATTTTCTTGTTCCATATTTTTTAGAGTGCGATTTAACAGTCGCGTTTTAGTTTTGGAACTTATTTATTATTTGAATTATTTTGGGGTTAAAATTTCATGATTAAGTATTTGCAGAGCCGCTTTTTTTTTGTTTAGGTTTTATTGTATGGTTTTGTTGTTGGTTTTGTGGTATTAATTTTATAAGTACGCCTTACGTAGCAGTCTCACTTATGCTTGTTTTTAATAATTTAAACATATTTATTTACTTAGACAATATGATATATATACATATTTATAATGTGCTCGTCAAGCCCTTTCATTTGATACCCCACATGGCATTACTATATTTCTTTTTTTTTTAGTTTTCTTTATGTTCGCTAGGGGGCGCCATATTGACGTCACATACCCTATAACCAGCGGACAATCAAGACGCTTCCTACAGCAACATCAGTAGTTTAGAAGTCATGAGGTAACATATGAACATACATACACTGCCGTGAGTTTTTTCACACATCCAAAATCAACCAATTAGCTGGCAAGAGGGGGGCACTTGACTGTAACAAAATGTTCAGTTTAAAGCTTAATATTTCGCAAACGGATCCTTGAATCCAAAAATGGTTTTCAAAAACTAGCAATATTTTTGAACGACCTTTCCAACGACACCATAGGATAGACGAGAAAAAAAAAACATCCCCATTTTACGTGTAGCAAGGTAGGTACCCTAAAAAATTCCTTTTTTTTCTTGTATTTATTATATCACTTTATCTGCGTGATTAATATGTATACCCATGCTAAATTACAGCTTTCTAGTACTAACAGTCTCTGAGTTAAGCCACAGACAGACAAACAGACGGACATGCGAAACTATAAGGGTTCGTTGTTTACTACGGAACCCAAAAAATGGTGGTGAAGACATTTTTTTCTAAAACAATCAGTATTTATTTAAAAAACACAAGTGTAAGTCCATAATACACCCTATGATTAAAAAAAAATATTAAGGAAATAATTGAATAACATGAAAAATTTAAAGATCCTTTTAAAGTTCATTTTCGATATTTTTTCATGAATATTCAGAAAAATACGGGCGGTCACATGCCCAAGGGCGGCATTGTATAGATGTAGAAGAGGCAATATAATAATTCCGCTTCCCCGGACTGCATAAGCATAAATCATAACCCTCCTTTTTGCTTCGCCGTAGTCGGGTAAAAATTAGGTACTACTACTATCTATCCAGTGGATGATGATATATCTAGTAAAGTATACCACCAAAACATGTCATGTAAAGTATGTTGCCAAGACTTACGTAACGATTTCACTGTTAATAAGTTATCAGATCTAATGTAGAGACCAGCCCCTAACTTTACAGGGCCTAATAACTCTACAAACCTTACATCTTGGCCAAAATTTACGGCTAAAAGTTACAGATTTCTTATTTTCTTTTTTGTTGTTGTGCAAATCCTCTGCACAACAAATTTCAGTGTTCTAGGACTTCGGGAAGTGCCCTAGAGGTTTTGATATAAATTTGACCTATTTTAGGTGTTAATAAATCCAAAGTATAAAAACAAGACAAATGAAACTTAGTGTCTTTTATAAAATATGTTAACCACATCTTGTCTTGAGAATTTGAGCTCTATAGCATTATCCAGGCCGAAGCTATGAGGGTTTGAAAATACGACGAAACGCTTCGAGAAAAGGTGTTAGTGTCCCTGCTCTTGGCTCGTCTTGGCGGGGGCACTACCGTGCCCCCAGATGTAAAGGTTCTGGACCAATCAACATTAAAACATTTTGCCTTATGCAGTTGCTGGCAGTTATTTTAGTTAAATCTCAGATGCCATCGACTACATCAGATTGCTTGAAAAGTAAGCTAGTTATTTTAGGGTTCCGTAGTAAACAAGGAACCCTTATAGTTTCGCCATGTCCGTCTTTCTGTCCGCGGCTTATTTCAGAGACGGTTAGTACTAGAAAGCTTTAATAAAATCACGTAAAATATATTTTTTTAGGGTACCACGTAAAGTGGGGATGTTTTTTTTTTCTCATCTGCCCCATGTTATGGGGTATCATTAGAAAGGTCGTTCAAAAATATTGTGAGTTAGTGAAAACCGTTTTTGGAGTCAGGGATCCGATTGCAAAATATTAAGCTTTTAACTGAATTTTTTTGTTAGAGACAAGTCCCCCCCCCCCTGCCAGCTAAATGGTTGGTTTTGAAAATCTGAAAAAATTCACGGTAGTAGTATATATAACGAAATTAAAAGGAAAACTATCAGAGCTAAGTAGACTGTACTGGTTAACGAATAATAATCAACCAACTTAAATTTTTAGTTTGAAAAACATGAGAACGTGTTTTTCAACTACAATGTTAAGTTCTTGGGATAAATTTATCCCAACTACGGAACCCTTCATTGTGCGTGGTCCGACACGCACTTGGCCGGTTTTTAAAGCAAGTTTTAGTAGTAGTCAGGTTTTCTTTTAATTTCCTTTGTTATTGTTATATTTTTGGAATCGTCTCTTCAAGGCCTATAATATGATACATCACATGGTCACAGTATAATTATTTTTCGTTCAATACATTACTTATTGACGTCTGAAATCTGCCATTTTGATTTTAGAAAAACAAAACCTAGCCTACAACCATCGTGTGACCTAGACGAGTCGAAACACGAAAACGACAACTCGTGTATGTATACATCCAGCCGTTAGAATGTTTCGAGGTTATAAAAAAAACCCACATACAAAGATACGTATAAATACAGGTTCTGTTTTTCACGCGTATCTATACGCGCTGTCTTTGCTGTCACACAGTTGGATAAAAAGCAAAAGCTATACACCACCTACCACGGTCAATAGTTGGACACGATTCTTCCTCAACTTTCTTGCAGACAAACGGTAACGGCGTATCAGGTGTTCTTGAACAACTGGCCACAGTAAACAATCCACTGTCGATGTTCATAGTTATGCAATTATTGAGAGGCTGTAGACTGCTTTCAGCAGGCAGTGGATATGGCGTTGAGTGTCCTGAAAATCGAAAACAGTTTTAATTTAAAAGTAGTGCAAACTTAGCCACTATCGGACGCAACTGAAGGTCGCCATTTTTTATAACATCAGAAAAAAACATAGCTTACTTTTAGCTTCTACGATCAACTGGGCAAAAGATACTAGAAGTCACAATATACACAATAGTTTATTTATGAAAATGCAAGAACAGATAGATGCCTATAGGTATAATTATGAAACGTTCGGTTGAATAAAAAATGCTGAAAATTATACAACATTTTACATTTCAACAGCATTCCTATTGTATTGGCAATGCATCGTCAATACCCTTTGTGTTGAAGCAGTCTAAAACGCGATAACCATTTTCCACGTTAACAAACGTAGTTCATGGAAAAGTAAACAAAAAGTGTGTGCTTTGTAATAGTATCCAATTGTGAATACTCACCGTCAACAGTCATAAACTCCCCTAAATCAAATTCGTCGTGCAATCCAACGAAGATTTCTGTCACATTAGGAACTTCCGTCATTCTATTCGTCAAGTTCTTCACCAAAGTCCACTCTCCCTGGGCTTTCGGATAGAACAGAGTAGCTCCTTCGTCATCACAAGTAAAAAAAGCGGTACTCCATGCTGATCCACTCACGTCCCAGTGAACTTTATAAAATGCGTCGAACTCATCAATGTACGTATAGTCTTTTCTATAGAACTGTACGTGGCGAGAGTATGTCGAAGGCAGACATATACCTGCAAAGGTGAAATTGCAATGAATATCGACAAACTGATGTAAGGAAATGGAATACTATCAACGTAACTACAAAAAAAACTTAGTCAGCAGACAAAACGTCTATTGAGAACGCAAACGCGAACGCAGTCGTCTATTGTAAAATGTTTGCCTTGCTGAACCATCCAATTTAGAAACATTATGGCTCACTGGCACCGTCTGGCTGTATCATCTTCAAATGATTGACGGAAATATAACGATGCTTTAAATTCGTTTAGCGTTACATAATGATTTGTGGTGCAATCAGGCCATATTTTACTGAATATCGGAGGATATTTACAAAGAACGTTGAAATTAAAACTGTCTGCATTTCAAATGACTTCAAACAACATTTCACTGAAGATTTTGAGATTTGTCTATCAATTATTGAGGTGTTACTTATTACGATTTCTAAGTATTAAAGAAACGTAGGTACTTACCTAGTAAAATTGCGGAGAAAATAATGCACTTCATCGTTGTATAAGATGCCACACTGTACTAAATGAGTTTGGTTAGCAAACATAACCTTTATACACTCGTACTAAAATATTTTCTTGTTTATGGTCGGATAAAAACCTCGCATAAAGCGTACATAGACACTTTAGATAATACAGGTTGATCTAATGTAAAATTGCATGCTTGCTTTAAAATAAATATTAAACTAAATAAATTCTTTTAGCGAGTTTGAGTAAGTAACTTAAACTCACTAAAATAATTTATTTCAATTAAAACAAATTACAGCGACTTATTAGGCACTTGAATTGTCAAGGAGTCGCTCATTCAGAAACAGGAAGCAAGGTATTATAATTATCTTCTTTAGATTGCGTAGCAACAGTATACGTAATAATAATACCTAACTAGGCTGGTTTAATATCAGTCCATCTTAGCCATCCAAATCCATAGGCCAATAATTATTTTTGTTTCTATATCCAGCAATAGTCCTACACTAACCGGGGGTTGTCCTTGGGTGCAATTGCACAGTGCATACAGGGATAATTGTCGGATGGTGCTTCATTTCCTTTACTTATAGAGTCGAACGAGCGTCTGCGAGTAGACCCCTCCTCCTGGACTCTAGTCCGTAGGTTTTGGCTCTGGCCCCAACGGCCCCGAGATATGCGAAAATACCTAAGTACAATATTTTACAATCCAATTGAAATGAAATTATTTATTTATGTAAAAACATGTTTAAAGGCAGTTTACAATTCAATGTTTGTGTTGTGTTCTTTTTGCCTGTATGGCGTCCGTCTTTAAATTAACAGGGTAATATAAAATCTACAAATAAATGAACCATATGAGTATTATTAATATTCTTCTTAACGTTTTGGTGGCAATCGGAAAATCGGGAGAAATCGACTAGGTAAGAGTTTGACGCCGTCATTAGCGTCCGTCAGTTCCTGTAACGTGCAAACGACAGGACACGCAGCATTAAGTGTCCCATCGTTTGTGGAACACCACATTTGAGTCACCTAACACAAGCATTTCCTTGCTTAAAAGGTGATCTCCAACCCATGTGTATTAAGAATTTATCTAAATGCAATAAACATTTTTTTATTTTTTTTTATTTACACTCCACGGCGGAGTGATCTATGAGTCGATGTAAAATAATAATTAATTGAAAGTTTGTCGCACCAAAATTATGCCGTCAGACCCGCCACCACCTACTGATTGGCAATCTTAATCACAGCATGAGCTTAACTTTATCGCACTTCATTTGTGAAAATACGATACGCTAGAAAGGAGGTGAGTATATCTACTGAAATTACGGTTAATAGAGATATATCGGAGGCCCTCGTGGCTAAACGATTACAGCCGCACGGGTCGCTTAGCTACGGTTGCCGCGGTCAGTTCGTAGATGGGTGACCATCTATTACATATCGAGACCCCTCGCCTCCGAAATCACGTTAAGCCGTTGGGAAAAGGCTAGGCAGATTGAGAGATAAATGACATACGAAGTCATGCTGTGCCGTCACCAAATAACTTGAGATACGGGCTGGAGGATAATGACTTTCGTGACTGCATTTCATCATCATTTGCCTAGCCTTTTCCCAACTATGTTGTGTAACATGGAGTGGTTGCCTGTCTGACCTCTACAACCCAGTTATTAGGTAATACGATACTTCTTGATTGTCAGACTTTCGGGTTTCTGACTATCCGTAAAGACTGTCAAAGATCTACAAATGACAGCCGGGACCAACGGCTTAACGTGCTTTCCGAGGCACGGTGGGGTATATGTAATGGATGGTCACCGATCCACGGAACAACCTCGGCAACCGTAGCTTAATCTTCGATCGACCCTGCCTGCCTGTTATTATTTAGCCACGACCCCATTTATAAAAACAATACATTAAAGTTCTTAAACAAAAATCAAACATGCTGTATGTGATATACTTTTTTTATCGCTGGAAGTCAAAGGTTGGTTTATACAGAACTATCTTTGCACAAACAGCAAAGTTTATTTGCTGCTAATACACAATACACTGTAATTAATATGAAGCATATACTCGTAGCATACCTACTTAATTATTATGTCGGTCATACATTATTATTATTGACTAGCTGCACCCCGCGGTTTCACCCGCATAAGTCTCGATCCCGTGAGAATATCGAGATGAAAGTATTCTGTGTCCTAACCCAGGTCATGGTCTACCCATGTGCCAAATTTCATCCAAATCCGTTCAGCCGTTATAGCGTGAAAGCGTAACAAATAAATACAAAAAATCTAATATTTTCTCTTTATTATAATATATACTAGTGTCTACCAACGGCTTCGCCCGTGTGATATCTATATAAATTCAAATAAAATCTTTTCTCTAATTAAAGTTAGATTATATAGTTTAGAAGATTATACTATCAAAGTCTTCAAACATCCTACTATTTGATTGTTTCGTAGAAACATAGTATCTCGTTCCCTATTACATGGGACTAAAATATAACTGGCGAAATGTGCGTCTATAGGGTGACCTCTGCCTAGCCCTGCCGGGAAAACAGACTATGTTATCGTATCTGGCCGACGGGCAATGCCACATTTGGTAAACCACGTACCGATAATAACGAAGAAGCATAAAATGAATTATAGGTAGGGATACCTAGAAGACGATTTTAGCGGGCCATCCTGTGTTGGTTGACTATTCTTTGGTTTGACTACCTTACTCTTATCAGTGGTAAGATGATCTGGACGAGTTAAAATAAGTAGGAAATGGTCAGTATAAATGTTTGTGTTAATATTTATAGGTTTAAAATTGAAAAGAATAACCTCAAGATTTCAATATTATTGCTGGCATGCCATCTGTGTTTATTTCATCATACTATTAGAAAAGCTCTGTAAAAAGTTGCAGTAAGCGCCATCTCACCACAGAATCAGAAACAAAATGAGAAACTGACATTGGTAACATAGTAGTACTTGCTTATCAGAACAGATGGCGGTATACGCCTAGAGTTGGAACAACAATACATTCTTCTATAAAAATATATTGTATTTATTTTTATATTTCAATAGTTGACTAATAAGGTTCTTTATTGCACATTTTGTCAAAATTCGTATCTAGGTGATAACATAACGTTACGCCTGTAGTCCCCTATTGGGTAGGCAGAGGTTGAGTTATACAGCACCAGAACCTACATTTTTGCCAGATATGTTTAAGTTTTGTCTAGGTTTAATAGGAGAGTTGCCAAGTATTGGTAGATATTTTTTCCCTGAAATTATAGCTGGGACTGGGCAAGATAACTGAAAGAGTAGCGTAAATTGACAATTTATGATATAAAAACCGGCCAAGTGCGTGTCGGACCACGCACAATGAAGGGTTCTGTAGTTGGGATGAATTTATCCCAAAAAAAACTTAACATTGTAGCTGAAAAACATGGCCAATTCTCCAACTGCAAATGTAAGTTTACATAATACTAGCTTTCTCAAGAATTGGGCTATCTAATGCAAAAAGATTTTTTCAAATCAGACTGGTAGTTCTGGAGAATACCCCCTACATACAAACTTACAAACAAACTTTTACCTCTTTTAAGTGTAGAGTATAGTTTTTTTTCTTTTTTGTGATAAAACTACAAATTAATGATTTTAGGACCTTTTCCTATACATGTGCTGTGAGACCTTGCTTCTTGCCAAATTTCATGATTCTAGATCACGAAAGTTTTGATTTATTAGCGAGTACCAAAATATGTCGCATTTTTGGCCGTATTTTTTTATTGCATTGACTTGGTGAAGCTTAAATTTTTTTAAAGCGCCAAGTGACCGTAGACGTTTTTTATATTAATTTTATCGGGTTCCTGAGATTTGACAGACTGACAGACAGACAGATGGACACCGAAATGATCCTTTTTGGGTACCGTTTTTTTTCCTTTTGAGGTACGGAGCCCTAACAGCAATAACCTGCAATCATCAATCCCTACCAAGCGTGCGATAACTAATCATCTCTTTCATAATATTTAATAAGTTGTTAGGTTTTCTCAAATTTCGCTTCTACATCTATCTATCGCTGATTAACGTAAACTGTGTGTTACACAGCTTTTGGGCTATCCAACCTCATAGTTATATCATGACAACATCACAGATTCTGTGCTATCAATCTGCCAATTTGCGATCATACTGAATTAACTCACAAGCTAAACATAAAGTAATAAAACACATTTAAACTTAAATTATTTATTTTAATGACTGTGAGAGAGTGTTTAACATTATGAACTATAATTCTAATTCTAATTATATATATTAGTGATTTAATAGAAATACAGTCTAAAACATAATATCATAGGTACGAAAGCCACACTGTTCACATTACTACATGCGCTGTTATGGTTCATCTTAGGAGTAGTTTTTGGTTCGTCTTGAATGCTCCTGTGAGAATGTTCCTTGATCTTCTCAGGTCTTGCCTCATCCGAAGCCATATCGTGGTCATAATTATGTTCAATCGGTTTAGCAGAAACAGTAGCCAGACGGACAGTTGTAAATGACTCTTTATTCGTAGTTTCAATATCCTTATTTGGTTTCATAGTTTTATTTTCTTTAGGTTTCGTAACATCGTCTATTAGAACTTTGGGTGTTGTTTGAGTTGACCGCAGCATATCATATTCTGTGGTATGTCTTGTAAACTTCGATGTAGTTACTTGACTAGGAATTGCTTTGGTAGTTAGCTTAGTAGTTGTTTCTATGGCTGTTTGTATTTTATTTCCAACATTTACTGTATTTTTAACACGATTGCTAGTGTTAGTACAGTTTGACAAATCTCTAATGTCTATGTAAAAGAGTTTTCCATTGAGTTGTGTTTCGTCGTAGTATTCGTAGTCAGTGTTTTGAACTTGAGACTCCTCTTCTACGAATACTTGAGCCACGTTCTTCTCGGTATCTTCGGTTTTCGCCCACAGCTCCCTCAGGTTGGGGTCAGGATAGCATTTCAAATTTTCTGTAGCGCGCTTCAAATAGTCGTTTTGTGTTTTGTTCATCAGTGACATGAACCAGTCCAGGCGGCAGTCGCAGGGGAAGTTGTTCTCTGGAAATTAAAAAGCATAATTGAACATCACTATGCCAGTCTGTCAATTTCTAATTAGTGCCTATGGCTTTCTTACACGATTTTAAAACCAATCGCACTAAGCCTTCACCGTTGCTACAAAATTATACTATTATTATGAGACAGTGTTATCAATGTGAAATAATAAAATCGGATGCTTCAATTAACAGTCATGTTGTTAATTGGTTTCGCAAACGGGTTGGTGATCGTTGTTTCCATATCGTCTAAATCACCTCAGTTGCGATACTATAGTTAGGAGATAGGTTTAAAATCTCTACAAAAGTCACTGATCAAGAGTTCATGTTGAGTGAGTTACTTTTTCAGCCACAAAATTGTGTTAATTAATGAATTATGAAAAATTGACCAAGATTTAGCCAAGTTCTAGAATTAGCTGCACTTTTTCAAGTTGAATGTAAAATAAACAAGTAATATAAAAGATGATTTAAAACATATCTCACCTTCCACATCTAAGCTGCTAGTGTTGCCGTAGAAATTCTTCAATATAGGTGACATGACTTGCGGCTTCAGTTCAATAAGCTGGTTGCTCTTCAAACTCAACATAGTGAGAGATTCCAGCCCTTCAAAAGTTCTTACATTTTCGATATTGACCAGCTGATTGTGTGCCAAATTCAAGGCATTTAATTGTCCTAATCCGTTGAACGCTTTCTCGTCCAACATTTGAATTTTATTCTCTTCCAAATTCAGAGTTTTTAAATTGTTTAGTGGCAGAAATGTGTTATCTCCGATCACTTCAAGGCTGTTACTACTAAGGTCTAGTTTTTGCAAATTTCTTAGCCCCGAGAACGTCTCGCTGTTCAAACTAAATAGACCATTTCTATCCATTTCTAGTTCTCTTAAATTTATCAGATGTACGAATGCTCTATCGTGTATGGTCGTTAATTTATTGTTTGTCAAAAACAGTCTTTCTAAAGATGGTAGTTCAACAAATACGTCCCTGTTGATCTCAATTATGTGGTTGGAGTCTAAGCCAATAATTGATAAGTCTCTGTGATGGGCAAATGCATGCTTTCCTAATACTTTGATCTGATTATCGCTTAGCGTTATTTCTTCGACAAGGCTCAAATTGGCAAAGGCGAAAGCGTCAATTTTATCAATATTGCCGTACTTGATGTCGACTTTCATTAATTTATCCATAAATTTAAGGGCATTTGTGGGAATGTATGGAATTGCGATACCTCTGGTATTAGAGATGGTGAGTTTGTTGATGTCTTTTAACAATTCAAAACTATTCCATATTTTGTCATCTTGGTGGAGGTCTTTCTTTACCAGATGACAACTGGCGGTTCTCTCCTTATCCATGGAGTGGGTCTCAACACAGTAACACTGTACAGGGTTGGTATTATTGTATACGGGATCGCATACGTTTTTCATTGTTTCGCGTTTCTGATGATGGTACAATTTTGCTTCGGCAAAGATAGATGTGGCGAACGCCAATGTTATAATTCTCCAGAATGCCATGTTTATCCTTTGATATTCCGCACCTGAAAATGAAAAAGTTGTACTTGAGTCTTGTATTTTGGCATGTAAGTGTTAGGAAAGAGTCATAACAAAAATGAGGGAAAACTTATGTTAAAAAGATACACAGCTCCGTTTTCCGGTTCGCTAATAACTGTTTGTAAATATTACGATCCGTTCGTCAATTGTGGAAGCATTAAGGTTTGATTCCCAACAACGTTAAACGCAGCAGTGCTGCCGCAGTAGTGCAGCCGCGTCACTACTGGTCCCCATACATTTTGTATAGGTTTATATGAGATTACATTGCGAGTATTAATTTACTTTTATCATTGACTGTACTTTGTTGCTATGGTCAAATAACCCACATTTCATTTACTACTGGGACGGATATAACACGTCCGTTTGCTCGGTACATTAATCTCGAAAAGTAATGACCCAATCCCAATAAGATTTCCATCATTCGAATATTTATGATTCGAGGCGGTCCCCATTGTAAATATTAACTTTATGTTTTCAGGGCATTGGAGCAGATAACGTTAAAATGATGTTGCACTGCTGTCATATACAAAATGTCGCTATTTCAAATCAAAAGGAAAGTAGTATTCATTTGTCTATTGAATTAAGATAATGAATGTAGATAATAAGAATGCAGTCATTGTTTATATACTAAGCTTGCACCGCAAATCTCTAAAATAATACGTTTTACGTCAAACAAATTTAAAACATCGTTTTGTTAAAACTGTTTCTATCAATTGTTTGAAGATGATAGAAACAGATGTTTTAAATATAAGCATAGCATAAGCATAATCAGCCTTTTTAATCTTCCCACTGCTGGGACACAGGCCTCCTCTCTTCGAGAGGGAGTGGGCTGTATCCTACCAAGCGGGGCCTGTGCGGGTTGGTAGATGTCACATGTCTTCGAATTTTTGGTTCTAGGACATGAAGGTTTCCTCACGACATTTACCTTCATCGTTTTAAAGAAAATAATAATTAAAATAAATAATATAATAAAAGAAAGTAATAATAATAAAATAATATAATAAAAGAAATAATTAACCATAATTTTATTATAAGAAAGATTATAGAATATTTGATAGGTTCTAAGGGTACACCCCTTTACATACAACACGCTTCTTATCATTTTCCCTTACCAAAAGTTTAATTTTTCAATGATATGATTTTTTTTAAAATGATATATGAGGCTTTATAATTTTTTTCACACTTTGAACCAAAGAAATCTCTCTCTTTACTACACAACAGAAAACAAAATATTATTACGGAAGACCCTGGCTCGAGATAAAATGTGGAACATTCATCCAAGTGATTTAGAAAAAGCGTTATTGGCAGTGGGCTTAAGTTAAGCCTCCGACACTCCGGCAAAGATCGACGGCCATTTCTCAAATGGGATTTAGTTAACTTCGTAACTTTGTACCAGGTGGTAGCAAAAGAAAACGTCTATATTACATGATATTTTATACAAATTGAAAAGCTGCTCCTTGCTTCTTTTTGTGGAGATGGAAAATATTTTTCGACGTTGTAAGAATATTAAGCATGTGTCTTTTTACTATCAGCATGTTTTTACATTAGTAGCGTTGGTCCTATGTGAAAGTATCTACAATATGGCGGCATGCCCTCAGCTGTTTCCGACATATTATGCGTTCACCTAAGCATGGTCTGGAAAGGCTTATGATGCCGGGCCGGGTGGAAGGAAAACGTTCAAGGATAAGCTCCGGTAAGATGGTCAGACGCGATCAAGAAGGCTGTTGGAGGCAGCATTTACTGAGCGGAGGAGATGTGTAATATGCGGTCGTGATCCTGAGAATTGAGGAAACGACAAAGAAGAAGACTGTATTTTTTCTTAAATAATTATTTTTGCAGGATCACAATCTTATTTTAATAAACAGTTACATTGTTGGTCTCCGCTTTCAACATACCCGACTGAAATACAATATTCTTTGAAAAACCGAATTTGCCTCAAAATAAGAAATTATTAATTTGTGTTCCCTTTCTATTGTCTTCCTGAAATTGATTCTCTCAACTCATCTAACATAAATAATACAATATTTTTACTTTTGCCATTGACTCGAAAAGAAAAAGGTAAGACCCAAGATTAAGACGTTGTAAATACATATGTTATGCAATAAAGATTTGAATTTTAATTTGAAGATTCTCTATCTAATTTTAATGGGTTCAAACCTCCATACGATATAAAAACCTTTTTTCCGTGTGGTAGCCGCTCATGGGCATCTGACGTGACTTCACACGCCGTCGAGAAATATCTCTCAGGCATGCCGGTTTCCTCACGATGTTTTCATTCACCGTTTTTTAAACAAGTGATAATTATACAATACGCACATGAATCCGAAAAGTCAGAGGTGCGTGCCTCGGTTTCGAACTCGAGAGCTATGACTTGGCAGTCCCACGGTCACACCAGTAGGCTATCACTGTTATAAAAACCTAGTAAGTCTAGGTACCCATATAAATCCTAAGAACTTTCTATAAATAACAAACGAATAAAGATACAAAAGGCACCGCCTACTAACAGTTACTTGCACATGCTTCACAGTCATGAATACCTAGTACCTAGTTTGTCAGGTGCGACTAGTAATACCTCATTATGAATGATAAGTATGCCTGTCGAGTTCTTTGAGTTATTACTATGGGTATCCATACCTGGATTATGAGGAATACCTGTCAATTTAATGTTGGTAGTATTTTGTATCTATTTTACCACACAAGTTGAGGTTGCGTTCGGATTTTGGCGATGTTTGATTCAGTTTTGTGTGTCATCTATAAGAGACACACCGTGTGCTCGATAGGATTTCGTATCGGAAAAAATGACTTCCATAGACACTTTCATCCCCTATTTAATGCTTTAGGGGATGAATTTAAAAATAATCCTAGCTTAGTGCTCACTTTCATTCTATAAGGAACTCTTGTGGAAAATTTCATGCTTCTAGATCCAGCGGTTTAGGATGTGCGTTGTATGTCAGTGAACGAATGAATTTAAGATTTTTATTAAGGAAATGTCAGATTGGATTTATGGTTAATGGTCGCCATGGGGACAAAGCCACATTGCGAGACGAACAGAGATGCTTATTGAATGTACAACGCTCCAGCTAGAACATTGTGTTAAAAATGTTTTCTTCCTTATTTTCCTTAAAGCGCTTAAGACAGTAAATATAAAAACATCGAAAAAAAAAGTTATAAAAGCTAAAAATCCCAACTACGACAAAAAGGCCAACTAAAAAGGTATAAACAAGACATCACAGACAGACAAATTAAAAATCCGGAGTCACACGTCATGTTAAGGCTCCTACAAACAGGCGCGACACGCGACGCGACTCAAAGACACCGCTCGGCGCGCGACGTGCGGTGTCTTTGTGTCGCGTCGCGTGTCGCGCCTGTTTGTAAAAGCCTTGAATCGAACAGATTACGTGTGGCTCTGGATTTTCCATTTGTCTGTCTGTGATGTCTTGTTTATACCTTTTTAGTTGACTTTTTTATCGTATTTGGGTTTTAGTGTTTATAACTTTTATTTTTATTTAAATTATTTTATTTATTTATTTATTTATATATACTTTATTGTACACCAGATTATACATTACATAAAGAAAAAGTAATACTATAAAATATACAATGGGCGGCCTTATCGCTTACTGCGATCTCTTCCAGGCAACCTTGGAATAAAATTATTTTAAATTATTTTGGGGTTATAATATATATATTTTTGAACTGTGCTCATTTAAGCCCTTTCATTTGATACCCAACACGGCATAATTATTTTATTTTTTTAAGTTCGTGACTTTATGTTCTCTAGAGGGCGCGGGAGGGACGTCACATAGCCTTTAACCAGCGGACGATCAGGCCGCTTCCAACGATACCTCATTTGTCAAATTATAATAAGTTAGAAGTTATGAGGGAACAAACAGAACACACATACATACCTACATACCGCCCAAAATTATAACCCTCCTTTTTGCTTCGCCGTAGTCGGGTAATTAAGTAACTACTGTTCCTAAACATATAGACATTCAACCCTAAAACTCAATTATAAACAAAACAGTCCAGCGACATCTGTTAACCCAGAACTAGGGTAATAATATTTTTGAGATTAACAGAAAATTAGGTCGTAAACACCACCTGTGCTCGTGACTAACGCCGACTAAAACTGCCGTGAGGGTAATTACATTATATTTACCCTTCGTATGACAGTGTTCTATGCTTTGAAAAGTTCCTTTTGTAACCGTTTCTTTTATTTCACGTTGGTTACTGATAGCCCGACATTATCTTAGTAAGAGAAGTAGGTACCTAAGTACCTAAGCACTCACACTCACACTACCATAATTATTAGACTAATTTTTGCCAGCGGGTTCGTGCATGTTGGTAACTATCCCACGGGAACTTACTACCGGGATAAAAAGTATCCTATATCGTAATCCAGGTCATGGTCTACCCTTGTGCCAAATTTCATCCAAATCCGTTCAGTCGTTTTAGCGTGAAACCGTAACAAACAACAAACTGACTCGCATTTATCATTTTAGTCAGAATTAGGATAGTGGTTATTTTTCTGCTTGTTTGTATATTTAAAAATGGATATGAATAAAAAATTAATACACAGCTTTAAGACATTCGTTAGTCCGGAATAAAATAAAAATCACACTGAATTCAGTGCTGAATCTCCATAAATACTAAAATCCTCGAAATCTAGACTAGTCACCAATGTCCAAGCTTGCTTGCCGATGGCAAAACATTGCATTCATAACGAATTACAAACAGTACTTCATGCTGAATCATCAATTAAAGTAGACTTTAAAAATAGTGAAATAAGGTTGTTCAAACACAAAATCTACAGCTACTTTGACGGCACAGTTAGCAGCAGTGAAACGGACCAGTGATTGATAGTGAGAATTTAATAGACCAGTATGTGCTTACATATGATAATAAATGGAACTCACGCGTTTAGAGGGTTAAATAGATTAGGGCACAAACACACGGGCAAAGAATGTTAGAAAAACGTAAAAACTTAGTTAAAATTGGAACACTGTGAAAATTGGAAAAATCTGACAGGAAGGTGAAGTGAGCTGTCAATCAGCTCACTTCACCTTTTAGGCTTAGGAGGCTTTTACAGAATAGGTCGGCTGTACTTTGGACATTTTAGTAGAGTCTTTTCGTATTCATGTATGTACGTACTGTATAATTATCACTTGCTTCAAAAATGGTGAAGGAAAACATCGTGAGGAAACCGGCCGGCCTGTCTGAAAGATATTTCTCGACGGCATGAGAAGCCAAGTCAGAGGCCCATGGGCGGCATAAAACTCTGACATCAGGCTAGTCACTAAGCGCACGAAAAAGAAAGAGTAGAGTGACACATGAGCCAAAATTACGCCACGTAGGTACATTCCGCGTGCTTACTTTTTATATGCCAATTTCAGCCTGCTTATGTCATAGATAGTTTAATTAGCATTGCAGGTAATAAAAACACAAAGCACATCGAACTTTCCGACACGTATTTTTAACTCTCCACGCAAAAAGAGGGGTGTTATAAGTTTGACCGTTATGTGTGTGTTTGTCTGTGGCACCGTAGCTCTTAAACGGGTGAACCAATTAGAATGCGTTTGTTTTTGTTTGAAAGCAGGTTTTCTATGTTTATGTTTTATCAAAATTGATTATGCCGTTTGAAGATTATCAGCTCTTTTCTAGTTGATAAATGGATGTGAGCGTCTGCCACAGGTCTTTTCGCTTTGAAATTTGGTATTCTGTTACTTCAATGATATTAGAAGAACATAGTAACCTTGAACTGATGCTGCAGCATCACCTGGAATTTGCAGGATACCCAACTCCTTTACTAAATTACAGCAGGTATCGTGTTTGGGCTCATTGGAAAGCTCTTAATGAATAGGTTATAGATAGATCATGAACAGGGTCTGGTGATGGAGTAGGAAAAAGAAATAAAGAAATGTTTGTGTCGGGGTTTTTTGAAATTTTAATATATCATTTCACTTGTTAGTAGAAGTATGTATCCTTCATTAGATTAATTCTTTATTGAAATAGCGTCTTTTTCGGCAGAATTGTTTTTTTTTTGTTGTTTTTTCGACTGTCTTTGTACGCTGCGCAGTACAATAAAAGGCACGGAGGTTAGCTATGGGCACTGCTAATGTCTTAACGATGAGTCGCACCGTCAGGCGTTTCTTTTTGAAGCAAACTTTAAAGATTCGCCGGTACCAATGAAATAATGAAGCATAGCAACGATAAACAGCGTATTGGTCACTCATTCTATTACGGGCAAATGGTAAGCTAGCTTTCAAGCCACTTGCACAGTATAAATAAGTAACTGTATTATATCTTCATAGAAAACAGCCGAAAAAACGCACATTGAAATCTCAGTGTATATCAGTACGCAACAGTATCGAGTGCGCGGCAGTTACGCACGGACGCGGAAGATTTATCTAACGAGCGGCCGTAGGTCATTATTTCAAGGTCACTGCCAAGACATAATACTGTTACTTTATTATACTGTACCCATACTATTTCGGCCAAGTGGCAAGCTAGCTTTCGAGCCATGTGAACAGTATAGATAAGTAACTGTGTTATATCTTCATAGAAAACAGCCGAAACAACGCGAAATCTCAGTGTATATCAGTACGCAACAGTATCGAGTGCGCGGCAGTTACGCACGGACGCGGAAGAATTATCTAACGAGCGGCCGTAGGTCATTATTTCAAGGTCACTGCCAAGTCATAATACTGTTACTTTATTATACTGTACCCATACTATTTCGGCCAAGTGGCAAGCTAGCTTTCGAGCCACGTGAACAGTATGGATGAGTAACTGTGTTATATCTTCATAGAAAACGGCCGAAACAACGTGAAATCTCAGTGTATATCAGTACGCAACAGTATCGAGTGCGCGACAGTTACGCACCGACGCGGAAGATTTATCTAACGAGCGGCCGTAGGTCATTATTTCAAGGTCACTGCCAAGACATAATACTGTTACTTTATTATACTGTACCCATACTATTTCGGCCAAGTGGCAAGCTAGCTTTCAAGCCACGTGCGAATCCACTATCGCCTCAAATAACGAAAAGACAACTATCTCTGCTTCGCAAGTTTCTAGACATTTGACACCCACACTAAATAACCTAGTAACATTCATACTAGTTTGGTGTAGTTGCGTATCAATTTCCTTATCTAAATTGGACATAAATGTCTTTATTTTATTCCGTACCAGCTATGTCAGCTGTTGCCCGTGGGTTCGCTCAAACTTGAACGTCCTAGAGCAATACGAGCTGCTGGTTGGGTTTTGATAATCCTTTCATAAGGATTATTTTTTTGATGGTGGGAAATTATCAAATAACTTCTCCCGCTCTGGGCGGAGCGGGAGGGCGTGTCAGACTTTGACTGACTAAAACCCACCCTTGTTCCTTCCGTTGCTTGTGTGCCGGGGTCGCGATATCCCTTTCGGACAAACTCGCAACCCCGGCAGATTCATAAGGCTTGCCTACATGCGCGAAACAAAACTCGAGAAATAAATCTTCAACTTTCATATTTGGATCTTCAGTAATCATCTTTTGCCCGTGTCTAAGTGATATACACAGTTACAGTGCCGAACAGTTTTATATGGTAGGTATAGATAAGCTAGAATATAGCAGCAATGGTAGCAATAGGCTCGCCCCCTGACATGGGACTTAAATACAACTGACAAAATGTAGGTGCACCTCTGTCTAACCCTTCCGAGACTACAGGCGCGATATTATGTTATGATATAAAGTAGAAGATGACAAATTAAATAATAGTCATACTCCACGTACGAAAACCAGCCCGCACATATTTTTGTTCTACGTATGTTTTTGAACTTAACTAGGTAACTGCACATCGGATCATAAACTTAGACAGGATGAGTAAAGGGTTGACGTTAACACACAGGCTTACTTAATTACAGTTAAAGCTCTGGATTTATCTAGTCAGAAGGAAATATAGCACCATTTATATTTTGTAAAATGAACTTTATTTAGCACCTTCCCTCCGGTTTCTAAGGGTACTTAACAGACGAGTTTATATATTCGATAACTATTCGGTTTCTGAAATATTTTTGCTTAAATTGATTACTTTTCCACAGATTAGATTTGCACACAAGAAACGGGTTTGCTTTTGTGGAAATCCACCTTGTAAATTCTGAGATAACCTCGAGATAGTCTCCGGAATATTCTAATCTTACCTACAGAGAAGAAGAGAAGAATGGACTAATATTAACTAGACGTCGCAAGAAACGAATTTATGCAACGTAGCTATGTTTAAAAAAAAAGTTATGGGTACTGACTTAGTAAATCGAATAATTATGTTGCTCGGGAGTTTGTTACTGCTGGAGAGTATGTTGCACCACTCCTTTTTCCCGGCTAAATTACTAGGAAGTGGAGAAGGGCGGGCGTTTTAGGGGACTGTCTTATGTAATTTTGGCGTTCTAAAAGTGCTGATTCTCAGCCTGGTTTGAATAAATGTCTTGACCCATCACATAGCCGTAGCCCGCAAACATTATTGCTGGAAAATAACGCACGCAATACATTGTGCTTTTGGATGCATGCACCGGTACAGGAGCTGCGGTATTTAAAATTAATATAACATTAAAAAGTAATTTCGTGAAAAAAAATTAAAAATTGTTGGAACTTTGACCTTCAATATCTCCATAACCAGAAGGTTCCTGTATAAAAAAAAAAACAAAATGACGGGAGTTCAAATGACTCTGTTTCGTTTAACCCGTTAGATTACGTATAGGTACCTACTACCTGTGCATACGCAGTTCATCATCCTCCATTATTGTAAAACATGTCATGAACGACATGTCAAAAATATCGATTAAAGTAAACAGTGTTTTATAGATCCGCTATCGATAGCATTTCCGTCTATGTGCGTGGGCAGATATTGCTGTATACGTAAAATGATTTATGATACTGCCCGTTAAGGATTTGTGAAACAATAAAAAAACTAATTTAGACATTCAGATGATAATAAACAAGAGCGGCTTTAGCTGCCAGAGGTCATGAGTTGGAATCCCAGATGTTGAATCTGGCGGAATGTGGGTGCATCTTACAACTCTGACTACCTCTTTCGATGATACAGGCGTGATTCTACGTCTCTCTATTTGAAATTAATTCACATATTTTAAGTACCTGGGCGACCGAGCTCTGTTCGGGTAAAAATATAGAAAACGGATTTTCCCAGAAATGAACCTAGCTAGATCGATTTTTCGCACCCGCAACCTCTCTATTGCAACTTTCATCGAAATCGTTAGGGCCGTTTTCGTAAGGTCGATTTCGATCAAATTTAGCACACAGATAGTTTATAACCTGGATTAACACATAGGATACTTTTTATTCCGGTAATACGTTCCCGTGGGATAATTTCCGACCTCCACGCGGGTGAATCCACGGGCAAAAAAGCTAGTAATAATATTAAATATGCAAAAGTGAGTTTGTTTGTTGCTCTATCACACAAAAACGGCTGAATGGATTTGGATGTAAATTGGCATACAGATGGATCATGACTTAGGTAAGGACATAGGCTACTTTTCATTCTGGATCACAGGCGAAGTTGAAGGAAATAGCTGGTATACAAATATTGCTCATTTAAAAGTATAGGATATTAGGTTCACAAAAGGTCAAAAAATCGTGTGTTCTTGGTACACTCAACATAGTGGATGGTTGACCACTTTTCACCCTGGTACTTAGTAATAAGGTAGAAAATTGTCCAACCAGCAACACTCAAACTCAAACTCAAACTCAAATCATTTATTTCAATTAAACCATTACAGGCACTTTTGAATTGTCAAGGAATCGGTCAGTCAAAAATGTGAAGCTAGTTGCCCATTCCAAAGCGTAGTAGGTACCTATGGAGAAGAACGGGCAAGAAACTCCACGGACACTCTTTTAAATTAAATAAATTGTTACACTGCCGACTGAACACCGTCATACACTCATACCTGATGCATTCACAATAGCGTTTTCAATAGCTCCGACTAACGACGATTGTGGAGATAAGACAGTATAAACAAAGCGGGTATTTACAAACAGTACGTACGCTATAGAACTTAACTAAGGATATATTGGGTTTTTTTTACCTATGAAATGGGAGTTTTTTTTCTCACATATAGAAATTCTTGTCACTTCTATTATTTAAAATATTCAGCAATTGCTTGGTATTTTATCGAATAATGACCATCACAGACAACTAGATACCATAAAAAATCCTTATTACTAATAGTTTACTGAACATAAAAAATACCTTAAAAATTACACCTCATTTCGTTAGCAGAAATGACCACTATTTGTTTTAACTTAGCCAAAACTTATTTTTGTCGCTTAATCTAAGTGGCATATTACGTTATCTTGGTTTTTAAACATTAGTACATAAACGTTTTAAAACATTAGTGTTCATGGTTGTTATATAAATTAAGAAAATGTTAGTATGAAAAATGCAACTTCTTTAAAATTCTCCATACAAAACGCTGATTTCATTGGTCCACCTAATATATATTCTGTCTAGCGCATAAAGGCGCGTCGCGGCTCTAGTAGAACAATTTCTATGAAAAATCCATGGAAATTGTTCTTCTAGAATCGCGTCGCACGGTCGCGTCGCGCCTGTCTGCCTTAAATCACTATGGGAAACTGTCTAAAGATAGGTATACAAATGAAATTGATGACATAAATGGTATTTTTGCTAGCAAAATGCTGCTGTCCTTAGAAAATCAAAACCAATGCAGGTACGACCGTACTGGCCCAAAGAAACATTCTCTTGTCACGCCAAGTAAGCTTATGGCTTATAACTATTTTGCTGGAGACCAAGATCCAAGTCTGCCTGGATGAACCTTTTTGGCGCAGCCGTGAGGCACACTTATTGTCATAAGATTTCTATCAATTTTAGTTTATTTGTATTTTGTGTTTCACGAACTGTGTTCAATAAACGATATCTTTCTTTTTCTTTTTTTCAAGCACACAAGCAAGCTGCAAGCTGTGTTGCAAACTATGCTCCACTATCTATCCTGCCCTTTGTGCCCAAAAAAATGCAATCAAAGTGACCTCTGAGCTGCCACCGTCGACGACGTGGAAGTAGCGAAGTTTTGGGGCAACTAAATTTAATAAACTGTCGAGCCATAGACACGAAAAAGAAGAACAAGATCGTAGAAGGCAATATTTAGTAGTTTTAACACGAACTTTTTACATTAAAAATGCATATTCAGATGGAACTTGGCAACGTTGCCGTTGTCGAAAATGACAAAATTAAATTCCGCCTCAGAAAGTTTGTTCGTTACTTTTACTTCAAATAGTTCTGAAATACCCAAGTTGACATCCTTATGTTGTTATAATAAGAGCAGCTTTACACTGCAACACGGTTCCTCCATTTTCCCTGTACACTTTCGTGCACGTTTAAGTATACATCTCCGTTATAACAACGTCTGTTATGACCTTAATTAGTTTTGCTTGTCAATTTGGTGGCCTGACAGACAATCGAATCACGTCAATCCGACTCGAGTACATATTAATTCATGATGATGCTTGAGTGTGCTCGCAAGTGTACTGTATTTGTAATCAATTAATTATGTCCGATTCTATGGGGAATTGTTGATAAGTTTTGATTGTTAGTTCAATATTAAGTACATTACGGAATAATTAAAGATTTAGCTCGACTTAAGTGCTTGGTTATTTGTTCCAAAAAAATTGTTCCCCAAAATTAACCCATGTTGGAGTAAAGTGCAATTAAACTCCAACATAATGATTAGTCTGCAATAAATATAGTCGTGACCGTAAAATAGCGACATTAATAATTATGAATGAATCAACTAAATACGATTCCAATGATTCATTAAATCGGTCCGTAGAATGAATACATGAACTTGGCAAGCATTGCAAGCAATAGACGTATTAAACAGTAAATATTAATAGCAATTACAAATAAATTCTTACTACATGAAAATATGCGAATTACAAGTATTGCAATCACTAATTTCCTAGAACATGTCTCCTTGTAATTCATTTATTTATTTTATTTCTCCTCACACCGACAAGCTTATTCTAGTTCACATATTATGTAGTATTTGTTTTTTTTTTTTTTTAGCAATGTTTCCTCACAGTGTCTGAGTTAGGCGTAAAATGCCTGTATTACAAATCACCAGGTCCCCACCCCACGGAAGAACAGAAACTTTTACTTAAAAAAAGAATAAGATATTACAATACAATAAAACTAAGATAAGGAGATTTAGTTATTATGAACGTAAATGAAGGAGTATGTAAGGATAGTCGCAGATGGCGTTCTGTAGCTTCTACCTATTTCTACCTACCCCCATGAGAATAAGGCCTGAGTTTATTTATGTATGTAATCTCCTAGTTTAATCATACGTATGGCATACGATGAAGACGAGCAAAGATTAGAATTTCATTGGATGCATACAATTTGCAATATCGATCGGAATTGCTTTTGGGCATGCTTGAATAATGAATCTATTTGAATACATTTGGAAGGATCGTTCGTCGATCAGCGTTCGTTATGTTTGACAGCTCTGCCCGATTTGATTATCTTTGTCGTCCCTTTTTTTGAAGTTTGAATTTAGAATTCGTTCCTGATTTAATTTTACTCCCGCGGCTTCTTCGCCCGCGTGGATGTCGGAAATGATCCCACCGGAACGTACAAAATAATCGAAGGGGATAAAAAATATCCTATATCATAGGTTATGGTCTACCGGTAAGCCAAATTTTGCCAAATCCGTTCTACCTCTACCGTGAAAAGGTAGACTGACAGACAGAGTTACTTTCCCATTTATAATATTTACGAAAAGAAAACGGTATTTATTTAAAAATCACACGTGTAAGACCAAAAAACAATAGCGCGTCATTGAAAAAACAATTATAAGAAAAAAAAAATCTGTATAAAGATAGTCCCTTTTAAAGTAATCTTTCATGAATATTCAGAGAAATAAGGGCGGTGACATGCCCACGGGCGGCATTGTATATTAGTATGGAGTATAGAAGCTTGGATGTGTAGTAGGTACTCTGTGCTGCAGTTGGAATTAATTTTGAATTAGAGAACCTTTACCAGAGCCATTTTTTTCTGGTACTAGCAGTGCGTTGCAAACGATTAGACTGGAGATGTCAGTATTTTAAGATAAACATTTAAACTTTTTTATTTTGTTTCCTTTGATTTCTTTTTTATATTTAAATTAGAGTTTAAAATATTAACCCCTTAAAATAATCAGTTAGACAACGTTACGCACATTTTAGAAATCACTCGAATATACTATACTCTCAAAATAATTGCCCATTCAATTTTTCCACAAGAAAAAGCTTAATATTTATCACACTGCTTACCTTTAGAAATAATATAAACACAAAAAAAAACTACACACTTTTCACGTACAGTTCAGGTCATAAAAACAAGGCAAGTATAACATTCGAAAAAAATGAAAACAAAAATCACAGTTTTTTGCATTATAACATAAACGCGTGTTTATTGCACGCCAGTCGAGTATGAACTAACCCCGACATGTGTACATTTGAACCAAAATGTTCTAAATATGAGTACAATAGATGTTGACTTAAATTTGTTTAAATACTACGGGTGATAGAGATTACTGACAATGTCATTACAGCAACAATCTATTGTATATGTTCAATGCTCTAGAGTACTAAATAATAATAAATATTGTTAGCATTGCGATGAATTCTGTGTGAATATAGACTAGCTAACTATTGTTTTATTTTGATTCGATCCATTTATTATTTGACAGCACAATCAGTGTACAGGCCAGGATATTGACATCTGCACTTCCTTGTCGTTGCTGTAGTGAACAAAAATATTAATTGTATTATAGTGTTGTTTTGTGAAGGTGTTTGGGTATGTAAGATTTGTGCTCTCAAGTGTAAAGGTAACGTTGGTTGTTGTAATGAAATAAATAAAATCTCCTTTATTTGGCAACTTTTTCGGTTCTGTGCTCGTGATTACATAGATCTCGTTTCTTTTTTATTATTTTTTCTTTACTACTCGAGTTATCTAGTCGTTACGGGTCGTCAGAAGTCCGAAAATCTAAAACCAGTCTTACCAAGGGGTATCGTATTACCTAGTTACTGGGTTGTGGAAGTCAGATTAGCAGTCGCTCCATGTAAAATACTGGTATTCAGCTGCATCCGGTTAGACTGGAAGCCGACCCTGACATAGTTGGGAAAAGGCTAGGCAGACTGATTGACTCGAGTTATCTGATCTTTATGTATGCACGTGACAGTCCTTCCATGATTGATTCAAACACACTATCTAAGATGGGAATTGTCTGTTATGTCAGATCATGTAGATTGGTGTCTAGAAATGGTCCTCAAAAGACCATTTTTAGACACCAGTCTACATGATCTGACCAAGATTATGTCTGGACTTTAAAAGAGACTGTGACCTCTGAGTTTGTTTCGGCCTTTGTTCTCGGAGTAGTCAGATAGGAAACGCCGACCTCATCTAGTTTAAAAATAATATGATTGACGTGTAAAAGTGTTTTGTACAACCTACTTACAGAAATAAAAATCATTTATCATCATAAAAATAATTATGGTCTTTAATTTGGATTTGCTGAGCTATGTGACTAATTTACGTTTTTTACGAACAGCGGGCATTTAGCAATGTTTTTTTTTTTTTCCCTGCTGTGTTTTTTATTAATGATTATAAATATCAGCAAAGCTTGAAAGCATGAAGGTAAATTATTATGTTTGTCTTTTATTAAAATGTCGAATTTCCCCCTTTAAAAATACAGTCCAAACATTTAATTCTTAGTACCTACAGAATACAGTAAGCGGATTTGTCGGTAAAACGGACATGGCGCAAACGTGAAACTACATACAAAATCTAAAACCCAGTTTAGTACCAGGTGGTTTCCTTGAACACTGACCAACTAAGCCTTTATGAAATGATTCAGGTCAAAATAAGCTTGTGTGTGAGAAATGGACCCTAATCCTCATGAATTATATTTAGGTGAAATGGGCTCAAGCAGGTATTCTATTACGTTTGTAATCCTCAAAAAGGTATCTGCAGCATAAAATCTTCTTGATAATTATGTCAAAATCAATAATATATTTTGAAATCATAAATTGAACATGCATATAAAGTTAGTATAATTCATAATAAGAGCTATTTATTCAAACCATTTAAAACTTATGGTACCTACTACAGTAGATTTATTAACAAGTTGTAAATAAAATATAAAAAATAATCATATTTATGACAAGGGCTGTCTTGGTCTCAAAAAAAAAAAAAGGCTGTCTTTTCCGTGTGCCCATTGGCAAAGGCCTGCTTCATTCCCTTGCATTTTTTCATAACGACTGCTTTTCTCTATAATTTTCTTCCTGTAGTATCTAGTTAATATTAAAGATATATCCTTAAATATTAGTAATATAGTAAATATTACTTAATTTATTTAATAAAATAAATTAAGTTTTCCATACCAATCTGTTTTTAAAACATGGTGCATGTACATGAACCAAATCACTTAGCCCAATGCGTTTCTTAGCTCCCATCGTAAAACGAAACGGCATGGAAACCTATCAAGTGCTTTCTATTGCAAGAGGGTAGTCAGCGCACTCGGTATTAAAGTTATGTTGTCGACGTAAATGCATGCTAGGGAAAGTGCACTTTGATATTTCATGAGAGACGTTTTTCAGTCATAAGTGCATAAAGGTTCTGAACGGCATATTGGCTTCAAAATGACCGGTCGTAGATACATCAAAACTACATTCAATCTGCCTAGCCTCTTTCCTGACTATGTTGGAGTCGGCTTCCAGTCTAACCGGATGCAGCTAAATACCTGATCTGCTGGGGACGTTTTTCCAACTGAACAGACAGCTGTGCTGCTGGGGAGTTTGTTGCGCCACTTCTTCTTCCCAGCTTAAGCACTAGGAAGTGGTAAAGGGTGGGCGTTTTTGGGGGACTGTCTTATGTAATTTTGACGTTCATAAAGTGCTGATTCTCAGCCTAGTTTAAATAAATGACTTTTGAATTTTGTTTTTATTTTTATCGTATTTTATATTGAACGACTGCCTATCTGACCTCCACAACCCGGTAACTGGGTAATACGATACCCCTTGGTAAGACTGGTTGTCAGACTTTCGGGCTTCTGACGACCCGTAACGACTGTTAAAGATCCACGAATGACAGTCGGGACCAACGGCTTAAAGTGCTTTCCGAGGCACGGAGGAGTCTCGATATGTCACGATGATCACCCATCCACAGACCAACCCTGGCAAGCTTAACCTAGTGGATTAAACCGTGCGGCTGTTATTACTTAGCCATGAACTCCTCCCACATCAAAATTACTTTATTATTAGATTTAGCCACTTCTTCACAAAAACAAACGTAGGTAAGTCTTGCGAAAATGCTATATCGCACCTTTGGTAGAACAAGGGCATAATTGTCATAAATTGCCAAACGAATGTCTTTGTCCCTCCAGTTCAAAGGGCCTTTTTAAAGCATTTCTGCATATTTAAGTCATTTTGGCAATTTATGACAATTATGCCCTTGTTCTACCAAAGGTGCGATATATTATTTCCCCAGGAGACCAATTTTCAACATTTTTTTAAAGACTCTCGATCCCTTGTATTTACTCCAAGGCACGTTCAAAACTAAATAATTTTAGCAATAAACATTACAATTTCAATGTTCCATAATACTTAATATTTACCGTACCTCCTGCGAACGTTTTCTTTACTGGCATTCCGTAGACCTCGTAAAATTCCCGAGAATTCATATTCTTGGTCTCGAGTGATCGATGAAGGCAATTCAGCTGTTAGTGTTACTATCAAGTTATGAAGCGAACAAAATTGAGTGCTCCGACAGAACTTATTTCCTTTTTAACGAAACGTAAAATATTAAAAAGGTACTAAAAATGTTCCGATCATTTATAAAATGCCGAAAATGCTTTTAAGTAATGAAATTTTGGGTGCTTTGAATGTGGCCTAAGCAGGTACATAATAGGTTTTGTATTTAGATTAAAAAAACCGGCCAAGTGTGAGTCGGACTCGCGCACGAAGTGTTCCGTGCTATCGTACAATATTTAGCAAAAAACGCCGAAAACAACACATTTCTTGTATGTTCCCTTTAATTTTTATATTTATAATTTTTTGTTATAGCGGCAATAGAAATACGCAATCTGCGAAAATTTCAACTGTTTACCTATTACTAGTTATGAGATACAGTCCGAAGACAGACAGACGGACGTACTCGACTTTTATTTGAAAAGCAAAACTCCGTAGACTTGATGGGTATCAATATCTAAGTACGAGAAAATAAAAAATAACATTGGATGTTTTTGTTTTTTTTTCACCTCCCACTGGTAGTGTTGTTACTTGTAAGTATGAGTTGGGAAAACTGTTTTTTTTTTGTTTTTTCCCGTTAAAATATTCAAATACCCATCACGTCCGTGAAGTTTACAAAAAAAAAACGAATTTTCTAAACTGACAAAAATAATCAGCATATTAATTTGTATTTTGGTTTATCATATTTTGTTATCAATCGATACCCTTCACGGCTGCGGAGTTTCTCTAGATAATTTAATTTGACCCTGTATAAGCGAACCTTCTCTCGAAATAATTCTTCTTCTTTTTGTTTTAGCATTAAGTATACATAAAGGAATAAAGAGATGCATGTGCTCCGTAGTAAAAATATTAGCAAGCCCATTACGCGCCGGAATGTAGGTACACGTAACGTACATGAATGTACACCAAAAATGCTTACTAAACGACGACAAAATGTAATTTTAACAAATAACTGATTATTCCAAACAACTTTCACTCTGGGACATAAGAAATATAAAAAAAATAACTGTTTCATACATTTTCCTCGGGTAAATATTGCATTTTTGTATGATGCAAAAGATTTTTTTTTCGGTATTTTAGGGTTGGTCTCATAGTGGAAGTTGCTCATAACCATGAGTACTTTCACGCCCTGAAAGGTTAACAGTGAATTAAAAATCACCGCGTCTATATATTTGTTTATATATATATCTTTCTACCAACGAATTGCAGAGTCATAGAATGCCCAGTAGTGTTCGTTTAGATAAAGTGCAAACATAGAATTGATTAAAATCGAACGGCACTATTGGCCGCCTACACCTCATCCTATTTTAGACTAGTCCGCCTGTCTAGAACTAGTCAGGTTATTTAGAAGCAATTATGACGCAAGCAATGTCAACCTTGCCCTGTTAATGACTGGTAAGGATTACCTTCTAACTTGTCATCGTTTCGTCTATCGATGGGTGTAAAGTTACGGTTTACGGAGGAGCCGTAGCCAACACATAATGGCTGTAGTGACGGCATCATCATGGTTTGATTTTATGGTGACAAAAAATGCTCTCTAGGAAATCACACCGTGATTTCCTGCGTTTTTTGCTTTTTGTGCTTTCATAAATAACGATTCAGTCACTCGCATCATTCGCCTGTAAATCGCGGACGCCGTGTCGGTAACCGCTCTTGCGTAACGTTACGCTAAGGGCTACATGAAGACATCGATCTGAACTGAGACGAATCTTCGCCAAATCGTTCTGACCAGATACATACCCGAAACGATCGGGTTGTTTACTTTCAACAATTTGCATCAAATAATAATCGTTCCCATCATTTTAGGCGGTCTTGAGGCCGTAACAGCTCCGTGTAGAACGGATTTGGATTCAGACCAGATGAACCAAAGGTCTGTCCTGGCCTTAACACTAATGGCGCAAGAAGTTTCCCTTCAATTTTAAATCTATTTTCTGTCTGATTAATACTGGCTGGTTTGACTCTAGTAATATTGTACAAATTTAAACAGGAATCATTCATAAGTTAGAGTTGTCTTTAGACTTTAGAGTCTGACCTGAATATTAATGGTGATACGTTTACAATACTACAAAAAAAGACAAAGTTTTAAAAAGAAATCTCAAAATGATTGTGCAACCATACGCCAATATCCGCAAAATACCCAGCTCAACCAATGTGTAATCGGTTCTAATTCTAATCGTTTACTTACTTCAAAGAAATATCCAAACATAATTTATATAGCCAAAAGTATTTGAACAACGAACAATAAAGCAGAAATAACGGAAAACATCTGTTTTCAATGTGCAGAACCCCTGGAGGATTATATGATTTATCTCGGCACTCCGACTGTTGTTAAGACGAAACATTTCGACGGAGACCGTGTTGAAAACTGTATTACATATTCCAGGTTGCGTAAATTGTAAATAGATCTCGTAAATGTAGCCTTGTATTCACCGGTCACTAGAAAAACTATTAAACAACGTGAGCAACAAGAGAAAATCTGCAGTTTACACCGTATCAGCTGCTAAATTTCTCTAAGTAGTTGATCCGGATTATTCAGCCATTAGACAAGAATTGCAAACCTCTAGCAGATATCCCAAATAAGAAGCAATTTTCGTTAGTGTTTAGGGTTCCGTACCTCAAATGGAAAAAACGGAACCCATATAGGATCACTTCGTTGTACATACGTCCGTCAGTCTGTAAAGACCCATTCTCTCAGTAACGCGTGGAGGTATTGTGGGAATGTGTGGAGATACTTCCAGTAAAAACCAAGCCAGTTGTTTAAACGGAGATATTCCAATTATCACCAAACCAATCATATAAAAAACTAGGCAAGAGCACGTTGTTGTAGACAGTCGTAAAGTCAACCTATCGCGAACCCGATCCGTGAGGAAGTGAACGAGCATTCCATAGAGAGATGGCTACCGAGATGCTAGTGATATTCGTATTCATAAAGTATTTGCTATTTAGTAACATTTAGTGTTGGGATTCCAACAGGTATCAAGTTGAAATTAACATCAAATTCGTAGATCTATGTTCCCTTGAACGTCTAAAAAAATCAAGCTTCTTAGCAAAGGCAATAAAAAAATACGACCACATATCGATACCTTTAGGCTCAAAGGGCGTATCCACCAAAACACGACTTTTCAGGCGAGCCATTAAACAGAAAAACAAAACAGTTTTTCGACATATTTTTTTTGTGCTTATAGCTATAAAAAAAAAGCAAAAGACAAAAGTTGTTAGAATTTGGAGATAAAGAACATCGTAGAATAATATTTAAAGTAAATCTAACAAGTAAAAAAATAGACTTCGAATACACCCTAAAAAATAAATAAAGCTGTCGGTTACGCCAAAAAAATAAGCTCCTGTTCAAACAGCTAAGGGTGTACCTAATAGCAACTCATTCGACATTAACTAACCATTATACTTCCAAGTTTATAATTTTCGACGTTTGCGGAAATGAAATATGAAATATTTATCATTTACGGCCTAAATTTAAAGAAAATCAATGTTTAGCGATCCAAATATTATGGCTGTATTCACCCACTTTTTTGCGAATATCGAAATTTTAAATCGAAAGAGGACGAAAAGCTAAGTATGACTGCATTCAACTGCCCATTTTGGCCAAAATGGCGGTTACGCCCTTTGAGCCTAAAGGTATCGATATGTGACATATTTTGATACTCGCAAATAAATCAAAACCTACAAGGTGCTACTTCTCATTGACGTAGAATAATTAAATATGGCAGGAAGCAAGATCTCACAGTACAAGTAAAGAAAAAAGTACGAAAATTGATAATTAATTGTAGATTTATAACATTTTTTTTTGCGATTACAATCTTACCTTTGCAGTTGGAAAATTGACCGAGACTTATATCGATGTATCGGAGAACATGTTTCTCAACTACAAAGTTAGGTTTGTTTTTGGGATAAATTCATCCCAACTACGGAACCCTTCTTTGTGAGTGGTCCGACACGCACTTGGCTGGTTGTTATTCTCTATCATGATTTGACACACGTCTGGGCTGGTCCTCGAAAGAAAGTGGTAATGTAGGTAATCTTATGTTGTTACTTCAATTCTCTACACAGATTGTAAAATAATGTTAAATAAAGTATTCAAGATTTTCAATTCCCAATTGCGTGCCCAAAATTAACGTGTAAAAGTTTTAAGTACCGACAAAAATTATTCTGGCAACCAGGGAGCCCATTTTTAGTATTTGTAAAGAGAAAAGTTTTGATATAAAAATTAAAGACGCGACAATATTAGCGTTCAGGCATCTTTAACTTCAGAAGTATGTATTGTGAGCGATGATATTAAAAAACAGCGCAAGATGGCAACCAGAAAAGAATTTGTTAAGTGTATACTTTGACGAGCTAACATAAGTACATAACAAAATTTGCCCTCCGCTTCCAAAATTGGAGCCAACATTAATCGGTTTGGCCTACCAATATTAAACTTTATAGGCTAACAGTAACTCAACAGGTAATCAATTTCCTAGCCTTTTCCCGACATGCTGCGGTCGGTTTCCAGTTTGTGGCCAAATCAATATTTTACATGAAACGACTGTAATATCCATAACTGATACCAATATTTTGGAGTTTGTTCAGCTACTAGACGCGAATGTATTATGTCAATAGAGACCGTATTTCTAGATAGCTCAGCTAAATGTTCCGGATGTGCCGAAGAGAGACTTCTTTGTATCTTCCGTTCCATTTTTTCGTTATTTCTACATTTATATCTATTTATTTATTCACTCCAAACGTACAAATATCCTTACAGGCCAATCCCAATGCGATATCGTAGTACACTTAAAAAATAACTAATTACACTGCTTGTACCATAACAAATTCTATTGGTTGCTATTATTTCAAATTCACCCAGAGCGCAACAAAATATGTCGATGTCATCAGCAATGAGGTTAAGAGTGCGGAGCGCGCTCGTCAGCGGCGCCTCACGCAGCAAGTTAGTTCGCGCGCGCGGTACCGCCAGCAACCGCGGCTGTCGACGATCTGTAATTTTTATCGGGACTGCCTTGGTCTAGCGGTCGCAAGCGTTACTGCTGAGTAGTGTGTTATTAGTTTTTCCATCAGGAATTTCTCAGTAGCAGCCCGGTCAACTTGTGCCCGATTAATGGCAATATGCTCGCCCCCTATTACATGGGACTTAAACATAACTGGCGAAATGTGGGTGTACTATAGCTACACCTCTGCCTAGCCCTTCGGGGATTACAGGCTTGATGTTATGTTATTTTGATGGTGTAAGTACATAATAAAGAGTATTATATCTATCTCTCTACCTATCTTCGTAGATAATAATAATAATTTACATATTTCATTCACGGGTCGATCGAAGGTTAAGCTACGCTTACCACGGTCGGTTCGTGGATGAGTGACCATCCATTATAGGTATATAAAGAACCCTCCGTGCCTCGGAAAGCACGTTAAGCCGTTGTTCCCGACTGTCAACCGTGGATATTTGACAGTCGATACGGGTCCCGACTGTCAATCGTGGATAATTGACAGTCGATCAAAAGCCGATGGTCTGACAATTACCAGTCTTACCCATGAGTATCGTATTACCCAATAACTGGTTGTGGAGGTTAGATAGGGAGTTAATTACTCCATGTAAAATACTGGTATTCAGCTGCATTCGGTTAGACTGGAAGCCGACTCCAACGTGGTTGGGAAAAGGCTAGGCAGTTGATGATGATTTTTCATTCTAACCACAGAAAACTTACTAATGTACCAGATTTGAACTTTAAGCGAAATTATTGAGCCCCCGAGACCTAAAATGAGGAACAAAGTAAAATTATATTTCCTTGAATATCCCAGAAGATATCCCTATCTATTTAGGATAAAAAACGTAGGTAGCCTCCGAGCTTTTTGTTGCGAAACTTTATTCTAAGTACATAATATAATGATACTAGTGGTGAAAATATCTAAATAATAGCACACAATATTTCAAACACCTATGTTTATAAACAGCGTCATTCATATTTTAATTTAAACGCCTCGAGGTCACAGTGTTATTGAAAACAATATTATGTATCCCCTTTTAATAATATTAAAACGCTTATGTACCTACCGAATTAAATCTAAAACATATGACACATTTAATAGAATTTAGTAGCGTTCTTCATCATAGAGGATTTCTGTTAGGAATTTCTGAATTCACATCACAAGTTTCCAAACTGAAACTTCTGATGTGAATCGTTAACAGTCTTCAGAAGCCCGAAAGTCTACCAACCAGCTTAACCAAGGGGTATCGTATTACCTGGTTACTGGATTGTGGAGGTCAGATAGGCAGTCGCTCCTTGTAAAATACTGGTATTCAGCTGCATCTGGTTAGACTGGAAGCCGACCCTAACATAGTTGGGAAAAGGCTAGGCAGATTGATTGTGTCTAAGCGATAAGAAATAACTATGTCACCTATGATGTGGTTACGCGTATAATTATTACCTACCTATTTGTAATTTAATTTGGTCTCAACGACACAAATCAAAGGGATTATTTCAGTAGGAATAATCTTGAAACTTCTTTTATGGCCTATGAGTACTATCATCATACGTCTCCGAAGTAAGTTTCGTATAGTAATACCTGAATTAACATACTATACTACCAAGAATACCTGAACAATCTGAATACCTTAGTAGAAACAACGCGACAAGTAAATCCTTCATAGATTCTAAAATTTCTAAAACAAAATTAAAATGAGTAAACCAAATGTCAAATAGAGCAAGCGGTCCACGAGGATTGTTTTTAAATTATTTATTTATTGACACCAAAAATATATTAACACTTTAACTACCATATTGCGTAAAAAGACAATTGCAAACTTTAATTAAAATAATACAAAATGGGAGCATCTGCAGCTGAACTAGGTGAATAATCTGTATCGGCATACAGCGCCATACCTCTCTGATAAAAGACTGGATTTTTTTTTGCCAATATTTACGATTTAGTTAAATCTTACACAGTATTTATTAAAGGCTAGTATTATGGCTTGTGTTCTGTGGTATGGCTTCACTGCTGTCTACGATCATCTGCAACGACCATTTTAAATGCTCTAAGAACAACTGCGATACCAGAGATATTGCAAGTCTGTTGCCTAACCTTCTTAGCAAAGGCTTTCTTCAATTTCTTTTAACTGTTCTTGTTGTTTCTTCATAGATACCTAGACCTCTATCTCCTCTCTCTCTTCTTCACAGATACGTGTCTGGCATCGGACGAGTGAGTGCTGGCTCCAGAAAGGAAACAGACATTTTTTCACACCAGTTACACCCGTTTCGGTGTTAACAACACAGTAGCTTTTATTTTAAAAAATGCGGCTACATCTAGACTCTAACAACATGTTAACCCCATTAGTGGAAACGAGCATTAATTAAAGATGCATTATGTAACGCGAAATGAGGCAAAAATGATGAGGCTTTGTGCCTTCCATACGTAGTTTCATTTGTTAGAGCTTTTAGCAAAATTGTTGCCGCACTTGTGCCCTCGACGAAAAAAGTAACTAAGTGATGTTTGTATGTACCTACAAACTTTCAACGTGTTTTTTAAATGAAAACGTGTATATTTTGTAAAAAATTCGGAGTGGAAAATTCTTTCAGTTTCAGTTTAATTTAGGAAAATTGTGTTTAGTTTCAGTCGTATTAAATGATTTTAATACTACTACAATATAACGTCGGCTTATTGCAAGAAGTCATTGTGTGACATATTCACTATTCTGAGATAAACGGTACATTAGTTCGAATTAGTCAGTGGTTATGTTGATTTGCCCAATGTCAATTTTACTATGCAAGTTACTAAAAGTATTTAACAATAATTGCAAGTTATGTCGCTTTCGAAGTACGTTATCTCATGAGTTAACGTACTTCGAAAGCGACATAAATTAGTTATACATAGTTAATGCTTCACAACATGAAAACCATAATTTATATATAAATAAAAATAGAATGTTCTTCGTTGGTAAGCACTTCACTTAAGAACGGCTGTACCGATTAAGTTACTTATTATTTTAAAATGTTCCTAATAGTCCGAATTGGATTTTTAAAGAAAGATAAATTGGATAAGATTCTCGGAAAGTTTTCAAATTCGGGAAAAACTGAACGTCCTTTTTTCTATGAGATTTTTGTATGAACTATCGAAATTTGGACTGGATAACGTCTGTCGGGTCAGCTAATTAGAAATAAAAATATAACATTAAATCGATAAGCGGTATATTAAAAAATAATAAATTACTCAAAACATTTATCCAACAAAAAACAGAAATATTTAAATTATTATTATAACTACCAAGATAACCAAACAATAAAGCATTATTAACAGTTTTAAGAACAAGCTTATCTTATTAATAGTAGCTTATTATGAGACCGTTAACTCAGATAGACATAATAATAGATATAATAGTCAATAGAAACATTCAACTCCTTGTTTATCTCTATTATGGGAACTGGTATCGGTATGTTTATATTTTTAGATTAAAACAGAACGGAATAAAAAATTAAAGAATGAGGAATGTGAAAGGGATCGTTTGTCCATTATAAAAATAGAAAAGTTACTAGATACTTGACTGTGTTTTTGTTTAAGACGACGATAACCGACTTTTAATGATTTTACACTAAATATCACATCTAAACGAGTAGTGTTAATGATTTGGAACAAATATAATGTTAAATAAGAGATTTTTTTTAATACCTTAAAATAAGAATATTTTAGATTATGTGTATATTACATAGTGAAATTAATTTGTAAAATTATGTCTTACGCGGATAAAAAATTGAGAATCACGCAAAATCTATCTTATCTTATCTATCGTTGTTTGGTATATTGGCGTGTGCTAGCTAACATATGGATAATAATTTAAATTAGGTTAATTAAGTATGTTGAATACTATTATATAGAGTCATTTTTTTTCTTTCTAACTGAACAGACAGCTGTGCTGCTGGGGAGTTTGTTGCGCCACTTCTTCTTCCCAGCTAACGCACTAGGAAGTGGTGAAGGGTGGGCGTTTTGGGGGACTGTCTTATGTAATTTTGACGTTCGAAAAGTGCTGATTATCAGCCTAGTTTGAATAAATGACTTTTGAATTTTGAATTTTGAATTTTATCAAGCGTATTTTGCCGAAATGACTGTTCGTTGTCGCCTATGGACAGGACCTCTGCAGTGTCATCGTAGAATGCATCACCTATTCAAATAGCTTTTTGTGATGGAGGGAGCTCGTTCAGGGAGCTGTCAATACTCGTAGTGTCAATCCTTAGCATCAGCCATGCTATTCTGTAAACATCTCACCGTGAAAACTTGGGTGAAGTGAGCTGTCAATAGTGTCAATCCCTGTGGAACGACAGCTCACTCCACGCTCACTTCACCTAAGTTTTCACGGTGAGATGATTACAGAATAGCACTGCTGGTGGGATGACAGCTCACTTCACATAAGTTTTCGATATACCATTTTAACAGACAAAAATCGGTTGTAATGTCTCATTCAGTCTCATGTGCCTAAATTACTCTTTAAACTTTACTTGGCGACAGAAATACATAGGGATGGTGGTACTTCCCTGGACAAGCTCCCTCCCTCACAAAAAGCTCTTTGAATAGGTACTTATAATAAGAAAAAAACAAGTTTATCAAGATTTAAAACATAAGCTAGATTATGATTTACATCCGCTTTGTAAATTAATGTAAAGGACTAGTTCATTAAGAGGAATCTGTTTAATAATTACCAATTAATTGTTTTTTTTTTTTTTTTTTAATAATTTATTTAATTTTGTATATTATAAATTATTATGTTTTTAATAAAAATAAAAAAAATAATAGTAATAATTTAACTTTAAAATTTAAAAATCTCTATTGAGTATGATAAGTAATTTATTTTTAATTTGTAACTAAATTCAGGAATATACTTTCAAAGTTAGTAGTGCAGAAGTGCTTTAAATTATACATTAAAATGATACTGATATTTTATTTAAATAACCGACGAAAAATTTCAACCGTTTCAACAGTTTTTACGTCGATGTCCCTGACACCCTGTATAGTGTGAAGACATACCTCATACCTAGTATAAATTGACCCATTTTAAAAATAAATAATTATGTACGCATACCCCCACGTCTATGAAACTATTATTACCGATAAGTGTCAATGCATCATCTGAAACTAATTTGCCAATAAAACCTTTGCCAAACTAAATATTCGAGTTAAAGATGGATACTATTGAAACTTGCCTATAATAGTTCAGCAAATCGAGTGAGCTAAAATGTTTTTCATTTCCTATCCAATACAGAGAAAATTTATAACAAAAAGGAAATAGAAAAACCTACACACATTTAAAATAAATCACACCCTTCCTAAACTTAAGGTGTCACAGACTAAAAATACAGACTGTAACAGAAAAAGAAATCTGCCAGTAAGTGATATTTATTCTGCGAGTGTTGCGTGGCGTATGTTATGTTGTGTCATAAACCCTCGGAATAATGTCGCGTTCGTGACAATATGGGGCAGTAGCTCACGAACAAATCCGAACTGCTTCTAATTTTGAAAACCATGACATCATATTCCGATGCATTCGATCATTGAGTCACTTTGCAAATGTAAAAACATACATAAACAATGTACTAACGTACATTGTTTTTTTTTTTTTTTTTTTTTAATATAGGTCTTTCCTGGGCTAAGCGTGGCTTTGAATGAAAGATGCAACATGGTTAGGTTTTAACCCCGACGCAAAAAAAGGATTGTTATAAGTTTGAAAGCTATGTGTGTGTGTCTGTCACTGGCACCGTAGCTCTTAAACGGGTGAACCGATTTGAATGCGTTTTTTTTTATTTGAAAGCAGGTTTTCTAGCGATGGTTCTTAGACGTGTTTAATCAAAATCGGTTCAGCCGTTTGAAGATTATCAGCTCTTTTCTAGTTGATGAATGGATAAGAGCGTCTTACACTGTTACATTTGGTATTCTGTTACTTCAATGATATTAGAATAAAATAGTAGCCTTGAACTGATGCTGCAGCATCACCTGAAATTTTCAGGATACCCAACTTACCGACTTACACCACAGGTATCGTGTATGGGCTCATTAGAATGGTCTCAATGAATAGGTTATAGATAGATGATGAACAGGGTCTGGTGATGGAGCAGGAAAGAGAAATGAGGAAATTTTGATATAATTTCACTTGTAAACTGTTGGAGCTGGAATGACTATCATGACGCATAATTTGTGATATTTTTCGGATTTGAAGTGGACATGAGCTGTAGTAACATGACAATCACAAAAGTATTTAGAAATGATAATAAGGTTATGACAGACTTCTATGACAAGAACAGAATATGAATTTTGACAGTCATTAGCTGGTTTTTTCAGTCAGATATCAGTCTTAACTGAAAGGGACATGAAAGCCATATTTAAAACATTTTTGAGACCGTGGAAAAAATAGTTTCGATTGCAAAGTCGCAGGTCACAAACCCAACGCAAAAATAGTAAGTAGGTACTGACCCGAATAATACGTATTCAGAATCACCTATTAATAAATTATTTCCCGCTTTTCTTAGTCACCCAAAGTTTGCTCTAATCTCCCTATTTTTAGACAATTTAATCACACAGCTACCATTTTCTCACGAACACTTTCAAACGGTCGGTTTGTTTATCAATTGTGGTCGGGCCCGTAAAGTCAATGGATTCATCAAGAGAACAGCTGATATCTAAATCTGTCGTGAGCATGAGATCATTCGAATAGTGTGCTATAAACTAAGCTTTATTGGTACGGCTGTTTAAGAATTTTACGCCTATTGAGATGAAGCCAGTATTAAGTTGTTGTTCTGTTACAGAATTTGTTTGTAGAAACAAAAAAAGAGACTAACTTTTATAAGTTGGAATTCATAGAGCTTAATGAAAAATGGTACAAGCCTTTGTCCGTCTGTGTTCTGTGTCCTGTGATCTGTGTCCTTTGTGTGTGTCCTGTGTCCTATGTGTGTAACCTCTGTAATATTTGTATGACACATACTATGCCAGGACACAGAGATGCCCTTATAATTTGTAACACCATATATCCTGTGTACACAATTGATTTGAATTAATATTCTATAGAGCATATCTTCTTAAAATTTCCAATGGATAAGAACCGTACTTTGAATTTTTTTTATTCGTTCCTTCACGTATTTCCTATAGGTACCAACAGAAATATTGCCAACAATGACCTTCGACAGCCGACGCTTCTTATTTAATAGCTAACAAATAACGCAGTAGTAGGTACGTTTTATTTGGCACTTACCTACGACTTCCTCCATAAAATCGGCATCTGAACAATGTTCTCGTTTCGTTCCTTAGGGTTCAGTTCCCAATTCGAGTTCCTAATGTAATTGGGTCTCTCTGGTGGATTCTTATTAGAAGTTCCGGATTAACATTGAGCTGCGTCAGAGTACCTATTGCAATTCGAAACTGCTAATGACCTGTGAATCTAAGGCCCTTTGTTCTCGCACTTTTTCGGGCCGTGGAAAACTACGGATTATTTGCCGTGTGTATCACGGTCGTCAGTGTTGTATGGCTCACTGTGGAAGTTTATTCACAGATATGTTTTTTCTACGGTGCGTTTTTTACACCGTGTTTAAGCACGGTCGTCCGTGATGTATCACTACGGAAGCTTGCCAATAGACACGTTTTTTCTACGGCACGGTTTATACGCCGTACCGTAAAAAAGCCGTGCCGTGTACAAAGGACCTTATAGGTGTTGCGAAATTATAGGACTCGATCCTAAATATGGCCTAATATCGAGCCTTTGAAAGTGACTGTCTCACACTATAGGGACGTCGCTCTTAAAAGCTTCAAAAAAACTTTTCCTAAAGCTCAATATACCAATCAACCGCTGGGTACATCCCATGTCTTTATTTGGAGAGGATCAAGCTATTGGTCAATGAGAATTTTCTGAAATGACGTTCACTAGGGGGCAGCACTGAGACGGCAGGTCCGGGCACCTGTCAAAAGTGTCAAAGCGCCTATATTTTCTTTAGTCGTGACTGAATGATGAACGTCATCTTAAATTTTATATTCATTGTCGAAATGGAAGACCTCTTGTCAAAGTGGCGCCAACTGGTGGCGTGATGATCAATGTCAAAAACTTGTTAAAAAAGTATGAAAACTTGAGGAATTTTGACTGATTGCGACTGATATTAGAATGCAAACCTTGTTAAAAATACGAAAAATGCCCCTCTGAGTTCCTACTAAGCTGTTAGAGACAAATGCGGGATTATTAGCGACACATTTGGCATCACACACGTTAAGTGAACACAATCTTTATTCCCATCAAAACTGACAGAAGTTTTTTTTGGAACGGTCCTTAACGCGGCTTGCGGTAAGAGTTGACTGGTAGAAATCGTAACGTAAGGAAAAAGCGTTATGCCAACACCATGTGACGTTTTCTCTCTCTGTCTCTTTCTATTATAAACGAGTGTGTGTGTGCGTGCAAGTATATCGCGTAAGGAACTTCGTTCCCTGACGGGGAACCCCCACCGGCAAGCGTTTTTTTTAAATTTACTTCTCTCCTCTTCTCTTCTCTTCTTTCATAATACCTATGTAAAGAGAAGATGACATTGCAATGCCGACCATCAAACGGTGTATCTATACCTCTATTTGTTACTGTAATTTCATTACAGAACTTGAACTAGGACGGCTAAAGTCGCATTATATTGAAATTCTTGCTCCGTACATCGTAAAGCTTAATCTGAACTGAACGTGATTGCTCTCGTTGATTGATCTATGTTTACTGAAGCGTAGATAGAAAAGTATACAGTTGAAATAGTATCCCGCCGTAAAATTGTATTTATAGTTCAACCAATTATATCAGATTAAAAGTAGAAGTGATGGTTTTGAATTGAGACTGACAACTTAAAGTTTTCAATGAAGCTGATTCTCTCGAAGATTTTGGTTTTCTCTTATATTTGTGGCTTCTATTTTAACCACTACTCCTGTACATATTTTAATGCAGCTAGCATCTTAATAAAGCTTTAACATAATCAGCCTATAGTGTTTCCACTGCTGGGACACATGCCTCCTCTCTCCGAGTGGGCTGTATAATTAACCCCGCGGGCCCAGTGCGGGTTGATAGATGTCACATGTATAAGAATTTTTGGTTCTAGGACATCGGTTTCCTCACAATATTTTCCTTCGTCGTTTTGAAAGCAGTGTTGATGAAAATAAAGCGCCTGCCTGGGTTCCAACCCAAGACCAACTCGTAAGTCGGGGGCGTTACCACTAGGCCACTACTGCTCTCAATAAAGCTTTAGCATCTTAACATAATATATTTATTTGAACGAATACACTTTTCAGCTGTAAATGTGAAAAAAGTGTCCTCTATCACACACACTTTGTTATACCGTAGTATTGGTTTATCTCGTCCAAAAGAAAGTTCTCGTTTATCGCTATTTTGTCTATCCCGTCTTTGTAATTAAAGATTGTATTATTTTCCGTATTAGGTTATCTGTGACGTCCCGTCGTGTTTCTGTTTATACATAGTCTAGAAAACTTTCCGGATGTCTGACTAAATAAACTAGAATAGAGGCTATTTTGCGCCCAGACAAACATTTCGGTTGCTCGGAGAAATGCTAGCTGAATGTTGAGAAAAAATAATCCAATACGAGTAAATTGGAGGAACCCGTAGAAGATGACGACAATGAGACAGAATATTGTAAGGAACACAGGTTTTTTTTTTTAGGTTCCCAAGTTTATTATCATATTCAAATTAAAATATTTTATTTCACATAAACCTACAAGGGCACTTATGAAACGTCAGAAGCTAGGTGCACGGTTCCAATTGGTCGTTTCCTATGGAGAAGAGCCGGCAAAAAACTCCACGGTTACTCTTTTAAAATTAAATGGTTTTTACAATGTTTCCAAATTACAGTGTTAAAAGGTATGAGAGGACAGATAACTTCTCCCGCTCTGGGCGGTGCGGGAGGGCGTGTCAGACTTCTACTGACTAAAACCCACCCGTGTTCCTTCCGTTGCCTGTGTGCCGGGGTCGCGATAGTTTCGGACATACTCGCAACCCTGGCAGGAAGGGGCTGACGGATTAATTTTGTAAATTCAGGCGCACATTTGTTTTAGGGGGGGAACGATACAAATATGCAATGTGCATTCCCTACAGCTTGTCACTCAATCGTGAAATTAATATTGAACAGTAGAAAACAGTCAGAAGGATTTACGACTGTCTTGAAGGAGATGGTCATCACTGTAAGACTTGATAATAATAGCGTGAAGTCTTATTGATTGCATAAGATTATTATAATTTGTAAAAGAAATGGAGATAGTGATGTTTTTGCGCCTTTTAGTATGCATAGACACTCGATGACATCACTACCCTACATTGTACTTGGTTAAAATGTTTAACAATTGGACAATGGTTATAGCATTCAAATAGGTGTAAGACATTCGTTTGAACGTTTAGTCACATACTAATAATGGATGTGTTTTTTTTTGTATTGTTTTGATTCCTTATATGCCTCATTGTGAAAGTAGTTTTCTAAAATAAAACGTAGTTCACTTTTTGTTCACAACTTTCTTTTCTTTCAAATTTGGTTTCAAATCTGCCAATTTTGTTTCAAGATTCATGAAGCATTGTACTACTCGTAGAATACTGTCCTTTATCACTTATCACTTACTCAACTCCCACGTATTTATTGCAACGGGAAATAAGTTTCTCATATTACATTGTAAAGATGACTTTGTGCCACACGCCAAGAAATTGATATGTTGAGTTTAGTTCTTCATTGTTTTATGTACTATGAGTATCCGTTTTATTATCTTGCAAGCATATCCGTTTATCGTAAAAGAAAGTATTTTTATTGCTCTTCCGGCTTTCGACACCATAACTAAAAAGGAATCTACATTGCTTTTGATCACTTACATGTTATTACTGTCAGCTAGGCAGTGACGTCATCATAAATATTTCCAAGCATATAAACTTACGTTAAATAGAAGCGCGCCTACGATTGTTTGGTTTACCTCCTTACGAGTTTCGTCATCGTTTACTTTGCATTCAATTTAAGAATGACCGTTGCCATATTCTGACGGTGTAGCTTTCAAATCCTACTTCAAGTTTGATACATTCTGCTTCTCATAGTTGCTACTAGTGAGTCTATTTTGAATGCATAGTGTAACAAACCTACGATATTCTTAAATGTTACAAGATCATCATTATGATAACACGATTCAATTTGCGATGACAGATGTTGGGATTAGAGAAGTGATTTATTTTGACATACCTAAAAGAGAGTTAAGTTATTCATGAGATCACTTTAAATACTCTTTGGTAAAAAGGTTACATTATATTTGTAGAAGTTGAATTTTAGAATGATGAAATTTTTTGTGAAAATCTCTTCACATAAAATAATAATCACATTGAATGCTAAAGATGGGACAAAATGTCAAAATTGTGTGGAGGATCCTCAGTGTATCAATCAATCTAAAGCCGGCTCATATCAAAAATCCAATTGCAGTTGCAATTTCCTACAGAAAATTGGTTTAGAATCTCATACCAATGTACTGATTGAGACCGAAAGGAAATCGGCTTTGATGGACTTTTCAAAATCAAGTTGCTATTTGTAAGGAGTTAACAGAGGAGGTAAAGTAAAACATCTTGTTTAAATCGCAACATTTCGTCTTTACGTTATCCTTCATCTTATTCCCGATACCAATAGTTCGAATGACGGACAGCATTTGGTAATTTCAATCTCTTTGAAAAGCTAATGTCCGTATCATTAACAGATGTAAACAGTACTTAAGACTTATTTGTATGTCTCCATTCATCATTATTTTGTGGAATGCATGTCTATTGATGTCGTTGTATAGATATATTGTTTGTAAACATTTGTTGCACGTGACTTAAAATTCTATTGAAACCTATTGTATTCGAGATGTTTGAAGTATTGCGTATCTTTCCCAAGAGAGATGAAAGGGGCAACTGATACACATACAAATCAAGGATGGAAATTTAATTTATATCGTAAGGGATAATTGATTTATATGTCACTCACGACATTTAAAATTTTTCACCGTCGAAATCTGCAGGAACATTTGAAACTAGGGAGTACAATATCTTAAGCTTTGAAGTACGAGTTTAGCAGCAAAACACACAGTTGCCAATGAAATCGATTTCAATGAGAATAGAATTGAAGATCGAAAATATTTCAAGTTACTTCATCAATAAGTTTGAAAGAAATAGCTATCCCAAGACACGGTATTGATGTTTACAAAAGCATCTACCTTGGGACTCTCCTAATACAAGGAATTGAAACTGTCGCAATAGAACGCGAAGAAAGTGATGGATTTGTAAAGAGTCTAGAAACAAAAAATGTTTATTTTCTACTGTTCTATGAAAATAAAACTGGGGATGCTGAATTCAAGATAATATGATCGAGACTAGGGAAACTGGACATTTAAACAACAAAACAAACAGGGATTGTTTAATTCATGTTTTTTTATTCGAAAATGTATTTAAATTTTATTTTCAATCTGTCATTCTACTACCTATATCCTTATTTATTTTGGGGTTGAGTAGCATGTCTTCATTGCATAGTAATATATATATATCAGTCAGCAAACATTTTTATTATACTCCCTTCTAACCCAGTCGCGCTCCCTTTTTAGCCAGAACATATGTATTTTCAACAATCTATCTATTGTATTCTTGGAGTTCCACTTTAGCCATCAATATCCGTAGTTGTACTCCCTTCTAACCCAGTCGCGCTCCCTTTTTAGCCAGAACATATGTATTTTCAACAATCTATCTATTGTATTCTTGGAGTTCCACTTTAGCCATCAATATCCGTAGTTGTACTCCCTTCTAATCCAGTCGCACTCTCTTTCTAACCAGAACATATGTATTTTCAACAATCTATCTATTGTGTTCTTGGAGCCACTTTAGCCATCAATATCCGAACTACAAACTTTGTTCGTAACTCTAATACTCCGTTTAATATAATAAGTTGACGCAATATCACAAAATTGCCGATAACACTATTAAAATATTTCACATTTTCACACAGTATTTATTGTTTTATCCCTTCCGACCTCGAATATGTAAATAGGACTCTAGTAAACAAACCTTACGGACATGTGTAACGAGATGGTCTGCGTATAGTGTAAACCTGCCTACTACCAAATGTAACGCCTCACAAATGTTTGTTGAACATTACGCAAGGGTAATGTTTTTGTAATTTGCTCCAATAATTTCAGCTTATTTGAGAAGGAAGGTGTCGTCACTACCTAAGTACCCCTTTCCTGAGCCTCTTCGTTTTTGTGCCACTTTTCCCTGTTATGTCCGAATCTCTTTCAAGCACTACCCGGGACCCTCTGTAGATCATCTAATTAAGGTTGTTCCGGTGACAATTAAAGCTTGGCTGGCCAAACAATACTGCCAAAATCCCTTAGCAATAATTTTACCACATTTTCAAGCAATTTTAGTGAACATTGATGACCTAAAGTTAACTTTATTGCCATTTTATGAGCTGGTAAGACGAGCACAGCGGTGGTAAATCAACTTTATAACCCCATACAGAGTTGCCTCTTGTTATTGACCTGACGCGGACCCGTTACAATGTTGTTGTCATTTGAGTCGTTTTGTCTTTTAATACCAATATAAATCTTCAATTTCAAAGAGCTTTGAAAACAAAAATTGGAGCACTTTCAATGTAATCTCAAGTAGCAAATTCTTATAAACCCACATCAATAGACACAACAATTTTATACAAAGGTAAAAGTACTTCAGAAGAAGCACAGATTTTTATAAACAGGATACCTACTCGTAAAGTACTCTTACAGTACTAAAGCTAATCTAATCTTACGTCCTTCCCATCCTGTGCTTGAGTGGTCTTTGAAACAATATTAGAATATCAAAAGGCGAGTTATTAAGCCTGATTGATGCTAAATCCTGAGAGTATGGTGAGTCAGACAATTTTTTTTTTCTTTTGTTGTGTATTTTATGGATAATAATATAATAATAATATATTTATTTATTTCTCTCAAAAAGGTACAGTAGTTCATAGTAACAAGTTATTGCAACAATCTATCCTTTGTGAGAGCTGGAGTCTGTACTGGGTTCAAGACCTGTGTCACAGATCTCCAGGCTCGCACCCTTAAAAGTATAATTATAATTGCACTTACGTACTACAAAACATTTAGTAGTGGCTCAAAGTATTGAGAGCAGACAAGATAAAAAAGAAAAAAGTTGGTAAGTATAATTGTCTGCCTAGGTGAGTGTAGTGAGCAAGAGTGCAACACGCACTACAAGGCACCTAAGTGTACAATAGTGTGTGTTTATGTGTGTGTTAGTGTGTGTGTGGGGGGGGGGGGGTTGAGGGAATGTGTGTGTGGGTGTGTGTGTGTGAGGGTATTGGGTGTGTGCGTGTGAGGGGTGATAAGACGCCGCGGATGTTCATGTCATCACTGGCTGTGACCTTGACTTGATTTACTGTTAACTTTACCGCTTCTTATTTATGTCACCTAACTGTGCGTTTGCACTGGCGAAACATCGCAACAAAACATGTTGAAAAAATGAAAAATTGACAGTAAATAGAGATTCCAACATGTTTTGTTGTGAATGTTTCGCACAATAACGCTTAAAAATTTGTCCTAAAACCAACCTACCCAAAAAACATGTAAAATGGATAGCTTCTGGAGTTATAGGTGCCCTAACAGACACAGAGACAGACAGACAGCGAGACCTTACGTTCTACACGAGTAATGAGTAAGGATGAACCTACTTAGCGTCGCCATGACAACGGGCATAAGGTAATCCCATTTTTAGCAGCGAAGCTAGGGACTGTAGTTCATTGAACCAAACTGTACATTTCTACACAACTTTGTTGTATATTTTCCTGTGATCTTATAAAAGCCGTTCTAGGAAACGGTCTGGAAAACAATGTCTTTTACCGTACGGTTTTTGTGTACAGAATTATCGTGATTAAGTATAGGCTTTGTGAACAATTGTTTTTTTTTCCTCAATAGCTACACGTGGTATTTTTAGGATTTGTTAATCAAACATTATATTGGTTGGTAATTAAATATATGGTTATGTCTCTATGATTGGCGATACTTATCAAATGTACCACCACGGCACCCTGTCAGGGGTACTGTACCGTACATCTACCGTATACCTACACAGCATGAGTTATTTTGATATAGATAGTTAAACCTTATAGTCGATACGAGAGATAATGACTATATACACAAGATGTAATTGAATTAACTGAAAACCTGAAAAGAAGTCTTCTAAACATACTTACAACAAAAAAGACAAAATTTGTGAAACTTTTATTCATTTTGAATATTGAAGACGAAGCTTTTGGCTGATTTGTCAATGTGCATTTTATGAAACTTTTTTATTTTTATTATCGTGTACTTTAGAAGCGGATTTTTTTTCTTCTTTTTATTTTTACATATATAAACTCGGCGTGAGTTTCTTCCCACAGGGGTGGGCAGAAACACTTGCTACGATCATTCTTGCCTTCATCTGTACCCTAATTGCGTAATATACGATCTATCAGAATCTGAATCGTTTTGCAACAGATTGCTAATCCAATGCTTCATAAGTTCGAAAAAAAAAATCAGCTCAACATCGTAAATAACGCAATGAATGTTGTTGAACTGTCAAAATGAAACAGATTAGTCGTAATCGTTTACGAAAATATGTTACTTGATTAGATAGCTGATCATACATGCATGCTGGTTCCGAGCACTACGCACCTGACCAGTCATCTCAATTTCCATTAATCTATGAGAAAACCCAAAAAAGCCTAATAAAATCTGCTGCTCCCGACCTATTTTGTCGTATTATGCGAACATAAATGTATAGGCAAAGAGCTGTCGAGCTACCGCGGATTGAGCGAAGTGGAAGAGAAAGACCGGGAAGGCTGACCTGGCAGTCCACCATGTGGGATATATAGCCAGGAAGAGAGAGAGAGAAACGTGCCCTATACGTTTCTCTCTCTCTCTTCCTGGCTATTCTATTTTCGGGATTACTGTTTGATCGTAATGAGGAATTCAATCACTTCTTTTCAGATTTTCAGTTATTTCAATTTCACCTTGTAGAGAAGAAACGTTTATTTATTCAGGTTAAGCTACGCTTGCCGCGGTTGAGCCGTGGATGGGTGACCATCGTTACATACCAAGACCCCTCCGTGCCTCGGAAAGCACGTTAAGCCATTCGTCCTGGCTGTCATTTGTAGATCTTTGAGAGTCGTTACGGATATTTAGAAGCCCAAAAGTCTGACAACCAGTCTTACCAAGGGGTATCGTGTTACCAAGTAACTAGGTTGTGAAGGTCAGATAGGCAGTCGCTCCATGTAAAATTCTGGTATTCAGCTGCATTCGGTTAGACTGGAAGCCGGCCCCAGCATAGTTGGGAAAAGGCTAGGCGACGACGAGAGAAGAAACGTTTATAAAAATAATTCATGCTGGGCTACAAGATACATATAATGTAGATAATAAATCAAATCAACAAAGTCCTCTTCATCCTGTCCTTGACTAGATTTTGGAACAATATTAGCATACCAAAAGGCAGTTCGCTTATTTAGCCCGATTGATGACGGCCGAAAGCCGTGTTCTGCATAGAAAGTGGTTTCGGTACCAAAATGTAGATGCATTTTATTATGCATCACCTATTAATGTTAAACCGACAATGTAAGGCTAGGAGCAGACAGAAGGGGTTTAAAATATTTGATGCAATGTATTTTGTAGTAGATGGTGAAGTTATTTTTAAACATCAATATCAAGGTGTAAGTATTAACGTTGTTGTTCTGGCTGTCATTCGTAGATCTTTGACAGTCGTTACGGGTAGCCAGAAGCCTGAAAGTCTGAGAACCAGTCTTACCAAGGGGTATGGTGTTACCCAGGAAGTGGGTTGTGGAGGTCAGATAGGCAGTCGCTCCATGTAAAATACTAGTATTCAGCTACATACAACTGGAAGCCGCAGCCAATATAGTAGTGATAAAAAGTGTATAGTGGGAAAAAGCTAGGCAGATTGTTTTATTAATGTTAAACCGACAGTGTGAAGTTGGGTGCAGAAGGTGCTTTAAAATGTTTGCTGCAATGTATTTTGTAGTAGATGATGTTGAAGGCGAAGTTGTTTTTTAATCGTCAATATCTTGGTGAATGGTTTCAAAAAGTTGGTCCTTTTAAACAAACGTCTTAATGCTCTTTCGAGAAAATAGTTTTCCATCGGGCAATCGAGGTCAAGAACTGGATCATTTTAGAATTAAAAATATTAATCTAATGTAAGTTAAAGCTCGTACAGACCAGCGCGACGCGACGCCGCGCCGCGACACGAACAATACAATTTCTAAGAAAACTTGACGGTATAGCAATAACCGGTATCGCGTCGCGCCGTCGCGTCGCGCTGGTCTGCACGAAGCTTTAAAGCTCGTACAGACCAGCGCAATGCGACGCCGCGCCGCGACACGAACAATACAATTTCTAAGAAAACTTGACGGTATAACAATAACCGGTGTCGCGTCGCGCTGGTCTGCACGAAGCTTTACTCTTTAGAGTCAATTAAGTTAGTAGTAGAAGTAAAAATACAATTGTAAATCGTTCATACGTTTTGTTTAAAATATCTCTATAAAATTCAAGTCTGACTAGTGACTACATACCTAATAATAAATAGCTCAGCATAAAACATCTTTGTAATTACAATACCAATACTTACAGAAACCACATGTTTTTTTCTTCGCATCATAAGTAAACAGATAACCCTATGCTCCCGCTATGTCTAAGCTTTAATCGGACTGAGTCACTCAATGACATAATGCAACACAGTGATGACTACAATAAATAATTAATTCGATATGCAATGACCGCCTGACTCATTGGCGGGGTAGCATCAAACCGCTCGTTCACAAACAACCTATTAATTTCTCTTTTATGCGAAATTTTAGTACGAGCACGCAAATAGTCCAATAATGTGCAGAAATCCCACTTGTACCTGTATTCTAATTAATGTTAGCCTTCGACGATTCGATCTCGATTGACTTTATCGCGAAGACGTTGGAAAATTTGTCCGCGGACAATTTGGAACCGTATGATAACCTAACGCGGACGTAGGACAAAGTATTTCCATACGATTCCTTATTGTCCATCGTCTGCTCAGCGGCTTATAGTCAATCGAGATCGAATCGTTCTTATAACAGCCGACGTATTCTGTAAGCAAAAAACTCACCGTGAAGACTTAGGTGAAGTGAGGTGTCAATAGTGTCAATCTCTAGCATTAGGTGGAATGACAGCTCACTCCACGCTCACTTCACCTAAGTTTCCACGGTGAGATGGTTACAGAATAGCACTGGATATCACAACCTCTACCACGAACGCGTTTAGTTTAGTCACTTTCAGCTTAGCTATAGTCAAAGATTGGCAAAACACATAGTCGGACTATAACGATTTAGTTAAGTACTACCACTAGTTAGTCTACTATTAAGTTAGTTTAAAAAGTCTTTTTTTTAAATTCCGCGTTAAGATTTATTTGAAATACTCCTTTGCAATAATATTGCCAGCACTTTCATTTATTGTCGTAATGTTGTCCCACATTGTATTATGATGTGCGAAATGAGCATTTTCAATATTGAAATTCATTCAAATTTACGTATGTTTATTTCGCACGTTCGTACTAGTTCTCACAAGTGTATTAGACCTAGACAAAGTGACATTCCATCAGCGATAACGATGATGGAAATGTCAAAAATGTATGGGACTGACATAAGCTAGCGAAAAGCTTAAATTAATCCTGCTGAACGTCGTATTAAAAATATGAAACGCTTTGAAAGCGATTGTCACTTGCCTTCGCCCTCTGATCAGTTACGTAGCTGTCAAATCTGAGTTCGGCTTCTGTGATTACTACAACAAAATTACAAACAATCACAAAACAGTAAGCTGAACTGAGATTTGACTTCATATCTTTAGTTGCGATTTTACTATTTTCGGCGTTAATCTTTAGTTGCGATTCTAGCACAAAACTACCTTCTTCTCAGTTGTATTGCACTTCTTACGATTAGAGCGCTTATAAGATTAACGCCTCTAAACAACAAACCAAGAACACAGTAGAAACCCCGATGACATACACCCATGTCAAAATATGAAAGAAATGGACACTTTATTTTACTATTTTCGGCTTTAATTCTGGTCTAACCAGAAGCGGCCATCCTTTCCCAATTTCACACGGGACATCTGACATCTGACCTCCACAACCCAATTACTACTAATATATCCACGATATCCAATATATCCACCACTTTGATCTACTCACGTCCCAGGTTCTAGCTACCTATTCTAAATATAGGCTAACCTTTGCATAAGCCACTTTGCTTATCATCAGTAATCTCATCACGCGTATCCTAAGCATTTTCTGATGTCAAAAAACGAGAAAAGAAACTTCACTCAGGAACCCATTTTCATGGTAAAATAAATGGGATAAAACGCTACAATTTTAAAGCCGTAAGTCGCAAATAGACAGTCGCAGTAGATTTTGAGTGTGAAAACACGATTTAAGCAACCAAACCATCGATTGATTGGTCCTGAGCAACCAAACCATTGGCATATAGAGCCCTAAGAGCGGTATTAGCGGTTCAGAAGACTTTATATTTATGTGTTTTTAATTTACTATCCTGAACCAATTGTTTTAATGTTATTGTTTGGCAAATAAAAGCTTTAGTAGCCAATATAAAAGTGCAACCGACATTACTTACAGAGTAAGCAAACCGAAGTGGTAGTAAGGTGGCCATGTTTATCGAAGGACCGATGGCTGGAGGTCCAGACGAGTTCTGGAGTGGAGACCGCTTATGGCAAGCGTAGAGTGGGACGCCTCCCAGCTAGATGGAGCGACGACCTTAAAAAGGTGGCTTGGACACACTCCGGATGAGGGAGGACAGGGTGTTGTGCTGCAGCCTGGGAGAGGCCCATGTCCAACAGTATATTGCGATAGGCTGAGTTGATTGATCCAAGAGCAACACCCAAGGTTTTTCAAAAATATTGACCATCTCAAGCATAGAGTTTGCGACTTATGTCCCTATTACATAAGACTTAGCTAGCGTGGGCTTTTTGTATGACAGAATCGCTTATCAAGTAATTTGTTCATAACAAACAACTTTCCATACATGGACCTTCTGTATCCTATCTCTATATTGAGACATTAATTTATATTTATGTGAACATTTAATGCTGTGCGGTACTACTATCATCGAAGCTATGGCTGAAAGACCACTTAAAAGTTTTAATTGTTTTTTTATTAATGTACGAGTACAACAATGATTACTCAATAATTTATTGTGACATTAGAATAAAATAATAATAAGTGCATTGCTCTATGATCCCAATATTATAAATGTATATATGTATAAATGCGAAAGTGAGTTTGTTTGTTTGTTTGGTTTCACGCTAAAACGGCTGAATGGGTAGGCCATGACCTGGATTAGGACATAGGATACTTTTTATCCCGATATTCTCACGGGATCAAGACTTATGCGGGTGAAACCGCGGGGCGCAGCTAGTTTGTAATAATTATACAAATCATACGAATAGAGCTTTGAAACAATTACATTGCCAAGTGTGTGATTATGACAATAACTGGGTATGAATTATAACCATAGAGTTGTCATAGGTTGGTCTATGTTAAACGATGGACGACCTCTCGCTCCCCGGCGTGGTTAACGCCATGCTGAGGGACGAGGGGTCCTGGGCGGCTGTCGCCTCCTTCTGCGAGCACGTCATGTCCCAGAAGGAGGCGGCGGAGCACGTGCGGGAGGACGATCCCGATGCGGCGCCGCTCCGAAGGCGGAGGAGGGGTCGAAGAAGACGTCAGTTCGACAGTCATCTCCGACTCCTCCTCCCAGGTGGAGGCCTGACCCAGGTGGAGACCTGAACGGGTGCGGGGGCACCCTTGCCTGTATCGCACAGGCCTCCACCAGTGCCGGACGGGAATGGCCAGGTGCTCCAGGCCATTCCCGTAGCCCCCCACCCGCGTGTGGGGCATGTGGGGCCCGCCAGCTAGGCGGGCATGCGCCGGGAGTGCTGTGGAGGTAAAGGCTGAGCCGGTTTCCCATGGCCCTCCCATCACGGCGATGCGGGAGCACCGCTGAGTTTTAGTGGGTATACTGTATTTAGACAGGAGTCCCTCATACCCCGACTCGTCCCCCAAGAGTCGGGGATGCGTAACGCATTTCTCAACGATAAAAAAAAAAAAATGTTAAGCGATGGACACGATATCCTCATGCCTCATAATAGCAGAATTATGTAAGGAATTTTTCAGCTCGGAGTCTGGATTTGTGCCCGGTTGATGGCAATATGCTCGCCCACATTACATGGGACTTAAACATAACTGGCGAAATTTGGATGTATTATAGGTACACCTCTGCCTAGCCCTTCGGGGAAATAGGCGTGATATTATGTTATGTAATTATTTCAAACTTGGAAAATAGTCTTTGCAATATTATTAAAATAAAAGACTATCATAAATTGCGAAGAATTGGCGGTTGTTAGTAGCTACGTAGGCCGTTTATGTCTCATAGAATTAATCGTTTTCTATTTAAAATCAAATAAATCGGTCACCACACAAGGATATCAGATAATAGGTAACGGCTTACTAACAGTGAGAAAGACAATGGTTTCAAGTTACACCCCCGCATCTAATGCCATCTATAATAAATTATTTTTATGTATAATCATTGATATAGCCTTGACCAATACAATTATAGAGAAAAAAACTAAATAGCTTGGTTGTCTTTCCGAATTGGAAAGAAAACCATGTAAAGCTAAAATAATATTAAGTATCTACATCGTCAAATCGATCACAGAACTGTGCATAATAATTATAAAATGATTGCTAGAAACGGTAACGATAATTCTGATTTGGCTTGCTGCGACTACAGCAGATGTGGGGAAGCAATAAATACATACGAGTATACACGATGTTTACATCACACTATGTTCAATTCCATCATGTTCAGCAAAAATCATATCACAAAATATAATTTCATTTTATGAGTAAATTAAAATATATTTTTTAATAAAAAAAACTAGATATATTTATAAACGATTAACATATCATTTCCAATTATTTTTTTTAAATATTTATGCTACAATAACCCTTGTCAATTTATCACGATACAAAGGATGACAATCTAAGAGTATCGTATTAGATTGCTTTTCATTAACGCCTAAATTGTGTGGGAGAAATCAGATATCCTCGACATGAGCAAGACGCTAACACTACACAAACGAACCTTGACCAATATTTATTTAGACTCTGCTGTATAGGTTTCTAGGCAATAATGCCTCAAGCCCATTACACTACTAGAGAAACACACGGAACGATTTGACGCCCGCTCCCGTTTATAAATCCGTCTTTGAAATCTCCACGCACAAAGCTGTAGTCAATCATGATTCATGACTCTATAAAAATCTTATTCGTAATCTCTAAGATCTATACAATCCAACTTGCAGCGGCCTTGATGGAAGTGTTCTATGTAGTATATGTTTATATGCTTGTTTTGAAAATGCGGTCATATCTAAAAACGACAATCTATAATTCAGAAACCAGTGGCTTTTCTGAAAGTGATTTATTAAAAAAAAAACACACAACATAACATAACTCAAAAGTGCTGAATGAAAAACATATAAACTAAACAAAAAAAAATCTATCTGCCTAGCCTTTTCCCAACTTTATTGGGGTCGGCTTTCAGTCTAACTAGATGCAGCTGAATACCAGTATGTTACATGGAGCGACTGCCTATCTGACCTCCACAACCCAGTTACTGGGTAACAGGAAACCCCTTGGTAAGAAACAGACATAAATACAGTAATATAACACATGTTAATCCATTTTATAAATCTGTCACCTGTAATACAACAGGATACATGACACATACATTTTTATTATATTCATGCATCATTCATGGCAAATCCCGACAACCCGAATGCAAAGTTTTATAGCGATACATCGTAGCTGAATAAAAATGAATGAGTAATGAACGACACCGTTAATGCAGCCGCTTCCAGCTTTGGTGATCGGTGCCATACAGTCTAGCTATTCAAAACCGCGACGCGACCGCGCCAAACGCTACCAAGAATATATTTACAAACATTAAACGTTGAGATCATCCACTAAGATGTTCGCCGACGTATTCTGAGAATGACTGCATATAAAATTTAATACAGCAGCACATTTATGATAAAATTGAGGACTACTGAGGAATTTTAATTAATATTGCTGTAATAATATTACATAGAAAATGGCACGATACCGCATGATGTCAGGTCAATTTCATGGTTCCTGTTTTTGATCATTTCCAAGTAAACGAATGATATGATAGCTTAAATATGCTTGGGGTTTCTATGAAAGTCGTTGATTTTTAATTTGATATTCAACAATAATCAGGAGATTTAAACATCTGTAGATAATGATATCCTTTCAGATTCCGGATATCATTTACTTCGCTTCATGATGTAGGTCACAGGTTCAACAGAATTCCTATATTTGCTGTTAGCAGTTATTTTACGTATCATTTATTTGCTTGCAAAGTTAACGCACACCTATTCAAAACTATTGCAATCATTAGGTGCAAAAAAAAATACCGGAAAACACTGCCTGCGACGCCAACTGTTTTCAAATCTAGCTTTTAGAATACGTCTCTTTAAAACTTCATACAAGTTTGCCTACACGAATGACTTAATGCTCAAATAGTATGAGTTCCATGTCCTTGATGACTCACTGGTCATGACAATGGTCTTATTTCTGCCTTGTTTATTGTTCTGAGTTCCGTCGGAATATCAATACTCCCATTTTTAGAAACTATTATGCCATGTACCTATTCATTTTCTTAGTATTTGTCAATGATATGGTGAAGTGACATCATTCGCGGTGTGTGGTTTGCTTTAACTATGAATTTATGTAGAAAAGTATTGTTTATGTCTTTGTTTTAATATCGTACATCTTCTCATGTTCATAACCTTATAGGTTAGAGCTTCATTTTCATAAATGTTCTAATTTTATGTAAATTACAAACGAATCTGTTTACTTTAGATTTTCCTGATTTGATAATTATGTACCTAGTAGGGGAATAAAATTATAGTTATTATTAGTAACGTTTAAATATTATTCAAAAAATTAATTGGGAGGCTAAGCCAGGAAGGAAACCAAATAATATTATTTAAACTATTTCTGATAAACGGTATAATTTGCCTATCACATATACTGCACGTGTAAGTAAATATACATTATCCCGGATAATTATTATGCCTATTACGTCATGCCTCGCTTGACATCATTCTCCTGCCCTGGTGCCAAATTATTTGGGCGCAACATTATCATTTATTATATTGTATTAATCGTCATCTCGGTAGTCAACCCCTTTCTAGCCATATCATCTTTCACACAGTACATGCATCGTTTCTTTGGTCTTCGCAGCACCTAGATATATTCAAATAAATATATATAACTGGCAAAAATGTAATAGGCCACTCTGTATACTCCTTTGAGGCATACAGGGGTAATTTCATGATATGCTATGGACGAATAACGAAAAAGGAAAAATGCTTCACGACCTACTTCGTGTTTATGACTCAATCCAACTGCTGTCTACGTTAAAAAGCATAAAAGAACAGATGACTGATGTACCCCACACTAGCTCGCTGATCGAAAACCAATCAAGTTCTGTATAAAATTTTATGACGTCAGCAACCGCTGACATGTGAATTTTAGATATTGAAGACACAAAAATTGTGCACTATTTTTTTATGCGAGTGAACTCTTATTTTATTCTTGTCTCATGGATTTCCACTCAGGGAAATTAATTGTAAAACAAATTGAAACCCTGTTAACTTGCCGTGTTACAGTCATTATATTCAACTGTCAAAGAAAGACAATTGTGAAAGTTAATTGACTCAGGCGTGATTTTGCCGAAATTAATTATAAAATACAAACTCAAACTCTTTATTGCATTCATGTGTACATTTAGGTGTTACATTTATGTAAGCAAGTTCCAACATGATACCCGGTTAGGGCACGGCAACATAATATACGTAGGTATATAATAAATTGGATAAAACTAGCACCCAGTGCAAGTTTGTAACAAATATAATTGAACGCGAACGCAGTGACACTGCGTTCGTGTAAGTCCTTATTACCCGCATATTTTTCTTAACTTATCGATGACAATCTAAATAGAGTCGGCGCAAAATTTGGCTACAAGTTTTGCACCTTCAGTAGCATACATCAGTTCCTGTAATGTGCAGACAACAAGGCTTGCTGGATACGATATTACCTACAGTGTTGGCCCAAATTAATTGTTCTAAGGTATTTTATTACAAAAGAACAAATTAACTCAGGATACATGGAACTTTATTGTACAGTGATTTGACAAATACGTTCAACTTCAAAAGTATGTACCTACCTACCACCTACAAAGAGTGAAGGGTTGTTCTATTTGTCTCCAAACAAACCGCTATACAGAGCAATTACAAAGTGTAAATAAAAAACCCACACGTTCAAGTTTGAGATCCCTTTTTGAAGAGATTTATTAAAATCCGGCGAGCCAACTTTTTTGGGTGTATGTGTACGGTTGTTTCAAGTTTTCCTATCCTTTGTAAGGGTTTTAGGTACCTGGTGAAATATGTTTGCTTAACTTTTTGGAACAAGTACAAAACACTAACCTCGCTCAGTTATTTTTTAAGTGTAGTGCTAGTTAAACTTGCGGGCATTAAAGTACCGTTTTTGTTGTATTTAGCGACGTAATTATGCACAAAAAATTAATTACTTATATTTGACATTTTCTAAAATTAATCAGATGTTGTAATTGTAAAAATAATATTAAGTAATTATTATTTTTACAATATGGTACTACTGACTTAAGAATGCGGATATAATAATCTCAACGGAGATTAGCCAGATAGGCCGCCGTGACCGAAATTCGGTCGGGATTTATTAGGATTTATGATTTTGACAAAATTTTGCAAATATATTGATATTATTTGATCTGTATAGGTACTGTATCGTTAATACTAATATGTATCGATATCGCTCATGATTTATTCCAAAAAAGTGGAATAAATCGTAAGCGATATCAATACAATATATCTACAGTGCTTTATTAACTGGTACGGTAGGGGGAAATTAGAATCCATGAGATACAGGGAAATTGTCATAGGAAACATTTGCTCTTTTTGAATGAAAAATAATTAGCGTACTTAATTTTATAGTCAAGTGCGAACTGTAAAATTGACAAAACACGGCTGTTCCATGTAAAAATAATTTTATTGTACCTTAGGAAAAAACACGGGAAAACAGAAATTTCATTTTTTTTTATCCGCAATAAAAACACCTGTATATCGAATTACCGACACTTTTTTACTCTTCCGACGTCCTTAATACAAGGCATCATAAGATTCATGGGAAATGAATCTCTCAAAAATTATTTCAAAATTATTTATTTTATATTGAATTCTTTCTTTCTTTCTTAATGAATAAGAGAACTAAAACTCACCTACCTATAAAAGACCAGACGCCATCTATCGAGTTTATAGGTAAACTTTTGATTGAATCAAATAACGAACGCTTCTTTTCTTTTACTAAGTCCAATGTTATCTTTTGTCAATAAAACGGTGTTTTAATTTAAAAAAAGTATTTTATTATTAGCTTATATGGAGTTTATGCGCTATTTGAATTCAGAACTTGGAAAGACCTACCTACAAACAAACTTAAGTACCAAGAATCAAATTACCCTTTGTTTTAGGCATTACGTTACTTTGAAAGGAAAAGTTTTGTCCATAAAGTCTAGCATATTGAGACAGGTATCAAATAGTCATGAATGGGGGGGAACCCTACGTTCAAAGGGCTAACCTAGGTATCCCAACTATTTCCTAACTTTTAAAAGGTGTAGTTTTATTTAATAAGTAGCAACATTATAGTTAAAATAATAATAATTTATTGTTAATTCAGATACACAGTCCATAAAACAAAATTATAATGAAAGGTAATAGCGTAGTCGATAGTACAAAAAATAAATAAAAAGGTGTTCATAATTTGTTGGTAAACAAAACAAGTTACACAATAATTACATAAGTCTATTTCATATTCCTGAAGTAAGATCACTTGTTAGAACGTTAGGGGTTACAAATTCGTCGCCGCAGGAGACGCCCCGGGCGTCGGGAGTCGCGAGCCGACTTCCGGCCACCGTAGGCGCGGGCTTGCGGACGGTGAGCAATGGGTAGCTCGCCGTCCGATAGGGACCAGGCCCGGGTCGACGGCGCGTTGTGTTCCACGCGCGCCTCAAAGAGATGTCAGCACCAACTGCCGGGTCCTTTAGGGCCAATGCCTACCGGGGTTGCGAGTTTTCCAAAAAGGATATCGTGGCCCCGGCACACAGGCAACGGAAAAGTCTTACACGCCCTCCCGCTCCGCCCAGAGCGGGAAAAATTATTTGAAAATTACCCAACATAAAAAAAAAACAGGGTTTACAAATTAACTGCCTGTAAAATGATTTGTTCCTCATTGGATTCCCCGTTACGCCCGCCCTGAGAGAAGCCGAACAAAGTGTAAAAAGATCATACATAAAGGCCTTTCAAGGACACGACCTTCAGTAATGAGGTACGCGGCCAAAAAGAAGAACGTGTTTAATTTAATTTAACATAACGAAACATCACGCTTTGTTTCTTCGAAGGGTTGACCTCTGCTAAATTGAATTTAAACATGAATAAAATATATGTAGACACCTAAATAGTCAAATGATTTTGTCCAAAGAACAACATTGAAATTAATGTGGCGTGTCTTAAAATAATATCGCATTTCTTATAATTCGGGTCGAAAATAGAATAATCCAACTATTGTCTTAATGTCCCTCGGCAAACTTGTGTTTCGTCAGTCGTCGGATTTCTATCAGTTGCCCTTTGCCCTTGGTAATTATGGTTGAGTGCAACGCGGGCGCAGCAGTGGGAGTCAATACGTACAAGCACCAAGTGCAACGGGCAACTGATAGAAATCCGACTACTGACGAAACGCGAAGTTTGCCGAGGGACATTAAGAAAATAGTTGTACTGTACGTAGATATGAATAATCACAAACATAACCCGAAAAGCTGCCTCAGTCGAGAAGCTTTGTTCTTTTGATTCTGCAATGAATATAAATAAATCAAGAGTTCTCTCAGTTTGTCTCTGTCCCTAGCGAGTTAAAAAATTGAATATCTGAATAAATAATCTGCTGCTTGCTTCTGAATTTGCTGAAAAGGCGCTTCTGGTCCATTGTGGCCTAAACAAGGCCAAGAAAACTCTTTCATATTTTGTAAATTATGTAAAATAAGTTAACCCAAAAAACTATGAAGACTTTGATGAAATGTCTTTTTATTTTCTTAACACGGCCTGGCTCTTGTGTTCAGTTTTCAGTCTATTATTGTGAAAAGTAGGAAGTTTTTCTAAGATAAGCTTTGAATGCTTACGATCTAAGTGCTATTTTATTATTCAAATAACATTTAAATTTCCTTTTTGCTCCTCAAACTCGTTTTATTTTCCTGTTCTTAACAAAAATCTATTTCTAGATAAGTAAGTACCTTTAATTTTGTGTTTGCAAATCATAGAAAAACGTGTAAATCCTTTACTTTACAATAGAAAGTTTCCTTTACGTTTCCGTCTGAATAAAGATTATATTTTCCTGCCTTTGAAACTGTGGCAACACTAGCAACTCCGCTGACACCTCGCAGGTGGCTCTTCAATACAATAAGCTAGCTTTCTGTGCTCCCCCTGAGAGCATGTCCACAAATTTAATTTAAAACTTTCGTATTTTTATAAAACTCCAAGGCATATTGGATAACTTGTTGAAGAATGGCTAGACAGATCTTTTTCTGAGTCTAGTCTTAACAAAAAATATCAGGTATAAAAACAAGTTTTATTAAAACTTATATTACTAAGAAGAAAATATTACAAAACAAATCTTGGAGCAAAGCAAAGTTACGTTGTTATTGTGACTTCGTTGTTGAAAAAACCGAAATGGCGACGACGCGCGACGTCCCTATTTGCTCTCATATTTTACAAGGATTCTTGACACCGACAACAAAATATAAAAAAATCGGTCAAGTGCGACTGGGGCTCGCTAGGTGAGGGTTCTGTTAGTAATAATAGCATGAGCGTGACTTTTGGGCTTGGATCTAATAAACAGCACAGTAAAACGTGTTTGTTTGCGATTCCTCATGACTTGATGAGAACTTTGCCTGACAAATAAATAAACAAGGGACAACAAAATTTAATTCTAATACTAAATATACTTAGAGATAGCGCGCGCTTCCCCGGCTTCCTGTTCCATACTTTCGTCCCTTTTCACGGAATCACTCCCACAGATTTGATTACTTAGAGTTTGATTTTAATTGCAGGAAAGAGGAAATACTTGTTAGCTACGTATTAAGCTATTTTATCTTCAGGATATTAAATTGTATCTTTAATGCCGTAAGTTCTTGTGTCGTGTTCGCGAAACGAAAATGTCAGATTTGCTGAAGGTATAACCAATTACATACATCGCACCTTTGGTAGAACAAGGGCACAATTGCAGTTTTTGCAATTTTACAGTCGAGTAATTTTAAGATATTTTTTGTACTTAATGTGGTCTAGCTATGTTAATAATGTTCTAAGGTTGTTCTGCTTTGTATGACATAAACTATATCCAGTTCAAAGGGCCTTATTAAAGCATTTCTGCATATTTAAGTCATTTTGGCAATTTATGACAATTATGCCCTTGTTCTACCAAAGGTGCGACATGAACTAAGTATAGGCTGATTATATATGTCGTAGATTATAAGAGATGAACGATAATAGTCGCTCAATTGATTATTATAGTACTTAGGTGAGGGTAAACCACGTGACGCGCTCGCTTGTGGGGGCGGCACGTGGGCAGAGTCGTGGTGAGGGAAGTGTACGGGACGACGGACGAGTCAGTCTTGTGAAGTACTCGGACGGAGACAGACCTACACTTCTTTCACGCGAAACTGTCGGTTTACCCTAACTTAGAAAATAGTGCGTGAACGTTATTAAGTAGTATCTACTGTGTTAATTATTCAAAAAGTGGAATACTAAACTGATTTGTTATATCATCGTGTTTTATTGTAAACCTGCATTATGGATTCCGTACCACCGAATCGAGATGATGACGGCGCTATCGCTCAGCCATCGCTGACGCCGTCATATTATACATAAACTTACGCCTTCTTCCCATGGGGTGCGCAGAAACTACAGAACACCACCTGCTACGATCGTTACATACTCGTTTTGCTTAGTTTATGTTAATACTTCTGGTCGTACATGCACGCCGGTTGCGAGTACTACACAGTACACACCGTCGTCGATCGATTCTGGAAAAATATCAACGTGAAACTTGGGTGAAATGAGCGTGCAGTGAGCTGTCACTATCACAAATCCGGCAGGATGCACTATTGACAGCTCACTTCACCTAAGTTTCACGGTGATATTTTTATAGAATCTACCGGCTGATATTTCCGAAGTATAATATATATACTAATCACCAATAAAGTATTACCAAATCAAACTATATTTATTTTATTTCACCGTATATGCGTACCCCTAAAAACGTACTAGTCGGGCAGCCATCTTGTTGCCACCTTTTCTATACAAAGTAGTAAGTACCATATTAAATGTTTACTTCCAGTTCCCCACATACATTTTATTGAAGCAATTGCTGTTACGAGTTTGTTTGGTGATGTGAAAATATTGGAGGCATTAAAACAAATTGGGATGTTCAATAAACTTTTCTCGGGCTTGAATAAAATAACAATACGTAATGTTTTATTACGGACGCAATAATTCAGAGGCAAAATTGGTTATAACGTGTTTTCGTAACATCTGCTCCAATCTAGTTTGTATTTTTTTTCTGAATTTTCTTTTATAGATATTGATAGGAACTAGGCAATTCATTATGAAACTAAGTTTAGAACTTACAAGTTTGTTTTTTTTTTTGATCCCGAAGGAAAAGATTTTTCTTTATAACGAACATTTTGATTTGATCTTAATAGAAACTTAGGTAGAAACATATTAATTAATGATGGCGGCGGCGTGAGATAGAACTTTTCAAAGTTAAGTTTTTAATATTATAGTAATAGTAATTTATTTCCAAAACTTCAGTACACGTTACATCAATTAGGTCTCAAGCGCTGAACTAGGACCTCAACCTCGACCTCTGTCATAGAGGGTGACAGAGGTAGAGTTTTATCCAGTAACATAGATTAAAGTCAAATCATTTATTTCAAATAGGCCCTTTTATGGCACTTAAGAACGTCAAAATTTAATAAAACAGTTAATTAATTCTAGTCGCCCCTTCCAAAATATAGTTATCGTATGGAGAAGAATGGGCGAGTAACTCCACCGTTACTCTTTTAAAACATTTTACAATATTTTGTATAGGTACATTAGTTATATAATTATATGTGAAGATCGGGCATGAGAAGGCTTAACCGCTAAAGTCCCCACCGTCGCTTATAAGTTACAGTAATGGTCCCGACTGGTCCCGACCGCGGTCTAAATACAATTACGTGATTTTTTTAAATTCAGCTAGCACGTCCTTACCCAGATGGTTTTTACAAACACTATTCAATGTTATCCTCGTAATGTTGTTATATGTTCTGCATCGTTGGTCTAGTGCTCGCAAGTGCTACTGCTGAGCATGAGGTCCTGGATTCGATTCCCAGGTTGGACAAAGTGTTATTGGGTTATTCTATATGGAATTTCTTGGAAGCAGCCCAAAATCTGGATTTGTGCCTGTAGATGGCAATAGGCTCGCCGAGGTATCAAATGGGGCTTAAATATAACTGGCAAAATGGTAGGTAGGTAGGTATACTATACAACATGTAAAAAACCCCTGTCAGAACCGTGAGGGTGTTGTAAGGTATCGTACTGACAGTCTAGTCATGCGGTAATTTTGAGGAATTAAAAAATCACCACTTTTTTTTTTAATGGGGAATTTTACAGGGTTATTACATGGGGCGCGGGCCGTCGTTTAGCGAGCATCTACAAGTCATAACTTATAACCCCAGAAAAAATAAAAAAAAAACCAAACTGAGAAAATTTTCTTGGATTAATGGATTTGGGGTAATTTTGGTACTAAAAATGTGAATTTAAAATAGCAATAACTTTTTTATTTTCAAGAATAATAAGATTTTTTATTACTTTTAGGTAATTTTATTGCAGTATCTATGTGCCCGTTTCGGATTGGACAAGGTATTCTTTACATATTTTCCCCCAAATTGTTTACTTTCGTGTTTTGTTTATTCCTTGCGGCATGTGTACCGCAAATAAACAAATTTTCTTTCTTTCTTTCTTTCTTTCATATTGTATAGGTACACCTCTGCCCAACCCTTCGGGTAAACAAAATGTGTTATGTTATATTGTGTTATTCAATGTTATACACCGGCTTTCCTACCTTCCGTTAGCCTGTCACGAACATTCTCGCCTCGCCACTTAAGTAGGTAAAAGTACCTCAATTGAGTTTGTATAATACTTGAAGCTGAACTCATGGATCTTAGTAGCATTTCTAATGTTGCCTTGATTGAATATTCTCGCTCAATAAACGAATAAAAACACTGACGAGCAATATTAAAAAGTCAGCTGCAAACTGCCAAAAAAATCCAAATAACCACGCAAGTTAGCTACATGAAGTAAAAAAATTCTTGAAAACAGTTTTATATGTGTTTTTTACGCGCTATTAAATATACTTGAATGTTGCTTGTTACTTCAAGAAGCTATGTTGTGTGGTTTTAAAAATATTTCATGATAAGTTTGTGACTTTTTTATATTGCTCGTCAGTGTATTGTATAAGATAGCGACAACACATTAAACTACTTTTAACAAATCAATCTGCCTAGCCTTTTCTCAACTACATTTAGGTCGGCTTCCAGACTAGCCGGATGCAGCTGAATACCAGTATTTTATATGGAGCAACTGCCCGTATGACCTCCATAACCGAGTTACTGGGTAACACGATATCCCTTGGTAAGACTGATTGTCAGACTACCCGTAACGACTGTCTCAGCACGTCAAGCCGTTGGTCCCAGCTGTCATATACGAATGACAGCCGGGACCACCCGTGCTTTCCGAGGCACGGAGGGGCCTCGATATGCAATAGATGGTCACCCATCCATGAACCGACCGCGGCAAGCGACGGACCCGTGCGTCTGTTATTATTTAGCAACGACCCCTCTAACTTCAACTAATTTCAAATGAAAATTGTTTACAGGTTACAAGATCACGTCTAAGATAAATAGCAGTATCTATATCAGGAACCATTTGTCGTCTCAAGAAGGCAACTGAACCTCCTATGATTTATTATACGTCACACGAGATTAACTACGGGATATGATCAATATTTATTGCTAAGCACATCCTTGATATTCCAGCCGTGTTTTGTTAGGGTTGTGACAGTTAGGGATCCTCCTATAATATAATATAAATATATATATATCCTACTATATATTATATAATATTATAAATGTGTTTTTTTTTTCATGTTTGGATGTTTGTAAGTCAATCACACAAATTTAATTAAATTTGGCACACAGATAGTTTATAACCTGGATTAACACATAGCATACTTTTTATCCTAGCATGGCATGGCAATGGTTTCAATTAATAACAGTCTAACGACTGTTATTTATTTATGTTAAAACTAACTTCTGCATTTTTAATTTATCTCTCTCTCTCTCTCAAGTCTACGCAGACGAAGTCACGGGCGAAGTCGACCTTATAAGCAAAAAAAAAAAAATACAAGCGATTTTGTATTTTTCATTAAAAAATTTGGCAATACGAAGAAAGTAAAAATTTATAAAATTAAAGTTTTTAACGTTTTAATTCTTTGTTCATCTATATATTGTTATAGGTCTGGTGAGCTTTTAGTAGCAAAATTAGACCTACCGACGTTAAAGTTTTCAAGACAATAAAAATAAATTAATGGATTTTTTTTCATAAGTTTTAAATTAAATAAATTTCTACGTAGAGTGGATTTTTACGAAAAATATAAGAGATAATCTTATAGGTTTATCGCTATTATTTTTACCAAGGACTGAGTCAAATAGGTACTCGTACTCGTTCTTTTAGAACTTCGACTAGATACGTACTTTATATTCTACGTCAGAGTTGAAGAGGATCTAATGTGCCATAACTGTCCAGTACAGTTATTGAAATAAGGGCTTTAAAGTACTGTCGAGAGTACTTATAATGACACATTTGTTACATTGCCTTTATTAAAATAGAAAGTTACTCGCTGAAATGAATTGTGGTTTTAGCGACTTCAGCTCTAGAATTTTAGCTCTTATTACACTCAAGGGCTCATAAACGCAATTAAACCTTATTTTTCCATTTGAAAACAAAAACGAAACATGTTTTAATTTGTCTCGCGAGGTTTACATATTTTGTTAATTAAGTTTCAGTCCTCACTGAACGCTTGTCTCTTCACTTTACCACTTGAACAAAAAGTTACCAGCGTGGCACGTGTCGCATATGGAACAGAACATGTAAGTAACTCAATTTTGAAGAAGTTATAGGTACATATGAAATGTTCCAGTTTTTAAGCATCATTGCATCGGGAACAAAGGTCTTTCACACGGGAAGTGTGTCACAGAAAATAAATGGTTTAGTGATTGTATTAAAAGGTTGAAAATTATTCAAAATTAAATCCCTAGTTTAGTATTACTGAATGGAAAACTGTGGAAAAGAACTAAAAAAAACTATTAAAACAAATAAAGGTATATGGTACGATATTAGGTACTAAAAAGTATCGTTCTACCCTTTCGAGAAAGTATGGTCTTGAAAACCAATACACCATAACATGTTATATTGGGTCCCCACCTATGAAATTGGCGTTTTTTTCTCACAAATAGAGAACCTTGTCACTTCTATGAATAAAAATATTCATCAATTGCTTGGTATTATATCGAATAATGACCATCATAGACAACTACCAATAGTAAAAAAAACCTTATTACTTATAGTTTATAAACATAAAAAATACCTTAAAAATGACTCCTCATTTTGTTAGCAGAAATGACCACTATTTGTTTTAATTTAGCCAAAACTTATTTTTGTCGCTTAATCTAGTGGCATATTACGTTATCTTAGTTTTTAAACATTAGCGCATAAAAGTTTTAAAACATTAGTGTTCATGGTTGTTATATAAATTAAGAAAATGTTAGTATGAAAAAAGCAACTTCTTTAAAATTCTCCATACAAAACGCTGATTTCATAGGTGGGGACCTAATATAAACGGTCGATTTTCAACTACAGCTACAAACTGTGGCACATTATTTCCTCGTCCCTCCCATCAAGTACATGAAACTAGGTTCAGTAGTTCCAAAATTATAACTTTTAGTAGTATTGTTTGTGAAAACGACGGCCTTAGTACCGCATGTTTGAAATTGAAACACATAACGTATTTACGTCATTAAGAAACATAGCTTTAGCTTTTCATATATCGTGAAACAATTTATTTTCTTGCTTGGGGGGAAAGAAAATAATACTCGGGGGATTTTTCTGGAGGGTATCTGACATCTCTACCTACCCACTTCTAGTAAATGTGAGTAATCATGCCTAGAAGGTGTTGGCGCGTAATATCTTAAGTTTAGCATGAAAATTCGTAGGCCAACGTCAAATAAAGTACACTGGGGAAATTTTGACTTGGCAAATTCTTCACTACGGCATAGTAATAGTGAATTTAAGAGTGTCTTGTATATCATCACGCTTGTATTCTCCAAAGAGGGTCTGGTATTTACATTTTTTGTCTGCCACTCACAATGTCAAGTGAGTAGGTACCTTCCAGACTTTATAGAAAGCCTATTGGAATTTCTAAGAAGATTTTATATGAGACTGGACTTAAAAACTTATCTATTAATAAGTAATCCGGAGTTGATGAAAAAGGCCCTTTATCTGAGCAATTTGATTTTTCTAACTTTATCTAACTTTCATAGTTAGATTAACCTGATAGAAAAATCAAACGTCAATCGAACGTCAAACGTTCAAAAGTGCCTTTTATGTGCCTAATTGTAATAAATTATTCTCGCACAAAAAATTGTAAACTCCACCGTTACTTTTTTGAAATGTTTTCACAATATTTTGTATACATTATTTATATAATTATATGTGAAGACGATGCACCTGGAGGTGTAGTTAAAAATCAAATAAGTACATAATTACCTAACTGCTGTCTTAATGCAAGCCCAACCTAGGACTGCACAATTTATCTGAAACCACATTGAATAGACTTAGGCCCATCTTCCACGACACTACTCTAAAGAGTTAGAGGTAAACCTAAGGTTAAAGTTTTAAATATTTAACCTTGTGGAAGAGTTAATTAAGTCGCTAAACTCTGGGTTAGTGTAAGTATGTATTGTCAAAATAAATTGACGTAATGAGGTCTGATAACTTATTTTGTATCTTATATTGTTCGATGTTATAGAAATTGAAAATTTGGTACTTTATCAGCAGGCAATATATTAATGAAATTATAAAAAAATTAAACCATATCTTCCCTATCTGACATTTTTGTCATTTATTGAAATAAATCTCCATTACATTTAAAATAAAATGTCATGTGATAAAATTCAAAGAGAAGAAAGTACTAAGTATCGTAAAGCAGTTTAAAAGAGATAGGTATACAATTTCTGATCATTCTTCGTTCATTCATTTTTGATCGGATTACATATATCAGGGCACAGACATTACAATTCTATTTTATGTTTCGTCGACTGCACTGCAATATTCCCAGCTCAAAAAACACAAATGTCAGGTTAACTAACCCGGTGTTACTTTTTTGTGGCGCAACGTGTAATAAGAATTAAAATATAAACTACTTAAGTCCGAGTTTACAAACCCTATATTTATTTAATCATCCCGACTAAATATGCGTGCATGAATAGTTAAAATTTTACAGCACTAGTACTTATTTCAATGGTGTTCCATACTTTTGAGTAGCGTCGTGGAAAATCGGCCTTATGAGGCAGTGAACTCACTTTTAGTTTAAAAAGTAACATAAATTGCAAAGAAAGCTTTCGGTATTTAGTTTCTCTCTCCAACTTTAAAGTAATTCAATATTCCATCTTCGTCTCGCAATTCCGTATCTCACCGAATGCTTTTAATTAAAATCGCGGCGTTGGATTCGGTGCGTCAGTGAAACGCCAAAAATGAACGTAGGAAGAATTTGTAATTATTTTGGTTGGTTTTCTTTAGACTTCCTGAATAAATGGTTGCGGTATTTATAATCTGCTTTTAAAGCCTTTAAAACGAATCTGCGAGTTTATATAGGTATAGGTGTTTTTGGTGCATTTTAACACCAACCTATACTAACTATCGAACTATCAGATACAATTAGGTAAAAAGAGATGATTGATAAAATTACATTACATCGAGGAAAATTAAAACTTTTAAGGCAGTCACGACCGAAGATAGAAAAAAAAGAAAATAAAGAAAGAATAATGTTTAATTTGTGTGTGTTGGTTTTTTTTTGTTTTTGTTTTGTTTAATGTTTGCCTATGGCATTAAGTCCGCCTCTGTACATTTCTGTCCTTGAAGTATTAAATAAATAAATGTTTATTTGGACACAGTTCGTGAAACACAAAATAACAAAAAAAATGTGAAAATAATCTAGTGCTTATAAACTGTAACAGTAAGAATGTATCTACCTAGTTATGGCAAAAAAAACTAGGCAAAAAAACAGTTAAGGACAAAAGGTCTCAAAATATTTTACTAAAATCGCCTAACAGATCGAGGTAAACCAACGAATGAATTAATAAAGTAAGAATATACCGTCTGTAAATAGACCGTTTCTCAATAACACTAGTTTTCCAGCAAAACCGGGAAATCGCTAAGTAGTTATTATTGAAGGTAATGGTTGTCAGATGTTCAGTATAAATTTAGCACAAGTGTTTGTGTTACAAAGCGCTTCAAGCACACTAAAGCGAAGACCTCGATTTGGAAGCAATTTGGTGCGAACGTCGATTTTAGCTAACGTAGGATAGCTGACTGGACAGTTATGCTGGAAAAATACTGTGAAAAAGAAGGCCGAAAAAGCTTTGAAAACAAAAACGTGTCTAGGAATATTGCTTTAGGTAGATAGGTCTACATGTAGGATACCTACATGGGAACGCATTGCTCAGTTCTTAAGTCTAACTAATTTCGAAAAAGAAAGAAAATATTCAAACATTATTTTACCAAAAAAACATTCAACACTTAGGTATACATACACACAATACATAATATTATCAAGTGACACGACTTTTAGCTGGACCTCTGAAAATGGCCTCCATTGATATTACGAAACTGTCAAACAAGAGTACTAAAAGATTCTGTTGTGAAACAATAGGCTTCTTTAAAAGGCTCAGTATTACGTAATGAATCTTCGGACAATATATTAAAGTGACAAGCTTCCATAACTAGTGATGTAACGAAAAAAAGACGTAAACTGATGGATCGTAAGTATAAATATTTATACCATTTTTTTTACTGGTCACGTTGTTTTAATATCGAGATCCAATATATTGCATTGACAATTTTCCAGATGTACCGAAACAAAAGACTTGTAGTAAACCCTGAAGTACCGTATTGATATAATTTATACCGTTTTTTTAAGGTATAGTGTTAAGATGGAGATAAACTGGACAAGATTTTACATAGATAATTATACACCCAATTAAAAACATCTAATAATATTGAATTACTGCTTAGCCTTCTTCCTCTGTCCTTATTTTGCTGTGCCCGACAGGGTCCATATTGCTCTCTTACTTATTATACCATCTATGTAATACATATGGAATGCAATAAAAAATTGAGTATTGAGTATAGATGGGGAAGACCTATTCTATGATACACGGCATAATAACGCACCTCGCAGCTGACAATTTTATTTCATCCGAAAGAAAGTATATTGTATTATTTATTTATTAAACAATAAAGGTTTACCAACAGCTTCTGTAATACAATTAATAATAATTTTAGGTAACAATTATGGACTTAGAGGCCTCGCCCACGGCGACTTTTTGTAGCGATGCTGTCGCGCATGTGTATCGATACAGCCGCGATACTCTCGCTGGCCGCCCAGATTCTGTATCGCTACTATCGCGATGCTGACATCTCCCCAACACCCTTCACTCCGTTCTCCACTTTTCGTTCCCCCGATGTCGTCAGAAACGGTCGTGCGTTTACATCGATACAGGCGCGCGTTTACATCGCTTCTGTCGCACGTTGCAAACGCGACTAACGCGCGATAGTAGCGATGCAGAAGCGCGTTTACAAAACGCGCGACAGCATCGCTACAAAAAGTCGCCGTGGGCGAGCGGCCTTACACAATTCTCAAAAATAAGCGTATCCACTTATTTTGAAAGTTTTACATCATACGCAAAAAAACTCAAACTTGGTGCTTATTCAGGTTTCATTAGTCATCGAAGCTATTAAAATAAAATACAACAACTTGAAGTTACTTATTCACACAATTTATATAGGTACAAATATCAATCGTCCAGCTCAAACAACTAAACGTTTCTGCATCTATTGTTTTAACAGCTGCATTAGTCACTGAGAGGAATCTATCGGAAATTCGCCTAGAAAGACTTACAACCTAACGTATTTGCTACCGATTCAACTACATATTGGTCAGTAAATTCGGAAACTGACGTCAGGATCGGTCCCGAAATCGTGCAAAAAGGAGTTTATTTGTTAGGAAATAGCCAGCGGTGGAATAGAAGTTTCGGAATGTTCTTTCGTATATAGTGTCGGTTCCTACATGAGATTCGTTAATGAAGAGAATAAGTTAGTCAGCAAGTTTTCGCATAATCAGCCTATAATGTTCCCACTGCTGGGACATAGGCTTCCTCTTGGTGAGAGGAGTGGGCCGTAATCCACCACGCGGGCCCAGTGCGGGTTGATAAATGCTGTTCCATACATTTTAACCGCGTAGGTATTGCAGTTTTCTATAAAAACAGCAGATTTTAAAAAAAAATAACCGACGAAAATTTTCAACTCAGGGCGTTCTGAATCACGTACTTAATCCATGACAACAGTTTTTGCGTCGATGTCCCTGACACCCCGTATATACCTAGGTACTACAAAAACTTGTGTGCCTCTTCCCCTTCACAGACAGAAACGAAAAAATTCCATACATTTAAAAGTAGGTAGGTAGGTTCTTTAAGGAATTAGTAAAAGTATTCCACACCATATTTACCAACGAGTTCAATATAATGCATTTTTAACGATACACTATTGCAGTCAGACGGTGATCGTTCATCATAACTGAATAGCCGTGCACCCATTAAACCTTTTTCACGTGTCGTTAACCTCACAAAAATATTTTTGCAGGAGATTTCAGGCTGAAAATGCGCTTTATGGAGTGCAGAAAGAAAATGGACGGCCGAGCGGGTCAAAAGGGTGGGAAACGGAACTTTTACATCCGCTCCAAGAATTTGTTCAACGTTTTAGCATAAGATTTTTATTTTACATCGTGAGGAAGGTGCGTTGTAAGGAATAAGATAGTTCACGTCTGTGGGTCTCGTGAAAGTGGATTATGTCAAGGCAGGTCATATTCAGCAGCAGGGATCAAATCCAAAAACCGAGATAAACCGATTTTCACAAATGCCTCTACTTTCTCTATAGTATTTCCACCAGTCAGTCATATTCAAAAATAGTTCAACCAAACTTCAGTGAAAATCGTTTACAAAAACATTCTGTCCTCCGATCCGATTGATGGCGCAAAGTTTAATGCAAAAGTCATTGGAAAGGAAATAAAGCCGAATCAATTTGGGATGGAAAGTGAAAAATAAATCGCAGGTACAGCTGCCCCACATTGCCGTAACTCGATACCGGCATGCCCCGAGCGGTGCTCTGACCGAAATGTTCACATTATCGGGAATATCCGGAATATCCGGAATATACGGTGCACGCGATGTATCTGTTGGACTTAGACGTGACAACAGCCAACTTTGCTTGCACTCGGCGAAAACTGCCCTCATGGGGAAAAGCTTTTTTGTATGGCCCCGAAAATATTCAACAAAATACCACAGTCATATAGAGAGCTATGGAAACAAATAAATTTAAAAACGAGATTCGAAATATATTAACAGACAAGTGTTATTAAAATATAAATAACTTTTTGATAGATACCTTTTAACATGCTTGAACATGTTAAAAGGTATCTATAATGAATTTTAATGAACCAATATAGTATTTGCTTTATTGAATTAATTATTTGTTTGTTATATTAAAAAAAAAACGCCTCGTCAAGGAAACCATGAGCGGACTTTTTACCTACATATATAAGATCTTGCTTGCTCGATTTGTATGTTTGACAAATAAATTATCTCTTATCTTATCTACAAAAGCAAATATACAATACAACAACAAAAATATCAAGAAGGGAAGAACAGGAAGGAACTTATGATTACAATATTTACCAACTGCAGTCATTGCAAGCATAGTCTTCTGAACATTTATCCAAGTAATGAAAAGCCCTTGCCAATTCTCCAAAAGAAGTAAAAAAAAAAGGTTTTATTTGCCAAATCAATATAACAACTTTGCACCAAGCACAATTCCAGTAAGGTACAAATAAGCAGTAAAGGTAGGTAATTTTTTTTTGTTTGTTATATATCGGTAGGTACATATTATGGTTGTCAGTAGTCAAGTAGTTGTTGCACTGTCTAGTGAATACAAACGATTATTAATACGGTAGCGTTGAGATTAGCACATAAGAGGAAGCTGATATCTGCTAACACAAATAAACTAGCCTTTTACGACACCCGTGGGAAGAAGTCTTCTGTGCCACACTCGGCCAACAAATTCTAGCTACCTACAATCTTTTACAACATAAACAATAAAAAACTATTTTGACTTATATACTCTCAACTATAAATTCATTAAACGCGTTTACGATTTTATATAAACTGGGTCAACTCTTATTCTTATTTTTTTGCAGAAAACAATTCGAAGCGAACAAATATAAATTCAGGGCAGATTGAGTGATTCATCAAATGTATAATAAAAGCTTGCACCTACGCTAGAAGTACGGTAAACAGCACAAACTGAACTACAAAATCCGCGCTTACAACTAAAGTGCTACAAGGATCTTTTGGCGCCTGAGTGACATTGACAGGGGGGCGTTGTTGGTAAACATTTGTAAAATAGTCACAGATTTTTTTTTGAAAAATCAAGATTGTGGCGTTAGTTCCGATTTTGGCCACACGCCAAAAGAACTTTGAGCGTCGTACGAAATAAATCCGCTGTCAAAGTCAAATTACCATGGACTGACGTGCTGTTGTCTGTACAGAAACTGACGAATTCACAAGTTTTCTCATAGCGTTGAACTCCATGGAGGTTAAACAAACATTTTTTGAAGATACAGTGACTCATATAACTGCATTTGATGATAAATAGCCCAACATTTCGTCGGACAATGATCTGAAACCCAGTTACGTTCCGGAAACAAGTTCTTTCAGATAGATAGGGTTACATTTTACAGTGGATACGATGGAACGTTTGAACATTATTGGATGTGTCTTACAAACGTTCATGTTTGAACTAAACCAGATAGGTAATACCAACATTTATTTCCAAAGGTTTGTAACTAAGGCACATTTTGTTGAAAAAATATGATTTATGCGATCTGTTCTTGACACAGTAGGGTTCGTTATATACCAGCTAAGTACATAGCCACCACAGCTCTCTTTCTCGGATCGTAACGCAAAAACCCTCAACAACGTACATAACTCCATATCTTCAAGAAACCATAAAACAAACAAGGGTTATTAAACTCACACACGAAATAACACTCTGGGGTTGCTAGGTTCGCCGGAACATAATATGGCTGATCCGTTGTGGCTCCCATGGGCGCAGTACGGGAATCCGAACCCTAAGAGGGCTGTAACCGAACTGACCCTAAAACGATTTGTGTAAATTAGACAAACACAAAACAATCAGTTAAGCCGGACACTGATTAATAGATATTTTACTTTTGGATGTCAAAAAACACGTGTGAGTGTATATTGTGTTTGAGCCCATGGGTTTGTTAGAGAGCTGACAAATATTAAGGACCAAGTCAAACCCTCAGATTTTCTCTTTCACACATGGCTTCGTTAAGTACGTGTCATAAAGGGCTATTAACGCCTGTTAGGCATCATCATTAATGTGTTAGTAAAGATGCTGACATGCCGATAAGATAATGCGGGATGACTTAATATTCTGTGTGGTCCCTGAATACATTTAGGTCACGCAAGTCTTTGTGCAAGTGTGGCAAGAGGCTATTTAAGGCACCGTCACATTATATCACTGAAAATCAGCGCTGTGCTCTAGGTCCCCATAGCACAGCATCATGCTGAGTAGAAGCCTTCTTGTCACAGTCATGACGTGCCAGCAGCTGCCGACTATTTCTATTTTGTGCTCGTGATTATATTCAAATCTATTATGTTTTATTGTTCTACTTGAGTTAATTATCTTTTGTATGCACGTATTTCTGTGACAAAGAAACTTGTTTATCTTTCTTTATATCCGATATATTTTTAGTCCAGGATATATCGACGTTTTGTAGCAAGATTTTGGGACCTCAATTGCCTTGGAATATCCAGTTGATAGTCCACAAAAATGTAAGCACAGAAGAGTACTGGCAGACAAATATCTAGTCCATGAAATACCACAAGTGAATCTGTATTGTTCCCACACTAGTTTTTAGAGTCAATGGAGGTCAATATTTAATGGGGTGCTGATTTAATCAGTATGAGACACAACTATTAATAGTGTTTCAAGTCGATCAACATAGGAATTGCCTTTTCGAATGCTACAACAAGAATACGTACAATTTTACTAAAGGGGTATGAGCTTAGGTAGCCCGCGAAATTCAAATTCTCTTATGTTTTTGTAATTTTCCGGTCAGTGTCACGTTGTATGTTGATTAAAATATGATTCACGATCGTAATAAATATGGCTTTACAGAATTATAAGCATTAGAATCAGCAATAAAACTCCTTAAGTCAGAATTAGCCTCAAATGTCAATGAAATAGTCATTCAATAGGGTAATATGAACTTAGAGAGTTTTATTTATGATTATAATTCTATAAATAAATATTTGATATGGCTACAAATCATATTTCGATCAAAAAGAAAGAAAGAAAAAGTATTTATTGAGACTCGCACAGGAAATCACACATTAAACTAAAAACACACTAAACATAAATAAAAAACAAAGTAACATTAAAATTTAAAGAACTAAGTCCTATACGAGGTCAAAAGGCTCCTATCACAGCATGATGCCGCGACATTAAAAAAAAAAAAAATGTCGCAGCGCTGGTATTCTGATAGGGCCCGCAACATACAACCTAGAAAGAAAATACGTTTATTTGCGGTACACAGGACGCAAAGAAAGAACAAAACACGAAAATAAACAATTTTAACTAGTAACCTGATCAAAATACATCTGTAAATTGCAAAAAACGTAAGAAAAATTGAATTTCGCGGGCTACCCTGACGCTTTCGCCTTAACTAAGCTCCTTTTCCGCCAACGGAAGCTGAAATCCTCGCTACTAATTAGGAAAGATAATAATGCAAAAGGAAATAAAACGGTAGCGGTAAAACCAGGAACTATTCAATGAGAATTTTTGTTCCCATGTCTTTGTTTTACTACTAGCAGCATTAAGCACATAATCCTAGGAAGTGCTGCAATGTCACGTATACAAGAGTTCAGAGCTTTCTTTATCTTAAAGATACACACAAATAACGGCTAATTAGGAGCTCGTTTGATGCCATAAGGAAGATGGGAAGTATGGATGCGATAAACCCAAGAACAGGAAAATACATTAAGCTGCCCAAATCTGTAGAATCTTACTAGGGAGGAAGAGAAAAATATAGATAACTATGAGATTTGTGAAATCGACCATAACATTGTATAATTAGTTTCAATATGAAATGCTTTGAGTTATGAAGTTATTCCAATCAACAAACAACTGTAGATAGTCGTCAGATGGAAAATTTTATTGTGGTATTTGATAAAGTTAACTTTAATCGTGAACTTGATGTAGTAACACCTAAAGTACATAAATAGCAGTAGTAGTAAAAATGATACTCCATATATAGCACAAAATATCTCAAACAGAGAAACTATGTGTCATATGATTCAGAAACAAATAGATAGCAAGTTACAAAGGTATTCAAACCACATTTTGGTGTCATTTTCAATAGAGGAGTATTCGCGTGTCACTCTTCGTAATAATAACATCGCTGCGCTAGGCCTAATCTTCGCACGAAGAAATATTTGCTGTGTCAACAACATATGAATTGTCGTTGGCAGTGAGTGTAGAAAAGATGGGCTTAGAAGGACAGCTCTAACTCAGTCTTGTTGGAGTTTTCTGAACAAAAATCGAAGTAACAACAAAGCCATCGGGGTCAAGCACTCATGCAACTTTGACAGACTATCCAATCAATAAGTTTTTCAATCATCACCATGTAATTAGTACCTATTAGAATAGTTTCCTCTATCGTCAAAACAAAACACGCATTTTTATTAGCCAAGCCTGCCAAGGAAGGGTTATGTATTTTTTAATTGTTGATTTGGAATACTTATTTAATATTAGGTCTTTACCTATGAAATTGCCGGTCTGCAGTACTGGCCATTTCAAATCAAAATAATTTTTGTTTGGCTAAGAATTCTAATTTCAAATTAATTTTATTTTAAAAACATGGATTTTTTTTTCCAAAAGTAGTCATTTGTTTATTGATTAGTGTTACATTTTCATCGCATTTCAATCTTTTTCGTCATCATGGATACGTTAAAAATTCGAGTAATTATGGAATATGAGTACCGACGTGGCAGCAACGCGGCACAAGCGGCACGCAACATCAACGACGTTTACGGAGCTATCACTTCAAACCAACGCACCACCTGTTATTGGTTTGCTCGCTTCCGTTCTGGAAATTTCGACCTGAAAAATTAACCTCGCGGTCGTCCGAAGACTGGTCGACAATGACGAATTAAAGGCGATTGTGGAAGCTGATGATACACAATCTACGGCTGAATTAGCAGCAGCTTTCGACGTTAGCGTCAAAACAATATTAATCCATTTGCGTCAAATTGGCAAGGTAAAAAAGCTTGACAAATGGGTGCTCCACGAACTCAATGATCGCCAGCGCAAAGTACGCGTCGAGACGTGCCTTGCACTGCTCAACAGACACACAAATGAAGGAATTTTGAACCGCATTGTTACCTGCGATGAAAAATGGATTCTGTTTGATAACCGCAAGCGCTCAGCATGTTGGTTGGATCCTGGTTCAGCACCTAAACAATGCCCTAAACGAAAACTTACCCCTAGAAAAGTGATGGTCACTGTTTGGTGGTCTAGCGCCGGTGTGATTCATCACAGCTTCTTAACAAACGGGGTGAGCATTACTGCAGATTTGTACTGTGAAGAACTGAACACAATGATGGAGAAGCTGGCACATCTCCAACCAGCATTGGTCAATCGCTCGTCTCCGCTGCTACTGCACGACAACGCGCGACCTCATACTGCACAGCAGACGGTCTCCAAGTTGCAAGAACTGGGGTTGGAACCTCTCCGTCATCCGCCCTACTCACCAGACCTTGCGCCTACAGACTACTACTTTTTCCAGAATTTGGATAACTTCTTGGCGGGAAAAAAATTCAATACCCGAGAGGCAGTACAAAATGCCTTTGAAGAATTTGTTGCCTCCCGTCCAGCTGATTTCTTTAAGAAGGGCATCAATAAACTGCCACTGCGTTGGCAAAGATGCATTGATTGCATGGGTGATTACTTCGATTAATACAAATAAAAAATACATGAAAAAAAAATCGTTTAAATTTTTTCATACAAAACGGCAATTTCATAGGTAAAGACCTATTATTTATTTTCTACACTAATATTATAAAGAGATAAGATTTGTATTTTTGTTTGTAATGAATAAACTCAAAAACTACAGGACCGATTAAAAAATAATCACCAGTAGAATGCTATCTAATCACTGAGTAACATAGGCTATACTTTATAAAGATATCAAGCGGGCGAAACCGCTGGCGGAAACTAGTAATAAATATCTAGAAAATATGTATTTTAAAAACCGTTCATAGTGACTAATTCACCCAATATCAAATTGGTACTTTGACCGAATTCCTGTCCTGCATGCTCACAAAACATCGTGGTTAAACAAACCAGCATGTCCTAGAACCAAAAGATCGAAGACCTAAGACATCGACCAACCCGCACTGTGCGTGGTAAATTATGGCCCAGCCGTGTCATAAAAAGGAGGCCTGTGTCCCAGCAGTGGGAATGTTAAATACTGATTATGTTATCTATGCTTCTTCGAGCAATGAAATCAAAACGAATTATTGTTTTGATTTGATTGGTTGGGTGGCTCGATATTGGAGTCCGGGAGTGTAAATACCTTCCCCTGCACTTTTTGTATACCTAGAAGTCTAACTTTTTAAATGGTCGTGAATTCAAATTCGGAACAATGACGAAAAAAAATGATGGCCAATATGTCGGCATCAAAACTGCATAAAACTTTTTCTTTGACTCTGACTTCGAGTCCGGAAGCGGATTATCGTAGTTTTATTACCGTGGTCTTTCTGTCTCCATATTTATTGTAACGCGTGTCAACGTTTAAATTACTTATCAAACGCTTGTGTTAAAGCATTACGTAGTTAGTAAATGAACACAGTGTATATTGTAACTAGGTAGAATAATATTTGAGTTGGTTGTTTGATTTGTAAGACTCCTAGTCCTAAATTGAGATTACATAGTTATTGTACGGTAAGGATATTTTATACAGAAAATAGAACAGGCTGAAAACCGCTAGTGAAACTGTTGATATCGTCATATTTTTTTTGTTTATCGGGCACATTTATAAATACATAATAGTACTATTGCGAAAAAAATCCACTCAAAAACAGTTTAAAAGTTCCAACATTAATATTCATCCTTGCAGAGATGTACCATCGAAGAAGTTCATATCTAACCACGCGCCAGCGCTGGGCGACTATAGCACCGGGCCGGTAACAGATGTGGTCATCGTGTTCACGGGATTTTGTTTTGAAACTGGTTAGATATGAACTTCTTTGATGGTACATTCAAATTTCATGCTTCAGAGTTAAATAATACCTGTGCAGGTCAAGCTATCATTCCATCAGGTCTGGCTCTATACTCTCGCAAACTTATCAAACTTATAGAGAACTACTTTATTAAAAGTAGCCATCAAACTTTATGCCAAGCTCTTACGTCAGCTAATTGCAGAGAAACAGCAAAATTAACGAAATAAAGGGACTCTTTAAGAGCTTGACGTCATACTTAGAGGTAGTAATTAAAATCTTCTTTGGGACTACTCAGTGATTCTGAGTATCAAAGCTTTGAGGTGCTTTTTGTAGCAGCGTTTTTAGTTAAAAAAATGCCCTGTGAAAACCCTCTTTACAGTCTCTACCTTGAAAGCTGATGAGGCCTATCTACTTATGGCCCTGTTAGGTATGGGCATTATTTCACGTCACTAGTTACAATAACTGGCTACGGGGCATGTAGCCAAATAGCTAGTTTCGAGTCAAACTGAGAACACGTTATTTGACAATTTCGATACTGTATCGAAATGTAACTACTTACAAAATAACCGTCCTAAGCCTGAATAAAGGAAAAAAGAAAAGTTTATTTGTGTTAGTATTACGTTAATGATGTAGCATATGCGTATGTAGCTACAAAAATGTATTCGTTCCAATAACTTAAAGCTTGTAACGTATTACGTAGGTAATCATCTATATTTTCGTTTCGCAAATAACTGTAACACTTCGATAGAATCACCATGTTGAATCACCGAATAGAATTTCAAAAAATAACTAGTTACTAAAATCACGAGTTTTCAAAACAGGTGATGCCTTTGAAGTCACTAATTACGTTACGTTTCGCGAAAATCACGTAACGACCCACCCCTAGGTCCTATCGACTAATAATTGCTTTCTTAAGAAAAGTTTCAAAAGGTACTTAAAAGTTATATGTCCTATCTTTATCTATTTTAGTGTTTATTCTACTATTCATTTTGATGCCGTTTATTTTAATTTGTTTATACATAGTTAAGGTTAGTATATTTTTATTTTAATAGTTTGTTATTTAGTTTAGTTTAATATTATAAGACAAAGTCGCTTTTCGCGTTTGTCTGTATGACCCGTTGTTCTTCTAAAATACGCAACGAATTTTGATGAGGTTTTCAACACAATTTAGAGAATATATTCCGGAAGGTTCCGTGTATAATACATTAATATTAAACTTATAAATAATGAAGAAATCTCGATGTTTTGTCAAGTCGTCGAAAACCTTGCGAAGCAGGCGCGGGTCGCTAGTAAATAATAAAATAAATATAATTAATACTATCCACAGGTGTGATGATCAAATTAAGTTTGGCACACCTTGTACCAATCCAAATGACTATCAGCAACGTTTCGTGGGAGGCCTTTATTCATTGGTTGGGTTTCATACGCTGACGAAAGAATAACCAAACTATCTCAGATATTAAACAATGCATCTTCTGATAACACAACGCCCTTATTAACAGCAAACTATCAGATCATTGACCCCAAAACATTTCACCTAATTCCCATCCTATGGTAACAATGTCCCATGTGTTCTAAAGTATCATGATACCCTTTGAACCGAGAGATTTCGTCTGTCGACCCATTTATCATGTTAAATGGTGTAACAGCGCACATAACGTTTAATTGTCCAAATTGATATCACAACGCATTGTACGCTTTTCATTAGGATTAAATTGAAATTGGGAGAATATATTTGCATGGTCAGTTTGCCTTGTGATTGAGGGTGTACGAGTAGAGTACCTACCTAGTGCAGATTAATTGTAGTTCAGGGGAAATTGGCTACTCTTCAGTACTGATCTTTACCTAGTCTACCTACAGCTCACAGACATTTTTGAAGAGAATTAAGAATATATGAATGAAATTGAACAAATATAGTGTAATGACACGGGAATTATAACCTTAGACAGACTATAGGAAACAAAAACTGTTATGTCAAAGACTCAATTCAAAATTCAATTCAAAATATTTTATTTCACATAAACCTACAAGGGCACTTATGAAACGTCAGAGATGCACGGTTCCGATTGGTCGTTTCCTATGGAGAAGAGGCGGCAAGAAACTCCACGGTTACTCTTTTAAAAGTAAATGGTTTTAACAATTTTTCCAAATTACAGTGTTAAAAGCTTCGATAAACTATACAGGTATGAGAGGACAGTGTAGGCCCATCAACATGTAGCAAGTACTTAGCAAAATATAAAATGGTCCACAGATAATAGTGCAATACAGCATGTTTTCTATATCTGATTCTGTTCAATCTGGTATTATTGTAGCAAAATTATTACAGCATCATGTAATGTTTTCTTTCAAAGTTGGATGAATGAAGTCTGATAAACAAATAGAGTTAGTCAAACAATAGAGTCTTGATTCAAAACCTTTTTTGGAGATTTCATTACTCACTCTTGCTTTACACATTTTTTTTTCTCTTTTTTTATCAAGCTTTTCGCAAATATTCTGATATCTTTCTTCAGACTACAATAGTAAAAAATCCAAAAGATATTTGGAAAATAATATTTTTACGCTCTCATAACAATGAACGTTAAGAAATAATGCTCTTTGTCCATTAGTCGTAATTAGATTCTGGCGAATAGTATCAAATTACTTCGTCACTGTTTTGCTCTGTATTCTAGATGAGACTTCTACAGCTTTAGCAACTTGTAAGCAAGTTTTCTTGTACAGAGAGTAATAACTCTAATTAGTTGTGTCAAACAAGAAATTCGTATCTTCATTTTCGTTCCACGTTTACGACACAATTATATAAGTACTCGTTTGATGAACACTGTGAATTGTTAGCACCTTGGATTTTCGAACTTTCCAGACTGTGACAGTCAACTGACACTTTTTCGCTGGAAAAATGACGGCAGTTCGTAGTCCTGTCCTATGTCACATACATGAAGCTGAAATTGACAGCTCTCCAAACTTTTCCTGAAGAAAGAGAAATTGTAACAGCCACTGACACCTTGACGATAAGTTGCCAGTGAAACAAAAAATCTAATATATTCTATTCGTTGAATCCTACTAATATTAAAATGTGTAGTGATGTTTGGATGTTTGTTGCTAAATCACGCAAAAACGGCTGAACGGATTTGCATGGAATTTGGCACACAGATAGTTTATAACCTGGATTAACATATAGGATATTTTTAATCCCGTACGTACGTAGGTACGTTCCCGAGGAATATTTTCCGTTATTTACGCGCAAGTAAAAGCTAATTGAGAATATAATATGATCTACTAGCAGTGACCTTAATGTTCATATTCCAAGGAGAATGTTCATCGCTTATGTGGATCATAATAGATATAGCCTTTAATTTAACTGTTAATAAAACTGATATAAACAATTGCTATATAGCGCGTTAGGAATAGTGTCACGCGTCAATTAAACACATTTGTAATACAATTCGTTTAGTAGAGACACGAAGGGACGGTTCTGAAGGGTTTGGTCTGCTGTAAATAGTCTTCGAACGAAGATGAGGGCGTTAATTAGGTGTATGGAGGGAAGTCTCGTACTTACTGGCGTATATGCTTAGCTATATAGCCTAAAGGTCCTTAAGTTAATGTAGGTAGTTCGTTGTGTGTTACTTGTGTAAGTGTTAAGTGTTTGGGGAAAGAATATTGTCTCATATTACAAGGAGGTCATGTTTCTTTTTCTTTTTGTCGCAATTATTTTCAGTTATTGTATTCACCTTCTTTTCTCTTTGTCTCCTCTTTACCTACTTTTATGTCTGTTCAAGAAAATTGCAATTCAATGTAGCATCTGCTCATTATTTTGGCTCCATTATCGACATCTACTTTCTAAGTAATATCACTCAATCAAAAAATGTTAGCTCCTATATTTTTTCGTTCTATGAATTTTACCACAATTGATTACCATATTACGGGCCGTACCTTTACCATTTCCTTACAAGATCATTTTATCTGCTAACAATTTTTCATCGGCCCACCTAAACATTAATCAATCTATTCTTATAATAGCCTAATGTAAACAGGCCTACCCTTTTAGCAGGTATTTATTAGGAGTTATTTGCTAACAGCCTTCGTTCCCACGCTGACTAACGGCCTTAGCAGGCGATGTACTAATATTTTCTGTGTAATTGACGCAAATGACACAATCTTGCCTGTGACGTCAGAATTTTCGTCAAGATGACAAGGCAAGGGTAAGAAAATAGAATAACGATTGAATGGAAGAAGTAATTGAATTAAGAACGTAACTTAACATTTTAGGGGTATGAGGAACTGGGTGTATAGTTCACTCATCCACCATAGAAAAGGGAGGATCCTCTGACCAGATGGGTGTCACGTCCGGCGGGCAATTGCCCAGAGGTTGAAGCCGGGAGCTTGTATATATGTCCACCGCGCGGTAAACTCTAATTGCGCGATGCAGGATTTGAGTGACGTCAGGTCTTTGATGCGTAGTTCGCATGTGGCGGTGCAGATGCCGCCACAACATAACATCACGCCTTTGTTCCCTAAGGGTAAGGCAGAGGTGTACTCACCTATAGTACACCCACATTTGGCTAGCTATGTTTAAGTCTCATGTAATAGGACAGGTCCTTACCTGTCCTGTTACATGAGACTACGTATGCGCAATAAAGCTAATATTTTGTTGGTATTGTGCAATAGGGATTCTGACGCCCTTTATGCCTGGAGGCTTCTATTAAGATATTAAGTTCTGTTTACGTTTAGTTTTTATTTCTGCCCGATCATAGTTCTCGATGATTTTGTTTGGTATATTGGCGTGTGCTAACTAACATATGGATAATAATTTAAATTAGGTTAATTATGTTGAATACCATTCTATAGAATCATTTTTTTTTTCTCGAACTTAACAGACAGCTGTGCTGCTGGGGAGTTTGTTGCGCCACTTCTTCTTCCCAGCTAACGCACTAGGAAGTGGTGAAGGGTGGGCGTCTTATATTATTTTGACGTTCGAAAAGTGCTGATTCTCAGCCTAGTTTAAATAATTACTTTTAAATTTTTTGTCTTAAAATATTTTTTTTATCCGTCAGTCAGATTATTACAAAATATTGTTACGTATTTTTTTTTTTTTACGTAATCTAAAGACTACGGCAATACATTGAGTTAAAATGTGGCATGACGTCACTCCCCGGTAGATTTTATACTGACTTGTGACGTAGTGAGCCACCATTTTTTATTAATATGGTAAAGCAACAAATACGTGTCTAATATTTTTTTAATATTTGTGTGACGGACTATATAGAATTTTTTTACCCATTCAACCATTAATAGTTTATTTCCACAAAACGGCACAGGAGTGCCGTGTGGATATTTCAAAGACAAACATCGGAGGCGTCGCTGAGGCATTTTTGACGGAGACAATACAATCATGTGTTTATTAAGGGCAAAGAATTACCTAATGGTGATAATAAGGTCAGAAATGAATTAGTGTGAGTTAGCGAGTCATCTCCATGTGCTTACGGTATTATGGAATTAGGTGAAGATGAAGATACTTTATACATAACACATAAAATAGTGTATTTTTACAGCAACCGTAAATAATCAAAGTAGTGATGTAACACTAATGCGCAATCATAAAATTACATATATCACAATAAGTCATAAGTGTCTCTCTGTCAGTAAGCGGTGACAAGACCATGAAATATAAAAGCTGTGAGTGTTTTGGTTACAGCACTAACACCTACATATTTTCCAATTATATCGTTTAGTATGGAATGTTCCGTAGTAAAATCGTTCATTATAATTTTATGGGCCGAAACATTTTTATGTCTGCAGCATAAAACAACGGCGTAATCTGACGAAATGTAAAAATATATATAAATATATATTTTAATATAAGTACCTACGCCGTGTTGCCATTTACTAAAAATTTATGAAGGCACATTAATGAAAAGCTCGCTGTGACAATGTCGTGTCGTGTTAAGCAAATAGGGTCACGTCAAACCAAAAGATTGTACGAGCAATATGTAAACCAAGCAACAGATTTGAATGACAGTATTCCCTGATACATTATTTTAAGCGAAATACAAAAGCTCTATTCCCCGAACAAGTAATTCCAGTATGCGTGTAGAAAAGATGGCTTCAAGTCTACTAAAATTATTTTAGTGTCTCATAAAGTCTTTCGCAGAATTAGGTACCTTATATTCCCTCAATATATTCTCACTTTTACGTCCCAAAATTTTAGCATACGCTAACTGAAGTGCAGACGACGCGAGATAGACCCTTTATGGTATACGTTAAATAGAGCTTTACGAGAATTTTACGAATGAAAACTGTTTGTACCTGTGACGGATACCTGGAAGCAATATTTTTTTCGTTGTAGGTAGGCACTAACAAGTATCTTAAGAGAACTCGAAATGAGAGCACAATGAGACCTGCCGTGCTATTCTGTAAACATCTCACCGTGAAAACTTTGGGTGAAGTGAGCAGTCAATAGTGTCAATCCCTGTGGAATGACAGCTCACTCCACGCTCACTTCACCTAAGTTTTCACGGTGAGATGGTTACAGAATAGCACTGCTGTCACGGGAACGCGAATACAATCGAGTTGCGGCCGGTTTCGCCATTGATCTTGCAGACACTTCACAATTCCTTATGTCATTTAAGAACATTTTATGAGAGAGGCACGTTTATTTAGTACTAGCTGCGCCCCGCGGTTTCACCCGAAACTTAATCATAAGCATAAGTCTCGATTCCGTGGGAATATTGAGATAAAAAGTATCATATATCCTAATCCAGGCCATGGTCTACCCCATGCCAAATTTCATCGAAATCCGTTTAGCTGTTTTAGCGTGAAAGCGTAACAAACGAACTCATTTTCACATTTATAATATTTGTTAGGATAGTTAGGACTAGCTTCAGACAGAGGCTTCACCCGCCTGATATCTTTATAAATTATAGCCAATATTACTCAGTGATAATATAGCATTCTACTAGTGAAAGAATTATTAAAATCAGTCCTGTAGTTTTTAAGTTTATTCATTACAAACAAAAATACAAATCTTTTCTCTTTATTATATTAGTGTAGACTAGCTAGTAGAGTTTTTTTTTCCTTTATTCCTATTTGCAATCGGTCGTCAGACCATAAGCGAATTTGTTCCATGTCAAATGGAATGGAATTCTATACTTAAATTTAATTTATTTGTATAGCTGCCAGTGAAAGTCCTGTCGAAATCGGTCCAGCCGTTTCGGAGATTAGCCGGAACAAATAGACAGACAGACCGACAGTATTTTTTTTTGTGTTTTTGTTTTATGTACCGTACGAGTATATCCTTTCATATGCATTTAGTAAAAAGCTGTTATTTTGACATTACAAACAGACATTTCAGTTTTATTTATTTGTATAGATTATATCAAGTTCAATTTGTCAGTGTTATAACTTCTCTGGCAATTAAACTCGTTTATACACTATAGATGTTGAGATTGAAGGTCTCTACAAGTTACTGGTCCTTAACTTTGAATAAACCGAACACTCAGAAAATCATCAAGGTAAAAATAGAAACTTAATTGCCTGAGCCAAGAGCTTTAAGTTTACAGTTTGATGGGCCAACTGTCGATTTTACGATGGATACCGAACTAAATCCACTGAGTGATTATGTCCGCAAACTGGCCAAAAAAGCCGAACGCTATAACTCAAACACAACAGTCGTAAAACGACAATGACGTAATCCAGGCCAGTATACCCTGCAGCGCTTTATGGGTGTTTAGTAAAACAGGTCACCGGGATGGAGGTCGTAAAGTGAAGTTTCCTAGATTGGTACAAGTTGGGAGATTTTGCGGCCACAGGATTAGGAGGCGTAAAAGAAAACTTTTTAAGTTCTTAGGAGTCTTTAGGGGTCTTCTTAATAAGATAACATTAATGGGAAATCATTTTGTTTCATACTTATATTATATGCAGCAGTTACGTAATCACGTTCTATGTTCGACTTAATGTATGTTTCTTTTTTGTATGTATGTTCACCGATTTGTCCGTCAAGTGTGGACCGATATTGAAAATTATTTTTTTGTTTGAAAGGGTATGCTCTCGTGGTGGTCCCATTCATAATTTATAAACTTTGCTTGGATACTTTTTGAGTTAGCTTCAATAATACGTATTTTTTCCACTTAATCTATGTGAAACTACTACTTAGATGATATGATCATAAGTTTCTGTCACTGTTATTTACATAGCACGTAGTGGTATTCGAATTTGTGTGGGGTAGGTACCACAACTAACAAGGGAAAAATAAAAACTTATTACAAAAAAAAACAAGGGTCTTCCAAAATAACACTACAAAGTGAAAAATAACTTTAATTTCGAAGTCGGTGGCAAAAGTCGAAAATTCAAAACCAAAGACACCGACTTCCGAAATTAAAGTTATTTTTCACTTTGTAGTGTTATTTTTGGAAAACTGTTGTTTTTTTTTTAATGGATTTTCTATAGGTATAGAAAATCATAGCTCCTACTCAGTCTATTATTTTGTTTGCAGGTCAAAAGGTAGTAAAACATAATAAATAGACTAATTGACACACATTCGTATTTAGTGTGGATAAAACTAGAATGCCTGACCAGCATATGCATGCAACAACAATTTCTGGAATTACAGGTAACCATTCTAAAATGCTTGAGAATATATTGAGGAGGAGAGTATAAATAAACAGACAGCTGGATCCAATAAACTTATTGATGAAGGGCAAACAACTACAGTCGTTTTTATACATGATGATATTCTTTACACTTTGATCCGCATCAACGATCAAATCGAAAGTTACTAAAAGGGTTTTCGTAAACACGAGAATCATAAAACAAAGTCTTTTAAAAACTTTTGCACTTCTTTGTACCAAGCGTGAATTTCGACAGTAGACTTTTTCGTTAGTTTTATAAAACTATTTTTTTTTTATTTTGTACTTTTGACGCCATAAACTTCGATGGTGATATTAATTTTGCGTGTCCCAGAATTGTGTTTAAGCGTTAAGCAAAAAAAAAAATGAATTTCAGCCAAAAAAGTTTATAGGCAAGGCAAGGTTGTTAGTACCTAAGAAGAATTTTGCTTAAAACTAATGTTAGTAACTAAAAAGTAAAAAGAAGAACCTAGACACCGTCTACCCCTGCACAGTAGGCTCATCGGTCTCGCAACACATGGAGTTCAGTGAACCTACTGAGCAGAACAGTATCGCTTCTCTCGCCAATCATCCTTAGGACACTATTCGGGTTCTCCCGTACTCGTCATACTTCCACGCAACTTTTTTACGCATTATTGCGTAGAAGTCATCTACGCTGGCGTCAGTAAACATGATGCTCTGCAACATCGAGAACGTCAAACAGAGCCCTAAACACATTACTATACTGGACGCGCAAGGCATTGTAGGCTTTTTGTGTAAAGTTTGCCCACAGGCCGCTCGTGTAGAACGTCTGACAGAATGCCATGAACATCGTTATTTTAACTAACAGGACCAGTACAACGAGCGAACCCGTGTGCCAACATACCACGCACCGACAACGCCCTGCGCCCCCTCTCAATGTCTAATTCGTCACTCAAATTCTCATTAACATTGTTATTAATGAAGTAGGTAGCTAGGAATTTATTAAGGAATCGTTTTCTAGATGTAAGGGCCTACTTTGCTTTACCAAAGCAGATCAATATTTATATATATATATATATATTCATAATAATCTAGATACCTACTCTAACATTATTTTATAGCGTAACTCTTCATCGTAGTCTTGCTTATTTTTGTTAGTTGAACTGGAACTACGAAATGTAAAAGTGACAAAATACCATCCTTATGGCCACATAGGATTTTGAATATTATTTATCGCTGAAAAGAAAGTGTCACGTACCGTCGAAGAAGTTCATATCTAACCACCGTAAGGACTATTCTTGCTTGCAGCGCTCGGCGACTATAGAATCGGGCCGGTAACAGATGTGGTCATAATTTTGTTTTGAAACTGGTTAAATATGAACTTCTTTGATGGTACCTAGTAGTTTTATGACTGCCATCCCATAAAAAAAGTAATACTCCTAGTTTAGTAGGTAGTAAGTATGTGCAAAATGTCAAGTATCGTTTTATTTTCTTTATTCAGGTGAATTACGTCATTGCTCAGACAAGAGAACCGTTGTTTCAAAATTTGCTAAACCCGAATCTCTCTAGGACCTAGGTGCTTCACTTTGACTATTCCTTCAGGACAACTACTTAGATCAAATATTTCGACAATCAGATGAAAGGATCTCTGTAAGGTAACTTTTCGCTTCACTTCAGTAGCAATTGTAGGTACTCCGCCAGTTACAATCCGAGCATCGTTGACCCATGTTACTGCTTGACCTACTCCCTTTTTGTTTCCAGTCTACAACTTTTCTCTGCGGCCGTAATTAGCTTCGGTTAGCATCGTTAAGTAGTCGCTTATTAATGGTAATAATGTGATGATTTGAAGATGGTTATGTTAATTAGGTGCAATGTGCTAGCTAATTGTCCAGACCCTGTTGGAAATTTTATTTAATTTGATAGTGGCTTGCAGAATTTTTACGAAGCTTGTTTGATTAATTATTTATTTTGTTAGTATAATTTCTATTCAAATTCCATGATCACATTCCTAGACAGGTAGGTACCTACATTTCATAATGCTCTCTCTCTCTCTCTATACTTTGTTCAAAACCAAACACCCTTGAACACAAACATTGTTTACAACTTCACAAGTTCTAACAGACCACGTTGCGTAACATTTAATTTTAACCAGATTATGTTCACAGATTCTCGGTAACTGCACGTTACGGATATTTATTAACTGATAGTTAACCCGTTGGACCGTTTTCACGTGTTGTCTAACCATTGCGTTAGTATTTATTTATGTTTTGTGTATTTTGTTTACAGTACGGCGCGGGGGAAGAACGTGGAGAACTGCTGTTTCGTGTGTAACATAGCCTATAATATAGGGCACATGCTATTGTCGTGTTTGTAACGGATCTTGTTTGTGTTACTCATATTTTTCTGGGCTGGTTTGTTTTTATGGTGCATAATGTTCAATATTTTTTATCTTGGGCTTAAAATTGTATGGGCCTAAAGCGTACCGGCCTTATAACGGTGTATCATTATTAATATTTCTTATGAATGGAATGGTTGGTGAAACTTATAACTGATAACCATAATTTAAAAGTTCTTTGCTAGGAATCTAATAAAAGACTAAGGGCGAATTTCGACTGTGAAACTGAACGTGATCAGCTCATCTGGATTCCATTCAAGAGCTGTCAGTGTCAATATTCCACAACAATGATGATACTGACAGCTCCTGAACTTGTGTGGGTGTGCTGATCGTGTTCATTGGTAAAATTCGCCCTAAGGACCAAAAATTGTACAGAAATCAATAATCATCTGTCTAATAATATGTTATACACGCTCGCCTTTTATTCTCCAACAATGTAAACAAAATTCTAAGTACAAAATAAATTAGTAATTAATTTTATCTGTCAGTTGCCAGAACTTGATTCCGTTATCTGAACACAAAAGAGACATTGTCGGTGGCTACTGGTAAAAACTCTTATCGCTTCACAAGCGTGTTATCATGGACAAACTTTTTTCTCTATTCAAACAAATAAGCGGTATGTACTGATATGAGTCATAATGTTAAGTTTTATGTGGAGCACGATGCGCTAGAATAATCATCATTATATTCTTTTCAGGACACAGACAAAGCTTAGCTTTTAGAAAGAAAGAAAAATGCATACCTATATTGGCATTACAAAAAATACACCTTAAAAGTATAAAAACAGAAAACAAATTATTATAATGCCAAAAGGGCCTCAGCTCAGCATAATGCCAGATGTCGATGCCTGTCTTCTTCCCAGCTTAAGCACTAGGAAGTGGTGAAGGGTGGGCGTTTTCGGGGGACTGTCTTATGTAATTTAGACGTTCGAAAAGTGCTGATTCTCAGCCTAGTTTGAATAAATGACTTTGAATTTAGTTTTTTTTTTTTTTTGATGACAACACAAAGTGAGCCACCTGACGCTGATTTTCAGCTGCAACCCACTAGTGCCATACGCTAGAATAATAAACATAGGGAAGTGTCTGTCCGTTATAAGAAATAATTTAAAGATAGTATAAAAAATAAAATAAAATAAAACTCATATACGATCAAATACAATTTTGTGACATACATGCGTTGTGTTGTGATTAATGAGAAACTTAACTAAACTAAATAGGTACCCAATATCTGTGTATATCCTACATAAAATAATAAATCTATTATCTATAAATAGAAAGTACTTACCTTCAATGCAAAATCGTAACAGTACAATTTTATATTTCGAAGTAAGTTGTCAATGGGACTTTTGTTTGAAGTTGCTCGCAAAGAATAGACACGAACTCTAATCATGGGTTTACCACAGTATAAATATGAAACAGTATTACGTCTTCATTGAAAACGGCCGAAACGACGCGTTTCAAAATCTCAGTGTATATCTATCAGAAATACCAGTGTGCAACAGTCTCGAGTGCGCGGTTGTTACGCACGGACGCGGAAGGTTTATCTACCGAGCGGCCGTAGGTTATTCGTAACAATGATACATCAAAACTAAAAAAACTCAAAGCATTTATTTCAATTAAACCATTTACAGGCACTTTTGAATTGTCAAGGCATCGGTCAGTCAAAAATATGAAGCTAGTTGCCCATTCCAAAGCGTAATAGGTACTTATGGAGAAGAACGGGAAACTCCACGGACACTCTTTTAATAATAAAGTAAATTGATACAAAGTATTGGTTACATCACTCACTTTCGTCACTGCCGAGACGTATCACTGTTACTTTATTATACCGTCTGTGGCCTTAGCAATGACAATTAATTAAGAAATAATGCCTGTACATAAAGGTTGTGCAGTGAACTGCTGATAACAACAGACTTTGATATCATCCACCCGGCAAGCGTGGTGCGAATATACATCATATAATGGCACTATGGCTCTCTTAGTTTTAACTGTCATTGTTAGGGAATTCCAATGTACTACATAACCGAAAGCAAACGGGCTGATCTGAATCACTCCAATGGGTTTTTACAGATTAATATTTTTAGAGTGTGAAGCTTCGTGCAGACCAGCGCGACGCGACTGCGCGACGCGACTTGAACAATACAATTTCTAAGAAAACTTCACGGTATAACAATAACCAGTGTCGCGTCGCGTTGTCGCGTCGCGCTAGTCTGCACGAAGCTTTATGCCTCACAATACGTAAGTTGGTATAGCTCTAAGTTTATATAGCCCATGGCTAAAACCACAGAAAACAGGTCGACGAACTGTTACAAATAATTCACTTTAAAAATTATCATAATGTTCGAAAAATCAGTTCACAGCCCACTTTTCGTATCGTTACCTACTCTCTCTAATCTAGCACTTTAGGACCGAATCGCCAAAGAAGAATACGTAATGATTTCTAACGGCCTTCGTCTTTGAATATTTAACACCAAATAAATAGTTCTCTTTTTCGGTTTAAATAAGAGACAAGATATTTTTGTAGCATTTACTTAAGGAGTGCTAGAAATGCGTCCTCGGGGACATGCCTTCTTACGAGAGCTTTGGACATTTACATATAAATAATGAAAAAAACTTTAATTTCTGAAATAGGTGTTTTTTAGTTTAGAATTGTTGATTTTGCCACCGACTTCCGAAATTAAAGTTGTTTTTTGTGGTGTTTTTTTTTGGTGATTGTTTTTATTTTTCACTTTTAAGTTGTGGAATAACACTCCCTGCTATGTAAATAGAAGTGACAGGAAGTTATTATAACATAATCCACATAGACTAAGTGGGAAAAATACGTATTATTGAAGCTAACTCAAAAACTGCCCAAGCAAAGATAATAAAAAAATTATGCGACCACCGAACAAGTTTCATCTACCAAGCGAAAAAAGAATTTTCAAAATCGGTCCAAATAAAATATCGACAGTCTCAAATTAAAAAATATACAGGCGAACATAGAACGTCCTCCTCTTTGGAAGTCGGTTAATGATTATGACCAAGTAACATCTGACACAATTCGCATACAAGCACAACACACATAATGTAACTTGCAACCCATATGTTGAACAGAATCAGAACAAGCAAATCAATTGTTGCAATCAGCGGCATGCGAAAGAAGAGATTGTGCCTGATGCGCTTGAGCACGCGATGTCAAACTTCATTACAGTCTTGATAACGAAGCCTGATTAACTGAGGGCGTGTTACGTCACCTTACACAATCAGACGAGTGCACGAAGCTTCAATGAGTAGACATTCTTGTACCAAAAAGTGTCTAATACTAACGAATTTTATTTCTGGTCCTTTGCATACAGAAAGACAATAACATTATGAAGAAAAGCCAGGAAATTAAGATTTAATAAGGTCAGCAATGATCGGTACAAATATCAATAAGTATAACAATGTCAATGTCAATGGGATTCAAACATAACTAGCGAAATGTGGGATGTGGGTGAACTATACGTTCACTTCGACATGGCCTCCACACACCGTGCCTCAAGTCAGGGGGTCTACTGCCTAAGCGAAATCCGTAGTTACCACCGAAGTTACGGACGCTTTGTACTCCGTCTCACTTATGGTATGTCCGTAAGTGAGACGGAGTAGCTACTTAGAGCCCGTAACTTCGGCCGATACTACGGATTTCGCTTAGGGAGTATACCCCCAGACCCACTTAGTACGGATAACGAGTTTGCTACCGTCGTTTGTTTCGTATGTTTGTTTGTGCGGTATGGGAGAGCGGGAAGGGAGGAAATGGCCATCTCGAAGTGAACGGCTGGTACTATAGGTAAACCTCTCCCTAACCCTTCGGGAAATACGAGCGTGATGTTATGTGTTGTACAACAATTTAAGAGAAGCAGAACACTATTAAGAAATCTCTGGTGAACAAATCTAATAGAAATGACAAAAAATTTAAGAGCGCACCGAGCTTTTGTCGCTAATGAATAGGATGGGTGGAATAAAGAATGGGCGGTTCGCGCGCTAATTTAGGTATTTCTTTCGTATTATTAAAACAATTTAAAGACATTTAAAAAATGTAAAATGTACACGTTATAGAAAACATATAGTTTTGTTATTATTAATGACCTTCCGTGAAGTATTAACGCTGTACTATTATTTGTTTTTTTTTAGATTACTTTGGTTTTTTTTTCATACAAGTAATCGTGTTTCCAAAGTGTACGATTTATGGGTTTAAGTGTCACTAACGAGACACAATAGAATTGTTATTGTTATCGACTTCATAAGGCAAATCGACTATTCGAGGCTGGGTCGGTTCGGTCCGGGTCGAGTTGAGCGGTTATAGAGTGAATCCTTAAAATATCTTACATATTAATTGTATAACTAAAAGTTAAGTAATAACAATGCAGCAAGGGATCAAAAGAAAGCATTTTTTTCGCAATTACGTATCGTTCACTCGGTGCGCTCTTTAAAGTACAAATACTTTCACAGTCAAGAAAAGCAATCAAACCAACTACAAAGTTTTTCAAAACTTTTAAAATCAATTTTTTAATTGTATCAATAAGCTTCGACTTCACATTTTTCAAAGTAATTTTCTTGAAGCTACAATAAATGATAACTTTGTTTCGAATAAAAATCAGACCACAAATAAATAAGTGATACGCCAACGACTTCAGTGACTACTAAATAGCGTCTTAAATGCATCCCGAAAGATTCTTTGAAATGCAAGCTAGCGCGAAAAAAATGTTTCTGTGCAAGTCTTTCATTTAAAATATACTTAAACGATGCTCAGTGAAAGCACTTCCTGTATTTACTCAAGCGTTTACTTTCAGTAAAAATATACTGACGAAAGGAAGGGTCGGAACTCGGAGTTGTAAGACAAACTGGGGCGATGCATGTAGGTCATGTGGTCGCAGGTTAAATTATGCATATAACTGCAGCGGCTGTCGATAACTCGGTACTGGCCGGGATAAATTGGATGAAGTCCGTCTTTCAAGCAAAAAGGGCGCTTTATATCAGGGAAAATGCCAACAGTAGAATCAAAAAGGATATTTTTAATATGGAAAATTGATTTTCGGCCAAGATTATCATGTTCAGTTTCAAAGCAATACCTTTCTTTGTTATACTTAGTTTGAAAAAACTTTACTTACGTAAATACTGCTAAAGCACAACTTAAGGCCCCATTCACTAAATTACGGCAGTTGAAAAGTTGATAAAGTGCACTACACAAAGCACTTTTCTCCAATCTGGTTTCATGACTTGCGTAAAATTAAAAGGAGCGAAGGACGTGCTTCTATTGTTCAAAATGAATTGCCAGCTAAATCTTTTATGTATTTGGATGAGAATTTATGAGGCGAATATCGAAATACTCCATTATGCCCAATCTGGGAGTGGCCTCCATCGACTGTTACTGGCTAAGATGACGGTGATGTCCATTTAGACTATAAATTAGAACCACATTTACCGTTAAACTTGGCTATTGATGGCCTTGCAATTAATTCAAAGTCTTTAGCTTACCATCCGTCTATGCCGAAACTCAGCACAATCAAAAAGATAGATAGTCCTAGTTTGCAGAATTCCTTCCCACGGGATATTTACGAGCTAGCGATATCCCGGAACTATTCGACAAGCGGAATTTTAAACAGAATAACTAAGGTAATAAAATTGTAGCGTTCCATGTTGTACATAACTTTTTATATATTCTAACACTATTGTAATGAAACGGGTCTCTTTGTGAGATTCTTTGCAGTAGCGTGGTTTCAGTGTTCAGGGGAACTCCACAATTTCAGGAGTTCCGTAGCTTTGTCCCGTTATTTTAATGAAATAAACGTTTGTTTTAACTTTGTTATGAGCAGGTATATGTTACGATTTGTGATATTTTCTGTTTTATCAAGAGGTTTCATGATCTTTATAAACATACATGTACCAGCGAAGAAGTTCATATCTAACCACTGCAAGGGCTATTCTTGCTTGCAGCGCTCGGCAGCTATTAGCACCGGGCCGGTAACAGATGTGGTCATAGTGTTCACGGGATTTTGTTTTGAAACTGGTTAGATATGAAATTCTTTGATGGTACATATACTATGTCGTGTTTACTCTTAAAAATATATCATTCCATTGGTTTTCTTTTATCGCACTTTACACTTTTGACTTGATTTCTTTATCTGCTGTATATTATATTGTATGCCTTTTAGTCTGTGCTAAATAAATGTATTTTCTTTCTTTTATTGTCTTTCCTTCTGTCTTCTTTATATGATACTTATTTCAAATAAGTAACATTATATGTTTCTGTCTCATATGATACTGTTAAAGCTTTCTAGATTACCACAATAAATGTGACCTACGCTAGAAAATAAGACACTGCAGTCGCCGAGCTAAGACACACGACGGAAATTAAAGTTTAGAGAACATTTCACTCATAATATCATCCTATTTTATTTCGCCCCTCCTACAAACAGCCTCACTCGTGAAAACTTTCAATTTGAGGAAAATTCGCCACTTATTTTTATGCAAAACTAACGTTGGTAATATATGAAACTCATCTGCTGCATTTTTGGGCTCCTATTACGGTAGGTACGAAAAATATTTCCTTGAGTGTCGTAAAAGGCGACTGAAATTTGTAGCTAGCGAATCGGCTGTAGTTTGCAAACATGCAAAAGAACAAAACCTTCGATTAGGTACTTTGAGTAGCGATTATGGAAAGCTACCAAACTCTATAGCTCATACGGTGTTTATTTTTCTGGTTGATTGTGCAATATACGTTTAAAGTTTAATCGTTTTTGTCTAAGAAGATGCCGTATACAAAGAAATAAATGACATAAAGTATAAATTTCTTCAACTTCATCTTTGTAATATAAAATGATGTCAAACTCGAAGTCAATGTCAAATAATTTATTTCAATTAGGCACTAAGGCACTTTTAAACGTAAAATTTACAAAATAAAAAATATGAGTATGTATGTATCAATTATATAGCATTTATCCGTGTATCTTTTATAGTATATTGAACTTATATACCTTTTATTTGCACCAAGGACAACCCCAATTTATGTCCAGAAGATCACTGTCCATTCCAAGGTTGCCTGGAAGAGATCGCAGTAAGCGATAAGGCCGCCCATTGTATATTTTGTAGTGTATTACTTTTTCTTTATGTAATGTATAAGCTGGTGTATAATAAAGTATATATAAATAAAGAAATAAATTAAATAATTATAGTCGCCCTTTCCAAAAGGATGACGCCATGATGCCGAAAGCCAGGACAGCAGTGCACCATTGTTGGTTACAAATGAAACCAAAAATAACCATACACAACATTATAGCTCATTAAAATTAAATGGATTGTAGGCAAGGTGCCCGAACAATCGCTTGAAGCACTTGAACCGTCTAGGAGGAGTGCCGCGTGGGATACGAGCTATTCGACACACAAGTAGTTCAAGTATTCACTATCACTACGAATAAACAGGTACAGAAGAACCATAGTTTTCATTGAAAGGTTGGAAGAGAGAGTTTCACCTATGCATGACTTGGGCATGGGAGGCCGTCACTTCCTTCTGCGAAGCAATAATGCTCGCGAAGGAGGAGGCGGAGCGCGCGAGGGAGAGATTTGCGCTTTCGCGCCCCTAGTCGCCGCAGGAGACGCCCCGGGCGTCGAGACTCGCGAGCCGACTTCCGGCCACCGTAGGCGCGGGCTTGAGGACGGTGAGCAATGGGTAGCTCGCCGTCCGATAGGGACCAGGCCCGGGTCGACAGCGCGTTGTGTTTCACGCGCGCCTCAAAGAGATGTCAGCATCAACTAACGGGGTCCGTAAGGGCCAATGCCTGCCAGGGTTGCGAGTTTGTCCGAAAGGGATATCGCGACCCCGACACACAGGCAACGGAAGGAACACGGGTGGGTTTTAGTCAGTAAAAGTCTGACACACCCTCCCGCTCCGCCCAGAGCGGGAGAAGTTATTTGATAATTTCCCACCCTCAACAAAATAAAATAAAGGATACTAACTATGAACGAGTGCATTTTTCAAGTGTCGTTTTATGACCGAGCCTTGGACATTGCACTCGTTCATAGTTAGTATGTTTCAATCTATATATATAAAAATGAATTGCTGTTCGTTAGTCTCGCTAAAACTCGAGAACGGCTGAACGGATTTATCTTATCTTGGTCTTGAATTATTCGTGGAGGTCTAGGGAAGGTTTAAAAGGTGAGAAAAATTCGAATAATTGCCGGAAAAACCGTAAAAACAGCCCTTTTCTTTTTCTCATACAAACGTTTTCTAACTAAAACGTTGAGTCAATTTGAGCTCTATTGCTATTATATAAAGTTCATATCAAATTACAAGCACTCACTGTTGTTTAAGCAATGTAGGTGTGTTTCTAACGTCAAAGAGTCAATTGTTTTTGCGGATGACACAAATGCCATTATTGGGGCAAATGACACAAAGGAACTTACGGAAAAGGTTTATCTACTATATAAAAATAAGTCGGGTTTTCCTTCCTGACGCTATAACTCCAGAACGCACGAACCGATTTCCACGGTTTTGCATTCGTTGGAAAGGTCTCGGGCTCCGTGAGGTTTATAGGGTAGGTAGGGTAGGGTAGGTAGGGTAGGTAGGGTAGGTAGGGTAGGTAGGGTAGGTAGGGTAGGTAGGGTAGGTAGGGTAGGTAGGGTAGGTAGGGTAGGTAGGGTAGGTAGGGTAGGTAGGGTAGGTAGGGTAGATAGGGTAGGTAGGGTAGGTAGGGTAGGTAGGGTAGGTAGGGTAGGTAGGGTAGGTAGGGTAGGTAGGGTAGGTAGGGTAGGTAGGGTAGGTAGGGTAGGTAGGGTAGGTAGGGTAGGTAGGGTAGGTAGGTAGGGTAGGTAGGTAGGGTAGGTAGGTAGGGTAGGTAGGTAGGGTAGGTAGGTAGGGTAGGTAGGTAGGTAGGGTAGGTAGGTAGGTAGGTAGGTAGGGTAGGTAGGTAGGTAGGGTAGGTAGGTAGGGTAGGTAGGTAGGGTAGGTAGGTAGGGTAGGTAGGTAGGGTAGGTAGGTAGGGTAGGTAGGTAGGGTAGGTAGGTAGGGTAGGTAGGTAGGGTAGGTAGGTAGGGTAGGTAGGTAGGGTAGGTAGGTAGGGTAGGTAGGTAGGGTAGGTAGGTAGGGTAGGTAGGTAGGGTAGGTAGGTAGGGTAGGTAGGTAGGGTAGGTAGGTAGGTAGGGTAAGGTAGGTAGGGTAGGTAGGTAGGTAGGGTAGGTAGGTAGGGTAGGTAGGTAGGTAGGGTAGGGTAGGGTAGGGTAGGTAGGGTAGGGTAGGGTAGGTAGGGTAGGGTAGGGTAGGTAGGGTAGGTAGGGTAGGTAGGGTAGGGTAGGTAGGGTAGGGTAGGGTAGGTAGGGTAGGGTAGGGTAGGTAGGGTAGGTAGGGTAGGTAGGTAAGTGCGTCGTAGATAAGTACCCGTGCGAAGCCGGGACGGGCAGCTAGTCATTGTATAATAATATACTAAGGTTTCAATTTTATTCTTTAGTGAGCTTACTTAATGTGCTACAAGATTCAGCTTTACAAACTTAGCGAGATACCTTTTTGCACAGCAGATAAAAATGTAAAAAAAATCGCCAAGAATCATCATCGTTCATCGTTCAATTGCCAGGGAACTTGTTGTAAGGCTTCATGAGGTACTAGAAAATGCTTAGTCGATTTTTCACCTATAGTAAATTTTTGCCTTCACTCGAAGTTTAACGTCTGAATAAACCATGAATCAAAAGTCGAAAATGAATTAGTGAACCGATCCAACGATTCTTCCAGATTTCGCTCGCCTACAGAATGATCTGAAATGAAACCAAAGGAGCCGATGAACAATCATTCCTAGTACGTGGTCGAACGAGCTCTGCTCGGGTGGAAATAGAGAATTAGGTACTTACTGCTGCCATTCTACCATGATAGTAGGGTACTTACTAATTCTATGCTGCCATGTCATTATTCTCAGGTAGCCTTCTCGTTCTAAACTTTGGGACCGAGGTCTGCTCGGATGAAAATACGGAGAAAACGAATTCGTTTTCTCCGTATTTTTCCAAATATGAGACCTAGCTAGATTGATTTTTCGCCCCCGTAAACCCCTATATTGCAACTTTCATCGAAATCGTTAGAGCCGTTTTCGAGATCGTGATTACAAATATATATATATATATATATATATGTACGAGTATATGCAAATACGTATTGCTCGTTTAATAGTACCTATAGGATATACTTTTGTCGGTGCCGCGTGAACGTGGAATGAAACAAAAATTGACCTTCTCTCACGAGTGAAGCGTCGTAATCGGTTTCATCAACAAAACAATTGACTACCAAGCCTACAGTCGCCTATGTTACAGACTGATTCTTCTGAATCTCTTTTACCTACCACCAATCTCTACTAACAACAAATACTGCTAGAAATGTATTACGTGTGTGAAAAGGAACGTTAACATTACCCTGCTTTCTGCATTGTTACTTTTGACATCTTATTTCCTAGTTCTTTTCTTTGAAGACGCAAGAAAAGAAAAGTTAGTCATGAAGGAAATGTGACGGAAATCGCGTTCTCGAACCCACTACTATTAAGTGAAAGATATTACCATGTTTGTTTGACAACGTTGTTTGAGCTTTTTATGAAGGAAAGTTAGTGCTAGTCACAGAAAGTACAAGGAAAGGAAGTAGTTGGCAGAAATTTGCGCAAATTTCTTCGAACACACATCACGTTAGACTTCCGCAAGTCTAAATTTATGCAAGTAAATCGTTACGTGTGTGGCTAGCATTAGAGTTTTAAGTAGGTACCCAAGGACCAACAAATTACAACTGTTATGTAGGTTCATCTGTCTAGCCTTTTCCCAACTATGTTGGGGCCGGCTTCCAGTCTAACCGGATGCAGCTGAATACCAATATTTTACATGGAGCGACTGCCTGCCTGACCTCCACAACCCAGTTACTGGGTAACACCATACTCCTAGTAAATTGGGGGAAGAGAAGCATCCACCACCCGACAGCCGGGACCAACGGCTTAACGTGCTTTCTGAGGCGCGGAGAGTTCTTGTCTTGTATGTAAAGATGGCCCACGGACCAACCGTGGCATACGTAGCTTAACCTGAAAACTGACAATAACTGACTTCTGTACTGTGACTGTTATTGACTAACAACTTTTATGTAGGCTATGGTAAAAAAAATATGGAATCTTTTTCGTCATATTCGGCGCGGAAAGTTTTCACAAAGCACGTGGTATTTGTGAAAGCCGCCGGAAGTAATGGGACACTGAACACAGACGTTCGGCTAATGAATTTATACAATTTATATTCGCTTGATATCATAATATTTTTATTTAATTTCGCAAATTGTGCGGTGGGTCGGATGTCAGTGGAAAACTGAAAGTTGACATCAATCTATAGCAGTCTACCTATGTTTAATGTTTGTATGAAGTATTTTAGTAAAGTATGGTTGATGGTGTCGCGCGCTCGTACCAATCTTTGAAGTGAGGCGCCACTGACGCGTGCACTCCGCACTCTCAACCTAGCTAGCTAGTGACACGGACCTATTCTGTTGTTCTCTGAGTGAGATGTATGATAAAGAATGCATTATTTGTAATAAGTTACAAAATTTAATTATAATAATAAGTTAGGATAAGAGTTTTAGAGAAGAACACTATCGCAATAGATAATCGCTGTACCTAATGATAGATGTAAAATGGAAAAAAAATAAAAGAGCGAGTAAAAAAGAAAAGTCATGATGACCCAGTGGTTAAGGCCTCGCCTCTCATGCACGAGGTTGTGGGTTCAAATCCGGGCAAGTATGTACCAATGTGACTTTTTCAATTCTTATGTAGCTTCTGAGTTTATCTTGGACATTACTGACATTTGACCGACCTCTTGACAATTCAAAAGTGCCTGTAATTGGTTTAATTGAAATAAATTAATGTTATGTTTTTGGCTTGCTGCACGCATTGGTGTTTACTGTAAGTGCAAGTAATTGTAAATAATTATGTGCAATAATTACTGCAAGTAATTGTTACAGAAATAAATAAAAGCTGACCTCTTATTCTATTGAAACTCCGTACTACGCTAGGCCAGCTTAAATTGGAAGTGTAACTACACTACATACACTGCCCAATAAAACTAGAAAATTCTTTTACAAGAATGCTAATGGAAAGGACGACGTCTACATAGCATTAACATTCATCAGTTTCTAGTATGTGACTATGTTCGAGAGTTATTTGGCGTAGATGCCAGCGCACCCCAGAATATGTTGACCTATCTAATCCAACTTGAGAAGTTAAACTGCTCTCTACAATGTGAAATTTTATTCGTTTGCATCCTCTTAAGGGGTCATCATAAGGGAACAGCAGATTTTTTTTTGCGATTTCAGGGTTGGCCCCCTAGTGAAAGTTGTTCATCAACTTTCACTATGGGGCCAACCCTGAAATCGCAAAAAAAAAATCTGCTGTTCCCTACATTATAACGAGCTATGCGAACATAAATGTATGGAACAGCTGATTTTTTTACTAATGTAAAAGACGCAAAGGTTGCGTGACTTAAGGCTCCCACAGACAGACGCGACGCGACATTGATAGAACAATTTCCGTGAAGTTTTCATAGAATTTTTTCCACCAGAGTCGCGTTGTGCCTGTCTGCGGAAGCCTTTATGTCTACACTCACGAGTTAAGTCACGTACAGACTGGCGCGATGCGACAGAGCGACGCGACGCAGAACAATGACCGGTGTCGCGTCGCGCCACAAGTCGCACTAGTCTGCACGTGCCTTTAGACTGAGTATCACCATCCAAAAAAATATTATCATTGAAATGGAAGCAACTAGCATTGCCGATATTATTTTATCCTGTGTTCGCAAAGTTAATTTAATCACAGCTTCCTAATATTATGCTATCAATAACAGTTGTCAGGCAAAGTGGAAGCTAGCCGTAGGTAGATAAAAAATTCAAAAGTCATTTATTCAAACTAGGCTGAGAATCAGCACTTTTCGAACGTCAAAATTACATAAGACAGTCCCCCAAAACGCCCACCCTTCACCACTTCCCAGTGCGTTAGCTGGGAAGAAGAAGTGGCGCAACAAACTCCCCAGCAGCACAGCTGTCTGTTCAGTTGGAAAGAAAAAAAAATGACTCTATATGTAGGTATTCACATAAATTTTTGACATTCGAAAAAAATTTGGTACGACATTTTAAATATCGAATGGTGTATTTTTATTATATTTTTATTTTTATCAGGTTGACATTATATTTGTGATTTTATTAATTTGATTTGACATAGTGATGATATATTTATGATTTTATATTTTTTCTATTTATTAATAATCAAGTTATGTTTGGTTTATGTAACTAATTTGCATTAATTAATTTAAACTTTAACACACTCAGACAATTGTTATTAAGTAAATGAAATGAAATGTTAGATATAAATTTAATTTATTTAATATTTAATTCTTAATGATATTTATGTGATATTGGATAAATCTAGATACCTCTTCTGCAATATTAGTTTTAAGTTATCTTGCTGCGCCCTAACAGGGTCATGTACTCACTAGTCTAAGCTTAGCGTGTAAAATTGGTTGTGTACATTGTGCATTAAATTAAATAAATAAATAAATTCAACATAATTAACCTAATTTAAATTATTCTCCATAAGTTAGCTAGCACACGCCAATATACCAAACAAAATCATCGAGAACTATACTCGAGCAGAAATAAAAACTAAACGTAAACAGAACTTAATATCTTAATAAGAGCCTCCAGGCATAAAGGGCGTGCCCGCTTACATAAACTGTAACTGGAAGTTATAAATGATAAACTAGGAGCATCGAGGTAAAATAAATAAACAGTTAATTACTAATAACAATAAATAATATGATGAATTGTCGAGGTCACTAGTTAACCACATATTGCAATACAACTCATTAAAAAAAACATTATAATGAGTAGATTATGTCAACAATAAATTAAAATAAAATTAAAATAACTTGACTTAACAAGTCAAATAAAATAAACAATTATATAAACTCATATAACCTGTCAGTAGGTACGAGTAAGCTAATTCTGGAGAAAGAACATAAACATTGTCTTGAGTTAATCACAGCGACCAACTATTCTTATCATTTAAGTAGTCGTTGATAGAATAGTATGCCTTTGAACAAAGGTTGGATTTTACTTTCGTTTTAAACGCTAGCTAGTAGCACGAAGGTTAGAGGATAGCCGATCAAAAGTTGTGTTTAGAATCACCTGCATATAAAATCTGATTATTTATGCACTTTAGAGACATTTATTATATGCAAAACAAACGTCCTTGCATACAATCCGGTGGGTAAATACTACGGGCTCAAAACAATCGTTTTGAAGTTATATTTTTGTAAGCGTGATTGCACAGCAGCGTTTGAAAACGCCTTCTTAGTTTGAACAAAAGGTATGTTTTGATTCCACTGCACTGCACGTTTCCCGATAGTTCACAATTCAAAATATTGTAGAATTTATTAACTATTGCGTTCACCTACAATGGAATCAATGTGACGTCCACTATTTATATTCATCACTGGTTCTTTAAGCTTCATGCAGACTGGCGCGACGCGACTCTAACAAAACAATTTCTTAAGAAAACTTCACGGTATAACAATGACCGGTGTCGCGTCGCGCTGGTCTGCACGGGGCTTTAGGCGAATTAGCTCAAACTAATATTACTAGTGGTCCTACGAGACGAGTGAGTATAATATCAACATGGGCAACGGCATCTGCCTGGGTACTAATACCATTACGCTGCGGTCAAGAATCCAATCAACCGAAGGGATTATGCCAATGTTTCTCCAGGATCGTTTGTTGTCGTCTACTCGAGGCTCTAGTGCTTACTAATTTGTATTGAGGTTATATGAACGCTGGCAATCATAAGCTGCATGAAGCCTAAATGAAACTTGAACAACCTAGATTGCTCTTACCTACTATAAATGCAAACATTCAACTTTAGAAGATTTGGAAAAATATTTAAGACAATTTTTAAAACCCATAATATCCATAATCAGCCTATAATGTTCCCACTGCTGGGACACAGGCCTCCTCTCGGTGAAAGGGAGTGGGCCGTAATCCACCACGCGAGCCCAGTGCAGGTTGGTAGATGTCACATCACTTCGAATTTTTTGGTTCTAGGACATGCCGGTTTCCTCACAATGTTTTTCTTCACCGTTTTGAGAGCAGTGGTGATGAAATAATTTACACAAGTTTATTAATTACAAACAAACATAGAAAAAATCTAATCTTTCTTTTTAATATTAGTTTAGACAATACCAGCAAATAAAATAAGTCTGCAATCGCGAACTCAACTTGAACAAGCGTGGTGATCAATGCTCATGCGTTTTCTGTATGAGAAGAGGCCTTTGACCTGCAATAGGGCAGTGGCTGACTGGCCACTAAAACGAAGAGGAGAGGAGCAGAGCTGTGCTGAGACAATATTAACCAATGGAATTGCATCTCCGCTCCGCTTCAGTGGACAGGAATTTGCGAACTAGTTTAAAAATTCATTCAAAACCGGGAAGCGGAGCGAGGAAGCGTAGCGGGGAACCAGAAAATCCCGGCTGCGGGGTATTGCAGCTCGATCAAATTACCCATCGCGTGAAGTCGTCTTAGATCCGTACAGTCCGCAACTCCGCTCCGCACTACCTCGCTCCGCATCAATGGACAGACTCAGTTCGCAACTCCGCTCCGCATTACTCCCTCGCTCCGCTCCGCATCAATGGACAGGCAGCCTAATAGGCTACAGTTATTTTAATACCACCAAATGGAAACAGTTCCTCAAAACTTGACCTACCTAATAAAGACAAAGATTTAGTTCCAAATAAAAATGGACATTTGTTTGGGGCAATTACTTGTCGATCAGTAGCTATCAAGGAAGACAGTGAGAGCTTAACCTAATTACTTCCTTGCCTGACATCTGGCCATTGATGTTGAAAAGTAGGTAATAAACCTATTTTGGTTATTCCAAATTCCAATCCATTATGGGAAATGAGCATATGAATGGAGCACTCATTTGCGAAATAACTTACTCCAATAAATTTCTTGTGGAATATAAATTCGTTTTGTATCAGATTTTTTATGGGTGTTTTGTATCTGTAACTCTACTGACTGGAACTGGACTGCCTCGTTGGTCTAATGGTCACAAGCGCTACTTCTGACCTTGAGGTGCGAGGGTTTGATTCCCAGGTCGGGCAAAGTATTATTGTGTTATCTGGAATTTCTCAGCAGCAGCCCGGAGTCTGGATTTAGGTCCGGTTGATGGCAATAGTCTCGCCCCCTATTACATTGGACTTATACTTAAAGCGGATCATACGGTCTGTTCCAGGCCATTTTCCCGCTAGATGGCGCTAAAGTAAATGTTTTTAGTTTATTTCGTTTTATGTGAAGTTATTTCCTAAAAAGGTCAAACGCGACCGCATTTCACTGTAGAAAAGTGATAAAATGATTCGTTTTAAACAAAGAGTGTCTATTTTTAGCGTAAAGCCGCTTCAAAAAATGTATGGACGGATTGTAACATCAACCTTAAAGATAACTGGCGAAATGTGGGTGTACAATAGGGTAGGTACATCTCGGCCTAACCCCTCGTCGAATACATGATGATGTAATGTTATGTGTCTATCTAAACTAGGTCATGGGAACAATTTTTCGTTGCAACGACATTCCGAATTTTGAACTATCTACGGAAACATTTTCAAAAAAGTACGTCTCTAAACTTTTGGTAGCATTCATAGCTGTCCAGAATAACGACCAAACCTGATGTTTTTTATTCATTTTTGTCAGAAATCTGTCTGTTGCAATCAAATGCTGAATCTACTCCAGATTTTCCGCGCACAGAAATTTTCCGGAATGCAGTGTTGCATATAGAACGAACGTGTTTGGTAATGCCGTGGATACCGCATTAACATGCGAATTCACGTAGTGTAAATTTCTGGTTCATTTCCAATAAATTCCGGAGGTTTAATAGGGGCTGTGTACGACGTAATATGCCACATGGTCACAGCCAATTACAATAGATAGCTTTGCAGTTACACTTTGCTGTATCAACTGGATCGATAGTTTTACGTCCTAGATTTTTATGCCTCAGTTTTATCACCCGTTAGGCACACTGTGGTGTAATAGGGATAACCGGATAGCTTGATCCACTTGAAGCTTATGTGTGAAAAAAAAGATTTTTACCCCTCGTAACTCTATTAGGCGGTGATGGCATTTCAGATCAGATTTACAAAAAGATCACAAAAACAACGATGCTGACATAAATCTATTTTACGCTTAGGTTATGTAGCCATGTGTTTACATTTTATGAGTGAAATGAAGTTAATGTGTCGAAAGAAGACAAAAGAAAACTTTTATAAATTAAGTTCTAATGAACCAGTAATTTGTGTCAACAATCATTAACACTGACTCCCAAAATAGAGCTCAGACTCACAAATATTATTTAAAAGAGAAATGAATTCCCTAACTAGGTACTACAAATAAATTCAACTTGAAATTAGATTAAGTGTGGCGGGAAAAAATTGTTAAAATAAATCTCCTTTCGCATCGTGGCCGACATTTTTTTAATTAAAATTCTGCTCCCGCGATGCACTGAATGGTTCCATTTTTAAATTAATTTCTTTCACCATCTTATCGTTGGCCTGACACCCGTTCACCCGCTCTTTGCATTAGTTAAATGAATGAATGAACTGTTAACTTGTACTTTACGTAATCAAAGAATCTCTTTCATGACACAAGTATCTCGTAAACTGCCTAAATGAGTACTTAGAGGCGCAACATTTTGTTGAATTAATATTTTTCATTCCTTTCTATACATGCTGGCTGTTCATTTGAAAACCTGAGACCAGGAAGAAGGCAGCTAAAAATAAGACCGCGAAGTAGAAAATTCTTGGGCCATTTTATCAAGTTGGACCGCAAATTCTTTTCTCTTTACCTAGGCATTAATTAAAAGAATGATTAAATAAACTTAATCTTTCCAACTTAATTAATTATTTCAAAGAGCAACTTCTAGAGACCCCTGAATTATATCTTTTTCGACGTTTCCCAACGGGCGGCGGCGGTGTTAGTTTCATCATGTAAACTATTAAATTAGGTACCTATGTTTAGTTTGACTTTTAATGACATACACATACACTAAGTCACGCGTGCTTCCCGTGGGGGTGGGTAGAAATTACAGAACACCATCTGCTACGATCCTTAACTACACACTCCTTTTGCTTGGGTCGCAACCGGCGTTGGGAGTAGCACGCACCTGACCTTTCTGAAGAACATCACCAATAAGGTCACTATGTCCTTCAAGGTCGTCCCCTTCAGGCGTTTACACTCAGATTTGCCTTGTTAATACTTTTTTTTTGTCACCTTCCGTCGCCTTTTAAATTATTATGACACTTTCGGCTTGATCCTGTGACTGTTTTTACGACTTGACAAAACATCGAGAATTGTTAGTTATAATAATATAATATATCTTTAATATTAAAGAAAGAGAAAGAAAAAGTATTTATTAACACTCGCACAGGAAATGGTCATCCATCTCCGAACCGACCACGGCAAACGTAGCTTAACTTTCGATCGACCCGTGCAGCTCATAACATTTACCCACGAGCCCACGAGTGATGGGATAACCTGGACACAATTTACATTTTAATTCAACAATAATAGGTACAGTACAATTATTTTCTTAATGTCCCTCGGCAAACTTCGTGTTTCGTCAGTCGTCGGATTTCTATCAGTTGCCCGTTGCACTTGGTGCTTGTACGTATTGACTCCTACCGCTGGGCCCGCGTTTCCATCAACCATAATTACCAAGTGCAAAGGGCAGCTGATAGAAATCCGACGACTGACGAAACACGAAGTTTGCCGAGGGACATTAAGAAAATAGTGGTACTGTACTAGGTTATATATTCCAAGGCAATCTGAGTTAGCGTTACAGTTGGAATTACTGGGAACTTCAGAAATGTAAATTGGATACCTGTGAAGTACTTTTGAATGTAAAAAGTTAGGCCTCAAAGGAGTGCTTGGAGCAGTAATTTCATATGCCTTATTCATCTTCAGCCTAGCGTTTTCACAATCTAGACTTAAAACGGAGGAGGCCGTGTGGCCTGCCGCTGACACAGATATGGTGCCTTAAAAAAATCTTTAATACTTCTTCATCATCTATACGAAAAAAAAAAAAAAAAAAAATTAAGAGCGAAAGTTATAACTCTGTCTGTCTGTCTGTTACCTTTTTACGCCTAAACCACTGAAACGATCGTTATAAAATTTTACAGATAGGTTCCTACCTAACATGGGACCTGGAGGGGGACATTGCATGGCTACATTTCATCTTTGATTTTTGTATTAAAAATTATGAAATACAAAATACACGCAGAAGAAGTTGCGGAAAACACTTAAAGTACACAAATAAATAAAAGTGTCTGTTTGGAATATCAAAATAACAACTTTTTACTTAATGTATATATACCGTACTTATAACAAAAAAACATTTTTTTTAATTCTGTCTGTCTGTTTGTTCCGGCCAATTTCCGAAACGGCTGCACCGATTTTGACGGGCCTTTCACTAGCAGGTAGCCGATGTTTTTATTTTAGAAAGACCACGGGTAACAGCTGTTTAAAAAAAAATGTAAGTAGGTACTTACCTCCTATCTTGACAATAGGGAGTTAGTACTTTATTCAGTCTTGTCTTTGAGAACCTCTCCATCTCTTTTCACATAAGTAATAAGTACCTATTTCAGAAAGCCTTTAGGACCTTTGCCTTTCTGTTACTTACTTTTAATGGCTTTTCAACAGAACTTTCAAGCTTTGCATGTCTCCGGATGAAAAGGGAACAATTTATGTACCTATTTGTTTCGGTAATCATCGGGCCTGTTTCATGAACTTGGGATAAGCTCCTGCTATGTTACCTGAACGATAATTTCACGAATTTGGTTCGGAATACCTATCAGGTCGTTAGCGTAAAAAGTAAACGAAAAAAATTATCAAATATACTGCATAATCTTTTCTAAGGCAGACACTAAACTGGAGAATAAAGCCTCGTGCAGACCGGTAATTATTCTACCGTTAAGTTTTCTTAGAAATTGTTTTGTTATTCGCGTTGCGCCATTTTGCACGACGCTTTAGAGTAATGTATCCTACCCACCCCACTTCTGAACTGAAAATACAAATTCTGTTAGGTACTTATAATAATCCGGCAAACTGCTTAGTAAATGCCAAAACAAGTACTTTGTTTTTCTGGCTACGTAGTTTTCTTCATTTTCCAACGAAACTCGCCACTCTAAATGCAAAAACAAAGGCTTGCACAATGCAGAAATTACAAACACTAGAAGGATTTTATAGCGTACCTACTTTAGGTTTAAATTAATCTTTACAATTTTATTTCAAACGAACTTCTGTCCATAACTTCGTCCGCGTGATTTTTTTTTATTTTGACATTAAATACTTATAAGTCTCCAATCCTATGACACTCGGCAGTGGGTACTGTAATACACGCTTCCAAAGTCAAATAATTTATTTCAATTAGGCACATAAAAGGCACTATAAACATCAAAATTAACAAAAAAAAAAAATTGTCTTCCTTTCTAAAAGGTAGTTTCCTTATGGAGAAGAATGGGCAAGAAACTCCACCGTGACTCTTTTAAAATGTTTTACAATATTTTGTATACATTATTTACTTATATGAAGACGATGCACGTAGAATAAAATTACTATACCACAATAGGTAAAAAGAATTTAAAATGCATCAATGACAGATAAATTAATTATGTGATAGATACATGGTGTTCACATAAATTACAAACATTGTAAAAGTAGAGGATTTTCCTGTTAGTAAAAGAATGTTCCTCATCCTTCACTAACTAGTAGTTCAAGTATCCCCCCTTTTTTTTCTTGAGGGTGGGAAATTATCAAATAACTTCTCCCGCTCTGGGTGGAGCGGGAGGGCGTGTCAGACTCTTACTGGATAAAACCCACCCGTGTTCCTTCAGTTGCCTGTACATTGCCAGGGCCACGGTATCCCTTTCGGACTTTCCCGCGACCCCGGCTGATTACCCCCTAGATAAAATATCAATCTGCCTAGTCTTTCCCAACTATGTTGAGGTCGGCTTCTAGTGAACCGGATGCAGCTGGATACCAGGATTTTACATGGAGTAGTCGCTCCATGTAAAATCCTATCCGACCTCCACAACCCAGTTACTTGGTAACACGATACCCCTTGGTAAGACTGGTTGTCAGACTTTTGGGCTTTTATTAAGAGCGTTTATTCTGAAAGTGAGCAACGTCGCAAATAGTTGTCAAATATTTCCCTGTTTTGATTCATTTGACAATATTACTGTAAAGAAATAAGAAATGTGGCTAACTAGCGAACTAGAATATTGATTATGGAATGCAATAATTAATATCGTAACACCAAATATTTAGTTTTAGATGTAAAAAAAGTATTTGGAAACTTTCCAAATGCCTTTTTTACACCTAAAACGTTTACAACGTCAAATTCAGTGTTATAATTGCAATTCATTATTAATATTCTATTTCGCTAGTTAGCCACATTTCTTATTTCCATACAGTAATATTGTCAAATTAATCAACACAGGTAAATATTTGACAGCTATTTGCGACGTTGCCAACTTTTAGGATAAACGCTCTTAATTAGGTACCTACCCGTAACGACGGTCAAAGATCTGTCCGAATGACAGCCGGGACACCAACGGCCTAACGTGCTTTCCGAGGCACGGAAGGGTCTCGATATGAAATGGATGGTCACCCATCCACGGATCGACCTCGGCAAGCGTTGCTTAACCTTGAAGATCGACCCGTGCAGCTGTTATTATTTAGGCACGAACCCCTACATACAAACTGTTTAATAATAAGTATAGATGCATTTAGGTAAATAGGTACCTACTTATACAATTGGTAAAAAAACCCTGTAATAATAACATTACCTAAAAGTAATAAAAAATCTTATTATTATTGAAAATAAAAAGTAATTGCTATTTAGAAGTAATGAGATGTAGACACCCGCTAAACGACGGCCGCTTGCGCCTCATGTAATAAAACTGGTAAAATTCCCCATTGAAAAAAAATGCGACGTTTTTTTTTTCCTGATAATTACCAATTACAGACTCTCAGTACGATACCTACTGGATCGGACAGAGTTTTTTAACATGTTGTATAGGGTTTCTGTTCACACTTTGTATAACCAATTATTCGGAAAACTCGTGTTTAGGTACTCGTAAGTTAGGTTATTATGGGTGTAAAATAGAGGTGTGAAACCATACTGTTTTATCGATGTCAAGCACACATTGTGTAACGATATTTTCCGTTTATTAGCAAGCCCATAATAAGAAGCGCATACATTTTTTAAAGCTGCTAAATAGCTTTTACACAATATTGCAGGACTCAATTTTGTATGACTGCTGTTGAAGTCATTAAAGAAGACTTAAATTGTTTTATTTTATTTATATTCAGTGTGTATTAAGTATCTTCCTAGTAATATTTTTAAACTTGAATTTTAATAGAATATCGGCGTAGATAGATCGATAACTTATTAACAGGAAAGATGAAATCTTTCCAAAGAAAAAAAAAGTTTTACGAAGATATAACTTATAAATAAAATTTTGAGATTTATATATCTTTAACTCCCTCTGGAAGAGAGGAGGCTTGTGTCCCAGCAGTGGGAATATTATACTGGTTATGAGTACTCTTTAGCTTCTGTACCTATTTTAAGAGAAATAAAGATTAGGTTCACGTTCTCTTACAGTTAAAACCTCTTATATGCGAAAAACTAGTGAGCAACTGGGAAGTTAGGTAGGTACTATATTATATGCTGATCGCGCGGTAAAATCTGCTTTCGCGATGGAGGATTTTGCGTGTATTTGACGTCAGTATGATGCGTAGGTCGCATGTGGCGATATAGATGCCGCCACAAAACTGCGTGTGTTGTGAGGTTCTTTTTTCTAAAAATGTAATAAAATAAAAAGTCAAAGTTGCATTCCCGAGCTTTTCACTCTAAGGCGACGATAAGTAGGTATGTAGGTAAATATTGGCTTTATGTCTAAGGTTCCTACAATTACCTTTTATTTTTAATGATCTAAGAACTAAAATAAAAATAGAACAATGTCAGTATGTACTTATTGTAGAATTTTTAATGTAGAGTCGTTCCTAAAAATTTAAAGAACGGAATATTTAAGTTCCTATAAAGGTCTTCCTAGTCGATTTTAAATAAGGATTTTCTGTAAATATTTCGAGCACACAAAAATATTTAAACGATAGCCTCACATTTACTTCACGAAAAAAGTTTTACGATTTTTCCAAATCCTAGAAAAACTGTAATAGGTAGGTACCTAATAGATACATCAAGATTACTTAATAGTGACTCCTGTAAACTAGTAAAATAAATATATTATACGTATAAATGAATGGGAAAAGATACTTACAATATCAAAGTTATAAATCCTTCGGACTTCTTTCGCACTTCTTAATTTTTCACATCAATCCACTTTCCAGATAATTAAATAGTCATTTCATTATTATAAATAAATTAATGGCACATAAATGGTGCTCGTTTTTTTTCTAACACCCTATAGTCCAGACCTCCTGTGCAAAAATTCTACTTTCGATCTTGCAAGAGGAGACCCGACGACACACAAGCAGCGTCTAGCCGGCGTTTTTCAAATGCCGCTACAAACATTCCCGCGATATCCATTTTCCCGCCAAATTAATGGTTTATACACCTCCGAGGTCAGAAGGCATACTTAGCAGCACAAATGGAACGTTCAAACTAGCTTTTTCATTTATCCGCATTATTATAGTTTCATTCATATTTCAGTATAATCCAGTCAAATTCAGGAGAAAGATTCGATTTAGGGTATTGCTGCAATGAAGTCATAATTTTCATTTTTGTCAGATAATATAGCGCTTACAGAGACATCTAGCGATGTAGTTACACACTTCGAGGCACAGTTCCCAACGACATCTATGAATGGAAATTGTTTAAAAGCATTAACTGTAACTTCACTGCTGAGTTATCGACACGAAGAAGAATGTATGAGTTATAGATTGGACGAAAGTTTCAATCGTGAAATAACAAAATATTATTATAGATTAGTTGCCTAGGCATTTTTATTTTTATTAACAAAACATTTTGTATTGGCAACATTCCCCGTTCTAATTTCAAAATGGCGATTTGTCATTGGTCGCCTATTTTTTACTGTTGCGCTGTCACTTTGAAGGCTAGGCTACAGAATTTGACAAAATATTTTTTTAATTTTTAGAACGAGATTCTTCCTTCATTCTTCTTTTTCGTCAAACTGGGAATTCTGACGAAATAATTGAGCAGTAAAAAAATTAAAGGTACACTACACAATTATTAGTTTAGCCTAAGTGATCCTAACTGATCTAAAATCCATGATGTTTCGACCTATTTGCACAATCGGCCAAAGGATTTCATTCGAGAGCAAAAGTAAAGAATTTATCAGGAACAAAGTGGTTCGCCCCGCTTCTATCTTGAATCCAGCAGAAAAAATTAAACTTTACAACAAGGAGAATAAGGAACTGTTTGGGCCTTTGCTCGAGACGAACAAACAGAAGAAACAGCGTGCTCAGAAGACTGGTGAGTTGATGTGATTGTAAGGTTTCAGCAACCTTGCGACTGAGCGGATTTACTACTTTCTAAATGGCAGGCAGCTGTATGAAGAAGCCTCCAGTGCCTCACTAGTGCACAATCTGTTCTCATTGTCGGTAATAACTGGGTGTTTACACTCTCGTGTTGACTTTCGATCTCAATTTATGCGTATGTACTACCTACGTATCATAATAGCGTCCGCGTAGCATACTTTGCCAATTAACATCATATGACATTTCAGTTTTGGCGCCGCGAGATACACACGCGCACGCTTAACGCCGCTTTTATCTGTGTGTTACAGCTAAAAATAGAGCTTCACATCAAAACAACGGCGCAACTGACTCAAACGAAAATAAATTGAAATTCTTAGAAAGTACAGAGAGAAATGGTAATAGAAGTCAGACGTTGACTGGCTATGTGAAGTATAACCCTGTGCTAGCAGTGAATGTGTTAAAGAACAAAATGTGGCAGAATACGAGGCACTGTGTGAATTTCGTTGGTGTTGTCTTGAGTAATACTGTGAGAAGTGTAGCTACCTCTGCATCATGTAATGCAGCCCGTAGCTCTCCCGCACAGCCGGGGTACGTCAGTGAAGACAAAATCCTTCAAATAAGGCAGCATAAGAATGACTTTGCGCAGCAGTATCCATCTGTGACCTTGATCTTGAACAAAACTATGACTGATGAGTCGAGATCTGCGTTAGAGAAATGGAAACAAGAGAGGATCGCTGAGATGGGGTTAGAAGAATTCAATCAATTCTATGCAGGTATGTGTAACCTTATTCTCTTACATGTACCATCAAAGAACTTCATATCTAACCAGTTTCAAAACAAAATCCCTTGAACGCTATGACCACATCTGTTACCGGCCCGGTGCTATAGCCGGTGAGCGCTGCAAGCAAGAATAGTACTTATGGTGGTTAGATATGAACTTCTTCGATGGTACCTTGTAGTTTAGTTCTATTTATCATGTTTATGATTGAAATAGGCATGAGGCAGAATACTCAATAAATAATTTCATATTGGGTAATAAAACAAGTGATTCATTAATACAGTCCCAAAACATAAAGCATGATAAAGTGTGCACATTACCAAAATACATAGGAATGACTTAACATAAACACAACATCTTCATTATTTATTACAGTGGGGTTAAAACATATCCCACATTTGAACTTAAAACGTATCCCACATTTGAACTTAAAACGTATCCCACATTTAAACTTAAAACCATTTCATCTCATACTTGAGTAGTTTGTGATTGCAGCAAATAAAGTCAGCACTCTTGAGGAAAGCCGGCTAGTTTGCCTCCTCATGACTTTTTATAGGTATATTTTTTTTTTTTTTTTTATAAAGTTACACAATTAGTGATACTTTATTCACATTACAATCGACAATCTAGCATATTAGCTAATAAGTAATTTAAATATAACATAAACTGCTAAGTAACTATAAGATTAAGGAGTCGTCCAATAACGTCTCTTATTCACTATAGGGGGAGACACTTGATTCACGTGTTCTTTATAAAAGTCAGCACTTGCACTACAGTTAAAGGTCACTTACACTGCACTAAACTAACTCAAAAGGTTTTACCCTCTTTAACCTTCGCACTAATTCAGTGTTGTCAAGGAGTTGGATCGCCTCAACATTCATGTGATGATGAAGTCTGTGTTCATGAGCTTCTGCAAATTTTTGTATAACTATGTTTATGACATCCATCTTCAGGTCCCGGTGGAGGTCACTATTTCTAATGTACCAGGGCGCGTTGACTATATCCCTTAATACTTTGTTTTGAAAACATTGTTTGATTTGTCGATTGCTTTGGCTGTTGCAGCCCCACAGCTGATTACCGTAGGTCTATACTGGTTTTAAAACTTGTTTATATAACAACAATTTGTTAGGTATTGACAACAGCGACTGTCTACCAAGTAGCCAATACATTTATTTGTACCGAATATTTCTAGGTATGATTGATAAAAATAAAGACAGTGCTACAATATAAAAAAAAAAAAAGTTCACCACTATCTCATAACAACAACACACTTGTTTAAATATAAACCATACAGTTGTCTTTGGCACAAAACAAACAATTTGTAAGAATGTTTTGTAAATTACATTTACATTTTTTCTTTATTTGTCATCTATCATCTCTTTTTGTTGCTTCCTGATGTTTTCCCTAAAGGATTATGCAGAGGTGTACCTACCTACTTATACCCACATTTCGCCAGTTAGGTATATTTAAGTCCTATGTAATAAGGGGTGAGCCTATTGCCATCGACCAAGCACGAATCCAAACTACGACTAATACTGAAAAATTCCAAATGAGAAAACCCAATAACCCCTTGTCCGACAAGGAGAATCAAACCCAGGACCTGATGCTTGTTATTGATTGCCTGATTATTGTTATAAAATCATTACTACATTTACTGACAGTTGCATTGATTGACCTTTCTGAAAGAATGCTTCTGTATTTAAAATCAATTAATATTACTTCTGTTAAATCCGTGGTTAGCTTTTAATTGGTTGATGGAAATATCACCAATGAAATTATTTAAGTTGGCATATGATTGACGACAGATTTGATTATGCTCTCAGACCCCAGCATAAAACTGATGGCATTGACCACACAATTTAAATAACAAACGCTTCGAAAGAGAATTTATTAATAGCAGCAAAGACTGCAACAAGAAATAACTGCACACATGCACCTTATCCCTTTTGTGTTATAAATATCTGAAATATAAATAACTAGGAGCCGTTGGTCTGAACTGCACTTTATTACTGCCAAGATAGGACATGTGATGTACTTATTCAAATTATCAAACTAAAACTTTAGGGCTGAGTACTTTTTGGCGGTCGTCACTGGCGCCATGAAGTTTTGTCACATGATTTTGTATTTTATTTTTAGTTCGGCAACTATGTGTTGAAAGAAATATTAATGAATGAGGCTCCCTCTAAAGAAAGTTGTTTCACGTAGAGGGGCTCAATGATAGTCTACGGTAGGTCTGTACGAAATCTGTCTAGCTATGACATCAAACACATAATTAATATCAGTTGTTGTTACTTGTTAAACTAGCATTACTATGAGACCAATCATATAGGCACCAAACCTATGCATCAAACAGTTTAAGATCAAAGTCTATAGCAATTGTATACACCACATGTTGCTTTTTAGGGTTCCGTAGTAAACATAGTAAACAAGGAACCCTTATAGTTTCGCCAAGTCCGTCTGTCTGTCCGCGGCTTAGCTCAGAGACTGTAAGTACTAGAAAGCTGTAATTTGGCATGGGGGGTATACATATTAATCACGCCGACAAAGCGGGAAAATAAAAATAAGTTTTTTTTTTGTTATGGTACATCCCCTACACGTAAAATAGGGTTTTTATTTTCTCGTCTATCCCATGGTGTGGAGTATTGTTGGAAAGGTCGTTCAAAAATATTGTGGGTGTGTGAAAGCCATTTTTTTTATTTAGGGATCCGTTTGCGAAATATAAAGCTTTAAAGTGCAATAATTTTTAGAGCATAGTGTACTTGGATTTATGAAAAAATTCGCAGCAGTTGTATATATAACGAAGTTAAAAGGAAAACTATCACAGCTAAGAAGCCTACTTAGGCTTCATAGATTAACGAGTAATAATCGACCAACTTAACTTGCAGTTTGAAAAACATGTTCTCCATGTTAAGTTTGTTCTTAGGATAAATTCATCCCAACTACGAAACCCTTCATTGTGCATGGTCCGACACGCATTTGGCCGGTTTTATTGAATTGATGTTGCAAGTTTTCTTATTACATAGAATTCATAGACACCCCAAATCAACAAACTGAGAAGGGCAACGATCTTTGCAGGGTGGCTGTTACCTGCTATAAGCGAATAACAGGATCAAGTTAATTTAACGGCGGAAGCGCTAAACGCCTTTTTTGCAATATTTACAACAAATATGTATTTACAAAATTATAATCTAATCATTGGAATCATCAAAATAACTCTCTCAGAATTTTGCGAGCTACCCTAGCACTGTCTCCTAAAAGAGGCTTTTTGATAATGATGTAGTATCAACATCATAATATTAAAAAAATAATCTTCTATCATCCACAGCTCAAATGGCAGTCGGCACCAAATTCCACAACACGCTAAAGAACTACTTCACCCAACCACAAACGCAGCTTCGTATAGAGAAGGACGTCGAAGGAGTATGGGTGTCAGTAGCAGACGTCCTGAAGAGGATATCAGCACCGAAAGCGATAGAATCTAATGTTATACACCCCGTGTTGAAGTACAGGGGGATATTTGATGCCATTGCTGAGTATGAGTGAGTATAGAAATATTTTCCTTAAGGTGCTCCCTCACCGGGAGCATTCGCCTGTAATGGAACGTTACAAAGTCGAGCATTCATCAGTGTCTTAGGCGAATCGAACATTACAGTGCGCAACTTGTAATGATACAATTCGAGCATTACATCAGTGAGCGAGGAGAACCGAGCATTCCAGTGCGCAATGTCTGTAATATTTTGATACAACTTGTAACATCAATGCGCATCACTCGTTACATTACAGGCGAATGCTCGTCAGTCAGGGAGGCAGTATTGTAACGTAATGTTCAAAATCGAATCTGTAACGTTACATTACAGGCGAATGCTCCCGGTGAGGGAGCACCACTATATTTATCTGTTACATCACTTGTCTGTATTTGAGTAGTAGAATTTTGTAACAGTCCTGTTAATTCTTAGCGTGTCGACAGCAATCTAAATTGAGTCAGCCCAGCAGGGTAATTGCGTAACACACTTAAAATGACAATTAATCGCAATGAGTTTCATTTTGACAGTTCAGCCACGTTCATTGCGTTATTTACGTTGTTGAGCAGACGAATATTTCAACCTATGTAGCAATGGATTAGCATTATCCTTCAAAAATCTCGGATTGTGATTGAAAGTGAGTTACGCAGTTTTGGGGTTCTCATAAGACAAAACTGCGACTGTATTTGCGTCCAAGAGATGCATCGAGATAAAACCTAAAGCCGGCAACACATCCCTGGACTTTCGCTTAACGTCATCCTGCTAAATGACTGTCTTTAGAAATTTAAGCTGTTACCAATAATACCAATATAGACGTGCTATATTTACACTAACATGTATTAAGTGCTATTATCCCTAATTCGTAAAGGCGTGTACGCACGAACGAACAATGAACGAACATGGTGAACACGAACATCGAACACTTTTGTTCGCATGTGCATACCACTAAGGAATATCACTGTGTTCGTCAAAAATATTCGTGACGATCCAATTTCGAATCCATGGCTAATAAAGAGAGCGGGGCGGTTGAGCGCGAACTGTGTTCATATTATGGGGTTCGTGTTCGCTTTGCTAATTTACGTTCACACGTACGAACCAAATGTTCTGTGGTCAATGATCGTGTACACCATGTTTTGTTCGTTCGTGCCTACACGCCTTAAGCATTAAGGAAAATTGTTGCCTAAAATACATAGGTAACGAATGTTTACCGACACATCTTGTTGTAGGTTTGTAAATAAATATTCGATGAAGTCATTGTAAGTGCAGTTTGTTTTAGACGCGCTATTTTAACAAACATTGTTTGATATTTATAAACGAGAAACACAGTCTTCATCAAAGCAATTAAAACCTAAAATATTATTGAAGGACTACACACGACATTGTTTCTACTATTATGATAATATTGCATAGGCTCTTATAAGTATTCTTAACTAACTAAAAACTTTCCGGAATAAATGCTCTAAATGATGATAAAAACCGCATCTAATTCATATTGTAGTTTAGAAGATCTAAAAGCACGCACGAACGAACAAGAACATGATGAACACGAACATCGAACACGTTCGCATGTGCTAACGAACATTCAAACGCTGTGTTCGTCAAAAATGTTCAAAGTGATCCAATTTCGAATCTATGGCTACTAAAGAGAGCGGGGCAGTTGAGCTCGAACTGTTTTCGTATGATGTTCGTTTTGCTAATTTACGTCCACACGTACAAACCAAATGTTCCGTGTTCTATATTCGTGCGACAGCCGCGAAAAGCTATTTTGTTTATCCTCTGTATAGATTCGATATGCATGACTGCAAAACATTCGAATAATATTCGATTACTCAACACCACAACGATCTACTACAGTTTCATTTACATACACTTATCTCGTGCTTCAGACGTATTGCGCAAAGTCGTGTAGGTGTGTTAGCGACGGGCTGTAGTGTAGTTAACGCAGCATACAATCTCGTTTGAGAAGCCTTCGGGCTAGGCCATGCTCAAGGTCGACAAACTGCGTCACTTATTAATAGGGAAAGTGGAAATGGTCCCGTTGAGAATTTAATTTAGGGTATCGTGGCCTCACAGTTGTCGCCATTCGATCTGAATAGGTTAATTAGGCTGACCGTTCTTGTAGTAAAAATATTTTAGACAGTTGGATCAAGCCATATCGTACAGGCAGTACCTAAGATGTTTTGCCTTGTGATATTTTAGGTACTGGTCTTATCTTCTTAGTCCGCATTCGGACCGCCAACCTTTTTCATCTACCAAACAGACCACTACACTCATATTATTTTGTTTGACCCCCAATGGAACTAATTGGTGACCTCTGTCTTAGGATATAGAATCTCCCAGTAACAACTGGTTCAGTTAAATTGGAGGCAAATGCCAATAAGATTAGCCCCGTATTTAATTGCCCACCTTTCAAATTAAGAGTTCCTCTAATGTTATCTAGTCACATAAGACGGATTTTGTATGTTTAGAACGGAAAATTACATACGTTTGAAATCAGGAAATTCAGATTCTACACTATGAGTACTATGACCACTCTTCCATGACTGCTCTAAAATGAGACTGGTTTTTACGAGTAAGTATAGAATAGATTAACGGTGAAAGAATTCACTTAGGTACAACGTCATTTATATTATCTTCATAGTTTATCAGTATCGCCCACGAAATGCCTCAGATAAAGGAGTCACTGACATCCACGATTTGCAATAACAGATTGCTAATGTCAAGGGAAAACTCAAGGTTATCTCGTTTTATAATAATCTGTAAGTAATACAGAAACTCGTGCCAAAACTCTCCAAATACCAATGCAGTGATATTTATTGTTCTATAACCTATTTCAGAATAGCTTGATGATAGGTCTTAAATAGACCAATAGTTCTACTTATACACTTTTTCAGGGTCGCTTTATTGATTTGAATTATGGGAGTACATCTTCTCTCGTAGTCGTGGTCGCGAGGAGTCGGATGTTGGGGCTTTATGGCCCCTTGCCCGAGGACTTTTTCTCTGTCTCCAAAATTGGGGACCGCGGTTTTTAGGTTTACCTCCCTCCCCCGCCGGAGACTGGGAATACTTTATTGCTCACCTAGTCGCTGAGGGGTTTACCTCCCAGGCTGACCTCCCCATATTCTTTCGTATCGTTAAGAACTATAGCTATATGAGAACTACCTTCCACCAGCGGCTTCGCCCGCGTGATATCTTTATAAATTATAGCCTATGTTACTCAGTGATAATATAGCATTCTACTGGTGAAAGAATTGTAAAAATGGGTCCAGTCGTTTTTGAGTTTATTCATTAAGTACAGACAAATGTCCGTCTCCTGGTTCTAAGCTACCTCCCCACCAATTTTCAGCCAAATTAGTTCAGCCGTTCTTGAGTTATAGTGTAACTAACACGACTTTCTTTTATATAAAAGGTCCCATTAAAATAGATGGACAAAATTTTACAAATCATTCAAACCACCAAACTAAGGACACCGGTAAAAATATTAATAAGAAAAACGCATTAGATACTTACAAGAAAAATAAATCAGCTAACGAAAATACACAAAAAAATGTTGGTTACCCAATGCCATTTATTACTTTAAGTGAAAATAAAATCACTTTAATCAGTGTTTTTTTTGCTTGGATATCTTTCGTTAGACGTACTGGACGCCGTGTTAAAATTTGTCCATCTATTTTAATGGGACCTTGTATATAGATTTTATGAAACGTCGCACCTGCCCGCGTCGAATCGTCCGAATCTGGACGACCGTTCCTTGCGTTCTCGTTGACTTCGATTTGTTCGACGCGTTCGGCTCTGATACGAGTAAGTGTGCGTGTAGTAGTAAGGCGGGCTGGTGTTCCCAACTCCACCTACAAGCGTGTATTATGCGTACGGTAGATTATAACTAATAGAAACGTAGTATACTAAAATGACGTCTTTAGAAAACGTATGGAGCTACGACGCAGTTCGCTTGTTTTGTTTATTTCGTATGCTCGTTAGTGTTTTCCTCAGAAATAGCTAAACTGATATCGAGTCGGTTGGGACACATATTCGTACTGTTACATAATAATTATGGTGATCTGGCGCCGCATGCCCTGTCACCTGTGCATTTGATAATGTTATGACTGCGTCAGTGAGCAAAGTTCGCGCAGCTGAGTTTGGGGCCAAACATTTTTAATTTTTTTGTCATCGATACGCTTAGAAGTTACATGTTTATATGGTCATAGAAGCTTATTTCTTTTGTTGTTACAAATATAGTAGGTAACTCATCGTGACTGTCGAAAGTGGCATCAATGTTTTTTCAGCCACCAGCACCACCTGCATAACACACGATCAATCACAATCTGTTTCATTTTGACAGTTCAATAACGCGTTATTTACGTTGTTAAGCAGACAAATTTATCGAACTTTTGAAGCAATGGATTAACAATATCCGTATTTCTCAAATCATTTACATGATAATACTACCAGTTTTTTCGAACTTATGAAGCAATGGATTAACAATATCCGTATTTCTCAAATCATTTACATGATAATACTACCAGTTTTTTTTTCCTTTTTTCACTCGTGGATCTTTGACAGTCGTTACGGGTCGTCAGAAATCCGAAAGTCTGACAACCAGTCTTACGAAGGGGTATCGTATTACCCAATTACTGGGTGGTGGAGATCAGATAGGCAGTCGCTCCATATAAACTTTTCATGCTCCAATACTGGTCTTCAGCTGCATCTTGTTAGACTGGAAGCCGACCCCAACATAGTTGGGAAAAGGCTAGGCTGATTGATTCTGGCAAGCAAGTCTTTTGTAGTTAATAACTGGTATGCATTGTGCCAGCAAAGCGCAAATCCTAATAGGGACAGACATTCTAAGCAATAGATTTTTGAAGGCCAATAATTTTTCTGCTTACGTTCAAAGGGAAATGCCCATCGACTATACAAAAAAATGCCTGAAATGGACAACAATGAAATATACGCCAAATTGTACTACAAGTCGTAGGAAACCCATTACAATTTCAATAATATAAAAAAAACTAGGTAGAAGCCAGTTTCAAACATTTTTTCTGTAATATAGGTAAGTCAAGGTTAAGGAATATAATATATATTAATTGTTGTATGTCAGTGCATTCAATATAAATAGGTAAGAAAACTATGGAATCTCAATACTTACAGCTTGAGGTGTTATCCATGCCTGTATTAAACAACGTACTTCATCATTTTGCACTGATAAGACGTTACGTCTCATCTTTGCAATATCGAGATAGCAATTAACGCAGTGTAGTCTTCTATCCATTTTTAAATATAAACGGGGCAAATGTCCAAAAAAACAGCAGCGTTGTATATAAAGTAGGTTCAAATCCGTCGTCAAAAAGCCGAGTCGTCGTTTAGGCGGGTCCAATCTAAGTCCGTGTTCAAAAATGGGTGTCGTGTGCAGAAGTAAAATCAAAATCCTTAAAAATGGCCACAGTCGTCGTTAAATATCTTAAAAAGCAATCTGTAATTGTGTAACTCAAGTCGCAAACGCAAAACCATGAATCAAGTAAACAAACCACAGACTACATAGAGAAAAATGAAATGCAGTAAATGTCAAACTGTCAGTAAGGCAAAGGACATGTAATTCATACAGCCTGCGATATGTTTTCTATTTTGAAAATGCTTTGATTTAGTTAATTTTGATATGCATAAATTATTTTAATTCGTTTTACAGTACATATTGGCCGAATTATATTAAATTAATGATAACTGTGCACAAATTCTATAAAATAGTTCGTTAGGGATTATTTGACGATTCCTGTTTGGCTGAATGTAACTTACTCATGTCAAATAAACATTGACCTCCATTATAAAAATAAGAATGAATTATACGGATATCAAGTTGAATATTTTAAAGATCTTTATATTTTCACCCTACCTAAACAAACTTGAGAATTATTTCATTATAAATATTTTATTCTAAATACAATTAAGGACTATTAGTAGTTTTTGTTCATTTCAGGCATTTTTCGGGCGTTCCCCTTTAAGTCGGAATCTCTTCCTAGCAACAATCAATGACAAAAATGTAATGTCAATTAGGTAAAGGATTTTATGACAGATTGAGACTGCGATCACTTACCATGTAAACGTTTTTAAAAATACGGAATTGCTCCTCAGATAACAGTAATTAGAAAATTGTTGAATAAATCTCAATTTAATTATCACAATTTAACATACATACTTCTATTTTTCAGGGAGAAACCAACACTAATCGAATGGAAGAAATCGGACAAACCTCGCAAGTCTATAGCGAACACTTACGACAATCCGGTCCAACTAGCCGCGTACTTCGGCGCGGTGTGCCACGACCTTAACTACAAACATTTCAACGTTAAAGACGCGTTGCTCGTCATAGCCTACACCGATGGATCCAAAGCCGATGTCTTCCACCTCGCCCCTGAGAAACTAAGAGAACATTGGGCCCAGTGGCTGATTAGATTAGAAGAGTACACGAAGAAGTTCGGAAATGATGAGGAAAAGAATTTGAAAGGCGGGAAAAGATTGTTTGAACAAGATATCGGGAATCTCCAGTAAGTTACGGTATGTATTTGTGTTTGCTTACTTGTTGCGCCCTGCGGTTTCACCCACATAAGTCTCGATCCCGTGGGAATATCGGGATAAAAAGTATCCTATGTCCTAATTCAGGTCATGGTCTACCTATGTGCCAAATTTTATCCAAATCTGTTCAGCCGTTTTAGCGTGAAAGCGTAACAATAAATATTTGACATATCTACTTATTTCATATTTTTTTCCTTTTTCAGTGGAGCCGGATAAGGAACCGAAGATGGATATAATTTACCTAAAAATGACAGGTTTTTGGTAATTATTACAGCACCCGCCTTTTCACTTGTTATGTTTATATATTGCCTTTATAATACACATTATTAAAAAGGCATTATGTTAAGTAACTATCACCCAAGTTCAAGTGACTTACGACTATTAAAATATTTCCTATTTTTTTATAGTTACACTAAACTTGGAAGTATGTTAAACGAATCAACCTGTAGATTTAGAATGGAAAATTATTGAATGTAAAATACTGCTTTCAGACTTTTGATGATAATAAACTTTTAGACACATGTATATGCATGTACCTACACATTACTTTGCTTCAACGGTGACAGTACTGCGCATATACACGACTTACACTTAGTGCATATTATAGGTCTTCTTCTATTCATAAACCAGTTCCAACACAGCTTGAACTAATGCGTTATACGACATATCATCGCATTATACAACAATAATCTGATTTGCTGCATTCAATATCGATTCTCCGACCAACCTACTGTTCGTATCCCGTTTCGTATAGAATGTCATACATACGAAACAATTTTTTTCGGAACAATAAGGTAACGAACTTAAAATAGAGCAATGTACGGGACATTTCTAAAATATTCTGGCCCATTTGGATTTGGACATGTGACATAGTTGGCGACATGCCTATTTCCATCGGAACTCTCCGACGTGGTCAAGGATGTATGACACTCTAAGATAGTTTTGTTTTTTTATATACTAGACGTGGCGTCAATATGAATGAATGACGAAATGCTGTCAGCATTTGCGTATGTCCCAACTGATGAAATTGTAATCGGAGTCTCACAAGACAGCGATAGAACAAATATAACATCATAATCAGCCTATAATGTTCCCACTGCTGGGACAGAGACCTCCTCTTTTAGAGAGGGCTGTAATCCACCACGCGAGCCCAGTGCGGGTTGGTAGATTGCACATGTCGTCTAATTTTTGGTTCTAGGACATGCCGGTTTAAATATCATCAATCGTTTGAAACCAGTAGGGTGTTAAGTAATTCGGCTAGCTATGTTTTGAATGTATTTATAACAGACTGGGTTAAGTGTCGAATGATTGTCATCTTCATACAAATTACTGTAGATATGCCATTTTGGTTAGACTTCGACGGTCGACCAACGGAGAAACGCAAAGATATATCGCTGAAAGCGCTTACTACATATATATTAAACAACTCGCAAACAGATTCAAAACGTGCTTTAAGCGCTGTGAACCGTATAAAGACCAAGCCTTGGTCTTTATTTGGTTCACAGCGCTTATACACTATACTTAGTATAGATAGTGCCATCCACAAAGACGCGTCCCACTCCGCTCCGTACTAAAGTACAGATTACTGTACAGTTATCCCGTAGTGGGGTACGTCTATCTGTAATGTAGTATTAATTTATAAGCTTTATAATAAGCCTTGCATAAAATATTTTTACTGCAAAATGGTCTATCTACAGTTGTATACATTTTCTCATTAGTGCATCCAGATCTTAGTTTACTATACAAATTTCAAGGTAAATTTAGCCAGACTTCACAGACGTGGTTGGACTGATACTGTGAAGTACCGCCGCCGGCTAATTAAACTTAAGAGCGTTCATTCATAAAAGTTGGCAACGTCGCAAATAGCTGTCAAATATTTACCTGTTTTGATTAATATGACAATATTTTAAAAAAATAACTAGAATATTAATAATGAATTGCAATTATAACACTGAATTTTATTTTGTAACCGTTTTAGGCATTTGGAAAGTTTCCAAATACTTATTTTTACATCTAAAACTAAATTGTTACGATATTAATTATTGCATTTCATAATCAATATTTTAGTGCACTAGTTAGCAATATTTCATATTACACACAGTAATATTGCCGAATTAATCAAAGCAGCGAAATATTTGACATCTATTTGACATTTATTTGCGACGTTGCCCACTTTCAGAATGCACGCTCATAACAATTTATAAATAATTTATAATCACAATATTTAAGTTATTATTAGTCGAGTTCTCATATGGTTTTGTTATAATATGTAGTTCCTTCAAGCATTTTGTAAAGAACACTTGCTGGCTTTGAATAATCACAATACTATGTTATTATAATTATGTGTATTAAGTCTATATTTACTCGTTAATTCTACATGTTATATCAACCGATGTTTGCCATACTGTGTATTGACATTTAACCATGGTTTTTTTTCTAATTAAATGTTAAAGATATCAAATATAGCCCTAATTCAGAACTGATCGATTTCGACTTATTTTATTAAAGAAAAAGATCGAACGACAAGCGCGTTATTGTCAAGTTCTGAATCAGGGGACTGCAAACCTAAAATACTTATAAGGTTAAGTTAGCAAATGTATGCGGCTTTGTCGATGTAATTATACTGCAGAACTGAAATACGGTCCTATGTTAAGATGGTTCCTTCGAAATGTTATCCATCCACAAAACGTCTCGATAAACTATAAATAATGGTCGAAAGAAGTTTCCAATAGTACTTATGTTTTTTTATGTCGAATTTCTACTGAATTTTAAACAGGTTTTTATATGTAGATTTATCCTTATTTGCCAAAAATTGAGTTAGTACTAGTCGAATATTGGTACAAATTGTGTTCAATTTACTAAAGATATTCTTCTGATTTGTGTAGTATGTATTCCTGCTCTCGGCTTTTCTTTGGCCTCGAGTACTTCTGTTATTTGTATTTTTTTTTAACTTAATTGCTTCCTGAAAAGTTTCGAAGTGTTTTACAGTCGTTTTTTAAATGATTTATTTTGTTCGTGTACTGGTTAGTTTCCACGTACTTACATGAGGACTACTAAATAGCTTAACAATTTGAGGGGCACTAGACGCCCATAAGCTTAATAACAATAAGGGCCTGTTCCATCTTCACTTGGCAGATAATTTCATACAAATTCTGTTCCATTTTTGAATTTATTCGGTACGTAGTGGCTATTCGGACATCGTGAAATAGGCCCTAGGACTTCTTATGTGCCTCGTTCAGTGTCATTAAGTGTTAACAGGAGGGATAGCCTAGTGGTGTGACCGCCGCCGGACTGCCAAGTCATGGCAAGTGTCGAGTTCGAACCCAAAGGACGCACTACTGACTTTTCGGATTCATGTGCGTATTATATCATTCTCACTTGGTTAAAAAACGGTGAAGGAAAATATCGACAGGAAAACGGCATGCCTGAGAGATATTTCTCGACGGCATGTGAAGACAAGTCAGAGGTCCATGGGCGGCATAAAAACTGACACCAGGTTAGTCACTAACCACACGAAAAATAGAAAAAGTGTTAGTGTAAAGTGGAAGTTTGAAGTCTTTCGGATGAACTTAAGGACATGGAGCAATTTAGTACGTGGAGACTAACCCTTAGCGGGGCTAAAGTAAGAATCGCGATACCAGAATAATATGTTCAAGATGAAGCTTTCTTAACATAAGATTTAAATAGCATTTATTACTTTTATGCCCAAAAAATGTTTTAAGTTTTTATTATATTTACTTACTGATTTGCCTCGATTTCTCTTGTAAAATTGTATCACCACGTTAGAGGTAAAGTATATGGTTTATAGCCAAACCGCTTAACTGAGACGTTTTCTGAGGTAGGTTCGCGGGGCGGGCGGGTTGTGGCGAAGTGATGCGAGAGCTCTGTGATTCGTCAACTTGTCACCCCTCCCGCACCGCGCAGCTACCTCAGGAAACGTCTCAGTAAAAAAAGCGGTAGGCCTATAAATACTTAATTGGATAATTGGTTGTTCAATTATTTTAAGAAATGATCTGCTTTTGGATAACCTAAAGCAAATCATTTTGCTCTATATTTAATCTTCAGAACTATTTAAAGCATATGTGTATTTTACTTTTCTTAGGTATATTTTGTATAATTCTATGCGTTGTTCATTATTTGACTGCTGATACTCCTTAGCCGTCTAAAGTAAGGTCTGAATTAAGTTTATATCACTGTAATTCACTGATATTAAAGAATCTAGAATATGTTCATGTATTTTTTTTTTACATCCTGTATTTAACCCAACACGATTTGGCCTATGCTACGGTACGCGATAAAACTTTACAACGAACTATATCGGCCACATTATTAAAAATCATCTCAGGACATTGAAGTTGTTGCTTGCCAGACGTATCGTGACAACGCAAATTTTCGCTTTATCGCCACAATGTAGCCGTACGTAGCATTAGACTTTTTTACATCAATAATTTTGTAGATCCGACCGTATAGTACCTACACAATAACGTAAGTGGGCATTTACAACCAGTATGTATCATCTACATGGAGTGTTTCTTCGAGAACGGAAGGCCAGAGTTTACTACAAATAACTTCGCCCACGCTCTGCCCGCCCCCATACCGTCTGATACATGTTAGTACGGAATTTAATCATTTACACACACATTTACTTAAAACTATAAATACGTACTATGATGTTTTAAAATACCGTTTTATTAATATATCAACAATACGTGTGACTAAAATCAAACATTTTTAATTTACTTTACATAAAAGTAACATGCTTAGATTTTAACAATGCATAAAATGAAACATCAACCAGCTGTTATTGCATTCCATTATAAATTCAAGTAGGTCAGAGGGAAGAGCGCGCACTAATACCACCTCTCTTTCCCACTTGCACGATTCACATGCATACTAGCGCTCAATTTTTTTAATGTTTACCTACTTTTGATTTAGTCGGGTTATTCTTATACGAAAACAAAGTGAAAGCCCGTATTGCTCTGTGCTATTGGAGTAGTTCTTTACGCGATGTTTCAAAGTCCAAGGGCACAAAGATTTAGAAGTAAACTAAGTTTGCTATTATCGAATTTAACAGTAGAAGTACGGATGTGTTGTGTGTGAATATTATTATTATTAGTTATCGGTGATTCGGTACAGTTTAGTTCAGTAGCCTGCAGAGGCTCAAGTGCAATAGTTGAGTTAAACGGTATGTGTCAAAACTCGTAAATATTTTTATTGCCTACAGAAGTTTCGTAATTTTACTCAAAACGTTTAGCGACTTGATGTTTTACAGTACTACTGCTTGGTTTTATATAATATATATTGTTTATAACATGCTTTCCGTTTGCTTCTGAGACAATATTAGTTTTGTATGTTAGAAAATTAGTTCTGAAGTTTTAACTAGTTTTTTGTTCAAGAATATCAGGTTCTTAAAAATCCTAAGACCACCCACTGACCAATCGATATATAAAGAAAAGGTCTTCCAAAAATAGAATTTTTGTTTTTTTGTGTTAAAGTATGTTGTCATGTACTGTACAAAAACAATACATTATTATTTTTGATAATTTTCAAATGGTACAGGCAGTTGCTTATTATTCATTGCTGTTTCACATTTTATTTTATCTTTTCAATCTAATAAATATATTTATTATTTTTCAGTCTCTTCCCAAGTCCAAAAATGGCCAGTACAGTGAGAAGCAAAGTGCTAAAAGTTATTAACAAGCAGAAGAATGGATTCATGTCTTCAGTGGTCAGACAAAACAGCTCCAGTGCTCCAGAAAAAAATATTTTGACATCTGTGTATAAAGATCTTCCGGTTACTGGTTACACAGCAAATGACTTTGTTTGGCAGAACTTGGACCGGTGGCCTGATAAAACTGCAACGGTGAGTTGTCTTTCTTTATGGATTTAATACTGCTTTATGAACTTACCGTTGTAAAAATGTCACAACATCATCAACATTCTCTTGCCCTTTAACCAGTTTATTTGGGGTCAGCGCAACATGTCTGTTTCATCCATACTTCTCCATTAGTCGTAAGCTCGGTAGTCACCCCGCTTTCTAGCCATAGTATCATCTTTCACACAGTCCATCCATCGTTTCTTTGGTCTTCCCGTAGCCATCCACAATCATACTCCTCAAAACTTTCCTCACAATTTTCTTAATTCCTTTATTGTGAAAAGTCACATGAAACCTATATTTTTTTTAAAGTCTATTGCATTGCTGGCTGAACAAAATCAACTGTAAAACAAGAAAATTATTTTCATGAAAAATTATTAACGCGGACCTAGATTTCAGGTCTTCTCCACCTTAGATTGTTGTGTCCCAATCCAACAAATACAAGTTGTTAATGATTGAACACGAAAAACAAACAGTTTATCACTACATAATTAATATTTAATATATCACTTTAATCTATGTAGGTACCTACCTACAACATATTATTATTAAATCAAACTCAAACTCAAAGCATTTATTTCAATTAAACCATTTACAGGCACTTTTGAAAAACTTGTCAAATAGTCGGTCAATTAGTCAGAAAGTTGAAGCTAGTTGCCCAGTAACCAAGTCAAATAAAACCAAGTCCCCCCGCCGCGTCTGTCTGTCTGCCTGAACGCGACCAACTCAAAAACGACCAAACGGATTTTCATAGGGTTTTCATCGATAGACAGAGTGATTCATCAGGAAAGTTAAGGTGTATAATTCGTTAAGGTTTAGTGTAAATTGGCTGAAATATGACAATGATTGTTGGATGCCGGAAAACATCATCCCGACTGGGAGCTTTGCTTGCGTGCGCCGCGTTAACCAATAGAGTTCTAAGAAAACAATGTACTACGGAATGAATACACTGTTTATAGGGTACCTTTAATCCTGCTAAGTAATACGATCCCGTGGGACATTCACGCGAGCGAAGCCGCGGGCAAAAGTTAAAAGTATAAAATAGGTTTAGGAAATTACCCATACCTATTCATGTTCTATACTTATTGCCACCAGGAAAATATTCTATAAAAAAAATGTTAAGTAAGTATATAAAAATTGAAATGAGCTAAGGCATCCCCCTTAATGAATAAGCATTAAGGGGGATGCCTTAGCGCATTTCAATTTTTCATTAGCCCGCGAGTTTCAATTTTTCTTTAGTTTTTTGTATTTTGCAGGTCAATGTCAGGTTTTATGTTTATTAAAAAATGATTCGCGAAAGTAACAAAAATATGGCTTTACATAATTATAATCATTACAATCAGCAATACAACTCCATAAGTTAGCATAATCAGCAAATGTCATGATTTCTTGAAATAGTCATTCAATGGGATTACATGAACTTAGAGAGTTGTATTGATCATTTTTATGATTATAATTCTATAAATAAACATTTGATACGGCCGCCAATCATATTTAGATCAACATAGAACATGATACTGACCTGCAAATTGCAAAAATCGTAAGAAAATTTGAATTTCGCGGGCTGCCTTGACGCTTTCGCCTTAAATTAAATTAGCTAAGTATGTAAATTAAATACCCTGTTGTATAAAAAACTTAAATACCTATGATGTAAGTAATAATTTAATTGGTATGATTAACATAAAAAAACGTAACCGACATTAAGTATTCAATGTGTATGATAATACATATTTTAAATTTGACATTTGTAGGTACCTAAACAAAATTTGCACACAAAGGCTACCAATAATTTGCAACCATACGAAGTTTATAAATAATACACTGTACGTAGGTAGGTACCTCATCCAATATTTTGTGACATCCCATACCTAAACCTGTGTTATGCAAATACATGAATTTGAATAATAATCAATAAAATTTATCACTGAACTTAGAAATCATAGTGTACCTAGGTACAGCCATGCTATTCTGTAAACATCTCACCGTGAAAACTTGGGTGAAGTGAGCTGTCAATAGTGTCAATCCCTGTGGAATGACAGCTCACTCCACGCTCCCTTCACCTAAGAAGTTTTCACGGTGAGCTGGTTACAGAATAGCACTGCACGTAAATACGTAGTTAATGTTACCTCACTTGATTCTATTCTCACGAAAACAATTGCCTATAAGTAGTATACGTTCTGATTAATTGTCGAATTCCAGTGGTGCGAATCAATCAGATTTCACCTTATTGAGTCTTTAGTACCTAACTATCTAACTCACTTACTACGTAACGTTCTTCTAACAGAACAGACAGCTGTGCTGCTGAGGAGTTTGTTGCGCCACTCCTCCCCAGCTAAAGCACTAAGATGTGGTGAAGGGCGGGCGTTTTGGGGGACTGTCTTATGTTATTTTGACGTTCGAAAAGTGCTGATTCTCAGCCAATTTGAATAAGCTACTTAGTAGTTTGTAGGTAAATTCAGGCCAGACAAAAATAATAATATTTTTTTTGGGGTCGTACAACTGCTGGTTGTTTTGTTACTTGAAGTATGAACTGGGAAAATCTGTTTTTTGTTTTTAGATATCGACATTCGATACTCATCACGTTTGTGAAGTTTACACAAAGACAACTGGTTTTTTTTAAACTGATATTTCAAGTGACTATAGGTACTACTTGCGGTTGATGACCCCAAAAAGAAAACAGCCTTTTTTATATCATGTTTCGATATCCATACTCATCACGTCTGCGGAGTTCTGCTACCTAATTCAATTTGATTATGTATGGATTGCCACCGACACGCTCAGAAGATAACCTCATTGAATCCTAATTATCTACCTAACCTACTACGTAGTGAGCCATTCCAACCAACTAAAACGCAATTAACAAAGTTCATTCAATGCAGTTGTCGCGAGGTGATCGAAAAATATTGAATGAAAAGAAAGAAAAAGTATTTATTGGGACTCGCACGGGAGATCACAAAATAAACTTATCATAAAACAACTACTTAACTAAACATCAATACTTAAAATAAAATAAACCGGCCAATTGCGTCTCGAACCACGCATAATAAAGGGTTCCGTAGTTGGGATGAATTTATCCCAAAAACAAACTTAACTTTGTGGTTGAAAAACATCTTCTCCCATACATCTTTAAATGTCACGGTCAATTCTCCAACTGCAAATGTAAGTCTTGTTTGTAATCGCATTTTTTTTATTGTGATAAAATTACAAATTAACCATTTCGGACTTTTTCCTTTGTGCTGTGAGGCCTTGCTTCCTGCCAAATTTCATTATTCTAGGTCAACGTGAAGTACCTACCCTGTAGGTTTTGATTTATTTACGAGTATCAAAATATGTCGCTTAAATGGCCGTATTGTTTTATTGCGTTAGAGCTGCAAGGGACCACAGACCTACGTATTTGATATTAATTTCAAATTGATAACTCCACGCGTTCCTGAGCAAAAGGGTCTAGACAGACATACGGACGGACAACGATGTGATCCTCTAAGGGTTATTTTTTTTACTTTTGAGCTACGGAACTCTAAAAACAAAGTAAAATGTAAATAAAAGCAGAAAGTTCTCTACGAGGCCAAAAGGCCTACATCAGCATGATGCTGCGACATTCGAAAATAAGTGTCGCAGCGCTGGTAGTTTGAGAGGGCCCGCAGTGGTCACGGATAGATACAGAAAAAAGTATCAAAGCAAAGATGCAGGCCAGCCTAAAATCCCCAGCCAGGGCCGGGTAGGGACCAGGCCCGGGAAATAGGGACCAGGCCCGGGTCGACGGCGCGTTGTGTTCCACGCGCGCCTCAAAGAGATGTCAGCACCAACTGACGGGGTCCGGAAGGGCCAATGCCTGCCGGGGTTGCGGGTTTGTCTGAAAGGGATATCGCGACCTCGGCACACAGGCAACGGAAGGAACACGGGTGGGTTTTTAACTTACCATGCTCAAAAAAAAAAAAAAAAGGCCAGCCTAAAATAAACTACTTTAGATGTAAAATACTGGTATCTAATTAACTGTATCCAGTTAGACTGGACGCCGACCCTAACATAGTTGTGAAAAGGTTAGGCAGACGATGACCTAAAATATATAATAAAATATGACAGGTTCGGAACATTGAAAAATGAACTTTGTATCCTCTAGCTAGAATGCAGTTTCGGCTCTTTGGTCCCGAGACCCTGTACCTGTACGCTACAGACCTTGTGAGCTGAAGTGGTTCATTGCCCTAGAAATACGCAGTTTTCGATTTAGATGTGTACCTATGTTCAACAGCTCACAAGTAGGTATTAATATAGCTATCGGACATAAATTGTCCGATTATTTTAGTGCCCTGTCATATCTTTAATATTCTAGATAAGTACTTAATCAACTATATCGAAAATTTTGTAGGTACCTACTTTTTTACTATAGCTGATCTGATATGTTACCAAAGTAACTAAAATCTGACTCTAATAGCCTTGTCACCCAGTTTCAGATAATAGTGGATAAGAAACTAATCACCTTGACTATCATTAATATTACATTTAGCACTAGCCTAAAAAATCACAACATTAATCAATCCATTAACATGAATCCAATCAACCGGGCATAAATCCAGACTGCAGGCTACTACTGAGAACTTCAAGATAGATAAATCCAATAACACTGCCCTGGGAATCGAACCCAAGATCTCATGCTCAGCTGTAGAGCTTGCGACCACGAGACCAGCGAGTCAGTCAGGCAAAGACATAGATACTCTTTTGTTATTACCCGACTGCCCCAGAAAGAGGGTAATGTTTTTCAAGAGTATGTAGATATGTATGTCTATTTCTTTGGCGTGCTGTCTCTGTAACCTAAACGGCTTGATGGATTTTAACATATAAGGTGTCGTTATATTCGTCTTAATTGTGGGAGCGACATAGACTGTATAGATAACATTTATATTTTGCATCGGCAAATACAAAAAAAAAGGGAAGGGAAGGTTTGTTTCTAAATCAATTTCATCAACATCGGTACCTATAAAAAATAGGAAGTAAGTAATGAGTCAATTCCAAATACAATATACACCGTGACATTTTAGTCGTCTTACAAAAGCAGCCACTTCATGTATCCAATAATTACTAAACATTCATATGTTTTTTATACAGGCTGTCAGCGAAGCCGGTTTTTTTTAATAACCGACGAAAAATCTCAACGCAGGGGGGCTCAGAATAATGTACTGAATCCATGGTAACCGGCTTAACGTCGATGTCCCAGACACCCTGTATATATAATGTACTTAACAATTTTTTTATTGCTCCAAAAACCACACAAAGGGCTACTCAATGTACCCAACATAAAGTCCCTCTAGTATTTTAATTTGGGTACCTACATTGAGTGGCCCTATAACTAAAATGTTACACTGTATATATTTTTTAATAAATGTTTAGTAGGTAGTCAGTGGATACTGGATACATGAAGTGGGCTGTTTTTGTAAGACGACTAAAATGTCACGGTGTATACATTTAATAAAACTAAAACGTTTGAATTAAAGCAAATTATTAAAAACAAAAACAAAATATCCGACAGACGCTTGTTTTCGTCATTTCAGGTGTTTTCACACCTTAATGACGGTCACCTAACCTGACAGGTATAACTTTTGTTTGCGGCCTGCAATATAAAAATTCTTTAGATTATAATTTATAATGATGATAATAAGTATATGTGTTTTTGCAGTCGGGTTTTTTGCTTTTTTTAATAATTATTCGATAATCATACCTAGAGTCCGGTTTACAAAATCGTCTTTAAAAAAAAAACCTGTTTTGATTAATTTGGCAATATTAATATAGAAATAAGAAATGTGGCTAACTAGTGAACTAGAATATTAAAATTAATTGCAATTATTGAATTTGATGTTGTGCCCGTTTTAGGTGTAAAAAAGGCATTTGGAAAAACATGGCATGATTTTGTTTTTGTCTTTGTATTTTTTTTGTTTTTTTTGTTTCCAAATACTTACTTTTTATACATCCAAAACAAAACATTCGGTGTAACGATATTAATTATTGCATTTCATAATCAATTTTCTAGTTCGCTAGTTAGCCACATTTATTATTTCCGTACAGTAATATTGCCAAATTAATCAAAACAACTAAATATTTGACATCTATTTGCGACGTTGCCCACTTTCAGAATAAACGCTTTTAATATAAAAGATGTCTGCCATAACTTTTTCTTTTTGACAATAAAACTTTTTGTATATTATCTTCATCTTAGCGTGTCGATGGCAAAAAGTTTAAATACAACCTTAGTTTTTGTTTACCCTAAACCTCTTATGGGGTCATTGTACTCATTATTATGAACAACTTTCACTATGGGACCAACGCTGAAAAAATATCTGCTGCTCCCTACATTTATGTTCGTATATCTCGTCGAAATGTAGGGAACAGCAGATTTTTTTTCCGCGATTTCGGCGTCGGTCCCATAGTGAAAGTTGTTCATAATGATGAGCACAATGACCCCTTAAGAGGTTTAGGGTAAACAAAAACTAAGGTTGTATAACCATGTTGGGCCCACAACTCAGCTACGCATGCTCATAAGGTAATCAAGTGGACAGGTAACAGGGCATGCATTTGCGGCGTTTACGCACACGGGACTAACTGGAGAAATGTGGGTGTACTATGGGCGTTGTGTTAGGTTGTACCAAGTTACTATTGCTTGCAAAGGGGTCAGCTTCAACCGAACCCTAAAAATGCCATTGTGTGTACTTGGACCATACATGGACTGTATTATTGTCTGAAATAAAAGATTTATTAAGTATTTCTTTTATTACATTTACATAACTTCTTATTAAAAAAAAAAAAACAGTAAAAATATAAAATAAATAAATAATATAATGTATAAAAAAATATATAGAAATTGTGACCCATCGGCATCAGGAACAGCGTCCAAGTTGCCGGTGGTCAGGGCTCTAGGTGGTCTGAACCTCCTCACTATATACGACGTATTCTGTAAATAAAAAACTCACCGTGAAGACTTAGGTGAAGTGAGCTGTCAATAGTGTCAATCTCTAGCATTAGTATGGAATGACGGCTCACTCCACGCTCACTTCACCTAAGTTTTCACGGTGAGATGATTACAGAATAGCACTGCAGTAGTACTGCTTTCTGAATCAAGCCCTTAGCCCAGCCGCGCAATGAGAGCTTAACTAACATTTATAACACTTATTATGCCTCCAAACGAATCAATCACTGTCTTTTGTTTCATAGGTATGCGCAGTAACAGGCCACGGGTACACATATGCACAAACGCATAAAATGTCCATAGCATTCGCCGCGTCTTTGCGGACAAAACTCAAGTTGCAGAACGATGACAAAGTTGCCATAATCCTGCCGAATCTTCCAGAATATCCTGTCGCGATTCTGGGGATCCTACAGGCTGGTTGCATTGCTAGTATGATGAATCCTGTTTATACTGCAGGTAAGGTATCTATTATTATGAGACTTTTCTGCCTTGTCTCTGGGATGACTACGGACCTGCGATGCCTCAGTAGTGCTATTCTATAAAAAGATCACTGAGAAAACTTAGATGAAGTGAACAACCGTAACATCAGGTGAAATGACAGCTCACTTCGTGACAAACCGGCTGGTATCGGAGATGTCCGTAGGCGCGGCGGTGACCAATCGGACCAGAGTGGCAATTTTTTTTTCCACGCTGGGGTCGGTGCATTTCATTCATTCATTCATTCACTCCTATTACTCATGTTTTTGTTCAAGATTATGATTTGAATTTAACTGACTACATTTTACGATACTTTTGTCAGGGACGGTGGAGATCTTTACAATCATAATTATTAAGGAATGGGTTCCATCACCGGCTTATAAGTTTTCCAAATAAAATTGTTAGTGAAACCTAAAAAATATTCGTAAATATTAAGAAATAGCCTTACCAAGGAATATATTACTCCATGCCGAGAGGCCTTGGTAGATCGAAGATTGATTGAATCGACACCATTTTCGAATCGCATGCGCATTTTACTACACGGAATTAAGTACCTACTATTAGTTGCATGCCATGAATTGGGTACAAAGTCTAATGATATTGCGAGTATAAACGTCATCTCATGTTTATTTATTTATTGAAGGTACATCATAAAGTCACAAATGCCATTAAAGTTCTGACTCACCTTCGGTTATCGCTCCGATTCGATAAAGACTCCAGCAAACAGGCGCGATGCGACGACGGTACGACGTGATTCTGGTATAGTTTGACCGACACCACTGTACCGCGACTTAGGAATGCGCGGCGAGTCGGGGGGCAGCATTGACAAATGAGCGGCGTGACGCCGTGAGTGTTGACGCATGAGGAGGCTGCTCAATCGTCAACGCTGCCCCCCGCCTCGCTGCGCACATACCAAAGGCGCGGTACAACGGTCTCGGTCAAACTATAGAACAATTCATGAAGTTTTCATAGAAATTGTCCTACTAGAGTCGCAACGCGCCTGTTTGTGGTTACTCTTTACTCTACAGAAAAATCTAAAACTAATGAAGATTTCAAAAACCAAAATATTTTTCCTTTGCAGACGAACTCAAACGCCAAATACAAATGGTCAGATGCAAAGCTGTAGTGACCTCAAACATTTCGTACGCCAACGTAAAACAAGCTCTAGCAGACCTTAAGCTAGACATACCAATAATTTTAACAGACAATGATGGTCTACCGGAAGGTACAATCAAGTACGCGGAGTTTGCTCAAGATTTTAGCCTAGATACTAGTTGTTTGAAGTCAGTACATAGGGGGCCCAAAGACCTGGCAATATTACCGTTTTCGAGTGGAACTACAGGGTTCCCGAAAGGTGTGGTGCTGACGCATGAAAGTGTGGTTGCTATGAACCAGCAGATCGCTGACCCTGAGATTATTGCTATTAAAGAAACTACGGGTAAGTTTTCAGGAAGATTATTTTTTGTGTTCATAATGCCATAACATAGAAAACACGCCCTTATGGGCCGAAACACCCATATTCGCCTCATATATTTTTTATAAGTTTTATGAAGTGGAGGACGAGTATACTACCTTGAACCGGGCACAAGTCTCGACTCCTGAAATCCCGGCTGCTGTTAAGAATTTCCTGATAGTATAACTAAGTTAGTATCAGCCCGGAGTTTGGATTTGTGACCGGTTGATGGCAATAGGCTCGCTCCCTACATGGGACTTAATATAAACTGGCCCGTTGATTTCGTGATCGCAAGCGCGACTGCTAAGCCTGGGTTCGATTCCTATATCGGGCAAAATGTTATTAATTTCGAGTGGTCACACATCTGATGGAAGGCGCGTCGGGCGTTACTACGTTATTATACTCGAGGCACTAACCCACCATCGGTTGAGTGTGTACTTAAGGTTGAATGTTTTATTATCTTCTTGACCGTTCTGGCGTTACGCGATGCATCACCCGACAGATGTGCGGCCACTCTAGAGGTAGGTGTACCTCTGCCTAACCCTTAGAGGAATACAGGCGTGATGATATGTTATATAACCAAATAAAAGCACTTCTTTTGTCCCGGGGATTAGACCCAGGACCCCACAGCAAACCGCGCTTCCGACCACTTGATCAACGATGCAGTTATAGTTTGACCAAGACCGCTATACCGCGCCTTAGCTATGTGCGCGGCGAAACGGGGGGGCAGTGCAGGCCGCTCAGTCGTCAACGCTCACAGCGTCCTGCCGCTGATTCGTCAACGCTGCCCCCCGCCTCATCGCGCATTCCTAAGGCGCGGTACAGCGGTCTCGGTTAAACTATAATAAGCCCAACGCAGCTGCTGTCGTTTTCCCAAACTACTCTTCATGACAAACTCGAAAATTAAATGTTCTTTTTTCTTCCAGCAACAAATCAGGCGGTGTTGCCAGCAATCCTGCCGTTCTTCCACATATTCGGGTTCAATAGTCTCATGTTGAACCAGTTGTCACTGGGCGTAAAACTGGTCACTATGCCGTATTTCAAACCTGAACTCTTCCTTAAGACCCTCGTTCAACACAAGGCTGAAGTTTTGTTCTTGGTTCCACCTATGGGTAAGACAAACACACATTTTTTTATTTCGAACATACAGTCATGACTAGCGGGTTTATTTACAGGAACCATTTGACGCCCTTCTTCATTACCCATTACTGTTTTTATAATAATAATCTTTATTTTATGAAAATGAACGCTCAATACAGTACTTACACTGACCATACCAATTGCTTTATAACACTTATTGCGTAGAATTTCTTGCCGGGTCTTCTCCATGGGAAACGACCAATTGGAACCGTGCACCTAGCTTCTGACGTTTCACAAGTACCCATGTATGTTTATGCGAAATAAAACATTTTGTATTGAATTGAATTCATTGCATCTTTGACAGTCGTTACATGTAGTCAGAAGCCTGAGTCTTTCAAAGGGCTGTCGTGTTATCAAGTAACAAGGTTTTGGAGGATAGGAAGTCACTCCATGTATATCTGCCCAACTATGTTGAAGACTAACCGGATGCAGCGGAATACCAGTATTTTACATGGAGCGAATGCCTATTTAACCTCCACAACTCAATTACTGAGTAATACGATACCCCTTGGTAAGACTGGTTGTCAGACTGTCGGGTTTCTGACGACCCGTAACGACTGTAAAAGATCCACGAATGACAGCCGTTTAACGTGCTTTCCGAGGCACGGAGGAGTTTCGGTATGCCCATCCACGGACCAACCCCGGCAAGCGTAGCTTAACCTGATGGAACGACACTTGCGGCTCATATTATTTAGCCACGAGCTCCTTAGGCAGTCACTCCATGTATATACTGGTATTCAACTGCATTCGGTTAGACTGGAAGCCGACCCTAACGTAGGTAGTTAGAAAAAGGGAAGGCTAGTCAGATTATTAATTGTAGCAGTATTTTATAAGTAAACTATATTCCCTTCTGACATAATTACCTACACATTACAGTGGTATTCCTGGGCAAGCATCCTGCAGTGACTCCCAAGCACTTGGCGTCGGTCTACGGAATAATAAGCGGTGCTGCGCCCATCTCGAAAGAAGACGCCGAAGCTGTCCTGGCTAAAAATGTAAGTTTAATTAATTGATAAGAACGGGATATATTTACATTATTGGTGATGTTCTCCAGAAGGGTTAGGTGCGTAGTATTTCTTATATGACATCTATCTATATATAATATATATATATATATATATAAAAGGAGAAACAGAGTGACTGACTGACATACTAACTACAGGAACGTGAAATTTTGCACACGGCTTCTTTTTATAATGTAGAGCAGTCGATCCATTCTATAAACATCTCACCGTGAAGAGTGAGGTGAAGTGAGCATGAAATGAGCTGTCCATAGTGCCAATCCCTTCAGGTGCAATGACAGCTCACATCAAGCTCACTTCACCCAAGTTATCACGGTGAGATGTTTACAGAATAGCACGACACATTAAGAAGGAGTTTTTGGAAATTCCATCTTTAAGGAGGCGAAAGGGGGGAATTTTGTTTGTATGAAAAATCTTATTCCTTGTGTTAATAAACTTGAAAATTGGCACGAAAAGTACTAGGTTTGCATGAATTCAAGAAAGTATTTCGATCATTAGACGTTGTACACAATTTCTGAGCAGTGACCTAACAAAAAGTACTAGGCTTGCATGAATTCACGATAGTATTCAATAATTATGTTATGCTACTAATAGGACTTGGATGAGGCAGACAGATAGTGTATAACCTGGATTAACACATAGGATACTTTTTATCCTGGTAGTACGTTTCCATGGGATAATTTCCGCGAGCTAAGCCGCGGGGAAAAGCTAGTCTATACATATTATAAATTAAAGTCGCTTTTCGTGTTTGTCTGTGTGACCGCGTTATTCTTCTAAACCACGCAACAAATTTTTATGAGGTTTTCACTATCGCTTAGAGAATTTATTCCGCAAGGTTTATGTGTATAATATATTAATATTAAACTTACATATAACTAAGAAATCTCGATGTTTTGTAAAGTCGTAAAAACTATGCGAAGCAGGAGCGGGTCGATAGTACATAAATATAACATAGTATTATTTCAAAAGTAAGTGTATGTAACGGTAATAACAATATTGTATACAAGCGACGACGTTACTGCAGTAATTTTAGACGCCGGCAAAATTATCTGTGACTGCGACCTAGTTAGGTACTTCTCACTCAGTACCTAAGCATGATAAATAATAATATTATTAGTATTTACTGCAAATGTAAAGTTTTTGTTGTTTGCTTGTTAATTTGACTTTGAGGAAATTATGTATTTGCTTGGTGTTTACCTACATTTTTCTTTGCGGTGCAGGTACCATCAAAGAAGTTCATATCTAACCTGTTACAAAAAAAAATCCCGTGAACACGATGACCGCATCTGTTACCGGCCCGGTGCTATAGCCGCCGAGCGCTGCAAGCAAGAATAGTCCTTACGATGGTTAGATATGAACTTCTTCGATGGTACCTATGTGGGATTTCACTGGTTTTTATAGGTACTGGTGTAAAAACCTATTTAAATAATTATGAAACATTAGAAACGAACTCTAGAACGTACTTGTTTACTTTGTTCAAAAATACCTACAAAGATAATAATTGTTAACAAAAAGATTAGCTAGGTATCTTATTTTATATAATTATTTATCTTTATTTGTTGACTTTGACAAAAATAAGGATTATTTCAAGCGATGGTTTACGTCTACACGAATATTATTAAAGAGAAAAGATTTGTATTTCTGTTTGTAATGAATAAGCTCAAAAACTAAGGGACGATTTTAAAAAATTCTTCACCTGCAGAATTTTATATTATCACTGAGTAACATTCTAACTTCCTAACTAATACTTATTATAAATGCAAAAATGTGTTACGCAATTAGATAGCTGGGTTATGATTAGAATATTGAATTTATACCAAAAATTTCCAACGTCCACGTGGTCGAAGCCTCAGGGAAGAACTAGTTTGTTTTGGAAGTCTCTTTTTGTACATTGTGACAAAAAGTTATTTATTTATTTATCCGGCCTTTTTTTTCACACCTACTACAAACCATTTCTTTTATTCGAAAAAACATTTTCTAATCGACGATACTTCCATTGTACCCACAGTACATTGAGCCCTGTTATCGGCTCCTTGATAGCGATAATAATACGACACCTTAAGGTACCTATCGCATTATTAACGCGGCAATGTTATTCCCAATGTGGGTCTGATAACAATATAAATATGTGTAGGTATTAGATAGCGCCGTAGTTGTAAATTCTCGTTTGATAGCACTTATCGCTATCTTTTGTTTTTAACCCCATGTCCGCTAATAACAACTACAGGGACTGAAAGCGGTTACGGTTAAAGGTTAAGATACCTCAAAAATATACCGGTACAGGTTTAACATAAGGGTTGAGCTATACCGATACCTTTTTAAATAAAGGTTGGGCTAAACCGTTATTTAACCTTTACACGATTTCGGTACCGAAAAACATGTGAGACGGCGCGGCGCGGGTGCGCGGGGGGTCGAACACGTTAGAACTTGTGTATTTATATTTTTATAGGTTTAGTTACTGCTACCGATACATTTATAAAGGTTAAGGTCTGCTACCGATACATTTATAACGGTACCGATACTTCATCTGAAATATACCGGTATGTATTTCCAACCTCAAAATTCCGCTACTGAAAACAAGAACGGTATCGAAAAATTGTGGTAACCCTTATTTAACGGTATGACGTCATACAGCAATTTAAGGGTACCTTAATTTTTGGGTAATTCAGTCCCTGGTTAGATCAGGGATTCCCAACTGTTGGGGCGCGCCCCCTTCGGGGGGCGTAGAGTGACCAACGAACCCCCGCACGGCAGCTTCAAAAATAAACTACAGATTTATTAAACTTTATGTTTTTGGTATTAGAAAAGGTTAAGACTGGTTTCCAAAGCCCAAACCTTTCATAATACTTTCTTAGGTGCTGTAAAATGAGGTTCAGCTTTTCTGCATAAGTCGACAAAATAAGTATTTCTATTTCTGTATGAATGGACTAAAGAAAACCGAACGTATCCGAGGCGGCTTCCTACAATTTTATTACTATATTCTTTTGATTCTTCAACTTTTCTGCATAAGTCGACAAAGTAACTCCTTTTTCTGTATGAATGGTCAAATGTAAAGAATCGGAAATTGTACAACATTTTTCGAGTTTGCTACATTAGTTAAAATAAAATGCTTTTTATATGTACTTACCTAAAGAAAATTCTATCTTTTTCCAGAAAAACATCCTATTCCGCCAAGGCTACGGGTTGACGGAGACCAACGGAGCTATTTCAGTGGGAAAGAACGATGACACCAACCATGCATCAGTGGGCCATGTCTTAGCTAGCAGTGAGGTGAAGATCGCTGATCTGAACACGCAAGAAGCTTTAGGACCGGGGCAGGCAAGTATTTTTATATTTTTCGTATATCTAAGGGATGGAACTCTGCCAGCTCCTGGTTCCCGTTATAGTTTGACCGAGACCGCTGTTCCGCGCCTTAGGAATGTGCGCGGCGAGACGGAAGGGGAAGTGCAGGCCGCTCATTCATCAATGCTCACAGCTATATCAATGCACACACTTTCCTAAGGCGCGGTAAAGTGGTGTCGGTCAAACTATAGCTATGACCTGGGAGTCTTCTCATATCTATGGTCAAAGATATTTATGTCTCAAAAGAAATACATATTCACATATAGAGAAAACATAATAAATAGGTTTAAGGCGGATGCATAGATGATCTCACTGCCATTTTGTCGCTAGATGGCGACACATCCACAATTTCGAACATTTTCAATTTTTACACCTAACATAGAAATTTTTAATAAACAACTTTATTATAAGCGGAACCTAGGGCATTAACTTGATTTTTTTAGATCATCACTGTGCTTGTTAACTGGTATCATACAAAGATTAGAACAGTTTAATGATTTAGCCGCATGAATTTACTCTTTACACACACATGCAAAGTAAATAGTAGTAACTTCCGACTCCACTAGATGTCGTTTTATTAAAACATGGTTGGAAATTAAAATGTCCAGATGGCGTTAATTTAAAGAAAGAGGACCAAATTATTTATAAGATGAATATCCTTACATTATAGCAAAAACTGAAAACAAATATTAATTTACTAATTAAGCATACTTTAAATTACTAGAGGATTGTTATGTTCCAATCTATTTCTTAATAATATAATTACTTATTGGGATATGCATACTTTTGTTTCTAGGCTCGATATCAGATAGGTACCTTTTCACCATAACAAATTATTCAGATAAATTATTTTGGGTAATAAAGGTACGAGTATATTGTACCTATATAGGTTGTTGTAATGTGACTGAACCTAAATAGTACCTAACGTGTAAATAAATTGTGACCTGTACTAAATAAATAAAAGATTATGTATTCAATTGTAAAGCGTTTTATTGTATCTTACTATAAATTAATAATATTTATCTATGGTTAATATTTTCATACAAATATCGTTTTATTTACTCTCACTGCATTTACCTAAATATTTTTTGGTTGGATTCGAACCGTCGACTCGTAGGTACCACCACACAAAGATAACATAAGTACTTTTTTCAATATTTTGATATTACAATAATTATGATTCTGAATTTAGTATTAGAATGAATTATGTACGTAGAATTATTACGTACGTAATTACAAGTCAAGATTTTTTAAATTTAGTTTCCAATTTATGTGATTTCGGAAAAATTACAATTTCTACATGGTGTACTTTCGGCTGCAACACGTTTTTATGGCCTTTTTATGAGTAGGTAGGAGCTTACGTAGTTATCATTTTGAAATCATCTTAATTTACAAACCCGTAAATTTGACTACATAATACACCATTTGAAATAAGATTAGACATTTAAACAAAACTTTTTTACAGTCCGTTCAACCGATTCTGACTTCTGTACCGTAGGAATAAGGATGGCCTCAAAAGCAAAACAGTGGTGACAAAACCAACTGCTTACTGCAGCTGCCGTGTCATGCCATCAACGCAATAGAAGTCAAAATCGGTTAAACGAACAGTAAAAAATGTTTAGTTAAATGTCTAATCTTATTTCAAATGGAGTATAGGTACGCTTGGGTAGATATATTGGAAGTATTGGAACTAACCTAGGTAGGTACCTACTTACTTTTAATTTACTTACCAAACTAATTCCGTAAGTACCTACCTATCTCCGAGAATCTTCTCTAATAAAATTGTGTTCAATAAGTATAATAGGTAGGTACCACAGATGAATAAATACGCATAACTGGTGAAATACGGGTGTACTATAGGTAGGTACACATCAAGCTATACATTTCCAGTTTATACAGACCTCGCATTGTACGGAAATCCTATACAATGCGAGATCAGCATAAACTGGAAATGTAAAGCTTGATGTCATGTGTAGCCGTATGTACCTACACCTCTGCCTAATCCTTTGGGATGACAGGCGTGATGTTTAAGAAATACTCTGATGTTTAAGAAATGCTCGATGATAACTTCTAATGATAATGAGTGATCCAATTATATGTAAGTAGGTGCGCCCCGCGGTTTCACCCGCATAAGTCTCGATCCCGTATATATATCCTATGTCCTAGTCTAGCTCATGGTCTACCCATGCGCCAAATTTCATCCAAATCCATTCAGCCGTTTTATCGTGAAGGCGTAACAAACAAGTTCACTTTCAAATCATATTTATAATATTAGTTAGGATAGTAGGTAACTACTAACAAACAGCCTCGTTGGTCTAGTGGTTACAAGTAGGTACCTACAACTGCGCGTGAGGTCTTGAATGTAGGGAACGCGCTGCGAACAGTACAGTGAAGCATGCCAAAACTACACCGCCGCTCTGTGCATCATACATAATGTGTTTGACTCAGGTGTGCCAGCTAGATAGAAACATAATGTCAAAATCCGCGAATAATATAGGTACCTGGTACCTAGGTGGCAGTGGCGACTCGAGTGCGGCGCGGCCGCTACAAAAGGTCCTTTGACCACGCCGCCGCGTGCCGCCAAAACCATTAGTAAGTCAGTGCAATGTAATTCTTAAGTAATGGCGATAAGGTATAAATTAGAATGATTGACATTTGCGAGGAGTTTTTTAGTTGGAAATAGAGAAATGATAATTTTTTTGTAAAGGAAGTCAATCATCCTGATTTATACCTTAAAACAATGAGAAAAGAGTCACATTGCAATGACTTACTATTTTGCTTATGATTTTATTTCACTTTGGAATAGTCTGTCAGTCTGCCTAGCCCTTTCCCAATTGTGTTGGGGTCGGTGTCCTGCAGCTGAATACCAGTATTATACATGAAGTGACTGCCTATCTGACCTCTACAACCCAGTAACTGGGTAATACGATAGGTACCCCTTGGTAAGACTGGTGGTCACTTTCGGGCTTCTGACGACCCGTAACGACTGTCAAAGATCCACGAATACTAAGAAATATGCTCCTTTGTTGATGCCGCTCTGTAAAGCTTCGTGCAGACCAGCGCGACGCGACAGCGCGACGCGACACCAGCTATTGTTATACCGTCAAGTTTTCTTAGAAATTGTATTGTTCGAGTCGCGTCGCGGCGTCGCGTCGCTCTGATCTGCACGAAGCTTTATTCGGGTTTCGCATCACGTGACGCGAATTATCTGTGTCGCGGCGCTACAGGTCGCCCCTGTGTGAAGTGTCGCGCGCGTTTTCATAGAAATTGTTCTACGGATAAAATATCGCAATATCGCGTAGCGCGACAAGTCGCGCTGGTCTGCACAAGCCTTTACTCACTAAAAATCATTAGAAGAATTGTCATGATGTCTTTTCAATGTTGCTTGCACTTTTTTCCGCGATTTTCGCGGCCCTGAATACATATGTCGTATATAGGCAAGTTTATTAGTCGGATTCATCTTAGGCAGAGTTGCAATTCAATCTGTAATCAAAAAGAATAATTAAACACAACAGCAAAAGTATCGTAATTATGAAATGCTTCAAGAAATTTGTATTAGTCAGAAATAACACCACCATTTGTCACCATCAATCAAGCTGTCAAGCTGTGTGTGTGTGTGAAAATTTGCAAAACAACTGACAGAACATGAGAAACAGACCAAATAGAGATGTCAATCTGAGATCGATTGAGCAAAGAATCGATTTTTTGGAACAAATAAAAACGTTTTTTCAAATCGATATCTAGTACTGAATCGATACAGGGAATCGATATTTCACCCTAGAACATCAGTTTTTTGTTTGTTTGAATTGTTAAGAATTGTGGTGGCGGGAAAATTACGAAGCATATCCAGTGCAAATCCTTTTGCGTAAAAATACGGATTTTTTCCAGATATGAGACTAGTTAAATTCTTTTCGCTCATCGATCGTTTTTTCGCCCTCGTAAACGTGTACGTTACCCTAGCAGGAATCGTTTTTCGGTTTTTTTTTCAAAACGACAAGGGGCACCAATTTTTTATGTAGGGGCACATTTACAGCAGATTAGGCACCAACTATACGTTCCACTCACTCATATAACTATAGGAGACACTTTCTTGCTAGGGTAACGTACACCCCGTAAACCCCTACATTGCGAATTTCATCGAAAACGAATGATTGATTTTTGGAAAATCATTTCTTTATTTGTGAATCGATTTTTCATATTTCCTTTCGAATCAAATCAGTAACGGATCTTTTTCAGAGAGTTTTTTTTTGGTTCCTTTCGTTCCTCTGGGACAGGCAAAGTGAGTTTTTAGAGAGAATAATAATTGACGTCCCTATTAGGGTGAAATATTTGAAATTTAGAGTAGGTAGGTATGTGATGTGATGACAATCAACGAGTGTTGCTAACGTTTGATTTTGTATTTCCTCTTCTAAATCTTACACTATTTTAAGTTTTAAGGGTAATTACTATTATAATATAACTCTGTATCACCTTCAAGCAGAAAAGCATCCTTTGGACATAAAAATAACACTTACCGTCAATAAAACACAAAAACACTTCACTTTTAAATAAAAACTCATTACTTAGCTGTTCAGACGAGCGAAATTGGAACTACAGCTACCATTTTGAGAACGTCATTTCGCTGACAGTTAAAAACCCCGAAACCATAAATGAATGATGTATGTACCTATATCATTCATCGTTTTAAATATCAGAACATCCTACAACTTACTACTAAAATACTGCCCTATGTTTTATTTCCCCTTTTTCTTGGTAAACTTCTTAGATGGCAAGACCAATTTATCTAGACGCACTTTGACGTGTGCTAATAATACTAAAATGTGCAATTGTTATGAAAAATCAATGTGGTTTGTCTGTGTATTCACTTATCTTGATGGTTTCACATAAATTAAATATGATTCAATCAATAGATGTAAGTAGTACCTACGTGTCACCATTGCGTAGGTAGGTAATTAGAAAAAAAATAGGTAAATTTGCCTACGCTGATCGCCTGATTTAGGTATACCCTAAGTTTACATGAACTTCTATTCTCTGGTTTTATTCAAACCAAACCAATGAATTAGTACCTAACCGTGTCAGAAAATGTATTATCAGTACCTACTTACATACAGTAGAAAGATTTTTAAATCTTTAGGTACTTTATATTTAAAGTAGATATTACAATAATTACATTAGTATTGTATCTGTGTGAACCAAATGCAGATCGCAGATATTTTTTTTCACTTTCTAGCATTCTTTCTCATTCCCTAATAAAAAACATTTTATCAATCATAAAATGTAAAACCCGCGGGCAAACCCGCGCGCCGGCGCTAACTTTCTAGAAACACAATTTTGGAAACGATTAGCAAGTTGTCAAGACAATCACGCATGTACTGACTGGAGAAATTTGGCAACAACGCGGGGTGCGTCTTGAATGGCAACGTCGCCCGTTGCATCGCCGCGTCATTCGACGTGTAACCTTCGTTACGTTCGAATTTTCGAACCAGCGCCATCTATTATAAATGTTTACCGAACGAAAACTCGTAACACAATGTAAATAACTCTTTCTCCGTGGTTCTTTAAATTTCTGTTAGATGGCGCGATTCAGGTCACTCACACATGTAAAGATTTTTCGTTTTTTATTGGGTCTAATTCTCCTAGAAATACAGTTTTTTTTATAAAATTTTGGCGTTAGGCGAACATAATACATTATAAAGTCTCATTATACTTGCTTTTATTCTGCAGAAACCGTTTATTTACGGAGATTAGAACGCCTGAAAAATGTATGGCGAGGCCTGTCTATACATCCACCTTAAACAATATCATGTGCCACTAAACGTAGCTTCAAAATAAAATATTGCTACACAGAAACTTAAAACTAACATTATAATAACACTTTTACGAATAGTTTTGTCATACCAAACATAACAAGCCCAGTGGTAATGGCCTCGACCATCGCTCAGCATAATGCTGCGACCCTATGCGACACAGCCCCAGCGCTGATTTTCAGCGACAGCCGGCGTTGACGTTATGACGTCGACCGGTGCAGCATACAATGAGATATAAAAATAAAATAAATATACAATAATTAATCTACATGTCTATATAAAATGGCAACATTCCATTCAGGAACAACAACAACAGCAACATGCAACATTCGATTCTGGATTTGTGCCCAATTAATGACACCGGACGAAAGGTTCGCCCCCATTATAGGGCTGCTAGGGCACTATACTGTATAGTGCCCTAGCTTGAGCTAGCTACTGAACTAGCTTGATGTATAGTCTATACATCAAGCTCCCCCTAAATACAGGCGTGATATTATTCAAGACTACAGCAATTAAATGTTTTCAGGAAGGTGAGATCTGGTACCGTGGTCCGAACGTCATGTCGAGTTACTATGAAAATGAGGAAGCGACCAAAGAAGTGTTGACGGAAGACCGTTGGTACAAGACCGGGGACATCGGACGATACGACGAGAAGAAATATCTATACGTTACTGATAGGCTTAAGGAACTTATAAAGGTAAATATAATTCGTGATATTTTTAACAAAATTCTGGTAAGCATGATATAAATTTCACCACAGCCACACGCACAAAATGGCTTGAACATAGTTAATTTCCTGCATACTACTACTGCGTAATGCGTTTTATTGATTGTACTCCCAGAGAATGAAAAGGTTAGCCATATTAGACTATCATAGAAATATGATCAGAGATGTAGAGTCTATGACGGTGTAATAACTACATATGATTTTTATTGTGGTTATGGGATGCTATTTGACAGTAGGCGTACAAATATGATAGTATCCGCCTTACCTCAATAATGGCTAAATCAAGCACGACTAAATCGTTATCCATCTTGAATAAGTATGACGTTTATAATATGATAATAAGTCATATATGTAAAAATTAAGAACAAAAACAAAAAAGCATCATTTAACTATGATCATAGAATTTGACAGATATTAAATCATATTTGTATGATAAATATATGATAATGTAATTGGGGCCTTAAGCTACGCTGCGAACATTTAAAATGAATAATAGTGTTCGAAAAATTGGCAGTATACGCATAAAGAATGTGTTTAAAAACATGTCTAATTATATGTCAACAATGTGCAATGTGTGTGTGTGAATTTCTACATTTGATATCTGTAATTTTTATGATGTACATAATAAACTGTATTCTGTTTAACTATCTGTATAATGCAAGACAAGGCAAGAAAAGAAAAATATAATACGTAGTAATATAAAAAAAACGTAATCCCCGTTGTCATATAAAAATATCTCATTTACAGGTCAAAGGCTTCCAAGTACCTCCAGCCGAACTAGAAATGGTTTTACGAACTCACCCGAAAATCCTCGATTGCGCGGTTGTAGGTATACCCGACCCGATCTCAGGAGAAGTGCCCAAAGCGTTCGTAATACTACAACCCGGCCAAACAGTGAGGGAAGAAGAAATATTAGAACATGTTAATAGCAAAATCACTTTCTATAAAAAGATAAAGGCAGTACAGTTTGTTGGGGAGATCCCTAAGAATGCCGCTGGCAAGATTCTGAGGAAGAAGCTAAAAGAGTTGTACTGTTAGCATTTATTTTAATGAACATTGTGGTGTGGTTGCATAGACGAGATGCAAGTACGTATTGATTTTTGCGCATTTAGACTTCGTACAAAATTGTCTTGGTTTGAGTTTTATAAATGTCGTCGGGTTAAGTTTTCTACTTTTATCGTTGCCATAAGGTACCAAATGACCAATGAACTATAGAAATACAGTAATTACTGCTGTTTATTAATGCGGAAATTGGTTACTGTGATAGCACAAACTCCCGGTAAAAAGCCAAACATCATCGATATACCATCATATATAGTTCCGCAGCGCTTCGATAGATGGCGTTGTACATGTGACGCGCAATCCTGAATCGCGGTGTTAAGATTCTCCGCGGCTGAATGACCCTCCTCGATTTTATATTTTCCGGTATCGCTTCTCGGCCTTTTGGCTAAGATCAAAGTGTAGTATCTGTTCTTTTCAGCTTAATATCTGAAAGTTCCCTCACTGAGGGACCAGTATATTAATCTGATTTTTGTAAGCTGACGGGATGTTCGGGGCTCGCTCCACTCCCGTCGCGGGTCGGCCCGGCATTGCAGTGCCGCCGGGATCGGCCCACATAATTCCTCTATCACTCTCTATACTGTTTAGATTATATCCAATCACGAGTCCTGAAATACCTATTGATGGGTGGTCCAACTGATTATTAGGTTGTCTGCCCATCGTAACATTAGAAGTGCAACTAAACAGACAGCTTTTGTGTACGATAAGTAAGGTGTAAATATAGCAGTTACTAATGTTAAATGTATGCCAATACCATCATGTGCCCCTATATAGTCTTTAATTCATATTCCATTGAACTAAGGTATTCTTAATTCTGTGTTGTACTTGTAATATATATAGATTACCTAGCAGTTAAAGGCTGATTCTATATTTTGTACACTCAAGCAATTAAAATGTTAAGCATCATAAGTAAATGCTTACTTGCAGCTTATTATTTTTCCTACTACGTACTTCAAACATTTTGAATGAAATTGACTGTGGGAAAAGGTAACATACCTCTTTGTAAGAAAAGAGTTCGTGCACATTTTTGCACCTTGACCGTATGTGGTATGTTTTTATAATTTTTTAGAATACAACATATCGATGCTTTGAAGATTATTAATATTTTTGTTAGGATTAAATTTATACAACGTTTAAAAAAATTATAAGTAATCTGCGTTCGCAATTGGACGTAGTTAAACGGAAAGAATCCAAGCCACAAAGTTAATTTTGAGATATTCAAGTTTTAAGATCCAGATCGTGTTATGTGATCGTATGACTTGCCATACATACGGGTTGGTAACGTATGGTCATAATGACATGATGCGTTGGGATTGTTTTTGTGATATTAAAGTTTTAACTACAAAGAGTGTTTTGGTATACATAACTCATTTTCGCCCATAGTGTGGGTTGGATGCTTTCTGCTTAATTACGTCCAATTCATTTGCCAAACATGTAAACAATCACGAGTTTTTGAAAAAACAACTGTAATACCTACACAATAAGGTTCAGTTTGCGCTACAACTTCAAATATTTTAAGACTTTTTCAACAATACTAGTCGGTCTAAAATAAACTTTATTTACACTAGCATACAGTTGATGTTTATTTAAGTGGAAAACTCGTGTTTGTTTATGTTTCGCAAATAAATTGCGCACGCAGATTAGTTAGTACTCGTTTTATAAAGAGAGAGAATTTTCATCAAATTACGAGTTTTATATAATTAATGTAGTATTGATATTATTTTAGGAGTAGAAATAATTAATTTATAAGGTTACATTAGTCGATAATTATAATTAATATGACGATTTCTATGATATTATTTTGATGTTAGTATTTTCTCAAAGTATCTACTTAGTAGCTTGCAATAAAACTAGTCCGTAATGTTCTTGTTACACAAAATAATTAACTACTTATTTTTTTATTATTACTTAAATATCTTATCAGTTCTTTTGATGGCATTTTATTCGGTTATGGGTTTTTTTTGTATCTATGTAAATGTGTCATAGTAAATTGTTTTTTTTATATACTATGGAAAAGCATAAAATGCGATATTCTTTTTAATCAATATTTTAGTTCACGAGTTAGCCACATTTCATATTTTCATACAGTATTATTGGCAAATTAATCAAAACAGGTAAATATTTGACAGCTATTTGCGACGTTGCCAACTTTTAGGATAAGCCCTCTTAAGTTTCTTCGTGATTATAGCGAGCGGTATTTATACGAGAAATAGAACAGTCTCAGTTAATATGTAGTCATGGGCGTACCCGGGATGTTCTATCTTGCAAAATACGCGGACGCAGCAAGCAAGCACACAGTTTATTTATTTTACTACCTATAGCTTAGGATCTCCTGCCCCGGCTTTAGACATTTCTGTTCGTTACGGCTCGTCAGAAGCCCAAAACTCCGACTAAGGGGCATTGTATTACCCAGTACTTAACTGGGTTGTGGAGGTCAAATAGGCAGTTGCTCCATGTAAAATACTGGTATTCAGCTGCATCCGGTTAGACTGGAAACCGACCCCAACATAGTAAGTAGATGAAAAAAAGCAAGGCAGATTGATTTTTAGCCGATATTTTTTTTTCTATGACCGCACCTTTCTGATAGATGTGAAAATAGATCTAACCTATTCTTTGTTGAGACATCTCCTATCGGCTGTAGTGAATACCGACCTTTATTCCGACCGTCCATTGAAAAACTTTTATCATGTGCCTTAAGGCGAAAGCGTCAAAGCAGCCCGCGAAATTCAAATTTTCTTACGATTTTTGCAATTTGCAAGTCAGTATCATGTTCTATGTTGATCTAAATATGATTCGCGGCCGTATCAAATGTTTATTTATAGAATTATAATCATAAAAATTATCAATACAACTCTCTTAAGTTCATGTAATCCCATTGATTGATTATTTCATGAAATCATGACATTTGCCAATTATGCTAACTTATGGAGTTGTATTGCTGATTGTAATGATTATAATTATGTAAAGCCATATTTGTTACGGTCGCGAATCATATTTTAATAAACATAAAACCTGACACTGACCTGCAAACTGCAAAAAACTAAAGAAAATTTGAATCTCGCCGGCTACCTTAGCGCATCCCCCATAAAGGTTAAAATCATGTAATATTAGTAAAGATTTATAAATATTTACAACCATTCATATTAAATCCAAATTTGTTATGTACCTATACTTTATTATTGTTATTTAATTATTATAATTAAAAATAAATGTACTAAATAGTTTGTGGTTATTTTATTAGGTCTTTATAAGGTCTGTTCAAATCCTTGTTTCCAATTGATGTTATTTCCAGTTAAACAAATATCTGCTTTATGTAAGTGTAAATTTAGTTCATTTTAGAGTGACTAGTACTAGTCAAAAGTCATAAAAAAGGTTCAAGTTTTAGCGCCAACTGAAATTTATGCGTATAAAGGCATCGCCAAATAGAACACGTACTTAGCGCGCGTTAAGGCTCGTGCATACAAGCGCGACGCGACGGCGCGACGCGACTCGAACAATACAATTTCTAAGAAAACTTCTCGGTATAACAATAGCCCGTGTCGCGCCGCGCTGTCGCGTCGCGCTTGTCTGTACGAAGCTTTAGAGCGCTAGCTTGACGCCACGCTATAGCGCCGTATGACGTATGTTTACTGTCAAACAGAGCGCCGCACTGCGGATCAAAAAAGACTCTCGAAGAAATAAGAGCTTAAATTTTAAAGTGTCGGTTTTTTTGCTTATATTGCTTCTCATAGCCAAAATATATCATAGGATACAATCAGGTAGACAAATTAGCAACTTATTCTTTTTATCTTCGATCCACAGTGCGCCGGCGCTAGCAACGCCACGACACTAGCGTTGCCTGCTGCACTGTACTTAGCGCTCTAACGCGCGATTAGTACGCGTTCTATTTGGCGAAGCCTTAAAAGTAATTTTTCTATAAACTTATGTCTGTTTACCTGTTTGGAAACTAAAATTGCGAACGCAGATTATTTCGCATTAGGTATTACATGCAGTTCGATATATTCTCTCAGTCGTGTAAGCAAATTGAATTCAATTACTACAATTTACATTGTGCTGTAGTACGACGTGTAAACAAAATTCCGAAGTTCATGACATCAACAATGTTCATACAATTTGCAATTTAAAAAGTAGTTAGAGAATGTGGAATTCAATTAATAAATTATACTTCGTAAGGCGTTGCTACATATTTGTTCGGGTCGTCATTCATCGGCACAGCCGCGCGGCAATATCATTTCAGCCGAAAGACGTCCACTGCTGAACCTAAGCCTCCCCTAAGCACCGCCATTTGAACCGGTTCTGTGTTTCCCGCATCCAGCGGATTCCTGCGGCCTTCACCAGGTCATTGGTCCACCTTGTGGGAGAACTTCCAACGCGACGTCATACGTCAAACGCGAATCTCGTGACTTCTGTTTCGATCACGTAGGGAAACCCTAAGCATAGCCCTCTCCATTTTCCTGCGGCCTTCACCAGGTCATCGGTCCACCTTGTGGGAGGCCTTCCAACGCTACGTCTTCCGGTACGCGGTCGCCACTCCAGATTAACGAATATTATGTAGTAATTGCTTCGGGTCGGCTTTGTTCAACAAATGCTGTCGAATCAAATGTGCCGATCCGAACAAGCACGTAGCACGTCTAAGACCAAGGAAGTAATAAATACCTACCGTAGGTACGGTTGCTGGTAAATTACTAGAAAAATTGGACTTTTGTCGTTTCATAGCATTACAAAACTACGTAAAAAAAATTTTTTTTTTAAATAACCGACGAAAAATTTCAATGCAGGATGGTTTTAAATCATGTACTGAATCCATGGTAACAGTTTTCGCGTCGATGACCCTGCCACCTTGTATACCGACATTCTGTGGAAAATTAGAAAAAAATATGCGAGCGTGATGTTATAGTAAATGGAAACTCGGAACAGTGTCATGTCCCTGCCACCCTGTATACTGTGCCCATAGTACGGTGGATGGCCCGTGGCCGCCATGCCCTCGCTCTCGACCTTGGTATTCGCATAAACTACGTCATCTAAACCACGCCCCCGTATACTCAGCTGTCTGTTTATCTGCTCGGTTTTTTTTAACGAGGATAAATTGAGATTTTAGTGATTGACAAGACAGTTACCTCTCTTCTAGGGTAAAAATAGTTTTGTGTTTACTCTCATTTGACTACAATGAGTTGGGCCAAATATTTTTTTACCTACTCGTTCTATCATAGAATTCATAAAACCAAATTATGGCTTACCATGAGGCGTAATCTGAAGAGATAGTGAATGACATTACACATTATACTTATGGCATTTCATTGGAGTTGCTACACTCATCGTTCCTTATTGGCGCCCACCGTTCAGCATAAAGCCAATTGTGCTAGCACAATGCAATGTAATTTATTTGGTGTATTCAATTATTTTTTTGCGAACTGTACCTACTTACCCTTACATATTTTTAACAACACTTAAAATATTACTTCACTATACTACTAATATTATGTAGGAGCTTGTAACGAAACCATAGCGTCTATCGCTTAATATGGACTTTAGGCTATTGAATTTATTTTTGAATATAAATTCGCCCCTGCTTCGCACACGGTTTTTACGACTTGACAATACATCGAGATTTTAATGAATTCTTAATAAATTTTCTAAATGATCGTGAAAACGCATCAAAATCCGTTGCGTAGAACAACGCGGTCACACAGGCACACACTAAAAGCGACTTTATAATTAGATGTAGCTACGTAGAGTAGCTAGCTATGGGAAAATAATACCTATTATTACCTATGTATGGGTACCTAATCGTAAAAAGGTAGGTACAGCTATAGCAGTAGCAACTCGCGGCCTTGTACACATTCCATATCGGCGTTCATTGAACTTTGCGCTTTCGCGAACTATTTTGAACTTGCTCATGTTTCAGTAATAGCACACTCTAGTACATTCGATTTAGTGGGTGTGTCATAGATTTCGTTTGTTTTTACAACCGTATACCTAAACGCTTTTTCATAGCAAAGAAAGCGAAATTACCTACTTAGCTTTTTAGGATTTCGTACCCGAAGGGTGCCAAGGAACCCTATTACTAAGCCTCCGGTGTCCGTCTGTCTGTCAGCGGGCTGTATCTCATTAACCGTAATAAGTAGACTGTGTATTATAGATTTTGTATTTTTATTGCAGCTATAACAACAAATAATAAAAATTAATCAATAATGGGGTCCCCATAAAAGAAACCTGTTTTTAGGGTTCCGTAGTAAACAAGGAACCCTTATTGTTTCGTCATTCTCCGTCTGTCTGTCAGTGGTAAAATAAAATCAAGAAAAAATATTTATTTAGTTGTACGTAAAGTGGGGATGTTATTTTTTCTAAATAAGGGTTCCTTGTTTACTACGGACCCCTAATAAACCCCAACAATTTAGTGCAACAATAAGTTAATACCTACTCAATACATTTATTGCATTCCACAATTTGAACTTGAAGTGGTAAGTACCTAGGTTCTGTAGTAGGTAGTTTGGTTTGCCGATATCATAAAACTGCACAGATTCTAATACAGAATTGCTCTCATAATAATACTAAGTATTAACAATATCTGGACACTTTCTAAGGGCAATGGCTTTAGAGAGTCTTTAGAAACGAAACCTGTTTGGTCACCATCGCTAAGTCTGCACGCGCAGACGCAGCCAGTTCTCCAATGCATCAGATTCTCATTAGTTCCTCTGTGGTGGAGGACCACCTTCGGCCTGATCATCACTTACCGTCGGGTGAGATACAGGCCAAGAGCATCCCCGTGGAAGGTAAAAAAAAAAAGATATGTATTGGTACAGGACCTATTGATTGATTGTTACGGGTTGCCAATCTAAAATGCATTTTATTTTGTAGATTAATAAAGATCAAGCCGTATTAGCAAGTGAGTGATCCTATTTTGCATCCGAGATTGTAGGTGAAGGAAGATGCATAACCGTTCAAAGTTCAAAACCGTGATCATAGTTCACTTCTAGATACCTAGATGAGCATTCTTAATTATATAATATAGCAGGGAGTAAAGTCCACTGATAGTGGTTATTCAGATCGGTCAGACTGAATGTCGGGCACAGTAAATATTTACTCAGTTTGATATCCCGATCTTGACCTTTGTACTTTGTACCTATTTTGGCCGATAGTCTGTTTTTTTTTCTAAAAATAAGTACCCAGTCTTAACTATGTACTGAAAGCGAGTTTGATAAAAAGATAAAATAAATTAAAATGTAAATTTCCATTGTCTGAAAACATGAATTCTTTAAACAATGGTGGCAAGCAGAATTTAATTAGAGAAAAAAAAAGGAAAAACAAGGAAACACAAGTTTTATTTAAGATTTATTTTTAAAGTATGTCCAAAAATAACTATATATTTTATTTTCTATTAGACTACAGAATAGAACTATATTATTATTACTTTTACATTTTTTACGCATGATTTTTGACTTTGTAATTTTCAGCAGCAGTACCGAAATAAGTACTTCGAAGTTTAAACTTTAATTGGACGCACCACGGTAAGCAATGCGGGATGATGATTTACCTATTTAAATGTGGATAAATTCGCGAGTTGCTTTTATTTGAGAGTCCTATTAGGTACATTTTTATACGGAAATTCAGTATTTTTGACTCTGTAATTTGGAGCAGCAGTAAGATATTATAATTATTTGATTATGAATAACGATAGCGCCATTCTCTTTCTTGTAAATTGGAGTTACACATTTAAAAAATCTTTTCGTGTTATTTACTATAAATATTTAACAAACTCAGTGTACAAGAAAAAAACCCTCGGCGATGGAATTTTGACGCTCAAATTCATTATTGTTTCATTCAATTCTAATAAATGTTAAAATGACTAAAATATAAGTTGAATGTTTTACTTGTTTATTGGAACTAGAATTTCTTAAAATTTCTTGAGTCTTCACGGATAAAATCGTAAAGAAAAGCAATAAAAGACAAAGACAAAGACATTTATTCGTCGGATATGGTACGTACAAGTTGGTTAGGTATAGTTATGTTCAGGACACATCCGCCGCTAAAAGCGGCATACGAATATTTACAATACATGGTTATAAAACCTAACTTATTACTACATAAACTCTAATAACAATACAAAAAACTTAGGACTATAGACTTAACATTTAGACTCTATTATAATATAAAATTAAGATAAAACACAACAACAACAATTTTTGTAAGTATTATAAAACTAAATAAATCTATAGTGTATTACCCTTATATTCAAAAAAATATTTTAATGTAAGTATAAAAATTATTTTGGAGAAGCCATGTTTTTAGATTTCTTTTATCTTTTGGAATATGGTTGTAAATTTTTATGGACATAAGGTAGCTGTTTCTGTAGTGGAGAGCGCTGTTACAAAATAGGTTTTTTGATTCAGCGTCCATATATTCCAAATAAACACAATTTTATCAAATAAACTAATATGATATAAAACTTCTATCTACAATGAACACGTTTCATTCGTTTTCGGTTCTCAATATAATAAGACAAAATAGGTACTTACATATGAAATTAAAGTAGGTACTATAATATTCCGCGTCAATTCAGCAAATTAAGTACACGAAAAGAATGTGTAACTCCAACTTACAAGAAAGAGAATGGCACTATCGTTATTATAATCAAATAATTAAAATATCTTACTGCTGCTCCAAATTACAGAGTCAAAAATACTGAATTTCCGTATAAAAATGTACCTAATAGGACTCTCAAATAAAAGCAACTCGCGAATTTATCCACATTTAAATAAATCATCATCCCGCATACCGTGGTGCGTCCAATTAAACATTGTATTCAATGAAAATTAACAAAATTATCAAGTTTAAACTTCGAAGTACTTATTCGGTAACTCGGAACGTTTTTTACGCTCGACTATCAATCGCGACTAACGAAGTAGCGACAGTCGTTCATTCACTGCCGTCAAATTCGCGCGCGAACATGCAAAATATGGCGCGAAAACTTCTCTTACGGGAAATTAAAAACTTGAAATGGCAAAGGAAATTGTCTACTAGTGTAGTGTTCAGAAATGATGATTTTATAATTAAATCAACCATTCCTGATATTATTGTGCCAAAAACAAGGTTTATTGACATTATGTTTGCTGATTCGGCAGGATATAAAAATCATGTTGCTGTTGTAAGTATTTTTTTTTTAATAAACATAAAAATAAAAAAAACTTCTAAATTTTAATATTATTTACAATTTACAATTTCTTGTAAGTAGATATAGTTTTACTGCGTAGCTAAAAGTCGATTTAATTGCAAAATTAATCGAAATGTTATTAAATAAAATAGTGGTTTATTTTAATAAACCACTATTTTATGAAAAACAAATTGTTTACCTGAGTACTTTATTGGGTATAATGTTCGGCCGCGAAATTCTAATGATACCGAAATATATTTAATATTTTTTATGTACATTGGACTCTGAAAATTTACACAGCGAATCTGGTTCAAACATTTTGACTAAGTATTTGTTTTGCAGAGGAGCAAAACATCTTACTCATCAATTACTTGCCAATTGGGTTAAACAATTTGCTCCGCTTTGGAATTTGAACTAGTTTCATTACGCATGATCATTTTATTATTTCACCGTCGTCCGTTATTGACTTATTCTCCGAGTGTGGACAAACACGATCTTATATTTATTTTTTTTCTTAAGAATCTACGTACCCAATATACGTTACATATCCCTTTATTTATAAACGGTGCTTAAAGTTAAGTAATGATTAGCGACTGCATAACCACATGAATTTTTAGTTGTTTAAACGTCTCTTAACTTTTAACATCGTTTATGAATAAACCCCTTTATGATATTCTCATGTTTTAAGTTCTTACAAGAATGGAAGTAATATTTTTTCTTTTCATAATATTTTACTTCAATTCTTACGATAGTTACTCTCACCTCGTCTCGTTTCTTCATTGCCAAAGATTTTTTTTTTTAAACATTGTTTTTTTCATTTAAAACAATTAAATGAAAAAAACAATGTTTTTTAGTCATAATTTTTGCTCTAATCGACTGTTCGGAAAGGCATGTTTTTTAAATATATAGGAATAGAGTTAAATAATATAGGTGTCCGCACAAATGACCACAGCTGGGTCAGTCCTCAGTACCTATAGGTAATAATTTTTATTGATTTGTTTTGTACGAGGTCACGGGAACAGCTACAGCTGTTAACCGTTCATGTACCTACAGTATAATAATATTCCAAATGTCGTCTTCAACTGTTTAATCAGTCATTCTCGAACGATGTATAATTTTCTGTTTGCCCTTGTCCCATGTTAAAAAGGGTTAATATGTTTTCGTCCTCCTTTCTCCCGTCACATTTTTATTCATACCATCTCTAACACAATCCATTAATTTTTCTTTGGTCTTTCTCCCCCCTTCCTTCCTTCAACACGGAACTTATCTCTAATACCAAGTTCACAAGGTTCGATTTTAGTTGATCAGCTGCTAATTCCAAAAGCTAATTTGAACCGTCTGAACAGACTTACAGTCAAATTGAATTTCAAATTCAAAGTGTTTTTCGTTGAACAAGAAAAGTTGCTCGACTAAAGTCGATTCGAGTGAACCCGGTATAAGATTAATTTAATAAGCTATTAAGAATATTCGTTGTACCTATTACGTATTCTTCAAGGTCCGTGTTTATTATGTTGGACATTAAGATATGATTTGTTGTGACTATCTCTTTAAAGTGTTAAGTAGCTTTTCATTAATTTATCTATCTGTAATAAGTTATCTTTCACTGCATGAATACCTATTTCTACTCGTGTCATGAATTGCCTTTTCTTTTCTCTCATATCATATGTATCTATTTACTTCAATTATTTTTAACTTCGTTGTACTTATCCGGTTTTTCATCAAGTGTTTTAAATTCTGCCGTCTTCGTTCTCATCTGTTTTATCAAGGAAACAATGCATAATATTAATTTTATTTAAACATTTTGGAAGCATTCATGACACTTAAGTAGGTAGTTGATAAGATTGGTAAAAACTACTTACCTAACCTCAATAATTTTTTTTATCAAAAAACTGTCGTAAGTCCACATATTGTTGTTTTGATTAAGTACACAAACACGTCAAGGTCACCGTGGGTACCATTATTAGTTAAAAATGTTGTTTTTACATAAATAAGACTTAAGTATACTCACTTATGTACGAAACAAATCTGCATAAATTTTGATTTTGTTTTTTCCCCGACAAATTCTTAGTCGACTTAATAACTTAGCGCTGCATGAGCACATCACTATTCACAACAACATTTAGTTCTATTATCGGTCTAAATTTCGCATAAAAGTAACCGAAAGCATGGCCATAAATGTATCCATGTCACCTAATAACTCCCGAATTATAGTCTAAACACAATGCTAACATCGAACTCTGAACTAAAAATAAATTCTGTATCTACTATGAACTTTGTCTACAGCAAAGTAAAGTTCAAAATATAACAGCAGCTGTTCCATTGGTGTAACCGTTATGGTACTTACCTACATACGACAGACTGGTGTCCATTGACTTATCAGTAGGTAAGGTAAAGTACCTACCTTTAGATTTTGATTGATCTGCTTCGCCGCAGCGATGGAGCCAAAACACTTTTAAAAGCTTGTCGTAGGTATGCAGTCAGCCTGCCGGGGTTGCGGGTTTGTCCGAAAGGGATATCGCGACCCTGGCACACAGGCAACGGAAGGAACACGGGTGGGTTTCAGTAAAAAAAAAAAAGGTCTGCAGCCAGCAATTTTTTTTAAAACTTATATCAGAGTTTAATAGCATCGTATGAAATTGGACTTCTTCAGGCTGGTTCTACTTCCCACTAGTTGTACTTGGATAGGCAATAGGCCGATAAGACAGGGTTATTCGTAATATGTCTGCAATTCATTATGGGATGTAGGAGAGGTCATTTGTAACCAAATGTACTTTTGACTCCTAAGGAAATATCAACAATTTTCGAGTCATTTGACTTATCAAAATCTCAAATTACTCGAAAATGGTTGGCATTGGCATAGAGGGGTCATTTGGTTGCAAATGACCTCTCCTACATCCCCTTAATGGATTGCCGACATGTAACCAAAAACCCTGTATATGTCTGATGAAGGGCGTGATCTGCTGGATGGGCAGAGGACAGGTCGCTGTGGTGGTGTTTTGGAGAGGACGGTGTCCAGCAGTGGACATCTTTCTGCTGGATGATGATGACGAGCATAGCTGTCCAGATTTCAATAATGATTGCCCCTCTATTGATTAAACTCTTCTACCTACCTCCAACAGAAATACAGGCGTGAAGTTTACATTTCCATAAATCACGAACTTCACTCTTCATTCCCGCGCAACATCTTCTAATTGAAAGAGTATTTAGCGCAAACGGTTCAATAAACTGAAAGCAGTACACGCTAACTCAATATTTCATTACTGTCTCGAGATATTCTATGTAACCTAACATAAATAGATATGAGTAATCCGCTGTAATAAATAGTATAATAAAAGCATCACATCTCTCAAATATAAAAGTTTGTACGGACACATTTTTCTTGCCGTAAAAAGCTCCGGTTTAAGCTTCGTGCAGACCAGCGCGACGCGACGCCGCGACGCGACTCGAACAATACAACTTCTAAGAAAACTTGACGGTATAACAATAGCCGGTGTCGCGTCGCGCTGTCGCGTCGCGCTGGTCTGCACGAAGCTTTATTCGTCGTGTGTAGGCACGGTCGTCAGTTTTGTTTTGGAGCTTGTTGACAGACACGTTTTTTTACAGCGCGGCTTATACGCCGTATCGAAAAGAAACCATGGCGTGTATAAAAGGCCTAAGGCCCGTTGTACACACAAATAATTTTTCGCCGTGAATATCTACGGTTGATTGGTCGTGTCTAGGCACGGTCGTCGGTTTTATATGGATCACTATGGGACATTGTTGGCGACACTACGGCATGGCACCGCCACCGTATGACCATACAACCGGTAGTTCGCCGTGTCATATTATACAAGCTCACACGATTATTCTGCGGAGCGGCTAGCGCACCGTACCGTAAAAATATCGTGCCGTGCGGAGCGGGCCTGACCACAGACTTTCTTGTCAATTCTTCTCCATAGGAAAATTATACTTTGGAACTGGCAACTAGGTAACTTTCTGCCAGTCTTTACCCACTGCTGGGCATCATAGGGCTTCTCTTTATTTGTGCCAACCATAGAATGAACACTGACCGAGTATAAAACACGTTATCAGAGGTTACCTAGTTGTTTGTATCTACATACTTCATAGTGCATCCATCTACTCATGGTCGCCATTGACGTACATATATCGTTAATATTAGATTTTGAACCAAGGTGGATGTCTGTAGATTTCGTTGATGCATTTGGACTAGACAAGGACACGGTTGCATTGCTAAATGAAAATCTAGAATACCTATTTAGTTTGTGTAATGAATGGCAAACAAGCCAACTGCTCATCTCAAGTTAAGTGGACATCTGCATTATCAGGGACAAGTACGTACTATCGCGGACCCGCATATCTGAACACCGTAAGGACTATTCCTGCTTGCAGCGCTCGACCGCTATGCTAACGCTTACCTACGAAAAAATGGTCTTGTGCATGGGAGTTTGTTTTCAAAGTGGTTAGTTATGCGTAACCTACAAGCGTTGTCATCGAAGATCGAAAGCTGACATGACTAATGTGTTCGAGCTGTATGATGAGATGGTCTGAAATTCCCAGCACGGAATACAAGCTTGGTGAACAGATCAATGGTAATTTCTTCTCTGTGCAAGTAAGTCGCCTTTGCTCTGAGGCCTGACGGAGACAATAGGCTGGTATAATAATTAACAGCAGCCAGTGTCCTGATACTCTTATGTGACATTACATAATTAAGGACTTTATCCTTATCACCTTTTCCTGTTAAATTGAGCTTGACTTGTAGGTACTATTTTAACCGTTTCGTTGGGGAAGTATACCTAGGTAAACTGTAGGCGTTGGCTGACAAATTCACGGTAAACACCGAATTTTATGCACTGGCCGTGACTAATATTGTGACTTGTAAATTTATTGGCCTCGGGTTAAGTCCTTATGTAAACATAGTAAGGTAATAACAAATTATGATAACAAAGAAACCGTCAACTGTACCGCCTTTACGTGCAAAAATAAAATCATCCGTGTATTTAATTAATTTCAGTTTAAGGAAAGAAAGAAAGAAAATACATTTATTTAGCACAGACTAAAAGGCAAGTAAAAAAGAAATAAAATAAAAATAAAACAATAATAAAAAAGTGTAAATTTCGATTGTAAGATATTAGCAGGAATATAGGTGCTTCACGGCTGCGCCAAATACGTCCAGCGAGGGCACATAGTTAGCCACATTTCTTATTTCCATACAGTATTATTTCCAAATTAATCAAAATAGGTAAATATTTGACAGCTATTTACGACGTTGCCAACTTTCAGAATAAACGCTCTTAACAAGCACGTGATTTTTTCGTGCTTTTCAAGCAATTTTGACCGTCGAGGGACGCCATTAGGACTTTGCGACCGAATTCGGTCGTATAGCGATCGCTATCTATGTCGAGACTGCTGGGCCAGTTCAGCAAAATGCCAGACAACTGGTGCCTGACGCTGGTTTTCAATTGGACCTGACGTGTGAGGTGACAGATGTTAATCAGTTTTATACTGCAATGTGTATAAGTTGTATGTAAATCTAATCAGAATTTCACAATTGTACCTCGAAAGACCCTTGTCAAAAGAATTTTACCTACTTCATTTCTTGAAGACCTAGACTTGGTCGTTGCCCGCATTAGGGTACCCGCATAATGGCTGATTTTCATTAGTCGGTCGATATACAGCATGCGGGAACTCCCCGCAGGCGGTATAATGACTAATGAAAGTCATAAGTCGATAATGAGGTCGGTACACCGTCTGCGGGGAATCTCCGTAGCGGGCGTAGCGACCGATGAAATTCATCGCTCGGTACAAAGCATATATGCGGAGACTCAGACGCCTCTGACCTCAGTGACGACTTCACGAGTGTTTCTTAGACGTGAATTGACGCTGCACGGGAGATGGCATACTTTACAGAAATCTCCAGCAACCCACATGCGGGCATTATCGACTAATGAGAACAGTTCCCTGGCCCTATGGCATGTGTTAGAGAAATCTCCCGCATACGAGCCCTATCGACCAATTTAAATGAGCCTTAACTCTACCCCCGAATTTGCATACCCGACACGATACACTGGCCGTCTTCACGAATATGATGATAAGAATGCTTGGAAACATGCTGGTCCTGCTCCATAGGACAATTTAGAGTCTAGACAAAATCAAACTGGTTGCTAAATTAATTGTATAATTTATTACTTTTTAAAACACTGATTTTACATTCTGTGATTACTTGAACTCACACACTGACTTATTAGTATTACTTGTTAAAATGTAAGGAATATCGTATAATTTAACAATGTTTGTAAATATGTGACCACCATGTATATATCACAAAATTAATTTATCTGTCATTGCTTCATTTTTCATTCTTTTTTTCCTATCGTGGTATAGTAAGTAATCTTATTTTAGATGCATCGTCTTCACATATAATTGTATAATTAATGTATACAAAATATTGTGAAAAAGAGTAACGGTGGAGTTTCTTACCCATTATTCTGCATACGAAAACTATCTTTTGGAAGGGGTGACTAGAAACAATTAAATTTTTTGTAAATTTTGACGTTTAAAGTGCCTTTTATGGGCTTAATTGAAATAAATTATTTGACTTTGACTTATGGATATCTTTGGAGTTGGTCGATGTTGAACTAACTTTCTCGAAGACACCCATGCGATTTCGTTTATTTGCAATTGCTCGCTAGACCGAATTTCATAATGCACTCAAATGCGGTTAAAGACACAGACAGCCTTCACGAATTTGGATATCTTTGGAGTTAGTCGATATTGAACTAACTTTCCCAGAGACGGGGAGCATGCGATTTCGTTTATTTGCGATTGCTGGCTAGACCGAATTTCATAATGCACTCAAATTCGGTGAAAGGTGAGTGCAATTGGGCCATAATCATAGATAATAATGGAAGTACTAAGTCATCATCATCAGGTAATTTTTTCAAGTACCTATACATGAATCATTTTATTTTAAGTTTTCATATGGAAGGTACGATTAATACTGTGGGATCATCTACATAATACGTTTTATGAGACTCCTCCGTGCCTCGGAAAACACGTTAACCCGTTGGTCCCGGCTGTCATTCGTGGATCTCTGACAGTCTTTACGGGTGAACAGAAGCCCGAAAGTCTGACAACCAGTCTTACCAAGGGGTATCGTGTTACCCAGTAACTGGGTTGTAGAGGTCAGATTGGCTGTCGCTCCATGTAAAATACTGGTATTCAGCTGCATCCGTTTAGACTGGAAGCCCACCCCAATATAGTTGGGAAAAGGCTAGGCTGATGGCAGATGGCTAAAACATCTAGAAATCAATTTGCATTCGAGTATCATAAACACCATTTGCCAGCATTGTTGCATGTTTCAATTTTAACAACAGCTATTATCATTGAAAAGACTGGTTAATACCCATATTAAGAGTTCCAGTCCAGATAAACCGTCTGTCTATTACCTTTTAAACTGAGCTAAGGTCAAACAAGATTCGCAGCAAAAATGTACTTATAATGAAGGTTTTTCAAGTGGTTAACATGTCATTCGCACGATGTTATTACTTAAAAACATAATCCTTTAAGTTTAAGACTGATCAATGAACTTGATACAGGGAAAAACACGATAAAATAAATACCAGTATGATTATAATGTATAATAGTTGGTTATAATGTAGGGAACAGCTGATTTTTTTATAAACCTGGCGTGTAAAAAAAAATCTGCTGTCCAGCTGTGTGAGCTGTGTCTCCAACCATGCACGATTTTTTTTTTTTTTTAATAAAGGTAATTGTATATAATATCATCAGCCTATCGACCTCAATAGACCGTGAAAGGGTGACATCACAAGTCTATTAGGGTTGTGGGCATGCCCATCGTGCCCACAACGGTGGAACCGCTCTTGCATGTATTTCCCGAGGGTCAGGCAGAGGTGAACTTAGAGTAGATATAGTACACCCACAATTCGCCAGTTATGTTTATTTCCTATTCAATAGGGGGCGAGCCAATCGCCAATGCCATCAACCGGGCACAAATCCAGACTCCGGACTGCTACTGAGAATTTCCAGATGGAAAAAACCAATAACACTTTATCCGACACTAATCGAACCTAAGAGGATTTAGCTAGGTTATAAGACCTTTTATATTTTTGTAGTTTTTTTTAAGGTTCCTTTATTTGTGTTATACAATACGTTCTTCTGTCTACCCTTCGGGGAATAATGTCGTTATGTAAAGTATGTACGATTAGGTAGGTCCAACGAAATAGTGAAAAAGAAGGAAATTTTGATTACAACCCGGGCGCAATAACTTGACACCTGGCTCGAAACTCGACTCCCCTCCCGCTAACCCGCGCGAGGCCCCGCTCTCGTCCTTCAGGACGAGAGCGGGGTATAGGGGGGATATAGTTTTCATCCAGGTCTAACACCAGTTTTGTTGTTATTTGTTAGTTACTTTTCATCTCCCATTGTGATAAGTTAGATAGTTGCCTATTACCTACTTTTGTTACAACTAATAAAACATGTTATGTTATTAATTTAGTTATTATATAAGTGTGTTAATTCTAAAAGTTGACAACGTCGCAAACAGCTGTCAAATATTCACCTGTTTTGATTAATTTGGCAATATGAAATATCGCTGACTAGTGAACTAGAATATTAAGAATTGCAATTGGAAAGTTTCCAAATACTTTTTTGAAGTACATCTAAAACTAAATATTCGGTGTTACGATATTAATTATTGCATTTCGTAATCAACATTTTAGTTCACTAGTTAGCCATATATCATATTTCCATACAGTAACACTGCCAAATTACCTAATGTAAACAGCGAAATATTTGACATCTGTTTGCGACGTTGCCCACTTCCAGAATGCACATAAAGTTCATCTACTAATTGACATCATGACCGGAAGACGTAGCGTTGGAAGGCCTACAAGGTTGACCGATGACCTTGTGAAGGCCATATACTACGCTTTAATTATTTAATAAATAAATACATTTACATTCTTATGAATATGTAAACTACATGTTTTAGATAATATTCGTAATTTCTGGTCGATCCTTGAAAATCTTATTAGAATTTATCTTGAATTCTGTTTATTTACTGGCGTAGTTGTATTATCATTTAGATTTTCGAATTGTTCACTAAGTACAAACCAACTTAAGTATCAATCGAATTTCTTAGTAGCAGCCCGGAGTCTGGATTTGTGTCCGGTTGATGGCAATAGGCTCGCCCCCTATTACATGGGATTTTAAAACAACTGGTGAAATGTGGGTTCTCCATAGGTACACCTCTGCCCTTCGGGGAATATAGGGGTAACTTAGTTCAAAACTACAAACTCCCCTCTGGTGACATTGCATTGCACATACTTAATGAAATAATCTGGAGTAGGTACTTACTGCCTACTTCTGGTTTAACTCTCTATCCAGAGCCTCTCGAGGTGTGTGTCAAGCAAGGCCATTGGTACCACATCGATACTATTATTTAACTAAGTTACTAGAAGTGGCTTCACAAAACCTCGTCTAACAACGGAGTCCGAAGTAAAAATGACCAGGTAACTAACTATATAGATCTCTCAGTCAATAGACCAAATCCATTGTAAAATTTATGGATTGTATGTACAAAGTGCTTTTTGTGTAGGTTATTTTTGCTATGTAAATTGGAACAGTCAACAGTCATGATTGAATGTTGACATACTCAATTGTGTGCATGAGTAGACTTTGGTCGGCAGGGTTAGGGGCAGATATTGATGTACTAAATTAGTACATAAACATCTGACCCTGTCCACCAAAGTCAATATTAAATATTGTTTAGTTTTTAGGGTTCATTTTGTGAAACAATAGCATGAAGACGCTATTGGTAATATGAGACTAGTTTGGATCGCGCTATGTGAAAGGCGTTCGTTAAGAAAGAATCACATTTAAAAAGGCAATTAGAAAAGGCGGAGTCAATGACGATCAGCATATAAAGCAAATCCAAGGTTTGACGTCGTCTTTCGGGTATTAAAAACTGTAATATATTATATTCGTTCTATAGCAACCACCAACTAGGGTTACCATCTGACAGGCATTTGCCGCTTTTGACAGGCTTAAAGGCATGCATGCGGCCGCCGCTAAGATGAGACATGCATTTTTTTATTTCCATAATAAATGCACAGTTAAATAAGTAAAGGTTGAAGTTAAATAAACAATATAGTCGGTAAAAGCGTAATTAGTAACCCAAGAAAACTTAAAAAACGGTTCGTATGAAGATTTTTATTTATAGAAAAAATACGTGTGGCACTCGAGGACTGCCGCGGTAAAGCTATTGCATAGCATATATTCAAAAATAAGAAGATAATATTGTTGATTTAAAATATTTTTTTTTAAAAATACCCCTATACCCCCCCTCTAAATCGCAGAATTTACACAACCGTCAATGACGTCTGCCCTCACGCGTCTGCCCGCGTTCGGGTCGCGCACTCGGCGATCGCGCGTCATTGCCTATCCCGCCCCTCCACCCTCGTTCTGCGCGCCCGCCGTCGACTCATCGCAGGTCATTCTTATCGTTCTAACTTTTAAAATATTAGTCCAAATTACTTAGTGTAAAAGACAAATTTTATCTACATTAAATACCGAAAGCGATGAAGGTATTTATTTTGATACGAATTAACTAAATACTCTAAAATATGCAACTTAAAAAAAGTATTCAATTTAAATGTATTTATAGCTCACTATTTTGGCTATAATGGCTTCCACATAAAAGGTAGATATATGCTGTCGCGGACTTTTATTTAGAACTCTTTAAGACAAACAACCCCACAATACATTCTTTTCATGTAACTCCAGCGGTTTAGGCAGCGCACGCAAAGATAGATCTCAGAGGGCAGGATTTTTTCCGACTTACTGGATACTTATCGTTATATTATGGCTAAATCACATAAAATCTTTATAAATTGTAGCCTATGTGTTATTCTGATATATAAGCCACATTACTGTAAAGTTTCATTAAAATCCGTTCGGTAGTTTTTGCGTGAAAGAGTAACAAACATCCATCCATCCATCCTCACAAACTTTCGCGTCAGGTTTTTTTTTCGTTACGGAATTTCTACATTCGGTCGCCGCGCTCAGAGTCTCCGATAAAAGCTATGCAATAGCTTAAAAAGAATTCGTTATGTAGTTTAGTGGTCGTAATTTATTCAAACTTTTGTAATGTTGAATATAATTATGTCAGTCTTTAAAACTATCTGTTGCGTATTATCTATTTTAGGACTTAAAGTTCTTTTACAATAGACAGGCATTTTTCTGAAAAATCAGGCATTTTGTACATCCTAGACAGGTATCCTCCCTTACATAGACGGTGACCCTAAACCTGTGAGGAATTGGGCCATAATCCACCACGCGGGCCCAGTGCGGGTTGGTAGATGTCTCAAGTCTTCGAACTTTTGGTTCTAGGACATGCCGGTTTCCTCACGATTTTTTCCTTCACCGTTTTGAGAGCAGTGGTGATGAAATAATTTACTTAAAGTAAAGCGCCTGTCTGAATTCGAACCCACGACCTAGAACTCGTACGCGGTCGTAACCACTGGGCCATCACTGCTCTTATTGATGTGATTACGACCAGCGCAGCCGCAACCCACTGGGCCATCACTGCTCTTATTGATGTGATTACGGCCAGTGCAGCCGTAACCACCGGGCCATCACTGCTCTTATTGATGTGATTACGGTCAGCGCAGCCGTAACTACTGGGGACATCACTGCTCTTATTGATGTGATTACGGCCAGCGCAGCCGTAACCACTGGGCCATCACTGCTTTTATTGATGTGATTACGGGTAGTTGGATCGTTCTGCGCAGTTCTTAGGCACGAGTATCTCACGTAGACTAGACTGTAATTAGATCCGTTAACTGAATCATCTCTAATTAATAGACTTTCCGATAACAAGTGTGCTGTTTATCTAGGTTACATACTCTAGACTAGGCGATTAATTGCAGAGTATCACGCTATCATGGCTTCATGAGTGAAATGTAAGTAGCTTGAGCTAAAGGTGATCTTCCTATGTTTTGTAATGCAAGATGCATGTGGACTTAACGAGGCGTTGATAATTAGATTATGTGAGTTCTTTAAAGACAATCTTTGCATAATATAGGGCTTCTATCTTTGATATATTTCAATACAGGGTGGCAGGGACATGGACGCGAAAACTGTTACCATGGATTCAGTACATGAATCTGAACACCCTGTGTTGAAATTTTTTGACTCAAATACCTTGACAGTACATTGCTTAGAGCAAATTTTTAGGCTGTGATCATGGTTTTGACAAGAAAACGTAGCGTCTTGATGAAATTGAAAATGTCATGCATGATTGTCTACATCAACATAATAATTATTGGTTACCGGTTCATTGTGCGATGCAATCAACGGCGCCAGCGCAGTCTGTTGTTATTTCACTGATTATGTATTGTCTGTACCTACCTCGTTTTTCAAGCTTCACGAAGTCTTATTTTGTACCGTGTTCTGTGTTAGTATAGTATTGCAGAAGTAATGTTGTAGTTTATGTTTATAAATACATGACAACTTACTTGAAATAAGATTTGATTCTTAGTGCCCACCAATGGAACTGAACACGATCATCACTTTTAAACTGCGTTCATGATTCGTCAGTGTCATCATTGTTGGGGAATATTGACACTGACAGCTCTTGAACGCAGTTTAGAAGTGATAATCGCGTGGTGAAATTTGCCCTTAGTCTAGACGTAAACGAGCCACCGGCCACAGTCACTGGTAGCCCAGCGACAAGCAGTTCACATGCTTTTTCATACGTTGTGTATGAATTCGTCGCACACGTGTGGCAGGTGGCGGCCACCCGCTACAGCAGGAGGCGACACACCTGCAGGAGACGACCTCCGGTGGTTGTCGCCGGTGGCTCGTGTGTGCTTACCGTTTTTCATAACTCGCTTCTGCCCGGGACTTAATCCGCGTAAAATTGCTTGATACTCGGCAATACTGTAACTTCCCATCACTAAAATAATTTTCGGAATCGGATTCAATAGTTCCATTTGTGAGTTTGTATGTAGGCGTAGTAACGCTACATAAAAACTCACAAATTTTACCTCTTTAAATAATATTTTAGTGTAGATTGATGATTTTTAAAATTACAATACAATCGTACAACCTTGACGAGAACATTTTAGGAAAATCTATTTATCTCGTTAAGGCTGATAAAACATGAGCTAAGATTATCTACCTGTGTGTTTGGCTTATCACAATCTGACACTGGACTTTAATCTCTTGCTAGGAAGTACCTGCAATATGTCCTGTAAAACCGCGAGCTAGCCCGGTCGTCAATAGGTTTATGAGACTTAGCTAATTCCATCATTGAAACTGAACGCGATCAGCACATCTAAACTGTGCAAGAACTGAATTAATTCATTGGTTAATTTTTCCAATAGCTTTGTCTAGTGCAACAATTTTAAATTTTTGACATTGTCTAAAATTCAAACTTATTCCTCGGTTCTAGTTATCTGGCGTTAATAAAATCAGCCCATAGGTATTTAAACGTAATTAGCCCCAAATTTCCCAACTGCTGGGACTTTTTAGGCCTTCTCTCTATTGAGGGAATGAACCATAATCCATGCAGCTATATAGGTCAAATTCAATTTTAAAATATATTATATATATTTATTTTTTTATTAGAAACTCTTAACTTTTCTTTTTCCTTTCAGGAAAGTGCAGAAACCAAAAAAGCCTACACGTACGCGCAGCTCCAAAAAAACATATCAGTCTTCGCAACTTCACTTATAAAGAAATTCGGTTTGAAGCCAGGAGATGTCGTAGCGGTCATGTTGCCGAATTGCCCCGAGTTCCCGGTCGTGGCATTCGGGAGCTTACAAGCGGGATGCGTGCTGACTACTGTAAACCCTATTTATAAAGAGTGTAAGTTTACTATTCCTTGTTATTGTGTTGAGTAGGGGACGTTTACGTAGTATTATTATTTACTCTGTGGCACTAGCATTTTATGTAGTTATCAAATTAATAAACGATCGTGCAAAAATTATTTCAATGCAAACCTAATATTATCAAACAGAGATACGCCGATGACTGCGCTAAAAACATTACAAATATACTAATTACCTATCCGCCTTCCGGTACTATGACATTGACCATTGATGTTATTTAATCATTGCCGAATGCCAATACCATGATTAATTATTAGGCCAATTACGGCCATTCAAAAATTGCCTACGCGGACGGTATTTCACGTCCACACGGGCGGGGTATTGGTAAAGTTTTCAACTAGCAATAATCGCACCTCGGGTTCACCTCATTGGTTACGATATTGCCTCTGCGCAAAGTTAACTAGGTTTAATATCTCTGCCGACCCAACCAAATCACGGTAACGAAACCATAGCGAGATCTAATTCGATCCCAGCGCCATCTATCGAGATGGGAGGTAAACTATTATCTTGCTTGTTTCCATGCAGTTTTAATTTCGGTCCCACCAAGGATAATATTTAAAATATATAGATAACTTCATAATATAGTGATAACTAAAAATATATTTGGCAGATTGCTTATCAATTCCTTAAAAACAGCATTGTTTGTTCGTGTGATTATAATAACAATGCTAAACTATGTATTCTCAAGGTAATAACTTTATCAAATTTTAAATAGCACTCAAGGAAATTTAAATAATGTAATACCCTAGTGGTGTGACCGTCAGACTGCCCAATCATAGGTCTTGAGTTCGAACCCAAGGCACGCACCTCTGGCTGTAACCCGGTAAAATTCCCCATTGAAAAAAAAATGTGGCGGTTTATTATTTTTTATAATAATATTACTCTCAGTACGATACTTAACAACGCCCTCACGGATCGGACAAATTTTTGTTTACATGTTGTATAGAAACCTAATAGGTTTCTGCTCTATAGAAACCTGGAAGGTTTCATCTTTATAGAAACCTAGAAGGTTTCTTCCCTATAGAAACCTGGAAGGTTTCATCTTTATAGAAACCTAGAAGGTTTCTTCCCTATAGAAACCTGGAAGGTTTCATCTTTATAAAAACCTGGAAGGTTTCATCTTTATAGAAACCTAGAAGGTTTCTTCCCTATAGAAACCTGGAAGGTTTCATCTTTATAGAAACCTAGAAGGTTTCTTCCCTATAGAAACCTGGAAGGTTTCATCTTTATAAAAACCTGGAAGGTTTCATCTTTATAGAAACCTAGAAGGTTTCTTCCCTATAGAAACCTGGAAGGTTTCATCTTTATAGAAACCTAGAAGGTTTCTTCCCTATAGAAACCTGGAAGGTTTCATCTTTATAGAAACCTAGAAGGTTTCTTCTCGGGTTTAGGAGAAGAACTTAGGAAGAGCTTTGGAATTAGCAATTTGCTTCATCTTTCTGGGTGACCGACCCGACCCCTTGACAATTCAAAACAGTTCACAATAATCCTATAATATATCAAGATTTAAGAGCTATTCGACAATATTGGTGAGTTTATGTGTTGTAAGTATAGGTGTTATAATGTGAAGTTCAATGGAAACTGTTTTGATAACAACTATATTGCTGAATTTACAAGCTGTAAAAATATATATCGGGTAGTTAGATAAAGTTACCTGAAAATACCTATACATGATGTAAATGTGGAATTGAATCCGACTTTCCTACTTGCTATTTCAAAGTGTCATGAAGAAGTCTTATAAAAGTATAGAATAACATATCGATTTTCCATATTTCTAGTCATTTGTAGCTGTCAAAATACGACACGAGATACGAGGTATGCATACAAAATGTTCGTAATCAGTTAAAATTCTATAAGTCATTCAGATAACGTCCGTGGGGTTTGCGAATTTTATTTGTGAAATAAACGAAAGAAAATATGAATAATTAAATTATTATTATTATAATAGATGCTCGCGAGAAGGGTCCTGTGTAAATCTACCACAGGGAAGTGTTTTGGGCCCACCGCTATTCCTAGTTTACATAAACCTCCTTTATGATACTTCCTTATGATAGCACAGAAATAATAACTAACATCACGCTTGTAATCCTAAGGCAGAAGTGTACCTATAGTAGACACATCCACATTTCACCAGTTATGAAGTAATAAATGATTGATTAATTAAAGAAGTAGTTTCAAGATAGCATTGACTACATAGTCAATGGTTTGAGAAATCTTGAAACTACTACAGATACATTTCTGTCGCAGTAAGATGGTTGAAGCCATGGTATAGTTATATCCCTAGGGATATAGCTATAAGTATACCGTAATATAGTTATATGATGCGGTTCATAACTGTCGGAGTGCCCTAATTTTGTTACTGCGACCAATTTCTACGTAGCGTAGTAGGTCACAGTTCTAACCTAACCTATTTGGCCGGAGTACCCTAATAGTTATATTACTAGATCGTGCTCGTGTCATAGTTATATTCCTAGTAAGACAGATACGAACCGCTTTCATATAACTATATTACGGGGTAAAATTATATCTCGACTACAACCATCTTACTGCGATATATCTATGTATATATTCGAGCTACGGTCCCTGGAATTATTCTAAAGAAAACTTATCTTTCTTTTGGTCGTTACATACCTACATATTCAGGAACATCGAGTACAAACCTACATAATCTTCAAAGTTTGACGTAGAAACAGGATAAGTCATTGACATAGCTCAGTTTATCTACTCGTCAAATATTTACATTGCAAAATAGTTTGATAAGGGACCATTTTAAATATGGTTTCGGTATTTTTTATGTTAACCCAGAAAGTAAACTATAAATTGAATCATAGTAAGGAAATAGAAACAATCAACGTGCTTGGTGGACAAAATATATATTTAAGGAGGTCACTGCTATCATTCTTCCCGAAGAGGTTCTTGAATCTCTTTTACTACACTTACTGAAAGGGGAAACCCCTTGAAACTACCCACGTGTAATAACCATATTTCAGTAGATTATTTCCTACTACCTTTCTAGCCATATCATCGTTCACACAGTCCAGCCATCCTTTCTTTGGCCTTCCCCTACTCTTATAGCCATCCACAATCATACTCAAAACTTTCTTCACGACATTTTCTTCATTCCTCCTCCACACATGCCCATACCATGACAACCGAATTCCGCACAACTTTTCAGTCACCGGTGCCACTTTCAGACTTCCTCTTTTATACTCATTTCTTATTCTATATCCATTCCTGTAAGACCACACATCCGTCTTAGCATTCCCATCTCAGCTGAACATTCAATAATCATGATATTGTCCAAGAAAACTCAAAAGAAAAGTGTCGAATTAAGGAGCAAAGAGCAATTGATAAAGATCATGTACTGGCATCGTGCCTCTGAGATTAGGTAATATTTTCTTTATTATCACAGACATTTATTGCACATTACGATAAATTCGCCGACGAATGACACCAGCGGCGATGATAACAATTTTACAAGCCTAACAATATTATACTTTTATCATGTCATTACCCTATTGTTAAACAATGGTGGTGTTTGATAATACCGGTATTTTATTGTTTTTTTTAGCAAGTTATCAGGCAGTTTTTTTTCTGCAAAAACTTCCAGATTTTAGTATATTGATTACAATATACTAAAATCTGGAAGTTTTTGCAGAAAAAAAACTTAACTTTAAACGGGTGTCGTACAGAATATTAAACTGAACAACTTTCTCCATGGGACCAATATCGTAATCGCGAAAAATTTATCAGCTGTTCCATACATTCAGGACTGAGTTTTGTATGAGACAGTCGATAATTTTATTAAGAAACAAAATAAAATATAAACAGAACCATCACAAAATCCTCAATACCGTCAAATAATTTGTCCGGATGTTGAAACACTTTAAGCAATCTTAATACTAACGATATAATAAATAATTTAGAGTTAAAACTTAGTTTGAAAAATAACTTTAAAAAAAAGTACAAAAACGACTACGGCGCGGGTCAAGCAGCCTGTTTAAGTAATCTATATTAATTTCTAATAATAACTAATTATGCTTGAACAGTTATCTTTACGTTCTTCTCTAGAATGTTAGTCAAGTCAATTATTTGCAGAAATTTATGATGCACCAAAAAAGAAACGTCTAGTAACAATAGGTACCTACCTACTTTTATTTTTCTGCTGCATGTCGTTTTCCGTTTTTTGATACTTTGTTTTCTTTATGATTATAATTAAATGAATGACCTCAAAACGTTAGTAGAAGTAGGTACTAATTAAAATCTCTGCCATTTTCGCTAGTCATCTTAATAATTTGGTATTTTCATCCTCCAATGTCATTTTGTGTATTTTTATCAGGTTCCAACCAAATATCAATGAAGTATTATTTATTTATTTTATTATTTATGTACACACAGTAAAATACATAGAGTTACGACATAATTATAATTTGAGTACAAAGGTACTGCTTATTTCTTAAGAAATTTCTTCCAGCAGACCTGCGAAAGGAGAAATGAGAAAGAAATGTAGTGTATGAGAACAAAAAGAGAAAAATATAAATTTGCAAAGTCTTATACTAAAAATATCAAAATATACCTACACGTATAAAGCAATAAATTAACATATACTTAAATAAATACATAAAACTTAAATATATATAAACATACATATTACAGGTATATAAATACTCACAGTAGAGAGGAAAGGTAATGCTCTTATACTCGATATTTGAATTGTGAAATAGTTTTTAAATCACGAATGCTAGGCGGAAGTGAGTTCCATAATCTTACTGCATGAACAGAGAAGGAGTAAGAATAGTAGCTTGTTTTATGAGGATGAGATTTAAGAAGGGATCTAAGGTGTGATCTACACGGAGCTTCGCTAGAGCGAGCGTAAGAAAAACGCTCACGCAGGTAGAAAGGATAGGACGGGTTGTGTAAAATGTTGAAAACGAGACATAAAATCCGAGTGTTCCTGCGAAGGCGGATTGGGAGCCACTTGAGTTCCTTGCGAAGGTGAGAAACATGGTCATACTTTCGAAGACCGAAAACAAAGCGAATGCACAAGTTTTGTAAGCGCTCAAGCTTATTTAATAGCTCCTCAGTAGCATCCAGGTAGCAGGCGTCGGCATAATCTATAATCGGCTGAATAAGTGATTGTGCCAAAGAAATTTTAGTCTTCAAGGGCAGGAGACTTTGAAGGCTTTTCAACGAATGAAAGGAGAAATGTACCTTTCGACTGACCTCATTGACCTGAGCACGCCACGAAAGATTGGAGTCAATAATTACACCCAGATCTTTGGCGGTTTCGGTAAAGTCAATGCGAACACCATCGAGATACAAAGGCATTAGAGATGTAACATCAGCCGCACTGCGAACGAATCTGCTGCCTATGATCATGGCCTGGGATTTGGTTGGATTGATTTGCAAACCAAATGACTTAGCCCAAACGCTGATGCAAGCCAGGTCACGATTCATAGCAGCAATTGCAGAACCCGCGTCAGCTACAGTAAAATGTCTGTAGAGCTGCAAGTCATCTGCGTAGAGATGAAAACTAGAGGAGATTACTCTGGTAACAAAGTTAATAAATATTGAAAAAAGAAGAGGAGAGAGAACGCTACCCTGAGGAACACCCTCAGTGAGGCTACACCAATCAGAGAAGGACTCCTCCAGGCGAACACACTGAGAGCGTCCCCGAAGATAAGAACTGAACCAAGCTAAAGCGGAAGAAGAAAAATTTATAGCTTTGAGGATACCTAATAAAATGTCGAAATCCACTGAGTTGTAGGCGCTACTAAAGTCAAGCAATACGAGAACAGTAAGGGACTTATTCTCCATTTCTAAGTATTAGATAATAAGCAATTTTTCGCTCTACTAGTGCTCTCATTGCACTGATTAAACACCGTTTGTTGATAAACACATTGCAAATATGGATTCTAGACTATCTATATTAATTGACATTGATATCATAAAAATATGTGGGAGTGCCGTACGTTGTAGACCGAAGAAATCTGAACTAATATTATAGAAAGGTAAAGTCTTACAAACAAATAGTCATGAAAGTATGGGGCTTGTGGCTAAGTAATAACAGCCGCATGGGTCGATCGATCAGGTTAACCTACGCTTGCCGTGGTTGTTCTGTGGATGGGTGACTTTTACATACCAACCCTCCATGCTTCGGAAAGCACGTTAAGCCGTTGGTCCCAGCTGTCATACGTGGATCTGTAGTGGGACAGACGTTACGGCTCGTCAGAAGCCCGAAAGTTTGACAACCAGTCTTACTAAGGGGTATCGTATTTCCCAATAACTGAATTGTGAAGGTTAGATAGGCAGTCGCTCCATGTAAAATACTGGTATTCAGCTGCATCCTGTTAGACTGGAAGCCGACCCCAACATAGTTAGGAAAAGGAGGAGGGTTGGCCTTTGAGTATATAACACTGGAAAAGCCTTACGAACACTTCCCTTCTGTAACAGTACAAGAACAATATGTTCTAGTCATAGAAATATAAATAACTTCTTTCTTATATCTATGGTTCTAGTACATTCGTCGAGTTGAGCTCCTTCACTTTTGAGTTGAGCTCCACGATTACTGACAAATGCTTGCACTGACTGGACAGGTCCACTCAAATCTGTGTGGTTCTTTCCTCAAAAGACCATTTCAGACACTAATCCACAATGGTCCTCATATGACTTGACCAAGATTATGTCTGGACTTTAAAAGAGACTACGACCTCTGAGTTTGTTTCGGCCTTTCTTCTCAGAGTAGTCAGATAGGAAACACCGACCCCATCTAGCTTATTTTTAATATTTTTTTATATGACGTGTAAAAGTGATTCCGATATCCTATTTACAGAATAAACAATTTCATTTCATTTCATTTCATAAAAACTACTTTCAAATCCATTCTAACGCACTTCGTAAATCGTTTTATAGGTGCACGGAGCTCCGTGAAAATGCCTAGCTGTGCTGTTAAATTCTGTAAAAAGCGTTCAAATACTTCAAACTTACGAAAAGAACTGAATAATCTCCCATGTTGTCACATTAAAAAAAAATATTTAGTCATGTTTTTATTGAAAATCAAAATCCTAACCTCATTTCGATTTTTCATTCGATACAACCATGATTCAACATAAAACATGGCATAGGTAAATCGAGTATTTTCCTCACATTGCTTCTGTGTCGTCACCGAGTCTCGCTACATTTGCTTAACTAACTTACACGCGGAAGGAAGTCGCCGCCATAAGTTAGTAATATAATGGAGGTTGATCCGTTATATAACATAATATCTGCAAGGTGATATTTAAAATTATTTAAGTACCAAATGAAATAGGCTTTTATTTGGATTTAGATAATGACATAATATTTATGGCTCATTAAAATGCTGACCGTGATGTTTCTAGATAAAATTAATATCGTACTCATTCCAAGAAATAGAGGTTTAGCTGTATAGCGATAAAATACTTGCTGGTGACATTTTAAATTGTTTACGTATTATAATAAACATTTTACTTAGGCAAGATTAAAAGGTGGCTTAACTTATCAATAAGTTAATATACAAGGACATCTGAATCGAGCCACCCTGCATATTTGCACCTTGCGCGGCTACTTCAAGTGCAGGATCCATAATTTGAACATCAGAATGGATTAAAGAATAAGAAAAACAATTTCAATATTCTTTTTATGCAAAACAAAACAAATAACTATCGACAAAAAAAAAATCAAAGATTGTTGCTTATGTATGATAGACCAAACTCCGATTTTCTGCTTTTACAAATTTGTGAATTCAAATTTGGAACTATATTGAAACCGATATGATGGCCAGTATGTCAGCCTCAAAACTGCATAAAAACTTCTTCTTTTTTGGGCCTACAAACATAAACATGCTCGATTTAGGAGTCCGGGAGTTCATTGCGAGTATGACATTGAAAAGGCGATACTTGTCATTATGACATTGAAAGGCGATACTTAATCTATGGGTGTGGTTGCAGCAACTACTTACTGATGTACGACCTTAGATAATTGATTTTAATTTTATTTAAATTAAGGCAACAGTTTCATCAATTTGACTCAAATTACTTACAACTTACCTTTCTTTTTCTGCTTTCTTTGGTAAATGTCCAGCAGGACATAAGTCTCTCTAAGCCACAGGCTATAAGGCCGCTATAAGGCCACTCGGCTATTTATAATCAGCAATAAAAATTCTAAAAACAATTTTCCATGAAAAAATAATGGGTTTAGCGGAACTAATGAACTACAAGAAACGTTTCTGCTGGTTAGAATTACCGAATATGAATAAGAATAAGTAGTCACGTCTCAGCCTTAAAGCATAATAAAGACTAATGACATTGATATTGACAGCGAGTTTCATGTTTCAAGGAAAAAAAACGAACGAGCCTAAAGTATCGCACATGATGTGTAAAATCTGACATCTTACCTTGCTAATAAACAACATTTAAGGTAATAAACAATATTAAAGGGGCAGGGCCTCGTCAAGGTAGTTTCTGACGGCTAACCTTAGCACCGGGCGCGCTCATTGGTCAAATCAAATAACGCGCGCTTCTCGAGCTTCCTGTTACACACTTCCGTCGCTTTTCACAAAATCACTCCCACAGATTTGATTGCACGAAAGCGGGACGAAAGATGTTACTCATCAAAAACAATAATTTTTCTAATGCTATTTGCATTAGTAAAATATAGTGTTTTTGCTCGCAAAAGAGGAGCTCGTGGCTAAGTAATAACAGCCGCACGGATCGATCCATCAGGTTAGGGTACGCTTGCCGGGGTTGGTCCGTGGATGGGTGACCATCTTTACATACCGAGATTCCTCCGTGCCTCGGAAAGCACGTTAATCCGTTGGTCTCTGTCATTCGTGGATCTTTGATAGTCGTCACGGGTCGTCAGAAGCCCAAAAGTCTGACAACCAGTCTTACCAAGGGGTATCGTATTACCTAGTTACTGTGTTGTGGAGCTCAGATAGGTAGTCGCTAGTAGTACCAAATACTTATGTCATTAAGAAAAACCATTTCGAATAATTTGAATCTAGTTTGTGTCTATTCCCGAATGAACATGTTATGATCTGTCCTAAATATATTAGTACTTATTCTATGTTTCTCTTTATTTACAGTTGAACTTGCCCACCAAATAACCATCACAGAGCCAAAAGTCTTCATAACGATACCAGAATGTTACGAAACCGTCTCAAAATCCCTGAAAGCAGCAAAGATACAAGCAAAAATAATCCTAGTGGATAATTCTAGTAAACCAGTTCCTAGCGACGTATCAAGATATTCAGAAGTAGCAGAATCGGGTGAAGCTGATTTTGGTCTATTAGATAAAATAACTAGGAAAGGAGACGATGTGGCTTGTATACCATTTTCAAGTGGAACTACAGGGTTACCTAAAGGCGTTGAGATTACTGTCGACAATCTATTGGCTGGAATGGTGATGATGCAACAAAAAGAGTACTGTTTCCCGAATATTGCACACGGTAAGTTTGATTTTCAGACTGTTATTACTGCTACTATTGAAAAGGGGGTCACTTCGTACTTGAAAATCAAGAATAAGACACTAATCATTCATTTGTTATTCAACTATGGCCTCTACATAAGTCTCATTGCTTATTTATGAACTTACACAAGTACGTAAGTAATAAATTGTAATAATTTGTTTACAATTTTAGATGATATTGTTAGGCCCTTACCAAAAATTTTGAGGTTTTAGGAAAATAATATGAATGCAAGAATTGCTTACATGAATTATAACAATAGTCGCTTGTCTCTGATGGTCACAGATAAATGTTGTTTGATCTCTAAAGTACCTACCAACCTAAAATTAATAATGACATACAACATCCACCAGTCCTCACTGGGCCCACGATATGGATTACGGTTCACTCCCTCTCACAGAAAGGAGGCCTATGTGCTAGCAGTTAAAACATTCTATGCTGACTAATTGACTATTCTATGCTGTTCATGACTCATCTCTCGCTTGGTTCTATTACGAACCCAAGCTACTTCATTAATTATTTCTGATAATTTCAGGTGATTTCCAAGATATCCTCCCAGCATTCCTGCCCTTTTTCCACATATACGGTCTCGTGATTGGTCTCATGGGGCATCTGTCTAAAGGCTGCAAGTTGGTCACTATGGCTAAGTTCTCTGCGAGTACGTATTTGGATATTTTGAAGACTCAGAAGACTACCTTGCTTTATATCGTGCCTCCTGTTGGTAAGTACATTTGTTTTGTCTTTTATGTGGTCTATATTTATCATAGTCTTTTCCTTAGTCTCGTGACTGTATAACATAACATCAGGCCTGTATTCCCCGAAGAGGTGGGCAGAGGTGTACCTATTGTACACCCACGTTTCGCTAGTTATATTTGAGTCCCATGTAATAGGGGGCGAGCCTATTGCTATCAAACGGGCACAAATCCAGACTCCGGGCTGCTACTGAGAAAAACATAATAACACTTTCCCACTTTGCATATGTAGTTGGTGCAAAAGAACATAAACGGCTTAGCTTGGCTTGGCTTGGCTTGGCTTTGTAATAACGAAGACAAGCGGGATCATTGGTATCTTCATTGACTACTTTCAAAATATGATTATTATTGCAATATTATTCTGTAATGCTTGACTGTCATGTCCAACTACGTTTAACTAGCGAAAGGGATGTTTTCTATAAAAAAAAAAGTAAAAAAATATTTAAAAACTAAGTATTCTTAAAAGTCTCTTAAACTACGCATAGCAAAAACAATTCTTACATTATAATTATAATTTATATTATACTTGGTTTTTGCTTGTGCATAATTTACGTAGGTAGTTTTTGTTATAATAACAAAACAAACAATTTTTGGTGTATAGTTTTTTTGGACGTAGAGCATCAACAAATTACTGTTTGTGTAATTCAATGTTATGTTAAGAGATTATAAAAAAAAATGTTAATGGTAAAGTTTAACAGGCTTTTGAGTATTTTGCTGTACCTAGCTTCTAAAAAATAAAAGTTATAAAAACTAAAACCCAACTACGACAAACAGTTAAGTATTAAAAAGGTATAAACAAGACATAACAAGATTTTTAATTAGTCTGTCTGTGATGTCTTGTTTATACCTTTTTATTACTTGACTTTTTTGTCGTAGTTGGGTTTTAGGTTTTATAACTTTTATTTTTATTTAAATTATTTTGGGGTTATAATATATAGGATGTACCCAATCAATGGTATCTGTTTTCGCGTCGATGTCCCTGCCACTCTGTATACAATATTATTGAAATGTGCTCGTTAAGCCTTTCATTGGACACATGCCATAATGAAAAAAAAAAAAAATTGTCGTGACTTTCTGTCGTCTGGAGGGCACCATTTTGATTTTAATGTTACGTCACATAGCCCCGTCGATACCTCAGTTGTCAAATTATTATCAGCAATTCAGAAGTTATGAGGTAACAGATGAAAATATATACATACAAATCGGTCAAAGTTATAACCCTCCTTTTTGCTTCGCCGTAGTCGGGTAAAAATAGCATCTAACTTTACACTCGAAGTTGTGGACCTAGGACAAACTGTCCAGTTAGGTAGGTTCAACTTCGAAAAAGAGGTCAATCTTCGGATCCGACTCGGCTGAGCAGCGTACGGGAAGCTACGTACTATCTTATCGTCTTATATACCACAGTGTTTCAAGACGAACATTTTTGACCAGTGCGTGTTGCCAGTGAAGACCTATGGCACTTAAAAGTGGTCGCTCACAATGGGCCTCATTGGAAGCCTGAAAGTTATGCTATGCTTAGGGTTTTCCTACGTGATCGAAACAGAAATGACGAGATTCGTAGGAGAACCAGGGTTACCGATATAGCCCGAATTGCCAACCTTAAGTAGCTGTGGGCAAGGCATATTGCTCGCAGAATAGACGGCCGATGGGGCAGAAAGATTCTGGAGTGGCGACCGCGTAGCGAAAGACGTCGCGTTGGAAGTTCTCCCACAAGGTGGACCAATGACCTGGTGAAGGCCGCAGGAAACCGCTGGATGCGAGATGCACAGAACCGGTCGAAGTGGCGGTGCTTTGGGGAGGCCTATGTCCAGCAGTGAACGTCTATCGGCTGAAATGATGATGATGATGAACTTGTAAAATCACTTCATTCATTAATTTTTTTCTCATTCCAGCAATCCTCCTAGGCAAGCACCCAGACGTGAATGAAGCTCACTATCGTCACGTTAGGCATATAGTTTGCGGCGCCGCGCCATTGGCTGCATCAGACGTTGAAGCTATCTTACAGAAGAGTAAAGTAAGTTTACCTTCAATTTCATCTCTGCCTGCCCTTATCCCACTTGGGGTCGGCGCAAAGTAGTTTTTCTCCCATCCTCCTTCTGTCAACCGCCACGTTATCATTCACTCCCTTTTTACCCGTCTTTAAATAAAAACGATAAGTTTTTAAATTCGTCTGAGTATATATTTTTATGTAGGTTCATCGATATTTTCGTCAATTGTGGACCGATTTTGAAAATTATTTATTGCTAGAGAAAACTTGCTCTGTGATCCCATATAAATTATATTAATTATGCTTGGGGTAGTTTGTGAGTAATACAACTTCAATAATACGTATTTTTTCCTCTTTGTGTATCTTGATGATGTTTATAATAAATTCCTGTTACTGTAGTTTACGTAGTGAATAGTGGTATACGAATTTGTGTAGGGTAGGTACCATATCATCGATCACACAATTCATCCATCTTTCCTTTAGTCATCTCACCTACATAATTTTTGGATTTTATTTCGTGTGCTGTTTCTTGCATCTTGTGACTAAGAGACTACAGCACGCGAAGCATGACCGCCATAGAAACGGGTTTTATCGACGGAAGAATAGACAAAATGACAGATTGTGATTGTTTATCTGTCATTTTGTCTATTCATCCGTCGACAAAACCCGTTTTGCGGCGGTCATGCTACCCGTGCTGAATATAAAATTATTATTTTGATGAATGGAGAGGGCGAAGAAGACCCCAGAAAAGACGGATGAAGTGTGCAAGAGCTAATAAGTAAGAAACGAGGGTGAATGATGTGTGTGTGAAAAATGTGAAGGTTATGAGAGAACTGAAGAATAAAACACGAGGCGCCGACCCGAAATAAACTGGACAGCTGGAAGATGAGACAAAATTTACGTTCATACATTGGTCATCTGGTCATTTGGTCTGGCATAATATGTTTTCTTCATATGTGACACCCTCTATATTTATCGTTCACGTATATGTTTGTCCATTGAACTTATGACATCTTGTCTTGAAGCATTGTTCTACTTGATCTTATCTTTCGCTACAGAACATCTTCTATTGTTGTCGATAACTCTTATATGGCTTTATGAATACCTCCAACAAGTGCCTGTACGAGCCCGGCAAGGCACTATCTACCAGATAACTCTCTTCAGTAAGCCGATAAATATCAGTAGGTTGGAATAACAGGCCATAAAAATTATCTTCGATTATATGCAATAATTCAACTATTTAATCGAGCATACCTACAACAATTATAAAAATATGTTGTAACTTCTCTCTGTTCGTCTAGATATCAAAACTAACCCACCTAACGTAACCAACCTTTGGACTCACACCTAATTGCTTGTTAAGGAAAATAACGTTACAAATACCAAATATGCTCGTGTCCCAGTTATTTAAATCAAGATCCATCAACTTTAAGTATGGAGACTTGCCTATTACTATAATAAGATAGGGCAATAGGTTCGTCCTTGTCCTACAGGCCGTGTCATAACAACATCTGAATATTACTATATGAATGCACCTTACTTAAGGTAATTTTTTTCATCACCACTGCTCGTATGAGGATATTTACATATATGTGGGTAGCATTTATCCTAAGCAAAAGTATACCTACATCTATTTTATCTCCCAGTTCGATACAGACTAAATGTACACTGTAATTTTTCTCTGTTTTGTTTAATTTTCATATATTACGGCGACGATAACCTACTTTTAATGATTTTATACTGAAGATCACGTTTAAACGAGTAGTGAATTATTTGGAAAAAATATATGTTGAATTAGAGCATTTTTTTAATAACTTAATACTTATATGAATATTTTAGATTATGTTTATATTACATAGTGAAATTAATTTGTACAGCTGTTATGCCTAACGCAGATAAAAAACTGAGAATCACGCAAAATCTATCAAGCGTATTTTTCTGAAACCTTCTCTATTTTAAAGATAATTTAATTATTGATCTTTTAGTATATGTATTTAATACCTTTTATTTATGTATAATAAATAAGTAATGCGTCTAATTTGGGACAGCGCTCCTTGATGGGCGAGTCCTATTATTGGCTGGTCATACGACGCGTTGCATGAGCTCAGTACAGAACATGCAAGCTAACCACTCAAGGTCACTGGCATATATCTGCGTCTTAATTTTAGAAGTTCTCTGGTTCTTATAATAAATTATTTAGTCGCGTCTTGTATGTTAAAACCACAAAACAGTAACATTAATGACAGCAATATTGACCGACAACAATTTGAATTGAGGCTGACCTTGTCACCAAAATTTACCTTCTTCTATTTTTCAATTCCAGCATGCAATCGAGTTCAACCAAGGCTTCGGTATGACGGAGACGACTTCACTAGCTACATCTACCTTCAAGAACACACAGAACGTGAACTTCAATGCCTGTGGGGTCCCCATGGCCAGTGTCCAGCTGAAGTTTGCTGATCCAATAACTGGAGAAGCCGTGCCTATTGGACAGGTAAGTAGTTTGAATGGCAATGAAGTTGCATATAGTAAAAATATGCAATAATAAAAAATAACATTAATTAAGAAACCGCCTGTGTGGTCTATCGGTTAGACCACCTCTCTCAGCCCCAAAGGTCCCAAGTTCGATCCACAGTGGGGGCAAAATTTTCTGCTCGGTTTGGTTGGTGATCTTATGTAGGCCTGTCGCTAACAATGTTAACAGCATTGTGGTGTCTCGGCAGTTAGAAGTAAGATAGCCAGTTCCTCTGTGGTTGCGGATTCCTGGTGAAGTTCGCTTCCTCCTTCGGCCTGATCATCACTTACCATAAGGTGAGATGCAGGCCTAGAGCTTCCCCGTAATGCCAAAAAACCTTGGAACCTGTCGTTGTTGCTATACTTGGTGAACGAGGCCCATGTCTACTTGTGAACATCGTTCAGCTAAATGATGACGATTATGACATTCGGAGACATGACGCATTAAAAGATTTGCTTAAATCTCAGTAATTTTAACCTCGCTAGATAATTAAGTTACCACCGTTACGTTGCTTTTTGTGGCAATGTGGATTCTCTATTCATTTTCATCAAAGACATAGTTTCGAAAATTCTGAATACTTAATAACGTATATGCTGTTTTAACATGATCTATTTTTATTAATTTGTTATTTAATTTTGATTCCAGTCTGGAGAAATGTACATCAGGAGTCCAAGTTTAATGAAGGGATATCACAAAAATCCTAAAGCGACCGAAGAAACCATGACCAAGGACGGTTTCTTCAAGACTGGTGACATGGGCTACTTCCAACCTGGTGTCGGATTATTTATTACTGATAGGATTAAGGAACTTATTAAGGTAAGAGATGAAAAGTGTTTGGTACATGATTGTCTTAAGGAGAACGCTTCGTATTAAGTTCAAAGTCAAAAAAAGTCAAAGTGAAACAATTTATTTCAATTAGGCACATAAGAGGCACTTTTGAACGTCAATTTTACACAAAATAGAATTGATTCTAGTCGCCCCTTCCAAAAGGTAGTTCTCGTATGGAGAAAAGTGGGCAAGAAACTCCACCGTTACTCTTTTAGTTCTATTTCGGATACTAAAATTATGCTGTACGCTTTAACTGCCTCCTTTATTTAAGGCTCCATTCAGTCTGTTATTCTGAGGTCTTCGCAGTGTTTTGTTTATTGCACAGTCAACCGCATGTCTCTGGTAGCAATGACATTTACAGCACGTTAATGTCCCATCAGTAAGAGCGGTTTTCGTAGTTCAAGCTGCCAGACCATACAAGTCGTCTGTTAGTTAAAAAAAACTTTCCAAAGTGAGTCTAACCGCCCTCTCTTCATCACCAGGTAAAAGGTATGCAAGTTGCACCAGCTGAACTAGAAAGCCTCCTACGGTCTCATCCTGCAGTACAAGACGCGGCCGTCATCGGCGTCCCTCACGAGTTCTTCGGCGAAGTACCCAAAGCGTTCATAATCAGAAAGAATGGTTTGAAGATTACTGAGGAAGAAATCCAAGACTTCGTCGCGAGTAAAGTAGCAGTGTACAAGAAGATTGAAGAGGTCATGTTTGTTGATGACATTCCTAAAACAGCGTCCGGGAAGATCTTGAGAAAGGAGTTGAAGAAAATGTATGCGTAGAAGAAATAGGTTTGCTAACTCAACCGCTTTTCATGAGGATTTACAGACCAGGGGTCTACTCCCTAAGTTCGTCAACATAGATATGGGCTCGTCCGAAAGCAGTTGATCAAAACAACTGACAAATTCCATTTTTCGAACCGTCAAAAACACACCGGGAGTAGGGATAACTGTCAAATGTGTTGCCATTCATTCTGAACTAATCATAAAATGTCCGTAAGTGATACGGAGTAGGTAGCACCCGTAAGTTCGGCCCAAAACTACGGACTCCGTGCTTAGGGAGTAGGCCCGAAGGTTTAGGTTCGTTTAGGCAAAAGATTTTAATGGAGACTCCTTGAGCTAATCGTTTTTGGGGAACCAAAAGCATGGTCTTTTAGGAAGACTGAGAAATACAAAATCTCTGGTGATCTCTTCTTAGGAAAAAATCACTGTGACAAGCCTTAGCGGACTAATTGCACAGTAGGCTCTAGTTCTGATCGAATCCTACTAGTAAGTATAGTGGAAGAGTTGGCAATTTATAAAGTGCCTTATTGTTGTATGTTTAGTTACGGTTACTAAGAAATTGTTGAATAATTTTTGTTAAGTATATCAAGTTGAGGTGAGGTGGTTCAAAAATGTGTCATACTTTAAATATTGTAAATACATAATTCTCTTTTTGTTTGTTCCCATCTACGACTGAGGGGGTATCCTGGAGTCTGTTGCCAGCTTAACAATATGGTTCCCTGCAGAACAATATTTTTAAAATCAGACATGATTTTTGGACTACCTAGTGTTGTAAATACTTTTAAATGTTATAATTTTAATAAAGAAACATCACAAGAAATTAATGATTTGTCTCTGGATATTCGTAGATTCATCTTCAGATTATAAAACAGATTAAGTAAATAATTTGTATTAAGATTAAAATTACAATTTAAATAGTTAATGAGCATGTGGGATCTTGGAGCTGAGGGGTAAACCTCGAATAACGTTTTAATCTTTAATTTAATTTTTATTATTGTTTGGTTTTTAAATATTGATCTCTACAAACAAAAGACAGCTGAAATGTCTTGTAAAAACCTCAGAAGAACTAATATAATTTAAAAAAAAAATGCAATTTAAAAAAAACTAATTTTTTAAGAGTGCCTTATTCTAAGGAGAGTTTATTATCTATTGATAATGTGGGTAGGTGCAAAGTACTATTATGTTAATTGTTTTTATGTTCAAGTTTTTAAGGAATAAATTAATTTTTCAATAAACTTCTTATACAATTTTATTTTTAATTGGCCTCCCTAGGAATAGCCAAAAAATCCCCAAAAACGGTTCGCGAAAAATGGTCGCGGAAACATGACGTCGCTGACGCTGTTTAAAGTCTACATAAATGCAATAGTGCTGTTGCTATTTATGATAGATGTTTAAAATAATAGCTACAATAGATCTTTAAGGAAAGTCCTGTGGAATAGTGATCGTGATCAATCTATAGCAGTCTACTGCAGGTCAAGGGCCTCTCCAATTACTTACATGACATTCAACTCGATCCTCGGCTACGCTGCTTTAGTTTGACCAAAACAGCTGAACCGCGCCTTAGGTATGTACGTGGCTCACCGCAGGAGACGCCACGGGCGTCGGAAGTCGCCGATTTCCGGCCACCGTAGGCGCGGGCTTGCGGACGGTGAGCGATGGGTAGCTCACCGTCCGATAAGGACCAGGCCCGGGTCGACGGCGCGTTGTGTTCCACGCGCGCCTCTAAGAGATGTCAGCACCAACTGACGGGGTCCGTTAGGGCCAATGCCTGCCAGGGTTGCGAGTTGTCCGAAAGGGATATCGTGACCCCGGCACACAGGCAACGGTAACAACACGGGTGGGTTTTAGTCAGTAAAAGTCTGACACGCCATCCCGCTGCACCCAGAGCGGGAGAAGTTATTTGATAAATTGCCAACCAAAAAAAAAAAAAATATGTACGTGGGGAGACGGGGGAGCAGAGCAGGCCGGTCATTCGCCAACGGTCACGGCGTCCCGCCCCCGCCTCGCCGTGCATTCCTAAGGCGCGGTACCGCTATTTCGGTCAAACTATACTTACCAGTAATTCTTGTGTCTGGATTGAGGAGCCTTGTCTCATATCGGAACGAGGTTACTACCAATATTTAGTAGTAAATTAGCCGATTTTGTAGGCCGGATCCTGGAATTTGTAGTAAAACCCATAAAAAGTTATACGACGTTAAAGGTGGCTCCTCAATCCTGACGTCTGGATTGAGGAGCCACCTTAGAACCCGAAAACTAGCCAACGGATATTTTTGAAAATTTTGTAGGATTTAGTAGTACTTATGCGTAATCTCTACAAAAAAAATGGGGTTTGTACGGTCGAATTTGAGATAGCTACAACGTTTTGATTTTTCATAAAAAACCATAAATTTCACCGCGCTGTATCTCGGAAAGTTACTCGTATCAACCAATTACAACATATTTTTAGTATGATTTAGTAGTAAATGTGCTCGAATTTGTACAATAAAAATAAAACGGAAAAGCTATATAATTTCGGTCTTTAGAAATGATATGTACGTAGCTACTAAAGTAGTTGGTCAAATCGGATAACAATAACACCAATATTTAATACGATAACACTCCTTTTTTGGCTTCGCCACATTTTATACAGGTTATACAAAAAAATTAACTCATTACAATCATTCCTACAACTCAGTTTAAACTGTCCGAATACTTCAACGAAATCATGCCATTTATTTTAGTTTGTTATAATTTTAGTTAGGTTAAGGCCGGTCGGTGTTATAGGCGTCGGCGTTAGGCGTCGGCGTTAGGCGTCGGTGTTAGGCGTCGGTGTTATAGGCGTCGACGTAAGGCGTCGGTGTTATAGGCGTCGGTGTTATAGGCGTCGGTGTTATAGGCGTCGGTGTTATAGGCGTCGGTGTTATAGGCGTCGGTGTTATAGGCGCCGGTGTTATAGGCGTCGGTGTTATAGGCGTCGGTGTTATAGGCGTCGGTGTTATAGGCGCCGGTGTTATAGGCTTCGGCGTAAGGCGTCGGTGTTATAGGCGTCGGTGTTATAGGCGCCGGTGTTATAGGCGTCGGTGTTATAGGCGTCGGTGTTATAGGCGTCGGTGTTATAGGCGTCGGTGTTATAGGCGTCGGTGTTATAGGCGTCGGTGTTATAGGCGCCGGTGTTATAGGCGTCGGTGTTATAGGCGTCGGCGTAAGGCGTCGGTGTTATAGGCGTCGGTGTTATAGGCGTCGGTGTTATAGGCGCCGGTGTTATAGGCGTCGGTGTTATAGGCGTCGGTGTTATAGGCGCCGGTGTTATAGGCGTCGGTGTTATAGGCGTCGGTGTTATAGGCGTCGGTGTTATAGGCGTCGGCGTAAGGCGTCGGTGTTATAGGCGCCGGCGTAAGGCGTCGGTGTTATAGGCGTCGGCGTTAGGCGTCGGCGTTAGGCGTCGGCGTTAGGCGTCGGCGTAAGGCGTCGGCGTTAGGCGTCGGCGTAAGGCGTCGGCGTAAGGCGTCGGCGTAAGGCGTCGGTGTTAAAGGCGTCGGCGTCGGCGTAAGGCGTCGGTGTTATAGGCGTCGGTGTTATAGGCGTCGGTGTTATAGGCGTCGGTGTTATAGGCGTCGGTGTTATAGGCGTCGGTGTTATAGGCGTCGGTGTTATAGGCGTCGGCGTAAGGCGTCGGTGTTATAGGCGTCGGCGTAAGGCGTCGGTGTTATAGGCGCCGGTGTTATAGGCGTCGGTGTTATAGGCGTCGGTGTTATAGGCGTCGGTGTTATAGGCGTCGGCGTATGGCGTCGGTGTTATAGGCGTCGGCGTAAGGCGTCGGTGTTATAGGCGTCGGCGTAAGGCGTCAGCGTTAGGCGTCGGCGTAAGGCGTCGGCGTAAGGCGTCGGCGTTAGGCGTCGGCGTAAGGCGTCGGTGTTAAAGGCGTCGGCGTCGGCGTAAGGCGTCGGTGTTATAGGCGTCGGTGTTATAGGCGTCGGTGTTATAGGCGTCGGTGTTATAGGCGTCGGTGTTATAGGCGTCGGTGTTATAGGCGTCGGCGTAAGGCGTCGGTGTTATAGGCGTCGGCGTAAGGCGTCGGTGTTATAGGCGCCGGTGTTATAGGCGTCGGTGTTATAGGCGTCGGTGTTATAGGCGTCGGTGTTATAGGCGTCGGCGTATGGCGTCAGTGTTATAGGCGTCGGCGTAAGGCGTCGGTGTTATAGGCGTCGGCGTAAGGCGTCAGCGTTAGGCGTCGGCGTAAGGCGTCGGCGTAAGGCGTCGGCGTAAGGCGTCGGCGTAAGGCGTCGGTGTTATAGGCGTCGGTGTTATAGGCGTCGGTGTTATAGGCGTCGGTGTTATAGGCGTCGGTGTTATAGGCGCCGGTGTTATAGGCGTCGGTGTTATAGGCGTCGGCGAAAGGCGTCGGTGTTATAGGTGCCGGCGTAAGGCGTCGGTGTTATAGGCGTCGGCGTTAGGCGTCGGCGTAAGGCGTCGGCGTAAGGCGTCAGCGTTAGGCGTCGGCGTAAGGCGTCGGCGTTAGGCGTCGGCGTAAGGCGTCGGTGTTATAGGCGTCGGTGTTATAGGCGTCGGCGTAAGGCGTCGGCGTAAGGCGTCGGCGTAAGGCGTCGGTGTTATAGACGTCGGCGTAGGGCGTCGGTGTTATAGGCGTCGGCTTTAGGCGTCAGTGTTATAGGAGTCGGTGTTATAGGCGTCGGCGTAAGGCGTCGGTGTTATAGGCGTCGGCGTTAGGCGTCGGCGTTAGGCGTCGGTGTAAGGCGTCGGTGTTATAGGCGTCGGTGTGATAGGCGTCGGTGTTATAGGCGTCGGCGTTAGGCGTCGGCGTAAGGCGTCAGCGTTAGGCGTTGGCGTAAGGCGTCGGCGTTAGGCGTCGGCGTAAGGCGTCGGTGTTATAGGCGTCGGTGTTATAGGCGTCGGCGTAAGGCGTCGGTGTTATAGGCGTCGGTGTTATAGGCGCCGGTGTTATAGGCGCCGGTGTTATAGGCGTCGGTGTTATAGGCGTCGGTGTTATAGGCGTCGGTGTTATAGACGTCGGCGTATGGCGTCGGTGTTATAGGCGTCGGCGTAAGGCGTCGGTGTTATAGGCGTCGGCGTAAGGCGTCAGCGTTAGGCGTCGGCGTAAGGCGTCGGCGTAAGGCGTCGGCGTTAGGCGTCGGCGTAAGGCGTCGGTGTTAAAGGCGTCGGCGTCGGCGTAAGGCGTCGGTGTTATAGGCGTCGGTGTTATAGGCGTCGGTGTTATAGGCGTCGGTGTTATAGGCGTCGGCGTATGGCGTCGGTGTTATAGGCGTCGGCGTAAGGCGTCGGTGTTATAGGCGTCGGCGTAAGGCGTCAGCGTTAGGCGTCGGCGTAAGGCGTCGGCGTAAGGCGTCGGCGTTAGGCGTCGGCGTAAGGCGTCGGTGTTAAAGGCGTCGGCGTCGGCGTAAGGCGTCGGTGTTATAGGCGTCGGTGTTATAGGCGTCGGTGTTATAGGCGTCGGTGTTATAGGCGTCGGCGTAAGGCGTCGGTGTTATAGGCGTCGGCGTAAGGCGTCGGTGTTATAGGCGCCGGTGTTATAGGCGTCGGTGTTATAGGCGTCGGTGTTATAGGCGTCGGTGTTATAGGCGTCGGCGTATGGCGTCGGTGTTATAGGCGTCGGCGTAAGGCGTCGGTGTTATAGGCGTCGGCGTAAGGCGTCAGCGTTAGGCGTCGGCGTAAGGCGTCGGCGTGAGGCGTCGGCGTAAGGCGTCGGTGTTATAGGCGTCGGTGTTATAGGCGTCGGTGTTATAGGCGTCGGTGTTATAGGCGTCGGTGTTATAGGCGTCGGTGTTATAGGCGCCGGTGTTATAGGCGTCGGTGTTATAGGCGTCGGCGAAAGGCGTCGGTGTTATAGGCGCCGGCGTAAGGCGTCGGTGTTATAGGCGTCGGCGTTAGGCGTCGGCGTAAGGCGTCGGCGTAAGGCGTCAGCGTTAGGCGTCGGCGTAAGGCGTCGGCGTTAGGCGTCGGCGTAAGGCGTCGGTGCTATAGGCGTCGGTGTTATAGGCGTCGGCGTAAGGCGTCGGCGTAAGGCGTCGGCGTAAGGCGTCGGTGTTATAGACGTCGGCGTAGGGCGTCGGTGTTATAGGCGTCGGCTTTAGGCGTCAGTGTTATAGACGTCGGCGTTAGGCGTCGGCGTAAGGCGTCAGCGTTAGGCGTTGGCGTAAGGCGTCGGCGTTAGGCGTCGGCGTAAGGCGTCGGTGTTAAAGGCGTCGGTGTTATAGGCGTCGGTGTTATAGGCGACGGCGTAAGGCGTCGGTGTTATAGGCGTCGGTGTTATAGGCGCCGGTGTTATAGGCGTCGGTGTTATAGGCGTCGGTGTTATAGGCGTCGGTGTTATAGGCGTCGGCGTAAGGCGTCGGTGTTATAGGCGTCGGTGTTATAGGCGCCGGTGTTATAGGCGTCGGTGTTATAGGCGTCGGTGTTATAGGCGCCGGTGTTATAGGCGTCGGTGTTATAGGCGCCGGTGTTATAGGCGTCGGTGTTATAGGCGTCGGCGTATGGCGTCGGTGTTATAGGCGTCGGCGTAAGGCGTCGGTGTTATAGGCGTCGGCGTATGGCGTCGGTGTTATAGGCGTCGGCGTAAGGCGTCGGTGTTATAGGCGTCGGCGTAAGGCGTCAGCGTTAGCGTAAGGCGTCGGTGTTAAAGGCGTCGGTGTTATAGGCGTCGGTGTTATAGGCGACGGCGTAAGGCGTCGGTGTTATAGGCGTCGGTGTTATAGGCGCCGGTGTTATAGGCGTCGGTGTTATAGGCGTCGGTGTTATAGGCGTCGGTGTTATAGGCGTCGGCGTAAGGCGTCGGTGTTATAGGCGTCGGTGTTATAGGCGCCGGTGTTATAGGCGTCGGCGTTAGGCGTCGGCGTAAGGCGTCGGTGTTATATGCGTCGGCGTTTGGCGTCCGCGTAAGGCGTCGGTGTTATAGGCGTCGGCGTAAGGCGTCGGTGTGATAGGCGTCGGTGTTATAGGCGTCGGCGTTAGGCGTCGGCGTAAGGCGTCAGCGTTAGGCGTTGGCGTAAGGCGTTGGCGTTAGGCGTCGGCGTAAGGCGTCGGTGTTATAGGCGTCGGTGTTATAGGCGTCGGTGTTATAGGCGTCGGTGTTATAGGCGTCGGCGTAAGGCGTCGGTGTTATAGGCGTCGGTGTTATAGGCGCCGGTGTTATAGGCGCCGGTGTTATAGGCGTCGGTGTTATAGGCGTCGGTGTTATAGGCGCCGGTGTTATAGGCGTCGGTGTTATGGGCGCCGGTGTTATAGGCGTCGGCGTAAGGCGTCGGTGTTATAGGCGTCGGCGTAAGGCGTCGGTGTTATAGGCGCCGGTGTTATAGGCGTCGGTGTTATAGGCGTCGGTGTTATAGGCGTCGGTGTTATAGGCGTCGGCGTAAGGCGTCGGTGTTATAGGCGTCGGCGTAAGGCGTCGGTGTGATAGGCGTCGGTGTTATAGGCGTCGGCGTTAGGCGTCGGCGTAAGGCGTCAGCGTTAGGCGTTGGCGTAAGGCGTCGGCGTTAGGCGTCGGCGTAAGGCGTCGGTGTTAAAGGCGTCGGTGTTATAGGCGTCGGTGTTATAGGCGACGGCGTAAGGCGTCGGTGTTATAGGCGTCGGTGTTATAGGCGCCGGTGTTATAGGCGTCGGTGTTATAGGCGTCGGTGTTATAGGCGTCGGTGTTATAGGCGTCGGTGTTATAGGCGTCGGCGTAAGGCGTCGGTGTTATAGGCGTCGGTGTTATAGGCGCCGGTGTTATAGGCGTCGGTGTTATAGGCGTCGGTGTTATAGGCGCCGGTGTTATAGGCGTCGGTGTTATAGGCGCCGGTGTTATAGGCGTCGGCGTAAGGCGTCGGTGTTATAGGCGTCGGTGTTATAGGCGCCGGTGTTATAGGCGTCGGTGTTATAGGCGTCGGTGTTATAGGCGCCGGTGTTATAGGCGTCGGTGTTATAGGCGTCGGCGTTAGGCGTCGGCGTTAGGCGTCGGCGTTAGGCGTCGGCGTAAGGCGTCGGCGTTAGGCGTCGGCGTAAGGCGTCGGCGTAAGGCGTCGGCGTAAGGCGTCGGTGTTAAAGGCGTCGGCGTCGGCGTAAGGCGTCGGTGTTATAGGCGTCGGTGTTATAGGCGTCGGTGTTATAGGCGTCGGTGTTATAGGCGTCGGTGTTATAGGCGTCGGTGTTATAGGCGTCGGTGTTATAGGCGTCGGCGTAAGGCGTCGGTGTTATAGGCGTCGGCGTAAGGCGTCGGTGTTATAGGCGCCGGTGTTATAGGCGTCGGTGTAATAGGCGTCGGCGTAAGGCGTCGGTGTTATAGGCGTCGGTGTTATAGGCGCCGGTGTTATAGGCGTCGGCGTAAGGCGTCGGTGTTATAGGCGTCGGCGTTAGGCGTCGGCGTAAGGCGGGATCTATGTATTGTTATTTTATTTATTAATTAGGTATACAACCCGCTTGTAAAATACTCCACGTCGTTCCATGTAAAATACAGGTATTCAGCTGCATCCGGTTAGACTGGAAGCCAACCCCAACATAGTTGGGAAGAGGCTAGGCGGATTGATTGATTTTGTTTATAACCCGTTTGTATAGTAGGTACTAAAAAAGATAGAGGCGCCAGTTATAGTTCCTACACACTATGCCGGCGGCATGGCCGCCGGATTTTCCCGCGCGGCACGTACCCCCGGCTTTTGTGTTTTCATTTCCTTTGCGATCCTTTGTGCGGTTACAATGAATTGTAAATTTTCTATTAAAATACTACTAATAATACTATTTAAATGGAGTTTGTATCATTTATGTCTAACCGATTTATTTTCTAATCTAGTGCTTGTCTATTACTTTCTTTACGTTACTATAGCAATAATGTTGTGAAAAATAACAGCGAAACAATAATGAATTTAAAATATAACGTATGAATAAAAACTTTGACGAAGACAATTTATTGTACTATACACGAAGATGTCATGTTTCTGCGGAGATTCCTATCACCGCGATTCAGCGGAGAGTGCTAAATGCACAACGCCATCTATCGATACATCAGGAACTAAAATATTGTTTAAATAATCAAACTAAACATAAGTTTGTATAAAATAAGTATCATTGAATTCATCACCGGTTACTGAATTTCATTTCATTAGGTTCATTACATAAATATCCTAACTATATAATATTATAAATGCGAAAGTGAGTTTGTTTGTTTGTTCCGCTATATCGGCCGAGCGGATTTGAATTAAATTTGGCACATGGGTGAGCATAACCTGGGTAAGGACATAGAATACTTTTCATCCCGCTATTCCCACGGGATCGAGACTTATGAGGTGGATCCACGGGGCGCAGCTAGTATTTCAAATAATCTAAAACCACAATTGGCTAGCCTAGAACTAAAGTGGTCTATGTGGTCATAAATGTTACATAGACAACTTTAGTTCTAGGCTAGCCAATTACATAAGTTACACGTAGGTAATCGTACTCGTAGAATGATTTATAAGCAAATAAAACTACTTATTTCAAACAATGGTCTTCTTTGAATTATTTATGGTCACCCTATTCACTAATTTGTTAAGGAAATGTTTATTTTATTAATATCTTTTGAAATACTGATTGCGCAGGATGTTGGATTACGCCAATATTTAGTAGAAATTTCTACTAAATATTGGTGTTATTGTTATCCGATTTCATCAACTACTTTAGTAGCTACTTACATATCATTTCTATAGACCGAAATTATATAGCTTTTCCGTTTTATTTTTATTGTACAAATTCGAGCACATCTACTACTACATCATACTAAAAATATGTTGTAATTGGTTGATAACTTTCCGAGATACAAGGCGTTGAAATTTATGGTTTTTTATGAAAAATCAAAACGTTGTAGCTATCTCAAATTCGACCGTACAAACACCATTTTTTTACTAAATCCTACAAAATTTTCAAAATTATCCGTTGGCTAGTTTTCGGGTTCTAAGGCGGCTCCTCAATCCAGACGTCAGGATTGAGGAGCCACCTTTAACGTCGTGTAACTTTTTAAGGGTTTTACTACAAATTCCAGGATCCGGCCTACAAAATCGGCTAATTTACTACTAAATATTTGTAGTAACCTCGTTCCGATATGAGACATGGCTCCTCAATCCAGACACACACAGTAATTCTGCAAAGACCGTCGGACCACCTTGCATGTGGTCGTCCTATCATTTATTGCTGTTTCACGGTTTCCACCCAAGAACATGGTCGCTGATTTTTGATCGTAGAGTAAGAAAGAAAGAATGACAAATGCATTTGAGAACTTATTTACATCCGAACTGTTATGTCACTGCACTGTAAATTATTAACCTTAGCATTGACTTTGAACATAAGTTTACGTTATTGAGTCGGAGGTCCGAATTTTATTTACATTACAATACTTCCCCAATTATTAGCTAGGTAAGGTTATATTAATTCCGATGAACTTTGACCACATACCTACATCGTAGATAAAACTAAATTGACCTTAATTGGCAAGAGCGATAAAAGTTCATGAATATTCCGGTGGTTCCGATAAAAATATTTTGTCAACACCAAAGTATTGGTGTTAGTAACGCCATCTAGTGGTTGGGGTAGTAGACACTATTTAAAGCTTCTGAGAAATTGAACTAGATGTCGCTAGTGGAAAATTCAAGCAGTAAAGAAATAATTGAAACTTTGATAAAAATTCATTATTCATTCATTATACATCATTGAACTTATTGACATCATAATGAATGAACTCCAAACATAATAATATCACTGTTGTTAGGTACTTACCTACAATATTCCTACCATGATCTTCTTTATCTTAATACCTACTTCTTCGACCTACATTAAGTGTCAGCTGTGTGTCTATCAAGTGCACAGCTGCTGTTAGCACTACTGTTAATTTTTATTCATCGCTTTATCACGGTTCAAACTCCATTCACTTTACTTAATCACATGTCGTAATATGCGTAAACAAATTGTAAACAATGGGGAGTATATAATGAATGGAGTTTTTAGCTACAGCAGTAGAAGCACTGCAATAGCGCGTCCCTATTTACCAACGCGAACGTTGTTTTCGATACAATCACAACTATGCTACGCTAGCGTAGCGCCTGCGCCTATGAAACTTCTACGCGGCCTCGGCATATTGACTGAGCCCTACGCTGAACCTTTGGCAAAATGCAATGCGACTAAATTCGCACTGTTGGAAATGCAACGCCCGGAGCAGCGCTGATAGTTGAAAATCCAACAGCTAGCCTTTATTTAGGCATTCATTTATATGTCGCCTAGTGTAAGTGACGGGCATACGTTCTGTTCTAACGTGTAGTCTTCCTTTTGGACATCTTTCTTATGCTCATGACGATACTTACAAGAGCACACTATTACATGCAGAAATGAAATCGAATATCGTATCGGCACATTTAGTCCCACGTCAAGTAGAACTCAAGGATTGAAGAATAACTCTTGTCTCCATTACTTTTGGCACAGTAATTTCAAATTCAAAAGTAATTTATTCAAACTAGGCTGAGAAATAGCACTTTTCGAACTTCAATTTTTCATTAGACAGTCTCCCGAAAACGCCCGCCCTTCATCACTTCCTAGTGCTTTAACTGGGAAGAAGAAGGGGCGCAAAAAACTCCTCAGCAGCAGCAGCACAGCTGTTTGTTCAGTTGAAAAAACCTGATTCTATACAAAAGTATGCAAAATAATTAACGTTACGGAATTCAAAACATTAAAAAATAAATTGTTTGCTCTCAGTCAGCTACCACATGCCAATATACCAACAAAACATCGGAATCTATACTTAAGCGACAATAAAAACTAAAAACGCAAACAGAACTTAATACCCGATTTATCACGTTAACACTCCATTTCTTCCTCCTCCGTGGCACATTAGAGGTTACATGACAGACTTCACGCATAACATTCGTATGCGGCCAACATCGCACTTAAACTATCTGGACACGGAACCGATGCAGCGTGTTCCAACTAAAAACACCGTGTATTGGTGTGTGGAATCCGAATAAGTAGGTACAGAAAAGGCGCTAGCTTGACTAGATGAACTACTCGCCTGTAATAAGGCATATCGAGCTATAAAACGAGCCTTAGGGGTAGATTTGAGAGTTGCTAGTAGGTTATTTATTTATTTATATATACTTTATTGTACACCAGATTATACATTACATAAAGAAAAAGTAATACACTATAAAATATACAATGGGCGGCCTTATCGCTTACTGCGATCTCTTCCAGGCAACCTTGATTGGCCTTGGTTACTCCTAGGCTGAGGCTAGCAACTCCCTAATTGTAACTATCGGAAATAGGCTGGTACGTACACGTTTACTTGGGTATGAACTAGGGTTGGGACATTCTGCATTGCAGGATCTGCTTTCCACAATAAATTGTAGGTATTTATTATGAAAAGCAGATTCTTGTTGTATGGCTAATATTTTTGCAGGTCTGCCCTGGCCCCCTGGCCACCCCAGGGCCACCCAGAACCATCTGGGTGGCCCTGGGATGCGTCTGTCGTACTAGTCGTAGTTATAGTACACCAGAGAAACTCTGCTCGTGAAGACTTTTTGATGCTCCCTCCACTCTTCTCTTTCTTCTCTTCTCTGTGATGGATCCTTTGGCCGTTCTCTGCTCATCATCGATTATGACTGAGAGACGATTACTTGAAGTTTTCATATACAAATTTCTATCACGATATTAACATAATGTCTGTGGGTTCAACCAGCCGTTTTCCAACTTCAAGACATTGCGTCACTGTGTCAGTAATACATTCTGTGTTATTAAGTAGACGTTGTTTGCGTTCGATTATAATAGAGATATTTTTATGGAAATTAACCTGTTATGAAATGTGGAGTTTTTTAATACATATAAATAATACTTGATTTTGTAATGTGCGAACTACAATCAATGATATTCACTTGATATGAATTATTATTAACAATCATAATTATTAATATTCGCTTTAACATGTGGCAAACATGTCTGGACCAGTACCTACTTTTATTTATGTTATCCTGCATGCACTTTTTTATTATTGTATGTGTACACATGTTTGAGCAAATAAATTATGTCATATCTTATCATAACTTACACAGGCATACCTAAGATGACAGCAAACTGTCATCGTTCAAATCCCAAAAACACCGAATGTATAAAGGAGTTTGTAGATGAATCCTTTTATGCGTTTTTCATTAAAAAAATACACTTTATACTCTTAAGGTCATCACAAATACATTATATTGTAATTTGTGTGAATTTGTGAAAAATAGAAAACGAATTTTCCAATTTCCATTCCGCAAATTCGACCAGAGAGCGGAACAAAAGATACAGAATAAATATGATTTTAACCTAGTCCTAGATGTACAAATATCCACTCTATGGCCACACCAACTTTTTTTCTATTCAAATACCCAGAGTCACACCCACGAAAAACGCAACCATCTATTTTTAGGCCTGCAACACACTTGCACGTCGCAAGTAAATAAACGCGTCGTGTAAAAATGTTTTTAGATAGCTACCGATAACTAACTATCTCTTAATTACCACAATACCAACCTCACGTCATGTAGCAGTTAACTAAGCTCTATTTAGTCTTTAGTAGAAAACGTAACCTCGTCGCGAACGGCCGTCCCGGCCTTCTGTTCCTCGAATTTAAATTATTTTGTTTAAACATCTCTCGCGCGTGTTTCTGTGACTATTTTAAAACAGTGATTACATGTTTTAAAGTAGGTATTATTATGTATGTTAATGTAGATGATATGGGTTTTTGAAGCTTTAAAACTAATGAATATGTGCGTTTTCTATTTCAACTTTTGACCGCTACGCATAGCTGTCACCTAATAACGTAACTATAAGTGATTATTAGTCAAAACATTCGGTTTTATCGTTCTAATGTCATTGCAAAAGGAATGACAAATAGATAAGTCTAGGCGTTATCACTTCCTCAGTGCAATGTTTTGAACTTTGACGTGCCAATCAGCATTGTGGGTAATTTTCCCGGTAGGTAACTATGGAAAATTGTAGAATTAGGATAGTAACAACATTATCGGACTACTCACTACATCGGTAATAGGTCGGCCTGTAAAGATTAGGTTTCCTATGAAAGTGGTGAACGGTCACACATTATCGGCTGTTCAAATACAGAGCGTTTTTTGACAACTAAATGTCAAATACTGATAAAATGACAGATTTTTATGACGGCTGTTATATTATGATGGAACCGCTCTTCTGGGAAACCGTAGCTTTACTGTCTTAGGGACATTTACAGGCATAGTATTTGTTTTTGGCAATCAAATAGCCACAATATTTCATCACCATCTTCATCATTTCAACCGAAACACGTCCACTGCTGGACATAGGCCTGCCTCAACAATATTACCACAATATTTATTTTCTTCCCCTTAGCTGTGCAATAAGAAATCGCCATATAATTTTATTTTGAAGATTCCATAAAGCATTCGACTAGTATTATTATATTACATACGGGCGGCGGTTGTGACTCGCGCAACACAACAAACGTTACCACATAGGGGTCAACGTGCTTACCTACTTACTAGGAATGCGATTTCATTGTTTTTGACCTTAATATTTTATTTTTCTGTCTGCTATTCTGTTATCTAACCAGATAAAAGATGTTGCTATGATATCTATAAAAATATCTCTATACTATGTAATGATGAAGCTGAAGTTTTTTTTGTTTGTTTGTTTGAACGCGCTAATCTCTGGAAATGCCAGTTGGATATGAAAAAATGTTTGTGTATTCTTGAGGAAGGCTATAGACTATTTAAAATCACGCTATGACCCTATTTGAGGGTAGGAAATTATCAAATAACTTCTCTCGCTCTGGGCGGAGCGGGAGGGCGTGTCAGACTTTTACTGACTAAAACCCACCCGTGTTCCTTCCGTTGCCTGTGTGCCGGGGTCGCGATATCCCTTTCAGACAAACCCGCAACCCCGGCAGGCATTGGCCCTTCCGGACCCCGTCAGTTGGTGCTGACATCTCTTTGAGGCGCGCGTGGAACACAACGCGCCGTCGACCCGGGCCTGGTCCCTATCGGACGGCGAGCTACCCATTGCTCACCGTCCGCAAGCCCGCGCCTACGGTGGCCGGAAGTCGGCTCGCGACTCCCGACGCCCTGGGCGTCTCCTGCGGCGACTACGGGCGCGAGGGCGCGAATCTTGCCTCTCCCTCGCGCGCTCCGCCTCCTCCTTCGCGAGCATTACTGCAGTGCTATTCTGTAACCATCTCACCGTGAAAACTTAGGTGAAGTGAGCGTGGAGTGAGCTGTCATTCCACAGGGATTGACACTATTGACAGCTCACTTCACCCAAGTTTTCACGGTGAGATGTTTACAGAATAGCATGGCTGCTTCGCAGAAGGAGGTGACGGCCTCCCATGCACTCTTGCTCCGGACCATGGCCTGAACCAGGGCCGGACGCGAGAGATCGCCGCCGCCGATCGCCTCCGTGAGGACACGGCGGTGCTCCGCCCAAGCTGGGCAGACCTCCACCGTATGCTCCACCGTGTCCTCCGGGCGATCCACACAGTGGTGACACCCGGGCGTTTCCTCCCGCTTTATCCTGAACAGGAACCTCCCGAAACAACCATGTCCGGTGAGGACCTGTGTCAGGCGGAAGGTGAGGACGCCGTGGCGCCTCTCTAGCCACTCCTCAAAGAGGGGACTTATCGCCACAATTGTGGCGTGCCCAGCGCTGGGTTGCGACAATCGCACTCTCCATGCCGCCATGAGATCCCGCCGGAGCTCTGTCCGCTGTGCCGCGATTTCTCGCGGCAGCGGAGTTACGCCCCGGCGTTTCGCCTCCTCGCGCAACTCCCACATGTGCGCGAGGACTTTCGCCTCCAGATCCCATGGCGGTATCCTCGGACCAGCCTAATGGCCATGACCCTTTGGGACGCGTTCAACCGCTGGGCCGGTCGCAGCCTCAACAAACGCGCCCACACCGGTGCCCCGTAAAGGGCCATGGACCGCACGATCCCCGCGTAGAGCCTCCGGCAGGAGGCGTTTGGAGCCCCTAGATTGGGCAGAAGCCGCTTCAATGCAGCCCCAGCCCTCTGCAGTTTGGGAGCCAAACGTCGAAAGTGCTCCTCGAAGTTCCACCGGCTGTCGAGGACGAGTCCCAGGTACTTCATCGTCGACTCGACACCGATGTGAACCCCTCCTGCCGTTATCCGGGAACCCGACAGTGGCGCGTTCCGAGGACCATAAAAACACATGACCTCGGACTTGTGCAAGGCCAAACAAAGGACAAATAAAATAAAACTTACTGCTTGTTTTTTTGTCTGACATCTAGATAACATTACATTAACTCAGAATCACAACTATTTATATAATAATTTTGAAGGTACGGTAAGGTTTTGTATTAGATTACTCCTAGATAATAAAGTATCTTTATAAAGATATTATATCTATCGTGATATTAGATAAAATATCAAATAAAACAATAAGCCACACCCCAACAAAGATAAACATTTACGACGAAATAAAATTGTTTTATAATTGATTAGTATCTGGCTCCATCAGATAAGTAGTTAAGTCAGTCTTTCATCTACCCTCTCTTATCAGTCAATGTTATAAAGAATGCATTCACCTCCATTTTTGGAATTACTTAATCATCAATAAACTCAGTCTATGACAGTGCAGCATATACAGAAGGAAACTCTTGTATGTGAATCTTAAGAATAAGCCAACAATAAAAAAAACTATTTTACGCAAGATGAAAGTTTATTATTTTCAAAAATTATTATTACTAAAGAGTACAAAATAATGAACAGTAAAAAACGTAAAGGTAGTTCAAATAAAACAAAATGATATTTAATAATATTGTAAGAAAAACTGCAAATGTTTTTTTTTTTAATGTTGATCGTAACATTATCGTGATCTATTCTCCAAGTGTAAATGCCGCAGCGCGCTCGCCTATCATTGTGACGGCGGCATTGATGTTGCCACTTACTAAAGTAGGAAACGAGCTCGCATCAGCTACGCGTAGATTACCCACGCCTTTCACTAACATTTCGTTATCTGTGACTGAGCCCATCGCACACGTACCCGAATAATGCCACATAGTGGCAGACATTTCCAACGCATAACAGTTCCAAAATTCAGTGCCATTTAGACCCGAGCATAGTCCGGTATCGACCAGCGTTGCATTGTTTTCTATGAAATACGTTGTGTTCAGTATCTTGGAAAAGTTCAGCAAGGAATCAGTCATCAAAGACAAGTCATCGCCATTTGAGTATGTATTAGTGTACACGAGCGGTGCCACGGTGGGATCAGTACTAGCTAGCGTTACATTACCGCAAGATTTTGGCATCATCAAATTGACCACCGCAAGTAGCACTTTCGCCCCAACGTTAGCCGCGGCGAATTTGTTGCAAATATCAGCAGAATACTTGAAGCAATTGGCGCAAAGCTGCATCATTCCGGACGAATCGTGAGGGAAAAGGAGGTTAATGGACTGGTAGTCTGGATATAACTGTGATGAATTAAGCGCAGCATATAGAGTAGTTGTTGGTACAGGGAATTCATGCGGGTCAGACGTAGTGACAGATGTATCTGAGCCCATTTTAATTACAACTACGTTGGAGGAGTGGTCCATGAGGTTTTGGCCAACAGGCAAGTCGGCGACCACTGAAATTCCAAGAGTCTCGAGGTGTTCTCTAGGTCCAATGCCAGACAACATTAACAGATGGGGGCTGTTTATCGCACCGGCAGAAACAATCACTTCCTTGTTCGCGTACACCTCCAAAGTCGTACCGCTAGATGTGGTCACTTGCACACCGACGGCTGTGCTATTCTCAATCAAAATCTTAGTGGCTGTGGTAGACAGCGCTACGCACAAGTTTGGGCGGTTCTTAGCCCGAGCCAGGTAGCCAATCGAGCTACTCTGACGCAAATTATCGTCTATAAAGAACAAAGGGTTGGTTGCACCGAGGGATGAAGTAAGTGACGTTGTATCATTTACAGTAGGATGTCCGGCCTCCGCTAACGCGGCTAAGATTGCTTGACTCTCATTTGCTATCTGTCGCTTTATCTTAAGCATGCCATCAGTACCATGGAGGTCGGCGTAGTAGGAGTTTGCAAGCAAATCTAAGTCAGTCAAATTTTCAATTTTTTTGAAGTACGGTAGAAGGTTTTCGTTTGACCAACTATCATCATCCAAAATTGACGCCCAATTGTCAAAGTCATGCGGATCTCCTCGTACATATATCATATGATTGATATTGCTGCTACCACCAAGCATTTTTCCTTGCGTTAGACTGACTTTGTTGCCCTGCAGGTTCTGTGCTGTATATAAGTCGTTGACAGACGATGTGTCGTAGTCATAAAACATCAACGGCATTGGCGTAAACAATCCAGCAAACTGTTAAGAAAAATGACAATGAAGATGTTTTTATTTTATTGAACGCTATATAGACTTGCATTAAAACCTGTATAACTAGAGAGTTAATTTGAATTGAAGAGGCGTTTTAGGTAGTTGTGTACAGCGTTCTGCATTGAGAACAATAGATTTTAAATTAGTTTAAAGACGAAGTATAATATATAGAAGAGCTTAAACGTAGCGAATCCTCTACAAGCCAAACTTTATGTATGAATGTATCTAATGAAAAAGGTACCTCGGACTCTAAGGTTGGGTAGCCCCCGGCTTCGATTAACAGAACTTTGTTGCTGCTGTTGGTTGAAAGTCTGTACGCAAGAACACACCCTGCAGTGCCACCACCCACGATAACGTAGTCATATGTAGAACCATCTGTAAATTAGAAATAGAATAATTAGATTTCGTCAGCGGATTGATTTATTGCTTACATGAAGCAAAAGGAATATCATATCTGTAAGGGAAGAAGGCGTGATTTTATGTATATATATATGAAACTAAATAAATAAACTGATTAGACAAATCAATATTATACAATGAATAAAAGAATAGTAATAAAAATTAATATTATAAATGCGAAAATGAGTTTGTTTGTTACGCTTTCACGTTAAAACGGCTGAACGGATTTGGATTAAATTTGGCATATGGGTAGACCATGACATGGATTAGGACATAGAATACTTTTCATCCCCATATTCTTACGGGATCAAGACTTATGTCATGACGTATGTTATATGGTGAAACCGCGGGGTGCAGCTAGTAAGAAGTACTATATTGGAGACGATCGTTTATTTTTCTTGAATCGTTATTGGTGCTATGAGGAAAATTGAAAAGGATCTTCAAGACGATGTAACCTAAGAATAATTGTGTTGAGAAGGCCTTAACGAATCCCTGACCTTTCGACATCTGAGCGGCAAGATATCAGTATACTTCAATAGGGATGATGACTAAAATTTTTTTTAGTCCGTCATGGAGATTATTAAAAAATATTGGACACGTATTTTTTTTTTACGTAAACACGGCGTCGGCGTCAATCATCGGCGATACATTGAGTTAAAATGTGCCATGACGTCACGAGTATGTAGATTTTATACTTACTTGTGACGTAGCGACCCCCACTCCCCGACTTAAAATGCGTTTTATAGGTAGGTGTTGCGTTTCTAGGTATTTTTTAATTAATATTATAAAGCAAAAAATACGTGTCTAATATTTTTTTATTATCTGACTGACGGACTAATTAGAATTTCTTTTTTTTACCTAGGCATCATCCCTAATATAATGTTATTGTTTAATTCGGCTGCCCCATATCAAAACCCAGTAATTGCTTCAAACAATTTTTTTCAAGAGAGTGCAAACAATTTATTTTATTTTTTGATGGTAAATTGTCTTGTTAACGTGCGTTACATTTACTAGACAATTAACCAATACAAATACAATTGATTTTTATAGTTACACTTACCAGTTCCATTAGTCTTCGTTATTGTTAAAAATTGAACCCAGGAGTTTTTAAAATTTGACGGGACTTAATAGGAAAATGAAGATTATGTGAAAAAACTTTTTTTAAGTTTTATTTGTAGGTACTTTACTTTTATATGGGATGGGTCGAATTCTTCAGGTATCAATCGCTCCTTGTGTAGTAAAAAATCTCTACATCCATTAAGAATGACACGGCCGATCTTATCACTATTCGGAAAGGTTTTTGGGTTGTTAAGAACTTACTTGTAAGGGTACAATTAGGCGGGTAACGATAAGATGTAAGCGCCAGTGCAGATAAAACAACCAATGCGGAGTGCACTGTGTCTATGGCAGCTAAAGTTTCAGCCGTAGCGTTCGTCATGACTGAAACAAAAGAAACGCAGTGAAAAGTCCCATAGTTCCAAATTATAGTAGTTAGGAATGCACCCAGAGTTTAATGCTCAAGGCCCCTTTACCTTGAGCATGGTACTGAGCCTGCCCGAGACAGAAAACTTCTTCAGAATCGAACAGACAAACAGTCTGCAACTTATTCAAACAAAAACAAAATTTAAAAGCAATTTATTCAAACATTCATTTTTAAGGTAAACAGACATGCACAGGAGCTTGACGAAGTAAATAACGCTATGCTTAAGGTCCATAATTGGTTTGATGTAAATAATGAGGTATTAAATGAGAATAAAACTAAGTAAGAATAAGCATAAGATTCGCGTTACCAAATGCTAGAAGTAGTGAATGTCATGTTGTACTGAATGGAAAAACACTAAAATTCGTCGAAAAAAACGGTTTTCCTGGGAATCACGCTTGACTCAAAACTACAGGGGTCCTCACTTCACAACCCTTGCAGGGCGGCTAAGTTCAGCCGCTTACGCTGTTTGGAAAATCCGCCAACTACTCGTATTAGACGAGGATACCGCGAGTCTGGTCTATTTTAGTTACATTCATAGCATCATGTCTTACGGTATTTTGCTATGGGGACGGGCTGTAGATATTAATTCTATCTTTATTCTGCAAAAGAGGGCTGTCAGAGCCATGTATAACCTCCGCAGACGCGAATCTCTATGGGAACTGTTTAAGAAAATTAACATCATGACGGTACCTTGTCAGTACATAATTATATGAAAACATTATGTATGTTCGCAAAGATCTACATCTTTTTAGTAAGATAAGTGACAGGCATAATTTTAACACTAGAAATAGGAACAAATTAGATCAACCACGTTTCAGATTGTCTAAAGTGCACACTTCTTTTATGGGGTACTGTGTAAAATGTTATAATAAAATACCACTCGATATTCTTCAATTGAATGAGAAGAAATTTAAAACATGCATTAAACGCACACTATGTAGACAAGCATATTATAATCAATCAATCAATTCGTCAAAACGTCAAAATTACATAAGACAGTTCCCCGAAGACGCCCGCCCTTCACCACTTTCTAGTGCTTAAGTTGGGAAGAAGAAGTATCGCAACAAACTCCCCAGCACCACAGCTGTCTGTTCAGTTGGAAAAACTTGATTCTATTTAATAGTACTTGTAAATAATTTACATTAGATACCAAAAAGTGGCATACAACTCATAAAATAAAAACAGCTCTGCCTAACCCTTCGCGAAATACAGGCATCATGTTATATGTATGTGTATGCGTATGTATCATACAGTTGATAGATAATTTAGAAATAAATTATTTATCAACATCCTTTTTTTTACTAACACTAGAATCAAGTTGTTCACTAACAGAATTGAATCTGTATTACTTGAACTAAAATTATATGATACTCGTACAATCACAATAAATAACAAAAAACCTGCCAGATGCCTCGACTATATTTTATACGTGGTGTCAGCAACTGTAGTAATTTGTATGAGGAGGCTTTATGCAAAGTTAGGGACTTAGAAGATGAATTAATTCATACTAACAGTCGTATTGTCCAGTTAGAGAAAGACAAAGAATGTACTCAGTTTAAAGAAACTAATCACTTATATAAGGGCGCTGCTGCTACGGTTGCTGAGAACCTCAAGCGCCGGAAATATAGTAACCTTAGTGGTAACTATATTTTTGAGCCGTTTGGGGTTGAAACGTTAGGGCCGTGGGGTCCGAGTGCTCATAGCCTCTACAGAGAAATCTCTAAGAGACTTGTTGACGCTTCCCGTGACCCAAGAGCTGGCTTTTACCTTGGCCAGAGGCTATGTATTGCCATACAAAGAGGCAATGCCGCCAGTCTCTTGGGTACATTACCAGCTGACAGCGTTGAGGATGAGTTTTATGATGCTTTAGAATAGTTTAGTTTAGTTTAGTTTTATTTTATTTTATTACATTTCTATAGTTAATTTTGTTTTAAGTGCATAAAAATTGTTAAGTTTTTACTTATATAATGAATTGTTAAATACTAATTGTAACCCTCATTCCATAATAACAATTGACCTTACTGAAGATTCCTTGTTGAAACAAAATTATAATTATAAAGTGAGTCATAAGAAAATGAAAAAATATGCAAAATTGAATTGAATAATTAAAAAATATAATCAAATTAGGATACAACAAAAATACTTTTCCAAAAATATTCCACGGAGAAAGGAACGTATTGATCTAATCAACAAATTGAATAGTTATCAAATCAAATTAGAGGGCAGCAAAAACATCTATGAAATTGATACACAGCGTTTACAGTCCGACATACAGGTACTTGAGGGCAGACTTAGTTCCCTTTTTATTAAATATGTGGGCTCTCAGAATCAAATCAAAGAACATATTCTTGCTGCTAATGAGTTAGTTATGTGTCAGTGTACTTGTCAGAAGGTTTCAAACCCTGATGCTGTCCAGCCTGAGGCAACGAAGGACCCGTCCCAGACTGAGAGTTTGTCTCAAGACTGTATCCTCAACCAAGATATACCTGATATCGTGCAAGAATTATCTCAAGCGGTACAGTCAGTAGCTAGTAGTATTTCCTCTTGTAGTAGTCAAGTTTGCTATCAGTCAGTTATGTTTTCAGATAGTATAGGAAGAGGGTTAGGGAAATTAGTTAGTAATAATTTGAGTTTTTCCACTCAAAACCATTGTTTACCTGGGATTTCCTTCAAAGAAATAATGACATCAATTACAAGAAATCAATATGATTCTAATACCAATATAACTGTATTTGTAGGAAATAGTTCCCAGGTCAATAAAGAAGATATCACTGACAGTGTTACTGAGATTTTAAAGATAAATTGTAATAAAATAATTTTGTGTGTTTTTCCCTATTTTGAAAGGTTATCAAATAGAAAAAACAATTATATACATATGCTTAATAAGCATATACAGTTCCTAGTAAGTCACTACAGTGACAAACTTATACATACTTATTTTTTGACATCAACAATTTTGGTGATAAATTGAAATCGACAAGGAATACAGTGTATCTGCCCATTAGGTTTAGACTTAAAATAGCGAGGCTATTAGCTTATAATATTAACTCAGACATAAGTAGTATGTCGAAGTGTAGTACTATAATTAACACCTCAATATTATTAGTAATAATTCTAATGTACAGGTGGCCACCAGTAACTGTAGCCCAAGTGCTATACACGTTTACAATAATTGTACGAAGGAGGATCCATGTGTCACTATGGCAAATTCCTGTCATAATGTGGGGTCCACAAGTAGTAGGATCTCATTGCCTGGTGATGGCATGGGAGTGCTGGGGCTCACTCTAGATATTAATTTAAACTAGATAGTAAGACAACAGAAGATACCGGTAACACTATAGTTATACCTACCAAGATCAAGGTGTCTTCTTGCTCTCAAATAGTTAATTGTAAAAAAAAGTCTAAGCAGAATACCTTGACATTATTCCATCAAAATATTCAAGGTTTTTCTTCCAAACAATTAGAGATTGAATTATTTTTTGAAAAAACTATGTTTGAAATTATTTGTTTAACTGAACATTGGTTAAAAGATTATGAGATGCTAATTAATTATAAAAATTATAGTGTGGGCAGTTGTTTTAACCGAAAGTCTATGCAACGTGGGGGTTCACTAATCTTAGTTAAAAATCCTATTAAATCTAAGACTCGTAAAGATATAGTTGATCTGTCGGTTGAACATAACATTGAATTGTCCTGTGTTGAGCTAGATAAGTATGTTATAGTGTGCGTTTACAGATCCCCAAATTATCAAAACTACTCCACATTTGAGTCAGTAATGGAAGATGTTCTAGTAAAACTTGCAACGGGTAAAAAATCACTGATTATCTGTGGTGACTTCAATATTAATATCTTAGAAAATAGTTCAAATAGCAGTCGATTATTAAGTCTCTTTCAATCATTTAATTTGTCAAATGTATTTTCAGAACCAACCCGTATAACTACAAATACAGCTACATGTATTGATAATGTTTTTTGTTGCTGCAACTACTTAGACAAAGCCATTGTAAATTATCTCCCTTCTGATCACAGCGGTCAAACCGTTGCTTTCAAGTCCAACACACTATTACAAAGAATTCAGATACAATCTAGACAAATAACAACCAGCAATCTAAGTAGATTTAATAATAACTTAATTGGTAAGTTAAGTATACCGGGTCATGGGCACGCCACAATTGTGGCGATAAGTCCCCTCTTTGAGGAGTGGCTAGAGAGGCGCCACGGCGTCCTCACCTTCCGCCTGACACAGGTCCTCACCGGACATGGTTGTTTCGGGAGGTTCCTGTTCAGGATAAAGCGGGAGGAAACGCCCGGGTGTCACCATTGTGTGGATCGCCCGGAGGACACGGTGGAGCATACGGTGGAGGTCTGCCCAGCTTGGGCGGAGCACCGCCGTGTCCTCACGGAGGCGATCGGCGGCGGCGATCTCTCGCGTCCGGCCCTGGTTCAGGCCATGGTCCGGAGCGAGAGTGCATGGGAGGCCGTCACCTCCTTCTGCGAAGCAGTAATGCTCGCGAAGGAGGAGGCGGAGCGCGCGAGGGAGAGGCAAAATGCGCCCCCTCGCGCCCCTAGTCACCGCAGGAGACGCCCCGGGCGTCGGGAGTCGCGAGCCGACTTCCGGCCACCGTAGGCGCGGGCTTGCGGACGGTGAGCAATGGGTAGCTCGCCGTCCGATAGGGACCAGGCCCGGGTCGACGGCGCGTTGTGTTCCACGCGCGCCTCAAAGAGATGTCAGCACCAACTGACGGGGTCCGGAAGGGCCAATGCCTGCCGGGGTCGCAGGTTTGTCTGAAAGGGATATCGCGACCTCGGCACACAGGCAACGGAAGGAACACGGGTGGGTTTTAGTCAGTAAAAGTCTGACACGCCCTCCCGCTCCACCCAGAGCGGGAGAAGTTATTTGATAATTTCCCATCCTCAAAAAAAAAAAAAAAAAAAAGTATACCGGGTCATATTATAATAAATGTAAATGAATTATATGAGGAATTCTTTTCGGTAGTGCGCACCGAGTTCAATAACTACTACTAAAAATACTCTAAAGAAGAAAACTAAAACGATCTGCCCAAATTTTTTGTTCAGTGACTGGGCGACTAAGGGTATTAGGAAAAGTAGGGAAAAATTGTTTGAGCTGTATGGCCTTAAGCCTTATATTAATTCTGAAACTTTTAATAAATACGTTGCTACTTACTCTAAAACTTTTAAAAATACCTGCAAAGCCTTGTACATTAGCAACAAGATCAAATCAGCCGATAATAAAATAAAGACGGTTTGGAAAATTATCAATGACGAAACAAACAGGAATAAAAGACATAATAATGATTTCACACTAGAAACTTCACGGGGTCTTATAAGCACTAACAAAGAAGTTGCTCAAGAATTTTTAAATTTCTTTACCAGTATGCCAATTAAAACTACTGAAACCTTACATTCCTCGCCCTCGCGTTCTATTGATTTATTAAGAGCAAACGTTTCATCCTGCCCGATTGAATTTAAATTCAAGCATATAAACCCCATAACATTAATAAAAGCTTTTAAGCAAATCAACATCAAATTAACCGAAGTTAAATGGGGAATGTCAATCAAAGTGTGTACCTCCATTATTGAGACTATAGCGCCGAACTTAGCCTTAATATTTAATTTGTGTGTGGATCAAGGAGTCTTCCCTGATCTAATGAAATATAGTAAAGTAATACCACTTTTCAAATCCGGGGACACTAAAGACACCAATAATTATAGACCCGTATCCGTGTTGCCAGTTTTAAGCAAGGTGTTTGAAAAGTTAATGCTTAATCAAATGCTCAATCATTTTAACACCAATAAAATCATGATCAACAGTATAGTTTCACCAAGGGACGTTGTACGACTGACGCCGGTGTCACCTTATTCAAACGCATATTTACGGCGTGGGAAGAGGCCCAAGACGCCATAGGAATTCTTTATGACCTCTCCAAAGCATTTGACTGCGTCGACCACGAAACCTTAATCTTAAAACTTGAGTATTACGGACTTGGAAAACTTGCGCTCAGTTTAGTAAAATCTTATTTAAATGATAGACAACAGCAAGTTCAAATAAATGGTGTCAATTCAATCGGTTTAAAAGTAAAAATGGGTGTACCACAAGGATCAATATTGGGTCCTTTCCTCTTTTTAGTTTATATTAATGATCTACCCCATTTGTTAAAAACTCAACCACAAATGGTGTTATTTACTGACGATACTTAATTTTTAAAATTAATAGACGTGCATCAAATCTTGACGACGTAAATAACGCCCTACAGCAGGTCCAAAATTGGTTCACTGCTAATAATTTAGTATTAAATGGGAAAAAAACTAAGTGCATAAGATTTTCGTTGCCTAATGTCAAAAGTAGTAATTGTGAGATAGTATTGAATCAAGAGAAACTAGAATTCGTCGATAAAACTGTTTTCCTAGGGATCACGCTTAACTCAAGGCTTCAATGGGGTCCTCATTTAACATTCCTTTCAGGACGATTAAGTTCAGCAGCATATGCTGTCAGAAAAATCCGTCAATTTACAGATGTAGGTACCGCGAGGCTAGTCTATTTTAGCTACTTTCATAGTATTATGTCGTACGGTATTCTACTATGGGGACGGGCTGCAGACATCGAGTCTATTTTTATTCTGCAGAAAAGAGCCATCAGAGCCATATATGGCCTCCGCAGGCGCGACTCTTTAAGGGAACTGTTTAAAGATATTAACATCATGACGGTACCTTGTCAATATATCTATGAAAACATTATGTACGTAAGGAAAAATCTACATCTTTTTAGTAAAAGACACAATTATATTACTAGAAATAGGGACCAATTAGTTCAACCGGGTTTCAGGCTGGCTAAAGTGGACTCATCTATCATGGGGTACTGTTTAAAGTGTTACAATAAAATACCTCCCGACATACTTCAACTGAATGAAACGAAATATAATCTTATATAATTAAACGCACACTATGCAGCCAAGCATATTATAAATTGGCAGATTATATTGCTGATAAAATGCTTGGCCCAATGCTGGTCCTGCTCCACAAGGGCGCATAAACTAATTGATTAGCATTTAAACATACAGTTGGAGCTGCTGAAGATTTTAAAAACTATCTTTGCATTGTATAAATTCAATCTCTTAGCATTGTATAATTGCATAGAACATGTGTGAGTACTATGTACCGACTAAAGCTACCATTTAGGTGCAGGGTATGTCTTTCATTGACTTGAATGTGTCCTGGCGGCTGAGAGTATGTCATGCTCACTCTAATGTCTCGCTGACGGTGGCGCGTGTGTTGGATCATTTAGCTCCGTTCAAAATGGTTGAGCTGAATGGTGCTAATCCATGCGTCATGTTCGTGAACGGGCGCCGTCAGTAGGGACTGGTCATCTCTTAGCTACCACGGCTTATTTTAATTTAATTTAATTTTTTGGATTGTTTACTTTTTTTCTTTCTGTTACGGACGCTTTTCACATTTTGCATCGTTCTCACATGTATAACTTCAACATGAATGATGTAACCAATATTTTTGTAACCATATTATGATTTAAAAGAGTGTCCGTGGAGTTTCCTGCCCGTTCTTCTCCATAGGTACCTACTACGCTTTGGAATGGGCATCTAGCTTCATCTTTCTGACTGACCGACCCCCTTGACAATTCAAAAGTGCCTGTAATTGGTTTATTTGAAATAAATGCTTTGAGTTTGAGTTTGAGTTTACGATATTTAAAACTACATATTTTTTAACAGCAAAAAAACAGATAGAATACGTTTCTTGTATGGGGAACCCCCTTTAATTTTTAACTTTATTTATTTTCATTATTACCTACTTGTTCTTATAGCGGCAATAGAAATACACAATCTGTGAAAATTCCAACTGTCTACCTGTTACGATTCATAAGATACAGTCCGCTGACAGACAGACGGACGGACAGCGGAGGCTTAGTAATAGGGTTTCGTTTCGCAGAGACCTGAGTATCTCACGACCCAACGGCTGCATAATGGTGTTCTAAGGAGTTTTTTTAAGATGAGACTAGTATTCAGAATTTAACTTTAAGGTTGACATCTAATCTGTCTCCGAATGTTAGCATAGCCCATGGATTGTTTAGATCAGATGGTGATCATTTCTAGGTTAAACACAAAAAAAAACAAAAAGTAATAAGACGAGTAATTGAAAATAAGTGAGGTTAGAAAATTCTTGAAATAAAAAGATCAGTAAGGTACTTACTTGATGTATCTGCTCAGTGCTGAAGACCAGAAATGAAGATGTCGTTTGATAATTATAGCTCAGTATTTATACCAAAATAATTGGAAGAGATGCCTAAACAAATACTTATACAGGTGTACAAACAATTAAAATGCAGTATGCAAATTTTATTGATCTAAATGATAATTGACAATATAATTGTTTATACAGTTGTGGTACTTCGCGTTATTATCATTGTTATTCGTATGTCAATAACAAAGTAAACGATATTTTTGTATTTAAATGACAAAAAGTTTATTCATGCTTAAATGCATGTAGGTGTTCTATGTTTGCTTCATCTTAATTGCTCTTTTAATAAGCGTTGTTATTTGTTCACGTCTGGTTGTGCGCTTATAATTCACGAGGTACCGTCAAATTGTTTCAAGTTTTGGCTGTCGTTATTGTCAAAAGTTCCAGAAATATTCATTCATCTACACTAATATTATAAAGAGGAAAGATTTGTATTTTTCTGTGTATGTTTGTAATGAATAAACTCAAAAAATACTGCACCGATTTTTCAAAAATTCTTTCACCATTAGTAAGCTACATTCACCCTGAGTAACATAGGCTATTATTTAATGCTATAAAAGATTAGGGGTCCTTACTAAAACTTAAGTAACGTAACCCAAGGTGTAAAAAAATGTCATAAAACATCTTTCGTCGCATGCGCTGCAGAAAGTATTGATGGTAGAACAAAAGCATGTTCTACAATATTAAAGAACATATCAATAACTACATAAAATGGCGCAATACTATATGTCCAACTATTATCGTTATGTCACAATAACCACTTTTTACATTTTAAAAGTTGATAGAAATACCGAACAAAATTAGACCATGTTATTCATACTTCTGTTTAAATCCTTATCCAAATAAATCATATTGATTTCAAGGCTGTTTCAATTCATGTATATTACTTTTTGAATTGTTCAAATCGGCTATTCCATTCAATAGATATTACGAATTTAAAAAGTTATGGATATAGAAAAGGCGTCGCCGCGCCTCGCCGTGGCGGACGTAATCCAGTATAAACTCTGTATGTGATCGTATAGCTTTTGTAAACGACGAAGCTTGCTTAACCCCGCGTTTTATTTAAAAGCGACCTACACTCGAATACACGATCGGTCGAACTTTTGTGTTCGGTGAACCTGAACGCGTGGTCGCGCCGACAGAGAGCGCTTTCCGGTTTTCCGAACAAAAAGTGTAACGAAAACACGCGACCGATCGCGTATTCGAGCGGCAATCGCTTTTAAATAGTACGCGGCCTAACACAGATGCTCTACGAAATATGTCTCTTTGATGAGGAACAGAATAATCTTCTTCTTTTCATGTGGTAAGTGTCTTACCTGGTGTCAGAGTTTTAATGCCGCCCATGGACCTCTGACTTGGCTTCACATGCCGTCGAGAAATATCTCTCAGGCATGCCGGTTTGGAGTCACGAGCCGACTTCCGGCCACCGTAGGGCCGGGCTTGCGGACGGTGAGCAATGGGTAGCTCGCCGTCCGATAGGGACCAGGCCCGGGTCGACGGTGCGTTGTGTTCCACGCGCGCCTCAAAGAGATGTCAGCACCAACTGACGGGGTCCGGAAGGGCCAATGCCTGCCGGGGTTGCGGGTTTGTCCGAAAGGGATATCGCGACCCCGGCATACAGGCAACGGAAGGAACACGGGTGGGTTTTAGTCAGTAAAAGTCTGACACGCCCTCCCGCTCCGCCCAGAGCGGGAGAAGTTATTTGATAATTTCCCAACCTCAAAAAAAAAAAAAAAAAGGCATGCCGGTTTCCTCACGATGTTTTCCTTCACCGTTTTTAAAGCAAGTGATAATTATACAATACGCACATGATTCTGAAAAGTCAGAGGTGCGTGGCTTGGGTTCGAACTTGAGACCTATGACTTGGCAGTCTGACGGTCACCACTAGGCTATCACTGCTAAACAACAGTAACAGTATAATAATATGTACGTACACGGATCGAGAGGGCTAATCATATAATAAATAAACTATATAAATAAAAAATTATCAATAAACGTGTTGCTAAGCGCAAAACTCGAGAACGGCTGGACCAATTTATCTTTTTTTTTTTTAATATTCCTTTATGTTCGAGAAAGGTGTTGTTCGAATAAGTGAAAATTTGGAATAATTGCCCGGAAAAACGTAAAAACACCACTATTATTTTTCCAACACAAACTGTTCTAAAACCAAATCAAAGAAAAGACGTCTGTCGGGTCAGCTAGGTAGGTGTATATAGGTAGGTAGGTAGTTATGAAAGTAGGTAGGTATGTAGTTAGGGTGGGTAGGTAGGTAGGTAGGTAGATGTAGGTAGGGTAGGTAGATGTAGGTAGCTTAGGTAGGTAGATGTAGGTAGGGTAGGTAGGTAGGTAGGTATGTAGGGTAAGGTCTATAGGTATGTAGGTAGGGTAGGTAGGGTAGGTAAGTAGGTGTAGGTAGGGTACGTAGGTGTAGGTAGGGTAGGGTAGGTAGGTGTAGGTAGGTAGATGTACATAGGTAGGTGTAGGTAGGGTAGGTAGGTGTAGGTAGGGTATGTAGGTGTGGGTAGAGTAGGTAGGTGTAGGTAGGGTAGGTAGGTAGGTAGGTGCGCCGTAGATAAGTACTTAGTGCTACCCGTGCGAAGCCGGGGCGGGCAGCTAGTGTTTTATAACCTTCAATCCTTCAAAATAAAGACGTGGACTATTGTATTTTTATTTTTAGTTATTTATTTAAATTATTTTACGGTATTGAATTATCTTTACAACTTTATCGCAAGTATCGTATATTTTTTTTACCTTCTGGCAAACTAAGGTCACAGAAAATATCAATTAACAATTAATTGTTCTATCCGCCAGCAAACGAAGAAATTCCTTCGTATATTCATAGTATAGTTGCTATTATACAATATTGCGACCCTTAACTTTCCTATATTCACCCCGAGCGTGCTCTAAGTGTAACTTTGTGGCCGGCCAAGCGTGGTCCGCAAATGGTCCAACTAATTTATTTATAGCCTCGATCTGGGCCAAGCTTTTGTTCAGCGAAGATATGCTCAGTTTAATTATGTACGGTGTTCATATTGTGAGTCGTTTTTACCGGCTTTATAAAAAGAAAGGAGGTTATCAATTCGACATGTATGTTAGAACTGCAACATATTCACATATGATAATCTGTTAGGGCTTCCAAACAAATATACAATTTTTTATAGGTGTTAGTATGTTTGTCCACGCATAATCTCAGAAACTATTAATCGGATTGTGATTTAAAAAAAAATTGTCTTACATTTACTTCAACTTAGGATACAATGCAAGTTTCATCAAAATCGGTTTAGTAGTTTTCAAGATATGGACTAATACCTGTAAGTGAGACGGCCTAGCTTATTGATACGAGCTACCCGGGTGTGGTGTCATAGGAAACTTCTCAAAACCTTAGTCAAATTCTAGTGCACGTTAGAAAAAAAAACCGGCCAAGTGCGTATCGGACCATGCACAATGAAGGGTTCCGTAGTTGGGATAAATTTATCCCAACAACAAACTTAACTTAGTAATTAAGAAACATGTTCTCCCATACATACGAGTATACGTCACGGTCAATTCTCCAACTGCAAATGTAAGTTTGTAATCGCAAAAAAATTTGGTTGCTTCAATAGTTTGTTGTGATCTAACTCATATAGAGCAAGGCCATCAAGAGTTTTCACCCACGTTCACGGTCCTAGTCCCGGTAGTTCGCCTTGCGTCAATATGAGTCAGTCACTTTCTCCTTGTTTATACAGGGTGTTAAAGTAATTGTGTGCCATAGCTTCAGGGTGAGTTCAGAGTCGATAAAGGAACCCATAAAAAATAAATACATTAAAAAAAAAGTGTAAAAAAAAATCGAATTTATCATAAGATGAACCTAATGTAAATGTACTAATTAAATAGCAATCGTTTAGAATTGATTAAAAAATTGCTTAAAATACGTTTTTATTTTGTTTAGATGCTAATAAATAATTTCCTAGAGTTACTCGTACTACCTACTATCGAACGCAATGAAAGTAAGTAATTAAAGTATTTAAACAAATAAAATAATTTTACTTCTAAACGATTGCTATTTTAAGTTAGTAGGTACTAAATTAGATTGATGTTGCAATTTTTTTTTTTTTTTTCCTGGGATCGTTTACTTTTTTTTAAGATATTTATTTTTTCCTGGGTTCCTTTATCGACTCTGAACTCACCCTGAAACTATGGCACGCAACTACTTTAACATCCTGTATATATAGGTGCTTTTCTTAAGATCTGGCACCGACCTCAAAAAAAAATGTAGGCCCCTAATTTGTTTCGTACCTACTTTTGATTTCATTTTTGTTGGTTAATTTCGTGTATATATAAAAATATTATTTCATAATTTTGAGTTAATTTCTTTCGAAGTCGGTTTAATTTTTGTTTATTTTATTTTTATTATTTTGTTAATTTTAGAGGATAGAAGACCGGTGAAAAAATACAACTATGACAATTTTTGGATTTTTTTTTAAATATATTTTGCTAAGTTTTGCAAAATCTATTTGTAAGACCAATCCAACCAACCAACCAAACAAAACAGCAATGCCAATGTATCAAGACCAATGTATTTGTAAGATTGATAGGCATTTTAATAATACGAGGTAAGGAATTAGATGCCTAATCGAAATGATTAAAATAACGTTACGACAAACGGTAAGTCTACTGAATATCAATAAAATACCAGAAAAGTTTATTATTGCGTCCTCATCATCATCGTCTCCTGCCCTTATCCCAATTTATTTGTGGTCAGCACAACATGTTTTTTTCTTCCATACTTTTCTATTAATCGTCATCGCGATAGTCACCCCCTTTCTAGCCATTTCATCTTTCACACAGTCCATCCATGGTATTTTGGTCTTCCTGAACTATATTAGCCATCTTATAATTATCTATGGAACCGAAAAACATATGAGGATCGAGCACTTACACTACATTTTATTTTATCTGTGTGTGAAGACGATTTACAACTTCACTTATGTACTTCCTGGAAAGCTTTCATAGAACCAGATTTTCAAGCCACTACTCAAACACAAATTCATAATTTTAAGTTCAACAAAATCTAAATTCAAAATCCCAAATGTTTGCCAACTGAGAGGGTCGCCATTCCTACTGACAATTGTTTTCGTGCTTTGGCACCAGATCTCAGAGTGGCTACTGATTTATATGTTGGTTTTCCAATTAGTCCTGGTTAGTAGTTTTATTTATCGGGGCTCTTTCCATTTTCCGCACTTTTGTGATTTTGTTGTTGTTGTTTATGTTTGTTTATGTTTTTCTTACTTAATTAATTATACTAACATAGTTTAAGTAATACTAACAAATTATGGGTAATGTACCTGAATTAAAGATGAATAAATAAATTATTATATTTAGCGCAGCCGCGAGGAACACTTGTCTTAAAACGCGTAAAACACTAACTTTACACTTTTTATTTGTTTCCTTTTCAATTTTTTATTTTTATGTTGTGTGGTGTGACTTTTTGTCTGTGCTATATCAATGTATATAAATACATTTTGTTTCTTTCTAAAGCTTCGTGCAGACCAGCGCGATGCGACGCCGCGACGCGACTTGAACAATACAATTTCTAAGAAAACTTGACGGTATAACAATAACCAGTGTCGCGTCGCGCGACAAGTCGCGTTGGTCTGCACAAAGCTTAACTCGGATTATTTGCATTAGGTAAATGTATATTTTTAAGAAACTGGGGTACTTGTGATATTATTGTAATTGATTATGTAGGTCGGATCGATAGATGGATAAAACATTTATTCAATGCACACAAAGAAATAGTACAACACACAAAAGCACAATTAAGTAATAAAAAAACAAGGTGACAATATACAAAAAAATAACATATTTTAATTAAAGAAATGACACTATTGGCTGACACAGTTTAAATCAAACGAATATAGAAAGTGAGTCTCAAGGTTAGGTAGACCAAATGTCCAGCTTAGCATGTGTCAGACAAATATACCTGACACTAATATTCCGCTGGAACCCTGCAGTGGTAAAGGGCCTTCGAATGCGAATATTGTGAAGAAGTGTTTCGTGCGTGAAATTATGTAAGTATATCCGCAGTTTAAATTATATATTCTACAGTAAAGTTTTCGATCACAGTAAATTTAAGAATAAACTCAATCGCCAATCCGACACGACAAAGGTCGTTGAGTGTAAAACTCCTTATTTTCGTAGCTAGAAATGTGGTCACACGTTTTACTGTTACGGTAACGTATGTGAGTTTTGATTCACAACGAAATGCACACAAACTTTTCTGTTTTTCGACCGTGTCTAGTAAACATGGGTTCAATGGTGAAAAATGTGTAATGAGAAGTTACATTCTAAGTAACGGCGATGTCCCTTGTGTTCTTAAGATCGTTCATTCTGAAACTGGGCAACGTCGCAAATAGCTGTCAAATATTTAATTGTTTTGATCAATTTGGCAATATTACTGTATGGAAAAATGAAATATTGCTAACTAGTGAACTATAATATTGATTATGAAATGCAATCATTATTAACTTAACACCGAATATTTAGTTTTAGATGTAAAAAAAGTATTTGGAGACTTTGCAAATTCTCTTTTTACACATCAAATTCAGTGTTATAATTGCAATTCATTATTAATATTTTTAAGTCACTAATGAGCGATATTTCCTATTTCCATAAAGTAATATTGCAAAATTAATCAAAACAGTGAAATATTTGACAGCTATTTGCGACGTTGCCCAGTTTCAGAATGTACGCTCTTAATTTTAGAACTTGTATGAATGAACGATATTTTATTTAAAAAAAAAAACACATATACCTACAAGGGCACTTATGAAACGTTAGAAGCTAGGTGCACGGTTCCAATTGGTCGTTTCCTATGGAGAAGAACCGGCAAGAAACTCCACGGGTAACTCTTTTAAAAGTAAATGGTTTTTACAATGTTTACAAATTACAGTGTTAAAAGGTATAAGAGGACAAAGTAGGCCTACGAGTAAAGGCTCGTTCAGACCAGTGCGACGCGACGGCGCGACGCGACACGAACAATACAGTTTCTAAGAAAACTTCACGGTATAACAATAACCGTTGTCGCGTCGCGCCGTCGCGTCGCGCTGTCGCGTCGCGCTGTCGCGTCGCGCTGTCGCGTCGCGCTGTCGCGTCGCGCTAGTCTGCACAAAGCTTAAGATGTATCTACTTTACGAAATGCAATTTCTCAAAAACAACAATTCTTCAAATGATTGACCCAGGAAATGACAATTCTACGAAAGATTCCCCGAATCAGCTGTTCAATATCTTGTTAATTTTTTAATAAGTAAACAGAATTTTATCTACTTACCACAAATTATTGATTAAAAAAATAATTTACGAAAAAAGACGATCTATAATTAGGTACAAATAGGAACAATGACGCACAAATTATTATCAATGTTGCAGTTTGAAAAGCAGATGCAGTAAACGTTACTTAGTGGTTATATAATTTATTATCTGAATGTTTTGTTGAATGTATGCGAGAGTATTACTTTTATATTGCGAGGAAGATAACAAAGAATTAAAATATTATGGTTACTGCAGATACTGAGTCACATCTTATGTGCTACATACTCGCTATGTTTTATATTGTAATCCAATAATGAACAAACTTATGTTTTTCCAAGGTTTAAGAGACCTACTCTGAAATCGTCAACATCCTCTTGCCTTAAATCCTTATATATTATTTAAGCTTCGTGCAGACCAGCGCGACGCGACAGCGCGACGCGACACCGGTTATTGTTACCATCAAGATTTCTTAGAAATTGTATTGTTCGTGTCGCGGCGCGGCGTCGCGTCGCGCTGGTCTGAACGAGCTTTTAGAATTGGCACAGCACCTACCTACGTTTTTTTCTTTGATTTCTCTATTAAGGCTCCTACAAACAAGCACGACACGCGACGCGACTCAAAGACACCGCTCGGCGCGCGACGTGCGGTGTCTTTGAGTCGCGTCGCGTGTCGCGCCTGTTTGTAGAAGCCTTTACCCGTCATTTCAGAATTCACTTTTTTATCATCTTTCACATTCTCAATATTTTTTTTGGTTTCCCGCTTTTCATATACCTCATAATCCATATTCATAGATTAAGGCCCGTATTACAGAACCTCACTCAAAACTCAAGCGTTACTTATGACTCGTTTAAAGCCTTTTGATTGGTTGAAACTAGTTTTAAGTAATGCTTGAGTCTTGAGTGAGGTTCTGTAAAGCTTCGTGCAGACTAGCGCGACGCGACAACGCGACGCGACACCCGTTATTGTTATACCGTGAAGTTTTCTTAGAAATTGTATTGATCAAGTTGCGTCGCGCCGTCGCGTTGCGTTGGTCTGCACGAGCCTTAATACGGGCCTAAAACTTACAATACGTATGTACCTACTCTCCTTTCTCCTATCTTACGATCTTTTAAAAAATTTGAGTATCGTCCCATTACAAAAGTTGTGCAAATTCTTGAATACTATCATGTATGATATGAACGTTGCCTTATTATTAAGTTGGATCCCCAAAGGTGTCCGTGAAATTCAAATCTTACGTTTTTTGCAATTTGTAGGTCAGTGTCAGACTTTATCTTGTTCAAAAATTATTCGCGATCATAACAAAATATTTATCTACATAATTATAGTAATTAGAATCATTAATAGATCTCTCTAAGTTAGATTTGTTCCATTGAATGACTTTTTCATGAAATCATGACATTTGGTAACAAATCTAACTTAGAGAGAATCTAATTAATGATTCTTGCGATTTAATTACAAAAAAAAATCCCAGGCGTTGAAAACGAATCCCACGCAGACGAAGTCACGGACAAAAGCTAGTCTTTTACAAAATTCCTTCAAAATGAGTCTTCGCTCACTTTGGAAGTTCCTTTGTTTGAACGAACGTGTTTATTTTTATAAAATGTATTTATAAGTAAATGATAACAAACCGTTCGCTTTGTTTTACAATCAACTTGAAACCGCTTTGTTGCATGCAGTTCAGGAAAATAATTCCATCAATGTTTGGCGTACATTATTAGTATTAATTAAAAACAAACCTTAACATTAATGCTACATTCAAGGTTTCTATACTCCGTTGGTTTAGATAGTTAAATAAAGGTAAACAAGTAAACCACGTGAAGAGAGAGCTGTCAGGTTAACCGACTAAACGTAATACCTGTCACTACAGTATTGTAATACTACGTCACATTGTACTCTTCAATTAAGCAACGTTATAATTCGTTGACGTTTAGAGAATCTGTCATAATGGGCTCTTTACAATATACAGATTACAAAATATTATATTATTATTATAAATCTAACGAAAAAATTGTGCTCAAGCAGTTAAATTACATCTACGAAGAGTAGTAGAATAAATTATACAAGACATAAATAAAAGAGGAAAATATCGTAAAATGCAAAAATAAATTTAATTTGGTTACCGTATTTTTAAACAAGAAAGTGTCATCTATAAAAACCCTTTTTACGATTTGTTGACCGTTATTTAACACTTTCGACTCCACCCATGTTCATAGAACTCATACGCCATGCCGCCATACATACTGGAAGTGAACCCTCCGGGAGGGTTACCAGCATTACATTTGCGCAAACGTTAACCATCACGGACGGTCAACGGCATTAGGTTTAAAACCGTGTTAAAAAACACTATAAAACGAAGTAGGTAAAATATGAGTAGTAATTAACTCCTGAATCTTGGTTAAGGCTACTGGAGCTAAACGCAACTAAAAGTATATGAGAAACAGCAGTAAATACTTATAATGACTATTTCATGAAATCATGAAATTTGCCAATTATGCTAACTTATGGAGTTGTATTGCTGATTGTAATGATTATAATTATGTAAAGCCATATTTGTTACGGTCGCGAATCATATTTTAATAAACATAAAACTGACCTGCAAAATGCAAAAAACTAAAGAAAATATTAATTTCGCGGGCTACCTTAGCGCATCCCCAAAAATATACGATATTCTTCAAGATAGATGCTAGTTACTTAAGTTGATAACATAATACAACTTTGATACGATAGAAAAAAATCACTAAGAAACCTCTAGAAATTTATTGAAAACCATATTAATAATATACATGCAATAATTCTGATTTTTTGTCCGATTATTCTACAAGCAACATACAAAATAGACTCCAACTTAGAAGAAAGAAAATGGCACTATCGTTATTAATAATCAAATAATTAAAATATATTACTGCTGCTGAAAATTACAATGTCAAAAATCCTGAATTTGCATAAAAAATGTAGGACGTGTATAGAGTGCCGCTAGCGGCATAATACTGTCGCTGCCTCGGCTAAGCTAAAGTGCTGTAAGCATTGCATTGTTATTGTCACCGTCACTGAGTCACTGTCACTTGTTATTCCATTTGATTGTTGAAGTTAGCTCGCTGTAAAACACCACATTCCCAAAACATTACATTCTTTTGTGCCTAAAAAGACCCTGTTGTGTGGTCATAGTTTTAACCTAACCTACCTTTCAGCCATTTTCATTTGCTACTTCATTTTTCATTAATTCGGTCATCGTAGTGACTTTTAATTATTTGATATAATTATCTAAAACAAATACGATCAATCAATACCAAAGGGCGGTAAACTAACCTCAATAATCAAACAAAAATACAATGCTTACGGTACTTTACCCGGGCCGAGGCAGCGCCACTGTAATGCCGCAAATAGCGGCACTTTATCCGATGAGGATGAAGTGCCGCTAGCCGCACTCTTCCAAAAATGTAATAGGACTCTTAACGTAAGTGTTAAAAATTTTAGTCCAATCAATAGGTTTTTTTTTATATAATAGTCGCTTCATATGTTGCAATAAATTACCAGCGTTCTGTTATTGCCTTTCTCTTTCTTTTCTAAGCAGTCCGATAGTGACCACGCTTAAGCTGTTGTCAGCCTAATGTATAAGCATCGCAAAAAATCTACCTATGTAGGTAGATTAGAGGTAATTTTATCCTTGTAACAAGGATAAAACTAAGTCTGTAATATTATTAAACCTCGTCAAGATAAACAACACTTTTTTGTCGATTTTATGACTACAAATGCCTCTGAGGTTCAATTTCGACAAAACAATAAAAAAATAGTCCAAATTAATATTTTATCTTCTTCAATTAACGTGTGTAGGTACTTAAGGCGGGGTTATCCGGAAAAACGTCATTTTGTATTGTATTTTATTCGTAGATAATACGGATAATTTTTTTGAAAAAAACATATACACTCGAGAGCAATGAATCCGGGTCACTTAAAGAATGTTAAAAATCTCGGAAACTAAAAATGATAGGTTAATGCAATAAATTGTATTTAATAGACAATGTAATACTCCTTAAATGAAAGTAAAAAAAATATGAGTCACCATACATTTTATTAACACAAAATTACATAAAGAAAAAAACTGCTGATCTCTCCTTAAAACAAAAATAGGAAACATGAAATTTTTGAACTTTATTACGATTTTCTTGAATTTTAATACTTCGTATTGCCTCCTCGTGCTTCCATTACTGCGTTTACGCGGTTTGGCATGCTGTACACCAAGTTCCTTATACGATTTTGGGGAATATTCTCCCATTCCTCTGTGAGAGCAATTTTGAGCTCACGAAGCGTGATTGGGGGAGGGTTTCGTTGTTTTACGCATCTGCCTAGCCCGTCCCAAGCATGCTCGATCGGGTTGATATCCGGGCTGCGCGCTGGCCACTCCATACGAGTAATGTTCATCTCTTGAAGGTAGTCATTCACAATCCTACCTGTATGAGGTCGGGCATTGTCATGCATAAATATAGCATCCTCACCTAAATTGACCATAAATGGACCAACGTGATCATTGAGGATTTCTTCCACATATCTTACGCTAGTTAAAGAGCCGTTTTCTATGATCACCAGCTCTGTGCGACTTTCAGAAGAAATTCCGGCCCACACAAGTACAGACCCACCACCGTAGGCTACTTTTTCTTCGATGCATGCTTGCTTGAATCTTTCCCCTGGTCTTCGATACACTCTGTGTCTTCCATCGTGCTTGTAGAGCATAAATTTTGATTCGTCGGAGAACATAACTTTTGACCAATCTTCAATACTCCAATTTACGTGGCTCTGGGCATATCTTAGTCTTGAAATACGATGCCCACGCTCCAGTTTAGGGCCGTTTGCAGGTCTAAGGGGTTTTAAGTTAGATTCAGCAAGCCGACGTCTTACTGTCCATGCACTTGGGTTACTTCCTCCGAGGCGTCGAAACTGATTTGTGAGTTCAGTTCCTGTGAGAAAGCGATTTCGAAGCATGGTGTTCACCAAGTATCGGTCTTCTCGTGCTGTGGTACACCTGGTTCTGCCCGTTCCTGGTCTGCGTAGGTTAGAACCAGTTTCTTCGTAACGTCGGAGAACTCTTTGTACTGTTGACAGCGACACACCGACAGTCCTAGCTGTATCGCGCTGACTCCGGCCGGTTTCCAGCATTGTAAGTATTCTGGTGCATTCTTCAGGCGTAAGCGACATAATTTCAGCTTGAATAATGAATATAGAGCAATATCAACATGGTTTATGTACCCACATAAATGACAGATTACAAACAAAAGCAAAACCAAATGCTGTAATTTTGTAGTTCCATCTTCGAAAGTGGCCCTTTTTCAAATTAGATTTTTTTATGATATAACTTTACAATAACTAAGAAGTTTTAATACCTTAATTTAAGGAGTATTACATTGTCTATTAAATACAATTTATTGCATTAACCTAGCATTTTTAGTTTCCGAGATTTTTAGGATTCTTTAAGTGACCCGGATTCATTGATCTCGAGTGTATATTTCACACTTCGATCTAGGTATTTCGGCCGTCCGATACACGATTATCGATTACGTTCATCATACATACAGACATGCGACAGTTCCTATTTATTTAATGAATTTATATATTTATCTGATAATCGTAAAACGCAGTATAAACGTATTCTCTCGTATCTTGCAAAAATGTAAATGAATACAGAAAATTTACTTCTAGATCTTTATAGATTTAAATGTCGATCAATAGAGGAGTAGAAGGACACCAAAGATGCATGGATTGGTTAGGAAAAGCAATGCACACGCACATACCCACACACATTATTGGGTACATTATTAATACAAACTTGTACCTTTCAAACATTATTGAACTAAGCTTCTGTTCACAACTTTCCTTTTACTGCGTGGACTAAAAAAGGTCACGGCCATCGTAGCAAAGTAAACAATGAATACAATTATACAGTTTTTTTTTTGCATTAAATGCAGATGTGTTGCAAATTGCAACAATAGTATTACGTTGTATTTACATACCATTAGTTTTTTAAAGACCTGCATAATCTTTATAATCTTAGTTATCATCATAAAGAGACCTTGATGATAAATGCGCATTTTAAATGACTTTATTAATATAATTAGTCTATTAGGAGTATGATTTTATTTATTTGTATAAAACTAATTAACTAAAGAAATTTGTAAAATTAAATAAGTACTAACTTAACTAAAACTACTCACAAACTAAAATATAGCATCGAAAAATTCATCCGCATCGCTGTCGACTGGTAATGTACCTTTTTTTTTTTTTTTTTTTGGATGGGAAATTATCAAATAACTTCTCCCGCTCTGGGTGGAGCGGGAGGGCGTGTCAGACTTTTACTGACTAAAACCCACCCGTGTTCCTTCCGTTGCCTGTGTGCCGAGGTCGCGATATCCCTTTCAGACAAACCCGCAACCCCGGCAGACTGGTAATGTACCTAAGAGACTGGCTGCAATGCCACGTTGTATGGCACGTTTTGACCAAGGTAAAAACCAGCCGATTTAGGTCTGTCAACAATTTATTAGTCTATTTATTTAAAATAGGTAGGTATGTCAACAGTTGGTATATACATGTTACATTAATTTATAGAAGTTATAGCTGTAAGATAGACAAATAAGAGGTATACATGATAGTCACATCACATATCGACACCCGCGCGCGCTCTTGTGCTAGCCTAACGCCTAAGTGCCGACTCAGTGCTTTATAATTCATAAAATCTAGTAAAAACTGTGTATTTTCACTTGGAACATTTGCATGAAGTTGCGTAAAACACTACCCTTAAAATCAGTGCAAATAATCACTACCTAACAACGTTTTATACTGGGAAATTGAAGAAATACGTTAATGAAATTATAGAACAAACAAGTGCAAGTTTTCGTGGTTGTGGGTAATTGTGATTATTGTACACAACAAGAACGACTCACATGCTCGAGCAGACAACAGACGCAACTACAGGCCTAATTTTTCAACAGTATAATTAACGCCTATCTGGTTCAGCGGCAAAGCCGTTGTCCTATCACTATCAAGGTCTTAAGTTCGATCCGCCAGAAGCGCAAAACTTTTTGCATATTTTTTTGGATTGTTTTTATATCTTTTTTCCGTGGGCATAAATTTGTGGTTTCTGTTTAATATATTGTTATTTTATTTTATCTTTAATAAAATAATAAATAATGCCGATCAACAGAACTCCTCCGAAAACATTAACAGACCCACTCTACGATTCAGAGCCGGACATGAAAACATCAACTGTGCTTTCTCAACAATCAGCGTCAAGTACACAAAGATGCAAGCGCAAATATCAACAAGGGGATGATATCTCAGCATTTATGGCAGAAATTAAAAAGATGTTTGTTGAATTCACTGAACAACAGAATGAAAAGTATAGGTCACTGTTATCAAAAGTAACCGACATTAAGGAGCAATATAATGAAATTGATAAATCCTTAAAGTTTGTGTCCGCAAAATACGACGATATAACAGCCCAACTCCACAAACTGGAGTCTGATAATGTTGATAAACTTGCCTACATACAGAATTTAGAAGAAAAAATTGAAAATTTGGATGTCATTAGCAAGTCATCTTGCATAGAAATTAGGAATATTGCTGAAAATAAAGGGGAAACTAAGGCTACCCTCTCCAAGATTATCATGGATACAGGGAAAACACTAGATGTTCAAATCAGCAAGTCAGAAATCAGAGATGTCTTTCGAATAAAACCCAAAATTCGCACGAACAACACCAACGCAAACACGATTGTGGTCGAATTTACAACTGTCATAAAAAAAGATGATTTTTTGCTGGCCTTTAAAAACTACAATAAAACTCACAAAGATAATAGACTAAACGCTACTGATATAAAACTCGAAGGTCCATCGAACCTTATATTCATGTCTGAACACCTGACTTACAAGAAAAAGAGACTATTTTATCTTGCTCGAGATTATGCTAAATCAAACAACCTACAGTATTGCTGGACTTCATATGGAAAAATTTACATTCGAAAGCAGGAGGGTCAAAATGCTGTAAGAATTAATACCGAATCAGACCTCATTAAGATGAGAAATGCTATGTGACTAATGGGTATATTTCTTATCTCGTATTCTTCATCTCATGTCTTAGTTACGAAGGTCCTTCAGACTAACTTTTATCAGTACTTTAAATTTTGCATGTGTTTTTTGTTTACTCTATCAATAATAATTGTAATACTACTGTTTGTCAACATAACTCTTGCTCATGTTATGCAAATCTTATTGCAAATGCAAGTCTCACACAAAACACAAAACTACTCACTCATCAAGCACCATAAAACATATAAATCACTACACCTACAATATCACTATAAACAAATATGCAAGAACAAAACAAAATTCCACTCAAACAAATACCTGTCTCTACCTACTCGCTGCTACATAACATACTGTAAACTACTCTATAAAAACACTTATCACTCTATAAAGATCATTTGTACTCAGTTATACTTTAATGAATCTCATGCCGTCCTACAAATATTACTTAGCTATATAAATGTAAATATATCGCTCTGTATCTCGATCCTTCTATTTACTTATTTTAAAATTCGGTAGCATTGTTGAGATTTGTTCAGATATTGATAGAGTGACTGTATCTAAATCGATTGTTTCTGACATTGATAACTGTCATAAACATTTGCCACATTTGCAATCTAGTCGTTTAGTTATCCTTACCCAGAATATACGGAGTATAAACTGTAACATTCATGGTCTCGAAATAATGCTCACACGACTTAGAGTTGAATGTGATGTCTTGGTCCTGACTGAGTGTTGGATATCAGCCTCGTCCATCATTCCCAAAGTGCCAGGATATCGCTCCTCTGCCACCAAAATGAATCTTAGGCAAAATGATGGAGTGGTTGTCTACTTCAAAGCGCATCTTAAGTTCACAATCTACGAACCTCAATTTACTGATGGTAATTGTTTGGTCAGTATAATCGATAACCGCACGGTAATTATATCTATATACCGCTCACCCTCGCACAAAAATATTGATGGATTTCTGTCGTCATTAAACGATATCTTGTCCCAATTTGTACAGTTTGAAAACGTTATGATAATCGGGGACATTAACATCCCCATAAATTGTTCAAAAATCGAATGTCCAGGCGAACGGTACCTTACTCTAGCTGCCTCTCACGGACTCTTACCAGCTCACACAGAAGTGACCCGTGAGGCTACTGGAACATGCCTTGACCATGTACTGATAAAAACTAAGTACTCTGGTCTCACAATTATCCCCAGAACTTGCCTAACAGATCATTATCCGGTATTAACATGCATCAATTTTGAGCAGCCACGCCATTATGCTACAACCACAGTTACCAAAATTGACATTGAATCTTTGAGGTTGGCTATTTCATCAATAAACTTAGATTCCGTTTATGCATCTAAAGACCCTAATTATTTGCTAAACTACTTTATTACTGGGATACAAGAAGCTCTAGATCAGAATACTAAAGTAATAAAGCTATCGAGGCGTAAAAAAATTTTATTAAACCGTGGGTCACTCAGGGATTACTCCGCTGTATGAAAAACAAAGACATGTTACACCAAAAGTCAAACAAGTCGCCGGATAATGAGACTTTGAAAATAACATACGTCCGATACAGAAATTATTACAACTCTATTCTGAAAAAAGTAAGAAGGGAATATGACAGATCCCTTATTGAAGAAGTTAGAGACGATCCCAAAACCCTCTGGAAAACTATAAAAACTATCACCAACACAACAAAAGAACCCAAAAACCCAGATGAACTTCTTAATCTACGCCCTACTCCTGAACTGTCGGTCAATGAAATAAATAATTATTTTGCAAGTGTAGGTAAAAACTTAGCCAATGTCTGTATCCAAGCGCATCCAAATCCGGCACCATCTCTTGACGAAATCCCGCTTGCTGCTTCGAGATCTCCCCAGCTCAACTCATTTGTTATGACTAACGTGACTGAAGAGGAAATAGAACGTATTATCGTAGGACTAAAAACAGATTCTGCAGTAGGCTGGGACAAAATCTCAAACAGATTACTCAAGAACAACAAAAATGCTCTAGTTCCTCCTCTCACATACATCTTTAATGTCTGCCTCGAGAGCGGTATCTTCCCTGAGCATTTAAAAAAATCGGTTTTGCGTCCTATACACAAAGGTGGGGACACAAATGTCTTGTCTAACTATAGACCAATATCAATCCTACCTGCATTGTCAAAGATCCTGGAAAAAGCTATTAATCTAAGGCTAGTCTATTACTTGGAAAAGAACAATTTGCTCTCAGATAAACAGTTTGGCTTTAGGAGGGGCAGATCTACTGAAGGAGCAGTGCATATCTTAACTAACTATATATCTAGCAATCTAGATATAGGAAAGAAATGCCTCTCAATCTTCCTCGACTTAAGCAAAGCTTTTGACACTATTTCTGTTCCAATATTGATTAACAAACTAGATGGATTAGGAATCAGAGGCACTCAACTGAGTCTTTTTAAGAGTTATCTCACTGGGCGAAAACAGTGTGTTCGAGTAGGTCAATACACGAGTAGTGATCATGTAGTCGACTATGGGGTACCCCAGGGCAGCATTTTGGGACCGACTCTATTTCTCGTTTACATTAACGACCTCACTAACCTCCATCTACCCCGAGGCGAATTGATCTCATATGCAGACGACACTGCTCTCCTTTTCTCCGCCGATACCTGGGATGAGGTATTCAGTGTTGCCCAAAAGGGGTTCAATGTGGTGAAGAAATGGCTCAGGGCCAATCTCTTAACCCTAAATGTTGAAAAAACTAAATACTTGACGTTTAGTGCTCGCAACCTCGGTGAAGCTATTAACAATCATCACATCATATCCCATGAATGCTTTTCTGGCGTGGGTTGCTCCTGCAGATCTCTAGAGCGCGTCAACAACATCAGGTACCTAGGTATCATAATTGATGGTAACCTTAGTTTCAGAGAACACATTAAACAGCTAAGTGCTCGCGTACGGAAACTAATCTATGTTTTTAGAAATCTCAGATATGCCGCCGACGCCAAATTACTTAAGCAAGTCTACTTTGCACTTTGTCAGTCGATAATCACGTACTGCATCTCGTCTTGGGGAGGCACTCCGAAAACCATCCTGAAGAAAGTAGAAATAGCTCAACGAGCTATATTAAAAACTATCACTTTTCGGCCCATTCTATATCCTACAACAGAGCTTTATCAGTCATGCAAAGTTCTCAACGTTCGTCAACTTTTTATTTTGAGTATAATAGTAAAGCAACACGGTGAACTCATATACGATCCAAATACTCAACGCAAACGTAGAAAACATGCAGTATGCAAACGTACATATGTTCCCAAAACATCTTTTATTAAGAGATTCTTCATTTTCCTTGGTCCTTACCTGTACGACAAAATCAACAAAATTATAAACATATACCCACATAATAAGACACACTGTAAAAAGAAAATACAGGACTACCTACTAAATCTTTCCTATGATGAAACTGAAGCTATTTTGAACATTCCCAAATAGGTAAGCTACTACTTTACTCGCTCATATTTAAGAATCATCCCATTCACATCACACACACTCGCACACGCACACAAACACACACTCACACTCACACACTCCCTCACACCACACCTACTTTTTCTCTTATACTTTATGCATACTTTCCACATACATTTTTACATGGCAATCTAATAATGTTTACAACTTTAAACATGGCTACTAAATATTCACAATTTATTGATGGGGGTCAAATGTATTCCGAGATACAGGTTTACCACCTAGTTCGGATGCAGATAGTCCCAAACTTTGTATATTACAAACTTTAAGCCATTATTTACTGTATATTGTCAAATATTCAATTTTGTAATACGTGTTCATATTTTGGTGAATAAATTATTATTATTATTATTATTATTATATAAAAGCAATAGTTTCTAAAATTATCGAGTAAAAAAAAATGGCTTTGAATTAGGTAAGGCAAAAAAGAAAAAAAAAACTGGAACAAATATCGATAGTACAGACTAAGGCTCCATTTACACGGCGGCGCAAGTTTATTGCTTGTGGTATACCATAAAATAGAAGTAACAACTGGGACCGTCTAAACAACACGTATAATAATGTTGCACGATACGAGCAAGTTAGTTGCCGTTCAAAACTGGTAAACAGCACGCACAATAAAATTGCACGTGCAATAAACACGCATTCAACGCTGCAAGTACGAATGAATAAAACAAGTTAAAAAAAAATCATAAGAAGACGTAATTTTTTTTTAATGAAAGATTTGGCGGCGCAAATACGGGTAATACTTGAATCAATTGTACAAGGACGTGCAACTCTGTGTTAAGTCGAGGCAAAACTTGCATACAATAATTGTCTTGCAATAAAATTGCCTTGGTGTAAGTCGCATGCAATTTTATTAAACGATAAAACTTGCATTCATTATTGTATGCCATTTTATGGAAATCGCACGCGTGTAAACACTTCCATGTAATTCTTGAATGGCAATAATTTGATCGTGCTTTCTGGCATACGATTATTGCTCTTGAACGTTCCAGAAACTTGCACCGTGTAAATGAAGCTCAAATGTCTTATCTCTTACATAAAAAAAATCTTTCTTTTGGCTTTATTAGTTCAATCTCGGCTTTTCCGTGAGTAAAATCTTCAACAACATAAAAAGATAACTGCTTTTGGATATTTAATAACTATGTGATAAACAGACTTATAGTTATTATGTAAATCCGTGATAAGCTCATGCAATATTATACATGCATTTACTTGATATTGGTTTACTTCAAAGTATATTACTGTATGTTCTAAAGTCTGATCTTCCTACGCAACGTCATGTGCAGCTAAGTGTTTTTCGCTAGCTATCAAATCTTTGTTTTATTTACGTTAAGCTAAGTCAATGTCATTCAGAATAGGGCCAACGTTCACTAAAATGTTTATCTGTTCTTGTTGCATCATCACACTTTTGCCCTTTTTCCAATTTATTTGCGGTCAGCGAGGCATATCGTCTTCTTTCATACTTTTGTAACCCCCTTTCTAGTCATAACATCTTTCACACAGTCCATCCATCTTTTGTTTGGTCTTCCCGTACTACTTCTTCTTATAGCCATCTACATTCATACTCAAAACTTTCCTCACGACATTCCTCTTTATTCTTCATTTCATTCTTGTAGCATGTTTGTTAAATGATTGGACATCACATTTAATTTAGGTTTATATATGTTAGGTAATATTTTAGATTAAGGTTTATTTCGTTTCCCAAAAATAGTTGTTTTTCAACCATTAGGTAAAACAGAATATTGACTGCAGCGTTAATGTTAATGCTTTGTATCATTACCGCTATCTTTACATAGGTATCGTTGTTCGTTTGATATTTATCAGAACACTATTATCCAGTTCATTAAAATGCCATTAACAATTCGGTAAACATTATTTAAAAATTGAGCAATGTCTTATTTATAACTTACTTTAAAAACTGTATGTTGGTAGGTATATTGAATTGCATAGGTATCGTTATTATAAATACGTTGCATTACTATGTCTGATTCCTATGTTCCATTGCACGGGAGACTCCACACAGCAGGTACAAAAAATAATAAACTACATCAATATCTAGATATTGATGTAGTTTTTTTTTTTTTTTTATTTTTTTTTTTTATTATCTCAATTAGCTGCTAGCAATTGGTCACGACATATGAGTACTGTAATTACCGACTTCCTTTCGTTGTCTCTAACAAAACGAAGTTTGTCTTCGTTTGTGGTTCTTCATTTAGCTGATGATTTAGCTTCATTGATTATTTTAATATTAATTCTAGCTATTACTACTGAGTCCTTATGAGTGAATCATCATCTTCTTGCTCTTGTTTCATGTCACTTGGGGGCGCAATACATTTCCTTTTTCCACTCTCCCCTGTCAACCGTCACGCTATCATTCATTCCTTTCTCTTTCATATCCTCATGAGTGAATCATTCGTAGCTTTTTGTGATGGAAGCCTCTAGTAGTTTAGCAATCACCCCTCTAATTACTCACTCTCGTGTTTGGCGATTACTCTTACGTACCAGCAGTACGAGCAGTAGTTTTAACGATAAAAGTTTGGTTACTGTAGGAACTGACATTGTAGTTAGTAATTTTTTTTGCATCCAACAAGAATATACTTAACTAGCTTTTGCCCCCGGCTTCACCCACGTGGAGTTCGGAAATCATCCCAAGGGAACGTACTACCGGGATAAAAAGTATCCTACTTCTAAAACAGGTCATGAAACTAAAAAAAACCTCAAAGCATTTACTTCAATTATATCATTTACAGGCACTTTATTGTCAAGGAGTCGGTCTAGTCATGTGCCAAATTTCATTCATTCGTTCAGTCAAAGCGTAAAAAAACAAAGAAACAAACAAACTCACTGTCGCATTTATAATAAAAGTTAGGATTGTCAAAGTGGCTGTTTCGAAAACTCTTCGCCATAATATCTCACTTATCTTATTATTTTTTTATTTGCTGATCTATTTGGACTATCAACTCAGTAGCAATCAATTCTTAGATTGTATACCCAAACGAAAGAGTATAAACATTTTCGAAACAACATGAACGAAACAAAATATTGTCATGTTGTTTCGAAGAATTTAATATTCTTTGTCATCTCACTTTCTTATTAAAATTATATTTGCTGATCATGTATAACTATTTGGACTATCACTTTTCGATCAGCTACTCAGTAGCAAACATTTTTAGACTTTAAACTCAAACAAAGGCTATTGTCATTTGTTGTTTCGACAATTCATTCATTCGACATTATATTCTTTATCATCTCACTTTTCTTATCAATTTTATATTTGCTCTTTGGACTATCATTTCTCGATCAGAAGGTAGCGAACCAGATTTTAGCCTCACACTTTACACCCAAACAAAGTTCATCCTTCACTTCTCTGATCAACCGATATTAAATCGTTATCAACTATAAAAATACCCATATCAGCTACTATCAACAACATTATATCATTATAAAACTTCCAGTCTTCAATGAGTGCAATACAAAGCAGGACAATGGTAGCCAAAAATCTGTTCACGGTGAAAAGAACTTTAAATTCAGTGAAACAGAGTTCAAAATATGCAAGTGTTGTGATTAGAAAACACAGTGTATGGACCCAGGATAGAGTGATCAAATCGCCGTTCAAGGATATAGAAATTCCGAATTATACCTTGTACGATTATGTTTGGCAGAATCTGGACAAATGGCCCGAGAGGACTGCTTCTGTAAGTATTATTTTCCCTTCCTAAAGTACCTATCTATTTATTACTTTTTAATATAATCTTGACTATGGAAACACTATAAAACGACCCGAAGATAGAGGTTCCACCGTTGCAACTGTCTATAGTCGAATAAACTAATATCATCATCTTCCTGCCGTTGCCCCATTTTGCTTGGGGTCAGCACAACACGTTTTCTTCTTCTATTCTTTCCTGTAAGTCGTCAGTCTATCATTCTTCCTCTGCATTTTCCACACACATTAAGTCGTTGGTCCCGGCTGTCATTCGTGGATCTTTGACAGTCGTTACGGGTCGTCTTAAGCCCGAAAGTCTGTCTACCAGTCTTACTAAGGGGTATCGTATTACCCAGTTACTGGGTTATGGAGGTCTAATAGGCAGTTTCTCCACGGAAAGGACTGGTATTTAGCTGCATCCGGTCAGACTGAAAGCCGAGCCCTACATAGTTGGTAAAGGCTAGGCAGATTTATTGAACACTTTTACTATATACTACTGTACCTCTGCTTAAACCTTCAGGAATTACAGGCGTGATGTTATGTATACCTAAAAAAAGAAAGAAATATATTTTATTTGCAACACGCACAGGAAATCCAGCAATAAAAAAAAGAACATTAAAACTAACAAAATAGTGAAAACAAAAAAAGATGTCCTGATGCTACGATATTAGAAAAACAAAACAGATTCAGATAGGGCCCTGCTGTGATGCCTTGGACACACCTACGGACGTTTATGAACATTATTTTAACCAGAATAATTTGAAATTTCAGGTCTGTGCTGAAACAGGCAGAGGGTACACCTATGAGCAAGCGTTCAAGCTATCTAATAGATTTGCGGCGAACCTTAGGACGAAGTTCAAGATTCAAGAAGGAGACACAGTTGCAGTCATGCTGCCAAATGTACCGGACTTCCCTCTGGTATCTCTTGGTATATTGGCAGCTGGAGGAGTGATAACGAGTATCAATCCAATTTATACTGCTCGTGAGTACATCGATCATATATCATATCACCATGTAAACAGAGTGGCAGGGATATCGCAACCTGTTACCATGGATTCAGTACATAATATGATTCTAACTGTTCCATACATTTTCACCGTATTGCACTTTTCTAGGAAACAGTAGTTTTTAGAGTTCCGTACCTCAAAAGGAAAAACAGAATCCTTATAGGATCACTTCGTTTTCTGTCTATCAGTCTGTCAAAACCCCTTTTCTCAGGAACGCGTAGAGGTATCAAATTGAAATGAATGTCAAATATGTAGGTCTACGGTTCCTTAGAGCTCTAAAAAATTCAAGCTTCTGAGTGAACGCAATAATGTACAATATGCGACATAGTTTGATGATCGCAAATAAATCAAAACCTACAGGGTAGTTGCTGTTGACCTATAATCATGAAATTAGGCAGGAAGCAAGGTCCCACAGCACAAGTAATGTAAAATCGAATATCGTTAATTTGTAGTTTTATCACATAAAGCATATTTTTTTGCGATTACGACCTACATTTGCAACTGGAGAATTAGCCGTGACGTACCTATATCGATGTATGGGAGAGCATGTTTTTCAATTACAAAGTGAAGTATGTTTTTGGTATAAATTCGTCCCAACTACGGAACCCTTCATTGCGTGTAGTATGACACGAACTTGGCCGGTTTAAAAAAAAATTACCTATGAGAAATTTCAACGCAGGGGGAACAGAATCGTGTGCTGAATCCATAGTATCAGGTTCTGTGTCGATGTCTCTGCCACCCTGAATTCTATCTAGAACCAAAGAGATCGAAAGAGAAGCCAAATGCTGGATGAAATATGTAGAAGAGAGAAGAGTCTTACTATGCCTTGCAATTGGAAAGGCCCATGTCTAGCAATAGACTGCTAAAGGCTAATCATGATAATAATCTAGAAACGATGTCTAGAAATATGTAGACGATACTAAATTTTAAATACACAATGCATATTAGTTTGTTTTCCCACGATCTGCAATTTATCGTCTTTTTATATGATACGGAAAATGTATGCGGTTTATGATAATGTAATTTTATAACACTTACGTAAATCTGCAATCATAACAAAAATCGTGTAGTATTTAATACGTTTCGAAGTTATATTGAAAAAATTAAATCATTCATTTACAAGACAAATTAAGAAATCGCCAACCCGTCTTGAGCAAGCGTGGTGATCAATGCTCGTGCCTTCTCTGTATGAGAAGAGGCCTTTGCCCTGCAGTGGGACAGTAACAGGCTGGTATTATTATATTATTATTATTTACAAGACAGTATCCATGAGGCGTTTGTCCTCCAGACGGACAATATTTGGTTTGGTAATTTCATTATTTATGCAACCATATTTTTACTTTCAGATGAAGTACAGCGCCAATTAAAGATGGCAGAAGCAAAGATAATAGTAACATTACCAGAGATTGTGCCAACTATAAGGGAAGCTTTAAAGATCGCCAAACTTAACATTCCAGTAATCGTAGTAAAAACAAATGGAAATCCAGCTCCTGAAGGAACAGCTTTATTCAATGAACTAAGCGAAGACATACACACTGATAAGTCCGTTTTGAGACAAGTGAGACGGGATACCAGTGATATATGCTTCTTGCCATATTCTAGTGGTACTACTGGGCTACCGAAAGGTGTGGAACTATCGCATAGGAATATTATTGCTAACTGCGAGCAGATTAATGACCCGCTCATTGCAATGCACAATGAAACGACACGTGAGTTATGTTATAATTTTAATGCTATCAATGATACTCCATTCATTAAGTTTAAGTATCATGTCGTCGTCTTATTCGATTAATAACTTAACAAAAACTTCAAAAGCTGTGAGAAAGAAGAAAATGTTCTGATTCAATATTCAATTTAATGTCTTTTTTGTTTTCCACGGTACGCCGTTTCACTAGGTAGGCCGTTCTAGTAACTAAACCGGTATAAGCTGGCCTCTTATTCTATTCAAACTCCTTACTACGCTAGACCAGCTGTCGACTATATCTTGAAGCTATCGGCTGCTAGCTGCTATTGAAACAACCCTCATGACCGTTTGAGTGACTGCATCAAGGTCTTTCACTGTCAGACTCTCATTTTATATAGCAGCAAGCACTATATAGTCAAACCACTTGAATTTTATAGTCTTTCATTCTACCTTTTCCAGCCACTCATCAAGACTCTGTGATGGGCGTGTTGCCATTCTTCCACATCTACGCGGCAACAGTACTTATGTTCCACAAGCTATCCGTGGGTGCCAAGCTAGTGGCTTTGGCCAAGTTCCATTCGGAGTCGTTCCTGAAGACTATTGAGAAGCAAAAGACTAATATTCTGTTTGTCGCACCACCTTTGAGTGAGTATTTAATTTTCTTTATCGTGTTCAACCTCACTTATAGTTACAAAGGCTTTAGAATGATTGGTGATACGAGTATGATATTTATTATGCTACAGATAAGTGATATGATATAAGAGAAAGATACCGCAGTGACATAACAAAGGATTTTTGGATCAAATTGTTATTGCTAGATTAGAAAATATTTTGGATAGGGCCAGTTTTATAAGCTCTAGTTTTAAAAACGTAGATAAAACGATATGAATCGATAAGTAGACACTACCATGATAAATTCAATATTTGCTATAAAATTTATGTCTCTGAAATTCAATAGACACGACTAAAAATAATCCCCGAGTTACTTTTTATGGGTGTGTCTACAGACATTTACCTATGAATGTGTGAGTGCAGTTTATTAATAACTTGTTTTCACATGCCAGCCACGCACACATCTCCATACCTACTTTATTTGTTTACTTCAAGCGATTCGCCTTTACTCTTGCACAAGGTCACAGTAAACTTGAATGTCCGGATTCTATAAAACTTGTACCTACTATTAAATTGACGGGCCAATTGCTTGTGAGACTAGTGAGAGCAAGACCTTCTGTTTACACTTTGATATTGTTATACATAAGTAATTTTTTTTTTGATGTGTAACATCTTTCGGCTCGGTTTCCAGCAAATCTTTCCTCTCGTTTTCTTACAATCTGTGGAATGGGAAATCTGTGGGAGAGATTTCGTGAAAAGGGACGGAAGTGTATTACAGGAAGCTGGAAAAGCGCGCGCTATTCGATTTGACCAATGAGCGCGCGCGGTGCTAGAAACGACCTTGACGATTGCCCGTTTAATGTTGCTTATTACCATAATGTTGCTTATTATCAAAGAGAGATGGCGGATGTTATAAATCATATGCGACTACTGTAAGGCTCGGTAGTTTTTTTTTTACTTGCACTTGAATTTTTATTACGTCATGTTTTTTTCTAACACTAAATTAAATGTACTATCTAACTAACCATATAAATAAATACATAACAAAAGGACAGTAATAGGCCTCGCCCATCCAGGAACGCTGTCCCAAATTAGACGAATTATTAATTTGTTATACATAAAACAAAAGGTATTTTAATAAAACACATAATTATACGAAAAGATCAATAATTAAATTATCTTTAAAATGGTGATGGTTTCAGAAAAATACGCTCGATGGATTTTGCGTGGTTCTCAGTTTTTTATTCGCGTTAGACATAACTTTACAAATTAATTTCACTGTGTAATATAAGCATGATCGAAAATATTCATATATTATGTTATTAAGAAAATGCTCTAATTTAACATATATTTCTTCCAAATCATTAACACTACTCGTTTAGACGTGATTTTCAGTATAAAAACATTAAAAGTTGTTTTAATGCCTTAAGTTTTAATCTTTAATAACACCTTACCCTGTATTCAATTCCAGTTCTCATGATGGGCTCTCACCCAGCGGTCAATGACAAAACCTTCGAGCATGTGGAAACCGTGTGCAACGGAGCAGCTCCTCTGGCAGCCAGTGATGCCGAAAGGTTCTTGAACAGGTCTAAGGTAATTTTTCAATATCTCCTATTTTAAAATCTTGTTCCCCATCTTTTCTTGTTCCTCACATCGTCATGACGATGACGGTTAGTTGCCCGGATTTATTATTTATACAAGAAACAAAAGTACCTATGTGTCTGCCTCTTTGGTCTAGTAGTTGCAAGCTTCTGCTGAGTTCGATTCCCAGGTCGGGAAAAATGTTATTGGGTTTTTCCATCAGGAATTTCTAGCCCGGAGTCTGGATTTGTGTCCGGTTGAAGGCAATAGGCTTCTATAAAAGTATGTGTCTAACCATTTTTAGTACTCTCCTACTTCTTTCAAACCTCTGAGGAAAATTTTGTAACTACGGTTTTTTTATTATTATATTGTATTCAAAACTGTTTTCATCTTTAGTGGTTTAGTTTCTACGCACACTGCGTTTTTAGACTGAGCTGGGCTGTGCATTGTCCACCAGTCAGCCAGTCGGAACTGCTTCATTAATACGTATGCTATTACTGCTACTATTTAGAAAACAAATAGAGAATTATAACTTAAGAGGGCGCCTAAAGGTCCACTAGCGCCACTCTTTAAAAAAAATATTATCTTGTGACTGAGAAGCAATTATGAATAACGGCTAGTAAGGACCTTCGGTAAGTGTGTCTAGAATTTTCTAATACCTTTTATAAAGTTTCATATTGAGACACGAAGCAACAAAATACGATCTAGAGGAATGTGGCCGCTTTTCTTTAGATCGTATTTTGTTGCTTCGTGTCTCAATATAAAGCTTTATAAAAGGTATTAGAAAATTCTAGACACACTTACCGAGGGTCCTTATTAGCCGTTATTCATAATTCCTTCTCAGTCACGAGATAATATTTTTTTTAAAGAGTGGCGCTAGTGGACCTTTAGGCGCCCTCTTAAGAACATCATAATAATCACTAGAAGTGGTCTGTAACAGGTAAAATTTGAAACCTGTTTCACCTGTTACAGTACCAGGGAAATCCTGTTCCAAAAAACAGCCTGTTACATTGGAACCAAAGACTCTTTGATTGCAACAGATCCGAATAGGTTAAAAACAGTGACAGGCAGAGAACAGATGTTATCTCTTTCTATTACAATAAGTCTGAAGAGAAAAGAGCTTGTTCCAAACTGTTCCAGGTCATTCTCTTTCTAACAAAGTAAACATCCTTAAGCTAGATAGAGAAAAGCTTGTTATGTTACACAGATACACACACTAGTTACGGCAATGTTTTAATATGGTCTGTTGTTGTAAGTTATGGAACAGGCAAAACAAGTAGGAACTTTTTTTGGGTTTTGAGATATCTGTTCCATGTTTGAAATACCTGTTTTTTTTAAAGTGTTTTGATAAATACGCCTCACTCCTAATAATCACACACCTGCATTCCCTGAAGTTAGACACACACCCTAATAGGGCGCGAGCACATTGCCACTAAATGGGCATAAATATATTGAAACTCATTCTGAACAACCCAACAATATTTTGGCCGATCTGCTATCTAATTACGCAACACATTTTCGTTGACAATTCCGACTAATCTGTTTCAATTTGACAGGTCAACAACATTCATTGTGTTATTTACGTTGTTGAGCAGATTTTTTTTTCGAATGTACGAAGTAATGGATTAGCAATCTGTTTCAAAACGATTCAGATTCTGATTGATCGTGTATTACGTAATTAGGGTACTGGTTATCGAATCCGGGATCCCATGCACAGTGGACGCTAGACCAACGAGGCCAGCAACAAGCATTATCCTAATCTTTAACACGCTTGTTCTCCTTTTCCAGCGTGACATAGATTTTAGACAAGGCTATGGTCTAACTGAAACATCTCCGACAGTCACCATCACCCCCAAAGGATTGAATCGTTACGAAGCAACAGGTCCTCCAGTAGCCAGCACAGAACTCAGGCTTGTGGACAAGGATCTGAAGAACTTGGGACCTAATGAGGTACGTAAGACTGAAGACAGATCATCTAAGTTAACGCCTTTTATGTACAACCGCACCTTGAGCTGGCCTAGCGAAGTACGAAGTTGTAATAAAATAAGAGGCCACGTTATACTATACTCCGTTGGTTTAGCTAGACAAAAAAACCACGTGACGAGAGAGCTGTCAGGTTAACCGACTAAACGTAATACCAGTCACTTCAGCTGTCATTCTACGTCACAGTTGTACTCTTCAATTAAGCAACGTTATAATTCGTTGAGGTTTAGAGAACCTGTCTTTTTGGACACTTTATGTACAATATTATAATGAATCATATAAAATTTAACAAAAAAATTGTTCTCAAGCAGTCACGAAGAGTAAGAATAAATTATAAAGTAGGTCTTATTAACATACATTAATAAAAGAGGAAACTATCTCAAAAATCGAAAATAAATTTAATTTGGTTGTAACGTATTTTTATACAAGAAAGTGTCATCTATAAAAACACTTTTTACGATTTGTTTACCTTTAGTTGTATGCCTAAACCAATGGAGTATATGTATACTCCATTGGTTTAGGCTTAGTTACTTTTAACGTTTAGTTACTATTGAAGTGCGGATTACCGTTCCTACGCCAACAATATTATTATGTAAAGTATGTGCACGTACCTACACGCAAATATGGTTGTCCTTTGAGTCACTGGCTAGAGATTAACGTGGGTATATTTGTGAAATTGGTGCAAATAATTTCGCACTTGATTTCAAATCCTATTGAAAAAATAAACTTTGTGAAGGGTGGCGCAGTTTTAGCTAAGATCTATCTAAGCTTTAAAAAAAAAAACAGCTTTTTCACAGAAAAGTGCAATACCTACGCGGTCAAAATGGAACAGCAGATTTTTTTTTTAATAACCGACGAAAGATTTCAACGCAACGGGTTCAGAATCACGTACTGAATCTATGGTAACAGTTTTCGCGTCGATATCCCGTTTTAGTCAGAATACTTACTTATCAACTATGCAGTTATAACAACTTCTGCGAAACAATAGATGCAAATGATTATGATGCAGACATCGTATCGATAATATTGTAATCAATATTCTATCTATGTATTTGAATCCTAGGCTCCAAAGCCATAACCAGCTTCGATTACAAATAAAGGATAAAATCACGCATTTATTAATAGAACAACTTACCATACCTTCTGGACTTCTGGACACACTACCAAACACACACACACACACACACACACACACACAATACAACACACATACACAAAAACATGCTCCTTTTGTGTTTTTCCTTGTTTGTATAAGTTCATTTTATTTTCATTTAGAATGTATTCAAAATTTTATTGTAAGTGTAAAGAACTATCATAGTTGGTCCGGAGGAAGGTGATGGCATTCGTGATACAGGGTAATCCTCTTACGAGTGCCAAAGCACTCCTTTGACACCTAAGTTCTACTGTACCCATTCTTCCAAGAATAAAGACTTTTTACTTTTACTTCTAATTGAATTAGAAATTATGTAAGAGACTGAAATTCTCTGTATAGATAGAAAAAACATTAAGAGTATTATAGATGGATAATCCTGTAGTAAAAACAGCAAGACCGTAGAGCTGTGGGGGCCCAGTAGTAACTGCCGCGACTTACGAATTGTATATCGTGATAAACCAGCATATGCTAGAACCAAAGAAATCAAGGACATGTGACATCCAACAACCCGCACTGGGCCCGCGTGGTAGATGGCCCTCTCACAGAAAGAGGAGGCTTGTGTCCCAGCAGTGGAAACATTATAGGCCGATGATGCTGAAAATAGCATAAAGCCCCATATTTTGAAACAATGTTATTCAAAACAAACTGATTTTACAGTAATCCCTACTCAAATAGATAATTAGTATGATAATTATTAACCTAGTTAGAATTTAAAATCTATAACATAATGATTTATTTGTTTATAAACTGTTTGTATTCTTTAAAACCGAAACCAGCATATAGTTTAAAAATCTTGATAATTTTTTTATGGAAACCTTTCGTGAAAAGATAATACATTCATCTAAAATTCATCCCTCCTGGAGGGTTCAACTAGTCGCATATGGGATGCCGGGAACTCTCGCGGAGGGCTCATTTTAAACGTACGTTTATGTTAGCCAATACAGCATTAAAACCCGTGAAAATAAAATCTGATGTATATTTTAACAAGATTTATTAGTATATGCGTTGGTTTTAAAATCCAAGCCTTTTTTTTTTGGTCACTGTTAAAATATTAAAAAAAAAAATAAAAGGTTGGAAACTACGTATAGCAACAACACCTCTTGAAAATACTATTTTACTTCGTTTTACAGTGTTTTATAAAACGATTTTAAACCTAATGCCGTTGACCGTCCGCGATGGTTAACTTTAGCGCAAACGTAACGCAACCCTCCCGGAGGGTTCACTTCCAAAAGGCATGGTTTGAGTTCTATGAAAAGTGGGTGGAGTCGAAAGTGTTAAATTTATATTCGTATGAAATCTTCCAGACTGGAGAGATCCTCATCCGAGGTCCTCAAGTGATGCGAGGCTACAGAGACAACCCTCAAGCAAACAGCGAGTCCTTCACAGCAGACGGGTGGTTCAAGACTGGAGACCTGGCTGTAGCAGATGAAGAAGGAATCATCACTATTGCTGATAGGCTTAAGGAACTTATCAAGGTAAATTTTGATGAATAGAGTATTTTGTTGATGTTTTTGCTGATACACATACATATACAATGTGAAATTTAATTCGTTTGCATCCTCTTAAGGGGTCATTGTACTCATCATTATGAACAACTTTCACTATGGGGCCAACCATGAAATCGCGAAAAAAAAACAACTGTTCCATTCATTATAACGAGCTATGCGAACATAAATGTATGGAACAGCTGATTTTTTTTTCGCGATTTCAGGTTTGGCCCCATAGTGAAAGTTGTTCATAATGATTAGAACAATGACCCCTTAAGAGGATGCAAACGAATTAAATTTCACATTGTATGTATAAACTCACTCCTATTTTCCATTCTACGATCCTTACATACTCATTCTGCTTCGTTTACGTTCATACATTGCTTATCATACACGCACGCAGGTTGAGACTGACCTTTCTGAAGAACATCACCAATAATGTCGATATGTCCTCCGAGGGCATTCCCACCCGGCGTTACCACTAACTTATCTACCTTGTAAATACAATTTTTGTGTTGATAATATTGGACAATTAATGAAGCAGGGACTAATGACACAAAAAGGTGGCATTTTAGCGAGAAAAATACTTGCAACTTTCTTATTTTCATCGTTTCTTAACCTTCGCCCAGTATTGGAGTTTTTAAGGGCTGCTGCTTGTTTACCTTGGAGCAACTGGGACGTGACTTCTACAATCCATGGCAAAATTAATGTTTAAGATATAATCTTATCAATCAATCTTATTTGTGAAATTGCCACAGAAATTGTATTGACAAAGCAAGATGATGGCGTTAGTTCCGATTTTGGCCAAAACCAAAATAAAATTGAAGCGTTGTATTTTCAACGTATTAAAACAATGGATGGTCTTTCACAGGTGAAAGGCTTCCAAGTGCCTCCAGCGGAGCTAGAATCCCTTTTACGCGAGCATCCATCAGTCAACGATGCAGCTGTCGTTGGAGTCCCCCATGACTCCAAAGGCGAAACACCAAGAGCCTTCGTAGTACTCAAGGATGGCCACAAATGTACGGAAAGACAACTAAGCGAGTTTGTTAATGAGAAAGTGGCAGCGTACAAACATGTAAACGATATAACGTTTATAAGTAGTGTTCCGAAAAGTGCAGCCGGGAAGATTCTAAGAAGGGTTTTGAAAGATCGTTATTGTTAGGAGTAAAATCACAAAGCAGGGTATAAATCAGTCAAGTTATTTTTTGTAAGTAGTTTTTAAGATCGAGAAATTATATTTTTAGATAAAATTTTAATGGAAATATTGTCTTGAAAATTTGAAATGGTGAATTGTGCAAGGTATTGGAATTTAGTGGTTATAATATGTTTTATTTGTTTGTATTGCTGCAAATATATATTAAAATAGTGCTATGTTATTGTGCCGGGAAAAAATGTGAAGAGGCCTTATTTTTAAAAGTCAGCGATATTAGAGATTTAGACACGAAGCAGAGATCAGACAGTTCACTTTTTGTAATTTTTTCTTTCATTCAGCATATTTCACGCGAAGCCTCTGAACACAAAACTAATTCATTAAGGGTTGGTTACGCCCGGGGCACGAGAGAAAATGATGTTGGATTTCGGCACTCTGCATTTTTCATTCGCCTACCGAATGATCGAGAAATAAAATATAAGGAGCAGATTTGTTGTTGTCGATTGAACCTGGAATGAAACAAAATTAAACGTTCATTCGAGGGAAGCGTCTTATAACAGAAATAGAAATGTAGCATTTAAAGAAAGCATTTCTAACAAAGATTTTTTTAAAGCTTTAAATAAATAAAAACGATTTAAACGTAACATTGGTTTAAACGAACATATTATTATTATTATTATGTAATTTTATAAAATAAAATCTAATTATTAATTATGTACTCATTGTAAATGACGACTGTATGCAAATTACGACCAAACAATAATTTTTCCAAATAAAACTTTTTTGAATTTTTATTTCGTCTTTTTGTGACGTAAAACGTGTACTTTTAGGTAATATTGTAAGTAAGTATGTAATTTGTTATCGGTAAAAGAATATAATAAAAAAATGTTTTATTTTCATATAAACAAAATGTTTTATTTTCATCGCTTATTTTGCTTCTTTAAGAATAATAAAAAAAAATGTATATTGTTTTGATACTTAAACACTGCATCTGCCCACTTGAATTTTCTCTAAAATTGTGCAGGTATTAAAAATACTGTTATAGTAGGTACATCGAAACAGTACCAGGCGTGCGTAGCAAATGCATTTTTTACATATAATGTCAGATGTCTCATTGCCTTTCTTTGGTATTGTTCGTTGAGTCAGTACAGTGAGCTCCTGTTCTGAGTTGAGTTGAGCTACAAGATTAGGTACTAACAAAATAATGCGTGCATTGACTGTACAGGTCCACTTACATCTGTATGGTGGTAGATTTTGTGTCCTCACATTATCTGACCATTTATCTGGACTTTCAAAGAGACTGTAAGGTCTGTCTGAGTTTATTTAGGTATTTCTTCGCGTCATATGAACTCTCTAGCTTATGCCCGCGACTTCGTCCGCGTTTTCGGCACCCGACCCACTGCGTCGCATTCTATTGTTTTCTGCCCTTTTTTTTTGTTTTTGATCGGCGCCTAAACGTAGTAGCGTGATGTTAAATTATATTCTATAAACCTTCTTCAAGAATAGCTATAATAGCTATCAAATGTAAAAAATAATAAAAATATCCGACTGGTAGTTCTAGAGGTTCCTGCGTTCAAAGAAACAAACAAAAAAAACAAACTCTGCAGCTTTATTAGTAAGTATAGAAAGATATAAATATGCGTCGCTCACCACTCGAAAAACGTGATAAACACCGTCTGGGCGAATGCATACATGTACCTACCTATGTGATAGGAAAAAATAATGCTATTGGAACAGTCCTTATCATTCATGGATTAATCCCTAGGTATCTACAGTAAACATTGAACAATAAACTAATACCTAGGTAGCTAATATTTACGTAAGTACTTAATTGGTATTTAGATAAAATAAATACTTAAAATATTTTAGCTCTAGCTTATTATCAGTCACAATAAAACATTTATAAAGAATTATATAATGTCATTCAACAAGTAAAGGACAGTAGTATGGCGTCAACTTCACTTTGTAGGGATGAGGCGTATTTATCGTAACAGATATTAAAAAAATAACAAATAACAATTGTTCCTACTAATATAACATAGCTGTCACAGAAAATAACAGAGCCTTAAAGACTTAAAATTGTAGTCTATGCTCAAATACTGTTAGGAAGCACGCAGACTGGGTGCGACTTAGTCGTACGTATAGTTCCGACGTCCGAAAACAATCCGAATTTGTTGGGATTTTTCGTGCGAGCAATGCGATTTCACCGAAACACTACCTATTTGAATGACAAAAACGTATCCAGTGTGCGCACTTCATTTGTACGACCATTGTCGTACGCGTACGCACGAGTGAAATTCGTACGAAAACGCACCCATTGTGCGCGAGGCCTTACCGTGGCTCACATGGCTGTTAGCCCACGTTCGCGGACGTAAAAATATCGCAGCGGGATTTTATCGCGCCCTGGATTTTCAAATCTCGGTGTTGAGCCGAGCGTTGAGAATCCAACGCGCTGGGACGCACTCTCGTCCCAACGCGTTGAAAAAATACACTGTTGGATTTTCAACTCTCCGCGCTAAGCAGAGCGTTGAAAATCCAGTACACGAAAAAAAAATGCCGCGGACAAAACCGGCCGTGCGAAAAATCCCGGGTCTGTTTCATATAACAAACCCATAGATCTATAGACATCTATGTCTATGAACATACCCCATACAGACTGTTACCAACAAACTCACACAAAGGAAGGAATAAAGCAAGGTTATAAGTTTCTATGCGTTTTCTTCTGCTGACTGAAATAACAAAAAGAAAAAAGAAAGAAAGAAAAAGTGTTTATTCTGCACAAACCAAACGCACATTATAAAAAAAAAAAAAACAAAACAATACCACTTTACAGATGACCCAAAAGCCTCGTATCCATTATTGACAACAGAAAAGTTTGACAAATTTTATCTATTCCCTGCTGTCAGGGTCAGAGGCCAAAGAAAATTACATAATGTGTTGCGACATTTACAAAATGAAAACAAACAATCAAACCTACAAAATGCTGATTGCAAAGTAGAAAAAATAACAGTTTGTGTAACAAGTAACAACAATAACAAGAACAATTAAGCTGTGCGTCGTATCTGTGCAAGAATAACAACAGAAAATCAAATCATTTGACTTTTTTTTGGCAATCTGCCAGTTATTGTTTGTCTTTTGTTTCACACGGAAGGTGTCTGCATAGGTATTTTAACAATACCTAATTAAAATCAAAATTATATTTCTAGTCTTGTGGGAACATTTGACAAAAGCACAAACTCACGAAATAAATGAATTTGAATATGAACAAAATGTTCTAAAATATAGGTACCCAATTAAGTCGTACGGGAAAAACCAGTTATGAAAATAATACCTATGCGTTTTTGTTGCTTTGCTTTTTTGATCAAAGATCATAATATAAACCAGACAAAAGTGCCAATAGTTACAGTTTAGTTTAGTTTTGTGTTCTTTATTCCAGGCTGATGGCAACTTGAAGAGAAAGCAAGAAACAAAGACACACCATGGCATCGAAACGCATAGAATTCTCGCTCTACAGCCCGGCCGTCGAAAGACTGTGTGCTTGACACCTGTCAGTTTCATACTAACGAATATGTGTTTTGGGATTTTGATCCTTATTACTACTGGAAATTGTCCAACTGACAGATGTCGGGAACGCATTTTCTTAACGACTGGAGTGTAGTGCGTTGCAGTTCTTCTAACATGACTTCAAACCCACAAGTTTACAACGCTACTAGGTTCCTTAGTCACGTTGCCGAAATCGGAACTAACGCCGCCATTTTGTTTTTTCGATAAATTTCACAAAACAATTTCACTAACAGTATTGTCAACGTCATTGAAACGCCAAAATATCCTTGTAGCACTCTAAACTTAAAGCAATAATATGTGGCCGTCGCGACGTATGATAATTTTAGTATTGAATTGCATATGGCGGATGTGACCTTGAGTATCTACACAAAACAAAGATCAGACGAAAAACTACATGTCGGACGTCTCAGTCGCTCGTACACGAGGTTCGGACGCTTCACCCGTTCGCGCGGCAGTAACGCGTCAGTCGCCGACTACGGAGGTCGCGTGTCGTGAAAATGATGATCGACGAAGGAAAGCTAATCGAAAACGTCCGTGCTCACAAATGTTTATATAATCCTACGGTTGACGAGTACAAACTCGTCCACGCTAGGAAAGCAGCGTGGCAAGAAATATCGCGTAACTTGAAAACGCCAAGTGAGTAAATTCTTAGATACCTACTTTCTATATTTGCCCGACTACGGCAAAGCCAAAGGAGGGTTAAGCTTATGATTTTAGCAGGTTATTTACAATTTCACCCATGGGCATGTGCCCGCCCGTATTTTTTTTTAATATTCATGAAAATTATCGAAAATTAACTTTAAAAGGGAGGGGGTTATCTTATTTTTTAAAGTTATTCAATTTTTAATTTTTTGTGTATTGTTTGCCATATCTCCGATGTTATTGGCTCGATTTGGATTATGTTTATGATTTCTAAAAGCTTATGAGTTATTTTATCGGATTAACTAACATTTTTTATTTAAAGTCGACTATGAAAACAAAAGCAGAATACATTTAAAAAAAAACGATTTATTTAAAAAACACAAGTGTAAGTCCATATAACAATAGGGCAACTTGAAAAAAATTAAGATAAACCCCCTTTTAAAGTTGATTTTCGAAAAAAAAACATGAATATTCAGAAAAATATTGGCGGTCACATGCCACTGGGCGGCATTGTATATCTATTCCCTAATAACTCCTAAACTACTCGACGTATTTTGACAAACGAGGTACATATCATTGGATGCGTCATGTTGTTCCGCGGGTTTTATAAGACGTCACATAAACCATCTCGCCGGGATCTAGCATAAGGGTTCAATTTTATTTGATCAACTGCTACTTAAGTCGAAAGTGATTTGAACCGTCTGACAGACTTTCAATCAAATTGAATTTCAAATTCAAAGGTTTTTTGTTGAACTACAACAGTAAAACTTCAACTAAAATCGAACCTTGTGAACGTGGTATTAGTCCTTGCAATGTAACTCTTCTATAAGCGTCATAACATTATCTCCAGAGACTAAGCAACAGTCAACGCTTTGGACCGGGGAATGTGCCCCACAGAAGGTGAAAACTGTTTGTTCGGCTGGTACAGTGATGGCCACAGTCTTTTGGGAAAGCCAAGAAATCATTTACATTGATTTTTGAAAGGCAAGACAATAACCAGATTTTACTATGCTGAATTGTTAGACCGATTCAATAAAGAGCGGTGAAGAAACGACCGTATCTAGCCATTGCTAGATACGGTCGTTCGGTCGGCCACATGCCATTGCATGTGGGGTGCCATCTAGACCTTATCCGTTATTATTACCGTAGAGAAAAAAAATATGTTTTAGTTTTTTTTATCTTCGAAAATATCGGCCGTAAAAATTTGTCCGTTTTAGACCATTACTGTACGAGCTCTATCTCGACAACTAAACGAGTTAGGAATTTGAAACTTCTGTATATCGTGTACCATATAGGACTACCAATCAATTAACACTAAAAACGCCGATTCATAAGGTATATATTTATTTAAATATGGGCGATTTTCTGCAAGTGCAAAAATAACTTTGTAATTCATAGTATCTTCATGAAATACACATTTATCTTTGCGATTTTCATTAAGATGAAAAATAATAATATTCTTCGTTTAGTATTTTCATTTCATTTTTAAATAATGTTCGTTGGTACGGAACCCTTCGAGTGCGAGTCCGACTCGAACTTGGCCGGTTTTATTTTAAATATGTTATGTAGGTATCTGCAATTAGCCTGTCGGCTATAAGCAAATATGCTGTTTGGTTCATGGTATGGTTAGGCAGGGCTCCAGTGACCACCGTACCATCGAAGACGTTCTTATCTAACCACCAGACCAGTAAGGACTATTCTTGCTTGCAGCGCTCGGCGACTATATAACCGGGCCGGTAACAGATGTGGTTATCGTGTCCACGGGATTTTGTTTTGAAACTGGTTAGATATGAACTTCTTTGATAACACAAATATTGTAACCATTTTTTCAGCTCGGGGATGTGTCACCTTTAGAAGCGCTTCGGGATATTTGGTTGAAGCAGGTCTGCGGTCAACTGATTTGGATGGTTTTTTATTATATTCTTATAAGCATTTTATACCATCAATATATTTTCCTATATTGTGTTTACTTTTAATTGTTTGTGGATTACTGCATTGGTGATGAACCATGGGGCATTGGAAACTGACTTCAGAATTGAGTTTGCACGTTGCACTATGTTAATATTTGAATCCGAGGCACTGCCCTATAGTTGTATTCTGTAGGTTTATATTGGCTTTATCACGGCTCGGTAAACCAGTAACTTGTTCTCGGGTGAGAGTTAAGACTTTCTTCCCAGCAACCAGTACAGATTCCTAAAAGCGATATTAGCTTGTTCTCTTTTGGCTTTGATGTCGGTTTTCCAAGTTAGTTGTCTAGTAGTGTTAGTTGCCAAGTGCATTACCCAGGTACTTCATAACGTCTTTGTGTGGCAAGCCATTGCTCCCCAGCTTAACCGCAGGGCAGTCACATTTCCTGAGTTTGAATGGCACTTGCGTGAATTTTGATACGCTTACAGAAATTCTCCACTTCTCAAGCCAGCCATCTATTAAGTCTAATTCATCTTGTAGCTTTTTAGAGGCTCCTATTGGATCTTTGTTGCTGGTTATAATGGCTGACTCATCTGCAAAAATAGAAATTGTAACATTTGGGATTTGTGTTATATATGCTGTGAAGATAGTTTAGAGACCGGGGCCCAGAACAGATCCTTGTGGAACTCCAGCTCTTATTTAATGAACTCAGAGTAGCTATTCTCTTCTCTTATTCGGAACAGGCGATTTGTTAGGTAGGACTCGAGAATTCTATAGTTATGAGGTAAGTTTGTTTTAATTTTGAAGGGTAAGGCGCTTATGCCATACCCGGTCAAATGCTTGTTGTCTATGAATGCAGAAGCGCAATATTATCCTAGCTCAAGTTTTTATCGTATTTTGTTGCACACTCTATGGACCTGCTATCTAATTCCGTAACATAGTTTCGTAAACGATTACGACTAATCTGTTTCATTTTGACAGTTGAACAACATTCATTGCGTTATTTACGTTGTTGAGCAGATTTTTTTTTTCGAACTTATGAAACAATGAATTAGCAATCTGTTTCAAAACGATTCAGATTCTAATTGATCGTGTATTACGCAATTAGGGTACTGCTCTCTTGTGGTATACAGAGGTATACCACAAGAGAGCAGTACCCTATTTATAAAATTCTCTATTTTCCCTATTTTATCAAATTCTCGTCAATAATTTTATAAAATTCACAACAATTATTCTAATTTATACTTTATGACGATGAGATAAGAGTAACATTGCAATGACTTACTATTGGTTTTGCGTCATTCAAATTTCATCGTGAATGCGCTGCTTCAGGGCTGTCTTGAGGCAGGCACTTTATGTAATTTTTGTAACTTATTTAGTCACCACTGCTCTCTAAACTATGAACGAAAACATTACTTATTACGGAGAGGAAACCGACTTCTCGTAACATTTGAAGACATTGTCACATCCACCAACATGCGGTGGATTATGGTCCACTTCCCACAGATAGGATACCTGTGTTTCATCAGTAGGAACTTTATAGGCTGATTATGTTAAGTAGGTACCTATACGCTTAATAAAATGACATGGTCTTCTTCAGTTCCAGATTGCAGAGCAAAATGGCATCAATTGCGTAATGCTTTTTTGCATGTGTTAACTAGACGAAAGTCAACATCCGATCATGAACTGAAAACTTTTAGGAAGTGGAAATATGAAGACGAAATTAAGTTTTTATTACCATACATGTCACAAGGCATATGGGATGTAGGTCCAAATTCATCGTCGTTAAATTCAGTAGTAACTGAAATTAACGAGCTAGATGACGATTTGTCTGAAACACAATATATCGGTCACTCTTCAAATGTAGAACACACGTCGGAGAGAAACAAAAGGAAAGTTGATTATTATGAAGAGTTGTCACAGGTATATAAAGAAAAAAAGCAGTGTATAGAAGTACAAGAAGATGAGATTAATATGGTTCACACAAGTCACACACCAGAGAATCGCACACAGACAGTTGACTTTCACGAAGAGATGTTTACGTTAATAAAAGAAAAACTGCAGTCAAATAAAAAAGATAAAGATGAGATTGATTTGTTATTTGAAAGTTTGGCAAAAGCAGTAAAGCAGTTACCAAAATCAGAGCAAATAAAAGTGAAAATTGATATAACAAAAATAATATATGAAGCTCAAATGCGATGTGAAAGCCAATAAAGTCCTAAATATCTTTCGTTAACTTGTATAAAGACTCTTTTCAATAAATTTTTGTAGCTAAATCTCTTTTTTCTTAAATGAACCTCTCCTATAGCTTCAAACAACACTCCTCCTTAGATTACGATGTGCCCCCCAGAGATGTGTTAGGAATATGAGTGATGCGAAGAGGCGTAGTGGACCTGTAAAACAGTGTGACTCTTTCCACCAAAGCTGTAAGGATGGTAAGGGGTGCGAAGATGCTTAGCAAACTCTGCTGTGTGGAAGCGGTGTGCTACAAGTCTGGGGCATACAACTGGGGTCAACCAGGGCGTTACGAGTCTTACGAGGGATCTGTACGACAACCACCAATAGGATAACTTCATTTGCTTCGCACATCGTACCTCTGTTGGGAAAGGGCTTAGCGGAGGTGAGGTCTTGTACATACAAAACAAGTGACTTAAGAAATAAGTGCGACTGCCAGTCACGACTTCGGTAACGTCCATCACTACTTTTCCTAATGGGAAGAGGTCAAACCACAATGGCCAATACAGTTGCTAGAATGACTAGTGTATTTATGGGCCAGTTTCTCGAACAAAAATTATCGCAAAATGAATGTGATAAATTATCAAGCGCGCGTAAATTGCTGTGATTGGTTGAGTTATTTATCAACACACACACATAGCACGCTGCTTGCGCGATGTAGGATTTTGCGTGATGTCAGTGTGATGTAGCGTAGTTCGCATGTGGCAATGTAGATGCCGCCATGCCGCCACAGACACATATGAAGTTTTGGCTTCGAAAGATATAAAAAAGACTGGGTGACACTTACTAGCCCAAAGACTTGAAGGCGTGAAGACCTCGTACATTCAAAGCTGAAAGAAAATAAATTTAAAATCTCCGAGCTATATGATATAACTATAATAACTATGATGTATGACGATGTGCAAGAAGAGTAAAAGTAAATTAAAGACTCAGTGAGTTAATTAATAATCCGAAAATAAAAGACTTTTTGAAAACTTACACAGAACACTTGGGAATTTGGTTGTAATCAGTAGTGGATCCATGGTGTGAGTCTAAAGGGCTCAAACCCCCAAAGCATCTGAGTTCTTCTGTGACAAATCTTAAAGTGTAGGTACCTGATATTATTCTTATTAAGCCTTTTAGCAAGCATAACGCTACCTAAGGTACAATGGTCATCAATTATCCTTAAGAGCGTTTATTTTGAAAGTTGGCAACGTCGTAAATAGCTGTCAAATATTTACCTGTTTTGATTAATTTGGAAATAATACTGTATGGAAATAAGAAATGTGGCTAACTAAGTTACTAGAATATTGATTATGATTATGCAATAATTAATATTGTAACACCGAATATTTCGTTTTAGGCGGGTACAACATCAAATTCAATGTTACAATTGCATAACATAAGCAACCAACATAATATAATAATTATTAATATAATATGCAATTATAACATTGAATTTGATGTTGTACCCGTTTTAGGCCCGTTTTACGCCTAAAACTAAATATCCGGTGTTACAATATTAATTATTGCATATCATAATCGATATTCTACTAACTTAGTTAGCCACATTTCTTATTTCCATACAGTATTATTTCCAAATTAATCAAAACAGGTAAATATTTGATAGCTATTTACGACGTTGCCAACTTTCAGAATAAACGCTCTTAATAGGTATTATGTTATAAAGTTTTTTTTCTATAACTCGTGACGAACTTTTCACGCTGTATAATAACCGAGATATCTCTGGTAGGTAGTCTACAATCTAACGAAGTCATTGAGGAATTTGCGAATAGTACCTAATCCGACGAGGCTTGTTATGCGTTATGCAAAATAAATTGATGTGTGCTTTTTTGTGTTTACTTTGCTAAAACCTACCCTCAGCGGGGTCAAGGCCCTTCCAAACTTCAATCCTGTATCCGTCACTGGTTGTAATGATGCAATTCAAGTAATTTTTAAGGGTACTTATTGAAGTGTTTAAAAGAACAAAAGGTAACTGAGAAACCAACGATTTAAGGATTAGAAGATGTAGTAGATTTTAATATGTGGTGTAGTTTCAAATGTAAAAAATAATAGAGACAAAAAGTGCCTTTTGAAAAGTCACACTTCTGTAATTTTTCTGTCGATTGTCTATGTAAATAAATTAATTCACTGTCCATTTTTGGGTAAGTACTAGATTAGAGCACGCTTGGCGCCTACTTCGTGCACACCGCTCATTGGCGAATAATATTTACTAGAAATAATTATTACATTTTTAAGTAAAATGTCTACAATACTATTTCGTTTTAAACCTCGTTTTAAGAAGTCAAGTTTAAGTGTTTGTGTTAGAGAAAAAAGTGTATGGAGTAGTGATAGGTTAATTTCTTCTCCTTTGAAGGATATCGAGATTCCCAAGTTCACTGTGGACCAGTACATATTCAGAAATTTGGATAAATGGGCCAGCAAAACTGCTGTGGTAAGTACCTATCATGTAGTCTAGGATTAGGGGAACTTATTTTAAGTACCATCGAAGAAGTTCATATCTAACCACCGTAAGGACTATTCTTGCTTGCAGCGCTCGGCGACTAAACAACCGGGGTGTAAACAGATGTGGTCATCGCGTTCACGGGATTTTGTTTAGAAACTGAACTTCTTTGATGGTACCTACTAATTTATAATTAATTAATTGTTATACAAAATGAAGGTTGGATAGGTCTAATAAACTTACCTTGTAACTATTTCTGCTAGTTAACTTTTAATTAAAACACTGTTTGTAAATACTGTTTCAAAAAACGGAATCGTAAGGCCTATACAGTGCCTTAACATTTCATATGATTTCAAAAATCTTATGAAGAAACATGAGAATTAACTAAACAGTTGGTAATAATAGTAAATCATTGAAAATACGCTTTTTAAGGTGGCTACCGATAATTTTTAGTATATCATTCGTTGCCTGCTTTGGTACTATCAAAGTTCAGTCAACTGCAAACGAGTTTGTTTATTTATATACTTGCGGATAGGTACCTACTGATATGAATGATAGCATAACAGTCTCAAGTAGGTATCTTATCGTAGGAAATTTACGAATAACTTTGTATGCAAACGTCAAAGGGCAGTCACTGCATACCATTTAATTAGGTATACGGTTAAACGCGCAACCAGAGGCCCTAGTGTGAGTTTGACACTAGGGCCTGAGTAGGCCGCGTCGCGTTCTTTTTGTCACTTTTTGTTAGGAAAACCGCGCCCTCTGTCGATGCGACCACGCGTTCCGGTTTACCGACTAAAAAGTCGGTAAACGCGACAATCGCTTTTGGTTAGGACGCGGGGGTAGACTTGAACTAATCGAAGATTAGGCTTACTGTTTTGAAAAAATCGCGCTGTCAAAGTCAAATTATTACCATGGACGTGCTGTTCACCAAACCCGTGATTGGTGACCGGCGTGCATAGCCAGATGTATGATCGTGAATGAAGTAAGGCTGCAAAAGAAGTAGGTAGGTACCTAGGACCTTTGTAACGATCGCAGCAATTTGCGTTCTGTCATTTTCTAAGGAAAAAACCGGCCAGGTGCGTGTCGGACCACGCACAATGAAAGGTTCCGTAGTTGGGATGAATTTACACCAAGAACAAACTTAACATTTAGTTGAAAAACATGTTCTCCCATACGGAATGTATGGGAGAACTTGGTTTTGCAACTGCAAGTTTAAGTTTGTCGATTATTACTTGATAACTTGTAGAGCCTACTTAGCTGTGATATTTTCCTTTTAATTCGTTAGGTATATATACTACTGCTGTGATTTTTTTCACCTATGTTATTTGATATGTCACTTGACTCTAACAAAAATTTTTATGCAAATGAATCCCTAAATCAATTTTTTTTTAAGAAACTCAATATTTTTGAACGACTTTTCCAACAACATCCTATACCATGGGATAGATTATTTTATTTTACCACTTTGTCGGCGTGATTAATATGTAGTATACCCATGCCAAATAACAGTTTTCTAGTACCAACCGTCTCTGAGCTAAGCCGCGGACAGACAGACAGACAGACGGACGGACGGCGAACCTAAAAGGGTTCCTTGTTGACTACGGAACCCTAAAAAGGCGTGAGTAAGATAACCGACATACCCCGAAGACTTGCCACACTTAAGTGGCAGTTGGCAGGCACATTGGTCGCAGAACAGATGGCCGATGGGGCCGAAAGGTTCTGGAGTGGCGTACCGGAAGATTTAGCGTTGGTAGGCCTCCCACTAGGTGGATCGATGGCCTGGTGAAGGCCGTAGGAATCCGCTGGATGCGGGAAGTACAGAACCGGTCTAAGTGGCGGTGCTTGGAGGAGGCCTATGTTCAGCAGTGGATGTGTTTCGGCTGAAATGATGGTGACATTGATGTCTGCGATGGGAATTATTTAAAAAATAATTATAATTTTTACTGTAACTTTTGCGTTTATCCATGAAACCTGAATCGTCTCCTTTAAAAATCAATAATTTTTTTAGGTCTGTGGACATACAAACAGAAGTTACACGTACGAGCAAGTATACAAGAAATCAAGAATATTTGCCGCGAATTTGAGAAGACAGTTCAAAATAAAAGATGGCGACACTATCGCCATTTTTTTACCGAATGTTCCAGAGTACCCTATTATCACCTTCGGCATACTTGCTGCCGGTGGCGTAGTAACGACTATGAATCCTATTTATACTGCGTGTAAGTTAATTTTTGTTCTGATTAATAAAAACCGGCCAAGTGCGAGTCGGACTCGTACACGAAGGGTTCCGTACTACCGTACAATATTTAGCAAAAAACACGTTTCTTTTAGTTGGACCCCTTAATTTTTTAACTTTATTTTATTTTATTATTTGCTGTTATAGCAGCAATAGAAATACACAGTCAAAATTAGCCCGGGTACGGAACCCTAAAAAGCGAGCAGGAAGTTGAATTGGGGTCTAGGGCAGGTAGATAGCAAAGCTTTAGGGACGATGTTGGATGCAAAAACTGCAACAAGAAACTGTGCCTACATTAAAAAGCGCAAAGGACGCAAATAGACATTTTAGTGTTCATCACTATACAGGGTGTAAAAAGACACATCACAAAGCCGTAAACTACGCATACTGTACGTATAACTAAGTAGCTTTGCGCAAAAATTATTGCTGGGAACCGTAATTTTTTTTTTTTTAATAAAAAAAAACAAGTTTTTATTCCGCGCAATGTAACGCGAACCCACGCTTGAATGAACGGATTCAGTGTTAGTTAAGCTCCGCCCCTACGCTACGTAGAGGTAGGTACTTGTTGTTCATTGCGTTTTTGTAACTTCAAATGCGTAATCTGTTAAGATAAATCTAAAATTCAGGTAATGTTTGTTTGGAAAAAAGTTTCGTATTATCGCATAGAATTCATTTTCGTGAAAAAGTAAAAAAAAAAAATGCGACTTTGACCTTCAATATCTCCAGAACCAGTGGATTCCCAGGTATGGTCTAGTGGAAAAAAATGATGCAAATAATGGGTAGAATATGTGGCTTTCGGCTTCGGAAAGTGTCTTTTTACACCCGATATTATAAATTAAAGTCGCTTTTCGTGTGTCTTGTTAAACTACACAACAGATTGTGATGCAGTTTTCATCATCGAACAATCTGGAAGGTTTATATGTATAATATAATTATTAATATTAAACTTGCGTACAATAAAAAATATTTATGTTTTCTTAAGTCGTAAAAACCGTGCGAATAATACATCATATCAAAATAAGACCAAAGTCCATGTTTCATTAGTAACGATAATAAGTTAGGTACCTATTAATATTAAAAGAGTAAAAATATATTATTCAAGATGTTATAAATGAATACTCCTTCATAAAAGCTTAGAAGGCGTACGCCTTCTAAACTTTTTTCATCAGTAGATAAATTGTACCACTAATGCAAAATATGAAATACGTCCGTAAATCAAATGCACTCCTCAAATACATTAATTTAATACACTGTCGTGCTATCGATACTACGAAGTAGAAGAATGACATTAATAAAAACACTATATCATTACCGGTATTGAATTTTCAGATGAAATAGAAAGACAAATCCTTCTATCAGATGCAACACTCATCGTCACAAATGAAGACCTAGTACCAACAGTAAAAGAAGCGCTAAAACTGGCAAAGAAATCCTTTCCGATAATATCACTGAACATGACCCAAAGTTTACCAGAAGGAACCATTTCTTACAAAGAATTAGTTGAAGATAACCACACAGACCTAAGTGTGCTGAATGACGTAAGAATAAATTATGATGACATAGCATTTTTGCCATATTCTAGTGGTACTACAGGACTTCCAAAAGGAGTGCAATTGACACATATGAATTGTGTATCGAATTGTGAACAACAGAACACAGAGTTCAGACAATATGAGTATACTACTGGTACGTTTTTAGTATATTAGACCTGTTACCCAAGTCGTGCCATAAAAATTGAGACATGACCGCGCCTCCCGCCGTTCTTTCCGCCGCCCCGATGACGCCCCGGGGGGACCTCATACCGCTAAAGAGACCCATAAATCGTCTACTGCGCAAGTCAAACCACGTGGTGCGTCAAGTCTCAACTTTAATGGCACGACTTGTACAGGTCATCGAAACGAATACCGTTACCATGAATGGTATTTCCCTTAAAGAAGCGTGGAGGCCGAGAAGTTGTGTGGATGTTGGTTTTCATGGTATGGTATGTTATGGGTATTTGATGCAAGCATCTATAAATGAGGATCACCATTAGGGGAAGACCAAAAAAGCGATAGATGAATTATTAGAAGATGATATAACTAGAAAGAGGGTGATTGCTATTGAGTTAGTGAATAATGTTAAAGAAGCGAGTTAACTGCTATTTGCTTTCACAAATTACCCGAATTCGACTTATTATTAAGGTCGTACATTATTTTCATTTATGCATTCCAGAATCACACCAAGACAGTACATTAGCAGTACTACCCCTGTTTCACTCCTATGGTCTCAGCATCTGCATGCTGCACAAGATGTCTGTTGGCGTGAGGCTGGTGACGCTGCCGAAGTTCCAACCAGACTTGTTCCTGGACGCATTACTGACACATAGGCTGCAGTTGCTGTACTTGGCACCACCTATGGGTAATTTCTTATTTTTTTTTTATTCTGTAGTCGAAATATCGAAATAGATTTCGTGATGTCCCAGTGGTTAAGGCATCACCTCTAATTGTTATGGGTTCCCGGGCAAGTACCAATGTGACTTGTTACGTTGATATCTATGAGTTAATCTTGGATATTACTGACATCTACTACATCAGCAGCGGTTTCCTTACGATTTTTTGTGATTAGTTTGAGGAAACATGGACTTATGCTTCCTTATTTATAAACTTTGCTTAAGATGCTTACAACAGCTAAAGCGCGGTCACTGTCGGACTGCATAGAAATGAAAGAGAAGCGCGATGACACGACGCAGGTAATTTATTGCAAAATATGAAGCAGTTAGCGATTTACAAAAAATCTATTGATTGGACTGGAAAATTAAAACACTATTATGCTAATATGTAGCTTGTAGAATAATCTGACAAAAAATCAGAATGATTGCATGTAAATTAATATGATTTTTAATCGGTAAAATAAATTTTTAGAGGTGTCTTCATGTTTATTTTCTATCGTATCAAATTAGCTGTTTTATGTTTTCAACACAGTATCTTACTAGCATATATCCTGAAGAAAATCATATATTTTTCTGATTTTGTTTACTGCAGTGGATCATATAATTTTACGCATTATAAAACTTGCGTTTAGGCACGTTTAGGTCCTGTGGTCCCCTTAAAGTTAAGTAATGATTAACATTTGCTAAGCATAAATTATTGACACGTTTATAAATAAGAGGAATTTAATCTGATATCGCCAACCCGTCTTGAGCAAGCGTGGTGGTCAATGCTAGGGTCTTCTCTGTATGAATTAGGTATTTACCCTGGGAGGAGGGACAATAATAGGTATTATTTTATTATTATTTTTGTTTATTTATTTTTATACTTATTAAATACATTTATAAATATTTTTATAAAAAACATTTAAAAATAATAAAAATAGTAGCCCAACGGTATCGGGAACAGGGTCCAAGCTACCGGTGGTCAGGGCTCCTGAGAGAGGAACCTCCTAACAATACGCGCCGTGTCCACCAGTACCGCTTTCTGGATCAAGCCCTTGATCCAGCTGCCTAACGAGAGCCTCTTCAAGCGTTGGTCGAGGCTCTTGGCTATTATGCCATTGGCGGTCATGACTATCGGCACAATGACTGCTGTATCCACATCCCCACAATTCGACAACCTCGCGAGCCAAGGCAAGATACTTAATCTGCTTATCTTTTTCAGCTTTCACGAGGTTCAAGTCATGCGGGACCGCTATATCATTAATCATTGTGCGACGCTCTAATCGATCTAACATCACTATGTCTGGCTCATTATTATTATTATTAATTTTGTAGAATATAACAATAGGTTCATCGATAACCGTGTGATAGGAAATATACTCAATTTCGAGTTTCAATATTATTTTAGGACGTTTTTGCCAAGACTCAGGCCTGTTTTCTGTCAGAGAGGGACGTAATCCACCACGCAGGCCCGGATCGGGTTGTTTGTACTTTTTCAAATATTCTTGTTTCAAGCCATTTTTTAGTGTCTTACCTTAGAAGTAAACTGCCATGTTTTTTTTGTCTCGTGGTTCTTTACTAACCTATTGTCAGTGTTTTTATGCCGCGCATGGGGCTCTCTCTGACTTGGCTTCACAGAATTAATAAATTTAATTATAAGACTAAACGCACGGGCGATTTTTCCCCCGGCGATATTTTTCGTGCACTGGATTTTCAACGCTCTGCTTAGCGCGGAGAGTTGAAAATCCAACAGTGTGTTTTTTCAACGCGCTGGGACAAGAGTGCGTCCCAGTGCGTTGGATAAAATCCCACCGTGATATTATTACGTCCGTGCGAACGTGGGCTTGTGAGAATAACTTCTGTCATTTGGTTTCTTTTCTTTTCAGTGTTGTTCCTCGGATCATATCCTCAAGTAACTGCGAAGCACTTGGAATACATCACCAGCGTGACGTCAGGAGCTGCACCCTTGCCTACTGCAGACATCAATAGACTTTTCGAAAAGGCACAGGTACTTATAAATTCAAATTATTCAGCTTCAACATGATCAAATCATCTAAACAAACCTTTAGAGGCATGAGAAACAGGGTGTAAAGTTCACTCATCCTCTATAAAAAAGGGAGGATCCTTCCAAAAGACGGGTGTCGTGTCTGGCGGGTAAAACAAAGTTTTTTTTTTACTATGGCCTGTCGCAGCTGATCTCTGAGGTCGTGGTTGCTTAACCGGACTTTCCTGTGACTGCCTTAAGCTAATAACTTTAAGCCTCCAGCCAGGGCATGCTCAACGATTGATGTCGGATAGTCTTATGTGTCGTTTGCGCAATAACTCTAATTGCGCGATGCAGGATTTGTGTGACGTCAGGTTTTTGATACGTAGTTCAGATGTGGCGATGTAGATGCCGCCACAAACCTGTCGAGGTATTCACAAGATGAGGACATCCTAGCTAGATGGACATTTGTACAGTCACAGCATAAGTACCTGAATTTTAAAGCTATTTTCTCTGAAATTTTACATAAGGAGATTAAAGATTGCAATTTCGAGAAAAAACTTTCATTATTAGTACCTACCATACTAATAATGAAATAAGTTTTTCCTCGATAATAATACTATGTTCGTAACACCACCTGATATCGATCTATACTTTAGTAGAAAATGATTGTTTTATCTTGCGGTGTATTTAGGTATGCTCGTGACTGTGTGTACAGTATATACAGACCTTGTTGATGGCCTACAAACGGTCGGGTCCGTAGAACTTACATTACACGCGATCGGCACTCGTGTATAATAATAATAAATAATAAATTTATTTGAATAAAATATTTACAAAAAAGTGTACATTTAGTCAACAGTAAGATTTCTCAAACAATTATAATGCCTAAAAGTAGACTAAAACTAAAATATGTTTATTACAGGTGCAAGTCGGTAATGATGGTTCGAGATTACAATGTTAGATAGCGACCCGCCCGATCTAGGTTAATTCAAACCTGTGTTTCAGGCCATCACTTTACATTTAATTTAAAGAAAGCACAAAAATTTTAAGTTAAACTGATATAAAATAATCTATAGAAAAAACTAAAAGAAAAAAACCTAATTATTAGTACATTAATATCTAAAACTAAACCTATGTAAATTTACAAAAGTAAAATACTTACGAGGGAATAATATATCATCATGACAAAATTTCTAGAAGTTTTTCTGTGTCTGTGTAATTGAGTATCGCTAAATATTCTGTTAACAATATACTACATTTCTTATAGCTTACACTATAGAAGCCTAGTAACTTGTTGAGCCTATTATATAGAAAAGGTCCTAAAAACACAAAAAATCGATTAGCAAACGCATGACTAGTTTGAGGATTTATGCAAACCAAGTCCAGTATGACTAAATGATGAATGAACGGAGGCGAAGCAAAAGGTGCACAAAATAATTATGTAAGAATCGTAGCAGGCGTCGTTCTTTAGTTTTTGCTTACTTCTAAGGGGAAAAAAGCGTGACTTCTCAGTGAAAAAAATAATACAATAGACGACGTATATTTAGTAACATCATCCGCTTAACTGTTCTTAAAGAATCCTGTAAGAAATCGACACGTGTTTCACCTCTCAATGACGCATCCTCGGGACTTGTTGCGAACCCGGACATGACGTGTTGCCACGTCAAGCGCCGAACGCAGTGGACGCATTACGTTCGGCGCTTACAGAACTCTTTAAGAACAGTTAAGTGGACTAGCTAACTAAATATACGTCGACTATTGATAAATATAATGGATTTCCGCAAAGTCTCGCCTGAGTCAATTAACTGACTTCTCAGTGGTTCATTTGGATCGAATAGTTATTGTTTATCTTGTTATATTGGTTAATCTTCCACTAGCCATTGTAGATACTGTAAAATAGGGTAATTAAACGTTAACCCGTTTAATTACCTCCTATTAAACAGTAGCTGATAGCAGTTCAGAATCAATGGTAGTCTATGGACAGAATTAGTTGATATGCGCTCTTTACTGTTTGTGATACCTGGCCCCGCGTCCTAACGAAAGCGATCGGTCGCGCGAATATATGATAGTCGCACTCGTAATGACATTCATTTGTTCGGAAAACCGGACGGCTCCCTCAGCCTCTTTGTATACACATGCTTTTCTTGCCGTGAAAAACTATGGTTTAAACGTGTGTAGGCACGGTCGTCAGAGACCCTAGTATGAGTTTCTTTTGACCATCTCGACTTTACGCATCGACCGCTATCGGCGCTCCGTTTGGCAGCCGGCCGGCCTTCACCAGTGAAGGGCCAATCGGAGCGCCGAACGCGGTCGATGCGATAGGATGGCCTCCGTGTTGAATGGATCACTATGGAAGTTTCTTGACAGACACTTTTTTTCTACGACTCGTTTTATACGCTTTACCGTAAAGAAACCGTGCCGTGTACACGCGTTCGAGTTTGCCGAACAAAATTAATACCGACGATCGCTTTGGTTAAGACGCCGCCCTATTCAAGCCACTAACATTTTTTGTTTCAATTTCCAGCGTGATATCCAGTTCAGCCAAGGTTACGGTTTGACAGAGGCATCTCCTCTAGTCAGCATTACCCCTCATGGTCAGAAAACGTACGAGGAAGTCGGATATGCACTGCCGAACTTAACGATGAGAATTGTGGATGGAAACACGAAGAATTTAGGACCTGACGAGGTGAGGGTTCAGAATTTTGATCATTATGATATTGATTAGGATGGATCAGGGGATTTCATTTGCTGAAATTAATGAAACCTTTATTATAACCCGTAAATGCTTGTGCGATAAAAACACTTAATGGGGAAAAGTGACAGCCCCAATTGTACACAATGTCATACGATGGAGGACGTCCATCAGTTGTTGGTGGAGTGCGTCAGGACCCGAGCTGCTAGAGAGGCGCTGATGAATACCTTCAAAATTAATTTGATAGATGTTGGTTTTGTTCAAAGCATATTATCAGAGCCTGTCTCGAATGCAGCTATCTTACTTTATAAAATAGTAGGTATATAAGGTTTTGAAATCCGAATAGTGTAAAGCATTTATTTAATTAGGTTATGATGGGGCTGGCATGGTCGTATTGTGACCAAAAGTCCCTAAATTTATAATAAATAATAAAAAAAAAATGCTTGTGGGATAAAAACAATGTGACACCCTTGCAAGCTGTATGAAAATACGTAGCTAAATTTCAGATATTTTATTCCAAAACGGTAATTTTCTGGTAATGTTGGGCCTACGAACTTCTTCAACTTCTTTTAAATGAGGTATTTAACACCTTACTTTTTGATACATTTCTATCATTCAAATCGTATGCGGCTTTGCTTGGGTTATCGCCAATTTTTTTCTGTATCTATCTACGGCTTATCTAAACCTCCAAGTATACTTCATAATATTTCTTATACAACATGATACATTTCCAATTAACGCATTGAAGGACACTGAACGAGACACAATAGAAGTTCTATTGTTACAATGCCTATTATGGCGTTTATTGTTCCTCAAAACCATTCAGCATTATCCTCTTTCAGGTAGGAGAGCTCCTGGTGAAAGGCCCAAACGTGATGAAAGGATACCTGAAAAATCCTCAGGCCAATAGCGAAGTGTTTGTGGATGAAGAGTGGCTCAGAACTGGGGACCTGGCGAAGGTCGACGAAACTGGACTCCTCACAATATCTGACAGGCTCAAGGAATTAATCAAGGTAGATTTTGTTCTGAAACTTAATACCTAGCAATTATCACTAAAATGCAAAAGACGGCTCAAGGTGCAAATACGCTCAATTAATAAAAAATCTATCAACTCAGACTATCGCAGTCTTCTGCCGGACATAGGCCTCTCCCAAGCTGCGCCACAACACCATAGCCAGAAATGTACAAATAAAAAAGAAATGAAATACCTACATTCAGTAGTAGTAAACGTGACTCCAGCCTTAGGCGACGCGAATTTCTGAACAAAACAAACCTATTCTGTGGGATTTTTAATGAAAATGCCAAGTAGCTTTTTTGGTTTGTTCGGGAGTACAAGCGTGATATTGCTATAGTAATATCACGCTCGTCCCTCTCGGGAACCGACCCCTCCGGGCGCCACTGGGACGTGAATAATTTTGTATTAGAATGGCTTCAAAAAATCAATCGATCGTCGATCGATGAACATAATTCAGGGTCAATGTCCTCTCAATCGACGTCTATCTACCGAAATCTAGTTTGGCACCTTAAAAGAACTACATGAAAGCTGCACTATGGAACAATATATTATGTTGATGTAAAGATGCATAAGGTTGGGCTTAGAAGTTCAGAGACGTTGGAGATGAATAATTACTGAAAAGCGCCTGTGAGAAATAAAAAACTATATATTTTTACATGGACATGTTGACTATTACAATTTTGGAAGGCGCTTAAACAAAGCATCATTAGCATTGCTCATTAAAAAATCAATTTCCTGTTAAGCATTCATAATTTAATATTTATGATCATAATAATTATGATATATCCATTAGCCAGGTGTGTGTAACCATCAATTTTATATTATTTTTAATGATTAAAAATTGATTCAATGAGCTGATGTCATTTCTGAACCTATGATTAATAATTGAGTCTATTTTTATATCCACAAATAGGATATAACAGATTTTTTAAAGTTATTTTGTCTAATAATTATTGAGTTATTTTAATTCGTATTTACTATACTAGCTGCTGCCCGCGGGTTTTCCCGCGTGGACCCTACTTGTTTTCTTAATAGCGTATGATACTCCTTATAACAACAGCTATCTGCCAGTGCAAGTCCTGCCAGTCCCAAAATCGGTCCAACTGTTTCGGAGATTAACTGGAATAAAGACAGAAAAAAAAATGTTTTAAGTAGGACCGTATATACACTGCGGTTGGGTTGACCCCTGCGATTATCCCTAATGTGGATAACTCGGATGTGTAGTTTCAAAATTATATGCATTTAGTAAAAAGCCATTATTTTGACGTTACAAACAAACACTTAAATTTTATTTATTTGTATGGAGTATGGATTCTATAGATTTTGTCAGCCATTTAGGGATCTTGCGCACTAGACGGCCAAGACCAAGACCTGTGGTCGCAGCGACCAGATAAACTATAGAAACCGATACGAATTCCGCACTTGGTCGCACCACACAACTAGCCGCAGACCATACAATACCACTAGATGGCAACGACTGGCCGGAGACGTGGCCGTCTAGTGCGCTAGATCCCTTATTATGAATGCGGTTTTCAAATATCATAATCATCAACCTGCCATAGGGCAGTATACAGTATACTGCGCCGAAGTCAAATAGATTGGGACATAGACATAGGTCCATGTCCCAATTTATTTTACTTCGGCCCAGTATGTCTTCTATTCCCATACTTATAGCGCTACAAGTTGCTTTTGGCGCGTGGTCAAAATCTGTACAAACGCCGCCATCTTGTTTTTCAATACATTTCACAAAATATTAGCACAAATGTTTACCAACAGCGCCCCATTTCCAATGTCATTCGAACGCCAAAAGATCATTGTAGCAATTTACATCTCTATTAGCTCGTCATCTTTGGTTAGCAGTGAATTATTAAAATAAAAAAAACTCCTTTCTTTTAGGTCAAAGGCTACCAAGTCCCACCAGCTGAATTAGAAAACGTTCTAAAAGAACACCCAGCAGTATTGGATGCTGCTGTTGTTGGGGTTCCTGATGCAGCGACAGGGGAAAGACCAAGAGGGTTTATAGTCTTACAACCAGGAGCAAAGGCAAATGATAAAGAAATAATTGAGTTTGTCACTAAAAGAGTCGCGCCATACAAGAAGATAAATCAAATCACCTTTTTGAATGAAATACCGAAGAATCCATCCGGGAAAATAATGAGGAAAGCACTGAAAGAAGAGTATTGTAAATAAAATTGGCTGTTTGTATAGTTAAGCCTGAGTAAGTAAGAATCTGTATAACTAAGAGTTATTGCCACGTCCCGTCATTTTCACCCTCTAAAACGCCCCTAAGAAAAAAAAAAAACAAAAGAAAAAAACGAGAAATATAAACCTTTTGTATCGTATTCTATTCGAATGGCTAAATGTGTATTTTTATAAACCTCTTTAAGTAAGAAAGGCCACGACTGTCCCTCTATAAGCTAGAAACTCGAGTTAGTGAGAAACCTCCTTAAGCGAAAAAGAGATCACGGTCCCTTGAAGTCTCGCTTATCCCGGTTCGACTGTATGTATATCGAATCTCTTCTTTCTTTTTCGTGTGGTTAGTGACTAATCAGCAGTGCTATTCTGTTACCATCTCACCGTGAAAACTTAGGTGAAGTGAGCGTGGAGTGAGCTGTCATTCCACAAGGATTGACACTATTGACAGCTCACTTCACCCAAGTTTTCACGGTGAGATGGTTACAGAATAGCATGGCTGGTGTCAGAGTTTTGTGAGTGAGAGATGTGAGAGTTTTGTGCCGCCTATGAGCTTCTGACTTGGCTTCACGTGCCGTCGAGAAATATCTCTCAGACATTCCAAACACAATTTTTCCAAACCAAATTTCATTACAAACACACCGGTTTCCTCACGGTGTTCTAATAAATTGTAAATACTGATTTTGATAAACTGTTTATTTTATTGATGGTCTTGTAGTTGATACGGTTTCCTACCCATCAACGTCTAGCCCAACTATAGTTGGGCAGTTTTAAACTGAGTCGCCGAGGCATAATTTTTTTTTTGTCATCTATTTCTCTCGCACTCGTTAGTCTTACGGAGCGCGCAAGTGTAGCGATAGTTTTGTTACTGACGTATAATGATTATGACCCGACGATTCAGTTCAAAACGGCTGAAGGTTACAAAAAACCTGCTGTGCTCACAAATTCCTTTGCAGCAAGCCTACCCTGTAGCATTGGAAGTAAGTAGTCAGTTGTAGCTGGTCTTGAAAAGGGAACATACCTAGGTACACGTACATTATGCAAATAGGTAAGTTAAATTGGTTATCCAAATGTAGGTATCTATTTGTATTGTTCGGACTCCGCCAAAGCGGAGATGTGCGGAGATGTCCGAAGCGGAGACGACATATTTTTCAGCTAGGGTATATCCATCGAAACTGTGCGGAGATGCGTACTGGCTCGACTGGAGCGAAGATGTGTGCTGGCTAGAGTGGAACTGAGCCGCTCACATCTCTTCTCGTCTCCGCTTTGCGCCTCCGCCAGCGTGTGAGGCACAGCTCACATCTCCACTTTGTGCTGCCACCCAGCTCAATCTCGGCGAGGCACAGCTCAAATCTCCACTTCGATTGTGCCATACAAATATGATTCATTCCTGCTCAGTGGTATCCACTGAAGCTGAGTGAAGACAAGATGTGTGAATAACGAAATTCTATTAGTTGTTTAAAACACATCTCCTCTCCTCTCCTCTCCTCTCGTCTCGTCTGCTTTGGTGGAGTCCGGGCCTGTGTGAAAACTGGCAAGAATCTGCTTCTATAGGTATATTATATTAGAGTGGTATGGTGAACGAACCCACGACCTATCCGTCGCCAAACTGTCGCAGACAAGGCGTCAGGTTGGCGTGTCCGTATTCTTTAATACATTTTTATAGTTATTAATTGGAAAAGTTGAAAAATATTCCGTTAAACTATATTTAAATGTATAAATTTCGCGTAAATTAAAAATAAATACATTATGAGAGCGACAAACAAAGTATTGCACATTAAAATTCATGGTATGTTACAATAACAATCATTATCATAATTTATAGATTTTTTTTTCTAAAGCGACGTAATTAGAAGATTTTTGACCGCGCTTACGTGAAATATGGTGTGGATTCACATGCATGAACGATTTTTTGTCGTGCGACACTATTAATGATTCGATATGATGCAAGTTTTAGGGTGTGATTATGAATAAGTTTTCAAGGTTCCAGGGTGATATCCTAAACTACGAGTATCTAAACTAATATTTTAAATAAAGATAATTTTATTTTTCATTTTTTGTGTGTTTGTTTGTTCCGCTTTCACGCTAAAACGGCTGAACAGATTTGGATGAAATTTGGCACTTGGGTAGACCATGATCTGGGTTAGGACATAGAATACTTTTTATCCCGATATTACTACGGGATTGAGACTTATGCGGGTGAAACCGGGGTGCAGGTAGTATTATAACATAAGGCCAAAATGATCCGAGGAGTCATGAAGTCGGCGGTGAAGAAAAACTTATTCTGCACTTTTAGTATGTTTGGAAAAGGACCGTTTATTCGGGAATCATGTCCGATTTTTCTGAATCCGCCTTGAAATTCGAAATGTCCTCAACTTATAGGTATTGTGTGACACAAGCTTTGACTATAATATAAGTAATTAATTAAAGAAAGGTTTAAAAGCTCGTACAGACCAGCGCGACGCGACGCCGTGCCGCGACACGAACAATACAATTTCTAAGAAAACTTGACGGTATAACAATAACCGGTGTCGCGTCGCGCTGGTCTGCATGAAGCTTCAGTCAAATTTTACACAAGTTTCTATAAAGTAACGGCTCCGCCGGTCGATCGCTTGCGCGCCTCGAAAAAACCGCAACATAATAGCGATCTATTTTTAAAAAGTTATTTTATGTAAATAACAATAATTTCTAGAACTCACAATTTACATAAATCTATTGATATGCAGGCGCCACCATTCCGTATCTGATTATATATGAAATTATACAACAGACGATTTATTAACACTAATGTATTCAGTAGGTAGTTCAATAACTATCAAAACATATTAGCATACGATTATTTTAAAATAAAATTTTGTATCTCTCCTTTTTATCGAATACTTTTACTTGACATTGTTTGACTGGCGCCATCTCAGACTGTTATTGTTTTATTTTTCTAATATACTCGTAAATCATCATCATCTGCCTAGCCTTTTTCCTGTTCTGGTCAGCTTCCAGTCTAACCGGATGCAGCTGAATACCTGTATTTTACATGGAGCGACTGCCTATCTGACTTCCACGGCCCAATTACTGGGTAATACGATATCCCTTGGTAAGACTGATTGTCAGACTTTCGAGCTTCTGACGACCCGTAACGACTGTCAAAGATCCACGAATGACAGCCGGGTCCAACGACTTAACGTGCTTTCCGAGGCACGGAATCTTGGTATTTAAAGATGGTCACCCATAGATAGATAGATAGAATATTACACCACCACCATACGAATTACAGAAATAAATTTAGAAATTTTACATAGGGTGACACAATGAGCGGTCTTATCGCTAAAAACAACCCGCCCCCCGCTTGCCCATCCACAGACCAGCTAGCTTAACCTGATCAATCGACCCGTGCAGCACAAGCCTTTTTCTTATACTTATCGATAAAAATATTCACTCGGTTTCTCCTTGATGTATGATACGAGTACATACGAATACGAACGGTAGACAAAGTCAGATTTACATAATCTTTTGGCAATGCGATGAATATTTGGAATTTTTAATGTAATAAGGAGCAATAAAATATCGATTTTAGTATAGTATCCATTCTGTTCCTATGTTAACTTTACATATGGATCAATAAAGACATCAATATTGGCGCCTTTTGTGGCTTATTTTCGAGGAAAACGAATTCAAATCTAATGATATAAATGTCTGCATGGTAAATTGGTGACAAGGCCTTTTTAAGGAATCTAGCCCCTTACGCTCTTAGAGCCATACCTCACCAGGTCGCCATGGTGACGTCGGCAAGTCGCGCTATCAACTAAATGTATACAGCTATAGGTATAGTGGGTGGCTCACCTGGCGTTTGCTTGGTTACGTATACATTTTGTTGGCGACGCCACTTGGCTGCGCCGCCAAAGACTCCCGGTAAGGTAGGTATACAAGGTGGCAGGGACACCGACGCGAAAACTGTTACCATGGATTCAGTATATGATTCTGAAACCCCTGCGATGAAATTCTTCCTCGGTTATAAAAAAAAATAAATCCTCTGTTTCATACAAAAGTGCAATACCTACGCGGTCAAAATGTATGGAAAAGCTGGTTTAAAAAAAATAACCGACGAAAAATTTCAACACAGGGGGTTCAGATTCATGTGCTGAATCCATCCGGTAACAGTTTTCGCTTCGATATCCCTGCCACCCTGTATTATGGCTCTTATTTTAAAACTAGTATAGCATACATTTTTGCCAATTTCGTATCGATATTCGTGCTTGAGCGTGAAGCACTAATCGAGTTATTTCTATAGTTTAAGTTTTCCCCAGTGAGTCGGGGTGGCGCTGCGTCTCGATCCAGTGGGTTGGACGTGTTACAGCGCTGGGTTGTGGCTGAGGGTGATGACCAGGAATGCGCGTTCGCTGCATGCTGGTGGTCTGGATACCAGTTGAAGCCGTGGGTGCTAGATGGCTGTGTGACTCGCCTCACGAAAGCTTGCGGGAGTGACGATGATGATGACGTCACGCTGAAGTAGCTGCACGAAGGCTGCGTTGACGATAACTTCGGGGTCACCAATTTAGGGGTATGTGGAACAGCGTGTAAAGTTCACTCATCCCCCATAGAAAAGGGAGGATCCCTCTGACCAGACGCCTGGACAGTAGGAGCGTAGGGATGTTTGTAGCTTGCGGTAGTGATGTGCTAGCGACGGGAGTTGTCCGCCACAACCACTTCTTGCGTTTCATTGATTTAATTTAATCTCTGGAATGAAGTACACACACACACACACACATAATATCGCATCTATATTCCTCGAAGGGTAAGGCAGAACGTACCTATAGTACACACCACCTTTCGCCAGTTATGTCCCATGTAATAGGGGGTGAGCCATGAACCATGTCATTGCCATGAACCGGGCACAAATCCAGCGGGTCTGCTACTAAGAAATGAAGTACCTGGGGATAAAACTCAATTCAACATAATAGAACTGTTTTGCATTAAAACAAAACAGTTATTATGTTATGAAAAACATAACATTTGATTTGAAGAAGCTGTCTTAAATTTTACCGATAATAAGCATAAAACGTACTTACGGGTGCCAAAAGTTACCTATGGACCTTTCACTGAAGCAGGATTCGGCTGCGAGCTCGATCTGTCACTTATGACAAGTGTCAATCATAGAAGTCTTCAAAAATTCAACAGCAAGCAAATTGCTCAAATGTTATGTTTTTCATAACATAATAACTGTTTTGTTTTAATGCAAAACAGTTCTATTATGTTTCTTCAAAACATAACATTTGATTTGAAGACCTGTTTGGTATCTGCTGGTGAAAGAGTACCCGAAGGATGTAGACGCTATGTGAATTAAATATTATATGGAACGAACGAATATTTCAGTCTGTATTAATTAAATGTTCCAATAAAACAATTAAGTGTTTTCAATATATTTATCTTAGTAGATGCAGAAATGAACACATCTTCCTTAAGATGTTAAAGATTAATGGCAAATTTATTTGCCTTATTTAAGGTGAATATAAATTATAAGGCTACAGTATACTGATAATAGAAAATCAATGGGACTAAACTGAATAATAATCTCATCAATAAAGGAGAATTGGATCACTCATATCCTTAATTAATATAAGTTTAGTTACTTACTTGGAAATTATGAGATCAATCAAATGTACAGACATTTTTGAATGTCATAGTAAGCAATTTTATAAAGATGTGGAAACACAAACTCAATGTCATACATACATGACAAAGTTAAAATTTCGTTGAAACTGAAATTTAATTAGGACCTTTTATTAAAATGGTCAATAGGTTAGTCAAGTGGTGATGCATGTAAATGAAGTCTCATCATTTGTTAATTAAATTAACTTGAAATGTGAATCATGTACACAAACATAATTTTAATATTTTCTTAGGGGATTAAAAATTATCATATAATAAATCCTCTTCCTCTCTCACAGAGAGACCCTTTGTCCACTCAGTGGGAACATAATAGCCTGAGCATTATAATAATAATAATTCTTTATTTTTCGGACAACATACATACTTGTAAATTATACATTCTCTTGAGAGGTAGCCCTCTCTTTTACTACTTTACGAAAGTAATTTTTCTGTCTCTAGCGGCTCTTCCAGTTTCATTTCATCTGATAATCTATTTTCCAGCCAGCCTTCCGAAGGCTACCACAGACCTTATACTTCCTAGAGGCTCCTCAATCTTAGTTTGTTTAAAAATGAATCTAGTCCATTCTAAGGAGAGGCAGTGTTGTCTTTCAAGGCAAGCTTAACCACACCTGTTATTGCAAACCAAAATCAACAAGGATTATGGTAGCTTTTAAGTAAACATCTTGATTGTCAGTGTCTTTGAACCCTATTTTGGCCACACTATTATTCAAAATCTTGAAAGTTGTGAGATGTCTTATATTATTAGGTTAAGCATGTAAATCTACGCCAAGCAAGGGGTATCTTTTTATCTCATATGGGTGCCTGGGTAATGCTTTTGAAACTTACAAATGGACAAAATCTGTTTAGGTGCGATCAGGTTATTAAGGGCTAATGCCATGCAATCTACACTATGACATTCACCTCTGAATAGGAGCTTTATAAGTAAGTAGTATGGATTATCTCCAAATAAATTTTAGCAAGTACCTTGTTCCTCTATCGACCACTGCCCCTTGCAACCTGATTGCCCCCCTCCCCCAACTTTCCAAGCTAGGAGTTGCAGCTTGTCAGGTCTAAGAGGTTCTTACATGGATCCTGTACTGGTACTGGGTCTAGTATGGGGAGATTTATATATAGTACGTCCCCATCCCGTTACCGAGTTCAGATGGCTGAACACTCGGTCTTAAATTGGGCGAAGAGAGAACACCCATGCTAGTCAATGCTGTCACCTCTGACTAAATGCATCGTAGAAGCATCGCAGAAGCTTGCCAAGCCATCGTTTGAGTCCCATGTGACGTACTGTCGCACAACGGCCGACTTATCTTACACGAAAAGGTCGTAAACGTCGAGGACGCCCCACTTTGAAACATGGCCTCCGAGGCCTGGGGCCTGGAGCAACAGGAGCCAATCAGGCTGGTCTGTTCTTAAAAGCGGTCGGCTAAGCCGTTATAACACTTAACCTCCCCGGGAGGTAAACCGCTGACAGAGTGATGTTAAGCTAACTTCGTCGTTTTGCAAGATAGGTTCAGGAGAGCTAGGAAAATGTATCCCTCGCTCATCCTTGAATGTACGACAAATGGTCTGTTGTCGGAATGAATTGAATTACTAGAATATTTGCACTCTGAAGACTGGCTTTTGTGGCTGCTTATTACTGCGTATATGGCAAACATCTCTCGCAAATTCGAGTGCCATTTTTTTTTTTCTAGTTTGGTCAAGTTCCTGACAAGAGTAGAATACTCTTTATAATTTACACCATACGAATTACAGATATAAATGTAGAAATTGTACATACGGTGACACAATGGGCGGTATTATCACTAAAAGCATCTTTTGGATGTATAGAGTGGCCCATTTATGTGGGCTTACCTTTCCTCCACGGCATGTGTGGACAGGAAGTGGGTTACCTTACCATGTGTAGAGGAACTGAGCTGTGGTCTATCAATAGCCTTTGGCCACCACATTAACTCTTGGCAAACCAATGGAGCAACCTTTTTTAATTTCTCTTGGTCTGGCCTTTTCAACTATTTTGCAGACAGGGCCTTGTGACTAGTATCAGTACACAAAAAGGCCTAAATCTTCTAAATCCTGATTGAGATTTAGAATTTGCTTAGGAAATTTACTTGTCATCCAAGCTTTTTTAGGAGTTCCAGTCTCTGAGACATAGAAATAAAAAATTTACAGGCTCGCAAATTCTCTATTCAAACAAAAATCTAATTTTGTGATGGCCCAGTGGTTAAGGCCTCGACTATCATGCATGCATGAGGTTGAGGTTTCAAATTCAGGCAAGTACCAATGTGACTTTTTCAATTCATATGTATTTTCTGAGTTTATCTGGCACATTACTGACATTGGTGAAGGAAAACACTGTGAGGAAACCTGGACTTATAGTTAATATAAGTCTGAAATCGCCAACCCGTCCCGAGCAAGCATGGCGATCAATGCTGGTGCCTTCTCTGTATGAGAAGAGGCCTTTGCCCTGCAGTGGGACAGTAACAGGCTGGTATTATATTATAAACAAAAATACCTAACAAGGGAACTATTTCATGAACAGCTACCCTTCATTCATTAATAAAACATTGCTATTTAATAGGCTATTTGATTATAATATCATAATATTAGAAAACCACATAGATTAATATTTTGCGTTTAATAGAAATTTGCAGAATTTTCTGAAACTAGAATTGTTCTGAATATTAATATTTTCGGTCTTTGACTTAGCAATAGAAATTTGTGGAATTTGCTAAAAATAGAATTGTTCTGAATATTATTAATTTATTTATTCGACTTCTTGTTAGGATCTTATCATTCCCAAGCTTTTACATGGTTCTTTAGACGGCCTGAATCTTGTCAACAATATGAATCTAGGCCTAGTTATTCTTGCTATGATCCTGTTTATCATGTCTTTTAATATAAAAGAACTAATTCTTATAAAACCAGCTTTAACTAAATATACATATTGTGAGTTTTAAATTGTTTAGTGGCTGTATTTGTTCCATTTCTAATTTTGATAGAGCAAGCTAGGTCCTGATGATCATAACTATAAGATTTTCTTAATTATTACAAAATACAGCAAAGAAAAATACAGTATTAACATTATAAATTATAATGTTGTTTAAATATTTAGTATTTCCTAATAGTTATAGAACTTAATGTCATATTTAATTAGTAATTTTAATGTTCTGAATGCAAATTAGAGTTCATAAGAGGTGCTGAACCTCTTTAATGTAACAACTGCATACCACATGAGAGTATTGCACTCTATTTTAATTTAAATACACTTCTGGATGGGTGTGTCCGGACTATTTCCAAAATGGAAAGTAGGATACTATCTCAGTGGGTAGGTTGCTGCCCAATTAACAAGTCCCTGTGGACGTTGCTTTAGCAGCTAGCTCCATCTGCACTAGACCTATATTAAAGATCCCAGCCAAAACCCCCCTCCGCAGGGGCTAAATAGTCTTTAGTTTTATTTAGTGGCATAAGTACTCATTTACTTCTAATTCAGTGTGTGAAACACATGGGCTGGGTGAGCATACCTACAGGTCTTCTTATAACGGATTGTTTTATAAGATGGGATGTCAAAATAAAAATAAAACTGCTTGAGTAGTTTTGCCTCCTCAAGACAATCTGTATTTGCGTTAGGAATTACCTAATCACAATATTTTACTCTGAAACCTTTAAGTTGTAGTGTTTCAAGTCTCTTTAGACATGACCGGATTGTTTAGAAAACAACAATGCGCTTCTGAAGTAGATACTAGCAAGAAGCAATTTAGAAGTTTGTTGATAGTGTTTCTGAGTAAGATTAGTGATATAATGTAGAAATTGTGTCATTGTTAACAGATTTAACACTTACTTGTCTACTCGTTCAATTGTAAATGCGTGGGCCCGACTTACAGGAAATCGTTTCGATCTCTTTGCCGTTGTTCGGCAGTGGGAATAGGTGCCTACTTCCTCCGAGGATAAAGAGCATTCTTCACCACTATCGCACTTAGGAGAATCCGCAGGCACCGGTGACAATTTAGATTTAATGTGACCTTTCGATCTCCATTTCGGCATTTCGCTGGCTCAACTATCAGCGTAACACTATATATCACTTACCACAAGCACTATTATTCACTTTCTATAAGTTTTTTCTGAAACTTTACAATTTTCTTTGAAGAAAATTATCGAAAGAAAAATTTTCCGTACGTTGGCGGCAAAATTTTTAGACGCTATGATTGACACTTGTCATAAGTGACAGATCGAGCTCGCAGCCGAATCCTGCTTCAGTGAAAGGTCCACAGGTAACTTTTGGCACCCGTAAGTACATTTTTTCGCATTTTTTTGCATTATTTCTACGAATGCAGTTTTTTTCTGAATAACATAAAATGGCGTAGATAATGATGATTACGACTGAGATTATTTTTTCTTATTCTGTCCATAAATTAACAGGAAAAATATACCAGTGATATGGCATTGTAAACAATAAGGCATTTTCTTTAATTTTTACTTTTATTCGATTTTGTTGGTGAGCAATCATCATGAGCAAATATTAAGAAGGTGCTCGCTGCTTGTCCATTGGCGCGGAGAGGGGCGGAAAAGTGCAGACTTAGGAAAACCTTAACCACCTACATGTTTTCAATGAAAACACAGAAAGAAAATATGATTATAAAAATTAAAAAAAAAATTAAAAAAATTGTCAAACTTTTCTGTGTCAATAATGGATACGAGGCTTTTGGCTAATCTGTAAAGTGGAATTGTTTTGTTTTTTTTTTGTAATGTGCGTTTAGTTTGTGCAGAATAAACACTTTTTCTTTCTTTTCTTTTCTTTTCTTTTCTTTATTCGCGGTAAACATGATGCAAACAAAGAATAAAATCACGAAGATGATGATGGAGATAGATAAATAGGTAATATGGCTAGGAAGATAGTGAATTCTGTAATAGAAGTTGATATAGACGTACCTACTTATGAAATATAAATGAAGACATGCTGTGCCGACGCTAAATAAAGTGGAATAGGAAGGCAGATAATGGAATACAATTCAAGATGGTGCTGATTTCTTCTCTCCGCTGAAAAAGACAGGCGAAAAATTCATGGCAAAAATCAAGAGAAAGAAGTGTTTAAAAGGCGTACCTATTATTAGAAGGAAATACCACTTCGAGACATTTGTCATAGTACTGTGACAAATTATGTTGCAATATTCAGTACCCTCCAATTAAAGTTACGATGGTCTGAACTTAGTAAAAACAATATTGAACCGACTTACAAAAAAATACTAAAAAGGGCAAGGTCTTTGGTTCTGTATTTTCGTTTTTTGCCACCGCCTGTCAAAATTAAAGTTATTTTGCTCTATTTAGTGTTATATTTTAATTCGGTAAATTATTCTTGTTTTTTTTTTTCGCCTTTTAGTTGTGGTATCTACCCCTCATAAATTCGAATACCGCTACCCGCTATGTAAATAACAGTGACAGGAACTTATAACATCATTCATATAGACTAAGCGCGAAAAATACATATTATTGAAGTTAACTCAAAAACGACCTAAGCAAAGTTAATAAAATTTATATGGGACCACTTCTGAAGTATGACCTACCAAACAAAACAAAAATCATAAAAATCATTTCATAATTGGCGGAGCAATCGCGTAACAAACATACAAAAAAAAACAGTCGAATTGAGAACCTCCTCCTTTTTGAAGTCGGTTAAAAATCATGGATAATCATAATGATTCTAGACAGGAGAACATAATATATTATTATGTTTTGTCTGAGGTAGCCAAATAAACAAAAAAATATACAAAAAAAGTAGTTCTCGAATTTTTATTGTTTTTAAAACTAATCTTAAAGTATAGTAACGCACCGTCGTCCATTCGAATATTATTAAAATGATACTTATTAACATATTGATTGACAATTATTAACTCATAAAACAGCTGGAGCTTCGTATTTACAGCGCTTTACACTATTAAGCTGTGAAACTATTAATAATAAATGTCAGCCATTTTGATTTCAGAAATAGAAAATAATAATTTATTGTTAAATAAAATAAAACCAGGCGTCGCGACACTGTTTAGAATTTTTTAATAAAAATACCTCATTAGTTTCTTTGATTGCAGTAGCAGATAACATTTATTAATTGGTAGCTTCAAACTTACACACTAGATCTTTATTTTATTTATCTAGCAATGGCAATAACATTGCCGTATGAGAATCGATAGCAAAAACTTCAAACATTTTTGGCCCAAAAATTCAGCTGCGCGAACTCCGCTCACCGAGGCAGTCATCACATCATCAAGTGCACAGGTGACAAGGCTTATTGAAGCCATCAAATGAGAAGGGTATTGTTAGAGCGCTCCCTCACCGGGAGCATTCGCCAAGATTCGATTTGGAGCATTATCTACTTTTATTATCATTACCTCGGTTGACCTTACTTACTGATGTTTAGTATTTTGATCTAACGGAGCGACGCGCGCTTTACTTGTGGTTAAGCGCAGGAGCTCTAGGTACCGTCCGAGACAATGGCAAAGTCGGATGAGTTTGTGTGTGTTATGTGCTGACGCTACTCGTCTTCACGCTCACATTCACAGCGTGCTTGTACGACACTTGGTTATCACAAGTAAAGAGCGCGTCGCTTCGTGAGATAAAAATACTGTAATGCTCGAATCTGAACTGTTACATTACAGACAAGTACTCCCGATGAGGGAACGCCTTTGAGTTCTATGATTGTAGTAGACCCCGACAGCTAGGAAATAACTTTTCAGTGCGATGGTAGGTACATCACCCTCCTGAGTCTTGTCCATATCCTAATTTATTTAGCTTCGGCCTAGCACGTCTTTTTCCACACATTTTCTAATAGCTCTCATCTTAGTAATCGTTCATACTCTTTCTAAACATGTATTAACACCGTTTATCGTTTCTTTTGTCTTCCCCTACCTTTTCTATTTAGACTCAAAACTAGCCTCAACTCAGCTTACCGCAGCCCACTGCTGGACATAAGCCTCTTCCAAGCTGCGCCACAACACCCGAACCTCCGCCTTTCGCATCCAGTCTGCCCCAGAAACCTTTTTAAAAGTTACCTCATTTTGTGGCTATCTTCCTTATTTCTCCGCATCAGATGTCCATTTTCAATGACATGGTTGGGACTAATAATTTTTATATAAGCGTCTTGTGGCCTTTTGACCCTTTTCAACCATGCCATTCCTGGACTGGACAATATGAAAATCCCAACACTAGTGTGAGCTTGCATAAATAAAATGTATTTCATTAAAAAGTTCGGTATGGTAACAAAAAGTTATTAGAATTCAGTATGTGTGGAATTTGTCCAACACACGCGTGTATTCCCATTGTTTTTTTTTTTAAGCTACTCAACTGTCTCTATGTTTTCCCACTAAGTTGATGTTTTATTTTGATTCCTTTGTCTCTTTATTTTTTTATTTCTCTCACTTGCCTAAACTGCATTTAGTTGCCATTGGCATAGTAGGTAATAATCTTACTTGGATTCTTATGTTTGCCAAATGTTTGACAGGCAACATCTGAAATGGTGCTAGACCAGATAAGGTTATATTGGTTTTCACTCCAGAGGAAATCTCTTGACAAAAGTTTTGAGTATAATATATGTGGAGAGTATAAGAGTAGAATAAAACCAAAGAAACGATGCATGGATTGTGAGAAATATGATATGGCTAGAAAGGGGGTGACTACCGAGGTGATAACTAATAAAGAAGTATGGAAGCTAAATTGGAATTTGGGCAAGAGAATGATAATGGTTCAGTCTGGGTGCAGAGTAAAGGTTTAAAAAAAAAACACCAATATGAGGCAGATAATTATTCCACAATAAATACTTCTAGAAACACTAATAGACCAATCAATTGCTTTCCATCAATTTAAAAAGTGGATAGTTGTATGTCCGTGTCAACTCGCGGCAAGGTCGTTCTCCATAGAAACAAGTTCCAAAGGAATCTCTGGACATCCAGCTATAAATCAGAAAGAATAGACATCGTAGTTACCAAACGCGTGTTTGAAAACATCAATATTATTTACGACACGATCATTAGGTGAACGAAAAAAACCAGCTTCGTCAGTCAATTTGGCTTCCTCGTTGATTTATTGAGGAGAATTTTATATCGAGAATTGTATGTTCTGTAGTTTGGTCGTCACAATGTGGAGATGATTCTTTATTGCCTGGTACAATAAAGATACGATCGATGAAATTGTTGACAAGATCGTAAAATGTCCTATAGAATTTTTGCTGATAATAAATGGGGAAAATGCTGATTTAATTAATCTATTTTTGGTAACTGTTGGAGACTCGCTTCCGTTTGCAAATATGATATTAAGCATTTCATCAAGCTATCCTATCCTATACTATTAAATGAGCAATATTTGTGTATTATATATATATATATTTGTAATCACGTTCTCGAAAACGGCTCTAACGATTTCGATGAAAGTTGCAATATGGGGGTTTACGGGGGCGAAACATCGATCTAGCTAAGTCTCATATCTGGGATAATTCGTTTTCTCCGTATTTTCACCCGCGCCGAGCTCGGTCGCCCAAAGTTTAGAACAAAATGGCTACCTTAGAATAATGACATGGCAGCATGGAATCAGTATGAACTATCCTATACTATTAAAATTAGCATTCTCTACTTTCACCCGAGCAAAGCTCGGTCGACCAGATAGTTGGAATAATGGGTATCACCACTAGAAAATTAGAAGGATCAAAATGCGACAATTCTTAGGTCAAAACTCCTAAGAAAGAGTATAGATTATTAGAAAAATCTTTTATAGGACCAGGTAAGTTGTCAAGAAAAACAACAGTGCTGGTTGTCTCCTATCTGGGCTGGCTTGGGCAGTGGTTAGGTTAGGTTATTAGAAGTAATTAACTAACTTTAAAAAAATATGAAGGCGAGGAATGCAGAAAACCTTTAATTCACCATTTCTATAATTATGATTGAGCAAGCGTATATCCCCAGTCATCTCAAAACCATGTTGAACACACTTTACTTCAGCGCATGTTGACCTCTTGACCTCAGTTTAGCCTTCCTTACTGCGATTTATAATTTTACGTATAGGTAAATATAAATACTCAATCAATGACATGTAGATAATTTTGAAGCAGATTAAGCCCAATAACTCGGAAATATTTCGGTTTTTACGGAATGTCATTGAGAGAAAAGTTGCTTACTTACAAGAGTCTGATCCGTGATGGGTCACACTATTAACAAAGAAAGCTATTTTTTTATCGACTTCAAATAGGAGGAGGTTGTCAATTCGAATCTTAATTTTAAAAAAAATGTTGTTATTTTTGTATACCGGTCGCATTTGGGTAGACTACGTAAGTACACAAATTCAACCCAAAGCTAGCTTGTTAGATTTCTGGTTTTAATTTCAAGGACGGTCAATATATTATTACATGTTTCAATGTCAAAAAAATAAATTAAAAAATACATTTTATTTCGGATAACACTAAAAGATCCATAAATTGTCTGTAACATGTTTGCAGTTACAATACTATTGAAGTCTTCGGTCAACTGGACCCGCTCGCTACTGGACTTGCGGGTCCACTTGACCACATAATTTGTTAGTAACTTAAACTAAAGTCGAATTTTTGCGAAGATCACCCAACAACTAGACACAACTAGAAATGGTAATGGTGACAATGGCAAATTGCAAAAAAAATACAGATAGATATATATATATATATATAATATAATAAATAATATAATTATTGTTAAATTGCCTTATTATGGCGGAGGAAGAATCTGCCGCCACAGCCTTCAGGATACTATTGTGACTGCCTCTTATTCTTCTCAGGAGTGAGGCCGATTTTTTGCGAATGTTGGCATGAAATCCGTATATATGGGAACATTTCTGATGCAGTGCCAAAACGAGGCAGTCGCAACAGCATCCTAAAACACAAAATTAAACAAATGCCCTAGTAGCGCAGATATCTAAACTAATGCTTTCTTTCTACATATATGGCTTGAAAGACGTATTTTTAGGCCTCAAGCTTGATGGTTAAAGACTCCATGGACTATGACACGTCAAATCAAAAATCACATTCCGGACCCATGGTACCCCTGGGGGTGCCACGGGAACTTGATTCGGACCCGTGGCACCCCCAGGTCCTCAAATCCATACAACGGTGTACCAGTGGTATTACGGGTCTTAATCAATGCAACAGGCGAAATTGGACGACAAGTGAAATTTATTAATACAACTCTTGTTTTATTTACTTATAATATCAATAACTTAGCAATGAGATTTATCTGTTCTGTTTATAATAATGTACCTACGTGACCTATTTATAATCTTCACGGCTCGCAGTAACACGAGTTATCAAATTATCTCGATGTCTAAAACTAATTGTTGGCATCTTAATTTAATTGGAAACTATTGGTGATTTAAAACATTTTAGAGGTTAGGAACAGGGTGTAAAGTTTACTCGTCCTCTATAGAAAATGGAGGATCCTCCGGCCAGATGGGTGTTGTCGCTGGTGGGCTACTGCCCAACGATTGGTGTCGGTAAGTCATTTATATGCAGTTCGCGCGGTAAATTCTGCTTGCGCGATGCACAATTTCAAGTGACGTCAGTGTGATGTACACATCAATTTGATGACACAAAATGATTTTTTTAAATAAGCATCGCTTATAATCTTGTTTATTTTGTAAGCGTGTATTGTATGAATATACGCCTTAACCTCGCCAACCTTATTCTATGAATGAAAATAAAGAATCATAGCTTTCTTTCAGTAGATTCTGCTTAGAGCTTACCCCATTGAAAAAACGCGTGAGTTTATTCAGGTATGTACTTATTTCCTCATGGCTAAAACTAGATTTCAAGTAAACAATGTCAAATGGCAAGGTAACGTTTGTGTTATCTTGAACTTATAAACTTGTTTTCACTATCTATTATATACTTCTATATGACATGCACTTTGTACCAATATTGAACTTTTGATCTTGTGTGAACATAAAACTTACTATTTTCATCTTAAAACATGATAAAGATAAAGATATTTTATTTTGCAAATACAAGTAAGGTTTTGCAGGTACACGTCAAGGTGTTACATAATATAAATACAGAAACAGCCATATTTTGCCAATTACAAGGCATGCAAAAGTAAAGAGCTTAGGTACAATTAAAATACATATTTCCTAATAATACATAATAATATTCTAATTCATAATTCAAAAAAAAAAAAAAAAAAATAATCAGTCAATAATAAAATTAATGTCACAATTTCTAATATGCAATATATAAAATAGTCAAACAACTTCTTTCTCCAATAAAAAATCTTCAACCCTATAATAAACTTTGTCTACTAACAAATTTCTAAGCCTTCTTTTTAATAATGTAAAATTATAGTCCTTCCAACAACTTGGTATTTTGTTGTATATCACCGGTGCCGTGAACATGATTTTAAGATTAAAATAATAAAGTAATAAACACATTAGGCTAAGCGTATGCTGAGACGTAGGTGACGCAGGTCTACGCAGCGCAGAGCAGATAGATTTTGTAATGCTTGAACGTACTGACAGCTGCGTACGCTGCGGCGCAGGCACGTGCGACGCAGACATGTGTCTGTTTTGCTCTGGGTCTCGTTGTAGAGCCGGTACAGATATCTGCGCGACGCGTGCAGGTCGTCACTTGTTTTATTGCTGAGACGCAGGTAACGCAGCGCAGCCTTCTATTGTTTGTACTAGCTAGGACGCGAATGTGTCTGTGTCAAGATCCCGTCACGAGAAGCTATACATTTTGTAAATACAAAACTTCTACTAAGTTACGAAGCGAAACAAATAATCCCAAATTCAATCTACTCAAAGTAACATACGTGTTATACGAAACTAACGAGCAATTTTACTTGGTCGGGTTATATTTTGGCTAGTCGTCTAATGTTTTATGGTACTGGAACTCAGACGCGTTCAGTACCACAAAACATTAGATGACAGCGCTTTATAGCTTTTCGTGACGGGGACTTTAGCTGCGTCGCAGCATGCGCCCGGCGTGTGTCTGCCTCGCCTGCCCTACCCTGCAAAATCTGTACTGTGCTGTGCTGCGTCACCTGCGTCTCAGCATACGCTTAGCCTTATACTGACTTTAATGATATTAAATATATAATATTTTTTGATAGTAGAGTTGCTTAAGGCTTACAAACTGGTTTCTAAGGGATCAAAATCTGGGACAAAAACAGGTTTTCCTAATATAATTAAGACACCTTATTTACGATAAGGAAAACGTCTTGAGGAAATCTGTACCTACTTAATTAACAACTTACCGTGTGCAAGTCTGGGTAAGGATCGTTGTCCTGCAGTGGGACAATAACAAGCTCATATGGGCTTGCTTGACCTTCACATCCTCTGGGACAATCAAGCTTTCAAGGATTTTCTCATTATTGAAAAGTCATCCTCGTCATGACTGCCTCATTGCTCTAGTGGTCGCAAGCGCATGTAATCCAGGGATCGATTCCCAGGTCGGGCAAAGTGTTGGGTTGTCCATCTGGAATTTCTCAGTGGCAGCCTGGGGTCTGGATTTGTATCCGGTTGATGGCAATAGGCTCACCTCCTAATACATGGGACTTAAACATAACAGGCAAAATCTGGGTGTACTATGACATACAGATCAACGGTACCTTATTCGAACAGCCGGTATATTCTGAAACTAGTGAGTTTGAAGTGAATTGTCATCCTATCTGCTACTAGGGATTGACAGTTCACTTGAAGTAAATTTCATCAAGGTTTCACGGTGAGATTTTTGTAGATTACTAGTAGCACTACAGATATTCCGTAATGGGTATGTAAATGAAAAGTTTCTCAATTTGATTCATAGTGCACAACAGTGTAGATCCCCGCTAGTAATATTTCCCCCAGCCTTGTGGAGCTTGAGGCCGTTATTGTTAATGCACAGTCTTTAAAACGGATGACAAATTGGTATAAAGGATAAACATGAGTGATCTCACTAGTCGTGCACGAGACTCCGTTCACGTGTGTAGGTTTTTTTTTTCTAGGGTAATATAATAACGTACCTTACTCTATTTATTATCTTCTTGAGGTAACAAATAACTGCTACTATTATTTTTATTAAAATCGGTTAAGTATTTCAGGCATAAAACATAAAACCATACCAAATTTAGAGACTGATTCACTTTCGCATTCAAAATATTAGTAGGAATTACCCAAGAAAATTCCAATCTACCTTTCGACTTTCGTGTTGAATATACCTACGCGCGCTCTTTCGCGGAATATTATATCACAGTAAAGCTTGAATCGCTGACCTCTACTTAAGCAGCAAGAATGTGGCAATACATGGTCAATAAAAACATAACAACAGACGAACGAGAAAGAAATAAAAAAAATTGCCAATTTGGCGACAGCTTCTCCTTTTAGTAAAAATACTTCACGGATCTATGAGAACATTTATGGAAATAAAAAAGTTTGTTTACATTTAAAGTGATGAATCACATGTAAATCCCAAGTACGCATTCCAACGCTGCCTGCGACCTTCATTAGGCTGCTTACACACCTTACGACTGGCGTAGCTATTTAAATTTAAGTCGTTAATTTTGTCTGTAAATAATGATCTTTTGTCGTATTCGTATGCTGATTATTGTAAATGTCTTTGAACTCTGGAAATATGAAAAGTGTTAATAGATTCCTTGTGTTTTAGATTCCTTATGTCTGACTTAAACATTGTAAAGACTCTTTCATTTTTAACACTAAAACTAGGCTCATCATGATTGTTTCGCAGGTAAAGCTACTCATTTTTGGTGATTTATTAATAGCATTTTTACAATTTATTTTTGATAAAATGGTAGGAAGTAAAATTGTAACGGTTAGGTAACACAACTCTGTTATCACAGTATGCAATACTTATATTGCGTTATTTTAATCGTAAACTAGAAGTAGCTGTTGTTTATTTCACACCATTATACTGTCGTATGCATTAAAAAACACATTTTTCTTCAAACAATTTAACAAAACTTGAAATAGGTCTCATCATATCATTTTTCAAATGATTAAAGATGCTTACTTTTATAATAGTTAAAGTGAGTTTTCTTTTTAAAGTGTATTTTAAATAGACATTGACTACACGATTTTAATATAGGTACAGTGCCAATCGCGAAACCAACTTTTCACAATTGCGAATTTCAGAATAGTTAATTCTGAAATTCGCAATTGTGAAAAGTCAAACTCAAACTCAAACAAAACAGGTTATTATTTTTATGTTGCTGAGATAAAAGTAAATAATCGCATAAATTATCTAAAATCGTAAGTGTGTAAGCGGTTGTTATGGAACAAAAACAAGATCATGGCCGGCGGGCGGTCATTCGGACTCTCGGATAGCTCGAAACTACACATAAATAGCGGTGTGATACTAGTCATGCCAAACGTGAATTAAATAATATAAAATATTGTATATAACTAAATAGATCTACTTAGTCGCTGAGCGAATTTCGGTCGTTTCTAGCATTTATATCTCATTAAGTTGGACTTTTTCGCACAAAATGGTGTCAAAAATTTTACTACTTGCCTTAATTGTTGGTACCGCGAGTGCAGCAACGTGGTTAGGCAGACTTCCCGAGAAACCGAGTGAATTAGGTGTGTTTTGTTTTTGTTATTTTTTTTTCTCCTTTTTTGACATAAGTAGCAACAACATCCTGTTGGCTTGTTAACTTGTTTTTAGACTATAATTAATTTGTGTTCATGTTAATTTATTTTGTTGTAAATATCGTTTGCCTCAATATGACGACACAGCTATACAAAATATACAATATAAACGGAAGTAAACAGTGAAGATATTAAATAAAACATAAAAATAACATCACGCCTGTAATTCCCGAAGGGTTAGGCAGAGGTGTCCCTATAGTACACCCACATTTCGCCAGGTATATTTAAGCCCCATATAATAGGGGGCCGGGCACAAATCCAGACTCCAGTCTGCTATTGAGCAATTCCAGACGGAAATTAAATAAATAAAAAATAATACTCACTCTCTTTTGTACTGTCAGCTATAAAATTACAATTTATGAATAAAAAAAATAACAAATAAATAACCTTCAAGTTAAGTACATAAACTTATCACGAGGCAATGATAGCTATATTATTAATCTAATAATAATTAATATACCTACTCAAGAAATGAGTTGAGATTGAGCAAAATATTTTATCGTGTCAACATGTTGTGTTAAACGAAACTAAATTAAAACCAGAATTTTTATGATGACGCAAATACTATTTTTTCTTTTTGTTTTGGGACAACCCTGAATTTAAATTGTATTTTAGCGTGCGACATCAACCGGCTTAATAAAAAGACTGGTTTCCTTTTAATCGACTTATAAATAAAAATGTTACGTCTTAGTTTTTTGATTAACTGTTTCTAAAAGAGAGCTCTACACTATCTACACTAATACTATAAATATAATTATATAATATATATATTATATATAATTGTTGTAATGAATAAACTCAAAAACAACTAGACCGATTTAAACAAATCTTCCACCAGTAGTATGCTATATTATCATTGAGTCAATTTATTCATCTCACCCGCATAGGTCTCGACCCGTGGTAGCGTCGGGACGGAATTATCCTGGGTCCTAACCCAGGACATGGTCTATCAAAGTGCCAAAGTCTCATCCAGATTTGCGTAACAGGCAATCAAACAAATAAAAAAAACAAACACATTCGTATTATATCTAAAATTGTACAGGATATTTATTAGGATAGGAGAACTAAATATTATAATACTCATATAACACACACACTACACACCCTCACTCTTCACACCCTCACCCATTCTTACATATATCACAATTACACGCGCGATCTGGCCCTTTTCTATGCATAATGCTCATTTATTTGCAAATCATTTGGTCATTCATTCATTCATTAATTTCATTTTGTATAATTTTAAGTTACCCATTAATTTTTAGTTTTGCATGTTTAAATTGTCCACGTTTCAATTGCATAATAATGACAAGTGGAAGCGCGGAGTCTCCTAACACAAGCAATTCCTTGCTTAAAAGGTGATCTCCAATAATCTGTATCGTAATGCCCTATGAAATTGAAATAAACATTTTTATATTTTTTTTATATTTATATTAAGAAATCACGCGGGCGAGACTGTTGCCGGAAACAAGTCAGGCATAATATACCTACAAATATTATTTTGATCAGGTACCACAGTCTTAGATTAGTAAACAATAATATGCAACATAAATAATCCAACATAACATCGATTCCTCAACATTTTCAAATAAGCGAACTTGTATTCGCACTAACAACTATAAAAAAATTTAGTACCTAAGAATATTTTTAGAATAGAATATTGTTTATTGTTGTTGTAGGTGGTTAACAAATATAGTGGGCCAAAATTAAAAAAAAAACGGTTGAGCGTTACAGTAGTCACATATGATGTGTCTGACATTTTGGCTGACAGTACAAACCCCTCGGAAAATGGGTTGGTACCACCTAACGGCCAACTCCAGCACCGCACGCGCTCATTGGTCTAATCAAATAGCGCGCGCTTCCCCGGCTTCCCGTTACGCACTTCCGTCCCATTTCACAAAATCACGCCCACATATTGTAGGAAAGCGAGAAGGAAGAGGTTACATATCAAAAAACGTATCTCTACAACCTATGTACCATCGAAAAAGTTCATATCTAACCAGTTTCAAAACAAAATCCCGTGAACACGATGACCACATCTGTTACCGGCCCGGTTCTATAGCCGCCGAGCGCTGCAAGCAAGAATAGTGCTTACGGTGGTTAGGTATGAACTTCTTCGATGGTACACACAATAATAAGAAAATATAAAAATAATATTCTAACATAGATAGGATAGGATAAACAAAAAGCTAAACTATGTACAAAGAACTAATGAATTTTCATTATACTTACAGCTCACAAAGATGGCTGTTATATTGAAGAAATAAACGACGTGGTTCCCTTCAACACTGACCTCAGTCCGCAGGGATATTGCTATACAATATACTGCTCAACCAGCATGATTGACTATGCCTCGTAAGTAAAATTATTTACTATTGATAAGCTTGCAGCTTGACTGTCAGTTGGTCTAGTGGTCGAAAGCGCTACTGCTGAGCAAGAGGTCTTGGGTTCGATTCCCAGGTCAAGCAAAGTGTTATTGGGTTTTTCCATTTGGAATTTCTCAATCTGGATTAGTGTCCGGTTGATGGCAATAGGCGTGCCCCCTATTACATGGGGCTATTAGATACACTTCTGCCTAACCGAGGATTACAGGTCATGTTAAGTTATGATAAGCTTGTAATTTTTCTTGTTAATAATTGCAATCCATTGCTTAGCAGCCAAAGCCATGCAAACGATTAGCACCTGTGAGCCCTCATCCATGTGTAGAGCTTGGGGCTATAACAAATTTGGTCCTTAGAGTCTTAATACTTAGCGTCCGAGTGACAAAATCCAGTTGTAAAATTTAAACTTTATCTTGTATTAATACTGGAAGATTTCTGTAAAAGAAAACAGTTTTTTTTTTCTAGTGTGTATGTATGGAACCATTGATCGGCGACAGAAAAATAAATAAAACTAATCAAATCTATTTTTTCCAGATGTGGCGTCATGTCTACTGATGATCCAAAATGCCACGTCACTGAAGAAGATCTGAGCAAACCTCACCCATTATGCTGCCCAAACATCAAGTGTGATCTCGATAATAATCTGTTCTAAATAAGTTACTGTTAGAATTTTAGGTTAAGTTAAAAATCGTGTTAAAATCCTGGCGTTATTGATACTTGTAATTTGAATGTGTTATAAATAAAGAAAGGGGATTGGGTTTTGGTAAAAATTCATATGTGCCATTATTACATATTTATCGAATACAGTAAATAGACAAGAAAAAAAAAACGCGAAAATAAAATAAATTTTCGAACAAATGAAAAGAATTAGCGAAAGTGTGTTTCAATAATGCCATGGTTTTAACATCACGATGTCTAGAGTCATTTATGACGAATAGATAGAGTTCCTTTTCAAAGAGTTTGTGTCCAAACTCTAGAAGCTATCTTGCCACCAAATTGTTGATTTAATTTATTTTTATTGAATTAGAAATTACTTTAATTATTGTGAGTGTTTTATTTTTGGTAAAAAGTTATTGGAATTTGCATCCTGCATTATTGCGGTCAAAAGATTCTAAATGCAGTTGAGCAACTCTCACTAAAACGATTTATTGATCGAATATATTATTATTTCACAGTTACGTTAATAATATAAGAACAACTCTAGAAATGAAAGTGTGATCTCTAGCGATGTGTGACCTATTATCCCACAAATAATAAGCAATTAACTGCTTTTTTTTGTTTATTAAATTTTTAATATTATACATTATTAAATTATGTATTAATAAAAGCAATTTAACTTATTCATGGGTAAAGTGCTACAAGGATCTTTTAGCGCTGATGACGTTGACAAGGGGGGCGCTGTCGGAAAACATTTTGTGTGATTGTTTTATGAAAATAAATGTAACTGAAAAACAAGATGACGGCGTTAGTTTCGATTTTGGCCACGCACCAATAGATTCTTTTACAGTAAGTAGTAGTACATTTTTATGTAGATTGGTTCTTGAGGTTATTTACTATTCAAACTTCAGGAGTTATCTACGTTTCTAGAGCATAACCTTTTTTTTTTTTTTGCGGGTGGGAATTTATCAAATAACTTCTCCCGCTCTGGGCGAAGCGGGAGGGCGTGTCAGACTCTTACTGACTAAAACCCACCCGTGTTCCTTCAGTTGCCTGTATATTGCCAGGGCAGGCATCGGTCCTAGCGGACCCCTTCCGTTGTGCTGACATCTCTTTGAGGCGCGCGTGGAACACAACGCGCCGTCGACCCGGGCCTGGTCCTTATCGGACGGCGAGCTTTCTAGAGCATACCCTAGAAACGTAAATAAATCCTTTTCTCAGAGAATGTTTCGAAATTGAAAGGTTACAATCAGTTGGCAAACCTTTTTATAACTACAGAAGATAGCATCACGCCTGTATTACCTGCAGGTGGGTTGAGCAGAGGTGGTTAGAATACACACATTCCACCAGTTACGTTTAAGTCCCATAGTTATAATAGATATAATAGGGTCGGCCTATTGCAATTAACCGGGCATATAACCAAACTTCGGATTGCTACTGATTTTTGATAGAAATACTCGCCCAACCTGGAAATCGAACCTAGGACTACCACCGTTATCGTTAGATTAAGGGCAATAGCGCACTAGTGGCCAGGCCGCAGCGGCCACGTCAATATCGTTGTCGATCGAATTCGGTGCGCGTGTTCCATGGCGATTCCAGCCTATTGTATCTTTAGAGACATGAGCAACAGGGTGTTAAGTTCACTCATCCTCTACGGAAAAATGAGGATCCTCCGACCAGACGGGTGTCTTGTCTGGACGGCAACTGCCCAACGATTGATGTCGGTCAAGTTATATATAAGGTGTTCGCGCGGTAAACTCTAATTGCGCGATGCAGGATTTGTGTGACGTCAGGTCTTTGATGCGTGGCATGTGGCGATGTAGATGTTGCCACATATCGATCTCACTGGCCGCTGCGACCTGGTCGCTGCGGCCGTTGCGGTTAACGAGGCAGTTAGTCAGTCTAAGCAACTATCGAAGTGTATTATAGTTAGTTGGTCATAGTCCATTCTTGATAGGACAGCTTATTGCGAAACCTTTTTTATCAACAAGAAATGGCAATTGGCATGAAAGCCAGTAGAGTTCTGCAAGGATCATTTGGCGCCTGAGTGACATTGACAGGTTTTTAGGTCAAGATTTGTGTTTTTTTAAATTATTTATTTTCACTTCAAGACACACACATCTGTTTAGCCCTGTGTAGACGAAGAATTTATAAGCAATCAAGTTAACCTCTGCCATCTCCTTCAATGATAACAAGCGTGAGGCTGAGAATATACCACTGATTAAACCGAATGTACTAATTTAAAACGGCATGTCATAATTTAAAATAATGTTTCTCGCTGCATCAGACCGTGAACACAGTAATTAAGATTTATGAAAATTAACACACTGGCGACTTGCTCACTTACAAACCAACATGGAAACAAAAATTAAATTACACATAACTCGAAGTAGCGTTCAGTTCAATAGACCGTAAAGTACGGAGTCTAGAAAAGTAAATAAAACGTTTAACGTGGGAGAAAATGTATGCTCTCTGTAAATATTCAAATGAGTGCTAAATAAAACGAAATCTCTTACAAAAACAAAATCCGGGAAACCACATTTTACACGTCGTAAATACGTCAATTTATTTTAGTTTTTATCGTTTTATTGTCAAAATAAAAATCGCATAATCGCAGGGGAAGTCGCGCGTGTGTAGATTGAGAATTTGAATAATTGCAAGATGTCAGCCATCAAGCTTCATTAAGATTCGTTCAAAGTTTATTGCTGTGTTAAATAATATTTGTTGTTTCTATTACCATTTCGAAAATCATTATGAATATTTGTGGAGATAGAATAATGGTTTTAAATATTTTAGTTTTTGTACTAATTGTTGGTACAAATGCTATTACTTGGAGTAGTAAGTTACCGAAGACACCAAAGGAATTTGGTCAGTGTTATTTTGGTGCTTAATATTCTACTCTCTTCCACGCCTTTTCGAAAAACTCTTCCACACAATCTTATTCTTTTCGAGTGGTTAGTGACTAACCTGGTTTCAGAGTTTTAAAGCCGCCCATGGGTATCTGACTTGGCTTCACATGCCGTCGAGAAATATCTCTCAGGCATGCCGGTTTCCTAACGATGTTTTCCTTCATCGGTTTTAAAGCAAGTGATAATCCTCACGATGTTTTCCTTCACCGTTTTTGAAGCAAGTGATAATTAAACAATACGCACATGAAGCCGACAAGTCAGAGGTGCGTGCCCTGGGTTCAAACTCGAGACCTACTTGGAAGTCTGACGGTCACACGACTACGCTACCACTGCAAAACATTGACCTAGAACAATCCATCAGTTTGGTTTGGAATTCCAGATGGCTCAAGCTGTGGAAAATCTTTTCTGTATTTTGATGGCGTTGATCAGGCCAGGAAACTTGACGCATTATAGGAGATCGTACGGTATCCCCTTAGCATCCCGACAACCATCGCACTCTGCTGTCATCGCAGTTTTGTTACATTGATGGCCATCTGGATTTCACTCTATACAGCTTAGGGCAACGGACCGTTCCCTAAGCTTTGGAGTTGCTTATATAACCTACACCGTCCAACTGCTAGGCAAAGAGTCTTCCTCTTATTTTTCCATTTCTCTTTAACTGTTGTCTTCTCCAGCCAATCAGTAAAGAGCGCGAGCGTTTCTTAGGCCTGCCTCGATGACGACTCCCGTCTTTAGGCACCTAAACCCGTCTCTAGGCAGACAAAAAATTGATCTTTGTCCTGATGTATGCTGTAAGCATCCTATACCTAGCCTTGTAGTCACGAGCTACAGTCAAGCGACACGCTTTTTGCGACGGCGACTGCGGAGATAACAAATGAAAGAAGTTCACGACTCAGTGAGACGCGACTTGCGGAGCGACAGACGGAAACAGGTGACGCACGCGCCGGTCGCTTGACGCAAGTCACGTCGCAAGTTGCATCTTTTGAGGCCGTTAATGAAGCCTGTATTTTCTGATATAAGAAAGTGTATTTCCTTACCAAGCTTGAATATAATTTTTAGGTAATAAAACGGGATGCTATGTCAGGGAAGTTAACGACGTGATACCCTTCAGCGAATCTATCAACGCTTTGGGATATTGTTATTTGATTCATTGCACATTTAAACAGATCCATTACGTTTCGTAAGTAATAAATTAAATATATTTTGTAAATAATATTAATGATTTTATCCACCTGTTTTTATTCTATACTAATTTGCCAAACTGAACCGGGTTTTGCAAAGAGTTGCTTTTAACTTAATATCTGAAACCCAAGGGTAAAAAGTGTGAGCTTCGGCAATCATCGTCTACCTTCGGAAATACGACAAAAACTATTCTAAACTTTTGAAAAACAAATGATGAGTTGCGACCAGAAAAGATAACCCAACCGAGATAAAGTTTCATACAAACGCGCAATGATAAGTGCACTACTACAAAGCGCAGCAGTACAAAATATATAAACCTTGCCTCTGTCAGGAGTTACTCGTCCCCCCTGACCCTTGCTCGACAACGATGCGCCAGCCCGCGTTGATGCTGAGCCAGTAGCTTTAAACTCCCCTATTAATAATAATATATCATTGATCCAGCCTGTCCCATCTTGCTGTCCTCCCCTCAGCGACGCCCTAGGCCGAGGTTCGTACCCACAGCGGTGCCCTAAGCGAGCGTTCACCTAGCTTTAATTTAGAATAGTTTTATTGCCCCTGGCTGGAGGCATTGAGTGTAGAAGCTTAAGGCAGCCACAGGAAAGCCCGGTTAAGCAGCTACGACCTTAGTGGTCACCTACGGGATGCCCTAGTTAAAAAAAAAAAAAGGAGTTACTCGACTCGACGTTGAGTTGCTGAGCGATCCACTCCCTCTCACAGAGACGAGGCCTGTGTCCTAGCAGTGGGAACACTATAGACTGATTTTGGTTATGCTTGTTTTTCTAGATGCGGTGTTACGTCTTCAGATCATGATAAATGTTTGGTCACTGAAGCAAAGATTAATGAACCTTATCCCAGATGCTGTCCAATGGTTAAGTGTTTCGAAAACCACCTCCCTTGGGTAGACAGAAAGCTTGAAACATCGAGGAGAAATTCATAAAGATAAGGAATTTGAAGACTATAAATGGTGTTTCTATTCAAGAAAAGTTACTACACAATTTAATTATATAATACAATTAATGAATTAAAACAATTTTCAATGTAAGGAGTTTTGACCATTTTTTTTACAAAAGGTACCCGAAGAGTTCTAATGTTAGAGCACTGATAGTTGAAATTTGAGTTTTTTATCTTATTAACTCCCTTTAACCTATCATTTTTGTTTTAAAAATTCACTGTTAGCAACTAAATCAGTATGAGCTGGCTTTATATTTTATTGAAATTCCGTACTATGGCTAGGTTTGCTCAAGTTCAAAGTGTAACCATCGAACGAGCCGTCGACCGTATCTGTAGTACATCCACATATCGCTAGTTATCTACATAAATATAATTAAAAAAGTGGAAATATTTGTATTTTTGTTTGTAATGAATAAAGTCAAGAACTACTAGACCGATTTAAAAAATATAATTTTTAACATATAGCATACATGCTATATTATCACTGAATAATACAGGCTAGGTAATACGGGTTGATATTCGCAACTCCACGTCAATGCGCGTATTTTGCGTACGGGTGATAAAATCAGTTATTCGATCCACCCCAGCTCCTCAAAGAAGGCCAGCAACACCTTTGGTGTCACTGACAATCTCACGTAGGGTATCTGGGTTACCGAAGTACTTTGCCCTGTATGTGGCGACCACCGGGCAATATATAACAGCACATGTGCTGCTGTCTCGTTGTCCTCTATGCAGGCTCTGCACAGCGGACTGTCTGACTCCTATGACAAAGAGGTGTTTATTAACCCATAACCAGTTACAGCTGTTGTTTCGTTAGTCGGCGAAATTTTTTTTTTAAGGTGGCCATCTATTGCATGGCGTGCCTCCTTAGCCTGCCTGCACTCTCCGTGTTCCAACCATAGTCTGTGATGTTGGTCCCTGGTTCGTACGTAGGTACCTGAAGGGGAGTGGCGCGATGGGTTCAGACCCCACTGGTCTCATGCTCGACCCCCTTCTTGTAAGTTCGTCGGCTACGTGTGTCCTTTGATCCATTGAGACTACCCACCTTAATATAGGCTATTATTTATAAATATATAAACGTATGAGGACCAGGAGGATCCTCAGAGAGAAAGGTTAAGTTAGTTGCCCATTCAAATTGTTGCGTATTAGGTTCCTATGGAGAAGAAAGGGCAGGAAACTCCATGGACACTCTATTAAATTATATTTTCACAAAATATTAACAACAGATTTGATGGTATCGAGCTAACAAACAAATTACGATACAAAGTGCCTATAACTGATTTCCAACAGGGGGGCGCGTGCCCAACTGTTTCACACAAACATGTTCAAGACTAAACGCTGGGGAACGCGAACCTCTTCGTCATCTTTTTGAGACATATAACACTCATTTTATGGAACTTGACATATTCAATATAATATATATACGATTTTTATTATACTAAATTATGTTTGTTACCTTAGTTTAAGAATTTTCTGTAGCATGTAACTGTTTTTTGTCCCTAATCAATCAAATAAAATATTGCAGAGAACGATGTAAAAAGATGTACACGTACGTTAAAAGGGTGCAGAGTAAAAATAATGTTATTAAAGCTTCTACGAGTAAATGCCGTTAGTATTTGAATGGTATGTACTCGTATAGTACTTCATAATATACCTATGTATGGAAGAAAATTAGTTGAATATCAATCTTTCAGTCGAGCCGTGAACTGAAACCAATGAACTAATCTCTCAATTTTATAATACTGATTTAAGATTAGGAATTAATTGGTTTTAGTCAGGATTTCATTTGTACATTTAAACTTGAAAAGTTCTTAATCCAAAAAAATTACTTCTGTATTTCCAGGTCTCTCTCATAGTTTTTTTAAGAGAGAATGTGTCAAAGAATTCTTTCATTTGTTTTATTAGTCGGTATAGCTAGTGGCGAAATTTTTTTTTCATGATTTTATTTTACCACTTTATCGGCGTGATTTATATGTATACCCATGCCAAATTATAACTTTCTAGTACAAACAGTATCAGCAAAGCCGCGGACAGATAGACAGACGGACATGGCGAAACTATAAGGGTTCCTTGTTTACTACGGAACCCTAAAAACGAATATAACTATGTATTTTCATAATAGTTTTCAATAAATATTTCTGTAGCAGTTATCAACAACTTGTTTTAATCAAATATAACAAGTTTAATTATATAAACAAGTATTATATAATAAACTCCATTCAGTTTATTGCATGAATATTTAATTTGAAAATTAAATACCAAAATGTAATTATTAATACCTAATGAAGCGTAGCGGGGACAGAATAAAAACGAATCATTTCATTTATTAATTTCAAACTTCAAAGACCGAAAACTTTCAAGTTAAAAAATATAATTTGAAATAAAGATGGTGGCTAAAGTGATTGTTTTTGTTTTAATCGTTGGTATAGTACACGCAGTCATGTTCCGGGAGAAATTGCCAAAAATACCTGATCATCTGAGTAAGTTTATAATTATTATGTTAGTACTGATTTTCTTTGCCAGTTCTTTTGACATGCAGAAGCTCACGAACAACACAGATTCATCATCACGTGGATGTCGTGGCGATCCAACTCCTTGACACCACTGAATTAGTGCGAAAAAGGATAAAACCTTTTGTGTCAGTTCAGTGCTGTGTGAGTGTACTTAAAGTGCAGTGCAAGTGCTTACTCAAGAACACGCGAATTAAGTGTCCCCATAGTAGAAAGTGAAGAAGGAAGACGTCAATTTTATATTTACTTAGCAGTTTAAGCTATATTACCTGGACGACCGAGCTCTGCTCTGGTGAAAATAGAGAATGCTCATTTAATAGTACAGAATAGTTCTTACGAGAGAATAATGCTGCCATAATAGTAGGTACTTACTAAGTCCATGCTGCCACGTCATTATTCTAAGGTGTCATTATTCTTGTTCTAAACTTTTGGCGACCGAGCGCTGTTCGGGGGTGAAAATACGGAGAAAACGAATTTTAAGAATAAGAATAATTTAATATTTAATTTTCCCGGAAATGAGACCTAGCTAGATCGGTTTTTCGCTCCCGTAAACCCCTGTATTGCAACTTTCATCGAAATCGTTAGAGCCGTTTTCTAGAACGTGATTACAAATATATATATTATATACAAATATTGCCCTTTTAGTATAGGATTTAAATAACTTATGAGCGAATAGGCTAGATTGTATTGTGAATAAAGTATCACCAACCGGGATACTTTATAGAAGGAAAAAGAAAAAAAAGTTCTATGGACGTCATCACTTACCCCGTAAACACGTATAATGTGACGTGTGTCAAAAAAAAAACAAAATTGACATGACATCACAACAATATTTTACTGTTAAAGTATTAAAATTACATATAAAAAAACCTACAAAAATATCGGATTATCGGATTGTCGCCTGTTGCCTGTCATCTGTCACTCTTTAACCGACTTCCAAAAAGGAGGAGTCCGCCGATTTCTCCGTCAATTGTGGACCGATTTTGATAAAAAAAAATTGTATGAAAGGGTACGCTCCCAAATTGGTCCCATATAAATTTAATTAACTTTGCTTGGATAGTTTTTGAGTAAGCTTCAATAACTTTCCCACTTAGTATATGTGAATGATAATATTATGATAACTTCCTGCCACTGTTATTTACATAGCAGGTAGTGGTATTACAATTTTTGTGGGATACGTACCACAATAATTTTGGAAGTCGGTTTCTTTGGTTTACAATTTTCGTTTTTTGCCACCGACTTCCAAAATTAAAGTTATTTTTCACTTTGTAGTGTTGTTTTTTGGAAGTCGGTTGTTTTTTTTGCATGTGCGCCCCCCTCCCGGCCCCCATGCACTCTACACGAGACCTAAACTAGTGAAACTGATCAAGAGCTCAAAAATCTGACCGTATTCTATCTAACACACCGGATCTACTGATACAAAAGAATGCCCAATTTAGAGGTCGACAAAGCAAAACATTTGGATACAAAGTGAGGTATTTTGATTATTATAAATTGTCAACAATTCGGGGTTTTTCTTAGGAATGTTATTCCGTTAGTCTTCAACAGATGAAATGTTTAGTTTGTTTTTATGAAGTGGGTGCGCTCCGTTAACAGTTTGAATTGCTTGTTTATTAAGTAAGTTGGTGGAATGTCATGTGGTCTACATATTTTTTTAAGATCTATATTAATATAGTTTCCTATTATCGCAGTTGAGAAAGTGAGGTTTGATCGTTCGTAACAATGCATTTGTTGTTATATTTTAGATGTAAATTTTACTACATAAGTATTACAAATGAACCTGTAGTTACTTGGATTGGATGATAAAGGGCGACAAGTCGCCTCTGGAGTCTAGTGGTTAGCCCACCTGACTCGGACCCAGAGGTCCTGAGTTCAGTTCCCAGTGGGGGTAAACTTTTCTGCTCGCTTTAGTTGGTGGTAGGGCTTGTTCTTAGTCCGCCTGGCTAGCTATCACCATCTTATCTCAGTCGCCATAACAACAATGTTAACAGCATTGTTACGTTGGGCCGTTAGAGATAGCCAGTTCCTCTGTGGTTGAGGATTCCAGGTGAAGCTCTCTTCTACTTTCGGCCTGATCATCACTTACACCAGGTGAGATGCAGGCCAATAGATTCCTCGTATTAAAAAAAAATGAAGTTTTTTGGCAATTACATTTTATCACAACAATACCTACTTAAAAAAATATAAAATCAAAGATTATTAAAAAGTTTTTTATTAGTGTGGTTGAATAGTAAGTCATTGCAATATGAGTCTTTTCTCATTGTTTTAAGGTATAAATTAGGCGCTTTGACTCAACAATTTGGCTACTCCCGTTTTTAACATGAACTATTTTATTCAGAGGTTTCAAAAAAAACAAAACCTTTAACCTAGCTTAGGAGTAGGTACCACAATGTAGATATGTAAGTGTAGCTAATTTAATGAAAACATACATTTTCAACATTCCCTTCGCAAACAAGCTCGTTAATTCCAGTAACATACAGCAACATGTGAATTTAAACTTTGTTCAGAAAGTTCAATTTGAAGAATAGGTAATTGTTTAGAAGTTGCTTATCTCAAATATAAACATCATGCAAATATACTCGGCTGTTTTAATCTTATACTGTGTTTTAATTTAAATAATGATTAATATTGTTAGTTAAACCCAGCTAATTACGAAGAGTAAAAGTAAAAAGGATCTTTTGGCGCGTGAATGACATTGGCAGGAGGGCGTTGTTGGTAAGCATTTGTGAACTTGTCATCGAAATTGTATAGACATAACAAGCTGGCAGCGTTAGTTCCGATTTTGGCCACGCGCCAAAAGAACCTTTAAGTATTTTGTATGTCAGCACTGTGTTGGACTTTAACTCCTCTTTTGTCAATAAAAACTGCGTCGCTAGAACAAATTATTTCTTAAAATAGGGTTTTTTTTCAAATCGTTATTATTTATTTTATTCGCTTTCTGTAGATCTATTTTTTTTGGCGTTGTAGGTATTTTGACTAAGAAATATATATAATTAACATTTGATTGCTGACCGTTCACATCGACCACTGGCGAGTACTTGTTCGTCACAGCGACAAGAGTTATCAAAGAGAGTACTCACTCAGCGGCGGTCACTTGGCGGGCAGAACACGCGCTGAGAGACTCACGCTTGGTACATATGCTTACCAGCGAGTAATTGCTCGTCGCCGTCGGGCATTCAACCAACCCTTATAGTTTCGCCATGTCCGTCTGTCTGTCTGTGGCTTAGCTCAGAGACCCTTTGTGCTAGAAAGCTGTAATTTGGCACAGGTACACATATTAATCCCGCCGACAAAATGGTAAAATAAAATCATGACTTTTTAAATTCACTTAAACTGTAATATCTCATTCTGAAGCATTTAAACTTTAAAGTAAATTTTAGCGATCAAGTTTGCATTGTGAAAATTTTAAGGCACTTGTATATGAGGCAAATTTTGCATTGTGAAATCTTTAAGCTAATTGTATATGAGGGCAAGTTTGTTTTGCGATGTCTTTAAGGCACTTGTATATGAAGCCAAGTTTGCATTGTGATATGTTTAAAGCACTTGTATATGAGGCCAAGTTTGCATTGTGAAATCCTTAAGGCGCTTGTAAATGAGGCCAAGTTTGCTTTGCGATGTCTTTAAGGCACTTGTATATGAGGCCAAGTTTGCATTATGAAATGTTTAAGGCACTTGTATATGAGGCCAAGTTTGCATTGTGAAATCTTTAAGGCGCTTGTATATGACGCCAAGTTTGCATTGTGAAATCTTTAAGGCGCTAGGTCGTTTACTCGTTACAGGATATTACAGTGGACGCTACTGAAATGGCCAAACTTGTAGCCACATTCTGGGCCGACTCTATTTAGATTGCCATCGACACATGATAATAAAAATCTACACAACACTTTTTATTGAAAAAAATATTTTGCTTTTTCTAATAAAATCTGTTAATAATTATTGAAACAATCTCGCCATCAAAAAGAAAATACTGTGACTGGAAATAAAGCAACGAAACTACATAATTTGAGGTAAACAAAGCCGTCCATTTACGTAACCATGGTCGAACAAAAATATAAAATTGATACATCAGCTGTTTTGTCATTTAATTCGACAACGCTCATTATAACTAATGAGATTCATAAAGGAACATGATAAATACATAGCGCCGAATAGTTGCCCTGTAGTTATTTTGTACTAGTATTTATTACTGGGTTTGTTCAAAAACTTTCGTGGTATTTTGTTCAGCATTTTTTAAAGGCTGACGCAGACTTGGGCAGGCCGCACTCTATACTTATTTTCCATACAAGCGGTCCGCACCGCACTTTTTTGTATAAAATTGCGTTGCACTGCGGCCCGTTGCGTCTGTTATGTGTACTTAAGTAAAATATTTACCCCACTAGATTTAAGTTTCTGTATGCTTTAGGTACAGTCCTTTCAAAATTTTACTTTTAACCCCACACCAACCTTATTGTAACGAGAATGAAGATTATTGTGATTTTGACAGTGATTCAAAATAAGAGGTAAAATAAAAGTGTGAAACGAATTTAACTGTTATTGGAGACTTATTATATCATTGACAATGTCACATAATACAGTCAGGAAAGTGAAGAAAATTTACTGTCAACTGAAATTGTCCGTAAAGACTGGTTTATTAGGCAGTACAGTAAGTCAGTCAGTCAGTCCAGCGCTGACTTGCAACTGGGCTCGTGTAAACAATAGTTTCAACCCAGTCCAGTGCGCAAATCCAGAGTTCGCGCCCTCAAGTCAGTCCAGTTGACTAACCTACCCTTCTATTTTCGGGCCCAGTAGCTTCTCCCGCCTGACTTACTGCCGATCTCGTCTACATGCTATTGACTGGGTCCGAAATTCCGAGTAACTGGATCCAGTCACTGCCAACGTATAAACCAGGCATTTTTTACGAAAATGTGATAATTTATCAGATGCATAAAATGGCTACGTTATGTAATAATATACATTTTCGTAACTATTCATGCGACCTATCATGGAGTCGTAATTATACTGCAAAAAAAATAAAAATTTAAAAGCATATAAAGAAATGTCAGACAGACAAATAAAAATCAAGTAAGTATTTTATACTTCGACCCACAAAAGCCTTCTTGACGATGTCAAGGTCCCACAAACACCTCCCGAGGTCTTCACAAAAAACTTTTGTTGTACGAATTAAAATTGCTAAAATATTTATACAATAAACTTGTTTCTAAATGGATAATCTCCTACTCATGAAGCAGTTTCGTGAAATCGTGACTGACTGACTGACAACGCATAGCTATGTGAAACATGAGATCGGAGAGAGCGTCAAGAAATTATTAGGCCTTATTATAAGCCAAAACCGTCTGTTGTGCTGTATCTTGTTAAGCCTCGAGCAGACTGGCGCGACGCGACACCGGTACCTAATTGTTCTACCGTGAAGTTTTCTTAGAAATTATTTTGTTAGCGTCGCGTTGCGCTAGTCTGCACTAGGCTTTAAACGAAACTGCGAGCCATCACTCCAATGTTCCCACTGCTGGTACTTCGGCCTCCACTCTATGATTGGAAGAGTACCGTAATTCACCACGCTAGCCCAGTTCGGGTTGGTCGATTTCACATAGCTTCTGGTCGGCTGCCAACTATTTATGTTCTGTGCTCGTGGTAAATAAGATCTGTTTTGTTATTTCAACCGACTCCAAAAAAAGAAGGTCCTTAATTCAGTTGTAAGTTTTTTTTTCTATATTTGTTAGCTGTGAACTCCGTCGTTTGTAAACCGATTTGGACAATTCTTTTTTATTTATATTTATCTTTTTTATGTGAACGTGTTTCTGTGACAAATAAACCTGTTTTTCTTTCTTTCTATGCCTTCCTCATGTTTGAAGTGTCATTATAGTCTAAAGTTCGAGTGTGCGATGGGAGGTCCCATCGGCAGAAATTAATGAATTCCTTCGTTAAACAAGGTCATCATTTCAGCCGAAAGATGTCCACTGCTGGACATAGGCCTCTCCCAAGCACAGCCACCTCAACCGGTTCCATGCTTCCTGCATCCAGCGGATTGCTGCGGCCTTCACAAAGTCATTGGTCCACCCTGTGGGAGGCCTTCTGCGTCTCCGGTGCACGGTCGCTTCTCCAGAACCTTTCGGCCCCATCAGCCTTGTGTTCTGCGAATAATTTGTCCTGCCCATTGGCACTTAAGTTTGGTAATTCTTCGGGCTATGTCGGTTACCTTGGTTCTCCTGCGGATCTCTTCATTTCTGATTCGATCACTTAGGGAAACTCAGCATAGCCCTCTACATTGCCCTTTGGGTGACTTTTAGCCTTCTGATAAGGCCCATTGAGAGCGACTACGATTTAGTGCCATAAGTCATCACTGGCAACACGCACTGATCAAAGACTTTCGTCTTGAGACTCTGCGGTATGAGGGACAAGATATTGAGCAGCTTCCCGAATACTGCCCAGCCGAGTTGGATTCAACGATTGACCTCTTTCTCGAAGTTGGATCTACCTAACTAGAAAAAACAAAAACGTTCGTAGAAACACTTAATCGAGCTAAACCTTGGCCGTTCACGTCACAGACCATCAATCATATTTTGGAGGAAATCCTCTTCCGTCTCTAATTAAACAAACAAATTATGTACACAGTTTTGTATACTTAATCATTAGCTTTTGTCAAAATACTTCGATTCTGAATCATCGGCGTTACGTCATTTTGAGTAAAAACGACTATTCGGCGATTCGGAATATTTGCGATAATAATATTGGTAGGTATTGATTACTTTGTTGACATAATTATTTTTAGAATAGTGATTTCGGAAGTCACCAAAAGCAAAAGAATGACACAATGTGCGCTTTTATCATTTCTAATGAGACGATTATTATCGTGGACGTCCACGTCACGTTATCACGATAATACAGGGAAGTAAAATGTATGGAAATTATATGAAGACGCTTTTAAATTTCAGCCTACGATACGATATAAGTGTACGTAATTCCATACATTTTATGACCCCGGACTGACGACTGAAAAACCTGGATCCAGGGATCATCCACCCCTGTAACACAGGTTTTTCATAGCATGGGGATTATGGATCATCATTTTGTACCAGGCTATTTCCACGCTTAAATTAAGTGTCACCCTGTATCTGTCAAATAAATATATTACTAAGGTACTTACTTTTATGGACATGCACGTGAACGTCCACGATAATATCGTCAAGTTAGAAATTAAAAACCGGCCAAGTGCAATGAAGGGTTCCGTAGTTGAAATAAATTTATCCCAAGAACAAACTTAACATTGTAGTTCAAAACCATGTTCTCCCATACATTCCAACTGCATAAATGTAAGTTGGTCGACTGTTACTACTCGTTAACTTGTAAAGACCACTTAGCTGTGATAGTTCTCCTTTTAACTTCATCATATTCAGAAAAGTGAGGTCATATTTAAGGGTGATAAAATAGGATCGAATGCAGTGCGCAAACAGTATAACAGAACTGTTTTTTTTTTTTTTAGGTGACAAACAAGGGTGCTACTTCAGGGATTTAGATGTAGTACTACCATTCAATACAGAAATACCAAGGCCTGGTTGTTCGTTGTTAGAATGCCTCCCAGATGGGATCGAATATACGAAGTAAGTCTCATTGAGCCGTTTTCACACTGACTAAACTCTTAAAGCCAAAGCAGACGTAATACTTTTAGCATCGGAGCCCAGTAATTTTTGGAAGATCAAACTCAAACTCAAACTCAAAGCATTTATTTCAAATAAACCAATTACAGGCACTTTCGAATTGTCAAGCGGTCGGTCAGTCAGAAATATGAAGCTAGTTGCCCATTCCAACGCGTAGTAGGTTCCTATGGAGAAGAACGGGCAAGAAACTTCACGGACACTCATTTAAATCAGAATATTGTTACAAAATATTGGTTTCATCATTCATGTTGTAATTATACATGTGGGAACTATGTAGAGAGACGTGCCCGTTAAAAGCGTCCGTAATAAATCAATAAAAACAAAATAAGCCGTGGCAGCTAAGAGATTACCAGTCCTGCCGGCGCCCGTTCACAAACATGACGATCAAAGTGACGTACAATAAACGATCGCCAAACTGAACGCAACGAGTGACCAAATTACCGATCACTAAAAGAGATTAAAGATGCTATATACAGGCTATCGGTCTGTCATAGATCACGTGTCCTATGTCTCAGTGACGCCACCTAGCGTAATATAGAAAAATTCAGTAATAGCCAAGTTTGACACGTTACACTACACCGACCATTGTTGATTACCAACCGTCAGATAGTTTGTCACATCAGAAACTATAATATGGTAGATTACAAAATACTACCTGTTTTGATTAATTTGGCAATATTACTGTATAGAAATTTTAAATGTGGCTAACTGAACTAAAATATTGATTATAAAATGCAATAATTAATATCTAACTAATAATAATTAATGTCTGCTATGGCCCTTACTCTGCTACTTTAACTCAAAAACAATAAAAACAAAATAGTTAATCCACTTAGGCGTAACATTGCGGAAATCCATTATAAAATACAATAGACGACGTAAATTTAGTAACCTAATCCGCTTAACTGTCCTTAAACAGTCATAAAGAACCCTGTGAGAAATCGACACGTATTTCAGCTCTCAACGAGGCATCCTCAGGATGACAACTGACTTGTTGCGAACCCGGACACGACGTGCTGCCAAGCGCCGAACGTAGAGTGAGCCATACCGCCCGACAACTCCCGGATTACTGCTCGATCCATCGATCTTTAAGAACAGTTAAGCAGATTAGGTTACTAAATATACTTCGTCTATTACCGAATTTAGTGGTTTGAGCATTTTCATTAAAGGTACTTAATAAAAAAATATCATAACATCACGCCTGTTTTACCAGAAGGATTAGGCAGAGTTGTACCTATTACACCCGCATTTCGCCAGTTATGTTTAAGTCCCATGTAGCAGGTGGCGAGCCTATTGCCTTCAACCGTGCACAATTCCAGACTGCGGGCTAATACTAAGAAATTCCACATGGAAAAATCCAATAACACTTTGCTCGATCCGGGAATCGAACTCAGTACTGAGGTCCTGACGGAATTCATATCGGCGAACTTCATATATGAATTGTAATCTTTTAGTGGTCTCTACCCAAATGGGCGGCGTTAAAACTCTGACACCAGGTTCGTCACTAACCACAAGAAAAAAAGAAGAAGTGGTCCGTATTAGGTTGCCAAAACTAATCGGTGACTTATGAATTCATTAGTCATTCATGTAGTTTTTCTAACTTAACAGACAGCTGTGCTGCTGGGGAGTTTGTTGCGCCACTTCTTCTTCCCAGCTAAAGCACTAGGAAGTGATGAAGGGCGGGCGTTTTTGGGGGACTGTCTTATGTAATTTTGACGTTCGAAAAGTGCTGATTCTCAGCCTATTTTGAATAAATGCCTATTGAATTTTGAATTTGAATTTTGAATTTCCAGGTGTGATAGGCCGAAAATAACTGATCCAAGGTGCAAAATAGTTGATGTCGTGAAACAAGGGCTGACGTACCCAGATTGTTGTCTGCGGGTCATATGTGTTTAAAAACTGTAATAAAATGTTCTAATAATAAAAAACTTTTATCTTGTTATGGTGTTTTTTTTTCTCAAATCCTGTCATAGCTTTCATTTTACAGTAGGTAACTATAATATTTAAAAAATCATTTATTTTAACTTACTGCACGGTGTTGTCGAAGGGAGAATAGACAAAATTACAGATTGTGATTGTTTAGCTGTCATTTTCTCTATTCTTCCGTCGACATGGATGTGTCCTGAACATAACTATACCTAACCAACTTGTACGTACCATATCTGACGAATAAATATCTTTGTCTTTGACAAAACCCGTTTCTATTATGATGATGCTAAGCGTGCTGATCTGTGCTATATAGTACCTACCTTACAGTCCCAATTATGAGTTATGACAACTTTTATTGATGCTTGTTCTTGTTATTTTGCCACAAGAAGATAACGTAACCTGGAAGAGATTTCTTTAGAAATAAGTATCACCTTTGTACGTATTTGTCTGTTCCTGTTTTTATGTGTGTGTGCATAAATGGTTAAATAAATAATAATAAGAAAAATGAGCGATTGAGATTCATTAGAAATATTACTAAGGATGACCTTAGTAAAACCTATTTGTATAATGACCAGTGTATTCTTGCCCTTACATCGATCAAACTGTTTCTATTAAATACCTATAGGAGCAATTTTATTGTGGATAGCGTGTTGACGTGGTCCGCATACCTGACGGGTTTTAAAATGCTGCGTATATTTGAGCAACTAGGCAAGATAGCTGATGATTCTGTCCTAACGCTGATTATTTTTTTTACATTGTCAATCCGTTCTTCATTACTTCAAAATAGCGTGGTGCGGTGAGGACAAAACCTCACTAATTAAAGTAGAACGAGCTTAGCGTGCTCTATTAAAAGTTGCCTGTAGACGACCGTACCGATACCTCATGAATAAACTCTATACCGAATTGGGAGTTCTTAGGGTTAGACAGCTTTACATACTGTCTGTCACCCTACGATTGCATGAAACTGCCTTGAGCACTTGTGTCATTTTCAAGGCGAAGGGTAAGTTAGGATAAAATCCGATGCCGTAAAACAATCGTCAGAATGTCTTACAGTTTTATGGGAGTAACATATACGCGGAACTCAGTGGTTTACACAAAATAATAAAACTAACACAATTTAAAATAAAAATTGTTTCTCTATCTGACCGTTTGTTCCGGCAAACCCAAAACGGCTGGACCGATTTTGACGGCATTTTCACTGGCAGCTATACAAATAAATGCCTCAAAGAGATGTCAGCACCAACTGACGGGGTCCGGAAGGGCCAATGCCTGCCGGGGTTGCGAGTTTGTCCGAAAGGGATATCGCGACCCCGGGACACAGGCAACAAGACACAGCAAAAAGCTATACAAATAAATAAAATTGACGTATAGAATACCACGCGGACGAAGTCGCGGGTAACAGCTAATCACAATTAAATTAGTTTACAAAGAGATGTCAGATCCGTGACCTAGTCTTTGCGAAAGGGCTATTATTGTTTATATTATAATATTATAGTTTACTAGCGACCCGCTCCTGCTTCGCACGGTTTTTACGACTTGACAAAACATCGAGATTTCTAAGGTAAACGTAACTTTAATACTAACGTATTATACACATAAACCTTCCGGAATAAATTCTCTAAACGATGGTGAAAACCTCATCAAAATCTGTTGCGTGGTTTGGAAGAACAACACCGACATACAGACGAACGCGAAAAGTGACTTTGTTTATATTTATAGATAAACAATAATATAACTTTCACTTTTTTACTTCCATTCTCGTAGGTAAATAGTGTAACCCTTTTATCGACATTATCAAATAGGTCATAGGGTTAATTTAATGTTAATACGTTGAGTAGACTAGAACATTTCATCTTAATGACAATGAAAAGTTGAATAAGTTGATATTGGTGCCGATTCTCTTGTACACCGAACTAAACTAACTAAAATATCACTAAAATTTCTTACTTTTGGCTATGAGAATCTTAACGCTATTCTGCAAATAAAATTCTCTAAATTTAAAAATAATTTTGACACGACTAAAACGAATTTGACAATCGCGAATCCACGTGGTACCCGTGATTTTGTTTAGAGCCGGAGGCGCGCAGGGGGTGCAGCCTCGACGTGTTTTATATGGAATATTTCACTTTTTGTATGGAAAATAAGAAAAAATATTACCAACGTGTTGAGTTTTAGGGGTTTAAGGGTTTTATAAAGGGGGTCGAAATTTTCATTATTTTTGCGATAGGACGCACCATTTTTGAGATATAAGCAAAAGAAAAAATAAATACAAGTACTGTTTTTACACGTGAAGTCGAGATGTTGGTGTGAATTTTAGTTCATGACAACTTATTTTACCCCACACCTTTTTAATCGCGATTAAAAATTGTTAGGTTTAGTCCGGTTTGGTCTTTTACAATCAAAATTTTAGGTGAAAAACGTCAAATTCAGAATAGCAAAATTGCCATTTTCATTAAACTAAAAACTCAGTACTATCTTAGTGCTGTCAAACTAAAATATAGTTAAGTTGTGTCACTTTAGTCTATTTCAGAATGGGAAATCGTCGTTTGACAGGATTAAACTAAATTTTAGTGATTTTTAGTTTAGTTTAGAGGCATTTGTGACAAGAGAATCGGCACCATTGACAAGTTTAGTGCGATGCAATTCTGTAAACATCTCACCGTGACAAGTGAAAGTGAGCTTGAAGTGAACTGTCATTTGGAAAGGACTAAATCAGTTGCGTACTCAAGTAGGCTGCAAACATAATCAGGTGAAATGGGGCATTATCGATTCACCCTACATCCAGTGGGAGTGCGGTGCTCCTGGATATACTATGTCCCATCTGCTAGTGTCCCAATTGTTCTTTCATCTGTACCCTTAACCTGGCCACCTACTGGACCCAAACAGTATAAGCAACATACGTAGATGTACTGTGGACAAGAAAAGAAGAATAAGTAAAAGATAGACCATGATGTTTCAAAGCACTTAAACTGTTTTCTTGCTCTATGATGCAACTAACTCATCATTATCTTCGTCGACAGCCTTTCGAAGACAACTCAAAGGACCAATGCGTCTTCAATAGTACGCTCTTTTACACAATCCTTAGCTACCACCAACCACTTACTTGCGAAGATAGTTGCTCTACGTAGTTTGGGGTCGTCTTACGCTACGTTTACCGATTTGCGAGTCTCCACTTAACAACATACCTACCCCAAAGGTCATCGGTTCTACGGCTAACATGGCAAGTTTATTGCCACTTCATCTTGCTTATTGATTTATTGAGAGAACAGTGGTAGCCCACTGGTAACGGCTTCGACTGTCGTGTATTCGATCCCAAGCGGACGCATTACTTTGTGTAATTTATTTCATCTTCACTGCTCTCAAAACGGAAGAAAAACATCGTGAGGAAATGGGCATGATCATGAGAATCAAATATTCGAAGACAGTCATGTGACATCCACCAACCCACACTGGGCCCGCGTGGTGGAGGCCTGTGTCCCAGCAGTGTGAATGTTATAGGCTGATCATGCTGCAGCAATCAGCATGCATGCAATATTTTTAAGACGTTTTATGAATCAATCTTATGGGGTGTATCAAGCTTGGACATACCTATTGTACTAAACAAATCAAGTTTCTTTAATAAGTCTACATTTTCCTAATGTAACTGTTGTAGGTTGTAGTGTGTTCGAACTTTGACGAGGTCTCTGCCCTGGACAGATATTTTTAGGTCAGAATGTATTTTCCTCAAAAAATTGGTGCGTACACACTTGTAACATTTAAATGGACTTCTTGGCCGTGTCAGGTACGCCTGGCAAAAATTGTATCTAATATCACGTAGGTAAGTACTGATTACGAAATCTCACGACATAGGTACCTAGTCGTGCAATAATTTTGCAGTGTCGTAGAATAATTTCGAAGATATGTGACATCCACAACCCGTAACCCGTTACATGATTGGTTATGCGTCAATTTTTTTTAGAAAAAAGACATTATCTCTAGTTCTCAACACAGTACAGTGACATTATCATAGAGCATTGTCTGTTGAAAAGTCACAAATGTGGAGGCACGGAGGTTATACGACGAATCGTAACGTTACAGAAAAGTTGAGTTATTCCAAAATATTATCACGAATCACCATTGCAGATTTTTATGTGAACAGACCGTTATACGCTTAAAAAACAAAACAAGATATGCAACAAGTTATCAGTAGCGTGCCAGAGGTTAACGGTGTTTTTGCAACCAGTTGAGTAGGATGCGAATATAAACGCAGACGTTCCAAATATTCTTCAGTCCAAGAGTAATCGTCAGCAGTGTTAATATTATGGTAATCATGTGGAAAATAATAAGTTTATCTGCTCTCTTAATCGTCGCTCAGGCCGCGGACATACAAGATTTCTACGGGGATTGGATCGAGCTCGCATTTTATCCAGTCTCTACTTACGTCCCTTTGTGCATACGTTTCACGTTCGCTAAAAGCCCAGAAAATGTGCAATGTACTTATGCTGATGGAAGAAACCCAACTTTAGTTGAAGCCACTACCATGACCGGAATTGGAGAATTGTTGCACGGTCAACAGATGCCGTTCAGTGTGGTAGATACGCCTGCTGAGGTAATGCCGGCATTGAACATCAGCGTCAAATGTGGTGACAAGGAGGTACATGAGCGTGCTGTTGTAAGGTTGGTGAACAAAGATTACTTCATTTTGTATTCCCATATTCCGGCGTCTTTGGAATATACTCGTAGTGCAGTAGAACAGAACTCGGCAATACTTTTTGGAAGGAATGTCGTCTCTTCAAATCAATTATCTAATGTTATGACAAGTATTGAAGATCTGAAGGACAGACGAGGAGCCCAGATGTGTGTGACAGAAAATTATAGTGGATTCAAGAGTACTGAAAACGAAGTTGGTAATTAATGAGTTATTAATTTGAAACAGAAATAATTGGTAGGCGACTGAATAATATCTCCATTGCATGCCACATTGAGATATGTAAAAGCCTGTATAATAAACGTGTTTTATTGGTGTCTACTTACTTATTTGTGTTGATTCAAAAGTGTTTTCTGGTTATCTATAGATCCCGAATGACACAGGAATTCTAGCAGCTCCTCCGTGTAAAACCGTATAAGTTCATAGTAAATAGTATAACAGCACGCCTGTTACTATTCTCCGAAGGGTAAGGCAAAGGTGAGTAATTCCTCAGGGGACGAGCCTATTGCCCTTAACCGGGCATGAATCCAGACTCCGAGTTCTTGGAAATTCATATTGGAACAATCCAATTTCACTTCGCTGTGTGAATGTTTTCACCCAGGACCTCACACGCTCAACAGTCGTGCTTGCGATCACTAAATAATCAAGTCAGTTATAGTGTATTAAGATAGTTCAGGAAAAGGAGGGGAAACTTCAAAATCTAAAACCCGACTACTGAAAAATCACGATCTAAAAAGTATGAAACAAGAAAATATTTCAGACAGCAATCAAGACATAGGTACAAAAATGGGCAAGGTAAAGCCGTGGTCGCATGCCATTATAATTTTGTAATTAACCAGTGGACGATCAAGATGCTTCCAACGATACCTCATTTGTCAAATTATGATCAGTATTTTAGTCTTCTAAAATACAGGTAACAGATGAACATACATTCATATCGGTCAAAAAGGAGGAAAAATTAGTGTGAAATTTTTCTACAACTATCGCCAAATTAAAAATTTAAAAAGCTGCGGCTAATTGTCCACGTGGAAGGAGAAGAGAAATAATTATGTAAAACAACAAGCAACTCTCAATTAAATATGTATCTGATAGGACTAAATTGGTATAGAAAAAGTTACATTGACATATAAAAGATAGATATTCTTGTACACTGTAATAAGATACAACGTAGAAACATTATTGCCGTTTTCACTAACACTAAGCGACACTTATTAGCAGCAATGTCAAATAAAATAGAACAGTGCGTTTTTGCTAAGCGTCGCGTATTGTTAATTATAAAAGCTACCCAAACCCACAGCCCAGTATGTTTTGTTTCCATGTTCTGCAACAGTCCAGCACCAAACGGGGGTTGTAAAGTGCTACAGGGATAATCGTCGGTTGGTAGCTTCTCATTCAAAAAGTCTGCGGGCCTCTGCGAGTTGACTTCGGCCTCTCGTACGCTTTAGAAAAGGTCCGGGACTCCAGGGTTCGACATCACACGGGTCGGTCGGGAATGGTCAGGGTTAAAGTCGAAAAAAATAAAAATAAAGTTGCTTTATTTTCAGGCAAAGTAACTAAGGCTCGTAGGTGGGTAGGCCTTTGGTGTGGGACGCAACCTGTGTCGACAACCTTGCACCATCCCATGTTCCTAGCACGGCGGGCTGTGCTGGCGCCGCTGCTGCGGCTGCTGAGACCCTCAAGCGGCGCAAATACTGTAACCTTATGGGTAACTACAGTTTTGAGCCGTTTGGGGTCGAAACGCTCGGGTCGTGGGGTCCGAGTGCGCGGCTCCTTTTTAAGGAAATTTCTTGCCGACTGGTCGAAACTTCACGTGACCAGAGGACTGGCTCGTTCTTTGGCCAAAGAATTAGCATTGCCATTCAACGTGGCAATGCTGCCAGTCTTCTGGGCACGTTTCCGGACGACAGCGATGCGGACGAATACTTCGACGCATAAGTGTCCGTTTGTTTTTTGTATTTATTTGTATAGTTCGTTATTGTATTTAGTACCTAGTGTAAATAGTTATTTGTTTTAGGCTCGTAGATACATCAAATAATAAAACAAAACTACAAAATCTATTTACTGCATTGGCGACGTATTGCGCTGAGTCGTGGTGTCATGCAGCCATCCGCGAAAACGCCGACATACGACACCCGTCGGCCAAAATTCCGTTTTCATGAAAGACCCCTTGTGATGAGTCGGAAACCACATCACAAAAGATTTGAAGTTAATCTTATGGCACGACTCCAACTTCTTGACTCTCAAGGCGAACTTGCTCTTCATCATGATGTACTCCACGACCTCCTCTACCTTCTTGGTATGATGTAATTGTGACATGTACAGCTGCGTCGTTAGAATAGCGGGACGCAGCAACACGTCGGGATCAGTCAATGCGATACCGCACTGATTGCGACAGACTTGTTCTTCTTTTTCTCCACGTGAATGAAACCTTCTTCATCGACCTGTCCTTGGATTTTTACCCGGCGGTAACGAGCTTCGAACTGCTTTGGAGGGCCTTTGGGGCACCCCTCGTATTATTAGGTTGCCCCTGATGATTTGTGGTGATGCATGGTGGCAGCGGCATTAGCCGCGCTCGGCGTCCCTCCGATTGCGACGGGCAGAGGCGACGATAACTGACTTTAAAGATTTTATACTGAAGATCATGTCTAAACGAGTAGTATTAATGATTTGGAAAAAAAAAATAGCATTTTCTTAATATATGAATATTTTAGATTATATTTTTATTTCGAAGTGAAATTAATTTGTAAAATTTCTAATGCGGATAAAAACTGAGAATCACGCAAAAAAAATCAAACGTGTTTTTTCTGAAACCTTCACCATTTTAAACATAATTTAATTATTAATCTTATAATATACGTGTTTTATTAAAATACCTTTTGTTTAATGTATAATAAATTAATAATGCGTCAAATTTGAGACAGCGCTCCTTGATGGACGAGTCCTATTACTGGCTGGACGTACGACGCGTTGCGTGAGCTCAGTACAGAACACAAGCTAACCACTCCAGGCCACTGGCATATATCTGCGTCTTAACGGGACTACAGGACCTAAACGTGCCTAAACGCAAGTTTTATAATGCGTAAAAGTATATGATCCACTGCAGTAAACAAAATCAGACAAATATATGATATTCTTCAGGATATATGCTAGTATGATAGTGTGTTGAAAACATAATACAACTAATTTGATGCGATAGAAAAAAATCATGAAGATACCTCTAAAATTTTCTTTTAGCGATTAAAAATCATATTAATTTACATGCAATCATTCTGATTTTTTGTCAGATTATTGTACAAGCTACATATTAGCATAATAGTGTTTTAATTTTCCAGTCCAATCAATAGATTTTTTGTAAATCGCTAACTGCTTCATATTTTGCAATAAATTACCTGTGTCGTGTCATCGCGCTTCTCTTTCATTTCTATGCAGTCCGACAGTGACCGCGCTTTAGCTGTTGTAAGCCTCTTAATGAAAACGGGTACCTTTTAGTGCGGAACAATAGGCTTAGTATTATAGCTAAAAGTTATATTTTCTAGACAACTATCGACCACCGATCCTGTGTCGATCGATTATTGTGACATTAGTTAGGACTTCCAACATTCGTCACTAAATAGGTAATAAATACTGATTTTAAAACAAATCCGTTAAAAATCTGTACCGGTTTTTAACTTTTTTAAATTTTGTTAAGCTACTAAATGCAATTATGAACGCTTCTCTATACTCTTGCTCGACAGTGTTGTTATCCTACTCCCACGCAGACAAAGTCGCGAGCGCAGCGTATCATATGTTATGTTTATCAGGGTCAAAGTTTATTACATCCCAAATTACACACAATCATGACACATGCCTCAGTGTATGTGCTACTTTACATCAGTGATCTTTTAACAATTTAATCATGTGGCAAGTAATAGTTTTATCTGCATTCTTAACCGTAATTCAAGCAAAAGGCATACAAGATGTTTATGGGGACTGGATGATGGTTGCTTTATATCCACCTTCTGCAAACCAACCGGTTTGCATACGCTTCTCGTACACAAAAAGCCCTGTAAGTGTACAATGTATGTATGCCGATGGACGAAAAGCAAATTCAGTTCAAGTTTCCATGATGACGGAAACTGGAGAACTATTGGAACGGTATTCGATGCCGATGATGGTAGTCGATACCCCTGCAGAAGTGATGCCAGCGTTGAACATCGGCTGCACATGTGGGAAAGAAGAAGTCAATGATCACGCCGTTGCAAGGTTGGTGGACGACAATTACTTCATTATGTATCACTATGTCCCGCCATCTGCCGGAGCTACGCGTACTAACAAAGAACAGAACGCTGCGTACCTTTTTGCTAAGATAATTGTGTCGGAACCGAAATTATTTGACGTTATGACAAGCATCGAAGACCTGAAAGAAAGAGAAGGAGCTATAATGTGTGCGATAGAAAATTATGGTGGGCCTAAGTGATAAAAATGCTGTGATGACTTTGATGATATTAACGTGATAGACTATAATTTTGGTAGTAAGGCTAGTGTTTATGACGCCAAGAACATTTATTGTCCTGCTCAAACTGTAAGTAAAACGACAGGTGTGACTTATTTTTAGTGACCTATTATGCAACTAAATGAATAATAATAAAATGATCGATTTAACAGTAAGGTTCGTTTTATTATTGATCCTTGAGCTAATGTCAATTTATCCCAACTAAATAGAATTTGAATTTTACTGATTAAATTCAAGTTTGCCGGTGTTTTCATGATATCTAAATGAGTTTGTTATTTGTATCGGTACGTAACTAAGACACATGTCTAAATGACAGGTGTCAGGAACGCATTCTCTCGACGGCCGTACTGTGAACATTATTATGAAAGACTAGCCTAGACTAAATGTCCAGTTTGCCAATTTTTACCCAAGTTTTCGTGGTATCTAGGTGAGTTTACTATTTGTATCAATACTGCAGTGGTGTCGCAGTGGTGTCGGTACGCTTGCGTGGACTAGCTCAGCTCACGAGCTCGAGTAGCATTCCTGTGTTCCAGTTTACAGAATGTAAGAGCGGGTTTACTAACAGGTATTTGAGACATTTCAGCTTTCAGGTAACCCACCTGCGATGTTTTTGATGAACCAAAATTCCACAAAGGATTATAACCATATTATGAAAGATTAGGTACGCAGCACTAAGGCCTCATTTACGTCCTTGCCGCGGTGAGCGGCGGCTAAGCGCGGGGCGGCGAGCGGTAAGAACAAAAGTATGAAAATATTTGAAGCACGCCACGAGTCGCCGCTCATAGCGAAAACGCGCGAGGTTTTGTCAGAGCGAATCGCTGCAGCGGCGCGCGGTGCTAGGAGCGGCGAGATCAAAAGTACAAGCGCATGAGTGCGACGCCACGAAACAGAGCGGCGCGGATAGCGGTGTAGGTGCGACGGACTCGGCAGCCAACTTATAAATAAAACATTATAGCCATAATTTTGAGCACGTTCTGACTACCTAAATACGGCCACCTCGGCCGCTGTCGCTAGCCGCTACTTAGGCCTCTGCCTCGAATTTTGCGGGCAGCGGGGCGGCAGCGGCGGCGGCGCGGGAGCAGCAGGATCTTATGCGTAAAATCAAATGGACCGGTTCTCGAAAACAGCGGCGTGGCAGCGGCGCGGGGGCGGGCAACGAGCGGTGCACTCCAGTCAAGCGGTGACCGCCCGCATTGCGCGTTTGCATTGTAGTATAGTGTTGTACATTTTTTTTTGCCCACAATAAATCGAGCGTTAGGAATAAATTTGAATCAAAAAGATGTTGTCGCCGTTTTTCAGACATTTCGTTCGCCAATAAAAACAAATATCTCGACAACACAACCACGAACACAACACTACACCGCTATAGTGCCACGCGATCTGCCCGCTGGTTTGGAGAACAGGTATGCGTTGCCCGCCCCGCTCCCGCGCCGCCGCCGCCGCCGCCCCGCTGCCCGCAAAATTCGAGGCAGAGGCCTCAAGGGTACGTGGCGTGTAAAACGCACCGCTTGCCGCCGCCGCCCCGCCTGCCGCGCAGCTCGCCGCTAAGACCGAAGTCGTGAATGGGCCGTAACTACTGCGACGAGTGTCGGTTGGTGTTGGGCGTGATCGCTCGCTTCCGCTCGTGGTCTAGTCCAGTGTTGCCAATGCTTTTATCAGCAGACCAACTATTTTTTCAATGACATCCCTGTTTTTTGTGTTAGACCAGATTTCTACGGTTTTTTGTACTTTAGGCGCCACCTGAAGCAAAAAAAAACAAAATGCACGTTTCTTGCTTTTCGTGTGGGATTTCAGTAGACGGTAAACTTTGTACCCACAAGGTCTACTGAATCTGGTTTTTAATCGAAAATTAAAAAAAAAAAAAACTACTTACAATAAGTACTTACTTTATCTTATCATAGACTAGTTTAATTAGACATAACAGACTGTAGATCTGTGGACCATTTTATATTTTGCTAAGTACCTGGTACATGTTGATGGGCCTACACTGTCCTCTCATACCTCTCACCTTCGATCAACAATACCAACGTTGATCGAAGCTTTTAACACTGTAATTTGGAAACATTGTAAAAACCATTTACTTTTAAAAGAGTAACCGTGGAGTTCCTTGCCGGCTCTTCTCCATAGGAAACGACCAATTGGAACCGTGCTTCTAGCTTCTGACGTTTCATAAGTGCCCTTGTAGGTTTATGTGTTTTTTTTTATTATTTTTTTTTATCTGTCAATTCTGAGGTCTGGACGTACGTCAAAAAAGAATTAAGTAAGTAACATTACAATATATGACAAATTGTATTGTCAATATTGTTATAATCCTTACAACAAGTCAATTATTAAAGCAAAACAAAAAAAAAAAGATTTGTGAGTAAATACAAAACGTTTTTAAGTCAACCAATCAAATTTAAAAAAAAATACATTTGTACATTGCAGTATTACCGATATGTTTTACTCAATCAATCTACTCGTACACTCGTACCTACTTGTGAATTCAACTTATACTTTTCTTCTCAAAAATGTATATACCTATTAGTGGCAAATGAAATAAAATAAATATTCTTAATATTAATAAATGCACGTTTAAAGCTTCGTGCTGACTAGCGCGACGCGACACCGGTTATTGTTATACCGTGAAGTTTTCTTGGAAATTGTATTATGCGGGTCGCGTCGCGCCGTCGCGTCGCGCGGGTCTGCACGAGCCTTTTTAAGCTATGAAGAATTAAGCATTTTAAGCTTTGAATTACTGTTCGGAATCGGTTTTTTATGGTTGATTTGCTGTTTTTTAGTTCGGTAGGGTTGGCAGCACTGGTCTAGTCCAAGATTGAAACCGAAAGGGCGAGGAACGCCTTCTACTTCCCTTGGCGTCCTACGCACAATTCGTGTTCCCGGAAAGGGAGAGAGAAGCTACAAGATCTAACGCCGAAAGGCTGAATGAAGGTCATTAAAAGAAATTCCATTAAAAAAACTGGCCTAGTGCGTGTCGGACCACGCACAATGAAGGGTTCCGTAGTTGGGATGAATTAATCCCAAGAACAATCTTATCATTGTAGTTGAAAAACATGTTGTCCCATACATTCTAATTGCGAATGTAAGTTTGTACGCACAATATTGAGAGATTTACTATATTATATTAAGACCATAGACTTCTTATGGGTTTTCGTGTAATCTATGAGTAAAGAACCATTCTCTGTATTTTTTTCAAAATTTTGGGCTCAGTAGTTTCGGAGATAAGGGGGGGAATGGTCAATTTTCATCAATTTTCTTAAATATCTTTAAAAGTATTTAATTTAAAATTATTAAAAAAAAAAAAATTGAGATCCTCGCAATAACCGCTTTCGTTTGATATGTCACACGGTTCAGTATGCAAATTTTATTTTGTTATTTGCCCCCCAAAAGTAACCCCCATATTCAACATTCATTTATACGTTACACGTCCGTGTTTGGGTCACAGAAATACATAAATGTGTACCAAATTTCAACTTAATTGGTCTATTAGATTCGGAGCAAATTGGATGTGACAGAGGACAGACAAACAGACACACGAGTGATCCTATAAGGCGGCCGCTATGGCCCACGCACAATGGTCCACTGTAGGACTAAGTGCGGAAACCAAACCCCATAACATAGAACATATAGATCCTGTAAGGGTTCCGTTTTTCCTTTTGAGGTACAGAACCCTAACAATCAGGGTACAAGACACGAAGACTGTAATAAACACTTCATAGAATAAACATTTTAATAACGATTACCTTTACATCCTTCTTCTTTTCGTGTGGTTATTGACTAACTTAGTGTCAGAGTTTGTCAGAGGCCTCTGACTTGGCTTTCACATTGCTTCTTATTAATAACTTATGGGTATAATTTGAATTGCTCATAATGTTCACTAGTACATAACAAATCACCTTTTCTTCCACGCAATTCTTCAATACGTTCTATATCGCGGAGCAGTTTAACATATGGCACAACTGCCTTCGCGAAAAGTTTAGCATAGTTCTGATCCTGCTCAGTGCGAGTAGATCCTATAGCTCGGTACAAAATAAAGTAGTTGTCGTCTATCAATCTGGCAACGCCGCGGGTCGTGTATTCTTCAGCACCACAACTGCAGCTGACGTTCAATGCAGGCATTACTTCGGCAAGAGTATCGACAACCAGAATTCGTATTTTTTGACCACCTGTTGCCGGTTTATTCTCGCTTGTAACCCGCTTGCGTTTAACCAGGAGTAAAGTCGTATTTCTTCCATCATCACAAGTACATGGCACGTCTTCCGGAGATTTTTCAAACGAGAAGTCATAACATATCGCGACGGATGTGACAGCTGGATAATCAGCTACTGGCACCCATTCTCCGTAGAGATTCTGTACGTCTGTTGCTTCGACGAGAATTAATATAGAAAATATAATTATTAATTTCCACATGACGAATTCTCAATTAGATATTATTCCGTCGTTGTAAAGAACTAAGGCGAAGACTGCGGCTCGTGTGATATAGAAAAAATATAGTAACAGTGTTTATACTCGTATAAAGATCTTAACTGACAACCTTTGGCATGTACTGATAAATATAATTAGGTACTACATGCTATCTAGCTGTGTTAGTATAAACACAAAAAAATGCGTACTGTAGATATCCCATCAATATTTGGACATAACCGTTTTTAGCCTTCGCCTTAAGCAAAACAATTTTTATCTGTGTTCTTTATTCATCTCGTAAACCCACAAAGAGATTCAATGTTTTTTCCAACAAACACTTTTGTAACTATTTAAAATTGTTTTAATTAGATACATGGCATTTTTAATATAATTATTTATTTTATTTATTTTATTTTATTTTATTTTACACTTTTGGAATGCTTGCAGCTATAAACTTAAAATAATTAAAACAATGATTGAATGATGGCCAATTACAATGTTCACAGATAAAAAAAAAAAAGTAGTTAATATATCAAAGACAGTAGTAACCTTTATCAGCGACTAGCCCTTATCAGAAATGAGTTTCGTCTGTAAGTGCATTTTGCATTAGACGTGTGAAGCAAATGAAACCTGCGTAGGAACGCACAAGGCACACGCAGTCCCACTCTGCTCAACAACTCAGAAACATCAACCGATCCGTTCATGATTTTAGATAGAAAGGTTAAATCAGCTATTTTTCTCCTTACATGAAGAGGAAGTATGTGATGTTTTCTACAACGCACAGAATAATTAGAAGAATAAGCTCCAGTACGAAACTGAATGTATCTTAAAAATTTCTTTTGTATGCTCTCTAAGCGGTCAATATAGACATTGAATTTAGGATTCCAGACTTGAGAGCAATACTCCAGGTGGCTACGAACAAACGAACAATACAATATTTTAATGGCCTTGATGCTCTTGAACTCTGAAGAGATTCGGATTATGAAACCCAAGGCTCTTAACGCTTTTTTGGCTATATTATCGACGTGTGCATCAAACAAAAAGTAATTATTATTTTGTTTAATTTATTTATTATTTAGGATGAAGTTGATTATATATTTCTCGAGTACACAACCGTGACCAGTCCCTGTGTTTTAGTTTATCAATGTGTGTAATTTCATGCTCTAATTCTGAAGCACTTGGCAATTCGCGAGCCATCAAGAAAACCATGGTGTCGTTTGTGTTCGTTGTCACGTAACCTAGTACATAGTTCTTGTTCACAATCTCAATAACACTTCGATCACTAGATGTATAATTTGCATAGCTGCATGATACGTTTACGAGAGGCAGATCACCCACATTATCAACGACCAACACAGGTACTGATAGCGCTACTGGTTTAATGTTTGGAATGCTTGGCTGGGCAAGACGTTCGCGTTCTAGCAGCCTAACTTTCACTAGTGTGCAGTTTTTTCCATCTGAACAGGAGCACTCAATGTTTCGTGGGTCTTCAGAAAAAGCAATGGCTCCGCACGCAGGTTCAGTAATAACATCATTTGGATACACCAACACAATCGAGTAATTTCCATAGATGTCGTTCAGACAAGCTCCTTGAACGACACTGAGCAACGCTGGTAGAATTATTAATTTCCACATTTTGAAGAATATTCTTGTTACAAACGAGTGTGGTAGCTCCTTGTCAAGTTTGTACTAAGAATCATAAGGATGTGGTACATTAAGACGTGTCGGACCGCTGAGTGACCACTTAACCTTTGCCATTGCAATTTAATGGTTCGCTAAATGCGATTCTTTCGGTTTGTTTGTACTGTTTAAAAATAGACTAGATAACATAACACTCGTAGTTCTGCGAACATTGGATCTCGCAAGCACTAACTTTATTGCAACTCAAACTCAAACTTAACTCAAACTCAAAGCATTTATTTCAAATAAACCAATTACAGGCACTTTTGAATTGTCAAGGGGTCGGTCACTCAGAAAGATGAAGCTAGTTGCCCATTCCAAAGCGTAGTAGTTTCCTATGGAGAAGAACGGACAAGAAACTCCACGGACACTCTTTTAAATCAAAATATTCTTACAAAATATTGGTTACATCATTCATGTTGAAATTATACATGTGAGAACAATGTAGAAAGACATGCACGTTAAAACCGTCCGCAATGAAAAGATAATAATCAAATTCAAAAATTAAAATAAGCCATGGCAGCTAAGAGATGACCAGTCCCTACTGACGGCGCCCGTTCACGAACATGACGCATGGATCAGCACCATTCAGCTCAACCATTTTGAAGGGAACTTAATGATTCAACACACACGCCACCACCAGCGAGACATTTAAGTGAGCATGACATACTCTCAGCCGCCAGGGCTCATTCAAGTCAATGAAACACTTACCCAATAAATGGTAGTTTTGTAGAAGGCAACAATTTAATACACCACTGAAGTTTTTTAAAACAGGATATTTACCATGTTTTTTGTTTTAAAAACATGATAAATATCCCGTTTTAAATAACTTTAGTACTGAAAATAACCACGTCTGTTTAAAATCCTATTAATATACCTATCCAGTTTAAAAATAAAAACCAACTGCGGCTGTAGGTTACTAAAAAGCATAAAATAAGCTTAAAGCTTCGTGCAGACCAGCGCGACGCGACAGCGCGACGCGACACCGGTTATTGTTATACCGTCAAATTTTTCTTTGAAATTGTATTGTTCGAGTCGCGTCGCGGCGTCGCGTCGCGACACCGGTTATTGTTATACCGTCAAGTTTTCTTAGAAATTCTATTGTTCGTGTCGCGGCGCGGCGTCGCGTCGCGCTGGTCTGTACGAGCTTTAAAGCTGCAGAAAATTTAAAGCTGGCGGGCGGGACGGAGTCTGTTGGCAGGGGAACAGCAGTAGGTACCACCATCAGGTAGGTAGCGCCATCTAGAAATCTTATTGTGTTTTAGAGAATTCTGAAAATTATTATCAGAATTCTCTAGTTTTGTGATGAGAAGGTGGTCCCAGGTGCTCCATCAATCCCTACCTAGAGGTAGTTAAAAGGCCGATTCCACTGGAAGAAATTTAACAGTGAGCAATTTACTGTATTTTGAGGAATTATTATGCTAATTACGCCGAAAATCCTCATCAGATCTTCACCAAATTTTATGAGAACAACTTAATGTTCTTACCTTTCAAATAAAAAGAACCATCGGAATCGGATCTTATAAAGCTTCGTGCATACCAGCGCGACGCGACGCCGCGACGCGACTCTAACAATACAATTTCTAAGAAAACTTGACGGTATAACAATAACCGGTGTCGCGTCGCTCGACAAGTCGCGCTGGTATGCACGAAGCTTAAGGCGGAGATATCCAGTAGCCAGTAGGAAGTATAGTTCAATCAAAAATCCCCAACAACAACAAAAAAAACTATAAAGTCGTAAACCCTATATACCTACCAAATTACTTCACCTTAAGTTACCTCACGATCCCGTGGGAATATCGGGATAAAAAGTTATCCTAAGCCAGGTCGTGGTCTACCTATCTGTCAAATTGCATCCAAATCCGTTCAGCCGTTTTACCGTGAAAGCGTAACAAACCAATAAACAAACTCACTTTCGTATTTATAATATTAGTTGGATATTATTAAATAGGCATTTTTAACTTACAAAACATTGAGATAATCGCAGATCTCTTTATAAATGTGAAGATAACTCATGTCGCCCAATTTTGTCCCCCTGGGGGGCCTGTTGCGTATGATTATTTGAACTTTCTTCCGTTGGGACCGCGCGGGTCAAAGAGTCGCGGGTCAAATTTTGTTACATATTTTTTTTTTTTTAAACTAAAATACTATTTGATATTAAGTAAACCTTTTTTTACCTAGTAAATATGATAACAAATTGACACTTTCGCATGATCTCAAATATTTAATTTTAATATTGTTCATAATTCATAAGCATAAAACAATAATACCGAATTTGATCCCTCGATTTAACCATAAAAATTTAATGAAAGAATATTATCAGAAAAACAGACAACTTTATTTTTTTTAGAGTGCTGATGTGATTACACTGTTCTAGGAGGCCAAGCGGGTCATGCTGCGTACAATAACGCCTTGTATTATTGACCGATAGATCGTGTTCTACATATTTTTATGAACAAAAACTTGAGAGGTGTCAAGGGACACCCGGATAGAACGAAGTTTCTTCGTCTCCTTTTTAATAGACTTTCGAAATGTCCACCACCTTGCTCGATGCACTTTATTGCCCGTTTCCTTAAGGCGCTGTGAATAGTCAAAATAGGCTTCACTAAAACAGTTTTTTAGCCAAATGTACACATTTTAGAGCAACAAAAAAAAAAAATGTTAATCTTGATCATATTTATGGGTGGACCATTGTGTTCAAAAAAAAACTTTTCGTAAGAATTTTTTCCGTCTAGCCCCCTTTCACAACGCGCGATAAGGAACTTCGTTCTAAAAAGTCAAAGGTTAATACAGTCACTGGCCAAAAATCTGTTCCACACCCGATAATTCTTAGTTCAAACTTGACAGGAGGCTACGTCGGTTGTCTCCAACTAGTAAATAATCACTATACAGTGTTCAAAATGTGGAGAGTCATAATCCTATCAGCGTTAGTGAGTGTCCTTCAGGGAGCTAATATGAACGAAATCTATGGAAATTACACGATGGTCATAGTGTATCCAAATGGTCCAGCAGCACCTGTGTGCGTAAGGATTGCCTTATCTGAAGATCGACGTAACATTCAGTGTTCTTGTTCTGACGGAAATAACAGTACACGTCTTGTGGTAAAGACATTTTTAGAACGTATACCGCCTTTTCGAAACCACCCAGACCTCGACCTAACCCGTCGTCCGTTTACAGAGCTTGTGCGAGTCGTTGACAATGGGATTGATCTGATGTCCCTCAGGAACGTCACCTGCAATTGTGCTGAAAAGGAATACGATATTCGTTCTGTTCTCAAAAAAATTAACGAAAACTATATGCTGGCATACCTGATAAATAAAGGCGCTGATTATGTGGAAGCGGAGTTTTTGTTTGCGCGGAATTTACCGAGTTCTGCCGAATTGGAGCTGGACATCACGCTCATTGATGAACTAAAACATAGGAACGGTTCAAGGATGTGTACTCGAGAAATTTATGAGGAGATAAGTCCGAAAAATTAATACATTTTTGTGGTGTAAAATAAACTTTTTTTTGTACATGCGAGTTTTTTTTATTGCCATCCATACACATCCATTTCGTGTTCTCATAGTGGTAGACAGAAACGTAACACAGATTCTTCTTCTGTCAATCCTTGTCCCATTAGGGGAGTGAATGATAACGTGGCAGTAAGTAATTACTGCCACGTTATCATTCACTCCCCTATGTTATATCTTCTCCTGCCTTCTGGTTACTATTCGAAAGGGTCCTTATGCACTGCCTATAAAGTATTTTTTTCTGGAGTTAAGAGCGTGCATTCTGAAATTGGGTAATATCACAAATTGTTGTAAAACGCTGTTTTGATTGATTTGGCAATATTACTGTATCTATACTCAAGCAGAAATAAAAATAAAAACTAAACGTAAACAGAACTTAATATCAAAATAAAAACGTCAAGGCATAAAAGGCGTGCCCGCTGATATATAGTTGTAACTACAAGTTATAAATGATAAACTAGGACCATCGAGGTAAAATAAATAAATAGTTAATTACTAATAACAATAACAAAACCATGACCAGTCAACACAATCAGCACCCATTCACGAGCATAACGCAAATATCAGCCATTACCCCCCTCGCCATATTTGAGGAAAGGAGACAAGCCGACCCCCGACGCTAACGCAAGCAGTGATATCTAAGGGAGCATGACGAACTTGCTGCTGGTCGATCAGGCAAAAAATGAAATGATCAATTTGTCTAAGTCGCTAGCTAACCACATATTGCAATACAACTCATAAAAAAGGGATGATGGCATATTTTTAAGGAGTAATTTCTGGACATTTTATACTCATGGGATTACATTTTTTTTTTTACTTTAAAATCATTACTATTTCCAAATGATGTTGACAAACTTATTAAGCAAAAAAAAATACGAATTCAGTTGGAATCAATGTGTGGGGTTGAGCCCGGGGTAATGGTAAAGCTGGTGTAGGTAACAGTATTTTTACTAACACTTATCTACGTGTTTTCAGTTGTAGTGCCGTCTATTTTGGTGGAGGCTGTGCTGTAGTTCCTGGTGATAAATTCCTGCCCTACCCAGAGTGCTGTGACCAAATTACGTGTAATTAAATTAACCAAAAGTCTGATAAAAGTTAAAAATAAAGAAAGCCATTTTGTTACTGTTAAATAAAACTACTATTTTAAAGTGTATTTTAGTTTATCAGCTTCAATAATATTGTTGCAAAACTACCTATCTGCCAAGCCTTATACCAGTTAATTTTGGGGTCGGCTCTCCTCGTCATTATCACCAGTAGTGTATTATCTGTAGTTCCTTTTTTTATTTTATTTTATATTACTGTTTGTATTTCCTGTGCATGTCCCAAATATTTTTTTTTTTCTTTTGAAGGTACTCGGTTCGTTTGAAGGTGCCCAACATAAGACATCAAGCCTGTACTCAACCAGACTGCGAAAAAGTCCGTGTCAAACCTAGACACCAACTTAAAAGAGTTCTAAAAATCGTTCAAATTCAAATTCAAAATATTTTATTTCACATAAACCTACAAGGGCACTTATGAAACGTCAGAAGCTAGGTGCACGGTTCCAATTGGTCGTTTCCTATGGAGAAGAGCTGGCGAGAATCTCCACGGTTACTCTTTTAAAAGTAAATGGTTTTTACAATGTTTCCAAATTACAGTGTTAAAAGGTATGAGAGGACAGTGTAGGCCCATCAACAAGTACCAGGTACTTGGCAAAATATAAAATGGTCCACAGATCTACAGTCTGTTATGTCTACAACGTTCTCTCATTCACAAAATTTAAAAGAAAATAATCTATATAAAAGATAAATGAAATAATAAAAATAAAAACCCAAACCATTAGGTATAATAATATGTCTCATTGTATCCACAGTAATTTTTGTAAAAAGCCTCGCATTTTGGATTTAAGGACAATCTATGCGTGTTAAATGTGTTTTATTTACCTCATTTGTTTGAGTTTACTTAGCATAATTAAGTTATATGTTGTATAGTCAGCCTCAAAAAGATTTATACACAGACAAGGATTTTTTTTGTCTACAATCATTGTTTCATAACATTGTATCCACCGTACAAGTACAAAACATAGTATTAACCAAAATATCTATACAGCCTATGACCAAAACATGGTAATATACGTAAGTCTTACAAATATGTATACAGTAATCATTCCATTCAAAAGTTCAACCTCGAAAGGAGGTGTTAGAAATAAGTATTTAATTGAAAATGCTTTGTCATAAAATTTTCCCATTTACTATATACCGCGTCACACTGACATATTATAGTCATGACAACAATCACATTTCAAAGTAGTCACTCACTGGGAGCATTTGCGTGTAATGTAACCGTTCAGATTCGAGTATTTCATCAGTGAATCCAGGCGAACATTACAGTGCGTATCTGTAATGATCTAATTACATCATGTTACGATGTTACGAATTTGCAACATTGCAACATTGCAGCAGTGAGTGCGGAAAACCGAGTATTACAACTGTATCGAGATGTTACACGTACGAATACTCACAGTTCAAGCGGTTACAAAAGCGAATGTTCCTTAGTCAGTGCCTCGAGCTGGCGCACTATTGTAACGCAATCCTCAAAATCAAATCACATTATGTTCATTGAATTTTTATTTATTTTTATTTTAACATAAACAAAACAGATAAAATTTATCTGTTTTGTTTATGTTAAAATAAAAAAGGAATGACATTTAATGTCATTCAGATCTTATTCTAAAAGCATTAAACAGTATGATTGGGTGTTTTGTGCAGACTATGGCGCCTATATAAAACATTTACGTATACATAAATTATGTAATGTATAAAACTTGTTGTTGTTATGAATCAGAGGTATCATATTATTACTTACGTTGAATAAATACTGCACTGGTACAGCGCGATGATTAGACACAAACGCACTTTATAATACTATGTTAAACTATTTTATAAAAGATTGTAACAAATAACATTGATAAAATAAAATTTCACTTTGACAGAACTATAATACTTAACATGCAAATGTGCTTCGTGTACTGAGTGTGATTCGTTGTAAACCTACCTACATTAAGAGCGAACGTAAAAAAAGTCCGGTCATCTAGTCGCATAGGCTTTGTTAGTCGTATAGCAGCAGCTGATGTGGGAGACGGTATCGATGATATGTGTCGATATATTTTAAGTTTGTAGATCGGGTTCGGCCAATGGTAGAAATAAGTGGGTTATGATGTTTAGGGTTAGTTACCAAACTTTTTAGTAACTTTTGTAACGTATTGTTTTAATGTTGGGAAATTTTATTGACTGTGTAACGTTTTAAGCTTTGTCCGTAAGGCTGTATTGAATGAGGTTTTTATTGCTTTGTATTGGACTACTTGTAGTTTAGTGTAATTACTTTATGTGTATTACAGACCGGTGCCGCGTAGGTAATGCAGGGTCTTACAAGGGTTGAGTAGATTTTTAATTTGGTAATTGAGTTGAATTTAGATCGCCGTTTTAAGATTGGATGTAGGCAGTTTAGAGCTTTTATTCTTTTAACGCGGAAGAACTCAGTATTTTTGGTCCAGTTCATTTTATTGTCCAACAATAGTCCAAGGTCCTGGTCGATACACGCTACAGGGAATGATCACTTTCGTGTGAACATTATGACTTCAGTTTTTGTGGCATTTAATTTTAATTTCCATTGGGTAAAATATGAAACTAGAAGCTGTATTGATAACTGAAGCCGTTCGACTATCAAATCGGTGTCTCTCCTTGAAGTAAATGATGCTGTGTTATGTTAATTACACGCGAATACCCGGTGAGTGACAGACTTAAAAAGCATAAGCAACATTCGTAATGAACATTCATGATTCACCTATTTGTATTTTAAATCAAAAACAACTGACACGTCAGTGACAAAAATTTTATGTTGTTCTTCTATTTAATGAAGCTAAAGACGTATCGATTATATATGAAGTTGTCAGTTTTGTTTACCTTGTTCTGATACTATCACTGTGAACATTGTTTTGGTCATACGGTGTAGGTTTGGTCGAATAAATTGTATACTATGTTTTGTACCTACCTATACGGTGTATACAGTGTTGTGGAACAAAGGTTGTTGACAATAAAATGGTTCCTTGTCCATGTATATATCTTTTTGGATCTAACTGTACGTACTAGGACATCTATTCTAATAAGTATGTAAACAATCGTAATTTGTTAAACGTTAAACGAGAACAACTGCCGACAAATTGTTAAACAGTTTATCAGACTTTATGTATGTCATGTAATTTTTAATACCTGTAGGTTAAAAACCTAGGCTCGTATTAACCGGGCCTTAAAAAAGCTCAATTATTTTTAATTGGCGTTTTGTAAGTACGTAGGTACACTGATTTTCTGTCTTTTTAATATACGTAGATATCTAAATACTTGTTAATAAATGTGTTTTATTTCGTAATTCTATAAGCATTGTAATTTATTATGGATGACTGCAATGCAAAGAATCCTGGTAAATTATTTGTTTCTAGGTTTCTGTAGCTAAGCGCCCTCTATGTTACTTATACGTAAACTGGATAGTTCACAGTAGCTGGACTAGATGTCACTACAATACTCGTTTGGTAAAGTATTATGGAAACAGAAAATTCTGTTTTGATTATAACTAAGATAGGATTTTAATAGAATTTTGAAACATTAGCATTGCTTTTTGTATTTGTGTACAAAAATGGAGCCCAAACTTGTCATTTTGATACAGAAGTTCATTTTGTTGAGATAATAGATAGCAGCATTCATCGGTGCTGTACGTTTAAAAGTCAGAAAAAACAAATTAATCTACGTTACTTTAGTACCGGGTTTTGCCAACAGATTCTACCTGCAATACCAGTGTGTTCCTCTGTGGCCGGACCACAGTTTAGTACTCAGATGCTATAGTTCGAAATAATACCTACCTAAAGCCTACTTTCATCGGATTATATATATATATTTAGTACCTCAAGAGATATCTTTTTAATCAACAATTTATGTGGTCCGTCCGCCAGGTAGTGCTCTCTGGCCGCGCCACCTCAAATTAAATAGAGTATAATGAACTATTAATAAATCAATATTCCGAAAAAAAACTACCTAAAGAGTACCTAGCATACGACAAATATGGTCCAATAAACCCCTTTAGTTAAGGAGTTATTAGTCATAGGGAGTGGTCCGGCTGGAAGGTATACTCTGCAGCAAGTCGATTTTGCAATATTTAATATTAACTATCCATAAATCAATTTATATAATAGTACCTTTTCTCTACTCTTCGTTGATACTTTTTTCTCTCAAGAAACTATTCATTTTGATTATTTAATCTTTAAAGTATGTGGCGCGGCTAGGGAGGATTACTTTCAGCAAATATAACGAAATATGCTTTTTTTCTTTATGCCAACGAAAGCTGCATAATAAGTACTTTATAAAAAGACCTGGACTTCATCTATGAACTTTTATTTTTATTACCAACAATGATTTTGAAAAAGGTGCACTTTTTGGTTTTTGTTTACCTATCTACCTTTTTTTTTTTTTTTTTGAGGGTGGGAAATTATCAAATAACTTCTCCCGCTCTGGGCGGAGCGGGAGGGCGTGTCAGACTTTTACGGACTAAAACCCACCCGTGTTCCTTCCGTTGCCGTTGCCTGTGTGCCGGGGTCGCGATATCCCTTTCAGACAAACCCGCAACCCCGGCAGGCATTGGCCCTTCCGGACCCCGTCAGTTGGTGCTGACATCTCTTTGAGGCGCGCGTGGAACACAACGCGCCGTCGACCCGGGCCTGGTCCCTATCGGACGGCGAGCTACCCATTGCTCACCGTCCGCAAGCCCGCGCCTACGGTGGCCGGAAGTCGGTTCTCGACTCCCAACGCCCGGGGCGTCTCCTGCGGCGACTAGGGGCGCGAGGGCGCGCATTTTGCCTCTCCCTCGCGCGCTCCGCCTCCTCCTTCGCGAGCATTACTGCTTCGCAGAAGGAGGTGACGGCCTCCCATGCACTCTCGCTCCGGACCATGGCCTGAACCAGGGCCGGACGCGAGAGATCGCCGCCGCCGATCGCCTCCGTGAGGTCACGGTGGTGCTCCGCCCAAGCTGGGCACACCTCCACCGTATGCTCCACCGTGTCCTCCGGGCGATCCACACAGTGGTGACACCCGGGCGTTTCCTCCCGCTTTATCCTGAACAGGAACCTCCCGAAACAACCATGTCCGGTTAGGACCTGTGTCAGGCGGAAGGTGAGGACGCCGTGGCGCCTCTCTAGCCACTCCTCAAAGAGGGGACTTATCGCCACAATTGTGGCGTGCCCAGCGCTGGGTTGCGACAATCGCACTCTCCATGCCTGGTTTTGGTACACTCTTTTTTTCATTGTTATTTCTTGTTTAAAGGGTTAAATGCTTAAATCAAGAATCTATTGACTTTAGTTTGTTATATAAAACACTTTTCCGTCATTTACAATACCTTTTATTAACAATTGTTAATATTAGATTATGAAAATATATTTGTTATTTGTATAAGTACTTATTGTTTATTTTAAACCAAAATTTTCACTTACTTCGTCAAATTATCTACCTATTCTTAGGTAGATAGGTAAACAAAAACCAAAAAGTGCACCTTTTTCAAAATCATTGTTGGTAATAAAAATAAAAGTTCATAGATGAAGTCCAGGTCTTTTTATAAAGTACTTATTATGCAGCTTTCGTTGGCATAAAGAAAAAAAGCATATTTCGTTATATTTGCTGAAAGTAATCCTCCCTAGCCGCGCCACATACTTTAAAGATTAAATAATCAAAATGAATAGTTTCTTGAGAGAAAAAAGTATCAACGAAGAGTAGAGAAAAGGTACTATTATATAAATTGATTTATGGATAGTTAATATTAAATATTGCAAAATCGACTTGCTGCAGAGTATACCTTCCAGCCGGACCACTCCCTATGACTAATAACTCCTTAACTAAAGGGGTTTATTGGACCATATTTGTCGTATGCTAGGTACTCTTTAGGTAGTTTTTTTTCGGAATATTGATTTATTAATAGTTCATTATACTCTATTTAATTTGAGGTGGCGCGGCCAGAGAGCACTACCTGGCGGACGGACCACATAAATTGTTGATTAAAAAGATATCTCTTGAGGTACTAAATATATATATATATATTCCGATGAAAGTAGGCTTTAGGTAGGTATTATTTCGAACTATAGCATCTGAGTACTAAACTGTGGTCCGGCCACAGAGGAACACACGCAATACCAGTCGGGGCATCGCACATGCTTCGCTAACTCAGATACATACTGTAACTGAAATGTCACGTGAGCATAGGTATGTTCTTTACGAACGAATACGAATAATGACGAATTAGGGTTATTGATAAAACACTAATTACCTCTTAAGGGGTCGTTGTCTTCATCATTATCATATATATGAACAACTTTCACTACAGGACCAAACCTGAAATCGCAAAAATAAATCTGGTGCTCCCTAAATTTTGACTTTGACGAGTAAAGCTTTGTGCAGACAAGCGCGACGCGACGCCGCGACGCGACTCGAACAATACAATTTCTAAGAAAACTTGACGGTATAACAATAGCCGGTGTCGCGTCGCGCGACAAGTCGCGCTGGTCTGCACAAAGCTTTATGCGCCACTGCCTCCTCTCTCACAGGCACATTTTAAGCTGATTATGCAATGCTTATGCTTGCTTATTCTGTGTGCTGTGTGTTATGTGGGGTGTGGACTTTGGTTATTTATTTATTTATTAAAAGGAGAACTAACAGCTATAACAGATGGATAATAATTGTTTATGAAACATTTTCTATGTTTTATAAACAATTATTATCCATCATGTCAAAGATTTTGGTTATTTATTTATTTACTAAAAGGAGAACTAACAGCTATAACAGATGGATAATAATTGTGTATGAAACATAGAAAACATAGAGCCAATTACAGGTTATCACGGATAAAAACAGAAAAAGTTGTAAGAATCTTAGGGTCGATAACAAGCACGGTAGAAAAGATTAATATAAGGTACAATAAGCATTATGTACTTTAAAAATAGTCAGCGTTCAGTCGAGTGCGTACAGAGTTTTAGGTTTTGATGGTAAATGGGTCAAATGAGAACTCTTTGCAAAGAATATTAAAGTCCTTATTTGCTCGCATCATGTATGAGTTTTGCCTGTAGTTAGACGAGGAAATAGGAATGGAGAATTGGAAATAGGCCGATAAAATCTAACTGATCTCTGAGGAACATTGAAACGCAGTTTATGTAGGAGATCAGGACAATCAATTTCGTTAGATATTTTTTGTTATAGGAAAGTGCAATCTGCTTCTCGATGACGATTTATCAGTGGCTGTAAATGAAACTTCTTGCCAACATTTTAATTAAAAAAAAAAACCAATAGGTAATATTTAAGCGTTCAGAAACGATACGGGTCAAGAACCCGGATTTCTGATAAAAATTCAGCGAAAAAACAAAATTATTTATCAAGAGGTCGTATGTTATACAAGAGTAGATTAATAGGAACTAGGAAGAAAATAATTAAAGTAATAATATAGTGTTTCAAATAGGTTTAGTTTTTTTTTTTAAGATGTTTGATGAATCAACCGTATGAGGTGCATCTAACTTGGAATACCTATTGTTCAAAAATTCAAAAGTCAGCAAAGAGAATCAGCACCTTTCGAATTTCAAAATTACATAAGACAGTCCCCTAAAATGCTCACCCTTCACCACTTCCTAGTGCTTTAGCTGGGAAGAAGAAGTGGCGTAACAAACTCCCCAGCAGTACTGCTGTTTGTTCAGTTAGAAAAAAAAATGATTCTATACAATAGTATGCAAAATAATTTACATTACTCAGCACAAAACAGTAAATAAAATTATTTACCATAATTACAGCTAGCACACGCCAATATACCAATAAAACAATCGAAATCTATAATCAAGCGAAAATAAAAACTCAAAACGTAAACAGAACTTAATACCGGAATAAAAGCTTCCAGGCATAAAGGGCGTGCCCGCTTACATATAACTAATAAAGCTCCAACTCGAAGTCACGTTTGATAAACTAGGACCATCGAAGCAAAAATAAATAAACAGTTAGGCAAGAATAATATATGATCAATTGTCGAGGTCGCTAGCTAACCACACATTGCAACACAACTCATAAAAAAATCATTGTAATGAGTAGATTATATCAATAACAAATGAAAATAAAATAAAAATAAATTGACTTATACAGTCAAATAAAATAAACAATTATATAACTCATATAACCTGTCAGTAGGTAAGCTAATTCGTGAGAAAGAACATGAACATTGTCTTGTCAACATTAATCACGGTGACCAACTATTCTTATCGTTTAAGTAGTCGTTGATAGAATAGTATGCCTTTGAACAAAGGTTGGATTTTACTTTGGCGTTAAACGCATTAAAAGACAAATCAAGCAAAGAAGAGGGTAGCTTGTTTATACGAGTATATATACCTTTTATAACAAATGGTATATATGTATGAAACAGCATATTTTTTATTTAATAACCGACGAAAAATTTCAGCTCAGGGGGTTCCGTACCGTAACCGGCTTCGCGTCGATGTCCCTGCCACCCTATATACCAAGTCCAACAAATGAGTTGTGAACCTTATGAAGCCGGTGAAATGGAGCTCGTAATTTTTCCTTATTTCTGGTGTTAATATTGTGAATATCACTGTTTTTAGTGTATATGTGAATAAAGTCAAATCATTTATTTCAAATAGGCCCATGTAAGGCACTTTTGAACGTCAAAGTTTACAAAAAATTGAATTGATTCTAGGCGCCCCTTCCAAAAGGTAGTTTTCGTATGGAGAAGAATGGGCAAGAAACTCCACCGTTACCCTTTTAAAAAGTGTTACAATATTTTGTATATGTAGGTACATTAGTTACATAATTATATGTGAAGACGATGCACCTAAAAAAAAATACGTTACCACAATAGGTAAAAAGAATAATTAATAAAAATGAAGCAACGAAAGATAAATTAATTACTTATGTGATAGATACATGGTTCTCACATATTTACAAACATTGTAAAAGTTAATTAATTTTCTTAAAATTTTACAATTCATAAGTCAGTGTGTGAGGAAGTAATCACAGAATGTAAAATCAATGTCATATAATAAAAATAATAATTCATACAACTTAAATTAGCAACCAGTTTGATTTTGTCTAGATTCTAGATTATCCTATGGAGCAAGACCAGCATGTTTCCAAGCATTCTATCTTGGATATAATCCTCTAATTTGTAATATGCTTGTTTACAAAGTGTACTTCTAATATGAGTTTTAAATTTTCTTTCATTTAATTGTAATATATCACAAGGTATTTTGTTGTAACATTTAACACAGTACCCCATAAAAGATGAAGATACTTTAGATAATCTGAAAAATGGTTGATCTATTTTATCTTTATTTCTAGTATTAAAATTATGTCTATCACTTATTTTATTAAAAATATGTAGATTTTTTCTTAAATACATAATATTTTCATAAATGAATTGGCAAGGTTCTGTCATAATATTAATCCTTTTAAATAGTTCCTTGAGAGATTCGCGACGATGTAGATTATAAATGGCTCTGACAGCTCTCTTTTGTAAAATAAATATAGATTCAATGTCAGCAGCCCGACCCCACAGTAAAATGCCATACGACATAATACTGTGGAAGTAGCTAAAATAGACCAAACGCGCGGTTTCTTCATCTGTTAACTGTCTTATCTTTCTAACAGCAAAAGCGGCAGAGCTTAGCCGCCCCGCAAGAGATGTTATATGAGGTCCCCATTGTAATTTCTCGTCTAGCGTGATTCCTAGGAAAACTATTTGATTAATATATTCTAGCTTTTGTTAACTGTTTGATTAATATTTTGCCTAATATAATTATAAGATATTGGCGAAGATGAATTGTGATGCCACCTGTGTCAGGCACGCCTGGCAAACATAAAGAAAAATGAAGTCTTGTGACGTACTCGTAGTGTTCGAAGTTCGTCGATATGTGAAATCCGCAACCCGCAACTTCTCACATGATCTATTATTATGCGTAAGTTTTTGTTAGAACAAATACAATGTCTTAAATTCTCAACCCCGTGATATTATCTTAGTGCATTATCCGTTGAAACGTCACAAATGTGGGGGCACCACAGCTGTTATACGACGAATTGTAAAGTTAAAGAAATGTTGAGTTAGTATACTAAAATATTATCACGAATCACCATTACAGTTTATGTTGGGCAACTAGCTTCATCTTTCTGACTGACCGACCCCTTGACAATTCAAAAGTGCCTGTAATTGGTTTATTTGAAATAGGTAAATGCTTTGAGTTTGAGTTTGAGTTGGACTGCGAGGCTGTGCTCTCCAACTGCATCTCGACCAGGGTTGATCTTAGGGTTGTGATGTCAAACTCAAACTCAAAGCATTTATTTCAAATAAACCAATTACAGGCACTTTTGAATTGTCAAGGGGTCGGTCAGTCAGAAAGATGAAGCTAGTTGCCCATTCCAAAGCGTAGTAGGTTCCTATGGAGAAGAACGGGCAAGAAACTCCACGGACACTCTTTTAAATCAAAATATTCTTACAAAATAATGGTTACATCATTCATGTTTAAATTATACATGTGAGAACAATGTAGAAAGACGTGCACGTTAAAAGCGTCCGCAATGAAAAGATAATAAACAAATTCAAAAATTAAAATACATTAAAATTAGCCATGGAAGCTAAGAGATGACCAGTCGCTACTGACGGCGCCCGTTCACGAACATGACGCATATATCAGCACCATTCAGCTCAACCATTTTGAAGGGAACTTAATGATCCAACACACTTAATGGTCCCGCAGTAGTCTGGTGACGTCGTCGTGGATGAATGTGACAAAGGCAGTTCCGCTAATCCTTAGCCACAAAAGTCAGCGCGACGACATGGTAGCTCTCTTTCAACACTTTTATGATGTCTTGAGGTGATCGACCACCCAGCTTCTGTGTAACCGATCAATTATTTTGACTTTAGGCTTTTACTCAAGGATGTTGTGTTAATTGTTCAGTAAGATTTCAAGGCAATGTGCGAAGACATTGTCCGAGACTGCTGCAGATGTGCGTTTACGCATGGTTTTTTTGCTTGTTTTAGGAAAGTGCGTATTGCTGATGCAAGAATGTATTGAAACTGATTATCATAATTAATAAGTAGAAAAAATTTAGCAACAGTGTTGATATTAGGATCTCAACTGACAACCTTTGGCATTTACTGATAAATATGTTTAGGCACTGGATGTTATCTTGCTGTGTTAGTCTAAACACAAAAAATTGCGTCTTTGGTATAGTCACTGTAGGTCATTATTCGCACATTTGCGTTTTTAACCTTCCCCTTAAGCAAAACAATTTTTATCTGTATTCTTGTTTATCCTGTAAACCCACAAAGATATTGAATGTTATCATCACTTACATTTATTTTTCCAACAAACACTTATGTAACTATTTAAAATTGCTATTAGCTAAAAACATAACATTGTAATAATTATTATTTCCTTAATAACAACTTTATTTTTATTGTTTTTATCCTTTATTAAAAAGAACCAGTTTCTTAATAATTAATTACAATCTAGCCTATAAGACTAATAAGCAATTTTAATCTAACTTAATTTTTTACGTGTTAATTATTTTAAAACTTAGAATAGTGCTGATTGTACTTTACACAAGTCCGTTCCACTTTCTTAAGAGTCTGATATAATATTATAAACACTTTGTTCATGTGTTATATGTGTGTCATTGTCACTATTATTTCTACACTTTTACACTACACTAACTCAAAAGGTTGTGTTCGTTTTAGCAATATACATATAATATATATCATGTAATAACAACTGAAGAAATTAATTATTATATTGGGTCCCCACCTATGAAATTGGCGTTTTTTTTCTCACAAATAGAGAACCTTGTCACTTCTATGATTTAAAATATTCATCAATTGCTTGGTACTATATCGAATAATGACCATCATAGACAACTACCAATAGTAAAAAAACCTTATTTCTTATGGTTTTCTAAACATAAAAAATACCTTTAAAATGACTCCTCATTTTGTTAGCAGAAATGACCACTATTTGTTTTAACTTAGCCAAAACTTATTTTTGTCGCTTAATCTAAGTAGCATATTATGTTATCTTAGTTTTTAAACATTAGTGCATAAAAGTTTTAAAACATAAGTGTTCATGGTTGTTATATAAATTAAGAAAATGTTAGTACAAAATGCAACTACTTTAAAATTCTCCATACAAAACGCTGATTTCATAGGTGGGGACCTAATAGTACTTTATGAAACTGTTACATAATGAGGGGTATTAAATCATGAGCGTGTTTTTAAAAACCGAGTCGTAGGCGAAGTTTATAGTATCACACGAGTGTTTTAATACCTAGTTATGTGCGGTTTCATACACTACTTTATCTACTCTCATACATTGGGATTGAACCTACTAAATAAAAGTTCACAATCATGTATGTATTAATCATGCCGATAAAGTGGTAAAATAAAATCAAGAAAAATATTTTTTATACGAAGCTAAGTACAGTAGTTGTGTTGTCCTTCCGACAAAGGCAATTCCAGATGACAAAACACAATAACACTTTGCACGACCTGGGAATCGAACTCAGGACCTCATGATCAGCAGTAGCGCTTGCGACCACTAGTACAACAAGGCAGTTATAATATCTTGCCTATACTATAAGTTTAAATTACTTTAAATTAAAACTGCGAAACGCAGAGAGTGACGAAGGAGTTCACGAATCAGCTGTAACTGTTCGGCCTAAGATTTATTCCCTGTATGAAGTTAATAAAATAATAGTACTTTATGAAACCGTTACATAATGAGGGGTATTAAATCATGAACGTGTTTTTATCTCCTCTCATACATTGGGATTGAACCTACTAAATAAAAGTTCAAAGTTAAAAATCAAGAATTAAAAATTCCCACGAAATTCAGTCCAACAAACGTATGAATGGCGCCTGCACCCAACCACATCACCGCGCATGCGCTAGAGCGGTGCCGTAGTTTCCAACCGTGTCCCAGTGTTTTAGTTTATCAATGTGTGTAATGTCATGCTCTAAAGGACATCGCTCATTATAACAGCACCGCTCCGACACGGCAAATAACTTGTCATTCAAGTTAGGATTTTAAATCAAATGTATTCAAGTCTATAAGTACCAAGAATTAATTATAAGGATGTGGTACAGACGTGCGTGACCTGCACTGAGGGACCACTTAACCATTGCCATTGCAATTTATTGATGCGCTAAATGCGATTCTTTTGGTTTGCGCTGTTTTAAAATAGACACAAGGTGAAAAGGAATTGGAAACAATGCCAAAATATTGGCAATTGTATTATATAAATAGGTTAATAGATATATGTATATCCTTATATTTAAATAAATATTTATTCCACAATTTTCGATATTGCACCTATCACTGGTTATCTCTGCATCACCCAAAGATTGACTGGTAGAAAATGTCTATGGCATTAAGTCCGCCTGTGTACATTATTTTTATGTGCTTAAAGTGTTAAAATAAATAAAACAATGAGAAAATTCGAGCACCGATAAAAAATTTATACTAAGCGGAATAAATAGTAAGTGAACGAATACGAATGACGATGAATTTCTTAATGATATATACAGGGTCAAATTAAATTAGTTAGTGAAACTACGCAGTCGCGCTGAGTATTGATAACTAAAAACGATAAAACAAAAAAAAAAAAAATTTCATGTTTGTTTTTTTTTTTGGGTTATCGAGCTGGAGTTGGCTTGTTGGTGTTGTTAGTTCATCTTCATCAAATCAAGTTTTTTTGTTTTACCGTGTTTAGATATCGATACCCATCACGTCTGCGGAGTTTCGCTAGGTAATTTAATTTGACCCTGTATAATAATGTTACTATAAATTGACTACATAAACTCACGCCTTCTTCCCATGGGGGTAGACAGAAATTACAGAAAGCCACCTGCTACGATCCATACATACTCCCTTGCTTCGATTTGTTTATTGAATTGGATATTTATTAATATAAACTACTTGACTTAATTTGTAAATATTTAAGGGGACTACAGGACCTAAAGGTGCCTAAACGCAAGTTTTATAATGCCTAAAAGAATATGATCCACTGCAGTAAACAAAATCAGAAAAATATATGATATTCTTCAGGATATATGCTAGTAAGATAGTGTGTTGAAAACATAATACAACTAATTTGATACGATAGAAAAATATCACGAAAATACCTCTAAAATTTTCTTTTAAAGATTCAAAATCATATTAATATACATGCAATCATTCTGATTGTTTGTGAGATTATTCTACAAGCAACATATTAGCGTAATAGTGTTTTAATTTTTTAGTTCAATCTATAGATTTTTTGTAAATAGATAATTGCTTGATATTTTGCAATAAATTACCTGCCTCGTGTCATCGCGCTTCTCTTTCTTTTCTATGCAGTCCGACAGTCCTGCACTTTAGCTGTTGTAGGCCTCTTAACTTAATATTTTTTTATTTATCTGAATTATATATAATATTTTTAAATTTATATTTGTAGGCAGCTGGCAAAACAGAGAGTCAACTGAATTGTTACTGAAGACCAAATGTACGTGATTTATTTCATTTGAATATTTTGTCCCAATATTAAATCATCATCTCCGAAGAAACGGTTGTTTTATTAGCTATATTTTACTTCCTTCAAAAGTTTTGAGAAGTAACGCAGCCTACTTTTATTTGACTCAAGGAAAACACCGGCGTTGAAGGAGTCAATCAGCGCCTTAATATCCTCCATACTTTCTTAAGTTAAAACCCACTTGCAAAAATAATACGGCAAAAATTTAAAACGGGCAAACGGCGAATTTAAACAACTCGGCAATTTATTTTTCAATTGATCTCCCTCTGTTGCAAAACGCGGCGTTGCGGCCAAAAAGTTGAACGTTTAGGCTATTGATAGGACTTTTTTATATTTTTTCGCCTCGTACACAGCTCTGGTTTCAATTTCGAGGAATTTCAGAAACGAAAAATTCGTGTGTGTACGTTATTAATTTAGTGCAGTTATCCAGTTTTTTTTGTGCGCTCCTATGATCTCTTTGAATTGGGATTAGATTGTGGAAGTCGTTGATATGGTTCTGTTTACCGGTATTGTGTGTTAGTTGAATGAATTCACTGTTTAGTCGTCCTCGGAATCGCTTTATCACCGTAAGTTTGAATGTCACTTGCACGTGTATTCGTTTCTATTTTTTCTCTATGCCGATGTTGACAATTCTGCCAACTTCAGAAAATGAAATGGAAAAGCTAACACTTGCACGTCATAAAACGACAAGATCTATTTACTTGACTACGGCGAAGCAAAAAGGAGGGTTATGATTTTGACAGGTATCTATGTGTGTATGTATGCATGTACGTATGTATGTTCATCTGTCACCTCATAACTTCTAAACTACTGATCATAATTTGACAAATGAGGTATCGTTGGAAGCGTCTTGAACGTCCGCTGGTTAAATGCTATATGGCGTCACATTAAATAATGGTAAAGCCGTGGTCGCATGCCATAATAATTTTGTAGGTGTATGTACGCCTCATGCGACCACGGCTTTACCTTGACCATTTTTGTCATGATTTCTGTCTGAACGATTTGCTTGTTTCATACTTTTGAGAGCGTGATTTTTCAGTCGGGTTTTAGTTTATTAACTGACTTTTTTTGTCTATGCATGTGACAGACAGTTAGAGAGTTTCAACCTCAGTGACGATTCAATTTACTGGAAATTGTTGTCAAACGTGGTAATGAAATTACGAGGTCGACTGCTACTGCAATGTTGGGGTAGCTTTGCTAGCTGAAGAGGTCCTGCAATGGATCTTTCAAATGACTGTAGGTCATTTACGAGGTTTACATTTTGTTTTTTTAAGAAATGTGAATTTGTGTGTGTGTGGTGTGTATGTGTGTGTGTGTGTGTATTATTTTGATTTACAAAAGCATCTACCTAGCCTTTTTCCAACTATTTTGGGGTCGGCTTCCAATCTAACCAACACATAAGATTATGAGATAAACGCTATAACGAATTAAGAATAGAAGTAAAATATTAGAGTCAGCTTAGCAATCTGACAGAGATGTCATGATATAAAACTGAAAAAAAAAAAACAATTGAATTTAAAAAAAAACTGCCGTGTTTTTGGTTTTGAATTTTCGTTGTTTGCCACCGACTTCCGAAATTAAAGTTATTTTTCACTTGGTAGTGTGTTTTTTTGGAAGTCCGTTGTTTTATTTTTGTTTTGTAAAAAGTTTTTATTTTTCACTTTGTGGTTATGGTACCTACTCCACACAAATTCAAATACCACTACCTGTTGTAAACAACAGTGACAGGAAGTTATCATCATATCATACACATATACTAAGTGGGAAAAATACGTATTATTAAAGCTTGCTCGAAAACTATCCAAGCAAAATTAGTAAAAAATATGGGACCAACTTGAGACCAACCACGACCCGGCCAGTCGTGGCATTCTATGGGCTGCTGCCTGCTGGTTGGCCGTTGCGACCAAGTGCGCGATTCGTATCGGTTTCTATGGTCTACTTGGTCGCGGTCGTGGTCATGGTCGTGGCCGTCTGGTGCATGAAATCCCTAACTAGTTTTATTTGAACGATCCAGCAATGTAACGAGGAGTTATTAAAGAACTTACCTAGATATTATCTTTCTCCAAAATCATTGTAATCTGCGTTCGCAGTTCATTTGCCAAACATGTAAACAAACACGAGTTTTAGGAAAAACAACTGTAATGCCTACACATAAGGTCAATTTTGCGCTACAACTTCATATTTTTCATGAATTTTTCAACAGTACTAGTCGGTCTAAAATCAACTTTATTTACACTTGCAAAAGTTGATATTTGTCTTAGTGGAAAATTCGTACTTGTTTACATGTTTGGCAAATAAGTTGCGAACGCAGCAAATAAGTTGCGAACGCAGTATAGCTCATAGCTTTCACCTATTTCTCATAGTTGTTTATACTGTAACTTGATAGTTGCTTAATTAATTGAAAGCCAAAATTAGTTTAAACCATGTGAAAATTATTGGAAAATCAATCACGTAATACTTTTTAAATAAAACAAGCTTTTCAAAATTCAAAAGTCATTTATTCAAACTAGGCTGAGAATTAGCATTTTTCGAACGTCAAAATTACATGAGACAGTCCCCCAAAACGCCCACCCTTCACCACTTCCTAGTGCGTTAGCTGGGAAGAAGAAGTGGTGCAACACAACTCCCCAGCAGCACAGTAATCATGTTAAAACAAAAAAAGGCGTGATAATTACTGTCTGTCATGACGTCAAAAAACCAGCTATTGCTTCAATCTCGATGATCACAACGTCATTATGACGTCATGTTATGGATTCCCTGAGTCGAATAGCTAACGCATCGTAAAATTCTACACTCAAGAAAAAATATTACATGTAACTTAACATCGCGCTTGTAGTCCCCGAAGAGTAAGGTAAAGGTACCTATTGTTTACCCACATAAAAACAACAATAATATAGCAGTAAAAATAAAAGAAAATATAAAATAACAATACTACCACCTACATAAATATATTCATAGTTAGTAATGATATTATGAATATATGAAGTGTAAATTTTCAATCTGCCTAGCCTTTTCCCAACTATATTGTGGTCGGCTTCTAATCTAACCGGATGTAGCTGAATCCCAGTATTTTACATGGCGACTGCCTATCTGACCTCCATAGCCCAGTAACTGGGTAATACGATACCCCTTGGTAAGACTGGTTGTCAGACTTTCTGGCTTCTGACAACCCGTAACTACTGTCAAATATCCACGAATGACAGCAGGGACCAACGGCTTAACCTGCTTTCCGAGGCGCGGAGGAGTCTCGGTATGTAAAGATGGTCACCCATCCACAGACCAACCCCGGCAAGCGTAGCTTAACCTCATGGATCGACCCGTGCGGCTGTTATTACTTAGTCACGAGCTCCTCATGAAGTGTAAATTATAAAGTATAAAAATAATTTTGACTTTGACTGTACTGTGGGGCGTGGAGTCACAGAGTAAAGAATATCTTTACTCATGTGGCGGGGTGCTATACCTAAGTAAATGTACCTATATAGACGGGTTCTGTTTGGTGACAACCAGACAGATTATTAAATAATAAACAGTTGTTCATGAATATCTCAATAACTAATACGGGATCTTGCCGTTTTGCCGAAAAGATTTTGCCAAAATTTCACTACTCAAACAAATTTTACCAATTTTTTTTTTATACCAATGCAATGTTTGGAATGATTTTAGTACGCACATTTTCAATTGGTAAAATTTTTACTTGGCAGAATATTATCAAGGATAATGTCTATTTAATCAACAGCAAACAATCTTTAGACAATAAACGTTTTGTCAAATGATTTGTTATGACAAAAAATATAAAGGAAAAATAAGATATTTTGGGAATTATATAATTAAAAAATGCTATTTTATTTTAATATAATCATATATCTAATACAAAATATTTATAACTTATAATTTTCAATTATTTGCAATGGACATTAGCAATTTTATTTCGGTTTGTGTTACAGAATTCAATTAATTCTGTCGTCTTTATCCATATTTTTTTTTTCTTTTTTTTGTGTGTTCCATGATCCGCTAACATAATTTTCTTCAAACTAATTCGCGATTTCCTTCCAATCAGAATTTTCTATACCTTCTATTAGCTTGTTAAAGTATATAATGATTAAATTTTTTGACAAATAACTTAAAGCTAATAAACATTTCACTTGATTGTTAAATTTGATGTCATTTGCGTACTTCTTTGTAAGTTTATGTGCTTGAATTTGTCTGAAACAATTCAAATTTATGTTTACTTATGTTTCTGTTAGTTTTGGTTAAAATTTTAACCTCCTACGACTAGAAACGACTAGATTATATAGAAAACAATATGGAAAAAAAGAGATTATTTTTAGCAGCAAAATGTTGTGCTACAAAATTTAGTGACAGAAACGAATCGCTGCAAAACCGACTTCACGCAGTCTTGTCTGCCCTACCCCTAGAGTGTAATTTAAGCCCGCGTAGGCGCGGAGGGGTGGGGCGGCCCAAACCCCGCAGCGCCGGAGCCGTGACAGAAACAATGCTTGCTGCAAGTTGCATGCCTGCTTGCTTGCTTGCTGCTTGCCTGCTTGCATGCTGCATGCCTGCTTGCATGTTGCATGCCTGCTTGCTTGCTTGCTGCTTGCCTGCTTGCATGCTGCATGCCTGCTTGCATGTTGCATGCCTGCTTGCATGTTGCATGCCTGCTTGCATGTTGCATGCCTGCTTGCATGTTGCATGCCTGCTTGCATGTTGCATGCTAATATATTATTTGTCTTGCTATTCAGTTTTACAAAGCGTTTTTATTTCGGAATTGTATTAATGGGTATTTTAATAATCGGAATTCGTATTTTTGATGTTTCGAACTATCATTAAGTCGGACTTTTTGTTATTCGATCTATTTGTTAGATATGCAGGTAAGGAACGGACAACAGTTAAACACGCTAGTCAATGACACACTCACTTTAATATCTATGCACGGTTACTTAGCCGGGTCGCAGCCGCGGTACGTTACACATACATATATAACATCCCCTTCCCTTTAAATTGCAACTATATATCAACCCTATTTAAACAATCATTAAATGGAAAACTATGCTAAGGAGTAAAGTTGTCTGGTGACAACTCGAGACGTCGTGGATTTATTACAGGTATGGGTGACAGCGAATCTGCCGAGCTGTCTGTGTCAGCTAGGGGTGTGGCGAAGGTCACATTTCGCTCTGTACTACATTCACCTTCTCCCTCTCCTCTGACTGGTGTACTGGTGACTGATGGTGATATCGTAATGTGTTCTGGTGGTGGTGTTCCTATTTCCTCTATATCTGAGTTGGTGTTGTTGCTGGCTCGGTTGTTGTCATTGGCGTTTATTTGATGTTGGCTGTCTTCATCCAGTGTCGTCTGATTTGCGTCTGATATATCGCTCTGTACATCCGGAATGACATCTGAATCCCAGTTTGTGTCGCGTTCTGACATTTGGTTTTGTCCGTGTGCCCGTATCTGATCCAAGTGTCTTTTTACTAACCGGTCCAATTCTGGTGCATAAACTTCGTACATTACGTTTCCGATCTTTTTCTTAATTATTCCTTTGATCCATACAAATTTTTTATTATTTATATTTTTCATAATCCACACCACTTGTTTTTCTTGGAATTGTTTACGTTCTTTTCCTTTATAGTATTTACGCTGTAAGCACTGGTTTTGCTCCACGGTTTGAGTGAGGCAAGTGGTAGAGGAGGTCGACGCTACGGACGTCGCTGACGCCGATGTTGGTGACAATAAATCGAGCCGCGTGCGAAGCGACCGGCCGTACACGAGCTCAGCGGGTGATTTCTCGGTGGTACTATGCCTGGAGTTCCGATAGTCGAACAAAAACTTTGAAATTTGTTCCTTTAATGGTTTTCCTTTATTATTAAGGATTATGCCTTTGAGACCTCTTTTAATAATTTTAACAAAGCTTTCGGCCTGTCCGTTGCTTGACGGATGATATACTGGAGCAAGCGTATGAGTAATACCATTCTTCGAACAAAAATCTTTAAATTCTAGCGAAACAAACGAAGTACCGTTATCCGTTACTATAGTATGTGGAATACCGACTCGTGACATTAAATCTATAAGTTTCTCAATAACTGCTTTTGACCCGTATGATGAAGTCATTAAATACACTTCTACCCATTTACTATAAGCATCAACTGCGATTAGAAACATCTGATTATTAAAAGGCCCTAGAAAATCTAAATGTATTCTATAGAAGGCGTGGGGAGGATGTGGCCAAGGCATGAGCGGGGCGCGGGGCGGCGCGGGGCGCAGCGCGCTGCATACTGCGCACGCGCTGGCCAGCCGCTCCAGCGCGCCGTCCACTCCCGGGAACCACAACCGCTTGCGCGCCTCTGCCTTCATCTTTACCACTCCAAAATGTGAACTGTGGAGTTCATTACATATTTGATCTCTCAACAATTCCGGTATGATAACTTTATGGCCACGCATCAAACATCCGTTTTCTACCGATATTTGGTTGCGACAGTAAAAGTACGGCTTCAATTTTTCGTCATACACTTTTCTCGGCCAACCTAAACCTACATAATCTTTTACTTTTCGCAAAGTTGTATCTTGCTCGGTTACGCGTTGTAATAAAGTTAGCGTAACAGGTAGCCCTCCGTCAACGACGAAGTAAACATATGTGGCGCGGTCAACAGCGGCGTGCGGTTGGTCTCGCTCTCGCCCTGCCCCCGCGCGCGCACCACCTGCGTCGGCGCCCGGCCCTGCGCGGCTTGATGACGATGATTCATTCCCTAACGGAGCGCGCGATAGATAATCGGCACTATTATTTTTACTGCTAACATATTCGATGATATAATTGTATGCAGATAGAAATATTGCATACCGCTGTAGACGATTAGCTGATATTTCCGGTATACCGCGGTGTGGACCGAAGATGGTTAATAGCGGCCTATGATCTGTTCGCAAGGTAAAGGGCACCGCTCGGGCATATAAATACTGGTGGAAACGCTTTACGCCGAATACAATAGCTGTTGCCTCTTTTTGTATTTGAGCATAGTTTTTCTCGGCTCCTGTTAACGTCCTAGATGCATAGCTAATCGGTCGTTCGCACCCATCGCTTCCTACTTGTGATAGCACTGCGCCTAACCCGTATGGAGATGCGTCTACCGTCAAAATTAATTTCGCCGCGGGGTCAAAATGTGCCAGTACCTCATCCGATGCCAGTTTCTGTTTAATTTTTTTGAAAGCATTTTCGTGTATTTGTGACCATTCCCATTTTGTCGTTTTATGCAATAAGTTATATAACGGTGCCTGTATGGTTGAAGCGTTTGGGACAAAATTGCGATAATAATTTGTTAATCCCAGAAATGATTGCAATTGTAACAAGTTCTGTGGTCTAGGTGCTTGTGAAACTGCTGTGACTTTTTCGGGCGACTTTTTTATACCGTTTTTGTCTATAATATGCCCTAGATAGCCAACTTCATTTTTGAAGAACTCGCACTTGATTGGTTGTATTGTGAGACCTGTGTCCGCCAGCCTTTCTAGTACCGTGACTAACCTGCTCATGTGTTGTTTAGTGTCGATTCCTGTTATTAATATATCGTCGAGAAAAAATACTACTCCATCTAAACCAGATAATATACATTCCATGGCACGTTGAAATATTGCTGGTGCGCTCGACAAACCAAATACCAACCTTGTATATTTAAACAATCCGCGATGTGTATTGATACAGGTCATAGTCTGTGATTGTTCTTTTAAGCATAATGGATTATATGCCATAGAAAGATCTAATTTGCTAAATTGTACGCCACCATGTAACTTTGCAAACAAGTCATTTACCGTTGGCAATGGATACTTATCGACAATTAGTTGCTTATTAATTGTCACGGAAAAATCTGCGCAAATTCTCACGCCACCGTCCTTTTTTAAAACGGGTACGATTGGTGACGCGTAATCAGAGTACTTGACTGGTTCTAATACTCCTAATTCGACGAGTCGATCTAATTCGTTATCTATTTTGTTTTTTAACGCATATGGTACTGAGCGTGCTTTAATAAAAATTGGTTTCGCGTGTGGTTTTAAATGCAACTCCACGGCGTACTTATTGAATTTTCCTAATTTACCAGAAAACACGGTGGGGTATCTTGTTATTAAATAGTTTGCTATTGAATTGTCATTCGTTCCGCCAATTGATTTTACTGTTGGTGCAAGTTCCAAGTCAAACGTGCCTATAAAATCTCGTCCTAACAATGATGGGCCACCGTTACGCACAACAAACAAGTGAAGTTTACGCGTCACTTTAGAATATTCTACATCTAAATGAATTACACCAACTGTTTCTAAGAGTTCCCCCGTATAACTGAATAGTTTTTTATATGTAACTAATAACGGTACTTTGCTGAAATGCTCGTTATATATATGGTGTGATATAATACTAACCGCGGAACCACTATCTATCTCGAACTCCAACCCTAGCCCACCGATGAAAACGCTTGCCAGCATCGGTCGACCCTTATCACAACGTATATTTAAACACAACTTACCGTCGTCGCCCTCATCATCCACTTTACCTTCCTCCACGTGTTTCACTTTCGCGTCACTTGAGCACATCCGTCTCAGATGGCCCTTGTTATTGCACTTTTTGCACTTATAGTTTTTAAACCGGCACTGATTGGATTTGTGATTAGCATAGCCGCACACACTGCACTTTTCCTTAACCGCGAACACGGAACCCTCATCGACACTGCCGGCGGCCGCGCTCGTACCACGTGCTACCGGTGCGGCATGGGAGGCGCGCCGAGCACACCGCACGCTCTTCGCTAGTTCTACCGCCTTGGCCAGCGTTAAGTCCATCTGGTCCTGAGTAAAGAGCTTGTCTCGCTCAGGTCCTGGCATCATGCCCATGATGAATTTATCCAGAAGAGCTTCCTCCAAGTTCTTAAATCCGCAGTGTGCCGCCAATCCCCTAATTCTGGCCGCCCATTGAGTGTGGCTCTCGTCTGGTCGCTGCTCCGCTGTGTAGAAAATCGATTTTTCTGCAAATCCGAGCCGCTTCGGCTCAAAATGACGGTCTAGAAGTTTCAGGATTTCTTCTAAATTCGTTTCTTCCAACTTCTTAGGCAGCACCAGATCCCTCGCTAGCATATATGTTGGTCCGGTGAGAGCGCTAATGAGTATTGCCCTCCGTTTGACCTTTAACTTGTCCGATTCGTCCGTAATGTCGTTGGCAATAAACCATTGTTGTAGCCGAGACTTGTAACTTATCCAGTCTTGGGATAAATGGTCAAAGTTCGTTATTATTCCGAATGAAACACCAAAATTAGACATTGTGCACTCGTAAATTCGTCCTCGTCGCCACTGTTAGATATGCAGGTAAGGAACGGACAACAGTTAAACACGCTAGTCAATGACACACTCACTTTAATATCTATGCACGGTTACTTAGCCGGGTCGCAGCCGCGGTACGTTACACATACATATATAACACTATTGAAATTCGATATTTTGAGAATAGTAATTTTAAACGTTAGGAATATTGAAATTTAAGAATTATAAAAATAGGAGTAATGATAAGTCGGAGTTAATATATTCGGAATTTTGAACCATTCGGAATTATGAAAATCGGTATTTTGAAATTCGTATTTGTGACTGACGGAATAAAGTTTTTCGTATTTATGTAGTGTACCCATTATTTTTACCTGTTCAGAATTTGTCGAAAAAACACCCTTTTAATAAAACGTCTTCAAAGTTAGATCTTATGCTTGAAATAATTTCCGAAATCTAATATACAGACTTTTGGCGTCATGTCAAGATTATTTTCATTTCCTTAAATAATGTAAAATCTCAAGTAATAAATACGTTAATTCTGCCGAACCGTGAACAAAATATAAGTATTTCTCTAATCAGTATCAACCTCAATGTATCAGGAGATAAAAATAAAAAGAGGAGAGTGGTTAGCGTGACGACCAGGCATTATTTCATTAGAGGCAGTCGACTAATCAATATTACCTTATTTGATTTGTAATCAAATGTATCGTAAAAACCTTAACGATTTTAAAATAAAATTGTCTGTTACCGGAATGAAATTATTTTGAAAATTTTCCCGCGAATATAATGGTAAGAGCACCTTACTGGAAATCTAAGGTATCGAAAGTATTGTAATAGTCTATAACAATTTTATTCGGTGCAAAAAGTCTATTAAGCATATATATAAATAATATTGTTAAAGTAGTTTAAGAAACTGTTGCATAATGAGGGGTATTAAAATACGAGTGTCTGTTTAAAAACCGAACCGTAGCTCGTAGGCGAGGTTTTTAATAGTTCAGAATCAGAATCAGAATCTTTATTTGTTATACGTATTTCGTATCACACGAGTGTTTCAATACCTAGTTATGTGCAGTTTCATACACTACTTTATCTACTCTCATACATTGAGATTGAACATACTAAATAAAAGATCAAAGTTAAAGGTCAAGAATACAAAATTCCCACAAAATTCAGTAGGTACTACAAAAGGTATGAATGCCGCCTGCACCCAGCACATCACCGCGCATGCGCTAGAGCGGTGCTGCTGTCCCCCGTAACGTTCCATTACAAAAGTTGATGGAAATTACTTGGCGATATAAACTTCTTGGAGTTGCCCTGTATCGTAATAAAAAAATAAAAAAAATATAGCATTATTTTGTTAGAGAAAAAGTGTTATAATATGATTCTATTTTTAAAATTCTGTATTATGTTTCTAAAGTATGTCAATATAAACTCGTTTTGAACTTTATAATTCGAATATTATGATACGAGAGTAGATAAAATTCATTATGATACACATAAAAAATCTCGTAATTTCGGAAATAACCGTAGGAAATGTCTGAAAAAAATTGACAAATAGAATATGAAATAAAGTTAAAACTATCGTAATAGCACATTACATTCGCGTAGAGTTACCATAATGCATATAAATTGTGGATAATGGTCTAACAAGTTCAATCTTCTTCTTAGCGTGTGGCAAAAATAACACAAAAAAATGAATGTTTATATAATGTAAAAAAAAAATTGCCCAAAACTCAGCAATGCGAATATCGCTCGCTGAGGCAGCCCCCCGCTAGGTCTCCACATCAGCAGGGCATTCAATGCAAGATGGGAAGTGCCAGCCAGTGCAACCCAGGTTAAAGTTGTGCATTGGATGGCGTGGGTCATCTTGTAGCCTCGCTCTCTCAATGCGGCTGGCTATAGTCCTGCGAATTTCTGGAGGCGCGATGCCAGTGGATACTGCATTCGCAACGGGGTCGGTTTTAAGCAACCATTAATAATCTGGCTGACTCATTTAGAGATGTATCCACTAACTTAGCGTGGGCAGATCGGCTCCATACTGGACAGGCATATTCACCAGCGGAGAACCAAAGCGCCATTCCAGTTGTTCGCAGGACTTGGTAGATGTTAGGCGACGGAGTAAGCTGTTTCTGGTGTGCACTTTCTGTTTGGCATTTTCGCAGTTTTTCCGGAAGTTAAGGGATCTATCCAAAGTGACGCCGAGATACTTTGGGTGAGTACTGTCTGGGGGTGTACTGTAACAAGTTCAATAAAAATAATGTTTTAATTTACATATTTGAAGTTCGCATAGAGTTATTTTGAATATAAATATTAATTTTTTTATTCAGTTTCGCTCGAGAAGTCGGTTAGGTAACTTGTGTCTTTCAAAATGTATTGTGTATATGTTTTTCTGTGTGTCGACGTATCCATTGGCACAGTGCACAATGCAGTAGGCATACAATTACCAGTTGAAAAACCTCAGGAAATTTGTAGGTATGTTATTTTTAAATTGTTTTTAGTGTGTTAAATGGCTTTGCAGCTTGTTTGCAAAATGCGTTTAGGACTTTGTCTACATTGTATTATTTCTTCAACCAAATAAAGACCAAGTATAATGCATAATTTTATTTTATTTGTTCTTCTTTCTTACTAAATGTTACTAACCTATTAGCCTTTACACTATTGTAACTAGAGATAGAAATATTTTTATCAGCAAAAAGTCAAGGGTTAAAATAGTCGGTGGGTATAAAATCTGCTCCACACCCGACAATCCTTAGTTCAAACTCGACACAAGGCTACGTCGGTTGTCTTCGACATCACAATTCAGTGTTCAAAATGTGGAAATTTATAATCCTATCAGCGTTACTGGGTGTCCTTCAAGGAGCTAATATTAACGAAATCTATGGAAATTACACGACTGTCGTGGCGAATCTAAATAATAAACCACCCATGTGCCAGACGTTTGCCTTATCTGAAGATCGACGTAACATTCAGTGTTCTTGTTCTGATGGAAATAACAGTACACGTCTTGTGGTAATGACAACGCTAGAACGCATAACGCCAATTGAGAAGACACCTGACTTTCTTCTTTCCTCGGTAACAATGCCTCTGCGCGTCGTTGACAATGGGATTGACGCGAAGCTCCTCAAGAACGTCACCTGTAATTGTGCTGAAAAGGAATACCATGTACCTCCTCTGGCTTTAAAAAAAGTGAACGAGAACTATATGCTAATGTACGCGATAAGTACACCGGAGTCTAATAGTGACAGGGAGTTTTTGTGTGCGCGGAATTTACCGAGTTCTGCCGAATTGGAAGTTGACATCACACTCATTGATGAAGTAAAACATAAGAACGGTTCAAGGCTGTGTACCCGAGAATTGTATGAGGACATGCGTCCGAAAAATTAATTGTATTTTGTTTTGTAAAATAAACATTTTCTTTTACATGCGAATTTGTTTTTATTACCATCCATACCCTTAAATCCATTTCCTGTTCCCACGGTGGTAAGCAGAAACATTCTACAGATTCTTCTGTCAGTCCTTCATTTATTCTTTGCAAGAATTGTACTACACTACAGATGGTAGGGTTTTTTTAACAGTTTCTAGTACCTATGTAAAATTACATTAATTAAATAAATTATTGAAGCTAATAAAATTGGAACGTATATCATAGATAATATAATAAGAATAAGAATGTCAAATTAATTGTCAAATTTATAATAGTGAAATGTCAGTGTGACTCTTTAAAGTATAAGTACTCATTCTCTCAATGTGCGACGTGCAAACCGGACTCGTTCGTTGCATAAGACATAGAGACAAACTTCACCTAAAATTGAAACTCGCACCTGATAATGAAATACTTTCTGTTATATATAAAAGGCATCGAAACTTCTGTAATAATCTTTTGAAAAAACTAAAAAGTCAATATGATAAAAATGAATTACAGAAGGTGGGGAAAAATAGTAAACTTGTGTGGAAATTTATCAAAACTAATACATTTAGATCAAAAAATCACGAACCTCCGTATGATTTACTATCAACAGAATCAAACCCATCCGAAGCAATGAATAACGTAAACAAGTTTTTTGCTAACGTTGGTAAAAGCTTGGCTGAAAAATCTTTAAATTCTAGTAATTTTTGCGGTCAAAACCCGACTATGTCATGCTCTGCACTAAATTCTTTTGTTTTATTAGATACCGACGTTGACGAGGTAGTAAGCATGATAAATGGGTTAAAGGATGTTTGTGCTACTGGGTGGGATAACATACCTAATATTATACTAAAAAGATTTAAATTCATACTTGCACCTCCACTAACACATATTTTCCGGCTATGTTTATCTAAAGGAGTATTCCCCAAATTGCTTAAAAAAGCGGTGGTCACACCTGTCTTCAAGTCTGCAAAGACAAAAGCTGTGTGAATAACTATAGACCTATTTCAGTGTTAACAGGCCTCTCTAAAATTATAGAAAAAATCATTAACAGCAGATTGATAAAATATCTGGAAGATAACAAACTACTTTCAGATAGTCAATTTGGTTTTAGGCCCAAAAGATCAACCAGCCAAGCGGTACACAAATTGACTAACTATGTTACTACCAATCTAGATAAGCGCATGCACACAATAGGGAGCTTTCTAGACCTTGCCAAGGCTTTCGACACTATTTCATGTACTTTACTTTTGCACAAGCTTGAAATACTTGGGATAAGAGGAGTCCAAATTCAACTATTATCTGATTATCTTAGCGATTGTCAGATATGTGTAAAAATTGATCACTATACAAGTTCTGAACTTAAAAATAGTGGTTTTGGAATTCCACAAGGTAGCATTTTGGGCCCTACGTTATTTTTAATCTATATAGATGCACTGTGCCGCCTGTCACTCCAAAATGGTGTCATAATGTCTTATGCGGATGATACCGCTCTATTGTTCTCAGCTAAATCAAGAGTTGAGGTCTATGAACATGCTCAGAACAGTTTTAACGTTGTGTCTAATTGGCTTCATAATAATCTACTGACATTAAATGCAGATAAAACAAAATACATTTTATTTACAATGAGAAATACTAAGATACTCGTACCGCTTACTAATCTAAAAATTTACGCGCATAATTGCGGCACGTACACTGACATCGCATGTTCCTGCTCCACTTTAGCAAAAGCTGACCAGTTAAAATATCTAGGTGTCACTATTGATACTAATCTAAATTTCCGAAAACATATCGAGTTACTATGTACTAGAGTGCGCAAATTAATATATGTCTTTAAGAATTTACGGAACATAGCAGACTATAAACTCATTAAACAGGTTTTTTTAGCTTTGTGTCAATCCATTCTTACATATTGCATAACTTCTTGGGGTGGGGCTGCAAAAACAATTCTACTCCCTCTAGAGCGTGCTCAAAGAGCAATTCTAAAGGTTGCTACCTTTCGCCCTTTTAGATTTCCTACGCACGAGCTCTACCAATCATGTAATGTACTAACAGTCGGCAATTATTTATACTAAGTACTACACCAGCACACGGCACTTCCTTTTGACCCAGTACCTACCGACAAGAGAAGGAAGGACTTGGTTTGCATAAATCCTCAAACTAGTCATGCGTTTGCTAATATTTTTTTTGTGTTTTTATTACCTTTTCTGTATAATAGGCTCAACAAGTTACTAGGCTTCTATAGTGTAAGCTATAAGAAATGTAGTATATTGTTAACAAAAATAAATTTGAATGTAACACAATTAAAAAAAAAAAAAAAACTTAAAATTAATGGAAAAAGGTTATTATACGACTGATGAATTACTGAATGATAAATTAAAGTAGACTTATTTATTTATTTGACTATAGAAACAATTTTTAATTGAATGTTGTGACTAATTGTAATTTATGATTATTTATTTATGCAATGACTGTAGAAATTATTTTATTGTTCTTATTTCGCATGCAACCATATTTGTACGCCTCTCGGCATAACATAGCGACCTATACCTTTAATTTAAGAACTGTATTCACTACCTATGTTACACAAATAAAGAAATGATTATGATTATGATAACAGAATATTTAGCGATACTCAATTACACAGACACAGAAAAACTTCTAGAAATTTTGTCATGATGATATATTATTCCCTCGTAAGTATTTACTTTTGTAAATTTACATAGGTTTAGTTTTAGATATTAATGTACTAATAATTAGGTTTTATCTCATAGTTTTTTCTATAGATTATTTTATATCAGTTAAACTTTAAATTTTAGTGCTTTCTTTAAATTAAATGTAAAGTGATGGCCTGAAACACAGGTTTGAATTAACCTAGATCGGGCGGGTCGCTATCTAACATTGTAATCTCGAACCATCATTACCGACTTGCACCTGTAATAAACATATTTTAGTTTTAGTCTACTTTTAGGCATTATAATTGTTTGAGAAATCTTACCGTTGACTAAATGTACACTTTTTTGTAAATATTTTATTCAAATAAATTTATTATTATTTCGTTTATTTCAATTTGAGACATATAAAATACATTTTTAAATATTTCTTAAAAAAAATATAAAAAACATTTAAAAATATAAAAAATAGCGTTCCGCCGGTATCGGGAGCAGGGTCCAAGCTACCGGTGGTTAGGACTGCAGAGACAGGAACCTCCTCACTATGCGAGCCGTATCGAGGAGTACTGCCTTCTGGATCAGGCCCTTGATCCAACCGCCTAACGAGAGCCTCGAGAGATGTTGGTCGAGGCTTTCGGCCATCAGGCCATTGGCTGTTACGACAATCGGCACAATGATAGCCGAGCTCACATTCCACATGTCGACAACCTCGTGTGCTAAGTCGAGATATTTTATTTGTTTCTCTTTCTCAGCTTTCACGAGGTTCCCGTCATGTGGGATAGTAACATCGACTATCATTGCGCGGCGCGCTAATCGGTCTATCACCACTATATCAGGCTTATTGGCAGCAATAGTCCTGTCAGTAATGATAGACCGATCCCAGTACAACGTGACATGGTCATTTTCGAGAACTGGGTCGGGCACATACTTGTAGTACGGTACCTCAGAAACCACAAGTTTGTATTTTAAAGCAAGTTGCTGGTGAATAATCCTGGCTACTTGGTTATGTCTGTACAAGTACTCGCCGTTAGCCAGACGACAACAGCCAGAGATAATATGTCTGATGGACTCACCCGGGCGGTGGCATGCCCGACACACGTCAACCGTCCCGTCCTTCATAATATATCTCCGGTAGTTATTCGTTAAGATAACTTCGTCCATAATTGCACAGACGAAACCTTCAGTTTCCCCGAAAAGGTCACCAAAACGTAGCCAGGATACGGACGCTAGGAAATCTACACCGGGCTCATGAAGAGCCCGATAGAAGCGTCCGTGAAGCTCCTTGCTTTGCCATACCTCTTTGCGGTCATCTGTAGTAAGTACCACAGGCTTGTGCCAGTTCTCTTTAGCCATGGAGAGTGGGGTGAGCCCCTTGTCCACTGCCACCACATCACGGTGCATACCCACTTCAGCTTTCAGAAAATATTCTCTGAGATTGCACACCTCGCGGTTGTGGAGGGTCTTCGCATTTAAAAAGCCTCGACCCCCGCACTTCCGCGGGATGTACAATCTCATCACCGATGATCGTGGGTGATGCATCCGGTTTGCGGTCAGCAGTGTACGGACCCTCCTACCCTCCTATTCTTATTATTATTATTATTCACAAAAAAACAACCGACTTCCAAAAAAAACACTAAATAACTTTTTTACAAAGCAAAAACTACCGAATTCCACAAAAATACACTTAAAAGTGATCCATCAAGATTTTAGACTAGTGGAATCTGCCCCACCAAATCGAACTAGTGAGGCAGATTCCACTGAACATCTTAGGCATTTCACTTTGGACCAGTGGGGCGACTTGGTTGGGCAAAGTGGAATGATTTAAATTAACCCCTTTGTGGGTGAAAAGAATACAGTTTGTATGAAAGATCTTATTCATTTGGTTTAGAAAACGTCGTGTAAACTTATCTAGGTAATAATAAAGATGTAATCATACATTTTTCAAATCTGGATTGAAAGTGTAGAAAGGGTGTAATTTTTTTATTGCATCTCTGTGATCCCTATTGCCCCAAAATGGTACGAATGAATAAATTTTACTAGATACAATTTAACAGATATAACATTTTTAAATTTAATTACGGTCCTATTAAAATTGTAAATAGAATATAATCAGGATGTAACATTTAGTTTTCGTTTCATTGCAATCGTGTCATCCAATAAAAAGATATGCTAATTTATAGTTTTCAAAGTGATAAGCATACCACCAACAAGCACTACGTTCCAGGCGGCAAGGGGTTACGGAGATGTGAAGCGTCGTATGCTGCCTCTAATATTGAGCTGGGCGGTCACAGTCTATAAATAACAGGGTACCCTCGAAAGATCTGTGATCGACCTTGGTTTTTTTTTTGCAAAAGCGCTAATATATGTCGTGCTTAGTCGTGTCAGAAGTTTGGAAGGCATAGTGTTATCAGAATTGGACGCCAGCAAATTATTAAAGCGACCACACAACGACAGGATCATTGACGGAAATAACGAGGCTACGAAATATGTCTTCTGACAATCAAGGCCATACATAGCATACGACTCAAGTAGCGCAATTTAATTCCGGGATACTACCATTAATCATTTAAAGGCAGAGTGCATCTCATGGTAACTGCAAAAAGCCCAAACACGGCTAAGATACATTGTTTTATGACGGAGTTCCGGTGCCTTAACTATTTTAATCGAGATATCTTATTGCCACCCGTAAAATACTTATCATTGAGTAGTTCCGGTGGCCATCTGTGGTCTTCTTCATCAGTTCCACTTCACCTAATCATACTTTCTGAAAGCAAATGCTTAATTTGTTGTCGAAAATACCAAAATCGCTATGTGTATGCCTATAATATTTGAGGAGTTCCTTCAATTCCTCATGGATTCCATCATCAGAACTGAATGTTGATAAAAATACGACCTATCGGGAAATATATCCTTTCATATAAGAAAAAAATAATCCAAATCGGTTCATAAATGGCGGCACCCGTGAAATATTTTTCATTGAGAAATTGTGGTGGCCATCTGTGGTCTTCTTCATCAGTTCCACGTCACCAAATAATACTTTCTGAATGCGTATGCTTAATTTGTTGCTGAAAATACCAAAATCGCTATGTGTATGCCTATAATATTAAAGGAGTTCCCTCAATTCCTCATGGATTCCATCATCAGAACTAAATTTTGATAAAAATGGGACTAATCGGGAAGTATATCCTTTCAAATAAAAAAATAATTTTCCAAATCGGTTCATAAATGACGTAGTTATGAGGTTCACAAAAAAACATAAAAAAATACAATCGAATTAAGAATCTCCTCCTTTTTAGGAAGTCGGTTAAAAATAGAATGATTTTTCTATAAGCCATATGTTATATCTTCTCCTACCTTCTGGTTGTTATTCGCAAGGGTCCAGTATTTTTTCTGGAGTTAATAATACTCTGAACAGTTAGATCGTCATTTAGGGTGATTTTTACTTTATGGGTGGCTAGTGTTAGTGTCGACTGGGCCAGTTCAGTTCATTAGTAATTGTTATACATACTTTTAATTTAAGTTTTATTTAACCTATACTTGTATTGTTTTAGTATTTAGTAGTAATTATTAATAATGTTGGAATGCCAACGTCTCTCTCGGAACACGGAATAATAGTTACAACACAGCTTTATTAACTAATATTGTGATAACGATTTTTTTTAACCTATTTTTTGTGCCTATTAAATTGTTTATCACGCCTGTATTCCCCCAAGGGTTAGGTATTAGGTGTACCTATAATACACCCACATACAGTACAGTCATGTTAAATATTTTATCTACTCTCATATCGTAATATTCCAATTATAAACTTCAAAACGAGTTTATATTGACATACTTTATAAACACAATACCGAAATTTAAAAGTAGAATCGTAATAACAGTTTTTCTCTAACAAAATAATGCTTTATAACATTTTTTTTTCTATTACGGTACAGGGCAAATCCAAGAAGTTAACATCACCAAGGAGTTTCCATCAACTTTTGTAATGGAACGTTAGCGGGGGACAGCGGCACCGCTCTAGCGCATGCGCGGTGATGTGGTGGGTGCAGGCGCCATTCATACGTTTGTTGGACTGAATTTCGTGGGAAATTTTAATTCTTGATTTTTAACTTTGAACTTTTATTTAGTAGGTTCAATCCCAATGTATGAGAGTAGATAAAGTAGTGTATGAAACTGCACATAACTAGGTATTAAAACACTCGTGTGATACTGTAAACCTCGCATACGGCTCGGTTTTTAAACACACGCTCATGATTTAATACCCCTCATTATGTAACAGTTTCATAAAGTACTATTATTTTATTAACTTCATACGGGGAATAAATCTTAGGCCGAACAGTTACAGCTGATTCGTGAACTCCTTCGTCACTTTCTGCGTTTCGCAGTTTTAATTTAAAGTAATTTAAACTTATATTATAGGCAAGATATTATAACTGCCATGTTGTACTAGTGGTTGCAAGCGCTACTGCTGATCATGAGGTCCTGAGTTCGATTCCCAGGTCGTGCAAAGTGTTATTCTGTTTTTTCATCTGGAATTTCTCAGTAGCAGACCGGAGTTTCGTTGCTGAGTTTTGACCGGCTCCAAAACTCAGCAACGCGAATATCGCTCGCTGACGCAGCCATTAGGTCCCCACGTCAGCAGGGCATTCAATGCAAGATGGGAAGTGAGCCATTGTCTGTAGAGAGACACCGCATACACACTGGAGATTTGAGCCATCCATGAAGCCCCATTTCTGGAGGTTGTCCTTGCTGCGACCTACTTGGGTACGAGGTCTATTTAAGGTTTTCCAAGTAGGCCACAGCAACTTTTGCCCGGATGGGAGACTCTCCGATGGTTCGGTGAAGAAATCAAGGCGCTTAAGCAGTTCTTGCCAAAGATCACATCTTTCTGTGGAGGGGTTACCATCGGTTGGACTCACGCACCCAATAAAAAAATTGCGGCTTGCAAAAATTTGCCTCTGTGGCACTGGGTTAAAGTTGTGCATTGGATGGCGTGGGTCATCTTGTGGCTTCGCTCTCTCAATGCGGCTGGCTATAGTCCTGCAAATTCCTGGAGGCGCGATGCCAGTGGATACTGCATTCGCAACGGGGTCGGTTTTAAGCAACCAGTAATAATCTGGCTGACTCGTTTAGAGATGTATCCACTAACTTAGCGTGGGCAGATCGGCTCCATATTGGACAGGTATATTCACAGAAACAAAGAGCCATTCCAGTTGTTCGCAGGACTTGGTAGATGTTAGGCGACGGAGTAAGCTGTTTCTGGTGTGCACTTTCTGTTTGGCATTTTCGCAGTTTTTCCGGAAGTTAAGGGATCTATCCAAAGTGACGCCGAGATACTTTGGGTGAGTACTCTCTGGGGGTGTACTGTAACAAGTTCAATAAAAATAATGTTTTAATTTACATAGATATTTGAAGTTCGCATAGAGTTATTTTGCATATAAATATTTATTTTTTTATTCAGTTTCGCTCGAGAAGTCGGTTAGGTAACTTGTGTCTTTCAAAATGTATTGTGTATATGTTTTTCTGTGTGTCGACGTATCCATTGGCACAGTGCACAATGCAGTAGGCATACAATTACCAGTTGAAAAACCTCAGGAAATGAGTAGGTATGTTATTTTTAAATTGTTTTTAGTGTGTCTTTAAATGGTTTTGCAGCTTGTTTGCAAAATGCGTTTAGGACTTTGTCTACATTGTATTATTTCTTCAACCAAATAAAGACCAAGAATAATGCATAATTTTATTTTTTTGTTCTTCTTTCTTACTAAATGTTACTAACCTATTAGCCTTTAAACTATTGTAACTAGAGATAGAAATATTTTTATCAGCAAAAAGTCAAGGGTTAAAATAGTCGGTGGGTATAAAATCTGCTCCACACCCGACAATCCTTAGTTCAAACTCGACACAAGGCTACGTCGGTTGTCTTCGACATCACTATTCAGTGTTCAAAATGTGGAAATTTATAATCCTATCAGCGTTACTGGGTGTTCTTCAAGGAGCTAATATTAACGAAATCTATGGAAATTACACGACGGTCGTGGCGTATCTAAATAATAAACCACCCATGTGCCAGACGTTTGCCTTATCTGAAGATCGACGTAACATTCAGTGTTCTTGTTCTGACGGAAATAACAGTACACGTCTTGTGGTAATGACAACGCTAGAACGCATAACGCCAATTGAGAAGACACCTGACTTTCTTCTTTCCTCGACGACACTGCCTCTGCGCGTCGTTGACAATGGGATTGACGCGAAGCTCCTCACGAACGTCACCTGTAATTGTGCTGAAAAGGAATACCATGTACCTATGGCTTTAAAAAAAGTGAACGAGAACTATTTGCTGATATACGCGATAAATAAAGCTGAGTCTAGTAGTGAAAGCGAGTTTTTGTGTGCGCGGAATTTACCGAGTTCTGCCGAATTGGAAGTTGACATCACACTCATTGATGAAGTAAAACATAAGAACGGTTCAAGGCTGTGTACCCAAGAATTGTATGAGGACATGCGTCCGAAAAATTAATTGTATTTTGTTTTGTAAAATAAACATTTTCTTTTACATACGAATTTGTTTTTATTACCATCCATACCCTTAATTCCATTTCCTGTTCCCACGGTGGTAAGCAGAAACATTCTTCTGTCAGTCCTTCATTTATTCTTTGCAAGAATTGTACTACATTACAGATGGTAGGGTTTTTTTAACAGTTTCTAGTACCTATGTAAAATTACATTAATTAAATAAATTATTGAAGCTAATAAAATTGGAACGTATATCATAGATAATATAATAAGAATAAGAATGTCAAATCAATTGTCAAATTTATAATAGTGAAATGTCAGTGTGACTCTTTAAAGTATAAGTATTCATTCACTCAATGTGCGACGTGCAAGCGCTTCAAGAGGAAATGTGACCATCCAACTGGTGATGTAAGTTGCCCGGCGCGCAAATATGCAGAGATGAACTACATCAACTCAATAGACTATGACGGCGTCTAAGAGCGCCACCGAATACTTTATTTAGCTAGCACATAAACAGGTAGTTTATCCTCTATTTATATTTCCACTTAGTTTGTAACTACCATGACAAAGCAGCTTTTTTGTGATTTAGATTGTTTTTCTGTGTCTCAATCTAAAATCTGTAATGTTGAGGACTGTAAGCACCTTCTTCCGTCTGGTGGAAAAACGTTAACCGTACTCACACAGAATATTCGCAGCATAAATCGAAACACGAACGGATTTGAAGTGTTACTACATAATTTTGACATAAGCTGTGATATTATCGTCCTAACAGAATGTTGGTTGTCAAAACAGACAGTCAATTTACCACCACTTGACGGTTATTATTCTTATAAAACTGACAGAATCATAAACCAAAACGATGGATTAGTAGTTTATATCAAAAATAATTTACGGACAACAAAAGAAGAACCTATATCCCAAGATAGTAATTGCTTAGTAATCAAAATTATCCCCGATTCGGTAGTCATGGCTATTTATAGGCCTCCATCTCAAAACATGGACAGATTTTTAGACTCGCTTGACACTAACCTAAAAAACATAGCATCGTTTAAAAACATAATACTTTTGGACGATATAAACATTAACATTACTTCGGGAAAAACCGGTACACATGTACATAATTATCTGAATATTTGCTCATTTCATGGTCTTTTGCCAGCTCACTTTCACCCCACGCATCAGAGTGACTCATGTTTAGACCATATCATTCTAAAATCAAAAAATCCATCCAAAACATTGGTTACTAATTCTTCGCTTACCGATCATCAAGCCGTTTTACTAACATTACAAATACGTTCACGCATCTACACTAAAGTCAATATGACAAACCTGGAAAATGACTTACGCGGTATTAATTTTGACCCGGTTTATAATTCAAACGATGCAAATATATCGTTGAAGTATTTCATAGATTCTCTACAATATGCAATATCGAAAAACACATTCACTAAGACAATACCTAGAAACTATAGTTGTATTAAGCCCTGGATCACACCCGGACTCGTTCGTTGCATAAGACATAGAGACAAACTTCACCTGAAATTGAAACTCGCACCTGATAATGAAATACTTTCTGTTATATATAAAAGGTATCGAAACTTCTGTAATAATCTTTTGAAAAAACTAAAAAGTCAATATGATAAAAATTAATTACAGAAGGCGGGGAAAAATAGTAAACTTGTGTGGAAATTTATCAAAGCTAATACATTTAGATCAAAAAATCACGAACCTCCGTATGATTTACTATCAACAGAATCAAACCCATCCGAAGCAATGAATAACGTAAACAAGTTTTTTGCTAACGTTGATATAAGCTTGGCTGAAAAATCTTTAAATTCTAGTAATTTTTGCCGTCAAAACCTGACTATGTCATGCTCTGCACTAAATTATTTTTTTTTATTAGATACCGACGTTGACGAGGTAGTAAGCATGATAAATGGGTTAAAGGATGTTTGTGCTACTGGGTGGGATAACATACCTAATAATATACTAAAAAGATTTAAATTCATACTTGCACCTCCACTAACACATATTTTCCGGCTATGTTTATCTAAAGGAGTATTCCCCAAATTGCTTAAAAAAGCGGTGGTCACACCTGTCTTCAAGTCTGGAGACAAAAGCTGTGTGAATAACTATAGACCTATTTCAGTGTTAACAGGCCTCTCTAAAATTATAGAAAAAATCATTAACAGCAGATTGATAAAATATCTGGAAGATAACAAACTACTTTCAGATAGTCAATTTGGTTTTAGGCCCAAAAGATCAACCAGCCGAGCGGTACACAAATTGACTAACTATGTTACTACCAATCTAGATAAGCGCATGCACACAATAGGGATCTTTCTAGACCTTGCCAAGGCCTTCGACACTATTTCATGTACTTTACTTTTGCACAAGCTTGAAACACTTGGGATAAGAGGAGTCCAACTTCAACTATTATCTGATTATCTTAGCGATCGTCAGCAATGTGTAAAAATTGATCACTATACAAGTTCTGAACCTAAAAATAGTGGTTTTGGAATTCCACAAGGTAGCATTTTGGGCCCTACGTTATTTTTAATCTATATAGATGCACTGTGCCGTCTGTCACTCCAAAATGGTGTCATAATGTCTTATGCGGATGACACCGCTCTATTGTTCTCAGCTAAATCAAGAGTTGAGGTCTATGAACATGCTCAGAACAGTTTTAACATTGTGTCTAATTGGCTTCATAATAATTTACTGACATTAAATGCAGATAAAACAAAATACATTTTATTTACAATGAGAAATACTAAGATACCGCTTACTAATCTAAAAATTTACGCGCATAATTGCGGCACGTACGCTGACACCGCATGTTCCTGCTCCACTTTAGCAAAAGCTGACCAGTTAAAATATCTAGGTGTCACTATTGATACTAATCTAAATTTCCGTAAACATATCGAGTTACTATGTACTAGAGTGCGCAAATTAATATATGTCTTTAAGAATTTACGGAACATAGCAGACTATAAACTCATTAAACAGGTTTATTTAGCTTTGTGTCAATTCATTCTTACATATTGCATAACTTCTTGGGGTGGGGCTGCAAAAACAATTCTACTCCCTCTAGAGCGTGCTCAAAGAGCAATTCTAAAGGTTGCTACCTTTCGCCCTTTTAGATTTCCTACGCACGAGCTCTACCAATCATGTAATGTACTAACAGTACGGCAATTATTTATACTAAGTACAGTACTACACCAGCACACGGCACTTCCTTTTGACCCAGTACCTACCGACAAGAGAAGGAAGGACTTGGTTTGCATAAATCCTCAAACTAGTCATGCGTTTGCTAATCGTTTTTTTGTGTTTTTAGGACCTTTTCTGTATAATAGGCTCAACAAGTTACTAGGCTTCTATAGTGTAAGCTATAAGAAATGTAGTATATTGTTAACAGAATATTTAGCGATACTCAATTACACAGACACAGAAAAACTTCTAGAAATTTTGTCATGATGATATATTATTCCCTCGTAAGTATTTACTTTTGTAAATTTAAATAGGTTTAGTTTTAGATATGAATGTACTAATAATTAGGTTTTATCCCATAGTTTTTTCTATAGATAATTTTATATCAGTTTAACTTTAAATTTTAGTGCTTTCTTTAAATTAAATGTAAAGTGATGGCCTGAAACACAGGTTTGAATTAACCTAGATCGGGCGGGTCGCTATCTAACATTGTAATCTCGAACCATCATTACCGACTTGCACCTGTAATAAACATATTTTAGTTTTAGTCTACTTTTAGGCATTATAATTGTTTGAGAAATCTTACTGTTGCCTAATGTACACTTTTTTGTAAATATTTTATTTAAATAAATTTATTATTATTATTTCCTTTATTTCATTTCTACACATATAATTTACATTTTTAAATATTTTTATAAAAACAAAGAGAAAACAAAAACATTTAAAAATATAAAAAATTGTAGCCAACCGGTATCGGAAAATTTATTATTATTATTATTATTCACAAAAAAACAACCGACTTCCAAAAAAAACACTAAATAACTTTTTTACAAAGCAAAAACTACCGAATTCCACAAAAATACACTTAAAAGTGATCCATCAAGATTTTAGACTAGTGGAATCTACCCCACCAAATCGAACTAGTGAGGCAGATTCCACTGAACATCTTAGGCATTTCACTTTGGACCAGTGGGGCGACTTGGTTGGGCAAAGTGGAATGATTTAAATTAACCCCTTTGTGGGCGAAAAGAATACAGTTTGTATGAAAGATCTTATTCATTTGGTTTAGAAAACGTGGTATAAACTTATCTAGGTAATAATAAAGATGTAATCATACATTTTTCAAAACTGGATTGAAAGTGTAGAAAGGGTGTAATTTTTTTATTGCATCTCTGTGATCCCTATTGCCCCAAAATGGTACTAATGAATAAATTTTACTAGATACAATTTAACAGATATAACATTTTTTAATTTTAATTACGGTCCTATTAAAATTGTAAATAGAATATAATCAGGATGTAACATTTAGTTTTCGTTTCATTGCAATCGTGTCATCCAATAAAAAGATATGCTAATTTATAGTTTTCAAAGTGATAAGCATACCACCAACAAGCACTACGTTCCAGGCGGCAAGGGGTTACGGAGATGTGAAGCGTCGTATGCTGCCTCTAATATTGTGCTGGGCGGTCACAGTCTATAAATAACAGGGTACCCTCGAAAGATCTGTGATCGACCTTGGTTTTTTTTTTTGCAAAAGCTCTAATATGCGTCGTGCTTAGTCGTGTCAGAAGTTTGGAAGGCATAGTGTTATCAGAATTGGACGCCAGCAAATTATTAAAGCGACCACACAACGACAGGATCATTGACGGAAATAACGAGGCTACGAAATATGTCTTCTGACAATCAAGGCACACATAGCATACGACTCAAGTAGCGCAATTTAATTCCGGGATACTACCATTAATCATTTAAAGGCAGAGTGCATCTCATGGTAATTGCAAAAAGCCCAAACACGGCTAGGATACATTGTTTTATGACGGAGTTCCGGTGCCTTAACTATTTTAATCGAGATATCTTATTGCCACCCGTAAAATACTTATCATTGAGTAGTTCCGGTGGCCATCTGTGGTCTTCTTCATCAGTTCCACTTCACCTAATCATACTTTCTGAAAGCAAATGCTTAATTTGTTGTCGAAAATACCAAAATCGCTATGTGTATGCCTATAATATTTGAGGAGTTCCTTCAATTCCTCATGGATTCCATCATCAGAACTGAATGTTGATAAAAAAACGACCTATCGGGATATATATCCTTTCAAATAAGAAAAAAATAATCCAAATCGGTTCATAAATGGCGGCACCCGTGAAATATTTTTCATTGAGAAATTGTGGTGGCCATCTGTGGTCTTCTTCATCAGTTCCACGTCACCAAATGATACTTTCTGAATGCATATGCTTAATTTGTTGCTGAAAATACCAAAATCGCTATGTGTATGCCTATAATATTTAAGGAGTTCCCTCAATTCCTCATGGATTCCATCATCAGAACTAAATTTTGATAAAAATGGAACCAATCGGGAAGTATATCCTTTCAAATAAAAAAATAATTTTCCAAATCGGTTCATAAATGACGTAGTTATGAGGTTCACAAAAAAACATAAAAAAATACAACCGAATTAAGAACCTCCTCCTTTTTAAGAAGTCGGCTAAAAATAGAATGATTTTTCTATAAGCCATATGTTATTATCTTCTCCTACCTTCTGGTTGTTATTCGCAAGGGTCCAGTATTTTTTCTGGAGTTAATAATACTCTGAACAGTTAGATCGTCATTAAGGGTGATTTTTTACTTTATGGGTGGCTAGCAGATGTTCATTGTTGCTAGTGTTAGAGTCGACTGGGCCAGTTCAGTTCATTAGTAATTGTTATACATACTTTTAATTTAAGTTTTGTTTAACCTATACTTGTATTGTTTTAGTATTTAGTAGTAATTATTAATAATGTTGGAATGCCAACGTCTCTCTCGGAACACGGAATAATAGTTACAACACAGCTTTATTAACTAATATTGTGATAACGATTTTTTTTAACCTATTTTTTGTGCCTATTAAATGGTTTATCACGCCTGTATTCCCCCAAGGGTTAGGTATAGGTGTACCTATAATACACCCACATACAGTACAGTCATGTTAAATATTTTATCTACTCTCATATCGTAATATTAGAATTATAAACTTCAAAACGAGTTTATTTATACCTACTTTATAAACACAATACCGAAATTTAAAAGTAGAATCCTAATAACACTTTTTCTCTAACAAAATAATGCTTTAAAACATTTTTTTTCTATTACGGTACAGGGCAAATCCAAGAAGTTAACATCACCAAGGAGTTTCCATCAACGTTTGTAATGGAACGTTAGCGGGGGACAGCGGCACCGCTCTAGCGCATGCGCGGTGATGTGGTGGGTGCAGGCGCCATTCATACGTTTGTTGGACTGAATTTCGTGGGAATTTTTAATTCTTGATTTTTATTTTTGAACTTTTATTTAGCAAGTTCAATCCCAATGTATGAGAGTAGATAAAGTAGTGTATGAAACTGCACATAACTAGGTATTAAAACACTCGTGTGATACTATAAACCTCGCCTACGGCTCGGTTTTTAAAAACACGCTCATGATTTAATACCCCTCATTATGTAACAGTTCCATAAACTACTATTATTTTATTAACTTCATACAGGGAATAAATCTTAGGCAGAACAGTTACCTTAACAGAACAGTTACTTGAACAGTTAACTCCTTCGTCACTTTCTGCGTTTCGCAGTTTTAATTTAAAGTAATTTAAACTTATATTATAGGCAAGATTATTATAACTGCCTTGTTGTACTAGTGGTCGCAAGCGCTACTGCTGATCATGAGGTCCTGAGTTCGATTCCCAGGTCGTGCAAAGTGTTATTGTGTTTTGTCATCTGGAATTGCCTTTGTCGGAAGGACAACACAACTACTGTACTTAGCTTCGTATAAAAAATATTTTTCTTGATTTTATTTTACCACTTTATCGGCATGATTAATATGTATACATATGCCAAATTACAGCTTTCTAGTATTAACCGTCTCTGAGCTAAGCCGCGGACAGACAGACGGACATGGTGAAACTATAAGGGTTCCTTGTTTACTACGGAACCCCAAAAATTAATGTTGTTTTTTTTTTTTGGCTCAAATCTCAGCATCGCGAATATCGCTCGCTGACGCAGCCATCAGGTCCCCACGTCAGCAGGGCATTCAATGCAGGAAGTGAGCCATTGTCTGTGGAGAGACACCGCATACACACTGGAGATCTGAGCCATCCATGAAGCCCCATTTCTGGAGGTTGTCCTTGTCCTTGCTGCGACCTACTTGGGTACGAAGTCTATTTAAGGTTTTCCAAGTAGGCCACAGCAACTTTTGCCCGGATGGGAGACTCTCTGGTGGTTCGGTGAAGAAATAAGTGGGCTTAAGCAGTTCTTGCCAAAAATCACATCTTTCTGTGGAGGGGTTACCATCGGTTAGACTCACGCACCCAATAAAAAAATTGCGGCTTGCAAAAATTAGCCTTTGTGGCACTGGGTTAAAGTAGTGCATTGGATGGCGTGGGTCATCTTGTAGCTTCGCTCTCTCAATGCGGCTGGCTATAGTCCTGCAAATTCCTGGAGGCGCGATGCCAGTGGATACTGCATTCGCAACGGGGTCGGTTTTAAGCAACCAGTAATAATCTGGCTGACTCATTTAGAGATGTATCCACTAACTTAGCGTGGGCAGATCGGCTCCATACTGGACAGGCATATTCACCAGCGGAGAAACAAAGCGCCATTCCAGTTGTTCGCAGGACTTGGTAGATGTTAGGCGACGGAGTAAGCTGTTTCTGGTGTGCACTTTCTGTTTGGCATTTTCGCAGTTTTTCCGGAAGTTACGGGATCTATCCAAAGTGATGCCGAGATAGTTTGGGTGAGTACTGTCTGGGGGTGTACTGTAACAAGTTCAATAAAAATAATGTTTTAATTTACATAGATATTTGAAGTTCGCATAGAGATATTTTGCATATAAATATTTATTTTTTTATTCAGTTTCTCTTGAGAAGCCGGTTAGGTAACTTGTGTCTTCATAATAACCGCCGTATCTCTACGTTGACGTCGTGGTGGGGCTTGCGCGCTCCAAACTCTGGGTCTGTGCCAGTAGAGTTTACTTTGCCGGAACAGGTCTAGGATGAGGAGCCAGACCAAGAGAGATACAGAAACCCGCAGGGCAGCATGTGGCGAGCTGTTGGGCAGTAGCGACCCCACGGACCCTATCTCCCGGGAGAAATCTTGTTCCTCATCTCTGGCTTGCCTTTATTGGCCGACTGGAGTGAACACTGACGAGGAACAGAGCTCCCACCTCATTCTTGCCTTAATTGGCCGGCTTGAGTGGAGATTCGCAAGAGCAAACGTGCTCGGAGGAAGGAAGTATTCCAGTAAGTGCTCGTAGGGATCTTGACCATCTTCCGGGCTCTGGGATTGTTCTGAAAGCCGTGGAATACCTCTCCACTCCTCAAGCACCTCAGGACATGTTGCCCCCTTGTCGCTCCGTCACTATGTGCTAGCGACAGTTTCCGGGGGCCCATTATTGAGTGTGCAAGTCACCCCCTGCCATTTAACGTGTGCATATGAAACATTGATCAGGCAGGGGCCATAGTTCTTCCATAGTTCCAAGTCACCAGTCAACTTAAGCCACCCAAACCCATAGTCCAATGTCTTTGTTTCCATATCCTGCAATAGTCCTACACCGACCGGGGGTTGTCCTTGGGTGCACTTGCATAGTGCATACAGGAATAATCGTCGGTTGGTGCCTCATTTCATTAAAACGCCTAACGGGCCTCTGCGAGTTGGCTTCGGCCCCTCGTACCCCTTCCAAAGGTCCGGGACCCCAGGGTCCCGAGAAATGTCAAAGTCAAAAAAAAAAAAATAAGATAAAGTATCTTGACTTGGCTCGCGAGGTTATCGACATGTGGGATGTGGATACAGCAGTCATTGTGCCGATAGTCGTGACGGCCAATGGTATAATAGCCAAGAGCCTCGACCAACACCTGAGGAGGCTCTCGTAAGGCAGCTGGATCAAGGGCTTGATCCAGAAAGCGGTACTTCTTGACACGGCGCGTATCGTCAGGAGATTCCTCTCTCAGGAGCCCTGACCACCGGTAGCTTGGACCCTATTCCCGATACCGGTTGGCTACAATTTTTTATATTTTTAAATGTTTTTGTTTTCTCTTTGTTTTTATAAAAATATTTAAAAATGTAAATTATATGTGTAGAAATGAAATAAAGGAAATAATAATAATATCATTTATTTGCATGAAATATGGTGCTTACAGATCTCATAATACAATACATAGTACTTCATATTCCGCCTACTAAATTCAGCATGCAAATTTAGGTTGTGCCATAATTTGAATTAATTAAATAATAAATTGCAATCATTTAAATATGTCACAATGAGAAAATGACATGAAATTAAAATACAAATGTCAAACTATGAATATTACACATGCCAAACTATGAATATTACACATGCCAAACTATGAAAAATTACAAATGTCAAACTATGAAAATTACAAATGTCAAACTATGAAAATTACAAATGTCAAAGTACGAATAATTACAAATGTCAAACAATAAAAATACTAATTTTAAAACTATAAAAATTACAATGTTCAAGATAAGCTTAGAGGAATGGCAAAGTTAATTTAATTACATTATTCATGTCTGTAATAAACAATTCTTTGTATTAAAATTCATAAATTCATTAATAGAATAGAAACAGTTTTCAATAAGCCATGTTCGGAGTCTTCTTTGAAATAGATTCGATGGCAGTTCTCTAATTATCTTAGGTATCTTATTATATATCTTCACTGCCATTCTACTGGCGTTTTTATGGCAAAAAGCTGTTCTACACCTAGGCATAGCCAATCTGGTTGGATCCCTTGAGTGTTTACCTATTTTATATATGTTTATACTATCGGCTTTACTAAATAGGTTAGGGTGTTTTTTTACAAACACGCCCATTTCCAATATGTATAAGCATGCCAGTGATAATAATTTATGCTCTTTTAATATAGGTCTGCATGATTCCAATGGACCTGCACCAAACACAGCTCGTAAGCACTTTTTTTGAACAATAAAAGCCCTATGACTGTCTGTAGAATTGCCCCATAATAATATGCCGTATCTAAGCACAGATGAGACGTAACTGTGGTAAGCGAGTAGACCGGCTTTTACTCCAACAGTTTTCCTTAGGTTTCTTAGTGCAAATGCAAAGCTATTTAGCCTGTTGCATATGTTATCTATATGTCTTTTCCAATTGCAATTATTATCAATTGCTATGCCTAAGAATTTTGTATCGTTAACTTCATCAATGTCATTATCACGTCCAATAATTTTCATTGTTTTACTTGTCATCTTGTAATTACAGAAATTAATATATAATTTTGTTTTGGAAATATTTACACTTAAATTATTTTGTTCGAACCAATCTAGTATGCTTTCTATGGCCGTATTTATTTTGTCCTCATGCTGTTCATTTTTATTTTCGTTAATTATTACTAATGAGATGTCATCTGCAAATAACATGCATTTATCCTGTGTTACTTTAGGCAAATCGTCCACATACAGCAGAAAGAGCAATGGCCCCAAAATGCTACCTTGAGGCACGCCATATGTATTTGTCCTAAACTGAGATTTATAATTTAACACTTCTCTTTCTTTGCTCATACCTAAGACTTCAACACGTTGGTGTCTGTTACTTAGGTAGTCTTTAAGCCAATTTAACGCTTTACCTCTTATTCCGTAACTCTCACATTTTCTTAACAGTATGTCATGTTTGACAGAGTCAAACGCTCATGTCAAAAAATATAGCAGTGACCGGTACTTTCTTATCTATATTCTCGGTAATTAATTTAATTAGTTGATAGCAAGCTAGTGTAGTTGAATTCCCTCTTTGAAAGCCATTTTGTTCCGGACTTATTATGCTATGTTTATATATAAATTAGACAATCCTATTACACATAGCTTTTTCATATATTTTTGAAATCACCGGAATTAAGGTAACTGGTCGGTAATTATTAACATCATATTTGTTATTTTTTTTGTACAAAGGCTTTACTACTGAAAACTTCAGTTTGTCAGGATACTTTTCTTCAAAGAAACTTAAATTAATCAGATGAGCTAAAATAGGTGACATTATATCAACACAAGATTTTATAATATGTGTCGAAATCTCATCATATCCCACAGCGTTGGTATTATTTAATGATGCTATTATTTTATTTGGCGTACAGGGTTCTATATATATACTATTTCCTTCATTGTTACTATTAAAAGTAGATCTATTTTTACTACTATTTGTTATGTCAATGTTTGTAGAATCAATAAAGTGATTATTAAAAGCCTCAGCTATTTTTTCAGGATCTCTTATTAATGTACCGTTTATTTTAATAGCTTCTATATATTGTAAGTCTCTACAGTTAGGTTTATTTTTTAATCAAATTCCAAGCTGCTTTACATTTGTTTTTGCTTTCATAATAAAGTTGCCGGATGTTTGTTTCCTAGATAAATTAATGCATTTTTTTAACAGTTTAGCATATTTATTATATTTTAATTTATTTTCTGGGGATTTATTTTTGTGATATTTGAATTTAAGGTATCTTTTAGAGAGGCGTGACTTTTTAATACCTTTAGTTATCGATTTTAAAGTAGGTGTTTGATCATTTATTTTAACTTTTTGCAAGGGAAAATTTAATTTATAGAATAGACAAAAAAAATCATGAAACTTATTAAAGCCGTATTTGGATCCATTTCGTCATAAATATCCTGAAACGTAAGGCTCAAGAGACACTCTTTAAATTTATCGATATGTTCTTGACTATAATTCCTCCTATATATAAAACAATGCGATGGAGCAGGCTTATTTAGTGAAGTATTTGATGGAAATGTTAATATCTGGGCAGTATTATGGTCCGAGAGGTATAGTTCACATGTTTCATCAGAAGAGTCAGGTATATTGCTAATAATGTGATCTATGCAAGCGGTATGCCGGCCGGGTTGGAGTTTTTATTTTTAAAGTTAAGTTATAATTTTTAAGAATATCAAGTGGCATTTTTATTCGTGGTGAGGGTATTTATGTTTAAATCTCCTAAAAGTATAATTTTGTTGTTTTTCCTGTCACTAAGTTTATGTAGTAGTAGCTCTAATTTATTTTAAAAAATTGCTATGTTCGAATTTGGTGTTCTATAGACACATACAATTGTACAGTTATATAGTGGTATTTCTATGCCACAGCTTTCGAATACTTTCTCCACGGCCATTTCTTTGCATATTTGTAGTATTTTATAATCTAAGAAATGCTTTATTAAAATACATACACCACCTCTATTTTCTTTATTTCGAGAGAATGAAGTTGCAAGTGTAAAGTCCTTAATACATAAATGTTGATTTCGTTGTTAGCTCTAACAAATGTTTCTGAAAAACAAAGTATATGAATATCTTTATGCTTGTCATTAAACTCTGATAAACATATTTCTACCAAAGGAAGTTTGTTCAATAACCCTGCAATATTTTGGTGCAGTAGTCGTATGTTACAAGATTCAACTTTAGCATTATCTTACTAACTATACTAGGGACGAAAAAACTTATCCTTTTTTAAACTTATGCAGTTATCTGAATTTGTTTCCTCATCAATTTTGAGGCAATTTTGTTGTATATACATGTCAAGATAGCACTTCAGATTGTCAAAAATATTCTTCATGCCATAGTTATTGAGGACTCCACGGCGTCTATAAAACATTGTTTCATTATAATTGTCAAGTTTAAATTAGAGTCAAATATCATCGCATAATCATGAGTACAGTTATCACGGTAGATTAAATTGTTAAATGTTTCTACTCTGGAGTTAAACATAGAACAGTATCCATTAAATTTATATGTAGGTAAACAGAGCAAAATGTTAGTGTGCTGAATTGACAGTAATATGTTCCTTATACTAGTAATTAAATTAAAATAGTGGTCAGTTTTTCTAAAATCTTGTTCGCCTATGAAAATAAGACAACAGTCTTGCTTTGTGTAGTTTAACCATTTTTGGTCTAAGTTACCGAGTAACTGTATAATCCCACAATATGTGGAAATATAATGACATACATTATGAAGTGGGAATGAACTTTGTGCTATAGATAGTACTTTATTTGTTTTGTTACTACTTGTTATACAAATTCTTAGTTGTTTTGTTTCCTGATGTCGTTCTAAGGTACTGATAACGCCATCTAGTTGCTGGTTGTCGTTCGCAGTGTTAGTGCACGCAGCGCTAACCTCGCTAATTTTAACCGGTAGTATGTGTTGTGTGGTTTTAGAACTACTGGTGCCATCTTTTGTAAATTCATTACTCTCATTGATCCCAAGATCTACGTAGCTGGTATTAAATAGCTCATTCATTTGAAGATCCAATTTTCTTGAAATCCTTCGCTTTCGTTTGCTTTTCCTGTTTATAGTATTTATACCTTTTTTCTTCGTGTCTGAGCATATCTTTTGCAAATTTTCCGATTTGCTTTTTTCTTTATTTAAAGCGATTTTTAACGTCATGTTCTCTTCATTAAGTTTTTCAATTTCCACGTGTGCACTTTCTTATTCACTTTTGATTTTCATTACTTCTTCTTTTAAGTCCTCTATATCACTTTCGTATGCAGTCGACAAGTCCGGTAAACTACATCTTCTAATTTATGTGGTTGTTGATTCGAAGGAAAGGTCTAGTGAGTCATTTACCTGTGTTTTATGTCGCCAAAATGTTACATTTTCTTCTTCCATTGTCAGATTATTCAAAATTAGAAATGGTAGTTGAAAGTCTTCAAAGTTCTTCTACTCGCCGCTAGAGAGCACTGCTTTCAATCAATATTAGTGTCGCAGATATCCACAACTGGCGCTAGTGGTCACGTACGTAGTTCACCATAACTTTTTGTGAAGAAGAAACCTGCGACACGGATAAACGCACCAAGAAGGATGTATGTGGTGGTTGTTACAGAATTGGGTGATTATATATTTTACTATGTTATTTTAATGTATTGCTCTTGCTGTGATACTGCCATCTGTTGGAATACCTCAAAGATCGATAGTTTTTTACTGTTCGTCCACTCGACCGACACTAGATGTCGCTCTTTGTTGACAATGATAGCAATTTAAAATCTTGATAGAAAAAAAACCGTCACAGATTTTTATTCATAGCGTATATTTTGATAATCAGCTCACCATTTCGTAATCTTTAAACTGTTTTTTTCGGTCATTGGGCGCACCATATCGTGTCAAGGTCAATATATATGTCAATATGTCGTGTAGGTATATAGTGTCAAGGTCACTTTAGTTATCAGTAAATTGTTATTGCACTTTAAACTGTTTCTTTTGCACTATCACTAAGTTAATATTGTTTTTATGTATTTTTATTCGCATTAGTATATGTTTCCTTAGATAACACTTGATGACGTTTTTCAGCTAATGAGACTCACTTTGACGCCTAAGTAGGATATATTCACTTGGATATTTAATTATAAACAATATTCTAAAAAAATTGGACAAGAGCTCAATGTTATGTTCAAAATGTATTGTGTATATGTTTTTCTGTGTGTCGACAAGTCCATTGGCACAGTGCACAGTGCAGTAGGCATACAATTACCAGTTGAAAAACCTCAGGAAATGAGTAGGAATGTTATTTTTAAATTGTTCTTAGTGTGTCTTTAAATTGTTTTGCAGCTTGTTTGCAAAATGCGTTTAGGACTTTGTCTACATTGTATTATTTCTTCAACCAAATAAAGACCAAGAATAATGTATAATTTTATTTTATTTGTTCTTCTTTCTTACTAAAGGTTAGTAACCTATTAGCCTTTACACTATTGTAAATAGTGATAGAAATATTTTTATCAGCAACAAGTCAAGGGTTAAAATAGTCGGTGGGTATTAAATCTGCTAAGCACCCGACAATTCTTAGTTCCAACTCGACACAAGGCTACGTCGGTTGTCTTCGACATCACTATTCAGTGTTCAAAATGTGGAAATTTATAATCCTATCAGCGTTACTGGGTGTCCTTCAAGGAGCTAATATTAACGAAATCTATGGAAATTACACGGCGGTTGTGGCGTATCCAAATACTTTAGCACCCTTGTGCCAGACGTTTGCCTTATCTGAAGATCGACGAAACATTCAGTGTTCTTGTTCTGACGGAAATAACAGTACACGTCTTGTGGTAATGACAACGCTAGAACGCATAACGCCATTTGAGAAGACACCTGACTCTCTTCTTTCCTCGATAACACAGCCTCTGCGCGTCGTTGACAATGGGGTTGATGAGAAGCCCCTCACGAACGTCAGCTGTAATTGTGCTGAAAAGGAATACCATGAACCTATGGCTTTAAAAAAAGTGAACGAGAACTATATGCTGATATACGTGATAAATAAACCTGTGTCTAATAGTGAAAGGGAGTTTTTATGTGCGCGGAATTTACCGAGTTCAGCCGAATTGGAAGTTGACATCACACTCATTGATGAAGTAAAACATAGGAACGGTTCAAGGCTGTGTACCCAAGAATTGTATGAGGACATGCGTCCGAAAAATTAATTGTATTTTGTTTTGTAAAATAAACATTTTCTTTTACATGCGAATTTGTTTTTATTACCATCCATACCCTTAAATCCATTTCCTGTTCCCACGGTGGTAAGCAGAAACATTATACAGATTCTTCTGTTAGTCCTTCATTTATTCTTTGCAAGAATTGTAGTACATTACAGATGGTAGGGTTTTTTTAACAGTTTCTAAAACAATTCGCTAAAAGTACCTATGTAAAATTACACTAATTAAATAAATTACTGAAGCTTATAAATTTAGAACGTATATCATAGATAATATAATAAGAATAAAAATGTCAAATCATTTGTCAAATTTATAATAGTAAAATGTCAGTGTGACTCTTTAAAATATAAGTACTCATTCACAGAAAAACAACCGACTCCCAAAAAAAACACTAAATAACTTTTTTACAAAGCAAAAACTACCGAATTCCACAAAAATACACTTAAAAGTGATCCATCAAGATTTTAGACTAGTGGAATCTGCCCCACCAAATCGAACTAGTGAGGCAGATTCCACTGAACATCTTAGGCATTTCACTTTGGACCAGTGGGGCGACTTGGTTGGGCAAAGTGGAATGATTTAAATTAACCCTTCATAGTGGAATGATTAAAATTCTTATGCCAATTATTAAACAGCATACTCCAATTACAAAACCACGAGACGAACGCTATCCTGTCTGGTACAGTAGAGCTTTACTAAAAGTCATTAAAGAAAAAGTAAAATATCACAATATATATAAAAAATACGGGAATCCTAGAGATAAAATTACGTTTGAATGCCATTTTTTTTTTTTTTGTTTTTTTTTTTTTGAGGTTGGGAAATTATCAAATAACTTCTCCCGCTCTGGGCGGAGTGGAGGGCGTGTCAGACTTTTACTGACTAAAACCCACCCGTGTTTCTTCCGTTGCCTGTGTGCCGGGGTCGCGATATCCCTTTCGGACAAACCCGCAACCCCGGCAGGCATTGGCCCTTCCGGACCCCGTCAGTTGGTGCTGACATCTCTTTGAGGCGCGCGTGGAACACAACGCACCGTCGACCCGGGCCTGGTCCCTATCGGACGGCGAGCTACCCATTGCTTACCGCTCGCAAGCCCGCGCCTACGGTGCGGATACCCAGCCCACCAATAACCTATGGCCCTCCCCGGCGATTTTCCTGGCCGCCGACACGGGGCAGCTCACCGTTACGGCTCGCATCCCCGTGAAGTCAGGACGGATGGTGCCAGCCCTAACCTGCTCGGCAGAGCACCCCCCAGTCCTGACGACAGCGGCCACCACCTGTGCCTCCGCCACTGAGTCGTCCAGGCCCGAGATGCGCATGTCTACGCACTTGGTGGGCCTGGACACTCGGGCCTCGTCCGCATTTAAGGACGCCCTTAGCTTTTCAGCCAGGGCGTCAGCGGCCGGGCCACTGGCCGCTCCGGGGACCTCCAGCATCCGGGCCCCTGTCGCTGTGACCCTAACCCGGATGCCCTGAGCGGCGCCGATCTCATTGAGGTCCACCGCCGCCCCCTTGGAGAGCAAGTCGCGGTAGGACACGCCCTTCTTCTCCGCTTCCGGCTGTAGTGTAATCACTACAGCTGCGGACTTCGGGGCGCGAAGCCTAGCCGCGACACTTTGCTCCTTGCGTCGCTGCCGTCTCCGCCTTCTTTTTGGCCGCCCTTTGCGCCTTACCCGCCTTCTTCCTCTCCCCGGCTATTTGCCACTCGGCGTCAGCCTGAGGAGATTTAGGGGCGGGCAGGGGCGGCCGTTTCGCCACCGGGGTCGAAGCTCCCGCTGCCCCCCACCGCCTTGGCCGGGGCCCTCGCTGCCTGTGAAGCCGCCCGACCTCTGGTCTGCCCTGACGGACCTGGTTTGGCCGCGGCAGCTGCGGTGGCGGCATACGATGTCGCCTTCCGCTGGCATGAGGCCGTCTGGCTCGCCGCCAACGGAGGGCGGAGGACTATGCCCTCCAGTACGGAGAACCGGCTGTTGAAGGCAGCCAGCTCCTTCCGCACCAGGGTCAAAACCCGGTCCTCCGCCAGCAAGGGCGGGCCCTGCCCTTGCACCACTCCACGCTGTAGAACAACGCCGGCGCTGGCATTTCTGACGTACCGTCCGACGGAGGCCCGAGAAAGGCCTCCGCTGCCGCCATAATGGAGGCCGTGGCCGCGGATATGGCCTTGTCTTTTGAGGACTGGAGCCTCTTCAAAGCCACACCCCTGATTGCGGCCACTACGACCTCCGCAAACCTAGCCGCTCGCTCCGAATTGGAGCCCCCAGCGGCGGCTGGCCCACCACCAGCCGTTTGAATGCCTAAGAATGTGTTCCAGTGAGTTGATAAAAGACTGTTATGCTAAGTTTAAAAAGAATATAGCTGAACATCTGCGTACCAATCCTAAGCATGTCTGGAGGTACTTAAAAAATAATCGGATATGTAATAATTATATTCCCAACAAAATGAATTTGAATAACACTAGGTTTGCCAGGGGCGGGCAAGAAATTTGTGACTTGTTTTCCAATAATTTTCAATCCATATATAGATTAAATAGTAACACACACATCTCAACGCCAGTTAAACCCACTTCATGTAACAATAATACTTTCAGTCAGTGCAAACTTGAAGTGAAAGAAATTTTTGATTACTTGTCTTCCCTCGATTGTGATAAAGGACCGGGGCCTGACTCAATTCCTCCTCTCTTCCTTAGAAAATGTGCAGCAAACCTGGCTGATCCTCTGACTACAATGTTCAACTATTCTTTGGCACAGGGCTTAGTCCCTGACCAGTGGAAAATTGCACACATCACGCCAATCTTTAAATCTGGTAGTGTTGATGATGTTGCAAATTATAGAGCAGTGTCCATTCTATCTGCTTCTGGTAAAATAATTGAATCGCTGATTCAGAAAAAAAAAATTCTCACTTTAAAAATGTGCTGGATGATAACCAGCACGGCTTTCGCCCCAAAAAATCGACACTGTCTAATCTGGTCGAGTATGTTTCATATATATCATCTGCATTAGATGACGGTAGAGAAGTTCATGCAATATACACTGACTATAAAAAGGCCTTCGATTTGGTAGATCACGACTTACTAATTGCTAAATTGGAAAGTATGGGTGTTCATGGGTCATTGCTGCGTTGGTGCGAATCGTACTTCACTCTCAACTGGTGTATATCAAGGGTTTTAAATCCAAACAATATTACATTCCATCAGGGGTGCCACAGGGGTCACACTTGGGGCCTCTATTTTTCTTAGCTTTTATAAATGATTTGGGGTGCAAAATTGATTCGGAATATAAACTTTTTGCTGATGATTTAAAAATATATCGAACTATAAACAACGAATCCGATATTATTCAGCTTCAGCTAGATTTAAATAACCTACACAATTGGTGCATACAAAATAAAATGTCATTAAATCCATACAAATGTTCATTAAATATTGCAGAAAAAGGAAAACTTGTGAATATTATTACTCGATTAATAAAAGCCCGCTCCAAGAAGTAGATACTATTAGGGATCTTGGAGTTTTATTAGATAGTAGTATAAGTTTTAGGAGTCATTACGACCAAATGATTAGTCGGGCATCTAAATTGTCAGGCTTCATCGTCAGGGAAATGAAAATTAAAAAAAAACCTGTTCTGACTATTTCCATTTATAACAGCGTTATTCGAAGTATTCTGGAGTATTGTAGTACGGTATGGAACCCATTTTATCAAGTGCACTCGGATCAAAAAGGTTCTTATACCACTTATGTTTCTCGGATAACAGATGTCGTAGTCTGAACTCGTATAACTCTAGGCTGAGTCATTATAAAATGAAATCTTTAAGTGCACATAGGAAATGTTTAGATTTTATGTTTTTATTTAAGCTGATAAAATGGTGTAATAGATTCTCCTGAGCTTTTAGAAAAAGTGAAATTTAGTATCCCACGTAGTAGTAGCCGCTTAATTAATCGCAGGCGTTTCTTCCTGCCTCATAGTCGAAATAATATAGGTAATTTTTCACCCATTTGCCGCATGCTTTCTCTTGCCAACTCCATTCGTGGTGAAATAGATATCTTTGCTGGTTCTGTAGCCTCAGTTAGGACTAAACTTAAAGTCTTAATTGTATGATATTTTAATTGTTGTATATTTTTTCATATTTAAATTTTTCTTTCCCAAAACTTTTTCATTATCTATGGAAAATTTTCCATAAGTTTTGTTTAACTTTTTTTTTATACAATGTTAAATAAGAAAATGTTCTAAGTACATAATAATGCATGCTAGATTCACATCTAGTAGATGTCAATCAGAAATTTTGTGTTGTAACTTTTTTATTGCATTTGTGATTGTACATCAGTTTTGTGAATTATAATAAAAAAAAATAAAAAAAACCCCTTTGTGGGTGAAAAGAATACAGTTTGTATGAAAGATCTTATTCATTTGGTTTAGAAAACGTGGTATAAACTTATCTAGGTAATAATAAAGATGTAATCATACATTTTTCAAAACTGGATTGAAAGTGTAGAAAGGGTGTAATTTTTTTATTGCATCTCTGTGATCCCTATTGCCCCAAAATGGTACTAATGAATAAATTTTACTAGATACAATTTAACAGATATAACATTTTTTAAATTTAATTACGGTCCTAATAAATTGTAAATAGAATATAATCAGGATGTAACATTAGTTTTCGTTTCATTGCAATCGTGTCATCCAATAAAAAGATATGCTAATTTATAGTTTTCAAAGTGATAAGCATACCACCAACAAGCACTACGTTCCAGGCGGCAAGGGGTTACGGAGATGTGAAGCGTCGTATGCTGCCTCTAATATTGTGCTGGGCGGTCACAGTCTATAAATTACAGGGTACCCTCGAAAGATCTGTGATCGACCTTGGTTTTTTTTTTTTGCAAAAGCTCTAATATGCGTCGTGCTTAGTCGTGTCAGAAGTTTGGAAGGCATAGTGTTATCAGAATTGGACGCCAGCAAATTATTAAAGCGACCACATAACGACAGGATCATTGACGGAAATAACGAGGCTACGAAATATGTCTTCTGACAATGAAGACCACACATAGCATACGACTCAAGTAGCGCAATTTAATTCCGAGATACTACCATTAATCATTTAAAGGCAGAGTGCATCTCATGGTAATTGCAAAAAGCCCAAACACGGCTAGGATACATTGTTTTATGACGGAGTTCCGGTGCCTTAACTATTTTAATCGAGATATCTTATTGCCACCCGTAAAATACTTATCATTGAGTAGTTCCAGTGGCCATCTGTGGTCTTCTTCATCAGTTCCACTTCACCTAATCATACTTTCTGAAAGCAAATGCTTAATTTGTTGTCGAAAATACCAAAATCGCTATGTGTATGCCTATAATATTTGAGGAGTTCCTTCAATTCCTCATGGATTCCATCATCAGAACTGAATGTTGATAAAAATACGACCTATCGGGAAATATATCCTTTCATATAAGAAAAAAATAATCCAAATCGGTTCATAAATGGCGGCACCCGTGAAATATTTTTCATTGAGAAATTGTGGTGGCCATCTGTGGTCTTCTTCATCAGTTCCACGTCACCAAATGATACTTTCTGAATGCGTATGCTTAATTTGTTGCTGAAAATACCAAAATCGCTATGTGTATGCCTATAATATTTAAGGAGTTCCCTTAATTCCTCATGGATTCCATCATCAGAACTAAATTTTGATAAAAATGGGACCAATCGGGAAGTATATCCTTTCAAATAAAAAAATAATTTTCCAAATCGGTTCATAAATGACGTAGTTATGAGGTTCACAAAAAAACATAAAAAAATAATAATAAAATACAACCGAATTAAGAACCTCCTCCTTTTTAGGAAGTCGGCTAAAAATAGAATGATTTTTCTATAAGCCATATGTTATATCTTCTCCTACCTTCTGGTTGTTATTCGCAAGGGTCCAGTATTTTTTCTGGAGTTAATAATACTCTGAACAGTTAGATCGTCATTAAGGGTGATTTTTACTTTATGGGTGGCTTGCAGATGTTCATTGTTGCTAGTGTTAGTGTCGACTGGGCCAGTTCAGTTCATTAGTAATTGTTATACATACTTTTAATTTAAGTTTTATTTAACCTATACTTGTATTGTTTTAGTATTTAGTAGTAATTATTAATAATGTTGGAATGCCAACGTCTCTCTCGGGACACGGAATAATAGTTACAACACAGCTTTATTAACTAATATTGTGATAACGATTTTTTATAACCTATTTTTTGTGCCTATTAAATTGTTTATCACGCCTGTATTCCCCCAAGGGTTAGGTAGAGGTGTACCTATAGGTGTACTTACAATACACCCACATACAGTACAGTCATGTTAAATATTTTATCTACTCTCATATCGTAATATTCCAATTATAAACTCCAAAACGAGTTTATATTGGTGCCGATTCTCTTGTCACAAATGCCTCTAAACTAAACTAAAAATCACTAAAATTTAGTTTAATCCTGTCAAACGACGATTTCCCATTCTGAAATAGACTAAAGTGACACAACTTAACTATATTTTAGTTTGACAGCACTAAGATAGTACTGAGTTTTTAGTTTAGTGAAAATGGCAATTTTGCTATTCTGAATTTGACGTTTTTCACCTAAAATTTTGATTGTAAAAGACCAAACCAGACTAAACCTAACAATTTTTAATCGTGATTAAAAAGGTGTGGGGTAAAATAAGTTGTCATGAACTGAAATTCACACCAACATCTCGACTTCATGTGCAAAAACCAGTACTGTATTTATTTTTTCTTTTGCTTATATCTCGAAAATGGTGCGTCCTATCGCAAAAATAATGAAAACTCAACATGTTGGTAATATTTTTTTCATATTTTCCATACAAAAAGTGAAATATTCCATATAAAATACGTCGAGGCTGCACCCCCTGCGCGCCTCCGGCTCTAAAAAAAATCGGGTACCACGTGGATTCGCGATTGTCAAATTCGTTTTAGTCGTGTCAAAATTATTTTTAATTTAGAGAATTTTATTTGCAGAATAGCGTTAAAATTCTCATAGCCAAAAGTAAGAAATTTTAGTGATAGTTTAGTTAGTTTAGTTCGGTGTACAAGAGAATCGGCACCATTGACATACTTTATAAACACAATATCGAAATTTTAAAGTAGAATCGTAATAACAGTTTTTTTCTAACAAAATAATGCTATAAAACATTTTTAAGCTATTGCATAGCTTTTATCGGAGACTCTGAGCGCGGCGACCGAATGTAGAAATTCCGTAACGAAAAAAAAAATACGTGTGGCACTCGAGGACTGCCGCGGTAAAGCTATTGCATAGCATATATTCAAAAATAAGAAGATAATATTGTTGATTTAAAATATTTTTTTAAAAAAATACCCCTATACCCCCCCCCCCCCTAAATCGCAGAATTTACACAACCGTCAATGACGTCTGCCCTCACGCGTCTGCCCGCGTTCGGGTCGCGCACTCGGCGATCGCGCGTCATTGCCTATCCCGCCCCTCCACCCTCGTTCTGCGCGCCCGCCGTCGACTCATCGCAGGTCATTCTTATCGTTCTAACTTTTAAAATATTAGTCCAAATTACTTAGTGTAAAAGACAAATTTTATCTACATTAAATACCGAAAGCGATGAAGGTATTTATTTTGCTACGAATTAACTAAATACTCTAAAATATGCAACTTAAAAAAAGTATTCAATTTAAATGTATTTATAGCTCACTATTTTGGCTATAATGGCTTCCACATAAAAGGTAGATATATGCTGTCGCGGACTTTTATTTAGAACTCTTTAAGACAAACAACCCCACAATACATTCTTTTCATGTAACTCCAGCGGTTTAGACAGCGCACGCAAAGATAGATCTCAGAGGGCAGGATTTTTTCCGACTTACTGGATACTTATCGTTATATTATGGCTAAATCACATAAAATCTTTATAAATTGTAGCCTATGTGTTATTCTGATATATAAGCCACATTACTGTAAAGTTTCATTAAAATCCGTTCGGTAGTTTTTGCGTGAAAGAGTAACAAACATCCATCCATCCATCCTCACAAACTTTCGCGTCAGGTTTTTTTTTCGTTACGGAATTTCTACATTCGGTCGCCGCGCTCAGAGTCTCCGATAAAAGCTATGCAATAGCTTAAAACCTGACGCGAAAGTTTGTGAGGATGGATGGATGGATGTTTGTTACTCTTTCACGCAAAAACTACCGAACGGATTTTAATGAAACTTTACAGTAATGTGGCTTATATATTAGAATAACACATAGGCTACAATTTATAAAGATTTTATGTGATTTAGCCATAATATAACGATAAGTATCCAGTAAGTCGGAAAAAATCCTGCCCTCTGAGATCTATCTTTGCGTGCGCTGCCTAAACCGCTGGAGTTACATGAAAAGAATGTATTGTGGGGTTGTTTGTCTTAAAGAGTTCTAAATAAAAGTTCAAGTTCAAGTTCAAGTTATTTATTTCATAACAAAAATACATTTGTGTCGAAATATTTGCACAGTAAGTACACAAAGAAGCAACATAAAACAAACAAAATAAATAAAAAAAAAAAAACAAAATTTATAAGTAGCCTCGTTCCTCACCCATCATCGAAGTTAGAACGTCTATCCAATTTCCAAATACTAACTTTACAAACATTAATACTTAGTCCTATTGTTCCAGAACAAAGCCCCTAGCAAAATCTACAAAAATACATTTAATGTCATACATATAATGTCATAATACATTTAATGTCAAAATATTAAGTATAAAAAAGCATACATTTAATGTCGAAATATTAAGAATAAAAATAGTAATAATAAAAAAAAGCAACATTAATAACAAAGTCAAAGAGCAAGCAGGTTACACTTATTTAATTTAGGTACTAGTTTTAAGATTTTTGTCATTACAGAATTCGTCAATGCTGTAATAGGCTTTATTGATTAACAAAGCCCTGAGTTTATTTTTAAACATGTTCATATTCTGAATATTCTTTAATTCTGCTGGTAATTTGTTAAACAGATTGACAGACTGCACACGTGATGAGTGTTTGACAACATTAAGCTTTGCCTGCAGAATAGTAGGAAGATCTTTTCTGCGAGTATCTACTCTATTTTTTCTTTCATCGTCTGTTTCAAACTCGTTTAAGTTTTTGTATAGATGAGTAAGGAGTACTAAAATATAAAGAGATGGTACCGTTAAAATTCTAAGTTTTACAAAATACTCTTTACATGATTCCGTCTGGTTTAAACGAAGCATGGTTCTTAATGCTCGCTTTTGTATAGTAAAGGCTGCCTTAATATTATATTTATAGCTGTTTCCCCAAAATTTAATGCTATATCTAAGTTTAGATTCAACTAAAGCAAAATAGACGGTACGAAGTTGGGCAATAGACAAAATATCCCTCAGAGATCTGATAGCATAACACGCACTACTTATTGTATTTGTAATTGAAACAAGTTCTGGCTTCCAATTAAGTAACGAATCAATTTGTACCCCCAAAAATTTCAAACTTTCTACTAAATCAAATTTTCTGTCTAAGAAGTCAACGTTTACTAAAGCTTTGTTCCTAGCTGTAGATTTAAATATCATACATTTTGTCTTACTTACATTTAATTTAAGATTATTCATAGAAAACCAACTTTCACAAGCAGTTATTAATACATTTAATTTACACTTTAAGGTCTCCATATTGTCCGCAGCTATAACAGCACTCGTATCGTCAGCAAATATTATTAGGTCAGCATCTGGTAAAATGTTTTTAATGTATTCAGTTAGATCGTTAAGAAATATTATAAAGAAAAAGGGGCCCAACACCGAACCCTGCGGAACACCTCTAGTTACATTAAATGATTTCGATTTATGAATTTCTTCAACACCCTCGTGATGTGATTTAATTTCAACGTACTGCTTCCTATTGGTTAAATAAGAAGTAAAAAGCTTTAAAACATTTTCCCTCATACCGTAATGCTCTAACTTATCTATTAGAATGCAATGTTCTACAGTATCAAACGCAGAACTTAAGTCTAGGAATAAGCCTGCAACTTTAAGTTTATTGTTCAGCTTATTTACTACGTTATTAACTAAAGAATCTATTGCATCTAGTGTCCCTTTACTTTTTTGGTATCCAAACTGATTACGGTTTATTATTCTTAGACTACTCAAATGTCTTACAAGCCTAGATTTGATCACTTTTTCAAATAGTTTGGATAGAACCGGTAATAATGAAATGGGCCTGTAATTGCCTGGATTTGTTTTAGCACCTTTCTTAAATAGTGGTAGAACTCTGGCTAACTTAAATTGGTCAGGAAAGAAGCCTTCATTGACGCAGTTATTTATTATTTCAGATATTGGGTAAGCCAGTATATCTATATTATCTTTGATTACGCTCAGCGGTATTTCATCGTGTCCAAATGACTTTTTACTATCCATACCCTTTACCATTTTGCAAATCTCTATCGTCGTGACGGGATCAAAGGCCATAGACTTAACAACTCTGGCAGTATTTTCAATTAAATGCTTCTTAGCCAGTTCTGGATTACCAGTGTTTACCGTTTTACTGTTGTCAAACTTTTCCGCAAAAATATTAGCAATGTCTATAGGATTACAAATTATTTTATTATTATGTTTAAGTATTATATTATCATTTTCTAAATTATTGTCAATTTTTTTTCGAGTTTTATTGACTATTTTCCAAATTTCTTTGCTGGAGTTAGCTGCTTTGTTTATTTGATTAGTTACCTCCTTTTTTTTAGCGTTCCTAATCACTTTTTTATAAATTCTAAGATACTGTTCACGATATTTTAATAACGATTTGTCACACTTAGCTTTATTTATACAATTTAGTAATCTCTTCATTTTGCTGGATGTCTTTATTCCTTTCGTTAGCCATTTAGATCGACCAGTTCTTTTAATGTTGATTCGAACTTTCCTTTTTTTAAAAGTATTGGAATGTAGTTCTTTAAATTTTCGTATAAACGTGTTTGTACCTAAATTCCAGTCGTGCTCGAATAGTTTCTGTCTGAATGCATTATTATTCTTCTCGTTATATAATCTTCTCTCTATGTATTTAAAACTAACGCAAAGTGTAGTAGTAACTTTTTCCAAATATGCTGTACAAAACAGGGCTGCATGTCCATCCGCTAATCGATTGTGGTCAATGTCTGTACTACCAATATTTCTATCACAGGTATTTGTCAATATATTATCTATACACGATTTAGAGTTATTACGCACAAATGTAATTGAATCAAATAAATATCTAAAATTATAGCATTTCAACAGTGATGTAAACGAACTTCTTTTATTGTCCTGTTTTGACAAGTCAATATTAAAATCTCCGCAGATAAAGCATATTTTATTGAAAAAGTACTGAAGTAATTGTTCCAATCTATCTAGAAAATCGTCAAAGTTTTTATTTACGGGTGTTCTATAGCAACAGATTATATAAGAGTTTGTCTCAATGTCCCTTACTCCACATACCTCAAAGCTATCCGTTTTATATAGCCTTTTACAAATGTCCAAGTCCTCAACTTGTCTGTTTTTATGTGTTAATACTAAAGTACCACCTCTTTTTTTATTTAACCTTGTGTTGTAAGAGCTTACATTATAATTAGGAAAATCAAATTGTGAGACCATTATTTGGTTTAAAAAATGTTCACTTATACAAATGAAGCTTATTTCGTTTGGTAGTTCAGTTACATACATTTCGAGTTCATCCTTCTTATTATTTATTCCGCATAAATTTTGGTGGAAAATGGTAACATGTGAGTGACCATCCTTAAATATAGCCGAGTTGTTCAAACCACTAGCCGAGGTACTAAACTCGAAAAAGCTGACTGTGTTGTTCAACTTCCTCAAAGGAAGGATTTGAATATTCAGAATATGTGTCAATTTCTAATATAAGTTATAGTATAAGTCCGCGACAGCATATATCTACCTTTTATGTGGAAGCCATTATAGCCAAAATAGTGAGCTATAAATACATTTAAATTGAATACTTTTTTTAAGTTGCATATTTTAGAGTATTTAGTTAATTCGTATCAAAATAAATACCTTCATCGCTTTCGGTATTTAATGTAGATAAAATTTGTCTTTTACACTAAGTAATTTGGACTAATATTTTAAAAGTTAGAACGATAAGAATGACCTGCGATGAGTCGACGGCGGGCGCGCAGAACGAGGGTGGAGGGGCGGGATAGGCAATGACGCGCGATCGCCGAGTGCGCGACCCGAACGCGGGCAGACGCGTGAGGGCAGACGTCATTGACGGTTGTGTAAATTCTGCGATTTAGGGGGGGGGGTATAGGGGTATTTTTTTTAAAAAATATTTTAAATCAACAATATTATCTTCTTATTTTTGAATATATGCTATGCAATAGCTTTACCGCGGCAGTCCTCGAGTGCCACACGTATTTTTTTTCTATTACGGTACAGGGCAAATCCAAGAAGTTAACATCACCAAGGAGTTTCCATAAACTTTTGTAATGGAACGTTAGCGGGGACAGCGGTACCGCTCTAGCGCATGCGCGGTGATGTGGTGGGTGCAGGCGCCATTCATACGTTTGTTGGACTGAATTTCGTGGGAATTTTTAATTCTTGATTTTTAACTTTGAACTTTTATTTAGTAGGTTCAATCCCAATGTATGAGAGTAGATAAAGTAGTGTATGAAACTGCACATAACTAGGTATTAAAACACTCGTGTGATACTATAAACCTCGTCTACGGCTCGGTTTTTAAACACACGCTCATGATTTAATACCCCTCATTATGTAACAGTTTCATAAAGTATGTACTATTATTTTATTAACTTCATACAGGGAATAAATCTTAGGCCGAACAGTTACTGCTGATTCGTGAACTCCTTCGTCACTTTCTGCGTTTCGCAGTTTTAATTTAAAGTAATTTAAACTTATATTATAGGCAAGATATTATAACTGCCATGTTGTACTAGTGGTTGCAAGCGCTACTGCTGATCATGAGGTCCTGAGTTCGATTCCCAGGTCGTGCAAAGTGTTATTCTGTTTTTTCATCTGGAATTTCTCAGTAGCAGACCGGAGTTTCGTTGCTGAGTTTTGACCGGCTCCAAAACTCAGCAACGCGAATATCGCTCGCTGACGCAGCCATTAGGTCCCCACGTCAGCAGGGCATTCAATGCAAGATGGGAAGTGAGCCATTGTCTGTAGAGAGACACCGCATACACACTGGAGATTTGAGCCATCCATGAAGCCCCATTTCTGGAGGTTGTCCTTGTTGCGACCTACTTGGGTACGAAGTCTATTTAAGGTTTTCCAAGTAGGCCACAGCAACTTTTGCCCGGATGGGAGACTCTCCGATGGTTTGGTGAAGAAATCAAGGGGCTTAAGAAGTTCTTGCCAAAGATCACATCTTTCTGTGGAGGGGTTACCATCGGTTGGACTCACGCACCCAATAAAAAAATTGCGGCTTGCAAAAATTAGCCTTTGTGGCACTGGGTTAAAGTTGTGCATTGGATGGCGTGGGTCATCTTGTAGCTTCGCTCTCTCAATGCGGCTGGCTATAGTCCTGCAAATTCCTGAAGGCGCGATGCCAGTGGATACTGCATTCGCAACGGGGTCGGTTTTAAGCAACCAGTAATAATCTGGCTGACTCATTTAGAGATGTATCCACTAACTTAGCGTGGGCAGATCGGCTCCATACTGGACAGGCATATTCACCAGCGGAGAAACAAAGCGCCATTCCAGTTGTTCGCAGGACTTTGTAGATGTTAGGCGACGGAGTAAGCTGTTTCTGGTGTGCACTTTACTTTCTGTTTGGCATTTTCGCAGTTTTTCCGGAAGTTAAGGGATCTATCCAAAGTGACGCCGAGATACTTTGGGTGAGTACTGTCTGGGGGTGTACTGTAATAAGTTCAATAAAAATAATGTTATAATTTACATAGATATTTGAAGTTCGCATAGAGTTATTTTGCATATAAATATTTATTATTTTATTCAGTTTCGCTCGAGAAGTTGGTTAGGTAACTTGTGTCCTTCAAAATGTATTGTGTATATGTTTTTCTGTGTGTCGACGTATCCATTGGCATATTGCATAGTGCACTAGGCATGCAATTACCAGTTGAAAAACCTCAGGAAATGAGTAGGTATGTTATTTTTAAATTGTTTTTAGTGTGTCTTTAAATTCTTTTGCAGCTTGTTTGCAAAATGCGTTTAGGACTTTGTCTACATTGTATTATTTCTTTAACCAAATAAAGACCAAGAATAATGAATTATTTTATTTTATTTGTTCTTCTTACTTACTAAAGGTTAGTAGCCTTTACACTATTGTAAATAGTGATAGAAATATTTTTATCAGTAAAAAGTCAAGGGTTAAAATAGTCGGTGGGTATAAAATCTGCCCCACACCCGACAATTCTTAGTTCAAACTCGACTCAAGGCTACGTCGGTTGTCTTCGACATCACTATTCAGTGTTCAAAATGTGGAAATTCATAATCCTATCAACGTTACTGGGTGTCCTTCAAGGAGCTAATATTAACGAAATCTATGGAAATTACACGACGGTCGTGGCGTATCCAAATACTTTAGCACCCTCGTGCATGAGGATTGCCTTATCTGAAGATCGACGTAACATTCAGTGTTCTTGTTCTGACGGAAATAACAGTACACGTTTTGTGGTAATGACAATGCTAGAACTCATAACGCCATTTCGGAAGATAGCTGACCCTGTCCCATTAACAGAGCTTGTGCGCGTCGTTGACAATGGGATTGATGTGAAGCCCCTCACGAACGTCACCTGTAATTGTGCTGAAAATGAATACCATATTCATCTTGCTGTAAAAAAAGTGAACGAGAACTATATGCTGACATACATGATAAATAGACCTGAGCCTATTAATGGAATGGATTTTTTGTGTGCGCGAAATTTACCGAGTTCTGCCGAATTGGAAGTTGACATCACACTCATTGATGAAGTAAAACACAGGAACGGTTCAAGGCTGTGTACCCAAGAATTGTATGAGGAAATGCGACCGAAAAATTAATTGTATTTTGTTTTGTAAAATAAATATTTTCTTTTACATGCGAATTTGTTTTTATTGCCATCCATACCCTTAAATCCATTTCCTGTTCCCACGGTGGTAAGCAGAAACATTATACAGATTCTTCTGTCAGTCCTTCATTTATTCTTTGCAAGAATTGTAGTACATTACAGATGGTAGGGCTTTTTTTACAGTTTCTAAAATAATTCGCTAAAAGTAGTACCTATGCAAAATTACATTAATTAAATAAATTATTGAAGCTAATAAAATTGGAACGTATATCATAGATATAATAAGAATAAGAATGTCAAATCATTAGTCAAATTATAATAGTAAAATGTCAGTATGACTCTTTAAAGTATAAGTACTCAATCACAAAATAGAATGATTTTTCTATAAGCCATATGTTGTATCTTTTCCTACCTTCTGGTTGCTATTCGCAAAGGTCCAGTATTTTTTCTGGAGTCTGAACAGTTAGATCGTCATTAAGGGTGATTTTTACTTTATGGGTGGCTTACAGATGTACATTGTTGCTAGTGTTAGTGTCGAATGGGCCAGCTCAGTTCAATAGTAATTGTTATACATACTTTTAATTTAAGTTTTGTTTAACCTATACTTGTATTGTTTTAGTATTTAGTAGTCATTATTAATAATGTTGGAATGCCATCGTCTCTCTCGGAACACGGAGTAATAGTTACAACACAGCTTTATCAACGAATATTGTGATAACGACTTTTTTAAACCTATTTTTTGTGCCTATTAAATTGTTTATCACGCCTGTATTCCCCCAAGGGTTAGGTAGAGGTGTACCTATAATACACCACATACAGTACAGTCATGTTAAATATTTTATCTACTCTCATATCGTAATATTCGAATTATAAACTTCAAAACGAGTTTATATTGACTTACTTTATAAACACAATACCGAAATTTAAAAGTAGAATCGTAATAACAGTTTTTCTCTAACAAAATAATGCTATAAAACATTTTTTTTTCTATTACGGTACAGGGCAAATCCAAGAAGTTAACATCACCAAGGAGTTTCCGTCAACTTTTGTAATGGAACGTTAGCGGGGACAGCGGTACCGCTCTAGCGCATGCGCGGTGATGTGGTGGGTGCAGGCGCCATTCATACGTTTGTTGGACTGAATTTCGTGGGAATTTTTAATTCTTGATTATTAACTTTGAACTTTTATTTAGTAGGTTCAATCCCAATGTATGAGAGTAGATAAAAACACGTTCATGATTTAATACCCCTCATTATGTAACAGTTTCATAAAGTACTATTATTTTATTAACTTCATACAGGGAATAAATCTTAGGCCGAACAGTTACTGGGCACGCCACAATTGTGGCGATAAGTCCCCTCTTTGAGGAGTGGCTAGAGAGGCGCCACGGCGTCCTCACCTTCCGCCTGACACAGGTTGTTTCGGGAGGTTCCTGTTCAGGATAAAGCGGGAGGAAACGCCCGGGTGTCACCACTGTGTGGATCGCCCGGAGGACACGGTGGAGCATACGGTGGAGGTCTGCCCAGCTTGGGCGGAGCACCGCCGTGTCCTCACGGAGGCGATCGGCGGCGGCGATCTCTCGCGTCCGGCCCTGGTTCAGGCCATGGTCCGGAGCGAGAGTGCATGGGAGGCCGTCACCTCCTTCTGCGAAGCAGTAATGCTCGCGAAGGAGGAGGCGGAGCGCGCGAGGGAGAGGCAAAATGCGCGCCCTCGCGCCCCTAGTCGCCGCAGGAGACGCCCCGGGCGTCGGGAGTCGCGAGCCGACTTCCGGCCACCGTAGGCGCGGGCTTGCGGACGGTGAGCAATGGGTAGCTCGCCGTCCGATAGGGACCAGGCCCGGGTCGACGGCGCGTTGTGTTCCACGCGCGCCTCAAAGAGATGTCAGCACCAACTGACGGGGTCCGGAAGGGCCAATGCCTGCCGGGGTTGCGGGTTTGTCTGAAAGGGATATCGCGACCTCGGCACACAGGCAACGGAAGGAACACGGGTGGGTTTTAGTCAGTAAAAGTCTGACACGCCCTCCCGCCCCACCCAAAGCGGGAGAAGTTATTTGATAATTTCTCACCCTTAAAAAAAAAAAAAAAAAAGGCCGAACAGTTACAGCTGATTCGTGAACTCCTTCGTCACTTTCTGCGTTTCGCAGTTTTAATTTAAAGTAATTTAAACTTATATTATAGGCAAGATATTATAACTGCCTTGTTGTACTAGTGGTTGCAAGCGCTACTGCTGATCATGAGGTCCTGAGTTCGATTCCCAGGTCGTGCAAAGTGTTATTGTGTTTTTTCATCTGGAATTGCCTTTGTCGGAAGGACAACACAACTACTGTACTTAGGTTCGTATAAAAAATATTTTTCTTGATTTTAATTTACCACTTTAACGGCATGATTAATACATACATGATTGTGATTGTGTTTGTTGATTTGTATACATATGCCAAATTACAGCTTTCTAGTTCTAACCGTCTCTGAGCTAAGCCGCGGACAGACAGACGGACATTGTGAAACTATAAGGGTTACTACGGAACCCTAAAAATTCATGTTTTAAATTTTTTTTTGGCCCAAATCTCAGCAACGCGAATATCGCTCGCTGACGCAGCCATTAGGTCCCCACGTCAGCAGGGCATTCAATGCAAGAAGTGAGCCATTGGCTGTGGAGAGACACCGCATACACACTGGAGATTTGAGCCATCCATGAAGCCCCATTTCTGGAGGTTGTCCTTGTTGCGACCTACTTGGGTACGAAGTCTATTTAAGGTTTTCCAAGTAGGCCACAGCAACTTTTGCCCGGATGGCAGACTCTCTGATGGTTCGGTGAAGAAATCAGGGGGCTTAAGCAGTTCTTGCCAAAGATCACATCTTTCTGTGGAGGGGTTACCATCGGTTGGACTCATGCACCCAATAAAAAAATTGCGGCTTGCAAAAATTAGCCTTTGTGGCACTGCGTTAAAGTTGTGCATTGGATGGCGTGGGTCATCTTGTAGCTTCGCTCTCTCAATGCGGCTGGCTATAGTCCTGCAAATTCCTGGAGGCGCGATGCCAGTGAATACTGCATTCGCATAGGGGTCGGTTTTAAGCAACCAGTAATAATCTGGCTGACTCATTTAGAGACGTATCCACTAACTTAGCGTGGGCAGATCGGCTCCATACTGGATAGGCATATTCACCAGCGGAGAAACAAAGCGCCATTCCAGTTGTTCGCAGGACTTTGTAGATGTTAGGCGACGGAGTAAGCTGTTTCTGGTGTGCACTTTACTTTCTGTTTGGCATTTTCGCAGTTTTACTGGAAGTTAAGGGATCTATCCAAAGTGACGCCGAGATACTTTGGGTGAGTACTGTCTGGGGGTGTACTGTAACAAGTTCAATAAAAATAATGTTTTAATTTACATAGATATTTGAAGTTCGCATAGAGTTATTTTGCATATAAATATTTATTTTTTTATTCAGTTTCGCTCGAGAAGTCGGTTAGGTAACTTGTGTCTTTCAAAATGTATTGTGTATATGTTTTTCTGTGTGTCGACGTATCCATTGGCACAGTGCACAGTGCAGTAGGCATGCAATTACCAGTTGAAAAACCTCAGGAAATGAGTAGGAACGTTATTTTTAAATTGTTTTTAGTGTGTCTTTAAATTGTTTTGCAGCTTGTTTGCGACATGCGTTTAGGACTTTGTCTACATTGTACGAGTATTATTTCTTCAACCAAATAAAGACCAAGAATAATGTATAATTTTATTTTATTTGTTCTTCTTTCTTACTTAAGGTTAGTAACCTTTAGCCTTTACACTATTGTAAATAGTGATAGATATATTTTTATCAGTAAAAAGTCAAGGGTTAAAATAGTCGGTGGGTATAAAATCTGCCCCACACCCGACAATTCTTAGTTCAAACTCGACTCAAGGCTACGTCGGTTGTCTTCGACATCACTATTCAGTGTTCAAAATGTGGAAATTCATAATCCTATCAGCGTTACTGGGTGTCCTTCAAGGAGCTAATATTAACGAAATCTATGGAAATTACACGGCGGTTGTGGCGTATCCAAATACTTTAGCACCCTTGTGCATGAGGATTGCCTTATCTGAGGATCAACGTAACATTCAGTGTTCTTGTTCTGACGGAAATAACAGTACACGTCTTGTGGTATTGACAATGCTAGAACGCATAGCGCCATTTCGGAAGATAGCTGACCCTGTCCCGTTAACAGAGCCTGTGCGAGTCGTTGACAATGGGATCGATGTGAAGGCCCTCACTAACGTCACCTGTAATTGTGCTGAAAAGGAATACCATATTCGTTTTGCTGTAAAAAAAGTGAACGAGAACTATATGCTGGCATACGTGATAAATGAACCTGAGCCTAATAGTGAAAGGGAGTTTTTGTGTGCGCGGAATTTACCGAGTTCAGCCGAATTGGAAGTTGACATCACACTCATTGATGAAGTAAAACATAAGAACGGTTCAAGGCTGTGTACCCAAGAATTGTATGAGGACATGCGTCCGAAAAATTAATTGTATTTTGTTTTGTAAAATAAACATTTTCTTTTACATGCGAATTTGTTTTTATTATCAACCATACCCTTAAATCCATTTCCTGTTCCCACGGTGGTAAGCAGAAACATTATACAGATTCTTCTGTCAGTCCTTCATTTATTCTTTGCAAGAATTGTAGTACATTACAGATGGTAGGGCTTTTTTTACAGTTTCTAAAATAATTCGCTAAAAGTAGTACCTATGCAAAATTACATTAATTAAATAAATTATTGAAGCTAATAAAATTGGAACGTATATCATAGATATAATAAGAATAAGAATGTCAAATCATTAGTCAAATTATAATAGTAAAATGTCAGTATGACTCTTTAAAGTATAAGTACTCAATCACAAAATAGAATGATTTTTCTATAAGCCATATGTTGTATCTTTTCCTACCTTCTGGTTGCTATTCGCAAAGGTCCAGTATTTTTTCTGGAGTCTGAACAGTTAGATCGTCATTAAGGGTGATTTTTACTTTATGGGTGGCTTACAGATGTACATTGTTGCTAGTGTTAGTGTCGAATGGGCCAGCTCAGTTCAATAGTAATTGTTATACATACTTTTAATTTAAGTTTTCTTTAACCTATACTTGTATTGTTTTAGTATTTAGTAGTCATTATTAATAATGTTGGAATGCCATCGTCTCTCTCGGAACACGGAGTAATAGTTACAACACAGCTTTATCAACGAATATTGTGATAACGACTTTTTTAAACCTATTTTTTGTGCCTATTAAATTGTTTATCACGCCTGTATTCCCCCAAGGGTTAGGTAGAGGTGTACCTATAATACACCACATACAGTACAGTCATGTTAAATATTTTATCTACTCTCATATCGTAATATTCGAATTATAAACTTCAAAACGAGTTTATATTGACTTACTTTATAAACACAATACCGAAATTTAAAAGTAGAATCGTAATAACAGTTTTTCTCTAACAAAATAATGCTATAAAACATTTTTTTTTCTATTACGATACAGGGCAAATCCAAGAAGTTAACATCACCAAGGAGTTTCCGTCAACTTTTGTAATGGAACGTTAGCGGGGACAGCGGCCGGGGTCGCGGGTTTGTCTGAAAGGGATATCGCGACCTCGGCACACAGGCAACGGAAGGAACACGGGTGGGTTTTAGTCAGTAAAAGTCTGACACGCCCTCCCGCTCCACCCAGAGCGGGAGAAGTTTTTTGATAATTCCCATCCTCAAAAAAAAAAAAAAAAAGCGGGGGACAGCGGCACCGCTCTAGCGCATGCGCGGTGATGTGGTGGGTGCAGGCGCCATTCATACGTTTGTTGGACTGAATTTCGTGGGAATTTTTAATTCTTGATTTTTAACTTTGAACTTTTATTTAGTAGGTTCAATCCCAATGTATGAGAGTAGATAAAAACACGTTCATGATTTAATACCCCTCATTATGTAACAGTTTCATAAAGTACTATTATTTTATTAACTTCATACAGGGAATAAATCTTAGGCCGAACAGTTACTGGGCACGCCACAATTGTGGCGATAAGTCCCCTCTTTGAGGAGTGGCTAGAGAGGCGCCACGGCGTCCTCACCTTCCGCCTGACACAGGTCCTCACCGGACATGGTTGTTTCGGGAGGTTCCTGTTCAGGATAAAGCGGGAGGAAACGCCCGGGTGTCACCACTGTGTGGATCGCCCGGAGGACACGGTGGAGCATACGGTGGAGGTCTGCCCAGCTTGGGCGGAGCACCGCCGTGTCCTCACGGAGGCGATCGGCGGCGGCGATCTCTCGCGTCCGGCCCTGGTTCATGCCATGGTCCGGAGCGAGAGTGCATGGGAGGCCGTCACCTCCTTCTGCGAAGCAGTAATGCTCGCGAAGGAGGAGGCGGAGCGCGCGAGGGAGAGGCAAAATGCGCGCCCTCGCGCCCCTAGTCGCCGCAGGAGACGCCCCGGGCGTCGGGAGTCGCGAGCCGACTTCCGGCCACCGTAGGCGCGGGCTTGCGGACGGTGAGCAATGGGTAGCTCGCCGTCCGATAGGGACCAGGCCCGGGTCGACGGCGCGTTGTGTTCCACGCGCGCCTCAAAGAGATGTCAGCACCAACTGACGGGGTCCGGAAGGGCCAATGCCTGCCGGGGTTGCGGGTTTGACTGAAAGGGATATCGCGACCTCGGCACACAGGCAACGGAAGGAACACGGGTGGGTTTTAGTCAGTAAAAGTCTGACACGCCCTCCCGCCCCACCCAAAGCGGGAGAAGTTATTTGATAATTTCCCACCCTCAAAAAAAAAAAAAAAAAAGCCCGACCAGTTACAGCTGATTCGTGAACTCCTTCGTCACTTTCTGCGTTTCGCAGTTTTAATTTAACCGGTAAAGCCCTGGGTGACCCTCAAGCACGTCAATTAGCACGTTAATTAGTTGTTTATCAGGCCTTTAACGGTTAAAGTAATTTAAACTTATATTATAGGCAAGATATTATAACTGCCTTGTTGTACTAGTGGTCGCAAGCGCTACTGCTGATCATGAGGTCCTGAGTTCGATTCCCAGGTCGTGCAAAGTGTTATTGTGTTTTTTCATCTGGAATTGCCTTTGTCGGAAGGACAACACAACTACTGTACTTAGGTTCGTATAAAAAATATTTTTCTTGATTTTAATTTACCACTTTAACGGCATGATTAATACATACATGATTGTGATTGTGTTTGTTGATTTGTATACATATGCCAAATTACAGCTTTCTAGTTCTAACCGTCTCTGAGCTAAGCCGCGGATAGACAGACGGACATGGTGAAACTATAAGGGTTACTACGGAACCCTAAAAATTCATGTTTTAAATTTTTTTTTGGCCCAAATCTCAGCAACGCGAATATCGGTCGCTGACGCAGCCATTAGGTCCCCACGTCAGCAGGGCATTCATTGCAAGAAGTGAGCCATTGGCTGTGGAGAGACACCGCATACACACTGGAGATCTGAGCCATCCATGAAGTCCCATTTCTGGAGGTTGTCCTTGCTGCGACCTACTTGGGTACGAAGTTTATTTAAGGTTTTCCAAGTAGGCCACAGCAACTTTTGCTCGGATGGCAGACTCTCTGATGGTTCGGTGAAGAAATCAGGGGGCTTAAGCAGTTCTTGCCAAAGATCACATCTTTCTGTGGATGGGTTACCATCGGTTGGACTCACGCACCCAATAAAAAAATTGCGGCTTGCAAAAATTAGCCTTTGTGGCACTGGGTTAAAGTTGTGCATTGGATGGCGTGGGTCATCTTGTAGCTTCGCTCTCTCAATGCGGCTGGCTATAGTCCTGCAAATTCCTGGAGGCGCGATGCCAGTGAATACTGCATTCGCATCGGGGTCGGTTTTAAGCAACCAGTAATAATCTGGCTGACTCATTTAGAGACGTATCCACTAACTTAGCGTGGGCAGATCGGCTCCATACTGGACAGGCATATTCACCAGCGGAGAAACAAAGCGCCATTACAGTTGTTCGCAGGACTTTGTAGATGTTAGGCGACGGAGTAAGCTGTTTCTGGTGTGCACTTTACTTTCTGTTTGGCATTTTCGCAGTTTTACTGGAAGTTAAGGGATCTATCCAAAGTGACGCCGAGATACTTTGGGTGAGTACTGTCTGGGGGTGTACTGTAACAAGTTCAATAAAAATAATGTTTTAATTTACATAGATATTTGAAGTTCGCATAGAGTTATTTTGCATATAAATATTTTTTTTTTTATTCAGTTTCGCTCGAGAAGTCGGTTAGGTAACTTGTGTCTTTCAAAATGTATTGTGTATATGTTTTTCTGTGTGTCGACGTATCCATTGGCACAGTGCACAGTGCAGTAGGCATGCAATTACCAGTTGAAAAACCTCAGGAAATGAGTAGGAATGTTATTTTTAAATTGTTTTTAGTGTGTCTTTAAATTGTTTTGCAGCTTGTTTGCAACATGCGTTTAGGACTTTGTCTACATTGTACGAGTATTATTTCTTCAACCAAATAAAGACCAAGAATAATGTATAATTTTATTTTATTTGTTCTTCTTTCTTACTTAAGGTTAGTAACCTTTAGCCTTTACACTATTGTAAATAGTGATAGATATATTTTTATCAGTAAAAAGTCAAGGGTTAAAATAGTCGGTGGGTATAAAATCTGCCCCACACCCGACAATTCTTAGTTCAAACTCGACACAAGGCTACGTCGGTTGTCTTCGACATCACTATTCAGTGTTCAAAATGTGGAAATTCATAATCCTATCAGCGTTACTGGGTGTCCTTCAAGGAGCTAATATTAACGAAATCTATGGAAATTACACGGCGGTTGTGGCGTATCCAAATACTTTAGCACCCTTGTGCATGAGGATTGCCTTATCTGAGGATCAACGTAACATTCAGTGTTCTTGTTCTGACGGAAATAACAGTACACGTCTTGTGGTAATGACAATGCTAGAACGCATAGCGCCATTTCGGAAGATAGCTGACCCTGTCCCGTTAACAGAGCCTGTGCGAGTCGTTGACAATGGGATCGATGTGAAGGCCCTCACTAACGTCACCTGTCATTGTGCTGAAAAGGAATACCATATTCGTTTTGCTGTAAAAAAAGTGAACGAGAACTATATGCTGGCATACGTGATAAATGAACCTGAGCCTAATAGTGAAAGGGAGTTTTTGTGTGCGCGGAATTTACCGAGATCAGCCGAATTGGAAGTTGACATCACACTCATTGATGAAGTAAAACATAAGAACGGTTCAAGGCTGTGTACCCAAGAATTGTATGAGGACATGCGTCCGAAAAATTAATTGTATTTTGTTTTGTAAAATAAACATTTTCTTTTACATGCGAATTTGTTTTTATTATCAACCATACCCTTAAATCCATTTCCTGTTCCCACGGTGGTAAGCAGAAACATTATACAGATTCTTCTGTCAGTCCTTCATTTATTCTTTGCAAGAATTGTAGTACATTACAGATGGTAGGGCTTTTTTTACAGTTTCTAAAATAATTCGCTAAAAGTAGTACCTATGCAAAATTACATTAATTAAATAAATTATTGAAGCTAATAAAATTGGAACGTATATCATAGATATAATAAGAATAAGAATGTCAAATCATTAGTCAAATTATAATAGTAAAATGTCAGTATGACTCTTTAAAGTATAAGTACTCAATCACAAAATAGAATGATTTTTCTATAAGCCATATGTTGTATCTTTTCCTACCTTCTGGTTGCTATTCGCAAAGGTCCAGTATTTTTTCTGGAGTCTGAACAGTTAGATCGTCATTAAGGGTGATTTTTACTTTATGGGTGGCTTACAGATGTACATTGTTGCTAGTGTTAGTGTCGAATGGGCCAGCTCAGTTCAATAGTAATTGTTATACATACTTTTAATTTAAGTTTTGTTTAACCTATACTTGTATTGTTTTAGTATTTAGTAGTCATTATTAATAATGTTGGAATGCCATCGTCTCTCTCGGAACACGGAGTAATAGTTACAACACAGCTTTATCAACGAATATTGTGATAACGACTTTTTTAAACCTATTTTTTGTGCCTATTAAATTGTTTATCACGCCTGTATTCCCCCAAGGGTTAGGTAGAGGTGTACCTATAATACACCACATACAGTACAGTCATGTTAAATATTTTATCTACTCTCATATCGTAATATTCGAATTATAAACTTCAAAACGAGTTTATATTGACTTACTTTATAAACACAATACCGAAATTTAAAAGTAGAATCGTAATAACAGTTTTTCTCTAACAAAATAATGCTATAAAACATTTTTTTTTCTATTACGGTACAGGGCAAATCCAAGAAGTTAACATCACCAAGGAGTTTCCGTCAACTTTTGTAATGGAACGTTAGCGGGGACAGCGGTACCGCTCTAGCGCATGCGCGGTGATGTGGTGGGTGCAGGCGCCATTCATACGTTTGTTGGACTGAATTTCGTGGGAATTTTTAATTCTTGATTATTAACTTTGAACTTTTATTTAGTAGGTTCAATCCCAATGTATGAGAGTAGATAAAAACACGTTCATGATTTAATACCCCTCATTATGTAACAGTTTCATAAAGTACTATTATTTTATTAACTTCATACAGGGAATAAATGTTAGGCCGAACAGTTACTGGGCACGCCACAATTGTGGCGATAAGTCCCCTCTTTGAGGAGTGGCTAGAGAGGCGCCACGGCGTCCTCACCTTCCGCCTGACACAGGTTGTTTCGGGAGGTTCCTGTTCAGGATAAAGCGGGAGGAAACGCCCGGGTGTCACCACTGTGTGGATCGCCCGGAGGACACGGTGGAGCATACGGTGGAGGTCTGCCCAGCTTGGGCGGAGCACCGCCGTGTCCTCACGGAGGCGATCGGCGGCGGCGATCTCTCGCGTCCGGCCCTGGTTCAGGCCATGGTCCGGAGCGAGAGTGCATGGGAGGCCGTCACCTCCTTCTGCGAAGCAGTAATGCTCGCGAAGGAGGAGGCGGAGCGCGCGAGGGAGAGGCAAAATGCGCGCCCTCGCGCCCCTAGTCGCCGCAGGAGACGCCCCGGGCGTCGGGAGTCGCGAGCCGACTTCCGGCCACCGTAGGCGCGGGCTTGCGGACGGTGAGCAATGGGTAGCTCGCCGTCCGATAGGGACCAGGCCCGGGTCGACGGCGCGTTGTGTTCCACGCGCGCCTCAAAGAGATGTCAGCACCAACTGACGGGGTCCGGAAGGGCCAATGCCTGCCGGGGTTGCGGGTTTGTCTGAAAGGGATATCGCGACCTCGGCACACAGGCAACGGAAGGACCACGGGTGGGTTTTAGTCAGTAAAAGTCTGACACGCCCTCCCGCCCCACCCAAAGCGGGAGAAGTTATTTGATAATTTCTCACCCTTAAAAAAAAAAAAAAAAAAGGCCGAACAGTTACAGCTGATTCGTGAACTCCTTCGTCACTTTCTGCGTTTCGCAGTTTTAATTTAAAGTAATTTAAACTTATATTATAGGCAAGATATTATAACTGCCTTGTTGTACTAGTGGTTGCAAGCGCTACTGCTGATCATGAGGTCCTGAGTTCGATTCCCAGGTCGTGCAAAGTGTTATTGTGTTTTTTCATCTGGAATTGCCTTTGTCGGAAGGACAACACAACTACTGTACTTAGGTTCGTATAAAAAATATTTTTCTTGATTTTAATTTACCACTTTAACGGCATGATTAATACATACATGATTGTGATTGTGTTTGTTGATTTGTATACATATGCCAAATTACAGCTTTCTAGTTCTAACCGTCTCTGAGCTAAGCCGCGGACAGACAGACGGACATTGTGAAACTATAAGGGTTACTACGGAACCCTAAAAATTCATGTTTTAAATTTTTTTTTGGCCCAAATCTCAGCAACGCGAATATCGCTCGCTGACGCAGCCATTAGGTCCCCACGTCAGCAGGGCATTCAATGCAAGAAGTGAGCCATTGGCTGTGGAGAGACACCGCATACACACTGGAGATTTGAGCCATCCATGAAGCCCCATTTCTGGAGGTTGTCCTTGTTGCGACCTACTTGGGTACGAAGTCTATTTAAGGTTTTCCAAGTAGGCCACAGCAACTTTTGCTCGGATGGCAGACTCTCTGATGGTTCGGTGAAGAAATCAGGGGGCTTAAGCAGTTCTTGCCAAAGATCACATCTTTCTGTGGAGGGGTTACCATCGGTTGGACTCACGCACCCAATAAAAAAATTGCGGCTTGCAAAAATTAGCCTTTGTGGCACTGCGTTAAAGTTGTGCATTGGATGGCGTGGGTCATCTTGTAGCTTCGCTCTCTCAATGCGGCTGGCTATAGTCCTGCAAATTCCTGGAGGCGCGATGCCAGTGAATACTGCATTCGCATCGGGGTCGGTTTTAAGCAACCAGTAATAATCTGGCTGACTCATTTAGAGACGTATCCACTAACTTAGCGTGGGCAGATCGGCTCCATACTGGACAGGCATATTCACCAGCGGAGAAACAAAGCGCCATTCCAGTTGTTCGCAGGACTTTGTAGATGTTAGGCGACGGAGTAAGCTGTTTCTGGTGTGCACTTTACTTTCTGTTTGGCATTTTCGCAGTTTTACTGGAAGTTAAGGGATCTATCCAAAGTGACGCCGAGATACTTTGGGTGAGTACTGTCTGGGGGTGTACTGTAACAAGTTCAATAAAAATAATGTTTTAATTTACATAGATATTTGAAGTTCGCATAGAGTTATTTTGCATATAAATATTTATTTTTTTATTCAGTTTCGCTCGAGAAGTCGGTTAGGTAACTTGTGTCTTTCAAAATGTATTGTGTATATGTTTTTCTGTGTGTCGACGTATCCATTGGCACAGTGCACAGTGCAGTAGGCATGCAATTACCAGTTGAAAAACCTCAGGAAATGAGTAGGAACGTTATTTTTAAATTGTTTTTAGTGTGTCTTTAAATTGTTTTGCAGCTTGTTTGCGACATGCGTTTAGGACTTTGTCTACATTGTACGAGTATTATTTCTTCAACCAAATAAAGACCAAGAATAATGTATAATTTTATTTTATTTGTTCTTCTTTCTTACTTAAGGTTAGTAACCTTTAGCCTTTACACTATTGTAAATAGTGATAGATATATTTTTATCAGTAAAAAGTCAAGGGTTAAAATAGTCGGTGGGTATAAAATCTGCCCCACACCCGACAATTCTTAGTTCAAACTCGACTCAAGGCTATGTCGGTTGTCTTCGACATCACTATTCAGTGTTCAAAATGTGGAAATTCATAATCCTATCAGCGTTACTGGGTGTCCTTCAAGGAGCTAATATTAACGAAATCTATGGAAATTACACGGCGGTTGTGGCGTATCCAAATACTTTAGCACCCTTGTGCATGAGGATTGCCTTATCTGAGGATCAACGTAACATTCAGTGTTCTTGTTCTGACGGAAATAACAGTACACGTCTTGTGGTATTGACAATGCTAGAACGCATAGCGCCATTTCGGAAGATAGCTGACCCTGTCCCGTTAACAGAGCCTGTGCGAGTCGTTGACAATGGGATCGATGTGAAGGCCCTCACTAACGTCACCTGTAATTGTGCTGAAAAGGAATACCATATTCGTTTTGCTGTAAAAAAAGTGAACGAGAACTATATGCTGGCATACGTGATAAATGAACCTGAGCCTAATAGTGAAAGGGAGTTTTTGTGTGCGCGGAATTTACCGAGTTCAGCCGAATTGGAAGTTGACATCACACTCATTGATGAAGTAAAACATAAGAACGGTTCAAGGCTGTGTACCCAAGAATTGTATGAGGACATGCGTCCGAAAAATTAATTGTATTTTGTTTTGTAAAATAAACATTTTCTTTTACATGCGAATTTGTTTTTATTATCAACCATACCCTTAAATCCATTTCCTGTTCCCACGGTGGTAAACAGAAACATTATACAGATTCTTCTGTCAGTCCTTCATTTATTCTTTGCAAGAATTGTAGTACATTACAGATGGTAGGGCTTTTTTAACAGTTTCTAAAACAATTCGCTAAAAGTAGTACCTACCTTTGCAAAATTACATTAATTAAATAAATTATTGAAGCTAATAAAATTGGAACGTATAGCATAGATAATATAATAAGAATAAGAATGTCAAATCATTTGTCAAATTATAATAGTAAAATGTCAGTGTGACTCTTTAAAGTATAAGTACTCAATCACAAAATATAATGATTTTTCTATTAGCCGTATATGTATGTTGTATCTTCTCCTACCTTCTGGTTGCTATTCGCAAGGGTCCAGTATTTTTCTGGAGTTAATAATACTCTGAACAGTTAGATCGTCATTAAGGGTGATTTTTACTTTATGGGTGGCTTACAGATGTTCATTGTTGCTAGTGTTAGTGTCAATTGGGCCAGTTCAGTTCAATAGTAATAATTGTTATAGGTTTTAATTTAAGTTTTATTTAACCTATACTTGTATTGTTTTAGTATTTAGTAGTAATTATTAATAATGTTGGAATGCCAACGTCTCTCTCGGAACACGGAGTAATAGTTACAACACAGCTTTATTAACGAATATTGTGATAACGTTTTTTTTTAACCTATTTTTGTGCCTATTAAATTGTTTATCACGCCTGTATTCCTCCAAGGGTTAGGTATAGGTGTATTTATAATACACCACATACAGTACAGTCATGTTAAATATTTTATCTACTCTCATATCGTAATATTCGAATTATAAACTTCAAAACGAATTTATATTGACATACTTTATAAACACAATACCGAAATTTAAAAGTAGAATCCTAATAACACTTTTCTCTAACAAAATAATGCTTTAATTTTTTTTTTTTTCTATTACGGTACAGGGCAAATCCAAGAAGTTAACATCACCAAGGAGTTTCCATCAACGTTTGTAATAGAATAGAAAGAATAGAAAGTTTTTATTTCAGACCGGAGTCCATAGGGTTAGTAACAATTTTACTTAAGTTCTAGTGTTAGTAGGTTACAGACATGAGAATATACAATTAAAATTCAGCATGGAGCCGCATCCACCTCCGCAACATCGGGGAGTCCCACCGATCTGCGAATACGCTGAGAATACTGTTGGTGCTGCCGCGAACTCGAGTCATCAGGGATGCACATCTATTTCTAATAATGGCTGCAAAACCATCAATATTATTATCTGCAAACATCCCCGACGCACTACTACGCCACGGCAGCCGCAGCAGCACTCTCAGTGCATTATTGTATTGAACGCGTAGGTCGCTGTATGTCCGCTGAGTAAAGTTGACCCACAGGCCGCACGTGTAGAAGGACTGACAGTAAGCTTTACAAAGCGTTATTTTAACTGGTTTCGTACAACGTGCAAACCTGCGAGCCAGCATGTTACAACAGACAGCCAGCGACCTACGTTCCCTTTCAATGTCACAATTATCCTTAAGAACGCAATGGAACGTTAGCGGGGAACAGCGGCACCGCTCTAGCGCATGCGCGGTGATGCGGTGGGTGCAGGCGCCATTCATACGTTTGTTGGACTGAATTTCGTGGGAATTTTTAATTCTTGATTTTTAACTTTGAACTTTTATTTAGTAGGTTCAATCCCAATGTATGAGAGTAGATAAAGTAGTGTATGAAACTACACATAACTAGGTATTAAAACATAACTAGGTATTAAAACACTCGTGTGATACTATAAACCTCGTCTACGGCTCGGTTTTTAAACACACGCTCATGATTTAATACCCCTCATTATGTAACAGTTCCATAAACTACTATTATTTTATTAACTTCATACAGGGAATAAATCTTAGGCCGAACAGTTACAGCTGGTTCGTGAACTCCTTCGTCACTTTCTGCGTTTCGCAGTTTTAATTTAAAGTAATTTAAACTTATATTATAGGCAAGATATTATAACTGCCATGTTGTACTAGTGGTTGCAAGCGCTACTGCTGATCATGAGGTCCTGAGTTCGATTCCCAGGTCGTGCAAAGTGTTATTCTGTTTTTTCATCTGGAATTTCTCAGTAGCAGACCGGAGTTTGGAAGTGTGCCCGGTTGATGGCATTAGGCTTGCCTCCTATTACATGGGACTTAAACATAACTAGCGAAATGTGGGCATAGGACCTACATTGTAGGTACACCTATATAATAGGCTCTTGATATTAAAATGTAATTAAATAGTTATTTGTTTAATTTTTCAGTGCATCTTGAAGGTTGTTATATGGCCAACCTGAACACAGTTTTGCCATATAATAAGCCATTTTCACCTCAAGATGGAAAAAAATGCCTTCAATTCCTTTGTCGGAAGGACAACACAACTACTGTATTTAGGTTCGTATTAATATATTGTTTGGTATGAATATCCGAACGGAATTCCGTCGCGTCATCTTAAGCCAATCACAGCACAGCTAAATGACGTGATAGCTTGTTGTGATTGGCCCGTTTGTTGTTCCTATCCCTTTTCCCTCGATCGCTGTATAAAAATATATAAAAATATACATTCGCTAACGACCATTGTCACAGCAACTAGTTCTTTTATTTCACAAAATACCCATTCAAAAGCCCAAAAAGTAGTAGCTAAACAAGCAGACCAATCACACCAGAACACATTCAAACATATATTTTTATATATTATTCATATTATTTCGCCTAAGTATTTGTTTTTTCGAATATAATTTGATAACCTTTAATCTATACTAATACGACAAATCTTACATACAATATTATACAATCTAGCAATAAATTAAATGAACGACGTCTTTATTTAAATTTATGTATGCAATATAATTATTTAGGCAAGAAGGAAAATAAGATAATTATGTTGTATTGACTCGCACATATTATTATTTTATTAAGTGTTTTAAATAAAATAATAAATTCCTCAATTAAATTTTTATTTGTGAAAAAATTGTAAATAGATCTCATACTAGGTCTCATTATTATAAATGATATACTACCATAAATCAGTAGTGGCAAACTAATTGACGATCATGATCACATACTTTAAAAGAAGAAAAAGAATAAGGCAGCTATCCGAGCCATACTTTCTCTGGTTCTGGTACAAACGTTTAACCTATACGTTTTAAGTTAAATTCTTTAAAAATTACGTTGATGTTGATGTTGCTATTTGTAAAGTGGATTACATTTTTTATTCTAAAACTCAGAAGGCGATACAATTCCCGAAAGATATTGGAAATTTGTTAACAAAAAAAAAAAAACCTTGAAAACTGTGGGAATCTATATGTCGGGTTGACCCCGGGGTGAAGCTGGTGTAGGTAACAGTATTTTTACTAACACTTATCTACGTGTTTTCAGTTGTGGTGCCATCTCTGTTGGTGACGACTGTGCTGTAGTTCCTGGTGATAAATTCCTGCTCTACCCAGACTGCTGTGACCAACCAACGTGTAATGAAATCAACCATAAGTCTGTTATTGTCTAAAATAAAGAAGGCCATCTTGTTATTGTTAAATGATACAACAATCTTTTGTGTACTTACACTAAAGATTGTTGTATCATTTAACATTTTATAGTATCACACGAGTGTTTTAATACCTAGTTATGTGCAGTTTCATACACTACTTTATCTACTCTCATACATTGGGATTGAACCTACTAAATAAAAGTTCAAAGTTAAAAATCATGAATTAAAAATTCCCACGAAATTCAGTCCAACAAACGTATGAATGGCGCCTGCACCCACCACATCACCGCGCATGCGCTAGAGCGGTGCCGCTGTTCCCCGCTAACGTTCCATTACAAACGTTGATGGAAACTCCTTGGTGATGTTAACTTCTTGGATTTGCCCTGTATCGTAATAGAAAAAAAAAATTAAAGCATTATTTTGCTAGAGAAAAAGTGTTATTAGGATTCTGCTTTGTCAATATAAACTCGTTTTGAAGTTTATAATTCGAATATTACGATATGAGAGTAGATAAAATATTTAACATGACTGTGCTGTATGTAACCTATGATAGTTTATCAGCTTCAATAACATTTTTGCGAAACTACCCATCTATCTGCCTAGCCTTATCACATTTTATTAGGGGTCGGGTCTCCTCGTCATTATTCGATAGTAGTGTAGCGCAGATGGAAATATCTGTCGGTCGATTCTGTAAGACTATCACCGTGAAACTTAGGTGAAGTGAGCGTGAAGTGAGCTGTCAATAGTGTTAATCCCTAGCGTCCAGCCGGTCGATTTGTGACAGTGACAGCTCAATTCACCTAAGTTTCACGTTGGGCCGGCTTCAGTTGAAGGTATTTGGTGCTACTAACATAGGTACTTTATTCGACGACACTATCTTCCGCCTCGCGGTTTCCCTACGACTAGGAGCTCCATGTTGTTCTCCTCATCGCTGACACCGTGGCGAAGTTGTCAATAGTCTCGGACATCACGGCCTGTCTTGCAGCCGAAGTGCGGGTCGCTTAGCGCAGCACGCGAACATTAACGACATCATCCGACGAGCTCTTGTCACCGCCGGCGTTCCCGCTGTATTAGAACCCAATGGATTGGCACGCGACGATGGCAAGAGACCGGACGGCCTGTCTTTATTTCCATGGAAGGTGGGTAGGCCTTTAGTGTGGGATGCAACCTGTGTCGAAACTCTTGCACCATCCCATCTTCCTGGATCGGCGTGCTGTGCTGGTGCTGCTGCTGCGGCTGCAGAAAACCTCAAGCGGCTTAAGTATAATAACCTCACTGGTAATTATATTTCGAGCCGTTTGGGGTTGAAATCCGTCCGAGTGCTCACGGCCTTTTTAGAGAAATCTCCAAACGGCTATTTGACACTTCCCTTGACCCAAGGGCTGGTTTTTACCTTGGGCAGAGGCTAAGCATTGCCATACAACGTGGCAATGCGGCTAGTGTCTTGGGTACATTACCAGTCGACAGCGATGCGAATGAATTTTTCGATGCTATATTTTAGTTTGTAAATAGTTTTAGTTAAGTTAGTATATAATTTTGCTACTTTTATTAATTAATTAGTTATAAGTTGTACCCATTTGTAAATATATATATTCAAATAAATAAACAGGTATTTGGTTGGTTTGAAGGTGCCAACGTAATAACACATCACGCTGGTATTCATCAAAGAGTTAGACAGAGGCGTAGGTACCTAACAGTACACCCACATTGCCTCAGTTAGGTATGTTTAAGTCCCATATTATAACCGGGCATAAATCCTGACTCCGGGCTGCTATAGAGAAATTCCTGATGGAAAACCCCATCGTTTGATTGGAAAGAAATAGGAGCTTAAATTTTTGCGAAAGAAATAGTAAAATACCTTAAAATTTTTGTGTCCGTTTTTTGCTTAAAATGGCTTCTAATTGCCAATATTATGCATAAATATATCTTAGGATAATATAATCAGGTAGGCAAATTAGCAACCTATAATTTTTTTGCAAAAAAAAAAAACCATTTTTGCTTGATTTTTTGAGATTAGGCGCCAGTTTTTCGTTTTTTTTTCGTGATTTCGGGTCACACACAATCACGAAAATAAAATCAGCTGTTCCATACATTTATGTATAACATCGCAGTAGGTATAGTCGACCTTGAAATTTTGTTACCACTTTTGACAACAATTTCCAGTAAATTGAAACTTCACTGAGGTTAAATATATTGGCTATCTTCTAATTGTCACATAGATCTTGGCGTTTTATGACATGCAAGTGTTTGCTTTTCCATTTCATTTTCTGACGTTGGCAAAACTGTCGACATCGACAGTGCCATTGAGAAAAATAGAATCGAAAAGACGTGCAAGTGATTCAAAAACTATTTTGATAAAGTGATTCCGAGGACGACTATACATTGAATAGGGATGTTGACAGGGAAAAAAAACCTATTTAGTCCGTCAGTCAGGTAATAAAAAAATATTAGACACGTATTATTTGCTTTATCAAATTAATAAAAACCGGCCAAGTGCGTGTCGGACACACACAATGAAAGGTTCCGTAGTTGGGACGAATTTATCCCAAAAACAAACTTAACATTGTAGTTGAAAAACATGTTCTCCCATACAGAATGTATCATGTCATGTTTTTAAAACTGCAAATTTAAGTTGGTCGATTATTACTCGTTAACCTGTAAAGCCTACTTAGCTATGATAGTTTTCATTTTATGTATATACTATACTACTGCTGTGAAATTTTTCCTAAATACAAGTACAACCATTTAGCTGACAGCGTAGGGGTCGGGACACTTGACTCTTACAAAAATTTGCACTTTAAGGGGACTACAGGACCTAAACGTGCCTAAACGCAAGTTTTATAATGCCTAAAAGAATATGATCCACTGCAGTAAACAAAATCAGAAAAATATATGATATTCTTCAGGATATATGCTAGTATGATAGTGTGTTTAAAACATAATACAACTAATTTGATATGATAGAAAAAAATCATGAAGATACCTCTTAAAATTTCTTTTAACGATTTAAAATCATATTAATTTACATGCAATCATTCTGATTTTTTGTCAGATTATTCTACAAGCTACATACATATTAGCATAATAGTGTTTTAATTTTCCAGTCCAATCAATAGATTTTCTGTAAATCGCTAACTGCTTCATATTTTGCAATAAATTACCTGAGTCGTGTCGTCATAAAGTGAATATACTATGTACAAATTTCACCTACGTTAAGTATTTATCAAATTTAGAAACTAAGAGTTAAGCTACTCAACATATAATTAGTGATCTATTGTCAACCTGTTATTTATTTATTTATTTTGTAAGTCTATTTTTAGCTCTTCTCGCCTGAAACACAGGATTACCTAGTTCAGGCACGTAAGTCTTAGGAATATAATTTAGATTTAAGCAAAACTGTACTACTTTTTATACCTTGTAATTTTTTGAATAAAATATTATTATTATATTATCGCGCTTCTCTTTCATTTCTATGCAGTCCGACAGTGACCGCGCTTTAGCTGTTGTAAGTCTCTTAAAGCTTAATATTTCGCAAACGGATTCATGAATTGAAAAATGATTTTCACACACCCACAATATTTTTGAACGATCTTTCCAACGATACCCCATACTATGGGATAGGCGAGAAAAAGAAAACATCCCCGGTACCCTAAAAAAATATATTTTATTTTACCACTTTGTCGACGTTATGTATGTACCTATACTCATGCCAAATTACAGCTTTCTAGTACTAACCGTCTCTGAGCTAAGCCGCGGACAGACAGACAGACAGAAAGATAGATGGACATGGCGAAACTATAAAGGTTGTTTACTACGGAACCCTAAAAAATGGTTTAGATAAAACGCATTAAAGTAGGGGCTCGCTACGTCACAAATCAGTATCAAATTTACCGGCCAGTGACGTCATGCTACATTTTAACGCATTGCTTAGCCTATTCAATGTATTGCCGTTATCTGTTGATTGCATAAAAAAAGAAAAAATACGTGTCCAATATTTTTTAATAATCTACCTGACGGACAATTTTTTTTTTGTCAACGTTCATATAACTAACACATAATACCCGCAAACAAAACCATATCTACGACTTCCGCAATCTAATCCCAGTTCATAGAGATTATTGTTTTTCAAAAAAACTGGCTAACTGCACTAAATTAATAACGTTCACACACGAATTTTTCGTTTCTGAAATTCCTCGAAATTGAAACCAGAGCTGTGTATGGAGGCGAAAAAATAAAAAAAAGTCCTATCAATAGCCGAAACGTTCACCTTTTTGGCCGCAACGCCGCGTTTTCCAACAGAGGCGGATCGATTGAAAAATAAATTGCCGAGTTGTTTGAAATTCGGCGTTCGTCCAACGGAGCCCGTTCTCAATTTGCGCCATATTATTTTTGCATGTAGGTTTTTACTTGAGAAGGTATGGAGGATACTAATGGTGATGATTAACTCTTTCAAAGCCGGTGTTTTCCTTGAGTAAAATAAAATTACCTACAGGCTGCGTTACTTATCAAACCAAAGTTTTGAACGAAGTAAAAATGTCGCTAATAAAACAACAGCAGTGCTATTCTGTAACCATCTCACCGTGAAAACTTAGGTGAAGTGAGCGTGGAGTGAGCTGTCATTCCATAGGGATTGACACTATTGACAGCTCACTTCACCCAAGTTTTCACGGTGAGATGTTTACAGAATAGCATGGCAGTTTCTTCCAAGATGATTGATTTATATATTAGGACCAAATATTCAAATAAATGAATCATAACATAAATTTTTGGTCTTCGGTGACAAATCAGTTGAATCTATGTTCTGCAAGAGTCGTAAAAAAATAATTAAAAAAATCGGATACGTAATAAATGATTTATTACAAATTAAGTAGTATATTATTATTTGTTATTTAAATATTTCTATACTTTCCATCGTATTTGTGAACATATTTAATATTTCTTTTTATCTTTTTATTTTGTAACTAAATCAACTAACGTAACTAAAACGTCCTTTAATCATTAAATTCTCTGCTAGTGCTGTGCACTTCTGTAAGTGACGAATTCACAATACCTAAAACTGTATGTGATTTTTGTGTGTGTATGTTTTAGTGAGTAAGTCGTTGTGGTGCCTTACCAATAAATAAAATAAATTAAAATATAATATTAATTAATATTCAATTCAGGTGGCGTTCAATAGTTTCTACGTACCTCCATGGAAAAAAGCCGTGAGTCTAGTATGTATGATAATAAACAAATAATACAATACACACACATATTCATTACATTAAATTAATTTATAATTTTAAAGAGGTATATCATTCAGCAATTGGTCGGCATTCGTATTCGTTCACTTTGTTTTTCTCATTGTTTCCATATCCTTTTCACCATAAAAAGCGAGCTCTCAGCACTTGCCGGGTCACTGCATAACATAGTTGATTGCATCCCACCAAAATTGCGATACAAAATCTTTAATTCTCTAGTGAAGCCGCATCTACTTTATTTGATCGAAACTTGGTGCAGTGCTGCAAAAAATAAATTGCCAGAACTTTAAATTACCCAAAATAAACTCATAAAAATACTCTTCAACTATCCATTTTTAACACCAACCAGTAAAATTTATAGAGATACACAATGTTAATTCGTTTGCATCCTCTTAAGGGGTCATTGTACTCATCATTATGAACAACTAACACTATGAGGCAAACCCTGAAATCGCGAAAAAAATATCAGCTGTTCCCTAAATTATAACGAGCTATGCGAATTTCACATTGTATATTTACAATACATGTATCATCAAAAAACACTTACCAAGTGTATTCACACGAACATAACAGTCACCCAATATAAACAAGTCAGTCGACGTAGCACAAGGCGAGCTAGTTTGCTAGTTTTACTCAAAACTAGAACAAACTATGGCAAAAAAATGCTTACTTTTGAAGGAGCACAACTTTATAATAGAATACCCTCTAGCATAAGAAATCTACACTCGTTCTATGCATTTAAAACTCAACTTGGTCAGTATATAAATTAGGATCGATCAGTTTTTGAGAAATAAAAGCTTTTTAAAAGCGAAGAACTTTGTGTAATTTATGTATGTTTTAGTATTGTTCTCAAGTAAGTGATATGTATACAGGATGACTTATAATTTGATGTACTCCTTCCAGGATGAGATAGTGTGACTCATTTGGGATTCGAGAAGACCCAACATTTTTTATTTTTCTCAGAATTTTTCCTACCTAGAGATATTTCTATAAATAAATAAAGGCGTACAGTACCTACGATACAACTTAAATTTAGCATAAATTTGAACATTTATATAAGTACATTCATTTCAATTTTACGAATGTATTTGGTTATATGACTTAACAAGTTATTGCGTTTGCGTAAAGATCATTTTCATCTAAAGCACAAAAAAATATTGGTGATTTTGAATGCGCACTCAGTTCAGATGGCGATCGGTTTTACGTTTTTTGCCGATGCTACATCTAAGATAATTATGTCGTACTGTAACTAGGTTAAAAACCTAGGCTCGTATTAACCAGGCATTAATCCTTAATTACTCGCGCCATAATACTTACATTATCAGTCGCGCGGGGTCTGATAGACCACAATTTAGGATTACTCTTTAAACACTGACTTCAAGAAAAATCTGCTGTATTTTACCAAGCATAATAATAACAACATGAAAACTTGGATACTATTTACTTTCTAATGAATAATAAGTAAAACACCTCATTAAATATCTTGTGTATTAAGTATCTGTGTATAACTATTACCTACATTTCTTCCCAGCAATTCTTGCACTCATCTGGTGCTCATTCAAAACGTTGCGAGGACCATACTTGTTAATATGCGTTTTTTATTTCTTAGTAATACATTTTAAGCATTGCAATTTATAATGGATGACTGCAAAGGATCATGGTAAATTGTTTGTTTGTAGGTTTCTGTAGCTAAACGCCATCTATGTTACTTATACGTAAACTGGATACTTCATAGTGGCTGGTCTAGATGTCACTACAATACTCGTTTGGTAAAGTATTTATTAATGGAAGCAGAAAATTCTCTTTTGATTATAAATAAATGAAGATTCTGAATGATTAGAGTTTTGAAACATAGTAGCGTTAATTTTTGCATTTGTGTACAAAAAACGGAGCCTTTTTTTTTCTGGAGTTGTCATTCTGATACAGAAGTTCATTTTGTTGAGATAATGGATAGCAGCATCCATCGGTGCTGTACGCCTTAAAGTCAAAACAAACAAAGTAATATACGTTAGTTAGTTTAGTACCGGGTTTGAGCGTTTTATACCCAAAGGGTGCCAACAGATTCTATTATCTGCCGTTGGTCCGGCGCCTGATCTCTCTTCGGTCGTGTTCGATTGCCGTCCCATCGGACTATGAGAGTGAGGGAAGAGAGAGTGCACCTGTGTCTGCGCACACACTTGTGCACTATAATATCTTCCGTGCCGAAGGCTGGTCTCCGCTGAGATTGGTCGCCGTGGCCGAAATTCGGACTTAAAAATGTAACTGCGAACTGTCTAAGTCGAAAAAAATCTCTCATTACGTACCTCGTTACCATACACCGTAAAGGAAACAATAAAAGGATTCTTCTTGGTAACGTTCAATAAACTCGCTAACTACCAGACGGTATTTTATGATTATTGCAAAGCCCGCAGTGGCCTGTTCTTACCCAAATTATGCTATTCGTTTTAATGGGTGGCCTAACTGCCAATCTTTGCACTGGATTTTTTAAATTTTCTTTTCTTCGCTTGTTTTAAAGCCGCATTTTCACGGTGTAATTTAATTGATTGTGGTATTATCAACGACGTCCACCGTTGGATATAGGTCTCCCCCAAGTACCGCCACTTCGACCGGTTCTGTGCTTTCCGCATCCAGCGGATTCCTACGGCTTTCACCAAGTCTTCGGTCCACCTTGTGGGAGGCCTTTTCAACGCTACGTCTTCCGGTACGTGGTCGCCACTCCAGAACCTTTCGGCCCCATCAGCCATCTATTCTGCGAGCAATGTGCCCTGCTCACTGCCATTTAAGGTTGGCAATTCTTCGGGCTATGTCGCTTACCTTGGTTCTCGTGCAGATCTCTTCATTTCTGATTCGATCACGTAGGGAAACTCTAAGCATAGCCCTCTTCATTAACCTTTGCGTGACTCTCAGCCTTCAAATGAGGCCCATTGTGAGCGACCACGTTTCAGTGCCATAGGTCATCACTGGCAACACGTACTGGTCATTTTTATTTGTCTTGTCCTGTGGTATATAAGACGAGAATATGGCTTGTGGCATACTATAAATTAAAGCAACAATCAAAGTTGCACCGTATAAACAGATTAGCAAATCATTAATTGTTGCTTTATTTTTATTGGCTCAAGCGGCGGTTTCATTTCGTGTATCTACCAGAATATAGTTCCTTCTCTCTCTCTCGTTTGGCACGATCAGATTTTGAAAGTTCCACATTGACTGTTGGGGTGTAATGCCCAACAGTGAAAATGTTATGTACTTGTTATGTAAACTTGTTAGGTAATGTTATGTAAATGAGTAGACGAACGATTCCCTTGATGGATTTACTGCTACTGAATATAATTACACAATTATTCAACTTAAATGCCATGTTAGAAAAATGCATAGCTAAATAATATCGATGTGCATTATTGAGTATGACGTACCACACAAGTACAGCGAAGCTCACACTGACACTGTGTGGAAGACTGGAGGCGTGTTAAGTGTTAGTAGTGCTACCGAAAACTGAAATACTTAATTTCATATAAGTAGTTAATTGACTCAGGCGTGACTTTGCGGAAATACATTATAAAATACAATAGACGCAACGAATTAAATACGAGTATTCAAAGGTCACCTTTGTTGCGATTGTTTGCAGCCCCTTATCGCGCTGATAACGACCCTAACCGAGGTGGACCGAGCAGTAACACTATATAAGTGGGGTTGTCCGGCGATGTGGCTCACACTGCGCTCGGAGTTTGACGTGGCAACACGTCCGCATTCGTAAAAAGTCAATCGTCATCACGAGGATGCCTCGTTGAGAGGTGAATGCGTGTTGATTTTTTTACAAGGTTCTTTATGACTCTTCAAGAACAGTTAAGCGACTAGGTTATTAAATATACATAGTCTATTGTATTTTACTTTATTTCATACAGTGCATTTAATTAGGTTTATAGTACAATTTACCGTGGATGCTAGCCTTTTAAATTCGCAAATCGATCGTTTTCCGTTGATATTTAGCAACGAGCCTATCATTGAAACCAAGAGCATTAATATATCGGGCAACATTTATATATCTATATGCCCGCCATTTTTTCTTTTCAACGATGAAATTTCCAGTGACATTGACGTTGGTATCGCCTCAAGGCACCTCCAACATTAACGTGTCATTTTTATAGGACGTCACGTGACAGAGATGGATGGCTGTCCTTTTTGTAGGGCAGTGCGTTTTCCCCGATTTGTCACATTAGGGTGGATATTTACTTATCAACAGAATGCTCTAGGGCAGTGGTTCCCAAAGTTGACTGGACTGTGACCCACCTAACAAAAACTTCCAAATTCGGGACTCACTTCTTGGCTGTCATGAAGGAAAAAAAGGGCATAACTACATGAATGAAAAAAAGGGCATAACTATTTTGACGTTCAAAAGTGCCTTACAAGGGCCTATTTCAAATAAATGATTTGACTTGACTTGAATGGAAAATAGATAAAATTGAAGTTAATGCTAAAGCTATTTAGCATCAATTCCAGTTATTTTGAATAGTTTGATACCTCAGATTTATTTCGGTATTTAGTTTTAATATTAATCGAAAATCAATATAAAAATCAATTTTAAAAGGCCCACCCAATATTCGCGAGTGACGCACTTGTGGGTCGCGACCCATAGTTTGGGAAATATTGCTCTAGGGAATGCTTCATCTCAGTGGTCAATGCTTAAAAACTGTTTTCGTGGCATTTATTTTAGAATAAAAATGCCCATGGCTATCCTTGCCTAAAAAAAAAAGTAAAATTCATAACTAACCCATATTCCCGTTTGTTCATATTTTATTTAGTTTAATTAAAATGTTTTTGAATCAATTACAATAATTCAAGACAAACAGCCTGTGTTTCCTACTGTGGCAGTAAGCGAGCCAGCACATCATGCAGACCAGGCGCGTCAATAGAGCCACGGAGTATCTTGCAGGCTATACAAATACAAAAATACAAAATGTTTTATTTGAGTACCAACTACACTCGAGAGCAATGAATCCGGGTCACTTAAAGAATCCTAAAAATCTCGGAAACTAAAAATGCTAGGTTAATGCAATAAATTGTATTTAATAGACAATGTAATACTCCTTAAATGAAGGTATTAAAACTTCTTAGTTATTGTAAAGTTATATCATAAAAAAATCAAATTTGAAAAAGGGCCACTTTCGAAGATGGAACTACGAAATTACAGCATTTGGTTTTGCTTTTGTTTGTAATCTGTCATTTATGTGGGTACATAAACCATGTTGATAGTGCTCTATATTCATTATTCAAGCTGAAATTATGTCGCTTACGCCTGAAGAATGCACCAGAATACTTACAATGCTGGAAACCGGCCGGAGTCAGCGCGATACAGCCAGGACTGTCGGTGTGTCGCTGTCAACAGTACAAAGAGTTCTCCGACGTTACGAAGAAACTGGTTCTAACCTACGCAGACCAGGAACGGGCAGAACCAGGTGTACCACAGCACGAGAAGACCGATACTTGGTGAACACCATGCTTCGAAATCGCTTTCTCACAGGAACTGAACTCACAAATCAGTTTCGACGCCTCGGAGGAAGTAACCCAAGTGCATGGACAGTAAGACGTCGGCTTGCTGAATCTAACTTAAAACCCCTTAGACCTGCAAACGGCCCTAAACTGGAGCGTGGGCATCGTATTTCAAGACTAAGATATGCCCAGAGCCACGTAAATTGGAGTATTGAAGATTGGTCAAAAGTTATGTTCTCCGACGAATCAAAATTTATGCTCTACAAGCACGATGGAAGACACAGAGTGTATCGAAGACCAGGGGAAAGATTCAAGCAAGCATGCATCGAAGAAAAAGTAGCCTACGGTGGTGGGTCTGTACTTGTGTGGGCCGGAATTTCTTCTGAAAGTCGCACAGAGCTGGTGATCATAGAAAACGGCTCTTTAACTAGCGTAAGATATGTGGAAGAAATCCTCAATGATCACGTTGGTCCATTTATGGTCAATTTAGGTGAGGATGCTATATTTATGCATGACAATGCCCGACCTCATACAGGTAGGATTGTGAATGACTACCTTCAAGAGATGAACATTACTCGTATGGAGTGGCCAGCGCGCAGCCCGGATATCAACCCGATCGAGCATGCTTGGGACGAGCTAGGCAGATGCGTAAAACAACGAAACCCTCCCCCAATCACGCTTCGTGAGCTCAAAATTGCTCTCACAGAGGAATGGGAGAATATTCCCCAAAATCGTATAAGGAACTTGGTGTACAGCATGCCAAACCGCGTAAACGCAGTAATGGAAGCACGAGGAGGCAATACGAAGTATTAAAATTCAAGAAAATCGTAATAAAGTTCAAAAATTTCATGTTTCCTATTTTTGTTTTAAGGAGAGATCAGCAGTTTTTTTCTTTATGTAATTTTGTGTAAATAAAATGTATGGTGACTCATATTTTTTTTACTTTCATTTAAGGAGTATTACATTGTCTATTAAATACAATTTATTGCATTAACCTATCATTTTTAGTTTCCGAGATTTTTAACATTCTTTAAGTGACCCGGATTCATTGCTCTCGAGTGTAGTACGAGTATACATTAGTTTTTGATTGGAATCTCCTTTTAAGCATGATGACGCCTGTGTTAGGAGACTCCGCACTTCCTTAAGCTTCGGCTGTTTGTACAATTAACAAAATTATTAGATTTTTAGTTTCTAGAGTTACACATTTCAGTTATAGCTAGTTTACGAGTACTATACTTACATATTTTACTCGAGCGCGCTATGCGTGCTTTATTGCCAATTACATAAATAAAGTTTAATTAATATAAATTCAAGCACACGCTCGTGAATTTAGGAAAATGTATACATTAATGTGGGTGTGTTGGGTGTGCGGAGTGTGTGATGTGTGAGGGGTGTGTGAGGTGTGACGAGTGTGTGGTGTATGAAGAGTGAGGGGTGTGTGAGGTGTGTCAAGTGTGTGGTGTGTGATTTGTGCGGGGTGCGTGAGGTGTGCGAGGTGTGTGGTTGGTGTTGATGTGAGTATCAGGGAGGATGTGCGTGTGGGTGTGGCGGTGCCAGGCTATGGTGAGCTGATCTCAGGCTCGTATGCTCGTGGTATTCATATTACCATTTGAATAAGCAGAGACGTTAGCCGTACGACTCTTTGGTCAGTGAGCTAAGTGTTATTGGATTATTCTCTTAGGAACTTTCAGTAGCAGCCCACGTTTTGTCTGCCTCCATTCATCATAATCAAACTATAATGTTCCCACTGCTGGGACACAGGCCTACTCTCGGTGAGATAGAGTGGGCCGTAATTCACCACGCAGGTCCAGTGCGGGTTGGTAGATGTGTCACATGTCTTCGATTTATTTGTTCTAGGACATGCCGTTTTCCTCACAACGTTTGTCCTTCAGCGTTCTGAGAGTAGTGGTAATGAAAATAATTTACACAAAGTAAAGCGCCTGCCTGGGTTCGAACCTATGACTTACGATTCGTAAATCGATGCTGTTACCACTGGGCTACCATTAGCAATACGTGGTAATATAATTAAAACTCCACCAAGATCTACGGAACAAAATGGCTGATGTAACGGGTTGTACAATCACTAAGGCATAATATCCCGTCACTATTCACAGAACTTTCATATTTCGTTTAATACAATAAGACCTTAATCCGAGAACACAGATCCAGAAAACCAAGACTTAAAAAAAGATTTAAATGAATAAATAGATTCAGAATACAACTGCACCCAGAGGAGGAGCGAAAAAAAGAGATGCAAGATAACAATGATTTAATGAACGCGAAAAAGTTTAAGCATCCCAGTTTGAATGCCACCCGTGAGTGTACTGAGAGGACTTTGTTCGCGCATTTTGTTCGACTTCGAATGTTCGGACGCAGTGAGAGCGATCAGCGATTTGATTAGATAGATAGATAATTAAATAGAATACGCTTTATTGTGTACGTACACCATAAACACATATTACTTATACAATGTAAAATTTAATTCGTTTGCATCCTCTTAAGGGGTCATTGTACTCAACATTATGAACAACTTTCAGTATAGGGCCAATTGCGATAAAAAATGTGTTTTTCCATACATTTATGTTCGCATAGCTCGTTATAATATAGGGAACAGCAGGCATTAAGTCCGCCTTTGTACTTTTTTGAGTGTGAAAAGTTTTAATAAATAAATACTTAAATAAATAACAGCAGTTTTTTTTTGCGCGATTTCAGTGTTGGCCCCATAGTGAAAGTTGTTCATAATGATGAGTACCCCTTAAGAGGATGCAAGCGAATAAAATTTCACATTGTATAAGTGTAGAAATTTTACAAGCGGTGACACATGGGGGGTTTTATCGGTAAAAGCGATATTTTAAAGACATCCTTAGGATGGATTAAGGAAGAAAGGAAAGACGGAGATAAACAGAGTCTATGGTGTACCATTTACATCATCATTCTTCTGCCCTTATCCCAATTTATTTGGGTTCGGCGCAACATGTCCCTTTCTGCCATACTTCTCTAATAGTCGTCATGTCGGTAGTCACCCCCCCTTCAGCCATATCATCTTTCACGCAGCCACCCATCGTTTCTTTTATCTTCCCCTACTCTTATAGCCAACGAAATTCATACTCAAAACTTTCCTCACGATATTTTCCTCGTTCCTCCGCATCACATGCCCATAACATTACAACCGATTTCCTCACAACTTTTCGGTCACCGGTGCCACTTTCAGACTTCCTCTTATGTACTCATTTCATAAATCCATTCATGTAACACCACACATTGCATTACATTTACATATATACAATAAATGTATACATACACAAAACATTTCCTTATCTATGAAAGATAATCAGCTAATCTTCAATAACTTGTTGGTAACAGCAGTTCTGTGTCTGAGTGAAAGGGGAAATGCACAAACTAGTTGAAGATAGACAAGGAAATAGACCTGGCCCTTATCACAGGTGCATGTAAAATTAAACATACCTGGCGAAATACGGGTGTACAATAGAAACACCATAGGAAAATACAGGCGTAGGTTATGTTATTTATGTGTTTGGTTGAAGATAGAAATATAAGAATTTGAATATTATTTCTTAAGGGTATGTAGGAGATCGCGGGAAAGTTCGAAAGGGATACTGTGGCCCCTGGCAATCTACAGGCAACTGAAGGAACACGGGTGGGTTTTAGCCAGTAAGAGTCTGATACGCCCTCCCGCTCCGCCCAAAGCGGGAGAAGTTATTTGATAATTTACCACCGTCAAAAAAGAAAAAAAAAAGGAGGTATGTAGGAACGCTTGAATATACTTAATATTCAAGAAATAATAATAAAGTTAAAGGATATAATATCGATTTGCCTTATCGAAAGATGTGACGACTTCTCTGAAGCTTTCGGCACTAGCAGCATGATTTCGAATGCCTTAAATATAAAAAGCATTTTATTTCACTTCTTTTTCTTAGTATTTTTATTATATAGGCGATATTATATAGGCTCTTCCATCTAATCCATTTCTCGTCCATTCCCTCATAACTGATGCTGTCCATAGGCCCTTAATATCCAACGTGACGTGACCATAAAAGAAAGGTCAGTATATAAAGTTTTTATCTACTCCAGTCGTAAAAAACGATTGAGAGAAATGATCGTAAGCAACAGGCTACTGATCTTAGGTGAAGTATCACACACTGCATCTTACAAGACAGAGGGTTTAGCTGCGTCCACATTTGTGTCATTTCAAGGGACAATACACCGTACAAAAAGACGGTACCCACTATAGTTGTGGCGTTTTAGCATGGCAAATTCGGTCATTGACCCCCACCTACATTTTTCTAGCATTCTTTATTTTTATAGCTGAAATAAAGTCCGTTTACGTCCTGAATCTTTATCTATCGTGATCTTCAACATGTTCCAATAACGAAAAACCATACATAGTTTATTGTTTGGGTTCCTACGGAGATATATCACGGAAAAAGCAATGACCGCTGCTATTGCCAAGCGCGACAACTATAGTCACGCTTGAATAATATTGTCTGTGTATCTCGAGAAGCGAATGGGTCATTGTGTTTTGCCACGTGTATTTGTCACGGTCACGGTGTCCGGTCCGTTGAAAAATCACAGAACAAAAAAGGGTCACAGTTTTTAGTATATGCGTGTTTATTTATACGATACGTACAAAAATATACCAGCCTTTTAGGCTTTGCTGTAGTCGGTTAAAAAGTATGAACGGTCTAACGTGTTGAATTTCGTATGATCAACGAAGCAGTGTAAATAGCTAAAACTGGATAAAAAACATTAATAATTTATATGAACCGACAAACAAGTTTTCCCAAAAGCCTAAACCACAGCACTCTCAATGATTTAAAAAATATTTTTTCTATTCAATATTTTGATCGCCAACAGCGAAACCAAACTCCATTTTATTTGTACAGTGCGCTACGCAACGTAACAAATGTATTTTTTCGTATAAATACCGGCTTACGTGGAAATAAAAATACCTAAATAAAATTATTCGGATCAAAGGCCGGTGTTTTACTGAAAAAGTTTATAGTTTTTGTTTGTTTTTGTGACTGGAAATTTTCAGTAATTCCTGCTTTTTAAATATAAAATTATCATTTAGGTTCGCCCTAATATGTTAAGAAATGGTGAATGAATGTATAAAATCGTAGCCAAGATTGGAGTACAGTCACCACATATCAGTTAGTAACAAATGGATAATTGTATAGTATTTTTGTGTAATTTAATAAAAATTGTATTGTATTAACAAACACAAAGCTCATATAATTAATATTAAATAAATGTTATTACAAATCGAGATACCCTTATTTACAGGTACTTGCTTAAGCTTAGTTCAATTTAATATTACTGAAGACATATCAGTATACACAAAAATTATCATTTTAAATTAATCAAGAATTCAACTAGTATAATAATACTAATTGAATTCTTGTAAAATAAGTTTCGTAATATAACAATAACCAACACAACATAATATTATGTCGTTCTATAATTAGATAGAGTTAAACCGATTGGATAGAAAAATCAAATCAAATTCAAGCTTCTAGATTGTATACAGAACTCAAAACTGCTACATATACAATGTGAAAATCCGTTTGCATCCTCTTAAGGGGTCATTGTACTCATCATTATGAACAACAACTTTCACTATGAGGCCAAACCTAAAATCGCGAAAAAAAATCAGCTGTTCCCTTCATTTTAACGAGCTATGCAAACATAAATGTATGGAACAGCAGATTTTTTTTTCGCGATATCGGGTTTGGCCCCCAAGTGAAAGTTGTTCATAATGATGAGTACAATGACCTCTTATGAGGATGCAAACGAATTAAATTTCACATTGTATATACAAGAAGAGTTATATCAATTTTCACTAAAGGTACAGAATTTAACATTAACCGCGCCTTTTTGTCGTAGCAATAAGGCTAATTTTCGTAGTGCTAGAGTAGTTACCTCTGAGTTAACACCTACTTACTTTTTATCACTGCTTCGTTGGTCTAGTGGTTGCACACGCTACTGCTGAGCATGAGGTCCTGGGTTCGACTCCCGGGTCGGGCAAAGTGTTCTTGTGTTTTTCAATCTGGAATTTCTCAGTGGCAGCCCGGAGTTTGGATTTGTCCCCGGTTGGTAGCATTAGGCTCGCCCCCTATTACATGGGATTTAAACATAACTGGCGAAATGTGGGTGTTCTATAGGTACACTTCTGCCTAGCCCTTCGGGGAGTATAGGAGTGATGATATGTTGTTACTTTTAACATTTTAATAAAAACAAAAAAAAAGTTATTATACTTATTTTTTACTTTTCGTTGAATCTCAAATCTGCAATCGCATTTTATCCAGAAAACACGAAGAATAAAACGAATTATAACTAAATTAGATAATTTAGTTATAATTTTACGCTTCGTGTTTTCTGATAAGATTATCGGACAGCTTTACCTGAACTAAGAAAATATCTAGACTATGTTAGCATCTATTGATTCTTCAAGCCAGCCATTTAGATAACGGTATTAGCCAGTAGAAGCCAGTTGAGACATCCATGCTCGTAAAATACTGGAGTTGGTGATTGTACGTACCTAAATAGTGTTGTAGAGGAAATCTACAGGAATTTCTCTTATCCGGATTGTTTTAAACCTTTCCAACGTTTACCTTTAAACGAGGTTATACATGTCGAAATAAACTTGGACCTTAATTATAGGTATATTTTGTATAACTATTCTTACATTACCCTCCAAAAAGTATTCGTCAAACTGCAGGTTACCAAATTACGAACGGAAACAATAATTTCTAAACTAAAATGCTATTCCTAAAATGTAACTATGGTATTGTCGGTATATCGGGCTGGTGTCCATGGCTCCACGTCCAATCGGGTATTTTGCGTAGGTACCAAACGTATGCAACCAATTAATAATTATTATTTCCTGTGTCCATTGATTTTACATTCTGTGATTAGTTCCTCACACACAGATTTTTTTTTTTTTTTTTTGGAAAATCGCCTACCTTTACAATGTTTGTAAATCGAGCACCATGTATCTATCACATAATTAATTTATCTGTCATTGCTTCATTTTTAATTATTTTTACACATTGTGGTATAGTTATTTTGGTCTAGGTGCATCGTCTTCACATATAATTATATAACTAATATACCTAAACAAAATATCGTGAAACATTTTAAAAGAGTTTCTTTCCCATTCTTCTCCATACGAAAACTACCTTTTGGAAGGGGCGACTAGAATCAATTCAATTTTTTTGGTACATTTTGACGTTTTGCGTTTTCCGTAGTTGCGGATAAATTTATCCCAAACAAAATTTAACATTGTAGTTGAAAAACATGTTCACCCATACATCGATGTACGTCACGGTCAATTCTCCAACTGTAAATGTACGTTTGTAATCGCAAAAAAAATGTTGATTCTACAAATTTGCTATTTTCGGACTTTTTCCTTTGTGCTGTTAGACCTCGCTTTCTGCCAAATTTCATGATTGTAGGTGAACGGGAAGTACTCTGTAAGTTTTGATTTATTTGCGAGTGTCAAAATATGTCGCGTAAAAGGCCGTATTTTTTTATTGCGTTTACTTAGAAGCTTGACTTGACATACAATTGTGGGATCCAATGATGCCCCTACGCATTGTTTTTTTTTAAATTCCTCGTTCACATGTATGTAGAGTTCTACCCCTAATTATTATATTCGTAATTCCACTACACCATTGTTTAGCGGTGCACAGAATACACCTCCTTTCCAATTTTCTTTATTATTCGATATAGTGCCAAAGTTTCCGAGTCAACTCAAACTCAAACTAGTACTAAAATGGCTGTTTGACTTCCGGACGGAGGGACAAACACATATGACGAAATAATACGGGTACCGTTCTTGGCCCCCTTCCATTTGGCTACGGAACCCTAAAAACGGCTCTAATTTTCTAAATAGGTATATGCTATTTAAAGTCTAACACACGAATAAGCAAGCGAATGTTATCTAAATAATTACTAAGGAACAGATATGAGGGAGGTTCATTACAGTTAGTCCTGCCTGCAGTTGACTAATGCACGTTATTTCCTTGGCCAGGAATTAACTATGCCTGTGTTTTGCTCGTCTGTCTACGGTGTATAGTTTAGGTTATAAGCGGAAGCGGGGTTTATAAATATAGTTGAGTGATGTTTCTGAGAACTTTACTTGCATAAAAAAACACACTAAGCCCGTTTTTCCACCGCCACGTCAACGGGATGTCAACGAGAACGAGATGACGGCGCTGAAGTAGCGATACATACATTTACTATCGCCGCGTGTCCACCGCACACTAATCGCAAATAATCTCGTTTCTCGTTGACGTCCCGTTGACGATGTACGGTGATCAAACAGTGTAAACCATGTTATAACTATTATTTTGAATTTGAAAACAGAACGATTATTTTATCATGAAGGAGTTCATGATCTATTACCTATTAAGTATATAACTCTACGAGTTCACGATACAACGTACTTCGTGCGTCCCGAACGAGGATCAGTAGACACGGAAGCATGACCAATCGTGGAGGCTAAATGCCGTGAAAATAACAAATTATTGCCATGAAGTATATTAATTCTGAGTACTTATTTTTTATATTATAATAGTGTGAGCAGCGCAGCATCAGTCGATACGGGCGATTCTTGGGAAAGGCCAATGTCCAACAATAGACGTACCATCAAAGAAGTTCATATCTAACCAGTTTCAAAACGAAATCCCGTGAACACGATGACCACATCTGTTACCAGCCCGGTGCTACAGCCGCCGAGCGTTGCAAGCAAGAATAGTCCTTATGGTGGTTAGATATGAACTTCTTCGATGGTACCTATTTGGTTGAAATGATCATGTTGATGGTAGATTTTTATTAATTAATTTATTCACAAGGTATCTACAATATTAAAGGTAACAATCACTGTATATCACTAGGTTGACAATAAAGGTTTCGACCTGATTAACACCCAAAGCGTTATCGCACAACGTGACTAGCAACAACAATACTAATATTAAATTTATTACAGAATAGTTACTGATTCGGGAGGGGGGGGGGGCGGTAATAATACTAAGAGACATATTCTGTTATACATTGAATTTCATGTTCAGCTTTGTGAACGAATGGTTTTCATAGACAAAACCTGCGTGAAAATGCTCAACGGGACATTATTTTAATAACTAAGAGAGTTTGGTGTAATATGTCCTAAAAAAACCCGTAAAGGACATCGCTCATTATAACAGTACCGCTCCGGTACGGCAAATAACTTGTCATTCAAGTTAGGATTTTAAATCAAAAGCAATCAATCTGCCTAGCCTTTTCATAACTATGTTTGGTTCGGGTTCCAGTCTAACCGGATGCAGCTGAATACCAGTATTTTACATGGAGTGACTGCCTATCTGACCTTCACAACCCAGTTACTGGGTAACACGATACCCCTTGGTAAGACTGGTTGTCAGACTTTCGGGCTTCTGACGACCCGTAACGACTGTCAAATATCCCCGAATGACAGCCGGGACCAACGGCTTAACGTGCTTTTCGAGGCACGGAGGAGTCTTTAAAAAAAAAAAAAATTAAAAATTGTTTATTTCGCAACCATAATAAAACAAAACATTAGTGATTGGAGCCTCCTTTTAAGCAAAAAATGCCTGTATTAGGAGACTCCGCTCTTTCTCAGCAAGTTATTTTACAAAATAAACTTAAAAATTAAATATTAAATATGTGAGGGTGTGTGTGTGTGTGTGTGTGTGTGTATGTGTATGTATGTAAGTATTAAATGTAATTTAGGTAAATAGGTAATAATAATAACAGTATCCGGGTGAATGTGTATATGTAAATGGGGATGAGGGTGGGTTTGAGTGTGTTTGTGAGTGAGTGTGTTGATATAAGCGAGTGAGTTATGTGTTGCAAAGTAGCAATAGTGCCTCAGTATCCTCATAAGAAAATGGTTTAATCCAATTTATTATAATATTTTTACATGTATGTGCTTGTTTATTGTATATATAAATTTCCTTGTTTACTCTATTATATAGTTGAGCAGATCTTATATTGTATTGCACAGCAGCGAATTTCGTTTTAGTTTGAGGGATTTGAGCAATCATGTCTTTTCGTCTTTTGGATATAATGTTTGTATCGTAAGGAAGTGTCTTATGTTTTTTTAGGACCGTATATGTAATGTATAGTTTTCTCACAGAAAGCAGACCACTAATCTGGTATAGACTGTCCGTAGGGTATCTTTTCTTTTTGAAATACATAATTTTTATTAGTGCTCGTTGTCCTCGTTCAACGTCTATAAATCTCGTTTTTGCCGCACCGCCCCATATTGGGATACAGTAAACTAAAACTGATTGCACGAGTGCCATATACACTTAATTAAGTAGATTCCTATGAGGTCCTACTTTTTTATTTATGTTTGTAGGGAGGACATGTCGTAGTGTTTTAAATATCCAGCCCAGTTTCCTAACTCGTCCCGTTAAGTGCTCAAGGTGAGCGCACCATGATAGATTTTGGTCAATCATGACGCCTAAATATTTAGTCTGCGAGACTTTACTAATTCCAGGGCAACTACAGTTATTTTTAACAACGTGATCACATGAATGTATTTGGACGCTAAATGCTTCGTTTGGTTGTGAACGATTTGAGATGGTAAAGCAAATGTAGTTGGTCTTAGCTGTGTTTAGTGTGAGAAGGTTGTCATTGAGCCAGTTGGTTATTTGGACCATGCCCAATTCAGCTTTGAGCTTGACATCAGACCAGTCATTCCCGGAAAAGACAACAGCGGTGTCATCGGCATAAGAAAAAATGTTTGCGCCATTGACTTTTAAGTTGCAAAGATCGTTAATGTACGCTAGAAATAACGTAGGGCCCAGTACGCTCCCCTGGGGCACGCCGAATGAGACGTCCGCGTCATCACTAATATATGATCCTATCTTAACCCTCTGCTTTCTATTTGACAGGTAATCTTTGAAAAAATTGAGGGGCGTTCCTCTTATTCCGGCTCTTTCCAGTTTGGTCACAAGGGTTGGAACAGAAACGGTGTCAAACGCCTTTTTTAGATCCAGAAATACCGTCAGGCATTTCTTCCCTGCATCGAGATGCGCGGTAACCAATGAGCTGAGGGCAGCCACTGCGTCTTCAGTGGATACTCCCTGTCTAAAACCAAATTGCGCTGATGATATTATTTTAAATTTATTTAGGTAGTTTATAAGTCTCACATTAGTTAGTCTTTCAATAATCTTAGACAGGGCTGGTAGGATCGAGATAGGTCTGTAGTTATTGACATCATCTCTGTTCCCTCCCTTGTGTACCGGAGTAATAATGGATTTTTTCAATTTGTCTGGGAAAATGCCATTTTTGAAACAAAGGTTAGCCAGGTGGGCAATGATAGGAACTACATCTTTGCAAACATATTTTAAGAAACTAGTAGAGATACTGTCCCATCCTGGGGCACTGGATGATTTCAAGCTCATCAAAATTCCTTCGACTTCCATTGGGTCCGTGTCCAATAACACAAAGGAATTAGATTGAGCAGGGGAAATGTTTGGTCGATCAGAGGGCATATTATTAGTCCTGGGTTGAATTTGCTCAGCTAATTCTTTTCCAATTTTCGCAAAGTAATCATTTACATAGTTAACTGATTCAGTTGGAGACGGTCTGATACTTAGCAAGGCTGCACTTGGGCTGTTTACATTGTTTGAGTAAGTGATAGATTTTATGTTTTTCCAGAGTAACTTTGAGTTTGTGACTGATTTAGTGATTAATTCTCTGTCATATTTTCTTTTTATTTTTTTGATGAGATTATTACAAAAATTTCTGTATCGACAGTATGTGATTTTTAAAATAGTATTATATGGATCTGAACGAGAGTTTTTTTGCAGTTTATTGCGATTTTTAATGCAGCGTAATAATCCTGGGGTGATCCAAGGTTTGATTATGCGTTTACTGTTAGGAATGCTTGTTATTGTAGTATTATTATTAATAGTGTCAGTTAGTTTCTGTATGAGTAGGTCAGTCAGTAGGTTAGGGTCATCACAAAATAACAACTCAGCAAGATTTTTTTCCTGTAAATATTTTAATGCTTGTTCGAAATTTATAGTAGTAGTAGTTTTGTTTATAACCACTTTGTTTTTTATTTTAGAAAGAGATAAGAATGTTGTGTAATGGTCAGTAATTGTAGTTTGTAAGATAGCAACTGACGCCGACGTCTTTTTTTTGTGAATTCGCAGCATGAAGTGGTCCAGGCAGTTCAGCTCTCTGGTGGGTAAAGTATGACCAGGTAATATACCATGGGCCGACAACATGTTAAGGTAGCTATTTCGGTTTTTTCGTTCATGAGGCAATTCAGCGTCCTTGGTCCTAATGTTAATATTTATGTCCCCCGCAATTACTACATTTTTCTGTGAAACTAATGAATCTAAATGTAAACTAAGTGAATCCAAAAAAATTTCGGGATTTGTGTTTGACGGGGATCGATAAATACACAAGATAGTATTATTTAGTATGTCCAATTGGAGACAAGACGCCTCAGTTAGTTTTATTTCTTGAACATGAGATTTTAACGAGTTTTTTATATAAACCACTACCCCATCATTCTGATTCAGGTGCCGTGTTGTTACGTACGAGTGATAGTTACTAAGTTGTGGTATGGGTTTATTAGTATTTAATCTGCATTCCGTTAGTATTATTACATCGGTTTCGAAATTAAAAGTAGATAACATAACAAGAAAAGCATCAAAATTGCAATATATGCTCCTTATGTTTTGTGAGAAAATAGTCAAATCATTATTTTTTACGTAAATATGTTCAGTAAGATTCGAACAATCGCATTCAATTGATCTCGCAATTTCAAGTTTGTCTATCTCATTGAGCGTTTGTAATGTGTCAGCCATAAGAGTGATATAATAGAATGATAATCACTACAAGGGCCGTGTAAATAACTCTGTTAAGTCTACTGAGGTTGTAGTATATAAGAGGACAGCGGTATGGTTTTATTTTTTGTAACAGCATGCATGATAGCTTAAAACTTAGTATTGTTATACGTTTAGATGTAATTATTTGTGTTTCGTGAGTGTAAAAGCTATGTGATTTGCATAAATGAAGTATTGTATTTATGTAAAGTGTGGATGTCTTTTGAAAAGTGTATGTATGTTTATTAATGCGTATCTCTGTTATTGTGAAGGTGTGGGGCGTGTGTGATGAATGTATATATTGGTTATTATTCATAATCGGCAAGTGTGGTTTATAAGGACTGAGTGTATGTTGATTTAAAGCAATATTAATGTACGTTAATGGGTCAGTGTGGATATTATGTACGAGTATGTGAGGGTATGAGAAAGTCTTTAAATATACAATATAGTCTCGGTATGTAAAGATGGTCACCCATCCACGGACAAACCCCGGCAAGCGTAGCTTAACCTGATGGATCGACCCGTGCGGCTGTTATTACTTAGTCATGAGCTCCTCATTTTAAATCAAATGCATTAATGTCTATTTCACGATGGCTACACAGAATAGTGGACGGCTCGCCGGCCGCTCACTACCCGTGAGCCGTCACACGTAAAATAGACTTTAATACATTTGATTTCAATTCCTCACTTGCATGACAAGTTATTTGCCGTGTCGGAGTGGTGCTGTTATAATGAGCGATGTCCTTTACGCTTCAGACCAAATAAAAAACCAAGACAGAGCGCTGTCAACAGTGAAGTAAAGCCGGTTTCGTAAACATGCATGCACTTTGTGTGGTGTAGTTTGATTGTAGTGTCATTGTAAAAAGTTGCAAATGTGTGCTTGTGAGCGTGTATGAACAGAGCGGCGATGTAGTTTTGGCATGCTGTCTTGGTTTTTTATTTGATCAGATCCTTTACTCACGTCAAAATCGTCGCTGTCACCTACAACTTACACCACGGACGTTTTCCGTCCGTCTATCTAACCGCTGCAATTTAAACCCATTGTCTTAATGAAACAGGCCGTTTCTACACATTACGCCCTCCCCGCGTCATTTATAGAACAAACAACGACTTACTGGCGAAGACTTGAAGAAAATTTAATTACGTGTGAATTATTTAACTGTTTCGCTGAATATTTTAATAGTTAGTCGGAACTATGGTTGGAAGCGGTACGGTCAATTTGTTTTTGCGGAGCTATGAATGAAATTGAAGACGTTTTTAGGATATTTATGTTTGTACTTGAATGTTTAACTTTCTGAAAAAATAACAGGGTACAGTTGGAGATATTAGACGTATTATACATAAACCTAGTTTATGATTTTGCAAAGATTATTTTTAATGTGACCGATAAATAAACGTCAATCGAAATTATGGTGTCCATTGACGTTAAGTCGATTCTCTCGAATGCTTGCCTCCTCATTGTTTGCCAAATTATGAATATAGGTATTTAAAACAACATCGACAGCAGTTTCGTTTGGTTCTTATAGTTTTTAGTGTAAACAAAATCTCTAACGAGAAATTAACGAGCAAAGCAAGACCAACAAAAACTTGTATAGTAATCAATTCTATGCGCTAACTAAAAATGAAACCCAAACTACACTGCTATAGTTTGACCAAGACCGCGGTACCGTGCCTTAGGAATGCGCGGTGAAGCAGGGGTGAGACGCCACGCCGTGAGCGTTGTCGAATGATAACCATTTTGCATAGACATAAAGAATGGACTGAATGAGCGTACCGATCTCAGTTGTGCAGTGAATAGAGACCGGAAAGTACGAGAGAGATAAAGCGAATGCGTGACCAGTAGTTGTCTCTTTGTGGAATTTGAATATACTATTGAATTTGACAACTTGACAACATTTAATTTTCTTTTACAGGCTTGCAGAAAGAGACAGGTATTGGTCGCACAGTCACTTTGTCTCTTTCTAGAGAGTGGTCACGTTTGTGAGGCTAATGCTCAGACCATTCTCTATGTGTATGCCATCTTGTGCAATCGTTTTCCGAAATGTCATTTGGAATGTATTCAAAAAACAAAAACAAGATGGCGGCGTTAGTTCCGATTTTGGCCACACGGAAAAATAACTTTTTAGCGCTATACAAGTTACTGTCGAAGAATTTCAAGATTATGAAAACTAAAGGAGTGAAGTTCATTTTGTTTTATAATATTTTGCTCCAAAAAGAACATTCTGTACCTAATTAGTTTAGTAACTCGGCCTCTCAAGCCTACAAATTATGGGCCTTTTTTATGCTGAAGATAATTTTGCCGGTGTTACTACGTCTTAAAATATGTCTGTTTTGCATTCTAAACAAAACCACGTTATTTTCAAAAAAAATTAGAAAAGTACATTCGCAAATCATTGTAAACTTAGATTTTACTAATATTTTTTTCGAATCTTTTTCGAGAGCCACGACATGTAACTGTCGACATATAAGAATGAATATGTCAAAGTAAGATTGTAAGAACCATTAGTTTATAATCTATCGGTGAACTGGGTGCAATCGGTTAGGTTAGGTTAGCGGGCGAGGGAAGCAAACGGTACCGCGGCAGCGGCCGGCGAGCGCTTCTTCCAAGTTGCTCGCAGCTAGGCAGGCTATTTAGTATTAGCGCAAGGTGCGTTACGTAGTCGCAAGCAAGTTTGATACTAGTTCACAAGATTTATTCTTCGTTTGGCCCACTGAGTTTTGTCCCACATAAAAAAATCTGGGTCGTCCCAAAATATAATTTTAATTATTTTTTTATCATTCCCCCTCTAAAAAGCTTATTTTATTCACTGTTTTCAGTGAATAAAAAGAACTTTTAATCACTATTTTGGTGTTTGAATTTACAACACATCGCGACCTCCATCTCAATGCTATACAACCTACTTGTGAAAACATACTCAATACACAGGAAATAAATATCGCTTCATAAGTTGATTTATTATTAGTAATAATAAGAAAATTACTTTTAATTAACACGCTTTTGTTTAGTAATTGTTCCAATTTTAATGTGCATTTTAATTAATTCAACCTTCCTTTTTTCTTCATTAAATGTCTATTTTCGCTTAAATCTTTCTTTTTCTCGTAGTCATGGTATAAAGTATAGTATGCAACTCTTGAATAAAACGGATTTATATCGAGGGCCATGAATTACTCGCGTCGCTCAGGACTCAAACACTTGAATCAATCGCTACACTCGTGATTCAATCGTCTTGAATCACTCCCTACGGTCGTGATTCAGTCGTTAGAATCCTTCACTTGCTCGTGATTCATCTATGGCCCTCGCTTTAAATCCGTCCTTTATTCACTAACTGCATAATATACTATATTCGCACTTCGTTTTTTTTTATTTAACTATGGCCCATATTTTTTTTTGTATATGCCAAACTTACCACCCACATGCAAACTTACTAAGAAACAAACAAATTTTACCTCTTTAAAATATTAGTATACATAAACTGAAAACTACCGGACTGATTCAAAAAATTCTTCCACCAGCAGGTTGTTATATTATCACATTATTTTATCACTGAGTAACATAGGCTATAATTTATAATGATATCACGCAAGCCGTTAGCGGAAGATCGCCATACAAAAGACAAAAATCTGAGTGGGAATTCCCGTATTTTTTAGAATCCATTTTAATTTTTGATTAAAAAAAAATTATATTTTTTTTAATTGTGGTGGTTGATTTTGAATGAATGAATTTTGCATGTTCTTATTTATGCTAGCTAAACATGTTTGTGCCATATAAATTTGTATTTAACACCATTATATATATTTATTAAATATATTTTATACCATTTTTTACGCAAATAAATATTTTATTATTATTTATTAAAACTTCATGCACATGTAAAAAATACTGTACAAAGGCGGACTTAATACCTGAGGCATTTTTTACCAGTCAAACTTAGGGTGATGCAAATATAAAACATGGCAGTTGCAACATAAGGGATAGATAACTTGAAAATTAATACATACTAATACATAGATACATACTTACATACATATAAACCGAATGATGAGAAATAACGATAGGAAGAAAAACAAAAAAAAAAAAACTGCTTTTTTGACTTTTTGCCATTGACTGTCACTGAGATGAGATAGCTTCTAGATTTTTAAATTTAATTACAGAAATTGACCTTCTCTTCAGTCATAATGTTGATCACATTGATAGGCACAGCTATTTCGTTAGTGTAGTGTTTGTCACATAAACGTTTTGGGATTAGATGTTTTTTATTTAAGTGTAAATTAAAAGTAGTTACGATATAATGAAAACGAAAAGCGATTGAATATCCTATCGTAAAATTTTATTGGATAAGCCTATAAACACACACACGTAGTTAGCACTTAACACTACGCCTGTTTCCCGAAGAGTTAGGCAGTTATGTTTAAGTCCCATGTAATAGGGGGCGAGCCTATTGCCATCAACCGGGCATAAATTCAGACACCGGGCTACTACTGAGAAATTCCAGATGGAAAAATCCAATAACATTTTCCCCGGCGCGGGAATCGAACCCAGGATCTCTTGCTCAGCAGTAGCCTATAAACAGCCTACATAATTATTTATAAGTTATGCCCTAAATCTACTAATTAGTCAAACGTCGTCCACCGTACCCGTGGTATTTCATAAAAATATACCTCCCAATAGCAATCAATACACACAAACTCCGAAGAACCTTCAGTAACAAAATACTCATAACATAGAACATTTTCATTAAAAACATGATTGTTTTACAAAGTTTAACGGAGGCTCTAGATGTTACGCAATTAACTACTTGAGCGCATATTAACGAACATTTTGCTTGTAACATAAGACCGGCGGCTTCTTAAGAAATTAATAAAATAATAATTGCTCTCTTATGAAGCGGGCCCCCTAACCTTTGATTATCTTGGTAGAGTTGGGGCCGTGCGGAGGGTAACAGCTTTTTAATATAATATGTTTGTTTATGGATTTTTAAGAATTAATTTTAATATTCTTTTTTACTTTGATTAGCATGAAAAAATTATGAAAATAATTCATGCCGTGTTCAAAAAAGAATAGCCAGTCAACAAGTTGCTAATAGCAAATACGTTTTAGCATATCGATAGCGGTCATACAACCCACCTATATTTTTTGACATGCTTTGTTTCAAAAACTGAAATAAAGCCCGTTATTGTCGTAAATGGACGTGGAATGGATAACGTGATCCTCAACATTTTTTACGGCTAATTATTTTCTAAGTGACTATCAACTTAAAGGGCGACTAACTATTTGCTACAAAAAAATTACTTCGCAATAATTATATTAGATGAGTAAATAATGACTGCTAGTTTAAGATAGCAAACATATTAAACAGGGCCAATTGAAACCAAAGACGAGGTACTATATAATGACACGGCGACCAATATTAACACAAGCTTCCATATAAAAAACACTTTTGCAAGCGTTTATTTTTAGGAGAGGCTAATGTTAATTTCTTTCATCTTTAACCGGCTAAACTTAAGTGTAGCTGTAACCTCTTGGCTAAAAATGAAGTAGTAAATGAAAATGGCCGAAAGGTAGGTAAGGTAAGGTTAGAACGGTGACCACAGAACGCACGAACCAAGCGAGCGCAGCCAGCGGTGCCGCGGCAGCGGCCGGCGAGTGCCAGTGTCAAGTGTTCGCTTAACAATAAATTCAGTTACCAAAACTCGATGCCAGTTTAAATGATTATTAAACTGCTACTTTCTACTTTAAATTATCCTTCGCTGTAGCTGCCAACCTACTATTTTCGCTAACGGCTTTAATTATTTTTTAATCCCAAATTCAGATTAATTTGTCGCCGCGTTAAATACATGCCATTTTTTACTAATGAAAAACGATATTTATTTTATTTTTCGGGTTCGTACAAAGAGATATTAGTGAAATGGTAATGACCGCAATTGCTATGCAAAAACGCGTTTACTTTATAGCTGAGTTTTCTGCCCAGGGAGCACCGGACCTACCTTTTACTTACAAGAAAAGAAAAGAAAGAAAGAAAATACGTTTATTTGCGGTACACATGACGCAAAGAAAGAACAAAACACAAAAATAAACAATTTGGGGGAAAATACCCTTACCTGACTTAAGACATAATTATTTGTCAAAATGTGGGTAAACTACTGTATACTTGGAGATTAAACGAACTTACCTGAAGTGAAGTTCTATCCAAATTATACGAGTTGCTTCGTCCGAAGAGATTAGATAACATTGTAGTAATACGTCTAAGATATCGCCTTTCACCCACTAAGTAAGAGTTTTTTTTTTTTTTTTTTTGTGTGTAGGTACTTCGTCTTCCTTCTCGTTGTGCCTGTAGTGTGATTCATTTAGTTGAAAGCCTGGAACCTTTTAATATTTCATTTAAGATATGGGTAGTTACAGGGTTGGGAGGGAACTAATCTCTTCGGACGAAGCAACTCGTATAATTTGGATAGAACTTCACTTCAGGTAAGTTCGTTTAATCTCCAATTATACTTTGTTGCTTCGTCCTTCGAGATTAGATAACATTGTAGATTTTGAAAGATGGTGAAATATTAAAACACTCATATTTAACTATTAAACGTATAATGAACAAACAATATTTATTATTAAGTATTGTTTTCTAAAACTAAAATGTAGTTTCTCATTAGATAGGGGTAACTTATAAGTAATTAAATTTTAATAACAATCTAACATAATGTATCAATCAGAGGTTAGGATAGATAAAGCAAATTGATCAGATTGTTCATATTGAATATCTCTATGATAGTATCTAGCGAAGACATTGGAGGTACCACTCCACCCAGCGGTCTTTCGTATCGTGTCAATATTGACACCAGCTCTATGGGCGGCTGAGGTGGCTGCGTGTCTGGTGGAGTGAGCAGAAAATATTGAGGTGTCAATTCCGCTAATTGATAGAATATTTTTTATCCACCCGCTGATGGTACCTATTTGTGGATACCGGTTTATGTGGTTTTTTAATACTTAGGAATAGGCTATTGGCATTGTTTCTCAAAGACTTTGTTCTATCTATATAAGCTACTAACGCTTCAGCCGGACAGACTTCCGGACGGTCTTTATAAAATGGAATATTAAGACAAGGTTGAGCTGAACCTGGGCGAGATGTTTTTATAAAATCGTTTATCTTGATTAATATATGCTGACCATGCACAGTTATATTTTCTAGTGTTATTTTGCCAATCGTTTGCACTCTGTGTGCAGTTATTAGCATGAGCAAAGTTACGGTCTTTTTGGTCAATTGTTCTAAACTTAAATTACGGTTTGGGTACCATTTCGATAACGAATTTAAAACTATTGAGGGATCCCAAGTGATATTATATTTGGGTGCTGGAGGACGAAGTCTGTAAAAACCTTTAAATAGCCTAGTGACACGGTCGTCAGACCCTACTCTCGATCCTAAGATCAAAGACAGAGCGGAGCGATGACTGTTTAAAGATCCGTATTGTAAACCAGAATTAAATAATTCTGTGAGAAAATAAATTACCATCGGAATTGACGCCTCATGTATTTCAATTTTATGACTTTTACAAAACCTCACCCAGCGTCGAATTGCAACGTCATATTGTTTTATTGAATTTTCAGAAAGGGAAGCTATCATAATATCTAAAGCTGACGGTGGTACTCTTATTATATATCTATTCCGTAGCGCCGTCCTGATAACTTCCCTGCAATCAACGTGAGTTTCGGGAGACTGTTGGAATTAGACAATAACACATTATCAGAAGGTGTAAACTGAATCAATTCGGAACAGATAAGTTTTTGAAACAGTGGAAACCAGGGTTGTGTAGGCCAAAATGGGACCACAACAATACCCTCGGCCTGATCGGTTATTATTTTTCTTACAACTTTTAGTATAACCGCAAAAGGAGGGAATGCGTAGAAAGAAAGATTTTTCCAGCTTAAAGTAAAAGCGTTCACAGCGAATGCTCCAGGGTCTCTATTCCATGAAATGTACTTAACACATTTATTATTTAATTTTAATCTTGATGCGAAAAGATCAATTTTAGGTTGTCCAAAAGCCTGTACAATCCTTTCAAAAGCATGATCTTTGATCTCCCATTCGGTATCGGGGTGAGATTTTCTAGACTCCGCATCTGCTATTTCGTTATCTTCTGAACTTATGTATGAAGCGAACACAAATATACCGCGAGCTTCACACCATTGCCACAAAGATTTTGTGATTTCGGTTAGACGTGGAAATCTGACTCCACCCATACGGTTGATATACGAAATAGCAGTTGTGTTGTCAATACGTAGTAAAACTTGACAATTTTTTAATCCTTTTGCGAATATTTGTAAGCCCAAGAACGCTGCCAGAAGTTCTAGATAATTTATATGTTTGACACATTCTGAATTACTCCACTGGCCACTGGCGGTCTCCTCACCGCATGCTGCCCCCCACCCTTTTTTACTAGCATCTGAAAATATTTCCAGCGAGTAGCTGTCTTGTCTAATGGGATTGACTGCGTCATCAATTGATTTTAACCACCAGGAGAAATCGTCCCGCAGGTACTGTGGTAAAGACATGTGGCTATCGTAACTACTCGTTTCACACAATGCAAGGTATTTGCATCTTTCCATTTGCTTGGTATAAAGCCAACCGTACTGAATTGCGGGGCAAGATGAAGTGAGGAGGCCTACCAAGCGTGCAAAATTTCTTATTTTACAACGAGGTTTGAATTGGAACGATTGTAATTCATTTTTTATTAAATTTCGTTTATCTTTAGGTAGGCTAACATGAAATTGTTTCGTATCTATCACAAAACCAAGGTATTTGCAAACGTTACTCGGAATCATACAGCTCTTTTCTATATTAACTAATAATAAATCCTAAGGATTCTAAAATAATTCTTGTTTGTAATATATTGTCTAGACAATCTTGATAATTGTTAGAAATAATACAAATGTCATCTAAATAAATAGATGACAAATAACCTAATGATCTCATTAAACAAATTACCGGTTTTAATAATTTTGTAAAAACAAATGGGGCTGTGTTTAGGCCAAACGGTAAAACATTGAATTGGTAAATATTACCCTCGTATTTAAATCGTAAGTACCTTCTGCAGTTCGGATGTATAGAAACGAGAAAATATGCATCCTTCAAATCAAGGGTGGCCATGAAACTGTTCTTTGATACTAGTTTTAAAGTTGTTCTCAGATCTTCAATTTTAAAATGTTCTGTTATGATATGTTTGTTTAGAGACTTTAAATTTAATATAAATCTGTTTTTACCATCAGGTTTTTTAATCAGGAAATAACTAGACAGAAACTGTCCTTCACATGGTTTGCAATGTGAAATAGCTCCACTGTTTATAAGATCAGTGATGGCCAACCTGTATTGAAGGGATTCTGATGACGATAATGTAGGTAAAATAGGTTCGTATGACTGATAAACCGGTTTCGTAAACGGTATCTCGTAACCTCTTATCCACGATAATATAACAGGATCATTAGTTATCAATTGCCATTGATCATAAAAATATAATAATCGTCCTGCGGAACGTACCAGGTCTAGCGCCGGAGGGCTGGGCGCTGCTGCAAGCGCGGCGGCTGTCGCGGTTGCTGCTGCGGCCGCGGGCGCGGCGCCGCCGCCACCGGCTCGGTCCTCCTGGCTGCTCCCGCTTGCCGCGCCTGCGGGAACGGAGGCCTCTGGTTTAAAGTCTGAGTAGGGGCCTGTCTCGGTCTCTGCACTGGTGCAGGTCTTCTGACTGGTGTGTTTATTTTAATTTCCGCGCCTGATTTGGATATGGCTTTTGCGGCTCTAATAGTATCGGTCAGCTGTTCGCCAAATAAGAAATGATCGATTTCTGTGTTAAACAAATGATCTTTTATATCTTTTTTTATCGTAGAACATATAAAACTACGTCTTGTCATAGACTCGTTGTATTGTGAGTCACACATCAGTCGACCCGCTTCGATCAGCAATTTTATTACTGTCTGGTCTTTGTGATCCGAAGAAAACAATGTATTGAGAGCTTCACTTATACAAGATATACTTGCTGCGACCTGCACCTGTTTATTTTCCAGTGCTTTGTCTTTTTTAATGAGCACATCTGATAAAGCAGCCTTTATTTCTGGATTTAACTTCGGAGCATCAATCTTTGTGCAGTTTTTTGGAACAAGATGCTTTTCTAGCAGCTCTTTTTTGGCATCCTTTGTCAAGCCTGTCGTTGCGATGTGTTCCCAGCGAACAGATAATTCACCTCTTATATCCGGTCCATATTTTTTGTCCTTTGAAGGTGTTTCACCTAAGAGATTCAGAATCTCATCATCCAGGTCAGGAGGATCGAGCGCTGCTTCAACGGGCAGTTCCAACTGCACTGTCTCTACCGCATCTGTAGCAGGGACATGTGTAGTTGAGGTGGACGTACCCGGTTGGGACTCTTCCGCATCCAAAATCGGAACTGACTCGACTTCGGGTTGAACTTCCATTCCATCTGGAATATAATAAGTACCAGATATAGGTATTGGAGAAAATAGCGCGGCGATAGTCCTTAAAAACTATCCACAACACTGAATTCATCAACCATACCAATATTCAGAAATTAATGAAAATGAAACAATTTTTGGTATGCGAATATGATCACTACCCCTGTGTAGGTATAGGTACCTAATAGGTTTTAGAGCGGTGATAGTCCTTAAAAACTATCCACAACACTATTAAATAAATTTAACCCATACCTACGTACCTACATAAGATTTAAGTAGGTCATTAACTAGTGTGACGGTAACATTCCTTGCAAATGTACACAATCACTAATATGTAGGTATGTATATAATTAACCCAATGAATTGGGAATCCAAAATTATGTGAAGGTAGCATCCCCCTAAGATGTACACAACACTATTTGGAATATGACGTCCTGTCAAATTATGATACGGATATAGTCCTAAAAACTATTCACAATATCTTTTTTTTGTTATAACATTGATATGAAAATACTTCAGCTTACCTTCATGATCCGATAGCTCAGGCGACAGAATGATATTCGCCGATGAGCTGCTTTCGGAGCAGATTCGAACTCGCGACCGTTTGGTACGTTTAACGATTTTCTTTTCAAGTTTTCGAATCTTTCTTCTCAAATAATCACTGTCGTCGTTTTTGTGACTACGTTTCGGCATCTTATTTTAAATTTTCAACGAAAAGGAGAAAGTAAGTGGTGATCGGCGACGCACTAAAACGCGAATGAATCACACTACAGGCACAACGAGAAGGAAGACGAAGTACCTACCCACACAAAAAAAAAAAAAAAAAAACTCTTACTTAGTGGGTGAAAGGCGATATCTTAGACGTATTACTACAATGTTATCTAATCTCGAAGGACGAAGCAACAAAGTATAATTTTGCCTACGCCTTAGTGGAAAACGGGCGTAATATTTCGTACAAAAATAAATATCTAAATATTTATTATTCAAGCCAAAACTTAATTTGCAAGGATGTGTACACAGCGATGAGTGCGTACTCTATGTAAACTCCAGTTTGTAATATCTGACTCACAAACAATTAGTTTCGTTGACATAGATACTTATTACGGTGTGCTTATTAATTAATACTGAAACATTTTAATGTTACTTGTTATACACTGTTATTAAAATGTATTTATTATACACTAGCTTTCGCCCGCAGCTTCGCCCGCGTGGAGCTCGGATTTATTCCACGGGAACGTACTACCGGAATAAAAAGTATCCTATATGTTAACACAGGTTATAAACTATCTGTGTGCCAAATTTCATACAAATCTGTTTAGCCATTTTTGCGTGATTGAGTAACAAACATCCAAACATACAAACTTTCACATTTGAAATATATTATAGGAAGTAGGACTAGCTTTCGCCCGCATGGACGTCGGAAATTATCCCACGGGAAAGTACTACCGGAATAAAAAGTATCCTCTATGTTAATCCAGGTTATAAAATATCTGTGTGCCAAATTTCATTCAAATCTGTTCAGCCATTTTTGCGTGATTGAGTAACAAACATACAAAGTTTAAAATTTATAATATAATATTTATAATTATAATAATTATACATGTATGTATATAATATAATATAATATTATTATACAAATATAATACCTATACCTACCTACCTACCTACACCTATATCTATATATATATACATATATAGAAGGATAGTAGGATAACATCGCCTTCTTCTTCTTTTGAATTACTTCTTTAAATTAATTATATGGTACACCATAAATTAATAAATTTAGAGAATAAATTCTAGACTACAGAGGAACAACAGTCTACAGTTCCTCAAAATTGTATGCAGTAATAACCTAAATATGGTGTAACTATAGTGACTGACCGAAGCTTCGTTTTCGATTTCGGCCATAAACCAGCCGAAGCTTCGAAAAAGCTCTTGAATGGTCGCGCGTCATTCGGCCTACTTCGTAAAGCTCGGCTATATCAGGTGAATCAATCAAACAAGAAATACATGAAATTTTGTATCCTCAAGTCTAATGAATAGAAAAATAAATATTTTTTAATGACTAAATCATTTTCGTTTTCGGTTTCGTTTTTGGCCGAAAATAAGACTTAAGCCGAAGCTTCTTTTTGATTATCGGCTGAGAATCCATTTTCGGTCTGACACTAGTAACTATACATCTCTACCTTTTCCTTTGGGGTGGATACTGTAGTGATGTTCTATAATTAAGGCTGGAATGCACAACGTGTTTGAGAACTGGAACTCTTTTTTTTAACCTCCAGGCTAAACCAGGCCTCCGTCACTCGTTCGAGGTTACGCACTAACGTACTTACGGCTCGCGTTCATCACGTACATTTTAGCGCGCACAAAACGCATGTAATATTTTTGTAGATAATTATAGCGTTAGGTTAAAGAGAGAATAAGACTGTAAAAGAGAAATATCAGCCATGCTATTCTGTAAACATCTCACCGTGATAACTTGGGTGAAGTGAGCATGAAGTGAGCTGTCCATAGTGTCAATACCATTAGGTGCAATGACAGCTCACTTCACCCGAGTTATCACGGTGAGATGTTTACAGAATAGCACAGCTGTTCTAATCTGTGCCAAAACTATGACTTTTGTTATAATTGCGTTCAAGATTAGTATGGAAATTAGGACTGAAAAAAAAGCAGTAAGCCTGCAGCTTATGCCCTAGTTGAAGGGTCTACTAGGGTACCAAGTATGGCGGTCGTAAACGACAGGCGGCCGTCTTTGTTACGCCATCGCTGTAAACTAACGTCTTTTACTTCTGCTTAGCAATAATATTAAGGCTCTTGATAGTATAGGTGACCATTAACATAACATTACGACTGTATTCACCGAAGAGATAGGCTGGCGTGTATAGAGCACCCACATATCTCCTATTGAAGTAATAGGGGTGAATAAATTGTCATCAATCCTGAACAAAGACATGCTACTGCTATTGAGAATTTTCTGGTGAAAACACCCTTTGCTCGACCCGGGAATCGAACCCGGGACACTTAGGTCAGCAGTCAAATTAGCGACCACTACCAAGACCAACGAGGCCAGAATTTTGTCCCGTCTCCTTTGTGACTTAAACCATTTTTTTTTCATTAGTCATGTACAAGAATGTACCTTCAAATGAACCGAAAAATCCTTACAAAAATTCTCAATGTCTCTTTCGAACTAAAATTGAATCGAAAAGGTTAATATACCTTTCAGTCTAGGTACGTACTGTAATAAACCTGAGTAGATCTCTACTTGAAATTAGAAAACTGGCTTGTAAGGACCTGTTTACACTGATTTAGTTAAATGTTGAAGAACTCATTCGTCGATCGGTAGTGCCCAGAGCGACGACGCCGTCGCCGCGCCACGCCGCCTAAGCGCCGCCGCGCCGGACCGGACGTCGCGCCTCTAAGCTGTGTATTGCAACGTTGCCAGCCTGCTGCCACGCCGCCCGCGGCCTGCGTCGCGGATGGATGAACCAAAACCTTCTATTTGACAACTAACTTTGATTTTGCCAGTTTCTGTACATATAATATGCAAGCACAAACTTCTATTACTTATTTAAACTCAACATGTTCATCATGTTACACGTATAATCTAAGGGCTAGCAACGTACTACAACAAATTTTGTAGTAGTAGTATATGACAAAATCAAGCGAAGCTTTTGAAGAAATAGGTGCTTAAATTTGAAAGTGTCGGTTTTCTGACATACTTGATTTTTTCAGATAAGGTGTCGTTTTAAAAAAAAATAACGGCAGGTTATAATCCTACGTTATACGAGTATGACGTATGTCAAAAAATCATAAATAAATAATACACTTCAGCGTTCAGTCTACATGGTTACGCTGTCCGCGCGGCTGCGGTGCCGTCTACACGAGCCCTTATGTTTTTAGGAAAGAAGATAAAAAGGATGTAATTCGCGACATGGGAAAAATCCCATGTCGCGAATTACAAAAGCACCATCATTTCGACAATACTATTTGGACAAACCACTTGCGCAAGTCCTGGCCCCATTAAGGTGAAAGTTATAAATGCTTGCAATTAGAATATATACAACAACTTCACAGCTTATAAAAAATAGTAAAAAGTGATAACAACATCGTTTCACAAAGACATGACTAACACATCAGACTTGTTGTGTATCTAGCTTTACATTACGAATTCTGTGTGTAAGCGAGATGGCAACATCAGTGACAGGTGCACCGAAGTACCTAGAACGAGGGTATAACAAAAATTTTATTGGTCGACAGATTTACGAGCTATTTGGCAGGGATCAGTTGCCCTCGAAAAGTATTATAGATTATCTACGAAAAAGAATTACTATTGGAGTATAAAATTTTGTTGGATTTATGGAACAAGAATGAATGAAATTGGAGTCTGGAGTATAAAGTATATTCATGATTTTATTTTTTGCCCTTGCATTTACTCCGTCTGTTCTAAAATTGAACTTTACCAGTAACGCCAACCAGAAGCTTTTTGACTACTTACTTTTCGGTAAATAATATAATTAGAGCTTAAAATCTTCCAAAAAAAACATCACAAAGTGAAAATAACTTAAATTTTGGAATACAAATAACGAAAATCAGATCCGACCGACTTCCGAATTTTAAGTTATTTTTTGTAGTAATTTTTTAAGCTACGATTCATACAAGTTCATGTCCAAATATATTCAATTCTGTAAAAACAATGAGAGAGAAAACAGAGAGAGAATACCTCTAACGTGAGTAGGTACGAAGTAAACATGGAAGAATGTATCAAGTATGTCAGAATAATCCTGTGTGATCCACTTTTCTTGTTACTTGCCAGTCTCCATACCGTGCAAACGCATGGTAAGACCCTTAAGCCTCTTACAGAAATATACAGCTTGCTTAAAAATTTCATGTGTACCGAAAATATGTCGCGAAGCTTTGAAGTAAGAATAAAAGTAAGGCAGGTAAAAGGATGTATAACCCCGCGTTCTATTTACAAGCAATCGTCGGGCGAATAAGTGAACGTCGCGGTCACATTTAACTTTTTTTTTTGGAAACCTGGAAATAGCCCTTTGTCGGCGCGACCACGATGATTCACGAACAAAAAATTACATAATGTTTTTTTTAAATGTCATCTAGTTGGTCAACCTAGGAGGTTGTCGGCTGCTTAACCGGAGTTTCCTGTGGCTGCCTCAATAAATTAAGACCTCCAGCCAGGGCATACTTAGAAACTAAGCAACTACATGCTAAGAGCACCCCCAGTGGGTCCTGTGGTCGACATCGAATTTTGGTTATAAAATTATCTTCAACAAAAAAAGAACCAAATCCGCAATTCAAACAAAGAATTCGGTTCAAAAACAAACGAATACACATTTCATAACGATTCTTATGTGAACAGACGGAGTCTGTAATAAAAACAAAATAACAAAAAACTAACTGAGTATCAACAGTATGTAAAGAAAATTAATTTATGGATTGGATTAAAATAACCACAATGCAAGAGAATTTAAGAGATTAAAGCAAGTACGTACTATGTATATCATACCACTGCGTAATAGGAAAGTAATTAACCGCCAACTTAAAATACACGATAAAATTTACAGCTTATAAACGGACACAATTAGAAATTATTTATACAGCGGCTCCATGTTCATCAGCATTTGAAGCGCCTTTCTAATGTAAAAAGTACAATGAATACATTATGGTATTTAGTTAATTTGTTGGTTTTTACACAATTCGTAATATGTAGGGACTTCTATCTCGGTATGTTCAAGCGCAATGATTTTTTAGTCGCCCAGGATGTTATATATAAGCCACCGGTGCCTTTTGGTTATGCTACTGCATCCTATGGAAGAATTTTTAAATGTCCAGTAAGTTTTTGATTTGCCAGCATTTTATTTGAGTACTAACTTAACCTGCGTCTACTCTGCTCACGAGATCATGTAGTTTTTTAGCATCGTAGTAACGTGCAGTTTTTCAGATAATGGTGCCGATTCTCTTGTCACAGATGCCTCTAAACTAAACTAAAAATCACTAAAATTTAGTTTAATCCTGTCAAACGACGATTTCCCATTCTGAAATAGACTAAAGTGACACAACTTAACTATATTTTAGTTTGACAGCACTAAGATAGTACTGAGTTTTTAGTTTAGTGAAAATGGCAATTTTGCTATTCTGAATTTGACTTCTTCACCTAAAATTTTGATTCTAAAAGACCAAACCAGACTCAACCTAACAATTTTTAATCGCGATTAAAAAGGTGTGGGGTAAAATAAGTTGTCATGAACTAAAATTCACACCAACATCTCGACTTCATGTGCAAAAACAGTACTGTATTTATTTTTTCTTTTGCTTATATCTCGGAAATGGTGCGTCCTATCGCAAAAATAATGAAAATTTCGACCCCCTTTATAAAACTCTTAAACCCCTAAAACTCAACATGTTGGTAATATTTTTTTCATATTTTCCATACAAAAAGTGAAATATTCCATATAAAATACGTCGAGGCTGCAGCCCCTGCGCACCTTCGGCTCTAAAAAAAATCGGGTACCACGTGGATTCGCGATTGTCAAATTCGTTTTAGTCGTGTCAAAATTATTTTTTAATTTAGAGAATTTTATTTGCAGAATAGCGTTAAGATTCTCATAGCCAAAAGTAAGAAATTTTAGTGATAGTTCAGTTCGGTGTACAAGAGAATCGGCACCATTATGGAGCAATCAATATTTATATAATATTTCTAGCAAATAAACGTTTGATTTGATTTGATTTGAAACTTACTAGCTATACCTCGCAAAATTTCACAGATATATATTTTTAAATTATGTATAGCACCTCTTTAGGTCATGAGCTGTCCGATTATCAAAAAATATAAACCTAGGTCTTAAGGAGGAAGCGTCAAAATTGATTCGCTTTTACAATGTACAATAGATGTTTACATACATGTAGTGGTCCAATCGCAGAAATGGCCACATCGTGATCTGCTTGGCCATTTCATGATATGCCGCCATTTCATGATTTGACATTCGCTATATATTATCGTTCAACGCGCAGCGTTAGACGATTTCCCTAGCGATGCTTGGGAATATCGACGCAGATATGCGTAAAAACTATGTATAATCTTTGTTTTTTCTTTGTGTTTACTGCCGCGCTGTCGGCTAATAATTCCTATTCGACCTATTCCTATTCGAATGAGTATGTCTTTTTTATCTCAGCCGGTAACCTTCGGCAATCTTGGCCGAATATTGCCGAAGATGATATTTTTGTTTATGTGTACACAGGGTGTGGCTGGCATCTTTCGAAAATGCCCAACTAGATAAAACGGAAATGAGCATAAATAAGTTGTTTTACACTAACACATCAAGACTAATAATAAGACTAAAAATTATCGTAATAAATGACGCTTACCTTCTTGTATTAACATTGTACCTACTTCATTTATTGTTATAGTTACTTCACTTTCTCCGTATAGTGTATTAAATGAATGTTAAACTATTTGTGATCCATTTATAACTTAGTTTATTATTTATTATTTTTGTATTCGTTTTTATTATTATTAATAAGTTGCACTTTGTCAAATTGTGAGTATACGGTGCACGAATCAAACTGGCTAATCGTTAAGAACAGGTTTTGCTTGGACGGCTCTTTTTATTTTCATATTTTTTTTGTTTTTGTAGTTAGTGTATTTGATCACTAGTTTATTTATTTATTTAGAAGTACAAAAATTATGTATTAGATAAGTTGAAACTACTTGTACTCCCCATCACTTGTCCTTAAGGGTTCATTAGAAAACCAGCGTCCGACAGCATTTGTCTGGCATTGATGCTGAAATGAACCTTATTAGCGCAGCCGTGCGGTATACACGATTATTAAAATGTTCACTTTATTATTTTGTTTGTATTTTGTTGTTCAAATAAACGGTATTCTTTATTTCTAATAGTTCTTATTTTAGGGTTCTAAAAATACAAAATACCCAAGTAACTGCAACCAAATTGGATGTAGTGCTCGCCGGCCGGTACCGGGGCAACGCTCGCTTCACTCGGTTGGCTCGCACTCTTGTTCACAGTTCTAACCTAACCTAACCCATTTGGTCGGGTTGCCACAAGCGTCGTGAAATGCAACTAATTTGCGATATGGCCAATGGTCAACTGGGATTATCGATAAATCGATCTGCCCGACGTGCGATTAAGCGTATCGTGATATAACCGGCCAAATCATGAAGTATCGTGAAATGGCCAGGCAGATCACGATATGGCCATTTCTACGATCAGATCACAACACATAGGTACACGTTTTTTTAATGCAGGAAATTAAAAAGTAAGAACCTATGTATTACAAAATGTTAGGGGTTTTTTTACTTTCATTTGATTTAGCTTAGGTCGTTAAAAAGGCATATATCTGCAACACGGATTCAAATGTAGGAACATTTGAATCCGTGTGTCTTATTGATGTCACAATCTCTTTTTACAGATAACCTACTTCAGGGTGGTCGACCGCCTAGGACAGGGCCGGGGCCCTTTCACGACAATTGTTCGCGGTGGTCTAAGGAAAAAATTTATAAGCATTCGCATCAAATCAACCTACAGGCTTCCCGTTTCCGTCAACATTTACGTTGGTTGTGAAAACAAGAAGCCGAGTACATTCAGAAGCACCACGCGTATATTGACTACACCACCAACCCCACCTCCAAAACAAGAACCACCACCAGCACAAAAACCAACAACAACATCAATAACAACACCAAAAGTTACAACAACAACAACAACAACAACAACAACAATACCAGAAGATACAAATACAACAACAACAACACCAGAAGATACAAATACAACAACAACAACACCAGAAGATACAAATACAACAACACCAGAAGATATAATAACAACAACAGGAGAAACAACAACAACAACAGTAGAAACCACAACAACTGAACCACCGTAATCAAACAACAGGTTTTCATAAATAAATGTGTTTGTAAAATAATCTTATTTCTGATAATTTGGTCCATTTTTCTAAAAGAGGAGTGTGCTTCCAAAAACGGGAAGCGCGAAGAAAATATGCAAATTAAGGGCCGAAACAGCAGTAACGAATTAGGGTGATGGCCGAATGCATATTAATTTGTAACAATCTTTCCGAAACATCGTTGAAATTTTGTATTTTTTCCTCAATAAAAACGGGAAAGGAATTCTCGAAGATTGGAGACCCAAGAAGACGAAAGGAGCTTTTTTCAATAATTTTGATTTCTGGAGCTATTGCGATCAATTTGGGAAGTGTCAGTTGTCTGTCAGTACTGTCCGCTGGGTATAGTTCACATTTTGAGAGGTTGAGAATGTCATTTAAAACAGTTTCTACATCGCCATCCAAGGGTCCATCATCAAGATACTAAACGTTAAATTTGGAATTTAACTGTCGAATAATTGGGTGAATGGCTAAGCTAAAAATCAGTGGCCCGAAGGGTTCACCTTGTTGACAGCCAACAGCAGGTTCCAAAAGGTTATCCTGATACAGTAATTTAGAAGGGTGTCTGTAACATTGCCAATGGAAACTTTGGGGTATTTCTTTTTTTGTTTCTGCCAGCAAGGTGTCCCTATTCACAGAATTGAAGGCATTCTTTATGTCAACCTTCAGGATGACCTCTCCTTTACCAGAATTTAGGTAGGTCGACAAGGCGTGTACGGCAGCCTCACAGCCCCCTTTGGAGCCGTAACCTAGCTGCAGGGTCTGGAATTTTTCCGAAACTGCCTCACCATTCATTTACAACAAATCTTGGCTGCCATACAACGGTAAGTTGTGCCCTGGCAATGGGACGAATGCCGCCATCCCTCTTACGCAGGGCGCATAAATTGGCCCCGTATAGAACGTCTATGACGGACTTGTGTACCTTGCCAGAGAGCATGAGGTTGATCAGAGCCGTAAGCTCTTTAAAGAGCAACTCACCAGCTGTTCCGGCGCCTGAACAAATAAGGTCCTTAAGGTGCTGAAGAATCAGGCCGTCCAGGCCACCAGCGGAGCCGCTCCGGAAGGAGCAGATGGATGTGACCAACTCTCGACCTGTAATGGTGAGTGAGTGATTATCACACATTAACTTCAATTTTAAATGTAGCCATGGACGACCGAGCTTGGGTGCAAGCTACTCCTCCCATTCGTATGGGGGCCTCGGCGTCTGCAAAATTTCTAGTATTAGTTTAAAGGCTTTCATATCCTCGGTTCGCGGCACTGAGAAATTAATCAGGAAAATTCTAGCCTCCACACTGATTGATTTTGATGAGCCAAGCTTCACCGAGGCTATGGATGCCTGGAGACTCGCTTGCCCGAATTCAGATCTACCCGATTATCCATCTTCCCAAAGACGGTGGGATGAGCCACGCAAAGTAGTACAGAACAATTTACTTAACACGTCTACTAGGTACCAATGTGGAGCGTGCAAGCTGTGGGTAAGTGGGAATCGGGTCTGTAGCTTCATGCACTACCGGCGTCGAACATAGGCACTTTGCTCGACGACAAGACCTTCCACCTCGCTGCTTCCCTACGACTAGGAGCTCCTTGTTGTTCTCGTCATCGCTGTCACTGTAGCGAATTTGTCAACAGTCTCGGACATCACGGCCAATAAGCACAATCACTTTATTTTAATCTTAATTTCCTTTTAAAATAATCACCATAAATTATGTAATACAATTCAGACACTCTACCGAGCGCGTAGTACGCCTGTGCGATTCCGACCAAGTCTCAAATCATACTGCCAGTAAATCGTCGCTTCACTGCGCACTAGCGCTCGGTGTTGTGTCAGAGTGTTATTGGCAAATTGGCTGTGACAGACGGACAGACAGACAGACACACGAGTGATCCTATAAGGGTTCCGTTTTTTCCTTTTGAGGTACGGAACCCTGAAAGCAATGTTAATTATCATCCGGGTTCGTTCTTCGCATTCACAATTAGTTTTTTTTACTACCTAACGATTTCGAGAGTTCGAATTCGTTCGAATTTCAAAAGTAGGTAATACAACGGTTTTTATTAATAAGTAGGCAGTTATGTTTTAGAGCACCGCAAATAAAACTGTCTCGATGCCCTATAAGGACCAATTTGTTTCCGACGCAAACATGAATGTCCCGATTAACAGCTTTTAGATTTTCCTCTAGTAGCTAGTAACTTTTTCATTACAACTCTCTTGCAACATGGCGCCAAATTCACTTCTGTATTTACAAGTTAGTCGCAGTCAACTATAACTTCGTCTCTAGCAGTGTCCTGTTCCAAATGAAATAAAACTGGACTTGTTTCTTTGAGATTTCTCGACTTTGTCTCTTTGTAATGTTCGTTTGTTTTTGCTTGGTACTTTTGCGCCTCATGCCAACATAACAGCGAAGACGTGACGCCTGGGTATGAATCGTTACGTGTTGTTCTTGTTAAACATAGAAAATACTATACATGAACGGTTATCTAATTACGCAACACATTTTCGTTGACAATTCCGACTAATCTGTTTCAATTTGACAGTTCAACATCATCATCCATTGTGTTATTTATGTTGTTGAGCAGATTTTTTTTTCGAACGTACGAAGCAATGGATTAGCAATCTGTTTCAAAACGATTCAGATTCTGATCGATCGTGTATTACGTAATTAGGGTACAGATCTACTTTAAGATTCGTCTGATTTGAACCAAAATCTGAACCGTGTGTATCTTTTCCTGATCCACGATCAAAATTCTATAGGGCTGTGGTGTCCGAGTGCTCATGGTTTGTTCAACGAACTCCAAACGGCTGGTTGACACTTCACGTGACCCAAGGGCTGGCAAGCATTGCCATACAACACGTGGCCATGCCGCCAGTCTCTTGGGTACATTACCAGTCGACAGCGATGCGGAGGAATTTTTCGACCCCATATTTTAATTTGTTAGTAGTTTTATAGGTTAGGATATTATATTTTTATTTTATTAATGTGTGTTATACTGAATAAATAACAAATATAAGCAAATCATTGAAACTTTACAGCCTGATTGCTTAATGCAACTATGTGCACGCATCTGGTTAAACCAATCAGATCACAAACCCAATGCCATAAATTTAGATAATTTAACAATATTTATTGCGGTATTTAAGTTGTCGAGCAGATACATTTTACAAATATATGAAGGAATGAATTATGAATTGGCTTCAAAATTCTTCGAATTTTGCTAGCACCCCATAGCGTAACATACCATGTCTTCCGTAATTGGGGTGCTGATTTGTCCGTTTAGTTTTATCCCTCCGTGCCATAATCCGAGGTGACAACAATCCGTTAACTGTGTGGTACTTTCCTCAAAAGACTATTTCAGACACTACAGATCTACATGGTCCTCATATGGCCTGACCAAGATTATTGTTGGACTTTTAAAAAACCGCGACCTTTGAGTTTGTTGCGGCCTTTCTTCTCAGAGTAGTCAGATAGGAAACGCCGAACTCATCTAGCCTATCTTTTATATATTTTTAATATTATGCCGTGTAAAAGTGATTCCGATATCCTATTTACAGAATAAACAATTTAATTTCATAAGACAGGGAACTGCTAAAACAGTGCTGAGCAACGATTGTTTCATTTGCACACTACCTACATTTACCCATTATGGATTGAAGGTATGTAAGTACGTATTGTTTAAAATAACATTATGATAAATCGAACCACTGAAAAACGATACAGTCCATAGAAAGTGAAAGACAATTATCATTGTATTATTACTAAATCTCACATGACTATTGAATCTAGGGTATAATGTTATGTAAAACAAAAGGCAATGGAAATAATAAGAAATGTATTAGCTATGTATATATAAAGAGAAAATATCGTGTTGACCCCGTATTTGATATAATTTCTTTAGTTCGAACGGTCACTATGTGGATTGGAATCTTACCCCTAATACTCATTATGAGTAAAATGAAAGCAATGGAAGCATGGACTGCAAAAAAGACGCAGCCTGTTGAGGCATTCACTCAAGACGAAGTAATTTTAAAACCCGAGGACACGTACAGAATCAAGACTTTTCTGCAATCAATGAACCGTTACAACGAATTTACAGAACCGATGAAAGATACAAGCAGTTACTGCCGTTCTTTTGACAATTGCTTCGAATGTGTGAAAAGTTTATGGTTTCCATGTGGCTGGTGTCATGACTATGGATGCACGGACAGTCCAGAAAACAAATGTCCTTTTGCTGAGACTAAAGCAGAGAAATCCAATATAACTGGAGAAATAAAAGCTTGCCCATACGCTGAAAACGAAGGGCCTATTCTAGTTTCAGGGGGGGTAAGAACTAAGATAAAAGTTAAAGTCTATGTACCAGATCCAGCACTCTATGATAAAGAAATGATATGCCAGATCAGGCTTGGAGACAGGATGACTCATCTTAAAGGACGGATTCTAAATGATGTCGCGCATTGTTATCCTGTTGTGTTGCACTCATATGCTGGACTATATGGTGATTTGGATAGAGGTTATCTAACTCTGATTTGGGGCGGAGCTCAACCATATTCAAATCATATTCCGTTGATTGTGTACAATTGTGAAGTATTGGCCAATTACTGTGAAGCTTGTAGGGAAATCCCAGCTGTATATGGATGCGGATGGTGTGATGCAATAGGAAAATGTGTGATTGATGAAAAATGTCCCGACAGTAGCGTGAGATGGACACTGAACAAGTTGTCTTGTGATAATCATAGTAAGGAACTGTTCTACGTTTAAACATTTAGTACATTAAAAATAAACAAGTGATTTGATTAGATTACAAATGTTTTTAAAACTTACGTAGGTACTTTTGATAGTTACATTTGTGCTTTTGATAAGTTGTCTTCTAGTGACACGATAATACTCTCAACAGAATTGTTTAAGTGCTGTGTGTATATACACCGTGATATTTTAGTCGTCTTACAAAAGCAGCCCACTTCATTTGTCCAATGACTACTAAACATTCATAAAAGAATATAATATATATATTGTAACAATTTTTTAATTGCTCTTAGACGTATTTTATATCGGGTACATTGAGTGGCCCTTTGTAAGACGACTAAAATATCACGGTGTATATATATATATATTTTTTATTAATGTTTAGTAGTCATTGGATACATGTTGTGGGCTGCTATTGTAAGGCGACTAAAATGTCACGGTGTAAATATAACGTAACTATAGAGCTGGAATACTCATAACTTAACTATTTTACAAATAAATTAACAAATCTGTTACTATTAGAAATAGAGGTTTTAAGGCACCATGTCGTCGATTTTAGAGTTCATGAAAAGATAAACTGCATTCGTAGATGGTAAAAAATATCATTCACGAGAATATTACATTCTTAGGCAGCTAACCATGTCTGATATGCAATTGTAATGAAACGTATTCGACCTATTTGAATATTAATATGTTTTTTGTTTTGTTCGCCAGAATCCAGGGGGGGTTTAGAAAACACAAAGGGACAGCAAAAAAACAAAAATCGAAATTATTGCAGGACAACGTCTGACGGGTCGGCTTGTGATAAATGCTGTAGGCGCTCGGTAAACCGGCACCGGTTTTTTTTTTGCCGATTGTCGAAAACGCAGGATTACTAGAATTATATAAGAAATTACAGCTCATTAAGAAATTAATTTAACACAGATTTGCAAAGTTTTAAATTAGTTTACGTATTACCTACTCGTAGAATCGGACCGGATTGCAGAACGACAGCAATCAATGCGCACACTCTGTAATCCGGCACTTTTGTGTTATTTAAACCTGCCGGATTACAGAGTAGGAAACGGATATCTATGGTAGGATAGCTAAGTTAGAAAATGCCGGACTATTGGACGTGTCGTATTAGTGAGTGCCGGATTACCGAGCGCCTACTGTATAACATAACATCATGCCTGTAATCCCCGAAAGGGGATATGCAGAGGTGTACCTATAGTACACCCACATTTTGCCAGTTATGTTTAAGTCCCATCAATCGTCCACAAATCCAGACTTCAGGCTGCTACTGAGAAATTCCTCGTGGAAAAACTCAATTACACTTTGCCCTGACCTGGGTTTTGTTTTCTGTTAGATTATAAACTGTCTAAATATTGTGAACTGCAACAAACCATTTACCGCATTATTTTTCGATAATTTATAATCTATCCATGAGAAACCGGCAAACAGTGTACTGGGGCCTTACTATGACGTGTTAAAACCATCACCTTTCCGTTGTGAAATAAGGATAGTGCTATTCGTCCTGTATAGCTTCATCTCTCTCTCACACGGGAGCGATGATTGCTTTAACAAGTCATAGTTCAGCCCCAGGTATCAAACTTGCTTGCGACGTAACGCACCTTGAGCTAATACTAAATAGCCTGCCTAGCTGCGAGCAACTTGGAAGTAGAGCTCGTCGGTCTGCTCGTGCGCAGTTAATTACATTGCTAACCTAACCTAACCCATTCCACTCAGTTCCCAATTTTTCGACAGCTTATAATCTAACGGAAATAATAATACCAATAGATTGTAAACGTTTCTCACAATCTTACGATGATAAGTCCAAAATTGGTCATTGTTTGTTTTTACATCACCCGTATTCAATTATTTTTTTCGTTTTATTTAAATTCTTTGTAAATCTCCTGTGGCTATCCGTGCATCAGTTTGATCAACAACTGATAGCATAAAAAAGTAATTCTCGTTTGATAAATTTATGTTAAAATAACTTAACATTAATTTAGAAAGAAAAAGAAAAACAGTTTTTTTATATTCTGCACATATAAAGACAAAAGACATAAAATACAAAAAAAAAAAAATGTCCATTGGTTGATTTCAAGGCCACGGATCAAAGACAATATTGCGTAATAACTCTTGCGACATTACCAAATGACAACAAAAACATAACAAAAACAAAATGCTGATTGCAAAGTTAATAACCTAATAAATAACCTTTGTAACAAATAATAAGAAAAATTATGCTGTGCGTCGCATCTGTGCAAGAACAGGTCATTGTTCAGCGAAATGCTGTGAATTCGGACGACCCTAACGTCAACAGCGCTGGTTTTCAACAATTACCTATGGAATGACATATTGCCGTCCCCCTGCGTGAGTTTGCAACAGCAAAAATATGTACCAAGTATATGATACATATCATTTAAGTGTACTTATCACTTTATGACCAAAATAATTATATTATTATATTAAATATTGATACAATTAGATTTTTTATATATTTGTATGAAAAGCATTTTTATAAAAACCGGCCAAGTGCGTGTCGGACCACGCACAATGAAGGGTTCCGTAGTTGGGATGAATTTATTCCAAGAACAAACTTAAGGCGGGGTTAACCCGAACGCAGTAGGCCTTCAACGCTTACCCCAGCCCCCGCAACGAGTAGCGATACGTAACAAATTACGATGCGCGGATGACGCGCACGCCAGGCGCACCGCTCATAAGTTCATGAACTCGAGTATGTAGTAAATTGGGTCACAGAATAGAGCAATGCAGTAGATCAACTTGTATTGATTAATATAAGTTTATTTTTCTATTAAGTATTTTTTAAGGTTGTAGATAGATTAGGTAGTTATTATATAAACTTAAACCTAATGAATAATAATTAAAAATAAGTATAAGTAGGTACTTATAATTATTGTGAATAAGGTGGATCTGACTGACATGAAGATCATGAATACGGGTACGATTCAAAAGTGCGCGGCGCGCGCTATTCGACTTTCGAACTTCGACTTTGATGCTTCGTGCTACAGTATAAAAAATCAAGTAGTATTTAGGCACATTTAATTTAGGAGAATTGTATTACAATTCTTGAATAACAATATCAATATTGTATTGGGGTAGGTGGGGCGTGTACTTAATTAATTTATGTATTTTTTATGGTGTTACAATAACGAGTGAGATACTATTTAATTCAAATAGACAAACTACATAAACAAAGCCGGTAATAAAAAGTTACCGAGTGCCTGCGTAATATTTCAACAAGGCTACAACGCCGTAATAAAATCTTACATTGTTTCCTAAAAATGAGACTGAAGAGAATTTTGATACGTAAAATGATTAAAAAATAAGGTTTAAAAATAATGAAAGGAGAAGTAATAAAACTATTTTTTTTTTACTTTTCTTTTATTTCTGGTATAATTTGTAATTCTATGATAAATAAGTAAAGACTTTAATATTCTTTGTAAAGAGTTCTCATTTGACCCATTTACCATCAATACCTATTCTGCACGCGCTCAGCTGAACGCTGACTTCTTTAAAAGTGCATAGTGCTTATTGTACCTTATTCATATATATATATACTTTATCTTTTTTATCGTGCTTGTTAGTGATCCTAAGATTTCTAATACTTATTATGTTTTTATCCGTGAGAACCTGTGATTGGCTGTATGTTTCATTTTCAACTGTTATCCATTTGTTATAGCTGTTGGTTCTCCTATCAATAAATAAATAAATAAATAATTAAATAGATTTGATTTATTCAAACTAATATTATACCTAGAATTATGGCCTAGTTTCCTAAAAAAAGGACAAATTATTTCAACAAATTTTTTGCTTGAAATAGTTAACTTGAGGTATAGGAAATACGACTTAAAAGAATTTAGCCAAAATCATTACATTTCACTTTTTTCTAAACCAAAGTTCTAGGCCGCAACTACTTGCACCTATTTTTAGTACATTGGGTCGTAATGTATATCGACCTAAATTTAGGTTGGGCCTTACGAGGTTAAATGCAAAAATAATTTACATTACCATAAAATAGGTAGCCCAAGTAGTAGTTAGTATTATTATATTAGTAGTACGAATTAGTATTCAAACAATCAGTTCAGCCTATCGCAGTGCATCGCTGAACATAGGCCTCCCCCAGGCTACGCCACAACATCCGGTCCTGCGCTTTCCATATCCAGTCTGTCCCAGTCACCTTTTTAAGGTCGTCGGTCCATCCAGGTGGTCTGGTCCTATACTACGCTTGCTGATACGCTACGTTAGCTAATTATATAGTATTAAAAATTAGTAAATAAAAAACAAATTACCTCCAAACAATATGCAGCTCATTGTTATATAATCAGTGATATCATTTAATATTTACATATCTTTGATCAACTAGCTATGTTTACAGTAGTCTTATTTGAAAACATTTATGCATCTTTGGTTATAAATAGTAAGGGCACTCATAAACTTATTTAGTAAGAATTACTTTGCTGAAAGAGTTAGTTGTCTGTGGTGTTAATAATTATTTGGACTTTACTAAATTTGTAAGTAGTTTCAGTTTTAATTTTGGTGAATTTATGGTGTCCAATAAAGACTTCCTAGCCTTTTCGGAACTATTTTAGAATCAGCTTGTAAACGGATGCAACTGAAAACGTAGTAGTATGTAGATATGCTGAAGTATAAATAATATCTATTTAAAAATAAACTCAGAAATAACTATTTGCCTTCCAGGACCATACACACCTATGCTGTAAGAGTATAGAGTATTGTATCCTGAATAGCAGATATAAAGGACGATGTTAAGGTTTAGTCAAATGGTTTGGATAATGCTCTCATACATTAACATAACCCAACCATATAACACGCAGTTATCCCAAATAGATTCAGATCAGGCTTACTGCACTTCATTCAACAGTTGCTGGGATTGTAAGAGGGCAGGCACTCAATGTGACTGGTGCCATGAAGTGGGATGTACGCACTACCCAAGTCTTAATTGCCCTCAAAAAGGATTACTCGACAACGCATATCACAAGAATTCTCTACTAAGATTTTGTACTGAAATTGTATCAAGTGATCCCATATTTGTACCCGCTAATATAATGAGGTTTATCAAACTGAATTTGAGAATTGACGATTTAACACTTTACAAACGAAATGTAATGTGTGAAATACACATAGGACAATCGATCGTAAGACTTAAAGGTTCATTTGGTGACAATAAATTGTACTGTGATATGACTAAATTGCGGATAAGTAGAGTATTAACTTTGGGTTACGTGAAATTGCTGTGGGGTGGTGCAGAACCATATTCCAATATGGTATTGATTGTGGTATACAATTGTGAGTTAATGGCAAGGAACTGTATGGAGTGCCAAGCTTTGGATAAGAGATTCAACTGCGGCTGGTGTGAAGAAACTTCAAAGTGCAGTTTAGTCGAGCAATGTCCAAGACAATTCGGTCACTGGGTAAACAGAAAAAGTTCATGTGGGAGATATCAAGATAAGCCCATACGCCTAATTTGAACAAGAAGAATAATAATACACGTGATGTTATAATGTATTCGTAGAGGAACATGACGATTTATTAATTTCGTTTACTTACTTCGTTTTTGTGAATTAAATAGTTGTTTGTACAAACGACTGTGTTGATTTATTTACATCTTGTTTACATAAAAACCTTTCATGAAAATATGTGTGAAATTCTCATGAATCCAATTCGGTTGCAACAGAGTCCAGAATGCGTCGTGGCATTTCGTAATGACTACAACGCGTTGTGGTTTTTTTGCATTCATGAAAGTACTACTGATGAATTGGCGATGTGTTGTACAGACAACATATAACATGACGCCTGTATTCACCAAAGGGTTGGGCAGAGGTGTCCCTAATAGTACACACAAGTTTTGCCAAGGTTTAAGTTCCATATAAAAGGGGGCGAGCCTATTGCCATGTGTTGCGATAGTAAATAATAAATAATTTATTTTCCAAAATGTACAAAGTAATTATGCGCAGCATTTACAGCGTATGATAAGTCATACGCTGAACGCGTACAGAACTTTGATCAATGACCCCCATGCTAGGTGGAACCTGTGTTACAGGATTACAGGTAAGTAAGTAGTACTTATTTTTAGGGGTACAATTATGTGTTTAATTCTTGTGAGAAAAAGATGTGCTGAGTGCGTGTGTGAGTGTGAATGTGAGGGTGTGTGTGTGTGTGTGTCGCGGTAAGTTTATAGAGTGGTCATGTATATTGCGATTTTAATAGGTCTTCTATTTTACTGTAGTCAAGATTAAAATATATTCTTTGATTAAAGATTTTCAATGAAATGTGTTAAGTGAATGTATATTGAAAATCTGGTTCAATTTATTATAAGTAAGGGCGCTTAGAAATGGGTATTGTCGTTTAGCAAAAAGTCGTGTGCGTGGTTTTTGTAGGATATGGGGGTACTGGTCTTCTTCCTGCTGTGGAAGGATTACTGATGTTTAATGGCAATTTTGATGTGTTGTGTTCGCGGGAATTATCTTATAGAACTGAGCAGTGGTGTGCTTGCGTTATACAACACACTTTCTGGCTCGTATACCCAACAACGCCACGTCACGAATTTTGCATAGGTACTTGACAATTTGAAGAGACCACAACGCGTTGCGGACTCTTATCTATCGATCAATGATTTTTTTCAGTCTTTGAGTCTAAAATACTCGTGAATATGTACAACCGAGCACACACATCACTATTGATCAAAAAACATCAGTAGGTATCAAAAAACCCGTCACGAGAAGCTATTAATTTTGTAAACAAAGAAATTCTACTAAATTACTTAGCGAAACAAATAATTCCAATTTCAATCAACTCAAAGTAACATACGTGTAATACGAAACTAACGAGCAATTTGACTTGGTCGGGTTATATTTTAGCGATATAAAGCGCTGTCCTCTAATGTTTTATGGTACTGAACGCGTTTGAATTCCAGTAGTATAACTTAGTAGAAGATATTTATTTACAAAATTTATAGCTTCTCGTGACGGGGAGTTTATTTTCAGTTCTAATCACGGAGGTTTTGATCCTCAAATAAAACCTGCAAGTATAACTTTTTGGATAAACCACCGATGTGGAAGACATTAATTTTACAGCAAATGCACTATGTCTTCGGGATGTTTCCAATTTACACAAACCTACCGTAAATCTGTGGATGCTTTTGTCCCTAATTTTAAATATTACAGCCCGAAGTATCGCTCCAAGAACATATACTTTATGGGTTGAATGATTTATTTTGTTTAAAAGTCTTTGCGATAATCGGATAAATAAGAATTGGAGCATTTCACTAACTTTTTATCGAAGTTTTTGGATCGGCCCTGGTTCTGAGATGATTATCAAGTTGGTTTTTGGAGTTAGCTCGGTACTTCCCCAAATTTTTCGCAAGGAAGCAGATTTATTATTAATTAGATACCTAATATTAATTAGGTACTGTTTAGATATTTTGTGAAGTATCTTGATAATATATTATCCGCAAAGTTACGCATGATTCCATAACTTAACACTTAACCAAATAAGAAAATTAACCAAATAAAATTATATTGTTTTGTTTCTATTTATGTACTATGTCACCATATAATTATGAACTTCGTTAGTTTATAATCTGTCGGTATTATTTCCGTTAGATTAATATAAATAATAATAATACCAGCCTGTTAATGTCCCACTGCAGGGCAAAGGCCTCTTCTCATACAGAGAAGGCACGAGCATTGATCACCACGCTTGCTCAAGACGGGTTGGTGATTTCAGACTTATATTAAATATAAAGTTCAGGTTTCCTCACGATGTTTTCTTTATAAATTGTCAAAAAATAGTGATCTGTCAAACACTATTTACAATTTAACGCTTTATTTTTCATAGTTTATATTCTATACATGGGAAACCGACAAATTGTGAACTGCAGTGCTATTCTGTAACCATCTCTCCGTGAAAACTTAGGTGAAGTGAGCGTGGAGTGAGCTGTCATTCCACAGGGATTGACACTATTGACAGCTCACTTCACCCAAGTTTTCACGGTGAGATATTTACAGAATAGCATGGCTGGTATCAAACTTGCTTGCGACGTAACGCACCTTGCACTAATACTAAATAGCATGCCTCGCTACGAGCAACTTGGAAGTAGCGCTTGCCGGCCGTTGCCGCGGCACTGCTCGCTTCGCTCGCTCGGCTCACGCGCGGTTGGTTGGTTTCTAACCAAACCTAACCCATTTCACCTAGTTCACAATTATGACGATTTATAATCTAACGAAAATAATTCCGATAGATTATAAACTAATAGTTCTCAGAAACTTACGATGACAGCTATAAGTAAATCTATACCCAGAATACCCCGGACCCAGGATTTTGTAATTTTATATATTTAAAAGAGTTTCCTTTGAATTTCTTGCCCGTTCTTCTCCATAAAGATCTACGTTTTGGAATGGGCAACTAGCTTCAACTTTCTGACTAACTGACCGACTATTTGACAATTCAAAAGTGTCTGTAAATAGTTTAATTGAAATAAATGCTTTGAGTTTGAGTATATCTAATATTTATCGATGTATTTAAATAATAATATTTATTAATGAATAAAAACAGCTTTCACGCCTATTTTTTTGCAGTATTGCACACAAAAACAGGTACCTAAAGCTTGTACTAAATCAAATAAAAACACAAAAACGGAAATGTATAAACAGCAAAGGTATCCCGGTATTGAACCTTTTATCATAATGAGAATAGCGCCAATACCCGTAGGCTGAACACTTTTCTATCTGTGCCGAAACAAGATCTAGTAAAGCGGGAAAATTGAACAGATGCTACAGAAACGAGCGCCTCACCAGGTTACATTACTATTGGCAAAAGAAAGAAGTAGTTGGAATAGCTAAACTATTGATGCGGCATCTTTATACTTAGTGACTTCATCGTTTCGTCAAGTTTGTAACTATGCTGTAGCTGAAACAATTCCAGTGTATTATACAATGAGTAGGCAAAAGTGCATTTTTTTTTGTATTATTCGTACCGTGTTCGATTTTCATTGTTTAAAATTCAAAAGTCATTTATTCAAACTAGGCTGATAATCAGCACTTTTCGAACGTCAAAATTACATAAGACAGTCCCCCAAAACGCCCACCCTTCACCACTTCCTAGTGCGTTAGCTGGGAAGAAGAAGTGGCGCAACAAACTCCCCAGCAGCACAGCTGTGCTTGTTCAGTTAGAAAGAAAAAAAAATGACTCTATATAATAGTATTCAACATAATTAACCTAATTTAAATTATTATCCATATGTTAGCTAGCACACGCCAATATACCAAACAAAATCATCGAGAACTATGCTCAGGCAGAAATAAAAACTTAATTACCTTTTTAAAAACAGGTACAAAAAATGGAGAGCAAGAAACTACAGACTGTATGAAAGATACCATATGATTATTTTTTTAATGTTAAAAGAAAAGCTTATAAGTGCACTGACACTTATACGCTTTTTTTCCAAAACACACTCAATTTTGGTGTTGAACTTTACTAAAAAGAAAAATAATTTGCCTCCTCCAGATTTCTCAAATCAAATAAGTACTATCGACTACACGGCATAAACGTCTGGACATTGATTTCTGCAAATTGGTTCCGTAAGTGTATTGCCTTGTAAAAATCCTTTGCACTGAGTGGATGAGCAGAGAAAAGAACTTAAGTGGCCTAACAAGTTTAAATGATGTTTTGAACACTTGCCACCATGCAAATCTTATCTACCACCAGATGGACTGTCGAATGACACTGTAATGGTAGGTGGGGTGTCCATTTCACCAAAAATTCATTTCCTAATTTTCACTTGACAAGTAACGATTGGCAAAAACATGATTTCTTATTTCGTCATTATACAACAACAAGTTTGCCAAATAATTCACTTAAAAATGCAATAAAGAATTGAGAAATGAGAAAAAAAAAAAAATCTGATAAACTTTTTTTTAATAACCTATTATTTGACAAACGATTCATTTTTAGGGTTCCGTAGTAAACAAGGAACCCTTATAGTTTCACCAAGTCATGTGGTAAAATAAAATCAAGAAAAATATATTTATTTAGGTTACCTCCCTTACACGTAAAGTGGTTAGACCACCTGTCTAAGAGCCAGAGGTCCCGGGTTCGATTCCCAACGGAGGCAAAATTTTCTGCTCGGTTTGGTTGGTGGTAGGGCTTGTTCTAAATCCGCTTGGCTAGCTACCACCAACTTATCTAAGTCTGTCGCCATAACAAAAATTTTTACAGCATTGTTGTGTTGCGGCAGTTAGAGGCAAGATAGCCAGTTCATCTGTGGTTGAGGATTTTGGGTGCAGCTCGCTTCTACCTTCGGCCTGATCATCAATTACCATCAGGTGAGATGAAGGATGAACTTTTATTGTTTATTAACCATACTAAGATTAAATATCACTTGCTCGTCATAAAACAACAAGGTATATTTGTTTATGTGACAGTTACATATAGTTTCAACCTTATTAACTGGGAATTGTTGTCAAAAGTGGTGAAGGAATTACGAGGTCGACTAAACTTGAAATAAATAAACGCTTCACCTATAAAGTAGGTATAAACTCACGACTAATCCTCTTATATTATACAAGTGCATACGAAAATGCACCCTCACGCAACATTAGCCGTTTCCCATTATGGTATTATCATCCCTTCACATCCCCTATTCTCTATTATTCGGAAAGAGTGAAAACATACAGGAAGTGAAGTGAGTTCGGCAACGCAACGACTTTTTTTCTAAATAATTACCTACTTCATTAGGCCACGATAGCAAACGAGCAGACGGCTCACTCTTTAAGTAAAGTTGTCGCCAAAACCCATGGTCATCTGATTTTTCAGAAGCATCTCAATTACTAGGTATTACCGGGCACTAGACCAGTAACAAATATAACGCTAATACGCTTTTAAAATTATTTACGGCATGTTAAGGTGCTCCCTCACCGGGAGCATTCGCCTGTAATGTAACGTTACAGATTCGATTTTGACCATTACATTAAAATACTGGCTCCCTGACTGACGAGCATTCGCTTGTAATGCAATGTTTCAGATTCGATTTTGAACATGAAGTTGCATACATTACTGCTTTCTTGACTGACGAGCATTCGCCTGTAATGTAACATTTAAGATTAATATATTACAGACATTGCGCACTGTAATGTTCGTTTCTACTCCCTCCTTAAGAAGCAAAATATTACAATCAAAAGAACGAAAATGAGCAAGTTCTCCATGATAGAAAACAGCTCATTTATTCCAATCAAATAATTTCATACCACATTCCATACCATCAGTCCTGTCAAAAAATCATTTCTGAGCAATGGTATTCAACAGTAATTAAGTTAAAAAGTCTTGTTATGTTTCTGTTGCTTTATAACCAGTCACTAGAATAGTTCCGAGCACTTAATAAAAAAAAAACATAAACAATAAACAAAACAAACATAAACAAACAACAAACAAAAAAAATAAACATTATTCTTTCTTTCTTTCTTTTCTTTTTCTTTCGTAATAAATAGATTCCCACAACCAAAGTGAAACCGTAAACGCTGCGGTATCGCCCCAAAAATATTCATCAGTATATTTCCAACAAAGGGTGGAAGGAAATCGTTTATAAATAAACACATTAGTGTGAAAGCCGGATTTTGACGGTGTTAACAACAACAATAGTATTGGAGATTCATCGCGCGACGCAATACATTCTAATAGCTGCTTAATACATTCTAATAGTACATGAATTTATGGGCATGTTACTATGGAGTTATGAATATTCGATTGGATATCGATTCAGACGATACTCGTCTATAATATAGAATGTAATGCGTTAACACTGTTCGTGTATTGATTGAGTTGTTAATATCAATGATGCAGAATTGCTGATGTACGACGTATTTTGACAACTGAAAGACGAAATACAGTCCTTTCATAGTTAATTAACCTCTGACAGTAACAACGCAACAGAAACCTTATTGTAACGAGATCATCCGGTCGATTCTGTAAAAATATGACTGTGAAACTTAGGTGAAGTGAGTGTGAAGTGAGCTGTCAATTGTGTTAATCCCTAGCATCCTGCCGGTCGATTTGTGACAGTGACAGCTCACTTCACGAGAAATATCCCTCAGGCATGCCGGTTTCCTCACGATGTTTTTCTCTATCGTTTTTGAAGCAAGTGGTAATTATAAAATACGCACATGATTACGAAAATTCAGAGGTGCGTGCCTTGGGTTCGAACTCGAGACCTATGACTTCGCGGTCTGACGGTCACGCCACTAAGCTATCACTGCTGCTAAGATCACTGTGCTTTTGATGGACTTGTCAGTGGCAGCAACTTAACAGTAACCTTAATCTAAGGACATTAAAGATTACTGTGAATTGACAGTGACGCAAAATCAGAGGTAAAATAACTGTGAACGGACTGTACCAGATATCTTGTGTTTTATTTCAGTGTTGTCTCTTGTAAAAGAGAGCAGAGGGCCGAGACAAGCGGCAATCGTTTCAAACGTATTTCTATAACGACTTTCGACAACATCGACATTAGCTTTTTGGTAGGCTATGTTAATGCAATACAAATTTTTGACTATGCTATCATCGTTATCGCTGATAGAATGCCACTTTGTCGAACAAACAAATAAATAAACAAACTCACGATCGCATTTATAATATTAGTTAGGATCATTCAAAATTCAAAATTCAAAAGTCTTTTATTCAAACTAGGCTGAGAATCAGAATTTTTGGAACATCACATTTACATAAGACAGTCCCCCAAAAACGCCCACCCTTCACCACTTCTTAGTGCTTAAGCTGGGAAGAAGAAGTGGCGCAACAAACTCCCCAGCAGCACTGCTGTCTGTTCAGTTAAAAAACCTTGATTCTGTAAAATAGTACATATGTAAAAATAATTTACATTACCACAAATTGCAATACAACTCATAAAATAAAAATATTTTAATGAGTAGATAGATAGGATTATAAAATAAAACAGACCAAGCTTATCACATTAATTGCACATCCCAAATAATTTATTTATCATCTTGGAGTACATTTAAAATCAAAAAGAATTTTAACTAACTCTGAAGCCAAACTAATATTGACATACTTGTACAAACGCAAGCCCACGAATGAAGATATTTGAGGCTTGATATGGCCTTTGAGCAAACATCGGGAGATAGGATTGGATCAAATATTTGTCCAACACGAAGCCATGCAAATGTGAATGTTGGGTAATCTGTGCTTGTGAGTTTGTGTTTAACCCATTCGGTGGAGTTTCTACAGATTTCCTCGCCACTCCAATTACAAAGCAAGCAAGGGGCAAGTCTCGATAGTTAACATTTACTCACTTGATATAAAACGAATATAGAATGATAAGGCTGATTGATATTAATGTTCACTGTGCCATTACTTAGGGAATCATTTGTACCGTATTTAAGGCTCCGTGCACGAAAAAAGTCCTATTTCGTCAATAACTTATGTAATTGTAAGAAAGCTTGCAATAATTGAAACATTAAGTCTGAGTAAGTATAAAAATACAGTTTTAGTGGTGCCAATTAAGTCATCAGTCACAGCACCTGTTAATAGTTGCATCACTTTTGCGCTCTCCTTTCCAGACCATGCTTAGGGGAATGCATAATATGTCTGAAAAGCTGAGGGCATGCTTCTGGCATATTGTAGATAGCCGCTTGGTGATGTTGAACTCACTGAGCTCAGCTTAAACTAAAGAACTAAACTGAACTATGAGTTTGTCAATAAGAATGCACATTTTATATGTTACACATACACGATATACCCAAGCATGTGGCTAAGCGTAGGCTGAGACGCAAGCAGCGCAGGGCAGAGCAGATTTTGTAAACATGAACGTACTGACAGCTGCGTACGCTGCGGCGCAGGCACGTGCTACGCAGACATGTGTCTGTCCTGCTCTGCGTCTCGTTGTAGTGCCGGTACAGATTTCTGCGCGACGCGTGCAGGTCGTCACTTGTTTTTTTTCACTGATTCATAATTTTGTTTTAATGAAAGATTGTTTGTGCTACATAGGACGCGAATGTGTCTGTTTAGCTGCATCGCAGCATGCGCTCGCGGCCTATGTCTGCCTCGCATGCCCTATCCGGCAAAATCTGTACTGTGCTGTGCTGCATCACCAGCGTCTGAGCATACGCTGAGCTTTAATCTTCAAGTCAGTAATGCATAATCTAAACCAGCTGCAGGTAAGAGGAACCTGGATACAACATGCCGTTATTCCACAAAGAAAAATAAAAATAGAAAACCAGAGGATGAGATTATGAAAATTTCCAATTGCGGTGTTTTCAAAACACCTGTGTCACTTCATACCTTACATTCAGAGCGCGATGCGATACAAAATGAATATTTGGCGGCAATTCCTATGCAGCTGCCAATTTCAACTAGGAAATTCGTGAAAAAGCCGTTCCTTCAAAAATGTTATGCAATTTTGTAGGAAATTGCCGAGATGCGGAGTTATTTTCCACAATTATACGAGTTTCGAAGTTGTAATGACATTAATTTGTTTAATTTTCTGAGTGATTTATGTTGGTTGATCTAATAATGAGATATTGGGTTTACTTTTTAAGTAATTTTATGTTTACGTCAATGCGGAAGTCAAGGGTAATAAAACTGATAGGTACTGAAAATATAATATTTTTTCTTTGTCTGAATGTAATTTTCGAACAGGGTAAACGAAACTCTTCTAGAATATTTTACGTAATTTTCAGTAATGATTTATGATCATTCACCATTTAGTAAAATATGTATGAAATGAAATTGTTTATTCTGTTTAAAGGATATTGGAATAACTTTTACACATCACATTGAAAAAAAACAAAAGCTAGCTGGAGTCGACATTTCTTATTGGACTATCCCTGAGGAGAAATGGCGAAACATACTCAAGGTTCAAAGCCTCTTTAAAAGTCCAGAACAATAAGAATAAGAAGAACACGTAGATTAGTGTCTAAAATGGTTTTTGAGTGTTCTAAATAAATATAAAATCATTATTGCAAAAAAAAATTACACGGGGTTTACATTGGCCCCAAACTAGGCAAGCCTGTATCTTGGACACCAGGTTTGCCAGTTAAACATTGATCCTATAAACATGTTTGGTAAATAATGCTTTTATTTACCGTACATGTTATCTTCATATTACCTATTTAAAGCTCTAAATAAAAATCTAAGAATCAAAACTGAAATTAAAGAAAACATAACAAACGAATAAAACGAAAATAATAATAATAAAACTAGTTATTGACATAACGGTCCCGCATGACGGGAACCTCGTGAAAGCCGAGAAAGATAAACAAATCAAGTATCTTGACTTGGCTCGCGAGGTTGTCGACATGTGGGATGTGGACTCAGCGATCATTGTGCCGATAGTCGTATCAGCCAATGGCTTAATTGCCAAGAGCCTCGACCAACACCTAAGGAGGCTCTCGTTGGGCAGCTGATTCAAGGGCTTGATTCAGAAAGCGGTACTCCTAGACACGGCTCGCATTGTCAGGAGGTTCCTCTCTCTGGAGCCCTGACCGCCGGTAGCTTGGACCCTGTTCCCAATACCGGTGGGCTACTATTTTTTATATTTTTAAATGTTTCTATATTTTTTTATATTCTACTAAAAACAATATGCGATATCATGTGAATGAGTGTAAGTGTAAGTATGTGATCATATGTTGTGAATGAGTGTAAGTGCAGTGTGATGGTGATGGGATGCGGCGATTTCAGTTATAAAACAACCTAGATTTATTTTAGTATCAAACACCCGTTTTTATCGACTAAGAAAACTGATTCTCTACAAGTAAATACCCATTACAATTTTCTATTAGCGATTAACTAATAATGCTAAACATTTAACTCCAAAAGCAATCAGGTCTAGCACAAATATAAAATCCATCTTAACCGTTTCGCTACATTTACCGCAGCACGAGGTTCAGAGTTCCCTTAAACCAATTAAAAATCCAATATTCTTTCACTTCAGCTCCTATATATTTTCACTAGAGAACTTATAGTTTTAAGAATGTTCGCTGAAATAATTGGGTACCTATTATTTGACACTTAAAAGAATGGAATTACCACTTCAAGCACTTGTGAGTTTTCTTGGAATTCTTTGGCGCTTTAATGAATTTCTAGGTTGGGCTACGAAAACAGCATTTCCAGCATGGGCATTAAAACATTTCGTTTAGATGCGAAGTGTAAAAGTCTTCAAAAAGAGGACTGGTAAATAAAGTGTGTAAGCATCTATCGATGACCATGTTTGGATAGATAAGACAAAAATGATCGATTGAAAGTGTATTCCCAGTTTAAGCGTTCGTGTTGGTTGTGAAAATTCAATTTCGAGCTAAGTGATAAAGGTCCTTTATCACTTTCGTACATTTTGTATGAACCAGCGCACACGTGGGCCGAATCGCACTTTTTTGTATGAAAATGGGTTATGTTGCGGCCCGTTGCGACAGTAATATGCGCTTGGCTTTAGCAGGTGTATCAGATGATATCCAACCATATTATCTTATAAGAAATGCTCAATTCTAAAAGTATTTTCGGTAAAACTATATCTTATGGTAAAAAAAAACAGTTTTCGTGGCTTAACACCGAAAATGGAGATAGTTAATATCTTCTTGGTGGCCGGCAACCACTGCGCCCGAAGCGCTATAACGTTATTCTAATTTTTTATTATTTTTAAACGTAGAACCTTCACTTCCTCAAGACATAAGTAGGATATAACGCACTCCTATTTTAAATTAAAATTGACTTTTCATTTTGTGCGATTTCTTACCTTTTTTTTTTACTTTTACTGACTAAAACCCACCCGTGTTCCTTCCGTTGCCTGTGTGCCGGGGTCGCGATATCCCTTTCGGACAAACTCGCAACCCCGGCAGGCTTTGGCCCTTCCGGACCCCGTCAGTTGGTGCTGACATCTCTTTGAGGCGCGCGTGGAACACAACGCGCCGTCGTTCTTGGCCTGGTCCCTATCGGACGGCGAGCTACCCATTGCTCACCGTCCGTAAGCCCGCGCCTACGGTGGCCGGAAGTTAGCTCGCGACTCCCGACGCCCGGGGCGTCTCCTGCGGGCGATTTCTTACCTAACATAAAAAAAAAGATAAAACTTGACTGTTGCTTCCTGAATTACGTAAAAGTGTTTTTATAGATATAAGTGGTTTGGTTTCATAAGGCAGATAGAAGACAAGACCTGGTTGAGGCTCGCACTGACCAGGGAAACGTGGCACAAAAGGGCATAACATAAATCTTATGCAGTCGGAGGCAATATAGGTCATTATTGTTAAATTTAAGAAGAAACCTTCGACTGCACGAGGTTTATATATCAAACAGGTCATCTTGTTTCCATTTCTTTTTTAATTTCACTTTTGACGCAGTCGCGTTTTTGATATTTGAATTTCCTTTTTTATTTTACACTTTTTCCAACATAGATAATTTGTCTACATTTTTGTAATCACTTTTTAAAGCCACGTAGGGTTCTTTTTTTAAACTTACCTTTTGACGCCAAAAATCCGCCATTTTGATTTGTTAAAATTTTAATATACCCAGTGACACTAGCGCGACGAATGTAACGACATATAACTAATCAAAATCGGTTCTTCTGTTTAGTAGTAACGAGGGAATATAGAGACGGATACATATACATACATACAGGTCAAACCTTAGGGTTTGTGTGAGCCCCGAGTGTGACGGAACCACAAAAGGAGGGTTTAGACCCTCCTTTTGTGGTTCCGTCACACTCGGGGAAAAATGGAGCAGGTCTATTCAGCAGTGAGGCAGATAATTATGATAAATGTGGTTTCGTTATCAGAAGTTTGTCTATCCGTCCCTATGTAAACTTTTATATGAAGAACTTATTATGGTTGTACTTGGCTTTGTGAAAAAATTTACAGCAGTAGTATATATAACGAGGTTAAAAGGAAAACTATCATAGCTAAGTAGGCTTTACTGGTTAAAATTAATAAAGAGTATTCTATTCTATTGAAACCCAAAATTCAATAGAACTCAAAGCAATTTATTTCAAACTAGCTTCTGCCCGCGACTTCACGTGGAAGTCGTAAGACACCACAATATACTACGATAACAGCCACATTTTTATAAAACTTCTCTGTATACTACGTACGTTTCTAGTTTTGTTGTGGAACGACCTTCAGCTGGATGATGTGCGCCGGAAGTCCACTTACCGTTAGTGAATTCAGAAATTCTACGGGCGTGTGGCACCATCTTGCTCCACAATAGTGTTAACCGATGGATGTGTATATCACTTGGCTCCCTTCAATTTGCAAGAGAATACTGATCGCTGCAGCTTGATCGTTTTTGGACATTAAAATGGCCCGTTCACACACCCAAGAATTCTCTTGATGTCCCCATACACTAGACGAAAGAGGGAATTACCTGGTAAAGTGCCTTCACCAATTTAATTTTTTTTCGATGTTCTTAATTGGAGTTTTTGGAAATGTGAATTCCCGCCAAGCCGAGCTTGCATAATGATTGTCAAGCGCAGTCTATCAACTCGCGACCCTAGAGTTGACCTTTTCAACGAGGTATTCACTTAATTCATGCAGTTAATAAAGTTAAAATAATACCAAAATTAAATTAAGTATTTATTTATTTATTAAAGGCAAACCAACAGCTTCTGTATACAGCATTACATAAGAATAATAGTAAAAAAGCATGAGACTTAAACAGTCGCCAATAATAGGTCGACCAACATTCTTAGTAACTAAAATAACACTTAATTGTTATTAGCTGTTAAAATCTTGATAAGGGAAAACTTAATTACGACATAAAATTACATAAAATTACAAATAATCAAATTAAAGTTAAAAAGAAAACACAACTAAGAAAACTATTAAAGGCACGAATATTGGGTACAGTAGGAGCTAACGAGATCAAAATGACTACAAACTTAAAATAAAATAAAATCAAAAATCAAATTCAAAACAAAATTTAGGTCAACTCTAGGGTTGACCTTTTCAACGAGGTATTCACTTAATTCATGCAGTTAATAAAGTTAAAATAATACCAAAATTAAATTAAGTATTTATTTATTTATTAAAGGCAAACCAACAGCTTCTGTATACAGCATTACATAAGAATAATAGTAAAAAAGCATGAGACTTATACAGTCGCCAATAATAGGTCGACCAACATTCTTAGTAACTAAAATAACACTTAATTGTTATTAGCTGTTAAAATCTTGATAAGGGAAAACTTAATTACGACATAAAATTACATAAAATTACAAATAATCAAATTAAAGTTAAAAAGAAAACACAACTAAGAAAACTATTAAAGGCACGAATATTGGGTACAGTAGGAGCTAACGAGATCAAAATGACTACAAACTTAAAATAAAATAAAATCAAAAATCAAATTCAAAACAAAATTTAAATAGAAACTAAACAAGACAAAATAATCACAGTTATCAGAAAATTATGACATAATTTTTTTCATGTATTTCATGCATATTCGTTTTTGTGACATTGAACTACTACTATTTATTTACAGATCATACAATCCCATTTGTTAGTTACATGCACATGCACACTAGTGTTAGTACATAATAATATTCGGCAAATTTTGGTCATAATTACTAGCAATGTCAAAACCATCAATAATAATGTCAAAATCACAACCATAATGTCAAAATCATCATTAATAATAATGTCAAAATAATCATCAATAATAATAATGTCAAAATCATAACTACATATAATATCAAAATCACCATCAGTAACGTCAAAATCACTAACAAGACAATAGCCACATATGCAATAATTGACAAAGCATTACTTCAAGGCACGATTTGAAGGTAATACCTGTGTGCTGGTCCAGTGCCTGAGTGTTATACCTTCCATCCTATCAGCCACAGTGATCAAGAGGCTGTTGGTTGTTAAACGTTAAATGATTCTAGTTCAATTAACTTTCGGCCTAGTCATTTATTTAAACTGGGTGAAATAGGTTAGGTTAGAACTGTGACCAAACCCGCGCGAGCCAAGAGAGCGTAGCGAGCGCTGCCGCGGCAGCGGCCGGCAAGCGCTATTTCCAAGTTGCTCGCATAATTTTTTTCACCATTTAAATCACTTGGCTGAGTCTTGGTCAGTCATCTTCAAAGGGCTGATTTTCAATTCGCCAAGTTTTTAAATATTGAATGATTCTAGTTCAATTAACTATCGTCCTAGGCATCCAAATGGATGCGTTTGATGGAACTGCCTAGGCGTCCAATTAGCTGGCTAATTTAACCAGATGGCTGCGACATATAGATAAACCAATTACAGGCACTTTTGACTTGTCAAGGGGTTGGTCAGTCAGAAAGGTGAATCTACTTGTCCATTCAAAATCGTAGTAGGTACCTATGAAGAAGAACGGGCAAGAAACTCCACAAACTGACTATTACTAATCAAGAGCCTTTTGTAAATAAAGAAAATTTTGACACTGGAGGTTTTAACATTGAAAATATCCTTTTAATTACACGATAAATGTCCTACCAATCGTTGTTGGTTTTTTATCAATGAAATGTTTGCCATTATGGCATGGATTTTAAATAAAACGCTTTGCCATATTTATAGAGTACCCTTTTTTAAATACCGCTCCTAACATGATCCACGATAAAAGAGGATTTCACGTCCATTTACTTATGAGATTGATGGTGTCTATTTAAAAAACATATTTACTTTGCTTTTTTAGGGTTCTGTAGTCAACAAGAAACCTTTATAATTTCGCTATGTCTGTCTGTCTGTCTGTCTGTCACCTATCTATCAACTTAGGCTTAAGCTTTTATTTTAGAAAAATAATTAGTGTATACGCGGGCGTAGCCGCGGGCAACATTTATTTAGTATATATTAAAATTTGTCAACAGATATATTATACGTCCTATGCGTAAACTTGGGAAATAGTACTTACTAATACATGCTCCCCGCATTATCTAACCAAAGAGTGAAGAAAACGTATCGACAGTACTCTGATATTGGTGAACTGTAAATGATAGCCATGTGTCATCATTTATTCAGCCACCAATTTGGAAATAGGCCCGAACATAAAGTGATAGAAAACCGAATACAAATTGCCAGTAAGATACTCGATCATAGTTCTATCTTGCAAACCTCTGTGACACTGTACACCATCCCTATCAGAATTTCCTTTAGACAGGCGTCCGTCTAAATTCGACGCCTTCGTTAAATCCAGACGATATAATGCTGACGTCGATTCCACCTCATTTGCCACCAAAAGGGCTTCAAATAAATCCCTTTTTGACATTCTTTTTTTATTCCTGGCGTCTTCGTAATAATAATCCTTGGAAACAGGACAGATCGTATATTTTATCGGGGATCCAGAATCCGGACATATTGGAACTTTCTTTTGTAATGAAAGGACTGCTAATGTTACAAAGGATCTCGTGTAGGCTACTGATTCTGTGATCAACCGGCGGGTCGGCGTAATAAACCTTTTATAGGTTGACGTTTATGGTTTGAATGTGTTCTGGGTATTGGTTAGGCTGGAGTTTCCTAATTTTCTTTCTAGAAATTGACATATTTTTGTGGTGGGTACGAGAACAGCAACGGATTTGTATGTACTATATTGAACGTATGTTCAATAATCGATGCATCCTAGAATTGTAACTTGGTTCATGCCAGCGCATCCACTAATATAAAAAGCTTTTTACTTTTTCCTAATGAAATTACTAGGTTTTGTGTTATTGAATGACTTCCAAAAGTAAATGATGCGCAAAGATTTAGTGAAGGAACATTTCATTCTACTTTCATTAGTGAAATTCCTATTTTAATGAAAACACTTCACAATTTTTCACTTCACAATCTTAAGAGGTGGTACTAATTCAATGAAACTTTTCGTTGACGAAGTGCATAAAAGTGTCATTGAACTCGCCAAAGCTAAGTAATTTTGTTTTTGTATGCGGATTTAGTCGAAAAGCAAAGTTTTTAGTTTATCAACGCGTTTTTTTTGCTTTATTATTTACAAGTACCTGGGCGATCGAGCTCTGCTCTGGTAAAAATAGAGGATGCTCATTTAATAGTATAGGAAAGTTCATACCAATTCCATGCTGCCATGATAGTAGGTACTTACTAATTCCATGCTTCCATGTCATTATTCTAAGGTAGCCATCTTGTTCTAAACTTTGGGCGACCGAGCTCTGCTTGGGTGAAAATACAGAGAAAAAGTATTTTCCGAGATATGAGACCTACCTAGATAGATTTTCGCCCCCGTAAACCCCTACATTGCAACTTTTATCGAAATCGTTAGAGCCGTTTTCGAGAACGTGATTACAAATACATACAGGGTGGAATTTTTTAACCTCACCTGGAGTGAAAGTACTCTAAAACTGGAGATAGCGAATTTTTTTTGAAAGGAAACTTTTACAAAGTTTTTCGAGAATTCGCTTGACACACTCGGGAATCGAACCGGCTAAAATCCGAAAAAATAACATCCAGTACTTTTATGGCATCAATCGATAGAGTCCATCATAAGGATCAAATCTCTCTAACAAACATGATAAATTAAATGAAAGGAAAGCCATAAAATCTAAACTTATAAATTCAATGGGACAAGTTAAATAAAGCAAGCGTGTCAAGCGAATTTTCGAAAATCTTTGAATGCAGATTTGTTAAAAAGATTTGTTTGAAAAATAAAGGAATCTTTCCTTTGCGTAAAATTTGCTATCTCTTGTATTTAGAGCACTTTCCCTCTAGGTGATGTTAAAAAAATCCATTCTGTATATAGGATGGATTTTTGAGATGGAGCAGTAAGGGCAGCTACCTTAACCATAGTACTCGTAGCTACAGGAAAACGGGCTTAGGAGACTGTCCTTAACTTTTTGATCTGCATTCACAGATTTAAAAAAATTATACAGTCAGCAGGAGAATTGGCAGTTTTCACCAAAATTTTTTTTGTTGCTAATCGATCGTTTTTCTTTTAAGGATTAAAAACTCTACTGGGCCAACTGAGGTTTGAGTTCTAGAAAAGTCAGAAATCGCAAAACTCTTTTCCCATACATTTCGTAGGAAATGAGATTCCGACCTACTTTTTACGATTACAATTCCGACCTACTAGAACTCAAACCTCAGTTGGTCCAGTAGTTTTTTGATCCTCATAAGAAACTGGATCGATTGGCATCAAAAATAGTTTTGTGAAAACTGCCAATTTTCTTGCTGACTGTAATTTTTTTTCTAAATCTGTGAATGCAGATTAAAATGTCCAAAAAAATGAAGGGCAGTCTCCTAAGACCGTTTTCCTGTATCTACAATGCTTAAGGTAGCTCCCCTTACTACCCCATCTCAAAAATCCACCCGGTACCTACTCGTATATATACTCGTATATAGGTACATAAATACAAATATTGCTCGTTTAATAATATAGGATTATGGACAACTATTGTACAAACCAACGAAGAAAACTAGTGTACAAGAAATGTTAATAAAGAGACGTGGTTATAAGAAAAAAAAAAAAAAACTTTACTGTTTTTTAAGTTCGTGTGTGTTTGTGTATGTTTTTAAAAAACACATTTTCCACTCAAAATATATTTGTCCTTCAAAAACGAGCTGTTCGAGCTATTTACCAGCTAGGCCCCAGAGTTTCTCTGAGAGATTTTTTCAAAGATATTGGTATCCTCACAGTGGCATCTCAATTCATTTTCGCCAACATCTTATATATTAGGCAAAATATACATTTATACAGTAAGAACAGTGATTTTCACAATGTTAACACTAGAAATAAGGAAAAACTAAGAGTTCCTTTTCACCGGCTTCATAAGGTTCATAACTCATTTGTTGGGCTTGGTATAACCTTTTATAACAAGTTACCCTCTTCTTTGCTAGATTTGCCTTTTAATGCGTTTAAAACGAAAGTAAAATCCAACCTTTGTTCAAAGGCATACTATTCTATCAACGACTACTTAAATGATAAGAATAGTTGGTCGCTGTGATTAACTCAAGACAATTTTTATGTTCTTTCACCAGAATTAGCATACCTACTGACAGGTTATATGAGTTCATATAATTGTTTATTTTAATTTAATTTTAATTTATTGTTGACATAATCTACTCATTACAATGTTTTTTTTTAATGAGTTGTATTGCAATATGTAACTAGTGACCTCGACAATAGATCATATTATTTATTGTTATTAGTAATTAACTGTTTATTTATTTTACCTCGATGGTCCTAGTTTATCATTTATAACTTCCAGTTACAGCTTTATGTAAGCGGGCACGCCCTTTATGCCTGGAGGCTTTTATTAAGACGTTAAGTTTTGTTTACGTTTAGTTTTTATTTCTGCCCGAGTATAGTTCTCGATGATTTTGTTTGGTATATTGGCGTGTGCTAGCTAACATATGGATAATAATTTAAATTAGGTTAATTAAGTATGTTGAATACTATTATATAGAGTCATTTTTTTTCTTTCTAACTGAACAGACAGCTGTGCTGCTGGGGAGTTTGTTGCGCCACTTCTTCTTCCCAGCTAACGCACTAGGAAGTGGTGAAGGGTGGGCGTTTTGGGGGACTGTCTTATGTAATTTTGACGTTCGAAAAGTGCTGATTATCAGCCTAGTTTGAATAAATGACTTTTGAATTTGAATTTTGAATTTGAATTTGACTACTGTTTCACGTATACACCTTTCTCTCCTCTGTATTTTCAATTCACTCCAGAACAGGAATTTTCGCCAAACTTTTGATTCGATACGAAAGCTGAATTCGCGAGCAAAAATGTATAGAGCAACTAAAACGGGCTGTAACAGACTTGTGCCCATGTTCTATGTAACATGATCGACAGTTTAATTTAGTTGTCAGTTAGCGGCACGGCTTTATACAAAGTGATGTATCGGATACTAAACGTTAGTTTTGGAAATGTGAAGTGGGGTGGGAAGTGTCATATTTTCCGACGTCGCATTTTGGCTTATTTATTATTTATGGTTTGTGAAACTTGTTTCTCAGAAGGGTCAAAAGGTTTTAGCTTAATTGTCGTAATGAAAGTAAATTGTAATTCTAAGTGCGAGTGAGTGTGTCACGAAATGACGTATCCGACACAGACACGTAGACAATATTATTGCTTCAATTGTTCCAAAAACACTGCCATTTTTAAGACCATTTGACTATTGAACTTAGGTAAGTAGTAAACGTGAACATTTTTATTTCGATAATAACCTGTGTCCTATGTAGAGGGAACCTCGTACAAAAATAAACATTTTGCTATATCAATTTGATGCTACCATTAATAAAAATTCCAATCCTTTTAGCTATAATCCCGTCAATGTAGCAAACACTATAAAAGTTTAAATAACGCACGATAAAGTCTTTGTAATATCACGCTTCGTTACAAACTGAGTAACAAAATTTTAAAACTATCGTACGATAACCTATAAAATTCCATAGACTGTGACATCGGCGAATTTTATAGAAAATGGTAAAAAGTTTTTGACAAACGTTATTTGTTTAGCGCTGAAAGCAGACTTTTCATTTTATTCAATTTTTTACTCAGCGCTAGGGGAAACTAGGTTTTCATTGGAAATACACTAGGGGACGCACGTTCGCGAATTATATACCTACTATTATTTTATCAAACCCGACGGCTAAAGTATGTATATATTCGGCGGTAAGTGGTGATAAACTCGTTGAACCTTTGTATTATTTTAATGAGACTAAAACTCAAACTCAAAGCATTTCTTTACAGTAAACCAATTACAAGCACTTTTGAATTATCAATCGAGTCGGTCAGTCAGAAAGATGAAACTAGTTGCCCATTCCAAAGCATAGTTGGTTGGTACCTATGGAGTAGAACGGGCAAGGAACTCGCATGGACACTTTTAAATAAAAATATTGGTTACATCATTCAAGTTGAAATTATACGTTTGAAAACGTTTTAGAAAGACGTGTACGTTAAAAGCGATGGTAGTAAACAGTTAAAATTCGTTCCCGAACATGACGCAAGGATCACCAACATGAAGCGAACCAAATGATCGAACACATGCGTCACCATCAACGAGACATTTGAGTGAATATGACATACTCTCATCTGCCAGGGCACATTCAAGTCAATGAAAAACGTACCCAGTAAATGGTAGGTTTATAGTACAAAAATGGAAGTTATACGTCATGGTGGTACGTATTAGGAAATAATAGTTTTGTTTTATTTGACCGTATAATTAGCCTTTGTCAGAGTTACAGTTGTTATTTTTATTCAAAATCTTTTAATTTACTTTTATGAGTCAGCCCTTACCTATGCAAGCATTTAAGTGCTATTGTGTTTATTCGGTTTTCAATTAGGCCGAATAAATACAAAAAACATTAATTTACATCTGGTCTTAAAGACTTGTAGAAATATACTTTTAAGGTAGCTAGAATAATTTTGGGCAATGAACACACCCTTAAGGTAGCCCTGTATTAATTGCTCTTAGACTGGTTAAACTAAACTTTATGGTCACCCTGAATTACCGTTCGGTTGGCATACAGAATACCCAATCGCACAGACGGGCATTCATCACATATTAAGAACCTTATTATTTACTCTAGTGTGTTGAACCCTATCAAAGGCCTTGGAGATATTGTCAATTACGACAAAGGTTTCAGTGGAAGTTAACCATTAATACTGAGTGACGTATTAGGTGTGAGCGTCTAATAATACGCTATCATTCATGTATTACTTATTCACAGACGTATTCCAAGAACTTAGTGAAAATAACGATAAGTAAGAGTATCTTCAAAACGTGGGTCGCAAGTAATGAGAGATTTCTAGAGTTGTTACCAGGATTTTTTTTCCGTAAAAAAAAATCTCATTGCGTTTGAAAAAATAATATCAGGTATAGAACGAAAAAATAATTATTAATTCTGTATTTTTTTTATCGACCTAACGGTAAAAGGCTTCATTCTTGAAAAAAACCGATTCATTTGTTATTCATATGTTTTAATTTGTGTTATGTTTAACAACATTTTCTAAAAAAATAGGACCATCCACAAAATGAAAGGTGAATTTTGTATTTAACCTAATATTTTCATGACATTTGGAATGCTGCAATTATCGTACAAGAATTTGAGCCTATTCACTTGTTTTCCGCTTTCACTCTTTAATTATAACCCGACATAAGCTGACAGAAACTTTAGCAGAGAGAAGCTAATCCGACGTGACATTGACTAATATAACTTTAGGCGATGCCGTGTTATCCACCTTACTTGTTTCTTCCTTTGAACTGAATTATGAATTGCTGGTAGAAAATGAAACTGTACAGTTTGAGAAAGTGTTTATTTATTAACAAATAGTTCTAAGATGAACGTCAAGACGTAGTTATATTCTCCTAACCAACTACGCAATATACAATGCAAAAAGTACGTCCTATTATTAGTCCTCTTCACCATATGCGGTGCGAGAGACCCAGACTAATTTTCTTTCGTTTCGTGAAATCTCTGATGTCTCGCAAAGCCTAAGTGTGTACGTAGTTATAGCGGGATCTGTCAAAAATATCTCTATTTCACCCATATTTTTGACAGATCCCGCTGGTTAGCGTCACGGTGTCAAGCAATATGAAATTATTTAAGCTAATCAATGTTCAATTAATAGGAGAACTTCTAATAAATAATATGAAGATAGAACTAAGTATCTCGACCATGCAACTATCTAATATAAATATAGTAAATTAATGCAATTATGTATTCGGGGGTCGTGGGCAAATTTTGGCATAGAATAGCTAATAAATGGAATTTTAATACGTGAAATTGATTTATTCTCCGTGGTACAGACTAAAGATTTATGCAACGAGTATGGTGTCAAAATATACAGGATGTCAGGGACATCGACGCGAAAACTGATACCATGGATTTAGTACATGATTCTAAAGGGCTCATGCGTTGAAATTTTTCGTAGGTTATAAAAAAAAAAACCGGTGTTTCATAGAAAAGTGCAATACCTACGCGGTCAAAATGTATGGAACAGCTTTTGTTTTTTTTTAAATAACCGACGAAAAATTTCACCGCATGGGCCACCCCATGCGGTGAAATTTTTCAGGTTCAGACTCATGTACCTACTGAATCCATGGTAACAGGCTTTGCGTCGATATCCCTGCCACCTTGTATGTATCAGCAAAAACGGTTTCCTTGTGGTTTCCGGACAAAGGTTAATTATGGAACTCGTAAAGACTAATTCAAAACCGTATGAAGAATGATCATTGGTCAGTCTCCGTTTTTTAAAGAAAACAAATCAACACGTTTCAAGTTAACGAACGAATTTACGATTAACAATGAGGAAAAACAAACAGTAAATTGAAACAAAACACTCGACGAAATCTTTCTTCACAAGAGTCTATTAAAAGTCGCAGCTGTGAATGTAAAAAAATCCTGCAATATTAAAAGTTCAGATGATAAAATGTAATAATTTTATGAATCCTTGGAGGATATAATATTAAATGCGGCAAAAGATGCGTTGGTAGGTACTTTCTGCTGTTGTTTATATCCATTTTTTTTAATCTTCCAGGATTACCTTTTTCTTGGCGTAATTGTGACCTCGGGCTTCTATGTACAAAAAATTACAAAAACCGAGTAACTTTTGTCCCACTCGTACATCATTTCCATGACACTCCTCTACCACTTTTGAGACCGCAACACTAGAGAGGCAATTTATTTCAAAATCATCTTTTTACCGGGTTCCGTACCTGAAAAAGGAAAAAACGGAACCCTTATAGGATCACTCGTGTGTCTGTCTGTCTGTCCATCCGTGTGTCACAACCGATATTCTCTGAATCTAAGGACCGATTAGTTGAAATTTGATACACATATGAATTTCTCGGACCAAACATGGACGTGTAACGTAAATAAATTAATTTAGAATATGGGGGTCACTTTTCGGGGGCAAATTGAGAAATAATAATAAAAAGATTTGCAAACTGTTCTGTGTGACATATCAAATGAAAGGGCTTGTTGTGAGGATCTTAATTTTTTTTTGTCATGATATTTAAGAAAATAGATGAAAATTAACCATTCCCCCTTATCTCCGAAACAATTGAGCCTAACATTTTGAAAAAATGCAGTACACAAAATACCTATAAGAAGTCTATGTTCTTAAAATAATATGGTAAATCTTACAATATTGTGCGTACAAATTTACATTTGCAGTTAGAATGTATGGGAGAACATGTTTATAAACTTGTAATGTTAAGTTTGTCCTTGATATAAATTCATCCCAACTACGGAACCCTTAATTATGCGTGGTCCGACAAGCACTTGGCTGGTTTTCACATAGACCAAATTACTATTGAAATATCCTTTCCTTTTGTTTAAGCTGAAGTAGAGCTTACATCATACTTACAAATGTATTCTTGTCAAATCAAAATCTGGATTTTGTTCAACCTCAATAACGTATCATCAACAAGCATCAAACCTAGCTTAATTCTACTATCCGTCCGTAATAGTTTTTAAAGTACAAGGATCATAAGGCCTTCCTTGTATGTATCTCAACATCAGTGTAAGTGCCCTTAACGACGGTAATATCCCTCCGACATTACCCTTTATCCCAGCAGTGTCCGGATATGAAACTTTTCATAACCACTTACGTAAGTATTTAGAGAAGACCCAGTTAATTATTTAAACATAATGTTTGACCTCTGAACGTAGTCCACGACTGTAGGGAACTTTAATTATCTCGATTCCAACCCTCGTTTTAACGATCCCCAAGTGCGTAATTGCTTACGTAAGGGTGGGGAATGCGAACGTAGAGTGACTGAAAAAGGCTAGTTTTCGGAATTAAGTATAGAGTAGAGAAGGTAGCGTGTTAGTATATGTTTGTTTTATTATTTGCCAGGATCTTTAATATTTTTTTTATCATTTTAAAATTAAAACGTTTAAAGATACTTAAGAAAATAGATGAAAATTAACCATTCCCCCTTATCTCCGAAACTATTGAGCCTAACATTTTGAAAAAAATGCAGACATACGGACACAAAAAACCTATAAGAAGTCTATGCTCTTAAAATAACATGGTAAATCTCGCAATATCGTGCGTACAAACTTACTTTTGCAGTTGGAATCTATGGGAGAAAATGTTTTTCAACTACAATGTTAAGTTTGTTCTTGTTATAAATTCATCCCAACTACGGAACCCTTCATTGTGCGTGGTCCGACACGCATTTGGCCGGTTTTTTTGGAAAGAAGTTCCTTAACATGCCCATGCCATGCCATGTTCCTTGTTTTCCTTGGAATGCGGTAGAAGTTGACTGGAAATTGTCACGTAAGGAAAAAACGTTATAGCCTCCATGTTACTTTCTCTCTCTCTGTCTCTTTCTATTATATACAAGTGTATGTGTGTGCGTGCGAGTATCGCAAAGACAAAGTCAAAGTCGTAAGGCACTTTTGAACGTCAAAATTTCAAAAAAAATTGAATTGATTCTAGTCGCTCCTTCCAAAAGGTATTTTTCGTATGGAGAAGAATGGCCGAGTAACTTCATCGTTACTTTTTTTAAATGTTTCATATAGGTACATTAGTTCTATAATTATATTTGAAGATTTTGCACCTAGAATATAATTACTATACCACAACAAATAAAAATAATTAAATAGTAACTTCGTGTAAGGAACTTCGTTTCTGACGGGGTCCCCCGACCGCAAGCGCATTTTTTCATGTATCACGATTTTGCGCTACTTCTTATCAATGTTGACATTCTAATTGTTTCGCCATCTCTTTCGTGGTCTACCGCAGCCCGGTCTTATTAGTGTGGGGTATAGTCTTAAATTCTCCATCTTTTACACAAAAAAAAAAAAAAAAAATATGATATTGTAATACAGAGGTGTTACTTCATTCTAAACTCGCCAAACTTTTACGTTTGATGGCGAGAAGCGCTCTTTTAAATAACAATGCACCACCTTACGCACATACTTACTACTTATATATTAACATTAAATCTATCCGTATTTTCATTGATCTATCAAATCTGTCTGTATTTTCATTGATCTTCCTTCTTCCTTATATTAAACTCTTTTTCTTGTCACGTGCCCCTCATTCCTTCGCATCACATTTTATGCGAAGACAATCGGCCAATACCGCAATTAATGTAGCCTCGTATTGTGCTCATACAAAATGTACCTAATACAAATGGTACAGTCGATACGTTATGTCTCATAATCATTGATAGGAATAGGTAGTGCCTATTTGCCTAAACTTCGAAGAACAGAGACGAGACTTCCTTAGGACTACATTTTCAAAAATTCGAGACAACACTTTTAAATACATTATAAAAATATGTTATTTGGAATAAGTAATTCATATTTACCTAAAGTTTGCGACTAGACATAACATAATAAATAACATTCACAGTCGTTACAACCATAAAATTTTCTGAATTTTTTTTTTGGAGGACATTTTGTAAATGACTTGTTGGTCTTAATACTATGAATCACAATGTTTTTATAAGGAACCGTACACGTTTCGAAGTAAATATCTTCTTTCTAGCTCACTCTCGGCTACGTTTAATGAGGTTTCTAAAGTTCAAATGTACAATTGAAAAAAAAAAGACATTTTGTCTTTAAAATAATAAAACGGTAATTTTTATAATTTTATCATTCTCTATAGTAGGACGAAATAGGCACTACCTATTCCTATCACTGCTCATAATACGTACTGTCGTAATAAAGTCTATGAACCTTCCAGTCAATTCACTGGTCTATGGTCGCTAGCCAATTCTACATGATTAATGTTAATGAATGTCTTAGTTTGTTGATCAACTTGTTTAGTAGGCAAGCAACTGCTGTGAAATTGATTAATGAGTTTTAAGCACTATATTAACGATCTACTTAGCTTCGATTAGCTTTAATTTTTTGCTTCAAAAACTTCAATAGAAAAGTCTTAGTCAGTAGAGGTCAATTTTTTGTCGATTTTATTGAATGACGTAATAATGATTCTCCATTGATAGTTGAAATCACAATAGAAATCAAATTCTATTACGCAATTATATTTCCCAAACTTCCAAAATTACCCGATATCAATCACGTTTAACAAAGCAGGAATTTTCCCAACACACTGTCACCGAGAGCGACGATATTTCAAACAGGACAATAGGTCCAATAATGTCCAGGCCTCCTGATCACGCCTCTTCGGACTTTGGATAGTGGAAACCCAGCCATTATTCCAAAACCCATAACTGCTCCTGACTTTTCTCTGGACAAAGGCTTTTAACCATTTTCCCTGCATCTAATTAGTACCAAAATTGTCCCGTTCCAATTTTGAACTTAACGGCTTTTGTGAAAATAAAATATGGCCGCCATCTAAAGAAAATTATTGGTACGTCTTTTACAAAACATTTGGGGCATGAAATAAACAGGGGCTATAATTTTCAATTGTTTTTCAAACAAATGACTGAAAAACATTCAAATTGTTAGATAAACAAAGGTTTTGTTTTGAACATTGTATTTATAGAACGCCCAGTAATGAATATTGTAAGCTGCTTACCATGATAAATAAAGTAAAGTAGGTAACCAGTTAAGGGAATTATTAGCATTCTTTTTTTTTTTATATATCTAAATGTCTTTATTCATAGAAGTCATTGACTTCTTTCCTGAATATTTGATTAATTAAGAACGTTCATCCAAAAAGTTGGCAACGTCGCAAATAGCTGTCAAATATTTACCTGTTTTGATTAATTTGGCAATATACTGTATTGAAATAAGAAATGAGGCTAGACAGAAAAGAGGCGAGATCATTATTTAAAGGGGAATGCCCATCGACTATACAAAAAAATGCCTGAAATGGACAACAATGAAATATACGCCAAATTGTACTACAAGTCGTAGGAAACCCATTACAATTTCAATAATATAAAAAAAACTAGGTAGAAGCCAGTTTCAAACATTTTTTCTGTAATATAGGTAAGTCAAGGTTAAGGAATATAATATATATTAATTGTTGTATGTCAGTGCATTCAATATAAATAGGTAAGAAAACTATGGAATCTCAATACTTACAGCTTGAGGTGTTATCCATGCCTGTATTAAACAACGTACTTCATCATTTTGCACTGATAAGACGTTACGTCTCATCTTTGCAATATCGAGATAGCAATTAACGCAGTGTAGTCTTCTATCCATTTTTAAATATAAACGGGGCAAATGTCCAAAAAAACAGCAGCGTCGTATATAAAGTAGGTTCAAATCCGTCGTCAAAAAGCCGAGTCGTCGTTTAGGCGGGTCCAATCTAAGTCCGTGTTCAAAAATGGGTGTCGTGTGCAGAAGTAAAATCAAAATCCTTAAAAATGGCTACAGTCATCGTTAAATATCTTAAAAAGCAATCTGTAATTGTGTAACTCAAGTCGCAAACGCAAAACCATGAATCAAGTAAACAAACCACAGACTACATAGAGAAAAATGAAATGCAGTAAATGTCAAACTGTCAGTAAGGCAAAGGACATGTAATTCATACAGCCTGCGATATGTTTTCTATTTTGAAAATGCTTTGATTTAGTTAATTTTGATATGCATAAATTATTTTAATTCGTTTTACAGTACATATTGGCCGAATTATATTAAATTAATGATAACTGTGCACAAATTCTATAAAATAGTTCGTTAGGGATTATTTGACGATTCCTGTTTGGCTGAATGTAACTTACTCATGTCAAATAAACATTGACCTCCATTATAAAAATAAGAATGAATTATACGGATATCAAGTTGAATATTTTAAAGATCTTTATATTTTTACCCTACCTAAACAAACTTGAGAATTATTTCTTTATAAATATTTTATTCTAAATTTTTTTTAATTAAGGACTATTAGTAGTTTTTGTTTATTTCAGGCATTTTTCGGGCGTTCCCCTTTTAGTTCATTAGGAATTAGCATATTAATAATGAATTGTAATTATAACACTGAATTTGATGTTGTAACCGTTTTAGGTGTAAAAAAGACATTTGAAAAGTTTCCAAATACTTTTTTTACATCTTAAACTAAATATTCGGTGTTACGATATTAATTTTATTGCATTTCATAATCAATATTTTAGTTCACTAGTTAGCCATATTTCTTATTTCCATACAGTAATATCTCCAAATTAATCAAAACGTCGAAATATTTGACAGCTATTTGCGACGTTGGCCACTTTCTGTATAAACGCTCTTATGGGCGCCGTAACTAGTCAATGACGTTAGTCCCGGCTGTCATTTGTAGATCTTCCAAAGTTGTTACGTGTCGTCAGAAGCCCAAAAGTCTGACAACCAGTCTTACCAAGGGGTATCGTGTGACCCATAACTGTGTTGTCAGATAGCCAGTCGCATCCGGTTGAACTGGAAGGCGACCCAAACATAGTTGGGAAAAGGCTAGGCAGAGAAACTAGTCAATATAGACCATTCTAGAGATACTCTAATAATAATTATTTTTTTCAGAATAATATTTCCTAAATTTGTTAGTTAAACTACTAAACTGATAACTACTAACCTGACAAAGTATCAAGCTACTAAAAACCCGAGTCAAAATCCAGAACAAAAACCGCTAAACACATCACTCGGAAACCGTAACCTAGAATGCACCAACAGTAATCTACACTTGAGGCCAACAAGAAGTGTAAATAACATTTCTAAACGCGACATTACACTAAGCGCTCGAACCGTAGCTATGCCAAATCTCTCGATATCAGTTGCTTATTCAATCGGCGCGATTTGAGCTAGCGAGCGAAAATACAGTTGGGTGCACTGAACAATTTACAATTCACTTGTGCCCGCCTCTGTACCGTGGGGACAATGGGTGTGTGTGATTTGAGGTTTGATTTTACTCTAGCCCCAGCCTGGCTGGCATTGTCAAACGATTTCGGTGACTGGGTGAATTTTTTTGTCCGCATTTTGATTAAGTTTTTGTTCACTGATTGGTCGTATCACATTTAGGTTAGTTTGGTCTGTTGCATTTTGATTGATGCAATTTCGTTTAATTTTATGAGATTTGATATTAGCAATTAGGTATTTTTCAAGCAAGAGTAGCACATTGCAAATGTTATCGGTATAAGATTTTAAATATTCTTACTTGTGAGTCTCGTTAGTCCAGTTGTCGCAAGGGCCACGGCTGACCATGACGTCTTAGGTTCGATTCCCAGGTCGGGCAAAGTGTTATTAAGTTTTTCATATCTGGAATTTCTCAGTAGCAGCCTGGAGCCTGGATTGGCCCGGTTGATGGCAATAGGCTTGCCCTCTATGATATGAGACTTAAGACCTGCTATCTAATTACATAAACGGTTAAAAGTAACACATTTACGTAAACGGTTAAGACTGATCTGTTTCATTTTGACAGTTCAACAACATTCATTGCGTTATTTACGTTGTTGAACAGATTTTTTTTCCAACTTATGAAGCAATGGATTAGCAATCTGTTTCAAAACGATTCAGATTGTGAGTGATCGTGTATTACGCAATTTGGGTACTGGCACTCTAAAGACAATTTCCACGCAAGCTCCGCCCCCATGCATCCCGCCACTCCGTTATGTGTTTAACGCTAATACATCAGTAATAAGGTTGAATATCCCGTGCGCTCTTTAGTCATGTTCGAGCACGAAACTAAATGGCGTAAGTCTCAATTCTTATTTCATTTATAACTTAAGTACTTAATAATTAATCTAGAGAAAAAAATTCTTGGATAATTAACTATATTTTCTTACTGTGAATACTTATTGTAGACATATAAGCGTTATCTTGATTTTATTTAAATAATCTTTAAAATAAGACATGATTTTCAAATAAAAAATTAATCGAGCGAAAATGTTCCAATTACGTCAAACTCAAACTAAAACTCAAAGCATTTATTTCAATTAAACCATTACAGGCACTTTTGAATTTTCAAGGAATCGGTCAGTCAAAAATATGAAGCTAGTTGCCCATTCCAAAGCGTAGTAATTACCTATGGAGAAGAACGGGCAAGAAACTCCACGGACACTCTTTTAAATAAAATAAATTGTTACAAAGTATTGGTTACATCATTCGTTCACGTAACGTAACTTTCTCGTACATGGAAAGAAAAAGATCCAATAAATCATAATACTAAAGTTCCATTTTGATTGTATGCGTGACGTGACTGTTTCAGAATATTAATGCAAATTAAGGAATGTTGACAAATTTTTTTGTACGTCTAGTAGATTATTAAAAAATACAGGACACATTTTTTTTTTTACCTATCCAATAGAGTATGGCAATACATTGAGTTAAAATATGACATGACGTCACTCCCCGGTAAATTTTATCCTGACTTGTGACGTAGCAAGAAGCTCCCACTCCCCAACTTTAATGCGTTTTATCTAAACCATTTTTATTAATATTTATGATAAAGCAAAAAATACGTGTCAAATATTTTTTATTATCAGACTGACGGACTAAATAGTTTTTTTTTTTCCCCAGTCTACATCCCTATTTAGGGAGCCTCCTTAAACATAATTGGCGAAATGTGGGTGTACTATACTATAGGTACACCTCTGCCCAACTTTTCGTGGAAACAAGGCGTGATATTATATTATTTATTAAGATGTAGCGTGACACTTTCCCTGGGCAAAACCCCGCTACCAACCTTCCAGTCTTGATTATCTCTAGAAAAAGAATAAAATAAAGGTGATGTACTTAATCTGCGTTTATTTACCAAACATGTAAACAAACACGAGTTTTAGGAAAAACAACTGTAATGCCTACATATAAGGTTCAGTTTGCGCTACAACTTCATATTTTTTTATGACTATTAAAACAGTACTAGTCAGTCTAACATCAACTTTATTTACACTACAATAAAGTTGATATTTGTTTAAGTGGAAATAACATCAATTGGAAACAAGATTATAAATAGACCTTACCAATTTATTATCATATAATAGCATTAGGTAATTACACGCTTGCAAGGCCCATGTGTAGGTTTAGACATCTGTGGTAATTATAATTATTATAGGTACCTACTAGTTCACCTCATGTGTTTAGACGAAATCCAATTAAAATTATACACGCCTGTATACACCTGAATGAGGTACTAATAAATAATTAAGATTATTATTGTGGCTTGAATTACAAATCTTAAGCTGCGTCTACGCTAGACGAGTAAAGCATGAGCCGAGTACTGCGGAGCACGAATTAGGCTAAGCGTATGCTGAGACGTAGGTGATGCAGCACAGCACAGTACAGATATTGCAGGGTAGGGCAGGCGAGGCAGACATAGGCCGCGAGCGCATGCTGCGATGCAGCTATACAGACACATTGGCATCCGAACTAGTACAAACAATAGACGGCTGTGCTGCGTTATCTGCGTCTCAACAAAGAGACAAGTGACGACCTGCACACGTCGGGTAGAAATCTGTGCCGGCTCTACAACGTGACGCAGAGCAGAAGACACAATGTCGCACGTGCCTTCGCCGCAGCGTACGCAGCTGTCAGTACGTTCATGCATTACAAAATCTGCTCTGCCCTGCGCTGCGTGGACCTGCGTCACCTGCGTCTCAGCATACGCTTATCCTTATGCTTCGGCTACATTGTTGTGATAACGCGAACTAGGTACACTTCGCGCGCTGTCTGTTGTACGGCGGGACGTCGGGCGCTGTGCGAGAGCGAGCATGTAGCCAGCATTAGCGTAGTAAAGCGTGCTCGTTCGAGGCTCCTAAGTTTGGCTACACTACGAGATTTCATGTTCTGCTCTTGCTTGGTTCCCCTAGCCTAGACGTAGCTTTAAGTGTCTTATTAGATCAGTAGGTACATTTTTGTGACGTCATAAAGGATATTTAAAAGAAAAACATCTTCCAAGCACGACTGACGGAAAACTTTTGCTAAAGTCCTGTATAGACTTTAGCTAAAGTTTTCCGTAACAAGACCCATCAGATAGCCGTTTTCTACGCATCCTGTACATCAAACTAAGTAAGATGTTACTTTGTTCGGTGTATGCTTTTTCCCGACTATGTTGGGGTCAGCTTCCAGTCTAACCGAATGCAGCTGAATACCAGAATTTTGTATGGAGCGAATGCCTATCTGACCTCTAAAATCTAGATATTGAGTAATGCACCAACAGTATTCTCAGCGTATTCGCAGATCGGTGGGACTCCCCGATGTTGCGGAGGTGGATGCGGCTCCATGCTGAATTTTAATTGTATATTATCATGTCTGTAACCTACTAACACTAGAACTTAAGTAAAATTGTTACTAACCCTATGGACTCCGGTCTGAAATAAAAACTTTCTATTCTATTCTATTCTAATACAATACCCTTTGGTAAGACTGGTTGTCAGACTTTTGGGCTTTTAACGACTGTAAAAGATCTACAAATGACAGCCGGGACCAACGGTTTAACGTGCTTTCCGACATACAGACGGGTCTCGATATATAATAGATGGTCACCCATCCACGGACCGACCTCGGCAAGCGTAGCTTAACCTTCAATCGACCCTTTCGGCTGTTATTATTTACCCACAAGCCCCCTTACATACCCGGAACTTCTACGTTTCTTATAATATTCTGTAGTAATATCTAGTAGGAAATAGGTTCCATCTGATCTAAATTCAGCCCAAAATGGTCAAGCAAGAGTGATAATCTTGCTACCTTCGGAGCAGCGCTATCAAATTGGGCATCAAATATACATACATGCACCTGCCACACCGTTCTGGGTCGTAATGATACCTCGATGTAGATTGTTAAGCGATCGCCATATGCCACAGAACTTAGAATCTAATATAGAGACTGTCGATGCGGACGTAAGAGAAATTGTGATTTTCATGCCATATTTCAATGTATTCGATCACCGCATAAGTGGCGATTCCGTGAGAATATCGGGATAACAAGTCCAAGTCATGGTCTGCCCGTGTTCCAAATTTGATCTAAATCTGTTCTGCCTTTTAGTGTGAAAGCGTAACAAACAAACAAACAAATTCATTTTCGCATTTATGTTAAGATAAATTAAAATGGTGATTCATCGACTTGACGGTACCTGGTGTCTTCTCGAAATAAAATAAGAATATTTAGTCAAGTTTTGAAAAATCCTTGAACATACACAAAATGCCCGCGCCGCACTGTCGTCTCGCCCGCGCCACGTCTCTTGTGTATCTTCCGCGCCACGCCGTTCCTATATACACTTTGTATGAAATATGAAACGGGCGGCGCAACGCCCGCGCCAGACCGTCACCACGCCCGCGCCCCTCGCCACTTGTGTATGTCCCGCGCCTAACATTATCTGTTTCCCGGAGATAAAAGATATTGCCAATTTGACCTCTCGAATCGGAAACCAGGCAATTGTACCAAAACTAATCGTAGAGGATTATAATTATACAAATAATTTCTGACAAAAAATTATAACGTAATTGAAGATATAAGGACAACTATAAAGGAGAATGCTTTGCTGGCGCCTATAAAAAGGCGGGTTTGATTAATGGTGTTTCGTCCGAGCCCGTCCTTCTCCGTTAATCAAGTAAAATAGTCGACCGAGTGCCTAAATTAATTTCAAGACAAGCATTTTGAGAACAATGCTGAAATAGTGTTTGACAATTTATTAATTATTATTATAGCAGTTATTATGATTATTATATACATAGACTCACGGCTTCTATCAATGCGGGTAGGCAGAAATTATAGGACGCCACCTGCTACGATCCCAAGATACCCCCCCCCCTTCCTTTTGCTTCATTTACGTTCATACATCTGGTCTTACACGCACCCCGGTTACGAGTAGGTACTACGCAACTGACCTTTCTGAAGAAGATCACTAATAAGGTCAAGAACATATTTCTTCTAGAGCGGTTTGACTCACACCTTTTGTTGGTCGCCTTTCATTCATCCTCTCAACATGACCGTCTAAGCATACTCTTTTCAATTTTGGTCACTTCATCTTTTTTTAAACCGCACCCTTTATTATCACCCTAATCCTATCTTCCTAACTATATATATATTATATAATATAATATTATATCATAATATTATATTATATTATATAATATATATATAGTTTATATCATAATATTATATTATATTATAATATTATATAATATTACATTATTATAAATGCGAAAATGGGTTCGTTTGTTTGTTACGCTTCCACTCTACAACGGCTGAATGTATTTTGATAAAATTTGGCACATGGTTAGACCATGACCTGGAGAAGAACATTGTCTACTTTTCATCCTAGATCGTAGACGAAGTCGCGGGCAACAGCTAGTTATTATTAAATGCGAAACCCAATTTCTGTCTCTCTTTTATAGGCAAAGTCTGTAAATTTGTATTTGAACTCGAGACATATTTTTAAATCAAAACCAAACCTAAAAATGATTATCATCATTATAAAAGTATTATTATGTATCATTCCAGTAATTACCATTTTTGGCAAATTTTAATGAACGTCTCGCCAGCAAACAGTTAAACCCCGAGAGGTTTTCGTTGTGTGGCTAAAACCAAACTGTAAAATAGGCTAACGCCCAGTTGCACAAAGACAAACATTAATGCCCCATTACGTAATGGATCATTAACGCTAATGATTTCATTAATTTCATCAAAGAACCGTTGCTTTCTGCAACAAGTTAAACCAAGTTAATGGATGATTAGTATTTAATGACAGCTTTAAAAGTTAAAGTTCGTTTCTGCAACTGGCTGTAAGTGTTTTAGAAATAAATCAAATAAATAAGTTATATACAAATAATTATACCTTTCATACAGGGTAGGGTGTCAGGAACTTCGACGCGAAAACTGTTACCATGGAGTCAGTACGTGATTCTGAAAAAAAATCTACAGTTTCATAGAAAAGTGTAATACATACACGGTCAAAATGTATGGAAAACAGTTTTTTTTTTAGATAACCGATGAAAAATTTCAACGCAGGGGTTTTCAGAATCATGTACAGTTTTCGCGTCAACGTCCCTCCCAACCTGTATAACGCTATTTGAAGACTAACCAAATAAAGGACTTTCATAAGACAATTTATTAACCAATATCACTTTTCTTCTACTCGTACAATTCGAATCCATAAATCAGAACGAATTGAACCCCGTTTAAAACAAGACACATAAAATGGCGCACAATTAAGCGTAATTTATTGGATTTACGAACTTTTGTTCAGTACATTTATATTTCCGATGTATATTTTAGGGGAACACTTGTGTATCAATTAATGAGTGGGGTTTTAAGCTGCGCTTGTCGCGGTGTGTTCCTGGATGGGTGACAATGACATGCCTATTATTTAAGAGTGAAGTTTGTTTTGTCTAATATCGCTTTGTAGAAAGGAAGAAAGATAAATTATTTAATAAATAATAATAATACCAGCCTGTTACTGTCCCACTGCAGGGCAAAGGCCTCTTCTCATACAGAGAAGGCACGAGCACTGATCACCAACGCTTGCTCAAGATGGGTTGGTGATTTCAGACTTATATTAACTATAAAGTCCAGCAGTGCTATTCTGTAACCATCTCACCGTGAAAACTTAGGTGAAGTGAGCGGTGAGATGTTTACAGAATAGCATGGCAGGTTTCCTCACGATGTTTTCCTTCACTGGTCAGTAATGTCCAAGATAAACTCAGAAAGTACCTACATATGATTTCAAAAAGTCACATTTGTACTTGCCCGGATTTGAACCCACAACCTCATGTATGAGAGGCGAGGAATTAACCACTGGGCCATCACGACTTATCCACTGGACCGTCAAATTTTATTTTTATTCTGGTCAAATAACACGGTTGCTGATTTCCATAGCTGACTTCTACTAAGTGCTCCGTATATCAAGTTACGAATAAGCCACGATTCATTTATTTTCTATTGTGGGTTATTATTTTTCAAAGAAAATTATAAATCGATTGGTCAGTTCTTATAAAATGTGAGTGTACTACGTATAGTACACATTTGGTACACCTCTGCCTACCAGTTCGGGTATTACAGGCATAATGGTATGTGCCATCAAAGAAGTTCAAATTTAACCAGTTTCAAAACAAAATCCCGTGAACACGATGACCACATCTGTTACCGGCCGGGTTCTATAGTCGCCGAGCACTGCCAGCAAGAATAGTCCTTACGGTGGTTAGATATGAACTCCTTCGATGGTACATTTTTATTTTAATTTTTTTTATTGGTCTTAAATATTACAAACAAACTTTCCAGTTTTACGGCGAGAAGCGCTTGTTAATCGATATACCTATTACACAAATTACAATATTACATGCCTAACAGTTCAACCGCCTCTATAGTCTAGTGGTTAGACCACCAGTCTCAGACCCAGAGGTCCAAATTTTTTGCTCGGTTTGCTTGGTTGTAGGGCTTGTTCTAAGTCTGCCTGGCTAGCTACCACCATCTTATCTAAGTCTGTCGCCATAACAAAAATGTTAACAGCATTGTTGTGTTTCGGCAGTTAGAGGTAAGATAGCCAGTTCCTCTGTGGTTGAGGATTCCGGGTGAAGCTCGCTTCGAACTTCGGCCTGATTTTTACTAACCGTCAGGTGAGATGCAGGCCACTTCCTAAATATGGTAAAAAAAAAAGTTCTGGTATTACAGGCGTAATGTTATGAAGGACCGTCTTTTGATGGGCGCTTTGTCTGATCCTACGCATAATTTATGTAGGTATGTACCTCCATGATCCCTTGGTCCCGGTTGCCATACCGAACCATGCAAATTTATCTTCTAAAACACAGGAAATGTGTCATATAACCGTACTGGTCAACGTAGCTATCTTTTCAGGAAAGTAATTAAAAAAGAAAAAAAACTATGTTGTAACGTAGCTGTTTATTAAGACTCCTCTAAAGCCACGGAAGTTTTGAGTTTTGCCCGATTTGGTAAGATAAAACAGTCATGTAAATAAGGTAGAATTCTTTAAACCGCATTAGAATTGCAGAATAAACCACTCAAGTCTGGTTGCAGGCGTACAAATGTGCTTCTACACGATTGAGAGATGGTTAACTTCCGAATGAAGAGTATACTGAATTAGTTAGAAAACAAGCAGAGCGCCTGTTGGAATTTTACAGCGGCGAAAATTACGAAGTTCCATACAAACTTTCATCCCTATTAAGACCTTTAGGGTGAATTCGACCAAACTTTTGTACTTAGTATAAGCCTTCCCCATAGAATAAATTTTGTATTTTTGACAGTTTCTCCATACAAAAACTGTCAGATGTCAATTTTATTTCACGGTTAAAAGGTATCTGAATTTGGTAAAATCAGCCCTTAGTGGATGAATTTTTAAGAATCCTTCCTAAGTAATCACTTTCCTTGTATAAGGCACTTTTGTGCTAAATTTCATGCTTCTAAACCCAGTGGCTTAGGCTTTTCGTTGTCAGTCAGTGAATAAATGAGTGACTAAGATTTTTAGTAAATAGGTAAAGTTAGAGACGATTGTTGCAAAGACCACGATGTCGTATTAGGTACAAAAATCTATAATGATGAAAGTTGTAAGGGAGATTTCATTAGATAAATAACTTTAGTTCTATGTTATTCGAATAGAGATTTTAGATGAGTGACCAGAATTTTCCAGCGTTTCATATCTTCCCACAATGTTTTCTTGCCAGGCAGTTGGATGGAACAAATACATATTTCTATAAAATATTAAAATGAACGTTGGCGCAGAGAAGTGTGTTTGGCTTATTATGCGAATTAACGAAATATCAAACGAACCATGCCCATTTATTATTGAAATATTCGAAAATTCAAATGAAATGACACAAAAATTGTGTCGCTAAAAATTTAAATAAAAAAATATTCACCAATTATTCTCTACAGGGCTGGATTCAGAAATTATTTATTGTTTGAATATATAAGCCGTATCGAAATTGCAGTACAGATTATGAGTCGATAGTTAACAGAGATCAAACTCCATAAAATTAGCTACATATTTTTCGAGAAGTTCACGGCTTATGAAGGTGTATCTGGTCCTTCGAGCCGGATATCTACTCGTAGGACCTTAGCTATAATGTTAAGGAAATAAAATACTTTTATTTTTTTTACTTATTAAAATTGTAAGGTGCAGGTTTGTACGACAAAACAAATAAAAGAGTAAGTCACAAACAGCGGGAACAAATTGAAAATGGAAATGTAACATCCCTTAAACATGAAACAAACGAATACCACATAAAAGCAACTTTCATATTTACGTAATTCCTAAGCTGTCAATAATTTCTAAAAGACAGCCTTAAAATATTGTTAGCTTTACGTAGCTAGCAACGTCCAATATTATTAAAACTGTTGTTGTTGTTAGATTATTTTCTCATGGGTACAGTCGAGCGCAGTAGAAACCAATTCTTTGGTCTATATCGCTTACGTTTGCTGTTTTCCTTATCTGACTTCGTGACTACGTGCCCCGCATTATAAGTAACGAGCTTGCTACGATTTATTTATTTTCCATTCTGTGTTATTATTTCGAAATCAATAAAATGTAAATCAGGCTAAACAGCCAGCATTCTGAATTACGAAAACAAAGGAACTTAATTATGCATGATTTTCGTCAATTTTTTTTTTCTTTATTCTAATATGGGCCGACTCTTGACCTCGATCTCGACTGATGGCAACGATTGATGAGATCTATAATGGAAGAAGATGATGACGGAAGATGTCTGTTCACTCTTGTTTTGAAGGGTGACGGGCTATACGTGGAAGGGAACACAGACGCTGGCAGAGAGTTCCACACTTTGGCCGTGCGCATAATAAATGTTGAGGAGAAGTGCTGAGTACGACTAGTCGGTATATCGACCAAGTACGGATGGTACCCCTGCAGAACGTCTGGTCTGGTAGTCCGATAGTGAAAAGGAAATAGAAGATGGAGGGTTCAAAAAAAAAATGGTAAAAAGATGTTTTATCTTGCCTACATACCTAACTGCTTTGTAGACTGTACATCTGCCCTTACTGCAGCTGATACAGCGGAGCTAAAAGATTTGGCTCATGACTTTTTTTGTTTAGTTTTCACACTGCGCCGGTAGATGGCAGTAGGTTTATTTCCAATTATAATTTTGTTAATCAGCCTCAGGCAGGCAGGCTTTTTTTGCCTTCAGTCAAGAATACGATAATTGATTGAATCTTTAGATTTTATAATACATAACATCACGCCTTATTAACTAGAAGGCTTAGGCAGAGTTGTACCTATAGTACACCCACATCTCGCCAGTTATGTTTAAGTCCTATCTAATAGGGGGCGAGCATATTGCATCAACCGGGTACAAATCCAGACTCCGGGCTGCTACCCCGAAATTCCGTATTGAAAAAAAATCGGGGCAGTCTTTGGGGACTGCCGATAGAAGTGAAAACTTTGTAACTTGTGAATTGTATATCTATGTACATATATACACAGTATACATATAGCTCATGGAAAGCGTTCGGTGACGATGACGCGAGTTCCATGATTTTTGTTCACCCAAAAAGTGCTCAACGCGCCTAAAGAAGTTTTCACTTTCAAACCCAATAACACTTTGCCCAATTTGGGAATCGAACCCTAGACCTCATGCTCAGCAGTAGCGCTTACGACCACTAGACCAACGAGGCAGATTTTATAATATTCTTAGAAATTCTGGGTTTTGTTCAATTAACTAATTCTAGAGATATTAACTGATATTATTAATGCGAAAGTGAGTTTGTGTGTGGATTAAATTTTGTATATAGGTAGACCATGACATGGAGAAGGTAATAGGATATCTTTTATCCCGATATTCCTACGAGATCGAGACTTATGCGGGTAAAACCGCGGGGCGCAGCTAGTATTTTCATGAAGTAATATTTGCCAAATTAATGAAAACAGCGAAATATTTGACAGCTATTGGCGACGTTGCCCACTTTCAGAATGCATGCTTTTAATAGTATCAATCTCTTGCATCAGGTGGAATGGCAGCTCACTTTAAACTCATTGTACCCTCAGACCAAATAAAAAACCAAGACATAACACTGTAAACATTTGTGAGGTGTAGTTTGATTGTAAATGATTGTAAATGTGTGCGTGTGAGCGTGTATGCACAGAGCAGAGGTGTAGTTTTGGTATGCTTCACTGTATTGTTCGCAGCGCTGTCTTGGTGAGATATTTACATAATGCACCGGAAGGTCTAGTTCAGGCTAGTCGAGGGGCTTGTGGCTAAGTAATTAGCCGCCGAGTCGATCGATCAGGTTAAGCTATGCTTGCCGCGGTTGGTTCGTGGATGAGTGACCATCTTCACCTCTCCGTGCCTCGGAAAGCACGTTAAGCCGTTGGTCCCGGCTGTTATTTGTACATCTTTGATAGTTGTTACGGGTCGTTAGCAGTCCGAAAGTCTGACAACCAGTCTTACCACGGGTATCGTGTTACCCAGTAACTGGGTTGTGGAGGTTAGATAGGCATTCGCCCTATGTAAAATACTGATATTCAGCTGCATCCGGTTAGACTGGAAGCCGACCCCAACATAGTTGGGAAACGGCTAGGCAAATGAATGGTCCGGAAGGTCTAGTCTTCTCAATCCATACTTCTGTTATTTCGCTGTATTATGGTTCCCTCTCACTCCACTGCAGCACTCGCAAGGCTCACAGCTTAAACTGACATCTAAACTCTTAGATTTCTTACTGAGTTATTTATTAGACACGACTACAAAGAACGTTTGAATCAACGCTGCAAAAACTCTAATCTGAAACTATTGGAGTTTTGCTAAATGTGGAACACCTTTTATATTTTTTATTAAAGGTATGTTTTTTGATAATCACGTTAACAATTTATAAATTCAAAATGTAGAGATATTTTTAATCAAAATAGAAAAATGCAGAAGATAATATTGACAAATAACTCAAACGCAATCTTAAAGAAAAAAAATTGAAAACATTTTATCTAGACTTCTAGAGCATCATTCATTGAAACTAAAAAGTGTCAAAAGCTTCTAGAATCGAATATGAAAACCTGAATAAAAAATTCCCATGTAATAATCGTTCAGTATGACAAATGGTACATTCTAAATAGTTTTCATCGACCGTAACATAATTTCGATGGTCATAATTCATTTCTATTCGTCTTGACAGCCAAATAATCGTGGTTAGTTCTGACAAATGGACGTCAATTTGTTTCGTCTCCGAAATTGTTTCAAATTAATGCAAGATCTAATGGAGGATTTGGGATACAGATAGTGTCTGTCTTAACCCTTGAACTTCAAATGTCGAACTGCTGAATGGATTTCAACTAAGCTTAATTGAAATGTCAGGACTAAATTGAAGAACCGTGCGCTTTTGGACTAAGAATAGATCAAAACCGTGTCACTGGCTGGTGTGACATCAAAATTTTATAAATGGAATGGAATGAAGTCTCACGAGAAAAAAAAAAAGGAGATAGTGGTAAAGCTCCTTGCGATCTCAGGAAATAAAAAGTTGTAAACAAATAGTTATTTGTTTGAAAACATACCGGAAACGTGGCTAGAAATGGATTCTGTGAATATAAAAAACTTAGAGCCTGTCTCTGGCCTCTAGATAGACACTTTCCCAGGTATAGTAAAAAAAATATGCAGAATAAATATGAAATTATCTGTCATATAATAACCGGCAACTAAACGGAGGAGGTGATGTAGATCACCATTACAATTAATATTATCATGCAATTTTATAGCATCCGAGAATCTAGACGACCAGCAGATAAAATTGTTATAAACGTTTTAACATCGAAAAACAGAAAACAAAAAAGTGACTTCGTTAATAACTCGTAAATCTTGTTCCAGTGTTCGTACGCCATTAAAAATCTGTCGAAGCAACGTAATGGCGTCGGGATGCAGCGAGCAATTACTGTCACTCACGCGAATGCACCAGTCTCAGCGAAATTCGATATATCTATTCCATCGAATTAGCTTTTTAAGAGAGTCCCTTTCAACATTGTAAGAGAAGATACTTTGAAGAATTTCTTTTTACACTTGATTTGTTTTCAAGTACGCATCAATAGGGTTCGCTTTTTAATTTGCGATTGAATGACGACATCATTATTTTTTTATTTGTGCGTTGTTCATTGTTATCTATGTTCAGGAGAAAATCATTATTGCTAAGTAGGTTTTCTTTTGTGACTGTTGATTGATCAATCATCGCTTACCTACATATTGAATTTTGTTTTGTTATCGTAAAATTTTGATTTTCGATACATAGACTCAATTTTTAGGTCACACATTATTTGAAATGGATTCCTCAGTAAGATATAAATCATGAAATAACTACGATATCACCTGCATATCTAAAGATATCCCCATAGACCCAGAATTTTCTTGCAAATGTGACGATAAAACTAAACTTTTATAGTTCCATAGACAGCGACTCCACCAGCCTATCTTGGGGAGTAGAAAATATTTACGAACACAATCAAGTACGTCGATTGTACTATTGGAAACGTTTCCCGTTGCCATTATCTCTCCACTAACTAGTTATAATAATTGCATATTTACCAACTTTATTGGCCACAGTTGGACTCCGATAACGTACATAAAGTTGAATGGGTTATTCCATTTACATAAACGATTGGAAAACAGTATGATTGAGCTCGTTGAGTGTATTGATTATATCTTATTCTTCGATGTTTTTCTTAGGTTGTCGTTTTATTTTAAGGGCTGGCTTCGATGTTTTAGATGGGTTCCTTTCACGTCAAGACTCTTCCTAACTTCGGACTATGTGTCAACTGTCAATCTGTTGTCATATGAATGACAGACAGATTGACAGATGTTACGGGCTGAGAACTGGCGTTTGCCAATCTGGGTGTCCTCCAGTGTATTATTAAGCCAACATTCAGGTATACTCAGGAAATCAATCAACGTGAAAGTCCAGTCAGACTTCTTCAGACGTCTCGTAAATAAAAACAAACAAAAAGAGACCAACCGCTACGGAACAATATTTTACTTCTGATTAAATTCGCACCAACTTCACAGCTTGGAAAAAAGAGGATCAGCTGTTCATAAAAAAGTGAAGCCCTATTGGAAAAAACGTACAATAAATCAATCTAAAAAGTATACTCATTTGTTTCTCGGCGTATTGAATTTTCGCGAGCCAAACGGTATTGTTAGTCGGTGTATTGTTGGGCAAAGTTTTGAGGGCCTTATTTTTTATTGTTTTTCGAACCTCGTTAAAACTATCCATGGATGAATCGCGTTATTCGATCGAGATTTTACTTTTCGACAGATTGATGCGTTACATAGAAGATTGGTTAGTTAGAATGTTGTTAATAAAACAAAAGAGTCGCACGTCGTTATATGTAACCTATGTTGATTTGTACAACAAAGGTTCCATATAAAAATCAAATATTATGTATTTTGTTTGCTTTGATTCTACATATAAAAATCATCATGATTTTACGCGCTACTAAATCATGACGTTATTGCCACATATGAATCAAAAGTGTTCGTTTTGAATCGAGCAATAAGGCATTGAATTGGAAAGGGAGTCAACATAAAATTGTATTTTATGTGTTAAGTGCCCTAGTGTTAATTGCCTTGAAGGCAATCCTGCTCTGCTGACGGGAAACGCGTTGATTTTGTAAGAACCCCCTTTTTTGCACTAAAATGAGCCAAATTAGTAGCATCGGAGATCCCAGAGCCCTCTTGAGCCCCTCTCTTAAAACTTGGACACGCAATACCTACCCAAACAGAAGGTTTTCATACAAAAAAGATGTCCCTAGTTACAAAAGACAAAGAAAGAAATTATTGTCTAGTATCAAACCGCCTATTTAACTTTCCAATATGGCCGCGCGTTTCCGAAAACGGACGTCCTGACTTTTCCAATTCACTATTGCAACTAATTAAAACTTTAGTTTAATCCGAGATTCCCATTATACTTTCAGAAATGGCGACGGGTTAACCTAGAACTGCCGGGAGGGTGATCTCATTGGATACTTTTACACCGTCATGTAATATTTGAGTAAAGTGAGTCACATTAACAAAGAGGTAGGAGTCACATGGGCAAAGACCATCACAGAGCTTCATCTTCTGCATTCCGACAGCACTGGTCTACAGTCAGAAAAATGTATTATTAAGCAGTAACACTACGTAAGTGCACATACAGTGTATGTGCACTTACGTAGTGTATGTCATACACACGAGGAGCACCCGTCAACGGCAGAGGCTGAGGCAACTGCAGCCGTCGACGCGTCGGCGGCTGCAGTTGACAACGTGCTGGTCGTGATTTGACCGTACTCAAATACACGAGCGGCGCGTGTCGATGGCTGCAGTTGCCTCTACCGTTGACGCATGCCACTCATGTGCATGAGCATTGAGAGTTTATAGTCAATTAATCAATTTGCTAAAAAAATCATTTAACTGACTGGACTGTACACGATTATATACCATAATGACATGCAAGCCTTTCTAAAAACAAAAAAAACTCCCACTTACTGCAAATCAAACAGCAATACTCATGAATCATTTGACTGAACTGGGAAAGGGTTGTTTTCTTCAGTCTGTTGACCATGGTTTTTTTGGGTGGGATATTATCAAATAACTTCTCCGTGGAGGGCGTGTCAGACTTTTACTGACTAAAACCCACCCGTGTTCCTTCCGTTGTCTGTGTGCCGGGGCCACGATATCCCTTTCGGACAACTCGCAACCCCGGCATGGTTGACACTCTGTTTCTGATTTGAGAATTTGAAGCTGACAACTTGTCAAACTCTACTTAAACATTACTTAAGGTGATTCCTTTTACAAACTTTCTTACGTTTTTAGCAAAACAAATTTTTAATGTCGTGGGCGTCACTCTAAGTAATGTCAAATTAGACTGACAAGTCGTCAACTTCAATTTCTCTATTCAAAAACCATGATGAAGTCAACAGATCATTTGTGTTTCGAACGTTCATGTTCGAAATACAAAATAATAATTATTCGAAATCGCTTCAGTGTGTAAGTCACGCTTAATCCTACGTAGCAGAACGAAAACAGCAGGACTTAAATGGTTTTCTCTTTGTCGAGCCAATTTAGTAATGTGCTTATTTTCACCAGTTGACGTCTGATGGTAGATTCAGTTGTTCAGAGCACCTAGACTATTGTAGTTATGGGATTCAAAAGTAGCTTTAATGAGTTTAAACTGAAGTAACCGAGGGTGGTTTTGCTCTTTGAAATTCGACTTTATTTCGCACTAGTAGAGCTGAATATTGAGCTGTCAGGTTCGAGGAAAAGTTTTGAAATGTTTTCTTAGTTGCTAAGACCGTTTTCTGCGAACATGGTGTCAAGAAGAGGAATGATGAGCTCTTTGTAAGGTGTGAAACTAATATCAAGTGTAAAGTTGATGGTACGATATTATTTTAATCAAGAGTTCAGTTTTCAAGAAAAAATAACAAAGAGCAATTATAAATACACTAAAACATTTTTACTAAGACATTTTTCTGCAGCCGCTCTGGTCGGGCGATAGTGATGCAGTGACCTTCTTTAAACTTGCGTAGAATAAGAAGCTACAGTATTCAATCATAATAAAATTTAAAAACCCCCGACTCAACATTTCCTCATTTTGCTATCCTACTTCATCGCCAGGCCCTGTTTATCATTTATCTATAACCTATTCTTTGACACCATTCCAATAGTAGTTGGTAAGGGAGTTGATTATCCTGCAAATTCCAGGTGATGCTGCAGGATCAGTTCAAGGTTACTATGTTCTTCTAATATCATTGAAGTAACAGAATACCAAATTTCAAATCGATCAGACCTGTGGAAGTTGCTGACATTCATTCATCAACTTGAAAAGAGCTGATAATACACGTCAAAGAACAACGCTAGAAAATCTGCTTTCAAATAAAAATCCGCATTCAAATCGGTCCACCCGTTTAAGAGCTACGGTGCCACAGACAGACACACACTACTTATAACATCCTTTTTTGCGTCGGGGGTTAAAAATAGAAAATAATGAACGTGCCTAGTACCGCGTGCAGTGGTAATTTAATAAGAAGTTAGCCAAAGCTGGTAAACTATGTCATAAAAAGTCTATCCATTCTAGATCACAATCTGCAGACCATAAGTAAATGCAAATAGAAAAAAAAAACACGTCCGCTATCCTCGTTCGAAATTCAAAAGTGGTGCGCCAGTAGCTAAAGTTCAGTTGTTATGAACGTACGTGACCCTCCATACTTTGTGGTTGATGTCCATAATAACCGGGTAAACGGTGTACGAACCGGTAATTTTTAGACGTAGCGGAACAAATACGTGCGTTAAGTAACTTTTTGTGAAGATTTACTTACCGAGTTATAAGGTTTAAGGGAGTTGTGCGATGTTCGTGTACTAGGGATGTTGAATACATTTTTTTTAGTCCGTAAGTAGATTATTAAAACGCGCGCGGTTGGTCACAGTTCTAACCTAACCTAACCTATTTCATCCAGTCCGATAGGTAGTTATTATAAAATAGAGAGTTAAAAAAAAAAAAACTATAACCAATAGTAGAAATTAAGCTGGTTTCTATAGAGCTTAAAAAAATGATTATTTTAGCAGAACATACGTTTTTTTTTCGGAAGTTTGGTTTTAGTTTATTATTTGAGAGTACAGATTATTTTTCGTAGAATTGTTATTTGAATAAGCTCATGTTTGTTTGTTAAATTCAACATTTTTTGTCGGATAATTTTGTAGAAATTTGTCGGTAATTCATTAAAACACAGCTTAGTTAGTATTACAGTTACAGTCAACCATAGATCATTGGAAGTTAATTTGTTTTTCGGAAGCTAGTTATTATTTCCCTTACAAAATATTGAACACCAATTTTTTCTGTTTTTACTTAATCAAAAGATTACGGCAATACATTGAGTAGGCAATACTTTCAAATGAGGCATGACGTCATTCCCCGGTAGATTTTATACTGACTTGTGATGTAGCGAGCCCCCACTCCCCAAATTTAATGCGTTTTATCTAAACCATATTTTATTAATATGATAAACCAAAAAATACGTGTGTAATATTTTTTTTATTATCTGACTGACGGACTAAATAGTGTTTTATTTTTCCCAGTCAACATCCCTATTTAATAACTGGCTCACTAAACATAATATTATAAAAAATGTGCCTTTTTATTATCCTTAAGCATCTCACGAGCAATAAATATGAAGCGAAGCTTATCTTCCTGTGTGCACGGGGCATAGTGACACGTCAGTGACGGTCCATATGTCCCTCAGATAGATGGATGTCCGTGCCTCTCACTTAATCGATTCACATTTCAGCATGAATCTCCGGGGTAACTGCGTAACAAACTTACAATAGCGATGCCTTTCATTTTGACAGTTCAAACTTTCGACTCCACTCACTTTTCATAGAACTCATATAGTTCAACTGTATCAATCGAAGAATTTTTATTTGTTTTTAACTTTTTTATAACAAACACTTGCTTTTTCCAACGCACTTTAGACATTGGCAGAATAGTCGACATCGGCTTTGCTTGCCATTTATTAAAAATAGAATAGAATAGAACTCATACGCCATAAGGAGTAAACTCCAAGTGTGCGACGTAGCTGACACACACACACAATAATTTTATTATGCTGCAAAATTTGTTGTGATTAGATTGAATTCATGTAAATTAATGGTGTATGTTTATCCTGTGGTGTTATTAGATATTGTAAATAGGTATTTTAATGAACTAGTGGTCGCCCAGAGGTCGAAATTCGACCATAATTCATTTAAATGTCATGATTCTAAGGTAGCCATCTTGTGTCAAACGCATGGTAGTGTGTGTAATGTTTTTTTAATTAATTTAATTTATTTCTAATGTATATTATATAAAAAAAATAGCTTTCTGCACTCCTTCTCCATATAAACATTAACTGTGCCAAATTTCATACTCCTCCGTCCGCGTAATATTCGTAAAAAGGGATACAAAGTTTTTGCTTCACTTATTAATATAATAATACTAAAGAATTACGTGAATTATATGATAAATGTCAAAAGTTACCTACACAATAAGAAGCAATGGATTAGCAGTTTCTTTTAAAATCTTCCCGATTGTGACTGAAAGAATGTTACGTAATTAGGGTACGGCTGTCTTTTTTGGATATAATCACTTCAGAATAAAATTGCCTCCAAAATCGCGTCTACCTAGTCTAGTATAAAATACAAAATCTAGGCGAAAAAGGCTCGAGATTGATTGCTCTCGCTCACGATTTTTCTAGCAAAAAAAACAACAGTAAAATTCGTATGTGTATATTTTGTCTATGGCTCTCAAAGAGCCGTTTTTCCTTCATGCTAATGAAACAAAAAGGGTTTTAGTTAAAAGAATGCACAGTATTTTACGGAGTTGAAAGCTTTTCTCTCAATCACACCATTGTTTCAGAGATGTTTGTTTACTTTACCCTTCCATGCAAATTGACGTAATGTTTTAAAGTAATGTGGTACGTAAAATGCTTTTATTCCTATTCTGAAAAAGTTATAAGTGGGTGTTCGTACCTTTTTTATTATTGTTTAAAAGGTCAATAAAAGGTCAATCATTCGAGTACAAAACATTTTTTTTGCTCGAATTGTTTTGCTTACCAATGCTAAGTTTTTTTATTGCTTAACTAGTCATGCAAATATATTCGTAAGCAATTTTACCTGTGATAGCTACTTTCATGTTATGGGAGGGTCTACTATGCAAAGTTATGAGCTCTTTGCTTCATTATTGGTAAAGATATAAGGGTCTTAATATTAACCAATAAAAGTCCGTAAATATAGGAATCGGCCATTAGTAATGAGCCCTTTGTGAATAACCTCGTCCAAGGAAGTATTGACATCATGCCTACGTAAATACGTGTTTCTGCTGCTATGTAGCGTTGTTGCATTCCGGTTTGCCGGTGTAGGTAAAACAAGCACAAGATATATTGGAATGTCTCTTCTGCTTATAATTAGACACAAAGCTCCGGCTTTGTGTCTAGGATAACAATGCAGCTGCGATGTCTCTGGTATTGCAGCTAGGTATCAACAGACGGCGATGGCCAGTAAGGGTATCTGTATATGTCGCGGAAAAGGCCGGAAGGGTCACCGTGACCCCTGGCAACACACAGGCAACTGATGAAATTCGGGTGGGTTTTAGTCAGTAAGAGTGACACGCCTTCCCATTCCACCCAGAGCGGGAGAAGTTATTTCATAATTTCCCAGCCAAAAGAAAAAAAAGGGCTATCTGTACATGACGGCGTTATCAGAAAGGAGCCGCACCGGCGTCGGACCGCAAGTTTATGTAGACGAATGAATATCGCCGCACTGCCGCGCGTCTCACCGGCGCCGCACTGTAGCTGCGTGTACTGGGTTCTGGCATTGATGGCGGGTTAATTAGTAAAGTAACGATCACAGTTCAGTAAAGCATTGCCAACAAAACATGCGGTCCGGCGCCGGTACGGCTCCGGCGTCATGTACATAAAACCTCACCATCAGTGTTTACCAATCAAAATAACATAAACATGTCAAGTATGTTTTAAGTATTTAATAATAAATAAACTATGTTTAACAATACTTTTCTTTTAAAACCCTTTTCAATATCTTGCCAGAGGGATTCTTTGGTAACGCGTCGAGAAACACGACTTCCTTCACTCGCTTGTACTCTGCAACTCTTTTCGATACAAAGGAAGTCACACCATTTGCATCTAGTTTACGTCCATCTTTTAAAACTACGAATGCTTTGGGAACTTCTCCCATTCTCGCATCAGGAATACCGACTACTGCAGCATCTAGAATGTCCGGATGCCCTTTTAGCACATTTTCTAATTCAGCTGGTGGTACTTGGTAACCTTTTACCTGAAAAAAACATTTCAAAAGATTTATTAACATTCATTTCAAAGACATTTTTTTTTTGAAAACAGTAAAACGGGTCTGTTTCATTTTCATTTGGATAGAACAAAGATAAAACCGATTTTTTTATAAAACAGTCTGCCTTGTAATGGATTTGTCACAACGAACTAAGAGCGTGCCTGTAGACATTTTGCTATTTCAATTTTGGGTATCCAATCAACTTCTAGTTAACCCCACCCATGCGCTAATTTACCCCATTAAATGATAAATGATGTTTATTTCGGTAAGTAGGTATAAAACATTACTTTTACACGTCAATAAATCAAATAAAATTACCTTAATCAGTTCTTTGAGACGGTCGCATATCGTAACGATTCCATTTTCGTCGATGCTTGCAAGATCGCCAGTTCCATACCAGCCATCTTCTGTAATAGCTGCCTTTGTGGCTTCTGGATTATTTCTGTAGCCTTTCATCACTTGAGGACCACGAATAAAAAGCTCTCCCATCTGTAAGTAAATGGAGTTAGGTATGACGGAGAAGGTACATCTTTCTCGTTATCATCAGCCATATTTTAACTACTGTGGGCGAACTATGGAAAGTCTTGGTTATTGCGCAGTAGAAGAACCGTTTGCAGTTATAAATATCTTTATTTCATTAATAACATATATTAGACTCGATCTCGCCACGAGGAAAGCGTTGGATGACGTCAAAATAATATTAATTAGATGAAAATTTATATATATTTTCATCTTATTAATATAGCTATAGAAAAATTAAATTAAGCTTTAATTAAGGAAATTAATGAAGCCACATGACCGAGAGAATGAGGAAAATAAAATTTGTCGGTCGTAGCTTCGTAGACTAAACAAATTTGATGTCGAAAATGATGGTAAGGGAATATTACTTACCTCATTAGGTCCCAATGGCCGTAAATCTTTGTCTACAATCCTCAATTCAGTATTTGGCAAAGCATAGCCAGCTTTGGAGTAGTCAGTAGACCCTGGTAGCATTGCAGTTACAAGTGGCGATGCTTCTGTCATCCCATAGAGTTGTAAAAAGTCCATGTTGTGCTGAAAAATGAAGAAAATACTATGTACTAAGTTTTCTTGTGGAGGTCGAAAATTATTCCACGGAAACGTTACTATTACTGTAAGCCTGCATTATCCCACTCGTGGGCAAAGGCCTCTCTCCATGACTTTCAGCTCTTTCGATCCAGTGCTAATGTGGACCACTGTACGTTGGTTGTCTCCAGCTCGTTCCGCCATTTTTAATGGGGCCTGCTGCGACGCCTTCTGGCTGTGCCAGGGCTCGACATAGTAGTAAATTTGGCCCATAGCTAATTGTGCATACGTGGCCAGCCAATCTCACTTCAGCTTAGCGGCTTTTTGAGCAACGTCAGTAATCTTTGTTTTGGAATCGTACTACTGGGATAATAAGTATCCTATGTCCTGACCAGATTGATTGATTTGACTCTCTTTGCTCGTGTGCCAAATCTGTTCAGTCGTTAAGGCGTGAAAAGGAAGAGACATACAAAGTTACTTTCTCATTTATGTCACCATCTGCCTAGCCTTTTCCCAACTATTTTTGGGGTCGGCTTCCAGTCTAACCGGATGTAGCTGAATACCAGTACTTTACATGGAGCGACTACCTATCTGACCTCCACAACCCAGTTACTGGGTAACACGATACCCCTAGGTAAGACTGGTTGTCAGACTTTCGGGCTTCTGATGACCCATAACGACTGTCAAAGATCTGCAAATGACAGCCGAGACCAACGGCTTTACGTGCACGGCGAGCCGGCACGTGCACAGCCGAGGCACCGCTAGCAAAGACTTGGTATGTAAAGATGGTCACCTATCCATTGACTTACCGCGGCAAGCGTAGCTTAACCTGATTGATCGACCCGTACGGCTGTTATTACTTAGCCGCAAGCCCCTCACTTTCTCATTTATTTAAACACATTTTAAATTAAAGGCACTTTTCGTGACTATCTGTGAGACGGTGTTGTTTTTCTAAACTACGTAACATATTTTGATGCGATTTTCATCATCATTTAGGGAATTTTTTCCGAAAGGATTATAATGTATAAATCCGGTTTTGTGGTGTCACAAAAACCGTGCGAAGCTGGGGCGGGTCGCTAGTAATAAGTATGGCAGCATGGATTAATAAGAAAACATAATAAGTTGGAATAATTAGCTAGGTATATTTTTTGACGGCCCACGCGTTTGTTCCCTAGAGCGCCACAAAGGAACAAACATACATACATACATACATATATAGGCTATTTTAGTTATCTATCACGAGTAGGTAATAACTTGTCTTCAAATTATAATAAAAAGTAAATAGGCTATTCAGGAGAATATAAAACTCAATCTAGAAAAAGAACTTTGAAGGATATTAATGTTACTAAGTTTCGACTAATTTTATTATGCAAAGCAAGTTTGGATTATTTTTGTTCTCTTCATTTATCTTCGAAATAATAGCTCCGTGAGGATTTCTTCAGTTTAGGTTTTTTGAAAATTTTGTTTATGCTATTTAAATTAATGGAGGCTTAGTTTTCAAAGTTGTTAATTTTATGGGTCAGTTGGTTTGTAAAAAAATCGATCGCCTTGTCTGCTTCCATAAACAATGTCTAGATAGGTACTTATGAAACGAGTTGATAAGTACCTAATAATAAATTATTGCTTGAAGAGAAACTTCAGTTGAAGTACTAGTGAGATCAAGAAAAAAATACTCTTGAGACAATTTTCCGCGTAAAAACAATTCTTCATAATATTTTTTATTCATCTCAGTTTTTACAAAGTTTAGCGCTGAAAGTGTAATCGAAAAGTTTGAAATTAGAACAAAATAATAATATACAATCTTACCTTAACCTTTTCTAGTACTTTAGTGACGTCATTTCTAGCTAGAGGTGCAGCCGCAGAAGTTATAGTTTTCATTGATGCCAGATGTTCTTCTTTTATCCCAGGGTGCGAACCAAGAAACAATACTGAAAAGATTACAAACATAGATTTAGGTAATTTGGTTGGATACAAAGCCCGTTACGGGTAGTTAGAATCCCTAAAGTCCGACAACCCGTCTTACCAAGGGGCATTATGTTACCCAGTAACTGGGTTGTGGAGGTCAGATAGCCAGTCGCTACATGTAAAGTACTTTTTGGTACGATTTTGGCAAAATCAATCAATCTGCCTAGCCTTTTTCCAACTATGTTGAGGTCAGCTTCCAGTCTAACCGGATGCAGCTGAATATTAGTATTTTACGTGGAGCGCATACAAAGCTAAATATCGTTTATTATTAATGTACACATATCCAATAACCATAAGCTCTCACCTACTTTAAATCCCATTTAATGATAATATTATATAGGTATACCATAGATAAAGAAATTCCCATTGAAGAAACCGAGTTTTAGCCTGCCTGACCTGGACATAAAACCCAGCAGCTCACACTCAATAGTCGCGGTTGAGACCAGACGAATAGATACCCTTTCCTGCCAAGATTTAGTTTAAAAATACAATAGACGACGTATATTTAGTAACGTAATCCGCGTAACTGTTCTTAAAGAGTCATAAAGAACCCTGTAAGAAATCGACACGTGTTTCACCTCTCAACGAGGCATCCTCAGGAAGATGATTGACTTGTTGCGAACTCGGACCCGACGTGTGGACACGTCAAGCGTCGAGCGCACTGTCAAACACACACACTACACACTGCACTGCACTGTACACTGCGCTTGACGTACATATACTTCGTCTATTGTATTTTATAATGGATTTCCGCAAATTCACGCCTGAATCAATTAACTATCTATTAATTATCTTTCTATCTATTTATTATCTACTATGGTTTAGTTGATAAAACAGACTTAAAGAGCTGTGGTGGTAGATTACAGCCCACTCCCTCTTGAAGAGAGGAGACCTGTGTCCCAGCAGTGGGAACATTAATAGGTTGATCATGCATACTTACTTAAAGGTGGAGCAGCACAAAATAGATTTATGTTATGATTTTTTAATGTTTCAATGAACGTGTTGGGCTGAAACTTTGATAACGTTACTATTTTATATCCCACTGATAGTTTGTGCCACATGACTACAGATTGTCCATATATATGGTAAAATGGCAGCACACCCAAAGCTACATCTTGATTGGTTTCTGTAATAGAAATTATACTGGTTAGAAATCTTCTACGAATTTTATTTATAGCTACACCAACAGTTTCTGTGTCACCTACTTTAATATAGCTAACAATAGCCTCTAAAGTACACACTCCCCTTACCAAGTTAACCAGCATTCTCAGATATTAGATATAATGATAGCATATCAAAATGATAAAACTAAATTTTGATCTTAAGGCAAAATACATAAACTTTAGATTAAGAATATAAAGGAAAATATAATTACAAAACAAACAATATTGCAACTTTGCTCACTTACTTAACTAAGACAAAAAATCGACCATTTCAAGTGCGTGCGGACTACGCACAATGAAGGGATCCGTAGTTGGGCATGAATTTATCCCAAGACCAAACATTGTAGTTGAAAAACATGTTCTCCCATAAGGTGGTATGGGAGAACATGTTTTTGCAACTGCAAATGTAAGTTGGTCGATTATTACTCGTTAACTTGTAGAGCCTACTTAGCTGTGATAGTTTTCCTTTTAAATTCGTTATATATACTACTGCCTTGAATTTTTTCACATACCTAAAACCAACCATTTAGCTGGCAGGGGGCTTACCTCTAATAAAAATTATCACTTAAAAGCTGAATATTTCGCAAACTGATTCGTGAATCCAAAAATGGTTTGACACTCACAATATTTTTAAACGACCTTTCCAACAACACCCCATACCATGGGATAGACGGAAATATCGGACTATTAAAAAGATTTAAAAATAAAAAATTGCCGAATCGGTCACAAGTGATGCGACCAACGACCAGCATTTCATTTTTATTATAAGTATAGAAGATTGTCAATTTTTTTCCTGTCGATTGACTACAATTTTAACTTTGCATAAAACCTACGTATTTCTTTCTACTAAATCATAAGAACTCAACGCTATTTCGATTTTGAATCCGATTCAATTGAAGCAGTTAGTGCTATTGCACAAAAAATGTTATAAATAAACGTAACAATTGTTGTAGCCGATGTAATCCTTTACTGCCGGATTTTATTATTAAAATGACTCGTATCGTTGTCTTTATCAGTATTAAGGCGATGCGACGCGATTCTGGTACAACAATGTCCATGAAGTTTTCATAGAAATTGTTTTACTAGAGTCGCGTCGCGCCGCTATTTTATTAATACGTAAAAAACCACCCAGAGCTCATGTGGACAACTTCTCATCCCTGGTTCAAAAGAGCTGGAAGTCATGGGGAGAGGCCTTTCCCGGAAGTGGCATAATACTATATACAGGTTATCAGGAACAGTAACGTATTTTATTGCTTAACTTACTAGTAGTTTGAACATAATGTCGGACACTGTCAACATCTTGCTGCAGACAGTTGACAACAATATTTCTATGAGTCAACTCCACGCCTTTTGGAAGACCAGTAGTACCACTAGAATATGGCAGAAAGGCCACATCTTCAGACCTTCTTGCAACTGCTTTAAGAACACTGTGATCAACATTATCTGCTAGTGCAAATTCTTGGAATGAAATAGTTTTTGGAGGAAGATCACTGCCAGCTTCTTTGACACTGATTATAGGTAAATCTTTCTTGGCTAAAAATAAAGCTTCTTTTAGAATAGGTATAGTTTCTGGTACACCTATCAAAATTTTGGGATCAGATTGTGTTATTTGGCGCTCCACCTCATCTGTAAAAAAATAATTTACTAAGATTTAAATTTGTTTTAAAAGTAGATTAGATAAAGAGTTTATTATCATTGCACGTAGATACTGTTATCTTGAAAGTGTTTCATTATAACAACGTTTATGACGCCCGATAACGAGCATTTATCGAGTTGCTAAATTATACAGATTGCAATTATTACAGTCGGTATGCTTTGATAAGCAAATAAAAAATATGAAAATAGAATAAATAATAATATATTACAATGTGGAATATGTAATTACGCCGAAAGGCGTCGAAACCAAGGTCTAAAGTACATTTTCATTGATTTTTTAACACCCTAATAAAACGAATCATATCTATCTCCTATCACACTCTATAAGCATATCACACACACCATTATGGACTCTAATGACACTAACGGCCAGTTTTTTCATCAAAAGTAACAGCCAAAATAAAGTCACAAAGTCAAAGTAACGGTTAAAGTTTCTTCACAATTTTAGCTGTTGCTTTTACTGTTACTTTTGCCTCTAACTTGACTGCTCATTAAGCTGCGGTCGGCCAGTTTCTCCATCAACAGCTAAAGTAATCAGTAAAAGTATTGACTTTTACTTGAACTTTATTGTTACTACGGCAAATGTATTTCTTCATTCAAGTAACAGCTAAAGTAAAAGTCAAAAGAGTTGCCATTACACAAACTTCAAAATTTTCCCAAAAAATCGTGGGGAGCTTTTTTTACACATGGCAGAACCACAATTTCACCGTCGTGCCAGATGCCAAATTGAAAGTTCTTCCTTGAGTATAATAATAAATAAGGACAGCACAGCATTCGTAACGCAGCTGTGTAAATCCGAACGTCTGTACCATCTGTTTTTATTGAAATTGGATTGATTTTAATTTTATAATATTAATTTTAGGTGACTGGTGATTTAAATACCACATGTTAGATGTTTGGTATAAGTTAATGTGCATAATGCTTTTTCATTTTAATATACATCGTTATATTTGTTACGTTCAGTGTTTTGTTATTCGTTGAGATTAGTCGCGTCGATCGCGTGCTCTACTTAAGTGCAAAGTGCAGACGCAGCAAACCAACCGCGCCGGCCGGACCGCGCTCGCCGCGATGACACAAAATTACGTAAGAATTGACCTACATTTCAATTATAATTATTAAGTGATATTTATTAACTCGCCAATAACATGGCTGAGACTACAAAAATTAAGGTAAAAACCGAAAATGCTGTACAAATACTACAGCGCAGAAAGAGCTGATAATGAACAGCTGCGTAATGTTATTTCTGATATGGAAAAACAAATAGAAAGCCTCCAACAACAAGTTAGATATTTATAGCATCAATCACAACAAAATACAGCTGCAACCAGTAAGCCAGCTGAGCCAGTTAAAAGTCCAACACAGTGTGCTGAATACTGCACGGACGAGGAGGAGCTAGCCAGGGAAACTCAGTGGATCAGGCAAAAGAGCAGGAAAAAACGAAAATTGAACACATCGCCCACTCACACTGCCAACATTGAACCCCTAGAGACTGTTCAAACCGAGAAAGTGAAACCCAAAAAGATTCCGCCACCTCCGCCAGTAGTAGTAGATGGCGTGGAGAACTACCAGGCCTTGTTTGACTTATTGTCGAAGACTGAGTCTGGTGATAACTTTACTACTAAAATGTTGAATGGGAAGTGCGTTAAAATAAATGCAGTGAACGAAGACACGTATAAGTCTATAACAAAGTTATTAACTGAAAATAACTTTCTCTGGCATTCTTACGAAAACAAGCAGGAAAGGCCAATTAGAGTCATGGTGAAAAACCTTCATTTTACATGCAAGCCTGACAGAATAATTGCGGACTTACAAAGTAAAAGTTTCCAGATTGAAGATGCAGCAAACAAATTGAGGTGGAAAAATAAGGAGCCTCTGAACATGTTTATGCTGACTTTCAGAAATGAGGAAGACATAAATAAAATCTACGGCATTAAGTCAATATTAGGATGTAAAGTAGAAGTACATCCTCTCCATACTTCGAGGCTAGTACCTCAATGCAAGAGATGCCAGGCGTACGGACATACACACAAATACTGTGCTAAGGAACCTAGATGTGTCAAATGTACAGGCAAACATCTGACAGCTGACTGCAAAAAGCCGGCAGACGAGAAGCCAAAATGCGTCCACTGTGGGGAATCGCATCCAGCTAATTATAGAGGATGTATAGTAGCCCGGGAAATGCAAGGCATTAAAAACAAAACCATGAAGAAGCCGACGGTAAAAAACCAGCGCAAAATCAGCGAAATTGTGCAAAATAGCTCGCAAACACAAAATAATTACGTGACACAAAACGCTCACAAGAAAACATACGCGCATATTGCAGCCAAAACTGTCAACCTTGCGAATATTCGTGAGAATGTCAATGCCGATAAAGGTATGGAAGGAAAGTTGGACGAAATTATTAAATTGATGTCCTCATTTAATGCTCGTTTAGATAGACTAGAAAATAGCGCTACGAATGCTATTTCCAGACCGAAAAAATGAATCCATTAAAAATTATGGCATGGAACTCAAACGGACTTAAACATCAACAAGAATTAGAAGTAGTCCTGATCACAGAAAACATTGATGTATGCCTTATATCTGAAACTCACTTTACTAAGCAATCATACATAAAATTCCGAGGATATAAAGTGTACCATGCACTGCACCCTGAAAATTCTGCCCGAGGTGGTAGCGCGGTTGTAGTCAAAAAGAATCTCTGTCATCATGAAGAAGTTAAGTATGAATGTCATGAAATTCAAGCTGTGGCGATTTGTATTCAATCTCAACTGTATCCAGTCACCGTAGCGGCCATCTACTCGCCCCCGAGATACAATATAAAAAAAGACAATTATGTGAGGTTCTTACAGAAACTCGGACAAAGATTTATCTTAGGTGGCGACTTCAACGCTAAAAATACGCATTGGGGGTCAAGACTAATCACCACTAAAGGAAAGGAACTTATGAGTGCTATGAAAGAGCTAAAGTGTGAAGCTATTTCTACCGGAAAACCAACTTATTGGCCAAGTGATCCACGCAAAGTCCCTGACCTGATAGACTTTTTTATAACTAAAAATATATCTACTAATTATTTAAGCATTGATGAATGCTTTGACATGAATTCGGACCATTCACCAATAATTTTATCAGTATGGCATCGAATCCTACGCATAGAGAGTAATCCTATACTTGTAAATACTTATACAGACTGGGAAAGTTTCAGAATAGACTTGGATAATACAATAGAATTAAGAGTTCCGTTAAAAACTCTGGAACAGCTAGATTTGGAATTAAGTCAATTTACAACTAGTATACAGCAAGCTGCCTGGGGAAACACACCGGAAAAAACTCACCGGGTCAAGGCAACCGCCTACCCTGCAGGAATAAGGTGTCTTATAACTGAAAAGCGGAAACAAAGAAACAGATGGCATCAGACCAGATGTCCACAAGATAAAAGACTGCTGAACAACCTTACTAAGCGTCTTACAAATGCAATTCAGCACTACAACGACTCCTCAACAAACAGTTACCTTAGCCAATTAACGAGTGATACTAAAACCAAATATTCGCTGTGGAAGGCTACAAAGCACATGAAACAACCGATCATGCAAATTCCTCCTATCAAGGAAGAAAATGGAAAATGGGCAGTGACGGACGAACAAAAAGCTTTAAGGTTCGCTGATCATTTAGAACGAATATTCCAACCAAATGAATCCCAGACTCACAATGCGAGGATATTAATTCAGGGTGTTCAAAATAGTTCAGATATTAAGTTGGTTACCCCAAAAGAAGTATCTAGAGAAATTAAATGTAATTTTACCCGGAGAAAATCCCCTGGTTACGACTTAATTACAAGAGAAGTTTTACAAAATCTCCCACGTAAAGCTATAGTTAAGCTTACCACGCTCATTAATGCTGCATTTCGGTTAAAACACGTTCCTGACATGTGGAAAGTAGCTGAAGTCATCATGATAGTCAAGCCTGGGAAACCACCTCATGAAACAACATCTTACAGACCAATCTCACTGTTACCTGTGTTGTCAAAACTATTTGAGAAATTATTTTTAAAGAGATTGAAGCCTCTTATTGAAGCTGAAAATCTAATCCCTGATTACCAGTTCGGATTTAGAGAACAACACTCTACACTCGACCAAGTACACAGAATTACTAATATTATTGAAAGAACACTAGAGGAGAAGAAGGTGTGCTCCACGGTTTTCCTTGATGTAGCTCAGGCTTTTGATAAAGTATGGCATGAAGGCCTTATATATGTAAACTAAGATCGATGCTGCCTCAACAATTTTCAGACATCTTAGAATCATATTTATCAAACAGATTGTTTAGGATAAGACAAAGAAATGCCTATTCAGACCTTAGGCAGATAAAAGCTGGAGTACCCCAAGGAACTGTACTTGGTCCGGTCCTGTACCTATTATACACCTGCGATATTCCTGAGCTAGAAAATAATTTCATCGCAACCTTTGCTGACGACACAGCTATCATGGCTGTTGGAAATAGTCACGAGGAAGCTGTAGAAAAGGTTCAAGATTCCATCAATCGTATCTATGAGTGGACTACAACATGGCGTATCAAACTGAATGAAAGCAAGTCTATCCACGTTGACTTCACGAATAAAAAGCCAAAATACTTCCCGGTATTCGTCAATAACCATCAAATACCATACGCGAATACTGCTAAGTATCTCGGCATAACCCTGGATGCAAAACTGCGCTGGAAAGAGCATGTCAAAAAGAAAAGAGCAGAATTAGATATTCGGTACAAAAAAATGTATTGGCTACTTGGTAGACAGTCGCCATTGTCAATACCTAACAAATTGTTGTTATATAAACAAGTTTTAAAACCTGTATGGACCTACGGTATTCAGCTGTGGGGCTGCACCAGCAAAAGCAATCGACAAATCATACAACGTTTTCAAAACAAAGTATTAAGGGATATAGTCAACGCGCCTTGGTACATTAGAAATAGTGACCTCCACCGGGACCTGAAGATGGATGTCATAAACATAGTTATACAAAAATTTGCAGAAGCTCATGAACACAGACTTCATCATCACGTGAATGTTGAGGCGATCCAACTCCTTGACAACACTGAATTAGTGCGAAGGCTAAAGAGGGTAAACCTTTTGAGTTAGTTTAGTGCAGTGTAAGTGACTTTTAACTGTAGTGCAAGTGCTGACTTTTATAAAGAACACATGAATCAAGTGTCTCCCCCTATAGTGAATAAGAAAGACGTTATTACCACACTGACGTTGACGTGAGACGTTGATACCACAGATCTGCTATATAAATCCTGCAACGTGCTGACTGTTCGCCAAATTTTCATTATGCACTTAGTATTAAAACAGCACACCATGCTTACCTACATTGCTGACAATACTAACAAGAGACGGAATGATATAATATGCACATCTAATGCAACCTCAAAACATGTCTTTGTAGAAAGATTTTTTACATTCTTAGGCCCATTCTTGTACAATAGATTAAATAGGAAACTAAGTATGTATAAATTAAATTACTTCAGCTGTAAAAAAATTATAGTTGAATATTTACTAACCATAGATTATGCGCAGACAGAAGATCTACTTGTTGTCTGCAAATAATACCGCTAACATGCTATTTTACTTTTATTTACCTAATTTTTATTTAGTTTAATACTCATTGTTAATTTATTACATTAAGTATTTATGCTCTTCCTAGCCTGAAACACAGGTTCAACCTAGTTCAGGAAAATAAGCAACTGTGCTCTATTTTAATTATTAAGTTACTTTTGTAAATGTGCCCCTTTTTATAAATAAACGATTTTATTATTATATATTTTTATTATTATATTGGACGACTTCTTAATCTTATAGTTACTTAGCAGTTTATGTTATATTTAAATTACTTATTAGCTAATAGGCTAGATTGTAATGTGAATAAAGTATCACTAATTGTGTAACTTTATTAAAAAAAAAAAATATATATATATATATTTGTTACAAAAGATCCCTAAACTTCTTTTAGGTGACCAATGTTTAAATCAATTACCACATGCTAGATGTTTGATTTATAGTTATATTTGTTAAAAAAAGATCCCTAAAATTCTTTTATTTTATTTTAGTAGCTTTATGTAGATACCTACTGGTTACTTAAAAGTGTTTGGCGTAAGTTTGTCTTGCAACAATAAACTGAGGTATGTAACTGTTTCCTTTGGCATTCTGTATCGGAACAGAAAATCAGCCTCGTCCCATAAAAAATGATCTTTGCGAATATTAAATCTCTTACGCCTATACGTTAAATAACGCACGATAACTTCACTTAAGATCGTCTGATGAACTTGAATTTTCACTAGATGATCTTAATGCTATTTGATTATTTTATTTATAAACTGATTATCTTATTACACAGTGATTAATGTTAGCTAACAGCTCAAACAGGTGTTGAATATAGTCTAACCTACAACAGTACAACTAACAAAATGACCACTACTTTAGCTTTCACAGCAGCTCAATGAGCAGTAAAGGTTAGAGGTAAAAGTAACAGCTAAAAGTGTGAAGAAACAAATTTAACCGTTACTTTGACTTTATGACGTTACTTTGGCTGTTACTTTTGATGAAGAAACTGGCCGTGTGAAAGCTAAAGTAATTGTCATTACTTAGATTAGTTTATCGAGTTCCTTACGCGATCACTAATTTATCGGAATACTTACATGGAGTATAAATAGGGTTGACAGTGGTAACTTCAGCCCCAGCCTCCAATGCTCCAAGGGCTGCCAACACATACTCAGGAGAGTTGGGCATCATAATACAGATAACGTCGCCATCCGTTATTTTCAATTGCGTACGAAGTTTCGCGGCGAAATTACGCGAGTACTTGTACAACTGATGGTAGGTGTATGATCTGTTTGTTATTGCACATACCTAAAATTAAAAACCGTTTTGTTTAATTGTATGAGTCAAACTTAATACGAGTACAATCTAGAAGAGACATTGTTAAAAAAAACACCAGCCGTGCTATTCTGCAAACATCTCACCCTGATAACTTGGGTGAAGTTAGCTTGATGTGAGCTGTCATTGGACCTAAAGCTAGGGATTGACACTATGGACAGCTCACTTCATGCTCACTTCACCTCACTCTTCGCGGTGAGATGTTTACAGAATGGATCGACAGTTAAGGTGCGAGCCTTTTAAATGGACACAAATGCATGGTCCCAATGTCCTGCGTTCAACGTATCAGTTGCACTTGAGACCTCTAGAGTAACGAATCAACCAGAAAGTCTAGTATTTTTTACAGTCTATAGCGCCAACTACAAAGATCGCTCCCTCTCCTCTTCCACTTGTTACACCAGTCCTTTAAATACGAGTCCAGTAAATCAATCGTTCGAAGACACTTTAAGACAATACCAGCCTCTTCCCATACAGAGAAGGCATGAGCATTGATCACAATGCTTGCTCAAGACGTCGTATAATACGTCCAGGTTTTCACACAATGTTTTTCCTTCAACGATGTCAGTTACGAGTATGTTCAAGGTAAACAAAGAAAGTACATATGAATTGAAAAAGTCACATTGATAATCAAAAAAATACATACGATTGCTGTTTTATCTGCCCATCGCTCCATGTTCTCCCACATGTGCTCTGGTACAGTTCTGCTCGGTATATCCACATCTTTATGAGGTGATTTGACGATATTATCAGCTGTCCAAAGACTAATATGTTTTTTATGAGTCAAAGAAATGCTTCGACATGTTAGTAGTCTTTGGGCTGTTCTTGTTAAAAGGTTTGATGTAGCCATACTTTTTCTGGAATGTCAGAAGTAATGTATTAAACTTTAGGGAAAATATGCCAATTCTCGTACAGCATAGGAACAAATGTTGCAACGTTTGCTTACTCCGTATTGACGATTTCAGACCCCTAAACTACTATTATGTTATATTATTCTAACAATAATCATCAAAACCTTTTCCCGAGGGAACAGACACAATGTCCAATTGCAGTCAAATGTTGTTACACAATCTTAAATTATGTCGGACAAGGTTCGTTATTATTAGAATGTAATAAAAAAAATAAAAAGCAATACTTACTGAGGAATGTCCAATCTCTAGATAAATGTCTAACGACTAATCACAGATAGTTTTATGTTAGTTATAAATAAATTAGTTTACCTATTTACGAAGAGAAACAGATTCCACAAATTGAAGTGTGGTGAGTTGCATATAAACTTATTGATACCACATTTCACACACACTGCTCATATTATAATCACAAACAAAACTACACCGTCAACTGGCCTCTGTGACAGTTAAGAATATGTTTAATCACGCTTAAAACGTATTTAAAAATATAACATTACGATCCCGTGTCAATACGTGAACATTGCGAGTGGCAGCGACCGACCAACTGACTCGATCCTTTTATTATCATCATACGCACCGATACGTAAGATGTGCTCGGGTAAGATCGGGCCCGTCCGTCACCGACGGTGTATGAATCAGGTAGCGGGCCCTAACATAACTCCATCGTTAACGGTCGACTATACTACCAACCAAAAGAATCGTCCAATATTCAAATCTACATTTTTCTTACACGGCCGCTATAACAAAATATTATAAAAATAAAATAAAGTTAAAGGCCCCTTTAACTTTATTTTATTTTAGTATAGTATACACTCTGTGAAAATTTTCGTAAGAGGTAAGTAGACTACCTATTACTGTTCAAAAGATACAGCCCTGACAGACAGACGCCAGCGGAGCCTTAGTTATTAGGGTCCCGTTGGCACTCTTTGGGTAGGAAACCCTAAAAAGATACCAAACTATTCTTGATTATACAACAAAAAAGTCTACAACAAACAAGTAAGTACAGTAGGTAGGTGTAATTATCTACAATCTTGTGTGTCGACCCTGCCCTGCACGCGCAACCTTCACCTCCGTGGAAACAGTGCAGTAGTCATAATTGCTGTCTCGCTTTCTCCAAGACCGCAAATCGTCGCAGGCGCAGCTGTCAGATAAGGAGCCACGCGGTACCCGTAAAGAGTCTAACGTATATCCGTGTGTACTTATGGTCTATTTTACGTCGCCCTGCCGCTCACGATGCGATGCCCCGCATGCAGCGCTCGCCGCCGTCCAACACTTCAAACGCCAACTTTACGCAAGCTTTGTCTGACGCCGATATTCCCCAAATGTTATCGAGCAGCTCATCCGACTATGTAAACATTACGACGCGACACTCTTTTATGCGTCCTTGGAAGTGTTGCTCCCCGGGAACCAACTTGCAGGATTTAAAAACGAAAATACATCAAATGCTTAAAAACTGGAAAAAGATACAACATATAAGAAGCATACCTAACTAAACTGTGTGGCGAATAAAGCTGTTCTCTGAACAAGCGAGCGTCTGACATAGTTGAGCTCAAACTTCAAAACCTGGCTATTCGAAAATCCACCAATACACCTAGCTACTGTAGAGTTTTTTTGTTGTATAATCAGAATAGTGTTGTTAAGACCTTTTAAGTATCTTTTTAGGGTTCCGTATCTAAAGAGTGCCAACGGGCCCCTATTACTAAGGCTCCACTGTTCATCTGTCTGTCAGTGCTGTATCTTTTTAACTGTAATAGGTAGAGTCTACCTACGTATTATGAAAACTTTCACAGAATGTATACTATACTAAAATAAAATAAAGTTAAAGGGGGACCCCTTTATTTTATTGCGCGTGCAGCTTATCCTTGTTTTGTAACTATCGTTATGCGGTCTACAGTACGACCATACCTATTTCTGCCGTCAAGGAACGGTAATGTGTTTGGAATGGATGACGGTAACCATTATAGGTGGGCTTCTAACTTAATCGCCATGTAATGCCATAATCAGTACAAGAGTACAAGGTTCTATAATAAATCGCCCCTACTTCAATACTATAGTCTTTCTCATTCTAACTCAAAAATATTATTTTTTACTATCCGAGCCTGCCCCTATCACTTGACTGAAATTCTTACTTTCACATAGTGACTTTACTATACTTTAAACCTTGTGTGGGAACACATGTCTCACGTAACATAATATTAGTAAAACACACCTTCCAATATAAAGAAAAGGTTATTTAACCCTAACACTAACTAGTTGGCCATTTAATGGCCATAATCAGTATAACGGTTCATTTGGCGCGTGCCCAAAGAAGGACCTAAAATGCAATTTCTGTGACGATTTCACAAATGTTTACCAAGAACGCCAACCCCTGTAATGTCATTCAGGCACCAAAAAATCCTTGTAGCACTCTAGGTACGATTGGGAAAGAACAGTTGCCATACAGAGCACTAGAAGAAATCGTCATTTAAGATGCCAACTTTTTTCCAAGAAGCACAATACTTTACAAATTTCCAATAAATTACATTTCCCAAGTTTAGTAACACCTTTCATATTACTTACCGCTAACAAGAAGTGGTTCTTACGTGAACGCTCCAAGAATTAGTTCTACTTCGATATTTAAAGTCCACTAACAGAATTCCAACTTCCAGTTAGGTAGTTTTCTAACTTGGAAAGTATGACTCACCCGCTTGTTCGCCAATGACTTAAGAGCGGTTTCATAAAGATGGTGTTAGGGGGCAGAATGTTTATGGAGTACAGTAGATACTCTTAGACTGTGCAAAAAAAGATTCACTTAAAGTAAAAATCGAATACTTTTAGACGTCGTCGATGTCTACATGTGTAATCAAATCCTAATCACAGATTGATGAAATGTAACACACATTCAAACAAATTCGCCTAATATTACATTTCATAAATTAGGACGGCTAATTTATGTCACATATTTTCATGTTACGTTTTACCAATGTGTACAGACATTAAACAAAATTAGTACAAAAAAAGAGGTTGTATTTTGACCTAACAGGTATGTATCTAAAGCGTATTTTTCTTCACTTGTCCTATTTCGTAAACAAATTAACGTAACTTGAGTTTTAGATTTTAAGAACAAAACTGAATTAAAGACTTAACATTGGAAGGCCCCCCATAAGGTGGACCGATGATCTTGTAAAGGCCGAAGGAATCCGCTGGATGCGAGGAGCAAAGAACCGGTCGAAGTGGCGGTGCTTGGGGGAGGTCTATGTCCAGCAGTGGACGTCTTTCGGTTGAAATGATGATGATAAATGACGTATTCGAAGAAAAATAATTTACTGGATTTCTTAACATACTTATGTGTTTTTAACAAAGATTTCGTGACGTTACACGTGCGTTACGATTCATAATTATCGTTTGTTTACCAAATAGGATACGCAAGAAAAAACACACTATACCTTATTCAGTTGCATGATTGTGTATTCTGAGCCACTGTATAATAAAGTAACAGTATTATGTATCAGCAGTGACCTTGAAATAATTACCTACGACCACTCAGTAGATAAACCTTAACCTTAACTTCGCACTCGAGACTGTTGCAGTAGGTACTGATATACACTGAGATTTCGAAGCGCGTCGTTTCAGCCATTTTCTATGAATACATAATACTGTTATTTATACTGTGCCTATTACAACACCAACGACTAGCTCAGACCTATCATCAAGTAATTACTGTACTACGCTCGGACGGAGCATGTATCAAAGGCAATTGACAATAACAATGCGTTTCCCAGCCATTATACTAATTCTAAGCTAAGGGAAATTTCTCGCAAACATTTGATGTAATAGAGCGTAAGTTATCACTGGTGGTGATTAGGCCAATTATGTGGCAAACTATTAAGCCAGCTATTAAAGTAGGTATACTATAAATTGTTTCTATCCATCTAGCTAGCCATTATTATGCCACTGCAGGGCAAAGACACTAAAAAGGTTTTCACACACTTCTAAGCTATTTTAGAGAATTATCGCACTAAAGATATGCCATCGTGTTTCTAGCGAGGTGATCTGTGAACGTGCTCTCCGTGGCTGAGTACGAAGCGAGCTAACCGCGACTACGCGACGTTTTCTCGGCGTTTCCACAATATTGTACACTCGCTTGTCTCACTCTCTCTTTTACACTCACGTCAATCGCTCTCGTTGCGCAAACGCGGCGACTACGTTGCGCAAACGTGGTGTCCTCGCTACGCACACGCAGCAAGTTGAACAATCGCTTCGCTGGTAAGTCGCTCACAAGCTAATGTAATAAGGCTCGTATACTTTCTTTCCACGTAAATAAATAATTATAATCATTGAAATATCGGTCGGAAGTTTGGGTTTCGGACAGTCTGAAATTTTGCATTAGTCGTTTCAAAGCCAGCGGATTCCTTCCATTCACAACTTTCAGGACCCGTACCATTGACCAATGGTGGCCCAGTAGTTACGTCGCTGACTTACGTGTCGTAGATCTTGAATTCCAATCCAGGCAGGTATTTATTATTATTATTATAAGCCTGTGTTGTCCCACTGCAGGACAAAGGCCTCCCTTCCCTCTTCCCACTTTTCCCGGTCTACTGCGATTGCGGGCCAATCCTTTAAGAAGGAGTCCAGCTCAATCCGCTTTCTCTTTCTGGGCCTGCCGCGTAGTCGTTTCCTGCTATTTGGGAGCCACTGAGTATTGATTTTTGCATATTGCTGGTCTGACATGCGACAGATGTGGCCAGCCCAGTTCCACTTTAGTCCAGCAACCGTGCGGCCAGCGTCCGCTATTTGTGTTTTGGAACGAAGTATAGAGTTCTTAATGCGGTCAGGCACTTAACTTTGCATAATTTTTTTCATCATCACTGCTCTCAAAACGGTGTAGGAAAACATCGTGAGGAAACCGGCATGTCCGAGAACAAAAAAATCAGAGACATTCATATGTCTCAGATTTTTGTGGATGTCATCATCCACCAATCCGCACTGGGCCCGCGTGGTGGATTACGGCCCACTCCCTCTTACAGAGAGGAGGCCTGTGTCTCAGCAGTGGGAACGTTATAGGCTGGTTGTGCTTCACCATTGCAGTCAAGTTATTGCATTTTCCTTTCGCTTGCTGTTATGAGACTTTCTAGTGTCAATATTACTTTTCCCATAAAGTAGAGCCTCATAATCTTCTAACCTCATTGTGCCCACATTAAACTTCGATAACGTGAATCTATTTAGAGTACAGCTGACTGCTCCGATTATGACACCGACTAAAGTCTGTACGGTACATTAAACAATCGGCTCCCGCGATTCCGCCTGAGAAATGTTACTTAAAATGGCGAATCTCTTAACATTGTTTTCAAGTCCTTGGTTATTCTAAATAGGCTTGTCGAATAATTTAACCGTTAAAATTCGAATTTTGAGTCATTGTTCAATTAGTAAAGGTTCTGAAGGTGAGAGGTAGCTAATTAAAACATTTGAATGAGATCTATTGAACATCTTGATCTTGATTAATTTGTAAATAATTTCTGAGATTTTAAGTTAATATTTTACCAATTTAATACTGAATAAAATATTTATTGTTATTATTTATTTTATTTTATTAATATACATATCGTTTAAAGGAGACGGATACGCTTTCATACAATCTTGGGCCTGGATGTAAAGAGATGAAATTGGTGTCAATTAATAGCTACTATATTATCAAACCATCACTGAAATTTTTGCGGATTTTAGCAATCTGAGAGCCGAGTTAAAGTTAAAGTTAAAGTGAGGTTACGTAACAAAACAGCTGATTTTTGAAGTGCGATGTATAACCTCATTGTGCAATAGGTATGTAGTTGTTTTTTTTAAAGATAGGATACTTTTACAATTATAGAAGGTGTATACAGTGCCGCTAGCGGCACTGTATATTTACACAACGATCCATTATGATAATATCCAATCGGTAGGCTGGTCGTAGAATCCAAAAAAACAAGTCCAAGTCCAACATAAAAGCGAGGCTCTCCGTGTCCGGTATGGCAGCAAGGGTCGTACAAGAAGTAAGATCAGAAGTCCGTAGAAAGAAAGCAGGGTCGAAGAAAATATCAATAAAACTATGGGAGGAAACACTCAAAACGCACACGCACTAAACGAAACGAAACGAGTGACTGACTGACATGTCACCACAGACTAAAAATACAATAATCGATTAGCAAACGTGAATCGATTTTAACATTTATCTTTATAGATATTTAATTTGTTAAAACTGTTTAATACGTTAATTCTAATAATTAATGTATTTGAATTAATCATCTGGTACTCGTAAAAGCATCTTTTAAATAGTATGAACTCGGTCACGATAGTCGATTATAATTTAATCGATATTCCATTTTGTTCGTAGCCATAACTTAATTTTTGGATTTCTCAATTTCCAGATTGTAAAATGGGCTGATATTTCACATTTTGTAATAGAAAAATATAACCTATTTTTTTAACCATACGTCAACTTATTACAATCAGGCCCAGAAATCCCCGTCTCCTTTTTGTTTATTATGAAAACATAAATATAAAATTATAAATTATTATTATTAAAATTTATTGCCATGAATAGAAGAAGAAAAATTAAGAATAAAAAAAGGAATTAAGAACTAGTAGGACTAAATATTTGATTGTTATTTATTTTCCTATCATTGAAAGTACCTAAGTAAAAAGGAACGGCGTTTCAGTTTCAGTTAGAGTGTCAGGCTAAGCAAAGTTTTCAAAATAGGTAGCCTTTTTTACACAAATCTATGACACTATAAACGGGCTAATAAATAAATAATAAATAGCAGTGATAGCCTAGCGGTGCGATTTTCAAACTGCCAAGTCATAGGTCTCGAGTTCGAACCCAAGGCGCACCTCTGACTTTTAGGATTCATGTGCGTATTGTATAATTATCACTCGCTTTAAAAACGGTGAAGGAAAACATCGTGACGAAACCGGTATGCTTTAGAGATATTTCTCGACGGCATGTGAAGCCAAGTCAGCGGCCCATGGGCGGCATAAAAACTCTGACACCAGGTTAGTCACTAACTATACGAAAAAGAAAGAAATAAAGGAAAAAACTTGAAATTAAAACAACAGGAAATAAGTAAACAACATCTTTATTCAGTGGGTAAAGAAAATATTAATAGAAAAAAAAAAAAAAAAAGAAAAAAAAAAAAGAAAACAAAAGAAAAAAAAATATAGTAGTATAGAAAAAATAGAATAGAAATATTACTGGAAGAACGTTCATCGCTTGGACACGGGCACCGTTGTCAGGCGAGGAGACGAAAATAGGAAAAAATAAGAATATTTGCATAAACTTTAGCCGTGGACCTATTTAACTACGAGGCTTATTCATTGTGACTTTTAATAAACTTCTTCAACTTTTGTATAAATAGCCGGCTTCCGCTTTCCAATGAACTGTTTATTTATTGAAAACAACTCATAAATGCATTTTCAATTCAAGGATTATGTTTTTCCGCTGTACAAAAATGGTAGACTAAACAAAAAAATACTCTGTTGTATTATTTTTCTGGCCTCAAAACCTTAACCTGTAATTTTCTCATTGAGTGCTCAAATCTTCTTAGAAACATTTTCTTGCGAAGAAACAAGAAATCAACACCTGACTAGCGAGCACGGCCTACTGTGACATGGCTCATTTTATCACATTGTCTACGAATAAACTGCGATAAAATGTGCCTCGAGCCGTGTCACAAGGCCTTGCTCGCTAGTCAGTATGATACTCATTTATAGGGTTTGACATGGCTCATTTTATCACATTGTCTACGAATAAACTGTGATAAAATGTTTGCCTCGAGCCGTGTCACAAGGCCTTGCTCGCTAGTCAGTATGATACTCATTTATAGGGTTTGACATGTGATGGGCAGAGCAGGTCAAGGTTTTAGTTCCAGTTGCCTCGCACATGATACAAATTCATAATTATAGCACTTCACTGGACACCTCATTAATTTTCGTCTGACTTTAACTTAGTATAATCAGCCTATAATGTTCCCACTGCTGGGACACAGGCCTCCTCTGTCTGTGAGAGGGAGTGGGCCGTAATCCACCACGCGGGCGCAGTTCTGGTTGGTGGATGTCACATGTCTTCGATTTTTTTAGTTCTAGGACATGCTGGTTTCCTCACGATGTTTTCCTTCATTGTTTTGAGAGCAGTGGTAAGTTAAAGTAATAATTTACAAAAAGTAAAGCGCTTGCTAGGGTTCGAACCTACAACCTGCTACTGGTAAATCGCGACTGTTATCACATAGTCATAATATTGATTGAGAACTAAGTTTACAATATATCAGTCTTATGTTGGTACTTAAGACTTAGCTGGCTTTGGCCGCGTCGTAACCAAACGCGATCAATGAAGTCGCGTTTGTATGTAAAAATTCGTACAAATGATTGCGTCGATCGCGTACTCGCGCGACTCTCGGTTCTGGTTAGGACACAGGTTTTGCAAGCATTGCAATATCAACATGCGTGCATATTATATTAGTTCATATTAAAATTATAACATTACTATTAAATAGCGGAATCCCATAAATTCTTTGAAGCTAAAACTAAACTTAGAAGTCCGTTAAAACATGCCACGTTAACACAGAAAAATAAACTGGCATCAAGCTACGTAAAGAAGGTATATTTAAAGTAGGCACAGCGTGTCTGGGCGCATATTGCGTGAATCTTGTAATTTTTTCACCCCATTGGACGCCATTCATTATCATAGTACTTAATAATTCGCTGCCCGGGCCCTATGGTTAAGGTGCATTTACATTTTACTGGAAAACGCAGTCTGCGACAGAAAAAAACCAAAAATATTTTCGTGATCAGTATGTCTATTCTGTATAAATCTCACCGTGAAAAGTTAGGTGAAGTGAGCTGTCATTCTACCTAATGCTAGAGATTGACACTATTGACAGTTCACTTCACCTAAGTTATCACGGTGTGATTTTTACAGAATAGCACTTCTGATGCATGTTCGTTCTTCGAACATACACATATTTTTTTTTATAACAATTTATTTATTTAAATTCTTTTCACACACAAATATATTACCATTTGCGCATTCTTTACCCGGCAACTAATGGTGGTGAAGAGATAAGATGGCAGGTGCTGTGTGAGAGGAACATAGTAATTACACCCACATTTCGTCAGTTATGTTTAAGTCCCATGTAATAGGGCACAAATCTAGACCCCGCCCTGCTAATGAGCAATTTAACAATACCCTTTTTTTCTTACCTCGTTCACCATATTGTGCTATTCACACGTACTAACTTATTATAATCAGCCTATAATGTTCCCACTGCTGGGACACAGGCCTCCTCTCAGTGAGAGGGAGTCGTCCGTAATCCACCACGCGGGCCCAGTGCGGGTTGATAGTAGTTACACATCTTCGAATTTTCGGTCTAGAATATGCCGGTTTCCTCACGATGTGTTCCTTCACCGTTTTGAGAGCAGTGGTGATGAAATAATTTACATAAAGTAAAGCGCCTCTCTACGTTCAAGCCATAGGAGTACAACTAGTAAGTCGCGGCAGTAACTTACTTGGATTCGCGAAAAAAATAAAAGCGACATTCAAATTGCCAAACGATTTTCAACGACAATCTGTATCAAGTGTAAAAGCAACTCTAAACAAGCTTTTTGGTGAGCTACCTATTAATATTCTTTGCTAGTCCTTACTACAGAATAAATTATGTTTTTCACGAGAACGGGTAACAAACCAAGTTTATCCAGCTAAATGTACTTAAGTAACTTGGTAATAACTTAGTTTTGAAACTTCAGCATCTTCGGTCGGATCATTGACTTGGTAAAATAATATTTTTCGTTTATTATTAAAAGTAATGAACGCTGTGTTGAGTAGAAGAAGGGTTGTGTGAAAGAAATCACACACACAGCGAATCATTTTTTACGTGATCTAGGCCAAATATTTTTTGATACTAGGAAAGCTCATGACCTAAGGAGGTGCCATAAAGAATATGAATAGTAAATTACAATGTAGGTATTGCTAGTTTCAAAGTTGCAAAGTTGCATGCGCAGTGGTTAAATAAACTGTGCATCGTTTAGCAGGTTCCTTTCCTCATAGAAAAAAGTCATTGTTTTAGTATAAGGGTTTATTATTTTTCAGGTTTTCAAACTCAAACTCAAAGCATTTATTTCAAATAAACCAATTACAGGCACTTTTGAATTGTCAAGGGGGTCGGTCAGTCAGAAAGATGTAGCTAGTTGCCCATTCGAAAGCGTAGTAGGTTCCTATGGAGAAGAACGGGCAAGAAACTCCACGGACACTCTTTTAAATCAAAATATTCTTACAAAATATTGGTTACATCATTCATGTTGAAATTATAGGTACATGTGAGAACAATGTAGAAAGACGTGCACGTTAAAAACATCCGCAATGAAAAGATAATAAACAAATTCAAAAATTAAAATACATTAGAATAAGCCATGGAAGCTAAGAGATGACCAGTCCCTACTGACGGCGCCCGTTCACGAACATGACGCATGGATCAGCACCATTCAGCTCAACCATTTTGAAGGGAACTTAATGATCCAACACACACGCCACCACCAGCGAGACATTTAATTGAGCATGACATACTCTCAGCCGCCAGGGCACATTCAAGTCAATAAAAAAAAGTATTACCCGGTAAATGGTGCCGGGGTTGCGGGTTTGTCTGAAAGGGATATCGCGACCTCGGCACACAGGCAACGGAAGGAACACGGGTGGGTTTTAGTCAGTAAAAGTCTGACACCCGCCCTCCCGCTCCACCCAGAGCGGGAGAAGTTATTTGATAATTTCCCATCCTCAAAAAAAAAAAAAAAAAGCCGCCAGGGCTCATTCAAGTCAATGAAAGACATACCCAGTAAACCAGTAAATGGTAGTTTTGTAGTAGGTAATGGTCACAGTGCCCACACATGTGCTATGCAATTATACAATACTACCTAGAGCACCAACGGGACCCTATTACTTAGCCTACGGCGTCAGTCTGTCAACGTGCTGTATCTTAAGAACAGCAATAATTTGTCAGTTTATAATTTTCACAGAATACGTGCGACTACTAACGATCAGGCAGAGGTATTTTTCGCCAGTTATGATTAAGTCCCATGTAATAGGTGGCGAGCCTATTGCCATCAACCGGGCACAGATCCCGGTTCTGGGCTGCTACTGAGAAATTCCAGATGGAAAACCCAATAACACTATGATCGACCCGGGAATCGAACCCGGGACTTCATGCTCAGCAGAGCACTTGCAACCAGTTGTTGGTAAGGGAGTTGGGTATCCTGCAAATTCCAGGTGATGCTGCAGCATCAGTTCAAGGTTACTATGTTCTTCTAATATCATTCAAGTAACAGAATACCAAATTTCAAATCGATCAGACCTGTGGAAGATGCTCACATCCATTCATCAACTAGAAAAGAGCTGATAATCATCTAAAACCTGCCGAACCGATTTTGATAAAACATGTCTAAGTACCATCGCTAGAAGACCTGCTTTCAAATAAAAATAAATTGCACTCAAATCGGTTCACCCGTTTAAGAGCTACGGTGCCACAGACAGACACATAGCGGTAAAAATTATAACACCCCTTTTTTTTGCGTCGGGGTTTAATAAAAAGAAGACAAACTAACAGTTTTCTTTAGTTATAAGTCGGATCAATTGCAAGGAAGTTTGTATAAAAAAATAGATTTCGACGAATCACTGCAGTTGCACAGCTCTCTCTTCTTTTATAAAACCGATAGCCCACGTCTTGGAAATTATTTTGTCGCCAAACATTTCAACTTGAACTGCTTCAAGATTTAGGGCGGTATCAGCGCAGATAAATCAGATGACAATAAATTCTCCCGTGAACTTTGGTATGAGATAGATTTCACGGACGTTTTGTCTTTCCGCTCCTGTAGATTTCACAACGAAACAATTCTGTTGTTTATATTCTTATAATAAGGTAAAAGAATCAGCTAGAAGAAAGAAAGAAAGAAAAATGCGTTTATTGGCATTACAGCAGAAAAATTATAACTAAAAAAAAACAAATAATACAAAATCAGCTCAGCATAATGTCAGATGACAACACAAGGTGTACGACCACCAACCGACCAACCACCTGACCGTGATTTTCAGCTGCAACCCACGAGTGACGCTACAGGGAAATGTCCGTTTTAATTAATAAGCCAACAGAATAAATTAAAGGTAATTTATTTAATTTATTTAATTATATAACAATTGCTTAATGCAGTAAACACCAAAGCGCGCAGCAAGCCAACATCAACATTTAGCTAAAAAACTTAATGCAAACATTTAACATTAATTTACATAACTATGTTAACATCGGGCTCCTTAGCAATCAGGGCGTTCAGCAGATTGATCGCGTGGGTTGTGGGAGCATATCGAGCAGTATGGGTATGCACTGGCGGAGCCGCGAACTGTCACCTCGAGGCCCAGGCGCGCGACTGCCGCATCCGGTCCTGAGCAAACAATGAACAGCGAGCTAGAGTAGTCGCGTCATCGATCTTAATATTGAACAATAAGTTGTAGTGCATCAAAAGCGCACGCTTGCGTCTCAGTTCCAACGTGTTGATGCTATGATAATATATGATAAGATAATATTTAAAAAACACAAAAACAAATAAAATGTTGTGACATACATGAGTGTGTGTGGTGTGTTACGAATGAGAAACTAAAATAAAGAAATACCCAATATCTTTGTCAAAATAACTTCATTAAAATAATAAATCTATCCTCTATAAATAGAAAATAGGTACCTTCAAGGCAAAATCGTGTGACTGCGTTGTTTTTCTAAACTTCTGCATATCAACGTACGTGTACAGCGTAACTGGGATTGACTGTAATTTATATAATTTAAAAGAAATTTCTAAATAAGTAGTAGTACAGTAACAGTAAAATCTGAAATATCCTTCCAACTTCCTCACGCAAAACAATTTTTTACGTGGACAGTCATAGGGACATCCCCTATGACTGTCCACGTAAAAAATTGTTTTATTCTGCAATCACAGAAAAAAAATCACCTTTAACATTTTCAACATTCTTCGAACCAAGAATTTTTATAATTTTTAGTAACATAAAGAAGGATAACAACTTGTGTCAAGTCGCTGACTCTTGTTCTCTTTAAAAGAAATGTGGTAACAAAAGCAGCTGTCGACGATTCGCACGATCGAGCGGTCAGAGTCAACGTGTTCTCGGTGTTCTCGAGCGGCGTCCGTCCGTCCATATTAATGGACAGCCAACCGCGGAACCGACAACCGCAGGATAATCGACTTTGTAATTACATGTATCGCGTTATATAATACTTTTTTGTTTTGAAATATTATCAGAAGTGGGTATGAAGATTTTGATAGAGGTTCATTTCCAAAACTGTTGTGTTGGCATATTCGTTTACTATTATTCTACGGTCTCATCAACCGTAAGTACCTACATTTTGCAAACACACCAACCCACTTGGATGTCGTGCGTCACCAATATTTTTACTATAATTAGAACTTGATAAGAAATACATATCGAATATGACAACTAATGTGAAACCAAACTCTTGTCAAAGGAAAGTATCGCTAAAATTTATATACCTACGTAAGTTTTAACTTAAGTTATGGTTATTTCTATGTGCTCCAATAACTTACTTACCTAAATAAAGTGTTGGTTTATGGTCCCTACAACCGTTGGCCCGTATTATTGTATAACTATACGATGCAACGCAAGATTCGGTAGCCTTACAAAAAAAGTTTTAAAATCTTCACGCGAATAAATTTCTATTTCGGCAAATATAAATAATCGGTAATTTACACTCGTCATTTATGATTACTAAAGACCATCTTCATTTTCTTTTTTTTTTTTTTTCTAAATTAATTGGTATAATATGAATAGACTGCCCTCATTCTATCAGAAATGTCGAAATTATAATATACGCTAACCAAGGTAAAATAATAATGAAAAAAAAGGAATGGAAAGAATCATACGGCATCAAAAAATTTATTATTTTGGTAATTGATTTTAAAAAAAACTTCTAAAAATAGAAAAAGCTCTCCTATTATTACCTAACAGTAACATTATTTCATGACAGCTTCCAATATACTATCGACTAAACTCAGTTTAGATTAGCCGTTGCACTCCTCGCCATCTGGATCAACTCTGCGGTCACACATTCGACATACAGTGTTCTCTAGTCAGGTCGCGTTATAAACGGCAGTCAACCACATAACCACCATCCAAAATGTAATTATACGGAACGGATTACTTCACAATCTAATTACTTAGCAACTGTTTTCCATAGCCGAGAGGATTACACGAGTTTTGGTTGGCGTATGCTTGAGCTAAATTGTTAATTGTTAGCTGTGATAATAAGGTATAAATTGTTAACGTTTAACACTTAGGATGTGTGTGATGATTTTGTTCTCAACAGACGTTAGATTACAGCTGCAAGTAGGTGCATTTAGGCTGTGTTTACACTGACTATTTGATAAACTACTAATATAGCTCTTTGCGTAACCTTTTTTTTATGCTGATGATCCTTTTGGCCTCTTATAGGACTTTCTGCTTTTGTTTTAATTTTACTTTTGTTATTTATGGTTTTGATTAATTTGTGATTTCCTGTGCGAGTCTCAATAAATACTTTTTCTTTCTTTTTCATACTAAAATAATTTATACCAGCCGGTCGATTCGTACGTGAAACTTAGGTGAAGTGAGCTGTCACTGTCACAAATCGACCGGCAGGATGCTAGTGAGCTGTCAATAGCACTATTGACAGCTCACTTCACGCTCACTTCACCTAAGTTAGACTGTGATATTTTTACAGAATCAACCGACAGGTGTAATTGATTTAAATGTACTCATCATTATAAACTAGGAGTATCGGATCAAACATAAAATCGCGAAAAATAAATCATCTATTATAAATATTATCTACTATTAAATGAGCAATATTTGTATACAAGGTGTTTCAAACGTAGTGGTCCAAAGGCTAATGGGATAAAGCGGAAATAGCTACCTATCATTTAAAAATTGAAAAGTTGGGATAATCTCAACAGCTCAGAAAAAATCGCAAATTTAATCATTTTCAAGAAATTGTACACTTTCCCTTGAATTTTTCGACCCTGTGAACAAAATTGTCGACGTAGCGAGTCTTGTTTTTCAACGTGGAAAGTGCACGTGTATAGTACGAGTAGTTTCTTGTTTCTTTTACGTATCAATTTAATATTTTTTGTGAATATTTTAATGTAAAAATAAAAAAAGCTATTTTGAATGATAATATTTTTTTTAGCATGTATAACGCTATACTATTACGGGTTAACCGAAACGCCCTTCGTTTGTGACCATACTGTATATTTATATTTGTAATCACGTTCTCGAAAATGGCTCTAAGGATTTCGATGAAAGTTGCAATATCGGGATTTACTGGGATGAAATATCGTTATTTTTCTATTTTCACAAGCCACAGGAATGTAGTGCAACGTTGGTATATCTAGACGATATGTTTATCTATTTTCACCCGAACAGAGGTTGGTCGACTAGGTACCATACATTTATGTTCACATAACTCGATAAAATTATAAGCTATTTGATTCCTCGTCTAAAAAAATATTTTTTAGAGATTGACTTAAATGTATTTTCAACAGCAGTAACATCACATCACACCATAAATTTATCGATGGGAGCATTAGCAAAATGGGCTCCCACCTCATTCTTGCCTTAATTGGCCGGTTAGAGTGGAGATTCGCAAGAGCAAACGTGCTCGGAGGAAGGAAGTATTCCAGTTAGTGCTCGTAGGGATCTTGACCATCTTCCGGGCTCTGGGATTGTTCTGAAAGCCGTGGAATACCTCTCCACTCCTCAAGCACCTCAGGGCATGTTGCCCCCTTGTCGCTACGTCACTATGTGCTAGTGACAGTTTTTGGGGGCCCATTATTGAGTGTGCAAGTCACCCCCTGCCATTTTTTTTCGTGTACATATAAAACATTGATCAGGCAGGGGCCATAGTCCTTCCATAGTTCCACGTCACCAGTCAACTTAAGCCACCCAAACCCATAGTCTAACATCTTTGTTTCCATATCCTGCAATAGTCCTAGACCAACCGGGGGTTGTCTTTGGGTGCACTTGCATAGTGCATACAGGGATAATCGTCGGTTTCGTTAAAACGCCTAACGCGGGCCTCTGCGAGTTGGCTTCGGCCCCTCGTACGCCTTCTAAAGGTCCGGGACCCCAGGGTTCCGAGAAATGTCAAAGACCAAAAAAAAAAAAAAAATTACTATTAGGTATATAAAAAAGGAGGAAAAAGAATCATAGGGCCTCAAAATATTCCCCCTTATCATTGCCACGTTGTAAGGGAATCCTTAAAATAAAATATATAAAATAAATAAACGGAATTAAACTAATAACTCCATTGCCCCTAGACAAGTTTTTAGAAGCACCTGAGTCCTTGCTGGGGTTCATTAATATGTCAGGTTTCAGATTAATGAGGGTCTTAATTAAAATATACTCCTAAAAGTATCATGTATGGAGGATTTTAATTAGACAAAAGTTTTAGTTACTTACTAACAAAACCAGCCCTTCTATTAAAAAACCGGCCAAGTGCGTGTCGGACCACGCACAATGAAGGGTTCCGTAGTTGGGATGAATTTATCCCAAGACGAACTTAACATTGTAGTTCAAAAACATGTTCCCCCATACATTCCAACTGCAAATGTAAGTTTGTACGCACAATATTAAGTAATCATGTTATTTTAAGACCATAGACTTCTTTTAGGTTTCCTGTAATCTATAAGCGGGGTATTCCTCGAAGCGCACCAACTTTTGAACGTATCAAATGAAGCGCACCAAAACTAGTGCCCTGTCAGGTCACTTCACCTAAGTTTTCTCGGTGATATTTATAATTAATATACAGAATAGACCGGCTGAATTTGTTTTACTAACACCCGGTAACTGATTTGAGAATTTGGAGTTGTGAACTTGTCAGACTCTACTTTAGCATTACTTAAGAGCATACTTTCTGAAACAGGGCAACGTCGCAAATCGCTGTCAAATATTTCGCTGTTTTGATTAATTTGGAAATATACTGTACGGCAACATGAAATATCCCTAACTAGTGAACTAAAAAATATTAATTATGAAATTCAATAATTAATATCGTAACACCGAATATTTAGTTTAAGATGTAAAAAATATATTTGGAAACTTTCAAATGTCCTTTTTACACCTAAAACGGTTACAACATCGAATTCAATGTTATTTAATTGCATTCATTATTCATATTTTATATCACTAGTTAGCTATATTTCATATTTCCATACAGTAATATTGCCAAATTAATCAAAACAGGTTAATATTTGACAGCTATTTGCGACGTTGCCAAGATTTAAAATGAACGCACTTAAAGTGGAACTAGTTGAAACTTTTCCATACAAATTTCGGGGGGTTTTATTCCACTGTTTGACATTGTACATCCAAAGTTAAACATGATATCGTTTTGTCTCAATATTAATTTTGTCTGTGCGGAAACATAATAGTAAAATAATAAGCCATTAAAAAGTTAGGAGCCAACAAAAATTAGTTTTCTTGCTAATTTTAACGCAGCTTAAAATTGGTTAGCCCGCGAAATTAAAATTTTCTTACGTTTTTTGCAATTTACAGGTCATCAGGCCGTATGTTGATCGAAATATGATTCGCGGCCAAATATTTACTCATAGATTATAATCAAGTGTATAAAAATCATGAATAAAAGAGTCATAACATTGTTCCTACTCTTTGTGCACTAGACCTAAGAAAATGTTCCTTAAAGAAGTTACCCAAACTTTGTATGTCTTCATCAAATTAAAATAAAGACACAATATTGAACGTAATAATTTCAGGGATTTTGTCGAAGCAAAATATTAAGTAATAAAGTTGTGATGTTTGAAGATAAACTACTAAACTGTTTGTCTGTAATCTTAGATTGATTTCCAAATAAACAAAATTGAAGCACCTAATAATATTTCTGCTCTTAAACGAAGTTAGCATTTCCAAGAAAAAGCAATACCTAACAGAATTAACAATTTATTGGAAATTGTGATACAAGTATTTTTTTACGAAGTAGTTCAATGGCTAAGACATTGAACAGGCGAGCTGGAGGTCGAGACTTCGAACCACATCCTGAGCATTATGGATTAACTAGACGTACTAACGCAAATATGCCTAATACATAAACTCAAACTCAAAGCATTTATTTCAAATAAACCAATTACAGGCACTTTTGAATTGTCAAGGGGGTCGGTCAGTCAGAAAGATGAAACTAGATGCCCATTCCAAAGCGTAGTAGGTACCTATGGAGAAGAACGGGCAAGAAACTCCACGGACACTCTTTTAAATCATGATATGGTTACAAAATATTGGTTACATCATTCAAGTTATACATGTGAGAACGATGCAAAACGTGAAAAGCTTCTGTAACAGAAATAAAAAATAAAAAATCCAAAATTAAATTAAATTAAAATAAGCCGTGGTAGCTAAGAGTTGACCAGTCCCTACTGACGGCGCCTGTTCACGAACATGACGCATGGATTAGCACCATTCAGCTCAACCATTTGGAAGGGAGCTAAATGATCCAACACACGCGCCACCGTCAGCGAGACATTAGAGTGAGCATGACATACTCTCAGCCGCCAGGACACATTCAAGTCAATGAAAGACATACACTGTACCTAAATGATAGTTTTATAACATTACATTAAGCCTCTTTTCCCCAAAGGATTAGGCAGAGGTGAACCTCACATGTCGCCAGTTACCTATGTTTAAGTATAATACGGGGCCACCTATTGCCATCAACCGGGCACAAATCCAGACTCCGGGCTGATACTGCTCCCAGATGGAAAAACCCAATTACAATTTGCCCGACCCGGGAATGGAACCCAGAACCTCATGCTCAGCAGTAACGCTCGGGACCATTAGACCAACGAGAAAATTGTTCTGATAAGTAGCCATTTAAATAAAGTAACTCCGAACAATAGGTCGCAACAAATTAGGCGTGTTACATGGTTACTGAGGTTTAGTAATAATCGAATGAGCAAAAAACGACTCATATCGTAACGATACTCCTGAAGTTTTACTACACATTGCTGGCTCCTTAGTCAAACGCAGCAAAAATTATAAAAAATATATATAATGGTAGCGGGTCTTCTCCTTCTTTCCGTGTGGTTAGTGACTAACCTGGTGTGAGAGTTTTAGAGCCGCCCATGGGCCTCTGACTTGGCTTCACATGCCGTCGAGAAATTTTAGGCATGCCGGTTTCCTCACGATGTTTTCCTTCACCGTTTTTGAAGCAAGTGATAATTATACAATACGCACATGAATCCGAAAAGTCAGAGATGCGTGCCATGGGTTCGAACTTGAGACCTATGACTTGGCAGTCTGACGGTCACACCACTAGGTAACGGGTGATTTAGAGATATTCTAATTCATCATCAGCCTACAGCAGTCCATTGCTAGGCCTCCTATTGCGCGCAATTCAACTCGATTTTCGGTAACTCTCATCCAGCTGCTTACCAGCCTTTGAAGGCCGTCGCTCCACCTAGTCTGAGGGCGTTCTACATTACGTTCGCCGATTCGCGGTCTCCACTCTTTACACCCTGTTCCTCATACCTCTAAACTATAAAGCAAAGGATAGGTATATAAATATAGAACTAGGAACGGTAGAAGTATGCTTTAAAAATATTTTATTTTGAAACTGTTTTAAGACCTGAATGGTTTTACTAGTTGCATTTTACTAGTGTCTATGAAATTTCATGCCCATTCTTCTCTATAGATACAACCTACTACGCTTTGGAATGGGTAACTAGTAATTGGTTTAATTGATGTAAATGTTTATTTTTTGTGGTTGGGTTACAAATAGCCGCAATTGAATCAGTTTTTATAACATTCCCTAAAGCGTTCATAAAAATACTTCTAAAACCACATTTTATACCGAAATAGGTAGTAAAAATAATCCGCGAATTCTCAAGTATCCATATTGGATATATAAAAGAATATTTATCCAGCCCGAACCCATCAATCAACGTCTAAAAACACATAAAAATAAAAACATAACGACAGCGCTGTCATCGGTTTGATATGTAATTCAATTTGGACGCGAACCAAAATTGTTTTGTTTTCAATATAAAATAGTTGAACGATTGAAATCGTGTTATTATTCCGTTTTTGTTTTGTTTGTAAAGGGCACTTTTGTCATTTTTGGAGTGATTCATGTCCTGGGGTCTGAGGTTTGCAGATAAACTATGCAAAGGTATTGATTCGCCAAAGTTTTCTATTTAAGCAAAGTTCTTCGTTTTTTTTTATAAACACCTATTATCCCACTGCTGGGCGAAGGTCTCCCTCATAACTTTCTATTGTTCATTTTGTATTGCCTTGCCTGACCAATCTCCCGTAAAAGCATCTAAGTCATCATGCCAGCGTTTTCTTGGCTTCCCTTGGCGACGACGCCCTCCTGGCACCTTTTCGTTAACTGAGATATCAAACCAAACCAATGGTAAGAAAAACTACAAAAAATACCTCAGATCTCTGACACTAGAAAATAATGTTTTGCTAGAAATAAACTGTTGTGGCTATGTCATTGATTTACACATTTTCTGCCACTACTAGTTTATTGTTTTATTTCGGTCCTCTACACTGACTCTCAGTGTTAGTTATAGTTTCTGTATCTTCTTCTTCTTTTCGTGTGGTTAGTGACTAACCTGGTGTCAGAGTTTTAAAGCCATCCATGGGCCTGACTTGGCTTCACGTGCCGTCAAGAAATATCTCTCACGCATGCAATGCATCTTACGAGGTGAATATTATATGTAACCACTTTGTAACTAAGTGACTAACGAAGAGAGTAACTAATGCCGACAATTATAAACGAATCCCTAAATAAAAGTGCACTGCTGGATTTTCAACTCTCAACGCTGAGCCTATCGATGAAAATCCGACAGGGCACTGTTATTTAAAGATTCATTTAGGTGTCACTTAGTGTTGGTTGTCACCAACACTAAGTGACGGCAGGGCATTAGAGACTTTGTAATAAGTGAACTGTCAGTTATGCACTTATTGCGCTTCTTATGATAAATAAAGTTCTTTAACCTTAATTTATTTCGATTTTTGTAAAAATATCACAGTACAATAACAGTAGTCAGAGAAAGTCCGTTCACCACGAACGTAAATAAAAAGTCACCCATTTTCCTGTCAGAGCGTTCGACTCCCCGATCTCCGTATCAGTGTGTAATCCCTATAAGCGTATCTTTCAAGTAATTTTCCACTTGATCAGTCTACTGACTTTTTTCTTCCCTTTTTTCTGTTTCCCTATCCCAAGTCAAGTGTAAACTTATTGGCCTGCTAAGAATTCTAATAAAAGTTAGGTACATCAAGTTAGTAAGACTAAGTGGCTCTTTACCTCAGCCTATACTGAAGTGGGGGGTCGCGATGGCACTTGATTTAAATACAGCCCTATTACGTGATCTGAATGCTAAAGATTTTCTTGTTTCTTTGTTTTTTGTTTATTGCCTTCGAGATGAAAATTAATTAAATCAGCAACTGCTTGAGATTAGAATAATGATTCGAGTGTTTTTGAATTTCTTTGAAAGTTATTTGAATTTTGTTCGATTCTATTTTATGAGCGCTCGTTGCCAATTATTTATTATTTTTGTTCTGTTCAATGCTGTTATTTCTTAATTATTTTATAGTTAGAAAATTACATAGGTAGACTATCATATTTTTTAAATTCAATTTTCATAATTCTTTAATTATCAACCTTTGTTTTTCTCATCATAACTGTTCCAACAAAATTAAAACCATAAATAAACAAACAAATTATACATAAATAAATCAAAATACCCGTTTCAATAATAAACCGTTGGTTATTCATTGGAATATTCAATTGCGAGAATTTTCGAAGTAAAAGTCTGTTATTATCAGCCGTTTTCAATTACAACCCTCTCAGAAACTTCGTTATTTAGACCTTTATAAGGCTGTTACTTGTAATGGGCGAAGCGAGAAAAATTTATATGGTTCCATTGGCGGATATTTTGTTCTTAATTTTATTCGCTATTCAATCTTTGATCATTTTCATATATTTTATTATTAATTGTGAAACTCGCGACTATTTCTAATGATAAAAAAGCAATTTTTTGTCAGTGTTGTTCTATTTGAGCTAAAAATGTTTAACTACAAAAGGCTATCAAGAATTTGAACTTTGTGCCTGAGAAGCGTTTCCAGTAGTAACGTTTACAATTGTGAGGGTGTCAAAGCCTATAATAGTCGGTTTACGAAAATGTTTTTCAAATGAATACTCCAAATCCATCGAAAGCTGGTATGATATTTCTTCTACCATCAATAACAACATCATTCCGCCATCTGCTTATAACTTCAGCGTAATAACTCGAATCTATCTCAGTTGTTGAACAATGTTTAGGTTCGAACACAGTTGATCCGGCCGGAATAATCCTTTCCGACCCTGATGTACGCACTCCTACCTAATTGAAATATAAAGTATCTTTCGACGATATTGAGGGTATACTTATCTCAAATTGTGCTCTTCGGACAAAAGTAATAGAAAACCAATTATTTGGAAGATTTCATAAAGGGAATTAATACATTACTTTTGCTATGATTGTTATTAAACGATCACGGAATGCGAAAACACATTAAGTAGACGTGCCCCACTATTTATTGCGCACTGCAATCATACAATTGCCTGACGGTGGTAAACTATGGCAATACTCGATACCTAAACAATGTTGAGGTAACTAGTTTAGAGATCGGAAAGGTAAATATTGCTTTTCTTATGGACCTTAACGGAGAAATCATATGATAAATACGAGGAGCAGACAAATCTTTCAATGAAAATTAGAATGAACGTATTGCGACGCCCGCACTCTTGATCTAGATGGACCGATGATTATTCAAAATAATGAAGAAGGCAATCAAAGCAGATTGAGTGTGAAAACCAGGGAAGTGTTGTAGGAGATTAAAGAAACTGATTTCCTAGCAAGAACGGCAATCAAACAGTTGACTGAGATAGACAAAAGAGTACCAGCCATGCTATTCTGTAAACATCTCACCGTGAAAACTTGGGTGAAGTGAGCTGTCAATAGTGTCAATCCCTGTGGAATAACAGCTCACTCCACGCTCACTTAAAGAAAAAAAAGAAAGAATAATGTTTATTTGGACACAGTTCGTGAAACACAAAATACAAAAAAAAAAGTGAAGAAAAATACTACACTTCACCTAAGTTTTCACGGTGACATGGTTACAAAATAGCACTGCTGTACGTAATACCTCTAGTCAATCTGCCTAGACTTTTCCCAATTATGCTGGGCTCGGCTTCCAGTCTAACCGGATGCAGCTGAATATCAGTATTTTACATGAAGCGATTGCCTATCTGACCTCCACAACTAAGGACCCAACTGGGTAATACGATGCCCCTTGGTAACACAGATTATCAGACTTTCGGCCTTCTGACGACCGACGTCAAAGATCCACGACTAACAGCCCGGACCAACGGTTTGAGGTGCTTTTCGAGGATTGGAGGAGACTCAGTATATAAAGATGATCACCCATCCACGGAACAACCCCGGCAAGCGTAGATTAACCTGATACATCGACCCGTGCGGCTGTTATTACTTAGCCAAGTGCTCCTCCTGCAATAGACAGAGACATTAATTGAATCTCTAAGCAACAGACGATTAAGTGACATAGGTGATTATAAAAGTTCAAATAAAAAAAGATGGTTATTATGCCTCTGGCATTCTCTACCAGTCAACCAAAGGAAATAATTGCCTTTAGTTCAGTTAGGCAGCTTTCCTAAGCCTTTAAGAAACCAATATTAAAACCCAGGTATTCTTCGATTTCAAGATAGCAAAATTAAACTAAGAAGTCACCGACCTAATTGCTTAATGTTTCACTGTTAACTTGGCACTGTTTCAAGTTAACGCTACAACGCTAACCAGTACAATTAACTGGAAAGCTTACTGAATACGTACAGTTTTCGCAAATCTTGGATTGGGTTGGACTCTTCTGAGTTTTGTTTTTGTTTTCAGTTATTTTAATCTTTGTGTCTATTGACGAAACAGATTTTAAATCACGCATTTAAGTCGCATGGCTTTTTGTGGGTTTGAGTCGTGATTCTCCTGTCGAAAGAGACTCTAAACCATGCATTTCAGTTGAATGGCTTTTTATAAATTCGAGTCTTGACTCTCTCGTCGAAGGAGATTCAAAATTTCATATTGTTGCATTTCATGTAAATGCACAAAAAATTCTTTTTGTGCATTTGAGTCGTACGTGACTGTTCTTGAAGGAGACTCGAAATCACGCATTTTAGTTGCATGGCTTCTCATGGAGCAGAGTATTGAGATCTTGTAGAAGGCGACTGTGTCTATAAAAGGACTGTTGGTCCGTAGAGATCGTATGTTTCATAATTGTATTTTTATGAGTATATAAATTGACTTTGGCCACAATTTATCGCCTTTTCTGAGCCCTACAGAATTGAAGACTGATTTTCTGATAAGTTTTAGATGTTTTTCTTAAGACTTTTTGGGTTGAGTTATCTAGAAAATCTTAAGAAAAAACACCAAGATATTTATTTTCCAAGATCGAGAAAAATTATCGCCAAACCTTTACAAACCGAGATGATACAAACAAACTTTTAAGATAAGTTAGCAAAGTCTCTTAGTAGTCCTAAGAAAGGTCTGTCTACCGAAAACTAAGCTAATGGATGTTATAAATTCTTTGAAAGACCCGACGAGTACATCTATTTGTTAAAACCGATTGGGTGTCACTTTGAATTAATTAGTTTTATTATGAACTGACAACCCTCTGAAAGATTTAATAAAGGGTCTCCAAATGTCTCGGTTTTGAAATAGAAAATTTTATTAATTGTTTAATATCGGCGTTGGTGTTTTTTTTTAAATCAGTGTAGAAATAAAATATAAATTCAGAGTTACATACCACGCCAACCTACACTGGGCTACAAAACACTACGCCGAGTTACACCGAGCTACGAGTTACGACGAGCTACACTGGCCTACGAAGGGCTACGAAGAAAAACGTTAAGCTACGCTACGCAACGTCGAGCTACGCCGCGCTACGCCGAGCTACACGAGGCTACACGCGGCTACGCCGACCTACGCCGAGCTACGCCTAGCTACGATGAGCTACGCTGGACTACGAAGCACTACGCTAAGCTACACCGAGCTACGACGCGCTACGATGAACTACAAGTTATAACTCCTTACATCACGCTATACAGTAAACATGCTGCAGTACGATGCAATACGAGTCGATACGATTTGGTATAAAATTTTCTAGTCTTCTCACATTGAATTCACACGTCTATTGGATAAGATGGCTATTAAATACATTACCATTTTCCTCATCTGGTTTATCCCAAGACATGCTCATATAATAGAAAGTTAACACTGACATGTACCAAAAAAAACTTTTACATATATTTCAGGAGGTGTGGAGTTGTTTGTTACACTCCGTGCGCTCCCTGGAGTATCTCAACTGAAATTTATTGGGTTTAACTTATTTGATAACCTTCTACTAAGGGATTTTACTGTATGAAAATATTAGATACAATTTGATTTAGGTTTATTTTACACAAACCCTAATGTTTTGTGGAAGTGTTAGCGATTTATTATTGGGTAGGAAAATTAACATATTATTATGTTGTGGTTGTGAATGAGTAGAGAGTTGAAGTGCTGTGATTTATTAGTAAGTAGATAGTAAGTCATGTATGACATACTCAGTTACATAGCGTTGTGGCAAAGAATAAGTCAAACTTTTTCCTCTGGGATGTTTCACATGTAAAGTTTGGCACTAGCAAGCTCTACATCTCTGCATACTTATCAACAAGTTTCCAGTTAAAAAAAAATCTTGGTGTTCGGTGCTATTGAAAAAATTTGTACCTAAACTTGTTTAACCTTTTGATGCTCAACTTGTTGGTCTAGTGGTCGCAAGCGCAACCTGAGCATAATGTCCTGGATTCAATTCCCAGGGCGGGCAAAGTGTTATTGTGTTGTGAAACGTTTTGCATTTACAACGATAAGAGGTTATGTAAAACAGCGTAAAATGTAACGTCTAATTGTCGATATTTTGTAAATATTGTCGCTCGTCACAGTTCTAACCTAACCTAAACCAATCGGTCGAGGTGCCCTAGCTTAGTTACTGCGACCGATTCGGCATTAGAAGCCACATCAAACGCATATGGTGATTGCAGATAAGCCATTCTACATTACGACTAAACGTGGGTAGCAGTTTTGTTAAACGTAACGCAATTGCAATCCAATTCAACGGAGCTGTTTTGTAAAACAGCTAGCGGTTATGTAAAACAGCGGATTCAACCATCCATCTGCGTCATATTTATGTACTATAAAATGGAAATCAAACATTATAACATACTGTAACTATTATCGTCGTCCCCACAATTTCTGGAGAGTTCATCAACACGTCATTTATGCGGCATCGTTTGTAGGATGTAAGAGTGTAGTGGTAGGTATGTAACCCACACATGCACGCAACCATGGTACTTGTTGATGGGCCTACACTGTCCTCTCATACCTTTTAAACATTGTAAAAACCATTTACTTTTAAAAGAGTAACCGTGGAGTTTCTTGCCGGCTCTTCTCCATAGGAAACGACCAATTGGAACCGTGCACCTAGCTTCTGACGTTTCATAAGTGCCCTTGTAGGTTTATGTGAAATATTTTTTTTTTTTTTTTGAAAACCTGCTAACTCAAGTACTTAAGACGTCTCCTGTTTGTGAGCAGAGATATATCTTTGATCCAGCCTGTCCGACCTTGCTGTCCTCCCCCCAGCGACGCCCTAAGCCGAGGTTCGTACCCCACAGAGGGTGAGCCCCCTTAGCCAGTGAGCTCGCCTAGTTTTAATTAGCTTATTTTTGCCCCTGGCTGGAGGACTTGAGTGTAGTAGCTTAAGGCAGCTACAGGAAAGCCAGGTTAAGTAGTCATGACCTCATAGGTCAGCTACGAAACGACAGAAATAAAAAAAAAAGTGAGCAGAGTCAGTACGAATTCAGCAGTGCGATTCTGTAACCATCTCACCGTGAAAACCTAGGGGAAGTGAGCGTGGAGTGAGCTGTCAGTGTCACCCCACCCGATACTAGGGATGACCAAGCATTACATTTACAATCATAATCGAGATTTTAATTAAATTTTTATGCTAATTCTATTGATCAATTTATATTAAGTATTCTAAAGCTAGTATTTAAGTGTCTAAACATTACTATTAAGGGGGGTTTTAAATAAAATAGCAAAACCGATAATCAGTCAAAAACTCAATTTTGTATTAATCAATTTTCTCGCTAGACTAGTCCTTAATATAAATAGCCGGTGGCGCGAGCGCGTTACGCACGTAGGTACCTACCTACAATAAATAAAATAAAACATACATATCTACACGTTGCTGCAGCTGCCACTTACTAAAGAAAATGGTTTGTTATTATGAACCCATTCTTAACTGATTATACAAACGGAAACGAGTGCTAATAGTGTGTAATGAAACCCCACACAAACTACCTATGTGGGAAGTCAGGAACCAACCTAAACGATGTTGTCATTTAAATAAAAACACGTGCAGATTGTATGTAGCTACCTACCGATTTGCCAATAATTAAATAATATTCATCAAATCATTACAAAATTCAACGGTTCAACAGCCGACACTTACAGCGCGCGTACCGGCTCACTTCAACACGCTAAAGCGGTAAGAATCGCGCTTGCGCGTTAGGCAGTCACTATCACATTGGGTTATTTTTGACTTAATAAGTACCTACCTACTTATTTAACTTGTAACGCGTCACGTATGCGCACTAAATACCAACGTCCAATGAGTACCTACAATGTTTTATTGTAGATAGATAGGTAAGTACATTAAGTACACGTTGCCAATAATAAAATAATATTCATTAATCATAACCATCAAAAAACTGACACTTGTAGCGCGCGCACAGACGCTCACTCAGTGTGTCCGCTTACGTTTTTGGTTTTTCCCCAGTTTTTAATGAATTATCCCTAAAACACCCTAAAAAAATCCTTGATTTAGGGACCATGATGAAAATAAATAATAACAAATCATTCTAAATATTTAATACCATAACCATGTTCTATTATCATTTTTGCAATGTAACATATACCTACAAAACTTTCATTAACTGACGAGATTACAAAACATTCATTATGAATCGAGTGAGACGAAACAAACTAACTCTAGGTACTTATAATGCGACTTAGTTCCGATTTCGCCTTTAGCCACGGTAATAGTACAATTAACGTGGTAAACTAAAATTAGACCACACATTACATTCATTAAGAGTTTGAGGGAATCACCTTTCAAGTTCAATTTTTTACCCGAAATTCCTTAAATCCCTGTCAAAATAAAATATCCCTAAACCGTGCTTAACATTTTTCCCTAAAAAAGTGAGAAATCCCTAAAAGTGGAAACACTGAGCTCACTTCCACCTCGCCGAACCGTTGCCTAGGTGACCACTGGGTGGTTTCCATAGAAACCACATCAACAAGTTTTTTTTTTTATTTTCCCTCGTTGACGGCCATGTCCATAGGCCTATTCGTATTCACAGATGATAATTTGTACTTATCTATTTTTAAATGTCTATATCATACCGTTTTTGTACATTTTAAAAGACAGTTTATTGCCTACATTTGGTTTTCAATAATTAAACTGTTTTTTAAATGAAATAGGTACTTACTAGTAGTTATGTAACGCGTCACGCATGCGCAGTCAGAACATACCTATATTTAATAAAATACAATACCAATAAGTACAGCTGCTACAAAGCGCCTTTTCGTAGTTTGCGCATAGTTACTTACATTGTTTGTTTTATTAAAGAACCTATAGTCAGCTGATGACTTGAATGCAATCAAACTCTTAGCGTGCTGGGATGCGCTTTAAATCGCATCTATACGATTTGTGTAGGTATTTATCTAATCATATAAAAATTTAAAAGGATGTGTGATAAGTAGGTACCTAATATTTTATTGTACGTCCTTTACTAAACGTTACCAATAATAAAATAATATTCAAGAAATCTTAACCAACATCATAAATTAATACTAAGTTCAACTGACACAGCGCGCGCATAGGGAGCACTGCACCTCGCCGAAGTGAAGTGTGGGTGGTTCCCATGGTTACGTGAATCGGGTGAAGTGAACTATCTCACGTCGCGCATGCGCGCCAGGTGCTGCATAGATATAACACACGAAGTGAAGTACGGTTGCCTTGGCAACAGAATCGGGTGAACATTCTGCAAACATCTCACCGTGAAGAGTGAGGTGACGTGAGCATGAAGTGAGCTGTCCATAATGTCAATTCCTAGCTTTAGGTGCAATGACAGCTCACATCAAGCTCACTTCGCCCAAGTTATCACGGTGAGATGTTTACAGAATGTTTATCACGCGCGATATCACACTAAGGTTCTTTTGTTTCCGTCATTGGGGGCCCATGTCCATAAGCCTATTCGTATTCACAGACAATAATTTATTAGTACCCATTTATTTCAATGCTTTTAAACCTACATTTTGTTTTCGAAACAACAAATGGATATCAATATACTTGAAAGGTGAGATTGAGCAACTTCATAAAATTTGTGCTAGGCACGTAGGTATTCAGTGTTCGCTTACCTTTATACATAATACGTTAAAAGCACATCATAGGTAGTAATATCCCATCATCTAGATTGTTAGCTAAACCACAGTACAAGATACAAACCTTGTAACATAAATATTACATGTACGCACAAATTGCAAATGACTCTTGCAAACAAGAAAAAAATAAATTAATATAGGTATGTATGTATTTATTTATTTATTTAAGAAGTGTATGTGCATTTATTTTAAGCTGGTAAAATTATGTGTCTGTAGTCTAATTTAAGTTTTCCTGCTTAGGTACTGTTTTACACACTATGTCTCTGTCTCATAGATGTAAATCGATGCTCTGCCTGTCATCCAATTCTCCAGCCACAGGTCTGCTGGAAAAACAGTCTAATGATAAATCTTTATGTATTTTACTTTATGAGGTGTTTAGTTCGTACATAAATAAATAGAATTTATTCGTTTGCATCACATCAAATCAATTTGCTAATACATTTTTGCTACATGTTTCTTGGTGCCAGGAACGGAGCGCTGTCAGGTGTGTGGACTGCACGCCACCACCGCTGGAAATAATGGTAAGCATATATTACTATTTGATTTATTTCATTCCTACACTCATCCGAGTATATTTTTTACAATCAATTGAACCACTTGAAATAATATTGTGATTATCATCAGTATAGTAATGTAGTACTTTCAATAAGTATGTATAGCGGTTTGATTTACTTATAATACATACTCATTTCACTCAATCATTTTGAGTAGGTACAATGAGTTGCAACATTTATTAATTCCATGCTCCAATTTATTTGCTCCATAATATGTATGATTATCAAAAAAAGTGTGTGAAATAATGAATACTTACCAGAATTGATGTGATCAAATTAAGTAGAGGCGGTGTTCCTTTATTGTCTTCAGTTCATAAGGTATTACTAAGCAACTGCTGAGTCGAATGGCCTGGGGCTCATCTGCTAAGAGATAGAATATTTATCAGATTAATAATATTCACTTGTTTTAAATGTGTGCCTATTCTTTTTTCTTTTAGTCAACTTTCCAGTTATCCATAAGTTGTGCCTTCGCCGGCCAATGGGTCAGGAACGTCTCCAAATCGTCACTGTGTGACTATCGTTGCCTACATGTTTACCTATTATTATCACCATGCTAACTAGATACTTGGCATACTTACCTGACTGACCCCCACTCGTTCTTACAAAGTTTACCATCAGACTGAAGATCTAGTTCACTAATTCTAGAATTGTGGAGTTGAGGCACCGCCACGGCGCTACAATCCGCGCCAAAATTTTGTTTTTAATAATTTTAGACAGACTTTTACCAGCACATGCCAACATTATGTCATATTACTATCACATTCACGATTACACACTAATAATTATTGTCACTGATAAACTAATTCAAAGTAGGTACTAAATTCAAACTTTCATTTGTTTATTTGTGTTTAGATTTTGAAAGTTTGAAACTACAAAATATTATATAGTTTTGATACAGCAGGTCATGCCACCATAGACACCACAGACTAAATAAAGTTAGCCAGTTATTTGATGTTTTGTAACAAAATAACAATAAGTAGTCAAATTATCAATACAATACACAAACTTAAGAAAATGTGAATATTACGGGCTAGCCTTGATGTACATAGTAGTTAGTAGTATTAGTAAATTTTTAAAGAAAATTTGAATTTCGCGCCTTTTTGCATTCCTACAGCGACGATCCATGTTCGTGCTGGTACACATTATATAGTTGTTGTCAAATCTTTTATTATTCTAATAAATATATTTTATCAGTTATACGCCAATGTTTCCACACTTGATAACACTGATTATGTAGATAGGTAATAAAAGGACCAAATGCCAAAAGATAAAAATATAAAGTAGTCTGTCAATGAGTTGGAAAACTAGCTCGTTTTTTTAAAAGTTTGTTCTTTAAAAATCTATAAAATCTATTTTTATTTTTTGCTGTTAGCCGCATAGCTTCTGATGAGTTGATATAGGAACTCATCAGTAACGTTATAACTCCAAGGAATAACTGTGAAATGTGTAAATAAAACACAACAAAATAATACTTACTAAGATTTTTATTTTTAATTAAATTTTAATGTATACAGTTTTATTTAGCATTCTCAGAGGAGATTTTCCTAATAATCTGAATACATTTCAAGATCAATTGAAAATTATTATTTTACCCCATGTTTGAGAAAGGCCTTTTTAATTTTAATTTTGTGTTTCACATTATAAAAAGTCAAATAAGTACTTAGGCTTGATTAATGCACTATTTGTCTCCCTACCTTTAACATCAACAAATAGTATATCTTTTAAATTGGGTCCCACCTATGAAATTGGCGTTTTTTTCTCACAAATAAAGAACCTTGTCACTTCTATGAATTAAAATATTCATCAATTGCTTGGTATTATATCGAATAATGACCATCATAGACAACTACCAATAGTAAAAAAAACCTTATTACTTATAGTTTATAAACATAAAAAATACCTTAAAAATGACTCCTCATTTTGTTAGCAGAAATGACCACTATTTGTTTTAAATTAGCCAAAACTTATTTTTGTCGCTTAATCTAGTGGCATATTACATTATCTTAGTTTTTAAACATTAGCGCATAAAAGTTTTAAAACATTAGTGTTCATGGTTATTATATAAATTAAGAAAATGTTAGTATGAAAAAAGCAACTTCTTTAAAATTCTCCATACAAAACGCTGATTTCATAGGTGGGGACCTAATATTTTTGTATGGCTTCTTGCCAATAACGTTGGTTTGGTGAATCTGAAGAACAGGATGCGCTTAAGGGTTGCGCTAACTGTTCTCCCATCAGCATGTTGAGCTGGAACAAATGACACTGTAATTAAACTTGGTGTACTATATAGTAAGTTAATTTAAAAAAAAAAAATTGACGTTGTTAGTTTCTGACAATACATGTATCAGATATATTAAAATAACAACAATTAGATTAATGACTGGAATAACTAAATAAATGAAAACAAAAATTGCTTGATTTATTATAATAATTCAGACTGGTTGTTTAAGTGCTAGTAATTGACAACATTATCATTTCTATTTTAAGTGAATTGGGAATAACATAGAAAAAATCTATTATTGTATATACTACTGGTGACACAAATATTACAAAACTGAGATATATAAGTCGAGAGTGGCTATAACTTGTTTTTTTTCTGAAAACTTGAGCACAGTTTTCTAATATCAAAGGCAAGTGACATATCTGAAAAACAAGTGCTTTTTAAATATATTATTTAAAATGTCCCTAAAAGGCAAAATCAGCAAAAAATGTTTACTTTTATTTTATAATAATCATCAGCTAGAAACAATCAAATGAATGTTTATAGATTTTAAATTGTTAATTAAAATATCAGTCTTACCAGGCAGGCGGGCATAAGTATAGTCCTCATGTCAAATTTTCTAAGAATATTATTTATGATCATTATTCTATTAAACATCTGAAAAAGGACATGTATACATTAGTAGTCTTGAAACTATGTTGACAGGCATGTTTTACATTTATGTACCTATGGGGTGATGAGTAGTGATCGATAATGTTTGTCATTAATTTTAAGGATTGTAGTCAACCTAATTAAATTTGTCAATAACTCAAACCCTATAGTATAGTTGGACAACCTGTTAGAAGCTCACATAAAAAGTAATGCTGGCAAGGAAAAACTTGAGTGGATTGGAATAAAATATACACATTCTATAAGATTAGCAAGTAGTATTGATAACGTACGAACCTTCGTAAAATTTTGTGACTATTCCTGAGGTAATTTCTTCGGCCGAAAACAATGAAGGTTTAGACCAACTTCGAGCCAATAGGTACTTCTCACTGATGTAGCTTTTTCAAAGTGTTTCTGGCACACACAAAGTTTGTGAAGGTCTTGATCTCTTAATCACTGTTAATGCTCAGGACCACTTATGAGCCACTTTTTATGCGTATATTTTTTGTGTAATGCTTATTTATTGCATGCGTTTCCTGTTAGTGAACAGGAAACGTATGCAATAGATAAGCATTTTCATCCTTTCGTTTACGACCGCAATGTTTGATACAACAGCTTGTTGTGTAGATCTTGCACTACCTACATATGCAAAATACTACACTTTAAAATAATTGGGAAGCTAAGAACGGAAATTAATCAATGCAAACTTTACTCACAAGTCGCAACTAAACCACTTTAAAAAACAAAACAAAACTGAAAAGTCGAAATTTCGAAAAGTTACCGAAAACCACCTCAAATAGTCTATATCTATGATTTTCTTTATGGTTGAATTTTTTTAAGCGACGCCACAGTGGCCAATCTCGAAAATGTCAAAGTAATTTAAAATTCTTGTTGGCAACATTGGTGGCTCGCGCCGCAACGTTCCAAATAACTGCAGCTTTAGAATAAACAAATTAATAAGTACCAAGGTACTTTGAATTAGTTTGTTACTGACAATTATTTAGTAATTAATTATTTTTAAAAGATTAATGAAGTTCATCAAATCTTTATCATCTGCGGTGGAAATGTCTATGGTTTCGCAACTTTTCTAAAAACATTTTGTTTTTGAGTTCCAAAATTATCTACAAATTAAACAAATGAAAGTTTCAATTTAGTACCTTCTTTGAATTAGTTTATCAGTGACAATAAATACTTTTTTGCAATCGTGAATTTGATAGTAATATGACATAATGTTGGCATGTGCTGGTAAAAGTTTTTCTAAAATTATTAAAAACAAAAGGAGACGGGCGAATCTGGGCCTGACGTTACACAAATTAAATATTTGTCAATATTTCTTGCAGTTTTTTCATGGGATAAGAAATTAAATATTTAATAGAAAAAACACAGACTTCCCATATCTTCAGAAATAACCAATGTTGCCAGATGAAATAAGTTAATCGATTAATCGAATTCATAATAATACAAGATATTAATTTCTTGTATAGATATATTTTTTTTTTTTTTTTTTAAATAAGTAATGTTTACCCAGTGACATATCAACGTTTCTAAACAAGTCGTAAAAATAAATTCATTGAATTGATCAAGTATCGATCATCATATTTTCATATACAGGCAATAAAGTGGAACTCATGTCATTGTCAGACAGATCAAATGTCAAACGAACATCATCATTAGCTTTGTTTGGCTATGAGTTTGCGTTATTGGGTATTTTCTGTAGTGCTTTCGTGTGCTGTAATTATTATTCGATTAGTATTCATAATACACCAAAAAGAAGACGAAGGCATTCTTTCAGTTATCCAGCAATGGGTTGCACCTCAAGTGGTAAGTAGTTTATTTCATTAAAAGTTCACATTTTGCTGTACCTTACTTCATTATTATTCTTATAACACTATAATATCTCTCATAATTGAAACAATAAATTCAACACAAGATTTACTGGATGGTTTGACTATCAGTTAAACCCTAAGACGACCCACTGACCGAAAAGTTCTGTTAGTTAAAAGACTACACGCAGCCACAAAATCTTTACATACTGAAGGTTTTATATTAATATCAGGCATTGAGCAATTTAGTTAAGCAACAATAGGATAATTGACATTGTATGAAAGCTTATCAATATAGTAATCTTAATGTAATCACAAATATACTCCGCTAATGAGTTTGGCTTGCTTCGGTTTTCTAATCACTGTCTTCTTCTTACTGTTGTTTGTACCAGTGCTTTGTGCCACAAATACAATGTTCTAGCCGTCTCACTACCATGTTATATATTATTTCTTTCCGAGAACTGTACGTAACAAACTATCGTTATTGTTGTAGGTCAACAGTTTTCATCACATTTGCCAAAGATGCAGGGTCTTAAATTCTTTAGGTGTGGATGAGCCGCTTTCATCTTCAACAACTGGACATCGTCAAGTGTGTGTCAACTGTGGATGTTCAGTGTTACGTGCAAGATCTAATTTATTGCGTACACACACTGAACGAGAAAGAAGGATTCATACAGTTATTTGTGAATGGATCTTGCCTAGTACTGTAAGTGTTTATTGGGCTCAGTTGCTTTTTATTATTTTATGTACAACTATATGGTAATGTCATATAATCAGGCAGTGTAAATAAATAACAAATGATCACTTTGACCTTGTATAACATCATTACTGTATTCTCCGAAGAGATAGGGCAGAGGAGCGTAGTACACTTGCATTCTGCATGTTAAATTCTTTCTCAGAAAAAGGCTTATTATAAAATTATTGTTCCAGATATCGCTCTCATTTGTCACAGTTGCTGGGTGTGAGCTGATAGAAATGCCCATCATTTTGTATCTGCACCATCTGTATTTATGAAACAAGTGAGCACGAGGAATTGATTTCACAGTCTACACCAAGGCCCGAGTGAAGCTATAGTGTTACCAGACTATATAAGAGCTGTAGAAACGAAATCTCACTGTTTTATTGAAGGTTGCCAGAGAAAAGAGAGGAATAGAGTTCCTGTTACAACTAGGAAAATGTTGTTAGATCGTTATAACTTCTATATCCCAAAAAACAATAGATTATGCAATCACCATATCGCACCCCCAGTGCGAGACTGTCACTTATGCAAAAATGCAATTTTTCAGGAGAAGCATTTAAAACTGACATTTAAAAAAAAAAATATTTCAAGATTTAGACAAGATGAATAATAGCTTTTACTACAACGTCAACTTTTAACTTACTTTTGAATAAAAAATGACCACTCAATATTGTATTGCTTTAGGACAGTTATTACATATTTAACTCATTATTGCAATTTTTGCCTAAGTGACAGTCTCGCACCGGGGGTGCGATAGATTATAAATGAAGTGCCTCAATTAGGTACTACAAAAGTCATCGGGCCCTATTGGGTTGACAGCATATTTGATGAAGTTGACAACCGGCGATTCCAATGAAAGAATATCACTATAATAATATAACTCTTGATGGATATGTATCTGAAGCTCAACACTTAATGTATGAATATTTTGTACCTAGGTATTTTCGACTTAACCATATAAATCGCCAGGAAATTGTTGATAGAACCTTGTGATACCACATGGTTTATTTGGAAGCCATAATGGAGAAAATAAACCTATTATAATGTGGGTTGCTGTTGTCACGTAATGTCCATAATATTAAATATTATTTAATACCACCTGTAAGTACAGTTTTTAGACGACATTCTAATAGTTTATGATGTGGTGGACGATCAATAAATCAATAAAAGAGAAGGTGTTTTTAATTCATACTCCATCTGCTTTTTATAATTATATCAAACCTCTAGAATTTAGTTGGACGGCGTCTGAGTCCTCAATGTGTTAATGTCCTACAGACAATAAATTCTGTTATATTCTAGTCTAGTCTATAATAAAGACTAATAATTCTTTCTTATAATATAACGTGAGAGCTTGGTGTAAGAATAATTTTAAGAAGCAGCAACGTTGTTCTTGGACTTACCAATAACACCCTATATTTTTTTTCTACCATCGAGAAGTAAACTTTTTCGTTTATTTGAAATGGTATTTTAAATATCTAAATTAATTAATGCAGTAATTGTTACTGTAACGTCAGGCCCAACTTTCTATGAACTTTCGCCCGTCTCCTTTTGCATGCATCCCTTAAATTATTTATTTATTTAAACCCGTTTAATATATTTCTTACTTTCTTTTATTATGCTGGGAGACTGATTATTCCAATGTTTTATTATGCTGGCTACATTTTCGCGCTATCGCCAACTATACATCGCGCGCTCTCTGTTGCTAGGTGACAAGCGCTGTGTGAGAGAGAGCGCGCGAAGTTTAGTTCGCCATAACGCGACCATGGTGCCGATTCTATTGTCACAAATGCCTCTAAACTAAACTAAATATCACTAAAATTTAGTTTGTATTCTTAATACTTGTCCTTGAACGCAACATGCCATGTGCGATTTAAAAAATACTGTAATAAAATAATGCCTTATGTATCTAAGTCGACTCCTAGATAGCGTGTAAAACTACTGTCTCTGGCAATTGGTGAGTCGCTGATGCTGCAATCTGTTGAAAAACTGGAGGAAAAAAAAATTGCCAGCTCAATAGTCAGACTTAGGGAGGTGTCATTTATTTGTATGGGATTGGGAATCTGTACGTAGTATTATATTATCTGTGTCTGTGGTATGTAACCCTCAATCTACTTGCGCATCGTCAACAGCAACCAACACCATCTACAGCCATGCTATTCTGTAAAAATATCACCGTGAAAACTTGGGTGAAGTGAGCTGTCAATAGTGTCAATCCCTGTGGAATGACAGCTCACTCCACGCTCACTTCACCTAAGTTTTCACGGTTAGATGGTTACAGAATAGCACTGCAGGTATTGAAAGCAACTAGTATAACACCCGCCGTGAAGACGTACTGTCGCAATCTACATAACAGACTTACTAGCGCCATCTATCAACTCATAACGAAATTTGAAAATTTGAATTTCGCGCGCTGCTTTAGTGCATTCCTACATTGACATTCCATGATCGCACTGATACACATCACGTTCTTGTCAATTCTATTATTTTATATATATTTATCTGATATGCGCCAATGTTTGTACTCTACATTAGTAATTATTATATTTCATCATCCATTTATAAAGATGTACTTCATCATCTGTGGTGGAAATGTGTGTACGTTACTTTATTTAGTCTGTGGTGTCTATGGTGGCATGACCTGCTGTATCAAAACTATATAATATTTTCTAAAGTTTCAAACTTTCAAAATCTAAACACAAATAAACAAATGAAAGTTTGAATTTAGTACCTACTTTGAATTAGTTTATCAGTGACAATAATTATTAGTGTGTAATCGTGAATGTGATAGTAATATGACATAATGTTGGCATGTGCTGGTAAAAGTCTGTCTAAAATTATTAAAAACAAAATTTTGGCGCGGATTGTAGCGCCGTGGCGGTGCCTCAACTCCACAATTCTAGAATTAGTGAACTAGATCTTCAGTCTGATGGTAAACTTTGTAAGAACGAGTGGGGGTCAGTCAGGTAAGTATGCCAAGTATCTAGTTAGCATGGTGATAATAATAGGTAAACATGTAGGCAACGATAGTCACACAGTGACGATTTGGAGACGTTCCTGACCCATTGGCCGGCGAAGGCACAACTTATGGATAACTGGAAAGTTGACTAAAAGAAAAAAGAATAGGCACACATTTAAAACAAGTGAATATTATTAATCTGATAAATATTCTATCTCTTAGCAGATGAGCCCCAGGCCATTCGACTCAGCAGTTGCTTAGTAATACCTTATGAACTGAAGACAATAAAGGAACACCGCCTCTACTTAATTTGATCACATCAATTCTGGTAAGTATTCATTATTTCACACACTTTTTTTGATAATCATACATATTATGGAGCAAATAAATTGGAGCATGGAATTAATAAATGTTGCAACTCATTGTACCTACTCAAAATGATTGAGTGAAATGAGTATGTATTATAAGTAAATCAAACCGCTATACATACTTATTGAAAGTACTACATTACTATACTGATGATAATCACAATATTATTTCAAGTGGTTCAATTGATTGTAAAAAATATACTCGGATGAGTGTAGGAATGAAATAAATCAAATAGTAATATATGCTTACCATTATTTCCAGCGGTGGTGGCGTGCAGTCCACACACCTGACAGCGCTCCGTTCCTGGCACCAAGAAACATGTAGCAAAAATGTATTAGCAAATTGATTTGATGTGATGCAAACGAATAAATTCTATTTATTTATGTACGAACTAAACACCTCATAAAGTAAAATACATAAAGATTTATCATTAGACTGTTTTTCCAGCAGACCTGTGGCTGGAGAATTGGATGACAGGCAGAGCATCGATTTACATCTATGAGACAGAGACATAGTGTGTAAAACAGTACCTAAGCAGGAAAACTTAAATTAGACTACAGACACATAATTTTACCAGCTTAAAATAAATGCACATACACTTCTTAAATAAATAAATAAATACATACATACCTATATTAATTTATTTTTTTCTTGTTTGCAAGAGTCATTTGCAATTTGTGCGTACATGTAATATTTATGTTACAAGGTTTGTATCTTGTACTGTGGTTTAGCTAACAATCTAGATGATGGGATATTACTACCTATGATGTGCTTTTAACGTATTATGTATAAAGGTAAGCGAACACTGAATACCTACGTGCCTAGCACAAATTTTATGAAGTTGCTCAATCTCACCTTTCAAGTATATTGATATCCATTTGTTGTTTCGAAAACAAAATGTAGGTTTAAAAGCATTGAAATAAATGGGTACTAATAAATTATTGTCTGTGAATACGAATAGGCTTATGGACATGGGCCCCCAATGACGGAAACAAAAGAACCTTAGTGTGATATCGCGCGTGATAAACATTCTGTAAACATCTCACCGTGATAACTTGGGCGAAGTGAGCTTGATGTGAGCTGTCATTGCACCTAAAGCTAGGAATTGACATTATGGACAGCTCACTTCATGCTCACGTCACCTCACTCTTCACGGTGAGATGTTTGCAGAATGTTCACCCGATTCTGTTGCCAAGGCAACCGTACTTCACTTCGTGTGTTATATCTATGCAGCACCTGGCGCGCATGCGCGACGTGAGATAGTTCACTTCACCCGATTCACGTAACCATGGGAACCACCCACACTTCACTTCGGCGAGGTGCAGTGCTCCCTATGCGCGCGCTGTGTCAGTTGAACTTAGTATTAATTTATGATGTTGGTTAAGATTTCTTGAATATTATTTTATTATTGGTAACGTTTAGTAAAGGACGTACAATAAAATATTAGGTACCTACTTATCACACATCCTTTTAAATTTTTATATGATTAGATAAATACCTACACAAATCGTATAGATGCGATTTAAAGCGCATCCCAGCACGCTAAGAGTTTGATTGCATTCAAGTCATCAGCTGACTATAGGTTCTTTAATAAAACAAACAATGTAAGTAACTATGCGCAAACTACGAAAAGGCGCTTTGTAGCAGCTGTACTTATTGGTATTGTATTTTATTAAATATAGGTATGTTCTGACTGCGCATGCGTGACGCGTTACATAACTACTAGTAAGTACCTATTTCATTTAAAAAACAGTTTAATTATTGAAAACCAAATGTAGGCAATAAACTGTCTTTTAAAATGTACAAAAACGGTATGATATAGACATTTAAAAATAGATAAGTACAAATTATCATCTGTGAATACGAATAGGCCTATGGACATGGCCGTCAACGAGGGAAAATAAAAAAAAAAACTTGTTGATGTGGTTTCTATGGAAACCACCCAGTGGTCACCTAGGCAACGGTTCGGCGAGGTGGAAGTGAGCTCAGTGTTTCCACTTTTAGGGATTTCTCACTTTTTTAGGGAAAAATGTTAAGCACGGTTTAGGGATATTTTATTTTGACAGGGATTTAAGGAATTTCGGGTAAAAAATTGAACTTGAAAGGTGATTCCCTCAAACTCTTAATGAATGTAATGTGTGGTCTAATTTTAGTTTACCACGTTAATTGTACTATTACCGTGGCTGAAGGCGAAATCGGAACTAAGTCGCATTATAAGTACCTAGAGTTAGTTTGTTTCGTCTCACTCGATTCATAATGAATGTTTTGTAATCTCGTCAGTTAATGAAAGTTTTGTAGGTATATGTTACATTGCAAAAATGATAATAGAACATGGTTATGGTATTAAATATTTAGAATGATTTGTTATTATTTATTTTCATCATGGTCCCTAAATCAAGGATTTTTTTAGGGTGTTTTAGGGATAATTCATTAAAAACTGGGGAAAAACCAAAAACGTAAGCGGACACACTGAGTGAGCGTCTGTGCGCGCGCTACAAATGTCAGTTTTTTGATGGTTATGATTTTTATTATTGGCAACGTGTACTTAATGTACTTACCTATCTATCTACAATAAAACATTGTAGGTACTTATTGGACGTTGTTATTTAGTGCGCATACGTGACGCGTTACAAGTTAAATAAGTAGGTAGGTACTTATTAAGTCAAAAATAACCCAATGTGATAGTGACTGCCTAACGCGCAAGCGCGATTCTTACCTACAGCTTTAGCGTGTTGAAGTGAGCCGGTACGCGCGCTGCCGAATATTATTTAATTATAGGCAAATCGGTAGGTAGCTACATACAATCTGCACGTCTTTTTATTTAAATGACAACATCGTTTAGGTTGGTTTCTGACTTCCCACATAGGTAGTTTGTGTAGGGTTTCATTACACACTATTAGCACTCGTTTCCGTTTGTATAATCAGTTAAGAATGGGTTCATAATAACAAACCATTTTCTTTAGTAAGTGGCAGCTGCAGCAATGTGTAGATATGTATGTTTTATTTTATTTATTGTAGGTAGGTACCTACGTGCGTAACGCGCTCGCGCCACTGGCTATTTATATTAAGGACTAATCTAGCGAGAAAATTGATTAATACAAAATTGAGTTTCTGACTGATTATCGGTTTTGCTATTTTATTTAAAACCCCCCTAAATAGTAATGTTTAGACACTTAAATTCTAGCTTTAGAATACTTAATATAAATTGATCAATAGAATTAGCATAAAAATTTAATTAAAATCTCGATTATGATTGCAAATGTATACTTGGTCAATCCCTAGCATCAGTGAGATGACACTGACAGCTCACTCCACGCAAGTTTTCACGGTGATATTTTTACAGTGAGTTACAGAATCGACATACAGGACTCAAATACGACACACATGTCACCGCGTCCCGCGTCATTCGCGTTATTTTATACTATCCTACCTAATCTTAGTTACTTGTTTATAAACCGTGTTTAATTATAGTGACTGCAATATTAAATTCATTGTGTTATACTGAATGAACAATTTCATTTTACCTACTATAGAACCTATAACACACCCTAACAAAAGTTCTATAAGAGGATCACTATTTAATTAGGTACTACGGAATTTGGTGGTCCTCTGCTAGTTCTCTTTGTTGCTCGTTAAATTGGTAACGAGTTGACGGGAATTATTACATTTAATTTAGGAAATAACTTTGGGGAAAATATTCTGGTTTTTAAAGTGGTTGCAACGAGCTCAGTCATTAATAATGCAGCAAAATAAAATCTCATTTTTGGAAAGCTGGTAATCTATTTCTCGAAATTTCTTTATCTAGTAATGACATTGCAAATCAATATAAGTACTATTATAGACTATACAGTACTTATATCGATTTGCCATTTATATGAGGACGCATCCATAGATAGTTATTACCTACCTAAATATATAATAAATGTATACGAAATATTTTAAAAGAGTAATGGTGGAGTTTTTTTGCCCATTCTTCTCTATATGAACCTATCTTTTGGAACGAGCGACTAGAATCAATTAATTTTTTTTGTAATTTTTGACGGTCAAAAAGGCCTTTTACGTCGCAATAAAAATTGGCTTATTTCAAATAAATTATTTGACTTTTACCAGGATTATCAATGAAATTGACTTATATAATTTTAACGCGTAATTATTTAAATGAAGTCAAAATAATCTATATGTAACATTTTATATGTTGATGCAATCTGTCAGCTCTTCAAGCTCCCTATTATTTTCTGATCTTCAAAATAGTGCTTGTCTCATAATATTATGCCATCAAATTGTAAAATATTCATCTCTAAGGGCTCGTGGTTAAGGTAATAACAGCCGCACGGGTCTATTGATCAGGTTAAGATACGCTTGCCACGGTGAGTCCGTGAATGGGTGACCATCTTAACATACGGAGCCGTTGGTCGCGGCTGTCAATCGTGGATCTTTGACAGTAGTTAGGAGTCGGCAGAAAGTCTGACACGTAGTCTTACCAAGAGGTATCGTATTACCCAATTACGGGGTTGTGGAGGTCAGATAGGCAGTCGCTCCATGCAAATTACTGGTATTCAGCTGCATCCGGTTAGACTGGAAGCCGACCCCAACATAGTTGGGAAAAGGCTAGGCAGAATTAGGTACAGGTACTAGGTAATTTTAGAGATTCACACATAACACTCTCGGACTCCTAAATCGAGCCACCGTGCATTTTTATGTTTAAAGGCCTAAAACATCAAAATAATTATAAGTCGCAGAAAAAGTTTTCACGCAGTTTTGAAGCTGACATACTGGCCATTATTTCGGTATCACCATTGTTTCAGAACTTACAAGTTTAAAAAATAGAACAAAATCGGAGCTTTGTCGCTGAGAAGCAACAAGCTTTGGGGTCTCCGAAACGATCAATTGCAATTTTCAATTGTTACGTGATTGATACATATTTATGGGGCTTTGGGGGCATTTGGGGGGGTGGAGGTTAGTTAGGGAGTCGCTCCATGTAAAATACTGCATTATCCGGCATTAATATTAATTCAATTGCATCCGGTTAGATAGGAAGCCGACCCCAATATAATTGGGAAAAGGCTAGGCAATTTAGAAGTTTTAAAATATTCATGAAGGTTGCATGTTAAAACCAAGCAAGCTAAGGGCTCTATAGAACCTTGCATTTAGGGCCTTCAAACAATATTGTAACATTTAATCAGTAATTAACTGTATCTACAGTTTAAATAACAATTGGTTTCCAAAAACAGTGAATCATCTAATACTGTAATCCAAGACGCTACGGTGAGTATGTCTTCTGATAATTTTCCTAAGTCAATCCTTACTTTACGCTTAAATTGCTCCATATTTTACGGAAATCCCGCTGTTTATTTGAGTGTAAAACCCAAAATACTTGGTTGGTAATACCAACCTCTTAAATGGATTTATAAGAATTGAAAGAATTAATATAAAATCCAAAATTCTTTTGAAAACAAATATCCGGTAAGGTAAGTCCTCATCCGTAATGGGATGAGACAAATTTCCAAGATCTGCGGAAAGCAATACGAATATTAGAAAATCCCCATACGGCGATACAGTTGGGCTATGAGACATGAGAATGTATATTTTCATGTTGCATATTCCTGTTATATTTTAGGTTTATACCGGGAAAAGGGGTATGAAAAGAACTGTTTTGTTGCTGAGAAATTCGAAATAAGAATTTCTATAATAAACAAAGGAACGTTGTTATGTTATGTGCTCATTCTTTTGTTTTTACTATAGTTTTCGGCCTTCTTAATTGGTCAGATCGATTCTTGTAGATTTTGGTTGAAATGGCTACTTCGTAAGCACCGTGGATAGGTAAGGTATATTATTTTATGAGCACCAATCATAATTATGTGTAATTTTTATGCTTATGTATTTGATTGTAGGTTTATAGTGGATTAGCTTCTTTTTTTTTGTGTGGGATATTATCAAACAACTTCTCCCGCTCTGGGCGGAGCGGGAAGGCATGTCAGACTCTTACTGACTAAAACCCACCCGTGTTCCGTGTTCCTTCAGTTGCCTGTACGTTGCCAGGAGCCACGGTATCCCTTTCGGACTTTCCCGCGACTCCGGCAGGCATCGGTCCTGGCAGACCCCTTCTGTTGTGCTGACATCTCTTTGAGGCGCGCGTGGAACGCAACGCGTCGTCGACCCGGGCATTGTGGACTAGCTGCGACCCTCGATTTCACTCGCATAAGTCTTGATCCCGTGGGAATATCGTGATAAAAAGTCAAAAAATCCTATGTCATAATCCAGGTCATGGTATACCCATGTGCCAAATTTAATCCAAATCCGTTTAGCCGTTTTAGAGTGAAAACGTAACAAACAAACTCACTTTCGGATTTATAATATTATATAAATAAGTTACACCATGATAAAACTCATGATACTACAACAATTATATATTTACCTTCTGTCTTCAAAATGCTTAATATTTTGTTTATGTCACTTCGCTCACTTTACGGTCTACCTAATTCGATTCCCGCCAACTTCAAAGCCTTAAGCTCAAGATATTATTTCTGGATTCCATCGGAAACATACTTAACAGATTTGAAAACTTTATCTGTATTTGCTGTAAGACATTGAATTATTCGAGCATTTTTAAATGGTATTAGTTACTTACCTTCCTATATTTTGTTTCTTAATGCCTGAACAAGTCGGTAGTCTACTTATTTTGGCTAAGCGGAGTTTGCTTTGATATTTCCACTGTACTTAAAGGCTTAATCTTCAAACAAGCGTAAATTACGGTCCTTGTAATATTCGATCGGCTCATTTTGCGTCGAGAGCTGGATTAGACTCGCGTAACTAAAGCCAGAGTCTTATTATAACCATATCAATCTAACACCTAAATAAAATTAAAAAAATACCACAATTTGACTAAAGTTTTACTTTGTTATAATTATTCCTTACATAAATAGGGAACGCACTTGACCTTTAAACATTAATTTTGCTAGGTTACGCTGTTCTGGCCTCGACCTACGCAATAACTAGCGAATCCAGAAAAAGATTTCAAAGTTCCTTGTCCAGAAGCAATCTATTTTAACGAACTTCGATATAATAATTCCTAAAAACGGGCGTCTCACTTTATCATGGAAACGTAAATTATGCTTGGTTACGCTGATCCGGCCCCGACCTTCGCAATAATTGGCCTAAAAAATCGAACACCTAAAAAAAGATTTCAAAGTTCCTCGTCACAGAAACAATCTCTTTTAACGAACTTCGTTATATTCTTTACAAACATAAACTTAACTCACTTCGTTTGGCCTAATAATGCTGGATTACGCTGGTCTGGCCCCGACCTACGCAAGTACTGGCCCAAAAAAAATCGAAGACATAAAAAAAATTCAAAGTTACTCGTCCCAGAAACAATCTATTTTAACGAACTTCGTAATAATCCTTATATACATGGCTGGCGAGGGCCGTTCCGCCATTATTATTATGTTCTCGCAATCAGTACCCCCTCATTACGTATTCTCGTCGGCCTAGGGTCCTGTACTTGTATCTTAAGGTGTACAATAAAAATAGATGAACCCTTTATACGGGCCCCTGTAATTTGTTTTAAGCAAAGTGCTTTCGTCGCACATTGCTACGAGTTTTTGGACATAGAATTGCTGGAAAGGAACGATGTCGTCACGGCTTTTTATTACGACTTATTGTTTTAATTTTAGAGGGTGATTAACCATCAAATAATATATTAGGTGAAAACATAAGATGTGAAAAATGGGAAAATAATTATTTTGTAAGTTAATCGTATTGTATCCTGATATTACAATAGCAAAAAAGACGTAGTTAGGTATTTATGATACTTTGGTTGATTGACTACCTTAGGTTGCTGAACGAATCAATTCCCAGATCGAGAAAAATGTTCTTGTGTGAAAAACTCACGGAGTGAGTGCACTCATTTGTGCCCGATTTATGGCTCTTCCCGTGTTATGTGGGGCAGCATAACTGGCTGGCGAAATGTGGCTGTACTACCTCTCCCTTCCCTTCAGAGAGTACGGTTAAGCTGTTATATCTCTTCCAGTGTCCATATCTCCAAACTTGCCCCTACTACGTAAGTACCACGGCACGTGGTTAGCGTTACGCGGTAGCAAACTTTTGGTGTTCAGCCACGGTACATTTTAGCTTAATTACATTTTCACAATGTATACTTACTTACCTGCCTAGTAATTGTACAGAGAGTAAAAGGGTATTTATTACAAATTACTTTAGTTAGTTTGGATTTGTTCAAAAAAAGTTTAAATTAAGTTCTGTTAAATTCTACTCTCATTCTGTAATTGTCTTTTTCACTATTTGAATACTTGACAATTGATTTTAAATTGGTTGACAGTAGAAAAATAAGTTTATTTTACAATTGACTGTTTTGCATCCACAAACCTTTAGAACATTACATACACTGTATTGTTAAGGTTCCTTACCTCAAAAAGAAAAACGGAACCCTTATAGGATCACTCGTGTGTCTGTCTGTCTGTCCGTCTGTCACAGCCAATTTGCTCTGAATCTAATGGACCGATTAAGTTGAAATTTGGTACACATATGTATTTCTGTGACCCAAACACGGACGTGTAACGTAAAGCAATGAATTTTGAATATGGGGGTTACTTTTGGGGGGCAAATAACAAAATAAAAATAAAACGTTTTGCATACTGAACCGTGTGACATATTAAATGAAAGGGGATGTTGCGAGGATCTCAAATATATATTTTTAATAATTTTAAACTAAATAGTTTTAAAGATAATTAAGAAAATATATGAAAATTGACCCCTTATCTCCGAAACTACTGAGCCTAAAATTTTGAAAAAAATACAGAGTATGGTTCTTTGCTCATATATTACAGGAAAACCTATAAAAAGTCTATGGTCTTAAAATAACAGTAAATCTCTCAATATTGTGCGTACAAACTTACATTTGCAGTTGGAATGTATCGGAGAACATGTTTTTCAATTACAGTGATAAGTTTGTTCTTGGGATTAAATCATCCCAATTACGGAACCCTTCATTGTGTGTGGTCTGAAACGCACCTGGGCAGTTTTTTTTAAAATCTAGTTTGTATTGAACACAAATTACAAATATTTACAAATACAAATTCCACAGCAGCGCGGCGGCGCGACACAGGCGAGGCTTGCTTGCTTTGCCGAACACCTCCAGTACTTATTTTAATCTTATTACACCAATGAGGTTGCCTGCTCCAAATTGAGAGATTCATTTATCGCTCAATTAAACAACTAAGCAACAGAAACAGACTAAATAAGCAACTAAGCTCAGAAGTGACTATATTTAACCCTATAAATGCTAATTGCCAACGATAAACTACAAGGCCACATCATCCATAACTAAATTACGTCCAAACCAGGGGTAGTAAATCATTGGCACGTTTCAAATTAATTCACTACTGTACCTGAGACTAATCCGTGACGCAATCAGCTGCTTTTGTGGTCGAAATCTAGTAGTGATGAGGATTTATTTCGTAAAGTGTTTTAAAAATAGCTTAAAATAGTTCTATAATTATATAATTATAATTGTATTTTTTTGTAGATTTCGAGATCGATTTTTCAGAACTGACATGAATGTGATAGTTAAAACCATTTTATTATAATTATTACTCAGGAATTTGAAGCCAGTTTTCGATAAATACAATAAATTTAGGTAAAATGTTCTATTGTTTTTATATATATGGAAGTATTAATAGTTGGGAAATCCAAAAGTGCACGCCTCAATATGGGCAAAATTTCTCATCTCGCAATCTTTACGTACTGTCAAAGACTATTTAGGTTTACTTTGTAGGTTGCTAGCTGAACTGTGTCCAATCGCAAGTGTAATCGTAGCTCGCCTCACGATCTCTCTCCATCTGGTTCTGTTAGATGACAGTCTGGCGCATTCGTTAACAGGTCATCCAACCGCAGATTAATTTGATCGGTCTACTTCATCAGTGATTTCCCGCGTAGCCTATTACCTTACACTCTGCCCTGCACCACTAGAGCACTCGAGTCAAAGAACTATTATATCGTATACTATATATTCGAGACTGTACTAGTACTGAGATATGCTATCTATCGATACTTACAGTGGAGTTTCTTGCCGGCTCTTCGCCATAGGAAACGACTTTAGAATAGGAACTGTGCATCTAGTTTCTCAGCATTGGGTTCTTATGTTTTATGTGAAATAAAACATTTTGATTTTACAGCAAATATGTATGATTTATATTTCTAAATTGGGCATAGCATAGCTCTTTAGTGATATGAGGAACAGGGTGTAAAGTTCACTCATCCACCATAGAAAAAGGAGGATCCTCCGAGCAGACGGCTGTCGTGTCTGGCGGGCAACTGCCCAGAGGTTGAAGTCGGGAGCTTGTATATCGGGTGTAAAAAGACACTTTCCGAAGCCGAAAACCACATATTCTACCCATTATTTGCATCATTTTTTTCCACTAGACCATACCTGGGAATCCACTGGTTCTGGAGATATTGAAGGTCAAAGTCGCATTTTTTTTTTTTACTTTTTCACGAAAATGAATTCTATGCGATAATACGAAACTTTTTTCCAAACAAACATTACCTGAATTTTAGATTTATCTTAACAGATTACGCATTTGAAGTTACAAAAACGCAATGAACAACAAGTACCTACCTACGTAGCGTAGGGGCGGAGCTTAACTAACACTGAATCCGATCATTCAAGCGTGGGTTCGCGTTACATTGCGCGCAATAAAAACTTGTTTTTTTTTATAAAAAAAAAAAAAATTACGGTTCCCAGCAATAATTTTTGCGCAAAGCTACTTAGCTATACGTACAGTATGCGTAGTTTACGGCTTTGTGATGTGTCTTTTTACACCCTGTATATGTCCACCGCGCGGTAAACTCTAATTGCGCGATGCAGGATTTGTGTGACGTCAGGATGTTGTGTGACGCTGACGTCACACAATATCAGCTGCCGCTACAACTCTATCATTGCTAACTACTAGCAGAGTGCTAAGCAATTTGGAATGTTTTAGATTTTCATCAAACATTCAAAATATATACGAGTAGCAGGTAAAACATTTATTATTCCCACTTTGCCTACTTCTGATGTAATCAACATTTCCTAATTATTTAGTAACATCCCTATCCCAATTAACTACTAACGGATGGCTTGATAATTTAGTAGCGTATTGGGTTTTCATTTAAACACTACGCACATTTTAGTGGTGTATCAATTAGGCCTAAATTAGTATGACACATTTTCTAACTTGAAATTTTAAGAGGTTGGTTTAGAAATCTTTTCCTTAAGGTAGACATAGCTTTAAATGGTTTGGTAGGGTAACAAGAATCGGGGTCCGTTAGGGCCAGTGCGTGCCGGGTTGCGAGTTGTCCGAAAGGGATATCGTGGCCCCGGCACACAGGCAACGGAAGGAACACGGGTGGGTTTTAGTCAGTAAAAGTATGACACGCCCTCCCACTCCGCCCAGAGCGGGAGAAGTTATTTGATAATTTCAAAACCTCAAAAAAAAGCTGTAATCAGTTTTAAAATACCTGAGGTTTTCATATTTGGTATTGATCAAACATCATCTCGAACATCTAGGAATAAGAGCAGGTGATTTTCAGATCTAGATTGTTCTTGTTTCTGAAATAGAAAGGAAATAAAAAAGGAGTAGAGAAGCAGAAACTGTTATTCGTAATTTTCTTTTTAGGTTGGTACTAAATTAAAACAGCGAAACAGGCTTTCATGAATTTTATACTGAAATATTGAACAAATACTTTTTACTGAACTGGACTTCAATTATGACAGTTGAAATCCAGTCAGTTTACGTTAAGTTGGTGATTAAAGGCTCTCGCAAAGAGGCGCGACACGACTCTCATAAAACAATTTCTAAGAAAACTTCACGGTAGAACAATTACCGGTGTCGCGTCGCGTGGCAAGTCGCGCCAGTCTGCACGAGCCTTAATACGTACACAGCCGGGTCAAAAATGTTGAAGCTAAAAAACGTCAGACACATATGTCTGACGTGGTGGTTAACGGTTTTTTTATAATATATTCATCAGCAATAACACAACATACATTTTGTTTTCTTGTTGAAACCATCGTGAACCTAGCTAGATATTCTCCGTAAAAAAACGATGTTCCAAAAAACTGGTAAACTGATTCTGAAAGATTTATGGTGAAACTGTGGACACCCTGAAACCAAAAATAATTAAGGTAAATTAGCATAATCAGCCTATAAAGTTCCCACTGCTGGGACACAGGCGTCCTCTCTGCGAGAGTGGGCTGTAATCTACCACGCTGGCCCAGTGCGGGTTGGTAGGTGTCCCATTTGTTCGAATTTTTGGTTCTAGGATATGCCGGTTTTCCTCAAGATGTTTTCCTTCACCGTTTTGAAAGCAGTGGCGATGAAATAATTTACACAAAGTAAAGCACCTGCTTGGATTCGAACCCATGACCTACAACTCGGTAAGTTGGGGACGTTACCACTGGGCGACTACTGCTATAATAGAGCATCATGACTATAGAGTCATGATGCTCTATTATAGCAGTAGTCCTACCTACCCCACCGGTATACACCTTACCTTACCCCATCGGGGTATAGCCACAGTACACCCACAATTCGCCAGTTATATTTAAATCCATGTAAAAGCGGGCAAGCGTATAAACTTCCTATTTTTAAGGAAAATTAATAGAAAACCACAGTAACACTTTGCCAACCAGTGGATTGAACCCAGGATCTCAAGCTCGATAGAAACACTTGTGACCACGAGACCAAAATCTAAATTGGCAGTTGTTAGTTAGTACCCCAGTTCTGGTGAAAAAACACTTCCTCTCTCTTTAAACATAATCATTATATATAGTTCCTTGCTCTTGTTTCATGGTTAGTATTTTATTTATATCTATGTATATAAATATATATATATATCTAAAGTCGTGATGGCCCAGAGGTCAAGGCCTCGCCTCTCATGCATGAGGTTGTGGGTTCAAATCCGGGCAAGTATCAATGTAAATTTTTCAATTCATATGTAGTTTCTGAGTTTATCTTGGACATTACTAACATCGGTGAAGGAAAACATCGTGAGGAAACCTGCACTTATAGTAAATATAAATCTGAAATCACCAACCCGTCTTGAGCAAGCGTGGTGATCAATGCTCGTGTCTTCTCTGTATGAGAAGAGGCCTTTGCCCTGCAGTGGGACAGTAACAGGCTGGTATTATTATTTATTTATTATTTTTATATATATATATTTCTATGGATAAGTTTATGCTTTATGTATTTATTGTGTATGTAAATGGTACACAACTGACTACCTGCAGTATTGTCTCGCCTTCTTCCTTTAACCCATCCAAAGGTTGTCTGTAAAAGATCGCTTTTAGCGTTAAGACCGCCCATTGTATCACCCTATGTAAAATGTCTAAATTTATTTCTGTTATTTGTATGGTGTGCATAATAAAGAATATTCTATCTATCTAGACCCCAAAAAGATTATATTTTGAAATACTGTATAACTGGTGCAGATTTCGTAGTCTATTTACTTCTAAAATTAATTATTACATTAAGAGGCTTACAACAGCTAAAGCGCGGTCACTGTCGGACTGCATAGAAATGAAAGAGAAGCGCGATGACACGACGCAGGTAATTTATTGCAAAATATGAAGCAGTTAGCGATTTACAGAAAATCTATTGATTGGACTGGAAAATTAAAACACTATTATGCTAATATGTAGCTTGTAGAATAATCTGACAAAAAATCAGAATGATTGCATGAAAATTAATATGATTTTTAATCGTTAAAATAAATTTTTAGAGGTATCTTCATGATTTTTTTCTATCGTATCAAATTAGTTGTATTAGGTTTTCAACACACTATCATACTAGCATATATCCTGAAGAATATCATATATTTTTCTGATTTTGTTTACTGCAGTGGATCATATTCTTTTAGGCATTATAAAACTTGCGTTTAGGCACGTTTAGGTCCTGTAGTCCCCTTAAAGAAATAACGCAACATTACTTAAGATATTTACCTTTCTCAGGACACATGTACGAATATCAACATGTGGTTTGAGTGCCCCTGACACTAGGCGGTTTAGACAAGGCTTCTCAATACTGAAGTCCCATAACAGGTTCTTTTTATCGTTCTTCATATTGTGAATGACGACTTTCAACTGTAATCAAAGGGCTATTTTCAAAAGTCTCGCCTTTTCCCATGTAGGCAGAAATTACAGAATGCTACGTGCTACTATCCTTACATTTATTATTATTATTATAAGCCTGTGTTGTCCCACTACGGGGCAAAGGCCTCCCATCCCTCTTTCCACTTTTACCGATCTACTGCGATTGCGGGCCAATCCTTTAAGTAGGAGTCGAGCACCTTATCCTTACATACTTATTTTTTTTCGTTCACGTTCATACATCCAGTCATTATATAAACCTGACCTTTTTGAAGGATTTCACTAATAAACTCACAGTCTTATTCATAAAAAAAGTTTATCGAAGGGTTAAGACATTCATTAGTTAAAGTGCTTGATAAGCTCATAAAACCTTTGATAAAATTGTGTTTTCATAAACGTTCTATTACTACTTAATATGTCGTTTATATATCAAAATGTTGCCACTATAATGAAGTAGTCCAATAAATTGAACAACACATCGAATCGTCAAACGAGAAGGTCTGTCTACGCTCCAAGTAAGTGACCATAGACATTATTACGTACAGTAAGTTATGTTATTGTCAACAGTGTTGACACTTTTGACGCGGCGCGTCTTTCAAATTTGTCAATGAATTTGGTATTGAAGCGACGAAAATTTTTGAATAGTTACTGTGTAATAAATAAAGAATGGAATCAATACCGGAGACTCATCATTTCATCATCTTTTCAGCCGAAAGACGTCCACTGCTGGACATAGGCCTCCGCCGAATGGGGGGGTTTGCCATAATTGCCACGCTTGGCAGGCGGGTTGGCGATCACAGTACATATGGTGTTAAAATGCAACAGACTGCCGCTAACGGCACTCTATACACTGCCAAATATAAATGTATCAATAATAATATACAAACTTCAATCATCCGGACGGCCTGAGTCAGCGTGAGGTTGACAGTTGCCTTATATGCATTTTGTTCACATATCAGTACCACACTTATATTTGCTAAATTGTTTTCTGAGTGTAAACATGCGCCAAAGTATTTGACGCCGACAACGTATGAACCCTGTAAAAAAAAAAAAACATATTAGCCATCATGTAATTCCAGTATAAGCTTGGAGTTTCCCTACGTGGTTGAATCAGAAATGAAGAGACAGAACGTAACCGACATACCCCGAAGAATTTCCAAACTTAAGTGGCAGTGGGCAGGGCACATTGCACGTAAAACAGATGTCCGATGGGGCTGAAAGGTTCTAGAGTGGCGACCATGTACCGGAAAACGTAGCATTGGAAGGCCTCCCACAAGGTGAACCGATGACCTTGTGAAGGCCGCAGGAATTCACTGGATGTTGGAAGCACTGAACCAGTCGAACTGGCAGTGCTTGGGGAAGCCTATGTCCAGCAGTGGATGTCTTTCGGTTGAAATGATGATGATGTTCTAAAACTGTTGCAGGAGCGTGCAGACAGGCATAAAAAGGCCTACGAGTGAGTGAAGCTATTATAGGCTGCGCATGATGATGATGATAATGATGGTGGTGACGAACTTCAGTAGTAAACCATTTATACTCGAGTCTAAATTGTTTTCTCTATTAGTTTAATGATGACACTGACTGCTATTGAATGCAGTTTATTGGTAAAATTCACCCTGTCTTGATACCTACGTTTAGATGAACTTATTTTGATTGTGGATTTCATCTATAAGCATGACTATTTGATAAAAAAATGTTTTCACGGTAGTTCCAGTTCACCCGTCAGAAAGTTGTAAGAAAGTAAATAAAACACTCTTTCATACTTACGTAAGTATCTGAATTTTTAGGTCCCGCCATTAAAAACTGTATGGAATCCACATATTGTGATAATGTCATCAATATAACAAAGAAATTCAAAATTAACATCACGATAGCGTTTGCTGTGGAGCATAATACGAAAATAATGAACACAATTTAATATGTAGTTTCAAATGTTACATGAACTGAAATTAAAAATAAATATGAATTTAATGAAGATACTGAATTGACTATTAATGATGACAATATAATCGGTGGAATTATGTGATTACCTGATTACGGTGGTGGGGTGGAGCCTTATGGGTTTCTGATGAAAGCCTATGTTATTGTATTATCTAATGGGTCTTCTATGCAAATGGTTAAAGGTGATGTTGGTAACAAAGTCGCGAGACATCTGGCATCTGTTTTCGTAAACGCATTATGATCTAAAAATAAATTTAGGCACTACGTACATTAAGATATTACTGAATCTCCAGAGATTTATATATGTCGCCATAAGATGGTTGAAGCCGTGTGTAGTTATATCCCTGGGGATATATCTATATACCATAATATAATTATATGAAAGCGGTTCATAACTGTCTTACTGGGAATGTAACTATGATAGGAGCACGATCTAGTAATATAACTATTAGGGCACTCAAATATGTTAAGTTAGGTTAGAACTGTGACCAACTACGGGCGAGCTTAGCAAGCGAAGCGAGCGGTGCCGCTGCAGCGGCCGGCGAGCGCTACGTTGAAATTGGTCGCAGTAACAAAATTAGGGCACTCCGACATGTTCATACAAAATCAGTAAGTACTATTTAATTTATACGATAATCTGTCTGCTGAAGTATGTACCATAATAGGATTATCTTTTATTCAGTTTCCAAAATTGTTAGAAATAACTTTAATTTTAAACGATTACGAACTCAATTAATCTCATGGCTAAATAACAAATAATATGGAGTCTTCTCAAAAAAGGAAAATTATTCTAAACCTCAACACGTTTAAATTAATAACGATATCATCACGGCTCATGAACGCAGCGATAGCGCAACGTTTACCAATCTCGGCTAGCATTGTAAACAAAGTGCTATTACCATTTACATAATATGTATTCAGTTTTGCGGCTTTAATTTCGTCAGTGAAATTTCAAACTCCACTGCAGCTATTTCGAAAGCGTTGACTTCAGCTAAAGTAACTAATTAAAAATATAATTTTGGATATATACACAACAACACCACGCCTGTATTCCCCGAAGGGCTGGGCAGAGGTGTACACCCACATTTTGCCAGTTACGTTCAAGTATTATCGAAAGAAAAGAAAGAAAAAGTGTTTATTCTGCACAAATCAAACGCACATTACAAAAAAAAAACAAAACTATACCAGTTTACAGATTAGCCAAAAGCCTCGTATCCATTATTGACACAGAAAAGTTTGACAAATTTTATCTATTGCTTGTATATATATATATATATATATATATATATACAAGCAATAGATAAAATTGATTGATAGCAATATATATATATATATATATATATTGCTATCAACCGGGCACGAATTCAGACCCCGGGCTGATACTGAGAAATTCCAGAAGAGAAACTCAATTACACATTGCCCGACCCGGGATTCGAACTCAGGACCAGCGCAGCAGTAGCGCTTGCGACCACTTGATCAATGAGGCAGTTATTATATTTGCACTGTATGTATTAATGACTAACTTCTGCCTGCGACTTCGTCCGCGTGAAATTTCTTGTTCCTTCGTATCGCTCGCCTGCGCTGTTACTTCGTTTTCACAAAGCGTTCTTTCTAACTTTTTTACTTTTGCTCGGCTCCTAAGAGTCATAGCGAGATGGTAATCAACCTTGATTATGAAACTATTTAGTTGGATAATTATTTAGTTGGATAAGAAATCTTTAGTTGGATAAGAAACAATTTAGTTGGATAAGAAACTATTTAGTTGGATAAGAAACTATTTAGTTGGATAAGAAACTATTTAGTTGGATAAGAAACTATTTAGTTGGATAAGAAACAATTTAGTTGGATAAGAAACTATTTAGTTGGATAAGAAACTATTTAGTTGGATAAGAAACTATTTAGTTGGATAAGAAATATTTAGTTGGATAAGAAACTATTTAGTTGGATATAAAATATGTAAAGAAATAATAATTTCTTTAATTAGTTTGTACATAAGTATTTCAATAGATGGCGCTGTTAGCGAGACAGTCAACTCGGCGAGTAAAGCAGGATGGATGTGGACTGTCGTTTTCACCGTGACAATCATTTTAATTGTTGAAACATTATAAAAAGGAATTGTTATTAAATAATAGACTTTTAATGTCGTTTCTTTGTTTTTCAGGTAGGATAGAATGATTTAAACTTATCAGTGTATTTTTTAATGTATGTATGTGACTTATGTGAGTACTAAAATAAAATCTTTGTTTTTCAGAGCAACACGATTGTTTATTTGAAATTTACAATTCCTGTTAAATTCAGAGATTTTATCTTATAAAACGACATTACTGGTTAAAATCAAGAAAAATGGACAAACTACGGTTTAAATTTGTAGTATTGGGTTCAGCGGATGGAAAAACAAATGTCACATGCATAACCTCAATTGAGACACCGGATGGATGTGTATTTGAGGTCCCGGATGAGTTCAAGCCCGTGAATAAACACACTCACATACTGGCTTCAGACGTATATACGAAGATCAAAAATTCGTTAAAAAAAAGACACCAAACACGTTCAGTCTGGATCCCGATAAACCCAGAACTGAAGGAAATATATTTAGATGAAGGTGAAAATTTACAGTTTGGTGGTCAGTATTTAGAAGAAAAAACAAAAAACGCAATGCCCCCACAAGATTACACTTGTGGCACAGCACCAGAGAAAAAAAACATAGGAAAAATTGCAGAAAGGTTTTTGATGGAAAAATTTTCAAATAAAACGTCCAATGCTGCCCAATGGATTACTGAATTCGAGGAAGAATGTGAAAGATTCGAGATTATACAGGATGAAGAGAAAATCGAGGTCTTAAAACATCTTCTCGAAAAACAATGCATAGACTGGTATAGCAGCATGTTAATCAAATTAACAGTGAAATCCGCATGGTCAATATGGAAGAACAACTTTAGAGAAACATACGGAAATAAAGGTTGGTCCCAAATCAAATATGCATTTACATTTAAATATCAAGCTGGGTCATTGCTAGAATATGCCACAAAAAAGGAAAGACTATTATTGGAAATAAACAAGCACATCGACACACAAACAATGATTAATCTTATTGTAATGGGACTACCAGATTATATAATGGAAAAAATTGATAAAGAAACAGTAAAAACAACTGCAAGCCTCTACAATGAAATAGGAAAATATGAGTATGTAGCGAGCAAAAAGAATTTTAGCAAGAATAAAAGCAAGACTACCTATGATTATAAAGGCAAGCCTGATAAAATAAAACCATGTAAAACATGTGAGACTTTAAATAAAGGTATTCGATTCCATCCGGAAGAAAAATGCTGGTTCAAACAGTTGGAAGAACATAATCAAAAGAGAACCAATAATAAAACTGTAAATAATTCAGTAATAGATGTAGAATTAAATAACAACGAATAAAAAAACGAATAATAACACCATTAATTAAAGTCAAACTGCTATTAAATGAAGAATTAGAAACATTTGGATTATATCGAGGGGTGAAAGGCTATTTGGTTGAAGCGACATCTTGGGCGATATTGAGTTATAAACATCATCCGACGGAGAAAAAATTGCTGATTCCGAATATGTATATAACTCAATATCGCCCAAGATGTCGCTTCAACCAAATAGCCTTTCACCCCTCGATATGATTCAGGCTCAAATGTTTCTATAATTAATTCCAAATTAATAAGACTTAAAAAAAAAGAACAAAAAGATTCAAAACGTGATAATTTAATCACAATTAATGGTGTTAAAGAAACAGTTGGTTTGACAACAATAAAAATAAAAATATTAGACATTGAAGAAGAGACAGAAGTTTACATAATTGATGGAGAAGAATTCAAATACGATTTTCTAATTGGACTGGACATCATAAAACAATTTGGTCTGGTTCAAGATGAGAATTTGAAGATAACGCAAAAAAAAGAAGAAATAAAAAAATATGAAAAAAAAAAAACAATGGATGAGGATCATGATAAGACCAATACTTCTAAGGAAGACAAAAATGAAGCAAACCCGTGTTCCATTAATTTTAATGAACACATAAAAGGGGAAAATTTCAAGATAAGTATGAGTAATTTAAATACTCAACAAAAATCAGAAATATACAAATTAATAGATACTTACAAATCAATCTTTGCAAAGGACAAATATGACATAGGCACAGTCAGAAAATATGAAGCACGAATTGATCTACTCATGAATAAGTATTGTAGCAAAAGGCCTTATAAATGTTCAATAGAAGACAAAAAGGAGATAGAAGAACAAATAGCAAAGTTACTGGACAGAAACCTTATAGAAGAATCTTACAGTCCATTTGCGGCACCGGTAACTTTGGCTTTCAAAAAAGAAGACAACAAGAGATCAAGACTATGTATTGATTTCAGAGATCTCAACAAAATAGTGGTACCTCAAGCTCAACCATTTCCATTGATCGATGACCTGGTGATTAAGACAAGAAACTCCAAATATTTCACATCACTGGACATTAATTCAGCTTTCTGGTCGATACCGCTAAGAATTGAAGATAGAAAAAAAACTGCCTTTGTGACGCAGGAAGGTCACTACCAATGGACATGCTTACCTTTTGGTTTGAAGACATCGCCAGCCATTTTTCAAAGGATATTAGGTAACATTTTACGAAAGTATGAGCTCACTGCTTTTGCAGTTAATTACATCGATGACATATTAATATTTTCTAAGCATTTCACAGAGCACATTAACCATCTAACACAGTTGCTCGAAGCTATAAAAAAAGAAGGTTTCAGACTAAAGTTTACAAAATGTACATTCGCATCAGAATCAGTGAAATATCTTGGTCATATAATACATAATAATACAGTACGGCCAGTAAGAGATAATTTAATTTCAATAAAAGAATTCCCAATACCAAAAACGCAGAAAAATGTTAGGCAATTTTTGGGAAAAATTAATTTCTATCATGAGTATATACCAAAAAGTGCGGTTCTTTTAGAACCTCTGCATAATTTACTTAGGAAAAATCAGAACTTTACATGGTCTCCTGATTGTCAAAAATCATTTGAAGACATAAAAAAATTAATGTGCACACAGCCAATCTTAGAAATATTTGATCAAAATTTACCAATAAATATTCACACTGATGCATCTCTAGAAGGTATTGGGGCAGTGTTAAAACAAACGCAACCAGATGGTAAAGATAAGCCAGTGGCATACTTTTCAAAAAAATTAAATCAAGTGCAAAAGAAAAAAAAAGCAGTCTATTTAGAATGTTTGGCGATCAAAGAAGCAATAAGATACTGGCAGTACTGGTTAATAGGTAAGACGTTTACAGTGTATTCTGACCATAAACCCTTGGAAAATTTAAATATAAAATCTAGAACTGATGACGAATTAGGAGACTTAACATATTATTTATCACAGTATGATTTTAAAATTAAATATGCTCCGGGAAAAGATAATACAGAAGCAGATTGTTTAAGTAGGAACCCGGTATTGGATGCGAGTGAGGATACAGATGAACAACTAAAAATTGTAAACATGATAAAACTGACTGATATAATTACAGATCAGGAAAACAATGCAGAAATACAAAATAATAAAACAAAGTTAATATCGAGACACAATGTATACTATAAAAAGGTTAGGAAGCATGACAAAATAATTTTATCGGAAGATTACAGTAAAAAACTCATAAGAGATGTACATGAAAACATGTGTCATTTAGGTGTAAAACAAATGCAAAACAAAATAGGTACGATTTATACAGCAAAAAATTTGACACAAAATATAAAAAAACATTGTAAGCGCTGTGAGATCTGTATAAAAAATAAAACAAGAGGGCAGGAGAAGTATGGTCTAATGTCACACTTGGGTCCTGCCACAAAACCTTTTGAAATAGTCTCAATAGACACGATTGGAGGTTTTGGAGGCTCCCGATCAACTAAAAGATATCTACACCTTCTAGTAGACCACTTTACTAGATATGCCTATATCTTAACCTCAAAAACACAAAATGCAAATGATTTTGTTAGGTTAATCAACAACGTATCAGACACTGATACAATCGGAATGATTCTTACTGATCAATATCCAGGAATCAACTCGAAAGAATTTAAAACATTTTTAAATAGACAATCAATACCAATAATTTTCACTGCAGTAAATGCCCCGTTTTCTAACGGCTTAAATGAAAGGCTTAACCAAACGCTTGTAAACAAAATCAGATGCAAAATAAACGAAAAGACAAACAAAATAGCATGGACAACCATTGCTCATAACTGTGTAGATAAATATAACAATACAGAACATACGGTAACTGGCTTTGCACCAAAGTATTTGTTAGATGGTACAGATGTATCGTATTTACCAAACGAATTAAAAATAAATAAAACAGAAGCTGAATGGATTACAGATAGGAAAAAAGCATTACAAAATTCAATAAAATCACATAATTATAATAAACAGATATTCGATAAAAATAGAACTCAAATAAGTTACAATACAGGTGATCTAGTATATGTAGAGAATGGAAACAAACTAAATAGAAATAAATTAGATGAGCTAAAGATAGGACCATTTAAAATAATAGAAAAGATATCAAATTCAATATACAGGATAAATACAGGTCATAAGAAGTTAGAATCAAATCTCTTCCATATTACAAAACTAATACCAATACCAACGTAAAAACAGAGATAGACAGGGAAAAATGATTAAGTTAATGTAATATTGTAAAATTTAGATTAGATAAGTATGGTTGTGAATATCTTCTTCTTCGTGGGGGGAGATGTAAAGAAATAATAATTTCTTTAATTAGTTTGTACATAAGTATTTCAATAGATGGCGCTGTTAGCGAGACAGTCAACTCGGCGAGTAAAGCAGGATGGATGTGGACTGTCGTTTTCACCGTGACAATCATTTTAATTGTTGAAACATTATAAAAAGGAATTGTTATTAAATAATAGACTTTTAATGTCGTTTCTTTGTTTTTCAGGTAGTATAGAATGATTTAAACTTATCAGTGTATTTTTTAATGTATGTATGTGACTTATGTGAGTACTAAAATAAAATCTTTGTTTTTCAGAGCAACACGATTGTTTATTTGAAATTTACAATTCCTGTTAAATTCAGAGATTTTATCTTATAAATATTTAGTTGGATAAGAAACTATTTAGTTGGATATAAAATATTTAGTTGGATAAGAAACTATTTAGTTGGATAAGGATTAATATCATGATACGAATATCATCATCTTTCAATTCTACCCGTGTTTTGATTGACTGATTGGAACACAAAACTGTTATTGCGACTTAACTATAATAGCTAGAGATATATCCTCGCCGATTTTTTTGTAGGTAATGATGAGTACTATAAACATGTAGTACATTATTTTATGTATCATCAATAGTTTTCGCAGAGCACGCCAAATAATGACTTTTAAGGTTTTTTTTTGATATCATGGGTTACTTTATTGCAATTTTCACAGGAATATAATTTTTTTTTGAAAAATAAAGTACATTCATGTTACTTGCTGATACTCTATGTTTCTATAAATGAAAGAATTGTTTATGTCGGTTTGGTATTTTTTGAGTTTATCCATTACAAACAAACATACAAAAAATCTTATCTTTTCTCTTCTTAAATAAGTCCAGGTTTCCTCAAGATGTTTTTTCCTTCACCGAAGTCAGGACTGTCCAAGATAAACTCAGAAAGTACACAATGAATTGAAAAAGTCACTTTCGTTCTTGCCCAAACTCAAACTCAAAGCATTTATTTCAAATAAACCAATTTAAGGGCGCTTTTGAATTGTCAAGGGAGTCGGTCAGTCAGAAAGATGAAGCTAGATGCCCATTCCAAGCGTAGTAGGTACCTATACAGAAGAACGGGCAAGAAACTCCACGGACACTCTTTTAAATCATGATATGGTTACAAAATATTGGTTACATCATTCATGTTGAAGTTATACATGTGAGAACGATGCAAAACGTGAAAAGCGTCCGTAACAGAAATAAAAAATAAACAATTCAAAAATTAAATTAAATTAAAATAAGCCGTGGTAGCTAAGAGATGACCAGTCTCTACTGACGGCGCCCGTTCACGAACATGACGCATGGATTAGTACCATTCAGCTCAACCATTAGAGTGAGCATGACATGCTCTCAGCCGCCAGGACACATTCAAGTCAATAAAGACATACCTAGTACCTAAATGGTAGCTTTATAGTCGGTACATAGTACTCACACATGTGCTATGCAATTTTACAATGCTAAGAGATTGAATTTGTAGGTACAATGCAAAGATAGTTTTAAAAATCTTCAGCAGCTCCAACAGTATTTTCAAATGCTAATCAATTAGTTAATGCGCTCTTATGGAGCAGGACCAGCGTTGGGCCAAGCATTTTTATCAGCGATATAATCCCTAACTTATAATATGCTTGGCTGCAAGGTGCGTTTAAAAATCAAAACCAAAACTAAACCAAAATCTCCAACCTGTCATAAGCAAGCGTTCGTGAATGCGCGCGCCTTCTCTGTACGAGAAGAGGCCTTTGCCCTGCAGTGGGACAATAATAGGCTGGCTATGATTATTTTTGTACTATTTCAATATGGTTTTTTTTTTCAGACACTTGGTGACCCATCAACCGACTGCTTGTAGCAAGTAAAGTTTGATTTCGGACCAATTTATTTAACTATATAGTTTTATTTTATTCACTAGGCAGTTATTTTGAAGTAGCTTTAAAGGTTTTTGTATGACATCTTCATTAGATGCCATACAAAAACGTTTAAACCTCTTCACTGGAAGGATGAAACACATGTGAGTAAGACGAATGCATTTAATGTACATGCATGGAGACTAAAAAAAAAATTACTGGCAGTTGTGCCATCTATATTCTGTAGTAGAGCACTCAGGCGCAAGCATGTCGGTGACGCGAATCCATAAGAGGCAGATATATGCCAGTCGCCTTGAGTGGTTAGCTTGCGTGTTCTGTGCTGAGCTCACGTAACGCGTCGTACGTCCAGCCAGTAATAGAACTCGCCCATCAAGGGGGGCTGTCCCAAATAAGACGCATTATTAATTTATTATACATTAAACAAAACACGTATACTGAAAGATAAATAATTAAATTATCTTTAAAATGGTGAAGGTTTCAGAAAAATACGCTTGATAGTTTTTGCGTGATTCTCAATTTTGTATCAGCGTTAGACATAAACATAATCTTATATATTCACAGATTAAGATATTAAGAAAATGCTCTTATTTAACATATATTTTTTCCATATCAAAACTACTCGTCTAGACGTGATCATCAGTATAAAATCATTAAAAGTCGGTTAGTGTCGTCATAAGTTTACCCCCTACCAAAAATCGCTCAACGCGCCCAAAGAAGTGTTCACTTCAAAGATGGATGAATTGTGTAAGCGAAAGTGAAGAGAGTCAATGATGACGTGACAATGGATAGGGGAGAATGGAAGGGGATAACAGTAAAATTACACAAGGAGAGGAAGAATCAAATACAAAACCGAGAATAAAATTGCATAATATATTCCAAAATAAATAAGAACGAAAATGTGCATTATTTATATTGTATATCATACTTTCTTAGAAAATAAAGCATTGACCTGGACACACATAATATTTCCTTGTTTTGCCATAGCATTCATTTTGAACGAATATTCGCCATAGAAGAAAGAACTTCCAAAGAATGAGACGGCAATCTCAGTGTAGTTAGTTTTGTAGTTATAGTCACCCTGCAAAAAATACCACTTATTAATTCCATAATTATGTATTTCCAGTGGAAAGCGACTAGAAAAATATGACTTTCGCTTCCAACGCTGCGTTTCCACCAGTTACATACAAGTGACGATGCGTAGCGAGGGATTTGTGTAAACTAACGAATTAAATCGCTTGACTGTCAAAGCTTGAGCTAAATTATTGGTTAGTTCCACACACATCCCTCGCCACGCATCCTCGCTCATCTCTGGTGGAAAAGCAGCCTAACGTACGTTTGGCCCTATTATACTTAGGTCACAACACTGCTAACAGCAAGTTAACATTCTAAGGATGAATGTCAAATGCTATCAGCACGTCTAAACTGCGTAAAGCAGCTGTCAGTGTCATCATTGTTATGAAATATTGACACTGACAGCTCTTGAACGCAGTTGATCACTCATCATTGTTATTCGCCGAAAGGCGTCGCGTTATGACACCGCGAACAAAATTTTTGCGCAATATTTTGCTGTCCGTGACAACAAACGTCTCAGTCTCCTACTTGAATACGCATACATCGTGGTTGTCACATTTGACAGGGACACAAATTTTGGTCGCGGTATCTGCTCTAGTTTACATTCCTCAATGAACCTCAATGACGGATTCTGATCTTTTCGGCCCCATCGGCCCTCTGTTCTGAAAGCAATGAGAGGCAGGAGACATTGCTCATATTGCAGAACGGAGGGCCAACCGCCACTTTCTTAATAATGCGATCTAGTTACTGTCTCATTTTAGGACAAAGACTCTGTTATCGTAGAATAGAAGCTTGCTCTCCCGAGTGAATCAAATACTTAGAAAACGAGTACTAAACCTCGGGGCCAATGTAGGTAATAAAATCTTTTATTCAGAACATGCATACAAACCGGAGGAACTACACAGTTGTGCATATTACGGTAATATTGCTCCAGTATCCCAGCGATCAAAAAATGCTGACATGGCTTGTTCACTTTGTAATTCCATAGTATATTCTTTTGATCTCCTTTTACATTCCAGACGGTGACTTTGAGCTGCGGACAGTAAAATATTTAAATAGATAATAATCTGTCTGCCTAGCCTTTTCCCAACTATGTTGGGGTCGGCTTCCAGTCTAACCTGATGCAGCTGAATACCAGTATTTTACAAGGAGCGACTGCCTATCTGATCTCCACAACCCAGTAACTGGTCAATACGATACCCCTGGTAAGACTGGTTGTCAGACTTTCGGGCTTCTGGGGACCCGTATCGACTGTCAAAGATCCACGAATGACAGCCGGGACCAACGGCTTAACGTGCTTTCCGAGGCACGGAGGCGTCTCGTTATGTGACGATGGTCACCCATCCACGCACCAACCCCGGCAAGCGTAGCTTATCCAGATCGATCGAACCGTGCGGCTGTTATTACTTAGCCACGAGCCCCTAAATAGACAATAGTAAAGAGTGAAAAAAAAAATCTTTCTAAAATTAAATTTTGAGGGGATTTTCGTCTTCTCATTTTGAGCAATTTCATCATCATTCTGCATGGCCTTTTCCCAAACATGTTTGGGTCGGCTTCAAGACTACTCAGATGCAGCTGAATTCCAGTGTTTAACATGGCTTATCCAACCTCCACAACCCCGTTACTGGGTAACTCGCAGGGTCGCTGGCTATTTTGAGCTACGTCCTTTTTTTTGTTAAAAGTTGGTACGTAGAATAAAAAAATCAAAATAATCACCTGGCTAGCCTTTTCCCAACTATGGAGTCGGCTTCCAGTCTAACCGGATGCAGCTGAATACCAGTATTTTAAAATGAAAGTATTTAATACAACAATTAAAATGAAAAGTCGTTTATTCAAACCAGGTTGAGAATCAGAACTTTACGAACGTCAAAATTACATACGACAGTCCCACAAAACACCCACCCTTCACCACTTCCTAGTGCATTAGCCGGGAAGCAGAAGTGGCGCAACAAACTCCCCAGCAGTACAGTGTCTGTTCAGTTAGAAAAACTTGATGTGACGAATAGTAGACACGGCTACATATCGTCGCCTTAGAGTGAAAAGCTCGGGAATGCAACTTTGACTTTTTATTTTATTATATTTTTGGAAAAAAATACCTCGCAACACACGCAGTTTTGTGGCGGTATCTATATCGCTGCATGCGTCCTACGCATCATCACTGACGTCACACAAAATCCTGCATCGCGTAAGCAGATTTTACCGCGCGATCAGCATATAATATAACTTCCCAGTTGCCCACCAGTTTTTCGCATATAAGAGGTTTTCACTCTAAGACGACGATATTAAACAATACATTTTCCAGTATAAGCTGACCTTTCATACGTACGGAAATCCTATACAATGCGAGATCATCTTATACTGGAATAGTATAGCTTTATTTGTACAAAGTATACCAATTCCTGCAAAGACAAAGAAAATTATTTTACTCTTACCTCTTGTATTTTAGCAGGCATAATAAATGAACAATTGTAAGTAACAACAGCTCCGTATTGATCAATGTCGAGTGTGGATGATGATATCGTTACATTTTTTGAGCGTGGACCTGAGCATTGCTTGTAGTTATAAAATTTGCTGTTGAAGGGACCCTGGTTAAAAAAATTAAAGTTAAATTCGTTTAAAGATTTTGAGTTTGTGGCTAAGGGCAATGAAAAGTATGAACAAAAGACAATGAAGACGATGAACAAGGAGATAATTTAGATTGATATTCAACAAAGAAAACACATTCACAAAGAACATCTGGAAGGAACTACATAAAGAGGAAGATACATGAAAGTGAAGGTTTGTGAATCTCTAAAGGGAATCGAAAGATGCTGCTTACACCAGACCCAGCTCATAAGGTGAAGAAGTAGGATGAATCAAACTTGCGATAAAGACCTTATTGAATAACTGTCAGCATTTGAAACAGATGCAAATACATCAATAAAATAAAATGTTAAGTCGGGACACGGGTGTCGTGGGACACCCGGTTGAAAATAAATTTCTTTCACTGTATATTAATACAGAGCCATCTAGTATGGTCTCAATTATCAAGTGTCAAAAGATATAGTATTTGTTTAGAAAAAAAAACACTTGAAATTGACTTTTTTGGGCATAACGCTTTTTTGTTACGTGACGATTTCTGCCAGTTTACTCCTACCACAAGCCGCGTTAAAGAACTTCATTCCAAAGACAAAGAAAAGTCTCGTACTAATGTCTAGATTACTCACATAGTTGTTCGCATTTTTTGTCATAGAAAACTCCAAAGAACTAGCACGCGATATAAAAATTAAAATCAGAATTCTTAAAACCAACATAATACACCAGCTTATGCGATACGTGGTGTGCTAAATATGAATTTAATATTACCATTATTTGTAACTTAATGTCTTTATAATGGATCTTTCATGGTTATTTAATATAAATTTTGATGCGTTCGCAATCACCGATTCAATTTACTTACTCGCTTGCGAATTTCATTTACATGAATTACTTATGGATACAGGTAAATTTAACTTTACCGGAGATGAGTCCTTTTTGCAGGGGTTGGCATGGCAAACTTATGCTTGACTAGTTTCTGCCCCCGACTCCGTGCTAGTGAAATTTCTTGTAATAAAATATATATCCTAAGACACTCGGCATTATAGTAATTACCCATTATTTAAAGAATTTTGTCGCCCTACATACAAACTCACGAATTTATAATATTATTAATTAATATATTGATATAAATAAAAATTTGATTTGTTACAGTTGTTGTGTCAACCATTGTCATTTGGTTTAAATAGGTTTTTTTTTTTTAATTTATCTTTTATATAGATTATTTTCTTTAAAATTTTGTGAATGTGAGCATATTGTAGACATCACAGACAGACATCGTAGACCTGTGGACCATTTTATATTTTGATAAGTACCTGGTACATGTTGATGGGCCTACACTGTCCTCTTATACCTGTATAGTTGATCGAAGCTTTTAACACTGTAATTTGGAAACATTGTAAAAACCATTTACTTTTAAAAGAGTAACCGTGGAGTTTCTTGCTGGCTCTTCTCCATAGGAAATGACCAATTGGAACCGTGCATCTAGCTTCTGACGTTTCATAAGTGCCCTTGTAGGTTTATGTGAAATCAAATATATTTTTTTATTTTTTTTATTTAATTAACACAATAACATTTCTTGTAGTGGATTAAATAAGTTCATTCCTTCTCTGGAAGAGGCCACCATCAAATAAATTGTCTCAGGCTAATTAATATTAGGGCAATTCAACAGCTTAATCTAAACCAGTAATAAATCCTTGCCTAATGCAAATGTCTATACAAAATAACAAATGTGTTCATACATTATGGCCGTCGTCCATAACTGATTCAGATTAGAACTAATTGCAGACATGATGTACAACTAACAGATATCAGTGAGCTATCTGTTATTTAAATTTGGACATATTTTCTTGATCGTAATTGAATTATATCTCAGTGTCACCTTAGTTTCGAAAGACCTCTTGAACACGGACAACAAAGCAGAAAAAAATCGGCCAAGTACGTGTCGGACCACGCACAATGAAGAGTTCGTTAGTTGGGATGAATTTAAACCAAGAACTAACTTAAAATTGTAGTTGAAAAACACGTTCTGCGATACATTCCAACTGCAAATGTAAGTTTGTACGCACAATATTGAAAGATTTGCCATTTTATTTTAAAATCCTATGATTTCGAATTTTTGAATTTTTTTTCAATACTTATTAACAGATTACAGTAAAACCTATAAGAAGTCTATCTTCTTATAGGTTTTACTGTAATCTGTTAATAAGTATTGAAAAAAAATTGGCTTAGTAGTTTCGGAGATAAGGCTGGTAAATTTTCGCCTAAATTGCTACAAAACAATTTATTTTAAAATTATACAAAATATATTTTTGAGTCCCTCACAAAGCTCTTTCATTATTATTTTTTTCTCATAATAATAATATCGTAGTTGACATGACAGATGTCATTTGAGTATGGGGTAGGTATATTCAAAATTCATTTATTTACGTTACACGTCCGTGTTTGGGTCACAGAAATTACATGTGTCCCACATTTCAACTTAGTCGGTCCATTAGATTCTGACTGTGACAGACGGACAGACAGACACACGAGTGATCCTATAAAGGTTCCGTTTTTTCATTCGGACTTAAGGAACCCTAAAAATTCTTTTATGTTTCTTTTGCTAATGACTCACCTGGCGTGAGGATAATTGGTGACTCCTAAGAGCACTTGCATTGCCAATTTGGTGCTCTCTTAACCTTCAGCTTTATATGTAAGGAAATTTTACAAAGATGAAAAGTCTTGTTACTTTTCGCCGCCGCCTTTCGAACTAAAATACATGTTGCTTATAACCGAGGATTGCTGCTTTAGACAGCTATCGGTATTATTCGTAAAACAACCAAAATTAACGGTTTGACCAGCTTTCCAAAATGTTCTTGAATTACTATAAAGAGTCCTAAAGCTTTCTCGCCACGGCCAGCTTTCTCACAGGTCACTCCAAGCCAGGCCAACAGGCCGTACGAACCGTCACATCTGATGAGGCCTCCGGTGACCTGTTGTCGCCCGTCCAATCCGTCGAGAGTCGGTAAGTTCACAGGCACGGCGCGTGGGCGCCTGTCGTGGCCTGTACGCACGCGTTCCTTTTGCTTTGTTAATTAATTGTTGACCACAGTGTCGGCCTGGCTTGGCGCTGTGAGAAAGCGGTCTGTGGGACCGCCGCTTTACCCTGCGTCCTATTTAGAAGCGATCGCCGCACGAATACGCGATAGTCGCGTGAATACGTCACTTTTTGTTCGGAAAACCGGAAAAAGTCCTCTGTCGGCGCGAACACGCGATCAGGTTCACCGAACAAAAAGTGACATAATAATGAGCGCGACGCTCGCACGTCGATCGCTTTACATAGGACGCGGCCTTAGCAGGACATTCATTTTCAGGTTGACGATAAAACTCCAGCTCGATTCCCATAATCTATTCCAACAAAAATAAATCATGCATCAAATTAGTTTATCATGAATATATTTCCGGATTACGTGTACGTTATGAAATCATGCCTGCCCATAATTACTAATTAATAACGCCTGCCAGTCATTGGATCATGTTAATGACGTTGTATGGACTTGATTATAATTAGCTTTACAAATTTGTTCCTTTGTTGGATTGTCGAGGTATCAAACTATGCCCAAACAATATTAGTGATAGTCCATACAAATAGTAAAGTAATTCTATAGAGTAATAGTAGTTTATGAAATTGTTGCATAATGAGGGGTATTAAAATACGAGTGCGCGTTTTTAATAGTATCATACGAGTGTTTTAATACCTGGTTATGTGCAGTTTCATACACTACTTTATCTACTCTATCATACATTGGGATTGATTCTACTAAATAAAAGATCAAAGTTAAAGATCAAGAATAAAAAAATCCCACGAAACTCAGTACAACAAAACGTATGAATGGCGCTTGCACCCAGCACATCACCGCGCATGCACTAGAGCGGTGCTGCTGCCCCCTCTAACGTTCCATTACAAAAGTTGATGAAAACTCCTTGGTGATATAACTTCTTGGATTTGACCTGTATCGTAATAGAAAACAAATTGTTTTATAGCATTATTTTGTTAGAGAAAAGGTGTTATAATATGGGTCTATTTTTAAATTTCGGTATTATGTTTGTAAAGTATGTCAATATAAAATCGTTTTGAAGTTTATAATTCGAATATTACGACATGTGAGTAGATAAAACATATTATACAGGCTGAATCTGAAATGTGTGGTGTGGTACACATCATGAAACTGAACAACTTCCTCCATGAAACCAACATCGTAATTGCGAAAATATTATCACATTTGGGTCGAGTAGGTATTGAAGTTTTGTATGGGACAGTTGATAATTTGTTATGCCCACACCTTTGTTATAAATACTCTATTATAATTTTATTTACAAAAAAGACAGCAAATTCACTTTAAAAAAAGTGGTTGTCAATTCAACAGTATGCTTTAAAAATAGTCATTGATCAATCTAGCTTTGGAAACACCAACTTACAGCCTATACAAGTAAGCCGATTTCCGGCCACCGTAAGCACGGGCTTGCGGACGGTGAGCAATGGGTAGCTCGCCGTCGGATAGGGACCAGGCCCGGGTGGATGGCGCGTTGTGTTCTACGTGCGCCTCAAAGAGATGTCAGCATCAACTGACGGGGTCCGGAAGGGCCAATGCCTGCCGGGGTTGCGAGTTTGTCCGAAAGGGATATCGTGACCCCGGCACACTGGCAACGGAAAGAATACGGGTGGGTTTTAGTCAGTAAAAGTCTGACACGAAGAGCGGGAGAAGTTATTTGATAATTTCCCACCCAAAAAAAAAAAACCTTATGCTTTTATTGATATAACTTTTATAAGTGGGTATAATATCAAATATTTACAGTTCGAAGTGATCGGAAAGCATCAATAGACGGGAACATTATCCCATACTATTCATAGACCTTACGAAACGAATTTCTTAGCGGCTGGTGGTAGGAATAAACTGGTAGAAATTGTCACGTAATGAAAAGGCGATATGCCCCCTCCCTACGACATTCTCTCTCTCTGACTCTTTCTGTTATATATAATAGTAAGAGACAGAGAGAGAGAGAGAAAACGTGTGAATGCGGCAACATCCGGTACCAAAAATTCATGGTTTTCGAGGGTGTTAAAAACGATAGTGACGTTAAAATGTAAATTTAAGATGGCGGCTGCGAAAATTTTAAAATTTTAATTATAATTACATCAAAACGCCACATTACCAAACAAATCGGTAATTGTAGCAGTGGAAAAGACTGATAGCTAATTCTTCTATTATCTGCTATACTTCCTTTTAATTTTTAATGCCATACCTAAGTGCTTATTTCCTTCAAATTCTCTAAATCTACCAAATGCCACGGACTTATATTGTAAGCAAACCGAAGTACATAACTCGAGTTCAAAATTGCTAAAAGATGCAATTCCACCCACAATATAAAACCTAGTCGATAGTTGCATTCGACCTCATTTTGGAAAATCGTTTGGAGAGGAATATTAGTGTAGCTTCGAGTAATAACTAGCAACGTATATAAGACGGTTTGCCTTTTCTTTAGTAGCAAAGAGAAACTTACAGTGTTTTAATTTTGTTCGAAAATTAGTTAGACAGTCTTTTTTGCATCATATTAAATTGGTCCTAAGAATAGAGTCCAGCATAAAAAGTTCGAGGGGCACCCAAATTGTAGTAGTTTTTATGTAACGATGTGTTCATCTAAATCAAGAGATTGCGTTCTTGAAACAAAAGGCCATATTATTTTTTTTGTTTTATCCAGAATTTTACGCGTATAAATGTTATTAAAGTTCCGAGAAATCTACTTGTTTGTACCAATCATTATATTGAATCTTGCGATGGCAGCCAATTTCAATGCGATGAAAAGCCTTGATAAACATAATTTATAGCTGATCTGAGCTGTAGAAATAAACCATTTATAGTACAAATCGTCGTTGGGACTTTAAGACCTCTTATGTGTAAAAATCAATTTTATGAGAAAAAAATATAATGTAACAAACTACAACAAAAAATATAGGTATCAGCCACATGATTTCCTGCTTTTTACTTTGCTATGGCTAGTTGAAATAAAAAGTAGTATCATAGTAAAAAAAATAAAAACAATTCCAGGTAACACATAAGAGACTTTGGTTGCGCTTTATGCATCACAACAGAGCTCTTGAACTAAAATAGGTATAATAATAAAAATTATACATTTTCTTGAAAATAAATATATATATATATATATATATATATATAGCCTCTAATTATACTAGTTAGGATATAAACAAGATAACAGTTAAATCACAAGTTACAATGTTAAAAAAGTTGCAAATCAAAGTATCATTATTTTTTGAGGTAACTATATAATTACGCATTAAGTACCCCGATTAAATTGTAATGCTTTGTGTATAAACTTTTGTTTTACACAAGGACATAAATAATTTAAAAAAATACCCGCCTTTCTCGTGTCTGATGCACATAAGAAATTTTGTTCTCAAGACACGAGTAAGACATACAACCAAAAACTCGTATACGTACTGTTGGTCGTTCTTACGTGGTTTAATGTTGACACATAAGATATTTTAAGCACCAACTTTTATTTAGCAAGCACATTCGTGATTTTGAAATTACAAATGAGAGTTTTTGCATTCGAAACAGGTTTAAAATGTGGAATAGCCTGGCGTAAAAAAGTGATTTTGCCAAAAGTGACACATAAGAGGTCTTAAAGTCGCAACGACGAAATGCTGAAGTACAGAAAAGTCTCAGTGTATCTTCTTCTACTTAATAAAAATAGTCCAATTCATTCATTCATTCACTGACAGACAACAGCCTAAACCGCTGGGTGTAGAAGCATGAAATTTTGAACAAAGTATTCCTTATAATATAGCAAAAATTTGCATTAAGGATTATTGAAAATTAATTGCTTGAAGGGAAAAGTTATTAGCCGTCTCATTCATTAGGGTCGAGTCGGTATCAAAGTTTTGTCCATACAAAACTTTGATAACTTGGGACAGTAGACATTACGATGGTGATCCCATCTTGAAAATTATTCAGTTTAATGGTCTGTACCACACCCTTTAATTTGTCAACACCTTTTTGGTATATCCTGTAAAAAAAAAAATGTATTGTATATAGAAGAAAGAAAGAAAGAAAAATGCGTTTATTGGCATTATAAAAACTTAAAAATTAAATACACCTTAAAACTATAAAAATAGAAAACAAATTATTATAATGCCAAAAAGGCCTCCGCTCAGCATAATGTCAGATGGCAACACAAAGTGAACCACCTGACGCTGATTTTCAGCTGCAACCCACTAGTGCCATACGCTAGAATAATAAACATAGAGAAGTATATATAGATATATACTGAAAGATTGTATGGAAGTTCGTAATTTTTGCCGATGAAAAGTTCTATCGGGCACACGACTTGTATGTATATTAGTCAGTTGCAGATCCTAAGTGTTGGTCAAAGCAACATATCGATTTATCTACAAGACCATTAAGTTAGAGGCTCTAAACCTATGCTATATACAGACTATACAGTGTCCAATTTTCTCAGTACACACCCACATCCTGTAAAAAACACAAGACAAATTGATAGTCACCATTAAAATGTATCGAGTCATTTCGGATAAGTGACGAATAATTAATTAAAACGTTTAATTAATTACTCGGCTAAAAGCGTTGTTAATAAATTATGAAAGGCCTTGGACTTGCTCGTTGCTGTAGATCCAGTGGTTTGTACACGGGCGATAAAAAATTGCCAAATTGTTGCTGTCACACGGTATTTTATCTTCACGGCTTTTATGTTTCAATGTTATGGGGTTTGGTTTCCGCACTCAGTCCTTCAGTGGACCATTGTGCGTGGGCCATAGTGGCCGTTGGTGGTTATTCCAACCAGCCCACCTCCCTCCAGAAGTTAATTAAATCTCCTGTACCCTTATTACGTAATTCACGATCAATCAGAATCTGAATCGTTTTGAAACAGATTGCTAATCCATTGCTTCATAAGTTCGAAAAGAAATCTGCTCAACAACGTAAATAACGCAATGAATGTTTCTGAACTGTCAAAATGAAACAGATTAGTCGTAATCGTTTACGAAAATGTGTTGCGTAATTAGAAAGCTGGTCTGTTCAGAACATTTATGAAAGATCTGGGTGTCCCGAGGGTCTGTGTTCTAATCTGGGTGACCCCTGTGCATTCATAAAGCACGTGCGTGAAGGTTTCCTCAGCCTCCATGCATGCCCTGCACAGAGGACTGTGCGTTATGCCTATTGTGTGGAAGTGTTTGTTCAGCGAGAAGTGGCCCGTGATGGTCCCTGTCACCAGGCGCAGGCCGTTCCTATCCAGGCGTAGTAAACGCCGGGTTAGCCCGGTATCCAAGGATGGCATGGCTTCCTTGGACTGTCTGCAGCCCGTTGTGGAGGCCCACCAGTGCTCCGCTTGAGTGTGGGTGAACTCCTGTAGCCACCTTCTTATCTATGTAGTTGAAGGGGATGGGTACGATAGGCTCGAGTCCACAGACAGCCGTGCTGGATCCTCGTCTAGCAAGTTCGTCAGCTGCGTCGTTACCTAGGGAACCGCTGTGTCCTCACGGCTTATTGAATACTAGTTTCCGCCAGCGGCTTCGCCCGCGTCATATCTTTATAAATGATAGCTTATATTACTCAGTGATAATATAGCGTTCTACTGGTGTTTTTTTTTTTTAAATCGGTGTCGTAAATTTTGAGTTTATTAATTACAAACAAAAATACATATCTTTTCTCTTTATAATATTAATTAATAATTAAGGTAGGTAGGTATATTCTACCTCGAATAGACTGGCTCGTTGGTCGTCTCTAGTGTTCGCAAGCAGTATCGCTAAGCATGAGGTCTTGGTTTCGATTCCCAGGCCGGCAAATCGCTATTTGGGTTTTTTCCATCAGAAATTTCTCAGCAGCAGCCCGGAGTGTAAGTTTATGCCCGGCGGATGGCAATATGCTCGACCCCTATTACATGGGACTTAGACATAACTGGTGAAATGTGGTTAAACTATAAGTACATCTCTGCTTAACCCTCTGGGGATTACAGGATTACAGGAGGATTTGTGATGTAATGTTATGTTCGTAAAAATAATTGTTTTTCAAGCAAGTATTTATTTTACTATGTTTCACGATAAGTTGTTGCTGGCTCGATTAAAAGGCCTTTTAAATATGAATCGAAGAAATTAATCGACTTCCAAGTCACGGCTACATGAAATAAAATTTCAACTCCGTAGGATAAGAGGCAGTGGTTTTTATTCAGCTTGCAAGATTTAACCAATACATACTAACTAACATGGCAAGTTAAATAAAAGCTTTTAAAAAAACCGGCCAAGTGCGTGTCGGACTACGCACAATGAAGGGTTCCGTAGTTGGGATGAATTTGTCCCAAAAAGAAACTTAACATTGTAGTTGAAAAACATGTTCTTCCATTCGGAATGTATGGGAGATCACGTTTTTCAAACTACAAATTTAAGTTGGTTGATTATTACTCGTTAACCAGTACAGTCTACTTAGCTCTGATAGTTTTTCTTTTAATTTCGTTATATATACTGCTGTGAATTTTTTCACAAATCCAAGTAGGTACAACCATTTAGCTGGCAGGGGGAAAACAAAGATATCGCGACCTCGGCACACAGGCAACGGAAGGAACACGAGTGGGTTTTAGTCAGTAAAAGTCTGACACGCCCTCAATAAATTTTCTTGATTTTATTTTACCACTTTGTCGGCATGATTAATATGTACACATATGCCAATTTACAGCTTTCTAGTACTAATCGTCTCTGAGCTAAGCCGTGGACAGACAGACGGACATGGCGAAAATAGAAGGGTTCCTTGTTTACTACGGAACCCTAAAAACAAGCACGACGATTACTGAAATTGGAATAAGAAATATGAGAATGCAATCTGCTGCATATAGCATGACGTGATCGGCGTATGACGTCATGCTATACATTAGAAAACCAGCGTCAGACAGCACCTGTCTGGCATTAATGCTGAAATGAACCTTTTTGGAGCAGCCGTGAGGCACACACTATATATTGTTGTTAAAAAAATTGTTTTTTTTCTTCACTTTTTTTATTTTGTAATTTGTGTTTCACGAACTGTGTCCAAATAAACATTATTCTTTCTTTCTTTCTTTCTTTCTTTCTATATGTCACGATGTTTGCTATTGGATGTACTGATGTTTTCTCTTTCAAACAAAACAAGTCACTTTACTGCGTTCGGCGACTTTAGTTGGCCTAATAATTTCTGCAAAGTTGCCCGTATATCTCCTTCATTTGGCTTTGTTTTTGCTCCGTGTTGCACATCAAGTATTTATGTTTCGATGTATAATGGAGGCTTTCTCTTGTGATCTTAGTTTTGGATAATAGTGTTAATTTATATGAATAAAACAAAGGAACTAGATGACCATGGGGATGTGAGTCCGTGGGTGGGTGTCCGTGGGAGGGTCCTGAATGGGTTTCCCTACTCGTCAACGCCTGAATTATTTCGTGAAGGATGGTATTGTTCGTAGGTAAATGTAAGTGTTAAGGTATCTCCTGCTTTTCTTTTCTCAAGTGCTTGTTTTATCTGCCTAGCCTTTTCCCAACTATGTTGGGGCCGGCTTCCAGTGTAACCGGATGCATGAATACCAGTATTTTACATGGAGCGACTGCCTATCTGACCTTCACAACCCAGTTACTGGTTAATATGCCCTTGGTAAGACTGGTGGTCAGACTTTCGGGCTTCTGACAATCCGTAACTATTGTCAAAGACCCACGATTGACAGCCGGCACCCACGGCTTTACGTGCTTTCCGAGGCGCGGAGGGGTCTTGGTATGTAAAGATGATCACCCACCCACGGACCAACCGGGGCAAGCGTAACTTAACGTGATCGATCGACTCTTGCGGTTGTTATTACTTAGCTACAAGCCCTTCTTCGTTTGATTTGCTCAAATAAACATAGCATGAGTATATGCCTGGCTTACCACTGCTAGTCATGACTCGATATCGCCATACCCCCTTATCAATGGCAGACAACCGATATAGCCAAAGGAGCTGTTTAGCATAATAGCATAATCACCCTATAATTTTCCCACTGCTGGGACACAGGCCTCCTCTCAGTGGGAGAGAGAGTGGGCCGTAATGCCACCAGGCGGGCCCAGTGCGAATTGGTGGATGTCATAATGTCTTCGAATTTTCGGTTCTAGGACATACCGGTTTCCTCACGATGTTTTCCTTCACCGTTTTGAGAGCTGTGGTGATGAAATATTTACACAAAGTAAACCGCCTATCTGGGTTCGGACCTATAGCACTGGGGCGCCACTGCTCCAAAAGAGCTGGTAAGGTAGAAGGAAAAGGGGGATATTTAACATAAACTGAACAAAAATGTATCCCTTTCACATAAATATAAGCCATCTGCCTTCAAAGCAAGAGTGAACAGGCATCTTTTGGGCACGATTGTTCCATCATAGACCTCATCCATCGCTTTCCATCAGGCGAGATCGAGGTCAAGAGCAGGCCCATTCTGCAATAAAAAATAAAAATAAACTTTATAAACATGCTTTCAGTTTTACCAAATGAACAGTTCAGAATCAGAATGGAATGAAATGTTTACACTTTTACACGTCATAATTAAAAATAAGCTATACTCCATTTGAAATAAGATTAGTCATTTAAGTAAACCTTTTTTACAGTCCGTTTAACCGATTTTGACTTCTATTGCGTGGTGGCATGACAAATGGCAGCTGCAGTAAACAGTTGGTATTGTAACAACTTTTTTGCTTTAAATGCCATCCTTATGCCTACGGTATAGAAGTCAGAATCGGTTGAACGAACTGTAAAAAAGGTTTGTTTAAATGTGTAATTTTATTTCAAATGGAGCATAGATTAAGTCGGCGTTTCCTATCTGACTACTCTGAGAAGAAAGGCCGAAACAAAGTCAGAGGTCGCAGTTTCTTTTATAGTCCAGACATAATCTTGGTCAGGGCATATGAGCATTTGTCTGACCTGTCTGTGTCAGTAATGGTCTTTTGATGAAAGAACCACACAGATTTGAGAGGACCAGTCTGTACAAGCATTTGTCAGTAATCGTGGAGCTCAACTCAGAACTTAAGGAGATCAACGACTCCTACTGAAATCCAAAAATGCTCTTTCGACCATGTACAGTGATTATTCTATACGCGGTTGCAAGTACCTAACTATCTCGTAGTAACAAAAAAAAAACTAACATTTTATAATACTTAAAATAGGTTAGAGGCCAATTTTAATGGGTAATACAGTTAAAAACGTAATGAAGAACTGCTGACGATGGTAATTTTATTTGCGTCACCCTTTTCTTGGCACCCTACTAGTCATTTTATTTTGAATTGTGGCTCGTTCAAACTCCTTCGACGTCCTTTTAACGTAAGGTCAAGTTGAAAACCAGCGTCAGGTACTAGTTTTCTGGAATTTATGTAGGTATGCTGGGCCTATTTGGCGCAGCCGTGAGGCACACGTGTTTTAAGATTTGTTTCTGTTTTTAGGTGAATATTTGTGCCTTAACCTGTGGCAAATAATTTTCTTTTATTTCTTTCTTCTTAATAAAGTATAATCAACGCGAGTAAAATACACTACCATTGAGGCACACCTTGACTTTTTAGCTTTTTTGAAGAGATTTAATTTTTGTTTGGTGTCATTTTAAACACAAAGAGGATACTACTTTGATTAGTAGGGACTCATTTTCAGTCTATCCCGTACGTTTTTATTGTTACCCGCACACGACTGTTCCGATATTCTGTCCGTCATGGGTCGTTCCAGGGTTCCACGTTATTATGCATACCAATGTACTTCAGCTATACGCGAACCTATTCTTTGCTAGTAGAAAAGTGATCAAAACCAGTTAAACAATAGATGCGGCGAGTGAAGTGTCAATCATAATGTGGTTGATTAAGACTGATACACAGTGACCCCTTTCGTGGTGAATTGAACAGTTGATAAAGTCCGGTTGAATCATATCAGGAACCGTCATTGAACCCGCAGGATTTTATTAATTATCAAGTTTTTGTATTCTGCGGGTTAACATAAATTAGGGGCATGATTATGGCTGACCGTGTGACGAACACAAAATATAAAACAAAAAAAAAAACCAATCATTTTTTCTTCATTTTGCGTCAACACTTTCTAACGAAACTCAAGTTGTACTGAATAAAATTACAGTTTGAAACGAAATCTTCATGTCACCACTGGTACCACTAACTAATCTCATCTAAACGCTCCACAGAACAGTAAAGTTATCAGGTGCTACACAGCGGTGTCTTAATCTTTAACGAGTTTACTTCTGCCCATCTTTAAAAGTTTTACTTTCCGATTTCTACTAATTAGCTAACACTCTTAGGTATTTAGTTCTTCTATAATAGTTAGCCTGGAGTCTGGATTTGTGCCCGGTAAATTTCAATAGGTTTGTTACAATTTATTTTATTTAAAAGAGTGTCCGTGGAGTTTCTTGCCCGTTCTGCTCCATAGGTACCATCGAAGAAGTTCATATCTATACACCGTAAGGACTATTTCTGCTTGCAGTGCTCGGCCGCTTTAGAACCGGGTCGGCAACAGATGTGGTAATGGTGTTCACGGGATTTTGTTTTCAAACAGCTTAGATATGAAGTTCTTCGATAGTACATACTACGCTTTGGAATGGCCAACTAGCTTCATATTTTTGACTGACCGATTCCGTGACAATTCAAAAGTGCCTGTAAATGGTTTAATTGAAATAAATGCTTTGAGTTTGAGTTTGAGTTTCGACCTCTATTACGGATAAAGTTCAGGGGTGGGTCATGCATTATTCATAGTGCATAGTTACAAAATTTAAATATCTCGGGCAAATTGTAACAGAAAACTTATCGGATGTTGATTTAGGTTTTTAAATTAGGTTAATTATGTTGAATACTATTATATAGAATAATTTTTTTTCTTTCTAACTGAACAGACAGCTGTGCTGCTGGGGAGTTTGTTGCGCCACTTCTTCTTCCCAGCTAAACGCACTAGGAAGTGGTGAAAGGTGGGCGTTTTGGGGGACTGTCTTATGTAATTTTGACGTTCGAAAAGTGCTGATTATCAGCCTAGTTTGAATAAATGACTTTTGAATTTTGATGATTTGGAACGACAGAGACGCAGTATAGCTTGTAGAAGCAATATGCTAGCTAGACGTTTTTATCACTGCTCGAATCAGTTGAAGGTGACGCTGTTCAGAGCCTACTGTCAGTCGTTATACACTAGCCAACTTTGGTACCGGTACACGAGGAGTGCGTATAACACTCTTCGTGTACAGTATAATAATGCCTACCGGGCTATGATGAACTTGCCCTGGCGGTGTAGTGCGACTGACATGTTCGCCGAGAGCAACGTTGCCGGATTTTCTGCGCTGCTAAGTAAGCTCAGAGTGTCATACTACACAAGGGTAACCCTGACTAAGAATGGAATTGTTAAAGCTGTGTACCGTGTCGTCCATCTTGCAAGAGAGGTAAAAGACTTTTAATTAATATATATTTTTAGTTATTGAATTTTTGTATTATATTCTATGTGTGTTATTATTTTATTTTAAGAGTATGTGTGTATGTTATGGGTTTAATAATTGCCTGAAATAAATGATATTTAATTTAATTAATTTAATTTATGCATTCCGTCTTTCACTTCGAGGAAACAGGCGTGATGTTATGTTGGCACATTGTGCTAAAACCGAATATTTACTTTTTATTCAGTAAAGAGGATAAAAATCTATGTCACCATAAGATTGTGAGAACCGTTAGTTTATAATGTACAGTAATATTTCCGTTTGATTACAAACTGTCAAAAATTTGTGAACTGGATAAAATGGGTTAGGTTAGGTTAGAACTGTAACCAACCGCGCGCAAGCCGAGCGAGCGAAGAAAGCGGTGCCGCGGAAGCGGCCGTCGAGCGCTATTTCCAAGTTGATCGCAGCTAGGCAGGCTACGCAGGGCCCGTTACGTCGCAAGCAAGTTTGCTACCAGTCGGTCGATTCTGTAAAAAGATCAACGTGAAACTTAGGTGAAGTGAGCGTGAAGTGAGCTGTCACTGTCACAAATCGACCGGCAGGATGCTCGGGATTAACACTATTAACAGCTCACTTCACGCTAATTCAGCTCACTTCACAAAAATTCGAAGACATGTGACATCTCACATGTCTTCGAATTTTTGATTCTAGGACATGCCGGTTGCCTCACGATATTTTCCTTCACCGTTTTGAGAGCAGTGATAGTGAAATAATTTACACAAGTAAAACGCCTGCCAGGGTTCGTACCTACGACCTACTTCTTGTAAGTCGCGGCCGTTACCATTGGGCCACCACTGCTCATTCTGAGTTTGCCTGCTGGTAATAGTTCTATCACATCACAAAGAACTACGTGTGAAATGGTATCAGCTACGTGAGAAGTTTTAATTTCAAAGAAAAAGGACATTGTATAACTCTGTGATGTTTAATCCTTACAACTGACAGACGTAGCTGAACGTTGTCAAGGAATATTAGAGAAGAATAAGAAGCGTGTTTGGAATACTTAAATTATTAGTAGTTTCTTTAGTCTTGGACTGAAATCATTTGTTCACGAGAACCGCTACTAACACTGTAATAATATTTCCGACATATTTTTCTTTCTCCAGAGCATTGACGGCCCAGTGGTAATGGACCCGACTTAGGAGTCATGGGTTCGAACCCAAGCTGGCGCGTTACTTTTTGTAAATACTTTCATCATCACTGCTCTCAAAACGGTGAAGGAAAACATCGTGAGGAAACCGGCATGTCTTGGAACCAAAAATTCGGAGACATGTGACATCTACCAACCCGCACTGGGCCCGCGTGGTAGATTACAGCCGACTCCCTCAAAGAGTGGAGTTCTGTGTCCCAGCAGTGGGAACAATATAGGCTGATTATGTGCCGTCGCAATTGCAGTCATAATACACTACTAGACACCTGAATTGATCTGCATATTTACCCGTAACGACTGCCAAAGATCTACGAATGACAGCCGGGACCAACGGCTTATCGTGCTTCCGAGACACGGAGGAGTCTTGGTATGTAAAGATGATCACCCATCCACGGACCAACCTCGGCAAGCATAGCTTAACCTCTTAGTCACGAGCTTCTCATAAATTGACCAAATACAGAAACTTCGCAGCCTGAATCAAATACCTATTTGCTTTAAACTAGAACATTAAATAGCTACGGAACTAAAATAAACGAAATACACCAACAATATGCAATGTGTAACTGAATTAATGCACATTATGAAAGTAGTTTCAGTTCAGAAGCGTTTACTGAATCGATTTCTGTCATTTTTATACGTAATTTATTATCCCAAACATAATTAAAACTACGTAAATTACAGTCACAAATTCACTGTAGGTACAGTCAAAACATACCAAAATGGATGAAGTACCTACTACGCTAGACCCATACACGTGTGCGAAAGTGTGCGTGCGTAGATTTTTAATGTGACTACAATTTTCTCCTACAATCAGTATAATTAATTAAATAAATAAACAAAGTTTTATACATACTCATAAAAATTCAGTGTATGCTTACCTACATGTTATAAAACAAAGTCCCCTGCCACGTATGTCTGTCTGAACGCGATAAACTCAAAAACTACCGAACTGATTTCCAAACGGTTTTCACCAATGGACGAAGTGATTAATGCGGAAGGTTTTTGTGTATAATTCATCAAGGTTTTGTGTGAATTGGCTGAAATATGAAGATTATTGTCGAAGATGTCGGAAAAAAATCATGCCGACTGGGCTTTACTGGCGTGCGCCGCGTAAGCCGTAACAGATGCATCGAATTTATGTTCTACAGAATTGTAGATCTTAAAAAGTTCAACAAAAAAATCCGAAATAGTATATGTATATCTTAAAATACAATAGATGACGTATATTTAGTAATCTAATCTGCGTAACCGTTCTTAATGAGTCATAAAGAACCCTGTAAGAAATCGACACGTGTTTCACCTCTCAACGAGGCATCCTCAGGAAGGCGATTGACTTGTTGCGAACTCGTACCCGACGTGTAGACACGTTGGGTATTGTCGTCGTCGGGTATATATACGTCGTCTATTGTATTTTATAATGAATTTCCGCAAAGTCACGCCTGAATCAATTAACTGTGTCTATCTTTTAAGGATGACCTACAGTAACCATTAATATCTTTCAGAATTTGATAAAAATTTCATTGTTATTTCCGAAGCTATTTTGACCGGTATTATATTTATCCTTATCCAATAAAATATGTAACTTAAATTGGGCATTTTATTTAGATTAAAATATGCCTTGACATCATATCGTTAAAATGAATACTTTACAAGATATCACAGATTCAAAATTACGCGTAACAAAATGATAATTGTTGACGACAACACGAGCGCGGTGGTAGGAGTCAATGACTTTTCCTCGGCTATTAGGTATCTAATCCCGACATCCACGCGGGCGAAGCCGCGGGCAAAAGCTAGTGTATTATATGATTATAACATTATATTCTAATTGGGGTGTTTGGTGGTGTGCATTGATTCCGGGACATGTTGTAGAATGCACCGAACAAGCCTACCCGAATTTTCGATTGACTGTTTCAGTGCGGACACAAACAGGTTAAATGGGCCCAAAATCTCGACTAATATAGTAGCTTACATACTTAAACACAAGCTCATGTGCAATTTAGGCATAGATTGCGAACAAACTAATCTAGTTTTCAGGCCTCTATTTGCTTATTTGCTTAACATATCACCAATAAGGTAGTTCGAGGTTGAAAATACGTTTTACAAATGTACTGTGTAGCTTATAGTCAGCGATATTGATTGTTTAACAAAATTGACTCTCAGTTAATTTGCAGCGTTATAGCTCAATCAATCTGCCTAGCCTTTTCCCAACTATAATGGGGTCGGCTTCCAGTCTAACCGGATGCAGCTGAATACCAGTATTTTACATGGAGCGACTGACTATCTGATCTCCACAACCCAGTTATTGGGTAATACGATAGACCTTGGTAAAACTGGTTGTCAGACTCGGGCTTCTGACGACCCCTAACGACTGTCAAAGATCCACGAATGACAGCCGGGACCAACGGATTAATGTTACGAGCTCCTCCGCGCTATAGCTATTTCATAAAATTTTCAAAGAATGAAAGTTGTGATTTGAATAGGTATTACGGACAATTGAAGTTGGTAGTCAATTTGACTACCTATGTCCAAACTACGAACTACCATGTGATTCCTGACAAACAAATAGCCAGCTGGTTTCGGCACATATGTTGAAAATACAATTTGCAGCGGCAGTGTGCTTACCGAATAACAATACTGGTGACTTGTAACTCAGAACTCTGTAAAATCATCAGTTTTAATTTATTTATTTATTTATTTATTTAACGGTTTATGTACACACATATAAACAGACAAGAAGAAAGGAACAGAAAAATAGGTACAAAGGAGATGCTTATTTCTAAAGAAAAATCTCTTCCAGCACACCTGCGATAGGAAAGTAGTTAAAGAGATGTAGACAACGTGTGTAAGAGTAGAAGAGAAAATAAAATACATAAAATAAAAACACTTAATTATTCACTAATTTAACTATAAACATAAATTATGAGAATAAATTTACATGAATAAACATACATACTTCTAAAATAAATATCACTAAAATATATATATACTTAATTATAATGTACTTAGTATAAAATAATAAATACAAAAAAAATGCAACTATGACGAAGTGGAAAGATAGTGTTCTTTCACTTTTCTTTTAAAAACTGCGACAGTTTATAATTTTTTTACTTTCCTTTCTTTTCAACTTTCTTTTAAATTATAAATGTTACAGTAATCTTATGGTAATAAACTGTCATCAAATTTAAAAATACACACATTGGTACATAACACAGGACTTTATGGACTTTACTGTGTTATGTATCAATGTGTGTATTTCGGAATTTACGAAGTCCTGTGTTATGTATCGATGTATTTTTAAATCTGATGACAGTTTATTACTATAAGATTACTGTAACATTTATAATTTTGATTTTTGATGAGTTGATGGGATGAATTGATGTCCTGTCAGTCTATTCTGCAAAACTCTCACCTTGACGTGAGTTGTCATTCCATCTGACGTTAGGAATTGTCACTATTGACAGCTCACTTCAAGCCCACTTCACCTAAGTTTGCATGGTGAGATTTTTACAGAATAGATCAACTGCATCCCAATTGCGTATTACAGTCGGAATGAAATTCCCTTTCATTTTTACAATATTAACAAGAAAATCTACTTTATAATAATGTGTTCTAGTGACGTGGTAACCTTATTAACATAGAATTCCACCACCAAACTGGAACTTAGTAAGTATTGTCCCAGCACTACTTTCCAGACAAACTCTTTTAAAAGGAGCAATACTACTAATACGTATTTTTTTTGTCGTGAAGTAGCGTACGTTCTCTAGCAAGAAGGAATTCGGGAAAGTCTGAAGTTCAAATATGCCGAAGAGATTATCGTGTGAGTATCCAATTTAATATACCGCTTACAAGGTTGCTGCGGTTGCCCGTTGCCCCTAATACATTCTTTGGTGGGGCCTGAAATATTCGGTGCAGAAATCTTTTCGATATTTTAAATATGACTTCAGTATACAGGAAGGTACTTTTTGCTGAAATAGAATACTCTTTATCATGTACACCATGCGAATTACAGATATGAAAGTAAAAAAAAAAAAAAAAAAAACATAAGGCGACATACTGATCGGTGTTATCTTCTAAAGTCACTCGTCAGTCGCTTTAAGTCTTAATTTAGATAAATATCAATGGTCCAGTTCCGTTACAAAAATAGAATAGAATACTCTTTATTTTGTATACTTTGTGAATACACTACTATATAAATGTAGAAATTTTACATAGGTCGAAACTATGGGCGGTCATATCGCTATCAGTCACTCATCACTCAGTGGCTTTAAGTCTTAATTTAGATAAATATCAATGGTCGAGTTCAGTTACAAAAATAGAATAGAATATAATACTCTTTATTATGGTATCCACCATGCAAATTACTTAAATAAATGTAGAAATTTTACAAAGGGGGACGCTTAAATCCGATCTAGCCTATTCCTTGCTGCCCTCCCCAGCGCCGCCCAAAGCCGAGGTCCGTACCCCACAGCCCTTACCGTGTACTCGCTTAGTTTGTAAGTTTTATGCCCTGGCTGGAGCCCTTAATTTATTGAGGCACGCACAGGAAAGTCCGTTTAAGCAGCCGACAACCTCCTAGGCTGTCATTTGAGATGAAATTCCAAAAAAAAAAAAATTGGGTGACACAATGGGCGGTCTTAGCTAAAAGTTACTCGCCACTCGTCACTCGATCTAAGTCTTAGATAATATCAATGGTCCAATTGTATTCATAAACGAAGCAAAAAAGAATCCAGTCTTTTAGAGGATTGAGTACGAGTATTTAAATTTTACCTAACTATGAACTGTTCTAAGCAAATATTAAGGTCTAAAGAAACTTCAGAAATTGTGTCAGGAACAGACTACATCTTGAAATTCCTGGTTCTCAAACTAGTTAAAATAAAGACAGGCAATTACTCCAGTCATGAATAGAACACTTGGAAATTACAGTCCAACTTAAAACATAAGGATTAAGAGATTTTTACACTGTACGATTTGATGTTGCCTTGCGATCAATTGATTTGACATTAAAGATAGTTAACTGACTCAGGCGTGACTTTGCGGAAATCCATTATAAAATACTGAACATACGAGTATATATTCTTTATGACTTTATATGAACAGTTAGCGGATTAGGTTACTAAATATAGGTCATCTATTGTATTTTTTTCGGTTTGATATTCTCAATTTATATAAATCTATATCTATGCTATACTAGAAATAAATAAAATTGAAGTGTTTATTTGTAATGTCAAAACAGCTTGTTACTAAATGCTTATGAAACGTCTATACGGTGCTTTGCTTATAAGTTTTTTTTTTTTTGTCTTTCTATGTTTGTTTGTTCCGGCTAATCTCTGAAACGGCTGGACCAATTTTGACGGGACTTATATTGGCAGATAGCTGATCTTATAAGGAGTAACTAAAAGACTCCATTTATTTTAGACATTTGCCTTGTCATGCGTGTGTGGTAAAAGCCTTAATTCACATAAAATTATAATAAATAGCAGGCAGTTTTCATGCTTTCCTTAAATTTTCTTTTACTTAGGCATATCACAGATCCCTTCGAAAGCCTTTTTCAAACAAACATTTAATTTAATTTAAGTCAAATTCGAGTTATCTACCAGCAAAACTTACAGTATAAAGGACATCGCTCATTACAGCAGCGCGGCTCCGACACAGCAAATAACTTGTCATAGAAGTAAGGATTTTAACTCAAATGCATTAAAGTCTATTTTACGATGGCTATACAGAATGGTGAGCGGCCCGGGAGCAGTCACACGTTGCGCCGACAGCACGCTTCAAGCGAGGAGCCGCTCCCCGGCGAAGAAATGCCTGCAGGTGGTATGCATGCCGGCCGCTTTGCCGGTCGCGGGGTGATGCCTCGCTTGTGAATGAACAACAAGCTTTCTCCTCACCCGTGGCGTGCCAGCAGCGAGCGGTCGCCTTGCTGACGGCGCGTTGGCGACTAGCGGTGCTGTTATAATGGGCGATGTGCTTTAGACAGTACTTCTCATTCATTATAAATAAAAATTGCGCCCCTACACGACAAACCGGATCGCAAGCACAGAACAAGACTCACTACTAAACGCGAGTGGGACCAGCGTACAGTCGTAATAAAAAGTAGCGTCTGTACACATATTTACGTCTCGAGACGCGGGAACCTCTTTCGCCTTTATTATTTACGCGCCGCGACAGACGTGTTGACACTGGTTAAGGTGTAGTTTCAATGACGCGGATGATTAGAATTGCATCTGCAGATAAAAGTTGTCAAAAATCTGATACCTTATGCCAACTAGATGTCTTTTACCGTTAACGCTTGGCACGTTTGGTTATGGAACCTGAAAAATAAGTCTACTAATCTGACTAACTGTTCAGTTTCATTGGTTAAAAGCGTAGTTACTCACGCTGACGTCTTCAGGGTGGTCTTCAGAAGGCAGCACGAACTAGCAGGATAGTCATAAAACTTGTTGTCAGGAAATGTCTTGTTTGGTTTTTCCCCTGAAACAGTAAAAAAAGAACTTAACTAGAATGCGCTTAATTGTTTATCATGTCCAATGTTGACAGCTACGACTATCCTTCATGTTTTTCTTCTTTTGTCTGGAAGTGGAAGAGAGAACTTCTGCCAATTAATTACATGTTCTTTAAAAAAATACGTATTTTTGGTAGCAATCATCATTTCCCCGAATCTCCAAACACTCATACTAAAATACCTTCAGGTGTTTTTTAAGTCGCACCAGTGAAACCGTACCTACCATGTACTTCAAAAATGAAAGGTGCCCGATGAAGTAGCGTTGTGAGTCGCCCACAGAGAATATAAACCGCACACCGCGTGCATACACGTCCGCGTTTTACGGGGATTGCATTCAGACAAAGAATCTTCGCGTTTTTCAGCCGCGTTTCGGTGAAAAATAAAAATAAACGCAATAATGAAACCAGAAAATGTGTCGGAAAATGCTCAAATTATTCGACCGTGTGAAAGAAGTGGAATTCGTGTGAAATTTCAATTCTGGGGATATTTTTCATCCTTTTTTTTGTAATTATCATCGTTTACCTAGTCTAGTTCTACTAGCACATTAGCACTGCAAATGTCTAAATACGTTTAGCCCTAGCCCTAAACGAATTTTAAATATCATTCTATTTCTGTCAATTGTTTGGAGTTGACAAGAAATAATTTATTCAATGTTTTTCAATGTGTTAGTACTGCTAAATGAATTTAGTGTTCTGTGGAGCAAGCGCGTCTGAGTTCCAGCGAAAATTGAATATTGTGTAAACATAGATTTATTTTCAACAATAACAATTTGAATAAAATTTCGTGTAAATAAAATATAGAGAAACGATAGAGATAAGACTTAGGCCGTTTTCTCATTGGTTGGTGCGGTATCGTTTCGGTATAGTATGCTCTATACCAAAACGGTACCGCATTGCTTTCATTTTGAATTCCAAATTCAAATTAATTATATTATTTACTAGCTTTACCAAGTGGCGTCGCCCGCGTGCTAGTCGGAAATTATCTTACGGGAACTTACTATCGGGATAAAAATTATCCTATGTACCCTGTATCCCCCCATCCCTATGTCCTGTGTGTCCTGTGTGTATCTATGTATGTGTGTGTGTTTTGTATGTGTTGTCCTGTGTGTATCCAGGTCATGGTCAACCCATATGCCAGATTTAATCCAAAACCGTTCAGCTGTTTTAGCGTGAAAGCGTAACAAACAAACAAACTCGCTTTCGCATTTATAATATTAATATAAGGCGCTCGGTAAGCGTTCGGTACCGAGTATACGCGTGACGTCAACGGTACCGAAACGATCCCGCCCCGCTCCTGCATAAAAATTCAAAATTCAAAATTCAAAAGTCATTTATTCAAACTAGGCTGAGAATCAGCACTTTTCGAACGTCAAAATTACATAAGACAGTCCCCCAAAAACGCCCACCCTTCACCACTTCCTAGTGCTTAAGCTGGGAAGAAGAAGTGGCGCAACAAACTCCCCAGCAGCACAGCTGTCTGTTCAGTTAGAAAAACTTGATTCTATATAATAATGCTTTAATGCAAAAATAATTTACATAAGCACAAATTGCAATCAACTCATAAAATAAAAACATTTTAATGAGTACCGAGCCAATCAAGAAACGATCACTGAAATATAAGTGCTCGGTAAGCTTTCGGTACCGACCATACCGATACCGCACGGCTAACGTCCCGATCAGTGAGGAAAGGGCTTTAGATCGGTCTACGCGTGGGTGTTGTAGCAGACATCTTAGGGATTAATGTCAAAAGGGATTCGGAGTAGCGTCGTGTTTGCTTATATCATCAACATTTTGTCCGTCACTGATAATATTCATTGCGACGTAGATGAGTATAACATTCGGATATTTAATAGGCTATAAATGAATTAAATATAGCAGATAATCACGACCCTTTAAGCAATAGACAATGCTAGTAAAAGCGTGTGCAACAATTACCAACAATAATAATAACACAACATAACATCGCGCCTTGGTTTCCCCCAAGGAATAGGCAGAGGTTTCATTTAATCATTTTTAATCATTTATTTATTTGCAAACATAGGTACAGATATACATTGATGTTTTTGTTAATAGAAATAAAGTTCTCCATGTTTAACCATCACATGGGTATGCAAATAATAAAAAGTGAGTACGTACAAGTCTTACAAGATAAAATTAAATATGTCATCGTTATGAAATAATTACAATAATATTTAAATTTCAGAATAAAAAAATAAAAACAGTAGAAAATTAAATTACAAACAAGTATAAATTAAGTTCGAAACACTGGAAATACCAGGTATACAGAATAATACATTCAGTCAGAATTAAACTAATACAAATCAAATTAAAAGTATAAATAGTATATATAGGTGTTCCTATTAGTACACCCACATTTCGCCAGTTATGTTTATGTCCCATGCTATAGGGGGCCAGCCAATTGCCATCAACCGGGCACAAGTCCAGACTCCGGGTAGCTACTGAGAAATTCCAGATGGAAAAACTCATGCTCACCAGTTGTGCTTGCGACCACTATAACAAAAACGTTGGCAGCAATATGAATAAATCCACTATTAATCCGTGTGAAGCAAGTTTAATATTGGAAATATGCTGTGATTTTCCAAAAACTAAAACAAAAGATTTTTTTACAACGCGTCTAATAATACCATTCATGCATTTGTTATATATATTTCAAGGTGATTAGAATATAAGAATATATTTATATAGTAAAATGAAACATACTAAATGATATAAAAAAATAAATAAAATGTTAGACAGCAAATAAGTTTGAATCACACTTACTTGTCATCATAACATGAGTCACACTTGTTTGTCGTCGCCTATAAAAACGAGTGTTCCGGCTCGATCGGGGCACTTTTGCTCGAGACGTTGACCGGTGCGGAGCTCTCGGTGAAATATTAAAGATAAGTATTTTTGAATGTTATTTTAATGAATAATAGTACATAATTATATACTTGTTGTATATAATGATGTGTGATTGTATATCAATGCTTACATATGATACTCATATAGTGCTATGTAATATTCTAAAATAAAACACAGTTTAAAAAGAGTAACTCTGGAGTTTCTTGCCCTTCTTCTCCAGGGAAGCTACACATTTGGAATGGGCAGCTTTATAAAATAATATGAAATAAATCACGTTTTCCTGAATAAAAGTATTTTCATTTCACTATCATGAAGAGTTTAATAATATAGTAGAATTACAGAGTTAATACATTGTTTAGATGTTCCTATACTAACCACAAAGATAACACATTCATAACAAAAGAAAAATTTTCACATTTTTTTCTACGTACGTAACAAAAATGTTAAAAACAAAATTAATGATTCCCACTGGTTATTTTTGGATTCATCGAAATACAAACATTGGTATGAATAACAATTTTACATTTGGTGCAATATGAAAGTTTTAACAACAGTCTATTGCACATGATTCGAATCGTCCATGCGTACGCAGAATTTCAATATCCGTCCATGGGTTTATAGAGGTACTTCCATTCCGTAGGCTGCTTACACACTCGCGATCATACGATATTAAAATTCTACGGTTTAATATTGCATGCATACTGATTAAAGTTTCATCTTTTTCTCTCATGCATGTTTGTAAACGGTGAAGTGGCAAAAATAGAATATATATAATATTGTTGCTTTGGATTCACAAGGTAGAGGGCTAAAAGAAGGTTTTGTAATATGTTTTAGAACTTCAATCCCTTGGCTCTTTGTAACATTGTTTTATAATATACCACAAGCAGTATTTTTTTCAGGCAAGAGAGAGAGATAATATAATTTAAACTTGTCCTCAGCATTGAACCTAGGCAAAGTTTACGAATGTTAAAAGGGGTGATAGACGCACGAGCTACTACGCGTACTTATGGCTCGGCGACTTTTTTCGCCCAGGTGTCTAAAAAAGCGACATACTGACGTGGGCTGTCGCTGACAACCAGCACTGGGGCTCTGTCTGTCTGTATAGAGTCGCAGAATTATGAGCGATGGCCGTTTTGCGTGGATGTGACGCATATTTTCCTCCAACTTGTTCTTTTTTGTGTTTGTGTTATTGTTTTGCGTCATGTTTATCGCAATTAATGCTCCCCTAAATAGAATGTTGACCTTCTATAATAAAGCCTGTTCTGTCGACAGTAGCATTGACATGTTCCTTGATGCTCTGCCAAAATTTAAAACTAAAGTTATTAAGATTGACCTGTGATCAGCTGCCCACTTCTACTCTAATTTAATAAACATAATATAATTGTTAAAGTAATGTAATAATTTATTTCAAAAATAATGTAATTTCTTAATCTATATTGTAATTTTATTGTAACTTAATAATGTCTTTTTTATTAATGTTTTTTTTTTTACTTTTAAGTTAATAATAATTTGATTTTAATTTAATTTAACCCGGCTAGATTCAATTGTAGTTATTTTTTTATACTGTATTTCCTTTTGATTTCATCTTTTTAAGTTTATATTTAGTTTAATATTATTTTTATTGCAATTTAGACTCATCCTTATTTGTGAATGATGTGCATGCCTGTAAGTAACTTATTTACACAGAATCGTCTCGTGAATGTTTGTACCTAATTATTATTTGTAAATAAGTTGTTGGTGTGCCTATATATAAATAAATTAAACGTATTTCTTTCTTTCTTGACATAATTGACACATTTAGACGACAAGTGCTGTTTAATAAAACATAAAATATATATAAAGGAAACTCGTTAAATTGTGAGATTGTCACCTGTTAGTTGTATTAAATGGGCCCCTGAATTATTTTATCAGCGATTAGAACATCGACTTTTGTTCAAATCATCCGATGCGACAAAAGTCTAACTACATGTTGCCAGCCTAAACATAGTTTTGACATTTTAATATAAATTTGATATTTTACTGGCAACTCCAATATTAGTGGCATTTGAATATCGAGTGCGATACAAGTTAGTTCGGCGATGGTAGTAGGAAATTAAATGGTTCAACTCTATTTAGTTTCAGTACTGAACGGAACGTGAACGAGTAATATAGTACCGGTTAGTATTCTGAACTAGTGTTATGAGAATCAATGGAGGAATATTCACAGTATGTCGAAACACGACAGAACTGTATTATGTTTTCAAACTCAAAGCATTTCAATAATGGTTTTCATGAAATTTCACGCCACCATTTGGCGCCACTTTGACAGCAGATCTTCCATTTCGACAAATGTAAAATATAATGATGACGTTCATCATTCAGCCAAAACTAAAGAAAGTATAGGCGTTTTGACACTTTTGACAGGTCACCTGTCAAAAGTGTCAAAGCGCCTAAGCGCCAAGTGGCAGTACTGAGACGCACACGTCTCAGTGCTGCCACCTAGTGAACGTCATTTCAGAAAACCATCTTTAAACCATTAAACCATACCAACCTAACTCAAATTATAATTATGTTGTATCTCTATGTATTTTATTGTGTGTACATAAATAATAAAATAAATATATGACATAATATGTGTATTTGTAGCAGAAGAATTATGAAGAACTAACTATTCGTCTGCGTGTTCGTATTTTGTATTTCTCAAATCTTTTTACACAAATATCCATCGTATCGTCCTTCTATAGCTCCCAGGCTAATTGTTGTCAAATTTCATAACGATCGGTTAAGTGGTTTAGAAGTGAAAAGGTTACAGATAGACAGACTGAATTACTTTTGAATTTATAATACTATATTATAAAGTACGAGTGTTAAGTATGGATTCGTGTCTCAGACTTAATAATCAAACTAATCAGTTATTTTATCTGCTTGCGGCTCCGTGCCATTTACCAACAATTTAGAAATACCCACCACGTTTTAATAGACAATTTTTTATAACTTGTCATATTTGATATACACTTTAAAATTCGCAGACACCACAGATATTTTTAAACCGCGTAATAAATACATAATTTAAGTTTAATGTATTTCGTTTCAATAATTAAGTCCTACACTAATGAGGGTAGAAATTAAACATGATAATTTGCACCTACCTTTATTACACTAGTAACTAAGTTACCAAAGGTTGCCTGGAAACAAAATGAAATAAAAAAAAAAAAATAAGTTTAGCATAATCAGCCTATAATGTTCCCACTGCTTGACACAGGCCTCCTTTCTTCGAGAGGGAGTGGGCTGTAATCTAACACGCGGGCCCAGTGCGGGTTGGTAGATGATATTTGTCTTCGAAGTTTTGGTTCTAGTCTATGCCGGTTTCCTCACGATGTATTCCTTCTCCGTTTTGAGAGCAAAAGTGAAACAAGTTTGCTTTTCTATAATTTCGCAAAACACTTTATTTACAAATGGCCTTCTCAGCAACGAAACTCTTTGACTTTACACTCAGTTACTAAAATCGGAACATATATCGCCAATTCTTCGCACTCTGGCCGCGCTAAACGATCTCTTGGATTCCAACACAACAGGCGACCAGCTATCTAATTACGCAACACATTTTCGTTGACAATTCCGACTAATCTGTTTCAATTTGACAGGTCAACAACATTCATTGTGTTATTTACGTTGTTGAGCAGATTCTTTTTTCGAACGTACGAAGCAATGGATTAGCAATCTGTTTCAAAAGGATTCAGATTCTGATTGATTGTGTATTACGTAACACAATGAAAGGTACTGTTTGCGGATGAATGGACGAAGATTTTATTGGTATGTCAGAAGCAGTACTGTGAGAGTAATTTATGAAATTGTTGATAAACTTATTTAAAAAAACATGTTTTTATTTTGTATGTTTTAATGTGTGTTATTATTGTCTTAGTTACTGTAATTGGCTGTAGCACAGCCGTTGTAGCTAAATAAATAAATAAAAATATATAATTTTTTAATAACACAAGCGAACAGGACATAGCAGCCTTGAAAAGCTGGTCATTGTTGGCAATACCGAAGGAAAGAGAGCACAAGACCGGTCGTCAACACGATGGTCCGACCAACTTAAAGAAGCTATGTCTGCAAGCAAATTTCAGCAGGTGGTGATGGCAACTTTGGACCGGAACCGATGGAGGAAGATTGTCCGTTTAAAGGGGTCCAGTGACCACGATCCCCAGTAATGAGGGACCGATTGAAGAAGAATAACACAAACTCTGTAGATATTAACTACTAGGTTCTGCCCGCGGCTTCGACTGCGTGAAATTTCTTGTTCCACGTCCCACCCCGTTGCATCGCATCGCCCGCCCGCGCTGTTACGTCGTTTTTGCTAGCTAACATATGGATAATAATTTAAATTAGGTTAATTATGTTGAATACTATTATATAGAGTCTTTTTTTTTTCTTTCTAACTGAACAGACAGCTGTGCTGCTGGGGAGTTTGTTGCGCCACTTCTTCTTCCCAGCTAACGCACTAGGAAGTGGTGAAGGGTGGGCGTTTTGGGGGCTGTCTTATGTAATTTTGACTTTCGAAAAGTGCTGATTATCAGCCTAGTTTGAATAAATGACTTTTGAATTTTGCTCAGCCTTCTTTCCGACTTCTTTTTCTTTTTGCTCGGCTCCTAAGGGACGTAGCGTGATGTTAAATAGCCTATAACGTTCCTCAAAAATTGGGCTATCAAATGCAAAAAGGTATTCTAGAGATTAGCGCTTTCATACAAACAAACTCTTTAGTTTTATTTTTAGTGTAAAGATTACTTGAAATGCTAATACGAGTAAGCAGTGTATTGAATTTATTTTTGGTCAATAAGTTACATAGTGTTAACATGCATTCATAGACAATACTGTTACTAATGTTTCTTGAATGGTTTTACATTAAAAAACAAAATAGAATTTTATCGCTGACTGTACAAAACTTCCTGATCAATATCGAACATCACTATCGTCCATAATGTCCTATTATTCTCACAAAGAACTTTAACAATAATATGTCCTTGTCTCGTTAACTCATACGATATCCGTACTTTATCACCCTCCCTACCTATCCCCATTATGTCGCGGAAACGTTTTTAGTTCAACAGATCACAAGAAAGAACGTACGGGGAAGGAATTGCAATTTAACCATACCAAAAACTCAAGCAAAACTGGTCTTTAGTTTTTCACGATAAGGTTTAATAAGGGTGTATTATTTAAGTTGGTAAATTCAGTCACAAGATTAAGCGAGATCATTGATGTGGTAATTGTATCTATGAGGAGTTTCATGAAACTATTTCACTGGAATTCCTTTATTGCTATTAGGGAGTAAGTAAGGGTTTTCCTGCTAATATTGCTTTGCGTGGTTAGTATGTTGCAATACGTAATCTGTTTCATGTAGGTATGTGGACAATGATAATATACTGAAAAGGAGACGGGGATTTCTGGGCCTGATTGTAATAACGTAATAAGTTGAGGTCAATCAATCTGCCTAGCCTTTTCCCAGCTATACATATATATTTATTTATTTTTTGAGGGTGTGATATTATCAAATATCTTCTCCCGCTCTGGGCGGAGCGGGAAGGCGTGACTTTTACTGACTAAAACCCAACCGTGTTCCTTCCGTTGCCTGTGTGCCGGGGCCACGATATCCCTTTCGGACAACTCGCAACCCCGGCAGTCCCAACTATATTGGGGCGGCTTCCAGTCTAACCGGATGCAGCTGGATTGTAATAAGTTGAGGTATGGTTTAAAAAAAGGAGTTCATACTATTTAAAAGAATGCTTTTACCAGATAATTAATTCAATTACAATAAGTAATAAAATCTATTAGAATTAACGTATTAAACCGTTTAAACAAATTAAATATCTAAATAATAAAGATAAATCTTAAAATCGATTCACGTTTGCTAATCGATTATTGTATTTTTAGTCTGTGCTGACATGACATGCTTTGCATGACAGTGACACTCACTCGTTTCGTGTCGTATTGTGCTTGTACGTTTTGAGTGTGTCTCTTCCCATAGTTTTATTGATATTTTCCTCGACCCCTGCTTTCTTTCTACGTCCTTCTGATCTTTGCTTCTTGTACGGCCCTTCATACCATACCGGAAACGGAGACCTCCGCTTACATATACACATACGTACACACGTACATACGTTGGACTTGGAGTTATTATTTTAGATTCTACGACTGGCCTACCGATTGTATTTTGACACCCCACGATTTTTATTTTTAACATCATCTCCTTACCCATGATTTTTAAATCTATGTGTTTCCTAACTTTCTCCCACTCTACAAATATAATTAACATCCTATCTTTATAAAAAGTTACAATCGCACTTCAAAAATCAGCTGTTAAGTATTAATTCTTACGTAACCTCACTTTTACTAAATCGCTTTTAACTCAGCTGACTGTCAGTAATCCGCAAAATATTCAGTGATGGTTTGATAATATAGTAGCTATCAATTGCCACCTATTTCATGTTTTTACATCCAGTCCCAAGATTGAATGAAAGCATATCCGTCTCCTTTTGGTTATAACTGGAGAGAGATCATGAGGCGAGTTACGAATACATCAGAATACGTATCGTTTGTCTTTTTAGAGTTCTGTATTACAAAAGGAAATAACCAAACCCTGGACGGATCACTTCGTTGTCCGACTGTCTCTCTGTCAAGACCTTTTTTCTCAGGAACGCGTGAAGGTGTCAAGTTGAAATTAATATCAAATACGTAGATCTACGGTCCCTTGGACTTAAAAAAAAATCAAGCCTCTAAGTCAACGCAACAAAAAATATGGCTGTTTATGCGACATATTTCGATACTCGCAAATAAATCAAAACCTTAGTTTGGTTTGCCCTAGAACAGTGGTCGGCAAACTGCGGCTCGCGAGCCGCATGCGTCTCTTTGTCCTATAAAGTGCGGCTCTGTACAAATTTCGATGAGTGCGAGCGTAAATACGCGCGGGAGTCGTGGTTTCGGTCCCCAAGCAAGATATCAAATTTTATTCAAAATTCAATCTAGATTTCAAAGTTTTATTTCCGATTCCGAAGTATTTTCCACCAAAAATTAACAGGACATAGAAAATTTATCATTTACTGTACCTTTCAAAATTTTCCAAGGGTAACTTGTTAATAAGTAAGATGCTTTCATTATAATATTATTATCAGCCGATATGATAATGATGATGAAGGCATCCTACTTCTTAACAAGTTATTTTAGGAAGCGTTGTGGAGTGAAAGAGGATGGGAGTTTTGAGGATTAAGAAAACTGTATAGAGACAGTTTTGACACACAGACAGGATTGGCAATATATAACACACGGGTAAGGCTAGTGGCCAGTAATCATAAAAATTAAAATAAGATAAAATATTCGTAAATTGATTTTTTTAAATTTTCAAACGCTCGCCGCTTTAGCACTCTCTGTTCTCTTCAATTTGTCTACTATTACGCAAAAAGTTATTGGTTTCAATTCCACTGATGGCCATGGGATGTTATGATCGGTGACCCTGGGAAATGACCTCTATAATGTCTATAATGTACAGGATGCCCCAAGATGCTATTTTAGAAAATTGTAAATTAATTAATTAAATAATAAAGTTTAATAAAATCAAAATATTATGTTCATAAAACGAAACCATCTACGTGTGCTAAATTAATGTAGCCATTGAAGCGGCACGCTGCATAAGCATTTACGCAAAAAGAATAGTACTATTGTCGACCTTTCAATTCCAAAAAACATTAATGTCAATGTTTCAAAGTGATCTACAGTAAGTACCTTGATATCATTAATTCATGTCCAGGATAAAAGATGGCGCCACCGAGTTTAGGGTACGCCGTTCAAACGAGAATTAGGTACCCTTAAATCCCTCGAGAGTAATTTTAACTAAGCTTTTACTTAAAGGCCCGTTTAAGTTAGAACCTTTTGTTGCAAGGCAAACACTAAACCCATTAATTACTTACGTGATGTTTGAATAAGTCATTGGCTGATAGAGTTGAAATTGGTGTAAATAGTATAGCAAGTATTATTTTCTGAAGTGGAAATCATTGCAAAAAGAAGAGACCAGAGGAGTTGCAAGCAGCATTACTATAGCTTTAAATTCCTTAATTACATAATTTACAAAAGTTACCAGTGTATCCCATGGGAATACACTACCGGGATTAAAAAGTATTCAATGTGTTAATTCAGGTTATAAACTGTGTGCAAAATTTCATCCAAAACCGTTCAGCTGTTTTTGCGTGATTGAGTAACAAACATGCAAACATAAAACTCACATTCATAATATTAGTTGGAAGTAGCCAACCCAACTATTTTGGGGTCAGCTTCCAGTCTAACCGTATGCAGCTGAAAACCAGTATTTTACATGAAGCGACTGCCTATCTGACCTCCACAACTCAGTAACTGGGTAATACGATACCCTTTGGTAAGACGTCAGAAGCCCAAAACAACAAAAGTCTGACAACCATGTCAGACTTTTGGGCTTCTGACGACCCGTAACGACTGTCAAAGATCCATGAATGACAGCAGGGTCCAACGGCTTAACGTGCTATCCGAGGCACGAAGGAGTCTCGGTACGTAAAGATGGCCACCCATCCACGGAGCAACCCGAGCAAGCGTAGCTTAACTTGATAGATCGACCCGTGCGGCTGTTACTACTTAGCCACGAGCTCCTCTAAATAATTTTTAATATATATAGTAGGATAGTTACATAAGACTATCTCTCTCGACTCGTACGAGCTTATCAAAGAATTGAAAACTCTGTGTTTTCATTCTATTTTAATGAGTTAATTTATTCAGTAGTCTTGGAACAGCTTTTAATGGATAGTTTTTCAATGGGCCCAAAATTACTAATAGACCTAAGAAGCTTTAAGACTTGTTTGCCTCGCTTACAAACATAAGACTTGAGGCTTTACTACCTAATATTGTACTTAAGTAGACCCTGATATGAATGGTCTCACCATTGAACCTTACGATCGCCTGCATCACAAATCACTCAATGCATTTAACGTTAAATGTATTTAAAACATCATTCTGTCTCAGTCATCTTCAAGCGGTTGGCAGAAACGGAACGATGTTCTAAATACGTTTAGCGCAAAACGCATTTAAAGTAAACGTCAAATCACTTATTCCAAATAGGCACATACAAGGCACTTCTGAACGTCAAAATTAACAAGAAAATAGAATTGATTCTAGTTGCCTCTTCCTAAAGGTAGTTTCGTATGGAGAAGAATGGTCAAGAAACTCCATCGTTACTCTTTTAAAATGTTTAAAAATATTTTGCGTACATTAATTATAATCATTGTATGTGAAAACGATGCACCTAGAATAAAATTACAATACCACAATGGGTAAAAAAAAAAAGAAAAATGGAATAATGACAGTTAAATCAATTATGTGATAAACACATGGTGTTCACATATTTACAAACATTATAAAAGTAGACGATTTTCCTAAAATTTTACTCTAATCTTTGCGTTGTGTGAGTTAAAGTAATCACAGATTGTAAAGTCAATTTCATAAAAATAATAAATTAGCAATCACTTTGATTTTGTCTAGCATTGTGTTTTGTGGTGCAAGCGGGACTTAACATCTGACGCACATAAATCATTGTCACCTACACCAATTATCATCATCATCTACCTCGCCTTTTCCCAACTATGTTAGGGTCGGCATCCAGTCTAACCGGATATAGCTAAATACCAGTATTTTACATGGAACGACTGCCTATCTTACCCCCACGACCCAGTTACTGCAACCTACACCAATATTATCACTTAGCCAAATTCCATTGAAACTTTTTACAGCACCACCTAAAACTTGTGTAATCTGTTTCACTGGGAGCACTAATTGCGTTTCTAGTACTTCGGCTTGTTTATTAAGGTCCTCAAACTTTGTTATTGGCTTCTTAATGTCCAACTTTGTTGAAACAGTAAGGCTTAGATGATCCCGTTTGGTGAGTGCCGAGATGTTTGTGGGATTCATTGAGATATTTAGGTGCTCTTGAAGGATTATGTACTACAAATATATTATATTTAGTTTCTAATACAGTTATTGTTTCTGTTGTGTGCCTATAAACCACTTACATCTTTGTTACTAACGGAAAAAGTAATTTTATTCCTGTGTTGTGTGTTTTTGGTTCATTAATGTTTTACTTTTAGGTGCTCTTGAGGAATAAGTACTACAAATATGTATATTATCTTTAGTCACTAATAATGTTATTATTTCTGTTTAGTGAGCTTATAAACCAATTTTATCTCTATTAGGAACGAATAGTGTATTTTTCCCTATGTACCTTATTCTTGTCTTGTCCAGGGTTATGACGAATTTTAATTTTTGTGGGCTTTTCTTTGCAATTTTTATGTGTTTTCATAAATTCACTCATAGTTTTCACTACTTTGACATCTATCTAGCTTATAAATAACATTTCAATATTTTCAACGGTGTAAAAAAGTTTTTCAAAAACGTTTTCTGTGTATTTAAATTCAAATATATGAGCTGGAATAATGAGATACACTAGATAAACTTCACAATCATAAACAGAATGTGCATTCATATTCTAAAGTTAAATTGTACAGCGAATTAACTAAGCCGGATTACAGTTAGAACTTGGTTTTAATAGTTGATATAAAATGTTTAGCACTCTGAATATTAGAGATAACACTCTAAATTTAAAAGATACAAATTTAATTATAGTCTAACATTTATCAGAAAGTGCAGGCATGCATTTATTTATATTTATTATTTTTAAAACGTTTTTTGTTGTTAAATTACTCAGACTAAATAAAAAATCAAGACAGCGCTGCGAACAATACAGTGAAGCATGCCAAAACTACACCTCCGCTCTGTGCATACACTATACGCTCACACGCACATATTTACAAACAAACTACAATTAAACTACACCTCACTAAGTGCACATATGTTTACACACTTCACGTCATTGTTGACAGAACTATGTCCTGATTTTTTATTTGGTCTGAATTAAATCATGAAAATTGAGTCTATCATAATTATTAATTTTATTACAACCTTGTTGTATCATCACCTGCCTAGCCTTTTCCCAACTATGTTGGGTTCGGCTTCCAGTCTTACCAGATGCAGCTGAATACCGGTACCTATTTTACATAAAGCAACTGACTATGTGATCACCATAACCTGGTTACTGGGTAACACGATACCCCTTGGTAAGACTGGTAGGTACAACCTTGTTATATGATTCTAAATAATTATGTCCGGATCAAACGTTGTACTCAAAAATTGAGGCAAATACCTATAAACAAAGTTATTTTTGTCAGTGTAACAAAAAAACATCAAACTAACAAAAACTCGTCAACATTTTTTATCCCAACACTCGAACAAAAATTATTTCTGAATCATGTGTCCAAAATATACTTTTAACGTCAGCAAGCGTCCCTCCATGTAATGTATTTATAAGTACTTGATTTGTTGCCTTTAATAACATGCCGAGTGTAATACGATTCCTCTCACAATGCTTTTAATTCTGTTTGTAGACCATTTATTATCGTAATATTGAGCTGCGAACACCACAATGGAGCTTTAAGCTTGGGGGAAGCTATACTTGCATGGTATTGACATTGGTTATTTATTCGCCATTGTTAGTTGTAATTTGGCTGGGGAAAAAGTATTTGGAGTATAGGTAAAGTTTTTATGAAAGGAGAATATTGTGTCATTTGTTTCATCGATCAATATTTGTCTTTTTTTTGGCGTATCATGACGATTCGAATGACATAGGAAAATTACGAGTACTATTATTTGTTTCGTGTTCAATTCAAATATTTTTTTAATGTGTAGGTAACTTTAGAGTTTCACGACGGCTCAGCTCAGCTTCTGATGTTTCATAAGGGCATTTAAAATAAAATATTTTAAATATTTTTTTTTGAATTTTGGTGTAACAAATAAATTAAAAAAAAACCACATACCGAAATAATGTATAAATCGCAGTAAGTAAAAGAAAATGACAGTGGAAACATTACGATAAAATGACTGAATCCTCATGTTGAATTACCGATAAAATGAAGCAATAGAAATTCTCTTTAAAATCCAATACTATTAAACGATCAATATTTGTATATACATTTATATATTTTGTAACCACGTTCTCGAAAACGGCTCTATCAATTTCGATGAAAGTTGCAATACAGGGGTTTACGGGGGCAAAAAATCGATCTAGCTAGGTCTCTTAGCTGGGGAAATTAGTTTTTTCCGTATTTTCAGCCGAGCAGAGCTTGGTCGCCCAAAGTTTAGAACATGAATAATGACATTATGACACCTTAGAATAATGACATGGCAGTGTGGAATTAGTAAGTCCCTACTAAAATGACAGCATGGAATAAGTAAGTTCCTACTATTATGGCAGCATGGAATTAGTATGAACTTTCCTATACTATTAAATGAGCATTCTCTATTTTCACCACAGCAGAGCTCGGTCGCCCAGGTACAGAATGTTACATTAGCAAAACATTTAAGACTAGCCATGAACTTTCAAACTTTGTTAATATAATCTTTCATTACAGTAACAATAGACCGCAAAATTTAGTTAATATTTTATATAATTCTAGGTAATAGAGAAACGGCAAATTCCTCACAAATCTTTTGACTGGATTCTTAGCAATTATAATAATTGTATAGGAGGAATACGATTTTACAAAATTTCCCCTTTCAGTAAAGTCTTAGCAAATACTATTTGTCTTCATTAGTTAACGTAATTAATCCTTTAAACAAATTCTTACTGACATTGTTTAACTTATCGCTTAGCACCTTGTTATACTTCTCAACTTAGTTTTATCAGGATTGGGCGAAATGTTCTTTCTAAATCCGCTTCTAAAAAGTTTTCGTACAGAAACAACAGACCTGTATCGTTTAGTTTTTTCTTTCTATAATTATTCAAATTTTAAATCAGATTCATTCAGAGCATCCCAAAAACTAATGTGTAACAGAAAATCCCAAAATATAATTTCTGAACTGAACTTGATTATTTTCCAAGAAGAGCAATTTTTGAATTCGCATACAATACGCTCAAAATTAATTATTAATTGAATATTAATGAACTCGAGAATTATTATTTCCTATATAACATATAAAAAAAAAAAAAAAAAAAAAAAAAAAATTGTTTATTGTTCCAAAATCGTTACAATACGTATAGCATGAGGCAGCCCCGTTAAGTTATTAACAATACTTGTGTTGGGGCTGACTCGCTACTTCCCCTGTAGTACATTTACAAAATGGAGACTAATAAACCAAAGATAATAAAAAGGATACAAAATAAAAACTAGAATTCTATCAAAAAGAGCAGCTCGAATTGTGTATGTGTACGTATGTGTGTGTGTGTGTGTGTGTGTGTGTACATGTGTGTATGTGTGAGTGTGCGTGCGTGCATGTTTGTGTATATGGTATGTGAGCGTGTGTGTATGTTATGGATTCCATTTTAGTAACAACATATAAAATACATTTTTAAATATTTCTTAAACAAATATATAAAAAACATAAAAAAATATAAAAAATAGTGTTCCGCCGGTGTCTGGAGCAGGGTTCAAGTTACTGGCGGTGGCCCCTGCCTGATCAGTGTTTTATATGCACACGGAAAATATGGCAGGGGGTGACTTGCACACTCAATAATGGGCCCCCGGAAACTGTCGCTAGCACATAATGACGTAGCGACAAGGGGGCAACACGTCCTGAGGTACTTGAGGAGTGGAGATGGCCACGGCTTTCAGAACAATCCCAGAGCCCGGAAGATGGTCAAGATCCCTACGAGCACTTACTGAAATACTTCCTTCTTCCGAGCTCGTTTGCTCTTGTGAATCTCCACTCAAGCCGGCCAATTAAGGCAAGAATGAGGTGGGAGCTCTGTTCCTCGTCAGTGTTCACTCCAGCCGGCCATTAAAGGCAAGCCAGAGATGAGGAACATGATTTCTCCCGTGGGATCGCTACTGCCCAACAGCTCGCCACATGCTGCCCTGCGGGTTTCTGTATCTCTCTTGGTCTGACTCCTCATCCTAGACTTGTTCCGGCAAAGTAAAGTCTACCGGCACAGACCTAGAGTTTGGAGCGCGCAAGCCCCACCGCGACGTCAACGTAGAGATGGCGGTGGGGTTATTATTATTTAAATGTCTTTGACAAATCTCGGGACCCTGGGGTCCCGGACCTTATTATTATTATCATAATCAGCCAGACAAGATCCTGAATGGTACTCCGTCGTTGCATACGGCTGAGTTCCACTCTATGCATCTAATAGCTTTTCATAATCCTCAACAGTTAATTGACCCGTCTCGTCAAGGACCGTTCAATGCTATTATATTTCTAGAATGTGGTCGTCATTCAAGTATATTTGCATTCAAACGGTTACACAGATCAAATAGCACATTTGATCTTCTGCTTTAATTTTAGTTCAGACTAAGTGCCATTTTCACTAATGATACTGAACGCGATCAGCACATCTAAACTGCGGTCGAGAGCTGTCAGCGTCAATCCTACTATCCTACATATATCAATACATTAGTATTGATATATATATTTATATATATTATAAATTCGAAAGTAACTGTGTCTGTCTGTATGTTACCTTTTCACGGCTAAACCACTGAACGGATTTCGATAAAATTTGGCAAGGAGATAGACGGTGTCCTGGAGAAGGACATAGGGTACTTTTTGTCTCAAAAATAATATACTTATGTATGTTTTCCAAATGTACAAATAAAATTTTATTATTATTATTTATTATTAATATTTCATCCCCTATATCTCCCTTAGTGGATGAAAGTTTGTATGGGAAATATAATATTTCTTAAGTTAGAGATATGAAAATTTAAATTTATGCTTTTGGTAAGAAATAAAGAATATTTCATCGTTTTTGTAAAATCGGGGACGATTTTACAAAAACGCTGAAATGTGTAATTCTTTCAAAGGGATAAAAAATGGGATCATTTTAAAATTCACATGTAATATTGTTTTTTTTGCGGTTTTGTTTCAAGTGCATTAAGGAATTGGAAATATAGTCCTAGTCCGTATCTTGAATTAACATTTAGTCTTTATTTCATTAAAATCAGCCCACTCTGTCAAAAGTTATTACAATTTAAAGTCAAAAACTAACCTTTTTAACATGTAAGTATTATGTGTTGAATGGCGGCAGAAATTAATGGTATTATAAATTAATGGTGATAATAATAGTTAAATGATTATTTAGTTTTTTAAGTAAGGCACTTAGAATCATATAAACCTGTTTTTTGTTTTTTTTTAAACCATACAAGTGTGAGTAGGACTAGCGCCCTGAGGGTTCCGTCTCAAAGCTGTGCTTGCTCGGCTGCCCGAATCTCTAAATCTGGATTGAAGAACAAACTTAACTTTTCAATTGAAAAAAAAAACTTTTAATAGAGTACCTTATAAAAAACTGACTAAATGTTACTTCAAGACACGACCTATGAATTTTTAATCACAGATTGAAGAACAAACTTAACTTTGCAGTTCATATACAAATTACCAATTTTCAGATTTTCCTTTTTACTTGACCTTGCTTCCCGCTAAACTTCATGCTGCTGGGCCAACGGGAAGTACCAAATAGACTGGTTTATTTGTGAGTGTCAAAATATGCGGCAAAAATAACCGCATTTATTTATTGCGTTGACTTGGAAGTTTGATTTTCGTTACTGCTCCAAGAGACCGTAGACCTAAGTTTTTGATATCTATTTCAAGTCGATGCCTCGGTTTCCTGAGAAAAAGGGTCTCGACAGACTACGAAGTCATCCTTTAAGGGTTAAAATTTTTCGTATTGAAGTACGGAACCCTAAAAGAGATTTATTATCTGCCTGTTACCTTTTCATGCCGTAACGGCTGAACGGATTTAGATGAAAGGCAGACCTGGGTTGGGACGTCGGATACTCTGAATCCCGGTAGCATGTACCCGTCCTGTGGGATATTATCCGACATCCACGCGGGCGAAGCCGCGGTCAAAAGCTAGTAATATTATAAATGTGAAAGTTTGTATGTTTGGATGTTTGTTACTCAATCACGCAAAAATGCCTCAACAGATTTGTATGAAATTTCGCACACAGATAGTATATAACCTGGATTAACATATAGGATTTATAGGATTTTTTTATCCCGGTACTACATTCCCGTGGGATAATTTCCGACCTTCACGCGGGCAAAAGCTAGTTTTCCATAACAATGATGACACTGACACCTCTTGGACGCGGTTAGTTGTGCTAATTACGTTCAGTTTCACTGTTTTAATCTACCCTTAATTAGACTTAGATAATTTTAGTTCAGACTAAGGTAGATCAAGGTAATTTTGGTTTTGAATAAGGTAAATTAAGATAATTGTAGTTCAGACTAGGGTCAGACTAAAGTACACCAATGTAGACTAAGTGAGACTAACGAAATAATTTTAATTCACACTAAGGTTCATCATCATTTCAGTCAAAAGACGTCTACTGCTGGACTTAGGCCAAGCACCTCCACTTGGACCGGTTCTGTGCTTCCCGCACCCAGTGGATTCCTGCGGCCTTCACAGGCTCATCGGTCCATCTTGTAGGAGGCCTTCCGACCCTACGTCTTACGGTACGCGATCGCCAATCCAGAACATTTAGGCCCCATCGGCCATCTGTTCTGCAAGCAAGGTTAAAGTAAATAAAAACAAAAGCCAACCAATTCATTCCACAACATAATAATCTAATTCTCACCTACAATCCTTCGCAAACAAAACGTTCCCACACAAAATATTCACGAGTAATTAGAAATACTACTTTTGTAACATCGAACAATTCAGTGTCTTGGAATTTCTGAACAACTACTCCGTCAAACAAGAGTTTATCGTCTTATTCCATACAATTTACATTTATAGTGGCCGTACAATAATTGCATAGCAATTACCGATATTGAGGATTGCTGTTGACAATTTTCCTTCTTGTTCTATGGTTGCATTTATTATTCTGTTGGTGTGGTTCAAGTTTTTAGTATTAGAGTCTGTTTTTTGTATTAGCTTTTACTTCTGTTTTTGAGTTTATAAATCTTCTCCATTGCATAACATCACGCCTGTAATGCCCAAGGGGTTTTACAGAGGTGTAATTTTAGAACACCCACATTTCACCAGTTACGTTTAATTCCCATGTAATAGGGGACAAGACAATTGCCATCAACCGGGCACAATTCCAGACCCCGGGCTGCTTATGAGAAACTCCTCATAGGAAAACCCAATAACAATTTGCCCGACCTAAAAATCAAACCCGATTAGAAGGGGCCTCATTCTCAGCAGTAGCGCTTCGTGACCACCTAGACCAACGAGGCCGTCATCTTCTTCATTATTTATTTATTTATTTATTAAAACTTTTCACACTCAAAAAAGTACAAAGGCGGACTTAATGCCTTAGGCATTCTCTACCAGTCAACCAAGGGTGGTGAAGAGATCACAGAGAGAAGAAGATGACGGTGGGTGGAGATTCATTGCTTGCAAGAATTACACCAATAAGCGATGCCTTGTGTTCTTGTTTTCACGGTACACGCGTGTATAGTACGCGTGTACCTGCTGGTTCTTGCTTTAATTTTCAGACCATGGCATATGATTCAAGCACAGTGTCAATCAACATCTTATATTGGATTAAAACTACTGATCCGACAGTAACTGGACTGACACGTTGTTGTTTGAAGACAAACAGAGTCGACCACGGTACACAGAGAATGATTGTATTTTTTCATATGTTCCTTAATGTTCTGAAATGAAGTAGTGATAATTTGCCTCCGTTTTTTACTGCTATGCAGGTTTTTCCAAACCTTGAGACATAATGAAATTTAAGTTTAGCTGTCCAGTTTCAGCTTTCATTCGATAACTTGAACCAAGTACAAGCTTTCCATTGTAGTGAATTGAGGACTTGAAAATAGCCGCCCAGTTCAACGTGCGATGCAATATTAATCGTACTGAATTCTGGATCGTTGCCATTAAATCATTGATGTTTAATTGCTCCAAAATGCGAATGCTTTTAGTTTGAATCGGTGATATAGTTTCATTTGCAGATTTAATAAGGTGATTATAACGATTGGGAACTGTGGTTTTTCCGATGTATGTTTAGCTATTTCGACGAATTCATTTCGTTAACATTACATTATGTATTTGTAAAGCCAAATACGAAAAAAAATGTCTCAATTTTATCATCAAAAAAATAAATATGGCCGTATAAATAACATGTTAGGCTGAACGTTAACTCGCAAATGGAATTCATCCCCTCAAATCCGCGTCAGAAGAGTACTTAACACACGTAACATATTCAAACGCGAAGGGGACTTGACAAAATAAGTTATTTAGGTGCTCATTATGTTCGTGATAGAGGTGTTCGGCGAAAGAAGGTGTAATAACAGTAAATGGTACCCATCATGCGGCGGGGCATTAACATCGCTGAGATGGGAATCGTGTCTGCGATGGGTACTACTACTGTATGACAGAGTTTTATCACTTTAGGAGTGTATTTAGTGTCAGGAAATTCTTTGACAGTTGCATGAAGTGACTATAATACGGCATATTCACGTAGGGTATCAATTTGCTTAAAAAAAATATTTCCCTGACTGTGCCTCATCTTTGATCTGTTCATTGAAATCTTTCTCTCTCTCTGACTCTCTTTCTCTGCCTTTTTCTTCTTCTTTTGATTTCTTATTGATAACTAAAAAGTCTAGTATAATAATAACTATGTTCAACTAAAATGCAGCTTGGTGTCTTTGTTTTATTAAGAGTTTTTAAGGGTTTGAGGAACAGGGTGTAAAGTTCACTCATCCACGTCAGGATGTTGGGTGACGTCAGGTCTTTGATGCGTAGTTCGCATGTGGCGATGTAGATGCCGCCACAAGAGGATACTGCAGCCCATCCGACTCACCCATTATTACCCACACCATCGTGCTTTAAAAATGGTGAAGGAAAACATCATAAGGAAACTGGCATGCCTGAGAGATATTTTTTGACGGCATGTGAAGCCAAGTCAGAGGCCCATGCATAAAAACTTTGACACCAGGTTAGTCACGAAAAAGAAAGAAGATTATCATCTCCATCAGCCTGTGGAAAGCCATTACTCGTTGCAACTATAAACTGCTGCAATGAGCGGTTGATATCAATGGAAATTTCCATTTTTACTTTGACAAATAGATAAATGATCGGCAGTGTTGTGTCCTAGGGAGGCAAGGAAATGTTGCCTTTTGAAGCGAGAGGTGCAGAGTATGAGTAATCGTCAAACCAAAAACAAAAAAAAACTACCAACCAAACCCAAAAAAAAACCTAACCCTAAACTAAACCATTTTTTCTGTATTTTTAGGGTTTCATACGTCACATCGTACGGATCACTCGTGTCTGTCTGTCTGTCCGACAGTCACAGCCAATTTGCTCCAAATCTACTGAACCAATTTTGTTGAAATTTGGTACACATATGAATTTCTGTGACCCCAACACGGACGTGTAACGTAAATAAATGAATTTTGATTATGGCGGCCACTTTTTGGAGGCACACAGGATAATTAAAAAAAAAGTTTTGCAAGCTGTACCGTGTGACATAATTATGTAATGAAAGGCCTTTTTTTTCACTTACCTGGATGATGGGAGCCTGTTAACGGTTTTTTTCTAGAAGAAAAGACTCATCTGTAAAAAGTGAAAAGCCGAGATTTTGTTAAAATATGGGCTTATATTCCTTGTCTTCGCAATACATAAACCAGTAGTAGTGCCTATAAGGTGCCGTGCCGCACGGAGTACAATACTTGTACTTATTACCTCGGCATTTTTAAGGTACAAAGCTTCGTCTACATTTTTTGCACTTCTACTTAGCATTGTTACTTAAAAAACAAAACTGTCAGCGCCTTTTTTGTTTTTTTTGCGTTCCATGTTTCCGGATTTTAAGGATTACGTATACGAGCTTGGGGATTTTTCGTATCTATTAACATAATATTGTCATGCTCTGAAAAACAAAAGAAAATCAAGCTTACTTGATTCTTGTTCACAAATGTGGCAGTGTCCTCAAACTTATTTAAATGGATCGAAAATGTTCAAACCTGAAAATAAATTTATGATAAAGAATATTTCGCTTATCGGTATTTAATTTAATCTTTTGAACTTATTTTCGGTTTATTTTTTTATTTATTATCTATTCGGGCTTCAAAGGCTCTTAAAGTAATAACTTTATTGATCTTTACCACTCCCACTCGAAGAGGTTGAGTATGATTTGTACATTTGTAAACACAGATAATTGAGTTTTATAAACAAACTTATTTTCTTCCTTTCTTTCTCAAGCTGTACCATTGCAATGTACATACATAGCATAACATCACGCCTGTAGTCCCCAAACGGTTGGGCAGAGGTGTACCTATAGTACACACACATCTCGCTACTTATGTTTGACTCTCATGTAATATCCCATGGGCCTAATTGCCATCAATCGGGCTCAAATTCAGACTCCCGCTGCTACTGAGAAATCCCAGATGGAAAAAATCCAATAACACATTGTCCGACCCGGGAATCGAAGCCAGGACCGCATGGTCAGAGTTTTTTTTTTTGATCCATGAATATTGCAATCGCTCAGCTTATTGCTGCGACCCTATGCGAAACAGAGCCCCAGCGCTGGTTTTCAGCGTCAGGCGGCGTTGACGTGATGACGTCCATGAGTGCAGTACCTATACAATGAGTTCAAATCAATCTGCGCAGCCTTTTCCCCACTATATTGGGGTTGACTTCCAGTCTAACCGGATGCAGCTGAATACCAGTATTTTACATGGAGCGACTGCCTATCTGACCTCCACAACCTAGTAACTGGGTAATACGATACCCCTTGGTAAAACTGGTTGTCAGACTTTCGGGCTTCTGACGACCCATAACGACTGTCAAAGATGCACGAATGAAAGCCGAGACCAACGGGTTAACGTGCTTTCCGAGGCACGGAGGAGTTTCGGTATGTAAAGATGGTCACCTATCCACAGACCAACCCCGGCAAGCGTAGCTTAACCTGATGGATTGACCCGTGCGGCAGTTATTACATAACCACGAGCTCCTCCAGACACAATATATAATGAGATATAAGTAAGAAATAAAAAATAAATATAAAATATAGTTAAATGATCATTGGCCACTCAATTACTTATTAACATTTAACTGAGACGGTCCCTGAGGTAGATTCACGGTGTTACGCCTGTCAGTGGGCGAATGACTGAGCTCTCGTGAAATATCACCACACCACCCCCGCACTACGTAGGTAACTAAAATACCGTCTCAAGTAAACGGTAGGCAGATCAGATTTTCACTTCATTGCCTTTTTGACTTAAACGTTTATCTACTACACTACTCCAATTACCACTCTAATTATGTTCTAACTCGATAATATCTTACTCAAATTCTAATTTGATATTATCTATAAATTCAGCACCCTTAAAACCACAAGGTCTTGAAAGGGGACACTTCACTTCAACCCCCACTTTGCTCTCTACAAATTAAACAAGTTGGCTAACTCAAACTTTGACAAATCCGATTTCCTGTCTCTCTTTTAGAAGTTACGAGTCCATCCGTTGGTGTGATGGAGTTTAACTATTGTACTTACGGTAGGGATTTTAAAGGCATTTACCGTAAAGTTTCTACAAAATAATATAAAAGGTTTGAAAAGACCCACCACTTACCATTTAATATTATTATATTAATACGTGAAGCAAAAGCTTTGTACCCCTTTTTACGAAAATTACGCGGACGGAGGAGTATGAAATTTGGCGCAGTTAAAGTTTATATGGAGAAGGAGTGCATTAGAAATAAATTAAATTAATTAAAAAAACATTACACACACTACCATTCTAGAATTATGGTCGAATTTTGACCTCTGCGCGACCACTAGTAATTATAATTACGCATTCTGTACGTCAAAATTGGTAACATTGAGCATAAATTATTGCTGGAAAACGACTTATTTTTGGTGTGAAAAAATGCTGTTTACGGCAGCGCGTAATGTAAAGCACACAACATATTTGTGCTTTTGGGTGCACGGGTAAAGGAGTTGTAAGGATATTTAAAGTAAAAAAAAAACTCGCGATATAATAAAAAAAAGTTGGAATTCTGTCTTTTAATATCTCCGTAGCCAGGCTCTCCAGGTATGGTCCATTAGAATCAAATGATCACAATGACGGAGACTACGAGTGACTCTCGGCTACGAGTACATAAAGATTCTTTCTACATCCGTTAATTTATGTAGATATACAGGGTGGATTTTTGAGACGGGGTAGTAAGGGAGGTACCTTAACCGTCGTAGCTACAGGAAAATCATCTTAAGAGACTGTCTTTAACTTTTTGAGACATGTTGATGAACATTCACAGATGTTGAAAAAAAATTACAGTCAGCAAGAAAATGGGCAGTTTTCACAGAAACTTTTTTGTTGCTAATCGATCCTGTTTCCTTCGATCAAAAAACTCTATAGGACCAACTGAGGTTTGAGTACTAGAAAAGTCAGAAAATGCAAAAAACTATAAGTTCAGCCCAATAGTAGCCTGGAGTCTGAATTTGTGCACGGTTGATGGCAAGAGACTCGCCCCATAATTTATAATTTAAATTAATAATTAACATTCATTAACATAACTGGCGGCGAACGGCGGTGTTAATATAGGTACATCTCTGCCTAAACCTTCGGGTATTAGAGGCATGATTTTATTTTATGTGTGTGAAAATAAATCTAGACTTTCAGACCGCTTTCACATTTAGGCGACTTTAGCAACGCGACCGTCGTCGCCCAGTTAGAATTTTATAATTATTATCACAAGAGCGCGGCGACCGCGCACGGCCGGCGCGTCCGCCGCGTTCGCTCAGTCGGCGATGAGCCAGTCTTGCAAGTATCGGAATACAACCTCAATTTGATGTGATTTGATTGTCCATGCGACCTGTTTAACATCAAATGATTTATTATCAAAATTGAAATTGGAACCCCGTCTGAGTCCGCCACACTGATCTAAACTCCGGCGCGGCCGCCGCGCTGCTGTCACGCGCCTGTTCTTATACTGTGAAGGCATCTTCTCAGCTTCTGTCGCGCTGCTAACGTCCTAATGTGAAAGCGGCCTCATTATTTCCATTGTTTATTAATTTCTGTTCAATATTCTGATAATATCCAGATAAACTGCTTACTCCGCAAGTATCCTTAATAGTACTAGAAGATGCTCTAATGACGTAGCAAATCGTATTAGTCCCACTAAAACAAGTTACTAGCGTTGGTACGTCGGTGCTAAGAAATACTTGACACGAGAGTCGCAACTCGTATATAATTCAAAGATAATTACCGACAAGATGAATGTTGTAATTTTTGTGGCTTATATTCTGTCCGAGTAACGTTATTTACGTTATTCTATGAAGGGTAACAAAGTATAAAGAGTCAACTACTTACACATTCTACGAAATTCACTTTTTTACTTATTTCGACTTAGAATTCTTTGTTTTATCAAAGGATTTTTTGGTTCTGTTTAATTCTCAATTAATACTAATACTGGCTGCGCCCCGCAGTTTCACCCAGGTCATGGTCTACCCATGTGCTAAATGTCGTCCAAATCTGTTCAGCCGTTTTAGCGAGAAAGCGTAACAAACAAAAAAAAAACTCTATTTCGCATTTATAATAATAAGTAAGGATAATATTACAGTAATTGGCTTTAACCATTGCCTTGGTTATACCCAATTAACTAAATATTGTGTAATAGAAGAAGATAGCTTTGTTCCTCTATTAATTATCACAGTTTTGCGTTCAAAACGCTCTCCTGTAAAATAATGATTTTGTACATAACCGTATATACTTTGCGGCCCTCGATATTAGAAGTAGTTTTTATTAGCTGTGACTTTTCTTACTGTCAGTCGTACGATTAACCAAAAACGATCTTCGCGTAAGTACGCGATCGTCGTATGGTATGTATGTACATCTGTTCCCTCTTAACTTCTAAACTGCTCATCATAATTTGATAAAATGAATGAGAAAAAAAAATAAAGAGGGCGCCATGCCCTCTAGAGGGCATAGAGATATGAACTTAGAAAAAAAAACGATTTGGAAGACGTGTCAAATGGAAGGTCTTAATTAGCAATCAAATATAATATAATAATCCCAAAATAATACCACATATACAGACAAATAAAAAATCGCTTTATTGCGCGCGATTTATGCGCTAACACGTGTGACTCCGGATTTTTTATTCGTCTGTCTGTGATATCTTGTTTATACCTTTTTAGATGACTTTTTTGTCGTAGTTGGGCTAAAACCCAACTTTATACATTTTTACGAATATATTTCATACTCCCGCGATCAGTAAAGTTCGTACAAACGTCCGCGTAGGTCGCGTATTTGCGCGACTATCGCTTTTGGTTAGGACGCGAGGTTTATTATAAGTGTTTGTGTGTGTTGTTGCTGGTTTTCAAACTTAGCCAACCTGACGCTCAGAAATCGCACTTGGTACCACTAGCTAGATCAATGAGACATTTAAAAACCCTTAAATCGAATGTCTACCTACGACACAGTCCGGAGGAGCTCATAGCAAAGTGATAACAGCGGCACGGGTCGATCCATCAGTTTAGCAATGCTTTCCGGGGTTGGTCCGTGGATTTGACCATCTTTACATTCGAGACTCCTCCGTGCCTCGGAAAGCATGTTAAGCCGGTTGTCATTCGTGGATATTTGACAGTCGTTACGGGTTGTCAGAAGCCCGAAATTCTGACAACCAGTCTTACCAAGGGGTATCGTATTATCCAGTTACTGTTTTTGTCAGATAGGCAATCGCTCCATGTTAAATACTGGTTTTCAGCTGCATCCGGTTAGACTGGAAGCCGACCCCAACATAGTTGGGAAAAGCATAGACAGATTTATTTACCTACGGCACAGTTAATTTACTCGCGTTAACTTCAATAATTTTCAGAATCACACACATTAATTGCGCTACATCAGACGTGCTTCTTGAAATGAGTAATTTTATGAACCTAGACTTATCCAACCTCAGAATAATCACTTCTAAATATCTAGAACTACTAGAATCCTAGAAATGATTACTCTCCCAAGAATATTAAGTTAGGTCACGAACGTGACCTTGTTTGTTTTGAGAACAGTAAGTGAATTTACTGTATCATAAGCACACACGACGTAATATATTACGCAACATTACTCTTCTAATACGTACCTATATCGAATCTTGTATATCAGTACACACGTACCAAACTTGGTGTTAGTTCCCAGAGGTAACAAAACTCCATTATAATTCTCTGTCATTAGTAAACTTTCAGAATCAGTCTTGTATAGTTACTGGTTCCCTTTTGTTCGGCTTATTGTTCCAAATTTCGGTATTAGTTACTTCATGTTTGAGATGTGGATTACGTTATCTAAGTTCGGAGATGTGACGTCATACTCTTTGATTTACTTCAAACTATAGTACTTCCAGTAGTACAAAATACAAGTAACTAAGCGCCTTCTGAACAATAATAAGACTGTATTAGAGTTTTGTAAGTGAGTTCGTCCGGAGAAGGACTACGAACATACTTGTTTCTGCCAAGCCATGTTACTGTTTTCAACTTCGTGCGGGTGTGGTGGTAAGTATTCCAAAATCCTTGCAAATACATTACAGCTCTCAACGATGCCCCAGATCTGGGGGACTACTCTTTAAGTCCATCAACGAAGATACGGGCCCGGGCGTGGCCCCATCCGAAAGTAATTAATCCGTTTAAACAAGTGTCAAATTCAATTTTCGAAAGGGTAACAACAAACCGGGAGTAGGGACAACTGTCAAACGTGTTGGCATTCATTCTTTGTTCGGGTCCCAATCTCATCTTATGTCCGTAGGTGATACGGAGTATGGGAATCGCCCGTATATTTAGCCAGAGCTGCAGATTTCGTGCTTACGGAGTAGACTTCCTGATAAAGCAAATGTTCATAGGTGGCAGTAAGTCCTTTCCATCCGCCGCTTTGAACCGCCTACTTGATTACCAGTAGTGTAAGTACCTATATAATGTATCACTATCTGAAGTTACTTATTTGCAAGCCAAAAGAGGTGGTAACGACAATGCCGCATTAGTATCATGAGAAAAAGTCACGCCAAGGGGTCGCTCCCCAGTTGGGGGTCTGCCGAACCGCTTGCATTGTTAACCAAGAGGTGTAAGAGCTCCCCAGAGGTTTGTAGGATCCATGCGTTACATAGTGAAATGCAGGCTAAACACTTTATTGTGAATGTTATTGAGTGGATATGTCATAGCCAGATCTTAGAAATGATTTCATGAAGTGTTCGAGTATTTCATGAAATAGAACATCGACCGCTGGTCACATCATGATGTGGTCTGGCCAGACTAGGCCGTCTCTAAGAAACCATTTAATATTGGTCTAGAAACCAAATAAATTAGGCAATTTTCCAAGATAATATTAAATTCTTTAGTCTCCTTTTGACGTCTAATCATAACACAAATCAAATAGCAAACAATCTTAGACATGCTACGCAACAGGTAATAGGTATTAACTGGTTATTCCAGAATCTAGTTAAAATTCAATTTCACGTTTCAGCATCGTCTGAAACAGCCATGATTGCGATGTGTATGCAAAACTGAATATTATTATTGAAATCGGAAACTATAATGTTGATATTACTTTGGCTTACCGTTTTCTGTTAGTGAGTATATTTTCCCCAGTTCTACGTGAATCATTCAATATCAAAACCGTCTACGACCTGGATCAGGCACTTCGTGGTATGGCTGTTTTGCTGAACTGAGCCTATTTATGAATCACGTCGTGTTAGGCCAGATGGGTCGCTGCAGATTAAACTTAATCAGATTGAGCCACTCCGATATGATATCACACAATGCGACTGAGACGGCCACATCATGACGTAGTCGTGCATTTAAGGCCTCGCTTCTCATGCACGAGGCTGGGGGTTCAAATACCGGCAAGTACCAATGAGACTTTTTCAATTCATATGTAGTTCCAAGTGTATTGGATAATCGTTAAAGTGATGACATCGGTAAAGGCAAAATGTCGTGAGGACACCAGTACCCTAATTGCGTAATACACGATCAATCGGAATTTGAATCGTTTTGAAACAGATTGGTAATCCATTGAATCTTTATAAGTTCGAAACAATATTCTGCTCAACAACGTAAACAAAGAATGTTGTTGAACTGTCAAAATAAAACAGATTAGTCGTAATCGTTTACGAAAATGGGTTGCGTAATTAGATAGCTGGACTTCAATCTGCCTAGCCTTTTCCCAACTATATTGGGGTCAGCTGCCAGTCTAACCGGATGCAGCTGAAAACCAGTATTTTACATGGAGCGACTGCCTATCTGACCTCCACAACCCAGTAACTGGGTAATACGATACCCCTTGGTAAGACTGGTTGTCAGACTTTCGGGCTTCTGACGACCCGTAACGACTGTCAAAGATCCTCGAATGACAACCGGGACCAATGGCTTAACGTGCTTTCCGAGACACAGAGGAGTCTCGGTATGTAAAGATGGTCACACATCCGCAAACCAACCCCGGCAAGCGTAGCTTAACCTGATGGATCGACCCATGCGGAAGTTATTACTTAGCCACGAGCTCCTCCAATTAGATAGCTGGACTTAAAATGTTAATATAATTCTGAAATCACCATCCCCTATTGAGCAAGTGTGGTGATCAATGCTCTTGCCTTCTCTGTATGAGAAGAGGCCTGGCACAGTAATACTGCAGTGAGACAATAATAGGCTGGTGCTATTATTTCTTAGTCGTCTTTTACGATAGCAACGGTTGCGATTGGTTCGCTTATAGCTACTTAAACTGTCTTAATAATAAAACGTTCGTTTCCATATTAAGGATTTATTGACTTAGTATACATTTTCACTCTGTAATTAAATTGATCAATTCAAATGAATATTTCTCTCCCATTTTAACGATCCACTTCGTTATCTTTAAATTAATACATTAAAAACGTGTTCTGTCTGTTAGCCTCTTTATCTATTTTCTGATTACTTGGGTAAATAAACCTAAACAAATAAATCGCTTCAAAATTCATGATCTCAAAAGTTTTATTAATATTTTATCGTCTAGTTACAATATCCAAATTCTTAAATTCAATATTTACAAGAATTACGATTACTATAATACATTTTTTGTTTCTTTCACAAATCTACCTCACCAAAAATCGGGTACATCAGTACATGCATCTAAAGTGTTTACATACATTGAAGGTTCGATTTCCGCATTTGCCCATAAATCTGTATAAATAGATGTTTCTTCCATGTCTAGCTGTTTGAGCGTATGATTTGTGTTTGTAATAGCAATTGCGACATGGAAAATTCTAGTATGGTCACAACCGGCAACCTTTATTTTTCTTTCGTCTTCATCATTTTCCGTAACATTCAACGGTTTACTCGTAGGACTTCTATTATCTACTGTATTGGTTTTAATTAATAATGTGTTGTCAGTACTCATTAATTGGTATATTATCATCTATGTTAACATCATTCTGTTTAACGCTAAAACTAATCGTATTTGTACATAGGAGATCAGCGACAATAAAAATCTTAAATTAGAAGAAAGAAACAATCAAATAATCTTTACTCAAAACTTTGCACTCAAATGATTTATTTTCCATTATTTGCTTTTCAAATACGTCTGTTTCAAACTTTGGTACAAAGTTTATTTCTAAAAGCCTTAAGCTTAAAAGATCGAGCCGCCGATCTCTAAAACTTTTAGTCACGTAAGTATATCTACAATAATTTCTGAAAAGCTGTTTGTTTGAATTTATTATGACCTTTGTTTAATATTCTAACATGACCAAAAAGTTTCGCGTGCTCTTTCGTTTCAAGGCTAACTTTTTACAGAATATAAAAAAATAGATCCTACACAATTGTAAACTAGTTTGGACATTTACAAAATCTTTACATAATTTTATGTTTTTTCAACAAGTTGGAACAAATCCAAGATCACATTGAGAAAGTTACGTTATTGACATTATGGACAATCGTAGAATCTTTGACACTGGTTTTAATGATATATGACACTGGGTTTATAAATTACACTTACTAAGAAATAATTTATTTAAATATCTAAACCAGTCTTTTCTCTTAAAGTCTAAAAATCAAGCATATAGCAGAAGTATAAAATTATAAGCTCTTAGTGCTGAAATATGCGGTAAAATTCAAGTCACCATTTTGAATTTTCATTGAAAGCCAGAAACGAAAACATATTGGGTCTTCGGATTTCTAATCTACTTTACAAAGGGAAAAATATGCGTCGTGATAATATTATCACTGATTAGACCATTAAAGGAGAGATCGTTGCCAAAGGATGCGAGATAATCGGTTCTATAACCGTTACACGACCTACTTTAGAATAAGCAAGGAAATATGTTTTCGTGTAATATTTGTTATCTGTTTCTTGAACTTTTTCGTTGATTTCAGCACTACTATCATATAAAGCATCACACGGATAACTTTAATATGACTTAATGATTAAAATACACTTATTGCTAATAACGACAATACGAAAAATAGTTTTGGCAAAATCCGTATGCTGGTATTTGATTGCCAGTAACTTTCGTCTTTTGATGAGAGCATCAGAGAATCTTCACCACTTCGAACTAGCTGGCGAGGACAAGGCAAAGTTTCTACAGGCATATTTACTATTATGAGTTGATTGGCCTCAACTGGTTGCACAGTCGGTTCGAATTTGTATTGATTTGTATCTTCATACAATTCTTCATCATTGGCATCTTGTTGAAGTACCTCAGCATTCGTTTCTATCTCATACAATTGTTCCGATTTCGATGGTTTGGGGCCGTTTAGGGCCGAGTTCACATCGTTTGATGTACTTTCAACTGTTTCACCAGGAGTCATGACACATGTGACACCATCTAAAGCCATCCTTAGAGGTTCACTCTTCGTTTCATTCCTCAGAACTTGTATCCAAGATAGACGACAGTCGCAAATTAGTTTATTACCTGTAAAGAAATAATTAAATGTTATTACCAGATCTATTTTCGTCACAGAAATTTGAGAAAAAACCTATAAGATCGCACCCGAAATAAATTATTCAAATATTGCTCCAAACTCCGAGAATATTTTATCAAATGAAAATACATTTTTGAGACTAACAATGGTAGTATCCTAACCAATATTATAATTTGGAAAGTGAGTTTGTTTGTAACGCTTTCACGCTAAAACAGCTAAACGGATTTAGATGAAATTTGGCACATTGGTAGACCATGACCTGTGTTAGGACAGAGAATACTTTTTATCCCGATATTCCCACGGGATCGAAACTTATGCAGGTGGAACCGCGAGGCGCTGCTAGTAATCACAAAATATCATGGGATTAAAATTTTATACTCTAGTAAGTTTACGTTCTATGCTCGAGTGAGATTGGAGAAGGGCTGATAAATACATCTTGACTTAAAAACAACATCTGCTTGCTGCAGTCTCGTATTAGTAAAGTGAGAGTTATTGAATAATAATAATAAACATTACTGCACTTCTATGTGAAGTTATATAATTTAGATGTAGATGTTGAATAATAAGTTAGGTTAAGCAGTTATTAATATACAGGACTCATACCATATGACTTTCTATTTTGATGGGTTCCACCAGTCGTCGAACAATAATTGCAAAATATGTGTTCATTATTTTGTGAATAGTTACCAAAATAAGAAAGTTTATTTCAATATAAAACACGGATCGCGTAACCCCCTTAATGATCCAGCTACACGTGCCAATTTAATCAAAATGTTCAACTGAAACATGTTTGTTTTTAATAAAATACGCCATTGTACAATAATCGACTTATTGCTACGTTTGAGTCGATAAAGGGCGCTTTTACATTCATTAATTGTCCTTAATGTGAAGGGTGCTTTAGTAAGGGGATTAAATACAGCAGGGAATTCCCCATTGTTTGCACAAAACATAGTTATTTAACTTCCCAAGAGTTACTGTGTTCTATTTATTCGAAAATAACATGTTGCCAACAAAAATGGACTCGTAATATCATTATAATGGCAATGTAATGTCGTTATCTTGAATAATGGCATTGACAGTGATAGAATTGAATATGAATTTCCTGCTATAATCCAAATAGTGGTGTTTGAAGTTATTATAATGTAATTGCTGAGGGGAACGTAAAATAATATACACGAAAAATATTAAAGGGTCAGTACGAAAGGTTCGTGCGGACGGGTTATGGGTCGAATGCTAGTAATTATTATACTAAACCACGATATAAACCAAATATTTTGTATTCAAATATAATTTATTTATTTCGCAGTAATAACTCTTCCTTCGACAAAACAAATAAAAGGTAAAACTCACCGCTCAAATACAGCACGGCATTCTTCATTTTCAAATTTTCTAATATCGGCTTTATTGTCTCGTAAGTAAAATGTTCTATCTCATTGTTCCTCAGATCCAATAATTCAAGACCGCGCACACCTTCTAATAGCCCCTCATTAACAGACTTCAATTTATTCCCTGTCATAGATAATTTCTGTAACAGAGCAAGACCATCAAAGGCCCTTTCAGACAGGAATTTCAATTCGTTATTATCCAAAAGTAGCTCGTTAAGATTCCACAGCTCCGTGAAAGTTAAATCGCCCAACATTGACAACTTGTTGGACCGCAGATCCAATCTCGTCAGATTAGCTAAGCCCCTGAATGTGTCTCTAGTCAGCACCGTAATTGAATTAGCCTCTAGTATCAGATCGTTTAGTATGGCCAGATGTTCAAAACAACCGTCGTGCGCCAGATTGATACTGTTAAAAGACAAATCCAGATATTTGAGACTCGGCAAATCGACAAACACGTCCCTCTGCACTTCTGTTACTTTATTCTCTTTTATAGTTAGGTTTACGAGAGACGGGAGATTCGTGAACGATGAGAAGTCCAATTCGGTTATTTTGTTGTTCATCAGAGTTATTTCTTTGAGTGTGGTTATGTTTGAGAATGTTCTTTTCTCAATTTTGTTTAGTGTAGCGTAGTGTATGAAGAGCTTTTGTAGCCGTTTCATGCGATGGATCACGTGGAATGGAATGAACTTAAGTGCTCCGTCTGATCGAACGTTGAATGTTAGCCTTTCCAAATAAGGCTGAGAGTTGAAAGTGGACCATATTGGATCTGTTTCATCAATACCTCCGTTGAAAACCCAACAGTCGGCTCTGGTGGCTGTTTTAACGTCAGTGCTTTCGCAATAGCAATGTACTTTAGATTCTCTGTTTGTTATCTCGCATATGTTATCTTTTACTTGCGTTCCGTGGTACCTCCTTTCAGTTTTATCCCTGCGTTTTTCATTTAGCCGGCTTTCAGTGTAGGATATTTGCACTGAAGTCAGAGCCAAAGCTAGGAGTAAATATTGGACGACGGACTCCATGTCCCCTTCTCTTTCACTAACCTGGAACAAACAAAAAGTAAATTAAAGAGTTGCTTTGACAGCGCTGTACCGGGTTGAAATAATGTTATTTTTTTTTTTAATGTTTTAATAAAACGTTTGACTTAGAAGGTGCTTTTTAAGATCAACCGTTGCACCTCTTTCTACGTAAATAAATAACAAAATTAAAAATGTATAATACTTTCTTTTTGATATGCTCCTAAAATTATAAAGTTAAAAAAAATATAACAAATGCTTGGCGAAAACATTAAAAAAAGGCTGTTCATAATATTCTAGGCTAATAAAATACACATTTCATAGTAGCCGCCTGTTGTAAATTTACATAATCACTTAAACAGGAGGCTTTAAAACAATGACTCAGCGTTTGGCTGCCTACTTTATTACCAAAACTGATCGTAATTCATTCGCCCATTGACTTGTTGGAGTGGGTATCGGATGTATCGCCTGCACTCAGCCTAATTTGTGGGGAGGCGTTTAATGAACGCACCGGAACATGTCACGTGACTTTGAGTCATTTATGCTGCGTTCACCCTCTGTAAATTCGGTTTTTTACTATCATTTTTTGACGTAATTACTTTGATAATATGCTTTTCAATGGTAATGGCGGAGGGGAAAAAATGAAATGTAACGTATGGTTTACCGTTAGCACAACGTTTTGTATTATTTTGTTTATTTAGGATAGCTTTCATAGTAATGTGCCAGTTCCTGTGAAGTATTTGGTAAAAAATAAAGATTTTTAAAAGTCATAATTAGAATTCCTAAAATAAACTAAGTTCTAGTAATTTAGTCTTACTGTTGGTTAAAAAACAACTCAAGTGGAATTTTTTAATATTAGAATTTAAAGTAACTCATAAAAACTCCAATATTCCACAAAGATTTTTTATTACACCCATTTTCTCCAGATAAATTAACAAAACACAAAAGCATTGTCGTCAAAAGAAAATTACACATCGCGAAACTAGCTCATCAGCGTGTTTAATTAAAATCTTTTCTCTTTTTCACGCGAATGAGGCTAGTAATCAGTGTGAGCGGGACAAAAAGCGTTGTGTGCAGACTTTTTTTGTTTCTTCCAAATGGTTATTAGGGATTGAAATTTTAAGGGCATCCCTTGACGCGTTCGTGACGCTTTAATTAAAGGGATTGTTAGATCGAGATGCTAAAGTTCGGCAGTTACGTCTTTTGTTATTGTAAAAAGTTTAATATCGTGCGAAGATTCGCGAATCATGTTTGCCTTTTACTTTTTAAGCTTCTTTGTAGAAGTGAACGCCTTTGTCTTCTGAGTGCTCTCGAAGTTTTGTCTTGAAAATGTTTTCTTCATTTTGATTATAATGTTACGTTTTTTATTAAATTATACGTTTATAATCAGTAATACGTACATATAATTATGAAGGTAGTTTACATAATATGCTAGGGAGTTTTGTCTTGATTTATTTTTCTTCATTTTGATTATTATGTTTGGTTTTTATTAAATTATACGTTTATAACGAGTACTATGTACCTATATTATGAAGGTTACATAATTATATGCTAGGAATCCGTTTGTCGTACTAAAATACTAGAATTACAGAAAATAATACGCCCGACTCATGAATATATTAATGTTTGCATTGTAAAGTACCAAGAAAAATTGCTGATGGATAAATTGAATATGAATATCCACATTCTGGCTACCTCTTAAAAAAAGCATTACGAGCGGCTCATATTTCATAACGGAGAAAAAACACAATCCTTTTCACACATTTAAAGGAATCGAATTCTTGAAAATCATTACATTTTCCACGGCGCGATCGTTCGAACCGTACTAGACCGGACTTTTTTTAAATTTAATTCTGTCCGGAATAGCGCCCGCAATACCTATTTCGAGTAAAGTTGTAAAAAGATACTGTTAGAAGTCCAACGTTTCATTTTGGAACCTTTGTTTGCTTGTTTTTGTTTTATTTATACACCCTTGCGAACAAAATCTGTCTATTCTTTTTTAATAACGTCCCTCTGTTTGTTTGATTTATGTTTCGAGTATATTTACAGAGGACAGAAACAATAATACACTTAAAAACTAATAACAGTCTTTGTATACTTCGTTTGCTAGCATGGAAAATGTTTATCAATATTATTGGGTACTGGTTTTTTTGTTTCGGCTGTATACCCTATGTAAAAATTACTAGTGAAACGGATAATGTGTGGTGTTTTAAAATTATTCATATAAATTCTGAGGAAGAGAACTGAGAAGTCTCCCCCCTATGGTTTTAATATTAATATGAGCACAAAGCCAACCCGTTTTGATCAAGCGTAGTGGACAATACTCTTGCCTTCTCTGTATGAGAAGAGGCTTTTGATATGCAGTGGGACTATAATAGGCTGGCATTGTTATTATTATTTGAGTACATTAGATACACTCCGTTGATCTGTTTTCGCCATAAATAAGCGGTATCTTATCACAAAATGTAAAATTAGATTTGGAAGGAGGCTCAAGCCTGGGTTTGGAATTTGCTTATTGTTATAACAACACGATGTTTCAACAAAATTTGCGTTCAATTTTGTTGTTTTCCTTTACCGAATACCTACATTATTTACCTCGCAAACTCTCTGCCGTAAATATTTAGTCATTAATAGTGTTATCTTAATCAGTTTTGAATGGAGTGTAGCAGTTGAATTTACGCTTTAGTAAAGAAGTGTAAACTAGTTTGCTGGAAATTCGTTCAAGCGTGATTTTATTGCTTTCACGAATCATAATTATTTCATGGAATCAGTAGGTAGGTTTAGTCACTTGGCAAGAATACTAACTTGTCAAATATTTGCTCTATAAAGATCTATTATAGACTTCTTAGAAAGATAACTCAGCTAAAATTCCTAAATATATTTATGATTAGCAGACGTCTTTTTTTTTTTTTTGAGGATGGGAAATTATCAAATAACTTCTCCCGCTCTGGGTGGAGCGGGAGGGCGTGTCAGACTTTTACTGACTAAAACCCACCCGTGTTCCTTCCGTCGCCTGTGTGCCGAGGTCGCGATATCCCTTTCAGACAAACCCGCAACCCCGGCAGGCATTGGCCCTTCCGGACCCCGTCAGTTGGTGCTGACATCTCTTTGAGGCGCGCGTGGAACACAACGCGCCGTCGACCCGGGCCTGGTCCCTATCGGACGGCGAGCTACCCATTGCTCACCGTCCGCAAGCCCCCGCCTACGGTGGCGGGAAGTCGGCTCGCGACTCCCGACGCCCGGGGCGTCTCCTGCGGCGACTAGGGGCGCGAGGGGGCGCATTTTGCCTCTCCCTCGCGCGCTCCGCCTCCTCCTTCGCGAGCATTACTGCTTTGCAGAAGGAGGTGACGGCCTCCCATGCACTCTCGCTCCGGACCATGGCCTGAACCAGGGCCGGACGCGAGAGATCGCCGCCGCCGATCGCCTCCGTGAGGACACGGCGGTGCTCCGCCCAAGCTGGGCAGACCTCCACCGTATGCTCCACCGTGTCCTCCGGGCGATCCACACAGTGGTGACACCCGGGCGTTTCCTCCCGCTTTATCCTGAACAGGAACCTCCCGAAACAACCATGTCCGGTGAGGACCTGTGTCAGGCGGAAGGTGAGGACGCCGTGGCGACTCTCTAGCCACTCCTCAAAGAGGGGTCTTATCGCCACAATTGTGGCGTGCCCAATGATTAGCAGACGTCTGGGCGAACTGCTAATAAAATCGCTAAACCTTAATTTCTTATCGATTTTTATTTAAATGAACTATAGTCAGGGATTAATTGCTTAGCAAAATGACCACCATTTTAAATTTTCCGTAGTTACATGCAAATCTCAAATGTCATTCTTTGACAGTTGTTTGAAATGGGTATAGAAAGGTAAATTGACGTTGTATTTGATAAACAAAGAATTTCCCTAATCGTTCCTGTCGTGAATATTACAAGTGGTGGAAGCATCTACCAATTCTACCACATAATTAATCGGCCCACGTTGTGCGTCGATGATGATAATAACATCGTCCAAATAAACATGGTTACTAAAATCTGTAACCATTCTATGGAAACACTTTACATTTTATTCAAAATATCCGACGCCTGAAGCGTCAGTTATTTCGAGTTTAAATAATTATTCATAAAATATGACTTCATCTACATATAAATATAACAAATATGTTATATCAGTGGAATTTGACTGTATTCATTGTAGAGATCCAATATATTGGTGAACGTATTAGACTTTCTAAACTAACCATTATTTGTTATTTGATTGGTAACGTATGCGTAGTTACATTGTTTATGTTTATCAAAAGTCTCTGAAATCAAAATTTTCAGATATTTTGGGTTGGCAACATCAAATAAATGGAAAAATTTCATTAAGTCGGCTATACACCCCAATTCTGTAACACACTTTCTTTCACAACCCGATGGATTTTAAAAGAAATTCCCAATCCATTGCTTGATAAATGTTTGAAAAAATCGCATGCTCAACAATGTAAATAACGCAATGAATGTTACCGAATTGTCAAAATTAGAGGCATTGCATTTGATATTGTGTTACGCCCTTAGTTATTCCACAAATTGTATATACCTATATCGATAGTGTATGACGTTATTATTAATATAACATTACGTAGGTCAATCTCATTTGAAAAGCAGAAGAAAAACCAGATAAACTAAAATACTTTTAAAATTGAAGTTTTACAATCACACAAAGTATCTAAATTCAAGACTTGACAAACTCGTACTATTTTCTAACATTATATCCGCTTCCCGCTTCCGCTTACAAGCAGCTACCGCCTTAAGAACGTCTGCATTGAAATCAGTTATTTTAGATAAAATCAATACCTTTGATGTCCAGTCTCGGACGATACGTATATTGAAAAGCAAATATGCAGCAAATGTTACTGATTTAGATGTCCATGTCAGTGACGAAAGTAAATTAATATTGTAGGCGTTTCATTCCATTCAGTGGCTTATGAATCATTGAAACTATAAATTGAACAATCATAATGGTTAGAGCGACTGAATGAACATTAATTTTATGTTCAGTACAGTTGGGTTATATGACTAGAGAATTAATGTGGCTTTTGATGATATATTTGAATTCATGATAAGGTACATATTGGATATAGTTACGCATGATACATGATGTTTGTAAGATTAGATTTGAAAAGATTGAAATGTAGTTGAATGTTGATGTTAAAGTCTTTCAAAGTGAGCTAGGATTGCTAGGAGAGTATTATCATAAACAGGTTGTTTTATACTCTAAACAAAGTAACTGTCTCATTATAATAAACGACTTGAGAGACTCAAAACGGCTGCAAACAAAAACAATAAAGCGAAACAATCCGTAAAATTAGTTTTATTTCAATCCAAAAGCATCTACTTGAAATTATTAGATTAACCCTAAACTAATAAAAACGAATGAAACAGAAAACATTGTAAAAGAAAATGTTTGTTACGAAATTTCTCACATAATTTCGGGAGACAAGTGTGTAAAATCACTGCTTTGATCTTTGTCACGCTCGCAAAATGCGACATTAAAATAATACGAGGGAGCTACGTGCTTACTTAATGTTAAGCTCTAGTTCCATTAGGCGAGCGCCCGAACGTTCGGTCGTGAGCTTTTATCGTAGAATTTGTTTTGATAAAATATTACGTCTTTTCGGCTTTCGACGGCACCCTTGCTGTGAAATTATTGGCGATTATATTATAGCCTGTTTATGGTCAATGACTAATTCATTCTGGATTTTATTGGTTGGGTTGTAATATTTTACATGTATTTCGCTGAGATTCGAATCACCTACCTACTATACTCCATAGGTTTAGGTAGTTAAATAAAGGTAAACAAATCATAAAAAGGGTTTTTATAGTTGACACTTTCCAGATTCAAATACGATAAACCAAACTAAATTTATTTTAGAATTTTACAATAGTTTCCTCTTTTATTTATCTATGTTAAACTTTATCATTTATTCTTAAACTACTCTTCGTAGATGTTACTGCTTTAGCACAATTTTTTTGTAAGATTTATAATAATAATACAATATTTTGCAATCTGTCTATTGTAAAGAGCCCAAACTCTAAACGTCAACGAATTATAACGTTGCTAAATTGAAGAGTACAACTGTGACGTAGCACGACAACTGAAGTGACAGGTATTACGTTTAGTCGGTTACCGGACAGCTGTCTCGTCACGTGGTTTTTTGTGTTTACCTTTATTTAATTACCTAAACCTATGGAGTATAGATAATATCATTTTACCGTGCGAGAATATCGTATTAACTTTTTAGTTCTAACTCATTATTTTTAAATTGTTTTTTGTTTTCTTTAGGTAACTCTTGTTGGTAAACAGAAGTTGCAATCTAAGCACAAATGATCTTGAAATTATTAACAGTATGTAACAGGGTACTAAGCAATTTTCGTTAACTCACACTAACACCAAAAATATACATTACACAAATACAAAACGTTCACGCAGGGAAATCACAGCCTAAATTCAATTAAGAGGATTCACTGACATTACGAAAATTCACGAAAATACTCAAACACTGACATCGGGAAAATACCGGGAATACTCGAAATTCTCACAAGTACATGGTAAGCCTTATCTTTTTCTACTTAGATGGAAATCGTCTTAACCTTATAGAGTACATTAATCCTTTAAGAACATTGTCTTTTACGCCAATTCTGAGCTGATGCCGGGGGAATCGAAACGTATCCTGATAATAGGATCTTTTTAGGATTAGAATGTAATACAAATGAAGGTTTTTTTAAAGAGATTGCTAAAATATTTTATAGGTACTTTTCTTTATGTGCGATAGAAATTCATGATTAAGTTTAAAATGCTTAAAGTTCTTGAAATTGGAGTTTGAAGTGCTTTTAGAAGTCTTTATTGAGCTTATTAGTCGTTAGCCTTTTTAGGTTATATATACTAAACAGTTTATGGACCATTTATTGAATTTAAAGTGGGCGCTTAGAATTTGTAAGCAAAATTGCTCAAAATAACCATTTACATATTTTACTCCGACAAGTTAAAAAGAAACATGAACAGGCAAACAAATGCAAAACAAAAAATGTCTCAACCAAAACTCTGTAAATCCCACTGTGCATTCGCACAAATTATCACCACCTCTGCTACCTGCCTATTTATTTAAACCTACACATTTTTCAAACAACCCAAAGAGATTTTTTTCTAACACAATCCTTCAAAGGCATCACTAGGCACGTTTACCTGTCGCCTGTATAGGCATAGAATTTTACCTGCGGGTAGAATTCTTTGAGTTTTATTCAATTTCTTTAATAAGCGCACAGTGCGGTTCTGTTAAGTAATTGTGTAACGAGAACTCTAAAAGTATCTTTTGTAGTGTTTTTTCTTGTGACGAGTGTCACTTGTTTGTAGGGAGGCTGGAACCAATCAATGGTGAGGACAAGGGGATTATTTTCTTAGAAGCCAGCATGTTTCGGAATAAATAAACCTTAAGTTGTATTGTACAAATAAATCTGTTAATCCGGATCCGTAATTTAATAGTTACATGACATATTGAGGACAATAGGTGAGTTCGAATTTGCTGTACAAAGTAAAGAAGCTATACTCAGTACCAATATATACATTGCTTACTTCGAAAATGATTGATTAATGATTAATGAAATACAAGATAATGTTCAGAAAATTCGTGATATCCATGTGATGCATACTGATTTTCAAAAACAGTAAGTAGAGTACCTAGTATTATTAAAAAGTGTGAACATACAACCAGAGTTGAAGATCCGAAAAATGATGAAAGCATCACAGCAGCGTAATTCCATCCGTATACAATACTCTCTTTAATTCAAAAGCAACTTGAAAAATACTTCACGTCCGTACTCATTACATAACAGTAAAGATAGGCCATAACATTCCCCATAAAGAAGACCATAACTTAGTCGATGACGTAATCAACGAGATACAGAAGGAACCTTGACCTCTCAAAGTAGCTGTATAGTATACTAAATGGCATCTTTTATCACCGGGTGTTATAAAACAACTAGGAGATGAGCAGTCGCTAGGCGGCGAAATAGTTATTAATATAGCAAAAGTTATAACCAAAGTTAAATTTGGAGGCTGATGGAACACAAGTTATTAAAGTTGATGATATTTTTATACATAAAAAGTAAAAAGAGTCTTCTATAATGCGTCTTGGTGAGAGGATATTTAAATGACAATGATCATTAACAAAATCAGTCTCGGATAATCAAAAATGAAAGACGTAATGCATGACGAATCATTTGAATCGAAAGAGACAAAGGGCAAGCACAAAGTCTGCTACCTGCATTAGACGAATAAAAAACATGAAAGCCCCAAACAAAAGAAATTGAAGTTTCTTCTCACTAAACAATACTCTCTGAAACATAAATGAATAATGCTATCAAAAAGACAATCTTTGGTAGCAAGTATCGTCATTTTCAGTTGAAAAACTACAATGGTTTCTCCAGGAAAACCCAAAAAAATAAAGGCAGTAATAATACCTACATAGGTAAGAGCGGTAACGTCTCGTAAGTTCCTGTCAGCGACACTGGGCTATTCGTATGGGTGCAAAATGGAAACCGCCTTTAGGCAAATTTACGGCCAGGACCGCGAATGAATGGGCGCAGCTTGGTCAGGTCCGAACTATTTTGAGAAGAATTGTTTTAGGTAGGTAATAGAACTTTGGTGTTGGACTCCTTTGCTATTTTCGCTTGTTAACAGTTGATTTGACATTGCCGGAATCATTTACTCGTCATCTTAGAATTCTGAGAATTGCGTTTTTTTTTTATAATTCAGCTGTCAAGAAGTCGCAAGTTGAAAAAGGATTTTCCATACATAGCCTAAATTTTCCATATCTTAAATTATATACACGTTTGAACTCGGGAGTTCAAAGGTGTGTAGGTATAATACAAGTTTGATAGTAATAATGTTTTGTATAGTTTTATCGAGCTAAAAGCCACGTACATAGGTACTGCAATAACTTTCTGGGCTTAGCTTGGAGCATTGTATCGATATTTATAAAAAAGATAACTTTAAATTTTATACTGTAACGTGTAACAGGTGAAATAAAATCTAATGTATTTTTATAGCCTCTGAAATACAGCCATTTGGGATTCTACATAATATCAGTATGATACTGGCACATAGGTAAAATACTCTAAAAGATTTTAATTTATAAAATGCATTGATGTACTGAATTTTTCACGTTGTGAAATTAGGGTATTTTGACAGCTTTTGTGTGGCATCCAAAAACGTTCATTCATACTCGTAACTAAAAAATATAATGAAATACATTCATTTAACACAGAATAAAAAAAATACATGTATACAGCAGACAAAATATTAAAAATTAAAATCAAATAAAAGTGTCAAATGCGATGTAAGAAATTAGCAGGGGAGTGTGCCTCACGGCTGCGCCAACAAGGCCCAGTTCAGCAAAAATGCCAGACAACTATTTGACGCTGGTTTTCAACTGGACCTGTAAGTATTACCATGTGTTTAATGTAATAGAATGCAAAATGACAATGTGACCATTACCAGCTAGATTGTAATTAAAGGTCGTAGGAATCCGCTGGATGCGGGAAGCACAGAAATTAATACTAGACAGAAGACAAATTTTATTAAGAGGTATTATTTAAATTCGTCTTCTGTCTGGCGTAAATTTTTCTACTATGATTCTCCTAAACATCATCGTTATCATTTCAGCCGAAAGACGTCCACTGCTGGACATAGGCCTCCCCCAAGCACTGTCACTTAAACCAGTTCTGTGCTTCCCGCATCCAGCGGATTCCTGCGACCTTCCTTCTAAACATACTAAAGCAAATACTTATTTCAACTCAACAAGGCTTAAAAAATTCAGGACGCCACTAAGCCCAAGACCTCGGCCATTTTCTTAGTAAAATAACTAAGTACAACAATAATTTTAAATTCTACACAAAGAACTAGCTTTATCTCTGATGGATGCCGCAAAGTTAGAGCGAGTTAACTTGACGGATGACTTACTAAGTCTTATTAATTGAATTAAGTAAGTGTTGAAATAGACGAGTTGATACTTAAGACAATTAAAGCTTTAACGATTGAAGAGATAAAAACTGTTGGTCCTTTAACAGTAGATGTAATTTTAGGATATGAAACATGTTTTGAAGAAATAGTTTTGTATTTTGGAAATACAATATTTTATTCTACTTTTCAGCTATGTCGGGACTATAGGGTCTCAGACCTTCGGTAGGCTACGAGGTACCGAAGCCAACTCGTAGAGGCCCAAATAAAAACTGCTGGTCTTTTAACATTAGACGTAATTTTAGGTTATGAAACATGTTTTGAAGAAATATTTCGTTTTGTATTTTGGAAATACAATAAAATTTTATTCTACTTTTCGCATTTCTCGGAACCTCGGTCTCGGACCTTTGGTAGGCTACGAGGGGCCGAAGCCAACTCGTAAAGGCCCGTTATCTGTAATAAAGGAAATGAAGCACAAGCCGACGATTATCCCTGTATGCACTGTACAAGTGCACCCAAGGACAACCCCCGGTTGGTGTAGGACTATTCTACTTATTTTTATGAGAGTTTTAAACACATAAGACCTTTTAATTGAATGCGGCTCTAAAACTTTGGACCCGAAACGATCATTATAATAAGTTGTTTACTTCACAAATGCAAATTTTTATGAAATTATTTTTTATTTTTTATTTATGACTAGCTTTCGCTTCGGCTTCGGCTTCGCCCGCGTGGAGCTCGGAAATTATCCCACAAGAACGTACTACCGGAATAAACAGTATCCTATATATTAATCCAGGTTATAAACTATCTGTGTGCCAAATTTCATCCAAATCCGATCTGCCATTTTTGCGTGATTGAGTAACAAACATCCAAACATACATACTATCACATTTATAATTAATATTAGTAGGATAGTAGGGTTAATTAAGATAGCTCATTAGTTTCATTCAGTTAAAAATGTTCAAACCAAAATCAATCAATTCAATAGTTTATAGTTTCAATTCATTAAACGTTTTTATTGAAATGTTATATGATGTTCTTGATTTTTATTATAATCAGTTATTCTTTAGATCCCACGATAAAACAGACATAGAACAATTTTCAAAATCACCAATTTGCCCTTATACATTATTCAATTATTAATTTTCTTCAATAGGTACGTATATTTTATCATCCCACCATCTTGTTGAATGTTAATAAGCTAAGAAAAGAACTTCTAACAGATTTCTCTCTTTGTTTCGAAATTATTAAATAACTTTAAAATGTAGTAAACACGCCTACATCAACATTGGTATATCGGCAATAGAAAACTTATAACAACTTCAATAAACTTTTGCTTAGCGAGTTCAATTCATTATGTAATGGCAAACTTTTATAAGAATTATTTTATTTTTCAAAAATCAATAGGCGACGGCGGTGAAACTTTCAGCCGATCAGCATTAATTATTACCCTTAGAACGGTAATTTTCAACTTGTACCTGCAAGTTATTAATGAAGTATTTAATGTCTACAAAACCTTTTGAAGCTTGATAGAACATAATATATTTAAAATTGTTAAAATATAGACATAGTCATTCTATTGTTAAATTGGAATTGTACGGTAAACTGAAACTTTGATTGAAATAAAACACGGGCTAATAAAGCTGTTTTATATTTTAAAACGGTTTTATTTTAGTTTTGTTCTTCATTTAAAAACCGTTTGACAATTAATTTAAAAACAATTAATTAAAGAACGTTTTCAAATTCAGAATTCCAATTTCGATTTGCCATAAATTGTCTTGTATCTGTGTAAAATTGTAGCAAACATTGTGATTGCTCGTACATCACAGTACAAAGTTTGAAATATATCTCAGTTCTCAGGCCATCCGTCATCAAGCCATTGTATCTCGTATAGAGAAATAATTCATCACTGTAAAGGAAATTTGACAGCCGCATTAAAACAAAGGACTTTGGTCCTTATTCATTTGGTGTTAGAGTTGTTATCTCGAATTGTGTTTTTATGACCCTATTGGAGTTGTAGTGAGGGTCTTCATCAGAGGAGACGGAACTCGATTGAAGCTTCCACTCTTCGTTTTATGTGCTGTTTGCCAGTTTTATTTCTAAAAGCTAGGATGGCAAATGGCGGAATAAAGACACAATACATGTTTTAACTCACAACAGTCGTGAAACAGAGGAAATAATTAATTGGGTTTATATTTATGTGTTTTGGGACTGTGTTTTGTCTACAAACATGACTTTTTCGTAAAAGTAGTTTTAATTTATGTCAGTATGAGTAAAAATCTAAATATAATTATGTAAAATGTAACAGCATTTTTCTTGTAGTAGAAAACAGAACGATATATTACTTTGAACATCATCCTCCGAAATTAGATGTAGAACAACTGGGAATTATGATAATTATAATTGACTGCCCCGTTGGTCTGGTGGTGGCAACCGCTATTGCTGAGCATAAGGTCCAGGGTTCGATTCTCGGGACGGGCTAAGTGAATAACACTTTTGGGTTTTACCATCTGGAATTTTTCAGTAGCAGCCAGGAGTCTGGATTAGTGCCCGGTTGATGGCAATAGGCTCGCCCCCTATTACATGGGACTTAAACATAACTGGCGAAATGTGGATGTACTATAGGTACACCTCTGCCTACCACCTCACCCTTCGAGGAATAGAGGCGTGATATTATATTATGATAATGATGTACTTTTAAGCAAAACCAAACTTCGAATTACCAAACTTGGCTAGCCACTTCTTTTCTATACGAAACCTTCATTTTCAACGCTTAACTTGATTCAAAAGAAAAATGCGAAACGGTGCTTAGTTCTTATCACTTTCTCATCGGCACTGAAATAAGAATAAATCGTCCGAAATAAATATTTCAATTAATTCAGATTAAAATGCTAATGCTGCAAAGCGTTGAAAAATATTGCCCTCATTAGATACCGCTCTTGTAACGTCTATTTACGCAAGGTTTAGTCTGCAAAATGGTCCAGGAACCAATCTGGTACCCAAGGCGTAAGTTTACAGCGATAAAAATTACATAAATATCAAAATATATATTTGGTCGACAAACTGGCCGTTGCTACCCTACTAGATACCAGAGCAGGCCACTCTCATAATATTTATCATATTTATCCTTTATGTAATTAAATATTCACACATAAATAATATTTACAATACTAACTTTAATATTAATAATATTATATAATATTATAAATGCAAAAGAGAGTTTATTTGTTTGAAACGCTTTCACGCTAAAACGGCTTGACGGATTAAGATGATATTTTGCACATGAGTAGACCATGACCTGGGTTAGGAAACAGGATACTTTTTATCCTGATATTCCCACAGGATCGAGACTTATGCGGGTGGAACAACAGGGTGCAGATAATAATAATAATGTATTTATTTCCAAGTATATGGTATTTTGAGATCTTACACTAATAATGTTCCACATATACTACCATTGCTGGCGTAGAAATATAAAAAAAAATATAAAAGTTAAGCACATTCAAATCATCACTAAATTAATTAAAATGTCATAAAGTAAAATAAAAATTAATTTGTTATGTCCAAAATACAAGTTCTAAAGTCAAAGTAATACAGTGATATTAAGATTAGGTAATTGTAATGTCAGAAAATATAATTAAAATGTCAAAATAAACAATGTTATGTCCAAAATATAAGCTCTATAGTAAAGTAATAAGTAATTATAGATATTATGCCAAAATACTAATAACAAAGAATATTCCTTACAATTTCAAAAATTATGATTTAAAAATTCATTAACTGAATAAAAGCACATCTCTAATAGCCAAACAAACATTTTACATTTAAATTTATCTATTGGTAACATTCTGAACGCAGATGGTAATTTATTATAAATTTTGATCGTCATACAACTTGCATTTCTACTATAGAGATGCAGTCTCTGAGGAGGAACTAACAGTTTGCCAGCATTTTTTTTATTCAATCTTTCCGAGACTTGTTCATTCAATGAAAATAAATGAGGGTATTTTTTAACAAATAAACAAACCTCAAAAATATACAGACACGGGAGTGGGAGAATTTTTAATTCTTTAAATAATGGTCTGCAATGGTCTAAATATTCTGCTCCACTCATGGCTCGGATACACTTTTTTTGTACTTTAAACGCTCTGTCCACGTCCACTGAATTACCCCATATAACTAGACCGTAACGTAATACTGATGAAACATAACCATGATATGCATTTAGGACTGTTCTTTTACTGGACACTAGTCTCAACTTGCGAAGAGCATATACAAACTTATCAAGCTTACTGCATACTCTTTCTACATGTTCCTTCCAATTCAGTTTGTTGTCAATTATTATACCCAAAAATAAAGCCGATGGTTCTGGTTGTAAAATTGTAGTGTCATGTCGAATTATTGTTGGTGTAGCTGACAAGTTGCTTGTTTGAAATTGTACTACTTTGGTTTTATTAATATTAACATGAAGATTATTGTCCGCTAACCAGTTTATTACATTAATTAATTCAATATTAGTGTCAATTTCAATGTCAGTTTGGTTGGAACATTTTATCGTCAATGTTGTATCGTCAGCAAATTGAATACATTCACATTTTAGGCATTTTATGAGGTCATTTATATATAATAAAAATAGTGGCGGACCTAGTATGCTTCCCTGTGGAACGCCAGAAGGATTAATTTTTAATTCTGAGCAATATGTTTTACTAGTATTTTTTTCTACTCTAGAAATAACAGTTCTCTGTTGGCGATCAGACAAATAGCTTTTAAGCCAATCGTGCGCCTTGCCTCTTATTCCATACTTTTCCAGTTTGTGGAGTAGTCGTTTATGTGAGACATAATCAAATGCCTTGCTCATGTCTAGGAATACCGACAATGCAGACATTTTTTTATTAAGAGCCTCAGTGATTAATCTCACTAAGGAGAAACAGGCTAGAGTTGTTGAACAGTTTTTTCTAAAGCCAAACTGAGTCTCCACAATCAAGTTATATTTAGTTACAAAGCTATTAATTTTGTCATGCATTGCTTTTTCAAAAATTTTAGCAAAGATTGGAATCAGTGTGATGGGCCTATAATTACCCATATCAGAACAGTTACCCTTTTTGTATAATGGTTTAATTATAGACTCTTTAAGTTTCGTTGGGAAAATACCTTCTTCAAATGAGAGATTTATTAGGTAAGCAAGTGGGGATGCTATAATTTTTGCACTTAATTTAATTATTGTAGTGGTTACTTCGTCATGTCCAGTAGAATTGGTGTTATTTAATGAATTAATTAATTTAATAATGTCAATTTCATTTACAGGAGTCAAAAATAAAGTATTTGGGTTATTGTCAATGTCAATGTTATTTACGTTATAATTATTATTGTTAGATTTTTGTGTCAGTTCGATAAAATAGTCATTAAATTGGTTACATATGGCATAAGGATCAGTAATTTTTTTTTCACAGATTTTTAATTCATGTAAGTAGTTGTTGTTATTTGGTTTGTTTGAGTTATTTTTTATGATTGACCATGCCGCTTTACATTTATTTTTAGCATTATTTAAAAAAATGTTATTGTTTATCTGCTGTGATTTTGATATGCATTTTTTTAAGATCTTAGTGTAATTGCGGTATTTTTTCTTGTGGTAGCCTTTACTTATAGCATCGTGTTGATATGCGTAATATAAAGCTCTCTTCTTTATACATGATATTTTTAAACCTCTACTAAGCCATTTGTTTTTAATAGGCTTATTGGTCTTTTTGATGAGTATTTCAGGAAAACACAATTTATAAAAGAGCGTGAACAAGTCGTGGAATATATTAAATGCTTTATTGCAGTCTGTCTCCTCGTACATTTCACTAAAACTTAAGGCTGCTAAACAATCTAAAAACTTTGTTATGTTGCTCTTGTCGTAATCTCTTTTCGTTTCATACCAGAATTGTATAGTTTTTGATTTATTATTATTATTCATCTCTTGAACGTAAAAAGTTAACGATTGTCCGGTATCGTGATCGGAGAGAGCTAGATTATGTATACTGCATTTCATGCCAAGTGTGGGAACATTACTAGCGATTTGATCTATGCTAGTATTTTTTCTAGTAGGCATCTTAACATGTAGTGATATATTATAATTGTTAAGTATTGATATTAGTTCTTTTGAATATTTGTTATCTTTTAATATATCTATGTTCCAATCTCCGCATAAAATAATATTTTTTTTAACTTTGCGGGTTATATTGCGTAATAATAATTCAAGATTTAAAAAAAATAAAAACACATCGGAATCTGGAATTCTATAAATGCACACTATAATTAAATTATGGCTCAATATTTCAATACCACAGCATTCGAAGCAAAATTCGATGGCCATTTCAGCAGTTATCGGTAACGGATTAGAAATTAGACCTTTTTTCACTAAAATACATGTTCCACCGCGTTTCTTACTTTGTCTTGTGTAACTAGCAGCTAAGTTGTAGTGTGTAAGAGCCAGATTACTTTCATGACCTGATTTTATAAAAGTTTCGCTCAAACAAATAAAATCTATATCGCCAATCTGATTTGCCAAGTCGGTAATTGTGATCTCAAATACATCAATTTTATTTAAGATCCCAGCTATGTTTTGATGTAATAGTATAAATTTTTGTTTTTCCATTGAATTTTCCCTACTACCAGCAACCTTTTTATGTAATGGGACGAAAAATAGTTTTTTGGGTATTTTTTGGTGATTTTGGAGAGTCACAGTAACAGTTGTAGTCATACTCACTTGGATAGGTCTCAATATCAATGAGTACGCGACGGAATATATTTTCATAAATGCGTTTTTGCCCGAGCCTGTTAAGTTTGCCCGTGTTATATGAGAATGTTTCATCAGATAGGTCAAAATTACTGTCAAAAAAATAAGCAAAATTATGATTTTCTATGTCCATATGAAGTAATCTATTAAACATTTCTACTTTATAATTGTGTATCAGAGCCCCTTGTACATAAGTCGGGCAGCATATAATAACATTAGTATTAGTTACAGTTTTAAGAGATTCTCTAATGAACCTGACCATTTCAATTGGTTCCTCGGTGCGTTTAAAATCTTGCTCGCCAATCATAATAATACAGTAGTCGTCTAAACTATAATTCTGTAATTTATTACCTATATTAGAAATAATGTCTTTTACACTACTATTACGTGACAAGTAATGACAAAATTCAAAGTGTCGCCCGAAAGTGTCTTCCAATATTTCCAGTGTCCCTCTGTGGTTACAGTTACTGAGAACGCACAGCTTTCTTTTATTCCTACTGCCTTTTGTTGTCACTCGACGATCTTGTAGTGTCTTCTTGTATTTATTAATCTCGTTTTCGGCGTAATTGCTATATTCCGCAGATACAGATGTTTCGGTCTGCGTTTGCTTATCGGCGTATATGGGTACAGACACTGATCTAGGCGATTTATCAGAAATAGCTGTCTCTAATAATATATTTGAGCTCTCAATGCAGTCTCTTTCATTGTTGCTGGATGACTGTTCTTGGACTAATGACACAACACGTTGACTATCCGTAATAGAACGTCTATTTCTTTTTCTCGCAGATAATAATTTCTGTCTTTGCGACTGTGTAGGACTGGTACAAAGATCTTTCAGTGTATTAATATAAATTTGCTGTCGTAATATTGTTTCTTTGAGTTCGTTGTTATCGCATATCACCTTATCCAATTCATTTTGTGTTAGTTCAAACTGTTCTTTTAGTTGTTGTATTTCAACCTTCATTTCGTCAAATTCATTTTTGCTTATACCCCCCGTTGATAGATCAAGACTTCTGTGTATGTCCGAATTTGTTTTGTCCAGGGATGAATCATTGCTCAACGAATCTATTGACTTAGATCTAAACAGTTGCTTACGTCGTCGTAATGTAACGTTGTGGTTTATTTCCATAGACATATTTATGAAACTATACCAGACAACTTACAAAAAGAATCACGCGCCGTGGGGATCGAACTTAGGCCACACCGTTCGCTGAGGTGTAGATGTAATACTGACAGAGCTATTCTCACAGTTACAATATCAGACGAAATAATGCAACTCAATGTAGATTCCAGATTTTTGAATTAACTAGTGGCGGTTAATATGACTCATGTATTGAAAAATTTTGCACTGTTTCTTTGTTCACTTGAGTATCGAAAGTAACACTTATTTAGGATTATTCTTTCACTTTTTAATGTGGGTTAAAAGGTTATTGTTACTCGTAATGTATTCCTTGTAGATAAGCACTTTATTCACTTTTGTTGTACTTGTTTACTACTCCTTTGTTGTCACTGTTATAAAGTTATATGTCTTCACTTTTTTTTCTTGGTTATGGTCTCAGTTATAGGTTACACTTAATTTTACTCTTTAGTACTTGGAATATGTCAAAAAAAAGTATTAGAACTATTTTTAATATTTTATTATACGGAACTTCGCAGGGATCGAACTCACGACTTGGCGCGCGCGCGATTTTTTTCAGATAGTATCCAATAATACTACACTTTACACACATAGGTATCTATTATATATATTATTAGCACAATTATTTATGGACGTAAATTTAATCACAGTAATTTATTTATTTAAACTTGTCGCATACAATAAGGTACAAACGCGGACTTAATGCCTTAGGCATTCTCTGCTAGTCAACCAAGGGTGGTGAAGAGATAAGATGGCAGGTGCTCCGATTTAGAGGAGATAATAATAATAATAAATATTAAAAAGACAACAATAAATTATAAATTAAATAGGTACACAAGTACATAATATAGTTTATAAATAATAATAAACTCGTAGTCCAATATCTTTGTTTCCATATCCTGCAATAGTCCTACACCAACCGGGGGTTGTCCTTGGGTGCACTTGCATAGTGCATACAGGGATAATCGTCGGTTGGTGCCTCATTTCATTAAAACGCCTAACGGGGCTCTGCGAGTTGGCTTTGGCCCCTCGTACGCTTTGTAAAGGTCCGGGACCCCAGGGTCCCGAGAAATGTCAAAGACCAAATAGTGCATAATCAGTTGGTCGAAGTCGATAATCGATAGTTAACACCATGACTCAAGGCTCTCGCAGACAAACGCGACGCGACGCCGCGCCGCGACTATGGTTGAAAAATTTCCGTGAATTCATAGAAATTGTTCCATCAGAGTCGCGTTACGCCGTCCTTTACAAGGTGGTCTACTCTAGTACAAGGGGGTCTAAGAAGTTTAGGGCGCTTCCCACTCCGTCTCACTTGCGGACCTACCGTAAGTGAGACGAGGTACGTAGCGCCCGTAACTTCGAACGAAACTACGGGTTTCGCTTAGGGAGTAGACCCCCTGCATTGGTAGCGTTTTTTATCAAAGGTGCAGTAGGTATACGTAAACTATGAACATTCAAGCAAGTGGAATAAAGTCTGGTCAGGAGCACAACACTCTCTGTGAAAGAACTCAGGTAATCCTAAACTACAAGTAAACTAAACAAGACATCTCCCTAACAAACGCAAACAAAGAAATCCAAATAAAAGCACAAACGGATCCTATACCCACCGCGTGTACCTCGGACCACACCTCGGGGTTTACCGCCTCCCCGAAGCCTCGCGAACTAATAAACGAGTGACACTAATTGGTGTTGAGCTTCCCCGTCTTTGTGGACGACCACTCACAATGAAAATTCTTTAAAAAAATCTCTCGAAATACCTCTCTGCCGTATTTCTTCCGCCATTTATTAAAGGCCAGAATATTACACGTAAAAAGCCTGTCTTAACATTTTTTTTTGTAAAGAAATTCGCGATGAGACCAATTTCATCCAGTGAATGGGAGTAATTGACATTTTTTTTCTGTGCCGTTATGTCTTTGTGTATCTATATTGGATTAGGTCCGTCGAAGTACTATCCCAGTAAGTATCTTAAGGCTGTCTGAAACTTCATGAATCTTTGAAAATGTATTTATTTTTCTAAAGGTAAACAACTACGCAATTCCCAACTAGGTAACAAGAAATTACTAAAAGCAATAGTAATAATACAACTTCATGGTAAGGGACTTTGAAGATTATCTTAGATGAAGACTGAATAAGTAAGTAAGCTCCTTGAGAACTCCTATACAAAAGAAAGTAACGGTATATTTATCTTCTATTAATTATTCTGTGATTTAAGTGTTCCAATATAATTCAATGCGAAAGTAAGTGCTTCTTATGTTGGCTATGTTGCCACGGGCCTATATTTTAACCCCGAGAGATGAATGGATTGTAAATGTGAAGTCACGATTACAGCAAAATTAATATGTAGGAGCCCTTGTGATGGAGCTCGACCAGTGAAATACTTCTATCATACACTGCAGCCACGCGTTGCTGTTTGAGAGTTTTCATCAAATTTCACGCCATCAATTGGCGCCACTATGATAAGAAGTCTTCCATTCAGAAAATTAATATAATGAGTAGTTATATTGATGACGTTCATGATTCGTTTCATTCATTCGTTCATCATTCAGTCACGACTAAAGAAAATATAGGCGCTTTGATACTTTTGACAGGTGCCCGGACCTGACGTCTCAGTGCTGCCACATTGTAAATGTCATTTCAGAAAACCGTCATTAATATAGAGACCGGTGCAGTTACAGTAATTTCAGGGGTTGGGTTGTGTTACCGCACCTGAAAACCAGGCCATCACATCATCTAATGAGCGTAGGTATAACCTTTTTAGTTTGGTATTAAGAAACAGAAGTAGATACGTATGGAAATCATTCCCGTTTCAAATAACACTAGACGACACCTAAATGTTATGTCAAAATATTTTACTGTACAAAAACAGTTCGCGTATTTTATATGAAATCGTAAAGTACATGAAACAGACAGTGAAAACAAGCATGATATACACCATATAAATATCAAACACTGAGTATGACACCCCAATCTAACTGGATATAACTCGAAATAAGCTACGGCTCGTCATACACGATTGTCCATGATGAATCAGGATTAATATCGATTGACAGATAATCCCTATGTCCTGTGTCACTGAATGGAGCAATGGACTCGTAAAGAGGCACCGTCAACCATTTTGAAATGGACTCAATGATATAGGCAAAGCTTTATTAAGTTTGTGACTTTGAAGCTCATAAACAGAGTGATTAGATTCTATAAAGTACAGACGTTCTTTCAATTAGACATCATACCTTATAAAGCAGTAGATATTTTTGTTTTTTTTATAGTTTTGGATGTATATTATTGTATTTTTATAGTTTCATTCGAGTACAAAAAATTGTGAAATTGACACATACTGGACTTAGGCGTACATGCGATAATTGTATTTCAGTTTGAGTAAAATGTATTCATAAACGCATTATCTATATCAAATGATTTTATGAAGACAACGTTGACAATCCTACTATCCTTCTAATATTATAAATATAAAAGTTTGTATGTTCGGATGTTTGTTACTCAATCACGCAAAAACAGCTGAACGGATTTGGACGAAATTTCGCACACAGATAGTTTATAACCTGGATTAACATACAGGTTACTTTTTATCCCGGTAGTACGTTCCCGTGGGATATAAAATTTCCAACCTCCACGCGGGCGAAGCTAAGGGCGAAAGCTAGTCTTTACATAAAATACAATCGTAACGGAGTCAAAACTTTACATTGAAATTTTTTGAAAAAAAAGTATTTTCTACGAGGTTGCAAACGATTCTTATGCCAAAAATATACAGTTTTTCGAATTTTGCCTGTTAGTTTGAATGTATCACGCAAATACCGGGTAAAGGTATTCTCTATAAAGTCTGGTCAGTCTGTTGGATATAAATTATCACGCTATTTGCGTGCATGTTCGTATTCGTCTAGAGTTTACCGCAAATTGCTTAGCAGTCAATCATGATATACAAGGTGGATTTTTGAGACAGAGCGATCAGGGGCTGTATCTATTTTGGCTGCTGAGACCGAAACTACAAACGTAGTAAATAGGAAAGTTTTATAAAAATGTAGCTGTTTAGTATATTGTGGAGTCTTACGACTCCCATGCGAACAAAGAGTAACTAGTAGTATAATATACCCACTATATATTATATTAAAGCAAAACAAAAACATTATGTCCATACAAGTTGTAATTGAAAAACAAATATTATATTTTGAGACTACTTAATAACCCGCTTCCTAATGAAACCCATTCGTAACTTCGCCTCACATCATCTACTGACCGAATCTCTACCAACTCAAGTCCTCATTTTCATTACATATAATCATGTCCTAAGTTATTTGCATCCACATTATTGACCCATCGCATTTGACTCTGGAAATTGCAATCTTTGTAGCTGACTGTTAAAGCCATTATTACAATTGACATCCAGACAGACTGCGGTACAGCTAGATACGTATCCGTAATGGCTTTAGGACTAAGAATAGACTTAGTGACTGGTTCCGATGCAGGATGGACGGACAGCCAAACAATAGGCTTGGCATATATAGCCACTTATACACGTATATAGTTATAGCTTTGGGTTTAGACTGCAATACTGCCCAGTATAAGCCGAAAGGCGTTATCTCTGAATACGGCCTTTTAGTTTTTTTTTATACCATTCAATAGCTATAACAATTTCACATCTAATGGTATAAGCCAAATAGCGCTATCTAACTTAAAACATAAAAAAAACCAGTATGAAGTTATTTTTTTTCCTAATGTTTCCTTAAATGATAATTTACAAAAAGTCAATTTTCTCAAAACTTACTCCGATTGAGATAGCGCCTTTCGGCTTAGTAGGTCAGAATAGGAGCTAAAGTTACATGTAGACCTATTATTAGTTAAAAGGAATTGAATGAATATAAAATATCAAATCGTCAGTTTTGATGTTAATATTTTTGTGAACTTTAAATAGACTTGGTGACTGGTTCCGGTGCAGGGTGAACGGACAGCCAAACATATACATATACTTATACTCATATAAGTACCTAATATGTATATGCACTTATATATAGCTTCAGGTTTAGACTACCTTCAGTGGCTAGTGCTATTTAAGGAATTGAATTGATAGAAAAGATGAAAGAAATCGACAATGTTTTCGTCTTAGCACTTTAGAAATACTTGGTCCGATACAGGTCTAACGGACACCCAAACATTAGATTTGGTATATATACATATAGCAAGTAATAATATAATAGTAAATATATATGCACGAATTAAGAATCAAAATGAAACGAAGCTTTAGGTTCAGACTGGTGAACAAGGTTTGTATATGGAATTGCATCAATAAAATATTAATAATATGAAAGGGTCGGTTTTGCAGTAAATAATTTTGTTACTAAGAAACAAAACAAATAATTTCATTTTAGAATAATGTTAAAAGTTCTACAAGAAATTTAAAAAAATGTATATATGTATATACTCAAACGTTCTTGATGAATTTATTATTGAGGACACAAACAGAATAAATAATGATTGCTTGAAATTAAAACAACTCGACGCGCTTTCTTCTTTTTTACAAGAAAGACATAAATAACAAGCAAATACAATTACATTTTTTGACTAAAGCTGAATAAAAAAGTGTAAAAATGATATAATAATATTTTAGGATTGTGGAATGTAGGCAAGGGTCAAGGACTGAGTTTAAATAAATGATTCTACCTCAATTTTTTCAGAACAGAATTTAACATAGCAAACGAAAAGCTAACAAAAAAACAGGTAAAATAAAGAAATTCTCACCTCTGAAAATCCCAACACGTTCCAACCACTTCACACAAACCCACAGAATAAATACTTGAAAAAAAAAGGATCAAGTTCGGACAACGATGCGACGAATTCGTAAAGTTGAAGTCACTAGGGGAGCGAACGCGCGTGCTTCCCTTATCGGGTGCGAGATGACAACTGGGCTGAACGACGCGGGGCGTGGACTCCCAAAACTAGAGGGGAGTAGACGCGTTTAGGGGCTGTAATGGACAGCCAAGGTAATGTAAATAATTTAGGGTGAACTCCAGACAGATAAGAGGATTTGCTATGATTTTCTGAATATGACGAAATAACATGCCTAATACCCTTCCCCAATAAAGGTTTCGTGAAATCTTAGCAAGTAGGTTTAGAGATAATGTTATTTTTTTCGTTGCCTCTTTCAGAAAGGTTTATATTTATCGAGTTTTAAAATTTTTGGGTTGATAACAGCTTTGGATTTTTTAATAGCAAACCTGTGTATTACGTTCAGCTGTTATAGAATGTATTTGTTCTAGATACTTATTGAGCCCTACCGTCAAAGATTACATCGATATCAACTATCGATCGAATCTTATTTTGAGGAGAACAATCAGATCCTTCAATTCCCATCAAATAAATGATTCTCAACCAAGATCTTAGCCACGATTTATTTACTGCCCGTAAGAAGAAACACGGCACAAATAATTAAGTTGCTCATCTCGGGTCCTAAGTAAACAAATCAGTTCATATATGCTTAAGGCCTGCTGACCGGCAAATTAGCTGAGAAACATGTTCCAGTGTTTGCTGGGAAAATACTGGGTAATATATCTTGGAGGCCGCATGATTAGTGAGGTTTATTAGTGACTATACTTTCGACTACCGGTACTAATGATGTCCCTTGGGACCTACGGAGCGCTCCGGTAGGATTCTGTACCTGGCAAGAATACCTTTGGACATCGGCTTACTCTTCGATTCGGTGGGATGACAGCTGCAGAGTATTATACGCTTATTTTTAAACCGATGTAACTGTCAGAGAGAACAAAGTCTCAGTCAAAAGTAAGAATTTGATTTATTTGCTACACGATGTCAAGTTCTTTAAAGTGCTATTCTGTAAAAATCTCATCTTTCTTTATCTTAATCTCTCTCGTCTTTCTTCATTTTCGTGTGGTTAGTGAATAGTGACTAACCTGGTGTCAGAGTTTTTATGCCGCCCATGGGTCTCTGACTTAGCTTCACATGCCGTCGAGAAATATCTCTCAAGATGTTTTTCTTCACCGTTTTTTAAGCAAGTGATAATTCTAAAAACGGTGTATACGGTCACACCACTAGGCTATCACTGCTAAATCTCATCGTGAAAACTTAAGTGAAGTGAGCAGTCAATCCTGGTGGGGTGACAGTTTACTTCAAGCTCACTTCACCGAAGTTTTCACGAGGAGATATTTACTCAATATATAGGCTATAATAGTAAGTTGAATAGTTAATAAATTGGTCAACTCATTAAGAAGATGAGTAGCCAGAGTAGCATCGTCTTTTTCTCTGCTATTACCTCAAAACCAGGATTAATCAATAATCCATCTTCTTTCTTTCTTTTTCCTGTAGTCAGTGACCAGGAAAAAGAAATCACTTCTTGGAAATTATTCATGGCTTCTAATTTGGCTTCACATGCCATCGAGAAATATCTCTCAGGCATGCCGGTTTCCTCACGATATTTTTCTTCACCGTTTTTGAAGCAAGGGATTATTAATAATGAATAATAATCCATTTGATAAGCGTGGATGTTTAAGATAGGTATATTATTAATGATAAATATGACGATACAACCAAGTAACCAATTAAATTAGCCAAACTACAAAACCACTTTCTCTAATAACATTACTACATGACTAAACAGCGTAGTAAAAATTCAATACAATATCCTTTCGGTACAGAATTAATCAAATAATGCCATGTTTGCTATCAGGCGGGCGTATAGATTGTTTAATAACATTATTGAAGGCAGGTGGCGTTTGTGACTCATCCGTTTATGACGGCGTCGTAGGGTTGGCTCGTGACGTCCTGCATGAGTCTTTATTTCAAGCATTTTGTTAACCTGTATTGGATTTAGCGAAAAACTATATTTTCGTAAAGCTGAGCCTAAGAGGCTGTCTGGCCGTGTGTGTCTGGATTGAGGAGCCAATCTCATATCGGAACGAGGGTACTACCAATATTTAGTAGTAAATTAGCCGATTTTGTAGGGTGGATCCTGGAATTTGTAGTAAAACCCTTAAAAAGTTATACGACGTTAAAGGTGGCTCCTCAATCCTGACGTCTGGATTGAGGAGCCACCTTAGAACTCGAAAACTAGCCAACGGATATTTTTGAAAATTTTGTAGGATTTAGTAGTACTTTTGCGTAATCTCTACAAAAAAAATGGGGTTTGTACGGTCGATTTTGAGATAGCTACAACGTTTTGATTTTTCATAAAAAACCATAAATTTCACCGCGCTGTATCTCGGAAAGTTATCAACCAATTACAACAGATTTTTTGTATGATTTAGTAGTAAATGTGCTCGAATTTGTACAATAAAAATAAAATGGAAAAGCTATATAATTTCGGTAACACAACACATTTTATGTGGCTCCTCAATCCTGACGGTCTATAGAAATGATATGTACGTAGCTACTAAAGTAGTTGATCAAATCGGATAACAATAACACCAATATTTAGTAGAAATTTCTACTAAATATTGGCGTAATCCAACATCCTGCGCATTCAGTATTTCAAAAGATATTAATAAAATAAACATTCCTTAACAAATTAGTGAATAGGGTGACCATAAATAATTCAAACTATGATCATAAACAGAGTTTTACTTACACATGAATAATTCTTCACCAATCAGTACTTAAATTATGAACACAATATTAACACCAAGAATAAAAAATAAAAATAAACTAAAAGAGCAATATCCCATAGAATAAACAAACACCAAGAATAACAAAAGAAATCACAAAGAATTTTCAGCATCAGCACTAACTCCGAGCGACGACGCTCTAAAGAGATTCCAGCCCAAACTATAACATATCCACTGCCAACCGGCACTTTTTCCTCAAAACAAGCTGGAATAAAGTCTACCCCTGGCCGTCTGTAGACTCTTCGCCGCCCGTCACTTGCACACAGCATAAATCTGGGTTCGTCAGAAAACATTACTCTTGCCCATTCTTCGTCTCCCCATTGTGCGTGTTCGCGGGCGTAACGTAATCTTGCTACCCGATATTCCCTTAAAATTTTGGACCATTTGCGGGTCTATGCCCCCCCCCCAACCTTAAATTTTGCCATATGTAATATGAAAATATTTTGGTAATTTTGTACTATTGCGAATTTTGGTTTCATAATCGTCATAGCAAAAAAACTGACTATCCATAATGTAGTGACATTTATGCCCATGCCAATTTCACTGAGTGCTGGAATAAATTCTATAGCTCCAATGAGAGAGTATGTTATACCTTTAACTATAATGTGATGCGGATGATGATGTATATCTTCTAAAATAAATTTGTCACTGCCATTTAAATCAAACGACACAATATTGGATGGCACATAATTGTGAAGAAATTCAAGATGGAATTCCCAATTCAAATTATCTTATGTTTTGTGCAATTATCTGCCCGGTATCCATATATGATCAAAAAGTAAATGAAAAAAAACAACAACCCGACTGCGTAAAAAATGAACTTGAATGAAAGGAGGCAATAGGTTTTTATTAAAAAGATGTTTCCGACTGCATGAGATTGTACATAGTATTAAGTGGGATTGGAGTCAGAAATAGGTCATCTTGTTTCCATCTTTTTTTGGTATTTTGTTTAGATTTTTTTAAATTTACTTTTTATATAAAAATTTTTAGTTATTTTATCATTTTTAAAATTACTTTTAATCATATAATTTGTTTATATTTTGTAATCAGCTGTTAAAGCCCTTCATTTTGAAACCCTACTCGATAGGCTTTGAGAGTTTTTTTTTACATTGACAAACATTCAGTGTTACTCACGCAATAAAGAATAATCTAACGACATATCATTCATGTAAATCGGTTCAGCCGTTTAGTAGTTACGAGGGAACATAGGGACGGACATACATAGATAAAAATTCAGCTCAAACACATAACACTCCTTTTTTGGCTTCGCCACAGTCGGGTTATACAAAAAATTTAACTCTTTATAATCATTCTTACGACTCAGTTTAAATTGTCCAAATACTCCAACGAAATCATGCCATTTGAGGCCAATTCTAACTTAGTGAGTTGAATTGTTGACTCTGGTGATTATACTTCCTGTAAATACATTATTTGATAAGCCGTCAGTCTCTTTGGTACATTATCAGTCGACAGAGATGCGGAATTTTAAGACACTTTATTTTAGTTTGTTATAATTTTAGTTAGGTTAAGGCTAATATATGTATTGTTATTTTATTTATTAATTAGGTATACAACCGGGTTGTAAAATACTCCACGTCGTTCCATGTAAAATACAGGTATTCAGCTGCATCCGGTTAGTCTGGAAGCCAACCCCAACATAGTCGGGAAGAGGCTAGGCAGAATGATTGATTTTGTTTATAACCCGTTTGTATAGTAGGTACTAAAAAAGTTGGAGGCGCCTGTTATGGTTCCTACACACTATGCTGGCGGCATGGCCGCCGGATTTTGTGCCTTCATTTCCTTTGCGATCCTTTGTGCGGCAGGGCAGTGCATTACAATGATCTGTAAATTTTCTATTAAAAAACTGTTAAAATGCTTAAGCGTTACCCTTAAGCATTTTAATGGAGTTTGTATCATTTATGTCTAACCGATTTTTTTTCTAATCTAATGCTTGTCTATTACATTCTTTACGTTACTATAGCAATAATGTTGTGAAAAATAACAGCGAAACAATAATGAATTTAAAATCATAACGTATGAATAGAAACTTTGACGAAGACAATTTATTTTACTATACACGAAGAGGTCATGTTTCTGCGGAGATTCCTATCACCGCGATTCAGCGGAGAGTGCTAAATGTACAACGCCATCTATTGATACATCAGGAACTAAAATATTGTTTAAATAATCAAACTAAACATAAGTTTGTATAAAATAAGTATCATTAAATTCATCATCGGTTACTGAATTTCATTTCATTAGGTTCATTACATAAATATCCTAACTATATAATATTATAAATGCGAAAGTGAGTTTGTTTGTTTGTTACGCTATATCGGCCGAACGGATTTTAATGAAATTTGGCACATGGGTAGAGCATAACAAGCGAGCATAGGGTAAGGACATAGAATACTTTTCATCCCGATATTCCCACGGAATCGAAACTTATGAAGGTTGGTCCACGGGGCGCAGCTAGTATTTCAAATAATCTAAAACCAAAATTACATAATTACACGTAGGTAATCGTACTTGTAGAATGATTTATATGCAAATAAAACTACTTATTTCAAACAATGGTCTTCTTTGAATTATTTATGGTCACCCTATTCACTAATTTGTTAAGGAATGTTTATTTTATTAATATCTTTTGAAATACTGAATGCGCAGGATGTTGGATTACGCCAATATTTAGTAGAAATTTCTACTAAATATTGGTGTTATTTTTATCCGATTTGATCAACTACTTTAGTAGCTACGTACATATCATTTCTATAGACCGTCAGGATTGAGGAGCCACATAAAATGTGTTGTGTTACCGAAATTATATAGCTTTTCCATTTTATTTTTATTGTACAAATTCGAGCACATTTACTACTAAATCATATAAAAAATCTGTTGTAATTGGTTGATAACTTTCCGAGATACAGCGCAGTGAAATTTATGTTTTTTTATGAAAAATTAAAACGTTGTAGCTATCTCAAAATCGACCGTACAAACCCCATTTTTTTTGTAGAGATTACGCAAAAGTACTACTAAATCCTACAAAATTTTCAAAAATATCCCTTGGCTAGTTTTCGAGTTCTAAGGTGGCTCCTCAATCCAGACATCAGGATTGAGGAGCCACCTTTAACGTCGTATAACTTTTTAAGGGTTTTACTACAAATTCCAGGATCCGGTCTACAAAATCGGGTGTGTATCAGAATGGCGGGTGTAATTTCCAGATTTGCCTAAATTTATTACAGTTATTTGGTACCTTCTGTGTACCTTTACGTACCTCTCTTGAAAATCTGTGTACCTACACCCGTATGATGATATTTTAAAAATTAGGTACACCCGCCATCCTGATGTCAGAACCGCGGGTGTACTGCTAACCAATATATGTAGCCAAGCGTACTGTTTATGTAAATTTGGTACCTCTTGTGTACCTGCAGATAAAAGTATTAAATAAACGAAATACTGCAAGGTTGCTGCAAAAATAAAAATAAATAATTTCTCGTAAAACGTATCTTTTAAAATAACAATCTATGTATTGATAACTTATCTTAAATATTAAAAAAAACTATATGTATACATAATTACAAAAACAACATATTGCCCATTTTAGAATTGTGAAGGATTTATAGAATTAGGATGTTTGTCTATCAGTGTTTCCAGAATCAAAATGAAACAAGAGACAGTTTTAAAGGATATATTAATTAATTTTCACGATAACGAAATAAGAAAGGATTAATATATGAATAACGCACTGATTCCATGTGCATTTAACTCGGCCTTATAATTTGTTACAAAACTATAATCAATGTAATAAAAATTGGACTAGTATACAGGGTGGAAAGATAAGTCGGGCGTTGAAGGCAAAGTACCTTAAATCCTTAAGTTAGCTTATTTTACTTAAAGGAAACATTCCTTTATTTTTTTAAAGAAACATAACCGCATTCAAAGATTTTCTAAAAGTTGCTTGCCCAGCCCGGGACTCTCGAACCAACTAAAATTTAAAAAAACAAAGTCGCTATTTTATTTTACTAATCGATAAGGTTATTAGTCAATGTAAAATTTCTCTAAGAAACGCGGATCACATTTAAAGTGTTGTCCTGAGTCTGTGTGTAACTTGTGTCCGTTAATTTCATTTCCGATTCCCGGTATAGTCACGCACGCAACAGTGACTAAATGATACACGGAGGTTTGGGATTACTATTAAAGATATTAGGTACACATTAAACGTATCTTGGCAATATGTTTAATATGGAGGTTCAAGGTTCAATTACCGAAGATTGTTATTATCCTTTGACGTCGTTACTATTGTTAGTTAGTATTATAAAATACAAAGTAATGTCGTGTAATAAAAAAATATTTTTTTATTTTTCGCAGCAACCTTGCAGTATTTCGTTTATTTAATACTTTTATCTGCAGGTACACAAGAGGTACCAAATTTACATAAACAGTACGCTTGGCTACATATATTGGTTAGCAGTACACCCGCGGTTCTGATATCAGGATGGCGGGTGTACCTAATTTTTAAAATATCATCATACGGGTGTAGGTACACAGATTTTCAAGAGAGGTACGTAAAGGTACACAGAAGGTACCAAATAACTGTAATAAATTTAGGCAAATCTGGAAATTACACCCGCCATTCTGATACACACAAAATCGGCTAATTTACTACTAAATATTGGTAGTACCCTCGTTCCGATATGAGATTGGCTCCTCAATCCAGACACACACGTCTGGCCTACCATTAAAATTATTATTTAGATAAGATTTGATGGGCGATGAGAAGATAGGTAACCATCCAAAACTTAAGTACGAAAAAGTTGTTCGTACAGTAATTTTCATTCCAGTATATCCAGTGCAATTTTTTTTTTAATCTTCATATTGGTTTCTAATTTTGTATTTTTCTGCATAGCAAACTGTTTAAGCCAGCCTTTTTGAAAAAAATAGTATATTATGCAATTAGTGAATAAAGGACGGATTTAAAGCGAGGGCCATAGATGAATCACGAGCAAGTGAAGGATTCTAACGACTGAATCACGACCGTAGGGAGTGATTCATGACGATTGAATCACGAGCGTAACGAGTGATTCAAGTGTTAGAATCCTGAGCGACGCGAGTAATTCATGGCCCTCGATATAAATCCGCTTTATTCAAGAGTTGCATACTATACTTTATACCATGACTACGAGCAAAAGAAAGATTTAAGCGAAAATAGACATTTAATGAAGAAAAAGGAAAGTTGAATTAATTAAAACGCACTTTAAAATTGGAACAATTACTAAAATTAAAAGTAATTTTCTTATTATTGTTATTAGGATGGTCAACTTGTGAAGCAATATTTATTTCCTGTATCGAGTATGTTTTCGCAAGGAGGTTGTATAGCATTGAAATGGAGGTTGCATATATTGGTGTGTTCTAAATTCAAACACCAAAATAGTGATTAAAAGAGCTTTTTATTCACTGAAAACAGTGAATAAAATAAGCTTTTTAGATGGGGAATGGTATAATAGTATATTATGCAATTAGTGAATAAAGGACGGATTTAAAGCGAGGGCCATAGATGAATCACGAGCAAGTGAAGGATTCTAACGACTGAATCACGACCGAAGGGAGTGATTCATGATGATTGAATCACGAGCGTAGCGAGTGATTCAAGTGTTAGAATCCTGAACGACGCGAGTGATTCATGGCCCTCGATATAAATCCGTTTTATTCATGAGTTGCATACTATACTTTATACCATGACTACGAGAAAAAGAAAGATTTAAGCGAAAATAGACATTTAATTAAGAAAAAAAACTGGCCAAGTGCATGTCGTACCACGCACATTGAAGGGTTCCGTAGTTGAAATGAATTTATCCCAAGAAAAAACTTAACAATGTAAGTAGTTGAAAAACATTTTCTCCCATACGGAATGTATGGGAAGATCATGTTTACCAAACTGCAAATTGAAGTTGGTCGATTATTACTCGTTAACCTATAAAGCCTAATTAGCAGTGATAGTTTTCCTTTTAATTTCGTTATATATACTACTGCTATGATTTTTTTCACAAATCCAAGTACAACCATTTAGCTGGCAGGGGGGGGACACTTGACTCTAACAAAAAATTTCAGTTAAAACCTTACTATTTCGCAAACGGATCCCTTAATTAAAAAATGATTTTCACAAACTTTGAACGACCTTTGAACGACCTTTCCAACAATACCCCATACCACGGGGTAAATGAGAAAAAAAAAATATCTCCACTTTACGTGTAAGGGAGGTACCTTAAAAAAATCTTTTTTTTCTTGATTTTATTTCACCACTTTCTTGGCGTGATTAATATGTATACATATGCCAAATTACAGCTTTCTAGTACTAACCGTCTCCGAGCTAAGCCGCAGACAGACAGGCGGACATGGCGAAACTATAAGGGTTCCTTGTTTACTACGGAACCCTAAAAAACAGGTTAAATTAATTAAAATGTACATTACAATTGAAACAATTACTACAATTAAGAGTAATTTTCTTATTACTGTTATTCGGCTGGTCAACTTGTGAAGCGCTATAAATATATTTCCTGTGTATCGAGTATTTTTTCGCAAGGAGGTTGTATAGCATTTAGATGGAGGTCGAATATATTGGTGTGTTCTAAATTCAAACACCAAAACAGTGATTAAAAGAGCTTTTTATTCACTGTTTTCAGTGAATAAAATAAGCTTTTTAGAGGGGGAATGGTATAAACAAATTAATCTAACGTTAGCTCCGTTTTTCAATAAATATCTTGTCATGACATCCCTAACATGTAGACCTACGTCAAGGGTAGGTGTATCTAAACAATGGATATTTTGGCTAAATTTGATTGTCCTTATCTTCCAAATTATCAGAATAATAAAGCAGAACTCCGACGGTAATCTAATTTTACTGTATGGAAGCATTTATTTAATGTTGCAGCTGCCCGTAGTTTCCAGTTACGCTTTGCCGGAACAAACTGGATCACTGGAAGGGCCTCGAAAACTATCCGTTTTACAGTAGTTTAACACAACAGTTCGAACAATTTAGCTTGTTTAATTTAATGCTAGGTATATTTATTTCCTATGTAATAAATTAATAACATTCGTCAGCGTTGTGAAAATCAGCAGCTGTTGGCGTGTTATGTAGGTTATCTTATATGAAATTGTAACTTATGTTATACATTGGGATTAATCGCAGAGAGTATAATGGTATAATTTTATTATCTTTAGTATTTATAGTCCACAATCCACAATCTCAACAATCCACAACCACAATCCGCACAATCCCACAATACACACCCACAATCTGCCCAGATTAAAACCTTCTTTAAATAAATAAAGAGTTAAAAACATACATAATTATATAAAATAGCGAAGCTAATAATATTATGTGCATAAATTAATGTTCTCTGGTTTGCAATTTTGACCCAGACCCCTAATTTCCTATCATCAAACGACTATCCAAAGTACGAAATACTAAAGAACAGTTAATCTATTCATACTAAACGTGCCATTTCTAGTTCTTAACAATTCATTTAACACCGAGAGTGGCTTTATGTAGTCATGTCCGAAATCTTACGCCAAATTTCCTCTTTCGGAGCAAGCAGAGCGGCAAGCAGTCACGCACAGCCCGCACAGGTAGAATTTGTTCTCATGTAGGACTTTAGTAGTATAAATGTGTGTCCGAGTCACGTCTACTAGCATTTGAAGGTGTAATAAAAGTAGTTGCGACTTCTCTTGTAGCTTTTAGGGTGCCTTTACACTTATCTTGCTCTAGTTTTGTCGGTTTGTGACTAACTGTTTACCGCATTTGGTCGCATTGAATTTTAGCAAAAAAAATAATTTCAATGTCATCACGAAAAAAACCTATTAGGTCCTTACATATGAAATTGATGTTTTCTATGGAAAAAGTAAAACAATTTTTTTTTAACGTTTTTTTTTATTTAATCAATCAAAGTAGGTACCGTTGTGATCTATACACTTTTGCCATTTTATAGAGAGTTCATTGATTCCTTTGCTGAAAAAATTGCGGGAGCGAGAATCAACAAAATCTTTGAAGGTGTTTTGGACTGCCTCATCTGAATTGAATGTTTTTCCAATTAAGAAATTATCCAAATTCCGAAAAAAGTGGTAATCGGTTGGAGCAAGGTCCGGGGAGTATGGTGGGTGACGGAGACATTCCAATCCTAGCTCCTCTAGTTTCGCCACCGTCTGTTGTGCAGTGTGTGGTCTAGCGTTGTCCTGTAGCAGCAGTGGGCTAGAGCGGTTGACCAATCTCGGCTGTTTAACGGCTAGCTTTTCCATCATGGTTTCCAATTGTCGGCAATACAGATCTGCCGTAATCGTCTGACCAGATCTTAGGAAGCTGTAGTGGATGACACCAACGCTGGTCCACCAGACACTAACCAGTACCTTTTTTTGAGTCAACTTTCGCTTGGGGCTGTATTTAGATGGTTCTCCTGGATTTAACCACTGTGATGAGCGTTTCCGATTATCGTATAGGATCCATTTTTCATCACAAGTAATGATACGATTCAAAATCCCCTCGTTATTGTGACGGTTGAGTAACATGACGCAGCAGTCGACGCGTGTTTGTTGATTTACTTCACTTAGTTCATGCGGTACCCATTTTTCAAGCTTTTTCACTTTTCCAATTTGTTTAAATGATTCAAAATGGTTTTATCACTCACACCGAAGCCTGCAGCTAAGTCTGACGTGATTTGAGATGGATCCGCTTCCACGATCACTTTCAATTCCTCATTGACAACTTGGGTCTCCGGCCGTCCACGAGGTTTGTTCTGGAGGTCAAAATTTCCAGAACGAAAGCGTTGGAACCAAAAACGTACTGTGTTTTCTTTTACAGTGGCTTCTCCGTACACATCATTAATCCTTCGAGCTGTTTCTGCAGCGCTAGTGCCACGATGGAATTCGTATTCGAAAATAATGCGATATTTTATGTTTTCCATATTGAGCACAGAACGATGTCAAAGCAAAATTAAATGGCGCGAAAACAAATTAATTATTACATTCGAAACACAAATAGATAAGCTTAAATTTGAAATAAATTTGAATTTGGAATTCGTAACCAAACGCCGGCTTTTTGAGGTCAAAGTGGCCAGTTCTATAAAACATCAATTTCATTATGTAAGGACCTAATACTTTCAGAATTCTGTAGGCGTCATAGTTCTGGAGATTTCGCAATGTCTGGGTGAGTGGCATTTCAATTGTATATTTATATAGATTCTAATAAAAGATAAGTGGGTTAAATAGCAAGTCAAATCAAAGGTATCAGTTTTAATGACACAGAAGCGTATTAATAGAAACATTAAAGAGAATAAGCTATTAACATTCAATAGGTCGATCTAATAACAATGTACGACATATTATACAGATGCCGACATATTTTACGATAATATTTGTATTAGAACAGAACCTTCTTTTGTTATTGAGTGAAAATGTTAACAAGTAAAATATATAAATAAACTTATTCTTTCTCTTTCAAGCATAAGCATAAATACATAAATAAATATAAATTATCATTTTAAATACGTAATGTTTTAACGCCACGGCGACTGCAACAGAAATAGCTAGTGTCAATTTGCCAGCCACATGTTCTGTTAGGGAATTGATGGCTCTTGTAGACGACATCTCAATAGGAAACCGCAAACCAGCAAATGAAGTTTCGGACGTTCTCAACCAGATCAAGTGTCGACGACTAAATTATCGGACAGACTGCATGCTAAACTAGACCTGATGTTAACGTACAATTTAAGAGAATCGATATTGTACGATATTTTTACTTTGTTCTCATTCTGATCTGACTTTGTTGAAAAGAACTTCTATTATTATCTATTCAAATCATTGAGTATCTTTTTCGTCTTCTTCTAAATGTTTAACCTACATCTTATTAAATTCAGTTGTTTTTGTTCTACAGTTTGTTTGTTCTAGATCTACAGCACTGATTGTACGATTATCATCCATTGCGCGTCTACCCTCTCTTTCCTCGGTTTCATCTAGACATCCAGGTTAATTAATTTAATTCACAAGAGCCGCATCTAATTCCACAAGTACTGCAATAAACAACACAGGTATATTATATTCTATAAAGAGGCTAGCCTTTTGTCTCGGTAAATGTTCTATAATAAGATCTTGACGCCAGTTTTATGAGGATCCTTCCAACTACACTTCTTATTGTGTGTAAGAACAATGAACTTTTAATAGGTAGTTGTTGAGTATTAGCAAGCCGTGTTTAGCGTGCGTCACCTTTGCTGGCGTTTTACCTGGCTTCACTTATTCTTGTTTTTCTATTGTTTGGTATTTTTTGCTGTAAGTGTTTATTTATAATATTACTGTGTTATTAGTCCAGGGGTTCGGTTGAGGGGATAGACCTACAGCATTGAATGTTGTTCATTTATTTTCATTTCGCTACAATGTGCGAATATTTATTGTGTGAGTAGCGATGTATCAAGAATAGTGTAAGCTCACGTGCTTATTTTGATTGGTTATTTTCATTTAAATCTGAATATTGTTACAAATTCAATATTAATTTCATTGTATTTCTCACTAGCTACAATTGTAATTGTAATTTTATAGTGTTATTTCACTGTCTTTGATTAAACTACAAGGACTTCTTTTCTTAATTAACTGATACCTCTGGAATCCTACCAGTTCTTAGTATTAGAACTCCTTCAACAACTATTGTTTAATTAAGTACAGAAAAATCTCATATCCTACATTTCTAGGAACCGCTTTAACTCAAACCCAATCCCAGCTTTCATAATGAAACTCAGTTACCTGTCAGCTGTCACAGAAAACAAACTACAAAAGTGTTCTGTACTAAAACGCATTGTCCTTTGCACTCCAAGTCTCCAAGCTCTTTTATTACTGAACTGCACGCAAAGAACTTATTGTTTGGCACTTGAGAAGTTGGAATCCCATTGTGTTCTTGAAAGATAGTTTGCGGAAATTTTATTGTTTTCTTAAGCTTTTTACTAGAGAATTTCATTGCCGGATAGTTAAGCTGAGCTATTTGCAATTACTTGTTTTCTGTGTGATCAGCATTCAGAAGTATTTTTGCTGTAAGGCGGACAGTGTTTGGAGAACGTCTTTTATACATTGCTGAATAAAAACCACGTTGATGCAAATGCTTTGACGAAAGTTCCTGTAGTATAATTACCATACTTTACTTTAACACAACATTAGTACATATTCATCTGCCTAGCCTTTCCTAGCCCTCTGCCTAGCCCTACTGTGTTGGGGTCGACTTCCAATCTAACCGGATGCAGCTGAACACCAGTATTTTACATGGAGGGACTATGACTGACGGTCTGACCTCCGCAACCCAGTTACTGGGTAACACCATACTTTAGTCTTACCAAATAGTATAGTGTTATATAAAGGCTCGTGCAGACCAGCGCGACGCAACAGCGCGACGCGACTCGAATAATACAATTTCTAAGAAAACTTCACAGTATAACAATAGCCGGTGTCGCGCCGCGCTGTCGCGTCGTGCTTGTCTGTACGAAGCTTAAGTCTTAGGTAAGACGGGTTGACAGCCTTTCGGGATTCTGACTACCCGTAACGACTGTAAAAGATCTATGAATGGCAGCCGGGATCAACACCTATAACTGACCAATAAACATCGGATTTTTTAAGATAATAATTATGTTCAGGTAAATAAAAACGTTTAAAATATAGTCCACCATCGGTAACAGATTCACAGACATATAATAATATACCTACTTCTACATAGCGATCATACTTAGGTAAATTGAATAGAGTCATTTCATCTGATTATTTTGCGTATACTTACTACAGAAGAATCAAATTCGTACCTTGCTAGATAAACGCCGGGCGAAAAGTTTCTGCCGGCGGGAATGGATTATGTTTTGTTTTCGTCGTGTTTGATGAGAGGAGTAGGTAAGGGTTCCGTGGGTGAAATTTGATTTTTTGCTTGCTTTATACGCCCTCTGGACGTGCTTTCCGAGGCGCGGAGGAGTCTTGATATTTAATGAGTGGTCACCCATCCACAGACTGATTATTTTATACTACTAACGCTAAAATATGACGTCTTGATCCCAGTATTTTCTATTAGAGCACTGGAGAATCTGTTTTTATTCTTTTGACTTGACCCCACAGTAAAACCGAAATAGTTCTCATAATGACGTCATTGTATGTAAAAGGCAGTGAACCTTCAGCTTTAAACTGTTCTACTTGGAGTTTAATATTGCTTTTGGTTGGGGTACTTTTCTCCCCTTCTTTCTTACACCTTGCCGACACTATTTACACCAAATTAATAATGCAGTAAAATACAAAATATACTGAGAAAATCCTATCAGTGTGATACCCAATTTTGTTATAAAAATCAACAAAAGGGAAAGGGTACCGTAATGTAATGACCCTTGAAAGCAATGACTTAGCCTCTTGATTCTACCTATGAAGCCCTTTTATCCTTTCCCCTCGTTTTGCTTTATTTGTTGGGGCTAGCTTTCTTTCATTATCGTGTCATGGGAACTTCGGTTTAATGAAACACCTTCATAAGGTATTTCCAATTTCCGGAATGTGTGTTTTTCTGTCGGCACTATTTACCTACAAATGGAAGGTAGCGGACCACCTGGTGGTTTTTCCAAGGTGCGTCAAAATTACAATGCTACAACGATCTTTTGGCTCTCGGCTGACGCTTACGTCGCAGTTGGTAATAAAAATGTGTGTTTGAACTGTATTGAAAAACAAGATGGCGGCGTTAGTTCCGATTTTGGCCACGCGCCAAAAAATCCTTGTACAACTATAACTCCATTTGAAATAAGATTAGACATTTAAATAAACCTTGTTTACAGTCCGTTCAACCGATTTTCACATCTATACCGTAGGCATACGGTTTATCAGTATTTATATATTTTACCGGTATACAAGTAAAAATCGGTTGAACGGACTGTAAAAAAGGTTTATTTAAATGTCTAATCTTATTTCAAATGGAGAACTAACGTGACTATAAATTAAATTTGTTTAACTGGTGGTTCATTTATAAAAATTGTTCTTAATTCGTCGAAGAAATATTTGGAAAAACCTGAAACACCTGACGATCTAACAGTTTTCTGAGTTCTTTTGTTCCTAAGGACCGAATACCATTCTATTTTTAAACCACTCAAGAAATACCTAAGCTTGATAAATTAAACTTGTTTTGTTAATCGATTTCTGTATACCAAGTCCCTCAAACCAAATAAAAAACCAAGCAGAGTGCTGTGAATAAAACAGTGAAGCATGCCAAAACTACACCGCCGCACAGTGGTCTGAAAATCAAGCTCCATACTCATAGAAACTTAACGTCAGAAATTAATAAATAAAAATATGTTTTGTGTTTAATATACCTCCCTTTGTTTTACTAATATAGTATGAAGGGTATGAGTAGCTCCATGCGTGAGAAAAAAAATTTTTTCTTTTTTTTTGTATGGAATAAAACACTTAAAGTGCTTTTTTTCAAAACTGAATAGAACTGATGGGCTAGTATTCACATGAGCTATTGCACCATACACGGCGATCAAGATGACATACAATTCTTGAGCCTTTCGGTGCCGCTTTGCATGTAGCAAGCTTTGGAAATTTTGAATTTACAGTCGGTGATCTTTCAAATCTTTGATGGTATTTTGTGAAGCTACATATTGCTTTGAATATGAAAATAGTATGTAAACTAATACTCATGCAAGAAGAGACAAACATACACACACACACACCCTCACACACTCACAAACTTTCGCCTTTATAATCTTAGTGTGATTATAAAGGCGAAACTTTGTGTGTGTGTGTGTATGTTTGTCTCTTCTTCACGCTCAAACAGCTGAACGGATTTGGATGAAATTTAGCACACATAATAGTTTATAACCGGGAATAACACATAGGTAATATATTTAACAACACACAGGTATATAATTAAATGAAGTAACCAACCACATAACTGATATTGTCGTTAGTTAATAACCTGCTAATGACTTTTATAATGAAAATATTAGAAAACGATGTAGATTATTTACATTTTACTACAAAATTAATTTCACGAAATAACTCATTTGTTAATCACCGTCATTATTGTTGAATTTTAATTTAATAAGCATTATGGGACAGCGAGTGTTAATGAGGGTAGTTATAATATAAATAGGACATTTAAACTAACTTCACTCAGTAGCTCTTTGCACTTGTGCTTTACTATACTTATTACGTTCGATTTGTTTTCGTGTTATGATGGAAGCTTTTAGTACCAATTTGGATATTTTTATGTTTGTGGCTAACAATAGCTGTTTCTCACAGCCCAGTGTATTATATGAAGTTTTTGTCAATGCCGTTGATTTGTCAGAAATCGAAAATAAAGAATTGAAACAATTCTGTCAGACTCGTGTGTGTTCGTTGAGGAACAAATGGATCTCGTGTAATCGCACGAGACATACTTTCATAAAAGAGTATGAGACATGGCTGCAAGAAGACATAAAATGGCCTGAGTTCATGAAGGACAAGATGACACCTTGTTTAATGTTAGAAGAGCAGCAACCATGTTCCAGTTTTGACTTCGGTGTAAATGAGGGTGCATCAACATCATACAAACCGGAGACGTACAGTGTTGGAACATCAACTGTTGTGAGTCCAAGAAAAGTGTTCTCGGAGCTAAGCCCGCTACAGAAGAGAAGAAGAGTGAAAGAGCTCCTCACGCATAGCACTGAAAGCCTTGCTTATGCAACTGGTTTAAGTGCAGATAACAAAAATGTAGCAGATATAATAAAATTGATCACAGAGCATCCCGAAGAGGCTACAAAGATAAAGGAATTGTTGAAGTCCAAGAAAGCTATGCCCATATATTCCGCTGATAAAGCTTTAGGAATTCTGACTTCATTGAAGCTTTCAAAATGGCAGTATACAATATTAAGAGCTTGTGCAAAAGAAGAAGGAATACTACTATATCCTTCATATACTGCTATCTTAGAGGCGAAAAAGGACTGTTACCCACCAAAAGACACCATAGAAATTACCGAAAGAGGGGTAAAAGTAAAGCTTCAAGCGATTTTGGACAAAACTGTTGCTAGATTTGGGAAATTCCTACGTTTGGAATCTTCGCTAGATGGCAAAGAGCTAACATTGATATGCAAGTGGGGCTTTGACGGTGCTTCAGGGCAAAGTTTGTACAAACAAACTATGGCGGGTGAAGATGATTCAAGCAATTTTATGTGTTCTTTTGTGCCTCTGCGCTTAGTTTGTGGTGAAGAAAAGTTATGGGAGAATCCAAAGCCATCTTCCACAATGTTCTGCAGACCGCTCTATTTTAAATTTGCAAATGAAAACAAATTAAATATTAAGGAAGAACAGGCTTTGATTGAAGCTGAGATTGCAGCACTGGAGCCGTCTATTATGGGAATTCATACTGTTAAGCACTCAATGCTTATGACCATGATAGATGGTAAAATCACTTCGCAACTGTCAAATACTTCAACGCAGACTTGTGACATCTGTAAAGCTACCCCTTCGGAAATGAATAAGTTAGAGAAGATCTCAGAGTAAGTTTTGAATAATTTGTTATATTTCAGATTACCGTAATGCTGTGTATCTTTTTATTAATTAATTCACTTTCTTTCCAGAAAACCTGTTTCAACAGATATATATCAGTATGGTTTGTCTACACTTCATGCTTGGATTAGACGTATGGAGTGCCTACTCCATATTTCGTATAGACTAGACTTCAAAACATGGCAAGCCAGAGATGCAGACAGCAAAGAGTCATTGAAGAGTAGAAAAAAAACTATACAGCAGAAGTTTCGTGATGAAATGGGCCTCCTAGTAGACATCGTTAAACAAGGTGAGTTATGATAACAGTCGTTGTTCTTAAATCTTATTTTTTCAAATAACGTTAGTTCTATTTATTCTTTACAAAGTTGTGGATTAGTTTTGATTCATTTATAATTTTCAGGTTCCGGAACCACAAACGATGGAAACACAGCGAGGAAATTTTTTGGTAATCCTGCCAATACTGCAGCTATTACAGGCTTGGATCCTAGTTTGATCCAAAGATTTGCAACACTTTTGCGTGTGATGGCCTGTGGGGAGCCCATAAATGTTGAGGCGTTTAAAAACTTTGCGCGCCAAACAGCAGAATTATATGTGGAGCTCTATGGCTGGTATTACATGCCTTCGAGTGTCCACAAACTTTTACTGCACGGTGCTGAAGTTATTAAACACTTCAATATTATGCCCATTGGCAAATTATCTGAAGAGGCATCGGAAGCCAGAAACAAAGACTTCAAGAAAATCCGAGAACAGCATTCGCGCAAATTTTGTCGAAAAGCGACAAACGAAGACATTTTCAATGGTCTCCTTGTCTCGTCAGATCCCTACCTGTCCAGCATAAGACCTGTGCTGAGAAAATCAGTAAATACACCTATTACTGATGATATGAAATCTCTTCTTATTGGTGACGATGCAGATCTAGACAAAGAGAATGTTGAATTTATTGATATTAACGCGTCAATGCTGGACTCGGATTTAGAGGACTGACGACAGCAAAGATACTCTCTGCTAATCGTTTTTGTATAAGTAGTTATAGCAAATAATTATAATAAAATAATAATAAGAATATAATTAAATTAATTAATATAATTAATTAGTAATATAATTAAACAGTAATATTTAATATATCATATTTATAGGAGCTGTAAATAGTTGTTGTAGTCTTAAATTGACAATTTTGACGTTACTTTTATTGTTATTGCCTTTCTTGCACATAATTTTTGTTGTAATGTATTAGTATTAACTATTTCATTAACAGCTCCCCCAAACGTATTATACATTAACTATTTAATACATGTTTTTATCTTTCTTCACTTTTAACCATATATTTAAAAATAAAAATATCCTTAGTACATATTTATTCCTTACTAGCTGCACCCCGCGGTTTCACCCGCATAAGTCTCGATTCCGTGGGAATATCGAGATAAATAGTAACCTATGTGTTATTCCCGGTTATAAACTATTATGTGTGCTAAATTTCATCCAAATCCGTTCAGCTGTTTGAGCGTGAAGAAGAGACAAACATACACACACACACACAAAGTTTCGCCTTTATAATCACACTAAGATTATAAAGGCGAAAGTTTGTGAGTGTGTGAGGGTGTGTGTGTGTGTATGTTTGTCTCTTCTTGCATGAGTATTAGTTTACATACAATTTTCATATTCAAAGCAATATGTAACTTCACAAAATACCATCAAAGATTTGAAAGATCACCAACTGTAAATTCAAAATTTCCAAAGCTTGCTACATGCAAAGCGGCACCGAAAGGCACAAGAATTGTATGTCATCTTGATCGCCGTGTATGGTGCAATAGCTCATGTGAATACCAGCCTATCAGTTCTATTCAGTTTTGAAAAAAAGCACTTTAAGTGTTTCATTCCATACAAAAAAAATTAAAATATTTTTTTTCTCACGCATGGAGCTACTCATACCCTTCATACTATATTAGTAAAACATAGGGAGGTATACTAAACACAAAACATATTTTTATTTATTAATTTCTGACATTAAGTTTCTATGAGTATGGAGCTTGATTTTCAGACCACTGTGCGCCGCTCTGTGCATACACGGTCACACGCACACATTTACAACCTTTTACAATAACACTACAATCAAACTACACCACACAAAGTGCTCACATGTTTACGAAACTGGCTTCACTTCACTGTTGACAGCGCTCTGTCTTGATTTTTATTTGGTCGGAGACTAAGTCCATTCTGGTCTGTCACACAGATCACTTATTTTGACCTTCGATCAATCTATAATATAATAGCTCAAATAAAAGCTTTATTTCTAGATGCCTCAATAGTAACCGGAAACTTCCCCACCGTATTAACGACCACTTTCAAACATCACGCTATTACAATAGGGTACCGAACAAAAGTCGTGGTCATAATCAGACGGGTCTTATCCCACCCATTAATGCGAAATATCTTTTCAAAGAGGGGAAATAAAAAAATCAAAATATGTTATTAGAAATCTGTTCGCCCCTAGTTATGAAATTATGTTAATATCGAGCCTATCTTCAAAGCAATTTTGCACTTTACAGCTAGCCTATAAGGTCGGTTATCGATTGTTTAATTGCACAAAAGAACGTCACGGTGTTATGGTTCTTTTGATAAAGAGATTATTATGAGAAAAAATCTCCCATGGAGTTTTATTGTCTGCAATGTTTGGACTAAAGTAATATAATATGAAGCTTTGGTGAAGTTTAATAAATGTTCCATATACACTGTAATGGTGGGTATATCGGATTATTAATAAAGGTGCATTGTGAGTAAAAAAATAGAGTAAAGTATTTATTTGATTTTTATGCGGATCTAAGGGTGCGCACACGTTAGGGATCGAAAATGAAATGTGACGTTTAATTGACATTTCAAAAATAATATTGCGAGTTTGCGACCAATGATACTAAAAGTGAAAAGACGAAGATACGTTACCTGCCCAACATTCGATCTTCAAAAACGGCACAATGTCACACTATTAGATGACACGTGAATGTAGGACGGCATGTCGTAGGTAACTATCGGAAGCGAAAAAGAGACAAGACGAAGAAAATGTGGCTAATTAACCAAATTTTGACTACGACGAATCTAAAATGTTGAAACAAATACAGAGGTTGGTTTTTACTCATAGATTACACAGGAAAAGGATGGTTCTTTACTAGGAAGGTGATGGTCTTAAAATAATATGGCAAATCTCTCAATATTGTGCGTACAAAGTTACATTTGCAGTTGGAATGTATCGGAGAACATGTTTTTCAACTACAATGTTAAGTTTGTTCTACGGAACCCTTTATTGTGCGTGTTTTTTTATTTATAATGTCATTGATTGCGTAATTACAAACACAAGAGATCTGTATTACTTAATTATTTAATGTAGGTAATGCAATACATTATAAACCGGGTCTTTTGTCATACAAAGCAGGAATGAGCATTGATCACCACACTAGCTGACTTCTTGCAATCTCAAACCGTTTGGTTTGAGCCCAACTTTATTTACGACTGGCTGCTGGCCGCGGCTTCACCCGCGTGTACCTACCCTAAGTCTTTTTCTTTTTCTATACTAATATTATAAAGGGGTAAAATTTGTTTGTTTGTATGTTTGTTTGTAAGTTTGTATGTAGGGGTAATCTCCGGAACTACTAGTCGTATTTAAAATATTATTTTTGCCTAGGATAGCTCAAATCTGGAGGAAAGTTAGCTCGCGGAAGAAGTCAGAAGTTAGTCTTAAATAAAAGTAAAGCCTAAGTTACTCCTTATAACATCAGCTATCAGCCAGTGAACGTCCCGTCAATATCAGTTCAGCTGTTTCGGAGATAAACCGGAACAAACAGACAGACGATTTTTTTCTGTTATAAGTACTGTAATGCATTTAGTAAAAGCTGTTATTTTGACATTACAAACAGACACTTCAATTTGATTTAGTTGTATGTATGTCTGTTATTATGTAGCTATGTATGTATGTATAGATGTTTTCCGTGAGATACTATAATTCTTATAAACGAGGTCATCACGAATTGGAATATGAATGATCTCGATCATTTAAATAATTCTTCCTTTAAATTAGAAGAATTTTAAATTAGAGTTGTTCCCAGCGTAGACTGGACGGGACCAAAGTTAATTAAAATTTACCGAGAGTAAATTAACTTGTAGCAAACTACTTTTTTAATTACACACACAAGCATTTACAATATTTATTCAAGTTCTACAAACAAGTGGTAGTACGCGAGATAGGATTTACCTTAAAACAGTTCATTCACCGACGCAGTTTAAAACTAGGCCAGCGAGTGCCGTAATTTATGTAGTATATTTGAATTTTTTAATATTTTTTGTTGGGAAAACAAGATGAGGTCTTCGTCAGGAAATGATTAGATACTCTAAGTACTTCATCAGCTCAGTTCAGAAACATCCATTTGGTATGAGATATGGACATAATAATAAGTACATTAAGGTCCAGGCTTAAGGTTTTTGACAAGTTTGACAGATTGCAACTTGAATGCGAAAGTTTTTTAAGTACGAGACCTGTCCTGTTGCCTTCAGGTTTTATTTCTGAATCAGCGGGGTAATTGCACACACTTACAATGCTTTTCATTTCGTCAGTTCAAAAACTCGTGTATTACGTAATTAGGGTACTGGACTCTAATTGCGTAACACACTTTCAATACAATCTGATTGATTTTGAAGGATATTGCTAATCCATTGCTTCATAATGTTGGATAAATATGTCTGCTCAACAACGTAAATAGCACAATGAATGCTGTTGAACTGTCAAAATGAAACAGATTAGTCTTAATAATTTACGAAAATGTGTTACGCAATAGGGATGATGACAAACATTTTTTTTTAGTCCGACATATAGATTATTAAAAAATATTGGACACGTATTTTTACTTTTTTTTCGTAATCTAAAGATCACGGCGATACATTGAGTTAAAATGTGCCATGACGTCACGAGTATGCAGATTTTATTATACTTACTTGTGACGTAGCGACCCCCACTCCCCAACTTAAAATGCGATTTATCTAAGTATTTTTTTATTAATATGATTAAGCAAAAAATATATGTTTATTATTTTTTTATTAAGTGACTGACGGACTGATTAGAATTTCTTGTTTTTTACCCAGGCATCAACCCTATTAGGTATCTGGTCACTAATGCGACGGTCTGGAATTTCTCGGTAAGAATGTTGACAGTGGTCACGATTCCCGACCTAAGTCTCATTTCCGACCCAAGTACCAACCATTTGTCTGCAAAGCCTGGTTACAGGAATCAATAGAATATTAATTTCCCAGAAAGCACAAAATCAATACGGAGAATTACGTACTTATTGGTTACCTAACACAAAACAGAAATGTCGGTATTATGTATATCACGATTACTGTTGCCGGAAATGTTTAGTTAGACATCAATCATTTATCTCTCATGACAAGTTAACTTATGAGTAAATTATGCTCATATTACGTTCAGTAATAAATTGTATACAGGGTGGCAGGGATATCGACGCGAAAACTGTTGCCGTGGATTCAATACATGATTCTGAAACCCCCCGCGCAGAAATGTTTCGTCGGTTATAAAAAAAAATATCTGCTGTTTCATAGAAAAGTGCAATACCTACGCGGTCAAAATGTATGGAACAGCAGATTTTTTTTTCTTTCTCCAATCTAGTCCACCTCACTCGCCATCATCTTTCACACAATCCATTCGTCTTTTCTTTGATTTTCCTCTTTTTTTCACCGAACTTTCTCTGGTCGCAGGTCACCGTCAGTGAAATCTTGATCGCAAACCAATCAAACTGCTCTGTAGTCAAGCCCCTCTTTTACTATTCCATTTAAAACACAACTACATAGCTCTCGTACCTCGACACCTATGCCACTGCAATACTGTTACATAATACATTCGAAAAACTGTCCAAATAAACTGACGCAGATACAGCGTCGAGCGAGTGCGACATAAATAATCTGAACAGAACGGTGTCCCTAATTCCCATAAATCGAAATATCCGTGGGGCCACATCGACCCGGCTGCGGTGATAACGTATATTTATGGTGATGATGCGTCCACTTTGTCTGCGGATGAAAGTAGCCTTGAATGTTGGTTGGTCTTTTTGAAGTGGATTTCGCACTGAAGGACCAGGGCCCTTGAGTACAGAGAGTATTGGAACGTTTTTTTGTGCATCGGCGACAAATATTTGAAAGACGTTTTTGAATTTAGAAGAGTTTCAGAAACTGCTCCACTCCTTTTGTTTCTACTTTGCAACACATTTTCAGTAATACCAGAAAAGGGAAAGTCCTGAATTGGTTTTATGACAAATTTTATGAAGAATAACAATTTTCTTAGCAGATCGTATCACCAACAACGGAGACCAAAAAGATTTTAGAGCTTACCTAAAGTACAATATTATTTCGATCATAAATTCATAATATATTCGTAATATAATCGTATATTACGTATACGTCACGTGTTCGTTCTAGGGCCTTATATTCAAAATTACAACGAAGTCCATATCCTGGGCATAAGCCTTTCCCGGGTAACACTACAATACTCGGACTTCTGGCAATTCGAAATGGCGGAGGACCGGAGGACCCAGAGCTTTAAAAATTGGAAACGGTACTCGTAATTGGTATCCGGAAACTATTTTCTAGGATATTCTCATCACAGACTGTAATTCCTAACTGGAAATGTAATTCCCTGTAATCTTCACCAAGTGGAAATCGAATGAGTGCCCATACAACGAATAGCAGAAGATACTTTAATAAATAGAGCGATGAGGTTGTTTGCCACTAGGGTACAACAAGCTAAGCCTACTGCGTAATACTGTGCGGTTATAATAATCTACTGTTTTATTTAGAATCGTATTACCTAAGTACTAAGGGTCCAAATAAAATACTAGTAAACAAAGGTGTTTTTTTATTTTATTGATGTATTCTTTTTTCTCTTCTACTCTTACACACGTTGTCTAGATCTCTTTTATCTACCTTCCTACCGCAGGTATGCAGGAAGAGATTTGTTTAGAAATAAGCATTACCTTTGTACGTATTTTTGTGTTCCTTTCTTCTTGTCTGATTATATAGTTAAATAAATAAATAATAAAACTTTTGGGTGATAATAGAAGTGAAGGTGTCCACTTACTTTCAAATATATGTCAGAAAACAATTGGTTTCAGTCAGTTTTAGAAACTGCTTCTGATATTAATCCAAAATTACATTGATATTGCAACAAATAATAATAATGTCTAGGGAGTTTTTGATGCATTATTTCCCATCACAAACACTAGGGTGTATATTGATTTCTTGATTGGACTATCAGAGAGCCTCCCATCCGGATACAAGTAGTCGTGATCGACTTGGAAAATCTTGAATAGACTTCGTACCCAAGCCGGCCGCAGCAAAGGCGTCTCAACGCAGACAATGAGAATGACCCTGTCACCTGCACACGTGAGGACTTAATGGCTGCATCAGTGAACGGTATTAACGTTGCTGAATTTTGGGCCAAAGAAATAAGAAAATTGAATATTTTATGAGTTATTTTGCCATCACGCTAAGCAGAAGATTGATTTTTTCTTCCGACATTTGAATTGAACTAAGATATTTTAAATCACCTTTGAATAAACTAAATTATTTTGCAATATTTCTGTTTATTTCCCAAAATCGCAATGTAATGATCCAAACAACCTTGTGTGGTTTTCCTTGTAATATATTTTATATGATAAATAGTATACTATCGCGTGTAAAGAAACGTGCGTGTGTTATTTATTGCATCTCAATGTTTATTTATTCCTCTGAAGACTTTCATGGGATTGATTATAGTTCTGTTTTCCTCGTTTTCATATTATTATACAATGATAGCGGGATCCAATTATTAAAAACGTCGTCTTTTATTATAACATTATTGAAGGGTATCATGTTCTTTATTTAGCTTTCTCTAAAAACAGTGTCCCTACAGGAATATTTCGAAGCTTACTTTTCTCTCTTCGTTCTGATTTTCTGTACATTACGTCGTCTGTGATCTTTAATTTTGTATTCACTATAATTACTACTATCTTGACTAGACTAGACTTTCGTCAAAATTAGCTTCACATAGTAGCATTCTAAAATTCCGGGCCTTCATGGGATACCATGAATTCAAGTACCTATTTCAGCTGTTTAAATACCACCACCATCACCATTCACACCACCCAGCTAAGAACATCCACTATCTATAGAACATAAGCTCCATAAGCTACAACAAGCGTCCCTCCCCTCAATTCTAGTTCATTCATTTGAAGCCCACCTACCACCCATATCTTAGCATCATTCATTCAATAACTCAAAACGTTCGCAGCATTAAATTATGCCCCGAATGGGCAATGTCTATCGTTACGTCACAGTGAACGAATAGCCTTCTCTGGGCCAGCCGGCGATTCGTTTGCGGTATTTGCGATGGTCGTGCAACGGTATTTCACAAATATTTGGATTTGTAAAATGTTGTGGCAGATATTGCTTGGTGTTTTGAAATTGAACTGGCAGATTTGATGGCATTTGTTGAGTGAGTTGAGTTTATTGATTTGGTTGTCCCTAAAATATTTGAAAGGGTATAATCAGCCTATAATATTCCCACTGCTGGGACTCAGGTATCCTCTCGGTGAGAGGGAGTGGGCTGTAATCTACCACGCGGGTCCAGTGCGGGTTGCTAGATGACACATGTCTTCGAATTTTTGGTTCTAGGACATGTCGGTTTCCTCACTATGTTTTTCTTCACCGTTTTGAGAGCAGTGGTGATGAAATACATTCACAAAGTTTAAAGCCTTTATGTTATGGGAATATCGCCCTTTTTTATGTTTTTTTTTATGGTGAAAAAGCAGGTAAGGGGTTACCGTCGCCTATGAAATACCATGAATACGAATTAGATGCAATATAGATATTTTTGATGTCCTACACGAATCGATTCATTTTCTGTGTAGATTTTAATAAGGGTTTTCATGAAAATAACCGCCACCAGCTGGCGCCACTATGATAAGAGGTCTTCCATTTTAGCAATGAATATAAACGAATGATAAACGTCATCGTTTCATTCATTCGTTCATCATTCAGCCACGACTAAAGAATATATACAAGCGCTTTGACACTTTTGACAGATGCCAGGACTTGCTTGACGTCTCAGTACTGCCACCTAGTGAACGACATTTCAGGAAACCCCCCTTTGTTCAATTTTTTCTCTCTCGTTTAACCGTTTTAAAAATATTTCATTGATTCAATTCTAGGACCGATTTATTTTAATTCTCACCTATTTTTATTCAACTTCACATCGAGATATCGATCGAAATAAAATTCGATCTTCACAATTAAATTCAATGCTTACATTTTGAATGACCAAACCATTCACGGATCACATAATAATAAGTGTTTCTATATCAGTACCCCAGTACAGTTACGTAAAATAGGTGTTTCTATACAAGTACCCCAGTCGGTACAGTTACGTACAATGGTATCACACATGTAATCTGAATGTCGCTAGGATTAATCTTTGTATCGTCCATTGTACGTGAATATAGCTACAGGCGGAAAGGGATTATTTTAAATAGGTATTCGTGTTTCGAATTTATTGTCTGTTTTGCTTTGAAAATGTGTATCAAAATGTTTTACGATAAGAATTTGGTTGTGGTTGTTTGCAAACCGGTGTGGAAAACCTACTTTTGAGATGTTTAAGGGTGGATATTTATTATTTTCTTAGAAATTATACATCATTACGGAAAACAATTTCTTCGGAAGCTTTCTCCCAAAGTATGATAGAAAGCTAATAATTAGGAAGATTATAAAATAATAATGAATAATGCTACACGCTTTTCTATTCTTACGTTCGCGACGTTGCCAGCGAGAGAAATCAAAGATTTTTTTTCCAGAGACTTTGAAATATACAGATTTGGTACTGGCTCATCAGGTGCTTGATTCAAGAAAAGTAATCAACTTAGAACATTATTGAATCATTCTATTATTATAATTTTATTTATTTCTGTTTTATTTACAGAGTGAACCATGTTTTAAACACTCACAATTATTTCGATTTTTTCATTCTCCTCCATTGAAATAGAAATAACGTTTATTAAATAATGACTAATTAACACAAGCTGACTGTGCATCGCGTCGCTTGTAACGATTTAATTTTATCGCCGCCATGCTTCCTACTTGCTTTTTATTTTTCGTAGCTTGCTCGGAGAATTAAATAGGAAATATAATAATAATGTAATTGCATAAAATATAATTATGTTGTCTATACAGAGATATGAGGCGTTGTATTATTCAAATAATTTTGTGAAGCTTATTAAAATTGATGTCTTTGGGTAGATTTTTCAATCGTCAGATTATTTTTTGTATTCAGTGATTTAAAAATAGAGTAAATCCAGCTGTTTATAATAATAATCAGTCTGTATTGTCCCACTGCAGGGCAAAGGCCTGCCTTTCCTTTTTCCACTCAAGTCGATTCTGAGCCAATATGGACCAAACCCTGCTATGAACGTCAAGTTCTTCCCGCCATCTACACCTGGGTCTTCCGCGATGCCCTTGGCCGTTTTCAGGACCCCGTGTTGTGGTGGCCCACAATACATCTGACATGCGCCAAACGTGTCTGGCCCAGTCCCATTTGAACTTGGTCGCTTTTTGGGTGACGTCTGCGATTTTTATCTTAGAGCGCAGTATCGTGTTCCTTAGCCGGTCGGTAAGTTTATGTTTATTATTCAAAAATACTGTCTCACTCAGTTGTAAATCAATTTTAAAGGAAATTGCGCAAAAATCTGATTATGATGACTCGGAACAATTAATCTAGATACCCTGACCTGACACTAAATAAAACTATACACAATGAGAAACAATACGCACCATTCACACAAACACACACACATACACCACGCTCACATCACATGTATATACACACCAGATATACCATACAACACCTGAAATCACTTCTCAAGTCTCCACTCTGGAGTTTGTACCCCGATCCCCAAGATACATACTAACTGTCTACATAGTTTGGGGTTCACTGGCAAATAATATCATGGAACCCAGCTATAGGTAATATTTTAAGCTACTCATGTCGATTATTGTTATAGTTTGATTTAGTGTCCGTGGAGTTTCTTGCCTGTTTTTCTCCATAGGTACCTACTACGCTTTGGAATGGGCAACTAGCTTCATATCTTTGACTGACCGATTCCTTGACAATTCAAAAGTGCCTATAATGGTTTAATTGAAATAAATGCTTTGAGTTTGAGTTTGATTGTATTACCTGGACAATAAACTATTTTCTATTTTTCTATTATCACGTTATTATCTAACTCTTTGAACATCATGTTGCCAAACATTGTCCTATCTAAATTGATTAGTAGGTACCTATCTATTTCAGTTTAATAGTTTAACCAATTACTAATAAATATTACGTACTTCTACACGTGTTCCACTAACATTTATATGTAGGTACACGTACAGAGGTTAATGTTTACCTTTATTGGATAGGCACGTGTAAGGAAGAAAATATTTCGGAACTTCGATTTTCTTTGCCAAGGACAACCGAACCCAGTCTTAATGCCAAAACATAACAACCGACGACCTACTACTACGCTAAACTAATAAAAAATCACTTCCATAGATAAAACAAATGAAAACCTAATACATTTACTTTCAAAATAAAAACCTAAACTCGGATCAGTGACATATGAGTTAAATAATTGTTTATTTTTATTTGACTGTATATGTCAATTGATTTTTATCTTATTTTCATTTGTTATTGACATAATGTACTCATATTTTTTTTTTTTTTTTTTAAGTTGTATTGCAATAATGGTTAACTAGCGACCTTGACAGTTGATCATATATTATTTTTGCCTAACTGATTATTTATTTTTACCTCGATGGTCCTAGTTTATCAGTGACTTCGAGTTACAGTTTTATTAGCTATACATATGTAAGCGGGCACGCCCTTTATGCCTGGAAGCTTTTTATTCCGGTATTAAGTTCTGTTTGTGTTTTCAGTTTTTATTTTTGCTTGAGTATATATTTCGATTGTTTTGTTGGTATATTGGCGAGTGCTAGATGTCATTATGGCAAATAAATTTATTTACTATTTTGTGTTGAGTAATGTCAATTATTTTGCATACTACGAGTATTGTATAGAATCAAGTTTTTTTCTTTTTTATAAATGAACAGCAATGCTGCTGGGGAGTTTGTTGCGCCACTTCTTCTTCCCAGCTAAAGCACTAGGAAGTGGTGAAGGGTGGGCGTTTTGATAGACTGTCATATGTAATTTTGACGTTCGAAAAGTGCTGATTCTCAGCCTAGTTTGAATAAATGACTTTTGAATTTAGAGATGTAACAATACATACAATACGGCCGATATAGCTTGGCAGGTCTGAACATAGGCTCTGCAAACTTTCACGCATGTTCTCTCACTCACATTCGCCTCATAACACCATTTGGTTCCTTAAATATATTATTGCGACGCCTTCTGCGCGAAGTTCGGAACTGCCAAGTTATATCGACCGTATTCTAATTACATTCAACGGAAAAGTATTTTATTTGTGGGAGATTGGCGGCTAAACTAATGCGAAGTCTGTATTTTAGGACACCAGAAATGCAATATTCCAACGGGAAAAAAACAATCAAAATACCAATAAATACATTCAAAATACCTCGTATAAGGACATAGAAATTCATATCTTTGAGTTGCCAAAGTCGTAAAGTTACTTCGGAAAACAAGAGAAAAATTAAGCGTTCGTATATTTAGGTATAGATAAAATTGAAACAGAGAACAAATTAGAGACGTAAGATGAATAAGAAATACATCCAACAATATTGTTGATCTAACAGATCAATCTTCAGAAAAGAATCTCAATAATAATATTAATGTAATAACAGCCAAAAGTTTGACCCTCATCGGATGCAAATAAATCATTTTGATCGATGCGAAGAACTCACGTGCGAAACAGGGATGCATTGTTATCTGCCCTTGTCTGCTGTTCCAAGTGAGAAGCAGACGAGATCAATTTCTTTTCAAATATTATGATATCATTATCGAGCGGTTTGAAAAAGAAATACTGCCTAATCTTTAAGGCCAACGCAGATTTTGGTGGGCTGCACCGCATTGGAAAAATGATTAATTCCACTTTCGTACATTATATAAAAAACGCGGGCCTTTTATTGTGCGATGTTACATCGCACAATAAAGGGCCCGCGTTTTTTTGTAACAAAACCCCGCCCGTAATTTTATCATCATCACTACAACTGAATGTCCACTTCTGGACATCAATGATCGGCTCATCGACTGGTCCTACGCTGCTCACTTCAAGCACATTCCTCGGACTTAGACCTGGCCACCAAATAGATTTATTGTTATCAATCTTTCTTTATACGCAAAACACACTGACACAAAAGGCATTTCTATGTAAAAGGCTCGATGCAGGCTGGTTTCATTTGATTTGAAGGTAAAACCATAATCAATTATCAAAGTTTTCATGTTGACAACTAGGATTAAAAAGTACCTGCATACTTATCCTTTTGCAATGTTATAATAATTTTCCTGACTATTCAATAAAAATTACCTATCATTATTTTGTAATTTAGAAAAATCGCTAATCTCCTAATTTGGACTACAGCCGTTATACAAAAGTCATTCATTCGGAAGAAGAGTTTCCTTTGTGGCCCAACCCCCAAATATACAGCTACATTTTAAACTTATAATAATAAAGGAATTGAAGCCAGATTAATTGTGTTATTTTTGTACTATGAACCTTTTTTATAGGTTCTTTCAAACGTAAGTAATATGTTGTTGTATGGTCTTTAAAGTATTCAGGAATTGTTTTGTAGAAAATATTGAGTTTTAATAAAAGTTTTAGAAGCTGTTGAGTTTTTTATGCGATATTTTAAATGTTTACTCAGTCGTCAAAAACATCACAGAGTGGGCTTTACGGTTATTTTATCGGGATTGCGCGATTAGTTTCAGACTCAACCAAAACTTTTACTCTTAATCATGACCTGTGGGGTAATGGCGTGGCGTAACAAAGTTACAGTAGCAATGGCTTTCATTTTGACAGTTCAACAACATTCATTGCGTTATTAACGTTCTTGAGCAGACAAAGATACACACACACACACATATACTCCTTTTGTTTATATCTTTGTTCGTATAATAAGTAAATTTTAATTGTATTTTTATTCCGAATTTATTCAAGAAAGAAAGAAAAATATTTTATTTGGGACACGCACAGGAAATACAAAATACAGATACAGTAATATAAAATAAAATAAAAAGGGGCACTTACAACTAACAAAATTAACATATTTTTGGAATAAACGAAAACAAAAGTAATAGGTAAGACTTGTGCGAGGCCTAAAAGGCCCATATCTCAGCATAATGCTGCGGTATTTAAAAAATATATACCGCAGGGCTGGTATTCTCCTGCCATGGTTGCGAGTTTGTCCGGAAGGGATATCGTGGCTCCGGCACACGGGCAACGGAAGGAACACGGGTGGGTTTTAGTCAGTGAAAGTCTGACACGCCCTCCCGCTCCGCCCAGAGCGGGAGAAGTTATTTCTCCTTTGACACCTAAGTGCACGATCTAAAGACTTTTATTCTATGGAGATTTACTTTACCCATTCTTCTAGTAATAGTCTATCTTTCTAACCCAAATTGAATTCAATGGTGTTTAATGATAATTATAGGTAGGTAGGTATACCTTAAAAAGCAAGATTTAGATAAATGAATGAACTCTGTTGGCTTCTCAACGCACGCTTAACACTGAAAGTTGAAAAACGTGGGCTAAAACTACAGAACGCCATCTGCTACGATCCCTAAGATCGTAGCAGATGGCGTTCTGTAGTTTCTGCCTACCCCCATCGGGAAGAAGATGTGCATGTATGTATACAACAATAAAACAACTACTTCAACTTAATACAACATTTAAAATTAATAACAAGAATACCTACACGTAGCTGCAGCTGTACCTGCCAGGGTTGCGAGTCTGCCAGGGTTGCGAGTTTGTCCGAAAGGGATATCGTGACCCCGACACACAGGCAACGGAAGGAACACGGGTGGGTTTTGGTCAGTAAAAGTCTGACACACCCAGAAGTTATTTGAAAATTTCCCACCCTCAAAAAAAAAATATAACCTAGCTACTCGTAAATATAACTAGCACCGCAATAAAAACTCATACTGGTCTTATCTACAAATTGAATTTCATATATACGCCCCCAAAACCAATATTCTAAGACCTAAATATGTTTTTTTTATTCTTACCTTCGTAGGTCTGTACCAGACATTTCCGATAATTCGCTACTTTATCGCTTTCTCCACAACATTCTCGATAACCCAAACTATGTTAAAACAAGACCCGCGGATATTTTTTTTTATATTTATAATATTCTCCAAAATGGCTGACAGGCTTCCAGTAATATAAAACCATTTTATTATGGCATTCGCATATACCTGAGTATAATAGCGAATGTGTTAGATGCGTCACCTGAAAAAGTTTTTAGTTTTAATGTCGGTTTTTGCCTACACGAAACATGCCTCACAGAAGAACAGATAAAATTAATATTTGGAAAACTCAAAAGTGCACGCCTCATAACGCCCATTCAAAAAATTTATTCATCAATGTGTGTAAAATTTCTCCCCTCGCAATCTTTACGTACTGTTAAAGACTATTTAGGTTTCCTTTGTTGGTTGCTAGGCGACGGAAGAGGTTCGAAGTTGGAAATATATGTATTTATAGATATTATATTAGTTAGATTTTTATTAATTATATAATTCAGCTACTTTAAATAAAAGAGCCATTTTCAATAGGATTCCTCCTATGGCTGAAACGAATGTATAAGAAAAATTTACACAATTAATTGTTTTTTTCGCAAGGTACAATGTTTTCAGGTTTCATACTTTATTGACGGTTTTTTAAAAAGAATTTTGATGATTTTTCGTAAGTACAAGATTAATCTCATTAAATTATCAATACAAAGGTATATAAATTTTGTAGATTCTGTGTACGAGCAGGAGCGTAACAATAAAAACAGTTGCAGAAAGGAGGCAAAACAAATTTTTCGATCGCAAAGCACTCTCTAATGCTTCGCATTATGAGTCGTGCAATAAGTATTGTTGTAAAACCTTTTGAAATAAATATAAAGAAAAAAAGGCAACTGAGTCGCAGAAGTATCAGAATGGCACCCCAGAGAAGGAAAGAGGAAAAGAGGATGACGATTTCAAAGATTGGAAGACGAATTGAAAACTACGGCGGGATCATGAAGGAGAAGGCCTAAGAGCAAATAAATCTGGAGATTTCTGATGTATAACTAAACCTTTATTTTAAATAAATTGTAAAATTATTTTTAAGATTGCTAATAAAGGCTATTCGTAAACTCAAGGAGAATGACGATCTGAAAAAGGGCTTCAAGATGAGAAAAGCTGAAAACTGTTTCATTGTCGTTTTCAGTATCTACATAGTACATTGTTTGTTGATGGAGTACTTATGTCTATCGTCAGTAATGTTTTAGAAAAGCCGTGCTGAAGTCGCATTTAAAATTCCTAAATGATTTTTAATAAGTATGAAGCCCTATTAGAGCCTCTATTTACACCATTATAGGTCTACCGTTTCTTACCCCAAAGATCAGTTAATTAAAAACTTCAAGGTCAGGCCCTACTTTCAGAATATTAGTATTTTATTCATTAGAAGTCAGGCGTTGGTCGGTAGGTACCAGATAAAAATACTTTGCATAATTTTCTCATTCACATTAAAACAAAGGGTTTAATCCCGAAAAAATCGTTCATTTTGACAGCTGATATTCGCGGAAATATTTTATTTTATTGCTTTGAAAGCTTACTGGATTTAATACACCAATGGCTATTGGCATCAAAATGGATTATTTCGGTCGATTCAATTGCATACGTGTGTCAAACGAAGTAAATATCATTTGATCCAGTTTTAATTTCGTGTAATTTGGTGTTTTTTTTTCAGGACCATTAAAAGTTTAAGGGCATGAGGAACAGGGTGTAAAGTTCACTCATCCTCTATTGAAAAGAGAGGATCCTCCGACCAGACGGGTGTCGTGTCTGGCGGGCAACTGTCCAACGATTGATGTCGGATAGTCGTATATATGTGGCGCGGTAAACTCTAATTGGGCGATGCAGGATTTGTGTGACGTCAGGATTTTGTGTGGTAATGTAGATACTGCCACAAAATACATAAAAAGAAAGCAAGAAAATACGTTTATTTGTGGTAAAACATGACGCAAAGAAAGGAGAAAATATGCGTCAGATCCACGCAAAACGGCCACAGCCATTTAATTTGATTAAGTTTCTAAAACGTAACGATTCATGCATATACTCAATACCTGCAGAGTTAGTAAGATGATGTGATAGTGGGCTGACTACGATTGCAAGAAGACCGACCGTCGAGTTTTTACGGCCCTAATTACACTATCATATAATTATGATACAAATATGATTTCATTTCTGCCAAATTCTATAATCATATTAAATGATGCTGTTCTTCATTTTTACGTATTACACTTATGTGAGCATGTAAACGTCATACTTAATCAAGATGGATAACGATTTATCCGTGTTTGATTGAGCCATTTTTGAGTTTAGACGGATATGATCATATCTGTACGCTTGCTGTCAAATAGGATCCAATAACTATGATCATAGGGGGGTTGAAACCCTCAGGCCGTGGGGTCCGAGTGCTCACGGCCTCTTTAGAGAAATCTCCAAACGGCTATTTGACACTTCCCGTGACCCAAGGGCTGGTTTTTACCTTGGGCAGAGACTAAGCATTGCCATACAACGTGGCAATGCGGCCAGCCTCTTGGGTACATTACCAGTCGACAGCGATGCGGATGAATTTTTCGATGCTATATTTTAGTTTGTAAATTGTTTTAGTTAAGTTAGTATATAATTTTGCTACTTTTATTAATTAATTAGTTATAAGTTGTTTGTACCCACATGTAAATAGTTTAATATTGATCATAGGCAATATGAATCATATGTAATGAAGCGTTGTGAGGGTTCTCAGCTGCAAGTAGTCGAGTGATAAAATATCACAATTAGTAAGTTTCTAGCCACATCACTAAAAACGGGGAACAACTCTGGCTTTCCGGAGACGCTCTATCATTTCGTTTCCGCTTGCAGGGCTGATGATAGCTATCCCCTGACCCTCAGAATTCTGTGTACCCTGGTGACCTTCTAATGATGTACGCTTTTTAGGGTTCCGTACCTCAAAAGGAACAACGAAACCCTTATAGGATCACTCGAGTGTCTATCTGTCTGTCCGTCTGTCACAGCCAATTTACTCCGAATCTAATGGACCGATTAAGTTGAAATAAATACATTTAAAGATACTTCTTTAAGAAAATTTATGAAAATTTTCCATTCCCGGCCCATGAAAAAAACACAGTGAATGTATTAGTATTTACTCATAGATTACAGGAAAACCTATGAGAAGTCTATGGTCTTAAAATATCATGGTAATATCTCAATATTGTGCGTACAAACTTACATTTGTAGTTGGAATGTATGGTAGAACATTTTTTTCTACTACAATGTTAAGTTTGTTCTTGGGATAAATTCATTCCAACTACGGAATCCTTCATTGTGCGTGGTACCACACGGACTTGGCCGGATTTTTAAATAATGAACGCGCTATAACCACGTTGGTCGCAGGTACTTGGCCATTTAGTATTTTTAGGATACCAAAACAGAAATTATTCGGGGTTCACAAAAAGAGATTCATTATATTAGAATGATGATCATTAATGTTTTTTGGAAAGCAAAATGGTAATTATTCACCTAAAAAGGTTGACCTAAAAACACGCCCATAGTTTTCTTGGTAACCATACCACCACTTTTTAACTACCTTTTCTAAGCACATGCAGTCATATCTACCAAAATATTTTCTACTCTATGCCCCACGTGTGCGTGAGTTAGTGGCATAAAGAACGAAGCGCGAACATTCAAGCTGCATTACTAGCTAATAATTCAACCCTGGTATTTACTGGTTAGATGCGTGAAATGATAAATGTTGTGCCTTTGATATAGTATAGAGTGGCATGTACCTAAAGAGTTGTTTCCGTGGACTGGGCGATAGATAACTTGTATTTTTGTAATTATGAAATGTTTTTTTGGAGATGATTATTTGAGCATAGTTAAATTTAATCGTGACGTTACGAAAAAAAAATGCTCTTTACAAATATGATCATTTAGCGAAGAACCTCACCATCCTAACCGTTCATCGCCTAGCCAGCTCAGTGAAATAAAAAATAGAATCATCGTTTCATCATTACAACGCTTTTGTTACCGTCGGTAAACTTTTATATATAAATTGTAACAAGGACAATCAATCTGCCTAGCCTTTTCCCAACTATGTTCATTTATGTTGGGGTCAGATTCCAGTCTAACCAGATGCATCTGAATACCAGTATTTTACATGGAGCGGCTGCCTATCTGACCTCTACTACCCAGTAACTGGGTGATGCGATACCTCTTAGTAAGAGTGGTTGTCAGACTTTCGTGCTTCTGACGACCAATAACGACTGTCAAAGATCCACCCACGCATGACAGCCGGGACCAACAGCTTAGCGTGCTTTCCGAGGTACGGAGGAGTCTCGATATGTAAACATTGACCCGTGCGGCAGTTATTACTCAGCCACGACCTCCTCATATTTGAATCAAAATAATTAGGCATGAAAAATGGTACTGAAATGTCTTGCGACAAAAACAACACCATAACATATTAAAGATAATGAGTTTTAAAGAAAATGTTCAAGTAAATGCTGACGAGTCGGTTATGGATATTATTGCTATTATGGCATTGGCGAGTTTATGGATTATTGAAAAAATCCAAGATGACATCTAATTAATTTTAAAGAAAGAAAAAAAGTATTTATTGAGACCCGCACCGGAAATCACAAATTATACAGAAAACACACTAAACATAATAATAAAAAAAAACAAAGTAAAATTAAAACACAAACAAAAACATATCAACTTAACATTGATTATAAAGTAATGATTACCTAATTAATCTTAAAATTAATTGCACTTAGTCAAGAATGACATAAATGAATATTTGTACTTACACCATAGAACTTATAAAATATTAACAACATAAACTATATTCTTACAAATAAATAAAGTTAATAAGTAAATAAACCTTTAATTAAGACCGAATTTACTATTTACATACTTAAGTTGCTTTGGGTTTTCGGTCAGACTGGTTAAGTTAAAACTTTATGTACCTATCATAAAGTTTCAATAAAATGCAACAAAACAATCTCTGCGCCGCAGCGGCCAATTTTCCTATTAAGTACTTAACCAGTCTGACCGAAACCCCAAAGCAACTTAAGTATGTAAATAATAAAATAGAACCAATATTTCCAATTCACCAATAAGGATCTTAGTTTTATACCACATGTTTTCCGAAGCAGTTAATATAAGTTTTATAGCATTTATTTTATACTTGCGCGCAGAAGAACACCGAACGTCTTTGGTCGACTTATGTCGATGTAACTTATTGTTCTTTAATATGTATACGAAAACTATGGACGTAGTAGTTTTAAGTAACGAACTATATAATAACTTAATTAGCTAATATTTTTAATTTAAGTAGTCTTAAATAAACCTTAGCAGTGCTTTGAATAAAAAATAACACAAACATCATATTTAGGGGCGCGCCTATTGCCACCAACCGGGCACATATCTAGACTCCGAGCTGCTACTCAGAAATTCCAGTTACAAAAACGCAATAACACTTTCCTTGACCAGTGAATCGAACCCAGGACCTCATGCTCAGCAGTAGCGCTTGCGACCACTAGACTAACGAGGGATAAATAAAAAACATTCCTGCAGTACGTGGTTAGTAAGGTTTTTTAACCCCAAATTCATGGGTATGAGGAACAGGGTGTAAAGTTCACTCATACTCTATAGAAAAGGGAGGATCTTCCGACCGTCTGGTCTCATGTCTGGCGGGCAACTACCCAACGGATGAACTCAGAACCTTGTATACAGGGTGGCAGGGACATCGACGCGAAGCCGGTTACCATGAATTCAGTATATGATTCTGAACCCCCTGAGTTCAAAATTTTCGTCGATTATTAAAAAAAATATCTGCTGTTTCATAGAAAAGTGCAATACCTACGCGCTCAAAATGTATGCAACAGCAGATTTTTTTTAAAATAACTGACGAAAAATTTTAATGCAGGGGGGCTCAGAATCATGTACTGAATCCATGGTACGGAATACGTACTTCGTATGTGGCGATATAGACACCGCCTAAAGTAAAAACACCTCCATTCAAAGAACTTTAATGACGAATCATTGTGCAGCTTTAAACTTTGGGCACTACCAAAGAAAAGCATCTTCAAATCGCAGAATCAGTGCAATTACCTCAAAAGTCTTTTACTTCCTACAAAATATCCCAAGTCCTAAGCTTAACGCTCACACCAGTTTGTTAGTTTCCTTTGAGGATTCGGTTTACGACTCCACCGTATAGAGAGCCATCGTAAACTTAAAGAAACTACGTTGGGACGTTTGGTGTATCGCGAAATATCCTATTGGTACGTACGATATCTGACGGCTACTTTGTTTCGTCTATATTGTTGTGGGTTTCTGTAATAGACTTATGGATATTTTTCTTCGGATTCAGTGGTTTAGTACTTGTTGATTTTGTATGGAGCCGATACGGAATAGATGTGACTGATTTTACTATGTAAGATAAAAGGGGGTAGGTTTGTATTTGTGACGAAAGAGAGAATATAGGTATAGGATAGATATACACTACACACTACATATAATATACCTAACACTTAAGGCTCCGCAGACAAGCACGACGCGACGCCGCCAAGCGACTCTGTTTCTATGAAAACTTCACGGAAATTTATCTACCGGTGTCACATCGTGCCTGTCTACAAAAAGAGAAAATTATTATTATATTTTATTATTATATTATTATATCATAAAATTTCTATCTATACTTTATGAGAAAAATGCTTTTGAATTTTGCATATAAGTAAGATATTTATGCTTGTGTATTTCTTGTTAAGTGTTGTGACACCTTGTTAAATGAGAAGACAAAACCACTGGGTCATCACATAAGGGTTTCTTACAAATGCTTACAAAGAAAGAAAAATTGCTTATTCTGTACAAACAAAACGCACATTACGCAGATTAAAAAATTACATAAAATACACTCATACAAAGTAGCCAAAAGCCTCGTATTTAAGCAATAAAAGTTTAACAATTTTGTCTTTTGTTTGATGTCAGGGCCAGGGACCAAAGACTATTTACATTGCGTAATTACTATGTGTTGCGACACTGGCAAATGAAAACAAAAAAACAATCAAAACAAAAACAAAATACCAATTGCAGAGTGGAAAAATAACTACTTTTTTAACAAACAAACAACAATAACAAGAACAATTAAACCTCGGGTTGCATCTGTGCAAGAACAGGTCGTTGCTCAGCAAAATGCTGTGACTTCGGAAGAACTTATCGTCAACAGCGCTGATTTTCAGCAATTACATCTCGGATGACGTACTGACGTCCCCCTGTATGTACCCGTACATAATAAATCGAGTAAGTAAAATTTTCCACAGAAATAAGTGTGATTCTAGCAGAACATATTAAGAACTTATAAATGAAAAAAAAAATACATTTGTGTTTGTATTTATAACTTAAAAAAATAAAAAAGTACATAAAATAACAACTTACAACAACGAAAAAAAAAAATTATGATCTGAAATGGTAAGTATTTTGGTTATTTCTACTAACCCTTTTTCAACTGAATGAACTGGTAGATAACAAAAGTTTTGCAACAAAAATATAATTTTCGATTGATCATTAATTTAATATGACGATAATGATTTATTTATTAAGTGTTAAAAAGTATATGATGTAAATAGTGTAACCACATGCTTCAAAAAACGGTGAAGGAAAACATTGAGAGGAAACCGGCATGACTGAGAGATATTTCTTGAGGCTGCATGTTAAGCCAAGTCAGAGGCCCATGCGCGCTTTTAAAAGTCTGACACCAGGTTAGTCACTAACCACACGAAAAGAAGAAGAAGAGTTTAACCACATGAAGGCAATATTGTAAGTAGTAAGGTTCACTTGTTTCACACTCAAAAGCGTAACAGGATTCACCCTAAGGAATATGCCCACCTTTATTCAATGGTAGGTACTCATTCATCAAGTACCTTCCTTTAGAAGTCTGAAGACAACACGACCTCAGTAGACACAAAATTCCTATTACAAAATCAATGATACACGGGTCACATTACCCACATGCATGAAGACACATGTCATTCTCTCCCCCCTTAATACGTGTAATGTTGAGCTGCATTCCCTTTGTTCATGACTTAATTATCTACGCCGAAATAAGCCGATCACTCAACGCGCATCTTCACGCTAAGTAAACAGGGGGATTGAGGATGTGGATGTATGGAGACTGAATGAGATAATGTGAGTAGGGTAGGGGTTGAGCGTACATGATTGTGGCTGGGCGTTGCAAATACGCTTCAAAATCAGACGACAGAGAAGTCGCAGTTTTGCGTTTCAACTTTCATTGAGATGAAAACGGTTTTACAGCTCGGATACGATTTTAACTTATAAGATTCTATCAATATTTAGTGTATACTTGCTAGTATTATACAAAAATGAATAATATTTTGCACAAATGTGAAACTGAGCGTATCAAATGCCCAAATGTGTAGAGCAGGGGTGGCCAACTTGATTAGACCCAAGATCTAATATTGACTGACAAAACCCTGTGCAATCTACCATACTTCTTGAAATGGTAAATGAAACATCAGTGCCCAGTTGTCACGTATTATTAGGATATTAAACTTTTTCTGATTGGGACTTTAGCGTGTATATAAAGTTCTATTTCTATGTAAGAGGTAAATTACTTTATAGGTAAATTAAGTTTTGAAGCCACTTCTAGTTACTCACTATATTTACAAAGGTATATGAAGGCAGTTGTTTAATTTAGCCATTGATTGCTCATTGTTCGAGAGCCCGTGATCCGATGCACCCATTACCCCGGGACCTGGGAGCATTGTACCGGCTTGTTCTCTGTTTGATTTAGGGGTGCATAAGTTTAGCGAGGTGACGCGTTTAATTAAGTTTGAAGAAGATATCTTTAAAAAAATAAAAAGGGGTCTGTCAGATTTCGTTTGCACCGTTGGAACGGATATCAAATTGTTATTATGTATGCGCCAGAGTGACTGATGTCTGAATAATTGTTTGTTTAATTTGCTTGTAAAGAGATTTATTATTTTTAAGATTAAAGGATAGGTTGTTTTAATGTTTCTTCAAAAGTCGTTGACATTTATCTACTATGAAAGCCTGAATTCAGCCTATTGCTGGCATAGATATGTCTTGTTTTACTCGCGTCTGGCTAGCCTGTCTCACCCATTATTCATAGTCTTACATAGGGACCTACACATTTTATTGTTATCTAGATTCTAGAGTGCCTGGGGTGCTTAGTCAGGTGTGCTGCTTCGCTAAAACATCTACCACGTAAGAAAAACTCCGGTAGGCGCCAAATATATCAAATATAAATTTAAAACTTTTACCAGTAACTTTCTTCCTTTCAAAACAACTCTTCCACTAAAATAATGTAAATAAAGTGTATCTTAATGTCAACGCTGCGGCATTTAGAACGCCTACTCGCTTACCTGAGTTTTTATTGTCTAAACGTGAGGATCCAACCACAGAATACTGCAGAAGGTCGGCTCTATAGAACTATCGAGAATACGCGCATGCACATAGACGCGTACATACGGACGCGGCGATCTCAAACGAATGCCGGTCGCGAGTGCGCTTGCACTCGCTGTACGTGAAGCGTGTCTATGCCTGCGTGCATTTTCGCTCACTGTACGGAGTCGACCTTCTGTACCTATCTATTTTGTGTTTCAGCTAAGAAACAACGTGCCTTAGAATTCTTGGAGGCTACACCGCGTATTGTTTGAGTAACTATGGTACATATTTCAAGGGATTTTTTGCATATGGTTTCGTTTGGCTTGAGGCGGAAATGTGAGTTTTTGTGCGGGGATTTTTACCGAGTAAAGAAGTTTTTTTTTGTCTGTCGTCGAGTATATCGTTGTATGGTTACGTGACTGATAAGTAGCGATTACCTTAAATATATCACAGAGGTGGATATGTGTCTCATTCGTAATTATCAGGCATATTTTAACTACTGTGGGCGTACTGTGGGTAGTGTTGGTTTCAAAAACTGTTTGCAATTCAGATCAAATTATAATTCACGATCAAATTAATCACACTAGCAATACATACACTGTAGGGACACGACACAACTATTCAGAATGCACGACAGTTTCTAAACATGCTTGACCGCCACCGATGAAGTCTACCTAGCTCCCGCCGGTCCGAGCGTTATGTTGTAGACTCTGTCGAGCGCCGCTAGACGGCGCTGGCGTTCCGATTAATCAACTCAGTAATGTATTTCCGACATATATTTTTGGATTTTATGAAATAGCAGCGTTTGGCATACCAGTATCATCGAACGTCACAGTCAAGAGCCTTAATAAATAAGATGCGTTTTCAGAAGATCTCAATACCACGATTTTTGTTTGTGAATGATATAGGACAAATAATTTAATTTAATGTTTTGTCTCGCGTATTGTAAATTATTTTGCATACTATTGTATAGATTTTTTTTTCTTACTGTATAGACATCTACGCTGCTGGGGAGTTTGTTGCGCCACTTCTTCTTCACAGCTAAAACACTAGAAAGTGGTGAAGAGCGGGCGTTTTGGGGGACTGTCTTATTATTAATTTATTAATTTTGACGATACGGTGCTGATTCTCAGCTTAGTTTGAATAAAGGAATTAAAAAATAAAATATGAAATAAAAAAGAATAAATAATAATTAATTTTGACACAAAGTCATGATTATAATCTTTTATTACATAAGAAAGGGGCTATGAATTGTGTGAAGTCCCTAATACTTTTGCTTGGAGATTAACCTGTGTTACAAGAGCCAGTGCCTTCTTCCGGGAGGAAGTACTATTCAAAACTTTCTTTAATACTACTGAAAAATTGTCTAAACATCTATACATACATACATACAAATAAATAAAATTGACGTACCTGTAAAAAGTAAAGCACCTGTCAAGGTGCCAAGACATCTACCAACACGCACTGGGCCGGCGTGGTGGATTACCCACTTTCTCTCACTGTGAGGAGGCCTGTGTCCCAGCAGTGAGAACATTATTAGGCTGATTATGTGTGTGTATGTGTGAAGTGTCTGTTTGCAATGTAAAAATAACAACTTCTTACTAAATGCATATGCAAGTATGTACGACACTTGCTACAAAAAAAACAAAAAAAACTTTCTGTTTGTTCCGGCTAATCTCTGAAACGGCTGGGCCGATTTTGACGGGACTTTCACTAGCAGATAGCTGATGTTATAAGGAGTAACTAAGATTACTTTTATTTGAGAAAAATAATAAGGGTCTACGCGGGCGAAGCTGCGGCCAGCAGCTAGTTACTAAAATTATTATGTTCAGAATTAAAAACACGAACATTAAAATCCAAGGTTGGTTTTAATTTTTTTGTCAAACCACCTAATGAGTATATCTACATGGGTATTTTATGGCGTCATTTCAGTCGTAACCATGTAATCTCACCATAACCCTACCATACAGAGTGCAGAAACATTTCACGACACAAACAGACTCAAGTTTACGATATTTTTTATATTTAAAGATAATGTGCGATATTATATTCTGTACATTCATGCTTCCGTACAAAAATGTGAGGAATATTTTGTTGGTGAAATACAAGCCTGAGGCACGACAAATATAGGCTTAGAAGCTCTATTCTGAATCAGAATAATCTTAAGAAGCCTTTTTTGTTGTTGTTGTGTTTATTTTAATCAGCGACCGAGAACCTTTATAAATTATGGTAAAAGAAAGAAAGAAAAAGTATTTATTGAGACTCGCACAGGAAATCACACATTAAACTTAAAACACACTAAACATAAATAAAAAACAAAGTAACATTAAAATTTAAAGAATTAAGTCCCGTACGAGGCCAAAAGGCTCCTATCTCAGTATGATGCCGCGACATGAAAAAAAAAAAATTTAAATGTTGCAGCGCTGGTATTCTAATAGGACCCACAGTGATGTCACGGATAGATTATACAGAATTAAATAAATATAATAAAAAATAAAAATAAATAGGTGTGTGAAATACAGTGAAGTGTAAAAATATATGTAATCCGCGTGTCTGCAGCATGGTACAGGTATGGAAGAATTAAGGTTAGTTCTACGACTAAGGTTACTGCTTTCTGGGTAAACAAGAAGAAGAAATATGGTACCTTATTCAGGTTACCGTTTTAATGCCGGTTACACACACACACACCGGCGATGCGCCCCTTTGACTAATGCCAGCACGTGTAAGATAGAAGTAATTTTAATTTCGGTAACCGGTATTAAAAATAGTTGTATTGAATTTAATGTAACCTTTAAAAATACTGGTAAAAAATAGAAATGTTAAAAAATACCCGTATTGATCATACTGGTTTGAATAAAGGATTTATTGGAATTCCGTGAAGTGCAAAAGTTGGCATGCCATACGATTGAACGAAGGGAATCCAATAAAGAAATATTATGACATATCAAGATTCGGGAAGAGACGGTTACAAGGAAGTATGAACATGGAGTTTCATGCCGGTTCTTCTCCATAGGAAACGACAAATTAGAACCGTGCACCTATCATCTGACATTTCATTAGTGTCCATGTACAGATCACCCGAAAAAAATATGAGCTTCGGCAATCATTGACTCTCTTCGGAAATACGAACAGTTTACGATGAAATCTAAAGGTGTGTCTACGCTAGACGAGCCGGGCGCGAGCGGAGCACGAGCCGACTACAAATTCGTGTAGTTTGGACCGACTTACAACCTTCGAACGAGCGCGCTTCGAGCATTTGGTTCGTGCTCGACTGTGCTCTGTCAATTTTCGGTTTTTTGACGAACACAAAGGGATTTGCATCCTGTTCGAGGACAGTGATCGTTGTGGGTTCGTTGTAAGTCCACACTTGACGCCGCGAACGACAACGCCCAGAACGGCTCCGCTCGTGCTCGGCTCGTCTAGCGTAGACGCACCTTAATATAAAGGAATTAAGTACTTAGCTATTTTGCACTACCATGGTTACATAAGGGTTTAATAACTCTACAAAATGCACTACTACAAAGGGCACCACTACTAAACTTAGATGCGTTGCCTGTGGTTGGCTCTATTACCCTGTGACGAGACGTTCGTACTAATTCGGAAACACGAAGTTTACCGAAGCGCATACCTTTACTGCTTTAACTAGGATTATGTTAAATATAGTGAATTTTTCGTTCAACTAAGCCTAACGTTTTCAAAACTCGATGTGATATATAACGGTTGATAACTGAGCCTTCTGTTTACCTTCATTTTATACGACACATAAGTTCACATCAAGGTAGGTGGGAATCAGTGTTTTCAAGCCTTACATTTTCTTCCACCCTAATATTATCATACACATACAATTTACATACATCTACTTATCTCACGGATTCTCAGGTAAGAGAAAACATAGAATTTGGGAATCATCTTCTTATCAGCATACGAGTGTCGTTAAAATCGATTGAAAGAAAATATACTCTTTTCTCTAAAATATAGGCATATTCTTAATATCAATCCTTCAAGTCAATGAATAATATACTGATGCTCATGAAATATGGCTGAAAATATACCTATCTAATATGGATGATTTCCACCAAACGGCTCGCATCGCATTGGATCGGAACGGATTTTACAATCTTTAAACGATATTCAATCATGTACACAGTATTTAAAGTCTATATTACCAAGCCGCGCACAGCAGACTGACCACGCGAGCGTCTTCAGCGACACGCGATCTTAGCCGAAAGTATGCTGCGACGCGCGATCGGCTCCGTTCGCCTGTTGTCGTAGGAATAAAATTATTTGACTAGGCGCAGAAACGGATACGTTTGCAAGCGACGGTTTGGAGCCGATCGTATGCGTCGACATCCTGCCTGACGCGATCGGCTGTCGCTGAATCCGTTCGTATCCTTTCCGATCCGAAGCGATGCGAGCCGTTTAGTGGAAATTATGGTTTAATCACTTTCCTCTATGTGCGTCAATCAACTCAGCCTATCGCTGTCTGCGCCACAACACCCTATTTTCCGCCTTCCGCATCCAGTCTGTCCCAGCCACTTTCTTAAGGTCATCGGTCATTTTAGCCGGGGGGGGCGTCCCACGCTACGCTTGCTGGTACGAGGTGTCCACTCCAGGACTTGTCTACTCCACAGGCCATCGGTCTTTCTACAAACATGGCCAGCCCACTGCTACTTCAGTTTGCTTACGCAAAGTAAGCAAACTGAAGTAGCAGTGGGCTAAAATACATTTGTCTTATGAAATAGCTATAACATGGTTTTATGACGATATGTATATACGTATATATACGATATATAGATATATACATAAAGATAAAAAATATCCGAAAAAGAACCGGAGTTACCGACACAGCATGCAAAAAGCTATGTCGGTAATTCCGGTTCTTTTCCGGATAATTTCATTTCTGTTTATGTATTTTTATGTACATACGTCATAAAACCATGTTATAGCGATTTTATAAGACAAAATATGTATTTTCCAAAGTTTTTTTTTTTAAGTACCTATCGTTATCAGTCAAGTTCCTGGTTCCATATTCTTGAATTACAAGGTGCAAAGCACACAAAAACTGCAATAAACACACAAATTTCAGATGATTTTCCTTTGAGATTTTTCTGGTGTCTGTGATACAATGATTTTTCATTAGTACAGGCACCAACGATATACTTTTTTTCTGTAATGTTAATTATTTACTTGAATTTTTTTGTAAACCTTCTATGTGCTTTTTGTTAACCTAACCTAATCTTACTCTTTAAAAATATAAGCCTCCAAAACTCAAGTTAAAATGCACAAATAATATTTTGGTCAGCACAAATATGTAAGTAGCATGTAAACGGGTACTTCATTTTGGATATAAAGCAAGGTGGAGTAAGCCATTTTTTTTTAAACGGGGATCCGGAATTACATGTGTAAATACCATAAGTATGTAGGTATAGTTGCGTAGTCAACTTCAAAAACAAAGTTATCAAAACATTAAAAGTACAAATTTCAATTAAAAATTTAGCCAAAAATCAAAATTGTACACAATATTAATCAACACCCGAAAAGAGGAACAAAAATGCAGTGTGCTGAAAATTTAAATTCTAGGAATAATTATGCAAAATACTTTTTGTTAATAACATTTTTGAGGCTGGTGACAAAAATTTCGTATTAAAATTCTTTCTTTAATGTCCTCATAACATAAGTAAAGAGCAGGTATTACACCAAAACTCCCTATAGCCCCCAATTCCCTATGGCTGACGAGTATTAGCCTGAGATACGAGATGTAGCGTTAGAGTATTGAGTATATAAAGGTGTGGGCGGACAGTGTAGGCCTGTCAACAAGTACCAGGTACTTAACAAAGAAAATGGGCAAGGCTTATCAATTCCTATACCAATTGTTTTTTATTTTACTTAAAAAATAAGGTCATTAAACTCGTACTCAAAGTCAGAGCATTTATTTCTATTCATCATTAACAAGCACTTATGAATTGTCAAGGAGTTTGTCAGAAAGATGAAGCTAGTTGCCCAATGCCCATTTCAAAACGTAGTAGGTTCTTATGGAGAAGAAAGGAAAAACTCAATGGCCGCTCCTAAATAAATGAAGCACTTAACAGTAAAACCAATCCAGCTCAACTTATTAAAAAAAAAAAGTGAATATGCAATAATTATTTTACCTTTTTCCGGGATAAGATATGGGCAGGCACAGAACGGAGACTACGAAAACGTAAAGCACACCAACATTCTAAATTAGCGTTCTTGTGGTTTGACCACATTTAACACATTGTAATGAACACTTCCGATGATGGACGTGATAAAAGAAAAGAAAGAAAAAGTGTTTATTGAGACTCGCACAGGAAACAACAAATAAAAAATAAAAGCAGAAAGTTCTGTACGAGACCAAAAGGCGCCTATCTCAGCATGATGCTGCGACATGATGATGCGAAATAAATGTCGCAGCGCTGGTATTCTAATAGGGCCACAGTGATGTCACGGATGGACACTGGTCAGACTGAAAATGAAGCAAATTAATTTTATTTTACTTAAACCAGTCACTTTACAAAGAAGCTAAAGAATATGTTATCAAAATAAACAATTTAAAAAGGAAAACTAATTCCGTCTCATTACAGAAAGACTTCTAACGTTAGACTCTATGTTTAAACAATATCATAAAAAATTTACTCGGTTTTAAAGTCAGTTTTTTTTGGTCTTACCCTGATTTTAATGTTAGGGCTCGTTTTTTAATATGGCCGATTGTATTTTAGTTTTAGTTTCCCCTAAATCGCTATCTTTCATGCCTTACACCACACCGTAATAAGGGTGCAACACAATAGCATGGGGTGGCATAATTTCACGGGCCGCTGACACCGTCGCACGCTCAATAATATGTACAATGTTTACACAGCGGCTTTACTCGGCTAACATAGTTGTTATTGGATGTTGGTCTAAACAATTTTGGGAATAGCGGTAAATCTGGGTACGTTGGGATTTAAAAAGCTATGCATTTTTTTTTTACTTTTTGTCATTATGGCTTTTCAGAAAACGAGAAAAGCTGATCTAATTAATGTGAGAGTAAGGCTAGAAAGACCAGAAGATAAAAAAAAAAAAAGCCTAATTTTTAGTGATCAAAATAATGAAAGATCTACTTATCAGTTGGGACTTAGAGTGTCCTGATTAGCATATCGCACCTTTGGTAGAACAAGGGCATAATTGTCATAAATTGCCAAACGAATGTTTTTGTCCCTCCAGTTCAAAGGGCCTTTTTAAAGCATTTCTGCATATTTAAGTCATTTTGGCAATTTATGACAATTATGCCCTTGTTCTACCAAAGGTGCGATATGTCAAACAGAAGGGTAAGCAACAGCCTTCCATCTGCTAATTACAACCAACTGTGGTCACCAATCCGTCCTGTCTACCGACTGTGTAATTGTAGCAATTTTCTCTTTGACCCTTCATTGTAGTCAGTGGATCTTTGTAGGCTATCTCAACAGTGACCGTTTACTGCTTGAGATTATTTTGTTCAGACACAGATTAATAAAGATGGGACACTCCGCAGTTTAGGTATAAAGCTACAATTACGCGGCGGGCCCGTCTTGCTGGGCCAATACAGTGAGTGTTACGGAGTCAGAAGATCTTAGAGTCACGAGATAGAAAGAGAGGCAACTTCTAGGTGAATATAACTGTAGGTGATTATTGCTGTGCGACCTGAAATGCACTTTATTGTGTCGTAGCAAGAGTCTCTTTTTATTTAAACGATTTTGCGGAGTGTCCCATATGTGGTTCAGGCCAAAACGTAACTTATAACGATGACATTTTAATACCTAAGTTACAAAATCAAATAAGATTATACTTAAGCGTCTTCAAGCCATAATTTAATTTCACGTCGTTTATCATCCTAAAAATATTACGCTCTCAAATAAATTATCCAGATGATGATCCATATAAACGTATTTTTGATGCTCACTTTTACCCTAACGAAGAAACAGAACGTGACGACACAAAATATAATAGCCGCCGGCACTTAGGGGAAGTTCCACCCCCAGGCATAAAAATCAAATTAATATTATGCTAGAACATTTAATCACCCCCTTATCATACTTGCACACGAAATACGGTATTTTATACTACTTTTATCTTCCTCCCGTATTATAAAATAATAAAAATAGTTTTTTTTTTTTACAAATGTTATAAAATACTCACAATTAAAGCTTCGTGCAGACCAGCGCGACGCGACGCGACTCGAACAATACAATTTCTAAGAAAACTTGACGGTATAACAATAACCGGTGTCGCGTCGCGCTGGTCTGCACGAAGCTTATGGTGATTAAAATATAGGTGGATTTTTTATTTTATTTTATCATGTACCTTATAAGTGTACGGAATACGAGTATGAATTCAATATTTCGGTGTTTTTTTTTTTACTATATGGCCTAGCACGCCGAAAAAGGAATACACGATACAATGAAATTTTCTCGATACAAAAAAATTGCTAAGTTCCGTTATAATTTGTGTATTTTATGACAATTTTGTATCAACAGAGATCTTTGCATTTCTCTCCTACTAAACCATCTCATCTTTCACACCGTCCGTTCCATCAACTATAATAGTGAGCGATAAATGATAATAAAAAAAACACTTTTACACGTCAAAAATAAATTATATTTTAAAGGTAGATGAGTTCGGTGCTTCTTATCCGATTACTCTGAGATGAAAGACCACAACAGACTAAGAAGTCCTTTGACCTCTGTTTCTGTTTCGGTCTTCCAAGATCAAGTGTGAACTTTAAAAGAGACTTTTCTCTTTTAAAGTCCGAACTTGATCTTGTTTAGGGCATATAAAGACCAGATTCAGATTCAGATTTATTTATTTGCCATCAATGTAGGTACAAGTTTAAGATGATACAAATAGCTGAAGGTTACCGCTGCAGACCATGCAGATTAGTGTCGAGACGATATTTCAGTGTATTAAGAATACCCTGATACACTCAACTGCTGGTCATAGGGCTCTTTCAATAAGCGTCACATCACCCAGACTTCCATATCCCGCATCCAGGAAATTAATGTAGTGGTCATTGCTAAACATATATTTTGTTGATGGTGTTACCATCAACAAAATAAATTAAAACGCCAACATTATCAAGAAACATCCTCAGTTTTTCAAAAGTAGGGTCAGCGAATACGAAAAATATAGTCGATACAAAGGCCTTTGTAGCTAGGGGAGATAAAAGATTGTCCGTCAAAGTTATCAGACGAAGGGGACACGAGGTAATCCCAACAATAATACTTGTGACGCACTTATTGTGAAGTGATTGATGTGATTACATTTTATAATCCATTTTATTATGTCATTGTGTTTGATTTTTTTGTAGACTGAACTTTTTGAAAACGGAGTTGAAGAAATGAGATACGTTATTTAAGGTAGATTGTATCTACGTAGGATTTTTATTACCTTTGTTATGTTTGTACCTCTTTGAAGCCTGTATAATTGAAAGTTCTTGTCTACTTCACTCTCTGTAGATTTTACTACGAAAAGGATAACAAAACAGGAACACTCTCTTGAATAGGAACATTTTTCTTATAAAAACTATAACAAGGGATAAAACTGAATAGTTTATCACGGGTGAAATATAATTTTTTAAATTAAATATAAATAAAAACATATTTTTTTTGGTTCTAAAACAATAACACTTAAATTAGTATAACATGTTGGTGTGAAGTTTCTATTATATTCTAGCCTAAATCCGAGGAGATTAAAGCCGATACCATGAAACGAGTTCATAGACATTCCCCCTCAATGACCATGGAGACATTGAGAGGGAGGGTTGGGCACTAGCGGTCATGTTGGCACGGAGATTTGCTCGGTATACTGACCAAGTAGAGATTACGGTTTTTCAAACCTTATTGTCAAATTTTTAACACCGGCAATCTTTGGGTCAACTACTCGAAAAGCTCGCTGGATGTTCTATGCGTCCAATACAACGATGTTTTTAGGATGAATTTGCGACTGTCTCGTTATTGCAGTGCCTCAGAAATGTTCACAGTTACCAATACCGATGAATTTCATGCCATCATCTGAATAAAACAACTTTTTACAACAAAAAAAACAACCGACTTCCAATAAAAACACTACAAAGAGAGAAATAACTTTAATTAAAGTCGGTGTATTTAAAAAGTTTTTATTTTTCTCTTTTTAGTTGTGGTACCAATCCCACACAAATTCGAATACCAATACCACCTGCTATGTAAATAACATTGACAGGAATTTATCATCATATCGTCCACATATACTAAGTGGGAAAAATGCGTATTATTGAAGCTTACTCAAAAACTATCCAAGCAAAGTTCATAAAATGTATATGGGACCAATTTGGGAGCATACTCATTCATACAAAAAAATAATTTTCAAAATCGGTCCACAATTGACGGAGCAAACGGCGCACAAACAAACAAAAAAAAAAAACATGCATACGCGACGAGCATATAACCTCCTTCTTTTTGGAAGTCGGCTACGTACATCCTACATAAATGCCTACATAGTCTGAAAACATCGGCTGAAAAAACTTTTCGGCAGTGTTTCCAGCGTGGGCGCAGCAAACTCCCCAGCGACACGATTGTTAGTTATCTAAAAATATTCCATTTTCGAATTCACGTAATTTCCATTACGTCATTCACAGTACGAATTATTTGATCGAAGATCTTAGAGCAAGATTCACAAACCACGCTGTCAAGTAAGTGATTCATACTAATATGAACCTTACTCTGTCGCATATAATTCCCATATTCGTTTAAGCGAATGTGATCAAGAGCATTAAATATATTTCAATAAAGTTCATATTCAGATGAGACTCTTACATTTCAGCAAAGTAAAGCCAAAGTGCGGTCTATAAATCTTGCCCTTATTAAGGACTATGAAACAATAAGGTTATTTTCAGTTGTTTGTTATCATAAACGAAATTACTGTTGTCGTTTATCCAACAGTAAATTAACTTAAGCGCTCAAATACTTAACTTAATTTAGTCATTGGAATAATTATTAAAGTTCATTTTGTACTTTGAAGTTTGAAGGGGGCTTATGGCTAAATAATAATAGCCACAGGGGTCGATCCAAGGTTAAGCTACTCTTGCCGCGGTCACTTCGTGGATGGCTGACTATCTATTACCGAGACCCTTCCGTGTCTCGGAAAGCACGTTAAGCTGTCGGTAGATCTGTTATTTGTAGATCTGTGCGTCAGAAGCCCAAAATATCTGACAACCAGTCTTACCAAGCGGTATCGTGTTACCCAGTAACTGGGTTGTGGAGGTCAGATAGGCAAACGCTCTATCTTAAGTGCTGTTTTCAGCTGTATCCGGTTAAACTGGAAGCCGACGCCAATATAATCGGGAGAAGCCTAGGTAGTTTGATTAATCGATATGGATGACCATATCATCCATTTCAGGACTTTGAATTTGGGTAAAACGTGAATGTGTTTGGTTTGTGTTCATTTTCTATTTTTGGCTTTGTCTTAAAACAAAATCAGCTGTAATCTTTATCATATTAGTTATAATGAGAACGCTATATGTAGATACAGAAGATGGTGGAATTTTTGAACCTCACCAATCTGCATTCAAAGATTTTCGAAAATTCGCTTGCCACACTCGGGAACCGAACCGGCAAAAATCCGAAAAAATAACACTCTGTATATAACATATTCTGCTTAGCGTCTGTGGACTACGAGAGAGCCTTCGATTCGATCGAGACGTGGCCTGTACTGCAGGCTCTTCAACGTTACTAGACCGACTATCGGTACAACGAGGTGCTAAAGTGTCTGTACGGAAACGCCACTATGTCTGTCCGACTCCAGGACCAGACACTGGAGGATGTCTTCAAGGTTCTGGACTGGGAAGGGCTAGGCATCAAAATCAATGGCGAGTACATCATTCGTCTTCGGTTTGCCGACAATATAGTTGTAATAGCAGAGACTAGCGAGGACTTCAGTACAATGCTCGATGACCTCAGTAGAGTTTCCGAAAGAGTGAGTCTTACAATTAACATAGATAAGACAAAGGTTACGTCAAATGCACGTGTAACACAAAGTCTCATCTTAGACATGGTGCACACTATACTTATATATAATGGCAGCTACACAATACAGTCCATATGCCTTAGATTTCCAATAGTCAGTACACAACGCCAATCATCAATCAACGTACGAAATTCCTCATTATAATATGCATTTAATATGGCGAGTGCAAGAACTCGTCAGTGTCGTTCGGGACACGAATGACAAATGACAACGGTCGTTTATCTTCCTATCTGTCAGCTGAGCCAATCAACGCACATGTAGAACCCGCTTTAATTTCAAATCAACAGCAATACAATCGAATCACAACCTTAAATCTCATACAATAGAGATCATGTTAACTGCATTTTATATTTTTGTCAATTCATCCTTACTGCTAGCTGCATGTGAGCTACAACAGTGTTCTGCATTCAAATGTTTACTGAAGAACTGAGGGGTCTTTATAAAATGGTTCTAACATGGAAGGTCGGTTGTCATGACGACGGATTGACGGTCAAGCAATCGCTAATCGCCAGCAATCAATCAAGCATTTGAAATGGGACGGTGCAAGTAGTTGTAAGAATAGCTTTGAAATATTCCAAATGTATTGAATGGGATATTAGGGAGGGGTTAAACGTTCAATCGTGATGGTTATCTGATATTACCATTAGTTTGAATATTAACGCGTGTTTGTGTAGGTAGGCCTATATTCGCCGTGTTACAGAAAGGGTAAAATTGTCTATACAAACGGAGTGAAGAGTATATAGAATCTTTGTGAAAATTATCACCTCAAAGAACACATTCCTTTAAGTCGTTAGTTCACACCACTTTCGCAGCCAGTTACAGAATTTAAAATATTTGTCAAACCAAAAACATTAGGTACAATACAAAAGTAGACAAGCACTATTTTAAGATATCTTCCTATTACTCAGAATAACGATAAAAACCCATACTAATACAAACGTAGCTCTATCTGTATGTCAGTCAGTCAGTCAGTTTGTCTGTTACGTTTTCACACCTGAACGGCTGAACGTATTTCGATGTTTCGATGAAATTTGGCACACAGGTAGACCATGACCTGAGTTTATGACAAAGGATACTTTTAATACTGGTGGTGCGTTTTCGCGTGAGCAAAGTCGCGGGTAAAAGCTATCAATCAATCTGCCTAGTCGTTTCCCAACTATGTTGGGGTCGGCTTCTAGTCTAACCGGATGCACCTGAATATCAGTATTTTACATGGAGAGACTGCCTATCTGACCTCCACCACCCAGTAACTGGGTAATACGATACTCCTGGTAGTCAGACTTTCGGGCTTCTGACGACCCGTAACGACTGTCAAAGATAAACGAATGACAGCCGGGACCAACGGATAAACGTGCTTTCCGAGGCACGGAGGAGTCTCGGAGTGTAAAGATGGTCACCCATCGACGGACCAACCCCGGCGAGCATAGCTTAACATGATGGATCGACCCGTGCGGCTATTAAAAGCTATACTAGATATAAATGAATTACGAGTAAATTTCCCATCAATGGAATAGTCCTAACCCCTTTTAAAGTTTTAAGACATTACTGTAAAAATGTGGTAGGTTGGTCCGTATGTCTGTGCTCGTCTGATCTGGAGACAGATCTATTTGCAGCAGTCACATGCGGTGGGTTTCATCGATCAACTGTACAGCTGGACACTGACCTAAGATAGGTTATTGACCTTTAAAATAGAACCGTTTTTTTTTTAGAGAATGTCAGTTGGTTTCCGTTGAAAAAAGGGAACCCTTATAGTTTCGCTATGTCTGTTTGTCTGTCTGTCTATCTGTCTGTCCGCGGCTTAGCTCAGAGACTGTTAGTAATAGAAAGCTGTAATTTGGCATGGGTATACATACGAGTATTAATCACGCCGACAAAGTGGTAAAAAATTTTTTTAGCTTCACGTAAAGTGGGGATGTTTTTTTTTCTCGTCTATCCTATGGTGTGGTGTCGTTGGAAAGGTCGTTCAAAAATATTGTGGGTGTGTGAAAGCCATTTTTCAATTTAGGGAACCGTTTGCGAAATATTTTGCTTTAAAATGCTAATTTTAACATCATCATTACATATCGTCAGTGAAGTTCTAACAGTGCGTAAGTCATTTTATGAGGTGTTTTACTGGTAACACTGCGAAATTCACCAAATTCCTTCAATGGAAAAGATTGTTGAGATTCTCACGGGTTCAAATCATCACAGAGTTCATTTCTATTAATGTTGAACGCAATAAGGCCTTAAACGTAAGTTACATTCATTTCATGCAGTGTTTTCACTCTCCTGTAAAGTAACCATTTTTGACTTACGTACTGTTAGAACTTCACTGACGATATAGTTCTTTGCTTTTGTTTCATGTTTATTATAAAAATATATCAGCTGTTCCCTACATTTCGACGAGATATACGAACATAAATGTAGGGAACAGCTGATTTTTTTTTCGCGGTTTCGGCGTTGGTCCCATAGTGTAAGTTGTTCATAATGATGAGTACAATGACCCCTTAAGAGGTTTAGGGTAAATTAAAACTAAAGTTGTATATCTATGTATTATATATTTATATGAATAAGTATGTACTTTATGTATTTATTGTGTATGTAAATGGTACACCACTACATCTACTTGACCACACCTGCAGTATTGTCTCTCCTTCTCACTTTAATCCATCCAAAGGTTGTCTGTAAAAGATCGCTTTTAGCGATAAGACCGCCCATTGTGTCACCCTATGTAAAATTTCTAAATTTATTTCTATAATTTATATGGTGTACATAATAAAGAATATTCTATCTATCTATTTTTGTTAGAGTATAGTGAACAACCCTTTTTTTTTTTTTTTTTTTTTGGATGGGAAATTATCAAATAACTTCTCCCGCTCTGGGTGGAGCGGGAGGGCGTGTCAGACTTTTACTGACTAAAACCCACCCGTGTTCCTTCCGTTGCCTGTGTGCCGAGGTCGCGATATCCCTTTCAGACAAACCCGCAACCCCGGCAGGCATTGGCCCTTCCGGACCCCGTCAGTTGGTGCTGACATCTCTTTGAGGCGCGCGTGGAACACAACGCGCCGTCGACCCGGGCCTGGTCCCTATCGGACGGCGAGCTACCCATTGCTCACCGTCCGCAAGCCCGCGCCTACGGTGGCCGGAAGTCGGCTCGCGACTCCCGACGCCCGGGGATAGTGAACAACCCTGCCAGCTAAATGGTTGTACTTGGATTTATGAAAAAATTCACAGCAGTAGTATTTACAGGATAACGAGTAATAGTCGACCAACTTAAATTTGCCAATGATTTTACAATGTTAAGTTTGTTCTTGGGATAAATTCATACCAAGTACGGAACCCTTCATTGTGCGTGGTCCGACACGTACTTGGCCGGTTTTTCTTACATACAAAACTACCTTTTGGAATCTAGAACGAATTCTATTTTGATGTAAAAAATGGTCTACTTGAAATAAATGAATTAAGTTAGAGTTTTACTTAATGTTTGGTAATGTCATAAAAATTAACTGAGGCTTCCTGTACATGCCGCGGGCGCCGCACCGACACCGGACCGCATATTTTTGTATACGAATGAATATCGCCCACGCTTTGCACCACTGCCGCTGCCGCACCGCCGCCGCACCGGCGTCACACCGGCGCCGCACCGGCGCTGCATAGATTTTACACTCATTATGAGATATTATGATTGTTTGTCATGTTTTGGTCCTGCGCCGGTGCGGCTCACGCGTCATGTACAGGAAGCCTTAAGCAATTTAAATTGCCCGTATATTCAAATCACAACTATCATTATTTTGACAGTTGTATGAAATTGCTATAGCACGGCAAATTAACGTAGTGACAACTTAACAATTAATTTCCCTGACTGCAGAATGAAACTTGCTTGGCATTGGCTTGCTTTACAAAAAGACTATGAATTAAAAAATGAGAAAATATGAAATAAGAATCATGTTTGGGTAACTCTTATGAATAATGAATAAAGTCGTTTTTATAGCCGAAATTGATGAGCAGATATGTGTACCCTACACTCACATTTCGCCTATTATGTTTAAGAGGCTTACAACAGCTATAGCGCGGTCACTGTGGAACTGCATATAAAAGAAAGAGAAGCGCGATGACACAACGCAGGTAATTTATTGCAAAATATGAAGCAATTATCATTTTTTTTTTAATCTACTGATTGGACAAAAAAATCAAAAATACTAGGCATGCATGAATTCACGATAGTACTCAATAATCATGTTATGCAAAAACTAAACACCAACTAAACTGCTTCATCCAAATCCTATTAGTAGGATTTGGATGAAGCAGTTTATAACCTGGATTAACAACGCATAGGATACATTTTATCTTTGTAGGTACGTTTCCATGGCATAATTTCCGACTTCCACGCGAGCTAATTGAATAATGTGAAATGTAAATGGTTGTTATGTAAAATGTATTTTAACTCCGTTTTGTACCCGATACATCGTTACTATTTTGATTAAGTTTTAAATATTCGATGGCACCGACCTCAAAAAAAATTGTAGGCCCCTAATTTGTTTCGTAACTACTTTTGATTTCGTTTTGTTGGTTAATTTCGTGTATATATAAAAATAATTATTTCATTGCTAGGGAGTTTGTTGCGCCACTTCTTCTTCCCAGCTAACGCACTAGGAAGTGGTGAAGGGTGGGCGTTTTGGGGGACTGTCTTATGTAATGTTGACGTTCGAAAAGTGCTGATTATTAGCCTAGTTTGAATAAATGACTTTTGAATTTTGAATTATTTTGAGTTAATTAATTTCGAAGTCGGTTGTTTTTTTTTTAAATTACCTTATTATACTGATTTTGTTTACTGCATTGGATAATAAACTTTTATAAATTATAAAACTTGCGTTTAGGCACATTTAAGCCCTGTAGTCCCTTAAATCCATAAACTAGTGGGCGAGTATACTGCCATCAACAGGTCACAAATCCAAAGTCCGGTTTGCTACTGAGAATTTCCTAATGGAAAAACCTAGTAACACTTTACCCGACCCGAAATTTTAAAACTTTATTCCTAGAAAATATACACACATAAATAAGACTTCAAAAGCTTTTATCCGTATAAAAAAACGTACAAATTCTGATAATTCACTTTACTCTATTGAGCTAAGTACTTCTTTCAATGTCCCGTTTCCATGATATTAAAGGCACTAAAAACTTTTATTTATATTAAATATGCCCTTACTAGCTGCGCTCCGCGATTTCACCCGCATAAGTCTCGATCCAGTGGGAATATCCGGATAAAAGTATCCTATGTCCTAACTCAGAACTTGGTCTACCAATATGCCAAGTTTCATCCGAATCCATTCAGCCGTTTTTGCGTGAAAGCGTAAAAAATGAAGAAATAAATAAACAAACAAATTCACTTTCGCATTTATGATATTAGTTAGGATTTAAAAATAAATTGCTCATAAATTAATCCAATAGCCTCTATTACTTCGACGGAAAGTGCCCAGATTAGACGAAAAAACCATATCTTCAAATTACAGCAGTACTTAGGCTGAAAAAAAAATTAACGTAATGAAATTATGGCTGAAAAAATTTTTGAAACCAAATAGAAGATGGCATCCATTAAGTGCTTCTAATATTTTTTATTCAACCTTATAAAAAATAATTTGAGTGGTACGCTCTTTCGCGTTTGAGTAAAAGTAATCAAGAGAAGCGACAATGATTAAATAAGCTTTCGCAGTATATTTTTCATTAGTGTGTAAAAATAATAATTAACTTTTTTAGTACAGGTCGCCCAATGACACTGTTATTCATTTTAAGTATCTGGTAGACAGCTCAAGTCTTGCTGTAAGTTAGGGTCATGCATGAATCGATTTTTTCCTACGATGACAAAAGCAAGAACATCACCTTTGTTTTCTGTTCCGTTCTTGTCTGCATATATGTGTGCACACAAACTTAAAAGGTTCTCTCCTAAACACGACTGGACTATCCTACCTTCTCAGAAAACCTAACAAACGTATCAGAATTCCTACACAAAGACAGACAAAAGAACATTACCTGTTCACTCTAACAATAATAAATTCTAAACGCGTATTCCTGGGAACCTGCACTCATCGCGAGTGATAACAAACTGTCAGGCCGCAAAGAACCCGACCTGGAAACATCAACTGAGCACTTTCTTTTACAATATCGTGAAACTAGTTCAAACATTATTTCTTTGAAACTGTGCGAACGAGAGGAAGAATTTAAAGTGTACTTTTGCATTTTATTTCACAACTTCGCGACTTGGTTAGAATCAATTAAGGGTAGTGTAATAAAAGTGGGGAGAAATTGAATTTTTTAATATTGTTCAGTGACGGTGATTACATTTTGTCTTTATTATGTTTTTTTTTTTAATTTGAGGGGTGTTGGCAGAAGGACAACGTAATGACGTTAGTCGACGGGATTGCTGGTAAAGGACAATGCAACTTTTCCTTTGACCGCTGGCCCAAAAATATGAAACCCAATGTGCATAATTGAAACCTATGCCAAGCGTTAGTACTAATCATCCATGACAACTTTTACTATGGGGCCAAATAAATCTATCCCAGTAAAAAAAATATACAGGATAACAAACGTTTTGAAAAAGTGTCGATGTTTATTTCACTTACTTATAGGTTTTGTTTTAAACATTTAAAATATCGCCAATTGTAAACATATGGACAAATAGGATGTAGGATAGGGTATTCAGAATTGACAAACTACTATACAAACCTTATTACTTATAGTTTTATAAACATAAAAAATACCTTAAAAATTACTCCTCATTTTGTTAGCAGAAATGATCACTATTTGTTTTAACTTAGCCAAAACTTATTTTTGTCGCTTAATCTAAGTGGCATATTCTTTAGTTTGGTTTTTAAACATTAGTGCATAAAAGTTTTAAAACATTCGTGTTCATGGTTGTTATTATCCATACAAAACGCTGATTTCATAGATGGGGGGGGGGGGACCTATTATTTATTTAGGTTTAAAGATATTTATTTCCCATAAGAACTATATAACAGTTCATTTATAATGAGATACAGACTTATTTCTAAATAATAAGTATAATTAAGTCATATAAAAATCGACACTTTTTTTAAACATTTCTTACCCTGTATATTTTTTTTACTGGGATAGATTTATTTGGCCCCATAGTAAAAGTTGTCATGGATGATTAGTACTAACGCTTGGCATAGGTTTCAATTATGCACATTGGGTTTCATATTTTTGGGCCAATCGGTTGCATTGTCCTTTCTTTAACACTTTTACAAAATAATATTATAAAAGCATACTTAGGGGTATCAAGTCGGCCACCGTAGGCGCGGGTTTGCGGACGGTGAGCAATGGGTAGCTCGCCGTCCGATAGGGACCAGGCCCGGGTCGACGGCGCGTTGTGTTCCACGCGCGCCTCAAAGAGATGTCAGCACCAACTGACGGGGTCCGGAAGGGCCAATGCCTGCCGGGGTTGCGGGTTTGTCTGAAAGGGATATCGCGACCTCGGCACACAGGCAACGGAAGGAACACGGGTGGGTTTTAGTCAGTAAAAGTCTGACACGCCCTCCCGCTCCACCCAGAGCGGGAGAAGTTATTTTATAATTTCCCAACCTCAAAAAAAAAAAAACAAAAAAAAAAAAAAGGTGTATCAAGTCGACCCCAATGTAGTTGTGAAGGGTAAGGGGATGACATCTTCATCACTACATATTATAAAACAAAGTCCTCTGCCGCGTCTGTCTGTCGAAGGTGATAAATTTAAAAACAACCGAATGCATTTTCATGCAGTTTTCATCAATGGTCAGAGTGATTCGTGAAGAAGGTGTATAATACATTAAGGTTTTGTGTAAATTGACTGATATATGACGATGTAAAATACTCTAAGTAGAATGAACATCAGTTACATTTTAATCTAATCCACATGCTCGACGCAACAAGCTGACACGAAACTACAACAGAAAAAAAAAATGGCATATATGCTTTGCTAACTGTGCTGGTTGCTGGTCGTTTTATAAAATTTTAATTAATAATTATGTAATATAATATAATAAAGCCAAAGAGTTTGTTTGTTTGCACTGCCTCTACCCCGCGATACTATGCTAGCAGGACTCCGGCGCATTCTGTCGCAACCTTTCCTTACCTCACGCCGCATGCTGTCGCGTCCCGCCGCATTTCGTCGCATCGAAACGATATCCTCCAGCGGGGTCTTCAATATCGCAGAAAGAAATGATGATGATTGATGCTCCGTGGTTGGTCCATGTTCTATGTTATGGAGTTTGGTTTCCGCACTTAGTCCTACAGTGGACCATTGTGCGTGGGCCATAGCGGCCGTTGGTGGTTACTCCAACCAGCCCACCTCCCTCCAGAAGTTAATTAAATCTCCTGGTCTGTTCAGAACATCTGTGAAAGATCTGGGTGTCCCGAGGGTCTGTGTTCTAATCTGGGTCACGCCTGTGCATTCAAAAAGCACGTGCGTGATGGTTTCCTCAGCCTCCATGCACGCCCTGCACAGAGGACTGTCCATTATGCCTATTGTATGAAAGTGTTTGTTCAGCGAGCAGTGGCCCGTGATGGTACCCGTCCTTGGTTGGTCTCTGAGATTTGGATCTATATCTTATTACCATTAGATACGTACGAATTTACGTTGGTAAATTTAAAATAATCTACCCCGCCGTCTGCTGATGTGCGATGGCCTTCACTTGAAGCAACAATAAGTAATTGCACCGTCTCAACAGTGTTTAGACGATGGAAGTAATTTGTTGCTTCAATTTTATTGTATGCCACAGGATTTCCATCATGGTAACGTAACCATCACATCGCAAGAAACTTGCATCGTGCATCGTGCACGATGCAAGAATCTTGCGATGATTAGGTACATAGCGCTTGAGACAAAAAGTGTCGACATTAAAAACTATTTAGATACCATAATCATTTAAATGCTTCCACAATACAGAATTTCTTCGCTTTGCAACTAGCGAATCTTCACACATTCCAAGTGACTACCTTGTAATGTCGATCTCGAAACATTAAACTAACATCTTAAGACCTGTTTTTTTTATAGACTATCATAAGAACATTAACAGAGGCAGTCTCATTGCAAACGACGAGTGTTAAAGAGGAAATTTTCAAATATGTACACTGCTTATAGATAGGTACGTCTTTTGTGCAATAAAATTTGTAAAGTAGCGTATTTGGTGCTACGTTATGATGTTGATTTAGATATGGTACTTTGGTTTTTCAAGTTTTAGAATGATGTTAAAATATTCATTAGTAATATTTGTTGGTAGTATTCATTGATTATTACTTGGATTTTAGGTTAAGCTCATCGAGATATAAGTACTGTACGTTAGTACTTATATCTCGATGGTTAAGCTCAAAATATATATCACGGCACAGGATAGCCTTTACCAAAAGTGGGCATCGTATTACTGGTTCAGGACCTTCAATAACATAGGATTGTGCCCATAGACTACTATATATACTAGGGATAGACTGGCAACTTAAGCATTTATTTGGCTGCGCCATCTAGTTACCAGGACATACATTATCGATCTGTCAATGTAGTAGTAGTGTAGTAGTAGTAGTGTATGTATATATAGCTGTATTGTACCAAGTAGAATAATGTAGATTGGTTGAAAATTGTTGTAGTAAAATCAACCCAAAAAATATAAAACTGGATTATAGAATCTAGATTTGAATTTTTTAGGTTTAGTTTTATTACAACAGAATTTTCAACCATTCTACATTATTCTACTCGGTAAAGCTAATTCGTTAGTACACTAAACTTGTTGTTTCCCGGATAGTAAAACAAATATAAAATTTAAATATTTATTGGGTATAACAAAACTGTACTTAGCTTAAAAAAACTAAACATTAACTTCAATGCCAGTTTGCCTTAGTCGTTTCCGACCTCTGTTGTTTTTATAGTGATCATGGGCTTTTTTTTTGAATTGGTCATCCTTATCGTACTCTAAAGCCTTGCCAGTGAGGAGGTGGCTGACTTCTTTGCACCATATATGTATAAAAAAAATTATGCTTTTATTAATCAAATATTCGATTAAACGATCTTTATGCGTCTCGCACGTCACAAAATTAACATCCATATTAATTGTTACCACCAATTTTATATATTCAGCTAAGTTAATTTTTAAAGGTGATGATTTTAAAATGCTAAAAGTTATGTGTTCCACTTGTGCAAAGAAGTCAAACAAACACCTCGTAGGATAGCACAGCCATCTTTTGCTATCATATTCTTTTATTTTTATAAATCCATGGAAATTTTCTGTATATTCAGTTTCCATGGATTTAAGGCATATTTGACATTTTTTGTATACTTTGCTTTTGGCTTGGCGTGCTAACCACCCACTGCAATATCCTATTGCTGCGCATTTTTCTATATTGCCTTTATCTTTTTTATTTATCACTGACGTCGTGTCTACGAGCTCTATGTACATGTGCTCATAGTCCACAACATTGATGCCCTCGTTGCTAATTTGCACGTCCTCATCAAGCAAAAAATATTTTAATGAATCTAAACAAAAGTCATTGTCAGCCTCGCAATTTGCACCTACAGAGTGTTTAGATGTTAAATTGTTTAATAATAAGGTCTTATACGAGGCTTCAAAGGACGAGCAATTTGGCATGATATTCGCATATCCATGGGCTCTTATGGCTCCAAAGAAATTTTCGAGGGCATCTTGATTTAATCTGCGCAACAATATAGCATTCATGCCTTTTTCATGAAGGAATTTGACCAATTTTCTAATATTTTCTATGGTTTTTACCCAGCCCATCAATGATGGCACATACCTTGGAGTATCAAATTTCATTGATTTTAATACAGGCAAACTGGCATTCCAGAGTTCATGATGAGCCGAATTATCTTTGACAGCGGATCTAAATGGTTTTCCCGGCACAAATCCGTAACTCCCACAATTCAGACTATCAAATAATTTGTCAAAGAATATTAATATATCTGCAGTTTGAGTGCATTCTTCTGGCAATGCTCCCATCTCTGAAAATTAAGAAACAATTCCATTTGTAGTCATTATCATTACTTATGGTTTGTTGTTCACAATCGTTATTAGATTTAATAAAAATTAAAAAAAGTGGATATGCATCCATTTTTTTTATTAGATCATCTCTAAAAAATCATCTACTGGGAAATCTACAAAATTTACTTTCAAAATTATGTTATGGATATTGATACATACCTGTCATAAGTCCTAACGCCGTGCCAACAGAATGGCTGAAAACTTGTGCACAGTGCTTAACCCTCATTTTTGGTATGTGATTGGGCATAACATGCTGAGATGTTAATTTTGGTAGTATTTTAGACCCTTTGTAGTTCGGTGGCCTCGCAAATAGTTTTTGGATATGGCTCCATTTTGCTGTTTGTGTTTTGCCGTCCATAATATAATTTAAGTTTTTGCAAAGCAAATTATTCCTAATGCACTTCAACAGATGTGGAGGATCATGCAAGAAATAAATTTTTTCTTCATTAACTTCGAAGAAGCCTTCTCTATACTCTGTATCTTTTCTGAAATATGTGGATTTGGTGTCTGTAACTAGACTGTTAATCGCAGCACAATTTGTTGTACCTTGGTCACAAATAGTGGCTACAACTTTAAGACCAGCTTCTTGTAGTTTTGTGATGACATCAATAATTTGTTTTTTTAAAGCCAATGTCTTAGTGGTACCGGCTGAATAGCTGTAATAAACAGGTTGCTTGTATGCCTTGACTATACCTCTTATCATGAACACCAACACATGGTCACAAAACTTATCTTCTTTTTGGTCACCATCATCCACAAAGCCTTCAATAGAGTCTCTCGTTTTGTTGTAAGAACATGATGGGGCAATGGCCATTTCATCAAACACCAATGAACAGTATCTCTGTATCTGTGGCATTTTTTCGACAATCTCCTTCAAGTGATTAAAAACTCTTTGATTGTAACCAGGACCCAGTTTTACTTTGTATAGTATATTCTGTAAAGTTCTTCTGCTGGGTAAAATGCAAAATTTACGCATAATCCTATAGGCTTTAGGTGAAGGCTTATATAAAGATAAAGACAATACTTTCTCCTCTGTTGTAAATCTTCTTCCTCTCACATGTCGTTTCCCAGCTTGCTTAACTTGCATAAGAAAAAAAGTTTTTGCATTCTCATCTTTTAAGTTTCTAGCAACAATCTGGAAAGCTTTTGTCTTTGTAATCCTTTTGGGGGTCATCCTTCTGCAAGGCTGAATTTGTTTAGGGTTTTTGCAATGTTTCTTGCGTTTTGAAGTTCCAGACTGCCTGGTAAACTCTGAAATTATAATAATAAAGCATTTATTTTAATTATAAATAAACAAAGAACCGAACAGATGACCAGATGTATGAACGCAAACGAGGCAAAAGGAGTATGTAAGGATCGTAGCAGCTGGCGTTCTGTAGTTTCTGCCTACCCCTATGGGAAGAAAGTATGAGTTCATGTATGTATGTTAATTTAATTACTTATAAAATAATCTAAAACTAACTGCTACCCAAATTCCTGGTGCTGCCGGTGAAAATGTAGTACAACAAAAATAAAAAAAAATAAACATTTTATATGAAGGGTTGTGTTAGAACCTAAACTAACCACCTCAAACAACCTTAGATCTAGGAGTTTTTAGAAGAACAAGTTTAATTTTTTATTCTTGTTATGAAAAACATTAACTACACTCGAGAGCAATGAATCCGGGTCACTTAAAGAATCCTAAAAATCTCGGAAACTAAAAATGCTAGGTTAATGCAATAAATTGTATTTAATAGACAATGTAATACTCCTTAAATGAAGGTATTAAAACTTCTTAGTTATTGTAAAGTTATATCATTAAAAAATCTAATTTGAAAAAGGGGCACTTTCGAAGATGGAACTACGAAATTACATATACAATCATGTGTGTAAGGATCGGACACTAATTGCCAGTCCCATATACTATACCAATAAGTATTATGCAGGATCTTACCCATGCTAGTTTGGTGTAACCGAGGTCTGGTTACTGGTATTGGATCAACGCTTATAAGATTGGATTGTATTTCCCGTATTCCATGTTGTTCCAATGGTATGTCCAGATCCATGTTTAGAGTGAGATTTTCAGAGCTCACATGTTGTTCCATTTGTGTATCTACATCCATTATTAGTTGAGCCTGCGATGCAGATGTTGATGGAAGGTTTTCAGGTGCTCTTTCTTGTTCTTGAGCTGTAAGTAATAGTGATATTCATGTAATTGTCATTTAAATGTTTTATGTTTCATTGTAATCACTACTGGTGTTCCACATAAATAAATAAACTGTGTATTATAGATAAAAACACTGAGAAGATTGTTTACGTTTAGTTAAGTAGGTACCTAAACCATTTGGGTATAGGCTTTATGGTTCAGGAGATATGGCCATCAGATTAATTATACCAAATAAAAAGTATTCTATTCTATATCTGTGACGAGAATAACAATTTACCTGATAGTTGTAGTTCTGGAATTGCTAATTTACAAAGCTGGTGGTTTGGGTAGAGGTAAACCGCTCTGAAATGTTTACGACATACTCGCAGATTGTTGTATACATATTTCTTATCCTGCAGCAGATGTAGACCGCCAATCGTTGAAACCCATGTCATGTATTTCTCAAGATTGGATTTAGGATCTGGAAAACGATGTAGAGGAATACCTGAAATAGAAACATAAATATTTTATTATGCCATTTATTTTTACTCATAATTCAATTGCCGCATGTATGTAAGATTATCACTTGAGAATGGCTGGAGTAGATTTTTGGGTAGATAGGTAGTAAAATGTTTACCTATTATTACCAACGGACTCAGATCTAGATCATCTTGAAAAATAAGAAAATGAGGCTAAAGTATTCATTGGAGTTGATTGATTTTTTGTATACGGGTAAAGAACATGATACTCTTTACGTGGTTTAAAGGAATGTCAATCGTCCTGTTCCATCTTGTATAATATTTTCAGTTAATTAGGTGCAATCAGCAATAAATTACATACCTACGGAAGGATATAAAAAGAACATTATATTTACCGTCATCTTTGACGACTGTGCAGCCGGGCACACAACACTTGTTTCGAGACATTGTTACACAAAACAATTATACATAAAACAATTAAATAATATGGTCCAAACTCCTATTTACGGAGGGCCTAAGCTATTTTGTTGATCAAATCACGGAGGAACAACACAGGGGGCTCAACTCGACGTGATTTAGAAAGTAGACACACGATGGGAACGTTTATCTTCTAAGATTTGTAGTAAATACGGAGTAGCGAACTAAACTCGACGTAAAATACACTCAAAATCGGGAAGCAAACGAATAATTACAAAAATATGCGCAACGGCAGACATTTTTGCAATCACAGAATATAGGGTAGCAATGAAATGTCACTACCAGCTAGTATAGTCATATATTATTTGTAAATTCTACTAATAGTTACTTTTTTATCAATATGAACAAAGCATTAATAAATGCTATGATCGGAAAACTTTTACAGATGCAAAAAAAAAAAAACGATAAATAATAACTAACTCATAATAGATCAAAATTCAAGATTATCCGCTTACATTTCTACTAAACTATACTACCAATTGCTTCGTGGATATACACTGGCAACACTGTTCATTTTTAATTTATGTCCTGATAGATAGATGGCGATGAATAGTACGAAATTAAAATGTATAGCAGTTGCCACCCTGTGATTGTGCCGGAATAAAGCAGTTTGTCATGGACGTGGTACGACAGCGGCTTCCCTGACAACCTCTTCTGTCATTAGAAGACAGCCGCCACGCAACCATCGATGCAAAGCTCTGCTAGAGTGACTGTCACCAGCCAGTGTCACACTTATCCGATCTTTTCGATGATTCCAATAACTTCGTAACAAAACGGGGCGGCGCCACTTGCTACGCCGTCGTATAAGGATCTTTTAGAGTGCGGCAAAAATCAGAACTAACGCCACCATCATTTTTACAATTACTATTTTGTTACAATTTCAACGCCAACTAATCTTTGTAGCACTCTTTTAGCTTCCACCAGCCAGTCACATTCAATTAATGTATCGTCCCTGTGACACTCATAACACACACATGAAACATCCAAAAATACAACCACGAACTTCACTTTTGTATTTTTAATAACGACATGCATACAATACGTTTATAATGCAGCCAACCCAAAACTGCTCTTTGTACTGCTTTTTAACTCGTTTCGTGACTAAAATAGACCGTAAAAACCCTCCGGACCACAATTTATTTTCATTATATGACAAAACGATGCAAATGTGTGTAATTTATGTTGAAAATTGACTAGCTCGAAGGGCAAGTGTGTTTTTCGTACAAAAAACTTACAAGGTTAGGAAAAATGATTATGTTTTTTCGTCGAATAACGCTGAAGGACACATGACACTTTTTTGGGCGGATTTCTCATTTATGAAATGAAAGGATCAATCAATCAACCCCGGCTATCAAAATCTGCCGTTACAAGACGTAGCCTTGTCTTAAATTGTATAGATATGAGGCTTTCCAATTAGAAAATTCTCGGTAGCAAACTAGAATCTGAATTTATGCTTGATCGATGGCAATAATAGGCTAGACCCCTGTCACACAAGTGGCCAAACATGGGTGTGCTACCTCTGCCTACTTTTTTAGGAAATACAGGGTTCATGAAGTGCCGGATACAAATTGCAACATGAAATGTAACACAACAACTAAGCGAATTTATTTCATCGTGTGTTACATTTCATGCTAGTAGCATGAAATGTAACACACGATGAAATAAATTCACCAATCTGTAGCCGATATAATGTTTGTAAGCTTATTACATTAATAATAGACCGATGGATGACCCCTGTAACACAGGTTTTTCCTAGCATCCCCAGGCTAGGAAAAACCTCATGTCATTGATAATAATTTATTTAGTATCGCTATTTGCGCTCTTAAATTAAGTGTCACTATGAATCTGTGCACTTCTTTATATTACACTACTTTCGGCCCGCGATTTCGTGCGCGGGAAATTCTTGTTTTAACATAAAGATACTCGGCAATACTATAATACATATAGATATGTAGCTCCGAAAACTACCCCCTACATACAAACTCACATGTCCATAGGTTATATTGGGCTTAATTTTTATTTTTATTATTTTCCTATTTTGTTGGTGTTTATTTTGCTTTTGATTTTGTTTGAAATATTGTTTTATAATTTATGTTTGCATGGAATTATACGATTTTTTTTAATCGTTATTTTGTAATATTTGTGTATAATTATGTTTCATGTTGGTTAATTTTCAACACAGTGTAGATTGTTACTGAATAAATTGAATTGAATTGAACATAGTACCTCTTTCATAATAATACGAGTAAAGTACCTATAGATTAATATTATTATAAGTATTGTATGGAATACCGTATCTACTTTTCTTGGTTCTACACCAGCAGCATCTTTATACCACATTGATGTAACGTCTGTTGCTGTGGACCCATTATTCGCGGATCAAATGGCCCATTTTCCTCGGGGCCCAGAGACATCGTTAAACAAAATTTTATTCTCACAATACTAAAAACTTGGTGCCCCGGTATTACTTATTAAAACGCGTTCGTAACCGCTTTGATGATTACGTTTTAGTGATATAAACGGGGAAACTGCGAATATTTCGAATGTGGTTCGGAGTTGGACCAGATTCTTGTTTATTTTGTCTTCAGTGAACTGAATATACATGATGGCTTTTATCATTATCCATACTTCGACTTCACCTAGTTTCTTTTCTTGTGCCAATCCTCACGCTCCTGCACCAGCTTCATCCAAGTTCTGCCCGCGATGGTAACAATGTCGTCTGCGCATCTCACCGCCCGATGACCGACACTAATTTGCCTTCCAGTCCTTGGACGCTACTTGGTTATTACCTCATTCCATCAGTCATAACTGCGCATTGCCAGGTGTCCTGTCCAACTCCATTTAAGTTTCATAATCTGTTTTTGAGTGTCGACATGGCTCTAACCTTCTTTAATTGCTCTAGTTGAGGAAAACCTGTGATTATTATACAACATGTAAAAAAAACCTATTCCGATCCGTGGGGGGGCTGTTAAGTACCGTACCGAGAGTCTATTTATGTGGTACTTTTTTGCAAAAAATCGCCTCATTTTTTTTCAATGGGGAATTTTACTGGTTTAATGCATTGGGCGCGAGCGTCCGTCATTTAGCGGGTGTTTACAAGTCATAACTTAGGACCCCTGTTGAAAATTTGCTAGTTTTTAATGGATTTGGTGTAATTTTGAAACCAAAAATGTAAATAACAATTACTTTTTTATTTTTAATAATAATAAGATTTTGTTTACTTTTTGGTAATGTTATTGCAGTAGGCTATGTGCCCCTTTCAGGGTTATTTACATACTGTATAAGAGGAACAGCAGACTATTACAGAATGATGGGTAAATACACTAACTAAAGCTTTTATAGATTTGATAGGAAGAACACTTTTTGAAAGAACACCTCAGAAATTCGAGACAGTTAATCGTAAAATTCTGATGTAAATTATTCAAATCATGATATACATAGATAGAGATGGAAAATGGGCTCTCTGATGAAACCACTAAAAGCTTCATAACGGAGTTTGATGTACCATTTCGAGTTATTATTCTTTTTACGAATATTAGTGAGGAATATGTTGTTGAGTGCGACGTTACTTGTTTATGCGTAGTCAAATTGTGTGTTGAAATGCGGATTTTTTAAGACCTAGTAATAATCGTTAACATTTTAGTTATTTGCAGGCTTTTGTTTTAATGTTGAGTACTGGCAAGTAATGGCGGCCATACGCGCTAATCTATTGAAGAGGTATATCTGTGCAGATGTGCCTGCACGGCTATACCGGAGCGTGTATTGGAATATACCTGTGCCCTTCTTGGAACATATGACACGCCGGTCGACCTGCGCAGGCGCACCTGCACAGGTAGACCGTAGTCTGTATCATATGGCCTATATTAGACAATGTGCCCACTAGAGACTAAATAGTTTTGTCGACCTTAGATAAAATCTTTTGTTTTGTTCAGAAACAGTTTTTGGGTATCACTATGTCTGAGACTGTTTCATAATTATTTTAGTCTTGATTCAGGTTTGCGCATAGCCTGAATCGTGCTACACGCTTATCGGGTCGGCATCTGCAAAATCGAATATACTTTACCACCCGGCTGTGTTGAATCCCGAACAAATATGTAATACCCCTTAGACATTTCAAGAAATACTTACTATGAAGTGGAAAAATATTGAAACAAGGAAGTGATGATTTTAAACTTTCTAAAGAATGCCTGACCTACTCTTGCTTTATTTTAAATTTGTATACCTAGTTCCAAGAAAAAATACTTGAGGAGCCTATTTACAATTTCTTCCAAGAATCTAAATCAGTTGCCGTGCATAATCTCGTAAAAACTCGAAAATGTCTCGACCGATTTGAATATTTTCGGTTTTGTTTTTTTTCTTCTCAATACTGGGGTTTAGGTTTAGGAAAAACCCAAGATTTGCCACCAATATTATCGATGTCACGTGGTACGAAGTTCACCGAGTCATCTTCTCTAGTCTATCTATGTAACTATATTATATTTAAAAATCGATTACAGTGCGTTAGTCTCGCAAAAACTCGAAAATGAGTCGACCGATTGTGATGAAACTTTGATAAGTAGTTATGTGCGTGCCGGGGTAGGTTCTTAACTAAAAAAATAAATAAGGAAAAAGGCATTGCAAAGCATGCCAGGCATTAGCTAGTCAATTATAAATACGAATTCTCAACTAGGGTGGGCTTGAAAATAACGCTTAAGTATCTTAAGACATTATCGTTATAGACCCTTTTTCTTCCCCCCTCAATTATTATGAGTTTGATGTGCATTTGCACCATATAATGGCTTTCACTAAATAAAAAGTAGGCTTTTTTTTAAACAAGATATAAAAATTATCGCTATTGCTTAACATTTTAACTGTTGAAATAAATAAAGCATCACGACACAAAAATGTTGATGCCGTTTATTTAATACATACTAGCTTTCGTCTGCGGCTTCGCCCGCGTGGATGTCGGAAATTATTCGACGGGAATGTATTACCGGGATGAAAAGTATCCTATATGTTAATCCGTTGAGCCATTTTTGCGTGATTGAGTAACAAACATACAAACTTTCACATTTATAATATTTATTTATATACATTTATTATTTATTATATTTATTTATAATATAGTGGGATATACTGCTTAACATCCTTTCCCCGCACCACTCATTTTATGCAGCTTGAAATCCCACTACTGAATACTTACTCGTAGTATAAAACTTGAATGTACATAGAACGGCGGTGGTAAAAGAAATCTCGAACTCATACGTCACACAATCGTGTTGCTCATATAGTCAACTGTCATTGCCATTTTATGTCCAGGCAAATCACTGTCCATTCCAGGGTTGCCTGGAAGAGATCGCGGAAAGTGATAAGGCCGCCCATTGTATATTTTGTAGTGTTTGTTTTTTTTTTTGATAATGTATTTTTAAAGTACACAATAAAGTATACATAGGGCAACTGCCCGACGGTTGATGTCGGAAAGTTATATATATGCTGATTGTGCGGTAAAAGGTAAGACTTGTGTGACGTCAGGTCTTTGATGCGTAGTTCGCATGTGGTGTTGTAGATGCCACCAGGGTGTATTAAATTTAGTTGGCCCTAATCTTCACCACTTCCTCGGCATCGTCAGTGGCAAAGCAGAGGTCCCTATGTCTGTATTTTTGGGGCACAGAGGTATTTCTCAAGATCTAAACCAAACGGCTCATTTAAGAGCCAATTCTAAGTAAACTAACTAGTGATAAAGAGTGTCTCTCGTTACCGTCTGCCACTTCCATTCGTCGTCTATTTACCACTTTCTATACATTTATTACCGCATCATTCAAATTTATTTGTGGTCGGTGCAACATGTTATTTTCTTCCATTCTTCTTTATTAGTCGTCATCTCGGTAGTCACTCCCTTTCTAGACAAAGACTTCGCTCTCATAGTGCTAAAACAACTCTCATGGGTAAGAGTGTATTCTGCATGGCTCCAAACCTATACAACAAGGTACCAAAGGCATACAAAAATTTAAATATTGACAATTTTAATAAAACTATGAAGAATTTTCTAGTAAATAAATGCTACTATAATGTTGCCGACTATTTAAATGACGTTATTTAGACAGTTTTTATTATTGTTGTATAAATTTTCAATGATGCACTATGGACATTTTTTTAATTTTGTTATTTTACTTTTGACATCTTTTATTTTATTTTATTAATTACTGTATTAATTTGAAATGTTCTATTAATTTAATGTAACTGCATGATTTCATTGTTTCAAGCTAATATTATTGTATTTGTACGCCTTTCCAGGCAAAACATGTTGAAACTTTATTTTTTGAACATACCAACTGTAAACCTACACATGTTTTTGACAAATAAAAATTATCTTATCTTATCTTATCTTATCTAGCCATATCATCTTTCACACAGTCCATCCATCGTTTCTTTGGTCTTCCCCTACTCGTAAAGCCATCCACATTCATACTCTAAACTTTCGTGACGACATTTACCACATTCCTCCGCATCACATGCCCATCATGACAACTGATATCCACACAACTTTTAATCACCAGTGCTATATATTTATTACTTACAGTCATTATAATTTCATCGGTCGATTTTTTTTTGTAGCGTCGCATTTAAATACTGCTGCATTACTAAATTATGTCCGCGTCGCATGCGTAATTCATCAACCTTTATCAGTATTGCCGAACAAACTTAAAAAACACATATGACTCCACCAAAAACACGTTAGATTGACTGTATCAAACTCGGGGTCGCTACACTACCCACTACTTGTGTACCTCGGGACCGTACGGTAAAACCGTCCCGCGGGACACCGGACACGCATTGCGACAGAACCGTGTTCGAACTGGTACACTGAGAGCGATACATTTTATTGCTTTCTGCTCTAACTTTGATGGATTGAGTTTTTGTGTTGGTGTTAGTCGTATATCCATTGAAATTCTTGTCTCTACGGGGTTACGGACAAACGAAAATTTAATTTAATTTAAATTTAGTGGAAGAAAAGTTATTGTAGTTTTAATACAGTAATGAAACGCTTATTCGCGGCCAATAAATTGTAAAACAACCGCAAAGCTAGTCAGCAGAAGGAACTTTCTGAAAGTTTCAGTACCGCAATATTTTCAAAGTATCCTTTCAACTTCAACTGTATTCATAGTCGCTCTGTCGCCAAGTCCGCGCAGCGCCCCGTTCACAGAATGCTTGAATATTTCAACGCATTACACTTCCCACTCAAAGTGTTCTTATTATTTATTCAAAAAATTAAGCAACGCAGTCTCATGTTCATATTTGAGTATTTCGTTCATTTTTTTTTTTTTTTGGTTTCTTTGCTAATCAAGAACGGTAGTGAAGGAGACGCAATATGCGTGACATAAATAATTCAGGTACATTTCTAGATGGAAAGCGAAACATCATTGAATTTGGCAAATGTACTCTGAATTTGTATTCTGTAGGCACTAGGACAACTTTTTATGAGTTTACTATTCTCGAAGTAGCTGGCACGCAGAAGCATATTTATAATTTATTAGAATTTATTTTATTACAAACCTGTACCCTAATTGCGTAATACACGATCAATCAGAATCCGAATCGATTTGCACAACAGATTGCTAATCCATTGCTTCATAAGTTCGAAAAAAAAATCTGCTTAACAACGTAAATAACGCAATTAATGTTGAATTGTCAAAATTAAACAGATTAGTCGTAATCGTTTACGAAAACGTTTTGCGTAATTAGATAGCCGTATTACTTCAATCCTCTAGAAATCGATCGAATTCATCCCAACAACAATTTGAAGCTATATCAAATAAGTAAGTTTAAAACCAATACACTCATCTAAACAACTTTTCTACGACTATCATAGCCTTAAATCATTAAATTTAATCTATCACAAAAACAATATTCTATAATACACTTTTGATAAATAATAAAATATTTAATAACATTAACTACGAAGACGCTCAAAACATTATCTCGAATTTATGTATAAACAAGAAACATTTTATGCTCTGTCTTGTTAATAATCCAAGTTTTCTCTTGCAAACATTCAGGAAGCCATTACCCGATTAGTAATATTTGATGGTAGGTACCTCACAACGTTTCTGTACCAAGAAAGTTATCAAATAATATCTCCTTTCATCATCTAAACTCCTGGTATTCTTTTCATCATTCGGTTCACCGAAATTTACATTTACCTTGGGATTGAAAGATTTGTTTCTGCTTTTAGCAACGGCTTTGTCTCTTGTGTTTTTCAACTGAATTTCGACCCCAACTTTCTATACTTAAGATAACGTAGCATCACACCTACAATCCCGGGCATGGTTGGGCAGAGGTATACCGATGTATACCCACGTTTCACCAGTTATGTTTAGGTCCCAAGCTTCCTATTTAGGTGGCGAGCCTATTGCCACCAACCGAGCTTTCTATACTTATCCTGATTGATCTTCCTATAATCTGTCCTCTATAACATTTTTTTGAACCTCGGTTTGTACTATCAGTGAGCAGATAAGCCAATTTTAAGTCAATTTTTTCTTGACAAAACCACATCTTAGTTTACGGTTTCGTAACTAATCTAATAAGTAGTAGATGCATAAAAAGCATTTTTAGTGGATAACAAGAAAAAGTCAGTGTACTATTACATAGAAAGAAAGAAAGAAAGAAAGAAAAATAAGTTTATTTGTCACACAAATAAATGCATAGAAAAAAAGATAAAGAAGAAAGATAGAAAATACGTTTATTTGCGGTACACATGACGCAAAGAAATAACAAAACACAAAAATAAACAATTTGGGGGAAAATATGCGTCATATCCACGCAAAACGGCCATCGCTCAGCATAATGCTGCGACCCTATGCGAGACAGAGCCCCAACGCTGGTTTTCAGCGACAGCCGAAAACCAGGCACACCACTCGCTGTGCTATGGAGACCCACAGCACAGCGCTGATTTTCAGTGGTTACCCGAAAAAGACACATCATACATATCGTTTCTCGATGGCAAGTCAATAGCAATTATACATTGTTAATAGTAGCAAACTGTCAATATTTTTTAATTTGTTAGTGCTTCAAAGTGATAAGGTAGATTAGTACATAGGTAGATGTATTTTAAGTAAGTAAGAATGTAATGTTGTGGAAGAAATAGCCCTGACTTTATAAATATGTAGTAATTGAATTAAAATCGAGTGAAATCTTCATTTGTTTTGTTGAAATGTTTAGTTTTAAAATCAGTCGTTGGTACATTAATCTAGGTACTTATGATATACTAATGTGTTGTTTTTCTACTGCAAACATCATCTTTGAAGAAAACAAATTTTATTTTTCTTTAATGCCTTTTCGGTCAATCATCTTTGCATAATACAATATTTCGATATGAATCTAATGTTCGTAAATGTTTGGTTCTCAAAGACAAAAAGTTGTATCGACTGATGTGAATGCTTTTAATTTCGAGACCATAATAATTATCCTGTCTCCTATTGTGTTAATTTATATTCTTTTCACGTTGTTTTTGATCAAGCCATCGCTAATTGACCTCCCGGAAAAAAAAATAATTATTGAAAAGGCCATTTTTGAGATAAGACGCCTAATTACTCCGTGACGGTTTACAGGTAAAAGAAATGAACGTTAAAAATGTTTCCTCATAATTTAAATGTCCTTTATCATTATAGGATGAGAAACTGTTTACTTATTTTCTTTTAGAAATATAAGGATAATCGCATTTTTTTAAAGAAAGAAAACATTTTTGCTAACTGTCAGCCTTGTTCCACCAACTGCTGAGTATAGATAGGCCTCCTCCCTTTTAATTAAATAATCCCGGATGATTTTATTATGCTATCACAATTTTTTTGCCCGCGCCTTCACCCACGTCGAGGTCGGAAGTTATCCCACGGGAACGTGCTATCGGGATAAAAGGCATCCTATGTCCTAGCCCAGGTCATGGTCTACTTATATATGCCAAATTTAATTTGAATCCGTTCGGCCGTTTTAGCGTGACAAACAAACAAACTCACTTTCGCATTTATAACATTAGTTAGGATTATATTTTCACTTCCATATCTTTAGGCTAAAGCTTTGTGCAGACCAACGCGACGCGACAGCGCGACGCGACAACGGTTATTGTTATACCGTGAAGTTTTCTAGAAATTGTATTGTTCGAGTCGCGTCGCGCTGGTCTGAACAAGCCTTAACGGTCAACTGCCGGGGTCGCGGGATAGTCCGAAGAGATACCGTGGCCCCTGGCAACGTACAGGCAACTGAAGGAACACGGGTGGGTTTTAGTCAGTAAGAGTCTGACACGCCCTCCCGCTCCGCCCAGAGCGGGAAAAGTTATTTAATAATCACCAACACAAAAAAAAAATGAAATGCTAAGGGTCAAGTAACAGAGGTACCTACTCGTTGAATAAGAAGAGAAAATCTGGTAAACGAGTCTCCAATGACTGAACTATAATCTTTAACAGTTAATATCCAAATTTCCTAACTAATATTATAAACGCGAAAGTGAGTTTGTGTGTTGGTTTGTTTGTTACGCTTTCACGCTTAAACGGCTGCATGACTTTGGATGAAATTAAGCGTATTGGTAAACCATAACCTGAAGATGGACATAGGCTACTTTTCATCCTGGATCACAAACAAAATCGGGCAACAGCTAGTATTTTTATTAAACTATAGCCGCATTCGGTGTGAAATTATAGCCGCATTCTTTTCGAAAATTGGAAAAATTATAATTGAGCTGTCATTAGCAGATACCAATAATACCAAGAAGATTTTCCTATTTTCCGGGAAACGGACGGTCAATAAATTCGATACATAAACTCACGCCTTCTTTCCATAGGGTAGGTAGGCAGAAACTACTAAACACCACCAGCTACGATCCTTACGTACTTATTTTGCTTCGTTTACGTTCATACATCAGAGGGTCTAGTGTGAGTTTCGTTTAATCGTCTCGATTTTACGCATCGACCGCGTTCGGCGCTCCGATTGGCCCATCACCAGTGAAGGCCAGTGAAGGGCCAATCAGAGCTCCGAACGCGGTCGATGCGTAAAATCGAGATGGTTAAACAAAACTCACACTAGACCCTCTGGTCATACCCGCACGCCGGGTGCAAGTACTAGGCACCTCACCTTTCTAAAGAACATCACCTATTAGGTCAGTTCCTTCCTTCTAGGGCGTCCCCTCCCGGCGTTCTCACCGACATCTGCCTTGTAAATAACTTTTATTACTTGCATTTCACTTAGCCTCTCAACATCTATAGAAGCATACTCTTTTCAATTTTCGTCACTATTCTTCTTTATCAATCAATAAATTCGATGTTCTCCTTCATTAATGATAACATATACAGAAAACATGACAAAACTTCAAACCTTTCCAAGCTAGATACCAAAGCACAAAGTCTTATTAAAATGAAGAGCAAAATCCATAGACGAAATACGTTCCTCTATAAATTTTAGAGCATGCATTTTCTCCGCAAAAGAATCTATTATAACAAATAGCCTCTTAGGGTTTGCCTCGGAATATTGTTACGTGTTTACTTTGCCGTATAATGGTGCTTGGAACCGCCAGACGATGCTTTAGGCTTCAGACACACGATTGATCTTCAGTTAAAAATATAAGGGTGATTGGGTGATTGTTTGGTCCATTGACTTTGCTACAGGAAACAAATAATTGATGCTCTAAAAAATTATGTATCTTCTAATGGTAATTGCCTTGTTTTGATCATGTAAAAACTTTGCGGCATTCTATGATCACCTCTTTTAATAAATGAACCTCTTTTTGACTTTCTGGATTTTTTTACATTTGTTGCATTAACTTAGCTAGGACACCCCGGCCAAATGTAAACGGTTATGCTAGAACTGTGACCAACCACGTGCTAGCCGAGCGAGCGAAGCGAGCGGTGCTACGGCAGCGCCCGGCGAGCGCTACATCCAAGTTGGTCGCAGTTACTAGGCTAAGGCACATCTAGAAAAGACGATCGAGTATATCAGCGCATCGATTTATATTTTTTAGAAATCAAAATGGATATCATTTGGGGATCGATAAAATACATGCCCTTTGCTTTATAATAAAAAGTACTCAGTTATTGCAGACATCCTACATGTTCTACTTACTTACATAATTCACTTAATTTTGTTATTGACTAGCTGCGTCCCATGGTTTCTCCCGCATAAGTCTCGATTCTGTGGGAATGTCGGGATAAAAAGATTAGAAAAAAAGAAGAAAGAAAAAATATTCTATATAAAAATATCTACCCAGGTCATGGTCTACCTATGTGCCAAATTTCATTCAAATCTGTTCACTTGTTATAGTGTGAAATCGTATCAAACAAACATACAATACAAAAAATCAAATCATTTCCCTTTTTATTATTAACTAGCTTGCGCCAGCGGCTTCGCCGGCGTGATATCTTTATAAATTATAGCCTATGTTACTCAGTGATAATATAGCATTCTACTGGTGAAAGATTTTTTTCAATCGGTACAGTAGGTAGTTTTTGAGTTTATTCATTACAAACAAATAAACATACAAAAAATCTAATCTTTTTAATATACACATACATAACATCACGCCTGTAATCCCAGAAGAGTTAGGCAGAGATGTACCTATAGTACACCCACATTTCGCCAGTTATGTTTAAGTACCATATAATAGGGGGCGAGCCTATTGCCATTAACTGGGAACAAATCCAGAATCTAGGCTGCTACTGAAAAATTCCAGATGGAAAATCCCAATAACACTTAGCCCGACCCGGGAATTGAACCCAGGATCTTTTTAATATATCTCTTTATAATATTATTTTAGATTTAATATATTAGTTTACATTTTAATCAAAGTGAATAAATTTATTGAACAAATTGATGGACTCTTCATCTCTTTGAATCTTTGACTAAAAGTTTAGTCCTGCTAAACCTAGAGTTAAGTAACTTATTAAAAAGTTGACATTCTAAATCTTATTATCGTGCCAATATAATCTTGAGAGAAAGAAAAATAAGAGAAACAGTAAGCATAATATATTATATTTTAGTAAATGTTAAAATGTTATCAAAAGAAACAAATAGGACCAACTTAAAGTGTCTAATAAACTTTTAAGTGGTATTATCTCATCCTGTTAAAAATATTTTTAAGAAAACTTTTTCAACTTGTCTCTTGTATTGCCTTAAGAATTACCGCCGTCTATTCATATTATGCGTCACCAGTTAAGCCCCTCGGTTGTCTTCGCGTGGATTTATAATAATTATGACAAAACCGATCAATAGGTATATCTACGAACTAAATTACTGGAATTGGATATGTACGTGGCTATCGATTATCGAATAATAAGCTCGCAAACAAACAGAATTAGAATTCTCACCGTTCTCCCGATCCTAACCATAATTTCGCTCAGCTCAGCTTCACACATTCCTCGCTCACAATCTCCTTTCAGGCAATTCCTCACACATTCTCCCTTTTATCCTCGCTCATCTCAATCGAGCTGTTATAAAACAGTCTGCCGTCTCTCAGACAACATCCTGTGAATTATTGGAAGCCGGTGAAACCCGCCCGCCAATATTCAATGGTACGCCCATTTCAATTTCCTGCCAGTTTTCATAACCGTTCCCGTGTAGGAACGTTATTTTCCAGTTAAAATTTAGTTTGCGAGGTAAAAGCCTTTTGGATACTGATTGGAATGAATTAATGTAGACGAGGTTTTTATATGTTTTTCATTTTGTGAATTTTCCGGTGAAAATGTTCTATTACGTATCTCGATATGTATTTCCATCGCCATATTGAATTGATGATTGGTGCTTGCAGTATAGAAATCTTGCGTCTGCGTGGAAATCGTGACATTTGAAATTTATTTAGACGGCTTCCCCGAAACAATCGACTCAGCCAATCTATTAATTTGCTTCATCAATGGCTTGAGAATAATCCAATGCAGTGGACTGCCTCTATTAACACGATGCTATTATTGGACTGGCTTAGTGGATTGTCTCGGGTATTGGCCCCGTCTAAATGATCCATAGGTTCATCACATTATACCAAAGACAAGTAATATACAAAAAGTATAAAGGAGCTTTGACAGATATATGTCTCAAAATACACCTTTGTCTCGGAATTTGTAGAGACTAGAATTTCGAAACGCTAACACAGACCCTACTCGTATCCAATTCATACGATCTGAGGTTACATAAACCATTACTAAAATTGCCTAGCTTTAGTACCAATAAATTGTTAGCAAAAATAAATATAAAGCCGTGTTCACATAGTCATAAATGAATCTAGGTTGCGGCCGGCCACAAATCAAAAATTCATCGTATTGCTATTGTAGTTATCAATAGCCCGCGCTTGCGTCAGACGTCTGAACTAATGTTTTCTTTTATAGTTCTAGAGGTGAGGTCTAATTTCAGGTGTTAAAATGCATCTCGGTTGTTTTGTTATTACATTATATGACCCCGTTTTACTAAGTGCCAATTTCCCAAACACTATTAGTAATTTAATGCCAAGTTAAGCACTTTGATGTTCCGTTTGGTAATTAACAGAGTATGAAATTGGCTCTAAGTCCAAATTAAATCCGGTTAACTTTTCTGGTACAGTCACCAGCATAAATATACAATTACTATGAACAGCTCGGCAATAATATCTGATTTCATGATTCATCCATTAATATCCGTCGTCAAAACGGCGGAAAATATATGTGATAATTAGTGGAAAGCATAATATACGGGGCAGCAAAAATATGTGACATCGAAGGAACAGCAAAACTATCTTATGAGACAAGCGCCGTCAAAATATAGAATGCTACATCGGCTCCATAAAGATTTGTCACCGCTTAGAATGCCTCCACTGCCTATCTGACCTTCACAACCCAGTTACTGGGTAACACAATAGCCCTTGATAAGACTAGTTGGTTTAGCGTCAAGGAAAACATATTTTTATCATTCAAGGTATTATGATTTACCTAAATCACAATTATTGCTAAATACTTTCTCGTAGTAGAAGTGACGCGTGTCTATGTGTGTGTGACGTGTGTATGGCCTATAAGTCTAAATGACTTGACTAATTTATGGACTCATTAAAGGCTGGTGTATTATCGTAATTAACCCGTCGAGCTATTTATGATTCAACGGTAATGAATGACATGCTTGGTTGCCATGTGGATTGATAATCATCGTGAGATATACGAGTATTAGCGGACTTTTAGCAAGTATTAGACTCAAAAAACCCACGTTATATAGGTACGGGGAATACCTATAGAACATGGTTAAAGGTTAAAGCAAAGGTGTATAGCAAGTCTGAATCTATGAAACTTATTTGGCCTTACCAAAGATTTTTTTTTTTTTTGTGTAGTTTTTGTTGTCCCACTGCTGGGCACAGCCCTCGCCCAAGTCTTTTCAGGAACTCTTTTCCCCCATCACCTCGAACCAGCCCTCGCGGTACGCGTCCAGGTGGTCTCGCCACCTCTTTCTGGGCCAGCCTCGGTGGCACCGTTCATCGTTCAGCCACCCATTGTGTGGGGATTTTTTCCTGCGGCTGGTGTGACCCGCCTAATCCCATTTGAACCTGGCAGCTTTCTTGCCTTCGTACATTATACCATTTTTGGAACGCAGCGTGCGGTGTTCCGAATTTTGTGCTGTATTTTTTTCCTAGAAATACAATACGTAAGTTTAAATAAGATATTATTATTTTTAATTCCCTCTAATTCCCCCGAGCTGCTGTTGTTTTCATTTGCCATTTTGTTTATTTTTGTCAAAAGGTAAACCCTCATTTCAACCCTAATTAGTTCAAGATGAAGAAGAAAGGTTTTCCTCAAAACCTTGAATATGAAATAGCAAACATTGTAATCCTGTACACCAATTCTATTAACACTACCGGCCACCTAAGTACCTTAATAGCTCCAAAATTCTGAGTAGGTTTGCCTAAGGACCAGAAGTCGACCTTGCGCAAATATCCTACTATTTTTCTCATGAAAATCCGACACATTTTTTCTTCCGCAGTCGCGTGTATTATAAAAACCTTCTTGGTATTTTTCAGATTCCGTAGATTAAAGATTAAAACGCTTAGGGCCTGTTTCAACACCTACGATTAAGTTCCCGTAAACTTACTTGGCAGATAATTTCATCCAAATTCTGTTCCATTTTTGAACTTATTCAGTGAATAGTGGCTATTACAATATGATGAAACAGGCTTTGCACAGATCTAATCAAGACTGTTTATAGTCTCACTATTCCTGTATGAAATACAATAGACTGTTCTTGAAGAGTCATAAAGAACGTAGTGTCACTGCGAAACTGCGTTCGGCGCTTGACCTGGCAACACGTCATGTCCGAGTTTGCAACAAGTCAATCGTCATCCTGAGGATGCCTCATTGAGAGGTGAAACACATGTCGATTTTCTACAGGGTTCTCTATGACTCTTTAAGAACAGTTAAGCGAATTAGGTTACTAAATATAATGTCGTGTATTGTATTTTGTAAAGGATTACCGCAAAGCCACGCCTGAGTCAATTAATTATCTGATGTGTGTATGAAAATAATGTCGCAGAGCATACCACACTTCATCTTCTCCTATTAATATGAGCCTTGCCGTGATAAAAATGTTAGCCAGCTAGGTGGTAGAAAGGCTTACTGACCAGGCATACCCTGGGTGTACATATGTGAAAAATGCCTTTCTTGGAGCACCCTATAATAATATACTGAAAGCTAAAAGTTTTGACTCAAGGTATTAAAGTTCCTTACTATAACTGAGTAGGTACTGCAAGTGCTATCTCCTCTCACACTTTACCGGTTTTTGTACTCATGTAAATATTAGAGGGGGTTTCAAATATTTTATCGCGGCCACGCACAAATAGGGTTGAAAGCATTACCCTGTAAGATACACGTTGTCGGAACGTGATGTCTTTATAACAAGCTTATTGTTTTGAAGGGGGCGCGGAAGGGGGTCGGAGTAAAAATATTTGATATGTACGCGTGGCTTGCAATTTAGCCGAGACTCAAGTTAAAGATTCCTGTATTATTAATCTTTACGAAACTGGAATTACGTGCTAGAGGTTGTCAGTGAAGAAATTCAAACTCAAACTCAAAGCATTTATTTCAATTAAACAATTTGCAGGCACTTTTTAATTTTCAAGGAGTCGGTCAGTCAAAAATATGAAGTTGGTGGCCTATTCCAAAGCCTAGTAGGTACCTATGGAGTAGAACGGGCAAGAAACTCCACAGACACTCTTTAAAATTAAAATAAATATTACAAAATATTGGTTACATTATTCATAATGAAATTATACATTATGAATAATGCACGTTAAAAGCGTCCGCAATAAAAAGATAAACACAAACAACAATTCATTAATTAAAATAAGCCATGGCAGCTAAGAGATGACCAATCCCAACAGACGGCGCCCGTTCACGAACATCACGCATGGCTCAGCATCATTCAGCTCAACCATTTTGAAGGCATCTAAATATTTGCAGAATCAAGGATGTTCAAGGTTAGTATTGTGTAGGTCGGTTGGTTAGTGATAAATGTCTAACGTTGTAAGTGGTACAACAGCCGATCTATGCTGTAAAAATGTTACAATGAAAACTTAGATGAAAGAAAGAAAGAAAGAAAGAAAAATTAGTTTATTTGTCACAGAAACACGTGCATAAAAAAAAAGATGATAAACTCGAGTAAAAATAAGAAAAAGCTGATTTTCAGTGGTCACCCGAAAGAGACGTGATGAAGTGATTTTGATGTTAATGTCTTTCCAGCTGATGCTGGAAATTTACACTATTGACAGCTCATTTCACCAAAGATTTCACAGAGACATTTTACAGAACAGGTCGGCTGGTAAGGTGGCTATGAACATTTGTCTAGAGACTACAAAGCAATTTATAGACTAGAATAAATGGTATAAGCAGTGTTCAAACTAGTTTCTAGTAAGTTGATGCTCTTATAAGTTCTCAATAAAATAATCTCGCAGAGCGAGTTTTGCGGATAAAGTAAAATGATCAATCCCATGGACTGAAACTGGTTTAGAATACCTACACTTACATAACATCACATTTGTATTCCCCTAAAAGGATTAGGCAGGTGTACTTATAAGAAGCCATATTTCACCAGTTTTGTTTAAGTCCCATATAATAGGGAGCGAGCCTATTGCCATCAACCGGGCACAAATCCTGCTACTGAGAAATTCTAGCTGGAAAAACCCAATAACACTTTTCCTGACCAAGAATTCGAACCCAGGAATACTCAGCAGTAGCGCTTGCAACCACAAGACCAACAGTCCACACACACCTACACATACGTACATCAACAAATTGAACAATTACAACACGGTCTTAATTCTGCTTAACCAATCAGGAATCATAATTCTCCTGCTCTTATCCCGATTTTATTGTGGTCGGCGCAACATGTCCCTTTCTTCTATACTTCTCTATTAGTTGTCATATCGGTAGTCACCCCCTTTTTTAGCCATATCATCTTTCACACAGTCCATCCATCGTTTCTTTGATCTTCCCCTACTATAATAGCCATCGACATTCATACTCTAAGCTTTCCTCACGACATTTTCCTCATTCCCGCACCACATGATCAGGAATAATGAGTCTAATAATACTAGACATCATCATCATTATTCAGAAAAACCCATCCACTGCCAGAGATTAGCCTTACAGCAGTATCTAGTGATAGTAGTATTTTCGCACACATTTTACTACCAAAATAAAACTAAATCTCTCAATTTACTCTGAAAAAATCTACCCAAACATCTGTATTTAAAAAGTAGTACAGCGGGTGAAATTAAGCGGACAAGCAAGGGTCGAATTTTGTCGAGCACACATATACAAGGGTTGGGTCGAAACCCAATTAATTCCTTGGGCACCTCGGCCCCGAACAAGTTTTTACTTGCCCCGGAGCTCTGAACGAAACTCAATCTCTACGATATATCGGTCTAATGACTCAAGTATTTTTGGGCTAAAGGACCGGGAAAGGAGGCTGTTTTAAAATTGCGTCGTAAGATGTTTTTGTGGGTAAAAGGGATTACTTTAAGAAGTTGGGCGGTAATATCTTCGTTTGTGAATAATATTGGATTTCGGTAATTCGATTGCGAATTGTTGTTATGGCAACGACTGCCTTTTGGAGCGGTTTGAAGGTGAACCTAGGTGACAGGTGGATTTTATCTTATATATAGTAATATTATAAGGACTATCGGAAGTCGTATGTTCAGTTAGGTGTTCCCTTTCTCTCCGAGGGAAATATACCTCTTGGTTATAATGAAACGCCGGTTACTCTGCTAATAGCAGAATTTATTGATACACTCTTAAATGTTTCACACTTATACATAGTAATTAACAATTTCGTAAAATTCCGTTCAGACGACAAATATTTTCAAGTCATGATGTGTTATTTCGACAAGCAGAAACGAGTAGTTTTTAGGGTTCCGTAGTAAACAAGGAACCCTTATAGTTTCTCCATGTCCGTCTGTCTGTCCGCGGCTTAGCTCAGAGACGGTTAGTACTAGAAAGCTGTAATCTGGCATACATAGGGTATACATATTAATCATGCCGACAAAGTGGTAAAATAAAATCAAGTAAAATAATTTTTTTTAGGGTACCTCCCCTACACGTAAAGTGGGAATGATTTTTTTTTCTCATCTACCCCATGTTGTATCGTTAGAAAGGTCATTCAAAAATATTGTGAGTTGTGAAAACCATTTTTGGATCAGGGATCCGATTGCAAAATATTAAGCTTTTAACTGATTTTTTTTGTGAGAGTCAAGTGTGCCCCACCTGACAGCTAAATGGTCGGTTTTGGAAATCTGAAAAAATTCACGGTATTAGTATATATAACGAAATTAAAACGAAAACTATCACAGTTAAGTAGGCTTCAGAAGTTAACGAGTACTAATCGACCAACTTAAATTTGCAGTTGTAGAAACATGTTCTCTCATAAATTCCGAATACATGTACATGACGAGTACATGTTTTTCAACTACAATGTTAAGTTTGTTCTTGGGATAAATTTATCCCAACTACGGAACCCTTCATTGTGCGTGGTCTGACACGCACTTGGCTGATTTTTTACATCATATAACAAAAAAAAAACAATAAAAAAAATCGACGGCATAATGAAGCCACGTCAAAGGCCAATGGGCGTCATAAAAACTCTGACACCAGATTGTTCACTAACCTTATGAAAAAAAAGAAGAAGAAAACGACATTATTTTCTTTCTTAAATTCTTCTAATTTAAATCTGAGACTCGTATTTTAGAATGAAAGTTGAGATTAGTATGTAATCTCTCAGTTGTACATCAAGATTAAACTTGACAAAAACTACAGAGTTAAGAAAATTAATCCATTTTTTTTTTCTTCAAAAACTTAACCCGTCGACCGCGAACTGGAAAAAAAGAAACAACCCAAAAACGTACGTAATCTCTGTGCATACATTCCAGCAAACATTTTGGTGTCAACATCCTTTTTTCTGACGTCACCTTACGTTTCTTTTGTTCTCCAAAACATACGGCATAATTAAAATTTTAACCCGTCAACTACGCTTAGAAAAAAGTCGGCGAAATGGGTCGGTGCCCAACGGAGTGTCGTGATATTTTAATTCTAACCCGAAATTGCTCGGCCGTTTCGACCTAATTGCTCCGTGTAATTTCACAGCTTTATAAGGGTTAATTTAATTTATCTGACAATACACTGTGTTGGCATGATTGCGATGAAAATTTAAATATTAAAGTTGTATAGGACAGGCAATTTATGATTACTTTTATTTAAGATTACTTTTATTTAAGATTACGTTTATTTAAGATAATGTTTTTGTCATTTTAATTTGTAGTAAGACATTATTTTTAGACAGGAAAACTAACCAATTTGCGGTATGTATAGCTACGGCAATTATTCAAGCTATGTTAAAAAGATTCAATGTAAAAGCAGTTAGGCTAACTAGTGTTGAAGCAAAGGTGACAGCAAACAATGATAAGATTAACATAACTAACACTAGATTCACTAAGAAACTTCAACCGTATTTAGTTTGATTAATAATAATTAGTAGCCGTCCTAAGTGACTGAATGGGACGGGAAGTCTTCCTCACTTAATGCTAGTTTCTCAAGCACATTTAAGGAACTGATCTTATACCCATTAGAGTAATGCGATAGTATAAGTGCTAATAATTACAAAATTGTTTACCGTTCGTAGCGTCCGCGTAGCTTCCGTCGCTCCTCGTAGCACTTGGCCGGGCTACGCCGTAGCGTGGTGCTACGATCGAGTTCGTTTAAAACTTAGTGTGCTTTGCTAACTATTTATTAAGTTAGGTTATTTATTGTGCAAGTTCACACATTCAATTTCTAAAATTAGTTTCGAATGGAGCGAAATGAACTCTGGGACGTAGTTACGTAACACAGTGGAGCTAAATTTATGATGAACTTGTTAACAAATATTAATTCGTACAACATTTTCGTTGAATCAACTATGCTTTAAATCAAAATCAGTTAATCTACATAAGGTCTGTCCAATTCAAAATCCATTAATGTTTTTATTGACCGTTACCATTAAATAAATCTTTGTTGATTGATGAACGGCCGTCATAAGGTTGCTTTTCCTGAAACTTTGTATTTTGTTTTTGTTACAAGCTTTATAATAATATATTAACTTGCTTCGTTCGTATGTGTTTCCAGTTACTCTCATTATCATCAATTTTTCACGCACTTCCTGGCATCGGATTGAGCTAAAACTTGGCATACTTATAGAACTACGGTGACAACACAAAAATATGATACAATGGAACTGGTCTGATGATGTAGCCGGAAGTTGGCCCTATGAACTCCTCAACCAATCAAGATAGCACCATCGTGTTTGGACTCATTAGTAATGTATTGACAAGTGCTATTACACTAGGTGGTGTCCAGGTTCTGATCATGGAGCCGGAAGGTGATCACGGACACTTCTCAAGTAATCCAGGTATACCCGTTGTGTTTGATTTCATTAGATTTGTCTTGACAAGTAGGTTCGTTATCCCAAAGTGTATTCTAGGATCCGATGATGGAGCTGGAAGCTCGCCAAGTAATCAAGATTCATGTGTTTGGCTTCGTTCATTCTGTCTTGACAAAAAATATAGCCACAAGTGCAGCACAGGGTCTGATAATCGAGCCCGAAGGTGGCCACAGGAACTCTTTAACTAAACTAGATAGCCCTGATGTGTTTGGGCTCGTAAAGTTTTGAATTGACAAAAACTATAGCCTAAGGTGTAGTCCAGTGCCTGACTATAGAGCCGGAAGGTGGCTATACTCGTAGGAACTCCTCAACTTGACAAGATAGCCCTGTTGTGTTGGGCTCGTTGGATTTATCTTGACAAGTACCTTACAAGTAAAGGTAATAATTAAACAAATTCTAATGCAAAAAATTACAAAATAAAATATAAATTAATGTACATAAAAGCTCGAGGCTTATCTTTCAGTGTAAGAAGGACGTTCATACCTGAAGGTTTTAAGTAAATATTAAAGTTCTATGATTACGTAAATTTTATTTAGTACTTTTTAGATCATAAAGACCAAGGTCTTAAAAATATTTTTACTTATATTTTATTTTTTACCTTTCCTCGTGTATTAAGTAAACTGATGTTTTTTTACAGAAGTAAAAAACTATGTATTGGTGAATTGCTGGTCTCTATAAAATATTCCAATTATGGATTCTAAATTCTAAATGGCTGGCTGGCTCTCCGTCATGGTTTAGGAGGACTCGTCCAGACAAAACGTCTTGAAAGTTTTGTTTTGGATAGTGTCCTGTGATGTGACAAAAGAGAAAGCTTTAGGGTTACAAAGAGTTTTCCTACAATATGCAATTGTAGGAAAACTCTTTGTAACCCTGTGTATCTTTGACTTTTTACCCTATTGCCTAGTTAGATAACGTATTAAAAGGGAAGAAAAACTTTTAACTAGCAGTCCTCCACTTTCCGCATCCAGTCTGTCCCAGCCACTTTCTTAAGACCGTCGGTCCTTCTAGAAACATTTGGCTAGGGAAAACTTAGACCCATTGAGTATCTACCTTTTATAAAAGGTTTTTCAGGAATATCCAATGTGAATGTAGATTTATTCTACTTAATCAACATAAAGTTAGAATTTTAATTAAGTATCTAGCTTTTCAAATCAATTAAAGTAAAATCGCAATATTTCTTAAAATCGACTCAATTATTTCTTATTTGCCCCACTCAGCCCGCATTTCTCGAGATATAAACATAGGGAATCATGGCTCGTGAAAACCGAGCCGAACTAACTCCAATTCTTTTCAATTATTCTCGGCTCGAGATCACGGTTTACCACGAAAATTGTTGAGAATTCCTACTTTTTTTTAAAACGTACATAAAATCAATTAAATTATTTTGAATTGGAAAAAAGATGAAGACAGGTTTTAATTGAGTTTTTCGATTTTCCAATTAAATTTACAGATTCAGAAAAGTTAAGTTATTCTATTTAATATAGCATAACAACACGCTAGCAATCTCCGAAAAGTAAGGCAGAGATGTACCTATAGTACACCCACATTTCGCCAGTTATGTATAAGTTCCATGTAGTAGTCTTATTGTCAACGACCGGGCACAAATCCAGACTCCGGGCTCCTACGGCTAGAAATTCCTGAAGAAAAAACCCATATAACACTTTCCCCGACCTAGTGGTCGCGAGCGCCACTACTGAGCATGATGTAAAATGTCCAACGAGTCAGTCATTCTATTTGCATTTACTACATAATCTGATTAATTCCTAACGTATTGATAACAGAGCAAACTAAAATACTCGTCACTGTGAATTTCAACTTGTTTGGAATATAAAAAATAGCACATATTTCATACATTTGAATTGGACTGGTATTTTTATGAATCAAATAGCATTTTTTCTGAAATGTTGTTGTTAGACGTTAAAATTTAGTATTTCAAATGTTACGCTCAAAGAACGAAAACGGTCATTGACTTTGACTCGAAGAGTAAAAAAAACACACTTGCAAGAATCATGACTGCAATTTATTTTAAACAAAGTCAGTTTCCACATTGTCTTCGTTCTTTTAGTCAACAAAATAATACGTTATTCAAACATTATTTATTGTGACATATTTGTATCTTCCATTATTTCTATTTAAATAATGGTTGTGAACACGCACGTGTGAAACTGTGTTATTATAGAGAATATTACGATGATAATGACTTACACGCTTTCTGTGTTAATTGCCGACGTTTTTGTTATTTTGGCTACTATTTCCTGTTTTTTATGTACGTAACAAAAATCATAAATTCACTGACAGACAACGGTCGGCCTAAACCGCTGGGTATAGAAGCATGAAAATGAGGAAGGATTTTTGAAAATTCATGCCCAAAGGGATTAAATAGGGGATGAAATTTTGCATGGAAATTCGTGATTTTTGTCAATGGGGAATTCCATCAGGCATAATTTGACTTAAAGGTACGGTTTTTTGTTTTTTTTGTCAACATCCTTCGTTGTCACATTTATTGTGACATCTGTTATCTTTCATTTTTAGGGTTCCGTACCTCAAAAGGAAAAACGGATCACTCGTGTGTCTGTCTGTCTGCCTGGCTGTCCGTCTGTCACAGCCAATTTGCTCCGAATCGAATGGACCGATTAAGTTGAAATTTGGTACACATAATTACGAGTATGTACCTATTCTAATTCTGTAACCCAAACACGAACGTGTAACGTAAATAAATGAATTTTGAATATGGATTACTTTTGGGAGGCAAATAAGAAAATAAAAATAAAACGTTTTGCATACTGAACCGTGTGACATATCAAATGAAAGGGGTTGTTGCGAGGATCACAAAAATATTTTTTAATAATTTTTAACTAAATACTTTTAAAGATATTTAAGAAAATTGGTGAAAATTAACCATTCCCCCACCCCTTACCTCCGAAACTACTGAGCCTATTTTTTTTTTAAAGATACTGAGTATATAGTTCTTTACTCATAGATTACAGGAAAACCTATAAGAAGTTTATGGTCTTAAAATAACATAGTAAATCTCTCAATATTATGCGTACAAACTTACATTTGCAGTTAAGATGTTTTTCAACGACAATGATAAGTTTGTTCATGGAATTAATTCATCCCAACTACTGAACCCTTCATTGTGCGTGGTCCGACACGCACTTGGCCGGTTTTCTATTAAATAATAACGCGTAAAAAACTGAATTATTATGAAGAAAAATATTACTATGCTTATACGAATATGAACCTTATCAGCATTAAATAGCGACATCAATAAACACCAAATGTAACGGTACCCCTACGCACTACACACTTAAAGTTCTGACTCCAACCAAACATAAAAATTTTCACGTTACATTTCTCGAAGAATGCTGCGCACACGATGGATCGCCAAGAAAACGAACAAATCTATATACGAACAACTACAAATACAATACAAATAGTTTATTTTCTTTAACAAACTTGTTCTACATACTAGTGATAGAAGTGTCCCTTTAAGCAAGTAAATGCCTGTATTAGGACACTCCCCTCTTCCGTAACTTAAATTTACATAATGTACACAAGAAATGCCACTGTTTACTATTTATAATTAATTACAATTTTAAGAATTAGATTAGATTAGATTTAATATAACTTAGTGTGCGTTTTGTGTATGTAATGTGAGGTGAGGTGGGCATAATTATGTGATCTGTGTTATGGGATATATGTTAGTGTAGGATGTGTGTGTGTGTGACCTGTATGTGTGTAATTGTAAAGGTTGTGCATGAGAGTAAGTGTGTGCATGAATGAGTGAGTTATGATGTGTGCTGCAGGAGAGCCTCAGTGTCCTCATATGATAGTGGTTTTATCCATTGGATTACAAGTTTTTTACATTCTAGAAATTGTTTGGTGTAGACATATATTTCTTTATTTATTTTATTATAGAGTTGAGATGACCGTTTCTCGTATTGCCTGCTACAAAACCTGGTTTTTGTTTGACGAACCGGTGCTATAACATCTTTCCTCCTTTTTGATAAGATAGCGGTATCATAACTACGCATAAGAGATAGATTATGGACAATCGTTTACCAACGGATTCTCGGTTACTTTGGTCACATTGCTCGTCGGGAACCAGATAACCATGAAAAGTTGGTGGTGAAAGCAAGGTAGATGGGAAAATACCTCGCGGCCGGTCACCTAACCGCTGGTCAGACCAAGTTACCACCCTCACTGGACTCTCTGTTACGACCGCCGTAAGAGAAGCGGAGAACCGAACGAACTGGGAGAACATCCTAATTAATATTATAAATGTGGAAGTAAGTTTGTTTGTTACGCTTTCACGCTAAAACGGCTGAACGGATTTGAATGAAATTTGGCACGCGGGTAGAATATGACCTGGAATAGGACATAGGATACTTTTTATCCTGATATTCCCACGGGATCGAGACTTACGCGGAGTAAACCGCGGGGCGCAGCTAGTCATACATAAAGTCACAAAGGCCTTTCAGGGACCTTCAGTAATGGAGTATAGTACACGACACAACTTAGATGTAGCTTAGATTTTAAAATGTTCATTCATTCATTTCAATTTTACGAATGTATTTGGTAATATGACTTTAAAAGTTATTGCGTTTTCGTAAAGACAATTTTCACATTCACATAAAGATTGAAGGTGATTTTGAAAGCGTTCGGATGGTGATCGGTTTCACGAATTTTGCCGATGCTACATCTAAGTTGTGTCGTACTGTACGCGACCAAGAAGAAGATATTCACTCAAGAAAAACACTCAAATATAAAGTCGCCTTAACAAAATCAAAGGAACGTTCTTTAGGTACTAATGTTCATTGAAGTCTTTTTTGCGGGGACTAAGCAATTTCGCGAAAATTTTAAATAAAAAGTCTTTGTATAAGAAACAGTTTTTTTTTCAATCTATCTATACAATACATATAAATAAAATTGAAGTGTCTGTAATGGCAAAATAACAGCTTTTTACTAAATGCATTTAAGAAAGTATATACGGTAGGTACTTATAATAAAAAAACAATTTATAAAAAAGAAACTGTCTGTTTCTTTGTTCTGACTAATCTCCGAAACGGCTCTACCGATTTCAATGGGACTTTTATTGGCAGATAGCTGATGTAATATGGAGTAATAAGCTACTTTATTTTTTATTGGATTCACGCAAGTGAAACCGCTGGCTGCAGCTAGTATATAAAATAAAAACATATTTCTCAGCTAAACGCCTAGCTAATATAAAATTAATCACAGAAGATTGTGATAAAGCACAGCAATGACTTTAAGTGGTCCGGTTATGGCTTAACAAATTGTTATTATTATCAAGAATAATAACTTCCAGCAAAACAGCGCTAAATTATGAAGTAATGAATATTATTCATAATTTTATAGCTTACTAAATTTTATGCGGTAATCGCTTACAAGACTTCTTGACGATATAATGGTCTTAAGTTGCTTTAATATCCTAAATTGGTGGCATATGTATGGTCCTTAACTTATACCCTACTTATCGTATCAAGTTAAGGCTTTACCAAAATTTCTTTGACTAACTAAAGGTAAACATAAAAAACCATGTGCCGAGAGAGCTGTCAAAGGCGTCTGGCTAACCGATTAAACGTAATACATCACTTCAGTTGTCTTGCTACGTCACAGTTGTAGGTACTCTTCAATTTAGCATCTTTATAATTAGTTGTATTTTTTTTAAGGTTTAGAGATCCTGTCTTTTTGGGCTTTTTACAATAGACAGAGTAAAAAATATCATATTATTATCATAAATCTAACTAAGAAAAGCTCAAGCAGTAAGAATAAATGATAAAGTTTAACATACTTATACATTAATAAAAGAGGAAACGCTCGTAAAAATCAAAAAAAAAATTAATTTCGTTATAACGTATTATTAATCAAGAAAGTGTCATCTATACAAAACCTTTTTTATTTTTTGTTTACCTTTAGTTAATAACCTAAACCAATGGAGTATAGCTTCAGCTGGCGACTACTGTCCACGTGAACGCCAACCACCACAGAACATCTCCTATCTCCTACAGTTCCAGTATAGCTATCTATCTATTAGTGAAAGAAATTTTGTAACCGGATCAGTACTTCCCGAGATTATCTCTTACAAACAAACAATCAATATCATACATCACACCTGTATTTCCCGAAGGGCTAAGCAGAGGTGAACCTTTTAGTACACCCACATGTCACCAATCAATCGTACCTCTTTTATGCCTTTACCGCCTTTTATGTGCCAAAATGAAATATTTTTTTTTACTTTATTTATTTATTTAATACTTCAAGCACTTCTACGAGACAACCTTTGGGTGATGCAGAAACAAACGGTGTGTAGGTGTGAAGTGGTAGGTGCAATAGCGAGAATTGAGGAATAAATATTTATTTACTTGTGACTTTGTAACGTAATTTCTTAACGCAATTTTGAACAATTACTAATTGTAGTATCGAAATGAAACTTTGCATGTATAGGCCGAGGAAATTAGGTTTGAACCCTGCACTAAATCCTACCTGCGAGGTTTTTGCTGAAAATCAGCGCTGTTGACAATAGGTTTGTCCGAAGTCATTCAGCTGAGCAATGACCTATTCTTGCACAGATACGACGCACAGTTTAATTGTTCTACTCGTAGTTGTTACTTGTTACGCAAACTGTTATTTTTCCACTTTGCAATCAGCATTTTGTAGGTTTGATTGTTTGTTTTCATTTTGTAAATGTCGCAACACATTATGTAATTACAGTAAATTGTGTTTGGCCTCTGGCCCTGACTGCAAGCAATAGATAAAATTTGTCAAACTATCCTATGTTAATAATGTATAAGAGGCTTTTGGCTAATTTGTAAAGTGGTATCGTTTTGTTTTTTTTTTTGTAATATGCGTTTAGTTTGTGCAGAATAAACACTTTTTCTTTCTTGCCTGCGTTTTTTTTTCTTGGCAGTCTTTTCTTAAAAGAAGTGAAAAACTGCATAGTATATAATATCGTAACTAATACAAGTCAAATGAATTATTTTATCGTTTATTTATAATAAATTAGCTTCGATTAATGCTCACGCATAAACGAGATGTTCTGGCTAAAAAAGAAAACCTACTCTCGACAGAAGTTTAGCGTTATTAGTTTTTACAAGCAAACATGGGACGCTACTGCTAATCCTCTTACCATATCTTTTAGGCCTAGTTCCGGAACAAGTCCAATAGAGAACCAAATCGTCCGGATCGAAACGAAAATTGTGAACGTCGTAGTAGTTTTCCTAAACTACGTTCACCATGGGTCAATAGATGTTATACTTTAAAAAAACCGGCCAAGTGTATGTCGGACCACGCACAATGAAGGGTTCCGTAGTTGGGATGAATTTATCCCAAGAATAAACTTAACATTGTAGTTGAAAAACATGTTCTCCCATGAGGAATGTTTGGGAGATCATGTTTTTCAAACTACAAATTTAAGTTTTTCGATTATTACTCGTTAACTTAACTGTGATAGGTTTCCTTTTAAATTTGTTATATATACTACTGCTGTGATTTTTTTCACAAATCCAAGTACAACTTTTTAACTGGAAGTGGGGGGGACATTTGACTCTAACATAAATTAGCATTTTAAAGCCTAATATTTCGCAAACGGATTCCTAAATTGAAAAGTGATTTTCACTCCCAATATATTTTTAAACGACCTTTCCAACGATACCCCACACTATAGGTGAGAAAAAAATATATTTTATATTTTTATATTTTATTTTACCACTTTGTCGGCGTTATTAATATGTATACCTATGCCAAATTACAGCTTTCTAGTACCAACCGTCTCTGAACTAAGCCGTGGCCAGATAGACAGACTGACAGACAGACGGACAGACGGACATGGCGAAACTATAAGGGTAAGGGAACCCTAAAAGGCAAAATCAAGGGCCCTTGGAAACATCAAAGGATACATTATACCGTTTATGAAATTACTTCTTCACACTAATCAAAACAAACAAAGGACTGCTTAACCAACTAGTGCAGTGACTACGTAACAGCAGTATCTGCTTTCAGAAAGACGCGGTTTTGATCCCGTATGGAACGAAGATCTGCATGTCCTACTTTTGTTCTGTCTCAATGTATGTGCATTCGATTTGTGTATGTAATGTGCCGCTTCGGGTGCTATGATTCGGTGCTTGAAATGCGACTGATTAAGGTGTGATTATGGATGTGACTTTGTAATGAGAATTAATTAGAGAACGTTTGTGTGCCGAGGTTCTGAATTTGAAAGTGATTTTTGTTTTCAGTGGCAGTTGATAATGTATTTCTGATGAGGTGTAGGTTTTAATGGAATATACGATATCATCACAACATCATCATCATCGTTATCATTGGTTTCGATATTATGACAACTGTGATAAGTATTAGGCCCCCCACCTATGAAATCAGCGTTTTGTATGGAGAATTTTAAAGAAGTTGCTTTTTTCATACTAACATTTTCTTAATTTATATAACAACCATGAACACTAATGTTTTAAAACTTTTATGCACTAATGTTTAAAAACTAAGATAACGTAATATGCCACAGATTAAGCGACAAAATAAGTTTTGGCTAAGTTAAAACAAATAGTGGTCATTTCTGCTAACAAAATGAGGAGTCATTTTTAAGGTATTTTTTATGTTTAGAAAACTATAAGTAATAAGGTTTTTTTTACTATTGGTAGTTGTCTATGATGGTCATTATTCGATTTAATATCAAGCAATTGATAAATATTTTAAAACATAGAAGTGACGAGGTTCTCTATTTGTGAGAAAAAGACGCCAATTTCATAGGTGGGAACCCAATATATTGTTGTTGGTTGGACAGACATAATGCTAGGATCAGCTTCCAGTTTACAGAGCTGGACTAAGTATCAGTAATTTATTCGGATCAACCGCCATCTAATCTCATTTCGAATTTCCGATATCCTAAGGATTGGTTATATAACTTTGAGATGTTTTGACTACACACTGGCAACAGTAAAATATAGTATTATTCATTGTTGCTATAGGTATACCTATATATAAAGCGTGTGATTCACCGTTTTCGAGAACCTATCGTGCTTTCAGAGCTAGAAAAAGGAATCGATGAGTTAAAAATGGTCAATGGTCAGCCATCCACAAATTGTCCTTGATAACTACAGCTTAACCTCACCGATCCATCGATTTACGTGGTTATATAATTTCAAACAATTATAATTTGACTCTAAATTAACGAACCAAATCTTAAAAGAAATATCGAAGTTCAACTAAAAACTTCACGATTTTCAAGGTTCCATGCATATTTAAAACAGAAGTATCCTTAAATTTCCTTAATAAAAACTTCCGTATACGGACTAGCGATAAGAAGGCTATTTTAATATACTTTATGTTTCTGTCAGTATTTTTAAACTTCTCGCCCCACTGTGACAGTTTTAAATTGCATTTTTATGCGACACTTTAAATGGGGACACACTTCGCTGTAGGCTGTGGGGCTTGCTCGACAAATTGAAATAGTATTTAGATAAGACAGTATATCATCATAGTTTTTCGCTAAAGGAGTTTTAACTTATTTATTTATTTATTAATAGGTTGGCCACGGACAACTGTTTACACATAACATTTCATTTAAAATGTTATGTGTAAACTGTTGTACTTTTTGTACGCCTTTGTACTTTTTTGAGTGAGAAAAGTTTAAATAAATAAATAAATATTTAATTTTACATTTTTTTTATCAAGCTAAGCTAATCTAGTCTAGCAATATAACACCAATCAAAATTCAAATTAAATTAATGTAAAAAAAAAACAAAAAGTGCTTAAAATAAAATAAAAAATATCACATAAATTGGTAACAGAGTAGTTAATTAATAATAAACCAAATAAATTTAAATTAAATATTTGGTTTACAAATTAAAAATGAAATATCGTTGAATTAGTAAAATTAATAAACTTCATACGTAATCTAATTTAAAATTTCACGTCCCATTGCTTCATGCATACACATTTTAATTGTTTGTATACAGAATTTTGTGGAGGGCGTATTTTTTTATTAGGCGATCTATAGTTCTCTCGTATCAGCCAAAACAAATATGATAATAGGTATTTACCTAACTATACTTCCACCCTTGAGTATGATATACGGCCGCAGAGGGTGACGGGGTCCGCATGGGCGATAATACCTGGCCACACAGTGTGGTTTTAGTCTGAGTCTGTCAGATCCGCCACCCGCCCCAGTGCGGTGGACATCCGTGAGAATTTCCTTACGCAAAAAACCAGGGTACGATGGATAGCACCACTAATGGAAGATTTAGTCATCCGCGGGGATAGTCAGCCCCTCCACATACCAGCTCATTGGCTGCTATTTAGACTCAAACAATGACTTAAAATAGTTTAATGAAAATAGTAGAATAGTTCTAGTAAAATATTTTGGTTTTTAAATCAAGCTCAGAAAACAACGGGCAAAAAAACATGTTTCCAGATTAATAATGTCCAACGGTATTGAACATTGTTATCATAAAATACATTTTTTCATAATATTAATATTGCTCCCGTATTGTTAGTGCACAGTTTTTAATTACTCGTACTTTAAGACCCAAATACCTGTAACATTTCAGTATCCGTAGGTCATACAATTTTTTTATTGCTCAATAAATCACTCCGTCACTATCAATCCAGACGTATTTGTTACAGATACACGAGCCGTAGGATAAGCTCGTGGCTAATTAATAACAGCCGCACGGGTCAATCCATCAAGTTAAGCTATGCTTGCCGGAGTTGGTCCGTGGGTGGGTGACCATCTTTAAATACCGAGACTGCTCCGTTGGTCCACGCTAACATTTGTGGATCTTTCACAGTCGTTATGGGTCGTCATCAGAAGCCGGAAACTCTGACAACCAATCTTACCAAGGAGTATCGTTTTACCCAGTCGCTCCATGTAAAATACTGGTATTCAGCTGCATCCGGTTAGACTGGAAGCCGATTCTAATATAGTTGGGAAAAGGCTAGGCTGATTTTGATTGACACGAGCCGTAGGTTAGACTAACGAATGTCGGTATAGTAAAGGTGTAAAAACAATCATGGCCGCGCACACACTCAACTAAACAGTCACTAACTCAAAGTTGTCGAAATAAACTGAACAACTGTTCAAATTGACGGAAAACCGAAGATCTCGTACTTAAAACATTGAAAACTAGTCACATTCTCATCTCAGCGACAACCAACGTTAAAAAATTATCAAAAATCTAGCTAAATACCTGGACGTTTTTTCGACAAATTGCGACAGAGATGAGCGTTCTTAAAAATACGGGAGTTGCCTTCTGTTCTGTCAACGCCAAACAAAACTGTTTTGACTCTGGTGTGCACACTGACTAAAATACTTGCCCAGTTTGAGGCGGTCTCGTGCACTAACCCTACCATACTATGAAACCGTTTATAGTTTACTTTATTTTTATTATTTTCCATGAACGAAGTCATAGTAACAGTTAGGTATTCGTCGGTTTGCGGCTACCTATTACGTTTAATTAGATAATAGCCCTTTGACAGACAAACGGACAGACATATGGTGTTTACTTACTGACCTTTTAGGCTAATTCGGAAACTGGGATAAAAAGAGCTGTAAGCAAATCTCAACACTTATTTTATTTATTTTATTTTATTTTATGAGCATAAATTACAGCTAATAACATTTTTTTAATCCCCTACGGTGAAGTTCTTGGCCTGCATCTCACCTGATGATAAGTGACGTGGTAGCGAGCTTCATCCGGATTCCTCAACCACAGCGTAAGTGGCCATCTTACCTCTAACTGCCGAAACACAACAATGCTGTTGTCATTGTTGTTAAGGCGACAGACAGGTTACAGTTTTTTGTAGAATTAAAGCCAATTTCAAGTTTAGTGTCCGCTTATAATACGAATGAATAACAGTATTCTATACAGTATGTCGGTTACAATAAAGATTCATATTTTGCTAATGAAATGTGAGCAAAAATAATGATTGCAGAGAGTCCTTTTCAATTAACTTAACCCAGTATTACAAAGAAAGATAGATAGGTAAGAGGTTCTCATCACCGGTGTGTGTAATAGGTGAAATCTGCGTAGATGTGCACAAGGTAAGTGTAGTCCTGTCTTAGTTACTAACTCATGTATATCTGATGATCCGTTCATGATTTTGAACTTATTACCCAGTGTGTGACTCACAAATTATTCGTGTAGAAGAATAATTTTCTTTGTGGTGTCAGTTAATTAAAGCGTTCAGCTTATTATTTCTTAGCATTCAACTTTTCAATTGTTTATTATTGCACGAAACTCGAGAAATTATAGTTCTTGAAATGACTGTGTTTGAAAATTCGCTCAGTTTAAACATTTGTTTGAAATGGAAGTTGTTTTCAGTTAGATTGGGCAAATATAAAAGCAATAAATTGTAGGGTTAGGGGTTCAATAATTATTATTAAACTAAAGGAATAAGCTAAAATGGTCGCAAATTTTGGTCGCTTTCATTCGGAGATCTTTGACAGTCGTAACTGGTAGTCAGAAGGTCAAAAGTCTGACAACCAGTCTTATCAAGGAGTATCGTGTTACCCAGTAACTGGGTTGTGGAACTCCGATAGGCAGTCGGTCTATGCAAAATTGGGAAGAGGGTAGGCAGATTGATTGGTCGCAAATTTTAGTATTCAGATTTTTTCGCAAAGACTTAATTAGTTATACGAGAATTCCCAAGGGCCTAGGAAGTTTTACATGAAAATCCCACGAGACTATATTTTTACATCTTTTGTTTACGTAAGAAACTACCACCTGTGGAAGTTTCTTCCCAGAACTCCTGTAGGCACCCATAACAAACCTAAACATAACACCATATGGTAAAGTTATCCAGGTACAGTGCAATGTTTGGAGTTACCTTATCAGAGGCTTCACACTAGTAGTTTAGTTACATTAAACCTTAGATATACTGAAGAACAACAACTGACGATAACGCTACCCTTATTTGTTTATAATAATCCTATACTATTAAGCAAGCAACATTTGTATATATATTTATTTATTTAATTTATTATATATGTACACACAGTAAAATACATAGAGATACGACATAATTATAATTTGAGTACGAAGGTACTGCTTATTACTTAAGAAATTTCTTCCAGCAGATCTACGAAAGGAGAAATTAGAAAGCAATATAGACAATAGTGTGTGAGAATAAAAAGAGAAAATATGAATTTGCGAAGTCTTATACAAAAAAATATCAAAATATACCTACACGTATAACGTAATAAATATAATATAATATATATATATATATATATATTACGTGATTACAAATTTGTAATCACGTTCTCTAAGAGGGCTCTAACAATTTAGATGAAAGTTGCAATATAAGGGTTTACGGGGGCGAAAAATCGATCTACCTATCTAGGTCTCACATCTGGGAAAATCCGTTTTCTCCGTATTTTCACCAGACCAGAGATCGGTCGCTCAACGTTTAGGACAAGATTTGCATAATGACATGGCAGCATGGAATTAGTAAGTACCTACTACCATGGCAGCATGGAATTAGTAAGTACCTACTACCATGGCAGCATGGAATTAGTAAGTACCTACTACCATGGCAGCATGGAATTAGTATGAACCATCCTATACTATTAAATGGGCATTTTCTATTTTCACCGGAGCAGAGCTCGGTCGACCAGGTACTTATAAATTTACTACAATTAGGAATTTCTAGTTCTAGGATATCTAATTAATCTTTTATATGAAAGTGTTTCTAAGGTAAATAAACGAGTTTTCTTTCTATTTTCATAATTTAGAAATTAATTCTAGGAACTGAACATCCCTTTTACCTACCTTGTTTTTCCTAGTGATAGAAAGGCAATTTACAATTCTTGATAACTAGACGGCTTTTTGGTTAGCAGCGTTTTTTTTACCCGACTACGGCGAAGCAAAAAGGAGGGTTATGATTTAGACCGGTATGTATGTTCATTTGTTACCTCATAACTCCTAAACTACTCATCATTTGACAAATGTATCGATGGAAGCGTATTGATCGTCCGCTGGTTCATGTGACTCAGGATTTGTAATTTGTCTGTCTTTGATGTCTTGTTTATACCTTTCTAGATGACTTTTTTGTCATAGTTAGGTTTTAGTTGTATTTTTTATTCATAAATAGTTTAAACAACAACATTTTATCTATATTCATCTTTATATTAATCTATACATATTATAAATGAAAGTCGCTTCCTGTGTCTGTCTGTGTGATCGCGTTGTTCTTCTAAACTATACGCAACGGATTTTGAAGCGGTTTTCACCATCATTTCGAAAATTTATTCTGGAATATTCATGAGTATAATACACTCATAAACACAAACATTCATATAATAAAGAAATCTCAAAAAATTTGTGATGTCGTAAAAACTGTGCGAAGCAGGGGCGGTTCGCTAGTACTTAGTATAAAAGCGAACGAGTCTTGTTTCAGTTTGAGTTTAGTTTTTGAGTTCAGTAGTTGCATATGGTGTGTAACATCTAACATCTCATCTTGGTAATACCCAACATTAAAGGGGCGGGGCTTCGTCAAGGTCGTTTCTAACGGGTAACACAAGCACCGCGCGCGCTCATTGGTCAAACCAATTAGCGCGTGGTTCCCCGGCTTCCTGTTACGCACTTCCGTCCCCTTCCACGAAATCACTCCCACAGATTGCAGGAAAGCGAGAGGAAAGATGTTACATATCAATAATCAGATAAATAATAGGGGGCAAGCATATTGCCATCAAACAAGACCAAAATTCAATGCCCACGCTGCACTCCATATTATTCTACTCAAATTTTCTCTCCTTATTGAAACGGTCGTATTTCATAACAACTATAATGCCGTATATGAAACAAAGCATAAAAAATCGCTTGTAATTTTTAAGAGCGCACTAAAACAACCAGCTCATAAACAGCGGTCTTAAAATAGGGACAAAATACTTTATTTACATTTGATATATTTATTAGAAGTGGTTCTTTCCTTCTTACTTTTTATTTTTATTTTACAAACTACACTGCGGAGAACGATTCGTTTTATGTGAGGTGTCACGCGACACTACACAGCTTTTTTGTTTGAAAACTTTTTGGTCTTTTTTATGAGACTTTTGACTTCGAAGAGGTTTTCCACTCTATATTTTTATTATGTGTGATGACTTCTAAGATTTATATACTCCTTTAATTTTGTGACGTATTGAATTTAACAGTAAATTCTATAGCAAATTGGTAACGTTCTTAAATAAAGTATCGCGAAGAATATAATTATTTATGTCAGTCTCATTTTAAAAGGAAAAATACGTGTGGGGTCTGGGGATCCCGGTCAGGAACAAAGTTCCTTCTCACGTATGATTTAAAATAAATACAAAATTTTCACATCCGCCATCTCGGATTTACATTTTGACCTCACGATCGGCTTTGGCCTCCTCGAAAACTATGAAAACGACCCGCATGATGAAAAATGAGAAAATTTTCTCATTTTTTCTTGGATTTTAATTTTGACCAGATTCACACTTTCTATCTCTCTCTATCAAGGGAGAAAGAGAGTATAAATTCACAAGAAAAACACAAGACAACAAACAAAGACAGTCGCAAGTATGAACGCTTTTTGCGTGACGATTTCTGCCAGTTTGCAACACGCGATGAAGAATTTCGAATTTCGTTCCAAAAAAAATACCATCAAAATGTGCATGAACATCTTATTTCAGATGAAAAGTTAATACGTTCACCAGCATAAGGTTATGAGTTTAATCCACACAAAAAATGTTAGCAGGATTTTCAGTTATAGAAATTTCTCAATCCGCATTTGGAATCGTGCCCGGTGAATGCTAATATTCTTTGTCACGGAGTCTATATGAAGTGTGCAAACAACATTACGTACATCTGAATTCGGGAGGCCTCCAAACTACATGGAAATTTGGAAATTTGGCAGGTCAGTTGCATGTGCTCAAAGCTGGAGGCTTGAGAGTTGTCTCAACTATATTATCTTTTCTGAGTTTTGTTAAGGTAGCCTTTATGATGCCAAATAGACGCTTGTATCAACTGCTAAAGTATGTAATTGAATTATCTTTAAGTTTGAAATTAGTTTAAGTTACTCGTAGGTAATTAACAGTTTTTATAGGCAGTCTTTTCAAGCTTGGTAACAAAATCTCTGGTGTTATAAACCAGACTTTCTTTGAAATATTTTTCGGAATAATTGTCATACTGTCTAAAGAAAATTATGTCTTATTTTCGCTTCCAGAAAAAAAAAATATCTGGCTAAAACTTAACAAATTATACTCATACGATGTAATTTATTTATTAAAGATGATATAAATATATACACTGGATAAACTAAATTAACTAACAAACTAATAAAATAAAAATATAATAACCTATCCTAACTATAAATAAATTAAAATATGGCGTCGAAAAATTCTTTCGCATCGCACTGTAATGTACCCAAGAGAATTACTGTACTTCGGTTCATACCTATAATAATAAAACCCATAGCCCAATATATTTTGTTTCCTTGTTTTTCAATAGTCCTGCACCGACTGGGGGTTGTCCTTGGGTGCACTTCCGTAGTGCATACAGAGATAATCTTCGCCTGGTGCCTCAATACTTAAAAAATTCTAACGGGCCTCTGCGAGTTGGCTTCAGCCCCTCGTACGCCTTCCAAAGGTTCGGGGTTCTAGGGTCCCCAGATATGTCAAAGACATTTAAATAAGAATAATAATTCATTTATTTTTCATACAAAGTCCATTACATTTAATATTAAACACAAAATTTATATAATTATCCAATATACTAACACTCAAACATTCAAATAAAAATTAAAAAAACATACACGTCATTCAAATCAAATATATTAAGTGTAAATAGCCAAATATTGTAAATGAGCTCGGTAGGTATATTCAATATATTCTATCTACATATCTAACCCGAGTAATACGTAGCTTTTCAGAGTAAAATATCCTGCAAATACTTATATAGATAGATATTCTACCTCCATACCAAATTAGATTCAAGTCCATTCAGGCGTTACCAAGCGATTGAGTGCCTTACATCTAGCGTCCATAATATTACTTATAGGTAGCTATAAATTCAAGCTAAGCGAGTGTATCATTAATATTAGCAAGCCAATAATGCAATCTGCATAGTAGTAATATGAATATTAATCTTACCAGAGTGCACATTTAATATAGAAATAGTACTTAATATCTTGACTAGACGATCTGCAGCGGTTCGGATTATTAAATTGATGGTTAGACTTCAGAACATGCATAACAATATTTGGCTTTTGCAAGCAATAAAGGTTCATGCGCTAATCAGTCACGTCAATTTCGGGACGTGCGTGAACAGATAGTCAGACATTCAGTCATAGTCACTCAATATTTTATTCTATATCCATGTTTCGTTAGTACAAGTTTTGACTTGCCGGTGTCGCGACGTCGACTGAGACGCGCTGATAGTGACGTGACTGAAATGTGTAGCCAACGTCCTACAACTTCTACGTAACTATATTTTTTGACGTGATTGATCGGCGACCTGTCCTTGACGTGACTGACGTGTGTGCAAGAATCTAAAGAGTAGAAATATGATGGACATACTCGTACATCAGATCCGCATAGACGTAGGCACGCCCATTGGTTGAGACAAGGAAAATATCTCTACATGCTAATATTAATTTATTCATCTTAGATAGTGTTTACTGAATGGTAAACAAACAAACAAAAAACCTGATTTCTGAGATACAGGATTAACCTAGTTCGGAAGTCAGGAGTTCATTTAGTTTAGCTGCCTAATTCTTTGTTATATAAATGTTTTTACTAGTTCTTGGTAACATTTCTGTATTAGGCTATATTATTATTTGGTCCAAATAAACGTTATTATTATTATTATTATTATTAATGGTCAAAGTCTTACCCACCAATCGAAATGTGAAAGTACATTTATTTTCTTTTTTTTGATAAAATAAGTATCATTTAAATTACTTGATATAAGTACGAGTATATCAAACTGCCATGATTTTTGCACTTTATATGCAAATAATTTTGCATAGAATTCATTCAAAAAATTATGTGGTAAAAAACAAAAGAAATAAAGAAAATACACAACACAACATATGGTAGAAGAGAACATAGACAAAACAACAAACCTAATAAAACAAAATCTTAAAAAAATTACTGCCACAAACTAATTTACCACTAAAAAGTAAACAAGCAAGCAACTAAATAAGTTTATACTCCTCTACCAATATTAATTCAAGCACTAAAAATTGAACACATACGAAGTTCTAATAAAACGGTTATATGCAACATATTATTACCATCACAACAATGTAAGTTCTGTAATTGCCTGCCTATTTTCCCAAGTGCAGTAAAACTTCCCCGATAAATTCATTGTTCTGATGGTAAGTGTGTATAAACCCATCCAGTTATATGGAACGCTCTCGTAAAACCGATCGAAATGGAAAATGTATGACGAAGTTTGTCTGCATGTTTTTTTATCTTGTAAGTCTGCCGTTAAAACAATGAAATTCTGAAAATTATTTAAAACCGATCAGAGACTGACTCCAAAAAGAGGATCAGTCCAACATCTTCACCTATCGGCATCATCCTTCTATTAATCATAAAATGCTTCTAACAACAATCTGTCATGTTTCAATTTTACGCTTTTACCCATAAACAAGTGCTGATACGTTATATTCAACAAGTCTTATAAAAGACTTTTCAAAAACATGTCGTGTATAAAACATTGTATTGACGTTGTTTCAGACATGTTTTGTTTGAAAACTTTTCAACAATTTTTGCACACAACTAGTCTTAACAGCTTGCTTTAGGTGTAAACGATAAACATAAACAGTAGACACAACATAAAGAATTCTTGTTTTATACCTTGGTGTAAACACGGGATTGTAAAGGGCAGGACTGCTATTCGCGAGGTACATACATAAAACATAAAGCATTTTCATAGGTTACAATAATCGTCAAATTTTATTTGCAAGCCCATGTCGCGAAATAACCGCTTCCTGATAAATAATGACGATGATGAGTAAAGCAATTATACAATGAAACCTCAATAGACACAAAATCATTCAAGAATTTTGATACAACCCAAATAATGTTCATGTTCGACAGATATAACTGTCATGTGCTGACATTCAATATTATCTGTTACTGGCTCAATAATTATGTTTCATGTAAATTTAAAAGCGTTTTAATTATTTAGGGGCCGATTTATTGAATTTTCTGCCGAGATCATTGTTGAATGGATATTTATAACCAATTAAATTTACAATTATTGCAAATAATGTATCGCAGTTCACTCATGCAAAGGTATTACTTTGCGCCGTTTCATTCGAACATAAATGTAGGGAACAGCTGATTTTTTTTTCGTGAGTTCAGTTTTTGTCCCATAGTAAAAGTTGTTCCTAATGATGAGTAAAATTAATACTTGAGTCGTTTATACAGCCGGGTAAATAGTTATGTAGATAAATCGTTTATTTGGTGCACACAAAAGACAGAAAAACATTTAAATAGCACGATTAAATAATAACAAATATACATGAATATTAAGAAAATACCTACAAGGTGCCAATATACCTACAAAAACAGACATTTTGTTTAAGAGACTATTGACCATTACATTACATTGTATATACACACGAAATAACTAATATAGAAAGGTGTGGTGAACGTCTGATGGTTACACCTCAACCGACGTATTCTGTAAATAAAAAACTCACCATGAAGACTTAGGTGGAGTGAGCTGTCAATAGTGTCAATCTCTAGCATTAGGTGGAATGACAGCTCACTCCACGCTCACTTCACCTAAGTTTTCCCGGCGAGATGGTTACAGAATAGCACTGCAGGTTGCAATGATAGTCCAGTACCCTAATTACGTAATACACGATCAATCTGAATCTGAATCGTTTTGAAACAGATTGCTAATCCGTTGCTTAAAAAGTCCGAAAAAATTATGTGCTCAACAACGTAAATAACGCAATGAACGTTGTTGAATTGAATGAAAATGAGCTGTCAAAATGAAACAGATTAGTCTTAATCGTTTACGAAAATTTGTTGTGTAATTAGATAGCAGCTCAGCATGTGTCAGGCAAATATACCTGATGCTGATATTCTGCAGGATCCGTGGAGTGACATACGGACGGACTTACGGAGCCGACGAGATAAATAAGCGAGCGATGGTATGTGCTGAGTGAAATTGTGTAAGTATACCCGCAATTTAAATTATAAGGGGTAAGAGAAGAAATGATTATAAGTAAAAAAAAAAAAGTTAAAGTATTAAAATAAAATAAAGTAAAATAGAATGAAATAAATCATATTAAATGGAAACAAAATAAAACGAATTAAAAAAAAAAAAAAAAAAAAAAAAAAAAAAAAAAAAAAAAAAAAAAAAAAAATTATGCAAGGTGTAATTTATGAAGTATTTTTATTACAAGCAACATGTGATTGCTTGAAAAAAAATGGCTCTCAAAGGGCTGATCCAAGGTTTAAAAGAAGATCTAGTGATCCAAATTGAAAAGAGAGATGGTTTGGTCATGTTGAGAGGATGAATCAAAGGCGATTTACAAAAGGTATTTAGAAGGCAGATATGCGTACGCACGGAGGGGACACCCTATGAGGTCATAATATATTGTTGATGTTCTTCAGAAAGTTAAGGTGCGCAGTACTCGTAACCGGCGTACGTGTGTGATCAGATATATGAACGTAAATAAAGCAAAAACACTACCCTACCCCCTTCTGCTTACCCCCACGGGCAAGAAGACGTGAGTTTATGTGCGTATGACCCTACCGAAACATTCTACCAACCTTTTTCAAAGTAAAGCAAGATGTAAAAGCTAGTTAATACTAAAAGTACTAAATAGAACCGTAAAAAATCCATCAGATACCGCTCCGGATCTTTACGACGTCGAGTTTTGACACTAAAATTTTTCTTCGGTTTTTATACCCGGATTTGCCATCGCGGGCCTTTCATAGAAGATTTGACAATGCAAATGATCCGTTTAACTTGATAACATCTCTTTGTCAGCATTATCTGGACAAATGATAGTTTGAATAATGAATACTGTTAACGTGGCATTAATAGATACATACCATTTTAGCCGACTTGAAAAAAGGGGGAGGTTTTATAATTATGCTCATCTGTATGTATTATTTTTAGGGTATCGTAGTAAACAAGGAACTCTGGTACTTTCGCCATGTCCGTCTGTCTGTCCGCGGTTAAGCTCAGAGACTGTTAGCACTAGAAAGCTGTAATTTGGCATGGGTATACATATTAATCACGCCGACAAAGTGGTAAAATAAAAATAAGAAAAAAAAAAAATTTTTTGTACCTCCCCTACGCGTAAAGTGGGGATGTTTGTTTTTTCTTGTCTATCCTATGGTGTGGGATGTCATTGGAAAGTTCGTTCAAAAATATTGTGGGTGTGTGAAAATCATTTTTCAATTTATGGATCCGTTTACCAAATATTAAGCTTTAAAGTCTTCATTTTTGTTAGAGTATAGTGTGGCCCCCTGCCAGCTGAATGGTTGTACTTGGATTTATGAAATTATTCACAACAGTAGTACATATAACGAAGTTAAAAGGAAAACTATCACAGCTAAGAAGGCTTTACAGGTTAACCAGTAATAATCGACCAACTTAAATTTGCAGTTTGAAAAACATGTTCTCCCATACATTCCGTATGGGAGAACATGTTTTTCAACTACAATGTTAAGTTTTTTTCTTGGGATTCATCCCAACTACAGAACCCTTCATTGTGTGTGGTCCGACACGCACCTGGATAGTTTTTTTTTAAGTATGTGAGTCGATATTTTCGTCAATTAAAAATTAAACATTTATTTCTCTTCCACAAAGGTGCCTTAAAAAAAAACATGAAGATTACAAATTGTGGACCGATTATGATTTTTTTTTCGTTTAGTAGCCAACCACCACCGCGAGGTGATCCCATATTTTTATTAACTTTGCTTAGGTAGTTAGTTTTTGAGTAAGCTTCGATGCATATTTAATCCACTTTGTGTATCTTGACGATGTTATAATACCTACTTCCTGTCACTGTTGTTTACTTATCAAGTAGTGGTAGGTATACGAATTGGTGAGGGGCTGGTACCATAAATAAAAAGTGAAAAACATACAAAATACTTCCGAAATTAAAGTTATTTTTCACTTTGTCGCTTTGTGTTTGTTTTGGAAATCGGTTGTTTATTTATCGGTTGTAAAAATTATAAACGCAATAATGTTAAATTGGAATTACCTACATATTTTAGCCTTCTCAGAATTTAATAAACCTTCAAGCCAAAAATAATAGCTTTGGATTGGAAAATCCATATATGACACAACCCATTAATTCCACTGTTAACTGATAGATTTTCATTCAATATAGCCCTATTGTACTTTAACCAATAATTCATTAAAATATAAAACCGACCCAAACGAGCGAAGTCGTGGGAAAACGCAATTTTTCCATGAAACGCCAATAACCATCACCCGTTCTGTATGTGCATTAAATCCCGGATGGCTTACTTTATAACTAGTGAAATGTGTGCCACTTTCATATTCGTCGAAAACGATGGGTACTCTATTTTGTTTATTAGATGAGTTGAGATCAGCCATTATGGTGTTAAACTAGAAAAAAATGTGCTTGTTCTTTATCGTACCTATACCTTTTTTAGTATATGGTTTTTGGTATATGGGTGTATGTTTTTTAGGGTTCCGTACATCAAAAGGAAAAAACGGAACCCTTATAGGATCACTTTGTTATCCGTCTGTCTGTCTGTCAAGACCCTTTTTCTCAGGAACGCGTGGAGATATCAAGCTGAAATTCATATCAAATACTCAAATCTACTGACCCTTAGAGCTGTGAAAAAAACAAACTTCTAAGCCAACGATCAAAAGATACAGCCGTTTATGCTGCAAATTTTCGACACTCGCAAGGGAATCAAAATTTACAAGGTACTTCCCGCAAACTCAGAATCTTGAAATTTGGTACAAAGCAATGTCTTATAGCACAAATAAAGGAAAAATTGCGAAAAGTATAAATTTTTAGTTACATCATATAATGAAAATATTTTTAATAATTTTAAACTTACTATCCCTTTCCTCATGAACGCGTAGAGCTATTAAATTGAAATTCATATCAAATACTCAGGTCTATAATGCCTTTAAGCTGTAACAAAATCAAACTTCAATTATGTCAACGCAATCAAAAGAAACAGCAATTTAAACCGCATATTTTGAAACTCGCAACTACTCGCAAGGAAATCAAAACTGGAAAGGATACTTCCCGTTGACATAGAATCTTGAAATTTGGTAAGAAGCAATAGCTTACAGCACAAGTAACAGAAAAAATCAGAAAACCTTAAAATTTTAGGAAGTTTTACCACCAAAAAATTGTGATTTGAAAATTATGCTCCTCCAGCTTTCCACATTATAATGTTATGGATTTCATTTAGCAATAAAATACCATATCTTTTATATACTACAGGTTTGTACGGAACCCTCGGTGCGCGAATCCGACTCGCACTTGGCTGGTTTTATTCTATTTTATAGCCTCATGCAAAAGGAATACACGATACAATAAAAAACAAAGTTCTATCAATTTTTCATGTTTTTTTGAGTATCAAAAGGCGCTTATGAGTTATTCAATGGTTAACTTTAAGGGATCTCACGCACTAGAAAACCGATACGACTCGCGCACTTGGTAACAACTTCTAACTAGCCGCACACCATACAATACCACTAGACTGCTACAACTGGCCGGAATCGTGACCACCAAGTGCGCGGGATCTCTAAAACAGAGAGTAATCGTATCGTATCGTTCAGTGCATGCATACTCACTGATCGGTAAGGTTCTGCCGATCGATTCTGTAAAAATATCATCTCGAAACTTAGGTGAAGTGAGCGTGAAGTGAGTTGTCAACAGTCTTAATCCCTAGAATCAGCCGGTCGATTCTGTGACAGTGATAGCTCACTTCACCTAAATTTCAGGGTGATATTTTTACAGAATCAATCGACTGTTCACGCGCTACAGTTTTCAAAGTCACCGAGTACACGGCACCTAGTATTTGGCAGCCGACGTGTGTTAAACACCGCAAAGCCAGAGTTGGGCTTAATACGCTTTTAACAAGTTCTTACGAGTTAGTTGGCAACGGCTAAGGTATGCGATAATGTGTGAATTCTCGCTATTGTTCACATGTAATCCTAACTATCCTAACTAATATTTTCAATGCGAAAGTAAGTTTGTTTGTTACGCTTTTGCGGCTGAACGGATTTGGATGAAATTTGGCACATGGGTAGAACGTAACTTGCGTTAGGACATAGGATACTTTTTATCTCGATATTCTTACGGAATCGAGACTTGTGCGGGTGAAACCGCGGGGCGCAGTCAGGAGAGCATTCATACAAAAACAATTCCAAAAAGAGTGTAATTGTGGGGTATTGAAGTTTGTAACCAAAAATCCACGCAAACGAAGTCGTAGGCAAAGAGCTATTTATACATAATCACACTTTTTTATATCATGTTCTGACCAAAAAAAATGAATAATATACGTAAGTTCGTTAAAAACCGCTCAGCTTAGCTCGAATTGTGCCAACCCGAACAAGTATGTAGCACCCCTAAGACATACCAATTTCTTCGACCACGATATAGGATCGTAGCCTTATTTTATTTGTAAGTTGTAAAAGCTTATATCTAAGTGATATTTCCGTCATCAACTTGTCGATCACATGTCTTAGACGTAAAGATGAATCGATGTTGAGATGTTTACCGCTAAGTAAATATGTCAATTTGCTCAACCAATCAACTCTAGAAATAAAAACCAAGCTTCAGAAGTCTTTAAACTTCTCATTTCTCGGCTAAATCAAAGAGTTTGTGCAGGAAGCTAACCTCCTGGGTACGGAATGACGTTGACGAAAAAGACGAAGTACAGAAAAATGAGCATTGGGAACAGGTTTTGCGATGGATTTCAAATGAAAATAGAAGACCATAAAAGTAATGAAAAACTGAATAAGAGAAATCACGATACAGCCTCATCATTTCGGTCTAACATCGCATTAATTCTATAAATAAGTAAATGCTCAGTTGCACGGATAGAAGCATCTGATTCGCTATTCTGTTACGAGTATATCATAACCAGGTCAGCACTATAATAAATTTCCCCTGCATTATTAGAGCCAATCTTGAAAGAAATGAGGTAGTAGGAGGTTGAATCTCTAGGAATTTTTGTACTCTATTCTTGAGTAAATAATGCAAAATATAATTCAGACTGCGCAGCTTTGTTGGAATTTCCAATGTAAATCGTAGCAGAAGATCTACAATCATCTACATATAGGAACGTTCTAGTCTCGGTTTGTTTGTTTAGGATTTGTCTCTGTAACTTTAATGTTGTGCTGAATATGAGATTCATCATCTATCTGTAATGCCATTACGGCAGTATTTTAAATTGGGTCAGCTTGGATCTTATACACAGATTTGCTTATGATTACCCTTTATACAGACAAGGACAACAAACAGGTATGTTAGTCTTCTATCGACCTGACTGTGACTGTCCTCAGCATATAAACACGAGGGTCTAGGCATGATAACGGTAATATCTACTATTTGACGCGGCGAGGCTTCCATTTTTCACGTAGAGCATTAGACCCCGAAATTCCATGCATATCTCTGATAAATTCAGAGTTTAAATATTCTATAAAAACCTAAAAAAGATCTAGTTTAATTAGATCTAAGTAGCAAGAAATTCATTGACAAAAATAATAACAGGAAGCATGAAACTGATTGGAAACTCTGCTCTGAATGCAACTGCTCCTAAAACATTGGAAAGATACGGGTAACCTGTGCGAGGGTTACTGGGGGGCAACTGAGTACCTACGTCAAGAAGTTATAATTAGGGTGTTCGCTGATTGAAACTTGTGTGAATTTGTAAGTACCCTTGGGGTGATTAAAACTCTCGGCACCAGTTCGTTGATATGGTTTTAGTCATGAAGTAAGTATGTATTGTATAGTATAAATAGTGACGTCATAAGTAACTCTAAAACTATCAAGAATCGCGGAACATACATGGGATATTTTCGGATAACCTTGGGAATTAAAAAAAATTATAAGTCGTCACTATTTGCACCTGTTTACGATTATGGAAATTCAAACTTTGAGAAAAGACCTGTTTCATAATAGTAAGGTATCGATAATACTATGTTCGTAACACCATAAAAATATCTATCAATACTTTAGGTGAAAATCGCTTTTGAAACTTGTGTAAGGCCAAGGTACATTTACGAGCATAAATACCTAATTTATGATCGTAAATGTACCTGGGCATTAATATGGCACATCGAGCTTTATTGAATAGAATGTCAAACTCAAACTCAATGCATTTATTTCAAATAAACCAATTACAGGCACTTTTGAATTGTCAAGGGACTCCTTGATAATTAAAAAGTGCTGGTAATTGGTTGACCAACCGACCAGTCGGTCAGAAAGATGAAACTAGTTTCCCATTCCAAAGCGTAGTAGGTACTTATGGAGAAGAACGGGCAAGAAACTCCACGGACACTTTTTTTAAATAAATCAATCTGCCTAGCCTTTTCCCAACTATGTTGGGGTCGGCTTCCAGTAACCGAATACAGCTAAATACCAATATTTTACATGGAGCGGCTGCTTATCAGACTTCTACAACCCAGTAACTGGGTAATACGATACCCCTTCGTAAGACTGATTGTCAGACTTTCGGGCTTCTGATGACCCGTAACGACTGGCAAAGATCCATGAATGACAGCCGGGACTAACGGCATAATATACTTGTATGCAATTGCAAATTATATGTAAAGATGATCACCCATCCACGGACCAACCTTGGCAAGTGTAGTTTAGCCTGATGGATCGACCCGTGCGGCTGTTATTACTTAGCCATGAGCTCCTCACTCACTCTTTTAAATCAAAGTATGGTTCCTCCCTTTTCTATGGTGGATGAGTGAACTTTACACCCTGTTCCTGTTAGGGGTATGAACCCCTAAAACATCATTCATGTTGAATTTATACATGTGAGAACGAATGTAATGAAATTATTATGAATATGTACTGGCTTTCTTAAATTAGCTTAACACAAAAGAAAAACTCAGAATGCGCCATTTATCATTCCAATGAATTATTTTTGAAGAATTTTCAAGTATCTCATAACAAAGTTGTATTTTCCAAGTGTTCTTTTAATTGCATTTTTATTACAGTTTCTTTCGTTCATTTCTTACTTCACAAATGTGAAATGTTTTCTAGCGAGAACTGTAATTACGACAAAAACTACATCATAAGAGAATGTTCCATCATTTTAAGTTTTTTAATTTTATTTGTGTTGAATGGTATCTTTTTCATGATCTTTGTCGACGTTTAACACATGTATCATCAATCAATTGAAGAATTGTTTTATTAATTTTTCAGCGGGTTTCAAATGATGGACACATTTAGGAATTTAAAACGAATTAAATTAAACCATTTAATATGCTGCTCAAACTTGAACATACAATATTATTTTCAGATTTTAGTAAAGTAAATACTCAAAATAAAATATTGTAGTAAAATATCATCTTACTAATAGGCAGCTTTCAGTTTTATCTTACTGAAGACCGCATGTTCGAATTGTTATCTTAATAAATTCGTCAAAGTTTTCACATAATAGAACAAAACTCGACAAGTATTTGCAAGACTCTCGGTCCATTGAGACCGAAACACTGCAAACATTAGCACTTGAGTTTCAACAATGTAAATAAAAAATGCAATTTTTCAACTGAAAATGAAACGGCTTTGAGTTGCGCCATTTTTAGGAACAGCAATTCGTTTCACCACTGAATTGAGTCACGATTTAGCTGCGCTACGAATTTCTGTACCACTACTACTGAAACAAAAATTTGTTTAAGTCCCTAAACAAATTTTTAATACAACATCACAACTGTAATACCCGAAGGTTAGGCAGAGCTGTACCTATATTATCATCCACCAGCCAGTTATGTTTAAGATCCATGTAATAGGGGGCGAGCCTATTGCCATTAACCGGGCACAGACTTGGGTCTACTACTGAGAAATTCCGAATGGAAAAACCCAATAACACATTGCCGACCTGGGAATCGAAACCAGGGCCTCATGTTTAACAGATGGGCTTGCGACCACTAGACTAACGCGGCAGCCAGGCAGTAGTTTAGCGACTCATTGTTCCTTTAAAATAAGCGAATATTCGTACAAAAACTGGTAAGCATTGTATAAGGTTTTTGAGATTTTTGTTAGGTACTTTTAAAAAGGCATTACAATTTCAGATAGTTAATTGACTCAGGCGTGACTTTACGGAAATCCATTATAAAATACAATAGACGACTTATCGTATATTTAGTAACCTAATTCGCTTCACTGTTCTTAAAGAGTCATAAAGAACCCTGTAAGAAATCGACACGTGTTTCACCTCTCAACGAAACATCCTCAGGATGTCGATTGACTTGTTGCGAGTTTACTCCGCTCTCGGCGCTTGACGTGTCAACACGTCGGGTCCAAATGCAAATGGGTAGACCATGACCTGGGTTAGGACATAGAATACTTTTTATCCCGATAATACGCCCCCGTGGGATAATTTCCGTATTTCCGTAGTTTCATCTGTAGAAAAACTACAACTAAAGCCATGATAAAATCTATTTCTTATATACAGCAAATAGTACGGTCCATATTTTTACTCTCAAGAACTGGGCTCGAGCGGGACAGTCCACACATCACGCGACACAAACACTGTGCAAGCTCAACGAGCAAGCAAGCTTGCCATCGACGCTTTTTGTGCAAGTATTTATAAAGTGTGCTACACTTTATGTGGGAATAATGCATATTATATCGCATGTGGAATGGAAGTGACGTCAACGTGTCCGGGAAAAGACACGACTTAACTATAATACCTACTTTATTTTGAACAATAGAATCTGGGACGAGCTTCAAGCTTCGTGCAGACTAGCGCGACGCGACACGGGTTATTGTTATACCGTGAAGTTTTCTTAGAAATTGTAGTGTTCCAGTCTCTGGTCTGCCCGAGCCTTGACTCTAAAGCTTTGTGCAGACTAGCGCGACGCGACAGCGCGACGCGACACCGGTTATTGTTATAACGTGAAGTTTTCTTAGAAATCGTATTGTTTGAGTCGCGTCGCGCCGTCGCGTCGCGCTGGTCTGCACGGGCCTTTAACGACATTTATCATTAGTCTGCACTAGGACAGTATCGAGATTATTGGAAGAAAGGAGGCCTTTGCCTTCTATGTCTTTCATCAAATCTCATCACATGACCATGAGCACGCCGGGATTTTTCGCTATTTAGAATTTTGTGGTAGTGTGGCGACATCTACATCGCCACATGCGAACTACGCATCAAAGACCTGACGTCACATAAATCCTGCATCGTGCAATTAGAGTTTACCGCGCAAATGACATAATAAACTCATCCTCTATAGAAAAGGGAGGTCTTATATATTATATAAGACCTCCCTTTTCTATAGAGGATGAGTGAATTCAACTCAACTGTTCCTCATACCTTTAAAGTAGTTTAGCCCTGAATGTCAGTATTGGAAATTCGTTTAAATAAAGAAACGACGATCTTGTAAGATGTTCTTTGATTTTAAAGTTCATTTATGTTCATGAAGTTATGAAAAAAATTACGTAAATTCATGATAAAAAAATGCCATTAATTTAGAATGCGACACAAACTCACTACCACTTTTACAAACATCTCCAACCCGTAATCTATTGCAATAAAAAACCAATTTCTCTGACATCTACAAACAAAACCCCTATTAACATAAAAATATTTATGTCCTGTCGTGATATTTATTTAAAAACCATTCTATCGGACATCGGCATAGATGCACTGCGCACTGACCAGAAGCCTGCATTAGGCATCGTAAATATAAATTTATGGCCAGCAATAACTGGTGACCAAAAGGTTGGTAAACCGTGTGTATTAGAAGGGTTCCGTAACGACAATATATGGCTGGAAAAGTGTATAAATTATATTTAGCTTTACGCCTTTTTTTTCTTGAATGGGTGAATAAAATTTCATGTGCCGTCGATAATGTCTTATGTTTTATTTTATACTTGTGGAAGTTATGTATAGTAATGTTGTGACGGGTTAACTATGGGTCCTTATAACAGGAAGTCATGTTCTTAATAAAGCTCTTGTGATAAATACAGGGTGTAAGTAAAGACAAGGCAAGCCTCAAGCTGAAACTACGTTATTAATAAATGAAATTACGAATTTGAAGATACCTAAAAAAAAAAATCCTACGAATTTATTTTATACAATTATTTTTCATTATTATTATTATGTAGTCATTAGTTTTTCATTTATCTGACGTCACAATTAAAATGATATGTACATAAATAACAACTTATACCAAATGAATTAATATAAATAATAATATTATATCTTAACTTACGTCAGTGCAGAAAAACATCGTGAGGAAACCGGCATGCCTGAGAGATATTTCTCAACAGCATGTGAAGCCAAGTCAGAGGCCCATGGGCGGCTTTAAAACTCTGACACCAGGTTAGTCACTAACCATACGAAAAGAAGACTTACGTCAGTGCTTTTTGTTTATTGTTGGAGAAAAGAACAATAATCCCGAGATGAGAATGTATAGGCCACTCTCCCCTACAACTTTGATGCAACGTACGATAAAAACACGCGAAAATGTATATGGACGAAAAATATACAGCCTATAAGCTGCTTATCGTCCACCACAAGTGATGTAACAAAGTTGTGCCTGCAAGGAGTAGTGTTGTTATTAACTTGAACTTCGCCGATGAATCATGATTGTTTGAGAATATTTTTTATTTGCCCCCAGATTATGAATAAAAGTAGGAAGTAAGGATAAGTAAGTGTAAGTGATGAGAGTATGGTGTGAGTATGGTGTGTGTATGAGTAAGTGTGAGTGGTGTGAGTGTGTGTGGTAAGTGATGCTTTTGAGTTTACCATTCGTTTCATACTTAATAACGTAATAATTTTCTTTATAAGCTTACAGATGACGCCATATGAAGGCCCATGGCGTCATCTGTAATGTTATAAATAAAATACAATTCGTATATGTAATATGTAAACAAGAGAAAAATATTTGTCACTGAACGATTCGTAATTTCATACCAATACACGGATTTAACATCCGGATTTTGCATCCCAAAACAAAAAACCAGCCGTCCCACAGCACAATTTAGACCAAAGTGTGATGTCGCATGTATGTATGCAAAACATTTCCATGCAAGCCTGAAAAACAAAAAACTACAGCCACACAGCATTCATACAACGTGCAATTCTATTTACAAGCTTTACATTGCTCGTTTATTTCGTATTCGATTGCGAGGTTCGGTCTGAGCGCGCGTTGAACCCTAAAACCTATGCATTTGTGAGCACAATGTGTAAACGTTTTTACTCCTTTTTTGTTGCATAAATAAAGTTGTGGGTTTTTGTTCATGTTTTCTAATAGAGGTGATTATTTAGTAGGTGCACGCTGACACTATTTTTACATGAAATAATACCTGCTGGGATATTTATGATGGGACTTTCCAAATGTCGTAATTAGCCGCAGGCGATTCTGTTTTACAGCATTATAACTGTTGATTTTTTTTTTGTTTGGCTTCTAAACATAACAATGTTATTGTGTTCTTTAAGAAGTAGCCACCTTGTTTGTACCAGGTAGATTTCCCTTAACCACGAATCTAGCTTTAATCATAGCTGCCCGAAAGCAAAGTACCTACTTAATTTTGGTAGGTAAGCCATTACGGTGTCATCTGTCGCAACTTCGTTGATCAGATGCATGGTGCATCCAAATTAATTGCATAATGCAAGCAACAGAGAAATTTGCAATTTGTTAATCACTCAAAGTAGGATAGACGACAACAATTTTCTATGTAGGGCGAGTTTATAAAAAAAACTTAGGAATTTCGTTGTCAAATAAAAAACTAGATCACGATCAATCGATCTGCCTAGCCTTTTCCCAACTATGTTGGGGTCGGTTTCCAGTCTAACCGGATGCAGCTGAATACTAGTATTTTACATGGAGCGGCTGCCTATCTGACCTCCACAACCCAGTAACTGGGTAAAACGATACCCCTCGGTAAACTGGTGTCAGACTTTCGGGCTTCTGACGACTCTTAACGACTGTCAAAGATCCACGAATGACAGCCGGGACCAACGGCTTAACGTGCTTTCCGAGGCACGGAGGAGTCTCGGTATGTAAAGATGGTCACCCATCCACGGACCAATCCCGGCAAGCATAGCTTAACCTGATGGATCGATCCATGCGGCTGTTATTACTTAGTCAGAAGCTCCCCAGAACACGATCTCAAAGTGTAAAAATTCCTAGAACATAGGTAATGCAAATTCAGCATTTTCCCTGAAATTGGGAACCTTCAAACAATTTTTATATTTTTCGCAACCCCAACAAACACTGCACACCTCCCAAAGCATTCTTCGAACCGGATTCAACTAGGACTGCATACGCCATAGCCTTTTTGATATTTTAATGCAACATCAACATTGTTTTACGAGGAACGCTGTATTTTTAGTGTTTCTCTTGAAAATGTTAGTACAACGCCATTTGTTCGCTAAAATAGGAAGTAAAGTTGTTTTCTTCCTTCTTTTGAGTTCGTCCGTAGAACTTTTCTTTTACTTTTAAGGCGATGCATCAAGAACTTGTGCTGTTTGCGGCGAAACTGCCTAATCGTGTCGTGAATCTTTTAGTTTATACCCTGGACTTTATGACCCGGAAAGGCTGTTGCTAATTACGGTTTAAAGGAAAATGTAGTGGCTACTGCTTCATTGGTTTTAATTCATTTGTATACTTATTGTTTAACCCCCGACGCAAAAAGAGGGGTGTCATAAGTTTGACGGCTATGTGTGTGTGCCAGTGTGTAGCTCTTAAACGGGTGACCCGATTTGAATGCGGGTTTTTTTATTTGAAAGCAGGTTTTCTAGCAGTTTACTCAAAAACTATCCAAGCAAAGTTAATAAAATTTATATGGGACCAACTTGGGAGCATACCCGTTCCAACAAAAAATAATTTTCAAAATCGGTCCTCAAATGACGGAGAAATCGGAGGAAATAAAAAAAAAAAAAAAAAAATTAGAGCCATCACGGGACGCCTGGCAGATGTGAAACATCGACATTATTTTGTAAAAGTAATATGCAGAAAAGAACAGATTGTGATAGGAACTAAATATATCATAATGATACGTCGCCACACCGTACACACTACTGCATATAGACTGTATATATATACCATCATATAGCGTGGCGACGCGTCGCCACGGCATGCGTCGCCACGCCAGAAATCGGTTTTACGTGTTTCACATCAAAAACATAAAAACGTGTCGAAAATATAACCTCCTTCTTTTTGGAAGTCGGTTAAAAATCAAATCTTTTCTCTTTAGAATATTAGTTTAGAAGTTTAGATTAAATTAATAATGTCAATGCAGCAAACGGCTTGCTTAAAAGATTGGTTGTTCATTTACATCTATGCCTACATCTGCCCCTTTTGTCACAGTACGAACAATATCCCCGTGACAGCTGTGCTATCAAATAAGTCGTGTTGTTCAACTAAATGTAGGCCAGATCATCTGCTGCGAAAACAGTTTTGTAGGTCAGATTGTAGGCGCATTGCGTTGAACTGTGAACTGGAAATGGCTCGTAAGCTGTTACTAACTGAAATTGTTTACGTTATCATCACCGAAACATCTTGTAGGCAAATGACAACTATTAAAAGAGCTATTAAAGTCGTATTTTTACCGTAATTGTGTCTGTGGTCTGTTTTAAAAGTAGATTATTTTGGATGGATCTGAAAATGGATTAGAAAATGTATACTGTGGATGCCAGTTTGTAGCGCCACGTACAAACTGAGTGCTTTGATTTGATTATCTGAATACTTAAGCCCGAAATTCTAATTTTAAATCCCCTTGAAGAAGTTTTTCATTTGAAAATTGAGGTTAATTTTATAAATTCGATTTTCGTCTATGATTATTCAATAATAATCTAATAATGTTATTCAAAAAATAATTGGTAGAAAAACTGTTGAGTTAGGTATAAAGTTGAAACCTATGATGAAAGTGTTACTAATTCCCTTTAGTAAGTGATTGCGTAAGAATTTAACCTGAACAGGGTTTGTTTACACTTTCATCTGATACTTTTGGAACCGACTCTACTCCCATGTAATAGGGGGCAAGCCTACTGCCATCAACCGGGGGACCACTTGTGACGCGGCATTATACCTTTAGTCATTCTTTTACGATACTAACCGCAATTTGGAGTCGATCTACCCTCTAGAGTACATTTTATATTCCAGGTAAGAAAGAAAGAAAAATAAGTTTATTTGTCACAGAAACACGTGCATAAAAAAAAGATAATAAACTCGAGTAGAAAATAAGAAAATAAAACACAATAGATTTAAATACAATAACGAGCACAAAACAGAAATAGTCGGCAGCTGCTGGCACGTCATGACTGTGACAAGAAGGCTTCCACTCAGCATGATGCTGTGCTATGGAGACCCACAGCACAACGCTGATTTTCAGTGGTCACCCGAAAAAGACGTACGGAGACCAAGTCAGGTTTAATGAATTATACATAAATATAAAATAAAATAAATAGTACATAAAATATACTGCTACTATTCAACCAATAATATGAATAAAATGATTAAATAACATATAAATAATTATCCGCAGGCATCACTGTGCGTGCATAAAACATGTACCTTGACTTCTCATTGTTACCAATCTAATCAGATTTTCATTTTGATGAACACGAAACATATTGGTGCGTCTTGAGTGTCCAAAGCGGTATAGGAAAGGTTTTCTGAAGTTGCTTTTCATAATCTTTAAATATCTGACATCCAAAACTCAACAAAAAAAATCCTTAATGACATTTCTACATCAGTAAACTGATTACTCGACAGCCTCGTTGTTCTAGTGGTCGCAAGTGCTACTTCTGAGCGTCAGGGCTTGGGTCCGATTCCCGGATCGGGCAAAGTTTTATTAGGTTTTTCCATCTGCAAATTGCTCAGTAGCAGTCCGGAGTCTGGATTTGTGCCCGTTTGATAGCAATAGGCTCACCCCCTATTAAATGGGATTTAGACATAACTGGCGAAATGTGGGGAAGGGTGGGCGTTTTTGGGGGACTGTCTTATGTAATTTTGACGTTCGAAAAGTGCTGATTCTCAGCCTAGTTTGAATAAACGACTTTTGAATTTGAATTTGTGGGTGTAGATACTATACGTACACCTCTACCTAACCCTTTAGGGAACACTGGCGTGGATATTATGTACCTATGTATGTATAAACTACTTACAAACACAATTACACAAACGAAACACACTTAACAACACAAAGTTAATAGAAAATGTCTCAATCTCCTAAGCCCCCGTCAGGAACTTAACATGTCTGCGGTCACCCCGAGGCGTTGGGGCTCATGTAGGACTAACGTATTCAAAACGGACCAGTTTCTGTAAACATACGGGCCATTGTTATGCTGTACTGAACATGTTGGGACGGCGACGATCTGTTTTTGTTAGTATTTCATGGAAGTTAAGGTGATTATGGTAATGTGTACCTTGGAAGACGTTTTGTAATTTTCTACTAAATAATACAATAATTGACCAACACAGCAAAATTATCTAGAAGTTATTGGCTTTCTTGGGCAATCAGGGCCTATGCCAAGGGAGGTGGTATTTTGCTTCAACTTGTAATTAGCTTCAACTTTCTAACTAACTGACCGACTATTTGACAATTCAAAAGTGGCTGTAAATGGTTTAATTGAAATAAATGCTTTGAGTTTGGTAAGCTAACTGTAACTGGTACCTATGTATGTTGACCAGGACTCAAGTAATTTATCTGTCACACTCAGTAGCCATCAACTCTGCTACACACACTTTTTACACTAACTGTATAGATGTATGAGGAACAGGGCGTAAAGTCCACTCATCCTCCATAGAAAAGGGAGGATCCTCCGACCAGACGGGTGTTGTGTCTGGTGGGCAATTGCCCGGCGATTGATGTCGGGATGTTGTATATATACTCGTTGCGCGGTAAACCCTTCTTGCGATGCAGGATTTTGCGAGACGCCAGTGTGATGCGTAGTTCGCATGAGGCGTTTTAGATGCCACAGCTGTATTAATAATCCCAGTAGAAGAACCGTCTCAGTTACGGTCACTTTATTTATTCAATAGTGTGAGTAAATGACATAATGTTTAAAACAAATAAAATATGAATCTGTTAGACTAAACAAAAATCAAGCCTGTAAAAAAAAATGACGCTGTTATCCCTAAGGTTTTTTTTTCTTATAATCAATAATACTGGATCATTTATTCACTTATAAATGTTTTAATATTAAAAAAGTAAAATATTTTTTTTTTGTCACCCCCAACAATTTTATTTTAAGCTATTGCATAGCTTTTATCGGAGACTCTGAGCGCGGCGACCGAATGTAGAAATTCCGTAACGAAAAAAAAAACCTGACGCGAAAGTTTGTGAGGATGGATGGATGGATGTTTGTTACTCTTTCACGCAAAAACTACCGAACGGATTTTAATGAAACTTTACAGTAATGTGGCTTATATATCAGAATAACACATAGGCTACAATTTATAAAGATTTTATGTGATTTAGCCATAATATAACGATAAGTATCCAGTAAGTCGGAAAAAATCCTGCCCTCTGAGATCTATCTTTGCGTGCGCTGCCTAAACCGCTGGAGTTACATGAAAAGAATGTATTGTGGGGTTGTTTGTCTTAAAGAGTTCTAAATAAAAGTCCGCGACAGCATATATCTACCTTTTATGTGGAAGCCATTATAGCCAAAATAGTGAGCTATAAATACATTTAAATTGAATACTTTTTTTAAGTTGCATATTTTAGAGTATTTAGTTAATTCGTATCAAAATAAATACCTTCATCGCTTTCGGTATTTAATGTAGATAAAATTTGTCTTTTACACTAAGTAATTTGGACTAATATTTTAAAAGTTAGAACGATAAGAATGACCTGCGATGAGTCGACGGCGGGCGCGCAGAACGAGGGTGGAGGGGCGGGTTAGGCAATGACGCGCGATCGCCGAGTGCGCGACCCGAACGCGGGCAGACGCGTGAGGGCAGACGTTATTGACGGTTGTGTAAATTCTGCGATTTAGGGGGGGGGTATAGGGGTATTTTTTTAAAAAAATATTTTAAATCAACAATATTTTTTATTTTTATTTAAATTATCTCAATTAAATTAACTATTAAACTCTTGTGTAGCTATTTATAAAATCATCAAAAAAAACGTGTGTGCCGATGGCATTTTATTATTAATTCAGTTCGCCAAACCCAACCTACCTATAACCCAACCCACATTCAAACACTAACTCCCAGCGGATTAAGGAAATATACCTTCCATTTGTCACTCAAAAAGGGCTTTGAAAGGGCCCCATTGTTTGGAAGACACTTACACACAAATCAGTGGATAATAACTCTTGCCACATCCGTCCTCTTGTCTCAATTAAACTATTCAAGTATTGTGATACGTTGGTCGGAAGGATTTCTTAACTGTTTGGGTTACTTTGTTGTTTGGGCGGGTTATAATAAAGGTCGGTCGTAAAGACTTGATTTATAAACGTGGCTGCTGGGTTAGTTGTCTCTATTATGTGGTTGAAGTGTTTGGAGTAGAAGAGGATAATAATTGTAAGGATGATCACTGTCAAATGTGTTTTTGATTATACAATCTCTGTATCACTGACTCTTCGCATGACTAAAAGGCTGGCATTGCTGCCAGCCTTTTTGAGTTTTTATTTTTGCATGAGTATATATTTCGATTGTTTTGTTGGTATATTGGCGTGTGCTAGCTGTCATTATGGCAAATAAATTTATTTACTGTTTTGTGTTGAGTAATGTAAATTATTTTGCATACTATTGTATAGAATCAGTATAATTTTTTTTTACTGAACAGACAGCAGTGCTTTTGGGGAGTTTGTTGCGCCACTTCTTCTTCCCAGCTAAAACACTAGGAAGTGGTCAAGGGTGGGCGTTTTGGGGGACTGTCTTATGTAATTTTGACGTTCGAAAAGTGCTGATTGTCTGCCTAGTTTGGATAAATGACTGTTGAATTTTGTTTTTTTTTTTCATTTTTAGCTCTGATCCCATTGACAGAGATACGGACGAACATTTTGATGCCCAATGAGCTCTTCCTTTTTTATATACTTGTACGAGTAGGTATATATAATTACTAGCTGCGCCCCGAGGTTTCACCTGCATAAGTCTTAATCCCGTGGTAACATCGGCATAAAAAGTATCCTTTGCCCTAATCCAGGTCAAATCTCTTTACAGTGAAATTGTAACAAACAAACAAACTCACTTTCGCATTTCTAATATTATGTTAGGATATTTTAGTGTTAGCTTGTTTATCGTCGGATACGTAGATGTAGATGAAAATTATGCAATTTATCTCTTGCTATGTATACCTCTGTATGTGTCTTTAATGGACCTGTGTACGTATATTGCTGTGATTTTTAATCAAGCAACGTTGACTTTTCTGTGTTAATAATGGATACGAGGCTTTTGGCTAATTTGTAAAGTGGTATTGTTTTTTTTTTTTTTTTGTAATCTGCGTTTAGTTTGTGCAGAATAAACACTTTTTCTTTCTATCATTATTTTTTTAAGAATAGTGTGATAAAGCTTCAACCAGTTAATCATTGTCAAAACAGCTCGAATTAATATATACTGCTGGCGACTTTAAGTCCATGGTGTGAAAGATGAAGAAGCGGCTGTTAAGTTAGTGCATTAATTGTGGAAGAAGTAAGGTCCAGCAATATAAGTTTGATAAGTACGCCAACTCTAAATAAGCCTCTCATCATTCCTAACATAAATCTAGGTTCATACTCAGAATAACGAAACTACAACTCCATTTTAAGGCGAAAGCGTCAAGGTAGCCCGCGAATTTTTTTTATTTTACGATATTTCTATTTGCAGGTCAGTATCATGTTCCATGTTGATTTAAATATGATTCGTGGCCGTATCAAATGTTTATTTATAGAATTATAATCATAGAAATGATCAATACAACTCTCTAAGTTCATGTAATCCCATTGAATTACTATTTCATAAAATCATGACATTTGACAATTATGCTAACTTATGGAGTTGTATTGCTGTTTGTAATGATTATAATTATGTAAAGCCATATTTGTTACGGTCGCGAATCATATTTTAATAAACATAAAACCTGACACTGACCTGCAAAATGCAAAAAACTAAAGATAATTTGAATCTAGCGGGCTACCTTAGCGCAACCCCCTTAACATCTTTATTGCTGGTTTATTTCTTAAAACTTCACTAGTTAACATCATACACTACAAATTCAACTACAAAAATGTGTGTAACTGTAGTTAATGTGAAAACTAAAACAATGAATAGTCACAAACTTATTATATCAGCTAAGTTGCGCTCGCAAACTTCTTATGCATTAACTAATCTGACAGGGCTGGCACAGAAATAGTTTTAAGTTATGTGTTTAATATTTAAACATCTTTTAATGGATGCGACAAATTAGTGGAGATGGCTACAGAGTATTTTCAGTCAAAAGAAAATTGACAATACGTACTGTATATTTTCCCCTTTAAAATATCTACAGATTTTCTTTTACGATATCTAAAAGATTACTGGGTCTTATTTAATCCCATTTGGGTTACCTCATTGCACATAAGAACTTATAAACGCTCTTAAAAATACAGAAAGTGGGCAACGTCGCAAATAGTTGTCAAATATTTCGCATTTAATTTACTGTATGGAAATAAGAAATATGGCTAACTAGTGAACTAAAATATTAATGATGAAATGCAATAATTAATATCATAAGACCGAATATTTAGTTTTAGATGTGAAAAAAGGATTTGGAAACTTTTCAAATGTCTTTTTATATTGTTTTTGTTATAATTGCAATTCATTATTAATATTCTAGTTCGTTAGTTAGCCATATTTCTTATTTCCATACAGTAATATTGCTGAATTAATTAAAACAGGTAAGTAAATATTTGACAGCTATTTGCGATGTTGCCAACTTTTGTATGAATACTTTTAAAATGACAGATCAGTCAGAAATAACAACACGAATGATAGCGAGTTGTGTCGAGAATGTGTGTGACATTTGCTAAGCAGTGAAGAGGGGCAGTAAAGCTCTTATTCTGTGCTTGGGATAATTTAATAGCATCATAGTAGTAGTAGTATCATTACATTTAAAGAAGAGTGAGCCGATATTCGACTCAAAAATAATTCTTAAGTAATATTACTTTCTTAAACTTTCTATCAGCAGAAACACAAACAACGACCTTGTCATTAACAACGCTATCTCCGACTTCCGTGATCAAAAAACAAGAACAAAATTTCCGTAATATAAAATGATACCATGAAAGTCACTACTGAAACTGGAATATTATGAGATTTAAAATTGAAACGTGTTTTAATATTGACATGAGTTGCGATACGTCGACTGCACTTGGTCAACAGCCCTCGTTAAGAGTTGGAAGCGGCAGTGAAATAAATTATTAATATTTTTAATTTTCGGAGCAAAAAGTATATCGCAGATTTACTTTTTTTCGTGTGTATTTGGATGGCTAAATGAGTGATGGCATAGATTCAGTTTTGAAGTTATTATAATTGAGTGGGTAGTTTTCATCCCAATGTTGAACCATTTACAGACAAAATGGAACCATTTTTCAATTAAATCGAGAAGTATATATAAATTTTATAAGAATGTGTATAATTATTTCGTTGGCCTCTATTGACGTACGCGTACTAAAACACTTATCTTATCTATGCGCACAGTATTACACGGAGACTTTTTGACATTTATTAAATAATTTGAAGTTGATTATCAAACTTGTCAACAAAAAAAAACACGTTTTATTATTATAAGCTACCTTGTCAGTGCAAAAAAGTGCATATGACAAACTCAGAAATGTTTGTATCTATATTGCAATATGCGTATACCACAAAAAAGAAGCATTTAGCTCACTACCCATTTTTTTTTTTTGATGGTTGGAAATTATCAAATAACTTCTCCCGCTCTGGGCGGAGGGCGTGTCATACTTTTACTGACTAAAACCCACCCGTGTTTCTTCCGTTGCCTGTGTGCTGGGGTCGCGATATCCTTTTCGGACAAACCCGCAACCCGGCAGTCATTGGCCCTTCCGGACCCCGTCAGTTGGTGCTGACATCTCTTTAAGGCGCGAGTGGAACACAACGCGCCGTCGACCCGGGCCTGGTCCCTATCGGACGGCGAGCTACCCATTGCTCACCGTCCGCAAGCCCGCGCCTACGGTGGCCGGAAATCGGCTCGCGACTCCCGACGCCCGGGGCGTCTCCTGCGGCGACTAGGGGCGCGAGGGCGCGACTCTTGCCTCTACCTCGCGCGCCCCGCTTTCTCCTTCGCGAGCATTACTGCTTCGCAGAAGGAGGTGACGGCCTCCCATGCACACTCGCTCCGGACCATGGCCTGAACCAGGGCCGGACGCGAGAGATCGCCGCCGCCGATCGCCTCCGTGAGGACACGGCGGTGCTCCGCCCAAGCTGGGCAGACCTCCACCGTATGATCCACCGTGTCCTCCGGGCGATCCACACAGTGGTGACACCCGGGCGTTTCCTCCCGCTTTATCCTGAACAGGAACCTCCCGAAACATCCATGTCCAGTGAGGACCTGCGTCAGGTGGAAGGTGAGGACGCCGTGGCGCCTCTCTAGCCACTCCTCAAAGAGGGGACTTATCGCCACAATTGTGGCGTGCCCAAGCTCACTACCCCTAATGCCCGTTTAATTCTATTTTATTTAATGAACTAAAATATATTTTAACAGCTACCCACAATTTAATAACTACCCTCATTTTAGTTTTCAATAAAACTCAAACTCACCCAGAAGTTAATAATCCAAGCATTGTTTTTAATTAAAATTGAAATATATTGGTACCGCATCCTAGAGATGACCCTAATCTCCAAACAATTGTTGGCAACTACTGATCAAACACAAAACTTTGCTGGCTTGTATGAGTTTCAAACCACATTTTAACTATGATATCGTAAACTAGAGTAATCAAAGTACGTACGTATATAAGTTTGTATAGTTTCCGGTGTATAGCATGGAATATATGGAACTGGATTATGGAAATATTATGTAATTATTTAATTTGTGACGATATTATGCGGTTTTACGAATCGAAAGGAAATTGAAACAAAATAAGCGATAAAGGTTTGTGTAATTGTGCGTTTCAGTGGGTTGAGGAAAGCTGTGTTTAGAAATTATACTGAAAAATTATTATACATCATCCTATTGTATTAAATGGGCAATATTTATATATTATTATATATATATTTGTGATCACGTTCTCGGAAACGGCTTTAACGATTTCGACGAAGATTTGAACGAAGTTTGCAATATAGGGGTATAAGTGGGTGAAAAATCGATCTAGCTAAGTCTCATATCTTGGAAAATTCGTGTTCTCCGTAGTTTCATCCGAGCAGAGCTAGGTCGCCCATAGTTTAGAACAAGATAGCTAGCTACCTTAGAATAATGACATGGTAGCATGGAATTAGTAAGTAGCTACTATCATGGCAGCATGGAATTTGTAAGTACCTACCTATTATATCGGCATGGCATTAGTAAGTAGCTACTATCATGGCAGCATGGAATTAGTATGTACTATCATGACAAAATGGAATTAGTGTGAACTTTCCTATAGGTAAGTACTATTAAATGAGCATTTTCTATTTCCACCAGAGCAAAACTCGTTCGCCCAGGTACTTATGACATAATACTAGGAGATAGAGTTATTTTTTATGCCTAGTTTAGTTGTAAATGCTAATGGCCAAATTTTTTTGTACAGATCCTGGGCTAGGATAAATCAGAACCAACGAAAGAATGTAAATAATAAAATTCAACATACTCGTTTAACATAACATGGCGCCTGTAATCCCCAAACAGGCAGAGGTATACGTACATATTAGTACAACCAAATTTCGCCAGTTACGTTTTGGCGACATCTACATCGCCACATGCGAACTACGCATCAAAGTCCTGACGTCACACAAATCCTGCATCGCGCAATTAGAGTTACGCGAACGACATATATAAGACTATCCGACATCAATCGTTGGGCAGTTGCCCGCCAGACACGACACCAGTCTGGTCGGAGGATCCTCCTTTTTCTATAGAGGGTGAGTGAACTTTACACCCTGGTCCCCATACCACTTAAGTCCCATGTAAGGGGGCGAGCCTATTGCCATCAACTGGGCTCCATTCAGGCTGCAGATTGCTACTGAGAAATTCCTGATGGAAAAACCCAATAAAACTTTGCTCGACTTGGGAATGGAGCCCGGGACCTCATGCTCAGCAGTAGCGCTTATGACCACTAGACTAGCGAGGCAGTAAAGAATACAAGTAAAAGTAAAAACGGAGCCATAGTACGTAATAGAATCTGTAACTGTACGTACATACAATAATTAATAAAACACGACTTTGATCGTGATAATAATCATAAAATGCATCCCAACATCCACGGCTAGAACAAAATTAAGCCCTTAAACACCACGCTAACAACTAAAATTAATAACTTCAACCATAAATGCACTTTAAACATTTAATATCATACCATATAATTATGTACATAATGATTTATTCGCCACACTATCAACGCTTTAACACCTAATAATTGACTGAAGAATTTAAATTTTGATGAAATTATACAGAAAATTTGCATCAAAATGTGTGATGTTATTAACTTAATTGACATTGAGTTTTTCGGCCGCGTCATGTTGGTATTAATTATATTGATTCCAGTTCGTTGACATTTTAATTTAACATTACATGGTATGTAGCTTTCACGAACATAATCATTGAACGCTGAGGTTTAACAATTATTAAGCTTACTGATGCTGGTTTTGGAAATGTCGAATTAATTTAAATGTGTTGACTTGGTCATGTAACTTTATCAATTTATTTAATAAAAATGTATATACAGTATGTTAACTAACAGAGGGCGGTCCTATTAACCCGTAATAGTATATTTAATTGATTGTCGCACTTGTCTTTCCACGTTGAAAGACAGTTGCTGTTGACATACATATATACAGTCTTACGTATCAATTTTTTTTTTTTTTTTTTTCTTTTTTTTTTGCGCGTATGGACGCTGTACTATAGTTAACGGGAACGCCCTCTGTTAGTGAACATACTGTATATACATTTTTATTAAATAAATTGATAAAGTTACATGACCAAGTCAACACATTTAAATTTTATTATTATTTATGAGTGTGCCTTTTCATTTGGACATGCAGAGATAATACCAATAGGTACTACAGATCCGGATACTTTTGAAATGCCCATCCTCCTTTTTAAGATTTCTTGAGAAATAAATAATGAAAAAAAAAACAAAAACAAACCTTTAATTTCTAAAACTTATGTACAAGCAACAATATAATGGATAGGAACTACCTTTTAAGCAAAAAATTTCTTGTATTAGGTACTTACATTCTTTCGGTTTATATTAACAATACATAAATGAGAGAATGATAAAGAGAATACAAGTAATAATATAATAATTATAACAGTTTCATGTGGGTTTTATAGTATGACATAAAAAAGCAAAGATTTTAATAACTTCAATCTTTTGTTATTTTACACAATTTTGTGGGAAAACTTTCACAGCACATGTTACTTGCAGGCTTTCGTATCGATGTCCAAAGCTGGCTCGAGTAGTCGAGTCGTTCTAATTTGGAGAGCCCGTAACTAGTTAGGACCATCCGATTTTCTTTTGTTTTTATTCAACATTTTCCATGTTTTCGCTTCGTTTGTAGTAAGTCGAAAGCACACATTTCTTCATTTGTTTTTTTTATTTTGTAACCGTCATGAGCATCATCTGTACGTTTGTTAAAAGCTTGTTACATTTTGTTTCTTGCTGTATTTTTCTACTTATCCTAGGCTTTGGTGGTTTATAGTTCCAGTTTGAACTAGCTGTATCTTTGTCTGGAACAGTTAGTTAAAAAGGAATACATTGTCATGTCACTATCAAAAATGATAACTTATAATAGTCTTAAAAAAAATATAAAAATAAAAACATACTTACGTGACGAACATATAATTTCCTCCTTTTTGGAAGTCGGTTAAAATCCTAACTAATATTATAAATGTTGTATTAGAAAGTGAGTTTGTTTGTTACGCTTTCACGCTAAAACGACTGAACAGATTTGGATAAAATTTAGCAAATGGATAGACCATGACCCGGGTTAGGACATAGGGTTACTTTTTATTATAAAAAGAAAGAAATTTTATTATATAAATTATGGGATAAAAAGTAATCCTATGTGATTACTTTTTATCCCGTTAGTACGTTCCCGTGAGATAATTTGTAACCTCCACGTGGGCAAAGCCTAGGGCAGAAGCTAGTTTCTTTATTAATTTCTCTAGTACTGAGTTCAGAAAGTAAAATAAAAAATTTACTACAAAAGGCCTAACAATAGCCAATGGAAACTTATGTTAGTCGTAAGTCGAAAGTACAAGATAAACACGTATTCTTCCTCAAAACTTAAATCGTGAAACTTAAAATTGGTCCGTACCGTTATGAACCACGTCCGAATCGCGGTTCATCAAAAAGTTCAAACGACAAACACCGCGGGACATCGCTCGGAAAATCCATCGTCGTAAAATTCATTAAAGAACAAGCACTGAGTTACCGCTTACTTTATACACTACATTATTCTGTGTACGTACATAAAGTATCCAAAGATTTAAAGTACTTGCACAACGAAAATTTCACCAGAATTTTCGTGAGATCACCCATTCAAAAATAAACTTTAGCTTTCATAAATAAGGTTGGCATTCGTGTGTGGGTGCACCGTTTAGGTACCCCTGATCGATGCAACGTTGCATTCGCTTGAAGCAGACCAATTTACTTGATTTTGTTCATGGCAAGTTTGGCTGGTTGTTAGCTTGGACTCAATTTCTCGGAGCTATTTATAATTGCACGTGTCCCGCCTGTGGATTTAATCATTCGTGTCCTGATGAGTTTTTGATGAGGTAAACAACTTTGTTCGTGTGTAAGCAACTTCATGCATGACGCTGCATAGACTGCTGCCGTAACAGCAACCTATAAAATGTCCACTGCTGAACATAAGCCTAATTACCTATTGGAATTAACGATCTTAGAGCGTCCGCAGACAACCGACTCAACAATTTTAGTCACCTGTAATCTTTGGTGATTAAAAATTTAGTTTGAGTCATGTGACCACTCGCTTAAGGCGACGATAACCGACTTTTAATGGTTTTATACTGAAGATTACGTCTAAACGAGTAGTGTTAATGATTTGGAAAAAACATAATGATATGTTAAATAAGAGCATTTTCTTAATAATTCTATCTGTGAATATAGTGTAATTAATTTGTAAAGTTATGTCTAACGCGGTTAAAAAACTGAGTTTCACGCAAAATTACTATCAAGCGTATTTTTCTGAAACCTTCACCATTATAAAGATAATTTATCTTTTAGTATACATGTTTTATTAAAATATCTTTTGATTTACATATATATAAAAAAATGATAATTCGTCTAATTTGGGACAGCGCTCCTTGATGGGCGAGTCCTATTACTGACTGGACGTACGACGCGTTGCGTGAGCTCAGCACAGAATACGCAAGCTAACCATTCAAGGTCACTGGCATATATCTGCGTCTTAAAGGTATATTCATGTTTTTGACTACGTTTAAACTGTTGAGTTAGTTGACTGCAGGAGCCTTAAGCAAAGATAAGTGTGTAATAGTAAGTAATATATTTTTATTCAACATTTTCCATTTTTTCGCTTCGTTTGTGGAAAGTCAAAAGCACACATTTCTTCATTTGTTTTGTTATTTTGTAACTGTCATGAGCATCATCGGTACGTTTGTTAAAAGCTTGTTACATTTGGTTTCTTGCTGTATTTTTTTACTAATCCTAGGCTTTGGTGAATTATAGTTCCAGTTTGAACTAGCTGTATCTTCGTCTGGAACAGTTAGTTAAAGAAAAATATATATTGTCATGTCACTGTCAAAAATTATACTTTAGTGTTAAAAAAAAAGCATACGCGGCGAACATATAACCTCCTCCTTCTTGGAAGTCGGTTAAAATTTTAAACTTTTTACTGTGACAGTACTGTAATCCTAACTAATATTATAAATGTTGTATTACCTTAAGCAAAGATAAGTGTGGCAAAGACAGATGCATTTAGAAGACGTATGAAAAACAGGGGATGATCGTTTAATTGCGAATTGGTCGAATAATTAACTTGACGTTGACTGTTTGCTTTTATTGAATTGTTTAAAATAAGAAATACGTTCTTAATCATGACACTTAGTTGATTGATAATAGTATTATCAGCAAATGCAATATATAATTACCTAATTGCAGATAACAGGCGCTCTGATAACATCAAACAAAGTGGTCAAAGTGACCACTAAGTTAATTATAATAATTATATTCATGATTGGGATGTGGCTAGCGATAATAATAATTTAATTTTGCGATGTGGCAAATTCACGGATAATATCATAAATATTGAATTTTCTGATGTGTTTTTGAGAAGAAACTGCGAATCGCCCTCAGGCTAGGAGCTACGATCTTCACGGGGCGGCTGTTAGCAGGTAGATGAGAACTTAGCTGAGGATCGAGTGCGACTGGTGTGTGTGTAGCGTGTAATTGGAGAATGGTTTTTGTAACAGTGGACTGATGCTGAAATCTTGGCCCGATAAATAGTCAATGGCCAATTTTAATAGACAGCTGATTATTTTTACCGATGACGATGTTGGTGCCATGGAGAAAGATGTTCAGTTTGTTGATTTGTACCACACCCTTAAATATGACCACATATACATGTCTGCTACAAACTGTATACCTACATTATTGAGATTGATTGTTGCGACTTGAATTTTAACGTTTTTAGGGTTCCGTACCTCAAAAGGAAAATAGGATCACTTCGTTGTCCGTCCTTCAGTATGTCAAGACCCATTTTCTCAGGAACGCGTGTGAAGGTATCAAGTTGAAATTAATATCAAATACGTAGATATATGTTCCCTTGGAGCTTTAAAATCTCAATAAATAAAAACGGCCATTTATGTGACATATTTTGATACTTGCAAATAAATCAAAACCTAAAAATTTCATAGGTCGACGGGAAGTACCTGGTAGGTACTTTCCGTTGACCTAGAATCATGAAATTTGGCAGGAAGCAAGGTATCACAGCACAAGTTAAGGAAAAGGTCCGAAAATGTATAATTTATAGTTTTATTACATTTTTTTTTTGCGATTACAAAAAAAAAACGAAAATATTGACCGTGACGTATGGAACGTGTAACGTGTATGGGAGAACATGTTTCTCAACTACTAAGTTAAGTTTTTTCTTGGGATAAATTCATCCAACTACGGAACTTTTCATTGTGCGTGGTCCGAAACGCCCTTGGCCGGTTTTTTTGTACGAAAATTGTCCTTCAGGTCTCCAAAAATATTGTCAACTGTCATTCACACCTTGTAGAACATCCTTTACAATTAATACCATTACCACCACGTATTAGTTGTCAATAAACTAGTGTCTACTTTGGTTTCTGTTGCGAACAGATAAAACCACAAACCTACGCTATCTATCCTGAACGTACAGCTGTTACCATGCGGTATCACATCCTCTATGTATGTACGTAATTATAAAGGTGTGTCTAAACACTCAGCGGCAAGACCGCGGCAACAACACGCGGCGTTTGCAAGACACATTTCTGCCGCGCTCTTGTTAGGACCAAACCGAGGAATTTTTGCGCAGCAATACTGCGCGGCACTTCCGAGACACGCCGCGTACTTCGGTTGGCAATTTCATTCTACCTAGCTTTTAATACGTCCAGAGACAATTAGTGACGTTTCATAAAAATCTTTCTGCGCGGCAGGTAGACAGAAGCGTACGCGCGCGGCTGTCGTCCAAACACAGCGCGGCAAGCCGCGCACAATTGCCGCTCAATGTTTGGACACACCATAATAGTTTTACTTAGACAGCACGCCCATATTCCCCGAAGGTTAAGGCGTGTGGTGTGTAGAGCGTAGTTTCGGTGCATAATTATATTTTACCAGTTATGTCTAAGTCCCAAGTAATAGGAGGCAACCCTATTGCCATCAACCGCTACTGAGAAATATCTAACCGGAACAGCTGTGGCGGCATCTACATCGACAAATGCGATCTACGCATCAAAGACCTGGCGTCACACAAATCCTGCATCGCGCAATTGGAGTTTACCGCGCGATGGACATATATACAAGCTCCCGACTTCAACATCTGGGCAGTTGCCCGCCAGACACGACACCCGTCTGGTCGGAGGATCCTCCCTTTTCAATAGAGGATGAGTGAACTTTACACCCTATTCCTCGTACCTCTAAACACCCAATAACACTTTGTTGATCTGGTTATCAAATCTAGGATGTTTATAAGTCGCGTTTGCGACCACTAGATAATTGAGGCTAAACGTCCCTTATACATATCATCAATGTGTAGGTTTTGAATAACATTCCCAGAAAATCAATCTGTCTAGCCTTTTCCCAACCATGTTGGGATCAGGTTTCCAGCCTGACCGGATGCAGCTTAATACCAATATTTTACATGGAGCGACTGCCTATCTAAGATCCCTTGCTAAGACTGGTTGTCAGACTTTTGAGCTTCTCACTACCCGTAACGACTGACAAAGATCTACGAATGACAGCCGGGACCAACGGCTTAGCGTGCTTTCCGAGGCACGGAGGGGTCTCTATATGTAATGGATGGTCAACAATCCACGAACCGACCGCGGCAAGCGTCGCTTAACCTTCTATCAAATGAAATGAAATGAAATGAAATCAACCCGTGAGGCTGTTATCCACACGTCAGGTTCGTGAACGGGTGCCGTCAGTTGAGACTGGTCATTCCTTTTCTGCCAGGGCTTAATTTTAATCATATATATTTTTAAATGTTTAAAAAAAAAAATTACATTATGCTCACATATAGAAGCAACAAGAATAATGTACCCAGGATATTGTAATATCTTGATTTAAAAGAGACAGTGTCCTTGGATTGCCCGGTCTTCTCCATAGATATCTACGTTTTGGAATCACAACTGGCTTCAACTTTCTGACTAAATGACCGACTTTTTGACAATTCAAAAGTGCCTTTAAATGGTTTGATTAAAATAAACGCTATGAGTTTGAGTTTATCAAACGTGGGCGTTATGTGGCATGTTATAAAATAAAAACCATTTTGGTAGATGGTCCCAGGCATATCAAATCAACTTAAATAAATACGTGACAGAAAAGGAAAAATTATTTCTTCTCTATACATTTTCATCACAGATTCATAACATTACGCAAACAGAAAACCCAATGAAACTTATTTCTGAAACTCGGCCAGGAATATCTGAAAGTAGGATTATCTTAGACTTAATCTTACAAGAGCTCCGAGGAAGAAGATCAAATTTTTTTAAAGTCAACAATTTTGATAAACTCACTTCCTTTATTTGCAACTGTTCGTCTCTTATAAACTAGCTGGGGACAGCGAGTTCACTTGGTTTAAAGATGATTGAATTTTATTTTTCCACCGTTTTCTGGATTGTTAGGGAATTTGTAGCATTGTTTCTTCTCCTGGGATGCTGTGAGGTTTAGCTGTCTTTTGTCATATTTGACGTTTTGATGTAAAAAAGCTGTTACTGTACTCGAACTATTTTTAATTAAAAATTCTTTTGAGTTGGATCCTTTAATTTAAAAACTATTAAGGTTTTCGGGTTTTAGGGTTCTGACCTTAAATGGAAAACGAAACTCCGTGTTTTGACATAATGTTAGAACTCAGTGATCGCCAGTCAAATACCAAAAGAATCCTAACTAATAATTATAAATTCAAAAGTGAGTTTGTCTGTTTGTTACGCTTTCACGCTAAACAGGCTGAACAGATTTGGATGAAATTTGGCACATGGGTATACTTTGACCTGGAGAGTGATATAAGCTACTTTTCATCCTCGTTTCAGATCGTAGACAAACTTCCGGGCAACTAGTATTTTTATAAATTGTAACTTGGTTGATAACGACGGTAGATCTACCTTAAATGGACACTGGCGAGTCAAATTTTACTACAAAATGTACAAAGAACGGATACAATTTTCACTGCTGACTAACATCAAAGTTATGAGAAACGGAACACTTAAAATGAGGTCGTTAACAATGAGCTTGGTTAATTAAATTGTGTTTTATAATCTTTCATTACACCCTGAAGCAACTGGTTCTTTTCGACCAAACGGCATATTTTATGGGTTCTTCAGAGTTATAGAGCCCAAAATCTAAACCGAAACCATAATATCTACGAGAACAGGGTTTTTTTTAATTTTCCTTGTGTCAAGTTTATTATTCTCCTCCACAGAGTTTTATCAAAATCTGTTCAATAGCGAAGCCAATACTTTTACAGAAATACTGTTTTTCTTACGTTGCTACTGTAAAGGAAAGATAAAGACAAACAAACATTCGTAGTATAAATAAATCAATCACAAAAAAAACCACCTGACCACAAAGTTTAAATAAGGAAGAAGACTGAAGGGAAAAATAAAATTTTCACTTAATTTTATTAAAGCCTCCTTATCCGCTTTACTTTTATGGCAGCATAAAAATTGCTATAAATTATACTTTGAAGATAATTGCTATTTCTATATTTTTCTATCAAAATTTTGTTTTCCGGGATGTGTTCATTTTACTAAAGCTGATATCAGACGCTTCACTATAGTGAATAGTTCACTCGAGTGAATGTGCATTTTGTTTCATTGTACACATGACACCGTCTAAATTACATATTATGTTATTCATATCTCAATGTGTGCTGCATCGGTCGACGTCATCACATCAACACCGGCTGTCGATGTCGCTGAAAACTAGCGATAGAGTCTCGCATAGGGTCGCAGCATTATGCTGAGCGACGGTCGTTTTGCGTGGATGTGACGCATATTTTCCCCCAACTTGTTCCTTTTTGTGTTTGTGTTCTTTTTTGCGTCATGTTTACCGCAAATAAACGTATTTTCTTTCTTGCTTCTTTCACATAGGAATGAACGTTCATGTGCTTCTTTCATTTCATTTTCAAGGCGAGTGAAAAATTTAGGCCTTTTGAATTAATTTTTCACTTTTGATTAATTTTGTGTTCAGACGTTTCGTTTTGTGAAAAACAAAAAGTGAAGCGTCTGATATCTGCTTAAGAGGTGCTTTTAATGAGTACTTAGGATGTGGTCTGGCATGGCCAGTGTTCTCCGAGACGATGGATCCCTAGGGGCACATTGCCCTATATAGAACCTGCTCTCACGACCGACAAGATGCATATTCATAAGGAAGTAAAACCACGAACTTGTGAGTTCACTGGACTACAGTTTGGCCTGACAATGAGGGAAATGGTCAGGCAATTGGTTTATGAATTTTTAAAGAGAGGCCTAAATCCGATGCAGATCTATAGAACGACCCCCAATCTTTTGAGTTTTATTAGTTGTCAAGTCATGACATACCTGTACATTTTTTGTCGTTATATTTGTAAAACAATTACAATAATACAGCCTTAATTAGGTATGGAATACTAAAAATAAATAGGACTTATTTCCGAGAGTCACGTCTTATACGAATAGAAGTCGTATCTTCCAGAATAACCTATCCAGTAAGACCGGCCGAACTATTTAGTAAAATTTTTGTTAGTGAGCTATCAATAGCATCAGGTTGAATGACAGCTCATTTCAAGCTCACTTCATCTACTTTTTTTACGGTGGAATTGTTGCAATAGGTCGTTATTCAACACGCGTTTAAAAAAAAATCAATCAAGTGTCACATCAGTTCTATTAATATACTTTACATCAAATATCACTAGCAATCAATCTGCCTTGCCTTTTCCCAACTATGTTGGGGTCGGCTTCCAGTCTAACCGGATGCAGCTGAATACCGTATTTTACACGGAGCGACTACCTGGGTAATACAATACCCCTTGGTAAGACTGATTGTCAGACTCTCGGTTTCAGACGACCCGTAACGACTGCCAAAGATCCACGAATGATAGCCGAGACCAACGGCTTAACGTGCTTTCCGAGGCAAGGAGGAGTCTCGGTATGTTAAAATGGTCAGCCATCCATAGACCAACCCCGGCAAGCGTAGCTTAACCTGATGGATCGAACCGTGCGGCTGTTATTAGCCTCGTGGCTAATAACAGGTGATATTCATCAAATATCACTAGCAATATGTAGAAATAAAGTCCTACAGAAATATACTACAATAATGTTTAAAATTCCATCGTTTATTATTATGATTTTCTTGAATGATCATATGTCTTATGATCTTAGAATAGGACTTCGCTATTTCACCGTTCGTGTGGGAAGACGCATTGAGAAGCTTAGAATTGTATTCCGTTGTATGCCGAACTTTGAAACTTGATTATCAAGAGTATTTTTTGTTGATAGTTTTGTCAAAATGTCAAATAAAAACGAATGTATTGAACTATTTTAGAATATGGAGTGTAGGAGATGTTTTTGTTTGGAGAAGTACCTACCTACATATACCCATATACAATGTGAAATTTAATTCATTTGCATCCTCTTAAGGGGTCGTTGTACTCATAATTACGAACAACTTTCACTATGGGGCCAAACAAGTAATCGCGAAAAAAAAATCAGCTGTTCCCTACTATAATGTAGGGAATAGCTGATTTTTTTTTCGCGGTATGCGAATATAAATAATAAAAAAAAAAAAAAAAAAATTATTCGTACATTTGAAAAACATACATAAGTACACAGGATTAAAAATATATAGTAAAATAGAGACACATTAAAGGGCGAACTGATGCCTCCTAAACTAGGCCAAAAGCCTGTGTTTTAGGAGCAAAGATTCCTCCAGGTATTTATGGAACAGCCGATATTTTTTTCGCGATTTCAGGGTTGGCCCTATAGTGAAAGTTGTTCATAATGATGAGTATGCAAACGAATTAAATTTCACATTGTATACTAGATAATATCCTAATAATGCGAAAGTGAGTTGGTTGTTTATTTGTTTGTTACAGTTTCACGATAAAACATAAATAATAATAAATTTTGTCATAAATGTTACGTTAAGTAACATTATCATTATTACTCCGGTTGGAACAGTGCCCGGAAATTACAAGCACAGTATGTGACTTCAACTTTGTATTTGGGTTACAACTAAGGGTGCAATGAAAGATATGAAAAAAATTCAATACTTTTTTGTGTCTCAGGTACTTAACTTTGTTATATGCTTCTAAAGACCTAAATTTATAACCACATATTCACAGCTAAATGAGACCATATGAACTAAAACGGCTTAATTAGAACTAATTATAATAACAATGATAGGAAAATTAAATGCAAGCGGGCCGTATTAATGTGACCTAGAATAGTAAGGAGCCGTGGCCCCAACCATAAGCCGCACCGCACACTGCAATCAAGTTGTATAACTAATTAGTAGGTATATGGGTAAATTTGTTAATACTGTACCATCGTCAACATCATCATTAAAAACCACGAACCGAATTCACCCACTCATGGGCATACGCCTATCTCTGCTTGTACCTATCTACACGCTTGCAAAAAAATCAGCGCTTTTCGAACGTCAAAATTACATAAGACAGTCCCCCAAAACGCCCACCCTTCACCACTTCCTAGTGCTTTAGCTGGGAAGAAGAAGTGGCGCAACAAACTCCCCAGCAGCGTCGTTCTCATCCTGGTTATACTGTAGATGAATACAGATGAGACTCCTCGCAGTTTAGGTATGAAGCTACGGCGGGCCCGTCTGGCTGGGCCAATTCGGTGAGTGTAACGTAGTCAGAAGATCTAAGAGAAATAGAAAGAGAGGCAACTTCTAGGTGAATGGAACGGTAAATAATAAGCGTTATGCGACCTGAATTTCACTTTATTGTGTCGTAGCAAGAGTCGCTTTTTATTTATATGTTTTTGCCCATCTGTGGTTCTACCCACAATGATAACAATGATTAGGAGAACTAAATATTATAATGCTCATTATAACACACACACTACACACCCTCACCCATTCTTACACAAATCACAATTACACGCGCGATCTGGCCCTTTTCTATGCATAATGCTCATTCATTTGTCATTCATTTCATTTTGAATAATTTTAAGTTACCCATTTATTTTTATTTTTGCATGTTTACATTGTCTACGTTTCAATTGCATAAGATAGTGACAAGTGGAAGCGCGGACTCTCCTAACACAAGCAATTCCTTGCTTAAAAGGTGATCTCCAACAATATGTATCGTAATGCCCTTTGAAATTGAAATAAACATTTTTATTATTTTTTATAATGATTATATAGCATAGTCCTAAGAAAACTCTTCAATCGTAACAAATTAAAACAGAAAATTATCAATTTTTGGAGATACTACTCGTATCGATGTTCGAACTTCTGACAACCAGTCTTACCAAGGGGTATTGTATTACCCAGTTACTAGATTGTGGAGGTCAGATAGGCAGTCGCTCCATGTAAAATACTGGTATTCAGCTGCATCCAGTAAAAATGGAAGCCGAATCCAATATAGTTGGGAAAAGGCTAGGCAGATTGATTACAATACTAGCAGTGCCCCGCGGTTTCAGCCGCATATATCTCGATCACGTGAGAATATCGGAATAAAAAGTATCCTATTTCCTAACCCAGGTCATGGTCTACTTATGTGTCAAATTTAATCGAAATACGTTCAGCGGTTTTAGCGTGAAAGCGTAATACTGCCCTGCTAAGCCAAAAGGCGCTATCTCAGAGATACGCCCTTTTAGTTTTTGTTATACCATTCGATAGCTATAACAATTTCGCATCTAATGGTATAAGCCAAATACCGCTATCCAACTTAAAATAATAATAAAAAACCACTCAGAAGTTTTTTATATCCATATGTTTCCTGAAATTACAATTAACAAAAAGTCAATTTTCTCAAAACTTACTCCGATTGAGATAGCGCCTTTCGGCTTAGCAGTAGACAAACAAACAAATTCACATTCACATTTATAATATTGGTTAAGATTTCTAGCAAAATGATTCTAGATAGATACCTAAAGACACAGGAACTAACACTCAAGTATCTAGAATTTCAAACCATAACATTTACTATTATACCAACCAGAGATTGTTGCAAACGTACACAATGTTATGTGTTGTTATGGCAGCCTCTGTTTGTATTGCTCTGTTTGATTTTAGAAAACAATGTATTGGTATTGTGTTGTATTTTAATTTTGTAATGCTTCAAGTGTTTGCGGCACTGCGGTAGTTTGAAACAATAGTAGTGCCGCTTTTATTGTTTCTATAGCTGGCCTAAATTACTCGATATTGGTTGCAAGGTTTTTTATCTTTTTAGGAATTATTGTTGCTATATTTTCAATACAAAAAAAAGTAAAAGAAATTTAAAAAAGAAAACACTTACCGCAAATGAGATGAACAGTTTTGAACTGTTTATCTCATTTGCGGTAAGTGATTTCTCACACACTCTGACACCAAGATATTTTTATTTTTTTATTTTAACATTTCATCTTCACACAAAAAAAAGCCTTTATGACACATAACATCACGCATATAATCCACGAGGGTTAAGGCAGAGGTGTACCTATAGTTCACTCAAATTTTGCTAGCTATGTTAAGTCCCATGTAATTAAGGATGAGTCTATTGCCGGGCACAAATCCGGCTGCAGGCTGCTACTGGGAAATTTCTGATGGAAAACTTAAACTCAAACTCATGCTCAGCAGTAGCACCTGCGACCACGAGCACTAAAATAATGTTGGACATAAAACTCTTTCATTCTTTTAAAAATCATTTCTTTTTCATACAAAAATACATGACATACCTACAGCTATAAAGCTTCTACGTCTCAGTACAAGGCGAGCCTTACAAACCAGCGACGTATATTTCGATATAATGAATTGTTTCCGGTGCTGAAACGTAGCACGGAAAACGTGTTCACTGTCCGCAACCAACTACTAATACCTGTGACATGGTAAATATTAGCTTACAATATTATTATATTATTTTATAGCTTCGTAAAACATACTCGTAGTTACATACTAAGAGCCGTTAAGAACACCCAAAGGTGATGCACACACGGGTTTGATAAAGAAAGCGATACTTCGTCTGACTCGACATCATCTGCCTAGCCTTTTCCCAACTATGTTGTGTTTTAGGAGTGTGGGAAACAGGGTGTAAAGTTCACTCATCTACCATAGATGTAACGGACGCCGAGCATGTACCTGCACATATGTGTAACGGACGCCGAGCATGTAATATACATATGTGCAGGACGTCCAAGGATAGTTATAAGTAGTAATATAAGAACCCTGTAATGATCGTACGTAATTCTAGGTCAAGTCGAGAGCAAGTTTGGACTTGACAAAACGCGTCAGAACTTGTCCGAACTTGTCCGACATCGAGACGCCATCCGCTTGTCTCTGATTGGTGGACCTAGGATTGCGTGCGATCACCATTTTGATTCCGAACGTGTATTGGATGACATGTTTTTAATAAAACACGATACCGCCGCTATTTGCGCTATCGTAGATTTATATAAGTATAGGGCGATCTTATTCATTTGTGGTAGTCAGTTGTAGTCATTCGTAGTCGATCATAGTCGTTTGTCGTCGTTAGTAGTTTGTAGATCAAAGTAAAACAGTGTCGTAGTTCGAAATAAAACAGTGTGGATCGAAGTCGATCAAATCCAGTTAAGCTCTCTCAGTGTATAACGTATAAATAAACAAGAACGAATCAAACCAAGACATCTTTTATTGGGGAAATCCTGAAAAGAAAGAAAAATCAATACAGTCCACTTCAGTCTGGTCCTTCGAGCGGCGGATAATATTAAGAAGAAAGAACCCGCCTTCACCTGGTCCACCAAGCTGCGAGAGTCAAGGATCCGTCAGTAACAGGATTAAACCTGCCCGTCAGTATTGCAGGCTTAAACCCGACGACACTGAACAGACGTCACCGAGCCGACGTCAACGATCCATCAACAGGATTAAACCTGCCCGTCAGTATTGCAGGCTTAAACCCGACGTCACCGAACCGACGTTAAGGATCTGTCAGTAACAGGATTAAACCTGCCCGTCAGTATTGCAGGCTTAAACCCGACGTCACCGAACCGACGTCACTGAACCGACGTCACCGAACCGACGTCATCGATCCGTCAGTAACAGGATTAAACCTGCCCGTCAGTATCGCAGGCTTAAACCCGACGTCACCGAACCGACGTCACTGAACCGACGTCACCGAACCGACGTCACCGAAGCCAAAGAGTCGCCGACTGAAGCCGTGCCGGACGTGCCGATCCGAACCAGTACGGGATCGACCGAGCCGAGCCGAAGTGTCGCCGACTGGTAGACGAACCGACGTCACTGAACCGACGTCACCAAACCGACGTCACCAAACCGACGTCACCGATCCGTCAGTAACAAGATTAAACCTGCCCGTCAGTATCGCAGGCTTAAACCCGACGTCACCGAACCGACGTCACCGAACCGACGTCACCGAAGCCGAAGAGTCGCCGACTGAAGCCGTGCCGGACGTGCCGATCCGAACTAGTACAGGATCGACCGAGCCGAGCCGAAGTGTCGCCGACTGGTAGCCGAACCGACCCGAACGTGCCGACCCGTACGTGCCGACCCGATCGTGCCGACCCGAATTGAACGAAAATTTATAAAAAGGGACTTAGAAGATGGTGGTAACAAGGAGCCAAGGGGACACAGCAGAGATGGAGGAACAGCGCCGCATCCAGTTGCAGCAAGAAACGCGACGCAGGGACCAGGAGCTAATTGAACGAGAGCGCCAAAGAAGACTCTCACTGGACCCGCCGGCGTCACCATTCTCCAAGCCAGCAGCCACCAGCACAGCAGGACCTTCTGGGATTCAAGTAACAACAACTGCAGTTCAAAGATTGGGATCACCAACCAGGTCAGTCAGGTCACAACGGTCGACCACTAGTGTAACTACGCGGCTACGGATAGTGGAACTGGAGGCAGCCGAGAAGCTAGCCACCATAACAAGAAGGGAGTTGGAGCTGGAAGCGGACCTAGTCAAGAAACGACTAGCCGTTGAAGTGTCAGCTATCAACGACGATGAGAGCGTGCATGAGCCAGGACCCGCCCCTCCTCGTGAAGAACCACATCAGAAGGTGGATGAATGGCTGAGGACAAACCCCCTCAGCACACGGGGGGAGGAGGCACGGGTTGAAGAAGGAACTCACGAAGAACAGAAACAGCTGCGATTCGAAGTTCAACGTGCGAGATCGCTGACTCCGACAAGGAACAGGAACAGCATCGAGCACCTGGCAGCCACGTTAGAGAAGATGGCGAGGCCCAGGCCTCGACACATGGACCTGCCAACGTTTTCCGGAGCGGCCAACGAGTGGTTGCCGTTCAAGGCAGCAGTACGAGACACGACCGGTATGTACCAGATATCAGCAGCAGAAAACATCCAGCGACTGAGGAGCTGCCTCAGGGGAGACGCAAGAGACGCCGTGGCAGCCCTTCTGCATACGGCCACAGATCCAGATATCATAATGAAGACCCTTGAGCAGTGCTTCGGAAGACCCGAAGTAATCATCGACAAAGCGCTGGAAGACCTCAAGAAGCTGCCGAAACCGGGTGCATCAGCGGCCGAACTCAATAGCTTCGCGATCAAGCTGCAGAACATCATCTGCGTGCTGACAACGATCGACCGAAGAGGATACTTATTCAACCCCCTGATGACAAGAGAAGTGTTGGACAAGCTGAGCCCGCATATCCGATCCCGATGGTGCGACTACGCCTACGATCATGAAGGGACAACGGACCCAGAGATTGTCGTCATGTCTCGCTTCCTGATACGCGAAGCGGACAGAGCATTACGGTACACGTACGCTCCGGCTACGTGCGCTGCGCCACAGAAGAAAGAAACCAGGCCAACCATAATGCTGAAGAAAAAGGCGAGCGTGTTCAACACTACTGCAGGAGCGGAAGAACAAAGTGATAAGTGCCCCAAATGTGAACAAGCTCACATCCTGACGCAGTGCCCCAAGTATAAGGCGCTAGCGATAGAAGAACGTTGGAGGTTCTTAAAAGAAAAAGGGATATGCTTCAAGTGCATCCAGAGGCGACACAGGCGCATAAGCTGCAAAGCCAAACTATGCGGAGTGGATCAGTGCAGCCGACCACATCATGCGACCCTCCATCAAGTGAAGAAGGAAGATCCAAAGCCAGCGGAACCACCAAAAGAGGAAGCGGTCATGTCAATAGCGCCGCGCCTGGCTGCTGGATCAAAAACAGTCCTGCTTAAGATGTGCCCTATCGTCATGGCCGGACCACGAGGGGAGGCGAGGACATATGCTCTCCTGGATGAAGGAGCCACCATCACCCTCGTCGACAAGGACCTGGCGGAGAGCATCGGAGCAGTAGGACCGTCGCAACCACTTCACCTAAACGGGGTCAACATGTCGCAGCAAGAAATGGAGAGTCAGCTGGTGAACGTGCAAGTCAGAGGGCTGAAGAACAATGACAGCTACAAGGTCAGAGCGAGGACCATGAAGGACCTTCGACTGCACCAGCAGTCTATTCCAGACACGCTATTGGACTACGAGCATCTAAGGGACCTGACACCAGAAGAGGTGTGTTATGAGAAGGCACGCCCCGGGCTTCTAGTGGGGACAGACCACTGGGAGTGCATCGTGTCCCGCGAGCTCCGAGTCGGCGGCCCTAATCAACCAGCCGCATCAAGAACGCTGCTAGGATGGGTGGTGCACGGAACAGCACCACGCAACGCCATCTACCAAGAAGGGAACGTGCTGCACATCTACGAACCCGACCGAACGACGGGAGCGTGCAGCCAGGAGCTCCATGACTTAGTCGAAGGCCATTTCAAGATTGACTCACTCTGCATACAGGGGAAGCCGAGAATCAAGGAGGCGGATCTACGGGCCATCGAGATAGTCGGGACAACCACAAAGAAGACTAATGCCGGGTATGAGATAGGACTGCCATGGCGACGGGACGACGTCACCATGCCGCCGAGCTACGGGCAAGCATTCCGACGGCTGAGAAGAATCGAGAAGAAGATGGACGCAGATGCAGAGTTCGCGGTCGAGTACTCCAAGCAGATCGCCAACCTGTTGGACAAGGGGTACGCGACGCTGTGCGACGGATCTGAAGAGAGCAGCGCCATCTGCTGGTACCTGCCACACTTTGCCGTGCAAAATCCGAACAAGCCCGGCAAGCACAGGCTGGTGTTCGACGCAGCAGCGAAGAGCAACGGCGTGTGTCTGAACGACGAACTGCTGGAAGGACCCGATCTACTACTGTCGCTGCCAGGAATCCTCTTCCGATTCCGAGAGAAGGCGGTGGCGATCACAGCGGACATACAGGAGATGTTCCTAAGGATCAAGATCAGGCCGGAAGATCAACCAGCGCAGCAGTTCCTGTGGAGGGGCAACGAACGAGAACAGCCTCCGAAGAAATACAAGATGATCAGCATGATCTTCGGCGCCGCAAGCTCCCCGTACATGGCCCACTACGTTCGCAACCACAACGCGGATGTTTACGGGCAGGAGTGTCCACGTGCGCTGGAAGCCATCAAGAGGAGTCATTATATGGATGACCTAGTGGCCAGCTACGAAAATACCGAGGAAGCTTGGAAGACGGTCGAAGAGACAAGAGTGGTACACGCACACGCGGGATTCACGCTACGAGGATGGAGCTCCAACGACAAGACGGTGCTACGCGACGTGCCTACGGAGCTACACGCCACCTCTCCCACACAACTGGGGGGAGAACAGCCCGAGAGCAAGATCCTGGGGCTGTATTGGAACGCGGAACGAGATGAGCTGGGATTCAACACATCGATGAATCGAGTTCCAGCCGAAGTACGATCAAGAACCCGCGCACCGACCAAGCGTGAAGCCCTCAGCGCTGTAATGTCCATCTACGACCCGCTGGGATTGCTGAGCCACTACACCATACGATCGAAGATAATACTGCAGAGCTTGTGGCGACTCCAAATAACGTGGGATGAACAGGTACCGAATGAAGAAAACGAGCTGTTCGCGTCTTGGCTCGCCCACCTGAGCGAGCTCACCCAGCTTCGACTGCCGAGATGTTACCTGACGAAGAAGTATGAGCGCATCGACCTACACATCCTGTGCGACGCCAGTGAACAGGCCTACGCGACCGTGGCCTATTGGAGAGTGAAGAACGTCGATGGAAGCGTGAACGTCACATTGGTGGCCGCCAAGGCCAAGGTAGCGCCTCGTCGGGTCCAGACGATACCCCGTCTGGAGCTGCAAGCAGCAGTCATCGGAGCAAGACTGGCCGATACCATCAGGAAGGAGCATCGCATCGACATCGGCCAGACGACCTACTGGACGGACTCTACGACCGTGGTACACTGGATTCACCACGACGTGCGACGATACACGCCATTCGTCGCGCACCGGCTAGGAGAGATCGCCGAGCTGACCAAGAAAGAAGAATGGCGCTGGCTGCCCACAGCTAGCAACATTGCCGACGATGCCACCCGGCTTGTCGACACAGCCATTAATGAAACAGACCGTTGGTTCCAGGGGCCGGACTTCCTGTTCCTACCTGAAGAACAGTGGCCCACGGCGACGGCGAACGAACAAGAGGATGAAGAGGTCCTCCACATCACCGAGAAGGCGGAACAAGACAGCTGGCTGCCAACCCCAGCCCGTTTTTCCAAATACGAGATTTTGGTAAGGGCTACCGCACGAGCAATCGCCTTCACCGACATCTGCAGGAAGAAAGCAACAGCGATGGAACATCGTCATATCCAGCGCGCCGAGGCCGAGCTGATAAAGCAAGCTCAAGAAGACAGCTTCGGGGATGAATTAAAGAAAATCCGGTCTGCTCGTCCACTGATGAAGACGAGTCGATTGTATCGACTGGATCCAGTGCTGGAAGATGGTGTCCTGAAGGTGCGAGGCCGGATCGAGGCCTCTTCCGCGCCGACCGAAACAAAGCGACCAATCATACTGGATGGCCGCCATCAGTTAACCAAGCTCCTCGTTCTGCGGGAGCACTGCGCTGCGGGTCACGCCAACAGGGAGCGCGTGACGAACGACCTACGGCAGCGGTACTGGGTCATCCATTTGCGACCCACGGTACGCGCCGTAGAGAAAAACTGCGCCTTCTGCCGGAGACGCCGAGCAACGCCGCAGCCACCAGCTACAGGGGACCTGCCACACGCCCGCCTTGACCCGTTCCACCGCCCGTTTACTAACTGCGGGGTGGACTACTTTGGGCCAATGATGGTCAAGGTGGGGCGCCGCCGAGAGAAGAGGTGGGGCGCACTTTACACGTGCCTCACTTCCCGCGCCGTGCACATCGAGCTCGTCACATCACTCTCCACCGACTCAGCAATCATGGCGCTGAGACGTATGGCTGCGCGCAGAGGCTGGCCAAGGCTGATGTACTCCGACAACGCGACCAACTTCCGCGGGGCAGATCAAGAGCTTCGCAACGCCTACACCGAGTGGATGCCTGCCCTGCAAGACGAGGGGCTACTGCATCGAATGGAGTGGCGCTTCATACCTCCTGGCGCGCCCAACCAAGGCGGCGCGTGGGAGCGAATGGTTCGCTCCGTGAAGACAGCTCTCAGCGTCACTCTGCGAGAGAAGGCACCGGCAGAAGAAGTCCTGAGAACTCTACTAACAGAAGCCGAGTTCTCCATCAATGCAAGACCGCTGACCCACGTCAGCGTGAACCCCAGCGACCCGGAGGCCCTGACCCCAAACCACTTCTTGTTGGGGTCATCAGACGGGCTACCGACGACGGGACCCTGCGACGAGGCCGACAGAAGAACATGGCGAGTTAGTCAAGCACTCGCTGACCACTTCTGGCGACGCTGGCTACGCGAGTACCTTCCCACCCTGGTACCTCGCGGCGAGCCACAGAACGACGTGCGACCGATGCAGGCTGGCGACGTGGTCCTCGTGGTCGACAACACGCTGCCCCGGAACACCTGGCCGATGGGAGTCGTCGAGCGCACACACCGCGGACCAGACGGCGGCATCCGAGTCGTCGAGGTGCGCACCAGAACCGGCACCTTCCGGCGTCCCGTGAGCAAGCTCGTCGTCGTGATGAAGAATGAAGAGGCTACGCGGGCTGCGCCGGGGGGAGGAATGTAACGGACGCCGAGCATGTACCTGCACATATGTGTAACGGACGCCGAGCATGTAATATACATATGTGCAGGACGTCCAAGGATAGTTATAAGTAGTAATATAAGAACCCTGTAATGATCGTACGTAATTCTAGGTCAAGTCGAGAGCAAGTTTGGACTTGACAAAACGCGTCAGAACTTGTCCGAACTTGTCCGACATCGAGACGCCATCCGCTTGTCTCTGATTGGTGGACCTAGGATTGCGTGCGATCACCATTTTGATTCCGAACGTGTATTGGATGACATGTTTTTAATAAAACACGATACCGCCGCTATTTGCGCTATCGTAGATTTATATAAGTATAGGGCGATCTTATTCATTTGTGGTAGTCAGTTGTAGTCATTCGTAGTCGATCATAGTCGTTTGTCGTCGTTAGTAGTTTGTAGATCAAAGTAAAACAGTGTCGTAGTTCGAAATAAAACAGTGTGGATCGAAGTCGATCAAATCCAGTTAAGCTCTCTCAGTGTATAACGTATAAATAAACAAGAACGAATCAAACCAAGACATCTTTTATTGGGGAAATCCTGAAAAGAAAGAAAAATCAATACAGTCCACTTCAATAGAAAAGGGAGGATCCTCCGACCAGACGGGTGTCATGTCTGGCGGGCAATTGCCCAGTGGTTGTAGTCGGGAGCTTGTATATATGTCCACCGCGCGGTAAACTCTAATTGCGCGATGCAGGATTTAGGTGACGTCAGGATGTTGTGTGACGTCAGGTTTTTGATGCGTAGTTCGCATGTCGCGATGTAGATGCCGCCACAGTGTCGGCTTCCAGTCTAACCGGATGCAGCTGAATACCAGTATTTTACATGGAGCGACTGCCTATCTGACCTCCACAACCCAGTTACTGGTTAATACGATACCCCTTGATAACTGACTGGTTGCCAGACTTTCGGGCAAGAAAGAAAGCGATACTAATGGGAGACAAAATGTCTGTTATGTCTGTGAAAATGTATGTATGTCTGTGAGACAACGGACAATAGATCAGAAAACGTGCCTATTTATGCCAATTTGTAGCGCCAATTACAATTTAAGTGCTTTGATTTGATTATTTGAATACCTACTTAAACCCGAAAACATAACCCTAGTGAGTGGTGGTTGCGTAGGAATTCGTTAATCAGAATGGAACGGTTTGTTTACACTTTCATCAAATTGAATCTCAAAAATCTCTTTTGGAGCAGACCATAGTCGTGAATAGTAGGATGTTCCCGTCCACCGGATAATCTCACTGTAATCTGACCAGTGCTATTTATAAAAATATTAGTTCCCGCCAGCGGCTTCGCCCGCGTGATCTCTTTAAAAATATGCCTATGTTACTCAATGATTATACAGCATTCTACTGGAGAAAGAATTTTTTAAATCGGTCCATTCGTTTTTTAGTTTATTCATTAGAAACAAAATACAAATCTTTTCTCTTTAAAATTAGTGTAGATTTAAATTTAGTGCATCAACTTGACAAAACTAGTTCTTTACGGTATTTGAAAGTTTATTAAAAAACTGAAGCCCGTCCAAGTAATCTAAAAAAAATATATTTATACATAAAAAAAATCTATGGTTTCTACTCACATAACCTTGTTTAACTTCCTTAACATTCCTTCACTGTAAAATTCCAAGTAAACTAATCATAATGTTTCGTCAGAAGCCTTATGTTAATTAATTTTCTTTTACTAAGAAACACGGCTAAGGAGCGGTGGCGAGGGCAAAACAGTAAGCTTGGCACTTGCCGGAAAACTTATAATTACCTATAAAACGACCGTTACTACATATTTTTAATCAACATAATGGTTGAGCTTAACCTAGTTAATAAACCGTCCCCTTTTACTTCAAAAGTAAACAAAACAAAATTACATGTAGTACGTGAATAAACGCATTTTCCATTATCCAAAAACATGCCTAAAATTCCGTAACGAAAACTACAGTAAACTAATTAATCAAAGCAATTATAAAAACGTTAGGAAAAGTAAAAACGCGTTGGCGATAACGTCCCTTTAAAAAAAAAATACAGTGTGACAGTATGCAAATAAGGCAGAAAAATTGAGGAAAGCTCTGTGTTTTTAGGGATCCGCGTATGGTAAACCAATGTAAATATTGGTTTAAGGAAGTTACAAAGTTTTTTTGTCAACCTGATTATATATTCGTTTACAAAGGATTTTTGGGACTGTTTAAAGTTATATTTTTGTTAGCAAAAGACCTTTTGCTTAGTTTTATTGCTAATTTGGTTGTAAAACCTCTTCTTGAGCAGTTTAGTTTAATTTTGAATAGTGGGTCACAATTATTTGTATACTATAAATTACCTTAAACATTTAGTGAACACCTAGAGAAACTCGCAACTCCTACAATAAACAACTAAGAAGAACGTTTTATGAAAACATGCCTGCTTTTGAAAATAAATGAGTTCTATGCCGTAAATTGAACTAGAAATGCGCCGATCAAATCGCGGTACTCACAAACATTAATTTATAATCAAATAAAACAACAAAATAAAAAATACATTCTTTAAATTTTGGGTTAGGGTTTGAACCCTAACCCAAAATTTCACACCCTACACACAAACGAGACAAACCACAATTCTAAACAAAACAATTTAATCTCTATGCAGAACCCTACTTCATAATTCAGCGTAAGTCAACCTAATTAGCGTGTTGGAAACAATTTAGACGCGCGTGTACGCAAATGAACTTTAATCATGTGATTATGATATATCACGGAACGTTTTAATTGGGTACAGTCGCGCACTGCATGTGCAATACGGACTAATTATTGGGAGTTATGGACGCGACTGGTGCTGCTGCCTTAAATTGTTGAGCTAGCGGAATGAGGCCTGGGTTTTATGCTGAGTGAGTACTGGAACGGTTACCTTAGTTGGAAGTCATGGGCCAGCTAGCTTACTGACAAGCTAACAAGCTGTGACTAAGGGTCAGCTCACACCGAGACGTGACGCGACGCGACAATGTTTGAAGAGATCAGTGGTTTGGCGCTGCGGTGCCGCGAGGCGTAGCGCGACGTCACGAGGCGCATCGTGACGTCACTGGCAGGCCCACGCGCCACGCCTCGCTGCTTCGGGATACGTCGCGCTACGCCGCGAGGCATCTCGAGGTCCAGCACGGCGCAGCGCGACGCCGCGAGGCATTTTCCAGTTATCTCAATTAAATGTGTATCTTTATGAGTAGTAAATAAAGTTATATTTTTTATCACTATCTTAAAAAGTGGTCGCAGCGTCGCTTCGCGTCACGTCTCAGTGAACTGACCCTAACACTGCTGATGGAAATTTGCATCAGTTTGCGCAAGAGCCATGATAAAACAAGAGAGCTAAAGAATTGTGTGATGTCGAAGCCGTAAGTGTGGTGTGTGCGTGTGTGTCGTGTGTCGTGTCGTAAGTGACAAAAAATCACTCACTATTTCTAGTTAGTGCTGCATCACGCAGTTGAAATATAAAATATGGAAATGGAATCAGGGATACGACGTAGGAGAATTATGCAAACACGTGTAGATTGATTGATTCATCAATCAATCAATCGACTCAACCTATCGCAGTCCACTGCTGGACATAGATAGAAAGATAAACTGTTTATTTGGTACACACAAGAGAAATAGCGCTACACACAAAAATACACACATAGGCCCCTCCCAAAGTTGTGCCACTACTTGGTACAGCTTGGGAGAGGCCTATTCTACCCCTATCCTAGGCCTATAGGCCTATCCTATACTACCCTAGGCCTGTAGGCCTATCTTATTCTATCCAAGACCTATAGGCCTATCCTATCCTATCCTAGACCTATAGGCCTATCTAATCCTATCCTAGTCCTATAGGCCTATCTTATCCTATCCTAGGCCTATAGGCCTATTGAGACTGGAAGCGCAAGGCGGAGGACAGGGTAGGTACACCCTGTCCTCCGCCTTCAGCGTCCAGTCATTTTTTTAAGGTCGTCGGTCCATCTAGCAGGGCGCGTCTTACACTACGCTTAAGTATTCATACGATGTCATTATTTCTGGTGAAGGCCCACACCCACTATAAGACAGAGAAGTCTATACATAGTCGGGAGCCGCAATGCGCGAGTAAGTTGTTATATTTCAGTTAAACATATTTCATGCACCGATGCGGTGAAAGTTTAGAATACTTTCAGCTCAATGCCAACATGTGGTTCCATGAGCTACTTATGTATGTAATTAGGTTAAATATGTTTGTTTTCCTTAGGAAAAGTAGCTTTTTCTTCAAAGTGGCTTATAATGCTATCAGGAATTGAGGTTAGTTTTTTTTTATTCAATGGAAATGAGGGTTCTAAGCTGACCAAACGTTCAAGGTGGGTTGTAATAGATCTGTAGTACCTTCAGGGTTGCATTTCATTGCATTGTAAAAGTAATGAGGTAATTAAATAAAGATTTCAGGTAGGGACTCTATTAACTGGGAAGCGGTCACTCCTGGAAATACAGTCACGGGTTGACAAAGTGAGTGAGCGATCACAATAATTTCGAAACTGACGCAATCACAGCATCTAATCATCCAGGCTGGTACCCATTTAACAAAAACCCATAAAACAAACAAAAAACCCATTACGAAAAACAACAAAACATTTTTTTTAATTTGTACCTCTCCGTATCAAGAGAAACTTGGTAAACTAAAATAAAACCTCGCAGTACAAATGTTTTAAATTTCGCGATAACGTCCGAGTGGTACAAAGTTGAGCATATAAATTGTGTACAACATCTAACTCTGACTTTTTTACTGCTGGCTTCCTGTATGAGATTGTAGCCCTACATCAGTTGGGGTAGGTACTTGAGGATTTTATTTATTGCATTCCACGATTGACTCCTGATTTTTTGTGTTAACAAGTTTCGGGTGCGTATGAGAAATGGGTTCGAGGTTAAAGTGGTACTATAAAATTTCAGATTATTTAGAAGATAAAAAAGTTTGGGATTGAGCTGCTCGCTCTGCTAAGCCTTGTGAAAACCATAAAACTTGACATTTTAATTATTCATCACAATAAACCAGTTTTATATAAATATACGTAGATTGCTGAAAATTATATTCCAAATGACATGATTACTTTGTAAATTATTATATTATTTTAATTATTGTGAATGTGAGGACTATGTGGATATTTATTTTTTCTTTCTCAGTTAGTTTTAATGATAGTCTGTTTGTGTAGTTGATGCGGCCCACCCAAATATCCTTTCTGTGGTATTGTTCGTCGAATTAAGTTCCTTAAGTTCTGAGTTGAGCTCCACGATTACTGACAAATGCTTGCACTGACTGGACGGGTCCACTCAAATCTGTGTGGTTCTTTCCTCAGAAGACCATTTTAGACACTAACACATGGACCTCATATGGCTTGACCAAGATTACGTCTGGATTTTAAAAGAGACTACGAGCTCTGAGTTTGTTTCGGCCTTTCTTCTCAGAGTAGTCTGATACGAAACGCCGAACTCGTCTAGCTTATTTTTAATATTTTTTTATATGACGTGTAAAAGTGATTCCCATATCCTATTTGCAGAATAAACAATTTCATTTCATTTCATTCCAGTGTTTGCTTTGGAAGTGATGCTTTTTGGAGCGACGTTGGTTATGAATTTGAGAAAAGGTTTTGAGTTTTCTTTGCTTGATGGTATTGAGAAGTTACGTTGTAACTTTTGAGCAAAGGAAAGGAAAACGAGTTTTTTAATATTAAGTATTGAATGGAAATCGAATTAATAATAATTAAAAATTATCTAGTTAGTTAAAAATTATTTAAACTTCAATTCAATTCAATTCTCAATTCTTTATTGCGTACCATAATGTATACAGTTGGTGGGAAAAACAGTTACATCAGTCTCAATTATGGACCCTGTCGGGCACAGCATAGATAAAAGTAGGAGAGAGGAGGAAGAACGCTTGGCGTTTAATAAGTCAAACGATGAGTTTATATATGTATTTATTAAAAATATTAGTAATGTTGTAAACTAATTAACTTGTTATTAAATACCACCATAAAAATATTGCAATAGATTTCAAGAGAAGACTATATAATTATGTAATTAAAATTGAAAATTGATTAATTTAATTTTGTTGCATGCTAACAAATATTATAATACTGCATGGGAAAATAAAAAAATAAAAGGCTTATTATTATTATTTCGTTTATTTAATTTGTTAAAATTATATTGTAAACAGCCTTGTTGGTCTTGTGGTCACAAGCGCTACCGCTGAGCATAAAAGCTCGTACAGACCAGCGCGACGCGACGCCGCGCCGCGACACGAACAATACAATTTCTAATACAGCTTGACGGTATAACAATAACCGGTGTCGCGTCGCGCTGTCGCGTCGCGCTGGTCTGTACGAAGCTTAATATCCTGGGTTCGATTCCCAGGTTGGGCAAATTGTTATTGGGTTTTTTTAGGAATTTTTCGGCAGCAGCCCGGAGTCTGGATTTGTGCCCAGTTGATGGCAATAGGCTCGCCGCCTATAACATGGACTTAAACATAACTGGCGAAATGTGGGTGTACTATTATAGGCACACCTCTGCACAACCTTTCGGGGACACAAGGTGTGATGTTATGCAAATTCAATAGTCATTCATTCAAACTAGGCTGAGAATCAGCACTTTTCGAACGTCAAAATTACATTAGATAGCAAAAACGCCCACCCTTCACCACTTCCTAGTGCTTTAGCTGGGAAGAAGAAGTGGCGCTGGTTGCGCCACTTCTTCTTCCCACACGGCTGCAGTCTGTTCAGCTGGAAATCTTGATTCTTTATAATAGTACTTATGAGAAAATAATTTACATTACCACAAATTGCAATACAACTCATAAAATAAAAACATTGTAATGATTAGATAATGTTAATAATAAATGAAAATGAATTAAAATAAATTGACATATACAGTCAAATAAAATAAACAAAACAATTATATTGGCAATAAAGAAATGAGCTAAGGATTTTTTTTGTATTTTTTATCTAAAGGCCGGTTTGTTTTGACCCAGACGTCTTTATTCAGTAAAAACACAAGGTGGGCTAATTATTCAATCTAGATAGCAAAATATATTCAATGAAGAAATTATACAAAGCCCTGAAAAATAACAAGGTTTTATTCATGAAATCAAAACGTAACGATAGAGCAGACCTTCAAAAGAAATAAGGCGTAATCAAATTCGCAATCATGAAATAAATCTGCTTTTTCCTATGGTACTATTTTTAATGGTTGATCTTAGATAGGAATATTTCTAATATTTCTCAATAGAAACCTGCCAATCTAAAAAGAAACTATCTATGTAGTAATCTCCCCATGATAACTTAGGTAAAGAGAGCTTTCAGTCTACCTAGAAAAAAAGAAATAAAGAAAATACGTTTATTTGCGGTAAATATGATGCAAAGAAAGAACACATAAAAAATATGCGTCACAACTACGCAAAACGGCCATTGCTCAGCCTAATGCTGCGACCCCAGCGCTGGTTTTCAGCGACAGCTGGCGTTGACGTAATGACGTCAACCGGTGCTCCTGATGCTAGGGATTGACGCTATTAAGCGCACTTCACTCGGCTGAAGTCTCGGTTTGTGCCAAGTTTGTGGTATTAGACACAGGCCCTATTACAATGAGTCTTGAAACTTACTGGCGAAATTTGGGCGTAACGTAACAGTACATCTCTGTTAAACTTTCTTTGGAATAAACGCGTGATTATTACATACTTTATTTATTAAAAAATAAACTTTATTTATTATAAAAAAAATATTATGAACGTTGCTTAAAGTTAAGACGAGAGACGTCAAAAAAATATGTTTTAACACGTCCATTGCTAACCACGCGACGTTACTTTTCAAATTGGCCCTTCACGCGATGTGTAGTGAAGCGCTCATAGAGTTTTGTACGTAGAGAGTAAATGTGGGCTGTAGTGTAATCGCAAATGAATTTATTATGAGCCTCTGGGGATATGATTGAACTATCGGAAAGAGGGCGTGGCTATTGGAATCACGCGTATCGTGCTACGGAATTGGTTAGTCCGCGCACTAAAACCGTATGGGCCACACGCACAAAACTTATATTTTTGGTTTAGGAATGATCGTGTACTAATCATTACTTCGCGATCAGACCTCGCGGTCGATAAGCTAACCACTGATCCCCAATAGAGAGTCCAGTGAGGGCAGTTACTTGGTCTGCCAAGTAACTGCCCTCACTGGACTCTCTATTACGACCGCCCTGAGAAAAGCGGAGAACCGAATATAGAAGAACGACATACATAAAGCCATGAAGGCCTTTCAGGGACACGACCTTCAGTAATTCGAAGTAGGCGACCAAGAAGAAGAAGAATAATTACTTAACTTTAAGCAACGTTTATAAATATGAGAGTAAATGTTTTATAACATAGTATCACGCCTTGTTTCCCCAAAGGGTTAAGCAGAGGTGTACCTGTAGCAGGTCCCATATTTCACCAGTTACGTTTAAGTCCCATGTAATAGGGGCGTACCTATTGCCATCAACCGCGCACAAATCCAGACTCCGGGTTGCTACTGAGAAATTTCAGACAGAAAACCCCAATAACGCTTCGCCCAATCTGGGAAAACCCAAGACCTCGTGCTCAGCAGTAGTGCTTGCGACCGGTAGACCGATGAGGCACTCATGGGTAAATGTTTTCAAAGGTATCTAATAGATAGGTATCTGGGTTTAAAGATTATTTATTTATTCAAAAGAACATACATTGTTCACTTAGCGAATAAATACATAATTAAGGTAAGTGTAGTCCAGTAGTTTTTTTTTTTTTTTTTAAGTTTGGTTGGTACAGTCTGTTGTCAACATTATCTAACCCACCCTAAAATCAAACGACTTTGGACCCTCTGCCGGTAACATTAAGGTTTATTTAATTTATATGAGCTTATCAGACAAGTGCTCGAGGACTCGATGAACAAAAATACAATAATAACACAGACACGCAAATTTGATCTTTAACGCGTAACGTTAAGGTAAACCCACCCAACATAGTCGGAGCCACTGGCATTATATATGTTTTTGTTAAGCTATTTTAATCATTATCTCGTTAATATTAAAGTTGAAAACCTTTTAAGTCACGCTACATAATTACAACCCAATCTTTAATTTCGCGTATTCCCAACAAGTTCTTGTGGCTTAGCGGTTTGACGCTGGATTGACGACGAACAGCATGTGGGTTCGAAAACACAGTGCACCTATACATCAGTTTCTTTTTTAATTTGTTTTCATTTCTACAATATTGCTTGCAATATTAAAGAACGACCAATGTGATTTTCGCCTAATAACTAATCTTGTAAACGGGTGGGTAATTTAAAAAACTTTAAGTTCACAGAATTTATATTTACCAAGAATGGTTGAATACGAAGTAAAACATATTTACTTCGTGAGGTAGATCATAAATTCATCTAAGTAACAAAAGTTACACTACGCCTAATAGCAGTGACTGCGCACACACATTTGTAAATCGTTTAACTCGTTAAGTATTTTTAAGCAATTTGTTGTAATAAAGCATCATGTCGCAACTTGACGACTATACCAAACATAAAATAATATTTTTACATGAGCAGAATGTTGGAATTAGAGAGATTGGTCGCCGACTTAATATAGCAGTAAGTGTTTTTTTTATACCTATTTTATTTTATTGATTGTGATTAATGAACGCGTAGTTGGCTATTTTGCCATTACATTCACTCCTTACAAGTTACATACACGGTTCCAAAAATGTTTATTTTTGTTTTAGAGAAATACGGTCAGACTATGGCTAAGACGTTATGGAGACAATGGAAATATTCAGCGGATTCGTCCAGGAGCAAAAGCCATCAAGTATAGTCCCGAACGCCACCGGGCTATTGTTTCAAGCCACATTGAAAATCCATTTTTGCCCATTCGTGCAACTGCAATAAACCACAATATATCAGTGGAAACAGTGAGAAGGCATTTACACGCTGCTGGGATAAAGAATTATAAACCGGCACAGAAAATTGCATTGACACCTGCTCATCGTGCAGAAAGGGTCCGTTTTGCCCAGGAATATTTAAATTTTAATTGGGAAGAAAATGTTGTGATCTTCACTGATGAAAAATCATTTAAATCGGAAAAAGATGGACGTAAAATCTTATGGCGGAGGAAAGGAGAACGTTACAACGAGAAGTGCTTGCTACCTTGTAGAACTAGCGGTAGAATAACCCTGGGCTACTGGGGCTGGATGTCGTCCATGGGACCTGGTGAATTGGTGGAAGTTGGTGGTAGGTTTAATAGCAGTTTGTATTTGGAGATTCTGCGTGACGTCATGCTGCCGACTGTGCGAATTGCCTATCCAACGTCACATATTTATTTCATGCACGATAACTGCTCCATCCACCGTGCAGGCATTGTGCGGGAATGGTTAGCTGCTCAAGAAGGTGTGACAGTTATTAATTGGCCATCTAAAAGTCCTGATTTGAACCCTATAGAAAATCTATGGGGTCAGATGGTTTTAAATTGGGACACAACGGAAGTGCGAAACAAACACAACTTGGCTGAGGTCGTGACATCGACTTGGGAGCACATGAGAGGCAAAGATTTGTGTTGGAATATGGTGCGCGGTATGCGTAGCCGCTTACAACAAGTTATAGCAGGGGACGGTGCGCCACTCCGCTACTAGTTCATCTAGTAGGTATATTTAAACACACCATGTAAGTAAATGCTCAATGGATTGATTGTTAAACCATTAAAATGTTGCAGATTATGTGGTGATGTTATTTTAATAAATAGATTTTTTCTATTTAAATAACATGTTTATTCACTACATATAGGCAGCTATAAATTTGTAAAGCATTTCACAGATGAATTCATTTTCTCGATAACAAACTTAGCATAAGCATGCCTTTTTTAATGTTTATATGGCATACTATTATAAAAATAACATGTTTATTCACTACATATAGGCAGCTATAAATTTGTAAAGCATTTCACAGATGAATTCATTTTCTCGATAACAAACTTAGCATAAGCATGCCTTTTTTAATGTTTATATGGCATACTAATATAAAAATAACATGTTTATTCACTACATATAGGCAGCTATAAATTTGTAAAGCATTTCACAGATGAATTCATTTTCTCGAGAACAAACTTTTAAGCATAAGCATGCCTTTTTTAATGTTTATATGGCATACTAATATAAAAAGTATATTAATTTGGAAATATATGAGCATTTACTTACTTTATCTTACTTAAGTGTTTTAATGAAATAATAAACATTATAAACTTGCAATTTTTTAGTTTTATTTCTATACAAACTGCCCGTTTAAAAAGACAATACCCTACGTCGTCTGTTAAAGAAATGTAAAAAAGTGTAATAAAATATCTAAATTTAGGCTAAACTTGGTTTCGAACGTAGACAACGATGAACATCGCACTACCTTAGTGACCACAAGACCAACTCAACTCTTATAAGCCGCATTGAAATTTGATCTCAGTTGTAATGCTAGACGCAATATTCTAAAAAAAATTAACCATATAGTATACTATCATAAAGTTTATTCTTGCACAGCACGAGCAGCCATCTTCTCCTCGTGCAAATTATTTTGTATTTTAAATAATCACTCCACGCATTTGAATACCAGCTTTATAATGAATACGAATATTTATTTTTCAACTACCCACTTATTACAAGTTATGTGAAAATATTACCATTTAAAAAAGTTTATGTTCAGTCTGTAGTTCTTTACAATAATACAAGAAATAGTTTTGGAATATAAATTCTATATTGAAAGCAAAACAATAACTCTGTCGAAGGATTTGATCTCGATACTTGTTTTTCTCAGTCTTATACACAGACTACGAGACCAGAATTACTAAAGCTCAATCATTAAAATAAGCTATAACACTTAACATATTATAACAAATAGTTATAAAATATAACCTAATGCAAACGTTTTAAAGATCTTTGCGTGTCTGTATTATTATTGTATTTGTTCATCAAATCCTCGAGCACTTGTCTGAAATAGTTTTGTGTCGTTAGTGACGTACTGCTTGAGTTTAGCTTTAAATATGTTATGAGAGGATATGCTCCTTATATTTGCCGGTAAATTATTATAAAGTAGTACACCTTCGTATTTTATATTTCTCCTGCCATATTGCGTCCGCGGGGGGCGCGTCTGTATTTGGTTGGGGTTTCTTTGGCTGTGTTTGGATGTTTTTATGTTAAAGGATAATTGTGTGTGTATGGTTTTGTTAAGAATCTAAGTAATATATTCCTTGTTTTATTTTGAAGCATAATTATTCACTTTCACCCACGAACGCATGATACTCGTGAAAGTATGTACGTCCCCTCGAGACGGTTAATTAATAGAGTGTCCGTAATATGAAGAGACTAGTCATAATTCTAGCTTGACAGGTCACCCTCCCCTGTGTATGGTACATTCATTAAAAATGCTATAATTTCGGTTCTATGAACTTGCATTTTGTTACGAGAATATTTTAAAAAGAGTAATTACTGTTGAGTATTTTAAAACGACTTTAATTACAGAATAGTAACCTATTCTGAAATTAATATTAAAAAGTCGTTTTAAGCGCTATTCCATTTTTTTTAAATCTTTCATGCTCTAGCATCTACCGTTAACTATTACAGCCTAATATTGACCTGGTATTAGGAATAATTCAATGGTGTTCTTAAACCAGCTTCAGACAGTATCTGTCTGGCATTAATGCTGAAATGAACCTTTTCGGCGCAGCCGTGAGGTACACACTAGTGTTGTTAGAATATTTTTCACTTTTTATCTGTTATTTGTATTTAGTGTTTCACAAACTGTTTCCAAATATTTTTTTTTTTTTCTTTCTTTATTAATCACACAATGCTAATGTGCAACACGCAGAATTCTGAATCGCCGCGCCACGGAATCGTCGGACAGTACTCATTGGTTTTTATGATGGAAAATTGATAACGCCACTTCTAGTAGCGGCGGCGGCCGAGAATTCACCTCCCTCTGTGGTTCAACATAACGTGAGCTCTTTAAGAAGCTGCCGAAGCCGAAAACCCGTCTGGGTTTTACTAGTAAAAATATCCACGAATCAAATAACAACTATCCTTGTATAAAGTATTTCTACTTTAAAATCGGTTTTACGCATTAATAAACTATCACGCAGGAACACATACCAAATATGGTTGACACGTTAAGCAGATTCAATTACTACCGAAATTATGTTTGGTGGTAATGTGGCTGGCGGGTTAATAGTTGATAACATTATTGGAATATATTTAACACCAAATAGTTTAATCGCCATGGACTTTAATTAAGATTTTTCACTGCACAGACATTAGTAATTTTTTTGCAGATAAAAAATAGTATCGCTCCACGAAATAAATATTGTTGTTGAAATATTCATGAATACCATGAACGCTACTTATTATGTGCGTTGCTTTTCGCAACTTGTTGGGTTCGGCTACCCATCTAACCTGATGCAGCTGAATACAGTACCTAATTTACATAGAGCGAGTGCCTATCTCACTTCCACAACTCCACAACCCAGATACTGGGTAGCAAGATACTCCTTAGAACCATAAAAAATTAAAACTGTCAGAACCTTTACTGCTACCTACTGCAGTAAGGATATTTTAAAGAGCTCCTATTGTCAATAGGTGTTCAAGGTATATAGGTGTTCAAGTTATTAAATAAATTAACCCGATTACAATTTCAACGTAAGTACACCTAGGAACCAACAGAATTTGAACCATAATCTTACTTGGTCTATGAAACAGGACACAATATCTTAAAGCTAGCATTAATTTGTCAATGGTAATTCAATGGCACTGGCTAATGCCGTGCACATGAATAGACTTGTCCTATTGTATTCATTAGAGAATGGACATTAACAGTGTACCCTTTGAATGATTACCTAGTATCAATCGATCTCTTTGAGGAAGACAGCATGTCGGTGGAACAGGGACATCATCGATATTCTGGAATGATTACATACCTGCATTCGTAATCAGCTGGTATTGTTCGAACATCTGGATCTCTGTTGGCTAATTTTCGTAATTAAAAACGATCAAAATCTAGTTCCAATCTCACCTCGGCGACAATCAGTGTCAAAAACCTGTAAAAATGTAGGAAAGTTAGAGGTATTGTTGACAGATTGAGATTACAATACGGACGTTCTTAAAAATACGAGGAGCTCGTGGCTAAGTAATAACAGCGGCACAGCTCGATCCATCAGGTGAAGCTACGCTTGCCGGGGTTGGTCTGTGGATGGGTGACCATCTTAACATACCGAGACTCATCCGTGCCTCGGAAAGCCGTTGGTCCCGGCTGTCATTCGTGGTTCTTTGACAGTCGTTACGGGTCGTCAGAAGCTCGAAAGTCTGACAACCAGTCTTACCAAGGGGTATCGTATTACCCAGTTACTGGGTTGTGGAGGTTAGATAGGCAGTCGCTCCATGTAAAATACGGTATGCAGCTGCATCTGTTTTAACTGGAAGCCGACCCTAACATAGTTGGGAAAAGGCTAGGCATATTGACGTTCTTAAAAATACGGGAACTACCCGCCTGATCTGCACCTCATAACCGAAATGCATATCTTATTGAATGATTATCATTTTTGGTATTCGCAGAAAAAATAATAAAAACCCACATTAAATCCAAAACTGGTTATAATAATAATAATAATAATAATCTTTATTACGATACACACAAGATTCATGATACACAAAAACAGATGTTACAAAAAGCATGGTACTCGTATAACTACATAAATCTACACAGATTATGTAACCCTGTCCCCTAAACTAGGTAGTCCTGTATCTTAGGAGACAGTGTTAGGCCATTCGAGGCGATCAGTCATGTAGGTATAGCAGCAGCCAGGGTGTTTAGCGCAAGGGTGGTTAAGTGATGCATTTGTGTGCCGGTGTGTAAATGTGTTTGAGTGTACTGTGTAAGTGAGTAATCATTAGTATGTGTAAGTGTATGAGTGGAGAGTATGGGAGTGAGTGCGTACCTCTAAGGGTGCGAGTGAGAGGGAGTGTGTGTGTATGCAGGGATAAGGGTTGGTAGATGAGTGAGTGATCGTGTGTTGAGTGTGAGTCGGATAGAGTAATGATTTTGAGATTATTCTATGAACGTAAGTAAAGACTCCGTGAAAGAGTAGTCTTTTTGCAGTAGCCATTCATTCAGTTTGATTTTCAGGTTGTGAAAGTTTAGGTCCATTATTTTTATTTTATTATTGATTTTCCTGTACAGATAGATACCAAGAATGAAAAATTGGTGCCGGGCGAAAGTGGTTCTGTGCTGGGTACTGGGTATGATTAAAGTGCGTTTGTTCCGGTCCGGAGGTGGGAGGTACTTATGTGTCCTTAGTATTGCCTTGAACACAAAGAGCTGCCGCACTGTTAACACTTTACAGTCAGCATAGAGTTCAGAAGTTGGGTATCTAAAAGGTTTTTTTATCATTACTTTTAGTATTGCTCTTTGTGCTCTTTCTATTTTAATAAGAAGGGTTTTAGCTGCTCCACCCCATGCTATTATACAGTACCCGAGAATAGATTGGCAGAGGGAGTAATAAATCATCTTCAGCGTTGTACCATCGGCAGAATCTCTGAGGGACTTGAAAATGTGGATAAGACGCATAGTTCTTGAGGCAAGGGTATCAATGTGCCTGTCCCACCTAAGTCCGCAATCGATCTGTACACCCAAGTACTTAACAGTGTCTGAACGGATCATGGTGGGACAGGCACAAGGTACCCTGCGGTCAGGACAGGAGTGGGCTACAAGGGTGAAATCTGATCCAGGGGTTCCACCACGTCTTAACCCGAAAGGAATGTAAGTGGTTTTATTTAGGTTTAGTGTTAGCAGGTTAGAGTTTAGCCATATCAGTATATCAGACATTGCAGCTTCCGCATTTGCCCTTACCATATCCCAAGTTGAGCCACGGACCACGATTGCAGTATCGTCAGCGTAGGCGTAAATATTGCAATTAGGAAGGTTCAATTGACACAGATCGTTGACGTAAATTTGGAATAGGGTTGGACCCAAAATGCTACCCTGGGGAACGCCGTAGGATATTATTTCCTCATCACTCCGATAAGTACCTATCTTGACGCACTGTTTGCGGTTTGTAAGGTAGCTCCGAAAGATATCCAGAGCAATACCCCTCACACCTATGCCTTCAAGTTTTGAGATGAGGTTGGGGACAGAGACTGTATCAAATGCCTTTGAAAGATCCAGAAAGATTCCGAGACATTTAGTATTACTGTCCAAGTTTGCAGCAACCGTTTTCGTGAGTTCCAGAACAGCATCTTCTGTTGATAGCCTTGGCCTGAAGCCGTACTGGTTGTCGGAGATAATATGGTATTTGTCAAGGAAGCGCCTTAGCTGGTTGTTTAGAATCCTTTCTAGGACCTTAGAAAGAGCTGGCAGTACCGAGATCGGCCTGTAGTTGGTGACACAGTTTCTGTCCCCACCCTTGTATATCGGGTGAATAATAGCCTTTTTAAAAGCGTCAGGGAATACGCCTGATTTGAGGGATAGGTTACACAGGAAAGTTATGGGTGGGACCAAAACATGTCGAGAACATTTCAACAACTGTGGCGACAGACCATCCCAGCCCACGGCACTCTTGTCGCGTAACTGGAGTATGAGAGACTCAACATCAGATTCAGAAACATCTAAAATACCAAGGGAGTTAACCTGTGAGGGTAGAGGACTATTACGGTATGGGTGGGAACCGTGTGTAACTGGCATGGTAGTAGCATGATGCTGTGCTGTGATTTTGTCAGCTAGGTCGCTTCCTATGGAACTAAAGAAGTGACAAACCTCGTTAATTGAAGACATGTAATCACCTTTCAATTCTAACAACTCGGTGGGACTTGTCTTCGGTTTATGTCTGTTTGTGATAGTGTTAATAGTTTGCCATAGTTTACGGGGACAGTTTTTGCCTTCTTGTAGCTCATTTGTTTCATAAGCAATTCTTAGTTTCCTAAGTAAATCATTGCAGAAGTTGCGGTATCGAGTGTAGGTAGTTTTTACGATTATGTTATTTGGAGAGTTATTGGCTTTTATATGCATTCTATCACGATTTTGTATACACTTTAACAGTCCAGGGGTGACCCAAGGTTTTATAACATGTTTTTTCCTAGGGACATTAACTTGAATTGAGTGTTTAGAGACGACAGAAGTAACAGTGTCGATAAATATGGATGTTGATGTGTTAACGTCGTCAGTCTTATACATTCCGGAAAAGTCTACATTTTCGAGATCAGCAACTATGGCTGCATAATTTAAGCGAGTGACTATGTGGGATGCTTTGTGCGGTGGGTTGTAGTTAGCAATATTCAAGAGAGTAGGTCTATGGTCTGTGATATGCGATTCCAGGATGAGAGAGGTAGATGGTAGGTTGGACTTAAGGAAGATATGGTCTAAACATCGATCTAATCGAGTAGCGATGAGATGGGTGGGCATTAGTCCGTGAGAGGCATTAAGTGAAAGGTATTCGAGCGTTCTGTCATTTCTGCTGGTAGGACTCAGGTCCAAGTTCATATCACCCATAAGAGCGATGTTAGAGTAGCGAGAGATACTGTTATATAGACTGTCCAGATTAGACAGAAAGGAGTTAAATTTACTATTAGAGCTAAGCGATGGTGAACGATATACTGCAACAACTGCCAATTCGTACTTACCTATTTCACATACTAGGCAGTTGCCTCCTTCAAATTCCGGTTCCCGCACAGAACTTTCCAAACCAAATCTGGTGTATATAATAATACCGTCATTTTGATTACAATTTGAGATGGTAGAGTGAGCCTGAAACCCGTCCAGGACAGGTAAACAGGTGACCTTATTGAGCCAGCATTCGGTGAGAATCACAACGTCATAAGTGAGCTTAGTTTGATTAATTAGAAGCTGGATATAGTCAAAGTTTTTACTGACACTGCGGATATTTAGATGAAGCAGATTAAAATTACCATGAGTTGATGGGACAACATATCGTGGACAGTGTTCAGGTAGGCAGTTGAAGGAGTTACCTAGACACGTAGATGCATCAATTTCTTGTATAATATCATTTATGTTCGCCATTTAGAGTTATGTATAAACCACAAGACAGGCAATTATAGAAAAAGGCTTGTGGATGGGGAGAGACGAACGGAGTTGGAGCCTTATAAATACATAGAACTAAGAGGATCCGACGTGGGAAAAGTGGTACGGTGTATATTAAGGGAAGTTTGTGTTTGTAGTGAGGTGAGGTAGTGTGGATGTGCACAGTATGTAGTCTAAAATTTATGTGTAATGTTGAGAGAATTGAGTTTAAGAAATATCGGAGAAAAACAAAAATGTCATGCGAGAGAAGGTAACATGAATTATACAGTCATTTAGACTCGAGACCCTGAAGAGACTGTTCAGAACCAATCAGAATATGCTTGTCCCCTTCCAGCTTCCTCAGGAAAATGTTCCCATTGGAAACCCAGCAGAATTTGTAAGCGTGCCTTGAAGCAAATTCCCGGGCTTGGTGGTAAAGTTTCCTTGCACTTAAAGGCAGCTGTTCGGCGATATAAATAGGTTGCGGCTTGCCTGGCATTCCGACGTGAGAGGTGTTTAGTTTCTGGTCTTTAGATCTGCCCTTGTTGAATGATCGCACTGCCGTTACGACAGTTTGCTTAGTACTTACAGCAACAAATTCGGCAATTATAGGGCGCGGGGAGTCAGTATTAGTGGATTTCCCGGATAGGCGGTACACGTCACGAATATTGGATTCACTGATGGGGGTTCCCAGAGCATCGCAGATCTTGATCACTGTACTTGAGAGACTGGCACTGGTTTCGGAGTCAGCAGTAGGCACATTACGGATTTCGACACCAGAAGAGCGTGATTTGAGCTGTTGGTCGATCATCTTTTTTTCTAGGTGGTCAATATGTCTTTGCTGGGCATCACGTGTTTTTTTTAGTTCATCTATCTCATTTTTCATGTCTTCAAACTTAGTGTTGAGGAAACTCATGGATTGAATAATCTCTTCGTTGGAATTCTGAATTGCGGCATTTGTTGCCTGAATAGCCAAATTTTGGGACTTTATTTCTGCAACGTCGGATATTAATTTGTTCATTAGGGCAGTCTGTTCCGCTAATGATTTCGAGATGCAGAGGTCCTGTTCATTCAGTTGGGGAGTATGGTGGCTAGAACCGTCTTGCTGCGAGTCAGCATTGCGCGGGCGTTTGCTACGGGTGGTGACAAATCCACGTATCGATGCAGCGGAGTTAATGTCAGGCTCTGATTGCGTAAGAGTGTGGCTCAGACTTACTGTCGGTGTTTTGGGCGGAGTGCGCTGCATATTCGACATTATGGATAATACAGTAGCTTAGTCCAAAGTCGATATTGGGTTGTATTAGTGGCAGTAGCGGCGTAGCCGATAGCTGGCTCGTAGCAGGTTCGTAGCGCGTAGCTCGTAGCACTGGTAAGCTCCGCCGTAGCACAGGCGATGACGTAAGCCGCTCACAGACAATAACGAAGTTTGGTGCGCACTGATACATGCACGGTGGCGCAGCGGAACACACGCCGACCGCTGAGGCAGATGACGCCGGTTCAGATCCACCAAATCACAGTCACTTTTGGGACGACAATTGAGAAGTCACCGGCACAACAATATCTATCCCGTTCTATGACCGCCCAGTGGGAGGTGACGACAGGTAAAAACACTTAAAGAGTGACAAGGAATCAAAAATCACAACTCACAGCCAATCACAGAATTTAGAGATAGGAACTCCTTATACAGTTCGACACACGTCCACTCTGAGCTGCGCACATCGGCCGAATGATCTACGATACGTTATGATTACCAGATATCAATTTTCGCCTATACCTTCATTGTTTTTAAACACAGATTAAAAACACCATACGTCCTGTCAACCGCGCGGGTTCAGAGCGTGTTGGTGGATGACACACCCTGTTCTATAATTTTTTAACATGACATGTTTCCTTGCGATGTTTTCACAGTTTTTAGAGTGAAGAGCAGAGTAGAGTAGAAGTGTTCATGAAACAAAATTGCATAATTGGAGACGAATCTTTGACTCCACCATCGCTCTAATTTAATATTACGAAAAACAACATTATTTTATTCCGCTTTTTTTTTAAATTCTATCAATTATAACTTAACCAAAACAAACCAAAAAAATCTAATCAAACTTAATCTGTCAATTATGACTTGCAGCCAACTAAATGCAAGTATTTCAATTCCATTCAAGATCTATGGAGTCTTTCTGAACTCATAATTGCATATCATAATAAAGCAAATGGAAGCACTTCAACAAACTAACAATGTTCTTAGTAAGCTCTTTGTACTCTTTTCAACAACACTGACTATCTCGCAATAAGGTATTGTCATTTTTCTTTCAGTCATTTTAAACCAAAAATATTGGTATTTTATCAAGAAAAATATCAGTACAAAAGTTAAAACCAACAGATGTTATGCCAGAGAATAATAAATATTAATGAATATTTTAAATGAACCATTGTAAAAAGAAACAAAGAAATTATGTATAAATAATATATGAATAAAGGATTACAAAAAAACACTGAAACCTACCAAATGTATGACAATTTCGAAACCGTCACGATATTTAGCTTAACATCCATATTTATATTACAGCGACATGTGAAATGCGAAACGACCGACATTTACACCGACGCTACGGAAGCCACGACGCGGAACTAGAATATTAATAATGAATTGCAATTATGACACTGAATTTGATGTTGTAACCGTTTTAGGCGTAAAAACGGCTTTTGGAAAGTTTCCAAATACTTTTTTTACATCTAAAACGAAATATTCGATGTTATGATACAAATTATTGCATTTCATAACCAATATTTTAGTTCACTAGTTAGCCATATTTCATATTTCCATACAGTAATATCGCCGAATTAATCAAAACAGCAAAATATTTGACATATATTTGCGGAGTTGCTCACTTTCAGAATGCACGTTCTTAAAACCGGGGGTATAAAAAACGAACAATTTTTGATTTTACCCAAAACAAAACACGTGAATAAAAAGAAAGAAAGAAAAATATTTTAAATATAAAGTTTGAAGTGTCTCATAGGCTTTGATTACTCATTTCGCTTTTTAGAATTTTATAAAGGAGTGCCAGTTAGGGATGAAGAGTTCTTGAGGCGACACTGCAAATCATAAGGTAGAACGCACTCAAGCTACATAAATGAAGCGACGATCTTCGCAGTATTAATGGTAGGATAAAAGTATTTGAGGACCGAGTTAAATGAGGTGCGATTGAAAAGGCTGATATAAAGCAATAGACGGCTATGGGATGACGACTGGTTGCTGCATTCGAAACATTTAAAGATTATACTAACATTGACGTTAAAGATTTCGGTATAAGTACCCCGACACGGTCATTTATACCAAGAGGCACTTTTAGTCAGACGCATTGAAGCGGGAGAACAAGTTTACTCGCATTCACGAACTGAGCTAGATCGGACATGATGTCATTATTCGAACATGATTACTAGATTCAAGACTGATAGCCGTGACAGTGTATTAAAGACTTTGATTGGCATCTTCTTATACTAGACATTACAAGAAGTGCTGCTGGAAAATACACCATTTCTTATCAATGGATTCGAAAACCATAAAATGAAACCATATTATCGAGTTCACAATTAAAACTACATGGTAAAGCCACCATTGACGGTGAGATGTCGGTGTAAGTACGCCGCCGACACCACACTTTTATTCAGTCGCATTGAAGCGGAGAACAAGTTTACTCGCGTTAACAAGCTGCGTTAGATCGGACGTGATTCCGCGCACGCCAACTGATTTATTTGTGTTCCACTTGGGCTTCATTTCGTTAGCGCCCGACCCCCTTTTTTCAGGTTATGTTATTGCTTACGTTTTGTTTTATAGTGTATGTTAGTTTTCATTTTTGTTTGATTGAGTGGGGAAGTTATTTTTATGTTTATTTTTAACAATGCCGCCTACTGCTGGCATTGTTATGTTCATTCTTATTTCTTTTTGTTTTTTACAGTTCTACAGTTATTTGTAAACTTCTGGCTCTTTATAATTGCGACTATTATTTTAGTGCTTCTGTAGCTGTAGTTATCTAAACGTACCTACTTATTTTGTATGTATATGCTTAGATACGTAAATAAAGTTAAATTTACTAGACACTCTAATATAACTTGGCCTAACATGTAAAGCTACCCATATCCACATAATTACAAATACATTTAAGCCATATACCATCTATTCGTGACCCAATTTATTCATCTCATTTTATTGTTCGGCTTATCGTTTTCGATCTCCTGTAATTCCGCCCAGTATTAGGTTACTGACTAAGGTCAGAAAGTAAGTAAGGGCTTCTTAAGGTGGAAATGTAGAACATTATCGTTTATTCCCAGTCCCCTGGAAAATTTCATTTCTTCCAGTCCGATGTACATATACGTATATTCTTGCTTTATTTGCGTGATATTTATGAGAAGAGAATAAAAATATTCCATTATGTTGTCATTTTCTTTTATCTATGTCTAGTACCTAGGCCAATTTCTTCTAGAAGAACGAACAATATTTTGTTCGTAACTATGTACTTAGACAATTCGTCCTTATTGACTTTTTTAGTTTCTGCTTTGCTCTATCTCTATTCGACTTTATTTTCTATATATTCTTGGCACCGCACCGATTCTTGAAACTGTTTTATACGAGGACCAACTTTAGCTAGCATTTTTATACTAGTAAAACTAACTGGTTTAGGTACATGAGGGTTGGTTCTACTTTTACAATCATTTGCAGATGGTTAGGTCTTTTCTCCTTTAAAGTGAACGAATTCCGGAATTTTAATTAATTCAAAAGTCATATCCTTGTTACCCAAAAAAGTGTCCCAAAATACCCAAAAAACATTCATAATGCTCTTTCAAACCATTTATGAACGGCTATAATAAAAACCATATGAAGGATATGTGAGATTTCATAAATCGTTACTACCATTGTAGTCTGTTTCAACTGAATCGCTTATGATAAATGTATTGCGATCCTCTAGGACAATAGATGCTTTGTGGTTATGATTAATGACAGTTTTAAAAAGCCCGATTTGGGTCCACCTCTAAATGGCAATAAAAAAATATGTCCCCGCCAGATTTCTTTCTGCCGGACTGATAACAGATTGCGCTTGTGGACTGATTAATTGATATAAATCGTGTGGTTTTAAAATGTGTGGGGAATGGTCGGTGTTTCGAAAGACTGGATCGTGCGGTACTTATTTTGTTTTACATGGTGATACTCGTACTGCGTTATATACTCGTGTAATTAACTGTCGTTGGTATTCAGTATCGCTTTATTGCTACGCTGAGGCTTCTCAATATTTTATTTTTGATTGAGTTATTTCGTGAAAAGGGACGGAAGTGTGTAAAAGCCTTTTACACACTTCCGTCCCTTTTACTAAAAGAAAGCCGGGGAAGCGCGCGCTATTTGATTTGACCAAAGATCGCGCACGGTGCTTGAGTTGGCCGTCTGATGGTACCTACCAACCCATTTCTCGATAGGTTGGTACTCCCAGCCAAGATATCAGATGTTATACATCTTATGCAACTACTGTAAGGCTTGCCCGTTTTTTTTTAGGGCATTGTTCTGATACGTGATTGATCGGTGATCAAAATAGCGTTATTACAAACACAACAATTCTGAAGCTTCAGAAAATCTTCCTGAATTTAATTACAAAACGGCCTCATTACGTCGTAATTAAAAAATCATTAAAGCATCTGGGATTTCATAGGTGTTATTGCAAAAGATATCTGCATCCAATAAAATATAGTGAAGATAATATAGGGAGCTACAAAGCAACCCCGTTTAAATTCTCTGACAGAAGTAGTTTATGTCTGACACGGTACAATTAAGTCATTGTAAAACGTTCTACTTGAGCAGCACACGGCGGCAAACGGCCTTGAACTTATAACCGTGACCTTCAATGACGCTAAGTTAAATTCAACCTTAAGAGTAAAGTGATATGGTACAAAATTAGATTGTGAGGAAGTGTTCCTTTTTGTATATGTATTTCTGTTCATGTTTGCATGTTAATGTTCTAAGAAAATTTATGACAGAAACTAAAAACTAACCCTAGATCTCATTTTGATATCTAGTTGTTGAAGTTTGTCTTGTAAGTTACATCATGTTTTTTATTCTTTCCTAGCTTGTAGCACTGTATTTAGTGGCGTCTACTCACGCTAGTTTGTGAAAATATTGATATAATGTGGTTTTCTTTAATAATGTATTAAAAAACGGACCTGAATAAACAAGTAATGATAGTAACTTAAGAAATGATTTTATAACTTCTCAAAATCTAATACTTTTTTCAAGACAATGCTAAAACCTCCACTGATGTAGTCCTTAAATTACAATAGATACTAATGCGCTATGATTGTTTCCCCTCCTTTTTATATACCTACATATTAATATTTTTATTAAATTCCTAGCTGCCCGCCCCGGTTTCGCACTGGTAGCACTATGTACTTATCTACGGCTCACCTACCTACCTATCTACCTACCCTACCTACCCTACCTACCCTACCTACCCTACCTACCCTACCTACCTACCTACATACCTACCAACCTACCCTACTCTGGTAAATTCACATTCATCAAATGCGTTAACTGTCCAATGCGCGAAGTTAAAATAGTGGTTAAGTTTTCTGAAATTTTCCATTTTTCTGCGTAATTTTCTTAATTTTTCTTTCCGTCACATTCTTCTCCTTACAATAACAAACATTACAAAAAAAGAATTAGCGAAATTGGTCCAGCCGTTCACGCATGATGCCGTGACCAAGGGAAATAGGGATTCATTTATATATATATATATATATATATAGATGTAAATATTATCTTGGAAATGTAAAAAATGGTTTTGTAACAACTAAAATAATATACTGAGGAATGATGTGATAAGGCAAAGTTACGGTTTAAAAGATGATGTAGAGACAAAAATTGAAAAACGTATGCTGAAATTACTTGTTCACGTAGAGGGGACGAATGGAAGGCGACTAACAATCCGGAGATGTGAGTGGAAACACCGGGAAAGACGTATAGTGACATTATTGTTGATGTTCTTCACAAAGGTCAGGTGCGTAGTGATCGCAACCAGCGTGCGTGTATGGCCAGATTTACGAACGTAAACGGAGCAAAAGGAGTATGTAAGGATTGTAGCCGGTAGCGTTTATTTATTTATTTATATATACTTTATTGTACACCAGATTATACATTACATAAAGAAAAAGTAATACACTATAAAATATACAATGGGCGGCCTTATCGCTTACTGCGATCTCTTCCAGGCAACCTTGGAATGAACAGTGATTTTCTGGACATAAAATGGGGTTGTCTTCGGTGCAAATAAAAGGTATACAAGTACAATATACTATAATAGATACACAGATAAATGCTATATAATAGATACACAGATAAATGCTATATAATAGATACATACATACTAACTATATAAGCAACGAAAATAAATGACGAATATTATTACAGCTAACGATAAGAACAAAATTACCGGCGTATTTGGCGTTCTGTAGTGTGTAATATGCACGTATGTAATGAAGTTCCACTCATAGCCCAGTCAAAGGCGAAACATCTTTAGCCTTATTTATGAACACAAGTTTTACATAAATAAAAAATTTGTACGTTTCGGTTATGGTATGGGCATATTTATGTATGGTCCTGTGTCGTCTAAAATAAATGGGTTTTTTTTATTTGCCTGCGCCTGTCTCACTATTGGGCTAAGGCCTCCCTACACTCATTTAATCTTTCGCGAACCCACGCGTCCTCCTTCCAGTTTTGACAGAATCTATCCAGCTCGTCCCGCCATCTCCTACGTGGTCTGCCGCGACCCCACTTCACTGTTTCAGGCACCAGTTCTGTGCTATTTGGGCCCACAGTTTGTCCGGCATTCGGCAGAAATGTCCTGCTCAGTACCATTTAAGCTGGGCAGCCTTTTGAGCCACGTCAGCTATTCTTGATTTGAAATAAATTATTGTTATTATTTTAAACCATCACAGCCGTCCATCAAATCTAAAAGAAAAACTGTTCTGTAACTCCCACTAAAACACCAGTCAGTTCATTGATTGAACGGCCCATTGTAGAAGTTTCTGAAGACCGACTGGACAAAGTTTTTAGATGGCCCAACGTGGCTCAACGTGGCCCAACGACGCGGCGACGAGACGGAGAATTAACGGTAGGAAATTTTATTATTTACTTACCCACTTTGAAAGTAAGCTAAAATACTTTTAGCTATAGTGGGGACTTCAGGAAGGATTTCATTCTGTTTATTGTTTCTGGACTTTGTTTTGCCAGGCCGTACTATTTTTGAACATTTCACGCGTCTTTTGTTCAAGGCGGAAAAATTTCATTCTGCGTAGTTACTACAAAAAAACATGGAGCAGTTAAACTTTCCTTCTCATGTTGAATTGTACGAATTCTCATTGTATCTTTTGTGAAGAATCTAGAATTTAAAAGGTCATACCATTATAAGTTTACCTTGTACAAGTAGGCAAACATCGTTTAAACAAAATATGACTTTAATTGATTCCTTTATTTAAGAGTACCTACTTACTAACATTACAGTATTACAATTTATTATCGTTCCGAATAATAGGAACACGTTGCATTAAATATTCAAATAAATCTCTCACAAAGTTAAATGTATGCCATTGTGCTGGAGTACCGAAGTCACCTCCCGAAGGAGAAAGTTCCAAAGTTGGATTCGCACTTTCGATAATCCATCGGTAGTTCGTGTAATAGCCGCTGTGAAATTGATTTAGTTCAACTAGGCAAGAAAATCTTAAAGTCAGATATTCTCATAATTATTCCTGTCTTGAAACAATATCCGCTAGTTATTCCAGACCTTTCTGAAAGAATATTTTCTTTTCATAATTCTCAAGCAAAAAGTTCTTACACTACTCACAAAGTTTTTCTGTCATATCTATTTAAAATCTTACCCTTACTCTGTTTATTTACGTTCATTCCATCCAACAAAGTGAAACATTTTGACTTTTCTAGCAAAAAACATTTATCTGACATATTAAGGTTAAAAACTTAAAAGCAGACAGCGAATTAATTTTGCTAAAAGAATTACGCAGAAAAGCTTACCTCGATTTACGAAAATGAGCTCAGAATTTTAAGATCCACGATACACATAACTACTGAGATTTTCTTGTTCATTTACATAAGCTTGCGTAATAATCGGATTGCAATGTAAAAGATAAAATATCTAAATCCACTCCCAGAAATCCAGCCTCACGTTTATCCGACTGACGGAACCCATAAAAAGAGGGTTCTGAACAATTATTTTTACATCAGCACCGGAACCATTCCGGACACGATAAAGAATCTCCCGGAAAAAGATATTTATTCCACCAAGCTAACGTGTTCCTCAACAGAGTTTTCGGGGATGTATTTTGGACTTTAGCTGTCCAGAAATAAGGTTTTGTATCTGTTAAAGTCCACGTTAAATGTAACATTGTTGTGGAATGTTAGGAACTTTCGGGTGTGAGCGCAATAAAACACCTTAAATCGAAGCGCGAAATCACTGACTAATTGTTAGTCTTGTTCCGATAAAATTAACTACTTTCGTGCGAAAGGTTAGTGAAGTTTCGAACTAGGTGTCGAGTTTTAGTGGTGTTTGCGTCAGCGAACGTTTAGCGGTCAGGTGGAAAGTTCTAGAAGTTTTTTGAGGCCGTCTCTTGTTTCTGCGTCCCTCAGTTGCTAAACAAGTTAGATTGAATTATTGGACACCTGTCTAATATTAAGTTTTGTCGTAAGCCATTTTAATCAAGGACTTATCTAAAATTAGATTCTATTCAGTGAACCGATTTATAGATACCTTTACTAAAATAGTGCTAGGTATCATCGGTATTGATAATGAAGTCAAAGATTCTAATAAAAGGGTTGAACATTCAGTCTGAATACCTGTTATCATCTTGGTCAGTCAAGACCATTTCGTCTCGAAAGACAGACCAATCTGAATTTACACAAACCGAACAGACCACATAAAGTAAAGCATACCAAAGACATGAAACGCCTACATACATATTCAAAGCCAGTACTATCGCACAAAACAGCTTTCAACAAAGACATTGGTGTCATACTTGCCATTGATTTATGAAATTGTGTGGCACTGGCCGTCAGTCACTCCAATTATGTGAGAGCATACCGTGGGCAATACATCAATCTTATAGACAAGGGAACAAACACTGCTCACGGTGATATTGCATGCATTAATGCGCTCGGAGATAGTGGTGTTATGCGAAAAGTTAAATGAGTATAGTTTATTGGTTGTGGAACTCTTCGGTGGATCGTTAACATAATGCTTGTTTATGTTGTCGATCGTGCAGTTCTGTTTAGTGTTAGTCTTTTGGTATTGTGAATGCATTTTTAAGCCCTGTTGTACTCGTAATTTTCAGGAGTTTTTTGTAAAACTTTTCTTAGTTATAAGGTTGTTTTGAATTCCTGGGTACATTAATTTTACTTTTGTTATTTGGGAACTACTAAATAGTTCCCAAATACTTGTATTTTGTCCATATCACTTACTCAAGGAACGTTTTACGTTGTTATTTTCTGTAATGGATTCAACTTTAAAATTTTTATCAAAAACGGATTCGATTCTGATTCTTTATTCATACATAAACTTTTGGTTATATTAGGATGCCATGGAGGTAGAAAGAGACCACAGAATACCATATGCTGCGATTCTGATATACACTTTTTGCTTTATCCACGTTTTCTGATTGTTATTTCAATCACAATAACAATCTAAAACCATTTCTAAATCCGGTTCACCTGCAGTGACTTCTGCAGTGAAAATCGAACAAAATAATGAGAACAATATTTTCTAGGGCGTTCGCTGCAAAATTATCGGGCTCAGTTCGCGGGCGAAGTGTGATATTACCAGTTAGGGGCGGTTCGAACCGATTACAGCGACAAGTGCACGCGCACCAACCGTATCACGCTATTATGAAATATTATGATTATTATGTACCAGTGACTTGTGTTATGTATTTTTAGGAGCTTCTAATTGTTGATTCGTGATTTTGAAATGTAGGTTCGCGTTTTTGGAAAATTATGCAAGGATTTAATGTGTGAATGATGGCAACTTTTTTAATGTTTCGAAGGTAGGGCATTGTGCTGGTTGCCGAGAGTGGCTTAGAGGTCCAGAGCAGATTGGAGGTGTGGTGGGAAAGACTGGAGACCACAGAAATGAGTATATGAGTGAGGGAAGTTTAAAAGTGGCGCCAGTGACAGAAAAGTTGAAAGGAAATCGTTTGGCCTGGTATGGGCATGTGATGAAGAGAGAGGAAGCGTATGTGACTAAAAGAGTGACGAATATAAATGTTGATGGATAGAGCGGGAGACGAAGGCCAAAAAAAAGATAAATGGATTGTGTGAGGAATAATATGAAAGAGAAGGGTAGTGAATCGATAGCGTGGAGGATCGAGTGAACGATAGCGTGACGGTTGACAGGGGAGAGTGGAAAAACAAAACGTGTTGCGCCGACCCCAAGTCACATGGAACAAGGACGGGAACATGATGATGAGGACTGTAGGTAAGTACTCCTTTCTTGTGTTCTATCGTCGATGACGTCTTTTGCGGGAGTACAATTATATTTTATTTAGATGCTTCGTATTCTGATTTTTTTGGGTTCCGTACCTCAAAAAGAAAAACGGAACCCTTATAGGATCACTCGTGTGTCTGTCTGTCTGTATGGCTGTCCGTTTGTCACAGCCAATTTGCTCCGAATCTAATAGACCGATTAAGTTGAAATTTGGTACACATAATATGTATTTCTGTGACCCAAACACGGACGTGTAACGTAAATAAATTAATTTTGAATATGGGGGTTACTTTTGGGGGGCAAATAACAAAATAAAAATAAAACGTTTTGCATACCGAACCGTGTGATATATCAAATGAAAGGGGTTGTTGCGAGGATCTCAAATATTTTTTTTTAATAGTTTAATACAAAATAATTTTAAAGATATTTAAGATAATTTACCATTCCCCCTTATCTCCGAAACTACTGGGCCTAAAATTTAAAAAAAAATACTGAGTAGGGTCTTTTACTCATAGATTACAAGAAAACCTATAAGAAGTCTACGGTCTTAAAATAACATAGTAAATCTCTCAATATTGTGCGTACAAACTTACATTTGCAGTTGGAATATATGGGACAACATGTTTTCCAACTACAATGATAAGTTTGTTCTTGGGATTAATTCATCCCAACTTTGGAACCCTTCATTGTGCGTGTTCCGACACGCACTTGGCCAGTTTTTAGCTGAGGGTTTTTTTAAATCTATTCTGTTCTAGTTTGTAAACATGCCGCTGTATTTACATTTTCTCTGAGTGTTTCAGTTTTTAATAACCCCCCTTTCCCTGAAACCCGAGTGCACTTCAATTTCTCTTAAAATGTGAATTTTATACGCTATTGGACTTCGTACTGTTGATTGCCAACCGATTAATATTTGAGTGGATAAAGTATTATCTGACGAAAATCAACGAAATAATGAATGTAATCCTCATTGTAACAGTTTAATCTTATTTTAATACAACCCACGGAACTTCCGATCTCCCCAGGTACATTTAATGAAATTAATATCATTACGTGTAAAACTTCATTTACATAATGAAAACACAGTTTCGCAGAAATGTTAATATTTTTATATTAAATGTAGGAATTATGGTTTGTGAAATATGAATGTTGAGGTGTAGTTATATTATTCATTTGTTTAAAAGTGAGATCAATAATGACCTATTTTACACTTAAGGCTGCAGTAATATATAAATGGTGCAGAGCTATTCTGTCTTATCTTTTAATGAGCATGCACTTAATAACAATTAATAATATCTGGCCACTTATATACTTGCGGCCTGACCGGGCGAATTGACAAACTGCCGATTTGGGAAGTCTGTCAATTCGATTCTGAAAAGAATTCTTCTAAATGAGATCTCATCCAATCTGAATAACAGCATAGTATGGTGGAATTATGCTCGAAATTAAAATAATGTTTTATTCGATTCGTGCTTAGCAGGCATCTTCAGTATTTTGTAGAAAAAATTATGACAAAGCAACAACTGCGCATTGATGAAATGCCTAGTGTAAGAAAGGAGTTCATCTATTTTTTCAACTAGAAGAAACCGTGAAGATTATTCTACGTTTACTTAGATAATCAATATAAAATCTTTATTTTATCTGTCTAAAAGCCGCTTTTTACATCGGCTGTGCCATCATATTATACGGTGTGATTGGATCAGACGTATGACGGTAATGTATGAAAATATTTAATCTAATGCTCCGTAGTTTTTGTTTGCTTAGGACCGTAGGCGCTGTAGTAGAACATAATTGTTTATGTACGCCTAATTCAATTTGTTATAATAACATTGTGTTTTCATTCCGTGATTAATTTTTGTACAAGTTATTTTTTTAGTTGATTTTTACGTATATAAAAAAAACGGAATTCCTGTTGCTATGAATATTTTTATCGAGTTCTTTTTACATTCATTATTTTTATATTAAAATTTAATTTAAATATCGAATTGGAATACGAATATCTGGAATCCCTTCACTCAAACCCATGATATTTCAGTATTTTATTTCAATTTCCGTTTAAAAGGAAATATCAAAAACAAAATCAATAAAAATAATTGGGAACCCGATACTCTTTGTACTTGATAGGCTTGCGAATGCTCTAATTGTGCATTTTTGCGATCTGTAAACCCGATACATTATCGATACACGTGCGTATCTGTGGCAACACAAGTTCGCTACATGTGCCTCGCTGTAGCAACACTTAGAGGCTGCGTAAACTGTGCGTCTTGTCGCTACGTGGTCGGCAATCTCATTCGTCAACAGAGCCAAATATCAATACTATAACGACTAAGATTTCTTATGAGAGCCAATTCTTTCTGTATGTTCAAACTGTCTCGATACACTTTTCTTAATCCTTAAAACTCCCATCCTCTTTCACTCCACAATGCTTCCTAAAATTAACTTGTCAAGAAGTAGGATGCCTTCATCCTCATCATCATAACCGCTGATAATAATATGATGAAGACAAGTTCCCCTTGAAAAACTGAAAGGTAAAGTAAGTGATTAATTTTCGATGTCCTGTTAATTTTTGGTGGAAATACTTAGGAAATAAATCTTTGAAATATAGTTATCTTGCTTAGTGACCGAAATCCCGACCCCCTCGCGTATCTACGCTTACTCATCGGCATTTGAACAGAGCCGCACTTTATAGGCCAAAGAGCCGCATGCGGCTCGCGAGCCGAAGTTTGCCGACCACTGGTCTAGACAATGCCACGACGACGACAATTCGAAAACATCGACATCGACCGTATCCACGTTGAGATTCGAAATACAAACATACGTTCACCTTATCCACCGCTCACAGCAAGACTGCATACCTGTCGCATGCGACTGTCATTGGGTGTTCGCGTGCACCATGCGTCTAGTCGCTGTGACATGCAGCGAAAGCGTACGACTCCCCTGCCTAACCTGTCGTCGCGACTCTGCAACTCGACGTCGAGTGTGCGGAGCTTTGATCAAAATATATGAAAATTGTCGGCCGCAACCGCGTTGCGTGTATGCGTCGCAGTCGCATAGTGTGCGACAGTGCGAGGCAACTTAGGTAATGACGTCATATCTTAGTTGGTATTAATGTGTTCATCCTTCATCGGTCCCGCGGCATGGACATTGTGTCTGAGTGTCACTTCTGACTGTTACAGATAGCTGTTGCAATATTGTTCTGTTAACAGGAGTCTCGCACATATAATGTGCTCAGCGACACGACGCCGCCGCTCCGTCGCCGCGCCGTCTCCGCTTGATTATGCCATATCACTTATTAAGCGCGTGCATTTCTGCAATCGGCCGGCGATGGAATAAAAAAAACAGTTCAAACAATACTAGCGGTGTGGTGGCGGCACGGCGACGGCGTCATGTCGCTGAGCACTTAAGACTCACACTATGATTTGTTTAAATCGTAGGGCTTCCAAGTAATAAGAATTATTATTAGCCCGTATTTTGCCACTGCAGAGCACAGGCCGCCCTTTTCTTTTTCCTGTCAACTCGATCCTGAGCCAATATGTACCAATCCCTCCTATAAACGTCAACACATCTACGCCTGGGTGTTCCGCGATGCCATTGGACGTTTCCAGGAACCCTTGTTATGGTGATTTTAGCCCACAATGCATCCGACATTGTGCAAACTTGTCCGGCCCAGTCCCACTTGAGCTTGGCTGCTTTTTGGGTGACGTCAGCGATTTGTCTTAGAGCGCAGTATAGTGTTCCGTATCCGGCCGGTAAGTATTAATATTAGTTAAAGTTATCTATCAATTTGACTTTTAGGAATCAAAATAATCGGACGTGTATAATTTTATTATGAAATCCTACTATATATACAACCTTAGTTTTTGTTTACACTAAATCTCTTAAGGGGTCATTATTATGAACAACTTTCACAATGGGACCAACGCTGAAATTTCGAGATATACGAACATAAATGCAGCGAACAGCTGATTTTTTTTCGCGTGTCGATCCCATAGTGAAAGTTATTCATAATGATGAGTACAATGACCCCTTAAGAGGTTTAGGTAAACAAAAACTAAGGTTGTATATCATATTATATTATAATTATTATTTAATGTGAAAGTTTGTATGTTTGTGTGTTTGGATGTTTGTTACTCAATCACGCAAAAATGGCCCAACGAATTTGGATTTTAATTTACCACACAGATAGTTTATAACTTGGATGAACTTAAAAGATACTTTTTATCCCGATAGTACGTTCCCATGGGATAATATCCGACCGCCACGCGGAGCGAAAACCGCGGGCGAAAGTTAGTTAAAAATAATACTGAATCTCACAAATTCAATCAACCGATTCAATTAGGTTGTTCAAATGATTTTTACATGGCATTAAGTTTCTTTTTTATGTTCAACTTATCTTTCATTGCCACGCCACGTTCAGATTTCACGCCTAATTTAACTTAAAAAACTGTTCGATACATAAAAGCAAATATCGAACATAAACAATTTTTTTGTTTTAAATGTTCAAAGCAAACTCGAGCACGCTTAGACCCTCTGGCCACCCAGAACTCGGATACTTGGAAGTTAGGGCCTCAATTCACCCGCAGGGCACCTCAAACTAATAAAGGAAACATTTAATTAATCTAATTCAAAGTTTGGTCAGTCGTAAAGTTATTAAATCAAAAGGTCAGGACTTGAAGAACATGAGATTAGCCTTCTGCACAAGTTTACTAGTTCCACACATATTGGGAAGGGTGACCATGTACTGTTCAAGGAATACCTTTAATTTTATTTCAATTTAATTTTGTGTGCTATATGTGTGTCATTGAAGTCTTGTGATGTCCTGGTTCTTAAGAGCGATCATTCTGAAAGTGGGCAACGTCGCAAATAGATGTCAAATATTTCACTGTTTTGATTAATTTGGCAATATTACTGTATGGAAATATGAAACGTGGCTAACTAGCGAACTAGAATATTGATTATGAAATGCAATAATTAATATCGTAACACCGAATATTTAGTTTTAAATGTTAATAAAAGTATTTGGAAACTTTCGAAATGCCTTTTTTACAACTAAAACGGGCACAACATCAAATTCAATGTTATAATTTCAATTCATTATTATAGTTCGCTACTTAGCCACATTTCTTATTTCCGTATAATAATATTGCCAAGTTAATCAAAACAGGTAAATTTTTGACAGTTATTTGCGACGTTGCCAACTTTTAGGATAAACGCTCATAAATCCTACCAGCCTGTTCCCGTACAGAGAAGGCACGAGCATTGATCAGCACGCTTGCTCAAGACGGGTTGGTGATTTCAGACTTATATTAACTATAAGTCCAGGTTTCCTCACGGTGTTTTCATTCCCCGATGTCAGTAATGTCCAAGATAAACTCAGAAAGTGCATATGAATTGAAAAAGTCACATTGGTACTTGCTCGGATTTGAACCCACAACCTCGTGCATGAGAGTCCGAGGCCTTAAACATTGGGCCATCACGATATTGACTGCTGGGGAGTTTGTTGCGCCACTTCTTCTTCCCAGCTAACGCACTAGGAAGTGGTGAAGGGTGGGCGTTTTGGGGGACTGTCTTATGTAATTTTGACGTTCGAAAAGTGCTAATTCACAGCCTAGTTTGAATAAATGACTTTTGAATTTGAACATCACACACACACAAACGCTCTTAAGAAATATTTTATCTTAACTACCTAATCAACCTTACACAATACCTAATAATTTAATTAAATTAAACCCTTCTTTCTTCTCCTACTTTGCTGACCCCGACGGGGTTCACATTGAGTTCACATTGTAAAATGTAATAAATATATTGAGAATTTCATGTCCATTTTCACACATCCTGAAATTTAAGCTAACGCAACTCAAGCCCCCAAGATACAAGCGCTGCCTAGTTTCGGGACCACTGGCGGCATCTACATCGCCACATGCGAACTACCTGCCTGCCAGACATAACAACCGCCTGGTCGGAGGATCCTCCCTTTTCTACGGTGGATGAGAGAACTTTGCACCCTGTTCCTCATACCCCTAAAGTTTAAATAACTATATTAAATATTCTAGTTACAGTAAGCATATAATATTTTTTATTTTTTTATTTATCATTTAACAATGGACCAATAAAATTATTCTTATTCTATTGAGTGAAACGCGAGGCCTCATTATATCGCCGTCCATTCGGGCGCTTATAACTTATCCAACGTGTTTTTTAAATTAATTTTTATTAATAATGAAAGGTATTAATTATTAAGGTATACGTTCGGTATCGTAGGGAACGTTATCAATAGTACAACTAGTGATTATAATCAAGTTTGGATTAGGGGCACGAGGGCGCGAATCTTGCCTCTCCCTCACGCGTTCCGCCTCCTCCTTCACGAGCATTACTGCTTCGCAGAAGGAAGTGACGGCCTCCCATGCATTCTCACTCCGAACCATGGCCTGAACCAGGGCCGGACGCAAGAGATCGTCGCCGCCGATCGCCTCTATGAGGACACGGCGGTGCCCCGCCCAAGCCGGGCAGACCTCCACCGTATGCTCCACCGTGTCATCCGTGCGATCCACACAGTGGTGACACCCGGGCGTTTCCTCCCGCTTTATCCTGAACAGGAACCTCCCGAAACAACCAAGTCCGGTGAGGTAAGGAAAGGTTTTAGTAGACCATTTTCTTACGTTCGGTATCGTAGGGAACGTTATCAATGGGTACAACTAGTGATTATAATCAAGTTCGGAACAGCCCTTCCTTTCTCTTTGCACTGTAGTACCTATCAATAAAGTGATATGGTTCTCCAGATCGTATTTCAGCCATGGCGGCCAATCTCAATGGAGACCAGCCTATGGCGCGGGAAGATATTATAGTGCACAACTGTGTGCGCAGACACAGGTGCACTCTCTCTCTTCCCTCACTCTCATAGTCCGATGGGACGACAATCCGACACGACTGGAGAGAGATCAGGCATAGGGCCTTTTTTTTTTTTTTGAGGGTGGGAAATTATCAAATAACTTCTCCCGCTCTGGGTGGAGTGGGAGGGCGTGTCAGACTTTTACTGACTAAAACCCACCCGTTTTCCTTCCGTTGCCTGTGTGCCGAGGTCGCGATATCCCTTTCAGACAAACCCGCAACCCCGGCAGGCATTGGCCCTTCCGGACCCCGTCAAGGACCGACGGCCTAACATGCTTTCCCTTTCCGAGGCACGGGGTTATCACACCGCCAACTTCCAAACTCCGGGCTGTTATTAAGAAATTTATAAAGGAAAAACCCAATAACACTTTGCCCGACCCGGGAATTGAATCCAGGACCCCATGTTCAGCAGTCGCGCTTGCGACTACGAGACCAAAAGGGTAGGCAAAAAAATAAAATAAGTTAAAGTGATACATACGATATCATAATGTAAGTTAATAGGCACCTTAAGCCAGCAAGTACCTAGTTGTTCTGAGATGACTAAATTCGTGATTTTTTTTCCCCATTTTTTTTTCTATCAAACTTGAAAATTACAGTAAATCTTCTTCTGCCAACCAATTCCATGGACACAGTAACAAAACAGCAAGTCACACGTAGGGTCTACATGAAGGAGTATTAAATTCGGTTAATGCCCGGACAAATCGCACAAGTTTACAAGTGGGGTCCAAGAGACCCTAGCAATAGCACAAATTGTTACCAACTCACGACACTAGAGGGTTAAATGGACTCCGTGTTTTGATTCGGACGATTTATGGTGTTGTAGTAGGTACCTATATTAAATATTGCCTTAAGGTGCAGATTTACTGACATTATTTAATTATACTTATCAAAATTCTGCTGAATAAAAATAAAATATCAATTGCCGTGCAATAGTCTCGCAAAAACTCGAAAACGGCTCCACCTATTTGAATAATTATGTTTTTGTTTTGTTCGCTTCAATATTTAGGAAAAATACCACCCCTGTATTGAGGCGAACTTAAAAATAAAATTGAAAACCTAAAGGAACAGCCGAAAAATCGAAATTTAAATTTTGGTAAGACAACGTCTGGCGGCTCAGCTCACAACTAATAATAAAATTTTAATTTAGCATTCATAAATAATTGTGTAGAAAAATGGTGATACTTCATTATTATTTGCGGTAAATCATCTCTGAGGGAGAAATAGTCATTGAAGAAAAAAGTTACTTGCAGTACCTTACAGTAGTTACTTGTAACTACTGTAAGGTACAAGAGAAAAAGTTACTTGCAGTACCTTACAGTAGTTATTTGTAACTACAAGTCACTACTGTAAGGTACAAGAGAAAAAGTTACTTGCAGTACCTTACAGTAGTTACTTGTAACTACAAGTCACTACTGTAAGGTACAAGAGAAAAAGTTACTTGCAACTAAGTAACTTTGACTTGTACTGCAAGTAACTTTTTTCTTCAATCACTATTTCTGTTCCTGTGTGCTATTATTAATGATAGATACTAAACAATGCCGGCGCAAAATTTTCTTTGAAGTCGATTTTCATCTCGACTCTCGACAGAATATCAACAAATCATTTTATAATATTTCCTTACTTTGCGCAATTTTCTGTCTATTCTCGGAGAGAGTAACATGGATATTTAATTAAATATTTGACGATGAAAATAGCTTCTGTAGTCACAGTAACAATATTCTAAAATAAGTAAAGCAAACTTACTCTTCATCTCTTCTCATTTTAACATAATTATTGCTACTTTTTTATAACAATTACTAACGAATTTGAATGTTAATTAGAGTTTAGGTACTCAATCTAGCTACCTAACTACTTACCCACTTATACTGCCTATAAGGAAACGTAGCGGTACTCCTAAAAACATAACTGTACCTAAGTATTCTAAAGTCAGGTATCGTAAATCTCTGCCTAAATCTTGAAATTAAACTAGTACCTAAGTGTCTTGTTTTGCTAACCCCAATAGAAAGTCACATTATCCTAGCCCAGTGTCGCTTTTTTTCATATAAAAATCAATCAAAATAATTACGACGAGAGTATTTTAAAATAAATATTACGCGGATATATTTCGTGGTTGCTGCAAAGTGAATTTATGCGCAGAGGAATTTCCACACACCACAGTTTCCTTAAAAAAGAAACCGTTAAAAATCCTCTTTTTTGAGCAAAAAATGGCTCCATAGTGGGATTTAATTTCAAAGCTTTCCATAATACAGTGGACTCGAAAAACCATTTTCTGGGCCGTCAGTCAGCCCACATCAATGCAGCGAGCGCTCAATTATTCAACTGGAACTACATCGATATTGTATACGTATGTATAGGATTGACACGAATCTAAATATTTTGATGGATGAACAGAAATATTTTAATGAATAGAATACACTGGAATATTTTTATTGGAAAGTTATTTCGCATTATTATTAAATCTAAAATTATTATTTGTTTATTAATGTCTGAAGTGTTTCTACTTTCAAAGACTTGAATAAGTCTGTTCTTAAGAAAATATTTTAATTTAAAAAAAGTGGATTCTTAAAATTGTTTTCTAGTTTTTTTCTGTGTCGTTCGACAAATCTGACATGTGCAATGGCACAAACACTGAAGCTCGGAACAAATGTCTGTAGGCCAAAATATAAATATTTGTTTCGAGCTGGAGATCCAAACTGGGCCAACACAAAGTCAAGCACTTAGCCACTCCGCCAATAGGCCCGACAAACATTGCCTCCAGATAGCTTTTGAGGGACCTTTGCGAATCTGTACGATGTTATCAGTGTCCATATATACTACATCATCAGCCTATCATGTCTCCACTGCTGGGACACAGGCCTCCTCTCGGTGAGAGGGAGTGGGCCGTAATCCACCACGCAGGCCCAGTGCGGGTTGGTAGATGTCACATGTCTTCGAATTTTCTAGGACACGCCAGTTTCCTCACGATGTTTTCCTTCGCCGTTTTGAGAGCAGTGGTGATGAAATAAATACACAAGTAAAGTTTACACAAAGTAAAGAACCTGTCAAGGTTCGAAACTACGACCTACAGCTCGTTAGTCACGGCCGTCACCACTGGTCCACCACTGCTCATACCAAATGAACGGAGATAAAGTAGTCACTAGAATAAAACTGCCTCAGGCAGCTTACCTGAGTCAAATAATTTTATTTTCTTTCTTTCCTTATAGCAGGTGGGCAAAGGTGTACAAAGCTTATATATTAGACATTATAAGCCCTATGTAATAGAAAGCAAGCCTTCTGCCGTAAACCGGACACAAATCCAGGAAGTCCGTGCTACTAACACTTGGCTGACCTGGGGAGTGAACCAAAAACTCCAGGCTCAACAATCGCGTTTCAGACCAGCAGACCAACAAGGCATCAAATTAACTAATATGTCAAAACGTCAAACAAATAGTTTTTATGACAGCTGCGCGCACAGACTGCATTAAGTCTGCGGCGCGTGTGTCGCTGGCGGTACGAAATGTTACCATTTTAAATATTATATTATAAATAAACATTTAGGACTAAGTAAGTATTGTATTTATTCATTTTATTTTTGTCTTATTTTGTTATTTCACTATATGCTGCATCGGTTGACGTCATCACGTCAGCGCCGGCTGTCGGTGAAAACCAGCGGGTGACAACCAGCTGGGGCTCTGTCTCGCATAGGGTCGCAGCATTTTGCTGAGCGATGGCCGTTTTGCGTGGATGTGCATATTTTCCCCCAAATTGTTTATTTTCGTGTTATGTTCTTTCCTTGCGTCATGTGTACCGCAAATAAACGTATTTTCTTTCTTTTCTTTCTTTCAAATTATAACTTGAACAAAAATGCAACTTTCCAAATTACCTAATTTAAAAATCAATCTAAAACAAAACACAACCGCGTAACATGCAATAACACTGCATTTTAATTTTTCGTTTCTGCCAGTATTACTAAAAATTACTTCGAGCAAGTGTTCATTACGATAAGCATATCGCATGGCGTCATTACCCTACAACACCCATCGATTACACCGCAGAAAACTATTAAGCACCGTGCAAATTATACAGGCAACGGTTTGACGTGTACTGGCTAAATTGAGTTCGAGTGCGGATAGATGGCGCTGTACTAAATTATGATTGAAGGAACAAGCTGAATCGCGCTAACGATATTTGCAATTTTAATTTTCTGCCTGTCATTTTTTTTCTTTATTGGTTAAGGATGAAGTGACAGTTTTTAGATTTCAGGTGTTCTCGGACAGTTCTGTTATCAGTTTTTAGGAGGAAATATTTAATTTAATGGAATAGTGTAGTGCCATAAACGTCCTTAAATGTGCCAAAGAAGCATTCAGTGAACACAGTGCTCGTAAAGATATCTTATTAGTCTGCCTTTATATTTATATCAGTACCTAACAAATGTAAAGACCATCACTCCTTTAAGTGCCCTTATTTAAAACTGTAAACGGTTCATAGTTATAATTTATGATGATGATACTCTTCCTCACTTGGTAGATTTTTACACGTTAAACGAATTAAAACGTTACTTACATCTATTTCTAAACTTATCACCACTGACCCAGTCTTATCTAGTTCATTAAACTAACACGTCCCAATCGTGACTGTAAACCCACTTCCAGAATTAAATCCTCCTCCTACCAGAGAAAAAATATTGCAACGATAACGCTAACTTTGCATTGCAAGAAGTGCAAGCGTTGCCAATTACGAGCCGTCGTCTGCAAGCCTTGAAACCATCTTGAGCTTAACCACAGAAGAATACAGAAGGTCAGCTCCATACAACGAATGAAAACGCACTCAGGCACCGTTCATGGCCTCGAACGAAGCGAATTGCGTCAAGGAAGACGCACGCGCGTCACTCGATCCCGTCCGTCGAGTCTCGGTCGCTCCGCAGGTCACAGCATGACTTGTAGCATGCTCGAAACAATTTCTTTCATTGATTTTCTCCGCAGTCGATGTTGTTTGTAGATGTTGTTGTGTGTTGTTGTATGTAGCTTGTGGCCATAGCGCCACACACATACAAGTCTACGTACAGCAACTGCAAGCGCACTCGCAACTGGTTTGATATCGCCGTACGTACGCGTCTATGTGTGCGTGCGCTTGTTTTCGCCTGTTGTATCCTTGGCCTTCTGTACCTATCTACTTTGTGTTAACGTCCTCCTTACTAGAAGCCAGTTAATGGCCGAAGTGATTTATTGATTAAACGCCACACAAGTTTACTGTTAGCCAAACAAATAGATCTTCGTTGATCCTGAACGTATATTATGGTTTGGATACAAAAGTTATGATAGTGTAGATGTTGAAAGGGAGAATTACATATAGTTTATTTTTAGTTTGCCACCGAGCTGGAAAAATATAATCTAGAACTTTTGTGATGCTTCAACAAAAGTTGGTCAATTTTGTCTAATTGATGTGCAGATTCCATAAATATTTTGAATATTAATTTGAGCCTCTTTGTGGGGAGCACTTTTTTCAGTAGGTGGGGGTGGGGGGGTGTGAGGCTACCTGCCACGTTTTTTGAAAATTAGAGCCACATTTGCTTCGTCGACTGCATAAACCCATAACAGCTGCAACATGTCAAATGCTTATTATATTACATTCCATTTTATTAGCCATAAAAATATCATAACTTCATGTAAGTGATTCTGAAAATAAACGTTTTGATTATTTTTTTATAACTATACATTAGCTATTCTTAAATTTAATTTTCCAACATCGACGGATCTAAACCAAGTCCATTAAATATTCTCAACGACCGAAAAATATGGAAACTTAAGACTGGCTTAGTCCTTTTTTCTAGGACATTACAGATTACCATACTGACCTAAAAATATAAGGTAAGGACGTTTTCTATTTTAAGTTGGGTCTGAAGTAAAAAGGTTCATAGCTTATAAATTGAGAGGGGGTACTATGGCGTGGGGTGTGACGAAAAAGGAGACATTAGTGAATATATTGACCTCTTCTCCAAAATTTAGAGAGACCTCGAGTGTTTTGTTTTTTTCTTAGTTTGAATTTAGAAGTAGCGTAGCACTTTTCGTCGCCTTTTGTCGAACTTCTTGATTTAGGACTCTCTCATGTTGTTTGTCAATATCCAAACTTTTTTTGATCCACTCTTATTTTGATCGATTGTTTGTTTTTTTTTTATATGAAAACAAATTGTATAGGTATTTATGAGTATTTTTTTTTAATTTGTGTACCATGTCGACAATGATCATGTTACCGCCCGTATTTTTATCTTAATAAAAAAAAAAACCTTCTTTCTTATATAAAAAAAAAAAAACATTTTTTCTTATATTAAAAACAAAACAGATTTTTTTTAGAAAAAAAATGTCTTGCCTCCGTTTTTTTTTCATAGTTGACAAATTTTATTAAAAATATGTTAGTTCCGACAAAATAACTCATAAGCTTTTAGAAATAATAAAAAGAATCCAAATCGAGCCAATAACATCGGAGATATGGCAAACGCTACTAAAAAATAAAAAAATGAAAAACATTGAAGATAGATGATTGATGCTAAAACGGCTAAACGGGTTTGGATGAAATTGGCACATGGGTAGACCTTGACCTAGAGAAGGACATAGACTACTTTTCATCCGCAGACGAAGTCGCGAGCAAAACTAGTCAATAATACGTCCCTGGATATTTGTAATTAAATTGATACTGCAAATTATGTTCAGAAACAACTCGAAACATCTCAATAACAACGGTCATAATTATTATGAATTCCCCGCAGAGCAATGAATTACGCGGTAATTATGAAACAAATTAGATTACCTATGTATAACATTCACGTACCTACTTCGAGACGTTTGGTGTTCTTATTCCGTGGAGGTGTCTCGATGTTTGAACGAGAGTGCAACGTTACGATATAAATAGTACTTGTAATGTATCTATTTAATAGATAGTACCTGGGCGACCGAAGTCTGCTCTGGTGAAAATAGAGAATCCTCATTTAATAGTATAGAAAAGTACATACTAATTCCATACATAGTACATACTAATTCCATGCTGCCATGATAGTAGGTACTTCACTAATTTCATGCTGCCATGTCATTATTCTAAGGTAGCGATCTTGTTCTGAAATTTGGTCGTCCAAAGTTAAAATAACCAATAACGGTAGGTAATAGGAACCGAGCATAGGAGCTTGTGGCTAAGTAATAACAGCCGCACGGGTCGATCCATCAGGTTAAGCTACGCTTGCCGGGGTTGGTCTGTGGATGGGAGACCATCTTTACATACCGAGACTCCTCCGTGCCTCGGAAAGCACGTTAAGCCGTTGGTCCCGGCTGTTATTCGTGGATCTTTGACAGTCGTTGCGAGTCGTCAGAAGCCCGAAAGTCTGACAACCAGTCTTACCAAGGGTTATCGTATTACTCAGATAATGGGTTGTGAAGGTCAGATAGGCAGTCGCTCCATGTAAAATACTGGTATTCAGCTGCATCCGGTTAGACTGGAAGCCAACCCCAACATAGTTGGGAAAAGGCTAGGCAGATTGATTGAATAGGAACCGAGCATCAAAACAAAATTTACAACGTTTTACCACAACTTTATTACAAGTACAAAACCCTAAGATAAAAATTAATAAAATCAGGCAATCTATTGCATCATCCCATCGATCGCTCACAGAATATTCCCTCCAGTAATAGCTTCGGCTTTCCGTTCTGAATAATTTATCAGGAGGCAATTAATTATGAAAGTGGAGAACATAAGTAGCTCATTACGTGAACTCAAGTGCCGTAGACTTTATTACATGTATACCTTATAATTACGAATACGACTTCTATTTGAAAGATATGTACGGGGTATTAATAGGATTGGATATGTTGGAATGTTTGATTAATGGTCTCCTTTTAGAATGGTGGTTAAATATAGCAGTTTTGCTAGTCCTACCCCAAATACTTGAACAAAACTCGTTTAAAACAAGACACGTCAAATAAAACTTGATGAAACAGAGACAGCATTTTTTTTTTTTTTTTTGAGGATGGGAAATTATCAAATAACTTCTCCCGCTCTGGGTGGAGCGGGAGGGCGTGTCAGACTTTTACTGACTAAAACCCACCCGTGTTCCTTCCGTTGCCTGTGTGCCGAGGTCGCGATATCCCGTTCAGACAAACCCGCAACCCCGGCAGGCTTTGGCCCTTCCGGACCCCGTCAGTTGGTGCTGACATCTTTTTGAGGCGCGCGTGGAACACAACGCGCCGTCATGAGACTAACAATGACTTAAAAGTATTGGATTTTGTTTAGACTGTTCCTATTTCGGCAATTTTAAAAAAATACGAAAGTGAGTTTGTTTGTTAGTTTATTTTTTTGCTTTCAGGCTAAAACGCCTGAATAGATTTGGATGAAATTTGGCACATATGTAGACCATGACCTGGGTTAGGATATAGGATACTTTTTCTTCCTATATTCCCACGGGATCGAGACTTATGCGGGTGAAACCGCGGGGCGCTGCTAGTAGAGTAATAAAAGAGAGTCAAATAGCAAATCTTGTTAAAGTTTTAATACTAAAATAAAAACATTTTAAAACCTTAAATCTCATTATCTTCAAGCTTGAAGAAAACACGAATACATTTCAGTCTATCTATTTTCCTTGGCCTTATTATCTTAGAGCGTTGCGCCTAGATTCCCACCTGGGACCCAGTCAATCTAAGTAAAGAGTACCAATTATATAGGTGCAGAAAGTAGGTTCTTTACAACGAACGAAAACAGGCGCATGCACACATAGATGCGTATGTTCTATTCCAAAAGTGTCTGATGGAATTGTAAACAAATGGATCAAAAAACGAACCTGTAGATGCTAATTTGTGGAGTCACTTTTAAACTGAGTGATCCCGTCGGAATATCAGAATTAAAGTATTCTATGTCCTAAGCCAGGTAATGGTTTACCCATGTGCCAAATTTCATCCAAATCCGTCCAGCCGTTTTAACGTAAAAGCGTAACAAACAAGCTTTCACCCGCGGCTTCGCCCGCGTGGAGGTCGGAAATTTATTATCCCACGGGAAAGTACTACCGGGATAAAAAGTATCGCATATTTTAATCCAGGTTATAAACTATCTGTGTGCCAAATTTCATCCAAATCCGTTCAGCCGTTATTGCCTGCTTGAGTAACAAACATCCAAACTTTCACATTTATTATATTAGTAGGATATGATATTATAGTAGGATAGGATAATAAGTAAGGATAGTATTCCTTATAGCATAATAGAATTGTTTAGGTTCTATCTTTAAGCTGAGCAGCTTTGTCCTCGTTAGTGCCTTTATTTATAAGGTTTGCCTTTATTTCGTTATTTGCGCTTATAATATCCTCCAGGAAGCATGGCTTAGGTCTATTGTCTGGTTAACAATAGATTTATCTCATAAAAGTTTTTAATAAAATCAAGGAAACCGGTTTTCATATGCATTGGTATTTTTTTTGTCTTCATGAGACGGGCAATGAGAATAATCTAGTCAGCCAAACCCAATAACATAATATTTCCCAACCCGGGAATCGAACACAAAACACTCCGTGGTCGTGTTTATGGCTACAAGACAGACGAGGCAGAGTGGCATGTCATTATAGCTAATTTGATCAAATTAGTTTGGGCTTTGTAGAGCTATTTTTAGATTTAATTCATTGAGATCTTTATTGTGTAATATTGCGAAATATTAAAGTGAATAATACAATATCGACGGAGCTCGTGGCTAAGTAATAATACCCGCACGGCTCGATCCGTCAGGTTAAGCTACGCTTGCGGGGGTTGGGCCGTGGATGGGTGACCATCTTTACATACCGAGACTCCTCCGTGCCTCGGAAAGCATGATATGCCGTTGGTCCCGGCTGTCATTCGTGGATCTTTGACAGTCGTTACGGAGTCTGACAACCAATCTTATCAAGGGGTATCGTGTTACTCAGTAACTAGGTTGTCGAGGTCAGATAGGCAGTCGCTCCATGTAAAATACTGATATTCAGCTGCATCCGGTTAGACTAGAAGCTGACCCCAACATAGTTGGGAAAAGGCTAGGTGGATAGTTTTTTTTTTTAATACAATATCGACGGTTTAATAGCACCTGGGTGGAATTATTACGTACGTATCCATCCATTCGGATTTTCGGCACAATAATATATTACTGTTCAAAAATGTAGCAGGTTAATATCAAACTACATTACTGTAAAATATTGAATGATACTTAAAAATATACAAAAGGATTTAAATGAATGTATTTTGCAATTACAATTCCGATTCCCGAGAAATTTATTACTTTATTTATTCAAATAGAAGGTAAAAATAGAATTAAACTTTAATTGAGTACATTTTATTTTATATCTAACAATATTCACACTCTTCATCATTTTTATTAAAATAATATATAATACATATTCGCAGGGTGGCTTGTAGCAGCTGGATGAGAGTTGCCGAGAATCGAGAAAAAAAATAAAAAGTTATTTGAAACACCTTTTTTTTAAACTAATCTAGGTTTACAGTCTCCAGTTTTACGAATGAGCAACGAATACAATAATACTATATTAAACACGCCTGACCTAGATATATTCAACGACAAGCTACCGGGATTCAGAAAGAAAATCACGCTATCCTTGTCAAGTTGTTCGTAATTTCAATTTTAATTTCTTATTTTTTTTTTGTTTTTGCTGTTACCAGTCTTATTCATGTTAGTCAATTTTAGTTTATTTTATTTCAGGTTTAGATTAGTTTAGTACAATCAATTGCAAAGCAACAAGATATTGTTATCAATGCTATGTACGCAGTAATTCTCATGTACAGTAGTCCTTTAGTTATTTAGATTATTTCCTGCATAAGTAAGTTTAATGTATGTGATGTGGCTGTGCTTTATTAAAATAAAATTAAATAAATAGAATTGAGCTGAATGGCGTGCAATTGGGAAGGCCTATCATTAGCCTATAGCAGTGGACTGCTATAGGCTAATGATGATGATGATACATAACATCATGCTCGTATTCCAGGAAGAGTTAGGCAGAGCTGTACCTATTAGTACACCCACATTTCGCCATTTTTAAGTCGCATGTAATAGGGGGCGAGCCTATTGCTATCAATCGGGCTCAACTCCAGACTCCGGGCTGCTACTAAAAATCTAACTTCATATTTCTAACTGACCGATTCCTGGACAATTCAAAAGTGCCTGTAAATTGATTAATTGAAATAAATGGTTTGAGTTTGAAAAATCCTGATGGTAAAACCCAATAACACTTTGCCCGACCTGGGAATCGAACCCAGGGACCAAGTACTTCATGCTCAGCAGTAGCGCTTGCGACCACAGGACAAACGTAATTAGATTTTTATATTTGTTTTATGAACTTGATTATGACCGACCTATCTATTATACCTTGTAACAGCGAATCAAATTTCAGGCCTCCCCCTTAAGACCTAGGTCAAATATGTTTTGATATTCGGATAGCTCGTGACATAAAGTGGTGCCATATAGAATTATGAATTAAAAATGTTCAAGAAATTAGATTATTGTATAGTTACAGACCTTGTTTTAAATACTTCTGAATACAATAGACGATCAAAAATGAGCTGATTCGATGTCAAAAATAATTATACAAAAATTATAATATTTTCAACAAAAATGTTATGGGTACTTTCTTTACTCAATAAGTATCAATTTAAGTTATTTTATTTTTTTATTTTTTCAGCCTTGTTCAACCTTTGATTATTGTTCTTCTTTTATTAAAGCATAATACTTACCTGAGGCAAATGTGTATGTTTTTGTCCCAATTAATATTTTTATTTACCGATTTAAAAAAGTTAGGTATATCTTTCGCTAGTATCGTAAATAACGGCGTTTACATTATATTTAACTGTTCTTTGTACTTGTTTTGATAGAAACATTTCATAACCAATATAGTCGTTTTGATTGGATTTAACCCATTTTGTAAACATCCTTTTTTATTGTCTTTAATCGGGATGTTGTATAATTTTTTTTCAATGAGAGATATTTAGTTGTTAACTTATGGCACTTCCACAGAAGTATTGGTTTATTTATCTGCAGATTTTGGGAAAATTCTATACTATTTTATTGATTACATATTATTATAAACTAAAATCACCTTTCGTGTGTCTGTGTGGCCGCATTTGTTCTTCTAAACTATGCAACGGATATTTTTGCAGTTTTCACCATCATTTAGTGAATTTATTCCTGAAGGTTTTATGTAATGACATTAACAATAAACTAACATATACCTACTTACAAACAAATCTCAGTTTTTTTCAAGTCCTCAAAACCCTGGGAAGCAGGAGCCGGACGCTAGTGGTAGACAAATTAAATCCAAAGACTATGAAACAGGTATTGTATCGTCATCATCATCATCATAATTTCAGCCAAAAGACATCCACTACTAAACATAGGCCTCCCCCAAGCACCACTTCGACCAATTCTGTCCGTTCCGTATCCAGCGGATTCCTGCGGCCTTCACAAGGTCATCGGTCCATAGGAGGCCTTCCAACACTTCATCTTCCGGTACGCGGTCACCACTCTAGAACCTTTCAGCCCCATCGGCCATCTGTTTTACGAGCAATGTGCCCTGCCCATTGGCACTTAAGTTTGACAATTCAAATTCAAATTCAAAATTCAAAATATTTTATTTCACATAAACCTACATGGGCACTTATGAAACGTCAGAAACTAGGTGCACGGTTCCAATTGGTCGTTTCCTATGGTGAAGAGCAGGCAAGAAACTCCACGGTTACTCTTTTAAAAGTAAATGGTTTTTACAATATTTCCAAATTACAGTGTTAAAAGGTATGAGAGGACAGTGTAGGCCCATCAACATGTACCAGTTACTTAGCAAAAATTCTTCGGGCTATGTCGGTTACCTGGGTTCGCCTACGGATCTCTTCATTTCTGATTCGATCACGTAAGGATTCTATCATGCTTGATTAATAACATGGCACTTGTAGAATGCTGTATGTGCTTACTTAGACTTCGAGAGTGTTTCCGAAAACTAACTTAAGTTGTAGGCTTTCAAGTTTAGAAGAGGAGTTTGACTAAGTGAACTAACTAAACTTACATAGTGACTTAATGTTAATTAGAATTGCTTCTGACTACGTATACACGAGACGGAGACAATCTGAGATAGCTGAATTGAAGCTGTTGATTTTTCGGCGATAAATTTGGACACACTATTAAAAGACAGTTCATACTATTGTGTTTACAGCTCACTTAACTTCACTCACTAAGGGCTCATTTACATTTCAAGACGTTTCGTGTTTTTTGACGAATCGTCTTTTATCACGATTTCTTTTTTTTTTACGGCGGCAATGTTTTTTTTAAATCCCACGCATCACGAATAGTGAAAAATGAAGGACACGTCTTAAATCACGTATCGTCTTTTAAAAATCACGTTCGTCAAAAAACTAGAATCGTGATTATTTTGTGACGGATCCGCTGAAGCGTTCGTGCAAGACTGAACTCTGAATCACGAATCAAGTGTGAACATCTATTCGGACGTTTGGACGAATCGTATGCAATATGAACGTGCATCTTTCATGACGTATCGTTTTTTTTACGAATCGTCAATGACGGGTCCCGGAATATAAACATAAATAAAATTTTCCACGCTTTTCACCGATGAAAAAGGAAGAAACTAACTACCGCCACTTCGGTACCGAACCTCGGGTACCTACAAAATATAAAGAAGGTCTTTATAGAGGTAGAAGAGGTATAATAAAATAATAATATATTTTATTAATTATGATAAATTTATTTTAACATTAAAGTATTTACATGTGGGTACAAACAACTTATAACTAATTAATTAATAAAAGTAGCAAAATTATATACTAACTTAACTAAAACTTTACAAACTAAAATATAACACCGAAAAATTCATCTGCATCGCTGTCAACTGGTAATGTACCCAAGAGACTGACCGCATTGCCACGTTGTATGGCAATGCTTAGTCTCTGCCCAAGGTAAAAACCAGCCCTTGGGACACAGGAAGTGTGAAATAGCCGTTTGAAGATTTCTCTAAAGAGCGCAACCACGTGTTTAAGTTCACCGAACAAAAAGCTCGAACGTCCATGTATTCGTGTGACGATCGCTTTATTCATAGGACGCGGGGTAAAGGAAAACATCGCGAGTCAATAAGTCTGAAATTGCCACCAAGCATGGTGATAATTAAAATTGTATCAATGGTTTTTCTTTTTTTGCATGGGAAGAGGCCCTAGCCATTCAGTTGGACGGTTATAGGCTGATAATGAATGACAGGATACAATACGTTTTGTATGTGAATTTGTAAATGCGATTGAATTGAATGATTTGTCCCTGCTTTACTCGTAGGCATACTAGCTTTCGCCCGAGACTTCGCCGTAACGTACTACCGGGATAAAAATATGAATATCCAGGTTATAAGCTATCTGTGTGCCAAATTTCATCCAAATCCGTTTAGCTGTTATTGCGTGATTGAGTAACAAACATCCAAACATACAAACTTTCACATTTATAATTTTAGTAGGATTATACTCTTAAGGGCATTATCGAGAAAGCCCTTTTAACAACCTTGTTTACAAGGAAATCTTAAAACACCATTGAAATCAGATCTTCAAAAATATAACAAACGGTCTATTTATAGACTGTATTACTTTTGCCGTTTACACGTTAAGATAAAGATACATTTAAGCTCTCTCTTCAATCGCTGTCTCACAGCTGAGAATCATAGATAGATAGATAGATAAATCGTTTATTTGGTGCACACAAAAGACAGCATAAAATACAAAAACACGATTAAATAATAACTAAATACATGAATATAAGGTGCCAATATACAAAAAAATAAAATAAAGAAGAACATAAAGACATTGTGATGACTATTGGCTGACACACTTTAAAATTGTGAAACATACAAAGGGCGGTGTGCGTCTCAAGGTTGCACCAAATGGGAGTCCAACTCAGCATGTGTCAGGCAAATATACCTGACGCGTTCATGACTTCGTATCAAATTGTTTACGGTCTTTTTCCATCTGTTACGATCAATGACCTGGTGGAGTGGGGCGCAGAAAGGTATCGTCAATTGCTCGTATATTTGAACCCACCACCTTTTAGGGCTTCCGCCTCTAGGTCTTTTGCCCTATTTTTTTCCAGCCACCATAAGACGTTCCATGTTGTTGGTCCCTCTGCGAGCAATGTGGTCAAAGTATCTCACAACACGTTGCAGGCAGGTTGAATACTGTTGTTGTTGTTGATACATAAGCTATGCAACAGTAAAAATATTTTGTAATTGTGTACAAAGTTTTTACCCCACAAATTACACAAGATTTGACTGTCATTTAGATTTTTAACAAGCGTAAACTAGAGTAAAAATTCTTTCACAGAAACATTTTTCTTTTAAACCAAGGAACTCCAAAATCCCTCCATTTTCCTTCCAATCACGACCCTACATTAAACTATGCTGAAAAAAAACCTTCAACACTGACTCTCTGACAGGTAACAAATCGGTATGAACGATACTGCTTTGTTGTGGCACAAGTCGACGTGTTAACAATAAAGACTCTAATTAATCACTGTATAGCAGCTAACCGGTTTATTGTCAATTTACATACTGTACAATGTTTTGGAATTAATTTTCAGTTAAGTATGTGTAGTTGAAAAGGTATATGTACAAAAGTATGGCCAAGTGATTTTGCTGATAAATAAAGCCAATTTTTCGTCAACAGCATTAAATAATACAATAGACGTAGATATATTTAGTAACCTATTCCGCTTAACTATTCCTAAAGAGCCATAAAATAACTTGTAAGAAATAGACACGTGTTTCATCTATGAACGAGGCATCCCCAGGATGACGATTGACTTGTCGCAAACCCGAATATGGCGTGTTACGGAGAGGTGAAACACGTGTCGACGCCCGAATCCCTTAACTAACAGTATTAAAAATAGTTTTGTATTGCGAATGCGGTGCTCCACTGGCCAAACCATGTCCCAAATGTTGGAGTGTCCATAGTGCATATAAATGCACTTCTGAGGACCTAAAGAATGCCACTGAATGATGCCACGATTGGCGTGGCCATCTACTGGGCCCAACTCTTCTTACATCATATAATATTTTTATCATTCCCGTAGTTTCTCGAAAAGAATAAGATTTTTGACGTCGATTGACATAAAAGGCAAACGTATGTACTCGACACAATCGGAAATGTGTGACAATGTTCAGTTTAAAACTTATCGGAATAAATACGAGCTGGATGAGTAAATTATGTTTCTAAGCTTAGCTACGTTTTAAACAACTTAATTGCTTACCAACCCTTAACAAAATCATTTCTTCGTTACTCTAAGTTTCACGGGATTACAAACAGCTGACGCCCAAACACTTTAACTCCACCTTTATTCCAAAATCAGGACAGATCCTTATTAAAAATTAATAAAGCGTTTTAATCACGCGTCCTAATTAAAAACTCTCAACTCAAAACTTTAGGAAGAAAATTGAAAACCGGTTTGAAAACTGGTTTTAAAAGTCCTCGCTGATTTGAGTAGTGATAGTTAGTCGGTAAAACTTGCCAGCTTTCTGCTAAATCACCTCGTTAATCAACCGTTTAAGCTCGGCTTAAACTATAGTTTCAAATTACACAAAGTTTGATCCACTCTACTATGGAGAAGGATTTTAGTTCCAATGACGTTTTTTATGACGTTAAAAGTATTAAAATTATGGACTTCCCTCGAGCAATTTTATTCTTTTCTCGTTGGCTCCGGCTTTGAATATGAAACTCTGGTTTATAGCCACTCGGGGATGTATCAAGTTTTAGTGTGAAATTTTAAATGTTTGCATCGTGTGTGTCGTAATAAAAATGAGAATACTGAATGCAGTACTCATTTTGAAAATGAGAAGCTAAAATAGTAAAAAGTACTCGGATTAAATTGTTCTGCATAGAGACTTGTTTTTCCTATTAAGTCTTTTTTCTACGAGTTACTAACTCACACTCACGTCGTCGTAGAAATTCAAACTGCTTTTATATTAAACTAGTAACCCGCCCTTGACCTTCGCAAGGTTTTAACGACTGGACAAAACATCAAGATTTCTTGATTCTTTTTTAATTATCTTTATGTTCAATATTAATGATTTATACTCATAAACCTTCCAGAATACATTCACTAAATTATGTTGAAAATCTCATCAAAATCCGTTGCGTGTTTTAGAAGAACAACGCGGACATACAGACAAACGCGAAAAGAGACTTTGTTTTAATATGTATAGATATAAAAGCCCTTATATGTATTTATCTTGAATAGCGATACTTATTACGTTATGGAAGTTTCAAATAAAACACTTTATTTACTTTTGACCAAAACTGTGGTTAAATAAAATTCAGGTGAACAAGTACACATACAATGTTATTTTAAGACCATAGACTTCTTATAGGTTTTCCTGTAATCTATGAGTAAAGAACCATTCTCTGAATTTATTTCATAATTTTAGGTTCAGTAAGGTAGCTTCGGAGATAATGGTAATGGTCAATTTTCAGCAATTTTCTTAAATATCTTTAAAAGTATTCACATTAAAATTATTAAAAAAATATTTGGGATTCTCGCAATTATCCCTTTCGTTTGATATGACACATGGCATAGTTTGCAAAACTTTTTTTTACCTTTCTTAATTGACCCCCAAAAGTGACCCCAATATTCAAAATTCATTGATTTACATTACACATCCGTATTTGGGTTAAAAAATACATATGTGTACCAAATTTCAACTAAATTGGTCCAGGAGATTCAGCGCAAATTAACTGTGACAGACGGACAGACGGCCAACCAGCCAGCCAGCCAGACACACGAGTGATCCTATAAGGGTTCCGTTTTTTCTTTTGAGGTACGGAACCCTAACAACTGTCAAATGTCACTTTGCCTGACCCGGGAATCGAACCTAGGACCTCATGCCCAACAATAGCGCTTGCGACCTGTAAACCAACGAGGTATGCAAATAAAATTCAATGGCAAAGTATGCAATATCAAAGCCGAAATCGCAAAAAAAAAATCAGCTGTTCCCTACATTTCGACGAGATTTACGAACATAAATGTAGGGAACATATTATTATTTTTTTCGCGATTTCAGCTTTGGTCCCATAGTAAAAGTTGTTCATAATAATGAGTACAATACCCCTTAAGAGGTTTAGGGTAAACAAAAACTAAGGTTGTATAGTAAAATTAGTAAAATGGCAAATAAAAGGCAAATAAACTACCGGAAAATTTAAAACTGAATATCTATTTTCAAACTTCCTACTAAAGTATCTCCATCTCATGGAAAAATAATGCTTGTAAAATAATTATAAGCACAAAAGTGCTGAACCGTAGAAGCGTAGTGAAGTTTTCAGAAATAAAAAAAGTTGACACCAATACAAAAGTTAGTCCCGACACTTCACAATATGGGTTGTTGGCTCCGGACTACCTGTGCAACTATTCTGAAAGATATCGACGATGAAGTTCATGAAAATGGGAATCTAGTTTGGTAAGGAACGTTGTGAAGGAAGCTTTTTTTTTTTTGATGGTAGTCAATTATCAAATAATTCTCTCGCTCTGGGCGGAGCGGGAGTGCGCGACAGACTTTTACTGACAAAAACCGACCCGTGTTCCTTCCGTTGCCTGTGCGCCGGGGCCACGATATCGCCAACGGACAACTCGCATATTTGGTTTTTTTCGGTGTATTTTGTATTTGATTCTATATGCAGCCAAAGTTCAAATGCTTCAATGCTTTTTGCTACCTATAGACACCATAAAAAAATACTGATATTTTTAATAATAGTATAGTTAAGACAGAGATAAATAGATTATCAAAATTGTGTATAGGAAGTATACAAAATAATCGAAAACTTTTTTACAAAAAAAAAAATCATTGACACACTCAAATTTTTGTAATCCATTGGAACACTAGATAAAATACAAATACAAATTCAGAAAACAACAAGCAATCATTCATAAAGATAAACTGTTGTTCGCACCGTGTCGACATTCAGATCCATACATTTTTACCACATCAGCGCCTTTGACGGGCGCTCGCTCAACAGAATAGGGACACTAGTTCGGCCAGGAATAAATTGCAAGTTATTTTCCACTACGTCGCCTACCATATTGACGTTGACACTTAACGGCACATAAATCTCTCCGTAGAAATAATTAAACAAAATCGTTGGATAGACAGTTTTGAAACATGGACGCATTGTTCGAGTTTTTTTAATGTCATGTTTACGTAATTTGGGTGTATGTCAGATTGACGTACTTACTGAATTATGAAGGGCCATTCGACTGTGACATCGTCATAAGGTTGTCCTACCTTACTATCAATCGCACGAAGCTTCGTTATCAAACTTCAACACCATAAATGTGTGACCCGTTAAAGAGAGCAGTGGAATTAAAAAACACTTATTGATGAAGATATGTTAAAAAGAACCCAGTAAAGGTACCATTCCGTAGCCCACCGCAGGTGACAGCAGTAGTCGACAATGTGTCATCGCGACACGACTGGTCTCTATATCTTTCTATAAAGACGACATGTGAAGACGTCTAACTACGGAAGGTATTTCATAGAAATTCATAGAAACCAGTCGTGTCGCGGCGACACGTCGCCTGCAGTTGCCTCCTGCGGTCGGCTATGAAATGGTACCTTGAAGAGAGCATTGGAATTAAATAAAAAACCTTATCAATGTAGATATTATGACATGTAGACTTAATCGTATCGGAAAAAATATCCAAATGTGATATTTTAACAGTACCTACAATCTCCGGTATCTTTTAACTATACTAATAATTTAATGTTGAATAACTATAAGCAACCTTTTCCGATAATTTAAGTGGAGCACTAAACATTCAAGCGTCGTGCAGACTAGCGCGACGCAAAAGCACGACGCGACACTGGTTATTGTTATACCGTGAAGTTTTCTTAGAAATTGTATTGTTCGAGTCGCGTCGCGCCGTCGCGTTGCGCTGCTCTGTACGAGCCTTTAAATAAAAGCGTAGACGAGTCAGAGGGATGAGTAGGTACTGTAGGTACCTATTACAAATAAGATAAAACACCAAATACAAATTCAGAACACAACAAGCAATCATTCGTATAAATAAACTGTTGTTCGCACCGCGTCGAAATTCCGATACATACATTTTTACCACATCACACTGGTTTCAATGTATTTATATGAAGACGACCGTACCTTATTTTACAAATAATTCACCAGACTTTTCTTTGGTATCATGACTTAAAATTTACGGCACCCAACGGAGTTGTAGCATCATGCGGCTGCGGGACGATTAGACCACATGAGAAAAAAGACTTGCCTCTCTGTGTAAAGTTCTGCAGAAATATATGTATAATAATGTACTAGCTTTTATCAGCGGCTTCGTCCGCGTGGATCTCGGAAAATATCCTACGGCGCTCCCGTAGGATATTTTCCGAGATCCACGCGGGATTAAAAGAAGTAAATCCTATGTGTTAATCCAGGTTATAAACTTATGAAACTATTTAAAATTGAATAGTCTATACTATGGGCAAGTGATGTTGGAACGTCGGGCGTGAATAGATTTATTTATTACTTAGTTTCAGTGTTTATTTATATTTTTGTTTTATTTTATTGCTTTATTTATTTTTACATCCCATAGTGGGATTTATCTTAATCCGTAGGAGTGTCCGTGGCATCACAGAGGGCCCTATCAGAATACCAGCGCTGCGGTATTTATTTTTTAAATATCGCCGCATTATGCTGAGATAGGAGCCTTTTTGGCCTCGCACAGGTCGTTATAATTCTTTTTTTTTGTTTTTTTTTATAATTTTTTTATTTTTTTTATTTTTGTTATTACCTGCTTACTGTTTGTATTTCCTGTGCGTGTCCCAAATAAAATATTTTTCTTTCTTTCTTTTCTTTCTTTCTTTCTTTCTTTCTTTCTTTCTATTTAGTTGGATAAGAATTAATATCATGATACGAATCAAACTCAACTCAAACCAAAGCATTTATTTCAAATAAACTAATTACAGGCACTTTTGAATTGTCAAGGGGTCGGTCAGTCAGAAAGATGAAGCTAGTTGCCCATTCCAAAGCGTAGTAGGTTCCTATGGAGAAGAACGGGCAAGAAACTCCACGGACACTCTTTTAAATCAAAATATTCTTACAAAATATTGGTTACATCATTCATGTTGAAATTATACATGTGAGAACAATGTAGAAAGACGTGCACGTTAAAAGCGTCCGCAATGAAAAGATAATAAACAAATTCAAAAATTAAAATACATTAAAATTAGCCATGGAAGCTAAGAGATGACCAGTCCCTACTGACGGCGCCCGTTTACGAACATGACGCATGGATCAGCACCATGATGAATGTCATCATCTTTCAATTCTACCCGTGTATATATTGAATAATTTAAACAAAAAACGAGTATTGTGACTTAACTGTAATAAAATACAATAAACGACGTATATTTAGTAACTTAATCCGCGTAACTGTTCTTAAAGAGTCATAAAGAACCTTGCAAGAAATCGACACGTGTTTCACCTCTCAACGAGGCATCCTCAGGAAGGCGATTGACTTGTTGCGAACTCGGACCCGACGTGTGGGCACGTCAAGCGTCGAGCGCAGTGAGTTAAATGTAATAGTAAGCCTCGTGGTCTTTTCTGTGTCTTTAAATCCCAAGTAATAGGGGGCGACCATATACTATTAATATTATATAGTTTAGATGAAAACAGGGACAAGGGAAAAAATATTTAAATAACGATACAGTTTGTTTTAAACAGATAGACAATTTTGGCGTTACATTTAGAATAAAAAAAATCCTTGTTGAACGGTTTAATATATCTCCGAACTGACCATTTTTATTAATAATCCACTAGAATTAAACGGGCCGGAACAAATCAGGGCAAACAAAGAAGCAATAATGCTTTGTAAAAACTTAGAAGCTAGATATACCGCAGTAATTTCATATCAATACAAAACATGAGCATCACTATGCATAAATATTGATCGAGCTGAAGTAAAGAGCAATACACACGTACATAATTAATTATTTATACAGCAAAGTGGCACAGGAATGACGGGAACCGGTCAAAAGGGTTCAGTTGCCCCAAAATTTTCGGTATGACAAATATGTCCAGTGCGTGACGAATTCAATATGAAGGGTTCGTTTGGGGATCCGTACCTAAATTGATACGAAATATTTATGGAATCGCCCCGGCTCCCTGTGCTTCGCCCAGAACAAGCTAGCTGGACAAAATTATTTTCTGTTGTATTTAGCTTTTAATAGGTTCGACTAATTCTAATAAGTATGAAAGTTTTTTACATTCCAAGTACTTGGATCTCTCCCTAGTACTTGATCAAATCAAATAAAATTAATTAATTTAAAAAATATTGCAGACCACATGATCCATAAAAAAAAACAACAGTAACAATAGAAAAAAAAACTTATTCAATATATTTAATGAAAATTTATTAGGACGAATAGACTTTAATACTAGAGGAGCTCGTGGTTAAGTAATAACAGCCGCACAGGCCGATCCAACAGGTAAAGCTACGCTTGCCGGGGTTGGTCTGTGGGTGGGTGACCATCTTTACATACCGAGACTCCTCCGTGCCTCGGAAAGCACGTTAAGCCGTTGGTCCCGGCTGTCATTCGAGGATCTTTGACAGTCGCTACTGGTCATCAGAAGCCCGAATGTCTGACAATCAGTCTTACCAAGGGGTATCGTTTTACCCAGTTACTGGGTTGTGAAGGTCAGATAGGCAGTCACTCCATGTAAATTACTGGTAATCAGCTGCATCCGGTAAGACTGGAAGCCGACCCCAACATAGTTGGGAAAAGGCTAGGCAGATTTATTTTGTTTTATATACTTGCCCTCATTAGCTATGTTTAAAATGATCCATACCAAAACAATACCTACCGGTGTAATCACCAACTAATGCTGTACAAACGTTTCTTGGAAATGTAATTTTTTTGTTTTTGTTCAGCTACTTTGTTCTAGACGAAATACTGTGCGGCTGTCTGTTTTGCCTTTAAGTGTTTCTAGCTCTAACATTTTGATAACAGCAAATATGCAAATTAAATTAGCCGGAAAATTCGGCAGACAAAAAAAAAAAAAAAATTGTGGTGTCATCAGTGTAATTAGGTTCTTGTAAAATCAGTTTTTTTTGTGTAAACTTCGTAGAAGTGATTGGTATCTACAAAATGTAAAAAATACCCTGTCTGATCCATGAGGGTGTTGTTAGGTATCGTACTGAGAGTTTATTTATGCGGTTATATCCAGAAAAAAAAAAAAAAAAAAAAAAAAAAAAGTTTTTTTTATTACTTTTAGGTAATGTTATTGCAGTCCCTAAGTGCCCCTTTCTGACCAGAGAGGGTTTACATATTGTGTACCTAAACATGGTAAAACGAAAGAAAACAGATTGTCTCAATTCAAACTACGAGCAGTTATTGACCCCAAAAAAAACTCGAAATCTTTTTATTTTATCGTGTTTAGTTATTGATATCCATCACGTCTGCAGAGTTTTGCTAGCTAATTTAATTTAACCCTGTACATGAAATACTCAGCAGTGTCGTTTACTCATAGTCATAATCATTTATTTATTAAAAATAATAATTATGTATTTTCACAAAATAAATAAAATTAATTAAAAATTACATTACACACAAAACAAAAACAAACAACATAACATAGACACGTAATTTACATTAGATACGTAATACTATAGTCATAGTCATTAATTCATTAACAATCATTTGTATCTAAATTTACACAAAAGAAATAAAATAAATTAAAAATTACATTACACACAAAACAAGAACAAACAATATAACTTTACATTAGTAGGTACCTTTGTACATAATACATACATGCATTTTTAATAAAAATATAATCAAATATCTAGTTTGATACAACTTTCTTAAGCATTTACATAGGCTGCTTGTAGACGTCCGTTTTTTTGCCGGATTCGCGGTGGTGTATGGTTTATAATGAATGTGTGCACATGCATCGGACGCCGGACCGGTGGCAAACTCATACAAATATGAAAAACACGGTCCGTGGTTCGATTGAAAAAATGGGCGTCTACAAGCGGCCTTAACCTTTGTAAACATAAAACTTATGATGAATTCTATTTATAAAAAAATATATAAATACCTTCAGTTCTATTTTCACATATTCTTTTAATGAATATTAAAATAAAATTTCTTTTCATGTCATCAAAATGATAGGTATCGGTAAAAAAGAACAAACTTGAACTTTGTTCTATTATCATTACTTCAAAGTTAAATTGAATTCTTTTTAAGACAAATTGAAAGAAACTTCGTTCAAACATCAATTGACAAAGTCAATGAACTGACGTAACAACAAGATCTCCAGAAATGGAGACAAAATTTTATAAAAGGAATCTGTTGATCGTCGAAAGAAAACATAGATGAACAAACAATAATCGAATAACTACAGAATAAAAAAGTCACGTTCTTTATCAGGGATGGTGAACTTATGGCACGCGACATAAAATTTGGCAAAGAGGTACGATTTCTTTTTCATTGTCTTTAAAATGATTCTGATCTCGATTCTTCTTATTTATGTTGAGATATTAGGATTTAAAGTACATAAAAATACTAGATAAAAGGATTTAAATATGTGTTTGGTTTTCAGTGTGCCATGTGCACTTGTTTTTACACCAATTTTTGAAAGCGTTAACGTATACCTACTTTAATTTGTACTGAGACTGAAATATCGCCGTCTATTGACAGTAAAGCTTTGGTTTCCTAGGAAACCGGTTCCATCATATTATAACGGCCGTCATGGAAACCTGTCATTTTCATCAGTATTTGACATTTTAATGTCAAAAAACGATCTGTATTTTGACGGCTATTATTGTGTGAGCGTTCACCGCTTTCTTAGAAAACCTAAGTATAATGATTTTTTTTATTCTTTATAATTGACCTATAATGTTATCGTTAACATAATCGAATAGATATAAAAACTATAAAAACTTACACTAGGCACTCAGTTCGCCTTTCCTGTACTCAGGCACGCTGGCAAGGTACGTCATAGGCAAAAAATAAATATATTTGTAGAGCGCTACAAGGATGTTTTGGCGCCTGAATGACATTGTAATGGGAGCATTGTGTGAAATTATTCCTGTCATTGTCTATTGAAAAAGCAAGATGGCGACGTTAGTTCCGATTTCGTATGTGAAAAGGTTCACCATCCCTGTCCTATAGTGTGACTATTTTATATTCGGCGCTTCGTGCGTTACAATGCGTGTCAAGTGTGAAACGCTCCTTAAATATCATCCTTTACACCGTGCCGTAATGTGCTATGTTTATTTCGGTTAGACATGCGAGGTTTAGTTAGGAATTTGGATTTAGATTATTTGAAAAAGCGTGCTTGGTTCAAGTATGAAAGCATTTTACACAAAAGAATTTCGACTCGGTGTCACATTAGCTAAATGAATAAACATAAAAAATGTTTGGTTATTCAAATGTTTTAGATAATTTCTAAAACTAGAGTAAATAGTACAAACAATAAATCTAAAAGAAGAGATGACTAAGCCTAAATAAAAACTATTTAAAAACTATGTGTTGAAAATCACTTCAAAGTCTGAACTTGGTGAGACGCAGTCCAAAACATCGATCTTAGTAGTCATAAAATCATAATATCGATAACAATCGTATTAACAAATAGGGAATTTAATTGTTTATCAAATTAACACACTCCATCAATTTGCTGTGTAATAGCCATTTCTATACAACTGTCAAAGAATGAAAGCTGCTGTGATTTGATTATACGGATAATTTAGTCGGTGGCCAACATGGTATCCAAAAAATTTTTCGTTACGCGTGCCTCTTTCCCCTTATACGATAAAAAATGACCCATCTTTGTAACCCCATCGAAAACTAGTTGAAGTCATAAGTATGTAACGTTTACCTGCACCATTTCAAAAGTTATCTCTATTGCTCAACCCGACGGAATTTATAGTGCTAGCATAGATTGCTTGCTTATTTTTCTTAGCAGAATTACTTATAAAGTTCATAGAAAATGTTTCAAGTTATACTGTACTGTAGCCGTGTTTTAGACGGTCTGTTTTTACTATTAAATACTTAAGTTTAATATGCTCAAACTTTTGACGAGTACGCTTGTTAAGACGCGAGAAGTTGAAAATGTATTATGTTTGATAGGCATTTTCGGTGTTCCGTTATTTTAATTAGTAGACTAATTTTATTAAAGCTAAGGAGAAGTACGGTGTTTAGATCGATATGAAACTGGTTACATAACCGCCTTTTTTATTAAAATGATGCGGGCTAAATAAAAACGTACAGTTCTATCAAATAAACTATGCGCTTCTGTAAGATTCGTTAATGTTCAGAAACACAAAATAGAAACATAAAAGTTTATTAATATAGTTATTTAATTCTAAAACTAAATTCTTTTAATTTTATTTTCCAATTCGCTATACCTACTGTAAAAACAGCAACACGTAAATTAAAAGCACATAATTTACATCTACCTATGTTCAAAATAATAATTTAACAAAAATAGATAAGCACAAAAAACTACAAACAATAAATTCCTTTCCATACAGCCCATTCCATAAAGCAATTCGATCAAAATTCCGGTGTAAATGCTGAACAAAATCAGAAACGCTGCGTTGTCGAACCATCTTCACGCACGTCCGAGGACAAAAATGTCCGCCCTCAGGGTTCAGTAGACCGAACGCTAGGAAACGCACACCACATATTGATAGTGATCCGTTATTGGAGGTAAGTATATGATGTTCCTATGTTTTTGGCTCGTTTCGCTAGTTTGATGGTGTCTGACTAAGGAGTATCATGTTACCCAGTAACTGGGTTGTGGAGTTGAGAAAAGTAGTCGCTCCATGTCTACTCGTTTATGATCTAATTTATTAATTTAATTTTCACACTTTTTTTTTAATATGTCGTTTTTTAGTAATTAATGGTTTTACCACTGTTTTCTGTGCTAGCGGTGTTAACCTATAATTAATTATTGCACCCGCAACTGTATCCTATTATAAATAATACACTGCTAATGTACTGGTGTAAATAATTGTTGGTTAACCTTAATAAATAAATAAATAAAATAAAATACTGATATTTAGCTGCAACTGGTAAATAAATAAATAATAACTTTATTTACAATTTACATAGGATAGGTTATATTATGACGTGGCTTTTAAATTACATACTATTAATTACGTGACTTTCTCCACTGGCACCCATGCTAAGATGAAACTTATGTTATGGGTGCCAAGGCTCTCTCTATTAATACATTTTCCAATTTATACGAACTAGTACGGAGTTACATTGGCTAAGTAGCTATCTTTTAGTACAAAAAGAAATAAATTAAAGTTAATAAAATAAAGAAAGAAAACAATAAACTAAATATAAATAAAAAATATAGCCTCTCTCTAGTGTGAATTTGGTAAGTATAGTCATGTGTATGTGTCGTAAGGTAAGACTAAAAGCTGACCTCAACATAGTTTGGAAAAGGCGAGGCAGGTGATGAGATGATGATGTTTGGTTCAACAAAAAACACAAGAACACACTCAGTGTAGTACCTACAATTTTATTTTAGCCTTTTCTGGGCAAAGGCCTCTTCCCTTGATTGTTTAAGTAACATATTGATAGTTAAGCTATAGAACGCACATAATAATTATATGCTAAGGATGTCTCGAAACGTCGCGGGATCTCACTGCATCAAAGCCCATGTGACATTGTAATACCAAATTGTGTGTGTGTGTCCATTTAGCTACTCTTCATAAAACTAAATTGTTGTTATTGTACATTTTCTCCCGTAATTCTGACCATAGATAGATCTGTCTATTAATTGGGTCGCCGAACGACGACGAAATGCTGATCAGGACGCTTCAAAATTCATTTATTCAAAGTGGACTTAAGTGAGTATCAAAGGACAACCGCCAAATTTGACTTCACCGCTTCTTAATGTCTACAGAGAGGGAGAAAAAGCAATGTTATTAGTAAGTTACTTTCTATCAGGTGCAAAATCGGAACCCACGTATAGATTTTTAACCGACTTACACAAAGGAGAATCAGGATCAGAAGAAGGAGGATCTATGTTCTACTTTATGTACGTATTTTTTTTTAATGTATGTTCCTCAATATTTTCATTAATTGTGGACCGATTTTGAAATTTCATTTGGTAGAAGAAGCTTGGGCGGTGGTCGCATATAAATTTTATTAACTTTGCTTGGGTAGGTTTTGAGTTAGCTTCTATAATAATACCTATGTATTTTTCCCACTTAGTCTACGTGGATGATGTTTTAATAAGTTCCTGTCACTGTTATTTACATAGTAGTGGGTATTCGATTTTGTGTTGGGTAGGTACGACAGCAAAAAAATGAAAAATAACTTTAATTTCGAAAGTCGGTGGCATTAAACGAAAAATCAAAATCAAAGACTAACTTCTGAAATTAAACTTATTTTTCACTTTGTTGTGTTTTTTTTTTGGAAGTCTTGTTTTTTTTTTGTTTGTAAAAGTTGGCTGGTAGATAGTGCCTATGTTATGTTCCACCATCTCGTATATCAATGGGCCTAGCACCAATGCGCGTTCCCTTTCACACCACGTTTTCATAGAAATTGTTTTACTAGAGTCGCGTCGCGCTATCGAGTCGCGCCTATCCGCGGGAGCCTTAAACGTAACGTAAATACCGAACGATTTTAAAATTGAAAATACTCGTTTGCATACAATATTTACTTAATTTTAAGACTCGATGGATAATATATAAATTGTGCTTGTCGCCAAAATGTAAAATAAAATGCTATTGGATAGAGTGCTTTCGATAAAAAAATCGTTCAAATTTACGTTACGTCATCGCGCTAAGGCTTAAGGCCTCTGGTGTAAATAACTATACTCATAGTTGTAAACATTAAGGGTATACGTAGCATGGTGATAATTATTTTTTGTTCAAGGATGGCCGTGTAATCCGTAGGTAAACAAACCCCAGTCAATACAAACAAAAGAATTAATGGACGAATACTTTCTGTTTACGTAAATAAGGCCACAAACGCACAATATTGATTCTGATAACCAATCAGGAAGGTAAACCCTGCACGCCATGTCGAATGTCACTCTCTGACACAGAAATTGCATGTTTATTGATATCACGTGGATTTAAGTAGGTTACTGATTTTTTATATTTCCTGTAAGAATGTATTGTCAAGGATAAGTATGAATTTACATTATTTTTATGGAACATATATAACAGCCGCAAAGGTCGATCGATCAGGTTTAGCTACACTTGCCGCGATTGGTCCGTGGATGGGTGACCATCTTTACATACCAATACCCGTCCGTGCCTCGGAAAGCACGTTAAGCCGTTGGTCCCGGCTATCAATTGTAGATCTTTGACAGTTTTTACGGGTCGTCAGAAGCCCGAAAGCCTGACAACCAGTCTTACCAAGGGGTATCGTGTTACCCAGTAAATTGTTTGTGGAGGTCAGATAGGCAGTCGCTCCGTGTAAAATAATGGTATTCAGCTGCATCCGGTTAGACTGGAACCCCAACCCCAACATACTTGGCAAAAGGCTAGGTAGATGATAATGATGATGATGGGTAAAGTTGAATGTTTTGCCAAGTAGATAATATACTAAAGACCTGTACAGCGTAGGTACTAGATGCAGAAGTGAAATACAGGGCTGTGTCGCAACTTAAAACACCTATTTCCAGCAGTTAGTTCCGATAGCTTGTCGCAAAATAATTTCTCAGATTGAACAGCAAAACTTTAGGAATATAAGTAATTACATTTCAAACATAATTTAACCATTTCAGCACTCAATGAACCTAGATACCTGGAACAGACTGCAGTACCTACATACGATATAATGAATCCAAAAAAGGTGCCTATCCATTGATCAAATAAAGAGCTCGTATTTGCACTAAAAGTCAACACGTCGTTCAAACACAGCTCAAAACGAACTCAAAGCTAAAGTGTTGCACATATTTGCGTTTCACGTATCGCGAAAAAAAGAACTCAACAATATGCACTCTTATCATTAATTCAATTATTTTTTTAAAGTATAATATCTATACAATTTAGCAGTCTTAAAATAATAATTATTATAATACGTAAAGGTATATAAAAAAGGGGGGAAAGAATCATAAAGCATAAAGAAATTTATTCGCTGTCAACAGGAAGTCCCCAAAAAGCTGGCAGCATTGCCACGTTGTATGGCAACACTGATTCTTTGGCCAAAATAGGCCAGCCACGTGAGGAGTCGACCAACCTTTCGGCGATGTCTCGAAAAAATAAGTGAGCACTCGGACCCCATGGCCCTAGTGTTTCAAAACCCAAACGGCTCGAACATAATAAGTTCCAATAAGACCTGAACATCATTTCAAGAGTACAAAAAAAATCGTGCAATGAATATTCATCAATACCCATCATCGAATTTTGATCAGATTACATGTCATATTTTTGAGGTAAATTGTTTCTCTTTACAATGTATTTTGAGCCATTCATATTCGTACAATAAATTCATAATGAAAAACAGACTCACGAATTCATGAGAATATTTATGTTTCATCACGCACCTAGGACTCTTTCTATCAACGTCGAGAGTGACTTCCAATTTAACCACGGCTAAATATTAGTTACTAACCTAGATTTTCATTACAAGAAATCGATATGCGTTGTTTTTCAGAAATTTCATCATTGACTGTCTGGTTTTACCCGCTGTTGTCGAGGAGGCAGCCTTCTGAGCCTAGTTTTCCAGATATGTGCTGATGGCATTTAGTTCTTATCCGTAATATTTTGCAGGTTGGCGGTCTGTCTAATATTCACACGTCTTCCGCCTTTCGATCAAAACATGACTTCAATCCTGCTGTCGACATACGCTTATAAAAAGTGAGTTAACTGTCAAAATAACCACACTCATGATCCCAGCATAATTATAACAATAGCTTAAGCACTAGTAAAATATAAAACATTTTGTAAAAAGCACTCAATTACATCAAGAACTTGTTGAACTACCGGTAAACAGCTTACAATAAAAAAATATCGAGCACGTCAAATTAAGAACTTCTCGTTAACTGTGAGCAGTCGAGCAGAAAATTGTATTAGTATCGAAGGAGACGTTATTTTTAGGGTACCGTTACGGAACACAAGGGGAACTCTTAGAACTACTTAAAAAGTAAGAAAAGGGAAGAAATTTAAATTAAGAATTTCTAAGTAAGCCGCAGAACAAACGTTTTTTTCTTCGCACCCACCCTATTTTGTTGCGAAATCTTGGGATAACGTGTTTCCTGTAATTTAAGACGTAATCGGTGCTATTGTGAAGCAAAAGTGTGGCGTAATGCCGGATAAAAATTATAACATACTTTACCCAACAAATTTTTTTACTACCTCGTTGGTCAGTTGGTGGCAAGCTCAACTGCTGAGCATGAGGTCCTGGGTACGATTCCCGGGTCGGGCAAAGCGTTATTGAGTTTTTCCATCAGGAATTTCTCAGTAGCACCCCGGAGTATGGATTTGTGCCCGGTTGATGACAATAGGCTCGCCCCCTATGACGTGGGGCTTAAACATAACTGGCGAAATGTGGGTGTTACTATAGGTACACCTCTGCTTGACCTTTCGGGGATTACAAGCATGATGTTATATGTATGACGGAGTAGGGTATGTGTCTCTTTTGTTATTATCAGCCATATTTTTAACTACTGTGGGTAGAGTTGGTTATCGCGCAATAGAAATACCGTTTTGCAGTTTAGATCAAATTAGTCACACTAGCAATTCACACACTGTAGGTACACGACACAACTATTCGGAACGCCCGACAGTTTCTAAACGTCTTCACTGCTTGACCGCCACACATGAAGTCTGCCTAGCTCCGGCCGGTCCAACCGTTATGTTGTAGACCTTGTCGAGCGCCGCTAGGCGGCGCTGGCGTCCCTGTGAGTCAACTCAGTAACGTATTTCCGACATGTATGTGTGTGCTATTTTTCTTTTTCTATATGCGTCATGTTTAGTGCAAATGATTTTTTTTTCTTTCTATTATACAATAATTATGTGTTATGTAATGTAATTCTCGAATTGTTTTTACAGTGACATCGTTGCAGTGAACGGGATAGTTCTGGAACAATGGCCGCGGGGTGTTGGATAGTTTTGCGTTACGAAGTAAAACTGCTGTAACTTTCGAGGAATCATAAATGCAACATAACTGAGTACCCAGTTCTGTATGACTCCTTTTACGCTTGGGGCATAGCTTGGAAGATAAGACATCTATAAAAGTACGTAGGAATGAAATTCGTAACAGTCAGCTAGTACTATTTGGAGTCGTCATATTATTTTCTTTATTCATTAAACACATACATAAAATCACACCTTCTTGCAATGGAGATAGGCAGAAACTACAGAAAGCATAACGATCCTAACATTATCATTTTGCTTCGTTTACGTTCATGTATTCAATAAGTATACAAATAAAATATGCTTTTAAATATTTGTAAAATCCAAAAGTGCACGCCTCATAACGCCAAATTAAAAAGCAAAATAATAAATGTATTATTTTTTATTAATAAAAAATAACATAAAGATGTTATTATTAAAAGCCGACCGCTTAACTGAGTCCGCGTCTGCAATAAATCAATTTTTGAAAAGTACAGAAGTAATCTCCATTAAATTATCTATACAATGGTATATAAATTAAGGGGAACCGTGTACTGGTAGGAGTGTAAACATAAAAACAATTGCAGAAAGGAGGCAAAACAAAATTTTCGATCGTAAAGCACTCTTTAATGCTTCTCGTTATGAGTCGTGCATTATGTGAATGTTCAAAAGTAGCCTCACTAACTAGATCAGCCATGCTATTCTGTAAACATCTCACCGTGAAAACTTGGGTGAAGTGAGCTGTCAATAGTGTCAATCCCTGTGGAATGACAGCTCACTCCACGCTCACTTCACCTAAGTTTTCACGGTGAGATGGTTACAGAATAGCACTGCAGGTCTCCAGGACAACGACTGTAGGAACTCCCTAACAGTACTTACGAGCCGTGTCCAGAAGTATTCTGAGTCTTCGTTTTGATGACAATACGATATACGTACATAGTAACTAATCCATTTGACTACAAAATCTAGAAACGACCTCTATTGTTAGCCACAGACATGACAAGACAACCATAAATAAATCAAGACCCGATACATAATCAAATATTTAGAGGCTTTCCCCAAATAGTGCCTTCATAGGTAAATAGCATAGTAACAGACCAAACAATCTACCTGAATATTACACACGCACCTGAAGTAACATTTGACGTACACATTCGGAACGTGAGAAGCGTAATATTAATGAATATCATACAAATGATTCAAACAGACACTTCTTAAGATGGTTGACTAATGAATTTCCGTAGAAAGTCGGAGAAAGGAATGGGTTACGATAAAATTGCAGGGAGCGAGAACACATGGAATAGATTATGTCTGTACAATATTTTTCTGGAATTTTTCAGTAGCAGTCCGGAGTATGGATTTGTGCCCGGTTGATGGCTAATAGGCCAACCCCTATTAAATGGGAGTTAAAAACTAACAAGAGCTGGCGAAATGTGGGTGTACTTACTATAGATAAACCTCTGCCTAAACCCTTCTGAGAATACAGATGCAATGTTGTATTTTTATAGTAAGATAAGTGCCTAATTTTATTGGATTTTGCTGAGATGCTGCGTAAGATTCGTGGATAAGGTATTGAATTTTTGTTAAAAAAAATTGTGTACATCGCACATATCTACTATTTTTTATCAGATAGGTCTGTACATATTCATTAAAGTACCTACCGTACTTAAATGGAAATTTATTTCTTTATATTTATTTATATATACTTTATTGTACACCAAATTATACATTACATAAAGAAAAAGTAATACACTATAAAATATACAATGGGTGGCCTTATCGCTTACTGCGATCTCTTCCAGGCAACCTTGAACCAGGAAATATACAGTAATTATTACGCATTTTTTTTAAAGCTTATTTTGAATATCTAATCAAGCTTATTTATGGTTTTTGAATGCCCGAGGCTCCACTAGCGTGAAAAACATTCAGTTAAGTAGGATAAAATTAGACCCTGTTTTTAAACCGACTTAAAAAAAAGGAGATTATCTATTAGGTAAGTAGAGTCAACCGTATGTCTATAGTAATATTTTGACATTGACAGGGCCTTTGTGTCGTAGCAGTAGGTAAGTTTTTGTAGATCTAGTTTTACCGGTAACGTGTACTAATGTATGTTTCAGATAAATTTTCTAGACGTAGATAGATTTGCTTCACGTATTTTTATTTTAGTAATTAATCCTTGATTTTGTTTCACTTTTGGCCTGATTTTTTAATCGTCAGAAAACTTTTCTCTGAAAAATAAAAAGTTTGAAACCTTTTTTATAGAACATAATTATGTCAATTATTTATCATTCAGATAAAAATTTGACGACGATTGAAAAATAAGTCAGCTGCTATTCAAACAAGGGTAATAGAATAAAAAATCCGTTGCAAATAAAGCAAATGTCAAGATTTTTTTTTTATGCACCGTGACAGTACCTATACAGAACCCTTCTCAGATTTGTACATTTCGTTCCATCCCACTTTCCGTATCATTGGCGAAGCGAAAGCCTTTACAAGCGATATGCTCCCCCGTTACAGATACTTGCTACTTAACGTTAGCCATAATTTATTTAGAGTTAAATAGGTATATTTTATAAATTAGATAGCTCAGTTTTGATCGCTCTCTCACCATGTTGCAAACGACGGTGGTGCCCGAAACTTCAAAACTACCAGATTTTTGCTATAAGGAAACAGACTCTGACCGTGACGACTCCACTCCTTACCTTCCTATCAATAGAGATAATCTTTTAAAATGACCTCCAATCACAGCGTTACCGAATTGAAATATTCCACTTTGCCACACCAAGTCGCCGTCTCTCCTCGTTGATGAGTACCGAAATAGTATAAACGGGTGCGGTCGGGGGACCCCCGTCAGGAACGAAGATCCTTATAAGGTAAGATAAAAATTGTGATAGTTTTCCTTTTAATTTCGTTATATATACTACTGCTGTGAATTTTTTCACAAATCTAAGTATAACCATTTAGCTGGCAGGGGCTGGCCTTTTTTTTAGACGCTTGTCTAACAAATATTTGCAGTTAAAAGCTTAATATTTCGCAAACGGATCCCTGACTCCAAAAATGGTTTCGAAAAACTCACAATATTTTTGAACGACCTTTCTATACGCGTAGGGAAAAAAAAAAAAATTCTTGATTATATTTTACTACTTTGTCGCCGTGATAATATGTATACCCACGCCATATTACAGCTTTCTAGTACTAACCGTCTATGAGCTAACCCACGCAGACAGACAAAGGGACAGACAGACAGACGGAAATGGCGAAACAATAAGGGTTCCTTGTTTACTACGAAACCCTAAAAATCGCAGCCGCCACCTTGGATTTTCGTTTTGACCAAATTCAGACTTCCTCTCACTCTCCGGCATGCAGTGTACAATTTTATCCCACGATACTGTAATCACTTTACTCTTTTCTTTTCTTTTTTTCTGCCAGTGTTCTCCCTCTCTCTCTCTCTCTCTTTCTTTCTCTTTGAATTAGAAGAAGGCAGTCGCAAGTATTAACACTTTTTTGCGTGACGATTTCTGAAAGTTTACAAGCCGCGTTAAAGAACTTCGTTCCAAAAACCTATTTGAAAATGGAACAAAAACAGTATTTCTGGCTCAGAAGCATTTCAAGCAACGCTTTCCGGTTTACACTCTCCGTTAAACAGCTCGTTCTGAAGCAATATGGCTCAGTTACTAACTAAGTTTGCGTAAAACGGTTCAAGCTGGATCAACTACAGTGAACCTTAGGAATCAAGTTATTTGGAGCCAGTTCAGTTACTCAATCGGTGGTAAATCAACTGTCATAATATTATTATTAATTTGTTAAATATGTCATTAGTTTGTAAATTAATTAAAATTAAACAGTTTACTTAACTTAATTTGTAAATGTTTAATTTATATCTTTCTGAATTAAATTTATTATACATACTACAACTATGAAATTTGTACGCCACTGGCAAAATATAGAGAGTCAACCAATTTTTTTACTGAAGACCTGTGATAAACAAATTAATGTTTTCATTCATTCATAAAATTACACCATTATAATTTTAAAACCATACACTACCGACGACTAAGCATTTTACGTCACTTAATTAATTAATATCAACTGAGCAATTAGTACTCGATTAGCGGTCATCGCGTGTGCTCCCTCGCTCCTTTATATCTATAACCTTTGGTCCGTTGAATACATTTATTTTTACCTTAAAGCGCAGCCGTATCATTGACTATCTTCCAACCTTCTACATGCTTCTACATGGTCCTTCGAGCTATCGGGCGGGACCTCGCGAGTTTTAGTATTCGTTTTTCTTTGGGGAGTTACGTGTATTTAGAATCAAGTGAGTGATCTCGTTCGGAAATCAGCATATTGGATAACAGTGAGACGCGTGAACTGTGGACATAGTTTCGCAAACACAGAACTTTAGCAAAGTATTTGAAGCAAAACCCTATAGCAGCACAGGGTGGAGTTGCAGTACTAGTGAACACGAGCAACGTTCCAGAGCAACATCAGCGCTTCAAGCACGAAGCAATCAGCATCCGGACTAGCAAGCAGCGAATCGGTATTTACAGCAGCAGCACTCGGTGTCTACAGCAGCAGGACGACAGTGTCCAGTTATAGCAGAGCATCAGCATTCGAAGTGCGACAACAGCAAACCAGCGGCAGTTAAACGCCAGTATTTTTCAAGTAAGATCTTTCCTTTTTTACTTCAAAAACCAACTAGCAGCAACATGGAGGATTTTTACTATCAACAAATTGAACTTAGCGAATTAATCCGGAAAATACCGATAAATATAAAAAAGGATAGCGCAGATAGGAAATCTGATGACTATTTCAAAAGGCGATTAGAGATGTTAGAGAAGTATTGGTCAGATTATCAGAATAATCACTTAGCTATCTGTGAATATGGGGTCAAAGATCATTCGTACTTTATAAACTCAGAGCATGAAAAGGTTAGCAAGCATTATACAGCCGCCAAATCTCTAATCAGCGAACAACGCCAGCAGTTATCAAGCAAGCTAACGCCTATGAGAACCGTTAGGAGTACTCAAGCGACACAAGAGGAGCAAAAAGAGGCCGAACAAGAAGCAGGGCCATCGGGCTATGAGCAGCTAACAAAGGGCAGCAGTTTACGTACTATGGAGTCAAGAGGCTCAACTAGCAAATTTGATGACATGATACGTAAACAAGCAGCAAATTTTAAAGCGTTCAAGAGATCAGCGGGTTTAACCGACCTAGACTCCATGTCAGAAAAGTGGGAAATGGAGGACGCACTACGAACTCTACAAGCACGCTGGTCACAAATTGACTGTCTCCATTGGGAGATTGATAGCGAGATAGGTGGAGAGGATGATGATTACGAGGCAGCTTATACACGGCATGAGCGAGCATATATCGATCTAAAGAAAATGATCAACAAAAAGCTTTGGAGTGTATCACATAGAGAGCACTCCACACCGAAAATGGATATCCCTGTATTTTCAGGAAATTATCAGCATTGGACGTCATTCAAGGACCTCTTTACCGAAGCTATTCACAGCAACCCTACCTTGTCGCAAGCGCAAAAAATGCAATTTTTGAAAGGAAAGGTCAAGGGTGAGGCGGAAAGACTCATTCAGCATCTTCCCATAAGTTCCAGTAACTATGAAACCTGTTGGGAAATCTTAAACCATCGGTATAACAATAAAAAGCTCATCTTTACATCAATTATAAATACTATGCTAGGTTTATCTAGTATGCAGCAGCAAACAGTAGGTCATATTAAAAAACTGCATGACATAACGCTAGAAAGCTTGCATGCCATACGGAATTTAGGGATTGATATAACCACCTGGGATCCGCTTCTCGTGCATTTATTGTCACAGAAGCTTGATAGCGAAACCTACGGAGATTACATAGACTCCCTTAAAAATTCTAGAGAGCTACCGGTTTTGCAGGATTTCTTGGACTACTTAGAAAGTAAATTTACCAGCCTGGAAACATCCCGCAGAAAGCTAGATCAAGCATCACCGAAATCAAGCAATCATAAAAATAACGATCTTCCAGAAAATCAAAAGGCAAGACGATACAACTACGCCAATAAATTTAACAAGCCACATTTAAAAGCCTTACACGTGTCGACCAGCAAATGTCAATTTTGCGGTCATCAACATGCGATGTTCAATTGCGAAAAATTTTTGCAGTTGCCTAATGAAGCAAAATTAAAAACAGCCGCAAAACTAAAATTATGCCAAAATTGCTTATTTGACCATAATGGCAAGCAATGCATTTCCGTTAGGCGATGTCGCAAATGTGACGGAAATCACCACTCCGTTTTACATGACGCCTGCTCAAAAAATATATCGCAATCGAATAGCGTTGTAACAACAACAGCTGACCCAAATTCGCAAGACAATGTCGCAATGACTGCGCATGTGTCACAAAATGAACCAGGAACAAATGAAGTTTTGTTAGCAACAGCCTTGATTAAAGTAGCAGCGATTGATGGATCTTATCATGTCTTAAGGGCTCTCATTGACCCTGGATCACAAGTTTCTCTGATAAGAGAAAGTGCAGCGAAGAAGTTAGGATTACAAAGATCTAAATTCAAAGGATTGATATTCGGAGTAGGGGAAGTCGAAAACAACTGCAACGGGGTGGTCTCATTATGTTGTTTCTCTACACATAACGACTTTTCGTTTAACACCGACGTACTTATCATGAGCAACCTACTAAAAGATATCCCGTATAAATCCTTTGACACATCGAAGTGGTCCCACATAGACAATCTTAAACTAGCTGATCCATATTTTAACCATAGCCGTCCAGTGGACTTATTACTAAGCGCTCAAGTGAATGGCTTGATATTATTAGGAGGATTGATCAAAGGAGAAAGCTTATCGCAACCTGTGTTACAAGAAACACAGCTTGGGTGGATCATATACGGCGGTGGCCAAATGTCATCACTTCAATGCAACGTCGTCATGAATAATATCCACGATATTCAGCAGTTTTGGGAGATCGAGGATATAAGCGAAAATACGAACATATCATTGGAAGATCAACAATGTGTTGACTTCTATTCATCTACAACAAAACGTCGTGAAGACGGGCGGTACGAAGTAAGATTGCCACTAAAAGATGATATAAATGAAAAACTAGGTTCATCGAAAGAGATGGCCATAGCACAGTTCCATAATATGGAACGAAAATTTAGCAAACAACCCATTTTAGCAGAACAATACAAAGCATTTATTAGTGAGTACATTGCCTTAGGACATATGGTACCTAGTAACAGCAAAAATAACAAACAAGCGCTATCATGTTACTTACCGCACCATTCCGTGCAACGAGCAGAATCAGCAACTACGAAGCTACGCGTAGTGTTCAACGCGTCAGCAAGGACGTCAAGCGGATATAGTGTGAATGACCTGATGAATAAAGGCCCAAATTTACAACAGGACCTACAAGAATTGATTTTAAAGTGGCGTCAATATCGTTTCGCTTATACATCGGATATCGAGAAGATGTACAGGCAGATATTGATGAGCGAAGAGGATCAGCAATATCAGCAAATCGTATGGAGGTATGCATCAGATCAACCTTTGCAAACGTATAACCTTACCACCGTCACATACGGAACTAAATCAGCACCATTTCTAGCAATGATGACTCTGAAACGTCTAGCCTCGGATGAACGAAGAAACTTTCCGGAAGCCGCGAAGATATTAGAAGAGTCATTTTATATGGATGATCTGGTCCATGGATCACACTCCATCGAAACAGGAAAGCAGCTTATCGATGATCTCAACAGATTATTAAAATCAGGAGGTTTTACACTAAGAAAATGGTCAGCAAATCATTCAGAACTCCTTCAAGATATAGAAAAAAGCAGCAGCAGCACCGGCGATATAATTTTTAACTTTAAATCAGAAAGTACATCAAAAACATTAGGTCTTCGCTGGAATTCTTGTGATGACATGTTTACTTTCAAATACAGCATAACAAATCTAAACGCAAAAGTAACTAAACGTCTACTATTATCGGAAATATCAAAGGTATTCGACCCGTTGGGATGGTTGTCACCACTCACAACAAAGCTAAAGCTGATATTCCAAAAGCTGTGGTTAAACAAAATGCATTGGGACGAAGAAGTTCCTGTAAGCATCAAAGCAGAATGGATAGCGATACAAACAGACATGGAATACTTAAATCAATGCAAAATACCGCGCTGGATAGGGTATCAACCTAATGACGTTATAGAACTGCATGGTTATTGTGACGCATCAACTAAAGCTTACGCAGCAGTAATTTACGCACGATTAGTGAAAGCAAATGAGACAACAGTAGTACTAGTTGTTGCTAAGGCTCGATTAGTACCTGTTTCTAAGAGCATATCTTTGCCGAGATTAGAATTAAGCGGTGCGTATTTATTAGCGAAGTTAATGAACAAAGTTATTAGTTGTTACAGTGAATTAGATATGAGGATTTATGGATGGACTGATTCCATGGTCGTCCTAGGGTGGCTGCAAGGAGAATCCAGCCGATGGAAACCCTTTGTTGCGAATAGGACTAAAATTATAACAACAGTAATGAAACCAAGCTGCTGGCGATATGTTAAGTCTGAGGATAATCCAGCAGATGCAGCCAGTAGAGGCATCTCAGCTTTACAACTAAAGAATCACACGCTGTGGTGGCAAGGACCGCAGGTCCTGAAATCGTTTGACGAAAAATTAGAAGCCAAGCAACTCATTTATACCACTGATCAAGAAATCAAAGGAAAATCAGCAGCAAACAAAGTAAATGCTGTCCAAAATGATAGCAAGGACAGCATCATATTGCAACTGTTACTTAAGTTCAGTTCACTCAACAAAATAACTAGAATAGTGGCATGGCTTTTACGAGCAATCAAAACAATACAATTTAGCAAGAATAAAGTCATGTCAAGCAAGCATAGCTGCTTACCCGAATATCTTACCTTACATGAATTGAGAAAATCAAAATTACTCATTATAAAATACATACAACGAACTGAATTTGCAGCGGAAATTATGTCATTACGGAAACATAGTAAATTAAGTAGCAGAAGTAATCTATTAAAACTTAATCCTTTTATTGATCACGAGGGGATTCTACGAGTTAAAGGCCGGTTGAGCAAAGCAAACATGAGTATGGAAATGAAGCATCCTGCGATATTGCCTTATAACAGCCGGCTTACTGCTCTAGTAATTCAACAAGCTCATCAGCTCACCTTTCATGGTGGACCGCGATTAACTTTATTTAATCTTAGACAGAGATACTGGATTATTGCGGGAAATAAAGCTGTAAGGAAGGAAGTGAGAAACTGCGTTACCTGTGCAAAGCATGAGCCGAAAATACAACATCAATTGATGGGAGAGTTACCCGTAGCCAGATGCAACTCGGCCCCACCATTCCATCACACTGGAGTGGATTACACAGGTTATGTAGATGTTAAAAGTAACAAGGGACGTGGAATTAAGACAACCAAAGGATATATTGCGCTGTTTATTTGTCTAGCGACCAAAGCTGTCCATTTAGAGCTTGTATCCGATTTAAGTAGTCCTGGGTTCCTAGCAGCGTTACGACGAATGGCAGCCAGAAGAGGAGCGCCTCGTCATCTTTACAGCGATAACGGGACGAATTTTGTGGGAGCTAACAGAATGCTACAGGAAAGCTATCACGATTTTGAAAATGTATATGATCGTGACTTTTTCTCGGAGCTAGCAGATTTAAATATAGAATGGCACTTCAATGCCCCATCTTGGCCTAGTGCCGGGGGTCTATGGGAGCGAGCCATTAGAAGCTTAAAACATCACCTCAAGCGAGTAATAGGAGAACAAAAGCTAACCTTCGAAGAGTTTAGCACTATCTTAGCACAGGTGGAGGCTTGTTTGAACTCTAGGCCTTTATGTGCCTTATCGGAAGATATCGAAGACTTGAATGTCCTGACTCCGGCTCACTTCTTGACCGGAAGGAGCGGAAGTGCTATAATTGAAACTGAAACAGATGCTCGAACTAGATGGTATTTATCAGCTAAAATAGTAAACGACATATGGAAGAAATGGAGAGCGGAGTATCTGACTCAGTTATCCGTACGAAGCAAATGGCGAAGCATTGAGCGAAATATAACCACCGATGATTTAGTGACCATCCAGGACGACAATCTGCCACCTGGAAAATGGATGATGGGCAGAGTAATAGAAACTCATCCAGGTCAAGATGGATTAGTTCGGGTAGTAACTCTAAAAACAAAAAGCGGAACAATTAAAAGGCCGGTTGTGAAACTGTCAATCTTGCCGATACCGCCTGCTTCAAGTAATACGGTAGATAACAATTTTAATCAAGCAAACAACGTCATCTCGAAAGAGCCTGACGTGCGGATGAGAAGCAGCAAAATCAAATCTAACTTTATATCATTAGCAATGTCGTTAATATTTTTTATCTCATTGATAACATCGTCTCAAGCAGCTTTTAACATATCAAAGTTGCCTAGCAACAATTCGCTGTATTTTGAGTCAGTAGACAACATGCAAGTTATTCGAGACAAATGGAATCTGATTGTTTATTATGATATGAGCCCTTATTGGGAAGCAAATACTGCCGCCACAAAATTCTTGGAATATTTACAAAAACTCTGTGCTTCCCTGAACGATAAGAGTCACTGTAATTTGATAACACTTCAATTAAATCACGACTTCAAAGAAATACAGCACTATAATCAACTTATGATTAGTCAGCACTTTGATGTGCGCACCAGACAGCGTCGCGGACTCATTAACGGTATCGGTTACGTTGCCAATAGCTTGTTCGGAGTATTAGACGAACGATTCGCCGAACAGTATAAAAAAGATATACAGCTTGTAAAACAAAACGAACAGCATCTTAATGGTTTGTTAAGAAATCAGACCTCTATAATTGAGGCAGAATACAACGTATTAAAAAGAATCGAGCAAACTATCAAGTTACAACATAAAACCATAAATAAACACTTGAATCAATTGGATAATGCTGCCTTTGCTATTAAACAAGAAGTTGAAGGTTTAGCTAAAACGCAAGACTTCGCTCTGTCGGCAGTCACAACTATCAACTTACTTCAAAACCTTAAAAGGATTCAGGATACTCTGTTAGATATCATCACGGATATTTACCACGGGAAATTCAACGCTCATCTGTTAACTCCAGATCAGTTACAGCGTGAGTTACAGTTCATTTCTGGACAACTAACAAAGGATACTAGCCTGCCCGTGGACAACCTAAAATCTGACCTAAAACATATTTACAGTATGTTGAAGGTAAAAGCGAGAATGATGGAAGAATACTTCATATTTGAGATTACTTTTCCATTGACCAGCAGAGATAGCTACAAGATTTATAAAATCATACCAGTTCCGCAGCAGGTTCAAAATGATATGATTAGCGTACTACCAATTGCGGAGTTCGTGGCTATTAGTTTGAAGAAAGATGCTTTCTTCACAATGTCGTTTCGGGAGCTCCAATCATGCCTGCATAATGATCAGTCATATTTGTGCCAAGCTAACAAACCAATTAATCACTTAAGCATCGATGAAAAATTCTGCAAGCTGGACAATAAATTAAAACAATGCGTTGTAATTAAATCCCCTTGCCAAGACAGCTGGCTCGAACTAAATGATCCATCGAGGTACATGTATTTTTGCTGCAACACCTACTCAGTGAGGATTATATGTCAAGATCAAGTTTCCTTTAAACAGGTGACTGGAGTCGGAATTATTGATCTAGGTCCGAAATGCGTAATAAAAAGTAAAGATTTTACCTTGTATTCTCATGCCCTATCAGCAAACACAATTAAATCTAACTCTGATATTCCGATCCCTCAGATAGCAGAATTAAACCATATGGTTAATATATCTTTATCTCACTACACTGCATACGAAGATCCACTGAACAGCACATTAGTGGACCTGGGCGAGCAAATAGAACAACTGAAATCTGCCAATACTAACTTACCAGATTACTCTCTGTCTACAGATGACATTCATCAATATATTATTTGTTACGGCTTGCTGGGGGTAGCCGTTTTATTGGCGTCATACTTATTATGGAGAAGGTGCCGTTCAGTTTCTTCAGTGGAACTACTATCACAAAGTGTGGCGAATAGTGTTGTGTTCTCGCGAAAGCAGAGTACGGCTGACCGTCAGCCTAGTGAAGTGAATATAATTAGTGAGGACACTAACCCTAAACGAGACGTATCCACGTCACCTATGTCTAAAACATGTCGCTTTAGATTAGAAGATATGTAACTTTTTGGCCCGGGAGCATGTACGGTGAAACCATACACTACCGACGACTAAGCATTTTACGTCACTTAATTAATTAATATCAACTGAGCAATTAGTACTCGATTAGCGGTCATCGCGTGTGCTCCCTCGCTCCTTTATATCTATAACCTTTGGTCCGTTGAATACATTTATTTTTACCTTAAAGCGCAGCCGTATCATTGACTATCTTCCAACCTTCTACATGCTTCTACAGTCACCAACCATTAGAACCATTCTTGCAGTCTTAAAACTAGAACTAATTGTTTGCGATTGAATTTAGATCAGAAATATACGCCAATTTAAGAGTCAGATTGGTTTTAGTCCAACTGTTTTAAATAAAACTTATCTAAAAACAACTTCTGTTAAAAAGAACAGGTCACATTTCAGGTATTATGTGTAGGCCTATTAAGTATTCAGATGATGACTCATTCGAAACATAACAAGCAGTACATAATTCCATATGTCCCATACTATTAAAAAACAACAGCTTCGTAAATGTGTGCAAGTCCTGATACCGTTGAAATGTTCAGCCAATAAGCTCCTATATATTTTGGGTTACCAAACTGGGAAGGCTTAAGTCCTGTCGCTGGCTAAGATTTAACACATTGTAGGCTGCCCTCAGCGGCATGTTTCTGCGTATCAGTGGTCAGAAATTGTGTGCAATTTTAGAAGATGCCTTTGCCTAGACTATGACATACAGGTTGTAAAAATATCCATCACAAAGTCTCATAATATACGTATATATATATATAGCATTTTGTACATCAAACTAAGTAACTTTGTGCAAAAATAATTGCTGGGAAACGACTTTTATTTTTGGTATGGAAATTCGCTGTTTACGGTAAACGCAATGTAACGCACGCAAATCATAGTGCTTAAAGGTGCGTCAACGATACAATGATCATAGGAATATTTTAAAGTTATGGTATAACATATGTGCCTACCCCTTCGAGGAATACAGGCGTTATGTTCTGTTATGTACAACATTTCAAACAAGAATACGTAAAAAAAAACATGAAACTTAGACCTTCAATATCTCTGAAAGCACAAGGTTTCCAGGTATGGAAGAGTACAAAAAAAATAAGCATAATAACGGGAAAAACAAGTGAATCTCTGCTTTTTTAAGGGTATTTTTATCCAGATTTCATAGAGTAATTTTTGTAAAATAGTTTTTATGAATATATAGATAAAGCATGTTCTTAACGTGAATTGTTTTACATAATTATAGACAATTCCTATACTAAAATATATATAAACTATTAACTAACTATACAAATATAAAGGGGGAAGATTCATCTCATCTTCATCTTCCTAGCACGGCGGGCTGTGCTGGGGCTGCTGCTACAGGTGCGGAAAACCTCAAACGGCGCCAATATTCCAATCTTATTGGGACTTATATGTTTGAGCCGTTTGGGGTTGAAACACTAGGACCATGGGGTCCGAGTGCCCACTTAGTTTTTCAAGACATCGCAAAGCGGTTGGTCGACTCTTCATGTGACCAGAAGGCTGGCCTATTCTTCGGCCAGAGAATCAGCATTGCCATACAGCGTGGCAATGCTGCCAGCCTTTTGGGCACTTTTCCTGTTGACAGCGATGCGGACGAATTTTTTGATGCCCTATGATTGTCTTCCCCCTTTATATTTGTATAGTTAGTTAATAGTTTATATATATTTTAGTGTTAGCTTGTATATTATAATTAAGATTATTCTATGTATTGAATTTGAAATAAATAAAAGAAAGTGATAAAAAAAAAAAAAAAAAAAAAAAAAATCCTATTCTAAAATAATTTCATTTCGGGAATCACTACATTTGGCCAACTCGGCAACACTACATGAGCAGAAGTTAATAATGTCATTATGTGAGGTTAAGTGAACTGGCCGAAACTTGAAAGAAAGGTTCTTGACAGACTGACAGACAGACAGACAGACGGACAACGAAGTGATCCTATAAGGGTTCCGTTTTTTTTTGTGAGATATGGAACCCTGAAAAGAAAAAAGACATGTCTGAAACAACCTTAATTCATTTCTATGATACATATTTCATACACAAGTTATTGAAAAGTCCTTTATAAGAAGACTTGTTGAAAACAAGTATAGGTTACACATTGTACATACGTGTAAACGCAGGTTTATAATGTCTTTTAGCAAAGTAATGGAACGATCTTATTCCGGACTTACTAAGTTTACATAGTAAAGTTGAACCGGGTGTCGGCTAGAAATACCACTCACGGATCTTCTTACATTATCTCAACTCGTGCATGTTTAAGAGCGTTTATTCTGAAAGTGGGCAACGTCGCAGATAGATGTCAAATAGTTCGGTGTTTTGATTAATTGGGGTATCGGCCAACCGGGTAACCGGGTGTCGGCTAGAAATACCACTCACGGATCTTCTTACATTATCTCAACTCGTGCATGTTTAAGAGCGTTTATTCTGAAATTGAGCAACGTCGCAGATAGATGTCAAATAGTTCGGTGTTTTGATTAATTTGGCAATATTACTGTATGGAAATAATAAATGTGGCTAACAAAAGAACTAGAATATGAATATTGCAATTGGTATTTGAAAAGGTTATATACGAAGCACTGGATAAATATCTGACTAAATATGAGCAATGAACAAATGGGATTTAGAAAAAACAAAAATATTAATATGGCAAAAAAACAATCTCTTAACTAATATTATGACGAATGTTGTCAAGAAAGTTCCTGTATATGCTATATTCACGGATATGACAAAGGCGTTCGACTACGTAAGTCACGAAATCCTTTTAAAAAACCTTTTCTCCTACGGCATACGGGGAAATGTCCTGGAGCTTATAACCTCTTACCTTAGTGGCCGAAAGCAATACACAGAAATATATAGAATATGTTCTAAGACCAAACACGAGATTAAATATACATCAGACAGTAGAGAAGTCAAATATACCACAGTACCACACCACAGGGTAGCGTCCTGGGGCCACCATTGTTTCTTTTATATATAAACGATTTACCACGGCATATCCAACATCCTATGGTGTTATTTTGCGGATGATAGTACGGTCATAATAAAATGTACAGGTATAATATGTAGATTATGAAGAAGAGATTAATGTAACATTAAAAGGTATTATTAACTGGCTTGACTTTAATAACTTAGTTATTAATCTTTAAAAAACAAAAGTAATGCACTTTTACCAACGGACGTCCCCGCCTAACGTAGTGGTTAGTCATAGTGGACAAAATGTGGACTCAAAATTTCGAGGTATCTTAGTCGACAGCGGTCTCACTTGGAAACCTCATGCTGAAGACGTTTGTAATAAACTGAGCAAGTCAGCTTATGTGCTGTACAAACTATCCCATAAAGTAAACAATAATATTTATACTCCTGATAGCTTACCACGGACTTGTTGCACCAATATTAAGGTTCGGGGTAATGTTTTGGGGCAACAGACTGTAGTGACAGGGAACAGATTTTGAAGGCCCAAAAACGTTGCATAAGATCTATGTTGAATCTGAAAACTACAGATACATGTGAGCCTATGTTTAAGTCTCTGAAAATACTGACATACCCATCGTTGTATATTTTAGAAGTTGCAATTTTTGTTTAAATTAATTTCCGTCACTAGCCGATATTAGGACTCGTTCAGGTCCTATGAGAACACAATATACAAAATGATTACATACAGGCAATTACAAAACAGCCACTGCTTAGGAAAAATAGTATGTCAATGGGGCCTATAATATACAATAAAGTTCCGCACTATTTTAAAGAACATCCCATACGAATATTTAAATCTAAGCTGACTGCATTATGATTATAAAAATGTTATTATTGTATAAAACACTTTTTAAATTATAACAATAAAAAAATATAAAAGACGTATGAGAATGTATACTATATCAGAATGACATTTTTTTTTTTTGACGGTGGCTATTTAATTATGGCTTAATTATTAATTTGGATGAAAATTGTATCGTTAGTTTTTACGACTGCATGATTTTTATGAGTTTTATTAAATGGCTTAACTTTTTGGCACCTTCTGAAGTTGGTTGGAATAAAATTTATTGTATTAATCCCACGTTAAGCCTATTTCAGTCTAATTCTCTCAAAAGTGACTCCCTCCCACCTATTACGGACACCATCCTATGCTGCACGTCCTCAATCCGATTACTCTGCAATTCGGTGAATAACTTTTTTTCATAGAAACATCACTGATGGATAGTGTCTAGGGCGAAGTCTTAAAATTAATTTAACATAATTCCTACTAAATTGATTGACATTGAACGAAGGCACGCCCACCATAATATTATTAAAACGATAGGGTTCGGGGCGAAGATAAGGTTTCGTAAATTGTATCAAAGATTCCTTTATTTGGTGCGCAGCCCAGTTGACGGACGTCAGACGACTAATGTCAAAAATAAGGCTGCGCGTCGTTTATTCTAGGAAGCTTCTAGAAGATTCGACTCACCCTTATTGGCTGAGTGGGTACGAGAGGCATTTTACGCCAGAAGCGCAGTGATTGTGGCGAGAGCAGTTGGAAATAGTTTCGAGTTATAAGCCAATATTTTAGCTGAAAACGTCGTGTATTTTACACAAAAAACATAACATTACTCGTACTATTGTTAAGGAAGTTTTCAAAGACAAAGTTTTGAGAACGCAGATTCTTTTGTCATGTAGGTCACACCGTGAATTTCAGTTCCTAGAAAAACTTTCAGAATGACTATACTCGTTTTAACAAACAAACTTCTGCACTACGACATAAAAAAGAACGAGAAAAAATGTATTTCTATATAGAGCTTGCGAGAACACGAGTTTGTCATGTCAGGATGTTTTTGCTCTTAATTTTATTCGAAAAGTAGAAACGAGTATAAAAGTTCATAGTTTAATTCGCAGAAGTCATTGTTTTACTAACCGAACATTGCATTCAAGTACTTTGTAGAACTTTTGAACAAGAGCAAGCAGCAAGTAAGCCATATAACCTTCGTTATGATATTTGCGATATAAAAAACGTTCTAGTTTCAAATCGAGCAATTAAATTACCATTAAATACAGTGCCTGAGTGACTGAGCTCTGCTCGAGTGAAAATAGAAGTGAAAACAAATTTTCCCAGATAGACTAAGTGACCGATCGATTTTTGGCCCCCGTAAACCCATATATTGCAACTTTCATCGAAATCGTGAGAGGCGTTTTCGAGAACGTGATTACAAATATATATGTCGCAGTAATATGGTTATAGCCGTGGTATAGTTATATTCCTAGGAACATAGCTATATACTGTAATAGAGTTATATGAAAGCGGTTCATAACTGTCTTACTAGGAATATAACTATGATACGAGCACGATCTACTAATATAACTATTAGGGCATTCCGACCAAATAGTTTAGATTAGGTTAGAACTGTGACCAATTACGCCCTAGCCGAACGAGCGAAACGAGCGGTACCGCGGCAGTGACCGGCGAGCGCTACGTCGAAATTGGTCGCAGTAACAAAATTAGGGCAACAGTCGACAGTTATGAATCGCTTTCATTTAAATATATTACGGTATATAGCTATATCCCTAGGGATATAATTATATCACGATTATAACTATCTTACTGCGACATATATATATATACAAATATTGTTCATTTAATAGTGTAGGTTACAAACAGTAGTAAAAACGTTGTAGAACGTTAGTACTAGCTGACCCGACAGACGTTGCTCCTGGAAAATCTTAAATAATGATCTAAAGATCATTATTGAAATTTTGACATTTTTCCCATAAAAAAAGCACTTTCAGTTTTTCCCGAACTTTCCAGTTTTCCTGGCAATTTGAAAAACACCTTACAATAAAAACCTAATTCTGACTATTACGAACATTCCAAAACAAAAAATAGCCAAATCAATTCATCTAGCAGTTCTCAAGTGATGCGCTTATCAAAGAACAATATTATTTCATTTTTATTTATATAGGTAGATTTCTCGCTAAGTACTCGCTCTGTACTGAAAAGAAAACAGAATTTCAATAACCATCTTAAAACATTCTTCAAAACATGTTCACCCCGCCATATTGTTTCGTTCACCCCATTGTAACAGACCGAAACCTTTGTACCTAAAATCTAATTATCTCCAATAAGAAATTACAAAGTCATTCAATTTCGTAAATCGCTTAAACTTTCCACTAAAGATCTAACACCATTGAAAATTAAATGTTTTATTCATAAGTGTTTAAATATTTTAGCTCCAGAATAAAAATGGTATCATGATTTATTATCGTGGTGTTTCGCCGTGGGGTATTTTATGTCGCAGTGATGCAGGGCTTATGGTAATGAGTGTGTCATTAATTCAGTCTCTAGGGTGGTGGTAAAAGCTTTTAAATTTTAGTGTGAAAGGTGTTTCGTACTTACCATAAAAGAGCGAGTAGTTTTAAATAGTCGGTCGAAACTAAATTGAAATATAGTCTGCTCAAAAAGTATCTGTCGAAAGTATAAACAAAACTCTGGTCAATTAAATTCTTATACGCAATCACTCACTAAAGAGAATTAGTAACACATTCATCTGTATTTCGAAGGTTTCAACTTTAATCTCACCACTCTTCACGATAACTAAGGTTTATTAATTAACCTCAATCAAATGGTTATCAAATGAAAACCCTATTTATGGTGATTTAATTAGAATGACTAGTTTAAGTATTCAAGTAATTAAATCAAAATACTCAATTCATTGAGCAGTGGTGGCCCAGTGGTGACGGCCGCGACTTACGAGTTGTAGGTCGTGAGTTCAAATCCAAGCAGGCACTTGATGTACATTATTCATCACCACTGCTCTTAAAACGGTGAAGGAAACCGGCATGTTCTAGAACCAAAAATTCAAAAACATGTGACATTTACCAACCCGCCCTAGGCCCGCGTGGTGGATGGCGACCCATTCCCTCTCACTGAGAGGAGGCCTGTGTCCCAGTAGTCGGAACATTATAGGCTGTTGTTGTACTCGATTCGTAAGTGGCACTACAAATTGGCATCTATCCGCAGGTATGTCTTCTGATCCATTTGTTTACATGTACAATCAGACACAGAGAACTAGGATTAGAACATGGTAATTTTATCATTAAACTATGTTGGACAGTTGTAAATACAACTGTTCAACACAGAATCATAATTGTGCTCCGTTCTATTTATGAATTCCTATTATGTTCATGAAAACTCATGAATAAAGTTATTTTAAGGTTATTAAAATGTCGTTTCCTAGGTACAAGTCCTTTACCTAGTATACTAAGGTGTAATTTCTTTTCATGGTCATCGCAGTTTAGGTGCGCAAAGCATCAAATCAATTCAGTGCAGTGAATCGAAACTCGTGGAGTAAAACACTGACTCTAAACTGAGTCTTAGAGCGAATTTCACCAATGAAACTGAACACGAACAGTACATCTAAACCGCGATCCAGAGCAATGAGTGGAATTTTGACACTGACAGCTCTTGAGCGCAGTTTTTTAGATGTTCTGATCGCATTCAATTTCATTAGTGAAATTCACCCTTAATAATTTTCATAAAATAAAGTCGGTCTATCTATACCACAAATCATTTGAATACCTCATTGAGCTCAAGCCTTTGCCAAAGCCATAAACATGGACACACTCCCTCTTTCACACTCACACATACACAACAACAAAGAGATCCCCAAACCGACTGTTTTCATATTTCAATCCAGCCATATAAATAGATATAAGTGCCTATAAAATAGTGTGCCGATAAAATGCATGCCCAAATCCCGGGCAGAATCACAACGGTTTAATATCGGAGTCATTGTGCACATTTGGCTCGACCGACATTACGCGATGCCATTCCCCGTGGTATTGTAATAGCGGCATACTTAAAATCATTGGCATCTAATCTCATTTGATGTATGGCTGCTTATAAAGTTTGATTACGACGATGAAATTTTCATTATTTATCGTGTGAGGTCGTCGAAAATAGTAGAATAGTCGAGTAGTATGACCACTTTTGTCTGTTACAACAATTACAACCAAAATGTTGTTAAGAGCGTTCATTCTAGAAGTTGGCAACGGCACAAATAGCGGTCAAATATTTATCTGTTTTCATTAATTTGGCAAAAATAGTCTGTAGAAATATTAAATATCGCTAACTCAATCAATCAGCCTAGCCTTTTCCCAACTATGTTGGGGTTGCCAAGTATTTTACATGGAGCGACTGCCTATCTGACCTCCACAACCCAGTAACTGGGTAATAAAATACCCTTGGTAAGAATGGTATTCAGACTTTCGGTCTTCTGACGACCCGAAATGACTGTCAAAGTTCCACGAATGACAGCCGGGACCAACGGCTTAACGTGCTTTCCGAGGCACGGAGGTGCCTTGGTATGTAAAGATGGTCTCTCATTCACGGACCAACCCCGGCAAGCGTAGCTTAACCTGATGGATAAACCCGTGCGGTTTTTATTACTTAACCACAAGCTCCTCGAAATATCGCTTACTAGTGACCTAAAATATTAATAATGAATTGCAATTATAACTCTGAATTTGATGTAACCGATTTAAGCCTCGTGCAGACCAGCGCGACGCGACTCCGCGACGCGACTCGAACAATAAAATTTCTAAGAAAACTTGACGATATAACAATAACCGGTGTCACGTCACGCTGTCGCGTCGCGCTGGTCTGCACGAAGCTTTAAGTATAAAACGGCATTTGGAAAGTTCCCAAATACTTTTTTACATCTAAAACTGAATATTCGGTGTTACGATATTAATTCATAATCAATATTTTAGTTCACTAGTTAGTGATATTTTTTATTTCCATACAGTAATAATGCCTAATTAATCAAAACAGCGAAATATTTGACAACTATTTGCGCCGTTACCCACTTTCAGTATGCATGCTCTTAATACCTATGTACCTATTAGGTAGGTCCCTCATTCTCAAAGTCTGATGGAACGCCAATCAGACAAGACCGGAGAGAGATCAGGCGCAGGGCCAACGGCTTTCCGAGACACGGGGGGCACGCTGCACCTGTGTCTGCGCACTCACTTGTGCACTATAATATCTCCCGCGCCGAAGGCTGGTCTCCGCTGAGATTGGTCGCCGTGGCCTGAATCTAGTCCGGAGGACTATTATTATTACGTAAGTACCCATATATCCAAAAGTGCTTTTAAATTTAATTAATAACTATTTCTTACGAATTCTTTGTGTTATTGAGATACCTAATAATTATCAACGTATTTTCATTCAGAGGTTATTCATTTGATAAGTGCAATATCATTATTTTCTAGTACGTTTGGTAAGCCAACCATAAAAAATAATAGAAGCAGCACTTTAACCACAGCCATAAGAATAACAGAAAATACCAAAAACTTCGTAATTAAACTTTCACACAGCAGCCTTTCAATCTAACAAAAGATAATTAAGAAAACTTTTAAAACACTATTTATTAAAAGTTAATTCCATTAGAAATACAATTAGTGAAGTTAGTTCTAACATTCCAACTTTGAGTTTAGACAACTTTTTGTTAGTAAATGCAATTGGTAGTGTTGTGCCATTTATGATTCAGAAGCCAACGTGAACGTCACAGAATAGATAGGTACAGAAGGTCGGCTCTATACAACAAACAAAAACGCACGCACCCAGCGACACGTTTCACGAACAGGGAATGCAAACGCGTTCGGGATTTGGATTAGTTTGGACGCGATAATTTTCACGTTCGTTTTTCACTTCGGCAAACCCGAACGCGTGGTTTGGTCGGTTTCGTCGAACATAAGACGATCACATATTCATGTGACGTCGACGATCACTTTCGATTAGGACAAGGCTAAAGCCGACAGCGCGACGCGACTCTAGTAGAACAATTTCTATAATAACTTCATGGAAAATCAAGTCGCGTGCACGTGTCTTCACGCGTTGTATGAAGCCGGCCTTCTGTGTTATAATATTTATCTTGTGCCAACGCGATATTGTTTAAATGAATTATCCAATTAGTTTAGAATCCACGTCGCATTGTGTTGGGCTTAGTGCGAGTGTGGCCTGAGCTAAAAGAGCCGTCTTTGTTACTGGAAATGTATTGGTATTTGTTATTGAAGTATTTTATTGTTGATAAAAATATGGTGCCATTTTTGTTTAGGAATTCTGCCATGCTTTGAACCTATGAAAAGTGATAATTACTCTTACATAAACCTCCATTTTACTCTTTACTCTGGTATCGAGTTTTCAATATCTCCAATTTTGAGAAACATAAATTATGATGAATTGCAATGGCTATGATGATAGGTAAACATCAGCTTCATGTGTGGGTCATTCTCACACAGAGTAAATAATTAGATACGTTTAATTCTTGGACGGGATTTGTAACGTAACCTAAGAGAAAAAGTCCAGTGTCCGAAATAACTAGCTAGCCTAGTACCTACCTAACGCTAACAAAGAAACTAGGTACACAAACAGTACCAATTTATCCACATCTAATATTAACGAAAATTGTAAGCATTAATAATTCAGAAGTCAGTAGGGTAGAGTTTAAATGAATTAACCAATTAGTTTAGAATCTGCGCGGCATTATGTAGGCTTAGACTACAGTAGTGTCCTTTACTGTTGAATATGTGAGTGTATTCATGAAAGTCGTTGCTAATTCCTTGTTTACTAGCCTTTTCTGAGTTGTTTTGGGGCCACTCATTAGTAAATGCATGAACAATTTCGTTTTTACTTGTTATTTTCGTGTATTTGTTCTTTTTTTGCGTCATGTTTGCGGCAAATAAACGTATTTTCTTTCTTTCTTACTATTTAGGGTTCCGTACGTCCAAATGAAAAAACTAAACCCTTATAGGATCACTCGTGTCACAGCTAATTTGCTCCGAATCTAATGGACCGATTAAGTTGAAAGGTACACAAATGAATTTCTATGATCGAAACACGGACATATCACGTAAATAAATGAATTTTGAATATAGGGGTCAATTTTGGGGGGCAAATACGTTTTTTATTTTAATTGGCCATGCTATGTCCAACTGCTGGGCAAAGCCCTCCCCCTTTTGCTACTAAACCACCCTATTTTGTGCGATCTCTGGCCATATTGGCCCCGCAAACATGATCTGATCGACACACCTTAATCACCGCCTGCACATGGTCTACCGCCACGGCGATGCCTGGCCTGCGTCGTCAGGCGTCCAATGAGTGACAATCTTTGCCAAATTCCGCTACTTGGGCTACAGAGCACAGGCTGGTGTTTCTAACGCAGAATGTTCGCTTGACACCTATTATGCTAAGCATTATGACAGATGTCATTATTTTCATGTTGCAGAAAAAAGCTGTATTTTTTGGAACGACTAATGCTCGATTATGTCACTGTGTTTTAGTTCATGGCTCTATGAAAGTTTAGTTCAATGTCCTTCTGTCTTTTTGGATATATCTTGTCACGCTATTTCCAACTACTCACTAACTTTAACTCCTGTAAGTTAGAGTCTTTAGTAGCGACCAACTACAAAAAGTGCCTAGACGATGAAGCTCGTGGGATACCTGACAAAATATTCGATTGTGCTGCAACTTGCAATGAAAGTTATCACCACGTTATTATGACGTAGTTATCACAGTCCATCTCTATACAACGTGTTTATTTTGGGTCTGCCCTTTATAGCAGAACTATTTATGTCATAATATTATTTTGCATAACAGCGCATAGCATAAACTTCATTTCGCAGAAAATCGTTTGGCATACACTCATTTATAATACATTAAAAACGCATAATTTTGTAAGTCAGAATCATCTTTAGTCATAAATTTCATATCCATAATAAATAAATAGTAGAACCATCATATTGCAGAAAGTTCACTGTCAGAATCGTCGTTTGGCATACATACATTTCATATCGATAATCATTAAAAGGCAGAACTCAGAAAGTTTACAGTTAGAATCATCTTTTGGCATACTTTTCATATCCATAATAATTGAAAGACTCATCTATCACATTACGAAAAATTCATAGTTAGAATAATTTTGTATTTCTTACCATTGATTGAACACTATATTTTTTTGTTGGATAAAAAGTGTCGCATAGAAATTATATTAAATAATCAGTCAGATTACACTGAAACTGGGTTTTTGAAGGCAATAGGAGCTAATTTGAGATTAGTTTAACGAAAATTGTCTTTAAATTTAACCGACTTCAAAAAGGAGGAGGTTCTCAATTCGACTGTATGTTGCTTTTTTTTTGTATGTTTGTTACGCGATTACTCCGCCAATTATAAATTGATTTTGAAGATTCTTTTTTTGTTCGTTAGGTCATTCTTCCAAAAAAAAAACTACAAAGTAAAAAATAACTTTAATTTTGGAAGATGGTGGCAAACAACGAAATTTCAAAACCAAATATACCAACTTTCGAAATTAAAATTGTTTTTGACTTTTCTTCTTTGGAAGTCGGTTGTTTTTTTTTTGTAAAAAGTTTTTTTTGTTTAAATGCTTATTTAATTATCTTTCTGCATGTATTACTTTGTATTACTTACTGAACTCAATTAAACAGTTGATTGTGAACATTTATGTGGTTCTTATTTACCTGTGAGAAGCATGCAAACAAGCTTACACCATGCATGCAGCATGCAAGCAAACATGCAGCATGCAAGCAAGCATGCAGCATGCAACATGCAGCAGGCATGGTTTCTGTCACGGCTCCGGCGCTGCGGGGCTCCGGCGGTCCCACGCAAGCTTCTCGTCGCAGATGGTTGTAACGCTCACCACATCAGCTTCGGTTTGCTGGCCGGCTTCGCCGGCCAGCCTCAGCCGCGGCGGCGAGCGTTAAAACCACCTGCTCCTCAGCTCGCGGGCCGCCTCGCCCCTCCGCGCCTACGCAGGCTTAAATTACACTCTAGGGGTAGGGCAGACAAGACTACGTGCAGTCGGTTTTGCAGCGATTCGGTTCTGTCATTTCGTTAGTGAAGTGTGTTTTGTAGTACAACATATTGACTTTTTAAGACAATATTTTAATTTAAGGTTAAGAATATGATTACATTTTATAGAAATGACAATAATTATACCTAATAAAATTATTCCAAATGAAATTCTGCCATCTTCTTAATATGCCAAGTGAAATTAATCCAAATAATCGTCGCTCTAAATAAACGTTATGTGAAACGAAATTATGCGAAATTAAGCTTTGCCAAAAGTAATTATGCCAAATAAAATTCTGCCATCTTAAAAGTATGCCTTTGTAAATTCGGACATATAAACATTCGGCCAAACAATAATTATATTAAATGATTTTTATGCCATATAAATATTCGTTTAAAGAAGATTATGCCAAGTGTGTTATGCCAAATAAATTTCGGAGCATCAAAATTCTGCCAGATAGAGGGAACCCGTTTATTTTGATATCCTATAACTCTAGGCTGTTAATGAGAACATGACAAAAAATCAACTAGCATTATAAATTATTTTTCTATTTCTTTAAGATAACTTAACACTAGACTCTCGATGTCTGTATCTAAGTTTCATTGATAAGTACAATAAATTGCAAAAAAATAATACAGGAAACGTTACACATTTGAACGAATTAAATACGAGTATTCCAAGGTCACCTTTGCTGCGATCGTTCGCAGACCCTTATCGCGTTGACCGACCCTAGCCGAGGTGGACCGAGCAGTAATCCTTATGTAAGTGGGGATGTCGGGTGGTGTAGCCACACTGCGGTCGGTGCTTCACGTGGCAACACGTCCTGTCCGAGTTCGCATCAAGTCAATCGTCATCCTGAGGATAACTCGTTGAGAGGTGAAACATGTGTCGATTTCTTACAGGGTTCTTTATGACTCTTTAAGAACAGTTAAGCGGATTAGGTAACTAAATATACGTTGTCTATTGTATTTTTAGTACAAGTAAATCATTTTCATTCAAACCAATCCATCTTATGAGCTAAGAAAATGCGACGCTGTCATATTTTCTTTTTATGAACAAAAATTGTCTGAATTAATTAATTGTTCTTTTAGTTTTAATTTTTCACCTAAGGGCTATTTACATAAACTAGTCGTGACTTTGTCGAATTATTTAGAATGAATAATTTAAAAAAAAAATCTCTGGTCTCATTCATACCCTAGAGTTTATGGTATGTCAAAAAAAACACCTTGTATATTATAATTATAGCCGTTTCCTATTCAAACCGCCATTCATAATTGCATGATATTATATCAAACATTTTCCGTTGAAAATGATGACGATACACAAAACATTTCCATATTTAATAAGCCATTCAAAATTGTCGACGAAATGAAGCACCATAGGCAATCTCATGTGACAGTCCAACAAAGCATATAAACATACAACAATGGTGAGTTCGTAGAAACCTGACATGTCACGGGGATATAATAGTCCGCCTAAATCGAAAGCCGCCACGCTAACGACTCTGTTAATAATTCTAGCTGACACATATGTCTGGGAAGTGTCAAATATGTGAGGTTTTCGATGTGATAATAATTAATTCAGAACACGAGAGCGCGTTCATGTCCTTAGATATTATATAAGTACGAGTACTATTATAAAAACAATGACGAAAGCAATAAGCTCGGTGGATCACAAAAACGAAAAATATGTGCACAAAGTTAGGTCGGTAGATGAGCACTAAAATTCTTCTACCCGTTAAATATTATTGGGAAATCATGTCACAAATCTGAACTGAGAATCTCTACTTAGTGCGCTCTCCAAGCGTTGTGATTAGCACTATTAACCTATGACCTTGGTACTGCTGGGTCATTGGACTCCTCTCTTTGAGAGGGTGTAGGTTATAATCACCACGCAGGCTCAGTGCGGGTTGGTGGATGTCACATGTCTTAGAATTTTTGGTTCTTTGATATGCTGGTTGTTCCTCACGATGTTATCCTTCACCGTTATGAGAGCAGTGGTGGATAGTGGTGCTGGTTCGAACCCACGACCTACGACACGTAAGTAGCAGTGGTGCCCAAAGTGGTGCCACTTTGGGGGTATGAGGAACAGGGTGTAAAGTTCACTCATCCACCATAGAAAAGGGAGGATCCTCCGACCAGACGGGTGTCGTGTCTGGCGGGCAACTGCCCAGAGGTTAAAGTCGGGAGCTTGTATATATGTCCACCGCGCGGTAAACTCTAATTGCGCGATTCAGGATTTGAGTAACGTCGGGATGTTGTGTGACGTCAGGTCTTTGATGCGTAGTTCGCATGTGCTGATGTAGATGCCGCCACACCACCACTGCTCTATATAATATTCGGTATCTATCACCATGGTCGTAACTACTGCCCGTGCGTTGCTTAACCCAAGTTCTGTAGTTTCTATTTTTATCCACAACGCGTTAGCCTTTAGCTTGCATCTCACCTCATGGTAAGTGATGATGAGGCCGAAGGCGGCTGCGAGCTTCACCCGGAATCGTCCACCACAGAGGAACTGGCCTTCTTATCTCTAACTGCAGAAACACAACAATGTTATTAACATTGTTATTAGAACAAACTTAGATAAGATGGTGTTGCCAGGCGGACTCAGAAAAACCACCAACCAAACCGAGCAGAAAATTTTACCCCTACTAAAAATCGAACCCGGAACCTCTGGGTCTGAGACAGGTGGTCTAACCACTGGACCACAGGCAAGGTTGAAACATGCGGTTTAAACTTTTACGAATCGGAAAATTTGTTAGAGCCCGTCATAACCATGAAAAAACCCGGCCAAGTCCGTGTCAAACCACGCACAATGAAGGGTTCCGTAGTTGAGATGAATTTATCCCAAGAACAAACTTAACATTAAATTCGTGATTTAAAAACTGTTTCACAATTCAAATATCGAGTAAAAGAGGATTACCTTTCCTCTCTACTGTGAGTATTCTACCTATAATACTCGTATGTATGTTTATATATTTAAGCTTTATGTATTTATTTAAGTATATGTTAATTTATTACGTTATACGTGTAGGTATATTTTGATACTTTTTAGTATGAGACTTCGCAAATTTATATTTTTCTCTGTTTGTTCTCACTCACTATTGTCTATTTCTTTCTCATTTCTCCTTTCGCAGGTCTGCTGGAAGAAATTTCTTAAGAAATAAGCAGTACCTTTGTACTCAAATTATAATAATGTCCAATCTCTATGTATTATACTGTGTGTACATAAATAATAAAATAAATTAATAAACATTGCAGTTTGAAAAACGTGTTCTCCCATACATTCCGTATGGGAGAACATGTTTTTCAAACTGCAAATATAAGTTGGTCGATTATTACTCGTTAACCTGTATAGCCTACTTAGCTGTGATAGTTTTACTTTTAATTTAGTTATAATATATACTACTGCTGTGATTTTTTTCACAAATCCAAATACAACCATTTAGCTGGCAGGGCCCACACTTGACTCTAACAAAAATTTGCAGTTAAAAGCTTAATATTTCGCAAATGGATCCCTGAATCCAAAAATGGTTTTCCAAACTCACAATATTTTGTACGAACTTTCTAACGATACCCCACACTATAGGATAGATGAGGGAAAAAAACATCCCCACTTTACGAGTAGGGGCCTAAAAAAAAAAAAATCTTGATTTTATATTAACACTTTGTCGGCGTGATTAATATGTACACCCATGCTAAATTACACTAACCGTCTCTGAGCTAAGCCGCGGACAGACAAACGGACATGGCGAAACTATAAGGGTTCCTTGTTTACTACGGAACCCTAAAAACACTCTGATTATTCTTGGAGTTGTAGCACTTATAACTTCGGCACCTATCAAAGTTTCAATAAACTTCACACGGACAGTGTTCCGAAATTACCCCACTCCACATAGTTGTGAGCGAATAAACAATGACCCCGTAAGTGAATATATAATATGTTTACTTCGTATAGGTAAAGTAAATACGTTGGGGTTTCAATATTAATTATTCAGTTGTGTGTTTATTGATTAGCATCTTGATTTGATGCATATCTTGTGTAGGTCTTACATGGTACGGGCTTAGCCTGTATAAATACATTTTAGTGTACTTAGTTTAATTTTCTAGGTCATCTATATTTAGAAACCTTAATGGCCAGTGTTAATTATTTTGCACAAGCTGCCCGCCCCGGCTTCGCAAGGGTAGCACTATGTACTTATCTACGGCTCACCTACCTACCTAACCTACCTACTTACCCTACCTACCTTACCCTGCCTACCTACCTACCTACCCTACCCAATTACCCTACCTACCCTACCCTTCCCACTCACCGTACCTACCTACCTACCTACCTACCTACCAAACTACCTATCCTACCTACCTACATATCTACGTATCTACATACCTCAATACCTACCTACTTACCCTACCTACCTATCTACCCTACCTACCTATCTACCCTACCTACCTACCTACCCTACTCTCTAAATTCACATTCATCAAACGCACGAAGTTAAAATAGTCGTTAAGTTTTCTGAAATTTTCCAATTTTCCGCGCAATTTTCTTAATTTTTCTTTCCGTAAGAACCTTCTCCTTACAATCTTACTTACAAATAGAACGTTCACGCGTGATGCTGTGACTGAGGGAAATAGGGATACATTTTTATATACATAGATAGTTTGACTGAACTATTGAAGAGACCTTCTGTATAATCACATCACTGATTCTTGCCAAAGTCTGGCAGTCGTACACTTTGGATATTTTTGTATAAAAATTTAATTTGCAATATGTGGAAGTGAGCGATATGGATTCTTTTTTATTTTGGAGTATGATCATTTTTCTGAAAATTTGTAAAATATATACAGAGTGTCTGAAACGTAGTGGTCCGAAGGCAAATGGGTTAGAGATCTATCATTTAAAGACTTTAGCGAAATGTTCTAAGACCAGATTTAAAAAAAATGTAAAGGCAAGTAAAAATAAAAAGTGTTGCAGAGCCACTCTGAACGTAAATAAGAACATAATCTTGTACCTACACCATCAAGAAGTCTCCCAGCCAGATTTGAACTCGCTACGTCGAAAATTTTGTTCACAGGGTCGAAAAATCCAAATGAAAATTAAAATAAAAAAGCGTTTTTTTTTTTAACTGTTGTGAATATCCCAACTTTAAAGATTTTAAATGATGGGTAACCACCTTCGCTTTACCCCATTTGCCTTTGAACCACTAAATTTTAGACCCCCTGTATAATTTAGTTAATTAATTCGTTTTGTAGGATAAAAAACCTCGTAACATAATAATAATTGTATTTTACAAAACATAATCGGCTATACATTTCACCGATAACAGCTAAGCTCATAAAACCAAGAGTTTACGCCACCTACCACAATTTGACCATACAATAAATTAACTCAAGAAATCGACTAAAGCGCATAAATTCTAATTCTAATTACATAATTACAGCGAACGCGATAAAACCATAAACTTCACGTGTTCCTATTCACAATATAATTGCCTACATTAGCGATACACATATATTTAAAAACATTTGCTGGCATTAGTAGCTTTTTCTAGTTATTGTTGTAATTGATGGAAAGCATTCGCTTGCATGTGCACGAAGTGCCTTGCGTTTGTACTACTAGTTTTACAGTTGTGAATTTCAATATAGATTATCATGTTTTAGAGGGGTTTTCTTTGAATTAAAACGCCACAGTAAAATGAATAGGTTATCGGAGAGGTTAATTGTTTTATTACCAAACAGCTCGGTTGTTAATTTAATTATATATAAGCCAGTATAAAAGCTCCCTAAGAAGAAATTTAAAGTCTTATGACTGGTTTCACTAACACTAGGCAGCATCTAAATGAATACAGTCAACTGTGGTGTGTTTACTTTCCATGAGTAACTTTACCCATGAGTACTGTACTTAAATATATCTCTCGATTACAAAAAATCTGTTACAAATATTCGACTTTTCTACTTTTGTATCGCTTTGATATTAAATTGCGGCAACAGATTTTTTGTAATCGAGAGATATATTTAAGTACAGTAGTCATGGGTCAAGGTGCTCATAGAAAGTAAAGATGCCACAGGCCACAGCACCTAAATGGAAGTGCGCTGTTTGATTTTCAACGCTGTGCGCTTTTATACCGGCGTTCATTAAGGTGTCGCTTAGTGTTAGTGTAAACAGGCCTTTTAGCTATTATATACAACCTTAGTTTTTGTTTACCCTAAACCTCTTAAGGGGTCATTGTACTCATTATTATGAACAACGTTCACTATAGGACCAGCTGATTTTTTTTATTTATTTTTTTCGCGATTTCAGCGTCTGTCCCATAGTTAAAGTTGTTCATAATAATGAGTACAATGACCCCTTAAGAGGTTTAGGGTAAACAAAAACTAAGGTTGTATATTGAGCTCCTTAAGTTCTGATTTGAGCTCCACGATTACTGACACATGCTTGCACTGACTGGACGTCCACTCATATCTGTGTGGTTGTTTCTTCAAAAGACCATTTTGGACACTAATTTCCATGGTTCTCATATGGCTTGACCAAGATTATGTCTTGACTTTAAAAGAGACTGCGACCTCTGAATTTGTTTCGGCCTTTCTTCTCAGAGTAGTCAGACAGGAAACGTTGACCTCATCTAGCTTATTTTTAATATGACGTGGAAAAGTGATTCCGATATCCTATTTACCGAATAAACAATTTCATTTCATTTCATTATACTAGAAGATAGGCCATAGCATCTGCCTTCTCTGTTATTGCCCCAAACTGCATGTCTCATGTTGTGGTTAAATATTAGCCAGTTACCAAGGCAGCGCGGCAGCGGGGCTCAATGCCCAAATGTGTGTACGATCATAGATACATACATATACGTACGTTGAGCCATAGGACGTTTGACAGATAAGTGTCGCTACTTGCGAATATGCGCATCGTTTTGACATTCACGGGATATTGATTGAAGTTTAGTTTGACAATCATCATCATTATCATTAGACTACAGCAGTCCACTGCATCATGCTTAGAATGATTACAATAGAAACGGGTTTTGTCGACGGAAGAATAGACAAAATGAGAGATAAACAATCACAATCTGTCATTTTGTCTATTATTCCGTCGACAAAACCCGTTTCTATGGTTGTCATGCTACGCGTGCTGGACATAGGCTTTTCCAATTGCACGGCACTCAGGTCGATTCTCAGCAACTCTCATCCAGGTGCTACCAGCCATCCTACGAAGATCGTAATTCCATCTTACTATTTGCAGAGCAATTTTTCTTCAAAATTCAGTAATATCCCTGAAAACACGTTATAAAAGTGTTGTCAACGCTTTATGAACCTAAGTGTTTTGTTACATGTACGAAGGCTATCTTAATCTATAATCTGACCTAGCTTAATATAATTTTATGAATTTAATTTAACAATATTATGGCAGCTATCCATTTCATGACGAAGCGGTTGGTCATTGCCCCTTCAATGTCAAACAACGCATAAATGCAGAGGAGGTAATACCACAGAAGGTCATCTCCATACAAGGAGCGAAAACAGGCGCATACACACTTAGACAAGACATTCACGATACAAAACCATTAGTAAGTCATTGTAATTTAACTCTTATCTCAGTAAAGTAAGGTATAAATTAGAATTATTGTCGAGAGTTTTATCAAACTCACGACAATCATTCTAATTTATACTTTATTAAAATAAGATAAGAATTACTTTGCAAAGACTTACTAATAGATTTACGTCATTTAAAGATAGTGAATGTGCTGTGCAACCTTAGGGCCTTAACACGCTGGAGATTTGTGAGCGTGTTTCCAGTGAGGCGAATTTTCAATGCGCTCACTGGGTGTGCGTAGTGAACACGACACGTATGCGCAACGAACGGGTGAGACAGGCGAGTGTACAATTTTGTGAAAATGCGGTGAACACGTCGCTTAGTCGCGGCTAGGTCGCTTCGCAACCGCGGAGAGCGCGCTCACAGATCGATGCAAACACGCTGGCAAACGATGAATGATATCGCTCTTAGACACGAACGTATGGCGATCGCAGCCGAATGCCAGTTGCGAGTGCGCTTGTACTCGTTGTACATGAAGCGCGTCTATGTGTGTGTGCGTTTTCGCTCATTGTATGAAATCAACCCTCTGTATTATTAATACTTTACTATTATCTCTGTATTATTATTGCTTATTAATTTTATAAACGACAAGCGGCTTCGCCTGCGTGATATCTTTATAAATTTACTAATTAACTAATTTTATTTTGTTACTTGTTTGTTAAGAACTGCGTGTAAGTTAAAATATAATATAAATAAATAAATCTTGGACTCGGTATCAAGATGAGAGGTAGACCGACTTGCATCTTCTTAGATGAAATATTATGTACTTCAAGTCATCTGACGTTGAAATTGATATAATTACGGTAATAAAACTGCTTTTGTTAAAATGATAGCCTCTTACTCAGTGATAACATGGCATACTACTGGCGAAAGAATTTTAAAATCGGTGCAGTAGTTTTTGAGTTTATTCACTACAAACAAAAATACGAAAAGATTCGTAATTTTGTTTGTAGTGAAGTCTCTTTATAATATTAGTGTTGATGGACTGAGAGCGAAAATGATGTTACATAGAGAGTTTAAAAAAAAAACAAATAAGATTTAATAGAGTGCTACCCGATTTAAAAAAATTGATAGGATTTTTTTCCAGCAAATACCCTTTTTGTTACATTCTAAATATGGATGTTTTATTTCAGACGAAAATATATAATGGAACACTGATGCTGGCTCTCACAATTTTATATAGCTTGTCGTGGCATTTTAAAACCTTTAAAATACCTACAAACAATACAATCTATACCTACGTAGGTATTTATATATACCGGCCTATACAAGTGTAATATCCGTCACATTTACTTGACCTTTACCACACACCCTTTAATAGGCTATACAAGTAATATTTTGAGTATTTAACACATATAACTTTCATCAAAGAATTTCTCACTGACTTTCAACTTTGCTGAAGGAAAAGTTGAAGTATAAATTCACACTTTATCATAATAATAAATAACAGTGTTTGCATGACATTCTGTCGTGTTATCGAAACCGAAAAACATTATTTCATTTCTTAGGGTTCCGTACTAAGGCTCCGCTGTCGGTCCGTCTGTCTGTCACAGGGTTGTATCCTTTGAACCGTAATAGAGACTTGTAATTTTCACAGAATATGTACTACTATAGCCGCTATAACAACAAAAAATAAAAATAAAAATGTAACGAATTCAAGGGGATCCCCACAAAAGAAACGTGTTTTTTTTACTACAGTCCTTTTTAAATATTATTCAGTGGTACAGAAAAATTCGTATCTGAGTCCGACTCACACTTGGCCGCTATTTAAAACTTATGTGCGTACTTTTTTTGTTGTTGAACTGTCAAAATGAACTTGAACCTGAACTTTCTGAAGAACATCACTAATAAGTTCAATATGACATACAAAGTGGCTATTTTAGTGACCTGCATCCGTCAAGGTGATCCTAACTGTCATACTAAACAACTTTCGTTAAGAAACACATACATGTATAAAACACGTAAACAAAAATATTCGTACGTGAATCGAAATAGTCTGCCTACTGGTGTGTAGGAATTTGATTTTTTTTTTCACAAATAAAAGAAAGAAAGAAAAATATTATATTTGGGACACGCACAGGAAATACAAACAGTAAGTAATAATAAAAATAAAAATAAAAAACAAAAAGGAGCATATTACTAACAGAATAATAACGACCTATGCTAGGCCAAAAAGGCTCCTATCTCAGCATAATACGGCGATATTTAAAAAAAAAAATACCGCACCGCTGGTATTCTGATAGGACCAGTGTGGTCTAAATCACCACCCTTATGGTACAACTAGCTGCGCCCTGCGGTATCACCAACATAATCCTCGACCCCGTAAGAATATAGGGATAAAAGTATCCTATGCCCTAATTCAGGTCATGGTCTACCCATATGAAATGGGTCTAATTATGGTCAAATTAGAACCATCTAATTTTGGTAATCATGGTCTACTTAATTCTGATAATTTATTACAACGAACACACACTTCCCTTTTTTTTTTTTTTTCAGGGCTGGGAAATTATCAAATAACTTCTCCCGCGAGCGGGAGGGTGTGTCAGACTTTTACTGACTAAAACTCACCCATGTTCCTTCCGTTGCCTGTGTGCCGGGGTCGCGATATCCCTTTCGGACAAACCCAATGCCTGCCGGGGTTGCCCCGGCAGGCATTGGCCCTTCCGGACCCCGTCAGTTGGTGCTGACATCTCTTTGAGGCGCGCGTGGAAGACAACGCGCCGTCGACCCGGGCCTGGTCCCTATCGGACGGCGAGCTACCCATTGCTCACCGTCCGCAAGCCCGCGCCTACGGTGGCCGGAAGTCAGCTCGCGACTCCCGACGCCCGGGGCGTCTCCTGCGGCGACTAGGGGAGCTAGGGCGCGACTCCTGCCTCTCCCTCGCGCGCTCCGCCTCTTCCTTCCAGAAGGAGGTGACGGCCTCCCATGCACTCTCGCTCCGGACCATGGCCTGAACCAGGGCCGGACGCGAGACATCGCCGCCGCCGATCGCCTCCATGAGGACACGGCGTTGCTCCGCCCAAGCTGGGCAGACCTCCACCGTGTCCTCCGGGCGATCCACACAGTGGTGATACCCGGGCGTTTCCTCCCGTTTTATACTGAACAGGAATCTCCCGAAACAACCATGTCCGGTGAGGACCTGCGTCAGGCGGAAGGTGAGGACGCCGTGGCGCCTCTCTAGCCACTCCTCAAAGAGGGGACTTATCGCCACAATTGTGGCGTGCCCAACACACACTTCCCTGTACTTAAAATTCTAGCCTATGGCACACGTGGGTTGCAGCTGAAAATCACCGTCAGGTACACTTAGTGTTGTCATCTGACATGCTAAGCTGAGGCCCTTATGGCATTATAATGATTGTTATCTGTTTTTTTTAGTTATAAGGTGTATTTTTCTGCTGTAATGCCAATAAACGCATTTTTCTTTCTTCTTTCTTTGTTTCTATATGCCAAATTTCATCTAAAACTGTTCAGTAGTTTTATAGTGAAAGCGTAACAAACAAACATACTCACTTTCGTATTTATAATATCTCTATTAAACGGTATATACTTAATTAAAATTGGGTATCTTCCACAAGTTTTATTTAAAAAATCGACTACCACTAACATTATTCACCAAAAATATTTCCGATTTCCAAAAAGAAAACCTAGCCATTTCTTGTCTGGCAATCAGCAAAGATAAACATATGGAAAATGGAAAAATATTTTAACAGAAATATCTCAAAGATGTTGACTTGAATTTCATATTTCGATTCTTTGAGATCGACCGCTGCGCGTAGTTCCTTTGGGATGACAGAATATCTTTATTCTATCAATCCGAAACAAATGCGGACTAAGGATAATATTTATGCTCTTAAAAGTGTTTTTACTTTAACACTCCCTTGTGGTTTTGAAATAATGTACGTGTAAGTAGTAAGATCTAGGTATACATTAAGACATTAAAAAGTGTATTTAAGCATAATCAGCCTATAATTTGCACCAGCACACACAGTATTAGAAAGATCCTAAACAAGGAATATTTTGGGGATAGTCATGAATAACTACTAAATGGTTCGGTTTGTGATATCTGATGTAATGTTCTGTCGTCGCTAATTTATGAGTTAACTGTTTTGATGTTACACGACTTGACAAACTTTTTATTTTTGGAACGAAGTTCCTTATCGCGCGTTGTGAAAGGGGGCTAGACGGAAAAAATTCTCACGAAAAGTTGTAACGACACTTTTTGCTATAGTAAGCTATTGTAAGCTGTGCGGCGTGCGCATGTTTCTCTGTCTGTCTCTCTCTCTCTTCGAACTTCGTTCCATCCGGGTGTCCCTTGACACCTCTTAATTTTTTTTTATGTATCTTTTCGTCTACGTTTTTATTAACAAATTAAAAATGGTTTATTTATTTATCTTGTTTTGCAATTCGCTGTTAACGAACATTTAGTCAACGCAAAATATTTGTAACTAGATGTATACATGTGGAACCTTGTCATCAGCAAATTTTCTTACCTATGAATGATTTTAATTGGGTTATTATTAGTCTGTAAGCTTTCTGTAAAATAAAAAATAATGTCCCCACTACTGGGCCGTAATCCACCACGCGGGATCAGTGCGAGTTGGTAGAAGTTACATGTCTTCACATTTTTGGTTCAAGAACATGCCGGTTTCCTCACGATGTTTTCCTTCACTGCTTTGAGAGCAGTGGTGATGAAATAATTTACACAAAGTAAAGCGCCTGTCAGGGGTTCGAACTTATGACCTACAGTCGCAGCCGTTACCACTGGGCCATCACTGCTTTCGTCATAAAGTTTATTTATTTATTTATTTCATAATTATAATACCTTTACAGAATCATCCAAGGCGATGTTATAAGTTACAATGTCTACACTTAAAAAAAAATGACCTCGAAGCAAAATTACAAAGAATTATGTACTAATTTATAAACATGTCAACGTTTATAATATCAGACCTTTTTCAATTATTATTTGTGCCATTTGAACGAATCAAGTGAAGCTGATAACATGATTATAGTCAAGTTGTTTAAACCACAATCTAGTAATTTCTTTAGATAAGACACTGTAGTTCATTTGCTACGGCTTTCGTAGCACTGTGCTACGAGTGCTACGCCGCTACACATCCGTAGCAACGTAGCACTTTTACGAATTCTTTATTCGGAGACTTTAGATATCTTATATTTGTAATGTATTTTTATTTTATGCAGCAGATTTTCTTATTTTTTGCAGGAGCCCACAAACATGCTGAACATGAGGATAATATTACTACAATGTTTTTCCCCTCTCGGGCTTTTGAATATTTTTCATTCTTGACCTATTTTTAGACGTTGAAAATAACTAGATAATGAATTTATCTATAACTATGTTAAGATGTAACATTCATAGTTTGGTGTAGGTGCGACCTTCCTTGTGATATGTTAAGCCTTTACATGGTTATAAAAGTATTTAATATTATTATATCATAGCTTATTTTTGTATTATTATTGTCAAAATATTTAAATATGGCGTCTGTTGATGTTGCTGCTTTAATATATTTTTTTTTATTATTCTTTTTTGTTCAATTTCAATCTTTTTGAACTACTAGATACTTATAGCAGCGTCAGTCATATAATAAATATTAAAAAACGTCCTCCTTTTTGGAAGTCAGTTAAAAATACAAAACCATGTCAACTACAAATTCATCGAAAATCAAAAAGTCGTGCAGATAATCGCAAGCAACACCATAGGGCGAGACTAGTTAAATTACTAATAATTTATTTTTATAAACTTTGCTCAAAGTAAAGTAATTATTAGCGACTGTTTAGCCATACATTTTTGACGTGTGAACGTCACTTAATTTTAAGGCGAAAGCGTCGGGATTGCCCGCGAATTTTTTTTTTTACGTTTTTTGCAATTTGCAGGTCAGTATCAGGTTGTATGTTGAAATATGATTATCGGCCGTATCAAATATTTATTTATAGAATTATAATCATAAAAATCATCAATACAACTCTCTAAGTTCATATAATCCTATTGAATAACTATTTCATGAAATCGTGACATTTTAGGATTATTCTAACATAAGGAGTTGTATTGCTGATTTTAATGATTATAATTCTGTAAAGCCATATTGTTACGGTCGCGAATCATTATTTAATCAAGATACAACCTGACACTGACCTACAAATTCCAAATGACGTAAGAAAATTTGAATTTCGCGGGCTACCTTAAAGGACCCCCCTTATGCAACGTTTATAAATAATTCCCTAAGTTTGCAGCCAATAAACCAGTAACAAGTGAGGCTAATTGTGGGTTGGCGTGCGAACTCCTTAGTTAAGTGTACCTTCGTACAAGTTGCTTTGCTTTTTTGCTCTTGTCACTCTTGTAACGTATCGCTTAGGTTTCGTTTTAAAAATGGTACACGATATGGGTAATGATTTTTTGTTTTTTACACGACTTTAGTAAAGGAAGGGTCGTTTTATATCAGTCTTTGTTAGTAGGTTCATGCGATGAGTGATTCGTCTTTAGGGTAGGAGTGTGTACTGTGTACTGCCGGAGTCGCGGGAAATTCCGAAAGGGATACCGTGGCCCCTGGCAACGTACAGGCAACTGAAGGAACACGGGTGGATTTTAGTCAGCAAGAGTTTGACACGCCCTCCTGCTCCGCCCAGAGCGGGAGAAGTTATTTGATAACTTCCCACTCAAAAAAAAAAAGGGTACGCATAGGAGTGTAAGGCTAAGTTTTTTGAAACAAAAACAAATATGGCGATTGTTAAGTACCAGTGGTGGCATCTACACCGCCACATGCAAACAACGCATCAAAGACCTGAGGTCACACAAAATCCTGACGTCACATAAATTCTGCATCGCGCAATTAGAGTTTACAGCGCGAACGACATATATAAGACTATCCGGCATCAATTGTTGGGCAGTTTCCCGCCAGACACAACACCCGTCTGGTCGGAGGATCCTCCCTTTTCTATAGATGATGAGTGAACTTTACACCCTGTTCCTCATACCTCTAAATACCTAAAGAACGTGCATTTAAAAATTCTATAAAGGGTAAGAGGAACAGGGAGGAACGTTCTTCATCCTCCATAGAAAAGGGAGGATCCGCCGACCAGACGGTGTTGTGTCTGGTGGGCTACTTATTACCAATTTGTTGAAGTGATTTTTACCGAAAATCTGCTCGAATAAGACGCTTCTTTTTTCTCAAAATTGTCAGTAATTTTATTAGATACTATAAATACGTATTCCAACAATCCGAATTGACTTTTACTTCGAAAAAAAAGTTACGATACTTTCAATACACGTGTTCCCCACTTGCATAATTATGTGAAGAAAGATACGAGAACCGAGAACTGTAATATGAACAAAATTCAAAGTAATTAATCCAATTAAAAGGAGATACAACTGCCATATAATGTGAGTTTTCGAACACTCTTGTTTCGACTTTCGATTGCTGTACTTGTTAATTGCTATGTCGAAACACGAGTTTCAGTAATACGAACTTTCGAACAGGAAAAGTCGCTTTCGAATTTCGAAAGAGTTGCTGGCTCACTTTCAAAACTTTTTTTTCTTCTGTCGCTCCCAGGTACCTATAGGATTAGGAGGGTACTGTATAGGTACGTAATTTATTTAAGTTAATTGGAAATAAGTTTAGTTTGAAGGCCTAATACCTACGATAGGTATATCCTTGTATTAGTTTAAATTATTCTAGTATTCTAGAATGCACATACATTACCGGTTGCTAGCAATTTGGGGCACATAAAATGGCGCTATATGAGAATTAGTCTTTATCGTTGTTGACAATTTTACTATTTTATTTTGTACGAAGATGTAGTGACAAAAATTGAGTACAGTATGCTTAGATGGTTTGTTCATATTGAGAGGATGAATGAAATGATAGTAACATAAGGTATTTACAAAGCATTTGTAAGTTAAAACGCCGCAGGTGACGCCCTAGAAGGGCGTATTATACTGACCTTATTGGTGACAATCTTTTGCTCGCGGTTTCGCCCGCGTGGATGTCGGAAAATATCCCACAGCCCCATACTATCGGGATTAAAAGTATCATATGTGTTAATCCAGGTCATAAATTATCTGTGTGCCATTGAAATCCGTTCAGACGTTTTTGCGCCAATCCAGAACATACATCCAGACAAATAGACGAACAGACCAAAATTCTTCGTTATTTATATGTAATAAAAAATAATAATAATCTTTATTACACAAGAAAGTGGTTACAAAATAGTGTGAAGTCCCTGACTCCTGTGCATATGTTCTTTAAAAAGGTCAGGTGTGAACTAATCGCAACCGACGTGCGAGCAGATGTAAACGAAGCAAAAGGAGTATGTAAGGACCTTAGCAGATGGCGTTCTGTAGTTTTTGCCCTAAGGGAAAAAGGCGTGTGTTTATGTGTGTGTTTATTTTAATTTGAAGATTACTTGAATGTGTATTGCCAAAAGTAGAAACATGAGCGCCTCTTGATCAACGTCTTAGAAATGTAACTTCCAGCTTTTATTCCCTTGGGCTTCGAAATGGAAATGCAAATTGTAAAAACCTTTTGGCATTATGATGTTTGTTTAAAAGGTCGATGATCGAGGTATGTAGAAACATAACAAGGATTTGACTTCATGCTTATTTAAATCAATAAATAGTTGAGAATGTTAATACTTTATTGTAATTCCAACATGGAATCTCCAAACGGCTGGTTGACACTTCCGCTGACTCAAGTGCTGGCTTGGTCCTTGGCCAGATGTTAAATAGGCATTGGCATACAACACATGGCAATGCCGCCAGTCTCCTGAGTACATTACCAGTCGACAGCGACGCTAAGGATTTTTTCGACGCCATATTTTAGTTTGTTTATAGTTTTACTTAGTAGGATATAATATTTTGATTTGATTAATTAATTAGATATAAGTTTTTATTTGCGTCCATTTCGTTTTAATTCTAAATAAACTTTAAAAAGGTGATTTAAACCATCAAATAAAGAGGTGAGATATTCAAATCCGAATAAAATACATACCTAGCTAATAAAGTCTTGCAGAAAATAGTAACTAAACCAACAGGTTCTGTTCTAACAAAAAACTTAAAAAAAATATATTCCTATTGGGAATCCAATAATGTAAACCCATTTCGCGTTAATGTAATTTCAGCTCCGATTACGTTATATTCTAAAGAACTTTCAGTAAGTAGGTACGTACAATATTGAGAACGCTAAATAAATGTATTTTCCTTCCTTCTTTACACACAACGTATTACGTTATGTGTTGTAACTAAAAGAAAAGAAAAGAAAATAAAGAAGGAAGGAAAATACATTTATTTAGCACAGACTTCTTCTTTTCGTATGGTTAGTGACTAACCTGGAGTCAGAGTTTTAAAGCCGCCCATGGGCCTCTGATTTGGCTTCACATGCCGTCGAGAAGTATCTCTCAGGCATTGTCACGATGTTTTCCTTCACCGTTTTTGAAGCAAGTGATAATTATACAATACGCACATGAATCCGAACAGTCAGAGGTACAGACTAAAAGGCACACAACCCAGGTAATATAAATAAATTATAAAATTTAAAATTAAATAAAAATCTGCATTGTATTTCATGCATTTAAAAAAAAGTAAATTTGTAAAGCCTTATAGATTTTAATATTTATACCTATTTATAAAAATAAAATATTAATATTAATACATTTTGATTTTATAATAAATTATTTAACTTTTACACATTGTTACTTAATTTGATTACGAAATCTAAAACAAATATCATAATAAATTGTAGTAGTGAACTTAATATTAATTACCTAATGCTTATATTATTTAAATTGATTTTTAAATGAAAATATGACTAGTGTATTGCATTTAAGCTTTTAAAATGGTTTAAATAATTTATCATGCAAACATGCAAGAACCCCTCCTATGTGAGGGTGAAGGCCTCTTTCAGACTTTTCCACTATTCTCTATATTTGGCATTTGTTATCCTGTTTTTACTTGTTATTTTTCTTATATCATTTTCCCAACGAGTTACTGGTCGTCCTCTCTTTCTAATACCCTTAGGACTCCGCCATAACGTCAGTCTAGAAGTCCAACGGTCACCGTGGCAAAAAAAAAGGTAATATACAGGAGATTAAGAAATTAGCAGGAAAGTGTGCTGCGCCAAAAAGGCCCAGTTCGGCAAAAATGCCAGACAACTAGGGCCTGAAGCTGGTTTTCAACTGGACCTGAAACAAACTGTTAACATGAATACGAGTAAAAAATAATCCAAATAGATATTTCGAATATACAATTTACTATATTAATCGGTTGAAGGTCTCTGAACGAGACGCAATAGAAGTTTTATTGTTATTACCTAAGGGCGTTTAGTGTCCCTCAAAGTGTTAACTATGATAAAATTAGTTTAACGTTTATATAAGGAGTTTGAAATTACTTGCACAGGGTATTGTCAGTAAATAGTAGATCTTGGGTCTAATAAAGTTGGCTACCTCTGCTCTATATTAATGTTTAAAGAGTTACAAAAACATTAAACAAAAAAAACTTTTAATCGTTTTTTTTGTTCAACGTTTTTGAACCAGGGATTTCTAAAGGAGTACATTCGAGTTTTTTTTTGTTGTAAATCCTAATAGTAAGTCATTGTAATCTAACTCTTAAAACATTGATATACAGCAGGGGTGTCCAACTTGATTAGACCCAAGATCTACTATTTACTGACAAACCCCTGTGCGATCTACCAATTACATACCTCTTGAAATGTTAAATGCAACATCAGTGCCCAGTTGTCACGTATTATTTGGATATTAAACTTTTTGTCTTTCCACGATCCACTGGACTAATCGACTGGTTGGCCACCCCCGATATGGAGTATAAATTACATAGAATGATTGCCGAGAATTCTATAAAACTAACGGCATCATTCTAATTTAATTAATTATTATGGTGAACGTGCTCTTTTAAAGCCTATCATTCTGCATATCATCTAACACTTTCATAAATAAATTATCCTACATTGTATGTCGGTGGAATATCTGTTTCCAATATGTTTCAAATAAAAGAACATTTCCCACCTTATTTTACATTCAAAACGTAACAATTTCCATTCAAATAGCACGGTAAGCAACTCACTAAACTGCGCGTCTGACGAATTCAGTTCCTAAAGTGCATTCCCAAGCAAAATGCATGTAACTACCAGTAAGGCGACACGGAGAAATATGGTCCCCACTTTGGCAGTTTGCGTGGAAAAGCTGCTCTTGAATTTATGTCTATCTACCCAGATATTGTAGATCAAGGAATTATTGCTAACTGAATGGGTTATGGGATCTGGGAAGTTTGTTTATAGCCTGAAGATGTTATGTAAATTATATCAGAAAGAGGTATTTTGCTAGTCAAGGTAAAGGTTTTGAAAGCTGTACTTTTCAAGTGAAATTAAAATCCAGCCTGTTATTGTCCCACTGCAGGGCAAAGGCCTCTTCTCATACTGAGAAGGCACGAGCATTGATCACCGATCATGCGTTGAAGAGGTTCGACAGTTATTTTTTTTTAAATCTGCTGCTCCATACATTTTGACCGCGTAGGTATTGCACTTTTCTATGGAACAGCAGATTTTTTGTTTAATAACCGACGAAAAATTTTAACGCAGAGGGGTTCAGGATCATGTATTGAATCCATGGTATCAGTTTCCCCGTCGATGTCCCCGCCAACCTGTATATAAATAATTTTCTCTCACAATTTCGCCAATTTAAACCATAACCCTGATTCAATCACAATCCGAAGGATTTTGAAGGACATTACTTATCCATTGCTTCATATATTTGGAAAATGAATCTGCTCAAAAACGTAAATAACGCAATGAATATTGTTGAACAGTCAAAATGAAAAGCATCGCTATTGTAAATGTGCTACGCAATTAGCCTGCAGGTTGGCGACTACTGGCTTCCCTCGAGGCGACTGACCCCTGTTTGAAACGCTTGACACGAGCTTTATTTAAAAGTTTCTTAGCTTACGGAGTACCTACAGGCTTTCAATAAAATTGAACTCAGACTTTCATACAAACTCCACAAACAACAATCGTCGACTCACTTTTATAACAAGCATTAACTTTCCTTAGACTGAGAAAATAGGTACCAGGAATTCTCAATAAAGTCCCCAGTCAGTCATCATATCAAATCTACTAATTTTTTTGTTGTTTTCGTATTTGTGCGGGCATGGATATAAATAATGAAGAAGTTGTAGTCAATACCAAAAAACTCAAATGGAGGTGGATAGGCCACATCATGAGAAGGAATAGTAATAAATGGACAAAAGTTAAAACAGAGCGGCCTAGATTCCAAACCAAGAGAAAGAGAAGAAGACAAAAACACATTGGTCATCATGACAAAAAAGATTGCAGGTCCAATATGGCACAGAACAACTCAAACAAGAGCAGACTGGAAAGCTAAAAAAAAAGCTGGAGGAGATTTCCGTGTCACAAAGATACCCCGACGCCCAACAACTAATATATACAAGCTCAACTACTTAGATTGTTAAATAATTTATTATATTGTAAAACATTCTATATCGTAAAAATTCAATTGTGTTGGCAATAAAGGCTTAATAATAAAACATAAATAACAATGCCAGCCTATTACAGTCCCATGGCAGGGCAGAGGCCTCTGCTCATACAGAGAAGGGCGCGCATTGATCACTGCGCTTGCTCAAGACGGGTTGGCGATTTCAAATTTATATTACCTACGAGCTGTGCCCGCGATTTTGTCCGCGAGCCTATAACCTTCCTATCCAATGCCATAAGAATTTTTCTAATCCGACTGGTAGTTCCGGAGTTTACCCTCTACATACAAACTTACAAACAAACAAACATTTATAATATTATAGTATAGTATAGATAAGTTTGGGTTTCCTCACGATTTTCCTTCACCGATGTCAGTAATGTCCAAGACAAACTTAGAAAGTACATAAATCAATCTGCCTAGCCCTTTCCCAACTATGTTGGGGTTGGCTTCGAGTCTAACCGGGTGCAGCTAAGTATTTTACATGGAGCGACTTTCTATCTGACCTCGAAAATCCAGACTCAGTCACAGAAACAGAGAAACTCAGAAAGTACATAAATTAATTTATAAAGTCACTTTGGTACTTGCCCGGACCCCCCCCCCTTTCATGTTGGTACTTGCCCCCCCCCCCCGAAAGGCAGGGGGGTGTTAACCACTAGATCACACAGGTCCTAAAAAAAGACGTCATAATATTTCAACACTCAATAACCATGTTATTTCCTATACAAACATGTACTGACCCACTTGGCTGGCCATTTTAGGTAGTTTCACAAGATTTACGGACTGAATTTGAGCTTTACATGTTATTAATAGCTGCTAACACATTGTTTGAGTCGATTAGAAGTCGTATGCTTGGTTAGGCACTACATTTACAATGTTTGGGGCTGACTGGAAATATTGTATTATTTACTGGTTAAATATACAGTGATAAATTAACTCAAGTTGATGAAAGACTAGAGGCACGAACGTGTGACGTAAACGTAACGTAATTTCGAACGATTTTTAAACTATACATACACACATATAAATAAAGTTTAAGCCTCTTTGTAATGTCAAAATAACATCTTTTTTAAAATGCTTAAGAAAGAATATACGGTACTTAAAAGAAAAAGAAAAAAACAATTTAAAAAAAATTATCTGTCTGTTTGTTCCGGCTAATCTCTGAATCGGCTGAATCGATTTTGATGGGACTTTCATTATCATAAGGAACTAGGTACTTTTATTTTAGAAAAATAATTAGGGTCCACGCGGGCGAAGCTGCGGCCAGCAGGTGGTCTAAAATACAATTATCCCTTAGCTTATTTTTGTGACAAGCACAATTATTAGTTCCACCCATATATTATGTAAAACAGCTATCTAATTACGCAACACATTTTCGTAAACGATTACGACTAATCTATTTCATGTTGACAGTTTAACAACATTCATTGCGTTATTTACGTTGTTGAGCAGGTTTTGTTTTCGAAGCAATGGATTAGCAATCTGTTTCAAAACGATTCAAATTCTGATTGATCGTGTATTAGGCAATTAGGGTTCAGGTATTTTCAATTATAAAATCGATCGAAGTTACGAGTACTTCGCGTGTCCGCCCTGCCGGCTTCTTCGGTAGTTATTTCTTGACAGACCAAGGTATATTTTTGTTTTGGTAAGTTATTTAGGAAATTGCAATATTGAAATAACGCAAACAAAACGTCCCTTTGCGCTGTTTAACTTCATCATCATGAATATTTCAGCCTAGAAGAGTCCCTTCTAAATTGTGTACAAGCAAAATTGAGAAACCTAATTTGTTTAAAGAAATCAATATAAGTAGTTATGTTACCAATCTATAAATTATATGGCTTGTAATGAAATATTATTAGGTCCGAGACCTATGAAATCAGCGTTTTGTAAGGAGAATTTTAAAGAAGTTGCAGTTTTCATACTAACATTTTCTTAATTTATATAACAACCATGAACACTAATGTTTTAAAACTATTATGCACTAATGTTTAAAAACTAAGATATCGTAATATGCCACTTAGATTAAGCGACAAAAATAATTTTTGGCTAAGTTAAAACAAATAGTGGTCATTTCTGCTAACAAAATGAGGAGTAATTTTTAAGGTATATTTTATGTTTAGAAAACTATAAGTAATAAGGTTTTTTACTATTGGTAGTTGTCTATGATGGTCATTATTCGATATAATACCAAGCAATTGATGAATATTTTAAATCATAGAAGTGACGAAGTTATCTATTTGTGAGAAAAAAACGCCAATTTCATAGGTGGGATCTCAATATAATATATTTGCACCAAAGACAGCCCCATTATATTTCCAGAAAATCACTGTCCATTCCAAGGTTGCCTGGAAGAGATCGCAGTAGGCGATAAGGCCGCTCATTGTATATTTGGTAGTGTAGGTATAATCTTCTCTTAATGTAATGTATAATCTGGCGTACAATAAAGTACATATAAATAAATAATAATAAGTTATAAATGCAACGAGCTTAAAACCTCTTGCTAGCCAGTCCGATGATTAAATTGATAATATTTCATACAAATATTTAATTATACGAGTATCTCATTTTCGTCTCCAATTATTTTGCCCTTTAATTCTAGAAGATGTTTTTATATTTCTTTTCTACTTATGTTATCTGAGTTTTACTTATCTTAATAATCTTTTCAGTCTGACTAAACACAACTGAAGGACGTAGTCTTTGCCCACGCGCTTAATCTCGTTTCAACTTAACTTAACTTTATATTAGGTCTTTACCTATGAAATTGCCGTTCTGCAGTACTGGCCAATTCAAATCAAAATAATTTTTGTTTGGCTAAGAATTCTAATTTCAAATTAATTTTATTTTAAAAACATGGATTTTTTTTTCCAAAAGTAGTCATTTGTTTATTGATTAGTGTTACATTTTCATCGCATTTCAATCTTTTTCGTCATCATGGATACGTTAAAAATTCGAGTAATTATGGAATATGAGTACCGTCGTGGCAGCAACGCGGCACAAGCGGCACGCAACATCAACGACGTTTACGGAGCTAACACTACAAACCAACGCACCACCTGTTATTGGTTTGCTCGCTTCCGTTCTGGAAATTTCGACCTGAAAAATGAACCTCGCGGTCGTCCGAAGACTTTGGTCGACAATGATGAATTAAAGGCGATTGTGGAAGCTGATGATACACAATCTACGGCTGAATTAGCAGCAGCTTTCGACGTTAGCGTCAAAACAATATTGGTCCATTTGCGTCAAATTGGCAAGGTAAAAAAGCTTGACAAATGGGTGCCCCACGAACTCAATGATCGCCAGCGCAAAGTACGCGTCGAGACGTGCCTTGCACTGCTCAACAGACACACAAATGAAGGAATTTTGAACCGCATTGTTACCTGCGATGAAAAATGGATTCTGTTTGATAACCGCAAGCGCTCAGCAAGTTGGTTGGATCCTGGTTCAGCACCTAAACAATGCCCTAAACGAAAACTTACCCCTAGAAAAGTGATGGTCACTGTTTGGTGGTCTAGCGCCGGTGTGATTCATCACAGCTTCTTAACAAACGGGGTGAGCATTACTGCAGATGTGTACTGTGAAGAACTGAACACAGTGATGGAGAAGCTGGCACATCTCCAACCAGCATTGGTCAATCGCTAGTCTCCGCTGCTACTGCACGACAACGCGCGACCTCATACTGCACAGCAGACGGTCTCCAAGTTGCAAGAACTGGGGTTGGAAGCTCTCCGTCATCCGCCCTACTCACCAGACCTTGCGCCTACAGACTACTACTTTTTCCAGAATTTGGATAACTTCTTGGCGGGAAAAAAATTCAATACCCGAGAGGCAGTACAAAATGCCTTTGAAGAATTTGTTGCCTCCCGTCCAGCTGATTTCTTTAAGAAGGGCATCAATAAACTGCCACTGCGTTGGCAAAGATGCATTGATTGCATGGGTGATTATTTCGATTAATACAAATAAAAAATACATGAAAAAAAATCGTTTAAATTTTTTCATACAAAACGGCAATTTCATAGGTAAAGACCTATTATTTAAAAAACATGTTCTCCCATACATTGATATACGTCACGGTCAATTCTCCAACTGCAAATGTTAGTTTGTAATCGTGATAAAACTACAAATTAAAAAATGTCGGATTTTTTCTTTTACTTGTGCTGTAATACTTTGCTTCCTGCCAAATTTCATGATTCGAGGTCAACGGGAAGTACCCTGTAGGTTTTGATATATTTGCACTAAAAAATGTCGCTTAAATGGCCGTATTTTTTTATTGCGTTGACTTGGAAGCTTGATTTTTTTAGAGCTCCAAAGGACCACAGACCTACGTATCCGGTATTAATTTCAACCTGACACCTTTACGCGTTCTTGATAGACGGACAACGAAGTGATCCTAAAAGGGTTCCGTTTTTTTTTCCTTTTGAGGTACATAAAAACTGAGATGGAACCCTAAAAAAGATAAAACAGATAGTTTTTAATAAAAGTGAGACAGATCTTGTCTGATATTTTTTTGTTGATTTTCTTCTGGCATGAAGTAATATTAAATGTACAAGGAAAATTTTTATGTGATCTATTTCTGTTTTAAATAAAGAAAAATATAGAAAGGGAGAAAATATTACACCGTTTGTGTCATTGACAGAGCTGTGTGGTGACTCTTTCACAAAAGCTAATCATGAGAATCGTATAACAAATTGTGAAATATTTATAAAAAGGCAAACAGCGTGTGACTTTTCAATTAAAACGTAAAAATGATTATGAACATCTATATACATATAATGGAGGAGTGTATGTGTTTTAAAATATATCAGCACAGTTCGCAGATATTTTTATACATCAGAGTATTATTGTAAAAAGACTATAAGTTCAAGTCAAGTTGGTTTACCTTTATTCAAATATATATAAACAAACAGAGTACATACTTATAGAACATTATTATTTAGGTATGCATTAGCCAGCGCCATTTTAAGCGCCCCACTAAGTTGAAGCACAGTTCGGTAAGTAATTTGGTGTATTAACCAAGTAGAGTCTAATGAGGCTAGCGGTACCGAAGTTAATTTGTGCCGCTACTTGATTTGTTATTATTACATACTCTTTACTTGCCAGCTGGCTATGGTAGTATAGCTTTCACCCCTGAGTTTGTTCCGCTATTTCTTCTTAGGGATAGTCAGATAGGAAATGCTCTCGACTCCATCTAATCTGTGTTCGCAATTTATTTGCCAAACATGTAAACAAAGACGAATTTTAGGAAAAATTGCTGTAATGGGCATACATAAGGTTCAGTTTGCGCTACAACTTCATACTTTTTATGAATATTTAAACAGTACTAGTCACTCTAACATCAACTTTATTTACACCAGCTTAAAGTTGATGATTGTTTAAATGGAAATAACATCAATGGGAAACAAGAATTTAAATAGACCTTTGTTTGTTTTTTTTTTTATGACGTGTCAAAGTGTTTCCCTTAAACTATTACTATAAACAATTTCTTTTCATTTCAGCTTTAATCCGCGACTTCGCCTGCGTACAGGTCGAAATAATCTATAAAAACCTTCTCCATGAAAAAATTCATTGTACATAGACATAATTATAACTATTTTTGTGCTAACTTTTATGGTGAACAAAATGGTGTTGGAGTTTATAAGTCTTATAAATACCAACATCCATTTTTATATCTATAGAAGAAGATTTATGCGCATAATGTAGGATTTATCTGAGATTTCTTGGATTCGATAAAAAAAAGAAATTGAGAGTTGATTGACATTTTATTTAATGCCATCAAATAAGCCTAACCCTTCAACGTTTAGTATAGTAGACGAATTTCCGAAAAACATTAGAATTTAGTAAAGTCCCATTTACACGGTACAATTTTCTTGCTTTTGCATAAGCATTATCAGCCTATAATGTTCCCACTGCTGGGACACAGGCCTCCTGTCGATGAGAGGAAGTGGGCCGTAATCCAGTACGTGAGCCCAGTGCTGTTTGGTAGATGTCATATGACTTCGAATATTTGGTTCTAGGATAGTTTCCTCACGATGTTTTCCTTCACGGTTTAGAGAGCAGTGCTGATGAAATAATTTACACAAAGTAAAGCGCCAATCTAGGTTCGAACCTACGACGTACAACTCGTAAGTCACGGCCGTAACCACAGGGTCACCCAATAAAATTTAAGTAAGAAATGACTTGCATCGTCCTGACACTGCTTAGACGATGCAACTTTTGATGTTACTTCAACTTATGGCATGCCATAGGCAAAAGAATCGCACCATGTATAGTTCGATTCAAACTTAATGGCGGCTCGGAAGTTAGCCTCTCGCTGCGCAGTACCGCACCGCTCACCCCGCTGACACGTGAATTCGTTACTGCGCAGCGACTCGCTTCATGTTCCGAACCGCCATTAAGTTTGAATCTGAACTGTATAGTTTATTGCTTGAAAATAAAAAGAGCAGGAAGTGTTATTATAGTCCGCACGCCATTGTTAGTCATCGCCTGAGGTGAGAGTGAGACGGAGTGTCGCCATTGACCATTGATTGGCACACTAAATTAGCTTGGCCTTTGTCTACCTCCCCCGGCTCATCGCTCACATACCCTCAGGTGGTGACTAGCATTTGCGTACGAACTATTGTGTTTATAAAACTATGGAGTGCCAGCAATCAAATCTAGCATGCGGAGGAGTTATTCAATTCCTGAACAATATTGATAGAAAAGTCAGGGAATTTAATTGTTAAGCAAATTGACACCTTGCCTAAATTTTCCGTATTATAGCCATTTCATACGACTGTCAAAGAATGACAGTTTTGATTTGAATAAACGCACACTTTAGGTTGGTGGTAAATTTCCTTAACAATTACTCTGACTTTATTTAATAGTACATTACTGTCGCGGCCTGCAACTGGGGTATTGATGGGCGACCGTGAAGATGTGGGCCGAGACAAAGCCGAGGCAGACATACGTGAGCCCATCAATGCCCGGTTGCGGCCAAGGCCTGTATAGTACTTTTCTCAAATAATACGCGGAAATTCAGACAGAGTAAATTTATTATAAATTCCAGAATCAATGACGACAAACGATAATTTTTCACGCGCCAATATGTTCATTTGTTTGTTCTTTACTTTAAACAGCTCTTTTTGCAAGCCAAATCGAAATTTAAATAAAATCTTTGATAAGTTACCTATGGTTGCTAAATGTTAAAGTAAAAAGTTCGTTCCATTTTTAAATAACACGACAGACATGAGTTTTCATAATAATTTATTTGGCCGCTAAACACGACAGATATAAAGCACTCAGCCGGCAATGTTAGTATGCAAATCCTTAACTATCGTGGTTAAATTAAAAAAATCGACTAGTACCGCAATTTCGATTTATCTCTAAGAAAGTTGTCAAAATAATGCGAGAATTTCCAAGCATGTATTAGAAAAGTATTATTTTATAGACACTACATTACAAATAACTACCTTAGTCACAGTTATTACGTCAAATAGATATCAGCCATGCTATTCTGTAAACATCTCACCGTGAAAACTTGGGTGAAGTGAGCTGTCAATAGTGTCAATCCCTGTGGAATATTCCACGCTCACTTCACCTAAGGTTTCACGGTGAGATGGTTACAGAATAGCACTGCAGAACCAGTCGTAGGCTGCGATATGCGACTAGGCTACACAGTTGCAGCCTCTGAATGAGCAGTAAATATGTATTTTTCAATTTCAAACATAATTGGAAGCTTGGAGCAATACCAGCTTATAACATTGTTAGTAATACAATAGTTGGCTCGCCAACGGCCAGTGTGGAACAGGGGTGGCGATCTTGTATACAGATGTGCGTGCCAATTTTATTAATGTTGCTGTTCGAACTAGAAATCACCGTACAATATTTAACAATAAACGCCGAAAACAACACAATTGTTGTATGGGGACTTTAAAGGGGTTTCCTGTTGGGGAAACCCCTTTAAAGTCCCCCTTTAATTTTTAACTTTGTTTTATTTTTATTACTTGTTGTTATAACGGCAATAGAAATCGTCGCCTTAGAGTGAAAAGCTCGGGAACGCAACTTTGAGTTTTTATTTTAATACATTTTTGGAAAAAAAAACCTCGCAACACATGCAGTTTTGTGGCGGCATCTATATCGCCACATGCAACCTACGCATCATACTGACGTCACGCAAAATCCTACATCTCGTAAGCAAATTTTACCGCGAAATCAGCATATAATATTACTTCCAGTTGCCCACCAGTTTTTCGCATATAAGAGGTTTTCACTCTAAGACGACGAAATACACAATCTGTGAAAATTTCAACTGTTTACCTAATACGGTTCATGAGATACAGCCCGCGGACAGACAGACGGACGGACGGAGAGCGGGGGCTTAGTAATAGGATTCCGTTTGGCACCCTTCGGGGACGGAACCCTAAAAACCAGGAAAACTTACTAAAATAAATCAATCGAAGCGCCTATTAAGTATGTCCCTAAGTAATGTAGATTAAAAGACTTTTTACATTACTTTATACAATATTTATGTCGTGCTCACAACTGCTGGCTATACGGTTTTGATGGTTTGCCACCCCTGGCATGGAAGATGACTTCTATTGCGAAAAACAACTCCTTAAATAACGCTGCTGAAGCGATTTCAGTAGGTATACTAGGTTGTTTCGTCAAGATGTCATACACATGACAATCAATCTGCCTAGCCTTTTCCTAACTATATTGGGGTCGGCTTCCAGTCTAACCGGATGCTGCTGAATACCAGAACTTACATGCCTATCTGACCTCCACAACCCAGAAACTGGGTAATACAATACCCCTAGGTAAGACTGGTTGTAAGGCTTCTGACGACCTGTAACGACTGTCAAAGATCCACGAATGACAGCCGGGACCAACAGCTCAACGTGCTTTCCGAGGCACGGACGAGTCTCAGTATGTAAAGATAGTCACCCATCCACAGAACAACCCCGGCAAGCGTAGCTTAACCTGATGGATCTACCCGTGCGGCTGTTATTACTTAGCCACGAGCTTAAACATGACAATATGAAAGTGCTAAATATTTTATATTAACCCCATTCCAGATTGGTCTTCTTCGATCGGCTGACCAGTCTTCAGGAACCTACTAAGTATGAACTTATACTTTAAACAGCTATATTTTCAAAACAAAATCAGTTTGTAGACTCAATTACTTACTATAATAGGATTTATATAAAAGATTTAGGGTCTTAACATACAAAACTTCTTAATAAACAAATTAATATTCCCGTCTCATTCTCACATTTATCATCGTCCCCTTTCCTACTCTAATTACGTTCACAAAATACTGTCATTAAGTTACAAATCTCTTAACACTTCTACTTAAGTTAGAGCCAATATCAGTGTTAATGTGTAGACCATCTGGCGCCCCTCATCCGTCGCTGGCGTGATGATAATCGAGCGAAACTAACGCGAGCCATTCTTTGCCCTTTAAATAATGTGTCATGTTAAGGGGGAGCTGTTTTATTTATTTTTATTTAGTAATGTATTATACTGCCCTGCTAAGCCAAAAGGCGCTATCTCAGAGATACGCCCTTTTAGTTTTGTTTATACCATTCAATAGCTTTAACAATTTCGCATCTAATGGTATAAGCCAAATATCGCTATCTAACTTAAAACATTTAAAAAAACCACTCAGAAGTTTTTTATATCCATGTTTCCTTAAATTACAATGAACAAAAACTCAATTTTCTCAAAACTTACTCCGATTGAGATAGCGCTTTTCGGCTTAGGAAGGCAGTATAGGACTACTAACAACTGCTTACATTACTAACATCTTAAAAAAAACATGCATTTATAACTTTATACAGTGTAACAATCACTTAAAGGTAAACACCTCATGCCCAAAAATAACAACATAACATCAAGCCTTGTTTCCGTGAAGGGTTAAGCAGAGATGTACCTATAGTACACCCACATTTTGCTAGCTATTTTTAAGTCTCATGTAATAGGGGGCAAGCCTATTGCCATCAACCGGGCACAAAGACACCAGCACGCGTAACGTGACCACCGTAGAAACAAGTTTTGTCGACGGAAGAATAGACAAAATGACAGATAAACAATCGCAAGCTGTCATTTTGTCTATTCTTCCGACAAAACCCGACAAAACCCGATTCTATTGGCGGTCATGCTACGCGTGCTGGGATGCTACTGAGAAATTCAAGATAGAAACAACACCCAGAAATGTTAGTACTTAATGATCGTACAGTAAAGAAAATCTGTTATTTTCTTTGTTTATTTATTCTTAGGAAATCTCAGTAATAGGGGTAATTAGGTTGTTTAAAAAAAACATATTTTGTTTCTAGGCTTATGAAAAATAAACTACGCTCCTTTATGTCTTTATAAAATTAAGTAATGTTTGTTTTGACATCTGTTTGTTTTTTCATAACATCGTTTCTGTTTTTAGTTACCTATTATAAGACTCGGAAATATTTTAATTTAACCACGGATCCTGATTATAATAAAACGTCATGTCACTTAAATAATTAGTAGAAAGCCGAAAATAATTACTATCATGGCGGACAATCTGACGGGTCATATTACAAAGTGCAAACAACAGCCGCCCGATTTGGCCGTAAACAGTTGGAAAATATCAGAATAATTGAAATTTTCCAAATTCAAATTAAATAAACCAGCTTTTAATCAAACGTTGCTGAATCAAAATAATTGTGGCGTTTTATTATGATACCGTTAAATTATTTCCGTCAATTGAACGAAAACAATATTCATTGTTAATTGCATTTGTTTACTGGACCCAAAAATATCCTAGTTTTATAGTGAAAATAATGTTTTATTGTAATTGTTTGTAGTAGATAACATTTTGACTCATTCCGAGGCCGGCCCAAGAAAAGGTGGCGAGGACCTAGACGCGTACCGTAAGGATTGGATCGAGGTGGCTCTGGATTAGGATGCCTGGAAGCACTTGGGGAATACCTATGCTCAGCAGTGGGACAGTGTAGGCTAACATAAAAAAAGAAAAAAAATATGAGTTTGTCATTATCAATTAATTTTATAACTTAAACAATGATTGACAAACGTGTCCGTTGCACTAAAACTATAATTCCCATGTAGGTAACACCTTCACATCGCAATCTTACTTTCTATGAAAAATAAAACCATTCAATTTACCATTTACAATCCTTTATTTCCACTTGCCTTCGTTATTCGAGATGAAAGTCAAAATATCTTCGCTAGCACAATAGCGCTTCCCCTTAAACTATACATTTGTAGTAACAATATTCGTTGCACGTCGTTTGCAGCCCGCCTGCCTCGAGCAATACTGTGTCACACCTACAAATATAATATTTTGCAAGTGTGGCTATTATAGGGGAATATTCTAAACGTCCAATTTCAGTGTGAAAGTGACTCTATAAATTAAATGGTATTTTGATATTAAATTTTCTAAGAAGGGGTGTGTAAACGTCTCAAGTGGTATGAGTTTTAATGGCTGGCTGCTTGTTATGGCAATTTGTATATTATATACAAACAATTAGGTACTATTTTGACATGCGCCGAGCCCTAATAAATTGAGAAAGTGCAGAATGATAATAACGAAATACTACAAAATTTTCAGTTTGAATTAAAATATAAACTTAGAAGGTATAATAATGTTCCCACTGCTGGGACACAGGCTTACTCTGGGTGTGAGGGAGTGGGTCGTAATCTACCTTGAATATGCCAGTTTACTCAAGATTTTTTTTTCTTCACCATTTTATTACACAAAGTAAAGTTTGTCTGAGTTCGAATCTACGACCTACAACTCTTAATTCGCGACCGTTAGCACTGAGCCACGACTGCTCTCTATATATTTAAAGGCATTTTATTCATATGACACACAGGTTTATATAGCTACTGACAATAACTTAAACAATTATCACATGCAATCTTGTAACAAAACTATTATTGAGGGCCCTAGCCCTCAATAATCATGCTAAATGGGGAGGGCCTACCCTCCCCATTTAGCATTCTAATATAAAAACGGAAAGACAGCCAGGTAGATAAAATGCAACAACAGAACTGTAGAGGTTAAAGTGAGCTCACACATTTAAATAGCGTTTCCATGACAATCAACTCAAGTCACTGCAGTCTATGAGGTGAGGTCAATATAAAAGATTTAATATTCGCCCTACCGCGTCAAAAGATAGTCGCGTTTCTGTTTCGTTTCGAAACCTCTGACACACAATGCTGCAGTGACTTGAGTTGATTGTCATGGAAACGCTATTTAAATGTGTGAGCTCACTTTTAAAAAACAGTATTACAGACACTTTTTCGTGCAACTAAATAAGATTAAATTGCTAGATTCGGCCTCACGCAAGTCTAGCGATTTAAATCTTTGGTCAATACGACTCATTTACCTACTCACAATTCAATTAAAAACATATTATTTCACATAAACCTACAAGGGCACTTATGAAACGTCAGAAGCTAGGTGCACAGTTCCAATTGGTCGTTTCCTATGGAGAAAAGCCGGCAAGACTCTTTTAAAAATAATTGGCTTTTACAATATTTTCCAATGACAGGTATGGGAGCACAATGTAGGTCTTTCAAAAAGTACCAGGTACTTAACATAATATCATTTTTTGACTTTTACTTATATACTATTTCTTAACAAAATAGAATTGATTTGTTAGAGCTGTAGTGGCAACCATTATCATTTGGTTTAAATAGGTTTTTATTTTTATTAGGTATTTCATTTGTTTTTTATATAGATTATTTTCTTTTAAATTTTGTGAATGAGAAAACGTTGTAGACATAACAGACTGTAGATCTGTGGACCATTTAATATTTTGCTAAGTACCTACTACTTGTTGATGGGCCTAGACTGTCCTCTCATACCTTTTAACACTGTAACTTGGAAACATTGTAAAAACCATTTACTTTTAAAAGAGTAACCGTGGAGTTTCTTGCCGGCTCTTCTCCATAGGAAACGACCAATTGGAACCGTGCACCTAGCTTCTGACGTTTCATAAGTGCCCTTGTAGGTTTATGTGAAATAAAATTTTTTTTTTTTTTTTTTTGAGAAGATGGTCAACAAATCTACAGTCCACTAATGTGTGGCACATTAAAAAAAAATTGAAAATAATCTTTAAAAAAGGTATGTTAATTAGTAAAAATGAAAACCTATTTTAAACGAAATAGATTTGAAAGAGAGTTAGAGTATAGAGTTTGAATAATCCGCTAAAGTTCTTCATCGCTTTTACTAGGTAGCTTCTCTCATTGACAAAGTGCCCCCCTTTACCCCCCACACAAACAACACCACCGACTATCCGTGCATACCCATGCATCTTATTCAGATTCTGATATTAATGCGAGCCCAGGTGTTCGTGCAAGCTGCGCTAAAATACTTTAAGACTTAATGAGGAATTTATACCGTGCACGTGGAAGTTTGGAATATTCTCTATTTTAGTGTAACATTAAATATATTGTGGTATAGGTACGGAGTTTTGGAAGACCGGTATGATGAACTCTTCAACAGTTAGTTAGTGAGTAAGAGAGAATTTTACCTATGAAACTGATCAGCCCATCTAAACCGCGGGGGTTGGGGGGGGATAATTTACTTTAAGAAAAAAATGTAGTGTGTCAAAACCATTATTAATCCATAAATCGTTTTGACACACTCACAATGTTCTTGACCGACCTTTCCAACGATACCCAACGATATCCCACACCATGGGACAGATGAGAAGAAAAAAATCCCCAGTTTACGTGTAGGAGAGGTACCCTAAAAAATAATATTATATTTTACCACTTTACTAAGAGTCTCTGAGCTAAGCCGCGGACAGACAGATAGACGCACGAACGTACATGGCGAAAGTATATGGGTTCCTTGTTGACTACGGAACCCTAAAAAATCACCAGCCCTCTTTATAGCACCAAAAACATTCAAAACACCTTGAAGGTTGTGATTCAGTCAAATTTTTATTAGTCCTGAAACTGATCTTGTACTCTGAAATACTGGGATTTTACGTAATATCAATCATTTAATTGGCAAATAATTAATTTGACGACTACGCCTAGATCGTCCCTTTGTTCGGCTGAAACTTCTAATTATAAATCGGTGATATTGACGAGTATTAATTAAATTAAACAAATAGGTTCGTTTTTAAGTTGTCGACATCTCGATATAAAGTATATTTCTGCTGAAAAACAATATTGCTGAAATTCTATTTAAAATATCTATGAAATTACAGACGTTTTTAACACGCTTTTATTAGGTCGACCTGTATGTATGTAACTATGTAATCAAATCTAAGAAAACTAATTTAACCATCTTCTAAAGATCGTAGCGTTATGAAAATTGGCAGTTGTATGTGATTTTGATGACAATACAATAACATGGTACTATCGAGCTGATCTGATGATGGAGCCGGAAGATATGAACTGGAACTTCATGATGGATGATCGTATCATAGCCGTGTTTGGACTTGTTAGAAAGGTCTTGTAATGAACGTTGACCATGATTAAGTTTCAAGGTCTGATGATGAAGCCGGAAGATAGGCACTAGCATTCCATGATGAAATATCGTATCATAGCCGTGTTTGGACTTGTTAGAAAGGTCTTGTAAAGGTGCACGTAAAAGCGTATTTTTTAGTTTTTTTTTAAACTATTCATTTATTCTACATTAATTTAGTCTAGGATATGGCTAGGATAATGATTTTTTTATTATGGTGTCTCCATAAAAAAAAAACATTTTCTCAAACGTGCTTGGCAATTCGAGCATTATTTTGACCACCATCTTCGAGATAAATAGAAAATGCTGTTCTGGTCAAATACATTCAAGTAGGCGGCCGGCAATGTTACTATAAAAATCCCTATCTATCGTGTTTAGCGGCCGAATAAATCACTTTGAAAATTCATAACTGTCGTGTAATATAAAAATGGAACCAACTTTTTACTTCGACACGTGGCTACCAAGGAGGTAATTTATCAAAGATTTTATTTAAATTTCGATTTGGCTTGCAAGTAGAGCTGTTTAAAGTAAAGAAGAAACAAATGAACATATCGGCGCGTGAAAAATTATCGTTTGTCGTCATTGATTCTGGAATTTATAATTTATTTACTCTGTCTGAATTTCCGCGTATTATTTGAGAAAAGTACTATACAAGCTTTGGCCGCAACCAGGCATTGGTGGGCTCACGTATGCCTGCGTCGGCTTCGTCCCGGCCCACATTTTTACGGTCGACCATCAATACCCCAGTTGCAGGCTGCGACAGTAATGTACTATTAGATAAAGTCAGAGTAATTAATTGTTAAGGAAATTTAGAGAGAGGTATCTTAACTATCAAAGATTTTATTTAAAGTTCATAGAGTTTTTTAAAGTAAAAAATAAACAAATGAACATAATATATTGGTGCGTGAAAAATCATTGTTCGTCAATGGTTCTCGAATTTACTTAACCAAGTCCTTTGCTTAGTTTGAATTTTCGCGCAATATTTGAGAAAAGTTCTATACAAGCCTTGGCCGCAACCAGGCTTTGATGGACTCACGTATGTGTGCCTCGGCTTACATTTTCATCGTCCGCGGCCTGCTAAAGCCGCAATGCCCCTTATGCAGGCCGCAGCAATAATGTAATGTACCATAACCCTACTGCCTTTTCTTATGGTCTTTCATTAGCTGCACGCAAATATTTGTAAACAAAAGTAAAACAAAAAATTTATTCTCTTCCGGAATTCCTCAGGTTAAAAACTGTCTAGAATAAGCAATCATGTTTGTAATTTATGCGTTGCCATATTATCGCACAAAATTAAACTCTGCTTCTACGGAGAAAATTCATAATATTTCGGAACAAAAATAAAATGCGCGTTTGAATTGTTTCTCATTATGATTTTCATCAATTATCATGGACTCTCTGTAAATTAAGGACAATTGAGAACTGGGTCCGATGAAAAAGGTTCTGTATCAATATTTATTTTGTAAACGAATTCAGCAAACAACTTTATACTTACCTGAAACAGGTAGTTGTTTGATGATAGGAATGAAAAAAAATAATTGTCCTTAATTTAAAAACAAACTTACTTTTTAGTTCAAGCTGCGTCGTTTCCTACATCCATTGTGTGTGACCAAATAAAGGCTCGTGCAGACCAGCGCGACGCGACGCCGCGACGCGACTCGAACAATACAATTTCTAAGAAAACTTCACGGTATAACAATAACCGGTGTCGCGTCGCGCTAGTCTGAACAAAGCTTAACGCCATCTACAGATAGAATTGAGAGTCTCTTCCTTTTTCGAAGTCGGTTAAAAAGCCGGGTCGCATCCTTACCAAAACCGCAGTTGCAGCAAGTCTTCCATATCTTAAAGTTTTCATGTCTTTATATTCATAAATTGCTTGCTTTGTGCACGTTCAATGCGAAGTTTCGAGCATAACCAGTATAGAATACTTGCGGTACCCTAATACAGTACCTTGCTAAGGATGTCGAAAGTGGCTTTACGAAATATAACCGGTGTATATCATCGTTATCCTGAACCAATTTGCTATGGGAAACGTGCCACGGATTAAATCAAAATGTACGAAAGTTACTCAACAAATTCCACCTTTTTTTTTATCAATCCCTAGGATTTCGGAATTGGTCAGCGTTGTGGATGTGAATTATACTCGTTCTAAATTGGAAAACGGAATTTGTTGCCAGTTTTGAGTTCTGACTCGGCAATCTTCGTTGGGATTAGAAGCGGCAATTTGAATGTAAAAGAGAGCCTACACAAACGTTTAGCTTTTGGAAAAGGTTAACACAGAATGCCAGATTTTTTCTGAAAGGGTAGGTTAGAGGACTGAAAGGGTAGGTTAGGTAGGGTAGGTAGGTTAGAGGAACCCCATAATTAGGAAAATATCAAACCAATCTACCATATTTTTAAATTTGATGAAAAGTAATAACCAGCGCTGGCGCTGCTGTCTCGCATAGGGTCGCAGCAATATGCTGAGCGATGGCCGTTTTGCGTGAATGTGACGCAAATTTTCCCCAACTTGTTCTTTTTTTTGTGTTCTTTGTATGCGTCATGCTTACCGAATTTTCTTTCTTTCTTTTTCATTAGTACCTAATGTTAAATGTGAACCTATTTTTTTTTTCTGTGTTTTATCCTTCAAACACCTCAATAATTGGGTGTCTAAGTTACAAATAACTTAGAAAAGGGTTACGAGCGTTTATCCTAAAAGTTGACAACGTCTCAAATAGCTGTAAAATATTTACCTGTTTTGATTAATTTGGCAATATTAGTGTATGTAAATATGAGATGTGGCTAACCAGTCAACTAAAATATTGATTATATTATGAATTGCAATAATTAATATCTTAACACCGAATATGTAGTTTTAGATATAAAAAAAAGTATTTGGAAACTTTCCAAATGCCTTTTTTACACCTAAAACGGTTACAACATCAAATTCAATGTTACAATTGCAATTCATTATTAATGTTCTGGTTCGCTAGTTAGCCACATTTCTTATTTCCACACAGTAATATTACTAAATTTATCAAAACAGCGAAATATTTGACATCTATTTGCGACGTTGCCCACTTTCAGAATAAACGCTCTTAACCAACTAATAGAAGCATCCATACTTTCTTTTAATAAGGTAATTAAAAACACCACTGTCTTACTGTACCAAAAAGACCTTGATGGAACCTGGTCTCTTCTTCTTCGTCGTGTCGATGGCACGACAGTGAATTAGGTTTGGGCCCAATACTTCGCTACTACATTGTCAGTGGCAGCGCAGAAGTCAATATGGTTGCATTTTTTGGGGTACAGACCATTTTTATACCATTTTTTTTATTACAGATAATTTTTTGGGGTATAAGTGGTGAGACATAATTTGCGCCACAGCTCTACATCCAGACCCTGCTGCTGTACCGGCAAGTTAGCCCTTACGAGGTAGTTCCTTCCCACTTAGGTTCGGAGCCAGTTCTGGCACTTCCAAAGTGACCCTGCGGGATAGAGCTCGCTTGCTGGTAGGTACACCTCTGTCACCAGGACTTAAGACGCCGATATATGCCAGTGGCCTTGAGTGGCTTGCGTGTTCTGTGTTGAGCTCACGCAACGCGTCGTACGTCCAGCCAGTAATAGGACTCGCCCATCAAGGAGCGCTGTCCCAAATTAGAAGCATTATTAATTTATTATATATATAAATTAAAAGGTATTTTAATAAAACACGTATACTAAAAGATAAATAATTAAATTATCTTTAAATAAATGAAGGTTTCAGAAAAATACGTCTGATAGTTTTTGCGTGATGCTCAGTTTTTTATCCATGTAAGACATAACTTTACAAATTAATAACACTATGTAATATAAACATAATCTAAACTATTCACAGATTGAGTTATTAATAAAATGCTCTTATTTAACATATATTTTTTCCAAATCATTTACTTCACTCGTTTAGACGTGATCTTCAGTATAAAATCATTAAAAGTCGGTTATCGCCATAACTGGCGCGAGCCTGATAACGCTAGTTTTTTGCTCACCTTTGTTCCATCCAGACAGTAATAAATTACAAACTGACACTGTAACTAATTGTTTATTAACCTCCACAAATTCCTACCATCCAAGCCTACCTATCTGCAGTAGTAATTCCTAGAGGTGATCCCATCGACACGGCAACACTGGATCATGACAAACTGGATGTGTGCCAAGCCAATCCGTTAGTGTTAATGGCGCCTCCACCTGTATAATATTATTTGGTGGTACTTGAAATTGAAATGGAGGTAGTTATTCGGAGTTATGGAGGGACTTGACAGTAGATTTTCGAAAAGTTTTTGTTGTTAACTGTTTTTATTTTGGGATTTACTGTGTATAGTCGTGCGAGAAGGTAGTTTAGCGGTGTTTTTCGTTTTTTCTAGTAGTAATCTTAGAACTATTTGACTGCCTCGTTGGTCTAGTGGTCACAAGCGCTACTACTGAACATGAGGTACTAGGTTCGATTCCCGGCTCGGGCACAGTGTTATTGATTTTACGTTCTGGAACTTCTCAGTAGCAGCCCGGAGTCTGGATTTATGCCCGGTTGATGGCAATAGGCTTGCCCTCTATTACATGGGACTTAAACAGAACTGGCGAAATTTGGGTGTACTATAGGTACATCTCTGCATAACCCTTCGAGAAATACAGGCGTGATATTATGTTATGTTCATCTTAGGCTTATAATCAAGGGTTTTGTTTATAAACGTTCCAGAAAATGAAGTCCAAATTATTAACATCAGCTTAAAAATATATTTTTGACCTTTAATCTCCTCTTAATTTTAAATATAATTTATAAATAAATCCTTTTAAATATGTAAGTGTTACAAATCACTATAAAATATATAGTTTAAGGGCGTTTCATACGGAAAATTTCTCTAAAAAGAGATATTTTCAAAATAATAACTTTTTCTACACTAAATTTTACGCTTAAAGTGATATGAAAATACTGTAAATTACGCTCGATCCTAAGAAACTTCTCAGTGAGTAGGTGTGTTTGCCTATTGAGTTTATTATAATAATAACAGTTAAGTATATAACTCCTCATAACTTAGTTTATAACAACACAATTCACAATTTTATAAGGGTTGTTATAAGTTTGAATGAACAAGACCAACTTAGCTCCAATCCTCCAATCTATACGAGTAGGCGTTCTTTGGAGGAAGTTATACACAGTGGAGTAAATATAATATTAGCTGAGAGCAAATGAACACGCAAATTGCACTTAGGCGTTATAACAATAAAACTTCTATTGTCACGATCAGTGTCCTTGTTTGCGTTAACAGACTCAGCAGACTAGAGAAATGTAATAACCAGACGATTGATTTGAGAGAAGATAATTTAACTATTTATGTACACACATATTATTATATAAACAGACAAGAAAAAAAGAACAGAAAAATACGTACAAAAGTGATGCTTATTTCTAAAGAAATCTCTTCCAGCATACCTGCGATAGGAAAGTAGATAAAGAGATGTAGACACCGTGTGTCAGAGTAGAGAGAAAGTAAAATACATAAAATCAAAAATAATTCACTTACTAATATAAAACAAATAATATGAGAATATAATACTTACATAATATATACTTCTAAAATAAATATCCCTAAGATATTATTAATTAAATTCATTCAAAAGGTTTAACCAGAAAATTATAAAAGTTATGCATGTTAATATTAGAAATGCGAAAGTAACTCTGTCTGTCTGTCTGTTACGTTTTCAGCCCTAAACCACTAAGTCGATCGTTACAAAGTTCGACAGATAGGTAGCCTGGTACCTGGAGAAGGACTAGCTACATTTCATCCGGGATATTTGTATAAAATTATGAAATACAAATACACGCTGATGAAATCACGGGCAGTAGCTATAGTTTGACCGAAACCGCTGTACCGCGCTTTAGGAGTGTGCGCGGTGAGACGGGGGGCGATATAACGGTTTCGGTCAAACTGTAGTACTGTTTATAGGAGTAAAAAGGGAATAGGTAATAACATGCTCAAAAGCATTGATCACGTTGTCTAGGTTCATGTACTTACATTCGTACAAAAAGCCCAAGACAAAATAAGTGCAATATGCTTATAGTACAACATTATATTATACATCTCTGCCTAACCCTTTGAGGATTACAGGCGTGATGATTAGATAAGTGTTTAATATTGTAACACAGCAATATTTACAATATCTTGACAGAGCTGTGCTACTGGAGAGTATGTTGCGCCACTTCTTCGTACCTGCGAAAGCACTGTGTGGTGAAGGGCGGCCGTTTTGGGGGACTGTCTTATGTCATTTTGACGTTCGAAAAGTGCTGATTAGCAGCTTAGTTTTAATGAATGAATTTTGATTTTGATTGATCTACTCCTTCACCAATCCATTACTTCTTCTTCTTTCATTCTACTACTTTTTTTTTGTGCTACTAGGTACTTATTGAATACCTAGGTCTTTTTACAACTAAGGCTAATAATATGCCTTCATGTCGCTACAATGCGTGACCGAACGCGATCCGATTCCTACTTTCAATCTACCCTAGCCGCCTCATCAGTCCTACCTGGCTGTGGGCGTTTCTCACTACCTAAACAGATTCTAGATTTTAACGAAGATAAAATATAACCTTTACCGTTCAATAGAAGTGGATACCCACTTCTATTGAACTCAATTTAAAACAAACTTCTTTACTAAACAAAGTAAATTCAAAACCATTTCCGGTAAACCACACAACTGACTTTATATTATCGTAATCATCTACTTTAACAATATTAACAACAATTGAACAAAGAAAAGAAACAAATTGTTGTTATTGTTCGGTTACTAGTAGTTTGTCCCTGTTCCGACCATTTATTAAAGTCGAGTTCACTCGAGTGAACGAAATTGTTAAGCTAAATAACTTAACAAAGTTACACTGTAATCGAAAGTTTTGTGTTAATGTCTTCCGTATATGGCTTTGAATGTACATTAATGTGTAAATGAAATAATGCACATTATGAAAGTAGTTTGTTCAAAATCGTTTAAACTCAAACTCAAAGCATTTATTTCAATCGAACCATTTACGGGCACTTCAGGTCAGTCGGCCGGTCTATTTTTAGGAGTAGGTACTATCGAGTACACAGGCGTCTGACCACTTTTCAACCTTATTGCCTAATCAATAAGGTCGAAAAGTGAAAAGTGGTAAGGCGCCTGTGTCCTCGATAGTACCTATATTGTGTTTTTGTACATAACATGTGTGATATGTAACATTACGGTAACATCGTTATTCGACATGACATTCTTTTTTGCTCTTCTTGAGATCTTCGGTGTTTCATCTTTGATTAAATTCTAAAAAAAAACTTTCAAACAAGGTTGAAGTCTTGCACCAAATGCATTTAAAATTCTACCCGATTGTCATCTAAGATTGAATTAATAAAAACAAATCTTGCTTGTGTTTATAACACATCCCTAGTTGCTCACGCAATAAAAGCAGCACTCACGCGCTTCCTAAGCTTACAGAATACCAAACCAAAGAAAATTGTCTCGTGACGAGACTTAAGCGTCCTCTCAACCTGGACAGATGTGGTGCGTATTACAGCGTGCGTGCAATGGCGACATGAATTTAACACACGTATACGGTTTCGCGTATTCGTTTTATGAAGATATTTTAATTTCATCGAACGTTATTATTTATTGATTAATTTTCAATTTTCTATAATAGCATCTTGGAGCAACCTGTACTTAAAGAACTGTAGTGCAGAGGTCATTTGCCGGAGTCACGGTACCTACCAGTAAATCTCGGGCTACTTATGCAGTCCACAAACACGCCTTACCAAGCCAGTCAGATGTTATCAAAGCAATCTGCCCAGACCTACTTTAGCATCTGTCAAAAGCAACACACAAAGGTAAGACCTGATTTCTATTCTGTATTTTATTTCTCCATTTTTTTTTTCTTTGATGCCCACATTAATTATGTATTCCGGCCTCAATTCATTTCGTACGTTTTTAGCTTTTTGGTTTATTTTGAAGACAATTATATGAAAAAAGATTGTACCCGTTTCTTTTGGTGTGGCTACCTGTATTTTTGTATCATAATTATAAATAGAAGGAAAATTAATGTTCTTATATATACAATGTGAAATTGAATTCGTTTGCATCCTCTTAAGGGGTCATTGTACTCATCATTACGAACAAATTCCCGCCAACACTAATATCGCGAAAAAAAATCAGCTGTTCCATACATTTATATTCGCATAGCTCATTATAATGTAGGGAACAGCGAGATTTTTTTTCCGATAATTTATTTAAAAAAAAACGATTTTGACCAAACGATTCTAATTAAAATGAGAAAATTTTAATCTAACCTAAACCTATTTTGTACTCAAAAGTAAATAACATTCACTAAATTTTTCACTCAAGACCACTACTTGCTTTGTATAAATGTAGTACAAGGATTTCATATACACATTTAGGTCATAGCAATCTAGTACGGAACATGAAACTTCTTAGTTATTGAGAGAGTATACTTGAACGATGGCAATGTACTAACGGTTGTATGGAACAAAAGAATATTGTTTTCTACTTACGATATGGTCACTGCAGCTGCGATCAGAAATACAATTTTTTGGTGAATTGGCCAAACAATATCAGCAGAGAAAATTGACACAATACCTTTTGTATACCGGTAATTAGGTACAGAAATAATTAAAAAGCCATCGTCTATTGCGTGGACTCAAGTTCGAAGTGTTAAAGCGGATTTAATTCTTAATCAAGAGTCGTCGGATACTTCGATGATACTGGAACATACGAAAAAATGCCTTTTTCCCATGCGCAGAAACTACAGAACCGCTATTTCCTTACATACTCCTTTTGCTTCTTTGACGTAAATACATCTACCATGCTATTCTGTAAACATCTCACCGTGAAAAATTAGGTGAAGTGAGCGTGGAGTGAGCTGTCATTCCACAGGGATTGACACTATTGACAGCTCACTCCATGCTCACTTCACCTAAGTTTTGTTACAGAATAGCACTGCTGCTATCTAACTACGCAACACATTTTCGTTGACAATTCTGATTAATCTGTTTCAATTTGACAGGTCAACAACATTCATTGTGTTATTTACGTTGTCGAGCAGTTTTTTTTTTCGAACGTACGAAGCAATAGATTAGCAATCTGTTTCAAAACGATTCAGATTCTGATGATCGTGTATTACGTAATTAGGGTACTGGTTATATACACACACGCCGGTTGAGAGTACTATAAACCTGCCCCTTCTGAAGAACATCACCAATAAAGTCAATAAAATTATCATGTCCGCCTTATTACATTTGCCTTGTAAATAGATTTTGTTAGTCGCCTTTCATTTATCTTCTCAACCAAGCCATCTAAGCATATAGCAACCAGAATATATTGCCATAATTAGGACAAACATAACACGTAAACATACATAGCAATATAAATTTATGTCTGTCGCACGACAACGTGGCATGATAGTGATTCTATCAGTATTAAATATGTACTTACCTACTGATATTAGAGCATTTGGTCGCTAGTGACAAGGCCTTTGAGGAATTAAGTGTTTAGCCCAGTCGATACACACAAGGCCTACACAAACAGACTACGATTTATTATTTATTTAGACTGTACAAAGGTGTGTTTGCTAGCTATCAATATAATCATATTTACCAAGAACTCTGATAAAATAAATAAAACAGCCAAATTGGAAAAGTATCAATTTATTGTTTCCACACTCTGAATAGAATAGATAGATAATAATTGTTAATTTTGATGTGTTTATTTACATGGTGGAGAAGAAAACTTCCGAGACCAAAGCTAAATAATAAACTCGTGTTAAGAAAAATCTTTGGTATTTAAATCACTATCACCAGAAAAGAGATTATTTGCAAAATATCCACTTCATGGAATGTGTCAAATTTAGGTCATCGTGAAACGCGCCTTGCATTAGTATCAGCACGTAGATGACAAAGCACTGGCATCGAACATGATGAAAAAGAATGAACGTCAACTTTAGACCAGATTGATCGAATGGAATGACTTTGATGAGTAATAATTTACTACCACGCCTTCAACTGTATCGCAAATGCAATGGACTCTAATCATTCAACATCTGACTCCAAGAATGCAACCAGGCGTGTCACAAGGTAGGTACTATAACACAGTTGAACATATACACAGTCGGTTGGTGTTATAACACAGTTGGTTCACTCTACATTTTAGATATGAAGCTACAAGAAGGTACGTCGCGGGCTCGACTTGTCGAATTCAGTATGCGTAACGCAGTCAGAAGATATAGAGATGCAACTTCTAGATGAATATAACTGTGGGTAATTAGCGCTGTGCGACCTGAATTGCACTTCATTGTGTCGTAGCAAGAGTCGCTTTTCATTTAAATGATTCCGCGCAGTGAACCATCTGTGACTATAATAAGACCAATATTGTGTAGTAGTTGAAACTTTTTACATTGTATAAGTGGACTTTTTGCTATCTCTTTTTGGTGTATTATCTTATAAATTAATATACAACTATGATAATAAAGCACACAAGAAACCCAAGTCTTAGTTCTAATACAGTCTTGTAAACTAAAATAGGAATATCATATTATCAGAACTACCAAACATTCAATAAAATTCAAGCTATAGATAAATACACACATTACCTTTCAACCGCTATTTTAATGATTTCTCAAAGGTAGAATTGGTGAATTCAATCTATCGAATCGAAATACAAAATGTTTGAATACAATAATTCTATTGACATGTTTGTTCCATCTTTATAATAATAATATGACTGAAGAATGGTATTCATTCAGTCAATTGCAACAGTAAAAGCATAATTTTCTGATACTTATGAAATACCAAAGTTGCTATAGTAACAGCCCAGTGAGGTTTGAGGCAAACAATATAATAACAATCAGAACCACACTAAGCTGGTATTGAAATAATTCATAAAGGGAATATGTTGTAGCTTTAGTAACTTTGTTACTAGGAAACAATACGCTACAGTGAACCAACATAAGGGCTATATTCATTTACGGTGTTTCATGAACATTATTTAGAAAACCATCACAACCTCAAGCTCGCTTCATAATTATTTATCATTATCAACAATGATAATTCTGATGTTAGAGATATTTAGAAGGCAGAAACTGTAACGCAATGTTTTGATACTCGCTGAGCATATACGAATATACGACTTCGAAACATATGAACATCGAGGAGTATATACACCTAAATGAACATCGAGGAGTATATAGGTTGACTGGTAATTAGTGACATATACTTAAACACGTGACTTTACTCATCAATATGAACAAGTTTTACTAAAAATAAATCAGCTGTTCTCTACATTTATGTTTGCGTAACTCGTCAAAATGTATTAAACAGCAGTTTTTTTTTTTGTGATTTCAGGTTTGTTCCCATTGTAAAAGTTGTTTATAGTCACGTGTTTAAGTATCGGTTACTACATGTCATTTACATGTTCGCACTTGTATCTATTCTTATGTGAGAGGCGAGAATCTTAACGTAGCATAAGATTAACACTAATAGACTTAATTCTCCAAATTGCATAAAATGTGTTCATCAGCTATAAATATCTAAGATACAATCCATTTCTAACTGTTCTGAACTCGGTCTCAAAGTTTCTGAAGGTCGCAATAACAAATCCCATTCCTCAATAAATTGAAATGTAATGTAAGTTCTTAGTTTATCCAAAACTTATTTAAATGCTATTTACATAGAAATAATGGTGACTTACATGAGTGTAGATTATTTACAGCATTAGCTCTTTGGGTCCAAATTCACCTAAGTCTATCAATTCCTATAAATAACCTAAAATCTAAGAATTAATGAAAGCAGTGAAAAGGATGATTATAATAATTTAGTAAAAAAGTATTCTTATATTTAAGAAAATAAGCATACCATTAATATCTACAACCCTTCAACTCAGATCACGTTATATAGTTTATATACTATGTAGATAAATATAATGTAAATTAAAATAATTTTGATTATAAATCTATAAATTCCAAAATGAATTTATTCCTAACCTAACTAAATAAATAGGCAAGAATACCAAAAATATCAATAAAGATACTTCGCAGAATACATATCTAATTTAGTCGAAATAAACTAAAGAAACGAACGATAAATGCATAATGAAATCACAGAATTATTTACAATTCAATTTATACGCTACAATATTGCTACAACCACTAGTAAAAAATACGCCGTTGTTGCTACCAGCGTCTGGCTAGATGAAGTCTTGTAATATTTGACCTCGTCTTGGGTCGGTGGCGAGTACGACGCCTCGTAAATTAAACGGTTCGGACATGGGAGCATCTCCGCTGGTATTTCGAGCAGCTTCCTCTTGTATTCAATTTTAGTATCATCATTGTCTGTTTCCTGGTCTTGCATTGCGTCATCATAATGCTTCTCTTCAAATTCCTCTTCTTCGTAATCTATGTCCTTTTTATATGAACCTTGAATAGTTTTCTGTGGTTTTTCAATTTTAACCGTACCTATGTTTGTTGTCTTTGTATCCATGATGCAGTTGAGGCGGGACAGTGAGGCTTTCACGCGTTTGCTTTTTGTTTCGTTTCGGAGTTTGTGTAGCCAGGATAGACGGCAGTCGCAGGTCAGCTTGTTACCTGTGGAAAGAGGATAGAGTTATTGAATATTTTAACAATCAGTGAACAAGTATGGATTACCTGCATATCTACCCCAAAAACAATTTTTATATCTAAAAATAAACCCTGAATAGATTACCTACCCTATAGATAAAACTGACTAAAAGTATTGCCTGCTATTTCATTAATCTAGCTAAGCGTACAAGCCTATTTACAATTTATGATCACATAATAAACAAAAAGAAATATTATCAATCTTATCTCAAATCCAGCACTTTTATAATACAAACAAAAATCCCAATACGAGGAATTAGGATCATCTCTGCAATAAACAAGCCACGAAACCAAATTAACAGTGGACAAAGAGTATTAAATCATAGCTAACAGCAATGCTCGGCCAGTGCGGAAAATATAACAACTAGTCCGCAGCAACATATAGACGCTATTAAATTGTCACAGAGCACTTAAACACAGTATTTCAAGGCCTGATTCATTGTACTTGGGGGTAGTAATGTCCCCGGATGGTTTAAGTGTGCGGTGGACTGTGACCTGCGTTTTTTGGGCGGTTAGTTAGTGAGTAGATTTTGCTAGAGGATTGATGTCAGTTGGTTGTGGTTTACGAGATTATGCAATAGTGAGAATGTTCATAAATTTGATTAAGTTTGCATACAGTTATTTCCTTTAAAAAGGGAAACAACCTGGATTTCATTTTCATAAATATTAAACAAAAAAACAAAATCTAAAAGACATTTAAGCTTCGTGCAGATCAGCGCGACGCGACGCCGCGACGCGACGCCGCGACGCGACTCGAACAATACAATTTCTAAGAAAACTTGACGGTATAACAATACCCGGTGTCGCGTCGCGCTATCGCGCGGCGCTGGTCTGCACGAAGCTTTATTCAAAATAGGCTGAGAATCAGCACTTTTCGAACGTCAAAACTAAATAAGACAGTCCCCCAAAAAGGCATCGTGGAAAAGACGGGAATACCAAATATAAACGAATCCAAAAACATTTTTTTTATATAACTATTCACCTACCTACACAAGAAAAATTACAAATAAAATAAAAAAGCGAACATTAAAACAAAAAAAAATGCATTCGTATTTATCTACTCTACAAAATGCCTAACACCTACAATACACTAATAATACATCATGATAACCAAAGAACCGTGACATAATAGCCACGGCAGCTAATCGTGCGGTTAATTGAACCATTCCGGTTAATTTTCAACACGGATATATTACCCAACGGGTTACTGAAGGAGCATACATCACTGCGGTCCGGTAATTAACCGGGCACACAGATGTTATTAATGATAGTTTTTTTATTGCTTTATGAGCCCTTATAATGGTAGTTTGCATTTATAATTGAATCCCTGGTCATATATATGCACTACATAATTATGATTGTGCTCACATTGTGAGATGCGAAACTATTAAACTTTTTAAAGTTTTTTTCTATATCTCATTACACATTATATTTAAGTACCTGGTCGAACGAGCTCTGCTCGGGTGATAATAGAGAAAACGAATTTTCCCAGGAATGAGACCCAGCTAGATCGATTTTTCGCCCACGTAAATGGTCTACATTGCAACTTTCATCGAAATCTTTAGAGCCGTTTTCGAGAACGTGATTACATATATATATAATTATATATACAAATATTGCTCATTTAATAGTAATTCTCGCAACTAGCTTTTGTGCAAGGATTTGATAACAGGTCGAGTTATTACGACATCCTCATTTGTTCTTCTGGTTTCCTACATTCTAAAAGCGTTGGCGGAAACAAAAAACAAATTCGAATTTATCTTAACAAATGTCAGCAGTTACGAAAGTAATATCGACATTTGTTAGGGATTACACAAATTTGCAAGAACAAAGATAAATGACGAACAAAGTTGTCAAAATTCAACTCACCGTCTAGAGAGATTAACGCATAATTGGACTTCATGTTTTCCAAAACATTTTGAACTGCTTCTTGTTTCAACGTTTCTAAGTTATTGTTCCTCAAATCCAAAACATTCAACTTTTGAATATCATCGAGTACGCCGTCGTCTAATGTCCCCAACTTATTATCGGCCAACGAAAGTTTTCGCAGCTGAGTCAATCCACCGAAACCCCTCTCGGATATAAATTCTATTTCGTTGCCATCCAGGTAAAGTTCTTGAAGGCTCCAAAGTTCCGCAAACGCAAGGTCCCCTATCATCGTTAATTTATTGTTTCTCATATCCAACGTGATCAGATTAGACAGACCTTGGAAGTTCTCCCTAATGACAACTGTCAACTGATTGTTGTCGAGGTCCAATTTTATGAGATTGTTTAGATGTTTGAAACATCCCTCGTGAAGGACGCTAATTATATTCTTCGACAGATACAGCCTCTGCAAGTTGGGGAGGACGTAGAACACGTCTCGGTTCAATTCAGATATTTGATTTTCTACTAAGCTGACGTTTGACAGCATTATTAGATGGGCGAATGACATCTTTTCCAATTTCGCTATTTTGTTCTTGGGCAGTGTTATCTCCCGGAGCGTGGTTGAGTTGGTGAATGCGAACGATGCTATACTGTAGATGTTGGCGTACTGTATATTGAGGTATTGTAATCGTTCCAGTCTAACGATCACTTTTGCGGGAATATACGTCAGTCCGCCGTCGGCTCTGACGTTGAATGTTAACTTTTCTATTTTTGGTTGTGAATAAAAATTGGACCAGAACGGATCGTCTTCAGCTATACCGCCGTTGAATACCCAACAATCGGCCTTTGTGGCGGTTTTTATCTTTATGCTTTCGCAATAACAATGAACTTTGGACCCTCGGTCCTGTATATCACAAATATTAACGTAGTGTGAGTAAATCTTGTCGTTCTTCCATCGCCTTTTGTCGTTCTGTCGGCTCTCAGTTACGTTTATTTCGACTGTCGCGAAGGCAATCATTAGGATCAGATATTTAAGGTCCATCTTTGTTCCCTTTTCACATCAGAGCGATTTTATCTGTAACAAAAGAGATGGCGTTTAGTGAGTTTCTTTTGTTTTCTTTTGCCGTATTTTGTACATTAGCGCAGTCGATGATTCGATTGTTGGAAGTTGGATAAGGTGTTATTACGACGACGCTAATTGTCACTCAGAAGCTACATTTTATTTCAAGAAGTTAAGTTCTAGTAATAGGAATGGACCTATTTTTATTATTATTTGTAATGCGTGGGTAATCCATAGAATAGCAATCAAATTGAGCACTTAACTTATTTTTATCTATATTTGGCTATTATTTATATTGCTACTTTTCTGAGTACTTTTAATTTAGGTAACAACTTATAATTTTTGACAAACAAATAGAGATTATAAAAAAATATATAAATTACTGGCGTTGATCAATTTAATGTACACGTTTACTTAAGGAACTAATCCGTAGCCGACTGGTTTCTAGTATTTCTATGATAAACCGTGTCGCTAGCTAAGGAAGGTATTTCATAAAAATACATAGAAACCAGTAGTGTCGCGGCGACACGTCGCCTGCAGCTGCTGCCTGCAGTTGGGTACGGACTTGTATCTTAAAAGTTGAATTAATTTCATAATGACAGAAGATAATAGTATCTTCTGCCATTATGCCATTTATTCAAGCTGTTTATTTTACCATGACCAAGTCAATGACCTTTTTGGAAACTAACTTTGTTGAAACCCACATGTCATCAAATTGAAGATGTTATTAAGTATCACTGTTAATTCCTTCTAATAACCCTTTAGCCCCGCCTGCATCCTGGTACGGAACTCATCAAGCTTAATTAGTCAATTATTAAGACATTTCGTTTTATTAACAGTTGTCAGTTTTTGTTGTTGTTGCAGTTTGTTCTATTGTGGTTTGTATGTTTTGTTTAAAAAATGGTAAGTAAGATTTTTATTGTTTTATTACACACTAGTGACCCACTCCTGCTTACGGTTTTTACGACTTGACAAAACATCGAGAATTCTAAGGTAAACGTAACTTTAATACTAACGTGTTATACACATAACCCTTCCGGAATAAATTCTCTAAACGATGATGAAAACCGCATCAAAATTTGTTGCGTGTTTTAGAAGAACAACGCCGACATACAGACAAACGCGAAAAGCGACTTTGTTTTATAATATGAATAGATGACCTAACAACACCTAATTTAGTTGAAATAAATGGTTTGACTTTGAGTTTAAATTGAATTATGATGATCAATGGCCATGGTAAAAATTAGACCAATAAAATATATCTTATACAATCTACCGTAATTAATGAATAATGTCAAAAAGTAGGCAGCTCTTCTCTTGCCTACTAATTACAAGCAAGGAACACTATTCAAAACTGCGAAGAGCAGTGGATGTGGCAACTTTCTCTTTAACCATTGATTGAGGCCGTATCAGTGAGCGTGAACCGTATCTTCAACAATACGTAAAAAGCCAATTATGATATTAAGATGAAAATCTGCCTAGCCTTTTCCCAACTATGTTGGGGTCGGCTTCCAGTCTAACCGGATGCAGCTGAATACCAGTATTTTATATGGAGCGGCTGCCTATCTGATCTCTACGACCCAGTAACTGTGTAAGACTGATTGTCAGACTTTCGGGCTTCTGACGACCCGTAAAGACTGTCAAAGATCCACGAATGACAGCCGGGACCAAGAGTTTAACATGCTTTCCGAGACACGGAGGAGTCTCGGTATGTAAAGATCGTCACCCATCCATGGACCAGCACAGGCAAGCGTAGCTTAACCTGATGAATTGACCCGTGCGGCTTTTATTACTTAGGCACGGGCTCGTCCTTAACGAGACTACAATGATGCTATTAAAAAGAATCCTCATCTAAAAAGATGCACCTAGTCAAAACAGTCCTCACAAACAGCAAACAGTCACCAACTCCCCTACACGTTTATAAGCTAGCTATGATATGCAGAGCAAGCAAGGGGAAACATGTAACATATCCTGTGATCACTCAAAGCCTTCCCTTTGAGCTCTTGAGCCAGTTTCCCCCTAAGAAGGGTGCCCTCGATACAAACCCTTTAGGCTTCAATCTGTAACGGTCATACGGAGTGTTCCATATTGTTTCCCTTTGAAGTAACAGGCATAATAGCGTTTGAAACTGTGCTGATGTGGCTGGAGTATTGTTTGGTGTCTTCTGTATTAGTTTATTGAATTAGTTACAGATAATTGAGCATATTCTTCCGACTTAGACGGCATGGAAAGGCTCAACCTATTCTGGTAGGAGGTTGCCATTGTACAATTAACTATTGATAGTGCCTATAATAAGATACTGCGATAAATAGAGACTTCATCGTTTATATTATTGATTATGTCCTTTAAAGTAAAACAGAAAACTTTTTTTTAAGCATTTCTCACTTTAGGGAAAGAAATTTCTTCTTTTTATAAATTAAAAAAATTAATTACCATCTGACCTGGCTTAGTCACCAAAGTATGGTGATAATGACAGAAAATCACTGCACAGTCTACTTTCAGTTCCATATTCAAAAGCTTTCATTTATAGACCGATTATTTCGAAACTAAAACCTCTTTATAGCGTCCAAGTTTAATATTTTCCCATCAAATATTATTTAAAAGGAGCGTGACTTCCACACATTATAATATTTCCAACGAAACAATGAAACAATCGAAAATTGTAGTAAATCGATATTTCGCCGTATTACCTTGAGAATATCACAATAAGAATTAATTGGCGGCCTTTCTGTGTGACAGTGGAGTTCCTATGGAGTATTTCGATGGGTCACTATGGTGATTATAATTATATTATTATGAACGACACTTGTTCGGGTCGGCATGATTCGACATAATCGAATATATGTTCGGGAAAAAGCCTCTTGGCTTAAATCGAATTGTACCGAGTCGACCCGAACATGATTCAAGAAGGTACATGATTTGCATGACACGAGCCGAATAAAAGCCAAATATGTGTAGTATTTGCTTCGGGTCGGCTTTGTGGTTACACAAGTACTGCTGAATCGAACGTGCCGAGCCGAAGAAGTGTGTACCTCCTCTTAATATAAAGGGTGGAATACCCATAATTGGAAAGAATATCAGAGGTGAATCACGAAGTATGATGGAAAATTCTTACCTAATTAGTATATTAATACGGGAAGCAAAAACTTTGTCCCCTTTTTACGATAATTACGCGGACGGAGGAGTATGAAATTTACCACAGTTAAAGTTTATATGGAGAAGGAGTGCAGAAAGCTAACATTTTTATATAATATACATTAGAATTAAATTAAATTAATAAAAAAACATTACACACACTACCATGCGTTTGACACAAGATGGCTACCTTAGAATCATGACATTTAAATGAATTATGGTCGAATTTCGACCTGTGGGCGACCACTAGTTTATTCAAATTTAACAAAACTGTTTTCAAAGATTTTTGAACTTACGGTCTGAACATTGGGAATTGGACAGTCAGGGTTCTGACTGTGTCATGTAACTTTATAATCAACGGGGTCAATAGGGATGTTGACTGAAAAAAAAAACTATTTAGTCAGATAATAAAAAAATATTAGACACGTATTTTTTTCTTTAATATCATATTAATAAAAAATGGTTTAGATATAACGCATTAAAGATGGGGACTGGGGGCTCGCTACGTCACATGCTAGTATAAAATGTATCGGCCAGTGACGTCATGCCACATTTTAACGCATTGCCTATCTCAATGTATTGCCATAATCTTTTGACTACGTAAAAAATAAAACGTACGTGTCCAATATTTTTTAATAATCTACACGAAGGACAAAACATTTTTTTGTCAACGTCCCTATTAATGTCGATCAGAAACACTATACACATCAACAATTCAGGAACCTCGCCCTTAACTGACCGTAGGTATTTTTTCCATCTGTACAGTTGTAAATATTAGCTTGTCAATACTTACTTGTTTGTAATGATAGATTAGAACGTGGACAAGTAATAACTACGTCCCAAAAAGGCAGGGAACGAATAAAACCTAATTAAAAATATGGTGTTTTATTGGAAACAAAGGAAGCTTGAAATGTGGTGATTATGTAAAAAGGTTGGTGACTTCTGGGTTTTGCGTTGAATGTAACATCTGTTCGAAATTGAGTTTCGAGAAATGCAAATCAAAATCGTTGTTGGTACCTCCTTCATTGATATGAAATGAAATGAAATGAAATTGTTTATTCTGTAAATAGGATATCGGAATCACTTTTACACGTCATATAAATAAATATTAAAAATAATATTAATAGTTTAAAAAACACTAAAAAACACGCTTTTACGTGCACCTATAGGCGTATTCAGACCTTGAAACCTAATCGTGGTCAAAGTTCATTACAAGACCTTTCTAACAAGTCCAAACACGGCTATGATACGATATTTCATCATGGAATGCTAGTGCCTATCTTCCGGCTTCATCATCAGACCTTGAAACCTAATCATGGTCAACGTTCATTACAAGACCTTTCTAACAAGTCCAAACACGGCTATGATACGATCATCCATCATGAAGTTCCAGTTCATATCTTCCGGCTCCCTCATCAGATCAGCTCGACAGTACCATGTTATTGTATTGTCATCAATATCACATACAACTGCCAATTTTCATAACGCTACGATCTTTAGAAGATGGTTAAATTAGTTTTCTTAGATTTGATTACATAGTTACATACATACAGGTCGACCTAATAAAAGCATGTTAATAAGCTAAATGAGGTCGGTGTTTCCTATCTGACTACTCTGAGAAGAAAGGCCGAAACAAACTCAGAGGTCGTAGTCTCTTTTAAAGTCCAGACATAATCTTGGTCAAGTCATATGAGGACCATGTGGATTAGTGTCTGAAATGGTCATTTGAGGAAAGAACTACACAGATTTGAGTGGACCTGTCCAGTCAGTGCAAGCATTTGTCAGTAATCGTGGAGCTCAACTCAAAACTGAAGGAGCTCAACTCGACGAACAATACCAAAGAAAGGATATTTGGGTAGGCCGCATCAACTACTCAAACTGCCAGACTATCATTAAAACTAACTGAGAAAGAAAAAAATGAATGAAAGAGAAAAATAAAAATAAAATATCCACATAGTCCTCACATTCACAATAATTAAAATAATATAATACTTTACAAAGTAATCGTGTGCAGTTTGAATATAATTTTCAACAATGTCAATATGTATATAAAACTGGTTTATTGTGATGAATAATTAAAATGTCAAGTTTTATGGTTTTCACAAGGCTTAGCAGAGTGAATATAATATAGATGCAACTTAATCGAATCTGGTACTTTCGCGATCAATTATACTTGGCGATTAACATTCAAGCCCTCTTGCACCATAACTGAACACAATAGCGTTCAATATTCGTAGTTAATTATTATTATGTTTTGACGTACTGGCGTTCTAAATGTTTACCCATTAACGCGTCATGAAATCTGGCTTTGCGGGATACGCCTTTATGCCACTATGGCGTAATAATTAATAGTTTGTGTTGTTTTTCTGGTAACAGTTACAATAGTTTCTAATTCGTTGTGTTTTTGTGGCAAATCATTCTATGTTTTATCGGGAATAGTTCCCGCACTTAGTCCTTGAAGTGGACCATTGCACGCGGCCATCGCTGGTTATTCTAAGCAGTCCACCTCCCTCCAGAAGCAAATTAGGTCTCCTAGTCTGTTCACAACATCTGCAGAAGATCTGGATGAATAGATTTCTGTTCTAATGTAGGGTTTATATTCATTCATGTATCAACCTTAACATCTGTCAGAGGTCGACATCCATGTAGAGCCAAATTATAAAAATCTTACGTCATCCACAGAAAATCATAAATGTACTCAAATTCTGATGAAATTGGACACACTAAAAAACCATGTCTTTAATTAGTACATAGGGTACTTTTTCTCCAAGTACATGCATTGGTACAACTGAAGACAACAACTACGAGTACTAAAGCAAGAATCCTCCATCAACTAAAAACTTAAGCTCCCGACTGCAGTGCAGTCACTAACAGAACTCCTGCTAAACGTCAATTAAGTGTAACGCGAGCAAAGTTTACGTTCTAAATGTTGACCATTAAATTTCATTTAGTGTTCTAACGACCTCTATTATAAAGCATACGGACTGGTTTATGACTAAGTGTCGACACAAAACCGAGGGACGTATTTATGTTTATAATTACCATGTGGGACAATGGCGGAAGATACTAGATGCGTCTAGGATGGACCTACGTTCAGCCTAGGCGTAGACCACATTACATTACGCGTGGATTTCTCGAGGGATAAAAGATGTGCACACACTTCGCCAATTATATTCAAGTCCTATGTAATATTGCCAATAGCCGGGTGCAAATCTTTACTCCGGGTTGCTGAAACGCCTGATGGAAAAACTTCAACCTTTTTTTTTTTTTTTTTGAGGGTGGGAAATTATCAAATAACTTCTCCCGCTCTGGGTGGAGCGGGAGGGCGTGTCAGACTTTTACTGACTAAAACCCACCCGTGTTCCTTCCGTTGCCTGTGTGCCGAGGTCGCGATATCCCTTTCAGACAAACTTCAACCTGGATTAAACATTTAGAAAACAGTGCTTCTTCTTTAGCCAGTTTGAAAGCAGGGTGGACTCCCAAGAAAGAAAGAAAAATTATTTTTGGGACTCCACAGGAGATCACAAATAAACTAAACACATTAATAGAAACATAAATAAAAAAAACACAAAGTGGAATGAAAATAAAAGCAAAAAGTCTGAGACCAAAAGGCTCCTATCTCGATATTAAAAAATAAGTGTTACCAAGGGGGTTACGCGCGTACGTAGGTCGCATCGTTGCTTGTAGGAGCAAACCAAATAACCGTAAAGACATACTACATCCACAATACATCTAACTTTGATTCATAATAATATATTATCACAATACCCTTTAGCGCATATGTTCATCATGACCGAAGATTTGTGCTAAATCCCCGTTAACAGTTCCATGTACCAAAATTTGTCGCATATCTCTTCCAGATCGTTAACTTCTAGTTAGAAAGATAATTAAGCTAGTGCATTGTGCATACGACCACCTACGGGTGTAAACAGCCTTTTGACTAACAGACTGTGTAACTGGGGACCCCGGCCCCTAGGATCATCGTCTAATAAATTTATAGCGCTACTTATCTTAAACAAACAAGCTGTTATCAACCTTGGAGAAGGAAGATAGAGTTGCTTTTGCAATGTGTGTTTTTGTAATATTTTATAAGTCGCAGGTACGGAGATGTAGTAGTTGGATTAGTGTGTGTATGACCATGTTTATTATTTAGAGACGGATTTTTCGTAACGCTGGAAAAATGGGGGGAATAATACGGTTTGCAGGGAATTAGGAGTTCATTGCACGTTGGCTTTGAGTTACGACTCTGTATAGTATTAAATTGGGTAATTTTATGACTTGCGAGCGGTCCTCCAAGCAATATGAGCAGTATATTAAAGTTTAAACCGCCCGATATGAAGCTGTGAAGGGTTGAAATTGCGTCTTCTTTAAGAAACCATGTTATAGATGTACTGATTTTAACAAAAGATAAACTAAGTTACAGGACAGAAGACGGCATTGTACCTTTTACGATTTTCCTTCGGAACCCTCGTTGTCCCTTTCTACTGTCCTCTTACCGTAAACATACTTACTGACCAAACTTATTAAAAATAGTCATTGATAAATCTGATTTTGTAAACACCACGTTAGGGCCTATACAAGTAAGCCGATTTCCGGCCCCCGTAGGCGCGGGCTTGCGGACGGTGAGCGATGGGTAGCTCGCCGTCCGATAAGGACCAGGCCCGGGTCGACAGCGCATTGTGTTCCATGCGCGCCTTAAAGAGATGTCAGCATCAACTGACGGGGTCTGTTAGGGCCAATGCCTGCCAGGGTTGCGAGTTTGTCCGAAAGGGATATCGTGGCCCCGGCACACAGGCAACGGAAGGAACACGGGTGGGTTTTAGTCAGTAAAATTCTGACTTAATGATTTCTATACTTTCCCTAAAATAAAGAATACATTGCGTGGACAGAGATTTTCATCACCTGAAGAAGCTGTGGACGCCTACAAAACGGTCATTTTGGAGAGCCCAACTTCCGAATGGAATGGTTGCATCAATGATTGGTTCCATCGTATGGAAAAATGTGTCAAATTTCGCGGAGAATACTTCGAAAAGTAATAAATACATTTTTAAATAGTAATGTTGTGTCACTTCCTTGATTCCCGAAATTTTCAGTGCCGCCCTCGTATTTGATAATTTCCCACACAAAAAAATTTAAAAAGGGACCTATACAAGTGGTAATCGCTTCTAAAGCGTTTCGTATTTCTACAACGACTTTTAACAGGATTGAAATAAGCATTTACAGTCCGGCCGTTGAGGGAATGCGTTCTTGACACCTGTCAGTTGGACAATTTCTAGTAGTAATAAGGATCAAATGCGCAAAACACATATTCGTTAGTATGAAACTGAAAGGTGTCAAGAACGCATTCTCTCGACTTCAAATAGCTTACGTCAATTCAATACATTTTTGACTTTTCCATTATCATTATCGCTGTCAGAATGTCACTTTGTCTTGACCATCTTGTTTTAAATTACCGAAGAATTCCTCAAACTTCTCAAGGCACACACGTACACTGTGGCGACCTACAGTTGAATTATTTCACAATAATTGCCAACAAAATAGATACAAACAACAAAAGCCGACAAATTAACTTTAGAATTGATGAGAACTCGCGCGTGTTTACTAAGTTCAAAATTCAAAATTCAAAAGTCATTTATTCAAACTAGGCTGATAATCAGCACTTTTCGAACGTCAAAATTACATAAGACAGTCCCCCAAAACGCCCACCCTTCACCACTTCCTAGTGCGTTAGCTGGGAAGAAGAAGTGGCGCAACAAACTCCCCAGCAGCACAGCTGTCTGTTCAGTTAGAAAGAAAAAAAAATGACTCTATATAATAGTATTCAACATACTTAATTAACCTAATTTAAATTATTATCCATATGTTAGCTAGCACACGCCAATATACCAAACAAAATCATCGAGAACTATACTCGGGCAGAAATAAAAACTAAACGTAAACAAAGCTTAACGTCTTAATAAAAGCCTCCAGGCATAAAGGGCGTGCCCGCTTACATAAAGCTGTAACTGGAAGTTATAAATGATAAACTAGGACCATCGAGGTAAAATAAATAAACAGTTAATTACTAATAACAATAAATAATATGATCTATTGTCGAGGTCACTAGTTACATATTGCAATACAACTCATTAAAAACAAACATTGTAATGAGTAGATTATGTCAACAATAAATTAAAATTAAATTAAAATAAACAATTATATGAACTCATATAACCTGTCAGTAGGTAAGCTAATTCTGGTGAAAGAACATAAAAATTGTCTTGAGTTAATCACAGCGACCAACTATTCTTATCATTTAAGTAGTCGTTGATAGAATAGTATGCCTTTGAACAAAGGTTGGATTTTACTTTCGTTTTAAACGCATTAAAAGGCAAATCTAGCAAAGAAGAGGGTAACTTGTTATAAAAGGTTATACCAAGCCCAACAAATGAGTTATGAACCTTATGAAGCCGGTGAAAAGGAACTCTTAGTTTTTCCTTATTTCTAGTGTTAACATTGTGAAAATCACTGTTCTTACTGTATAAATGTATATTTTGCCTAATATATAAGATGTTGGCGAAAATTAATTGAGATGCCACTGTGAGGATACCAATATCTTTGAAAAAATCTCTCAGAGAAACTCTGGGGCCTAGCTGGTAAATAGCTCGAACAGCTCGTTTTTGAAGGACAAATATATTTTGAATATCAGCAGCTTTGCCCCACAGCAGAAGACCGTAGGACATAACGCTATGAAAATAACTAAAATAGACTAATCGAGCTGTATCGACGTCAGTGTATTGTCTTACTTTCCTGACGGCGTAGGCGGCAGAACTGAGCCTTCCCGCTAGGCTCGATATATGTGGGCCCCACTGAAGTTTGGCATCTACTGTTATGCCCAGAAAAACTGCCGAATTTACAGATTCAAGCACCTCTTTATCTAAGACGATGTTGGGTCCTAGATTTCTAACATTTGGTAGGGCGAACTTAACACATTTCGTTTTCTTGGCATTGAGAACTAGGTTATTTGTCGTAAACCAATCCGTAACCATTGAGAGTGCACTGTTTACATCGTCAAAATCTTGTCTATTCCGGTCTACTTTAAAAATAAGAGAGGTATCGTCTGCAAACAGTACAACTTCACAGATACCCTTTAAATAGAATGGTAGGTCATTGATATACACTAAGAACAAGAATGGACCCAGTATTGAGCCTTGAGGTACACCTAACTGAACTGGTAGCCCGGAAGATTTCACACCATTAACATCTACACATTGGGACCTATTATGTAAATACGAATTTATAACGTTGAGAGCTTCGTTTTGCACACCGTAATGACGCAGTTTACGCAAAAGCGTGTCATGGTGCACGCAATCAAAGGCTTTGGAGAGATCACAGAAAACCCCAATAGCATTTTGCGAGTTCTCCCATGCGTTAAATATGTGTTTCAGCAGAGCAACACCCGCATCTGTAGTCGAACGACCTTTTGTAAATCCATATTGTTCATTATGAAGGAGGCTATTTAAATTAAAATATCTTAGCAGCTGCTTGAGTATTAACTTTTCAAATATTTTGCTAAATGCTGGTAAGATAGAAATAGGCCTGAAATTGCCAACTTCATTTTTATTACCTGATTTAAATAATGGTATGACTTTACTATTCTTCATGAGTTCAGGAAAAGTTCCTAAATCAACACATTTATTAAAAGTAACAGCTAGATAGGGGGCTACGATGTCTATTATATTACTTAAAAGTTTAATGGAGATGCCCCAGTAATCACCAGTGTTTTTAGACTTGAGTGTGTTAAAAACATTAACTACATCACGAGGCGTTACATGTTCGAAGCTAAATATGCGACTATTTTTAGACACACTACTAAGCAAAAGGTTTTCAGCTTTAGACGGGGATGAATTTAAGGAGCGAGTCGTAGTTACAGGTATGTTTGCAAAAAACTCATTAAACGCCTCAGCTACGTCAGCTGCTTTATCAACTAATTTATTGTCGACCATAATCTCAAGTTGTTTATCTTGTTTAACCGACTTACCCGTTTCATTATTAATAATTTTCCAAGTGGTTTTAACTTTATTATTGGAATTTTTAATTGAATCGCTTAAAAATTTAGATTTAGCAAAAACACTAACCTTTTTAAATAATTTTGAATAACTTTTGACATACTCTAGGAAAGGAGTATCAAACCTGTATTTTTTCAAACCATATAACTCGTATAGTCTCGCTCTACTTTTATAAATTCCCGGAGTGGCCCATTGGTTAAAGCCAACGGAGGTGCCATTAATTTGAATAGTTTTGGTCTTGAAAGTAGATTGGTACTCTTTTTGCACAACATCAAAAAGGGCTCCATAGATTTCATTGGGATTCTCGTGTTCTACTATAGATGGTGTAATTCTATGAGCTATATTATTTTTAAACTTATTGCAACGAGTAGCTGTATAAGGCCTGCATTCTATTTTATGCGGCTTTTTATGTAATGGCATGGGGAAGCTAGCTAATAAACCACAGTGGTCAGACGTTAAGTCACTTAACACTATTTTATTTTTGGCATCACAATCACTAAATATATTATCAAGACAAGTTGAAGAAGATGCCGTGATCCTAGTAGGTTCAAAAAACAAGTTAATTAAATTATAAGACCTAAACAGATTAAGAAGTCTAATGCTTAATGGAGTAACATCTAAAATATTAATATTAAAATCTCCACATAAAATTATACTTTTATTACTTGATTTTAACCTATTGAGTGAATCCTCCATTACCGATTCAAAACTAATAAAATCACCTGAGGGGGGCCGATACACGCAAATTATAACGTATCGCTCGAGTTCAACACAAGACAACTCAATAGTGCGCTCGATGGAAAGATTAACTAAATCTAAACGTTGTTTACATTTCAACTTGTTTGAAACAAGAACTAAAGATCCACCGCGAATGGCGCTTTTCCTTACAAACGCACTTTGTACAGTAAAATTATCATCATTGATAAACACTACTTCATGTGCCTAAGTGGGTACATGTCTAGCCACATTCTAGACAAAAGAGCTTTAACTGTTTGAGTGTAGGTTGCGCAAAACGTTACGCAGACAATAAACAAAAGATAGTCGCCTGTGTAGAGGCCTACCTAACTAGTTTTTAGGGTTCCGTACCCACAGAATGTCAATGAAACCCTGTTATTCCGGCTGACATGAGCCGTCTGTCTGTTTACCTCAGGGCTGTGGCTTTAGAATCGTAATGGCTATAGTCAAACCGCTTAACTGAGACGTTTCCTGAGGTAGCTGCGTGGTGCGGACGGGGTGTGGTGTCGTGATGCGAGAGCTCAGTGATTCGTCAACTTGTGACAACTGTCACCCCTCCCACACCGCACAGCTACCTCAGGAAACGTCTCAGTTAAGCGGTAGGCCTATTATTATAGCCAGTGGCAGAATACATGTATAATAACTATGTCCTCTATCTTGGCTAAATAATAGTAAATCCCACTTTTTTTATTCATTTCTGTTCATAAATCTGTAATACTGATAAACGTCAAAGCTTGATTCGATTGTTGTGCATACTCTATAAATAACCCACAAACAATAAAAAAAGGCAATATTCCAATTTTGGAGATTCGGAGCCTTTAGGAACCTTTTGTATGAGAGCCGACTCTTACTTGGCCGGTTTTATAAAGCAGCCAATGTATGTCTATGCAAATATTCCTGAGCCACCCAGACGCTTTCGTAACGTCACAAATGTAACCGTTCCATAGTATGATTCCCTTAACGAACGAAACCCGAAGCTCTCCGTAAAGAGCCGAAAAATTCGTCGTTTTTAAAACTTCGCTTCAATATAACACTGCAGTGCTAACTGCTTTGCGGCTTAAAACTGAGTGGAGTTCCTTTTTGGCCAGTAATGCGAGGTACTCATGCGATATTCGTTTGTTTTTCTGCAAAATATGTTGCTGAGTTGAAACTATCTGCTTTTACCGGAGAGAATGAAAAAGGTTTTATTGGAACACTGTTCCTACACAGAAAATAGGTTTAAAAAACCGGCCAAGTGCGTGTCGGACTACGCACAATGAAGGGATCCGTATTTGGAATGAATTTATCCCAAAGACAAAGTTGTAGTTGAAAAACATGTTCTCCCATACATTGTTATACGTTACGGTCAATTCTCCAACTGTAAATGTAAGATTGTAAAATGTAAAATGCGTGATAAAACTACTACTACAAATTAACAATTTTCAGACTTTTTCCTTTACGAGTGCTGTGAGACCTTGCTCCTAGCCACATTTCATGATTCTAGGTCAACGGGAAGCATCCTGTAGTTTTTAATTTATTTGCGAGTATTAAAATGTGTGTTTTTTTATTGCGTTGACTTAGAAGCTTGATTTGATTTTTAGAGCTCCACGGGACCATAGACCTACGTATATGAAATTAATTTCAACTTGATACCTCCACGCGTTGCTGAGAGAAAGGGTCTTGACAGACTGACGGAATAAGGGTTCCGTTTTTTCCTTTTGAGGTATGAAATCCTAAAAATGGAAAAAATGTATATATGAATACTTTTTTCTGTACTGCGACTTAATGACCTAGCTTTAAATAGTTTTGACCAGCTGGTAGTCAAGGTTCAATGTCCATTTACCTGTACCTACTGAAATCTTCCAGTTACAAAAGGTACAATAAATACTAATTCGTCATTCCCTCCTTTCTTTAATTTACACATTCTAGATATACTTTTCCTATATAAAAATACGAGCTTCTGTCCGCGACTTCGGCCGCGTGAAATTTCGGCCCCACCCACCGTGTCACATCACATAGCCTTCCCGTACTATTACTGAAATCTCTGTTAATAAAGAAAGGCTACTACTAGTATACTGTTAAGGAATTTAAACCTAACAAAATGTGAATCGATGGACCTTGTTATAATATGCTTGACTTAATTAAATGTGAAATAATAAATTACTTTACTATATTATGCGTACCTATAATGATTAAAATTAATGAACGAATGAATAATAATGATTTATTTGAAATAAAATGAAATAATTAAATAACGAATTATTGATATGATACATTTGCAGGGTCCTTACAGGGTGCATGTCTTACTACTGTGTCATGAAATTTTAAAGCATGCCTACTAACCAGTGTTTTACATGGTAGCAAAAAAAATAAAAAATTTAAAAAAAAATGCATATTTAGTACAAACTAAAGGGCACACAACACAAAATATTGTACTACAAGTAAAAACTAAATGAAAAAGAAAGAAAATAAATAAAAAGTGTAAAGTGTACTTCATTTTCGCGTAGCGTTCTTTCTGACTTTTTGTCGTCAAGCGTCGTAGCGTGATGTTACATAGCTTATAACCTTCCTCAAGAATTGGGCTATAAAATGCAAAAATATTTTTTCAAATCCGACTGGTAGTTCCGGAGATCACCCCCTACATACATACAAACAAACAAACAAATCTCTTTAAAATACTAGTATTATGAACATCGCAATTTTCTAAACTACCAACAGAATAATGTACACGCATTGAACTACGTCCCAGTTAAAACTATGCTTGCCATAAAATACTGTTTTTAGTAACTCGTTCGTAGAACAAACTTCGTTGAACACGGAGAACGTATCAGGCCGACAAAAAAGTTGGGCTGCATGAAATGTGGGAACTGCAGTTTTATTTTTTTGTACTTTTGAAATCACAGATGACGTCTACTCTATGTAGTTATGGAGATAGGGTAAGATAGTAATTAGAAAGCATTTGTACCAGCATTATTCATCATCATCGGCCCAGCCTTTTCCCAACTAAGTTGGGGTCAGCTTCCAGTCTAACCGGATGCAGCTGAATACCAGTATTGTACATGGAGCGACTGCCTATCTGACCTCCACAACCCAGTTACTAGGTAACACGAAAACCCTCGGTAAGAATGGTTATCAGACTTTCGGGATTCTGACTACCCGTAACGAGTGTCAAAGACCTATAAACGATAGCCGTCTTAACGTGGTTGGTCTTGGTAAATACCTAATGGATGGTTACTGCTGATCCACAGACCAACCTCGGCAAGCGTTGCTTAACCTTTTATTTTATTTTTTTGAGGGTGGGATATTATCAAATAACTTCTCCCGCTCTGGGCGGAGCGGGAGGACGTGTCAGACTCTTACTGACTAAAACCCACCCGTGTTCCTTCAGTTGCTTGTACATTGCCAGGGCCCACGGTATCCCTTTCAGACTTTCCCGCGACCTCGGCAGGCATCGGTCCTAGCGGACCCCTTCCGTTGTGCTGATATCTCTTTGTGGCGCGCGTAGAACACAACGCGCCGTCGACGCACGGCGCGGCGTTGCTTAACCTTGAAGATCTACTCGTGTGGCTGTTATTATTTAGCCACGACCCTCTGCCTAGGCCTATTATTAGCCATTATGTCAAACGTACGAGGCTACTCGTACGTTTGACATAACGTTTGATTTATTAACATTGTAGATGCTAATCTACAATGTTAATAAATCATCTTTGGATAATAAAGTTCAGAGTCTCTTACATTTTTGGCAATTGAACCCACAAAATAAAGTGATACTTTTATTGAAAAAATTTGGCAGCAATCCATGCCTGAGTAGTTACTATGGGTACCGGGATCACCAATCCGTCCGCCAAGTGTGGCCATAAAAGAAACATTACCTACTCATAATATAAACGTTCTCTATTTTGCATTTGTGCGACCCGATGTGAGATTCGCGACTTACAATATCGAATCTGGTCGTTCTTTGATTAAACAGAAATATTTTTCGAGTAGGTAATTGTATAAATAACAAAAAAACTTTAACAATTTTATCATTGAAGTCCAAAGAAAACTTCAGAAAAAACCAATTGTACTTTACCTTACTTTTTCAGCGTAATTTACTGAAAAGAAAGCCTACATTCTTTGCTTATTTCGGAAGATTTATTTCCGACGCAAAATTAAAGCTTCACCTTGAACTTATTTTCGGCTAATTAAACCTAAATATGTTCTCATCTTACACCAATTCATTATGTAAATAAATAGTAGATCAAATTGATTGTGGGGCAAAGGTCGTCCCTAATTAAGGGAGGCTACACACGCAAAACCGTGGAGCCGGAACTGACCGCTAATTGCAAAATCCGAACGTCAATTCATGAGTGCCGAGCTTTAGCTAAATGTTTGATTTCAACATTTTAAATTTGGATTTCAATTTCGGTTAAATTGTTAATCCTTTTGTGAAATGAGAAGTTATTATTTTCATCCCTTTACGAACATTTAGTTTTAGTAAAGGCAATTATTACGGTATTTACGGTGGGTTGAATTCTGTTACTGGGTGATTTTAATTATTTCAAGGGTAATAGTCCATTGGGTCGGGTGTCGGACTAGTAAATTGCAAAGCAGTAAATTGAAATCTCATTGGTTGCACTTTGACGAAAACTTTCGAGCATTCGGAATAAGTGTAGTATACAAGCGTTGAGATTCTCTGCTAGGCATTACTAGGGGTTTGTAATCATTTTACAGGAGCCCATTAGGAGTTAATTATAACTTAATATGTCCGGACTATCATAAAAACCACGGTAACCGTAAAACTAATTGTTAAGCAAGAGCACATGCATATTCAGCCTATAATGCTCCCACTGCTGGGACACAGGCCTCCTCTCGGTGAGAGGGAGTGGGCCGTAATGCCCCACACGGGCCCAGTGCGGGTTGGTAGATGTCACATGTCTTCGAATTTTTGGTTCTAGGACATGCCGGTTTCCTCACGATGTTTTCCTTTACCGTTTTGAGAGCAGTAGTGATGAAATAATTTACACAAAGTAAAGCGCCGGTCGGGGTCCGAACTTACGACCTAAAACTCCTAAGTCACGGCCGTTACCACTGGGCTACCACTGAACCAAGAGCACGTTTCGAATTAAAACCTCTATCAAATAATGTACGCCAAAAATAAAAATAAACCATATTCACTCGTTTCTATTAAAACTCAAAACATACATTTTTTACTTCAAAACAAAGGCTATCGAAACAAAACCCTATTCAGTCGCTATCGAACTAACAATTTCCGTAGAAATATGATTCGTAGCCCAAAATCATAGGTACGTTCTCTACGTTCAACTGTCAGCGTTCTACAGACATGACTCACACCTTATTCCTATGAGGGTAACGCCACCTACTATGATCCTAACATACGGCTTTTACTTTGTACGGAAAAATTTCGGTAGTTTTAATGAGGACAGAACGCGGACAGATGCGTACTATACTGCCCTGCTAAGCCGAAAGGCGCTATCTCTGAGATACGCCCTTTTAGTTTTTTTTATACCATTAAATAGCTATAACAATTTCGCATCTAATGGTATAAGGCAAATCCTGCTATCTAAGTTAAAACATTAAAAAAAACCACTCAGAAGATTTTTTGTATCCTAATGTTTCCATAAATTACAATTTACCAAAAAGTCATTTTTCTCAAAACTTACTCCGATTGAGATAGCGCCTTTCGGCTTAGCAGGTCAGTATAATACGCATCTGTCAGCGTTATGTCCTGATTAAAACTACCGAAAGATATTAGAGGTTATGAATTCGAGCCCACTACTTGCATCATAACCAATGTAACTGATGCTCTAATCTTCTCGCTCCAAAGAAAATGAAAGAGGGCAGGTCACGTGGCCAGGCTCAACGATGATAGATGGACGGCGAGAGCAGTAAAATGCACTGCCCACGAGAAACTAGGAACAGTGGCACGCCTAACGCTAGATGGGCATAAGAGATACTGGAGATGGCGGGTCAATGCTGGCTACACGCTGCCAGCAACAAAGTTCACTGGCACTCCTTGGAGGAGGCTTTTTATTTAAAAGTTACTAGTTTCTAAATAAACTTAGTATATATTATTTTAATAGATTGTAATTTGCATGATATAAATAGAAGCTTTATTATTTATTTATTGTACTTGCACAGTAATCTAGATTATACTCAGTCACCCATCCACAGACCAACCCTGGCAAGCGTAGCTTAACCTGATGATTCGGCCCGTTCGGCTGTTATTACTTTGCCACGAGCTCCTCTATACATAACATAACACCACTCCTATAAAAAATACACCACACATTTTTCGCGAAAACAAAACACTGGTCACTCGATATCGAACTAACAATTTTCCCTACAAATACCATTCGAGGCCCACAAAATCATAGGTACCCTCTACGTTCAAGTGTCAGCGTTCAGTCCTGATTAAGCCGACCGCACCGGCCCGGATTGTCGAGTTAATTGCACGGTAAAAACCGGCACGGTGGAACTACAATGGCTTCATTAGTGGACCCGAACCGGATTTCAATTTGTACGACACGCTAAAATCGGGGATTCATAATTGACAAATATGGTGTTATCAGTGAACGATTTAATTTGTTGAGGTTTCTTTTGTAAATCACACTGAAATTGCTGCCGTGCGGTATTGGAAATTGGGTTGGAATAAGTGACAAAATTGTTTAACTGATTCTGATAGTGGACAAACTGTAATTTGCCTACGTGATAACCTCGAGGCAATTCAACCAATATTGAAGGAAATATTATTTCTAGCAATATAGCAAACCTTTCTTAAACGCGTAGGTACTAATTGGAATCCACTGAAATGTCTTACTACACTATCCGAAACCTTTTGTTAACCCCAACAGCCGACCGTAATTTATTTTAAGTGTTTAATAGGCATTGATCACGAGATAATAATATCATGTGCTACGAATGCGTAGCAGCGTAGCATTTTGCTATGAAAATTCGTAGCACCAACTCGTAGCACTAGTCGTGCATACGAGTCACTTAACTGCCAGCTCGCGATTCGGTACTAAAATAATTAATTAGCGAGTATTTCAAATACTTGATGAACCCAGTACAGCAGTGGAATGTAAGCCTTTTGTTCTCCGGATTACAGTTTCGAATGTTGCATTTGAGAGCCAACATTAGTATGGCTTCTGGCCTCTGCTGCATGGAAATGTGTACCGAAATTCTAATTTATGCATTTGATTGAATGGCCACTGAAACTGATACTCCTTAGCTGATATTAATATTTATACCTAGGCTTTGACGATTGATAAACCATGTTTTATAATAACTTGTACGTGGCTTCTGTTGGTAAAATTATTAGTATCGCGCATCTTATTATATTGATGTTATTTATTGTGGTATTGTTTTTTTTTTTTAATGTGCAGAATAAACACTTTTTCTTTCTTTCTTTTCTTTTTCTGATCAAACTATAAACTATAATCCACCTAACAAAATACTGATACTTTCAAAAACATGTTGATTTAATCATTGTACAATCATGAAAAGCATGCTCTATTAATTGCCACGTTCCATGTTCGCTTGGTAATAATCTGCCTTAAAACAATTAAATAATTTTATTCGACATAACATAAATATTTTTTCTAATATTTTTATTTTTTAAGCTGTTACTTTAGATTTATTTATGATTTGTACATCAGCTTTGTAAATGATTTAAAACAATTAAATCATTTACATCATTTATTTTTTTATTTTATTAACATAAATATTTTTTCTAAAGATTTTTTTTTTACAAAGCTGATGTACAATCATAAATAAATAAAAAGTAACAACACAAAATTTCTGATTGACATCTACAAGATGTGAATCTAGCATCCATTTTTTATGTAAAAATTTACTTACCTACTATTAAGATAAGATATAACAATAGACACGTTAATCCATTTTCAATCGACTAAATCTCGGAGCATGACGAACGGTTAAATACGTTTTTCTCTTTTATAGCTCGATTGGTGGCGAAACAAATGGTTATTTCATCCAATTACACTGGTACAGAACGTACACCGAAACTAGGCGTTCTGGGCCTTAAAAAAATACACAAACTATCATTGATATTGTCAGAGACAATCTGTTGAACGTGGAGTGTAGCTATAGAATTCGTTTCGTTTTTGCTTTTTATTTATTTCTTAAGTTTTCATACCTTTGTTTTTTTATTTTTTTCTGTTCTTTTGGCGTTGGGAAAAGGCTAGGAAATTATAATAATTACTACTATTAATTATTATGTTGGGGTCGACTTCTAGTCTAACCGGATGCAGCTAAACACCAGTATTTTACATGGAGCGACTGCCTATCTGACAACCCAGACTCCACAACCCAGTACCTGGGTAATACGATACCCCTTGGTAAACTGGTTGTCAGACTTTCGAGCTGCTGACGACCTGTAACGACTGTCAAAGATCCACGAATGACTGCCGAGACCAACGGCTTAACATGTTTTCCGAGACACGGCGGGGTCTGGGTATGTGAAGAAGGTCATCCATCCTCGGACCAACATCGGCAAGCGTAGCTTAACCTGATAAATCGACCCGTGCGGCTGTTATTACTTAGACACGAGAGGAGCTCGTGGCTAAGTAATAACAGCCGCACGGTGCCGCACTCTTGGTCTACGAATGAATCCATATATAAAAAATAGTTGATTAACGAAAACTTTTAACCGTGCTATAAAACCGACTCACAACACTGAAAATCAGCAACAAACTGTATTTTTTTTTGTAATACCTCAAACAGTGACGTTCCAATAGTTCTTACCCTGAATTACAGAGAGGTGCAAAAACAAAATACACTATATTCTCCACATTCAGGTCAATGGTCAACATTTCATCGAGAAAGTATTTCTCAAGGGGCTAACAGACAAACTTTCTTTTGCTATTATCAACTGCTATACATTGTATTTGCTTTTCATTTTACCTTTATAATCTCAAGGGACGAAGTAACGCCTTTTTGTTCATTCACTGAATATTTGGTTGGAAAATCTTTTTTGACACATATTTTAATTAAGAGAAAATGTTACATTACTACTATTTATTGTTCCACTGTAGGGCAACGGCCTCTTCTTATGCAGAGAAGGCACGAGCTTTGATCACAACACTTGCTCAAGACGAGTTGGCGATTTTAGACTATATCATATTAACTATCAGTCTTCATCGATGTTAGTAATATCCACGACAATATAGGAAAGTACGTATGAATTGAAAAAGTTACATTGGTATAGTTTTATCAAATTGTTCGACGACATCTAACATCTGCCAATTCGTCCGGACCTGCGTAGTGGATTACAGCCTACTCCCTCTCACAGAGAGGAGGCCTGTGTACCAGCAGTGGGAATGTGGTGGCATCTACATCGCCACATGCGAACTATGCATTAAAGACCGGACGTCACACAAAATCCTGACGTCACACAAAATCATGACGTCACACAAACCCTGCATCGCGCAATAGAGTTTACCGCGGGAACGACATAATATATAAGACTATCCGAAATCAATCGTTGGGCAGTTGCCCGACAGACACGACACCCGTCTGGTCGGAGGATCCTCCCTTTTCAATAGAGGATGAGTGAACTTTACACCCTGTTCCTCATACCTCTAAAGGAACATTGTGAGCTGATAATGTTATATTGGTATTTGCCCGGATTTGAACCCATAATCTCCTGCATGAGAGGCGAGGCTTTAACCACTGGGCATCTCGACATCGTTACATAATCCTAACTAATATTATATAAATAAATAAACTAATATTATAAATGCGAAAGTGAGTGTTTGTTTGTTTGTCACGCTCTCACGCTAAAACGGCTAAACGGATTTGGATGAAATTTTACACAAGGATACACCATGACCTAGGTTAGGACAAAATATACTTTTTATTCCCACGGGATTGAGACTTATGCGGGTGAAACCACGGGCACAGCTAGTTATAATAATAAAAATAAACTGCCAAATTTATTGAATTCTGTATCTTTAAATCAGCATTAAAATAGCCTCCTCCTCGAGTAGCGATACTAAAATGCACGTCTGGCGTACTCTGGGAAGTCAATCCTGCTAACACCTTGCTGACTGGCTAACATTTGAGCACGTCATAAGTATTTCAGTAAATTTCTGGACGATACGCGATAAAAAGAAGAACCGTAAAACGTGAGACAATTACCGCTATAGTATTTTTATCTTACAAAGCGACGCGCGCTTTACTTGTGGTCACCAATTGTACAAACACGCTGTGAATGTTTGCGTTCGAGTAGCGTCAGCACATAACACAAACACGCCTACCCACACACGCATACACACACTCCCGACTTTGCCATTGTCTCGGACGGTACCAAGAGCTTCTGCGCTTACACACACATTCACAGGATGTTTGTACACTTGGTAACCACAAGTAAAGCGCGCGTCGCATCGTGAGATAAAAATACTTTACAATGAACGGTCTTTAGTAAATATTGTATTCATTTAACTCTACATTTCCACAAGTATCTGTATTGGTGACATTACTTCTTTATTAATAATAATTTGTTATTCCGACAACAAATAAAAAGGTTAACAAAACTAATCCAAATATGTTCAATTTGCAGTACAACATTCAATTCCTATGGAAGGCACTCGTGTGTTTCGGTTGTAAGTACTTAAGTTACAAAAAATACCACCCGTTACGAGTTTCAAAGAAAAGCAACTATTTTTTTTAATTAATTATACAGTTTTTTAGGCAGATTTTCACTTTTGTAACAAAGTACATTAAATATAATTCTCAGTAGCCGCTTTGAGTCTGGATTTGTGCTCGCTAAATGGCAATATTTTTTCCCCCTATTACATGGAACTAAACATCACTGACGAAATGTGGGTGTATATTAATACCTCTCCGGGGAATACAGACGTAATGATGATGTACTAAAAATCTCCCTTGTCTTTTCCCAACTATGTTGGGGTCAAAATTCAAAGTTCAAAAGTCATTTAATATAAACATATTATAAATGACTTTTGAATTTGGCACTTAATCAGCACTTTTTGAACGTCAAAATTACATAAGACAGTCCCCCAAAAACAGTCGCCCTTCACCACTTCCCAGTGCTTAGCTGGGAAGAAGAAGTGGCGCAACAAACTCCCCAGCAGCACAGCTGTCTGTTCAGTTAGAAAAACTTGATTCTATACAATAGTACTTATGCTCAAAACCAGGTTTTTTTACATAGAGTGACTGCCTATTTGACCTCCACAACCCAGAAACTGAGTAATACAATACCCCTTGGAGAGACTGGTTGTCAGACTTTCGGGCTTTTGATGACCCGTAACGACTGTCAAAGATTTACGAATGACAACCGAGACCAAAGGCCTAACGTGCTTTCCGAGGCACGAAGGAGTCTCGGTATGTAAAGATGGCCATCCTTCCACGGACTAACCCGCTACTAAAGCGTAGCTAAACCTGATGGATCGATCCGTGCGACTGTTATTACTTAGCCACGAGCTCTTTTTGTTGTAATAAAATAGAATGTATGAAAAATATAGGTTGAAAATACGAGTCTCAACGACCGTACGTCACAATTATGATAATATGAGTGAGATACGTGTGACTGAAGAGCTACAAAAACCGTCTGCAGACTACACCTACATTGTGTATATAATGATATAAAGTCCTTTTGAGTAAATATGAGTATATTTTTCGAGAATATGCGGCCAGTGACAAAATGTATTCTCGAGTGGAATGTGAGAGGTTATGGGTCAAATTTTATTAAGGACGAGGTCGTTTTACATATATACATATACATAAACTTACGCATTCTAACCCCCATGGGTTGGCAGAAACTAAAGAACACGCAGCTGCTTTGTTTATGTTAAAACATCTGTTCATTTTAATTCCTGCTTTTCAGAAGGAAATAGAGAAAAAAAATGTGCATTTCATTAGAAACCTTAGAGCCATTCTGCATGTCCTGAAGCAATCCACTGTGGGAGTTTAAACTGGTATACGGGTCCGGCATAACCCTTTTTCATCCCCATATAAAATCTTAAGGGTCCCCGAAACGATCAATTTCTATTCAAAATCAAACAAAGTCAAAGTCAAACGATTTATTTCAATTAGGCACATAAAAGGCACTTTTGCACCTCAATTTTACAAAAAATAGAATTGATTCTAGTCGCCCCTTCCAAAAGGTAGTTTTCGTATGGAGAAAAATGGACAAGAAAAAAATTATTTTACAATCTTTTGTATTCATTATACATAGTAATATTATCAATCGTTTCAATTGCATTTGGTAAACTATCAATTTACGCAACAATGTGTTTCAATCACCTAAAAATTGACAATTGCAATTGATCGTTTTGGGGACCGTTTACATCAAGAGTGACAATGCAACAGAATATTTATCTCGTACTATAAATATAAAACAGTCGTAAAGTACTTTTTTATGATCCACTGAATCTTTTAATTACTTAATAAATCTTTTAAGATTTTTATTTGCATCATCAATGGATCAAAGAGGTCGTTAAAGTAAAATATGAATTCGTGTAATCAAAAATGAAAAAGATTGTAAATGAACTATTCAGTTTTCATAAATATTCAAATAGTTACGTTTTATTATTGTTAGGGCTTTTTCAAAGTCAAAACATTTTTATCTTTAATTAATTTCATTCGAATATCTTATGCAAACGGCATCATAATTCATTGGCTGTTTTTGGAGTACATATTTAACTAAACACGATGTTGTTTTTATGGTGAACTAGGTATCACCCGCGACTTCTTCTACAATCCAGGATGAAAAGTAGCCTTTTTCAAGTATTTGTCAAATTTCATCCAAATCCGTCCGGCAGTTTTAGCGTGAAAGCGTAACAAAGAAATAATGGTCCTCCAGACCGTATTTCGGCCATGGCGCCCAATCTCAACGGATAGCCTTCGGCGCGGGAGGTATTATAGTTCACAAGTGTGCGCAGACACAGGTGCACTCTCTTTTCCCTCATTCTCATAATCCGATGGGACGGCTCAACGGCTTAACGTGCTTTCCGAGGCACGGGGGTATCATACCGCCAACTTACAACAAACTGCGAACTGTTACTTAGAAATTCCTGATAGAAAAATCCAATAACACATTGCCCAGCAGTCACGCGTGCGATCTCAAACTCAAACTCAAAGCATTTATTTCAATTAAACCATTTACAGGCACTTTTGAATTGTCAAATAGTCGGTCAGTTAGTCAGAAAGTTGAAGCTAATTGCCCATTCCAAAACGTAGATATTTATGGAGAAGAACGGACAAGAAACTCCAAGGACACTCTTTAAAATAAAGAAAATTACAAAATCCTAGTTACATTATTCTTGTTGTTTCTATATGTGAGAACAATGTACAAATAATAATCAAAACAATTCAAAATATAAGATTAAATGATTAGCCAGAATTTTACAGCACTAGTATTTTAATGGTGGTCCGGACTTAGTAACGCGTTATTATTGCGTGGCTCATCATTAAACCACAGACCATGGAATCGTCCACAATGCTGTTGTAAGCTTTTTGTTTTTGTGTGAATATTGTGTCCCTTAACCTGGGTCAAATAAATTTATTTTATTTGTTTCCATACTGGCAGAGTACAGAGACGATGGCGCCAAAAAAATTCGTGGCACCGCGAGTGCGTTGAGCGCAAAAATCTGTCACGGAGCGCATTCAAAGCCATCAGTTTAATTGGTGACACGCTTGGTTTGTATGGAAGTTGAAAATGCCGCCTCTAGCAGCGGCGGCCGAGGCGTCTCCGTGCTCTAAGATTATAACTAACTAGCTTCTGCCCGCTACTTAATGCCAATTTCACCAACGAAATTGAACGGGATCAGCAGATCTTAACTGCGTTCAAGAGCTGTCAGTGTCAAAATTCCATAACAATAATGACAGCGACAACTCTTGAACGCGTTCGCGTTCGGTTTAATGGGTGAAATCCGCCCTCAGTCTGCGTGAAATGTCTTGTTCACCTGACCCTGTTGCACCGCATCGCGCGTCCGCGCTGTTACTTCGTTTTCCCTTAGCGTTATTTCTGTCTTTTTTGGCTTTTTGCCCGGCTCCTAAGGGCCCTAGCGTGGTGTTAAATAAAAAAAAATAAAAAAAATGTGTTTATTATCTTAAATCTAGATACAATTAAGGTGCCGGGGCTTCCCAGAAAGTAATCCGAAGATAATTGTGATGGGTTAAATAGCTTATAGCCTTCCTCAAGAATTGGGCTATTAAATGCAAAAATAATCTTTCAAATCGGACTGGTAGTTCCAGAGATTTGCTCGTTCTAACAAACAAAAACACAAACTCTTCAGATAAATTATTAGTATAGATATATTATTATTATCGATGCCAAAAATATTAAATACTCAGAAAACGCACTCAATAGATTTACTTTATGCGCACATACTAATCTCTTTCGTCGACTGTACCAAACTACCTACCCAATAAATTAAACCGTAGGTACTTTAACTTTTACACTCCCTCTTCAAACCTCACCCTTTGCTCAAAATTCATAAATTCATACAAACCAAAATTCGTAATCAGCGCAAAAGTTCCAGATTCTGATAAATAAGGTACTCGGATAAAAGTTAGTGTTTAATTTCATATCCCTAGACTAGCGCGAGCTAAAACTCTGCCTAATTTACTACAAAGTTTCTCCTCGTAAAATTTGTTAAATCGCTCGCTACTTACCTATGGAGATTTTAATCGAATAAGCTACTGGATTGCCACAGATTTAGGAGTCGTAATGAGAATATCGTTCTAAATGAGATAATTGGCCGTTTATTAACGGTAATGATGAGATAATGTTCTGTATTATAGATTGCTGGTATTAAGAATCAGAATTTTATTTGCTATGAATGAAGGTACAGGTTTATGGTGAGTCGCTGCATGTAAAATACCGGTATTCAGCTCCATCCGGTTAGATTACATAGTCGGGAAAAGGTTGGGCAGGTAAATAGATTTTGCTGATTAGAATAGATCGCTACTCCGCTTACTGTAAGTTACAAACTCAAATAACTAAGAATGCAACCCAACCAATGACAAATTTAATTAATAAATTATTAAATTGTCGGCGTAATGCAATGATGTTTATTTATATCTTGGCTACCAATCTCTTTTTTTGAGTGTACTTTCGGTAATAGTCTCATTCATATTAAAAAATATTTAAGGGATCTCGTGCACTAGACGGCCATATCCACGACCACGACCAGATAAACCATTGAAACCGATACGAATCGCGCACTTGGACGCAACGACCAACCGGCCAACTAGCCGCAGATCGGAGCCACGAACCACGACCAGCCGGAGTCGGGGCTGTCTAGTACGCGAGATCCTTAAAGGTCTCTATTTTTAACCGACTTCAAAAAAGGATTAACGCAGAACTGTCCACAAAATAAGGAAGTGTGGTCAAACAAACGATGTTTTCACTTTGATGTCAAAGTTATGATGTAAAAGCGTTTTGAAATTAAAATGAATACTTTTAATAATATCCAGGAGGGTACAGTTTTTTTTTTAAGTAAAGCGATTATCAAGAAAGAAAAAATATGCAAACCTATATTACAAGTATGTTCTTCATGTTCTAGAAGTTCTAACTTCATAATACTTTTAACTTGACTTACCAACACAAATAAAATATAATATTAGACTGTTAGTGTTTACCGTTTCTATTCTCAGAAAGTTACAGCATAGAGTAATAATGTGAACCAGTGGGTGTTTTCATAAAATATGATGAATATCATATGCATAAATATAATATTCTAATAACATGAATTAAATGATGAATTGAATTAGAATTGAACGAAATCTGACATTATCATTTGTTTTGCAATTCAATTGTTTAATTGAATATGATGAATATGCCTAGCCTAGCAGTCATTCCAAAATGAGTAGGTAGATAAATAAATATCTCGTAGGTGGAGTATTTGCGAGTAAGCCGACAAACACACGCAAGCCCTTTTTAACGCGACGTTTTTTTACCGCGTACCGGATGTTCCTGATGGACGCCACTGAAGTTGCTAAACTTGTAGCCAAATTCTGGGCTCTATTTAGATTGCCATCGACACGCTAAGAAAAAGAACACTAGGCTTAGCACTGAGAGTTAAAAATCCAACAGTGCGCTTTTAACGCGCTAGGGGTACACCTTCGACAAACATGGCCAGCCCACTCCAACTTCAGGTTTACTTACTCTGCAAGCTATGTCGGTAAGTCTAGTTCTTTTCCGGATAATTTGATTACTGATTTTATCCTTGAAGGAAAGTCCGAGTATAGCCTGCTAAATAGCGCGCTGCCAAAGGAGCAGACGAGTATCCACATCCAGTATGGAGTCCACTCCAGATACGCAACCGCGTATCGAGAACCATAGTGTGGGACGCCCCCCAGCTAGATGAACGGACAACCTTAAGAAAGTAGCTGGGACAGACTGGATGCAGAAGGCGGAAGACAGTGTTGTGGCGCAGCTTAGGAGAGGCCTATGTCCAGCAGTGGACTGCGGCAGTGAACGACATTCTTAAAGATTTCCCCTCGAGAAAAATATAAAAGGTAAATATCTTGTCCGTAAAAACAAAAATGTAAGCAACTACGTATGATTCAACTAATTCCTTTAATGAAGTCAAATTAGACGAAAAAATATATACTTAGTTACAATAAAAATGAAACTGGATTTTATTTTGTTAGTGGGTAGATTTCCATGAATAAACCCACGTATAGTTTAGTAGAAATATCAAATTCATTTGAATTTTTTTTTGCAACCTAATGAGGAATGAAACAAAAATAATGTTTTATGTACCTAATGTCAACATAACATATTATTTGTAATGAGATAATTGAGGTTCTAGGTACTCACCCACAAACAAAAATAACTAGATTATTTTTTCTTTTTTTTTTAATGAGCCTAGGTACTTCTCATGAAAAAGGTAAAAAATTGTACATAACTATGTAAGTAGCTACCTAGGTACTTACATGTAATTATGTAGTTACATTTTTTGATGTTACCTATATACATGTACAATTAAAATGTACATATAATTTAAAAACTATTTATAAATAGATTAATATAATTATAATTATAATTTTGTCCGTTGAGTAAGACACAAAGTAGTAGTTCACTATTAGAAGTAGGTAAGGTATGAAGAAACAGCCCTCTTGATACCTCAATTCTCTCAATTTCATAAGACCGACTCTTCAATCTAATTAATCTCCAAAATTGGCCCATTTTAATACCAATTAATTATCCCAACCGCATCCATTCGAATATAATTAATTAAAAAATAATTAATTGTCAGCGCGATTATTACTTATTACCCAATTTTAATAACGCATGCGGCGGGTACCCTCAACTATCAGTTTTAATTAACTCGATAGCCGAATGCTTAATTAATATAAATGTGCGTTTTTATAACGGGAACCTGCCCCAAACGGGTTGGGGCTTACTATGAGAAATATTTTAATGAAGTGAGTTATAAACTGGTTCGAGTTTTCTTAAGAGAACGTTGGAGGAGTTGAAGTAGGTACCTATTCTGTTTGGATTTATGAATATTGAAACTTCAATATTCGTAATCCAAACAGAATGGGTATAAAAGAGAACTGGCAAAATTATTACTTCGGGTACACACGGCAAAAGCGTTTAGTATGCATGCAAGAAATATGTACCTACCATAAGTAGTATGCATGAACCCTATGAATATCTGTACCTATGAAATGAAATGGTCAAAAAGAGGTGTAGTAAGACCTGACAGAAACTCTAACAAAAGTAGTAACAGTTATGTGTACGATGCTAAAAAACCAAATTAGAGGCGCTGAAAAATTACGATTTGAGCGCAAGCAAAATTATATATCTAAACACTTTTTTAGGGTTCCGTACACTAAGGGTGCCAAACAGAACCTTATTACTAAGCCTCCGCAGTCCATCCGTCCGTCATCAGCGGGCTGTATCTCATTAACCGTAATAGATAGACTGTTGAAATTTTCACAAATTGTGTATTATTTGGCCGGTTTTCATATATTTCAGCGATCAGTAGGGATTATGTAAACTTAAATATTCAGTAGGTACTGTAGTTATGGGCTGTTACAATATAGGTACATACTTGTTTCGTTACTAAGCGCAAAATATTGCTGTGATTTAGAAATAAAGTTCTATAGTAGGGCCAATGACAGTTGCATCAAGTAGTTAATTATTTAAAAAGCCTTTCATCCCCTTTGTATGTAAAGAGAGTCAAGTTACGTCCGTAGGGTTCAAAACAATGTTTTATATAATAACTAGCGTCCCGTTGCTGGTTTGGCACCCTCGAAAACTATGAAAATGACACCCATGACGAATTTTCGCAGCGGCCATCTTGGATTTTCATTTTGACCAAACTTTTACACACTTTTTCAACACTTTCTTTCTCTCTGTCTATCGAATAAGAAGAAGACAGTCGCAAGTATGAACGCTTTTTCGCATGACGATTTCTGCCAGTTTACTCCTACCGCAAGCAGTGTTAAAAAACTTATTTCCAAAAAAAAATTAAAGATGTTTTTACTAACCCGAAAAAGGCTGCTTTTGCATAACAACAAGAATCCAAACAATGGAAAATAATGCCAATTATGACCAAGAGTCTACTGTGACGTAATTTGGCACGAACACGAGTTCAACATGCCAATATTTGGTTAGCGATCGTTATTGAAGTTTACACAGTAATGGAAATTACTTTCAGTAAACGGTTTAAATATTATTTCACTTGCGAACGTTGATATGCAAATATTTATTGTTGATCCACGATATTCACTTGTATTTAAGTGGTTTTCTTTTCGCGATAGGTAGTTAGTTTTTTTGGGCACGGTTTGATCGTTATCTTTACCATCAGCATTTATCAAACAAGATCTATCAATCTGCCTAGCCTTTTTCCAACTATGTCAGGATTGGATTACAGGATGCAGCTGAAAACCAGTATTTTACATGGAGCGACTGCCTATCTGACCTCGACAACCCAGATGCCCAGTAACACGCTACCTACCCAAACAGGATACTCTTTCAAATTACTGTGACTTCACTTAAAATAAATCCGGGCATTTGACTGTACCAACAATTTGAACTGCTATCATTTATTTCAAAAATAATTATGTGCTATGACTATTTTCGATTTCGATGTAGCCTTTTTGATTTGTCGTTCTTTAGGCCAAGAGGAGAAGCTCGTGGCTAAGTAATTGCAGCCGCACGGGTCGATGGAAGGTTAAGCTACGCTTGCCGAGGTCAGTACGTGGATGCGTGACCATCCATCACATACCGAGACTCCTCCGTACCTTGGAAATCAGGTTAAGCTGTTGGTCTTGGCTGTCATTCATAGATATTTGACAGTCGTAACATCATCAGAAGCCTGAAAGTCTGACAACCAGTCTTACCCAATGGGTACCGTGTAACCCAGTAACTGGGTTGAGGAGGTCAGATAGGTAGTCGCTCCATGTAAAATACTGGTTTTCAGCTGCGTTCGGTGAGACTGGAAGCCGACCCCATCATAGTTGGGAAAAGGCTAGGCAGATGATGTAGGTCAATAGAAATCTTTTTTACCCGACTGTGGCAGAGCCCAACTGAAGGGTAATGTTTTTCAAGATGACAAACTGTCAAGTGACTAACATAAAATGTCACAGAAAATAAGATAGTCAACAGATATTTTATTAATAAGCAGAATGCTCTTTTCCATAAATAAATTCTAAAACTTCGATATAACAGAAACGTACTAAATGTAGCTTTCGCGGAACGTAAAACATAGTGATTTATTATTTAACAATGTATCATTTGACCGCTACGTTTTATTTTAAATTCAATTTTGCAAAGTTCGTTCTTATCTCGAGATACGTACAGTTTGTGGGACGTGATTTACGGCAATACACCAATAGAGGGCGGTAGGTACTTCATTACGTAACTAACAAAAAAAAACTGGCCAAGTGCGTGTCAGACCACGCACAATGAAGGGTTCCGTAGTTGGGATGAATTAATCACAAGAACAAACTTATCATTGTAGTTGAAAAACATGTTGTCCCATACATTCCAACTGCAAATGTAAGTTTGTACGTGCAATATTGTGAGATTTACTATGTTATTTTAAGACCATAGACTTCTTATAGGTTTTCCTGTAATCTATGAGTAAAGAACCATTCTCTTTATTTTTTTCAAAAGTTTAGGCTCAGTAGTTTCGAAGATAAGGGGGGGAATGGTCAATTTTCATTAATTTTCTTAAATATCTTTAAAAGTATTTAGATTAAAATTAAAAAAAAAATCATTTTGTTATTTGCCCCCCAAAAGTAACCCCCATATTCAAAATTCATTTATTTATGTTACACGTCCGTGTTTGGGTCACAGAAATACATATGTGAATCAAATTTCAACTTAATCGGTCTATTAGATTCCGAGCAAATTGGCTGTGACAGACTGACAGCCAGACAGACAGACACACGAGTGATCCTATAAGGGTTCCGTTTTTCCTTTGATGTACGAAACCTTAAAAAAAACCTTAAAATTACCAAATGATTACTTTCGTTTGTTTTGACTCTGTGCTTTGAATGCGTAGCCCTTATGATAGTTATAAAGTCATCTATTTATATTGGTGCTGGATAGGTAACCGCAACTTATACTAGAAAAGAAATAGTAAGAAAAAACACAAAAATACAAAAAAGAACAAGTTGGGGGAAAATATGCGTCACATCCACGCAAAACGGCCATCGCTCAGTATAATGCTGCGACTGATTTTCAACTAAGTACTGCCGGCGTTGACGTCATGACTTTTGACCGTTGCAGGATACAATGAGATAAAAAATAAAATAAAATAAATAGACAATACTTAGTCCTAAATGTTGTTATTGTTGTTGCTATGTTGTTCTTGTTATGTATACCTTTTTAGAGTACTATCGAAACGATTTATGGTTTAGTCGCTCTTGGTAGCAACAAAGCCTTATGACGTAGAATATTGAAGATTCCATTAAAAAACTATTTGATATTTGATCGGTAAGCGAAACGAAATAACGAGTTCGTTTCGGAACTCTTTCGTTTGAATATTAATCTTTAGAGTATCGTCTTTCATTTAGTTTTTATCCCTAGAAACTCAATCGTATTTTTTTTACTATAAAGCCCAATTTTATGTAAAATTTACGTCCAACAATAAAAGTGCCTGACTATGTTACGTTAAAATCTAATATTTTTTTATTATATTCATTTAAAAGAACTATCAACGCAATATAAAAGGAGGATTAAAAAATATTTATTTAAAAGATGAAAACATTAAATAAAAAAAGAATCATTTCATTTTTTTACTTTTACGATAAATTAATAAACTTTTAGCAATTATAGTCTTATATGAATATTCGGATTTGTATCAGTTTTGATACACATCAATTTTGTGTATAAAAACAAAAATAAACTAAATAATAATAAACGACAACGACGACGACGTAATTGACTTTTTCGTTCATACCTACTGGTAATTTTTTTAGATGGTCCAGTGCTTGAAGAGTCTCCTGTCTAGCTGGCGGGTCCACTCTCTCGTCATCGACATCAATTCTGACTTAGTATCCACTTATTATAATTATCCCACGGGAACGTAATACCGGGATAAAAAGGTCGACCCATGGTCTACCCGTGCCAAATTTCATCGAAATTTATTCAGCGGTTTTAGCGTTAAACCGTAACAAACAAACAAACAACATTACGTTCGCAGGATTACTTTATATTATACTAGCGACCCGCCCCGGCTTCGCACGGGTGCAAGGCTGATTAATTAATTCTGATATTTTTTGCAAATTATCATCACGACTATGCAATACTATGTCCCTTTTGTCAAATTGCTGTCCAGCTATCACCACTGCTACTTCACTCGTGGAAGGCGCATTGTATCGTCCTCTGTGTTCTCCAACAGGAACTTTATTTGCATGTATTACTACGTTAAAGTCAGGAGTATCAGCAGGAACACTCTCAATCGCAGTTTTGAAAGACTGTATGTAGCAATTATGAGAATGTAACATATCTTGGAGAGATCTAATCAAATCTCTATCAATTGGCTGTGCAACATTTGAACACCGCGTAGATGCTTGTGTATCGGGATCTGCAATAAAATATATTTGTAGAAATTTGTGATCATCGGGTCGAAGTGGTAGCAGACTCCCAGCTAAGTGGTACACTTGTCCTTGAATTTTAAATGTAGGCATGAACCCACGCTCAACGACTTGATTACTCTTAAAAGAGGTCATTTGAAATGCGTTATTATAACGGCGTATATTGCGTATGAATTGTTTGGATTTCTGATGAGCGCCCGTAAGAAGAGAGTGGAGTGGTTCAGGTGGAGGGAGAATTTCTTCTAATTTTACTTTTCCTTGTAAGCAACACATGCCTTTCGATTCGTCTTTGAATTTCAATGCCAAGCAATGTTCACACACAACTGACATTGTACCTATTGATACTATACGATCGTCCTTGTAAGAAATCGAAGGATCGTAATTCATGGCAGAATTTTCTTTATTTACCCATAAATTAGAAACTCTTGCTGATGATTCTCTGGCTCTTTGTATTCGATGTCTATCCCTATCTTGGCTGCGGCGAACTTCACGCTCTACTGCAGATTCTCTCTCTCTCTCAGCCCTACACCTATCCCGAAGCTGACTTAGTCGAGCCTCACGCTCTATTGACGATTCTCTGTCCCTCTGAACCGTATGCCTATTTCGATCCCGGCTGCGGCGAGCCTCACGCTCTGCTGAAGATTCTCTCTCTCTCTCATCTCTATATTTATCCCGCAGCTGACTTAGTCGAGTCTCACGCTCTACAGATGATTCTCTGGTCCTCTGAACCGTATGCCTATTTCGATCCCGGCTGCGGCGAGCCTCACGCTCTGCTGAAGATTCTCTCTCTCTCTCATCTCTATATCTATCCCGCAGCTGACTTAGTCGAGTCTCACGCTCTACAGATGATTCTCTGTCCCTCTGAACCGTATGTCTATTTCGATCCCGGCTGCGGCGAGCCTCACGCTCTGCTGAAGATTCTCTCTCTCTCTCATCTCTATATCTATCCCGCAGCTGACTTAGTCGAGCCTCACGCTCTACAGACGATTCTCTGTCCCTCTGAACCATATGCCTATTTCGATCTCGGCTACGGCGAACCTCACGCTCTACTGAAGATTCTCTCTCTCTCAGCTCTATATCTATCCCGAGCCTGAGTGAGACGCGCCTCACGTTCCGTTGATGACTCTTCATCTCTTACTGAACGTACTCTTCTGGCATTAACTGAACTTCGACCTATGTTTGAACGACGACGTCTTCCCGACATGACTTTATAATATCTGTACAATTACTTTATAATTTCTGTACAAAATTTACTCATGATTACCTATGCACAAATTATCATGTTATTAATATGTACCACAGTAAAAAAAAAAACTTTAAAATGACCATTTAGAAACAAAAGATAATTGACAATTATAAAAAACAAAAGATACCTATTCTATTCTTATTTTTAAACTGAAATACCTCAACTTAAACACAGATTCTAATTAAATTAAAAATACCTTAAAAATAATTTCCGTTTGACTACAAACAAAAGATAATCAACAATCATCAACAACAAAAGATACCTATTCTAAAAAGTAAGTTCTTTTCTAAACTTAAACTCCTACCTCACCTTAAATTACGATTTTTGAAAACAATTTCCCTAATATTAAATTGATTTTTATTTAATCTAATCTAACTTTATGTTCTTATAATTCCTATAAGCGCGATTTAAAAATTTAAAACTATCAATAAAACAAACAAAAAACAGAACTATCATACAATAATTACTTATACGTCGTCCCGCTGAAAAGCACGTTTTTATTAATGTTATTTTCCTCGCTAAAGAGCTCCGATAATAAACGCGTCCGATCGCTACAAAATTCAAAGTGCTGTAGAGAAAATCGCGGCCTCCAACGCGCTATTTATAGGCACGCTGCCGCCGCGCCGCCCCGGTCGACTCATCGACCAGAGTACCGTCGCAAGCGCTACGTCCCGCAATTTTAAATCTATAATATCTTCGAAAATATTAATTTAAATCGAGTGCTGTAAAGGACAATATAGATCTATATTAAATCAACAATATATTGAAGCTATTTAATTGGATAAGGATTAATGTTGTATTGGTTAAAATCGCTAAGAAAAGAAGCCATTATTTGTCGTAAAAAGTAAATGACAAAAAAATGTTATTGTGAGATATCCATAAGAGATAGACATATACCATCGCGGAGTTTTTTGTAGACCTTTTCAATATGTACAATTAATTAGTACATTGTTTTGATAAATCTCGTAAGGTTCAGCGTGCGTTTGCAATGTAAGCGAAAAAAAAAAGATTATTTAACGACATCACTTCAGAAACCTCAAAAATAACAGTATTTCTCCACTAATTAATAGATGTTATTATACATATAAACCTTCCTCTTGAATCACTCTATCTATTTAAAAAAACCGCATCAAAATCGGTTGCGTAGTTTTAAAGATTTAAGCGTACAAAGGGACATAGGGACATAGGGACATACAGACAAAAAACACGACTTTGCTTTATACTATGTAGTGATTATATGTATTGTATAAGTTAGGATAAGGATTATTACGATACATGTATACGTAGGGCTTTTTGTCAAATAAGGGAAGACAGGGCTGGGCAGAGGTGTACCTAAAGTACACTGTGAGTGTACTTTCACCAGTTATCTTTGAGTCTCATATAATAGATGGCATACATGTAGACTCCGGGCTGCTACTGAGAAATTCCAGATGGAAAAACCATTTGTGCTTTAAAGCCACAAACATTTTGATGATCCGTTTAAAAATTACCTGAACAAGATAGCTAGCTATCAATTTTAGCCCCACTTCGAATAATCAATAGCTAAAGGATTTTTTTTAGGTAATAGTTTGGTGTCGGCAACTCCACGTTAAAGCGCATCATGTATGGCTGTGTTCTGTTTATGTGTTCCGTCTTAACGACTAAACGGCTGAAGCGATGTTGGTGACTGTTGTGTGTCTTTATTGCGTGATTGTCACTATATTAAAATTATAAAAAAGAACAAAATGGCGGATGTTGGGCGCCAAAATGTAAGTTTTAAATGTATAGTTTAGGTATTCAGGCTAATGACAGACCATGATCCACTTTAGAGGTGGGAAGCTGGAAAGCTGAAAAAACAAGAGAGACAAAAACAAGAGCGACAAAAACAAGCAGAAAACACATTATGCAGTTGGAGGGAGGTTACAATATAAATTTGATACAATACTTGTAATGCTTGGGATATTATATCGGTGATCCTGATTGGCAAAATCAATAGGTACATATTTAATTTATAATATGTATTGATTTTGCCAATCAGGATCAGCCGCTTTTCATGTCTATCCGTGACGCGTTGTTCTTCTAAACTTCGCAACTTATTTTCATGCGGTTTTCACCATCATTTTAGAGAATTGATTCTTGAAGATTTATGTCTGTAATAAACATTAATATTTAACTTAGACATAGTATAGAAAAAAAAAAAAATGTCAGATCGTAAAAACCGTGCGAAGCTGATTGCCGGTAATTGGTATATTTTCATCAGTGTCCTCACTTCTAATGGTCACATTGCTATTCGGTATTCGAGTTTTTTACTGCATTTTATTCAGCTATATAGTAAAAACAAAAGAACGAAGTAAAGAACGTTGGATGACCTACGCGTACAATACAATAATATTTTTAGGATGCTGTTGGGACTGCCGCGATGGTGCAGCGCTTCTGCTATGTTTGCGCAAAACCGAACTGACGGCTTCCACGCCGTCATTCGTAAGAAAACCGCGTCGCTGTTGTCAAGGTTGCGGGCGAGTGGCAACAGCATCCTAAAAACTATTTCGGATAGTATTGACTCTCCGATTATTAAAAGTTTTGTAAGAAGGACAATCACAGAACATTAATCTGGGGATGCCCTTTTCACAATACTATTAGTTACTCTGCCTTTTATAATGTATCTCAGCTACTAACACTAGAAATAAGTTATTTTGTATTGCTTACTAACACAATGGATTAATGTTGTCCGAAAAATAAAGAATTATTATTATTATTATTTAAATGTCTTTGACAAATCTCGGGACCCTGGGGTCCCGGACCTTTGGAAGGCGTACGAGGAGCCGAAGCCAACTCGCAGAGGCCCGTTAGGCGTTTTTAATGAATTGAGGCACCAACCGACGATTATCCCTGTATGTACTATGGAAGTGCACCCAAGGACAACCCCCGGTTGGTGCAGGACTATTGCAGAGTATCGAAACAAAGATATTGGACTATGGGTTTGGGTGGCTAAAGTTGACTGGTGACCTGGAAATATGGAAGGACTATGGCCCCTGCCTGATCAATGTCTTATATGTACACGGATAAAATGGCAGGGGGTGACTTGCACACTCAATAATGGGCCCCCGGAAACTGTCGCTAGCACATAGTGACGTAGCGACAAGGGGGCAACACGTCCTGAGGTGCTTGAGGAGTGGAGAGGTATTCCACGGCTTTCAGAACAATCCCAGAGCCCGGAAGATGGTCAAGATCCCTACGAGCACTTACTGAAATACTTCCTTCCTCCGAGCACGTTTGCTCTTGCGAATCTCCACTCAAGCCGGCCAATTAAGGCAAGAATGAGGTGGGAGGTCTGTTCCTCGTCAGTGTTCACTCCAGCCGGCCAATTATTATTATTATTATTATTATACAGTATAAAAGTCCGAATAACTCGAACACACCGTCCACAAATCGTCATGAGCAGCGAATATCATTAAATTATCTTCATATAATTTTGCCAATCTGAACGTCATGGGTGTGTTGACGGCAGCAGCGACTTATTATTTCCTCTGTGCTAATTACCGATACATGTTATGCGTACCATCAGAGAAGTTCATATCTAACCAGTTTCAAAACAAAATCCCGTGAACACGATGACCACATCTGTTACCGGCCCGGTTCTATAGCCACCGAGCGCTACAAGCAAGAATAGTTCTTACGGTGGTTAGATATGAACTTCTTCGATGGTACATCAAACACCGCACTCTACTGAGCCAGACATGTGTGGACGGTAAACGAACTGATTCGGTTTCGCAATCCTTTGTTACGTGACCAAAAATCGACAACCGGCGGATACAAGTGTTCGTGTATTTGCATATTCGTGCAAAATAGGTAAATACATATAAACAAATTGAGTAACTTCACATCGTCGTATTTGAGCAAATAAGGCGAAAACTCGAACACGAATAGCGACGTGAAGTGCCACCATATTAACTCATGCTCAACTGCTAAAAGCCTAATCAAATTAGCCTAAAAAAATTTGATCAGTACATACTTACTACATAAACTACGTTTGCAATTTAGATTCCAATCATGTAAACAAACATGAGTTTCTGGAAAAATATCTTTAATTCCTACTCATAAAGTTCAGTTTGCGCTACAACTTCAACATTTTATTACTTTTTCATCATTCTAAAATCAACTTAATCTACATTGATATAAATTTAATATTTGTTTAAGACAAAATAACATCAATTGGAAACAAAGATTTGAATATGGAATACCTACTGCCGCTGTGATTCGTCACTAAAAGAACAGTAACAAAATTTGCATAGAATTTGTCAGTAAATTAAGCCTTTAGAAACCAGAAGTTAAGCCTAAATCAAACAACCCGTAATTATATAAGTGTTAGTAGTCATTTAATTATCAACAAACACGCAAGGGAAGGTACAGTCACGAGTATAAATATTATAAACAATATTTTGTCACGCGTCTGATGTGTAAGCGGCAACTGAGGTCATACTCCAGACAGGTACCCTTGTCACATAGTACAGGCAGGAACAGTATGTTTACTTCACACAAAACACGGTAAGACTGAACTTGAAAATTGTTTCTGTTTTTTTTGCAAAGGAGTCGTCCTTTGCTCAGCAACAGTGATACGACGTAGGTATGATGCTGAGCAATAACGTGAGTAGATAAAAAAAAACGTTTTGCAGTGACTATGCCATGTCTAACAGGACCATAACCTTTAGCATACGGATACAAGACATGACCCATTAAGATCGATTTTAATTTCATGCAATTCTTTGATTACAAACAATTAAACAATAACAGGACTTATTTAGATACCTTCTCATAATAACCGTTGGAAAATAAAAAAGAGAAGAAGAAAAAACCGGCCAAGTTCGAATCAGAATCCCATACGAAAAAACATGTTTCTTGTATCCACTGACAAAGCGGCTATAGAATTACACAATCTGTGAAAGTTTCAACTGTCAACTTATTACAGTTCATGAGATATAGCCTGTTGATAGACAGACGGACTGACAGACAGCGGAGGCTTATTAATAGGATTCCGTTTGCATCGAGTACGAAACCCTAAAAATGCTGTTTACTAGTAGAAATTCCGAACAAATGACTAAAACAAAGTTGGCAACATGCTAATTCGACAATGTGTCATTAAATAAATAAACAATCCTTAGCCAACCCAACAATAAATGTTAACGTAAGTAAGTAACAAGTTAACCTACTGACTTTTCAAGCTACTGTTGACTTCCCAGACAGGTGCGTCGTAATAATATATGAGCTGTGTCGAGGTCAGCCCTGCACTATATCAAAATCTTTTGTGAAAAATTGCGTGCGGGGAAAACGGGTTCAGTACATAAATATAAATTAGTACCTTCATTGGCTTAGTCGGAGCTTGGCTTGAATACTGAAAATAGGTGATAGTGATACTGTGTTGTTTGACAAGATTACTTTACTTAAGTTTAACTTGCTGTGGCCAATATAAGACGTCAAGCAATATAATAAACCACCTGTCAATTGGCCACGTATGGGCATGGGCACTTGCTGTAATAAAAAACTGTAGATTTTGGGAATTATTGGTTGTCAACTTTACTTCTTCTTTTTTTATCGTGTGGTTAGTGATTAACCTGGTGTCAGCGTTTTTATGCCGCCCATGGGCCTCTGACTTGGCTTTACATGCCGTCGACAAATATCTCTCAGGCATGCCGGTTTCCTCAAGATGTTCTCCTTCACCGTTTTTTAACCAAGTGGTAAATAATACAATACGCACATGAATCCAAAAAGTCAGAAGTGCGTGCCTTGGGTTCGTTATCTTGTCAGTTCTCGAGCTTTCGTAGTCCGGTCACAAGGCAATGATAGCCTAGTGGAGGCTATCATTGCTCAACTTTACTGTTACAACAAAATATTGCATCACAAAACAAACATGAAAGAAAAAAGGTGCGTATAAATCATGAAAAAAGATATCGTTTTTATAAGAACACTGCGGATCGCTAAAAGAAACAAATAATGCCTATTGAAAATGTCACCAACGTTTTTCTTACATATTGATGCGTAGGTGAATTTTTTGAATGGAATGAATTATAATCTTTTACGAAGGATCCTTTCTATGGACCTACCCTGAGAGATTTGCTTTGCTTGGAAAACGTAGGCGGTGTATTTTAGGTGGACATCAAACAACTTAACCCACCGAATGATTCTTCAATGCTTAAGCGTGATTTTATCTAAAAGCTGTTTAGCCAAATTGCACAAAAAGGCAATAATTCTGTGTTCAATTCAATTCAAATCTTTATTGCATAAATTTAATAATAGTTACAAAGTTCACATTGACGAACCAACCACGCCTCCCTGTTAAGACCTAGGCCATGCTCATGACTTAAAGAGATGCCTTATAGAATATGAAAAAATGCGAAAGGAGACGGATACGCTTTCATACAATCTTGGGCCTGGATGTAAAGAGATGAAATTGGTGTCAATTAATAGCAACTATATTATCAAACCATCACTGAAAATTTTGCGGATTTTAGCAATCTGAGAGCCGAGTTAAAAGAAATTTGTTAAAGTGAGGTTACGTAACAAAACAGCTGATTTTGGAAGTGCGATGTACAACCTCATTGTGCGATAGGTAGTTGTTTTTTTTAAAGATAGGATACTGTTACAATTATAGAAGGTGTATACAGTGCCGCTAGCGGCATTGTATATTTACACAACGATCCATTATGATAATATCCAATCGGTAGGCTGGTCGTAGAATCCAAAAAAACAAGTCCAAGTCCAACGTAAAAGCGAGGCTCTCCGTGTCCGGTATGGCAGCAAGGGTCGTACAAGAAGTAAGATCAGAAGTCCGTAGAAAGAAAGCAGGGGTCGAAGAAAATATCAATAAAACTATGGGAGGAAATACTCAAAACGCACATGCACGAAACGAGTGACTGACTGACATGTCACCATAGACTAAAAATACAATAATCGATTAGCAAACGTGAATCGATTTTAACATTTATCTTTATAGATATTTAATTTGTTTAAACTGTTTAATACGTTAATTCTAATAATGAATGTATTTGAATTAATCATCTGGTACTCGTAAAAGCATCTTTTAAATAGTATGAATTCGGTCAGGATAGTCGATTATAATTTAATCGATATTCCATTTTGTTCGTAGCCATAACTTAATTTTTGGATTTCTCAATTTCCAGATTGTAAAATGGGCTGATATTTCACATTTTGTAATAGAAAAATATAACCTTTTTTTTAACCATACGTCAACTTATTACAATCAGGCCCAGAAATCCCCGTCTCCTTTCGCGGGTATTCTGATCTGAATACAATATGAAAAGTAGCATGCTTTAAAATCGTTAAGTAAAAATGTATTGTATCTACGTCATAATTTAGAAGTAGGACATATTCAGTTATCATAAGAAAACTAATCAATTACAATAAATAATATTACATTTTAGTGTTCTGGCACAAATTAATACAGATGGGACACTCCGCAAAATCATTTTTTTCTAAAGCGACTCTTGCTAAGACACAATAAAGTGCAATTCAGGTTGCACAGCGCTAATTACCTACAGTTATATTCACCTAGAAGTTGCCTCTTTTTCTGTCACGTAACTCTTAGATTTTCTGACTACATTACACTCACTGAATTGTCCCAGCAAGACGGGCCCACCGTGTACTTTTAGCTTCATACCTAAACTCCGGAGTGTCCCATCTGTATTCATCTGTGGTTCTGGTGTCACTTATCGAGTTAGAAGTAAGTACAGCAGGCCGCGCGTCAGTGGTAACACTTTGACCTTGAGCTGGCCTAGCAAAGTACGGAGTTTCAATATAATAAGATGCCAGCTTATGCTGGTTTTGTTGCCACTGACGTACGACCTATACTATTCCCTACCTAAAATCTTTTATTCAATAGTACCCAAAGGGTAGGGTAAGCCCTACCCTTGGGGTACTATTGAATAAAAGATTATAGAAATACCTTAGTATTTAACACCTTATTGCTGGTGTTTGCAGCACGACTTGACAGCATGATCTTTGGGCGGTTCACTGAGCTGCACGTGGAGAGCGCAGAATCGGCCGTGGAACATGATGTCAATTTAGTGTCAAGCTGTCTTTCGTGTACGAATGATATTATGTTGTTTTATAGTTAATAGTGCGATAAGTGTCGATTTCATTTTTTATTATTATTTATTTAGTAGTGTCATCATATCCATCCCCGACATAAATTGATTTCATTTGTTATATAAACTGTGGCTTAATTGCATAATACACGATTCCATCAGAATCTGAATCGTTTTGAAACAGATTGCTAATCCATTGCTTCATAAATTCGAATAAAAAATCTGCTCAACAACGTAAATAACGCAATGAATGTTGTTGAACTGTCAAAATGAAACAGATTAGTCGTAATCGATTATGAAAATATGTTACGTGATTAGATAACTAGTGTATAGTTAATTAGAAAATTATAAATTAGTGCTTTATTATTTCTAAATAATATGGACTGTTGTGTAAAAATAAAAAATGTAAAAGTTGTCTGAAATAAAAGCTATATTATTTTTTTCATATCTTTTTTTTCTCCGGCTAGCCGGCAAGTCCTAATGGCAAGGGCCTAAGCCACATTATAAATATAGCCATATTTATATTGCACGTAAGCCAAGTGTTCATCAGTTGGGTTAAGTGTTGGGAATTATAATAGATGCAATGCAATCACTATTAAATGAGCAATATTTGTATATATGTATTTGTAATCACGTTCTCGAAAACAGCTCTAACGATTTCGATGAAAGTTGCAATGTAGGGGTTTGGGTGGCGAAAAATCGATCTAGCTAGGTCTCATATCTGGGAAAATTCGTTTTCTCCGTATTTTCACCCGAGCAGAGCTCGGTCCCCCAAAGTTTAGAACAAGATGGCTACCTTAGAATAATGACATGGTAGCATGGAATTAGTAAGTACCTACTATCATGGCACCACGGAATTAGTAAGTACATACCTACTATCATGGAATTAGTATGAACTATTCTGTACTGAGCATTCTCTATTTTCACCAGAGCAGAGCTCGGTAGTAAGTAGGTAAATAATAATAAGTACCTGACTTATTTACTCTACAAATTACGAGCGACAAGTAGCCATAAATATCAAATTAAAGGCTATATTAAAACCGAAACGTAATAAGATGTCATGGAATAAGACATTTTATTACTGTACAAAAATAATGTATCTTATATTAAAGAAAATTACGAGCAAATTTTCTGAAGAAAAAGTAAAACAACGAGTCTCCTTTTAATATCAAAGAAAAACTGTTTTAAAATACAGTTACCTCCACACATATATTAAGAAATACGTATATTTATATAATTGTAATGTCGTTGTTTATATGGCTAGTTAAAAATAAATTGGCGTCGTTAAAAACAAACTGAACTCTCATTGTACGGACATCCTATACACTGCGAGATCAGCTTACACTGGAAATGTATAGCTTGATATTTAGCCGTGTGTACCGAGGGATTGCGCTTAATTATAATTAACTGGAGCAATAAATAAGTATCAATAAAATAGAAATGACATGAACAGTGCTATAGCTTCGCTTAAGGCAAAAGCGTCAGAGGAGACCACGAAATTAAAAATTTCTTACGTTTTTTGTAATTTGCAGGTCTGAATCTAAATATGATTCGCGACCGTATCAAATATATATTTATAGAATTATAATCATAAAAATCATGAATACAACTCTCCAAGTTCATAATTACCCTATTGAATGACTATTTCATGAAATTGAGGCTAGTTCTAACATAAGGATTTCTATTGCTGATTCTAATAATTAGTAAAGCCATTTTTTGACAGTTGCAAATTATATTTTTAATCAACATACAACCTCACATTGATCTGCAAATTGCAAAAAACGTAAGTTTTTGTTTTATTTCGGTAGTTGTCCACTATGACGCTTTCGCCTTAAGCGAAGCTATAGCACTGTTTATGTCGATTCTTATTCATTGTCCTATAGCTTCACACGCTGCCAGCGCCAGCGCGGCAATTCTATGCTCTGTAATGTGAATAAAATGGATTACCGATTAAAAAAATATCAGCAAGCCGATAAGGAAGATGACAACCCAGGGTGCGCCGATCATACTAAAGTATCGCCTCTCATGGATACTTTTGACAATTTATTAACAATCAATCACACACAAACCCTCGCTTTTTGATTGATAACTTTATTTTCCTCGGGACGGGTGACATACATTACAATTAGGTATCAAATTCCAAAACATTCTCATTTGATTCCCATTCAACATGAGTGATTAGATAAATATGAACAAAAAAACGAGATTCCCGTCACGAAACGACGAAAAAAAACACATTTTGCTGATGTAAAACTCCGCAAACAGAAAAAAAGCCGTAAAAATTGTCAAAACAGGCGTCAGAACTTTAAATTACGGACAAAAAATGTTCGTTTGGAACATTTGTGTGGAATGACGTAATATCGTGTAAAATATGGGCACACGTGGCGTTGTGTGCGTGACGCCCCTTGTTCTGCTTTATTAGCTTTAGAAACGCTTCGGGCGTTATGTACTCCTAGTACCTCAGTTAAACAAATAGAACATTTTTTATATTTGTAGATTTTTTATTAGATTAATGTAATTAATTCACATTCTTTCTACATTTGAAAGGGTACGTTTTTCGCTCCAGCTATTTAAAGACCACCGAACTCCCTTCGCTCACGTGTTTTAGAGTAGACTAAGGAAATGAATCTCTTGGATGACATGGACAATTATTATCCGTTATATTTTTATTGTTACTGTGACTATTGAAACTATCAAATTACTTAGTACAGTCAACCGCATCATCAACATCAGTGGTAATATTTGCACATCGAAAATCGCATTTAGGCCTTATCCCCACTAGTCGGTACATCACCGGTGCGGGATCAGCATGATCGGCGTACTCTGTGTCGAAAGCTTACCGAGAACCTATGTTTCAATGAGTGTTTCCTAATTGGCTAGGTATAGGCGGAAGCGGGGTGGAATCGTTTTGGTTTACCGCGTCTTGGTAGAAACATCCAGTGCGGTACCCGCTCACGTCACGCGTTTTACAACATGCTAACATGCTCCGTATACTTGGTACCGAAAGCTTTCCGAGTGACTATATGTCAATGTATTAAGCGGTACTGCACAAATTATACCGAAAACATAAAGTCAGGTCCGTAAGTTAAAGCAATGCGGTATTGTTTCGGTATACAGAGCATACTATACCGAAACGATGTGCAGCTGATGGTACATACCCAAGTAGTAGGGCCAGTCTACAGTCACCTTTTGTTCTAGATACGTAAAGGCACTAAACAAAATGTACAATTAACTGACACTTTTACACATAATATTATGATATTCTGTTTTGAATTGTGAAGAGAGTAATTAAAATCAAGCATGTGAAAAATCCCGCTAGGTACTAAAATATCGTCACACCACAACTGGTGGAATTGAACTCAAAAACTTTAAATTACAAAAAAAAACTCGTGAAATATGTGGCACGTGTCGTACGGTGCGTGACAGCCCCTTTGTCCCGCTTTATTATAACATACACGGTTAATTGTCCCGACAACTGACGCACGTATGCCGCGGTTTTGTTTGTATTTTTAACTAGGTCTACCGAGAACCCTCAATGCCTGCCCTATTTCATATAAAGAAAGAAAGGAAGAGAAGAAAAGCAATCATAACATGGCATGACGTTTTATGTCAAAATAAATGAATGACAATATTTCTCAAATGCTGCGGCCCCATCTGCGTCTATCGTCACGAAGCTTCGCAAGGTGATACGATACACTCAGATGTGACCAACCATGATTGGTTATTGTCGCGATAGAACGGGCTGCGTAGCACTTATCGCCCGGGTGGCGGTACATAATAAACGTGCCGAAGCCGCTAATATGACGACCGCATTAGCGCGATAACTTTATAGCGAGCAAAACATACGAAGCTTCGGCACGCATTGCTTTAAGTTTCGTGCAGACCAGCGCGACGCGACAGCGCGACGCGACACCGGTTATTGTTATACCGTCAAGTTTTCTTAGAAATTGTATTGTCCGAGTCGCGTCGCGGCGTCGCGTCGCGCTGGTCTGCACGAAGCTTTATCACGATAGACGCAGATGCGGACGCAGCAAAAAAAATACATTATTGACTCATTTTCACAAAAGACGCTGTTTGATAAAGACGAAAACTGTGAAAAAAAAATACAAAAATGACGGATTGTCGCCCGTCACCTTTGGGTTTTAATAAATAGGCTCCTAGTGGTAGGATTGCACGTTCTAAGTACTAGATTGCTAAACGTGATTAAAATAATGATCACTCTTGCGTTTTGATTGTCTAACTTGTCAGACACCTTCTGATGCATGAGGTTGCAGATGGATGATGGATGGATGGTGGTTGTTGGTTGGTTGGTTAGTTGAGGTTGGTTATCCCCCGTGACCCCTGGCGTAGGTGAGTTGGAACACCGGGGTGGTTTTTAGTCAGTAAGAGTCTGACAGACCCCTCCGCCCGCCCCAGGGCGGAGGACATCCATGAGGATTTTCAACCATGGAAGATAAAAAAAAAAAATGTTGGTTGTGGTTGTTGGTTAGTGGGTTGAGGTTAGTTGGTTGAACTTGGCATGAACCAGTTTTATTACACCCGAGACTAACGATAAAGTAAATACTGTAATGAATACAATGAAAAATGGTATGAAATCTCAAAGACGCAGTGAGCAAACGTGAAGATGGATGCTCGTTCTTAATCTATTTAATGATACTTTTGCCTTGCAGTGGGATACATACAGCTGACCTTATTACCTATGGGTACCATACCTATATTTTACCTGAATATGTATTAAAACCCTGGGGTTTAATTACATATTCATGTGAAATGTATGTGTACATTGTATATAATACACAGATTACTGGTAATATTTTCACCTCATAAATTACGAAAAATTCCCAAGGAAAAAAAATTGTCGACGAAAAATCTGAGATGTAATTTCACCCGCCTTATATAACGGGCATGATCCTTTCACAATTGACACATGACGCGATGTGTGTAATTAAAACCGATTTTGTGTAATCAATCACCGGAGAGATCGACCGTGACCCGTCCTAATGACGTCACAGGCGACACAGCCTAGCAATTGGAATGAATTTCGTTTTGACAGGACAAGTGTGTTTGCTTAACCTCGTGATTGCTTTATTTATTTATATAAACTTTATTGTACTCCAGATAATATATCACATAAATAAAAAGTAATACACTATAAAATATACAATGGGCGGCCTTATCGCTTACTGCGATCTCTTCCAGGCAACCTTGGAACTTACTACTAGCAATTACGAGTACAACTATACTGGTGCAATTATTGGAGGAAGAGAATATCTTAAGATGGAAATTACAGATTTTACAATTGAAATTAAAGCGAAAATTACGCTTAGCAATTATTTTTTTGTATGTATTGATGGAAAAGATAAGCCACACGTATTCTTTACGTCAAATCTGGGTATTAAGTCATGAGGCAGCAGCTTCGGCTAACTGCTAAAAATAGTTACAACCATAATATTTAATACAATAGACGACGTATATTTAGTAACCTAATCCGCTTAACTGTTCTTAAAGAGTCATATAGAACCCTGTAAGAAATCGACACCTGTTTCACCTCTCAACGAGGCATCCTCAGGATGACGATTGGCTTGTTGCGAACTCGGACTCGACGTGTGGACACGTCAAGAGTCGAGCGCAGTGTGAGCCACACCGCCTGACAACCCCACTTATATAGAATTACTGCTCAGATTTACGATCCTAGCCAAGGTAGACCGAGCCATAATCTTATAAAAGTGGGGTTAGATAATTAAATGTATGTCGGCTATTGTATTTTATAATGGATTTCCGCAGTCACGCCTGATTCAATTAACTAACCATAATATTAGTAGGTATAAGTAGGTATTCTTGTTTTCCCGCACTTACATCGAACTACGATATTTAGGTAGGTAGGAGTAATTTGCTTCTTTTCCTTCTTCATTCACGTTCATATTATCCCGGGTTACTCGCGCACCTGTTTTGTGGACATTATGACCCTTCCGAAGGCCAGAGCCGTTAAAGGATTGTATATGTCTTTCTATGTAGCTCATGAGTGGACACACGCAAACATTAGCAGCTGCTGCAACATAAAGTCCTAGAATCTAGGACATCGTTATCGGAATGTATTTAATAAACATATGTACATTAGTACGAGTATTTATTCAACTTACAAATTACACTAGGTTCCAAATAAAATAACTAACTACATAAGTCAAAATATCAGCTTTTCCATCCAATTCAACGTGGCAACGCTGCCTGGCTTGTGGACACTTTTACCACTGACAGCGAAGCGGACGAATTTTTTGATGTCCCACGAGCGCTTCCCTTTATTTTTATTTATTTTTTCTTTTAGGTTCTTGTAGTTAATAATATATTTTAGTGTTACATTGTTTATTATATTGAAGATCTGTCCACAAACGTTGTATGTTAATACAATACATAATATACAAAACAAAAACGACACTTAGTGCGAATTTCACCAATGACACTGAACGCGATCAGCACATCTAAACCGAGTTCAAGAGCTGTCAGTGTCAATATTCCAAAGAAAATAATGACACTGACAGCTCTTAAACGCGGTTTATGTGCTGATCTCGTTCAGTCTTTTTGCTGAAATTCGCCCTTAAGCGTCAAAGTAGGTACCTACTTCTTTACTGAATTACTTTTGTAAATAAAAGCATTAACTTTTATTTATTCCCTTTCGATCCAATTTGATACACAATGACACCCGTCCCAAATACCTAGAAGACCATCCCGAAAATACCGCACTAAAATCTATACTGGCCCAAAGGAATACCTTTTCCAATTATCAAAAACTTAATTACCCGACCGTGAAGTGAACGCTACATACGTTTCAATTTGGCCTAACTGTTCGAAGTTAGGTATAACCGTAAAGTTTTATTGTTACTCGTTAGATCCTATTAAACGGTGCTATCGGGCTTGCAGTTTGAGTTTAGAAATTGTTACGGTTTAAAGGATATGTGCTGAGTTTTCGAATCGATAGCGGTCGTTTGTGGTTTTAAACGGTTGTTTAGAGTTGAAGAACAAGGTGTCAATGGGAAATTAGATTGTAATTTGTTACACTCTGTTTTCAAATTGAGAAGGCGTGTAAATTGATCCACTTTTTCCTATGCTGTCAAAGTCAAATAATTTATTTCAAATAAGCACATAAAAGGCACTTTTGAACGTCCAACATGTATGTACAGAAAAATATATTTAATTCTAGTTGGCCCTTCCAAAAGGTAGTATCGTATCGAGAAGAATGGGCAATAAACTCCAACATTACTCTTTAAAAATATTTTACAATATCGCACCCCCGGTGCGAGACTGTCACTTATGCAAAAATTGCAATAATGAGTTAAATATGTAATAACTTTCCTAAAGCAATACAATATTGAGTGGTCATTATAATTCAAAAGTAAGTTAAAAGTTGATGTTGTAGTAAAAGCTATTCATCTTGACTAAATCTTGAAATATAATTTTTTTTTTAATGTCAAAGTTTTAAACGCTTCTCCTGAAAAATTGCATTTTTGCATAAGTGACAGTCTCGCACCGGGGGTGCGATATCTTGTTTAAGTACATTAGATATATAATTATATATGTGAAGACGATGTTACATAGTATTGCTGTCAGTGGCATGTAAGATGAACATAAAAAGTTCATTTTCTGAAATGTGTTATTGCGACAAACTTGTATTTAAACCCGTAATCTTGTAGTCAGGAAGGGACCCCTAAACTTCCTCGCTACCTAATGCAATATGCACAGAAGTATACTGGCTCTTAAGTATGCTTGGACCCGTCACATTCAAGACCATTTTAGAATAAAATATTTCTTCAAATTAAGAACACAAACTCTCCATTTACTTAATCATCAAAAATTTAAGAGCTTAAAAAAATTAATTCTCTAATAAACGCCAAGCAAGCTGGCAAGAAACGGTAGCCGTTCCACTTAAACATTTAACTTGTGAAAAGTGGGTGAAAATGAGGCGCGACCTAATTTTCTGCATTTTCGGTTTACGCTAGTGAAATTTTCTAATGCACGGTTCGTATATCCGAAATGGAACCGTAAAACGTACAAAAAGTACACAAATGTCCGTAGTGGCAAAAGTTTTCTTATAAAACACATAAAATACATACGCTTTGAATACAGAACATTTTTTTAAGTCTGTAAACAAATCTGGAAGCCGATCCCAACATAGTTGGGAAGCCGGCAGATTGACTTAATATGATTATTACCGACATTTTGGATGCAGTGGTGACTGCCTCAGTCAATTCTATTAACACTATGACTCCTGCCCCGATCTTTTTAAGCGACTTCCAAAAAGAAGGAAGTTATTTGTTCGACGCGTATGTATGTTTCTTTTTTTTTTCGACCGATTTTAAAAATTATTTTTTTGTATGAAAGGGTATGCTCCCAAGTTGGCCCCATATAAATTTTATTAACTTTATTTTTATTTATTTATTTATAATTTATTTCTCAGTACATGGTACATTAAGATCTTAATATTAATAAAAGTTCACATATACTACCGTTACCGGTGTAGAAATATTAAAATTAAAGTACAATTAAAATTAAAATCCCCATTAATTATAAATTAGTTCTGAAATGAAATAGGTAATTTTTTATACAATGCCAATTACAATTACAATTTTTTTTCTTATATTATTTCTGAATTATATGTCAAAATATACCAATTATATAATGTCAAATGTCAATCATTAGTACACAAAAACACACAAAATATTTATAATGTCAAATTTATAATAAAAAAATTCGTTAACTGAATAGAAACAGTTTTCTAAAAGCCAGGCAAATATTGTTTTCCTGAATTTATTAATGGGCAACACTCTAATGGCTGGGGGTAAATTGTTAAATATTTTGATCGCCATGCAATTGCAATTCCTGCTATACAAATGTAGTCTCTGTCTAGGTGCAAGTAATTTATTTGGGCTTCTCTCATTAACTCTTTTGGAAATGCTTTCATACAATGGGAACATGTGCGAATACCTTTTTACAAATACACAAATTTCAAAAATGTAAAGACAAGGAAGTGGAAGAATTTTTAGTGCTTTATATAATGGCTTACAATGCTCCAAATATTCTGCCCCATAAACAGCTCTGACACATTTTTTGTGTGCTATGAATGCTCTGTTCACGTCTACCGAATTACCCCATATAACGAGGCCGTAACGTAGCACTGACGAAACATATAGCTTTGCTTGGATAGTTTTTGAGTAAGCTTCAATACTACGTATTTTTCTTTATTTTTCTACGTATTCGAATTTGTGTGGGGTAGGTACCACAGCTAAAAAGTGAAAAATAAAAACTTTTTTCACTTTGTAGTGTTTTTTTTTGGAAGACGGTTGTTTTTTTTTTTTAAGTTTTTTTTTATCTAGAACTCTTATTAATTTTCTCCAAAGCAAGGGTTTCCTAAGAAAGCGGAAAAACGGGCCCACAATAACGGCTTTCCAAATACAGGGCATTTTATGACGGCCCTTATAATAACGGAACCACTTACCAAAAATTTCAGTACGTTACAAATTGTATCCAAATTAAACTTAAAATGGTTACATAAATTCCCGATTGCCCGTGTTACGGTGATGAATAAATCAATAATTTTGTATTAAAATAGGGTTCACGCTTACACCTCTTCATATCATGCAAACGTTAAGAACGAAGACGTCTTTTAGATGGCAAACCTCATGAATAAACTGAGTGTCATAACTTGACGGCGAACATAATGTGAATTTACGATGCTTCCAATGTGTATTATCACATAAACCAGGCTGTTATGCCCGCCCCCCTGCTCCGTATGAGCACTTCCAACAATTTGGAGAACCAATCAATCTGTCGTCGAGTTTCTTAACACGTATAGATGAAATCGATTCCTGTGTTATTCTTTTGTTTATGTTTCTGCTATTTACTGAATTGCTCACTAACCAGAATAAATCCGCGAAATTTCGCGGGTATTCTGTTATTTTTTTTTTTTTTTTCATCTTTCTCTTTAGGTCGTGAGCTAACCGATTATCAAAAAATAAATGGCTTAGGTCTTGAAGGGGATGCGTGAAAATTGATTCGCTGTTACAATGAATATTGTAATAGAATTTTGTAGAAAGATGATTATTTATGTTATTGTTTGGTAAACAAACAGGTAGCTCAGCCCTCCTGATCCTGGATGGTCACCGTAGATTATTGTCAATATCTGCAATACTAGAGGCATTGCAACACGTTGCCATCTTTCAACATAATCAGCCTATAATGTTCCCACTGCTGGGACACAGGCCTCCTCTCTGTGAGACGGATTAGGGTCGTGAACCACCACGAGGGCCCAGTGCGGGTTGGTGAATGTCACATGTCTTCGAAGTTTTGGTTTTAGGACATGTTAGTTTCCTCACGATGTTTTCCTTCACCGTTTTGAGAGCAATGATGATGTTCAAAACTACGATTCGATTCGATTCGTAAGTCGTGACCGTTTCCACTGGGCACTTTATTGACATCTCATAGATAAGAAATAAAATTACTTATGTTCCTGTAATTATTTAACACAAACAGAAAAGTAGACATAGATATAAGTACGATGCCCTTATTAAATTAGCGTTTCTAAAACGCATTGCGACAGTAGTGACCCCATACAGACTAACGCATTCTTTAAGCTATCCGTCTTGTCTTTTCTTTTGAAGTGGTTGTTGCAAATGGCTGACATAAAGTGACATCGAGGCTATATTGCATCGATACAACTGCCACACATCTATAGATCCTATTATAAATTGAAGTCGCTTTCGTGTCTATCTGTGTGACCGCGTTATTCTTTTAAACTACGCAACGGATTTTAATGTAGTTTTTACCATAATTTAGAGTTTATTCTGGAAGGTTTATATGAATCATACATTAATATATAACTCACTAAAATCCTTACCTAGCCTTTTCCGGGGTCGAATTCCAGTCTAACCGGATGCAGCTGAATACCAGTATTTTACATGGAGCGACTGCCTATCTGACCTCCACAACCCAGTAACTGGGAAATACGATACCCCGAATTAGTAGAATTTCGGGCTTCTGACGACCCGTAACGACTGTCAAAGATCCACGACCAAGACCAACGGCTTAATATGCTTTCCGAGGCACGGAGGGGTCTCGGTATGTAAAGATAGTCAGTCACCCTTCCACGACCCTTACCCAGCAAGCGATGCTTAACCTGATGGATCGACCCATGCGGCTGTTATTACTCCACTTTTTAATATTTAACTTACTAACTTACTTTAATAAAGAAATCTCGATGTTTTGACAAGTCGCAAAAACCGTGCGAAGCAGGGGCGGGTGGCGGGTGGTACTATAGAGGTACCTATGAGGAACAGGGTGCAAAATTCACTTATCCTCCATAAAAAAGGGAGGATCCTGCGATCAGATGGGTGTCGTATCTGGTGGGCAACTGCCCAACGATTGATGTTCGAGTGTTATATATGCTAATCGTGGTAAACCCTGCTTGCGCGATGCAGGATTAGTGTGACGTCAGATCTTTGATGCGTTGTTCGCATGTGACGTTGTATATATAGATGCCGCTATAATCGACATAGCTAAAAGTAACCTTTATATTTTCACGTATCGTTGTCGATTTCCCCTGACACATTTTTGCGATCCCGCTGCATTTTGTATCGAATTTGTTACGCTAGTGAATCGATTTAAAAACAAAGGTAGAACGGTATCGATACTGTATTGCTTCTGACACGTTTTAGTGGAAGCACTCAACAACTTTTGTTATACCGTGATGCATTCACCGATCATTTTATTAAAAGTTATCGAATTATACAGGGATAGTTGTCTTTGTATGTAGTATAGGATCCGCAGAGGAACGTCGTGCACCCATCTCTTTAATGGATGAAAAGTATTTTAAATCAAATTTAGTACGTTATAAAATATATCGAGAGTGGGTTGGCTAAGAAAATCCTGGCCAGACTGTATCCAATCTGTCCAGCCTTTTACCAACTATATTGAGGTCAGCTTCCAGTCTAACCGGATGCAGCTGAATACTAGTATTTTACATGGAGCCACTGCCTATCTGGCCTCTACAACCCAGTAACTGGGTAATACGATGCCCCTTGTTAAGACTGGTGGTCAGAATTTCGGGTTTCTGACGACCCGTAACGACTGTCAAAGATCGACAAATGACAGCCGGGACCAACGCCTTAACGTGATTTCCGAGGCACGGAGGAGTATCGGTATGTTAAGATGGTCACCCATCCACAGACCAACCCCGGCAAGCGTAGCTTAACCTGATGGATTGACCCGTGCGGCTGTTATAACTTAGCCACGAGCTCCTCCTGGTCAGACTGTAATTAATAAAAAAGAAATTTTAAATATTGCAAGAAATACACCAATTTAAAGAACTTTTCAAGGATAACCTTTGATACCAACTCGACTTTAGCCAATCGTTAGTCAATTCAGAGTTAATGAGCTAAATAGGTGACTACTTGGTCAACTAAGTTTAGGAATGTTCCTAGTGGTCAATAGCCATAAGTGATATATCAATGGATAATGCTTTTTAAGAGAAACTTTTGTTACCAAAACGAATGAATCGTTAAACGCATAAGTGCAATTTTTGAAAAAAATACATTTATTTTATTTTATTTAGTCATAGTCTGGCCGGGATTTTCTTGCCAACCAACTCGTGATATTTTTTCTCTGTGGATCTTAGACCATAGGCTATGTTCCGAAATAGTGTGAAGTAGTTTTGTACGCCCACAGTTTGTTGGCAGTATTGTGTCCCTCGTCATAGGAAAGGCCTATTATTAGCACAAAATGGACCTTCCATTTGCCACATTGAATGGCTGAAGAAGCATTACGACGCAGTTCTTAGTTTATCATAATAATAGTAAAAGGTATGAGCGTCACAATATTTTACTAAGTGCGGTTTCACATCTAGACAGAAAGAAAGTAACTTTTGATTTAGAAAGTATGGAAATTTATAACATAACCGGTGTCGCGTCGCGCTGTCGCGTCGCGCTGGTCTGCACGAAGCTTAATTCGTGATCTAAAAAAAAAACCACTCTGTATGGAACTGTGGGCACATGTAGATACACAAATTAATACCTACCTACATTTCCACATATTCCTATAAATATGCATTAAGCTTCGTGCAGACTAGCGCGACGCGACAGCGCGACGCGACAGCGCGACGCGACACCGGTTAACTATCGCATTAGGACAACCTGCAAAGATAGATTTAAGAGCGTTTATACTGAAAGTCGACAACGTCGCAAATAGCTGTCAAATATTTCGCTGTTTTGATTACTTTGGCAACATTACTGTATGAAAATAACAAATATCTACTAACTAGTGAACTAGTTTATTATGTAATCATGATTTGCAATTATAACACTGAATTTGATGTTCTAACCGTTTTAGCATGGCTTACGATATTGCATAATTTTTTTGTAAAACGTTTGTTTTTATTTTTTATTAAAAAAACACTGTTTAAGAATCTTAAAATTCTCAAAAACGAAAAGAGATCGAAAAAATAAGAAAAAATATCTGGAGAATTTAAACGACTTCTAAAATGATACCATAGGATTATAATTTTAAGGGTAGATGTTTACCCCTTTCGGAAACACCTTTTTGGTGATTCCATGTTTGGTTCAAAATCTGGCCATTTGTCATATATTTTTAACTCCTCTGATTTTTAAGTGGCTTAATGAACTAAAGTAATTTTCAATGCGCCGGAAGGTCACGGGACCATGAGTTCTGTGGAATTTTTTATGTGGCGTTTTTATCGACGCCCAGGTAAACGTTAAAAAGTTACGTTTTGTTCTGGTCATAAAATCAAGCCACATGACCGAAAAATATTCCATCATTTTCTTAAATAATGAACCCGAAAATTTCCTTTTCCCTCAACACACAAAATTACTCTTTACCTTGCGTACAGTTTGACTTCACACCTTTGGCCCACAAACGGCGTCGTTTGCGAAGCGTTTACATAGAACGGTTTGGTTACATTAAAAGCAGATAATACCGCGTTCGAAATTATTATGTGAGCGATAAAGCAAGTGGCGCCATACGCGCGACACTGACATAACAATAAATGGATGACGTAAGTAGCGGTTTGAAAAGGTTTTGTTCTTGAAATATTTCAACTAGTTACTAGAATAAGAGGGCCTACGGACAAGTGCCAATAGCTTTCAAAGCGTTTAGTATTTCTATAACGACTTTCAACATAATAGGATTTTTTTTTTGTTTTTAGTCCATCATAAAGATTATTAAAAAATATTGGACACATATTTTTTCTTTTTTTACATAATCTAAAGATTACGGCAATACATTGAGTTAAAATGTGCCATGACGTCAAGAGTATGTAGATTTTATACTTACTTGGGACGTAGCGACCCCCACTCCCCAACTTAAAATGCGTTTTATCTAAGTAATTTGTTATTAATATGATAAAGCAAAAAATACGTGTCTAATATTTTTTTTATTATCTGACTGATGGTTTTTTACCCAGGTATAATCCCTATTGACGTAAGGTTTTCGATAGCTTACACATATGTCAATCCGATTTATTTTTAAGAAAAGAAAAAGAAAGACAATGCGTTTATTTGCGGTACACATGACGCAAAGAAAGAACAAAACACAAAAATAAACAATTTGGGGGAAAATATGCGTCACATCCACGCAAAACGGCCATCGCTCAGCTTAATGCTGCGACCCTATGCGAGACAGAGCCCCAACGCTGGTTTTCAGCGACAGCCGGCGTTGACGTGATAACGTCAACCGGTGCAGCATAAAGTGAAATAAGAAAATAAGACAAAAATAAAATGAATAAATACAATACTTAGTCCTAATTAAATGTTTATATAAAATATAATATTTAAAATGGTAACATTTCATACCGTCGGCGACTCACGTCACGCGCCGCGGTCTTAGTGCAGTCTGTGCGCGCAGCTGTCATAAAAACTATTTGTTTGACGTTTTGACATATTGGTTATGTAGTGGTTACGTAATAATAATTATAACATGGCGCATTAAGTAATTAGTGATATGATGCAATGCATAATATGTAAAAAACAAAGGACGCATTGGGTGATTGTGTAGCTATGGTTCTTATAAATAGTGTTTGTGAAAGTGTGTTTACTTTTCTATCATCGTTATCTGATCTGATTGTTGTCTAGAACGGCTTATAAGAGTAAGAACTAGCTGCGCCCCGCGATTTTACCCCCATAAGTCTCAATCCCGTGAGAATATCGGAATAAAAAGTATTCTATGTCACGTAACCCAGGTCACGATCTACTCATGGGCCGACGCATGGGCCGTTTAAGCGTGAAAACGTAACAAACAAACAAACGGACTTTCGCATTTATTTATTTATTTAACGGTTTATGTACACACATATAAACAGACAAGAAAAAAGGAACAGAAAAATACTTACAAAGGTGATGCATTTATAATAGTAGTTAGGATGCTAAACTTTTAAAAGCTTGATCCACAACAGTGCAACAGTGCTAGAGGTTCATATCATTCTATCCCTATCAGAATATCAGCGCTGCGGTATTTTTTTTAAAATATCGGAGTATTATGCTGAGTTATAAGCTTTTTCGGCCTCGCACGAGTCGCCATATACATATTTTGTTAGTTTTAAAATGCATCTTTTAATTTTTTTATTACCGGTTGTATTTCCTGTGCGTGTCCGAAATAAAATATTTTTCTTTCTTTTTTTCTTTCTTTCTTTCTTTTTTTCTTTCTTTCTTTCTTTAAAGACTACTTTGTACGACTGACGCCTTAGCAAGTGTGGATCTTGTCTATTTATTCACAGTATACAGTGCTTTTAGAGTACAAATCTAATTCTCTTTGTGAATTTAGTCTTTCTTGAAGATGTATATAAAGCAAACGAGCTTAGTAACAGTATGATTTTATCAATAAAAACAGTAGCATGCAACTTGTTATGTAGCAAATAGTTTGCCCAAAAGTGGTCTGCCCCTTTTTGGGCCCTACTTAATTACAATTTTGTTCAAAACTTTCTATCAACATCTGCGGTAACTGGTAACCATTCCAAGAATTATCAGCGAATATAAATTTCACCAGTCTAACACACACACTTTAAACTCACTTATTTATATCTAGATACCAATACATATTATAAAATAAATTCGCTTTTCGCGTTTATCTGTGTGTCCGCGTTGTTCTTCTAAACCACGCAACAGATTTTGATGAGGTCTTCACCATCGTTTAGAGAGTTTATTCCGAAAGGTTTATGAGTATAATACCTTAATATTAAAGTTACGTTTACCTAAGAAATATCGATGTTTTGTCAAGTCGTAAAAACCGTGCGAACCAGGAGCGGGTCGCTAGTACCTACATATTATAAATTAAAGTCACTTTTCGTGTCTGTCTGTGTGTTCGCGTTGTTCTTCTAAACTACGCAACGGATTTTGATGTGGTTTTCAAAATCATTTAGAGATATTATTCCGGAAGGTGTATAATACTTCAATGTTAAACTTATTTACAGTAATATTATAAAAAGAAAAGATTTGAATATTTGTATTTTTGTTTGTAATGAATTAACTCAAAAACTACTGGACCGATTTAACCATTCTTTCACCAGTAGAATGCTATATTGTCTCTGAGTAACATAGTCAAAACTTTAAAAAGATAACGCGCGGGCAAAGCCGCTGGCAGAAGCTGGTATTACATATAAGTAATCGTATGATATGGAAACTCCACTTTAATACAATATCTCTCAGAGTCTGGTCGGTATCGTAACACGATTATCTAAACTTAGGTTACGATGTTCTTGAACGCTTTCAATATTATTATTGTTGGTGTTTCAGAAGCTTTTAGATGTTAAGTGGTAGTTCGAGACTACAATAAGTTGTATTAGTGATTTATTTGGAGCACTAGTACATCATAGCTACCTACTTAGTTATTAACTTTCAATATTTTCAAAAATTCGGCAAAGAATCGGTCACATAAATGAATAATTGTGTTGACTCAGTCTTTAGACTTAATCTATTATTTACTTTTTCTTCAATTTTTTTTTTAGAAAGGAAGAAAAGTAAGAAAAAGTGTTTATTCTGCACAAACTAAACGCACATTACAAAAAAAAACAAAACAATACCACTTTATAGATTAGCCAAAAGCCTCTTATCCATTATTAACACAGACCACAACGTTCGTTTCGTTTTTTAACCACAACATGGTAGCTCTTGGGCTGCATCTCGCCTGATGGTAAGTGATGATCAGGCCGAAGGTGGAAGCGAGCTTCACCCGGAATCCTCAACCACAGAGGAACTGGCTGTCTTACCTCTAACTGTCGAAACACAACAATGCTGTTAACATAGTTGTTATGGCGACAGACTTGGATAAGATGGTGGCAGCTAACATGGCGGACTTAGAACATGCCCTACCATCAACCAAACCGAGCAGATTTTTTTTGCACCCACTGGCAATCGAACCCGGAACCTCTGATTCTGAGACAGGCGGTTATTTTTGAAGGTCGCGCGTATCTGGGCAGTACAGGAACGGTCGTTGGGGACAGCAAAAGAACTTTGCGGGTACAGCTATGGTGATGAAACACTACTACAAATATTGCAGTAAGTACTACAGTTTATTTTTTTTACCTGTCTAACAAAAAGCTTGTTTTAAGGACCTAAGTAATAACAGTTTCACGGGTCAATCTCCAATATTAAGCAACACTTGTTGAGGTCAGTCCGTGGATGGGTGACCATCCATTGACCACGACTGACTAGACAGGTCCACTCAAATCTGTGTGGTTTATTTCTCAAAAGACCATTTCAGACACTAATCTACATGGTCGTCATATGGCCTGACCAAGATGATGAGAGATGTCTGGACTTTAAAAGAGACTGTGACCTCTGAGTTTGTTTCGGCCTTTCTTCTCAGAGTAGTCAGACAGGAAACGCCAAACTCATCTAGCTAATTTTATGACATGTAAAAGTGAATCCAATATCCTATTTACAGAATAAGATATTTCATTTCATTTCATTTCATTACATACCGACACGCCTCCGTGCCTCAGAAAGTACGTTAAGCTGTTTGTCCCGGCCGTCTTATGTAAATCTTTGACAGTCGTTACGAGTAGCCATAAGCCCGAAAGTCTGGTAAACAGTCCTACCAAGGGTAACTGGGTAACTAGGTTGTGGAGGTCAGATAGGCAGTCGCTCCATGTAAAATACTAGTTAGACTGGAAACCAACCCCAACACAGTTAGGAAATGGCTCAGCTGATGAGAAAGCTTGTCCAAAGGAGCTAACGCTGGGATTACACGAAATGCAATGAGATTATAGACTAATAAGTAACATTGAGAACCAAATAAAAATACATTGGAAGCGAACCTTGTAACCCACGTTTACTCTGAATACAAGCTTTGTGTCGAACCCAACAAATCGCACTTAATGATGTGGTGGTCAACAAAAAATGGCTCTCTGTATGTAAGCGCCATTTTTCCACGAATTCCACAATTTCTCAACATGTCTGCATAATAAACAATTCGATGTTTCTTTGTTTATATCTTTACCTTCGTTTTATATTTATGTAGACCCAGTCTTAGAGCATGTCGACTTAGGTGATTTAAGATCTAAATACAGATCTTCATGTGCTTTTTGTACGTATGCTGTTTTTGGTTCTTGTATTCACGTAACCATATAACAATTGCCGATGATATTTCTTTAATAACTTCCTGTTCTCTCAACACATAAATGAAAATTTAAATAATATAATGTTAAGAAAGACCACAATTCAGATATCTATTTCTCAAAAACAAAAATTATGCAATTCAGGCCTTACCAAAAAAATCCCTTGGCTAAAAATTTTACGTTTGACGGTCTGACGGAGTATCAAATTGGGATGCGTAGATACTTTTACATTGTTAGGTTTAGACTTAGATATCCACATGACCTGGAAAGCGTACACACAAAAAATTAAATCTAAACTATCTCGTTTTATATATGCATTACGTGAGCGCAAAAAAACTTAAAAACTGCCCTATCCACTTACTATGCATATGCATACGCATGGCTTAAGTATGGTATTATTCTTTGGGGAAATAGTGTAAATAGCAAGAACTACAGAAAAAGTATATTAGGATAATAGTTTATATTGACAATGACGTAAGTTGTACACCGCATTTTAGCAAACTAGACATACTAACTTTGACATTTATTCATATTCTAGAAATTTTTAAATTCGTTAGACATTAACCACACTTCTACCTTAAAGTTGCCGACCAACCTCGCCGATATGCACTACGTTCACGGTTTGAACATACGATCGTAATACCACAATCTAAGCTAAAATTACACAGCACGAGCCCCCACGTAACCTCAAATAATTATATAATAAAATACTAATATTAATTAAATAAAAAATAAAAAAACAAACGACATAAAAATGAAACAAAATGAAAATATATTTATTAAACGGCTCAGAAAACTTCTGGTAGATAAATATTCCTAGTTCTATTCACTTATATTTTTTTTTATTATGACATTACATTGGGATGACTTCCACCATTTATTACATATATGACATTATTTATTTTAAATGATTTGAAATTTTATAATTCTTTTTATTTGACTTTTTGATATTATTTCAATCTGTGACAATATCCATTTAACTGTAAGTGAGTTGACATATACTTTTTGTTTTTTTTTAAATATTATATTTGACTTTTTATATTAATTTCATCTGTAACATTATTTATTTCTAATGAACTAATTTTTGAATAATTCAATTTTTTTAATAATTTCTATTTGTGTTATAGATTGTTACATTTAATTTGTGTGATTTTATTTATTTGAAATGAATTCATTCTTTCCAATGATTTCTAGATTTCGCCATAGGGTAAAAAGTTAAAATATCTCAAAAATGATTCTGAGGAAAGCTTCTCAATACAACACAGCCAACTAAAAGCAATAAAATTAGTAATGAACATAGCCTACTCGTAAATCGTAATTCTGTGTCAATCAACTTCAAAAGATTGACGTTTTAATGAAGTTGGCTGCAATCGTATTTAATCGTCGTGCAAACGACTCTTAGATCTTTAAATACGATAAATTTTCCACATTTTCATACCAGCAATTATTTTTAAATACACCTGGCTAATAAAACGTACAATTACGAATTAAAAATTAAATAAAAATGGTCCAATTACAGTGATATTGTGGCGCGGCGTGGTACTAATTCAATGTAAATCGCTGTGTAGCAATCACGCGCGATCAATAATTAAAATATTCAAGTCGACAGCATGACGCTCATGAATATTCACTTAATTACCGACTGTCACGAATAATTTGCAATGTGAACAACAGTTTTTCAGGAAATAGGAGTGTTGGAATGAATAACAAAACCTTCGAATGCTACAACCTCGAAAAATTGGTAATTGAGAGAAAAGAACCAGCTATTGTGAGCGCTTAGAGGACTGTAGATTTGTTGACCATATTCTATTTTATTAACTACCTGGTACTTGGTGAAAGCCCTACACTACACTGTCCTCCCATACCTATTAATACTGTTATTTGAAAATATTGTAAAAGCCAATTATTTTTATAAGAGAAGCCATGGAGTTTCTTGCCGGATCTTCTCCATAGGAAACGACCAATAATTGGAACCGTGCACCTAGATTCTGACGTTTCATAAGTGCCCATGTAGGTTTATGTGAAATAAAATATTTTATATATTTTTTAAATTTTGAATATCATTCGATAGTTACATCACTATAACGTTACAATATCACGCTTGTAATTTCATAAGTCTAAGCAGAAGTAAGTAAAGTAAATCACTTAAGAGTATTTGCGAGTTATGTTTACGTAGGAGGTTGTATGGTTGCTGAGGACCTAGCACGAACGCGCAATGTAATTATGTAACGTAAATACTAACGATTTTTAAATCTGCTATTGCCGACTATAATATTTGGTTAAAATTTTTGCGACAAGCCCGGGCGTGGCCGGCGGCTAAGTGAATATAATGTGTGAAACGATCGTTTTCAATCGTTGGAATTTACGTATCGTTTATTCCGCGAGTTCCAAGTGCCATGCCAAACATAATAATAATATATATTTATTTATCTCTCTCAAAAAGGTACAGTAGGTCATATTAACAAGTTATTGCAACAATCTATCCTTTGTGAGAGCTGGAGTCTGTACTGGGTTCAAGACCTGTGTCACAGATCTCCAGGCTCGCACCCTTAAAAGTATAATTATAATTGCACTTACGTACTACAAAACATTTAGTAGTGGCTCAAAGTATTGAGAGCAGACAAGATAAATACAAACAAAATGCATATAGTGAAAAAATAAAAAAATTGGTTACGGGCTCTTAAACCTAAAGCACACTATTATACTAGGCTTTGACAAATATTAATTTTATCGAGAGCAGCTAAAGCACTAGGAAGTGGTGAAGGGTGGGCGTTTTGGGGGACTGTCTTATGTAATTTTGACGTTCGAAAAGTGTTGATTCTCAGCCTAGTTTGAGTAAATGACTTCTGATTTTGATTTTGATCTCTAAAGTGTCGGACTTGGCCTTCGTTAAGAGGAAACACGGGTATTGACGTCATACAAACGTATTGCTGTTTTCTCCCTGGGTCATTAATGACACTAGAGCAAGTATTTTTACGATACAATCTATATCAACTACGACGGCCATGTTAGTTAGTATCTTTGGTTTCTTTTTCCATTTAGATTTATTCTAAAATTCATTTAAATACGCCAAAAAACGAATCATAGGGACATGGCAGTGGTTGATAGCCTGACTTATATTTAATAAAATATACATCATAATACACAAATTACACGATAATATACACACATATTACATACTAGCTGCGTCCCGCGGTTTCACCTGCACAAGTCTCAATCCCGGGGGAACATCGGGATAAAAAGTATCCTATGTGTTAATCCAGGTTATAAACTATCTGTGTGCCAAAATTCATCCAAATCCGTTAAGTAGTTTTTGCGTGAAAGAGTAACAAACATCCATCCATCCATACATCCATCCATCCTCACAAACTTTCGCGTTTATAATATTAGTAGGAAGTAGGATAAATACGAAAGTGAGTTTGTTGTTAGTTTGTTTCGCTTTCACGCTAAAAACGCTGAACAGATTTGGATGAAACTTTGCACATGGGTAGACCATGAAATCTGTCTGGGTTAGAATATAGGAAATCTTTTCATTCCGATACTCCCACGGGATTGGGACTTATGCGTGTAAAACCGCAGGGCGCAGCTAGTACATTATATCGAAAAATATTTGCTCTAGTTTGACCAGATATCTCTCTGGTCAAACTAGAGCAAATATAAAGGAATACGTTTTTATTGAATGAACGTCAACCACCACATGACTGCGTTTCCTCTTACCGTGTGATCCTTCTATAAATAAAAGGAACTAATAAGAACGCACAGCCAAAGGAGGGACTGACAAAGAGGCTTGATAGGACTTCCGATCTGAAGGACTAAAGACCATCCTGGTTCCTGATATAAGACTACCTGTCAGGAACAAACGCCTTTGTAATATTAAGCTATTGACGCAGATTACACTGAGATTAAAGTGGAGGTTTATTCCTTGTAATATTAACGAGATATTTAGCTTTCAAATGGAACTGTGAATAATTTAGGTGTCGATACGAAATATTTGTTAGTCAAACTTACTTGTAGTACTAAGTCACCTATACTCTACTAAAACGTTATTCAAATCAACTAAAAGGTACTCATATGCTATGTTATGACGATCAATAAGATCTGTCAGATTCTTACATATCGGCTTACAAAAGGCTATTTTGGTTGTCTGTTACCCACACATTTACTCGATTGTGTTTTGTCTCACGTGAAGATCGTTACAATCGAAATCTGTAGGCACTTTAAACGAATTATGCAAATAAATGATCTCTTAAAGTGTCTTCACTGTATTTCACACACCTATTTATTTTTATTTTTTATTATATTTATTTAATTCTGTATCTATCCGTGACATCACTAGCGGGCCCTATCAGAATACCAGCGCTGCGACATTTTTATTTTTTTTAATGTCGTGGCATCATGCTGAGATAGGAGCCATTTGACCTCGTACGGGACTTCTATTCTTTAAATTTTAATGTTACTTTGTTTTTTATTTATGTTTAGTGTGTTTTTAGTTTAATGTGTGATTTCCTGTGCGAGTCTCAATAGATACTTTTTCTTTCTTTCTTTCTTTCTTTCTTTCTTTCTTTCTTTTTTTCTTTCTTTCTTTCTTTCTTTCTTTCTTTCTTTCTTTCTTACAGTGTACGAACGCAAAAGGAGTATGTAAGGGTCGTAGTAGGTGGCGTTCTGTAGTTTCTGCATACCTTCATGGAAAGATGGCGTGAGTTTATGAATGTATGTATGTGTCTACAATATCAAACATGTATAAATTTCAAGACCACAATTCAGTAGGTACCGAATTTCAACTGATACGTGTATTTGTATTTTTACATTATAAGAGCGTTTATCCTATCAGTTGGCAACGTCGCAAAGAGCTGTCAAATATTTTGCTGTTTTGATTAATTTGGCAATATTACTGTATGGAAATAAGAAATGTAGCTAGCAAGCCAACTAGAGTATTAATAATGAATCAAAATTATGTAGAAATTTAATGTATTTTTTATTAGTTGCTAGTTCTTTTAGATAAAGAGAAGTTGGCTCGCAAAAACAGCCTAAAAAACGGCTACCGCTGTGTTTCGCACGGGAACGCGCCTTAAATGTCAGTTCTAAGAAAATCATAATTATGTCTAAATTAAAGAACATGTAAGGTATTTCCTTTACAAAAAACGTATATTCGTGAATATTCAGAGTTACTTAACACTACATTCCTATGATGTTTCTATAAAGAAACAAATTTGACAAAAGGTAAATAAGGTGAGATACCTACATAAATATGTATTCCTTAGGCGATGCCGTAGCTACCCTTACGTGCCCTAATGAAATATTTATATCCTAGCCATACCTACGCGTGGCGGCAAAGAGCTTAGTGTCACTATCGTAAATACTATGTTTATTTTGTACTAGGAAACTATAATGATTTTAGGCGGTTATGTGGGCGTCGTGCGAGACGTTTTGTTAGCGATCGAGCTCAAAGTCAAAGCGTTTAGTTGGACTATTTTTTTTTAGTTTGGATATAATTAACAGGTGCCCCAGTGTGTATTAGAGACACTATTGGATTTCCAAATGTTTTATCTTTAGTCAGCACAGTTGACATACGACAACGTTATCTTTTGTTTTAAGACAATCTAAAATTGATCTTCTTGGTGGTGTTTTGTTTGAAATTAAGTATCATTTGAATGAAAAAAAAACGAATTACTAACTAATATAAAAGGGTAGGTAGGCCTACGTACCTACCTACCTATGCAGTTATTTAGGAAATCGTTGCACTTTCACTAAGAAACACTGTTTACTTGGTAAATAATTTATTGTTTCATTAGTGCGGACCAGAAACTTCAAATTCCTTTGTGAAGCGATCCTATTACCGTCACTATTATACTATTAACCAGGCACAACTTAATACATCAAATAGTACCAGCTTTCAATAAACCAGTTTCCATCATCCTCCGTCTAGGAACTGCCAAACAAACACCTCGTCCCGTCAACTCCAGCCGTGCCGGCCGTCCAATATTTTCTTTATATTGTCCCCCTAGCCGGCCGTATTACAATATCTTTGTCCAACTTCACTACCGGTCGGCTGCATTCATGTCGCGTCTATTTGACGTCCAACCTAACAGGTGGTTACACCTGTCGAAATTTTCCAGATATTACACATTGGAACTTTAATAAAAACGTACAGGATTCTTGGGTGACTTTGCTTCTTTAACAATTTTCTTCGACGTGAATGGTTCGGGTTATAAGTTTGGAGGAATTTTATGGCCTTTGACGTGTTGCTTGAGTAATTTTCGTAGAAATAGTTGTTGGTAGAAACTGGAGACACTGCGTTAAAGAAAAGTTACTGGTTAAAATAATGGGGTGATCTTCTATAGTAAACGGTACAATAGGATTCTGACAACCACACTATGATAAACGAGAAAGAAGGTGTTTCTATTCAAGCTTTCCTATATATATAATTTAACTAACAAAACAATTTTGATGTCTATTTCCTAAAAAAAACAGATATCGTCACAAAAACTCCAATATTTTACATACTCGAGAGACTCGGGAGCAACTACATTTTTTACATTACGCATCACCTGAAGCTAATATAGCCCACTTGCGTATTCAAAATACGTTCCATACAAATATTTAATTACTATAATATTCGGGCGTACCCAAAGACCAATTTTCAAAACATTTTCCTTTTTGCGTGAAACTTAATTCCCTAGCCCCATGGGCATCATAAGTATTTTCCTCAGTTGAAATACGTAACATTTTAACCAAATCCATTAGGTGTGTGAAACGTTCAGACTTGTGGCTTGAACCACTTTTGTGACCGCTATCCTCTGGGATATACGTATAGACAATTTATTTTTGGTGAGGACACTCAACTTTTTATGGGATGCTTCGAGAACCAATAAAATGACGATTATGATGGTATTCAAAAATACTTAAAATGTGACCTTCTTTAACCTCGCCACTGCCATGGCTATTTAATTATTCAATTCATGTCAAATATTAAAATAATACTATGTGATAGCGTTAACAGAACTACAAGAAATTAAATTAAAAGTCTGCCAAAATGCAATAGAAAGGAATATTTGGGTATCAAAAGAAGGAATAGAGTGATACTAGAAGAAATTAAAAAACAAAATTTAAAAATACAGACATTGCCTACAAACAGTTAAAATGGCGATGGACTAAGTAAGTAACAGAATGCTATCCAAGAGATAGCAAAAGAAATAGAAGCAGACAAATCAAAAGATGGGAAGATGACTTCAAGAAAATAGCTGAACCGCTATGGACCCGTTTAGCAAGAGACAGGAATACTTGGAAATTTTAGAGGAGGCCTTTGTTGACAGACAAGCTGTTCCACACAAACATACAGTTGCCGATAAATTAAGTATATTAGTAAGTAGGCATTTATTTATTCTAAGAAGGAAACAGCAATAAAGACTATTTTATTGTTATTTATTTCTTTTATTTATATTTATGTAATAGCTAACTTGAACTACGTTTAATTACTTTTTCAAAGCTAAGGCCCGCTTGCACCACAAATAATTAAATACATAAAATAACTTAGCATTATGCCTGTAATCCCCAAAGAGATTGGTTTTCAAATTCTAATTCAAATCTTTATTGCATGTCACATGTGTTTACAGTAAATATAAATTGAATTGTTTCCATTAAAAAATCTAATAAAATTACAATAAATAATATCACATTTAAAGGACTGTGGGCAAAATACCTACTAATGAAATCTGACTAAAGGCTCGTCCAGACCAGCGCGACGCGACGGCGCGACGCGACATGAACAATACAATTTCTAAGAAAACTTCACGATATAACAATAACCGGTGTCGCGTCGCTCTAGTCTGTACGAAGCTTAAATATGACTTTATGTGTGTTATTATTGCGTTTTATTGTGTATTGTTTATTATATGTATGTACTTTATTTTTATTTTATTCCTGAAATGTATTGTACTGTGTAAACTTGATAAGTGTTGACTCAATATGTTAATTTATAAACTCAACATCAAACCGTCATTGTGCTTTGCAGTGCCCTGACAGGGTTCATGTACAAAAACCGACAGTAATAAATTGTTAAATGTATGACGTGCATGAAAGCAAATAAAATATTTAAAAAAAATACACCAACCTAGCTCCAAACTACTGCCACAGTTAAAACCACTGTAGTTTTGAAGACATTACTTCTTCCTTTACTCAGGCCGAGGCGCATCAAAATCTGTCCCCAGGGTTATTTAGTTCCGACAATGGTAGGTTAGGTTAGTCAAAATACACCGGTTAGACTAGAACCCGACCACAACATAGTTGGGAAAAGGATAGATAGTATAAGTTTAATGTAATCATTTCTAAAGCCCCATTTACACGGTGCAAGTTCAAGAATTGCAAGCAAGTGTTGCATGTAAGTGTTTACACGCGTGCGATTTCCAATGGCTTACTATTATTGCATGCATTTTTTACCTCGTCTAAACACAGAGTTGCACGTCCTTGTACAATTGACTCAAGTATTACCCGTATTTGCGCTGCAAAATATTTCATTCAATTTTATTGAATGTCTTCTCAAGATATTTTTTAACTTGTTTCGTTCGTTTCTGCACTCATGTTTGAAAAATAGAACATTTTCATGCCAGAATTTATGCCGATTTGATTGTACGTGCGATTTTATTGTACGTGCTCGTTACACCTATACCAGCAGTGCTATTCTGTAACCATCTCACCGTGAAAACATAGGTGAGAACATAGGAGCTGTCATTCCACAGGGATTGACACTATTGACAGCTCACTTCAACCAAGTTTTCACGGTGAGATGTTTACAGAATAGCATGGCAGTTATGAACGACAACTAACTTGCCCGTAACCAACAACAAATTGCACGTGTTGTTTAGACGATGCCAGTCAATTGTTGCTTCAATTTAATGGTTTGCAGGCAAAAAACTTGGACCGTGTAAATAAGGCTTTTATGACTGAAAATGTCACATAATACTTTTATCCGAATACCTTTGAAGAGACACTGAAACGAACTCAAACTCTCTTTTTAAGCCCTGTTGAAATTTTCAGTAGTCTGATTTGAAACTGTTTTAAATGTGGTCATTGTTTTTAACCTAAACTAAAGTCTAGAGACAGATACACAACTTTCTATATTGTTGAAGGTGTTAAAGGTCGACCCTTTTACGGGCAATTGTACAGAGCCCTAGGCGTTTTTATCCGCGTAGGTATTATCCATCCAAATGAAGTTAGGTAAGTACCCTGACAACAGTTTGTTTTGTTTAAAATGTTTTTCGATTTTACACAATTCATTTGTTTTTGTTTTAATTGTTACCAATGGCTATATTCCCAAATAAAATGAATAGCCCGCAGAACTTGTCAAAAATTATTTAACATTTATAATTTCTTTGATAGATTCAATCACATTTTTTTACTAGGCATCTCAACTTCAAGACGTATAAAAAGTCCAACCTATTAATTTAACCAAGGAACACGGGTCTATGAATTACAACTTCTACACTGATGAGACTAAATACATAATGTTCATCCAATTTCCCGTAACACTCACTATCGACATTAAATCTACCACATTCCCCTCTAATTAACCTATATTTCCCTCCCCCTCTCGTTCCCCTACTTGAAGATAAGAAACTAATTACCCCCTTCAAATTAACAGGAAAACTAGTTAGATTTAAACTAGCTGTTACGTTAGCGAGTTGCAGACGTGCGACATTTCATGACGACGACTGTTGCCGATGGTCGTCGCCTGTACTCAGCGATTGCGTAATTATCGTCGCCGACAGTCGTCGTATGTCGGAAGTGATCGTCAGCATACATCAGCTACGGTTGTCCGTCTATAAACTTTTTTAAAGCCTAGCGACCATTTATTTTCGATTCGAATATTGGAAATAATTGCTAGGTTTAAAAAAACATAACACTTGAGTTTAAAAAAAAAAACAAGTTCGTCCGCTGTCCCAGTGTGTCTGCTGTCACAAAGTCCCAGGGTGGCAACTGTCGCTGATGCGCGACGTGCCAATGATAGTTGAGTAGGCGACGGTGGTTGGTGAGAGACGAAGATCGTCGGCAACTGTCGCTGACGACGACATGAAATGTCGCTCGTCTGCAAGCTTACGTGGGTAAAAGTTCAGGCGCCCTAATTAGGAACAGTTTATTGACAGCACTCTTACATACTAGGATTTAATTAACCTTCCTAGGTTTACGTTAAATTAGTGGCTGTGGAACTTTTTTGAATTAGTACGTACGTAACTTTTTACTGAAAATGTATATGGGTGTAAAGAAATTTTAATGTGCGTTGGTTTGTTTTGTTACTACGATCTATGCTCTACTTTGTATAAGACCATGATATTCTACCATTCTGTTAATAATTATGTGTCGTGATGGCCCAGTGGTTAAGGACTCGCCTCTCCTGTACGAGATTGTGGGTTCAAATCCGGGCAAGTAACAATGTGACTTTTTCAATTCATATCTACTTTCTGAGTTTATCATAGACATTACTTACATCGGTGAAGAAAAATATCGTGAGGAAACCTGGACTTCTAGTTAATATAAGTCTGAAATCACCAACCCGTCTTAAGCAAGCGTGGTGATCAATGCTCGTGCCTTCTCTGTATGAGAAGAGGCCTTTGCCCTGCAGTGGGACAGTAACAGGCTGGTATTATTATTATTAATTATAAGAACAAAGAACCCTCCTGTTCAATTTGAAAAAACTACTAATAGGTGCAAAATATTTATTGAAATTGTTTTACCTTATTATGACACAAGTTCATTAAGAGCAGCCAACCCGTCATACTTTTCATACAAATTTATTTATGTATTTATTTGCTAACATGTAAAACACTGGTAAGTAGGCATGCATTAAAATTTCATGACACAGTATTAAGACATGCAGCCTGTAAGGGCATTGCAAATGTTTCATATCAAATGATTAAATTACATAATATAATATTGATTCTAATCATTACAATACATTACATTTTAATAAACATTGGTTATTTAATTATTACATTTTATTTCAAATAAATCATTATTATTCAAACGCTCGTACGTATGTAATTATGGCGTCGTAAAACATCTTTCTTTAAATTTTTAAATTAATCTTTATCTTAGAAAGAAAGACAGAAAATACGTTTATTTGCGGTACACATGACGCAAAGAAAGAACAAAACACAAAAATAGACAATTTGGGGGAAAATATGCGTCACATCCACCATCACACAGCAAAACGGCCATCGCTCAGCATAATGCTGCGAACCTATGCGAGACAGAGCCCCAACGCTGGTTTTCAGCGACAGCCGGCGTTGACGTGATGACGTCAACCGGTGCAGCATATATTGAAATAACAAAATCAAATCAATCAAATCTTGTGCACTATATCTAGGTTCCTATGATAGAGAAAAATTAAAAAATTGAGAAACTAATTCAGTATAAGCCTCGAAAATCTTTTTTTTTTCCACCTACTTAACTTGAACTTTGGCCGGTCATTAAACTCATAATTTGTTAAAGCAAAGAAAACATCTCCATAGAAACCTCGCACATGTAATAAAGACTCTAAATGACAAACATTTATTTCACAAACTTGTAAGGTTTACTCAAAAACACGTATTTCCTGATACATTTTTACACACTATTTTTCGTACAATGTTATCGCGTTCTCACTTGTTTGTAAGCAGTTCTCACTTCCGCTCGATGAAACAACAAGCTTTTCGACCATTTTCGCGTTGACGATAGAAGGACCGGGAAGGGCGGCCCTTCCCGGTCCTCGAATCCCGGTCACTTAATCGAATGATTCCCGGAAAAGAGTAAGACAGTACGTTTTAAAAGATAATATTAAGAATTCTCTCTTTTTCCCGTATTAATAAATAATTTAGTTTTTATTACTCTACTTGCAGCCTGTCAAAAGTAAAAAAAAACAAACTATTCCCAAGAAATTATTTCCTAGAATTTTGAGGTAAATAAAAAAAGTTGTGACTTACGGGAATCGCTGTCAAGACTATCGACCTCACTCAATTACTAGGAAAACTTTTATTAACTTTTCTTATACGATAATTTGACAGTAAACGTACAATAAGGACAGTTTACTTCTTCATGAGGCGTTCAAAAAAGTTTTATACTAATCACTAGCGACACGCTTCACATAGTTTTTACGACTTGAAAAAATCTGTGAGATTCCTTTCTTATTAAATTGTATGTATTATAAATATTTTATGTCTCGCTCGTGCTCGTGGCCAAGTAATAACTGCCGCACGGGTCGATCCATCAGGTTAAGCTACGCTTGCCGGGGTTGGTCTGTAGATGGGTGATCATCTTTATATACCGAGACTCCTCCGTGCCTCGGAAAGCGCGTTAAACCGTTGGTCCCGGCTGTCATTCGTGGATCTTTGACAGCCGTTACTGTTCGTCAGAAACCCGAAAGTCTGACAATCAGTCTTACCAAGGGGTATCGCATTACCCAGTTACTGGGTTGTGGAGGTCAGATAGGTCGGTTAGACTGGAAGTCGACCCCAATATAATTAGGAAAAGGCTAGGCAGATTGATACATATTTTATGTGTGTGTATAAAATATGTATAATATATAATTTTATCGTGTATGAGTGATTTTTATATCAATTTTATGTTTTAATTTTATTTAATGTAATGGACTTTGTCTGTAAATAAATGAATTAATTAATAAAACTCCCGGAATAAATTCTCTAAACGATGGTGAAAACTGCATTCAAATCGTTGCGTAGTTTAGAAGATCAACGCAGTCACACAGACAGACACAAAAAGTAACTTCAATTTATAATAATGTCTATAGTTAGATATGGCGTAGCGCTACGACGCTACGAAGGCTACGAGTGCGTAGGCCGAGCGTAGACTTGCTACGATCTTGGAGATTTTTAGATCCGCCTCGGATTACCCTTAGTAAACTCTATTATCCCTTCATAACAAATCCCTTTATATACAAAAGGTAACCATTTTCAGTTTAAAATTAAACTATAAATATTTAATTTCGTATTAACACTTTCATTTCATTTCATTCCAAGACTCCAATAGTAAAGTTGTATAATAAATTCATAATATAAATGGAATAAAATTAAACTCACTTCTTTGAATTCCAAAGTTCTTATAGTAAACAAGTCTAGTTAATAAAAATGTGATATAAATAATTAAATGACGAAAACTTGCTGACCTTTAATTGCAAGTTTTCTGTGTCAGCCTGTTCATCTAGATTAAGGGCTGATTTCAAAAATGAAACTGAACACGATCAGCATTTCTAAAACGCGTTCAAGAGCTGTCAGTGTCAAAATTGTACATTGACAGCTCTTGAACGCGTTTAGATGTGTTGAACGCGTTCAATTTCATTGGTAAAATCCGCACTTAGTTGTTTATTCGTTTTCACGTAACTGGCGCCTAAAAAACCCCCGAGACAAACATTTCCTCATTTCTCTTTCCTACTTCATCACCAGACCTTGATCACATATCTATCTATAAGAATAGGTTATACACCATTCCAATGAGCCCAAACTCGATACCTGTGCTGTAAGTTGGTAAGGGAGTTGGGTATCCTTCGAGTTACTATGTTCTTCTGATATCATTGAAGTAACAGAATACCTAATTTCAAATCGATCAGAGCTGTGGAAGGTGCTCACATCAGTTTTAATCTTCAAACGGCTTAATCGATTTTCTTGAATCATATCTAAGGAACTCTTGATCAAGTCACCTTTCAAACAAAAAAAACAAAACCACAATCGGTTCAGCCGTTTAGGAGCTACGATAGCGCAGACAGACACACAGATATACACGTTAAACTTATAACACTCCTGTTTCTGTCGAGGTTTAAAGAGAAACGAGGGATGAACTCTGTGAAAGATGATATGGCTAGAAAGGGGAAAAGAAAAATGCTGGACATAGGCCTCCCCAAGCACCCCCACTTCGACCGGTTCTGTGCTTCTCACATCCAGCGGATTCCTGCGGCAAGTCATCGGTCCGCCTTCTGACGCTACGTTTTCCTGTGCGCGGACATCACTGCAGAACCTTTCGGTCCCATCGGCCATCTGTTCTGCGCTCATGTATATGAACACTTAAATACAGCACCATGCAGGAATAATTCCTAGTATATAATTGAAAATAATCTACCTCCCTATTAGATGTATTTTACCTTAATTTCTATCTACAGCTACGTATAAAAGTTAGCATATAGCAACATAACTAGCGCCCCGCAGCGCTGCGGCTTGATTATTTATTATACCGAACATCATTCGGCACCGGGCCCATTTGTTTTAATGACCTATTTTACCCAAATAACTATAACGCACGCATATACTGTGTACCCTACACATGAAACGAGGAATTTTTAATTTCATTTTGTACAGGTCTAATGCGTGTTGGTCGATTTTTGGAGCTTTCTTTGTTGTGTTAAAGTATTTGTGGTTGTACTGAAATGGTGGTCTTACTAAGGGATATCATATTAATGCTAATATTCTTTATTTATCGGACAACAGTCATCCATTGTGTTAGTAAGCAATACAAAATAACTTATTTCTAGTGTTAGTAGCTGAGATACATTATAAAAGACAGAGTAAATAATAGAATTGTAAAAAGGGCATCCCCAGATTAATGTTCTGTGATTGTCCTTTTCACAAAACTTTTAATAATCGGAGAGTTAATACTTTCCGCCATAGTTTTATATTACCCAGTAACGTGGCTGTAGAGGTCAAATAAGCAGTCGCTCCATCTAAAATACTGGTTGGATATTCAGCTGCATCGGGTTAGAGTGGAAGCGGTCGGCTTCCACTCTAACATTTCTCACTCTAGCACTTATATTTTCTGTGACAAATAAACCTATTTTTCTTTCTTTATTTACTTCCTTTGTGGCTTATTAAAAAAATGAAAACCTAGCTATTAATGTAGACTATAACGAAATATAAAGCACTGTTTTTTGGCAAAAAGTATTATTATTATGAATATTAAAAAACACGGTCAAAGTATTACTATCGGAATAAACGAGCAAGCATCAGTCAAATTGGACCAGTTCCACTTTGGAAACATTTACATTTAATATTTACACGTATATTAAGTTGAAAGCTTCGTTGTGTAGTAGCAGGCATGTAAGTAAAAAGGATAATGAAATATTAGTCAATCAGAGCAAAATTCAAACAAAATGCAAACCTAATTCCCTATACTAACATTTTCCTGATATTTATTTCATAACGGTCCTCCTACAAGAAGACTCTGAGCCCTTTGTACCCACACATTTTTCTTGACCCGTGTGAAGACACGGTCGTCAGTGTTGTATGGATCACTATAAGTAAAAGCGTGTTGACAGACACGTTTTTCTATGGCGCGGTTTATACGCCGTGTGTAGGCACGGTCGTCAGTGTTGTATGGATCACAATGGAAACTTGTTGACAGAGACGTTTTTTCTACGGCGCGGCTTATATGCCCTGTGTAGGCACGGTCATCAGTGTTGTATGGATCACTATGGAAGCTTGTTGAGAGACACGTTTTTCTATGGCGTGGTTTATACGCCGTACCGTAATGAAACCGTGCCGTGTACAAAGGCCCTTATAAAACCAGACAGTTATGTCATATTTCAGTTTGAATAATTAATTAATTATGGTGGCCATTTATAATTATAAAGCCAAATCAAACAGAAATAACGCCCTAATTACAAGATAATTATACGATATGCTGCAATAATTAAACAATTATTTCTGTGACAGGTGACGATTTTATATCATAATTTGATGCCGGTCATATTCGTTCCGTACCTGCCTATTATAAATAAATTAATCAGTCTGTCACTGTTCCCCTGAAAGAATATTTAAGTCTTCACGCACTGAGCAGGTAGTTCTAAAAAATACTGAATATTACAAATAACCTTCGGAAATATTTAATCCTTTATTTGTTAATATAATGAAACTTTTTTTTTTTCTTTTGTTTGGGAAATTATCAATTAACTTCTTCCAGACTCTTACTGACTGAAATGAAATGAAATTGTTTATTCTGTAAATAGGATATCGGAATCACTTTTACACGTCATATAAAAACATATTAAAAATAAGCTAGATGAGGTGTGTTTCCTATCTGACTACTCTGAGAAGAAAGGCCGAAACAAACTCAGAGGACGCAGTCTCTTTTCAAGTCCAGACATAATCTTGGTCTGGTCAAACCATATCAGGACTATGTAGATTAGTGTCTGAAATGGTCTTTAGAGCTTAAACCCACCCGTGTTCCTTCAGTTGCCTGTATGTTGCCAGGGGCCACGGTATCCCTTTCGGACTTGCCCGCGACCCCGGTAGGAATATAATTAACCTTAAAAGAGAGTATTTCTTATCCGTATTTTTTTGTAACCTACAACTTATAAATAAATAAAAATTCTTTCCTTGTTTACTTTAATTTTTTTTAATATCTTTTTCTTTTTAATAATTATATAAAAACCTTTTCTTTTTCATTGTTTTTTTTTATTTATAATATAAAAAAGCACATTAGAACAGAATACTCTTTATTATGTACACCATACGAATTACAGACATAAATGTAGAAATTTTACATACCTAGGACATCTTAAACTTAATTTCACTGTCGCAAACTAGGAATTCCTCTTGATTCTAAAGTGGTTTTATCAAGAAAAATTTCATATACAGACAGCTAAACAACTATTATTTATTTATTACACATCCCTCTAACCGAAATACAGCAACAGAAGTAAATAAGCGAAAACTTTTCCCGGACTATTCCCTCCACAAAGAGTACCACCACCACTCAAAGTATCAAAGTTTAAAATCAGACTTTCCTTTGATTACTGCTCTCTTGGTACATTAAAATCGCTTGCTCGTGCCAAATACAAAATGTAGGTAAGTATTTAAATAATACCATGATGGTTTTAATATCTAATTATAAAGTGAACCAGTTGCTGCTATTGTTGGCAATAGGCCATTCGTAATTTTCATATTTATAAATTATATACGCAATGGAAAACATTGGCCTTACTCTATGGTTCTCTGGTGAACCTAATTACGTTAATTTACTTGTTACGTAGGTATCGTACTAAATAGAGCAATCTAACTTGGAACTGTCGTACTTGTAACTACGTATCGGTATCTACCTTAGGACGGAAGGAAAAACGGTAATAAAAAGCTTGAAATTAATGAAACCGTCATTTTAGGTTTGACCGACATTCATATGTCAAGTTTGAACTACAATCTGCATTTTCAAAACAAGATAACAACATAGGTCCGTTAGAATTTTATTTAAATACTAAATTAATAACAAACAAAAACACTTCAATTTGATACTTAATATCTACTTTCCCAGTCTAAGTCTGAACAAAAACAAACGCCAGTTAAAAAAACCTGGATCCATAATTTATTCTTGACGAATAATTCTATTAATTTCGTCCATAATTTCATTATCATCTTGACGGGGGAGCGCACTTTAAAAAATTCAAAAATATAATTTTCTTTTTAATTTGCAATCGTTCATAACCAATTACGAACTAAACAAAGACACTGGATTCTTTAATCAAGTCTAAAGCGCGGGAATACAAACAGATGGTTGTCTAGTCTAGTCTATGATTTTCTTTACATTGTTGTATCAAAATGAAAATAATTGGAAACTACAATAGCATTTTTTCAAATGTCAATGCTTATTACGGTGTTATTAATATCAACTAAGGATTATTTTAAATTGGACAAAATCTTATTATAAGTAACGTCTTTTCAAAAGTCACAGTGCACTCACGAAACTTCTTTTTGTAGAGGACACCGCGTCACTAACAAAAGTTATATAAATATGAAGAATTTTAAAACCCGTAAAGCCCGCGGACACCTCAGATTATTTTTCATTTTACAAACCACTTCTTAATTTATTTACGTTTGATGTTAGCAATTATGCCAAAACAAGCAATATAAATTGCTCATCAAAATTTACAATAGTAATGTCATCAAAACAGAGTTAAGAGTGGAACATTACCCGAGCAATGAACACAACAATATCTGTTGCAACAATGTTATAATCCCGTATACAATGTAATATTACAATTTGACATTTGTATACAGAATGATATACATTGAGTGAAACTTGACTTCCAGCCAAGATTTTTTAGTAATTACTGAAATGGTTAATGGCAATTTTCTAAACCTTTATTACTGGTGGATTCAAAATAACAGGGATAAAAATAACCTTTACGAAGCTGAAAGTAAGTGACCACCCGTTATTATGATATTTTTTGTGAACAGGACCATACCTGGGAGCCTTCTGGTTACGAAGATTTTGAAGGTCAAAGTTCCAACTTTTTCAAACGTTATTTTACGAAAACAAATGATAGAGCTTAAATTTAAAAACTCCCACGATCCCTGTACCGTTGCATGCAACCTTTATGCATAAAGTTTTGCGTGCATTATAAATATTAGAAAAATAAAAGTGTTTCCATGCAAATATTGCACGAAGTTACTTAGTTTGACAGAATGCGTAGGTGACGGCTTTGTGAAGGGTGTTTTTACACCCTGTATATGTTTTTGTAGGTATGAAAAAAACCATACCGTCGAAATGTAACTGAAGTCTACACCTCTGTCGCCCCTCCGGGAACACAGACGCGATGTTAAGAAAACGGTGATTGCTATGGGAGGTCCCATTGTACCGCCCTTTTATTGCAGTTTGGTGTCCCCTTTATACTAGGTGTGCAGTAAAAGTATCTGTAGTATCTACATAAAGATATACAGTAGCAGCGTCAGCCATCGCCTTTCAACAACGATAGTTTTTTTAAGTTTAAAAAAGACTTTACGTTCTTACTAAACTATCTCCCGTGTGAACATTTATAAAAGTATGCCAAACTTATTTTAACTTAAAAAATATGTTTTGGTCCGCGAAGCTTATTTTTTTTTTGGTCAGCGAACATCCTTAAATTAAATATTTTATATAAAAGGTTTAGTATAATTTTATTTTTATTCAATGTAAATTGTATTTGAAAATGTATATGGGTATTCTAATATGAGTCTGTGTTACTCGAATTAAATAATTTTAATAAAATATATGGTATTTTTGTAAAGTCAAAACATTTCCTGATGATTTAGATGAATTCACTATAAAATGCATACTATACATAGAGGGACTAAACGGATTAGATACACTGTTAAGTACATACGCACGATGGAGAATTTTCATAAAATCAATATTAGTATCTTATTGTTCTTCGCAGATGTTTATTTTATTGAACACTTTACTATGATGAAAATAACGTTTGTTTCATTACAATTACGTAGTATTTTGAAAATAATGATGCTCTTAACTGAATGATGAAAATGTTTTGGTATTTATTTATCAGTGCGCAATGACCCTTGTCTCTGTTATCTTACACTTCTTAATAATAAATGGGTAATATCGAAAAGATTACGAATACAACATCCATTTACAAAGGCTGATGATTAAAAACATATGGCTCATATTAACAACGTTAATTTCATTTAAAACGTAATTTATTTTACACCTGAATTTTCGCTTCCAAAGAGTCAAATGCTCGTTAAGAAATTAACAACACATTATCCAATTAACGAACTCGAATTCAAACAACACTTAAATTACACTTAATATCTAAGTTCAAGATAACTTAACACATACTTGTCCAAATTACCCGACTTCACCTTCGAACGAGACCACAAATTCATTAACAAAGCTTTAAAACCACAAACTTATTTTATTACTTTCAAAAGAAGAACAAGAAATAAAAGACGATCACTTTCTCAAAATCACAGAAGGTGAAATCGGGGGACGAACAAAAAAAATATTATTGAAAAAAAAAAATACTATACCGATATCGTAACTAGTGGTGGAACACAACGCGTAACACAAGGTTATCGGTAAACGCGACCGTCGGCCGACGCGGTGTGATACGAACTGAGCTTTTGTGTGCACGGAAGAAAGTTGACGACGTACCGATAAGGATGGCTTATTAATGGATGTGGTATGAGCGTGGTGAAGGTGCTTTTTCAACTGCCCTATTTACTATCCCTTTATCTAATAAAGGCGACACAGACATAATATAACTATGAGAGCAAAAGATGTTTGTTCTTAAAGATGCAATCTTGAGTATAATTCTCGTAGCAAAATCGGCTCCAAGGGAGATACAAGGAAAAAAGTCGCTTAAATAAAAAAAATCTGCGTAAAAGCCCAGTTTCAAGCAGAATTTTTGAAGGAAATATTTTTTGTATTTTTGGTTACATATGTATCTGCTGGCGCTGACAATCCGCCAGCTAAGTGAAATAATCAACATCTAACTAGATGGTGAGTTGTAGAGAAACACAATAATATACAAATTCCTTATTGTTAATTAGAGAATACCAATTACCTGTTTTATACTGACGACAGCTTGTAGCTAAGTAACAACAGCCACATGGGTCAATCCATTAGGTTAAGCTACGCTTTTCGGGGTTGGTCCATGGATCGGTGACCATCTTTACATACCAAGATTCCTCCGTGCCTCGGAAAGCACGTTAAGCCGTTGGTCCCGGCTGTCATTCGTAGATCTTTGACAGTTGTTACGAGTCGTCAGAAGCCCGAAAGTCTGACAACCAGTCTTACCAAGGGGTATCGTAGTACCCAGTTACTCGATTGTGGAGGTCAGATAGGCAGTCGCTCCATGTAAAATACTGGTATTCAGGTTAGACTGGAAGCTAACCCCAGCTGACAAAAGGCTAGGCAGAATTTGAATACTGACGCCAGCAGTGACACATTTTTTATTTTTTGAGACTTTTCAGTCTCTTTCTCTTCTTGCCAAACAAACTTCTACATCTATGTTAAATATCAACGGTATGAATGTATCGTATTGCGGTAACCGAGCGGCTACTTCGCGTATTACCTGAGTTCTCATTACGGGCGATATCGACTTCATTCATAATAGCCACACCGTAAAACTTCTTCACTAAACCTTTTATATTTTCATCGTGGATTTTCTTACTCCATTTTCTTGGCTAATCGAAGTTGTATTGGAGTAAGACTTTATTTACCTAGGTAAATAAACCAGATAATCCAGAAGGTATCTGAGTAAGGTAATTCTGGATTATGTGGCTTATTGAAGTTTATAACTGCTTATTAATCACTTGTTATTGATTGTCAAACAGATTAATTACTGTTCTAAAAAAAGCACAGTGGTTCCTTTAATCGTTTTAGTGGAATTCATTACGAAGTTTACGTTTATCAATATTATATTACTGATCTCTCAAAACTTATTGACCTTATAAGGATGGACACTTAAAAAAAAAATGAACTCCTAAAAACTTTTGCGCTTCTAATGACGCACCCTTTTTTTAATAATTGAACTTCTTTTTAAATGTCTGACTTTTTCTCACATTTGGTTGCAGTAGCTAAGCAAGGATACCCCGATCAATCAGGTTAGGTTAGATTAGAACTGTGACCGACAGGCGAACGCTACATAAGTTAGTCGCAGATAATAGCTATTTAGTAATTTTACCGCCCCAAAATAGGAATTATTAGAGGTTCACAAAAAGAAGTGCATTCATTATATTAGAGTGTTCAATAATTATTATTTTTATGAAAGCAAAATGGTAATTATTTGAGGTTCGTTAATCGTTTTAGTGGACATTGTTACGAAGTTAACATTTATTAATTTGTGTACTTCTATTCGCAACAGTTACTTCTCGTTGAAAGAAAGTTAATAATACGAGTATGTTTTAAATATTTGGCTTAATGAAATAGAATAACGTGTATTGTTGTTGTAGGTGGTTAAGGTTGCACTAGTCGACGGCTCGAACTCATTGGTGGGCGTTGCTAATATGCATGCTTTTTAGTTTTTTTGTTTATTTTGTATTTATTTTTATTTATTTCGTTAAATAGACAATGATTGATAACGAAAACGAGCGCGTAAAATGCCATAAACAGACTTTTTGGCGTATAGATATATTATTATGAAAAAACTGCTGAATGTATTTATTCAAAATAAATTTATTTAAATACTTAAATAAATTATCTATTCGGTACGACAATAATTTTTCCATTTTCGTACTCTGGGAGTTATTTATTTACGCCTAAAGATGAGTTAAAATTTGTGTTGAAATATGGAAGTTTCGACGGTCATAACATTCAAACGAGACTAGTAGATATGATTTTTAATGTACACTGTCAAACAGTGAAGTAAACTCCATACGAAGTATAGTATAGAAGAATGACTGACTAGGGTAAGCTTAACAAATAACGTTGGTCAAAATTTAAAAAGTATCCCTACAATATTTCTATATGGTGTCCAATAATAAAACAATCAATAAAAATAATATTCTAACATGGATACTGGATTTAAAAAAAACAGAAAACAGATCGGTATTATTGTTGAATGTCGATTTTCTCGGCAATATGCTGAAACTATTCAAATCAAACCGAATGATTTATTAGTTTGCATTTACATTTATTTACATTTACTATTCAACGAGGATTACTAACGCATTACTGAGCTTTGCTAAAAAATAAAATCTTTTCACCGAAATAAATATTAGGCGATCAAAAAAAGAAGGTTAAACCATTTCCCCAGACCACCTCATGCATTAACTTATCTCCAACTAAAACCCAAATGAAATTATATCCATCGAACGAATAGTTCATTCAATCGTTCGATGTGGTTACAGCGGCCAGTTCAAGTGATACCTGAAGCATTCATTATGCTCGATATTCCGTTCATTCAATCCTACTTATACGGGGGAACCCAATTAATGAGTTGCCTTTAACTTTATATGGAAGAAAAATATTGGATGTTTAGTTTACTTCTCATATCCGCCGACTAAATGAGTTTGGTCAAATGCCTTCGGGTATTCATAACATTTTACGTACTTCCTAGTAAGTAATTTAATTTCATCATTGTTTTTCTACCTTATTGCGGTTTTGTTTTTTCTTCTTTTATTTCCTAATCAAACGAGGCAATTTGGTAATTTTTAGGGTTCCGTACCCGAAGGGTGCCAAACAGAATCCTATTACTAAGCCTCCACTGTAGCGGACTGTATCTCATGAACCATAATAGGTAGACAATTGAAATGTTCACAGATTGTGTATTGTGCCACTATAACAATAAATAAATACAAATGAAATAAAGTTAAAAATTAAAGGGCCCGTACAAGAAACATGTTTTTTTTCCGGTATTTTAGCTATATATTGTACGTCAAAGTCAAACAATTTATTTCAACTAGGCACATAAGAGGCACTTTTGAACGTCAATTTTACACAAAATAGAATTGAGAATCAATTCTATTTTGTGTAAAATTGACGTCCGCAAGTCGCCCCTTCCAAAAGGTAGTTCTTGTATGGAGTAGAATGGGCAAGAAACTCCACCGTTACTCTTTTAAAATGTTTTTACAATATTTTGTATACATTAATTATATAATTACATATATGTGAAGACGATGCATCTAGAATAAGATTACCCACGATAGGTGGTACGGAACCCATTCGTGTGTGAGTTCGACTCGCACTTGGCCGGTTTTACTTTTTCATTTTTCCTATATACATATATGAAACCCGTAGGCATATTATTTCGGCGCCCCATACAGAGCACCTGTTTAGATTAATTTCTACGCGAAAATATATTTTTTTCATTTTTAAATTGGCGTTTTTTATAATGCCATTACATTCACTTGGGGTATGGGTAATTCATTTTAAGTAAATACATGGGTAATTGGATATTACTGTATTACAAAATATTGTCTACAAACAATACATATTTTGAGTTATCTACGTGCTACGCACCTGAAAGTAGACTGGGCACCGAACTATGGGTTTCTGCCCTGAAGCCCAATAGCCATATACGTGCGCCAATGGAAAGAGCTTTTTAAGGAGAACTTTTGCTACAAACGCAACTTTTGCCAATTGTTAGTCAGTCGGGAGTTAATGAACTAAATAGGTGACAACTTGGGCACCGGAGTTAAAGAATTCTTGGTGCCCAATGGCCATAAGATATACATCAACGGTAAGAGCTTTCAAGGAGAACCTTTGCTGCAAACACAGCTTTCGCCAATTGTAAGTCAGTTCGGAGTAAATGGCCTAAATAGGTGACAACTTGGGTACTGAACTATGAAACAAAAAACATGCTAAACTTGCTATGCAATATAGTATAATATTAATTATCCTCAACCAGCTGCGCCCCATGGTTTCTCCCGCATAAGTCTCGATCCCGTAAAAATGTCGAGATAAAAGGTATCCTATGTCCTTCTTTAGGTAATGGTCTACCCATGTGCCAAATTTCATGCAAATTCGTTCAGCCGTTTTAGCGTGAAAGCGTAACAAACAAATAAACAAACAAACTCACGTTCGCATTTATAATATTAGTTAGGATAAAATAATATATAATTAGGATTAGGATGTCATCATCATAATATGAGCTGGACGATAATATATCGACTGCTGGAAAAAGGTCTTCCGGTATCTAAATGTTCTAGGCTGATGGCATCCCAACAACCGTTTGTTCGCATTCAATATCTAATCACGATATCAAATACTCAGTTAGAAATTCAGGGTCAAATGAAACTAGCTGACGAAACTTCACAGACGTGGTAGATACCGATATCTATACATGATAAAACATTAAAACAGATTTTCTAAACTCATGACTTTAAGTAACTATACTATACCCGAACCGGTTTAGCGTAGAATAGCGATTGTTGACCCCTATTAGATGACCAAAATTTTCTAGCATTCCTTATTTCAAAAACTGAAATAAAGTCCGTGAACAATAACAACAATCAATAACTATCGTGATCTTCAAAATGTTCCAATAACGAAAAACCATACATAGTTTATTGTTTGGGTGCCTACGGAGAGATATTACGGAAAGGGCAATGACCGCTATTGCCATGCTAAAGCGATTCGGGTATACCCGTGACCTTTGACCCTGTAATCAACTGTTTAGTAAATATTTTTCTTTGGTTTTATCTTGTTTAGACACCCATCACGTGTCTGACGTTTTGATTTGACCATGTATATTTATGTTGATAGAGTAATCCGACACAATCATCTCGACCAAAAACCAAGAAAATCTCTTCATGAAGTACTTTAATCCCTAAAGTCTTCGACATAGTCGAGCTACTCGTAACTCGTTTATCTTTTATAACAGTTAACCACTCGTAGTGTTGTTACAAGCAACGGTTTATGACTCGCGAAACTTCACTGAGGCTACCGAACTACTGTACAAAGTGACAACTACAAAATTATATTTAGTTTAAGCTTACAGAAAGTTACTGAGTGGAAATAATAGGTAAATAATTTGCCATTTCAAACAAATAAATCCACAAGGGTAATAAAGTATCTTGTCAAGAAAATGTAATTTACCTGCCACAAAGATTAACGCCCTTGGGTAGCACCAAAGGAAGTTGAAGGAACTCCACCTGGTCTTCGTCAGTGAGAGTCTGACAGACTATACATATACAGACGTTATAAAAGTAAGTAAGTAAATTATTTTAATTTTATTTGATTTGGATGTTTGAGGTTTATTTTATTGTGTTACTTGCTTTTGCCCGCGACTCCGCCCGCATGGATGTTGGAACAGATCCCACGGGAACGTACTACCGGGATTTCATACCTAATAGCCGAAGAAAAGGTCATTGACTCCTACCGCTGCGCCCGTGTTGCCGTCAACCATAATTACTTTGTTTCGTATAATTTTGAATCTGTAATATTTTTTAAACTATCAATTTAAATGATATGATGCCAAGGCATATTTTAATCAAAATTGAATGCCCAATTTAAATAACATATTTTATTGGATAAGGATTATTATTATCCGGTTAAAATAGTTTCGGAAATAACAATGATGTTTTTATCAATTTCTGAAAGATAAAAATGGTTATTGTGGGTCATCCTTAGAAGATAGACATATGCCATCACGGACATTTTTATTGAACTTTTTAAGTCCTGTAGAACTTTTACAATGCTGTAGAACATACATATTATTTATCTCTCACGATTTATGCGGCGCACGCCAGTAAAGCTCCCCCAGTCGGCATGTTTTTTTCCGACATATTCAAGAATAATCGTCATATTTCAGCCAATTTAAACAAAACCTTAATTAATTATACAGTAAAACCTACACTTTATTTTATTTTTTCATTGGTCACAACCTTTTGAAAATCCGTTCGGTAATTTTTGAGTTTATCGCGTTCAGACAGACATACTGACGCGGCGGGGGACTTTGTTTTATAATATGTAAGGATAAGGATATAAGGATAAGGATGTAAGGATAAGGATAAGGATAAGGATGTAAGGATATGTATAAGGATTGAAGGATGAAAAGCTTTGTGCAGACTAGTGCGACGCGACAGCGCGACGCGACACCGGTTATTGTTATACCGTCAAGTTTTCTTAGAAATTGTATTGTTTGAGTCGCGTCGCGCCGTCGTGTCGCGCTGCTGTGTACGAGCCTTAAGGAGGTGTGATTATATATATAAACAAGACAATGTTTATGTTCTTTTTCCAGAATTAGCTTACCTACTGACAGGTTATATGAATTTATATAATTGTTTATTTTAATTTAATTTTAATTTATTGTTGACATAATCTACTCATTACAATGTTTTTTTTTAATGAGTTGTATTGCAATATTTAACTAGTGACCTCGAATTGATCATATTATTTATTGTTTTTAGTAATTAACTGTTTATTTATTTTACCTCGATGGTCCTAGTTTATCATTTATAACTTCCAGTTACAGCTTTATGTAAGTGGGCACGCCCTTTATGCCTGGAGGCTTTTATTAAGATGTTAAGTTTTGTTTACGTTTAGTTTTTATTTCTGCCCGAGTATAGTTCTCGATGATTTTTTTTGTTATATTGGCGTGTGCTAGCTAACATATGGATAATAATTTAAATTAGGTTAATTATGTTGAATACTATTATATAGAAACATTTTTTTTTTCTTTCTTTCTGAACAGACAGCTGTGCTGCTGGGGTGATAGTTGCGCCACTTCTTCTTCCCAGCTAACGCACTAGGAAGTGGTGAAGGGTGGGCGTTTTGGAGGACTGTCTTATGTAATTTTGACGAGCGAAAAGTGCTGATTCTCAACCTAGTTTAAATAAATGACTTTTGAATTTTGAAAAAAAAAACTTTCTGTTTTAACTATAATTTAATGTGATGTTATTATCGACTTTGTCTGAAAAATAAATGAACTAATTAAAAGACAATACCGGGTTCGGTTACCTGGTCAGGCAAAGTGTTATTGGGTGTTACCATCTGGAATTTCCTAGTAGCAGCTCGGAGTCTGGATTTGTGCCCGGTTGATGGCAATCGGCTCGCGCATGGGACTTAAGCATAACTGGGGAAATGTTGGTGTACCAACATTTCTGCCTGAACCTTCGGAAATTAGGAAGAAAGAAAGAAAAATATTTTTTTTGAGACACGCACAGGAAATACAAACAGTAATAAAAATTAAAATGGAGCATCTAAAACTAACAAAATGTTTCTAACAAATGAAAAGGATGAAGAGACTAAATAACGACCTGTGCGAGGCCAAAAAGGCTCCCTATCTCAGCTTAAGCTGCGATATTTAAAAAATAAATACCGCAGCGCTGGTATTCTGATGGATAGATAGATAAATCGTTTATTTGGTGCACACAAAAGACAGCACAAAATACAAAAACACGATTAAATAATAACTAAATACATGAATCTATAAGGTGCCAATATACAAAAAAATCAAATAAAGAAGAAAATAAAGACATTGATGACTATTGGCTAAGACACTTTAAAATAGTGAAACATACAAAGTGCGGTGTGCGTCCCAAGGTTGCACCAAATGGGAGTCCAACTCAGCATGTGTCAGGCAAATATACCTGACGCTGATATTCCGCTGGATCCCTGCAGTGACATACGGACGTCGAGTAGATGAGATAATAAATAAGAGAATTATTGGTGTTGTGAAAAGTGAAATGTACAGAATGAAGTTACGTAAGTATAGGTACCCGCAATTTAAATAATGATATATTTAATGATAACAGTAAAGTTTAGCATTTGGAAACGTTCTTGATAGGGCCCGGCGCGATTACAGGCGTGATGTTGTTATGTTATGTAAATGCCAATACGCAATAGGATCAGTTCGTGATGAGTCAGTTTGCTTTTCAAGCCCAATGATGCTTTGAAATTCTCGTTCAAACTTCTTTGTTGCGGATTCTGGTCAACACCAATTCAACACTGTAGGTACCTAGTTGCATTACTTTGTTGCTACGTATTCACATTCCTATAGCATTTCCATAGATAGTCTATCGCAATGTTAAAGGCATTTAGGCATTTTTTTTATTTTTCATTCCTCAATTTTTCGTAATTGCCACTAATTGGCGTTTTACCACTGTTGGTCTCTCCATCACCCAAAGGTCGACTGGTAGAAAATTCCTATGGCATTAAGTCCGCCTCTGTACATTTTTGTGCTTCAAGTATTCTCTATGTTTATTATTCTAGCGTATGGCACTAGTGGGTGGCAGCTGAAAATCAGCGTCAGGTGGTTCACTTTGTGTTGTCATCTGACATTATGCTGAGCTGAGGCCCTTTTGGCATTATAAAAATTTGATTTCTGTTTTTATAGTTTTAAGATGTATTTTATTTTTTATAATGCCAATAAACGCATTTTTCTTTCTTTCTTTCTTTCTATTAAATAAATAAATAAATGTGAATAAGTACCTAACGAGTTCGACTCGATTTCTATAGACAAAAAGAAATAAAAAATACACCCTTCTTCCAAAAAAAACACTACATAGTGAAAAATAACTTTAATTTCGAAAGGTTTTGTATTTTCGTTTTTTGCCACCGACTTCTGAAATTTAAATTAATTTCACTTTGTAGTGCTTTTTTTGGAAGTCAGTTGTTTTTTTTTTGTAAATAGTTTTTAGTTGTGATACCTACCCCACAGAATATCGAATACCTGCTATGTAAATAACAGTGTCAGGAAGTTAGTATTACAGCATCCACATAGACTAAGTGCGAAAAATACGTATTGTTGAAGCTAACTCAAAAACTACCCACACAAAGATAATAAAAAATTATGGAACCACCGCGCAAGTTTCTTCTACCAAATGAAAAAAGAATTATTAAAATCGGTCTGCAATTTACGAAAATATCGATGGACATATATTTAAAAAAAAACATTCACACTAGCATAGAACTTTCTCCTTTTTGGAAGTTGGTTAAAAATAGGACAACAGCATAGCACGAAGTACCTACGTGTTTAGATGCTTCTAAAACCACTGCATGACATTCTCCCAATAAGTTTTTGCAGCTTACGTCGAATGCAAATAAGCGTCGCTTTTTGCCATATCCCAAAAGTAATGATTCATTGACCAACCCAATTTCAAGACAATGAATACAAGTAATATTTACCTACACCCAAATAAATAAAGAGCACATAAATCCACCCATTAACTCACAAAACACATACGAACCGCCTGTTCCATTGAAATCGTTTAACAATTTCCTAATTGATATACAACTCTCGTGTAATATGAATCGCGTACAACAAAGCCACAATCAACGAAACGTACATTATAGGAATTTGTTTTAAAATAAAGCTGAATTCGCTTTTGTTCACCAACTAGTTCGTTTCCATATTTCATTGAGCCGTGAAGCTCCATATTGAATTTATGCTGGCTGCAACTAAAAGCAATTACGTGCGAACTCATTTCGATGTAATGATTTTAATTAAAATAGACTAAATTATTGGAAATCAATGGGAGGTATTGGGTTAACGCAAAGATAAAAAGCCACAGTGGTGAACGCTGATTGGTTAATGGTTATGCAACTCGCTTCACACCTCACTACGTGTAGCTATGCGTGTGTGAAACTTGATAAATTTTGTGGTCTTGTTTTTGTTTGATTGGAAACTGTTTAATTTAATAATGCACTGATCAAATGAATTATACACCACTTTTGTATTTGTTTTGTTTTGAATAACAAAACTATGCAATTGAAATTAAACAAATTCATTTGATAATTGACTGTGTATGAACATTTAATTGATAAAATTATCATTTATCTCCATCCTCATTATGTTTTTTTACGAATGAAACTAAATCCTACGTTATCCACGTAGAGGGATACATTCTCAGGAGAATAGACACAAAAAATATCATAGCAGACCTCTTTAGTTGCAAAAACATCATATTCAAGTAAAAACCGATAAAACGATAAAAGACACTTCGTTTTTCTTCGTAACAATTTTCACTTTAGACCCTCTCCTAGTTCTGTTCAATAAATATTGGTAACCTAATAACGCTAGCGTACAATAATAAAATTGTGGAAAGTATTCTCTTCCTACTTCGCCTTCGTTCCCAGTAAAAGAACTCATATTAGTTACGTAGATAATTTTCATTTGAAAGGTTAAATGATAGATACAATATCTGTAAGTAGGTTAATTCAAACTCTTTAACATGTCCATAATATTTTAAAAACAGAATGCGGTCTGTTGGGTTGGCCAGGCGGATGAAAAGTGGTTTCTCGTCTTTAGGACGAGAAAAAGTCGGGTGTGCATTTAATTTTGCGCCACCACGGGCCACACCTTAAAAACGTATAACACCATGTTTTCGACTGCCTGTCTGACCTCCACAACCCAGTAACTGGGTAATACGATAGCCCTTGGTCAGACAGGTGTCAGACTTTCAGGCTTCTAACGACTCGTAACGACTGTCAAAGATCCACGAATAACAGCTGGGACCAATGGCTTACCGTGCTTTCCGAGGCACGGAGGAGTCACCCATCCACGGACCAAACCCGGCAAGCGAAGCTTGACCTGATGGATCGACCCATGCGGCTGTTATTACTTAACCTTTTTAAATATAAATATAAAAATATAACCACGAGCTGTTAATATTAAACTATTAATATTTTAAATATTACAGTATAGAATTAAGCACGCCAGCGCCACCAGTCGTGCGTAGACTTATCTTGCGCGCACGGTACCCAGTATATGCATATTTTTGGGGTAGATTAACATTGCCTTTGAGGTTGTCAACCTATAATGACTCGTGAATAATTAAAACAATGGATTTATGGACCCATCCATCATTGAACACGTCAAATCTGATTGTAAACTTGTATTTGCATTATTTATTAAACACTCATTTATCATTGTAATGTGTAGGTAATTGGGTAATTAGGTTCACGCGAGATTTGATTGTGTGTATTAGTATTGTATTGGTTTAAAGACTCTTTCATATAGTGCTAAGAAGTGCGACTGCTGGACTAAGGGCTCCGGCAAAAGTTCCTTCGTCTTCCAGCAAAAGAAAATGATTAACTTCTTCATTAGAACATTTTCAGTTGCCGCCCAGAGCCTGTGTTAATCAAACTCAAACTCAAAGCATTTATTTCAAATAAACTAATTACAAGCACTTTTCGGTCAGTCAGAAAGATGAAGCTAGATGCCCATTCCAAAGCGGAACGGGCAAGGAACTCCACGGATACTATTTTAAATCAAAATATTGTGATAGTGTGATTGATCCCATCCCATCCCATCCCTTCAGCAAGTATGCTCTCGTTTAACAAGTCAATTCTGACGTCGAGCAAAAACAATGAAATAAAATGAATACCCAAAATGTGCCAATAATGGAGTCAACAAGCCCAAAACCCTCCAAAACCCTGAAAGTAAATTTCTTAGAAAATTTTCTAATAGGTCACGTGCGATAACGAAAGACCTTAACCACTGATCATAGAAATAATGTAGATACGTTACTACTCGTATAAACTATTGCAAGTTCATAATGGGTTTGTTATTTTTTTATTTAACTGTTTATATACCGACAAGAAGAAAGGAACAGAAAAATACGTACAAATGTGATGCTTATTTCTAAAGAAATCTGCTGAGCCTACGGATAGATAAAAAGTAAAACTATTCACGTATTTAGATAAAGTAACGTAAAAAAGTTTATCGTCACAATAAATGAGAGCATTCACAAGAATTTGGGACATAGATACTGTATCTATTTACTTTTGCCTTAAGTATTGAAGCTGGTTACCCAAACCATGCTTGTATTAATTTATTTAAACTTTTCACACTCAAAAAAGTACAAAGGCGGACTTAATGCCTTAGGCATTCTCTACCAGTCAACCAAGGGTTGTATTTCAATTATTATAAAGTATACTCGTACAACATGAGAATATACTTACTATACAATAATTACTTCTAAATAAAATCATCACCACAGCCATATTCAGTCTTCACTATCCCACCCGACAGCTGATCTGTCTACATAACGTCATTAAAATTGAAAACAGATTTTCAATACATTTCAATCTGGCAGCTTTACTAGACATTACATTGACATCAACAAGTGCCTCTCAGGGTCACCGCAGATATAGCAGCAAAATGCTCGAGCATGCTCGAAGATTATTCTTGCACGCTATTTTTAACTCTATTTAAGTTAAGATTAAGTTCATTATCATTGAAAAACTGCTCGATCATTTCGCTGAAATAAATATAATGAAATTTTGTCAGGACGACCGCGACGTCTGCCGGGCCAGCTAGTAATCATGATAATAAGCCGAACATTTGCGTTGTGTTATTTTCAGAGGTAGATCACAGAATGTTTCTTAGTTCAGTGGAACATAGTATTTACTTAGTTTTAAAACTTTATTCATATTATCTATGGGTGATAGTTATTGGGTTTATCGCAAAAATTTAAATCACAATTCTATATGGTAGTTAGTCGAATATCGTTCCAATTAACGTTACGTGTACTTCGCGCGTTCCTGCTACGGCCTCCGTTCCAATGTTTGTGAGTTGGCTTCTACACAACTGAAAATCCGTATTCAATCCCATTTGGCATATCTCCATTAATTCTACGATCCGTAACACTATAGATATTGGCTCACGTATGTCGCAGGCTTGACCGAGTTCCCTTTTGGCCCACTTGATGGATTTAGGCACGTTTGTCTGTTGAGGGCGTCGATTTAAAACGTTTTTAGTACGCGTTACTTTGTGAGTTACGGCTGATCGCTCGTTCAATGTACGGGCCGTATTTGGCATACATTCATCAATCAATCCGTCCACTTTTATTTATTGGAAGAATAGGTTTTGTGGTTAGTAAACAGCTTGTTTTTAAGGCGAGAACGTCAGGGTAGTACAAGAAATTCAAATTTTGTTACGCTTTTTACAATTTGCGCGTCGGTATTAGCTTGTATGATTCGTAGCCGTATCAAATATTTATTTATACATAGAATCACTAGTTGCGCCCTGCAGTTTCGCCCGCATAAGTCTCCATCCCGTAAGAATATCGAGATAAAAAGTATCCTATGTCCTAATCCATGTCATGGTCTACCCATTTGCCAAATTTCATCCAAATCCATTTAGCCGTTTTAGCGTGAAAGCGTAACAAACAAACAAACTCACTTTCTCATTTATACATAACTAGCTTTTGCTCGCGGCTTCGCCCGCGTGGATGTCGGAAAATATCCCACGGGAACATGCTAACGGGATTCAGAGTATCCTATGTCCCAACCCAGGTCTGCCTTTCATCTAAATCCGTTCAGCCGTTACGGCAAGAAAGGCAACAGGCAGAAAATAAATTTCTTTTAGGGTTCCTTACTTCAAAATGAAAAATTTAAACCCTTAAAGGATGTCCCTTCGTTGTCTGTCGAGACCCTTTTTCTAAGGAAACCAAGGCATCAAGTTGAAATAGATATCAAAAACTTAGGTCTACGGTCTCTTGACTTCGAAAATCAAACTTCCAAGTCCTGACAGACAGATAGACGGACAGCGGAGGCTTAGTAATAGGGTTCGATTTGGCACCCCGGCACCCAAAAGCTACTGAAACTGGTTCATGTTAATTGTAGATGATACAAATAAGGCCTCGACACATTTTGGGGTGTTTTTGTGTTTCCTCTTTTAGAAGCAAAATATAAAGCCCGAAATAATTAATTGTACACATACATAAACTCACGCCGTTTTTCCCGTGGGGGTTAGGCAGAATCTATAGACCGCCGCTAGCTACAATCCTCTCTCTCTCTCTCTCTCCCTCTCTCTCTTTCTCCCTCTGTCTCTCTTTCTCCCTCTGTCTCTCTTTCTCTCTCTCTTTCTCCCTCTGTATCTCTTTCTCCCTCTCTCTTTCTCCCTCTCTTTCTCCCTCTCTCTGTATTTCTCCCTCTCTCTCTTTCTCCCTCTCTCTATTTCTCCCTCTCTCTCTTTCTCCCTCTCTCTTTCTCCCTCTCTCTCTTTCACCACTCTCCCTCTATTTTTCTTTATTTTCTCTCTATTTTTCTCTCTATAGAATTAGAAGAAGACACTCACAATGTGTGAACGCTTTTCCGCGTACTTTCACAATTCTCGCTCTCTCCTTCTCCCTCTCTCTTTCTCTCTCTCTCTTAACGCTTTTCCGCGTGCTTTCACAATTCTCCCTCTCTCTCTACTCTATCTGTCTCTGTCTCTTTTTTCTCCCTCTCCCTCTTTCTCAGTCCGTGTCTCGGTGTTGTAAATATGGTTATTTATGCCGCATATTTTGACACTCGCAAATAAACCAGTGTATTTGGTACTTCCTGTTGCTGGGCCAGCAGCATGAAGTTTAACGGGAAGCAAGGTCAACTAAAGAGGAAAATCCGAAAATTGGTAATTTATATATGAAATGCAAAGTTAAGTTTGTTCTTCAATATAGTATCAAAAATTCATAGGCCGTGTCTTGAAGTAACATTTAGTCAGTATTTTATTAGGTACTTACTCTATTAAAAGTTTTATTTCAATTGAAAAGTTACGTTTATTCTTCAATCCAGATTTGGAAATTAGGGCGACCGAGCAAGCACAGCTTTGAGACGGAACCCTCAGGGCACTAGTCCTACTCACACTTATCCGGTTTTTTAAATAAATAAAACAGGTTTATTTGATTCTAAATGCCTTACTTAAAAAACTAAATAATCATTTTACTATTATTATCACCATTAATTTGTAATACCTACTCTAGTGCCGCCATTCAACACATAATATTACTAAACTACATGTTAGAAGGGTTAGTTTATGACTTTAAATTGTAATAACTTTTGACAGAGTCGGCTGATTTCAACGAAATAAAGACTAAATGTTAATTCAAGATACGAACTATGACTATATTTCTAATACCTTGATGCACTTGAAAAGAAGACACAAAAAAATCAATATTACATGTGTATTTTAAAATCATCCCTTTTTTACCCCTTTGGGGGATGATTTTACAAAAACGCTGAAAGGTGTAATTCTTTATTTCTTACCAAAAGCATAAATTTGATTTTTCATATCTCTAACTTAAGAAATGCTGGATTTCGCATACAAACTTTTATCCCCTATATAATTATTCCCCCTTTTTTTTTTTTTTTTGAGGATGGGAAATTATCAAATAACTTCTCCCGCTCTGGGTGGAGCGGGAGGGCGTGTCAGACTTTTACTGACTAAAACCCACCCGTGTTCCTTCCGTTGCCTGTGTGCCGAGGTCGCGATATCCCTTTCAGACAAACCCGCGACCCCGGCAGGCATTGGCCCTTCCGGACCCCGTCAGTTGGTGCTGACATCTCTTTGAGGCGCGCGTGGAACACAACGCGCCGTCGACCCGGGCCTGGTCCCTATCGGACGGCGAGCTACCCATTGCTCACCGTCCGCAAGCCCGCGCCTACGGTGGCCGGAAGTCGGCTCGCGACTCCCGACGCCCGGGGCGTCTCCTGCGGCGACTAGGGGCGCGAGGGGGCGCATTTTGCCTCTCCCTCGCGCGCTCCGCCTCCTCCTTCGCGAGCATTACTGCTTCGCAGAAGGAGGTGACGGCCTCCCATGCACTCTCGCTCCGGACCATGGCCTGAACCAGGGCCGGACGCGAGAGATCGCCGCCGCCGATCGCCTCCGTGAGGACACGGCGGTGCTCCGCCCAAGCTGGGCAGACCTCCACCGTATGCTCCACCGTGTCCTCCGGGCGATCCACACAGTGGTGACACCCGGGCGTTTCCTCCCGCTTTATCCTGAACAGGAACCTCCCGAAACAACCATGTCCGGTGAGGACCTGTGTCAGGCGGAAGGTGAGGACGCCGTGGCGCCTCTCTAGCCACTCCTCAAAGAGGGGACTTATCGCCACAATTGTGGCGTGCCCAGCGCTGGGTTGCGACAATCGCACTCTCCATGCCGCCATGAGATCCCGCCGGAGCTCTGTCCGCTGTGCCGCGATTTCTCGAGGCAGCGGAGTTACGCCCCGGCGTTTCGCCTCCTCGCGCAACTCCCACATGTGCGCGAGGATATAATTATTCCCCCTAAGATTATTTTTGAGACAAAAAGTACCAAATTCAAATTCAAATTCAAAATATTTTATTTCACTTATGGCACTTATGAAACATCAGAAGCTAGGTGCACGGTTCCAATTGGTCGTTTCCTATGGAGAAGAGCCGGCAAGAAACTCCACGGTTACCTACTCTTTTAAAAGTAAATGGTTTTTACAATTTTTCCAAATTATAGTGTTAAAAGCTTCGATCAAGTATACAGGTATGAGAGGACAGTGTAGGCCCATCAACATGTACCAGGTACTTAGCAAAATATAAAATGGTCCACAGATCTACAGTCTGTTATGTCTACAATGTTCTCACATTCACAAAATTTAAAAGAAAATAATCTATATAAAAGATAAATAAAATAATAAAAATAAAAACCGTTTATACCAAATGACAATGGTTGACACTACAGCTGTAACAAATCACCCTATGTCCTTCTCCAGGATACCAACTATCTTCTTACCAAATTTTATCGAAATCCGTTTAGTGGTTTAGCCATGAAAAGGTAACATACAGACAGACAGACAGACAGACAGAGTTACTTTCGAATTTATAATATTAGTATAGATATTAGTTAGGATTAGGATAATCATAAAAATTATCAACACAACTCTCTAAGTTCTTATTGTTGAATGACTATTTCATGAAATCATGACGGAGTTGTATTGCTGATTTTAATGATTATAATTATGTAAAGCCTTATTTGTTGTGGTCGCGAATCATATTTTAATCAACATACAAATTGACACTAACCTGCAAATTGCAAAAAACGTAAGAAAATTTTAATATCGCGGGCTAACTTAGCGCATCCCCCTTAAGGCGATGACAATGAAAAAACGTTAAACTTCTAAGTATAGAGTATTTTGGCTTTAGGTAGTCAGTCACCTTTATTCAAGATACTCCTAAACGAAGACTTTTTGTTTCAACTATACTCCATTTGAAATAAGATTAGACATTTATACAAACCTTTTTTACAGTCCGTTCAACCGATTCTGACTTCTATACCGTAGGCATAAGGATGGCATTAAAAGCAAAAAAGTGGTTACAATACCAACTGTTTACTGCAGCTGCCATTTGTCATGCCACCAACACAATAGAAGTCAAAATCGGTTGAACGGACTGTAAAAAAGATTTATTTAAACGTCTAATCTTATTTCAAACGAAGTATAGTTATTAACGCGTTATTAACTAGTTTGTGATTGGTTGCGTCCCGCAATTGAAATAAATACTAGTGCTGTGACATTCTGGCTACTAATTGGTGATTTGGACAATGGGCCTAAAATAAAGTAAAACTTCAAATGTCGTCTTACTAACAAGATTGAAAGAACAAGGGTCAAATAAAGATACTTACGAGTAATTTTAAGGGCGCATACTTAGGAGCCGATATGGGATCGCAATTTGACCTTTTGAACAATTTGTGCTGAGCGGAAAGGCCACTAAAATATCCTAATATAATGTAAAGATACTTTTATGTTAGAAAAATGTGTTTTTGAACGGCTTAGCGCTAGCACTAAATCATTTAGGATCTCTTATCGTAATGTACTGTTAGCATTTTATTCGCCGACAAACAAACAATTACAGATTGAAGTAGAGGCAAGTATCAAATACTGAATCAATGTATTGTTGTACCCTATACGTTATGTGACCATCATTCCCCACAACAATAATAATATTTTCGTCTAATCAAAACACAGAATCATTTCACACTAAACTTAGGTAGGTACTGAAAGGCGGTGTTCTGTGTGAAGTAACAAACCGCCAGTCAAGACGAACATTAATCATAGCTAACGATTATACGTCCCTTATAACATAGAACGTAGTGGTATATTGATAGTAAGTACAGCTGGACTCAATTTGATCACTATTTCGGAGAAAGGGCAATAGCATATTTTGTTTTATCATCATTTATGACAAAAGTACAATAGACGACTTTTAAAACCAACAACTATTTGTAGTAAAAAATAATTTAACACCGCGCCTAACATACAGCACAACGTGAATGAATGATTCCGAACAACGTTGCACGCGACAGTGCTGCCGCGTCACCAAAGGTCCCCATACATTTTCTATATGTTTATATGAGATTACATTCCAAGCTCGGCAGCAATGCTGCACGACATATCTGCGCGGCAGTATCACCCTGCCGCCGCGGCGCCGCGGCCTAGTGCGGCGTTAATCACAGCGACAACACGTGAATGTTGACAACTGTTGAAAAGTAACACCACGAACAGCAGTGCCGCGCAGCGGTGGTGTTAGTGGATTAGATATAGGTGTAACCACGTTTTGCCGGTTAAGATTATTTATTTATTAAGATTAAGTCCCATATAATAAGGGCGAGACTATTGCCATCAACCGGTCTCAAATTCAGACTCCTGGCTGCTAATGAGAAATTCTTAATGGAAAACACAATAATACTTTGCTTGAACTGGGGAATCGGACCCAGGGAATCAGGCGCAGCAGTAACTCTGACACCAGGTTAGACACTAACCACACGAAAAGAAGTAGTGTAAATCTCCATTTACACGATGCAAGTTTCTTGCCTAGTACATACAATAAAATTGAAGGAACAAATGATTTAAAATATGGCTGGAACAGATTGGATACGGAAGGCGGAGGACGGGGTGTTGTGACGCAGCTTGGGAAAGGCCTACGTCCAACAGTGGACCACAATAAGCCGAGCTGATTAATTGAACAAATGACTTGCACTGTTTAGACGGTACAATTTTTATAGTTGTTTCAACTATTGCTGAAGCTGAATTTACTGTATACCACAGGCAATTAGATCGCACCGTGTAAATCAGGCTTAAGTAGAGATCTTTGATTTACAACAGGACAATTTAGTCTGTACAGCACATTACCACATGTAACATAGTCAGAATCACTCACACAGTGAACAGACAAACAAAGGAATTTCCCCGTACGTGGTAACTACGTGTAACATCCAGTCAAAAGTAACATTAATCATAGCTAACGATTACTCGTTTGTAACAACTTAGTAAGTACCTATCACAGAGGAACGAGCTAAGAACTTCGTGTGTTAGTGGATGACGGATTATTTCGCTATGATATTCTGGTTTTTATGTGTTAATGTCTTGGGTTATGTTGGATTCGTAAGGATATTTATAAATAGAAGTGGCAGCAAAGAGGTATTATCATCAAATATACATTCAATTGACTGCCATATTTTGACCTCAGGAATATGGCTTCGTTCATTCCTAATTCGAACTCAGCCGCTTTTTTATATGCCTATCAGCTGCAAGGGTACAATGGACCGGGCGAGTTCGAACTAGGGATGACTATGAACGAAGCCGGGAATATATAGATTAAAAGTTGTCATTGCGAATCTTCACTATGGTCGAAGTGGCGGTGCTTGGGGGAGGCCTATGACCAGCAGTGGACGTCTTTCAGCTGAAATTATAATGATGGTTACGAATCTATCGTTACATTTTCGACCTTTTGAATGCCTGATATTACTGTTTTAAGTCTTCGTATGACCACCATCACCACGTTATCTCTAGCACCAACTAAAGAAAATGTTAAAACTTGAAATTGATCAAATTGGTATTTCACGTAATGACGTCACGATCACGATGTCTGTAAAACTGACTTGAGACCTCTGTCACCATCAAAGAGAATTAAACCAGTATAGTTATTGGACATCATTGATAAATCAGTTAATAATTTCGTTTAAGTAATCTCTCTGCCTCCAATTTCTTATTACCAAATTCATAAATCATGCTAGCTCCGTACTACAATTCAACGTTAAACATCTCTACACGAGACGGGCAATCTTTCATAGTGCTCTGTCCAGCAGTTGTTGCTAAAAATACATTAAATATAGAAAGAAAGAATGAATGATCACAATGGTATCACGGTGCTTTCCTCCACTCAATGTGTTCAAGCTGGCAATATCTTAACATTTCATATCTGATCTCTGCCACTGTGGAAAATGGATACTAGAAGTATCATTCTGTACTATCCGTGACTCCACATAATATAATAAAACAGTAAAGTAGTGTTTTTAAATAAGTAACTTTTTTTCAAAAATATGTTACGGCATCAGAATCGTTCCCACGCCTCATAGGAACGATTCTGATGCCGAAAACATAGTTTTTAGAATTTTTGACTATTTGTCTGGATGTATATTCCGGATTGCCTCTTAAATGAACTAATTGTATTTCAATTAAGGCATTGTTTGTTTTGTTACTTAAGTACTTGCATGAAACTTAATACCAGTTGTATGTCATACCTGGAGGAACCTTTGCTCCTAAAACACAGGCTTTTGGCCTAGTTTAGGAGGCATCAGTTCGCCCTTTAATGTGTCTCTATTCTACTATATATTTTTAATCCTGTGTATTTATGTATGTTTTTCAAATGTACGAATAAAATTTTATTATTATTATTTATTATTGCCGCAAAAACTACTGAATAGATTCTATGAAAATGTTGAACAAATATTCCTTAAAAGTCTGGTCATTGAATAGGCTATCGGCTATCAGTGATAAAAACAGCCATGCGCATCATTGTGGCCACTAAACCTCTTTCTTCGAAAAATTCAATTCTCGAATTAAAAATTCAACTACTACACTCCTTACCCAAGTATGAAAGCATTCGTAAGCCTTCCATTCTGTCGTGGTGTTAAAACTTCTGCTCCTCTATTTTTCGGTTACTTTGTGAGACGAAAAACGTTTAGTTTTTGAATTTCAACAGTGCTGCTCTGTATTCTTGCAACAATCTCTTTGCAAGATTGGCATTCATCGTGCGACCGTCTTACTATGCCTGCATTCTTTATGCGACGTTCTTGTATTAAAGCCTAGCTTTGCTTATTGGACAGACGCAGTGGGTAGCATGATGAATCAAGGTTACCTGAAATGACGTTCACCAGGTGGCAGCACTGAGACATCAGGTCCTGTCAAAAGTGTCAAAGCGCCTTTATTTTCTTAAGTCGTGACTGAATGAAGAACGAATTAATGAAAAAAAATGAAGAACGTCATCATATTTAAATTAATATTATAAAGAGGAAAGATTTGATTTTTTGTAAGTTTGTTTGTTACACTTTTACGCTAAAATAGCTGAACGGACACATGGATAGACCATAACCTGAGTTAGGACACAGGATAATTTAATAGCAATTTAAATTTGATGAACAGCTATATAATTGTTTATCAGCACTTTAAAATAATAATAAGTCAATAATTTAATATTATCTTATCACTTTAATAAACATGAACCAAATTGCGAGCAACTTGGAAGTGGCGCTCGCACGGCTTGCGCGCGGTTGGTCACAGTTCTAATATCACCCAGTTCAAAATGACGGATCATACAATCTGCCAGCGACTAGATAATTAGACAATCCTACGACATAGTAATTTACTACGGCGATGAGCATATTTAAGTGAAAATCATTATTTTTAAAGTTCATTCAATTAATTTTAAAGCTAAACATTTTAAAGTGTGAAACATTACTTTTAAAGTGCGTTTATATAATCCCCAAATAAAATAACCAAGATTGACATGTTTCACTTTTACCGAAACCAACCTTTGTTTACCAACCGTCAGTATTCGATATATAGGCACAAGGGTGGATAAAGCGTCGTGCAGACTAGCGCGACGCGACAACGCGACGCGACACCGGTTATTGTTATACCGTGAAGTTTTCTTAGAAATTGTATTGTTCAAGTCGCGTCGCGCCGTCGCGTCGCGCTGGTCTGCACGAGCCTTAAGGTGTGGTGATCAGTGAAATGAGACAAGTGAATTTCATAGACAAAATGCACTTATAATCAATTAGTACGACGGACACATATAAACACAAGGAAAACAATAGCGTAACATACGCAAAGGAGTTTTACACAATAACTTATGTGACTAATACACGTTAAGACTGGATTCTAAGGAAATTACCGCGTGTAGACCCGGGAGTCGAGCATAGCTTTCGTGACGTCTTGCTCGACCGGTGATATTTTACGACTCACTCATAATTCCACCTTTGACATTATTTACAATTAGTAGCCAATGAGCGGGGATTATAATATGGACTCGCCAATTTTTCTACGATTTCGTCTAGGGATCAGGTCGCTGCTTGTCGAGCTTCCCGGGGACAGGCACGAACCTGTCCGTTTTAAAACGAAAGATGATGCAATATTACTTTCAAATTACGTCACCGTGAAGCGGTATTTAATAACAAACATGAATCCTTTAGGAGGCGATCTATTCTATTATAACAATGCAAATCAGTTCTTTTATAATCTTATCAGGTACATAGGCTAGGTACTACATACAAGGTAAGTGGCTTGTTGTGCTCCCTAACCGTCAGATAGTTTGACAACTCCTTTATTCGATAAATACTGGGTAAATTGAAAAATAGTAACGAAAATACATATACCGAGGCAAACACATTATGAGATTTGAAATATCATAATATTTTCTTCGAAAATAATTCTCTTTTAGAACACAATGCGACCTGTAATGTGGGGTGTATGACACGAGATATAGAAGTAAGGCTCGGCGCAAATGAGCCCCCAACCACACTCATACATTTTGTAGAGAATCACAGAACGTGTGGTCGTTGGCGGCCACCTGCTACAGCAGTGTCCGCGACTCGCCGAAAGCCGCTTGAAGCCGTTTCAGGCCATACAAGACGCTGATACTCGACCTCACTCAGGAGTCCATCTTGAGATTGCAAAGCAGAGAGCGGGTTATAAAATAGTGCGACTTTCGAACACCGGTGTCTGTCACGCGCTACCGTCGTCGCTGCTGCAAAAGTGGCGGAGGCGCGCGATAGCCACCGAGGTGGTCGTGGTCGGTGGCTCGTTTTTGCTCAACCTTTACTAAGCGAGGTGCGACCTAGGCTATAGGTAATCACAAGTAGATTGTGTTGTTGTTTACTTTGTCCCGTTTATCGTAAGTGTATTCAAATGTCTTTGATTCAAAGTTGTCATAGTATTTTATCAAGTTATTTAACAAGCTCAAATAGTTACGGCTGACCTTTACTATTATAAATATGTATAAAGAGGTTTTCTTCAGATACTTAATTAAAAACATTGTTTGGATTCTCACTACCTGTAAAAGTGCTGATAGACTTGAGTATTCACTTGTAACAGAGCATCGAGCACTCGCCGTTTTTAAATTTGTCGAACTGAACAACGAACAGAGCCAAACATCGCTACGAACATTTTCACGATCATTCTAGCGAACGCTTTAGTCAATGCTCGTCAAAAAAACAGGGGTGCAGGAGGCATAGAGGGACGGTGGCGGAACAATGACAGAATAGCTCTGCTCAGCAAAAAGCTCAAAACAAATTTACTGTTCTTTCACTAAAATGGTCGCTAGAACGCTCGCTAAAATGATCCCGTTAATTTTTCTGTAAATGTAACATTCGCGAGAATGCTCATTACAAGTGAATGCTCAAGTCTATCAGGACTTTAATATAAACATTTCATTTTCAATTCATAACATAAATAACCCTCAATACGCATTAGCAAGAAAACCATCTTCATTCTTCAACTACTCACGTTCATTAACAATTCCTGTAAACACTCAACATGGCCGCGTATACAATAGTATCTGCAGAACAAAGTCGTTTTGTCTTACCACGAGCAGGCAGCTTTAAGCCATCTTAGTTCCGTCTCGGAATAATGAAGGCGCCCATACAAAACGGTTTTTTATAAACAGTGACACTGTCATTGTTTTGAAAAGATAGGTTTTTTTCCAACTACCCTACTCTCAGAGCCGTTGTCCTAAGATACTTATGAAATAAAGGCTTGGGGCTGGAACTAGATAGGTACTTGGAAAATGAGGAGGAAGGGACAGTTGTTGCGACTGTTGGAAATTATAATTGAAGTCTTGAAAGAGGTTGGTGTTATTTTTTATGAGGACTGTCGTTAAAAGAGTAGCTGAACAAAAGATTCTGAGACAACGGTGCGGTCACTATGGCAGACCATTTTCCATTTTCATAATAATCACAAAATCTTTCTTACTGTTGACATTATTAAACGGAAATTAAACTCGTTTCTTTAAATCCTTAAATATTATAAAACAAAGTCGCCGCGTATGTCTGTCTGTCTGAACGCGTTAAACTCAAAAACTACCGAACGGATTTTCAAACGGTTGTCACCAATGGACTGAGTGGTTAATGTGGAAGGTTTAAGTATATAATTCATTAAGCTTTTGTGTAAATTAGCTGAAATATGACGATTATTGTTGAAGATGTCGGCAAAAATCATGCCGACTAGGAGCTTTACTGGCATGCGCCGCGTTAACCGTAAAAGATATATAAAAATTATGTTATACAGAAAGGTTCATCTTAAAAAGTTCAACAAAAAAGTCCACGATGGCATATGTCTATCTTCTAAGGATGGCCCACAGTAATCATTATTACCTTTCAGAATGTCATTGTTATAAATTCTGAAGCTATTTTGACCGGTATTATATTTTATTAATCCTCATACAATAAAATATATTATTTAAATTGGACATTTAATTTAGATAATAATATGTCTTGACATCATATCATTTAAATGAATAGTTTAAAAGATATCTCAGATTCAAATTTACGCGTAACGACTACGAGGGCGCAGTGGAGTCAATGACCTTTTCCTCGGCTATTAGGTTGTAATGCCGATGTAATCCCGGTAGTACGTTCCCGTGGAATATTTTGCGACATCCACGCGGACGAAGCCGCGGGCAAAAGCAAGTCGTATAAACAAATTTAAACTTAGATTTCTTCAGTAGATGCCCAATAATTTGTTTTCAAACTAAACGGTTAGTTTCATTTGAAAACAAATTAGGTTCTGACATCCGATCTTCACTGAATACATTTGTGTTAGACTTGTTCGAGCAATCAATCAAAGGGAAAATATTAGGCCAACAATTATTAGGTTACTCCGATTACTCGTATTACTTCTTCATAGTAACTCAAGCTAACGATTCCACATAAGAAACGATTGAATTATGTAAGTAATAACAAACTTGAATATAAAATATAGTTTTACTAGCTGTGCCCTGCGGTTTCACCCGCATAAGTCTCGATCCTGTAGGAATATCGGGATAAAAAGTAGTCCTAGTCTATGTCCTAATCCAGGTCATGGTGTATCCATGTGCAAAATTTCATCCAAATCTGTTCAGTTTTTTTTAGCGTAAAAGCCTAACAAAGAAACCAACTCACTTTCGCATTTGTAATATTAATTAGGATACTCGTAACATTATCCAAATACACTTTTTAAGGATTACCATAGGTACTTAATTATATAACTTAATTATAAGCACAAAAGCAAATAGAACATATTTAATGCCAATAAAATTTATGTACCAGCAAAGAAGTTCATATCTAACCAGCTTCAAAACAAAATTCCATGAACACGATGATCACATCTATTACCGGCCCGGATCTATAGCCGCCGAACGCTGCAAGTAAGAATAGTCCTTACGGTGGTTAGATATGAACTTCTTCGATGGCACTTACATAACTTATTTAAATATTGATGCTAAAATATTAATTCTCATGGGCAAGTACAAAATACTTGGACACAGAAAGGTGAAACATAGTTTGAGTCTTTATTTTCTTCAAATTAAATGACCTACCTATGTACCTATATTATGAATGATTAATGAATCAAAATTTATATTAAAGAAATAACAAAATTAATCACCAAGGTCGAGGTCAGTGAATTACCTACTCCGTTTTTTTTTCATCATGATGTATAAGTTTTCATTCATCTATGATCTACCTTCAATATGTAAACAAAGCATTAGACCTGCAAAGCTGAAATAAGCCAACAGTACCGTCTCGTCTACCTAGACAACAGGCGGAGACGCCGTAAGCCCAAACCCACCATTTGCTCTAATATCATGAACCTATAACAAACACTAGCATATTCGGCTGAGTTGGCTGGGAATACTAGGAATTCGCAAAGCAGTACTTAATACTCAGAGTACAGGCAAACAAAGAGATAACACCACGTTTGTACGTATTTTTGTGTCCATTTTTTTTTTTTAATGTGTACATAAACTGTTAAATCATCATTTCAGCCGAAAAACGATCATTGCTGGACATAGGCCTCCTAAACACCGCCACTTCGACCGGTTCTGTGATTCCCGCATCCAGCGGATTTCTGCGGCCTTCACAAGGTCATCGGTCCACATTGTGGAAGGCCTTCTAACGCTACGTCTTCCAGTACGCGTTCGCCACTCCAGAACCAAGATGACATGCTTGACATGCATGACATGATGACATGCTCGTAGAACAGATGACTGATGGGGCCGAAAGGCCCCATCAGTCATCTGTTCTACGAGCATGTGCCCTGCCCACTGCCACTTAAGTTTGGCAATTGTTCAGGTTATGTCGGTTACCTTGGTTCCTTGATAAACTGTTAAATAAATATGCAGTTGCAAGATAATGACTTTTAGTTGATGTTGTGTGTGCTCTGATTATAACTAGTCAAATTTTACACATCAAAAACAAAGAAGGAAAATAAAAGAAATAGTTATAAGGTTTATAACACTTATAACGCATAAAATAATAATGAATATTCGTAGTGTAGTGGAAAGCTGCAGCTGGTTAGACTGAAAGTCGACCCCAACTTAGTTTGGAAAACATTATAGCTACGAGTATGCATATGATGGTATTATCGAGGAAAGGTGAATATTTTTGGCTATATACCTGAGGGCTTTTGTATACGGCACGGTTTCTCTACGGTACGGCTTATAAACCGCGCCGTAGGTAAAACGTGTCTGATAATGCTTTCATAACGATCCATACAACGCTGACGACCGCGCCTACGCACGGCGTATCAACCCAAGTTTTTCACGGCATGAAAAACGTGTGTGTACAAAGGGCATAACTGTTTTGTTGAACGTACTTAGAATACATGTAAAATTATGTTATGCGTAGACTATATCGAGGCCAGGGCCGTCCTTCATCCTGTCGACTTATTCAATGAGGTGAGATTGTAAATTTTCACAATAATAACTGCTTTTACATCTTGTCTATTCTACTAAGTTAGTTGCAGTAAATATCTACAAGAAATATCTTATCTATGACCAATTCGCTTCCAATATTTTTTTACTTTATTAGTATATCTTGTAAATACACTCGAGAGCAATGAATCCGGGTCACTTAAAGAATCCTAAAAATCTCGGAAACTAAAAATGCTAGGTTAATGCAATAAATTGTATTTAATAGACAATGTAATACTCCTTAAATGAAGGTATTAAAACTTCTTAGTTATTGTAAAGTTATATCATAAAAAAATCAAATTTGAAAAAGGGCCACTTTCGAAGATGGAACTACGAAATTACAGCATTTGGTTTTGCTTTTGTTTGTAATCTGTCATTTATGTGGGTACATAAACCATGTTGATAGTGCTCTATATTCATTATTCAAGCTGAAATTATGTCGCTTACGCCTGAAGAATGCACCAGAATACTTACAATGCTGGAAACCGGCCGGAGTCAGCGCGATACAGCCAGGACTGTCGGTGTGTCGCTGTCAACAGTACAAAGAGTTCTCCGACGTTACGAAGAAACTGGTTCTAACCTACGCAGACCAGGAACGGGCAGAACCAGGTGTACCACAGCACGAGAAGACCGATACTTGGTGAACACCATGCTTCGAAATCGCTTTCTCACAGGAACTGAACTCACAAATCAGTTTCGACGCCTCGGAGGAAGTAACCCAAGTGCATGGACAGTAAGACGTCGGCTTGCTGAATCTAACTTAAAACCCCTTAGACCTGCAAACGGCCCTAAACTGGAGCGTGGGCATCGTATTTCAAGACTAAGATATGCCCAGAGCCACGTAAATTGGAGTATTGAAGATTGGTCAAAAGTTATGTTCTCCGACGAATCAAAATTTATGCTCTACAAGCACGATGGAAGACACAGAGTGTATCGAAGACCAGGGGAAAGATTCAAGCAAGCATGCATCGAAGAAAAAGTAGCCTACGGTGGTGGGTCTGTACTTGTGTGGGCCGGAATTTCTTCTGAAAGTCGCACAGAGCTGGTGATCATAGAAAACGGCTCTTTAACTAGCGTAAGATATGTGGAAGAAATCCTCAATGATCACGTTGGTCCATTTATGGTCAATTTAGGTGAGGATGCTATATTTAGGCATGACAATGCCCGACCTCATACAGGTAGGATTGTGAATGACTACCTTCAAGAGATGAACATTACTCGTATGGAGTGGCCAGCGCGCAGCCCGGATATCAACCCGATCGAGCATGCTTGGGACGAGCTAGGCAGATGCGTAAAACAACGAAACCCTCCCCCAATCACGCTTCGTGAGCTCAAAATTGCTCTCACAGAGGAATGGGAGAATATTCCCCAAAATCGTATAAGGAACTTGGTGTACAGCATGCCAAACCGCGTAAACGCAGTAATGGAAGCACGAGGAGGCAATACGAAGAATTAAAATTCAAGAAAATCGTAATAAAGTTCAAAAATTTCATGTTTCCTATTTTTGTTTTAAGGAGAGATCAGCAGTTTTTTTCTTTATGTAATTTTGTGTTAATAAAATGTATGGTGACTCATATTTTTTTTACTTTCATTTAAGGAGTATTACATTGTCTATTAAATACAATTTATTGCATTAACCTATCATTTTTAGTTTCCGAGATTTTTAACATTCTTTAAGTGACCCGGATTCATTGCTCTCGAGTGTATATTCAACGACCGAAAAAACATTCTTGCAAACTCACGTTCGGTTGCTGCTACAAAAAAATACACAATATCCCATTGCGGAACCCTTTTACCACAAAATAATGCGACGACGATACAAATCTTTGATCAATACCTATTATAACAATACCATTTTATTTAGACCTCCCACTCTCCCCACCATTCTATAAAAGGATGATGAAAAGGAGAGGTTGCTTACTTCGAGAGGGGTCAAGTTATAATGGCAAGGTATAAAAGCCAGATTTCCTTTTTCAGGGGGGCAGTAGATTGGGAACGAAATGTCCGGAACCAGATTTGACACTCACCCTACATCGTCAGATTACACCCTTTCTACTTTTGAGGTTTAGAAGTATGAAGAACACTTTTCAAGAAAACTTCAAAGTGGTTTTTTTATTGTAGTATATACCATGTGCCTGGGATTTACTATCGGTAAAAATAATGAACTGCCATACAAACTTTCATTCTCTATTTAACCTCTTTAGGGAGTGAATTTTCAAAAATTCTTCCCTAATGCTCAATTCCGTTACAAAAAACACTTGTGCATTTCATGCTTCTAGACTCGATAATTTAGGCTGTACCCAACGCACAACCTAAACCGCTGAGTCCGTGAATCAATCAATCTACCTAGCCCACCTATGTTGGGATCGGCTTCCAGTCTTACCGGATGCAGCTGAATATCAGTATTTTACATAGAGCGACTGCCTATCTGACCTCCATAACCCAGTAACTGGGTAATACGATACCCCTTGGTAAGGTCGGTTGACTTTCGGGATTCTGACGACCCGTAATGACTGTCAAAGATCCACGAATGACAGCCGGGACCAACGGCTTAACGTGCTTTCCGAGCACGGAGCAGTCTCGGTATGTAAAGATGGTCACCCATCCATGGACCAACCCCGGCAAGCGTAGCTTAACCTGATGGATCAACCCGTGCGGCTGTTATTACTTAGCCACGAGCTCCGCTGAGTCCGTGAATGAATGAATGAATTTAAGATTTTTATTAAGTAGATTTTCCATGTGAGGTTTAAATAAATGTAGAGGTCGCAGTATTTTCCCAAAGGACTCATTAGTTTCCAACTTTCCACATAAAAATAAAACGAAGGTTTCAATCGTTTTTTCAAGTGAGAGATTCAGGGGCTAAAAAAACCTTTAAACAAAATAATGTCAACCTAGAATTGTTAATTATGTGCTGAAAATTGGTAAAGTTTTACACAATTACCTAAACTCAGAATATACTATTCAGCATTCACCTTCTCGAAACTTATTTTATGTAAGTTTTACTACTTAGGCGCTACGTTTTCGTTACTTTACAAATTAATACCGTTCTTCAGTTCGAAAATAAATCCTTTTGCTCATTTGGAAATGCCTTAATGGTCCTTTGGAAATACTCTAAAGACATAATCCTCGGAAGGGTATCTTATTGCTCAGTTATAAACTGCGTAAAAGCTGAGTATTCGAGTTTTGTAAGAAGCGGTTTATATTCATCTCCCTTGAGAAGATTTTGGTAATTTTCTGTCATGTTTTTACCTAATAAACTATTACTAAGCTTGTTAGTGTGTTATTCCGTGTGGTGCCGGACGTAAAGAACAGTACCATCCCATTTCTTCCCGTGGGTGTCGTAAATGGCGACTAAGGGACTTCTAGAGAATGGGCAGCAGCGTTCTCTATGCATTTTAACACCATACTGCGATCGCCAACCCGCCTGTCAAGCGTGGCGATTATGGCAAACCCCCCCCATTTGAGGGAGGCCTATATCCAGCAGTGGACGTCTTTTAGCTGAAATGATGATGATGATGAAGCTTGTCAGTTTGACCGTAACCCACAAAAGGTTCGATACAGTACCAACCATTGTAACAACCTCCTCTCCGGATGGTTTTTTTTTTTGAAAATATTCGTAACAGGCTCTTACGAAAAGAAAAATTTGAAAAGTTCCCGAGAATATTGGAAAATTCGGGAAAACTGAAAATGCATTTTCTATGAAATTTGAACAAGACAAAGTCTGTCGGGTCAACTAGTGATGACTAATTATGAATAAACCCTCATTAACGAGGACAAGGTCACGACGTTTCGTCCTCGACCTTGACCATAGACAATTTTGAAGAATCCTCTGAATAAAACAAGTAGAAGTTCTGACGATCAAATATAATATTATAGTTATTTATTTAGGTACATAAAGGTTTTGTAGTACATGAGGGATTTACGAAGTATGCATTATTAATAACATGGTGTAGGCACAATGAATTGTTGAGTGAATCGCTGCTCTCCTAGCTAGATCACTGAGTAATCTTTATTTAGGAGACTAAATAATTATACAATATGTAAAAAAAACCCTATCTGATCCAAAAGGGGCACATAAGTACTGCAAAAACATTAACAAAATGTAATAAAAAATCTTATTATTATTGAAAAAAAAAAGTTATTTTTATTTATAATTCTTATGTTTTGTACTAAAGTTACCCCAAATCCATTAAAAATTTGCAAATTTTCAACTTTGGTCATAAGTTATGACTTGTAGACACCCGCTAATCAACGACCGCCCGCGCCCCATGTAATAACAATAGTGTAATAATAGTGTTAATCCCTAGCATCCTGCCGGTCGATTTGTGACAGTGATAGCTCACGTCACGCTCACTTCACCTAAGTTTCACGTTGCAGTAGTGTTATTCTGTAAACATCTCACCGTGAAAACTTGGGTGAAGTGAGCTGTCAATAGTGTCAATCCCTGTGGAATGACAGCTCACTCCACGCTCACTTCACCTAAGTTTTCACGGTGAGATGGTTCATCATACAGTTTTTTTTTTCATGTTGTATACCTACATGTTAACATAAAGTAACCAATGAATGTTCGTCTCTTAAGTCAGCCCGGTTTCTGAGATATTTTTAACCGGAGTTTATGTATTCGACAGTGCTGTTGGTTCGATACCTTGTCAGTCATAGTGCTTCTGAACACTTGGTCAAGGAAGAATTTCGTCTAAAAAGATAACTTCGTCGAATCAATAGCTATATACCTATTTATAGAAACCTGTTGATCCTGTATTTAAGCTGATTATTTCACTTCACCGGCTCATCACCACACTGAGCTTCTCGTGCAGGCACCACCTCACTTTTAACTGTTTCCCGCCATTTTTCGTGAACTGACAGTTGACATAAGTGACAGCGACCTCACTGCTGACGTGCATGAGATAGTGTTTACTTATCTAATATATAGATACACTAAACCATTGATACTTTATCTAAAGACAAAAAAAAAAGAATGTTTCTGAGAACAGGGCTTTTTTTTACAATATGATCATGTATTTCAGTTTTCTGTCCAGGCTCCATTTGGGTCAAGAAATGGACGAGTACCTACTAATAGTTGTACCATTATAATATCAACCCCTGGAACTACTACCATCTAAGTTCTGATACCCTTAGGGAAATCAGATATTTGCAATACAATGTTTATTGTGGGACGGGATTGGTTGCTTTGGTGTTCATTCAACTGTTTTAATACCTTTGTCACCTCTAGTAGTAGGCCCACGTTCCAATTCAGTTCAGTACGTTATTTTACTGTATAATTTTGGGATCACATGGCAGTTTCTTTTTTTTTTCTTTCTTTAGATGCGCGCACATTGGATGCGAATTTGTATCGTACGTAAACGTATGATCGGGGTCGTACGAATTGAGTGCGCACATTGAATACGTTTTTCTACCTCAAATAGGTAGTGTTCTGGTTATATCGTATTTGTGAAATACTCTTTAAAGCGCGATGAGTAATCTGTATCTTCAAGTTAATTCTCTTATAACTCGGAGACTGCGGCGGCGTCGTCACTGTCGTAGAACTGAATATATTTAAAAACACATGAATTCGGTGGATTTCACGAAGTGATAACTTGAATCACTCTCATTCCACAAACATTTATGTTTGTAAACCAAGTTTATACATTTTTCTACATCCAATTTTAATTTTCAATGCACGAATTTGTTTTAATATTTTAACAAGTTCGGATTGTTTTCGGACGTAGAAACAAAACGTACGTATACGTACGACTAACTCGCACTCAGTCTGCTCCCTTAGTACTTGGAAGGTCGGGATCGTTCGTGCGTGTTTTTATGTGTTCGCACAAGTAAAATTCGTACGAAAACACGTCCAAAGTGCGCGCGGCCTGAGAACAGTGGGATGTTGGCGTGTGATCCCAACTTTTTACCGTAAAATATCGTACAGGACAGCGCCGTGTGATCGGCCGCTAAAGATATTTGCGGAGAATCTCGTACGGAGGAGACCTTACTTGTACTTGTATCCATACTTGTTTCTGACACCAAGCAGCATTGCTGTGGTTTGGTAAGACTGCTGTGTAACCTCAAAGGGGAAGCTCTTGGTCTTCATTGGAAGCGTAAGCCTCAACCAAAGAGGAACTGGCTATCTTACCTCTCACGATGCTAACGAAACACACAAATGCTGTTAACATTGTTGTTAAGGCGACAGACTTAGATAAGATGGCGGTAGCTAGCCAGACGGACTTAAAACAAGTCCTACCACCAACCAAACCGAGCAGAAAATTTTGTCCCCAGTGGGAATCGAACCTGGGACCTCTGGGTCAGAGACAGGTAGTCTAATCACTAGACCACAGAGGTGGTAGAAATTTAAATTAAATGCGTATGAGACATTTCGGCATTGTCTCTATGATAAAAAATAATTTTGTATATGATGATGGTGACTTCTGAGTCTGACCATCAGCAGACCTGTCTTCTTTACCACCTAATAAGTTGTCACCCCGATTCAAACAGTACATTACCATAAAATTGTGATTTGGATTTGGATTTGATAAAGCAATACATTTATTTCCAACAAATTACCATCTATCAGTGACGGGACATTATCTTTTTAACACTTCGACGTTTCCATTCGTTCATCACTCATTATCGATCCAACCGTTTGTTATCATTAACAACCATCTTTGTTTTTGGTCATTTCGGTCGTATCAAACCAAACATCAATATTATTGTATCCAACGGGCGGAGTATGTCTCGTGACTAAAATCGAAACTGTTGTTGATTTTCATGAGATTTTGGATAAGCATATACTTTTAGCTATGTTTTTATTTTCTTAGCATAATCAACTTAATCCGAGCCTCTTCCATAAGTCTATAGAAGTCAAGGGCAATATCTAGTTAATCAACTCAGGCGTGACTTTGCGGACATCCATGATAAAATACAATAGACGATGTATATTTAGTAACCTAATCCGCTTAACTGTTCTTAAAGAGTCATAAAGAACCCGGACAGGACGTGTTGCCACGTCAAGCGCCGAACGCAGTGTGTGCCACACTGCCCGACGCCCGGGTTCGCACCAAGTCAATCGTCATCCTGAGGATGCCTCGTTGAGAGCTGAATCACGTGTCGATTTCTTACAGGGTTCTTTATGACTCTATAGGAACAGTTAAGCGGATTAGGCTACCTACTAAATATACGTCGTCTATTGTATTAAATAACATCTATTTAGCGTTATTACTACTTTTGGGCATCAAACGCAATGCTGAACACAGAAAACACGTCCTGCACCCTAATTAAAAACAAAATTTCAATCAATCTTTCAGATTAAACGACGACTGATACGACGGCAATCCTGCATCCAACACGATAGGAGAGAGTACAGGATCACCGATTTCCCAACTCCGGGCTTCTACTGCTACTGAGAACTTCTTGGTAGAATGCAAGGGGTGCACAGGTCTTCGGGTGGGCATGATTCAGCACAGTCGGACGACAAAATCGAATAAATCTTTTGAAAGAAAGAAAATACATTTATTTAGCACAGACTAAAGGCATACCATATAATATACAGCAGAAATTACAAATCAAATAAAAAGTGTTAAGTGCGATGTAATAATTAGCAGGAAAGTGTGTCTCGCGTCTGCGCCAAAAAAGGCCCAGTTGTAAATCAGTTTTAAGGCTCGTGCAGACCAGCGTGATGCGACGGCGCGACGCAACTCTAATAATACAATTTCTAAGAAAACTTCACGGTATAACAATAACCGGTGTCGCGTCGCGCTAGTTCGCAGCAACCTGTGTATGCATACTTAAATATATTATTTGTTAGATAAAAATAATAACGAATATGTGCATAAATAGTGTGATTTTGAATAAAATCGCAAAAGAAAACAAAAAAGACTGATAAATAATCGCGCATGATCACAAACAATCGCATGGTATTTTGCCACCCAACTGTACCGAATCGTGACGAATCTACCCGAACAAGTGCATCATCATCATCATTTCAGCCGAAAGACGTCCACTGCTGGACATAGGCCTCCCCCAAATGGGGGGATTTGCCATAATCGCCATGCTTGGCAGGCGAATTGGCGATCGCAGTATGGTGTTCAAATGCATAGAGAACGCTGTTGCCCATTCTCTAGTGAGTCCCTTAGTCGCCTTCTACGACACCCACGGGAAGAAATGGGATGGTACTATTATTTATGTCCGGCACCATACGGAACGTGCATAGTGCGCCTTACACTTATTCAAATACCTAACAACATTAGCAAGGACTAAAACACCACAAAATACAGTATAACAAGAGATGAAGAGACCTAGCGTGCACAAACGAAAAGTAAAAGCTATTTAATTAACAAACAAGCAACGTTGTTAGCGAGAACTCTTTGTGAGTATAATGGAACGAAGCAAACTATTGTCCAGTCCCCGACATGATTTATTTAGCTTACTACATGTCCTGACGTACGACATCAACAAAAAGTATAATATATATTTTTGCAACGTAATTTTTTACGAGAAACTGAGGTTACATATTGTTGGTTTTAAATCGATATTGAGTCAATGGAGATGTTTTTAGATGTATTATGGTAACCTATTCATGTGACATTTGTGAAGCTTCATACTTCGAAATTATTTACCGAGTATGGTTTCATGGTCTCAATGGAGAAGTTACGAGAATTTCAACGATGACAGAAAAACTGTCGACTCTTTTCTTGGTATCTCTTGTTTGCTGAGAATGTTTTAGTCACGACTATATTTCGGAATATCCGACTCAATAAACACGTCACAGAAACCGTATATGAGTAGGTATGTCTCCCGAAAATTATATGACAAACAGAAAATCATTTCCCGCGCCCTTGTCGTTTTTGTACTTTTTTTGTTACGAACTACCTCACAATGTTTTATAGCATACATACATAATCAGGCCTCCTGTTTGTGAGTGTTTTCTAAACTATGTTTTAACCATAAATAATGATATTTCGTTAGTATTAAGATTTTTTAAAGTGTTTCAACATCCGGACAAACCTATTGAGGTTGTTGTGATGTTTCTGTTTATATTTTGTTTTGTTCTATAATAAAAAATAATAAAAAATGGGTGAGTGTGAACGTTCCAGCACAGTAATGACACTGACAACTATTGAACGCGATTTAGATGTGCTGATCCTGTTCAGTTTCATTTGTGAAATTCGCTCTTAGTGTGACACTTAATATATATTTTGTAAAAAGTTTTAGTACAACTGAGAAATGAGTAACTTAAAAAAATACTTTTACCTACAGTAATAATTTAGGTTACACAAATAATATAAATTGTTAGTGAAAGCCAATCTAGTATGTATCATGTTACCAGGATGTGATTATCTAGAGGAGCCATGGAGTTTCCTCCCGATTCTTCTCCATAGAAACCGCTACGCTTTGGAATCGGCAACAAGCTTCATCATTCTGACTGACCGACTCTCTTGTCAATTCAGCAGTGCCTGTAATTGAAATAAATGCTTTGAGTTTGACTAGAATTAGATTTGCGAGAGTGTTTTCTTAGCAAAAGCCCATTCCACACTAACTACACAAAGGCTCTCGTTGAAAAATCGACAGGTGCATGTGATAGCATTCTACCATCGCCATTCCCTTATTTATCGTGCACCCTCCGTCGAAGGCGGGAAAAGACGAGCACATATCGGAGATACCTTTTTACACCAATTATGCCATAGATTCTGTTGGATTCCGTTAACAATTTACTGTGATGTAGGTCGAAGCTCAAACGGGTTCACCTCGATATAGTTATCGTGTCAACGTGCTCGAAATATGAAGGGAGTTTTTGTTTCTTTATTTATCTTGTTTCTGTAATCAGTTGAATGATGTTTGATTTTGACACTTTTTAAACGTGGGTAGCTATTTGTTGATTGAAGATAATCCTAACTATCCGGTTTTTGTTTCTCTTTTAAGGTGCTCTTCCGAGGGCAGACGCAACTGGTTTCTATGTTACTCTATGAAAACGCTTGCCTGTCACTGTTTTCATAAAAACCAGTTGTGTCACTGCGGCCTGTCATTGCAATTGGACGGAGTTGCCGCTGTGCTTTGCAATTGCGGTTGCCTTCGGAAGAGCACCCTTATTAAACTTGCGTATGATTTTGCATTTATTTTACAATTTCGCAGCATCATTCATCATCATAGGAACCTTTTGGCCTCGTACAGGACTTTCTGCTGTTAGTTTGATTTTGTTGATTGAAGATAATCCTAACTATCCTAATTAATATTATAAATGCGAAACTGAGTTTGTTTGTTTGTTATGCTGGAGCCGCACGTGCGTCTATCGTGACGAAGCATCGCACAGTGATACGATACACGCAGATGTGACCAACCATTATCGGCTATCGTCGCAATAGTTCGGGCTGTGTAGCACTTATCACCCGAGTGGCGGTACATAATTAGCATGCCGCACGGTCGGTCTAGCGTTGGTCATTTCGACTGTTGGTTCCGGACTGGACAGACTCTCTTTCGAAATAATCGAGAGCCATCTTGGATTATTGCACGATAATTCGTTAAAATTATGAAGCCGCTAATGTGACCACCGTATTAGCGCGATATTTTTTTAGCGAGCAATCATACGAAACTTCGGGACGCTTGCTTTGTCACGATAGACGTAGGTGCGGCCCCAGCATTACGCTTTCACGCTAAAACGGCTGAACGGATTTGAATCGAATTTAGGTTAGGACATAGAATACTTTTTATCCCGGTAATACGTTCTCGTGGGATATTTTCCGACCTCCAAAAGCTAATAGATTATAAATCAGTAGGTATATAACTAAACAATTCAAAAGTCATTTATTTAAACTAGGCTGAGAATCAGCACTTTTCGAACGTCAAAATTGCATAAAGGCTCGTGCAGACCAGCTCGACGCGACGGCGCGACGCATCTCGAATAATACAACTTCTAAGAAAACTTCACGGTATAACAATAACCGGTGTCGCGTCGCGCTAGTCTGCACGAAGCTTTAGACAGTCCCCCAAAAATGACCGTCATTTAAAAAGTTGCTTAAAAACATCACGTGATTAATGGACGACCCCTAGGCGTGATTATTTGCCACTCAATAAAATAATATAAAATTAGATTTTTCCTTAGCACATAACCAGAAAAAGCATTGCATAAAAATAAATAATTTAATTCTGTATAGGTACAAAAACAGCTTTTTTATATTAGCTTCCGAAAATATTGCTACCTGTATTTTTACGGTATATACCCTTATCAATACTGTCCTACATACCCAAATTGGGGAGCAAAATACAAAATTGAGATTGACGCTGAACATTCCTGCCATTTTCAATTAGTGACGTCAATGAAGTGACGTGTGAAATCCGAATCGTGTTGCCTTGGAAAAATATAATTTTATTTTTGGTACCAAAAATGGCTGGCTGGCCAGGCTGGGCTAATTATGTTCAAAAATAGACTAACGTGTAACGTAAATTAATGAATTTTGAGAATGCGGACAAATTAGAAAAAAAAATACAAACTGTATCATGTGACACATTATACAAGGTGAAATAGAATTCAGGAAACACCTCTTAAGGGGTCATTGTACTCATGATTATGAACAACTTTCACTATGGCATCAACCCTGAAATAGCGAGAAAAAGGTAGCTGTTCTCTACATTTATGTTCGCATAGCTCGTCAAATCCGTGTCCCCCTATCTCCGAAACTACCGCAAACAAAAATTAAAAAAAAAAATACAGAAAAATTGTTCTATACCTACTTATAGATTACCTTCTTCTAGTTCTTTAAAATAACATGGTAAATCTCTCAATATTGTACGTACAACTGACATTTGCAGTTGGCATGTATGGGAGAATATGTTTTTCAACTACAATGTTAAGTGTTTTCTTGGGATAAATTATCGCTTTTGTCGCCTATCTAAACTGCATTGGTATTTTCGTAGTCTCTTTAGTTTTGCATTACCAGCCCCTCAATTTTGCTCACGTTAGCCTGATTATTGAGTATCTAAGACTTTATTAATATCTATGATTGATGCTCTAACGTGTTTAGCGTCGTGCAGACTAGCGCGACGCGACAACGCGACGCGACACCGGTTATTGTTATACCGTGAAGTTTTCTTAGAAATTGTACTCGTATTGTTCAAGTCGCGTCGCGCCGTCCCGTAGCGCTGGTCTACACGAGCCATTTATCGGATTTTTTTAACCAAAATGCTATACAATATCCATATTTTCGAATAACTTAATTTAATTAAAAATTTAATTACGGTTACGTCGCGCGTTTGTGTTTTTAGCATACATCACTTATTTACTAACAACTCTTCGCGAAGCAAATCAAACGTCAACTCGAACATTTTACCACTTGCCCTTTCATTCACACTCACCACATTCTGGTTTCACTCGACGTGAAAATCCGAATTCCGTTCCACTTCAAGAGAGAAACATTCGTTAATCAAGTGTATTGTTAAAATAACTGTAAAGCTTATTTGGCGATAAATTAACGGCTCAGACGTGTAGCCGTCAGTCTCTTGTCTTGTCAACCCTGAAATGCTCGGAATAGGCGGCCATTGTGCACTGTTATACAAATAGGTGTATAGCACCATCAATTATACGGAGTGGCATCGCGTTATTTCGTCCCGGGGTAGAATAACTCGGAAATTCTTAGAAAGTTTGAGATTTTGGTATGTACTAAGGTCAACATTTCGGTCCTTTTTATATTTCGTTGGGCTTCAAGGGGTCGTATAGGTACCTAAGTATAACAGCCAAGTGTAGGGGTCACACATCTAAGTATGACAGCCATGTGTGCGGTGTTATTCATGGGTTGGGTAGAGCGTTAGGCGTGCTGTACACTTGTTAGGGTTGGGACGATTCGGCACGATTCGGCACAGCCGGCGGAATATACAGAGTGGAGATTTGGTTATCACATTAAATAGCACAGTGGTTATTACAATTTGAATATTTCAAACAAAATAAATAGCGCAAAAATTGGCATGAAATAGACCATTGATAATATGGCACTAGACATGCGCGGGGCGATGGTATCAACAATTCCCCCAACCTCAACTCTATGGTATTGTGCTAATATAAAAACGAAAAAAAGGTCCCACGGCTAGAATGTTAATTGTTATTAATTATTTAAATTGTATATGTTTAAAATACTATGTGATGTCAATAATTGTGATAACCTAATCGCGACACTGCATATATTTTATTTTGCCGCCTGGCTGTGCCGAATCATGCCGCCCCGAACAAGTATTTAGCACCCCATAATATGAATTAAATACTCTTAAAAGCCTCTAAAGTCAGGATCTGTGCTTGGTTATTTTGTTCGCGCCCTATGACCTTCATGGAACGTATTACATAACGGCCAAAATGACACCTGCAATTTTGAATCAATAAGTTCAAATTTAGTTTAGAATTACCTGAGGTAAAAACAAAACAAAAATACCCTCATCCGTAAACATGAAAATAGATATCGAAGCAGGTTCATGTCTAGACCGTCTAATCCCCCCTTAAAGAACCCAAAATAAACGAAAGCAAAACCAACGAATTGAATCCTAAAGGTAACCACAAATTGACAACAAGGAGCCTTTTCGGCTTCACTGAGGACCCTAAACGTTTGCCCTACTCAATAAGGGTCAAGGCATCTTTATATTCCTAAAATGTGTAAACATTACTGTTCAAATGTACAGAGAATATTATTTCTGGTGTTATTTTTCTGTTCATTCCTTTTATGTGTTTGAAAGAGTTAACATGTCGTGTGACTATTCTATAGATATAACAGTAGAACTATAATTTGTTAACCTTGTATATTCATAGGTTAGGATATCTTTTGGTAGATTTTTTTCTTTTTTAAGCTATTGCATAGCTTTTATCGGAGACTCTGAGCGCGGCGACCGAATGTAGAAATTCCGTAACGAAAAAAAAACCTGACGCGAAAGTTTGTGAGGATGGATGGATGGATGTTTGTTACTCTTTCACGCAAAAACTACCGAACGGATTTTAATGAAACTTTACAGTAATGTGGCTTATATATCAGAATAACACATAGGCTACAATTTATAAAGATTTTATGTGATTTAGCCATAATATAACGATAAGTATCCAGTAAGTCGGAAAAAATCCTGCCCTCTGAGATCTATCTTTGCGTGCGCTGCCTAAACCGCTGAAGTTACATGAAAAGAATGTATTGTGGGGTTGTTTGTCTTAAAGAGTTCTAAATAAAAGTCCGCAACAGCATATATCTACCTTTTATGTGGAAGCCATTATAGCCAAAATAGTGAGCTATAAATACATTTAAATTGAATACTTTTTTTAAGTTGCATATTTTAGAGTATTTAGTTAATTCGTATCAAAATAAATACCTTCATCGCTTTCGGTATTTAATGTAGATAAAATTTGTCTTTTACACTAAGTAATTTGGACTAATATTTTAAAAGTTAGAACGATAAGAATGACCTGCGATGAGTCGACGGCGGGCGCGCAGAACGAGGGTGGAGGGGCGGGATAGGCAATGACGCGTGATCGCCGAGTGCGCGACCCGAACGCGGGCAGACGCGTGAGGGCAGACGTCATTGACGGTTGTGTAAATTCTGCGATTTAGGGGGGGGGTATAGGGGTATTTTTAAAAAAAAATATTTTAAATCAACAATATTATCTTCTTATTTTTGAATATATGCTATGCAATAGCTTTACCACGGCAGTCCTCGAGTGCCACACGTATTTTTTTTTTTACATTTTGGTATAAGCTGCTGCTAAGCAAGATGCAGAAATGAAGTTATCCCGAAAAGACTTGGTGACACCAACGTAGCTTGCAGAGTAAGTAAGCGACGTGTCGAAGGGCCGATGGCCGATGGAGCAGACGAGTCCTGGAGTGGAGACGGTAAGCGTAGTGTGGGACGCCCCCCAGCCAGATGGACCGACGACCTTAAAAAAGTAGTTGGGTCAGACTGGATGCACAAGGCAAAGGACCTAAGGAGGTATCATGGCGCAACCTGGGAGATGCACCATTGTCGGACCCATTATTGCTTAACCTCAGAAGGCAAATTCCCGTATTTAAAAACGTTCACAATCTAGTCGGAATCTCGTCAATGTCAAACACTTGTCAAAAAAGTAGGTAAATTAGACAAATTTTTGACAGATGGAGACTGAGATTATAACTCGATTGTGTGCTTGAAGCTGTCAAAATCGTAGGTTGTTATTGAATTCACCCGCCTAGTTACCTCCTCAATGCCCCGACGCCTCTTAATACGGTCTATGCAACTCGTGTCGACTCCACAGTCTGTCTTAATATTCGTTAATTCGTTATTGATAATATGACACGTTGACAGACGCATAGTTAAAAAAATCGGGTTCTATGCTACCGTTCTTAAAAATATGGGAATTGTCTCTCAGATGTCATAGTGAGCCATCAGTGTGTACAGAAAGCTATGGTCAAATTTAAGGGTGTGGTGCAGACCATCAAACTGAAAAAATATTAGCTATCTTTTTCTTGATTATGATTTTGGTCCCATGGAGAAAGTGGTCCCTTTAATTTGACCACACCTTCCTGATACACCTTGTATAAAAGAAAATAAAATCTCTTCTCATCTTTAAAAACACTTCTTTGGCAAGCCAATGCGTCCCTCTTTTAGACTTTGCGGAACCCTACACCATCAACATATTTTTCCCTTTATCTCAACATCTACCATAAAACATCAACATTGCCATGCTGAGCGTCAATTTGAGAATATATTATACTAACCCGTGTTCCCTAACGAGCATCATATTTCCTGATGCATCAAACTCTAAGTAAATGACATACAACATGCCCAGTATAACTTGACGTACGGAAAAATCTGGAACTAAACAAAAAATGTTCTGATTTTGGCCTAATTTTGACAGCTGTCTTAGCGAAGAGCGCCACCATGAAATGTCAAGATATTTTGGTCGTTTTAATAATATATAAATACAGGTTTTAAATGAGCCATTTTATTCGTAAAATGTATGAATTTAAAAACGATAAAATGGGTGGAATTGCTTTAAGAAAGAATCTATTAGCAGTTAGGGTAGCTCGGTGAAGCTACAGTATGGGTTGCCCTGGTTAGGGTGGCCATGTTAAATGAGTATCATTACATCAACTACGATAATAACTGCAATATTTTTTTTACTGTTTGCCCTTTAAAGCGTAATGAAACTGTTTAAAAGATGAAAAGTGGGGAATTTATTTAGCTGTAGGTAATAGAATGACAGAATGGACAAAAAAAACAGTAATATTTAGAGAAATTAAAAATACTCACACAGGAGGGCACAGACTAAATACACACATAGACTATATTAGTAGTTGTTCAGAAAAAAAAACAACCATTGTGTGGTCATTTATTTATTTATTTAATACTTCACGCACACAAATGTACAAAGGCGGACTAAATGAAAATTGCTATGAAGCCATTTTCTACCAGTCAACCTTTGGGTGATGCAGAGACAAACAGTGGTAGGTGCAATAGCGAGAATTGAGAAATAAATATTTATATAAATATAAAAATATACATATACCTATTAAAAATTATAAATATAATATAGACACCTAATAAATAAAATAAGCACATAAATTAATACACATAAATATACTAAAACAAATAAGACAAACAATGGGAAAACATTACCGTTGTGAAGATGATCTGCCACTAAAGGGCACTGTCACATTGTCACTAAAGGGTAATAATATCAAGAGGACAAATCGATATTATTTTTTCTTGAATCTTCATTTTATAAAAGTAGTTTCATAATATTGTTTCACTATTGTTTTTGACCAGTGTAAAACCTTTTACAACAGTTTGTTCATGTATCCGTCTTTCATTCTCTAACGAGTAAGGCCAAAAATAATTCGAAATACAAATGTAAATAAGCATAAATTCCAACTGCATTAACTGTAACGTTCATTCTAGATCACAATCAGAATATGCATGTATGTTCCAAAAGCTGCGCTCGCATCTAAAATGTCCCTCCCTACAGCGCGCGCATGGAGACCCCCCACGTAGCCAAGATAAGCGTTATTTAATGAAGATTTATCTCGCTCACTGCACACTGGATTTACTTCTCCAATGAATATTCTACTCCCGTTGATATCTCCCTGATAACATTGGCAGTTTTAACCAAATGCAATAAAATAAAACATACTTTGAGATAAATAATGATAAGGTTTTATTTATTATGGGGAAGGCTAATGTAACCGTTTTACATATTTTACGAAATTATGTGGGTGAAGATAAAGTTTGACAGGTTCTCTGGTCGTGCATACAGAGTACCTTAATGCCGTCCAGTAATGGACATGGGTCTCTTTTTAAACTTCTACGGTGGACATTAATTTAATTATAATAATTGTTGGTGCATACTTTGGCACCCTGGACAGCCCTCCCCGCATCCAACTTTGCTCACTGGCTAATCTGTGGTGGCATCTACATCGCCATATGTGAACTACGCATCAAAAAATCCTGGATCGTGCATGCAGCGTTTACCGCGTGACCACCATATTTATGATATACAATGCTGCCCATGGGCATGTGACCGCCCGTATTTTTCTGAATATTCATGAGAAATTATCTAAAATAAACTTTAAAAGGGGGTATAGGCACCTTAATTGTTTTTCTTCTTTTTCAAAAATCCCCTGTGATATTATGGACAATTTTAAATAAATATTGTTTTTTTTTTTGGAAAAAATGTATTCGCCTCCGATTTTTTTTCATAGTCGACAAATTTTAATAAAAAATCTCAGTTAATCCGATAAAATGATTGATAAGCTTTTAGAAATAATAAACAGAATCCAAATCGAGCCAATAACATCGTAGATATGGCAAACGCTATGCAAAAAATAAATAATTTAATAACATGAAAAATATTAAAAATAGACCCCCTTTTAAAGATAATGTTCGAAAAAAAATTCGTGAATATTCAAAAAATGAACTTTACATCCTGTTCCTCAACCTCTATAAATCTTTGTACGTATAATGTGAAGTAAATTATTTTTTTTGCAAATTCACTCACCATCTGGGTAACACGATACCCTTTGATACTTCTGACTGCTTGTCATATTTTTGGGCATCTATCTACCCGTAACGACTGTCAAAGATCTACAAATGACAGCCAGGAACAACGGCTTAACGTGCTTTCCGAAGCACGGCAGGGTCTCGGTATGAAATAGATGGTCGCGCATCCCAGGACCGACTCGACAAGCGTAGCTTAACCTGATCGATCGACCCGTATGGCTGATAATACTAAGCCGCGAACCCCTATTAGTTCTTTAACAAATTGACTAAATCAATCTGCCTAGCCTTTTCCAACTATGTTGGGGTCGGCTTCCAGTCTAACCGAATGTAGCTGAATATCTGTATTTTACATGGAGCGACTGCCTATCTGAACTCCACAACCCTGTAACTGGGTAATAAGATCCCATTGATAAGACTGGTTATTAGACTTTCGGACTTCTGACGACCCGTAACGACTGTCAAAGATCCACGAATGACAGCCGGGACCAACGGCATAAAGTGCTTTCCGAGGCAAGGAGGATTAAAGAAAAAGAAAGAAAGAATAATGTTTATTTGGACACAGTTCGTGAAGCTACTAAGCGTATGCTGAGACGCAGGTGACGCAGGTCCACGCAGCGCAGGTTAGAGCAGTTTTTGTAATGCTTGAACGTACTGACAGCTGCGTACGCAGCAGCGTAGGCACGTGCGATGCAGACATGTGTCTGTACTGCTCTGCATCTACTTGTAGAGCTGGCACAGATTTCTGCGCGACGCGTGCAGGTCGTCATTTGTTTTGTACCACTGATTCATAATTTTGTTTCAATGACAGATTTTTTGTACTAGCTAGGACGCGAATGTGTCTGTGAAGCTGCGTCGAAGTATGCGCTCGCGGCCTATGTCTGTCTCGCCTGCCCTGCAAAATCCTGAAATCCCTGTAAAATCTGTACTGTGCTGTCCTGCGTCTCAGCATAAGCTTGGCTAACGATCTTAGAGATGTTTCTAATGCAATGATCGAATTATTTTTTCCGCTCGACTAACCGCCTGCCTCAATTTCTAACTCGTTTTTTATAAAACTCATAGAGAAAAGCAGTACCTTCCGATGTTCTATTTCCTACAGAACACACAGTTGAACTCCTGCATAATGAGAATGCAAAAAAGTTTCAAATGATCCGTTTTCAGAAAAAGAAACAATTCTAACTGGGGAAAACTCACTGTGCCTTATACCCAAAGTCTTGTGCCTGAAAACTTCAAGTTAAAACCGGTAAAAGCTGGGGTAAAAAATGGTAAAACAAGGACCAAGTAATAAGGTTACCTGTGCGCTCAAACTCTGTTACTGCCATCAACGTAACGAGCACTGAGTTATGTCTACATGCATACAATCTGACACTAGTTTAGTAGTTTCAAAATTGCAGGAGTTCTGCGAGGACTTTTATTTATCGTGCTGTATGTAATACGATGAACATCAAAGACCAACTTTTAGGAGTTATGTTCTATAAAAATATAAAGTTAAAAATGAGAAAAAGTTTATATGTTTTTTTAGGTACTATCGAAGAACTTCATATCTAAGCACCGTAAAGACTATTTCTGCTTGCAGTGCTCGGCCGCTACAGAAATCTCATCAACCAATAGTATCGCAGCATCAGATTTTTGATGTGTCCCTTATTTATGTAAATGAAAAAAAAAGACAGTAAACATTAAAATTAAAAACTTTCTCATCTTTGTTTATTTTGTTCTGTTCCTAGTGGTCGAAAAAGGGTCAGACATCTGTGATCATTGTAATTTCGGAAGTCGGTGTCTTTGGTTTTGAATTTTCGTTTTTTGCCACCGACTTCCGAAATTAAAGTTATTTTTCACTTTGTAGCGTTTTTTATGGAAGTCGGATGTTTTTTTGTCACAAATTGGAATACCACTACCTGCTATATAAATAACAGTGGCAGGAAGTCATCATCATATCATCCATATATACTAAGTGGGAAAAATACGTAATATTGAAGCTTACTCAAAAACCATCAAGCAAAGTTAATAAAATTAATATGGGACAAACTTGAAAGTATATCCTTACATACAAAAAAATATTTTTTTAAATCGGTCCACAATTGTCGGAGAAATCGGTGGAAATACCTAAAAAAATGGTTGCCTGTAAAGTCGGTTTTACGGGCGAAGATTTTACGTGACAACGTCTTTTTCTCGGCGGTGACTCATCGTAACAGACGTGAGCGGGCGTTACACTTTTTCATGAGTGACTCCGAGCGGCAACCTAATTTAAGACGTTGTCACGTCAAAAAAAAATGGTTGCCTGTAAAGTCGGTTTTACGGGCGAAGATTTTACGTGACAACGTCTTTTTATCGGCGGTGACTCATCGTAACAGACGTGAGCGGGCGTTACACTTTTTCATGAGTGACTCCGAGCCGCAACCTAATTTAAGACGTTGTCACGTCAAAAAAACATACACACGCTACGAACATAGAACCTCCTCCTTTTTGGAAGTCCATTAAAAATCTTTCGTTCGTTACGTTTACTCAGCCTGTTTGGGCTAGGCTTACTGAACGTGTCTGTTTGACAGATTTCTGCCTATAAATGCATCCATAAAACAATAAAAATCCCAAACAAAAAGGTATCCTTTTCAATAATTTAATTAAATAACAAGATTAATCCAATCCGCTGTGTGCGTTTAGTCTCAAGCCACTTTGATCCTACATTCCTGTTCAAACATGTATCCACAACGCAACATGGAAAATCAATCAGACTGGGATGCATCCCCCAATTTACGTCACCGTTGGAAAGAGACACCAACTGGATATCTAGGGGGATAGGAATAATGGATAACAGCTATTCCGTGAGAGGGTTGGGTGGGTATTATTTCCGTCTTAATTATTTAAATGAATCCTTACACGTAGTTACTGAAATGTTCTACAATTGAAAAGATAATCTATTACGTAGATTTGGTAGCTAATTAGATTTTGATCATAGGTAAAGAACCGGAGTTACCAACATAGCTTGCAGAGTAAGCAAGCTGAAGTGGCAGTGGGCTGGCTATGTTTTTCAAAGAACCGATGGTCGGTGGAGCAAACGAGCCCTGGATTGGAGACCGCGTATCATGTGTAGTACACTCCCCAGCCAGATGAACCGACGACCTTAAAAGGTGGCTGGGACATACTTATTGCGGAAGCATAGCCTGGGAGAGGCCTATGACCAGCAGTGGACTGCGATAAGCTGAGTTGATTGATTTGATTGTGGATTAATAGGTAAATTATGTCAGCATGAGAAAAAGCCTTTTCACTCTAACATCCTATAGGTAACAATTTTTTTAATCCAAATTTAGCAGGAGTCCTAATATGACACAAAAGGCGGGAGGCCTATACTCAGCAGTGGGTGGAATGAGGCTGTCAATGATGATGATGATTTTAAGCTCAAACGGCGACATACTGTAATCTTGGTACCAAGCTCAGTGATGAAACCAATTACAATAACGACTTTCAACATTCAACATTTTTCAAGGGCACTTATGAAATGTGAGAAGCTAGGTTCCAATTGGTCGTTTCCTATGGAGAAGAGCCGGCAAGAAACACCACGGTTACTTTTAAAAATAAATAGATTTACAATGTTTTTAAATAACATCGGTAGGAATGAGAACACAGTGTAGGCCTATCAACAAGTACCAGGTTCTTAGCAAAATAGAAAATGATCCACAGATCTACAGTCTGTTAAGCCAACAACGTTCTCATATTCATAAAATCTAAAAGAGAAGAATCTATATAAAAGATAAACAAAATTTTCAAAATAAAGACCAATTTAAACCAAATGACATGATTTCCACTACAACTGTAACAAATCTAATTTAATAAAAAATATTGAACTGCAGGTATATAATGTCAAATAATGAAAGATTATGTCAAGGAAGTATAGAAGGAAGGAAGTAAGACTAAAGGCTCGTACACACCAGCGCGACGCGCCGGCGCGACGCGACTCGAACAATACAATTTCTAAGAAAACTTGACGGTATAACAATAACCGGTGTCGCGTCGCGCTAGTCTGCACAAAGCTTAAAGCAGAATGGACATTAAGAGGGATCCTATTCACAGAACTGAACTGAGTCTAATTTCGTCTGACGGCATGAACATACAATCTACCTGGCACCTATCGTAGACAAGTCAGCAAAATTAACTAAGAACGGGTGAATTGAGTGCTTTTGGGTGCTATCTGTGTTTGTTGGAATCGATAATCTATTTTCGATGTTAGGTGGAAGGGAAATTTTGAATTTGGAAATGTATGTGGATTAAGTACTGTTCATTATGGAAAATAAAACGCGATATAATGAAGTATGTCATCAAAGTGGCGTTAAAAAGTTACTGTACAATGTACCATCAAAGAAGTTCATATCTAACCAGTTTCAAAACAAAATCCCGTGAACACGATGACCACATCTGTTACCAGCCCGGTTCTATAGCCGCGGAGCGCTGCAAGCAAGAATAGTCCTTACGGTGGTTAGATATGAACTTCTTCGATGGTACGTACTACTGTCCATTACAAAAGGCTAGCTGTGTCCACGGATCCGCTTGCTTGGATATCCGACTACCCTGAGAAGAAACACTGACACAAACACAAATAATCTTGGTCAGACCATAATTGACCACTATGCAGATTAGTTAGAGATCAATTCTCTGAATCAAAAGAAAAATCACATAATTGGATATGTGGTTCTGGAGATATAGCCGCACGGACGGCATATGTAGAAGGCTCATTGGAAGACATCATTATCATCCTCCTAGAGGCGAATCTTGACCACCATAGAAATGGGTTTTGTCGACGATGAATAGACAAATTGTCAGATTGTGTTTGTGAATCTGTCATTTTGTCTATTCTTCCGTAGACAAAACCTGATTGTATTGTGCTTGGCCCAAATTTCTCTTTCTTCCCCAAATGTCTCTTTATTCCATACAGTCTCTATTAGGCGCCATTTCAAAATTTACTTCATAAAATGGCTAACTGCCATTTCAGTTTTTTCACAACCCATCCATCATTTCTTTGATCTGCCCTTTTTACTTATAGCCGCATTCATATTTAACACTTTTCATTACGTGCTCTTCATCTCTCCGCATAATAAAAAACAAACCCTTCAATTATAAAAGTAAAAATACTGTAAGCGGGCTAAAAAATAAAAATAAAACAGACGCTTCGGTTACTAAAGCAAAAATAATAAAGATGGAAGATGAAGAACTTCACTTGCCAACGATAAATATGAAAATGCCAACACCACACAGCATTCCATTTCGTAGTCAATTAAAAACTGCAGACCTCATATCTGATCTAGTAATTACCGTGAAACTCAGACCAAAATATTCAGCTGCAATTCTATTTATATTCACAACTGACCAACTACGTTCGATGAACGGTTTGGACAGCCGGACAGACACACTCAATGCAAATCTGTACGACGACGCTTTTAGACGTACAGCTAAATATCAGTTTTACATTCGACGCGTCATCACAATATCTATTTCGTAGTAGGTGATATGGGAACAGAGAATGATTATACATTATATAGATGATTGATGGTTTTAATTATATGGTAAATATAATATATTAGAGCGAGGACTACGGTTTACAGATTGCCTAAAGGAACATTTTAGTATCCAGTTTACCGTTTACAATTTATAGACCGATTATTTTAAAATTAAAGTCTATATCAATTAAAGTTCTTGTGGCTAAGTAATAACAGCCGCACGGGTCGATCGATCAGGTTAAGCTACGCTTGCCGCGGTTCGTCAGTGGATGAGTGACCATCTTTACATACCAAGACCCCTCCGTGCCTCGGAAAGCACGTTAAGCCATTGGTCCCGGCTGTCATTTGTAGATCTTTGACAGTCGTTACGGGTAGTCAGAAGCCCAAAAGTCTGACAACCAGTCTTACCAAGGGGTATCGTGTTACCTAGTAACTAGGTTGTGGAGGTCAGATAGGTATTCGCTCCATGTAAAATACTGGTATTCAGCTGCGTCCGGTTAGACTGGAAGCCAACCCCAACATTGTTTGGAAAAGGCTAGGCAGATGATGATCAATTGATGATTGACGTGTAAAAGTGTTTTGTACAACCTACTTACAGAAATAAAAATAATTTATCATTTATCATCAATTAAGGTTCTATGAAACTAGGAAAATATACACGATACCGTTGAGTGTAAGTACTAGAACCTGACAGAAACAAAAATGCTAAACAACACGTGAGTGATATATAATAAACGACGTTTCTAGAAAGAAAAATCTTTCATACAAACCTTTTGAACAAAACAAAAGTAAACTCAACACTAAAAAACTACGTTGTCAGGATAGAAAAAACATAATGTTTAAAATTAATAGTACCGTCCATGAAAAAAAATAACAAAACCTTTTTCTTCAACAAAATAAGTGATGGCTATTAGGGCGACGACACACGTAATTATGTATCTAGGACACGCCTTATCAATATATCACATCACCAGAATACATCACACACGCTTCATAAAGACCTTCATAACTAAAACATACTATTAAAACATTAGCCGATAAAAATATGAAAGAAGATATGGTAAAAGTTGCAGAAGGTTTATTACATGAAGCTAACGAAAAACCAAGCAACAAACCTACTACTATTAAAATAAAAAAGGGTGTGTGGGTAGGGTTGCCAGGCCCAAAAATAGAAAAGCCGGACACAGATTCATATTTCGCCGGACATTTTGCCATGAAAGCCTGTCACATCACAACGGTTTTAAAAGAAAAAATAACTTTATTTGTGTATTTAATACTGTTATTCATTTGAGACTTACTCTACTCTTAATTATGAATTACAGATTGTTCTTACCAAAGTAATTTGTAACTTCTTTACATTGAAAGTAATTAAAAGAATCAATAATCAGGCATCTTTTAGTCGGACAGTGAGCAATGGGTAGCTCGCCGTCCGATAGGGACCAGGCCCGGGTCGACGGCGCGTTGTGTTCCACGCTCGCCTCAAAGAGATGTCAGCACCAACTGACGGGGTCCGGAAGGGCCAATGCCTGCCGGGGTTGCGAGTTTGTCCGAAAGGGATATCGCGACCCCGGCACACAGGCAACGGAAGGAACACGGGTGGGTTTTAGTCAGTAAAAGTCTGACACGCCCTCCCGCTCCGCCCAGAGCGGGAGAAGTAATTTGATAATTTCCCACCATCAAAAAAAAAAAAAAAAGCGGGGCTAGTAGGAACTTTCTAATTGAAAAACGAATTATCCACTTCGCTCCGCCCAGAGCGGGAGAAGTGGATAATTTCCCAGCCTCAAAAAAAAAAAAAAGGCTACTTTTAGTGCGGCGGGGTTGGCCAAAAGCCTAACAAAAGCCGGACACGGATACGATTGTCAAAAGCCGGACACCTGGCAACCTTATGTGTAGGTGACAACTATAGAAGTGAAAACTTCCGACTGCAACCGAGTTTATGCGATTCAGCGCCGAGTATGCGCGATTCAGCGTTACCGACCGACTTAAGAGGCTTACAACAGCTAAAGCGCGGTCACTGTCGGTCTGCATAGAAATGAAAGAGAAGCGCGATGACGCGACGCAGGTAATTTATTGCAAAATATGAAGCAGTTAGCGATTTACAGAAAATCTATTGATTGGACTGGAAAATTAAAACACTATTATGCTAATATGTAGCTTGTAGAATAATCTGACAAAAAATCAGAATTATTGAATGTAAATTAATATGATTTTTATTCGTTAAAAGAAATTTTTAGAGGTATCTTCATGATTTTTTTCTATCGTATCAAATTAGTTGTATTATGTTTTCAATACACTATCATACTAGCATATATCCTGAAGAATATCATATATTTTTCTGATTTTGTTTACTGCAGTGGATCATATTCTTTTATGCATTATAAAACTTGCGTTTAGGCACGTTTAGGTCCTGTAGTCCCCTTAAGCAGAGTATACCCGTTTTAACGTCACGGACCCGAGTGGTTGAGTTTCGATGACTGTTCAGAAAAAACGCAGTGTGCCTAAAGAAGTTTTCACTTCAATAAATCGAATAATACTTAAAGCCGACCGCTATGTAAACGAACTGAAAAGCATGAAACAAGAAAATATTTCTGCATGGTTGCCGGTCGGTCATAGCCGATCATAGTCACATGCCTACTGAACTAAGTTAATATGAGATCTTTAAATTTAAATTATTAATTGATACAGTGATTGGAAAAAGAAAACACTACGACGAAATTTGACCATAATATTACATACCACCATACCGTACCATTTATTTATAAAACATGTAACAGAAACCCTGTCCGATCCGTGAGGGTGTTGTTAAGAATCATACTGAGAGTCTATTTATGTGGTAATTTTGGAATACAGAAAAAAATTATTCACCGTATTTTTCTTCAACATGGGGAATTTTACCGGGCTATTTACATGGGGCGCGGGCGGCCGTCGTTTAGCGGGTGTCTACAAGTCATAACTTATGACCCCTGTTCGAGATTAACCAAATTTTTATGGAACTGAGATAATTTTGGTACTAAAAACGTGAGTTTTAAATAGCAATAACTTTTTTATTTTCAATAATAATAAGTTTTTTTATTACTTTTTGGTAATGTTATTGCATTACCTATGTGCTCTTTTCGGATCGGGCAGGGTTTTTGGAACATATTGTAATTTTTTTTTTATCATAGCATTTGCCATTTGGCAACGCATTTCCTTATATATTAGGGGTGAGGCGTATTTATCTAAACAGATAGAAATAACAGTTATTTAAAAATAACAGATAAGAAATAACAGATATTTAAAAATAATAGATAATAATTGTACGAACCGTACAATAATTGTTCCTAACAATATAACTTATCTGTTAGGTACTTTAAATAACAGAACCTCAACGACTGTTACCGCGGCTGTTACTGATAAATCTTTATTACAATCCCCACACAGACTGTTACCACGGTTGTTACTTACATACACACTCACATAAAGGAAGGAATATAGGAAGGTTATCAATTTCTCTCTCTTCCTCATTGAATGTCTCATTGTGTGAGAAACACCTATTATTTACATTTAAATGTTTACTTCTCACTCTTACTAAAGCGGTTAAATACGATTTTCGACTTTAAATCAAAAGAAATAAAGAAGATATTCAATTGAGATTTAAATACGTATTTATCGTCCGACCAAAAATAACAGACTGTTATTTAATAACAGATATTTGGATCTGTTATTTTTGTGTAACAGTAACGGTGATGACAGATATCGTGTTTAACCTGTTACAACCCATCTCTATTATGTATAATTATGTGTTATCTCTATATGTCAATAATGGATACGAGGCTTTTGGCTAATCTGTAAAGTAGTATTGTTTTGTTTTTTTTTTGTAATGTGCGTTTAGTTTCTTCTTTCTATTATCTACATGAAAAGTTTCTTTCCAACAGCACGACAGTTCATAATTCTCTTGCCCATAACCCAATTTATTTATGGTCGGCGCAACATATGTTGGCTTCATCTTCCATACTTCTCTATTAGTCGTCATCTCGGTAGTCACCCCCTCCCTTGCCACATCATCTTTCACACTGTCCATTCATTTTTTCCTTGGTGTAAGCCAGTTATTGGGCAAAATTAGAATTCAACGGAGCCTTCAATTTGAAGTTTACTATGCCTATGCAATTCTGTATAGACCTTCTGCCCTCTTTGCTTTATGCCCTATGCCTCATGTCGCATGAAACTACTTTCGGCCCGCGCTCCTTTGATTTATTCCATACATTTGTCAACGTTGATGTAGATATACATCATAATGTATGCATGTAGCTACTTTTTATTTTTTGCCAAAGAAAAATGTGATGGACTGTTGTATAGCGCTTCGGTAATAGAGGTCAAGTTGGAATGATTGGTCTAAGAGATTTATTGAAGATATTATTTTTGTTTGCTAGCCAATTACTGAAATAGCAAGACTGAGACAGCCGTTCAGTATAGTTTGGAATTTATATTACGTGATAGATTGTGTAGAGAATTTATTTTCATTGTTGTGGGTGAAAATGGCAGGGCCCCTGTTATTTTTTTAGGTGTAGTTCCAATAAGTTCATCTTTCATTTGACGTCATTGATACGATCTTTAATGTTATGATGACTTGTCTTCATAGTATGAAAATGAAAGCAATATCCCCCAGAAACTTCTAGTTGTCTTTAAGAATACCTAATCAGTGTTCAACAGCAGACATACCATCTTTGTATTGATCTTCATTATAAGATTCAGCAACATGGTTGTCGACTTGGCATTTAGCTACTTTACTCTCCAATACACAAAATAGCTTGGATTGTAGAATTAGAGAGACAAGTTACTGTAATAGTGCTCTAGCTGTGCCATTGGCTGATGCAGCTAGAGTACTTTACAAATTAGCTATGCTAAGGTTTTGTTGAATAGGAAGTATAATTTTGTTAAGGCAACCAGGGCAGCCTCAACGCATGTGCAAAAAAGCCCAAAAATTTTGAATAAAAAAAAAATCGTGTTATCCCAAAAATTCATGCTTCTACTTTCCTTCCTACTTCATACTACACAATGACACTCCCCAACCCAAGGAAACAACAAAATAATGCCATAAAACTCTCTAGCCAACATAAAAAAAACATAACAACACAAGTATACCGTAATGATCTTACAAAAAAAATACAATTCACCACACTAACATCTAATTAAGTAGATGTTAAAAACTTTGGCGAAGCTCAAGGGCTACCGGCTTCCATAGTAGTGAGTCACGGCTCACGGGAAAGCCGGCTGTGTCGTGAGAACCGTACATTAAATCGAAAACACCCTGTTTCCAACGTTTTACACGCTAACTATATTCAATATGGAATAGCAGAGCGATTACTCATCCAATGTTTATGGAAGTGGCTGTTGAAAAAGTTTTTTGGTTTCGGTCTGAAGTCGCTTCTTTTTTTTTGCTGGGCTAAAAATTAAAATAGAAGCAGAATAGAAATCACATTCCAGACAAGTCAAAGAACTACAAGATTTCATCTATTTTCCTATGTAATGATTTTTAGATTTTTGAAACTGGACAAAAAGCTGGTGTCAGTTAATTTTCCATACATATTTGTACATTATTATCAGGAAAAATGTCTCATGTTTTGTGTGTGTGTTATAATTATCAATTTTAATAGTTGTTGTGTGAGGCAAGTTTAAAAATAGCCAATAGTCACTGCGTTCGGCGCTTGACGAGGTATCACGTCGTGTCCGGGTTCGCAACACGTCAATAGTCATCTTGAGGATGCCTCGTTCAGAGGTCATACACCTGTCGATTTCTTACAGGGTTCTTTATGACTCTTTAAGAACAGTTAAGCGGATTAGGTTACTAAATATACGTCGTCTATTGTATTTTATAATGGATTTCCGCATAGTCACGCCTGAGTCAATTAACTAATAGCTGTGCTGTTATCTGCTGTGCCGTAGAATTTAAGCATTTCCTACCTAGTAATCAGGCTGTGCAAGACTAAAATCGCTCCATGTTTAGCCAGCCAGGAAGTGTTCTGCATAATTATGACAAATTGGAATCGGACCGTGAGGCCCTTGGACACACACGTTTTGGTGTGGAAAAACTACGGTTTATACGCCGTGTGTAGGCACGGTCGTCAGTGTTATACCGATCACTATGGAAGCGTGTAACAGACACGTTTTTTCTACAGCGCGGTTTGAACGCTGTACCGTAAAGAAACCGTGGCGTGTACAAAGGGCCTTAGGTACATTCAAGTTGCAAAAGCACTTCCAGTAAAACTTTAACTCTACAATCTACATTCATATATGCGAACCCCAAATTCTTTTCCACAATGAAGTCACATACAAATGCTGATTCACTAATGCAGAATCATGTTAGTAATTGGCCGCCGTTTTCTCTTTTAATTGCCCAAAGAACCATTACAAGGAACGAAATAGGAAATGAAGCATTAGGAGCTATTTCACATGAAATGGCAAGTATTGTGGCGAATGAAACCGTGTGGACTTTAATTGAGATCCTTTATTGACATGGATGAGTTGTATGTTTCGAGTGAAGTTTTTTCTTTATTCGATTTATCGTGCCTGCATTTCATTGGAGTTTTCATCGTTTGGAGTTTTGTACTAAATTGTCAAACGCCACCGTATATCTACAAGGTCAAATTAAATTAAGTAGTGAAAATACTAAAAAAATATTTGTTTTTTTTTTTTTTGTGGTAAAAGACAGCAGATAGTGTAGTTACTTCAAGTAAGAGTAGATGAAAACATCGCGAGGAAACCGGCCTGAGAGTTTTTTCTTGGCGGCATGTGAAACCAAGTCAGAGGCCTATGGGCGGCTTTAAAACTCTGACACTAGGTTAGCCACTAACCACACGAAACAAAGAAGAAGAGTAGAAAAAACAGTTTTGTTTTGTTTTATCGTGTTAAGATATCGGTAGGTACTCATTAATTCTGTGCAGAATACACAAAAAAAACTGTTATTTCAAATAATAAAACTACCAAAGGCCGTTGACCCCAAAAAAAACATGGATCTTTTTTTTGTTTTATCATATTTAGATATCGATACCCATCGGAGTTTCGCTAGCTAATTTATTATGACCCTATGTAGGACGTTTTAAAACTAGTGCATAGTATATAATATTATGTAAAAGCACATAAGTGGCGTGATACACAACGTTCAAAGTAATGGCGCAGGGCCACTAAAAGCTTTTAAAGCCTAAAGTTGGGCTTGTAAACATCGGTTATCTAGGAATGTGTTATTGTTTTTTAATGTTCCTGTAGCATTCTTGTATATAGTGTTTATTTATTTAACCATTTATGCACATAATATATAAACAGACAAGAAGAAAGGAACAAAAAATACGTACAAAGGTGATGCTTGTTTCCAAAGAAATCTGCGATAGGAAAATAGATAAAAAGAGATGTAGACAAAAAAAATATTTACTAATTTAAATATAAACATCCAATCTGAGAATATAAAAGAAAAAAAGAAAGAAAAATGCGTTTTTTGGTGTATTTTTTTTGTAATGCCAACAAAAAAAATACACCAAAAAACAGAAAACATATAATTCGGTTAAGCATAATGTCAGATGACAACACAAAGTGTACCACCTGACGCTGAGTTTCAGCTGCAACCCACGAGTGCCATACGCTAGAATTATAAGCATAGGGAAGTGTCTGTCCGTTATAATAAATAAATTAAAAGTAATATAAAAAAATAAACTCATAAAAAATCAAATCAAATATACTTACATACAAACTTCTAAAATAAATATCAACAACATACAGGGTGGCAGGAGCAATGACGCGAAAACTGTTACCATGGATTCAGTACATGAATCAAATAGAAATTTTTGGCCGGTTATTAAAAAAAAAAACAGCTGTTCCATACATTTTGACCGCGTAGGTATTGCACTTTTCTGTAAAACAGCAGATTTTTTTTTTAATAACCGACGAAATATTTCAACACTTGGGGTTCAGAATCACGTACTGCATTGTAAAAGTTTTCGCGTCGAAGTCCCTGCCATACAATTATAATGTAATTTAAAATAATAAATATATATGCTACCTATGACGATGTAGAAAAGTAGTGTTTTTTCACTCTTCTTCGTTTATTATGTGAAACAACGTTTATCGGGTGTAAAAATACTCTTAAACAAGCCGAGAGTCACTTGTTCTTCCCATTATTACGTTTTTTTTTTGTATTTGACCATTCCTACCTTCTCGTTAGGGAGATATTGCAGGTTACGAAGTTTTTCGATGTTTTTTACGAAAACAAGTTTTAAATGTTAGGTATATCATATACACTCGAGAGCAATGAATCCGGGTCACTTAAAGAATGTTAAAAATCTCGGAAACTAAAAATGATAGGTTAATGCAATAAATTGTATTTAATAGACAATGTAATACTCCTTAAATGAAAGTAAAAAAAATATGAGTCACCATACATTTTATTAACACAAAATTACATAAAGAAAAAAACTGCTGATCTCTCCTTAAAACAAAAATAGGAAACATGAAATTTTTGAACTTTATTACGATTTTCTTGAATTTTAATACTTCGTATTGCCTCCTCGTGCTTCCATTACTGCGTTTACGCGGTTTGGCATGCTGTACACCAAGTTCCTTATACGATTTTGGGGAATATTCTCCCATTCCTCTGTGAGAGCAATTTTGAGCTCACGAAGCGTGATTGGGGGAGGGTTTCGTTGTTTTACGCATCTGCCTAGCTCGTCCCAAGCATGCTCGATCGGGTTGATATCCGGGCTGCGCGCTGGCCACTCCATACGAGTAATGTTCATCTCTTGAAGGTAGTCATTCACAATCCTACCTGTATGAGGTCGGGCATTGTCATGCATAAATATAGCATCCTCACCTAAATTGACCATAAATGGACCAACGTGATCATTGAGGATTTCTTCCACATATCTTACGCTAGTTAAAGAGCCGTTTTCTATGATCACCAGCTCTGTGCGACTTTCAGAAGAAATTCCGGCCCACACAAGTACAGACCCACCACCGTAGGCTACTTTTTCTTCGATGCATGCTTGCTTGAATCTTTCCCCTGGTCTTCGATACACTCTGTGTCTTCCATCGTGCTTGTAGAGCATAAATTTTGATTCGTCGGAGAACATAACTTTTGACCAATCTTCAATACTCCAATTTACGTGGCTCTGGGTATATCTTAGTCTTGAAATACGATGCCCACGCTCCAGTTTAGGGCCGTTTGCAGGTCTAAGGGGTTTTAAGTTAGATTCAGCAAGCCGACGTCTTACTGTCCATGCACTTGGGTTACTTCCTCCGAGGCGTCGAAACTGATTTGTGAGTTCAGTTCCTGTGAGAAAGCGATTTCGAAGCATGGTGTTCACCAAGTATCGGTCTTCTCGTGCTGTGGTACACCTGGTTCTGCCCGTTCCTGGTCTGCGTAGGTTAGAACCAGTTTCTTCGTAACGTCGGAGAACTCTTTGTACTGTTGACAGCGACACACCGACAGTCCTGGCTGTATCGCGCTGACTCCGGCCGGTTTCCAGCATTGTAAGTATTCTGGTGCATTCTTCAGGCGTAAGCGACATAATTTCAGCTTGAATAATGAATATAGAGCACTATCAACATGGTTTATGTACCCTCATAAATGACAGATTACAAACAAAAGCAAAACCAAATGCTGTAATTTCGTAGTTCCATCTTCGAAAGTGGCCCTTTTTCAAATTTGATTTTTTTATGATATAACTTTACAATAACTAAGAAGTTTTAATACCTTCATTTAAGGAGTATTACATTGTCTATTAAATACAATTTATTGCATTAACCTAGCATTTTTAGTTTCCGAGATTTTTAGGATTCTTTAAGTGACCCGGATTCATTGCTCTCGAGTGTATATGTTAGGGATATCGTGGTTTTGGCACACCGGCAACGGAAGGAACACGGGTGGGTTTTAGTCAGTAAAAGTCTGACACCCCTCCCGCTCCGCCCAGAGCGGGAGAAGTTACTTGATAATTTCCAACCCTCAAAAAAAAAAGGGGGCAAGCATCAACTCTCTGTAACCTTACTTAGACACCTAGGGCAGCATATGAGCTAAGATTACTTCTAGCTCAACCCCATTTGTACTCGAGTAAAGACTTTTTTAGAAATCCTAAGGCTTAGGCTCTAGGCAGACGGACTGCATTTCAACTGCAAATTTGCAGTTTTAATGTAGTTAGTACGACTGTAATAAAACTGAGTCGTACAACTGCAATCAAACTGGAAATTTGCAGTTGAAATGCAGTCCGTCTGCCTAGAGCCTAAGCCTGGTATGTCTTGTTAATTAAGGAAGTCAGTAATTTTATACATACTAGTGACGTAGCGACCCCCACTCCCCAACTTAAAATGCGTTTTATCTAAGTAATTTTTTATTATATGATAAAGCAAAAAATACGTGTCTAATATTTTTTTATTATCTGACTGACGGACTAGTTAGTTTTTTTTTTACCCATGCATCATCCCTATGCCATCGTATTCCACGGAATCTAAGTTTTAATAATTTCATATTTGGACATTGAAAGGATTATTTTCCAAGTACCCTCTATCAGACTTGTTTACTTTATTACTATTTTGAAACTTTGCATATTTTCATATAATTTTAATTTTGCCAACCCAGCTTTATTCCTCGTCCTTAAATATCAGGGTCAAATAGTTATCAAAGGTTGATTTTAGTTATTTGACCTTTGGAAAATACCTAGAAAATACTCATTTTGATGTAACTAAAATAACTGTTTGATTTATTGTATGTACCTACCTAATCACGCCTCAAGCTTTTGCAAATACGGCGATATTAACCGCGCAAACTATTTTTTGAAATCTTGAAATTATTTTCTATTCAAACTGTTAGGTACTCAATCTGCCTGGCCTTTTCCAACTATGTCGGGGCCAGCTTCGAGTCTAACCGGACGCAGCTGAATACCAGTATTTTACATAGAGCGACTGCGTATCTGACCTCCACAACCCAGTTTCTGGGTAACACGAACGCTTTGTTAAGACTGGTTGTCAGACTTTTTGGACCTTTGACTACCCGTAACGACAGTCAATAATCTACGTATGACAGCCGGGACCAACGGCTTAACGTGCTGATGCACGGAGAGGTCTCGATATGTAATTGATGGTCCACAAGCCGACCGCGGCAAGCGTAGCTTTACCTTCGATCGACCCCTGCAGGTGTTATTATTTAACCACGGGCCCCCCTACTCAAATTGTTACTGCAAATACATTATCTAGAACTCTAGAAAAACCAGACTGCAAGATTTTCCCTCAAATATTAGAAAAACATACAAAAAAGAAGTAAAACAAACCGTACCGCCCAGTTTTTATATCGCGTGCAAACAAAATGGCGGGAATACGGCTCATATTCGACACTATTTCCCTTAGGATCGTGTTAGCTTCGTAAATATTGGCTCCCTGCCATCGCAAGAAATGTTTACCTGTTTTCTTGTATATTTTACGCACTTTTACCTCGGTTATTCCTTGCGGTATACGGTAATCGTATCGACTTGCATTATTGCAGTTGAATTAAATATTAAGGAGAGAGAACTGGGAGGAAATTTAATATGGAGTAAGGCGTTTAGCGGTCGGTATTAGCTATTGCTTATGTTAGGCCTCGTTATTTATTCATAGGTATCCTAGGTAGCCGAGATGTTACGTTATAGAGGACACATGAATCGTTAAATGTACGATATTTAGCTGCGTACTTGTGCTTATATTACAGTATTCACAACTAAACTCCCTGAGTTATCCTCCTGCATAATGAACCATTTTTCGCATGTTGATGCAAAATAGCGTGAGACTATCCATCCATTACCGACAGAGATGGTGAGAATTTTATCTTCGGCAGTTCTTCATTACTTCGTTTCGGTTTGTGGAAAAAACTTATTGCTCGTGTTTTTGCAAACTCCAGCACGCTTAGCATGACGACAATAGAAACGGGTTTTGTCGACGGAAGAATAGACAAAATGACAGATAAACAATCACAATCTGTCATTTTGTCTTATATACTTCCGTCGACAAAGCCCGTAGAAAACCCGTTTCTACGGTTGTCATGCTATGCATGCATGCAGAGAAAATGTGTGGTAATAATTATTTATGCTACAAGTGCGTAAAGTAGGTGATTTCCGACGAATGGCATTATTACTCACGAGCGAGCAAAGTGGGCGAGTGTGTAAGTCGACACGAGTCGGAAATCATCTTACGCACGTGTGTTACGCACGTGTATCAATCACACAACGTTTAACTGTGCATTGTGCGAGGAAATAAAAAAAACAAGCGAGCCTTTTTTTTTTGGTGGGGAATTCAATTCAAAGCAGTAGTGAACAAAAAGCGACACTCCGCACAAATTGGCTTCTTGGAAAATGTTCGAGCAAAAGCATTGTAAAAATATCAACTAAACCTGTCTTTAACCGGTACCTATAATACTATTTCTAGTGTCCACATTTCACCAACTACATACTTGTGTTCAAAATATACCTAACTTAGTCAAGTAATACGTAACACCGGTAGAGGCCCATCAGGTTCTATACCACCTTTGCAAACCGCTCAGCTGCTTGCTTGCAGCTTAGTACTTGTTCAAACACAGTACATTTCCGTTCAATATAATGTTCCTATATACCTACATGTGTTATTTAATGCGCTGTTAGTGCCTTCTGAATTCTTGATGATGCGTGGATGTTATTTTGTGAAAAGAGGTAAGATTCCGTGTATTTCCTTTTACTTTTTTTCTCCTAGCAAAGCTTTCTTATATCGTACATTTTTGTAGTGTACCTAAATGTTCTTTTTTTTTCATCTCTCTTGGTGTTAAGCGATGATCATACATGAATGATGTAACCAATATTTTGTAACCAAATCATGATTTAAAAGAGTGTCCGTGGAGTTTCTTGCCCGTTCTTCTCCATAGGTAGGTACCTACTACGCTTTGGAATGGGCATCTAGCTTAATCTTTCTGACTGACCGACCCCCTTGACAATTCAAAAGTGCCTGTAATTGGTTTATTTGAAATAAATGCTTTGAGTTTTGATCAGGCCGAAGGTGGAAGTGAGCTTCACTCGGAATTCTCAACCACAGAGGAACTGGTAATCTTACCTCTAACCGCCGAAACACAACAATGCTGTTAACATTGTTGTTTTGGCGACAGACTTAGACTAGCTGCGCCCCGCGGTTTCACCCGCATAAGGCCCGATCTCTTCGGGATTGTCTAGATGAAAAGTATCGCATGTCCCAATCCAAATCTGTTCAGCGCGAAAGCGTAACAAACTAACTCAATTGCACATTTATAATATTAGTTAAGATTAGGATGGTCCGCCTATGTTAATACATAGGCGGACTTAGAACAAGCCGTAGGGCTTGTTCTAAGTCCACCAAACAAACCGAGCAGATTTTTCCCCCGTTGGGAATCGAACCCGGGACCTCTGGGTCTGACACAGGTGGTCTAACCACTAGACCACAGAGGCGGTTACATAGTAAAGAATATTCTATTCTGTTCATAATTTGGCACTGCTTCTCAAACGTGTGGAGGGAGAGGCTAGTAAGTGCATCATATGTAGTTTTATGTTCAGCAAAAGCGTATCTAATTGTCTAAACTCTAAGGTATGTTTTTAAGTGCATTTCAGAATACGACTGATAGAGATGTAAAAAAAAAGAAATGCTGCACCGGACCCAAATAACTTGGGATACGGTCAGGAGGATCGTGATGTATACAGTGAAATACTTTGAAATCGAGCTCGTTGTTGTACACAAAGTTCATGAGAGTTTCATACGTGCCTGTAGCGGTTACACCGCCACATACAAACTACGCATCAAAGATATGTCGTCACACAAATCCTGCATCGCGCAATTAGAGTTTACCGCGCGAACGACATATATAAGACCACCCGACATCCACTTTCGGGCAGTTGCCCGCCAGACACGTCAACCGTCTGGTCGGAGGATCCTCCCTTTTAAAGTAAAGTAAAGTAAACATTTATTTGCATATATTGCAGGTACAGTAAATAAGATGTGACAGTTTGGTGGTTGATCCTTGTCCAATCTACCTTATAATAGGCATGCAACATTATTATAAAATTAGTGAATTAACAATTGAATTGCAGTGATGCTATAGTTACAATTATATTTGAGGTATTACAGTTCAATAATAGTCGGCATGGTACATTCATATAATTAAAATACAATTAAAAAATAAAAATAAAATACAATTTTAAATAATCTAGAACACAATAGGCAAAAAAAAAAAAAATAAGCAATGTCACAATTAGGTGTGTCAAATTAAATTACATTAAATTATTCAGTACTTAAGTCAGTGTCATTTAGAAAGTCATTCACAGAATAATAGCATTTTACAATTAATAATGCTGTCAGTTTCTTTTTAAAATTTTGTATTGTGTCATTTTTAATTATGTTAGGTATTTTATTATATTATTGGGCCCATACTAATAACACTTTTTTTTTTGTAAAGCAGTATTACAACTCTCAACATTTAGTAGATATTTATACTGACTTCTTATATCTTTTGACACCGCAGTGAAAAGGTTAATGTTACTTTTAACGAAAATTGCGATTTCTAAAATGTACATGGCCGGAAAAGTTAATAGTTTGAGGGACTTAAACACAGGAACACAACTATCTGTCGCTTTCTTATTTTCTATGGTTGATGAGTGAACTTTACATCCTGTTTTTCATACCACTAAATGCCCATCATAGATATGCGTAGTGCCCATGTAGGTTTTAAAATAAAATAATTTGAATTCTTCTTCTTCTTTTCGTGTGATTAGTAACTTACTTGGTGTCTGAGTTTTAAAGCCGCCCATGGGCCTCTAACTTAGCTTCACATGCCGTCGAGAAATATCTCTCAGGCATGCCGGTTTCCTCACAATGTTTTCCTTCACCGTTTTTGCAGCAAGTGATAATTATACAATACGCACATGAATCCGAAAAGCCAGAGGTGCGTGGCTTGGGTTCGATCTCGAGACCTATGTATGACTGTCTTGGTAATCCGACGGTCACACCACTAGGCTATTACTGCTAGCTTTGAATTTCATACAGGACAAAATATGAGTTGATTGAAAAACAAAATAAAGAGTTTGAGTACAAACGACAGTCTGTGGGGCCATATTATGAAGAATGAATGCTATCATTTTCCAGTGTAGTGTGGGTAGGTAGGGTAGGTAGGGTAGGTAGGGTAGGTAGGGTAGGTAGGGTAGGTAGGGTAGGTAGGGTAGGTAGGGTAGGTAGGGTAGGTAGGGTAGGTAGGGTCGGTAGGGTAGGTAGGGTAGGTAGGGTAGGTAGGGTAGGTAGGGTAGGTAGGGTAGGTAGGGTAGGTAGGGTAGGTAGGGTAGGTAGGGTAGGTAGGGTAGGTAGGGTAGGTAGGGTAGGTAGGGTAGGTAGGGTAGGTAGGGTAGGTAGGGTAGGTAGGGTAGGTAGGGTAGGTAGGGTAGGTAGGGTAGGTAGGGTAGGTAGGGTAGGTAGGGTAGGTAGGGTAGGTAGGGTAGGTAGGGTAGGTAGGGTAGGTAGGGTAGGTAGGGTCGGTAGGGTAGGTAGGGTAGGTAGGGTAGGTAGGGTAGGTAGGGTAGGTAGGGTAGGTAGGGTAGGTAGGGTAGGTAGGGTAGGTAGGGTAGGTAGGGTAGGTAGGGTAGGTAGGGTAGGTAGGGTAGGTAGGGTAGGTAGGGTAGGTAGGGTAGGTAGGGTAGGTAGGGTAGGTAGGGTAGGTAGGGTAGGTAGGGTAGGTAGGGTAGGTAGGGTAGGTAGGGTAGGTAGGGTAGGTAGGGTAGGTAGGGTAGGTAGGGCAGGTAGGGTAGGTAGGGCAGGTAGGGTAGGTAGGGTAGGTAGGGTAGGTAGGGTAGGCACGTAGGTGCGCCGTAGATACGTACTTAGTGCTACTCGAGCGAAGCCGGGGCGGGCAGCTAGTTGGCAATAAAATGCTAAAGACCAATTTAACAAAATCCAAAATATTTACCCGTTTAAACTTTAGAAGTACACAAAAAAGCTTTACACGACCCTTTCAAATTAACTTGATCTCCTAAACAAGCACTTAAAGCCAAAACGCTTAAATAGACATTTATAAATAGGTACCTCTTAATGAATCCGTACGCACGGCACTCAAAACATTGGATGTAAAATACTTAATTACACATAAAAAAGGTCCGAGCTATAGAATAATTAATTTATAGAAGCGAAACTCTTGTTTATGGTCACGAAAATGGTGTACGGTTTTGTCTTGTACAATAAAATAATTATGTCAAACGGGGACCTCGATGATTGCGACTCTTCATAAAACTCCTCATCATTTCAGCCGGAAGGCGTCCACTGCTGGAGTTCTGTGCTTCTTTCATCCAGCGGAGTCCTGCGGCCTTCACCAAGTCATCGGAGGCCTTCAATGCTACGTTTTCCGGTACGCGGTAGCCACTCTGTTCTGTTCTGCGAGCAATATGCCTTCTCATAATACTTTAAATAAATTCAAGCTAATACCTTCTAGCTCATTAAAGGGACTGGCCTTATTTTGAGTTGTTAGCTTTCCCAACCTCGATTACAGGCTTACCTTTTTTTCCAACGGCATAAGCCCGTAATACACATGCCTGTAACTTGCACAGAAGTATGCGAGTAGCTTGCATGCCACTGAGCCATAACTTCTGATTGGTGAACGTCAGGTTGACATGCAAGCTACTTGCTTATTTTTGTGCCAGTTACAGGTATGTGTATTACGGGCTATATCTAGTGTAGCTTCTGCTCTGTTCATCCCTAAAAGATAGAAAAAATATAGTTCAATAAACTAAACTAGCCTGCCCGGTTAGTCAAAGTGGGCATCAGTAGCCTATAGGGACAACAAGACAAGAGACAAGAGTTTCGGCAAAAAAAGCAGTTCCCCTTTTATACAAATTCATTATTATTTTCCTAGCGCCTTACAATTTAGCATAATAAGATTAGAAGTGAAATCTGTTCGTGTAATGATGACCTACGAGACTTTAACGTATATATTAAGAGATTATTGTACATAATTACAATGTAGCAAGGATTAGGATAATGCGTCTGAATATTAACGCGAATTTTATAAGCCGTGGTTGTGTTGGGTTAAGGAATATACAACGTGTGACCACAAATGGCGACATTAATTTAACACACGGGTAGGGCTCGTAGCCAGTAATTTTAAAAATTATAATAAGTTAAAATAATTCGTAAATTGAAAAACGAACGTTTTCAAACTCTTTCCTTCAATTCGCCTACTCTTCGCACTTTATTCGTTTTAATTTCATTGATGCGATGTTATGATCGTGACTCCGGCAAATGACCTCTGCGCTACAGTTCTTTATGTACACTGTACAGGTTGCTCAAAGATGCAAATAAAAAAAAAAAGATAATTTTTTTTGAATTTTTTATATAATTTTAATATTTAATAACTAATTTTTTTTTATTACATTTTTAAAATTTAATAACTTATTTTTTTTAATTACATTTTTTAAATTTAATAACTTTATTTTTTTAAACATATTTTTAATATTTAGTAACGTTTAATGAAATGAAAATATCTTCTAAAAAGGAAAACGCGAAACCGTATACGTGTGTTAAATTAATGTCGCCATTAAGCGGTGCTCTGTACTGTTGTGGTTAGGTTTTAAGTGAAAGTCAATTTCAGTTGGACTATGACGAAGAATGGACGTGGTGAACAGTGGTGGTACAGCACAAACGGTCGCGGCTTACGAGTTGTAGAACATAGGATCGACCCCAGAACTAAATAAATAATAATAACAAATAATAATAACATTTATTCAATTTTTTTTGTAAAATACAGTAGGTACACTGTGGTAACTTTGTGTAAATTATTTCATCACAACTGCTTTCAAAACAGTGAAACATAATATCGCCAGGGAACGAACACGAACGAAGAATTTGAAGACATTTGACATCAATCATACCGCACTGGGCCAGGCCCTCTTACTACGGTCCCAGAGTCCCAGGAGTGGCAACATTATAGGGTAATTATGTGTATTTGTTGGATTATGTTAATTAAAGTTTTTAGAAGTCAAGCATCACACACTACTATAAATAGTCAAGGCTACCTCAGACAGCGGCTCTGATAGAACAATTTCCATGAAATTTTCGTAGAAATTTTTCATTACCAACTACCAAGCAACTAAACTACAAATCCTTACTAATACCATAAATGCGAAAGTGAGTTTGTTACGCTTTCACGCTAAAACGGCTGAATGGATTTGGATAAAATTTAGCACATGGGTAGACCATGACGTGGGCTAGGACATAGGCTACTTTTTATCCTGGATTGTAGACGATGTCGCGGGCAACAGCTTGTATTTGAGAATGCCAAAAGGAAATTGTGTTATCATCATAATAGGTAGTTAAGAAGTTACAAGCTCATTTCGTTAACCTTTTCTTCAGTATTTAAGTCACGGAACACAATCTTAATTACTGACCCAAAACGATATAAACAAAAACATACATAAAAACCTTCGGCAAATAAATAACACATTATCGCAAACAATTACATGTTTGTTGCGTGCGAATACAAATTGCGCTGTGTTATTCAAATAAGGAGTTTACGCCCTCATGGCCCGTAAAATATACGCCATCATACATATTACGAGTATGTCGGTACTTTTATGTATGTCGTAGGATGATTTTTGATAATTCGAATTTTCGCGATAACACGGATAATTAGAAAATGGAGCAACTTGTAAGTAGAGCTCGCCACCCGATGCCGCGGCACCGCTCGCTTCGATCACTCGGCTCGCGCGCGGTTGGTCACAGTTCTAACCTAATTTAACCTATTTCAACCAAGTTGCTCGCAGAAATGTTTTTACCGTTTTCTAATGAAAACATACAATAAAAAAAACACGTAATTCTTTATTTCTTACCAAAAGCATTACTTTGTATTTTCATATCCCTGAATAAAGAAATGCCATACAAAAACAAACATTATTCACATTCACTTTCATCCCGTATATCCAACCCCTTAAGGACAATTTTTGAGACAAAACAGTGGCCTATGTCCTTTCCCAGGATTGTCAAATTTTATCGAAATCCGTTCAGTGGTTTCGGTGTGAAAAGGTAACATACAGACAGACAGACAGAGTTACTTTCAAATTTATAATATTAGTATGGATAGGTAAAACAATGCTAGATTGATAAAGTTTTTTTTTTTTTAATATTAGTCCTACGTTGCTTAAAGTTACGAGTATGTAATGATTAACGACTGTTTATCCATAAATTTTTGACGTTTGAACGTCACTTCCTCTTCTTTTCGTAAAGGTTAGTCAAGTCAGAGTTTTAAAGCCACCCGTGGGCTTCAGACGTGGCTTCACATGCCGTCGAGAAATATCCTCAGGCATGCCGGTTTCCTCACGATGTTTTCCTTCACCGTTTTTGAAGCAAGTGATAATTATACAATACGCACATGAAGCACAAAAGTCACAACAGCCAGTTTTACCAAGGGGTATCGTGTTACCCAGTAACTGGGTTGTGGAGGTAAGATAGGTAGTCATGTCCATGTAAAGTACTGGTATTCAGCTGTATGCGGTTAGACTGGAAGCCGACCCCAACATTGTTGGGAAGGCTAGGCAGATGAAGATGAATATATATGACAAAAGTTGGTTTTGTTTTTTTATGGTCCCCGGCAAGTAAAAGAAAAAAAGCCTCCTGTCCCGAAGGTGACTTCAGAATTCTTTATTTATAAATTTTCTACGCAGAGAAAAAACGGTAGATCCAACTTTTGTACTCGACTGCACATATTAACATCTCGCAGCAACTTGCTTTGAATTTACGTGTTGGAGGCGTCAATCTTCTCTTTCACAGCGGAATTTATTAAGTAGACCTAAATAGGCTTAATTTGTTGAACCTAAACAAAGAGCTTTTACTTCGAAAATTAATGTGTTTATCGTCTGCTACTTAAATAAGAGATAGAAATTTAATTAAATCAGCACTAGATAGTACCAATGACTAGTTACCTATGCTGCCGTCAAAATGTTGTTGAGTTTTTGCCAAAAAGAATTTCTCAGTAGCAGCCCGGAGTTTGGAAGCTCAACTCAAACTCAAAGCATTTATTTCAATTAAACAATTTACAGGCACTTCTGAATTGTCAAGGAGTCGGTCAGTCAGAAATATGAAGCTAGTTGCCCATTCCAAAGCGTAGTAGGTACGTATGGAGAAGAACGGGCAAGAAACTCCACGGACACTTATAAATAAACAAAAAATTGTTACAAAAAATTGGTTACATCATTCATGTTAAAATTATACATGTGAGAACAATGTAGAAAGAAGTGCACGTTAGAAGCGTCCGTAATAAAAAGATAAAACAAAGAATAATTCAAAAACTAATTTCAGCTATGGCAGCTAAGAGTTGATCAGTCCCAACTGACGGCACCCGTTCACGAACATGACGCATGGATCAGCACCATTCAGCTCAACCATTTTGAAGGGAGCTAAATGATCCAACACACGCGCTACCATCAGCGAGACATCTGAGTGAGCATGACATACTCACAGCCGCCAGGGCACATTCAAGTCAATAAAAGACGTATTACCCGGTAAATGGAAGCTCTTTAGTACATAGTACTAACCACTGGGCCATCACGACAGTGAAGGTTTTCAAGAAAATTAACGCCACCTGATGGCGCCACTTGGCAAGAGGTCTTCCATTTCGATAATGAATAAAAAATATATATATGACGTTCATCATTCTTTTCATTCAATCGTTCATCAACCAGTCACGACTAAAGAAAATATAGGCTTTGACACTTTTGACAGGTGCCCGGACCTAACGTCTCAATGCTGCCGAAAAACCCTCTCTGGCAGCATTCAAAAACGACAGTAATAGCGGTCACCAATTCGTCAAACAAGGTGATAAATGCCGGCGCCCCACGGAAGCCTCAATTTGAGCAAAACATTTACCGACCCCGACATTTACGATTGACACTACCCATAACACAGCCAAAGCTAGCACAAAGCACCCAAAATTAGAAACTTCACTTAAATATTAACAGAGGCAGCTCAGACTCCCGGGGTAATTGATAATTATTGCATTGGTAAATAATGGGTGAAGGGGGAAATGGTTTACCCCATCGGTAGACTTGTTGAGGTTTATTGTTATGTGGTTAGGGTACAGGATGACGTAATAATGCCAGTGAGGTGTTCCTGTGGGTAGTGTCTAATGGGGGTCTTAACGCAATTGTTTTTTTTAAGGGATAAGTTAAAGGGTCATGCGATTGCCATCAACATGCTCATGTGTCAAGGGGCTGGCTATGGACTTGTAGTAAATTGTAACTTGAAGACTTTAAAAAAACTCAGTACGACAAACTTACACATAGCATAACATTGCCAATAATGTACCCAGTGATGGGACACAGGCCTCCACTCTGTGAGAGGGAGTGCGCCATAAATAATCCACCGCGCGAGCACAGTATGGGTTGGCGGATATCACATGTCTTTGAATTGTTGGTTATGCCGCTTTCGACACGATGTTTTCCTTCACCGTTTTGAGAGTATTGGTGATCACAATAATTTTTACACAAAGTAAAGTGCCTGCTTGGGATCGAAAACACGACCTACAACTCGTAAGTCGAGGCCGTTGCCACTGGGCTATGACTGTTCCCTACACACACATAAACGACATTAAAAAGATGATATTTGCTCGATTAAAATAATTATTTGGCCATTTAAATCGTCATTACAAATGAATCAATCATTACACTGTATGCTATCATTTTTCTTGTACAACTGTACTACTAGTATAATAACAACAAAACGCAAACATACCTCTTCGGAACCACATAAAAACCCATACAAAAAACAAAGCGCCATAAGCCATAACACAAACGCAAGGAAACCGTATCAAACGAATATCAATCTAATAATCGCTCATATGAAAACGCCATCAACGATTTGTCGCTGCGACTGTACGGTCGCACGGATTTATAGCCCCCGCCCTCAGTCCGCAGTAACATTTTCATTTTATGTTTTTGCCGGGTAAAATAATGCTGGTTATACGTGTTAACCCTTAATGTGCCATTGACACGAGAACTGTAGTGAGGCTAAGGCTTTTTTTTTGTTGGTTTACGTAGGTATACCTCTTTGTCTTCAATAGAGTATTTGACTACTGTTCAGAATGATGTAGTATTAAGCCTGTATTTACCAGGGGTGTTTATTACACTCACATTTCGTCAGTTTTTTTGGTTGGAGTACACCGATTGCTACAGAATTGTTTTTCCCAATAGAAAAGCAAGAAGACACTTTTCAAAACTGTATTTTGTTTTATCCTACTAAATCTATACATATACATAAAGTGAATCGCCGAAATGTATGCGCATATCTACCGAACCATTGCACCAAATTGGATAATTCTTTTTTTGTTTTGTTCGTTATTCTCTGGACAAGGTTTGTAAGTAGGTAGGTAAGGTGGGTAGGGTAGATAGGTATGCAGGTAGGTATGTAGATAGCTAAATAGGTAGGTAGGTAAATAGGTAGGGTAGGTAGTAGATAGGGTAGGTAAGTAGGTAGGTATGTGGTTAGGTATTTAGGGTAGGTAGGTGCGCCGTAGATAAATACTTAGTGGTACCGGTGCGAAGCCAGGCCGAGTAAAGCTGGTTTAATATACAATTAATTTGTCACATTAATTTTACGATAATTTTCGGTTTAGAAATTTGCAATTACCTTCTACCATGTAAGTAGTTGAAAATAATTTTATTCGGGGCCAGAAAACGTGGAATCTATTAGTATATTTTAACCAGCAGTTCTGTTCGTGTGGAATTAAATAAAATGCAGCCTATATTTTATGGTGTCTCGTAAATATTTGTGCTGTTCGCAAAAATCTGTGCACCTACCATTATGGGCACGGTAGCAAATGGGTCTCGTTGAAATATGTTTAAAAAATAATTCACACGAGATTCCACCCAGCAGTTTTATAAAATTCATAATTTGATTACATCATAAAATAGCCTTAATAAATCTACTGCCGATATACTTAGTAAAATAAAAGAAAAATATTATTTTAAATTGTATAAGCTGAAAGACTTATGCTATGCAATCTTAGGTACAACAGTCACGAGCCTTACAGTTCCACAACTAGTCGTGACTGTACTTTCGCCCTTTCTGTTTCGGGAACAAATATGTGTGATTTTCAATGTCATACAAATTACATTTGTTATTTATGTGATTTTCAATGTCATAAAAGTGACATTTCTTATTTATTAATTTTTAAATGCTTTAAAATACGTAGGTTAAGTTGAAATACTGGCCATATACCTATACAAACATATCTCAAGATTGTCTCCAGTCGAATTTTCTTAAATACCTCGTTACTACTCAATTTAGCTACTACATTTGCCGTCCTGAAAATATTCTAAAAACAGCTCGGAGCTTCTTATCTGGGTGCTAAATGTACGAGACTGTAGCAAACTAGGTTAGTAGTGTAGCCGTAGACATGCTTCCATTAACATCCTTGCTCTGGTGGAATATTTATTGGCTTTTGTACTTAATGGATAGTACGGCCTTTGTCCTCTCTTTCTGGGATAGGTTTACGTCTTGTGATGGCGATAGGCTGATTATTTATTTAACGTAGTAAGTATAATAGTCTCTGGCAATAATATGGCCACCTCTAGGTACACATGGATAGAAAAAAAACTTGAGTTACTTACCGGTTTAATGGTCGTCAGCGCAACTACTTAACGTAAGGAGTAGAAGTTAGTTCTTAGTTTTCAATAAATACTTTTTCTTTCTTTCTTTCTTTTAACGTAAGGTTTTAATTTAGAATCTCTGGATATATTTCAGTTTCATTAGCCCACTAATGAAACTGAAATAATAGGGATACTGACTAAAAATTTATTTAGTCCGTCAGATACATTATAAAAAAATATTGGACAAGTAGTTTTTATTTTTTAACCAATCAATAGATTACCTATGGCAATACATTCAGTTAGAATATCGCATGACGTCACTCTCCGGTAGATTTTATACCGACTTGTGACGTAGCAAGCCTCCACTCCCCAACTTTAATGCGTTTTATCTAAAAAAAAATTAAATTAATATTATAAAGCAAAAGACGAACGAGTCTAATATTTTTTTATTATCTGACTGACGGACTAAATAGTTTTTTTTTTTTCCAATCAACTTTCTTATTGTAGTATTTTCTAGATTTTTTAAATAATGATAAATAGATTTTTATATCTGCTGGTATTCAGCTGCACCCGGTTGAACTGAAAGCCGACACCATAATATTTAGGTAAACTAGGTAAGATGATGATAAAATTAAAATGACGCATCAAATGGCAATAAGCAACGTAGCGTTAAGTAATTAAATAGCTTTAAATAAATAAATATATTTGTAGCATAAGTTAATAAAAAAATTGCATACCATGTGGCAGAATGTATAAGGATTCAGAAATATTGTAACACTAATTGTATTAATTAAGTACCTACATTCTATGCAAATAAATAAATCGATCTAGAGTAATGAACCGATCTATTCTGTAAAAATCTCCACTACTTAGAGCCTATGTACAAGGCGTTTTTTATACGCGCGTTTCTGATTATGCGCGTCGTCTGCACGCCGCCGGTGCATTTTCTGCCTTGAAAAGGCATTACTAGTTTATCGTTTGCAGCGCGCATAGGCACTTCGACGATGCGTGAATAAAACGTCGTGTGAATTGGCCCTTAGGTAAAGTTTTAGAAGTGTCAATCCCTGGTGGAATGACAGCGCACTTAAAGAATAGACAACGTGTAATAAGAGTGTGCATTCTAAAAGTTGGCAACGTCGCAAATAGCTGTCAAATATTTACCGTTTTTATTAATTTTTTAATATTACTTTTTGGAAATATGAAATATCGCTAACTAGTGACCTAAAATGTTAATAAGGAATTGCAATATTATAACACTGAATTTGATGTTGTAACCGTTTTAGGACGTAAAAAGGGCATATGGAAAGTTTTCAAATACTATTTTGAATCGTTTATCGAGCGTTTATCTTGATAGTTGGCAACGTTGCAAATATCTGTCAAATATTTACCTGTTTTGATTAATATAGCAATATTACTGTATGGAAATAAGAAATGTGGCTAACTAGCGAACTAGAATATTAATAATGAATTGCAATTATAACATTGAATTTGATGTTGTACCCGTTTTAGGTGTAAAAAAGGCATTTGGAAACTTTCCAAATACTTTTTTGAATCTAAAACGTTTAATATTTTTAATCAAAAAAAATCGGGGTTATGATATCAATTATTGCAATTCATAATCAATATTTTAGTTCACTAGTTGTATTTCATATTTCCATACAGTAATATTGCCAAACTAATCAAAACAGCGTAATATTTGACAGCTATTTGCAACGTTGCCCACTTACAGGACGCACGCTCTTAAGTCAAAAATAACACGAGTCCGTTCCATTTCTTTAAGCTTTACACCATGAAAAAGTTATCGCTCACAAAGTTTACAACAAGACATGTACCGTTGCCGTGTCATGTAAACTTGCTAACTCGTCCCATCACGTGTACACGCGGTAATGAACAAAGCACGGTAATGAGATCTTTGCACGTTAAACTTGATCACGCTTCACCCCCAGGGCAGGTCCGGAATGAAAACTTGGCCTGTTATAAAGATGAACCATGTTTTAAACCGACTTTCGAATTTTGAATTTTCGGAAACGGTCTCAAAAACCTTCTAGTGTTATTATTTTCCGAAGAATTTTTTTGACAATGTTGCTGTTATTTGCAATGCAATTAAGTTTAGTTTTATGATAAAAGTGTAAGCATTTTTTTTTTTGAGGTTTGCAAATTATCAAATTACTTCTCCCGCTCTGGGCGGAGCGGGAGGGTGTGTCAGACTTTTACTGACTAAAACCCACCCGTGTTCTTTCAGTTGCCTGTACATTGCCAGGGACCACGGTATCCCTTTCGGACTTTCCCGCGACCCCGGCAGGCATCGGTCCTAGCGGACCCCTTCCGTTGTGCTGACATCTCTTTGAGGCGCGCGTGGAACACAACGCGCCGTCGACCCGGGCCTGGTCCTTATCGGACGGCGAGCTACCCATTGCTCACCGTCCGCATGCCCGCGCCTACGGTGGCCGGCGATCGGCCTGCGATTTCCGACGCCCAGGGCGTGTCCTGGGGCGGCTAGGGGCTAAAGTATAAGCCTGGAATTGATTATTTTCAAGGTCATTTTCGTGTATGATACTTTGTGTTCTTGGGGAACTGTGGCGGCATCTACAACGCCACATACAACGCATCAAAGACCTGATGTTACACAAATCCTGCATCGCATAAGCAGAGTTTACCGCACGACGAGTATATATACGACCTCCCCACATCAATCGTTGGGCAGTTGCCCAGCAGCCATGACACCCGTCTGGTCGGAGGATTCTCCTTTTTCAATAGAGGATGAGTGAACTTTACACCCTGTTCCGCATACCTCTATAAAACCATTCCCTCTGCGTCGATTCCTGAGTTCTTGAGATTTTATTAAAGGTTATGTCCCATGAACCAAATAATATTAATTATATGCTAATTGTTTCACTACCTATTTGTCTGCTTCGCGAACAGTGAACCTGTTATTTGCGTGGGACGAGGTTTTGAGTAGGCGTCTGAGTAATCTCCTTTAGCACTAGACTTATCCTTTCATTGAGATGACATTCTAAGCTTAACTCATCGTAGAATTCTATTAATAAGTTATCTTGTGGCATGGCTGTACCCCCGCCAAGTCGAGCAAAACAAACAAACAAAGGCACAGCCGTACCGTCTTTTCTCGAAGTCATTCAGATTTTCGACCCCCTGTAACTTCGTTGTGGATGAAGCTAGAAGTCTATCATCCTATTTATTAAAGAAATAAAGATGACAAATAGGTACCTACTGAATAAATTAACAGACTTGGCTTTACATTAGATCTCACATCTTTTTGCGGTAGAAGAACTCCGTTGCTAGAATTGCATTTTTTTACATGTTATGTTTTTGACCTACCTAGGTGGTAGGTACTTGGTACTTCGTCATCACGACATCACGACATGCTATATAAATTAATGGTGTCAAGCACTTCATTCATACAATATTTCACACTCCTAATTTACTCCTACATCTTATATAATACAATTGTTCTAAAGTCGAATTTCGTGTCTGTCTGTGTGACCGCTTTGTTCTTCTAAACTATGCAACGGATTTTGATGCGGTTCTCACCATCATTTAGAGAATTTAACCGGTAAAGCCCTGGGTGACCCTCAAGCACGTCAATTAGCACGTTAATTAGTTGTTTATCAGGCCTTTAACGGTTAAACGAAAAAATAAATTCAATGGACGTAAGAACTGTAATTTCTTTCTTTTTAGGGTTCCGTAGTAAACAAGGAACCCTTATAGTTTCACCATGTTTGTCTATCTGTCTGTCTGTCCGCGACTTAGCTCAGAGACGGTTAGTACTAGAAAGCTGAAATTTGGCATGGGTATACATATTAATCACGCCAACAAAGTCGTAAAATAAAATCCAGAAAAGTTTTTTAGGGTACCTCCGTAAAGTGGGGATGTTTTTTTTTCTCGTCTATACCATGGTGTGGGTTATCGTTGGCAAGGTCTTTCAAAAATATTGCGGGTGTTTTAAAATCATTTTTTATTTAGGGATCCGTTTACGAAATATTATAATATCCGTTTACGCTTTAAAGTGCTCATTTTTGTTAGAGTATAGTGTGGCCCCCTGCCAGCTGAATGGTTGTACTTTGATTTATGAAATTATTCACAACAGTAGTATATATAACGAAGTTAAAAGGAAAACTATCACAGCTAAGTAGGCTTTACAGGTTAATGAGTAATAATCGACCAACTTAAATTTGCAGTTTGAAAAACATGGTCTCCTCTCTGAAAAATATTTTTCAGAGAGGAGATCGTTTTTGGGATAAATTCATCATAACTACGGAACCCTTCATTTTTTTTTTTTTTTTTCGGAAGGTTTATGTGATAATACAATTATTATTAAACTTTCATACAACAAAGAAATCTCGATGTTTTGTCAAGCCGTAAAAACCGTGCGAACCAGGGGCGCGTCACTAGTGCTATAAACAAGGTGTGTATGCAATAACTGAAAACCTCTTAAGAGGTCATTCTACTCATAATTATGAACAAATTTTACTAAGCGGCCAAACCTGAAATCGCAAATAAAAAATCAGTTGTTTCCTACATTTATGTTCGCATAACTCGTCAAAATGTAGGAAATAGCACATGTTTTTTTACCTTATTTATTCATGTCATGCACTTAATTCTGGATACTCATACACACAGTACATCTCATATTATTAAATTAAAATCAGCCTTTGTTGGGGTACCCGGGCATCCCTTTTAAAAAGTTATTGCAAGAGAAATTTTAATTTCTCATACATAAATTTGTAGGAACGTACCTAACCTATTCTTAGTTTTCTAAAAAGAAGTTAGCCTCAATCTTGAAAAACAAATCTAAGAATTTTCTGCATTTCTCTATCGACTACCTACTTAAGTTTGGTTCCGTAACTTCTCGAGTCGTTTCGTTCAAAATCCCAAGGACTTCAGAAAATCGATAGGATTGGCGACTTAATTTTCTTTCCTGCTACGGCCAAAGGTAACGTTTATCTGGAGAATTCTTTTTTATTAGATCACGTAAGTAATCGCTTAAAATAGATTATACCCGGGATATAGTGGCTTATTTTTAGAACCTGGTTTGCCGACAGCACTTAGGATAGAAATGGAGGCGGAAGGGGAGCTGATAAAGAAGATATGCATGGTTTCGGTCATCACGGGCCAAAAATATTGCTATCTTTTACATACAAGCTATATAAGAAAAAGACGAGAGCAATCCACTACAGAAGTTACCAATCCTAATCGGAATATTTAGTTAGTGGTGGCAAATGCGACTGTGTGGGATACCATGAACCTTATAATATATCCGGTCAAACAAGCGTAGGTAAACTTTAAAGAGACAATGACCAAGTTTATATCAGGATTTCTTCTCAGGGATCAGTCAGCTAGGAAATACATCAAAGTCGAAGTTAAAGCATTTATTTCATACTAGCTTCTGCCGGTGACTTCGTCCGCGTGAAATTTCGGCCTCCCATCACCCACCGCGTCGCATCCCATTGCCCGCCTGCGCTAGTAGTTCGGTATTACTTTGCTATTACTTTTTTGCTAAGTGTCGTTGCGTGATGTTAGATACCTTACTCAAGAGTTGAGCTGCAACGGCCAATGCAAAAAGAATTTTTCAAATCTGACTGGTATAGTTCCGGTGATTACCCCCAACATATAAACAAACAAACAAACAAAATCTCTTTATAATATTATTTAAAGGCTCGTTCAGACTAGCGCGACGCGACGGCGCGACGCGACTCGAACAATACAATTTCTAAGAAAACTTCACGGTATAACAATAACCGTTGTCGCGTCGCGCTGTCGCGTCGCGCTAGTCTGCACAAAGCTTTAAGTAGATATAGATAGGCACATAAAAGGCAATTTTGAACGCCATCATCATTCATTACAGCTATGCCTCTCTTCAGCCCCTTCCGTTAACAGTCGTTATTTATTTATTTATTGGATCTCCAACAGAGGCTACACAATTACATGTAATTTTATAATCTAAGAACAGGGACAAATACAGTGTGCGCTTCCAATTATAGGAGACCACATAGTTCTCTTATAATCTAGGTACAACATTAAGTTTGACAAAGCGAATATAATAATTAATAAATCAAAACATACAACATGAAATCAGAGATGGAAATAAAATGAAATATAAAACAAATTAATAATAAAAACATTTAAAACAATAAAAACATTAAAAACAAAAGTAAAATAATAACCATCCAAGACAACAGAATATGATGAGATATGTTGTTATGTTATAACATAAACACAAACTTACTACTTAACCATGCTAAGATATAAAATATATGCATGTATGTCCCAGAACCGGCTGTCTAAAATGCAAAAGGGTCAACATCCAATCAATATCCCGAAATAGGACCTCGCCCCAAAGTGGACGATTACCGAAAAATACTAAACATTTCTTAGTAGTTCCTTTGTGAGTTCTACGAAAACATATAAAAGGCGTCCACGGATTAATCTGAACGAATTTATTCCCGGTTCCTCGGGGATAAATCACTGTAGTTCTGGTCAAAGAAGTCTATGAGACGTAAAAGTGTGAAAGGCGAAGGGTGGCTCATTCTTTCGTCAGTAAGGACCCAACCGGCCTCAAACCGGAAAATTAACGTAACATTTACTTTTGTTCGTTTATCGGCACCTAGATTTTCATTTATACGCTCCTCTTTATATTATTTTATCTTGAAAAATAGAGATAAACAGCCGCACTGAATGAAGCTCGGCGCTGTTCGTAATATTTGAATGAGAATTTTGAGATTTACAATTGCGCTTTTAAAAAAGATTATTTGGAAAATGTTGCGTTGTAACTTTCTTGGCTAAAATTTTGGCTTTTGAAAACGGTTTGCTTTTACCTTTAGATAACAGACGGTGAGAAGTCCAAAAGGGAGTTGTAATAAAGAGCTACAAAGACCCTTATCCCCACGTTCAAAATAATATAAACTAAGCTGTGCCCCGCGGTTTCGCCCACATAGGTCTCGATCCCATAAGAATATCGGGATAAAAACCACTATGTCCTAACCCAGGTTTTGGTCTACATATGTGCCAAATTTCATCCAAATCTGTTCCGCTGTTTTAGCGTGAAGGCGCAACAAACAAACAAACTCAGTTTCGCATTTATAATATTAGTTAGGATTACCCTATGGTCGACCGATTTAGCAGCTCACCTTTCACCTTTTGCTATACTAAAAAATACATGTTTTCATTGGATTAGAAAATAAGAAACCACAATATTGACAAATCGAAAAAATTAAGAAACATCAGCCATTTACCTATATTTGGTATACTCAGTGGCGTAGCGTGGGTGTCGGCCGCCCGGGGAGGAAGACAATTTTTCTTAATTTTATTTTACCACTTTTTCGGCGTGATTAATATGTATACCCATGCGAAATTACAGCTTTCTAGTACTAACCGTCTCTGAGCTAAGCTGTGGACAGACAGACAGACAGACAGACGGACGGACATGGTGAAACTATAAGGGTTCCTTGTTTACTACGGAACCCTAAAAAGAACAAGTTGAGGGAAAAACAAAATGCTGCAAAGACAAATGGTTTTTTTAATAATACATTACATCAACTGTAATATTATATTTTACTAAAGTTTTCCTAGTAATGCTCATAACATAACCTAACATCACGCCTTGTGTCCATGGTGGGTTGGGCAGAAATGTACCTGTAGTAGGTACACCCACATTTGGCCAGTTATGTCTAAGTCCCATGTAACAGGGGGCGAGCCTATTGCACATCTCCAAACTCCGGACTGCTACTGAGAAATTCCAGATAGAAAAACCCAAAAACACTTTACTCGATCTGGGAATCGAACCTTCATGCTCAGCAGTAGCACTTTCAACCACTATACCAACGAGACAGTCAATGCTAAGCTCCTTACCTAACATTCTACCTCATCAAATTACATCCGTATTAAAATCCTACCTATCATATTTTCAATACGAAAATCCTCGACGTGCCTCCAGCATTTCATTAAAGCAATCTCGAACCCTGAACCCCGATACCAGTTCATAATCTCACACGCTCAAAACAAAAAAAAAGGAAGATGGAGCGGACGCTCAAATTTTTTTTTAATACTACAAAGTTCTGTCGCAAAGGGGATCCTGTTCGAAAATCTCCTTATTCGAGTAAGGAGCTTACAGCTTACCGTAAGTCCTCGACAATCGAATGCGACAGAGGTTCAGTCCCGCCCGGTGGAGCGTCGCAGTAAATTTAAATTTTCGCCGAAAATACTCGAGTAAGAGGTGGCCGACTTAAAATGAAGCTATGTAAATCTGACACCTTCGCATCTTGCTTCGCCAGTTGTTCACGGGTAATTGTATTAACGATATTCTGTAGGCTTTTTGTTCTGATGATGTTGGAATATTTATGTGTAGGGGTGAAATAAAAGAGCCTGTTGAGTAAATAATGAGTCAACCACATGGTACTCGGATGTACTCTCGGGTATCCAACTTAAATACTTTCGTCACCGGATACCCTGCACGGCACCAACTATTCGACTACGCGGTGGGAAAATGTCTTCAATTAGGTTTTACTTTGCGAAGGAAATTTCTTGCTAAGTGGGCTGAGGGTTAAAACTGGCCTAAACTAGAGAGGAAATGGCGTAGTAGGATAGTTTGCATTTGAAGTGTAAGTAGTCAATACACTCGCCCACTTCCACTTGGAACGTTAACATTTGCCTAGAAATTGTATTTTCATTACTCTATCGCCCGAACAGGACTACTAAGAACAGACCACCCTGTAGTTTAAACCGGAATGCTTTTGACTAGACTTTAATAATCCATAGTATCCCTGAATATTACACAATACAGAACCTCTTCTGTTGTAATAAAATTATCAATTGTTTACATATAATATTTACATTATGTAATATACAAACTGTACAAAACAAAATAGCGGCTAAGACGAAAACTTAGAAGAACGTCAAGTGCTTGAGAGTTGAAAATAAAAAAAACTGGCCAAGTGCATGTCGGACCACGCACAATGAAGGGTTATGTAGTTGGGATGAATTAATCCCAAGAACAAACTTATCATTGTAGTTGAAAAACATGTTGTCCCATACATTCCAATTGCAAATGTAAGTTTTTACGCACAATATTGAGAAATTAACTATGTTATTTTAAGACCATAGACTTCTTATAGGTTTTCCTGTAATCTATGAGTAAAGAACCATTCTGTGTATTTTTTTCTATCTGGAATATCTCAGTAGAAGCCCGTAGTCTGGATTTGTTGCTGGTTGTTAGCAATAGGCTCGCCCCCTTTTCTATTACATGGGACTTAAACATAGCTGGTGAAATGTTCTAATCTACTAGAGGTACACCTCTGCCTAACTCTTTGGGGAACACAGGCCTTCATTCTGTCTAGATATTTACGGGCTAATAAATGATGTCAGATGTCAATGTTAGATTTACTTATGGGAAAAAACTCTAAAGCGTCGAGTACACGTTGGTCGAGCTCGTTCACCGAACGCGCTCACACACTCGCCCGACGTTTATTAGGTAACAAAGTTATTTACACATACACTGAACTTTTTCTTTATGATAAATGTGAAACCATTGTATCAAACAATGATTCATTAGAAGACAATAAAAAAACAGACACGCCACTTCGTTCACATTCCGATAATACCTACGTTGATTGTACCTACAATCTAGTTGGTACTTCAAAAGCAACAAGTTCGCTTTGTACAATAACAATGGGAGCATGTCCTGAATCCTAAATCCGGACAAAGGGACACAGGGCACGCACTTCCCGTTACTCTGAAATATTACGAGTTAATGGTCTTGTAAAAGCTTAGCTATTTCTTAGTCATTTGCGACTTCAATTAGGCCTTGTGGACAAATCAAGTGTTTTAGAAACACTGTTTTGAACATTCACGTTTACTAACTATAAATAGCAGTGTTACAGAGCACTGGTGGTCCAGTGGTAACGGCCGCGACTTACGAGGCGGTCGTAAATTCGAAGCCAGACAGGCGTTTTCCTTTGTCTAAATTATTTCATCACCACTGCTCTCAAAACGGAGAAGGAAAACACCGTGAGGAAACTATGCCGGTTTCCTGTCCTAGATTCAAAAATTCGAAGCCATGTGACATCTACCAACCCGCACTGGGCCCGCGTGGTGGATTACGACCCACTCCCTCTCACCTAGAGGCGGCCTGTGTCCCAGCAGTGGGAACTATCTAATTATGCATTATGATACTACAAATAAATATTGAGATACTAACGCCCAATTTTAGAAACGAAAATTAATACAAAAATTTGCTAACTTAATATTGTCAAGCGCGCGTAAATCTATGATCGGTTGAATGAATTATACAAACAAACAACCACAAGCCAAACGCTTCACTTGACTTTCGATTAATTTGGATGTATCGATGATTTTCGTTCGAGGAACCTGAATTTGTTCCGTGATTTAAACAGCCTCGAAATAATGGGACATCATTTATTTAGCAAGATATACGGAAAGTGACAATTAAGTAACTAACATAAACTATTTTAATAAATCAGTTTTTTTACGCCCAGCAACGCACGCGCGATATTTTTTCGTGCACTGGATTTTCAACGCTCGGCTTAACACCGAGAATTGCAAATCCAGTGCGCGATAAAAATCCCGCCGCGATATTTTTACGTCCGTGCGTACGTATTCCCACTGTAACAACTCCATCCTGAAGACCATAGCGGGAAGGTACGATTCTCCTTAAGTCATAAGTCATTTATTTCATAACAAAATATATTGTAATAAAGAAAATAATAACAATTTAAAAAAACATTACATTAAAATTTAAAATTCATTACGCATTTAAAATGTATCAATATCACTAATTTATGTCAATAATTTAGTACCTTTAATTTAAATAATCACCAACATTGTATTTAAATTCAAAATTCGTCCAGTATTAAAATAAAAACATATAAAAAAAAAACAAACACTACAATCTACATTGGTCACAACATTAGTAGTCTTAATATTAATCATAATAATTTTACTTAATATTAATTCAAACTCAATATAAAATCAATTTAAAGAAATGTATGTCAATAAAATTCATTACGATGTAATGTCATGATGAATCTTGGTATTACTTAAAGCCATTAAAATATAATCACATAATTAGTTCAGTAAATCACATTATTAGGTGATGTTGTTCGAAGATGCATTTCGAACAACTGCCTTGTTTCCAAATATGTAGATAATAAGTTTAGTAACTTAGTTTTTTTTTTTACTTTTCCTTCGGATAAGCAACATCCATAGACTAACCCATATGGATGTTAATTTTATAAACATAACATCACGCATGTAATCTCCGAAGGGTTGGAGGGGGACCACCCAAATACTCCGAAATATTTTATTCCGAATTTCGATGTTCCGATTTTCAATAGTCCGAATTTCATAATACCTAAGAATTATAATAAAATCACGATCGGAATTATGAAAATCGGTATTTTGAAATTCGTATTTTTGTCTGACGGAATAAAGTTTTTCGTATTTATGTAGTGTACCCGTTGGAGGTGTATCTATAGTACACTCATATTTCGCCAGTTATGTTTAATTCCCATGTAATAAGGGGTGAGTTCTATTGACATGAACTGAGCACAATCCAGACTATCTCAAAACAATAGCTTCCAAAAATCTCTGACTTAACCTATTGAAACGCGGCGGGAACATTCACCTTTGCAACCCAATTATAGGGGGAAACGACTATCAGACAGTTACTTTTTCAGTTTTTCCGCGTGGAATAAGTTTTTGAATTGACTTTTTTGGGTTTGGGTATTCGAGTATCTAATGAGCTCGTGGCTAAGTAATAACAGCCGCACGGGTCGAACCACCAGGTGAAGCTATAGTCATACTAGCGGTCTAGGACATGCCGGTTTCCTCACGATGTTTTCCTTCACCGTTTAGTGGTGATGGAATAATTTACGCCATGTAAAGTGCCTGCTTGGGCTCGAGCCCACGATCTAAAACTCGTAAGTCGCGGCTGTTACCACTGGGCCAACACTGCTCAGTATGAAATGGGCAAACATTATTACACGGCAAATTGACATAGGGTTTAATTTGCTTAGCAATTAATTTCCATGCCTGTACATACGAGGTAAATCTCGTTGGTAACTGAATCTGTCTCTTATAGGATTCCAGATTCCGTCCCCTGCCATTCACAAATATGAGCAGTGAGCACAATAAAGACGAAAATAATCCGATATTGAGTAAGATTTGTTCCTGAATACACTGCGTGAACAAAATAGATAGTTACAGAAGGTCGGGTCTATGCAACGAGCGAATAGAAGCATAAAAAAAAAAGATTTACAATTTACATTAAAGGACATCGCTCATTATAGCAGCACGGCTCCGACACGGCAAATAACTTGTCATTTAAGTTAGGATTTTAAGTAAAAGTTTTAGTGCTTTAGAGTCCGCGCCACCACTGAAGTCCTTTTGACGCGGCGATTTGTCGATGTCATTGCATCAAATTTCATTAGAAAAAATGTAGTTCAACAATTTCCCGCCGGACTTTAATGGTGGCGCGGACTCTACCACTTGGTATACAATGCCAATATAAAATACACGATATATTTAGTAACCTATTCCGCTTAACTTTTCCTAAAGAGTCAAAAAATCCCATTTAAGAAATCTAAAAATCGTGTCGGTTTCTTACAGAAAGAAAGAAAGAAATAAAATACGTTTATTTGCGGTACACATGACGCAAAGAAAGAACAAGACACTAAAATAAACAATTTGTGGGAAAATATGCGTCACATCCACGCAAAACGGCCATCGCTCAGCATAATGCTGCGACCCTATACGAGACAGAGCCCCAACGCTGGTTTTCAGCGACAGCCAGCGTTGACCTGATGATGTCAACCGGTGCAGCATATAGTGAAATAACAAAATAAGACAAAAATAAAATGAATAAATACAATAGTTAGTCCTAAATGTTTATATAAAATATAATATTTAAAATGGTAACATTTCATACCGTCGGCGACTCACGCGCCGCGGTTTTAATGCAGTCTGTGCGCGCAGCTGTCATAAAAACTATTTGTTTGACGTTTTGACATATTGGATAATAAGTAGTGGTACAGGGTTCTTTAAAGGAATAGTTAAGCGGAACAGGTTACTTAATTCGTCTATTGTATTTTTTAAGGTTTTAAAGTAAAAAAAGAGGCTCCATTATTAAAGAAAAGTGTTCACAATTAGAAGTCCAGAAAGTTTTAAAACGTTAATTAATTTAAAAAAAGTGTCCAGCATTAGCAGCATTTTTTGTAGATCAGTCAAATATTTCCCTTTATAAATGTTAAGTTTTGGTGTGATTTTGAACATAAACTTCTAAGTAAAGTCGTTTTACAATTACCGAAGGAACTATGTTATCTTTTAATCTATTCTGTAACGAAGTTACGATTGTAGTTGGTTGTTATTGTACATTAATATAGTAGTAGGTATATTGTATCGTTATGTTCTGTTGTAATGTTTTTTTACTAAAAAATAAATGATACATTTTTAGTTTTATTAATTCTTCTTTTTCGTCGTGTTGATGGCACGACAGTCCCAAAATGTTGTGTAAAACAAAATATAAATAACACATTTGTTTTACAGTTCTATACCTCTGACACCCAAGGTAAGATTAAACTTGTGTTATGAGTGTCGTCAGGGCTCTCAAGTTGACACGAACGCTTAGCATGGCCATAATAGAAACGGGTTTTGTCGACGGAAGAATAGACAAAATGACAGATAAACTATCACAATTTGTCATTACCTACCCCGTGCGGCACATCCTCAAAATGTGCCGGACGGGGTAGGTACTGTTTGGGTGAAAGGGGGTGTGCGGCAAAGACACGATTCACGTAATTACAGGGACAAGTGCACTTTTTGTTGCGTGCACGTCTTGCGACAGTGACTGCGGAAAAAAAAATCGAAATAAGTTATTTAGAGCGTACCACGGCTCACCGCGACGCGACTTGCGGAGCGATGAACGATAACAAATGACGCGAGCGCGTGTCGCTTGACGCAAGCCGCACCGCTCGAAGCTGAGAAAGGGAACGTTGTACATACTCTTCTATGTGTGCGTTCGCCCGTTTTTGATAGTTCTATGGTAGCTGACCTTCTGTACATATCTCTTTGTGATGCCTAGGCGTAGTACCTTCCTACTTCTTTTAATATTGTTTAATTATATTTAGCCGCGTGGGTGATCTCGCGAGGTTGTATTGTAGGATTTCTTCCTGAAGTAGGTTGTATTGGTACGTCTGTAAATATAGCGTCACTTCTCAGGCTATTGTTGTCCGAGGCTGGATATAGCCTTTTCTGAAAGAGCAATGGTATTTTAGTTTAAAGGTCTCTCTTATATCGGTACGAATAAAAAAGCTCATGTTGTAGTACATGATTAATGATATTTATTTTGCCAATTGGTTGGTGAGAGCTATATAGGTTAAATTTCTGACGTAGTGTCTTGAGGACTGCACCACACAGGCTTGAGTGAACCAGTCCATCTGGACAGGTACCTACACGCATGTGTCAATTATCGGGTAGCTCAACTCAGAACTTTTAAGGAGCTCAACGATCCGACAAGCAATGCCAAAGTAGCCAGGGGGGTAGTAAGTATTTGGGTATGTCGCATGAAGTAACTGCTCAAATTGTCAGACAATCATAAAATCTATCCGTAACACAATGACTTGTATAACATTAACAGCTAATCTTCAATGTACTAGCGGGTCTGACTGCACTGGGTGCGCTGGAATATCTAACTTTTAAGTAAGTATCGCCATTAGTGGATGCCATCGGACATTACTTATTATTATTATTATTCATTTATTCTCTCCGAGTTACATGACTCATATTATACAAATATTCAACACATTATACACACAACAGACAACACATAACATTACAATACAATACAAAACAACCATAACACTATCAACACTTACTTTACCGACGACTGTAGGTGACGTGCAAGTCACTGCAGTGTCTCATGTATGGACAGTCGAGCCTGTCCGCTATCATCATCAGCACGCTGTTGGGGCTGCCGCGCACCCTGCGCACCAGAGACGTGCTCCGTTTACGCATCGTTGCATAGAAGCAGTCGACGCTAGCTTCGGCAAACATGCCCGAGGCACTACAGTGTCGCGGCAGCCCCATCAGCGCTCTGAAAGCGTTGTTATATTGGACACGGAGGGCTTCGTATGCTCTTTGGGTGTGATTCACCCACAGGCTGCACGTTATACCATAATTTATGACTACTACAACGACTGATATGGTACTATTACTATAAGACTGAACTGATAAGTCAATAATGGTCACCAATCGAAGGACAAACCTCGAATAAATCAAGCAATTTTATTGATATCAAGCAGAATACTGGAAACAAACGATGAAGTTGTTAGATATAACAAAACAACATTATTTACGACAGAAAAAGGTGTAGTAAAGGTGTAATAAAGTAACAAATGTACAAGATGATATACATTTATAATTATGTTCATGCTACAACATAATTATAAGTATGGATTTTCGTCCTCACATCTCCTCACAGACTAATCTGCGATACTTACGAGTAATTGAGTGCCGCTAAATCCATTGACTCGGCTCAACGGATTACACGCTTTTATGTGATATATTCGTACACAATAATCATTATTTATGTGTTCTTAATTAATCCATGCTAATATAAAACCATACAAATGGCGCTAGTGTGACTAATTACTATCTTTAGGTTTCCTAAGAAAGCGGTGAATAGTCACACAATAACATTTGCACGCGTAGCATGACAACCATAGACACGGGTTTTGTCGACGGAAGAATAGACAAAATGACAGATTGTGATTATCTATCTGTCATTTTGTCTATTCTTCTCGACAAAACCCGTAATATCAAATACAAAAATGACAGATTTTCGTGTTTACCAGATTACCGGTTTCTTTACGATGTTTTCATTCACTGTTTTGAGAGCAGGGCTTCCCACGACACAGGGAGGCCTGTGTCCCAGCAGTGGGAACATTATAAGCTGATTATGCTAAATGCGAAAGTAACTCTGTCACCTTTACGTGCCTACGGCTAAACGGATTTGCATGAAATTACGCACACGGATAGACTATAATGACCTGGGAGGACCTGTGAGGGTACTTTTTATCCCGATGATACAATATTGGAGGATAGGTATATTCTAAACTCCACGCGGGCGAAACAGCGGGAATAAACCAGTATATTATAAGCGCCACTTTCTTATTGAAAAAGGATTAGCGAGTAATAATTCATTATTTTGGGGTTGGTTAGTTTAAAACACGCTCATGGTATGGTAGGTATTATAACCTAGGTACAAGAATATTTAATCCTTATTTAAAATTTTACCCGTCTGTAGTCTGAGTTCAGGTAGAAAACCTTAATATAAAAAAAGGTACGCACAACCTGAGGGGCAATTCCCGTAATTTTTAAGAACGTTCACATTCGCACCTTATTCGCAATCTGTCAAAAATGCAATCAAGTTTGACAAGTGTCAAACTTGTCAAAATTGATTACGACTATAATGTGAACGTTTTTTAAGTACAAGAATTGGCCTTCTGGTAACAGGTTGCGCTTCAATGTCATGCAACACTGTATAAAGTAAATGTCAATATTTACTTAATATATCCAATAATTAACTAGTCGGCTGATCGGCAAAACTCATAGTCAACCCAACAACAAAGAAATTGTTTGTTCGAAAAATACACTTTTTTAATTCAAATATTACGATATATTTGATAGTTTCAAAATACTTTGCATTAGTATCACTTTTTCATTTATTGTCTTATTGTCGTCTCCATAATATAATTATTTTAAAAAAAAACGTATATTTATTGGAACAAAAACAGTACCACAATTTTTTTTTTGTTTGTTAACATCTACATTCGTCTTAAAAAACTGTGTTGCAGATTTTTTTTAAGGAAAATTAAGAAGAATCAATTATAGGTACGTTTCTTTATGTATAATATTAACGTTACGGACATATTAACTTTTGTGCTACAAACAAAAATTATGCGAGACACAACCGTCTTTGTGAAATAAAAAATGATTTATCCAAACAAGGGTAATCCCTTGTCTAAAGCCTTGTGCAGACTGGCGCGACACGAAACCGGTAAATGTTTCTACCGTGAAGTTTTCTTAGGAATTGTTTTGTTAGAGTCGTGTCGCGCCAGTCTGCACGGGGCTTTAATCGTTTTTGCTTATATTTTTTAAGAGTATGGCGCATGGATTACCATGTATAGGTACATGGTAATCCATGCGCCATACTCTTAAAAAATATAAAGCCAAAAAAATTGGGTGTCTTGTGAAGTGTCAAGCGATTTTGAACCTTGTGTGGTGCAGTTATTACTATTACGTCTGACTGCCCTGCAAACGGTAATGGTACGGGGCCAGTTGTCTATCTGACTAAACCCCTCTCACAACAAAGCAATGTGCCAACAACAATATGTTGGCCCTACCTTGACAATAAATAGTAGCTTGATGGGCGTGGCTTATTTCCCTGTCTGCAGAGATGGCGCCGAACCCATAAGATTTTCCCCTACCAAAAATCGCTCAACGCGCCTAAAGAAGTTTTCAATTCAAGAAATTCAATAGACACTCTGCATAGGTAGGGAAGTTCATAATCAGCCTATAATGTTCCCACTGTAGGGAAGTTACCGAATAAAAACTCAAAGCATATATGTATAAACGACTAGCTGTAGCTAGCTGCGGTTTCACCCGCATAAATCTCGATCCCGTGGGAATACCGGGATAAAAGAATCATATGTCTTAATCCAGATCATGGTCTACCCATGTGCCAAATTTCATCCAAATCTGTTCAGCCGTTTTAGCGTGAAATCGTAACAAACAAACAAACAAGCTCACTTTCGAATTTATAATATTAGTTAGGATTTACAGAAACTTTTTAATTTTGAAACTCCGTCGACACTCTTTTAAACTATATTGTTACAAAAATATTTTAACTAAGTATATCAGAACTTCACATTTCCTACATCGAAAGTGCTCATTATTACAGAAGTAGGCACCTTTAAGCTTGCAACGTGAAAGAGAATAGACGATGGAAAGTTATTAGGACATCAAAGCCCTGGGAGACCTATGGCTCTGCAGCTAATCTCCTATAGGAATTTTCTATCCAAGTATTGGAGTACTAGATGTGGTAACGTCAATGTAACATTTTAACGGGAAAAAACGGAACCCTTATAATCACTTCGTTTTCCGTAGCTCAGGACCCTTTTTCTCAGGAATGCTTAGAGGTATAAAATTGAAATTTATATCAAATACATATGTAACAAAAGTTTAACACAGGGTTTATAATAAATGAAATTCAAACAACCTCAGTAAATTATTTTAATTAGTTATCTATAGAAATCACAGCAGCTTATTTAAACTAAAATCCGTTATAATCTAGTCACACGAAAAGCAAATTAACAATCACTAATTATTACAATATAAATCAAAAAATTTGATATACTTATCGGGTTTTAATATTGTCAGCACTAACAGCAATACAAAATGGAATTAAAATAGTAAGTTGACGGAGGTTTGACCTGTACCCTAATTAGGTACGTAAAACACGATCAATCAGAATCTGAATCGTTTTGAAACAGATTGCTAATCCATTGATTCATAAGTTCGGGAAAAAAATCTGCTCAACAGCGTAAATTACGCAATGAATGTTGTTGAAATGAAACAGATTAGTCGTAATCGTTTTCGAAAATGTGTTGCGTAATTAGATAGCTGGTCAGTTGTTCTTGTGGAAAAAAGGGACGAGAATGACGTGCAAGCTTATTTATGGACCATTTCCCGTCATGGCGTCTTGAAGTGCGTGGAGGGGATGCCAGCGTTGCCAGCGTCTTAGCGGGCCAGTATAGATGTAACACACACATACGTAGCTTTACGGTCCCTTTGAGCTTTAAGAAATCAAGCTTAACTAGTCAAGGCAATAAAACAATACGGCCGTTTACGCGATATTTTTTGATACTCGCAAATAAATCAAAACCTAGTCTTTCCAGGAATTCTTTACTCGCGCCACCGCAAACCAGCCCTCACGGTACGCGTCCAGTTCATCTCACCACCTCTTTCTGGGCCGGCTTCAGCGGCGCCGTCCATCTTCAGGCACTCATTGTGTACCTTTGACTAGCGGTCATCGTACGTGCGGCTGATGTGACCCGCTCAATCACATTTGAACCTGTTTCATTATAATTTAAATACATTATTTTTATCGCTTATTGACGTTGAATGGTAGAACGTTTTAAGCTAAGCTGACATTTTCACATTTTCAAAGCTTCGTAGAAATTAATTTAGTCCAAAATCTTGAGTGATTTCGTAGTAGAGCCCTCTCTACCACTTAGCCAATCACTAGGCTTAGCTGGACAGGTCTTCCTCGAGTTTCTTTTGAACTGGATTTCAGTGGAAAACAATAATTATAATAGTAAAAAAAAAATGGCTCTTTTTAGGAACTGCTCACGTCGAAGTCAATCGAAACTAGTTACCATATAACGTCTCTTAAAATATATTGTTCACTTTTCTAAACAAGTTTTCAGTCACTTTTCACACTATCTCACAATCTCCCTCTTTGTTATATTTCAGTCAAGTCAATCCTAATTTAACTAAAACTATTAACAAACTAAAATATGGCGTCGAAAAAGTCCTCCACATCGCTGTCAACTGGTAATGTACCCAAGAGATTGGCGGCATTGCCAGGATAAAAGCCAGCCCTTGGGTCAGGGGAAGTGACCACCAGCCGTTTGGAGATTTCATTGAATAGACCATGAGCACTTGGGCCCCACGGCCCGAGGGTTTCAACCCCAAACGGCTCGAAAATAATAACTACCGATAAGATTATACTTACGCCGCTTGAGGCTATACGCTAACACGCTATAATTTATTTAATTAATTAATTAAGGCTCGTTGGTCTAGCGGACGCATGCGGTACTGCTGAGCATAAGGTTCTGGGTTCGATTCCCAAGTCGAACAAAGTGTTATTGGGTTTTTCTTTCTGGAATTTCTCAGTAGCAGCCCAGTCTGGATTTGTGCCCGGTTGATGGCAGTAGGCTTGCCCCCTATTACATAGGACTTACACATGACTGACGAAATGTGGGTGTACTATTTAAAGGTACGCTTCTGCCCCTTCGGGGTTTATGGACATTTCATTTCAAGTCTGAATAAACATTTTAGATAAAAATTTCCATTCTCTTCTAGTAAAACTTTAGTCCGATGTTTTCAACATACGTTTCACAAAGATTTTTCAATCGTCGTCGGATTTCCTCAGACTCTGAAGCATGAGGAATCTATTTTAGCTCTTGCCTAGCTCTAGATGGAAATTGAGATTTCTATGAAATGAAAGGGTTGACTGAACATCTTGGTCTGTATTAGATTCCCTTTGTGTTTTTTTTTTTGTTTGAAAGGAAACCTCTTATCCTTATGTTATACTCGTATGTAGATAATATGATAGTTGTTTCATGTTTGTATCGTTTTTTGCTGAAAATAATACTTAGGTGGTTTTTTTTTCAGTTGGTAAATTATGGGACTGACAGATGACTGCCTATTAAATTTGCAATAGGACACTTTTACCTAAGACAATCATGCTCTTGCCGTTGTATCCAACTCCTTGAGACATCGTAGGAAAATCAGATGGTGTCACGTCAACCATCGAATCGACTGACTGCCAGGTTGGTCTAGTAGTCGCAAGTGCTACTACTGAGCATGAGGTTGTGTGTTCGATTTCCAGGTCAGCCAAAGTGTAATTGTGTTTTCCATCAGGAATTTCTCAGTAGCAGCTCGGAGTCTAGATTTGTGCCCGGTTGATGGCAATAGACTTGCCCCCTGATACATGGTACTTAAACATTGGCGAAATATAGGTGTATTATAGGTGCCCTTCTGCCTAACCCGTAGGGAAATACAGGTTTGATGATGTTGTGTGGTAATTTTAAAACATCGTTTTGTCTGCGACAACTTCAAACATGCGACAAAAATAGAACGGTGTTTGAAATTCGTTTAGCGCTCAATTGATTCAATAATTTGTGGTCCAAGGGTACCCAGTTGTTGCAAAAAAAGACAAGGATGGTATCACTGCCATATGGTTTTATCTCTCTCAAGAAGCTTTTCTTATTAATCATTTTCCCTCTACAATAAATAAAGAGTCTGTTTGTAATATCAAAATAACACCTTTTTCTAAATGCCTATGAAAGTATATAATACGGTACCTACTTAAAATTTTTGTCTGTTGGTTGTTCCAGCTAATCTCCGAAACGGCTGGACTGATTTTGACGAGACTTTTACTGGCAGATAGCTGATCTTATTCGGAGTAACGGCAACTTTTATTTTTGAAAAGCTACGCGGGCGAAGCTGCGGGCTGCAACTAATTTTCCCTCTACTAACCAATAATAATGAAGACGCTATTGTACATCTTTTTCAGCATAAGAAGCTTAAGGTCACCCTGAACGTCGGGGCTTAAAAACGTTTATGTACCTAAATCTACGTTCATTAAACCTAACGAACGTAACAGTTGCGGGATTACGATGGACTGTTTCATCCCTTGGCATTGAGTGTATTTTTTGTTGTATATTTTACTCACATACCTACCTACAAGTTGTGAAAGAATAGCCGTTGGTGAAATTAATGGATTTTATTTTTGTGACTAAGTGTGGATTTCACCAATGAAATTGTACGCGTTCAGCACATCTAAACGCGTTCAAGAGCTGTCAGTGTACAATACTCTATAACAATTTTGACACTGACAGCTCTTGAACGCGTTTTAGAAATGTTGACCGCGTTCAGTTTCATTGGTGAAATCAGCCCTATAACCTGGTATTGGCCATGGGCCTCTGACTTGACTTCACATGCCGTCGAGAATTATCTCTCAGGCGCGATTCCTCATGATGTCTTCCTTCACCATTCATCAAGCAAGAGATAATCATACAATACGCACATGAATCCGAAAAGTCAGAGGTTGGGTTCGAACTCGAGACCTAAGACTGGGCAGTCCGACGGTCCCCCCACTAGGCTATCACTGCTATATTAATGGATTGAGTTCGATGTTTGAAAACTGGAAATGTGTGCGTTTCTTTGTTTTTATTTTCGTTTCAAAAGACTTATTTTTCTAGTCTAGGATCAGCCCGTCGATTCTGTAAAAATATCACCGTAAAACTTAGGCGAACTGAGCGTGAAGTGAGCTGTCAATAGTGCTAATCCCTAGTATCCTGCTGGCCGATTTGTGACAGTGACAGCTCACTTCACGCTCACTTCATCTAAGTGTCACGTTGATATTTTTACAGAATCGACCGAAAGTACCTACTCAAGTAATTTTTTGTGTTTTTTTCTAAATGATTTTCTATTTGTATTTCTTAGTAGGTACATGCAGTCAAGCATCAAAAGTACACTGATAAGCTTAAAATTCATAATTGAGGATGAGCAAGAGCAACTGCCGAGACAGGCTGAACACCGTAACAACTTATTTCCGTTTGGTTCAGTCTCTCAAATGACAAGACAGGCAGCTGATATACATTGAATGTTTTTTTTGCTTAAGGGCCCTCGCCCACGGCGACTTTTTGTAGCGATGCTGTCGCGCGTTTCGTAAACGCGCAACAGCATCGCTACTAACGCGTGTTAGTCGCATTTGCAACGCGCTACAGCATCGCGACTGTATCGATTCAAACGAGCGACCATGTCGGACGACATCGGGAAGAGACCGGAGGGAGGGTGGTGCATGAGTGGAGAACCGAGCATCAGTGCAACACAGACAGGTCGAAAGTGCTGTTGTCCGTCACATGCTAAATGCAGTCGTTCGACAGAAGCGCGACATTATCGCGTTTGCATCGCGACTGAATCTGGGCCCGTGGGCGAGGGCACACAGCTAGCGACCGCTTCGCGACTGTATCGATGCGGACGCGCGACAGCATCGCTACTGCATCGCTACTGCATCGCTACTGCATCGCTACTGCATCGCTACAAAAAGTCGCCGATGCTGTCGCGCGTCCGTATCGATACAGTCGCGAAGCGGTCGCCATTATCGCGTTTGCATCGCGACTGAATCTGGGCCCGTGGGCGAGGGCACACAGCTAGCGACCGCTTCGCGACTGTATCGATGCGGACGCGCGACAGCATCGCTACTGCATCGCTACAAAAAGTCGCCGCGACTTTTTGTAGCGATGCTGTCGCGCGTCCGTACCGATACCCACGTGTGCCCTCGCCCACGGGCCCGTTGTCCATGTCGTCCGACATGGTCGCTCGTTTGAATCGATACAGTCGCGATGCTGTAGCGCGTTGCAAATGCGACTAACACGCGTTAGTGCTGTTGCGCGTTTACGAAACGCGCGACAGCATCGCTACAAAAAGTCGCCGTGGGCGAGGGCCCTAAGATCAACGAGAGACTGATTAACCCTTATTATCGTTTAAAAGGAAATGATCAAATAATTGTAGTACTTAAAATCCGAATGATCTCATATGATTAGACCACTGATACAAGCATACTCAGCCTATAATGTTCCCACTGCTGGGACACAGGTCTCCTCTTTCTGTGAGAGGGAATGGGCCATAATCCACCACGTAGACCCAGGGCGGGTTGGTGGATGTCACATGTCTTCTCGAATTCTTGGTTCCAGGATATGCCGGTTTCCTCACGATGTTTTCCTTCACCGTTTTGTGAGCAGTGGTGATTGTGATGGTAATAATTTAAAGGTGAATAACTTACACAAACTAAAGTGGCTGCTTGGGTTCGAATCCATAACTTAAAACTAAGTCTCATATAAAAAAGAAAAAGATTGTTTATTCTACGACGTAGAATAAACAATCTTTTCCTAGAGACGTATAGACGTTCCGATCACCAATCAAAAAAAGAACTACGACCTAAAAAAGTGTCAAATAATTCCATCCACGAACATCACTTACAAAACAAAAGACTGAAGTAGCTAAAATTAAAATGTTCAAAGCAATTCTGTACTAATGGAGCACAGTGATTAATGTTACCGCCGACATTATTTTAATGAGGATAAATTGCATATTTGAGTGTCCCCACTAATAGCTTCCTTAATTCTTTCCCGCCTTTCTTAAGCCTGGATTAACTATCGGACCCATTGAGGTCCTCGTTTAAATTTTCGTTCGATTCAACTGACGGTACGGGCGATAAATCTTTTATAATATGTACGGAAGTAGAAGTACCTACTGACATGTCTTTTTTGTCTTACCAAAGAAGGAAGGAAATGGAATTAATTTTTAGTTTAAGTAGGTGCTTAACTGTGCATTTTTCCTATGGGCAGGGCACTAGTTCTACGTGCGAATTGCTTGTTGACCTTCTCTTGACTTCGATCTCGCCTGATGAAAAGCGATGGATGAGGTCTAAGATGGAACGAGCGTGCTCAGAAGATGCCTGTTCACTCTTGCATTGAAGGCAGTGGGTTATATGACGAGGGGAACCAAATACTGGCAGATAGTTGTGACTATGAGGAGAGGCTATGATCACCACTCTTTCTAAATTTAGCAGTGCTGAACTTGGGACGAGCCCCTAGGTCCAGTTAGACCTGCAGCTGGTCTTGAATAAGTGAACACGCAGACTAATATTGCTTGCAGTACCAAAACTCGGGATGTATTGTATGTTTTTTTTGCATAACACGTTGCCAACACTTACAATAAGTATAAGAATTTGTAAAGTTAACGAAGAATTCCGGAATATTCCGGATGCAAGGACCAAGTAATTTTTTCCCGTAAACTCAGTACATTTAATTCCCATATTTCTTTAACCCATCAGAATAAAAATCCCACCTATAAAATAATACATGCAAAATAATTCAAAAACAAACTCTCACAAAGGCCTGAAACTTGAAGCGTAAAAAGTGACAAATTACAAGTTATTTAAATATAAACTTTCGTAAGAATGTCGGAACTTAATCACTGGCTCGATTAAAACTTTGTGATGTTGTTCGAACACCATGGGGATACTTTAGAAGTTTTTATTATTTATTGATTAAGTATCAAGTACTTCTCACGGTTCTGGGTAATTTTGGAGGTGGTTTACGTTATTTAATTTTGTAGTTGCGTCGTTGGTCTAGTGGTCAGCTAGCATGTGGGTTCCTGGGTTCGATCACCAGGTCAGGCAGTGTTATCAGGTTCTCTTTTAATCTATGATATAAAGAGGTAAAAATTGTGAGTTTGTATGTAGGGTGTAATCTTCGGAACTACTAACCCGGTTCCGAAAATTCTTTCACTAATGGGAAGCTTCAGTATTATATCCTACTAATATTATAAATGTGAAAGTTTATATGTTTAGATGTTTGTTACTCAATCACGCAAAAACGGCTGAACGGATTTGGATGAAATTTAGCACACAAATAATTTATAACCTAGTTTAGCACATATTAAATTCAGCAATATAGGAAAATAACTAGGTCATGGGTATGATTCTCGCACGGATAAATGTGTGTACCTCCTACAGATAGATAAGAAAAAGAAGAAAGAAAGAAAATACGTTTATTTGCGGTACACATGACGCAAAGAAAGAACAAAACACAAAAATAAACAATTTGGGGGAAAATATGCGTCACATCCACGCAAAACGGCCATCGCTCAGCTTAATGCTGCGACCCTATGCGAGACAGAGCCCCAACGCTGGTTTTCAGCGACAGCCGGCGTTGACGTGATGACGTCAACCGGTGCAGCAAATAGTGAAATAACAAAATAAGACAAAAATAAAATGAATAAATACAATACTCGTCCACAATGTCCTAAATGTTAGATGATGTTGTGTAGATATTTGTTTGGCTTTTTTAGTGCGGCAGAGGTAACTGCAATCCGCTAGGGCCGATGCCTGCCGGGGTCGCGGGAATGTCCGAAAGGGATACCGTGGCCTCTGGCAACATACAGGCAACTGAATGAACACGGGTGCGTTTTAGTCAGTAAGAGTCTGACACGCTCTGTCGCCCCGCCCAGAGCGGGAGAAGTTATTTGATAACTTACCACACCAAAAAAATATACAAACAAATGGTAACTGCATTCGCCGACACACGTTGGCGGCTGCAGTTGCCTCTGCCGTTGACGCATGCCGCTCGGGTATATGATGCACCACCACGCAGGAGTAATTCGTAGGGTGTAACTGAAAATAAACTACCTCCCTACTACATTTATTTCACCTTAATTTCTATCTAATATCTAATTCCTTTTCTATGGATTTTTTTTATTTTTATTTTCTCCTGGTGTAATGCGTGTTGGTCGATATATTGGGCTTTCATTGTTATGTGAAAGTATTTGTGGTTGTACTGAAATGGTGGTCTTATTAAGGGATATCGTATTACCCAGTAACTGGGTTGTGGAGGTCAAATAGGTAGTCGCTCCATATAAAATACTGGTTGGATATTCAGCTGCATACGGCTAACCGTATGCAGCTGAATATCCATATCCATATTCGTATGTTGGGGTCGGCTTCTAGTCTAAACTAGAAGCCGACCCCAACATAGTTGGGAAAAGGCTAGGTTAGATTGACACAGACTTAAAAATAACTGCCGAAATGTTGATGCATGCCTGCCAATGTGCTACCCCTTCGGAGAACAAAAGCGTGATATTATGTTTGTAATTTAAATCGTAATTGGTGTTGTAATGACGATTCGGTCTGTGAAGTTTCTATATGTATGTGGATAACATTACAAAGCCTATCTCATTCGTATGCAAATTGTTCTCCCAAACATTTGATTACATTTTGGCAATGACATTATGTCCTAAAAATCCTTGTAAATGTAACTAATTACCTAACCTAATCAGCCCATAATGTTTCCACTACTGGGACACAGGCCTCCTCTCTGTGAGAGGGAGTGGGCCATAATCCACTACGCGGGCCCAGTACGGGTTGGTAAATGTCACATGTCTTCTATTTTTTTATTCTAGGACATGCTGGTTTTCTCAAGATATTTTTCGTCACCGTTTTGAGAGCAGTGGCGTAGAAATAATTTACACAAAGTAAAGCGGCTGTCTAGGTTCGACCTACAACTGCTCCGAGAACTACTTAAGCTCACATTAATCCGTTGCAAACTAAAATCTATGGATTGATTGGAAGACAGATTATAGGTATCTGGAAACATTGTATTAATTAATTAGTTTCAAAGAGATACATCCTTACTTGACGAAATTTAAGCTTATTTATGTACAGAAAATCTGTACTAATCCCCGTGTTCAAACCGGACCGGTTCGCGGACGCGGAGGATTTTAAATTTTGTTTTATAATTTTAATACCGGACGAAGCAAACGAAAATCCGTCCGGAAATATTGAGTTCGGACCGAAATATGCGTCTGAGTGTGCAATTTGCATACTTTATAGTTACAGCCGAATGCGGTGTGTAAGCCTTTAATCCGATTGAACTAAGTGGGCTTTTTGTAATTTGTTTTCTTAAATTACGAGTATATGGTAAAAGAACAAAATTGTGGACTCTTCTTCTCGTGTGGTTAGTGACTAACCTGGTGTCAGAGTTTTAAAGCCGCCCATGGGCCTCTAACTTGGCTTCACATGCCGCCGAGAAATATCTCTCAGGCAATAAACGATGTTTTCCTTCACCGTTTTTTAAGCAAGTGATAATTATACAATACGCACATGAATCCGAAAACTCAGAGGTGCGTGCTTTGGGTTCGAACTCGAGACCAATGACTTGGCAGTCTGACGGTCACACCACTATCAGAATAAAGAAAAACTTAAAGAAGGCTTCAGAACTCACACGTTTGGTTCAAACCACTTTTAAAAGTGGTTTGAACCGAACGTGTGAGTTCTGAAGCCTTCTTTAACTTTTTCTTTTTGCGTGGATTGACAAATCTCAGTTCTTCATTCCTGGATAAGCCAAAACGTAAAAATCAATCCCTTGCTTGCCTTTTTTTTTTTTTTTTTTTGAGGATGGGAAATTATCAAATAACTTCTCCCGCTCTGGGTGGAGCGGGAGGGCGTGTCAGACTTTTACTGACTAAAACCCACCCGTGTTCCTTCCGTTGCCTGTGTGCCGAGGTCGCGATATCCCTTTCAGACAAACCCGCAACCCCGGCAGGCATTGGCCCTTCCGGACCCCGTCAGTTGGTGCTGACATCTCTTTGAGGCGCGCGTGGAACACAACGCGCCGTCGACCCGGGCCTGGTCCCTATCGGACGGCGAGCTACCCATTGCTCACCGTCCGCAAGCCCGCGCCTACGGTGGCCGGAAGTCGGCTCTCGACTCCCGACGCCCGGGGCGTCTCCTGCGGCGACTAGGGGCGCGAGGGCGCGCATTTTGCCTCTCCCTCGCGCGCTCCGCCTCCTCCTTCGCGAGCATTACTGCTTCGCAGAAGGAGGTGACGGCCTCCCATGAACTCTCGCTCCGGACCATGGCCTGAACCAGGGCCGGACGCGAGAGATCGCCGCCGCCGATCGCCTCCGTGAGGACACGGCGGTGCTCCGCCCAAGCTGGGCAGACCTCCACCGTATGCTCCACCGTGTCCTCCGGGCGATCCACACAGTGGTGACACGCGGGCGTTTCCTCCCGCTTTATCCTGAACAGGAACCTCCCGAAACAACCATGTCCGGTGAGGACCTGTGTCAGGCGGAAGGTGAGGACGCCGTGGCGCCTCTCTAGCCACTCCTCAAAGAGGGGACTTATCGCCACAATTGTGGCGTGCCCAGCGCTGGGTTGCGACAATTGCAATCTCCATGCCGCCATGAGATCCCGCCGGAGCTCTGTCCGCTGTGCCGCGATTTCTCGCGGCAGCGGAGTTACGCCCCGGCGTTTCGCCTCCTCGCGCAACTCCCACATGTGCGCGAGGACTTTTGCCTCCAGATCCCATGGCGGTAGTCCGGCAAGGAGGCTCGCCGCCTCACGGGAGACCGTGCGGTATCCTCGTACCAGCCTGATGGCCATGACCCTTTGGGACGCGTTCAACCGCTGGGCTGGTCGCAGCCTTAATGAACGCGCCCACACCGGTGCCCCGTAAAGGGCCATGGACCGCACGATCCCCGCGTAGAGCCTCCGGCAGGAGGCGTTTGGACCCCCTAGATTGGGCAGAAGCCGCTTCAAAGCAGCCCCTGCCCTCTGCAGTTTGGGAGCCAAACGTCGGAATCCCTTGCTTGCCTGGAACTTGAATCACAGAATGGAGACGATCTGGTCCAAAAACCACCAAACAACATCATTACAGCACTTTACAAGGGAAGTGATATAAATAAGTTGTCTTGGAATGTCCGCTTTTTATAATTTCTAACGTGACGATATTATCGTAGACGTCCACGTCCACAAAATGTATGTTAGTTATAACGTTAGGGCGTGATCGAGATCAAGTGCAGGCTAATTCAACAATAAAAATAAGAAATATATTACATAAAAGCGTCTTAAAAGAAAGGCGTCTACTGCTAGACGTAGCGTAAGCCTTCCCTAGGCACCGCCACTTCGACCGGTTTTGTGCATCCCGAATTCACCAGCGGATTCAGCGGATTCCTGCAGCCTGCTCCCACCTTGTTGGGAGGCCTTCCTTCCGTTTTCATATAGTTCTACACATTTGACTTAACTGTGACACACCAGTCGATGCCGGGGATGTCCACGATAATATTGTCACGTTAGAAATTATAAAAGCGAAAAATAGGTAGAAAGTTGGTCCTTTGAACCCTTTCAATGCAAAAGGACCAACAACCGAGCCAGCATGAACTTATATAATTAAAATCAATGAGTTGAAATCGTTTTGTAATGGCGTGAACGGAATCTATTAGAACCAAAATCATGTACAAGTGGCCGTTGATTACAGCACGTTCATTCAATTAGTGGGCGTCCATTATTACAGCTATTATTTTAAAAGCATCGCCTGTAACAGCTCGAAACAATCGGGTATTAAATCGCTTTTTTTTCTTTATGAACACGTCATTCATGTGAGGTTTTTAGAAGGTTTCCATATACGTGACATTACGTCACGTGGGGTTCGTGGCTAAGTAATAACAGCCGCACGAGTCGATCGATCAGGTTAAGCTACGCTTGCCGCGGTCAGCCCGTGGATGAGTGACCATCCTAACATACCGTGACCCCTCCGTACCTCGGAAAGCACGTTAACCCGTTGGTCCCGGCTGTCATTCTTGGATCTTTGACAGTTGTTACGGGTGTAATTATATACTGAGTGCTAGTTGCAAACTACGATCAATTGTCACTTTTCGTTAATGAGGATTTGAGGAATCAGTCTACTGCATTCATTCCTAAAGTATGTGGGTAGCACCTAATTCCCGTGATCATTACAACATTTAAACTCAAACTCAAAGTCTTTATTGCATTCATGTGTACATTTAGGTGTTACATTTTATGTAAGTAAGTTCCAACATTAAACCCGAATAGGGTACGGCAATATAATATACGTAGGTATATAATAGATTGGATAAAACAAGCACCCAGTGCAAGTTTGTTAAACAAATAAGCAAACGAGTTTGCGTTATCTAGCGTCCATTGCAAGGCAACAGATAGTCATTTCTGTCATAGCAACATTAAGTAAAATCGTAATAAAAAAAAATGTGAGTTACAATTATTATTATATTAGTGTGATTTTTGGTAATAGGTAGAGTAACTAAAGTGTTATCGAATATTAAAAAATAAAAGCCGTGCAGTCTCGCAGAACTTCGAAAATGGCTCGACCGTTTTGTATTTTTTTTTGTTTTGTCGCCTCAGTACTGGGGTGGTTTAGGAAAAAGAAAAAAAAATCCCAAAGGAACAACAAATTTAAAAAAAAATCTAAAGTTTATATTGGAATTATTGAAAATTGTACAGACAGGACAACGTCTGTGGGGTCAGCTAGTATAGGTATAAAATATTTACGTAAGTACTCAAAAATCTACACATTAATTAATTAATTATTTTATAAGAAATATTTTGGTGCGACTATTTATTTAAAGTTCCTGAAGAAACTAGTTTGCCGTTATTTACACAGTATACTACTCATGATTATAAACCACAGAATAGCTGAAACATTTACAGTAATTTACCAAAACCGTGTACATTGCACATAAAATGTTTTTTCACATTATCCAATCAAAGACCGCTCCTGTACTCGTCGAATTAACAATGTCGCGTTCGCGTCACAGTGCGCGCACGCATCTCCACAGTACACTCAAAACTATCGTGTCACGCGCACCCAAATTATGTGCCATTATGTTTTAGTGGTCTTATAACAATAGTAGGTTTTAGTTGTTTTGTAATAGTGGTTTTTAGTGGCCGTTCTCTTTTATGTGAGTTTGGTTTAACGGGTGGATGAACAAAATGGGATGTAAAGTGACTGTGTTGTGTTTTTATTTGGTTTTTGGTGAGTTTTTCTTTTTTAGATTTTGATGTTATTACCGGCCTAATTAATTAAATAAGCCAATTATTGTTGGTCATCTATTTTTTTTACGAAACCGTAAATCGAATATTGTTTTAGTGTTTTTAAACTTTCTATCTTTCATTATAAGTTCCTAAATAGACGTAAATTTTATAACTTATTTATTATTGAAATAAAAGGTAGAGAAGAAGTTACTTATGACGAAAGCCGGCAATCACTAATTAAACTTTTCATTAGGATGCCTAAAGCAGAGCATAATTCGTAGTAAAAAAATATGAAAAGCCAACTTTAAATAATATTATAAATGTGAAAGTGTTTGTTTGTTACGCTTTTACGCTAAAACGGCTAAACGGATTTGAATTAAATTTGGCACATCGGTAGACCACGACCTAGAGAAGGACATAGAATACCTTTGGTCCCGATATTTCTTCGGGATCGAGACTTATTGGGATAAAACCGCGGGGTGTATATAAAGTTACGAAGAAAATGCTCTAATTTAACATATATTTTTTCCAAATCATTAACACTACTCGTTTATCTTTAGTATAAAACCATTAAAAGTCGATTATCTTCGCCTTAAGTCAATCGTTGTCCAACGAGGGGTTATAAAAACTATTCCACCACCTGTTTGGCAAATCATTAAAACTTGACACAGGAAGATTAAGTATTGAGCCGTAGTTTCTGTGAAAAAACAGAAAAGGGTTACTCGAAATGGATTTCATAAATAACGCCAAAGAAAACTGTCACTGGTTTGCCATAAATCTTTGCTATATGTTTTCCAGTTAGGACGGTATTGATTTCGGGCGAAGAGTGATTTCGAACTGTTTTACTTTCCAATATTATCTTCTAGTAACAACTATGTTACTTTTGATGAATGAGCATTTTCAATGTGATGAAGCTCTGTATTCACATACAGTTCGATACTTTACAGCAGCATACTTAGATTGGTTAGGTCGCCGCTCTGATTACAGCCATGAGCCATGTTAACTTGATTAAAGAGCTGTGTCCCTTAGATTATAAAAATACTCAAGGATGCCTGAACGGATATGAAGAATTACTTTCTATGATAACAAGGACGTGTACATACGCTCAAGTCAAGCTCTACGGCTCGCTTTGAGTAGGTGAAAAGAAAATTACATTTATTTAATTCCATCGAGTCGGCTCGATGCGAGCCTTCGAGTTGTGATTTTTACCTGTTTTCGAGTAAAACTATCGCGTATTACCGAATGTGAGTACGGAGCATCAGGGATTGATAGAATATAGGTACTTTATTGCATTTACACAAAAAGACCAAGGTTCCGAAAGACTAAATATTTCTTTAAAATTAGTTTATAGTTATTTAACACTTTTGCATTATACCTATTTACTCAAGCAGGAGCACAAATTAAGGGTACAGGGGCAAAACATGGAATGTCACAAAAAATTCAAATAAAAGTTAACACAACAACAACAATACCACAACAACACAACACTATGGTATGGTAGGGCAACACTTATGTTTTCGCGCTTATTTTATGTAGTATACGTAAAAAGCGTAAAAACAATCACAGTCCTTCATAAGTTCAATACCCTATACAGGTGCAAAAGTTCTAAATTTAAAACATAAAAATTTTGATTACACAAAATCCTGTTTTAGTGACATTCATTGTGTTGCCCCTGTACCCTTCAAATATGTATTTCAATAAACATGTTCATGTGTCAGTTATCATTATACATTATAATATAGTATAAATAGTAAATTGCATTGGTAAAACCGAATTCAACCTGAAGTAGGAAAACCGTTTTTGTAATTATTTATCCTTTCGTTATTATGGTACCTAAATGATAACAGCTGTACGGGTCGATCGACCGTCGCGTTGTAATTCATAGATCTTTTTTGATTGTCGTTACGGATAGTCAGAAGCCCAAAAGTCTGACAACCTCTCCAACCTCAAGTCTTATCAAGGGTTATCGTGTTACCCAGTAACTGTGTTGTGGAGGTCAGATAAGCAGTCGCTCCATGTAAACTACTGGTATTCAGCTGCATCCAGACTAGAAGCCGACTCCAACTTGGGAAAAAGCTAGGCAGATTGATTGAGCTCCAACGAAATAATTAAACGAGCACGTCAACCGCGCCCCAATATAGCCGGATTGAAGCAGATTGTTTTAAGTGTTGCACGAAAATAATGCATGTCAAACATTGTCCATGAGACTGATAATGTCTCAATTCTGATTGGACCGCGACTTTATTTTAATAGATTTGCTTTCTACACGAGCACAGACCTCGTGTCTGTGCTCGTGTAGAAAGCAAATCTATCACGCACAAACACGAGCAGTTACGATAGAAACGGGTTTTGTCGACAGAAGAATAGACAAAATGACAGATTGTGATTGTTTATCTGTCATTTTGTCTATTCTTCCGTCGACAAAACCCGTAACCGAAAACGCTTCTATGGTTGTCATGCTACCCGTGCTGTTTCTAATATTTTAAAGAAGGTAAAGTTTGTAAGGATTTATGAGGTACTCTCTGAAATTATTCACCCGATTTCAAAAATTATTTCACTCATAGTAAGCTGCACTATTGCTAAGTGCCATAGGATATACAGGGTGGCAGGGCCATTGACGCGAAAACTGTTACCATGGATTCAGTACATGATTCTGAACCGTAGGGGCCGTTGAAATGTGTAGTCGGTTATTAAAAAAAAAATTGCTGTTCTATACATTTTGACCGCGTAGGTATTCTATGAAACATCAGATTTTTTTTTTAATAACCGGCACAACGTTTTGACACTGGGTGGTTCAGAATCATGTACTGAATCCATGGTTTCGGTTTTCGCGTCGATGACCCTGCCACCCCATTTTATGGTACAGATAGTGCCATTCACGAAGACGTGCCCCACTCCGCGATTACTGTACTGTAAGCTGTACCTTAGTAAGGAGCGGACTGGAGTCGGGCGCGTCTTCGTGGATGACACTATCTATATAGTTGACTTCCACTTCTAATATAAAGTTTTTAAGAAGGCGTTTTCCAGCAGAAATAAATACTTACCTAATAACAATGTAAGGTCGATATTAATTGCAGAGGTAGTTATAATGATAGGTATTAGGTAACTCCACAATAAAAAGGTACAAAGCAATAAGTATATGGTAAACAGAACTTCAATGTAATTAGTAACTACTGAATGAGAATAAAAGTTTAAAAGAAAACCTTTTTAGTTTGAAAGTATGTAGTAGTACGTATCAAGATTTTAGGGTGAAAATCTGGTCCTTTCAACCGCAACAAATGGAAATTGTTCTTACCGGAATTTCCACAATGATGATTAATGGTTTCCTACTCCAAAAACAGAAGAGTGTTATAACAATTTCCCCGTATTAAAACCCACAAAAAGTCCGCTTCACTAATGGACAGTTGCACATTTTTTCCCATTGCTTGGCGTCACACGCACATGTTTAATAAGCGCCAATTAAAATCAATTATTTTATATCATACCGGGCAATGAAGGGACATAATGTCCGCTTTATGGCAAACCTTAATAAATACTGATGGAGGATAAATAGAGGGTATTTAACTAAATTAGGTCGACAAATAAAATACTTGGGGCGAAGTTTTTTTTAGGTTATACTGTCGAGGTCCGTTTTGTTAAAAAGAAAAGTGGTCCTACACTCATTAGACGCTTCCTTTTTTCTTAGTGACTAGTTCTTTCATCCATAATGAGACAAGTTTTGGTCCTACAAAGCACAATTTCATGTCTGACTTTGGCCGCCTTTGTAGAAATCATGGGCGCAGTTATGCGATGAAGGGATGTGGAGGTGACTAGCAAACCTCTAATGGCTTTATTTTTTGCTTTTACTCCTCGGGGTAAAATTGTTAGGTACGTATAATATATTTTTGGCCTCTTTTACACCTTGATGTATCAGAAATTAATCATCAAAGCATTTCCGTTCATAACTAGACCAAGACCATCCTAATCTAAAAGTAACCTACCTTATATACCTACTAGCTATTACCCGCGATTTGGTTCGCGTGGAATTCTATACTTCAATGTTATTTATTTCTATAGCACTGCCAGTGAAAGTCCCGTCAAAATCCGTCCAGGCATGTTGGAGATTAGCCGGAAGAAACAAACAAAAAAAATGTTATATGTCCCGTATACAGGGTGGCAGGTACATTGAGGCGGAAACTTACCATGGATTCAGTATATGACTCTGAAACCCTAGGCGTTGAAATTTTCGTCGGTTATAAAAAAAAAATCTGCTGCTCCATACATTTTGACCGCGTAGGTATTGCACTTTTCTATGAAACAGCAGACTTTTAATAATGCATTTAGTAAAAAGCTGTTATTTTGACAGTACAAACAGACACTTCAATTTTATTTATTTGTATAGATATAGATATTTGTACGTATAGATATATCCTGATATATGCCACCACCATATGTCATCACCTGCCTGCCTTTTTCCCAACTATATTGGGGTCGGCTTCCAGTCTAACGGGATGCAGCTGAATACCAGTATTTTACATGGAGCGACTGCCTATCTGACCTCCACAACTCCACTATGTAATACGATAACCCTTGGTAAGACTAGTTATCAGATTTTTGGGCTTCTGGCGACCCGTAACGACTGTCAAAGATCCACGAAAAACTGTAATCGAAGATCTAGCATAATATACCTATAATAAATAATAGGTACTTGCTATAATATGCTTGCTTGATAATTATGTAATACTTACGTACTTTTAAGTTTTAGCCTGAAACTAAATATAATAATGTCATGAAAAAAACTGTCGGTTACAACAACCTAAAACTAAAATTTCTCCTTATCCACGCGGATCATATTCCCTGTCCCAAATATGGTACATTACGCATTACGAGGCGCACAACCGGCCAATTGAGCGAATTAAGACTCTCTTAAGACTAAGCGTTGGATAGTGTCCCTTTGTTTGCCTCGCTCGTCTGTTTCAATGAGATATTATCTATTTTTAAACGATTCGGTTCCTCCCTAAGTGATTCTGAGGGGTTTAAAATGTATCTAGTTAAGTATTTGAACTAGCTAGTTAAATGTCAGTGAACGCAAATATCGTGAGGAAATCGGCATGTTCCAGAACCGACATTTCGAAGACATGTGACATCCACCAAACCGCACTGGGCCCGCGTGGTGGATTACGGCCCACTTCTTTTGACAGAGAGGATGCCTGTGTCCCAGCAGGGGAAACATTATAAACTGATTATGATACATTTTTTAACTAGTTTAAAGCTGTAATTTGTGACGTATTTGTCAAAATCGCTTCGTTTTGGAGCTCCTAAGACTTGTTTCGCAGTAGAGGCGAGGAGATATTTGTTGTATACTTTTTGATACTCCAACAGTATAATACAGAGTAGACGAAAAGTAAAAATATTTGCAATAGGACAAAAAAAGTTAAATAACCTAAATAGGTAAGAAGTGGGTATCTATCGCGTACGCTACATACAGTGATAAGAATATACAATTTTGTATTTTTATAACCACTTCCTGCGATTAACCAATCTATTTGCTTGTGTTCATCAATAATTAAATAAACTGTTTAGATATTTAATCAGCAGCCTAATTGCGCAACACATTTTATTTCTGATTGCAATTCTGAAATGAAAGCAAGTCCAATCTTAATCGCATGCCATAATTGGAATTACGATAAACATTTTTTTACCAATCGACGGAAATTGGATAGGGTTGTTCAAACCAATTCACTATAATCTGCTTCGATGATTCAAAACACATTTTGTTCCACCATTTAGGCATGATTAATTTCCAAACAGGACTATATTTTTAGAAAATGATATGATTATATTATTTATTAGATATAAACCAACTGTTAAAATACCTAACCGGTGCTTTGAATGTTGGTGAACACAGGCCTTATTGGGAGAATGTGGCTATATTTCTTCCTGCCTATCCAACTTACAAATTAGCACATGCGTAATGAAAGAAATTTGTAATTCAAAGTGGATCGAAAGCCATACTTATAAGTGCCACATTTATTTTTTGGCGCTCGATTACGTGGACATGGGGGCGCTGTTGGTAAGCATTTGTCACACATTTCTGTGAAATTTATTGAAAAAAAAAAAGATGGCGGCGTTAGTTCCAATTTTGACCACGCCAAAAGTACAGTACCATACAGTGCACTGTATAGCTGTACAACGATCTAAACCCGAAGAATGAAGAATTTGTACCGGGGGCCCAATTCAATGTAATAAACCAACAGTCGAAATTAATGAGTGACATTCTCCCCTCATCTTAGATAATTTGTTTAATTTAAAAATACGAAAACATAACAAGGAATCTGTTGATGGCCGGCGCTCTTTGAATAGGGTGTTAAATTGTTTTTCGAGAGTACAATGGGTACATAATCGTTATAGGGGCTGGATTGATTATGTTTCTTATTATAATAGACGGCTACTCAACATATTATTATGATTTCTACACCAAGTTCACCAATGATACTGAACTCAATCAGTCACGAGCTAACTGCGTTCAAGAGCTGTCAGTGTCAATATTCCACAACAATGATGACACTGACAGCTGTTGAACGCGGTTTAGATTATGCTGATCGCGTTCAGTTTAATTGCTGAAATCCGCCCTTAGTCATAATGAGTTCCCGGTTTGTAGCTAACCGAGTGAGTAATCCAATGTTAATGATTATGGTTTGCGAGATTGGGCACCTAATATTAGGTATTGCCATTAAATTCATAAGCTGTCTGGCTATTTCCCGGCAATGAGCAAGTGACTAAGACAATTTGGATTGGTCTTAAGCAATATTCTTCATTTTAAGTTGGTAGATAAAGGTACCTAATTTATAGATACGTTGTAGGTTAGTTGTAGTAGTACTAATCACTTAGGCATGCCCTATGGGTCTCGTTTTTTGATTTTTGTATGGAAAATTAGGTAACGGCCCCTCATTGGTTTTGCTTAAACAAGGGTGAGCTATCTAATTGCGTAACACATTTTCGTAAACGATTACGACTAATCCGTTTCATTTTGACAGTTCAACAACATTCATTGCGTTATTTACGTTGTCAAGCAGTTTTTTTTTTAGAACTTATGAAACAATGGATTAGCAATCTGTTTCAAAACGATTCAGATTGTGATTGATCGTGTATTATGCAATTTGGGTACTGATCTTAACGCATATTGCTGTAGGAATTCCGCCATAGCTAGATAGGTTGGTATCATTACCTGTTGCAATAGTATGATGAGACTAGAGAAATGATACGAGTGTTCGGGTATTTGCGTATTCGTCTTATTCATAAAAAATAGGCAAATATAGGTGAATAGAGTAACTTGACATCGTCTTATTTTGGCAAATAAGACATTCGTCTTATTTGCCAAAATACGACGATGTGAAACACGAATAGCGAAACGCGAACACGAATAGCGATGTGAAGTGACACCATTATGTATTCTATGGCATTACCGTCCACATGATCGTCGTGTTCGAAAACTAACAAGCTGTTGACGCTTCTCTGCCTTCACATAAATAAGCTCTTATCTTAGGAATCTAGTTGGAATTGAAAATTCCTGAAACTGCAAACAACTTCAAAGCTTAAAAATATTATGTTTCTAAAGTGACAAAATTGCTCTATAAAGTTGAATAGCTTGCTGCTATAGGTAGGCATCGACGAACCTTTGAGCGACGGGGGATATATCAGTTTATTTCACAAACGACATTCAAAGCAACATGCAATATTAAAACACGCCCTTCACATTTCTGCTCAAATTAAAGTTTCGTAGAAATTCTAACAAAGTAAAATATTTATTTGGTTCACGAATTAAATTTAGGGCTGATTTCACCAACGAAACTGAATCACGATCAGCATTTCTAAAACGCGTTCAAGACCTGTCAGTGTCAAAATTGTTCTGGAATATGGTACACTCTTGACAGCTCATGAACGCGTTTAGACTCAGATTGACAGCTCTTGAACGCGTTTAGATGTGCTGAACGCGTTCAATTTCATTGGTGAAATCCGCACTTAGTCACAGTACCTAACGTTATTATCATGTGTTTGATCGTGCATTTAAATGGCTACTCTGCGTGACTTTACACTTTAAAATGGTAGGCCATGCATTCAGTTGATTAATTGTTTAATTTACTCGGGAATATGGAATAATTTACGCTTTTCCAACTTCATAGAAAGGTGGAAAAGGGTGAACCGTTTTAAAAAGAAAATAAATGTTAATCCTACGTGAATACCTTTAGATTTTCAATTGACCTTTTTTACCGGTCTGCTAAGGAGGGCTATGTTTTACCAAGTAGCTAAAAATGAGTTTTTTTTGTAAGCTAGTCCAATTTTAAAAGCAATAACTACATAACTATTACTATAAACTATTCTTGCTTATTGAATTTCAAATCGTATGCGTAAACGATGAATCTTAGTAAGTAGGTACCTACTTAAGAAGCTTCCAATAACAAGACGATACCAGCCTACTAGTCACTGCAGTGTAATAAACAATTTTTAGGGTTCCGTAGAGAACAAGAAACCCTTATAGTTTCGCCATGTCGGTCTAGGCTGTCCGTCCGAAGACACTTAGTACTAGAGAGCTGTAATTTGGCATGAATATACATACATACTAATAATACCGAAAAGTTGTAAAATAAAATTTGAATGAAAACATGAAAAAATTCCCTATAAAGAAATTAAAAGCAAAACTATCACAGCTAAGTAGGCTCTACAAGTTAACGAGTAATAATCGACCAAGTTACATTTGCAGTTGGAAAAACATGTTCTCCTATACATTCCGTAGGGAGAACATGATTTTCAACTACAACGTTAAGTTTGACCTTGGGATAAATTCATCCCAACTACAGAACCCTTCAATGTGCGTGGTCCGACACGCACTTCGCCGGTCTTTTAAATATTCTTGGCACACCTGTGTTCCAACACGTACACCAACTTATTCATACACCACAATAGTTTTCCCACCGTCCCCTAATTGCTGGCTTTGGGTTTTGATTAAAAATAATGTTGTCTTCCTTTTTGCAGCCACCGTCCGAGCCATCGAGGTGAACATAACTAACGTGTGGAAGCCAGACTTGGGGTGGGAGATCAGTTGTTCCTGGGCGATACCTCCTGGTGATTCCTTGCAGTCAGTGAGACTGTATCAAAATAACCAACAGTTTCTGATTTATAGGCCTGAGGTAAGAAAGAATGAAGCTACTGATAATTCTGATTAGACTTCCTTAATTAACAAGACATACCAGGCTTAGGCTCTAGGCAGACGGACCGCATTTCAACTGCAAACTTGCAGTTTGATTGCAGTTGTACCTACGACTCAGTTTTTTTGCAGTCGTACTAACTGCAGTTGAAATGCAGTCCGTCTGTCTAGAGCCTTAGGGTTTCTGAAAAAGTCAGAACTCGACTACAGATGGGGTTGAGCTAGAAGTAATCTCAGCTGCCCTAGGTGTAGGTAAGGTTACAGAGAGGACAAAATGTTTGCCCCCGCGACGAACTTTTCGGGGTAACATAAGGCCCCCCTTATGTTAGCTTTTCGGGGGAACATAAGGCCCTCCTTATGTTAGCTTTTCGGGGTAACATAAGGCCCTCCTTATGTTACCCCGAAAAGTTCGTCGCGGGGGCAAACATTTTGTCCTCTCAAGAGATCTCAAAGCCCTTCTACTTGAAGTGAAAACAGTCATCTTGATGATTCCAACCGATAAGAGTACGGCATATCCCTTAGTTTTCTCTTGAAGGCAACTTAGGTACCTATAAGATTATGTTAGTTTTAAGTAGGACGTTCACGATCTGAATGACGTAAGGCTACATACCTAAGTCATTGCAATGTAACCCTTGAGGTAAGGTAGGTATAAATTAAAAACTTTTTTACAAAAAATTAAACCGACGAAAAAAAAATGAAAACGAAAAATAACCTTTAGTGTAAGTTCTAAGCTCCTAAACTAATTTTAGTAACTAGTAGTAATTTTAGTAAATTTTGAGGCGGCGCCAAAGAAACTAATTAATGACTTAAAGCGTAAAATGGTAGCTAGATGAATCTTCGTTGAATGTGTGTTTGGTGCCGCCTCAAAATTTGTTACGTAAGTTTTTTTATTTATTGCTTTTGAGTTACGATTTATTGTTTTTCTCAAGTAAGGAATTCCCTCAACAGCCTTCCGTCTCCATCGTCAGACCCTCGATGACAGTCATACCCAGCTAGGTCTAAAGTTATCATCAAGGTGAATGAAATAAGCCCAAACATGATGTACTTAGCTGCTGTAAACTGCTGAGGAGGTCTCGCGACTGTGTCCCGTGTCGATTATCAGATCAATTCCAGCTATCGAATTACACAACACATTTTCGTGGACAATTCCGACTAATCTATTTCAATTTGACAGGTCAACAACATTCATTGTGTTATTTACTTACGTTGTTGAGCAGATTTTTTTTCGAACGTACGAAGCAGTGGATTAGCAATCTGTTTCAAAACGATTCAGATTCTGATCGATAGTGTATTACGTAATTAGAGTACTGGTCTTTATTATGTGGTTGTGTCTTCAGAACTACATGTACCTAATGTATGAAAAAAAAAAAAGGACGCGTCGACTTGAGAACCTCCTTCTTTCTTTATTCGTCGGTTAGAATTGAGTTACATTGCAATGACTTACGTACTAATGGTTATTCAAAGTTGATTGTGAATATCCTGCTTTAGGACGTGAAAATTCCCGGCGAACAAGTTATTATACCTAAGTACCAATGTACTTACCTACTTTTTAGTAGGAAGACCAGCAAACGTTAAATGAGATCGTAACCAATTAATTGTTATAAATTCATTAAATCATGTGACTACAAAATTAACTTCGTAATATACCTACGTAGATACAGGTAGCGTATTATCTCATCCTTCCGGCCCTAAACGGATCAAAATGATTAAATTTTTGTTTACAAAAGGTTAGCCACCAAACATCCTGTTACTGAGTGCTCTAAATTTGGCAGTCCTCTCCTTTGTTAGATGTTTTTCAATTACAGAGGATTAAAATGTTTCGTGATATTCGGGGATAATCTTCGTGAATATGTAAAAAGAAAGAAAAATATTTTATTCGGGTAACTAATAAAAAAGGAGCATTTTAAATCTAACAAAATAGTAACGACCTTTGCGAGGCTAAAAAGGCTCCTATCTCGGCATAAAGATGCGATATTTAAAAAAAAAAACGCATTTTGACAGGGCCCGCTGTAATGCCCACGGACACACCTACCGACACACATAAAGCCTGCCTACATTGTGTAGGCAGGTAAGAACGTATTAGGTAGAAAAATCAAGTTGCTAATGAAAATTTTAAAGGGTTTTTGAGATGGGACTTCGGGGCAGTTATAAAAATCAACTTTTGATTGACTATAACATTCCTTTGTAGACTGTGATACTATTCAGCAACGCTATCACTTTGATGGAAATATCTTTTGCAAATAAATTCGGGTTCAATGAATAACGATCTTACCGGCACCTAATAAAAACAAACACCTACCTACAGTTTTCTCCAAAATCTCTTTCATCATTTTTGTTTTTTCCTCATTATGTATCGATCTTTCCCTTGAAGCACACATGAATACAGATGGTTCATTCCGCAAAATCATTCAAATAAAAAGCGACTCTTGCCACGACATAATAAAGTACAATTCAGGTCCCACAGCCCTAATTACCTACGTAACAGTTATATTCACCTAGAAGTTGCCTCCCTTTCTATCGCATAACTCTTACTTCTGACTACGTTACACTCACTGAATTGGCCCGAGAAGACGGGCCCGCCGCGTACTTGTAGCTTCATACCTAAAATGCTGAGTGAACCAGCTGTAGGTATTTCAATGCTTGAAGACCCATCTCAAAATCTCACAACGATGCAGCCCGTTTGGAATTCCTCTGCTGATGTATTGAAATCTTTATTTTCCTCACAGAACTTATTCCAAATTTTCTCATACAGGCTGATGGCGGCAGTAGTCACATAGTGTACAGACGTGTGGAAGACATGATGTCGACCAACTGTGCTGTACCGAACGACGATCGACAAAAGGGCACCTGTTTGATAACCCTAGAACTGTACCAACCACAGAGAGAGGACATCACGATATCCTGTGAAGTGTCCGGTGAAAGACCCTACTTCAGGATAGAAAGGAAGAATTTAGTTGTTGAGAAATTCGGTAAGGTTTTTTTGGAATTTAAGTTCTTAACGTTGAACCAGGATACGTCCTATAGAGAGGTAGTTACCTAAGGAATTTTATTTGGGAAAAATAAAAGCGGAGTAGCCAGAAGCCGTATGATGTTGAAAGAAATAATCAAAGAACTAGTGCCTACAGTAAGAATAACTTTGAAAAAACCAATCCTGTAGGTTTTCTAATCACTAGGTACAAACGGCATAACATATTAATTATTTAATCGTTTATTGGGAACAAAAAAAAAATACATACAAGACAAAAATGAAAACCGTGGCGCAGCTACCAACGCCCGACTCCTAGTGAGAGGTTAGGTTGTTCCAAGAGGAATACATAACAATGGTAGGTACCTACTTTAACAAATATTTAAAGAAAATAAATTAATAAAATAATACATTTTGAGGAAAGTGCCGTGTGTCAGTACCTAATGTTGAGTAAGAGAGGGTAAGGGTGCGTTTCCACTGAAGCGGAGACGTACGGAGCTGAGCGCAGACGTGCAGGAATCGTCCAATCACAGACGAGACGAGAGACGCGATGAAGATTTCAACCATTGTGATTGCACGTCTCCGCTCAGCTTCGCTCGTCTCCGCTTCAGTGGAAACGCTGTGTTGTGAGTTGTGTGTCGTGTGTTTGTTTTCCGAAATGTAAAATTTCCACAAGTTTTTCTGTTGCATCATAAGTGATTTTAATAAAATGTCGACGTTTTCTTGCATTCATTTCTGGTAACAGAATAGATGTAGATAGTTTTATTTATTCTATTATATATGTTTGAGCTCATGTAGGTAAAAATGGCGACGTGACACAACAACCATGACATTTCCAGTATAAGCTAACCTTTCATTATAAATGCTGTTCGTTGGTAAGCGTAAGCGCCTCACTTCAGAACGGCTAAAAGCTCGTACAGACCAGCGCGACGCGACGCCGCGCCGCGACACAAACAATACAATTTCTAAGAAAACTTGATGGTATAACAATAACCGGTGTCGCGTCGCGCTGGTCTGCACGAAGCTTAAACCGATTTGTTTTTTTTTTTTTTTATATTCGTGTGCAATAGTCCGAATCAGGGGGCCTACTCCCTAAGCTTCGTTCTCCGACTCACTTACAGACATACCGTAAGTCAGAAGGAAAGCGATTTCGCTTAGGGAGTAGGCCCCCAGGTTCTTCCGGAAAGAAAAGTTTTGAAAAGTTGCCGAATAAATTGGATAATTCGGGAAAACTGAAAGTGCAATTTCTATGGGAATTTTGAATGAATTATTGAAATTTGAACAGTATAACGTTCTCTCGGGTGAGCTAGTTATAAAATAATAATACTAACTTACCACAAACTTCTTATTACAGTGCCACCTACCGACGCTGTAGTGACCGTTGGGCCAGTGAACAAAGAGTCAGGGCGAGTGACACTCAACTGCAGTGCCGGTGGTGTACCACAGCCGAACTTGTCGTGGACTATTGGTGATCAGCAGGTTTGCATTCAAAAATACTTTTTAGAGTATCAGCTTTAGAGTAAGAAACTGTCTGATATGTTTTTATGATCGGGTCGTACTCAAGCGGCCTGATGGATAATGATCATCATCTATGGACATCTGCAATACTTGAAACATTGCACGTAGTCATCACAGAGACAAAGCTCAAAATAATACAGGGTGGCATCCCGACATCGACGCGAAAACTATTTATTTTTATTTTATTTATTTATTAATCACCAACTTGCACTAACAGTAGTAAGACACCAAACATACAAGTTATAGGCTAATAAGAGACAGTCATGAAATTAAATTAAAACAATACAAAACTAGATTTACCCGTAATTATAAAAAATTCTATAAAATTATACAAAATTTAATAGTATTAAACAAATAAAAAAGAACTATACAAAATTAAATTAAATAGAATTAGGATGGAATTATTAATAGTGTTTAATTAAAATTAGTACACAAATATCAATTTAGAGCAGCTTTGGTTAATCAATGCAATGAGATGGTACTAGGTGCAGCTATGGACTCAAGGTAACGTGCAGCAGTGGACAGTAATCTCAGCTCAGTGCTAGCGAAAACATCTAATAACTCGTCATATAGTAAAATGTTGTTTATATGCGTGAGGGCTACATACAACGAACTTGTTTTAAGGGTCACGGAACTGATATGAGGAATTGAAAAAAGGGGACGCTGTCGTGGGCGAAGTGTATGTCGAATGGGTAAAGGAACGTTAAAGGATATGAATTGCAATAGAGAAGAATTGAAGTGGGAACCGCGGACTAGACGGAAGAAATATTTGACGGTTGCAATATTTCTCCTTACTTCTAAGCTCTGGTAATTCACCATACCCAGTATGAATGGTGTTGGGTACATATACGGGTAATAGCCATAAATTTTAAAGTAAAGGTAGCGGATAAACGACTTTTGTATCCTTTCAATGACCAAAGTATATTTCTTTTCGTGAGGATTCCAGATTACACTGTTGGTTTCTAGCAAACTGCGGATGTATGAGTTGTATAATAAAATGATGGTCTGTCGATTATTAAAAAATTTAGCCTGACGGATAACAAAACCTAAATTTTTGCGGGACTTATTGCAGGTTTGTATTATGTGTTGATTAAACGTGAGGTGAGAATCAAAGTTTGTACCCAAATCGCGTATGGTGGAAACTCGCTTCAGGGGCTCGTTGTTTGGGCACGCCACAATTGTGGCGATAAGTCCCCTCTTTGAGGAGTGGCTAGAGAGGCGCCACGGCGTCCTCACCTTCCGCCTGACACAGGTCCTCACCGGACATGGTTGTTTCGGGAGGTTCCTGTTCAGAATAAAGCGGGAGGAAACGCCCGGGTGTCACCACTGTGTGGATCGCCCGGAGGACACGGTGGAGCATACGGTGGAGGTCTGCCCAGCTTGGGCGGAGCACCGCCGTGTCCTCACGGAGGCGATCGGCGGCGGCGATCTCTCGCGTCCGGCCCTGGTTCAGGCCATGGTCCGGAGCGAGAGTGCATGGGAGGCCGTCACCTCCTTCTGCGAAGCAGTAATGCTCGCGAAGGAGGAGGCGGAGCGCGCGAGGGAGAGGCAAAATGCGCCCCCTCGCGCCCCTAGTCGCCGCAGCAGACGCCCCGGGCGTCGGGAGTCGAGAGCCGACTTCCGGCCACCGTAGGCGCGGGCTTGCGGACGGTGAGCAATGGGTAGCTCGCCGTCCGATAGGGACCAGGCCCCGGTCGACGGCGCGTTGTGTTCCACGCGCGCCTCAAAGAGATGTCAGCACCAACTGACGGGGTCCGGAAGGGCCAATGCCTGCCGGGGTTGCGGGTTTGTCTGAAAGGGATATCGCGACCTCGGCACACAGGCAACGGAAGGAACACGGGTGGGTTTTAGTCAGTAAAAGTCTGACACGCCCTCCCGCTCCACCCAGAGCGGGAGAAGTTATTTGATAATTTCCCATCCAAAAAAAAAAAAAAAAAACAGGGGCTCGTTGTTCAAAGTGTAGGTGTGGTTTATAGGCTGCGCGGCTTTTGAGAAGGTCATAATCGCACATTTACCAACATTGAGGTTGAGTTTATTAGCAGCACTCCAAGTGTGTATGCTATCGATATCGAGTTGTAATGCAGCTGTATCGCTGGCTTTGACAATTGGAAGAGCTACTTTAAACTAAAAACTCTAAAAACTGAAAACTGTTACAATGGATTCAGTACAAGATTCTGAACCCCCCTGTGCGTTGAAATTTTGCGTCAGTTATAAAAAAAAAATCTGCTGTTCCATACATTTTAACCGCGTAGGTTTTTTTGCACTTTTCTATGAAACTGGAGATTTTTTTTTATAATCGACAAATAATTTGAACGCTGGGCGTTCAGAATCATGTTCTGAATCCATGTCCCAGTTTTCGCGTCGATGTCCCTACCTGCCACCCTGTATCTTACGAGACTGTAATCACACCGTCACCGATACCCTTCAACTGGAACACAGCTACACTGTTTGACTGCAATACCCATTTCCGCAGCCAAGTTTGGTGTAGTGCGTACTTCCCCGGATGAGCTCTTTCACATTAGAAGAAGAAAGAAAAGAAGAAAAAGTACTAAAACACACACATAGAAACATAAATAAAAAAAAATAAACAATAATAATAAAAAACAAAGTAAAATTAAAATAGAAGCAGAAAGTTCTGTACGAGGTCAAAAGGCTCCTATCTCAGCATGATTCTGCGACATTTAAAAATAAATGTCGAAGCGCTGGTATTCTGAGAAGGACCGCAGTGATGTCAAGGATAGATAAAGAAATTAATCATTAAAAAAAAAAAACATGTGTGAAATACATTTAAAAATAAATATGTAGTCAGCGTGTCAGCACTCGCGTAACATCAGTTACCTGTCTATGCCTTTAGTGTCTGTGGTACTCTATGGCATCGTTGTGACAAGTAAAGAGACGCAGACCAAAAAATAGAACGTATAATCTTGAGTTTCCTAAGAAAACGCTGATTGCCGTCCCTAAATAGACTGTTTTTCGAAACCGTAATGTCAAAACACCAGGTGATAATGAGCAAATTTCATGACAGCCGCCATTTTGGAATCCTTGAATGGCGTCACCGCTTTCTTAGGGAACTCAAGTTTTACTACTTACTGGTAGTACTTACATGCATACGTGACCATTTATTTTTTCCGTCAAAGCGGGACACCTTTTAATGACTTATTATTGATTTAAAAATAAATCATAAGTTTGTATATCAGGTTTCGTTTTACCCTTTGTCATTGTCCTCAAAATGGCTTTTAGCACTGCAACTTCTACTTGTGTTACTATCCATATTGTATTGTAAGTGACACTCGACTACAGCGATACTGCGGTAGGCATAAAATGTACTATCAATTATTAAAAATTGGTATTGTTGCGATTACTTTTTTACAACGATTTTCAGTAAATATTCTCAATTCGACCGGGTGACAACGCTTGCATGCTCCTATAATTTTCTTTTTTTCTAAGTGGGACATTTTTACTTATCTTGGGGACAGCGGGACGCATAGCTTAAAAGCGGGACTGTCCCGCTCAAAGCGGGACGTATGGTCACGTTATTATGCTGCATACATATATAAACTCACGCCTTCTCCCCATGGGTGTAGGCAGAAACTACAGACAGAACGCCACGATCCTTACACATACTTCTTTTGCTTCGTTTACTTTCAAACATCTAGTCATATACGCACACGTATATGCTTACCTGTAGTTGTAATAATTTGATAAATAACAAAATATCCTCCCACCAGATACCCCGCGACTTCTCAGGCGGAGCTTGGAATGCGACATCTAAGCTATGGCATGCTTGGTCAACTGTCTCTTACACGCCATCTAGCGGAAGGGCCGCTGTTTGTACGCCAGAGATCAGTAGGGCAGGCAAACTGGTGACGGGACTTGCTGCTGAGTATAATGCGGCGAGGAATTTAAAGGGTATGTTTTTGATTTTAATATTTATTTAATTTGGTGAAAACATACTACTAATAAAATATGCATTTGCTATGTCCCCCTTATTAATAAACGCGGAGTAATAATTTGTTCATAAAATATGGTTTTGCATATACTATGCCATCTTTACAATAGGATTGACCTCTCGCCTCATAGTAACATTTCAGCTGTCCAACCAAATTGATAGGTATTTAAACTTAATAAAATAGATTTTTTCTGACTATTCTTCACGTTATAAAAAACCAAAACAATATTGTTAAGAAAAAACATAGCATCACGCCAGATTACCCGAAAGGTTGGGCAGAGGTGTATCTGTAGTACATCGACATTTCGCCAGTCCCATGTAATACGGTGGCGAACCTATTGCCATCAACCGGGCACAAATCCAGACTCCGGGCTGCTAATGAGAAATTCCACAAAACCCAACAACAATTTGCTCGCCCGTTTTTTAATATGACGTGTAAAAGTGATTCCGATAACCTATTTATTGAATTTAAAAAAATATTTCACCCGGGCATCGAACCCAGGACCTCGTGGTCAGCAGCAACGCTTGCAACCACTAGACCAACGAGGCAGATAAAAATATAATAAATAAAGTCCGTTTTCTTTTCAGGAGGCCTATTCAACACGATTATTACCGTAATATCCCTGTTACTACTGAGATGAACAAAAACGGAATCAAGGGCGAATACTTAAATAAAACCAAATAGTGATTTGTTCAATTTTATTTCGGCTGAATATCGTTGTGAACGATTGATTATAATTTTTGAAATAGAAGTTACAATAATTGGATATTTAAAATTAGTCTTAAAATAATCTTGAAGTTAAGGCTTACCTGGGAGTAATCGCCTGCAATTTAGCAGTTCAGATTCGAGCATTACATCAGTAAGTGAAGAGAACCAAGGTAATGGTAACATTTAATGCTCAAAATCGAATCTTGATTGTTATGTAAATTACAGGTGAATGCTCGGAAGTGCCTTTAGGATAACAATATTTTAAATAAATATTTTTTTCCAAGTAGCCGCAATGGTCAGGCAACATTAGTATTAACTTTAAATAAATAAAATAACGCTCACAATCAATTTATGAATACGCTCTCTCGTTAAATCACTCAATTTAACCAAAATACCAACTTATTGTAACTTCCAACTCATATGTTTTACAATTATTTTTGGCTCTTTTTAGAGATTCTTAATAGTTTTACATTTTATACTGTAGGTTACCATTTATATTATTTTTCTATTATAATAATTGAAATTCATAGTTATTATGCACTTAAAAAACCTACTTATTAAATGAGAGGAAGACCTTTGCCATTTATATTATATTATAATTAGAATATGACAAAGAAAAAATAACAATGGTAAAAGTCTCCCGCAATGAATGTGCATTTCAAAATATTTTTATTAATAAAATTCGTGACTATACAATTGTAAATAAATTTTGGACGTAACGTTTTTAAATAGAAGAAAATATAAACAAAAATAAAAATTAAGCACCTTACAGGCACTGGAAGAATACATAAATATGTAAAAAATATCGTGACTAGGTCAAAAACATGAACTTGCTTGCAAAAAAACTACACCTTTTTTTTGTAAATCTTTTATTATTTTAACATTAAATTATTATTCTAAACTGGCTTTCAAATAGGCATTTTGGCATAAATAGTACGTGGAGAATTTTGCAAGCAAGTGTAGATACTGAAAATATATTTTTAAGCGAAGATCTGTTTGGTTTGTTAGGAACATAATTTGTAGTTATTGAGACGTTTTGAATGATAGTTGAGTTTCATAGTACAGATTTATAAGTGTTTATTCTGTCCTATATTTACTTTTTCTTAATTAATGTGAAAAAGCCAGTTGTTACCCGCCCACCTATTTAATTTTAAAGGATATAAATATTTCCAATCCTACATTCCTTTAGATTTGATTAATGAATTGTCAAACTTAAACTCGCTGCACGCGGTAGGTAAAAATAGAGAGCAGGACAGCATATATTGTGCGTTGCACTTGCTCGTATGGCCTGTATGGCGAAAAGGATGGTACAGAGCGCAGTCCTCTCATCGAAAGCTTATATTCACTAGTAATTTGCCTAATTAGCGATTCAGCTCAGGTCTGAATTACTTGAAAGCACGTGCAGCGAGTTTTTAGCCTAAGGCCTCGATGCTATACAGTTTTAAGTCGTGCCCACGGCCTATACATTTTCGGAATTTACCGAAGTAAATTATAGTATCTACATTATTTTATGTTGAAATAAATGATTTAATTATGAGCACAAGTGTATTTTTACTTTTTCAATGACCTACAAAGATATTGTCTTGTCAGCAGAGGTAGCAGATTTGGCAATATGCAGGTATTACAAAAATTTATTCGAACATTTTTTACTATAGGTTCACGATCAACAACTTGAGTTTTCACTGAATGACGAATTAATAGAACAATGGAATTATGAATGACAGATAAATCACGACCATGTATCTTAACAATGATTATTATCACAGTGCCTTCATACTTTGTCGTGGAAAATTCACTATAGTCAAAACTTTAATTATTTTAAATTACAAACCTAATGGTTTTGACACTTGGTGAAATATTGGGTCTTTCAATTGAATTACACTTCTACCACGGATTTCTACTGATGGTTCACTCCACAAAATCATTTAAATAAAAAGCGATACTTGCTAAGACACAATAAAGGGCAATTCAGGTCGCAGAGCGCTAATTACTTACAGTTATATTCACCTAGAAGTTGCCTCTCTTTCTATCGCGTAACTCTTATATCTTCTAACTACGTTACACTCACTGAATTGGCCCAACAAGACGAGCCCACCGCGTACTTGTAGCTTCATACCTAAAATGCGGAGTGCACCTTCAGTACTATTCTGTGCTTCTACAAGGATCTTGTGGCACTCGAATGACGTTGGCAAGGGGGCGCTGTTGGTAAACATTTGTGCAATTTTTTTGTGAAATGTCACTTCAAAAGTACTCTAAAAACAAGATGGCGGCGTTAGTTCCGCTTTTTGCCACGCGCCAAAATAACCTTGTAGCGCTATAAACATGGTTATTATTCGAATTGTTCCAATTTACTGCTTATTTCACCCGATATTCACTGCATGATATAAATAAAAGGTTCGCAACAAAACGATCTTATTTTGTTTTGTTCTCTTAGATGACCACTTCATCTCGTCTCTGCCTAATTCATACTTAATATTATAAAAGTAACCGTCTATCTGCCTGTTTATTACATTTTCACACCTTAACAGCTGAACGGATTTCGATGAAATTTGGCACACAGGTAGACCATGACTTGGGTTAGGACATAGTATACTTTTTATCCCGGTAGTACATTCCCGTGAGGTAATTTCCGATCTCCACGCGGGCCAAACCGCGGGCAAAAGCTAGTATTAAGGGGACTACAGGACCTAAACGTGCCTAAACGCAAGTTTTATAATGCCTAAAAGAATATGACCCACTGCAGTAAACAAAATCAGAAAAATATATGATATTCTTCAGGATATATGCTAGTATGATAGTGTGTTGAAAACATAATACAACTAATTTGATACGATAGAAAAAAATCATGAAGATACCTCTAAAAATTTCTTTTAACGATTAAAAATCATATTAATTTACATGCAATCATTCTGAGATTTTGTCAGATTATTCTACAAGCTACATATTAGCATAATAGTGTTTTAATTTTCCAGTAAAATCAATAGATTTTCTGTAAATCGCTAACTGCTTAATATTTTGCAAAAAATTACATGCGTCGTGTCATCGCGCTTCTCTTTCATTTCTATGCAGTCCGACAGTGACCGCGCTTTAGCTGTTGTAAGCCTCTTAACTATAGTGAACTTTCTACGCCATACAAACACAATGGTGTTTCTCAGTCGCCCCGCCTAGCGAGGGAATACAATAATAGTACCTACCTACGTACGAAGTTACAATGGAGGCCAAGATAAGACACTACATACAATTTATTTATTATTTGCTCAAACAATAAGCGAAAAACGCTGGTATTTGAGTTTGATAGCGCGCAATGTTTTGGATATTATTTCGAAAAAATAAACTAGATCAACCAATCACCACTACCATAGTACGATGGCTTTATATATGTAAAAATAATACAGCCGGCCTTAAAAGCTCGGGCCAAAATGTATCTCAATCTCAAAATACGTTGTGCGATTACGGTATGGAATGTATATATGTAAGGAAATGGTAGAAAAGGTTTAAAGCCGTAACTACTATGAAATTATAAACAAAACACTGTGCACTAATAAAACAGAGCATTATATTATATGAACAGGTGGGTATACGTACATAATATACACGATACATACATACTTATAAATCAATAAAATTATTCTACAATAAATGCATTGTCAATCTGGCACAGAATATAATATTAAATGCATTTAAATTCTTAAGTTTAATACAATATAATTAATAAATATAATTAAACTACTCTCACTTGGCCTGGAATGTTTTGTGCGAAAGAAGTCGAATTATTACCGATTATTATTTTTAAAGAATTATTTCGGTACACTATTCATTACTATTAAGTTTTTTTTTTAAGTATCGATATTTTAACACGTTCGTTGCAAAAACACGATATTTAATGTAGAAATAAAGTCAAATCTCAATTTCGGTTAGTTTTTCGTTTGTGACTTTATAATATTTCAAAAGTTCGTTACTTTTTCAGATTTGTTTTATAACAGATTATTGGTAACAATCAAAAAAGAATTCGACCCGAGTGATGTTTTCCCCTTTATTAATTTACCCACAGTAAAAATGATAATTTAATCATGTCTTTGCAGCTATCATGTTAACTAATAATCTTCTTTTTACAGGCAAAGATACTTCTTTAATTTTACGGCAGAATAATACGTTCTTGATAAGTACGGTATATTCCGTCAAATCATTATTATTACTACATTTTTGTCCCAATTGGGGACAGTAATATACTCCAAAGTATCCAATGTACATTTCCTGACCGGTAATTAAATTTGATTAATACGTTGACATTAAAGTCATTACTAGCACATTTCAACACATCTATGAGTGATATTGACTAGAAGTAACTACTTAAATCTAAAAATTTATTATTTGGCTAATTATAAGATTTATTCATCAAGTCACACTACTATTCAGATCACACATAACTTCAATTTGATAGAAATTGTTTATTTTTCGAGAAAAAATCTTTTAAAATTATTGTGTACCTTTTCATGGCCGAATGTGTTAGCATTCGATATACTAAAAGCTATACATTTAGAAAACATTTTATTGTTGTTAATTATTAATAGAACAATTAAATCTTTGTTTAAGTAATAATAAGGGCTGGCACGGACTTGTCGAAGCGCGTTTTCTATGAATAGATCGTTAACCGCAAAAATACATGGAAAAATTTTCAAGGGCATTCTCGGGCTTGCTCGCGCGTGTCTCTCTCACTACGCCAAGTCTGTACCGGTCCTAAAACTAATGCATTTTCTCTAATATATAATTTATCGTACTTACAATAAAAATACTAAATATTTCACACATCTACCCCTTTAGAGTGGATGGAAAAGTAATAAACAACTTATATTGTTGATTTATTTAAATGCAAAATTTTGTGCGAACACGTTTGAATTATGTTATTATTCATGGATCTTGAAGTAACTTGCGAAATAATTTGGATACTAAGCGCCTTATAAGCGATACGATATTTATATTTCACCATTCTTTTTTTGACAACTGGCAACACGAAAATTAAAATGTTTGCAACCCATCTCAACAGTGCATTCGTTATAACTTGTCCTGTGACGCGTCAGTCGCCATTCTGAACTCTTATTAGTATTGAAACTAAGCTTGATCCAATGCCTTTAGAAGTCGAGAACAATAAAAATTCTATTGTGTCTCATTTGTGACACTTAAGCTCATACTGCACAATATTATACTTCTTCTTCTTCTTCTTCTTTTCAAACCGATGGTACTCTTCTTCGTTGTATTTTTCTATATTATATGAGCCCAGTAGGTGGCCACGTTGATTGCGTCATCAGTGGCATTCTTTAGGCCATCCGAGGTGCAGGTGAACGGGCACTTAGGACGCTCCAGTAAGTGGGACATGGTCTGATCAGAAGCACCGCACTCGGATGGGTATTAGATGGATCAGTGATCCCCCATCTTGAGAAATTGTGTCTGCAACGGCCTACTTGAGTACGCAATCGATTGAGGGATTTCCATATCGTCCCTTAGCTAACAACACCGCTCAAGTCGAAAATTGGCGGTTTTTACATTTTAATGCCATTGGATGAAGCTGCGCATTGCGCGTCGAACCATTGGTCTCATGAAATAGATTTCAACCAATCAGAAGCCGTAATTCTTAAAATAGTGACAGCGCTCAAGTCGGTTGGCGTCGCAACACCGCACAGTTTTTTCCGTCTCCTGTAAAGTTGGTAAAAATGACTTAAGCGGTGTTGTAAGCTAAGGGACGATATAGGCCACTGCAGATCACGCTCGGGAGGCAAATGCTCCCGGGGTTTAACGAAGTCCGGCCGGCGGTGGTGGAACAATTGGACGTAGTTAAGCGGAAAGGATCCATCCCACACTATGTGCGAAAATGAGTTATGTATACCAAAACACTATTTGTAGTTAAAACTTTAATATCACAAAAACAATTCCAACGCAATATGTCATTATGACCATAATTATGTTACCAACCCGTATGTATGGCAGGTCATACGATCACAAACCACGAACTGATCTTAAAATTTGAATATCTCAAAACTAACTCTGTGTGGGTTGGATCCTTTCTGCTTAACTACGTCCAATTGGATTCTCTCAGTAGGTGGTTTGTTCGGTTCGTAAGAAGCTTTTACGACTTTTAAGCCCGGGCTCGTTGTGTAATAGTAGAGGGGATGTCGGGAATAGAATTTTTACTTTACAGTGATATCAGATCAAAATCATCAACCTCTTACCATTTTCCCAATTTATTCAGGGTCGGCGCAATATATGATAGAAAAAAAAAAAAATTGTATGCAAACTACTTCGAAATCCATAAATAACGTTCTAGCATAATATCAGTATAATTATACTCGTAGTACAACCTCATCAAATGGTACCTCTACTTAAGGTGCTGTCTGCAGCCAAGCCCTGAGCCCACGAGCCCTCTCAGCCACTCCACCGTCTGAGTTATCTTGCATTACTGGTTCCGGCTAGAAAAGTAAACGCATCTGTTTAAAGGGCATTATAAGGCTGAAGGCCTTAAAACCTAAAACTATACTTCATTTAAAATAAGATTAGACATTTAACTAAATCTTTTTAACAGTCCGTTCAACCGATTTTGACTTCTATTGCGTTGGTGGTATGACAAATGGCAGCTGCAGTAAACAGTTGGGATTGTAACCACTTTTTTTTGCTTTTAATTCCGTTCTTATGCCTACGGTATAAAAGTCAGAATCGGTTGAACGGACTGTGAAAAAGGTTTGTTTAAATGTCTAATCTTATTTCAAATGGAGTATAGTTTTAGGTTTGTTGTTTCACCTCTCAACGAGGCATCCTCAGGAAGGCGATTGACTTGTTGCGAACTCGGACCCGACGTGTGGACACGTCAAGCGTCGAGCGCCGTGTGAAGTGAAACACGTGTCGATTTCTTACAGGGTTCTTTATGACTCTTTAAGAACAGTTACGCGGATTAAGTTACTAAATATACGTCGTCTATTGTATTTTATAATGGATTTCCGCAAAGTCACGCCTGAATCAATTAACTATCCCATTTTTTTTTAATGATATTTAATAAGTTATTGAATTTGACAGTACTTACAGCTGATAATGTCATTCGTGTTTGTGACGTTGTGGCAGCATTGCACGAACTAGTTTCTGGTGAAGCTGTAAACAAAACAATTTACATTATCCACTTTCTTTTTTCCTGAGTCCGGAATTATTTAATCTAATAAATACACGAATTAAATACAAGTGCACGCTACCTCCTCACTTGTCCTCTTATTCTGATACCATGAACTGATATCGAGTATTTAAATAAACATCTATGCAGCGACGTGATTTTTTCATAGAGATGGTTTTTAGGCCGGGGAGGGTAAAATCTCCATAAAAATCCACGGTAGCATAGCTAGTCTCCATGTATAGTGGTTCATTTAGACGGAGCCAATCCTCTAAGCTATTCCAATAATAGTATCGTGTAAATAGAGAGAGTCCACTGCCTTGGATTGTCCTCAAGCCATTGATGAAGGAAATTAAGAGCGTTTATCCTAAAAGTTGGCAACGTCGCAAATAGCTGTCAAAAATTTACCTGTTTTGAGTAATTTCGCAATTATACTGTATGGAAAGAAGAAATGTGGCCGATGGTGTGTTATGATTGCAATTCATTATTAATATTCTAGTTCTTTAGTTAGCCACATTTCCTATTTCCATATAGTAATATTGCCGAATTAATCAAAACAGGTAAATTTGTGAAAAATTTGACATTTACTTGCGACGTTGCCTACTTCCAAAATAAACGCTTTTGGGATTGACTTAGTGGATTATTTCGGGGATTGGCCCCGTCTAAATGTCTTTATGGACAAAGACGTATTCTTCAATTAATTACTAGTAGACCTCTTCCATTAGCCTGTTTTCCTGGTACCCATGATCTGGTGAACCTAAAATTAAAGACGTTTTATACTGAAATACTGACCAGTATGAGGCCGCCTGGCATCCAGCGCCCGCCATATGTCCCTGACGTCGGCGTGCAGCGCGCGCAGCGAGCGCAGCACGGCGCCGCCCGCTTCGGCCGGCGCCGCCGCGTCGCTGCCTGACGACGCCTCGCTAGTCGTGGCCTCCTGGTATTCAAATAAATATATGTGAGACCGTTTGAAGGAAGTTTAAAAATAGATATTTCAAATTCAACTTAGAACAGCCTATTTTGTAAAAATCACACCGTGGAAACTTAGGTGAAGAGTAAGCTTGAAGTGAGCTGTCAATAGTGTCAACTCCTACCATCAGATGGAATGACAGCTCACTTCAAACTTACTACACTCAAGCATGGCAAGATTTTTACTAAGACCGTAGTTTTTGATTATTCCAGTATAATTTCTACATATACATATTTGTATTGGACAAGTAAGCAAGCTTTTACTACACAGAAAGTACGAATGCAAAAATACTTAATTTCAGCTAATAGGGAAGGCGAAATTAAAAGAATATGAATAAAAGACGACAGCAGCGAAATTAACAAACTAAAACGACCACAGTTCTACAAAAAAAAAACGAACAATGAAAAAAAGAAAACCAACAGCGAAGGAAACAACCAAAAGTAAGCCTATTGGTTACGAAATAAAGCTGAAAATTGCTTGAAACAAAAACCAAAATGGACCAATAAATATTCGAAAAATTGACCAAGGAAACACTTTATGAAGAACAAAATAAGACTGGAACGAAATAAAGCTGATAATTGCTAAAAACAAAAGAGCGCAACGCATATTTGAAAACATAACCAATGCAAAAGCACTTTATGTAGCACAAAATAAGGTTGGAATTAGTTCGTCAGCAGAACCTGTATGAGTGGTGGAGGGTGTGTGTCGGCCAGACGACGCAGTGCTCGTTCGATGTGTCGCAACCTTATCTCCTTCTCGCCTAGAAGTGCCCGCGCCCGATGAAGTGCCACCTCAAGTTCTGTTACTTCACGTTCCTCCTGTTTTTATACAGGTATAGCATAAACAATGACCCTTCATAAGACATCTGTCCCACTGCCGATGAGGAAGCTTGCTATTAACGATTTTCTCGCTCAAGAAACGTACAAAAGATTGTAAGTCCCGTGTAAGTAAAAGAGATACATATAGTTGATCGCTGACTGTTCACACTGCCGACAAGTACTCGTTTGTCGCAGAGACAAGAACTTTTAAAGAGAGTTCTCGCTCGGCGACGCTCGCTTTGCGGGCAGAACCGTCGAGTAATCGCTCGCGCCGTCGCACTCGCTGTTCGTGGCGAGCAACAAACAGCCCGTTTTTATTTTCTAAGCTCTACTCGGTTCTCGTTCATCGCCGGCAGTGGGACAGGTGCCTAAACAACTACATGCATCACTGATTATACGACTGTTAACCATTTTCAATTTTTTTAAGGACCAGGTACTTGTTTACAGGCCTACACTGTCCTCCAACACTGTTATTTGAAAACATTTGAAAAGCCATTTTTTTTAAGTTTCGAGAACCGATCAATTAGTACCGCGCACATAGCTTCTAACTTCATAAGTGCCCAAGTAGATTTATGTGAAATAAAATATTATGATTTGAATACGACATATCTTCTTCCAAGTTCATTACTTGACTACACCTAATTGTAAGATATGTTACCGATGCCGACGCCGTACGATCATGCCTATTGTCTCTTGAACATACGAACTCGATATCGGGGATTTTCGAAGTTTTTTTCCACTTATTTGTTAATACACTTTCGTTGACTATTAAATTAAATTAAATTTATTCATTTATTTCAGACACAATTGTAGTCCATAGTTTTACACACACACATTTAAATTATAAACTTTTTTAAATTAAATTGCCCAAAAACCCAAAATAAAATTGTGATCCATTAAATTTAAATATTCAACAACTCATAAAAAATAATAATTAAAATTGACGAAAAATTATAAAAATGTCAGAACCATATATCAAATAAAATGTCAAATTGTAAAATGTTATTAAAAATTCGAAATATTAAAAAGCCGCCGCCGCCGTTTGTTGTTTTCGGTTTTCGGCAACGATCGTTTTCTATCGAAAAAAAATTACTGTCGTAAAATCAATACTTTTATTTAATCAGAGAAAATCGATACCGACAACAACTACAAGCACAATAACAGTGAAAATTCAGAAAAATAAATGATTTATAAGTATCGCACAAAACATCACATTGTTTGATTATTAATAATTATGTATTTGAGAAAGGTATAGTTTCGTTGAATTGGGCATATACAGTTAAATATAAATGATTAAAAGATGGAAATTGCATTACTTTTACCAAAGAAAAAACCTATAGACCAACAATTTTTTTTTTTCCATCGTCTTATTATGTTGGACTCTACTATAAATCTCTGCCCGTGCGCACCCTTTTGAGGTATACATGGTCTGAAATTGTAATTTAATTTACTGATATAACTTACTGAAGGAGCCCTATGTGGTGACAATGACGCCCTCGTCTCAAGAAGCGCCGCCTTCCTTCGTTTCAACGCAGCGCGCGCACGTCGCATGCCTTCTCTCTCTACGAGCGCCCGATGACGCACGAACTCAAGTTCGGGTGTGTCCGCTGTTGCTACTGGACCTGATTTAGGGAAAAACAATAAGCTTATATCAAGCGTTTTTCTAACAATGTGGTCATTTTCTTCATTGAAGAGAATCATAAATGACAGGGTTTTAATGTAGAAACGTTAAAGCTGTTATAACAGACGGCTCTAGAGAAGGTTAATTTTTGTTTCGTTCCACGTTCGCACGATACCGAAAAAAATGTACAGGGTGGCAGGAACATCGACGCGAAAGCTGATACCATAGATTCAGTACATGATACTGACCCCTTTTTTTTTTTTTTTATTTGAGGATGGGAAATTATCAAATAACTTCTCCCGCTCTGGGTGGAGCGGGAGGGCGTGTCAGACTTTTACTGACTAAAACCCACCCGTGTTCCTTCCGTTGCCTGTGTGCCGAGGTCGCGATATCCATGATTCTGACCCCTGCGTTGATAATTTTCATCGGTTAAGAGGCTTACAACAGCTAAAGCGCGGTCACTGTCGGACTGCATAGAAATGAAAGAGAAGCGCGATGACACGACGCAGGTAATTTATTGCAAAATATGAAGCAGTTAGCGATTTACAGAAAATCTATTGATTGGACTGGAAAATTAAAACACTATTATGCTAATATGTAGCTTGTAGAATAATCTGACAAAAAATCAGAATGATTGCATGTAAATTAATATGATTTTTAATCGTTAAAAGAAATTTTTAGAGGTTATCTTCATGATTTTTTTCTATCGTACCAAATTAGGTGTATTATGTTTTCAACACACTATCATACTAGCATATATCCTGAAGAATATCATATATTTTTCTGATTTTGTTTACTGCAGTGGATCATATTCTTTTAAGCATTATAAAACTTGCGTTTAGGCACGTTTAGGTCCTGTAGTCCCCTTAAAAGAAATCTACAATTTCATAGAAACATGCAATACCTACGCGGTCAAAATGTATGGAGCAGCAGATTTTTTTTTTAAATAACCGACGAAATTTCGACGTCCCTGTGTTCATAATCATGTACTGAATCCTTGGTAACAGTTTTCGCGTCGATGTTCCCTGCCACTCTGTATAGGAATGAACGTTCATCTTCAACACGTTGGAACTGAGACACAAGTGTGAACTTTGGATGCACTACTACTTAAGAGCGTTCATTCTGAAAGTTGGCAACGTCGTAAATAGCTGTCAAATATTTACCTGTTTTGATTAATTTGGAAATAATACTGTATGGAAATAAGAAATGTGGCTAACTAAGTTACTAGAATATTGATTGTGTTATGCAATTGTAACATTGAATTTGATGTCGTACCCGTTTTAGGCGTAAAAAAAGCATTTGGAAACTTTTCAAATGCTTTTTTTACGCCTAAAACTAAATATTCGGTGTTATAATATTAATTATTGCATATCATAGTCAATATTCTAGTAACTTAGTTAGCCACATTTCTTATTTCCATACAGTATTATTTCCAAATTAATCAAAACAGGTAAATATTTGACAGCTATTTACGACGTTGCCAACTTTCAGAATAAACGCTCTTAATATTAAGATCGATGACGTGACTACTCTAGGTCGCTGTTTATTGTTTGCTGGTGCGTGCCCACAGCTCGATACGCCCCCACACCCCACGCGATCAATCTGCTGAACGCCCTGATCGCTCAATAGCCCGATGTTGACATAATTATTTCAGTAAATCTATGTTAAATGCTTGCATGAAGTTTTTTAGCTAAATGTTGTTGTTGGCTTGCTGCGCGCTTTAGTGTTTACTGTAAGTGCAGCAAACAATTGTTATATAAATAAATAAATCTACTCCTTTCATTTAAATTTTCAATCAATCGGTAGGCGAATGAAAGAAGCCGAGTGCCGAAATCCAACAACATTGAATCGATTCACCAATGAATTCATAACATAACGTAACATCACGCCTTGTTAGCTCGAAGGGTCAGGCAGAGGTGTACCCATAATACACACACATTTCGCCAGTTATGTTTAAGTCACATGTAATAGGGGGCGCGCATATTGCCACCGTTGGACACAAATTCCAGACTCCGAGCTGCTACTGAGAAATTCCAGATGGAAAAGCCCAATAATACTTTGCTCGACCTGGGAATCGAACCCAGGACCTCATGCTCAGCTGTAGCGCTTGCGGCCACTAGAACAACGAGGCAGTCTTAATAGAACATTCATTTTAGTTTATAACTAGCATTTGCCCGCGACTTCGTCCGCGTTGCCGTCGTTTTTCGTAAAAAAGTACCATATGTCCTTCCTCACGGTTCAGTGGTTTTGATGTAACAGACAGATTAACTTTCGTATTTTAGTAGGGAAATATAATATGTCAATCCACAATACTGTTGAAAAATATCGCAATAAGGAACCGCAGAATATTATTATTCATAGCTGTGCCCGCGACTCCGTCAGCGTGTAACTCCTTGTATGTTATTAAGTTAATGTATTGGTAATATTGTTTAGATCACTTTCACATGAGGCTTAAGTACCTATAGAACGAAAATACTTCAGCGCAAAGCTTCCGGGTAAACTATGTTGAAAGTTGACCCGTCCGGCACGTGAACATAAAGATTTCTAGAACTGCTAACCCGGGAAAGAGCGACATATAACTGTCCATGCGAGAAAGAACTGACACCGAGATCTACTCCAGCAACACGAAAAGTCTGCCCTTGAGCCTTATTAATTGTCATTGCATAACACACCGATACTGGGAATTGCGTTCTTTTAAATTGGAATGGAAAATTATTTGGTATTATGGGAATTCTGGGAATAAAGACGGTCTCTCCTGCACCGCAGCCTGTTAAAATTTGAGCCTCGATTACATTTTGTTGCAACTGGGTTACTTTTAGCCGAGTTCCCTACCTATACCTACTTCACTTACAAATAAATACCTATAACTACTATAATTAATAAAAGTATCTACGCTTTTACCTACTTAATACAAAAATAAAATTGAACATAAATTAGCCAAAACTTACCTATCGGTATCTAAAAATCTATGCGTAGGTACTACTTCTACTTCTACTACTACTTCACCTAAAAAGAAATAAAATGCAAACTATTAATAATTTGTAATTTGAACGAATATTTAAACACTACCAAAACAACTAATACCTATTTTATAAAATAACAACAAAAGAAATTCAAATAAACTATTTAAAGACTAAAAGTCGCGCTGATAAGCACGGTTTGTTAATATCAATTATTGTCTGTCAATAAGGTCGAACGCTCTGAACGCATCAACAGCCAAATATTGAATGATGAAGCTCGCGCTCGGAGCCTCGGACCTCCCGCCTTTTTATACCCTGCCGCCACGACCCGCGTCGAGCGCGGCAACCGTTACACAAAAATAATCCTTATGGCATGATTCAGTATTCACGCGCGACGGCGCGATGGCTTATTAGCGTATTTCATGTATAAGTTTGGTGTTTCTATACCGATTACTATGATTCTTTTTTTATTGAATAGGTAATAATATTAACTTCTTTTAATTAGGGATGACTGAGAGTATTATAAACGTCAGAGTAAACAAATATAATCAGAAAGCTCCGAACTGCTAAGCTATCGGGAGTTACACGTGTTATTGTGAGTCAACCATAAAAGATAGACATATGCTGTTGTGGGATATTTTTTAGATAATTTTATGTAGAACATTTCCGTCATAAATGATTTCTATGTAGCTTTAACCATTAAGGCTTCACACGCGACGGAAGCTTAAAAAATGGAGCAACTTCTCCCGTTTTCCCAACATTTCCCTTCACTGCTCTGCTCCTATTGATTATAGCGTGATGAAAAGTATACTATAACCTCCCCAGGAGTATGAAGAATAATTGTACCAAGTTTCGTTAAAATCCGTCGAGTAGTTTTTGTTTCTATAAGGAACATACAGACAGACAGACAGACAGACAGACAGACAAAAATTTTACTGATTGCATTTTTGGCATCAATATCGATCACTAATTACCCCCTGATAGTTATTTTGAAAATATATATCATGTACAGAATTGACCTCTCTACAGATTTATTATAAGTATAGATATTATAATAGTTATCTTGTTCCCTTCTTAAAACAACTATATTGATCAAATCAGGGGATAATCTAGCTTACGATATCGGTAATATTCAATGTTCTTTTTATCGCTTATGAACTACGAGTGACGCACATGTGAAGACCCTCTCTTCACATGTAGCAGCAAGACGAGCTAACATTTTCGTATTATATTTTGCGTCTGTCAAAAAAAATCAACGCTTAACGAAGCCAGAGCCACTTGTACACCCATTTTAATATTTTTTTGTACAGTACAATTACTGAGAACCTTCTGGTCACGAAGATATTGAAGGCCAAAGTTAATTTTTTTTTAAAGGTTTATTTAAAAAAACAACTTTTAAATATTCTAACTTAACTTAAAATACCCCCCATGACCCTTGTTCCGTTGTATGCACTCATAAACACAATGTTTTGCGTTTGTCACATTACGCGCTACCGTAAAAACAGTGATTTTTTTCCAGCAATTATTTTTATACAATGTTACTTAGTTTGATGTACAGCATGCGTACATCAGGGCTATCATCATTTCAGCCAAAAGACGTCCACTGCTGGACATAGGCCTCCCCCAAGCACCGCCACTTCGACCAGTTCTGTGCTTCCCGCATCCAGCGGATTCCTGCAGCCTTCACAAGGTCATCGGTCCATGCCTGAGAGATATTTCTCGACGGCATGTGAAGCCAAGTCAGAGGCCCATGGGCGGCATAAAAACTCTGACACCAGGTTAGTCACTAACCACACGATGAAGAAAGAAAGAGGGCTATGTGATGGGTCTTTTTACACCTTGTATGTAAGACATGTTGTCTTACCTAATTCAGCAAACGGGTACCGGAGACTGTAGGCCGGCTGTAACGCTAAATCTGGGAACTGATCTTCTAAATCGTCTAATTTTCTCAACTGCTGCCGAAGAGATTCCAATGGACTCGACCAGCCCTCGCCACGTCTATTGGACAAAAAAAAACCAGATATATTTTATGTGGAAGTTATGGTAAAGAGATGCAGGAATAAGTTAAAAAATAAATAAAAAGAAAAAGAAAGAAAAAGTGTTTATTCTGCACAAACCAAACGCACATTACAAAAAAAAAAAACAAAACAATACCACTTTACAGATGAGCCAAAAGCCTCGTATCCATTATTTACAACAGAAAAGTTTGACAAATTTGATCTATTCCCTGCTGTCAGGGTAAAGATAAAGATAAATGTTTAACAGTGTGTACTAGTTCTAACAAATATAGGTATAAAATTATTACTGACAACAATATGGATTTTATACACATACATACATAAACTGACGCCTGCTGCCTATGGGGGTAGACAGAAACTACAGAACTTCACCTGCTAAGATCCTTACATAGTCCACGCATGACGGTTGCAAGTCCTACGCATCTGTACTTTCTGAAGAACATCCCCAATAAGGTCAGTATATTTATGTCCTCCTAGGGCGTCCCCTCCCAGCGTTTCCAGTTACATCTGCCGTGTAAATACCTTTTGTCAGTCGCCTTTCATTCACCCTCTCAACAAGACCAAACCATATCAGTATACTTTTAAAAAAAATTGTCGCTACATCTTCTTCTAACTCACACCGTTATCCTATCAAATCATTCCTCACCCTATCATTCATATTCACACCACATAATATGTTTCGCCAGGAACGCATTTCCACAGCATTTATTATATTTTCATGCATTCTTTTCTTTTTGCATGCATTTCATTTAATTTCTGAAATAAATTATTTTATAATTTTATAAATGTATAATCAATCAGCCTATAATCTTCCCACTGAGAGGGAGTGGGCCGTAATACACCACGCGGGTCCAGTGCGGGTTGGTAGACGTCACATCTCTCCGGATTTTTGCTTCTAGCACGCGTAGCATGAACGCCATAGGAACGGGTTTTGTCGACGGCAGAATAGACAAAATGACAGATTGTGATTGTTTATATGTCATTGTGTCTATTCTTCCGTCGATAAAACCCGTTTCTACAGTGGTTATGCTACGCGTGTAGGAAATGCAGATTTCCTCACGATGTTTTTCCTTCACAGTTTTAAGAGAAGTTATAGAAATAACAATAGTAAAATACATTCTTACTTTGGTGAATAATTTAGACGTGACGTGGAGGCTGATTTTAATCTTGTAAAACACCTACGTCGGCCATGTCCTGAAATACAAAACAAGTATTTAATGTCATTATTAAATTATCTAACTGTCACATACACAAATAGACTCTGTCGTTTTATGACGTGTTAACTTAGGGTGTTGAAGCAATTATGAGCTCGACTTTATCACAAGGTGAAGTTCCAAAATACATTATTTTTTTGGTCAAAGAATCAGCATTACCACCCAACGTGGCAACGCTGCCAGCCTTTTGAGCACTTTTCCCATCGACAACGATGCGGACGAACTTTTTGATCCCCAATGAGCTCTTCCCTTTCTTTGCTTATTTCATGATTCAGGGTAGCATGGACATCGCAACACCTATTACCATGGATTCATAACAAAAAATTGCTGTTCCTTACATTTTGCCCGCGTAGGTGTTACACTTTTGTAGGAGTTCAGGAAGAAACCATAGTCGTTATTGTTAAAATTTTAAAGTTGATGTCAAGCTCGATAGATGGCGTTGGCGTCGAAATAGATCTCGCTATGGTTTCGTTACCACGATTTGGTTAGGGTCTTGCAATTTAAATTAAATACACTAGCATAGCGAACACGATTGTGGTTTTATTTTCTACCTCAATAGTTCAAATCATTACCAGCTCGGTAATAAACAGTAGGAAACAGCAGATTTTTTTTAGATGTGATTTTTTGAAAAGGGACGGAAGTGTATTACGGGAAGCCGGGGAAGCGCGCACTATTTGATTTGACCAATGAGAGCGCGGTGCTAGAGTTGGCCGTCAGAAACGACCTTAACGAGGCCCCTGTAATGTTGCTTATTACCAAGGTGAGATGTCAGATGTACACATCATATGCGACATAATATTATATATATATTTAAGGGTCCGTTTCACAACCTACGATTAAGTTCTCGTTAATTTACCTGGCAGTGCCCACAAATTCAGTTCCATTTTTTCATTTATTTGGTAAATAGTGGCTATTCGGACATCGAAATAGGCCCTTAATGTTAGATTCTATATTGTATTTAAAATTTGTCAAGTGTACCTAAATATATATAAAAATTAACTACATATAAAAATATCTTATGCATTAGTATTGCCAGTGTTTTCATTTACTGTCGTATTGTATCACATAACGTTACATGGGAGAAAAACTTTAACCATAGTTCATGAAAGGATACCAAGCCTTTTCGTTTTCGCTGCTAAATGTGTCAAATACTTACCGTTGACATTTTCTTTAGGTTTTTCGTCGGCTGTCGTAGCATCTGATGAATCTTGGCAGTCAGTTGTAGCACCTACGATTAATATTAAATTATAACGCATGAAATTTTAATCAGAAGAAAATAACGGTTGTCTAGATATTGGCTAATTTGCGGTTTTTGGTCTTAATTAAATTAGCTAGCACAAAACTCCGCAGACGTGTTGAGTATCGATATCTAAACATGATCAAACAACTCATACTTCAATTAAAAACACCACCAGCGGTCGTTGACCCTAAAAGTATTTTTTTTGTCGTGTTTTATAATTCCATCGCATCTCGTCTGCGGAGTTTCGCTAGCTAATTTAATTTGACCCTGTATTTATGTCTCTGAAAAGTTCATTCGAGATGTTTTCCAATTAATGTAGAAAACATAATTAAACGAGTAAAAACAGTAGGTACCCATGGTTTTCTTCTGGCCTAGAAACCAAAACTTTGAAATGGGGAAATCATTCAAAAGTGCCTTGTCTATACTTGACTACCCAATCTTAGATCATTTACATGTATTGACACTTAATCAAATATGTACTTTAGTATAATGTAGTCTAAGTTGATTTTTAATTGAACGTTTGTGATAAAAATTGCCAAAAAAAATCAATTGCAATATGCAACTTGAACACAATATGACAATTACGTCGTAATATGACACTGATTTTGTATTTATAATTATCTGAATTCAAACTAATATTCATAATTAAAATAAATAATTTGACTTACACCCGGTTTTTGAATTGAGAATTTGAAGTTAAGAACTTGTCGAACTCTATTTTCGCATTATTTTATTTTAATTAGGGACTTTTATAACCGCAATGCGTATGACAGCCCCATCATAACCTAAACAAAATACACACTGCTATGGATAACATTTGGGCCATAAACTTGAACAGACACTTCGCATCAGCACCATTTGGTTGAGACAGAATTCTATCTATGAAATGTGCTTAAATCAAGTCGTTTCAACCTAAAAATTTCTTAAGAAATATTGAATTTCGCACGGTATCACCAAGTTCAACTTCAAATTTTGTTTTTCGAAACCGGGAGTTAAACCACAGTGTGGAGCTAACAGAATATAAACTGGAAAATCACTGTCCATTCCAAGGTTGCCTGGAAGAGATCGCAGTAAGCGATAAGGCCGCCCATTGTATATTTTATAATGTATTACTTTTTCTTTATGTAATGTATAATCTGGTGTACAATAAAGTATATATACAATAAGTCAGGTTTAAAGATATCTATTCTCAAAAAAGACACAAAGTCACTTACATGAGAACAATGGTTAAACAAATTATAAATATAAAGTTCGTCACAGTAGTCACTGTAGCAATTATGATGTAACACACATCCAATCCATTCAGCTTTTGGGAAGGGTGTTATTTGTGATTAAATATTCAGCTAATTGGGTTTTGAATGCATTGAATGAGTGTAACCTTCTTATACACGAGGGTATATTGTTGTATAATTGTGCTCCTTCAAAAGTTAACATTTTTTTGCCAAATTTAGTTCTCATCTACGGTAAAATCAGAAAACTAGCTCGGCGAGTGCTACGTTGGGTTACTTGTTTGACTTTAGTAAACGATAAATTAGTCTGTATACTTTTATTGAGTACCTTACGAATGAAAATACATGTATTGTAAATATATAATTGTCTAATGTTCATTATTTTGGTTTCTTCATAAATTTTGCATGTTGATGTTAGATACGGTCTACTAACATATCATCATTCTCTTGCCCCTATTTCAATATCGAGTCGGCGGAAACTTTTCAGTCACCGGTACCATATTCAGTCACCGGTACCATATTCAGTCACCGGTACCATATTCAGTCTTCCTCTTATGTAGATACTCATTTCTTATTCTGTCCAATTGCGTAGGTATTTAACACCATACATCCCTCTTAGCATAGACTATTTAAGAGGCTTACAACAGCTAAAGCGCGGTCACTGTCGGACTGCATAGAAATGAAAGAGAAGCGCGATGACACGACGCAGGTAATTTATTGCAAAATATGAAGCAGTTAGCGATTTACAGAAAATCTATTGATTGGACTGGAAAATTAAAACACTATTATGCTAATATGTAGCTTGTAGAATAATCTGACAAAAAATCAGAATGATTGCATGTAATTTAATATGATTTTTAATCGTTAAAAGAAATTTTTAGAGGTATCTTCATGATTTTTTTCTATCGTATCAAATTAGTTGTATTATGTTTTCAACACACTATCATACTAGCATATATCCTGAAGAATATCATATATTTTTCTGATTTTGTTTACTGCAGTGGATCATATTCTTTTACGCATTATAAAACTTGCGTTTAGGCACGTTTAGGTCCTGTAGTCCCCTTAACTACTACTAGAATATAAATAAAAAATAATAAAAAGTAAAAGTAACGTTCGTACTTATAGTATGTTGTCACCTGTATCTCTGTCGCGGCGGCGGCGCGGCGGCTCGCGGAAGGCCACGGCCGCGCGCCGGTGTGGGCGCGGCTTTACTGCTGACGTCACGGACGTGTCCGCGGATGGGAGGGTCTGGAATAATTGTAGTACAGCATGTAAGTGCCCGGATAATCATGCGGATATTATACTTTCACTTTACATTAGGGTTACATTGGGGTACGTTAGGGTCTGAAATGGCAATGGGAGTTCCTTAAGGTTCAATATTGAGTCCATTCCTCTTTTTAGTTTACATCAATGATTTACCCCAATTACTTCAAAATAAACCGAAGATGGTGTCATTTGCAAATGACACATCATTGATCTTTAAAATAAACCGACGGTCACAAAATCTTGACGACGAGAATAGCTCTATTCTTCAAGTTTTAATTTGGTTTACGGTAAATAATTTGGTACCTATACTCCATAGGTTTAGGTACCTAATTAAATAAAGGTAAACACAAAAAACCACGTGACGAGACAGCTGTCCGGTAACCGACTAAACGTAATACCTGTCACTTCAGTTGTCGTGCTACGTCACAGTTGTACTCTTCAATTTAGCAACGTTATAATTCGTTGACGTTTAAAGTTTGGGCTCTTTACAATAGACAGATTGCAAAATATTATATTATTATTATAAATCTTCCTAAAAAATTGTGCTAAAGCAGTAACATCTACGAAGAGTAGTTTAAGAATAAATGATAAAGTTTAACATAGATAAATAAAAGAGGAAACTATTGTAAAATTCTAAAATAAATTTAGTTTGGTTTATCGTATTTGAATCTGGAAAGTGTCAACTATAAAAACCCTTTTTATGATTTGTTTACCTTTATTTAACTACCTAAACCCATGGAGTATAGTTCCGTATTTTTTATTGAATTATACTCACATTGTCCCTCCTTAGTTTCCAGTCTTCATTATTATTGTCTAAGGGTTTGTGCGCGTTGCTCTCAGAGTACGAAATTTCGTTGTCATTATATTTGACGCTCGGGTTGTTGTTGATTCGTGCTCGAGGTGGTTCGGGCTCGACGACAGCGCTGACTGATGTCTCGTTCAGTTCTTTACATCTGTGAAATAATATTTTTTTTAAGAAAATCATAGATAGTTATATTCTATATTACATACTAGGAGGACATGGACATAACATGTATTAAATAAAAATAAAACTAAAACACTAAAACCCAACTACAACAAAAAATTCCAACTAAAAAGGTATAAACAAAACGTCACAGACAGAAAAATTAAATATCCGACATCTCACGAGTTAGGGCATAAATTCGAACAGATTAAGTGTGACTCCGGGTTTTTTGACGTGACGTCACATAGCTAAGGTGACGTCACATAGCTTATAACCAACGGACGATCGCTTCCAACGGTACCTCATCTGTCTGAAATTATGATGAGTAGTTTAGAAGTTATGAGGTAACAGATGAACATACATACATACCGGTCAAAATCATAAACCTCCTTATTGCTTCGCCGTAGTCGGGTAAAAAGAGGATATTATTATACTGTATTTTTTATTACCTTTCTAGAGATTGGTTTGCTTTGTGTGAATTAGATTTCTCAGTTTCCGATCCTGTGGTCATGCTCATCTCCCGTCTTTTGTTTCGGCGTTCTATTGACATCTGGAACAATAAAGATAAATATTGGTAGGAGTGCTTTTTACCGCTACAAATGCAGATTTCTTCTTAAGGCCCGAATTTAAAACATAATTGTACATCTCATCAGCTTGATAGCAACATAGCGTTGTAAATCCGTTTGGCGCTAAATTTATTTAGTTATTTGTGACGCAAGCCCTAAGTGGATCCCACTAATTGGCAAATGAAAGGTCGTCCTAAGGCTAGGTGAAGCGACGACCTTCGAAGTATGGGTGAGAGTTACCTAGTGATTTAGGGGATTGTAACTTTACACCCTGTTCCTCTGAACAGGGTGTAAAGTTCACTCATCCACCATAGAAAAGGGAGGATCCTCCGACCAGACGGGTGTCATGTCTGGCGGGCAATTGCCCAGAGGTTGAAGTCGGGAGCTTGTATATATGTCCACCGCGCGGTAAACTCTAATTGCGCGATGCAGGATTTGAGTGACGTCAAGATGTTGTGTGACGTCAGGTCTTTGATGCGTAGTTCGCATGTGGCGATGTAGATGCCGCCACAGTATCGAGTTGAATGGCGTGTCCAAATGTCGTACGAACAAAGTTCGTGTGAACTTGCGTTGGTCGCGTAAATCACTTTCCACTAAGACGGCGCCCATTATCCGGCAGACTTTGACTTCTTATCCGGCTCGAAGGACCATGTAGAAACTAGTGTTCGGTGCTATTGTGACCTAACACATCTTCCTCGTATTTATAGGGTATTTGGTCAAAAGTATCAGTCATGAATTATAAGTGAAATTGCCCGTTTCTATATTGAATCACAAAAATATAATAATATTCCTTGACATTTGCACGTCACATCATGTGGCAAACATGCCTGTACTTAATAATGTCCTTACCATCTTGCATGCATGTATTTTCTTGTATGTTTGACACATGTTTAAGCAAATAAATATCATCTTATCTTATCTTACACTTGGTTACAAGAAATGGCGATTTTTTTTAAACTATTTAACTAACTGATTGGTAAATCTATGGTAAAATAGTAATGGTTTTAGAGTATGTGGTGTCTCCAAAGAGATCTGAACGCGAACTGGTTCATATTTTGGTAAACAAGCAAATGGGGAGTTCTGGGGAGTTTGTTGCGCCACTTCTTCTTCCCAGCTTAAGCACTAGGAAGTGGTGAAGGGTGGGCGTTTTTGGGGGACTGTCTTATGTAATTTTGACGTTCGAAAAGTGCTGATTCTCAGCCTAGTTTGAATAAATGACTTTTGAATTTGAAATGTGCATATTTTCGTTCGATACAATTACGCATTTTCGCTGAGTGTTTGATTAAAACATTTGTGATGACTAGTGTTACCTTAACATCGTGCTTGAGCCGCACGTACTTCTCCTTGAGACACTTGTACTTGTCCTGCAGCGCTCGCTCCTCGTGCGCGCGCGTGCCGGCGGCGCGCTCGCTGGCCAGGCGGGAGCGAACCTCTTCTAAGTGGCATGCGTGTTGTGTTCGGAGTCTTTCAACCTATACAGTAAAATATTAAGATTAAAACTCTCGCTTCTAACGTGCACGTCTTTCTACATTGTTCTCACATGTATAATTTCAACATGAATGATGTAACCAATATTTTCTAAGAATATTTTGATTTAAAAGAGTGTCCGTGGAGTTTCTTACCCGTTCTTCTCCATAGGAACCTACTGCGCTTTGGAATGGGCAACTAGCTTCATCTTTCTGACTGACCGACCCCTTGACAATTCAAAAGTGCCTGTAATGGGTTTATTTGAAATAAATGCTTTGAGTTTGAGTTTGACTCAAAGCATTTATTTTAATTAAAGTATTTACAGGCACTATTGAAATGTCAAGGAGTCGATCAGTCAGAAAAAGGAAGCAATTTTTCTTTAGAACGGCTGTTTTGGTAATTTTTATTTTTTTTAATGTTCGTTATAGTCCAAATTAAATTTTAGGGAAAGAAAAATTTTAAAAATTTCCAGAGGAATTGGAAAATGGGAAAAACTGAAAATCTTTATTTTCTATGGAATTTTTGTATTCAATGAACTACCGTTTGGACAGGACAACGTCCGTCGGGTCAGCTAGTATACAATAAAAGGCGAAATGCGGGTGTACTATAGGTACACTTCTGCTTAACCGTTCGCGGAATACTTGCGTTATGTTTGCCTGTTTTATATGATAAAATATCAACATTTTATTTCTCAACTGACCTCAGCTCTATAATCGTGCCGTAGATCCGTGACTCTCGTAGTGTGTTCTTCTCTCAACGAGTCTATCGTAGCTCTGTTCTCTTCTATCATACGGCCTCTTTCTTTACTCAAGTTTGCTTGCAGTTGGTCCCGTAGTTCTGATAAAGTGCGTTCGTTTTCTGAAAAAATCAATTATATATTATTAACATTAGATAGTTAATTGATTCAGGCGTGACTTTGCGGAAATCCATTATAAAATACAATAGACGATGTATATTTAGTAACTTAATCCGCGTAACCGTTCTTAAAGAGTCATAAAGAACCCTGTAAGAAATCGACGTTTCACCTCTCAACGAGGCATCCTCAGGAAGGCGATTGACTTGTTGCGAACTCGGACCCGACGTGTGGACACGTCAAGCGTTGTTCGCGCTCAACGCTTGTCGTGTCCACACGTCGGGTCCGAGTCCGACTTTATGACTCATTATGAACGGTTACGCGGATTAAGTTACTAAATATACGTCGTCTATTGTAATTTATTAAGATTAGACTTTCCTTACGTCGGATGCTCTTGGAACCAATTACGCCCACCATTTAAGGTGGATTCGCACTTGTAACCCACAAAATTCAAACTACAACTGCAGATCCACCTTAACGGCATTGTGACGCATTTGTTGATCGTTCGCGTTTATATATAAAGGGTACTTATACGTCGTAGTCGCCACGGAAAATTGTTTGTTGGCTAAGTTCAGTCACCGATTTAACGCCGCGGATCATCCGCGCAGTATAGCTCTGGCCTTACTCGCTTTTTATGACAGTTAATGAAAGCAAAGGGACTTCTAGTATTTAAGAAGTTATTTATCGTTCAAAGTAAGAACATTAATGTAAAAAAAACAGTTTACAACAGATAATTTTAAATTGTCAAAGATTCGGTAAGTTACACAGAAAATTTAGGCTAATTGACTGTTACAAAATGTAGTTTCCAACGGAAAAGAATCGGTAAGTAACTCTAAGGTTGCTCTTTAAGAGCGTTTATCTTAAAAGTTGACAACGTTGCAAATATCTGTCAAATATTTACCTGTTTTGATTAATTTGGCAATATTACTGTATGGAATTATGAAATGTGGCTAACTAGGGAACTAGAATATTGATTATTGAATGCAATAATTAATATCGTAACACCGAATATTTAGTTTTAGATCCTTTTTTACACCTAAAACGGGTTCATCATCAAATTCAATGTTATAATTGCAATTCATTATTAATATTCTAGTTCGCTAGTTAGCCACATTTCTTATTTCCATACAGTAATATTGCTATATTAATCAAAACAGGTAAAGATTTGACAGTTATTTGCGACGTTGCCAACTTTTAAGATAAACGCTCCTCTTCATGAAGTTTGTACTACTTATGTATCTCTTGTTCCATGATTTTGAGGAAAATTTGCCCAGGATTTAAAAATAGATTTAAGTACCTATTTCCAATTGTCGTTGTTCTTCGATCAGCTTATCCCTGTACTGTAGATGTATTTTGCTCATATTGTCTAAATGTTGCCTCTCTGCTAATTCGATGTCTTGTTGGTTTCGTTCCTCGAGTTCTAATGTTGCTTGTTCTAGAGTTTGTCTGTGTGTTTGTTCTGCTAATGACAGTGCCTGAAAAGTGAAAAAAAAAAAAAACAGGGTTAAGAATAAAATAAAACGCATTGTTAAAAAAAAAACACCTTGAGAACGCGCAAAATCGGAATAAATTTACAATATTTGAAGACATATGTGACATCTACCAACCACGCGGGCCCAGCGTGGTTGATTACGGCCCACTCCCTCTCACAGAAAGCAGGCCTGTGTCTATATGCTGATTATGCTAATTAAATATTGTAAATTTATAATTGGACGTAGTTAAACTATGGGCGAAAATGAGTTATGTATACCAAAACACTCTTTGTAGTCAAAACTTTAATATCACAAAAACAATCCCAACGCATCATGTCATTATGACCATATGTTACCAACCCGTATGTATGGCAGGTCATACGATCACATAACACGATCTGATCTTAAAACTTGAATATCTCAAAACTAACTCTGTGAGGGTTGGATCCTTTCTGTTTAACTACGTCCAATTATAATAATTAATATAGGTGGTCATCCTCAGACATAGCAGGGATACACAACAGTTAATGTGTGTCCCCAAGTATCAAAAAAATTATTAAACACTAGCTGTGCATAAGTTTCGATCCCGTAGGAACGTCGGGATGAAAAGTAACGTATGTCCTAATCCAGATCATGGTCTACCTACAGGGTGTAAAAAGACACATCACAAAGCCGTAAACTACGCATACTGTACGTATAGCTAAGTAGCTTTGCGCAAAAATTATTGCTGGGAACCGATTTTTTTTTTTTTTTAATAAAAAAAAACAAGTTTTTATTGCGCGCAATGTAACGCGAACCCACGCTTAAATGAACGGATTCAGTGTTAGTTAAGCTCCGCCCCTACGCTACGTAGGTAGGTACTTGTTGTTCATTGCGTTTTTGTAACTTCAAATGCGTAATCTGTTAAGATAAATCTAAAATTCAGGTAATGTTTGTTTGGAAAAAAGTTTCGTATTATATAGAATTCATTTTTCATTTTCGTGAAAAAGTAAAAAAAAAAATGCGACTTTGACCTTCAATATCTCCAGAACCAGTGGATTCCCAGGTATGGTCTAGTGGAAAAAAATGATGCAAATAATGGGTAGAATATGTGGCTTTCGGCTTCGGAAAGTGTCTTTTTACACCCGATATATGCCAAATTTCATCCAAACCTGTTCAGCCGTTTTAGCGTGAAAGCGTAACAAACAAAAAACTCACTTTCACATTTATAATATTAATTAGAATTATTATATTATTTTATATAATTTAGTATATTAATGCTGACGACTTTGCTTGTGTTTAAAAACAAATTGTTACCAAAATCTTACCTCATCCATCTCCCTCCGATGTCTTTCAGCCTGTTCACTCAATCTCATTCTCTTCTCCGCCATAAACCTTTCCTCGGCCTCTCTCAACTCCTCTTGCAACTCTGCCCTTAACTTCCTCTCCCTAACCGACCACTCTACTCTAATACTCTCCAACTCTTTCTGTAAAGCTAACTCCAGTCTTCTCTTCTCATCTGCTTTGTTCCTCTCTATCAAATCTCTTGTCCCCATATCAGGAATCAAGGGAGACTTTATTGGCTTTTGAAAAGACTCCTCTTGGGTCTCAAATTGGTATACTACAACTACATTGTCTGAACTAGATTTTCCTTGGGATAGAATTACTCCGTCTAACCTAGGACTTGTTAGGCCTTTTCCTAGACTTGATGCGGAATCTGAAGATTTTATTTGAGGTGATATTGACTTGTTCAACGGTTTGAAGGTCGATAAAGGACTCCAAGGCTTAGAGGCAAAGTCGAGTCGCGGTGACCTCATTTCTGAATTCAAACTAGTTGTTGGCGAGACTTTGATTTGAGGAGACTTCATGTTAGTAAGTTCGTGAGAATTCGACTTCGACTCGTCATCTCGAGTGGAAGTTTTCTTCGAGTCTTCAGAATCTGATGGTAGTGCCTTCGAAAAGTCTAATATAGGAACTTTAATCTGAGGTATTTGTATATTTTCACTTGAACGTATTTTCTCTGAACTTTTTGAGTTTTTCTCTGAATTCTCTTCAGATTTTGGAATGTCCTTCTCTATTTCTCTTTCGTTCATATTTTTGTCCCTTTCGTTGGAATCGTCAAGGTCATTCAGGTCTAGATTAGCGAACTCTCTGTCTGGGGAATCTATTGAAGTTTCAGATTCTATACTCTCCATTAGATTGATTGATATTTTGCTTTTTTGAGGTATCATTGGTGATCTGTAAAAAAAATACCGACGATACAGATTATAGGCATATAAATCATAAGTCATCAAAATCACAAGCACGAACCTATTAGTCGTCCAATAAAAAAAAACCAGCATAATAGTGTGGCATGAGTAAAGTAAGTAATAATCCATTACGGCGTCGACATCTACAATACCATAGTACTGTTGTCTCGTTTGCCAGTTATTACACCTACACCCAAGCTCTTTTAACTACTGACCGCTTGGTTTTACATCAATTGCCGCGCCTCCAGCGCCCAGCTCATAAATCGACAAATAAATACCGACAACAAATAGAGTCGTGCAATGTAATAAAAAACAAAAAACCAACATAGGTTCTCAGCCGTATAAAAATACGACAAACACGGTACGGGCACGACAAAATTTGTCGAATTAACTGGGGCGGTCAATAGGTTAAGGGGGATGCGCTAAGGTAGCCCGCGATATTCAAATTTTCTTCGATTTTTTCCATTTTGCAGGTCAGGTTGTATGTTGATTAAAATATGATTCGCGATCGTAACAAATATGGCTTTACATAATTATAATCATTACAATCAGCAATACAACTCCATAAGTTAGCATAATTGTCAAATGTCATGATTTCATGAAATAGTCATTCAATGGGGTTACATGAACTTAGAGAGTTGTATTGATAATTTTTATGATTATAATTCTATAATTAAACATTTGATACGGCCGCTAATCATATTTAGATCAACATAGAACATGATACTGACCTGCAAATTGCAAAAAACGTAAGAAAATTTGAATTTCGCGGGATACCTTGACGCTTTCGCCTTAAACCGATACGTAACAACGCTGCTGAGAAGCAAAAATGAATATGACGGTACTTCACGAGCGAGATCCTCCACAAAGATATAACACTACTAGCAAAATGAGCTCTATTACTACCAGCTATAAAGCATACATACCTCGGCCTGGTCTCCTTTTCAGACAGTCCCGGTTCCTCCAAACTAACAGGTAAGGTATCTATATCACCCGGTCTAACTAAGTCGGATATCTTTTGGAAATTCTTCTGAAATAGGTCGGGTTTGATATAGTCCCCGGGTGGTGGTCTTAAAACACGTCGACGAGGTGATGTGCCGCGGGCGTGACTTTCGCTTTCTGAAATCAAATGAAAGAATTTGTTGAATTGTTCCTAGTATTGGTGCGTATATTCAGTGAGATTAGCAGGGAATGGGTGTGACTATACAGGGTGGCAGGGACATCGACGCGAAGCCGGTTACCATGGATTCAGTACATGATTCTGAGCCCCCCTGCGTAGAAATTATTCGTCGGTTATTTAAAAAAAAAAAACAGCTGCTCCATACATTTTGACCGCGTAGGTATTGCACTTTTCTATGAAACAGCAGATTTTTTTTAAAATAACCGACGAAAAATTTCAACGCAGGGGGTTCAGAATCATGTACTGACCCCATGATAACAGGCTTCGCGTCGATGTCCCTGACACCCTGTATATAAAAAATAGAGGAATAGCTAATTAGACATACATTCCTACTATGCTACATGTGCAAGAGGTAATGCTCTGCAACTGTGTGATGATTCAATTGGTGAACTGACTTTATTGATGAACTTAGAAAGCATAATGGTCTACTTCTGTTTTTATAATTTACTATGTTTTGATTGCGGCTTCGCCAGCATGGATGTCGGAAAGTATCCCACGTGAACGTACTATCAGTATAAAAATCCGATGTGTTAATACAGGACATGGTTTATCTGTGTGCCAAGTTTCATCTACATTCGTTCAGTCAGTATAGATTGTTGAAACGCAACATGAAATGTAACACACGTTAAAACAAAGTCGCCTAGTTGTTGTGCTACATTTAATGTCACGTTTCAAATATCTGTACCGAGTCTAAGACGTTATTGAGTAACAAACATCTTCACAAACTTTCATATTATTTAATACTAGTTGCGCCCCGCGGTTTCACCCGCATAAGTCTCGAACCCTTGGGAATATCGGGATAAAAAGAATCCTATGACCTAACCCAGGTCATGGTCTACCCATGTACCAAATTTCATCCAAATTTATTCAGTTTTTTAACGTGAAAGCGCAACAAAAACTTTCGCATTTATAAAATTAGTTAGGACTAGCTGCGCCTCGCGTTTTCACCTGCATAAGGCTCGATCCCGTGGCATTATCGGGATAAAAACTATCGTATGTCCTAATCCGGATCATGGTTTACCCATGTGCCAAATTTCAACCAAATCTGTTCAGCCATTTTAGCGTGAAAGTATAACAAACAAACTCACTTTCGCATTTAATAGTTAAGATTATTATATAGCAGGATTTACTGCAACATAAATTACATACCGTCAGAATCAGAATCTCTTCCAAGAACTGACAATCTTTGTTCCCTATTAAATATCGGCAGAGGTTCGGGTCTTGGTACCAACGGGGTTAAGAATCTTGGGTTCTTTGTTATTGCAGGGGGTAAAGCGGGTGATAGCGGGATGTCAGGAGGGGAGGGGAGAGCCGGCGGTGAGTCAGGACCTAGGAGTGGTAGGGTAATAAGGTTATAAATAAATGTAAAGCTCAGCTATACACCATATACATTTAAACCGATGATATTATAAGTAAAATATTTTATTTATATATATATATATATATATATCTCTTTTTATATTAAAATATGTATGTTTAGGTTAAGGTCTATCTATGGGCCTTAGGGGCCTGAAATAAATGGTTAATTTGTATTATTATTAATTCTAACACAACTGGCCAAATATGGATGTAGCATGCAATTTTGTCTCCCCCTTTAGAGGATACAGACGTGTCGTTATGCTATGTTATAATGCCGTTGGAATAAATATCGATTTGAAACCATGGAGACAGTGAACTTTAATATCAGTATCGTTAAATGCACGAAGCATTTTGTAGCATGTCATCAATTCATCAAGGATTAAATAGTACTCAATCACGAACTGTGCAATACGCAATGTCAAGGACATCTAAAGTCGATGAATCATGACCGATCGGAACTTTGAGTAGAAGGCTACGCCATAACATTTTTCAGGAACAACAAATGGTGACATGAGGCGAGGAGTTAAAATCTATAACAAGCTACCAAACTGTATCAAGAATATCTCTTCATTAAAAGTTTTTAAATTAAAGCTCTTTTAGCTTTAATTTAAAAACTTTTAATACTTAGGAGAAATTCTTTTAATTTCTCCTAAGTAAAACATATTATTCAATTAATGAATTTCTAACAGACCGAATTATTGACTAAACTTGTTTTTGACTTACTCGTATTTAATGTGACATATACAACCGTAATAATTATGTCTTCTAATTAATGTTAGTATGAGGTTGACTAAAACTTGACATGTTAAACTTATTTTATTTTATTTACTTTTTTGTACTTATCTAATGTAAATCGCATGACCAAAATAATTATGTCTATTAATAATGTCTGATGAGTTTGACGCAAAATTGACATGGTAAACTTATTTTTCTATTTTTATTTTTTGACTTATTAAACGGAATTGTATGTCCCTAATAATTGAGTAAGAATTAATGTAAAATGAGGTTGACTAGAACAGTAACATAACCAACAACATTGATATACCTACCTACTTATTAATATAAATATTGTACACCCCATGGGTATGTTACAGTGATTCATTAATACTATTGTAAGATCTGACTATTTACCTGTGACAAACAAACAATAAATAAATGAATTGAATTGAATTGAGTGTGAGCGAGCCATATGCGCAAAAGTTCGGAGAGCCTATGTTCAGACCGGCCATGATTAATCAGCCGTATTGCATTTTGACAAATATCTCCATTGAATTGCAGTCTTCATTAGACATATTTAATTAATTAGGTACCTAAACCTTTAGTTTCTAATTCAAAAGGCAAAGAGGTATAGGAAAAGATTTTTGTGCATTTTCTATTACTCTAACCTCAGTTGGTCCAGAGGAGTCTTTTAATCCTTATACGAAACTGCATCGACTGGCATCACAAAAATAAAACGTGAGAATTGGTACGACTTTATAACTGACTGTACAGATGCAGCATAATTTTGAAAATTTGCATACATTCATTTCAATTTTACGAATGTATTTGATTATAATGACTTAACAAGTTATTGCGTTTGCGTAAAGATCATTTTCACCTAAAGCAATAATAATATTGGAGATTTTGAAGGCGCACTCAGTTCAGATGGTGATCGCTTTTACGAATTTTGCCGAATGCTAAATAAAAGTTTTGTCGTACTGTATACCATTTTTCAATATATGTGAATGCAGTTAGCTATTTCTCAAAAAGATAAGGATAGTCTCCTAAGAATATTTTCCTATAGCTACAATGGTTAAGGTACAATCCGGGATTTTTTTTTTTCCTACGTCCTTACCTCAATTTGCCGTGTATAGCTATTTCATACAAATACCGACAATTGGACGTAGTTAAGCAGAAAGGATCCAACCCACACTATGGGCGAAAATGAGTTATGTATACCAAAATACTCTTTGTAGTTAAAACTTTAATATCACAAAAACAATCCCAACGCATCATGTCATTATGACCATACGTTACCAACCCGTATGTATCAGTGGCGAAGGGTGAGTTTATGAGAAAGGTAAGCCGGCGCAAAAACAAAAAAAAAAAGCTTACCTAGCCCGGACGTGGCGCACGTTTGAATATCACTTGAGAGAACAGAAAACGCGGGGTTCTGAACTGAAGAACATAGTTCCAAATGAGAGTCCATTACGGTGTCATACTTGCTCAGATATAACAAGGTTTCAATATAGTTACCGCGGTTATCAGAATTCGGACGTTCATCGTGGCCGCGAAAAGCTACTTCTTGTTTACCTAACAAAATAACGGTGTCAATAAACCGTTTCATTAAATTCCTATTTCGAGCTACTTTCCTATTATGAGCTTCAACCGAATTGGTGAAAAATGGTTCTATCCTACTATTCCCGAAGTCATGTAAATCTAAACAGCTACGAATATGCTTTTCAGTCTGCACATGTTTTTTTGATGAATTCGTCAGATTATTAATATCTGTAAAACCCCCTTTATTCCATAAACTACTAGAATCTGAGAAAAGTAAACATGGAAAACAAAACATCTTATTTAATTTACAACTACCAGTCAGCCATTGCTATTTATCGTAAAGGGATACATTAAAATGTTTGACAAACCCATCACGTCGTTTGTAGTTTATAGTCATATCTGGTCGAGCACGACCTAGCCTAATTATGTGTTTCTTATTTTCAAAACTTAACCTTGAAAAGTATGTTTCCTCTCGAAGCAAATAATCTGTCACACAACAATCTAAAACTATTAATGCCGCCATCCTACTAATAACTTTTCAAATCTACTTTAAAAAAGAAATTTCAACTTGCTAATCTATCGACTTACCACAAATTCCTAATTACAATGACAGCGAACGCACAATTTCACAACAAACTCACGATTATCCAATTCTAATTGTTACACTAATACTACACTAATAACTTATATGAATACAACGAACAAAATGCTAATTAACTACAAGTATCAACAAAATTAAAGGATAAAAATTCTATTATCTATTTACGTCAATCGTCAACATACTATTGTAGTCTTTGATCGTCAACAAGCGTCGAGCGAAGTTTGTCCCTCCCCCCGCCCCGAACCAAACCGAACGCTTACGAAATTCAGCGAATGGATTCCTACACTGTACCTATGATAACTCGACTTTTTACGGCTTACTATTGCCTCAAAAAACAGCGTGTCACGTGACCTGAAGTGACGTCATGACGAGATTATTTTGTATAGAAATTTAAGTTTTCATAACCCGGGCGGACAACGAGTTATACTGGAGGCACAAGAGCAAAATTGGCGCGCACTTTAAATGTTTTGTTTTCGTTGGAATATAAAGACAATTTTTTTAATGTAGGTTAGGGTTTTGTAATACTTTAATTTTATGGTGTAAGTATTAAATAATACATTCAGTGTGATTATTAAACACTGCTGAGAACTACTGACTGTCATAATTTCCTAAGGGAAGCCGACAGGAATCGGGTTATTGGTTAGCTGCGCCCCTGGTATGTATGGCAAGTCATACGATCACATAACACAATCTGATCTTAAAACTTGAATATCTCAAAACTAACTCTGTGTGGGTTGGATCCTTTCTGTTTAACTACGTCCAATTTAGATCGGTAATCAATTCCCTAAACAATTGTTTTTTCTGACTTTACCTGCCCTTACGTCCGTCCGTCATAAATCCACCCAGTATATGAATTGTATCAAATAATAAAGTGAATATAAAATACACTTACCAACAGAATCCCTTTCCGAACTAGACAAACTCTTCAACTCCCTCGGACTTTCATTAGGCCGTGGTGGCAACGGGGGCCTTGCAGCCAGAGGGGTCAACACTATCTGGTTCAGTGGCGGCATGGCCGCCGATATAACCGGTGATGACGGCACGAATGGTGATGAATGAGTGAGTGGTGATGACGGCATGACCGGTGAAGGAATGGAAGGGTGTGGAGCGGCCGATATGATTGAGCTTTGACCATCGTTCTGCTCAGAAGAACTGTTTGAACCAGGACTGACGGTCGGTTCGGGCAGGTTTTCGAGTTTGAACCTGTAAAAGAGGAGAATTTTATTTATTTATGCAGAAGATTTAGTTAGTATGTTCGAATAAAGCTGTAGAACATGTTTGCTGTAGTGATTTCATGCAAGACTACATTATTTTGTTGTATTTTTTACATCATCACGACATAGGTGTTTGCCAAAAGAGTGGATTAATTATGAATGATGAGTATACATGTAAGTGAAGTGAAGTGAATGAGTGGACGAGTGGGTGAGTGAATTTCTTTACTGAATAGTTTTCCGATGTCTCGCCGTGAACTATCTGAGATCCATTGAATATTGAAGTATGTTATTTGTCATCTAACTTTAAGGCGGATGCATAGATGATCTCACTGCCATTTTGTCGCTAGATGGCGACACATCCACAATTTCGAACATTTTCAATTTTTACACCTAACATAGAAATTTTTAATAAACAACTTTATTATAAGCGGAACCTAGGGCATTAACTTGATTTTTTTAGATCATCACTGTGCTTGTTAACTGGTATCATACAAAGATTAGAACAGTTTAATGATTTAGCCGCATGAATTTACTCTTTACACACACATGCAAAGTAAATAGTAGTAACTTCCGACTCCACTAGATGTCGTTTTATTAAAACATGGTTGGAAATTAAAATGTCCAGATGGCGTTAATTTAAAGAAAGAGGACCAAATTATTTATAAGATGAATATCCTTACATTATAGCAAAAACTGAAAACAAATATTAATTTACTAATTAAGCATACTTTAAATTACTAGAGGATTGTTATGTTCCAATCTATTTCTTAATAATATAATTACTTATTGGGATATGCATACTTTTGTTTCTAGGCTCGATATCAGATAGGTACCTTTTCACCATAACAAATTATTCAGATAAATTATTTTGGGTAATAAAGGTACGAGTATATTGTACCTATATAGGTTGTTGTAATGTGACTGAACCTAAATAGTACCTAACGTGTAAATAAATTGTGACCTGTACTAAATAAATAAAAGATTATGTATTCAATTGTAAAGCGTTTTATTGTATCTTACTATAAATTAATAATATTTATCTATGGTTAATATTTTCATACAAATATCGTTTTATTTACTCTCACTGCATTTACCTAAATATTTTTTGGTTGGATTCGAACCGTCGACTCGTAGGTACCACCACACAAAGATAACATAAGTACTTTTTTCAATATTTTGATATTACAATAATTATGATTCTGAATTTAGTATTAGAATGAATTATGTACGTAGAATTATTACGTACGTAATTACAAGTCAAGATTTTTTAAATTTAGTTTCCAATTTATGTGATTTCGGAAAAATTACAATTTCTACATGGTGTACTTTCGGCTGCAACACGTTTTTATGGCCTTTTTATGAGTAGGTAGGAGCTTACGTAGTTATCATTTTGAAATCATCTTAATTTACAAACCCGTAAATTTGACTACATAATACACCATTTGAAATAAGATTAGACATTTAAACAAAACTTTTTTACAGTCCGTTCAACCGATTCTGACTTCTGTACCGTAGGAATAAGGATGGCCGCAAAACAGTGGTGACAAAACCAACTGCTTACTGCAGCTGCCGTGTCATGCCATCAACGCAATAGAAGTCAAAATCGGTTAAACGAACAGTAAAAAAGGTTTAGTTAAATGTCTAATCTTATTTCAAATGGAGTATAGGTACGCTTGGGTAGATATATTGGAAGTATTGGAACTAACCTAGGTAGGTACCTACTTACTTTTAATTTACTTACCAAACTAATTCCGTAAGTACCTACCTATCTCCGAGAATCTTCTCTAATAAAATTGTGTTCAATAAGTATAATAGGTAGGTACCACAGATGAATAAATACGCATAACTGGTGAAATACGGGTGTACTATAGGTAGGTACACATCAAGCTATACATTTCCAGTTTATACAGACCTCGCATTGTACGGAAATCCTATACAATGCGAGATCAGCATAAACTGGAAATGTAAAGCTTGATGTCATGTGTAGCCGTATGTACCTACACCTCTGCCTAATCCTTTGGGATGACAGGCGTGATGTTTAAGAAATACTCTGATGTTTAAGAAATGCTCGATGATAACTTCTAATGATAATGAGTGATCCAATTATATGTAAGTAGGTGCGTCCCGCGGTTTCACCCGCATAAGTCTCGATCCCGTATATATATCCTATGTCCTAGTCTAGCTCATGGTCTACCCATGCGCCAAATTTCATCCAAATCCATTCAGCCGTTTTATCGTGAAGGCGTAACAAACAAGTTCACTTTCAAATCATATTTATAATATTAGTTAGGATAGTAGGTAACTACTAACAAACAGCCTCGTTGGTCTAGTGGTTACAAGTAGGTACCTACAACTGCGCGTGAGGTCTTGAATGTAGGGAACGCGCTGCGAACAGTACAGTGAAGCATGCCAAAACTACACCGCCGCTCTGTGCATCATACATAATGTGTTTGACTCAGGTGTGCCAGCTAGATAGAAACATAATGTCAAAATCCGCGAATAATATAGGTACCTGGTACCTAGGTGGCAGTGGCGACTCGAGTGCGGCGCGGCCGCTACAAAAGGTCCTTTGACCACGCCGCCGCGTGCCGCCAAAACCATTAGTAAGTCAGTGCAATGTAATTCTTAAGTAATGGCGATAAGGTATAAATTAGAATGATTGACATTTGCGAGGAGTTTTTTAGTTGGAAATAGAGAAATGATAATTTTTTTGTAAAGGAAGTCAATCATCCTGATTTATACCTTAAAACAATGAGAAAAGAGTCACATTGCAATGACTTACTATTTTGCTTATGATTTTATTTCACTTTGGAATAGTCTGTCAGTCTGCCTAGCCCTTTCCCAATTGTGTTGGGGTCGGTGTCCTGCAGCTGAATACCAGTATTATACATGAAGTGACTGCCTATCTGACCTCTACAACCCAGTAACTGGGTAATACGATAGGTACCCCTTGGTAAGACTGGTGGTCACTTTCGGGCTTCTGACGACCCGTAACGACTGTCAAAGATCCACGAATACTAAGAAATATGCTCCTTTGTTGATGCCGCTCTGTAAAGCTTCGTGCAGACCAGCGCGACGCGACAGCGCGACGCGACACCAGCTATTGTTATACCGTCAAGTTTTCTTAGAAATTGTATTGTTCGAGTCGCGTCGCGGCGTCGCGTCGCTCTGATCTGCACGAAGCTTTATTCGGGTTTCGCATCACGTGACGCGAATTATCTGTGTCGCGGCGCTACAGGTCGCCCCTGTGTGAAGTGTCGCGCGCGTTTTCATAGAAATTGTTCTACGGATAAAATATCGCAATATCGCGTAGCGCGACAAGTCGCGCTGGTCTGCACAAGCCTTTACTCACTAAAAATCATTAGAAGAATTGTCATGATGTCTTTTCAATGTTGCTTCCACTTTTTTCCGCGATTTTCGCGGCCCTGAATACATATGTCGTATATAGGCAAGTTTATTAGTCGGATTCATCTTAGGCAGAGTTGCAATTCAATCTGTAATCAAAAAGAATAATTAAACACAACAGCAAAAGTATCGTAATTATGAAATGCTTCAAGAAATTTGTATTAGTCAGAAATAACACCACCATTTGTCACCATCAATCAAGCTGTCAAGCTGTGTGTGTGTGTGAAAATTTGCAAAACAACTGACAGAACATGAGAAACAGACCAAATAGAGATGTCAATCTGAGATCGATTGAGCAAAGAATCGATTTTTTGGAACAAATAAAAACGTTTTTTCAAATCGATATCTAGTACTGAATCGATACAGGGAATCGATATTTCACCCTAGAACATCAGTTTTTTGTTTGTTTGAATTGTTAAGAATTGTGGTGGCGGGAAAATTACGAAGCATATCCAGTGCAAATCCTTTTGCGTAAAAATACGGATTTTTTCCAGATATGAGACTAGTTAAATTCTTTTCGCTCATCGATCGTTTTTTCGCCCTCGTAAACGTGTACGTTACCCTAGCAGGAATCGTTTTTCGGTTTTTTTTTCAAAACGACAAGGGGCACCAATTTTTTATGTAGGGGCACATTTACAGCAGATTAGGCACCAACTATACGTTCCACTCACTCATATAACTATAGGAGACACTTTCTTGCTAGGGTAACGTACACCCCGTAAACCCCTACATTGCGAATGTCATCGAAAACGAATGATTGATTTTTGGAAAATCATTTCTTTATTTGTGAATCGATTTTTCATATTTCCTTTCGAATCAAATCAGTAACGGATCTTTTTCAGAGAGTTTTTTTTTGGTTCCTTTCGTTCCTCTGGGACAGGCAAAGTGAGTTTTTAGAGAGAATAATAATTGACGTCCCTATTAGGGTGAAATATTTGAAATTTAGAGTAGGTAGGTATGTGATGTGATGACAATCAACGAGTGTTGCTAACGTTTGATTTTGTATTTCCTCTTCTAAATCTTACACTATTTTAAGTTTTAAGGGTAATTACTATTATAATATAACTCTGTATCACCTTCAAGCAGAAAAGCATCCTTTGGACATAAAAATAACACTTACCGTCAATAAAACACAAAAACACTTCACTTTTAAATAAAAACTCATTACTTAGCTGTTCAGACGAGCGAAATTGGAACTACAGCTACCATTTTGAGAACGTCATTTCGCTGACAGTTAAAAACCCCGAAACCATAAATGAATGATGTATGTACCTATATCATTCATCGTTTTAAATATCAGAACATCCTACAACTTACTACTAAAATACTGCCCTATGTTTTATTTCCCCTTTTTCTTGGTAAACTTCTTAGATGGCAAGACCAATTTATCTAGACGCACTTTGACGTGTGCTAATAATACTAAAATGTGCAATTGTTATGAAAAATCAATGTGGTTTGTCTGTGTATTCACTTATCTTGATGGTTTCACATAAATTAAATATGATTCAATCAATAGATGTAAGTAGTACCTACGTGTCACCATTGCGTAGGTAGGTAATTAGAAAAAAAATAGGTAAATTTGCCTACGCTGATCGCCTGATTTAGGTATACCCTAAGTTTACATGAACTTCTATTCTCTGGTTTTATTCAAACCAAACCAATGAATTAGTACCTAACCGTGTCAGAAAATGTATTATCAGTACCTACTTACATACAGTAGAAAGATTTTTAAATCTTTAGGTACTTTATATTTAAAGTAGATATTACAATAATTACATTAGTATTGTATCTGTGTGAACCAAATGCAGATCGCAGATATTTTTTTTCACTTTCTAGCATTCTTTCTCATTCCCTAATAAAAAACATTTTATCAATCATAAAATGTAAAACCCGCGGGCAAACCCGCGCGCCGGCGCTAACTTTCTAGAAACACAATTTTGGAAACGATTAGCAAGTTGTCAAGACAATCACGCATGTACTGACTGGAGAAATTTGGCAACAACGCGGGGTGCGTCTTGAATGGCAACGTCGCCCGTTGCATCGCCGCGTCATTCGACGTGTAACCTTCGTTACGTTCGAATTTTCGAACCAGCGCCATCTATTATAAATGTTTACCGAACGAAAACTCGTAACACAATGTAAATAACTCTTTCTCCGTGGTTCTTTAAATTTCTGTTAGATGGCGCGATTCAGGTCACTCACACATGTAAAGATTTTTCGTTTTTTATTGGGTCTAATTCTCCTAGAAATACAGTTTTTTTTATAAAATTTTGGCGTTAGGCGAACATAATACATTATAAAGTCTCATTATACTTGCTTTTATTCTGCAGAAACCGTTTATTTACGGAGATTAGAACGCCTGAAAAATGTATGGCGAGGCCTGTCTATACATCCACCTTAATATCATCCCACTGAATACGCAATTTTGCTCCCTACGCTAGTAATGAGAAAGATAATAATCGCTTACCTAACACTTTTCCGATCCTCTTCAAAACTAACAGGCTGCTTCTGTCTCCCTATAAACATATTATCGACCTTCTTATGGTAAGTATCTGTCATTTTCTCCCTTAATATTCCTTTGGGAGGATCACTCTTGGTTACTGAGTCTACAGGGAAAGATTTGTCTGTGTCAGGACTGGGGAGATCCGATTTTGATACTTTGAGAAACATGCTGCCCTTTCCTGCAAAAAAAAAACTTGATTTGTGAATATATTTTGGCAATCTGTTAGGCCCGGGTTCGAGATAAAATAAGGGGGAAGTGATCGCACTATGGTTTTGACTATAGTGCGTTCACTCTTTTAAATCTTAAATTAGCAAAATGATTGTTGTGCCAATATGATTGATTTTGAAAGCATTGAGCTAGAACCACAGGATAGTACAGAAGGCGCACTTCGCATTTTAGGTATGAAGCTACAAGTATGCGGCAGGGTCATTTTGTCGGGCCAATTCAGTGAGCGTAACGTAGTCAGAAGATATAAGTGTTACTCGATAGAGAGTAAACTTCTAGGTGAATATAACTGTAGGTAATTAGCGCTGTGCGACCAGCCATGCTATTCTGTAAACATCTCACCGTGAAAACTTGGGTGAAGTGAGCTGTCAATAGTGTCAATCCCTGTGGAATGACAGCTCACTCCACGCTCACTTCACCTAAGTTTTCACGGTGAGATGGTTACAGAATAGCACTGCTGTAATGCACTTTATTGTTTCGTAGCAAGAGTCGCTTTTTAAAACATAAATGATAGTGCATTTATATTAATTTACCTTCAAAAATCAGTACCAACTATTCTTTGCCCTCCGAATACCTTTGCTTTTAGATTTGCGCTCTGAGCATAAAATATTATAGTGGCGCGAAGGGGTGACGCCCGATGTTCATTTGTTTATGGGTAATTGAACATTCACAGACAAATGAACATTCGGCGACTTTTCACTGTTCTATCGACTTTTAAAAACTCTAACCACAAAGTAACTGTTTGGTTCGTCGACTAACAATAAGCACTAGATGAGATTAGGAACAAAAACACATTGCTCAAGAGGCCGCGAATGCATGTAACTTGATTAAAAACCTTAACATTAAAACATAAAGTTTATTATCGTTTGCAATATATTTACTACTTCCATTGAAATGTATTTTTTAAATAAGATTAAAAATATTTATAGCAAAATAAAACATAATCTCGCAATAAAGTTGAAAAAGCTATGTTGCAAAAATAAGACAACATTATTTGTGGTCTTATTTTTCCGACCGTTTTTGATGCGCTCATCGGGAACCTAGTACTATTGTTGATATAAAGTTGGCTGCTTTTACCTGTTAACGTCAATCCCCGATCAAGTTTGGTGGACATCAACAACGGACTGAAATTCTCTTCCTCAGGACTATTCAACACATGCATCTTCAAATCAATAATCTCCGACTGCTGTTTAAACAATAACTTGGGTCTTTCGGCTCCAAACGCGGGCCGACTAAGCAAGTCCCGATCCGACGTATTTCTCATGAGACTCGGTTTACCCGATAATGATCCATCTACGCTACGTCTTAAAGGTGATATTCGTGTTTCAGATAGTTTCTTGTCGAGTCTGCTAAGGGGAGATGGTGGTGGTCTTCCTAATGGTGTAAGTCGTCGTGGTCCAGTAAGTGTTGGGTTTTCTCTGACGTCAGAGGCATGGTTTTCGCTGTCTGTACTAAGCTCTTCATCGCTTTCGACTTTTGTTTCAACGCGTTCTAAGTTTTTTGTGTTTTCTTCAGATGTTAGGAGCTCCTGTGTAAAGAAAAAAATGTTTTAATACGAACGTTTTCAAATAGTCTTATTCGGGATTAAAACTGAGTTATGATAATTTATTCAACGTCTGGTTTGTGGATGGAAGTACCCATTCTACCAATTAATTAATTTGGTTAAGTGGATACTTATAAATCGTTATCCATCTACCAGCCTTAATTATATTGTTACGTAACAAGGTAATGAAGTCATTTCAAAAATAACAGCATCAAACCATATAATTATGAATCTATCTGACCTAAGTACTAATTGAAGATGGAACAGTATTTAACACTAAGGGTAAACGTCACAAGAAAACCACACAAAAATCAACAATACAGTTTCACAATACAAAAAATCACAAAACAGGCACACACACAAACACAAAAGTTAATATTAAAGTAACAGGCGTGTCCAATTAGTTCAAATTAAAGGTTAATAGGGTTACAGCGAAGTTATCGCGTCGTAAAGACATCGACATCGTCAACTCTTAGGTGTGAACTGGCAACCTTGGTCATGCAACGATAGCTACGTCAATTCTTAATGTACAAATCGATAATTTTGTTATTCACGTTATGGGAAATTTCTGTTCGATTGCCAGGCAAAATACGTGCGCTAGAAATGGCAACGACATTAGCTTGCTTGTTGGGGAACACCAAATAACGATGGATGGACTGTGTGAAAGATGATATGGCCAGAAAAGGGGTGTACCGAGACCAAAGTCAAATCATTTATTTCAAATAGGCCCTTATAAGGCACTTCTGAACGTCAAAGTTTACAAAAAATTTAATTGATTCTAGTCGCCCCTTCCAAAAGGTAGTTTTCGTATAGAGAAGAATGGGCAAGAAACACCACCGTTACTATTTTAAAAAGTGTTACAATATTTTGTATATGTAGGTACATTAGTTACATAAATATATGTGAAGACGACGAACCTAAAAAAAAAATACGTTACCACAATAGGTAAAAAGAAAAATTAATAAAAATGAATCAACAAAAGATAAATTAATTACTTGGGTGATAGATATATAGCTCTCACATATTTACAAACATTGTAAAAGGAGACGATTTTCTTAAAATTTTACAATTAATAAGTCAGTGTGTGAGGAAGTAATCACAGAATGTAAAATCAATGTCACACTGATTTTACATTCTGTGATTACTTCCTCATTCTGATTGAGATGACGACTAAAAGAGAAGTAAGTATGGAAGAAAAAGATATGTCGCGCCGACCCGAAATGAATTGGGATAAGGGGCGGAGAATGATGATAAGGTTTCGGAAAAGTTTTTCCAGGATATAAAGAAAACCTATGTTATTTCTCCAAGTATCTACTCCACCTCTTTACGAAATTTCATTGAAATCGGTTCAATATTTGACCCGTAAAAACATAAGTACCAAACTCGAACACTTTCGTATTTAAAATTATTAGGTTAATGACCTTAAAAGGTGAAACGGAAACTTCATATGACGTACTAGCTTTGCCCACAGCTTCGCCTGCGTGAAGGCCAGAAATCATCCCACCAAGAACGTACTACCGCAGAATTAAAAGGATCCGTGTTTGTGGCCTAACACAGGTCTTGGTCGAGCTAAGTGCAAAATTTCATCAAAATCTGTTCAACCGCTTATAGGCAACCGATAGCGAGACAGTTACTTTCGCATTCATATATATATTCATATCTTTATTTGCATTCCATAATGTAAGTATACAGCAGTGCTATTCTGTAACCATCTCACCGTGAAAACTTAGGTGAAGTGAGCGTGGAGTGAGCTGTCACTCCACAGGGATTGACACTATTGACAGCTCACTTCACCCAAGTTTTCGGGGTGAGATGTTTACAGAATAGCATGGCTGGTGTTATAATAGCTTAGAGCTGAGGTACAATTACGGACCCTGTAGGGCACAGCAAAAGTATTAAATAAATTCTTAATAAAAAAATAAAATAAAAAAAAAACATAAAGTAACAATCAACAATTTTTAAATTATATTCTTAACATTTTTTGATTTTATGTTATAATATTAAGTATGGATGTTTCCACCGACGGAGTAGGAATACTTATGTGTATTAGAGTTTAACTGTCACTATTGAATTTTCATTGTTACCGACTTCTAAAGGCAAATCGACAGTTGAGCGCTATGTATACACATAGAGGTAAGGTTGAAATATTACCAACGCGCAACAAGCGCGCATTAGCAAGCTAACTGCTGAGAATGAGGTCCAGGCTTCGATTCCCTTGTCGGGCAGTGTTATTGGGTTTTTCTATTAAGAATTTTCAGTCTGGATTCTGGATTTGTGCCCGGTTGATGGCAATAGGCTCGCCCCCTATTACATGGGACTAAACATCCGGTTACCAACCCTTCGATGATTACAGGGTTGATGTGTGTCAGTATGAAGATAGGCACGCTAATCGGCTGTTTTGACAGACTTACGCACATTGGATCATAGGGGTGCACACGACTGCGATACCCGAGCGCGGCACGCACTTTGTAACGCTAGGCTGACTTATAGTAAAAATAATTAACGACCCTGATTAGTACGCTAAATGATTACCGTTTTTTCTACGGCTACGGGCTGTGGGCTCAATACTCACGCGATACAGGCGAAGTAGTGACATTCTTGTACTTAGAAAAAAATAACGACCTATTTTCTTATTTTCTATTTAAAAAAATCGAATATTATACAAATCATATCAATCAATCGTATAATTTTGCAATGTTTGTAAGTATGTGAGCACCATGTATCTATATCACATAATTAATTTATCTGTCATTGCTTCATTTTTCATTCTTTTTACCTATCGTGGTATAGTAATCTTATTCTAGATGCATCGTCTTCACATATAATTAATGTATACAAAATATTGTAAAAACATTTTAAAAGAGTAACGGTAGAGTTTCTTGCCCATTCTTCTCCATACGAGAACTACCTTTTGGAAGGGGCGACTAGAATCAATTCTATTTTGTGTAAAATTGACGTTCAAAAGTGCCTCTTATGTGCCGAATTGAAATAAATTGTTTGAATTTGACTTTGACATGTGCACTTCTTTTACTGGGTTACCTACAGTTATATTTAATTATACATCTATTCATACACACCCACACCCTACACATACACCTTACACACACACCCTTCACTTACACACTAGGTACACACACGTTTCATCATAAGTATAAACATTTTTCTCAATTTTTTTTTCCTTTGCCTTTATAGAAATTATAATTCTGTTTTCCACCATTAATTGTTATCTTTCCAAACTATACAATACGGAATAAATTCTCGTAATATTAAAGTTAGGTTTACCTATATCTCGATGTTTTGTCAACTCGTAAAGACCGTGAGAAGCAGGACCGGGCCGCTAGCACTACTATGTATAAAATAATCTCGATATTCTGTCAAGTCGTAAAATCCGTGCAAAGCAGAGGCGTGTCGCTAGTTAAATCTAAAAGAACTTGGAAAATTAAAGGCTCACCTGAACAGAAGCGCAGGTATCGTCTTGCATGGATGCATCCCGCGCCTTTTTCACCAGTTCTCTGTACACATGGTCGAGTGGATGCTCCCATTGTGTGCTCTTCGTGTCTTCGTTGTAGTAGTAATGTGATTGTATCTTGTCGTCATAACTGTGAAGAGAGTGAATAAATTAGAGATCAATCAATGTACGTAAGGAAAAATCTTAATCTTTTCAGTAAAAGAGGTGAAAGACACAATTATAGTACTAGAAATAGGGACCAATTAGTTCAACCTGGTTTCAGACTGGCTAAAGTAGACTCATCCTTCATGGGGTACTGTTTAAAATGTTACAATAAAATACCTCACCACATACTCGAACTAAATGAAACTAAATTTAAATCTTGTATAAAACGCACACTATGCTGCCAAGCATATTATAAGTTGGGGGATTACATCGCTGACAAAAATGCTTGGCTCAACGCTGGTCCAGCTCCACAAGGGCACACTAGTTGATTAGCATTGAAAATATTGTTGGAGCTGCTGAAGATTGCAAAAACTATCTTTGCATTGTATAAATTCAATCTCTTAGTATTGTATAATTGCATAGCACATGTGTGAGCACTGTGAGCATTACCTTCTACAAAACTACCATTTACTGGGTAAGTCTTTCATTGACTTGAATGAGCCCTGGCGGCTGAGAGTATGTCGTGCTCACTCACAATGTCTCGCTGGTGGTGGCGTGTGTTGGATCATTAAGTTCCCTTTGTGCTGATCGGCGCCGTCAGTAGGGACTGGTCATCTCTTAGCTGCCATGGCTTATTTAAATTTTCGAATTTGTTTTTATCTTTTCTATCCGTTATTATAAAAAACTTTTATTAATATCTTGCGCTAGTACAATATGTTTAATTTCGTTGAATAGCGTATTAAAATATTGAATTAAGTAATTTATATTAATTATAATTATAATTCAAAAAAACTGCTGTTAATATTTTTGCTTGAAGTACAATTTAAAAAAAATCGTAATTTTATTTTTATGTAAATTTCCGTGGACGAAAATGTTAATTTTTTTGACCTACTTGTGATACCTAATCTGTTTGACAAACACTCCATACAAACATATATGTTAATATTTTCTTCTACCATGTAAAATTGAAATTATATGTTTTCTTAAAAAAAACGTACACGCGGGGGTGAACTTTTCGCGGTATACAGTTTAACATACATACTCTCTTGACCATACCCTACACGTACAAATGAAAAATATCGCCGTTTTAAATTAATGTAAAGTTAGCCTTAAATTCGGCATAACTTCCCCCCAGGCTAATAAGGTATGGGCACGCCACAATTGTGGCGATAAGTCCCCTCTTTGAGGAGTGGCTAGAGAGGCGCCACGGCGTCCTCACCTTCCGCCTGACACAGGTCCTCACCGGACATGGTTGTTTCGGGAGGTTCCTGTTCAGGATAAAGCGGGAGGAAACGCCCGGGTGTCACCACTGTGTGGATCGCCCGGAGGACACGGTGGAGCATACGGTGGAGGTCTGCCCAGCTTGGGCGGAGCACCGCCGTGTCCTCACGGAGGCGATCGGCGGCGGCGATCTCTCGCGTCCGGCCCTGGTTCAGGCCATGGTCCGGAGCGAGAGTGCATGGGAGGCCGTCACCTCCTTCTGCGAAGCAGTAATGCTCGCGAAGGAGGAGGCGGAGCGCGCGAGGGAGAGGCAAAATGCGCCCCCTCGCGCCCCTAGTCGCCGCAGGAGACGCCCCGGGCGTCGGGAGTCGCGAGCCGACTTCCGGCCACCGTAGGCGCGGGCTTGCGGACGGTGAGCAATGGGTAGCTCGCCGTCCGATAGGGACCAGGCCCGGGTCGACGGCGCGTTGTGTTCCACGCGCGCCTCAAAGAGATGTCAGCACCAAGTGACGGGGTCCGGAAGGGCCAATGCCTGCCGGGGTTGCGGGTTTGTCTGAAAGGGATATCGCGACCTCGGCACACAGGCAACGGAAGGAACACGGGTGGGTTTTAGTCAGTAAAAGTCTGACACGCCCTCCCGCTCCACCCAGAGCGGGAGAAGTTATTTGATAATTTCCCATCCTCAAAAAAAAAAAAAAAAAAAGGCTAATAAGGTAAGGTCCTATTGTATACTGTGAATCTACTGCTATAGTGTTGTTGTTGCAAAGATCTGGCTGAAGTTTATTTTTTTTTTGTACTATTCTTGTATCTAACACAGCTACTTTGTTTCACCACAGGTAAAGCAATACATCTACGAAAAGGTGAACAACCCACGTTACATGAACTTCATTAGGAACAAAAAATTATATAGGCAGATTTAAATCTAGAGTTAATTATGTTCTGTAGCTATGGTTTAATAATAAACTGTAGAACAAAAGAAATAAGCCTATATTATCTACTATGATCTAGAGTCATGCAAATGGCACAACAATTTTTTTTTTTTACTTTGATATAAATTATTTACAAAATGCATGAATTATCTAAGACACTGTTCTAGCTTGTGTGTGTGTATTTTAGGTTTTTAGTATTACTAGCCTTTCATATTCCACAGCAGGGCACTTCCCTCCTACCAGTTACATACCTTTGCTATCTAGGGCTAATCTTTGAGTACAAAAACTGTAAGTATATAACAGTGAATAGATTAGAGAAAGAGAAGTTAGTCTTTAAAGAACTCTCTAAATGGTTGGTTGGCACTTCCAGTGATCCAAGGGCTGGCTTTTACCTTGGCCAGAGGTAAAGCATTGCCATTTTGTAAGGCTGCCACTCTCTTGGGCACATTACCTGTTGACAGCAATGTGGAGGATTTTTTTAGATGATATTTGTTTTGTTACGGCTAAGTTCGAAGCCGCACGGTTCGAACCATCCGGTTAAGCTACGCTTGCCGGGGTTGGTCCGTGGCTAGGTGACCATCTTTACATAACGAGACTCCTCCATGCCTCAGAAAGCATGTAAAGCTGTTGGTCCCAGCTCTTAATTCATGGATCTCTGACAGTCGTTACGGGTTGTAGGAAGCCCGAAAGTCTGACAACACTTTTGGGCTTTGCACAACCCATAGTCTAGTATTACCAAGGGGTATCGTATTACCCAGTTACTGGGTTGTGGAGGTCAGGTAGGCAGTCACTCCATGTAAAATACTGGTATTCAGCTGCATCCAGTTAGCCTGGAAGCCTACCCAACTTAGTTGGGAAAAGGCTAGGCAGAGAGAATTTGTTGTTACGTTTAGTGGTTGAATATTTTATTTTTTATTTAATGTTTATAGTTTGTATGTAGATTGGTTTAGAAAATAAATTCGAGTAAGTAAATCTTTATAAGTATACAAAATCAATTCAGTGCATTAGTCTCGCAAAAATTCAAAGATGGCTCAACCGAGCTGAATAAATATATTCTTTTGTTCGCTTCAATCCTGGGGTGGTTTAGAAAAAACGAAAATTAGGAAAAACCCCAAAGGAACAGCCGCAAAATCGACATTTGGACAGAACTGTGGCGGCATCTACACCGCCACATGCGAACTACGCATCAAAGACTTGACGTCACACAACATCCTGACGTCACTCAAATCCTGCATCGCGCAATTAGAGTTTACCGCGCGGTGGACATATATACAAACTCACGACTTCAACCTCTGGGCAATTGCCCGCCAGACATGATACCCGTCTGGATGGAGGATCCTCCCTTTTCTATGGGGGATGAGTGAACTTTACACCCTGTTCCTCATACCCCTAAAGAACAATGTCCAATGGTTCAGCTAGTAAAAAATAAATGAAGAAGTTAGTTGTGTACTTACTAAGCTTTCCATGGTGCTGGTAGTGCTTGCATGAGTCCATCTTTAGCCAATGGCAGGAGATGGCTCTCGCTTTCCGGATCAATGCCCAGTTGTGCAGCATAGTCTGAGATTTCTACAAATACAGCAAAGTTTTGAAACAAATGTGAAGAATTTTGTTAAAGCTTTCTAAATGTTTCAATTATAAACAAGTCATAATGCATTCCAAGGTACAGGCAAAATTATAAGGCGAATTTTTCAATGGAACTTTAAACTTTAAAAGTCATTGAGGTGCACATTAAATCAATATGTCATCATATAAAGGCACAACATAATGAAGCTAAGGAGTTTACAGATTAAAATCTGTAAAACCTTTACTTGTTTTATTTTTCCCTCATAATTTTGAATCAAATTCACCAAAAACTTGGTTCCAAAAAGAATTTCGGTACTCGTGAATTAATCAAATAGCTCTTAATTTAAATATAGAAGGCTTCTGAAACTAACTTACTAGTTTACAAATAAAATATAGATTTCTATAAGCACAAGAAAATAAGGCTAATAACTAAAACAACAATATTTACGATAAATACATAGTAAATTAATAATAAATGGACAAACCCTCGACCGATGGTTGACTGTTTTCATCGAATATTTCACGGCACACCACAGGCGAAGACATCGTGCAACCATATCATTATTTCATTCTAAATACACATAGCCTGCCGTAGTACGCCAACAAATTGTTTCCTTTTATATAATTCATAATTGAAATTCGATAAAAATTTCGGCAAAAAATTTCACCTTCCGCACACAGAAAATCCTGTCAAATTATCTCTTTTTGACAAACTCAATAATTTATTGCCATGCCAATACAGATAGGATACAAAAGGAACCTATTGCCATTTGAAAATTCATAAATTACTATCCCGTGATCCGTGAATAGGAAGCTTTGTGATGCCGTGAAGCATGTTGTTGGTTAGAAATGATCAAAATGGCAACATTCGTGAGCATTCAAATTCGACTTTGACATGTCACGATGGTGCGTTCAATACCTCGAATACCTCTAACTACTGAAATGGTTTGCAAAATATGAAAGATTATGGGATTTTTTGAATAAAAATATATGCTATATTTAAATTACACAATATCTTAATTTATTAAAATACTCTAGTTAGTCTGAAAATTTTAAATTCAAAGATTGATGTAGTGGGATCACATCAATCATCAAATTCAAAATTGACTCAAGGTTCAAAGGCAACGTTCTGAATATCTGAACGCAAGTTAGCAAAACAACCTCAATCGAAGGAATCAGATTTTGTTGTAGCAATAATAAATTACTGAATAGTTAAAGATGGCATTAGTGAAAGACGTCGCAGCTTTATATCAAAATTTGAAAACTGAGTGGGCAAAGAAGCCACGTAAACTAGACAAATGTGGTGAATTATTGAATAAAATAAAGGTAAGTTTTGGACGATGACTGGACACTAATCTTTGTTTCATCTAGACATTTTCCTAACTATCATTTATTTACAGATTGGACTAACGCAGTTAACTTTCCTTCCGAGTAATAATACGGCGGCTAATCAGAAAGAATTGATTTTGGCCCGAGATGTATTGGAAATTGGAGCTCAATGGGCAGTTGCTGCAAAGGATGTCAAAGCTTTCGAGCGATTTATGTCTCAGCTCAAGTGCTACTACTTTGACTACAAGTAAGTACAAACAATCACCGAGACTGGCTCTAGTAATTTACCACATATTTACATTTATGCTCATTCTTATATGTATATCTTTTTTTTTAATGACCTGTACCATAAGCATTGACAACATATATCTATAAATTTCCTTGTTGATAAGTCTAATTAGTAGTGTATTAGTTTAGAAATTTTATCCAATATATGCCTAACCAAGAATTTTTCTGTGTATAGCAAGACTTGCATTTTTACTGTAAATATCATTTTATATTCAACTTTTAGAGACCATCTCCCAGAGTCCGCATTCATGTACCAGCTTCTTGGTCTCAACTTACTGTTCCTGCTCTCACAAAACCGTGTAGCTGAGTTCCACACTGAGTTGGAACGTCTTTCAGTGGACGTGATCAGGGCTGACCCTTATATCAGGCACCCGTTGGCTTTAGAACAGTATTTGATGGAGGGCAGCTATAATAAGATCTTTTTGGCAAAGGTACGTTTAGTGGACCATAAATTAAATGAGTTAATCCCCTCTGCTGCTTACATAGTAACTATTATTAATTTCTATACAGGACAATGTACCAGCAGAAAGCTACACCCTCTTCATGGATACCCTTCTAGACACGGTCCGAGGAGAGATTGCTGCATGCATTGAAAAAGCTTACCTTTGCATCTCATGCGCTGAAGCCGCTAGACGACTGAATCTGCCTTCCCAACAAGCTGTACATGAATATGGCAAGAAGGTATGAACATATTTATTGCAATTTTTTTAACAGTGTGGTTTACCTCTTCAAACTACAGAAAATGACTAGCACACGTAGCATGGCCACCATAGAAACGGGTTTTGTCAATGCAAGAATAGACAAAATGACAGATTGTGATTGTTTATCTGTAATTTTGTCTACTTTTCCGTTTCTTCGGTGGTCACGCAACGCATGCTGCAGAGAAGGCTTTTTGTTGAATTATATCTACTACAAAATTATGTCTTTCCTGTTATCTTTCTCTTACGATCGCATTTTGCGGTACCTATGGAAAGGGCAGCATAGAACAGGCCATTCATTGCTGGAATGGCAATGAATGGCATGCCACTGTGTGCCTATACCCACAGCAGGTATAAGCCTCTCTTTTATTTTCCCGTCGCAGTAGTACTCTATTACAAAAAAATTATAAGTGGATTTCTTAGCGGAACAACTATTCAATTTTTAAATATTATTTACTTTCAATTTTCTAGCGCAACTGGGTTCTTGGCGCAGACAACTGCTACCATTTCAACGCTGCTGAGGAGACCTGCGCAGCCGCCGCGGGAACACTGCCCTCTGCCGAACTTGCGGGACAAATAATTGAATACGCCGGACATCTTGAAATGATTGTGTAGTTTAAACTTAGATATGTACGATTCGTAATTAAATTTCATTTATAATTAATAAAAGATGATTTAAATTTTCCTACATGACCCTGTTTTTCCTAGATGATGCTATATATATGAAACTGACTATGAATGACGAATGTAATGCTCACGCTATAGCTAACATGATTTACTGTTCAACCAGAATAAAACGTTATTTAAATGCTTATGTATTGATTGAAGAATCTCATAGAGAGCTCTTCTCTTTGTTTTTGCATAATTTATTTCCTCCTCGAGTGTTATAATTTATTAAAACCAGCTAAACGTTTTTTGGAGCATTTGTAAAATAAAACTGAAGCACAATGCTTTATGTTGCACTGTTTTGTTTTACCTAGTTTGTTGTTTTCGTGCTATCTCTAAAGTAGGATCATAGGGGATAGTACGGTACGGTAGGATTTAGGAACCAGCGAGCTAGAAAAACAACGGTTTAGAGGCAAATCGATTGATAACTTACTTGGAAAACCCTTTCTAAATTCAAAAACTGTACCCGTTTTGAAGCGAGTTCCCCGCGGCGCTAATCCTCTTGTGGCACAACACCTTGCAGGTTGCGTTCGTCTTGCCATCCGGAAGAACTCTCAAAGTGCTTGGGAACAGGTTCACCTTCCCTTACAGAATTCTACATGTACAAAAGAATTTGGCAACCAAAAAGACATTAACTGCACAAATTAAAGAAAACTGTAATATTTCGGCTCATAATTTCGATTCAATATTACCGACACAGAGATATATCTCTTCAAGAGGAGCAGCCAGCCATTAGCGGAGCAGCCAGGATTCTTTTTAGTAGTGATGTGGTGGCACCGTGTTCTCCAGAAACGCTCGCAGCTTTGGAGAGCAAACAACCTGCCCCAGCGGATGGCCTTTCTTTTCCCGACCCCATGATCCGGATAATCACTCCCTCACCATTACAGGTCGAAAGTTGGTCACAGCCGTTTGTTCCTTCCGCAGCGGCTCCGCTGGCGGCCTCGACGGCCAGAGTCCTTTGCACCTTAAAGACCTTATCTGTTCAGGCGCCGGGGAAGCTGGTGAGTTGCTCTTGAAGGAACTTACGGCTCTGATTAACCTTATGCTCTCTGGCAAGGTGAAGGAGGCCGTCATCGACGTTCTGTACGGGGCCAATCTATGCTCCCTGCGCAAGAGGTATGGTGGCATTCGTCCTATTGACGTGGGAACCACATACCGTCGTATGGCAGCCAAGATTTGTTGCAAATTTTATGGTGAGGTGGATTCGGAAAAATTTCAGCCCCTGTAGCTAGGTTACGGCTCTAAAGGGGGCTGTGAGGCTGCCGTACACGCCTTGTCGACCTACCTAAATTCTGGTAGGTAAAGGAGAGGTCATCCTGAAGATTGACATAAAGAATGCCTTCAATTCAGTTAATAGGGACACTTTACTGGCAGAAACTAAAAAAGAAATACCTACCCCAAATCTATAGTTTCCTTTGGCAATTTTACAAACACCCTTCTAAATTATGTATCGGGACAACCTTTTGGAATCTGCTGTTGGCTGTCAACAAGGTGACCCCCTCGGGCCAGTGATTTTTAGTCTAGCCATTTATCCAATTATTCGACAGCTAAATTCCAAATTTAATGTACCCTGTACCCTGATGATGGAACCTTGGGATGCTTTAGGATGTAAAAACTGTTTTAAATAACCTAAAATTCTTAAAAAACGAACTTCGTTCCATTGTTGGAATTGATCTCAAACTTTCGAAATGTGAACTCGAAGTGTATACTTAGCGGACTGTACTGACAGACAATTTGACACTTCCCAAATTTAACGCAATAGCCCCTGAAATCGAAATTATTGACAAAAGCTCTCTTCGTCTCCTTGGGTCTCCAACCAATCTTTTATTGAGGAAAAAATACAAAATTTCAACTACGTTTCGGAAAGATTGTTACAAATTAAGCATTTGGCCATCACCCTAATTCGTTACTGCTGTTTCCCATTTATTATTTAGAAGCAAACTCACCTTTTACAAAAAATGGACCAAATTATCCGACACACATTAACTTTAATTTTAAATGTGGCCATGGACGACCCAGCTTGGGCGCAAGCTACTCTTCCCATTCGTATGGGAAGCCTCGGCGTCCGCAAAATTTCTAGTATTAGTTTACTGGCTTTCATAGCCTCTGTCCACGGCACTGAGAAATTAATCAGGAAAATTCTGGCCTCCACACTGATTAGTTTTGATGTGCCGTGCTTCACCGAGGCTATGGATGCCTGGAAACTCGCAGATCTACCCGAAAAAAATACTATGGTACCCTAAAATAATTCCCAGTTATTCCCAGAGGTGTATTGGGAGTACTGTTATCTCGAAGTACAGACATGAAATAATGTTTATGTTGTCTGATGTTTTAGCGACAGTGGCGCCCCTCGTGGCTGCATGTATTTATTAGACCAAGTCGTATTCAGCAGTCCCCTGCTATTTGAGAATGGATAAGTCTATAAATTAGGTACTCCGGTAAAAAATGCAGTTCAAGAATAAAAGGCAGTGTTGTTATAGTTATTTAATCATGGCCATAATTTTACATCAAATTCTTTGCATTTCATATGCTTAGAATTAGCTCTTAGCTAGCAGCTTGGACCTCTTGAGTTAATGAGTCCAAGTTGTTTAACTTTAACAGCTTGGTAAAATGCTCCAGAGCAAGTTTCAAGTTCCAGTTATTAATTTCCAAACACCTGAAATAAAAGATGCATTTAGTACTTACTGTTTTTTGACTCATACGTTTTTTACGATTAAGTATTAAAAATTATTATAGAGGCGAAAGCGTCAGGGTAGCCTGCGAAATTTAAATTGTCTTACATTTTTGCAATTGGCAGGTCAGTATAAGATTTTATGTTGATCTAAATATGATTCGCGACCGTATCAAATATTTATTTCAATATCAAATATTTATTTGATACGGCTGTTTATATAATTATAAACATAAAAATCGTCAATACAACTCTGTAAGTTCATATTATCCTATTGAATGACTATTTCATGAAATCATGACATTTTAGGATTATTCTAACTTATGGAGTTGTATTGCTGATTCTAATGATTAAAATTCTGAAAAGCTATATTTGTTACGGTCGCGAATAATATTTTAATCAAGATACAACCTGACACTGACCTGCAAATTGCAAAAAAGTAAAAAAAAAATGAATTTAGCTGGCTACCATAGCGCAACCCCCTTTTAAAATTATGTTAGTAAAAATTAATAACCTTTCACAAATTTTTTTATCCATCGTTGTAAGTTTCATCAATATTTTAAGAAATTTGTCCCGAAGATCCTCATCCGTCGTTGATTCTATTTTTAGATTAAAATTCTTCTGTGAAATCTGTAAGGAAATAAAAATGTAGTTCATTTTAGATTATGTGTGAATAGGCAGCTTTAAAACCATGTGCAGCTAGTTTTTTTTTCCTATGGCAATAATTTCATCGATTCAACGACGCCGCTGTCAAACATTGCGTTTTACGAAGAAGTAGTTTATAAATTCGACTTTACAAACTAAATTAATTTTATTACTTTATTCCGTACAAAATGAAGAAACACCAAACAAGACAAAAGACAATTAACGATCCGGTTATTGTGTCGCGTGTGAAGAATTACCTAGCCGAGAATGTGGACAAGACTTTCGTCGATGTTAGCCAAATGGCGCGTTCATTGAAAGAGCGCTTCCGCGAGTACAACAACAGGAGCGACAACGCCTTCTGTCAGATGGTGGAGAGTGCCTATAAAGTCGTATTACAAAGCTACGGACTTGACGGAGCTTCCACATCCGACGGATCGGAAGAAGAATCTGATTTAGAGCTATTAGATGAGAATAGTAGTGCATTGAACGACCGCCTGCTCGCCATGTACAAGATGCAGGATAAAAAACGGCCGGCAACCAACAGGCGCAACACAGACAAGACGGGAGAGCCTATAGATATATTGAGCAGCGATGAAGACGGCAGTGCGGCGCCGAAACTACCGAAAATCAATGACCAAATTACCATAACCCCCCACATACCAATCAGAAACGCAAATAGTACGGCGACTGAGAGTGCGCCCGCCAAACCGCAACAGAATCAACACACAAATGAGAAAAAGAGGAAAGTTGATTCAATCAAAATTGCACCACCAAAGAAAAAGGTTGATATTGGCAATGTCAAAAGTGTTAAGGTTAGTTTTGATGACATTGGTGGTATATCTGAAATCATCACCCAAATCTGTGATTTAATATTACATATGAAACATCCAGAGGTATACAGTCAGTTAGGGATAAAAGCCCCTAGAGGGGCATTGTTACATGGGCCACCAGGGACAGGAAAAACTTTATTGGCACATGCAATTGCTGGAAAACTTCAACTGCCTATGATTGCCATTACAGGCACAGAATTAGTAGGTGGAATGTCGGGAGAATCTGAAGAAAGAATCAGAGAGCTCTTTGAGAGGGCAGTTTCTGTTGCTCCTAGTGTGTTGTTTATTGATGAGATTGATGCAGTTTGTGGCAATCGAGTTCATGCTCAAAAAGATATGGAGAAGAGAATGGTTGCCCAGTTACTGGCCTCCCTGGATTCATTGACTGATAATAATGCTTCTGTTCTCATACTTGCTGCCACAAACAATCCAGATGCCTTAGATCCTGCCCTTAGAAGGGCCGGACGCCTCGAACAGGAAATCACATTAGGTATACCTTCATTACATGCTAGAAAAGAGATCATTTCTATTCTTTGTAAAAATATTGCTTTGGGTGAAGATGTGAACATGAATGTCTTAGCTCAAATAACTCCTGGTTTTGTTGGGGCAGATTTACAAGCACTTGTTAATAAGGCTAGCACTTATGCTGTTAAGAGGATTTTTACACAAATACAAGCATCTAAAGCTATACAAGAGATAAAACCTGCTGAAGTAATTCCACCTCGTGATGAAATAACAATTATACCAAATGGGGATAAAGCAACTGAAGAAGCTACACCAAGTGCAGGTGATGCCCCTGAAAATGTTCTAGAGCCTGAAATCCCACCAGTAATCCCTGAAGAACCCATAGAAGAATTGAGTGAAACAATTGTAAATACGGAGGAAAATCATATAACTGAACCTATCAAGATACCAGTAGATCCTGTTGATGAGGTATTACGCCTTCTTGAGGACATGCCTTACACTCGAGAAGAACTGAAGGGGCTTGCTATCGGACATGAAGACTTTGTTAAAGCTCTTAAAACTACTAAACCTTGTGCTGTAAGGGAAGGTATTGTAACTGTTCCTGATGTAACATGGGATGATGTTGGATCTTTGAACCAAGTTCGTAAAGAGTTGCAGTTGGCTGTGTTAGCCCCAGTGAAGTATCCAGATCAGCTTGCAAAGCTTGGATTGTCAGCTCCTAGTGGAGTATTACTTTGTGGACCTCCTGGTTGTGGTAAAACTTTATTGGCAAAGGCTGTCGCGAATGAAGCAGGAGTGAACTTTATTTCAGTGAAGGGTCCAGAGTTGTTGAACATGTATGTTGGTGAGAGCGAAAGAGCAGTTCGTACGTGTTTTAGACGTGCGCGAAACTCGGCTCCTTGCGTTATATTCTTCGACGAATTTGATGCCCTATGTCCGCGGCGTACATCTCAAGACCACAATGGCGCCGCCCGTGTTGTAAATCAGTTGCTCACTGAAATGGACGGTATAGAAACCCGTGAAGGAGTTTTCGTGTTGGCAGCTTCGAATAGACCAGATATCATTGACCCTGCGGTGTTGAGACCGGGTCGTTTAGACCGCGTTATGTATGTCGGGATGCCGGCGACGGAGGACCGGTTCGATATACTGCAGAAGCTTACCAAAGGTGGCACAAAGCCTCATCTGGGACCTGACGTAGATTTACAAGTTATTGCCGGACTCTCGGAAGGATATACGGGTGCCGATCTAGCTGGGTTGGTGCGAGCGGCCGCAACAAATGCACTGACAAATCACATCGCAAATGGCACCCTTGACGGTGAAATTTTTGTCACTTTTGAAGACTTCAGAACTGCGCTGGCGAAATGCAAACCATCTGTATCGTCGAAAGAGCAGTTACATTACGAGAAGCTCAGATTGAAGTATGCGTCGGGAGCCGATGATAGAGATATGGAAATGGAAACTGAGCCGCTGAATGAAGAGTCTATGGACACAGTGTGAGAATCATTCAGTTGATTACAGACTTAACATTTTCTTTAGACTATCGCGGCCCATATGTTAAGTGTATTTCATACCAATAGTGCCAAGTTGTTCCTTTTAAGCAAATTGTTAGGTCTACTTTTAAGTCCATTTCGTTACTAAGAAAAGCAATAAATGGAATGGCCAATAAGCTAACAATCAATGTGGAATACAATTTTCTGTGAATAATCGGAGGGATACAAGTAGATATCTCATAAAGCTCTTTGTAAACAGCACATTTTAAATTCAAGGATATGAATAAAGACGACTATTTTTTCCTATAATTGTGTTTTTATTATCCACCTTAGACACTACATTTATGCGAAAATGTACTATAATCGTAATAAAGGTCAAGTGACATTGCATATAGCAATGCATAGCTAACATGTCACGCTTCATTAGGCGTTCAAAAATATGACATACTCTATTTTGATATTATGGAGGTATTATGAATATACTATTGCTCTGATATTTAGTAACTTATAAACTTGATTTTTTTTTCGACCTCAAATTATTGTTCAAAGAACACAGAAATATTATATTTTTTGGTAATTATTTCCCTAATGTTTCACTTCTGAATGTGGCCATAGAAACATCGAGCGGCAATTGTTTCATAATAGAACCCGCATCTCAACATTCAAATCAAATCAATACATGCCGTATTGAATAGGAGAAAAATTCAAAACAAATTCGTGTTTTGATCATTTCCATCTGCCACCGATTACGTCACATGTACCATCGAAGAAGTTCATATCTAACCACCGTAAGGACTATTATTGCATGCAGCGCTCAGCGGTTATAGCACCGGGCCGGTAACAGATGTGGTCATCGTGTTCACGGGATTTTGTTTTGAAACTGGTTAGATATGAACTTCTTTGATGGTACGTGATGTAGGCAAGTATGTAGGGGGCAAACCGAGTATAGTTGTAGTCACGTAAAAAGAACGCTGAGCGACAGTTCAGGGGATGTGCCTGCGCACGGGTACAGTCGCATCCTAAAGTACTAGGGTATTGTTTTATAATTATAAGTGTACTTGTTTTATTGTAGAATCATAATGTGTACTTTATTAGCTACTTAGTACTATGGAATAGGCTGGAATCGATAAATCGCTCAGTGCGTAGGTAAACGGCCAGCGTTCTTTTTACGTGACGGGACCAGTAACTGGAGTTTCTTGCCCATTCTAACTAAACAAAACTATCTTTTGGAAGGAGCAACTAGAATCAATTCTATTTTCTTGTAAATTTTTACTTTGACTTCTAAAGTATAATTCTAGCCACAATTTAGGATTGCGCAAGTAAATCGTTGTGTTGGAAAAAAATTGTGCAAACTTCGAACACATGTCACGTTAGACTTGCGCAAGTAAATCGTTACGTGTGTGGCTACCATTACTTTTAGTACATATTGTGAAATGACAAATGCAGCGAATACAAGGATTATAATTCTTGTATTCACTGCATTTTTCCTTGTATCCGCTGCATGTTTCCTTGTATTCGCTGCATTTTTAATTTCACAATATGTAAGTATTAAAATAGCGTATCCTCGAATTGAATGATGATATGGCTAGAGAGGTGGGGGGGGGTGATTACATATATCACGACTAATAGAAGTAGGGAAGAAAAACACGACATCGACCGAAAGTAAATTGGGTCAGCAAGAGAGACGATAATGAGCGACATATCGAATTTTGTCAACTCAGTAGGTAAAAATATCCTAATAAAAATAGCCTAGTAATTCATTACTAAGCTATTTATTTTAAACTCCTGTGTTTATGACATATAAACTAGCTGATGCCCGTGTGTGACTGCATTTGCGTGATTTTCAATTTCAAAATTTTTTATACAAATGTCCACGATGAAAAGTAGCGTATGTCCTTCTCCAGGTACAAGCTACGTATCTGTCAAATTTTATAACGATCGGTTCAGTGGTTTAGGCATAATAAGGTAACATACAACCCAAATAAAACCTTTCCATGTGTCGCTTTCCTGCAATCAAAATCTAAATCTAAATAATGGGTGTGATTTCGTAAAAAGGGACGGAAGTGTGTCACAGGAAACCGGCGAAGCGCGCGCTATTTGATTTGACCAATGAGCGCGTGCGATGCTAGACGCCGACAGAAACGACTTTGACGAGGCCCCGCCCCTTTAATGTTGCTTAGTACCAAGGTGGGATGTCAGATGTTACGAGTACACATCATATGCGACAACTGTAAGGCTAGCTCGTTTTATTTTAGTTTTATCTATTAGAAGATGCTGATACAGTAGATATACACGTCTGTGAAGGTAATGTCTTACCGTATTAACTCTGAACGCCGATCTCGCGGCCGCAGCGGAGGGTTCATGCCAGTACACCATTTCGTTTTGAATCTTGTACTCTGTCCCGTCTTCGGAATGCAGTACTACAGTTCTAGTAAATGACAGGAGGTGCTCATCTTCAGCTAACGTTTCCGCCGTCAGCTTTAGTACGCCACTGATTCGAAGAATTGTTGTGTTTTCCTGGTACAAAAATATTATTTTTTACGACAAAACTTGACGTCTGTATTCGCTAAACGGATAGGCAGATATTTTTTTATTAGAGAAACCTACATTATAATTACTTCGGCCCAAAACTCGTAAAGATCGTTCTATTTCTGTCAAGTCAATTTGTGTGTGTTTTAAGTTGACAGAAATAGAAACATGTTTTTAGTATGTCCCTAAGGCTAAGGCCCACTTGCACCACAAATCACTAGATGCGTTTAACGCTAAACGTATTCAAAATATCGTTTTGTTGCTGTGAATCGTTTGAGTATGAGACAAAATTTTATTGTAAATATGTTTAGCGCGAAACGCATTTAGTGATTTGTGCTGCTAGCGGGCCTAAATGTATTTAGTGATTTGTGCTGGAAGCCGGCCTAAATGTATTTAGTGATTTGTGCTGCAAGCGGGCCTAAATGTATTTAGCGATTGCACTGGGCCGGGTTGCATTTGTTCGGATCGGCATGATTCCGCACAGCCGGGCAGCAAAATCGAATATATATGTATAATATTACATGATAGATTGAATATGTTCGGGAAAAACCCGCTCGGCTTAGCTCGACTTGTGCCGAACCGCGACCTCAACATGATTCAGTTAGGGTAGGTGACGATCGGAGTTTATCGATCGGCACGAGCCAAATATTGTCGGGTCGGTTTTGTTGGTTAACAAATACTGCCGACTCGAACGTGCCGACCCGAACAATTGTGAAGTACCCCTCAGTTAACAACTAATATAGCATTGGTCAAAATCTTTGTTTACTCACAGTATGATACAATGCATCCACGGTAAAGGTGAACGGATCGTGTTCAGTGTGCGGCCACCTATTTATAAGCTTGGTGATCGCCATTGCTCCAACAACCGAGTCGGTTTCACCTTCATCTAGAAATCTTGCGTATAGGAACAGGTTTCTGAAATTCCTGTATATTTGACCGTAGCCTGTAACAAAATTCCTTTATTTTTTTATTTGTCGAACATAAATAAACGAAAACTACAGATGTTATTATTAATAAAATAAACGCCATGTCTTGCAGTCAACGGCGTACAAATATTCTAATTATAATCTCTAATCAATTAGTATTACTTAATGAACAATTAAAACTTTAAAAATGAATAAATAAAACTAAATTACACTAATAAAATTCAAATTATACAAATAAAATTCAAATAAATAAAAAATCCAAATGGATGGATAGATTGGACAGATATTATTTAAAGTAAAGTGAGTAAGACCCTCGGTTGGGACCAAACATAATTTAGAACGGTGCAAATAGGCCTTTTTTTTTTTTTTGAGGGTGGGTAATTATCAAATAACATCTCCCGCTCTGGGCGGAGCGGGAGAGCGTGTCAGACTTTTACTGACTAAAACCCACCCGTGTTCCTTCCGCTGCCTGTGTGCCGGGGTCGCTGTGTACCAATGGGCCTAAAGTAACATCCCGTATCCGACCGCAGGCGGCAACTGCAGGCGACATGTCGCGGCGTCATGTCGCTGCAGTCATGATTCCGAACCCGACCGCAGGCGGCAGCAGCCCGTATTCCAGTCGGTAGATAGAAGATTGAATAACGTGTTATCGCTAGAGCGTTGGCGGCACTACTAGTCTGCGGTCGAGCTACACGTGTCGCCTGTCGCTCGCCACGGAAGGTATTTCATAGAAATTCATAGAAACCAGTCGTGTCGCTGCGACACGTCGCCTGCAGTTGTCTCCTGCGGTCGAGAACGGAATGGTACCTTAAGAGCATTTATCCTAAAACTTGGCAACGTCGCAAATAGCTGTCAAATATTTACCTGTTTTGATTAATTTGGCAATATTACTGCATGGAAATAAGAAATTTGGCTTACTAGCGAACTAGAATATTAATAATGAATTGCAATTATAACACTGAATTTGACGTTGTAACCGTTTTAGGTTTAAAAAAGGCATTTGGAAAGTTTCCAAATACTTTTTTACATCTAAAACTAAATATTTGGTGTTACGATATTAATTATTGCATTCCATAATCAATATTCTAGTTAGCCACATTTCTTATTTCTATACAGTAAATAATGTGAAATTAATCAAAACAGGGAAATATTTGACAACTATTTGCGACGTTGCTCACTTTCAGAATAAACGCTCTTAAGCCTAAGGCCGTTTGTCCACGCCACGTCAACGGGACGTCAAAGATAACGAGCTGACGGCGCCGAAATAGCGATACATATATTTACTAAGGCCGCGTGTCCACCACACGTGCGTCAACGGGACATCACGTTCAGTTCCAATAATCTCGTTTTTCGTTGACGTCCTCTTGACGGTGGACAAACAGTGTTACAGTGTACTGCAATAGACCTACTTACGTAATTTATAACAATAAGTAATAGTCAAAGTGGCGTCGTCCTCATACATTCCTTGTATCAAGGACCTATGGTCCGGCCCAGAGTCGAACAACGGAAAGAATATTTCTAGAAACTTCTCCGCTACTTCCTGCGCTTCTTCTGGGCAGTAGTTCTGTTTGTGATTGGGTAGTTCGCCCTTTCGATTGATTGGTACGCCGTCCTGTAAATAAAGATAGTATTAAATCGGACTTCAAATAATTCCCATTTTGCTTTCCTAAAAATATGAATGAAGACAAATGAATGCGCCACTTTTTGTCAAAATATGAATTAATTGAGGTTTTTTGAAACCTTTTCAATCACAACTTCAACAACGACCTTGAAATCATTTCTGTTTTGGCATCTTAAAAATACTAAAGAGCCAAGTAAGTGCAACCAACAGGGATGTAGCGCTCTTGCATAGAGTTGCCGGTTGCCAGGTCAAGCGTCGAGCACAGTACACTGCGCTCGACGCTTGACGTAGCAACACGTCGTGTCCGGGTTCGCAACAAGTCAATCGTCATCCTGAGGATGCCTCGTTGAGAGGTGAAACACGTGTCGATTTCTTACAGGGTTCTTTATGACTCTTTAAAAACACTTAAGCGGATTAGGTTACTAAATATACGTTGTCTATTGTATTTTTTTGTTAATTATAATTTTCTCACTATGAAAACAGAAAATAGGTAAGCACTTCTACGAAAATAAAAGCTCTATATTAAATCTCATCATCGTGCGTTCGTATTTCCGAAGATAGACGATGATTGCCGAAGCGCATACTTTTCTTATGAAATCTGTAAGTAGGTAGGTTTTAATGTACTCACAATTTCCACAACAGCAGGGAACATCATCTTGATGACTTTGATATAGTGTTGAGGATCAATATAGTCGTGGCACAGCGGGTTTCCTTCCAAGCGTATCGTCTTTAACGGCAGTTGTCTATCGTTGAGCAAAACAGTGATTTTTTCCAGACAATTGTGTGACAGGTCCAGATGCTTCAACTTAGGTATCACATTCACCAAGTCAAAGCCAGTTATGGTTCTGAAAAAAAATAACATCAGTCGGTCGATTCTGTAAAAAGAACAACGTGAAACTTGGGTGAAGTGAGCTGTCACTGTCACAAATCGACCGGCAGGATGCTAGGGATTAACACTATTGACAGCTCACTTCACGCTCACTGCACCTGAGTTTCACGGTGATATTTTTACAGAATCGATCGGCTGGACTGTATTCCCCGAAGGTTTACGCAGAGCTGTACCGCATTTTACTTTTGTCGGGCCAATTCAGTGAGTGTAACGTAGTCAGAAGGCATAATATTATAAGAGTTACGCGATAGAAAGAGAGGCAACTTTTAGGTGAATATAACTGTAGGTAATTAGCGCTGTGCGACCTGAATTGCACAGCGCCACAGCAAGAGTCGCTTTTTATTTAAATGATTTTGAAGAGTGAACATCTGTATTAATCTATGCCTGTAGTACCCCCATTTCGCCAGTTATGTTTAAGTTCCATGTAATGCGAGCCTATTGCCATCAACCGGGCACAAATCCAGACTCCGGGTGGAAGAATATTTCCAAATTACAGATAGCAAAACCCAATAGCACTGACCGACCCGGAATCCCACCCAGGACTTCATGCTCAGTAGTAACGCTTGCGACCGCCAGACCAACTAGGCAGTAGAAATATAAAAATAACAAATTTTCCTATAACTACTAGCTTTTTCCAGCGGCTTTGTCCACGTGGAAATCAGCTGTCCCCTACATTTTGTCAAAGAATATAAAAGTATCGAGCAGTTGATTAATTATTTTTTCCGTCGATTCTAGGTTTGATGCCATAGTTGTTCATAGTGATGAGTACAATACCCACTTTTCAGGTTTTCAGTTATTTCAATAACACCTTATACATTTAACAGGGTCATATTTATGTATTTTTGTTATTTTTTTGTTATGGATTCTTTGGTCCGAAATAAAAGTATATTATTATTATTATATTTAAGTCGCTAGCGAAACTCCGCAGATGGGAATGGGGGGATGTGGATATCTAAAGACGATAAAACAAAAATTCTTCATCTTTCCATGTGGTTAGTGACTTAACCTGGTGACAGAGTTTTAAAGCCACGCATGGGCCTCTGACTTGGCTTCACATGCCGTCGAGAGGTATCTCTCAGGCATGCCGGTTTCCCTTCACCGTTTTTTACGAAGTAAGTTAAGTGATAATTATACAATACGCACATGAATCCGAATTTCCAGTCAGAGGTGCGTGCCTTGGGTTCGAACACGAGACTTGGCAGTCGTGATTCTTTTTATTGGGTTATCAACCGCATTTAGTGTGAATTTCACCAATGAAACTGAACGCGACCAGCACATCTAAACCGAGTTCAAGAGCTGTCAATGTCAATATTCCAAAGAAAACAATGACACTGACAGCCCTTAAACGTGGTTTATGTGCTAATCACGTTCAGTTTTATTGGTCATCATAATTATATTGTGCAAACTTCACAGACGCGATGGGTATCGATATCTAAACACGATAACACAAATAAAAAAACAGATTTTCTCAACTTATACTTCAAGTAACAACACTACAGAGATCGTTGACCCCCCAAAAATATGAACTCTTTTTAATTGTTATTTCATCTAAACAGCCTGTAGAGTTTTGCTAGCTGATATAATTTGACCCTGAAGAAATTGATTATTATCATTACTTCGTAAGGAGAAGGTATGTATGGATCGTATCAAGTGGCGTTCTGTAGCTTCTGCCTAGCCCCATGGGAAGAAGGCGTGACTTTATGTATGAATGTAAGAATTGTTTAGTATTAATATTGGGTTCCCACCTATGGAATTGGCGATTTTTTCTCACAAATAGAGAAGCTCGTCACTTCTATGATTTAAAATATTCATCAATTGCTTGGTATTATATCGAATAATGACCATCATAGACAACTACCAATAGTAAAAAAAACCTTATTACTTATAGTTTTCTAAACATAAAAAATACCTTAACAATGACTCCTCATTTTGTTAGCAGGAATGACCACTATTTGTTTTAATTTAGCCAAAACTTATTTTTGTCGCTTGATCTAAGTGGCATATAACTTTATCTTAGTTTTTAAACATTAGTGCATAAAAGTTTTAAAACATTAGTGTTCATGGTTGTTATATAAATTAAGAAAATGTTAGTATGAAAAATGCAACTTCTTTAAAATTCTCCATACAAAACGCTGAGTTCATAAGTGGGGACCGAATACTTACGTAAGCCTGTTATGCGAGAGATCAAGTTCAACGATCCGGTCCCAGTCGATGGTGTTCTGGATGAGGAGGCACTCGCTCTGGTTGGTCAAACGATTCAGCGGGAAATATATGAAGTGGCTTATATCTGGAGAGTAAGTTCCTTTTTAATAATCAGTAGGAAGACCTAACGACATGTTTTTGACAGATTTTTGTAATGCCTCATCTTTATTCAGGCAGTACGAGGAGCAGTGGGAACTGCTCCTCGCGTTGCCGGCAATAATTCCCTAAGTACTGCCGTACAGTTTATTTTATTTTTATTTAACACTTTAAGCACACAAATGTACACAGGCGGACTTAATGCCATAGGCATTTTCTACCAGTCAACCTTTGGGTGATGCAGAGATAAACAGTGGTAGGTGCAATATCGAAAATTGTGGAATAAATATTTATTTAAATATAAGGATATACATATACCTATTAACCTATATATATAATACTACACAGTTCGCGGCAAAGTTATGACGTGAACTGTGTAGGATCGAGTTTACATTTTCGTCCTGCCCACTTCCCGGCCTACTTCGTATATAAGGGGTATAATAAATTATTCTTAAAATTATAACTAAGAACATACATAAAAAAAAAAAAACATCTAAATAGTGAACCTCGACCTTTTTTTGAAGTCGATTAAAAAAGCATTTTATCTGAAACTAGCTTCTGCGGGCGACTTCATCCGCGTGAACTTTCGACCCCTGACTCACCGCGTCGCAATCCGCCCGCGCTGTTACTTAATTTTTGCTTAGCATTCCTTCTAACTTTTGTTCTTTTGCTCAGCTCCTAAGAGTTGTAGCGTGATGTTACATAGCCTATAGCCTTCCTCAAGAATTTGGCTATCCAATGCGAATAGAATTGTTCAAATCCGACTAGCAGTTCCGGAGATTACATCCTACAATGACCCTCTTCATACAAACAAACAAACAAATTTTACCTCTAATATCAAATAAAGAATAAGAAGAATCACTATAATATTCTTCTTATTCTTTATATGATATTGATGATGATTATTATATTATATCCTTTATTGCATTTTTATACATACTGATTACATTTTTAAATATTTTTATTAAAAAAACATAAAAAATTGTGGCCCATTGGCATCAGGAACAAGGTGCAAACTGGCGGTGGTCAGGGCTCTAGAGAGAGGAACCTCCTCACTATGTGTGCCGTGTCTAAGAGTACTGCTTTCTGAATCAAGCCCTTGACCCAGCCGCGCATTGACAGCCTCTTGAGGTGTTGGTCGAGGCTGTCCGCTATTAGGCCATTAACCGTAACGATTATCAGTACAATGATTGAAGAGTCCACGTCCCACATGTCGACAACCGCGTGTGCTAAGTCAAGATACTTGATTTTTTTTATCTTTCTCAGCTTTCACGAGATTCTCGTCATGAGGGACAGCGATATCAACAATCATTGTACGGCGCTCTCGTCCATCTGTCCCCACAATATCAGGCTTATATTATATTAATAGCTGCCAGCCCCGAGTTCGCACGGGTAGCACTAAGTACTTATCTACAGCGCATCTACCTACCCTACCCTACCTACATACCTAGCTACCTACCCTACCTACATATCTACATACCTAACCACCCTACCTACTTACATCTACCATACCATACCTACCTACCTACCTACCTACAGTACTAATATCGCAATTAAAGAATAGGGGTTGGTGGTAGATGGGTGAAAATGTAGGCTTAAATGTATTTTTTTATGCCGAATCATTTAAAAAAAAATTGGCGTGGGCCACCCTTATCACTTAGGGGTATGTAAAATAGTTTACGTCATATTCTCAGACCTACTGAATTTCATAAGAATCGGTCAAGCCGTTTCGGAGGAGTTTTGTTACAAACACTGTGACACGATAATTTTATATATTAGAATATTAGTATTAAGTACTCGTAGATAGGATCGATAAACACCAGCTTAAATAAATAGTAAAACATAATTTTAGTTTCGAACGTCGGTCTCTTTAGTTTCGTTTGATAACTAGCGCTGGCTTTTGAACACAAATCCGAACGCACCCAGAAATGTTCGTACGTGAATTCGGAGAAATCACTGTACTAACATGTTTAAAAAAAACGTGGTAATTTCCCACAGAGGCAAAGCTTCCACCCATCATTCTTTGTTTTAAAAGTCAGTTCAAAAAGCAGTCAGGCATTCACCACAAATCAACGTGAAAGGAATATAACTTTCGCAATCACATTGTAAACTAAGTATTTATTTAGGCTACATATTTTTTCTTTAGTTTTAAGTTGGCTTGTAAACTGTACATGTACCTAGGCTTACAAATTAAGAAACAAAGAAAAGAAAGAAAGAAATCAATAATCTTAGTTCATGTGGTGTTTACCTTTAAGTAATTGTTACACTGTTCAAAGTTTTTTAAGACGTTATTTTTATCAAGATGTTAGTGTAAACAATTGTTGGTGAACCAAATAAATAAATAATCTACTTTTAATAACATAATTATTATTTAACTCACCATCTTGCAAAGTAAAAGCACTCAAATTCAGCTTCTTCTCCGTATAAGCCATGACGATTCTCTTCCTTAGTACAATTCGGGGTATATAATTTAGTTGTTGGGATAAAACTGGTATACCAACTGTGAGGACCAATTCGACCCCGTCCTTGTGGATATAGAAACCAGTATTGTGAAGTACTATGAGGGCTGAACGACTGCGCAGTACTAAGAACTTGCATTCGTGTTCGGAGAACTGAAATAAAGGAAAAAAAATAACCATTAAATTCTTTTTAGCACGAGGTATACCATAAAAGGACTTGAAAGAAAGAAAATAGTATATTATGCAATTAGTGCATAAAGGACAGATTTAAAGCGAGGATCATTGATCCTGAGCGACGCGAGTAATTCATGGCCCTCGATATAAATCCGTTTTATTCAAGAGTTGCATACTATACTTTATACCATGACTACGAGAAAAAGAAAGATTTAAGGGAAAATAAACATTTAATGAAGAAAAAAGGAAGGTTGAATTAATTAAAATTGGAACAATTACTAAAATTAAAATTAATTTTCTTATTATTGTTATTAGGATGGTGAACTTGTGAAGCGATATTTATTTCCTGTGTATCGAGTATGTTTTCGCAAGGAGGTTGTATAGCATTGAGATGGAGGTCGCATAATATATTGGTGTGTTCTAAATTCAAAGACCAAAATAGTGATTAAAAGTGCTTTTAATTCACTGAAAACAGTGAATAAAATGAGCTTTTTAGAGGGGGAATGGTATACTTAAATAAGTTTATTTGTCACAGAAACACGTGCATACAAAAAGATAATTAACTCGAGTAATATAGTACAATATAAGTGGGCAGTTCCGAACTTCGAGCAGAAGGCTGCTCAATCAATTTTTTTAGGAAGCAAATGGTGACATGAAGCGAGTGTGAGTGAGAAAACATGAGCGAAAGTTCGCAGAGCCTATGTTCAGACCTGCCAAATTATATCGGCCGTATTGTACCAGAAAATAAAACAAAATAGACAATAAACAGACGTGCCCATTCTTAAAAAGAAAAAAAATAGGCATCATCCTGAATGTCTGTGTAATCTTACCTCAGTAAAACAAGGTATAAGACTATATCCTCTGACGCTATCAAGTACGGCGTCCAGCACACGCTCTTTTGTCCAAGTTGACGGGTAACCTTTCACCTGAAACAGTCAATATTTATTTTTCATATCTTATCTCATGACATAACTTACTTACTTAGCTCGTGGGTAAGTAACTAGTGCACGGGTCGATCCGTCAGGTTAAGTTACGCTTGCCGGGGTTGGTCTGCGGATGGGTGACCATCGTTACATACCGAGACTCCTCCGTGCCTCGGAAAGCACGCTAAGCCGTTGGTCCCGGCAGTCATTCATGGATCTTTGACAGTCGTCAGAAGCCCGAAAGTCTGACAACCAGTCTTACTAAGGGTTATCGTATTACCCAGTTACTGGGTTGTTGAGGTCAGATAGGCAGTAGCACCATGTAAAATACTGGTATTCAGCTGAATCCGGTTGCACTGGAAGCCGACCCCAATAAAGTTGGGAAAAGGCTAGGCAGATTGATTGATCTTATAACATAACATCACGGTTGTAATCCCCCTAGGGTAAGGCAGAGGGGTAGTCAAAAAGTCGAAGGACATTTTATTAACTGTTTATTTTCACATTTCAAGAGTTGGAACGTTAAACAGGGTGTTTTGTTTCACTAGTTTTGCAGGTATTACATTTCACGAACGTGTGTCACTCATGCCAAATTTATTTATTTATTTATTTAAGGACAACCAACAAAGCATACACCAAAAATACATGTTAAAATACACATATTATTTTTACATTTTGTAGTGCCTAGCCTTAATTAAAGGCTGCCACGGCATGCATTGAGTATAGGAGTAGGAAATGCAGTTACAAAAGAGTTACAAAAAAAGAAAAAAGGTACAAAACAAAACATTTTTTTTACTCATTTCGATAGATTTAAGTAAATGAAAAAGACAATATAAAATTTTGACTTTTATCGTAATACCCTAAGCAATACAGCCTTGAACTTATGCAAAGAGTAAGACATATCAATATCTACGCTGGGTGAGCGTGGCAGGCGACAAAATTGGATCTGCATTCTGTTCATGGTGGAAAAATGACCCAGATTGGTTTTAAAGCCCTTAGCGCGGAGCAACCGATATCTAGACCCGTTATGTAAGTTATGTCTTACTACAACGACATAAGGGTCACATGACGCGTGCACGTGAATTAGCACTATACTAGTTACTAGCTTCTGCCCGCGACTTTGTTCGCGAGCCTAAACCTTCCTTGAGAATTAAGCTATCCAATGCAAAAAAAATCATTCAAATTCTACTGGTAAAATTCAAATTCAAAATTCATTTATTCAAACTAGGCTGAGGATCAGCACTTTTCGAACGTCAAAATTACATAAGACAGTCCCCCAAAAACGCCAGTAAGTAGTAAGGTTCCGGAGATTACCCCCCTACATACAAACAAATAAACAAAAAAAAAATCCTCTTGATAATATTAGTATTAATAGCCTGTTACTCAGTGATAATTTAGCATTTTTATGGTGAAAGAATTTTTTAAATCGGTCCAATAGTTTTTGAGTTTATTTATTACTAGCTGCGCCCCGCGGTTTCACCTGCATAAGTCTTGATCCCGTGGGAATATCGGGATAAAAGGTATCCTATGTCCTAACCCAGGTCATGGTCTACCCATGTGTCAAATTTCATCCAAACAAACATACAAAAAATCAAATAAAGAAAGAAAAGAAAGAAAAATAAGTTTATTTGTCACAGAAACACGTGCATAAAAAAAAAAAGATTATTAACTCGAGTAGAAAATAAGACAATGAAACAGAATAGATTCAAAACAAAAAAAAAATAAGATCAAAAAAAAAAAAAAATCTTTTCTCTTTATAATATTAGTGTAGATTTATTGAACTACTCACCGTAATTTGAATGTAAACGTTATCTTTTTCATACGCTTCATCCATTTTCTCTTGTTCCCGAAGCATTAAGACCTGAAAAAAGATGAAGAAATATGACGAAAATGTTAATTTATACCTAATTATGAGTATATGTGATGGCCCAGTGGTTAAGGTATCGCCTCTCATGCACGAGGTTGTGAGTTCAAATCAGGGCAAGTACAAATGTTACTTTTTCAATTCATATATACTTTCTGAGTTTATCTTGGATATTACTGACATCGGTGAAGGAAAACATCGTGAGGAAACCTGGACTTATATAGTTAATATAAGTCTGAAATCGCCAACCCGTCTTGAGCAAGCATTGTGATCAATGCTCGTGCCTTATTTGTATGAGAAGAGGCCTTTGCCCTGCAGTGGGACAGTAACAGGCTGGTATTATTATTATTAAACCTAATTATGATATGTTGTTGTTCTGATCAATCAATTATAACAGTCACATGACTTTCCATAGGTACCTACTACACTTTGGAATGGGCAACTAGCTTCATACTTTTGACTGACCGATTCCTAGATAATTCAAAAGTGCCTGTAATGGTTTAATTGAAATAAATGCTTTGAGTTTGAGTTTGACTTAAGATACACCTCTTGATTTAGCCACGTTCATACGAAGTTTAACATTAATAAAAGCTTCAGCATTCGTATCAGGTGAGATATTAAAACATAAAAGCGAGACAACAGGAGCCTCCCTAATGCTACAGTTTCCTACAAAAGCGGTGGTCGCCATATAGCGTCTGCAATTTACCGGCGAATGACGTCAATGAACGTATTTATGAAAGTAAGTTAGAAAGAAAGAAAGAAGAAAGAAAATACGTTTATTTGCGGTACACATGACGCAAAGAAAAAACAAAACACAAAAATAAACAATTTGGGGGAAAATATGCGTCACATCCACGCAAAACGGCCATCGCTCAGCTTAATGCTGCGACCCTATGCGAGACAGGGCCCCAACGCTGGTTTTCAGCGACAGCCACGTTGACGTGATGACGTCAACCAAGTTGGTGTATTTTCCTAGAGAGCGTTTGACACCGTAAAGTCAAGTCTCGCTGCCATCATTTTTATGATAGCCGCCACTGCGGCCGTAATGTAGCCGCCACCGCTTTTCTAGGAAACAGAAGCTTAAGGAGGTTTTAAAAAACCCGTTAGTCCTACTCGCATGTGTTATGGCCGCTAAGGCCAGAGTCCGAGAGAGGCGGTTACTAAAAGGTACACACGCAACGTTTAGTACATCACTAATAACAAAATATGTTGCTATTAAATTTGTCCTCTCTAGGGCGTAACAAGAGGTATTACGCCCTTCTCTGAAAGTTTATTTAAATAAATAAACGGTTCAGTTACGGTTTATATGTATCTATGTATTAGTATGTATTAATTTTCAAGTTATCTATCCCTTATGTTGCACCTGCCATGTTTTGTCTCTGCATCACCCTAAGGTTGACTGGTAGAAAATGCCTCAGGCATTAAGTCCGCCTTTGTACAGTATTTTTTACTTGTGCGTGAAGTTTTAATAAATACATAAATAAATAATATTAAACTATTATATATGTACCTACTTAAATAAAAATATATCAATAATTTTATATTAAGTACATCATTTTTATATTTATTTATAAATAAACTTACAATACAATAAATTTGAAAATAGCATAAAAACACGCCTGAAATCCCTGAAGGATTAGGCAAAGATGTTCCTATAGTACTGTAAGCCCCAAAAAGATGGATACACGTACAAGGAATCATTTTATTGTCTGCAACCATTGTTTCATAACATTGTATCCACCGTACAGGTACAAAACATAGTATACAATTTATTTTACCTAACCCATCTTATACACCCTATGACCAAAACAATGTTCACAGTGATAGTTCCAGATCGAGGTAACAAGGCTGACAACGTCATACGACTTATATCGAAAGACACGTCTTTAGATTCGTTTAATAGAAGAACAAGAATTTTATTTTTGTCCTTTTCATCTCATGCATGACGTCACTGACGTTTCATTTGTTTTTGATTTGAAATACAAATAGGTGAATCAGGAATGTTCATTACGAATGTTTCTTATGCTTTTAAAGGTTGTTGAGAATAAAAACCCTGTCCGTTTGGGGCTGACCGTACACTCACATTGCGCCAGCTATGTTTAAGTTCCATGTTATTACATGATGATTGCCACCAACCGGGCACAAATCCTCCGGGTTGCTACTGAGAAATTGCTAATGGAAAACCCAATAACGCTTTGCCCGACGTGGGAATCGAACCCAGGACCTCATGATCAGCAGCAGCGCTTGCGACTAGACCAATGAGGGATTTAAACCATTACATAATTAATAGAAGGTGAGAGAACGGTTAAACGCATTTTATTTCTATATTTTTTTACATTACCCTAGAATTCCTTGCCGTAGCAGTTCTCCGGAACGTAATATTCCTCCTCCAAGGCCAAAATGGAAGGGATTTCACGATTGTCTCGTCAGTACTCGTCAAAATGTCTTTACGTAAATGGACCGGAGTGTACTTGTCCGGGTTATCTTCTGTTTCGTTCACCACTTCCCTGCAAGTTTGTTTGGAGTTAGAAAGAGATGGCGATATTTTTTCACAACATAAATCGCGACCAATCAGGCTAGTGTATGACGTCATCGAATCACAGTGGACAGTTCGTTGAATCGAATAGTACCCAGGAGGGTCTAACTGGCATACTACTGATTTGAGCAGCTCGGCTAAGTAACTAGATCGTAGATCGATCAGGTCACTCTTGCCGAGGTCGGTCAGGGGATGGGTTACCATCTTTACAGACACCCTCCCCACCTCGGAGAGCACATTAAGCCGTTGGTTCCGGCTGTCATTTGCAGATCTTTGACAGTCGTTACAGTTAGTCGGAAGCCAGAAAGACTGGCAACCAGTCTTACCAAGGAGTATCTTTTTACCAAGTAACTAGGTTGTGGAGGTCAGATAGGCAGTCGCTCCATATAAAATAATGGTAAGCTGCATCCGGTTCGACTGGAAGTTGACCCCAATATGGATATGAAAAGGCCAGACAGATAATGACTAGTAACGTGCAAAAGAAAACATTTAAAAAATCTCAAAGAAAAACTGTAATTAAAAAGTTCAAAACAAGGTCGCTTTTCAAGCATTCTGATGCTGATGCTTTCAACCTTTTATTGTGCTATATTTGCGGAATCGTCACCTAAAAAAATAGTTTCTAGACATTACTTAATGATGTCTAAAATCCGCCATTTTTATTTTATAAAACCTAGCCCTAGACGAGTCGATAGATACGTCATGTATTAAAATACATCCAGCCGTTGGGATGCTTCAAGGGTATAAAGAATCCCATATACAAAGAAAAAAGCGTTTTTTTTTTCTCTACCACGAGATCCAAAATCCTTAGTCATATACCTTATAGGCTGTTCCTTTTTTAAGTTCAAGTTTATAGTGAGCTTAGGTTTCTTCGGCTGAGATACAGGGCCCAGTCTGTGGAAGGCGCTCAAACGTTTTTCACCTGCTTGGTTCTGCTCTGAGGATTCCGAGTCAAGTTCGGGTGGCTCTGAAAAAAAAATGCAAAAGTAGTAAGTAATTTATTTAAATATTTTCTCGTCATAATATAAACAATGCGCCTCTTTGTGAACTCGTGTGAACGAAATAATTCCTATTTTGGGTCACTGTTCTAACCTAACGCGTTTGATCGGGGTACCCTAGCTTATAGTTACAAAAAAATACCACAAAGTTAACAAGAGGCTTATTTATTTAAAAAAGTGTGCATCATTAGAAGACCAAAAAGTTTTCAGAGGATTAGATAAATATTTCCCATTTCTTACTCCCGTATTACTTTATTATCCAATCAGAAAGTTGATACCGGGGCTCACTTCACACAGTTCACCCGTTATTTACCAGGTAGTTTCTATAATTACGGCATACTTTTGAGAAGATATTAAAACCCAAAAATACTCTCAGAAAAAAACTATTAAGTGTATTTCTCAATATATTCTACCAGAAATGTGTGGTCATATTTAATTAATTTTAATTTTCTTACGTTTTTGGCAATTTGCAGATCAGTTACAGGTTGTATCTTGATCTAAATATGATTCGCGACCATATCAAATATGTATTTACAGAATTATAATCATTAATACGTAGAGACGTAGCGTAACTTAGAGAGCTAAGTTAGATTAGAGACTTATTGTTCCATAAGAACAATAAATCTCATAAAGAAAATTTGAATTTCGCGGGCTACCTCTGCGGATCCACAGGGCATGCAGCGGCAGACTGAGGGTGTGGTGGAGCATCAAAAAGAACAATTTTCTCCATGCACTTTTTCACATTAATTAAGGTCGAGAGGGTATTGCAATTTTGTATGGAACAGCTGATTATTAATTTTTTTGCGATTACGATGTTTGTTCCATTGAAAAAGTTGTACCCTTAATATGACCACACATTTCTATTACACGCTGTACAGATAATTTACTACTTACCAGACGCGAGTTTTATTTTTTTGTGAAACTTATCGTTTCACAAAAAAATTAAACTCGCGTCTTCAAGTCGTGGCAGTCAAGAACTCAAGATTCCCCTGTGCCTGAAATTTACTACTTTTAGCACAGATTTTTTTCAACATCTATTGTCTTATCTTGTCTTATCTTTTGTCCGTTCAACAAAATTGACGTCTGACACTTATTGTATGAAAAAATTGCCAAATTTTTTAAATAAGTTCTCACATAATTGGAAAAATCAGTTCACGAAAAAAGCGACCGTAAGATATTCTCCCTTTTTCGTCTTTTACGAAACCACAAGAGATAAAGATATTTTATTTTGCAAATGCGGGTACAAGTCAAGGTGTTACATAATATAAATACAGAAACAGCCATATTTTGCCAATTACAAGGCATGCAAAAGTAAAGAGTTTAGGTACAATATTAAAATACATATTTCCTAATAATCCATAATAATATTCTAATTCATAATCCATTAATAAAAATAATCAGTCAATGATAAAATTAATGTAATGAGATATAACAGTTGTTGCCTAAACCTTTGACCAAAAACACACATTATATCTACACTTACCAGGATTGATCCCCTGTTCCGAATAAATATCGGAAGGCGAATACGGTTGTTCAACGACATCAGCTGGGTTCTCGGTTTGAACAAATATTGGCGATACGGCCGGATTCATGTTATTAGCACCCACGTGCACTGGCGGTGGTGTTTGGACCAATATTGGTGCATTCATCTGGTAGGTATTCATATTAGGATTACTCGGCCATATAGGCGAATCGGCGGTGACTGAAAGAAATTCATATGTATATTTTCATTCTAGTAGCAAATGGGGAAGGAACTCAAAAAAATATGTGTTAAAAAACGAAAATACAAAAACAAAAACATCAACTTCCGAAATTAAAGTTATTTTCTACTTTTTGCGTAAATTTTTTTGGTGGTAATTTTTTTTTCCACTTTTTGGTTGTGGTACCAAAGCCATACAAATTCGTATACCATTACTTGCTAAGTAAACAACCGTGACAGGAACTTATAATAACATCATCAACATACTCAAAGTAGAACACGAATAATTGAAGCTATCTCAAAAACTACCCAAGCAAAGCCGCCCTCGTTCTTTGAATTCGTTTAAAAAGCTGACGTTTTCGCCCAACTCTTTCGCAGTACATATTAAAACCATATAAAAACTTACTTGGTGAACCGCTCGATTCTAATGACTTTTCTTGCTGTAAAAGGAAACTCCTTGGTATTCCTGCTAAAACAGTAATAAAATTAAAACGCCTAAGGCATGCTACACACTTGTTCGGGTCGGCTTTAATCGGCACAGGCGGGGGGCAAAATTGAATGTTATAGCGTGCGGCAGAATATGAATGTTACCATGGCAACCCACAGTGGTTACCCGGCAGCCCGTCTGAGGGCGCCCGCGCAAGCCCCAGTAGGTTCTCATTGGAATTGTCAGTTAGTCTTTGTAAGCTACCCACCAGCGAGCGAACGTGCGAGCGGTTTAACTCGAAAGTTCTGTCAGATTGTAACTGTGTGATGTATGTGATTATAGTGTAATTAATAAGCACCTGCTTTGATTATATGTAGTGTAATTCCTAAGCACCCCTGTGTTTCTGTTACACCCGTTCCCCAGCTATAATGTGCATGTATCAACAAGTGGTGGTGAAATTAGGATGGACGTTTCGTTCCCCGAAAAAAGAAAAAAAAAAAGAAAAAAAGTTGGTTCTAATTATGTCGAACAATAGTCGTTAACGGGGATAGTCTCAGTTCTCAGTCCGTTCGGAACTTTTAACATTAAGATTTTTGTATGCGGCCACTCGCCAGTGGCGCCGTCTGGTGGGCACAAAACCTATAGCCCCCCGTTGCTTGGGGTCCGCTTTGTTGCTAAACAAATACTGGAATTGAATGTGCCGGAACCTAACAAGTGCTTAGCACGCTTAAATGCAAGTTAGTCTCGCGCACTAGGGTTCTGTACCACAAAAACCAACAGAGTTTACCTTCTTATTATTTGCCTTGATACAGGCTATAATTACTTTTAATAACATTCTATGAAAATGACAAGGTATCTCTTTTATTTATTATTAAGTTTTTTTGTTTTTAATACAGCCTTGTGACAGACAGACGGATTAGGCTTAATAATAGAGTGCCAACGATGAGACCCGTTGGCACTCTTTGGTAACAGAACCCTGAAAAGCAATTATAATTTTATTTTGCAAACTGACATACCTTTTCGATATCTATAAACTGAAACAAAAATTACAGTATTTATTTTATATATTTTTTCAATTAAGAACCGTACTCATCGAGAGCATTCGCTTCATTTCTTTTTCAACAACAAATCGCAACGAATGTTCGTTACGTAACAAAAGCTCGCGCAGCGAATGTCTGCAAACCAAATTCTCGAAGTGAATGCTCCCGATGAGTACCGACAATTAAATAAATCAACATTGCTCACATTGAGCTCAGCAGTTATCCGCCAGTTGGAAGGTCGTAACTTTTAGGGTGCGTACACAATTGTGACATTTCAACGGACTTACAATACTCTGTGCAAAGCATAATTGGACGTAGTTAAACAAAAAGGATCCAACCCACACAGAGTTAGTTTTGAGATATTCAAGTTTTAAGATCAGATCGTGTTATGTGATTGTATGACCTGCCATACGGGTTGGTAATGTATGGTCATAATGTCATGATGCGTTGGGATTGTTTTTGTGATATTAAAGTTTTGACTACAAAGAGTGTTTTGGTATACCTACATAACTCATTTTCACCCATAGTGTGGGTTGGATCCTTTCTGCTTAACTACGTCCAATTATCAAGTTGTGGAACAACCAACTCAATGTCATACGTGACAAAGATCCAATTCATTGCAACCAATATTTTTAGGACCATTTATGAACCTTATGTGTTTGACCACCATTATTAAGCTTCGTGCATACACAGCGCGACGCGACACCGGTTATTGTTATACCGTCAAGTTTTCTTAGAAATTGTATTGTTCGTGTCGCGGCGCAGCGTCGCGTCGCGCTTGTCTGTACGAGCTTTTATGAACCTTATATGTAGGCATTACAGTTGTTTTTCCTAAAACTCGTGTTTGTATACCTGTTTGGCAAATAAATTGCAAACGCAGATTAGCGTAGTTAGGTACTTGGAATATAAATTTTTGTTTTTTGTGTAAACTTCACAGGGTATCGATATCTAAACACGATAAAAAAAACTGGTTTTCTCAACTCATACTTCAAGTAACTAGTAGCCCAGAAAAAAAAATCCGAACTTCTTTTTTTTAATCGTGTATAGATATCGATACCCATTACATCTGCGGAGTTTCGCTAGCAAATTTAATTTGACCCTGTATTGTAAAACATTTTAAAAGAGTAACTATAGAGTTTCTTGCCTATTCTTCTCCATACGAAACTGTAAGGGACACCTAGAATCAATTCTATTTTCTTGTCAAAATTGCCTTTTGATGGCCGACTTGAAATAAATGATTTGACTTTGATTATTTTAAAACGATATTGTACGGCAAAACCTGCTTACGGTATGGTTCAACGGGTAGCCTTGGTGAGGGTGACGGTTGAGGTGTTGCAGCTGTCTTGAAGAAGCTACCAGCGCTGACCCTTGGAGTGGGTTCCACTGTGCGCTTCTCCAATATCGGTATGGCTGTGGAAATATTGAAACAACATTTTAAATCCAAACTACATAAACAAATGGCCTATTGGTAATTGTTTTTATAGTGTGCAAGAATTTATTGATAAAAAAGTAACATACAATGGGAAATTTAATTCGTTTGCATCCTCTTAAGGGGTCATTGTACTCATCATTATGAACAACTTTTACTATGGGGCCAACCCTGATATCGCGAAAAAAAAATCACCTGTTCCATACATTTATGTTCGCATAGTCGTTATAATGTAGGGAACGGCTGATTTTTTTTAACCCTAAAAACGTACGAAACGAAACGTACGTGCTGCTAAATAAACGTATTTTCTTTCATTTTTCTTATTTTCTTTCTTTACAAGTATGCGGCAGGCTCGTGTTGTCGGGCCAATTTAGTAAGCGTATAGATAGTGCCGTCCACGAAGATGTCCCGCACTCCGCTCCGCAAAGTACAGTTATCGCGGAGTGGGCCGCGTCTTCGTGGATCGCACTATAAGTAACGTAGTCAGAAGCTATGAGTTACGCGATAGAAAGATGGGCAACTTCTAGGTGAATATAACTGTAGGTAATTAGCGCTGTGCGACCTGAATTGCACTTTATTGTGTGGTAGCAAGAGTGGCTATTTATTTAAATGATTTTGTGGAATGAACCATCTATTTTAATCTGTGGTATTACATCAATTGACAAGTATACTGCTACAAAGATCTCTTGGGGTCTAAATTACATTTTCAGAGGAGCGTCGTTAGTAGACACTTGAGAACGTGGTACAGTTTTTTATGACAAATCAAGATGGCTGCGTTACTCCCGGTTTTGGCCCGCGCCTAAATAAGCTTGCAGCGTTGTAATGAGACAAAGTCCACAAGCGATGAACGTTTCCGTAAGGTGATGCAGTCAGTACAGAAAATCTGTCAACCGTCCCTAATAACATTGACCGCGCCTTTATATCGTAGCAGTAAGGGCGGTTTTCCTAGTGTAAGCTTTCGTACCCACGGCCGATTTATTATCGCGCACTTGATTTTGAACGCACCGCTTAGCGCCGAGAGTTGCAAATCCAAGTGTTTTTTTGACGTGCTGGGATGAACTCAGTTGGATTCTCAATGCTCGGTTCAACACCGAGTTGAAAATCCAGTACGCAGTAAAAACACGATTTTTTACTGTTTTTTTTTTGTGTTTAAATACAAAGGACGAGAATACAGGACTAAGTATTTGGTGTATTTTATTTTCGATTTCATAATTTGTTATTCCACTATATGCTGCACCGGTTGACGTCATCAAGTCAACGCCGGCTGTCACTGAAAACCAGCGCTGGGGCTCTTTCTCGCATAGGCAGCATTATGCTGAGCGATGGGCGTTTTGCGTGGATATGACACATATTTTCCCCAAAATTGTTATTATTGTGTTTTTATTTTTTGCGTCATGTTTACCGCAAATAAACGTATTTTCTTTTCTGTTATGATAAAGCTGGAGAAACAATACTTACTTGATCCTGGAACAACCCCAGCCGATGGTGGAGTTTTAACAATTTGTGGTGAATCTCTCAGTGACACACTTTGATTCGCTATTTGTGGTGCAGCACTAGTCCCTGTAATAAATTATTTTTGTTATAAAACAATGAACAACAGCGTTCACAATTAAATTTTTCAATCTTAAATAACATCGGACTAATAACTTTTATGTCTACTCTTAGCTCATTTTCAATAATTTTAGTCGTTCTGAAATCGACTTACTTTTCACTGACATAAAGTTGGTATTTGCTTACATGGAAATAACGTTGTTATAGAAAAAAGGATTGGAATTACCAAAAATAATAAGTAGTGAATAATTAGATCTTACCAGGAACATTTTCAGCTGCATTCGCGTCTGGTTTTATCCAATTAAGCCGCTGTCTCACCATCTCTTGCTGAAGATTTTTTTTAGTTATCAGAGTAATGCTTGGTTTTTGTAATTTTGGTGCCGCTGTAAATGTAATGTGATTAATTATTCATAAATTGAGCATTCAAAATTCAAGTCTTTTATTCAAACTAGGCTGAGAATCAGCACTTTTCGAACGTCAAAATTACATAAGACAGTCCCCCAAAAATGCCCGCCTTTCACCACTTCCTAGTTTGAATATTAATTGAGACATATCTTTACTTGCTTTTAAGTATTGGTTATCATGCAATTAAAATTTGACAAAAAGTGAGTGTTAGGCGATCGTGAATCAAGTATAGTGCAACTATTACTATCAACTTGACGTGGTCTGCAAATGAATATGGTATGGCCAAAAGCGAATCAGTTTCTGACTACAAACAAAAAGCTTTCACATGAATGTAATATCCAACAACGTATTCTCTTTAACTTATAGTTAGCCATCTGACAACCAGTCTTACCAAGAGGTATCATGTTAACGAGTAACTGAGTCGTGGTGGTCAAATTAGCAGTCACTTCATGTAAAATATGTACTGGTATTAAGCTTTTGATTGTAGATTGGAAGCCGAACTCTAAAAACAAATTTCCACGCAAGCTCCGCCCCCATGTAATCCACCACTCCACTATGTGCTAAACGCTAACACATCAGTAATAAAGTTGAATACCGCGTGCGCTCTTTAGCACGAAACTAAATGGCGTAAGTCTCAATTCTTATTTCGTTTATGACTAAAGTAATAATTGATTTAGAGAAAAAATATCTTGTGGCTGGATAATAAACTATATTTTTTTTACTGTGAATACTCTTTTCAGACATAAAAGCTGAATAATCTTGATTTAATTTCAATAATCTTTAAAAAAAAACGAATAAGAAATTAATCGAACGATAACATTACAATTACCTACGTAACTGTCTTGTACATGGAAAGAAAAAGATCCAATAAATCATATACTAAAGTTCCATTTTGATTGTATGCGTGACTGTTTCAGAATATTAATGCAAATTAACATACAATTTAGGGAGCCTCCTCTTAATGATGATGATGAACCAGTTTTAAAGTGAACTTACTGGGTCCCTGATTGGTCATATCCATATAAGGTGCAGCAGTTGGAGCTACATTGGCTTCTCCGATAACATTTGGTGACCCATCTTGACTTGTTTCTGGGAGTTCAGGTTCCTCAATAATAACTGGAAGAAGTTAGCAATAATGTGATTAAAGAAATAAATGAAATAGCTTCTGCAAAAGGAGATATATGCCATACATTTAACTATATTCTCTTAGTCAGCCCCACCTTGATGACAAAGAGGAGAAGAGGATCTTATTAATTATGGGATCCAACAATACTCACACGCGTATCTGCGTTGAATAATTTTTATTTATCCCTCAGTTACATGTATTGGGAGTGCGAACACAATTTTATTTTTTCGTAATTTCACGACACCCTGGTTTTGTAGTGTACAGAAAACACATTATTTTCAAGTTTCATCTATAAAGCGTAAAAAGTCTCCCAGTAAAATGCCTGTGTGGCATCCGGGCGGACATGACGAAATTAAAAGGGTTCCGTTTTTGACATTTGACTACGGAAACCTAAAAGTATTCCTAGTAACAAAGTACCTTGTAAGTACGTACATTACTATTTAAAAAAAAACATGTATGAACTGCTTACCTGGTTCATTTTTGGTCATCCAATTCGTATTTTGTACACCTTTGTTTTTCTGCCAAATTTTTTGTTGAAATTTTTGCCATTTCTTCTTTTGTTGATTGTTGAATCTGAAATTTTTATTTAATTCTTCTAAAATAAGTTCTATAAAAGGTGACTAAGTAATTATTTTTGTAGGACTGGCAGAGATAGAAAAAAAAAATGTGTTATACAGTTAATTTGTAAAAACCTGAGCCCAAAACTACCCAGCAGTGACTGTCGTTCAATGTGGGTCAATAGATAGAACAGACCCGGGAAGGAGGCGCGACGTGTTCTGCAAGAGGCAGGCCGTAGATTGACAGCCGCGGAGGTTTACGGGGTCCACCTGAACGTCAGGCGGGCTAATACCTGCCGGGCGAGTACAAGAAGGCGTGTCTCCTCCAGTCTCCAAGGCAAAAGTAGTCGGAGGCAACCATTTGATTTTGGTCACTAAGAATCTAACAGACCCAGATGTTAAAACCCTCTTTATGCCTTAAATAACATAGGTATTTAGTATTTTTGACGTCATATAACCTATAACCCGCGGAACATGACGCTTTCGACGATACTCATTTGTGAAAATACGACGAGTAGCTTTCTAGTTATGAGGGAACAGATGAACATGCATATAGCCTGTTAAAATCCATTACCTTTGGCTTTGCTGTAATTGAGTAAAAAATAAACTAAATAACGATTGATAACTTACGGTCTCGGTGTCGTTGAATCGTTACCACTGGTTTGTTGGTTTATATTTGGAGGAGGATTAGATGGATTTCCAGAAACCTGCGCGGTTGGTTGTAGCGTAACCTGAGCGGCAACCGGCGCGGCAGCCTGCATGGTTGCCTGAGCGGCACCTGGCGTGGTAGCTTGAGCGGCACCTGGCGTGGTAGCTTGAGCGGCACCCGGCGTGGTAGCCTGAACGGCACCCGACGTGAAATTTTGAGCAGAAGCTTGCCTGGCAGTTTGCTTGGCATTCTGTGCGGCCAGCATTGCGGCTAGTCTCTTGGCCTTGCTCTTCTTAGGCATTTTTCCAGAACTAGCTTTTACTGTATTTGCAGCTGTATTACCAGCAATTATGCCAGTAAGATTTTTGGGCGGATTTGTATTAGAATCCTGTTTTATACTAGGGATATATGGTGAACTACCATCAACTAAATTTACTATCGTTGGTTTGGGTTTTGCCAAAACAGTTACCACATCACATACTGGTGTTGTTGCTAGTGGAATGGTTTTCAAATTGGGTATTGGTTTATCAAGTTGTAGTGGTTTAAATTTAGTATAATTATATACTATTTTAGGAAGATTCGTATCTGTATAGACTTTCTGTGCCCACAAATGGTTTACAAGTTTCTTTTTCTGTTTGGAGGCATTCACGCCGGTTAAATAACTGCAAGAAAACATAATTTTTAATATTGCTATATTGACCTGTGGTGCTGAGTACTATCCCCACGCTGAGCAGTGTTTACTTATTTAACTGTGGTCGTCCATTAGTTTTTTTATTATTTTATTAGTAACTTTTAACTCCCCCCCCGCTAAGTGGTGCGGTTTAACACTACTCCCCCCCCCCGCCTACCCAAAATTATGTGTGCTTTTGGTACAAAGAATCTTATCTTAAAAAAAATCAGATTACTTATTTTATTTGTTGGCTGGCAATCTGATATCTCACTACACCCCTTCCCCCCCTTTCGAGCCTCACGTGATTAATGGACGATCCCTTATGTAACACACACAAATAATATATAACATAAGTTTAACATGCTGCATGATATTTAGTTTTTAGGGTTCCATACTGAAAGGATGACACCAGGACACTAGCTAGATAGATAAATTAGTTCCTACTATATTTTAGTACAATCAATAAAAAAGTTAAGTAAATTTAGTAATAATAGCAGTATTTCTGGGCAGACTTATCATTAGGAAACCTAACAATAAGCGCCTATCTCAGGAAACTTGACCACCGGTAAAATGGGCCATGTGTTTAAATGAAAGGTTCTTGTACTAGGAGTTCCGAGTAGGAGTATCGCAAGAGATTGTTAACATTAACATTAAGGTATTAATATTCAAATCCCTCAAAGTTTCAAGTTTCTACTAATATAACCTGATTCTCAAGAGCTATATTTATTTTCACATTATCCTACAGACAAGCTATTGTTAATGGCCTGAATCCCAGCGGTGGCAAAGTCATAGGTTGATTGTGAATGGTACAAAACATTTATCCAGAAATTGAGGAGACATGTGTGTACACAATATCATCCTGTTTCTTTTTTGGAACTAGAACTAATTTCAAAATACTTTACAAATAAGAATTAATTAACACACAATGCTCATGCCCGTAGAAATATTTTATTGGTTTGGGCTGTTTTTCATGAAGTTTGCCATTAGTTGAGCTGACTTTCTTTGTTTATCTGCTAATAAATATGATTTAGAAAAATTATATGGCTAATGTAGGAAGGCAAGCGCTTATTAACTATTACTTATCTTGTTTCTAAATCACTAACTAAAAATGTGGTTATATTATTAACTACAATCATGTAAATTTTACATTAGGAATTTTGTAAAGATGATGAGTGCTAAACTACCAGAAAACCCTGTGGAAACCATGTGGAAGCTTTAAAATAAAAAGTATTTTAATTTGTAATGAGAAAATAGCTCTTGACTCCTCTGTTTATGCTAGTCCTACGATGATTTCAGTTTGATTATAGAACAAATATATACTCACGATTGAGCCATGCCACTCTTATTGTAATACTTACTTACTTGTATAAAAAATAAAGAATTATCGGCCTAATTTAACGTTTGTTTTCTCATCAGAGATCTCAAGTTTGTTCTCTCTCATCAACACAAAGTTGTTTAAGCAAAAACGATCCAGTGTTTACATTGAATCTGTATAACATCAGCGTAACAGTAAAAGACACAAACATACAATATTTCTGTCAGGAGAGAGCGAGATAGCTAAAGTTTTGATGCTTAGAATTCTGTAATCGCATTCAGTAATATATTGACATTGACAGTGACATTATGTGACAAGTTTTTTGTATTATTTATTGGCCTATTTAGACTGGCAAAGGTCAATAAGCCATAAAGTCTTATATAATAAAATCACTTTCCAGTGGCGATGGCGGTGTTAGTGTGCGTTCTGAGTGACGGCCCCCCCGCGTTAGCCCGCGTATGGCGGATTGCGGAGCGGATTTACAGCGCGATACCTATCCTTAGTGCGCCCGCTCGCACTCCGGACAAGTTCAAACTTGTCGAACATTTGTTATGCGCCGTTCCTTCCGCCTGTGCGCGGTGCGCCGTCACTCAGGGGGCCTACTCCCTAAGCGAAATCCGTAGTTTCGACCGTCGTTACGGGTGCTTCGTTCTCCGTCTCACTTACAGACACCGTAACTGAGTAGGAGAGCGAAGCGCCCGTAACGACGGCGAAAACTACGGATTAGCGAAATCCGTAGTTTTCGCGGTCGTTACGGGCGCTTCGCTCTCCTACTCAGTTCCGGAACTACGGATTTCGCTAAAGGAGTAGGCCCCCAGGACGCACACTTAGGCATCGGCGACGTCGGCGACCACCAACGGCCTCGCGGCTGAGGGGGTCTCGCAAGTTGTTAAAAGTTTAGTTATTTGTACCTATTTATTTACCCTGACCTCCGGTCCTGGGGGATACCAAATCTCGAGAATTATTTTATCCCAAACAATGAGAAAATATGTTCAGTAACAAAGAGGCAGTTTGTAGTTTCGAGCCCCCTACGTATGCAAAATATAAACGAAGTAATTACCTACCTACCTATGCTAAAATTTTCCATCGTACATTTTCTTCTTTTTCAAACTTTTCTGCATAGGTCGACAAAATAACTGCTATTTCTGATGTTCAAATGAAAATGTTACAAAACTTACTGAGACAGGGTGCTAAAATTCTTCTCTTACATCCTATTTCCCAAACTTTTCTACACTTACGTGGTGTTAGATACGGCATACCTACCTAATCTTGAAAATATTCCGTGAGGCTAAAAGCCGAAAAGTTCGGTGATTGTTTTAATTTGTGTTTGCTTTTAAAAATGTTGCCACCATTTGATTAGCAATAAAACTCATACCTACTCATACATTAGTGTATAATTTAGATCATTCAAATTAACGTCTTTCGAATACGAAATGAAAGAGGCCTCACAAAGCTGATGTCGCCGACGTCCACGTTTGGTCTAGAAACGCCAATATTTCCTATTGGGGTGCGGTTGACTCATCAAAACGAATAACTACTTCTTTCTCTACATCCTACTAATATTATAAAAGGACGTTGAAGTTTGGATGTTTGATACTCAATCACGCAAAAACGGCAGAACGGAATTGGATGAAAAGAAAGAAAATACGTTTATTCGCGGTACCTACACATGAAGCAAAGAAAGAACAAAACACGGAAATAAACAATTTGATAGTTTATAACCTGGATTAACACATAGGATACTTTTTATCCCGATAGTACGTTCCCGTGGGATAATTTCTGACCTCCTGGCGGGCGAAGTCGCGGGCGAAAGTTAGTTCTTAATAATGTTCGAGCAATTTCACATGAAAAGCCTCTAGACCCGTTCCAAAGCGAGAACCGAATACAGTTGGTACGGTCGGTTGACACATACACCTTATATTAGCATCTTATTCATTTTTGTTTAGGTACGTCGATGCTCAGTACACCGACTCAATTTCCCTAGCGTTTTCCCAACTATATTGGGGTCGGGGTCCAGTCTCACCGGATGCAGCTGAATACCAGCTGATAACCAGTATTTTACATGGAGCAACTGCCTATCTGACCTCCACAACTCAGTAACTGGGTAATACGATACCCCTTGGTAAGACTGGTTGTCAGACTTTCGGGCTTCTGACGACCAGTAACGACTGTCAAAGATCCACGAATGACAGCCGGGACCAACGGCTTAACGTGCTTTCCGGGGGTCTCATTATGTAATGGATGGTCACCCATCTACGAACCGACCGCGGCAAGCGTAGCTTAACCTTCTATCGGACCTTACATCTGATAGGTATTATTTACCCACGAGCCTCTATTTTCCAATAGGTACTTCAACGTTATTATTATTCGTTTTCTATCAAAGCATATTAAAAACGAAGAGCTTCCACGATAAAAGCGTACACCTACACAGGTATTGTTATCTAATTTCATTTAATAACAAGATTTATTCTAGCAATATGGCACACGTAAGTACGTCAAGCAATATCATAGCCCATGCACCCGGCCTGAACGTTACAAAATGCAATATTGCTCGTTAAACCCACTTGACCTGCAGGTCCCGTACACACAGGGTGTTTCATTACTCCAACCTCTGTTATGAACGACGACTTGGAAAAATGTTGAGTTAAAAAAAAACAAAATTGTTGAGCAGCGCAGATTAATTTTCCGTTTTTGGGTTCCGTACCCAGAGGGTGTGAACGGTACCCTATTAATTTCTCAGTAGCAGCCCGGAGTTTTGAAGTTGCCGGTGTGATATCTCCGTGCTTCGGAAAGCACGAGAGTGCACCTGCGCCTGCGCACACACTCGTGTCCGCTGAGATTGACTGCCATGGCCGAAATTCAACCTGGAGGACTATTAAGTACTAAGCCTAACACAGTGCCCTCGACGCCGTCTATCTGTCTGTCTGTGTGGCTGGCTAGCCATCTACCTGTCACACACAGCTGCAACTTTTTAATCGTTATAGGTAAAACCATAGGATACCAACGTGTCTACTGTGGCAAACAATAAAAAATGTTCTTAATAATAATAATTTTCATGGTAGAGATCTTCCAATTTAAAACTATTCGCCCCTCCACTGCTTGTTGCATACGCATTCCAAATGTTTTTATATAAATTTTAGTGGAGGGACCTGCAGTTTTAAATTAGACGACCGGATTGCATAACATACGAACACCACGAACAGTAGCAATGGGTTTCATTTTGACAGTTCGACAACATTCATTGCGTTATTTACGTAAATAACGCAATGAATGTTGTCAAACTGTCACTGTGACTGTGTGTTATTGAGCAGACAAATTTTTCGAACATTTAAAGCAATGGATTAGCAATATCCTTCGAAATGATTCTGATTGTGATTGAGAGTCTGTTACTCAATTAGGGTGCAGAATCTTAGTGCGCGAGTGCAACTCTCACTTGACCGGTTTTATATATTGTTTTTAATTAGTGGGAATAGGTTTCAGATTGGTTACGGTTGAAGGTTTATGGTTGTTTTAGCTTTGATTTGAGCAAAGATTGTTTGATGGGCATGGAAAGATGTAAGATTTCTTTAATGGCGAAGAATTTAACTCATTACGGATTTTAATCTTATAATTTTTTCTCTCTGGTCTTTAATCTTTTTGGCAACGCTATAGCTATAGTCTTTCCGGTTTTTAATTATCCCCTGACTAGAAGAAAGCATATTTCTGGTAGATTAGCTGGATATTTCCTTAAATATTATAAGAATAAGACGAGCTAATGAGATGGTAAGTTTGAATCAGAATTCATCCGCAGGATAACGAAGGTGACCGACATAGCCCGAAGAATTGCGAAGCTTAAGTGGCAATGGGCAGGGCACGTTGCTCGCAGAACAGATGCTCGATGGGACCAAAAGGTTCTGCCCGCGTAGTATGACCACCGACGGAAGAATATACAAAATGACAGATAAACAATCACAATCTGTCATTTTGTCTATTCTTTCGTAGACAAAACCCGTTTCTACGGTGGTGATACTACGCGTGCTGGAGTGGCAACCGCGTATCGCAAGCGAAAGCATTGGAAGGCCTCCCACAAGGTGGACCGATGATTTTGTGAAAGCCGCAGGAATCCGCTGGATGCGGGACGCACAGTACCGGTCGAAGTAGCGGTGCTTGGGGGAGGCCTATGTCCAGCAGTGGACGTCTTTCGGCTAAAATGATGATGATGAGAACCATCTCATCATCATCATTTCAGCCGTAATACATCCCAAACTTACCAAAGTTTGCCAATTAAACGTTAGGTACCTACCACTGTCTCGCGTCCTTAGAGTAGTTTGCATTTCGAATAATCTTTGAAGCCCTCACAAACTCACAATAATATAATAATAGGACAAGAAGAGATTCAATTCAGAAACGACAGCGTTTATTTGACCTCAGAACAGAATTGGAAAGATAAATTCTGAAAACAAACTAACCGACCACCCTGTATAAACCTGACCTCTGCAAAGGTCGTGATCAAATACGTTTACATTTATTAGCTCTCATCGAAATCATCGCGGTAATAATTAGACAATTTGTTAACAATTCAAAATTATAACATGTCGGGTCCAGTCGTAGCCAACGCGTGATTATAACCGGACTTTATCGCACTGAGGACATTTTTCCTTATTTATATATAAATTCAAATAGCTTTAACATTTTTGCATACTTATTGTCTAAGTGCTAACAGTGTCGTTAAATTATGAAATTGTGTAGTGCTGTTTGGTGGTGATAACTAAGCGTTTGCTTTCCAAATTAATAATGTTATATAGAATTGAGCATGTACTTATCTGTCATTATCAGGTATTAATTAATCATTGTACCTATGAACATTTATTTAGGAAATAGACTTTCAGTGTAATTAGTGATGTGTATGTTTCATGATTAGCAAATTATAATTGTGGGATAGTTTTTTAAATGTAGAGAATTGATTAACGGCAAATACTAATTAGAGTTTAGAGTGTTGATTGTTGACCACTAATTATCCCTGATATTATCAATTAATATTATTACGAGAGATAATTAGAGTAGGTATAAATAGGCAGGTATTTTTTTTAAGTTACGCTTGTTGGAGATATGAAGTAGGAGCTCGTGGCTGCGGCTGTTATTATTTAATAACAGCCGCACGGGTCGATCCATCAGGTTAAGCTAGGCTTGCCGGGGTTGAACCGTGGATGGGTGACCATCTTGACATAACGAGACTCCTCCGTACCTTGTAAAGCACGTTAAGCCATTGGTCCCGGCTGTCATTCGTGGATCTTTGACAGTCGTTACGGGTCGTCAGAAGCCCGAAAGTCGGACAACCAGTCTTACCAAGGGGTATTGTGTTACTCAGATACCGGGTTGTAGAGGGCAGATAGGCAGTCGCTCCATGTAAAATACTGGTACTCAGCTGCATCCGGTTAGACTGAAAGCCAAAAGCCAACCCCAAAATAGTTGGGAAAAGGCTAGGCAAATTGATTGCTTGGTGGAGATTCGTGTACTCTTCTTCGATTAATTAAAATAAATTTAAGGAAAATAAATGTACGGACCTACATATTTTTGTTTCTATAGTAAAAATGTCAGACAGACACTGACATGTACCCAGCTATTCTCTGTGTTTCTATACTCAAAGTCCCATTATCTACTGGTATATCTGCCTTTATAAGGAACCCAGGATATTTCCCATTTGAGGGATTTTTGCCACACTGTGCGACGACAAAGACAGGGTTATGACTGGCGCCTGGCCAATTTTCGATCTTATTGCATAGGCAATAATGTTGAAAATTAGTCAGGCCTACCTAGTTATGTTTTTGCTATATCTTTTTGAGGCAGTCTTGTTCAGTGTCTATGCTAACAGAATTGTTGTGAAGCCACTAACATGAATCATTGCCCTCGCAACGATTCCTTTGTATATATGTCATGGCATAATTATACATATAGTCAACCGTACGTCTATGGTAATAGTTTGACTTGGACGTCGTCACCTTTATCACAGTATAATAAAGTAACAGTATTATATCTCGGCAGTGACCTTGAAATAATTACCTGCGAGCGCTCGGTAGATCGCACTCGATACTGTTGCGTACTGATATTCACTAAGATTTCGAAGCGCGTCGTTTCGGCCGTTTTACTTATTTATACAGGTTCCTTTATTGTCCGTAGTGCAGTAAGTATATATGTATAAAAGGTCGTTTGTTTACGTCCATGGTAATAGTTTGACTTGGACGTCGTCGCCTTTATCACAGTATAATAAAGTAACAGTAATATATCTCGGCAGTGACCTTAAAATAATTATCTGCGAGCGTTCGGTAGATCGCACTCGATACTGTTGCGTACTGATATTCACTAAGATTTCGAAGCGCGTCGTTTCGGCTGTTTTTACTTATTTATACAGATTTCTTTATTGTCCGTAGTGCAGTAAGTATATATGTATAAAAGGTCGTTTGTTTACGTCCATGGTAATAGTTTGACTTGGACGTCGTCGCCTTTAACACAGTATAATAAAGTAACAGTATTATATCTCGGCAGTGACCTTGAAATAATTACCTGCGAGCGCTCGGTAGATCGGACTCGATACTGTTGCGTACTGATATTCACTAAAATTTCGAAGCGCGTCGTTTCGGCTGTTTTTATTTATTTATACAGGTTCCTTTTGGATGTGACGAATATTTTCCCCCAAATGGTTTATTTTTGTGTTTTGTTCTTTCTTTGCGTCATGTTTACCGCAAATAAACATATTTTCTTTCTTTCTTTTTTTTCTTTATTGGCCGTATCTATGTATAAGGTCGTTTGTTCACACAACTTCTTCTTGCCGTGAAAACCTACGGTTTATTAGCCGTGTCTACGGCACGGTCGTCAGTGTTGTATGACTTGTATGGATAACTATGGAAGCTTTTTGACCTACACGTTTTTTCTACGGCGCTGTTTATAAGCCGTACCTTATAGAACCCTTGCCGTGTACTTAGAGTAATTTTCGTAGTTCAAGTGTGACGTACATTTGTCAGTTACATACCGGGCAGCATGGAGTTTGTTACTCTCTTTGCCAAATTCCTTGAGGAACACAAGAATATTTAATTCATTTTGATTTGAACTGCCGGTCGATTCTGTAAAAATATCACCGTGATACTTAGGTGAAGTGAGCTGTCAATAGTGTTAACCCCTAGCATCCTGCCGCTCGATCACGTCACTTTCACGCTCACTTAACCTAAGTTTCACGTTGATCTTTTTACAGAATCGACCGATTGTTCTTAGTAGGTATAAGCTATTGTTTTCCCGACTGACAGTAATTCCACCCATTTCCGGACATAGGCCTCTGTTGCTACGTCATCTAGTCCTGACTCATTGATTGGTGTTCATTGGGTCCTTGAACCTTTTATTGGAGATATTACCTACCTACTTAATTGATGAAGGAATGTACCTACTTAGGTACTAAGTATTGTTATTGTATCTAATCTTTACTTCTTCTTGTTAAAAGTGTTCAAACAGGATTTCTGATGGTAGATCTTTGCGATTTTACTAATAAACTAGGTATTGGAATAGTCCAGTCCATAAATAAAATTCTCTTAAAAGTAATCTGCGTTCGCCATTTAGTTTCCAAAAATGTAAACAAATAATTATGTCCTTTTGCAAAAATAATTTTATAACCTACAAAGTTCAGTTTGCACTAGGTTCCTATAAGTTCTACAAACATTTTTATGGCTTTTTCAATAGTAGGTAAGTAGGTAATAGGCATTCTAAAAATCAACAGACGTTCGCAATTTATTTGCCAAACATGTAAACAAACCCGAGTTTTAGGAAAAACAACGTAATGCCTAAAGATAAGGTTCGGTTAGCGCTACAACTTCATATTTTTTTATGACTCAGTCTAAAATCAACTTTATTTACTTTACCTAAGTTTCATGTTGATATTTTTACAGAATCGACCGACAGGTATAGGTAATACATGCACTGCGCACAGGTGCCCCATCAGGTGGCCTGAGTATTGTTGCTAGGAAGACTGATTTACTAGCAACAATACTCAGGAGACTGCTGTCGCTGTCTCGCATCCGACGCAGTAGAGACGCGGATGTTTTACGCATGCTCGCAAAGTCATTCTGTACGCGTTGTCTGTTGCGAAAATCCCTTAAGAGGGCGCCTAAAGGTCCACTAGCGCCACTCTTTAAAAAAAATATTATCTCGTGACTGAGAAGGAATTATGAATAACGGCTAGTAAGGACCCTCGGTAAGTGTGTCTAGAATTTTATAATACCTTTTATAAAGCTTTATATTGAGACACGAAGCAACAAAATACGATCTAAAGAAAAGCGGCCACATTCCTCTAGATCGTATTTTGTTGCTCCGTGTCTAAAAAGAGTGGCGCTAGTGGACCTTTAGGCGCCCTCTTAAGGGGTCTGTCAATGACATGGCTAGTTTTGTTGCTAGTTTGTTATGTTTACAAACCAATATATGATTTGATTCTATTTATTATAGTTACAAAATTGCTCTATTTAAAATGTCAAAGCCAGAAATTAGAAAGCGTAGCGGGATTGTGTAAATTGATTTTAAACAAAAGGTGTTTATGACACGGTCTCATGGATAAACGAGAATGATTTTACACACCGTCATTATGTGAAGAGTTCGGAGTGAAGAGTGACTCACTAAAGCTAAGGTCACACCGCGAGCTAAGCTAATTTAGTTTAGCATAATTCATTAAACCCTATTTTGTAAAACAAGGTTTATCTTTAGACAGGTATGAACCATCGTTATGGCTGAGTTGAGTTGTTGGCCCAATGCCGATCGGGATCGGGATTGGGAACTCAGACCAAATAAAAAACCAAGACAGAGCGCTGTCGCAGAGTGAAGTGAAGCCGGTTTCGTAAACATGTGTGCACTTTGTGTGGTGTAGTTTGATTGTAGTGTCATTGTAATTTAAAAGGTTATAAATGTGTGCGTGTGAGCGTGTATACACAGAGCGGCGGTGTAGTTTTGGCATGCTCCACTGTATTATTCGCAGATTGGGAATAATACTTAAGTAAAGTAAAGTAAACATTTATTTGCATAGATTGCAGGTACAGTAAATAAGATGTGACTTACCTATAATAATTTTGGGGCGTAAGCTAGCTTAAAAGGCCAGGGCCACTTTAGTGAGGGAAAGAGATGAAGCTCTATACGACGTATAGCTCCATCTCTTTCCCCCACTGAAGTAAGATTAAAATAATATTGCTTTAGAGGAGGTTGTAGGCTATTCAATATTGTAAGTGAATAAAGCCAAAGGAATTTAGATTAGCTCGCGATGTGACCTAAATTTGCTTAGGTCACGGCGTAGCCTAATTTAGCTTAGTTCGCGGTGTAGCCGTATTTAGCTCAGCACCCTAATTGTATAACACACGATCAGTCACAATCTGTTTCATTTTAACAATTCAACACCATTCTTTGCGATAATTACGTTGTTGAGCAGACTTTTGAACATATGAAGCAATGGATTAGTAATATCCTTCAAAATTATTCACATTGTGATTGATCGTGTGTTACGCAATTAGAGTGCTGCTCGCGGTGTAGCCTTATTTAGCTCAGCTCGCGGTGTAGCCTTATTTAGCTTAGGTCGCGGTGTAGCCTGTGCTTTAAGATATTATGAACTCGTTGCAACCAGGGTCAAGGGCTTTGCAATCAATTATAGATTATCATGTGCAATGCAGTATTAATAATTAAATAACTTTAGTAGGTATGTTGAAAAATAATTTAATCAAAGCACTCAATTTGTAAGTGGCAGTACAAATTGGCATCCACAGGTACATTTTCTGATCCATTTGTTGTTCCCACTTTTGGAATATAACATAGGGAAACGAGCGTTTGCACTGGCGAAACATTCACATAAAAACATGTTGATATCTCTGTTTACTGTCAACGTTTCGGCTCACGTTCGCATTGTCACACAACTTGTTGACGCGAAATATGTTTGACGTTTCATGTCACTTGACATGTTTAACAGACAAATTGTTTCTGCATGAATCTTGCAACATGTTGTTACATGTTTCGATGTTTGGAAAACATTTAACTTGAGATCTGTCTTGAAACTTACTCATGTTGCGTGCAGTGCGAACGCAAATTGAACAAAACAAGTTATGAGATTTGTTTCGTGTGACAAGTTTCGGAACATCTACCACACGTTGAATGTTTTCTGGTGCAAATGCATAGTTAGAGCTCATAAGTTGACAACGTGCAATTCGAGTTTTTTCTATCTCTACAGTCGCATGTACTTATCTAAGATCTTTGTCAGACTTTACGAGTATCTTCGTGGACATTAAAATTCGATAGGTAACTCTTGCTAAGCAGTAAAGTCGAGAGGTATCACGAAAAAACTAAAGTGTCGTGATGATCGAAATGATACACTTTTTTCAGTCTAGCTCTCATTCGCCAAGTGTAATAAATAAACATTTATTTTACGTCCACAAAGGCGCCTTAAAAATAACAAGATTACAATATCTGATAAATCCTTTGTGGGATACTGGTATCTGCACTAGGAAAACCTGTCACACAGATTACCAGGCCCCAGTGTGCAGAGTACCTATAACGTGAGATAAGAACATGGTACCAAAAAAAAAAAAAAAATTTACGTGCATAGATAACTACGAGAATAATCGCTCGGTAAATCACTAACGCGACCACAGAATACTCGTAGATAGTACTTACCTACTCCTAGAACAACACAGTTATGTATCTAATGAGGACTAGATATACGGTAGTATACAGGGTCAAACTAAATTAATTAGCGAAACGCCGCAGACGTGATGGATATCGAAATCTAAACAAGATAAATAAAAAAAATTATGATTTTTTGTGTGGTCATCTACCGCAGTTGGTTTATTTACGTGAAATATAATATAATTAATAAAATATATAATTTAAAAAAAACATATTTTTTGTGTAAACCTCACGGACGTAATACCTAAAACCGATAAAAAAAAAGAAAACAGATTTTCTCAACTCATACTGAAAATAACAATACTATCACAGCTGTCGTTGATCCCAAAAAAAACTACAAATCAGTTTTATTTCTACTTTATCGTGTTTAAGTATTGGTCGTTTCGTCAGTCGTTACGGGTCGTCAGAAGCCCGAAATTCTGACAACCAGTCTTAGGAAGGGGTATTGTGTTACCCAGTAACTGGATTGTGGAGGTCAGGCAGGCAGCTCCATGTAAAATACTGGTATTCAGCTGCATCCGGTTAGACTGGAAGCCGACCCCAACATAGTTGGGAAAAGACGAGGCAGATTGATTTTGTGTTAAAATTTTAATACCCAGCACGTCAGTTTCGCTAGCTAATTTAATAAGACCCTGTAGAACTGTAAAAAGCATCGACTTTTATCTAAATCGTTTCAATTACTTACCTACGTTTCTCGATCACAAGATTAAAATAAATACCTAATTATTTAACTACCTACAGTCAACAAACTTCACCTAATACATCGTCCTTATCCCACACTGCAATTGGCAGCAAGACGAAAAGAGACAACGATATGTCACTATTCGTTTACTTGTTTCCAATAGATTTCTTTGTTGGTAATACTTTAGAAATTGATCCAGACAATAGTAAAGTTCCATGATCAATATAGGGCCATGGGAAACGCAACACAATGTGTTTTCCCATAAATGTAAGGTACCTACACTGGAGGCTACTCAGTCGTTTCGTATTGAGGAAGCGGTTAGCTGCTCGTGCGCAGAAAAAGTATAAAAACTTCGGTGGCAAACTCAAGGCGTCATGGCGAAAACGCTGATAATATGGTAATTCAATTTTAATTTTTAGTTTTATAATTTAAATACTTTCTTTAATTTATTTATAACTTCTTATTTTTAAATTGCATGTTCAGTAGCTTTATATTGCAAGTGATTTCAGAACTTGTTTGGCAGAAAAGTATGCGTTATGTTTGTCTCTTTCACACATTGTCCTTGGCAGGGTAAGTAGAGTTCCGGTTGTGTAACTAGGTGATATAGGTAATTATGTAGAGAGACGCGCAACCAAAACATAAAGGCAGCAGGAACAGGAACGACGCGACGCGACACCGACGGCGCGACGCGACACCGACGGCGCAACGCGACTTTGGTGGAACAATTTCTATAAAAACTTCACGGACATTTTTCTATCGGTGTCGCGTCGCGACTGTCTGCTTAGACAGTAGTTCTGAGCTGGTTGCTAAGTAAGTAGCTTTTTTTGTGTTCGATTGTTCTATCACTTAGTTAGTACGAGTTCTCACAGTGTCGTAACGATTTTTTTAACGTTGGATAACAGACGCATCTTCCTATCAACTGGGTCATGAACCCTGACGACAGGAAGAAATAAAACTAAGTCACTGTAAATTATCGCGGACGACATTTAATCGTGCCGGTAAAATCTCGATTTAGATATAACCACGAAACTTTGGGGTGTTTTATCGCGAATACGTAGTCACGAACTCACGAGTTCAGCCGATCTATTCTGTAAAAATCTCACCGTGAAAACTTAGGAGAAGTGAGCTGTCAAAAGTGTCAATCATTCGTGTCATAAAGCCCACCACAGACGTAACTATATTAAATATTTGTATAAATCATAGCTGGCATATTTCGATAAATATTTTCCATAGTAATCTTTGAGCGACCTCAGGCGGAGCTATATTATATTTCTATTACGTCATCAAAATAATAGATATAGCAAATTTTAAGGTATACCTATATTAAACCGCAGATCAAATGAGGACAAAATATATATATTATAGTATAGATATCGTGTGGGGTGGCTTGCTATAATATAATATACAGGGTGGATTTTTGCTTTAATCGTTGTAGCTACAGAAAACGGTCTTAAGAGACTGTGCTTAACTTTTTGAGCCATTTTGATCTGCATTACTTAACAGATTTTAAAAACAAAAAAAGTCAGCAAGAAAATAGGCAGTTTTCCTAAAAACTTTATTTGATGCCAATCGATCTTGTTGGTAATGTTGGGAATGTCTCAAAAAGTTAACGACAGTCTCCTAAGACTGTTTTCCTGTAGCTACATCGGTTAAGGTAGCTCAAAAATCCACCAGTATATATATATACAGGTTGGCAGAGACATCGACGCGAATACTGATATCATGGATTCAGTACATGATTCTGAACCTACATGTGAAGAAATTTTTCGTCGGTTATTGAAAAAAAAAATCTGCTGTTTCATAGAAAAGTGCAATACCTACGCGGTCAAAGTGTATGGAACAGCTGATTTTTAAATAAATAACCGACGTAAAATTTCAACGTAAGGGATTACGTTTAAATTTTTCGTCGGTTTGAAAATGTAAATTTATGTTATCGTGGACGGACATCTATAACCGTCTTCTTAAAACATATTTCGATATTGAAAAAAAAAAAAACATGCGTAAAATAACGCACGTTTTTTTTGGCACGTATTTCCACACATTTAATGGACGTGGACGTCCAGGATAATAATGTCACGTTAGAAATTATAAAAGCGCACAATAGGTAGGTACGGGAATACAAGTTTATAGATAGAAGAATATTCAATTACTAAAGATTCCTACTACATAATAATTAGGTATCCCACGCGTGTAGAGTAAAAACTTGTTTGAGATTCCTACTGTTAATGATACTTATTATATATTGTTACAAAAAATAAACACGATAGCAAGTACTAGATTATCTGCATTATCTATATGCATACGTACATAAAAACAAATCAAATTGAAGTGTCTGTATGTAGTGTCAAGATAACAGCTTTTTACTATATGTATATTATGAAAGTTTAAACGGTACCTAGGGTACTTAAAAACAAACATTTAAAAAAGAAATTGTCTGCCAGTTTGTTTCGGCTAATTTCCGAAACCTCTGGACCGATTTTGACGGGATTCCACCAGCAAAGTATCCGGAGCACCCAGTACTCTACGTCGAGAAATCCATCCACGTTCCCAAAATGTACGTTTCCTTCTTTCCTTCTGTTTCTTCTCTCTTTGTTTCCCAAGCAACTCTTGAGTAAATGAACAAGTGGCATGCGATTTTTGTCGACCGGTGTAATTGGGGTGGCGATTCGATTTTTATAAGAATTGCGACTGGTGACTTGCCGCACGGCTAAAATCAACCCGTGTAAACCGCCCATAAGGCAGGTTTATACGAGCTCAGTAGATCATGTGACAGTACAGAAGTCAGTCCAGCGCTGATTTGCAACTGAGCAGTGTCAACACGAGTAGACATTAGTAACAACCCAGTCCAGTACTGACTTCGTGCCCTCAAGTCAATCCAGTTAACTAACCTACCTTGTTGTGTTTTCGGGCCCAGTAGGTTCCCCCGCCTACCTTACTGACTTACTGCTGATCTCGTCTACATGAACCCACTGACTGGAAAGTCACTAGGTCCAGTCACTGAAACTGGTAGGCAAAAAACTTTTAACTCTTTAAATAATGAATTGTTACAACGCACGTTAATAAGCCTACAATTAATGTTGAGTGGAATTGTCTTAATTTATTCTCTTTTGAAAAAAATTTGCAAAGAGCACTCTCATTATTACAAAAAACTCATGTTAATTATAATTTAAAATACAGGAATTATTATTGAAATGTTTCATAAAGTAATAAGTAATAAGTACTATCAACGACCCTACGACTTTGTATTGACCCATAGGAAATAATAAGTAAAATTAATAATCATGTTTTATATTATTGCAATATCTAATTAGTGTTATCAAGTACTAACTTGAGTAGCCGGTTAGAAATATTATAATTAATATTATTTACTTAGGGTTTTATTTTCCTTATTGATAATTTTTTATATTGCACGTTTGCTCTTCATGGTAGGTACTTTCAGAATCTATACTAATACGCTCCCGGCCCGGCTACCTGAATCGAGCCACATATTGCATATTGTATATTTTTGTGACATCCTGTATCTTTTTAAATAATGGTAGTAAAAAGAAAAATCATTTTCGTTTGTCATTGTTCCATATTTGTAATTGGAATACAAAAAAAAACGGGTTAATTGCAATAAGTCGTCTTTTCGCGCTTCTCAGGGGTCAAATTAGCGTGGAGTTATTAAAGAAAACATTGTTTTACATAGAGGAGACGTCATGCAGTTCGCCATGAAATTAATAAATGCCACTATGACGTGCTGTGGAATGTTCTCCCATGCTTCCAAGATGGCAGTTTTTAGCTCCTGCTGAAGGTAGTTTCTGGAGCTGGTTGGTTCGTACAAACACATGTGCTCTAATGGGTTCATATCAGGGCTTCTTGCTGGCAATTCCATTACTACAATACTATCGTCATGCAGGTATTCTCGAACAATTCTTGCAGTGTGCGCCCTTGCATTATCATGCATAAAAATTAAATACTAGCCTACAAACTCAGCATACGACATTACATGAGCCTCTAGGCATTGACGACGGTATCGGTCGCTGTTTAGTGGTGGCAACCGTGGTCCCGTCACAACCTCAAAGCCAGTTTTTCCTTCAGTTGAAATTCCGCCCCAGACTGTCTATTTATGTAAATATTTAGCTACAACGGTTGTGTTACAGCTAATCACAGTAACTAAAATAATAAAAATAAAAGAGACAATAATTATAACACACATTAAAATATATGAAATAAAAACATGAAAACATAATAAAAAAAAGAAGGCTTCATAAATTCAAGAACACTTTCATAAATTCACGAACACCTTCATAAATTCTTCTAACAGTTCTTCTGACATACCAATGAAATTTTCGTCCATCCATCCGAAAACAGGCCGCCTGTTGGGTTAGAATCCAAGAAATCGCGGCCAGGGTGCGAGGAATTGGCGACTTAGCACGTGCAACAGAACGACATGGAGGCACGGCAAACAGCCTGTGCCTTCTGCCGCGGCAGTAATTTTCTGGGGCAAAGAAGCGCCATGATCCACCGCCATAACTTAATACCTTCTCTTAAATACAACATTGCTGTCTTGCTGAGCACGTCTCCCTGTCTTCAGTAGATTTTTCTACGTCCATCATTGCCATACAGCATAATCTTGGTTTCTTCCGTAAATAGAACCTGCCTACATTGACGTTGAGTCTAATGCTGTAGGCGCGCCATTCTTTGAGCTCATGTCAGTTTTGGGACCACTGGCTGGATTATGAGGTTTTAGGTGAAGTTATTCGAGTCTCTTTCTCAACGTCAGTCCATGTAAGTCTCACTATTCTGGACCTGTACTGAGGTCAGGTTACGATCACGCAGGCAGGTGGTAAAGATAAACCGATCTTGTCGTGCTGTAGTGCCAAAGCCGCTAGTCTCCGGGCATCAATGGTAAATTCTTTGAACGGCATAACGATTTGCATGAAGGTGTGCTCTTACTCTGACTAAGCCCAGACTGAAGAAGTGCCACAGCTTGTGCGGCTACTTCATGTCCAGTATCCATAATATAAACATCAGAGTGTATAAAAAATAAGGAAAAACGTGAGAAAAACAATTTCGATACTCTTTTTATGCAAAACAAAACAAATACCTAACGAAATAACTATTAACGTTTCTTATTTAACAGCGACCAAGATCCGATTTCCTTCTCTTTTTCAAATTCGTCAATTCGTATTTGGAACAATGGCGATACCGAAATGATGGCCGGTTGGTACATCAGCTTCAAAAAACCTTAAATTTTGATATTTTTGGACTTTAAACATAAAAATACAATATGGCTCATTTTAAGAGTCCGGGAGCGTGTATTAAAAAGAGATATGATTTGTGAGTTTGTATGTAGGGGGTAATCATCGGAACTACTGACCCTATTCCGAAAATTCTTTCACTAATGGGAAGCTACTAACAGTATTGCCGAGTGTCATAGGATACAAGAAATATTTCACGCGGAGAAAGTCGCGAGCAGAAGATAGTTAAATATTATTATGATAATAAGGTCTTTCTGTGAGAAATATATCCATTGTTCCAGTATATAGTGAAATATTTATCAAAGTAGGTAATGGATATAACAATAAACATTACAAGTAGTACACTTTGATTGTATTCTGTATAACCACTCAATATTCGAACCCCCCCCTCCCTTAAGATAATGACATTTTTATTTAGTATATCATTGTTTAAGAGATTGTGACTAAATAGGTACCTACCTATTTGTTTGTGTGCCGTCTTGATTTGTTGACTAGTGTTTGGCATGAAATTGTGACATGTAGGTACTTACCTTGACTTTATATTTTTATTTTGTTAATAGATAGAATATTCTTTATTAATAAGTACCTACAGCATAAAAATTACAGGACATTATAAAAGTAGAAATTTGTTAATGTGACATTTATCTACCAAAAAAAAATATATGCGTTCTGGCGGGACTTATTATGGACCGATATTTATTTGTAAACCATCTGTATAATTTTTACCCTATGTGTTTTTGAATCTGTGAAAATGTCAGCTGTCTACCTATTAAGGTTCATGAGATACAGTCCGCTGACAGACACACGGACAGACAGCGGAGGCTTAGTAATAGGGTTCCGTTTGGCACCCTTCCGGTACGGGACCCTACTTCAAGTAAGCTGTCATTTCACCTGACAGTATGCTAGGGATGCATTGCCAGCTCAATTCAAGCTCACTTCACCAATTTTTTCACGGTGAAATTTTGTGTTATGATGGTCAGTGGAGCAGTGCCCTAACTCACACGATAGGAGTGATGGCAGACCAACATCCAGATGGGACATTCATGGGGTTGTGGTTAAATCCAGGTTGATCTTGACACTCACACAGAACAGGGAAGCATGGAACAAAATGGAGGAGGTCTATACTCAGCAGTGCCAATGTTGATGACGAATGAATGAATGAATGAATGAATGAATGAATGAATGAATGAATGAAAGAATGAATGAATGAAATGCACCGACTCCAACGCTCAGCAGAGCCAATGTTGATGACGATCAAACTAATTCTTGTATTAAACAAGAAGTTTAAAAATGCGGAAATTATATTCTTTGTTACTTCTAAAGATTTCATTTTCTACAGGTTACTGATCCACGCCCTGCTTTTTGGCGGGATATCCCCCCAAAAACTAGATCTAACGAGTACAAACAGCTCGAGGATATGCAAAGGGGAACTCATCAGGAGTGTCGTAGATTTGAAGACTTTGGAAGGATGTGTCGTGGTGTTGGGAAGCTTGGAAATATTTATAGAGAAAGCAAGGAAGGAGAACTTTACCAATATCGCGTTCTGGGATCTGAGAGAGGTAAGGAGGGATTATTTTCTATGAATTGTTTACAAATAGAAAAGTAATAATAAATAATTATGTAGTCTATTGACCAGGTAATACTGTAAGCAAGTTTAGTAGTTTAGTCCCGCAAAAAATGCGCGCGAAAATTAAAATATGACCTAGGTTACAAAATATTATTAACCAGTGAGCCCCAAACTAGACAGATAATCTGCATCTTTGGGCTCGGGGTACGAATTCCAGGGAGCCTACCAGCACCTCTAAAGCAGTATATATTATTTTAGTATTACTTTAGTGTGGGAAAGAGATGAAGCTCTACAGGACGTATAGCTCTATCTCTTTCCCCCACTGAAGTACTGCTTTAGAGGTGGTGGTAGGCCCCCAGGAGTTTGACAATTTGTTATCAAATAGGTAGAGTCAGGGAAAATGGTTAAGCAAATTGACTATAGGTACCAACTTAAATTGACCCGTTTATTTAAATCACAACTATCATTATTTTACAGTGTGTGAAATGGTTATAACACGGAAAATCACGGTGTCAATTTGCTAAATAATTAATTTGCCAGACAATACTGCCAGATAATTTCAATCTACTTTTGGAACACAAGCTCAAACTCGAAGAATTTATTTCAATTCTGATTCAGGAAGCCATTTTGTCTTATATATTTCTTAATAATGCTTTGTTTTTGTGTTTCAGATCACAGAATATCTAGTAATTTATCGAGTCAGGGGTCTGGAATCTGTAGGCCAGCTGTTCCCGAACCTGACGAGAATTCGAGGATTGAAGCTGCTGAACAACTTCGGCTTGATTGTGTATGACAACTCGAATCTTAGAGAGGTATTATGTACTATTGTTCTCCCTTCTTGAAAACAAGAGATTTAACATCCTGTAGATTTGTAGTGAGCTAAATTTCTCCAATTCCTAATTAGAACTTATTGCAGTAAGGCACCTGTCCCACCGACAGGTATTAACGACAAGCGAGTAGGGCTAGTAACTAAAACCGAGTTGGCGAGCAACGAGCAGCGAAATTGCGCGACGGCGACGAGCGATTACTCGCTGGTATGCGTATGTACCAAGCCGTTGGTCACGGCTGTCATTCGTGGATTATTGACAGTCGGTACGGGTCGTCAGAAGCCCGAAAGTCTGACAACCAGTTTTACCAAGGGGTATCGTATTCGTATTACCCAGTAACTGGGTTGTGGAGGTCAGATAGGCAGTCGCTCCATGTAAAATACTGGTATTCAGCTGCATCCGGTTTGACTGGAAGCCGACCCCAACATAGTTGGGAAAAGGCTAGGCAGTGCGTATCTACCAAGCGTGCGTCTCTCAGCGAGTGTTCTCCCCGCCAAGCAAGCGTCGCTAAGCGAGTACTCTCTTTGATAGCTCTTGTCGCTGCAACAAACCAGTAGGTACTTGCCGGCGGTATGAACAGTCAGCGATGAACTATGTACATATATAATTATGTATTTATTTATTTTTATATACTTTATTGTACACCACAAAAATACATAACAAAAAATAATAATTATGCACTACAAAATATACAATGGGCGACCCTCGATGATGTACCTCTTTTTCCTACACGGGACCTACAATCTGTGTACGTTTCTTGTGTGAGAAAATCGTTGATTGCTAGTCGCTTCCTAGTCAGCGGTGGGAAAGGGTGCCTAAGGTTAAGTAACCGACTTCTATAAAGGAGGAGGTTATAATGTTCCGTATGTATGTATGTTTTTTTTAAATGTATGTTCATCGATATTTTCGTCAATTGAGGACCGATTTTGAACATTTGTTTCAATAATACGTATTTTCAGGATGATGTTATAATAACTTCCTGTCACTGTTATTTACATAGCAGGTAGTGGTACTTCGAATTTGTGTGGGGTAGGTACCACAACTATAAAAGTGAAAAATAAAAAAAAAGAAACGACTTTAACTGAAAATGTGAAAATAACTTTTTTCGTCTCGCAAGATGATTTTGGATATTTTGGATTGATAAGCAGAAGCATCTGATGCTCTCAAAATACATCAGACATTATTTTTGTATAAAGTTCGTCATGCAGTGAATAAAAGAGCCGGTATTCGAAGCGTTCAATGAACGCTTCGAATATTCTTCGAACCATAAAAAACACCAATTAAATCAATCGCTACGATTCGATAGTCAATTTTTCGTCACTGGGCGGAAAAAAACTATTTGCATTTAGATAGATCAAATGAAAATTCATCATATTAAATCTTGCAAACAATGGTAGTGCAGATATTTGTTTATTTTAAAATTATTCAAATAAACTATAGCTCAGTCAATATCGACACAAAAAATGCAAACATCGCAAACGCCATCGAAAACCTTGTACTAATAAAACCACCCACGGTGCTCGAAACAATGCGAAAATCTGCCAATTGTTTCAGTTTGAAAAATGTACCTTAAGGACGCGTTTTTTCTTTGTTTCAACAAAGATACCTTAAAACGCGTCTAGATTTCTCGTCTGTCGGACTATACTAGTCTCGAATGTTTTTCAAAAAAACTGAAACAACAACTGTGTCAAAATTTCGCAACGCAACCAAAAGTAGCACAACGTTTTCAGGGTTGCAAGCTTGGGTATAAACTAGTCTCAGGGAATCTAACAATATAAAAAAAGAACCGTTGTTATGCGCGTTTGCCACGTTTGATGTTGGTATTGACTGGTACGTACTGAACTCTATTTCTGTTTGAATAAAGTATTCAAACAGAACTATGTTGAATTGAAACTTCAAGTAAAATCAATTGTAAGTATATTTTCAGTAAGAAATAAGGGTTAATTTCGAATCATAGTATATACAGTACAACTATTTTCTTAATGTCCCTCGGCAAACTTCGTGTTTTGTTAGTCATCGGATTTCTATCAGTTGCACTTGGTAATTATGGTTGACAGCAACGCGGGCGTAGCGGTAGGAGTCAATACGTACAAGCATCAAGTTGTACTGTACGTATTTGAGAGCCCACAATATCTTCAACAGATTTGCCTATTTAGTTAGGCCCCGTTGATACGATGAGATGAAAATCAACGGTGCGGGGAATCCCGTAATTTTATTGTCCTTTTTTGAAATCTGTCTACCTGCAAGGCCTATCTCTAGCTTTTCAAATATTTTTTGGCGTTCTCATGGCACCGACACTCTACTCAGCTATGAAGTTTTCGTGCCGAATTATATGCTTACTGTAAAAAAAAGAAAGAAAGAAAGAAAATACTTATTTATCACAGACTAAAAGGCACACAACACAACATATTATTTATTTTATTTATTTATTTGGTTCACCAACAATTGTTTACACTAACATCTTGATAAAAATAACGTCTTAAAAAACTTTGAACAGTGTAACAATTACTTACTATGTACAAGTAAAAAAGGAAACAAATAAAAAGTGAAAAATAAGAAATTAGCAGGAAAGTGTGCCTCGAGGCTGCGCCAAGACCCTTTGGGATCCCCACCATACTTACTTATCATAATAGTCATATCTCAAGACTTCTCAAAAGTTAAATCGATGATAGTTAGCAACGGATCCAAATTGAAGAAGCTATCAGAACCAGTTTTTATCGGATAGTATTTAAAGTAGTTCAATTTTTTTTTTCTTTAATTTATTTAAAAAAAACGGTCGGGCCACGCACAATGTGGGCTTCCGTAGTTGGGATGAATTTATCCCAAGAACAAACTTAACATTGTAGTCGGAAAACATGTTTTTCCATACATTCCAACTGCAAAAATGTAAGTTTGTATGCACAATATTGAGAGATTTGCCATGTTATTTTACTTAGACTATAGGTTTCCTGTAATCTTAGGTATTTTTTTTTTAATTATAGGCATAGTAGTTTCCTAAATAAGGGTACCTACATCGATTGATTTACATCAATGGGTACCTCTGGTTCATTTTCATCTATTTTCTTAAATAACTATAAAACTATTCACTATAAAATAAACAAAAATTGAAACCCTTTCATTTGATATGTCACACGGTACAGTTGGCAAACCTTTTTTTTTATTTTTCTTATTTGCCTCGCAAGTGACCCCCATATTCAAAATTAATTTATTTACGTTATATGTTCGTGTTTGGGTCACAAAAATACATAAATATATACCAAAACTCAACTTAAACGGTCCATTAGATTCGGAGCAAATTGGCTGTGACAGACGGACAGACAGACACACGACTGATCCTATAAGGGTTCCGTTTTTCCATTCGGATGTACGGAACCCTAAGAACACTTTTACACGTCAAAAATAAATAATGTTTCCAAACTAGATGACTTCGTTGTTTCCTATCCGTCTACTCTGAGAAGAAAGACAAAATAAGATAAAATAAAATAAAATAAAAATAAAATAAAGACCGAAACAAACTCAGTTTTATTTTCTAGATTGGTCTTTTTAACCTCCTCAAGATAGATAGAGGAGGGGTGACAATGTGGGCATTGCCCCAAGCGTGCTTCGTCGATACCATTGACTGGAAGGTGCTGGCTCCGAAGGCTCGTCACGTCATCAGTCCGCCAGACATCCAGGTCCCGTGCAGCAACACTTGCTCTTGTTCAATAAATGCTTCATTGAATCGCTGTTGGAATAACAGGTAAGATTTTGTACTTCATGATTTTCCGTCTGCCTCGTTAGCCTACTGAATGTGGGCCGAGTACCTGGACGAGGAAATTGTTATTGGGTTTTTCAATTAGGGATTCTGGATTTCTCTCATTCTGGAGTCTGGATTTGTGCCCAGTTGGTGGCAATAGGCTCGCCCCCTAATACATGGGACTTTAGCACAACTGAAATGAAGGTAAGAAATGTGGGTATACGATAGACCTTATTCCCTGAGCAATAAGGTCGAAAAGTGGTCAGGCGCCAGTGTCCGCGATGGTACATCTCTGCCTCTAAAAATTGCTCTAATACAATCTAAGTATTTCTTTCCTATTTCAGAAAATGCCAGTTGTTCCTGGATGGACCAGAAGCTGATAAGTGCAATGAACAGTGCCTTGGATGCCGTAAGACAAACAAGAACATTTGTTTTGTTTGCCGCCATTACACGTATCAGGGAAAATGCGTGACTCAGTGTCCATCTCATTCGTAAGTCATACTTAGACAGACTTTTATTTTTTATTTTTTGAGGGTGGGTAATTATTAAATAAATTCTCCCGCTCTGGGCGGAGCGGGAGGGTGTGTCAGACTTTTACTGACAAAAACCCACCCGTGTTCCTTCCGTTGCATGTGTGCCGGGGTCGCGATATCCCTTTCGGACAAACTCGCAACCCTGGCAAATGCGTGACTCAGTGTCCATCTCATTCGTAAGTCAGTCGTAAGTCATACTTACACAGTCTAAAGCAGATATCCGACGCTAAATTTTTTAATCATTTTTGTCTTTCATTCGGGATCTTTCCATTGATGTGAAACCTCTGAATTCTGGACACAAAATGAATCAAAAGTGAAAATTAATTTATTAGTGAACCAATTCAACGAAATTGGATTTCCGCACATACACAGACACACCTATCGAATCATCGAAAAATGAATGTTGGTTTTTTTTTTTATCAAAATGGTTTACTTGTATTTTCGACTTGATATCTTTATAAATTGTAGCCTATGTTACTCAGTGATAATATAGAATTATACTGGAGAAAGAATTTTAAAAATCGGTCTAGTAGATTTTGAGTTTATTCATTACAAACAAAAATACAAATATTTTCCCTTTATAGTATTACTAGCTTCCGCCCGCGGCGTCGCCCGCGTGGTATGTCGATAAAAAGTAGCCTATGACCTTCCCCAGGGTTCAAAGTATCCTCATAACAAATTTAATCAAAATCGGTTAAGCCGTTTAGCCGTGAAAGCATAACAAACATACAAAAACCGGCCAATTGCGTGTCGGACTACGCACAATGAAGGGTTTCGTAGTTGGGATGGGAGGAAAACATGTTCCCCTATACATTCTAACTGTAAATGTAAGTTTGTACGCACAATATTGAGTGATTAACCATGTTATTTTAAGACCATCACCATCTTCCGCCTCCTACCACCTCCTATTTTCTGTAATCTACAAGCATAGGACTACTTTGTGTATTTTATTCAAAATTTTAGGCTCAGTAATTTCGGAGATAAGGTTTGGAATGGTAAATTTTCATAAATTTTCTTAAATATCTTTAAAAGTATTTATATTAAAATAAAAAAATTGAGACCTTCGCAATAAGCCCTTTCATTTGATTTCACATGGTACAATACGCAAAATATTTCGATATTTTTTTCTTATTTGCCCCCCAAAAGTGACTCCCATATTCAAAATTACACGTCCGTGTTTGGGTCACAGAAATACATAATGTGTACCAAATTTCAACTTAATCGGTCCATTATATTCAGAGCAAATTGGCTGTGACAGACTGACAGACAGACAGATAGACAGATAGATACACGAATGATCCTATAAGGGTTCTAAAGAGTCTTAAATGCCATCTCCGAAATTGTATTAGAGCCTCTTTATAGACCGTTCACTACTAATAGTTATTTTAGAGCTCTGGTATTTCAGCACTTTCAAAATCACGGGATCTTTGTTTATAGATTAGATTTATTTAGATTAGATAGCCACTATTAAATGTTTTGTAGTACGCAAGTGCAATTATAATTATACTTTTAAGGGTGTGAGCCTGGAGATCTGTGACACAGGTCTTGAACCCAGTACAGACTCCAGCTCTCACAAAGGATAGATTGTTGCAACTTCTTACTATGAACTACTGTACCTTTTTGAGACAAATAAATAAATATATTATTATATTATAGATATAATATAATATACATAAAGGTACTATAATTATCTACACTATTACTAAAAAGGCAAAAATTGTTTGTTTGTATGTAGGGGGTAATCTCCGGAAACACTAGCCGGATTTAAAAAAAAAAAAAATTGTTTTGGATTTGGTTATAGCCCAATTCTTAAGGAAGGTTATATATAGGCTATGTAAAATCACGCTACGGCCCTTAGGACCAAGAAGAAAAAAGACAGAAAGACCGCTACGCGAAAACGAAGTAATAGAGCGTGCGGGCGATGTGATGCGACGCGGTGGGTCGGGGACCGAAATTTCACGCGGACGAATTCGCGGGCAGAAGCTAGTTTCCATTATAATATGGTAGCTGTTGGGTCTCTGCTGTCAAAGGTGAAGTAACTATGAAAGGACTGTATATAGTTTTTATTATTTTATTTTGCAGAATCATTCTCCCTGATAACCAGTACTGCGTCACGGAGGTGGAATGTTTGGCGCTGGGCCGATGGGTCTTCAATAATACCTGTGTCTCTCATTGTCCTCTAGACTATAGGCTGAACAATAAGACACGTCCCATCACCTGTGAACCTTGCACTCATTGTGAAATTGTAAGTAAATTCTACAATTTTCTTCAAAGGGTTTTACCAGAAAATGCACTGCACTGCAAAGGTAGCTTTCAAAAGAGTTAGTGAAACTGGTACCTAAAACGATGTATGTCCAACTGATGTCATCATTTGCCTAGCCTTTTCCAGACTACGGACAGCTTTCACTCTAACCAGATGCAGTAAATGAATCCAACTAATCTGATGATGATTTAATTTAAAAAAATATTATTTAATTTCAGACTTGTGGTAATTTAAATATTCAGTCTCTGAGCTCTATTCAAGACGCAGAGAGATGCGTTTACGTAAACGGATCTTTGGTTATACATGTCAGAGCAATCCCAGGAGCAATGGGCGATCTTAGAGCATACCTCGGTCAAATCCAAGAAGTTTCCCAATACATAGCGATTGAAGGCTCCGAAATAACATCACTAGATTTTCTGTCATCACTACGAATGATTAAAGGCGAGAAGTTGAAAAATGATAAATATATTCTCGATATCAATCGCAATAACAATCTTCAAACATTATTTACTTCAGCCGTCACAAAGAATCTCAAAATGATGAACGGTACAGCAAGATTTGACCATAACCCAGTACTGTGTACGTCCAGAATTGATGAAGTGATAAGCCGGCTCCCGGTTGTGCCAACTTTGATAGATATTCCAGCAGGCTCCAATGGCTATAGTGGAGCATGTAAAGAGGTGTCTTTCGAATTTAAAATAACACTGTTTAATGAATCCTCAGTATTCATCAAGTTTTCTCCAGTTCTTGACCACAATATACATTACTCTGCCTTGTATGTGCGTTTACCGCCTGGAGTTCATACGACGGTGGTTCCTGAAACTTGTAGCGAGTTTGAATGGCACGCTACTGATGTCCCAGCAGTATTTGATAAGGGTTTTGGTGTGGCGGAATTGAATGCATTACAACCAGCGTCATCTTACGCTCTCTGTATCGAAATATATGATCCTGAGAACAAGCGATTGTTAAGGAGTAATATATTCAACTTCACAACGCCTGTAGGAATTCCTGAGCCACCATTCATCTTGGAGTTAGTTGCGACAACATCCGACATCGTTGTAGTACGATGGGTTGACCACAAAGATTATGCTATGCACATCAAATACTACGAACTGGATGTGGCCTTGATTGAAAGGGATTCAAGAAAATCATCAGCGGTAGATTATTGTAATCTTAAAGAAGATTTAATTGATGTTGATTACACCCGTCATGCATTAGTAAGGAGGCCACCTCCAGAATATAACAGAGGCTGTGAATCAATGTGTGGAATACTCGCGTCTCTTACTCCTGGAGCGATGGTAGAGGAGTACTTCGACGTCTGCGATGACATCCAATTCGGTTGTGATAGCCAAGAAAGCAAAATTTCAAGCAATTCAAGTTTTGGCAACTATGTGCGAACTCTAATTTTGTTAAATATTACCAGCCCGAGTAAAGCCTTCCGAGTTAGCGGGCTGGCACCCTTTAGTGACTATAAGTTTAGATTAAGAGCTTGTTCTGGTGGCCATTGTAGTAGATCAGCGAAGGGTGTCGTAAAAACATACGGTTTAAAAAATGCTGACATACCTTCTATCACGTACTTGTACGCGAACCAATTTGGTCATATTTTTGTGAAGTGGAACCCGCCAAATGTAACTAATGGTCCAATATTATCTTATTCCGTCGAAGTAATGCCTAGGATTAATATTAATAATCTGATGGCTAAATCTTGGTGCGCTTTAGCTGATGAAACAACGATGTTCGTCCAATCTGTGATAGTACCCAAATATTTAGTTAGAGTGTGTGTTAAGACACTCGCTTCCAGTCCATTCCAATCTTGTAGTGATTGGATAAAAATTACTAGCGTAACTGAGTCGAAGACGATTCTGTTGTGGGCTGGTGTGACTTGTGGAATTTTGATATACATTGCATCGTGTATAGTGGGTTGGTTTAAGAGGAGATCGAGCTATCGCAGCGATGTAGTGCCATTAGTCGATAGTTCATCTTCGTCACGTGTCGAGAGCGAGCCACCGGGCGTGATGCTATCAGATTTCGTGCCATTTCATACGATACCTTTAGATTAATGCTGTATTGTGATACTACTGTAACGATATATGAAAAAAATATAAGCCTATTATAATTTTGTGGTAAAATTCTGTTGTTAAGAAGTTTTTGCCTGAATAATTTGTTAACATTTTCGACTGAATTTTGGTGACGTTTGATTAAACGGGGCGTGACGCTAAAAGAGTAAATGTTCAATTCTTCTTCTTTTTCGTGTGGTTAGTGACTAACCTGGTTTATTATTAGGCCTCTGACTTGGCTTCACATGGCGTAGAGAAATATCTATCAGGCAAGCCGGTTTCGTCACGATGTTTTCCTTTACCGTTTATGACGCAAGTGATAATTTGGTTCGAACTCGAGACCTTTGACTTGGCGATCCGACGGTCACACCACTAGGCTATCACTGCGCAATGTTTGCTAAAACGTCCATTTCATTTTATGATGCTTTTATATTTTTTTTTATAAAATTAGTTTCATGTTATGTACAGAACACTCGCGTTGGTCACTTTAACAAAACCTTCATGAAAGCTATTATTTTATAAGCTTTGCTTTATGACAAGGCTGCTTAAGCCCACACCGCCCGCCAACACATTGAATTGGCTCGCCAAAAGCTATCAGCTGGCGAGTCTTTTGAGAACAAATTCCAGGGCTTCAAACCAAGTTTTAAAATATTTTGACATGATTTTAGTATCGACCTCAGATTTTTTGCAAAATATTGATAAGTTGTTAGCATAAAAACCTCTTCAAAGGTATCAGTGAAGATTTTTTTTAGATTAATCAAACTATGAGTAACTTAAAGTTCTGTTTAATTTTAATAGCTAGGTATCTACCATAACCGTAAGCAAGTTTTACTAGATGCCCCGCCGGCTGACACGGAATAAAATTATGGCCCACTTTTACCTTCCAAAATTGGTTGGGCAGAATTGCTATATGATAATCTTTATTTTTATGCAGCGAAAATGTAATTTTTAAAATAGCAATTTTGTATGAATGTTATTATTATGAAAATAAATAAGATTAAAGACGTGTCGGTGTTTTTATTTTTATTTTTCAAGAGTGATCAACACAAACTTAGTTGACAGCCAAATTATTCAGAAAGGCTGTAGGCTAAGTAACGGAGCAACTATGAACATAATATATGTACCGTTTCCAAGGTTCCAATATCTTGTTAATGACAATCAACATGAAATATTTACAAATATTCATAGCCACCATCTTGCATTTCGGCTCTTACCTTATTTTCTCCATCAGCGCCCTTGAAAACAACACTAAATGCATTCCTTTATTTGCAAATGAATTGAATATTAATTCGTCATAAGCGTAGAAAAGCCACAGTTTACCACTTTCTGTCCTCCTAACGAAAATATAATAATAGGCTATATCATTGGCATGACATCACCAATTCAGCAATGATCAAACCAAATTAGTTGACAACCTTTGAAGTGATCTATCGGAAAGGGTCTTATAGTAAATAATAGATTATTTTACGAATCCTACGTTTACATAAGGTAACATTAAACCAATTCACAACTTGAAAGGAAATTACTTCGATTCTCTGAAATTATCTAACGTTATCTAAACTTTTTCACTTACAGACTTATTTTCCTACTTTCTTTTATAATTGAATTTGTTACCAGCTGTAACTTAGTATTTTGTGATAGCCTGAGTTTTGAAGAGGCCAGTAACAGCAGTGCTATTCTGTAACCATCTCACCGTGAAAACTTAGGTGAAGTGAGCGTGGAGTGAGCTGTCATTCCACAGGGATTGACACTATTGACAGCTCACTTCACCCAAGTTTTCACGGTGAGATGTTTACAGAATCGCATGGCAGGTCGGTAGCATAGTGACAGAGATGTGACAGCGTGGAATACACATATCCCTTATGTGTGTCAAGACTGATTTACATTCTTTCTTCTTCATGTGGTTAGTGACTAACCAGCTATCTAATTACGCAACATATTTTCGTAAACGGATAAAAATGAAACAGATTAGTCGTAATGACAGTTCAACAACATTCATTGCGTTATTAACGTTGTTGAGCAGATATTTTTTTCGAATTTATGAAGTATCTGTTTCAAAACGATTCAGATTCTTAATGATTCTGTATTACGCAATTAGGGTACTGGTGCCAGAGTTTTTATGCCGCCCATGGGCCTCTGACTCGGGCTTCACATACCGTCGAGCAATATGTCTCAAGCATGCCGGTTTCCTCACGTGGTTTTCCTTCACCATTTTTGAAGCAAGTGATGATTGTACAACATGAATCCGACAATTCAGAGCTGCGTGCCTTGGGTTCGAAGTCGAGACTTGGCAGCCCGACGGTCACAACACTAGGTCATCACTGCTTTATTGTTAGATTTACATTGATCCAGCATTTCAATCCCAACTTTGGATATAACATAGCAATACGCTTGTAATCCCCGAACGGTTAGGCAGAGGTGTACCTACAGTACACCCACATTTCACCAGTTATGTTCAAGTCCCATGTAACGTGGGACTCGCGTGCCCCACCTCTTCCCCGTGATTTCATGTAGACCAGACCAACGCCGGGGCCCGAGTACCTCTTCGACGCCTTGTGGAAACTTATAATGCACACTTCATGGCCATAGACATTTTCTTTTTCTCTAATAGAAAATTCAAAACTCTCGCTATAACTTCATTAGCATTAAAACTTTAAATTAGCACTTGATTCAAATAACTTCTACTAAAATCAGCTTCCGTTTTTCACTTATTTGATTAATCCGTGGACAATAGTGTGGGTTATATGTTTAACTATTTATCTTAAGAATCTTATTGTATCACCTTAACATGTGTAACTGTCTCACTGTTTTTTTGTCCCTAATAAATAAAATAAAAATAAAATAAAATAGTGAGCGAGCCTGTTGCTATCAACCGGGCACAAATGCAGACTCCGGGCTGTTGCTAAGAAATACACGTTTGAATTTAGTATTGTCGTAACCGCGTTTGTCATATGGTATGGGCATGTGATGCGAAGAAATGAGAAGAATTGTATCAATGTGGACGGCTAGAACAGCAGAGAGAGAAAGAACAAAGAAACGATCGATGAACTGTGTAAAAGATGATATCTTTCACAGAGCTGTGTGAAAGATGTCATCTTTCACACAGTCCATCCATCGCTTCTGGCTAGAAAGGAAAGAAAAGAAAGAAAAATATTTCATTTGGGACACGCACAGGAAATACAAACAGGAAGTAATAATAAAAATAAATAAGAAAATAAAAAACAAAAAAGGAGCATTTAAAAACAGAATAATAACGACCTGTGCGAGGCCAAAAAGGCTCCTATCTCAGCATAATGCGGCGATATTTTAAAAAATAAATACCGCAATGCTGGTATTCTGATAGGGCCCAAACTGACTATCGAGGTGACGACTAAAGCTTTGTGCAGACCAGCGCGACTTGTCGCGCGACGCGACACCGGTTATTGTTATACCGTCATGTTTTCTTAGAAATTGTATTGTTCGAGTCGCGTCGCGGCGTCGCGTCGCGCTGGTCTGCACGAAGCTTTATAGAGAATTATGGAAGAAAACGACATGCAGCGCCGACCGTAAAAAAAAATAGGAAAATCCAGGGATTTATATTGGATGCTGGAATGTATTGAAAGCGTTTATATTAATCCAATATCGATCCAGTATCCAGTGTTGCTGGATTCTAGCGCTGGATTGAAATTGGCACTGGATCAATGTAAATTAGCCTTTTATGAAAACATATCAGAATACTCATCACACACACAGAAAGCACGATATACATGAGAATACTCATCTGCCTAGCGTTTCGCTATGTTGGGGTCGGCTTCCAGTCAAACCAGATGCAGCTGAATACAAGTATTTTACATGGAGCGACTGCCTATCTGACCTCCCCAATCCAGTTACCTACTGGGTAATACGATACTTACGGTTTTCAGACTTTCATGCTTCTGACGACCCTGACTGTCAAAGATCTACGAATGACAGCCATGACCAACGGCTTAACGTGCATTCCGAGGTACGGAGGGGTTTCGATATGTAAAAATGCGCGGCTGTTATTACTGAGCCACGAGCTTCATAAATGAGAATACTACTCGTACCTAGTAGAATTCGCATTTGTTTTGTATCCTGCTTCTTTACGTTACCCAGCTATGGACGGAGATATTGTGTAGCAGATGGTTTGTGGCGCAACCTGGGAGAACAGTGGACTGTGATAAGCTGATTTGATGGACGGAGAAGTTGGGTATAACTCGAATACCACCCAGACAGCGGTTATCAAGGAACTAATCCTTATAATTATAATAACTCCATAAAAGCATCGTCTTTCAGGCAGGACACTGGTAAATGCTAAGTTTATTTTGTTTGTACGTATCTATGTATAAGTACCTATTTATTATTTTTTGGCCCCTGGCACGTTTTGTCTCTGCATCACCCTAAGGTTGACTGGTAGTAAATGCCTCAGGCATTAAACAGTATTTTTTTAACTTGTGTATAAAGTTTTAATAAATAAATAAATGGTGCTTTAAAACAGCATTGAATCGATAATCTTTTAGTATTTTTGCTCTATTGGTACGGTAAGTTACGAAATCCATACATAGGTCGGGCTTGGTGCCAATATTCGGTGGGATCGTTTGCATAATAATCCTAAATAACATTTACCGTAGCTCATGTGACCTCAAACGGATTACAATATGGAAATCTTTGTTGCGCGGCCACAGTGTGGATTCTTTAGTGGTGGCGTTAGAAAGAAATAAGATCAACCTGAGAAAATACACAGATTCATCATTCCTTATCCCAATTTATAAGGTGTTGGCGTAACATGGTCGTTTTCTTCCATAGGTACCATCGAAGAAGTTCATATCTAACCACCGTAAGGACTATTCTCGCTTGCAGCGCAGGGCGGCTATGGCACCGGGCCGGTAATAGATGTGGTCATCGTGTTCACGGGATTTTGTTTTCAAACTGGTTAGATATGAACTTCCTTGATCTTCTCTATTAGCTAGCTAGCTCCTTGCTAGCCATTATCATCTTTCACACAGTTCATCCATCGTTTTTTTGGTCTTCCTATACTCTTGTAGCCATCCTTACTCAAAACTTTTCTCACGACATTTTCCTCAATCGTCCGCATATGTCTATACATTCGTCCGCATGCCATGACAACCGATTTCCACACAACTTTTCAGTCACAGGTGTCAATCAGAGTAATATTTTCTGTATAAAGTGTTTACATAGAAAATAAGTGGATCGACAGAAAGACCAACGACATGAAAAAAGGATTGTGTGAAGGATAATATTGGCTTGAAAAGGGGAAACGACTGAGATGACAGGTGATGATGATGTCACGCCAAATAAATTGGGATAAGGCCAGAATGATGATGGTGAGTAAATACACTTCACCATAAACAATCGTAACATTGTTGCCCTAGGCTGCCACATAAACTAGGTACAGGACGACATAAAAGACGCTGACGTGGTGACATTTGGAGCTAAATATTTTACATAACTAATGCTATGATGATGGCACTAATTTGCTGACAAGTGCTAGTAGTTTTGAGTCACCCACAAGCAGAGTTATTAACAATTTTTTTAAATATTTTTACTCATTAGCCATTCGAAGTGACCTAAGTGCGATATTGGCGCCCTCATTTTTTCCAAAACTCTTTTGCTAAGCTGTACCTACTTGTTCATAAAACTGCCTAAGGCGCCTGTTGTAATATTAATAGCTACAACTTGTATAAAGTTGGCAAAAACCATTTAACTGATTGAAGATGGTAGGTAACTTCCGCCACCGTGCAATACCAAGCACATTGCCATCACTGAGTTTGATAAGAAAGAATACTCATGATCCCCTCAACTTATTATAATTATCAGTTATCACCGCAGTGAGGAAGCGTGATGGTCATGTAAGCAGTGACGTAACTTCAGATCAGAGGCCCTACTGCAAACTGGAACTTGGGTCCATCTCCCCAGCGTGTTTTTTTTTTCAAACTGTATTTGTCAACCTTTGTTGTTTTCTTCGAATAATATTAATAATTAAATTGAAGTTTTGTATGAAATTATTAATTGATAATTGCGTAACCCTAGTGTCGTAGGTACGTAAATTGTAGAACCTCGCCTCATACACAAATAGGAGTTACTTTGTCACTTGATGCAGATTAAGAATTAAGGCAACCTAGGGTATACGAGCGAGCGAAGCGAGAGCGATAATAATTTTAGCAACCCTTCTTAGATTGGTTAGATTTTCTTTTGACCATTCATAATATGAATTGGGGGGCCCATGCCTTATTGGATCACGGTGGTGTTCCTTCTTAGCTTAACACATTATTCTAAAACCCTTTCGCTGACTGAGGCCCTAGGTTGGGGCCTTATTGACTTAGTAGACCTCCCGCTCCCTACCGCGGGCCCTGGTGCCCAGCACCACTTTGCACCTTAGTAGGTACGCCACTTACCTTATATGATATAAGGTCCTGTATCTATCAGAGACGTTAACTTTTTCTTATATTATAATCCCAGTGCAAGCAAAGGCCTTTTCTCATACAGCAGTATAGAATCTAAATAGATAGGAGTTGACGTTTCTATTAGAATTTAAATATTTTTCGTTGCGAAACTTCGGGCTCCCTGCCCTTTCGATCGCCCAATTAGGCAGCCAAAATACATAACATAATCTACCTAATAATGTTCCCACTGCTGGGACACAGGCCTCCTCTCTGTAAGAGGGAGTGGGCCGTAATCCACCACGCGGGTCCAGTAGGTACGGGTTGGTGGATGTCACATCTCTTTTGAATTTTGGGTTCTAGGACATGCCGGTTTCCTCACGATGTTTTCCTTCACCGATTTGAGAGCAGTGGTAATGAAATAATTTACACAAAGTAAAGCGCCTGCTTGAGTTCTAACCCACGACTTGACATGCGTGAATGAAAAAAATTAACCCAAGCTGATCTGTTCGGTAAAAATCTTACCGTGAAAACATAGAAGGTGAAGCGAGCTTGAAGTGAGTTTTCATTCTACCTCGGCAGAACGAATACATCATTGCATCAATCAATCTGCCTAGCCTTTTCCCAACTATGTTGTGGTCGGCTTCCAGTCTAACCGGATGCAGCTAAATACCAGTATTTTACATGGAGCGACTGCCTATTTGACCTCCACAACCCCAATACAAATAATACAATACCCCTTGGTAAGACTGGTTGCCAGACTTTCAAGCTTCTGACGACCCGTAACGACTGTCAAAGATCCATGAATGACAGCCCGGGGACCAACGGCTTATCGTGCTTTCCGAGGCACGGAGGAGTCTCGGTATGTAAAGATGGTCACCCATCCACGCACCAACCGCGGCAAGCGTTGCTTAACCTGATGGACCGACCCGTGCGGCTGGTATTACTTAGCTTAGCTTACTTGCTTAAATACATAATTGTATTATTTTACTTAATTAATTAATGTAAACTACGACTTAATGAGCAGGTAAAATACCCATTATCATTAATCTTTGGAGTGGATAATCATTGTCGGATGCAATGCGGTCGCTGTAAATTAGTGTTGGACCGAAATTCATTTCACATTTTGGTGTTATTGAAAGTTGACTATTCTTACCTAATTTCGGCTTTCGGCCTATATGTGGGTAGGATTAGTAAAATCAGTAGTTACCTGCGAAGTGAACTGATAAAAGTAACATATTTTCATGATGACTGCCTCGTTGGTCTAGTGGTCGCAAGCTACTGCTCAGCATGAGGTCCTGAATTTGATTCCCGGATCGGGCAAAGTGTTATTGGGTTTTTGATGCTCTCCTGCCCTAGCAAAGCCGGGGTGGGTTGCTAGTTAAAAGACAAAGCGATATGTTTGTCAAAAAACTACAAAATTGACACATTTTCACGACAGGTACCTACTGTTATGCTGAAAATTATGAAAGGAACTTACAAAATTGTCGGATTTTCAGATTATCGCCTGTCACCTGTAGGTATATTATAGCGAATAATCGAATACTGATTAATCGCCATTCCCTATGGCGAATAATCGAAAACTCGCCATTATTACTCGACATAAAAAAAGAATATAAAAAAAGACACCACAATTCTCGATCCACAATTTTCAATATAGCACCTAACACTGTTTATATAATAATATAATAATAATAATAAAATCATTTATTTCTCACCACAATATTTAAACATAACATGAAGATATTGTTTAGTAATTATAATAAAATATACAATATTGTGGGAGACTGGTGCCTAAGCTAGGCTAATAACCTGTGTTATAGGACACCAGGTCCCCACTCCGAGTAACAAAGTCAGGACGTACTAAAGCAATACAATTAGTTGCAGCAAGTACAGTGTTGTGGGAGGTAAGTAAAAAGAGGGTGTGTATGGTATGTGTGTGTGATAGTGTATGTATGTGTGTATATGATGTTAGATAAGTGGACGCGTAAATGGTATTTAATAGGGAATAGATTATGTATATAGAAGGTATACTAAGACATTGAAGGACTACGAGTTAACTATAAGGACACATTCGGTGCTATTATAAGACAACTCCTGCAGCCAATTCGTAAGCTTGGTTATCAATTTATTTCTGTTGAGAGGATATATATCGAGAAGGCAATGGATTTTATTATAAATTCTAGCACTGAGGACGCCGAACTGCCGGCTCCGGAATGAAGTACGACCTTGAGTTGATGTACAAACTGGATGACCTTTGCGTTTCCTTAAAATTTTGTTGTCCAGAGGAAGCAAAGAATGACGGCGTAATACGGCACGCAGAATGTACAATTGGCGCACCGTTAGGACCTTTGACTCGGAGTAGAGCAGGGCAGTTGGGTAATCTCTGCGTTTAAACTGCATAACTTTTAAGACTGCTCTTTGAGCTCGCTCAACCTGAATCAGGTGGGTTTTACTGGTTCCTCCCCATGCAGAAATGCAGTAGGTAAGAACAGAGACACACAGGCTCTGGTATACAAGGAATAGAGTTTCTCGATCAGCTGAGTGTCTGAGTTCTTTGAAAATATATATTAATTTCCTAATACGCGAGCAGAGTGTTTCTATATGGGGGCGCCAGCTAAGGTGCTCATCAATGTGGACTCCGAGGTATTTGGTACTTGGAACCAGTGATAGGGTTAAGCAGGTGCAAGTATTGGGGCTGTGATCCAAAGAGTTCAGGCAAGTATGGGCTTTGACCATACTAGAACCCGCGGGAGGTGTGGACGTGTGAGGGAGAGTAAAGCGAACAACCTTGGTTTTCTCAATATTGAGGGTTAACAAATTCGCCGAGAGCCATGCCATCACTCGTTGAAGCGACCGCTCCGCTCTTAGCTTACAGTTGTCCCAGTTATTATCATATATGATTAGTGCCGTATCATCTGCATAAGTGAATATATCGCAGTTAGGTATAGATAGGCGGCACAGATCATTTATGTAGAGTAAGAAAAGGGTAGGACCCAAAATACTACCCTGTGGCACACCAAAACTGATGCTCCCCTCATCACTATACAATGAGTCGATTTTGACACACTGCGAACGATTTGTCAGATAGTCTGAGAATATCCTGAGTGCCACTCCGCGGATTCCGACGCCTTCCATTTTTGAAATGAGTATAGGTATAGAAACCGAGTCAAACGCCTTTGATAAGTCAAGAAAGACACCGAAACATTTAAACCCCTCATCCAACTTACCAACCACCGCACTCGTAAGGTCCAGAACCGCATCTTCAGTAGAGATTCCCCGTCTAAAACCATATTGATTATTTGCTAGAAGTTTATATTTCACGAGATATGTGGTAAGACACTTGTTAAGTACTTTTTCTAGTACTTTAGACAGGGAACTCAAAACTGAAATTGGCCTATAGTTGGTGACGTTGGATCTGTCTCCACTCTTGAATATTGGGTGAACAACAGCTTTCTTGAACGCACTTGGAAAAGTACCCGACTCTATAGCGCGGTTACAGACGTGCGTTATGGGAACTGCTAGGACGGAGCTGGACTGCTTGAGAACACTGGCAGGGATATTGTCATAGCCAGTGGCGCTGTCACTACGTAGGCTGTCAATCACACTTTTTACCTGCTCTTCGTCAACCGGCATAATGACCAGAGAATTTCGCGGCGGGGGTTGTGATGAGCATTCAAGGTAGGGGGATCCAGAGGGCAATTTAATTTTTGAAGCTAGATCTTCACCCACACCAACAAAAAAACTATTAACTTTGTTAATAGATATTTTGGCGTCTGGTGAGCTTTCTAGAAGCGCACTTGGTGACTGCGGAAGAGAGTTTTGGTTCGTTATACCCTTAATAGCTTTCCATGTGGCCTTGGAGTTATTTTTAGCTTGAAGTAATTCATTTTTGTCATGTGATCTTTTTAGTTTTTTAGAAGACCATTGAGAAAATTTCGGTATCGGGTATAAGTAATTTTATGAATATCGTTATCGGGGGATGATTTAGATTTTTTGTGAAGCCTGTCTCGGTTTCTGATGCAGCGAACTAAACCTGGGGTCATCCACGGCTTGAGCATTCTGCATTTACTAGGGACTCGAATGGTATAGCTATGTTTTGTAATAACACCTTGAATGGTAGATATAAGTAGATCTGCAGCCAGATTACAGTTTTGTTCATTTAGCACATGACTAAAGTCAGTGCTTTCTAGTGCTTCTTTGATGTCTGAAAAGTTATAGCGGAGCACGTTAGATGAATGTTTTGCTGCTGATTTTTTCATCTTTCCTAAACAAAGAATGACTGGTAAGTGGTCGGTGATATGACTTTCAAGGACTATTACTGTGGCAGGGCCTTTAAATTTTAAAAGTACATGATCTAAGCAATTGCCTGATCTTGTGGGGAGCACATGAGCAGGCAAAAGACCTAAGGAGGCACACAGGGTGAGATAATTACTTGAATGGCGATCGTGATTGTCTGGTTTAATATCGATGTTCATATCGCCAATCAGAGCAATATTTTTATAGCGTTTTAATGATTTTACTACATTATCAAGGCTTTGGTAAAAATTTTCAAGGTCGCAAAACGACGGGGAGCGATAAACGCAAATGATTGCTGTGTCACCTATTGCACAAGTGAGGCAATTTGAGTCACAGAATGACGGTTCAAGGTACGTGCAATTTAATAAGGTCTTAGTGTAAATAACCACGCCATCGTTCTGCGACTTGTTGTCAGTCGTTGCGGAAAAAGAGTAGCCTTGCAGATAAGGAAGGGGCCCAGAAACTCTTAGCCAACACTCGGTTAATATGATAACGTCAAAATCAATTTTAGTGGCTGTTAGCATCGTGATAAATTGGTCAAAGTTCTTTCTAAGACTTCTAATATTAATATGAATCATTTTTAAATTATTATTTGGTTGCTTAATAAAGTCTAAACATCGTTCGGGGGGGCAAAGATGAGAACAGGCTATGGAGAGATCGTCTATATCATTGGATAATGTATTGCTTAGATTAGCCATTTATTAGATGAATGAGATCGAGCAAATGATATTTTTTTTTTTATTACTTTTTGTCTGTGCTTGGATAAGTTTCGATAACGAATTATAAGCGGAGGAGAGGGACAAATTATTATAATTGTATAAGTAGTCCTAGTAAAAGGGTGTACAAGATATTTCTGCTTGCTAACGTGAGAGAATGTGTGGGTGTGAGGAAGTGGCGTGTTTACATTGTAAAAAGAGTGTGCTGACAGTAAAAGGTAATTAACAGTAATACAGAAACAACAGGCTAATACAGTGGAAAAAGTAAGGCATGCATAAAGAAACGGTTTAAAATAAAATAGGCATAGTCATTGCTTTCCCAATAACATAGCAAGACATTTCTCTGATTTGATATGAAGTGGTTTGTCAGCTGGGTCCTTACGCAGAAGAATTCTTCCGTTTGAGTACCAACTAGAGTAGTTGTGGGTTTTTGCAAACTGGCGAGTCTCATAAAGTAGCTTTTTGACGGTTGGGGGTAAGTGTTCGTCAATGTAGACAGGTTTCCTTTCGCCTGCGATGCCAATAGTCTGTGTGTTTAACTTATCTGGTACGGGGCGCTCTTTGTTGAAAGTTCGAGCTTTAGCTAGGAGATCATTTCTTGTGCTGACGCAGCAAAATTCAGCAACTATTGGTCTACATAAGCCTGGTTTTCCAGGTATGCGGTATATGTCTCGAAAAGCGGAGGCCGGGATGTCCATGCCAAGAGCGTTCCCCACAGTATTTAGAATGGAAATAAGGTCTTCTGCCTTTTCATTTACTTTAATTGGAATATTGCGTAGCTCGATAGTTGCCTGACGCGACTGGAAGTGCAGGTCTTGTATTTGCTTTTGTAATTGGCATATAAGTTCCGAGTTCTCACTTTTTTCTTTTTCCAATTTTGAAACCTTGCTGATGACGTCATCATGTTGCTTATTTATAAAGTTCATGCTGCGTTCAATCTCGGAATTTGTCGTCTGATTAGAGAGGCACTGTTTTTTAAGCTCAGAAACATCACTGACTAGTTTCGATAATATGGCGTCTTGATCTGCTTTCCAAGATGTTAACAACTGATCGTGTTCAGTCTTCCATTTTGTCAGCATGTCAATAAGCTCAGCTCTGAAGTCGTTTAAGGCTGGCCTAAGATCAGTGTCCATTTCTTTATTCGGAGAGTAGTCGATGCGTTGGCGCTTGTATCGTACAGTAACATTGTTTCCGTCTGAGTTTTGGGAAGTAGAGGCAGACGTTAAGTCTGATTCTGACAGTGATTGACCTAGCATCAAAGGCGAATTTTGTGTTTGAGGCGGAGTTCGATGCATTTTCCAGCAGACTTTCTTCCAATTAAGTGAATAAGGAATATGGTTAGAGAAAATATACTTCTTATCTGAGCCGAAATATTGTGCAATTTACGTATTGCGGACTGCGAACGGCTTCGTAAAATAATAATTTAAAGTTTATAAAATACAAAAAGTGGCCGGGCAGGTCGGATTCGAACCCAAGTCGCCCACTTCATAGGAGAGCGCTATACCGCTGCGCCACACACACGTTAGACGATTAGTTCAAATTAATGAGTCATTTACTACGTAAAACTTTGGTAATTAACGTAGCTTCGACGACTCCTTTGTGTTGTTATTGAGGTCAAAGTCTAAAACGGTAGCCACATTTAAACTTTTTAGTTCGTTGTGATTTTAAAACTGATCACAGACAAGGTTGCAGTTGTCATTTCACTGAGATTTTTCACACAATCGTCACTTATATGTTATAGATGATCACTGTATAGTTTTATAGTTATTTGTGCACTTTATTCACGGTTATCGAATTTAAAACACAGAGGCGATCAAGAGTACGTGTGCTCGCGTTGGTTATCTTTGCATCACCCAAAGGTTGACTGGTACAAAATGCCTATGGCATTAAGTCCGCCTCTATACAATCTGTACATTTGTGTGCCTAAAGTGTAAAATAAAAATAAATAAATAAATAAAGTTTATTTATCCTCAAATAATAATATAGTTACAGCTAAAAAGCGCAACCGACTTGAATCGTGTAGGAAAACTGCACCACAATTTCCTTCTTTTGGATTTTATATATTAAATTATGAATTAAAAATAAATAACCTAACTAATTAACTTCAACATGTGTGTTTTGTTTTTAAAGATTATTAAAAAATAAATAAATAATAAGTCTATAGTTTTACTGTTCATTAAAAGTTTATTTTTATTTAGACAATTATTCGACAAATGTGGAATAATAGACACTATTATTCGGTATTCGACGAGTAACAAAAAAATATCGAGTATTGCCGAATACCTACCGAATAATTGCGAGTATTCGCGGCATCTCTAGAATACAAGACGGGAACTTGAAGTCATATACCATGACTTCAAGTTCCCGTCTGCAGATCGCAGATCTTTCCTTTTTAGCGTGTCGATGGCAATCTAAATGGAGTCGGCCCAGAATTCGGCTACTGGTTTGGAGCTACCAGTAGCGTCCATCAGTTCATGTAACGTGCAAACGACAGGACACGCAGGACACGCTATAGGTGGATTATTTATAAACGTTGCTTAAAGACAAGTGATGTTCAAGCGTCAAAATGTGTGGTTAAACAGTCGCTAATAATAACTTAACTTTAAGCAACGTTTATAAATAAACCCCTTATTGTTTGTTCCACAGGTAGTAAGTATTAGGAAACTACTAAAACTAAAGTTACTCGATATTCGGCAGAATTCACACGCGGCCCATCACTACTTTAAAGCACATGGCCTACTTATATTGCAACAGTGCTCATTTTTCAAGATTATTTTCATGTAATACTCGCGTAGTCCCTGGGATTGCACTCTCACTCACTCACTTTTTAACAGGCTGTAAAGCTCCAATACCTACTGATAAAAGAGGGGGTTGTAGGCCCCCTGATTACAACCTTATTATAACCATAGGGAGGTAGGCAGGCAGGAAGATTATGATGTCTGTTCAATGTTACCTTTGGACATTGACTCAGCACTTGGCCCGGCTCACGCACGGCCCAGTTAAAATAATGATTTATTTGCATCTAATGGCTCTGACACATAATGCCGACGGCATGACCCGGGCACTGCCGGGCAAGCCGCCCTTCCGCCGGGCAAGCCGCGGCGCGCCTGGCCCTGCCGCACAAAGGACCGTCACCGCCGGGGTGCCAGCTGTTCTAGAACCTAGCGGCTTGGCATGCGACGATGGGAAGAGACCAGACGGAATGACCATAATGCCGTGGAAGTTAGGTAGACCTTTGGTGTGGGATGCAACATGTGTCGACACCCTTGCGCCATCCCATCTTCCTAGCACGGCGGGCTGTGGCTGCGGGTGGGGCTGCTGCTGCAGGCGCGGAAAACCTCAAACGGCGCAAATACTCCAATCATATTGGGACTTATATGTTTGAGCCGTTTGGGGTTGAAACGCTAGGGCCATGGGGTCCGAGTGCCCACTTAGTTTTTCAAGATATCGCAAAGCGGTTGGTCGACTCTTCATGTGACCAGAAGGCTGGCCTATTCTTCGGCCAGAGAATCAGCATTGCCATACAGCGTGGCAATGCTGCCAGGCTTTTGGGCACTTTTCCTGTTGACAGCGATGCGGACGAATTTTTTGATGCCCTATGATTGTTCCCCCCCCCTCACCACCTTCTTATATACTTGTACATATTCACAATTTAAATGTAATTGTTTAATTTAAATAAATAACGAATGATGTAAATAGGACGAAATTAATAGCATACTCACAGTGCGCCGATAAAAGACTAGTTAGTATTAACTTTGGGAAAACAGAAAGCATTTTATTGTAACAATTGATATTATAATACTTCAGTGATAATTATACAATACGCACATGAATCCAAAAAGTCAGAGGTGCGTTGGGTTCGAACTCGAGGACTATGACTTGGCCATCCGACGGTCACACCACTAGGCTAACACTGCTACCATAACTGATAGCTTAGGGCTGTAGGGTTAAGGTCTTAATTTATCAAATATTTTCATGTATTGTTACACCCTTAACAGTATTGCGACCTTTCGTGACGTTTTTTAAGGGTGGATGTACAATGTCATTACTGTTTACTCCGAAAGAGGTCGCATTTCTTCAAAATAATGCGGTACATCAAAAGCAGGTAATCGAATAAGAATGTCGTCTTTGATCTAGGTAGGTACCAGCGACGTAACCCGAGTCAAAATAATTACAGGAATTTATAATTCAATTTATCTGTCATTACGAATTCTTGTTACGAAAAGGTTTAAAAGGAGTTGAGGCAGAAATATATTCATGGAACATTAACTGTCTATAGTTACCACTGAAAATGTTTTGAAGTAATTCAATTGTTAGGAATATTTGGTGACAATAATTAAGTTTCTAAGGAAAGCATTTTGTTTGAAACGCTGTTAGATTTAGAGATTTCTGTGACTTGCTGAGGTAAAAAGATAGTATAAAATAATTAGCTTTTACTATGTAATTGTAGGTTCACAGGAAAAACGATACTCACAAATACTACTTATTGTCTACATTTCTTTTTATTCCTCCTTTCGCAGGTCTGCTGGCAGAGTGGAAGCTTATGAAATATGTAGTAGGTACCTTTGCACTCAAACGTTATAATTATGTCGTATCTCTATGTATTTTACTTTGTATAAATAAATAAATAAATAATAATTTATAATAAATAATAATTATAATAAATAATAATTTATAATAAATAATAATTATAATAAATAATAATTTATAATAAATCATTAATAAATAATAATTTACTCAAAGCATTTCTTTCAATTAAACCATTTACAGTTAGTCAGAAAGTTGAAGCTAGTTGCCCATTCGAAAACGTAGATCTCTATGGAGAAGAACGGGCGAGAAACTCTAAGGACACTCTATTAAATAGAGATATTACAAAATCCTGGGTACGTTATTCTTGTTGCTTCTATACGTGAACCAATGAACAAAAAATATCAAAAACAATCCAAAATATAAGATAAAAAATAAGCCCTGGCAGGTAAAGCTTCGTGCAGACCAGCGCGACGCGACAACGCGGCGCGACACCGCTTATTGTTATACCGTCAAGTTTTCTTAGAAATTGTATTGTTCGAGTCGCGTCGCGGCGTCGCGTCGCGCTGGTCTGCACGAAGCTTAAGAGGTGACCAGTCTTAACTGATGGCGCCCATTCACGAACATGGCGCATGGTTCAGCACTGTCCAGGTCAACCATTTCGTAGCGATCTTCCCATAAGAAAATACAACTATTGTTTTCAATCTCATTATTTTGCCTTTCTTGACACGACTCAGTACAAAGGTCATGAGATGCTGTTTGTTCTAAAATAGTCATTTAGTTAGGATTCCAATACATGTGAAATCAGCATATAAACAAATTTAGGGTCTCATGTAACTAAGTATTGTAAACAACAAGACATCTAACAAGATTATTATTCTGTTAATAGCAATGAACTCGCCTCAAAACATATTAATGCCGAATCTGACTGAAATGAAAGGGATGGGTGCGAAATATTTAATTAACATCGTTGTTCGAAGATCTCATTTGTATCTAACGATACGATCGCGTGACGACATGGTAATTGGACTATTTTGAAACGTGATTGATGGTAAAAATAAAGCACGTTATGCCTTTGGTCATTCTTAGATCTTTGACAGTCGTTACGGGTCTGACAACCAGTCTTACTAACTGGGCGTTTGCACTGGCGAAACATTCAATTTTCTGTCGTAATGATAATAGGAACTAGAGATTTCAATATGTGTTTCGCCAGTGCAAACGCAAAGTAAAGGGTATCGTGTTTTCCAGTAACTGGGTTGTTGCTAAGCAGTCGCTACATGTCAAATACTGGTATTTAGCTGCATCCGGTTAGACTGGATGCCGACCCTAACATAGTTGGGAAAAAGCGAGGTAGATGATGATGATAATTGGTGTAGGTGACAATGATTTATGTGCGTCAGATGTTAAGTCCCGCTTGCACCACAAAACACAATGCTGCGGTTAGACTGGAAGCCGATCCCAACATAGTTCGGAAAAGGCCACGCAGTATGACTGATTGTAAATATTACAACGATACTTTAATAAAAGTTTTGAAATATCTAGTTTCAGATGTCTATAAAACATCGATCTGTGAAAGACGGCAGATTAACATTAACCATGAAAACGGTATCATCAGGTCTAAAATACCTCTTGAATAACTACATCAACAGAAAATTTAATAGTATTAATCTAGAAATAAACATATTTTTGGAGTTTTGGATGTTCGTACAGTCATTTGCCGTGATTAAATGATGTTGCAACATGTTGCAATTATCTTTTGAAGGCCATGTGTATTGACAACTATAATATCATTAAACAACTTTTCTGTGATACATACATTTTAATATCAGATTTTTATATTATGTGATGTTTACAATCTCTTTTTATTATAATGATAATCTTTTATGAAGCATTGTGGGTTAACATACAACATTTGTTGAAAAATCTTAAATAAAATATACAATCTAACAGTAAAATGTATAACGGAGAGGGTACATGTCTCTCTGGTTATTATCAGCCATATTTTAACTACTGTGGGCGTACTATGGGTAGTGTTGGTTATTTTGCAATAGAAAAATCGTTTGCAGTTCAAATCAAATTATTATTTTCCATCAAATTCATCATACTTGCAATTCGCACGCTGTAGGTAGGTACATGACACAACTACACGGAATGCGAAACAGTTTCTAAACGTGTTCAATGGTTGACCGCCATCGACAAAATGGTGACAAAATGTGCTTAACCCCGGCAGGTCCGAGCGTTATGTTGTAGACTCTGTCGAACGCCGCTAGGCGACGCTGGCGCTCCGATTAGTCAAATCAGTAACGTACATATTATATCCGACATATTATATATTATTATAATTTTTGTATTTTGGTGCAGGATATCAAAAGTTTCTTTTTATTAATGAGCACCTACTTAACTAATGAATTCAAAGTCAGTCGGTAATTTCTTCTTTAACTTAGATTAGAGCTATACTGTGTTGTCGGTAAAGTATTTAAGAGCGTTTATTCTGAAATTGGCAACGTCGTAAATAGCTGTCAAATATTTACTTGTTTTGATTTGGAAATAATACTGTATGGAAATAAGAAATTTGGCTAACTAAGTTAGTAGAATATTGATTATGTTATGCAATTGTAACATTGAATTTGATGTTGTACCCGTTTTAGGCGTAAAAAAAGCATTTTAAACTTTCCACTTTCCTTACTAACAGGTAAATATTTGACAGCTATTTACGACGTTGCCAACTTTCAGGGACGATTTTGCAATCGTCAAATAACTTTTATCTGCAGAATACATATGACCGATTGCCATTTATTCTCTGCCTCTTCGCCCGAGTCATATCTTTATAAATTATAGCCTATGTTACTCAGTAATAATAAAACATTCGAATGGTGAAATAATTTTTTTAATCGGTTCATTCGTTTTTGAGTTTATTAATTAGAAACAAAAATACAAATATTTTCTTTTTTTAATATTAGTGTAGATACATGCATGCATGTATCAGCTGAAATAATCAGCCGTAAACTTAAATACCTACTCGACCCAAATGTATGGGCATTTGGGTCGAGTAGGTATTGAAGTTTGTATGGGCCAGTTGATATTTTTTTCGTGATTATGGTGTTGGTCCCATGGAGAAAGTTGTTCAGTTTGATGGTCTGTACCACATCCTTAAATAAGTTTTCTGATACATGCTGTATAAAAATTGTCAAACCACAAATTTTTACCAATTTCCAAAAAGGAGGAGGTTCAATGTTCGTTGCGTATGTATGTTTTTTTTATGTATGTCCACCGGTTTCTCCGTCAATTGTGGACAGATTTTTTTTTTTTTTTTTTATGAAAATGTATGCTCTCAAGTTGGTCCCATAATTTTTTTATTAACTTTGCTTGGAAAGTTTTTGAGTAAGCTTCAATAATACGTATTTTTCCCACTTAGTATATGTGGATGATATGATGATAACTTCCTGTCACTGTTTACATATTATCACCACGACTAAAAAGTGAAAAATAAAGACCGACAGAAATGGTTTTTTTTTTATAAAGTTTTTTATTCAAAATTATCTGAAGATTGAAAAATCGGTTTTTATAACGAAAACTAGCATGTGCCAAATTTCATCCAAATCCATTCAGCCACTTTAGCGTGAAAAAGTAACAAACACAACATTTCACATTAAAAATATTAGTAGGATACCGACCTACCAAACATTATTTTTGTATTGAAAACAAAGTATTGCAGAAAGTTGTTTTGAAAGTAAACTGAACTTTCAAGCTGGTAGCGGATCGGGGACGGAAGCGGTAGCAGATGTTTTTCTACCTCGGATTTCCAATCACGCCGGTTCCATGTTTTCCTGCGGTAACGCTAACATCCGACGAACTAACATAGTTCAGTTAGTTTTACAGACAAGGTGTTGATAGTTATAGTTTATTTAATATTCAAGGTGGAAACGATAATACTACAGTAAATTAAACTTCGAATATCGAATGATGACGTTCCCAGTCTGCATACAATTTAATCAAATGTATCCAAAGGTTTACTCACTAGAGCTGAGGAGGAGGAGGAAGAGGCTGATCAAAATCCATAGTCCGCTCAACTATTTATTATACAACCTTAGTTTTTGTTTACCCTAAACCTCTTAAGGGGTAATTGTACCCATCATTATGAATAACTTTCAAAAAATCTGCTGTTCCCTACATTTTGACGAGTTAAACGAACATAAATGAAGGGAACAGCAGATTTTTTTTTCGCGATTTCAGCGTTGGTCCCATAGTGAAAGTTGTTCATAATAATGAGTACAATGACCCCTTAAGAGGTTTAGGGTAAACAAGAACTAAAGTTGTATATATATATATATGTTAGTTTGTTTTAGGGTGCCGTACGTCCGAATGAAAAAACGGAACCCTTATAGGTTTTCCTGTAATCTATAAGTATAGAACTATTATCTGTATTTTTTTTTATGCCCACCAGTTTCGGAGATAAGGGGGAATAGTAAATTTTCATCGATTTTCTTAAATGTCTTTAATTGTATTTATTTTAAAATGATAAAAGAAAAACTGAGATCCTCACAATACACATCCTTCATTTGATATGTCACACAGTACAGTTGGCAAAACTTAAAAAAAAAAAACTGTTTACCTTCATATTCAAAATTTATTTATTTTCGTTAAGCTTGGTGCAGACTAGTGCGACGCGACACCGGTTATTATTATACCGTGAAGTTTTCTTACAAATTGTATTGGTCGAGTTGCGTCGCGCCGTCGCGACGCGCATCTGCACGTCTGCACAAGTTTTTATACGTCCGTATAAGGGTCACTTAATCGGCTTGATAGATTTGGAGAATATTGACTGTGACGGACGGAAAAACAGACAGACACACGAGTGGTTCTATTAGGGTTCTGTTTTTTCATTTTGAGGTCCGGAACCCTAAAAATGTTGGGGGTGTGATTTCCCATAAGAAAACCATTTATTTTTCTGACCTTAACTTTTTGGTACAAAATGTTCGAGTGTGGTTTTCAATAATACGTATTTTATCCACTTAGTGCATGTTGATAATGTTATAATAACTTCGTGTCACTGTGAAGGTATACGAATTTGTGTGCGGTAGGTACCACAACTTAAAAATAACAACTTTATGACAAAAAATAACCGACTTCCAAAAAATACTACAAAGTGAAAAATTACTTTAATTTCGGAAGGCGGTGGCAAAATACAAAACCTGGAACTTTTTTAGAAAGTCGTTTTTTTTTTGTTATAAAGTTTTTAAAATACTTTCCATTCGATTTCCTCTTAAAAAATTAATCGCTTGAAAGAGAAAGATTCTTTCGTCAAGTAGTTGGACTTCATAGTTGATATCGCTTCTAATAAATTTTAATGACTCTTCTATCCCTATTTTATTTCTGTATGTAGGTTTAGACAAACACTTTTACACATCAATCATATTTAAAAAACTAGATAAGGTTGGCTTTATGACACCCCACACCTAAAAAATCCCTATAACAGGCTGTTTTAAGTAAAAAAACACTGCATAAAGTTCACCGAACTTAATCCTCAAGAGCGATCCATTTTTAACCCAACATTAGCATTATTAGCCAGTCACCCAGCTGTAACGTCCCACCCAGGTCCATTGAAGCTTTATCTTAAGTTAGAATATTCCAGAGCCGGCCACATCTTATCTGTTTCCATCTCATACAATATTTATGCGTGAAGAACACAGAATGTCGATTACTCGTCGGTTTGCAAAGATGTTGGGGCAATGGAAGGGGTCTGAACACGAAAATGGTAGGGCGGGTTCTTGATTGGTACAGTCATTATTCGATGTTATCCAATTCCTTTATTGGAGGAGTAAAAAAAAGCTGGAGCTTGACCGTCAATATATCCGTAACCAGAAGGTTCCCTGGTATGGTCCAGTACAAAAAAAAAACACATAATAACAGGAGAAACAAGTGAATCTTGGCTTTGTTAAGGGTATTTTAACACCGTATATAATGCGACACAAGACGTACTTACATAATCATAAGAAATCAGAACTAAGTAGATATGTAAAAGTGTACGATATCACAATTAAAAAGCACAAAAATACCTTAGACTTGCACATGATGAATAGTACGATGACAGAATCAATGTTTATCTCCCAAGGTTCTGCTTGCCTTGAATTGAAGTGAAGTTAAACCTCGAGAGGAAACCTAGACAAAACGCTCTGAAATCCAAATCCCATATCTTCCTCCTTTGAACAACAGGAGGCCTTTGCCCCGCACTAGGTCAATTACAGGCCTATTATCATTGAAACTACGCTTGCATACCCATGAATACTGTACTCGATTCCCTTCCATTGCTCCTACATCTGAACTCTCGCTCCTGAACTGACGACCCTTAGGGGAGAAAGAGACAGCAAGCTTATCACACAACACTTAAGTTTTAGGTGCTCTTTTGTAATCCTTATTGAGTGGCTGTAAATTGACTTTTCAAGAAGCCCTCACAACTCAAGGAGTGTTTCGTACTTCAGAGAATATTATACATTAGACTGAAGACGTAATTTTTTGTTTGGCATAGTAGGTAAGCGTTTTCTGTGTACCTTTGGGAAATGATTTGGGTCGTGGTTTTAATGTAATAGGGTTTGTGTGCTGTGGCGTGAAATTTTTAAATTGATAACTGTGTTTTATGGTATTCAAGGGTGAAGGAAACCGGTATGCCTGAGAGATATTTCTCGACGGCAGGTCAAGCCAAGTCAGAGGCCCATCGGTGGCTTTAAAACTCTGACAGGTTAGTCATTAACCACACGAAAAGAAGAAGAAGATGGTATTTATTTTTTGCTGACGACCTTAAAACGATGGCTGGGACAGACTGGATGCGGAGGGCGGAGGATAGGGTGTTGTGGCGCACTCTGGGAGAAACCTATGTCCAGCAGTGCACTGCTATAGGCCGAGTTGATTGATATTTTTTTTGTATTTCACTTTACGTTAGTAGAACATAACTGTAACGGGACATTTATACGTATAAAGAGATTCAAGCAAATGTGACATCCACCAACCCGCGCTGGACCCACGTGGATTACGGCCAGATACTTTTCACAGAGAGGAGGCCTGGGTCCCAGTAGAGACTGATATCTTAGGTGAACTGAGCCAACAAGCAATGGATGGTCCTCGGATGGTCACCTGTCAGAGTAGTGGCAACTTAATACTGGCTCGGGTAGATGGTAATCCATAGGGATCTCCTCAAAGGTCAGGACTGTCCTCTTATTTGCTAATGAAAACAACATATTCAAAAGACTTCAGATATATACTATTAAGCCATACCCTACTCAAAACATTATCAGAAACTTTCGTGTTGAAATAATGCTATAATACAATTTTTGAACCTAAATCTCTGGAGGGAAAACATGGCATAGAAACCTATTGTATAAAATTAACTTAAATTAACTTAAAATTTGTAAAAATAAAATAAAAAAAATTACTTAAATTTTAGATAATTATAATTTAAAAAAAATATATATATTATTCGATCGATTCGATATTATAAATATACGATCATTTGTTTAAAACATTTGGTTATCACCACGGAAACGTTTTTTACCAGTTGGCTCTGGGTGTGTAAAGGTTTTTACCCAGATAAAAAGGTAGTAGTACCTGGCCTCGCATAGTACCTACGCAGTTTCAATAAAATACGAATCCAGCTAATACTGGATTTGTTACCACTCACCTGCGGCCTAATGTACAAGGAAGTTAAAGGTTACCTAATCCTGTAACCCAAGTAAAAAGCCACAACTGAAACCAGGTGCCAAAACTTCAAAGTAGTTAAGTGAAAAGTGCTTAGGATAATATACTTTGGGAGAAAAGGATGTGAACTTTGGGACTTTGGAGAGGTTTTTCAGTGTGACTTTTCTGTAGAGAAAGACTCACTATAGTAGGGCATCATTTCCGAAGGACAATAATTATTAGTAAGCAATTGGAGTTTAATTTAAAATAACGGGCCAAGTGCGTGTCGGACCAAGCATTATGAATTGAAAAAATTGTAGTTGAAAAACGTCTTCTCCCATACATTCCAACTGCAAATGTAAGTTTGTACGCACAGTATTGAGTGATTTACCATGATATTTTAAGACCATAGACTTTTTTTAGGGGTTTTGGAGATAAGGGGGAAGAATAATAAATTTTCATATTAAAAAAAAATATATATGTTAAAATGATTAAAGCGTTTCAATTAATATGTCACAAGGTACAGTTTGCAAAACTTTTTTTTTTTTTTCAATTTGCCCCCGAAAAGTGACATCATTATCAAAATTCATAATTTACGATACACGTTCGTGTTTCGGTCACATAAATTCATATTTTTACCAACATTCAACTAAATTGGTCCTACAGATTCGGAGCAAATTGGCTGTGACAAACGGAAAGATAGACAGCCAGCCAGCCAGACAGACACACGAGTGATCCTATAACCCTTTCGCTGCTATTTGAAGTTGAGAATACCAAGGGCTTATATCACCACCTACGATTAAATTCCTATTAACACGCACATATTTGTATTGTATTTGTATTTTTGAATTTAGACGGTAAGTAGTAAGTAGTGGCTATTCGGACATCGTGAAATAGGCCCTTAAACTTTTCTGGCCGGCACTTTGTTACTTGGGAACGAAATGAATGATGTCCTTCATATGGAAAAATAAGTTTCTATGTCGGTTTATAAATGACGGAGTTCTGAGGTAACAAATATTAAAAAAATATAACCGAACTGTGAACCTCCTCCTTTTTTTTAACTCGATTTAAATACAAGCGTTATTCGTAAAAGATCTTGAACGCAAGGAACATAAAACTCCCCATTTCCCGCATCGCTACACGAGTTACAATATAATGACGACATAAGGCAGGTAACGACAATGCATGTGCATAAAATATGCTCAGGTGCTCCGACTACAAAGAACAATAACTGTCTAACAGCAGGTCTTTAGGTAACAAGAGATGAGATGCAACTTTGAATATTTGAAGAGGGTAAACTTATAGCAGACTTGCGACCTTACAATATCACCTTTGGCAATTTTCTGCCCGGGAACAACGGGCATTGATATCTTATTCTCCTTTCATTATTGCTTAGGGCCAACGTAAGACGCTCGCAACTATAATTTTCAGACCAAATAAAAAACAAAGCCATAGCGCTGTCAACAGTGACGTGAGGCCGGCTTCGTAAGCATGCGTGCATTTAGTGATGTATAGTTTGCTGTGTGATTGTAAATATGTGCGTGAGTGCGTGTATGCACAGAGCGGAGGTGTAGTCTTGGCATGCTTCACTTCGTTCGCAGCGTTATGTCTTGGTTTTTATTTGGTCTGAGCTACAATTCGAGGCAAGTGCAAAATTCGTTCGGAATATTCTTATCTCTGTTTTAATAAAGTAGACGCAGTGCGCAGCCGTGTGTGTGAGTGGATAGAATATAATATGTAATGATAGGTGGAATTAAAGGTGAATGGAATGAATGGTAAGTGCAGCTAGTAATAGCTGTACTTACCATTCATTCAACGACTCGATGGCATTTATATTGATTAGTAGGTATGTTCATTATTTCCTTTATTTTTGTTGACTACATTGAAAAAAAAAAGATTTAAGAACTTAGATAAATACTGTTTAAATCCGATTATCAGCATAATATGGTACGGTATTACGTTTATATGGACAATTCATCCTTTGCCGCGTTCTTAAGATTATTGGCAAAAAAAAAAACCAATTCGTAGCCCAACGAAACAGAGGTGTTAAAAGATTGTTTGGACTTATAGAAAAGAAAGAAAGAAAGAAAAAAAAGTATTTATTGAGACTCGCACAGGTTCTCACAAATTAAACTAAAAACACACTAAACATAAATAAAAAAGAAAAGACAATAAAATCAAAGTAAAATTTAAATATAAAAGCAGTCCTGTACGAGACCAAAAGGCTCCTATCTCAGCATGATGCTGCGACATTTAAAAAATAAATACCTATCAGTATAATAATGTGTGTTTATCGGAATTGCTCTAGCTATGTACGCTGATAATCACATTGGCCATTTTACATCGTCGTTGTACATCGTCTTCACATTTAATTTTAATTAATCTATATAAAATATAGTAAAACATTTTGAAAGAGTATGGAGTTTCTTGTCCATTCTTCTCTATACGAACCTATACCTCTTGGAGTGGGTGCCTTTTTTTTTTTTTTTTTTTGAGGATGGGAAATTATCAAATAACTTCTCCCGCTCTGGGTGGAGCGGGAGGGCGTGTCAGACTTTTACTGACTAAAACCCACCCGTGTTCCTTCCGTTGCCTGTGTGCCGAGGTCGCGATATCCCTTTCAGACAAACCCGCAACCCCGGCAGGCATTGGCCCTTCCGGACCCCGTCAGTTGGTGCTGACATCTCTTTGAGGCGCGCGTGGAACACAACGCGCCGTCGACCCGGGCCTGGTCCCTATCGGACGGCGAGCTACCCATTGCTCACCGTCCGCAAGCCCGCGCCTACGGTGGCCGGAAGTCGGCTCGCGACTCCCGACGCCCGGGGCGTCTCCTGCGGCGACTAGGGGCGCGAGGGGGCGCATTTTGCCTCTCCCTCGCGCGCTCCGCCTCCTCCTTCGCGAGCATTACTGCTTCGCAGAAGGAGGTGACGGCCTCCCATGCACTCTCGCTCCGGACCATGGCCTGAACCAGGGCCGGACGCGAGAGATCGCCGCCGCCGATCGCCTCCGTGAGGACACGGCGGTGCTCCGCCCAAGCTGGGCAGACCTCCACCGTATGCTCCACCGTGTCCTCCGGGCGATCCACACAGTGGTGACACCCGGGCGTTTCCTCCCGCTTTATCCTGAACAGGAACCTCCCGAAACAACCATGTCCGGTGAGGACCTGTGTCAGGCGGAAGGTGAGGACGCCGTGGCGTCTCTCTAGCCACTCCTCAAAGAGGGGACTTATCGCCACAATTGTGGCGTGCTCAGCGCTGGGTTGCGACAATCGCACTCTCCATGCCGCCATGAGATCCCGCCGGAGCTCTGTCCGCTGTGCCGCGATTTCTCGCGGCAGCGGAGTTACGCCCCGGCGTTTCGCCTCCTCGCGCAACTCCCACATGTGCGCGAGGACTTTTGCCTCCAGATCCCATGGCGGTAGTCCGGCAAGGAGGCTCGCCGCCTCACGGGAGACCGTGCGGTAACCTCGGACCAGCCTAATGGCCATGACCCTTTGGGACGCGTTCAACCGCTGGGCCGGTCGCAGCCTCAACGAACGCGCCCACACCGGTGCCCCGTAAAGGGCCATGGACCGCATGGAGTGGGTGCCTAGAATCATATTATTGTATTTTCTTGTAAGTTTTGACGTTCATAAGTGCCTTTTAATGGCCTACACTGTAAATAAATTATTAGACTTTTACTTTGAAAATCATCATCGTCGTCAGCTTCGTCATTTGCCGCTACTCCATCATCAAAGTAGGCACCTAAGGCACCAGATAGCTACAATCATTACCATCGTAACTAATAAAACCAGGAACTTTTCATTCGTTAACACCTTTAAACGACATACGTACAAACTGTTAAGTACTGAATCATGAAATATTATTGTCATCAATATGATGGAATGCTAATAATCAAGTTTTACACTACGACACCTGTACGTCGCGGATCGTTTGGAGGACGTCTGTCACAGTCGTGCGGTTCACATTCTGATGTTTATGATTGTTATCATAATCGGTATTTCCATTTTCGTGTGGCTTGTGGCTATTATTATAGGAACTGCGCCACACAATCTATCTCTAACCCCATGGCCATGAGCTATACGCTCAAGCGATACGCGTCTTGCGACGGCGATTGCGGGGAAAACAAATGAAAGGAGTTGTTTAGAGGCTCTAAACAACTTCTTTCATTAGAGCACGCCCGAGTCACTGCGATGCGACTTGCGGAGCGACGGATGGAAAGTCGCATCGCTCGAGGCCGTGAATGGGGCCTAAAGGATTTGTTGATGGTAGGGTTTGTTCTAAGTCCGCCTGGCTAGCATCTTATCTAAGTCTGTCGCCATACCAACAATGTTAATAGCATTGTTGTGTTTCGGCAGTTAGAGGTAAGACAGCCAGTTCCTCTGTAGTTGAGGATTCAGGATCACTTACCATCAGGTGAGATGCAGGCCAATAGCTGCTCTGTTGTGGATAAAAAAAAGAGCTACGTGTACCATAGTCAGCCCATAGATGGAGTACTGTTCTTCCATATCGACAGAAAGCCCCTGAAGATTCCAGTTTTTATTCAAATAACTTTGACAATAAACCCTTGAACTACTAAAACTCCGCTTCGTCCTAACCAAAGCGATTGTCACGTTCATTTCGATCGGCGCACTCGAATGCGTCGTTCGCGCAGACAGAGGGCGCCTTTTGGTTTTCCTTGAAGATCGCTTTCTATTAGGATATGGGGTTAGGAACGTAACGATCGCGTACTCGCGTGGTCGATCGCTCTGATTAGGAAGCTGGATCACTGATTCCATGTTGTTTTTTTTTCTTACAAACAGGCAAAACAGCTAAGCAATGAGCCAACCTGATATTTGACATTCAACTGATCAGCGTGGTGGCCCAGTTGTAAGGTTCGAACCTGCCTGGGTGTAAATAATTTCACCATCACTGCTCTCAAAACGGCGAAGGGAAACATCGTGAGGAAACCGGCATGTCCTAGAACCAAAAATTCGAAGACATGTGACATCTACCAACCCGAACTGGGCCATCGTGGTATATTACAGCCCACTTCCTCTCGAAGAGAGGAGGCCTGTGTCCCAGCAGTGGGAACATAATAGGCTGCTTATGCAACTGCCTTATTTTCAGAAACCAAGTGCTGTTTATTTCAGCTCAAAGTTTAACAACATTTTTGTTGTTTTCTGTGATTGAGTTGAGGAATTCAGATGGTTATTGGCGCCTAATTAATAATGTGTCTGGTACCCAAATTAGGACTAGCATCCAAATGAGATTTCTCCAATACAGAACCGTATTTAAGAAAACCGTCATTAATTTGCATATTGATTAGCATCGATCTTTATTGATTCGGTAATCGTGATTCAGGAATACCTCTACAGAACGATGATATAACAGATCCATGCAAATAGATCACCTGCTTATCAGCATGCATTGATAAGGCACTATTTCTACTGTGTCGTAACGATATATTGTACAGCCTGGGTTACGTAAATTGGTGAATTAATTGATAAGCAAACTGTCACTATACGTCAATTTGCCGTGATACAGCCATTTCATAAAACTGGCAAAGAGTGAATGTGAGTGAGTGAGTGTGTCAGTTAGTGACGTGCGTGTGTATGAGTGACAGTTGTGATTTCATTTTACGGACAATTTAAGTTAGTAGTCAATGCTTTAAAATAAATTCAATGTCTTTATTTGGACGGCAGTAGGTTGCAAGGTTTTTTTACTGAATCGTGGTGACAGTTTAAAAAAGAAAAACATACAAACTGATTAAAAAAAAACAAAATGTTCCGTAGATTTCTATTCTTTCAGTAAAAAAATATCAAGGAGGCCAGTCTGTTAATCGTGCCGTGGTATACAATTATGTGAATAGCTCCATAATAAATGGTGTCTGGACATCAAACATCTGTGATCCTGATCACGCACGACACCGTGCTTTAATTAATAATACCAACTCGTCTCCACATGACATAACAACAACAACTTGCACTAAAAACCTAAATTAAACGCTAATTGCTCAATCATGATACACGACCGTTTGACAAACGTTCAACAAACGCTACACAAACGCAGTTACGTAACGTAAATAGTTTTGTTTACACAAACACACCTACAGATTAGTTAATGCTCGCGTTGAGAATGGTTGTTTTGTGTTTTGGCGCACATTCGCGCAGTTTCTATTTACGGTGGAGACAGAATTAGATTGGGAGGTGTATCATTTGTGTGTACGCTTCATTGCGTGTAGGGGAGAACTGTTGTTATCAGTTCGTCGTATTGTTACCAATAGGACAAGAAAGCTACGGTTTCCTAGAAGAGCGGTTCCGTCATATTTTAACGGCTGACATGAAAATCTCTCATTTTCAACGGTATTTAGCATTAAAGAGAATGATTTTATACTGAAGATCACGTCTAAACAAGTGGTGTTAATGATTCGAAAAAATATATGTTATATAAGAGCATTTTCTTAATAACTTAATCTGTGAATATTTTAGATTATGTTTTTTTCCATAGTTTAATTAATTTGTAAAGTCATGGATACTAAACTAAGGATCACGCAAAAATTATCAAGCATATTTTTCTGAAACCTTCACTGTTTTAAAGATAATTTAATTATTTATCTTTTAGTATACGTGTTTTATTAAAATATCTTTTGATTTATGTATAATAAATTAATAATGCGTCTTATTTGGGACAGCGTTTGATGGGCGAGTCCTATTACTGGCTGGACGTACGACGCGTTGCGTGAGCTCAACACAGAACACGCAAGCTAACCACTCAAGGCCATTGGCATATATCGACGTGTTAGGGTGTCGAAACATGCTCTGTATTGGACAGCTGTTATTGTGTGACCGTTCACCGCTTTCAAAGGAAACCAAAGCTTTTGTGTGACCATAAATATATTTATGAATGACTAGATTCCACCCGCGTGGTATGCCGATAAAAAGTAGCCTATGTCCTTCCCCAGGGTTAAAAGTACCCCCATACCAAATTTCATCAAAATCGATTCAGTCGCTTAACTGTGAAAAGGGTAACAAACAAAGCCATAAGTCTCGATCTCGTGGGAATATCGGGATATAAAGTATCCTATGTCCTAATCATGGTCTACCTAGCTGCCTAATTTCATCCGAATCCATTCAACCGTTTTAGCGTGCAAGCGTAACAAACAAACAAACACACAAACTCACATTCGCATTTATAATGTTAGTTAGGATAGTTAGGGAGAGGCAAAATGCGCGCCCTCGCGCCCCTAGTCGCCGCAGGAGACGCCCCGGGCGTCGGGAGTCGCGAGCCGACTTCCGGCCACCGTAGGCGCGGGCTTGCGGACGGTGAGCAATGGGTAGCTCGCCGTCCGATAGGGACCAGGCCCGGGTCGACGGCGCGTTGTGTTCCACGCGCGCCTCAAAGAGATGTCAGCACCAACTGACGGGGTCCGGAAGGGCCAATGCCTGCCGGGGTTGCGGGTTTGTCTGAAAGGGATATCGCGACCTCGGCACACAGGCAACGGAAGGAACACGGATGGGTTTTAGTCAGTAAAAGTCTGACACGCCCTCCCTGAAAAGTTATTTGATAATTTCCCAACCTCAAAAAAAAAAAAAAAGTTAGGATCATGTATTTTATCCACTTTAGCCTTTAGCAGTTACTGCTAGACATAGGCCTCTTCAATCCACGCTGCTGAGTTTGATCTTGGATCACTCTTGTCTATACACTTCCAGTCATCTTATGGAAACCTTTCCTCTACTTTAGCAGCTGTATTACAATTGTCTTGGCCGCCCTAGGCCCCAGGCCATGTAGTTAGTATCAGCCGCCCCTTTCTCAGCACCCATCATATAGACTACTACGAATTTATTGCCAACTTTTATCGAAATCGGTTCAGAAATTTAGTCGGGTTGGTGCCGCGAAATTCTATGACGCGTTTCAATTAGTTGTTTGGACATATTTTTAAATGGTTTTAAGTTATTATTGTTATACGGTACGGTGCAGTGCGGCCAGCCATAATGTGCGTGAACGTTTAGAATATATAGATACTTTTGAGTTATGTCTTGTTAATCAGTGAATTTTTTGTCACTATTGGCTGCCCCTAATATCTAGCCGCCCTAGGCCCGGGCCTACTGGAACTTAGGGCAAAACCGCCACTGAATGTGGCTGGGACATTAAAGCATCTTCCACACCGGTCCATTCTTCTCTGGACGGGTACTGCATTTGCGAATTCGTGGTCTCATTTGAGGAACACCTGCCCCAACAACAAAAACTTCAGCTCATATGGTCTGTTTGTTCATGTCACCTGTTGTCCGTGGGTTTGTCGTCCGGATGAAAAGCAGTCTATGTCCTTCTCCAGGTCCCAGCCTACCTACGATAACCGATCATTAGCTCGTATGTTTCGGTGTTTGAGGCTTGTTGTGTATAGAAAATATGAAATGGTTATATATTATGAAAACAACCAGTCACAAATGTTTTGCTTGTGATGAAACCGGCATGCTTGAGAGATATTTTTCAACGGTATGTGAAGCCAAGTCAGAGGCCCATGGGTGGTTTTAAAACTCTGACACCAGGTCAGTCAGTAACCACGAAAGAAGAAGAAAGAAAAGAAGAAAGAAGAACGTTTTGCTGACGTTATGATAGCAATTTTGCTAAAAAGCAGTCTTATTTTTAAATTGTTTGAAGCCATGATGAGGTGGTTGTCCGCTGACTCAGCAGACAGACTGCAGTAAGGAATTAAAAATCTAAACAATATACTTTTTTTTGCACACAGTACATGTACACATATATGTTGGGCAGAGGCTGCGCAGATGACGATAATGACTTGTTTTTAAGTGAGCTTAATCATGGCTAAATATTTAAAAAAAAATGCAGTCTTCACAACACTTGAAGAGAATTTGTACCAAATTGTTTTCAAATTACAACTGTAATTCTTGACAGTTGTATCAAATGGTTATAACACGGCAAATGGATAAAGGGGGTCAACTTGCTAAATTTCAAGTTTTTAATAACTTCTATTTTAGCATGACTGCCGTGTCCATGTTCCACAATAAAGTTTTTATTCTGCTCGACTTTAAAACTTTGAATGGGCGTATAACTCATTTTGCACGAAACTTTGTTTTATTGTGTCTGGAAATATGAAACGGGGAGTTTTAAAGTTTTCAGTTCTGCTTGTTTATTACACTAATGTGTAGAAGTCTGGAGGGCAGACTGAAAGAACAGATTACCATGTAAACTGTATGGTTTTTTGCAGTCAAGAACTGAAGAAGCTAAAATAATTTAAAACTGCCTAAATAATGATACCTCTAATAAAAAGCACGTTTTTGCATAATAATTAAACGGTTACAGAAAATTTTGAGACCCTGGCTCCAGAGCTAGACTACCTGTATTTCAGTCAGTGACATTGATGTATTCAAGATATTGCATTCGGTTTGTTTTATCCAGTAAAACGTATTGATGCTAAATTGATTAATATGTTTAACTTGGGCAGTTAATATAATGCAATTCACGGTATGTGATTTTTGACATAATTTATTCAAAGAAAGTCCGACCCATTATTATGTAACCAAAAATGAATGCATAATACTAAACGTCCACCATTTAAAAGCTTTTACTTCATTCTCAATTAGAAACACGAAAATAGACGAATAAATTTCAGTTCCTAACTTTGGTTCATACATTAAAGTGAGTGATGTGCCTAAACGAACTAAAACAAAGTCAATTTGGGTAAGTCACATAGGGTTTTAAACTGGAAATGGGCGGAACAAACCGGATGATACTGGTATTAGTTGGACGGCGCTGGTTAAGGGAATGCTTCCATTTGGTGAGGTTGCATCTTATCGGATTTGAATTTGCTTTAGATGTACTGTGAGACATGCTTTTGCTAATCCTTGAGATATTAATGTATTAGGAGTTTATATACAATTCATTGTTAGGTAAACAATAGGGAGACGACAATACGACAATAAATGAAAACACTGACAATACTAATGCGAGTATTTTGGAACTATCAAATAAATCTTAACATCGAAATAAAAAATGTGTTTCCAAACAAATTCTTTATTGCATTCTATAATGCTGATATAAACAGTTGGAGGCTTAAAATTAATTAAACAATTATGGACCCTGTCGGGCACAGCATAGCAGAAGAAAGGAGGAAGAGCGCTTAATTGAAGAGCGTTTATATTATTTAAGTAAGTATTTATTCTGGTAATTGTATTTTATTTTTATAATATTTAATTTATTTAAGTATTTTAATAATTATTATTTTAAGTAAATATTTTGGATTTATTTCTTTAAGTTATATATAATATAAACCTGCTCGAGTAAGTAGGTCTTTGTTATGTTATACCAAACTAAATAGTATAGATTTTGCCGATCAGCCGATTAGCGATAGTGACGAAACTAAATTGGATTGAATAGATTTTTTTTTGTATGCAGACTATAAAAGTCATTAGATATACGCACTTAAAATTAATTAAACAATTATGGACCCTGTCGGGCACAGCATAGCAGAAGAGAGGAGGAAGAGCGCTTAATTGAAGAGCGTTTATATTATTTAAGTAAGTATTTATTCTGGTGATTGTATTTTATTTTTATAAAATTTAATTTATTTTAGTATTTTAATAATTATTATTTTAAGTAAATATTTTGGATTTATTTCTTTAAGTTATATAGGTATAAACCTGCTTGAGTAAGTAGGTCTTTGTAATGTTATACCAAACTAAATAGTATTTGTTATGTTATACCAAAATAAATAGATTTTGCCGATCAGCCGATTAGCGATAGTGACTAAACTAAATTGGATATATATATTTTTTTTTTATGCAGACTAGGAAAGTCATTAGATATACGCAGTTTAATTTATTTTCGTATTGTCGTCTCCACCTTGTTAAATGTGTGTGATTTATGATACAGTCACACTTTGGCAGCCTATGGCATTCGAGCCAGAGTAAATGAAAATGGGTACACCCGTCTTCAGGCAAGTTCGTCCAGCTTCTTCTTCAATTTCATAGATGAGACACGGATTCGTTAAGATTACCTGTGTATACACCGTGTGTGTCAAAAAATTGTCAGGTCTCTGAAATCGGGTAAAGTCATTCGAATTCTCGAATACGGGCTGACCACCAAGTAGGTATGTTAGCGTAAGTTCGGCGCTGGTATAAGACCGTACTGTCAACATTGTGTTCTGTTGCGTCATTTTGTTCTGCCCCGACGGCCGGGGTAGAATAAAATTCAGCTGAATTTGACTTACGGTCCCAGGGCTTTTTCTTCTTCTTCTCGTGTGGTTAGAGTGTGTGGTGGTCCCAGGGCTGAACTTACCCTATTATACGTTTTTATTTCAAGAGTGCACTGAAACGTTATATATGGAAGTAAGTTGGTGTGGTTTCCTAGAAAAAGTTTTGTTGACATCGTAAAATCAAACCACGCTGCCATCATTTTCATGACAACCGCCACTGCGGCCGTTATGTGGCGGCCACTGCTCTTCTAGGAAGTCCTGGGTTTATATCTACGGATGCAGTTTCCAGCTCGCGCGGTTAAGACTTCCATTAGCCAGTTGATTGTTTTGTTTACTGCATTAACTCTAGTTATTTGCATGTGTTTGTGTTAATGCTTAAAAAAAAAAACAATAGACTTCGTATATTAAGTAACCTAATCCGCTTAATTGTACCTAAATAGTCATAAAGAACACTGTAAGGAATCGACACGTGTTTCATCTCTCAACGAGGCATCCTCAGGATGACGATTGACTTGTTGCAAACCTGGACATGACGTGTTGCCACGTCAAGCGTCGAGCGCAGTGTGAGCCACATCGCCCAACAACCCCAAGTATATAGGATTACTGCTCGGTCCCCCTAATTAACTATCTTAATGTTTAGTGTTTAGAATTTTGTGTTGTTTTCTGTTGTGTCTCTGAATCATATATCTATCTAGCCTGTAGTATCTTACAGCTGTGTCTCCCTCTCTATTTTCCACACACCTCAGTTTGTCTCGCTATTTCTTCTCAGGGGTAGTTAAATACCAAATGACGACTTCATCTGGCTTATTTTTATTTTTTAAATATGACGTTACCGATTGATAACGATATTCGATCAGAATAAACAATTTCATTTCATTTGTTAATGTCCTCTCCCTCTCAGACCTACGTGAACAAAATAAATCAAATGTTAGGATTTATAAACCAAATGAACGCTACCAATTCGTGTGCATATCCATTTACCTACTCGGTTAAATGTCAGCAGTTCAACATCTAAAAATATTTATTCCTGACGGGGGGAACTTCCCTAAGGCAAGGTATGAAAATGTAACACGAACTCATTATAAAACAAAACATGTTCTCAAAACAACGCAAAATGTAAACAAAAACAAAAGAATTAATCACGAATCAAGTTCATTTCGTTTGAAACAAACAAATTGTTTCTCGTAATACGACATAAATAAAACAAGTGCAAGGGCGTCCGATTCGCTAAATAGATGATAAGTACCGGTAGCCGATGTTGACGTGGGGCTATGTGCATCTTTTTCTAAATCATAGTGGGGGACAAAGATGGAGGTATTACCGCGAAATCGGGATGTTACGGCAATTTCTGGGCTGCGTCTGATTTTATGCTTGTAGAATAACTTATCCCTTTATTTATCTCTCTGTTCGAATGACAGTAAACAAGGTTTTGTGGCCTTTGCTGAGAGAGCAGAGATAATAAAGAGGGGAGAGGATATATGGGATCAGAAATTGGATTTCTATTCTTACTTAAAGAGTTTTAAAATGGTGAAAAAGTTATTACTCTGTTTTCCTGACAATCAATGTACTAGTAGTTGATATAGCTAGCAAAGAACTTAAAGAAGTTAGGTTATTGTATTAATGCTGAAAACGGTTTCCCCTAGAAAGTGGAAAAGGTACATAAGGAAGGCTCCAGAGAAAGATACATCTAAGAAGTTATAGGTGCCTCGATCGCTGTCAAGTTGGTCCTGTGGAGTTTAAATGTTTTTTTAAAGAGATTTTAATCAAGTCATGCACAAGATTACATTATGACGTGTGGACCTAACTGTAGGTAAACATTTCAGTTATAAAAAGCAATGCACAACTTACAATCGTCAATACATTACGACTATTCTAGTGTTTGTCGGAGTAACTACAACTTAAAATAATAATATATCGCATAGGCGACCGTTTCATTTTTTTATGAGAAATGTATTTGCGTAGTATTAAAGACTTAGAGCTGGCAACGTGTGCACGTAAAAATGTTTTTACATAACTGTTTGTATTATTTTTGAACAGTCACAAAAAATATTTCGGGTTCGAATGGTAATTACGGAATAGTGTAGGTAGTCAGTGCTCGGCAGTCGATGTGTTAGCATAGCGAATCGAATAGAGAAATAGGCTTTAGCCAATAAAGCCGTAAAAAATACGGGAAGTGATTCTTTTTAATACAATCAGTTTTATCGAGGATTAAATAGTAAATAGTAATTTCATGTAACTCAAGATCTGTTCCAAAAGCGTGATATTTGTTTATATTTCGGATACGCGTGAAGCGGAGTGCTTCGTGCATAAGCGTTTCATGCAGTGTAATAGGTAAAACTGTTATCATCCATAAAATAATTAAAATCCAAAACATTTTATCGTCATCTCACAAATCGTTTAATACTTCTATAAACAGAGTATTATGAGTTTATGACGTCACACAACAATGTGTATAATTCGTGATCCCACTATTTAGTAGGAAGTATGTAATCTTCCGTTTGTACACATTGCTCGCGACATGGTTAATAGTAAATAGTTGATGAATGTTTGACAAACAGGGGCTCGTCAAGTGTGGCGGGTGTGTCGGACGATCGCTGTCGGAGACTTCGCACGTACAAGAGGTACCTATGCTGTGTTTTATTATGATGATTATAATAGTAGATCATTATTATTTTATGAACGTGAGAGATAGTGGATAGTGAAAAGATTCAAGTGTTTGGAAGGCCATTTGTATTTTCTACGCAAAGTAGAAAACACTTTTAAAATTATGTAAGTTTTTTTAATATATAAACTATGCTTGGATCTGTTTTTTGATATGATCTAATTTAAAAACAAGGTTGGATTAAATGCTGTTATTATTTTATAGTAATATACTCGTAGTATGTTTTTCTGAACTGTACCGGACGTAATTATGAGTACCAAGACTTCAGTTTTAGTTTTCTGTGCGTTATCAAATAGTTACAGTTGATAAATTTTCACTTCACTTTAACGATATATGCTTTTGATGGTGAATATATTCATAATGAATGAATGTAAAAAGAATTATGAAAATTTAAAAAATGAATGTATAAATGAGTGAATTTATTGTTTAAAACAATTCGAGCAAGTTTTATAGTATAATTAAGAAGTGACAATAATAAATAAAAGTCTTGTGGCTAGAATTATAGAGCGCAGTTTTTTTAAATTCAATTATCATTTAGTCTTGTTAGGCTTAGCTGAGCAGCAGCTTTACTTTTTCATTCACTTCATAAATATTAAAACCATTTCTCACTGGCTACAAATTAAATTCTCACGCCACAAAAAGGCACACAGAAACCTAATCAACCACCAATCTGAATACGTAACGGCCAAGAAGAAACTTTTCGAACATTTTCCAATAGAAAAGCAATCAACGATAGCCCCATTCAAATATTTAACAACCTTCGAATAAAGCGCCGGGCATAAAATGTGAAATTTTCATTGAATTACGTAGGTACAGTGCATCCAATTGCATAATGACGCTCGATCGTTCAGCCACCGTTTAGGGAAATGGAAATCGCGTCTAAAACCGTATTTAAACGGTTATAACTTTGATTTTCTTTTGACTTTGTATTAGTAATAGTTTTCTTTTCATTGGTTATGTTCGTGACTTTTCCGGGCTAGAATAATTTTCTGTGGCTCACCGGGTTTTTGAAATTGGGAAGTTCTTTCTGTGGTCTTATAAAATAGTGTTGCATAATTTGTATTAATGAATTGTTTCTCTCTGAACTGATGACCGTTGGGGTAGACGTGTTCTTGAGCGGAGACCGTGAATCTGCGAACGTAAGGTAAAACGTCAGGCTAGGTGGAGCAGTAGCCCAGAGCGGGAGAAGTTATTTGATAATTTCCCACCCTCAAAAAAAAAAAAAAAGGTGGAGCAGTAGCAAATTTCTTCGACATATCTCGAGACCCTGGGGTCCTGGACTTTTGGAAGGCGTACCAACTCGTGAGGTTCGTTAGACACGAGGCAATGAGGCACCAACGATTATCCCTGTATGTCAGTGCACTCATGGACAATCCTCGGTTGGTGCAGGACTAAATTGCAGGATTTATTATACCTACCTACTGGTTTTGTACCTATCTATATGTCATGGCCAGATCTTAAAATTGACCATTTCATGAAATAGCCAGCTAAAATTGGCCATATCGTTTAAACGTCAATGATATGTCAGTCGCCGTTTGGCCATATCATTAAAGCAGCGGCGTAAATTTTTAATTTTTTATGGCCAATTTCAAGTGCTATGCTGCATTTCACGCTGCGGCAGCGGCCGGCGAGCGCTACTTCCAAGTTGATTGCTTTCCATAATATCATATTTGGAAAACCAATAAAAGTGCAACGACCTTTTTTTGCGTATTTCACCCTACTTTGTTTGATTTGTTGCATGCCACCGCCATGATGCACAACAAAAACAAAGCGACATCAACGCCTCTACCGGTGGATAATCTAACTATTTTACGATATGATCACTAATGTTTGGCCACATCATGAAGTAGTCGTGCGATTAATAACTGGTCATATCGTCAAACGTTGAGTATTCAATGATCTGGCCAGCGGTCGATGTTCATTTCATGAAATGATCAATTCTAAGATCTGGCCACGACGTATACATCAAAACATCACTGTTCTTAACCTTCAGCAATGTCGTAATGAAACACGAGCTATCCAAGAAATATAACATTAAACAATGATTATGAAAGAGACATAATTGTTATGATTGTTATAGTACCGTACTAATTACTTCGGTTTAGGAGATCGCGGGGCGTTAGCCATAGACGTAGTTGGCAGACGTACGTTTTTGAGCAAGTGTAGTGATCAATGCTCGTGCCTTCTCTGGATGAAAAGAGGCCTTTGTAGGCCTGTAGTGGGGCCATAATAGGCTGGTATTATTTACTTACTAGCATCTGCCCGCGACTTCTTTCGCGTGGAAGTCGTAAGACACCTCAATGTACTAAAATCTATAACTACCACATATTTATAAAAAAATATGCCTCGTTGGCCTATACATATACTATACTACGTTGTAAGCGCTACTGCTGAGGATGGCCTTGACTTCGACCCAGTGAAGTCCCTGGGTTCGATTCCCAAGTCGGACAAAGTGTTATCGGGTTTTTCCATCAGGAATTTCTTAGTAGCATCCCGGAATCTGGACCTGTACCCAGTTGATAGCAATAGGCTCGGCCCCTATGCACTTTAAGGACACCTCTGCCTAACCTTTCCGAGACAACAGGCGTGATGTTATAATTATTTTCGACGGGGTACAGTACTAGGTCCAATTTTCAAACTAAATACCTATATAAGAACAACGACAATTAACAGAGCTACAACTATAGCATTGACTAACGATAAAGGGGTCACGAGTTCATATCCTACTCGTGAACCCTCTCTAGTACAGTCAGGGAAATTCATTATTGAGCCAATTGACACCCTACTTCAATTTGCCGTGTTTACGCTATTTTATAGAGCTGTCAAAGAATTACAGTTGTAATTTGAATTTGCCTACGGACAGCTTACGTTGTTGTCTTCAATTTGTTTAAGAATTAGTTTCCCTGTATTTTCATGCTTTTAGCTCACTTGGGAACAGGAATATAATATCTTGCATATTGCTATACTCCACATAGGGGCATAATCTTTAGCTTTTAGAGAAGGACCACTTGAAGCTGTCAACTGCGATAATTCAAGTACCAAGCTCTAGTGGCAAGGCAAGGGGAAATTTCAGACGGGAAGCCTTTCATATAAATTTTAGAAATTTCTTTATAATTCTAGACATGGACTGAATTACCCAAAAGTTAAGATACTTTTAAATTTCGGTATGACGTCATACCATTACATAAGGGTTACCAAAATATTTCGATCGGTATCGTTCTTTATTTAGTAGCGGAATTTTGAGGTTGGAAATGCATACCGGTATATTTTGATAGAAATATACCGGTACCTTTATAAATGTATCGGTAGCAGACCTTAACCCCTATAAATGTATCGGTAGCAGTGCCTAAACCTCATAAATACACATGTTCGACCCCCCCACCTGCGTCGTGCCCTCTCACATGTTTTTCGGTACCGAAATCGTGTAAAGGTTAAATAACGATTTAGCCCAACCTTTATTTAAAAAGGTATCGGTATAGCTCAACCCTTATTTTAAACCGGTACCGGTATATTTTTGAGGTATCTTTTTACCTTTAACTGTAACCGCTTTCAGTCCCTGATTCTAGACATTTGTAATTACCATATTTTGAAAGGTTTTGACATCCCCCAACCCGTACTGGGCCCGCGTGGTGGATTACGGCCCACTCCCTCTCACAGAGAGGATGCCTGTGACCCAGCTGTGGCAACATTATAGGCTAATTATACTGTTATGTTATGGAAGGGACGCTGATAGATAGTCGAATAAAATAATTATGTGGTTCCGTGTCCAAAAACAATCCGATCGTATAAGTAGGTACTTACAGACTTTAATAAATCAACAACTTGACTGAAAACATTCTTAATTAAAAATCGACATGGATTACTATGAAATATCCAATCCAAAACGTAGATCTCTATGGAGAAGAACAGGCAGGAAACTATATGATTTAGTCTTAACTGACAGCGCCCGTTCACGAACATGCTTGGATCAGCACCATTCAGCTCCACCATTTGAAGAGAACTGAATGAACAACACACGCGCCACCACCAACAAGATATTTGTGTGAGAACCAAATTTAAAAAAAAAGCCTTACAATAGTCGCATTATATATGATGTAACATCTGACATCTGACCTTGGTAATAAGCAACATTAAGGACGTAGCGGCGCCTCGTCAAGGTCGTTAACCAACTCCACCAACTCTAGCACCGTGTGCGCTCATTGGTCAATCAAATCGCGCGCGCTTCCCCGGTTTCCTGTTACACACTTCCGTCCCTTTTCATGAAATCACTCCCACAGATTCCAGAAAAGCGAGAGGAAAGATGTTACACATCAAAAACCGATGTTTTTTACCGACAATCTAATCCCAGAGACGTAAAACGTAACAGACTTAAATAATAAAAAAAGTAATTAGTCGTTATCAAAATCTCGCCGTAAGTCGTAAATACTCTGCATTGTTCACAAACGTATCTCGTTATGTCATTAGTTTATAGTATGGAGAATGTAATCTTATAACTGGTGAAATATGGGTGAACTATACAACCTTAGTTTTTGTTTACCCTAAACCTCTTAAGGGGTCGTTGTACTCATTATTATGAACAACTTTCACTATGGGACCAACGCTGAAATCGCGAAAAAAAAATCTTTTTTTTTTCGCGATTTCAGGTTTAGGGTAAACAAAAACTAAGGTTGTATTGTTACCTCTGCCTAACCCTTCGCTAAATACAGGCGTGATATTATGTATGTATTCGTCATTTACAAATTAACAATAGCTTTCGCCCTGGGCTTCATCCACGTGGAGGTTGAAAATTATCCCACGGGAACGTATTACTGAGATAAACAGTATCCTATGTCCTAACCCAGGTCATGTTCAGCCTACCAGGTGTGCCAAATTTCATCGAAATACGTTCAGCCGTTTAGGCGTGAAAAGATAACAGATAGACGACAGACGAAAAATTTCGACGCTTGGGGTTCAAAATCATGTACCGAATCCATGATATCAGTTTTCGCTTCGATATCCCTGCCACCCGTCTCTCTGTTATCTGTCTGAAAATGAACGGCATGCGACATAACACAATCCCTGCATTCCCCGAAGGGGTAATCAGAGCTGCAACTAAGTACGTATCACCCAAATTTTACCAGTTATTCAGTCAGTCAGAAGATCGTCTTGAAAAACAGAAAGTGTGTGAAACAACCGATTGGATCTAGTACGTTCACAAATTATTAGCCATTCTGTAATTCCTAATTATCATAGTTTTATAGCTTAAATGTCTCACTGATGGTGGCACGCGTGTTGGATCATTCGGTTCCCTACAAAAAAGTTGAGCTGGATGGAGCTGATCGACGCGTCATGTTCGTGAACGGGGACCGTCAGTTGAGACTGGTCATCTCTTATCTGCCAGGGCGTTTTGGAATGGGCAACTAAGTAGCGTCAACTTTCTGTCTAACTGACCGATTTTTTGACAATTCAAAAGGTTTAATTGAAATAAATGCTTTGAGTTTATTTTGTGTACGTTTCTTGTTTCAGATTAAGAATTGACAACGATCATGATGAAATCGGGCCGACTCAGATATGCACCGCTGTTGGTGTTTCAAATCATTCTTATGGTCTTGTACCTGGTGTTTACCACCTATGGAGGAATTGAAGATGCTAAACTTCTAGGTAAGTTCCTTTTCATGTTTTAAAGCAAATAAATATATTCTACTCAATTATTATTAACTAATAAACAGTAATATTAAGCAATCGATTCCTGTTCGGAAACCAAATTCGTAACAAAGATTTACCATTCGATGTACCCTTTAAGTTTTCTCGAAATCTTTCTTCATTTAGGCCAAATGATTTTTTTTCGCAACTATATTATATACAGGGTGTTTGGCAGAACGTTGAACATACGAAAATGGTGGATAGGTGGGGTCATCTGCTACTTACTCAGCCCTAATTTATTTGGCTCTGGCCCCCTGGATATGTAAAAAAAAATTTTTTGTTTTCTTCTAGTTTCACCACTTCCTTAACTTTACAGTGTAATTTTTTATTAAAAATGGGTAAAACAAGCATTGTACCCATTTTTATACCGGCTATAATAAATTAGGGCTGAGTAAGTAGCAGATGACCCCACCTATCCACCATTTTCGTATGTTCAACGTTCTGCCAAACACCCTGTATAAACTATACGATATTTAACTTCAGTATTTCTATATTTCTTGATACTTTTTATAAATATTAAATTATTATACGTGATAAAGTGGTGGCTTTGCATTCTTATTTCTTACTTTACTTCAGTTTTTATATTTTTCTTGATACTTTTTATAAATATTATTAAATTCTTATACGTGTTAAAATGGTGGATTTTCCTTCTTATTTCGGTACAAAAAGGCAAAAAAAAAAATTTTGATGGGCATTTTCGCCCAGGTGCCAACTTTTCCGGTGGATTTTCTTTCATACAAACATCAATTCACCAAATCAGCCAAATCGGTCGAGCTGTTCTCAAGTGATGATCTTTCATACATGCTGCAATAGATTTTTATTTAAGTAAGAAGATTATATTCTATTTATGTTAAATAGGTAAATCATTACATTACAAAGCAGTTTTTTCGCTAGATGTATGCATGACTTCGAAACTGCAAGTTTGCCAGTTTTTGTATTATTATCCTTTGTTCATTTTGTGACAATTGATAGTTTTAGCAATATTTTTTTTACTGATCTAATAATTAAGAATAATTCGGTCTTTATGAAACAATTATAGAAATACCAAGTTTAGATTTTAGTACCTACTTAAGGCCACAGTCCAAGTCCAAATAGCATTTAGCAAACGTCATCCTTCATTAATCATTATACAAAAGAAAGAAAGAAAGAAAGAAAAGAAAGAAAACTTGTATATTCTGCACAAACAAAACGCTGCAGATTACAATAAAAATACAAATTAATACACACATGCAAAGTAGCCAAAAGCCTCGTATTTAGCCAATAAAAGTTTGGCAATTTTGTTCATTGCTTGATGTCAAGGCCAGGGACCAAAGACAAATTGCGTCATTACTGTTGCGACATTGGCAAATGAAAAAAAAACAAACAAAAAAAAAACATATTGCCGATTGCAGCCTACATTTACGAAACTAAGCTGTGCGTCGCATCTGTGCAAGAACAGTCGTTCGATTCTGTAAAAATATCAACGTGAAACTTGGGTGAAGTGAGCTGTCACTGTCACAAATCGACCGGCAGGATGCTAGGGATTAACACTGTTGACAGCTCACTTCACCTAAGTTTCACGGTGATATTTATACAGAATCGACCGGCAGGTCATTTCGCATAGTCCTATTCTCTAATAGGATATCAGTTTGACGCAGCATCGACTGTACGTCTTCAAGGAGCCGATGAAATAGACTTGTTGAACTGTATACTAGTGCAGTTGTAACCAGAGACCCAATTGATATACATAATCCATCTCTATCTCAATAATAATGCTCGACGTGTTTAATTAATTCATTCGCGCTTCCTCTGTAAATCCATATGCGTTGCTCTAATTATTAAAACAAGGATGTACTGTTGTAACGAGTTGGACTAAAACTCTCGGGTTTTATGCAAATGTTATTAGTCCGATGTAGTTTTGTTATTACTAGTAGTTTTAGAAGATTAATTATTCATTCCAGTTTGTTATTTAGTTCAATATTTGTAGAAATTATCAAATCTGAACATAATATCTTTTTAATAGGTAAACGTGGATGAATGTACAAATAACCTTATTTTTATAAAACTCAGTCTATTGTCCATTAGATCGTATGATAATGTGCACAGTATACAGAGCGGGTATAAAAATGACAGATTTACTTTGGTTTTGGCATTCTATATTTTTCTAGTTTCTATTCTATTCTATTCATTCTATATTGGCATTCTTCTTAGCGTGCGATGGCAATCTCTATAGAGTCAGCTTCTTCAGTAGTTTCCGGCGGGATCCTCGGGCGTCGGGAGTCGCAAGCCGATTTCCGATCACCGTAGGCGCGGGCTTGCGGTCAGTGAGCGATGGGTAGCTCGCCGTCCGATAAGGACCAGGCCCGGGTCGACGGCGCGTTGTGTTCCACGCGCGCCTCAAAGACATGTCAGCACCAACTGACGGGGTCCGTTAGGGCCAATGCCTGCCAGAGTTGCAAGACACAGGCAACGGAAGGAACACGGGTGTGTTTTAGTCAGTAAAAGTCTCACACGCCCTCCCGGTCCGCCCACAGCGGGAGAAGTTATTTGATCATTTCCCAACCAAAAAAAAAAAGCCTCTTCAGTAGTGACCATAGTAGGTACCTATATTGCCATTAGTAGATATATTCAGATAAACATCAATCATGTTACATGATCCAAATTGTAATAGATATAAAAAAAAACACCAATGAATGCAAGAGATGAACAAAAAGCAACACGGTATCGCGTTACACACTAAATTGTTAATGTCATCGCGAGCGTTGTCAATTAAAATAATGTTCTCCGTGTGAATAAGGACTGGCGTACTATTAATTTGCTTGGAATTCCACATTAATCCAGAGTGTAGTCGAGGCCGGTAACGAGTAGGTACGGATACTGGATAGGGTTCCCACTCCGAGAACGAAAAAGATACAAAAAAAAATATGCAACGTGTCTTCTGAAATAATTTTCTTCCAATATTTTTATATTCTGTCTTGTTTTAATATAAAAAATATCTTATGATACTCAGTAATACTGTCTTCCCATTTGTGAATGAATTTTCGAAATCGGATCAGTAGTTTCGAAGATTACTCCCTACATACAAACTCATAAATGTTACCTCCTTTAATATTAGGAGAGATAGAAGCAGTGTTTCTTATTTTGCACCATAATATAATTACAGACACATTTCATAGAGTTGATTCATTTTATAACATGTTTTTTAATTAAAATCTATGAAATATGTATCCTTCGTAACAAAACCATTGTTGGCTTTAACGGTTGAAGGAAAATGTTTAATGAACACCTGGCTTTGTTTTGTCAGATACACGTGCTGCATTTTATAATTTGTTGATAACTATTGTTTTAATATTATTCTTTCATTTAGTCAACATTGCTCGTGGCGCCCCGATGCCTGAAAAATGTATTAGGTACCTAAATTTCAACCAAATTCCGAGAAAATACTGCTGGGCAGTTCGTTGTCCCACTTCTTCTTACCAGCTTAAGCACTAGGAAGTGGTGAAGGGTGAGCGTTTTGGGGGACTGTCTCATGTAATATACCAAGACGAGACATGTCCGCTAATATTGCATTGACACATATTTTTGAACCCGATGCAGGATCCTATATTTTGGCGTCACTAGTCTCGCCAGATAGTTTTGGTGTTTCATCGATGTCACATATTTGCGCTGCCACTTGTATATGCCTCCAACAAATTATCACATATATTTACCGCCATATTATATTAATGAATGAATCATGGAATCAGATATTATTGCCGAGCTGTTCATAGTTATATATTTATGCTCGTGACTGTGTATCCTTATTGTTGCTGCCAAACAAGTAGTGTAGAACGACTACCAGGAATGAACTTCAATCTACATAGAAATAAATATATGTGCACTAAGCAACCACGATTTTATGCCAGGTTTGTGAACAAGTCTATTAATGAAGATGAGTTGATGAAGATCGTACATGTAGAGAGTATAGCAATAGAATAGTCACTAAATAATAATAATAACGAGAGTAGGACACACTTATTAGATCCAGTAGTCCGAGTAAACGAGACAGACAAATAAATATTTTCTCTACCTCAAACCGCGTATGCAAACCTTTTGTCAAACCTCAGTTGTTAATCTACAATTTCTCTGAAAAGTATTACCCGAACATAATTATAGATAGTGCCAGTTTACAATTGACTGTCAAAGACTATCGCTATCCCATAAGATTTACGTTGATAGCTAATCTATACAATTACCTATCTACTATGAGGATGGAGACATCATCAGAAAAAGAAAGAAAAAAAATAAGTTTATTTGTCACAGAAACACGTGCATAAAAAAAAAGATAATAAACTCGAGTAGAAAATAAAACACAATAGATTTAAATACAATAACGAGCACAAAACAGAAATAGTCGGCAGCTGCTGGCACGTCATGACTGTGACAAGAAGGCCACACAGCATGATGCTGTGCTATGGGGACCCACAGCACAGCGCTGATTTTCAGTGGTCACCCGAAAAAGACGTACGGAGACCAAGTCTGGTTTTATGAATTATACATAAATATAAAATAAATAGTACATAAAATATACTGCTACTATACAACCAATAGTATGAATAAGATGATTAAATAACATATAAATAATCACTACACTATTATTCGTGTTGACCCCTCCGCGCCTCGTAAAGCACGTTAAGCAGTTGGTCCAGGCTGTCATTTATAGATCTTTGACAGTCGCTACGGGTAGTCAGAAGTCCAAAAGTCTGACAACTAGTCCTACCTTCTCTCTTATGTGTCATGCTTCCTTGGACTGTGTGACTCTCATCCCTCGGACTCGGGTAATGTTTTTTGTTTTCGGATTAAACCTTCAAAAGGCACCCAGGCTTTGGCGATAAGACCGGGGTGTGTGGGATTCCTACCTCACCCTTTATGCAGCGCCTGTTAGGGCACATCTCTGGGGAGACTGTAAAGGGGTCTCCCCGAAACCTAACTGAGCAAGTGTACCAGGCAGCACGACCACGGTTGCTGGCGGAGTTTCGGCGTGTTAGGCGTCGAGGCTTTTACCTCCCCGACGCCTTCTCCTACGCGCAGGATCAGCCCACTCACAATCCCGCTCGGCAGCCTCCTTCATGGCTCAGAAGGAGGCTGCCGAGCGGGTTCGTCGCGGTCTCACAGTGGGAAGCCATTTCTCTCCAGTTCTCCGATACCGCCAGCATAGACCCAAGTACTCCTGGCAGAGACAAATCTCGCCCGATCCTGGCGACGAGGACCCGTCTTTCAGCAGCCCACGCAGGGCACTCCTCGAGCCTGTGCTGTGCAGAATCTAAACCACTTCTGCAATGATGGCAATTTGCTGTGGCCTCTCGCGCAATTTTGTTCAGGTACATACCGAAGCAACTGTATCCGGTCAGCACCTGAGTGAGCCTATAAGAGATGCCTCATCCAGGGGCTTATTAAATAAAAACAACAGGCGACAGGCGACAATCGCCAGGTGAAAGGCGACAAACTGAAAAACGGACAATTCGAAAATTTTATAACTTCATAGTCTGAGTGCTTTATTATGCAGCACCTGTCTTGAAAATGTGTACATTTTTTGGTAAATATTATGTCGCATTGTCAGTTATAAACAGGGCCTAAGTCTTACCATCCAACGGCCTTTTGTAGCGGTCATCCACCCATCTTAAATTTGCGTTTGGTGGATATTCTTCTATCTCTCCACAAAAGCTACGAATTTTACTTCAAGTTTAAAATTTCCAAAAAAATATTTCGTATTTGTTTAGCTCACCCCTGCCCTTCCGACTTCCATGGAATGTACCACACATTGAATTCACGACACATGAGAAGATTCTTATTATAAATTCTATGTCTCATTTAGTGGATCTCTTAGTACAGTGACTGTACTACCTTCCTTTACAGTGTTGAATTACTTTATGTCTCTTTATTTGAGAGTCAAATTTTCATTTATTATTCTTTATTAGGCACACAAAAAAATTGTACTAACGAACGACAGCAATAATAACAACAAAACAGTTAAACTGATGTTTGATTGTGATGACCGGTTTTGCATTTCTTAAGTATGTCGGTGGATTTTAATACTTCCATCCATTTACATCGAGCTCCTTCATACATCGAAAGATGGACGACCCATTTGGCTCACTAAAATAATAAAATAATCTATAATAGCATTATCAGGCTGTACTCTGACTGAAAAAGCATGGTTGTCCTTTGCCAACGCCATGGCTTTTGCAAATGGCCGCGATGCCATCGCAATTCCCATGGTGCATAGATTAAATATAATATTACCTACTAATATAGTAGATTTAGGAAAACACACCAAGTAATTACTTAGTATTTTATTTTTATTGTAATTATTATATATCTCTCAGTTTATGTATCTTTTATTTTTATATGTTACGCATAATATATAATGTATATAATTTTTATTGTTACTTTTATGTACATACTATGTTCAGATATATTCACACTACGAGTAATTTCCGTAAGAAATTTTGCTTACCTTGAGTTATTATTCTCGGAAGTCATTATTCGCGAGGTTTTTTGCTAAAAATCAGCGCTATTGACGATAGGTTCGTCCGCAGTCACGGCATTTAGCTGAGCAATGACCTATTCTTGCACAGATGCGACGCACAGCTATTAAACTGTGCGAAACAACAATAACAAGATCAATTATGTTTTTGTTATTTTTGTTTGCTTGTTACAAAAATTGATATTTTTCCACTTTGCAATCGGTATTTTGTTTAAGTTTTGATTGTTTGTTTTCATTAGATAATGTCGCAACATATTACGCTATTATTGTAAATTGTCTTTGGCCTCTGGACCTGACAGCAAGCAATAGACAAAATTTGTCAAACTTTTCTATGTTTTGAATATTGAATAAGAGGCTTTTGGATAACTCGTAAAGGAGAAGTCATTTTTTTTCTAATGTGCGTTTAGTTTGTGCAGAATAAACAATTTTTCTTTATTTTAAAGAAAAATGTTGTTTTATTGAGTTAAAAAAAAGCTAGATTTTTATGAATAATTGAACATGATTCCAATAATTGCAGAATTATTTATAATGTCAAAAGTAAAAATAACTGATACAGCACTGTCAATTGTAGACATACAGCCCTGAGAGGAAAGACCTACTCGTAACAACGATCTAACAGTACAATGTGAAACGTCCGAACCAATTAACGCAATAGTATGACTGTGGTTAGAGATTGCAGGAGCGGAAAGCGAGCTAAATAATTTGACAATGCCGTTTGTGGCTTCTCTGTTCTAGTCGCTGTAAGCTTAGCCGTCGATCATTGTCCCGCAACGATCCTTAGATTATATTATGGTGGACTTTGTGAAATCGGAGTAATCGATATTGAACTTAGTTTTACTTTGAAGACGTACACTTCAACACTAGTAGTAAACACTAGTAGCGTTTCTTAGTGACAAGGTCATATATTTTTTTTAAGAAACTTTCTGAAGAACGATGCCTGAGAAGGTATTTAATATTGAAGCTAGCTTTTCTTTGAAGAGTATACATTTAAAGATAATATTACCTACTTTTTGATCATGATATTATTTGTAGTACCTACTTGGTGCAGGCCTTTCGCAAGATTTATAGTAGTGCTGTCTGTGGCTGTCACTAATCGGCTACACTGTCGCGCGCTCTCTGTCGCACACCGGTCGACGTCTCTCCGTACAACAGCCAGCGCTCGAAGTGTAGTTCGCGCTATCGCAACAATGTAGCCGTGGCATAGCAGCGACATGACGTATTATTGTTTAGACAACAATTTTTCGCGAAATTGAAGAAAAGAAGTGCCGCTGCTGTTGTAGATGTGACGTCGCGTTCGGAACTAAAACCACAGCGGCACCATCGCCTGCGATAATTGTCGACCGCAACGACGCTGTCATCTGCGGTGTGCCGTCGTATTTAGAAGCGTTACTTTTCTCACTATATGTTGGCACCAATCAGACCACTGAGATAATTTGTATTCACGTTTTTCTTCATAAAATATTCAAGAAATCACTCTGATACATACTGGAACCTAGCCCCCCCCCGGAAATACGGATGAATGATGAATCGAAAGAAGGATGATAGCGACAGTGGCCCCGTTACTGGCTTCCAGATAGAATTTAAATTCCAGATACCCTCAATCGTTTTTTTTTTAACCTTTGTTGCCCCAGTGCATATATTTCAAACTGGGTTAGACAGTTCAGAAAAGATTAGTTAGCGTCGGAGGACGCCTTCACCTGTGGAGAGGTTCTTGCAAGTGGAAATAGTACACAAGCAAATTCCAGAAAAAAAATTTATATCACAAAAATTACATTAAAACTATGTAGCTTCTGCTCTGTAAATAAATAGCAGGAAATAAAAGGCTTTTTTATTTTATGTTGCCCCAGTGCTGGGCAAAGGTCTATACTTTACCATTCATCTTTGCCTGCTGCTATTCCGGCCAATCAATCAAGAACGAGTCAAGGACGTTGCGCCAGCGTTTCTTAGTGACAAGATAAAAAAACTGAAAAAAAAAATGGTATCAGATACTTATCGAGTGAATTGTAAACCGATTTCTTATTGAATTGATATCGACTTGTTGTCTTGATATTGAAGAATCGGAATCAATATGATTGTGTTTGTGTGTCAAGTGTGAGTTGTGGCTGTTAATGGAAAGAATCCACTTATCAACACTGTGTTATTAAGGCAAATAGATGGGTAATTATATAAGGATTCTGAGGAAACAGCAGATATTTATAAATATCGGGTTCATTCATAACACGGATTTCACAATTTTTTGTTATTTTATTAGGTTAGGATTGCCTTGTTCGTCTCGTGGTCGCGAACGCTACTGCTGCTCCTACTAACTACGTCTTGGGTTCGATTCCTAGGTCGGACAAGGTGGTATTGGGTTTTTCCATCTTGAATTTCTCAGTAGCAGCCCGGAGTCCGGATTTTGTGATGGCATAAGACTCGCCCCCCCCCTATATGGGACTTAAACATAACTGGCGAAATGGCGTCTTTCCTCGTACAAGGCCAGAACGCAAGGGTGTGAAACTAATCGCGTATAGATTGGAAATCACTTTTTTACTACGGTCTTCCAATATATACAAGAGTAGTACGCAAATACTCGCGTATACTTCGTACTGACCTAATTTACTAACTTATTCCAAAATATACAGTGCCAGTACGCATACGGACTAATCGCGTATATATTACGTCAAATTGTGAACTGCGCTAAATAGCCTGCCTGGCTGCGAGCAACTTGGAAGTAGCGCTCGCCGGCCGCTGCCGCGGCACCGCTCGCAGTTTCCTTTGGTTGTATTCTGGCCTTGTATAGATTGGAAATACGCGGCGAAATGTAGGTGACTAATAGGTACACCTCTGCCTATCCTTTCGAGGATTACAAGCGTGATTTTATATTTATTAGGCTTCAAAACGACCCAAGAGGACGTTCTATGGATTTTGCCTTACCCCAAAGAAAAGGCACGAGTTTTTGTAGCTATGTGTATGTATGAAAATATTGGTATCCAAAACGGGCCTCCGCAGATGTTATTATAAATATTGGGTTTTTTAATACCTATGAAATTGGCGTTTTTTTCTCACAAATAGAGAACCTCGTCACTTCTATGATTTAAAATATTCATCAATTGCTTGGTATTATATCGAATAATGACCATCATAGACAACTACCAATAGTAAAAAACCCTTATTACTTATAGTTTTCTAAACATAAAAAATACCTTAAAAATGACTCCTCATTTTGTTGGCAGAAATGACCACTATTAACACGCTTTTATTAGGTCGACCTGTATGTATGTAACTATGTAATCAAATCTAAGAAAACTAATTTAACCATCTTCTAAAGATCGTAGCGTTATGAAAAATGGCAGTTGTTTTATTTTAACTTAGCCAAAACTTATTTTTGTCACTTAATCTAAGTGGCATAGTACGTTATCTTAGTTTTTAAACATTAGTGCAAAAAAGTTTTAAAATATAATGAAATAAATAAAATGTTAGTATGAAAAATGCAACTTCTTTAAAATTCTCCATACAAAACGCTGATTTCATAGGTGGGGATCTAATAATACACCAAGGAAAAAAGACAAAGCGAAAATACTAGAAGCTTCAAATATGAAATGTTTAACATATCATGCAAGTTGATGGAATCGACTAAATTGATTTAGTTCAGGGTTAAGCAGCAGCAATTTGGCATAATCTGTTTGCTACTGAATTCTTTAGTACCGTTAACCTGGCTTCGGTATAGTAGCCTAGCTGGAAACCTCTAACAAAAACACTTTACCCCTGATTTCTGATAAACGCTTAGCATGCATATGAATAACATCAGATTCACCCAATTTGTTAAATGCTTTTCCGTTTGCAACTTTTACCATATTGTCAGCTAAAAGACGTCCACTGTTGGACATAGGTCTCAAGAATGGCCACATAATTCATCTTTAGTCTCCACAATCCCAGTTCTATTCTATTCACTTGTTTTACACCCAGTTGCACAAAGACAAACATTAATGCCCCATTACGTAATGGATAGGTTTAGGTTTAAAGATATTTATTTCTCATAAAAACTATAACAGTTCACTTATAATGAGATACAGAGTTACTTCTAAATAATAATATATAATATTTGCCTCCGGGGCGTTGGTGACGTTATAGGGTACATACATGTTTCTTGAGTTTGCTCTTAAATATATTAATACTATCACACCTCTTTATGTCTTCCGGTAAATCATTGAACAGTTTTGTTCCCTCCACTAATACTGTTTTTTTACCATAATTAGTCCGTGCTCGTGCAGTTATTAGTTGGTATTTGTTTTTACTTCTTGTGTTGTACGTAACTGCTTTTTTATGGAGTCGTAAGTTTGATTGCACGGAATTCGTGGCGATTTTTTTTATGAGAATGCAGGTGTAATATGTGTAAATTTGTTTGACATTTAGTAGTTTAGTCTTTTCGTACAATTTTTTTGTTGGGTATAGATAGTGGTAGTGAAATAGTACTTTGACGATTTTGTTTTGTATTCTTTGCAGTGAGTTTAGATTATATTTAGCGGCTGATCCCCACACTTCTATTAGGTATTCAAGGTTTGATTTTACTAGAGAGTTATACATAATTAGTCGTACTTTTTTTGGGATACATTTTGTAACTTTTCGTAACGCTCCTAATAACGATATTAATTTTGTTTTGATATGATCGATGTGCAGTTTCCAAGTAAGTTTGTCATCTACCCACAGTCCGAGATATTTTTCGTGATTGGACTGCTTGACTGTTTCTCCGTTGATCGTAAGAGGTGGGAATTCCGGTATTGGTTTATTTTTCGCGGCGAAAATCATAAATGATGTTTTCGAGGTGTTAATAGTGAGTAAGTTATATTTTAACCATTCACTGAGCAGGTCAAGGTCCTTTTGCGCATCGGTTATAATGTTTTGCAGAGATCTATCGAAGTAAAAAAGGCAGGTATCATCCGCGTATAACGTTAGGTGTCCTGTCAGCCCTATTTTATCAATGTTATTTATGTAAATTAGAAATAGTAATGAGCTAATAATTGAACCTTGTGGACAGCCGTATGTTATGTTTTGTATCGAGCTAATGAAGCTATCTACCTTAACGACTTGTTTCCTATTTTGCAAATATGACGTGAACACACTGAGGGCGCTGCCTGAAATACCTAAGTTGTATAATTTCTGTAATAGCTTTGGATGGCTTACAGTATCATACGCCTTTTTTAGGTCAATGAAAATACCCACAGCAATGTTTTTTTGATCAATATGAGTTTTTATTTTCGTTATTAAATCTACTGAGGCTGTGAGAGTATTTGATTTAGGGCGGAAGCCATATTGCTGATCAATTAAGAATTTTTTCTTAGTCAAATATTCGGTTAGACGACTGTATAACACTCGTTCGAATATTTTCGAAATAACGGGTAAGACCGATACCGGTCGATAGTTACCGGGGTCAGTTCTACTTCCAGATTTGTAAATTGGACTGACCCTTGCAACTTTAAGTGAGTCGGGGAAAGTGCCAAGCGCTAAACAAACATTTATACAATTAGTTAAACTTTCTACAATTATACTTTTCAGGCATTTGATAGCTTTTGTGCTAATACCGTCCAAGCCCGTACTAGTGTTGGAGTCAAGATGGTCAATAATTTTTGATATTTCATCAGCATTACAGGGGGAAAGTTCGTCCAAAGTTATGTCATGTGTATAGTTATTATCGTACATGAGAATGTTACCTGTGTTTATGTGGTACATTTTAGGTATTTCGTTAGCTAAGTCTGCGCCTATTGATGCAAAGAATGAGTTAAATACGTCACAAATTTCATTACCGTTTGTTATCCATTCTGAGTTCGAAAATAGTTTGGGGGGAACATTGTTGTCTTTGATTTTATTCACTGCTAAGTTATTAATGATTTCCCACATTTTTTTAGGTTGTTTGTAGTGTTTATGAAATAAGTTGTGGTAGTAGGATTTCTTCTTTGTTTTGATCAGGTCTTTTACTCTGTCCTGTTCTTCATTAAACTTCCTCCGTAGATCGTCGTCTTTTGGGTAAGATTTTGTTTGTTGCCATATGTGATTTCGTAAGTTGATTGAGTCTATAACATTTCGGTTTATCCAGTCTTCTTGAGGTAGGTTTAGGATTTTAGTCTTATCTTCTTTATTTTTCTTTATTTGTTCCGAAATAAATCTTTCTAAATAGTAGTAGTCGTGTTCGTTATTACCGTAGTTTGCTGTTAGGGTACTATTGTATAATTTATCATAGTTAAGTGCTTTGTATTGGATCCTTTTGTTTATCTTTGGTGTCAACCTGCCTATTTCCAGGAATATCTGCTTGTGATCTGATAGGCATGAGTCAATTATAGATATGCTGAATGCGTGATTGTTTATGTTAGTGCATATGTGATCAAGTATAGTGTTTGTAGTGCTGGTTTCACGGGTACTGTATAGTTTATTTATTTTGTTCAATATTTCGTATCCTGTTCCTTTAATTTCATTCAGGTATCTTGAGACGTGACTGTCTTTACTAAGTAGATCGATGTTAAAGTCTCCGAAAACAATCGTCCTCTCTCGCCGTTCCAATTGTGAGATGTATGTTTCTAAGAAGTTATTTATATTGGATTCACCTGGTTTGTAAATCGCTCCGATGTCCAGTGAGAGTTTATCTATGTGTATCCATAGGTAGTGGTTACCAAGTTCGTATAATTCTTCTGTTACTTCGTGTTTGATACTTTCGTGTACATAAATTGATACGCCGCCGCCTTTGCGGTCTTGCCTGTAGTTATAAACATGTTTATAGTGTGGTAGCTGATATAATTTTGCGTCCGCTTCCGAAGTAATCCACGTTTCAGTAAAAATTAGTAAGTGTATAGTCATTGGTGTTGCTTTTATTATGCATTTTATTTCGTCATGTTTGCCAGCTTTGCGGATACTGCGTAAATTCGCATAAAAGAAACGTAACGAGGACGGGTGGGATGGTATATCTTCGTATCTACTTACTAGTTGGTGGTTTAGTCTATCCGTGTATTTTGCCTTTGGTATTAAGTCGGTTATTGGTTTTTTTGGTTGGTTTTGTTCAGTGTGATTGTCGGTATTCCTTTTATGTACTTGATAATGAGATCCCCTTCGCCGTCTTCAATGCGTGTGTTGAGCTCCACGTTTAATAATCGTAAATACTCTTTTTGAGCAGGGGTTTGGTCTGCGTAAATCTGTGTATTGCCTTGTAGGTTTTTCTTGTGTCTTAGTAGGTATTTTGGAACGTCTGAATTGTTGAAGCAAACTTTTAATGGTCTGTTTTTGTCTGGGATATATTTTCCCAGTCGCATAGTTTTACTTGGCTTAGGGCAGTCTTCGTACAGTGTTGTAATTATCTTCATAGCTTCAGTATTGTCGTGATTTTGTCTGCAGTTTGCGTTTCTTTCGTTTATTTCCGATATACCCACAATTATGATGTTTTTCTCGCGCTCACATCTGGTTTTTAGCTCGAGGATGAGGTTTTGTTGGCATAAGACGGGCGATTTAAGTGTAGTACTTTCATTAATGATTTCATTAATTTAATCAAAGAACGATTAAAATCGAGTCTAATGTTGTTTTCTGCAACAACTTTGCTTTCTGCAATTACTTAAAACAAGTTACTGGAACATTAGTATTTAATGACAGCTTCAAACGTTAAAGTTCGTTTCTGTTATGTTCTGTTTTTGTTATGTAACTAATTTCGATCTGGTTTGTGCTATTTCCTATCCTACATATTAAGAGGTAAGTAAAAAGAAATCTGCTATTCCCTTCATTATACTGAGATATGCGAACATAAATGTATGGAACAGCTGATTTTTTTTTCGCGATTTCAGGTTTGGCCCCATAGTGAAAGTTGTTCATAATGATGAGTACGAGTACAATGACGCCTTAAGAGGATGCAAACGAATTAAATTTCACATTTTATAATGGTCCGCTTCCGTGAACCTTTGTGCGTTTTGAACTTTAGATACTACAGCTTGGGCAGAACAGCAGTTGGTTGCCCATCTTGAAGTTGTGTATGCGTAATTTTATATTTCTATTTTTTCTATAAAATGTTCCTGATAAAAAAGCAATATCCCTACAAACAAAATGCAAAATCTCCCTTTAAATTTAAAATCATGGCAATAAATTAAAAGTAAACACAGAAATCCTTCAAACAGCTATTAAAAACATATAAATCTTACAATTGACGCTTAAAACCGAAACACTGTTTGCTTACTATAAATAGGTACATCTGACGCATTCGACTTGTTTGTTCCCGTGATGTACAGGCACGGTCGTTCGCATGCAGATTGGGAATTAAAGACTGACAAAGTGATATGTCATTGTTTGTTTGTATGATGTTTTGTTTTCGTATTGGGTGTAAACTGTATTGGTTGTAATTTATTGGCAAACAGGGTGACGCAAACCTGCACGCGTAGCATGACCTACATAGAAACTAGTTTTGTCGACGGAAGAATAGACAAAGTGACAGTTAAACAATCACAATCTGTCATTTTGTCTATTCTTCCGTCGAAAAAACCCGTTTCTACGGTGGCCATTCTATGCGTGCTGATAGAACAGTGGTGCCCTTGTGGACATTTTACCAAACGCGCCCTGCAACTTTTATCTAAAATCACTAGTCAATCAGTGATTTTAGTTTTTGCCTTGCCTATTACGTGAAAACTACAAGGTTACCCCCAAGTGCGATTTATTTATTTATTCATTTATATACTTCATTGTACACCTGAAAATACATTTAAAAAAAAAAAATTACGCTAAAAGACATACAATGGGCGGCCTTATCGCTTTCTGTGACCTCTTTCAGGCAACCTTGGAATGGGGAGTGATTTCGTGAACATAAAATGGGGTTGTCATTGGTTGAAAATAATAAGTATTTAGATACAATATAATATTATAATTATATACAACATGGAGAAAAAACCCCTGTCCGATCTGTGAGGGTGTTGTTAAGTATCGTGCTGAGAGTCTATTTATGTGAAAATTTTAAGGAAAAAAAGAGAAAAAAAACGCCGCATTTTTTCAATGGGGAATTTTACTGTTTCATTACATGGGACGCGAGCGGCCGTCGTTTAACTGGTGTCTACAAGTCATAACTTATGACTTCATTTGCTCATTTGTAATTTTGGTACCAAAAATGTGAATATTAAATAGCAATAACTTTATTATTTTCAATAATAATAAGATTTTTTATTACTTTTTGGTAATTCTATTGCAGTATCTATGTGCCCCTTTGGGATCAGACAGGGTTGTTTTTTGCATATTGTATAATAGATACATACATACCTACTATTAATATATAAGCAACGAAAATAAATGAAGACTGTAGATAACTGTAATAAACTACGAGAACAAGATCACACCAACAAGTGATAGAAGGTTACCAACTACTAATTATTGATAGAGCAGTGTTGGCCCAGTTGTAACGGGCCGCGAATTACGAGTCGTAAAGTTTATTTTATTTCATCATTTATTATTTCATCATCACTTTTCTCAAAACGGTGAAGGAAAATTCGTGAGGAAACCGGAATGTCCTAGAACCAAAAATTCGAAGACATGTGACATCTACCAAGCCACACTGGGCCCGTGTATAATCTACTACGCGGGCCCATCGAGAGGAGACCTAGCTGTGTCCCAGCAGTGGGAACATTATAGGCTGATTGTGCTATGCTATAGTTATAGATATCTGCAACAATTTAAGGGTTTAATGTATGTCGTGAGGTGTAACAAAAGAGCCTTTACGAGTGACGTTAAGGGTGGGTTACCACGGAAGCGGAGACGTGCAGGCATCGTCCAATCACTGACGAAACGAGAGACGCGATGAGGATTTCAACCACTGTGATTGGTTGATTCCTGCTGCTCAGCTCCGCTTGTCTCCGTTTCACTGGAAACGCACCCTAAGCGATCTTCCGGTGGAGCTCATAGGCAGTTAGTCGCACTACCATAACAACAACAACAAAATAATCAGCCTATAATGTTCCTTCAGTACATTAACCTCACCCGTTTTGATTTTCGTTCCGATCACTTCTGAATCAAAACATTAATATCTCCGATAATATTAGATTTCAGCAGAAACACCTCCACTGAAACCGGATCACTCGAGTGTCATGACCTGTCACAAGTATTTCCCGGAATTCAATGAACTCCCATAATCTGCTAATGTAGCACAAATTAGTATTGAACGTATAACACGTAGGACGATAATTCTATTAAGCTTTGATTGGCTGAGGGTCGATGATCGCAGATTTATTGACGTACGGAAGGAGGTTACCAATTTTAATGATATTATTTTCCTTTCATCTGTTGTGGTCTGTATCATAGTTTTATTTATTTTGTTATCACCTAGTGGGATTTATAGATGTCCATAATATTATGGCATCACAGCGGGCCCTATCAGAATGCCAGCACAATGTTTTTTTTTTAAATATCGCTATGATATTTAAAAAAAAAAACTTTGATTCAGACCTAAATTAGTCCATAAGTTGTTAGTGTTTAGTAACAGATTGTGCTTATATGCTATGTTAGTGTTGTCAGTACTTAAATTAATTATTTTAATTTAGTACAAACATATTGCTATTTTTACCCAGTGCCTTTGGATGGGGCAGTTATGCTGAGATAGGACCTTTTTGGCCTCGCACAGTTCGTTATTATTTTTTTAAATGTGTTAATTTTGTTAGATTTAAGTGCTCCTTTCGTTAACGGCGAATGAAAACGTTTTTAGGAAACATGGGAAGTTACCATATACACTCTTATAGCCTTCATTATTAGGCGAAATATGAAGTTCCATGAGAAGCGTGATGCAATTTTTGACTATGTGCACACCGCACATGGTCATAAACTGCTTAACTTATTTGTCACCTGTAAATGATAAAGGTTAACTGAAATTATCAGCACGCAATAAGTTACCACCTTAGGATCAGTTCACAACGTGACGTGAAGCGACGCTGCGCGCACTTTTGAAGATAGTGATACGAAATATAACTTTATTTACTACACAAAAAGATATAGATTTAATTGAGATAATTCGAAAATGTCCCGCAGCATCGCGCTACGCCTGGAGGTGCCTCGCGGCGTAGCGCGACGCAGCGCTGCTTCAGCGGTAGGCCTGGCGTGAAACAGCGGCGCGCGCTGCACCTCGCGATGCCGTATGACGTAGCGCGACGCCGCGAGGCGCTGAAGCCGACGTGGCGACTTGTCTCTACTATTAGCTAGCGGGGCGGGAGCTCGAGGCGAACATAGACACGTTTCGCTGCGCCGTGCGGAGTCTCGCTGTGCCGCGCTGTGTCTCGTTGCGCAGCGAGGCGTGGCGCTGCCAGCGACTTCACGATGCGCCTCGCGGCGCCGTGCTGCGCAGCGCGAAACCTCTGACCTCTTCAAACATCGTCGCGTCGCGTCATGTCTCGGTGTGAACTGACCCTAATGCTCATTCATTCATAGAAAGCAAAGAGGCTTTACCCCATTTTAATTAAAAACCGATAATGAAACTTTCCTCCGAAGTAAACCCGACCATGTTTCCATTAAAACCCGGGTAAACAGATATATCCGTTGCCGTGACGCAAGCAGTCCCCCATTGACCCGGATTGAGTTCAGAACCGGTTATCCATAAACGTGTTGGTGACCGACGTTCTTAGTGCATTTCAATTAATCGGATTATTTGCTCGTGACTACTAGTTGTTGTGCTATGTGGGAAAATGAAATTTAATTAATATTAATAATTATTATGACGGTCGTCATACCTCATATCACGTTACTCCGTCAATTTAATACGAAATAATTTGGGGATCTTAACTGTCTTGTGGGTCGAGTGGTCGCAAGCGTTACTGCTGAAGGAGGTTCTGGGAACCTCATGTTATACGGTTTTTCCATCAGGAATTTCTCAGTAGCAGCTCGGAGTCTGGATTTGCGTCTGGATGATGACAATAGGCTATTAAAATCAATCTGCTTAGCCTTTTCTCAGCTATGTCGGGGGCGGCTTCCAGTTTAATCGGATGCAGCTGAATACCAGTATTTTACATGGAGCGACTGCCTATCTGTCAATAGGCTATAACATGGAACTTAAACATAAGTGACGAAAATAGAAAGAAAGAAAGAAAGAAAATACATTTATTTGCGGTAAACATGACGCAAAGATAGAACAAAACACAAAAATAAACAATTTGGGGGAAAATATGCGTCACATCCACGCAAAACGGCCATCGCTCAGCTTAATGCTGCGACCCTATGCGAGACAGGGCCCCAACGCTGGTTTTCAGCGAAAATGTGGGTGTCCTATAAGTACATTCCTGCCTAAGCCTTCGGGGAATACCAACGTGATGTTATGTTTATTATAAGGTCCTCATAGTATCACGTCAGTAAATAATTTACGGATCCCAGAGACCGATGCAGAGGAAGTTGACACTCATGATCAATATATTGTTGATAGCAAACTGCGGGGGCCATAGGTACATAGGGCGTACTCTATTATAACAAGCCATTTCATCATCTGCCTAGGTTGGCTTCTAGTCTAACCGGATGCAGCTGAATACCAATATTTTAAATATAGCGACTGCCTATCTGACCTCCACCACCCAGTTACTGGATAATACGATACACCTTGGAAAGACTGGTTGTTAGACTTTCAGGCTTCTGAAGACCCGTAACGACTGTCAAAGATCCAGGAATGACAGCCGGGACCATCGGCTTAACGTGCTTTCCGAGGCACGGAGGGGTCTTGGTATGTAAAGATGGTCACTCATCTCCGGACCAACCCTGGCAAGCGAAGCATAACCTGATCGATCGACCCGTGCGGCTGTTATTACTTAGCCACCAGCTATTTACCGTGTTTAACTTTTTACTTTCCGATGGATCCCATAGCCGGAGAATAATTACATGAATTAAGCTAAAAGCGCTACCTTAACTAAAATAAAAAGAAAAATATTTAATTGATCCTCTAAAAACTTATTGACCTACTAAGGATGTGCGCGTTTCTAAATTAATGATCCTCTGAAAAATTTTAGGCTTCTAATAAAGCACGCTTCATTGATTTTAATTTATTTATTTATTAAACTAGCTGCCCGCCCCGGCTTCGCACGGGTAGCACTAATTAGTTTATCTACGGACACGCACCTACCTATCTACCTACCCTACCCTACCTATCTACCTACCCTACCCTACCTACATACCCTACCTACCTACCTACCAACCTTACCTACACCTACCTACATACATACCTACCTACCTACCCACCTACTTACATACCTACCCACCTAGCTACTTACTTACCTACCTATCTACCCTACCTACATACCTACCTACCTACGTACCCACCCTACCTTCTCCTACTTATCGTAAGAACCTTCTCCTGAGAATAACGAACACAACAAAAAAGAATTATCCAATTTGGTGCAGCCTTTCACGCGTGATGCTGTGACCAAGGGAAACAGTGATTCATCAAATATTTAGCACCAATTTATCGGAGAACCGACATATTTTAAATATATTAACTCAAACATGGCTATTCAAAAATGATTTCATCTGAAAACGGAATGTTTGTGTAAATAGTAAGTACATAATTATTTAACGTTAATTAAATAAAACAACGGTTAAATGAGTACTGGATTGAAAATTTTCCAATATTTAATGCATATAATTTTAATGAAAATCATCAAGCGAGCTCATCGTTTGGTAACCGCGCCCCCTGGTCTATTCCTTGACATGCAATGGTCTCTGTAACACCATGAAACATGAGGCTTCAGGAGTCTGGTTAAACCACGCCGGGGTCGATCCATTCCATTAATTTCAATTTCATTTTTCATTCGGGCTCAAAATTGGGAAGGAATCAATTTGTAGTTATTTTTGAAGTAGTTGGACCACTTTGAGGTTAAGATTCAGAGACCTTGCTGTTATCCTTGCTAAGAGATCATAGCCAAGTATCGGCTAAACGCATCTTCAGTATTCATAAACGGCAGTAAGTATTTGATAAGCTTAGATACTCTTTGTTATCTATGGCTTCACACATCTCGTATGATGTCGATCCTAGATATACTCGAATATTTTAATCAACATTTTTGTTCAAATGTATTCGAGAGAGTGCGTGAAATTTGACGCACTATGCGTAGTGTAAAGTAGCTAGCTGTAGCCACTTTATGTATGCATTCATTGTAATGATATATGAATGAGTTTTCTGTACCCTGTGCGTTCCGGCGTACTGTTCGATCTCATAGTAATATTCTTGAATACGATGTTTATGTCGCCCAGTGTTCGCGAAAACGAGCCTACTTAGGCCCGTCAGTAAAAAATTAAATCATTTATTTCAAACTACTTTTGTCCATATTTTGTTTTGTATTTTTGTTATCAATGCCTACTACCTACTAGGTATAGGCTTAGCTTAATTAAAGGTCCCAAATCCCAAATAAAGAAGCCAAATAAGAGCGTGAGTTCCTTCCTCCCAATAAGTTCCTTATTTTGACAGATAAGTAGAAACGTAAGGCCCTTAGTACACACACGTTTTTCTCGCCGAGAAAATCAACCGTTTATTCTCCGTGTGTAGGCACGGTCGTCAGCGTTGTATGGACCACTATGGAAGCTTGTGACAGACATATTTTTTCTACGGCGCGGTTTATACGCCGTACCGTAAAGAAACCGTGCCGTGTACAATGAGCCTTAGTTTAAGCTAACACCCAGTTTCTGGATTGAGAATTTGAATTTAAGAACTTGTCAAACTTTAGCTTTACATAAGGTGACTGTGAAATAGACATGATGCCTGGGTAAAAAAAAGAAATTCTATTTAGTCCGTCACATAGATAATAAAAAAATTAGACACTTATTTTTAGCTTTATCATATTAATAAAAAATTACTTGGATAAAACGCATTTTATGTTGAGGAGTGGTGGTCGTTACGTCACAAGTAAGTATAATTTCTACATGTACTCGTATACTCGTGACGTCATGGCACATTTTAACTCAATGTATCGCCGTAATCTTTAGATTAGGTAAAAAAAGAAAAAATACGTGTCCATAATTTTTTAATAACAAACCGGACGGAAAAATTTTTTTTAGTCATCATCCCTATTCAAACTGTATTACGTCTTTGCAAAAAAATTGTTCTCTTGTTTCTGAAAGTCGGCCTAAATTACAATGAGAATCCCGAAGAAATGTGAAGTAATTCTGAAATAGCTAAAAACAGTGAACAAAGTCACAAGCCATCAAGTTATTACTACATTTATATCTGTAATTTATTACACATAACATAACATCAAGCCTGTAATCTTCAAAAGGTTAGGCAGAGGTGTACCTTAAGTACACCCAAATTTCGCCAGTTCGCCTGATTAAGTCCCATGTAATAGGGGGCGACCCTATGGCCATTAAATGGGCACAAATTTAGACTCCGGGCTGCTACTGAGAAATTCCTAATGGAAAAACTCGATAACACTTCACCCGACCTGAGAATCGAACCCAGGACTTCATGCTCAGCAGTAGCACTTGCGACGATAAGACCAACGTGGCAGTAAATCGGTAAATGAATATGGTGTACATAATAAATAATAATAATTTATTTATTTTTCAGACAAAGTCCATTACATTACATTAAATTTGATATAAAACACAAAATTGATATAAAAATCAGACATAAACAATAAAATAACACACAAACATTCAAATCAAGTAAAATAATCAAATAAAAATTAAAATACATACACATAATGTACTTCAAATCAAATCAAGATTATTCTATTCTATTCTAAAGGGACTGAACAAGTAGAAGCCGTCCACAATTATTTTGAGTCAGCGCCAATAAAGACATGGCTCTGCGATCACAGCCACCATAATTTATTATTTCGTCCGCTTATATCGTCTGCCTTGATAGAATTACATTGTGTGCTATTGAATGATATAAAGAAATAATCAGAGACGATTGTTCTCGTGACAAAGAAGAGATTTTTGTCATTGTAGGAACAAAAAATGTTGACGTAAGCGCATTATGTACAAAAAAATAATGCTGGGTTTGACGTTTAGATATTTTAAGATGATTTTCTGAATAGGTAGAGTATTTTGTTTTTTTAGGCTAAGAACGTAGTTATGTATATCTGCAGGCCTCAGTTCCAGGTACTGACCAGGAACTGAGGTCTGCAGATATGTATGGCTTGATTAATTCCGGAATGAGGTGTTATTATCTTCGGACATTTACTATATGTTAGAAATAATTAAAACAAAATACCCTATTTTGTGTGTACTTTTAATTAATTTAAACAAAGCGCTCCACACTTTTTGAATTAACCATTGGATATAAAAATACATTGTTGTTTAAGTTTTTTTATACTATAATCACTGCCTTTCATTTGACTATGTTGTAAATATTTCTATACATATCTTCTTTAAACTAAGTTTTAGTATTATTCTATGAAGTTACTAGTTTCGTTCAAGGATCAGTGTTGGCCCAGTGGTAACGGCCACGTAAGTCAAAGTCAAAGCCAAATAATTTATTTCAAAGAGGCCCTTGTAAGGCACTTTTGAACGTCAAAGTTTACAAAAAATTGAATCGATTCTAGTCGCTCCTTGCAAAAGGTAGTTTTCGTATGGAGAAGAATGGGCAAGAAACTCCACCGTTACTCTTTGTACCCAATAAAAGATGAAGATACTTTAGATAATCTGAAAAATGGTTGATCTATTTTATCTTTATTTTTAGTATTTAAATTATGTCTACTTATTTTATTTTATTTCGTTTATTTCAATTTGAGACATATAGAATACATTTTTAAATATTTCTTAAAAAAAATATAAAAAACATTTAAAAATAAAAAAAATAGCGTTCCGCCGGTATCGGGAGCAGGGTCCAAGCTACCGGTGGTTAGGGCTGCAGAGACAGGAACCTCCTCACTATGCGAGCCGTATCGAGGAGTACTGCCTTCTGGATCAGGCCCTTGATCCAACCGCCTAACGAGAGCCTCGAGAGATGTTGGTCGAGGCCTTCGGCCATCAGGCCATTGGCTGTTACGACAATCGGCACAATGATAGCCGAGCTCACATTCCACATGTCGACAACCTCGTGTGCTAAGTCGAGATATTTTATTTGTTTCTCTTTCTCAGCTTTCACGAGGTTCCCGTCATGTGGGATAGTAACATCGACTATCATTGCGCGGCGCGCTAATCGGTCTATCACCACTATATCAGGCTTATTGGCAGCAATAGTCCTGTCAGTAATGATAGACCGATCCCAGTATTATTTTATTTTATTATTACGAGTTGTAGGTTTTAGGTCCGAAACCAAACAGGCGCTTTACTTTGTGTAAATTATTTCATCACTACTGCTCTCAAAACAGTGAAGGAAAACATCGTGAGGAAACCGACATGTCCTAGAACCAAAAATTCGAGGATATTTTACATCTACCAACCCGCACTAGGGCCGCGTAGTCCTCTCACAGAGAGGAGGCATGTGTCCCAGTAGTGGGAAAATTATAGGCTGATTTTGTATAGTTGCTAGTTTAGATCCGTGAATTAATTAGGTAACCCATTTAACTTTGGCGTGTCTTGCGTGGTATTCCCTGAAGTGTCTTTTAAGTTGCATAGAAGTTTTAGTTCACAGTTCAGGTCTTAGTTTTTCCGTTTATTTCTTGTGTTATCTTTTCTGCCGTGTCTTAAAAGGTGACTAAGGAATTAAGCCAGCAAGAGTTTTCAATGGAAGTTCAGTAATATTAAGATAACATAATTATTATTCTATTATACTTGCTGCTTAGTCTGAAAAGATTATCATAAAGGACGATCTGATACAGTATGATAAAAAAAACCTTCGTTAAAACAACATAACTGAAAGCGTTTGTTCAGGTTGAAGATCAAATATGGAATTAAACCTAGATTATTATTCTAGCTTCTCACTGCGACTCCGTCCGCGTGTTTTAACATTAAACATATCCTGTGGCACTCGGCAAATAGCGTAGCTTTCTATCGGTAGAATAACTTTCTGGATCGGTTCTGTGGTTGCGTAGATTACCTCCTACATTATAATCTCACAAATTTATTTATTTGTTTAACGGTTTATGTATACACATATAAACAGACAAGAAAAAAAAAGAACAGAAAAATACGTACAAAGGTGATGCTTATTTCTAAAGAAATTTCTTGTAGACAACGTGTGTAAGAGTAGAAGAGAAAATAAAATACATAAAATAAAAACACCTAATTATTCACTAATATAACTGTAATATTAACTATAAACATACATTATGAGAATAAACTTACATACATACTTCTAAAATAAATATCACTAAAAAATACGTACTTAATTATAATGTACTTAGTATTTAAAAAAAATACAAAAAAATGCAACTATGACGAAGTGGAAAGATAGTGTTCTTTCACTCTTCTTTTAAAAACTGCAACAGTTTGGCATTTAATCTCTTTACAATATTAGGATAAATGGGTCGTGATCAGATATACCTGCACGTGTGGTATGATAAAACTAATGACATATTTTTATTTATGAAGTTGGAACTTGAAACGAGTATTATACATATTTGTCATATTACACACACAAGAAAAGTGATTCAAAGCTGAAAGCAACTTCGTAATAACTTTTTCATATATATTTATGTAAATGTACAGAAAAGGCTGAAATGGAATCTTATCATATTTTTACTTTTGTTAAAGATTAGTTCTGATCTCTTGTAGGTTGGTAGGTTGTACTATACCTTGATATTTGTGAAGACATTCAATTTTCGCTTTGCACAGAGGATTCCTAGCTAAGCTGGGATTAAATACCATTGATTTAGAAGCTGGTGAAAGGGGTTTAGGCTACCACGCATTCCAGCCAGATATGCACATCAAGTCTTAATCCACGTATTTCTTGATATGTATCTAAAGGGCTTTTAAGGTTCGTTTCAAAATGGCGCATCTATAAGCTATTTCAAAGAACACCTGTACCCTAATTACGTAATACACGATCAATCAGAATCTGAATAGTTTTGAAACAGAGCGCTAATCCATTGCTTCTTACGTTCGAAAAAAAAAATCTGCTCAACAACGTAAATAACACAATGAATGTTAGATAGCCGGTCTATTTTGTAAAAATAAAATAAAAAACTCTACGGACGCGAATTGCAGCGATAATCACGCTGTGCTTTCTAATGATCGCCGCGATGATATCGCCGTGTGGAGTTTGATTCATAGAGTTTCTATTGATTTTGATGGCACGGCGAGACTATCGCCGTTACTTTCTCGCCCGTGGAGATGGCACCTTTGGTGAAGTGAGCTTGAAGTGAGCTGTCAGTAGTGTCAATCTTTAGCATCATGGAATGACAGCTCACTTCACCTAAGTTTTTATCATGAGATTTTTACAGAATAAATCGCCAGTTGTCGAGATGTGTTTTTTTTTTGTATTTTTTTTAAATCAAAATCAGTATCTGTGTATTCGCTTAGTATATATCTAAGCTAGGTACGTATAGATTTTCATGCGGTTTTCACTATTATTTTGGGGAACGTTTAAAGTTTAAGCATTTCACCCGTATGAAGTCGCGGTGAGGACCAAGAAAAGATACGAAGTCAGAAATAGTATACTATACCATTAGAGTAGGTGTAGCGTGTATACCAACCGTAGTATTATATACCACCCTAGGGGCAGCACAAATATCTGACAGATCACCAAAACTGTCTGACGAGCCAAAATATTGCGTGCTCTATCAGCTTCAAAAAGAAACAGCACAAACGTGCTACCAATTGTATATAGCTGTTGCACTAACAAAGATTTCAATTCCAATTATTATTCTATAAATTCGAGTGTCCCAAGATTCCAGGCATCGATTAATAATTTGTAGTGCAACAAATTTAACAATAACCATACAAATGTACAATGTATTTTATCTGTTTGTTATTGAAATTGAATTTTGTTGCTTTCATAGCTTTTGGTAATTTTAATAATAGCAGTTAATGCAGTTTGGCTCATTGAATATACTTAATCGTTTACCTATTAATTTTATTGGCGGTATCGTTTTATTTAATTTATACTCGTAAATGTAATAAAGCTAGATAGAAAATAGAGCCAGAAATAAACCGGGCTAATAAATTTCGTTCCCAAAAATATAAGGCTTGGTATGCATGATAGCGGTTACTTGATGCTGATATCGTTACTTCCCTTACGTCTTTATTCTAGTTCTTAATAATTATACAACAAAAAAATAAAAAACAAATTGATAAATATACTGCCAATTCTTTTTTTGTTTTTTTTTTTTTGGTGGGATTTGTCAAATAATTTCTCTCGCTCTGGGCGGAGAGGGGGCGTGTGAGACTCTTGCTGTCTAAAACCCACCCGTGTTCCTTCAGTTACACAGGTAACTGAAGGAACACGGGTGGGTTTTAGACAGCAAGAGTCTGTTTATAACATACCTACAGAGTATGTTATAAATATATCGCTACTCAAGTTACCATTGTGCTGTAGATATGCACGATGAATAAGTAATAAAAACATGCTATTAGCTTCCATTAATTGAATGTGTCAATCATTTCTGTATCGCTGTATTTTGAGTAAGTGAAAAGTATTTCAAGTATTTCTTCCTCTAAAAATCACAATATCAGTGCTCTGTCTTTATTCAATTTCCAACACAGCATTTATATACCACACCAGCAAAAATAACTAGGACCATAAAAGAAAAAAAAATATCAGTATACAGGCCGTTTTTTTTCTGTTCAAGCCAGTTTGGGTAGATTCTAAACAAAGGTCCCAGAGAAAAACGCTGATAGAAACCATGGATTAAAATATAAGGAAAATTAAAATCATATCAAAATTGAGAAAGAATGAAAGAAAATGTATGAAAGTGTCATAACCCTTTTTTTTCATATAAAAATTATAAAATAAAATTTTGCTGTGCGTAGTATATGAAATGGTGACCCTTACGAACAGGTGATATGATCATGATCAAGGTACCTAAATGTAAATTAGGGTTTTAGATAACTTCTAGCAACTTAAGACCTATGATTGTTACCTGAATTAGTTTATCTTGTTATGTCAAACTCAAACTCAAAGCATTTATTTCAAATAACCCAATTACAGGCACTTTTGAATTGTCAAGGGGTCGGTCAGTCAGAAAGATGAAGCTAGTTGCCCATTCCAAAGCGTAGTAGGTACCTATGGAGAAGAACGGGCAAGAAACTCCACGGACACTCTTTTAAATCAAAATATTCTTACAAAATAATGGTTACATCATTCATGTTTAAATTATACATGTGAGAACAATGTAGAAAGACGTGCACGTTAATGTAGATGCAGAACATTATAAAAAGTTATTTAAACATTATAAAATATCTTCAAAAAACACTTTTTTTAAATAATATGTCCCTTATATCTTCTTTATTTAAATATGAGCTCATGGTTCAGCGTTATTCAGGAGGAGCTCGTGGCTAAGTCATAACTGCCGCACGGGTTGATCCATCAGGTTAGGCTACGCTTGCCGGGGTTGGCCTGTGGATGGGTGACCATCTTTACATACCGAGATTCCACCATGCCTCGGAAAGCACGATAAGCCGTTGGTCCCGGCTGTCATTAGTGGATCTTTGACAGTCGTTACGGGTCGTCAGAAGCCTGAAAGTCTGACAACCAGTCTTACTGAAGGCTATCGTTATATTCTGTTACCCAGTTACTTGGTTGTGGATGTCTGATAGGCAGTCGCTCAATGTTAAATACTGGTATTCAGCTGCATCCGGTTAGACTGGAAGCCTAGGAAAAGGTTAGGCAGATTGATTGGTTCAGCATTAATCACTAAGACCTGCTGATCTATTCTGGGCTGGCTGAAAAAAAAAAGGATCACCCTGTAAAATAAATAGTAAACAAACGGTACACGTTCTTTATATCCATTTTAAGTCCCATTATCCTCCAGGGGTCCATTCAGTGGCAGAAAACAATGAAATGTGTAATTTCATTTGCAATTTTTCATTTGACATTCTAACAATTACTGTTGGGGAAAAATAAAGGATAAAAAAGAGATATATAGCGTCAATGTATTGTTCCCTTTATGCGTGATGAAGTTCGTAATGGGTATATTTGGAGCATTTAAAACAATAAATGTTAGCAATTTAAGTGAGAGTTGTTGTATTAGTAATTTTATTTTTAGTTTTGAGTTTGGGTGGGTCGTTACGTGATTCTGGCGAAACGTAACGTAACTAGTAACTTCGAATGCGTCACCTGTTTTGAGAACTAGTGATTTTAGTAACTATTTATTTTTTCAAAATCTATTCGGTGATTTAACATGGTGATTCTACCGAAGTGTTACAGTTATTTGCGAAACGAAAATATAGATGATTGCTTACGTAATACGTTACATATCACAAGCTTTAAGTTTTTGGATTGAATAAGTTTTTGTATCTACATCAGTTACATCATTAACGTAATACTAACACAAATAAACTTTCCTTCATACTTTATTCAGGCTTAGGACGGTTATTTTGTAAGTAGTTACATTTTCGATGCAGTATCGAAATTGTAACTACTTACAAAATAACGTGTTTACAGTTTGACTGGAAACTAGCTATTCGGCTACATGCCCCGAGCCAGTTATTGTATAACTAGTGACATGAAATAACGCCCACACCTAGTGTTGAACGTTTCTGTATGAAAAATAAAAATACAAATGTCGATTTATCTGGACAAAGGATAAACACAGGTAGGCATTTCATTCTGTGCAGCTACACAAATATTGAAAACTAGCTTTTACCCGCGACTTCGTTCGCGTGGAAGTCGATAAAATTTGTTACTCGCTGATATGTAGCTTTCTATAGGTAAAAGAATTTATAAAATTGATTAAGTCGTTTTTGAATTTATCCATTACAAATAAAGATACAAATATAAAAAAAAAAATTTTTCTCTTTATAATATTAGTCAAAGTTTAGATAAGTTTAAGTTTAGATAAGTTTAAGTTTAGATAAGTTTTAGTGTTCGATCACCTGCCTAACCTTTACCCAACTATTTTGGGGTACGTTTCCAGCTACACAAATTTTGAAAATAAGTTCTCAGTGTTCAATCATCGTCCAGTCTAACTAGATGCAGATCAATACGGGTATTTTACATGGATCGACTGCCTATCTGACCCTCCACAACCCAGTTACTGGGTAACACGATACCCCTTGGTAAAACTCAGTTGTCAGGCTCTCGGTTTTCTAAGTACCCGTAACGACTGTCAAATATCTAGAAATGACAGCCAGGATCAACAGCTTCACGTGCTTTCCGAGGCATGAAAGGGTCTCCGTATTTAATGGATGATCATCCATCGATGGACTGTCGTTGGCAAGCGTTGCTTAATGTTTAAGATCGACTGTTATTACTTAGTTGTTATTCTTATAAATTTATATTTAACGTAGGTACTTGTGCGCATTTGTGGCTCGTGGTCACGTCTGTGAGAGTTACTCTTATTTTATGTCCTTTGTCTGTCTTCCCTATAAGTTTCTAAATAAATGTTGTTCCTTGTTTCAGGCTATGAAGATACACATGTTATGATATTCATCGGTTTCGCTTACCTTATGACCTTCCTGAAGAAGTACTGCTACAGTGCCTTGGGATACAACTGGTTCCTGGCTGCCTTGGTCGTACAATGGAGCCTTCTCTGTCAAGCCTTCTTCCATATGAAGGACGGTCAAATATTAATCACGAAGAAAAATATGTTAGGTGAGTGATCATCTATTAAAAATAGTATTTGTTGAAGAATTTCAAAAGTCGTAGTGCTGAATGCCTTGTGTATTAAAATAAGTTGATATTTAAACTTAAGAGTCCATAATACTTCAGCTCAAATTCACTCCTTATCTCACTCGCACGATACTGCTCGCGAATTGAGTTAGAGCGAGATTGAGTGGCGGCGGTGGGATAAGGCTCCATGGGGCCAAATAGTTTAGGTAATTTCTTTTTACGGCGAATATAATCTTCTAAAAAGTTTCTGCTATAAACATAGTTCAGTTATTATGCAAAGTTTCATGATCAAATTTTAAGTATTTTTTTTATCAGCAGCGGTTTATTGTTCGGTTTGGAGGTAACTTTGGACTTTTTTGCTATCGATTTTTTTTATGGGATCGTGTACCTTAAATTTATTTTAATATTAATGCTGCAGTATTATCGATATAACGGAGGATCATGCTAAGCAATGTGAGGTATTATAGACTCTTAAATTAAAATAAATCTGTAAAACTTTAATAGCAAATCTATGATAGAAACTAGATGGTAATTCCATGGAGCTATTTCAATAGGTCCATGAAATTACCATCTAGTTTTAAAATATTGACCAAAATTTACCTGTAAAAGTGTCTTAGAAGATCTACTTACAGAATTAATCAATATCATTTCATTTCATCGTTGTTTAAATAAAACAGTAAACTCCTGAATTGCTTTTTAAGACTTCGTACTCCATTCAATCACCAAAGTTTATTCGCCAGAAACAAATATTAATTATTATTGTATCTAACAATAAAGTGGGATCCTGTCTTAAATTTTAATAAAGGCAAAATTTTAAATGCTCAATTTCCTCTGTATCCTGTTTCACAAAAGAAAGCCTTTAAAGCACCGTTGAGATATTTTGATATTGTTTTAAATTCAATTACAATTTTGTGTATAACTCGATTTTATTTTGGCACAAGTGAAATTGAATTAGGCAGATGTTGATTTTCAGTAGCTTGCCCTTTAGGATTTTACAAGATCCAATTTAATTAGCCTGAATGTTATTACTGAAGATCGAGCTTGGCTGTGACCTGAGTTTAATCCACGTTCTTGACTGATTTCGATGCAGTCAAAGACATAGTTAAGATGTAGTGAATAAAATTGAAAAGAGTATGCTTGGATTAGGAGGGTTTGGTTTGGTGAACAGGGTCTGGTGATGGAGTGGGAAAGAGAAATGAGGAAATGTTTGTGTCGGGGTTTTTATTTATTTATTTATATATATATACTTTATTGTACACCAGAAAATACATACTAAATAATAAATTTAACACTACAAAACCCTTATCGCTTTCTGCGATCTCTTCCAGGCAAATTTGGAATGGACAGTGATTGCGTGGACATAAAAATAGGGTTGTCATTGGTGCAATATAATAATTATATAAATGCAATATATTATTCAACCACATAGATATTTAACCTTAGTTTTTGTTTAAGGTAAACCTCTTAAGGGGTCATTGTACTCTTCATTTTGAATAACTTTCACTATGGGACTGACGCTGAAATCGCGAAACGCATAATAAAGAGTACAATGACCCCTTAAGAGGTTTAGGGTAAACTAAAACTAAGGTTGTATATGCTATATAATAGATAAATAATTATCAAAATTAATTAAATAAAAAATATATTATTTCATTATTTTTATTTATGCTTGTGTTATATTTATACCTAATAAACAGATTAGATAAAGCACTTACGTTTAGACGGACAAAGGCGACAGCTTATGTTTGTTATAAATGAATTATGTATTTATTTCTGTTTCATTTTCAGAGGCTGACATAATGTCTGCGACGGTCCTCATCACGTTTGGATGCTTGTTGGGCCTCGCGAGTGGTACACAGTTGCTATTCATAGCAATCGTAGAATCAGCAATCGGCAGTGTCAATCTGTACATAAATGAAGGAATATTCGAGGTTTGTGTTACTATATAAACTGGAACCAGGGTTAACGTGGGCACAATCGGGTGGCAAAATATACATCCGATTTTACCGCCCGGCTTGTGCCAATTCATGCCGAATTTTACCTACCAGAACATGGGTGTAGGCACAGATGAATACAGAAGGATCAGTTCGTATTTTAGGTATGAAGCTACAACTAGGTACGCGGCGGGCCCGAGTTGTCGATTTCAGAGGGCGTAGTTAGTTACGCGATAGAAAGAGAGGCAACTTCTAGGTGAATATAACTGTGTCGTAACAAGAGTCGCTTTTTATTTAAATGATTTTGCGGAATGATTCATCTGTACTAATCTGTGGTGTAGGTCTAGTGGTCGCAAGCGATACTGCTGAGCATTAGGTCCTAAGTTCGAGTCCCGTCGGGCAAAGTGTTATTAGGTTTGTCCATCTGGAATTTCACTGTAACAACCCGGAGTGTGGATTTGTGCCCGGTTGATGGCAATAAGCTCGTCCTCTGTTACATGGGACTTAAACATAACTGGCGAAATGTGAGTGTAGTATAGGTTCACCTCTGCCTAAACCCTCGTTGAATACAGGCGTGATGTTAAGTATGTTATGTAAGCCTTTGGTTTCAGATCTCAGATGCAGGCGGCTCCATAGGTATTCACACGTATGGGGCCTACTTCGGATTAGGAGTCAGCGCTGCTTTTAGGATAATGAAGAATAAGAAAGATCCACATCAACCGCCCCCACCAGACACAGTAGCACTTGATGGGCCCAGTTATAACTCTGATGTTTCTGCTATGATTGGTAAGGTTTACAGTTCCATCTCAATTTTATTGTTCAAGCTCTCTACGTGTCAAGTAATGATTGTTAGTAGAATGTGTGAATACCATATGGAAAATAGTATCATTGAGGAAAGATATTTATTCATTTGAAATAGACGCTTTTACTTTTAATTTGTACACATCGATTCAGGGAACAAACTATTTTCCGTAGTATAATAGAATTAGAAAATGTTTATTAAATAGTTCATACGTTTACAGGAAGTTGAGACGATTTAGTAGCTTACAATATTACCTACAGCTAGGTTTCAATATATTTATTATTTGCCAGTGAGCCCCAAACTAGACAGTTTGTCTGCATCTTGGGGCTCGAGGTACGAATTTTAGAGTATATAATGCAATAATTGTGTATGTGTAATGTGTGTGTGATGTGTGTATGGTGTGAGTGTGTGATGTGTGTATGGTGTGTGTGTGTGATGTGTGTATGGTGTGAGTGTGTGATGTGTGTATGGTGTGTGTGTGTGATGTGTGTATGTTGTGTGTGTGCGTGTTTATTTTAATTGTGATTCGTTTGATTCTTTGTCAGTTCAGGTGCTTTATATTAATTGTCCCGAGTCATCGTAGCCAGTGTTTTGCAAAAATTTTTTTTTTTAAACAATCGTTCCGACAATGGAAGAAAAAGACATGTTCGCGACCTCAAATAAATTGGTATATAGGAAGCAAAATGATGAATGATGATGTTCCGTTTTTTGTAACGTATGGAAGTAGGCGTCGTTTTAAAGGATCTCATTATCTGCCTAGCCTTTTGACTATGTTGGGGTCTTGGCTTCCAGTCTAACCGAATGCAGCTGAATACCGATAGGTAGACGCTCCATGTAAAATACTTAAAATGAACGACTGCCTATCTGACCCCCACAACTCAGTTACTGGGTAATGATACCCCTAGGTAAGACTGGTTGTCAGACCTTCCGGCTTTTGACTACCCGTAACGACTGTTGAAAATCTACAAATAACAGCCGGGACAAACGGCTTAACTTGTTTCTCGAGGCACGGAGGAGGCTCGATATGTTATGGACGTTCAAAACGTATTCAGTGAATTATGTCTAAAATGCTCGAAAAATGTGCTCCATTTATTCTTGTTAACTTTCTAAACTACCATTAATGCAGCTGGCTATCCAGTTCAACTTACGTAAAAGTGTCTTTTAATATTATTGAAAATGTTCGCCCCTCGGTGCGCTCCATTATCCTAGGAGTGACGGAATGACCTAGATTCGTCTCGATTGCTCCTGAAGCTTGCTTGCAGACCTTCATAACTAGTTCGCCTTTTGTTTTGATTTTATTTCATAGTTACCTACCTACACAGACTTGTTATAAATATCTTGATTGTGTTTTAAAATGTCTGTGTCTTTGACAAAACAAAATTGTTTAGTATAAAATAGATGTTGAAGCAGTAAGTTATTTTAATGTTTGAATAAAAATTACAATAGTATAATTTATATGAACGAAAGAATATAATAACCGGTACTATGTGATGAGAGTGTACTTTTTCATAAAAGACGGAATATGCTCCGATATTCTATTCTAAAACGTGTATCAGAAATGTGTTAACTTTCTCAAAAACAATCACAAAATACAAAACTTCAATAAGGTATTGATGTTAGTTATTGTCGATTACAATTTTGGTCCCATGGAGAAAGTTATGGGGTTTGATGGTCTACACCACACCCTTAATAAAAATAAAATAAAATAAAAATGTTTAAAGCATTTATACAAATTCTTAACACACATGAGTTGGAGATCACCTTTAAAGCAAGAAAATGCTTGTATTAGGTGACCCCGCTCTTCCATTTAACATAATAACAGCAGTGCTATTCTGTAACCATCTCACCGTGAAAACTTAGGTGAAGTGAGCGTGGAGTGAGCTGTCACTGTCTCAAATCGACCGGCAGGATGCAATGGATTAACACTATTGACAGCTCACTCCACGTTCACTTCACCTAAGTTTCACGGTGATATTTTTACAGAATCGATCGGCAGGTATGCAATTGAAAAACAAAAGAAAAACCAAAATAATTTAAAAACAAAAATAAGTACAACAAGGAGCGCATTTGTGTGTTGTATGTGAGTGAGTTTTTGAATGTGTGTGTGTGTGTGTCTGAGGGTGTGTGTGTGTGTGTGTGTGTGTAATGGTGTAAGTGTGGAATTCAGTATGTGAGTTAATTTTATATTAACTTTAGGTTTCGGTTTAGGATTAGGTTAGGTTAGCCCTGCGACAATGTCTTGGGATCGGAGGAAGCCAGGTACAGCTTCCTCCACTGTCTTCAGTCTTCCTCAACAGTTTCGCTACCATGGTCCTATGACTTTCAAGACAGGTTATGGAAGCGATGATAGTAAAACCTCAATGTAGTCATAGGTTTTATTCTTAAGCCAGTCAGACACCGCTAGTTTAAGTCACGGAGTTTCAGAGGATAGTTGTGTAGCTCTATTTTCAGCAGGTTGTATATGTGGAAAGATTGCTTTTCATACTACTTCTAAGCAAAAACAGATCTGACTGGGACAGATGGAGCGACTAAGTAGCCTATTCTGCTACTGATGAGCGGCCTTAAATATGACAATATCTAGACAAACCCTATTATGTATGTAAATCCTTATTAATTACAATAGAAACTATTAATTGTTTTCGTTTAAATCCTCACAGGTTCAATTTTCCTATGGATCTACTGGCCATCATTCAACGCCGCGTTGACCTCTACAACGGAATCCTACCAAAGGGCTCTCATCAACACCTACTTATCTTTAGCTGCATGTACGGTACGATTCTCATTCCAATATTATTGCTTGTAGAAGTGGGAACTTTGGGAGTAAAGTACCTGTTCCACGGCCAGTGATAAACGAGAAGCTAGTAAAGATAGCGACAAGATAAAAATGAGTTCGAGCAACGAGCAGCGCGTGCGCGACCGCGACGGGCGATTACTCACTGGTAAAATACGGCTGATAAAACTTGGCAGTTCCGAACTTCGCGTAGAAGGCTGCGCAATAACATTTTTTAGGAACCAAATGGTGACATGAGGCGAGTGTGAGTGAGAGAACATGCGTGAAAGTTCGTATTGCCTATATTCAGAACTGTCAAGTTATATCGGCCGTATTGTAAGCGGGAGTGTCCTGCCCGCCAATTGAGCGTCGCTGAACGAGTACTCTCTTTGATAGCTCTTGTCGCTGCGACAACGAGTACCCGTCGACGGTGAGAACAGTCAGCGATCAAGTATTAATATATGTATCTCCTTTACTTACACTGGACCTACAGTCTTTTGTACGTTTCTTGAGCGAGAAAAATCGTTGATAACTAGTCGCTTCCTCGTCGGCGGTGGGACAGGTGCCTTATACAAATAAATGTTAAGTTTGTAAGCGTAGTTATAATTATTAAAACTAGGTTTTCTCGTGGGTTTTGTTTGTACAACATAGTCGTGCAATTGACCGGAATATAAAGTAAGATATTTCACTATTCGATTCATAAACCATGAGTATATGCAAAAGATTACGTCGATTCGTTTCTTAAATATCATACTACGACCTAGTAGTCGAGCAAAAATAAAAAAAAAGGCAGAATAAACGCTGTGCTGCTGGGGGGTTTTTCTTCCCAGCTATAGCACTAGGAAGTGGTGAAGGGCGGGCGTGTTTTGGGGACAGTCTTATGTAATGTTGACATTCGAAAATTGTTGATTCTGAGCCTAGTTTGTATACCTAAATGACTTTTGTTTTTTTATTTTATTTGTAACCGAAAACTAAGTAATAGCGCGGGCTGGCGATGCGATGCGACATGGTGAGTCAGAGGTCAAAATTTCACGCGAACGAGGTCGCTGGCTCAAACTAGTTCATTTATATTCTGGGGAATTCAATATTATTAGTAAAAGTCTGTGATGTCCCACTGCTGGGCAAAGGCCTCCCTACTCTCTTTCCACTTCTCGCTGTTTATAGCTGCTAAGGACCAGTTCTTGTTGAAGGAGTCCAGCTCATCCCGCCATCTCCTTGTGGGCCTGCCGTGATATCGCGTGCCATTAAGATGGGCCCATTGGGTCTTAAATTTGGCCCATTGGTCTGGCTGACATGCGGCAGATTTTGGGGAATTCAAGCATTAATTTTTTGGGCAGTGTTATAAACTTGGTGACGCTTGGTCTCGAGACCAAAGTCCAGCAGTGGACGTCTTTCGGCTAAAATGATGATGATTTTAATAAGTCTTCTATTACATATAACAGGTGACAACATTCGTGCTCTCCGCTGCAGTAAGTCACAAGCCTGGCAAGTTTGACATGGTCCATATCCAGAACTCGACGTTGGCTGGCGGCGTGGCCGTGGGCGCTGTTGCCAACATGATCATTGGCCCTGGCGTGGCGATAGCTATTGGAATTGGCGCTGCTTTCATCAGCGTTCTGGGCTATCGGTATTTGTCTGTAAGTATCAAGACTGCAGTATGGTGTTACACCAATGGCTAGAATAAGAAATTAGTATAGTATAGGAAGTCTGAAAGTGGCGCCGGTAACTGAAAAGTTGTGTGGATATCAACCGATTTCCACATAACTTTGGCACAACTCATGCGGAGGAATGAGGAAAATGTTATGAGGAAAGTTTTGAGTATGAATGTAGATGGCTATAAGAGTAAGGGAAGGCCAAAAAAACGTTGGATGGACCGTGTGGAAGATGATATCAAATTCAAATTAATTTATCAGATATGGCTATACTGAGATGTTGACTATAGAACAATATACTCGTACATGGAGGACAGTATGGAAACTAGGCCTATTTGTTGAAATAATTACTTACACTCCATTTTTAAAAAGATCGCGGAGATCATTCGTCTCGACACGTCACCCGCAACTGACAGCACCGCGACAATCGCTTGGGATCTCGTCAATGTGCGCGTCTGTGTGAGTGTGCCGTACGTAGTTTCTGTACTGGACATATTTATACTGTGCGAATAGTGAAGTATGGAAGGAGAAGACATGCTGTTCTGTCCCCTTAAACATTGAGATAAGGGCAAGAGAATGATGATGATCGGGACTACTGTGATTTGAAGGCTGACTTACATTGATCCAGTATTTAGATACAGCGGTGGTACTGGATCAATATTGAACCAATGTAAACTTTTCAATCCAGTACAGGATCCATAGACCAGTCCCTAATTAGTAAAAAATTCGGAGCTCTACTGGATTCAAACGATATTTTGAAGCCTTAAATATGCAAACTTCAATTGTGCCCAGTGCACACTGGGCAGTCATCTTGCTACCAAGTTTTGTGAAAATATTAATTACAATAATGTAACGGCATAAGCTATTTCTCGAACTGAGTACCTACTAAAACTTGGAATCCAAAAGTTAGTTTAAACTTTGCTACTGTCAATATAAAGTGACAGTATCAATAAATGATAAAAGATGATAAAACCAGTAATTTTATTATATACCTATTTTTGTAAATTGGTTTAAAAAAAACAGTTTTACACTAATACAAAATAAATATTAAATCGATCAAAATAAGAACATAACGTAAAAAGGATAAAACATAACTGTTCGTAACTTTGACATTATGAAGGAATAAAATTGTTGCTATTTTAGCTTTTCTCTTGTCAGAATCCGAAAAAAGCTTTAGATTTATTATCGCTTTCTAAGTAGTCCGTATTCGTTATTTTTATGTTCAAAAGTAAGTGGGAAATCGAAAACCGAAAACCAAACCTGAAACTATGTAACCTTTTTAAGTTATACCACGTTTTTACTTGTGTGAATTTGTCTTATAATGTTATATCAGCTGAACTGAAAGCCTATGTTATGAGCGTTCATTCTAAAAGTTGGCAACTTCGCAAGTAGCTGTCAAATATTTACCTGTTTTTATTATAATATTGGCAATATGAAATGTCGCTAACTAGTGAACTAGAATATTAATATAATAATGAATTGCAATTATAATACTGAATTTCATGTTGTAACTGTTTTAGGTGTAAAAAAGGCTTAAGGAAAGTTTCCAAATATTTTTTTACATCTTAAACTATCTATTGGGTGTTACCATATTAATTATTGCATTTCATAATCAATACCCCGGTGCGAGACTGTCACTTATGCAAAAATTGCAATAATGAGTTAAATATGTAATAACTGTCCTAAAGCAATACAATATTGAGTGGTCATTATTAATTCAAAAGTAAGTTAAAAGTTGACGTTGTAGTAAAAGCTATTCATCTTGTCTAAATCTTGTTTTTTTTTTTTTTTTTTTTAATGTCAAAGTTTTATATGCTTCTCCTGAAAAATTGCATTTTTGCATAAGTGACAGTCTCGCACCGGGGGTGCGATATGTTAATTCAATAGTTAGCCATATTTCATACTGCCATACAGTGATATTTGCGACGTTGCCAACTTTCAGAATGCACGCTCAAACGCAAACATACAGACAAAGAACACCCTACTCACTTAATGTCCCAGACCAAGTTTTCCAACAAAATATTCTGTCTAGCCTGAAAAAATCTGGTAATTTCACCAATATACAGCCTACATTCCCACAAAATGTCGTTAGGACTATGAAAGAACGAAGTTTTGACTGTCTAGAGACAAAATTAGAGAAAAGTTTCGTGGAAATGTACAATTGGAGTACATAATATTTTTGTAAGAAAGTTCGTTGAAATCTGAAAGTCCCTCAGGATAGTCGATATCCGTAGACAGTAACAATTTTAAGTATTTAGAAACTTTTGTTGAGCTATCGGACTGTGAACAGTTTATTTTCGTTTTACCTGGGTTTTCTATCTTTTGGCAGGTTGCCTTCTTGCGATTACACTTGCTGAATCGCGAAGTTTAAAAAAAATAAAAAATACTGCGTAGGTTTTGAGTTTTAGGGTTTTATAGAAATTATTTGATACGTCTGTAAATATACAAACTGAACTGCTGTTTTCGTACCTAATAAATGGTTTTGTCTGTATTCATACTAAAGTCTCAGATCAAATAGAAAAACAAGAAACAGCGCTGCAAACAATGCAGTGACGGATGCCAAAACTACACCTCCGCTTTGTGCATACACGCTCACACGCACACATTTACAACCATTTACAATGAAACTACACCTCACTAAGTGCACACATGTTTACGAAACTGGCCTCACTTCACTGTTGACAGCGCTATGTCTTGGTATTTTATTTGGTCTTAGACTAAAGCAAAAGCAATAAAGTGATAATTTCATGGTAGGTTGGAATTCTTAATTTGTTATACCAATACTTTACCTTTTGATTCTAAGATTTGTATTGACACAATACGGCTATCACGTGGTTAGATAGATTGATTGATTTCTGCCCGATTAGGGGTCCGTGACGGGAATGCTAAATGCTAGAATGTTAATATATCATTATTATTCGAATATATATAACATATTTTTCATTAAACGCCATCCAATTGGATGCCTAGGCCGATAGTTAATTGAACTAGAATCATTAAACGTTTAACAACTTGGCGTATTGAAAGTCAGCCCTTTGAAGATGACTGACCAAGAGTCAGCCAAGTGATTCAAATGGTGAAAAAAATTCTGCGAGCAACTTGGAAATAGCGCTCGCTCGGCTCGTGCGCGGTTGGTCACAGTTCTCACCTAACCTATTTCACCCAATTTAACTAAATGACTACACGACATTCAGCCATCTGGTTAAACATTGCGGTCAATGACTTGACTAGTTGTGATTCAGCTATTTGTTTAATGAACGGCCTAGGCGTCTAATTAGCTGGCAAATTTAACCAGATGGCTGCGATATATACAATGTTTTGTTTTTTTCGTTTTATGCAGCCATTGCTGGAAAAACTCGGCATCCAGGATACATGTGGTGTGAACAATCTTCACGGAATGCCTGGAATATACTCCGGTCTTCTCTCTGTGCTGTTTGCAGCTGTGGCCACTACTGAAATATATGGCTCTGAGTTGGCAGCAGTCTTCCCCGCTGTAGCTGAACCCAAAGAAGTAAGTCTGTCAAAAGAAAGTAAAAAATAGGCTTAACAATTCTGCCCCCGATAGAAAAAAAGACGCATCTAACATTTTTTCCAGATTGATGTAAAAATACAGGCAGATGCGCCTTTTTTTTCTGATTCCAGTGGTATATATATAACTCAAATCTGGAAAAAAATTTAGATGCGTCTTTTTTTCTATCGGGCGCAGAATTAAAGTTCGTGGTTTTTGCATTGTAAGAATTGGGAGCACTTAGGTATAATATACTTATTCATGACAAGTGCAACAGGCTTTCAGAGTTCGGACTGTATGGAATACACAAATTAATGTCGTGGAACACGTGCGATTTTTTTAATGACAATAAATCATTTCCTGTGTTATTTTATAATGCACACATAATTAGAAAAACAATGTTAATGTTTTTGTTTCTTATTGTTTTACTTTTTACAAAGGCACACAAAAATATGAAAGCAGAAGGTGCAATCAGACTGTGTGGCCGGTCGACGTCACTGTTCGCCCGGTCAATATTGATCGTCATAAAACATACACAATGTGAAAAAAAAAACATCTGCTGTTCCATACATTTATATTCGCATAGCTCGTTATAATGTAGGGAACAACTGATTTTTTTTTCACTATTTCAGGGTCGGCCCCATAGTGAAAGTTGTTCATAATGATATACAGTACAATGACCCCTTAAAAGGGTGCAAAAGAATTAAATTTCACATTGTATATTTGTTTAGAGTTGTATCCTGTTACGTTTTCCGAAAATTATTTAATTACCATATTTAACTTTTGTTTTTCTGTTATATTATTGCTGATTGTTTTTCTAAAGAAGGTAATACACATCTAGTAAAAAAATTAAAACTTTTATTTCAAATTTTAACTTTTGCACCCGAATGTACTTGATGACATTGAATTTGTTTATAAATTTTTATCACCGGTCCTTTGGAACGTATACGATTTTTGTTTATGGTTGAATGGCCCGCGGTCCATTCGCTTTGGGGCGTTCAGACTAAATACCCGATCAATGGTTGTTAGATGGTCCATCTACGAACTATCAACAATCGATATAATACCTATATGAACAATTGTTAAAAGTGTCAACATGTCATCGATGGACGTCGAACGACTGTCGACTCGAAATCGAATAAAAACAACCAACAACGTCGATAGACTCGCCTAATCCGGCTAGCATGCACCACAATCATTTAATCCAACGGTTGTCCGCAGTATGATTGAACCTTCAGCATTCTCAATCAAATTTGATTGACATAAAACCATTAAATAAGTCATTACAATGTAACTCTTATCTCATTGCAATAAAGTAGGTATTTATAAATTAGAATGATTGCCGTGAGTTTGATATCGTTCTAATTTATACCTAACCTTACCGAGATAAGAGTGACATTGCAATGACTTACCGACTTGTTTTTTTATCGTGAATGTACTACCTAAAGCATTTTTTTTTTCACTTTTTTATTTTGTATTTTTTTTGTATTTTGTGTTTTACGAACTGTGTCCAAAATAAAATTTATTCTTTTTTTGTACAGGGTCATGAGCCGAGAACCGTCGGGATGCAAGCGGTGTATCAGCTGATAGCGCTAGCAACTACAATGGGAGTGTCGCTTGTAAGCGGCTTAATTTGCGGTACGTGCTTGCTATGTTCATCAACTGGGTCAAATTAAATTAGCTAGCGAAACCCGGCAGACGTGTTGGGTATAGAAGGCACTAGCATTGATCACCACGCTTGCTCAAGACGGGTTGGTGATTTCAGGCTTATATTAGGTCTTTACCTATGAAATTGCCGTTCTGCAGTACTGGCCATTTCAAATCAAAATAATTTTTGTTTGGCTAAGAATTCTAATTTCAAATTAATTTTATTTTAAAAACATGGATTTTTTTTTCCAAAAGTAGTCATTTGTTTATTGATTAGTGTTACATTTTCATCGCATTTCAATCTTTTTCGTCATCATGGATACGTTAAAAATTCGAGTAATTATGGAATATGAGTACCGTCGTGGCAGCAACGCGGCACAAGCGGCACGCAACATCAACGACGTTTACGGAGCTAACACTACAAACCAACGCACCACCTGTTATGGGTTTGCTCGCTTCCGTTCTGGAAATCTCGACCTGAAAAATGAACCTCGCGGTCGTCCGAAGACTTTGGTCGACAATGACGAATTAAAGGCGATTGTGGAAGCTGATGATACACAATCTACGGCTGAATTAGCAGCAACTTTCGACGTTAGCGTCAAAACAATATTGGTCCATTTGCGTCAAATTGGCAAGGTAAAAAAGCTTGATAAATGGGTGCCCCACGAACTCAATGATCGCCAGCGCAAAGTACGCGTCGAGACGTGCCTTGCACTGCTCAACAGACACACAAATGAAGGAATTTTGAACCGCATTGTTACCTGCGATGAAAAATGGATTCTGTTTGATAACCGCAAGCGCTCAGCAAGTTGGTTAGATCCTGGTTCAGCACCTAAACAATGCCCTAAACGAAAACTTACCCCTAGAAAAGTGATGGTCACTGTTTGGTGGTCTAGCGCCGGTGTGATTCATCACAGCTTCTTAACAATCGGGGTGAGCATTACTGCAGATGTGTACTGTGAAGAACTGAACACAATGATGGAGAAGCTGGCACATCTCCAACCAGCATTGGTCAATCGCTCGTCTCCGCTGCTACTGCACGACAACGCGCGACCTCATACTGCACAGCAGACGGTCTCCAAGTTTCAAGAACTGGGGTTGGAAGCTCTCCGTCATCCGCCCTACTCACCAGACCTTGCGCCTACAGACTACTACTTTTTCCAGAATTTGGATAACTTCTTGGCGGGAAAAAAATTCAATACCCGAGAGGCAGTACAAAATGCCTTTGAAGAATTTGTTGCCTCCCGTCCAGCTGATTTCTTTAAGAAGCCATCAATAAACTGCCACTGCGTTGGCAAAGATGCATTGATTGCATGGGTGATTACTTCGATTAATACAAATAAAAAATACATGAAAAAAATTCGTTTAAATTTTTTCATACAAAACGGCAATTTCATAGGTAAAGACCTATTATTAACACCATAACCCCAGCAACCCTCAGAGAGAAAGACATAAGGAGATTCAAAGCTTACCTTAACTTACCGACGAAATATGATTTTAATGTAAAGCATGGAAAAGTATTTAACTTATAAACCTTTATCCTCTTAAGTATGAAACGTAATCGATTTAAGCCATATGCTGTTGAGCGATGAAGTAATTCATTTAAATTTTAATGCAGGTACAAAAGATTTCGTAAATTCCACTTGTAATTTTTCTGTAATCGGATCAGTGTGTTATTTTACTTAAAATTACTTTACAAAATATGAAAATACTGTAGCAGCAGCGGTGAGGTTTGTGAGGTTTGGTGAAAATTAAAGGTGGTAGTTGAGTGTGTTGAGGATTTTCAATGAAAAACGATGCTTTGCTTTTAACGAACAAATTCTGTATTAGCCATTTTGAATTTACGACATTCAAGGAGAGGGGTGTGGCGGTGAGCTCGTGGCTAAGTGAGGAGCTCGTGGCTAAGTGAGGAGCTCGTGGCTAAGTGAGGAGCTCGTGGCTAAGTGAGGAGCTCGTGGCTAAGTTATAACAGCCGCACGGTTCGATCCATCAGGTTAAGCTACGCTTGCCGGGGTTGGTCTGTGGATGGGTGACCATCTTAACATATCGAGACTCCTCCGTGCCTTGGAAAGCACGTTAAGCCGTTGGTCCCGGCTGTCATTCGTGGATCTTTGACAGTCGTTACGAGTCGTCAGAAGCCCGAAAGTCTGACAACCAGTCTTACCAAGGGGTATCGTATTACCCAGTTACTGGGTTGTGGAGGTGAGACAGGCAGTCGCTCCATGTAAAATACAGTATTCAGCTGCATCCGGTTAGACTGGAAGCCGACCCCAACATAGTTGGGAAAAGGGCTAGGCAGATTGATTGTGCGTTAATAGAGTAAGAGGCCACAAAAACTAGCTTTCGCCTGCGGTTTCGCCCGCGTGGAGGTCGGAAATTACGTATTCTGGGATAAAAAGTATCCTATATGTTAATCCAGGTTATAAACTATCTGTGTGCCAAATTTAATCCAAATCCGTCCAGCCGTTTTAGTAACAAACATCCAAACACACAAACATAGTAACTTTCACATTCATAACATTAGTTGGTTTAGTGGGAATAATCTTTGAAAATAAAAAAGCTAAGGCTCCTGTCCCCCACCGCCGACGACGAAGCGACGAAACATTGTCTTGCTCAAGGAATGCACAATAGATGTACGATATGTCCCGTGTCAGTAAAAGAGACACGTATATTAATAGTTGATCGCCGACTGTTCACACTGCCGGCGACAACTCTTTCTCCACTAGTTTGTCACTGGTAAGAGCTATCAAAGAAAATACTCATTCAGCGAAGCCTCACTGAATGAGTATTTTCTTTGATAGCTAGCGAGCCCTCTTGTTCGTGGTGAGAACATAAATAATATTATATTGTGAAGTTTTAAACAATCATTTATTTGATTAAATTCAAAATTCTAAAGTCATTTAATCAAACTGGGCTGAGAATGAGCACTTTTCCAACGTCAAAATTACATAAGACAGTCCCCCTAAAACGCCCACCCTTCACATCGATCATCGATATGATCAATACAGTACACATTTTATAAAAAGATAGTCGCAATCCGACCATATTTGTGGTAGAGATAGGAAACGGAAATCCCTTGCTATAAATTTACCAATAAAAATAACACCTTAAAAAATGTAGCCAGCATAATGAAACAAAATAAACTTAAAATCAATGTTTGAATACGAACAGGCAGAACACTGCTGAGACTCGCTAGGCATATACCAATAAAGGACAGGGCAGTCACTCGCGACAAAACTATCCGAACTACACACCTTATGCTCGTTACTCGCCAACTCGTTTCTGGTTGCTACATCTACTCGCTTTAAAGTCTACCAGGGACAGGTGCATAATAAAATAAAATAATGTTTATTTATCTCTGTATTTAGTTTACTAACTATACATAATAAGTTGACATACAACAAAACAATCATTCTTCTTTCTTTCTTTCTCATTAACCAGAATAATCTCTTATTTTAACATTTTCCGACATCTAGAGCGTATAAAACCCTGGAGCCTATTAATAGTAAAAACAATTCGTACACAGCCGTCCGTTGAACGGATTTATTTTATCCCATCGAATCGTTTGATTAACAAATCAGTTTGATTAAAACCCGCACGCCGAAATATCATGTATGCATCAGGTTTCTGTTTGGACGAAAGTTTCGTTTTCTTCTATTTGTATGCATCGCAAAAAACTAGATGACTGGTACAGGAGCCTGAGGATTGGCACAAGAAAAGTGAGGACTATGCCCAGCAGTGGGTAAAGTGAATGATGATGATGCACGTGTTTCTCAGACAAATATACCAATTTATTTTGAATTTCTTTAAAGGTGTTCCTCATCGGGGGCATTCGCCTGTAATGTAACGCTCAGAGTCGAGCATTACAGTGCGCAACCTGAAGTGATACAATTCGAACATTACATCAGAGGGAGGAGAACCGAGCATTACAGTGCGCAATGTCTGTAATATTTAATCTGAAATGTTACATTATAGGCGAATGCTCGTCAGTCAGAGAGGCAATATTTTAACTTTAATGCTCAAAATCGAATCTGAAATGTGACATTACAAGCGAATGCTAGTGAGTCAGGAAGTAATATTGTAACGTAATGAGAAATCGAATCTGTAACGTTACATTACAGGCGAATGCTCCCGGTGAGGGAGCAGCGTATGAGACCATGTCCATGGAGCATTTAAGCTAGTGATTAAAATTTTCGATTTTGTAGAACAACATCAGGTACTTCAAATGGACAACTGACAACGCAACGACAACCTATATCTAACACAATGATCTAATCTCGTCACTACACTCACTACGGTATGAGTGAGGTACCCTTTAACTCATACTCACGGGTGACAAGTACATTACAATTTATAGAGTGTGAACGTGGATATATCGTAAAACCCTTCGAAGTGGTCCGTAATAACCGTATGGGTCTGTTACATCCATAAGTGTTTTCCTAAATTATCGATACCAGCTAGCGTTTTGCTCTAGGGGTGAATTAGAGAATCCCTTTCACGGTTTTACCCTCCATTCAATTTGTTCATTTATTGTAGGTATATTTTCAGTTTTCGGGAAGGATCGGGTATTGGCTATTTTGATAGCCTGTAGTTTTCAAGCGGGTTTTCATGCCAACTGCTTTCTATGAATCATTTATTAAATCTAGGCGTAGAATCAGCATTTTCTGAACGTCAAAATTACATAAAACTGTCCCCCAAAACGCCCGCTTTTCACCACTTCCTAGTGCTTTAGCTGGGAAGAAGAAGTGGCGTAAGACACTCCCCATCTGGACAGCTGTCTGTTCAGTGAAAGAAAAACTGAATTCTATACAATCCTATGCAAAGTAATTAACATTAAAATGTTTACAATTTCAATTTTGTTTTTTTTTTGCAGGTTTTATCGCGAAAACTAAAATCTTCATGCCTCTGGACGAGAAGGAACGATACGACGACGATGTGAACTGGGAGTTGCCCTAACTATAAATAAAAATGGTGTCTTTATTCTGACAACTTTCATTATAATGTAAACCACATGATTTTTAATCAGTACCAAAAGAAACGAATGTTTTTACAAGCTTTTCATTAACTTGCTTCGGCCGTAATGTCGCAGTAAGATGGTTATAGCCGTGATATAGTTATATCCCTAGGGATATAGTTATAAACCGTAATATAGTTAGGTATATGAAAGCGGTTCATTCAAGCTTACGAGGAATATAACTATGATACGGGCCCGATCTTGTAGTATAACTATTACGGCACTACGACCAAATAGGTTAGGTTAGAATTGTGGCGTCGAAATTGGTCGCTGTTAAAAAATTAGGGTATTACGATAATTATGCACCGCTTTCATATAACTATGTTATGGTATATAGCTATACAGGGTGTCAGGGATATCGACGCGAAGCGGGTTACCATGGATTCAGTACATGATTCTGAGCCCTCCTGCATTAAAATTTTTCGTCGGTTATTTAAAAAAAAACGGCTGCTCCATACATTTTGACTGCGTAGCTATTGCACTTATGAAACAGCAGATTTTTTAATTAATAATCGATGAAAAATTTTAACGCCGAGGGATCCAGAATCATGTACTGAATCCATGGTAATCGGCTTCGCATCGATGTCCCTGCCACCCTGTATCTTTAGGGATATAACTATGTTACGGCTATAACCATCTTACTGAGACGTATACGTATTTTTGGTTACAAATTAATAATCCCTTTTTGCATGTACTTCCTGGCATCCACTTAAGCTGAATCTTGGTACACCTATGTAAATTCAGTGACAGTTAAATAATATGGTACTATGGAGTTGGTCTGATGATGCAGCTGGAAGGTGGCCATAGGAGCAAATTCTACAAGAAAGCCCCGTGTTTGGGCTCGCTGATTTCGTCTTGACAAAAACTATCGCAGTAAGCGATAAGGCCGCCCATTGTATATTTTATAGTGTATTACTTTTTCTTTATGTAATGTATAATCTGGTGTACAATAAAGTATATATAAATAAATAAATAAACTATAGCCACAAGTGTAGCCCAGGCTCTGATGATGGAGCCAGAAGATGGTCATAGGAACTTCTCAACTAAACAAGAAAGCCCCGTTGTGGTTGGACTCGCTGAAATTATCTTGACAAAAACTATAGTTCGAAGTGTAGTCCAGGGTCTGATGATGGAGCCGGAAGGTCGCCATAGCAGAAAATCTAATAATTCAAAAAATTTGGCACCTCGTCAAACTCAATCAAACCGAGGAGATTTTTTTGAGAAATACAAATATACATTATATATACAGGTTGGATTTTTGAGATGGGGCAATAAGGGCAGCTACCCTCGCCGCTGTAGGCTACAGGAAAACGGTCTAAGGAGGCTGTCCTCAACTTTTTGAGACTTTAATCTGCATCAACAGATTTTAAGAAAAATGTACAATAAGCAAAAATATGGCAATTTTCACAAATGTTCTCGTGAAAATTGCCTTTTTTTTGCTGATTGTAATTTTTTTTTTAGCATTTCTACGAAATGTTTGGCAAAAGTTTTTTGCGATTTCTGACTTTTCTACTCCTCAAACCAGAATCAGAATAAATTAAGAAACAGAATCGATTGGCATGAAAAAAAGGTTTTTGCGAAAATTTTCCATTTTCTTGCTGACTGTACATTTTCTCAAAATCTGTTGATGCAAATTAAAATTTCTTAAAAAGTTAAGGACAGTCTCCTGAGACCGTTTTCCTGTAGCTATAACGGTTATGGTACCTATCTGCCCTTACTGCCCCGTCTCAAAAATCCACTCTGTATAAATAACATGGAATTTAGGTAAATAGTCCCGATATATTTTAAATTATAGTGTGGCCAACCTGCAATGTCTTTCCACAATGCGTTGCGTTGCGATGCGGCCCGCCCTGATAATCTACGCTGGCTTTTATTTTACCTCTGAATGCAACCTTATTGCAATGAGAATAAAGGTCACTGTGATGCATAATCAGAGGTAAAGAACTCTGAAAGGACAGTAATTAGATTATTTAGACTTTAAGAATTCTTGTGTGTGTATACTTTAGATGAAATGTATACTTTAGTTTTATTTTGTACTTTTTAATCAATTAAAAGCGTGTTTTAAAGAGATAAGTATATTTAATTTAATTTATGATTTCAACGAACCGAAACGATATCAAATGCTATGTTAGTCAATAAATAAAATAAAAACAGGATAAAGATGTTATGTACTAAATTAAGATTATTATTCTTTTTTTAAAGTTGGTTAAATGATAGTAAAATTAAAATAAAATATTCTTAATACTAGCTCTCTACCGTAGATGCTTATCTATACCTGCTAGTGCTTATCGACTTTAGTTTATACATCGAAATCACCGATTATAACGGAATTGTGAAATAAAACCAAACTCACAAATGAACACGGAATTGAATGAATGAACGAAATGTGAAATTTATTGTAGGCCGTAAGGACCTACCTATGGTCAAGGCCTCCTACTACCTTACCCATACTTCAAACAGGTACTGGATACAGATTCAAACTTTATGGCGACTCCGAACATGAGGCGAGTGGCTGCGCAGTAACAAATTCATGTGACCGCGGGGGTGGGGGTGGGGTACTGCGCAGCGAGTAGTTCACTTCAGAGCCGCCATAAATTTTGACTCGTACTATACGAATAAGAACAACTAGAAAATATTCTATTTCCCTGTAAATGTTGACATTCAAAAGTATCTTAAAAACACATGACTAAAGAAACGTTCTTTGCTCTGTGTTTCAAGAGACCGAAAATTATTCTAATGTCAAAGTCAAATGATTTATTTTAAGTAGGCATTACAAGGCACTTTTGAAAGTAAAAGTTTACAAGAAAATAGAATTGATTCTAGTTGCCTCTTCATAAAGTTAGTTACTCCTGGAGAAGAATAGTCTAGAAACTCCATAGTTATGTACTCTTCAAATGTTTTACAATATATTGTATACATTTTTATTGATTGTATAATGTGGCATAAAAATAATAAATTATGTAATTGAATTAGCAACAAGTTTGATTTTGTCTAGACTCGAGGTTGTCCTATAGAGTAGAACCAGCATGTTTCCATGCATTCTTAACTATACATATACATACAAATAAATAAAATTGAAATGTCTGTTTGTAATGAAAAATTATCAGCTTTTTACTAAATGCATTTGAAAGTTACGGTACCTTAACAAAAAGCATTTTTATTTACTTTATCTTTCTGTTTGTTCCGGCTAATCTCCGAAACGGCTGGATCGATTTTGGCAGCAATTTCACTGGCACATAGTTAATGTTATAATGAGTAATTTAAGCTACTTATTTTAGAAAAGAAATTAGGGTTCACGCGTTCGGAGGCGCGGGCAGCAACTAGTCTTGAATATAATCCTCTAATCTACAATTCCATGTCTTGCATTCACCGCCACCTACTGTACTTATTTTTAACTGTCGAGTGTTTCTCAAATTAAGTGTAAATTATAAAAGGAATTACTTACTTAACTTGAATCGGTCCTTTTTTAAATATGCCTCTTCAGAAGCTTTGAAGCTTTGTTTTACAAAATAAGTTTGAACGTAGAACAATTGTGTAAGGACATACAAAATTGATACTTACACTTTATTTTTTAATTAAAGCAGGATTAAAATTAATTTCGTCTCATATTTTTCGTCGTTTGTAAAGTCATGGTTGCTTAAGACTGCGGTGGCCGCCACGTAGCGTCCGCAATTTACCGTCGGCTGACGGCACTGAAACGTTATTTATGAAAGTAAGTTGATGTCATTATGTTTCCCTAAAGAGAGTTTTTTGACACCGTAAAGTCAAACCCCGGTGCCATCATTTCCATGACGGCCGTCTGAGTAAATCCGATCGGTCTGACAGGAGTTGCACCAGTAGGTCTTATTTATACGATGGCAGTAACTGGACCTAATGTTTCGGAATTTTCGACCTAGTCAGTGGCGTCATGTAGACGAGATCGGCAGTCAGTAAGTCAGGCGGGGGAAGCTACTGAGCGCTCTCAAGTTAGTCAACTGGACTGACCTGAGAGCGCAAAGTCAGCACTGGACTGGGTTAAAACTAGTGTCTACACGAGCCCGGTTACAAGTCAGCGCTGGACTGACTTACTGTACTGTTAAATCGGCTCGTATAATTCCTCGTGCAGACTAACGCAAAGCGACGGCGCGACGCGACTCGAACAATACAATTTCTAAGAAAACTTCACGGTATAACAATAACCGGTGTCGCGTCGCACTGTCGCGTCGCGCTAGCGAAGCTTAAATCTTCCTTTATCCCAAAAGAAACGTGATAGGTATCTTCTAATGAAGATCAGACGGAGTCACCTTATAGCAGCTATAAAAAGGAGCATTAACCAATAGATTCAGAATTCAATCGACCATTATTCCATTGAGTTAGTAAAAAATAAAACTAAGTTTATAATCGTATCACAAGAAATTCACACTGAAAAACCGTTTATTAAATAAAATACGTTTCTGTATTCGAAAAAGGTGTTCGGAATTATTCTTCAATTCTTGCTCGGGGCAAACACCTGAGACTGTTTCAAGTGAATTGTGTAAGACTTTTATTATAGTGACATAAGTTTCAAATTCGTTTGGCGGATATCCAAGTGTTTCTCACTAGCTGTCATAAGGAGTGTAACAATGGAATTTCAAGGGGAAATGTTATTTGTATCTTTCTTCGTTGTAGTTGAAATATTTCGGGATTTGCTTTGTAATGTTGGACAGTAATCATGCTTATTACTTTGTTGTATAAAAAGGTCGATTTACTGCTTTGTATTTTTGAATTTCAACTAGGAAATACTGAAGCTATGATTATAGAAACGGGAACGGGTGGTGACTGGTCGTCTTGCTGAGCGTGGTTTTGTTATTGTTATTAGTAATTAACTGTTTGTTTATTTTTACTTCGATGTAGGACCATCGAAGTAAAAATAAACAAACAGTTAATTATCATTTTTGACTTCGAGTTACAGCTTTATTAGCTATATGTAAGCGGGCAAGCTCTTTATGCCTGGAGGCGTTTATTTGGATATTAAGTTCTGTTTACGTTTTTAGTTTTTATTTTCGCTTGAGTAGGTATAGATTTCGATGTTTTTGTTGGTATATTGGCGTGTGCTAGCTGTCATTATATCAAATAATTTAATTTAATGTTTTGTGTTGCGTAACGTAAATTATTTTGCATACTATTGTATAGAATCAAGTTATTCTAACTGAACAGACAGCTGTGCTGCTGGGGAGTTTGTTGCGCCACTTCTTCTTCCCAGCTAACGCACTAGGAAGTGGTAAAGGGCGGGCCTTTTTGGGGTATTGTCTTATGTAATTTTGATGTTCGAAAAGTTCTGATTTCTGAATTTGAATGTGGAAGAGACTTTTGTATTTGAATTTGGAAGTGTTTATGACTTGAAAAAGCAACTCATAGAGAGGTGTGAAGAATCCTCTGTCCAGTGACACAATATATACGTACCTATACTAAAAATTATCCCTTTTGAAGAAGCTAAGATCCATTTTCCTTCAGCACCCTAATTGCGTAACACGCGATCGATCACAATCTGTTTCATTTTGACAGTTCAACAACATTCATTGCATTATTTACGTTGTTGAGCTGAAAAATTTTCGAACATACGAAGCAATGGATTAGCAATATTCTCCAAAATGATTCAGGTTGATCGTGTATTACGCAGTTAGGCTGGTCATCAAGTCCCAACCATCTCGGAAGAGTTCTCAAAATTCTAGCAGTTTTCAAATACAATATAACATATCATCAACACACACACAATATACATCGCGCCTTTTTACCGAAAGGTAAGGCAAAGATTGTACTTATCTTTTTCTTATTTTCGTGTGGTTAGTTACTAACCTGGTGTTAGAGTTTTAAAGCCGCCCGTGGGCCTCTGACTCGGCTTCACATGCCGTCGAGAAATATCTCTCAGGCATGCCGGTTTCCTCACGATGTTTTCCTTCACCGTTTTTAAGCAAGTGATAATTATACAATACGCATATGAATCCGAAAAGTCAGAGGTGCGTGCCTTGGGTTCGAACTCGAGACCTATGACTTGGCAGTCCGACGGTCACATCACTAGGTTATCACTGCTTATTTGTACTAATAGTACACTTACATTTCGCTAGTTATGTTTAAGTCCCATGTAATAGGGGGCGAGCTTATTGCTATCAACCGAGCAAAAAATCCACACTACGGGCTGCGACTGAAGAATTCCAGATAGAAAAAATCCAATAACATTTTGCACGACCTGGGAATTGAACCCGGGACCTCATGCTCAGTAGTAGCGCTTGGGACCACTTCTAGACCAACGAGACAGTCTAAATCAAAATGGTGGTAACTAAAATAAAAAAAAAGCGAGGTCTTCGTGTTATATGATTTGATTGTTTTCTTGCATACCTATAGGTAACATCTGCAACTTTAACGGCCTTATTACGAGTACAAAACAAGGCTTATCTTTAGAACAAGTTTAAACCATCGAGCCATTTTTGAATTTCGAACTCTACCTTCGACAAAGCTAAAGTTCTAATTACAAAAAGTAACGTCAAACTCTAGTCTAAGTTGTCAATTTTGTATTAAGAACTTTGGAATGATCTATATAAAGTTCAAAATAAAATAACTGGCTTAAATGTTTAGGGATGAACTAAAGTCGAATAACTCTTCAGTTTGGGAACGGTATCTATTAATTAAACTTCACACACAGCACACAGGATCTAAGACAAGATACGGAGCACACGTATCAAGATTGTTTGCTGTGGCAGCAAGGCTATTTGGTATTCCATTCTGAGCACCGAAGCTCTCAAGCCCGGAACCTTGGTAATAAATAATAATAGAATATGGTGGTAACTAAAATATAAGGAAGCAAGGTGTTTGTCTTAGATGAATGAATTGTTTTCTTGCACAGTACAAATAAGTAACAGTATTATGACTTCATAGAAAACGGCTGAAACGACACGCTACGAAATCTCAGTGTATATCAGTACGCAACAGTATCGATTGCGCGGCAATAACGCACGAACGCGGAAGCCGAGCTATCTACCGAACCGCTGTAGGTATAATCATCATTTCAGCCAAAAGACGTCCACTGCTGAACATAGGCCTCCCCCAAGCATCGCTACTTCAACCGAGACATAATACTGTTACTTTATTATACTGTGCCTGTAATTGCTACTTTATGCAAATGTATCGGCTTTATTAAAAAATAAGGTTTGTCTTTAGACCCAGGCTTAAACCATCTAGCCATTTTTGAATTTCGAACTCTAACTTCGACAAGGTTAAAGTTCTGATTACAAAAACTGACGTCAAACCCGAGTCTAAGCGTATTAACAACTTTAGTATGCTCTGAATAAAGTTCAAATTACAATAAGTGGCTCGAATGTTTAGATTTGAACAGCAACAAGACAGAATAAGGCCACACACGTTTTTCTTGCCGTGAAAAACTACGGTTTATTCGCCGTGTGTCTACGCACGGTCAGCTCAGTGTTGTATGGATTACTACGGAAGCTTGTTGACAGACACGTTTTGCCTACGGCGTAGTTTATACGCCGTACCGTAAAGAAACCGTGTCGTGTACAAAGGGCTTTATTATTTCGTTTGGGTTCTCGAGTTGCTTGCGATAGGAGTAGATTTACCGAGATAAGTTAACGGTTAGGTTTCAAACACATAACCAGCTTTTGAATGTTCCCACTGCTGGATCCGCGTCCTTTTTTAGTTCAGGCAGACCATGTAATTCACCACAAGGGCCCAGTAGCAAGTAGGTGGATGGCATGCTCGGTCAAGGCGTCTTTAACAGTCTATAGAATATGTAAAAACAAAAAAACAAAACATGACAAAAATAGTCTGAAAGAAACCTTTCAGACTATTTTTGTCCATGTTTTGTTAATACACTCGAGAGCAATGAATCCGGGTCACTTAAAGAATCCTAAAAATCTCGGAAACTAAAAATGCTAGGTTAATGCAATAAATTGTATTTAATAGACAATGTAATACTCCTTAAATGAAGGTATTAAAACTTCTTAGTTATTGTAAAGTTATATCATAAAAAAATCAAATTTGAAAAAGGGCCACTTTCGAAGATGGAACTACGAAATTACAGCATTTGGTTTTGCTTTTGTTTGTAATCTGTCATTTATGTGGGTACATAAACCATGTTGATAGTGCTCTATATTCATTATTCAAGCTGAAATTATGTCGCTTACGCCTGAAGAATGCACCAGAATACTAACAATGCTGGAAACCGGCCGGAGTCAGCGCGATACAGCCAGGACTGTCGGTGTGTCGCTGTCAACAGTACAAAGAGTTCTCCGACGTTACGAAGAAACTGGTTCTAACCTACGCAGACCAGGAACGGGCAGAACCAGGTGTACCACAGCACGAGAAGACCGATACTTGGTGAACACCATGCTTCGAAATCGCTTTCTCACAGGAACTGAACTCACAAATCAGTTTCGACGCCTCGGAGGAAGTAACCCAAGTGCATGGACAGTAAGACGTCGGCTTGCTGAATCTAACTTAAAACCCCTTAGACCTGCAAACGGCCCTAAACTGGAGCGTGGGCATCGTATTTCAAGACTAAGATATGCCCAGAGCCACGTAAATTGGAGTATTGAAGATTGGTCAAAAGTTATGTTCTCCGACGAATCAAAATTTATGCTCTACAAGCACGATGGAAGACACAGAGTGTATCGAAGACCAGGGGAAAGATTCAAGCAAGCATGCATCGAAGAAAAAGTAGCCTACGGTGGTGGGTCTGTACTTGTGTGGGCCGGAATTTCTTCTGAAAGTCGCACAGAGCTGGTGATCATAGAAAACGGCTCTTTAACTAGCGTAAGATATGTGGAAGAAATCCTCAATGATCACGTTGGTCCATTTATGGTCAATTTAGGTGAGGATGCTATATTTATGCATGACAATGCCCGACCTCATACAGGTAGGATTGTGAATGACTACCTTCAAGAGATGAACATTACTCGTATGGAGTGGCCAGCGCGCAGCCCGGATATCAACCCGATCGAGCATGCTTGGGACGAGCTAGGCAGATGCGTAAAACAACGAAACCCTCCCCCAATCACGCTTCGTGAGCTCAAAATTGCTCTCACAGAGGAATGGGAGAATATTCCCCAAAATCGTATAAGGAACTTGGTGTACAGCATGCCAAACCACGTAAACGCAGTAATTTCCATTACTGCGTTTACACGAGGAGGCAATACGAAGTATTAAAATTCAAGAAAATCGTAATAAAGTTCAAAAATTTCATGTTTCCTATTTTTGTTTTAAGGAGAGATCAGCAGTTTTTTTCTTTATGTAATTTTGTGTTAATAAAATGTATGGTGACTCATATTTTTTTTACTTTCATTTAAGGAGTATTACATTGTCTATTAAATACAATTTATTGCATTAACCTATCATTTTTAGTTTCCGAGATTTTTAACATTCTTTAAGTGACCCGGATTCATTGCTCTCGAGTGTATTATCTTAAGACTTATGTTAGTCATGACGGGCTCTGCTGCGCTTAGGGCTCTATACAGGGAAGTATAGAGCCCTAAGCACAGCAGAGGGTTCATAATATTTGCGGGCAGAATATTGAATAATAATAATAGTGATAAAATGCTAATGAATCTACGACACTGTTGAGGTGCAAATTTTTAGAAAAGGTAGACTGTTCTATAAACTGAATTCTCTTTTATCATCGTAGACTTTGATGCAGATCGGATTAATTTAAGGTTGACTTCCAGTCTAACCCGATGGGACGTAACTTGACAAAGCTCGATTCCAAGACTGAATACCTTCCATAATTCCATGTATAGTCTCTTACAAAACTATTTGACGAAACTGTAAACACACGTTTAAGAAAAAGCCTGTGGATGCCAATTGTAGAGTCACTTACAAATTGAGTGCGTTTGATTTGATTACTAGAATACTTAAATCCGAAATTCTAACCTAAAAGATGTTTTTCATTCGAAAATTGAGGTTCATTTAATAACTAATAAAAAATAAAAAAAATACAAATAATAAATAACACCATGGACCTAATCCATCGCTTTCAATCAGGCGAGATCAAGAGCATATTGTGTAATAAAAATAAAATTGTTGGAAAAAGTGGTGAGATATAAAGTTGAAACCTTCTAAATACAGATGAATGAGTTACTAATTCCCTCTAGTGAGTGCTTGCGTAAGAATTTAACTTGAACTAAGTAGGTTTGCTTACACTTTCATCAGATACTTTGTGAACATACTTTAGGTAGCAAATATTGCAAATACAGGCAGTCATGAGAATTCAGACGAGTAAGATGGAATGTTATGATACTATAACGAGCAAATATTCCCCCAGACACATCAGGTTAGGTTATTATTATCAAAATTATTGAATTTGTATAAATTTCGCCAAATTGCCTGCTACGTAGGGAAATCAGGTTTACGAAATAAATTTCATTTTTACCGTCTAGCCTTGTTAATTTTTGCTGTAAAAATATTTGACTAGATGATAAATACTATACTATTAAACGAGCAATATTTGCTCGTTATTATTAAATATATATTATGTATATGCAACCCTCTGCTCAACCCTTTGAGGAATACAGGCGTGATGTTATGTTTGTATAATATATATGTTAACACGTTCTCGAAAACGGCTCTAACGATTTCGATGAACGTTGCAATATAGGGGTTTACGGGGGCGAAAGATCGGTTAAGTACCTAGTACTTGTTGACACGCCGACATTGTCCGCCTTTTACTAATTTACCTTTTAATAATGTTTTCACATTGTAAAAACCATTATTTTTTCAAGACTAACCTTGGTGTTTTGTGCTGGCTCTTCTCCATAGGAAACGATCAATAATTGGAACCGTGAACTATTCTGACGTTTCATACGTGCCCATTTAAGTTTATCTAAATATATTAAAATCTGTTGCCATGCGTTAGACTCGCAAAAACTCGAAAATGGTTCGACAGATTACATTTTTTTTTTTTAATATTAGGAATAATGAAAATTGGGGAAAACCGCTGAAGAACCGAAAAAAAACGAAATTTTGTATGGGCTGTTACGAAGTTCACCGGGTCACCAGTGTGAAATAAAATATTTTGGACAAGCACATAATAATATCAGACATAATTATCAGTTTTATCACTGGCATGGAAATGCATCTATACATGCAAACGAAACTTACTTACCTCTGGCAGGAACCGAAACCGGTATGATCAGGATATTTTTTCGGTAACAATTCTTTTTAAAGGTTACCTTAAATTGAAATGAAATGAAATTGTTTATTCTGTAAATAGGATATCGGAATCACTTTTACACGTCATATAAAAAAATATTAATAATAAGCTAGATGAGGTCGGTGTTTCCTATCTGACTAATCTGAGAAGAAAGGCCGAAACAAACTAAGAGGTCGTAGTCTCTTTTAAAGTCTAGACATAATCTTGGTCAAGTCATATGAGGACCATGTAGATCGGTATCTGAAATGGTCTTTTGAGGAAAGAACCACACAGATTTGAATACAACCAGTATTAATACCGGTTACCGAAATAAAAATTACCTCTATCTTACACGTACCGTCGGCATTAGAAAACGGGCGCGCATCGCCTATGTGTGTATTAAAACGGTAACCTTAATAGAGGTAGCATGTTTCTTCTTCTTGGTTACCCAGATAGCGGTAACCTTAGACGTACCGTAATTTATAAAGTTTTTCGGTCCCTGATCTCTGGTATTGTCTATAAACGGCGGGGACCATATACCATCAGGTGAGCATTTATCAAGGGACAAGATTTCAATCGCTAAGAAGTACAAGACTTTTGATCCTAGAGTAATGGTTAAGCACGCAAAAGATAGGTCATATTTATAACAATTTTGAGGCAGGATATAATTTGCTTATGACGACACATCGTGAGGGCAGGCGCATACGCGCAACCCTCTATTTTTCACTAAGTATATGTTGAAATTCCAATTCGTATAGTGCAAAAACGTGTTCAGGTAGAACGGTGATTCTGTTCTCGTTCGCAAGAGTTGACAAAGACAATAGAGGTAAAAATGCATATGTAGTTGAATATAGCATTTATAGGCTCATATCGGCCGTAAATCTGCTCAGAGCTGAAAAATATCACAATCGATGAAAGCTTGCACCATTAGGAATGCATTGAATTTTCATTTTTGTAATTGTAAATATTAAATAACATCGTTCAAGTTTGTTAATATTTCATCACACGTTTTCACGAAACTGCGGCGCGGGCTCGAACTGCGCCTAGACTTTTTTTTTAACATGGAGTGACTGCCTATCTGACTTCCACAACCAAGTTACTGGGTAACACAATACCCCCTGGTAAGACTGGTTGTTAGACTTTCTGGCTTCTAACCTACTGAAACACCAGTCAACGATCTATTAAGACGCTTTTATTAGGTCGACCTGTATGTATGTAACTATGTAATCAAATCTAAGAAAACTAATTTAACCATCTTCTAAAGATCGTAGCGTTATGAAAATTGGCAGTTGTATGTAATTTTGATGACAATACAATAACATGGTACTGTCGAGCTGATCTGATGATGGAGACGGAAGATATGAACTGGAACTTCATGATGGATGATCGTATCATAGCCGTGTTTGGACTTGTTAGAAAGGTCTTGTAATGAACGTTGACCATGATTAGGTTTCAAGGTCTGATGATGAAGCCGGAAGATAGGCACTAGCATTCCATGATGAAATATCGTATCATAGCCGTGTTTGGACTTGTTAGAAAAGTCTTGTAAAGGTGCACGTAAAAGCGTGTTTTTTTGTTTTTTTTAAACTATCTTTTTTTTAAATGGCAGCCGGGACCAACCGCTTAACGAGCTTTCCGAGGCACGAAGCATCTTGGTATGTAAAAGGTCGATCGATCGATGATCCTGATCGATCGTCCCGTGCGGCTGTTATTACGTAGCCACAAGCCCCTCCTCAAAACAATTATATTGTAATTATTATTAAAACAGAGATTGACTTTCATTCATTAACTGTAATATTATATTTTAGGTAGGCACCACAATTATTTCAATTTGTATGAAAATAAATTGTATTTAATTTATTAATTAATAATTCGAACTCGATTTACAAATTGTGGTTTAATTTATACGCCATTCGTATTAAAATAAATGATTATATTGATGTGTGACTTCTGATCGTGTGCCTAGGTTCTAAGTCCTCGTACGCGATCACGAGCGATGCAACTTGCGACGCGATTTGCGTCAAACAACACGGGCGTGCGCCACGTTTTTTTCCGTCCGGCCGCGTCGCTCCGCAAGTCGCGTCCCGGTGCCTCGAGGCATGCTCCAAACAACTTCTTTCATTTGTTGTGTCCGCTGTTGCTGTCGCAAGAAGCGTGTCGCGTGTCGCTACCTGACGGACAATTTTTTTTTTGTCACCATACCTATTTTCGATGGTCCTAGTTTATTATATGTGACTTCGAGTTACAGCTTTATTAGCTATATGTAAGCGGGCACGCCCTTTATGCCTGGAGGCATATAATATATATATGTATACTAGGCTTATTCGGGTATTCAGTTCTGGTTACGTTTTTAGTTTTTATTTTTGCTTGAGTATAGATTTCGATGTTTTTGTTGGTACATTGATGTATGCCAGCTGACATTATGGCAAATAATTTTATTTAATGTTTTGTGTTGAGTAATGTAAATTATTATGCATACAATTGTATAGAATCATGTTTTTTTTTCTCACTGAACAGACAGCAGTGTTGCTGGGGAGTTTGTTGCGCCACTTCTTCTTCCCAGATAAAGCACTAGGAATTGGTGAAGGGCGGGCGTTTTTGGGGGATTGTCTTATGCAATTTTGACGTTCGAAAAGTGCTGATTCTCAGCCTAGTTTGAATAAATGACTTTTGAATTTTGAATTTTCCTGCCGCCATTGTATTGATATCATCGGCCCAGTGCTTAGATGGTCGCCCTCGTTTCCTTATTTTACGTTTAGGATACCAATGAACAAATTGTTTTGCTCCATTTGCCTATTCCTCTTTATATTATATCCTGTCCATTTCCATTTTAGCTTTCTGACTGTTGTTGTTGTGACATCCTTTAATCTGGTATGTTCCTTTATCGTAGTTGTTCTTATCCTGACATAAATACCATACCATAAACAACATAAAATAAACGTTAAATATAATCTTCAGGCAACAAAGACAGAGTAATTTATAAAGCTTATTGTAGGCTAAGGATTTTGGGATTTAAACTATAGATACTTTAATTCTGGGCTTTAGTTGATGGGTACTTAACAGGCCAACTGAGCTATGTTGTGCAAACGGATCAACTTGCTTTACAATGATACCGTTTGTTAAAGGATTTGATGACGAATTTATAACTTGGCTAAGGGTTTTGAGGCTTTGTTAACTGTTTTTTTGATTGAGCTGTTTCGGAGGGAATAGGGTCTAGTTTAATTTTTCAGATCGAGTCTTAGTAATAATAATTAGCTGCTGCCCGCGGCGGCGTCGTCGCCAGCGTGGATTTTTCTAAAATAAAAGTCTAAGCGACTCCTAATAACATCAGCTATCTGCCAGTGAAAGTCCCTTCAAAACCAGTCCAGTCGATTCGGAGATTAGCTGGAACAAACAGACAGACAGACAGACAGATAAAATTAAAATAATACAAAATTAATATCGCGGGCAGGCGATGTGATGCGACGGGCAGAAGCTAGTCAATAAATCTGCCTAGCCTTTTCCCGATTATATTGGGGTCGGCTTCCAGTCTAACCGGATGCAGCTGAATACCAGTATTTTACATGGAGCGACTGCCTATCTGACCTCCACAACCCAGTAACTGGGTAATACGATACCCCTTGGTAAGACTGGTTGTCAGAATTTCGGGCTTCTGACGAGACGTAACGACTGTCAAAGATCCACGAATAACAGCCGGGACCAACAGCTTAACGTGCTTTCCCAGGCACGGAGGAGTCTCGGTATGCAAAGATGGTCGCCCATCCACAGACCAACCTCGGCAACCATAGCTTAACCTGATGGATCGACCAGTGCAGCTGTTATTACTTAGCCACGAGCTCCTCCACGGGCAGAAGCTGGTAATATTATAAATGCGAAAGTAACTCTGTCTGTTACCTTTCCACGCCTTAATTGCTCAATGTTTTTTTTTTTAATTTGGTATACCCAGGTAGACAATGCGGGAGCGGGAGAAGTTATTTGACAATTTCCCACCCTCACAAAAAAAAAAAAATTGGTAGACAATGCCCATAGGTTAGATAGGGTCACTAATTAGTTTTTATTGGGGGTCCGCTTTTTAATAATAATTATGACTGTCGCGGTCCGTTTGATTTATTATTTAGATTACTAGCAACCAAGATTAAAAATATTGACAATTAAGAAATAAAACGAAAATAATACAATTTGTATGAAGTACCTAATGAACAAAAATAACAAAGTAAGTAATTATTATATCAATGTGAAAAATTACATTGTTTACTTTGAACTATTTGTCTGAGTCTGGAGTAAAATTGGTGAAAGCTAAAACTCTTAAAATATAATTTTAATATTTTTAGATTAAGTTTTGGTTAAAATAATTACTGTTTACTTACGGTCCGCTTAAAGGTTCCCCATTTAGTGACTCAGTGGGTTAGGACATAGGATACTTTTAGTACGTTCCCGAGGGATAATTTACGACCTCTGCGCGGCGAAGCTGCCGACAAAAGCTCAAAGTCAAAGTCAAAACTCAAATCATTTATATTAATAGGCCCTTGTAAGGCACTTTTGAACGTCAAAAATTAAAAAAAAAAAATTGATTCTAGTCGCCCCTTCCAAAAGGTAGTTTTCGTATGGAGAAGAATGCGCAAAACACCATGTTACTCTTTTAAAATGTTTTACAATTACAAATAAAAAAAACTGCTAGTTCGAAATAACCCTTTTTCTTGTACAGCTGTACGTGTCACGTGACCAAAAATATTCAATCCATTTTGCAAATCCATTAAATATAAGCGAACACGTATGTAAAAGTATTCCATTCAGGGCGCACTTCGACGCCTATCAATCAATTATTAGGTAAATGAAAGAGAATCGTTAAAGTGGCTCGCAATTAGTGACCGACCGAAGCTTCGTTTTCGTTTTCGGCCATAAACCAGCCGAAGCTTCGGGGAAGCCGAACATCAGAAGTTCGTGAATTTTCGCTCGTCATACGGCCTACTTCGTCAAGCTCGGCAATATAAGCTGACGTTCGGCTAATTTCGGGGTGAAACGGGTTCGCTCGTGATTTCTTTTAAAGCCTATTATTTGCTCTATCTCTCCCTAGGTGTAAAAAAAACAAACAAGATTTTAGTGTACAGCAGAAAAATGGGAAATGGAGTGGCGACCGTGTACTGGAAGACGTAGCGTCTGAAGGCCTTCTACAACTGGACTGGACCGCTGATCTTGTGAACACCGCAAGAATCCGCTGGATGCGGCAAGCACAGAACCGGTCGAAGTGACGGTGCTCGGGGGAGGCCTATGTCCAGCAGTGGACGTCTTTTGGCTGAAATGATGAGTGTCTATGTATAAATCATTTTCGTTTTGGACTTCATTTTCGGCAGAAAATAAGACGAAAACGAAAGCTTGGGCTTTACCCAAGCTTTCGTTTTCGGCTGAAGATCCATTTTCAGTCGGACACTATTTGCAATCCATCAATAAAATTGGTAGAGTGACCGACACTGGCTTGTTTGGGAAAGAGTAAAAGCATGCAGAATAACAAGAACACCATCATAAAACTATTTATTTAAGCAAATTTTCTAAAATTTGCTGCGAGTGTTTTCATGTTGTGTTAAAATGCAGTCATTGAAATGAAATTAGATGATCCTTCATCGTGTGTTAACACGTATATTACAAGCTTTAACCCGCGAAAAATCTATGATTTATATAAAACATGTAAAAAAGCCCTGTCCGATCCGTGGGGGTGTCGTTAGGTATCGTACTGAGAGTCTGCTTATGAGATAGTTAATTGATTCAGTCGTGACTTTGCGGAAATCCATTATAAAATACAATAGACGACGTATATTTAGTAACTTAATCCGCGTAACTGTTCCTAAAGAGTCTTAAAGAACCCTGTAAGAAATCGATACGTGTTTCACCTCTCAACGAGGCATCCTCAAGAAGGTGATTGACTTGATGCGAACTCGGCGTGTCCGGTTGACGTGACCGTGAGGTAACTTGCAAGAAGACGGGCGCGGGTGGCCGTTGTTTAGCGAATTTCTACAAGTCATAAATTATGACCCCTTGTTGAAAATTTGCAATTTTTTATGGATTTGGGGTAATTTTTGTTAAAAAGAATTTAATAGCAATTACTTTTTAATTTAAAAAAATTAAAAGTTTTTTTACCTACCTATGTGCATGTACAGTACCTACCTATGTGCCTAGGTATTTGGCCTAGGTCATAAGGGGGAGGCGAGAAAATTGATTTGCTGTTACAATGTATATGTAAGTAATAGATATCGGTAGTAAACAGGTTCTCGAAGCCGAGAGTGACTTGTTCTTTCCGTCATTATAATCATTTTTTGTTGCACTGTAACGAAAGTCAAAGTTAGTGAAAGTCAAAGTTCCAACATTTATCAATTTTTTTTCACGAATATAAGTTTTGAATGTAATACGAGTAACATAACTTTTAATACCTCCACAACTGCTGTACCCTTACATGCACCCGTAAGCGCATATTTTGCGAGAGTTATATTCTGCGCTGCCGTAAACAGCAATTTTCCACACCAAAAATAAGAGTCGACTGCTTCGTTGGTGCAGTGGTCGCAAGCGCTACTGCTGAGCTTGAGGTCCTGGGTTCGATTCCCAGGTCAAGCAAAGTGTTTTTGGATTTTTCTATCTAGAATTTCACTGTAACAACCCGGAGTCAGGATTTGTACCCGGTTGATGGCAATAAGCGCGCCCCCTATTAAGTGGGGCTTAAACATAATTGGCGAAATGTGGGTGTTACTATGGGTACACCTCTGCTTAACCCTTCGATGAATACAGGCGTGATGTTATGTATGATATGTAAGCCTTTGGTTTCAGATCTCAGATGCAGGCGGCTCCATAGGTATTCACACGTATGGGGCCTACTTCGGATTAGGAGTCAGCGCTGCTTTTAGGATAATGAAGAATAAGAAAGATCCACATCAACCGCCCCCACCAGACACAGTAGCACTTGATGGGCCCAGTTATAAATCTGATGTTTCTGCTATGATTGGTAAGGTTTACAGTTCCATCTCAATTTCTGCTTAGCCCTTCGGGGAAACAAGGCGGGATGTCATGATGTTAAATAAAAGTCGTTTCCTAGCAATAATGTTAGTTTGATGTACAGAATGCGTAGATAATGCTCATGACCGCTCCATTATGTTGAAATTACCTTAATCACCGCTCTTCACAAAAGGATTAGTGATTCAATTTTCTGTTTAATTGACGTATAATAACAGCAAGGTGGGCGATACCAGCACCCTAATTCCGTAACACACTTTGAATCACAATCCGAGAGTTTTGAAGGTCATTGAAAGAAAAAATAAAAAAGGAGAAAGAAAATATTACACGTTTATTTTCGGCCATCGCTCAGCATAATGCTGCGACTCTACGCAAGACAGAGCCCAGCCAGGTTTTCCATCCATTTCTTCTTAGGTTTGCAAAATAACGTAATGGACGTGGCCAATTGTCATAATTAAACCCATTGCGATCGATTGTTATTAATTTATGTGTATTACGCAATTACCTTTCTGAGGCCTTAGCACGAACGCGCGACATACGACTTTGTTACTTTCGTTTCCTTAACCCCGCGTCCTATTTAAAAGCCATCGTCGCGTCGCACGAATACGCGATCGTTTTTAAATAGGCCGCGCCTTTACTCTGCGCATGCATGCTAGGTCCACAGGTACACCGAGTTGTCCTTTTCCACCCCATTCCCACGATATAGTATAATATGTTTCGGTTCACGAGTACACTTAAACTGGTCAATATCTTCTCAGTATATCACTTGAGCACTGGGCACGTAGCCAAGGCGTTGCATAAAATTAAGAGCCAATAGATTACATGGCTGGCTTGGCTCTAGATATGGGTACATTTTGTGTCCTCAGCCATCTACTAATAGAGTGAATTTAATTTAAATAAGATGGGGAAAAATTAAACGTGACTAAAAGAGTTATGAATATAAATGTTGGTGGATGGAGAGGAAGGTCAAAGAAAAGGGGTTATTCTACTACTCCTCATTGACTATCCCCATCAATGAGGATTTGTGAAATAGTAAAACTATTTTATCATAAAGCTGATAGAGGCTTCACATAATTTCCCACCCTCAAAAAAAGAAAAGGGTATAACGCTAATTCCGATTATACAGTTTCACCTAGTTTCAGAATTTGGATTTGAATTTCATAGTACATATTATATAATAATATACTTGCTCTTGTAAATATTGTATCTCAGTTCTGTTGTTATTTGTGTTCATACTACTCGTACTTATCCTTAGAAAACTCTAGGAATAAGATATTCGATAGTAATTAGATCAATAAAAATAAATGATCAATATTCTAGCATAAACAGAAGAAAATGTAAGGAAATGGGTTCTTACAAAAAAACTACCGAACGACGAGTCATCCTCAATTGCTTCCTCATAATAAGTTTTGTCTTACAATTTCAGTTCCATTTCTTTCATTCCAATAGTCAGACAATCAAATCATCAACATTATTCAGGTAAATTGATCAGAAAAGTTATAAAAATGGCGTCCTTGCCGAAATTCGACGGTTGATGAAGACATTCAATGTTTCCGACGTTGATTTGAACACCTTTTCTTTCCTTTGTTCACGTCTATTCGGGGATAATGTAAAGTGGAAATACATTTTAGCTTACAGGAAATTATGGAATCTTACTGTAGATATTTTTTCATTTATGTTAACTTATAGTGTCTGCTCTATTTTCGGCACGGCAGAAAACCAGTGATAACCTAGTAGTGTGACCGTCGGACTGCCAAGTCATAGGTATCGTGTTCGAACCCTTCGAAGACCTTTGAGTTTTTGGATTCATCCTTTCGCATTTGCAAAGGAACTACTGATCCAAAAATTCTCAGTAGTTCCTGCAAAGGAACTGCTTAAGGAACTAGTGAGCACAAAGGGTATTGTATAATTATCACTTGCTTCAAAAACGGTGAAGGAAAACATCGTGAGGAAACGGCATGCCTTTTTTTTTTTTTTGAGGGTGGGAAATTATCAAATAACTTCTCCCGCTCTGGGCGGAGCGGGAGGGCGTGTCAGACTTTTACTGACTAAAACCCACCCGTGTTCCTTCCGTTGCCTGTGTGCCGGGGTCGCGATATCCCTTTCGGACAAACCCGCAACCCCGGCAGGCATTGGCCCTTCCGGACCCCGTCAGTTGGTGCTGACATCTGAAACGGCATGCCTGAGAGATATTTCTCGACCGCATGTGAAGTCAAGTCAGAGGCCCATGGGCGGCTTTAAAACTCCGACACAATGTTAGGATATGTTAGAAAACTCTTTTCCTTCAGAAACGATTTCTCTCGTTTCTCCTTCTAGATGGGCCTGCTCTTGACCTCTATAGTTTAGTGTACCTATAGTTCGGAGTATATTGTGCTGAAGGCTATGTACGCGGTAATTTTCATGTGTATTAGTCCTTTATGTAATTAAGATTGTTTCTACATTATGTAAAATGTATGTGATGTGGCTGTGATTTTTAAATAAGTTAATAGTTCGTGTTAATACGAGAGAATTTTTAAGACCGAGTTAAAAATGTCATAAAAAAAATAGAATAAATAAAAATAGTTTATTAGTAAAACAAGTATAGGTATAAACAATTTTATGATTGGATCCTCCTTTTAGGCAGATAGTGCCTGTATTAGGAGAGTCCGCTCTTCCATAGCAAAACGTGTTATATAAAAAGCAAAACGTATAATTTTTATGCTAAAACTACATAAATTAAATTCAATTCATGTCTGTACATTAACTGCAATGCTCAGAAGACCCATCTTGGTCTATCTGTGGATGATATGTGATACAACATATCGCGGAAAATCCTATCATGGTCGCAACAGGTCACGTTCAGAACCAGTTAGCTTTACGTTATTACCAGGTTACGCGTTGTGCACGCTTTTTTTTGTCAATGGCGGTGCCATGCTGCCGTGCGGTGCTGTTTGGATATTATTATTATTATGAAGCACTAAGGCTAAAAACAGCGGTCTTTTAGCCTAATTTTTATAATAATATCCTCCCGACCGAATTTCGGTCACGTCGGCCTATAGTGCACAAGTGTGTCCGCAAAAACAGGTGCATTCCGACACGACCGGGGATAGATCAGGCGCAGGACGTTACATACACACCCAACTTAGTATATTTATTATTATTATTATGAGCCTACTGTGTCCCACTGCACGGCAAAGACCTCACATACTTCTGTACATTTTTGTCTGTCTTTAAAAATCTGAACTCAATACCTAGTACCTACCTGCATAGGAGTCCAATTCATCCCGCCATATTCTTCTGGCCCTACCACGTTTCTGGTTTCTGATGTTCGAGACCCATTCTGTGACCACTTTCGCCGAATTATCTTGCGGCTTAAAGAGATACTGCGTAACTAAGTATAAGTAAAGTGTTTACTTTCAGTGTTTTACTTAAAGTGTTCACATCTTATTTACTGTACCTGCAATCTATGCAAATAAATGTTTATTTATTTGCATAGATTGCAGGTACAGTAAATAAGATGTGACAGTTTGGTGGTTGATCCTTGTGCAATCTACCTTATAATAGGCATGCAACATTATTATAAAATAAGTGAATTAACAATTGAATTGCAGTGATGATATAGTTAAATTATTTTTGAGGTATTATAGTTCAACAATAGTCGGCATGGTCCATTCATATAATAAAAATAAAATAAAATAAATTAATAAAAATATATATTGTATATCAGATAGTTAATTGACTCAGGCGTGACTCTACGGAAATCCATTATAAAAAACTACGTTATCCTGCGTTCGGCGCTTGGCGTGGCAACATGGCGTGTCCAGGTTCGCAACAAGTCAATCGTCATCCTGAGGATGCCTCGTTGAGAGGTGAAACACCTGTCGATTTCTTACAGGGTTCTTTAAGGACAGTTAAGCGGTTACTAAATATACGTCATCTATTGTATTTTTTAAGTATACATCATTTGACATTTATTGCTAATCCAACCACCTCGTGGAAGCTTATTAAAAACATAAAAATAATATGAGTAAAAATACTAGCCTATTATTGCCCCACTGCAGAGCAAAAGCCTCTTTTCAAACAGAGAAGGCACGAGCACTGATCAAAGTGATCACCACCCTTGCTCAAGATGGGTTGGCGACTTCAGAATTATTATTATTACCTACATATAATTCAGTAATATCCAGAATAAACTCAGAGAGTACATAATTTTGAATTAAATAAAGTCACATTGGTAGTTACCCAGATTTGAACCCACAACCTAGTGCATGTGTAGTGATACCTTAGCCACTGAACCATCACGAAATTATACAACCTTAGTTTTTGTTTACCCTAAACCTAAATCAAAGAACCTACATCTACCTAAATCCACCGAAATCCACCGAAATTCACCTAAATCCGCCTAAATCCATCTAAATCCACCTAAATCCTCCTAAATCCTCCTAAATCCACCTAAATCCTAATTATCCTAATTTGGACCTAAATCTATCTTAAGTGGTCATTGTACTCAGCATTATGAATTACTTCCACTACGGGAACGACGCTGAAATCGCGAAAAAAAAATCTGCTGTTCCCTACATTTCGACGAGATAGACGAACATAATTTTGTATTTAGGTATCAATGTAGGGGACAGCTGATTTTTTTTTCGCGATTTCAGCGTTGTTTAGTGTAAACAAAAACTAAGGTTTTATAAGAAACGGTAAAAAACTGACCTCGTACAGTATGGGACGGACATTCAATTTTAAACACTGATTGACCTCTGTTTTTTGTTAGTAGGTAAATGGAGATTGATCCATTAAAAATTAATTAATAATACCAACCAACCCAACATTTTAATTTTATGTGGTGTCTAGTTTCCAAGTTTAGCTATGTTATTCAAATCAGGCGTATTTTCATTGTTTTCGCGTGATTTTAATTTCGCCTGTTGATGAAGTGTCCTCACAATTTAATTAATTTCACGAAGGTCTACCAAACGGTTTCTTCAGTGAAAAGGAATTGGGCGGTAAAGAGATTCAGAGAAATAGTAACTGAAAAATTCGAAATGTTTGGCTCTGAAGAAAAAGAGCTCTTCAGACATTTGCATTTTTGCCAGAATGTATTTTTATTCGACTTGTAAAAAGGAGGAGGTTATCAATTCGGATGTTTATTTAGTTTTAATTTTTATTGGTTTTTAAAAATGTGTAACTTATACCTAATTAGCACAACGAAGCAGTTGAACTAATCGAGGAAGAGCGGGGTTTATCCCATCACAAGTATCTTCGGATTACTTTCTGGGAAGCCCCGGCAACTGAATTGTACCTAGATTTAAGATAATAAACACATTTTAATTTTTTTTTAATTTTTTTTTTAATGTATTTTTCTCCGTCATGTATAGACGGATTTAAAATTATTTTTTTGTTTGAAAGGGTATACTTCCGAGGTGGTCCCATTTTCATCAGGTCAGGATCTTATGATGGGATCCTGGAGAAATCGAGGGAACTCTTCAAATATTTTACGCACACCTATAGCGATTTGGGTATTTTTTATAATAACTCGTGCAGTTGCTCTCGAAAAGCACCATTTGATGAAGTGGAATTGATGACGAAGACCACAGACTGATGGCCATTGGAACTACTCAATAATAAGTAGTAATATTTTACTTCACTAGTTAGCCACATTTCATATTTCCATACAGTAATATTGCTAAATTAATCAAAACAGTTGAACATTTGACACCTATTTGCGACGTTGCCAACTTTTAGGATAAACCCTCTTAATATACAGCCGTGGGTGAAACAAGGCTGTTAATGATAGTGAAGACTTAAGTCTGACTTACTCGGTGCAATTTAATTGTCTGTGGTATGCCACTGGCAAATAAATTGCACCGTGTAAATCAGGCTTAATTCTAAGTCCATAAGTTGAAACAACAATAAACAGTGTTTAGACGATGCATGTCATTTGTTGCTTCAATTGGATTGTTTACCACAGGCTAGAAATTTTCGACTTTTAAATGGTTTACCCGGAAGCAGAACCATTTTCTTCAGTACCATTTTATGCGGAACCCTAAAAATGAAACAGCATTAGTCAGATTCAATCTGTCACTCGCTTTACCCGAAAGCAGTTGTTCAGTATCATTTTATGGAACCCTTAAATTGAAACAGTATTATTTACATAGATTAAATCTATTGTGTTCACTGAACACAGTGATCACAACGAAAATGAGTTAATTAATTTTTGTTTCCGTTTTCTAGTCATTAAAATATTATTTGGTCCTATCTCTCAATCAAAATCAGGAGCATCATGGTCTAGTAAGCTTCTAATATGTTTATCGAAATGTTGATGATACATAGTATTACCTACTTTCGTACATTGTCATGATGTTTGAGCGTACGTTTCTTTCGATTATTATTTTGGTCCTGTGTGGTGCATATTCCTATAATGTAAGTATGTACAATGTAAGGAAATTATTTAATTGCCTTCAGCTACTAACTTGTAATATGAAAATGTGATACAATGGGTGAATTGACCTATACTGCCCTGCTAAGCCGAAAGGCGGTATCTCTGAGATACGCCCTTTTAGTTTTTTTTATACCATTCAATAGCTATAATAATTTCGCATCTAATGGTATAAGCCACATACCGCTATCTAACTTAAAACATTTAAAAAACCACTCAGAAGTTCTTTATATCCTTATGTTTCCTTAAATTACAATTTACAAAAAGTCAATTTTCTCAAAACTTACTCCGATTGAGGTACTTCCTTTCGGCTTAACAGGGCAGTATAATATACTAAGATTTATTGCAAGTTAACTAAATCAATACAGTTGAAAACTCAACTTGGGCAATAACTTGAAAACAAACACATAACATTACGCATCTCTGCCCTGAAGGGTTAGGCAGAGGTGTTATACTCACATTTCTTTCCAGTTGTGTTTAAGCCCTTTGTTACAACCAGCCGGCCCATGTAAGCGGGCACAAATACAGGCTCTGGGCTGCTACTGAGAAATTTTCCGTCAGAAATTTCCCGACCGTAGTCAGCTGGGAATCGAACTCAAAATCAAGACAAAATCCAAAAAAGACGGAGAGATTTTACAGTTTTTTTTTGTAATAAATTTCAGAGTCTCAGGATAATACCCGAACGTGCAATGGTAAAATATGTAAACGAGAAATACATCTCTAATGTTTCGGCAAACGTTCGAAGGTCGAGCAAAAGAGGGGGGTATGTGTTCAACATGAAGCTGATCAACAAAACAGTATTAGGAAATAACGTTACGGTAAGACTTTTAGTTGAAATAATTATAAACTTTTAAGAAAACACTAACGCTTGCCGAGTCTGCAAGCTGAGGTGGCAGTAGGCTGGCCATGTTTGTCGAAGGACTGTTGACCGGTGGAGCAGACGAGTTCTGGAGTGGAAACCGTGCATCCGGCGAAGGCGTAGTGTGGGACGCCCCCCAGCTAGATGAACCGACGACCTTAAGAAGGTAGCTGGTGTTGCGGCGCAGGGGGTTGCCTATATCCAGCTTTTAGACTGTATTAGGCTGAGTTCTGGAAGAGAACCAAAGTTGTTGCACACAGAATAAGCCAGCTGAAGTGGCAGTGGGCCGGCCATATTAGCTGTAGAATCGATGACCGTTGGGGTAGAGGTATTCTTGAGTGGATACCGCGAAACGGCAAACGTAAGATGGGACTCTTTGATCTTAGATCTTCGCATAGTGGCAGGTAGCGACTGGATGAGAGTTGCCGAGAATCAAGCTGAATGGCCTGCAATTGGAGAGGCCTTTGTCCAGCAGTGGACTGCTATAGGCTGATGATGATGATGAGGCTAAGTTGATTGATTGAAGAAAGCGCTCATTTTTTCATGATAGATACTCAATGTGAGGTACCGTATTTGGAGCTAACAGACTTGATTTTGTTACCCTGTCGTTATTAAATTACAACGTCCTTTCTTTGGTAATAGTTGCATACACAAATGCCGTAGTTATTTATTTTCAATGTTTCTAAAAGACCTTGTTAACACTGCAAAGCGAATTGTATGCGGAAAAAAGACTGCATTAGGACTTCGCCTAGGATGACATGCATTTGAGGAATTGTATGGTGGCGGTTACGTTGTGGCTGCGACATCGCCTTTATGTGGTCGGCATCGCCCACAGATTTGATTTGGACGACCAAATGTGGTCCATATGAAAAGACTATTTACTTTCATACAAATTATCACCCGTCCACGGTCCACGTAGTGTCGTTGTGGTGTTGTTGTGGTACGTGTGTGATCGGGTCCTAAGCTGGTGGTCCTTTGCCCTCAGCTGTCTCAGGCTGTTCGTCACTTGTCATGATTTTTTTGCTGTGGTGGTTCAGTTGTACTATTTTGTACAATTGGACCATCACAGCACCGCCACCGGCGGCTATCCTTACATAGTCCTTTTGCTTCGTTTACGTTCATCATCGGGTCATACACGCACGCTTATTGCGAGTATTACGCACCTGATCGTTTTGAAGAACATTACATTCGATTTTTTGATTATTATGTTACTGTTTTTTTTTTAGTTCCACGTGACCATATACGAACACAGTAGCAGATACAATCAGTATGTTCGCACCTTGATGGAGTTTCACTACAAGTGGTGCGATTTGGTCCTTCGCGACATATGGTTTGGTCCTATTCTCCGAAAGTATGGCTTAACAGAATGTCCTATTTTTCCGGTAAATATCAAATTGCTTAATTTTTTTTCCAGATTATATTTTCGTTTCTTCAATCGTAATTTTTCTAAATTCTCTTTGAAGTTTTCGAATTTCTTCTTGGTGACATCGACGAATACTGTCAATTTTAACAGAAATGTCAAAGTAATTTTAATGTTTTGTTATTATTATTTACAGGGTCCTATTGTAGTGGCAAATATGTCATTTACTGGAAACTTCCCTTTTACCGTATTATTTGATAAAGGCAAGCTCGATGCGACCTGGAAAGTAGGGTCAACCGGTGAAGTAATGGGCTCTCTTGATGTATTTGTCGGTTTTGAAAAATCACGATAACAGACAGAGATGAAATTAAAATATATTCAGCACATGTAAAACTGTTATTTTATTTATTGAAACCTCAACGTTTTTTTGGATAGAAGGAACAATTTCATATATTGTTATTTACGTATCCGGGTGATAATTAAAGTAAATCATCACCACCTTTACATTTTTTCAATACAATCCTATTATTTTAAATTCCGCTGTAATACCTAACCCAATTTTTAGTAGAACATATATTTATTTTGGTTTGAAAGTCAACACTATTTCCCCCCTGGCCATGATGATTCCAGTTGAATTGTCTGTGGCAGTGAGTTCCATTTTGCCCTTTTCGAAAGGCCAAACAGAAGGAATATCGGCGTCCAAATTGACATTCTTCAAAGAAATTTTGCCCTAGAACAGAATATTTTATTTGGTAAATATTTAGCCAGGAACTGTTTCCCATTGAAGAGCGAATAGAAGCTATTTTGGAAGTCATAATATTAAATTAATTCGGTTTTAATACGAATCCCTTTGGTGGTCCTTACTGTACAAGATCGGAAAACAAGACAATTGCAAAGAGAAACCGGAGAGACCTCAATGTGGAGGTCTAAGACAGTCGATTTGAAAATAACTGTACTACAGTTATTTTCAAATAGACGATCGTTTTTAGACAATTAAAAAAAAAAACTGTCTTTAGTTAAACTGGAAGAAATCCCAATAATTGGTGAAGATTAGGCAGTATAGTGGTAATGTCGTGGGGAAAGTTTTATGAGTAGGAGAAGATCAAATAAACGATGGATACAGTGGGTGATGATAATTATGGCTCGAAAGGGGGTGACTACCGAGATCATTAATTAGGAGCCAGATGTTTTGCGAGAATCAATCCTAATATTATAAATACGAATGTGAGTTTGTTTGTTACGCTTTCACGCTAAAACGACTAAACAGATTTGGATGAACTTTTACACATGGGTAGACCATGACCTGGATTAGAACATAATTTTTTTTTTATCCCGATTTTCCCACGGGATCGAGACTTATGTGGGTGAAACGCAGGATGTAGTCATTTGACTGATATAATTTTTTCGACGTAATGTCATAAATTTTATACCTTTAAGAAAACAGATTTTTAATTTCCAATTTAACAAAATGGCAGCCAACTCAGATTATGATATTATTGTAGATATCCTTGTAGATAGATCTATCGTCACTGTAATTAAAGTAGATATTGTGACTTACCGGAGGTATAGGACACGTGGACAAGCCAGCCTTCCTTAAAATACTGCCAATGTAATGATCCTTAAGTATGAGATCGCAAGCTTTAAAATGCATCTCCACGAAAGAGCGTCTGAACTCATTGTGGAGGTACTCGTAAAAGATCAGGTCGAGCTGTAGAAAAAAAAGTTCGTTATCATAAAGGTACAATTCCGTAGCTGAACGCAGGTGGCAACTGCAGGCAACGTGTCGCCGCGACATGACTGGTTTCTCTGAAATACCTTCCATAGCTAGCGACACTTCGTAGTATTCATTCAGGAATTTTACTGAGCGAGTTATGGTTAGTTTTTGTTCATCTAGACTTCATAAGGGGTCATCATTATGAGCAATTTTTACTACGGAATCAACCCTGACATTCTGAATAGGTCCCCATTGTCAAAATTATGAATACAATGCTCCCTTAAACAAAAACTGATGTAGTATAACGTAAGGTAGGACCTCAGGCTAGGTGGAAAGCCAATCTTCTCAGAGTGGCTGGTAGCAGCTGAATGAGAGTTAAATGGTGAGCGATGGCGAGGAGTATGTCCAGCAGAGGACTGCTATAAGCTGATGATGATAGTTGGTGATGAAGAACAATAAGTTGTGCCGCAGCATCATCTTTCTCTAAGCGATATATCCGTCTGCCGGAAGACGGATCTTTATGACTTTCTGGCCAGATAAAAGGAGTTTCATTTTATTTGAACTAAAAAACGTTGCAGAATTTTATTGTCCTTTTGAGACCAAAATTTCGGAGTGATATTTTGCCGTGCCCGACATTGCTAATGTTACATTCTAGGCGGTCGCTAGATCATTGCTACATTCTCCGTGGGTTGCGGGATCATTGTTACGTTCTACGCGAGTCGCGGAATCATTGCTACATTCTACGCGAGTCGCGGGATCATTGGTACATCCTACGCGGGACGCGGGATCATTTCTACATTCTACGCGAGTCGCGGGATCATTGCTGCATTCTGCGCGGGTCGCGGGATCCTTGCTACATTCTGCGCGGGTCGCGGGATCCTTGCTACATTCTACGCCGGTCGCAAGTTAATGGAAAAACATCGCATCGTGATTTTGCTTCCATATGCCTTACCATTACGTTGTATCCGATACCCAATTTGGTTACAAGCTGAAGATTTGCCACATAATCACCTCCTCTGCTAATTCGTCTGACAGTTACAGACACATTAGTGAGATATATTTCATTTACGTATGTTATTGAAGCCCGCTCTGGTATTACTTTGAGGCACTGAAAAATATATTCATAATTAGTGTCCCACTCTTGTTTCGTACGGACACCGCAAAGAAGTGTGTTTTCTACGACAAGGTGGAGACGATAATACGTTACGGGCTTATCTCAAAACTTGGTAACGTCACAAATTGCAGTCAAATATTTACCTGTTTTGATTAATTTGGAAATAATATTGTATGGAAATATGAAATGTGGCTAAGTAACGAACTAAAATATTGATTATGAAATGCAATAATTAATATCGTAACACCGAATATTTAGTTTTAGATATAAAAAAAAGTATTTTAAAACTTTCCAAATGCCTTTTTTACACCTAAAACGGTTACAGTAAATTCAGTGTTATAATAATTGCAATTCATTATTAATATTCTAGTTCACTAGTTAGATCTATTTGCGACGTTGCCCACTTTCAGAATAAACGCTCTTTATTTATTTAATTAAGGTTCACCAACAGTTGTTACAGATAATAAACAGATAGGAACATATAAGTAACAGTGTCTTAAATCTAACTGCACAACCAATTACAGGCAAACACCGCATGCAAAATGCTCTTTGTGACTATAACTTTATTTTTAAAAGACTTAATGTACTTAAACTGCGTAGGAATTTCGAATGACGTTCCCAGTTTGCATTCAACAAAATATTTCTAATAGTTTGGTCGCTATAGCTAGCCAATCATTGGCAAACCTATAGTCGGCCCATCAATAATAATTAGTTAGTTTGTTTGAAAAAATTATGAATTTAGATTTTAAATTTTATTGGTGAAAACCGTATCAAAATCCATTGTTTAGTCTAGAAGAACTCAGCGGTCACAAACATCCAAATATACAAACATACAAACTTTCACATATTATACGATATTATTTTATATATTATTTATAATTGCGTTTATTAAACTTTTTAACATATAAAATACACTTTAAATATTTCTTAAGTAACGATATAAAAAACATTTAAAAATATAAAAAATTGTGTTCTGCCGCTGTCTGGCGCAGGGTCCAAGCTACCGGTGGTTAGCGCTGTAGATACAGGAACCTCCTCACAATGCGACCCGTATCGATAACGATATAAAAAACATTTAAAAATATAAAAATAGTGTTCCGCCGGTGTCTGGAGCAACCAAGCTACCGGTGGTTAAGGCTGCAGATACAGGAACCTCCTCACAATACGAGCCGTATCGAGGAGTACTGCCTACTGAATCAGGCCCTTGATCCAATTATTTATAATATTATTATATTATACAGGGTGATTGGAAGATGAGTGCAAAGCTTTAAGGCGAAGATAGTACAGAAAATTTAGAACCATTTAAGCCATGGTTGTCTTAGACGAAGTCTTACCAAATATTTTTAACCAAATTTTTAAGTTTTTTTTCGGAAATTCTCAAAATTTAATGTAAACTTCATAATTATGGCCAAATTGAATGATAAATGAATTCATTTTTTATTTATTTAATTAAAGTAATGTGTAAGCAATCAAGCAAAACATGTTTTAGGCTTCTGTGTCATTAGACATTTTTTTTACAGACATATAAAGCTCAGAAAAAATTAAAAAATTGTACAATAAGTCTTTTAAAACTTATTAAAAAAAAAAAAATTTAGTAAGACTTCGTCTAAGACAACCATGGCTTAAATGGTTCTAAATTGTCTATACTATCTTCACCTTAAAGCTTTGCACCCATCTTCCAATCACCCTGTATATTGTAAGGTAGGATGCTGGAGCTTGTTCTCGCTGTGCTATCTACGCAATTTTATTACAATTCTGTTAAAAAAATTACAAATGTGTATCTATGTAATAATATAACCAGCTTTTAAATGCGTTAGACTGAAATTAAAATAGAAAACATTTAATATGCAAAAGAACTTACATTATATGCCAACATTAGGTTCAATATGAAAACCAAAACCGATTTTTTACCACTGTTCATTTCGACAGGGGGTAACACAAAAATGTTTAGGTCAACATTTGTATGAGTATACTTATAAAGTTTCACACAATACATTCCTCCAATTTAGATTATGAACCATCTCGAAATTATTGCAAATTCAATTAATTGATATAATTATAGCAGACCTACACATTCATATCGCGATGACGAATTTGTGGAATCACCATTAATTCGACTTAATTTGGGATGATCTACACGCGGTACCATTCGATTATTAATCGAGTTTTCGTGTTATGAATTAGTATCGTTTTAACGGGAAAAACTACTTCTTTAATGTATTGTAAATTATAAGTGTAGGTAAAACATCCAGACATACGGAGACCCTGCCAGGGTTGCGAGTTGTCCGAAAGGGATATCCTGGCCTCGGCACACAAGCAACGGAAGGAACACGGGTGGGTTTCAGTCAGTAAAAGTCTGACACGCCCTCTCGCTCCGCCCAGAGCGGGAGAAGTTATTTGATAAGTTCCCACCCTAAAAAAAAAAAAGACATACGGAGACCGAAAGTAAAAAAAAAAAGAAGTCACCTTTTTTATGGGCCAATTCGTTCATCTTTAAATTAAATTTTACTCAGAAATTATTTCGTAACTATACGAAAAACTCACCCTATTTTAAAAAATATTAATAAAACTAGCTGCACTCCGCGGTTTCACCCGCATAAGTCTCGACCCCGTGGGAATATCGGTATCCTATGTCCTTTTCCAGGTCATAGTCTACCCATGTGTCAAATTTCATACAAATCCGTTCAGCCGTTTTATCGTGAAAGCGTAACAAACAAACAAATAACTAAGCAAACAAACTCACTTCCGCGTTTATGATATTAGTTAAGATTAAAAGTTAGGGTAGTTAGATAAATCAATTGATTCAAATTTATCTTCACCTTCAAATATTTATATTGTTATTTATGTTGTTGTTGTTGTGTTGTTTATGTTGTTGTTGTTGTAACTAGAAAAAGAAGAAAAATAAGATAATCAAATCGTTAGAATTTTTTGTCAATCCCAGTAATTGGACAGTACGTACCTATACATGGACCCCAGTGACTGGGCCCTGCTTTCGCGCAAGACGACATGCAAACCACTAACTCGATCAAGCGTGGCTTAACCCGATTTAACTCGAATTAGGTCTAACTCGATACCTACCTTAATCGATTAACCAGATCGAGTTGATACATCTCTACGTTTGATAAAATCAGGCATTCAATTGAATAAACCGGTGAATAAGTGTATTTATTTTAATGAGGAGGAAAGTATTGTCATAAATTCTAGCGTTATTAAATAAATAAAATTGGCCATAGACTAGTTTCCTGTTAAAAACAATGAGTGGCGGGGTCGTGTACTACTACTATTAATTCTATATATCATCTGGAACAGTGACGGTCCCGACCTCGACCGTGACGCAGAAGTACCTACTTCTTATAATTTCTGGCATGACGTTCTGCCCCAGTATCTTTGGAAATGTGATACAGTCCGTACGTAATTTGAATTCAACAGTCCTTTCACAATTATTTTACCTGTGCCGGTCTAAAATCCAAAATTCTAAAGTCATTTATTCAAACTAGGCTGAGAATCAGCACTTTTCGTACGTCAAAATTACATAAGACTGTCCACCAAAAATGCCACCATGCCATGCCATGCCATGTTGATCTATCTATCATCTATCTATCTGGCAGAATCCTGATGCTCCGAAATTTATTTGGCATAACATACTTGGCATTATCTTCTTTAAACGAATTTGATAATTCAAAAGTGTCTGTAAATGGTTTAATTGAAATAAATGCTTTGAGTTTCGTTACATTAAGGTTGCTGTTATCAGAGGTAAAAAAAACGTGTGCGGTCGGCGGACCCCCGTCAGGAACGAAGTTCCTTCTAACATATGATTTAAAACGACAAAATTTTTGCATCCGCCATCTTGGATTTACATTTTGCCCCCTATCAGTTTACCACCCTCGAAAATTATGAAAACGACACCCATGAAGAAAAATTTGAAAATTTTCGCAGCCGCCATCTTGACATTTTGACGAAATTCACACTTTCTCTCTCTCACTCATGCCGTGTCCTAGGGCAGATGTGTACAATGTTATCACACGACACTGTAATCACTTTACTCTTTTCTTTTCTTATTTTCTGCCGGCATTCTTTCTATCTCTTTGAATTAGAAGAAGATAGTCGCAAGTATGAACACTTTTTAGCGTGACGCTTTCTGAAAGTTTGCAAGGCGCGTTAAAGAACTTCGTTCCAATAACTTTGAAAGGGACATACGATTTTCGTTTTCAGAAATGAAGACTAAGTTATGTTAATAATCACGGTCATTTCACAGTTTATTACGAAACTAAAGGACATCAACACTATCATTACGAATCCAATTGGGCACAAAACTTCACTAAATTTGACGCAATAACTGACTGCATCACAGCTTTGAAATGGAATGTTGCAGTTGGTCATGATTTCACAATAGATCGGTCAAAATACGCGAACCCGGTAGAGCGAACTGAAAGCCCGATTTACGTTCAATGCCAAAATGAGGTTTAATTACTATCAATCATTCGGGTTATGGCTTGATTTACGATTTAGTTTAGTATTTTGGCAAATGTGATTGACAGCAGGTCAACGGTACAGTACCTAGTCAAATATAAACGGCAATGATTTAGTAAAAACAAATACAATTATTAAAGTAATTAAGAGGTGTGCTCGATTAGAGCGATAGAGACGCTATTCCGTCTTATGAACTATTGGTACATAAACAAAGTTTAACTTAAAAATTACAGAATATTTCTGGAATTGACCACGTGGTTAGTTTAGATAAACAAAGGTATCGAAAGAGATGTATAATCATTGAAATCGGCAACATGACTATTTATGAAAATAAATAATAAATACAAGGGGTTAGAAACAGTGTGTCGAATGAGGTGTTATTATGTCCTGACATTCACTACTGGAATCCGATGCCTGGTATGCATAACTACCTACTACTTACGACCTTTTTTTTTTTGCTTGTAGTATAATTATGTGCATATAAGCCCTAGCCCGCACTGCGGTGTGGTGACTTGCGATGCATTTTTTTCGCCGCAACGAATAAACTCCTGCTTTGTTTTCTTATGCGTTTTTTTCCCGCAGTGCGCGCACTTCCACTGTGTTTCATACTTCACAGATTTTGCGGTAGCAAAACGTACCGCAGTGTGCGCTAGCCTTAGTCTGTGTAAAATAAATGTGCGTTCCTTCTTTGAATGAATCCGATCTATTCGGTAAAAATCTCATCATGTAAACATAGGTGAAGTGAGCTTAAAGTGAACTGTGTATCAATCCGTAGTCTAAGGTGAAATGGCAGCTTACTTCAAGCTCACTTCACCTCAGTTTTCACGGTGAGATGTTTACAGAATACAGTGGATCCATTCTGTAAACATCTCACCGTGAAGAGTGAGGTGAAGTGAGCCTGAAGTGAGCTGTCCATAGTGTCAATCCCTAGCTTTAGGTGCAATGACAGCTCACGTCAAGCTCACTTCACCCAAGTTATCACGGTGAGATATTTACAGAATAGCACGGCTGGTCTATTCTGTAAAAATCTCACCGTGAAACAGGACATAAGGAAAGAAAGAATAAAGAAAATACGTTTATTTGCGGTAAGGTAGCAGGTTTTATGAGGTGTTGTACAGGGATTGTGCATGGAAGTAATACGTTTCTAAACTGTAGGAGAGGCAATCTAAATCTCGGTTGATCATAGCTTTAGCTGACCCGACCAAGACCAGAGGTAAGTCGTCTTTTACTTTTAATTCTTTATTTCCTATAAACAGTTTTCTAAAAATATTGACAGACACCGAATTTGACTTTAAAACCCCAGAAGTGTTAAAATTTTAGATTTCGGAGCTTTTATGTTGTATACTGAGCTCGTGAAACTGAGCTACTGAAACCACTTCATGTGTCGAAAAGCACGTTAAGACATTGGTCCCAGCTGCTATTTGTTAATCTTGTTACGGGTACTTAGAACCCCGAAATTCTGAAAACCAGTCTTACCAAGGGTTATCGTGTTACCCACTAACTGGATTGTGGAGGTCAGATAGGCAGTCGCTTTATATAAAATAATGGTATTCAGTTGTATTCGGTTAGACTCTAAGCTGACCTCAGCATAGTTCGGAAAAGGCTAGGCAGATGATGATTAGTTGGCATCACCTAACTAGACATTGCTTTGCTTGACGTTTGAGAAAATGGCCATATTTCACTTAAAATTAAATGATGTGAGAACAACGTACCTATATTAATTATTTTCTCCCCTTGTGAGAAAAGTGTCATGCACATTTACGCTGACAAGTTGACAGCTTGTCCGCATGGCTGCTGAATTACAAAGTACCTGCATCAAACAGTTTCGGAGAAATTGTTACGTGACAGACAGACATGAAAGTGAATCCAAACCTTAATGTTTCAACAATGTCTTTATATCTCATGTGTTTGTATTTCATATTTCTCTATTTTATTTTTTCTTATGTATCTACTGATTAAGTAGAGTTTGTAGTTTAGTTTTAAGTTATTTTTTTAGATTATTTAAAGCATGCTGTGGCTTCCTGCATTAGACTAAAAGCTAATATCTGAATAAATCGTTATTTAATTTTTTATTTTACCTCTTACAACTATCTTAACAGATTTTAGACCTATTTTGATAATGTGGCTATCTACAATGTGAAAAAAAATCAGCCGTTCCCTACATTATAACGAGCTATGCGAACATAAATGTAGGGAACAGCTGATTTTTTTTTCGCGATTTCAGGTTTGGCCCCATAGTGAAAGTTGTTCATAATGATGAGTACAATGCCCCCTTAAGAGGATGCAAACGAATTAAATTTGACATTGTTTATGTATTATTACCTAATATTATTAATATCAGTTATTATATCAACAGCAATAAACACAACTAAAATTTAATTAAATTTGTGATTTTTTGTGTACTTCTTTTGTGCACAAAAAGGTCCTCAATAAATAAATAAATAAACAAAAAAAATTAGTTTCCCTAAACAGTATTTTACGGTGATGACAACTATGCATTATTGGGCCTACGTATACACTTTAGGATTCCCTTTAAAAGTATTTAACGATGGTGCATTTTCCCTTTAAGGCTCAGCAGAGTTTATGTGACCACGTTTTGATAGCTAATAAATATAAAACAAAGTGTCACACTTTTATGTTTATAGGCTGTAGCAGTAGATATATTCGTAAAAGTGACAAATTGTGTAGGCATAATATAGTAGGTATATTTATGTCATGTTTATATGAGTAAGCCCTTTGTTGTAGTTCATATACCTATTTGAGTACAAAAAAACATAAGTAGAAAAAATACTACAACCGAAATTGCATAAGTCTTAAAGAACTTTCTTTCAGCAGACCTGGGGAGGATTGTTTTAAAATAAATACATTACTAATCGACTTTTGACTTCAGCGTTACGTGTGAAATGGTTTATCATGAGTCACAATTAATTAAATAAGTTCTTGAAATACTTATACTTACTTATAAGCAATGCTTAGTACATAACACTAGAGACAGGCCAGGTAAAGTCAGGGAAAATAACTGCTAAAGCAAATTGCCTGCCAATTTAAATTATTAGTATTTTTAAATCTTCGTATAATCCAGTATCTGGGTTGTGGAAGTCAGATAGGCATTCGCTCCATGTAACATACTGGTATTCAGGTACATTCGGTAAGACTGAAAGCCAACCTCAAGATAGTTGGGAAAAGGCTAGGCTGATGATGATTCAAATTTAAACTGTCGTTCTTTGACAGTTGTATGACACGTCAAATTGACCTATGATGTCACAAATTTTCCTGACTGTACTTCAAACTTCGTCCTATGGTCTATATCACAGCATAAATACTCCAATTTAGATTCCGTAACAGCAATTTCAGATGATCAATTAAACGCGTGGTTCGTTTTGCGGCTATGTACTTACGAGTTGATTAGATGCTCGCGGCTAATACATCAACTAGCAACGCGCGAATTTAGGTTAGTAGAATCAGGTTGACTCACATAATTTATCTGCAACGATACAATATGTAACCTTTGCAGTGTGATTTTTATTAATTGGGAACTACACTCAGCCACACGTCAGTATTCTTAAAGATAATACACAAAAAAAAACCTTTATTCGATGATTTCTTTTTTTTTAATCAAAAGTTTAATGTGGGTCCCATACATTAAACTTTTTTTTTTTTTTTTTTGTTGTTATAGCGGCAATGGAAATACACAATGTGTGTCAATTTCAACTGTCTAACTTTACGGTTCATGAGATACAACCCGCTGACAAACACACGGACGGACGTACGGACTGACGGACAGCGGAGGCATATTAAGTATATATTTGTTGCTTTAATTTTCTTTTTATTCTTGGTGTGTGTGACTTAGCTATCGCATTAGGTTAAGACCTGTAATGGTAGTTTTATGGCATTTAAATAAATAAATAAATAAATAAAATATTAATAGGGTTCCGTTTGGTACGGAACCCTAAGGCTGGTTTCACACCTGTCCGTGGGAGACCCGTACGGGCCGCCCGTACAGGCTCCCGGAACGGAGACACGCGTGTGGCGCTAGAACAATGTTTCACAGCGACGCGGATTGGATCGTACGCGACCCGCTCCGGGTAGAGCCCGTACAACGTATCTTACTACTCCCTCGTTTCAGAGAACTGCGGGCGCTACTGGTCTTCCGTGTACGGACGGTCCGTACGGGTCTCCCGGACAGCTGTGAAACCAGCCTAAAAAAGTGAAGCAAAGCGGATTAAAAACATGGTCGACAAACTCTCTATCAACTAATTATTTTTCATTAAAAAAAACACACTTCCTTAACTGTTTTTGTCACGCTAACTGCCATCGTTTGCTGAGTAATTAATAGGCAGAGCCATTTAAACGGACTGTTGGCCAACTGTAATATTATTAACATTTGAAATTAGGGCATTCGGTCTAGAGAACTCAGGGACAATCAATCAAACAATCAATATTTATTCGTGAACACAGGTATTTCAATAAAGGTCTTATATATACATTTTAGTCGAGCTCTATGTCCTACCAATGAAATTGGTGTACAAATATATAAGGTTTTTAGTAATAAGTCTGAATCTATACAATACAAAGTCACGAATGATCGAGTAGGTAAATAATGTCAATTAATCAGTTATAATTTTATTTTTACACGCATGTCAATGGTGAATTATATTAAAGAGCTAGTAATGTCATATTTCATCATATTATAAATAATGTCAATTATATGTATTATTATTAATAAATAATTAATCAATTATATGTATTATTATTAATAAATAATTAATCAATTATAATTTATTTTTACATGCATGTCAATGGTAAATTATATTAAAAGGCTGGTAATGTCATATTTTATCATTAAAAAATTCTTCGATAGAGTAATACGTCTTATCTATTAGAAATAAATAAAATTTACTTTTGAATTTGCGGACATTATCTTCACTCCTTATACATTTTGGCAACTTATTATAGACCTTTGGAGCCATTACGAAAATACTGTTTCGGACCTTTAGTTCATCGGTAAATATCATTTCTAAAGGTGTTCAAGGATTCTCGGTAACAATCAAATTAAAATTGATTAAGTGAGTCACTTAAAAACATTCTTAAACAACTGCTTGATTTCTCATATTTACATCTGCATGTATCTTCTCGCTTCATATTCATATTTTTTGCTAGTCAGTAGAATATTTATACTTTAGTACCTCGCCCCCGTAAACCCCTGTATTGCAACTTTCATTGAAATCGTTAGAGCCGTTTTCGAGAACGTGATTACAAATATATATACAAATGTTGCTCATTTAATAGTATAGGATTTTGCACAATAGTCATTTCATTACTTACTTTTGGAACTAATAGCTATGCTAGTTAGTGTTCAAAATGCCTCAGCAATGTACGCAACGCTCGAATATCGAACGCAAATCATGTAAGTGATGCGTTCACACGTCTATGATTCCATGTTATACCCTTTATGTTTGTAACCACTGACCTTTTCGGATAATCAGACCCTAGGATGATTGCGATTTGGGTCTCTTCGCTATTTGCCCAATCTGACATTACCTTCAAATTGCGCCCCCGTTACGGGTGGCAGAGCGGACAAAGAAACAAATGACTTCAGCAGGATCTATGTACTACATTTTCTGTACCACAGAGTACAAAATGAGACACTTTTACGAATAATATTCGTGTCTGAATTTGGCGCTACTGAGCGTAAGCTGCAACAGCGCATTGTTAAGCGGACTTTCAGTAATAATGACATTACCTTCAAGTAATGTCATTACAACGGTGTGGTGGTTGGAATGATGGTGTGATCTAAATATTTTAATAGTTTTACGTCATTATTGGAAGGAATGACAGTAATATTGATGTCATTATTACTGGTAGTGTCTGGTCCGCTATAGAATTCTCACGAAAATGACGTGACGGTGCACGTCATTTTCTATGAGTAAACAGTGACTTTTACTGACACGCTTGGTTTGTACGAAAAGTGTTGACAGTACCGTCTCTAGCAGCGCTTGCCGAGGCATGGTGTTGGTGTTCTGTGTTCACTACCTGTGGCTATTTTGGGCTCAGTTGTAATACATACAGTGCCGGCGCGGCGGCACGGACTGCCGGCTTTTGCCGAGCGGCACTCCTTTGTCTGGCGGGTCCTTAACCGGGCGCACCGCAACTTGCCCGGCGGCAAGCCGGCGGCGGCCGGCGGAATATGTGTGTAGGAGTTTTAATAAGCATCGATCTTGTGTGAATGTTTCACAGTGTGTTGGCCATACACATAATCTGTCTCTGCGTGGCGATCGAATCGGCCACCCAAAGCAAAATATGCTTAGCAGACCAATACAACTGATTTTAAACCCCAGGAACATAACCACCTGGACGTGAATTGCAGTGGCCGGATATAAGGAAACTAGGTAGGTACTCAATATGTTGCGTATCCAGGTAAAGAAAGAAAGAAAGAAAAATATTTTATTTGGGACACGCACAGGAAATACAAACAGTAAGTAATAATGAAAATAAATTATAAAATAAAAAACAAAAAAAGGAGAATTTAAAAACAGAATAATAACGACCTGTGCGAGGCCAAAAAGGCTCCTATCTCAGCATAATGCGGCGATATTTAAAAAATTAATAAATACCGCAGCGTTGGTACTCTGATAGGGCTCAAGGTAGGCCACTGCATACAAACCTTGGCAAAAGGGGGGTTAGGTATAGACTATACTACCGTGATTATGATGCTGCCCCACTTGCTGGAATATCTCAAATGTCCATACACCTACATCCTTGATAATCTAATTGACTAATCTGAACATTACCATCGACTACGAGAAGAAAAAGAAGGAGGAGAAGAACTGACTGAACCGAACAATTATGTTCACATTCTTTCAGGCATATTGAAATGGATAAAATAAATAATACTTACGTATGACTCACCTAAAACCATTTTATACGCTACCTGCTTGTTCCTCTCCATATTCACGATACATTTACGACGAACTAAAAGTTAATAGAAAATATATTGATACGTCTTTACGTAAGCCCATACGTGCTGAATATTGAAATAAGCTCAAAACACTATCAGTAACGTCAACAATGAACCAACTTTGTCTATAAAGGCAACCGACTTTTTATGAATATATTCAATTTGATGCACGACTAAACTTCGATCTTAGTGATGGGACCCTAATATCGATAAAATATTATTGCTGAGTGCGACGGACGGCGAACTATAAATTGGGCTCTAGAAAATATAATTTTTGCTTGATGGCGGATTGAATAAATGCGCTGGTCCTGTGAAAAGAATTTATTCCAAGTTTTGCAGAGGCGAATTCTTGGAACTTTTATGAAAAAAATCTGGTTTTGTATTTAAAAGTTATTAAATTCTTCATAGCCGTTCATTTTACGGATTTCGTGATTTATTATCGTTTTTTAAGATTTTATTTCTTTAACTTTTCGCAACTTTGAATTGCTAATGATTTCGCAAATTACCAATAATTGGTTACTACGTTAATCACCCTGTCTTTAAATAATGTTTAGGTATTCAGTTTTGTATCATAATAAAGATTACAGCAATTACATCTCCAATAAATATTAATACGATGCAGATAAAACTACAACAGTTTGCTGAAGCGGACAAATGCTTTGCATATCATTTGCATGCCTGGTGCAAATGAAGACATAACTTACTTTTTATCTCGAATTACTAGGACGTAACGTCAGTATATAGCGCAATTACCACTACTGATTTGCAGATGGAAAATTTGCCCGCTATTGGTGTGTGCAATGCATACGTCTTTAATGTTTTACATAATGCAGACTGTCTAGTTTAGGGTATGTTACAGACTGTCTAGTTTAGGGTGTGTTACAGACTGTCTAGTTTAGGGTATGTTACAGACTGTCTAGTTTAGGGTTCACTAGGAACTAATACTAATGTAACCTAGCTTTATGTAATATTTTAAGCTACTTCTGACATCATTTCTATAACATCTGCGTATGTCCAATATTACCTGTTTTTTATCTCTATTTCTATTTTTCTATGTAATTCATTATTTTTGTAACTAGGGTCCGCAAGTCCGTCAGGTATCTCAAATCTCGCACGGCTGTTTTAGAGTCATTGTAACCCAATTTATAATACATTCTTTGTAAAAGAACTTGTCCATGACAGTACTGCAATTCATAATATTTTTGAAAAGTTGGCAACTCCTAAGCCAGCCTATAAAGGCAGTGGTAACCAATCTCATCACGTGTACCTTCAAATATTTGCCAACCTTTTAAACATTCTGTAAAACTAATCTACGTACAAACAATACACATTATATAATATATAAAAACAATAAGATATTCTAACACTCGTTCGTCAACGTTGGTCTTGTGGTTGCAAGTGCTACTGCTGAGCAGGAGGTCCTGGGTTCGATTCCCGAGTCGGGCAAAGTGTTATTGGGTTTTTCTATCTTGAATTTCTCAGAAGTAGCCCGGAGTCTTCATTTATACCCGAATGGCATAGGCTCGACCCCTATTACATGGGACTTAAACGTAACTGGCGAAATGTGAGTGTAGTAGGTGCACCTCTGCCTAAAACTTCAAAAATTGCAGACGTGATGTTACGTTATTTTATTTTAACACTAAACGTAACAAGTATCTTAAACAATCTTGAATCTAATCAGTTAACATCTTAAGAGGCTAAGTTAGATTCTGAGCTACCTATAATTATAATCTATCAATATTATTTCCGTTGGATTATATACTGTCGAAAAATTGTGACAAACCGCGTGCGAGCCGAGCGAGCGAAGCAAGCGGTGCCACGGCAGCGACCGGCGAGCGCTATTTCCAAGTTGCTCGTAGCTAGGCAGGCTATTTAGTATTAGTGCAAGAAGCGTTACGTCGCAAGCAAGTTTGATACCAGTTCACAATTTGTTGGTTACCCTATCGAAAAATAATGCGTTAAATTGTAAATCTAACGGTAATAGATATACAGTATGGCAGGGACATCGACGCGAAAACTGTTGCCATGGATATATCCATGGTAAATGTACTTATACGATTCTGAACCTACGTTGAAATTTTTCGCCGGTTATTTAAAAAAAATCTGTTGTTTCATAATAAAGTGCAATACCTACGCGGTCAACATGTATAGAAAAGCAGATTTAAAAAAAAAAAATCTGATGAAATATTTCGACGGGATGTCCCTGACACTCACTGTATATAAAACGATAGATAATAAACCAACGAAGTTCATAATTATACGATGACATATCGATATCGACAAAGATGCCCAAAGGGCATCACTAAACGCGTCGTAATTTTCATCTTTTAAGATGTGCACTGGGTGCCACGCGTAATGGTATTGTTCTTCTTACGATATTTTTCTTTTTACTAGGAAATAAATACTTTACGACGTTTTACGTAATATGAGCTGTAAATTGTTGGAAGAAACAACTGGTATTTACTCTTGTGTAACAAGTTAGAGATAAAACGAAATTGCTGATTGCAATGGTTTTAAGAAGATGGGCAAAGACTAAAAGGATAGTTTACGTATCTTAGTCAAAGGTAGAAAACGTTGAAGTAAAAAAAAAAACAAAAGGTAAGGTTTGGAATTTCTTAGTCGCAGCCCGGAGTTTGAATTTGCGCCCGGTTGATGACAATAGGCCATTACAATGACGCCGATTCTCTTGTACACCAAACTTAACTATCACTAAAATTCCTTGCTTTTGGCTATAAGAATCTTAAAGCTATTCTGCAAAAACAAATCTCTAAATTAAAAAAATAATTTTGACACAACTAAAATCGAATTTGACAATCGCGACTCCATGTGACACCCGTGGTTTGCCCTACCCCGTGAATTTTTTGGATTTGTATTTTAGTATTTTAAATCAAATGCATTCACTTGTATATTTTACGTGTTACAGATTGCGGGCAGTGAGCGGCCGGCGAGCCGTACACTATTTCTGTATAGCTATAAAATAAAAAAGACAACCAATTTACAAACTGCCCTTACCACCTATTATGCGTATGCTAATGCATGGCTTAGCTACGGCGTAACTCTCTGGGGAAATAGTACAGATGCACTAACACTCTTTACCCTACAAAAAAATTAATTAGAATCTTGGTAAACATTGGTCCCAACAACCCTATTTTCTAAAACACAATATTCTAACCCTTCCCAGTATATATATTCTAGAAATATGTAAATTTTTAATATAATTCATGCATAATTTTAAATAGTAATCATTAATCAATATTATAATAAAAATAAAATAGCAATAATAATAAATTAAACAGTATAGTAAATTAAGTAGTATAACAGAGCTTCCTCTCTCCTACCCTTTTGCTGTGCCCTACAGGGTCCATAATGATCAAAATTATACAGTTACCACCTAAGTACACATTATGGCTAAAGCAATAAAGATATTGAGTATTGAGTATTAAAATAGACTTTAATGTATTTGATTTAAAATCCTAACTTGAATAACAAGTTATTTGCCGTGTCGGAGCGGTGCTGTTATAATGAGCGATGTCCTTAACCCTTCAGGGAATGCAGATGTGACTTTATGTTTATGTTATACAAAGCCAAAAATAAAACTCTGCGATCCCAAAATCTTTTGTTTGATATGGCGATAGACACTATAAGTACTAGCTGCTGCCCGTGACTTAACCCCCATTTCACTTGCTCAATCGTTTATAATGCTTTTCCTATTTACAGTTTCAGGAATACAATAAATTATGTATCTTCGACAGTATCAATCTTAAGCGAATTCTTAGGCTTAAGATTGTCTGTCGATCGTTCTCGAACCATTTTTAATGAATGTATACCTATAGAACTACAGATAGAAGATAATTTTCTATACAACTTATATCGAAATCAAAACCATAAGTCATTTATTCAAACTAGGCTGAGATCAGCTCTTTTCGAACGTAAAATTACATAAGACAGTCCCCAGAAACGCCCACCCTTCACCACTTCCTAGTACTTTAACTGGGAAGAAGAAGTGACGCAACAAACTCCTCAGTTGCCATGACAGCTGCTGTCTGTTTAGTTAGAAAAACATTGTTCTATACAATATAATAGTGTGTAACTTAGCTTTGTGTATTCCGTATAGTACCTGAAAAGCATTTTAGAGATATCGGTAGCACAAATCTAAATATCCATGGATGTATTTTAACAAAAGTTACTCCAAAGAAGTATTTCCAAAGCTAAAATTAATAAAACAATTAGACGACTTACAAAACTTTAAGAAATTTTGACTTATTCGAAAAGTTTTCAACTAATTTACCTTAATTCAGATTGAAGAGATTGAAGCTTTCGTCGACAATTATTATAAAAAAAGTCAAAGAAAATTTACATGTTATAATGTGCCTTCAGAAAACGAAATTTTAGAATGAACGAAAAAGTTTTACATAGATGTTTTTATAGTCCTTGATTGTTCTTGAATTGAATGAGTTTTAGGGTTAATTTTTTCTGTCAGTTATTCAACCTAAATCATTGTGATATCAATTTAATCAATCATAGTATCACTTGCCTTAGTAAACTAGATATAGAAAGCCCGGCTTCAAATGCATAATTAGAGAAATAAAATAATATTCGTCACAATGCGTACGAAAAAAATACCTACATTTAATAACGCAACAAAGCTCTTATACGTACGGACAGCATTCATCCAAAAAATAAACAAACAAACAAATAGAAGAAAAAATAACAAAAACACATCATGCCCCAAACATAATATAACAGCACTAAAAAAAATCCGAGTACACAAAGCAAAAGCGTTGCAACAAAACCATAACGGGGCATAATGAAAATCACTGTGCGCACTTATTTGGTCTAGTGTACGTGACGCGGGTCGCGAAATTTCGTCATTCAGAACGTCCATTACGGGCCAATCGATTGGTCGATCCGGGTCAAATATGTCACCCTTATACACGAACGATCATAAAAATGGACGATATTATTTCACGATACAGAAAACATGGGGTTATTGAATCTTTATGCTGTCTTATGAATTGCCTAGGGTTTTGTAGTGTATTGATATTGATTTTTAATCCTCTACTGATAAGTAAGCGTAATTGTCTTGGATGACGTTGATTTTACAGTTAAGGAATTTCGTTCGCGACAGTAATACAGGGCATCTAAGAATCTAAATGCTTGTGATCAAGCATCACAAGCATTTTGATTCTTAGATGCCCTGGAATGTGGGGAGAGTGAAAATCATTATCATGCAGTAAATAGAAGTGTAGTTTTCTTTTTATTTATTCTTTTATTAAAAAGGAACAACGAACTAGCTGTTTGTTAGGTACAATATAAAACATAGAAACAAGAAAAATATACAAATTAAAAGGTGTTGTGTACCCAACACCTTAAGTGCTACCGAAGAACTTCATATCTAAGCAGTTTGAAAACAAAATCCCGTGAACACCATTACCGCATCTGTTACCTACCGGTTCTAAAGCGGCCGAGCGCTGCAAGCAAAAATAGTCCTTACGGTGTATATATTATGAACTTCTTCGATGGTACGTATACATATAAGACTTTTGAACGTATAGGGAGTACACGTTTACCGACAGCAGACGCAGATGATGAAGAACATTTAATTATTTAACCATCTTTTAATAATACCATTTTAACATGTAAAAAATGTTAATGGAACATTCTTAAGGTACCGTTCCGTACCTGACCGCAGGAGGCAACTGCAGGCGACGTGTCGCCGCGACACGACTGGTTTCTATGAATTTCTATGAAATACTTTCCGTAACTAGGTTGGCAACTACGGGCGAGCGACAGGCGACACGTGTAGCCCGACCGCAGACCAATAGTGCCGCCAACGCTCGTGCGATAACACGTTTTTCTATCTTCTATCTACCGACTGGAATACGGGCTGCTGCCGCCTGCGGTCGGGTTCGCAATCATGACTGCATTCGATTCTGTAAAAATATCACCGTGAAACTTAGGTGAAGTGAGCGTGAAGTGAGCTGACAATAGTGTTAATCCCTAGCATCCTGCCGGTCGATTTGTGACAGTGACAGCTCACTTCACGCTCACTTCACCTTCACTTTCACGTTGATATTTTTACAGAATCGACCGACAGGTAACTTTACCGTGGATGCCGATATAACCTACCAAATTGAGTATTTAATCTTCCCGAATAACTTTGCTGAATTCTATTACCAGTATACCTATACGTTTTGAGTTGCAATATCTTAATTGACTGGCCAATACCATCGGTATGACGCCAGCCATGTAAATCGATATTATCGAATGATACGGTCACTGTACGGTAAACGATAACCAGTAACTTGTGCAGTCTTTGAGTGCTTTTCTCGATTGATTCGGTCAGATTCTGCACTTTAATTGCGTAAAAACTTTCAATCACAATCCTAGGAATTTTCGACGTCATTTTAATTCACTCTGTGAAATATTAGTACTAAAGGATTTTGCCTGTTCGTTGCAATGAATAAAGCTCTGGCTCTGGCAAGATTCGGGAAATTCGCTCAATGTCAACTAGCTTGTATGGTGGTGTTCAAACTGGCCCGAACAGTCGCGACCTAATAATTAAAACAATCGAAGCGCGCAGTCGTGTCTCGCATCCTGCGAAGGACTCGCCTCAGTTTGTCCAGAGCTTAATTATAGGAATTATTTTCTGACATAAGTTTTTTCATTATTTCAGTCTCGCTGGTAGGTATGCTAAGTTCATAATTACAGAGCAATCAACGTTGATTAAAGTGAGGTTCATCCCTAATTTCCAACTAAGTTTTTGTTCAAACTATTTGGATTTCCTTTGAAGTTTCGACCGAGGACGAAATTCCTACAACATGGATCGCAAGCTCAATCTTCATAATCCTGTCTAGTGTTTAAAATGTAAATTAAAAACCTTAAATACTTTTTCTTGAATCAAAAATACTTGATCTGAAAGGCTAAGAGCAAGAGCGTGCCCTAAATAAGCGATCGTCATACGGATACGCAACCGTCGTTCATTGAGTTCGGCGAACCTGAACGCGTCGTCGCGCTGACAGAAGGCGTCTTTCAGTTTTCCGAATAAATGAGTGACTAATGATCGTGATGCGATGGTTGCTTATAGTAGGACACAGCCTTAGGCCACGTCCTAATAGAAAGTGATCGTCACGTTCATGTCTCTTTCTGTTCGGTGAACCGGGACGCGTAGTCGCGCCGACAGAAGGCGCCTTTCAGTTTTCCGAACAAACGAGTGACATATGAACGCGACGATCGCGTATTCGCGCGACGTTCGCTTTCTTTTAGTACGCGGGGTTATCGTTGCACACTATGCAAAAAACTTCAACCTTTAATAGTTCTGCAAGTTTTGCAAGGATTAAACATTTAAATGGCCCACTGCACTTTACTGAGCGTCAAACTACGCAGCAAAAAACTTAGCAGCAAGCCATTATAGGAGCAAATGAAATACTATTAAATAACGCTCTGAAATTTAGAAAGTTTGTTTTTGAAGGGCAAAGCTGAAAGTAAGTTACTTTTGCTTGTAAATTTTGGAGGAAATTAGGTATTATCTTGATGGCTTATTGTGAAAAAATCTTTGCAATTAGTTCTTTCGATTGTAATCGTCGGTTTAGTAAGGACAGAACAGAAAAACAATCTCAACCTCAACATCAACTTTACAGGTACCTAACATTCATTAATCATTGAAATTTTTAAACTTTAGAAAAATCGTCTACTTTTATAATGTTTGTAAATATGTGAGCACCATGTATCTGTCACATAAATGAACCTGTCATTGCTTTATTTGTATTTTTTTTTTAATATGTTTTGGTATAGTAATTTTATTCTAGGTGGATCGTCATATTATAATTAATATATACAAAAAATTGTAAAACATTTTAAAAGAGTAACGGTGGATTTTCTTGCCCATTCTTCTGCAAACAAAACTACCTTTTGGAAGGGGCGACTAGTTTTTTTTTTTGTTTTTAATTTTGACATTCAAAGGTGCCTTTTGTGTTTCTATTTTAAATAAATAATTTGACGTTGACTTTTGACTTTGAACAATAAGGCTATGAAGCGTACCTATATATATTTTTTGATATTGCACATAAAGTTTATAATGCCTTGTCATTAAAACTACTCGCCGCCGCGCCGCGTAGCTGCCGGTCGCTGCCATTTCAGTGTGTATTGAGCCTAAGCATGGCAGAAACTTGTATGGATTTTTTTATTTCAGTTCTCTTTTATAACCTAGTAGTTAGCCAGTTCAAATTGTCACAGAATAAGCCGATGCTGTAGGTAGCATAAGTCGCAGACGTTTCCAGTATTGTTATACATTAAAAGGGTACCAAAGTTTTGTCTAACAAAATAACTCAGTTTCTTGTTTTTATTTTTATTTTGGATAATACAAACGTTGAGTACGTTTGTATTTACTTCGTGAGTTCAACGACTTTACACGTGGCAAATATCTCTTGAGTTTGATTACATTCAGAAGTTTTATTTATTTAAACATTTATATCGGGTGTAAAAAGACACTTTCCGAAGCCGAAAGCCACATATTCTACCCATTATTTGCATCATTTTTTTCCACTAGACCATACCTGGGAATCCACTGGTTCTGGAGATATTGAAGGTCAAAGTCGCATTTTTTTTTTTTACTTTTTCACGAAAATGAATTCTATGCGATAATACGAAACTTTTTTCCAAACAAACATTACCTGAATTTTAGATTTATCTTAACAGATTACGCATTTGAAGTTACAAAAACGCAATGAACAACAAGTACCTACCTACGGGGCGGAGCTTAACTAACACTGAATCCGTTCATTCAAGCGTGGTTTCGCGTTACATTGCGCGCAATAAAAACTTGTTTTTTTTTATTAAAAAAAAAAAAATTACGGTTCCCAGCAATAATTTTTGAGCAAAGCTACTTAGCTATACGTACAGTATGCGTAGTTTACGGCTTTGTGATGTGTCTTTTTACACCCTGTATAAACAGACAAGAAGAAAGGGACAGAAAAATACGTACTTAAAGTGATACTTATTTTTAAAGAAATCTCTTCCAGCATACTTCCGATAGGAAAGTAGATAAAAAGAGATGTACACGACGTGTGTGAGAGTAGACAGAGAAAACAAAATATATAAATCAAAAAACAATTCACTAATTTAAATATAAACATATATTATGAGAATATATTTACAAACATACTTCTAAAATAAATATCACTACAATATATATAATTATAATGTAATTTAAAATTATAAATACAACAACAACAACACACAATTACAACTACAACATAGAGTTATGACGAAGTGAAAAGATTTTAATAAAGATAGTGTCGTGAATGCCAATCTATCACTTTTATAAACTTATAAAGACTACTCACTCAAGACTCTCTTGACTTACTCGTCAAGTATAAAAATAGTGTTGTTAGATAGTCAAAAGCAGTCGGAATCTTTTAACGAAGAATCCTTTATGTATTTTTTTTATTTACATCTTGTTCTCTTCAGATTTTGCCCTCATACTGTTTTTTTAAAGAGATTGCTTCCACTGGAAATAGTGGAAGCAATCTCCTTAAAAAAACAAAAAGAAACTAAATTTATCGTAAAATTAAAAATTAATATTATTTAATTATTATTTTTTCACTTTTAGTTGTGGTACCTACAGTACGACGGTTTCTTTACAGTACGACGTATAAATCGCGCCGAAGAAAAACGGGTCCGCCAGTAAAATTCAAAACTCATTTATTCAAACTAGGCTGAGAATCAACACTTTTCGAACGTAAAAATTACACAAGACAGTCCCCCAAAACGCCCACCCTTCACCACTTCCTAGTGCTTTAGCTGGGAAGAATAAGTGTCGCAATAATCTCCCCAGCAGCACAGCTGTCTGTTCAGTTAGAAAAATGATTCTATATAATATTATGCAAAATAAATTACATTACGCAACACAAAACATAATTTAAATTATTAGCCATATATCAGCTAGCACATGCCAATATACCAACCAAAATCATCGAGAACTATAATCAGGCGGAAATAAAAAAACTAAACGTAAACAGAACTTAATGGGTATCTAAATAAATGCCTGGGAGCGTATGGTAACTACCCTGGTGTCAGGTAAGCCTAGTGTCGCGTACTTGGAATATCAGCGCTGCGACACTTATTTTTAAATGTCGCAGCATCATGCTGAGATGGGAGCCTTATGGCCTTTCTATTATTATTTTCATTTTACTTTGGGATGTTTTTTTTTAAAACGTTTCTGTGAGTGTTGATTTTAATTTGTGATCCTTCCTCTGCGAGTCCCAATAAATACCTTTTCCATCTTACATTTACACCAAACATGACACTAGTAATGAATATCTCCTACTTAAACCTTTCGTTTATTGCGGAACTACGTAATAAGTTCGTGTAACGACTCCCATGAGTTGTAATTTTGGCTCTAGTGTTACAGAATATAATTTAATACTGGCTTGTTAATTATGTCATTTTGGTGTTGTAGAAATTATACAGGATGTCAGGGACATCGACGCGAAAACTGATCCCATTGATTCAGTACATGATTCTGAACTCGTTTCGTTGAAATTTATCTTCGGTTATTTAAAAAAAAATTGACACGTATGGGTAATGTAAATTAATTTTGAACAAGGGGGTCACATACATCATTCATAACATACATCGTGTGACATATTAAATGAAAGCGCTTGTTGCGGGGATTTCTTTTTTTTTTTTAATAATTTAACAATAAAAACTTTTAAAGATATTTAAGAAAATGTATGAAAATTGACTATTCCCCCTAACTATCCACAATATATTCCCCCCTTTTATCCTAATATTTGGAAAAATACAGAGAACAATCTATGGTTCTTAACTCATAGATTACAGGAAAACGTATAAGAAGTCTATGATCTTAAAATAACATGGTAAATCTCTCAATATTGTGCGTAAAAACTAACATTTGCAGTTAGAATGTATGAGAGAGCATGTTTTTCAACTACAATGTTGAGTTTGTTCTTGTGATAAATTCATCCCAACTACGGAACCAATCATTGTGCGTGTTCCGATACGCACTTGGCCGGGTTTTTTTCAGCCCTCTTCAAAGGAACAGTTTTATACATTTTTAAATGATAAAATAACAACCAAAAGAATTCAAAAAGGAGGCTACAGTCAAACCTTATGTCAATCAGGTATGATGACCATGTACCATTGTAAGGCACAGAAACTTTATTACATGCCTTAGTTCAAAAAGTACCGTCATCTTGCCCCGCCTTTGAGCAGCGCAGTCACATTCCTTCCGTAATAATTTCCTTTAGCAGACTTACACGGAAAATAATCAAAAGGAGTTATGTACTGAAAGGAGGAAGTGAACCTTCAAATTAAAATAAGTGGAATATTTTATTAATATTTTCTTCGTAACGACAAAGGCGTAGACCATATGCTACGATGCTACGACAGTTGCTACGCCGTAGAGGTTCTAGAGTTCTGTATTTTATTTTGTTTTGGGCGAAAATTACTTTATGTAGGTTTTTTCTGACTGATTGCCTCGTTGGTCTAGTGGTTGCAAGCGCTACTGCTGAGGATGAGTGCCTGGGTTTGATTCCCGGGTCGGGCTTTGCCCCAGAGTTATGGTAATAGGGTCACCCCTTATTACATGGGACTTATATTTAACTGGTGAAATGTGGATGTACCATAGGTGCACCACTGCTCAACCCTTGGAGGAATACAGTCGTGATATTATGTTATGATGTTATATACAATGCCAAACATGGACATGCGACCGCCCGTACTTTTCAGAATATTCATGATTTTTTTTCGAAAATTTACTTTCAAACGCGGGTCTATCATTAGCTATCAGCTATCATAAGCTTTTAGAAATAATAAACAAAATCCAAATCTAGTCAGTAACATCGGAGATATTTCAAGAAATGGAAAGCAAGGTAACAAACGCTAAACAAAAATTTAAAATAGGTTATTTCGAACACGGAAAATCAGCCCTGTGCTGTAGGTCCCCATAGAATAGAATAGAATAGTGCTTTATTTGCACAGAAAGTAGATAAGATAAGATAAGATAATTTTTTTATTTGTCAAAAACATGTGTAGGTACAAGTTACAGGTGTTAAGGTTAAAATTATCCTTATACTAACTACCTTAACTAAGGCATGCAAACAGTTTACAAATATATTTAACAAATTCAATCAAATCAATACAAGTTAACATGTCAAGATGAAATTCAGAAAAAAAAATAACAAAATTGAAGTAGGCAATACAACACAAAATGTCAAGTTTAATAAAATGGGATTATAAATTAGTCAAGTTTGAGTCAACACATTTAAATTAAAAATAAAAGTTTTAGTAAAAGTCAGGAGTACAGAGATGTCATATTATCATAGCACAGCATCATGCTGATTGGAAGTCTTCTTGTCTAAGTTCTGTTCTGTTTTGAGCTCTTTAAATCTATTGTGTTTTATCATCTTGTTCTACTCGAGTTTATTATCTTTTTTTATGCACGTGTTTGTGTGACAAATAAACTTATTTTTCTTTCTTTTCAAAATTGAATAACATGAAAAATATTAAAGATAGACCCCCCCCCCCCCCCCTTTTAAAGTCACGGCCACATGCTCATGGCCGGCATTGTATATGTATATTCTAGAATACCTCAATTAAAAACTTGAATTCGGTAGCAGTTACAGATTGACCAATTAACCTGATCAAAGTTGGTTTGATGACCACCACCTATTATCATGTTGACGCAGCGTTGTCCTTAGGAAGATAAGTTGATAAATGAAATGACCCACATGCAATTTGCACGGCAACACTTTTCAAACTGGAACGTAGCATAAACTGATACCAGCCGATGTATTATGTAATAATCTCACCGTGAAAACTGAGAGCGCTAACACACTGGGACGCCATGGTGACGTCGCTGGCTACTTAGCGATGGCTACCTCTGGCTACGTAGCCATAGCTACTTCTGGCTACCTACCGTCACCATTTGGCTACGGTAGGTAGCCAAATGAGGTTGCGGTAAGTAGCCAGTAACATGTGGGCGTCCGTCCTGGCGATCAGTTGGCCACTGAGTGAGGGAGGCGTAACTTAATTGTATACAAAATACTGGTGACATGGCTACGCGTCGCCGGAGTATCCAGTCTCCACGTAGGGGCCGGTCGGTCGTGGCTGCGCTTCCAAATTGGCGATGTCGCCAGATTGTAGCCAGTTGAGTTAACTGTCATACATTTCAAAACGAATTGTTTGGATATGTAGCCGGCGACGTCACCGTGGCACCCCAGTGTGTGGTTTAGTAGATATTTCTTAGGTGAAGTGAGTTGTCAACAGTGTCAATCCTTGAGACCAGCCGGTCTATTCTGTAAAAATCTCACCGTGTAAACTTAGGTGAAGTGAGCTGTCATACCACCTGATGGAAGAGATTGACACTATTGACAGCTCACTTCACCTCACTCTTCACGGTGAGAATTTTTACAGAATCGATCGACAGGTTGAATGACAGCTCATTTCAAGCTCACATCACCTAAGTTTCCACGGTGAGATTTTTTCAGAATGGATCGGCTGATATAGAAAAATTATATTTATTGAATATTTACAACCAATAAAGATATTCACATATTTACTATTGATACCACATAACAGTCACATCACACACGTGTACACTAGTAACTAGGGTAAAATCCCCATTCGTTGTCCAAAACCCGATTGACCGTCAAAACCGTTTGCCGTGAGGACAGCTCTCCCTTTATGGCACATTAGCGACAAAGAAGGACTATTATGTCGGCTGGATCCGCGTAACGACTCTCATAGTTCACGCTCAATCGTTGGATTAAGCCGCAATTTGTATCAGTCGGGAACTGTCGCATTTACCCTATTTAACAGATGAGGAAGCGGATGAAAAATTCCATTGTTAACATAACATTCAATCTCTTTTCGTGTGCCCTTTTATATGTCTTGAAGGCGAAAAGTTGTTTCCTTTTAGTTTGAGCTAAATCCTTATGTAGCCTCGATTTATACAGTTCACAACGGTCAGTTAGAGGGGCTCGTGGCTAAATAATAATAGCCGCACGAGTCGAACGAAGGTTAAGCTACTTTTGCCGCGGTCGTTTCATGGATGAATAACCATCCATTACATATCAAGACTCCTCCGTGCTTCGGAAAGCACGTAAAGCCGTTGGTCCCGGCTGTCGTTCGTAGATCTTTGACAGTCGCTATGGGTAATCAGAAGCCCAAATGTCTGACAACCAGTCTTACCAAGGGGATCGTGTTACCCAGTAACTGTGTTGTGAAGGTCAGATAAGCAGTCGCTCCATGTAAAATACTGGTATTCAGGTGCATCCGGATTGACCGAAAGCCGACTCCAACTACACTGACGAGTAATATAAAAAGCCACTTGTAACGTGCCAAAGAAATCTAAATATCTCCTAAACCATACAAGTTAGCTACATGAAGTAAAAAAAAATTCTTGAAACAGTTTTATATGTGTTTTTTATGCGCTATTAAATACACTTGAATGTTGCTTTTAACTTCAAGAAGCTATGTTGCGTAACTTCAGAAATATTTCATGATAAGTTAGTGGCTTTTTTATATTGCTCGTTAGAGTATGTTGGGAAAAAGCAGGGCAGATTTTGGTTAGTACAGACAACAAATGAGACATCTAAGAGCCAGTTACTCGAACGAAAATGATCTCAAAATTCATGTGACAAATTGTCAAGCGCGCGTACACACATAAAAAGTACAGTCACGAGCGTAAATACCTTACAATTTCGAAAAATTCAAAATCTTTTTTCTCATTGCAACCGAAGTAAGAACTATTTCATAATAGAATGGTATCTTTCTATACTTTAGGAATAAATTACTTTTTAATCTTGCGTCAGTGTAATGCAATGTTTGTATGTGTGTGGCTTTTGGTTACTTTGTGTGTGTGTATTTTATGCCATTTTGTTGTAATGTGCGTTTTGTTTGTGCAGAATAAACAAATTTTCTTTCGTTTTCTTTTTAACTGACTGTTCTGTTACACGTGGAATCTGTCAACAAAACTAGACAAATAAAACAGACATAATCACATAAATAATCCTCTTATGATTGTCACCGTTTCGAAGAACTTATTGTTCTAGGTCTCAAATCGGATATAGAATCACGTCGGTTTCAGGCTTACTGAGGTTCAAAAAATCTGTGTTTGGTTTCGTTCAGAAAATATCTCAGTCCCATTTACACAATGCAAGTTTCTCGCTTGTGTTATATAAAATTTAACGACAAACTTTTTATTGCTGCTCCAACTTATACGTGGTATGCCACGAAAAATTAAATCGCATCGTGTAACTCAGGCTTTTGGAATTTTTAGGGGTGCCACGAAGCGAGTTTATCTAAGCTAGAAGTTTCAAATGTTAAAACAGTCCTCCAGACTGAATTTCGGCCATGGCGACCAATCTCAGCGCAGATCAGCCTTCGACGCGGGAGATATTATAGTGCACAAGATCAGTGTATGCGCAGACACAGGTGCATCCTCTCTTCCCTCACTCTCATAGTTCGATGGGACGGTAATCCGACACGACCAGAGAGATATCATACGCAGTGACAACGGCTTAACGTGCTTTCTGAGGCACGGGAGTGTCACACTAACAACTTTCAAACTCCGGGCTGTTACTACGAAATTCCTAATAAAATGTTGTATATTTTAAAGGAATCTTTAAAAAAAACCATTTTCGTAAGTTATGATTCGGACAAACTGTGCAGTTACGAGTACGTAGGTCCAATTTTGAGAGAGAGGTCAATCTTGGCTGGGCAGCGTTAGGGGTTCTACGAAATATCTTCTCGTCCCACATACCGCAGTGTCTCAAGACGAAAGTCTTTGACCAGTGCCTGTTGCCAGTGATGACCTATGGCACTGAAACGTGGTCGCTCACAATGGGCCATAATGGGAGGCTAAAAGTCACCCAACAGGCAATGGAGAAGGCTATGGCTGGAGTTTCCCTACGTGATCGAATCAGAAATGAAGAGATCCGCAGGCGAACCAAGGTAACCGACATAGCCCGAAGAATTGCCAAATTTATGTGGCAATGGGTAGAGCATATTGCTTGCAGAACAGATGGCCGATGGGGCCGAAAGGTTCTGGAGTGGCGACCGCGTACCGGAAGACGTAGCGTTGGAAGGCCTCCCACAAGGTGGACCGATGACCTTGTGAAGGACGCAGGAATCCGCTGGATGCGAGAAGCACAGAACCAGTCGAAGTGGCGAGTGCTTGGGGGAGGCCTATGTCCAGTAGTGGACGTCATTCGGCTGAAATTATGATAATGATGATGAAGTTATGATTTTATGTTTGTCTAGGTTATGGTTTCAACAGGTATTGTAACAAAGAAGAATAAAAAAATAAGCTCAATACAAACAAACAAACAATGAAAAATACTAATAAAAAAAACCCGACAATTTCCTTTCTTATTTATACCCAAAAAACTTTCCTTTTAATACATTTTATTACGAAACTTCCCGCTTTATTTTAACATGCATTCGCGAACTCAGGGCCATTTCGCGAGAGGCCGTGGCCTAGCTATGCAGGCCCGTTTATTCAATCGTACAAAAAGTACTAATGGGTGGTTTATTCAACTGTTTACACAAAACTTATTCGCATCACCGCACTCTCTGGATTAGGGTGAAAGTAGCCGTCAAATTAGCGAGATGAGGCCTATAGGGATGGGCTTAAGACAAGTGGAAGTTTATTTATAAACTTTATTGAGGTTACCTTTGTGTACCGTTCTAAAAATACACTTACTTTTATCGTATTTAGGGTGGAACTTCTATTTGGACAATGAGGAGTGAAATACAAACGTTAATTCAAAAGCATTACGTTTTTCTGCGCAACGTAACTTGCGTACTTTTCACTTTGAAATCATGTATGTGTTACTTATATACATTGGGGGAGTAGTTTTTTTTTAAGGTATGATTTTATATAAAGAGGGTAACCTCTTTGCCTATTCAAAGACAATCGTATTAAGGAGTAAACTCCAGTCGGATCGTCGGAGCTGACACACACACACTTTTTAATCTACTTATTATGTTACGAAGTTTTTAGTCAGGGGTAAAGGAAATGAAGTCATTCACACGCTCGTTAAAATTAACATATCCTGGATCACATGTTTTTCCCTTGAAAGTGTCGACTAAGCCTCGATTAGCATTACTAACGTAACCTAACCATACTACAGCAAAAGCAAAAGTGGGTGTTATGGCTCGTGTCCACTAGCCTCGCCTAGTCGAGGCAAACTGAAAAGAGTTGCGATGATAGAACGTTTTGATTCGATTTTGCTGAGATGGACCCACAAGGAATAATGCGACTCGACTCGGCTGTCTTCGATTCGACGCGTTCCGTCTGTAGTGGGAATAAATGCAACTCGACTCGGCTCTCTACGATTCGACGCGTTTCGTCTGTAGTGGGAATAAATGCGACTCGACTCGGCTCTCTTCGATTCGACGCGTTTCGTCTGTAGTCGACGCCAGGCTTTACACGGACTAGTATTGTTTTGAATGACCCGTCACACATGCTATCGCATACTAGAAGTAGTTGTGCGCTCAACAATTTTCATGAATATATTTATGTAAGTAGTTTCCAGTGCATGGACAATCGCCGGTCCATATGAAGTTTGTTAGGAGTTCGATAATTTTTCGGTATAGCTCGAAACAAAACACACGACACCATTGTTCAAGCTTGCTTTGTTGTAAATACACACTATAACTACTTACTAAGGAAAATCCATCTGATTGTTGAATTGGTTAGGATTCAAACTCAAGTAGTTTGAAGTTCTGCCCATAGCTTTGGGATATTGTCGTAGCGAATCAAGGCGAGGCGAACATGTTTACTCAAGGCCTTAGTCTAGCCCTGTTTGTTGATTCCGTACAGTTCTGTGCTATTGTGTGGACCTGGCTTTCGTGTGAGACCTGCTGTTGTAATTTTGATACAATGGATTTTAATTGTACGTAGATTTCTATGACATTACCTTCATAGGTAATGTCATAGAAATCTACGTACAACAATCATTTATTGTGTAAACTGTAAGTAACAAACGATGTAGTTCCATGTTTAGTGTTTATTTCAATGACTGACACACTCTTTTTAGTACCTCCTCTAGTAGGTGAGGAACAAGGTGTAAAGTTCACTCATCCTCTATAGAAAAAGGAGAATCGTCCGACCAGGTGGGTGTTGTCTGGTGGGCAACTGCCTGGCGATCGATGTCGGGAAGTTATATATATAATGATCGCGCGGTAAACGCTGCTTGCGCGATGCAGGGTTTATGTGACGTCAGGTCTTTGATGCGTAGTTCGCATATGGCGTTGTAGATGCCGCCACAGTACAAAGCACCCCCTTTGGTCTCGTGGTCGTAAGCGCGACTGCTGAGCATAGAGTTCTGGGTTCGATTCCCGGGTCAGCACCCTCGTGTCTGGTGGTCTCGTGGTCAGTGCCTCGGAAAGCACGTTAAGCCGTTGGCCCTGCGCCTGATTTCTCTCCGGTCGTGTCGGATTGCCGTCCCATCGGACTATGAGAGTGAGGGAAGAGAGAGTGCACTTGTGTCTGCGCACACACTTGTGCACTATAATATCTCCCGCGCCGAAGGCTGGTCTCCGCTGAGATTGGTTGCCGTGGCCGAAATTCGGTCTCGAGGTCTATCATTATTATTAGAACAAAGCATAACTTGAATAAAAGTGAAAGCCAGGTAATTAAAGAAACGATCTTTGAGCAAATATGCTTTTCGAGATTTTTATCATGAAGGTGAGGTGTAGTCGCCGTTTTTATACTGAAGTTTTCAAAATCTATACTCAAATTAAAGTGTATGGTTGGAATGCCAATATAACAGCTTTCTACTATGAAAATGAAAATATATATGGTACTTTTTAAAATACAATAGACGACGTATATTTAGTAACCTAATCTGCGTAACTGTTCTTAAAGAGTTATAAGGAACCCTGTAAGATATCGACACGTGTTTCACCTCTCATAATAATTAATTGTTTTGGATTTTGGATTTCTTTTATAATGGATTTCCGCAAAGTCACGCCTGAATCAATTAACTATGGTACTTTAAAAAAAAAATGTGTGTCTGTCTGTTTGTTCCGTTTAATCTCCGAAACGGCTGGACCGATTAAGACGGGACTTTCACTGGCAGATAGCTGATGATATCAGGCTAACTTAGACTACTATTATTTTCGAAAAAAAAATTAGGGTACACGCGGGCGAAGCCGCAGGCAGTAGCTAGTAAAAAAAAAATATTAATCCTAAGATACTGTTATTAAAATGAATGTAGATAGCCTTTAAGTAGGGTCACCAAATTCAAGTACCTGGGGAACTGGGTCACCGAGGATCTGTCAGATGATCTAGATATTGAATGGGAACGTAGGGAATTGGTAGTGAGATGCAATATGCGGGCTCGCAGGTTTGCACGGTGTACAAAAGAAATCAAAATTGCTCTTTTTAAGGCACACTGCCAGACATTTTTGGGCACGCCACAATTGTGGCGATAAGTCCCCTCTTTGAGGAGTGGCTAGAGAGGCGCCACGGCGTCCTCACCTTCCGCCTGACGCAGGTCCTCACCGGACATGGTTGTTTCGGGAGGTTCCTGTTCAGGATTAAACGGGAGGAAACGCCCGGGTGTCACCACTGTGTGGATCGCCCGGAGGACACGGTGCAGCATACGGTGGAGGTCTGCCCAGCTTGGGCGGAGCACCGCCGTGTCCTCACGGAGGCGATCGGCGGCGGCGATCTCTCGCGTCCGGCCCTGGTTCAGGCCATGGTCCGGAGCGAGAGTGCATGGGAGGCCGTCACCTCCTTCTGCGAAGCAGTAATGCTCGCGAAGGAGGAGGCGGAGCGCGCGAGGGAGAGGCAAAATGCGCGCCCTCGCGCCCCTAGTCGCCGCAGGAGACGCCCCGGGCGTCGGGAGTCGCGAGCCGACTTCCGGCCACCGTAGGCGCGGGCTTGCGGACGGTGAGCAATGGGTAGCTCGCCGTCCGATAGGGACCAGGCCCGGGTCGACGGCGCGTTGTGTTCCACGCGCGCCTCAAAGAGATGTCAGCACCAACTGACGGGGTCCGGAAGGGCCAATGCCTGCCGGGGTTGCGGGCTTGTCTGAAAGGGATATCGCGACCTCGGCACACAGGCAACGGAAGGAACACGGGTGGGTTTTAGTTAGTTAAAGTCTGACACGCCCTCCCGCTCCACCCAGAGCGGGAGAAGTTTTTTGATAATTTCCCACCCTCAAAAAAAAAAAAAAAACTGCCACACATTTTATACCTGCAGCCTGCAGTCCGTTATACGCGTAGATCTTTCAATGCCCTACGGGTCCTGTACAACAATGGTTTTAGGATGCTGTTGGGGTTGTCTCGCTTTTGCAGTGCATCAGGTATGTTTGCTAAGGCCAGTACGGACTGCTTCAGGGCAATAGTAAGGAAAAGAGTGGCCTCCCTGATGCGCCGTGTGCGGGGCAGCTCCAACAGCCTTCTGGATACCATATTGGGAAGGGTTGATTGCCCGGTTGTGAGGCACTGGAACACCGGTCACGGATCTAGAGGTGCCCTTTATAATACAAAATAAGGGAATTGTAAATAATAAACATATAAATAATTAATAATTACTAACTTAGTTATAAGTACTTTCTACTAACAATGTATGGAATGTTTTTTATTCTGAAATAAATGATTAATAATAATAATAATAGTCAGAGTTCCTTTTTACTCGAATATAAGGCGAATCTCCCAACACTAGTCGCGGGTACCCCACCCCACTTTCCATTCGTTGATTAAAACTTTGCATTTATTTCAATTAGCATGAAAGGAGTAACCAAAAATTGGGCTCATTCGTTTAATTAATACTCGGACGCGGGCTGGAGCGAGTGCACGGTAGAGTAAGTCAAGTTTGAAAAGGAATGACGGAATGTTCTATTTTCTGACGAGCACGTTGGGCTCGAAATAGAAAAGAAACATTTAAGTAATAAAACTTGATTGAATCTATTTAGATTCATATTAAAATGGATTGGTGGGAAAAGATTAGATAAGTTGAGGGTTTAGCAAGTTTTCAGCGATTAGATTTAATTAATTGAATACTTTTTTCGAATAACGCAAAAACTACATTCAAACAGAGACCTACATAGTAGTTCACAGAAATCTTCATCAATATGGTTTTGGAAAAATCTAAAAGAAAGTAAATCATTAAGGGCTGATGACGATAATAATTAACGTATTATGCGTCGAATCATCGGTTCATGGTAAATGGCAAAATAGGATACTATCATCTCGGTTTATAGTTCTGTAACTTGCAAATTTAAGTTGCTTGCTTAATTTGACAGTTGATATGGCTATAACCCGGACAATTTATTTAGGGTACAGTTAAAGATTCTTTTTTTTAGACACAATTGAAAAATTTACTTAACAATTAATTTCTTTGACTGCAGCTACAAAAAAATTATGACACATTTTTGTCATTAAATATATGCAGCTAAGAACTTGGCTGTCACTCTACGCCCTCGTTTCAGTGAGTTATATTTTTTCAGCTCAAGCGGAAAGATGTTAAATTATTATAATACCCAACATCTCAGGTGTGAATTTTGTTTATGAATTCCTGTGTTTTTACTGGAGGGTGTTTCTTTGTTTTTTGGATTAAACTCGCCTTTTTATAATTAATGTGATGATGAATAAGTTTAGGAGAAAGGCTGTGAAAAGGGTTATTTTAGGTTTTTAATATAATTCAAAGTTGCTGGGAAATGGGTTTAATTTTTGTGTGAAATTTTGCTTTTTACGATAGTGTTCCATATAGCGCTTGCAAAGAGCATGAAACGGTACAGGGATTCTGGAAGTATTTAAGGTTTTAAGTTATAACAAAAAAAATACGTGTGGCACTCGAGGACTGCCGCGGTAAAGCTATTGCATAGCATATATTCAAAAATAAGAAGATAATATTGTTGATTTAAAATATTTTTTTAAAAAAATACCCCTATACCCCCCCCCTAAATCGCAGAATTTACACAACCGTCAATGACGTCTGCCCTCACGCGTCTGCCCGCGTTCGGGTCGCGCACTCGGCGATCGCGCGTCATTGCCTATCCCGCCCCTCCACCCTCGTTCTGCGCGCCCGCCGTCGACTCATCGCAGGTCATTCTTATCGTTCTAACTTTTAAAATATTAGTCCAAATTACTTAGTGTAAAAGACAAATTTTATCTACATTAAATACCAAAAGCGATGAAGGTATTTATTTTGATACGAATTAACTAAATACTCTAAAATATGCAACTTAAAAAAAGTATTCAATTTAAATGTATTTATAGCTCACTATTTTGGCTATAATGGCTTCCACATAAAAGGTAGATATATGCTGTCGCGGACTTTTATTTAGAACTCTTTAAGACAAACAACCCCACAATACATTCTTTTCATGTAACTCCAGCGGTTTAGGCAGCGCACGCAAAGATAGATCTCAGAGGGCAGGATTTTTTCCGACTTACTGGATACTTATCGTTATATTATGGCTAAATCACATAAAATCTTTATAAATTGTAGCCTATGTGTTATTCTGATATATAAGCCACATTACTGTAAAGTTTCATTAAAATCCGTTCGGTAGTTTTTGCGTGAAAGAGTAACAAACATCCATCCATCCATCCTCACAAACTTTCGCGTCAGGTTTTTTTTTCGTTACGGAATTTCTACATTCGGTCGCCGCGCTCAGAGTCTCCGATAAAAGCTATGCAATAGCTTAAAAAATTACGTTAAACTTCAATCTCTCAATAAATAGCAAGTTTAAAAAAAAAATTAAATAAATCTAGCTAATCAAATCTTCTCGAAAGACATAATACCTAGATGTAATTTAATGGGATATGGTTAATATAATGTGGGACATTACAATGGGATAATTTGGATGACTATCACTGGCTTAATGACGTCATAACTTGATGTTGGCATTACAGTAAAGGAATTAGTATTGCGGATGATGTAAGCTTATCCACACATAACATGTTGGTATACATTATATTTTGTATTTAAATCTCAGTGTGGTAATTACATGCTTCAATGCTTGCTAACTTGATATTTATTGACATAATTATATAGATACATAGAACAGTGTTTATTTTACACCTTACATACATATTTTCGGGTACTCGGCGAGCTACCCATCGCTCACCGTCCGCAAGCCCGCGCCTACGGTGGCCGAAAATCGGCTTGCGACTCCCAATACGATTACCCCTGATGACAATAACATGTGCCACAAATTAGCCGTCCTAATTAATGCAATTTGTTTATTTCAACGTGTGTTACCTTTCACCAATCTGTAACCCGACAAAAGAGTTGTATCGGTGTTTCTTACTATTAAAATTCTGTAAATACAATATTAGTTACGGTTGCGAATTATATTTTAGTCAATACTGATACTGAGGAGCTCGTGGCTCAGTAAGTGACAGCCGCACGGGTCGATCGATCAGGTTAAGCTACGCTTGCCGGGATTGGTCCATGGATGTGTGACCATCTTTACATATTGAGATTCCTCCGTGTTTCGGAAAGCACGTTAAGCTCCCGGCTGTCATTCTTGGATCTTTGACAGTCGTTACGGGGTAGTCAGAAGCCCGAAAGTCTGACAACCAGTCTTACCAAGCGGTATCGTATTACCCAGTTACTGGGTTGTGGAGGTCAGATAGGCAGTCACTCCATGTAAAATATAGGTATTCAGCTGCATCCGGTTAGACTGGAAGCCGATCCCAGCATAGTTGAGAAAAGGCTGTAGGCAGATTGATTTTGATAACCTAATAGAGACCTGAAAATTGCAAGAAACTTAAGAAAATTTTATTTTCAAGGGCTGCCGTGGTCCTAGATCGCGTGCGCGTAAACGTGTGCCGGGGAACTAGTACTAGCTTTTGTCGTAATTTAAACCCTTACTACTACCGTACTAGTTCCTATACAGTGAAAGCATGGGGATTCAAAGGGTTTAGATGACTACGTAGCTAGTTCCCGGAAGCAAACGGATTGATGGCAACCGGACTGATGGCGAAGGACATCGATTTTGTTACCTCTACTAAGTGACGTTGAGGGATTAAACCTGTGTTTACTCGTCGGGCCTAACGTTCAATATAAAATAAAGCACAGAAGTACAATAAGGGTTTAAATGTCGAAATTTGTAGTCCTGTTCTGAGAAAGACTCCGAAATTTTCAAAAAAGTCCAGGCTTTTTATTTTTTTAAATAAAATTATTTTACTTTCTTTTTTCAGCTCTTATTTTTTTTCTATCGCTACGTTGTAAACGACAAGTGCAGATGCTCCTGTTGTTGTTTTTTAATTTAGTTTTTATTTTTATTATTAGGTACTTACTGTTTGTATTTCCTGTGCGTGTCCCAAATAAAACATTTTTCTTTCTTTCTTTCTTTATAAATGATAAGGCTGGAAAGGTCCGGATAACAAGTCAAAAAGTCGGACATGTCCGGACCAAACCGGACGTATGATAGCCCCAAGGTGCAATGTACGGTGATTACTACTTAAATATCGACCATAAATGACTACGATTTTTTAAGAGCTGTGTTATTGTTAGATTGTGATAGGAGTTCCGTCCTTCACTTTGTATTCATGGTATCGAAAAATTAGCACCCTAATTACGCAATTAGGGTGCTAATTTTTCGATACCATGAATAGTACACACTTTCAAACTGAATGATTTTAAAGGTATTGCTCTTGGCTTCCAAATTTGTCTGCTCAACAACGTAAATAACGCAATGAATGTTGATGAACTGTCAAAATTAAAGCCATTGCTGCACTGTAAGTGTGGGACGCAATGACCCCGCTGGCGATAATTTTCCTCTATTTTTCACCCAGTCTCAATACATTGGGCATACTGAATAGGTACCCAAAAAAAAATCCCTGTAGTGTACGACAGGCCGCACTTCAGTGGTAACATAAACTGGCCTCTTATTCTGCTGTACTACGCTAGGTCAACTCAAAGTCATTGTTACCACTAACATGCGGCCTAATGTAATAGTCCTTCATACATCTTCATCATATAGGAAGGGTTTGTATGTCCTGCACGTGTAGCGTGAACACCGTAGAAACGGGATTCGTCGACGGAAGAATAGACAGAATGACGGATAAACAATCACAATCTGTAATTTTTTCTATTCTTCCGTCGACAAAATCCGTTTCTACGGTGGTCAAGCTACGCGTGCTGAAAACAATCTACCTAAGAAAAAACGTAGACGTTCTCCAAGGTGTGATTTAGAGTTAAGCTTCTGTACTATGTGTGTTCCTGTAGGCTCGTTTTACTTTGCAAGTAGAACCGAGTTTCAGTCCAGAGTGTCAGTACTAGAGCCCGAGCCTTTGAGATATCGGTGTACCGGATACAGCAAAACGGATACCATTGGAACGTGTCTTTACGGATTCGTGGATCTAATAAATACACAGCTTTGATCATACTGGGTCACAACGCGTGGTACATGTTGCGCCATGTATCTGAGGCTCAAGTGCCACATAAGTCGATGAAACGCCAGAAGCATCATTATTGGTTTGGATTGGATTGGAAGTCGTGATGGCCCAGTGGTCAAGGCGCCTCTCATACAACCTCGTGTAAATTCATATAATGTACTTTCTAAGTTTATTTGATATCACTTACATTGCTGAATGAACAACGTTGTGAGATCATCTGGACTCATAAATTGTATTTGATATCATTTACATTGCTGAAGGAACAACGTTGTGAGAACATCTGGACTTATAAATTGTATTTGATATCATTTACATTGCTGAAGGAACAACGTTGTGAGAACATCTGGACTTATAAATTGTATAAGTCGGAAGTCGCCAGTCCACCTTGAGCAAGCGTGATGATCACTGTCTTCTCTCTGTGAGAAGAGGTCTTTGCCCTACAGTTTCACAGTAAGAGGCTAGTATTATTAATATTTAATCTGAACGAAAGATGCTATAATTTAGTTGCCCCATCATTCGATCATTACTGTTAAGTTTGCTCACGTGTTTGTTAGCTGTTGCCCGTAACTTCGTCTACGATCCAAGATGAAAAGTAGCCTATGTTCTTTTCCAGATCATGGTCTACTCGCTGGGGTCGCGGGAAAGTCCGAAAGGGATACCGTGGCCCCTGGAAATGTACAGGCAAGTGAAGGAACACGGGTGGGTTTTAGAAATAAGTTCATGGTCTACCCGTGTGCCAAATTTCATCCAAATCCATTCTGCCGTTTTAGTGTGAAAGTGTAACAAACAAACAAACTCACTTTCGCATTTATAATATTAGTTAGGATAGTCCGGCCGTCGAGAGAATGCGTTCTTCACACACGTCAGTTGGACAATTTCTAGTTGTAATAAGGATCAATTTCGCAAAACACATATTTTGTACGAGACTGACAGGTGTCAAAACGCATTCTCTCGACGGCCGGACTGTACCATGGGAATAACAATAGGTAATTTTATTTATTGGATGTATGTCGTCATTCGAAGGAAATGACAATAACAAACCGCTTAACTTGTCTACCACGTCGTAGATACGTAAATTGGTGTTTCTGCTAATCATATACACACACTTACTTGGCGCATTTGGGCACATTAGACGATTACCCGCGGTTAGCCTGTATATTGCGGATTTGGTTGTACTTTAGTCTAAAAGCTTAAAAAATCAATTTAAAAAAATCATAGTACCTATATAGATATTCTGGCAAATACCATGTTATGTTAATTGAAATAATAACCGCTAATCAAATCAATCCACAACAAAATTAATTAAGACTTGATCTGACTCTGAAACGACAGGTGGCTGTCATACAAATTATAATAATTACTCATTTTATAACTCGATAAACAACACGAAAATTTCATAAAGCATTCTCACGTTCCATCGAGAAACTTAAAATCAACCCTATCGATTCAACTTTAAAACAAGTCGAATTTTTCACTCGAAACTTCCACCATTCACAATTGGCAAAGTTCTACATTTGAAACTGAAGCAACGTTTCTTTTTACGAACAACTAGATAATAAAACATTTATAGGCTTAATAAAAAAAAGTTAAATAAAAAAGAACAACAGAAGTCTCCTGTGTTAACTCTTTTGAGGGTTTTTCCTTTTGGATCTCGTTGACTTAACTACGGTTGTTTTGATATGGACTTAAAGAAGGGTTAAGTTGACCTTTGTAACTTAGGTTACATCAGTCATAGTGTGTATTGATCCTCATCGTATGTACGAAGGCTTTATCGTTTTTCGATATATGAAACAAATGCTTATAAGGCAGCGCGCACATGAATATAAACTTATCGTAATAGGGATGATGCCTGGGTAAAAAAAAAAAAATCTAATTAGTCCGTCAGTCAGATAATAAGAAAATATTAGACACGTATTTTTTGCTTTATCATATTAATAAAACATGACTTAGATAAAAATGCATTTTAAGTTGGGGCGTGAGGGTCGCTAGATCACTAGTATGTATAAAATCTACATACTCGTGACGTCATGGCACATTTTACCTCAACGGAAAAAAAAATACGTATCCAATTTTTTTTATAATCTCAAAGACAGACTAAAAAAAATTGTAGTCATCATCCCTATTGTAAAATCCTAACTTAATATTATAAATGCAAAAGTGAGTTTATTTTTTTGTTACGCTTTCGCGCTAAAACGACTGAACGGATTTGAATGAAATTTTGCACATTTATTTATTTATATAACAATTGCTTGCTGCACTTACAGTAAACATCAAAGCGCGCAGCAAGCCAACAACAACATTTAGCTAAAAAACTTCATGCACACATTTAACATAAATTTACTGCTATACATAAATATGTCAACATCGGGCACACACACCGGGTTTTCGGGTAGACCATGACCACCTGGAGGGTACGACATAGGATACAGTTTATCCCGATATTCTTATAGAATCGAGACTTATGCGGGTAAACAAAGACATGTATGCTCTGTATTTAACTTTTGTACCATCTTCTATAACATGTTTTTATGCAAATAAATTTTATTCTTATTCTTATTCTTCTTATTCTAAAACTGCGGGGCGCAGCAAGTATTATCAATGTGAAAGTAAGTTTCTTCGTTTGTTACGCTTTCAGGCTAAAACGGCTGAATGGATTTAAATGAAATTTGGCACACAGATAGACCATGATCTGGGTAAGGAAATAAGCTACTTTTCATCCTGGATCGTAGACGAATTTGTGAGCAACAGTTAGTACTAAATAAAACATCATCATCATTTGCCTAACCTTTACTTAACTATTTCGTGGTTGGGTTCCAGGCTAACCGGATGCAGCTGAATACCAGTAATTAACTTGGAATGATTAACCTCCACAACCCAGTTACTGGGTAATACTTGGTGAGACTGGTAGACTGTAACGACTGTCAAAAATCTACAAGTAAAAGCCTGGACCAACCGCTAAATAATTTGATATTTCAGATGAGACTCCTTCAGCAGCAAGCAAGATACTCTACTTCATTATTTTAATATATTTTTTCATTCGTTTACGTAGTTCCTTTTAGTTTATCACCCTTGTGGACTGTGTACCAGGGCTAGGTGAAGCCAATACCACAATTTCCTTATGAAATTAATTAGATATAGTTCGTTAACCTCACGTCGACATTCACCAGAGTAATTATATTATAAACTAGCGACCCGCTCCTACTTCGTACGGTTTTCACGAATTGACAAAACATCGAGATTTTTTAGTTTTACGTAGTTTTTACAGTAACGTATTCTACACATAAACCTTCCGGAATAAATTCTCTAAACGATGGTGAAAACCTCATCAAAATCTGATGCGTGGTTTAGAAGACGCGGACATACAGACAAACACGAAAAGAGACTTTAATTTATAATATGTATAGAAAAAAATTCAGCACACCGAATTATGACTATATTTGTATTCTTCATACCGCTGGTGGAGAGTAGAAATTTTAAAGGTTAAAGTGTTTTTTAAAATGTTTTGAGAGTAAAATAAAGCTAACAAATTGTTCCCTAACTAATTTGTTTGTAATTTTACTAATACAATTTTACATTTTAGGACCTAAATGAGAAATACATAAACATTTTTTTCTTTTTAGGACCTAACAGCTTCTATTTGAATAAACGCTGAATAATGTAAAGTAAGTATTTTGGTGATTAGGCGTTTAATATGCATAGTGGCCAGATCTCTTGCTTTAAATTGCATAAAGTGCAGCTGTTCCCTTATCAGCTGGTAGCAGTGTGAAAGTGGCTTTATACTGGCCATTTAAAAAGTAATTATAGTTGTGTGTACAGTGCTTAAGACGAGAGTAGTAGAGTTTTTAACAAATAAACGGTGCTATTAGTAAAAGCACTATTCTTAAGTGTGTGCGCTTTAAAAGTCTGGTAAGTTTTCTTAACAATAAATAGAATGCTACAAAGTTTGTGCGTGGAGCAATAAAAGTGTTGGACCAATAAGGTATAACTCGTAAGTTGTTTTTGATGAATCATGTGAACTAAGATTTCTAAAAGGTATCATTTGATATTGAAACAGACTCGCCAACTTACGATCGGTTGAATATCTCCGAAGGTGTGCCTTTGACGTTACATAGGGTAGGAGTTATCGGTGCGTAGGAACATGCTGGAGCAACTCTATTTGTTCTGAGGGAGGTTTTAGTGGAAAAAAGTTCTACAGAATCTTTGACGGGGGTCATCCACGAGGATGCCATTTCGAAGGAAAAGGGGTTCATACAAAATCTTCTATGCAAATCGTCACTCACGTAACTCGTAAACTAGTTAGGCATAATATTACCAATACGCGGATAACTAACTATACATTATTTATTTCTTCGATCGCGACCCGTTACAATAGGTAAAAGACGATTTAGACTTTTAAGACATCAGCTTATTCATATGCTGCATTCCAAAAACATAACGGATACCTTAGAAATACTCTTTCATCAAAATACCTTTAACACAATAGTGTGATTTACTTAGTTAAGGGACCAATTCTAGCGTTACAACTTTACATATTATATACCTATAGATGTTCTATGATAGATAATGTATGGCATTATATTATTTATGATCTATTTACTGTTGGAATACCTTATATATGACTTTACGGGTACCTTTAACATGTAAAATATTACATTCCCCGATAAGTTATTGTGACGTTTGTGAGGGTCACAAATGTTTGGTAAGCTAACATTTAGGACCCGTATAATACCTACAGATTGAAATAACATATAAAAAATATTTTGTGTGCAACAGTGCGAAAGTAGGACTGTTTTGATTTATTACTACGAACTTAAATTGTCCTTATATTCAAATCACAACTGTCATTCTTTGGCAGTTGTATGAAATAGCTATAACACGGAAATTTTAATACGATGTCTATTTGCTTAACGATTCATTTCCCGGGCTGTGAGTTTTTTGTCTTTATAAAAAGTTTCTGTCAGTATAAAAAAATGGTCAATTTCATTTTCGCCAAATAATAATATATCTGTTGATATTGTAGAAGAAAGGGAGAAAATACATTTGTTTTGCAATAAATGTGTCATAGAATTGGCCTAAAAGTGTAGGTATGGATTTTGAGGTACGTTATGCCTCAACATCTAATAATTCTAAGCTATCTAGTCTACGACCAAGTTGACAAATCCTCAAACCACAAAACAGATCATCGGATTGCATGCACTCTCTAATTAGAGCACAAGTGTTTACTCTAAACTAAGACCCGAAATCAATCAGTGCATTAATAAACACTCCTTTGATATCGAGTGCTCTTTGACCGTAGACAAACAACTGAACGTTTGCTATAGTATTGTCATAGTAATGGTAGTTTTAGTAATCAGAATAATGTTTGTTGGAAAACCATAGGAGGGGTAGAAGTTGTGAATTGGTAATTCCGGTAATTGGTCGTTCAGAAGAATTAATCCTGAGAATTGGTTATGGATCCTCAGACAGACCTCAGACACCTTTCTCTATTTAAGATTGTGCATTTTATTAACCAGTGCCTGTAATATGATGTTGAGACAAATAAATATTCAGGAAATAATCGGCTATTCTGGGAATAATTGGCCATTCTGGGAATAATTGGCCTTTTCTGAGAATCCTTGCTCATTCTGGACATTTCTTCTGAATCCGTGATACTGGATATACGTACACCGAGTCGTTCTTCAAGAATTGTTAATTCTGAGAATTGGCAATTCTGAAAATAATAAGTTATTCTGGGAATTGGTTTTGAATCCGCGATACTAGCTAGTAGCGTTATATATTATAGCCGTGTCGTTCTCACGACAAATGGGTCGTTACTTACATAGATCTGAGATCAATGAGTGTATTAATAAACGGTCCTTTGATATCAAGTGCTCTTTGACTGAAAGCAAACAGTTCGACGTTTGATATAACATTGACGACGCATTAAGTTATAGTAATCATAATAATGCTTGTTGTAAAATTGATCATCATATTTGTACGCCAAATGGCAAAACATAGAGCGCATATGACAATGTAACACCTGTTTGTAACTACCTATGTTAACAAATAAAGAATCTGAATCTGAATCTGAAAAACCATGTGGAGGTGACGTATCTAGTGGCGCGTTGGTCGTTTAGTAAATTGGTAATTCTGGGAATTTGATCATTCTGGAAATAATCGGTCGTTCAGGGAATAATTATTGGTAATTCTGAAAATTGATTTTGGACCGACGAAACTAGCGTGATATACAGATTGGCAGGGACATTGACGCGAAGCCTGTTACCATGGATTCAGTATGTACATAAGTCTGAACCCCCTGTGGTGAACTTTTCGTCGGTTATTCAAACGTCCCTGACCCACTGTATTATATCCGTGTCGTTGTCACGAAAAATGGGTGTCCTAACGAACTAAGATCTGAAATCAATCAGTGCATAGTTTTTTTTGTTTTGATTGAGAAGGTAATAAGTAAATAAATAGTCAATCTGCCTAGCTTTTTCCCAGCTATATTGGGGTCAGCTTCCAGTCTAACCGGATGCATCTGAATACCAGTACTTTACATGGAGCAACTGCCTATCTGACCTCCACAACCCAGTAACTGGGTAATACGATACCCCTTGGTAAGACTGGTTGTTAGTCTTTCGGGCTTCTGACGACCCGTAACGACTGTCAAAGATCCACGTATGACAGCCGGAACCAACGGCTTAACGTGCTTTCCGAGGCACGGAGGAGTCTCGGTATGTAAAGATGGTCACCCATCCACAGACCAACCCAGGCAAGTGTAGCTTAACCTAATGGATCGATCCGTGCGGCGGTTATAAGTTATCCACGAGCTCTTCCTCTAAATAAAATTATAGTAATGGGCTGTAAAAATCGGCCTGAAAATCTCTAGAGATATCGTAAAATCGTCATGGGAATTGCTAATTCTGGGAATTCACCATTATAATAACAATACACAATACACCAACAACAACTTGTGCATGTACAATATAATAACCCTTTTCGAATGTTGTTGGGACTGCCGAGATGCTGTAGTGCGTCCGTCATGTATATGGAGGCGCAGATTGATGGCTTCCATGCCATCATAAGAAAGAGAGCGGCTTCCATACTCCACCGTATGCGAGCAAGTTCCAACAGCATTCTGAAAGCAATGGCTGACCGGTTAGACGGTCCTTTTGTTAGACACTGTGACGAAGACACTGTGAATTGTGTGACACACAATTTGATATCGTTTTTTTTTTAGTGTTTTACTAACTTACACCCGAATACTGAAACGCCACTCAAAACTTAAGCGTTACTTATGACTCGTTTAAAGCCTTTTGATTGGTTGAAACTAGTTTTAAGTAACGCTTAAGTTTTGAGTGGCTTTTCAGTATTCGGGTGATAGTTCCTAAGTACTTACTAACACAATTATGGATGATTCTGTAATGGATTGTCTGAAATAAAGTTAATATAAATTATGGTAATCCAAGGGAAAGGTATGGTTGGTCATTCTAGAAATTGGTCGTACTGAGAATAGGTAATAACACCAATTAAATAAGACTTTTGTCATTCTGAGTACAAGATGTTTCCAGTCAATACAAAAACAAAAACAACTAACAAAATTACAGGTGCCGTATCATTTCATATTGATTACATGAAGATCCCTGCTAAATGGACCGTGTTCGTTGATGTCATCTCAATATATCGAAAAGAACAGCGAAATATGAATATATTTCTATTCATTTCATATGATTGAATTCTGTACAGTATAGTTTCTCTTTGATTGACATATTGATATTTGGTTAGATATCAAAGATACGGGTAAATGTGTGTCTATCGAAATGGTAATAAATTCAAATATTATTTCATATTACCAGTGCGGTATATCAAGATATTCGTGTACCTTCTTACGTAAGTATTCATAAAAGTCACAGGAAAATTGAGTTTCCTTTCGATAAATATAATTTATTTGATAGTTTAACCAATAAAAAATTAAAGACTATCCAGGTTATTGCTGAGATGTGTGCGTGATGGGAAAAGATAGGACATTCCCATCTTTTCCCATAAATAGTGGAGTTTGTGGGTATTATGGTGTGAGCAAGACAGCAGTATTTTAGTGTGTGTGTCCTTGTAACAAAGTATCAAGGATAAGGGTGTAGGTAAACTGCATGGACGTGTCGTCGCGAGACGACTGATTTCTATGAATTTCTATGAAATATCTTCCGTAGCTACCGACACGTCGTTGGCAGCTACGGGCGAGCGACACGTGTAGCCCGACCGCAGACCAGCAGTGCTATTCTGTAACCATCTCACCGTGAAAACTTAGGTGAAGTGAGCGTGGAGTGAGCTGTCATTCCACAGGGATTGACACTATTGACAGCTCACTTCACCCAAGTTTTCACGGTGAGATGTTTACAGAATCGCATGGCAGTAGTACCGCCAACGCTCGAGCGATAACACGTTTTTCTATCTTCTATCTACCGACTGGAATACGGGCTGCTGCCGCCTGCGGTTGGGTTCGGAATCATGACTGCAGCGACATGACGCCGCGACACGTCGCTTGCAGTTGCCGTCTGCAGTCGTGTGCGAACTGGTGCCTTTATATTTGTAAGTTTGCAGTCAGTATAAGCTAAATGGACTCACTGACACATCAAAAACTTATATAAATGGACCTATTACATTATTTTTGACCAGTTTCTGCCCGTGACTTTGTCCGCGTGAAACTTCTTGTTCCTTCGCATCGCTCGCTTGCGCTGTTACTTCGTTTTCGCTTAGCGTTTTTTCTAACTTTTTTACTTTTGCGCGGCTCCTAAGAGTCATAGCGTGATGATAATCAACCTTGATTATGAAACTATTTAGTTGGATAAGGATTAATATTATATCATGATACGAATATAATCATCTTTCGACTTTATCCGTGTCTTGATTGTCTAATTTGAACAAAAAATGTTATTGTGATTTAACTATAATAGTTAGACATAGCTTCGCGGAAATTGTTGTGTGTTATGAGGGTACTATAAACATGTTGTAGTACATTACTTTATGTATCATCAATAGTTTTCGCAGCGCACGCCAAATAATGACTTTTATAGGCAATTTTTTGATACTTTGGGTTTCATTATTTTAATAAAATACTCCCATGTTACTCACTGATAATGTAGCTTTCTAAAGGTGAAAGAATTTTTTGAATCGGTTAAGTATTTTTTGAGTTTATCCATTACAAACAAACAAATGGACATACAAACATACAAAACATTAAATCGTTTTTCTTTATAATATTAGTTTCGACTTAGGTGATGATATCGTAGTTCCTGTACTAAAATAATGATTCTGGTAAAATAAATTCGTACCTATGACGTCTAATAGATAAGCTACACGAGAAACTTGATTTCGGGCCCTATCAGAATACCAGCGCTGCGCCATTTATTATTAAATGTCCTAGCATTATGCTGACATAGGAGCCTTTTCGCCTCGCACAGGACTTTCTGCTTGTACATACTGTTTTTATTTTTTATTTTGCGTTTCCTGTGCTTGTCTCAATAAATATTTTTTCTTTCTTTCCATTACAAAAAAAAAACATATTAAATATCACCTCGCATTCTCATTCCGTGTCACAAATTCCAACTACAATAATAGTGTGGTATTAATTCAATATAATGGATGTTAATAATACGATTTCCCAATGTAAATTTTTATATAAATGTTATATTTTTCTTCGTTATGGGTTATATTTACCTGAAATAAATGATTTATATTTCTTATATTATTTATATTATAAAGAGAAAAGATTAAAAATTTTGTTTGTAATGAATAAACTCTTTAACTACTAATCAGATTTAAAACAATCTTTCACCAGTAGAATGCTATATTATCGCTGAGTAACATAGGCTATAATTTATAAGGATATCACGCGGGCGAAGCTGCTGGCGGAAATTAATATTAATAAAAGGTTCAAATGACAAGGTACAAAGCAGCATCAACCAACACAAATGTTTCAAAAAAAGGGATTTAACGAACCAGCATCAGTACCAATTGGGATACAAGTTTGTTTTCTATTGTTTGAGCAGCTGGAGGAGAATTAAAGAGACTCTTAATCGCTGTGATTGCACTGAATTGGTTTTGGTTTATTTAAAAGTTTGTGGAATTTTGTATTGTTTTGAATTTATTTGAAGGTTGGTATAGCGACTGAGCGATATGTGATACTAAAAATAGACGAACTGGATTAAAAACCTGTTAATAAAGGTAACTTTAAAAACTTCACAAACAAAAGTTAATAACATTGATACGGGACCATTGCGCGGACTTTCTCTATTAAATAAAAATAAAAATGCGGGGCAGTCTTTGGGGACTGCAGATCGAAGTGAAAACTAAGTAACTTGTGAATTGTATATCTATGTACATATACACAGTATACATATAGCTCATGAGAAGCGTGCGATGACGATGACGCGAGCTTCACGCTTTTCTTCATCCAAAAAGTACACATATATACACGGTATACATATTTTTTATTTTATTTATTTATTTTATATATATATAGCTTTTGGAAAGCGTTCGGTGACTATGACGTGAGTTCCATGATTTTTGATCACCCAAAAAGTGCTCAACGCTCCTAAAGAAGTTTTCACTTCAATAATAACGTTAATTAGCCCAATAATCGCGGAGAAATCGTTGTACATACATGAAAAAAAAAACTTACCGAATACATGACTAACTCCTTTTTTTGAAGTTGGTTCTAAATACAATCTATTCGAGCTTTTTACAAAGATCGAATTAACATTTCCAATATCTATATTTTTTCTGATATAATTAAAACAAGTTTTAGTTAAGTTAGTATATAATTTTGCCATTTATTTATTTTTGCCATTTTTTTTTTGACATTATTGATCGTGATTTTGACATTATAGTTATGATTTTGACATTATTATTATTGATGATGATTTTGACATTATTATTAATAATGATTTTGAGATTATAGTTGTGATTTTGACATTATTATTGATGGTTTTGACATTGCTAGTAATTATGACCAAAATTTGCCCAATATTATTATTATGTACTAACATTAGTGTTAAGATGTGTATGTAACTAACTAACAAATTGGATTGTATGATCTGTAAATAAATAAATTTGATTTTTGATTTTGATTTGCTACTTTTATTCATTAATTAGTTATAAGTTGTTTGTACCCACATGTAAATAGTTTAATATTGATGTATAATAAAAAGTTTTAATAAACGTAGATTACCAATAAAAAAAAAAACTCCTGCAAGTATTTTCATAGCATGTTGTGGCATCCTAACAGATATTATAAAAGCGAAATAGAGTTTGTTTGTGTGTTTATTTGTTTGTTACGCTTACACGCTAAAACGGCTGCACGGATTTTGATGAATTTTGGCACATGGGTAGACCATGACCTGGAAAAAGACATAAAATACCTTTTCCCCGACATTACCACGGAAACGAGACTTATGCGGGTGAAACCGCGGGGCGCAGCTAGTAATCAATAATCATGAAAATTGATCCTTACGTATATCCAAAACAAATTAAAGGAAAGATCTTAATATTTTCAGTAAAAGAGGTGAACAGTAAAAGAGGTGAAAGACACAATTATAGTACTAGAAATAGGGACCAATTAGTTCAACCTGGTTTCAGACTGGCTAAAGTAGACTCATCCTTCATGGGGTACTGTTTAAAATGTTACAATAAAATACCTCCCCAAATACTCCAACTAAATGAAACTAAATTTAAATCTTGTATTAAACGCACACTATGCTGCCAAGCATATTATAAATTGGGGGATTACATCGCTGACAAAAATGCTTGGCTCAGCGCTGGTCCAGCTCCACAAGGGCGCATAAACTAGTTGATTAGCATTGAAAATAATGTTGCGAGCTGCTGAAAATTGCAAAAAAATATCTTTGCATTGTATAAATTCAATCTCTTAGTATTGTATAATTGCATAGCACATGTGTGAGCACTGTGACCATTACCATTTACTGGGTAAGTCTTTCATTGACTTGAATGAGCCCTGGCGGCTGAGAGTATGTCATGCTCACTCAAATGTCTCGCTGGTGGTGGCGTGTGTGTTGGATCATTAAGTTCCCTTCAAAATGGTTGAGCTGAATGGTGCTGATCCATGCGTCATGTTCGTGAACGGGCGCCGTCAGTAGGGACTGGTCATCTCTTAGCTACCATGGCTTATTTTCATGTATTTTAATTTTTGAATTTGTTTATTATCTTTTCATTGCGGACGCTTTTAACGTGCACGTCTTTCTACATTGTTCTCACATGTATAATTTAAACATGAATGATGTAACCATTATTTTGTAAGAATATTTTGATTTAAAAGAGTGTCAGTGGAGTTTCTTGCCCGTTCTTCTCCATAGGTACATACTACGCTTTGGAATGGGCAACTAGCTTCATCTTTCTGACTGACCGACCCCTTGACAATTCAAAAGTGCCTGTAATTGGTTTATTTGAAATAAATGCTTTGAGTTTGAGTTTGAGTTTGAGTTTGAAACATGGCAAATTTTTCCCCTACAATTTCAAAAAATCTACATATAGGTGCTCTATAACCTGAAATATATAATATAAACGACACACCAATGCATTCTTTAAATAATAAAATTTATCAAAGGCAATCTTGAAACTCTGAAATTCTGCTAATACCAATGTTTGAATATTTGTAACTTCTCGGGCCAAGTAGCCCGAAACAATCCCGGAAGCAAATGAACATCTTTGTTAAATCGCGTCTGGCTGCTCATGGTGATTGATTTGAGTTTAAAACACGCTACTTTTGAGTAGCGTCGTGAACGATGGCCTTTAAAACAAGTGATTCAATTTTCGTCGAAAGAATAAATTAATAATTCAGAGTTTATGAACTGATCCTGAACCCACATAATCTGAAAGTTACCTCAAACGTAAAAATTGCTACGCTGCGATGGAATTCAAAATGAAAAGTGTAGCGATCCGGCTACGCTGCTACGGCGTAGCAACTGGAGTTGGCGTAGCAGACGTAGCCAGCCCTCATTCCAGTAGCTGCTAGCTACGATACAGCAACAGTATTTAAATTATTAAAGCGAACTGCTAATTAATTAAAGTTTCCTGAAGATAGATTTCACTGTTCAAAATAAAGTAGAATTTTTGCTCTGAATAAGTTCGCTAATTTGGATAATCACTCAACCGTTTCTAACGAGATTTCTAGGTATCCGTTTTAACTTTCAGTAATCTATTTCAGGAAAGATTTAGAACGGATTATTTCAAGTCAAGATTTGTTTTTGTGCTTTCAATTAAATCTTTGATCAGAAAATGTGTCAGTATTTAAAAGTATTTTTTAATACGGTATCATTTTAGTACGGTAGAAAGTTTTGATATGTTCATTAATGAACCAAAGTGAAAGTGGAAAAATAAAATAAAAAAGTGGAAAGAGGGAATGGAGGCTTTAGCCCTGCAGAGGGATAAAATAGGTATAAAAAAAATCAAAGGAGAAGACTTTGATCTACGTACTCGTAAGCGAGAGTAGGGTCCGTCAATCTAGTGAATCTCAAAGAAACACTAAATTAGAACTAGTTGCGCCCCGCGGTTTTACCCGCATAAGTCTCGATTCTGTAAGAATATCGGGACAAAAAGTATCTTATGTCCTACCCCCGGTCATGGTCTACCCATTCGCCAAATTTCATCCACATCCATTCAGCCGTTTTAGCGTGAAAGTGTAACACACAAACAAACAAATAAAGAAACAAACTCACTTTCGCATTTACATTATACAGAGTGTCAGGGACATCGACGCGAAGGATTCAGTACATGATTCTGAATTCCACAGCGTTTAAATTTTGCGTCAGTTATTTTAAAAAAAATCTGCTGTTTCATAGAAAAGTGCAATACCTACGCGGTCAAAATGTACGGAACAGCTGTTTTTTTTTTAAATAACCGACGTAAAATTTCAACGCAGGGGCGTTCAGAATCATGTACTGAATCCATGGCAACAGGCTTCGCGTCGATGTCCCTGACACCCTGTATAGTTAGGATTACCACTGCTTGCAAATGACATTTTCTCTGAAAATTCAAAGCCCTAGGCTATTCTGCTGCCTGTACATTTAAAAACCAACGTGTCTTCATAACATCACGCCTTGTTTCCCCGAAGGGTGGGGCAGAGGTGTACCTTTAGTTAACCCACATTTCGCCAGTTACGTTTAAGTCCCATGTAATAGGGGATGAGTCTATTGCCATGAACCGGGCACAAATCCAGAGTCTGGGCTGCTGCTGAGAAATTCCAGATAGAAAAACCAAATAATATTTCGCACGAGCAGGAAATCTAACCCAGGACCATCATGCTGAGCAGTACTGTTTGCGATCAAAAGACCAACGAGACAGTCTTTCTAAAAAAATAAACTCCAGATTTTACTAAATTATATATGAATTAATTAATATTGAGAGCATTTTTTTCGTATGTGATGATTAAAACCGGAAGTATGTACTTTTTGTTTACTCATTATTAGCGATAATTTCAGATATTTATTTTTGCTGGCAGTCGTGGGGAATTTTTGAGCCTTCTCCTTTCTTGTTCCTTGGCTGCGCTGTTACTTCGTTTTAGTTTAGCGTTCTTTTTAGCTTTTGCTCGGCTCCTAAGGTTCGTAGCCTGATGATAATCAACCTTGATTATGAAACTATTTAGTTGGATAAGGATACAAATATCATCATCTTTCGACTCTACCCGTGTTTTGATTGACTAATTTGACTAGTCAATGTGACGTCATCTCTATTCTAGTGACCAAAACTTAAACAGCAAAAGTATTACTTTCAAGTTTCCTCATAGTGATTATAGCTTCAGATAATACAATTTCTAGGCCAATTTTGGCAAGGAACATTTTAAGCTATCAAGATCTAAGTGCTAAGAGCGAACGCCACTTAAAACTTTGAGTCCGAGGTTACTCGTTCAAAATTATATTATTAACTATTGTGAGACGACTCAAGTCTTGAGAAACCGCACTGGTCTAAGTTAGAAATAGCTTTAGTATGGCTACGATTATTACTGAGAAATATCTATAAGTAGATTGATTGCGGAATGGAACTGGCAACTTGCCCACTTTAAGTAAGCCTGCCGAAACTTTGAAACAAGTCATAACTTCACAAGTAAAAAATAATTTCTACCTACAGTTACAGAATAGTATATTATGCAATTAGTGATTATTATTAGTAATAATAAGAAAATTACTTTTAGTTTTATTAATTGTTCCAATTTTAATGTGCATTTTAATTAATTCAACCTTCCTTTTTTCTTCATTAAATGTCTATTTTCGCTTAAATCTTTATTTTTCTCGTAGTCATGGTATAAAGTATAGTATGCAACTCTTGAATAAAACGGATTTATATCGAGGTCCATGAATTACTCGCGTCGCTCAGGATTCTAACACTTGAATCACTCGCTACGGTCGTGATTCAGTCGTTAGAATCCTTCACTTGCTCGTGATTCATCTATGGCCCTCGCTTTAAATCCGTCTTTATTCACTAATTGCATAATATACTATTTTAATGTACGCAATGGAAAATGTTATTGGGTTTTTCTATCTGGAATTTCTCAGCAGCAGCCCGGAGTATGGATTTGTGCCCAGTTGATGGCAATAGGGTCGCCCCGTATCACCTGGGACTTAAACATAACTAGCGAAATGTGGGCGTGCTAAAGGTACACCTCTGCCTAAGCCTTTGGGGAACATGGACGTGATTTTATGAAGACACTTTGATTTTTAAATGTACAGGCAGCAGAAAAGCCTAGGGCTTTGAATTTTCTGTGAAAATGTCATTTGCAAGCAGTGGTAATCCTAACTTAATATTATATATGCGAAAGTGTATTTGTTTGTTTGTTACTCAATCATGCAATAACGGCCGAACGGATTTGGATAAAATTTGGCACACAGAAGTTTATAATCTGGATTAACACGTATGATTTTTATATATATTTATTTTTATTTCTTTTCTTTCTTTCTTTCTTTATCCCGTGGCATGCGCCGGTATGCTCCAAGGTCGATCACATTGAAGTATATACCTTATTTCGATTGGATAAGTAGTCCTGGCAGACTCCAGCGCATACCGGCGCATACTGGCGCATACCGCTGCATACCGCCGCATACCAACGCTATATCCTCCAGTGTGCTCTTCGATGCTTTAGAGAAAACTGCGGTGCGATGCTCCAAGGCCGAGCGTTGAAATATATACCTTATTTCGATAGGATAAGTATTCAATTCAATTGAAAAAAATTAAATCCTCTGCCGTCCCGTCCGCCAATCTGCAAAGGCCTTTACTAGTTAGTAACAAAGTTGATAACATTTAAATACAGTCCTGTTACTTATACAATACTAGACTTAGCGCTATGAAAGTAGCTATATATTCTACATTCCGTAACATATTTCAGCAGGTGGTACGTACAAGGCCATGAAAACATTCGTAAAACATACGACAGATTAAAATATGGTCAGGCACGTGTTACTGGACATTGACGAAGATGTGGCGGCATCTACATCGCCACATGCAAACTACACAACAAAGACCTGACGACAAATCCTACATCGCGCAATTAGAGCTTACCACGTGATCAATATACAACCTTAGTTTTTGTTTACCCTAAACCTCTTAAGGGGTCATTGTACTCATCACTATGAACAATTTTCACTACGGGGCCAACCCTGAAATCACAAAAAAAAAATCTGCTGTTCCCTACATTATAACAAGCTATGCGAACAGAAATGTATGGACCAGCAGATTTTTTTTTTCCCGTTTTATACAAGATCCCGACTTCAAACTGTTGGTCAGTTGCCCACCAGACACAACACGCGTCTGGCCGGGGGATCCTCCCTTTTCTATAATAGAGGACGAGTGAACTTTACACCTGTTCCTCATGCCTCTAAACTTTAACCAGCGAAGATTCGGGTTTTTTTTTTACTTAGATTTTTTATTCATATTCCTTATGGCACCTCAGATCATGAAATATGCGTGAGGGAGAGGCAAATTTCGCGCCCTCATGCTCCTAGCCGCTGCAAGAGACGCCCCGGGCGTCGGGAATCCCGAGCCGACTTCCGGCCACCGTAGGCGCGGGCTTGCGGGCGGAGAGTTATGGAAGCTACGGATAGCTCGCCATCCGATAAGGACCAGGCCCGGGTCGACGGCGCGTTGTGTTCCACGCGCGCCTCAAAGAGATGTCAGCACAACTGAAGGGGTCTGCTAGGACCGATGCCCGCTGGGGTAGTCCGAAAGGAATACCGTGGCTCCTGGCAACGTACAGGCAACTGAAGGAACACGGGTGGGTTTTATTCAGTAAGAGTCTGACACGCCCTCCTGCTCCGCCTAGAGCGGGAGAATTATTTGATAATTTCCCACCCAAAAAAAAGGTCATGAGCTATCAGAATATCAAAAAAATTGGCCTAGATGAGCTAGTACTAAGTGTGGTGACGAAGTAAAATCAAAATAAATATCATTGTGCATGTATCTATCATTATTATTAAAAGTAGGTACATAAAATCTTTGTGTCTGCTCAACTAGATGAATAGTAAATTATTACGATTTATGAATATTAAAATCATTTAAAATAAAGGTTGCAGATCGTGCCCGCAAATTTTCTCCACCCGTACGTTTTACACACTCCGAAGCACTTACATACTCCAATATTGTTTTACCTAAAATAATAATTTTGTGTAAGCCAAGAGGTACCTAGTGTGCACACTCATGCATAGTCAATTAATTCAAAATTGTTAGAAGAATAACAAAGTGATTTTTAATATTCCTTAGCAATTAAATCATCAATTATGTTTGCCTACTAAAATTAAAGTAAGTAATATTTTTAATTTACATTCATACAAATGAATGCATTTATGGTCGTAGCATAAACTTGTAAAAAAAATATTTTAACGTTTTATAATTATGTACTTGTATACTAATTTAGTAATTAATAAAGTTTGTTAAGGTACTGAAAACTTATTGAGGAACTGAAATAGGTGCGTTGGTTAGTTATAACTAACTCTGCCTAAACTAATCTGCCCTTCGGGCAAAACAGGCGTCATGTTATGTCATGTTGTCTGTTGGTTAGTCAGAAAGCTATTTGCTGCAAAACAGCCCAAGCAGTAAGTACCTACGTAGTGTTAAAGACAAAAAAAAACACGGATTCTAGGCGAATTATAGCGATCTATCAACCAACCTCATAGATCTGACCGCGCCTCCTAGATTTCATTTATGTCAACCTACAGGGTGCGCAGTTGCCTCTGCAGTGAATTCCATCAAATTCAAATTAATTACAGAGTAAAATATAATTAAGCTGTATTAACGAAATTTAAACTCAAATACTCACTCGACTAATTGGCTTATTTTTTTTGGACAGCTACGGCGATTTTCGGAATGATTCGTTAAGCACTTGCTTGTTGAAATCACAGTAAATGTTTATTTTATTTTAATTGATTTGTAGCATTTTATACGTAAGGTACATGTACGTATTTTGTTATAAATTGTGTGAATTTTTCTACAACGTGTAAAAAAAGCCTTGTCCGATCGGTGAGGGTGTTGTTAAGTACCGTACAGAGAGTCTATTTATGTGGTAATTTTCGGGAAAAAAGATAAAAAAAATACTCCTCATTTTTTTCAATGGGGTTTTTGTCGGTTTTTGTATTACAAGGGGCGCGGGCAGCTGTCGTTTAGCGGGTGTCTACAAGTCATGATTTATGACCCTTGTTGACAGTTTGCTAATTTTTAATTGAACTTGGGTAATTTTGGTAAACAAAATTAAATAGCCATAACTTTTTTATTTTCATTAATAATAAGATTTGTTATTACTTTTTGTTGATGTTATTGCAGTACCTATGTGCCCTTTTCGGATCGGAAGGTTTTTTTTTACATATTGAAAACATATTCATTTAAAAAATCTTCTATTTTCTTATATAAATTAAGACGTAACGTAACGTAATACATATTCAAATTTATTAGATCGAGCAAACCCGAAATAAATACGTGAACTAAACCATTAACAACAACAAACTTTAATATAGTTATACATTCTAAAAATCTAATAATATAGAGCTTTTAGGATTTTTTTTCAACTTTATTGTATTACAGTTTGTTACTACAGAGATTCCTATACACACTGAATCAATACCCTGAGTAATTCTTGGAACCAATTTTTGCATGAAAACCACATTACGCTATCGCCTTGGATGTATGTACCTAATGGATTCCGTGAAAAATCAAAACCGTAAGGCCCCTCGTCCATGACACTACTCCAAAGTAACAAGTTACAAACTCAAGTCACCAATAAGTAGCCAGAATGTCACAGAACTAGTTTTTCAATGGCGGTTATTCGGCTTCGACGATGGAGCAGCCCTACCTTGACAAGACTGATGTACCATCAAAGAAGATCATAACTAACCACTGTAAGGACTATTCTTGCTTACAGCGCTCGGCGGCTATATGTAGAACCGGGCCGGTAACACATGTGGTCATCGTGGTCACGGGATTTTATTTTCAAACTGGTTGGATATGAACTTCTTTGATGGTACATGTGGTACCAATGAACTGAGAAGACTTCGATAGCAAAAAATCGCGATAGATAAATGAGCTTGTGTTAAGATAAGTAATGTTCCGATGATATAAACGAAACAATATTTAAAAAAAAAAAACATCGGCGGGTAGTACACAACCAGTCACAAACTACATATTTTTTTATGTAGTAAATAACGCTTTTGTAAGTCGCATCGTGTACGAACAACCATTGAAATAATTCTGTGACATTCCGGCTACACTTGGGTGATTTGAGTTAGTAACAAGTTACTTTTAAGTAGCATCGTGGACGATGAGCCTTACTCCGAAAAATTCATACACTTACTTGAGAAAACAGTTTTTTTTTTATAAAAGCCAAGAACGCGACCGACTTTCATAAACAGACAATAATATAATGCAAATAAAAATGCCATTGTAACTCTTGTTCCCGAAAAGTCTTTACAAATTCAAATTATCACCCTCAATATTCAGAAACAAACCGGCCAAACGAAGCCATGAAAGAAACCCCGACTTACATTACAAAACTTGTCTTAAATGCTAATAAAAGAGATCGTAGCCCGCTCGGGGGAACATTCTAGAATGAATATTTCATGATGGGTCTATTGACGGCCAGGGTTGAAGATCTCCCGCCCCCCGTCCGCGTTCTAACTCCACTACACTGGATACGTGGATCTTGAATACCATTGTAGAGGTCAACAAAAATTGGTCGTGATACAGGAGCAGTGACGCAGATGTTGTGCGTTTATTTTCTCATTAATTTTTCATCTTTGTGTTCGGTTTCGTTGGTGTTAACTACAGTTTGACAGGACGTTGCGATTCTTTTTACTTTTCTTTTTGTTTGAAACGAAATTTCCGAGTGAATTAAGCATTGTGCATGGACTGTGAAACAATTGTGTATAAATGTGGCCATACACGTAACTTCAAGCATGTCAAGCCAGCAAGAACAATCATTTTGTGCAAGGGTGCTTGAGCGTCAGTCTGTATGACGATTTTGTGAAAGCATGTTGCTTGTGCAAGCAGCATGAAGATTGATAGAATTTTCATTATGCGGCTTGAACAAGTCATGCTTATGCAAGCATGATTGAACGTTGCGCAATCAAACGCACGCCATTTGCACACAATTAATGGAGCTAAAGCAAGCGCGCCATCGTCGTCCATCGCTCAAGCAAAAACTGATGCTGCGCCAGCTTGCTTGTACAGTGTGTAGTCTATAGGGGAAGTTGTGCACGCTTTCACAAAATGATTGCTCATGCAGGCTTGTCATGCTTGCAGTTACGTGTGTAACTATTCTCCTTAGGTTTTTTGTTTGTTTGCCCTGAATGTATTTTTGCTCAATAACACTTACCTTCGTGATTGTGACCGATAACAAAATTAGACGTAGGTACCGTAATTTTGAATAGCGTTTATAATCAAAACACAAAATATTTAACACTGCTCACACAGAGAATTCAAAATTAGCATATTGAACGCCACATTTCTTGTTACAAGTTCATGTGTCAGTTCATAACTTAGTAATGATATTTAGTTTGACAATTATCATGATTAATTAGCGTTTTAAAGACATTGCGTACTGTCTAGACTATTATTTTTTCAATGTTTGCATGTTAACGTCGCATTAATGTAGGGCTAAAATCACGCCTGTAATACCTGAAGACTTAGGCAGAGGTGTAGGTACTTTATTACACCCACATTTTGTATGTTTAAGTCTCAAGTAATAGGGGGCGAGCCTATTTCCATCAACCGGGCACAAATCTAAACTCCGGACTGCTACTTTGAAATTAATGATGGAATAAGCCCAATAACACTTTGACTGACCTGAGAATCGAACCCAGGATCTCATGCTCAGCAAGAGTGCTTCAGACCACAAGACCAACTAGGCAGTCAGTGTAGTGTGAAGTGTAGAGCAATATACAGGTTGTCTCAAACGTAGTCGTCCAAAGGCAAATGGGGTAAAACGGAGGTGGTCAGTTTTTTTTTTTAATGTTATCGAGTATAATCATTAAAAAAAAAAGCTGAGATTTTCTCAACAGTTCAGAAAATTTCGCTAATTTAATCATTTTCAAGAAATTCTACACTTACACTTAACTTTTTCGACCCTATGAACAAAATTTTCGACGATGCGAAGATGCCTTGAAAGTGTAGGTACAACATTATGTTCCTATTTACGTTCAGTGCTCTGGGCTCTGCAATGCTTCAGATTTTATTTTAACTTGTCTTTTCTAACTTTTTATAAACTTTCTAAGCCAACATAAAAAAATAAAAATAAATAATAAAAATCTACTACTGAGTACGTGCACATATGATGTGTAATCGATACATGTGTTTTAATTCTTTTATTTTGTTTTCGCTTTTCGCTGTTGACCCTTTTTTTTTTTTTTGAGGTTGTGAAATTATCAAGTAACTTCTCCCGATCTGGGCGGAGCGCGAGGGCGTGTCAGACTTTTACTGACTAAAACCCACCCGTGTTCCTTCCATTGCCTGTGTGTCGGGGCCACGATATCCCTTTCGGACAAACCCGCAACCCTGGCAGGAAGGGACACTGCTGACTGTATATTCGCTTTTTTAAATGATAGGTGGCCACCTCCGTTTTACCCCATTCGCTTTTGGACCACTACGTTTGAGATACCCTGTATATAAAATATACTCACATATCGATAACATTCGCAACACAGTTACATCACAATACGAAGTAGGTAACAATGAGATTACAACCTGTACCTACATTATCTCAACGCATATTCTCCACACCTATGTATATTCTCTGATCCACTTACGTTGAGGTACACTCGTAAATACAAGTTGTTTACACCGTTTGTCAATTTGTAGGTACCATTATCTATAACAAGTTCAGTGTGCAGGAAATGCGATACCATGTTGTAAGCGACTGTACTAATATTTGTAGAGTAAATAGACTATCTCGTGAAAGGGACGGATTTTTCGAGTTGCAAAATAAGATTATTGAAAAAATTATTAGTTGTACCGAAAATATTGCAAAGAAGCTTATGTTTAAGCCGATAAAGTCTACTGAAATGTGTTTTCGTATTTTCTTAAGTGGTAATAATCTGTCTTTAGAGAGTTCAATAACTTATCAAAAACGGTCAAGAGAGAGTTGAAATATTATGTCGGGACTTCGTATCATAAAAAAACTTTTCACGACTTTCAGGCCTAAGCATCAACTGCAACAAAATTTGCTACCACTTCTGCAGTATCTGGGGTTAAATAAAAGCAAAATAAACAACAAATATCTGTTCAAACCGACTGTTAGACAAGTTTCTAGAGACACAGACGACGATCTAGGTATTTGCTGTAGTTTTATGTTTTCTACAAGCCGTCGTGTTGTTTTACGGCCAAGTAGAAACTGTTTAAGTTTTTAGCGACAATTAAAAAGTATGTGATGAAATCATTAACACCAATGAGAAAACCGGCATGCCCGAGAGATATTTCTCGACGGCATGTGACGCCAAGTCAGAGGCCCTGGACGGCTTTAAAAGGGTGGCTTTTCTCACACCAGCTATCTAATTACGTAACATATTTTCGTAAACGATTACAACTAATCTGTTTCATTTTGAGAACATTCATGCGTTATTTACGTTGTTGAGCAGATTTTTTTTCGAAGTTATGAAGCAATGGATTAACAATCTGTTTCAAAACGATTCAGATTCTGATTGATCGTGTATTACGCAATTAGGGTTCAGGTTAGTCACTAACCACAGATTAACACCAATTCGTATTCGTGTTTCAACACGTTTTATTCTCAAACAAAAACTGAAACAACCACAAAGAGATCTTTAGTTTCCATTACAAATATCAATATGTTTGTTTAGTAAAACCGTTTCGTATGTAAATGTTCGGTGTTTCACTACAACGAACTTCTGTTACAAACGGGAATTAAATGAAAACATTGAATTTATCAGTAGGAGTTTCTGTTTTGATTAAGAAGCAATTTAAAGGGATGTTATTGTAATACGTGATGGGATAACCTTATGACGGTTAAATATAACAAAATAACATGATAAAGCACGACCCCTATTAGAGTCGACTCCCTGCACTTCTAGAGTTCGTCAGGTGCTGGTTACGTGACTAGTTACGGCCGGCACAACACTATCCATGTCGCCCGCGGCGCCGCCGCGCCGCTAGGCCGGTCTGTTGCTTACACCCAATAACCACGCACGCGCTCGGCGACCGTACTCTTGCGCCTAGCGAGCCGTCCATTTATGTTTTACTCTAAGATCTGTGATCTGTGTGCGTGTGTCAGGGAATCCTAGTGTGAGTTCCAGGAATCAACGCATTCGAATGTAATTTCTTGTACAATAAAATTATTCTTATTCTTATCTGTGTTATTTCATGTACATTTCGTCTCTTATGTACCAATATACACAGTTTACACGCACAATAGTTGGAGTTTTCTTTGTCCAAAGTATACTACAATATTTTATGAAATAATTACTTAAATAATAGATATATGTACAGTACTTGTAGCAACTAAGTTGTCAAACTAAAGCTGTCTCTCCTACTTTGTTGTTGTGGTCGACAGGGTCCACAATGATCATGTATTTTTTTACCTACCACTAAGTTCACATTGTGTAATGCAATTAATATATTAAGGATTGCATTCAAAATGGCTGCCTTACTTTAGACGCATGTTGCATTGAACCCGATGGTCGCTCCATGTGTTTTTTTTTTTTTTGACTTCTCCCGCTCTGGGTGGAGCGGGCGGGCATGTCAGACTTTGACTGACTAAAACCCACCCGTGTTACTTACGACTTGACAAAACGTAGAGATTTCTTAATTAAATGTAAGTTTAATATAAATGTAATATACTCATAAGCCTTTCGGAATAAAATAAATAAAATAGGTTTTATTTTTTGCTGTTTGAATTACAAAAAAATAATATAAATACTGCATGCAATAATGATTTAACGTTCCAATTCGTGTTTTACCTAATATTTAACACAATAAAAATAAAAATAAATACATTTCTTTGCTATTAATAAATAAGTATTGATTGATATTAAAATTATTATGATTATTTATTTATATTGTTTCATTTTAGTTTTTATAATTATTTCGGAATAAATTCTCCAAATTGAGTTGAAAACCACATCAAAATCCACTGCTTAGTTCAAATGCCGAAAAGCGACTTTAATTTATGTACAGTACAGGTACATGTCGATATAGATTATTGTACCTTTTGTCTGCGTATTTGGATTAAAAAGGGATGAAAGATTTTTTAATAACCTATTTAGTTCTTAGTTACACTAACTCGCTTTACATACACCGGTCTAGGACCCTCCAAGAGTAGTTTTTTTTATTAACATAGAATTCATTGCACCTGTGCAAGAAGTGAGTATACCCAACCTAACCCGACCCTGGATCTTCAAATGTAAGTCTAGCATGGGCAGACAACAGCTGTCTAGAAATCAATACTGAGTACAATCTTATTTTGTAACGCGATATTACATCGAAGATCTTAAATGATTTAAAAAAATCCCTTTTTTTGAACAAATATAATTATTGTATGTCGTAAGTAATGCGGGCGAACCTAAATGCACCGCTCCACAGCAGCACTGCTAAGCTACGGAATGCGTACTTAGCTTCGCTTTGTATGAATAAGTAGCCGGAATCATCCACTGCGACCCACGGCCACGCTTCGTAAAGGCGTGTACGCACGAACGAACAAGAACATGGTGAACTGGTGAGTTATACTCACCAGTTCACCATGTTCTTGTTCGTTAATTGTTTATTTTTATTTGACTGTATACGACAATTGATTTTTATTTTTATTTTCATTTGTTATTGACATAATCTACTCAATACAAAAAAAAAAAAAAAGAGTTTTATTGCAATATGTTAGCTAGCGACCTCGACAATTGATCAGATATTACTCTTGCCTAACTGTTTATTTATTTTTACTTCGATGGTCCTAGTTTATCAGTGACTGCGAGTTACAGTTTTTTTAGCTATATGTAAGCGGGCACGCCCTTTATGCCTGGAAGTTTTTATTCCGGTATAAAGTTGTTTATGTTTTGAGTTTTTATTTTCGCTTGAGTATAGATTTCAATTGTTTTGTTGGTATATTGGCGTGTGCTAGCTGTCAATATGGCAAATAAATTTATTTACTGTTTCACGTTAAGTAATGTAAATTATTTTGCATACTATTGTATAGAATCAATTAATTTTTTTCTAACTGAACAGACAGCAGTGCTGCTGGGGACTTTGTTGCGCCACTTCTTCTTCCCAGCTAAAGCACTAGGAAGTGGTGACGGGTGGGCGTTTTGGGCGACTGTCTTATGTAATTTTGACGTTCTAAAAGTGCTGATTCTCAGCCTAGTTTGAATAAATGACATTTTAATTTGAACACGAACATCGACCACTCTGTTCACATGCGCGTACTACTAACGAACATCAAACACTGTGTTCGTCAAAAATGTTCGTGGCAATTTCGAATCCATGGCTACTAAAAAGAGTGCCCCACTCTTTTTAGTAGCCATGGATTCGCACAAACACAGGTCGAACTGTGTTCGTGTTCGCTTTGCTAATTTACGTTCATACGTACGAACCAAATATTCCGTCTTCGATGTTCGTGTTCTCCATGTTTTCGAACCCTTTCGAATGCATGGCTGATAAACAAATGAAACGCGCAGCTAACGTGGCTACCCTCTCCGTGCACATCTTACGTAGCAGTCGACTTTATGCCAGTAGCAAGATGCGAATCAAGACTCTGAACTGCTTGTAAGAAAACGACACGTGTTTCACCTCTCAACGAGCGCAGTGAGTGTGTAAGTTCGGCGCTATACGTGGCAACACGTCGTGTCCGGGTTCGCAACAAGTTAATCGTCATCCTGAGGATGCCTCGTTGAGAGGTGAAATACGTGACGATTTCTTACAGTGTTCTTTATGATTCTCAATGAACAGCTAAGCGGATTAGGTTACTAAATATACGTCGTCTTTTGTATTTCATAGTGGAATTCCGCAAAATCACGCCTGAGTCAATGAACTATCTTAGAATAGCCTAATTAAACATGATCTCATGATCTCAACAGCTAGACCAACGAGCAAGTCTTAAGTCTCGTGCAGACTAGCGCCACGCAGCGGTGCCACGCGACAACGGTAATCGTTCTACTATGAGGTTTTCTTAGAAATTGTTTTGTTTGTGTCGGTCGCACCACGCCAGTTTACACGAGGCTTAAAGCAGTTCTATATCAACAAGAAACATAAAATAGAATAATGAAGTGTGAGATTCTAGGAATGAAAACAAATTGTTTTGCTTATACTAGGTGTACAGTTGACTGCACTTAGGTGGTAACACTTTGACCTTGAGCTGGCCTCTGGCTGGCCAGAGTCTCAATAATAAATAAGAGCCCAGTTTATACTGGTTTCTTTACCACTGACGTGAGACGTATTGTACGTACCTACTTATTTAAATTGTTCAGCAGCTTCTTTAGTATCGTAGATTGTATTTGGTATTGAAAACACTTTTTTCAAAGAAGCAATTCTGAAACTGGTTTGTTTATTGTGTTGCGAAAATTCTATGACATACCTACTTAGTAAGATAATATTATTTTCTTGGTAAATTGCTGGAAACGTAATAAAGACGTGTCCAAGGTGTTTGAGTTTGAGTTTGAGTTTGAGTTCTTTTGTGAACTGTTTACGTGCAATAATATCTTGTTTAGATATCTTTGTAAATTTTATTATAATATTTTTTTATATTTGTTAGTAATCGTTAAAATCTCTATAAAATTACTATTTCTCCCACTAGTGGGCCTAAATTAACCTATCTTAACTGTCTATCTTTTGAAAGATTTTCCTAAATAAATTCAGAAGAAAGTAATTAAGTGTAATTATTAATTCAGTTAAATTACATTAAAATGCCAAAAACCAAAACATCCACTATTAAAACAGTTGGAAAACAAATTACACAAACAAATTACAGCCGCATCGCCACGCATTTTCAGATAAAAAAACTCGATGTGGCCTGAATAATCAGCCTATAATCGTCTCACTGCTGGGACACAGGCCTCCTGTCTATGAGAGGGAGTGGGCCGTAATCCACCACGCGGGCCCAGTGCGGGTTGGTAGATGAAATCATTTACTCAAAGTAAAGCGCCTGTCAGGGTTCGAACCTACGACCTACTACGCACCCGACCTTTTCATCCTCCTTCATCAAACCAAAGACTCTGAAAAGCAACACCCACTCCACTAATAAAACTAAGTCGCAGCTGGCAATATTCTCACAGTATCGATATATTTTAAACTTAAACCGTCAATAGCCCTGCGGCTATCGTGAACTCAAATTGGCCCGGCCAACTATTCTCAAGCTCATTCTTAAAGCAAGCACGTTTAGCTTAGTTCGAGGGTTAAAAGCAACATTTATTAAAACTGCAGTAGTACTTGTTTGTGTTTTTTCTTTCAACTTGGCACTCCACAAAGAACGAGCTATGGCTGTACTGTTAATTAGTTTTGTAATAGTAAATTAAATGGGCAGTTGAGTCAAGTGGTTTTCGTGCCTACAAATATTTTTTCTAAACAGATTTCTGCAGGTGGCTTAAGTCATAATCATAATCAGCCTTAAATATTCCCACTACTGGGACAGAGGCCTCCTTTCTGGAGTGGGCCGTAATTCACCACACGGACCAGTGCGGGTTGGTAGATGTCACGTCATGTCTTCGAATTTTTGGTTCTAGGAACTGTCGGTTTCCTTCACCGTTTTGAGAGCAGTGGTGATGAAATAATTTACTCATAGTAAAGCGCTTGTCAGGGTTTGAACCTAGGACTCGTAAAGCGTCGTACAGACCGGCGCGACGCGACTCTAACAAAACAATTTCTAAGAAAACTTCACGGTAGAACAATTACCGGCGCCGCCGGGTCGCGCGACAAGTCTCGCTAGTCTGCACGAGCCTTAACTTGCGGCCGCCACCGCTGCTCATAAAATAGTATAAATACAGAATTATTATTGTGATTTCTGGAGATTTTAATTTGTTTTAATTGCAAGTACCTATAAATATAGTTTAAGTTGAGGTTCAGTGTTTGTCTGTTTGTTGTATTTTATGTCAAAAAATATATACAACCTATTATCATGCCTGTAATTCCCCAAGGGTTTTGGCAGAGGTGTACATAAGTACAACTCTGTACACCCATAAGTTTTTGTTGTAAAAAAATTATATCCAAACTAATTTTCTAGACAAAATAAATGCAGTAGTTTTGCACCTAAATTATATTTAATTAGCTATTGATTGTCCTGAAATCTTAATACATTATAATAGCACCTACGTGATTGGGTACGAGTCATCCAAATTAACTGACTTAACGTCAATTAACTAACCTAAGTTAAGTAATTATAGTTCTCATTAGTAGCATGGGTGTCAATAGTTTGACATCCAGGAACTTTTAATTAGGTTTCCAAAATAACAACTCAACTTAACCACTTGAGTGAACCATAAGGTCATTAAAATAAAATATATTTATACCTAGTTTGCTGGTTGTAAAGTTTAATGCCTGATTGGTTTAGCGCTAACTTCTGAGTTGGTTGATATTTGGTTGATTTGGTATTATATTAGATTGGTTTAATGATACGAAATAATATGGTTTAAAAGTTATATTGAATATTGGTTAAATATATTTAGTGGTAAATCTAAGCTAAATTAGCACTAAGATGGTTTGATTTGGTTTGGTTTGAGTTACTCGATTGGTATCCGAATATGTACTAACTGGTAATAGTTGTGATACATGCATTTATGGAAATGCACGCAGGCAAAAGTGCTGAGCTGTTCGGTTGCAAATATTGTACCGAACACTGGTCATTACAGTTTGCAAACAAACAAGCAAAATATCACGCCTGTACTATCTACTTCATGTTTCATGAATGTAGGCATCTGGCTGGGAATACTCACCATCATTCTCTTGCCCTTTTCCCAATTTATTTTGGGTCAGTGACAGCTCGGCCCGAGTCATCTCAACCCGAATAATAATACCAAATACTACGTCGTCTAAACGCCAAAAAAGTGGTGTGTACCGTCCGCATATCGACCTCTTAAAATATTGAAGATCTTTTAAATTTATTGATAGAATTTTATTTATTAATTTTTATGAATAAATGTAATATATAATATTACTATTCTAAATTACATTAAATGCTATGAACTTGTTAGGGAAGACGCAGGAGAGGCCCTGGGCGTCGGGAATCGCAGGCCGATTCCTGGCCACCGTAGGCGCGGGCTTGCTGACGGAGAGCTATGGATAGCCCGCCGTCCGATAAGGACGAGGCCCGGGACGACGCGTCGACCGTCGTCGTCGAAGCGCGCGTGGACAACACAACGCGCCGTACTGACTGCGCGTTGTGTTCCACGCGCGCCTCAAAGAGATGTCAGCACAACTGAGGGGGTCTATTAGGACCGATGTCTGCCGGGGTCGCAGGAAAGTCCGAAAGGGATACCGTGGCCCCTGGCAACATACAGGCAACACTGAAGGAACACGGGTGGGTTTTAGTCAGTAAGAGTCTGACACGCGAAATTATCAAATAAAAAAATTAAAATAATGGGACGGCGCCGAATGTCTTCTTCGCCCTTACTTTTCCACTAGTCGTCGTCGTCGTTGTGGTCTCTGTGTGCAGGTTTCTCAACATCCATATTTTGCCAGTAGTTTCTCGTTAGGGGAAGCTATTGACAAAGCACTAGGAAGTGGTGAAGGGCGGGCGTTTTTGGGGACTTTCTTATGTACTTTTGACGTTCGAAAAGTGCTGTTTCTCAGCCTAGTTTTGAATAAATGATTTTTGATTCATAATCATAATCATAATCATCATTTATTGCATTCAATGTAGTGTAGAAGATGTTACAATAATATTTGTTTCATATTCTGTTTTTGAAAGGCATAAACGTGGACTTCAGGGGCTACTAGGAACTTACTAATTGAAAAACGAATTGATCCCTGAATTTAAAAATGATTTTCACGGACTCGCAATGTTTTTAACGACTTTTCCAACGATACCCCACACCGTGGGATAGTCGAGAGAAAATAAGAACATCCCCACTTTAAATGTACCATAAAGAATAAAAAATATACACGATTTTATTTTACCACTTTGTCGGCGTGATTAATATGTATACCCATGCCAAATTACTGCTTTTTAGTACTTAGAGTTATTGACCTACGCCGCGGACAGACAGACAGGCAGACAGACGGACATGGCGAAACTATAAGGGTTCCTTAGACTTCGGAACCCTATAAAAATCTGTTGTGTTCTAAAAAAAACTGCAATACCTACGCGGTCAAAATGTATGGAACAGCTATTATTTTTATTTTTTTTCTATGCAGTTGTCTAGAATCTTGTACTTATTGAATCCATGGTAACAGGTTGCGTGTCAATATCCTTGCCACCCTGTATTTGTCTTTGAGATAGTCTCAACCTTATTGAAGCAAACAAACATAAGCATTTATATTTATTTTTTGCATAGATTAGATTTTTTTTTTCTTCAATTTACTGGGAATTATTGTTAAAAGAAGTAAAGCGATTACGAGTTCGAATATACAATGAAATAAAGCTTCCAAGACATGAACATTAACAAAAACTGTAAAAGCGACCGTAGTCTGAAGAATGACTGTTTTATAACTAAAACCTCTATAACTTAACAAAAAGTTAGCTCTTATCAGTGAGACGTCGTACCTTAGTACTAACGAATGACGCTCATTTATTAAATGCTCAATACTCAATACTCAATACTCAATACTTTATTGCATTCCATAATGTGAGATAAAACAGTTGGTATGTTAGACATTGTATCAATCATGGACCCTGTCGGGCACAGCAAAGTTAATTAAATGATAATAGGAGAGAGGATGAAGGCGCTTTTTGTTTAGAAGAATTAAATGAAAATATATTACTTTAAAATGTTATGTAGCTTCTTTGGTATTTATATTTTGTATCATAATTATATTTAATTGCGTAATTATAATCCTATTTGTATGAGTCTATGTGTATGAGTCTTAATATTTGGGTTTAATTTATTGCATGGTTATACTAAAATTATAAAAATATTCAAATTATTAGTGTGTCTTTATTATTGAAATGAGATTTAATTAGTTATTTATTATAATTAATTTAAATTTATAGTATTTACGCGTTTTTAAAATAAGTTAATTTATTAATTTTAATTGAAAATTAAAAGGAAATGTCGGTATTATGTCAAAATATTTTTATTGTTGTTGAAATTTATCGTCAAAGTATTCGTCAATAGTGTAGTAGCTTTTAATTATTAGGAATTGTTTCAATTTATTGATAAATATATTATTGTTATTAGTATTTTTAATGTATTCTGGTAACTTATTGTATACTTTAATAGACATAACAAATGCACTGGAAGAATGCATTTTTAATCGTGAAGTGGGTATGTTAAGTCTATTTTCATGTCTGAGTGATATTTTAGTTTGAATATCACCTCTTTTAGTATAGAATTGAGGATATTTTCGTACAAATTTACAAATTTCAAGTATGTAGAGGGAAGGCAGGGTTAATATTTTAAGGTCTTTAAAGTGGGGTTTACAGGAGTCAGTTACTTTGATATTCATTAAAATTCTAATCATTTTTTTCTGCAGAGTGAATAGTGTCGGTGCGTCTGTGCTATTTCCCCATAATATAACTCCATACTTTAGCCACGCGAATGCGTACGCATAATACGTAACCAGTGCTGTTTTAAGGTCGGTTGTTTTCTTAATTTCTCGGAGGGCATATGAGAACTTGGATAATTTCGTTCTAATTTTTAGAATATGTGATTTCCAATCTATGTGTGAATCTATGTCAAGGCCTAAAAGTGTGAATTTATTTACAGTTTCTAATTTTAAATCGTTATATTTGAAGCTAATAGTTAAAGGGTTTTTTTGTCGTGGGTGGAAAGTTATTATTTTTGTCTTGTTAAAGTTAATTTCGAGGTTGTGTTCGTTCATCCAGTGTGTTGTAGTGTCAAGTATAGAAGTAAGTTTTTGGTTTAAATTTATGTTATTATCACATGAAGTTAAGATCGATATATCATCGGCGAATAATACGCATGACTCTTTGATGTGGTTGGGAAGATCGTTTATGTAAACAAGGAATAGCAGGCACCCTGTTACGCTTCCTTGTGGTATAGAAGCGTTTATGGGTATACTTTGGGAACGTATTAATTCTATTTCTTTTGATTTATGATTGTAATGTTCTACTTCTACAACTTGATCTCTATTTTTTAAATATGATGTGAACCAGTCGTAACTTTTTCCGCGGATACCTATGTTATATAGTTTATTTAATAATATATCAAATTGTACTTTATCATAAGCTTTTGTCATGTCTAATAATAATCCGACAGAATATTTTTTATCATTAATTATGTTGAGTGCTTCTTGCATATATTTGTAAACTGCCAAAACGGTAGATCTGTTTTTGCGAAAACCGTTCTGACTGTCATTGAATATGTTATATTTCTCACAAAATGCATATACACGATCACACATTGCTTTCTCAAATATTTTTGAGGCTGTTGGTAACAGAGCAATGGGACGGTAGTTGTTTGGGTCGGTTTTTATATTTTTCTTGTGGATCGGTTTTATAAGAGCTTTTTTTAATAATTCGGGAAAAACGCCTTCTTCAAAAGATTGGTTAATTAAAATGTAAAATGGTAAAGTTAGTTCGTCAGCACATTGCTTAAATAAGGTGGGTGGAAGTTCATCAGTGCCATGGCTTCTTTTATTTTTTAGATTTTTAATTATTGTATTTACCTCGTAAGGATCCACTGGGCTAAGATATAATGTATTTTGGGTAGTTGGAATCGCCAGGGGGGCCTTTGGTTTGCTGGTAGTAAGTTGAGTTCTATCCCCACCAATAGAGGCAAAGAAATTATTAAATATGTTGGCTACCTCTGTGGGTTTTGAAGTTAGGTTATTATTTGTTTGTAGGATTATGTTGTTTTTTTCACTTTTTAATTTCTTGTTTGTGCGCTCGTTGATTATTCCCCACATAGTTTTAACTTTATTGTTAGATTGCATCATTTTATTTTTAAAGTGAAGTTTCTTTGCAATTATTACAGCTTTTTTTAATGTTTTTTCATACTTTTTATAGTATTTAGTTAAGACTGGATTTTTTGTTTTTGTAGTTAATGTTTTTAATAGTCTTTTATTTATACAAGATTTTTTTATACCTACAGTGAGCCAATATTTTTTATATTCTGTTTTTAGTTTAATTTTACGCAGCGGCATACATTGATTTAGAATAGAGGTAAGTATGTCATGAAATATTTTATAATTTATGTCAATGTTATTATTTGTAAGAATGTCATTCCAATTGAGTTTCTGTAATTCCTTTTTGAATTTAGATGTATTTGTGTTATTAAATAGTCTTTTCTTTGTATACCAGTAACATTTTTCTGCTTGTCCAGTTATTTTTAGATGTAGAATTGCACTATGGTGGTCGGAGAATCCTAGTTCTTCAGTTGTTGTGTACATGTCTTTGTTATTAAAATTTGTGAATATTAAATCTATACACGTTGTAGTGTTTGTTGTAATACGTGTAGGGGTTTTTACATGTTGAGTAAAGTTATGTTCTTGCATGAGAGTTAAAAATTGGTTTGTTTTTAAATTATTTGACATTATGTTAACATTAAAATCGCCCCCTATTATTACATTTAGTTTGTAGTATTTATTGTTTATATATTTTAGAATTTGTTTTAATTGTTGATAAAATACTTCCTCCTCTCTTCTATTCCAGTACATAGTTACTATCAATAAATTTTCTTTTGGTAATTCCGTGGCACACAGTTCAATTATATATTCAATCGACATGTCTGAGATATCGTTTCTATTTATGCTGTCGATATGTTCTTGTAGAAGTGTACAAACACCGCCACCTGTTCTAGTGCTGCGACAGAAGGAAGATGCAAATTTATAACCACTAAATTGCATGAGATCAAGTTTTTCTTGAGTTAGCCATGTTTCAGAAATACATATTACTTTAAACATTGGATTTTTATCAAGAAATGCTTCGAGCGTATCTTGTTTATTATAGAGGCTTTGAAAATTCTGGAACATTATTTTAAATGGTTGGACGTTGTTTACGAAATGTCTGGTTCTTAGTTGCGTTGGTCATATTTGAAGGACAAGTTTGGTTGATGTTGTTTGGTGTTATATCGTCTTCTTGGGTGTTATAATCGCATTGGTGTTCAGTATTTTCTGTATTAATCAGTTTTCCGTCTACATATAGTTGGTTGTTTCTTATAATTGCATGAGATCCATTTTTCCTGGCCTTAAACAATTCTTCTCGTATTTTTGCTCTGAACTTTCGTGCGTTGGCATCGAAGAATTCAGATATGAATAGTCCGGTTCCTTGAAAGTAGGTGCTATTATTAATAATGTACTTTGTCATTCTCTTGCTGATAAATTCAATAACAAGCGGTCGGTTCTTTGGACCACCGGGTCTACCAAGTCTATAAAGGTCTTCTATATATCCTGAGACGTCTATGTTGACTATATCACGGAACACTTCCACCAATCTATCGTGAAGTGCATTTTCAGGCTCTTTGTAGTAGTCTGCCAGGCTGTAGAGTACAATTTTCCTGTGATTATTTTCTTGCATATTTGGGACTCTTGATGCTTCTGAAGCTAGTTTTCTTATTTCTTTCTTTAAGTTTTCATTTTCTATTTGAAGTTTTTCTAATTTTTTATTAATATTTTCTATTTCTTGTCTTCTTTGGTCGTTTTGTGCTGATAAAGTATTTGTTTTATAGTCTATGTCTTGTCTTAGTTCTGTAATAGCACTTAATATTTCTGTATGTATCGTGTTTTTTAATTCTTGTATTATAGATATGTTGTTTTCTTTAAGATGTGTAATTATTAGTTTGCTCAAACTTTCTATTGTTATTTGGGTAACAGTATCATTTATCTTTAAATTTTCTTCTGTCTGGGTAATGTCCAAGGGTATGGTGTCGCCTAAAATACTCTGATCGTTGGAACTAATTGTATCGTTATTTGGATCGTTATTTGGATTTATAGTTTTCTTTCTCAAAGTTACATTTGCTTCCTCAGGTGGTGTAGATGATGGCTGATATATATCATTGCCTCTAGGGATGCGCAAAGGGGTGTTTGTGTTTCCAGTCTTGGGTATTTTACAGATGCATGACTGGCATTTCCATGTATTTTTTATTTCCAGTGTCATCTTTTTAGTGTAGTAGTCTTTAGAAACACCGCCGCACTCTAGATCGTATCTGCATTTACAAAGTACACAAATAAGGTTTTCTTTAATGGGTAGCTTATTTTTACATCCAGCGCATACTGGTGTAGGTGCCATTATTGGTACTCTTGAAAAGCTTTGTGATGAATAAGTTCACTGTAGCAGAACTCGAATAAGCGACATCCAGTGTGTAATTGCAAAAGCTCTTCTCTGAATGATTTTTGTGATACTTAGTTTCGGTCCTCAGCGGTAGATGGCGCTGATTTATAGTATTGTAGATGATGACTGTCGGTTTTTATTTGATGGGGAATTTATTTTCATAGGTGTTATTTGAATAATTATGTACCTTTTTATCGTGGTTTTCTTTCTTCTTACAAGTATATCTTCGTGTATAACACTTCTCCAAATCGTATGGCGCACTCTTGTTCGTAGTTTTTCAAATTGATGAGCCGTTAAAGTTTCTTATTTGTAATGTTTATTTTTATCTCACTGGCTAGATCTCTTACGCGTACTCCAATGTCACACACTATATACAACTTGAATATTCGAATAAATACTTTTCCTTTTGTTTCCAATCACTTATACTATTTTTTATGATTTAAAAACACAGAGCAGTATGTTTATTTACGCACGGTGGCGCCCTCTCCTCTCTTTCTCAATGCTCTAGTTTCAATTAAATTTTCTTTTATAAAAAGAATTAATTTATCTAAAGATGTTAAAAAATATATTATTGTGCGTAGTCGCTGAGTAAAATGTATCAGTATGACTATACACCATTAGTTAATTGGTACATTAGGTAGGTACGTACTTCGTTCATTTATATCGGGTAGCGAGTGACGTTACTATCTGCTACTACTGTCCAGACATTCAGAATAAATACAGAAACAAGTAATCTATTCGCTCGAGACTACGATTCCGAGGTCATAGATATCGGAAAACAAAAACTTCAACAAGGAGCCTGCATAGTTTTGTTTTTAAAACAAACATAACTAGGTACCTAATCACTCAATTATTTGTTTCTGTTGTCGACATTGCATATGAACAAAAAAAATACATACAAAATCAAACAGGAAAAGCTTATCCAAGCTGTCTTTTCTTTCTCCGAAATAAAATTGTTAAAACTTTCAAGTCTAGGCTACATAATTATATATTCTCCGTTTCAACGCTCTCAAAGTTCCAACTTATCCTTCACTTAAGAGGGCGCCTAAACTCCACTAGCGCCACTCTTTAAAAAAAATATTATCTCGTGACTGAGAAGCAACAAAATACGATCTAAAGAAAAGTGGCCACATTCCTCTAGATCGTATTTTGTTGCTCCGTGTCTCAATATGAAACTTTATAAAAGGTATTAGAAAATTCTAGACACACTTACCGAGGGTCCTTCTTAGCCGTTATTCATAATTCCTTCTCAGCCACGAGATAATATTTTTTTTAAAGAGTGGCGCTAGTGGACCTTTAGGCGCCCTCTTAATAATCTCACACAAAAAATCTATGATACCTATTTGTCTGCCTATATCACAGCCAAAACAGGTCATACAAGGTCGTAAGCATAAACAATCATGAATAAAATACCTCTCAGGAATATCCAATATCTATTTTTAGTTCAGGTTCAGTGGCTATTGATCTACGGCTCCCACTAGTCATTACCGAGAATTATTTATTAGCGGGTTCGATTCCCGAGAGCGTCCCTGCGCTAAATGGGATATCGGGTTGCCGTGATAGCAAACATGGTATGTGGATCTTTGATCAGCCTGTATATGTGTTTATAGTAGAGAGAATTGTGTTTATGATTCTGGCTTAATTTTGGGATACCTGCATAACACAACATCACGGCTCTAATCCCAGAAGGGTTTGGCAGAGGCGTGCCTATAATACACATACATGTCGCCAGTAATGTTTAAGTCAAATTCAAATAATCTTATTTCACATAAACCTACAGGGGCACTTATGAAACGTCAGAAGCTAGGTGCACGGTTCCAATTGGTCGTTTCCTGTGGAGAAGAGCCGGCAAGAAACTCCACGGTTACTCTTTTAAAAATTATTGACCTTTACAATATTTTCAAATAACAGTATTAATAGGTATGGGAGGACAGTGTAGGTCTTTCAACAAGTACCAGGTACTTAGCGTAAGTCCCATGTAACAGAGGGCGAGCCTATTGCCATCAACCGGACACAAATCCAGACTCCGAGCTGCTAATGAGAAATTCCTAAGTAATAGAAGAGTTCCTAAGAAACAGCTATATGTCAGTTAAATTATTTATTTATTTAATACTTCAAGCACAGAAATGTACAGAGACAGACTTAATGCCATAAGCATTTTCTACCAGTCAACCTTTGGGTGATGGAGAAACAAACAGTGGTAGGTGCAATTACAAAAATTGAGGATTTTTTAATGTTACGTAAGTAATATATAAAGATACACATATACCTATTACAAACTATATATGTCAGATTATATATATATAAATATTTTTTTATTTAATTAAATTTCCGTAAACGGTCAAATTGTTTAGGTTCAACGTTTTGTTTCTAAAAACCACGTATAATAAATAGCCAGCAGGATAATTTTATAAATCAGTTACAATAACAATCTCTTTCATTTTGACAGTTCAACAATATTCATTGCGTTATTTACGTTTTTGAGCAGACGATTTTTTTGAATTGATTAGCGATTAGCTAGCGATTAGCTAGCGATTAGCTAGCGATTAGCTAGCGATTAGCTAGCGATTAGCTAGCGATTAGCTAGCGATTAGCTAGCGATTAGCTAACTAGATAATTTCCTTCAAAATTATTCGAATTTTATTGAGTTCCGCAATTGGCACGGAAATATGTTTTCATAATGACATAATTCGAGAGAGCTTTACCCAGCAATAGGATACTGAAGCTTGTGGTTGATGATAATGATGGTACTAGGTATTAGACAAACCACGTAGAACCCGATGTCATTACCGATCATTATTTATTACTAAACCGTGCACCGAGGGATGTCAATCCCGATCTAAATGGAATATCAAATAGCGTCAGCAACGCTTCGTTTCAGCAAACATAGATTCAAGTGCTTGCATTGGATCAACTGTTTGTCTAATAGACTGTATTTGTCCCTTGTATCTATTTGCGATTATTTGTTTTGTTAGGCACGTATTAAGGCAAAATGTCATAAAATTACCTATAGAAAGACTTTTTCGTACAGGTGTGCGGGTGGCGGGACCGTCTGGCAGGAGCGTCAGTCGTTCGCACGCGTGAATTATGGGACTGTCACGAACGAAAAAGTCGCCCTATTATTTTATGTCATTAATTTCGTAATGTAATTTTGGCTTAAGGCTTGTTTACAAATAACATTGTCCAAAGTCCCTCAGTAGTAAAATCGCATCAGTCATTTGGATTTTTGAATATCATGAATGTGAGGCATCTCAAATGCATGATATCCAAAAATCCTCGAAATAACTATATAATTTACGCGACGTCACGATACCACAGGGAAGTAAAATGGATGGAAATATATGACGACGCTTTTAATGTTCCGTCCACGATAACGTTGTAACGTGCACGTATTTACGTATATTCTACGGACGTCCACGATAATATCATCAGGTTAGAAATGATAAAAACGCACATTAGCTACACAAATAGGTATTTGTTTCGAGAGGGAATCTAAATGGATATTTTTCAAGGTGGTTCTACAGATTTTTTTTGGCCATAATTATATAAAAATCCGGCCAAGTGCATGTCAGACCACGCACAGAGAAGGGTTCCGTAGACTACCAGCTCAAGATGGGATGAATATTAACGCATGCTAACTAACGCAGTAAGTATTGCTTTTATCGACCAAAAAATAAGTTTGTGTTTCATAGAATATATTATGTCCAAAAAAACATGAATAACAAAGTTATTCCTGCGGTTGTAACCGGAAATATCCCGTGATTCAAAAACCATTGACTTTAGCTAAGTCATTTAGAAACATGATGGTCCTTTTAATAAGAGGGGAGAGATAAATAAATACATTATGGGCCCACACGTTTATGTGCATTGAATATTTTTTCATTCCTAGGTTACATGTATGGAGAGTTCCACCTCTAATTACTATTTTCGTAATTTCACTACCTACTGCATTGTTAGTGGTGCACAGAATACACCTTTTGTCCAATTTTCATCGACACAGTGCTAATAGTCTCCAAGTAAAATGGCTGTGCCACATTCGGACAGACAGACAGGCGGACAAATTGACAAACGGACATAACTGCTTGTTATGGGTTCCGTTTTTGCCATTTTGCTATGGAACTCTAAAAAGTTATGGGTGCAGAACAGAGTGGAAGTCAGAAGAAGAAATCTAAGACGAAAATAGTAACATGAAGACGGTTTACAGAAAAAATGCTTTTTACTAAAATAAACACCGACTTCCAAACAAACACTACAAAGTGAAAAATAACTTTAATTTCAGAAATCGGTCTTTGGTTTAGAATTTTCGTTTTTACCACTCACTTCCAAGTTATTTTTCACTTAACACAAAACATAATGACGAACATAGAACCTCCTCCTTTTCGGTAGTCGGTTAAAAATATGGAAAGTTCCGACCACGTTTCCTTCTAAAGGTCAGACTAAATGTAAGTGAATTCTCGGAAAGGACCGAAAATTTCTACCAAGATATTTAATATTCTTCGTTATCTTTTGTGGCTTAAAAATAGATGTTTTATTCTTTGAAATGCCGTCTTATTACGAGGCCAGCGGGGTAATTGCGTAACACACATAAAATGACAATTGATCGCAATGGGTTTCATTTTGACAGTTCACCCACATTCATTGCGTTGTTAACGTTGTTGAGTAGAATTCTCTCTCTGTCGACAATTGATCATATATTATTCTTGTCAGAGCAACCGGCAGCAAGTTCGTCATGCTCCCTTAGATGTCACTGCTTGCGGTAGCGTCGGGGGTCGGGTTGCCTCTTTCCCTCAAATATGGCGAGGGGGCTAATGGCTGATCATTGCGTTATGCTAGTGAACGGGTGCTGCTTGTGGTGACTGGTCGTCTTGCTGACCATTGTTTTGTTATTGTTATTATTAATTAACTGTTTATTTATTTTTACCGATGGCCCTAGTTTATCATATGTAATTCCGAGTTTATTGCCTATATGTAAGCGGGCACGCCCTTTATGCCTGGAGGCTTTTATTAGGGTATTAAGTTGTGTTTACGTTTTTAGTTTTTATTTTCGCTTGAGACTAGATTCCGATGTTTTTGTTGGTACATTGCCGTGTGCTAGCTGACATTATGGCAAATCAATTTATTTAATGTTTTGTGTTGATTAATATAAATTATTTTGCATACTATTGTATATAATCAAGTTTTTTCTAACTGAACAGACAGCAGTGCTGCTGGGGAGTTCGTTGCGCCACCTCTTCCCAGCCAGCTAAAGCACTAGGAAGTGGTGAAGGGTGGGCGTTTATGGGGGCTGTCTTATGTAATTTTGACGTTCGAAAAGTGATCAGCACTTTTCTCAGCCTAGTTTGAATAAATGAATTTTGAATTTTGAAATCCCAGCAAAGGTGTTTAATAGTCTTGCCCCTTATTTAACTCTTTTTAATGTCACCTTCCGCACGAAAAGTTTTTAAATGACCGAGATGGATGTACCCCCTGAATTTTTCAGGGTACTTAGTATAGCCGTGAAAGTTAAACAGACAAACTCACTCTTACATTTTTATTTATATAGAAATGGTTTCGCGCCGTAGGTATATCATTAAACTTTTTAAGTATTTATAATGGGGTGAATCGAATTGCAAAATGTTTATTGACAAGTCTCTCTTATAATAAATCATTTAGAGGCCGTGTTATTAATTCAATGTTGCAATCCCTTTCAACGCATCTACATTCACCCCAGTTTACTTGGTATTAATACCTAGTGGGTACAAAAAATGCCAAGTATAACTTTAAAAAAAAACTGATATGAAATTGGAAGTTCCCACGAAACCTCACGAGCTCGCAGGAATTCCCTGAAGCGTATCGCTACGTACTTACCGCGAACTGTTAGTACTAACTTTGGAGCATAAATTGGTATAAACGGCTACCGTTACCTCTCTCAATGTGGGGTGAGAAGGTTTGTGTTGTTGAGATCTTAGTTTTTTATTTGACAGGTAATGCTTGAAGAGTACGACTAAACTAGAACGGAGTCTTAAACAATGGTTTCCGAAAAGAGCGGTGGTCGGCCCATAGCGTCTGCAATTTATTGGCGAATGACGACACCCAAACATTATTTATGAAAGTAAGTTGATGTGTTTTTTGACACCGTAAAGTCAAACCTCGCTGACATCATTTTCATGACGTTACGTGGCGGCCAAAGCTTGTCTAGGCAACCGTAGATTCATAGATTTGACTGGCTTAAGGTAGCTATTGTGTCTATTGAACCGATTTCATAGCAACTAAGATTGATTTGTTGGTCCAGAATGTGTCCTAAGGTCGTTACTTAAAAACTAGACGTCATGTGTGCGATTTCATATGGTTTTTTATGTCTCTTGGACCTGAGTAGGCCCTTCTCTCGCTATATTTGTCATTTGTCGTCCCAGAACTAAAGTCACCTGCTTGTGCCCTTAAATTCACAATGCGCACTTTCTATCAAACTGGTGAAAAATTATAAAAAATACTTAAATTCATTGACAGACAACGCACAGCCTATAAACTGCTGGGTCTGGTAAAATGAAATTTTCCACAAGAGTTCCTTTTGAACATTGATGAGCACTAAGATATAGCCCAGTCAATAACAACATCAAACATCGCAAACGCGCATGCAACTACGATTTTTTTTTATTGTCGTTCATATTGCAATTAGTTCAATGTCAAAAATTACAAGTTTACAGGAGAGTAAAAAAACAACATACTGGAAACAGATCTTTTATGACACCAAAATGTTTTTTAACTAATTTTTCCTTACTATTGTGTTCTATTAAATGTGCATTTTGAAATTTCCACAAATAATTATATTCTGACATACATGCTATTGTAATAAAATTAAATACTTAATTGACGTAAAATTTGTGACATGTAACATATTGCTAGTTTATATGTATGAAATAATACACCGATAATTTCAAATAACAGGTATGTTATTTATTCAAGTCATTTATAATTAAAGTAGGAACAATCAAAAATATATACAATGTGAAATTTAATTCGTTTGCATTCGCAAAAAAAAATCAGCAATTTTTTTTTCGCGATTTCATGGTCCCCATGGTGAAAGTTGTTCATAATGATGAGTACCCCTTAAAAGGATGTAAACGAATTAAATTTTACATTGATTTTATTTTTATAGTTAAGAAAAATAAACAACAAAATTAAAGTAAATTTCTTGACAAACTTAACTGTTGTTACCTTATAACAAAATTAAATTTAAGTTATTTTTAAAATATCGAATTTAGTAATTTTCATGTCACAACACTAAAAACGGGGAACGTCACTGGCTTACCTGTGACGCTCGTGCATTTCGTTGGGCGCCACTATAACGGCTAGGGCTGCGCAGGGTAGGCTGTGCAGGCCGTTAACAGATAGGTGTTTAGTGGTATTCCTACATGTGAATAGACATGTATAGTATTAGATATTTAGTTTTTTAACTGGCTTTAGGTAAGTATAGGTAAGTGAGTTCAGTACTTGTAGGTGTAGTTAGGTTAGGTTAGGCACGATAACGGCCAGGGCTGCGCAGGGTAGGCTGCACAGACCGTTAACGGTAGGTATGTATGCACATGTAGTTAGATTGCCAAAGTCATTATTAGATTTAATTTTAGTATGTACTTTGGGGCATTTAGTTTACAGATAGACAAACACAAAAAACTAACAGTAGTTAGTTATAATAGTGACCTGCTATGCATTAATAAATAGTCATCCCTTGGGATCAACAGCATTCCCTAAAATAGCGCCAGTGCAGCATAATGTTAAGGATAGTTTTTGGTAGTAGATATAGTTTTTTTTTAGTTATTGGTAATAGTTTTATTTTAATTATCTTCTCCTACATACCTACCTATCTGTTAACGGCCTGCGCAGCCTACCCTGCGCAGCCCTAGCCGTTACAAACTCGAGACCTATGACTTGGCAGTGCGACGGTCACATCACTAGGCTATCATGCTGCTAGAATGTTACTTAATAAGTAGTTATTGAACTCGTATTTAAGATAATAGTTACTAAAACTTCTGTAATTTATTTCGTCACGTAACAAACTGAACTGAGGCAACACGTAGAAAGCGAAAGGGTAATTAAAGCTTCAGATCGGCTTAGTTCGGCAACTTCAGTTAATTGTTCCTTACCCACAGGTATTTTGCATTCCTTTGCTCGGAAGAGGTTGTTCGTTGGAGGTTTTGGCTTACCTAACTTTGTTAGACAAAATTGTGTGGATGTTAAGGTGCTTGTAGGAAGAGACACTATCTTTATATTTAATATAGGTTCAAGGCCATAGACCACTTAAATAAATAGCTAGTGTTCTAAAATTAAACAATGAAATAATAACCTAAACCTTGCTTCAAAAACGGTGAAGGAAAACATCGTGAGGAAACTGGTTTACCTGAGAGATATTTCTTTTAAAACTCTGACACCAGCTTAGTCACTAACCACACGAAAAGAAGAAGATAACCTAAATAACGTATTTATCAAATTCGAGAAATATCATTATTGTTTTTTGTTTTGTGTATTTATAGATTTATGTTAAACCAAATTCTTTCAATCTTGGTTTCGTCTTTTAAAAACTGCATTAACTTAGTTATTTTGACACTTATTCCAATGCTCAGTAAAAGGCGCAGTGCCTGAGTCTTACTTTAAATATGAAATGCGCCAACAGTCGCCTATTCCAATTAACAAAAACGTAGGCACTCATTTTTTATAAAAAAATCGAACCAGTAAACCATTTCCATTCCTCAACGTGTAAAGTCATTGTCACCTATAACTTCAAAAAAAATCAAAATGGAAACTTCACTATGAACCGTACAATCAAACATCAATTCACGTTCAATTCTCCAGTGATTGTTGACGGCACAGACGACGCCTCCCGTTTCCGAGTGAATGGTCACAAGGCGCGTTTTCCATTGAACTTTCTATCGTCACCGAATAAATAGGTAAGTACAGAAGGCCGGCTCCATACGGAGAGCGAAAACAGGCACACGCACATATACGTCAGGTGATTTCAAACTATACCTTCCGCAATAAAAGTCATTAACCCCACTGGTACTAAAAAGTCTCGAAACTTAAATGCAAACTGCCAGTCGCAAGAGTCGCAAGCGTCAATACCTCTTACCGCGATACGTTTTTTTTTATAATGTTACTACAACGACACTGTTTTAAAATTCTTTCGTATTGTTTTAAAATATTGGAATACATTGGTTGAGCCTAGGCTTCAACGACTTTTATTGCATGGTTGCCAGTCGCGAGTGCGCTTGCACTTGTTTTACAGTCGCAAGCATAAATACTTTACAATTACGTAAGATCCAACAGCAATTTTCTCCTAAAGTATTGACTATTTTTTATGCTTTTACGAAAATAGTATTATCGAAACCGTAATAATTATGAATTGTTTTTTTCTCAAAGTTGCATTTTTTTTGCGCTTTTAAATTTTTTAGTGTTGTAACTGTAAGATATTTATTGATGCTCGTGATTGTATGTAGACGCGTGTCTATGTGTGCGTGCGTTTGCTCTTTCGCTCGTTGTATTTATCCGGCTTTCTGTAACCTATCTATTCTGTGCTATCGTGTACCAATGTTATTCGATGCAGCTTTTTCCAAGTGCATTGCTCTAGTAAAATCTGGTACGAATGTGAATTGGTAAAGTGCTGTTGTAACTGTGAAACGTGAAATCAAGTGCTTGAATTTAGAGGTTTGATATGTTCGGAGAAATTGGTATGCAGTATATTGGCGCACCTCTATTTTATTGTTGGTGAATTCTGGAATCCTGAATTTCCGTACGAAAGTGGTTCTATTTGATAAAAAATTTGCTGGATTGTCTTTTGTTTTTCTCTTTTAGCTCGTTCGCTCGTTCACTTGTACCACAATACCACATCGCAGCGACAAAAAGCGGGTAAGAAGTGGTTACGTGTGAATAATGCCGCTGCAGCTTCTCGCAGTTGAGTTGTTACCTACAAAATTCTGATGTGGTTGCGTTGTTGTTAGTAGTTGCGAATTGGTTACGATGTGGCTATTGTTTGCAGACAGATCGACTCCGGTTGTGAGAGTGCCGTTGCGTCGACGCAGCATTGTGTTTGCGTGGTCTCGCTGGTGGTTTCGTTGTGGCTGTGACGTGGCGTTGTTGTGGTCGGTATCGCCCACATGTTTGTTTTGACGGCCAAATGTGGTCCGTGTGAATAAACGATTCATTTTTAGCGCCCGTCCACGTGTCGTCGTTGTGATTGTGGTGTGGTTGTGATCGGGCCCTTATTCTAATTTATATCTATTGCTTATAGTCTATTCAGGACCACGATATTATACTTTGACCTGTCTTATACTACAGAATGATGAATTCGGATGGTTCACCCCGCATTTTAGGTATGAAGCTACAAGTACGTGGCAGGCTCGACTTGTCGGGCCAATTCAGTTAGTGTAACGTAGTCAGAAGATCTAAGAGTTACACGATAGAAAGAGAGGCAACGTGATTACGTGATTATAACTGTAGGTAATTAGCGTTGTGCGACTTGAATTGCACTTTATTGTGTCGTAGCAAGAGTCGCTTTTTATTTAATGTTTTTACGTAGTGAACCAACTGTATTAATACGAACTACCTATTACTCTCACATCCCTCATAATATCGTTAATTTAGCTAATTAAATTCCCTTATATTTCCCGTTTACTACACATGAAGTAGCCTTTTCAGAGATAACTAAGAAGGCTTTTATATTATGTCTGTATTCATGCCCCCTTCGAAGAAGTTTGCTTTGGACATCATTATGAATAGCTTGCCGCCTTTTACTCCTTATTTACGAGTTATGTGGAAGCACCAAAGGACCTTTCGTAAAGTTGAAAACATTTATAAGTAGAGTATATCTTGCATGGATATACTGTTTATGGTAGGTATGTTATATTAAAGTCGACCAAAATTATGTATACATAAACTCACGCCTTTTGCACTATTGGGGGTCGGCAGAAGCTACAGAACGCCACGATCCTTAAATACTCCTTTTGTCTCGTTTACGTTCATACATCTGTGGGCCTAAAACGGCTACTTTAGCAATTCTGCTAAAAGCGATTCATTTCCTGAATTCCTGGCCATTCATTAGCAATTTCTCTAATTTTCGTGAAATGGTAACACGTATTAGCTGAATAATATCTCAGTTCAATTCATATCTGAATCATATTTAGTGTAAATATTGCTCTATTGGAGTAAATGAATCGCTTTAACAGAATTGCTAAAGTTGCCGTTTTTGGCCCCCTGGTCATACACGCAGCCGGTTACGAGTACTACGCACCAGACCTTTCTGAAGAACATCACCAATAAGGTCACTATCAAAGTTAATTAGATGTATTTTCAGACAAGATGTAGTATTTTGGGAAGATCCAAGTTTGATCAACTATAATATTATTACAGTTTATTTATTTATTGATAAGGCACCTTAACGACTTACTAAAACATACACATACAAAAATCACATACAGTTTTAGGTATTGTGAATTCGTCACTTACAGAAGTGCACAGCACCAGCAGAGAACTTAATGATTAAAGGACGTTTTAGTTACGTTAGTTGAATTAGTTACAGAATAAAAAGATAAAAAGAGAGATAATATGTTCACAAATACGATGGAAAGTACAGAAATATTTAATTAAATAACAAACAGTTAGGCGATGGTAGTGGTGGTGTTGGTGGTAGTGGTAGTGGGGCGGTGGTGGTTAGGGGGCGGTGGTGGTTAGGCGGTGGTGGGTGGTTAGGTTAGTTAGTTAGGGTTAGGTATCAGTAATATTATTGTAGTTGATCAGATTTGACTTCCCAAAATACTACATCTATGGTATACCCACATAGGCTATGTGAGGACAGTAACTCCACGCAAGACTTACTCTACATGGAAGTATTTTCAACTTTAGCACAGGTCAATCAATTATAAATGATAAATTATTTCATTTCAGTTTTAGAAATAGGTTTACACGTCAATCATATTTTAATAACTGTATGAGGTCAACGTTTCCTACCCGACTACTCTGAGAAGAAAGGCCGAAACAAATTCAGAGGTCATCACAGTCTCTTTTGAAATCCAGACATATTCAAACGACAGCAAACCAACCAACTTTAATTCTTCATTCCTGCCCTTAGAATAATTTGCCTATAATGTTCCCACTGCTGGGACACAGGCTTCCTCTCTGTGAGAAGGAGTGGGCCATAATCCACCCCGCGGGCTCAGTTCGGGTTGGCGGACATGTCTTCGAATTTTTGATTCTAGGACATGCCGGCTTCCTCACGATGTTTTCCTTCACAGTTTTGAGAGCAGTGGTGATGAAATTAAATAAACAAAGTAAAGTGCTTGCCTGGGTTGATACCACTGGGCCACCACTGCTCTCCTGCCCTTCTCCCAATTTATTTGAAGTCAGCCCAACATTTGTACTTTTCTTCCATACTCCCCTATTAGTTGTCATCTTTGTAAACACCTCCTTTCACACAGAACATAAATCGTTTTTCAAAAATTCAATATTCAAAAGTCTTATATTCAAACTAGGCTGAGAATCAGCACTTTTTGAACGTAAAAATTACATAAGGCAGTTTCTCAATGCCTGCCCTTCACCCGTTTATTTGGTCTTCCCCTACTTTTATAGCCATACACATTCAAACTCAAAAGTTTCCTCACGACATTTTCCTCAGTCCTTCGCATCACATGCTCAAACATGACGACCGATTTCCACACAACTTTTCAGTCACCGGTGCCACTTTCAGACTTCCTCTTATACCAACAATTCTTCTCTAGAACCAACAAACTTTAATTACGAACGACAGTTGAAACACAAAACGCAAAGCTCAAAAACATTTCCCAGCATGATCGAAATACAAGGCAACAACTCGTTAAAATATCCCCTAGATAAAAAAAAAAAACATGTTTATTTCTGTTTGTACAGCTCTATATCGTAAATTAAATTGGAACCCATAAACGCTCAGAGTATCCGAACGGAAAGAGAAATTGTGGGAAAAATATTATAGACCCGGAGCCAGGGAGTGCGTCATAAAAATAATCTTAGTGACTGAGATGTTTACGCCAGACGTCAATGTAGGGATGTTTTCGGTTTCATTTTGGAAATGTTTTTAGTGTTAAAGGTGATTTGAGAGATTGTTACTTGAATACATCTAGCGATTGGAAGTTTTTTTCTGAATGTACTCGTATATTCCCAGAACGATCATGCAAAGTAGGCACCTTACTTGTTGATGTATCGTTATAATAAAATTAATATTGTAGCTCAATGTAGTTACATTTTTATAACATGCAATTTATTTTATATCATCCTTTCTCTTGTTTAACACTCCTTCAAAAGTTTATCAACAGTGGCAAAAATGGTGATGCTGATGAGGTCAAGCAATTTTACAATCAATGACCAGCCGTGCTATTCTGTAAAAATCTCACCGAGAAAACTTGGGTGAAGTGAGCTGTCCATAGTGTCAATCCCTAGCAATGACAGCTCACTTTAAGCTCACTTCACCTAAGTTTTCACGGTGAGATTTTTACAGAATCGACCGGCAGCTTACATAAGGTATTGACAAGACAAAGGTGAGTGGAAACGCCAGGAGGGCACGCCTTATAAAGACAAATAGTGACCTTATTGGAGATGTTCTTCAGAAAGGTCAGGTGCGTAATACTCGTAACCGGCTGCGTGCGTGTGTATAAACATAAACGAAGCAAAATAAGTATGTAAAGTTCGTAGCAGGTGGCGTTCTGTAGTTTCTGCTTACCCCCATGGGGAGAAGGCGTGAGTTTAAGTATGTATATGTTCAGCTACGTTTTGCGTAATATTGGGGTAAATTGGCGTTTTTTTCTCACAACTAGAGAACCTTGTCACTTCTATGAATTAAAATATTCATCAATTGCTTGGTATTATATCGAATAATGACCATCATAGACCACTACCAATAGTAAAAAAAACCTTATTACTTATAGTTTATAAACATAAAAAATAGCTTAAAAATGACTCCTCATTTTGTTACCAGAAATGACCACTATTTGTTTTAACTTAGCCAAAACTTATTTTTGTCGCTTAATCTAGTGGCATATTACGTTATCTTAGTTTTTAAACATTAGTGCATAAAAGTTTTAAAACATTAGTGTTCATGGTTGTTATATAAATTAAGAAAATGTTAGTATGAAAAAAGGAACTTCTTTAAAATTCTCCATACAAAACGCTGATTTCATAGGTGGGGCCAAGGTGGTAACCTAATATTATATTAATACTACAAGTTGGCACGGGCAAAGATGACGATATAAACTAGATCTTCAAAAACAGAGAAAAAAAAAAAAAAAAAAACTTTTTTTTTTAAATTCAGTTTCCGGTTTACGTTCAGGTTCGTGAAATGGAAGAAGTATCTATCCAGACGGTAGACAGCAGTGGAACGGCATGAGCTGATATAAAAATAATGATATTCTTTCCGTAGCACTGTCCAATAACCTAGGCTGTGCTCACGTTGTGCTTCCATTTGACGTTTTAATTGATTGACTGCCGACGGCCGTGTTACCCAACCGGTTATAATTACTTAAATTATTTTGAAATGAAAACTGCTTTCGATGCCAGAGTGTTTTAGAGTTCCGTACGTCCAAATAAAAAACGGAACCCTTATAGGATCACTCGTGTGTCTGTCTGTCCGGCGGTCAAAGCAGATTTGATCCGAATGTACTAATAGACCGATTAATTTGAAATTTGGTTCACATATGAATTTCTGTGACGCGGAGGTGTAACGTAAATAAATTAATTTTAAATATGGGGGACACTTGTTTGCCTTACTTTTGGGAGGCAAACAAGACAATTAAAAAAAAGGGTTGTAAAACGTACCGTTTGACATATCAAATTAATCTGTGGTCTCAATTTTTTTTACAATTTTTAAATAAATGGTAATAAAAATAGATGAAAATTTATCATTCCCGAATTGGACATTATCTCCGAAACTCGTGAGCCTACAAAAATGTACTTACCTAATTAAAGATTACAGGAAAACCTATAAGAAGTCTATGGTCTTAAAATACCATGGTAAATCTCTCAATATAGTTCGTAGGTACAAACTTACATTTTGAGTTGGAATGTATCGGAGAACATGTATTTCAACTACAGCGTTAAGTTTATTTTTGGGATAAATTCATTCCAACTACGGAGCCCTCATTCTGCGTGGTCCGAACCGCAGTTGACCAATTTTTTTAATAACATTTTGGTACTCTTTTGAGTAGCTTCTTGCTTTCACGTGAGCTATTTGGTAATTGGATATTGATTTTAATTTTTGTAACTTGTTTTAGGTAAAGTACGAACTCTGCTGGGGTGAAAATAGAGAAAACGAATTATCCCAGAAATGAGACCTAGCTAGATCGATTTTTCGCCCCCGTAAACCCTTATATTGCAACTTTCATCTAAATTGTTAGAGCCGTTTTCGTGACAAATATTGCTCATTTAATAGTAGATAACTAACTTGTAAAATCGAATTGCGTCCACATCTTTGGTCTCTCTCTATTACATATTGTAATTTCAGTATATATTTCTTCCTTAGCAATGTCATGTTTCACGAGACCCACCCCTTTAGCCCCTCTAAAGAATCTTATGACTTTGGCGTAGTCATTAAGAATAATATGATTCTGAGTCTCTTTATAAAAACAGAATGAATTTCTATGATCAGATGTGAAACTGATGAAGAGCTGCTAAAGAAAAGAAATACAAAAAATTTAAGAGTGACCTTCGAAATAAAATGTCCTCGAACATATTAAAGAACTTGTATTTTTTTCCTCTACGAACTTTTTAATATCGAAATAAAAAGATATTTATGATACGCAGTAACTTCACGAAGTTTTTTTTTTATAACTTCAAGTCGTCATTCGAATATGAAATTACTTTTCGTTGGGACATTATTTTGACATTGAATCGTTCTTCGTGAAATAATAATTGTAAGAGAAAACTAATTTTTGGGCAGATGGAAGTTAAGTTTGATTCCTACTTAATTTATTCTCGATGTCGATTTTCTATAATTCATTGGAGAAAAAACTTTGAACACTGTTGTTGAAATCCGCTTTGCTTAATTAACGAGCTTTTTTCTTCAAGAGAAAAACCTTCATATTATTATTTTCTTCGTCTTCTTCGGGATATTTTTGATCACTTAGAAGATTCAGTGGCTGTCTCCGACACTTGTGTCCGCACTCTGGGTATTCCATATTCATTCAAAAATGTAGCATTTATCAGCTCTTTAGTATACACAACTGATAAACATGATTTTAGTGTTGTAAGTTATATTGCAATTTTACGATGCAGCCCTGGGCACCCAAACAAGTGTGAGCAAGCACCCCTAACTTTACTTTTTTGGTAAGGTCGTTTCGATCGTTTTCGGGCTCAAAGCAATTTCTATTACAATAACGACTTATAATACAGCTGCCAGCCCATAGATGCTATAATCACTATGTTGCCGGTCGTAAAAGAAATCGAACGAAAAGATAGGACTTTTTATAGTCGCTGACTCCACTGTTGAAAGTGGAGAATTTCGTATAGTTTAGTAAAACTAACTTTAATTAGTTTCGAAGTTCAGGTGGCGAGTTTTAAAGCGATGCAAAATGCTGACGTTATTGAAATTAGTACCAATTAGTTTGTTTGGTTTTCATAATATTTTTCTTTATAGGATTTTGTTTTTAATAGGGAATGGAATTGATTATACGTTTAGATGGTTTTTCTGCTGTGAGAAAATGTTTGCACTTTGATTGGATTATTATGCAGATGGACTGGATGTAACAAGGAAATTACGCCAAACACCATTAGATGTAGGTACCCATTGGATCCTTGGTCATTGGTCATTGATCACAAGATTGTTGATAAATACAATCCAAAAAAAAAAAAAAAATCACAAGTAAGTAGGTATAATTATGCAGTGAGCGTGACACTTACTTTAACATTTAAAAAATCACGTAAACCATATTATTTTTCCAACTGCAAGCAAAAGATTACTAACTACATTTTAACTGCATTTGACGTCAATAAAACGCATGCACACTCATAGCTATGCCTCTATCAGCAGCTTAATGATACATAACATTCATATACGACTTGCCTATACAAATTATTGGAATTAAATGTTCTGATTTGATTTGAGCCGAGTTATTTATTTTCTCTTCACAAATGTTCAGTAGTAATGCTTAAAACTAGTTTACATTTGTGAGAGACTGGTGCTTGAAATAGGCATTGCAAACAACGCCTATGGTACAAGTCACCAGGGCCCCACGACGCTTCATACTTATGTACCAGATTACATTGGGTGTTTTTATGAAACAGAAGAGAATTAAAATAATAAATACAAAGAGATAAAAAAAACAACGTCGAGAAATACAAAATTATAAATAATAATAATAATAAAATAATTTATTTGCGTAAAACATGGTATACAATGGTGTTTAGCGTAGGTCAGAGTGGCACAAACATGTTTAGCTATAATAAAACAAAGCATGCAAAAATTTTATGTCACAGGGTAATTATAATTAAGTACGTTAATGTTAGAATATAATGCCAATTTTTTTTGTCCGTCAATTCTTTCAAACTTAAAAACTACATTCAATTAGCCATTTGTATAATTTATTTTTAAACAATCTTAAATTTAATAGTTTTAAATTATTTTGTATTTTATTATAAGTATGTACACACATTGCTAGACAGCTTTTATTATATTTAGTTAGCTTTGGTAAATCATTTAACACCAGTCCATAAGGATCACGTCTGCGCCGAGGATATAAATCGCTGGCTGTCTTGAATAATTGTTTATTCTTGGTCACAAACACACATATTTCGTAAATATAGAGAGATGGAAGCGGTAACAAACCAAGTCTTTAAAATATTGGCCGACATGTATCATCCGGCTGAAGTCCATGATACATGGCGGCTAAAAAAAACAACGAGTTGATATTTAACTACAGCATTGATGTAATTCGATGCTGGTATGTCTGTTGTTGTTAAATTTAAGCGAACAGCGATCTGTTACTACTTCTATTGAAATTATAAAAATTAGTCTGGTTTTCACATAATAATTGCAATCCGAGATCCAATAATTACAATCATTTTCATTGTTTTTATTTATCAAAACATGATGGGTTGTGTAATTGATTAATAAATAAACTATATCAAAATGTTTAGTAAATAAATATTTATCCACTTTCGGTCGATTACATACAAAAACACTTAGTTTTAAATTAAAATCTCAGGTCCACGCACTCGCAACCTTCAAACTAACTGCTACAGTTTGACCGAGACCGCTGTACTGCGCCTTGGTTATGTGCGCGGCGAGACGGTGGGCAGTGCAGTCCACTGATTCGGCATTGCTGCCGAGATGCGCTTCTATCGTTGTGTCGTTCTGTATAGGCGGGCCCGCCTGTAGTTCTGCTGTACAAGGGTATTTTCGGAAAATTTGAACTAACGCTGCACTATCTTACTTTTTAATACAATTTCGCAAAACGGTATCATTAATGTTTACCAACACGCTCCACCCTGTCAACGTCGTTCAAGCCATAGATAATACACTTAAATACGGGAATTCAAGCACAAAAAGATCCTTGTACGAAATTGATAATAATAAAGATTAAACATGTTATACTGAAAATTTAATTAAGGATCGTTCAGACTGGCGCGACTGGTCGCGCGACGCGGTGCTGCGATATATGCGTAGAACAATTTCTATGAAAACGCACTACAAATAGGAGCGACCTGTTGCGACGCGAGTCCGCGACACAGAAAAAAACTCTCTCATGACGCGTCGCCAGTGCAACGCGTTATCGCGGTTATATCGACGAGATGCCATGCAAAATTTTCCTTTGAAGTCCCGCTGCTGCGCCGATATTGCGCTAGTGTGACAAGTCGCGCCAATCTGCATGGGCCTTAAAACAAATTTAATTTATATTTCATAAACAGGGCAGTCCATCAAAAATGTTTCAGGTTGATGTCAAAATGTTTCAGGTTGATGTCAACTAGAGGAGCTCGTGGCTAAGTAATAACAGTCGCACGGGTCTATCCATCAGGTTAAATTACGCTTACCAGGGTTGGTCCATCTTTACATACCGAGACTCCTCCGTGCCTCGGAAAGCACATTAAGCCGTTGGTCTCGGCTGTCATTCGTGGATCCTTGACAGACGTTACGGATCGTCAGAAGCCCGAAAGTCTGACAACCAGTCCTACCAAGATCGTATTAGGTGCCCAGTTACTAGGTTGTGGAGGTCAGATAGGTAGTCGCTCCATGTAAAATACTAGTATTTAGCTGCATCTGGTTAACTAGGAAGCCGACCCCGATATAGTTGGGAAAAGGCTAGGCAGAATGATTTTCAGGTTGATGTCAACTCGACAATGGCCAAAGGTTTATTTAGATGTTTGTTTTTAAGTAAATAAAGGAAAAAAAATCTGCTGTTTCATAGAAAAGTGCAATACCTACGCGGTTATAATTTATGGAACAGCAGATATTTTTTTTAAATAACCGACGAAAAATATCAACGCACGGGTATGCGGAATCACGTACTGAATCCATGGTAACAGTTCAAACTCAAACTCCCATGGAAACGTACTACCAGGATAAAAAGTAACCTATGTGTTAATCTAGGTTATACTCTATCTGTCTGCCTCATCCAAATCCTATTAGTAGCATAACAAAATGATTGAAATACAATCTTGAATTCATGAAAGCCTAGTACTTTTTGTAACAATTTTCAAGTTTATTAACTCAAGGAATAGATCGATTAATTTAATAATAACTACAAGTGGAAAGTTCTGGTCTACACGCTCAAGGAATAAGATTTTTCATACAAACGAAATCTCCCCTTTTCACCCCCTTTAAGTTGGAATTTTCAAAAACCCCTTCTTACTGCTACCATACATTATAAAAGGAAGCTGTGTGCAAAATTTCACGTACCTAGTCCCAGTAGTTTCAGCTCTGCGTTGATATGTCAGTCAGTCAGTTTGTCCTTATATATAAATATATGACGAATATTTTATCAATTTGACTGTAAAACAGCGAGAACGGGATCTGATGATTTGTGAAAAATACCCAAAAAGATGTATTATTATCGTATTAGTGGGTTGAGCTACACGATTACTGACAAAAGCTTGCACTGACTAGACAGGTCCACTCAAATCAATGTGGCTCTTTCCTCAAAAGACCATTTCAGACACTAACCTACATGGTCCTCATATGCCCTGACCAATATTATGTCTGTACTTCAAAAGAGACTTTGACCCTTGAGTTTTTTTTCGCCATTTCTGTGAGTTATTCCTAGCTCGATGATTCCAAATTTAAATACATACTCCTTGATAAGTATGTCAATAATGTATGCCTAAGCATGCAGAAAAGCACTGTTAAAACTCTATGGCAAAAATGACATGTCCTATCAAAAGTCTAACGATGTCAACAACATCGAAGCAAAAACATAACCAAATTCCAAGTAAAGTAAATATCAATGCAAGATAATACTCGTATTACCTAAAAATCGAATACAAAAAGCAAGTTACATGACTTCAGAAGAAAATGTATGTTTCTACGTCAGTTAGACCTTTAACTGTAGATGAGTTGCAAATTAGGAGAGTGGCTCTTCGGGATGCCATTATTTGTATGGGATGGATCAAACTTGTAAGTATATCGACACCTAAACATACACATAGCATCACGCCGTAATCCCCGAAGGGCTACGCAAACTGCATTTATAGTTCCATCAAAGAAGGTCATATCTAACCAGTTTCAAAACAAAATCCCGTGAACACAATGACCACATCTGTTACCGGCCCGGTGCTATAGCCGCCGAGCGCTGCAAGCAACAATAGTCCTTGCGGTGGTTAGATATGAACTTCTTCGATGGTACACTCACATTTCACCAGGCATGTTTGAGTCCCAGCCTATTGCCATCAACTGGGTAAAAATCCAGGCTCCAGGCAGGTACTGATTCCTGATGGGAAAACCCATTAAGAGCGTTTATCCTAAAAGTTGGCAAAATCGCAAATAGCTGTCAAATATTTACCTATTTTGATTAATTTGGCAATATTACTGCAAGGAAATATGAAATGTGGCTAACTAGTGAACTAGAATATTGATTATGGAATGCAATAATTAATATCGCAACACCGGATATGTCGTTTTTGATGTAAAAAATATATTTGGTAACTTTCCGAATGTCTTTTTAACACCTAAAACGTTTACAACATAAAATTAAATGTTATAATTGCAATTCATTATTAATATTCTAGTTCGCTAGTTAGCCACATTACTAATTTAATTTGACGCTGTATACGAAACAATGACACTGTTTGGTTTAACTATTTGCGTTTAGTGGTAAATAGTAATCACTCGATCAATCCTGATGCCATTACAGACTGACACGGTCAGATTTTTGGTCAGAATAAACAGATATGAATGTAGAACAGACCATGATCAGTAAGCTGCATTAAAAACCAATTTTCTAAAAATTCGTTTGTCGGACATATAATATATTATGTAGTTTACCTTTTTTTTTCAGCTGTCAATATTTTGTTATGTGGCCCTCTATCTGATTGTCCGAGCGTACAGTGAAGGGACCTGGTCAACAGTTATCACATCTATGATATTGATAATAATACCACTACAGGCTATAACTGGACTACTATTTTTTTTAGGTGCTGTAGATGTGAGTATATATTTTTTATTAGCTGACTATTTCTTAAGCTCCTCAAGTTCTTGGTTGAGCGACATGATTACCTACATGCGTGCTCAGACAGGACACTCCACTCTAATCGGCGTGGTTTTTTGTCAAGAGACCAATTTAAACAGTGTAATTTTGTTTGCCAGTGGTATACCATACGTTTGAGAGCAGTGTGATGGCTCAGTGGTAAGAGAGCAGTGGTTGCCCAGTGGTAATGGCCGCGACTTGAGGTCGAGTTGTAGGTCGTATCATTGGTGGCCCAGTGATAACGGCCGCGACTTAAGAGTTGTAGGTCGTAGGTTCAAACCCTGAGAAGCGCTTTATTTTATGTAAGTTAATTCATAACTACGGTGAAGGAAAACATCGTGAGACAACCGGCATGTCCTAGAACCAAAATTCGATGAATGTGATATCTACCAACCCGCACTGGGCCCGCGTGGTGGATTATGGCCCACTCTCTCTCACCGAGCGGAGGGCCTACATATGTCCCAGCAGAGAAAATATTATAGGCTGATTATATATACCATAAGTCGCGAGTTACAGTGAAAGTTGCACTGTCTAAACAGTGTTTAAACGATTGTTTGCTTTGTTGCTTCAATTTTGGTACCTACCACGGGGAAGAAACTTGTATATCATATAAGTGTTCCGATTCTGATCCCCAAGATACAGGCAAATGCCTAGTTTGGGGGTCACCGTCCAATGTGTTCTTGTACATCCTGATTTTGAATAAATAAATACATTTGAAAAATTTGAAATTTGAAATGGGGCTTATCCGTCATGGTTCTCATGATCTGTCCATGATAATTGTATGGACAACGTACTCGAAAGGAGGACTATTTTGGTGTTTCTTCTCAGAGTACTCGAATAGGAAACACTGACCATATCTAGTTTAAAAAAACGGTGGAGTTTCTTGCCAATTCTTCTCCATACAAGAACTACCTTTTGGAAGAGGCGACTGGAATCAATTCTATTTTGTGTAAAATTGACGTTCAAAATTGCCTCTTATGTGCCTAATAAAAATAAATTATTTGACTTTGACTGACTTTGACTTTGAAAATATTAGTTTACGCGTATTTTTTTTTTTTTTATAATCTATTTACACAGTAAAGTCATTTATCATAATGAGACCAATGTGACTATTTTATTGTAGATTAAAATAATTTGTGAAGTACCTTAACTATATCGACCGTCTAATGAAGTCGGTATATGTCGTGGGAGATTAAATAATAAGAGAGCGAGTTAGATTATCAAGTCAAATTAGTCGGTAGTAAGAGTCGGGTCTGTCAGTGTGCTGTATTATTTTCGTGGTTGAAGTTAGAGGAGCAAGTTAATTTTCATTTTGGGCTAATTTATGAAAGTTACGGCCAAACAAAAAAAAGACATACCTATTCCGAAAGAGTACGTTTTTCTCTTCATTTTTTACTATGGAATCAAACCTGTAGGGTGATTTTCCGTTTTTTAGGGTCCCGTAGTAAACAAGGAACCCTAGTTTCGCCATGTCTGTCTGTCTGTCTGTCTATCTGTCCGCGGCTTAGCTCAGAGACGTTTAGTACTAGAAAGCTGTAATTTGGCATATGTATACATATTAATCGTGCCAACAAAGTGGTAAAATAAAATCAAGTAAAATATTTTTTTTAGGGTACGTCCCCTTCACGTAAAGTGGGGATGTTTTTTTTTTCTCATCTAAACCATTTTTGGATTCCGGGATCCGTTGGCGAAATATTTAGCTTTTAACTGAAATTTTTGTTAGAGTCAAGTGTCCTCCCCCCTGCCAGCTAAATGGTTGTACTTGGATTTGAAAAAAAATCACAGCAGTAGTATATATAACGAAATTAAAAGGGAAACTATCAAAGCTGAGTAGACTGTACTGGTTAACGAGTAATAACCGACCAACTTAAATTTGCAGTTTGCCTTTTTTTTCAACTACAATGTTAAGTTTGTTCTTGGGATAAATTCATCCCAACTACGGAACCCTTCATTATGCGTGGTCCGACACGCACCTGGCCAGTTTTTTACTATGGAATCTAACCCGTAGGGTCATACTCCGTTTTTTTCATACTTATGTGATACGGGCTTAAGAGTGATGTTATGAATTTAATTGACTTTATTCAGGAAAGCTATTGCTATCATACACGCTTCTTTTGTTAGTACATTGAAATTATTGGAATAATACGGCTATTTTAAACTAATTAAAGCATTTAACCCAAATATGTATGGGCGGTGTATGGTCTCCTTTCCTGTTTACTCACCAAGAAGTTCTGGACATCTAAGTATCAACATTCGATTCAGTTTCTGATTTCAAACCACGTTATAAGAATTTCATATCAGCAATATGTGGTCAATCGAATAGTATCGAACAATACGGTCCCCTAAGCCACTCCAACAATCCAAAACGATATTTCCAACTGCGAAAATTTTCGCTCGTTTCATCGTTTTATTTGCCAAAGAATCTAAAAGGAAGCTTTTACAATAAAACCGAACGATTCTGTCATCGTACTCAAGATCAACAAAAGACATTTAAGAGATTCCGATTTTATCATAAGCCCACCTTTGGATCCCTTCGCTTCGGTGTCCTCGCACAAAAGAGAATATGTGCGGAAGTTTTCTTTGAGAAACTTCAATTTGCCTTCGGCATACGCTCGTTAACAATACAATATCAACATCAGTGTTATCTTAAAATATCTTTGAGACTTTATCTATCCGGATTTGGGACTAAAATCAGTATAAGGAATTTTCGATGACCCTACTTTGACAAATCTAACCCTTTGATTATTTTTGGAGCGTGTGGAGGCTTACGCAGATACGTTCTTGTAAAGGTATATTTTTAATCTTCGACTTATAGACCTTTTTCTAGATCTATAAAAGATGTCTGAAGGTTAGTAGCTACTATTTCTCCTTACCTACTTCTATCACCGATCCGGTATCCAAGGTCATTCCAGTGATCCTTCTGGAACTGGGTACTTGTAGTTCACTTACCTTACCTTTCGTCAGTTTATTTATTATTTATTTAAACTTTTCACACTCATAAAAGTACAAAGGCGGACTTAATGCCTTAGGCATTCTCACGTACGTACGTTATGTTTAAGTCCCTTGTAATAGTGGGCGAGCCTATTGCTACTGAGAAATTCCTGATAGAAAATTCCCGACCTGGGAATCGAACTCAGGACCTCATGCTCACCAGTAGCGCTAGCGACCACAATACCAACGAGGTAGACTGGAAGATCATTTATTTTATTTTCAACCTGTGTTGGCCCACTGCAGGGCAAATGCCTTCTTTTCTTTATTCTAATCTCCTTTATCTTGATCTAGTGTAGACCAATCCTGTCTGCAGGCGTTAAACTCGTCCGCCATCTTTGCTTGGGTATGCCATTGATAATAATCTCTGCTAAATAATATGTTAACATCATTTGGAAGGAGATAAAGAAAGATGAATAAATAAAGGAACATTATTATTCTGCCATTCTAATTATTAGTATCTGGGCGACCGAGTTCTGCTCTGGTGAAAATAGAGAATGCTCATTTAATAGTATAGGAAAGTTCATAATAATTCCATGTATAGTACAGACTAATTCTATGCTGTCATGTCATTATTCTAAGGTAGCCATCTTGTTCTAAACTTTGGGCGACCCAGCCCTGATCGGGTGAAAATAGAGAAAACGAATTTTCCCAGATATGAGACCTATCTAGATCGATTTTTCAGCTCCCTAAACCCCTTTATCGCAACTGACATCTAAATCGTTAGAACCGTTTTCGACAACGTGATTACAAATATATATACAAATATTACTCATTTAATAGTACCGTAGTAGTTTAATAGGATTATATTCTGCAAAAAAAAAAAATTGAATGGAGCCTCCTTTCTAATCAAATGAATAATGAAAGTACCTATTTGTTTTGCAGATAAAAATACTTCCCTTGAAAGTGGCAATATGGTTCTGCTTATTTGTAGCAGCATTAAATACTATCTTGGGTGTGATCGGTGCGATATACTTTATCCGCACCGGATTCAAAGTTTTCCACTTTTTGATTGCTGCTTACTTCGCCATATTATCCTTGTCTTTTTGTTGTAAGTTATTTCCTATTAGAATTATATTAGTTACACTTATTAAATGCACGGACTGCGGACAGCTCATCAATCAATGTTTACAGTAAACTAATAACCGTAATTCTATGCTAAGGCACCTGTCCCACCGCAGACGAGAAAACGACTGGTTATCGACTATTTTGCTCGATCAAGAAACGTACTTAGGCGATTATCGAGATATGAGTACAGCTATCAACTAAAAACAAGTTGGCAAGCAAGGAGCAGCGAGTGCGCGACGGCGACGAGCGATTACTTGCTGGTATGCGTAGGTACCAAGCTTGAGTGTCTTAGCGAGAGTTCTGCCATCTCGAGCGTCACTGAGCGAGCACTCTCTTCTCTTGTTACTGCGACACACAACTATTCTACGGCGCGTGGCGGCGTCAACAGTCATCGATCGATGATTAATATTGGGGAAACAAGGCGTGATATTATGTTATGTTTATATCTTACTGATACGGAACCTAGATATATTGTACGTTTGTTGAGCGAGAAAATGGTCGATAGCTAGTCGCTTCGGTGTGGCGGTGGGACAGGTGCTTAAGAAGCAAGATAGAGTCGATGCATGTTGATGTGAGTGTGAAGGTTTGAGGCTGTTATGTGTACTCCCAATAAATTACTATAGACTATTGTGTAGTAACAGATGTTTCTTCATGAAGACATCTTGTTAAAATCGAACTAGGAACATTGATAAGCGCTACAAGGTTCTTTTGGCGCGTGGCTAAAATCGGAACTAACGCCGCCATCTTGTTTTGCTAATACAAATTCTGTGACTGTTTCATAATTTTTTACCAACAACGCCCCCCGTCAATCTCATTCAGGCGCCAAAAGATCCTTAGAGCATTATATGTTTAATTATTTCAGTTGATGAGAGCGTGACTCAACACTCTGTACAAATATATTCACCGGTAGGTTAAAAAGTAAAATGTAGATTTCACTTAGGAGCAATTTCTACGGACGAGGGAATCGCGGCGATAGTCACGCTGTTCCTTCAAATTACCGCCGCGATGATATCGCCGTATGGAGATTGATTCATAGAGTTTCTATTGAATTTAATGTCACAGCGAGACTATCGCCGCGATATTCTTGCCAGTAAAGATGGCGCCTTAGGAAGACCAGATTAGGAAAATCACCCTCGTAAGTAAAAACGGAGAAATTATTTTTCAAGGAAATTGACTTCCAACTGACATTATTAATTACAACTGCGGGTCGATTCTGTAACAACGTGAAACTTAGGTGAAGTGAGCTCTCAATAGTACTAATCCCTAGCATCCTGCCGATCCATTTGTGACAGTGACAGCTCACTTCACGCTCACTTCACCTAAGTTTCACGTTGATATTTTTACAGAATCGACCGACTGTATTATTTTATATACCTAGTTTTAGGAGATGGCTTTAACACGGCAAATTGACGTAGGTTGTCAATTTGCTTAAATAATTTCTCTGACTGTGCATATTCATTAAACTAATACTGCTACTATTCGTTTCAGCTGTGTTATGTCACGACATAATGATCACTATTATGTTTATAAAATTAATAGAATGTCCGCCTCCGTTACCTCCGGACCCGGCAATAGTGGAACCAATTTAATACTATTATTACTCCTACTTACTATTACTCCTTCAAAATACATGTCTGTAAAGAGATGACTATTGGCCTTGCAAGTGTTGGCATCGGCTTCGTTATTAATACGTTTCATTGTTTGTTAAATAATAAAGAAATCATGTAGATAAATGCGTTTATTATTTTAATATAAGACAAAGTTCCATCAGTATTAAGGGCGCACCAAATGCTGTATATACAACCTTAGTTTTTATTTACCCTTAACCTCTTAAGGGGTCATTGTACTCATTATTATGAACAACTTTCACTATTTGACCACAGAAATCGCGAAAAAAAATCAGCTGTTCCCTACATTTCGACGAGATATACGAACACAAATGTAGGGAACAGCTGATTTTTTTTTCGCGATTTCAGTGTATTTACTTTATTTTCCGATTTTTATTAAATATTTAGCTCAATAATTAAGATTTAAAAATCTAAGTGGTAATCGACTTGTATCGCTGACTGTACATTTTTTAATAACTTTGTAAATCACTGTAAGTACCAAGTACTGATTTTGAGTTCGAGCCCAAGCCACGCACCTCTGACTTTTCGGATTCATGTGCGTATTACATACATCACTTGCTTAAAAACGGTTAAGGAAAACATCGTGAGAAAACCGGCACGTCTGAGAGATATTTCTCGACGGCATGTGAAGCCAAGTCAGAAGCCCATGGGCGGCTTTAAAACTCTGACATCAGGTTAGTCACTAAAACAACGAAAAAAATAAAAAAAATACTTTATGGAAAGTATAAACTTTTAAACCACTGTTATTGCTTTCCTTGCAAAGCCTTTAAACAGTTAAATTATGCTGGGTGATAGCAACTTCGTAAATTACTTTTATAAAGGGGAAGGGAACGTATTTTTGGGTACTCAGCTTTATAAACACCCTTTAGCCTAAATAAAGATACAATGTATACAAAAATATTATGGAAAGGATGCAAAGGATGGATTTTAATTAAAGTCTGATAAAACAACGCATTTTCACACTGTATAATGAGATGTTGCTGGCAGTACCTACGTATACCTACAATATACATAAGACTGGCCCAATTAATGCTTTTATATTTTACACGCTAAGCAGAAAAAACAAATAAATCTAATTACAATAAATTAGTTTAATTATCTGTACGTACCCTCGTCGCTCCACCTAGCGGAGCAATCTTTAAAATAAAAAAAGTAAAAACGTACTCAAAAAAAATAGACCTTACAATAAAAAAGTAGGCCTTAAGGTAAGTATGAATTCCCAAATGTGCGCGAGGACTCTTGCCTCCAGATCCCATGCCGGCAATCCGGCGAGGAGGCTCGCCGCCTCAACGGAGACCGTGCGATATACCCGGACCATCCGGATGGCCATGATCCTTTGGGACGCGTTCAACCGGTGGGCTGGCCGCAGCCTCAAAGAACGCGGCCACACCGGTGCCCCGTAAAGGGCCATGGACCGCACGACCCCCGCATAGAGCCTCCGGCAGGAGGCGTTTGGACCCCCCCCCTAGATTGGGCAGGAGCCGCACCAAAGCAGCCCCGGCCCGCAAAAAAAAAGGTAAGTATGAATTGTATGTTAGAGTTTTAGCTAATACGAATACCTAAGCTAAGATAACTTAATATCTTGTAATTATAGAAATAGCCCACCCCGTTATGCGATGTTATTATGCCCAACTTATGGAATAATTCAAAACAAATGAGAAAAACACGTAGCAGCATGGTAGCAGCTGGATGAAATTGTCCGATAATCGAGCTAAATGTAGTGTAATTGGAGAGGCCTATGTTCAGCAGTATACTGCTGTAGGCTGATAATTGTTATCAGTATGCGGTCACAAATTGGGGACTTCCAAATTCCTATTGTGGTTCCGGTAATATCTGTACGTCGAATCTAGACAATTGGTTTAGACTGTGATCACTGTGATTGTGATGGACAAAATCTTCATTGGCATCATATTTGTGAAGTTGTTAGTTTTAATGATAGGCCTCATCTCTTTCATGTTTATAACAGGTTATGAAACTGTTGTAGTAGTCTGGACATTAAAATAAATGGAGGTGTACACTAAAACCTGGATGTTGAGTAATTTGTATAGATACTTAATATTATTTTTCTAGGATACCATCAATCAATGCAGTATGGGTGGAGGAGGCAGCTCCACCCTCATTGCCATGGGGCCGACAACCCTTGTTAATTAACTATTGTATATTTATTTTATTTTTCTATAGATAGATAGATAGATAGATAGATAAATCGTTTATTTGGTGCACACAAAAGACAGCACAAAATACAAAAACACGATCAAATAATAGCTAAGTACATTAATATAGCTATAAGGTGCCAATATACAAAAAAAAAAAAAAAAGAAGAAAATAAAGACATTGTGATGACTATTGGCTAAGACACTTTAAAATAGTGAAACATGCAAAGTGCGGTGTGCGTCTCAAGGTTGCACCAAATGGGAGTCCAACTCAGCATGTGTCAGGCAAATACCTGACGCTGATATTCTGCTGGATCCCTGCAGTGACATACGGACGTCGAGCAGATGAGATAAAAAATATGCGAATTATTGGTGTTGTGAAAAGTGAAATGTATATCATAATTATATTTCATTGTAGGCTGCACTGGGCGACGTCATAACGTCATCGTCGGCTGTTGCTGAAAACCAGCGCCGGGCTCTGTCTCGCATAGGGTCGCAGCATTATGCTGAGCGGTGGCTGTTTTGCGTGGATGTGACGCATATTTTCCCACAACTAGTATCTTTTTTTTGCGTCATGTTTACCGCAAATAAATGTATTTTCTTTCCGTCACCTACTACCTACACACCTCCAGACCCACTGGAGCTGGCCACTGAGGGAGATGACTTAAATTTCCCAGAGGAAGAACTGCTTGTAATATTCCTCATACTGTTGAAATCATCGAATGCTGCTTGAATTTTCATATCGAAAATTATGTAATGCGAATTGCAATAGTAAACTACATGGTGTGTCTACTAATTACATACATACATAAACTCACGCCTTATTCCTACGGGGTAGGCAGAAACTAAAGGTCGCCACCTGCTACGATTCTTACATACTTCTTTGCATTCGTTTACGTTTATTTATCTAGTCATACACGCACGCCGGTTGTGAGTACTTAGCTACGCACCTGACCTTTCTGAAGAATATCACCAATAAGGTCACTATTTCTCCTCCTAGGACGTCCCCTCCCGGCTTTTCCACTCACATCCACCTTGTAAATAGTCGCATTTCATTCATCCTGTGAACATGACCAAACCTACCCTACCCTACCTAACTTACTACATAATTATTTTGATAAAAATTATGATAAGGTGAAAGTGTCAGGGTAGCTCGCGAAATTCAAATTTTCTTACGGTTTTTTGCAATTTGCATGTCAGTATCAAGTTATTTATGTTGATCTAAATATGATTCGCGGCCGTATCAAAAATTTATATATAGAATTATAATCATAAAAATCATTAATAATCTTATTGAATCACTGTTTCATGAAAACGTGACATTTTAGGATTATTCTAACATAAGGCTGTATTGCTGATTTTAATGATTACAATTCTGTAAAGCCATATTTGTTACGGTCGCGAATCATATTTCAATCAAGATACAACCTGACTCTGCCTGCAAATAGCAAAACACTTTAGAAAATTTGAATTTCGCGAGCTACTTTAGAGATTCTAAAGAATCATTCTTAAGAGGTATGCCCTTGAGAATGATTCTTTATTGCTCATATACAATGTAAAATTTAATTCGTTTGCATCCTCTTAAGGAGTCATTGTACTCCTCATTATGAACAACTTTCACTATCGGGCCAACCCTGAAATCGCGAAAAAAAATCAGCTGTTCCATACATTTATGTTCGCACAGCTCGTTATAATGTAGGGAACAGCACATTTTTTTTTTACACTTCATACTAGAGGCACGTTGCCGACGGCAGTGGCAACTGCAGCGGGCGACGAGTGTCGACGGCTGCAGTTGCCAGTGCTGTTCGTGTATTTGAGCACTTACTAAGCAGTGATATTATAAATTGATGGTATGCGTATTAGCTTTACTAGAGACTTAATTAATTAGTAATAACTTGTAGTAATTAATTAAAAAGTCTAAGCTAAGTCTAAGTTGACAATTTTACGTTGCATAATTCATGTTTTAATCAACTAGCCTTTTTGAAAGCCTGCGAAAAACTTTGTGGCCTGTTTTCAAAGAACTACGATTCACTTTCGTTGTCATAATTAAATAAATCCATTAGGGTAACCTTTTCAAAATAATCTTTCAAAAGCCACGCAAAATATCTTCTTTGAATCTAATACGAATACTTTAATTGATTGATATTTTATTAACCCGTAATCTATATATGTTTAAATTTATGGTCGCTTTTCGTGTCCATCTGTGTGACCGCTTTGATCTTTTAAACCACGCTACGGATTTTGATACGATTTTCAACATCATTTTGAGAATTTATTCCGGAAGGTTTATAGAAAGAAAGAAAGAAAGAAAAAGTGTTTATTAAAAGAAATAAAATTTGTTTATTCTGCACAAACAAAACGCACATATAAAGACAAAAGACTTTATGTCTTTTGTTGTATACACACGTATAAAAGTAGCCAAAGGCCTCGTATTCAACCAATAGATAAAAAAATTAAAACAAAGTTGTTCATTGGTTGATTTCAAGGCCACGGATCAAAGACAATATTGCGTAATAACTCTTGCGACATTGGCAAATGATTATTCTGCACAAACTAAACGCACATTACTAAAAAAAACTAAATACAAATGATTTTAGAAATTTATGTGTATTCCGCCAGCGGCTTCACCGCGTGATATCTTTATGAAATATAGGTTTCTCAATGATAATATAGAACTGCCATGCTATTCTGTAAACATCTCACCGTGAAAACTTGGGTGAAGTGAGCTGTCAATAGTGTCAATCCCTGTGGAATGACAGCTCACTCCACGCTCACTTCACCTAAGTTTTCACGGTGAGATGGTTACAGAATAGCATTGCTGTATTCGTAATGGCGAAAGATTTTTTTATATCGTCCAGTAGTTTTTGATTATTGACATTACAAATAAAAGTACAAATATTTTCTCCTTATAATATTAGTATAGATAGGTGTAGATGAATATTTTACTTACAGCGTACTTAGAATACAGAAATCTCCATGTTTTGCTAAGTCGTAAAAACCGAGCGAAGGTGCGGTCGCTACTTAATACCTATAAATTGCTTTTCGTTAATTTCAAACTTGATCATCATCGAGCTCCAAATTCAATCAACTAATCTCTCATTAGTTTTTCTTTAATATCTTGAAACCTAAATTGTATCAATTAATTGAAAATTAAAAGTTTCTTTTAAGTGTTTTTGCCGTTAAACTTTCTTTTCAGATGAGTTCGCTCGTGTGGTCGAGAATGAAATAAGTTCATTGTTAAAGTTTATAATTAATAGGTAATGATTCTGCTGTTCTCTTTTTAGACTTGCGAAACAGGACAAAAGTTACAAAAAAGTAATAATCTTGGTTCATTTGGAATAACAACTGTTGACGTGTGAAAATACTAAAGTATTTTATCTGAATAGGCAGTACAGTAGCTTATTGCGTAATACCAAATCGCAATTCCTTACATTTTAGCAATTCAACCATATTTATTGCGCTTTTTTGCGAGCAAAACATTTTTTTTTTCAAACATAAGAAGCAATACTGAGTCTCGTAATGTTTAAAAAAATGGTCATAACAATAACATGCAAATTTTTTGCTGCATTATCAAAATGAAGGAATAAGTTGCGCAATTCGGATGATGTTTTTACATAGAATCCAACCAAGAAAATAACAGCTTATGATTTTTTCTTGTGCAACGCGATAGCCGTAGTAACCTTTGTGTTTATACTGCAATACTCACAAGCAACTGTCTGTAGCCAGCGGTTTATTGACCAATTCATAACACAGTGAAAAATAACTTTTACTTTTATTTTTCACTTTATAGTGTTTTGTTTTTTGTAAAAAGTTTATATTTTTCACTTTTTAGTTGTGGTACCTATCCCACACAAACTCGAAAACCACTACCTGCTATGTAAATACACAGTGTCAGGAAGTTATCATCAAATCATCGAGATATACTAAGTGGGAAAAATACTTATTATTGAAGCTTACTCAAAAACTATCCAAGCAAAGTTAATAAAATTTATATGGGACCAATTTGGAAGTATACACTTTCACACAACAAAATAATTTTCAAAATCGGTCCACAATTGACGGAGAAATCGGCTGAAATACATTTAAAAAAATCCTCCGTTTTGGAAGTCGGGTAGTATTGGAAATAAAGTGTACATACTATTTGTACCGCAAACAATTGTGTAGTGAAATTACGAAAAACATATTTTGGGGTGGCACTCCCCACTCCCCATACAACTGGGATGGAAATCTAACATCATACAAATCCTGCATCGCGCACTTAGAGTTTACCGCGCGAAAGACAATATATAAGACTCGACGTTGGGCAGTTCCCGCCAGACACGACAGCCGTCTGGTCAGAGGATCCTCCCTTTTCTATAGAGAATGAGTGAACTTTACACCCTATTCCCCATACATCCAAAAAGTCAATAGTTATTGAGAAATGGGATATTTTTGGTTACAACCGCAGAAATAATTTTGTTTTTCATAGTTTTTTCGAGTAATACTTTGAAAAACAGAATTAGGTAATGTTGCGGTCGATGAAATCAATACTGTGCGAGTGTGCATGCGTAAATATTCATCCCAACTACGGAACCCTTTCATGTGCGTGGTCCGGCACGCAATAGGCAGTTAATATTTTTTTATTTTTAGTAAATTCGTAGTCATAATACTCACATAGAATTTAACTTTTTCTTTTTGTAACATAAAACGAAAAAAAAAAACAAAAAAAAAAGTGTTTACCTCTGCCAAACTGCAAAGCAGTTTGTTGGCAGACGTAGCTCCTTTTTTGTTTTGTAAAAATATTAAAGGGGTCCTTATGTATTAAAAAAAAAAGGCTAAAAAAATAATCGAATCACTCGCTCGCTTGCTTGTTTCGATCGCTTTGAAATATACGGCTTTTTATTTTATTTATTTATTAAACTGTTAGGTACAGGTTGTTATAAATAAGCATACAAACCCAGTTTCCATCTTACAGTACAGTGCTAGTTAACATAGTGGTTGTCGCACAATGCAGCGAAACTTTTCTCATTATTCACAGTGCACTACTGAACAAGAAACACACAACACCGTTAAGAATTTACATCAAGACTTGACTAACGTAAGTTGTAATTAAACATAACTGGTGGGATTTTAGTTTATTTAACTATTCTGGTCTGTAATTGTTCTGCTGTAAGGTAAAAGTTTCACAGGGAAGGAATGAGCATGGATCCATGCGCCTGGTCACAGCATGTATGCCATTTTAAATCTATACAATGCTGGTATTCAGCTGCATCTGGTAAGACTGTAAGCGGACCCAACCATGGTTGGGAAAGACTAGGCAGATGATGACAAGTCCAGTATTCCTTGCGATGATTTGCAATGCCGAAAGTCAGTGATGTCCATGATTTTAATAGTCAGAAGGCAGGTGCATCATCAATTCAGCCGAAAGACGTCCACTGCTGGGCTAAGGCCTCTCCTCAAAGGGAAGGGGGGTTTGCCATAATCGTCATACTTGGCAGGCGGGTTGGCGATCTCAGTATGGCGTTAAAATGAGTCTCTATTGAGTCTCTTAATTGCCTTTTACGACACCCACGGGAAGAAATAGGATGGTGCTATTCTTTACGCCCGGTACCACACGGCAGGTATATACATAATATGTATTTATGAAAGATTGACATTGGTTCTTACTAGAATCCTCGGGTCATCATGGAAAAACGTCGGTCGGACTCTGCCACTCATCATAATCTTACTCCTGCGCATATCCCTATTTATTTTCCATACGACTCTACTAAAAACGGCCTGAGAGGCTCGTGGCTAAGTAATAACAGCCGCACGGGTCGATCGATAAGGTTAAGCTACGCTTGCCGCGGTCAGTCCGTAGATGGGTGATCATCTTAACATACCGAGACCCCTTCGTGCCTCGGAAAGTATGTTAAGCAATTGGTCCCGGCTGTCATTTTTAGATCTTTGACAGTCGTTAAGGGTCGTCAGAAGCCTGAAAGACACAACCAGTCTTTCCAAGGGGTATCGTTTTACCCAGTAACTGGGTTGCGGAGGTCAGATAGGTAGTCTCTCCATGTACATGTACTGGTATTCAGCTGTATCCGGTTAGGCTGGAAGCCGACCCATAACATAGTTGGGAAAACGCTAGGCAGACTGACTACTCTACTAAAAACTTATATTCACATAGAGTATTAAGGTCAAATCAAAGGTCAGTGAACTATACAGGCAGGAAGCCACTAAACTGTCGTCATAGTAACGTACCATCAAAGAAGTTCATATCTAACCAGTTTCAAAACAAAATCCCGTGAACACTATGACCACATCTGTTACCGGCCTGGTTGTATAGTCGCCGAGCGCTGCAAGCAAGAATAGTCCATACGGTGGTTAGATATGAAATTCTTCGATGGTACCTTCTCACCGCAGTCCATTTACCTTCGCTCAATAATTACCCATATATAAGTCCTTCATATACATAATATCATACGCACTTATAGAAGATGTTGATACAGAAGTATCTTTGACACGAAAAATGAATGGGACAAAAATATAGGCCGTCTCTCTCGGTTAGTCAATTTGAATTCTGATGCACCTGCTACGATCGTTACAATACTCCTTTTGTTTCGTTTACGTTTATCTTCTGGTCATACCCGCACGCCGGTTGCGAGCACTAGTCACCTGACCTTCTGAAGAACTTCACTAATGAGGTTACTACATATTTGATATGTCCTTCTTCAAGGGAGCACATATTATGAGCATTTTCAATGGAAATCCACGCTTTGTCTTACTTCAAGACAAAACATGGATTGTATTGTGTAAGTTATAATATAATAATATTCTTTAATTCGGACTACACATACAAGTACATAGAATCTATATAGTATTAGTAACAATGACTTAAAAAACTATGTTAATAAACTTTTACAAACTAAAAACAATTAAAATTCACGTGGCCCAACACACGTTGGCAAGTGCCTCCGTACCCAGTGCCTCATAAAGGGACTGTCCACTTTGTCTAATAATGTGTTCAGGATGCTGTTGGGGCTTCCGTGCAAACTAGCCATTATTGACGCTGTTCTTTTCCTCATAATAGCATGAAAATCGTCAACACTTTTATGTACTGTTTTGTGTCTTTGTCAATCAGAAAGCTCAACTTTTGGGAACTTTTAAAATACGATCACATAGATTCGATTTACTAATGTTAACCGTGCACAACGTTTATGAGGTAAGAGCGAAGGCATATTACGGGGAAGATTGATTTTGTGTAGTCACACTTTGTTATATGTAATTATCTTGAACAATCCTTTGCTGCTGGTAAGCAAAACCACACCGTTTGTGAGGCGGATCACATCAAACCAACACCAACCTTTTTAAAACAAATTAAAGGCGAAACTATTTCACAGTAAGAAACTCTTTTAGCTCCAAGCAAACGACTAACTTTTGAACCCGATACAATCTAGATAAGAACTTATAAAGTTATATCTAATTAAAATGTTCACGCGACAGTAGTCTTTGCAGCACTTAATTACAAAGATTGCAATCGCTTAGATAGTTTGACAGATCTGATGTATGGAGCTTGAAATAGATATTATGCGAAATTTCAATTTATAATTTGAGTGAAATACCTCGGTTGATGTCATTAGAGGTTCGTCTGTTGTAAACCAAAAGGTAGCTCTTAGGTATCATATTCATAAAGGTCAATTAGGTACACGATGCGAAGGAACAATGGAGGATGTCTTGCTATTAATTAGTCAGCTACACGAACTTCAAATCTATGTAGAGTATTTCATAGCAATATGAAGACAGAGCATTCATTTCAATTATGATGGGTGAAATTAGAAAGAAAAGAGTTGTTCACTTCAAAATGGAAGAAAATGTAAATGTCAATGGAGAAAAATGAGCAAGAAACTAAATGATTACTCTTAAAAAACCGTTACACAATGTTTCGGTAATATTAATCGGATTTAACGTGTGAAGAGGATGTATGTAAGTAGTAGGTACCTACCTATACCTGCGCAAAAGTTATCAAGAAAATCAGTGTCAGTCTATGTCAGTTCATATAGTGAGCAGTGCTGGCCCAATGGAAACGGCCGTGACTTACGAGTCGTTGGTTTGTTAGTCGCGCGGTAAACCCTGCTTGCGCGATATATGTAGTTTTGCGTGACGTCAGCCTGATGCATAGTTCGCATGTGGCGATGTAGATGGTGGATTACGGCCCACTCCCTCTCACAGAGAGGAGGCCTGAATGAAAATGAATTCCCAGCAGTGGGAACATTATAGGCTGATTATGTTAGTTCATAATCTTAATGTTAATAGGTATTTGACACAAATACAGAAGTGACGTCGTCACTTGTTATAGTTTTTACTAAATCATTATCTAAAGCACCATGTCACACGGTATAAAACGAACTTAAAACTGGTTTGCTAATAATGTTCTTGACGTTTTACTGCAAGTAAAGTGGTGACAATGTATGCAACTATTAGTACCTACTTTCACATATACTTTTACGATACAAGATCAGCTTTTAGCAATATTAAGGCGACATGTTCTGCTAGCTACCTTGAGAGTTTAAGAGTAATATTGACAGCAACAAAGTATTCAGTTTATCGATTCACTCCTTATGCACTACTTATGGTTCTTAGGCTGTGGGACTAAAACCTGCGGGCTAATTCCGTAATACAGTTACAGTAGCAATGGCTTCCATTTTGACAGTTGAACAACATTCATTGTGTTATTTACGTTGTTGAGCAGATTTTTTTTTCGAACATTTATGAAGTAATGGATTAGTAACATCCTTCAAAATCATTCAGATTGTGACGCGATTAGGTTGCTGGTTTCTAGAAAGTTGATTCTCCCAATGTTAGGTTAGTGTGTGACCTGATGTTAGAACGTTGAGAAAGCAGGAAGAGTTGAAGTACCTATGTGCCTACGTGGTGCTCTGTAATTTCTACCTACCCTCTGGAAAAAAGGCCTTACGATAAGATGCAATTAGATAATTTCTAAGATAAGGTGCTTGCTTGGCTTGCTTTGTTGGCTTGGTTGCTTGTATGATATGGTTCGTTGTCGTGTGGAAACTTAGTCTAGACTTAATGATACATACATTACATATACACATAGCATTACGGCTGTATTCCCTGAAGCGATAGGCAGAGGTGAACCTATAGTACATCCACATTTTGCCAAGGTTAGGTCAAGCCTATTGCCATCAACCGGGTACAAGTCCAGACTCCCGGCTGTGACTGAGAAATTCCAGATGGAAAGACCTAATAACACTTTTCCCGGGAATCGAACCCAGGACCTCATGCTTAACAGTCGCACTTGTGACCACTAGACTAACGAGGCAGTCACATAATGATCTCAAATCAAAAGCACGCCGTGACCAAACAATAAGGTCAAAATACTACTAATGGTACTTTAATTTTAAATACATTTCTTAAGTCCTTTTATATCCTTTTATTCCGTTATTCACATTTATAGGAGAATATCTGACTGTATTGATCACATAATTGATGATCATCATCATCCTTTCAGCCGAAAGACGTCCATTGCCGGACATAGGCCTCCCCTAAGCACGATCGGTATTGTGCTTCCCGCATCCAGCGGATTCCGGCGGCCTTCACAATGTCATCGGTCCACCTTGAGGGAGGCCTTCCAACGCTACGTCTTCCGGTACGCGGTCACCACTCTAGAACCTTTCAGCCCCATCGGCAATCTGTTCTGCATAATTTGCCCTGCCCATTGCCACGTAAGTTGGCAATTCTTCGGGCTATATCAATGACCTTGGTTCTCTTGCGAATCTCTTCATTTTTTATTCGAGCACGTAGGGAAACTCTAATCATAGCCCTCGCCATAGCCCTTTGGATGACTTTAAGCCTTTTAATAAAGCCCATTGATGTTGTACAACAATAAATCACAATAGGAACTAGGGGTTCGCCAGATGTACTAAAATGATCCTTCAGCAACTTTTCCCTCAGATCTAATGATAAAACTGCAAGCACGTTCAATATCCGTTCATACCTCGATCATCAAACCACTCAAGTACTTTTGACAGCCATCATGGCCCATTCACATCCATTATATAAACAAAAGACACCATACTCCATATAATAATGGAGGGAGGGGAGATAAAATTGTATTCGTTTCCGATAAGCAAATGTCTACGAGTTGTGAGCAATTCAGCATTCTTGTTATTTTGGGAATATTTTGCCTTCGATAAGTTGTATGTACGTGGGCGATGGGTTTGGCAGTTTTGTTATTGATGCTAAAGAAAGGAAGGAAGAATAACATGAGAAAAACTAAAGATAAGTAAGATATGATTGTAAGTTTTTTAGAAGACTACGCAACTTCGTCTGCGTGAAGTATCTTGCCTAAACATGTAGCTTTCCATTAGCAAAAGAATTTTCGGAATGGTTTGAGTACTTTCGATTACCCCTACATACAAACTCACAAATTTTTCCTCTTATATACTAGCTTTTGCCCGCGACTTCGTCCGCGTGATTTTATTTTATTTTATTTTACAGAATGTTTGCAGACTAATAACACAATTAAAATCATTCATAGGTAGGAAATTTTGCTAATTACAAGCTTACACATATATACATCTAGTAACAAATACTTTGCCTTGACTAAATGTTCGTTAACAGCGAATAAATTTCAAACCAAGAAAAAGAAAAAAAAAGATTTTTTTTTAATTTTAATATATAAATTATAGCCTATGTTACTCAGTAATAATACAGGTTGTCAGGGACATCGACGCGAAGCCGGTTAAAATGGGGCCAGTACATGATTCTGAACGCCCCAGCGTTGAAATTTTTCGTCGGTTATTAAAAAAAAATCTGCTGTTTCATAGAAAAGTGCAATACCTACGCGGTCAAAATGTATGGAGCAGCTGTTTTTTTTCTAATAACCGACGTAAAATTTCAACTCAGCGGGGCTCAGAATCGTGTACTCAATCCACGGTAACCGGCTTCGCGTCGATGTCCCTGCCACCCTGTATAGCATTCTACCGGCGATTTTTTTTTATCGGTCCGGTAATTTCTGAGTTTATTAATTACAAACAAAAATACAAATCTTTTCTCTTTATTATATCAGTGTAGATAATATATAAATATTAGTCTAGATTAAAAGTAAGTTGATGAGTTTGCTACAGTAAATTAAAGCCTAATTGAAACATTATTCGGCAAATTGATTGACTACATTTTGATAAACCTCTTGGCTAGAAGTAATAAGTGGTTTGTTTGAAGAAAATAGATTACTTTTAATCCCAACAAATTTGTGAGTGACACGACTTGCGGTTTTTCAAGAAAATAAAAGCTTATGAATAAAGGCTCAACTCAAAAATCAGTCGCACATTCCTGAAATAGACAATTAAGTAAAGCTTCTATATCTATTCATAATATAAATTAAAGTCACTTTTTGTCTGACTGCGTTGTTCTTAACTTCGCAACGGATTTTGATGCAGATTTCACCATCATTTAGAGAATGAATTCCGGAGGGATTCCTGTGTCCAGCAAAGTTTTGTTGGGTGTTTGGATCTGGAATTGCTCAGTAGCCACCCAGAGTCTGGATTTGTACCCGGTTGATGGCAATAGGCTCGCTTCCTATTACACCTTTTTTTTTTTTTTTTAGGGTGCTAAATTATCAAATAACTTCTCTCGCTCTGGGCGGAGCTCCCAGGGCGTGTTAGGCTTTTACTGACTAAAACCCACCCGTGTTCCTTCCGTTGCCTGTGTGCCAGGGCCTGATACACCTGATAGATCCTCCCGGGCGACTGTTATTACTTAGCCGCGAGCTCTTCGCCCTCCTCACCTCCTATTACATGGGAGTTCAACATAACTGGCGAAATGTGGGTGTACTATAGGTACATTCTACTAGGTACTTAACCTAACCCTTTGGGGAATATTGGCGTGATGTAATGTTATGTATGATATAAAGAAATCTCGATGTTTTGTATAGTCGTAAAAACAGTGTGAAGCAGAGCGGATCGCTAGTTAACCATAAACCTTACAATCTGTATCATTATTTAATTTTTTTTACGATTATTTTACTTACAAACAAAGCACAACTATAAAAATAACTGGCAATTCTCCATAATGTGCACTCACCTTTAACGACCCGTTCAAGGAACTAATATAAAGTGGGGTTTACGAACCGTTGCGGTTAGGCCACATTACAAACTTCTAATAGGACGCCCTACCGGGTTGAGACGTCTCCGTTTTTAAGTTTAAAATTTTAACCATTAAAACTAGTATGTTTGTAGATCTTGGATCTTGGGGACAAGAGTTAAATAATGAAGTCAGTTTAAAAATTACATAAGATACGCCTGTGCTTTTTTTATTTTTTATTATTATTTTTATTGCTTTATTTATTTTGGTGTATCCCATAATGGGATTTATCTTAGTTCGTAGGTGTGTCCGTGGCATCACAGAGGGCCCTATCAGAATACCAGCGCTGCGGTATTTACTTTTTTAAATATCGCCGCATTATGCTGAGATAGGAGCCTTTTTGGCCTCGCACAGGTCGTTATTATTCTGTTTTTAAATGCTCCTTTTTTGTTTTTTATTTTTATTATTACTTACTGTTTGTATTTCCTGTGCGTGACCCAAATAAAATATTTTTCTTTTTTTCTTTCTTTTGATCTCTAAAAGGTTAGGCAGAGGTGCTATAGTGCCCCCTCAGTTCGCCAGTTAAGTTTAAAAAATTGGTTCTAATAATGTCACAGTGCTTACCATATTGCTCTCTCTCGTGTTTAGTCGTGGGACATTGCTATAGTAAAAAGCCGCACTAGCCTAACAATGGCTATGTGTTATAAAATGCTCATAATATAATAATGTAAGCCAGTTTGCCTGTACTCTATACTTTCATTTCTCACGCAACAGACACAATAGCTATCTAAATAATCATTGAGAACCATTGGGGCTACTGCATATAGGGTTACCAGGCCCAACAATAGAAAAGCCGGACACAGATTCATATTTAGACGGACATTTTGCCTTGAAAGTCTGACACTGGTTAAAAAAATAAAAATAAACTTATTGTGTATTTATTAATGTTATTCATTTGAGACTTACTCCACTCTGAATTATGAATCACATTTTGTTCTTAATAAAGTTAATTAAAGGTAATTCGTAACTAAAACAATCAATAATAATCAGCCTTCTTCATCAATAATCAGGCATCTTTTGGCGGGGCGGTGTTGACCAAAAGCCTGACAAAAGTCGGACAGGCTGGACTTGTGTATATTTGGCCGGACACGATTGTAAAAAGCCGGACACCTAGCAACCCTAACTATATAGGAAAAGGGTAAAATATAAACACTATTGGTAAACAAATTATAGTTAAATGTATGTGTCTTTGTCGTAAGGAGCTATGTCACAAACTTTGCTCCACTTTCAAAATCATCCTGCCCTCTGTGTCCCAAAATATACAGTCAAAGTGACCTCTGCGCTGGCGCCGACGACGCTATGGAAGTGTCTATGTGTCTGGTTTACCACTAAGTGTGAGTTTACCAAACCTCCCGGAATTACCACATTGTTGCCTTCCCTTTATACCGTCCTGTATCAATGACCTTACTGTATCCAGTTCTTGGAAATCAATTGAATTTTACCTAGTGCGTACAAAAGCATCGGATTGCGTGCCCCACAAAGCTTTGTCAGCCGTCGAATGCCGGGGTAAGCCTCACCAAATGCCTAGGGTTTCACTCGTGATTTCGGGCCAACTGGTACCAATGTCACGGGAATGGATCTGTGGTCATTTATACGGGCATTGGGTGTTTTTTTATGAGGGCGCGTATGACTGACTAAAGAGTTCATGAGGAAATGTTTATGCAATTTGAATTATTTCTAAAACATTCGGCTTTTTCTCGAGTACTAATTAAAACGAAAAGTTTTTTAATATTGTTGGTATGACTTAAGATATCCTGTAATTTTTGTATCAAATTTGTAGTTTTATAGAATCAAGACAGGTAGGTTCATCACGTGAATAAAAAAAAAACGAAATTTAAGATGTTTTTCACTGTTTTGTGTTTTGTTATGTAAAAAAGTTTTGATTTTTTTCACTTTTTAGTTTTGGTACGTGGGTACTACGTACGTGAATTTGTTTGGGGTAGCCCAAACAAATTCGAATACCACCACCTGCTATGTAAATAACAGTGACATAGGAACTATAACATCATCCATATAGACTGAGTGGGAAAATTACGTACCTATTATCGAAGCTAACTCAAAAACTACCAAAGCAAAGTTAATAATATGGGACCATCTCTGAAGCATCAACTACAAAAAAAAAATAAACCACAACTAAGCACCACCTACCAAACAAAACAATAATCATCAAAATCAATTCATAATTGGCGGAGTAATCGAGTAACAAACAAAAAGAAAGCATACCGTCAAATTAAGAACCTCCTCCTTTTTTAAGTCGGTTAAAAACCTGCTACTGTAGTAAATAATAATGATACTTTTGAGCAAGTGAAAGCAACCTTAGTTCTAATTTGCATATCCATCTCTCCTTCCCTCCTAGTTAAAGTATGATTAAAGAATAATTGTATTATTTTACAATTTAAGGTTCCGGGAAAAGTATAGAACAGTTAAACATGAATCAAGCTGCTTTATATTCACCAGAGTGCTTTTCATTACTGCTGTGCAGCTCCCAGTAAGGATAGGATTACTGAGATTTTACATTGTGGTCGCAATTACTAAACGTAAGAAAAATTTTCAACAACGACTATTTCAATGTAGAACCAGAACCAGGGAGTGAAAGGGGATGTTTTGAGTTGGAGGATCTTGTAAATGAGGATAAAGTATGTGCCCAATTGGATCTCCTATCAACAAAAGCAGAGATAGATAGACCGTCAGATTGCCAAGTCATAGGTCTCGAGTACAAATCCAAGGCACGCACCTCTGACTTTTCGGATTCATGTGCGTATTATATAATCATTATCACTTGCTTCAAAAACGGTGAAGGAAAACATCGTGAGAAAACCGGCATGCCTGAGAGACATTTCTCGACGGCATGTGATGCCAATTCAGAGGCCCATGGGCGGCTTTAAAACTCTGACACCAGGATAGTCACTAACCACACGAAAAGAACAAGAAGATCAACAAAAATTACGAACTTCAATCGCCTATTTAACCCCTTTATTAAATGAATTTTCAAAAACCCTTTTTTTTTTGCTTACCATCGTTATATAAGGAACTCTTTTACAAAATTGCATGTTTCTAGACCCTGCGTTTTAGGATGTGCGTTGTCTGTCCGTGAAATAATTTAAGATTTTTAATAAGTAGAAGATTCCTGAGCGTATTTTATCAGAGACTACACCGATCCAACCTGAGTCTGATTTAACCAGACTCTGGTGTAGATTAATTTGGGGTTCGTTTTACTATTATCGAGATAATTAGTCCCCGTACGGTATTCACTGATCAATGTAGCATAAACCGAGCACCGAGAACACCGAGCAGATTTCAACAAATAACAGATTCATAGAACCACCAAATTCACAGTCCATTTCAAACAACCATGTTTTGGATTAACCCACCACTGAAAACATCCAAATAGCATAATTAAGCTACTAATACGCGGAATTAGTAGTGGAGCTAACTAAGCCATTATGAAAAAGATGGATAATAGCAACTGCTTGCAAACTAATAACATAACACATCGACCAGGCAACTGCTGCCAATCGTGTTTATGGTAATATGTTCTGAAAATTATTCATTATGGCAGCAAATGTGGGCTAATGCTCTGCAATCGATGTCTGGGGTGCCTATATGGTTGTTTTGTAAATTAAAATCTGTACTAGTCTTAGCGAATGTAACTGCAAATTGCGGTGAATCTAGCTGTTAAAGCTCCAGATCCAGCCCAGATCCATGGCCGACGCCGACTAAGAAGAAAGAAAGAAAGAATAAAGTTTATTTGGACACAGTTCGTGAAACATAAAATACATAATTATAAAATAAAAAATTGAAAATAATGTTTTAACAACAATAGTGTGTGCCTCACGGCTGCGTCAAAAAGGTAAAACTAAAACAAGACAAGGTAAGACTAAAATATTTATCTGGGTGACGACTTTTTCACGTCACAACACAGATTAGGATAATAGAAAAGAGTATGGAAAATGATTGGTCAGATCTATGACCAACTAATGAATAAAATAGTGTTGAAGACTTTAAAAAAAACAGTTAAAAAATGAGGAATGAGTGCAGGACGAATATAAAGACAAGATTACGGAGTTACCATATTTTCACCCTTCTGCTTTTCGTGTAAATGGTAACTAACCTGGTGACAGAGATTTACAGCTGCCCATGGGCCTCTGACTTGGCTTCACATGTCGTCGAGTAATTTCTCTCAGGCATGCCGGTTTCCTCACGTTGTTTGCTTCACCATTTTTGAAGCAAGTGATAAATATACAATACGCACATGAATCCGAAAAGTCAGAGGTGCCTTGGGAGAGAAATGCCATGGGTTCAAACTTGAGACCTAAGACTTGGCAGTCCGACGGTCACACCATCAGGCTATCACTGCTCATTTTCACCCTTGATCTTTATAAAAGTTTTTACTACTTATTTATTGAATTTTTTGTATATGGGTATTTTGCCTGAAATAAAACACACATTTTTTTTTTTTTTTTTTTTTTTTTCTACTCAATTATGGCAAAACGGCTGATCGAAATGGTTGTGCAGCTCATTATGTCCCAGGTCATTCCTTACACCAAAATCTCTATTTCAACAAACACACTTAACGACGATCAAATTCAAATAACTTCTCACTCCATCATCTTTCTCTTAGGTCAGACAATAAAGACGTCAATTTCCAATAACCCAAAAGCACTAACTCACCATTACCCAGGTATAACTGAATACTCTCAATAGTTAACTCACTCAATCAGTCTTCGAGCACAAAGGGCATGTGTCCGGTGAAATTGAAATCTAATATCAATGTATTACCCCTCATCATATCAATTTGATACATAGCCAATAATTTGATATTGTAATTTTACTCTGCATTAGCGCGGTAGTGGTGACGATCGGGTTGTAGGAATGTAGGTAGGTTTAGGGCAGTTCCTAAAATGTCTGAATCTATATATATATACAGGGTGTTAAAGTAGTTGCGTGCCATAGCTTCAGGGTGAGTTCAGAGTCGATAAAGAAACCCAGGAAAAAATAAATATCTTTAAAAAAAGTAAACGATCCCAGGAAAAAAATTAATAAAAAAATTGCAACATCAATCTAATTTAGTACCTACTAACTTAAAATAGCAATCGTTTAGAAGTAAAATTATTTTATTTGTTTAAATACTTTAATTACTTACTTTCATTGCGTTCGATAGTTATATAGATACTCTAGGAAATTATTTATTAGCATTTAAACAAAATAAAAACGTATTTTAAGCAATTTTTTAATCAATTCTAAACGATTGCTATTTAATTAGTAGGTACTACATTAGGTTCATCTTATGATAATTTTCGATTTTGTTTTACACTTTTTTTTAAATGTATTTTTTTTATGGGTTCCTTTATCGACTCTGAACTCACCCTGAAGCTATGGCACGCAATTACTTTAACAGCCTGTATATACCATATTACAAATTAAAGTCATTTTTCGAGTCCGTCCGTATGACTGCGTTGTTCTTCCAAACTGCGTAACGGGTTGTGATGCAATTTGCATCATTAATTGAAGAATTTATTCTGGAAGGTATTAGCATATTCCATTAATATTAGACTTTGAAATAATAAAGAAATCTAGATTTTGTCAAAATATTATGTGATAACTAGCTTCTGCCCGCGACTTCGTTCACGTGGAAGTCGTAAGACACCACATTAAACTACAATAACAGCCACATTTTTATAACACTTCCCTGTATACTACGTACGTTTGTCTTATGTTACAATTCGATGGCCCCACCGAATAAACGTGCAAGAGTTCTTACACAATATTTTTTTTTTTTTACTTTTTGTTTCTTTTGCCTATCCTGCACCTATTTATTTTTTTTTGTGTGTTTTAGACTCAAAACACGACTATTATAATATAATATATGATATATTACTGTGACCTAGTCATGCAAATTTCACAAGAGTAAAAACATTAAATAGTTTTTCATGAATTTCCTGAAACTCGTTGCTGTTATTAAAAAAGTAAATATACACCTATAATTTGATTATACATTATTTATACCTACTTACAATTAAAAGAGCGTTATTAAAGTTTAAACGTTTTAAGTTTTGGCTGAATAGTTATCATTTTTCTCTAACACGTTTATTCGGTGGGGCCATCGAATTAGCCCCAAGTAATGAGATTAGACTGATGAGATAAGGTGATCTAAAATGCACAATTCATCCTTATTTAAGTATCCTTAAATTGTGCAAAAAGGCGAAACCGTACTGCTGTTATAGGTAGGTACGTTTTATTGGATCGTGAAGAGCGTACTAATTGATGAGTGGGGATTCATCAATTACGGTGCCCTGTACGGTTTTCGATTTTGCTGGGGCGAATACATCAACCATGCGTGATAACTGAAAAGTTATGGTTCTGCACACCTGTAGACAGCACAGTCAGTGCCCATTAAGCTTACGAACTATGAATCGGTGTTAGAAATAAATTTGAACGGTATAAAAGCGGAATGGTGAACTTGTGCCAAAAAAGTAGTTACAATTCAAATTCAAATTCAAAAGTCATTTATTCAAACTAGGCTGAGAATCAGCACTTTTCGAACGTCAAAATTACATAAGACAGTCCCCCAAAACGCCCGCCCTTCACCACTTCCTAGTGCGTTAGCTGGGAAGAAGAAGTACTTCGTAGGTACCTAAGGTGAGTTTAGCGAAGCCTAGCAAAACTCATTGATACCTTCTAGATAGTTTTAAATTTTCCTTAGGAGCCCTTCTCACTACAACACGAACGTCGAGGTTGATTGATGTTAACCGTTGCCAGAATATTAGGTTACCAACTTCAACCGAGTTACGTACTGATACCCCACGATTATACAGAAGTTTTGGCTCCCCATTAACGCTTAGTAATACTAGAAGTAGGCAAGTTATGGATGGAAAGGTTGGGGTTATTTAGGCCATGGTTTGGGTATTTATTTTGCACGTAAAATATTCGAACAGAAAAAGTTACAGCAGGAAACCCTACGTTTGAAACTGCCTCTGCACGACGATCATTACCTATAATGATAAAGAAGTGGTCTTCCAAGATTTTTTCTGCTGCCACAAAAAATGTGATCGTGGCTATTTGAGTTTCGTATCCACTGTACGGACTAAGTAGCTATTACCTTTATAGCTATCTTATAGACGTGGGCATTGTTATATCTAAAATTAGCTTTTGCCCGCGACTTCGTCACCGTAAATTTCGGCCCCCGATCCATCGCGTCGACATGCCATCGCCCGCGCAGTGCGCGTGCTTTCCGCTTAGCGTTATTTGTGACTTTTTCGATTTGATGTTACATACGAGTACCCCTAAATACAAACATACAAATAATAAATAAAAATAAAAAATTTACCTCTTTATAATATAAGTATTGATTAACAGTGCTATTAATCACTTCGGATTTTATTGCAAGCTATAGGATCTAAGGTATGTTAGATTCGTGGCAAATGACATTCTGTAATTTCTGCCTAATACCATAGGACTATGGCGTGAGTTTATGAATGTATGCATTATGTATGCTTTTGATAGTATTAAACAACGGTGGGATAATTAGCATGTCCCGGACTCATTTACCGAAAAAACCGGTAGTTTGATACTTATCTCACGACATGTGACCCGAAAACTTCAGCAAAGGTCGAAGGCACAAACAAATTACTTTTCAGGCAATATTATCATTGTCATCCATTAAATTTTAAAGGGCACATTTAAGGCACCACGTGGCCTATTTTGGACAAAGAAACACGCGGCACAGAGTTTAATTAAACATCTTAAAGTATTTCAGTTATCGGATCCATCCAATGTTGAACACATTGGTAGGAATTTAATTTATATGAAAGTTATCGTCAAAGTCCTTTTGCGTACCTTTTCTCTGACATAAGTCCCTATGCTTACAACTTTTGTGATCAGTTTTTCCTGTTTACGTAACAATTGCATACAAATTTTTGGAATTCGGTACACGGTGGGTCTCGGCGGGATTTCTTTGCTTGCCTCTTTGTTTGAGGGATAGAGGACTCGGAGTAAAGGTATAATGCAAAACATAAGATCTTAAGTTCGTGTTTTTTTTTTCTGTATTTTTTTATGCAGAAATATTGTTGAAGTAGTTGTCTTGGTGCTTCTGATTTGAATTGTTTCGGGAAAAATGCACGGTGAGCGCACGCTGTTATTTGCTATTTCTTGAAATAATAGAAGGTAGCAATTCTTGCATAACATTTTATTTTACTACAACTGGAGTTCTGGGTTCTTACACGAATGTTATTTAGCACGAATTTAATTTTAGGTTTCTAAGTATTTAATTTAAATACCTAGTTTAGTAATACCTGTAATACCTTCTAAGAAAATTTTAACAATTAATTAGCTACGCTTGAACCTAATTACCCAGTCCAGAGTAATCGAGAGTAGTTTTAAAGTTTAATTTTGAAAAGTAGTTTTGAAGACGCCGTCTAAAAACGATTAGCAATCTATTGCTGCTGTGACACTTTGTGGCACCATAACACGACAAGTCACAAGGCATTTATTATTAATTCCTTAGAGCAAGTGGTAAAAGATCCCAGTGCCAGCAAGTGGTATGAGGTATGTGTGTGCCCAAATTGTGTTAACACAACGACTCTTCACGCCAGGTCAGAGTTAGACATTCTATATTTATGCAAGATTTAAAAGTCCGCACCTAGAATAATAGAGATACTAAATAACATACTCTCAAAAACTGCCATGTATATAAATATTATAACACAAAGTTTTATGATAAGAATCTTCCTCAAAACCGTTCGGTTTTACGACTGAACTTCGGGTCACGCGTTCAAGTCGCGGGTAAAAGCTAATCATCGTGTTATGATCCCTTAAGTCAACGTTCAAGACTTGGGGCACCATGAATGTGTGACTTACGAAAATATGCGTTATAAACTCAACAGAAAGTATATTATTAAACGTGTGAATAAAGAAGAGCAATTTACACGGTTTTTTCGTCTTGTTTGCTTGTCCCCATATTCATGTCGACTTCATAGCAAATGTAAACAAAATATTGTTAAACCATTTTTTTAAGAGTAATTTTGGAGACAAGACTTTAGCAGACGTTCATAGTTACTCTTTAAAACGAAGAACGAGAAGAACAGTTTCCTCCATACGAAACTACCTTTTGGAAGGGGTAACTAGAATTTTTATTCTTCTTTTTGCTTGTAATTTGTGATGTTTAAAATTGTCTTTTATTTAATAGTCTAATTGTTCTTCTTTTTGCTTGTAATTTGTGATGTTTAAAAAGTGTCTTTTATTTAATAGTTTATTTCAATTAGACTGAAATAAACTATTTGACTTATAGCCAGTTGCAGAAATGAACTTCAACTCTTAAAGTTTCGGCCGACCACAACGCGGGAGGCGGGAAGCGAAGAGGGAGCGTCTACCGCGCGGTGGACACTGCTCGTGTTATTATGGTTCCTACACACAATGCCGGTGGCATGGCCGCCGGCTTTTGCCACGCGGCACGTGCCCCCGGCTTTTGCGCCTCCATTTCCTTTGTGATCCTTTGTGCGGCAGGGCCGGGCGCGCCGCAGCTTGCCCGGTGGCAGGGCCGGCGGCAGTGCCGGAGGCCATGCCACCGGCATAGTGTGTAGCAGCCATTATGTCGCTTTGCACACCTACGCGACCGCGACGCGGGAACGCCGCGTCGGCAAAGCGGGAGTAAGCGGGAAGCACGCGTCTTGTAGTCAGAGATGTGTACGAATATTCTCTCATTATTTTAACCTGTGATTTTGACATGATAGATAATACTACAGAGATGTTTATAGAAAGAGTGAGAGAACATCCTATTTTGTACGATCTGAAAAATCCAGTAGGTATATAAGAATCTACGTAAAAAGGAAAAACCATGCACTTATACGCAAGGGCAAACAATAAAAGTCTAGTCTTCTTCATCAGAAGCAGACTCTGATGTTAAATATGAGACTGACGATAGACGTGCGGCAAAAACTGTGCCTATTTACAAAAAAAAAAAAAATTCGCTGTTCACGCTGTAGTCGCGAAGGTGTGCACGATAATTCTCGCGTTAGTTTCGCGTTGTTGACTCTCCCGCGTCCCGCGTTTTGTTCGCTCTAGTTTGTCCGTACCTTTAAGCTGTTTTAAATACTAATCATCCATTAACTTGTTTTAAGTTTTTGAAGAAAGTAAAATTAGACTCGATTTTAATGGTTCTTTGATGAAATTAAAGAAATCATTAGGGTTAATGATCCATTACGTAATGGGGCATAAATGTATGTCTTTGTGCAACTGGGTGTAAGACTTCGATAGGTAATTATTAATACACAGCTATGCTGAAATTATGTATAAAAAAAAACACTTATTTTCGCACAAAACAATATTACAAACCATGGGTTTACAAAATCTACAAAACATATTTCATCCTATTACAAAAACTTGAAAAGAACTTTTAATCCCTCGTCCTAATTTTGGGATAAGCTTAAACTAACTCGTCGCAGTTTACTTGTCACTAATTTCCCCTAAGTTATTAACGTTTATCGGGGAAATAACTGCTGACGTTTATTTCGTGTTGAGTAGCAGTTCCTTACGTTCTTCTTGATCCATATTACCTACCTATTGTCATGTGGAAGAATGAGCTGTGGTCACAAATGTGGAGGAACGAATGACGATCTCATGTTTGAAAGGAAACATATTTGGCAGCACATAAATAGATAATAATATAATTCAAATATCGAGTAAAAGAGCATTACCTTTCCTCTCTACTGTGAGTATTTATATACCTATAATATGTATGTTTTATATTTAAGCTTTATGTATTTATTTAAGTTTATTACGTTATACGTAGGTATATTTTGATATTTTTGTGACTTCGCAAATTTATATTTTTCTCTTTTTGTTCTCACACACTATTGTCTACATTTCTTTCTCATTTCTCCTTTCGCAGGTCTGCTGGAAGAAATTTCTTAAGAAATAAGCAGTACCTTTGTTCTCAAATTATGATTATGTCGTATTTCTATGTATTTTACTGTGTGTACATAAATAATAAAATAAATAAATAAATAATAAGCGTGTAAGGACAAATATGCAACGCCTGAACCCTCTTGTATAAAAAAAAAGAAACATATCGACAAACTAATTATAGGTACCTATAAAGGTTGTTGTATTCTGACAATCGAGTAAACTGCATCAATACCTTCACTTCACGAAAGTAAACTTTTGAATTTCAACCTTGCTGCCTACTAGTGAGCAGTGCTACCACTTCCCACTCCTAATTATTTTCGCTTACCGCAGCCAGACTTGCATTTTCTAAGCTAAACCTGTCTATCTGACTACCTTCCGCGGTTATTGCCTCTAATGACAAAGTGCCAATTTCGCCAATGAAATTAACGCGATCACCACATCTAAACCGCGTTCAAGAGCTGTCAGTGTCATAATTACTGTGGAATATTGTCACTGACAGGACTTGAACACAGTTTAAATGTGCTGATCGAATTCAGTTCAGTTTGGTGAAATTGCAACTTAAGCAGTTAAGGCCAAGTAGCTTGAAATCCTTTATCCGAAGTCAGTGCTCCGCATACTGACCCTACCAAGACTTCGTGTCGCCTCACACGACTTATTATCTATTCGGTCCACGTGGTCTTGTTTCATGAGTTAATACCTTCAGCCGTGCTCCCTCTCAGAGGACCAACGTGGTCGATTAAGTTAATCGGGTCGCCTCTCTGTGGTCAGCCTTTGCGTATCCTTGCTAATAGGTAATAAATCTGTTATATTCCTAGTGAATTTGACTTTGCTGCTTCGGGTTAGTTCTAAAAATAGTTAATGTTAGTCTATGATTTATTCAGACTATCCCTAGGTTAGGATTTTCATGAATATTTTGGCTGTTCTTGGAATACTGAAATTTCGTGATTGAAAAGCTATGTTATCCTTTTTGGATTGGATGTTTTCATTCAATGCTCGCTTGTTTGAGAACCAAACGATGAAAAAAAAAAAATTTAGTTATTGAAGTATTGATCATGATTATTAATGTTGAAGTCGCTGTATCAATGCAATATTAACTTATTCGCTTGGAAAGTACACCTATGCACAAAAAAATACAATCAAACCAGTTATGACATTATCTCGTCCCATTCCAAATACCTCTATGACATAATATACCACAAGCAATACAAAAACTAATTATACACACTGACCGATGCAACGTACACAGGTAAACGCAAGTTTCGTAATGATTACGCGAACGCTTCCGTCCTCGTCGGTGGCGGTATTGACATTGTGACGGAACAACTTTCTCTGCCGGCTGTACACCGATATAGATTGTACGGTCTATATACAATTATATAAGGTTATTCACTTGTTTACTTTATTTATGTGCAGATGCAGAGAGGACCAATATGCTTATTGCTTAATTTGCAAATAAAAATAATAAAATGACTAAACTACAATAGGCTGACCATGCTACAGTACCTACTTATTGACAAATGACTATACTAATAGTACCTACCTGTTGTAGTATACTAATTTTATTGAAAATACAGTCACGATAAATATATTACCATGGACAGCTCAGCAATAATGTCTGATTTCATGATTCATCCATTAATATCTGTCATCAAAATGACGGCAAATATATGTGAGCATTTGTAGAAGGCAAGTGGCAACACAAATATGTGACATTGAAGGAACACCAAAACAATCGGCAGAGCAAAATTATAGGATGATGCATCGGCTTCTAGCAGTTCATAGTAATATATTTAATTTTATGTTTGTGACTGTACATCGTCTTCACATATTATGATTATGTCATTGATGTAAACAAAATATCGTAAACCCATTTTTTTTTTTAATAGAGTAACTTTGGAGTTTCTTGCCTATTCTTCTCCATACGCGACTGTCTTTTGGAAGTGGCAACTAGAGTCAATTCGATTCTTTTTTCTCGTAATTTTGTGACGTTCAAATTGCCTTTTAATGGAATAATTGAAATATACGATTTGACTTTGACTTTGAAGTTATTCTTTCAAATAAAATCAATTTCAAAATCAAATGTATTTTTTTTGGTCCAGTCAAATATCTACGGTACAGTATGACGGTTCGAAAATACGATTAGAGTATATACACGTTAGGCATGGTTGCATCTGCACCTCGGGTTGTCGTTGCAATGTCTCTGTACGTATAATTATGTACCTACTGTTTGTATATACTGTGCAATGAATCCTAAAGAAATCACTTCGACTGTTCAGGTTTTAAATCATTACAAGAATCAACAAAAAACTAGACACTTGCAAAATTTAAAAATGGTTGATGCTATTGCAAATTAAACATTTAGGTTGAAACTTAATACCTATTGGTCGTTTTTCGTAGACAGGTGCCTGTTTGCTGAAAACTGAAGTGAACTACTTACCACAAAATTTGTTGTTACTGAGGTAAGACGACGTCGGGTCACGACGGACATATTGTTCTGGTTAGTTCGGGTAAATCACCTTGAAGTCTCAGCGTCAGCGTCAGATAGCATTTGTCTGGCATGAATGCTGAAATGAATCTATTTGACGCAGCCGTGAGGCACACACTATTATTGTTAAAATATTAGTTTCACTTTTTATTTTGTTATTTTGTTTCACGAACTGTGTCCAAATAAAAATTATTCTTTCTTTCTAAGTATTTTTAGGGTTCCGTGGGTCCGAATCAAAAAACGGAACTCTTATAATTATGTTGACTCGTGTGTCTATCTGTCTGTCTGGCTGCCTGGATGTCTGCCTGTCCGTCTGTCACGGCCAATTTTCTCCGAATCAACTGTACCGATTATGTTAAAATTTTGTACAAATATAAATTTCTGTGACCCAAACACATGTAGCATAAATAAATAAATTTTGAATATGGTCACTTTTCGTGGCCAAATAGAAAATAAAAAATAAAATGTCAAACTGTACCGTGTGACATATCAAATGAAAGGGCTTGTTGTGCGGATCTCAATTTTATTTATAATTTTTAAATGAATACTTTTAAAGATATTTAAGAGAATAGATGAATATTCCCCCCTAATTATCTCCGAAATTACTGAGCCCAAAATAAAAAAAAAATACTGAGTATGGTTCTTCACTTAAAGATTACAGGAAACCCTATAAAAATTCTATATAGTTTTAAAATAACATGGTAAATCTTTCAATATTGTGCGTACAAAATTACATTTGCAGTTGGAATGTATGGGACAACATGTTCTTTAACTACAATGTTAAGTTTGTGCTTGAGATAAAAAACATGGTAGATAATATATTTATCATACGGAATCCTCACCACGCGAGTTCAATTCGCACTTGTCCGGTTTTATTCCTTTGAAGATTTGCTGCTTTCCGAAAAAGTATGCAATATAAATGATATATAAAATAAAAAAAATAAAAAAAACAAAAGTCATTTATTCAAACTAGGCTGAGAATCAGCACTTTTCGAACAAAATTACATAAGACAGTCCCCCAAAACCACTTCCTAGTGCCTAGCAAGCATTCAATATCTAAGATTGTCTTTTATGCATTCATCAATATTTGCTTCATTTCTGAAGATAAGTGAGGAAACTAACATTTATACTTCGAAAGGTAAGCAAGATATAGGAATTCTGTCATCACATTCAAACAATTCTATCGGTAATTGGCTCAACATGCTGCATTTGTATACATTTGCATAATACATAAAAAGAAATAGCACAAATGTACATATACTGAAGTCATTAGATGCATTCAACTAATATTATGCGCGACCAACGCAGGATGTTACGTAAAATACCGGAAAAGAATGGCCTCATTTTGACTATCTGCTTTATAATAATAGTTTATTTTGTAGTAGCAATCTATTTTAATCGGTGAAGGTAAACATACTATTATAGTAAATGATTAGCTTCTGCCCGCGACTTTTTCAGCGTGAAATTTCTTGTTCCCCGACCCAGCCCGTCGCATCGCATCGCCTGCCAGCGCTATTGCTTCGTTTTCGGTAAGCGTCCTATCTTACTTTTTTTCTTTTTACTCGGCTCCTAAGATTCCCAGCGTGATGTTAAATAGCTTTCCTCAAGAATTGGGCTATCAAATGCATTTTTTTTTAAATCTAACTGGTAGTTCCAGAGATTAGCGCGTTCAAACAAACAAACAAATACTCCAGCTTTTTTTTTTATATTACTAGCTGCGCCTCGCGGTTTCACCCGCATAAGTCTCGATCGGGTAAGAATATCGGGATAAAAAGTATTAAATATCCTAATCCAGATCATGGGCTACCTATGTGCCAAATTTGATCCAAATCTGTTCAGCCGTTTTAGCGTGAAAACGTAACAAACATACTCACTTTCGTATTTATAATGTTAAGTATGTAGTATAGATTATTTTATATCCACAGGTAATGTTTTTCATAAGTATTAAACGCTTGCAGTTAAAAATATTTCTCATTAATATTTTGATAGACTAGCTACTAGCTATGCAGAGATTTTCTCTTCCAATCGCTTCCTGATTTTACCGGAAAAGCAGACGTAATGATGTAGTGACGATTTTTATTTGCTGTCTATAAGAATAAAACAATATTATATGTTGCATAGTACTTTCCTCCTTAATTTCATATTATTATTTGATAAACTCTATGTATAAATAATGGAGATTAATATTTGCAAATAATGTCGGATGATCATGGTCGTGACCTTACTGGAAAGAATACATCTATGCTCGTCTGTCAAAACTAACTCATGCAATCACAACTTAGGTCAATGTGACCTTGAAATGCAAATGAATTACCCTAAGAAGGCTTTTTAAAAGCTTTCCCCAAGGGCCTATACTAGGTCCTACCTTGTCACATATTTTGTAACATCAATCATCATTAAGACACAGTGTATGCAAACTGTCTACTACCACTATAAGTCGCCATCGTGACCATTGAAGCGAGTGTCGCAACCACTGGGTGGTGGTAACCAACGTCCTCAGTACAGTGCCTGCCGTCGGACGGAACTAGTGAAGTGAAGTGAATGGTGCGCGCTGGATTTTAGTGCTGTGGTAGGTTTGAGGTTTATTTTTTGTTTTTGGTCGTTCGTTCTGTTTTTGAAAACGTTTTGTTTTTTTTCTGTGTATGGAGTTGTGTTTTGTTTTGATGCGTTTGAGTTTTTTTATGGTTAAAGTGTTGGTAACATTAATATGTTGATTTTAAAGTGAGACTGCAACGACAGCGATTTGTTGTGGACAGAAAGGTCCTTTTGGTTATTTAGTTTGTTTGTATGTAAAGGTTTTTTATAGTAATACATTAATGCGCTCTGCTAAGGCAGTGAAAGAAAAACAGATCAAACTATGTACGTTTCAATCTTTACCAGGTCCAGGTCCGGTAAAGTAACTTTAAAAATATGGTACAGTTATACGGCTTTTAATCAGGCTAAATAATCAAACCGCATTATTTAATTAAAAATTCCTTTGGGTACGATCATTTACGAAATGCCAACATAACTAATTATATAAACGAATAAGTCTGAATCATTGAATAAAACCGATATGTGAACTGATTTACCGCAAAATAATTAGCTAGACATAATTACTCGGAGCCATTGCATTCAATATAAAACCACAACATACACATTTCAGTGAATGGGACGAATTTATTAATCGTTCAAATGTCATTTTAATTAATGACGGAATTAGTGAAATGAGTAATGGTGTTTTGGGATATAATTGGAACTATTTGAACACATGGGAACAATGAATGTGGGATTTTGTTAAAATGATTAGTAGAACATTATACGACGTATTAATTTACTGAAAAAGCGTAATGATGGTTACATAGTAATATTACATTACATAACACTATAGTTAATTTATTATTATTAAGGAATACCAAAAAAAAATGCAGGTAATGAGAAACCTTTTAATCTTGTTCTTTCGTGTGGTTAGCTAAATATCCTGGTGTCAGAGTTTTAAAGTCGCCCATAGGCCTCTGGCTTGGCGTCACATGCCGCCGAGAAATATCTCTCAGGCATGCCGGTTTCCTCACGATGTTTTCCTTCACCGTTTTTGAAGCAAGTGATAATTATACAATACGCACATGAATCCAAAAGTCAGAGGTGAAGGTCGTGCCTTGGGTTTGAACTCTAGGCTATCATTGCTTTCAACCTATATAAAAAGAAAGAAAGAAAGAAAAATTGTTTATTCTGCACAAACAAAACGCACATATAAAGACAAAATACACACGTACAAAAGTAGCCAAATGCCTCGTATTCAACCAATAGATAAAAATAAAAAACAAAGTTGAGTTGAGTTCAGTTTTTGTTGTCAAAGGTTTCTTATTACCTGCATTTTAGGCCTGTATGGTGACGATTAAGAAGAGTTCCTTTTAAATATAATTAACCAAAGACTTTTATAATAATCTGTGTTAATGTGACCATCAGAAGTGTACCGTTCATTTTTGGTAAGTTCTTATTTGTATGACTGCATTTAACTACATAACTACTGCACCATCTAAAATTATCACACACATAAATACACATAAAATAGCACCACGTCTTTTCGCCAGTCATGTTTAAGTCCCATGTAAGAAGGGGCGAGCCTATTGCCATCAACCGCGCACAAATACGGAAAAAAACCGGAAAATGGTTCAATATATCATAAACCATGAAACTATCCTATCCATCTCAAACGCAATAGTTACCAAAGTATATGAAAATAAATAACTACATAAAAGAAAAAACCCGACATAATATCCTTGACCTAAAATGATTTGGATAGTATCCTTTTATCAAAAGGATTACGCCAAAGGATTCGCCTATATACGGTCAGTGAGCTACTGGATTATAGGTTTGTCTGATTTGACAGACCCTTCTCGAAAATTCTATAAGATTTTCGGGATTGCTTACTATCATTACTCATCAGTTTAGCCAAGGATATTCTGGACCCTTTGAAATCAATTTTGTTATACGCTTTGTCTACTCTTTGCTGAAATTCTAGGCATTTTAATTTGCAACATGGCTACAACTTCACTCCCACTGAGTGGTTAAGAGGATTAATAAGATACATATGAAGTGCTAGTGTGCAGTGGGAATGGGCAAAAGTGTTTTAAGCGTTAGGCTTATTTCATGCTCTGTTGGTATGACTTGTGCTGGTGTTAAATACTTAACAATTTCAGACCGAATCATGCAAATTAGTACCACTTACAGTTACGAAATATTAAAGGTCAGATGATTGTGCATATGTTGGGCAATGTAGATGTGATGTGACCTCTGTTGAGAATATAATATGTAAAAAGGTAAGCTGTTGTATCAAAAACCTCCAATCTTGAAAAGTGATATCTATACTTTTGAAGATTGTTACTAATGTGTCGTTCATGAACATTGATATCATTTTAGTTTGCATCTTTCTTAACATCAACTCTCTTCTTACACACCCTTTCTATAAGACATTCGTTTATTTGAATGAATAAAATGAAGTACTTAACGTGTCATTATCATTCACTTGCCCTTATCGCAACTTATTTGGGGTCAGCACAACACGTCTTCTTCTTTCCTACTTCTCTATTAGTCTTCATCTCAGTTATCACCCACATCGTCCTTATCTAGCCATATAATCTTCCACACAGTCCATCCATCGTTTCTTTGATCTTCCCCTGCTCTTGAAGCCATCCACATTCATACACAAAACTATAATCACGACATTTACCTCACTCCTCTGCATCACGTGCCCTACGCTGATGCTACTCTCAAATTTCCTATAGCATTCCTAAAGAGGGTTGGTGTCAAGCAGACGGCTGACTGTAAAACCTATGCCAAAACGCTTAACAACAAGTGAAGATCTAAAAATTTCCAGCACAATCAAGGCAGTTAGTTCCGCTACCTTGCTACGGTATCAACTCTTATTTTATAGTTCATATCTATTTAAACGAGATACGAAAAATAAGTCCTTTCAGTACCATCCAACAATTATAATTACGCACAAACCAATATAAATAATTCAAAGGCATTTCCTCGCCTTGGGGAAATATCAACGTTATTTGTAGGAGTATTTTTCGTGACAGACATAAGTTGAACCCGTCATCTTCAATAAGGGTAACGTCGACACGCGTTAGTTTTGTATGAATTATTATATATTTCATCTTTTACTATTGGTAGGTAATTCGTTGTGATATTATGCCATTACACAGGATGTAGATTATGTACCTACTAATAAACTCTGAACAGTATTAAATCTTAGATCACACTTGAGATCATAATGAGTTAGTGACACATAAGTACTTATCTACAGCGGGTGTACTGTGTACGGCACGTCTACTCTTTTGGAGTATACACTTCTAATCAAGTCATTATTTGTGGTGTTCGATATATAGGGTTATTGGTAAAACACTAACAATGCTTTTGGGGGGCGCCTGGTAATCTGTATGACAGGTTTTCCTAGTGCAGATACCAGTCTCCCACAAAGGATTTATCAGATTTTGTAATCTTCATATTTTTAAGGCACCTTTGAGGAAGAGAAATAAATGTTTATGTTTTATTATAATGTCTTAAGGGGTAAAAAAATATCTGGTGTTACCTACATTTTGACGAGTTAAGCTTCATGCAGACCAGCGCGACGCGACGCCGCGACGCGACTCTAACAATCCAATTTCTAAGAAAACTTGACGGTACTCGTATAACAATAGCCGGTGTCGCGTTGCGCTGGTCTGCACGATGCTTTATGCGAACATAAATGTAGGGAACAGCAGATTTTTTTTTCGTGATTTTAGGTTTCGTCCCGTAGTAAAAGTTGTTCTTATTGACGAGTACAATGAACTCTTAAAAAAGGTTGTTAGTGTTTTACCAATATGTATTCTATCTATCAAATTTTCTCTTTGGAGACTTCGAGAGTTTTACAACTCATACTAAATACGTTTTAAAACATTTACTCAGCTGCTCATTACGAAGATATGCTTATTAAAAATACTTGCTTCAACAATAAAGTTAAACTCGAATTGAGCATAGAGAGCTTCTGACATCCCTAGTTTAGAGACTTAATTGCTTTTTGGCAAATACCTTCTTCTAAATCAAATCTGAAATAGAAATAGACACCTTTAAATTCTAAATTAAATTGCTAGCAGCTAACACCCAAAACAATATAGAAAGACGATGCAAAAGAAACTCAATTTTCTCGTCACCATATTGCACTGAAGTCATTGCAAAACAATGCCTCGGCTTATTGTAGTTCGTGCAACGATGTTCAAATGGTTTAGCGTTCATCAGTTGCTCAACACAGGACTGACGTTCCGATATGTGTGTCAATCAGCATTGGTTTCGTTACATGATTGATGGGTCACTTACGCGGTGGAATGTATGTTTGCAGTATTGCCTTATTGTTGGAATAATTTAAGTAACATAACCTCACACCCACATTTTGTCATTTATGATTAAGTCCCAAATGATGGCAAACATGTCATAGACGACTGCGGCTGCGGCATCCCAGTGTAGGTCACCGTCAAAAAGATGACGTTCTGCGCAAGCTGCGCTGAATGTGGGATACTGTGCATCATCAACTGTTCTCGGGAACGCAAACAACGTTGGGCTCTGTACCGTGTGAATTAATAACCGCTTAAAAAAAATTGTGAACGGAATATAATTATTAGGGCACTCCGACAGTTACAAAAAGATATTAAAAAAAAAAACCTGAATTAAAAAGTTTCAGTGATACTGAAATACATAATGCTAATATTTTTTCGGGACTTCAGCTATGAAAAAGTCAGGTAGAAAACAAGGTGATTAGATCTCTGTACGGATTTCCGTTAAGAGGCTACCCAATAAGTTGTTAAATACAGAATTTCGTATTCTATAAAAATCTATTGCCGTGTGTTAGTCTCGCATAAACTCGAAAATGGCTCAAGCAATTACAATACTTTTTTTTTGTTTTTTTCGCCTCTATATGGGGTGGTTTAGGCAAAAAGAAAATTAGGGAAAATCCAGAGGAACAGCGCAAAAATAGAAAAAAAAAATTGTCTCGAGTGGGACGACGATACGGTGTCATCTTGTGAATAATAAAAATCTAGTAATAGCGTTTAGTAATAATTCTGTTTCATTAAACTTCAGAAAACAATCATTCATAGCTAGATATGGGCATTGAAGCTCGTGTGTAATCTCAAAAAGTAATCCTCGTATGTCTTGTCATGCCTTAATAAATTGTGACTACTATCATGTCTCTCTCTCTCTCATTTACGTTTTCATTCAACTGTAAAATGCTATCCTTCTTGGTTTGCAATAAAAATTACTCAATTCAGAACTCTCGCGTGTCTATTACGACATTCATTTATAATTTATATTTGAATAAAAAACCGCCACAAATAAAATTACCACTCAGATTGAGTGTCTACGTAAAATTTATGACCATTAGACCCATCACATATTAACCTCAAACCGAACAGTTCCCACGAATGTAAACCTTATTCCCTTGTGTTAAGATGCTAATAAAGTATATTTAGCACAGTTGTACATCACGTAATATAAATCCTCTTCGCCAATGCTGTGGACACGTACTCATTGAGCTAGTTACCTCGATAGACACACGTAGCAACAATGGTTGTAGACACGCGAACCATTGAAGCGTGTCTTTGAATGAGTCGTAAAAATATCTGTTTAAGTGAGCAATGGATGAGGGTATTGTAGATGTTGTTGTAAAAATATTCTCACGCGATACGGTCGAGGCTATGCCTTTCACTTTCGATACAGAGATTACTTGTCACGTTCTCGTTTTTATGCCAGCTGTGTAATGTGTTTAAGACAATGGTTGTTCGGGTGTCAAAGTTCAACGAATCGTACGTAACTATGATTATGGAAATATGATTTATTGGTTGATGTTTTCGTTTTCTCTGTTTACTAAATTACAACTGAGAGGACAGATCGGATAGGGTTGCCAGACGCACAGATTAATACAGATGAGACACTTAGAAAAATCATTTAAATAAAAGCGACTCTTGCTACGACACAATAAAGTGCAATTCAGGTCGCACAGCGCTAATTACCTACACTTATATTCACCTGGAAGTTGCCTCTCTTTCTATTGCGTAACTCTTAAATCTTCTGACTACGTGACACTCACTGAATTGGCCCAACAAGTCGAGCCAACCGCGTACTTGTAGCTTTATACCTAAACTACGGACTGTCCTATCTGTATTCATTTGTGCCAGACGGTAAAGGCTAGGGTTACGCAGGGTTGGCTGCGCAGGCCGTTAACTGATAGGTAAGTTTCGGTTTACATAAGTTGAGATATAAAACAGCTATATCAGTTCATACATTTATTTATTTAAGTAGTGTAGTACACTCGGTTAGGTCGTGGGTAAGGTCACTAAACACTAGAGTCCTAAGCACTCGCACATGTATTTAGGAAGGGTACCGTCTTTGGCAGTATGTGGCAGTCGTGGCCCCTTCAACACAGGCTCAGCAAAAGGGCAGCGACGGCAGCACGTGGCCTGTCAAATCAGGCTCCACAGATAGCTTGCAACGTTAGGCCGCAGGTAGGGCAGGCCTTGGTTAGACCTCGGTAGCGTACAGATCTTGGCAAGCTGTCTTGCCCTCAGCTCGTACGAAGAGCCTCTAGATTCGGGGCACATAGTATACATTAGAGGATTGTCTGCTTGAATAGCTGGTCGCAGATGAAATGCTGGAGTATCTATAGAAAAGCAGTGTTGTACCACGTTTTTAGTGATATGGTTAGGAACTTACTAATTGTGATATTTTAGCATCATCACTCGATTATTTACAGTTGAGACCGGTAACAACGCTACAAGACATCCGATTTATCCTGAACCCCGTACACATTATATAGGTACGGTAGGCCGCACATAGGTGGTAAATAAACCATTATAAACTGGCCTCTTATTCTATTGAAACTCCTTACTACGCTAGACCAGCTAAAGTTCAAAGTGTCAAGTTTGACGTGCAGCCTACTTCACTTGTGTTTATTTGTGTTCTGACCTACTAAAATGTACAAGTACAACATAATTCAGTCAAAATCTATTGAAGCATCCAAAAATCAAGCACGTCTATATGTTCCGTGTGCTGCCGGACGTAAAGAACAGTAACATCCCATTTCTTCCCGTGGGTGTCGTAAAAGGCGACTAAGGGACTTCTAGAGAATGGGCTGCAGCATTCTCTAGCGCCAAGCGTGGCGATTATGGCAAACGTCCAAACGTCCACTGCACATAGGCCTCCCTCAAATGGGCCCCCCCATTTGAGGGAGGCCTATGTGCAGTGGACGTCTTTCGGCTGAAATGATGATGGTGATGATGATGAATGATAGAACTACTTCCGTTAAAAAGAGTATTATTACATTAAAATATCATTATGCCCAAATAAATAGGTAATTTGTTAAATAAATACCTAAATTAGTTCATTTTAATGTGCGGAACTGCAAACCTTGAGGAGACTTGCTTGACCAGAAAATCAAAGTCACTCTACAAGAAACATGCTATTTAACCTTTGTTTTTATTAGGGAGTATTAACAGTTCGGCCATTTTATTTTATTACATATTTACAAATAATTAATTTTCAATACATTTGCTTAAGGGTCGGGTACATGCGGGTGGCCTTGGCCATACGTATGCGACTCGCGCTCACGCTGCACCCCCGCCGTTCGCTTTCATAGGGAATATTAATTTGTAGTAACGAAAATATGAATATTTGAAAAAAATCTCATATACTTAACTAAAGATAATAAAATAGTCTGTTCATACAAAAAAAAAAACATGAAAATATCTTAAGTATTTTGAAAGTAATATAGTTTTTTATGCTTTGGGTAGACATTACTTCCGGAATTTATTTCATAAAGTATTTTACTACAATACTTAAATATTCAGATATAATTATAGAATTAATGTGTATGCGTTCTAGTTTAACATACATGTTAGCATAACTTACTTTCATTATTTGAAGGCGTAATAACAGATTTAAAAGTCACCAAAATCATAATTATATCTACGCGTTATGGGGGATTTACTAAGATAGCCCTTGAAATTCAAGTTTAATTTCTTTTTTTTGCAATTTGCAGGTCGGTATCATTTTATATTATGATTGTATGTTTGTCAAAATATGATTCACGATAATAACAAATGTTTTTACAGCTCTCTCTATCTAAAATTAGCCTCGAATGTCATGATTTCATAAAATAGGGTCATTTGAACGTTGTACTAATGATTATCCGGAAATAAATCTGGCAATAGGCTCACACCCTATTACATGGGACTGAAAAAGAACTGGCGAAATATGTGTGTACTATAGGTACCTACATCTCTGCCCAACCCGTCGGGAAAACAAAGCGTAATATTATGTTATGTAAATCTGTCATCACATATTTTGTTACGGTCGCGAATCATATTTTGATCAACACATAACTGATATTGCTCTGCAAATTAGAATTTTGCGGGTTACCCTGGCGCTTTCGCCTTAACAAAATATCTTTAATCCCAAATAAGGGTAGTGTGATGACCTTGCATTTATGAGGAGTAGATATGTAGATGGAAACCCGTCATTGGTTTATCACATTATACACGATTTATGTAATAGCTGTACCTACACGTTAGTTTCCCATACGACCGGTCGTGACCTATTGGCTGGTCACGAAGAGTATCTGACAGTAGATTAATTGCAAATGTACCTACTTCAAGAACAGGATTTTCTTTGTCATCACTTGTGTTTTACAGTATACAGGCATGCAGAAATTAAAAAAAATGCGGTTGCATAAGTTCGAATTCAATGTCAATTTAAGTTCAAGTGAACTCGCTTTCTTTTTGACGTCACAGAGTTGTTGTCATTAAGAAGCATTTTCGTAGGCAAACTTTTATAAATGAGCAATCACGTTCTCGTAAACGACTCTTAACGATTTCAATGAAAGCTGCAATATAGGTCTCGTATCTGGAAAAAATCGTTTTTTCTATTTTCATCCGAGCAGGGCTCGGTCGCTCAGGTACTCTTATTTAATTTAACATACCATAATCATAATTATATCTACAAAAACGAATCCATACTTCCACACGGATAAATAGGTACTAATTCATACTTCATTCATCCATACTAATATTTTATAAGTGCGTAAGTAATTCTGTCTCTTTGTCTGTCTGTCCTTTACCTTTTCACGTTTTGACGGCTAAACGGATTTCGATGAAATTTTGCACAAAGGTAGACTATAATCTGGGCGGACCTAGGATACTTTTTATAGCGGTAGTAACTACGTTCCCGTAGGATTAATTTCAACATACACGTGGGCGAAAAAGCAGGCAAAAAAATACTAAAATCTATAAACCGTAGAACAAAATTATTATTATGACTTTAAAAAGTTTTCTATATTTTAAGTGCAGTTATGAACAGACAAATTTTTAGACCTTTTTTATGATAATCATTTTAAGAATCTATCACCAAAAACTGCTTCATAAGAAAATTCAAGCTATCAAAACTACTCACATTATAATTCGACCCCAACTATTCTGCTGACTCCGCACCAAATTATCGTGTCGTTAATTAGAACTCCTCACGGTTGTTAGCAGCCAGTGAAGCGACAACCGTTGTCAGTTAGACCGGCTGATTGATGAGGGCCGGTCAATCGATGACACCGAACTAACCGCTCTTTTAAGTGTGGGTAAAGGTTTGATCGCAGTGGGCACATTGTAGGTTGTACAAATTATAGGAGCCGGCGCGGCATCAAAAAAAAAAACACACACATGTCACTAGCCGGTACTTGTACATGCTAATGACGTCAGGGAATTAAAATGTCCAGCATCTTACGGTAAATTTTTAATTGCATATTTATTATTTGGCATGAAAGGTGACATCATTGTGACAAAATAATGTGTTTCAAATTTGTTTAAAGTAACATTTTCGCTCGTTGACCCTGCTTACGCACTCTGGTCGTGACTAGCAAGTGTGAACATGGAAGTGGATGATGACGATAAGGCCCTGATTCACCTTTTCTCAAGTTTTCATGTTCTCTAAGAGTCAATAAATCAGTAATCGGCCTCCCGTAAGAATCGCTACGACACGATCGGTTCTGCACCGCCCGCATTCGGTAGATTTCCGGACAAAGCGTTTCTAGGGATTGGCCGATAATACTTCATCATATCATAATCAGTCCATTGTTCCTTTCTTCGAGAGGGAGTGGGCTGTAATCTACCACGTGGGCCCATTGCGGGTTGGTAGATGTCACATGTCTTCGAATTTTTGGTTATAGGACATGCCGGTTCCCTCACGATGTTTTCCTTCACCGTTTTGAGAGCAGTGGTGATGAAATAATTTACACAAAGTGCGCCTGTGTGGGTTCAAACCTACAACTCATAAGTCGCGGCCACTGGGCCATCACTGCTCCACTTTATCATGATAATGTAGATATTATTGTTAATAGGTAATACTGGATGATCATTTTGACCAATAAGCACCCATTCATTGTTTCGTGTCCATTTTCTGTTCTAAATGTAATTATACCTAATTAGCGTCAACACAAAATAACTACTTACCTGTTATATCTACGTGAATATAAATCTAGACATAAATATCCTTTTGAATATTTAATAAAACATTCAAAAGGCTTCGATTGAAATAATATCCATTTAAAACGATGGATATCAATCAGGTTGTTCCCTGAGAGACCTACAGTACAAATATTTTCTTAATGTCCCTCGGAAAACTTCGTGTTTCGTCAGTCGTCGGATTTCTATCAGTTGTCCTTAACACTTCGCGCTTGTACGTACTCGTATCCTACCACCCGCGTTGCCATCAACCATAATAAGGGGCTAGCCTATTGCTAACAACCGGGCACAAATCCAGATTCCTGGCTACTACTGAGAAATTCCACATGGAATAACCCAATAAACATGTGGCCCACCTTGTGTAGTAACCTCCTTCTATTTCAATAAACTGTTATAGGGGAAATTTAATAACTACCAGTGTTATTAGCACAAAGGGAACTACTTTTCCTAATGATATAACACCGGCATTATATCTTAATATATTAGCAGTATAACTCCTTATTCTTATAATAGAAAACTGGTAACGTACGGTGGTGCACCACGGTTCGCAAAACGCGCCAGTAAAAATAAATTGAATCCGTTTATAAGGCGGTTGCCTCGAAACTGTTTGGAGGCGCGAGAAGCGAATGATCGTGAAATCGGGAAATGATGAGATACATAGCTTAGCGCGTAAATTCGTATATACGAAAAAGTTAAGAAAAAAATACGTTTAATTCAATTTCTTTTCGCTGTAGCCTTTTTGGCAAAATTCTTTTATAGAGACAAATAAAACCTTGCTCAACTATCTGGTCCTTTCGTTCCGTAAGTACGGAAGCACCAAATAGCATTAAACATTTACATAAGAATAGTTTCATATAAGTCGACTTAAAGATTATGTTTATATTCAAGTTCATACTAAAAATAATAATAGTTAGTTACGTAAGGCGCGTATAAATCTAACAATTTTACGGTCACTTTTAATCGTGCATAATTAAAGTATTATGATTAAGTGTAACGTAATCAATAATAAGTACCAGCTATCTGATTGCGTAACGCATTTTCGTAAACGATTAAGACTAATCTGTTTCATCTTGACAGTTCAACAACATTCATTGCGTTATTTAAGTTGTTGAGCAGATAATTTTTCGAACTTATGAAGCTATGGATTAGCAATCTGTTTCAAAACTATTCAGATTGTGATGTATCGTGTATTACGTAATTATGGTACTGGTCGACCGAGCTCTGCTCGGGTGAAAATAGATAAACATATCGTGCAGGTATACTAACGCTGTATCACATTTCCGGGGCTGTGAAAATAGAGAAAACGAATTTTCCCAGATAAGAGACCTAGCTAGATCGATTATTCGCCTTCGTGACCCCTATATTGCAACTTTCATCGAAATCGTTAGAGCCATTTTCGAGAACGTGATTACAAATATATATATATATATAAATATTGCTCATTTTATAGTCCTATACTATTAAACGAGCAATATTTCTTTTTTTTAAATTTCTATTTTTATAATTTATTTAATTCGTTTCCTCCGTATTTTCACCCGAGCAGAGCTCGGTCGCCCAAAGTTTAGAACAAGATGGCTACCTTAGAATAATGACATGACAGCATGGAATTAGTAAGTACCTACTATCATGGCAGCATGGAATTAGTATGAACTATCTTGTACTATTAAATGAGCATTCTATATTTTCACCAGAGCAGAGCTCGGTCGCCCAGGTACTATAGAATAATGTTACTAAGAATGCACAACGACACCTAAAAGTGGTTTTCGAAAAAAAAAACACTAAGAACAGTCCAAAAAAACACCTTGCAGTATTTTTATCCGTGACAAGTACATAAAGTAAATGGTGCACAAACTTGTCAAGTTTGCCCTTTCCTAGACCGTGGCCTCGACAAGTTAAAAGCAATCCACAGAAGCGTATTTATTTTTCATCTACTACGTCCTCGCTGCAGTCACTTAATTCATATTCTGCCTTAAGCTTCGTGCAGACCAGCGCGACGCGACGCCGCGACACGACTCGAACAATACAATTTCTAAGAAAACTTGACGGTATAACAATAACCAGTGTCGCGTCGCGCTGTCGCGTCGCGCTGGTCTGCACGAGGCCTTATGCATACGAGTAAAATATTAAATACCTTTTTCCAGTCCAAGGTCTGAGTCATGTGGGGGTGACAAAATTATATTTAAATATATGGAGACGCTGACTTAGGTACAGTTAGCCTCAAAAAGATGTATATATCGACAATAATACTTTTATTGTCTATAATTTGTGTTCCATAATAGTGCTTCAATGAGTCGCAAACATATAAGTAATTAGTACCCTTGTATAATATGTTTTGTAGCTACACATTGAAACAATATTTTGGAAAAAAGATTGTAGGCAATTAGATGAAATTCTTGTCGATGTATACATAATTTTGAGGCTGACTATACTTGCATAAATTCGCTACGTATTTCCAATTCATGCATTTTCAAAGAATTCTATATGTATCAATGAGTAGGAAACAAATAAGAAATGAGTACCCAATATATAATATGTTTTGTGGCTACACATTCAAACAATATTTTGGAACAAAGTTTGTAGACAATTGGATTCTTGTCGATATATATATTGCAGCCATCTGGTTAAATTACCCAGCTAATTGGACGCCTAGGCCGTTCATTAAACGCCGGTATCCAATCAAATAGCTGAAGGACAACTAGCCAAGTCATTGAGCGCAACGTTTGACCAGATGGCTGAATGTCGTGTAGTGAAATAGGTTAGATTAGGTTAGAACTATGACCAGCCGCACGCGAGCCCAGTGAGCGCTATTTCCAAGTTGCTCGCAGAATTTTTTTCACCATTTAAATCACTTGGCTGAGTCTTGGTCAGTCAGCTTCGCAGGGCTGACTTTGAATACGCCAAGTTGTTAAACGTTGAATGATTCTAGGTCAATTAACTATCGGCCTAGCCATCCAATTGGATGCCGGCGTTTAAGGAACAGCCTAGGCGTCCAATTAGCTGGCTAATTTAACCAGATGGCTTCGACATATACATCATTTTGAGGCTGACTGTACTTGCATAAATTCGCCATGTATTTCTTATTCATACATTTTCAAAGAGAGAGTGATAAAGTCCTGAGGCCATGACCTCTAACTACTAAATGATATATGAAGCGCCGAGCCTTATTATTAGTTTATTTTATGCCTTCAAACTTGTAGAGGTTAATTAATCAATTTTTTTTAAGCTTCGAAGTTAAATAAGTATTTTCGAACTTAGATGACATGGGAGGATTTTGAAATTTTGCGAGATCGTTTTTGTATAATGAATGAATTTTAGGAATTGATCATATTAAAATTACATGATTCATTGAATAGTTTCAACTAGGTTCTTTATCATTTGAAATAAGAAGGGCATGTTTGACTCATTTAAAATTGAAGGCTTTTATTTTCACGTACAGATAAAACCCGCTTTAGCCAGAGTGACCTTTACGCCTACGACACAAATCGATATTTCAAAAAAAGTAATTTGAAGATCCCTTTTATATCGTTTCAGTCTTATAAGTAGTTAACTTTAAACATGCACCACTGTCAGTTGGTCCTTGTAAGCGAAAAAATTACCAGTCAGCGAATTTTGGTCCTTAAGCGAATTTGGATGACATTTGATAATGGGTAACCTTTTAAGACCCATGTGGGGACACCCACAGTTAAACCACAGCCCACATTTAGTTACATATTGTTCTTTGCATGTGGGTGAAGATCCTTTTGATTTGGACAACTGCAAATAGAACCCTGCGTTCTATTTGCAGTAAGGTCACGTGATCAACGGGGCACATGGAGTCCCCAAGTGCCTCGTGAGCTGAGCGTGGGATTCTGCGTTCGATTCCCAGGTCGGACAAAGTGTTATTGGGTTTTACCATTAGGAATTTCTTAGTAACAGCCCGGAGTTTGGAAGTTGGCGGTGAGATACCCCCGTGCCTCGGAAAGCACGTTATGTCGTTAGTCCTGCGCCTGATCTCTCTCCGGTCATGTCAGACTGCCGTGTCATCGGACTACGAGAGTGAGGGAAGAGAGAGTGCACCTGTGTCTGCGCACACACTTGTACACTATTATATAATTATCTCCTGTGCCGAAGGCTACTATCCACTGAGATTGATCGCCATGGCCGGAAGGTCTGGAGGACCATTAGGTCCCGTGGAATGCGTTCTTATCTAACCACATGCTATTGGGAGGCGATAAGAACTGACCGCTTTCCTACTTTGTTTCGAAAATTTCGATTATTTATTGTATTCCAGTTTTTGCTTTTATTGTGAGTGATTCTCTCCAAGATCGCACGGATTAAGAGTTATTAAAAAAAAAAAAATTGTAAATAGAAGTGAACAGGCAGAGAGAATTTAGTTCTTACATAATAAACAAACTAAAAATATCTTTAGACTAGGTCTACAGATAAATCAAACAGTAAATGCACCATCTGATTAAGCAAGTGGGCTACTAACCTACCGACTTCCGCAGAGAATCAGCAAAACAGATGCGACCTAGAACACAAGTTCCGCCATTACCCCAATTCCATGCATTACCGCCAGATTCTTTTATTACTTAACAAGATTATAAAGTGAAATGAAGATTATCCACTTACATAAGATATCCGGTCACCGGTTGCGTAATAAAGTTAGTGGCACACTAGTCGATGAATCATCCCGGTTTATAGCCGGACCGTCATAAACATAGCCTCCTTTATAGTGGGCCGAATACGGCCACCCGGCTAATGTCCGCCGTGTTTGGCAGTGCATCATATTTTAGTAGTATTATGATGTAAGATTAGAGGATGTAGATATTACACGTATGCTTACTCTTGGGATTTACAGGGTCGGTTTTGCTTTGAGGACCTTGTGCTACTTAAGATTTAGCTAGATTTACCTGGAAGCCTTTCTCATTTAATCTCCGGTGAAATCTCATGTAAAGCAGCATAGCAACCAATATTATAAAATGTTCGATAACTTACCTAGACAGACGTTCTACTTTTAAATTAATTTCTAGATTTTTGCGCTCAGTAACATTATTCACGTTTTAAGTTGCCAAGTAATAATCTCATCTTACTTACGAAACTTCTTTTGAAGATACTCATTTCAGTAGGCATCGACGATTGTGTATAAAAAGGTAGAAATATTACAATCTTTTCTGAAATAAACAACAAAACATTAACATGGAAAAATGTCAATCGCGTTCGTTTTTGCCAATGTGTGTATATTATGTTACAACGTTACAACACAATATACATAATTTAAGTAAGTGAATAGACGGACAAACGGAAGCAATAAAACGAAAATATTGTGCTTCATACCTTATAACGTTCAGTGCCAACAATAAATAAAACGAACTCTAAATTGAACATCACAAAGTTCAAATTCCATCGCAAATGTCTCCCTACACGACATAAACTTTGATATTGCTGAATACAGTATATCCATATCAAAGGGCTATTCGTCAAAATTAACGTTTCCTTCAAATGGAATGGCTGCTAAGAAAAATGTCTTACAAGCGTTAAGGCGTCGAAAAATTTCAGCAATGCCGTCAAGAAATCCAACTTAAATTACATTGGATCCGACTCGAAGGACTAGATTGAAAGGGTTTATCTCTCCTGCCATATATTAGCTTTAGTCAGGCCTAGGTAATAGGATCGTACGTATTTTATTATGTGCCTATCTTCAGGCTGTTTTGTGTCAAAGAGAGCTGAATCCAGAATTGTGAAATGGGAAATAATAACGTAGTACTTGTATACTTATGTCTACGCAACAATATTGCCACAGTCTGTCTTAGTACCTACAACAAAGGGATTGTATCGGGTGGGTCGAAGTCTGATAACTTCGTACGGCGAAAATTGGACATCTAGTTTCGAGCCAGTCACTATGTTGCCTCACATTGAAGGGACATAAAGTATTTAGGGGTGCACTAACGATAGAAGGACCAGTTTTTGCTTTACGGAACAATCGCAGCAATCTACTTTCAAAAGTCCAGGAAAATTTCATAAATGCACCACTGTGACACTATATACGGTATATAGTGTCACAGTGGTGCATTTATGAAATTTTCTTTTAGTCATTTGCGGTATATAATATACCGCAACTGACTAAAAGATTATTCATTTATAAATAACCGAGTTATATATCGAAGAGCGACTTCTGACTGACTGACTGAGAAATTAAAACGATAAGGGAAGAGCCACAAAAACATGTTTACATTAAAAAAATACTAGTATAAATATTCAATTTATAGTAGTATTTTTTTAATGTAAACATGTTTTTGTGGCTCTTCCCTTATCGTTTTAATTTCTCTACTTGTTGCTGGCTTTCATTTATTTTCTTCCATCTATCAAAAAATCGAAGTATCTCGATTTTACGACAACAAAGAGTTTCGATTTTCCTCATAACAACAGCGCTTTGTAAACACACTACCAACAAAATGAACATCATATTTCAACGGATATTGTCTTTATTGATACCTGCTCATGTTCCATTTATTACTGTTTGTGTACCAACGATTAAGGAAGAGTCTGTCGGTCTTTTGATCATAAGTGAATTGTATTTTGGACTTCTTTTATTAGCAATAGGGATTTTACTCCTGATATGAATAAGAATGGAATGTACTGTATACCTTAGACATTTCTTAAAATGTATCACTGATTACAGACCTCGGGAAATTGGGTATAGAATAATTTGAAAACCCCACCAATTACGTCACACTTCTGAAGAATTTATATCGCATTCGTAAACTGATACTGTGTTCCTGTTACTTGATTCCATGTTGTATGAATAAGCGTGCAAGTGCGTATCAAACGTGTAACAGCCCAGTCTCAACTCTCAATTGCCGAACCCACCATCCGCGGTCCACACCCACCACTGTTATTGTTATCACACATGAATCACGCGCAAAATGTTTTCCATCTCATTGTTTCCATATGTAAATCTAGGGGCGGATCGAGCTCGCTCTAACATAATATATCCTACTACTGAGCCCTCTGACTCCGTCCCTTATTTCATTTGGTTTCGGTAGATGTAATAATATTATATTTGATGTTCATGAGAAAATCTGTTGGTTATCGTAGCATGCAAATTGTAAAAGAGTAGGGTAAGGGTTTCCTTATGAAGTTGTGGATAGGCAATAAGTTATATTTATTTTTTATTTGATAGGGTAAACAGGCCAACGAATCACTTGATAGGAATTGGTTATAGCCACTTATTACACCAATAGATGTCCTGGTGTGTTCTCAACCTGTAAGAAGATGAAATATCTCGAGATTTTGGTCTACTTTGTAAATTATCAGATTTCGCAGGTGGTCCTCAGATTGTCACGACATATGGAAGTGAAGCACATTTGCAGAACTTATTATTAATCTTTCTCTTGGAGTGTTGAAATATGTAGATAATTTAGCGAAATAAATTCTCGTTACAGTCTAAGTTCAGCCGACTTCTACTAAAGTTTGTTGTGTGAGGGAGATAAATATACAATGAGGCGAGACATGTCAAGCAGTAAATTCGTCCCACGCAGGCTATAGATAACTACTTATATTCTTTATACTCTAGGCGTGACTACGAATCTTCATTAATTTAATGGCTAGTGCAGCATTTCCCTCGTTGATTATTTTTGGTCCTTCTATATGCTGCTTTCGCTTTTTCTTTGATATGTGTCATCAAAGCTGGGGATTTGTTCTCTTTTTCTTTGTTTCAGTTTTACATTATGGTATTTCGAGATATATACCCTAAAATATTGTTTATTGCACTTTTTATCTTAAAATAGACAATAACCATTTCCCCTTTACTTTACCTTTATTACACTTCTTTTTTCACATTTTAAGACTTCACAGACTCACATTCTACTACTTTCAGAATGTAAGATTCATCACAGAATTCTGCTTGTTAAAAATGTGTGGCAAATATTTGTAATTGTCGGCGTTTCATGTTTGCACGCATTAAATCACTCGGCATTTGAATAGTCATAAGTTAAGAAACTACTCGGTAGCTTGTGAAATTGTCATGAAACACGTGTAAATATGAAAATCCATCTTAGCGAGTATCTAAAGGTCAAAGGAGTCACGCATGCCTAAGAACATGTTTAGAAGATTTCGTCAGTAGTAAGTCATATTTGGCTTTTATAAGTACAGATGGATAACAAGTCGTTTTTCTGACGAAATATTTTATATACTTTAATAACAAGCTGTAAAGATTGTAACATAAAAGAAACGACTGGGAGAAATAGATCATAGCAAAAATATACTCGGAAAAATATTATGGAGTGACATATACTTGCTACAATAGTTCAGAATATTAAATCAAAAAAATCATATCAATTTCATTTTAAATTTAAAAAAAAATGGTTGCCTGTAAAGTCGGTTTTACGGGCGAAGATTTTACGTGACAACATCTTTTTCTCGGTAGAATATTTATTGAGTAACAGACGTGAGCGGGCGTTACACTTTTTCATGAGTGACTCGGCGGTGACTCATCGTAACAGACGTGAGCGGGCGTTACACTTTTTCATGAGTGACTCCGAGCCGCAACCTAATTTAAGACGTTGTCACGTCAAAAATTACTACATAAAGACGTCATATATAAATAAAGTTTGTATCCTAACCAATATTATAAATGCGAAAGTGAGTTTGTTTATTGGTTTGTTACGCTTTCAAGCTAAAACGGCTGAACGGATTTAGATGAAATTTGGCACATGGGTAGATTAGGAGAAGGACATAGGTTACTTTTCATCCTGGATCGCCGACGATGTCGCGGGCAAAAACTAGTATCTAATAAAGATAAGTAAGCAGATAGATAAGTGGATATGTACAATTAGAATTCTTATGAAAAAAGAGAATCTATTCCGAGACAAACCTTTGTATTGACTGCAAGAGAGGAGAGACATATTCCATTCTTCAAACTTACGTTTAATATAAAATAACAATACCTAGAACCAACAGCATATTACGATTTCCAGTTTTATTTATTTGTATCACAAACACAATTGTTTTCATAAGTCGAGGAAACAAGTGCTATTGACTCAGGTGATGTTTCCTTTAAAGACCGAACAAAGATTTTCATAGAAAAATATTGAGACATCTATTATTTAGGTAAATAAAGTGCGGACGTTTTTATGTCTTTGTATTGCTTATGCTATGAAGGAAATCGAATTGAATCGAAAGTCCTTTGCCATAAAGAAAAACATAAGAGAAACCTGGACTATTCCAGAGAAATTCTGGTCCTATTGTTCTACGGTAGGACCACGCATCGCATTAGGAATAATTTTTCTTAGCTACGCGGAACCTCGTTTTAACTCTAATACAACATTTAAAAACCTCTTGGTCTTATCTTGTTTGTGAATAAAAAAACTATCTCCGGAAAATACAAAGGAAATAATAACGAAGCAAATGAGAGCCAAGAAATCGGAACTTATATGACTTTGTTGTCTTAACCATTGTTGTCGCAAAAACAAAAAGTTTATCTTTGTGGTGCAATGGTTTGTAACCAATATCTTTTACGTTTTTGGTTTTATTGAAATATTACATGATTTTTAGTATTTTCTTTTTTCTATTTATCAGGATGAGTTTTATAATAAGTCGTGTCGTGCGTGATAAAATATTAGTCAGTTAGCCAAAAGACTTGATGAGAAGTCTACAAACATGACAAAAAAACCGGCCAAGTGCGAGTCGGAGTCGCACACGAAGATTTCCGTACAATATTAAGCAAATAAATGAAAATACTAAACGAAGAATATTATTATTTTTCATGTTAAATTTAAAAATTCGGTAAGACATAATGATACTATGAATAACAAAGTAATTTTTTGCAGTTGTAGAAAATCACCCATAATTTAAATAAAATACCTTATGAATCAGCGTTTTTAGTACGACAGTATGTTGTACATGATGTAAAGAAGTTTCAAATTCCTAACTTGTTTAGGTTTTGATATCTATATTTTACTATATATATAGCTCGTACAACAATAGTCTAAAACTGAAAAAAAATTGCGGCCCGCTATTTCTTCATTTTTGAAGATAAAACAAATAATTGTTCTCTACTCGATGAGCTCTAGACGATGAATGATACCCTACATGGGATTGAATTTATTTTTCAATATCAATGTTTAGTGTATGGAGACCCTTTAATTTTTAACTTATATTTTTTTTTTTTTGCTGTTATAGCGGCAATAGAAATACATAATCTGGGAAATTTTCAACTATCTACCTTTTACGGTTCAAGAGATACAGCTCGCTGACAGACGGACGGACAGCGGAGGCTAAGTAACTCTTGGAGTACGGAACCCTAAAAAACTACATAACACGAATGGGTGGGTCAGCAAATGTATATTTTCTTCTTTGAATAAAAAGAAGCCTATTTACCAGAAACAGGTATTATTGATTACCATAAAGACTAAATGCTGACGTCCTACAACGTCCTACTCTGATATTCTTTGATCTTACTAGCAGGCCCAGCCTAGTTTACTCCATATATAATATCAACTATCTGCCAGTGAAAGACCCGTCAAAATCGGTCCAGCCGTTTCGGAGATTAGCCGGAACAAACAGACAGACTAACAAACAAACAGATTTTAAACATTGTTTTTTTTGTTATATGTAACGTATAATACCAGCTTGTTACTGTCCCACTGCAGGGCAAAGGCCTCTTCTCATACAGAGAAGACACGAGCATTGATCACCACGCTTGCTCAAGACGGGTTGGTGATTTCAGACTTATATTAACTATATATGTCCAGGTTTCCTCACGGTGTTTTCCTTCACCGATGTCAGTAATGTCCAAGATAAACTCAGAGAGTACATAATATGAATTGAAAAAGTCACATTGGTACTTGTAACGTATAGACTTACATAATTATGCTTTAAGTTAAAAGCTGTTATTTTGAAATTACAAACAGACACTTGAATTTAATTGATTTGTATTGATATAAATGAATAGATGAACTCGGAATAAATCAAAACTACACGGAAGTATATCTACACCATCTTGTAGATTCTCTGCGGAAATGCATCACTTTCCATTGATGTAGAGAGAAACTACAAGACGTGAATCAAAGATGCATAACTTATTAGTTATGAATATTTGACGACTAACATCATTTCAGCAGCAAGTTACGCTAACCTTTCATAATTAGAAGCACAAACAAGATCTCAATTATCAAGTCTACTTCCAAAATTCGTCCCGCAAAATGTAGTAAATAATTATCAAACATTACGCTTCGTAATGAACAAATGAGACACGTTGCATCACGAATGTTAACGAGGCGACATAGAAAGTGTTTCGTGTTAAAGCGTCACACGTCGTACACATGTCTTTTAGGACTGTTCACACTTGCACGGTAGGATTCGCAAGGATTTGTTTTGCGATATGAAGAAGAATGTGGCGTAGTATAACAAACAATGGTGTTTTATCTGTATTTATATGGAATGCCATCAAGGTAGAGCGTAGAAAGTGTTTCGTGTTAAATCGTCACGGATCGTACACAACTTGTATAAGATTGCTTGCATTTGTAAGATAATGTTTGCAAGCCTCTAATTGCAATCTCATTTAACTAAATCTTTAGTTTTTTTTTTTTGCTTTTGATATTTTTTGATAACCTTTTTTTTTGGCTGTCAAATGTCGTATGGCGTCAGCTTCCGTTATGTTGCATCAAAACAATAAACACATAGGATTATTCTTATTTTCGTTTTAATAAAAGATTAAAAAAAGAAAACTTAATGTCCCGAAAATAATAACGCAAAATAAAAAAAATACCAAAAAAAATGAAAACATATTTCCCTCACGTATTGCATGAGCTTAACGTATTATAAATGTGTTGAGTCCCTAACTCAACGTGGTACGCGAATACACGATACAATATGATGACATGCAATTAAAATTTCATTGTCACCGCCGAACAAGGCAGGGGTATGTAATATTCATACTTGTGTAGTATATGGTATAATAACCTACTTGACTTTATATAGACGGTCGATAATAGCATTAAGTCCACTTTTTTGTACCAACTATTGTAGAATGCTTAGATCGTTTGGTCATGTTGAGAATATGAATGAAAGGCGACTAATAAACGGTATTTACAAGGCAGATGTTAGTGGACACGTCTGAAGGGGATGCCAAGAAGGGCATAATAGTGACCTTATTGGTAATGTTCTTTAGAAAGGTCAGGTGCGTACCCGCAACCGGCGTGCATGTATGTACTTACGACGAAGCAAAAGGATTATAATATGTAAGAATCGTAGCAGGTGGCATTCTGTATTTACTGCCTACCACCATGAGGAGGAGGCGTGAGTTTATGTACGTATGTGTATGTATATAGCCCATAAAGAGATGGTGAGATATACTGGACACCTGAAACATGGCAGGAGAAATGTTTGGATGGAAAAGGTAAGGGGAGGTTTTTTCCCTGCAGTGGTTATGTTTGTATACAGCATAAGCATAGCATAATCGGCCTATGATGTTCCCACTGCTGGGACTTGGGAGTGGGCTGTAATCTACCACGCGGGCCCAGTGCGAGTTGGTAGATGTTGCAAGTCTTTGAATTTTTGGTACTAGGTCATGCTGGTTTCCTCACGATGCTTTCTTTCACCGTTTGGAGAGCAGTGGTGATGAAATTAATTACACAAAGTAAAGCGTCAGCCTATAACTTAGTCGGGATCGTTACCATTGGACCACCACTGCTCTGTTGTCTCTAGACGTTTGTATGCAGTAAACTTAAATATACTGTGGGCCATCATTCCCATGCCATGCACTATTGGTGCAGGATAACTTCTGTGATGGATTCTGTTATGAGACATTGTCATAGGACAAACTGTGATAGTAAATTCCTCAAGTTCCTGGTAAACAATACCTATGTTATTAATAGCACAAAAGATTTCGTAATAACTTCTCAAACAGTAAACGTTCACTATAAGCGTATTATTATTATTGTCTTTATCTTATTGTAATATCTTACATAGAAAAACGTGCTCTTATACCTAACATTTCACTGCCAATTCTTTTGACTATATTAATGCTTTTTCAACTTAAACAGAGTGCCTGTTTAAGTTGAAAAAGCATATAATATTACGCTTAACCGTTTTTATAAACACAGCTGACGCAAAACATTTTATTTGTGCAATTGCACGTACAGCTCTTCATCCCGACAAGCTCTATGGCACTTGTCGCTAATTGCAGCCAAGCCAGTGGCCTACAAACCTTATAGTAACCTATTTTCCCTCCTGTTGACTTTGAAGGGGAGGAAAATAGAAGCTACATTATTTTATAATACCAGTGAGGAACTCTGTTGCTGAGTCACTACTGTGGACTGGGATTCTGGGTTCGTTGTTTTCCCTAAAGGGTTAGGTAAAGGTGTACTTATCTATAGTACACCCACATTTCGCAAGTTATGTTTAAGTCCCATCCATGTTTTTCTATTGCACAATAACCAACACTACCCGCAGAACGCCCATAATAGTACAAATATGGCTGACAATAACGAACAGAAACACATATCCTCCTCCGTTATCTATACAGGGTGGCATCGACTCGAAAACTGTTACCATGGATTTAGTACGTGATTCTGAAGCCAGGCGTTGAAATTTTTCAATCAATCTGCCTAGCCTTTTCCCAATTATGTTGGGGTCGGTTTCCAGTCTAACCGGATGCAGCTGAATACCAGTATTTTACATGGAGCGACTGCCTATCTGACCACAACAACCCAGTAACACGGTAATACGATACCTTTTGGTAAGACTGGTTGTCAGACTTTCTGTCGACCCGTGGCGACAGTCAAAGATCCAAGAATGACAGCTGGGACCAACGGCTTAACGTGCTTTCCGAGGCACGGAGGAGTCTCGGTATGTAAAGATGGTCACCCATCAACGGACACGGCAAGCGTAGCTAGACCTGATGAATCGATCTGTGCGGCTGTTATTACTTAGCCACGAGCTCCTCATAGGGGCGAGACTATTGCCATCAAATGCACAAATCCAGACTCCGAGCTGCTACTGAGATATTCCTGACGGAAAAACTTCACACTTTGTCTGACCTGGGAATCGAAAATTGGACCTAACGCTCAGCAGTCGGGCTTGCGAACACTAGAACAATGAGGCTGGTTCGTTTCTCAGGGCGGGTAAAAAGTTATTGGATTTTTCGATTAGGAACTTCTCAGTTACAGCCCGAAGTTTAGATTTGTGTGATTATCTTGCTTAATATTATTATATGGAACTTACTTGAAATAACTTAGCGAAATGTGTGTCATTTATAACAATAAAAAAAAGTCGGGAGGTGTCGTGGAACACCCGGTTGGAGAGTAGTTCCTATCGATGTATATTATATAAACACAAAGCCATCTAGTAAGGTCTCAAGTTTCAAATGTCAAATGTTTTTGTTCTATGATACAGAGCCATCTATAGTATAAGTTTTTAGCTTGCTAAAAATTAAATTCATACTACTGTATCGCATGCTACTTCATATACTAGATGGCTCTGTATTAAAAAACATGGGCATATAACGCTTTTTTGTTACGTCTGCCAGTTTATTCCTACCTCAAGCCACGTCTTTAACGTGGCTTGCTAACAAACTTACTAACTTCGTTCCAAAAGACAAGTATCGTGCAGCTACTGATATATAGGAAAGATTGAATTAATACAAAGTTTCCCCTATTGAAATGTAGATACCATAGAGTTTCCTTTCCAAATCAGTAACTAAACCTGATTCTTATCAGCGTCTCTTCCAAAGTATATAACGATGACACTTTACTTTTACATACTTTAAGCCTATTAAGACCAGGTTCCGATTTGCACAATCGTGCTCTTGACGATCTTTTATCTCAGAGAGCAATCTTTGAATGTCATTTGGGACTGCGATTTAAACTTCAAGGGATTGTATCATTGGATCTAAACTTTATTTGAAACTTCTATCCTATAAAACATTGAAAAGAATTGGTTGAATCACAAGAAGTGATTTAGTATGGACGTAAAACATTTCTCCGCACGGTGGCATGAGCGGGATTTATAAAACTTAAACCAAAATAGCCTTGTCAACTAGATGCTTTAAAACCTACAATTAAAAAAAACAAAATGGTACCTGATATTGTTAACAAAATACCTTTAAACAGAGTCAGTAACGTCATTTAGCATAATGAACTAAGTAATGCAAAAGTAATTAACAAACAAGAAGCAAATGGCAATAAAACTTCCCAAGACCCTACCAAAAGCCCATTTGATACATAAACGCACAGTTTATTCGATCATTACTTATAAAAGATCATAACATTTTTCTCATACAACGCAGATGTGAGTGGAGCGTCTTATAAGTGATCCGAGAGCCGAAACTTTTGAAACGATAACAACTTCCCGATATCTTGGCCTGCTAAACTTTGGGAATTACGATTATGGTTCTGCTGTGTAACTCAAACTGTAATTACAGAGATAACTCCGCCACTGCTTATACAGTCGCCCGTATACTTTATTTACTTGTTGGGGATTGGTGGGAATTTAAGTATGAATATTCATCTGATTAACTCGTCTTTTTGCTGCTGCAAAATAGGAAAATAAGATTAAATTCTGTTATCTGTTCTATTTAGGTGTCTTACTGAGTGTTCGGCCTTGCAAATAAAACCTAAAAAGTAAAATGCATGGGGCAGATGAGCTTGGTCGTAATTGGAGCTCGTTACTTCGTCTTTTCGTTTTGTCAAAACAAAAACCAATGGCCTATCTTCTGTCAAAGAACACTGATATTCGATCCCTTAAATGTTGATCCCAATTTTATCCCAAACCTTTTTAATGACTTGTTTTTGATATTTAAACTAGATGCTTTAATTTGTTTTTTTTTTGGTTACAGAAAATGAAGCTCTTTTGGTGCTGCCTTTTTGCAGCCTTGGCAACAGTCTCTGGGGCTGCACTGGACGTAGAGAAGACCGTCAAACAAGTCCAAAATATACTACAAACAAATCAGCTTTTACCAAGACTGACTAAAGATGAAATTATGCAATTACTTAACGATATACGAGCCGAAGATGCGAAGTCGTCAACTTCAGCATCTAAAGAATCCATAGAAGACAAGAAAGAAAAAGCAACGACGCCTTATAGTACAATCGATAACGAGATAAATCCTCAAAAACTGAAAGTAAAAGATAACACTGTTAATGGTAACAGAGATGTAAAAGTATCACCATCAGCTCCTACGATTATAGAAACGACTACAAAGAAAGATGAACCTACATTGATGGTGGTTCTACCCTACACCCCACGCGATGGATCCTCGCTACAGGAATTGTATACTAGACCACCACGAACTGAAGTAGTTGCATTGCCAAGTACTACTCCGAAACCTAAAACATCCAAATCTTACCAAAAAACAGTTAAACCAAGTTATACCTTACCAGATAAGTTGATAGACAACTTCCCTGAAGAGCTGCAAGCCTTTCTGGATGCTCATGGTCTGAAAGGAAAACCTGGACAAGATCATTTCCTTCTGCCTCTTGAAGGTTTCAAACCTTTACCACCTCCTAAAGTAATAGACGGCACAGTCCAATTACCAGAAAACATATTACTTACATACGATCTGATATCACCTGGCAGTGACTCGAAAACCAAAAAAGATGGAACATATTCTTTGTCGCCAAACAACTTCTTATATGAACCTCTACGCCCTGAATTGCCATTTGAATTGGACACATCATCATCAGAAAAAAAAGAGGTCAACCTTCCATATGACATGCCTGTCAGGAGAACTAAATCAGTTTCTAAACCAAATTATGATCCCATAGACTACGATTCTGTGAAAGTGATACCGTTGAATAAAGGCATCAATCCAGTCAATGAACAAGTAAATACGAATAATGATCAAAGTAAAAGACAAGCTGAAGAGTCTACTACTGCAGCAGCAGAAACAACTTCCTCCACTACAACTACCACTGAAGAACCAAAGACCAATGCTGTTAGCGATTCCGCGGTATCACCAGACGATTCAGGAGCTTCCATAGCTGATTTGGAAGATTCCTTTGGAGGAGCCGCCCCAGCAGTACCAGGGGACGCAGAACTACCACCTCCAAGGAAAAATGGCTTCTATTGGATGCTCGACTGGAACAGTTTCTTAGAAGTTGGTGACGGTGACACTAAAGTGAACATTCGTTTTGAGCCAAAATTAGGAGATCCTCAAATGTTTTTACCTGTCACAGTTCCGTGAGTGAATAATTTTGGGATGAATTGTAATATTTATGAGTTCTAGTCTTTTGGTTAGTGTTAGAGAAAGCCAAGTATTTTTGTACAGTAATTATGAAACGGTGGGGTAATATTAAGTGGCTTTTGTAACACTTAATGGCTGTTAGAATGATTAGAAATATTGGGTGCATAACGAGTGAAAATTCAAAGAACTCGGACATTTGCTAATTATACTTATTATTGAGTCTTGTGATGTAACAGCTTTCGATAAGTGACCTGTGCTTCGATAATCCAAATAAGTGATGCAAAAACGATCGATTTTGTTAATACCACAATGAACATTTAGAGCATTCACGGCACAACAATTTCCAATGCTTGTTTCGAACTCATCTTTGGAATATTTCACGGTGAAATGAATCAGTGGAATGTGGACAGTAAAATTATAATATGAATCGTCAAATGAAATTCAAAAGCGAACTAAAACGTTTTGTAGCGATATTAGTATGGATGGGGGTTTAAGTTAAATTTTATTTTGTAAGGAGCCATTTTGTAGTTTTTATAATTAAATACCTACTTATTTAAATGCGAGCTGGTTTTTACTTTCTTTTATTTTTCTGTACTCTGATACATGCCTATGTATCAGAGAAATAATCGGAAGTACATGATAAGTACCTGTTTAGGTAAACAATGAAAGAAAAAAGAAAGAAAGAAAATTAATTTGTTTGACCCAGGTAATAAGGCACACAAAATGCACGCAAAGAAAAATAACTGAGAAAACTTAAAATAGTATTATGTGCCTCACGGCTGCGCCAAATAGGCCCAGTTCAGCATAAATGCCAGCCAACTAGTGCATGACGCTGGTTTTAAACTGGACCTTATGTTACGGGGACGTCTTACGAATGTAAATCAGAGATTCATGTACTTCCGATTTATTGCTTACATTTCTATTATGACTGTATATTTACTCTATGATTATGAATCACTCAGTTAGTTACTTCGTGTATTACCGTTCATCCTACTAAGATAATCAGTGGGACGAACGGGAATAATTTTGTAATTTTATTTAATTCCCGTTGGTCACACCAGTGGGACGACGGCAGTGGGACGAACGGGAATACAACAGTTACTTAACCATACTTTCAAAGGGAATACGTGTGATCGCTCTCCGTGTTTTCACGTATAATATCCGTATTAGTGCTCGGCGACAGGACGCCGTCGCCGCGCCTCGCTGTGTATATGCAACGTTGCCATCCCGCTGCCGCAACGACGCCGCGCCGCTGTCGCGCCGCCGCCGCGGATTATAGAGTGGCAACATCAAGCGGCGTGGTTGCGCGGCGGCGGCTCAGTCCACATGATTACGCGGCGTGGCGACGGCGTCCTGTCACCGAGCCCTAATGCGAAATAAGTAATTTAGAGTAATGTTATAGTAGTACTTATGTTATAAAATGTAAACAAACGACAATGTCACCTACCAAATCGCCTAATCTTCTTTCTGAAAACTGATGCCTACGTCAGACAATGCGATGCGCTTCAACAACTGATACTCGAAGTATAAAAAAAACTATCCATTTATTTAGTTTTACTGATTGTAGGTTATCTAGTTTAACCGAAAAAGTTGTTAAACCTGAGTAATGTCCTCGTTACACTGAAATGTCAAAGCATTTGTAGAGCAAGATTACTGTGGACAATGATCTAACCTAATTACCTATTAAAGTCACAATTACTGCTAGGTACTAAATCCTCAAGTCGAATACTCCTTAAAGATCCTGAGAACGATCTGCTGAATAAAGAAAATGGTTTAGTACCTAGATTGGTTTTCGTAACGTCTATATACACAGCTTTATAGCAAGGTTTAATATCAGACTTTTATTTAGATAAAAGAGCAAATTAGAGACCTGTTTGAAAGCTAATCTGGACATCTAATGAAATGCTGATATAGTAAGTGTGGCAGCATATAATTATATAATTAATATTATAAAGAGGTAAAATTTGTTTGTAGGGGGAAATCTCCACAACTACCCGTCAGATTTGAATCTTTTTTGTATTGGATAGCCCATTTCTTAAGGAAGGTTATAGGCTATGTTTGTAACATCACGTTACGACCCTTAGGAGCCGAGCCAAAAGAAAAAAGGCTGAAAGAACGCTAAGCGAAAATGAAGAACAGCGCGGGCGGGCGATGGGATGCGATGCGGTGGTCGGTCGGGGCTGAAATTTCACGCGGATGAAGTCGCGGGCAGTAGCTACAATATTGTTTAATCCACACGGTTAATTCTTGAGTCTTGTGTTCAGTTTTCGAGATATTATTTAAAAAAAATACAACAGAAATTATTACTACAGAATTTACCCAATTCTACTCCAAAATCATGATTCTCAAATAGGTAATGTTATGATAGGAACATCTACTCGTTGTGCTGGGCCTAACACATGCCATTTAAGTCCTTTATTCCTTTATTTCCTGTCCTTTATTAGAGCCTAAATGCAATCGTCGAGTGACTTATTTTTGCAACTATATATTTTTTTTACAAATTGTCATCCTACACATTTTCTAGAGAAATATTGAGCCGAAATTTAGTATACATTTATTTAATCTGCAGCAGCATAACCAAATATGGAAAAACTGACCAAATATTTTCAATAAATAAAACCGACGCCCCTCACCAAATGTTGTTAGAACGGTAGTGAGTGTCGGTGCGCCGAACATAGCCGAAATGACCGCACTGTATAGCCGACAGCCTCAATAACGAGCTCCGGACAGAATGGAAGCCTCCAGTGATGTTACATGACATGCTTTTAATTTGGTCACACGTCTGGTAAATGTTTCATCTAAATCGTATAGTTGAGAGAACGCTCGATTTCATGATGTAGATGTTCAACCATATTTGTTGACGAGTAGAATACGGTGGCGAATTGCTGAAAACGTAATTTCGAGTAGTTAACTGTTCACTGCTGAGAATTTGTTGTGAGTTAGTTCCTCAAAAATCGTTCAACTAAAATATAGTTTTGAGCTATGCCATTACCACATTTGACTTTTTTTTTTTGAGGCTGGGAAATTATCAAATAACTTCTCCCGCTCTGGGCGGAGCGGGAGGGCGTGTCAGACTTTTACTGACTAAAACCCACCCGTGTTCCTTCCGTTGGCTGTGTGCCGGGGCGCGACATCCCTTTCGGACAAACTAGCAACCCCACCACAGCAGGACAACATTTGACTTGGATTGGTGATTATAGGATGCTGTTGGCCCTATAGCAAACCTGTAGATTATTCGCAGAGAAAGATTTTAGAACTTTATGGAATGAAGGTCCTTAGGCTTTGGTCTCCTATTTTATGCTATATGCGACATCCGACTTCAGCGTCAACGTTCCCATCGACGTTACGTAAAAAGACGCCAACGTTGACGTGTGATAGTGACCACAACAGTACTTTTCTATAGTAAGCATCGTGACGCGGCGTACGGCGCGGCGTGACTCTATAAGCGGCCGACGGCGTTTAACTTTAAAGGAGACCATAGCCTTAATAACACGTTACACTGCACACTTGATGACTGAGAGGTATACTGATAACAGTGTAACATATTGACCCCATTTACGTTAAAAAAAATTACGTTAGTAAAGTGTCGTGAAGTTCAAAATGTTTTTTTGGTCTAGCTCTCAATCGCCAAGTGTGCAAAAGCGAAACGAACCCCCGACTGTTTTTTTATTTATTTTTGTTACCTAATTCATAGCTGCTTTTGAAATTAATATTTTTGAAAAGCACAGTTCTTTATAACTAATTCACTAGTTACATTATATGAACATCATTCTGTATTTTTTTTCTCAGTATTAAGTTATGAATATGCGTTACTCTACCATTTCTTTCCCAGTTATTTAGTTCAGAGAAAACTTATTTAGGTCTAAACCACCTAAATAAGTTTTCTCTGAACTAAATGTTCATCGTTATTACTAGGAATATTATTATTTACTCTGTTCATGGCACAATTTTGTATATCTATAAAATCGTCGAACTAAACCAGACCATTACGATGTGCTGCGTAGTAAAGTACGTAGGTACTCTCGTTCGTTCAAATCATGTCAAATGAATGTATTCTGCGAACCGAGCACAAGCCTTTATCAATGTCCCGGAATCAATTGAATACCCCAATTCGTTGCAATCCGTCACTTGTGAAACTGATGCAGATAATTTATAGCAATGAAGAGGAAGAGTAAGCACAGCACACGGTTCTAAGGGTTTTGTAGGTGAAATTGCAGAAGTTAGTAGCCATTTAATTTTTTTCTCTAAGGTCGCAGTTCAATAGTCTCGGTGTTTCAGCAGTACTATTCTGTAACCATCTCACCGTGAAAACTTAGGTGAAGTGAGCGTGGAGTGAGCTGTCATTCCACCGGGATTGACACTATTGACAGCTCACTTCACCCAAGTTTTCACGGTGAGATGTTTACAGAATAGCATGGCTGGTGTCTATAGGTGATGGTAATCACTGGCTATGGGCGAGCCAGGCTACCTACTTTACAAAAATTGGAAGATATTGCTGTCTTCTATAAATACTCAAATCAGCCTACAGTGTTTCCACTGCTGGGAAACAGGCCTCCTTTGTGTATGAGGCATGGGGCCATAATCCACCACGCGGGCCCAGTGCGGGTTGGTAGATGTCATTCTTCGAATTTTTGATTCTAGGACATGCCGGTTTCCTCACGATGTTTTCACCATTTTGAGAACAGTGGTGATGTAATCATTTACGCGGGCGCGCGCGGCAGTCAGGAATCGAATGTACGACCGACAACTCGTAAGTCTCACCACTGCTCTATGCATAGTGAAAGTTACATTTAAACTCTGACATTGCCATTGTGGCGGCATCTACATCGCCACATGTGAACAACGCATCAAAGACCAGACGTCACACAAAATCCTGACGTCACACAAATCCTGCATCGCGCAATTAGAGTTTACCGCGCGAACGACTTAATAAGACTATCCGACATCAACCATCAGGCAGTTGCCTGTCAGACACGACACCCGTCTGTTCGGAGGATCCTCCCTTTTCTAATGAGGATGAGTGATACATTTTGTGCATACTTGAAACCTGTCATTCTGCCCCTCCAGTTTCCACGATCCGCGTCGTCAGCCAAACAAAATTATGAACACTTGGCATAATTCGCAGCTGTTCGCACGAACTCGCTTACATGTTATTTCAAAGTGTATTTCACGCCCACAAGTACGTTCTCATGTCCTAGGATAGTTAAACTACTAGTGGAACTCACCCGTTTAGTTAAAGAGATCACTTTGATATTTAAATGGAGGCATTCAAAATATCATAGAGCAATTTAGCTTTTTCAGTATTTTGGAATTTTCAGCTGCATCCGCGATCAGGTTAGACTGGTAGCCGACCCAAACATAGTTGAAACAAAATCCGGCCAAGTGCGTGTTGGGACACGCACATTGAAGGGTTCTGTAGTTGTGCTGAATTTATTCCAAGAACAAACTTAACATTGTAGTTGAAAAATATGTTCTCCCGTACGGAATGTACGGTAGAACATGTTTTTGGAATGCTAATGTAAGTTGGTAGATTATTACTCTTTAACTTGTAGAGCCTACTTAGCTATGATAGTTTTTCTTGCCGTGATTTTTTTCACATATCCAAAAACAACCATTTAGATGGCAGGAGGGGGGACACTGGGCTAACAGAAGTTTGCACTTTAAAGCGTAATATTTCGCAAACGGATCTCTGAATCCAAAAATGGTTTTTATAAACTCACAATTTTTTTTACGACCTCTCCAACGACTTCCCATACCATAGGATACGGGAGACGAATCGAAAAAAAAATCCCCACTACGTGTAGGGGAGGTACCATATAAAAATGTTTTCATGACTTTATTTTACCACTTTGTCGGTATAATTAATATGTATACCCATGTCAAATTATAGCTTTCTAGTACTTAGAGTCTTTAAGCTAAGCCCTGAATAAACAGACAGACAGACGGAGAGACGGACAGACGGACATGACGAAACTATAAGGATTCCTTGTTGACTACGGAACCATAAAAAGGCTAGGCTATTATGATTTAGGAATGTTGTCTTCAGGCGCATTCAATTTATAATGCCGATGTAACATTTTACTGTAATAAAAATGTTTTTGTTACATTTCATTCTGAAAACTCATTTTATTTAATTGAATTCTCATTATTTTTAAGTGCCTTTGCACTTTTGGAAGCCACAAAGGAAACTACGTGATTTCGACGACTTATTTCGAATTCCATAGTTCAAAATCTACAACAGCCACAAACGCCAATCCTGCCAGTTGAATGACGTCCGGCACATGTATCTTGGATTATCACCAAAACTGTAACTGAATATGATACTTCAGATTGGCCAAAATCGTGAAAGGCACGTTCAAGAAGATTCGAACCATGCCACCATTCTCGGCATTGTGGTTGACAAACAGTACGAGTATTCTCGAACGATTTGCTACAATACAAAATCGTTCACCTTATGGTACCGAAAGCCGACAATTTAGATGTCGAATTTGTCCCTACAACACCTTTCTGTGGGTCTCGTAGGTGTATTGCCTCTTCCCTCTCTGTTCCCTTTAGATTTTGCCTTTAACAATTGCGGGCATCGCATTTGGTTCCACAAAAATGCTGCTTTAGCTTTAGTGGTATCCTTACTTTTTAGGTTCAGCCTATTAGCCCAAAAACAAACATAATTTGGTAGCCCGAATTTAATTTATGTCTTCAATCATTTCTGTTATTTATTGAAACTATGATAAAATACAATAGACGACGTATATTTAGTAACTTAATCCACTTAATTGTTCTTAACGAGTCATAAAGAAATTTACACGTGTTATACCTCTCAACGAGGCGTCCGCAGGATGACGATTTACTCGTTACGAACCCGGACACGACGTGTTGCCACGTCAAGCGCCGAATGCAGTAAAAATTGCATTAATAAATAAAAAAATAAAGCTAATGTACGGATAGTTAAAATTATTTTAAATACAAAGGCAATGAACAGCCTCTTCATTCCTGAATTTTGGAAGCAAAAAAGAAAGAAGAAACCAAGATAAAAAGAAAACAAATTCAAATTCAAAATCAACAAGCACAAGCATGTTCGTATGCAGTAACAATGTGAGACGATATATTTGTAGCCTTTGATAAACATCTTCGATTCTGAAATTGCATGTGCAACGGATAATATAAAAATAAATTTGAGGTTCCACAGTGAAACTTCGCAAACTTGCAACGAGGCTAGAATAAATTCCGAGAAAAAGAGGAAATCTAAATACAGCTATTGGACGGGATTTTACTAGGTCAAACAAAGTACACATATTGTTATACATATGTCATTCAGACATTTTACAGATCATTCATTTAAGGCGGCAATGGAGTGTGATATTTCAAAGATGGCTGGGTTCATCCTCCACAACCTAAAGTTGTGGACTGCTGGACATAGGCCTCTCCAATCATCGTCCTTTCATTTATTTTCACTCAAACTTTGAATTAGGTACATAGGTTTGGACACCACCTTAGAAAAAGAAAAACATTTCAACCTACTTTCCTGTTCCAAATTTGATCGTCCCTTTTTTGTTTTCCCTGTTTATAAGATACAGCCATACTTACTACTACTGATGTATAAACTTAATTGTATCTATGTAAGATCACTTATGTCATCAACTTTTCCTTTGCCAATAAAACTTTTTGTATTTTTGTATTTTGTACTTATAGTTTGTTGAGCCTTGTAAAGATTTGATATGGAACCTTGAAATTGCGATATTGGCGATCAGTTTGCTTTCCTCGCAACAAATACGTGCTGTGAATAACGAAGGGGCAACTCTCTCCGCCATATTGTTTACTCAAAGAACGAAAATCAAAGCGAAACAAATTGAACGGGCTATAGAAATGGTGACTTTACGTTTATCTTTATTGTTTAGGATTTAACTGGGAAAATTGACGTTGAATAAACCCAGTATGGAATGGTGCCATTTAGAGTACGTGATGTGATGGGGTTCGTAAATGATTTTAATGATGATGATTTCTTTACTAAAGAACGATCCATGGTTACTCAAAAATAATAACTGCATGAGACAAAGTATTTAAGATTCAACACGAACGATACACTCAAGAGATTGAAATTATGAACCAACGTTCGATCGTTCAGCTCTCTTGATTGAAACCACATTATTCTATATTTTATTTATTGATTAATTTACACAGAAATATAAGATATTTACAGAGATGTTAATGAGGAAACCAAACAACAAATAATTAAGCTACTCCACTATATTATTAATGAGATTACACAAACTTCTTCAATAAACACAAACTACGGAAAAATATTTAACTTATAACGTACCTAGCTACCCAATTTAAAATATTCATCACTATTATTTCAACATAATTAGTACAAACATAAGAGGATTTTAGCGTTCGGTCGATCTGGCGTATATTCCGCCGGGGCCAGGAGTATGAAATCCCGGGATTATGTAAATAATGTGACTATTCACCCGGAAACACTTCGACCTGCAAGCCGGTGGCTCGTGGCTCGTGGCCCAGTATTTGAGGTTAGGTTGACCCTTAGTTACTGCGGTCTGTTTGAATAGAATATTGTCGTTCAAGTTTGTTTGTTAATGAAAGGGATGTAACGTAATAAGTAATCATTGCAAAACGGCCAGCAGCTTATCAGTATCTTTATTGTCACCCCTATAATTTCAATATATAAAAACTGGCTACCTGTAGCTCACAAAATAAGATTCAGATGAACAGAGTCCGTAATAAATTAGGCTTTTCTAGCGGCTCTAGTTAAAAAACTCTGAGAATAAAACAACATCTGAAAAGTTTTGCTTTAGAATTCTCAACGACGACAATATGATTCCCCTTTTACGAGAGGTAAATAAAAATACTCAAATCTTGTGGAGTAGACAAAGAACGTCGGTTGTAGTTATTTTGATCAATCAAAACTAGTCAAGAGATACAAGATTCTTAGAAAAGCGGACACCTACCAAATTAATGCATCCGTCAGGACCAGCACAACGAAGTTGCTAATACAGCTGTCCGTTCAATCTAAAGTCATTCTCGCCCACGTCTTCATAACCTTTACACCCGAAAGCAACTACACCAGTAGTAGTGGCAAACTGTAACAAGTTCACAAGCTAATCAGATATGGCGACGTCTCACTGGTGGAATCTATCGGAACTTTGAACGCGCCTGTCACGTTGTAATCAAAGTTTCGGAAACTGCTGTCATACCATCTTGTGTAGGAGAGCCTTTCTATCTTGGCTGTATTAATAGGGTTTTAGTTGGTTGTACACGTGGGTATAGGAGTTGGTTAAAGTTGCCAGCTGACGCTTTGGAAAGGGTGTTGTGATCGGTAGTTAGTTACATGATGTGATGGTAGGAGTAAGCGGTGTACTGGGCTCAACTCAATGTACATACATTAATCATTGATTCTAAAAGAAGTAGCGTGATCGGTACTTCCTTTCTAAGACCTTTATTAATTGGTGTCATCCTAAATGATAAGGGGGTAGTTTTCAAAATCCTAAGAGTTTTTCGCCTAAGTGTAAAATTAAGAATTGTGTTGATCGTGCAATGGTACTGCGTACTGAACGCCAATGTCCATAATTAAAAACGTTCTAAATCGAGTCGCAATCTCATCTCATCGACTAACAATGTCAGAAACTTGTCAAAAATGTACGTAAATGACTGAGATTTGAATGCGAACGTGTTTTAAAATACGGGATTTGAAGTTACGTAAGACCTACATATTTCAATCGTTTATAGTACTAACGGTTATGAACAATGGAGTCATTAAAATAAAAACAATGCCTATTGTCTTTGCATAACTGAAAGATATTTCAGTTTACCGTGTCTATGAGCCCGTGAAATATCCTTTTATTTTCTTAACATGCTGCTTAAACTCTTGGAAACTTAATTGTAGACTGGGAATAAAAAAAGGCCGTTTTTTAAACCGAAAATACTCCATTTATATGCAAAGCATTAGACAAATAACGGCTCAATAACGACAGTTATTATGTAATATTGTTGAAAATTAAATGACTGCACTTCTGAATGATATTTTTAATTTAAAAGGTAATTAGATTACATTGGTTTTTACTTAGTACGAAGTGATATAGCGGAGTTTATAATACGTTTATATCTAAATAACGAAAGGGTGATAACCGTTATTTGCCTAATGTTATAATAAATGGAGTATAAGCAGTTACAACCCTACTAGAACTAATCTACACAGTTCATTTATTTTTCCAACATATCGACAAATCACACATCCTTTTAACAACTCACAATCATGCCTATTACCACCAAAGAAATCCCAATACGAAAAAATGGGTTAGCGCAAAACAAATCTCTCTTCAAAAAGGGGGCTCAAAAGAAATAACGGCGGGAAGCCCTCTCGAACCGCCTCTAAGTTGGAAAGAGCTATCGGATTCTAGTTTCAAAATCAATTGACCGTTGAAGGAGCCACCTGCCTTCATATAAGAGCTCTTGACCACATACCCGTACTATGTATGGGCTCTGTATTAAACGATAATGCTGGCTTTTATTTTTATAGGGAATCCAATTTGATAAACTTTGAGTTAGGTAATAATTATTAGTACAATTTTTGTTATCAGTAATTTTTTATTCTCAAGCTCAATTAAACGAATTACAGATACTTTTGTATTGTCAAGGAGTCAGTCCGAAAGAAAGATGAAGCAAATTACCCATTCCAAAGCGTAATAAATTCCTACGGAGAAAGACAGGCAAGGAACTACATGGACACATTTAAATCCTATTACACATTAGTGTGTCATGTTTGAAGTGATGTCATACACTAATGGTATAATTACTAAAGAAATAAAACCAACTTTTTGTTAAAAGGAAGCACAAAAGAATACCAAAATTTTATTGGGTCCTCTAGGAGTCAAGAAACAAACGAATGCATTTAGCGACAAATACGCAGCGAACAAAGTAATCTCAAATGACACTGTATTGTCAAAGACCCAAGCCAGCCAGGAATAAAATTAATGTGTTTGGTTTCTAGAACCATGTTCTGTTTTCAAAAGAAGTCATAATTACTTACATAAATCTTCCTGGAAAAGTATGCGTCTCGGCAATCATCTTCAGACATACGAACGCGCAGTAAAGAGATCTGATATAGAGATGTTACAACCATCAATATACTAGCCTATTTTTTATTACCATGATTACAAAATTATAGATTAACAAATCTATGCAATTCCAAAACAAAAATATTTTTTAGTGTCGATCTGTAACCGGAGACAGTAACCCGACATAGAGAAAAATTCATACAGGCGCGCAATGATAGGTGCACACTACAAAGCGCGGTACAAATCTTTGCAGATTTGGTTCCGTGAGGAGTGACTCTGTAACGCGACGTTCGTGCTAATTCGGAAACACGAAGATTACCGTAGCGCATACATTTTCTGGTTTAACTGTACCAGCAGTGCATAACTTTTTGTAAGTATCAACGACAACACGACATGACGACAGACTGTGTGCAATGGAGCCTACAAGGCGTACCTAGGTACATAATTCTTAAATACTTTGGCTTACATTTTACGGTTCATTTATGTTACTTCATAAACATCATCTATTCTTGTTAATATAATTTAACCACAGAACCACGAGTATATTAATTTGATGTATGTTACATTGTAACCATTTTCACAGAAAAAAGTTTCCTTAATATACGATACTCGATCCGCAATACGAATTTTTTACGCAGTTCACACTAGCGTGGTCTATCAAAGCTTATGAAAAGTATCACAAAAATTAATTCTCATATGGCCGTATCCCATATTTCATGGACCGTTATTGCTTAAAATTAAGATTCTTGTATCTTTACCAATAATTAAGCAAATAACTCATAGCTTTGCATCGTAGACCCTCCCGTATGGAAGCTAATCACAGGTAAAATTTGCTTAAGAATCTATTCATAAATAGATTCCAAACCCAAACTGGGCGCATATGCCCAGTTTGGCAATAAAAAAAGTTGCCATTGGTAAGCAAAACGATTCGTTTTTGTTTATAGGAACCGAGCTATCGTAATTTTAAATTAACTATTTTCAGGTTTACTTCAGTACTTTACCACTTCCCGTGGCTGGCTTTTACCTTGACCGGAGGCTAAGCATGGCCATACAACGTGGCAATGCGGGATACATTACCAGTCGACAGCGATGTGGAGGAGATTTTCGATTCCATATTTCAGTTTATTCTTAGGTTTAGTTATGATAGGATAGTATAATGTTTTTTTATTTTATTTTAGTTTTAGTTAGGTATATGAGGTCTCGACTTCGAACCCAAGGCACGCACCTCTGACTTTTCGGATTCATGTGCGTATTATATAATAATTATCACTTGCTTCAAAAACGGTGAAGGAAAACATCGTGAGGAAACCGGCATGCCTGAGAGACATTTCTCGACGGCATGTGAAGCCAAGTCAGAGGCCCATGGGCGGCTTTAAAACTCTCACATCAGGGAGCCTACTCCCTAAGCGAAATCCGTAGTTTCGGCCGTCGTTACAGGTGCCTCGCTCTCCTTCTGACTTACGGTATGTTTGTAATTGAGACGGAGAACAATGCGCCCGTAACGACTGCCGAAACTACGGATTCCGTTTGGGAGTAGGCCCCTGGTTAGTCACTAAATACGGAAAGAAGAAGATTATATGTGTTTGGTTAGTTTAGTTAAGTTAGTTTGTTAACTAACTGTTAATTCGTTTAACATGTATATGTTGTTATTTGGAAAATATTTTATTAAATAATAAATAAAATCATTTTATTTCGGATAACACAAAAGGTTACATAAATTGTTAGTAACATATTTGCACTTAAATCACTATTGTTAGTAACTTAAACTAAAAACGAATTTGTCAGAAGTCCACCCAACATCTAGACACAACAAGAAATGGTAATGGTCTTACTTTGGTATAATTATTCGTACAAATTGCTTTTTTATGGCGGAGGAAATGTCTGCCGCGACAGCCTTCAGGATACTATTGTGAGTGCCTCATATTCAGCTCAGGAGTGAGGCCGTTTTTTTGTGGATGCATGAAATCCATCGGTATGATTTGCCGCGAACATTTCTGATGCACTGCAAAAACGAAGCAGTCGAAATAGCATGCTAAAAACATTATAATATAATCAACCCTTGGATTAGATTACTTTCAGTAATAAAAATAGTCTAATATAAAAAGGTGTTTATCTAGATAACCGCAGCGTGTGATCAAGTAATAAGTAGTTTAGAGCTGCTTTATCGTCTGGCGAAGCTTGGAGTAATCCATTTACCACAGCTGAGCTGGCAACACCGTAATAGATTTACCTCGTTTACTAATAAATTGTGTTGGAAGATATGCGGGTGATGTAGCCACTGTAAGGTACTTATTTTATTAGTGCTGGACTTTTTAAAGGGAAAATGTGAAACTTATAAATGTAAGAAAAATAAAAATACAGCAATAGTTGAATAATTAATAAGGAATTCATTTTTTATCACGAAGATAAACTATACGTATAAAACGATCCACATTAATTACGTTGTTTATGGTACTCGTAGACTTAAATAAATATATACATTTATATATATGTACTTATTTACAATTGGACGTACCTAGTTAAACGGAAAGGATCCAACCCACACAGAGTTAGTTTTGAGATATTCAAGTTTTAAGATCAGATCGTATGACCTGCCTTACATACGGGTTGGTAACGTATGGTCATAATGATATGATGCGTTGGGATTGTTTTTGTGATATTAAAGTTTTAACTACAAAGAGTGTTTTGGTATACATAACTAATTTTCGCCCATTGGATCCTTTCTGCTTAACTACGTCCAATTGTTGGTACGAGTGAAAATTATTTATAACTCACATCTTAAACGAATAAAAATAAAAAACAAATTCAGTCATAAGAAAATTCAACACAACCATTAATTTTACTTAATTGCATTTGACGTCACTTACAAGAAAAAAAAAACCCATTAAAACCCAGCATTTTCCCCATTAAAACTCATGTATTACAAAATGATATTTGATGTTGTAATATCCGAGTTTTGAACGAACATTCAAATATTTTCCAAAGGTTTTGTTGTGAGTACCCTCATCATGTAGGAGACAGCTTGTCACGTTAAATTAAATAAACATACATACTCACAAAGTTGGAATATTTCCCTCAAAAATTGTAGCGACAACATTTTGTATTATTGTGTTTAGCACCGAAGTTTTTATATAAATGTCATTAAGGACGGGATTGTCCTTCGTTTCTGTGAGTTTTAAATTCGGTCGTTATTTCCTGTTTCTACGATCCTCTTCAATATTAAATTTACCTACTGGACGTTTGAAATCCAGTTTAAGCAAATCGGACGGCGAATCCACGTTGACAGGCAAGGTTAGGGAAGTAATTTGTAAGAAAACAATCTTGTTCAGTTGTTTTCTTACAGATTATTTCTGGACACAAGTCTCTGCATAACATTAAAATAATTAACCGAATTCCTAAAAGGAGGAGGTTATTATGTTCGTCGCGTATGTATATTTTTCAGTCCAGCGATTGAAAAATAAAAACTTTTAACAAAAAAAAAAACAACCGACGAGAAAATTTAAAAAGAGAGACCAGCATCTTAATTGCGTGACACACGATAAATCATAATCTGAATAATTTTGTCGGATATTGCTAATCCATTGCTTCGTATGTTCGAAAAATTTGCTCAACAACGTAAATAACGCAATTAATGTTGTTGAACTGTCAAAATGAAACAGATTTTGATTTATCGTGTTACCCAATTAGGATGCTGGGTGCCTAGACAAAATCCAAGCATTCTCCTTTCACGTGTAATTTATAGATTTTATATTTATTTTAGATGGAATCTAGACGTACTACGTGCGAGTTCTTAGCAATTTAGTTTGATGATAGAATTTATGGAAAGGTAGATTTATCTCGATATTTAGTTATTTATTCCAAATTTCACTCCCATTTTAATTAGTTTTGGAAGTACTTGAGATTATAGAATGCATGTATAAACAAAGACCTCACAATTATGCGTTTATAATATGATTGTGGTTCTTATATATTTGTTATTGTTCTATAGTAAGCTCCTATCTCAGCATAAAGGCTCGTACACACCAGCGCGACGCGACAGCGCGACGCGACTCGAACAATACAATTTCTAAGAAAACTTGACGGTATAACAATAACCAGTGTCGCGTCGCGCCGTCGCGTCGCGCTAGTCTGCACAAAGCTTTATGCTTCAATATTTAAAAAATAAATACTGCACCGCTGGAATTCTGATATCCGACCGCTGTGATATCAACCATGTTGGTATCATTTTCTAGTCTAAAGAAAGAAAAGAAAGAAAGAAAAATGCGTTTATTGGCATTACAGCAGAAAAATACACCTTATAACTAAAAAACAATGATTATAATGCCCAAAGGGCCTCAGGGTCTAAACCAATTATTAAATATTTCAATTACAAATACCGGTTTCGTTCGATTATCCATCAAGCGATTTGCCGATAATCTGATACCTATTCTGTATTTCGTTGTTCACAACCACATACAAACAAGCTCCATAAAGTAAATGGTTTTGTCTAGACTCGAGTCAATTGAGACTTCTCTTGAGTAATTATTACTTTACTATTTGAAATTGTAAAGGAAGAGTGTGCGACCGAAAATGAATTTTTAGCCGAAAACGAAAAAGAAGCTTCGGCTTTCGTCTTGTTTTCAGCCGAAAATGAAAATGATTAAGACATTAAAAATAGTCATATTTTCGCTATACACTGAACTCTTGTTTACCTTGATGTGTAAAATCTTTCCTCTCGCTTTCGTGCAACCTGTGGAGTGGGAAATCTGTGGGAGTGATTTCGTGAAAAGGGACGGAAGTGTATTACAGTAAGCCGGGGAACCGCGCGCTATTTGATTTGACCAATGAGCGCGCGCGGCCTTAGAGTGGCCGTCAGAAACGACCTTGACGAGGAGCCCCTTTGATGTTGCTTATTACCTTAATGTTGCTTATTACCAAGGTGAGGTTGTTACATATCATATGCGACTACTGTAAGGCTCGCTCGTTTTTTTTACACCTAGGGAGTGAAAGAGCAAATATTATTATTATAATTAAAAGAAATAAAACACGATAATTTCATTAGCGAATACTAAATTTCGTGTATTTATCATCGTATTATTGTTCACCTAATATTGCCGAGCTTTACGAAGTAGGCCGAATGACGCACGACAAGTCACGAACAACGAATTTTCGGCTTGGCCGAAGCTTCGGCTGGTTTATGGCCGAAAATCATGATTATTTGACCGAAAACGAAAACGAAGCTTCGGTCGGGCACTAACTATTTCACTAGTTTTACGTGTCTACAGTTTAAGTACAGTCTAAAGTAGTGGCTTAGGGTAAGATAAGTTTTATAGGTCAATATTAGGTTTAGTTCGTACTAAAATTTCAGATGGTTTAGATATAAAATTAACGTAATTTAGGTTTATTATCTCGTCAATATTTTGACCCTTTATGGTCCTCGTAATTGTTTAGCGTATGCAAGCAAAAAAAACTCAAATCAAGTGAAAAATTCGTCCTGCTCACCAAGGGTTAGATGCGTGACTTTGACAGCAAATTAAACCTTCTAAGGACCCGTTTCAGAATGATCAGATAGGGTCTGTAAGGTAATTTAGCAAAAACTTTTCATGTGGTGAGTAGTGGCTTAAAAACAAAATAGTTAATTATTACGATTGGTTAGATATTAATGCAAGCGAAATTGAGAAATAGAAGTTCTTTATTCGATTTTTTTTTTGAGTTTTCTTAATAAAAATATTCAAATAAAGAACTTCTAGTAATTCGACTGAAAAAAAAAACGAATTTCTTTCAATTAATTCATCTTCTAAGACAAAAAGACCAATCGCCAAGTCATAATCATACTTTCGAAAATCAAAAGTCGACTAGGCTGCGAATCAGCATTTTTCGCTGTCGGTTCAGTTAATTCAATCACTTCATTATCGAAGTACCTATGTTTTGGTTATCCAAACACATTATTAACTCACTGAACCCGTAGTAACATATTGATGTGGCATGACTTAGATAAGGACCACGATAAGTGGACCCTTAAACTTCCCAAGTTGAAGTGATAACAAAGTTCTTTCAAGCCATCCGATCTTGTTAAACGCTCTGCTACACGTTACGTAACAAAATTTGTTGATCGGCTTACGTGGTGAAGTTTCGTTTATGAATACAGATTAGTGTATGTAAAAGGTTGTTTATCGAAATTACGAGATTATGTATAAATTTTTTACGAAATTTTTGGTTTTTCACGAAACCTTTTCTGCCCTTTTCTTTCAGTTGTAAACCTTTAGGCCCTTTGTACATAAACATTTTTCTTGCTGTGAAAAACTACGGTGTATTCACCGTGTGTTGGCACAGTCGTCAGTGTTGTATGGATCACTAAGGAAGCTTGTTGACAGGCGTTTTCTCTACGGCGCAGTTTATTCGCCGTACCGTAAAAAGGGCCTTTTAAGGATTTCTTCGGAGTGACTACCTTTTTAGGATTCCGTAGTAAACAAGGAACTTATTATATATAGTATATAGTTTCGCCAGGTCCGTCTGTCTGTCTGTCTGTCCGCGGCTTAGCTCAGAGACGGTTAGTACTAGAAAGCTGTAATTTGGGATATGTATACATATTAATCACGCCAACAAAGTGGTAAAATTAAAATCAAGAAAAAAGATTTTTACTAGATAGACTAGTTTAAAATATTTATAAGGTCATATCGAGGTAAAGGTAAAAGGCAGCTTGGCTGATTACCCAGGGTGACGGCTGAACTCTTAAGCTGGTAGGTATCTGACGCTTCGCTCGAGCGCGTCTGATATCGAATTTTAATTTTTGTGTCATTCCACGTTCACAAGGAATGAAAGTTTATCTTCTCCATTCATTTAGTTTTTCTATCATTCGAAGCGCAAATAAGAGATGCCGAATGCCGATATCCGACATCATTGGATTAGATCAAATTAATACATTTTTCACTTTAGATTCGTGTTCAGACACAGGCGCACTCCACTTTTTAAGTATGAAGCTACAAGGACGCGGCGGGCTCGTCTTGTCGGGCCAATTCAGTGAGCGTAACGTAATCAGAAGATATAAGAGTAACGCTATAGAAAGAGAGGTAACTTCTAAGTAAATAGGTAAATTTGCGCGACCTGAATTGCACTTTATTGTGTCGAATCAAGAGTCGCTTTTTATTTAAATGATTTTGCAGAGTGGACCATCTGTATTTATCTGTGAGTTCAGACAAAAAGTCAAGCGTGTGCCGGTTGATTCTGTAAAAATATCACCGTGAAACTTAGGTGAAGTGAGCTGTCAATAGTGTTAATCCCTAGCATCCTGCCGGTCGATTTGTGACAGTGACAGCTCACTTCACCTAAGTTTCGTGTTGATATTTTTACAGAATCGACCGAGTGATATCTGTTTTAGTGAAATCAGTTGAGCTAGCTCTTTTATTTTGAGGTGTCGCTGTTCTATTACAATAATTATTTAGCTTAACTGGAGGGATTGATAGATCTATTAATAAAAACCAAGTGCGAATTGGACTTGCACACGACGGGTTCCATACGCGTATTAAGATCGAGCAATAAACGCCGAAAAAATACGTTTCTTGTGTTGTCCCACTGCAGGGCATAGGCCTCCCTAATCTCTTTCCACTTGTCTCTGGTAAAAGCTGCTAAGGATCAGTTCTTGTTGAAGAAGTCCAGCTCACCCGGCCATCTCCGTCTGGGCCTGCCACTGATGTCGCTTGCCATTAAGAGGGACCCCTTGAGTCGTAAATTTGGCCTATTGGTCGTCTGACATGTGGCAGAAATGTCCAGCCCAATAATTTAATTATTAACTTTATTTCATTTTTATTATTTGTCGTCATAGCGGCAATAGAAATAGACAATCTGTGAAAATTTCAACGGTCTACCTATTACGGTTTATGAGATACAGCCCGCGGACAGACAGACGGACGGACGGACAGCGGAGGCTTAGTAATAGGGTTCCTTTTTCACCGTTTGGGTACGGAACTCTAAGCAACCCATAACGTGAAACAAAACAATTGTTTACCGATGTTTATTACCTAATCTAGACTAGGTGAGTAATACATTTTTGCTCAAAAATACTGATTATTTCAAAACTCATTGGTTGAGCATTATAAATTATACATAATGGCCTTAATAAATTCAAACTTAAAGCCCTTTACCTATTAAAGTGGTGCTATTAATATTAAAATTTACGGTGCTTTAAGCTAGTAATCCAGTCGCAGTTGTTACAGTTTTTGTTCATTCATATTAACAGTTATAAAAATACAATTTGCATAATTGTTTTTTTGTTGGAGAAATATACAGCGGTAATAGTCCCCAGCTGTTATTGACTTAATGTTGGAAAAATGCCTGAGAAGTAACGAATATTAAGACCATAATGTTTTCTCACTGCACGTTCAAAATCAAAATTAATAGTAGTTTATGAAACTGTTGCATAATGAGGGGTAACGGCTCGGTTTTTAGGGTTTCGTAGTAAACAAGGAACCCTTATAGTTTCGCCATGTACGTCTGTCTGCCCGCGGCTTAGCTCAGAGACGGTTAGTATTCGAAAGCTGTAATTTGGCATGAGTATACATATTAATTACGCCGACAAAGTGGTAAAATAAAATCAAGAAAAATATTTTTTCTTAGGGTACCTCGCCTACATGTAAAGTGGGGTGTTCTTTTTTTTCTCATCTAACCCATGGTGTGGGGTATCGTTAGAAAGCTAGTTCAAAAAGTGAGTTTGTGTAAACGATTTCTTGAATTCAAGGACCCGTTTGCGAAATATTAAGCTTTTAGATGCAAAATTTTGTTATAGTCAAGTCCCCCCCCCCCCCCTGCTAGCTAAACGGTTGTAGGTACTTGGATTTGTGAAAAATTTCATAGCAGTATTATTATATATAACGAAATTAAAAGGAAAACTATCACAGTAAACTGTATAGGTTAATGAGTAGTATTCGACCAACTTAAATTTGCAGTTTGAAAATCATTATCTCCCATTCATTCCGTATGGGAAAACATGTTTTTCAACTACAATGTTAAGTTTGTCCTTCGGATTCATTTCAACTACAGAACCCTTCATTGTGTGAAAGAGGATGGGAGTTTTAAGGATTCAAAAGAAAAGTCTATTAAGACAGTTTGGACGCACAGAAAGGATTGGCTCTCATAATAAATCTTAGTCGTTATAGTATTGATATTTGGCTCTATGGACTAATGACTACGACTCTGCCGACCACTGCCCTATGAGAAGAAGGCGTGAGCTTATGTGTATGTATCATTGATTGAATATGCTTCAATATACAACATAAAAAATAAATAAGAATAAACCACAAAGGTATCATACATTCGAATCTGAACATTGTTTTATTCTTTTTCAGTGGATTTTATTTTATTCAAATTATTTTCAGTACAAAAGACTGCTTTATAAGCCGGGAAGACTTATGAACCATAATTCCGTCCCATTTCACCATTGATGCGAAATCCGGGCATTGTTTTCGCAGCGCCATTTTGTCCGTGATGAGAAAACGTCAATAATAACTTAGAAAAGTGTTCGAATAGATGAAAAGTTAACCGATTCTGTCTAAACTTTGGATACTCTGTTAATTGATTTGATTCGCTATTAATTTCGTTCTTGACAAGTATTTGCACTAAGTGGTATTAAATTTAAAAGGTGCCGGTGAAACCCAACCCAGAATTTATCCAATTAAGGGACTTATTCACTTATCATTTTGTTTTATTTAGTATATTAATATTACTAGCCTAGGCTAGATATATAATATCACGCCTGCATTCCTCGAAGGGATGGCAGGGGTACACCACTTTTCGCCAGTTATGTAATTAGGGGGGCCTATGGCCATCAACCGGGCACAAATCCAGACTCCGGGCTGCTACCAAAATAGAAAAGGTTGTCTTTTGCAATCTCGTCTATATTATCATTGGTCAATATTTCAATGATCTCCACAACTCTGTTTGAAAAACTGTAGTCTACACTACACTGAAGGACGTCCGGTACCATCATCTCGTAAGATGGTACAACTTCTTCTTTTCGTGTGGTCAGTGAGTAACCTGGTGTCAGAGTTTCAAAGCAGCCCCTGGGCCTCTGACTTGGCTTCACATGCCGTCGAGAAATATCTCTCAGGCATGCTGGTTTCCTTACGATGTTTTCCTTCACCGTTTTTGAAGCAAGTGATAATTATACAATACGCACATGAATCCGAAAAGTCAGAGGTGCGTGCCAAGGGTTCGAACTCGAGACCTATGACATCGCTATCCGACGGTCACACCACTAGGCTATCACTGCTTATTTGCAACTGACAGCATATTATTGATATTAATCATTACAAATTATCACCACCAGAACAAAACTTACATAAAATTGAGCAAAAATTTTACGACCGGCTTTGTTGTTGATCAACTAATCGAAGCGGACATCGGAGGTAGGGCATCCCGTACTCAGGAACCATTACTTTCATAATAGATTTCGGTAACGTACACCGGGCCAAATAAATTACTCGTATTTTAGGAGCGAATTTCTGAAGAATTGGTGTTAAATTCGAGAAGATGAATTGTTTTTGGACTGTGCACATAAATTATACATGATTTATTCTTCATAATGTATTTTGTTATAAGGGACTCACTACCATTTAAATAAACCATCAGCTTGGAGGGGCAAAATTTATTCTCATTATGCTAGGTACCATGAAAAGTGACAACTACTGCCCACGGTTTCGTAATCTACTCGTATATCTATACAATCTGCCTTGTCTTATCCCGACTATATTGGGGTCAGCTTCCAGTCTAACCGTATGCAGTTGAATACCAGTATTTTGCATGAAGCGACTGCCTATCTGACCTCCACAACCCAGTAACTGGGTAATACGATACCCCTTGGTAAGTCTGATTACCAGACTTTTGGGCCTCTGACGACCCGTAACGACTGTCAAAGATCCACGAATGACAGCCGGGACCAACGGCTTAACATGCTTTCCGAGGCCTTTGTTTTGTTAAGTTATAAAAACCGTGCGAAGCAAGGGCGGGTCGCTGGTTTCTTAATAAATGTGAGTTAAATGAACATAGTGATTTACCTACGTTCCGTAGTCGTATGGTTGACCAAAGTTTTACTAATATACTGTAAAACATTGGTCGCAGCGACTATGTTCGCGATCATGGTCGCCCAGAGCGCGGGAGGCCTAATGTTCAATGCTTGAGTGTGTCCTGGGTCTTGCTCATTAGAGAACCTGATGTGGTTACTACAATATTTGATTAAGGTATCTATCTATATATATATATTATATCTATTCAAGATAGTTAGTTAGTGGTCAGACACAAATAAATAGTCGATAGAATCGACGACTCATAAATAATAATTTCAGCTCCATCTAAGTCTTTAGGTAGTCAGGACCGTCAATTTGTCGTGTTATATTCATAGATGTATTATTTAAAACGATATCTATGATTATAGTAATTTTATACAAATGTTTAAATGTAACAATTTATTTTATTTAAAAGAGTGTCCGTGGAGTTTCTTGCCCGTTCTTCTCCATAGGTACCTACTACGCTTTGGAATGGGCAACTAGCTTCATATTTTTGACTGACCGATTCCTTGACAATTCAAAAGTGCCTGTAATGGTTTAATAGAAATAAATGCTTTGAGTTTGAGTTTGTCAAAAAATTATAGTTGTAATTTTAATATACGAACAGTTTAAGTTGGTAGTCAATTTACTTTACAATTACTTTCCCCGACTTTACACCTTTGTGCACTTGCCGAACATCGTCTTCTAACCAGAATTAATAAATAATTAGTCTTCCCCCGACTAAGTATCCCAATATTTACCCTTTAAAACATAACATCCTAAGTAATTTATAGACAATTGCCGAAATAAAACGAAATATAAGTACAAAAGTCCTGAAAATGCCTCAAAGTGAGCATTTGCCAGTGCCAATAGCGGATTCTCCACAATATTTCAACAACAACTGATCTGGAATCATACATTTTGTATCGTAAATACATTGTTGCCGTTTGTCATGTTCGGCGCTCTTCGTTCACATCCATTGGAAATAAAACGGCTCTTTTTTCGGAGCGGAATAAAAAGGTTTTTTTACATTTTGTGGAAATACTGCTTTATGAGCCTAAAACCTTTGACTGACCTATGGACTTATATAATGCTACGGGTCTTACACCATTTGAATCAAACATTTTTGAGCTTACAAAAAGTAGCATCGTTATAAAAAAAAGCAATTTGTGTATCTTTGTGAACCCACTATACGGGGTAAATTCTAGTGCACAAAGCACTTTTCTTCTAAAAAAGAAACTACAGGACAATCGAGAATAATAAAACATTGATAATAAAAAGATAAATAAAGAAAAAATAAACATTGATTCACCCTTCAATTTGATAAAACACACAATAATTACAAAATCGCCGTTTACTTTGATTACAGTTCAGTGCATAAAAACAAAATAACTGTACATAAAACCTTCATAGTCTAGTGTTTATACGTAATTTCGCAGATTACAAGTCCAGCACAAATAATATGGCCAGGACACGAAGGTAATAGAAAGTAATGTTCACCCAGTGGGAGGCTAGTAAAATTATATGATGCAAATTTTTCCAGAACAAAATTATAAGGGAATGTTTGCTGGAGTGAGCTTTTAAAATGAACTCATGGTTCCGCAAGTTTCCGATAACTGTCAAATATTTACCTGTTTTGATTAATATAGCAATATTACTGTATGAAAATAAGAAATGTGGCTAACTAGCGAACTATTATTAATAATGAATTGCAGTAATTAAAATCGTAACACAAATTTACACACACACTCACATATATAATTTGTGGGTGAGTGTGCGTGGTGGTGAGTTGCAGGTGTGGGTTTTGTGTGAATGACTTGCTTGTTTTGGTGTTAACTCACTATATCCTCAGTGTCGTCGTGTGACGGGGAGAGCAGCCGTTTTGTTTAGAAAACTGGAAAGCGCCCTCTGAAGGCACGACCACGCGTTCAGGTTCACCGAAGACCGAGTGACATAGGAACGCGACGATCGCATATTCGCGCGACGGTTGCTTTTAAATAGAACGCGGCTTAAGGCATTCAGTTCGATTTTGTGTTCGGTTTTTTACTTTTTATGTTGTATAAAGTTTAATTAATAAATAATATGTATATAGAAAAGTGACGCTTAAGACGCGTGCATCCTGAAAGTGGGTAACGTCGCATATATATCTCAAATATTTCGCTGTTTTGATTAATTTGGCACTATTACGTAAGGAAAAAAAAAAAAAATACGTGTGGCACTCGAGGACTGCCGCGGTAAAGCTATTGCATAGCATATATTCAAAAATAAGAAGATAATATTGTTGATTTAAAATATTTTTTTAAAAAAATACCCCTATACCCCCCCCCTAAATCGCAGAATTTACACAACCGTCAATGACGTCTGCCCTCACGCGTCTGCCCGCGTTCGGGTCGCGCACTCGGCGATCGCGCGTCATTGCCTATCCCGCCCCTCCACCCTCGTTCTGCGCGCCCGCCGTCGACTCATCGCAGGTCATTCTTATCGTTCTAACTTTTAAAATATTAGTCCAAATTACTTAGTGTAAAAGACAAATTTTATCTACATTAAATACCGAAAGCGATGAAGGTATTTATTTTGATACGAATTAACTAAATACTCTAAAATATGCAACTTAAAAAAAGTATTCAATTTAAATGTATTTATAGCTCACTATTTTGGCTATAATGGCTTCCACATAAAAGGTAGATATATGCTGTCGCGGACTTTTATTTAGAACTCTTTAAGACAAACAACCCCACAATACATTCTTTTCATGTAACTCCAGCGGTTTAGGCAGCGCACGCAAAGATAGATCTCAGAGGGCAGGATTTTTTCCGACTTACTGGATACTTATCGTTATATTATGGCTAAATCACATAAAATCTTTATAAATTGTAGCCTATTTGTTATTCTGATATATAAGCCACATTACTGTAAAGTTTCATTAAAATCCGTTCGGTAGTTTTTGCGTGAAAGAGTAACAAACATCCATCCATCCATCCTCACAAACTTTCGCGTCAGGTTTTTTTTTCGTTACGGAATTTCTACATTCGGTCGCCGCGCTCAGAGTCTCCGATAAAAGCTATGCAATAGCTTAAAAAAGATACACCTAAACGGCTACAACATTAAATTCAGTGTTATAATTGCAATTCATTATTAATATTCTAGTTCACTAGTTAGCCATATTTCTTAATTCCATACAGTAATATTGCCAAATTAATCAAAACAGGTAAATATTTGACAGCAGGCTATTTGTGACGTTGCCAACTTTTCTAATAAACGCTCAGTTTATAATGTAAATTGTAGGTACCTAAATGTACGAGTAGGCACTCCTCATCTTTAAATATTTGTTTGTTGGCGTCTCACAGTTTTTAACTTGCTGAAAAAATTATGATGTAATTTGTGATTTCCTGTGCGAGTCTCAATAAATACTTTTTCTTTCTTTTCTTTCTTTCTTTCTAATCAGAAAGTGTCCAACTTTACATATGAATAAAACAAAAGTTTATAAAATCAGTACCTTTATATATCGAATAAAGATTTCACAAGGAACTCTAAAAGTAATAACACGAGTCATCGAAAGCTATCCAATAATTTGATTTGGAAGCAAACAAACGAATGCTCTAGGGAAAAATACATCATTTTCGAAACGGCACTCGATCTACTAGAACCAACCTTAGAAGATGGAGGCTCTCAAAGACTTCCCCGAAGACTTCGCAAAAGCGTTACAAATCAGTCTTTATACATTGAAGATTTTTAATATCAGGTCGGTACCTATTTTGTCAAAAAAAACATCATTTCGTACCTACGAGTACATACCTACTGTATCTAATTTTAGATGTTGATCTTAAACAACACTGAGTAACAGTGAAGGAAAATATCGTGAGGGCTGAAAATTGATAAGCAAAGATTTAAATCGCCTGACCGCGTCCAGCGATGAACACGTTTATTTTATTTAAATGATCAATTGATAAATTTTTACGTGATTGATACACATTGATGTCCAAATTGATCGTCTACCAAACGCAATTGAAGCGATTGACAATATTATTACAATTGCAATTGGTTGATCGTTTCGGAGACTACAATTTTGGGGGGTTTACAATAAATTTATGTGACTTCAAAAAATAACATAATATCGCCTGTAATCGTTACGCCGAGGTGTACCTATAGTACATTTCGACAGTTGTGTTAAGTCCCATGTGATCCCGTGAGGCTATTGCCATCAACCGGACACAAATCCGGTCTCCGGGTTGCTGCTGCCATTTAATGATATTTTAATAATATTTGAATTCTGTAAATTGGTTGTAATAACGCCTTCACACGTCAAATTCTTTAATTCCCTCCCTGCTTATTTTCTACATCGCATTTTAAACTTTTACTTTTATTTTTTATCTAATTATATATCATTTGTTTACCTCAAATTTTTTCTATATGAATTGTTTGCTTTTTAGTCTGTGTTAAATAAAATCTTTATTTATTTTCTGTCTTTCAAAGAAATTATAATATTTGAAAACTAGATGAGGTCGATTAAAAGTAATTAATACACTTTTAGTGCATAAAAAACGTCTATCTGCTAGTTTTAATATTTCTGTTAAGTACAGAATGTAGTGAGTATTTTACAAAAATTAACTCTTGCCGTTTATTCGGTATTCGATAAAAATGTCACCGTTGAAACTTAGGCGACTTTGGTGATATTTACATAGATCGGCTGGACTTACGGTCTGTTGAAGCTTTAATGCTAAAAAAAATCGGTAGAATGACCTGTTTATTTTCTTACTAACAGGTATTTAGAAGACGATCAGCCATTCCTCAAGAAATACTGGCGTTACTCCTACATAATCGGAACTGTTTTCATCCATAGCTTGGCGTTGAGCCTTCACATGCCCGAAGTATTGTCTGGACAGGATTTGACACAATTTTCTCGCTTGATGCCTTCTATTTTGATTAGTATCCATGGTATGTTATTGTGCACTAATGTTTTTTATTTATTTATTTAAGTTTTCATGCACAACGTTTCAGATTATAACTATACCTAGGACTTAACATTCTACACAAAGTTGGATGAAAGTTTAATATAAACTTGAATTGTATTTTGGGTAATAAGTTATCAGATACTGTAAGTAAATTTATTTTAATTTTTGTTTTCATTTATTGTTGATATAATCTACTCATTAAAATGTTTTTATTTTATGAGTTGATTGCAATTTGTGGTAATGTAAATAATTTTTGCATTTAAAGCACTATTATATAGAATCAAGTTTTTCCAACTGAACAGACAGCTAGCACAGCTGACTGTTCAGTTGGAAGCTCAGGTTGCTGGGGAGTTTGTTGCGCCACTTCTTCCCAGCTTAAGCACTAGGAAGTGGTGAAGGGTGGACGTTTTTGGAGGACTGTCTTATGTAATTTTGACGTTTGAAAAGTGCTGATTCACAGCCTAGTTTGAATAAATGCCTTTTGAATAGAATTTGAAGTGTAACCTTATGGGTAACTACAGTTTTGAGCCGTCTGGGGTCGAAACGCTCGGGTCGTGGGTCCGAGTGCGCCTCTCTCTGTCCAGAGCTGCCAAGGACCAATCTTTATTAAAGAAGTGCAGCTCATCCCGCCAGCTCCGTCTGGGCCTGCCGCGATGTAGTTCGCAAATAAGCGGGAGCCACTGGGTCGTAAGTTTGGCCCATTGATCGTCTGACATGCGGCAGATGTGTCCAGCCCAATTCTATTTAAGCGTGGCAGCTTGCGCGGCAGGATTGTTGTATTCTTAACCCGGTACACAAGTTTAATACCAAGAATACTCCATAGCTCTCTGATCTTTTATTCCTATGCAATTTTATCTGTGTCGTGTGAACGTGGAATGAAAATAATAAACGACACTCGAGTGAAGCGCTAGATATCAGCTTAAACAAATAATTTTTCAGGAAATTAATTTTCTTATACATATAAAACTGTCTTGGTGAAGATTTTTGAAATACAATGTTCTGTTTGACGATGTTTTTTTTATGAATGGTTAAGCTATGTTGTACCCACATATTAATTATAAACTATTTTTTTATTCATTGAAAATTCACAATTATTTTTCAGCCATCTTGAAATTCATAATTTTGATAACAAAGACAAGGCAAGTATCTGCATTTATAAAAGAACTTGGTTCGCTATGGAGGGTGAAGTTTACCCTGAGTCAGAAACAAGGGAAGGATACCCAGCTTTGGCGACTCAATTTCATAAACAAAGGTGATTATTTTACTATTATAATAGTATACAAAATGATCGTTTAGAATGGGGATGACGACAAGAAAAAAAAAAAATACGTGTGGCACTCGAGGACTGCCGCGGTAAAGCTATTGCATAGCATATATTCAAAAATAAGAAGATAATATTGTTGATTTAAAATATTTTTTTAAAAAAATACCCCTATACCCCCCCCCTAAATCGCAGAATTTACACAACCGTCAATGACGTCTGCCCTCACGCGTCTGCCCGCGTTCGGGTCGCGCACTCGGCGATCGCGCGTCATTGCCTATCCCGCCCCTCCACCCTCGTTCTGCGCGCCCGCCGTCGACTCATCGCAGGTCATTCTTATCGTTCTAACTTTTAAAATATTAGTCCAAATTACTTAGTGTAAAAGACCAATTTTATCTACATTAAATACCGAAAGCGATGAAGGTATTTATTTTGATACGAATTAACTAAATACTCTAAAATATGCAACTTAAAAAAAGTATTCAATTTAAATGTATTTATAGCTCACTATTTTGGCTATAATGGCTTCCACATAAAAGGTAGATATATGCTGTCGCGGACTTTTATTTAGAACTCTTTAAGACAAACAACCCCACAATACATTCTTTTCATGTAACTCCAGCGGTTTAGGCAGCGCACGCAAAGATAGATCTCAGAGGGCAGGATTTTTTCCGACTTACTGGATACTTATCGTTATATTATGGCTAAATCACATAAAATCTTTATAAATTGTAGCCTATGTGTTATTCTGATATATAAGCCACATTACTGTAAAGTTTCATTAAAATCCGTTCGGTAGTTTTTGCGTGAAAGAGTAACAAACATCCATCCATCCATCCTCACAAACTTTCGCGTCAGGTTTTTTTTTCGTTACGGAATTTCTACATTCGGTCGCCGCGCTCAGAGTCTCCGATAAAAGCTATGCAATAGCTTAAAAATACTCCATCAGTCAGATAATAAAAAAATATTAGACACGTATTTTTTGCTTTATCATAATAATAAAACATGGTCTATAAAAAACGCAATAAAGTTGGGGAGTGGGGGGGGCTCGCTACGTCACAAGTCAGTATAAAATCTACAGGGGAGTGACGTTTTGACACAATTTAACTCAATGTATTGCCGTAATCTTTTGATTACGTAAAAAAAGTGTCCAATTTTTTTTTTAATATAACTGGCAGCCAAAAAAAATTTTTTTGTTACTCGTAACATCCCTATTGGCATGAAAATTAGATAATAAGCACATTATGTTATTGTGACTTGTAACAGATTGTTGTAACTTTTCACAGAAACCTGACTAGGTCTCTAATTAGAAAATTTGTTGCCAAATGTTTAGGTACTATAATAATACCGTACCTATAAAAAGGTAAAAGGGCAAAAATCCTTTTCACAACTATGTTGGGGTCAGCTTCCAGTCTAACCGGATGCAGCTGAATACCAGTATTTTACATGGAGCGACTTTCTATCTGGCCTCCACAACCCAGTAATTGGGTAATACGATAACCCTTAGTAAGACTGGTTATCAGACGTTCGGGCGACGACCCGTAATGACTGTCAAAGATCCACATGATAGCTGGGACCAAAGGCTTAACGTGCTTTCCGAGGCACGGAGGAGTCTCGGTATGTAAAGATGGTCAGTCATCCACGGACCAACTCTGGCAAGCGTGGCTTAACCTGATGGATTGGCCCGTGCGGCTGTTATTACTTAGCCACAAGCTCCTCCGTTAATTTAAGAAATTCCAGACAACATAAACATTCGTTCCTTAATTTGTTTCTAAAACCCAAATAATTTACTTGCACTAATATTTTCAGCTCTCTTCTGGGCATACGTTTGCGGCGCAGTCGCATACTTGCTATCACCGTTATTTGAAACTTTGTTCCGGAGATTTATATTAAAACAGGATGGCGAGCTACTTCTGCCTTTCGCTTCGAGCTACCCGTTCAACCCAACTAAGAATTGGACGATTTATATCCTAGTATATATTTTCCAGTTGTATTCAAGTAAGTTGAAATGTTTAATGAAGCTTAGTTTTATGAAATATTACGTATTGCTTTCCTAAACTAACTGTTTGTACATAAAAGTTATAACGTGCTATACACAAAGTTTTGTAATTTTGGAGTCTTTGTGTCTTGAATAATAATATAAACAAATAACTGAAGTTTGCCTTTCAAAATACACTCGTATGACTCTAGAGTTAAGTGTTATAATGGTATTTTATGGGTTCCGTATCTACATAGTAAAATAGGAACCCTTATGGTGCGACTTTGTCTGTTCTTCTGTCAGTCACAGTTGCTTATTTCAGGAACTTCTAAAGCTATCGAGTTGAAATTTGGAATAAACAATACTTATACAGTAAGGGAAAAAATAGATTTTTTTTTAGTAAATTTCATTGCAATAAGAGCCTAGATAGAAAAGAAAATTTAAAAATTAAATTGATATTTTTGTAATTGATTCTTGAAATTTTAAAGCAGGGTGAGTAATTCAAAGGCCCTTTGAACTACTCACCCTGCTTTAAAATTTCATGCATATCCCAAATAATATTTTTATTTTTCATTTTATGGCGCATTGTTTTTGGCTTATGATGAAACAATTCTGTAATAATACCATCCCGTCCCTTATCTCCGAAGTTTATCACGAAGTTTTTTTTAAATATGTTTAGTTTATGAAATATTACAGGAAAAATAAAATAATGTCCCTAACTGGCAAAGTTTTTTTAATAATCAGCAGAAAATTCACAACATACTTACTTTAGCGGTAGCGAAAACCTTTGGTGGACGAGTGCAACTCGCTCATTGCCGTGTTTTTTAAATTAATGGATGGTCCGTGATTCTGAACTCGTTATGAATTGCATCCCGCCTTTTCTTGCATTAATTTTCAAGGCTCAGGGTAGGTTCCTACACATAGTGCATCATGTTTGTATTCCCTTAGAAGCAGACATGTACCAGTATAGTACACCCACATTTCACCAGTCATGTTTAAGTTCCATGTAATAGAGGGCGTGCCTATTGCCATCAACCGGGCACAAATCCAGACTCCGGGCTGTTACTGAGACATACCTGATGTATAAACCCAATAACACTTTGCCTGACCCGGGTATCAAAACCAGCATCATCTCAGTAGCACTTGCCAACTTGACTAACTGAACAGACAGCAGTGCTGCTGGGGAATTTGTTGCGCCACTTCTTCTTCCCAGCTAAACCACTGGAAAGTGGTGAAGGGTGGGCGTTTTGGGGGACTGTCTTATGTCATTGTGACGTTCGAAAATTGATCAGCACTTTTTCTCAGCCTAGTTTGAATTTTGAATTTTGACCAATGAGGCAGGGCTCCTATATCATTATCAATCAACTAGCTTCATCTTTCTGACTGACCGACCCCTTGACAATTCAAAAGTAATTGGTTTATTTGACATAAATGGTTTGAGTTTAAGTTTTTGAGTTTGAATTTTCTTTTACCTTTCAGTTGCCCTCGTTGTCGCTACGTACTTAGGAGCCGCATTGATGATGACAACTTCTTGTGCGCTATTGGGAATAGAATTTCTGATGCTGAGAGGTGATCTAGCTGAGGTGAAGCCAGAGCCGCATCGAGAAAGAAGTTATGATGTAGGTTCTGATGATAATGAAGGTCCCCGTATGGAATCGTTTGTAAAAAGACACCAGAAATTGCTTAGGTTAGTAGGTCGTGAATAACAATTATATAAAATAAGACTGAACTTTGAAGAGTCTGTGAATTTAAATATGTCTCTTGGGCATATATGTAGTAACGAACTCTTTGAACGACGAATTTGACATGGATAGGGAATGCAGAGCATTGTGGGCCAGGGCTTATAGGCTGGCCAGGTTTGCCCGCTGAACAAGAGAGGCAAAGGTTTTGTTATTTAATTCCTTTTGTCAGACGTTATGCAGCGCGTCCGCCATGTTCATGAAGGCACGCACAAATAGTTTCGCGGCAATCTTACGCAAGAAAGCGGAGTCACTGCTGCACAGAGTGCGTGTGAGTAGCAACGTTCAAACATTGTATGCGTTTATGTGTGAACTAACATAAGCATTATTTTATTAACAAAATGGATCTTGTTGTCTGAAATATAGAAAATATAAAAAATCTGTGAGATACCAAACAATAAGACAACCGCTTCAGTTCTACATTCTTTAGAGAACTTCCTTTAAGAGCGTTTATCCTAAACTAGAAAATTGATTATCGAATGCAATAATTAATATCGTAACACCGAATATATAGTTTTAGATGTAAAAAAAGTATTTGGAAAGTTTCCAAATGCTTTTTTTACTCCTAAGACGGGTACAACATCAAATTCAATGTTATAATTGCAATTGATTATTAATATTCTAGTTCGCTAGTTAGCCACATTTCTTATTTCCATACAGTAATATTGCTATATTAATCAAAACAGGTAAAGATTTTACAGTTATTTGCGACGTTGCCAACTTTACAGATAAACCCTCTTAAGTGTTTAGTATTCATTTATTATGATTAGCACCTAGCTACATATGTAGCTTTACCAGTTACATAAGTAACATGTTTTATTTCGCCTCCCAACAAGGCTTATTTAAAAAATTATCTGTTGACCGCGGCTTTGCCCGCGTGGACCTTAATTATTTTTATAATTCTAAAATCAGTCCAGCCGTTTCGAAGATTAGCTGGAACAAACAGAGAGACATACAAAAAAAATGTTTTAAGTACCGCAGCTAGAAGGTATTTATTTAATCACGATATGATAAATGATACGTACCAAACTTGGTCTTAAACGAATTCCCCTCGTTTAACTCAACTGGAGAAAATAATTGGGGAACTCCAGCAGCAGCTGAATGAACGTGAGCAAGAGTCACTGCTACACCATGTTCAACTGTCTGGCGTTACTGAGTCTATTGGGGAAAACCCGACTCTGCTGATTGTTTAATCTATCTATTTTCTTCACCAACAAGCACTGTTATATAAATTGTTTTTACTCTTATAATTCAATGAGAGTTTCTTTCTTACTTAGAATACATAAGTAGCCCTATTTGGAGTTCTGGACCACATGGAAGTTTTCCTGATAACTTCCGCCAAACCCATCCAATCAATCTCTATTATGGCGGCCACTTTTTCTGGTCTTGTGCCAACATTATCGGAACTTTTTCCGCTATAACGAGGCCCTCACCCCGCGAGACCAATGGCGTATGTAATATTAGCACGTGATCCTACTTTTTCCTATTTTATGGTGTGTATGAAAAATGTCGCCCCTTTTTTGGTTCTTTTCACGGAACGCTAAAACTTGGTTGCGGCCTGGATGCTTATGGACCCACTTCAATCTGGCATGAAACTAGTTTGATTAATTCTGAATAGTACATAGGTAGTTACTTATTAGCATCTCTCTCTGGATGAACTTAAAATTCTCACAAGTCACATTAGTGCCTACTAATGTGCCTTGGGAGCATTTTAAGTTCATCAAATTTTCGTACTTAAAAATCATTTACATTCTAGTCGCAAACTGTCAAACTTGTCAAAAATGTTGGTAAATTGATTGTATTTGTGACTGATTGCGAATGAGATGCGAACCGTTCCTAAAAATTACATGAATTGTAGAATATGGCTACCACTGTTATTACAGGCACTTTTGACATTTCAATTATATTTCTGGGAACCTGACGCAACATCATAGGGGCAATTCCCGTAATTTTTAACAGATGAGATTTATTTTTGACAGATGCGAATGAGATTAGAATGCGAACGGCATTCTAATCTCATTCGCATCTGTCAAAAATACAATCAATTTACCAACATTTTTGACAAGTTTGACAGATTGTGACTTCAATGTGAACGTTTTTTAAGTATGAGTATTGACCTTCAGATGTCTAATCACTCGGTGTGTTGTTACTCGGTGGTTACCACTTTTATCATGTGGGTCGTTATAATAGCATAAAAATCTAAGACATCAAAGGTCTTCTGAAAACTACACTGCCTAGCACTTTGCGAAATCTTACAACGCTGTATTTAGGTTAACCTGTTCTCCACTCATATTTCATCAAAATACACCTGTCCCAAGAATATGTTTTGTTGCCACCTAAACTGTTTCCCGTTCTAACCCCTTGTTCGCCATCAAAGCCGACATAGGGGCGGCCATAAATAAAACACGTATTTTATTTGTTGACAGGTTATCCCGACAGTTGGATAACGTTTTCAACGGCATGGTATTCATAGATCTATTGTTTGTTGGGATCACGACGTGTGCTTTTCGCTTCATGTTGCAGGTGAGTTATTGCTTTGTGTGGTGTGTTATAAGTACATACTTAATAAATTGAGCTTCAGTACACCAACGCAAGGCTCAGAAAAATTGGTAAGAAACAAGAATTGTATTATGTAGGTATATATATATATATATATATTTCCGAGGAGCTCATGGCTTAGTAATAACAACCGCACGGCTCGATCCATCAGATTAAGCTACGCTTGCCGGGATTGGACTCTGGATGGGTGACCATCTTAACATACCGAGACTTCTCCGTGCTTCGGAAAGCACGTTAAGCCGTTGGTCCCAGCTGTCAATCGTGGATATTTGACAGTCGCTACGGGTCGTCAGAAGCCCGAAAGTCTTGCAACCAGTCTTACCAAGGGGTATCGTATTACCCAGTGACTGGGTTGTGGTGGCCAGATAGGCAGATACTGGTATTCAGCTGCATCCGGGTAGACTTGCAGCCGACCTCAATACCTATAGTTGGGAAAAGGCTATAGGCAGATTGATTGATTGAAGCTTTATTAACAATATCCTTCAAAGTGATTAAGATTATGATTGATCGTGTGTTTGTTGACGCAATTAGGGTGCAGGATCGCTTTTATCGTTTTCGATATTTGCAATTTCATATTCCCATTATAAACTAACGGAAAACATTCCGAAATTTCGCAGGCCGCTGCGGGTAGCAGCGTAATTCAAATCGTTTGTATGTAAATTGAGATTCCACAATAATTTTATTAAAAAGAGCCGCCCGCCCGAATTACAGAAAAGTTGAATCGGTTACCGAATTCGTGCTGAAAGTCGGTAAAAAATGGGGCTGTTGGTAGAATCTGCACTTTATTAAAAAGTTCTTTACTTTGTGTAGTACATCGCATTCAATTTGTGCTTCATGCTTAACCTTATTTTCTCAAAACAGTGAAAGAACATCCCCAAACAATTGAGCTCAAATAAAATGTTTAACAAACTCCACAAAAGCTGGGTATCTTCGCAGTGAAATATGACACAACAACAAAAAATTACAGCAGTTTCACTCCTAAATTATTTCTCTATTATTACAGTTTTACTGAGAAATACCTTTCCACGAGGTAAACACGAATATTCTATTCAATTTTCTTTATTTCAATGATAATCAACTCCAGTCAAGTCAATCGAGTTGGAACCTAAGGCACCTCTGAGTTTTCGGATTCATGTGCGTATTGTATCACTTGTTTCAAAAACGGTGAAGGAAAACATCGTGAGGAAACCGGCATGCCTGAGAGATATTTCTCGACGGCATGTGAAGCTAAGTCAGAGGCCCATGGTCGACTTTAAAACTCTGACACCATTTTCGTATGTTCAACGTTCTGCCAAACACCCTGTATACTAACACTATGTAGTGTTTAAGATGACATCTTAAACACTAGTTAGTTACATACACATTGTGTATGTAACTAACAAATTGGATTGTATGATCTGTAAATAAATAATTTGATTGATTGAATACTTCATGCTTTCACAGTTATTTTACCTCTAATTTCGCATCACTGTCAAAATAACAATGAACTTTATGGTCACTGCAATAAGTTTGTTATTGGGTTGCAGCCATTGACAAGTCTGTCAAAATCACAATGACCTCTATTCTTAAGGTTAATTAAGTAAGTAAATTCTGTAAGGTTGCTATTGGATTGCTGCTGTTATAGGTAAAATAACTGTGTAATGACTGTAAATACCCAGTTGGCAGTTACTATTATTCTTCAAAGTCATTTTGGCTAATTTCACAGCTGTCCGGGAGACCCGTACGGGTCGTCCGTACACGAATACCCATACGGGTAGCGTCCGCAGTGCTCTGAAACGAGGGAGTAGTACGATACGTTGTACGGGCTCTACCCGGAGCGGGTCGCGTACGGACCAATCCACGTCGCTATGAAACAATGTTCTAGCGCCTCACGTATGTCTCCGTTCCGGGAGCCCATACGGGTCTCCCGGACAGCTGTGAAACCAGCCTTAATAAATGAGTATTACTGTATTTAGTAAGCCTTCTGTGTTTCTCTTTTGTTCTTCAGTTCGCCCGCGGTCCTGGCTACATGTTGGTCAGCTATATAGGGATTTCTTCGTCCATGTTGACCGTTTTGTATTTATGTTACTACGCCGAGCTACTAACAGGAGCGGTAAAACTTTTAATACTTATTAAGTAAAGTGTTATTAATTAATGAGACGCCTTTGGTGGTTGCTGGCGAAGCCGGGGTTCTGAAGCAGGTAAAGTTTGGTTTTCTATAACAACGTGGTAAATGGTAGAGACTGTGCTGTTTATATTTTTTAAAGTGCATTGGAAAATTTAAAATGCGTGCTTTATTAAAAAAATATTAATTATGTTATGAAACGGCAAATAATTATTAATGGAACCAACGCGCGACATAAACTATTTTTTAATCCACAATGGGGAAGCTCTTGGCTTGCATCTCACCTGATGATACATAAGTGATGATCAGACCAAAGGTGGAAGCGAGCTGCACCCGGAATTCTCAACCTCAGAGGAACTGGTTATCTTACCTCTAACTGCCGAAACACAACAATGCTGCTGCATCAATCTTGATGTTATGGCGACAGACTTCGATAAGATGGTGGTAGCTAGCCAGGGGGACTTAGAACAAGCCCTACCACCAACCAAATCGAGCAGAAAATTTTACCCCAACTGGGGATTGAACCCGGGACCTCTGGGTTTGAGACAGTTGGTCTAACCACTAGAACACAGAGGGGATTAACGTACATTGGAACGAAAATCCAACGATCATAATAGCATTTTCGTTACAGTTTTTTTAACAGTCACAATTTAAATTTTTGTAACAGTCACAATATTAGTATCATCAATAGATACAGAGTCAAATTAAATTAGCTAGCGAAACTCCGCAGACGTGACGGGTATTGATATCTAAACATGATCAAATGAAAAATAAGTTAATTTGACCAGTTTCATTTGGGGTCATCAACCGTAGGTAGATTGAACTTAGATAAACTTCACAGACGTGATGAGTATCGATATGTATACACGATAAAACAAAAATAAAACAGATTTTCTTAACCCATACTTCAAGTAACAACACTACCAGCACTCGATGACCCAAAAAGATAATAATCATAATTTACCTTTTTTATTTTGTCCCGTGACGTGCCGGGATGAGACGTGGGTATCGATACCCATCACGTCTGCGGAGTTACACGAAACGAGTATTTTCAATTTTTTTAATCCTTTGTATTTACGTTACGTTTAGGTACTCCGCGCGTTAGTGCTGGGCCCACTCTGCACTGGTCTAGACTATAAATGCCTGTATTTTTGCACCATTCAGTGCTGGATTGAAAGTCAGAGTTGCAAAATACATCACATGATACATATATTTCTGATTTGATATCAGGGATGGAAATGCATTACGTCTTCATAAAAAATTGTGATAAACCCATAATTCGCCAATTATGTTCAGGTCCCATGTAATAGGGGGAAAGCCTATTGCCATTAACTGGTCAGAAATCCATACTCCATGCTGCTAGTGAGAACGAATGGAAAATAAATAAAACTTTGCCCAACCTGAAAATCGAACCCAGGACCTCATGCTCAGCAGCTGTATTGCTTATGACCACTAACTACATTTACGAGGCAAAGTAAAATTATTCAAGTCAAAGTAGGTATGTGAATATGTGTTTAAATGTATATTTTCAGAGTTCCAGTATAGGCGATACGGCGTATGATAACTTGTGGTACAAAGGTGGAAAACAATACAAAATGACCATATTGCTTATCATAAAAATGTAAGTGATAACAAATCTCGATACTCACATCTGCGTGGTTCTTTCCACAAAATACCATTTCAGATAACAATCTACATAGTCCTCACATGATCTGGTCAATATTATGTCTGGACTTCAAAAGATACTGTGACCTCTGAGTTTGTTTCGGCCTTTCTTCTCAGAGTAGTCGGATAGGAATCGCTGACCTCATCTAGTTTTTAAAATATCATTCACGTCAGAAAGACATGTTGCGCCGACCACAAATAAATTGGTTTAAGGGCAGGAAGCAGGCAGGCAGGGCAGGGAGGGCAGGGAGGACGCGCAGGCTCGTGAACGATGGAAGGTGATGGATTGAAGTCCAGACATAATATTGACCAGATCATGTGAGGACCATGATCTGGTCAATATTATGTCTGGACTTCAAAAGATACTGTGACCTCTGAGTTTGTTTCGGCCTTTCTTCTCAGAGTAGTCGGATAGGAATCGCTGACCTCATCTAGTTTTTAAAATATCATTCACGTCAGAAAGTTTTATTATAAACCTACTCATTTATCATTTCTCTACTCATCATATGAGCGTTCATCCAAAAAGTTGGCAACGTCGCAAACAGCTGTCAAATATTTACCTGTTTTGATTAATTCGGTAATATTATGGAAATAAGAAATAAAGCTAACTAGTGAACTAGAATATTAATAATGAATAGCAATAATAACACTGAATTTATTTTCTTTCCAAATACTTTTTTTTACGTCTAAAACTGAATATTCGGTGTTACGATATTAATTATTGCATTTTGTAATCAATATTTTAGTTCACTAGTTAGCCATATTTCTTATTTCCATACAGTACCTATATATCCAAAATAATCAAAACAGCGAAATACATATTTGTCAACTATTGGCGAGGTTGCCCACTTTCTTTATAAACTCTCTTAAGTACCTACCTTAAAGCGCCGGCGCACTGGGAAACGAAACGAAGCTAAGTTCGTTTAGCTTTCCTCCGCTTTTTCCTATTCCGTCTTTTCATACTTTCGTTTTCGTTTTGCTTAATACTCGGTGTGAATCTTCTTTCTTAGGTACAATTAATTGTATGTTGTAATGTACAATTAATAATTGTAGGTACGGTACATAATTATGATGCAAGATGAACCACGTCTTTTTTTTTTTGAGGGTGGGGAGTTATCAAATAACTTCTCGGTGAAGGAAAACATCGTGAGAAAACCGTAACTTCTCCCGGTCTGGGTGGAGCGGAAGGGCGTGGCAGACTTTTACTGACTAAAACCCACCCGTGTTCCTTCCGTTGCCTGTGTGCCGGGGCCTCGATAGCCCTTTCGGACAAACTCGCAACCCTGGCAGGCATTGGCCCTAACGGACTCCGTCAGTTAGTGCTGACATGAACCACGTCTGGTTTTTCGATAATTATAGAAAAGAGGTTTTGACTTGAGTAATAGTAGATTCTGGTAGTTTTTATATATCAGAATACCGCGTTTATAACCTTAATACACTATTATTATTATTACTATTATTTCATGGATTATTTTATGCTACAGTTAATGTTACATTTACCTTTCAACAAATAAATCCGCTTAGCTTTCAAAACGCTGTTCTTTATTTATAAATCTGTAATATCATTATTACAAAAGGTTGTATAAAGCTTTTAGTTTTGATCGCAAAATCTTATTACATTAATACTACTCAAATATTCCAATGTAATGAAAATATAATTTTTACTTGAACATATTAACGACAGAGTACTGTTAATAATTTGATTGTCACACGATAAAATAATAAATGGACGTAAATGAAATATTTAATATATATTTTGGTGACTGATGTAGGTGGATTCATTTTAATGTTTTTGTGTGCTTTTGTGGCATGTGATGATGAGGAATAAGGAAAATATCGTGAAGAAAGTGTTGAGTATGAATGCGAATGACCTTAAGAGTAAAAGAAGACCAAAGAAACGATGGATAAAATGTGTGAAAGACGATATGGCCAGAAAGGGGGTGACTATCGAGATGATGACTAATAGAGAAGTATGAAAGACCAAGACATGTTGCGCCGACCACAAATAAATTGGTTTAAGGGCAGGAAGCAGGCAGGCAGGGCAGGGAGGGCAAGGAGGACGCGCAGGCTCGTGAACGATGGAAGGTGTGGAGGGAGGCCTTTGCCCAGGAGTGGGACAACAAAAAAAAAACGGCAAGAGAATGATGATGATGTGTAAATATTGTAATGAAACTGAATTACGATAAAAACAATAAAACGAACAAAAACACGAGGTAACCAGAAGCACAGTCATGATTTGAAATCGCCAACACTTGGAGCGTATTACAGAAACTCACTCAAGATTCGAGTATTACTTTAAACTAGTTTAAAGCCATTTGAAACTAATTGCAAGTAATGCTTGAATCTCGAGTGAGGTTCTGTAATACGGGTTCTGTATTAGTGAACAAGCGTGGCGATCAATGCTTGTTCCTTCATTGGGTTAGAAGAAGTCGCACTCTTAGCCCTACCATAGATGAATACAGATAGTTCATTCCGCATTTTATGTATGAAGTTACGAGTAGGTACGCGGGGGGCTCGACTTGTCGAATTTAGTAGACGTAACGTAGTCAGAAGATATGAGAGTAAAGAGAGACAACTTCTAGGTGAATATAACTGTAGGTAATTAGCGCTGTGCGACCTGAATTGCACTTTATTGTGTCGTAGCAAGAGTCGCTTTTTATTTAAATGATTTTGAGGACTGAACCATCTGTACTTATCTGTGGCCCTAATGTGAAACATTATTAGGTTGATGGTATTTACAGCATGTATCATGGGTGGTGTTAACGATGACGATGTTGGTCTCATGAAGAAAGTTGTTCAGTTTGACGGTCTGTACCACACCCTTCAATATATACACACCTTTCTTATACACGCTATATAATCAAGTTGTTGTGTATAAAAAGGACAAAACATGTAATATTATTTTCGGTGACAAAGGTGACACTTCTGTGACGTTGAAAGAGGAAATATCATTTATTTTATTTCTATTTCAGGTCCCGGAAACCGTGTTGCCTAACGTCTCTGAGATATACTGTAGTGTCCATGAAGATGTTTACCAAGGTAAGTTACCGGTTTTACGAGGGACAGAGAAAACAATAATCTTATCATTAAAGGGAACATAACATCACGTACATTTTCCCCGAAGGGTACCTACCGGTAGTACACCCATACGTCACCAATTATGTTTAAGTCCCATGTAATAGGGGACGAGTGTATTTCCATCAAACAGGCACAAATCTAGACTCCGGGTTGCTACTGACAAATTCCTGGAGAAAAACCCAATAACACTTTGCCTGACCAGGTAATTAAGCCCAGAACCTCATGCTGAGCAGTAATGCTTCCAACCACCGGACCAACGAGGCAATCAAATCTTATAATTGGTTTGTTGATAATTTTAATCAACCACTGAATTAGTTTTTCGTAAAGCAGGTGGCATACTAATTACTGTCTCATTTCAGGTGATCAGCACAACCTGGTCCTACTTCTCATTGTTGAACAGCGTTTATTCTTCTGAAGAGTAAATAAATAATTCAGACCAAATTATTTACTAGTCTTGTTACGCTCACCCAAGTAGATAATAACAATTCACAATTGAAGCAATGCCTATTCATAGTAAATAGGTAAATAGGTCATAAAAGTACTCTAGCAATAATGTTAATACAAGCAATACTGCACTGTAACGCTGTGTTCAGACGGCGACTATACGATTCGATTTTATATCGTATAAAATCGAATTATACGAATAAAAATTTCTCATGGTTGCGGATTCCGGGTGAAGCTCGCTTCCACCTTCAGCCTGATCATTGCTTACCGTCAGGTGAGATGCAAGCCAAGGGCTACCCCGTAGTGGTCTAAAATGAAAAAGTTACTGTTACTGCAGCAAGAACTAAACATTTCAGTCCATCATATCACGCCATAAATAAACAAACATCAAAATCCTAAACCCCAATAATTTTCAAAATTCAAAACATAGTATTGGTTCGTCACAATATCCATGCATCGTAAAGAGATGGAAACAGGTGTCTTTAATATAGAAATATAAATCCACCACTTAACAATGACCTTCCCTTCAAATCTTTGTATGAAGAATAATGGATGACGGAGGGGTTATGTCATGTATGGTGACGGGTGAAATTATGCTGGATAGTGTTAAATTTACTATTAGGGACGGAAATTCCGGTTGAGGATTCCGGGTGAAGCTCGCTTCCACCTTCGGCCTGATCATCAGGTGAGATGCAGGCCAATAATCGTGCCGTTGCGGATAAAAAAAAAAAACCGGGAACACGGTGCTAATGTTTGGTGGCAGATATAGATGATAGTATTTCCAAAGCTTTACTATTCCTCTCTACTACTCCAAATTATCTAATAGCCAAATAAACGGGAACGCAACATTCACAGTCAGATGACGTGCGAATATTCAACACAAACGTGCACATACTACAACCTACGAGTTTAATATTCCAGTTCGTATCGCATGAGGATTACTGACTGATACCAGTGCATACGCGCGATTCTATTCTCGCATGAAACCGTTTTATCTGGACGAGCACTATGTCACTCAAACTAGGGATGACGTCATAGAATATATTGCTGTGTCAGTGAACAAAGGACGGTATTATGGAAATGCATTTACGTGTACGTGCAGGTTCATGAACTGAAGAGATAATTGCTGTATAGGTTGGAATGTTAAAACATATTAATCATGTTTTTACGAATCTGTATCTTGTTAAGCCCTTTATACATTATCTATCTTGCAGGCTCGCTGTGCCCAAGATGCCCGATCGTTCTCAATGCAAAGCATATCTTTTCTGCGTTTTGTATCTTGAACGTACGGACAGAATAGAAGGACAATGTGTAAAGGGCTTAAAACATAAAATTATGCCTATGTCCTCGTCACACGTCAACCACAATCACCGTAAGGTAGTATTTATATTTTCGATCTCTAATAAATGCTTATATCAATCATTTATGTAGTTTATCTACGTAACCCATTGTATAATACATCTTGCAAATGATTTCAACGTGATTGGCGTTTAAGCTAAGCTATTAAAACTATCAAACTCAAACTCAAAGCATTTATTTCAATTAAAACATTTACACGCACTTTTGAATTATCAAAGAGTCGGTCATTTAGTCAGAAAGTTGAAGTTAGTTGCCCAGTCCAAAATGTAGATCTCCATGGAGAAGAATGGGGAAGAAACTCCAAGGACACTCTTTTAAATCAAGATATTACAAAATCCTGGATATATTATTCTTGTTGCTTCTATATGTGAGAACAATAATGTATTTTTTTTTTATTAAAAACAATTCAAAATATAAAATTAAAAATAAGCCCTGGCAGATTTGATGAGAGATGACCAGTCTCACCTGACGGCGCCTATTCACGAAAATGACGCTAATTCTGGTGCAAATTTAAGGATGAAAGGCTGGTTTAAAAACACCGCAAATCGATTATGAGCCAAAACATGATATCTTTTTTAAAGGATTGGCTGTAAATATAGATCAGTACCTTCGTAAAGAAGGATCAAAGCCATAATTATATGTCAAATCCGAAAGGCACAAATCGCTTCGGACATAATTGAATCAAATGTAACACATTATTATATGGATGTATGTACCTACCTAATACTTACTCGTTCTTCTTCATTAGGGATAATCGTATTTCCAAGGGGAATCATACACGAAGAAGCCGATCTTTAACGAAAGCATTTGAAAATTTGCCTTTTTTTGATGAGAATCATACTTTTGAGTAGGTTTAGAAATCAGCATGATTTAATTTATATACAACTAGCTGCCCGTCCCGGCTTCGCATGGGTAGCACTATGTACTTATCTACGACGCACTTACCTACCTACCCTACCTTTACCTACCTACCCTACCTACATACCTACCAACCTACCAACCTACCCTACTCTACTAAATTCACATTCGTGAAATGCGTTAACTGTCCAACGCGCGAAGTTAAATAGTCGTTAAGTTTTCTGAAATTTTCCATTTTTCTACGCACTTTTCTTAAAAAAAAATCTCTGTATTGCGAACACAACAAAAAAAACTAGAGAAGAATACTTCTCTAGTTTTTTTTGTTGTGTTCGTTATTGTCAAATAACGAACACAACAAAAAAAACTTTGTGAAATCGGTCCACCCGTTCACGCGTGATGGCGTTACCAAGGGAAATAGGGATTAATTTTTATATACGAGTATATATGTTATATCTATAGATAGATACACGAGTGGGTAAACTCAATGTCGGTTAAATTAATATATTCCGAGGAAAGTTTAAAAGTCGATACTTTTACCGTTATTATTTCCGTATTCTAAACCCTTATTAATAGTATAGGGAATGGGGAACCTGCGTAACTCAAGGGAATTACGCTTGGATGATTTTAAATAAAATATTAAAAAATAAAAAGAAGGATAATTCAGACCCATGCCTGAACAATACTTGGCCCAAAACTTAGGAATGTATGTGTCTTTTAAATTTTCAGGCCCTATCAGAATACCAGCGCTGCGGTATTTATTTTTTAAATATCGTGCATTATGCTGAGATAGGAGCTTTTTTGGCCTCGCACAGGTCTTCATTTGTTTTTGTTTATTCGAAAAAATATGTTAATTTTGTTAGTTTTAAATGCTGCTTGCTTTTTGCTTTTTGTATTTCCTGCGCGTGTCACAAATAAAATATCTTATTTCGTAACAATAATCTTTTTTACAATACATTTTCATAAGTTCGTGTTTATTTAGCTAAGATCTCCAACAAAATAAATACACAATACATGACATTATTTAAATAATGGGCAACATCAGGTATCAAGTAGGTTTTAGTTGGTGTTTTGCGGCATGCGACATACCTTAAGTACAAAAATATTGACTGTGAGCTATCAAAATCTATTTCAAAGCTTATGAGCCAAAGGATAAAAATATGCTTAAAAGTAATTTTACCCCAGAAAAGGAGCTGCGAACGTAAACTTACTAGTCTATTTCCGTTAGTGGGCTCCCAAAAAGGTTCTACATAAAGATGTCCATTTTTCATTCGAAGCGTAACCAAATTGATATAGGTTACGTAAACGTTAGTTTCCCAGAAGGATATAGCGTTATTTACATATAATGCTAACAAAATTGAGTGACGTTAGAATGATGAATGGTCCGGGCCATTTGTGACCTTTCTCCGATCCCTAGTTATGTAAATAGCCACGGCTTGAGAAGCCGCATCGCGGAGTTTTTCATCGATTTCTGTAGACCCATCCTAAACTGTTAGAGCTAGCCATTACAATAATAGATATTCTTATATTTATTGCAGGATTTTGGCCTAGGATTTTGTGTTGCTTCCCTGATGATATGAAGATTTTATGGCGTTTACCTTTTTCTGTAGGGCCGCCCGGATGTTGTGGTGTTGAGACAATTGCATAATAATCATTTGTAAACCAAATAAGCAACCATTTAGCGGAGTGGGTCGACAAAATTGTTTCAAGGCCGACCCTAGCGTTTCCTAAAACGAGGGCAAGTTTAAGCCGAAACGTGTTTATAAGCGATTGCTTTTAGGGTTCCTTATTTCAAAAGAAAAAAACGGAACCCTTACAGGATCACTTCGTTGTCTGTCCGTCCGTCTGTCTGTCTGTCTGTCTGTCAAGAGCGTTTTCTCCAGGACGCGTCTTGGTATCGAGTTGAAATTAATATCGTATATGTAGGTTTACGGTCCCTTGGAGCTCTAAAAAATCAACCTTCTAAGTCAACGCAATAAAAGAATCCGGCCATTTATGCGACATATTTTGATACTCGCAAATAAATCAAAACTTAATAACGTCCGCAGAACAGATGGCCTTCCACAAGGTGGACCTATGACCTTGTGAATGCCGCAGGAATCCGTTGGTTGCGAGAAGCAAAAAACCGGTCAAAATGGCGGCGCTCGAGTCTTATGTCCAGCAGTGGGTGTCTTTCGGCTGATGCGATGATGATGATGTATAACGTTCGCTTATAGTTATAGGAATCGGGCAACACAATACAAATACTGTACACAAGTTTTTCAACTAAAACTTCTCAATATACGGAACAGCAAAAATGCATAATGACGGCACACGAGTAAGTTTGACGTGGTAGCTACGTCGCGAGCCTTGTCGTCAAACTTGTTCAAATTTGTTTAGAGTCGACAAGTTCTGCTGCATCCAGTGCATTATTATGAGACTTGTGTGATATACGAACTGGGTTCTCAGAAGTAAGAAGTTAATCTTTTTCCTTTTCAATGTAGCTTCCTATCTTTTGAGCATGGATTTTTTTAAATGTTATATTTGCTTTTGCTCGCGACGTCTCTAAATGGTAATTATCCGACTTGAACATACTACGGGGATAAAGGTTTCTTTTGCATTGCACTTAAAATCAGTGCTGAGCTGTGGGTCGCCATAGCACAGCATCATGCTGAGTGGTAGCCTTCTTGTCACAGTCATGACGTGTCAGCAGTTGCCGACTATTTCTGTTTTGTGCTCGTGATTATAATTAGATATATTGTATTTTATTATTCTGTTACTCGAGTTAATAATCTTTTTATGCACGTGTTTCTGTGACAAATAAACTTAAAAATAAGTATTTTTCTTTCTTTATTTATTATTTATAATACAAATAAGGATTAGTATCGATAGTACGGATGTACTTTTCTAAATACCCCACATATCGTCACATAGCGTCTGCAATTTACCGGTGAATGACGTCACTGAAACGTTATATACGAAAGTAACTAGGTGTTTTCATGGAGAGCGTTTTTAGACACCTTAAAGTCAATACCCGCTGCCATCATTTTATAACCGCCGACCAGTTTGAGTTAGAGTTTCGGTTATGTTGCGACCACCGCTCTTCTAGGAAACGGTATTGAACATGGTAGTATCAAATCGAAATACAGAGGGTATAATAAATTCTACGCTTGTTATATTGTACCTATTGATCATCTCATTGTCCTGCCCTTATTTCAATCTATTTGGATGCCTTCAACATGGCTTCTTCTTCCCTACATCTCTAATTACTCGTCATATGAGTAGTAAATAATAATAATATATTGAATTTATATAATATTTAATTTTAATTTTATATACTTTATTTAAAAATATATAGACGATATTGGCATGTGAGTCGAGTATTTCAATAAAATTGGTAGTTATTTATTTACCATTGAACCATCAAAATTCTCGTGTGCGACATATTTTATGAGTACACTATATTTCCATTAATTTTCCGATACAGTTGCATAAATACGTTAGTACGAAAATTAACAATCCGCTCCATGGAGCAAACGAATTTTCCAATCGACTTAAATTCATATTTGTATCAGCTTTTAGTTTTCATTAACGTGAACGAGTATTGCTAGCCGCAGATGATTCTGCCTTTATTAATGTAACTGTGTATTATCTTTGTTATTACCAATGTGTACTGAGCTTTAATGTAATTGGAGCTATCTATTATAATTTTGTAAGTGCTTGTCTGTTATTTTTCATTTATTTTATGCAATGTAACATTTAGATTCTTCTATGCGATTTTATTGCGCATTCAAGAGGCCAACTATAATAATTCGATACCGTTTATATAGTTTTTATAAACTATATATGAACTTGTGTACCTATTTTATTTATAATTCAGTGTTGTCTTTTTAGTATTTTTTATTATTATTATTATCTCCTATCAATCGGAGCACCTGCACTCTTATATCTTCACCACCCTTTGTTGACTGGTAGTGAATGCCTAAGGCACTAAGTCCGCCTTTGTGTCTTATTGTTTGCGAGAAGTTTAAATAAATAAATACCTTTTGATAAAGCCTACAATTTCTTCAAAACACATAATCTCGATTCTCATTAAAAAAAAAACAATCGACACCTCATTTTTCAATATCGAGTCATTAGTTCTTGAGCTATGATTGAACATCAAAACACAAGCACACATAGACTGTTAAAGTCTCTTGCTCTTCCATTGTCGCGTAAACAAGTAGTTCTTCCAATTTAAAGAAAGAAATAAAGAAAAATATTGTATTTGGGACACGCACAGGTAATACAAACCATTAACAAAAGGAACATTTAAAACTAACAAAAGGAACATTTTAAATGTTCCTAACAAAATAAAAATATAAAAAATAAAATAAAAATTGCAAACTGTGCGAGGCCAAAAAGGCTCCTATTTCAGCATAATGCTGCGATATTTAAAAAAAATTGATACAGCAGCGCTGGTATTCTGATAGGGCCCGCTGTGACTTTCAGCAGCTGGTTTAAATCTGAACAGTGAACAGCTGTTATAGTCAGTTTACCGCAGATATTTAGCTTTAAAATTCCATAAACTACTGGAAACTATTCGCGTCTACCTACGAAAGACTTACAAATTGAATTTCCACTCGCTATTGATTTGAATCCAACATCCAACTCGGGAATTGAATTTGTTTTCACCAATTTCAACAACAAGACAACGAGTCGAGAAAAAATGTTGAGCACAATTCTGATATTATTCCGTGAAACGTTCTGCCAAACTTTTTCGACTATTTTGATAGTTGTGTTTTTTTTTTGTCTTGTGTCCGTACTTCGAGTAACCCGAGGAAATATGAGGACAGTCAGCAGATTCGCAAAAAATCATGCTGAATTTTTCTTCTTCGTTTATTGAACTTTTTGGTAGATAGTTTGTCAGAACGTCACTCACAATCACGTCAACATTGGAGCCACATCATTAGGTATTAGTGCATAGAGAGAAGGACATGAGATACCGTCTACCTACCTATCTCTGGCATACTTGCGTAACAAAAATGAATGTCACCGTCTACAAAAAACTAAAATCCGGCTAGAATAATTTTAGGCCTGTCATAATTTTGAAAGGGCTGCTAATTCTCGCTGTTTATATTAGCATTATCTTTCAAAATAACACGGGTACTGTGTTACGACAAAGCTTAACAAGGGTTTTACATTATTTTTACAACGTCTACTTGACTGAATAATTATAATTTACGACAATATGAGGGTAATTTATAACACCTACGCAGATAGCAACTCGCTGGTCCCGACCCCGTTTGTATGGAATTGGGAAAAATATATTGCAGACACCCAAACAGGCATACAATTTACTTATGCAATGTATTTCACTACAACAGCTCTCAAAACATTGTCCCAAAACGAACAATTCGACGATACCTAACATCCACCAACCTGTATTGAACCCATGTGGTGAATTCAGGTCACTCCTTTTCACAGAAAAGGGGCTTGTGTCACACAAGCCCCTTTTCGTCTGTTTTCTTTGCAGTGGAGTCAATTATAGATATTCCGGACAGCCAACTTCACTCGTGAACGTCATCATGAAATGAAATTATTTAATGTTATTTTATAAGACACTCACTAAACGGCATAACACAAGACATCTTTACACGTCATTGTTTTGATTTCCAGCATTTATTGCCGACTGATTTCAGAGAAGAAATGCTGAAACAAATTCAAAAGTCTTTTTAAAACAAAATCTTACATCTCTCATCTATCATCTATCTCATCTCTCAAAAAAATAAAATAACTTCTAAAATCCAATAGCTAAAAGTCTAGACACGCACCCATTTAATTAAGCCTCCACGGTAGACTCAGCTGATCTCGCATTGTATAGGATTTCTGTACAAGAAGAGGTCAGCTTATACTGGAAATGTGTAGCTTGATATGTGTACCTACTTTGAACACCGACGTTGTCTACGGAGCCTAATCTAGAAGCTAACGAGATGCTGTCAGTCCGACCATTACTCTCTATACGAGTGATATTATTGAAACCTGATTAATTAATACCGGAGATATCTCATAATCTGCTGTCTATACCACGTCTGTAGATAATTGTACGATGGGAATTGATTGGGATGGAAATTCAGTTAAGAATGTGTTTAGCAAAGGACAAGGATTTTTTGGCGCTTGATGACATGTGTTCGCTGAAAGCTCGTAATAGGTAGCAGTACTGTTCACCGTCTACAAATCGCGATTGTTTTGTTTATGTTTACTTTTGTGTCGATCACAAAATAAAAGAAAACTAGATAAATATGTATGCGACTTGGAGTGTAGCACTATTAAAATAAAAAGCGTCTACCACTGGTAAAAAAGCAGCAAAAATAAATGCAATATGAACATTTTATAATTTATAAGTATCCGTCGGGCTCTTGTCACCGCCGGGGTGCCAGCTGTTTTAGAACCCAATGGCTTGGCACGTGACGATGGGAAGAGGCCAGACGGAATGACCATAATGCCTTGGAAGTTGGGTAGGCCTTTGGTGTGGGATGCAACCTGTGTCGATACCCTCGCGCCATCCCATCTTCCTAGCACGGCGGGCTGTGCCGGGGCGGCTGCTGCAGGTGCAGAAAACCTCAAACGGCGCAAATATAACAACCTTATTGGTAGCTATATTTTTGAGCCGTTTGGGGTTGAAACACTAGGGCCGTGGGGTCCGAGTGCTCATCGAGTATTTCGGGACATCGCCAAGCGGTTGGTCGACTCCTCACGTGACCAGAGGGCTGGCCAATTTTTAGGTCAAAGAATCAGCATTGCCATCCAACGTGGCAATGCTGCCAGCCTTTTGGGCACTTTTCCCACTGACAGCGACGCCGACGAATTTTTTGATGCCCAATGAGCTCTCCCTTTATTGTTTATAATTTATATATTTTAGTGTTAGTTGTATATTTTAATCTTAATGTTATTTTAATTAATTGTATATTTATAAGTTATTTAATTTGTTGAAATTTAGTAATTTTTTTGTTGAAGACTGGAGGCGTAAGACAGGAATTACCAGATCGGAGTTTGAAAACAAAATCGAGAATGATCTTCCTTATTGAAAAACTTCAGAGATGTTAATGCTAGCATTTAACTAATATCTACAAGTATCTTCTATACATATTTATATGTATATACATATACTCGTATATAAAGAGAAACTGACTGACTGAATTATCAACGCAGAGCCGAAACTACTGGGACTAGGAACGTGAAATTTTGCACACAGCTTCCTTTTATAATGTAGGCACTACGAAGGGGTTTTTGAAAATTCTACTTTTCAGGGGGCGAAAAGGGGGATTTCCTTTGTATGAAAAAGCATATTCCTTGAGTTAATTTATTTGAAAGTTGGCACAAAAATTACTAGGTTTGCATAAATTCACGATACAGTATTTCATTCATTAGATGTTGTGCACAATTTTTGAGCAGTAACCTAACAAAAAGTACTAGGCTTGCATGAATTCACGATAGTATTCAATCATTATGTTATGCTACTCATAGGATTTGGATGAGGCAGACAGAAAATGTATATTTTATTTTACACTTTTGGAATGCTTACAGCTATTAACTTAAAATAATTAAAACAATGATTGAATGATGGCCAATTACAAGCTTTCACAGATATAAAAAAAAAGTAGTTAATATATCAAAGACAGTAGTAACCTTAAATAACAGGTACTTAAATCAAATCTAGCGTGTACAATGTTGTGCATACATAAGCTATACATTGTCAAAGAAATTCTACAACCACTATACTATACTACACTATACTATTCTATTTTTGTATAACCTGAATTAACACCTAAGATACTTTTTATCCCCTTAGTACTTTTTCGTGGGATAATTTCCGACTTCCACGCGAGCGTGGCCGCGGGAAAAAGCTAGCGATAATATAAACACACCACATTTTTACTATAATTTGCATAAATCACACCACAAGTGCCTGTAGTTAATGAAAATAGACTTACATAGTTATCTTGGGAGCATCACCTGTATACCTATGAATTTCTCCCATAAAAGTCTTCAGGTTTAAAAGGATAGCACAAGCCTCGACGAAATATCGGGTTTCCAATATTTTTTCGGAGAGCTTTCCCCCACGGGCATGTGAATTAATAAATGCGTAAAAAAAGTTGCTTGTTTACAAAAAAAATATGGATAGTGACAGCTAGCTGTCAAATTCCTAGACACTGGATAGTAGCGACATCTGAAATGAGCAAGTGGCAGTTTTTATCCCCATTGTTTTGTGAAATGTATTGAAAAAAAAGATGGCGGCGTTAGTTCCGATTTCGGCCGTGTACCAAAAGATATTTTTACAGCTATGATGACTATTCTTCGTGGCATAGAGAAAAAGTGTCCATGGTACGCGTATACACTGTGTCGCATAAAAGGACCAGTTTTCCCAAAAATACCTTGCGAAACCACCAACCAAGGCCAACCAACTAAGGTTAGATTAAAAAGGTTAATTCCCGGGATGGGAAAAACTAGTTTTCATTCACGTCAGTATTTGTAGAAGGTTGGAATATAGAGTCCGCGCCACCAGTGAAGTCCAGCGGAAAATTTGTTGAACAAATTTTTTTTAATGCAATTTCATAGACACTAGCGCTGCGTCTGTCAGACTTGTGTGGTATCGCGGACTCTAGTGAAATGATGTGATGATGTTAATGGGTAGCTGGGTTGTGGAAGTCAGATAGGTAATCGCTCCATGTAAAATATTGGTATTCAGCTGCATTCGGTAAGATTGGAAAAGGCTAGGCAGATTGATTGGAAGATAGTCAAATGATACTGCACACGCAATGACGGCTAATCATGTAGGCACTAATTGTTCAACTAATATTAATTGATGAATTAAGGTAAAAATCCTTATTCGTGAGTAGTGTATAGTTTCATCGTACATGTATAGTAACATCATATAAGTCTGAGCAAAGGTTTGATGAGCGAACATACAAAAATCATTACGAAACTAATAGAGAATCACATACAGTTAAATGACAGTCTGCATATTCTCTTGACGCCGATAAGTATAAACAACACAATCTTATTAAGTTTGCAAAGTTTTCGCAAAAACTACAAATAGTTAGCAGTAACGTAGATAGTTTATTATTACAGTATACAGGGTGGCAGGGACATCGACGCGAAGCCGGTTACCATGGATTCAGAACATGATTCTGAGCCCCCATGCATGATTAAATTTTTCGTCGGTTATAAAAAAAAAAAACTGCTGCGCCATACATTTTGACCGCGTAGGTATTGCACTTTTCTATGAAACAGCAGATTTTTTTAAAAATAACCGACTAAAAATTTCAACGCAGGGGGGTTCAGAATCATGTACTGACCCCATGGTAACCGGCTTCGCGTCAATGTCCCTGAAACCCTGTATATTATCGGGTGATCCAGTTTCAAGACCAAAAAAACAATTAAGTACTACTAATTAACCTACTAATTCATAAATATTATCTGCATTCAAGTATTCATAATAAATATTATAACTAGGCATATCGGTCAATCGATATATTTTCTCTGTTGCGCTCGCGCTGCTCCGTGCCGCCTGGTTGGGCATCGCATGTGGAAACAATGGTACTTTCAGTAACAGTCATGCATGCGTTCATGATTAACTTTCTTCTGCTTTACTATATTACTGTATGCGTTACATACATAACTATAACAGTGAGTGATTATAGCATGTTCTCATGTGAAGACCGGAGAAAACTATAGAGTTATTAATAGCTATCACATGGTAACATTCTAAATTCTTGTTGGTCGCGGCTGTCATTCGGGAATCTTTGACAGACGTTACAGGTCGCCAGAAACCCGAAAGTCTGACGACCAGTCTTACCAAGAGGTATCGTGTTACTTAGTAACTGAGTTGTGGAGGTCAGATATGAAACGGTAGGATAACGGTATGAAATGTTACCATTTTAAATATTATATTTTGTGAAAACATTTAGGACTAAGTATTGTATTTATTCATTTTATTTTTGTCTTATTTTGTTATTTCACCGGTTGATGTCATCACGTCAACACCGGCTGTCGCTGAAAACCAGCGTTGGGGCTCTGTCTCGCATAGGGTCGCAGCATTATGCTGAGCGATGGCCGTTTTGCGTGGATGTGACGCATATTTTCCCCCAAATTGTTTATTTTCGTGTTTTGTTCTTTCTTTGCGTCATGTGTACCACAAATAAACGTATTTTCTTTCTTTAATTCTTTCTTCTAGATAGGTAGTCGCTCCATGTAGCTGTATCCGGGTTAGACTGGAAGCCGACCTCAATATAGTTGGGGAAAGGCAGATGATGAGGATAAATAAAATTTGGCAGCTGCGTTAAAACTAAAATTAGCTATTAACTAAAACTAAAAACGTGCAGTAAGAAGTGGTTTGCAGGTTCTTGTACCTTAACATTTATTGGAAAATTTTGTGTAATGTAGTGTTTGGTCTGGAACCTCCTTTGTGTGCAATAAGGCAAGTGATTTTGCTTGACAAACCGCAATTACACGTAATCTATACTTTGCGTTTGCATGATGCAAGATTCTGTGGCGTCATCTAGTTACTAGTCGCTGTTCAGCATCGCAGTTCCTTTGAAGTGGTATGAAAATTCAAAAGTTATTTATTCAAACTAGACTGAGATTCAGCACCTTTCGAACGTCAAAATTACATAAGACAGTCCCCCAAAACGCCCACCCTTCACTATAGCTAGACGTTATGCATTTTGTTGTGGTTCCGTACCTCCAAAGGAAAAACGGAACCCTTATAGGATCACTCGTGTGTCTGGCTGCCTGACTGGATGTCTGTCTGTCCAATTTCCAACAGCCAATTTTCTCCGAATCTACTAGACCAATTTAGTTGCAATCTGGTACACATATGAATTTCTGTGACCCAAACACGGACGTGTAACATAAATAAATGAATTTTGAATATGGGGGTCACTTTTCGGGGGTAAATTGCAGGTAAATTGAAAACTGCACCGTGTGACGTATCAAATGAAAGGGCTTTTTGTGAGGATCTATATTTTTGTATAATTTTAAAATAAACACTTTTAGAGATATTTAAGAAAATTGACCATTTATTACCTTATCTCCGAAAGTACTGAGCCTACAATTTTGAAAAATATACAGAAAATAGTTCTATAAGTATATTACAGGAAAACATATAAGAAGTCTATGGTCTTAAAATAACATGGTGAGTCTCCCAATATTGTTCGCACAAACTTATATTTGCAGTTGGAATGAATGGGAGAACATGTTTTTCAACCGCAATGTTAAGTTTATCCTTGGGACAAGTTCATCTTAACTACGGAACCCTTCATTGTGCGTGGTCCGACACGCTCTTAACTAGTTTTTTTCCATTCCCTAAGCTCGAAAAACATGCTGATCAAAAGTTGACTTATTTGTCGCACAGTCTTATCTTACCATATCATTTTCCCCACATCAGCATCACATTATTAGATCAAAACAAACAGCGACAAAGTAAACAACATATCGATCTCGAAGTTACCTACTGCGAACCTTAAGTGTGGCATGTCAGTTACAGCTAATAGTACGGAGACGTTACGAACTTTGTGTTACAGCGGAGTTTGTTTGTGGTGTCCCTGGATGACTTGTTCACTGGTCACCCCAGTAGGGTGTGGTGCTTACACACACCCTTAGGCTAAGCGTATGCTGAGACGCAGATGACGCAGCGCAGGGCAGAGCAGTTTTTGTAATGCATGAACGTACTGAAAGCTGCGTACACTGCGGCGTAGGCACGTGGGACGCAGACATGTGTCTGTTCTGCTCTGCGTCTTGTTGTAGAGCCGGCACAGATTTCTGCGCGACGCGTGCAGGTCTTCACTTGTTTTTTGCGAGACGCAGGTAAAGCAGCACAGCCATCTATTGTTTGTAAAAGCTAGGACGCGAACGTGTCTGTGGAGCTGCGTCGCAGCATACGCTCGCGGTCTATGTTTGCCTCGCCTGCCCTACCCTGCAAAATCTGTACTGTGCTGTGCTGCCTCACCTGCGTCTCAGCATACGCTTAGCCTTACATACATTACTGAGCATTTCTTGACGGTCATACCATACCACCACCCACCACCACCACCACCATCCTACCATTCCACCATTCCATTCCTACCATTTACCTAGAGTCCACGCCACCACTGAAGTCCAGCGGAAATATGTGTAACTAATTTTTTTTTAATGCAATATTGTTCAATGACATAGACACTAGCGCCGCGTCTACCGGACTTGGGTGTTGGTACGGATTATAGGTACTACTACTCAATATTACTTTATACATACAAAAATACATAAAATCACGCCTTGATCTCTTGGGGCTAGGCAGAAACAACAGAACGCTACCTGCTACAATCCTTAATACTTCATTTGCTTCGTTTACTTTCATACGTTTGGTCATACACGCGCGCCGGTTGTAAGTACCACGCATCTGACCTTTCAGAAGATCATAATTATTACATTGTAATGGATGTTCCGTGTGGTGCCGGACGTAAAGAATAGTTCCATCCCATTTCTTCCCGTGGGTGTCGTAAAAGGTGACTAAGGGACTTACTAGAGAATGGGCAGCAGCGTTCTCTATGCATTTTAACACCATACTGCGATCGCCAACTCGCCTGCTAAGCGTGGCAATAATGGCAAACCACACTACCATTTGGGGGAGGCCTATGTCCAGCAGCGGACGTCTTTCGGCTGAAATGATGATGATGATGATTGGATGTTGTAATTGACAAAAGTAGTTTGTGCGTGAAGTGTCTAGCATTTTTTAAAGCATGTTTAACACTCTTTGATGAACGTAAAAAAGCAATCGCGCAATCCTCCCAGCTAAGTTATTTTTAACAGATTTTTTAACTTTTTGTTAATAAATATGTTGTTCTCCAAGTCAAAACAAAACCTTTATTTTACCGTGAAACTCTTACGTAATCAGTAGTAACAAAAACCCTTTTTACAACTTTTTCCCTTAACGCCTCAAACCTCGAAAATCCTGCGATACATCCGAGATAAATACAGTCAGTAAGGCTACATTTTAGTCATATAATAAACATAAATAACGACGGATGTTGTTACTCACAGCTTAATACATATTTTCCATCATCGTCTGGGATGCTTCCTAATGTGTTGAGTGGTGTCCCGCCCATAGACACGCCCCAAGTCGGGGCAATCACTGTACGGAATATACAGAGTTGTAAATATACCTCAAGGTTTTAACTTGTGAAATGCGACTAACGAAAGGTATTACTTACAAGGTAGATGTGAGTGGAAACGCAGAGGGGGACAAGGACTAAAAGGCTAGAAGGACATAATAATATCTATGTCACCTTCTTGGTGATGTTCTTCAGAAAGGTCAGATAATACTCGCAACTGGCGTGCGTTTATGACTAGATGACGTAAACGAAGTAAGAGGAGTATGTTTATTTATTTATTTAAGGATTATCAACGAGATAAATTACGATTATCTTTTATAAAATTAAAAACTTATATAATATCCCTTATCCTGTAATGCACACTCAATTACAGGTAACCACAACTTACACATTATCGAGTACACATGCTCTGAATACATAATTAATTAAATTAAATTAAGAATACATAAAAAAAAAGAATACAAGAAAAAGAAACAATATACATGCTATTATAAAAGTTTACACTAATACAATACAGTATAACCAAGTACTAACTTGATTATCAATAGTATGTGTGATTGATTTAATATAAAAAACTGTAGAATTAAAAAAGTTCAGAATAAAAAAAATGTTTTAAATTGAATTATAAATTAAATTAAAATAAATTTGAAAAGTATACATTATTTAATTAATGGAATGATAAGTCGTATGTTTTATCGTTATTCATATTGTTAATAAAAGTTGGGTGTTGAGGTATTCAGGGTCTATTACTTATTTTCTTAATTCTTAGTTACCACCGTAGTGCTTATTCGCCAAGGGATCTGGGCGGAAAGGGAAGTTCCCGTATAGCCTGATATATTCTTAGTGTTGGCAGATTATAACAAGTGCTGCCATTACATCATCCCGACTTCCAAAAACGTGGAGGTTAAATGTTTGTCGCGTATGTATGTTTTTTTTCACCGATTTCTCCGTCAATTGTGTACTTACCGATTTTGAAAATTATTTTTTGTGTGAAAGGGTATACTCCCAAATTGGTCCCATACAAATTTTATTAACTTTGCTTGGATAGTTTTTGAGTAAGCTTCAATAATACGTGTTTTTCTCACTTATGTAGATGATATGATGATAACTTCCTGAAACAGTTATTTACAGTGTCACACACATTCGAATACCACAATCTGCTAATTGTGGTATTCGAATGTGTGTGACACACACTCCAAAGTGAAAATAACTTTGAAGTCAGTTGTTTTTCTTTTCTTAAAAAGTTTTTTTTATATAACAAAGAAACTTAAAATGATACAATTTTACATGCAAAACTGAAATTTTTTCTATGTGTACAGTATTCTATGTTGTCCAAAACTCTTTTTAACAAAAACATAATAAAAGCAATACAATCTTACATGCAAAACTAAATTTGAAATCTATTATCATTTTCCTATTTGTAAAATATTCTATATGCTTTCCTCCCTCCTTTAAATTTATTTTATTATTGATAAATTAAATAAAAAATATTTTATTAAATATTTTTAATAAAATATTTCCCATTACCTGTTATATAACTTAACTTATTTTATATGTAAACTCGTTTTAAGTTTTACATTTATTTTATTTATTTTAAACTTACATGCTAATGCAATATTATTCTAACACAACTTATCTTCTTTGTAAACATGTTTCTTATGGTTTAAGTTTTACATTTATATTATTTATTTTAAACTTACATGCTAAGCTAATATTATTCTAACACAATTAGAACACATACCACTGAACTGCTCATTCAGTCGTTCGAGTTCCCAGCGAGTCACTGAGGTCGAATATGATATGATGTTCTTGTATAAGTACAACCATTACTGTCTATCACGTCATGTTACGTAAAATTATTATTCCTAACTATATTACCTTTAATCCGTTTATATATATGTAGATCTTTCTTAAATCAAATGTCTTGATCAATTTCAAAGTGGTTTTTTATTCTAGCTGTCCTATTATAGTTCTGTGGCGGCATCTACATCGCCACATGCGAACTACGCATCAAAGACCTGACGTCACACAACATCCTGACGTCACTCAAATCCTGCATCGCGCAATTAGAGTTTACCGCGCGGTGGACAAATATACAAGCTCCCGACTTCAACCTCCGGGCAGTTGCCCGCCAGACATGACACCCGTCTGGTCGGAGGATCCTCCCTTTTCTATGGTGGATGAGTGAACTTTACACCCTGTTCACCATGCCCCTAAAGTTCCTTTCATTTCTATTTCTACTTTTCGCAAACTCCGATTCTACATTATTATTTAATTTTGGTGTCAGATGTTGATGGGTTGCTGGCAATTTTGTTTTTAAATTTCTGTTCATTATCAATCGTGATGGTGAAAATTGCGTACCTGTTACCGGTGATGCTATATACTGTAAGAGAGCAATACTAAATTCTGTTTTATCTTCATAACATTTAGTAAGCATTTTCTTTGCTATTCGCAGTCCCCGCTCTGCCATACCATTCGATTGCCTTACCTTGGACTGGAATAACTGAATCCAAATCCAATTTTTTACACTGTTATAAGTCAAAGGGTAAATGATCCATTACTTCTTCCGAAGGTATGCCAAAACATGAAAATAAATGTTTTAATATCATCGCAATAGCAGACTTAATGGTTAAGTATTTTATCTCTAACCATTTTGACATTGTATTCATATATTACTAGATAACTTTTTCTTTTGAATTCCATAATATCTACCCCTAATTTAGAAAATGGTAATGCTGGTTCTTCCTGAGATAACAGTGGTTCTTTTACATTATAATTTTTGTAGGTTTTGACAAACTAAACAGTGAGCCGACTAGAATAACTGCCACTAGTGCTACCTGTCTTGACAATATTTTTACAAACTTAAGACCTTCTAACCATTTAATTATATATTCTGTGACTTCTGGCAATGCCCGTCGGCGTCCCTCGCGCGGGAAAATTTTCTTTTCTTTTAATGTTATATTTGTTATTTATTTCTTGGTTCTTAAACCGGCTGCGCCTGTATTGTTGTTCGTATTGTTAATAAAATATGGGTTTAAGGTATTCAGGGTTCATTACTTTTTTTTTTTTTTTTTTTTGTTACAACGCTAGTGCTTACCCGTCAAGGGATCTGGGCGGAAAGGGAAGTGCCCGAATGGCCAGGTATTTCTTAGTGTTGGCAGACTGTAACAAGTGTTGCTATTACATATGTAAGGATCTTTGCAGGTGGGGTTCTGTAGTTTCTACCTATCTCCATGAGAAAAAGGCTAGTTTATATTTTGTATGTATATTTTAACTTGCATATACAATGTACTTGCTAACAAGCACGCTTGCGCTTGCGCTTGTGCTTGCTTGCTTGTTGTGGTTGCTTGTTGCTTGCTTGTAACTTTGCTGTGCCCGACAGGGTCCATGTTGATACAATGTCTAACATACCAACTGTTTTATCTCACATTATGGAATGCAATAAAGTATTGAGTATTGAGTACTTGCACATGAAATTGCGCTCTTCTAAAAATTAAATAAATAAATAAAATGAAATAAATTGTTACCAAAAATAATTCAACGAATTGATATCGACGTTTTCGGTTGAAACAGTAATTAATTTCAGTGTCATTAAAATATCGTTCGGAGCTTTCAATGCAAGTAGGTAGAGTAATGTACTGACAGCGCAAAAACCTTTTACCATTAATTACTAGGTAATTATTAAACTATTGAGCTCTGACGGTTATTGAAAGGTGGTAATGAAAATATGTTACGGGTAGAGGGAGGTTGTAAAGGTTAATTACATGTTTTTGGGTGAATAGGCAACGGCTAAGAAAATTAGGCTCTGAATATATTTTGGTAAGAAACAGTGTGAATAGTCGATATTTTCTATATATTTATGAATGTAACGCTTAGGTTCAGTGGATAAATTAATAAAATAGCTTATATTTTAGTCAGTATTTCTTAAAATATAAGCCCTGTGATCGTAAAATTATTATGAGGTTAGTTTAAGAACAGAGAAATATTTATATTTTCATCTTATAGGGATATATTTCCATTTGTACAGACTCTAGTGGGTGGGCCTTTTATCACACTAATATTATAGAAAATATTTGTATTTTTGTTTGTAATGAATAAAATCAAAAACTACTAGACCGATTTAAAAAAACAGTTTCACCATTATAATGTTATATTATCACTGAGTAACATAGGCTATAATTTATAAAGGCATCAAATGGGTAAAGCCGCTGATGGAAGTTAGTAAATAATAATGAAAGAAAACCGCATTAATTACTTAGTAGAGACCACGAAGTAAAATACAATGTGAAATTTAATTCGTTTGCATCCTCTTAAGGAGTCATTGCACTCATCATTATGAACAACCATCACTATGGGGCCAACCCAGAAATCGCGAAAAAAAAATCCGCTGTTCCATACATTTATGTTCGCATAGCTCGTTATAATGTAGGGAACAGCAGATTTTTTTTTTCGCACAATGACCCCATATGAGTATGCAAACGAATTAAATTTCACATTGTATATACAGGTAGAAACTATATATCTATGCCAATAACAGAAACAAACACGCCTAAAATTAAATTGTCTCTTATGCAGCTCTATAAAAATCCATTGCAGACATAAGCTCCATCTGCAAGCCATCATCACGATAAGCTGTGGTTCAATTATTTAATATAGGGGCATCCTAATACCGGCTCGTAACAGGACAACAGCCAGACTGGGCGGTATTGGGAAAAATTACATCCGATTTCACAGACGAGGTTTAAAATTTCAACTTAAAACACCTATTGAAACTCCAGTTTGGTCACAGATTGCCGAAAATGGTACTGTATAAAGGATCTTTCAAGAAGTAACTGTAAATTGTTAGCTTTGTCCTACATCTTATTAGTTATTGTAAATTCCTACAAGGTCATCAAAATCAAAAGTCATTTATTCAAACTAGACTGAGAACCAGCACTTTTCGAACGTCAAAATAACATAAGACAGTACCCCAAAACGCCTGCCTTTCACCACTGCCTAGTGCTTTAACTGGGAAGAAGTGGCGTAACAAACTCCCCAGCAGCATAGCTGTCTGTTCAGTTAGAAAAACATCTCACACAAAACCACGTAAGTACCTGCAAGATGTGGAATGGGCTTAAATGGACAGCTTCAAATAACTTGAAGAGTGTCCTTAATAGGAGATTTTATTGGTCAACAACATTGGCTCCTAAGTGTAGGTATTGAATAGATTAGGCGAAAAAAGGACCAGTCTGGTTTTCAAAGGACCATTTCAAAGCTACGATTAGGAAAGAAAGGGGCATAGAAATACAAACAAGATATCAAAATACATCGACAGAATAATATAGTTAATTAAAATGTTAATTATAAAACACATTAGATTAATGCCAATCAAAACCTCGACATTTCTAACTTAATTCACAGTCAAATTACGTTCAAATACCAAAATTTGGCGCTGACTCCACATTTCTATATTAATATCATTCAAAAACCACAGCAAACGCAATAAAGCCATTATTCACAGCAGCCATGCAACAATTTCATGCGCTGAAAACCACTGGAAACAACAATTACACTTGCAAAAGCTCTACCGATACTGTTGCATTTAAATAACCAATTAATTGAGAGCTCTTTATTTTTCGCGTTTCCCCCTTATCCATCTTTGGTGTGGAGTTGTTAAAGGGGAGGGGGAGGTCAATTTAAATTGGCTCAGGTGGCTCAATTCCGTGTAGTGGGTAGCCAATTAAACAAACTGCGAAGTTGTAATGAGATCGGAGGAGAATTGAACAGTCAAAATGTAGCACTGTCGGCGTTATATTGTACGTAGTTAGATTATTTGCGAGAACTTAAAGTTTTTGGTAAACTATTTAGTTGCTTGATAGGTGTTTCGTTTGTGGGGACAGTTTAATGGCGTTTCTAGTGCTTTCTTTAGTTAAATTAACTCTATTCACTTTGGTTGATACTAGCTTTTGACCGCGGTTTTACCCGCGAGTATATCGTAAATCATAACCGGGAACCACGGGAATGTACTGCCGGGATTATATCTCTATGTGTTAATCTAGGTTATAAACTATCTGTGTGCCAAATTCTATGCAAATCCGTTCAGCCGTTTATGCGCCAATCTAGACAATCAGACAAATGGAAAAAAAACTAAAAACTATCTTTTCGACATCAGATACCAATCAATCTGCCTAGCCTTTTCCCAAGTATGTTGGGGTCGGTAACTGCTCAGTAACTGGGTAATACGATACCCTTTGGTAAGACTGGTGTAAGATTTTCGGGCTTCTGACGACTCTTAACAACTGTCAAAGGTCCACGAATGACAGCCGGGACCAATGGCTTAATGTGCTTTTCGAGTCACGGAGAAGTCTCGGTATGTAAAGATGGTTATCCACGAACCAACCCCAGCAGGCGTAGCTTAACCTGATGGATCGACTCATGCGGCTGTTATTACTTAGCCACGAGCTCCTCTCGTTATCAGAGACATCATCTCGTAGCAATTACTTTTTTCAAAAATATTCCCTACTGTTTTTATTTTATTATATGTATAGAGAGAGTTAGATTGCTTTAGCCCAGTAGGTGGCCATGTTGATTGCAGCATTGTTTTTACTTTGTGTTGTAAATAAAATTATATTAAAATTTAAAAAACCCGCGACACAAACATTTCCTCATTTCTCTTTCCTACTCCATCAGCAGACCCTTTTCATCATCTATCTATAACCTATTAATTGAGCCCAAACACGATATAATCACGAATATAATTGAAGTAACAGAATACCAAATTTCAAATTAAGCAATATAATACTTTAGAAAGTAATCATGTCATTTTGTATGTAATATTCAACAATGTCAATGTTAATATATGTAAAACTGGTATATTTTGATGATTTTACTGAATAATTATAATGTCAAGTTTTGTGGTTGTATCACAAGGTTTAGCAGAGCGAGCAGCTCAATCCCAACCTTTTTTTTATCTTCTAAATAATCAGAAATTTTATAGTACCCTTTTTTACAAAGTTTGTTTTAATACAAATTTTAAATCGTTTAATAGATAAGTTTCAAATATCAATGAGAAGTTTGTTGTAAAAGCGTATATTGACACATGAACGAGTTGTCTACTCTGTGGAGACGAGTGCGATGTACAGCAAGGTTGTGTTTATTCCTGGTATTTAATCTATGAGTACCGGACATTTTCTTAAAATTAGATATATTTTTGTGTACATACAATAGGTTTTCAAATATATATTGTGAGGCTACAGTCAGAATATTTACTTCTTTGAATTTTTCTCGAAGATAATCTCTCGGAATTAGGTTGTAAATGGCTAAAACAGCCCTTTTCTGTAGAACAAAGATAGAGTTAATGTCCGAGCAGGTTCCCCAGAGAAGAATCCCATATGACTAAAGAATATGAAAGTAACTAAAATAAACAATTCTGGCTGTATCGACGTCAGTTATCTGTCTATTTTTTTTAACAGCCTAGGCGGCTGATCTTAGCTTTCCAGACAAATTTTCTATTTGTGGGCCCCATTGTAATTTACCATTAATAGTGATTCCAAGAAAAACTGTCGAATCACAGGGTCTCTATTCCATTAACTTGAACATTGGTAGTTAATTGCCTGACATTTAGCGTTGAAAATTTAATGAGTTTAGTCTTTTTTTCATTCCGGAGAAGATTATTTAGTTTACATCAATGCACAACTTTAGAGAGGGCATCGTTAACTCGTTCAAAGTTGACTAACTGACGTTTGAGTTTATCTGTTTAATAATGTTTTTGAACACATCATGTTGTGTGAGTGCAGCATTACTTGTATTAAAAAAATTAAAATTATGAGTGATCTGCAAATCTAGCGGATGAATGGCGAACAATTAAACGAGAAAGGGGTAAGGAGTTCTTTTCATTGCTTGTTAATAAATGAAGTTAAAATGTTATCATCAAGTTTTATATTGTTCTGCCATTCTAGGTTTATTTATTTTGTTCACTCTAGTCACCAAGTTTAGTCGCTAATAGATACTGGTGCCGATTCTCTTGTCACAAATGCCTCTAAACTAAACTAAAAATCACTAAAATTTAGTTTATTCCTGTCAAACGACGATTTCCTATTCTGAAATAGACTAAAGTGACACAACTTAACTATATTTTAGTTTGACAGCGCTAAGATAGTACTGAGTTTTTAGTTTAGTGAAAATGGCAATTTTGCTATTCTGAATATGACGTTTTTCACCTAAAATTTTGGTTGTAAAAGACCAAATCAGACTAAACCTGACAAATTTTAATCGCGATTAAAATGGTGTGGTATAAAATAAGTTGTTATGAACTAAAATTCACACCAACATCTCGACTTCACGTGCAAAAACAGTACTGTATTTATTTTTTCTTTTGCTTATATCTCGAAAATGGTGCGTCCTATCGCAAAAATAATGAAAATTTCGACCCCCTTTATAAAACCCTTAAACACCTAACACTCAACACGTAGGTAATATTTTTTTCATATTTTCCATACAAAAAAATAAAAATTCCATATAAAGCACGTCGAGGCTACACCACATGCGCACCTCTGGCTCTAAAAAAAATCACCGGTTAGGGCAAACCACGGGTACCACGTGGATTCACGATTGTCAAATTCTATTTTAGTTGTGTCAAAATTATTTTTTAGTTTAGAGAATTTTATTTGCAGAATAGCTCTAAGATTCTCATAGCCAAAAGTAAGTAATTTTAGTCTTAGTTTAAGTTAGTTTAGTTCGGTGTACAAGAGAATCGGCACCAATATCCGCAGAAAGATAACCTTTAAACCTAAATGTTTTAATTCAAGTAATGATCATTATTATTTATTCATTTCAGGTATTTACCCATAGCAATATTACAATGCATTGTGGTTAAAATATTACATCATAAGAAATTAATTTAAAATTAAATTACATTATATTATTACATTAAAATTAAATTAAATTTAGATTACATTATTTCAGATATTAGTGTCTTAGCAGGTAGGTACATAGAGCGAAATATTTCAGACACTATTTGATAAGTACATGTACATAATCGAGTCAGGAAATATCCCTTGAGTCTCCTCAAGAGCCCGTGAAAATCAGTAACTCTGTTCTCAACGAACATGTCAGTCGCGCTACACCGCCAGGGCAACTTTAATATAGCTCTAAAGGCGTTATTATATTATAGGTACACGAAGAGTGTTATAAGCACTCTGCGTGTACCTGTACCAGAGTTGACTGGTGTAGGACGACTGACAGTAAGCCTTGAATAGCAAGCATAGAGCATAGTCTCCAACGAATTAGTAGGCCCAGTCCACACATTAAAAAGTAAAAGTTGATAACTTCATTTTACGTTCAAAATTAACATAATTATCAATGGCTCAGTAGAGAAAACTCAATTCAATGGAGCTTTAGCAGATAAGACTTAGTTTTCCCTCTAATTTCGTTCTGAGTTCAAAACTGACCCCATTTCATGGAACTCATTAGGTACAGGTAAAACGGCATTAGATGCTTAAAAGGCCTGAGCAAAGAAGAATTAGGCTTTAAATTACGTCTGTTTTTATTCATGTCGTGTGTTTCATTTCGAATTTTTGTTTTTGGGATAAGGCAGGATTTTTCCTGTTACCTGCCTACCTGACAAGCTTTTCGTTTTACCTAGTTAGTTCAATTAGATATTCTTTTTTTTTTTAGCAAACTTATTGTAACTGAGCAAAATAAAAGCTCGTACAGACCAGCGCGACGCGACGCCACGCCGCGACACGAACAATACAATTTCTAAGAAAACTTGACGGTATAACAATAACCGGTGTCGCGTCGCGCTGTCGCGTCGCGCTGGTCTGCACGAAGCTTAAAACAAAAATTAAAATCTAAAACTTATTGCCCTGCTCTCAATAGCTAATTCTTCTACATATAATAAATTTTAGAAGCATCCCAAAATTAAAACACAAATACGTGTCTTCTTAGTTTCAAAAATCTTCGTCAACTGAATGAACTGTACCGGGATAATCCTCCTTGAGTCTCCTTCCAAATGATCCTTTACGAAACAGACTGCAGCTATCCAATGTGCAGTGCTAGTACCAGGATCACAGAAAGTAGAAGGATATGCAAAAGAGTAATCCTACTCATGTATTTGTCGACATGGATTTGGATAATGATACCTACTTAGGTGTGGATAAAACTTTATTAATTTACTCAGTTATAATCTTAATTATAATATACAAGCTAACACTAATATATATATATAAACTAGGACAATCATAGGGCATCAAAAAATTCGTCCGCATCGCTGTCAACAGGAAAAGTGCCCAAAAAGCTGGCAGCATTGCCACGTTGTATGGCAATGCTGATTCTCTGGCCGAAGAATAGGCCAGCCTTCTGGTCACATGAAGAGTCGACCAACCGCTTTGCGTTGTCTTGAAAAACTAAGTGGGCACTCGGACCCCATGGCCCTAGTGTTTCAAACCGTTAGGTGTTGTTAAAAAAAAAAAAAAGGTGTTGTTATGAGAGTTTGGATACACACGAGCATGTTTTCTAGCATATACGAGTACTATTTGAATTTTGCGACAATCTATCTTTCACGAAACAGAGACTACAGCTATCCAAATGTACACTGGAAGTACCAGGATTATAGAAGGTACGAGGATTTGCACAGGAGGAATCTTCTTAATGTACTTTACAAGAACGATTTGGATCATTTCTACTTACTTAAGTGTTGTTATGAGAGTTTGGAAATACGTGATGGGGTTGGCATGCTTTTCTAAAATATACTGTTTGAATATTTGTGATGATGATTTTATTACGGTTAATAGTTTTAGACTTTAAACTTATAAGTAGACTTTAGAGTTGAAAACTTCGTCTAGAAGGGGCGCGGTGGCTCCGCGCTTATTAATTTGTATAATAAACTTTGAACAATGAACCTTATTGCCCTAAATGTATCTAACAAAAACCATGTTCTTAGTTTACGACGTTTTCAAAGGTGTGAAAAAAACCTTTAATTTTGGAAGTTAGTGTCGACTTCCTAAATTAAAGTTATATTTCACTTTGTAGTGTTTTTTTCGAAGTCGACACCCTCTTTCGAAATTAAAGTTATTTTTCATTTTGTAGTGTTTTTTTGGAAGTCGGTTGTTTAATTTTAAAGTTTTTTATTTAAACGGACACCTTTGAAAACTCCCTTAAGTAGGAACATGGTTTTTGTTAGATACATATAGGGCAATAAGGGTACGGCTTACAAGACATGAAAAATTTATAACTACATCTTTGGCTAGGTAGTACGTATTCTATGAATAAAATAAAAGGCGAAAAGAGGAAAACCGTCTATAAAGGTATTATCATCACCAGTCTAATATGTAGAATTATGATCATAACCATGACCGCTGCAATTAACGGTCAGTGGGTTATACATGTGCAATGGATGGCACTTAGTTGGCACTCCAACTTCAACTAACGCGGCTCTAAAGTCTCATTTGTATGAAAGTGAGTCCCATTTCTCCATTTCTATGGCATGAGAAGCAGGCGAGTGGGAAATTATCAAATAACTTCTCCCGCTCTGGGCGGAGCGGGAGGGCGTGTCAGACTTTTACTGACTAACACCCACCCGTGTTCCTTCCGTTGCCTGTGTGCCGGGGTCGCGATATCCCTTTCAGACAAACCCGCAACCCCGGCAGGCATTGGCCCTTCCGGACCCCGTCAGTTGGTGCTGACATCTCTTTGAGGCGCGCGTGGAACACAACGCGCCGTCAACCCGGGCATGGTCCTTGGCAGTGGAGACCGCTTATCGGTAAGCGTAGTGTGGGACGATTCCGAGCTAGATGAACTGACGAACTTAAAAAGGTAGCTGGGACAGAGTGGATGCGGAAGGCGGACGATAGGGTGTTGTGGTGCAGCCTGGAATAGGCCTATCTCCAGCAGTGGACTGAGATAGGACTGTTATTGAGTCCCATCTCTCAATCTCAATCAAGACTTATTAGACTATCGTACATTTTACACTTATTTACATGGATGCCGTTTCCATTATTTCCACACTCTGTGACATTTCTGTATTCTGGTACAGTTGTACTGTAACGCCTTTGAAGCAAGTTTGCTTTGCTTTAATGAAATACTATTTATCGTTCTGCTCAGTTAGCATAATATTAAAGATGGCGATGGCTTATCCTGAATACTCTCGACAGTACGGTTTAATTTTAAATAAATAATTTCTAGAGCGGAGTTGATCCTTCTCTGGATAAAATTTTAATCTTTCCTATAAAAAGAATTTGGCAGCCTAAAGTGCCAAAAGAAAACACGAATTCTTGGAAACTAATCAACATAAGTACAGATAAAAAATATTGCTCCAAACTTACGTACACCTTTGAACTTCTGTTATAACATAATAATTGGATTCCAATGAAAATAATGGTTATTATTTTTCCTTACTACGTTACGGTCAGTACCTACACTGAGTCGGTTCCAGTCTAACGAGATACAGCTGGATATCAGTATTTTTTAAATGCTGAAAGAGTGAGCCATGTCACTTCTCACCCTTGTAGTAGGTAGGTTCAACAATGCAGAGTCTAGTCCTTAAGACCGCAATTACCCAAACTTATCAGCTTTTTACAAGAAATTAATTTTAATCACCTAATAAAGTAATGAATTTTATAGAACCTGCTATAAAATAATTTTGAGAGTATTTTAGCCGTAGACCCAAAAAAATACCCAACCCATGAAAATAGCTTGCAGTTCAAGAAAATGTGTTGTTATATCTTGGTAGCTGTCAAAACAAAAGACTGCGATGTTAATGAATGTATAGTTCCAGACTAAGCTTAAGCCTTCCCGTCTTCTCCTGCGGAACTTGTAGGAAAGCGACATTTTGTATTTTCCGGTACAGAAGTATTATTTCGAAACAGCGGTAAACCCACCACGATTTATTATGAAAAATATTTAATAATGTAATAATAATTTACTTTATCAAATAACAATGTTAACATTAAAATATTATCATCGGTAGGTACACTTGACTTATGCTAGTTAACAAAATAGGTAGGTGTTGCAACCGTCACTCTTATTAACGTCAGTGGTACAAGCCCATACATACTTCAGTTTCACAAAAGAAATGAACACAAGTTCTGTTTGCAATTCTTTTGTGTTTTTCAAACTAATGTTAACAAGACCATATTTGCAGAATTCAGAAATTACAATTTTCAATTTATTTATTTGACATTTGGATTATTCGTATTTATTTGTGTGTGTGTGTGTGTGTGTTATGGTAAAAGTGAATATAAAAATATAAACAACCTTACACGAATCGGTAAACATATTTAAAAAGTCTTTTTGCCTCTGTCATCTTCAAACGAAACAGAAATAGAACGCATAAACGAACGAAAATTTAAATTCCTTTAGTGCTAAATGCATTTAGTGATTTATGGTGTAAGTGAGACAGAATCTTGAAAAACTGTTCATGTTTTTTAGGGTTCCGTAGTAAACAAGGAACCCTTATAGTTTCGCCATGTCCGTCTGTCTGCCTGCGGCTTAGCTCGGAGACAGTTAGTACTAGAAAGCTGTAATTTGGCATATGTATACATATTAATCACGCCGACAAAGTGGTAAAATAAAATCAAGAAAAATATTATAATTTAGTATTTGTTTAAGGCACCTCCCCTACACTTTTTTTTTTTTTTTTTTTTTGTGGATGGGAAATTATCAAATAACTTCTCCCGCTCTGGGTGGAGCGGGAGGGCGTGTCAGACTTTTACTGACTAAAACCCACCCGTGTTCCTTCCGTTGCCTGTGTGCCGAGGTCGCGATATCCCTTTCAGACAGACCCGCAACCCCGGCAGGCATTGGCCCTTCCGGACCCCGTCAGTTGGTGCTGACATCTCTTTGAGGCGCGCGTGGAACACAACGCGCCGTCGACCCGGGCCTGGTCCCTATCGGACGGCGAGCTACCCATTGCTCACCGTCCGCAAGCCCGCGCCTACGGTGGCCGGAAGTCGGCTCGCGACTCCCGACGCCCGGGGCGTCTCCTGCGGCGACTAGGGGCGCGAGGGGGCGCATTTTGCCTCTCCCTCGCGCGCTCCGCCTCCTCCTTCGCGAGCATTACTGCTTCGCAGAAGGAGGTGACGGCCTCCCATGCACTCTCGCTCCGGACCATGGCCTGAACCAGGGCCGGACGCGAGAGATCGCCGCCGCCGATCGCCTCCGTGAGGACACGGCGGTGCTCCGCCCAAGCTGGGCAGACCTCCACCGTATGCATCACCGTGTCCTCCGGGCGATCCACACAGTGGTGACACCCGGGCGTTTCCTCCCGCTTTATCCTGAACAGGAACCTCCCGAAACAACCATGCCCGGTGAGGACCTGCGTCAGGCGGAAGGTGAGGACGCCGTGGCGCCTCTCTAGCCACTCCTCAAAGAGGGGACTTATCGCCACAATTGTGGCGTGCCCAACCTTCCCTACATTTAAAGTGGTTTTTTTTTTTTCATCGAAATTTTTATTTAAGAGTCAAGTGTCCTCCCCCCCTGCCAGCTAAATGGTTGTACTTGGATTTGTGAAAAAATTCACAGCAGAAGTATATATAACGAAATTAAAAGGAAAACTATCACAGCTAAGTAGGCTTTATAGGTTAACGAGTAATAATCGACCAACTTAGATTTGCAGTTTGATAAACATGATCTTCCCATACATTCCGTATGAAATATGAAAATGTTTTTCAACTACAATGTTAAGTCTGTTCTTGGGATAAATTCATCCCAACTACGGGACCCTTCAAGGTGCGTGGTCCGACATGCACTTGCCCGGTTTTTATAATATAATGGTTATGATTTCTACGAGATTTGCAGCAAGGCCTTTCTTGGATCAAAGTACCAAATGGTTTTGTTTTGTAAGATTGTCAAAACAAACTGAAATATACACAATAAGTCGCCTGATTCTGCCCCAATATAACCAAAGGGAATTCAACCCAACTGCTGCTATATTATACGAAGGCTATTTGATCAGACCGTCCCGTTTGACAAATAAACGTAAAATTACTTATCGCGACCCAACAGATCTTCTGTCGGACTAATTAAACCCAAAACATTGCCCCTGTTACCCCAACAAGAGCAGCAGTATTCCAAATACTTCGAAGCTAGGAAACTTGAACATAAACTTGATTGTTTAATTTAATATTGTCTTATCTTCCAGAAAGGAAGCTAACTCAATGATTCGTGTCCTTTGAAAAATACAGTAATAAAAAGTAAATAGACATCGTAACATTAGATATCTGGCGATGAGATAATAATGATGAATCGATTTTGATTATGTGTTCGCTTATGAAAATTCGACATTCGCTCTTGAATAAGTATTATTAAGAAATCACAGGTCGATCTTTCATAAGCGTGTAAACAGTCCTCCATATCGAATTTTTGGGTCTGACATCGACGCGGGAGATATTATAGTGCACAAGTGTATGCGCGGACGCAGGTGCAGAGTGCACCTTTATATTATTTATTTTTTAGGGTGGGAAATTATCAAATAACTTCGGGCGGAGCGGGAGAGGGCTTGTCAGACTTTTACTGACTAAAACCCACCCGTGTTCTTTCCGTTGCCTGTGTGCCGGGGTCGCGATATTCCTTTCAGACAAACTCGCAACCCCGGCAGGGTGCAGAGTGCACCTGTGTCTCTCTTCCCTTACTCTCATAGTCCGATGGGACGGCAATCCGACACGACCGAAGAGATATCAGGCGCAGGATCAACGCATCAGCGTATAACATAGGACCAAATCGAATGCCACATGTAGTTCAAAAGAGGCCATATGTACTTACAAGAATGGATAAATATTTTTTTTAGCATGCCCGTATTTATATCGGTAGGTATTTGTATAATTGAAAATGAAGTAAAATTAATGATCCCACAATGACAGCGTTCAACATATTATTTTAATGATTATGCGGTACCATAAACCAGGGATAAAATTACAGTAATAATACTATAATATACATATCCGTAGTTCCTGTAATTATAATAATGTGATGAATTTAGTGGACTACCGACAGATTTCAATATTCAAATTATTTGTATTTAGTCCATGTGTAACTGACATTCCGATTGTCTTTATGTAATTTTATCTAGGTGAAATTAATCTTTCGTCTCAATAAAATTACTATTTGACAGTGCCACAATTGTATCAGGTTTTACGACCAGTTTTCTACAATCTTTTTTCACATTCAGGCGACTTCCATTCCCCATTCATTTCCTGTAATTCTGTGGCAGCATAACTAAATAACTCGTCAGCTATTTTCTTTTATTTTCCGCTCTAAATTATTTTCGTCACGATGCGTAAGTTATACGCCGTGGCAGCCAAATTTCTGCGACATAAAAAATTAATCATCCACCCAGCCTTATAAGTGCTGACTTAAGACAGAGAAATGATTAAAATTTCATTATCCAAAATGTAAGAGAAAGATTCTTTGAATAATTGAAGGGGTGACGCGCAGGTGGTGTCTTTGAAGAGGAAACAACTGGTATCACTTTGCTTATTATGGTCTCAAACTTTAAAAGGAGTCATAATTAAAAGTGTGAGTGTGTGTTTTAAAATAAAGATCTTTTCGACAAGAAAAAAATCGACCGAGCCTTACAGTAGTCGCATATCATGTGTAACATCTGACATCTCACCTTAGTAATAAGCAACATTAAATGGGCGGGGCCTCGTCAAGGTCGTTTCTGACGGCCAGCACTAGCACCGCATTCACTCATTGGTCAAATCAAATAGCGCGCGCTTCCCCGGCTTCCTGTGACACACTTTCGTGTCTTTTCACAAAATCACTTTCTCAGATTTTAGTAGTTAGATTTTGATTTCAGTAAAGTGAGAGGAAACACATCAAACATATTTAAGGAGCCTTTGAGATTTGTCACAACTTTGTCACCAATTAACTTTTTGCATCACGTATTATGGCACGGTCTTTGATTTGCTTAGATTGGTGAACCATATTTAAATATCAATGATGAATAAATTGATTTGGAGTCTTATTCCAGCCTGTCCTAATATTATGCTTCAAACTGATACAATGACTTTCAAAAGGTTAATGCCGCCATCAACTATGTACTAATTTAAATTTTAAGACTTGTTACTTTGGTTGTTACTTGAAAACTGGAAGACAAAACTATGTTTTTCAGAGAAAGAATGGGAAAAAATAACACGATAACAAGACAACTAATGGACATCATTATTTTGTAATTACGATACTGTAAATAACGATATTATAATGCAAAATAATCCAGCTTTTAGATCCAAATTAAATTTTGCAACAGTTTTTGTAGTTTCATTTAATTACAATAATTTGTTTTGCATCAGTATTCAGGCATAACAGAATAATTAATTCAATTTAACACAAATATTTACATCAACTTATTATAATACATTTTTGATTAAAATTTTAATATCAGACTTATTTGATAAAGCGTGAAAATGGTGTACTAGTTAGGCGTCAACATATACAGGGTGATTGGAAGATGGGTGCAAAGCTTTAAGGCGAAGATAGTACAGACAATTTAGAACCATTTAAGCCATGGTTGTCTTAAACGAAGTCTTACCAAATATTTTTAACCAAATTTTTAAGTTTTTTTTCGGAAATTCTCAAAATTTAATGTAAACTGCATAATAATGGCCAAATTGAATGATAAATGAATTCATTTTTTATTTAATTAATTAAAGTAATGTGTAAGCAATCAAGCAAAACATGTTTTAGGCTTCTGTGTCATTAGACTTTTTTTTTACAGACATTTATAGCTCAGAAAAAATAAAAAATTTATACAATACGTCTTTTAAACCTTATTAAAAAAAAAAAATTGGTAAGACTTCGTCTAAGACAACCATGGCTTAAATGGTTCTAAATTGTCTATACTATCTTCACCTTAAAGCTTTGCACCCATCTTCCAATCACCCTGTATAAACTCACGCCCTCTTGCTATAGGGGTAGGCAGAAACTACAGAACGCCACCTGCAACCATCCTTACATACTCCATTTGCTTCGTTTACGTTCATACATCTGGTCATATAACGCACGCTGGTTGCCAGTACTACGCACCTGACTTTTCTGAAGATCATAATTATTACATTGTAATGGATGTTCCGTGTGGTGCATCAAATATTGTATCCGTCTTCATTTCCCTCATTATCACCCCTACATTACAAGGATCACTTTCATACGTATTTTCTGTTCCTTTCTTGTTGTCTATTCATACTTCATAGAAATTATTTCTTGTATGTGTATCCATAAACTGCTAAATAAATAAAAAAAATGGTTGCCTGTAAAGTCGGTTTTACGGGCGAAGATTTTACGTGACAACGTCTTTTTATCGGCGGTGACTCATCGTAACAGACGTGACCCGCTCACGTCTGTTACGATGAGTCACCGCGCGTTACACTTTTTCATGAGTGACTCCGAGCCGCAACCAAATTTAAGACGTTGTCACGTCAAAAATACCACTACTAAAAGTAATAGAATCGTTTGTCCCACAAGCGAAGATTCCCAAAAACTCAAACGAGACAATATTACACATAAAATCGCTCCACAAATTCGGTCCCAAAAAGCCTTGTTTGTTCATATCATTGAAAAGCCTATCGAATCAGATATGGGCAGTCAGTTTGCTTCGCAAATACAAGTCCCGGATTTTTGAGGAAAAAAATTGTATAATTCGGTCTTTGAGACCACAGTCACGTAGGCCACGTTAATTCTCTCGGTATCGCCGCACTGATAAGAGGGAAATTGTTCCTTATTTTTTAACAACAAAGGGTTGTAAATCTGTTGCTTGAAAAGAGGATTGAGTGGAGATTTTTGAAGTATGTGTGTTGTTATTTTGAGGGGAATAATTTCTATTGTTTGTGTTGTTTGTAACTACATAATTCATGCGTGTGGGTACGCAATAGCATTTATAGGCAATTTTGCTTGACTTGCATCGGGGGAATGTTATTATCTCTTTCCATCAGTTTGGTTCTTTCACAATTAATCCTTAAAGACATAGTAAGATAAACATGGCATTTTAGTCTTTACATAGTTCATTTAGTCATTAAAGACATTAGTCCTAGTTCATATTATATCTACCTACTTACCTAAGGACTAACTAATTCTTTATTTCAAGACTCGTTCCGCTTATTCCTTTAAAATATTCCTTTTACCTTAGACATGTCTAAAGATCATAGATTAAAAAGAAGATTTAATTAACTGAATCCATTTAGATTCTTATCGTTTTCATACCAATTTGCGAAAGTAAACGCTCTTTCAAAGTAAAAGTTGACCTGAGACGATCTTAATAGAAATATTCACCTGACTTCCCGAAGTTTTTGTGAGTCTGATGTTTTATATACTTCATGGATACGAAAAAAATATATTACACTGGATAAATTTCTTATAATAAATTAACTAACAAACTATTCAAATTAAAATATAATGTCCTAACCTAATTAAAACTATTAACAAACTATAATATGGCGTCGAAAAATTCCTCTGCATCGCTGTCGACTGGTAATGTACCCAAGAGACTGGCTGCATTGCCACGTTGTAATGCTTAGCCTCTGGCCAAGGTAAAAGCCAGCACTTGGGTCACGGGAAGTGTCAATCAGCTATTTGAAGATTTCGTTTGTGACATAGCACTGACATGCTTTAATATTTTTTCGTAGTTATTCGTGTTTGTCTGTGTTACCATGTTGTTCTTCTAAACTGTGAAACAGATTTTGATAAGGGTTTCACCACCATTTACAGAATTTATTCCGGAAGGTAGATACATTTATACAATACTAGCGGCCTTGTGTGATCTTTTGGATCGGACAGGTTTTTTGTACATCTATACATAATATAAATTGAATAATAACGTGGCTAAGTAATAACTGCCGCACGGGTCGATCCATCAGGCTAAGCTACGCTTGCCGGGGTTGGTCTGTGGATGGGTGACCATCTTTACATACCGAGACTACTCCGTGCCTCGGAAAGCACGTTAAGCTGTTGGTCCCGGCTATCATTCGTGGATCTTTGACAGTCGTAACGGGACGTCAGAAGCCTGAAAGTCTGACAACCAGTCTTACCGAGGGGTATTGTATTACCCAGTTACTGGGTTGTGGAGGTCAGATAGGCAGTCGCTCCATGTAAAATAGTGGTATCCAGCTGCATCCGTTTAGACTGGAAGCCGACCCCAACATAGTTGGGAAAAGGCTAGGCAGATTGATTAACATATTGTAAATTAAAGTCGCTTTTCGTGTTTGTTTGTATGTCCGCGTTGTTCATCTAAACCACGCAACAAATTTTGAGGAGATTTTCACCATCGTTTAGAGAATTTATTCCGGAATCTCGATGTTTTGTCAAGTCATATAAGCCGTGCAAAGCAGGGGCGGGTTACTAGTATTAAACCGTTATATTAACATAAGCATCGTATGCGCTCCCATACGATGCTTAGTCGGCGACTGCACCTACACAGGTTTTAAAAAAAACCGGCCAAATGCGTGTCGGACCACGCACAATGAAGGTTTCCGTAGTTGGGATAAATTGATCCCAAGAACAAACTTAACATTGCAGTTGAAAAACAAGTTCTACCATACGGAATGTATGGGAGATCGGGTTTTTCAAACTGCAAATTTAAGTTTGTTGATTATTACTCGTTAACCTGTACAGTTTACTTAGCTCTGATAGTTTTCCTTTTAATTTCGTTATATATTATACTACTGCTGTGATTTTTTTTACAAATCCAAGTAAAACCATTTAGCTGGCAGGGGAGGCGGGCACTTGACTCTAACAAAAAAATTCAGTTAAAAGCTTAATATTTCGCCAACGGATCCCTGAATCCAAAAACGATTTACGAAAACTCGCAATACTTTTGAACGACCTATCTAACGATACCCCACAACACGGGGTAGATGAGGAAAAAAAAACATCCCATTTTACTAGTAAGGGACGTACCCTCAAAAAAATATATTATTTTACCACTTTGTCGGCATGATTAATATGTATACAAATGCCAAATTACAGCTTTCTAGTACTAACCATCTCTGAGATAAGCCGCGGACAGACAGACACACAGACAGGCGGACATGGCAAAACTATAAGGGTTCCTTGTTCACTACGGAACCCTAAAAAGAAACACTTTTTTCGAATTTTACCTGTTTCATAAATTCCAGCTAGATTGTAAAATTTGGAAAACTATATGAAAAACACAAAAATATCGCTCATGCAGTACCGTACGCGTGATAGAAGTCTTAAAAAATAAAGATTATGAGAGACTTAGTGAGAGAGATAGAGAGAGGTATATCTTTCTTCTCTCTCGTGTAACGAAATGTGCCTAAACGAGACACGTTCTTGAAATGTCTCGTCATTTCTCGTCCAAGCATCGAATCGCCGCCTAAAATGTTTTATAAAAAAAATCATTGTTCGAAAATCAAACCCGCAACTTGCGTCGCCGAATCCAACGAGTGCTGTGTCGTTGAATTCGATCGAATCATCGACCATGATTCGTTTCTAAAATAAAGAAAATACGTTTATATAAATATGTACAACGGAATGTGTATGTGTGTCTTGCTGTCGCTGAAAACTAGCGTTGGGGCTCTGTCTCGCATAGGGTCGCAGAATTATACTGAGCGATGGCCGTTTTGCGTGGATGTGACGCATATTTTCCCCCAAATTGTTTATTTTTGTGTTTTGTTCTTTCTTTGCGTCATGTGTACCGCAAATAAACGTATTTTCTTTTTTTTTTTTCTTTTACAATATATAAAACTCCCAACCACTTGAACAAGCGACCGCCCCGCTTCCCCCGAACTATAAACAAACAAGTGTATAATAATAAATATTGATAAAGCATAAAGCATGTTTATATTATTCCATAACGATATTATTGACATGAAAAAAATATTTGCAGACAATTAAATTTTATTCTCCGGCGCAATTTATTTACAGACAGCAAATATTTTAATGTATCGTAAATGTACGTAGTCGGTAATTAAAATGTTATTATACTGGAAAGCAACCTCCACTTCGTAATAATATCATTCGCTTACAGAGCGTGGTAATTAGCTATATTAATTCTCAGTATAAGCTTTTTCTTTGTGTATATGTAAATGGTACACCACTGACTACCTGCAGTATTTGTCTCTCCTTCTTTCTCCCTTTGAATCCACCCAAAGGTTGTCTTTAAAAGATCTATTTTAATATAAAACCGGACATGTAAAATTCCAAGATTTATATCCGTAATTTATATGGTGTACTTTATATAGGGTATTCTATTCACTTATATTACTATTACTTTCACTTTTAGTTTGTTTGTATTTTGTGTTTCACGAATTCAGTCCAAATAAACGTTTTCTTTCTTTATTTATTCTATGTGTAGGGGATTGATGCCCATATTATTAACAGTGCAGAAGTTCAACTGAACAATGAATTCGATAGGAGTCTATTTCTTAGTCGCCGCAGGAGACGCCCCGGGCGTCGGTAGTCGCAAGCCGATTTCCGGCCACCGTAGGCGCGGGCTTGCGGACGGTGAGCGATGGGTAGCTCGTCGTCCGATAAGAACTAGGCCAGGCTCGACGGCGCATTGTGTTCCACGCGCGTCTCAAAGAAATGTCAGCACCAACTGACGGGGTCCGTTAGGGCCAATGCCTGCCGGGAATGCGAGTTTGTCCGAAAGGGATATCGTGGCCCTGGCACACAGGCAACGGAAGGAACACGGGTGGGTTTTAGTCAGTAAAAGGCTGACACGCCCTCCCGCTCTCCCCAGAGCGGGAGAAGTTATATGATAATTTCACAGCCCCAAAAAGGAAAAAAGGGGGTCTATTTATGTTTTTGTCTCCCATTAAGTATTGTATAAAGTATATGCTTTGCAATACACGGTCAAATTCTACGAAACAGCAGTTTTTTTTTTTCATACCTATTTCAGCATTGCATTGGTCCCATAGCAGAGCATAGTAGGTACAGAAGGCGCACTCCGCATTTTAGATATGATGCTACAAGTACGCGACGGGGTCGTCTTGTCGGGCTAATTCAGTGAGCGTAACGTAGTTATAAGATATAAGAGTTACGAGATAGAAAGAGAAGCAACTTCTATATGAATATAACCGTAGGTAATTAGCGCTGCGCGACCTGAATTGCACTTTAATGTGTCGTTGCAAGGGTCGTTTTTCGCAATTTGAATAAATCAAATAATTTTTCGGAGTGAACCATCTGTATTAATCTCGCCCGATAGTGAATGTATTTCATATTCATGAGTAGGTTACCTACAATGACCTGAAAAAGTTTGAAAAGTATTTTGTTTGGATCTTATATTTATGTTTAAAAATTTACTGTCTCGACGGTTTAGTGGTCGTGTGACACACAACGTGACGTCACACAAAATACTGACGTCACACAAATTCTGCATCGTGCAATTACAGTTTACCGCGGGAACGACATTTATAAGACTATCCGACAGCAACCGTTGGTCACTTACCCGCCAGACACGACACCCCGACCAGACGTCGGAGGATCCTCCCTTTTCTAATGAGGATGAGTGAACTTTACACCCGGTTCCTCATACCTCTAAAGTCGCAAACACCATTGGGACAAAATCCCGCAAATTGTGGAACGATCAGTGTGATCTTGTTTCTTCTATGTATAATAATTATGTATGAATGATTCTGGCATGCAGTGAGACATTTAAGTTACATTCCTTTCTTTTGTGGTCCTTCTATCTCAATCACACTTCCTTTCGAATAAAAATACTTCTAAGGGTAGACCGGTTTTAAATACTTTGGGACTTCTGACTATTCACTGCCTCGGAAACCACGAACTGTGCCTCGGATAGTAAAAATGCGTTTTCCGATGCACTATTTTCAATGTGTAAATAACGGCTTCATCCCTTGAATGACCGCGGCAAACACAGCTTAACCTAACACATTGATCAACTCGCACAGTTTTAGCTCAAGCCTTCACTCGTCGAATGAAAAATGGAAATACTAAAAACATTTATGTAGTAGAATGTTTCTGAATAAATAAAACATGTATTGCAGTCGGTGTATCCCACTGACATGTAGCGAAGAGATTTATAGCAGCAAGTGTACAAAGACCAACAAATTGTCGATTTCAAACCACTTTTGCAATGATTTTTATATGAATCTACGTATTGTCTATGTATTTCAAGTGGGGTGCGTTGAGAGTAAAATGATTAGAATTGGTTGTATTTTGATTGTTTGAAGGTAAGAAAACCAGACGTTTTTCATGATGCGCCTAATGCAAAAAGATCACCAGCCTTCTTCTCGCCAATTCCTGAAGAAATCATCTAAGTTGCCCTTCCATTTTTAAGGACTGTTCAAAGCCACAACACACTCTGCATTCGGCGCTTGCTGTGGCAACACGTCTTGTCCGGGTTCGCAACACAACAAGTCAATCGTCATCCTGTGGATGTCTCGTTGACAGGTGAAACACATGTCGATTTCTTACAGGGTTCGTTATGACACTTTAAAAACAGTAAAACGGATTAGGTTACTAAATAATACGCCGTCTATTGTATTTTATCATGGATTACCGCAAAGTCACGTCTGAGTCAATTAACTACCTTCATACAAGTTAGTTGGCACAATCGTTGCGAGCGATTTCGTACCGCATCCCGCGCAGTATTCGCCCCAGTTTGACCAGAGCTTTAATCTCATCCTCCCATCATGTTTATACTGGCCCGCAGTTCCATATTTCCCTTTTATAATAAATAAAATTGAAATGATTTTTTCTGATAAATAAGAACCATTAGGATTCAATTTTCCCCAGTGGATGGGACGTCTTCCCAATAAGTTAATTAATTCTGATATTTCAGTAGTATTTCATAGTCGGCTGCAGTAATAGTTCTGAGCCGGTGGAAGCAGCTTAGGTTTTTTCAATCAAGTAATGTAACGGTAAATGGAACTTGTGGTTCTGGTCCTCGGAATATTATTGGAACTTTGTTTTTTTCTTGTTCGTTACTACTCTAATTATCCCTTTTACACGTTGGTCCGTTTCTCTTATTAGTACGTATCTCATATTGGTTCATATGTCCTTTGTCGCATGTATTCGTTCAATGACATGAAGATCAAATCAATAACTTATGGTAAGTACCTAAACGAAAGGCACGTGTGCATTTTGTTCAACTTTCATCATTATTAAGGCCCCATAGCATCACAAGTTCGAAAAAAAATCTCAACAAAGTAAATAACGCAGTGAATGTTGTTGACCTGTCAAAATGAAACAGATTAGTCGTAATCGTTTACGAAAATGTGTTAGGTACGTAATTAGATAGCTGGTCTATATCTCTTACACCGCGTATATTCGTTCAATGAATGGACACCAAATCAATTACTTATTGGACGTACCTAAACGACAGGATTTATACAAAATGGTTTTCATACAAAAAAGAATTTTCAAAATCAGTCCACAATTGACGGAGAAACCGGATGACATACAAAAAAAACGTATTTACGCAACGAACATATAACCTCCTCCTTTTTGGAAGTCGGTTAAAAATAATAAAAAGAGAATTTCATCGTTAATACTATACAATGTTAAATTGGCCATGTGGCCGCCCCTATTTTTCTGAACATTCATGAAAAAGTATAGAAAATTAACTTTAAAAGGGAGAGTCTATCTTTAATATTTTCCACGTTATTCAATTTTTTATTGTTTGAGTAGCGTTTACCATATGCATGTAATGTGTGTGTATATGTTAATACCTCGGTTTGGATTCTGCTTATTATTTCTAAAAGCTTATGAGTAATTTTATCGGATTAACTAATATTTTTTATGAAAAAAAACGGAAGACATTTAACACAAAAAAAAAACAGTATTTATTTCAAAAACACAAGTGTAAGTCCATAAAATCATGGGATTAAAAAAAAATATGTGCGAATGAAATAAATAGAAAATAAATTAAAGATAAAATTAGATAATTTTTCATGAATATTCAGAAAGATACGGGGTCACATGCGCATAGGCAGCATTGTATTATGTATAAAAATTCCAAATCAAATATTGTATAATTGCATAGCACTTGTGTGATGTCTATGTACCTACTTTAAAGCTACCATGTACTGGGGACGTCTTTCATTGATTTGAATGTGCCCTGGCAGCTGAGAGTATGTCATGCTCACTCACATGTTTTGCTGATGGTGACGAGTGTGTTGGATCATTTAGCTCCCTTCAAAATGGCTGATAAGTGGTAATCCATGGGTCAGGTTCGTGAACGGGCGCCATCAGTAGGGACTGGTCATCTCTTGGTTGCTTGGCTTATTTTTATTTTATTTTATTTTTGAATAGTTTTTTTGTCTTTTTATTACGGACGCTTTTAACGTTCTGCATCGTTCTCACATGTATAATTTCAAAAAGAATGTAACCAATATTTTGTAACCATAATTTGATTTAAAAGAGTGTCCGTGGAGTTTCTTGCCCTGTCTTGTCCATAGGTACGTACTACGCTTTGGAATGGGCCACTAGCTTCATCTTTCTGACTGACCGATCCCTTGATAATTCAAAAGTGCCTGTAATTTGTTTATTTAAAAATAAATGGTTTGAGTTTGAGTTTGAAATAATTAGGTACCTTTTTTTTTTTTTTTTTTTTTTGAGGATGGGAAATTATCAAATAACTTCTCCCGCTCTGGGCGGAGCGGGAGGGCGTGTCAGACTTTTACTGACTAAAACCCACCCGTGTTCCTTCCGTTGCCTGTGTGCCGAGGTCGCGATATCCCTTTCAGACAAACCCGCAACCCCGGCAGGCATTGGCCCTTCCGGACCCCGTCAGTTGGTGCTGACATCTCTTTGAGGCGCGCGTGGAACACAACGCGCCGTCGACCCGGGCCTGGTCCCTATCGGACGGCGAGCTACCCATTGCTCACCGTCCGCAAGCCCGCGTCTACGGTGGCCGGAAGTCGGCTCGCGACTCCCGACGCCCGGGGCGTCTCCTGCGGCGACTAGGGGCGCGAGTGGGCGCATTTTGCCTCTCCCTCGCGCGCTCCGCCTCCTCCTTCGCGAGCATTACTGCTTCGCAGAAGGAGGTGACGGCCTCCCATGCACTCTCGCTCCGGACCATGGCCTGAACCAGGGCCGGACGCGAGAGATCGCCGCCGCCGATCGCCTCCGTGAGGACACGGCGGTGCTCCGCCCAAGCTGGGCAGACCTCCACCGTATGCTCCACCGTGTCCTCCGGGCGATCCACACAGTGGTGACACCCGGGCGTTTCCTCCCGCTTTATCCTGAACAGGAACCTCCCGAAACAACCATGTCCGGTGAGGACCTGCGTCAGGCGGAAGGTGAGGACGCCGTGGCGCCTCTCTAGCCACTCCTCAAAGAGGGGACTTATCGCCACAATTGTGGCGTGCCCAGCGCTGGGTTGCGACAATCGCACTCTCCATGCCGCCATGAGATCCCGCCGGAGCTCTGTCCGCTGTGCCGCGATTTCTCGCGGCAGCGGAGTTACGCCCCGGCGTTTCGCCTCCTCGCGCAACTCCCATATGTGCGCGAGGACTTTTGCCTCCAGATCCCATGGCAGTAGTCCGGCAAGGAGGCTCGCCGCCTCACGAAATAATTAGGTACCTACGTTCCTTTTTTTTTACACAGAAACTTAAGAACGAAGCTTACCATTTAGATTCCAAAATTAAAAACAACCTAGTGCACAACAAAAAAAAATAATGATAAAAATATAGAAAATTGGTTGACCATATTAAAAAGTTGCGATATAACTGTTAGTACATTTTTGACGAAAATTACCTTATATCAGCTAGTCGAAAGCACCATTAAACTATGATTTCTAAAACATTGTTTCAATCGCGAATCATAGATTGATCAGCATGCGAACTAATACTGACTAAGCGTAAGAAAACTTGAATTTCACGGGCTAGTTCTGTTTAAAAAAACGTCATTACATGATTTGGAATTTTTATACACAATATATTATTAACGATGAAATTCTCATTTTGTTATTTTCCCCAATAATTGGCGTTTTCGAGAATTAGTTATTCATAAAATTGGCCGTTTTGTGAATTAGTCGTTTATAGAATTAGGCATTTTAAGAATTAGCCTTAGTGAGAATTAGTCCATTTAAGACTTAGTGCAAATTTTACCATTGAAATTGAAGACGATCAGCACATCTAAACAGAGTTCAAGAGCTGTCAGTGTCAATATTCCAAAGAAAATAATTACACTGACACCTCTTAAACGTGATTTATGTGTTGATAGCGTTCAGTTTCATTTGTGAAATTCGCCCTAAAATGCCATTTTGAGAATTGGGCAATCTGCGCCTAAATCAACGACAGGCAAGTGGTTCGTTTTGTTCAACATTCGTTCAGTGGTATTATCTAACATTTTCATTTTACTGATGTACAAATTCTAACCACTAAAGATTGGCAAATATCTTTATATACCATTTTGACGTTTGCGCAATGTAAATGTCAGAAATATATACCAGGCAAATTACGTTATATATGTAAGAGCTCAGCCCGACTTAGTGCTTGGAAACCGCCCAGGATTTAATTACAAGGTAAAATATTAGGAACGAAATAACTTCAACTTCTAGATTAATTTCCTCTGTGCTACAAAATGGCGGCAATCCTCGTGTAACTGTCGCTATTCCTGCTAATTGTCCTGGTTTTAATATTGGTTTAGACAGATTTTGATGAAGTAATCAGGAAGGCTGTTTGTCTTTTGTATAATATTGAGTTTGATTAATGACTATTGAGGGTTCATACCGTGTCTGGAGGAATAGAAGTACTACATAACATCACGCCTTGCTTCCCCAAAGGGAGAGGTAGAGGTGTACCTATAGTACACCCACACTTCGCCAGTTATGTTTTAGTCTCATCTAATCAGGGGCGAGACTATTGCCATCAACCGGTCACGAATGCTACTGAGAAATTCCGGTTGGAAAAACCCAATAACACTTTGCATGAATTGGTAATCGAACCCAGGAACTCATGCTCAGCAGTAGCGCTACCACAAGACCAACGAAGCAGGGAATATAAGTTATAGAAGTAAAATCAGTTGATATGCCGTAATGTTAACCAGAAAATGTTCTAAGGAATTATTTCTCTAAAGTGTGCCGTAACCCAGTCAATAGCAACATCAAACATCGCAAACGCGCATGTTTACGATTTTTATGTATCGTCGCTTAAGTTAGACACCGCGGAAGCCAAATTTGTATCAGTGTTGTACAGAAATGGAAAGGTTTTTTTCTCTCCTGTAAAGAAAGAAAGAAAGAAAGAAAGAATAATGTTTATTTGGACACAGTTCGTGAAACACAAAAAACAAAAAAAAATATAAAAAGTGAAAATAATATTTTAACAATAATAGTGTGTGCCTCTCGGCTGCGCCAAAAAGGAAAGTAAAGTAAAGTAAAAAAAAAAAGGTGGTAAAGGAAGGGAAAGGGGAAGGGTGAAGGGTGGTAGGTGTAAAGTTGCGTATTTTGACATCCGCGGTGTAATAACTTAAATATGAATAGTTTAAAAACACTAAAAAACACGCTTTTACGTGCACCTATAGGCGTATTCAGACCTTGAAACCTAATCGTGGTCAAAGTTCATTACAAGACCTTTCTAACAAGTCCAAACACGGCTATGATACGATATTTCATCATGGAATGCTAGTGCCTATCTTCCGGCTTCATCATCAGACCTTGAACCTAATCATGGTCAACGTTCATTACAAGACCTTTCTAACAAGTCCAAACACGGATATGATACGATCATCCATCATAAAGTTCCAGTTCATATCTTCCGGATCCATCATCAGATCAGCTCGACAGTACCATGTTATTGTATTGTCATCAAAATCACATACAACTGCCAATTTTCATAACGCTACGATCTTTAGAAGATGGTTAAATTAGTTTTCTTAGATTTGATTACATAGTTACATACATACAGGTCGACCTAATAAAAGCATGTTAAAAATGAAGCGGTTTTTTTTCTCTCTTGAAAACTTTTGTATGTTAACATCCGCGGTGTTAGAAATTAAGCGACGAGATTTTGTTGGGTTAGGTTATAAATTCTGGCACTTCTTTGAGTATTTTTTTTAAAAATATATCTTAAGGACGCGTTAAATACCTAACAAAAAATAAAAAAATCATAGTTACATGCGTGTTCGTGACGTTTGCCCTTTTTGTATAGTGCTGTTTGAGTCAAACACTACTCTTTTTGTTGTAAATATAAAATGCTCTATGTGGCGGCATCTACATCGCCACATGCGAACTACGCATTAAAGACCTGACGTTACTCAACATCCTGACGTCACAGAAATCCTGCATCACGCAATTAGAGTTTACCGCGCGCTGGACATATATAATATATAAGCTCCCGACTTCAACTTCTGGGCAGTTGCTCGCCAGACACGACACACATCTGGTCGGAAGATCCTCCCTTTTCTATGGTGGATGAGTGAACTTTACACCCTGTTCCTCTGTCCTCTTTATTGTAATTTTATTTGTGGTGATATACAAAATTAAGGTTTATAACTAAGCAAATTTTTTTTAAATTAAAACCGTAAAAAAAAAGAATGAAGTGCCTCCATTAATGGCCGCGGGTTGTACTTATAATTATTTTCAAGAAAACCCGCAAACCGATATTACTCAAGGAAAATACTGTCTATTCCCAGAAAGGTCAACCCAGCAACCATACAAAAGAAAAGTAATTAATTTGCTCTGCATTTATACGTCATTCACTTTCCTACAAATAAAAATGGTATTAAAATCCAATTGTTAAACGTACGTAGTCACCATAATAAGACCTTCAAGTCCCGATTTACGAATAATAAAATCCCCACGAATCGTTTTTCGACAAATCCCCTATTCAATCTGAAATTATTCGCAATAGAAATTTGAATTGGAGCATTCAGTACATTTGGATGTCGTAATCACATCGCCCTAAGATTCAATTTACCCAATTTTGTACAGGACACGATTGGGCGAATTTCATGATTATTTTATAAGAGACACAATGAAATTTTTGGAAGACCTAGATTAGATGATAATACAAAGAAAATACACGAGAGTTTTGAATTGACAGTGTACAATGTCGATACCGTCTTTGTTTAGATTGCCTACTTAATTTTCTTTAATAGTTTCTTTATACACACGACGAGTTAGTCACTGAAGCCGATTCGAAAACCTTTTAATACTTATAGGTGCTGCTTCATTTTATTTCCTCACTTTTGCAACCCCCAACTTAACAAGCATATAAAAAAGCCACTAATGAAATTACAAAATTCGTAAACCACTCAAAAATATTTAGAGAGCCTCACCTTTACAAAATTTCGTACCCATTTTATCAATATAAACACGGAATGATATCGAATATCAGTCTGTTTCAATTTTACCATCAATTTTGAGAAACCATCTAATGGAGCCGAGCTCTGGGTCCAAAGTACCGCACTCGTGAATGATGAATTGGCATTTCTGTTTGAAACGAAGTGAAAATAACAAAGTATTGATTTGTTATGTAAGACGGTTTTACAGATTGCTGATAATTAGTACGTGCGGGGGTTTTTATGAAGGGAGTATTATGCTATGATTGAAATTATCCTGTCGTGTCGGCACGAAGTATTTATGTTTATGTAATGGTGGTATAGTTCATAGAATAAGCAAGCTGAAGTGGCAATGGGCCGGCCATATTAGACGTAGAACCGATGACCGTTGGGGTACACGTCGTGTTCTTGAGTAGAGACTGCGAAGCGGCAAACGTAAGGTAGGACGCCCTCAGACTAGGTGGAGGGACGATCGTCGCAGGGTGCCAGCACCTGGAATCCTGGATGAGAGTTCCTGAGAGATGAAGGTTGATCGCTCAGCGCGATCAACCTTCATCTGCGTGCAATTGCAGAGACTTATGTCAAACAGTAGGCTGCTGTAGGCTGGTGATGAAGATTATGGTCAAAATATTAGTAAAGGAGGTTTTGCAGCGAGATTGATTGCCTAACTGTAGGTACGGCGAACGTAAAGTCAAAGTCAAACACTTTATTTCAATTAAGCACATAAGAGGCACTTTTGAACGTCAATTTTACACAAAATAGAATTGATTCTAGTCGCCCCTTCCAAAAGATAGTTCTCGTATAGAGAAGAATGGGCAAGAAACTCAACCGTTACTCTTTTAAAATGTTTTTACAATATTTTGTAGTCATTAATTACATAATTATATGTGAAGACGATGCATCTAAAATAAGATTACCTACTATACCACGATATGTAAAAATAATAAAAAATTTAACAATGACAGATAAATGAATTATGTGATAGATACATCGTGGTCACATACTTACAAACATTGCAAAATTATACGATATTCCTAACATTTTAACAAGTATCTAATACTTATTTTAAAAAGTAACAGCCTGCTTAAATAATATCACCCAAGGAGACTTCATCATGCAATTTGAAAATACACTTTTAATTTATTGGATTTTAAGTCTGAGTCGAGAGCTGGGCTTCTGAGTGTTTAGATAGTTGATTGGGTTGATACTGTATGTATACGCAAATATTTTAGGCCTGTGTTTTACATAATACTGTTTTGCTAATGTTTAGCTTATAGACCCACCTTGAGCAAGCGTAGTGATCAATTCTCATGCCTTCTTTTTATATAAAATAATATATAATTTATTTATTCTACAGACAACTAGACCCAATTATAAAAATACTTACAATTCTAGATTTAGTATACAAAAAAGGAAAGGAAAAGAAAGGGCCTTTGCCCTGCAGTGGGATAATAATAGGCTGGCATTATTATTGTATTGGCTGATAGATACCATCAGGCTGACATTTTTTTTTTTTTTTGAGGCCAGATAAGCAGTCGCTTCATGTAAAATACTGGTATTCAGCTGCTTCCGGTTAGACTGGAAGCCGACCCTAATATAGTTGGGAAAAGGCTAGGCAGATTGATAAATCAAACGGTTATAATGTTTACAATGTTATTTACACATTAGGGAGTGTATCAATCAGTTGTAAAAATGAACGGGCAGTAATTTAATTTTAAAAAATATATAAAAAATCGATTATTTCATACTACAATGTCAGTAAAAAAAAACTCAATAAGTGTATAATGAAAGGCTAGTAAAAATGTAGGAATGGGCAGTTAGATAAATAGTTCGGCAGTTTATAGGTTAGGTTGAAACTGTCACCCCAACACATGCGAGCAAAATTGGTTGCTCTCCTAACTTAACCCATTTAGTCGGGCCAAATAGGAAAGTTTTGGTAAGAACTGTGACCAACAGCGCGCGAGCCGAGCGCGTGAAGTGAGCGGTGCCAGCGCTACTTCCAAGTTAGATTTCCTATCGACTCATGCCGATTTGTTAACCGCCCATACCTAACTGCCCGTTGAGTCATTTTACTGGTTTATTATTTACTTAATTACCCATTCATTGTTGTGTTTTTAAAATTTATAATTCGAATGGCATCTATTAATAATATTTGTACTTACATCGTCATTTTGTAATATTTGTGTTTCATGTTGGATTATTTTGAACGCGATGTGAATTATTACTGAATAAATAAATTAAAATTGAAATTGAATTGATTTATATATTTTTATTTAGTTCCACACTCAGTTTTTACTGGCAAACTTGTTATTAAACAAACATTTTGTATTTTTTTTTTCCAAAACTACTATGAAGAACTGCTTCTTTAAGTCAGTGCCTAAATAAAATAAACATTATATAGTACACGCAGCACTAGCACTTAATATTGTTATGCGTTATTATTGTATGCCTTTAAGAGCGTCCATCCAACCAGTTGGCAACATCGCAAATAGCTGTCGAATATTTATCTTAGCGGTCTTAAGCGGTCAAAATACGCTGTAGCCAAACTGTAGACAATCGGGTCTTGATGTCGAGTTGGGAAAGGATAGACACATTTGTGCGTTTGGCTGTCCATGGAATTCGGAGCATCTGCCTCCAGCACCACGTTTCGAATGCGTCTGTTCTCTGTCTTTCTTTTGATCGGATTGTCCACGTCTCAACTCCATAGAGGAAAATCGGGAAAACTAGTGCTCTGACCAAACGGGCTTTGGTTTTATAGCTTATACCACGGTTTTTCCAGATGTTCTGGAGGCGTGTCATAGCATCTTTAGCCATGGCTATCCGCCGTTTTATTTCTGGGAAGCAGCTGCCTTCACTATTAATATTCGAGCCCAGATAAACGAAACTGTTCACAGTATCGATACCTTGGAAGTTATAGGCGCCCGATATATTTCCCGCACGATCTATCACCATAAGCTTGGTTTTCTGCTTATTGATTGCAAGTTATATATTATACTAATGCTGTATTTTTTTTATAAATCCAATTACAACTATTTCGCTGAAAGGGGGAGGGGGACTGTAGCTCGCCGTCCGATAAGGACCAGGCCCTGGTCGATCGCGCGTTGTATTCCACGCGCGCCTCAAAGATATGTCAGCACAACAGAAGGAGTCTGCTAGGACCGATGCCTGCGGGAAAGTCCGAAAGGGATACCGTGGCCCCTGGCAACGTCCAGGCAACACTGAAGGAACACGGGTGGGTTTTAGTCAGTAAGAGTCTGAGACGTCCTGCCGCTCCGCCCAGAGCGGGAGAGTTATTTCATAATTTCCCAACCAAAGAAAAAAAAAAAGGGGAAGAGGACTATACTCTAACGAAAATATTAGCACCATAGCTTTATATTTTGCAAAGGGATCCCTAAATTGAAAAATGTCTTGAACGACCTTTCCAACGACGCCCCACCACACCATAGGAATGATGAGGAAAAAAAAAACCACTTTTGCGTGTAAAAAACCCCCCAAAAGAGGAGGTACCCTAAAAAAAAATTATGTTCTTGTTTTTATTTGACATTTTGATTGAAAATTTTATAAATCAATAAAAAAATTATTTATTTATTCAGTAACAATTCACATTGCGTTCGAAATAATCCAACATGAAATACAAGTATACACAAATAGTACAAAATGGCGATGTAAGTACAAATATTATTATTAAAATACATGCTATTCAATTTATTATTTCTTGTTTTTATTTTACCACTTTGTCGGCGTTATTAATATGTATACCTATAGTCTCTGAGCTGAGCCGCGGACAGACAGACAGACGGATGTCCGTCTGTCTGTCTGTCAGCGGCTTAGCTTAAACAAGTTGTAGTTGTAGTTGTAGTTGTTTACTACGCAACCCTAAAAATTGTGGGTTTTGTTATGTGATAGATAAATTACCATAATTAATGAAAGTTCATATTAGTTAACATTTTCATTAACTTTATATAAAAGGCACTTTCAATTAGTTTTCTATATGTCTATTAATTACCCCTAAATATTCAAAAATTTTGAAGGGTTGAATGGATTTCCATACAATTTATACAGTTTTGTTGCCCTTACTGCTACAATGGGTTAGTTAAACAAATTGGAAATCCAATATGGTTGCTGAAAACCAATCACTTTCAATAGAGATATTTTTTTTATAAAACAACCTGCTATGTCCATACTAACATTTCAATTTATAGCCCGTAGAAATGTTTTTATTCTATCTAGTCAAATTTTTATTTTAAAGTTTTGAAAACATTGGCTTTATTGTGTGATATTCATTATTTTGTAAATTATATTGGAAAGCTCGTGGCTAAGCCGCACGTGTCGATCGAAGGTTAAGCTACGTTTGCTGTGGTCGGTTCGTAGATGGGTGACCATCAATTACATATCGAAACACCTCCGTGCGTCGGAAAGCACGTTAAGCCGTTGGTCCCGGCTGTAATTCATAGATTTTTAACAGTTGTCACGGGAGAAGCAAAAAAATCTGACAACCAGTCTTACATGGGTATAGTGTTACCCAGTAACTGGGTTGTGGAGGCCAGATAGGAAGTCGCTCCATGTAAAATACTGGTATTCAGCTGCATCCGGTTAGACTGGTAGCCAACCCCGAAATCGTTGGGAAAAGGCTAGGCAGAGAGATTGGTAATATGACATTATTTCTGTCGTCTGTATGACAAGACAGGGTCAATACAGGTGGGACACTACGAGTTTGTCCGAAAGGGATATCGTGGCCCGGCACACAGGCAACGGAAGGAACACGGGTGGGTTTTAGTCAGTAAAAGTCTGACACGCCCTCCCTCTCCGCCCAGAGCGGGAGAAGTCATTTGACAAATTCCCACCCTCAAAAAAAAAGGCCAAATACCTTGCCTTTCCTTTAGATGGGGTAATATTTTAATGATATTTAAAAAATAGGGAGGTAATTATGATCAGTTGAAAAAAATTACGGACAGGCATTTTACTTTTCGGTGGTGCGTAAATTAGTGTGACACTAAAATATGAATAGTAATATAAAGAAGGCGCGCGTCGCTGTTGTCAAGGTTGCCGGCGAGTGGCAACAGTATCCTAAAAACTATGGCGGAAAGTATCGACTCTCCGATTATTAAAAGTTTTGTGAGAAGGACAATCACAGAACATTAATCTGGGGATGCCCTTTTCACAATACTATTATTTACTCTGTCTTTTATAATGTATCTCAGCTACTAACACTAGAAATAAGTTATTTTGTATTGCTTACTACGTATGGTTTACTGTTGTCCGAAAAATAAAGAATATTATTATTATTAAACAACATTGGGCGGTTATTTCATCGTACAATATCAATACAAAAAATACTCAAGTAGTTAAATAAATGAATGGCCAGTCAAAATCTTGGAATGGGCAGTTAGATAAATAGTTCAGTTCATAATTTTAGTGACCAACCACGCGCGAGCCGAATTGGTCGCACTGAGTAAGTCACGGCACCCCGAACGGATTAAGTTAGGTTGGCAGCGCCGGCGAGCGCTACTTCCAAGTTAGATTTCGTACTGACGAATTCCAATTTGTTAACTGCCCTTAAGTAACTAACGTTAAGCCACATACTGTTTAATATTTATTTAATTATCCATTTAAATACATAGGTATTGGTTATAATTAAATTTGTATTTGGTTTACTGCTCAGACTCCTGCCGAACTTGCTAAAACATGAAAAAAAATCATGTTAATTAACAAGTTCGTTCGTTAATATTTGCTTTACCAAAAGTACAATAGACTTTAGATGTTACGGTAAACATTTATACTCGTATAAGTCAAATGTGACCCGTACTTGCTAGGTGGACTTTTATCTAAGCATATACTGCCCTGCTAAGCCAAAAGGCGCTATCTCAGAGATGTACCCTTTTAGTTTTTTTTATACCATTCAATAGCTATAACAATTTCGCATCTAATGGTAAAGCCAAATATCGCTATCTAACTTAAAACATTAAAAAAAAAACACTCTGAAGTTTTTTTATTTCCATATGTTTCCTTAAATTAGAATTAACAAAAAGTCAATTTTCTCAAAACATACTACGATTGAGATAGCGCCTTTCGGCTTAGCAGGGCAGTATACAAGTTACGTCTTTTTCCTCATTTATAGTCGGAAGTGAGTCATGTTCAGTAGAATGATAATATTTATGTCTATAGACTGATATTGTTTTACTGCGCAATCATCTTTTATGACGCCCATAGGAGCAGAAACGAGATGACTGACATACGTAGGTCATTTTGTATGCAAGAAGGGAATGAATATATGTAATTATTTCGAATCCCGAGTCAGGCATAAAAATCTATCTTAAATTCACGACATATAATAATTGGAATGCATAATTGTATGTCGACACGGTTTCGATTGGTGATACCATTCGCTAATATGTAATCTAAATATATCTTAAACTGCTAACTAACTATAAAATTAAGAAATCATCCAATAACGTCTTTCCTATTCCTTTTATGTTAATGGGAAGACTCTTAAATTCACGTGTTCTTTAGTCTCTTGCATTACCGTTTAAATTCGCCCACACTGCACTAAACTAACTCAAACCATCTTATTATAAAAAAGTGCATAAATAATGGTTTAAACCACGACTAAAAGACTTCCGATTACAAAGCGAAGACTATTCGAGGATCAGTTAGTACCAAATAAGGTTCATGATTCAAATAATATTCACAATTATATGAAACAAAAGTGGCATTCTCCCATTCGTTCACGCAGGCTTTATTTGAAGCAACGTTATGTTTCTATAAATGTTGATATTATAAATAAAGGGGAGTCGCCGGACTAACTTTAGTGCCATTGATAGTTCTGGAACTAGTGATAAACTTCGTTTTATAATAACGTTTTATTTAGTCATGGTACTAAATCTAGTACTAATGACCGTGTTTTGGAATAAGACGGAAAGGGTTTTAGTCTTCGCACAAATTCAGTAATATTAAGGAGTGGAGTCTTCTAAATGAACTTCATAGCTTCAATTTTAATTCAAAAACTCACCCTGTACACAGTTTCACAATGACATTGTTGAAAATAGCCCCTATGTTCTCACTAGCGCGGCGTTATGATATTATTATAGTTTAAATAGGAAAAAACTCGTAACGTCAAAATTTCACATTGCAATAGAATGTGTAATCAAGTTTTATATTTACAACGAAATTTTAAAAATGTATGCAACAACGCAGAAAAATAATATCTCGAATCAAATTTTAAATTCAATTCAGAATATGGAATTGAGAATTTACAGCCCTTGGAGATTAAATTAGAAAACAAATGATTATAAAAAATAGGTAAGATATTGGCAAGGTACAGAAAAAAAATTTAGAATTAATTATGTCAATTTAGCGAATTTCAGTTTACTTTGTTTTACACGTGTTCGTGTGTGAACACGTGTCATCATCTGCCTAGCCTTTTCCAAACTATGTTGGAGTCGGCTTCCAGTCTAGCCGGATGCAGCTGAAGCCAGTATTTGACATGGGGCGACTGCCAATTGGACCTCCAGAACCCAGTTACTGAGTAACACGATACCCCTTGGACTTTTGGGCTTTTGACCCGTAACGACTGTCAAAGATCTACAAATTACAGCCGGAACCAATGATTTAACGTGCTTTCCGAGGCACGGAGGGGTCTCGCTATGTAATGGATAGTCACCCATCCTCGGACCGACCACAGCAAGCGTAGTTAACCTTCAATCGACCCATGCTGTTGATATTATTTAGCCTCAAGGCCCTCGTGAATACGTGTAAGACAAATTAAATATATATGGCAGTGTATAGAGTACCGCTAACGGCACTTTATCTCGGCAGTATATTAAGTGCTGCTAACAGCACTCTATCTTCAAAGTACACTTCTAACTTAATACACTTAATGCCTAAACGGACCCTGGCACTCGCCAACCGCTGCCGCGGCACCGCTCGCTCCGCTCGCTCGGCTCGTGCGTTGTGTGGTCACAGTTCTAACCTAACTTAACCTACCTTTCAGCCAATTTCATTGTCTATTAATGTTATATTTTCACCAACTGTCTCTTTATCTATATTCACTATAGTATTATAATTCTGCATTACAATTGATCAATTTATGTGGCCATACTTTTTTCATTGATTCTGTGTTACGAGTATCACGCTTCGACAACTGTATGAAATGCTGATTTTCATACACTTCAATATGTGACACTAACACCCGAATACTGAAACGCCACTCAAAACTTAAGCGTTACTTATGACTCGTTTAAAGCCTTTTGATTGGTTGAAACTAGTTTTAAGTAACGCTTAAGTTTTGAGTGGCGTTTCAGTATTCGGGTGTTTACACCCGAATACAAATCCTGTCATTGTAGTGACTTTTGTTACATTTATCAAAAACAAATACGATCAATCAATACAACAGGCAGCGAACTAACCTCAACATTCAAACAAAATAACAAGTGACAATGACATTGACAATGCAATGCTTACGGCACTTTAGCCGGGCTGAGGCAGCGCTACTAGTATGCCGCATTAGCGGCACTTTATCCGCGGCGGATAAAGTGCCGTTAGCAGCACTATATACACTTCCAATATCTATTAAAGCTTTTACTTATTACTAAGTAATATATGTCAAACTTGAAAAGTATCTCGACATGTTTGAGCCAAGTTTTCTACGTGGGTGATTTAATAATGGAACAGTTTATGACAAGAGGTACGACAGATGTCAAATAAGAAATTTCTTGATACCCTCAAGACTTGTTTCCTTCATCGAAATAACAGACAGTGACTAAAAATAAACGTCCCTCGTTCTTGTTTCGAGTTTTCTAATAAATTTGATTGAGTGTGTTTGTGACATTAATTCGTAAAGAACATGACGGAAGAAGGTAGCCCCCGTCCTCCCACTGTCATATTTTTAAGATGTTTTGGAGTTTATTGTAAAAGTTACGGTTGTGTTACTCAACGGGGGACCACGAAAAATAAAAGTACCTACCTAAAAAAATCGTGTTTATTTATCATAAGCACACCAACAGTTTTCAGTTTAATTCAAATTAAATAATATCAAAAAATTACATTTCAGTAACCATCCAAATGACAAGTATGCGCATGACATTCACTAATGAAAATTAGAGACAAAGGAGAACAATACAAAGTATGTCTATTAGACATAAATCTGCAACACTACAAAACAAACCAATTTGTGCTAGATATAGGGGCACTCATCACACTGTGTAATAGGGAGCGTCTGTATGAAGCGAAAGTCATGGCGAAAATATCAATAAGGTAATCCGTCAAATTGGATGTTTCATTATATTGCCTTGCCATACGTGTAAGAGGGCTATTAAATGTAGTATTCAAGGTGGATGTAGATAATTCAAAAATACGATGATGACGCTTACTACGTTGGCTAGGGCTAAAGTTAAAATAGTTTATTAATTTTGTATCAATGGAACCGTTTATAATTGTTTGTGACTTCCATTCAGTAGAAAGTTGAAAATTAGGTACTGCTGACGAAAACGTTAGCCTTAAAACCCTGTCATCCTAATCCTAACTAACATTATAAATGCGAAAGTGAGTTTGTTTGTTACGCTTTCACGCTAAAATTGCTAAGCGGATTTGGTAAAAATTTGGCACATGAGTAGACCATAACCTGGAGAAGGACACAGGCTACTTTTCATCCTAGATCGTTGAAGGAATCGCGGACAACAGCTGGTCATATTATACGATGCAAATTAAGACGTCAAAATCGTGACAATTGACATGTAACGAGTTTAATGTGACCATGTCCAAAAGTGATCAACGTTCTTGTAAGGTAATTACGTTACGCTGGTGTTACGCTGTTTGAGACCTGTTACGGGACAGGTTGCAGGGCGGTTTTTCTGATTATTAACTTACTTCTGCCCGCGACTTCATCTGAGTAAAATTGCATGTTTTAACATAAAATAATAATCTATATTTATATAAAAATGAATCCCTATTTCCCTTGGTCACGGCATCAAGCGTGAACGGCTGGACCAATTTCGCAATTTTTTTTTTTTTGTTCGTTATTCTCATGAGAAGTTTTTTAGGATAGGTAGGTGAAGGTAGAGTAGGTAGGTATGTAGATAGGGAGGTAGGTAGGTAGGGTAAGTAGGCAGAGTAGGTAGGCAGCTATGTTGGTGTAGGTAGGGTAGGTAGGTAGGTAGAATAGGTAGGTAGGTAAGGTAAGTAGAGTAGGGTAGATATATAGGTAGGTGCGCCGTAGATAAAGTACTTAGTGCTACCCGTGCGAAGCCAGGACGCGCTGCTAGTAAATCATAATTATGATAGTGGGCAATAGCTTTGTAGCGTTCCACTCATATACACGAGCAGCACGTTGTTGTCGACGGTAGCGGCCGACGCGTCGACGACTGCCGCCCGGCTGGCTCTAGGAAGTGGTGAAGGGTGGGCGTTTTGGGGGACTGTCTTACGTAATTTTGACGTTCGAAAAGTGCTGATTTTCAGCCTAGTTTGAATAAATGATTTTTGAATTTGGCTGCCGTCGACGCAGTCTACGGCTACCGCAACTACCGGCAAATGGCAACGTGTCGCTCGTGTATTACTTAAGTTGTAGGTAGGTATATAAATGTTTAGGTGCTAGAGAGATATTTATGTTTTATGTAATGTAGTAGTTGTTTTACGTTTATGTACTGTAAATCATGTCCAGACAAAAGGTTTTTCTGGGCTTGCATTAAGTACAATTCTTACCGATTTTGTTTATTATAAAGTTAGGTTGATTTATCAGTATTTTTTTAAATCGACTAAACTGACATATCGATTATTGAGAACGATTTGATTTATGTGGAATGGTACACCAAGCAGTGACCGTTGACAAGTGGTCAAGGAAGGCGTGATCCGGCAATCGATTCATTCACTTAGTTTTGGAGCGAGCTACGGGTTGGACAAACTAAAATAGCTGTGTGTCTAGTCGATTGTTGTTAATTTGTACCTATATTTTTGGATTGGAGTAACTAAATAATATTATTATCTACCCAAGTAGTTTTATTACAATAAGAAACATGGTGTTATTTCAATTGGTATTTTAAGATTTTTTTACAGAAAAGCAACGCTTTTCAAAACCCAGAATTTCCTTACAAAGTTCGCATATTCTCTAATCGCTGTCAAGAAATCTGGTTACTTCGCAAAGCAAGATAGTATTGTTTTTCTCACCAGAAACAACCGCGGATCTAATTATGTATGGAAAATCTTGAACGTGGCGAGCAGCCAGCACACTTATAGTTCGTTGCGATGCAAATTCTTCGCCCAACACTGAGATGTTGGAACTCCTAAGCCAAGAGCACATTACAACAGCAAATTGCAGCGGAAAGCATGTTTATACAGAAAAATGCGGTGCCCCGCCTGCAATGTGCGTTGGTCTGCGCCCCAATCTGCTTTAGCCTTTAATTGGTTAGCCTTTTCTTTTTTTTTTTTTGGGTGGGTAATTATCAAATAACTTCTCCCGCTCTGGGCGGAGCGGGAGGGCGTGTCAGACTTTTACTGACTAAAACCCACCCGTGTTCCTTCCGTTGCCTGTGTGCCGGGGTCGCGATATCCCTTTCAGACAAACCCGCAACCCCGGCAGGCATTGGCCCTTCCGGACCCCGTCAGTTGGTGCTGACATCTCTTTGAGGCGCGCATGGAACACAACGCGCCGTCGACCCGGGCCTGGTCCCTATCTAACGGCGAGCTACCCATTGCTCACCGTCCGCAAGCCCGCGCCTACGGTGGCCGGAAGTCGGCTCTCGACTCCCGACGCCCGGGGCGTCTCCTGCGGCGACTAGGGGCGCGAGGGCGCGCATTTTGCCTCTCCCTCGCGCGCTCCGCCTCCTCCTTCGCGAGCATTACTGCTTCGCAGAAGGAGGTGACGGCCTCCCATGCACTCTCGCTCCGGACCATGGCCTGAACCAGGGCCGGACGCGAGAGATCGCCGCCGCCGATCGCCTCCGTGAGGACACGGCGGTGCTCCGCCCAAGCTGGGTAGACCTCCACCGTATGCTCCACCGTGTCCTCCGGGCGATCCACACAGTGGTGACACCCGGGCGTTTCCTCCCGCTTTATCCTGAACAGGAACCTCCCGAAACAACCATGTCCGGTGAGGACCTGTGTCAGGCGGAAGGTGAGGACGCCGTGGCGCCTCTCTAGCCACTCCTCAAAGAGGGGACTTATCGCCACAATTGTGGCGTGCCCATTAATTGGTTAGCTGGAGTTCAAAATAATCACGATTTTGGAACTCTCGATGAAAGATGGTCTGTTTGAAGCTTTTCTCTGGCTGTTTGTAGGTCGTTGGTCCCGAATGACCAATCGGAAATGCTTTTCTAAATGAGTCAGTGATAGGAGATGGCAGATGGCTTAAGTTTGCCTATTACCTATATATGTCGCTATTCTAACCCAATAGGACACGCGTTCTTCTAGCCAGAGCATGCCGTCGGTCATCGAAACGTTTGAGCTGGCTAAATGCTTGTATGTTTAGATTTAGAGATTTATAATATATAGAGACTAAGTTGGTAGGACCTCATGTAAATTTGTAATAATCAATAATAATCATATGGACTTTTTCACTGATATGAAATATATTTGTAATTTATATCATGGCATGTTATGCTGAAACCAAAATTACTGTAAAATGTATTACCATATTCTGGCAAATAAATATTTTTGATTTAATTTGATTTGTAATTTTATCGACATCGTGCGTACTATTCATTGCTTTTGCTATGTTTTATAATTCCACTTCACTTTTAATAACAAGCCAAATGTTAAAATAGTAAATATAATGAACCAATATTTACTAACAGAAAATACTCTCGTTTAGAGCTGAAAATTTAAATAGAGTAGATATCATAAACAGCGTAATGAAAGTTTGATAGCGAGTTTCATAAGCGTTTGACTAGATACACAAATTAGAGTACCAAATGTTAATGAATAAAGAGAAAGAGGCAGACAAAAACATACGGGTTTACTTAGAGTTATTGCGGGATCACTTTGGGGACTTCTTCGACTAGTCCAACACTTGATCATAAGAGAAATTTAAGAGAGATTTGGGAAATATTTGATTGATCCTCTAATAACTTTTTGACCTTCTCATGATCGACACTTTTTTGGACCGAATGTGTTTTAACACGGTGTGCGGTAGCAGTAAACTGGCAGAAAATGTCACGCAAAAAAGTGTTCATTCTTGCGACTGTCTTCTTTGGTCTTAACGAAAACCCAAGTCGGCGGTTGCGAAAATTTTCAAATTTATCGTCATGAGTGTCACTGTCATAGTTTTCGAGGGTGCTAAAGCAGTGAGCTCAAAATGTAAATCCAAGGCCATCTTGCTAGGCAGCCGCCATCCCAACATTTTCTTTTTTCTTTTAAATCATACGTGAGAAGGTACTTCATTCCTGACGGGGTTCCCCCGACCGCACACGTTTTTTAAATTAATGACCTCTAAAAACTTGTTGTGCTTAGAACCACAACAACTTTTCAAAGCAGTATAAAGTGTTCATTAGAATGAACACTTTATGTTGTGGCAGCGGCCAGCGAGCGCTACTTCCAAGTTGCTCGCAGATTTTTTTTTTACATTTTCTTATCCGGGTTTTGGCATGAAAATAACTAACTGTAGTTTTCGTTAAAACGCAATTTAAGCTGGTGGAAAAATATTATGTCAGCAAAATGCTGTATTGATTTTTCGGAATTTTCAGTATTTTATTCGGTCGTTTCTTTATTTGCATTCGCATATATGTAAGTTGTCGGAAAATTAGTATTTTAAGCAGTCATATTTTGAGTATGCCCTTTTTTTTTTGGAGCTTTTACTACTAGGTACCCATTAATAAGTATAGGAGGATGTACGCCTGTCACAAGTTAACAAAATAAAAATGGACAGCTAATCGTAGGATCTATGAGGCTACAAAGCCTACAACGTTCTCACATTCACAAAATACAAAAAATAACACATAATATCACGCCTATAATCCCGGACAGGGTTAGGCAGAGGTGTACCTATAGTACAGCCTCGTTTCGCCAGCTATGTTTAAGTCCCAAAAAACACAAAACACAAAATAATACTACATATATTAAAGACCTATTTCAACCAAATGACATGATATTCATTACTGAACTGTCAGAAATGTGAATGGATATCATGTCAAAAGTTTAACCTTCCCACGACACGGTGACTTAGTAACCGCCGAACCGAAAATTTTATGACAATAGAAGTCAAAAACCTCGCGGGCATTGAATAGATGAAAGTTCGGATCAGCGTGAATTCATCTTTTTACGAAGACTATTTAATGGGAATTCGATTTTCATTATACATAAATTCATCTACTGTTTAATGATCCATAGAGTACCAATTTATGTGTTCAAAAGTTTTAAGGTGACCTCTGCGATAAGGGTCATAGGAAAATAATAGTGGGAGTTAGCAGTTGAAGGTCAAAGAGCAAAAACTCTTAGAGATAGGACATACGGTCGGTTTTCGCCTTGTTGGTGATTATGAAACTTTTTGCAAACTTCGTAGTTTACAGCCTTTTCCAAGCATTGCAATTATCATTCGCCTGCCCTTATCATCCTAAATTTGCATGCATTAAACATTATTAGTACCTACCTGTGTGTTTCTGTTGTATTTAGTCACCTGCATTCGTCAATGCGGGAATTCTACCCGTCCTAACAACTTTTGATTGAACAACTTTTCCTATGAAATCGAGATTCGATTCGTAAAACAATATTTTTCATACATGCATCGAAATAGTCTGTCTACTAACTGTTCTGGCTATACGGATTTGATTTCTTTTTTCACGAATCGGATAAGAATTTCATAGTGAAAGTTTTTATTATGAAAGGTAGAATCTAGAATCACCCCCTTGACGGATGCAGGTGACTAAATCGCCATGTTGTATGACAATGTGGACACAACATACGACAATAATTTAAACTTTATCTAATGACGTTCCTAGTCTGCATACAATTTTTTTATCATTATACAAATATATAACGAACTAGCTGCCCGTCCCGGCTTCGCACAGGTAGCTCTATGTACTTATCTACGACGCGCCTACCTACCTACCCTACCTACCCTACCTACCCTACCTACCCTACCTACCCTACCTACCCTACCTACCCTACCTACCCTACCTACCCTACCTACCCTACCTACCCTACCTACCCTACCCTACCTACCCTACCTACCCTACCTACCCTACCTACCCTACCTACCCTACCTACCCTACCTACCCTACCTACCCTACCTACCCTACCTACCCTACCTACCCTACCTACCCTACCTACCCTACCTACCCTACCTACCCTACCTACCCTACCTACCCTACCTACCCTACCTACCCTACCTACCCTACCTACCCTACCTACCCTACCTACCCTACCTACCCTACCTACCCTACCTACCCTACCTACCCTACCTACCCTACCTACCCTACCTACCCTACCTACCCTACCAACCCTACCTACCCTACCTACCCTACCTACCCTACCTACCCTACCTACCCTACCTACCCTACATACCCTACCTACCCTACCTACCCTACCTACCCTACCTACCCTACCTACCCTACCTACCCTACCTACCCTACCTACCCTACCTACCCTACCTACCCTACCTACCCTACCTACCCTACCTACCCTACCTACCCTACCTACCCTACCCTACCCTACCTACCCTACCTACCCTACCTACCCTACCTACCCTACCTACCCTACCTACCCTACCTACCCTACCTACCCTACCTACCCTACCTACCCTACCTACCCTACCTACCCTACCTACCCTACCTACCCTACCTACCCTACCTACCCTACCTACCCTACCTACCCTACCTACCCTACCCTACCTACCTTACCTACCCTACCTACCTTACCTACCCTACCTGTGATTGTGAGTGATTATAATTTAATAAGAACTTAATTGAATATCAATAAAGTTCAAATTGACTATAAATTTTATTTAGAAAAACGTTTATATGGGAAGAAGAAAAGTGCTGTTTTTAGGGTTTTCCCGGCAATTATTCGAATTTTCTCACCTTTTAAACCTTCCATAGATCTCCACGGACATTTCAAGACCAAGATAAGATAAATCCGTTCAGCCGTTCTCGAGTTTTAGCGAGACTAACGAACAGCAATTCATTTTTATATATATAGATAAATAGATAAATAACGAAGGGCGTGCCCGTTAACTCGCAATAGTAAGCGTACATATGAAAAAAAAAAAAGTTACCAATCAATGTTTTTTTTTTTTTTTTAAATACCTAACTTAATCACAAAAAAAAAATGACAATGATCACGCGCACATGATCAAAAAAATATTGCCATTCAAAAAGTGCGCGTGATCAGTGTATTTTTTTTTACTATTGCGGGTTAACAATTAGGCCTTAGGCCCACTTGCGCGTTCATGGGTTAGCTAAATAACTCGGAGTTAACAGCTAACTCAGGGTTAATCCAAAGAGAATTATTAGATTTACCATAAGTTAAATCTTGACTGCGAGTTAGCTGTTAACGCGCAGATGGGCCTTAGTTAGTTAACATACTGTATATCCATTAGTTTAGTTACTATAGCCAGTTGGTTGATAGGCAAAACCCATAGCCAGAACACTAGTTGTTTCCACATTGATAGATTAAGCAAATTCAGAAATAATTATCAACAATATGGGTACATACACATGTACCAACCTCATTTCCAACCATTCAGTAATTCGCTCTCTGACATCCAATTAGTCAATACTCGTTGCTCCTAACCTCATACAAATACCTCGCAATTGATCAAACAATGGTTTCTAGAAGACGCAGATATTAAACCAATGAAGCACATATTACGCTAATTGATATTAATAGTTGTTATAAATATGATTGCTATGACAACCAGCAATTCCGAGAAACACAATACGGCTTCATTTGGTTACTCGTAATTATTTGTACTGGAGACCTTAATTCTCAAAGGGTTTCAGGGTTGTGCCATTTTAAAGTTTTGCAATTCTGTGTGAGTAGAAATTATAGACGAGTAGCTTTTTCTTGCGGCATTCCACGCGTTGGTGTCTGAAATAATACCAAGTGAACGAATTATCGGGATAACAAGTATTCTTTGTCCTAACGCAAGGCGTCGTTAACCTGTTTTCCAAATTCCATCGAAAACCGTTCACCCGTAAGGTCACAGATTAAGACAAATAGTGAAAGACAGACAAGAGTTACGTTCGCGTTTATAATATGGAAGTGCGAATTGAAACGTAAATGGAACGAAGTTCTTGAACGTGGTTTGTAAACTTTCAGAAATCGTCACTCTAAAAAGTGTTAACACTTGCGACTGTCTTCTTCTAATTCAAAGAGAAAGAAAGAGAAAGAGAACGCCGGCAGAAAAAAAACAAAGGAAAAGAGTAAAGTGATTACAGTGTCGTGGGATAAAATTGTACACATCGACCCGAGTACACTACATGCCGGAGACAGAGAGAGAAAGTTTCGTCAAAATGAAAATCTAAACAGGCGGCTCTAAAAATTTTAATACATTTTTCGTCATTGATATCGTTTTCATAGTTTTCGATGGTGCTAAAGCCGATAGTGAGGTCAAAATGTAAACCCAAGACGGCGGCTCTGAAAATTTTCACATTTTTCATCATGGGTATCGTTTTCATGGTTTTTGAGCATGCTCAAACCGATAGTGAGGTCAAAATAAATATCCAAGATGGCGGCTGTAAAAATTTTGTTTTTGCTTTAAATCATACGTGAGAAGGAACTTCGTTCCTGACGGGTGTCCCCTGATCGTACACGTTTTTTTTAAGGTTTCTGTTACTGGAAACCAAAATATTGTTGTTTACATATATGCTTCAACATTATCGTGACAATTTTGTGAAAAGATTATTTTTTGTACGGTAGTTCGCTCGGAGAAAGCCCAAACACTTCATTATAGTTGACAGACCTCCTTTTCAGAAATAAATTGTTTGTTTTTCCGTTAGATTTATCCTGTTCGCAATACCGCGATATTTTATATTTATTAACATTTTACTTATTAACCTCGTTAGTTCTACATTTAATATCAGAACCACTAGAAATCCTGATTTCGCACGAAAAGTTTCTGTAACAATTTTTTTCTTTTCCCATCCTTTGAGAGCAATTTTAAAATATGCTTTTGATGAAGGTATACAAAAAGTTTTAACTCGTATGGAACGAAACGAAATTTGTGAAGTCGTACCGGGAAGCGACGGAATATTTAGTCCACTATGCATTTTGTGAGCAAAATTTGTTTGAGGGTAGATTCATCTGTTTTCGCGCATGTTGGAAAGTACTTTCTGGATTTTTTTAAAGTTTGTTACAGTTTTGTGTAGGTAGGTAATGTGTGCTGAAGTATCATGGAAAATTAACACAACAACGCTGTGATGGCTTCGAGTGGAGCGCTCTCGGCTTCAAGCTTGGTCATCATTGCAGCCCTTGCTGTCAGCGCTATAAAGGCCTCGACCTTCGGTTTCGGCCCTTATTCCAGCTTGTCCATAAAGGGCTGCAATACTGACCGCGCTGTGTTGGCCTGGAGCTGCGCTTGCGGTCATCATTAGAGCTGCCAGCAACGCAGTCATTACAGACCACGGCAATAATGTACTATTAATATTATAAACTTATCGCCACTCTGATTATACTGATAACATTCCCCCACCCTCGCACCCTTTAACTTTAGTTCAAAATCTCAAAGTTAACAATACTTAACACTGTAAAATATATTTTAATCTTCAGTTTAGATTAAAATTAACAACAACTTTGTACAAAGCAGAATTCGATTACGTAAAATTAATGGCGGAATTGTTTTGAAACCACTTTGACAACAATTTTATTAGTGACGAAATGGAAATATTATAGGTAAATAAATAATTATAATATCGAGTTTAGATACTTTGAAGTATAAAGGATGATAATATTTTTGTCCCTACTCTTCAAGAGGTCAGTCATCTCATAGAGATTTAATGAGGAAATTCAGTGAAATTCTATTTATAATTTATTTTTTCTTAATCGAATCATTAACCAAATATTACTTCTACAACTTAAGTCATAATAATAATAGTAGTCGAGTAGTTACTTAAAAAAAAATACCCAGAAAATACTTACCTACAGTTAAGTGCTAAGGAACTTGACCAATTCATTTTTTTTACGTAATACGGATTCATGGACTATCACTTGTATTAAGTTTTAAAAGAAGAAGGTGTATGATGAATGCTTTAGTATAAACAAATATGACAAGAATATGGACAAGATGGCGAAACCCTAAACCACCAAAGTTCATAAAAAACAATTTAATAATAAATATTGTCTCGTCTGAAACGCATAAAAGCGAATGAGCACGATGTCTCATAAAAATACCTACATACATACCTACTTACGTACATACATACATAAATACATATATGTATGTGTAGAACCCTGTCGTAAACTAGGGGGTTCAAGGGTACGAGCAGAATATGGAAATACATGATCGTATAAAACGAGGAAATATGCCTTCGGTGGCCTGATACTGATCTGGGTGTTAAGCTGATATAAAGCGCTGTTGAATATTGAAATAAAAAAAGAATTATATCAATGGCTGGCACTTTGCCTTGGACTACGGCGGTCACTTGAAATACCTAAAAAGTAAATATGGTTTTAATGGTTACACTTAAAATATAAATAACCGTTACGAATAGGAACGTGCACTGTTAAACGACTGCTAACCAAACGGCTCAGATGTAAAAAATACTGAAATATGCCAAACATAAAACGACAGCAAACCAACCGGCTCACCTGTAAAAATTACTAAAACATGAAAAACATAAAATAAATATGAACGAATGTATCAACTACATAGCTTACTCTGTAAGATGCGTGGCAATAATAATATCTTATGCATATATAGTTAAGACAAACACAGAATATGGTTACAAAACTTCGTAAAAAAAGGTTTTTGTAACCTCTAAAAGTAAAACCGATGAAGTACCTTTAAGAATGGAAATATACCAAGGCCAATACTTTACTCTACAGGGATCACAAACGTTGTGAGTGTTTCAGTTATATTCTATCCATCTCCTAAGAGGAAAAGGTCGTAAAGACCAATAAATAAGTTTCTGAGAACGTAACCAGGTTGGTTTTAGTGCACTGTCTGTATCCATCGCTCATACGAGTCTCCTGTGGATTGCCAATGCATCCCTAAAGAATACTGTTAGAGAAACATTTTCTATTTAAATAAGTGGTCTGTAAAAGGGCATTGAAATGGTAATGTCGGCTTTTAAAAGCATTCCAAAGGTTGCTATTTTCTTTTGTAAATAATGTTGCCAGAGTATAGTTATTTTTCTTGTATTGTAAACTAGGAAACCACCAACTAAGCAAATCTTTACTATTTATGTTCATAGTTATTTGCATTCCTCAATGCTTTTTGGATGTTACATGTAGATGAAAGGAGCTCGTGGCTAAGTAATAACAGTCGCACGGGTCGATTCACCAAGTTAAGCTACGCTTGCCTGGGTTGGTCCATGGATGAGTGACCATCTTTACATACCGGGACTCCTCCGTGCCTCGGAAAGCATGTTAAGCCGTTGCTCCCGGCTGTCATTCGTGGAGAACGTTACGGGTCGTCAAAAGACTGAAAGTCTGACAACCAGTCTTGCCAAGGGGTATCGTATTACTCAGTTACTGGGTTGTGGAGGTCAGACAGGCAGTCACTCCATGTTAAATACTGGTATTCAGCTGCATCCGGTTAGGCTGTAAGCCGAAGGCTAGCCAGATGAACATAATTTGTTGAAAGCCAGAAAGTATTTTGCTGTTTTTAACACTTTTATATAAATCATCGATTCTCTAATTAGAGAATCGATGATTTATATAAAAGTGTTTGTCTTAAACGTCTGCTCGTCCCAAAGTAATAAAAAGCGTCGGAATAAAAACAAACGATATTAAATCTGACGTAACTTATTTGAATTCGCTTAAATGTCCCCAATCTCAGTTTAATCCTTTTATAAAAAGTTTTTAATCGATTTTCGAAGCGGTTCAAGGATAAAATTATATTCAGTTTTTATAAGAATTTTACGCTTTATGAAAGGGAAAAATGGGAAAGGTAGGTACAGTATTTAGGCAAATATTTCATGGAAGATACTCTTCGAGGGGTGATACTTAAGTACGTTCAAAGTACACTGGGCAGGTAACCCTGTTATACCAACCTTTTTGATTAGCTTTGTTATCTTTTTTCACGACATTCGCTAATATCGTTTTTATTAGCTCATGATAATATTCAAAAGAAGAATCAACTAGCTTCGATACTGTGCTCGAATCCATTATACATTTTTCGGGAAACGTTAAGTACCTACGTATGTTTATTTGCATTTGTAAAATGTAGAAAATAAACTGTAGGTATCCAAAAAAGATATCCAAGACTTAACTTACTTTAATTTTACTATCAGCGCCCCGCGGTTTCGCCAGCATAAGTCACTTTCCCGTAAGAATATCGGGATAAAAAAGTATTCTATGTGTAAAGTATTCTATCTAGGTTATAAAATATCATATTATATATAATAACCATTCAGTAGTTTTTGCCTGAAAGAGTAACAAACATCCATCCATCCATCCTCATAAACTTAGGACAGTAGAATTATTTTTATATCTATAACCGAAACGAATTGGTAGTTTTAGGAATTAAGTTTCTAAGTAGGTTTTGGCGACGCTAACGGAAACATGAATAATTACTGAAGTTGACATCTTATGAAAGTTATTAGCGTTTTGAAATAGGTACGAAGGACGTGTACCTACTTAGATGAGAGATATGATACCATGTCCTGATAACCAGCGTGGCCCTCGTACGATAAATAAATATAGTTAAATGCACGTGTGTAATTTTTAAGTAATTTCGACACAATGTAAAAATTGTTATGAAAAAAATGAAAAAAAATGAAATGATATTCGTATTTCAAACTTCTAAAGTCTATTTTAGAAAATTTGAATTTGGCGGGCTACGTCCCCGTTAATGGTGGTGGCAGCCCGCCAAATTCAAACTTTCTTACGTTTTTTGAAATTTGTAGGTACGTGTCGGGTTGTATTTTGATTAAAATATGATTCACGACCGTAACACATTACAGATTTACAGATTTATAATAATTAGAATCAGCAATAACTACTCCTTAATTTAGAATTGGCCTCAAATGTCATGATTTCATGAATTAGTCATTCAATAGGGTATTATTTGGGTATTAAATATATTCTATTCTATTGTATTAAAAGCTTAGACAATTGTATTGATGATTTTTATGATTATATAAATATATAATAATTATATATTAAATTTATATTCTATAAATAAATATGTGTTAAGGCCGCGAATCATATTTGGATGAACAAACATACCTTATACCGACCTGCAAATTTCAAAAACGTAAGAAAATTTGAATTTCGCGGGCTACCCTAACGGTTTGCCCTAATAACAACTTCATAAATTATTCCGGTGTTCCTGTTTTACATGAACTTAAAGAGAGTGAATTTGCCTACACTTTTCCCGGTGCACACTGCGTAAAACATCGAAATAGCCGTATAAAAATAAGAATACACATACCCGTGTGTTTAGCAAACTCCGTTTAATGGGGATGTAAATTTTATTTTTGCCCGACATGCTATGCAGAAAGGAGGTTAATGGTTTTCGAAGGTGTGTATCGGTGTATTCATTACTTGTGCCACCTTTGAATAAGATTAATATGGTCCGGTCCACTTATTTCTTTAATGACACAATGAATGTCTTGAAAGGACTGATTCAGCATTGGTCATCAACTAAATAGTTGTTTTTTTTTAAACTACGGCAGCTTAGAACCTCCTTACAGCCTGTTTGATTTTTTCTTTGGCATTTCTACGTTAGTTCTAAATAATACATATATGATTGTTACCATATCAAGGAAAACTGATCCATAAAATCTCAACTTCCTAACTAATATTATAAATGCGAGGATAATATTATTATTATAATGATAATATTATTATGATATTATTTCCTTTATTTCATTTCTACACATATTATTTACATTTTTAAATATTTTTATAAAAACAAAGAGAAAACAAAAACATTTAAAAATATAAAAAATAGTATCCAACCGGTATCGGGAACAGGGTCCAAGCTACCGGTGGTCAGGGCTCCTGAGAGAGGAATCTCCTAACGATACGCGCCGTGTCAAGAAGTACCGCTTTCTGGATCAAGCTATGATATTATTATTATTAATATGAGGTTGTTTGTTTGTTACGATTTCACGTTAAAACGGCTAAATGGATTCAAATGAAATTTGGCACTCGGGCGGACCATGACCTAGGCTCTAACAAAGAATACTTTTCATCCCGCGAGATCGAGACTTATGCTGGTGAAACCGCGGGGCGCAGCTAGTCTGTAATATAGAAACTCGTGAATTGTGTATTTTTAATCGAAGTGTGTATTAACTATTATATCGATAACATTAATGCTTATAACTATTTGATGGTGCTTCCGAACTGACTAGTTAAGTATTTCTTTTCAGTACCGAATGGTAACTTTCATAGTCATAATGATTTCAACTTGAAGGGAATTGATATTTATATCTTAATCCTAATTTTAATCTTTATTTCTTCAAATATGGCAGCCTTCTACCCTGCTACGACCAGTTTTTGTTTTTGCCACAACCCTGAATCTCATGGCCTGCATCTCAACTGAAGGTAAGTGATGATCAGGCCGTAGGTGGAAGCGAGCTTCACCTGGAATCCTCAACTACAGAGAAACTGGTTGTCTTACCTCTAACTGCCGAAACACAACAATACTGTTAACATTGTTATTATGGCGTAAGACTTAGGCGGACTTAGAACGAGCCCAACTACCAAACAGTTTCGGTCAATTGGATATAGTAAAAGTGCAAATCATCAATCGTCGTCACTATCCCTTGCATATAACAGATCGAATCCGGAACTAACCAGATACAGCAGTAGTAAACGTGGAACTAAATCTAATGCTATCAAATCTATCTGCAGTGAACCGAACCGGACAAATGGCGTGTCATCGAATTCGTTTTAGGGTCAGGAGTGTCACATGTAGTGATTTTTAATATGAATTCCGTACTGCAGAGCAAATGGATGTGTCTTTACGATGTTTCCGTTTATAAAGTTCAGGATTTTTTTGAGTTGCAGATTTTTGTCACTGTCGAACGGTTCACGTTGATCGATTAAACAACTTAAGAAAATGTTTTGTTCTTCCGCTACTTTCAGGTCGATTAACCACGATGGCTTTTTAATTGTTTCTGTAATTACCGGATACGAAGGGTTTAAACCCTTTCAGTAAACACTTGACAAAATTCAAACGATTACCTCCTCTAAAAACATAGCTACAAAAAACATTTTACGTCACCGTCAAAATTTATTTAACTTGTCCCAAAATCCGTGACCATTACGACCTTATTTCCCATTGAAGGTACCAATAACTGGCGGTAAAAGTCAATATTTGACGCTTTGGGACCTAATCCGGCGTAACAGTACTGGAACCATCGCACATAAAGCCATCATTTCGTACTTAACCCTTGTTTGCGACTGTCCGTTTTTGCAGTTTTAATAAAACGACCCGCTGCAGAGACAGGGGATGACAGAGGCGGCCTCAGGGGATTTCGCTTCGGACGTAACGGCAATTTAATTTAGTTGCCACATGATGGATATTGATAGCATCAATCCACTTTTTCATGGCCTGTGGAAACGTCAAATCGAACACTTCCTGGGTTTTTATAAGGTTATACGGAGTGTTGTGATGTGAGATATGGATTGGGGTTTATAACCCGCGGTAATGGAGACACGGTTTATGAACTTGATGGGTTACTTTTATAGGAGTTATGGAGGCCGTTTTTACTTCATTTTAAGGGAAGATATTTAAGCTGAATGCAATAAAAAGTCGTGATGTACTTAGCTATGAACAAGGGCGCTGTATCTTCTTATGATTAATTTTACTAGACCTACAAACAAAACTTAAAGGAGATTCTACAATGCGGAAGAATTTCATTAAAAGCGTGCCTTATGTAAAATCATAGTGAAATGCTATAGCATTTAGCTGTGATACCAGTAATGGCTGCTTGACTTTGTTTAGTATAAGTAAAACACTGCCATTATACTCTTGTGAGGTCAGGTTTTATGCTAACAGTTAGCATGGGCTTATGTCCATGCTAAGGTACATAAGGTACTGCTGTATATTAATAATAATAAAGTTTAACATTTAAAATAAAGTTTTCTGAAACAATTGTTAAGTACCTACAATAATATCTTGATATAATAGTCTCCCGTCTCTAGGGCCCTAAGCACCGGTAGCTTAGAGCTTATTCTCGACAGCGGTGGATCCCAATTTTTTTTTAATGTTTTATTATTTCGTAATCATCATAATATCAATGAATAGAGGAAATGACAATTCAAAAACTCCATTTACAGGGTGGTTCGTGAAAAGAGGTACAAAGGAAAATTTTAGAAGCCTCTCTCCAAAGGCTTTCCGAAACACCTCCATGTATGTTCAGCGATTATTTATAGTTTAGGAGCTAGATGGTTTTTAATATTTTTAGGGAAAAATGTCACTTGACTTCAGACTTTTTTACTTTTCTCTTTCTGTGTCGCATTTTTTGTAAATATTTGTATTAAATTATAATAAGTTAAGTTATGGTCTACGATCGATAAAAATACTCCTGCAGAAACATCATCCAAAGTAAAAAATATAGCTAAAAGGGAAAATTTTTGCTCTAGAAGATTCGTTCTAGATTTCAGTCTTTAAAAAAATTAATAAATAAGGGTGGCTACGATCCCAAAGTAGTTTTGAAAACTTCCACAATACAAATAATAAGTACTTTTCGGGACATTATTTTGAGCACTTGGATTAGAACATGTAGTGTGTCACTATAATATTTATTTGATGTTACTTTTTATTGTATTTGACACACCTATTATTTTTTATTTATTTAGTATATAATTCTATATCATCTATCTATCCGTGACATCGCTGTGGGCCCTATCAGAATACCAGCGCTGCGAATTATTGTCGGAGCATCATGCTGAGATAGTAGCCTTCCTGCTTTAAATTTATATTTTACTTTGGTTTTTATTTTTTATATTTTATGTTTATCGTGTTTTTAGTTTGATTTGTGATTTCCTATGCGAGTCTCAATAAATACTTTTCTTTCTTTCTTTAATTTATTTATTTTACGTACAAACATAGAACATGAAAACAACATTACGTGAAAAAAGAGAATACAAATAGTGTAATGGCATCCATTCTGTTTTTAATGGTGATAATAAAAACAGATATTTGACATTAGTAGGTAATATTTTTAGACGAAGATAAATACTTTTCGGCAACACTAACAGAAATTGCGAGTTACGATAGTATTATTATTTCTGGAAAAACCATAATTTTCTAGTTATTGACCTTCCATTATGAACATGAGCTTCCAAATTATCCTTTCATTGAAAGGTCAACAAGCAAAATTAATACAACCATCTCGTTAGCAGACAATTTTATGAGTAGAGTCTACTCATAAAATTTACTGCTATTTGTCTGCAGTAGACAGTAGGATGACGCCGGTTGTGCTCTAGTAAATAAATGGCTTCTGATACGATTTTCGTCATTATTTAGAGAATTTATTTCGGTTTATGTGTACATTACATTAGTATTAAACTAACATATAGGGTGGCAGGGACGCGAAGGCGGTTAATTTTTTGTCGGTTATTTAAAAAAAAAAACACCTGTTCCATACATTTTGACCGCGTAAGTATTGCACTTTTATATGAAACAGTAGATTTTTTTTTTAATAACCGACGAAAATTTTGGGCTCAGAATCATGTATTGAATTCTTGGTAACCGGCTTCGCGTCCATGTCCCTGTCACCCTGTATAATAAAGAAGTCACAATATTTTGTCCAGTCATAAAAACCGTGCGAAGCAGGGGCGGGTTGCTAGTTTTAATATAAATCTCAATTTTACATGAACTTTCTTAAATTTTGATCACACATTATCAAAATTACCAAAATGCACATCCAATATTTCTTTGCAGAATACAGAAGCAATTTCGCCGGACCATTAAGTAACCGAAGCAAATACATTGCGGCAAAAATATTGAAAATATTTATTTGGAGGTACTCTTAAAGTTATTACGATCGAGTAAACTGACTTTGGCTTGAATCCAAAAAATTGGTAACCGTAGAGTGCATTGCGGGTACAATGGGTCACCCGATTTAATTAGGTTAATACTTGGGTAAGCGAATTTATTGCAGAGTTAAATGTCAACCACGGCGCGACGGCTTGCAGTCTCTTCGCCTTTTTTTTAAATAAATTGCCCGTAATACGTAAAAAAGGATTTTATGTTGGGTAGGGAAATTATAAGCTTTGTTTTTGAAATTAGGGTGCTTGTATGCTGATTTATAAATGGGACACAGAGGACATTAGCTGTTTGGCATTAGCCGTGAGCAATAAGAGACCATTAAGGAAAATAAGGAATACTGGTAAATTTTATGCTCCATAAAAATGCATTAGTGTGCAGTTCATGTACCGGAGACTACCCGACATATTTGAAGGTAGCAAAATGCCCACTGCATTCACTCATAGGTTCACTGACCTATCGACGTAGGTAAAAGGAGTTTAAAATCTATTTCCAAATTTTTGTCCCAGCTGGGGGCCATTAAGAGGTCTTTGGCGCCCAGCATGGGACTAAATCATTTATTCTGCATTAAATCCCCATAACTAAGTTTTTATTAAAAATAACAAAGTCAAGTACGCAGTTACAGAAAATATAAAAATAAAGAAGTCTCGTCTAGAACGTTTGTAAGACGCGACCGACATCGGTGGTGTAATCTGGGGGCACTCCGATATGAATGTTGGTTCTCCGCTTTGCTACAGAATGTTTTGCTGTTTTCAGTGTTCCGTATCAAATATTATGATGGAACGGGCCACTTGTATGGGATCAACGTCGTATCTGTCCGTTTGCCAGTCACAGTCTAGTTTCGCAGAGGCAATGCAATTTAGAAGGCTCATGTTCAGCAGTGGACGTTGTAGGACTGCTTTGATTAATGCAATTAGGAATTTGGGGATTAAAACGGTTATTATTACGTCGGTTAAGTCTTGAATATAAATAATATAGTGCGCATTATGTTTATCTTTGTTCTTGTCATTCAAAATACATATTTAATAGTGCTCACAGAAAGGAACAAACAACTGAAAACTAAAAAATAACGAATGCTTCGTACGTCACTCAAATCTGACGATTACATAAATATTAAGAGATAACAATCTTTGTAAATATCACCAAACTTTTTAAAGGCAATTTTCCTTATCATATCAATCTTGGCTTGTTGGACAGATTTTTTAATAACCGTACTACTTTTGTTAAGGCTTAGTTTCCTCAACAAGAGCTTCGTTTTCCATTAACTCAATAAAAAAATGTAGACCGAGATTGGATATTATACTTGGGGAGGTTTAATTTGTAATTATGGGTACATTATATTATTTTGAATATGGAAATTTCTGACAAACGCTCTGTTTGAGATGATAATAGCTTGATAATTAAGTTTAGCAAAGGTACCGTAACAAGAAATTTGGAGGGAAAGGTTTTAGTTTCGGAATTGAGGAAAACAGGGCACGGCCTTAAAAGCCGTAATTTTTAGTCTCCTGTTTCCTTATTATTATTAGCATGGCGTACTAATTATGAAAACCAGCCAAGCGAACTAACAATTATTTTATCGGTACCTTTACGGTTCCCCATGGGAAGATAGCGTGAGTTTATATAAATGTGTAGGGATAGCGGATATAATAAAAAAACCGGCCAAGTGTGTGTCGGACCACGCACAATGAAGGGTCCCGTAGTTGGGATGAATTAATCCCATGAACAAACTTAACATTGTAGTTGAAAAACATGTTAACTGCAAATGTACGTTAGTACGCACAATATTGAGAGATTTATTATGTTATTTTAAGACCATATACTTCTAGTAAGGAACCATTTTCGGTATTTTTTTAAAAATTTTAGGCTCAGGAGTTTAGGAGATAAGGGGGGGAATGCTAAATTTTCATCAATTTTCTTAAATATCTTTTAAAGTATTTAGTTTAAAATTATTTAAAAAAAAAAATTGAGATTTTCGCAACAACTTCCTTCATTTGATATGTCACACGGTTCAGTATGCAAAACTTTTTATTTTTATTTTGTTATTTGCCCCCCAAAAGTAATCTCCATATTCAAAATTCATTTATTTACGTTACACGTCCGTGTTTGGGTTCCAGAAATACATATGTGTACCAAATTTCAACTTAATCTGTTCATTCAATTCGGAGCAAATTGGCTGTGACAGACTGACAGCCAGACAGACAGAAAGACACACGAGTGATCCTATAAGGGTTCCGTTTTTCCTTTTGAGGTACGGAACCCTAAAAATAAATTAAAAAGATCTACAATTTAATAAACAAAACTTTTATTTAATAAACAAAGCTTTTGACTTAAAACAAGTCAATACCTACACTGCTACGTTAAAAAGAAAATGTTATAATCGCCCTATAAAAACATAAAAGCAACATTTATTTTTTTCCAATATTGCTAAGCATTTGGCACAAATGCTAATGCTACAATTAATTAAATTTTATATCATTCAGTAAATCGAGATTTTTCGGAATTATCGCTACAATTTCTGATCTGAAAATTCTTTATAACACACATTTTGATAGCTCAGTTTTCGTAATAAGTAACTTATTGGCGTTCGGTAGAATTTTATTTACAAAAAAATATATTTTTGCAATTCATTCATTAAAGACGGATTCTTTAATGAATGAATTGCAAAAAATATTTTATTCACACAAAAGAAAATCTTTAAATGTCAGCAATTAAACACGATCATATACGAGATTCCTTTTTAAATGTAAGCTGTTTTGTCATTTTATTTTTTTATAAATACTCTGTTTCTACTTGTGTAAACTGTAATAATATGATTTATAAAATGACAACACTCATGACTCATCCTACGAAAAATACTAGAAAGTTCATCTTTGTCTTAATAATAAACTAAGGTATTAAATGCACTCTGAAACACAAAAGAAAACTGCGACCTACAGAACAAAAGCCAGAACAAAAGACCATTTAGAGCATGTATTGAAAGACATCTCATAGAAGACAGGATATTAAAACGTTTAACAAAAAATCCTGGCGTTTGTAGTTGTAAAAATAAAGCAATATCTGTGCTGTGAGCTCGAGTGTAGCCTCTCGGAGCACGCCTCTAGATAGCCCGAGATAGCTCGAGTGTTGCACAAACAAAGCGGCGCTCTAAAACAATTTGCTGCCTGTGTTCATGTTAGGTGCTTTAGAAATCTTTGAAGCTTGACCAACAGCGCTGTAGTTATGACCTGGGGTACTCTATTTTATATGGAGTTTTGTATTTTTTATAAAGCTTCAGTTATATTGAACGGGGATCGCTATAGATAGAAGGGGTTGAATGAAATCCATTTAGACTTTTAACGAAGTAAAACTGTTTTCAACAAGAGATGTAAATAAAATGGTTAGATGTAAAAAAAAAACCGTCCAAGTGCGAGTGGACTCGTACATGAACCGTTCCGTACCGTATTAATAGTGAGCAAAAAACACGTTCCTACGACCCGCTTTAATTAATAACCTTTTTTAATTTTTATTATTTGTTGTTATAGCGGCAATAGAAATATACAACTAAACATTTCAACTGTCAACCTATTACGGTTCATGAGATACATCCCGCTGGCAAACAGACTGACAGACGGACAGCGGAGACTTATAGTAATAGGGTAAAAAAATCTCCTATTAAAGAAAATACATCAAAATTCATGTTCAAATTTGAGTGTGCAGTTAGGATGTTTTACGATTAAAAAACTATTACCTTTCGTGGTATTTTGTTCCTAGAATACATTTGCATCATAATATTGTTACAACTCCACCAAGCTAAGTTTGCACCTCGCTGGAATGCGGTGCCCCGCCCGCTTCCCCGCTCACCTTCCCGCGATCGCCCTGTCGCGTCAGTACGGTTAGCTAAGCGTCAGTGTGACGTAATCGACGCGAGGTGCAAACTTAGCTTGGTCGAGTTGTAATTTACAGTGTGTAAGTTGTAACTTATCTCTTATATTCCTTAGTTGGCTTTCACGATACCCACATGGACAAAATGTTAAAGTCCCCTTATATCCTTACGGATACTATTTCCATTTACCTACCGCTGCTACTCCTAGTAAATACGGTCTGTATCGAGGGCTTTATAAACAAAATGTGTATGTAAACAATATGCAGGTTTACGTCACAAGATATATAGGGTGCAGAAGGTCGGTTCCATACATCGAGTGAAAACAGGCGCAAACGCACATATAGAAGCGTACGGACGGCGATTTGCGATTGGACTGCCACGTTAGTCAAGTGGTCTCAAGCGCTACAGCTGAGCATGAAGTCCCAGATCGGGCAAAGTTTTATTGGGTTTTTCCATTAATTAATTATATTTACGCATAAAAGTTTACGCATATTTTTTTCAGCATAATTTCACTAACACTAATAATGGTCAACCATAACATTCAAAAGCATAAATTGATATGTATATTGGACGTAGATTATCAAACCATTCGACAATATAAACATACGTTACTTTAATTTTTGGTTTTACGGCCGTTCAGTATTTAAGTTTTCGATGTTTTGAACATTGATATTTCAACCGCAAAATAAAAACGTAAAAATAACTTAAATATGTTTACATTATTACTATTAATTTTTATGCCGTAATACTATTATGCTAATTAAATAGTCATTACGTCTAGTAACATTATGCGAATAAAAAGTGTACCAAAACAAATTAGCCTACCAGATAATTATGTCAACATAAACTATATGCCAAGAAAAATTATGGCAAAGTATTATTATACTAAAAAAAAAATCCAAAACAGTTATGCCAAAGTATACTAGGAAAAAAACATTATGCATAAAGAAAGGATCCCGTACAACTCTGCCTATCCCTTGGGGGAAAGAAAGCGTGATATTGTGTTAGGGAACCAACCTTCTGTTCTTATCTATTTTGTGATTACGTGCACCTCACATAAAATAGTGTATACTGAATGTGTCGGGAATTCTATTTATTGGTGGCCGCTGGCGATCTCTCTGCGGGCCTCAATAGTACTGATGTTGTAGAATGTAGGTGAATTTATAGTTGAGTAAATTGTGGGCAAATTTCGTTTGGTGGTGCACGCATGGGGAAGCTGAGAGCGAATATTGATTTTCTGGCAATATATTCACATTATGAGATTGTTGGTTTGTGCACGGTTAGTTAGAATAGGGCATTCCAGTCCTACAAGTTTTAGTTCATAAAAGAGGACGTTTTTGATTGGTTAAATGTTTTGCCAGCCAGCATAGTATAAAGCATGTTCACAGACAAATAAAACCAAAGTCATATGCCCTCTAAAAGCATTCAAATTAGTTTGCACTTTTTGGACATCAAAAGTTGCGAAAGACCACCTTCCTTGTAAAAGCTAGGAACAAACTCTCCGAGATAACAAATCTTTTGTAACTAGGCGTAGCGGCGCGTAGCACACCGTTTCACTATGCTACGTGCGTAGCTAAATCGTAGCCAGTTCTTTGACAGAATAATAACAACAATAAAATTTACTCTAAGCTTATTGTTGTTCTTTTCTGAAATTATTCCAATATAATTCGTTAGAAAAATAAAATTTTAGGCCAGATTTAAAGAACAGCGTTTTATAGCAAAATCATCGTTTCCCCTAATCAAATTACCGACGTTTGAATTTATATCAGGTACGTTAAAATTATCCACAAACACAATTTATAGTCACTCTGCTGTGAATATTAATTTCTTGATCATTTATAGCAGCGACACAATGTCACAGTGTGAAATGTAGGGCGAAATGACGCGAGCAGAAAATATCTAATATGTCATTGTGACGTATTATCGTGAATGGTTTAAAATATTGTTTTATACCGTATCAATTGTTTTAATTGAATTGTAATGTAAAAAAATGTTGTTAAGTAATATTTCTGCAAAAGTTTAGTGTGTGCCAATCTTGACAAAATATTTTAAATACAGTTAGAGTCTGTGTACACGATGCGCTGCGGCGTCCTATATAAAAATATCCATGGTATTGCCACACGGTGCGTTACGGCGTCGCAACGCACGTACACCGGACTTGCAGCCCACGAGACGAGGCGGGGAGGAGCATACGCGTTATGACACCGGAACGGCATCGCTCAGTTGTTAGTGCGTTGTCAAAACCACAGATGTTTGACACACACACACAGATGACAATTTACGCGCTATGTGGCGTGGCGCCGCTGCGGCGTAACATCGTTATGGCGCCGCAGCGCTCGTGTGACCGCTAATGCGGCGTAATCATTGCGGTGCGGCGCCGCAACGCATCGTGTGCACAGGCTCTGACAGTACATTATTTATATTACTACACCTACTTCTTTTGTGTATTTTTTTGGAATGAACTAGATTCAATATCAGAACGTTCCATGTGACTTTAAATTAAATACCTACACGTCATTAACAAATGCAGGTAAAAAATTACAAAATACTATCGATTTCAAATCAATCGTAACAAACTCAGAATACGGAGCAATTAAGACGATCTTTGAAGCCTTCAGGAAATAAATTTCAACGGAATAATCTATTAAGCAAAGTTCCAGCAAGAAATTCAATTCGAGCACCCACCACAGTTTCTTGACACCACGAAAGAGCTTGAAATTTTTCACTGAAACCAATTTTGACATACATTGCGCAGTGAGTACGAACGCCTTTATTATGCTACAAAACAAAACGCGCAATGGATGGGGTTATGACGGTTGTATCGCGAAGAGTTCAGTGTCCCTAATGAAGCCTTTGTACAGACTCTTATCTTACCACAACAAAGGCAAAAATAAACATCGCACAAGTTCGCGGAGCGCCAGAAACTATGTTATGTACGAGTATCAACGGAAGATAACAAAAACAAACTTATCGAGGCTTTGAGATAAACATAATATAGTTTTGAAAGGAAATCTTGTATTCAAGCCTTTTAGGACGTGACAGGATAGTTCGATGGTTTATGCTTAACACTCTAGGTTGCATTGCTCTCTGAGAGCAGTGGTGGCCCAGTAGAAACGGCCGTGACTTACTAGGTTCGAACCCAGGCAGGCACTTTAATTTTTTGTAAAATATTGCATCATCACTGCTCACAAAACGGCGAACGGAAACATCGTGAGGAAACCGACATGTCCTAGAACCAAAAACTTAACAATAAACAATATTTATTTTTCAAGAGTTAAGCCTATTTACAATTATTGTATTGTGTATAGACTTTATAATTTAGTGGCAAGGTACAATATATGTGCAACTGGGACTTCGATGCTCTAAGCACCAGTTACTTCCGTCACCACCGTGATCGAGCTGCCAATACAAGTGTGGTGGTGTGTATTCGAAGTCATGTGACATTTACCAACCCGCACTTGGCCCGCGTGGTGGATAACGGCTCGTTCAGTCCCACATGGGAGGTCTTTGTCCCAGCAATGGGAACATTATTGGCTGATTATGCCCCTCTTGTTTTCTGTTTTGGAGTACTGTACGTACGGGCTTACTAGAGTACAAGAGTACTGCATGGCCGCACGTCAATAGTAATAGCACCAGTACAAGCTGGCCTCTTATTCTATTGAAACTTTGTCCTACGATAGGCCAGCTCATGGTCAAAGTTTTACCACTACTGTACGATTTAAGTTCTACAAAAATATTATGTTGTTGAGTTGTTGGCAAAAAAAAACATCTAATTATTTGTTAAGAGTCAAATTGCATTTTTTTCTTTAGAACACTCTTTATTGGGAAGCCGATCCCAAATACATTGGGATAAAGACAGAAAGATGACAATTATGATGAGTCTATTGATGACCCATTGTAGACTTAATTGAATGACCCACCCTACGCAGCGACGACCACGACTTGTAGCACGACTAGTAGCAATCTTGGCCACAATAACAACAATTTATTTCACTCTCACTCACTCGCACATCGAAAACTTAATCTATGAAGTACAATTATTTTAAGGTCTTTAATGATTGTACAGCAGCACATAATTAATGATATACCAACTCCGAAACTAAGAAAAGCTTGTATTTTGGGAGTTAGTGGTTCTACAGATGCAGGACTTATATAGACACAACCTTGAAGCCTAGGAATTGACTTCCAACGGTTAACAGTAGGTAAATAAATTAAACTAACATTTAAATTACGAAACATACATTGAGAAATAAATAAATTACAGTAAGATCTACATTATCTAAAACTACAAATGAAAACAAAAATAGAAAGAAATAAATAACCTTCACATCGACTAAAATTTTATGTTTTCGTCAACATCGCTGTCCAACAGGAAAAGTGCCGGAAAGGCTGGCAGCATTGCCACGTTGAATAGCAATGCTGATTCTTTGGCCAAAGAATAGTGAATAGAAGAATCGCTTGGCGATGTCTAGAAAAACTAAGTGGGCCCCATGGCCCTAGTGTTTCAACCCCAAACGGCTCAAACATATAAGTCCCAATAAGATTGGAGTATCCGCGCCGTTTGAGGTTTTCCGCACCTGCAGGGTGTTGACACAGGCTGCATCCCACACCAAAGGCCTACATGCCTTCCAAGGCATTATGGTCATTCTATCTGGTCACTTCTCATCGTTGCGTGCCAAGGTAGTGGGTTCTAAAATAGCTGGCACCCCGGCAGTGACAAGAGCACGACGGATGATGTCAATTTTGCTGGCGTGTCATCCTATCCGGCCTACGCTCTTACTGCAGGATAGGCCATGGTGTCCAAGGCAGTCGACACCTTCGCCACTCGTTTAGTTAAGCTGTAAATGTTGATGGTTTTGTTGACTGCATTATACACTCTCGAGCTTACTGCGTTAAATTGCCTACTTGCGGAAGCTGTTCTGCATTGGTTTTGTGGCCAGTGGTAGAGCAAAGTACTGTTTTTAAAATATATAATTGTCACGCAGTCATGACCTTACATTCGGCATATAGATTGGCAGTTGAGTAAAACCGTGGTTTAAAGCCTTAAAAAGCCTTTAAAATTGCCTTTTGTCCCCTCTCTAGTACAACAAAGAGAGTTTTGTAGGTTCTACCTCATACGGGTATGCAATAAATTAACACTGACTGAAATTAGGGCAGTGTAGACCATATAAATTACAGAGCATCCGACCAAGAATAAAGTTTGGCCGTAGGACCACGGCTCATCCGAGCAGTTTGTTCAATATTGCGGCCGGTGGTGCGACAAATCGTAGCCGTGACCACGTATTGAGCGAAGTCCTATAGTCACGAGATATGGTAGTGAATGTTTGAGGACCGTTAATTATTATCTGATAAATAAAAAATGTTTTTCTTAAAATAATATGTACCTATTTTACAGTCAGCAACAAAAAGTCGATTTACATTGAAAATGATTCGATGCATTGCATTTCACCATATCATAACGTAATAGTTAGGAATTATACATAAGTCTCTTCTATTTTTGTTATATCAGTTCAGATTTTTATTCAGAATATTTTGCTCTATTATTAAAATTCAACTTTAGTTGCTGAACCCATTACAAGTCAAAAAGTGATTATTAAATTATTCACAAAACAACGCGAATTTTAACGTCTAAAAATAACTTTGTTACTTTAAAATACTTCCCTCTCTTAAAAAAATATCGAAAAACGTTGACGAAATGTAATCCGATATTGTTGAGCCACTTAGCTTTTCACTTTGCTGCCAAAGAATTATTATCTATTGTTCTTTTAAATGCTTGTCCCGTTTTTATAATGATCCGATGTTTACGTAACTTTATATCCCGAAATAATGACGTCTTAACGGGGATCAAGGGTTGTAAAGGAATTGTTGTTGTTTTGATAATTATTATTATTGGAATATTCTAGAATCACTGAATATATTTACAGAGTTTTATTAGCATAACATTACATGACGTCTGTTTTTCCCCGAAGGGTTGAGGGGGGGTGTATCATAGTATTTTAGAGGTATGAGGAATAGGGTGTAAAGTTCACTTATCCTCTATAGAAAAGGGAGGATCCTCAGACCAGACGGGTGTCGTGTCTGGCGGGCAACTGCCCAACAGATGATGTCGGATAGTCTTAGACAGGGTGGCATCGACGAGAAGCCGGCTTTTTTTAATAATGTGGATTTTTGGCAGTCGTTACGGGTCGTCAAAAGTCCCAAAGTCTGACAACCAGTCTTACCAAGGGGTATCATATTATCCAGTTACTGGGTTGTGGAGGTCAGATAGGCAGTCGCCCTCAATACAGTTGGGAAAGGCTAGGCAGATTGATTGCATGTTTGTTTGTTTGTAATGAATAAACTCAAAAACTACTGGACCGATTTAGAACATTATTTCACCAGTAGAATGCTATATTATCATCGAGCACACACGGCTACACATCAAGCTATAATTTTCCAGTATAAGCTGACCTCGCATTGGACGGAAATCCTATACAATGCGAGATCAGCATAAACTGGACATGTATAGCTTGGTGTGTAGCCGTGTGTACCATATGCTATAATTTATAAGGATATCACGCGGGTCAAGCAGCAAATAGCTGACGGAAACTAGTAGTAAATATAAGTCTAGAATCACCAACCCATCTTGAGCAAGCGTGGTGATCAATGCCCGTGCCTTCTCTGTATGAGAAGAGGCCTTTGCCCTGCAGTGGGACAATAATAGGCCAGAATTATTATAATAATATGACCTACATTCAGTTTAATCAGTGGAGCAAACCAAGTTGTAGATCTAAATAAACCGTAGTCAGCAGACAATTCCATTCCACAAACAACAACTGGAAAGTTTCCAGTGAAAGAGCAAGCAAACCTCACACGAAATATATACAGAAACAATAAACACGGTTGTTTTATGTTTGAACGCCATTACGCTCCGTATTGACATTAGTCGGAATAGTTTACAAACACGACACGAGCTAACTTGAGTGTGAAATACTCGTACGTCTGTGGTCCCAGTAAAAACATCAAATAAAATAGTGTGCTGATCTTCTGTTCCCACAGACTTACTGGTTACCTGCATCACCCTACTGCTGAGCGAAGGTACCTTTGACTTCCTACTCTTTCGATCATGGACTAATCCCGCTCCATCGACTTCGGCATAGAGAATGTTACAGAGCTGTGGTGGTAACTATTAACTCTCATAGTACGAACTACGCAATTCACCTGACGTCACGCAAATCCAATTCACGCAAGCAGACAAGCAGACAACCGTCGCCATCGGGCAGTTGCCCGACAGACAACACCGTCGTCGGAGAATCCTCTCTATTCAATGGAGTATGAGGAACTATCCACCGTGTTCCTCTTACCTCTAAAAGGGCTTGCGTATTAAAAATGGCAAGCTACACACGTGACTGTATCTTAACGTAAATCCTTAAGTGCGTGCAGTGTTTAGATAGTCTGTTGATTATTTATTACATGAATTTGTGACCGCTATCAAATTCTTAACCTAAGGGGCAGAACGGAATCCACAATGCGCGCGTACTTGGCCGGTTTTCTACTTCGTCTAGGTGTCTACTAATAGTTAAAGTCAAAACAGACCGGGATTATTCGAAATAGTAATAAATCTGATCACTGAAAGCAAATATTCACACAATATCTAAAGTTTCAAAGGTTTGTCTGCATCGTCAATTAATTCGTCGAAATGGATAAATATTCCGTCGGACTGGTAGTACCACTTCGGCTGACTCTGATTCTGCAAACACCACCTCGAACTTATTTACAGAATCACTTCGTTTGAATCGGAAAATTAGTTTAGTTTGCTTCTCCTTGCTTTCGAGTTCATTAGTTTCATACAATTTGAAATGCTGGTTGACCACTTTATCTACTTTACCGGAATTTCTCTTTAGAACATGTCAAACAATAAAGGCATATTCTATCCTCACATTCTACATAACCATAACACCACTAACATGATTGTAGCTGCTGTACCCACGTATATCAGTTTACCCTTTAAGTAGTTGCTCAGCGCCGTTAGAGTACGGTCTAAAGCGCGGCTAAACAAAAAAGGATTACTGCAAGCCAAATGGCACTTCGCGAGGAGAGGCTTAAGACGTTCCAACAAGAAGGGAAGGCAGACCAGGGGGTGTCTGCAGGGGGAGGAAGGGGGAGTCACAGGTAGCTCTTAGATCCATTGTCCTAGATGGAAGTCTAATGTGACACGATGCACGATGTGGGAATAGCAGAATTTAGGTGGCCGATTATAAAGAAATCTTTATAGGCTGTACTGTTTTTTTTTTCAGTAGTTAGTTAACAACTAACACCAACACACACACTAATGTAACATTTTTTAAATAAATAATAAGAAGAAATGGCCACTAATTTCCGTCTTTTATTGATGATAATTTTTATGATATAAATAATTGCAAAATTCATAAATCAATAATACATGTAACGAGAATTCTTGTAGTTACGCAAGTTGGTTATTCGATTATCGATTATTTTCACGCAACGAATTAATTCCTAGTAATTATGGATAAAAGCTAAAATCATAAAAAGCTATTTATAGTTTCGTCATGCAAATAATAATCAAACGGTCAAAACTTATTCGAAAATAGAATAGAATTTGTGTCTATTGTAACATATCCGTTTGCGGTTCCAATTTCGCAACATTGTGTCCCATTGCGTCAGATCTATTTACGTCGCGACGAATAGCGTTTGACGCTCACATGGGACAAGGGAAGCATTATAAGGGAACTAATGCTTTAATTGATGGTAGTCATTAGCGCATGTGTGGAGTGTTAGTGTCTTGACGTCAAAAGGCAAGGGTCGATCGTTTGTTCCGTCTTTGTGTTAGATATTATTATTAATGTTATTAGCTTTTGCTCTTGGGTTTGTCGATTTTTTGGGTTAAAACTGATTGTATCTACTCTCATATCGAAAAATTAGAATTATAAAGTTCAAAACAAGTTTATTTTGACATACTTTATAAACATAATACCGAAATTTAAAAATATAATGATAATAAAACACTTTTTATGGTTCCATACGTCCGAATGAAAAAACGGAACCCTTATAGGATCACTCGTGTGTCTGTCTGTCTGTCTGTCACAGCCAATTTGTTCCGAATCTAATAGACCGATTAAGTTGAAATTTGGTACACTTATGAATTTCTCTGACCCAAACACGGACGTGGAACGTAAATAAATGAATACTACTAATACGTAAATACAGAACCTAAAATTTAAAAAAATTGAGAATATTGTTCTATATTTTATAGATTACAGGAAAATCTTTATATCTATGGTTTTAAAATAGCATGGCAAATTTCATGGGACGAGCGCACAAATTTACATTTGCAGTTACAATGTATGGGAGAACATGTTTTTCAACTATGTACATTATGTACAATGTTAAGTTTGTTCTTGGGATAAATTCATCCCAACTACGGAACACATCATTGTGCGTGGTCCGACACGCACTTTTCCGGATTTTCTCTAACAAAATAATGTTAGGTATAAATCATTTTTACCAATACGATACAGCGCAAATCCAAGAAGTTAATACCCCCAAGGAGTTTCCATGAATTTATTTTTTCTATTGGAACGCATACGCGGGGCGCGCCATTTTTATTTTTTTATTTGGCACATGTGTAGACTATGACCTGGAGAAGGATAGTAAAAAATAAATAATAAAAAAAGCCAATAATAAAAATAAAAAAATAAATAAAAAAAAAGCCTTTTGTTTCTTGCAAAAGTTAACTATATTAATTAATATTTCCTATGTTAATAAGGTATATGTTAGATTTATTTGAATTTGGGGTTAGATGTACTGATGAACTTATTTATTATTACTAGTGGTCGCCTAGAGGTGTAAATTCGACCATAATTAATTTAAATGTGATGATTCTTCTTTCCATGCGTTTGACACAACATGGCTACCTCCATGTTGTGTCAAACGCATGGAAAGAAAGAAAAAAACAAAGACAAAATTGTTTATTTCGCACAAACAAAACGCCCATATAAAGACAAAAAGACATAAAATACACACATACAAAAGTAGCTAAAGGCCTCGTATTCAACCAATAAAGCACGCAGCATGGTAGTGTGTGTAATGTTTTTGAAATTTTACTTCTAATGTATATTAAATAAAAATATAAGCTTTCTGCACTACTTCTCCATTCCACCACTCCTCCGTCTGAATAATTTTCGTAAAAAGGGGTACAAAGTTTTTGCTTCACGTATTAATATAATAATAATATTACATTTTAACATACAGATATCACGATATAATTTATTTAAGATACATACATCACAATATAGATGAAAACAATAGGGTTTCGGTGGGTTTCGTAAATTATATATCTTGGTGCGCTGCTCAGCTGACGGACGACGCGCAACTTTTTCGATAAGCTCGGTCGAGCTTGTCGAAAAAGGTGCGCGTCGTCTGTTTTTCACACGGCTTCTAGCACATTCTAGCTAGAAGCTGCACCCTTATTGGACAAACGGTTTGTGGCGGGAGCGGTTCGAAATAAGTTCGCGTTATAACGTTAATTAAAAAAAAACTGTTTTAACTCATTCTGCGGTGGAGAAGGACATAGGATAGTTTTAATCCCGATTTTCACGGAATCGACACTTATGCGGGTGAAACCGCGGGGCGCGGCTAGTACACAATAATACTCTATTAGCTAATAGCTGTAGGTAAATAAAATAGGGTCATCGATCTTCCTTCGCTTGAGAACCTTTTCGGAGGTCTAGGTAGTCATTAGACTTTCCGGCAATTGGGACTCGAGGTGGCCTTGCACAAGTCCGAGGCCATGTGTTTTTATGGTCCTCGGAACGCGCCACTGTCGGGTTCCCGGATAACGGCAGGAGGGGTTCACATCGGTGTCGAGTCGACGATGAAGTACCTGGGACTCGTCCTCGACAGCCGGTGGAACTTCGTGGAGCACTTCCGACGTTTGGCTCCCAAACTGCAGAGGACAGGGGCTGCTTTGAAGCGGCTTCTGCCCAATCTAGGGGGTCCAAACGCCTCCTGCCGGAGGCTCTACGCGGGGATCGTGCGGTCCATGGCCCTTTACGGGGCACCGGTGTGGGCGCGTTCATTAAGGCTGCGACCAGCCCAGCGGTTGAACGCGTCCCAAAGGGTCATGGCCATCAGGCTGGTACGAGGATACCGCACGGTCTCCCGTGAGGCGGCGAGCCTCCTTGCCGGACAACCGCCATGGGATCTGGAGGCAAAAGTCCTCGCGCACATGTGGGAGTTGCGCGAGGAGGCGAAACGCCGGGGCGTAACTCCGCTGCCGCGAGAAATCGCGGCACAGCGGACAGAGCTCCGGCGGGATCTCATGGCGGCATGGAGAGTGCGATTGTCGCAACCCAGCGCTGGGCACGCCACAATTGTGGCGATAAGTCCCCTCTTTGAGGAGTGGCTAGAGAGGCGCCACGGCGTCCTCACCTTCCGCCTGACACAGGTCCTCACCGGACATGGTTGTTTCGGGAGGTTCCTGTTCAGGATAAAGCGGGAGGAAACGCCCGGGTGTCACCACTGTGTGGATCGCCCGGAGGACACGGTGGAGCATACGGTGGAGGTCTGCCCAGCTTGGGCGGAGCACCGCCGTGTCCTCACGGAGGCGATCGGCGGCGGCGATCTCTCGCGTCCGGCCCTGGTTCAGGCCATGGTCCGGAGCGAGAGTGCATGGGAGGCCGTCACCTCCTTCTGCGAAGCAGTAATGCTCGCGAAGGAGGAGGCGGAGCGCGCGAGGGACAGGCAAAATGCGCCCCCTCGCGCCCCTAGTCGCCGCAGGAGACGCCCCGGGCGTCGGGAGTCGCGAGCCGACTTCCGGCCACCGTAGGCGCGGGCTTGCGGACGGTGAGCAATGGGTAGCTCGCCGTCCGATAGGGACCAGGCCCGGGTCGACGGCGCGTTGTGTTCCACGCGCGCCTCAAAGAGATGTCAGCACCAACTGACGGGGTCCAGAAGGGCCAATGCCTGCCGGGGTCGCGGGTTTGTCTGAAAGGGATATCGCGACCTCGGCACACAGGCAACGGAAGGAACACGGGTGGGTTTTAGTCAGTAAAAGTCTGACACGCCCTCCCGCTCCACCCAGAGCGGGAGAAGTTATTTGATAATTTCCCATCCTCAAAAAAAAAAAAAAAAAAAAAGGTAGTCATTAGACTTAGACTCGTAAGAAAAACTTATTTGTCTGTAGAGCTCATAAATCAGTGGTATTTAGTAGAAAATCCTATATCCTATACTACTAAACAAGCAATAAGTATTTGTATATATAAAATTATTCTCTCTTACACCAAATTTAATGAAATATATATAATATAATATGGAATATAGAAATCAAATATAAATATGAAAATATGAATGCATAAATAATAACATAATTTAATAATAATGAAAATACTTCTAAGAATTTCATAATAATTACCACATTATTACATAAAATAAAACTAATATACTATACCTATATACACAAACCTAATAATATATTATATATATAATTATTAATTAATGTGAAATTTAATTCGTTTGCATCCTCTTACCCTCATTGTACTCATCATTACGAACAACTTTCACTATGGGGCCAACCCTGAAATCGTGAAAAAAAGTTAGCTGTTCCATACATTTATGTTCGCATAGCTCGTTATAATGTAGGGAACAGCTGATTTTTTTTCGCGATTTCAGGGTTGGCCCCATACTGAAAGTTGTTGATAATGATGAGTAGAATGACCCCTTAAGAGGATGCAAACGAATTAAATTTCACATTATATACATAATTATACACCCAATTAAACACATCTAATAATTTGTAATAAATATTGAATTGCTTGAATTGATACTTAGCCCTCTTTCTCTCTCTTAATTTTTTTCTTTTACTTTGTTATACCATCTATGTAATACATATGGAATGCAATAAAGAATTGAGTATTATATATTTGAAATCACGTTCTCAAAAACGGCTCTAACGATTTCGATGAAAGTTGCAATGTAGGGATTTCCGAGCAGAGCTCGGCCGCCCAAAGTTCAGAACAAGACGGCTTGGTACCTTAGAATAATGACATGGCAGCATGGAATTAGTATGAACTATCCTATCTACTAAATGAGCATTCTATTTTTTCACCAGAGCAGAGCTCGGTCGCCCAGGTACTAGTTCGTTAAAATTCATACTCTCAATATCAACGTCGTGATATTTAGTTCCTATAAATAGGTAGTAGATAGCATATTTCTTAATAGGTCTAATCTCTATTGATACTCCTAATTACTTCCGTTTGAGCCCGATATGGCTTTATCAATTAAGCCAAGGAGTCTGTTGTTGGCAGAAATATCGATCCTATTAGTGTGGGTAAAGACTACCAACTAGCGAATAAGTCTTTATTGCTAAAATCAAATTATCATCTACTAACTACGTGTCCTAATGTTAGTTATCGTCGTGCGAATAAGCCATCATCGCGATCATTTGACACTGAGTTGTTCGGAAAATCTGAACGCGTCTTCTGTCGGCGCGACGACGGTTTCGTGCTCACCTAGTAAAATAAATGCAAGGAACGCTGACAGGACGAGACGCCAGCGATTAGGACACGGCCGAAGAATTTTTTAGTTGTAGCACAAATGGTTTATTCCGTAAAGTAATTTAAATAAAACGCGACTCTTGCTACGCCACAATAAAGTACAATTCACATCGCACAGCGCTCATTACCTACAGTTATATTCACCTAGAAGTTGCCTCTCTTTCTATAGCGTAGCTCTTTAACTCTCTTCTGTCTACGTTAAACTCACTGACTTGGCCCAAAAAGACGAGCCCCACGCATACTTGCTGCCGCTGATCTCTATCAGCCTTATCTCATCCGCTTTCAAGCGAAATCTCTTTCACACCATCCATTTATCTTTCATTTTGGTCTACAACCACAGATGAATACAGATAGTTCAGTCAGAATTTAAGGCATGAAGCTACAAGCAGGCGGCGGGCTCGTCTTCCCGGGCCAATTCAGTGAGTGTAACGTAGTCAGAAGATATAAGAGTTACGCGAAGATCCATCTCATCTTTCATTTTGATCTACAACCACAGATGAATACAGACGGTTCACTCCGAATTTTAGGTCTTTTATTTTTTATATGTTACGCATAAATACAGATATATATATTATTATTTTATTTTTATTGTTATGCATAGGTACTATATTCAGAATTCACACTCATTTCCTTAAGAAGTTTTTGCTTACCTTGATTTATTATTCTCGCACGGGGGGACGTCATTACATCATTCGCGAGGTCTTTGCTGAAAATCAGCGCTGTTGACAATAGGTTCGTCCGAAGTCACTGCATTCAGCTGAGCAATGACCTATTCTTGCACAGATACGACGCACAGTTTAATTGTTCTTGTTATTGTTGTTACTTGTTACACAAACTGTTATTTTTTTCCACTTTGCAATCAGCATTTTGTAGGTTTGATTGTTTGTTTTCATTTTGTAAATGTCGCAACACATTATGTAATTGTCTTTGGCCTCTGACCATGACAGCAGGGAATAGATATTATTAGTCAAACTTTTCTGTGTCAATAATGGATACGAGGCTTTTGGCTCATGTGTAAAGTGGTATTGTTTTTTTTTTCTTGTTCGTAATGTGCGTTTGGTTTGTGCAGAATAAACACTTCTTCTTTCTTTCTTTATTTTCTTTAGGTATGAAGCTACAAGTACGCGGCGGGCTGGTCTCGTCGTCGTCGCATCTCTACGCGAAGAATAAATGCCGAGCCGACCTCAAATAAATTGGGATCGGGGCACGAAGCTGATGGCGGCTGCTTTTGTAGTGGTGATCCAAGCAATCCTAACAAATCTTATAAATTCGAAAGAGTTTGTTTGTTTTTTACGCTTTCACCCTTTAACGACTGGACGATTTGGATGAAATTTAGCAAATGGGTAGATTATGACCTGCGTGAGGACATAGGATACTTTTTATTCCGATGTTCCCACGGGATCAAGACTTATGCGGGTGAAACCATGGAGCGCAGCTAGACAATTTATGTTGGTGAAAGATAAACCAATTAGCAAGAAAGATATAATGGATGGACTGACTGATTAATCTATGACTAAACCTATTAAGGGTAACAGGCTAATCAATGATTTTAAATATAACATAGACCCTGCTAACATATCGGCTCAATTAACTACAGTGAACCCTATCCCTTACACACGCTACCAATACTTAATCAACGTTAAATTTACATAAAACAAAGGCACATAATCTAAATTAACAACAGTGTTCCCAAAACTAAAGAGCTTGGATTTCGGCTGTAAAGTCGAACAATTCCAATAATCTGCGTTCAGCTAATCCCGCTCTTCAACCTTTGAGACCCCTTAATTTCCGTCCCTTATAGTAAATTCAACACTATCCAGCATAATTTGACCCGTCACCATACATGACACAACCTCTACGCCATCCATTATTCGTCATACAAAGATTTGAAGGGAAGGTCATTGTTAAGTGGTTGATTTATATTTCTATATTAAAGACACCTGTTTCCATCTCTTTACGATGCATGGATATTGTGACGAACTAATATTACGTTTTGAATTTTGAAAATTATTGGGGCTTAGGATTTTGATGTTTGTTTACTTATGGCGTGATATGATGTACTGAAATGTTTTGTTGTTACTACCGTAACAGTAACATTAAATTTTTACCACCACGGGGTAGCTCTTGGCTTGCATCTAACCTGACCGTAAGTGATGATCAGGCCGAAGGTGAAAGCAAGCTTCACCCGGAATCCTCAACCACAGAGGAACTGGCTATCTTACCTCTAACTGCCGAAATACAACAATGCTGTTAACATTGTTTTTATGGCGACAGACTTAGATAAGATGGTAGTAGCTAGCCTGGCGGACTCAGAACCAGCCCTATCATCAACCAAACAGAGTAAAAAAATATGCCGCCACTAAGAATCGAACCCAGGACTTCTGTGTCTGAGACAGGTGGTCCAACTACTAGACTATTGTAGAAGCAGGATTCCTTGAATCAAAAATAGTTCAAATAAGGTCCCACCCCTAATTCCTGGCACCAAGCAGTATGCCTTTGTATCTATTTGAAGAAAATTACTTTGGGGAAATTATACAATTATAGGTAATTATCCACTGAAGCTACAATTTCCCAGAAGAGCAGAGGCCGCCACATAACGACCGCAGTGACGGCAGTCTTGAAAATGGTGGCAGTGGGGTTTGACTTTACGGTGTCAAAAAACGCTCTCTAGGAAACCACATCAACTCACTTTCCTTAATAACGTTTCAGTGACGTCATTCTCCGGTAAATTGCAGACGCTGTGGCGGCCACCGCTCTTCTCTGTAACCGTAGGTTTAGTCTCCAAGGTCAGATGGTACAGTCCTGGGTGTTAAAAGTATACATAAGACGTGGCGTTATTATATAAAGGTGGCTGCTTATCTACTAGGAATACTAAACGTAATACTGCATATAACCATTATGTACAATCTACTCGTCTTTTTTATAAAACCGTGGCCAGTGTTCAGTCTTAAGTTCTGAGTTGAGCTCCACGATTACTGACAAATGCTTGCACTGACGGGACGGGTCCACTTAAATCTGTGTGTTTCTTTCCTCAAAAGACCATTTCAAACACTAATCTACATGGTCCTGATATGGCCTGACCGAGATTATGTCTGGACTTTAAAAGAGACTGCAACTTCTGAGTTTGATTCGGCCTCTCTTCTCAGAGTAGTCAGATAGGAAACGCCAAACTCATCTATTTTATTTGAACGTGACGTGTAAAGGTGATTCCGATATCCTATATACTATATAGAATAAACAATTTCATTTAATTTCATTTCTAAAATACATAATTATGTTGAATATATAATATATACAATTTTCCAGTCATTTTAATATTTATAATCACCATTTTCCTAATAGCTTTTCATGTTTATGCAACACGTGGCTATGAATAGTTCGCGTTCAAAATGTTATTACAAAAACCTTTAATTCAAATGTTATAACCACAAACGGCACGACAAAATGACATTTGGTTTCGTGAACTAACATAAATAACGTTAATAAATAAAATAAACGTGCTTCTGTTATTTGTATGAAAATAAAATAAAACAACAAATGTTTACCATTCGGCGGCAGGTGCCTCTTTTATATTGGCTTAGAGAATATGTACAAGATAAATTCGAAAAAACGTAATGTATGGAAATTGATAAATAAATTATGTGTTTTTTGGGCCATTTAATAAACACCTCTTTGTCATAGGAGTCACAAACAGTCCGCTGTGCAGAGCCTGCATGGAGGACGACGAGACAGCAGCTCATGTGCTGTTATACTGCCCGGTGGTCGCCACATACAGGGCAAAGTATTTCGGTAACCCAGGTACCCTACGTAAGATTGTCAGTGACACCAAGGCGCTGCTGGCCTTCTTTGAGGAGCTGGGGTGGATCGAATAACCGATTTTTCCCACCCGTACGCAAAATACGCGCTTAGACGTGGAGTTGCGGATATCAGCCCGTATTACCTATGTGTTTTTTTTTGGAAATAAAAATAATAGAAGTGTATAGAAAACACCGACTCGTTCCTTACAAATATTTGTTAATTACTTAACCAGTGTTTCTCGTTATGCGAATGAGAATAAAATGTGTATTCTGTTGTGAGCAATAAATGTTAACCATAAAAGAAGTTGCTTGAGGAAAAAGATTTCTACTTAAGTGTAAATTGTAAATGTTTTTTTCTCTATTGACCACTATGATTTACAATGGTCAACATACGTAAACCATGGTCAGTTACAAGCAAACTGTTCTTGTAACTCCGAAAAAAAAACAGAATCTTCAAGATCTGTCGATATCTATACTTGTAGTAGGAGTTCCTTCATCTACCATCCATACTATAATACTGTACTGTTCATAGACAATAACCTGGGTTAGGACAGAATACTTTTATCCCGGTAAAACGTTCCCTTGGAATAATTTCCGATCTCAAAAGCAAAAGGTAGTCAGATCATAATGGTGAAATGGGGTATCTGCAACCAATCCCAAATACAAAGTGTATGTCACACCTTCTTTCCTGGCCGTGATGCACAGGTACCTGCAGTTCTGCACGTTTTAGGAAATGAGGCAAAAGACAAAGTTGTTTATGTCGTAAATTACTAGTTGAAGATTGGATTCGGTTTATTTACTAGTTAGTTATTCCTCATTTCCTTTCTGCAATACACAATACATCATTCGCGAGGTCTTTGCTGAAAATCAGCGCTGTTGACAATAGGTTCGTCCGAAGTCACTGCATTCAGCTGAGCAATGACCTATTCTTGCACAGATACGACGCACAGTTTAATTGTTCTTGTTATTGTTGTTACTTGTTACACAAACTGTTATTTTTCCACTTTGCAATCAGCATTTTGTAGGTTTGATTGTTTGTTTTCATTTTGTAAATGTCGCAACACTGTAATTATCTTCGGCCTCTGACCCTGACAGCAAGCAATAGATACAATTTGTCAAACTTTTCTGTGTCAATAATGGATACGAGGCTTTTGGCTAATCTGTAAAGTGGTATTGTTTTGTTTTTTTTTTATAATGTGCGTTTAGTTTGTGCAGAATAAACACTTTTTCTTTCTTCTTTTTTTCTTATACTTCTTTCAATAGTTCAGCACCCCAAATGCGAAAAACTCTTTAAAGTGAGCAAGTTTAGTTTAGCTTGCCAGTTTATCATACATGTACGTCCATCCACATGTATGAAAAACTGGCAAGCTAAACTAAACTAACTGCAAACTAACTTAGTTTAGCTTGCGGTGGACGGCTCGCGTTAGCACAATCTGAAGGATTATGAAGGAAATTCCTAATCCATTCATTATGTTTGAAAAATTCGTCGCGTCGACAAAATAAATAACGCAATGTTGAATTACCGAAATTAATTGCTTTGGCATAGCAAAGTGTGTTAAGCAGTTGAACAAAAACAAGCATGAAACAAAAGATTAAAAAATAAATCCTTACATCAAGATTATAATTTAATATTTTTTGGATGATATTATAATATTTATTTAAATTAAATAATAAATATAAAACACACTTTAAAAAATAATAACATGCACATACATACATAAACTCACGCCTTCTTCCCATGGGGGTATACAGAAACTACAGAACGCCACCAGCTACGAACCTTGTGCCTCGTTTATGTTCATACATCTGGTCATACACGCACGCCGGTTGCGAGTAGTACCCACCTGTCCTTTCTGAAGAACATCACCAATAAGGTCAGTATAGATGTCCTCTTAGGGCGTCTCCTCCCAGCGTTTCCAGTCACATTTGTCTTGTAAATACATTTTGTCAGTCGCCTTTCATTCACCCTCTCAACATTACCAAACCATCTCAGCATACTCTTTTAAATTGTTGTCACAATGTCTCATCACATCATTCATAGTCAGACTACACATGCTTCGCAAGGAACGCATTTCCACAGCATTTATCTACTTTCATTCTTCTTTATCCACACCCAGCATTCACTTCCATACTAACCGTGGTCACCAGCACGCCATTGTGAAAAATAATAAGTTAATAAAGTAAAGTAAAAGTAAAAATTCATTTATTTTCCACACTAATCTAAACACAGTATAGGTACATAAAATAAACGGAGTGGACTGGAGCCTAAACTAGGGCAGCCCTGTATTTCAGGACTCCAGGTCTTCCTCCCGCGGTGAGTAAGTTGGTACAAATTACAAATTACAACTAGAGCTGTAGTTAATTAATAATTATATTGTTTGTGTTTGGGTGAGTGGGTGTGTGTGTTGTGAGTTTGTTCGTGCGTGTGTGTGTTGTGTGTGTGATGACTTGATGAGTGATGAGTGAGAGTACGGTTGCGCGCATCTGTGTTTGTGGGAGTATGTATATAAATGTATGCGTGGTTATGGATAAGTGAGCTTTGATTGCTCTTGATTTACTGCAGACAGAACAGAGATATTATTTAGAAATTATAAGTAAGGATTCCGTATCATTGTAGTTTAAATTCAGAAGATATTTTTGTATAATAGATTTACATTCATGCGTGAGTTTTGGGAATATATTTAAAAGAGAGTTGAGTTTATTATATAGATAAGGAGCAAGGAAGCATGAGTGTCTCGTGAAGAAAGCCGTGTTGTGTTTAGTTGCCTTGCATATTCTGTTATTTCTTCGTGCAGGATATGTTGACTTAGCATCGTAAGTTAATTCTTTATGCTTGCGAAGTGTGGTGTGAAGGATGAATAGTTGCCTCACTGTCAAGACATTGCAGTAAAAATAAAATACAAGAAAATGGCTAGTACTACACACATACATAAACTCGCGCCTTTCTTCTCTTGCACATTAAACATTAACGCGGCTATTTCCAACCACCGCTTGCAGGTCTTAGTGGCATTAATGTCTTAGTGGCATCATATAATTAATTTATCTGTCATTGTTTCATTTTTCATGCTTTTTACCTATCGTGGTATAGTAATCTTATTCTAGATGCATCGTCTTCACATATAATTATATAATTAATGTATAAAAAATATTGTAAAAAGATTTTAAAAGAGTAACGGTGGAGTTTCTTCTCCATACGAGAACTACCTTTTGGAAGGGGCGACTAGAATCAATTCCATTTTGTGTAAAATTGACGTTCAAAAGTGCTTCTGACATTCATGCTATCAGCAGGCCCTTAATGGACTAGTCAATATGGACACACAAAAAAAAAGCAAACGTCGCAAACGCGCATCTAACTTCGATTTACCTAAAAACGCGTCCTTAAGGTATAGGTACTTTTCAAAAAAACTGAAACAATTTCGCAGTTTTTCGAGCACCGTGGGAGTAGCACAAGATTTTCAGGGTTGCAAAGTTGGGTATAAACTACTCTCAGGGGATTTAACAACATATAAAAGAATCGTATTTACAAGCGCTTTGCGATGTTTGATGTTGTCATTGACTGGGCTATATCTATACTTAAAAAAAACCGGCTAACTGCGTGTCGGACCACGCACAATGAAGGGTTCCGTAGCTGGGATGAATAAAATTTATCTCAAGAACAAACTTAACATTGTTGTTGAAAACATGTTCCCCCATACTTTCCAACTGCAAATGTTAGTTTGTACGCACAATATTGAGTGATTTTGACATGTTATTTTAAGACCAAGACTTCTTATAGGTTTTCCTGTAATCTATAAGCATAGAACTATTCTCTGTATTAAAAAAAAAATAGGATCAGTAGTTTCGGAGATAAGGGGGGCGGGGAATGGTCAATTTTCATCAATTTTGTTAAATATCTTTAAAAGTAATTCTTATATAAATAATAATAATAAAAAATTGAGATCCTCGCAATAAGCCCTTTCATTTGATATGTCACACGGTACATTTAGCAAAACTTTTTACCTTTTTGCCCCAAAAATGAACCCCATATTCAAAATTCATTTATTTATGTTAGACGTCCGTGTTTGGGTCACAGAGATACATATGTGTACCAAATTTCAACTTAATCGGTCAATTAGATTCGGAGTAAATTGGCTGTGACAGACGGACAGACAGACAGACAAGCAGACACACGAGTGATCCTATAAGGGTTCCGTTTTTTCCTTTTGAGATACGGAACCCTAACAAGTAAAATTAAATGTTTTTTGCATGACACTGGGCATATCAATTATCGCAGACGTTTTTGGTCGAAATAATGCTGTATATTTTATTTTATGGAAACGTAGTGGAATATGAATAGGCTGTCATTTAGTCTAGTATAAAGTGCTTATTCGTGTTAGTTGACATTTGTTACTCCTTACGACTGGGAATACAATAGCCACTCACATTTTCCATCTAAAAGCCATTTTTGGTGGACGTGCTACGGTTATTTTTTATACAAAACCGTATCAAAGTAGTGCATTTCATTATTAAGCTTCGTGCAGACCAGCGCGACGCGACACGGCTATTGTTATACAGTCAAGTTTTCTTAGAAATTGTATTATTCGAGTCGCGTCGCGGCGTCGCGTCGCGCTGGTCTGCACGAAGCTTTATAAAGCAACAGGTCTTTATTTTTCTACAAATAAGTTACCATGAGAAGGTCTCTGAGAGTCTGAACGAGGAAAGAATCGTCGTTGAATGAATTACATTAATTTTGTTTGAAAAGTAGCAACAGTCAAAACAATCCTAAACATCTCCAAATGAAGCTCTGTGGATACACGACGCGTCAATCAAAACTTTTTCAATAATGTCAGACAGTGATTTCATGAGCTCATAAAATACATACACATTAGACAACTGTTACAAGTTCAGATGTACTCAGCAACGGTTCGCGTATTTTATCTCATAAGTAATTACAAGAGCGAGAATATGTATATTCGAAGTACCTTTTACATTAAAGACATCAAAACTTGCAGCCTAAGATTATTACCATTAATAACAGATTGCTATCAAAGCTAACAAATGAGCAAAGTTGGCTTAGAAGTTTCAGGAGATTTTCCTCTGTGACCAAAATTTAGGGCACCCAACCAAAACCACTAATCGGGGAATGTTAACGAAAGTTAAACTATTCTGGGACCTACATAGGAGACAGGAGCAATAGATTTTAAGGAGGGAAATGTACGGGAGGACGTCAGGCCATGTGTCTGGCAACGTCGCTCAAAGTGACTGACTGCACTTCCCGGATTCACAGTTTTCGGTTGAAAAAACCAGCTCAAAATTTTTGTTTTGAATGAAATTGCGTAGAAAGAACTGCGGTTTTGCCAGAGAAGTTTAGTTTTTTTTGGGGTTGCAGTATTTTTTGTGCACACATTATATATACGTTCAAAAGTAGGATAAAATAGGCTAATATTTGAAAGAAAAGAAAGAAAAATATTTTATTTGGGACACGCACATGTTATATAAAATAAAATAAAAAAGGAGCATTTACTACTAAGAAAATTAACATACTTTTGGAATAAATGAAAACAAAAATAATAATAACGACCCCTAACGGAAAAAGGCCCCTATCTCAACATAATGCTGCGATATTTGTAGAAATGTCAATAAATTACATAATATAATGTAAAAAATAAATAAATTAAGTAACAAATTTTGAGTCGGCGCCAAATAAATTAATTACTTAAAGCGTAAAATAGTAGCTTGATGGATCTTCGTTGAATGTGTTTTTGGCGCCGCCTCCAAATTCGTTACTTAAATAAGTTTAGGAGCTTAGTTACACTAAAGGTTATTTTTTATTTTTCGCTTTTGAGTATCTATTATATTGCTTTTCTCAAATAACGAATTCCCTCAAAAGCCTTCCGTCTCCATCGTCGTACTTTCAATGACAGTCATAACCAGCTAGGTCTAAAGTTTTCATCAAGGTGAACGAAATAAGCCCAAACGCGACGTAGCTGTTCAATCAGAACTACATTTATTATGTGTGCTAAATTACAACAGAATCGATTCACAGTTTAAAATTCGGTAGGTGAAAAATCAATCAACCCCAATTTCGTTAGCAAAAATTCAAAACTAAAAGGGTGGATTTTAGTTTTGAATTTTACATGAGACCAATTTCGAGATATACCCTCTTCAATAAAATAAGAATCGTTCAAATTGGACTTCTCAGTAAAAAGCTATACGTAGTCATAAATAAACGCATATACGCTGGCATTCTGATAGGGCCCACTGTGTGTGGTGCCACGGACACACCTACCGACATATATAAATCCCACTACAATCCAACCGATTACAAAATAAATAAAACAATAACTTATAATAAAAAAAATAACAATATAAATGAAAACCGCAACTATGTACAATGAATATTAGAATCGACTCATAACTTCACGAGTCACGCCCGACATTCGAACATCACTTGTCAGACGGGTATAGAGTATTATCTATGCAGGTTTATAACAAGCGAGGAGGTACTATTTAGTTTGTGGCGCACATATAGTTAAAGTACTCTGTGGTCGCGCACTGCGATCTACTATGCATTGGTATTAAAGTTTCTAATACCTACCAATAATTAGCCTTCGAAAAATGTGGAAGTGTATTTTCCAAAGTTTTTTTATAACAATCTATAAATGAAAAGATTTTCTTTGATCCCTCTGTTCTTTGATTTCCAGTATCCCAAAACAAACATTTTAGTAAATACATTTTTTTTTCATTTCCTTATCCAGGCCATTACTGATTCGCTGGATCGCGATTGCTTTCCTATTCATTCCAAAACGTCGGATTACTCCGTTCACTTTCTAGAATTGGGTCAATCAGGAATCAACGGGGACATAATTTACACAAAGAAACAGCCAAAAATAACCAAATTAGGAGGCATGAGACGCCTCGTGCGACGTTTAATAAAATGACGTATTACGTCACGCATCTCTTACGATTTTATGGAACGTAAGAGGCTGTGTTTACGCAATATATAACGTCACACGTGGATTGCGAGGGGACGTAAAGTTTATACACAATTTAGCCCTTGTTTTTAGTACTAAATGTAAAGCTGTAGAATTTGTAGGATATTAGAGTAATATAGAGTTGAGAAGGGTTTTGTAGGAATGCCGTGCTTAGGAATACGGGCTTGAATTACGTGGTATTTGGCGTCGGAAGATTTCGTGGCGTGGATTTTAATCTTTGCTTAAGTAATATCCATATCATTACAGAATTTGAATTCGTAATCGCAAGTATTGTACTCGTACAATCACAAATCGAAGACGGTTTACTAAAATCACCGCAGAAATGAGAGAATCCTCACTAATATACCTATATTCGGTATTTACCTACATAGCCATTCATAGCATGGATGAAGGAAGTTTGCTAAAAAGAAAAGACAGTACAAGTCGTGAGCTTAGTGTGCTCACACAAGCGTGCGCACAATTCCTTCCTTTCTTTGAAACTTTGACCTAAGCAATAGCCCGGAACAGGGAAGACGAAGTCTGTAAGGAGCCAAATAGGTAGCAAGAATTACACGTTGTAATTTCGTGTCATACTGTAAGCTGTAACTTATACAATTCCCCTCACATGTCTCACTTAAATTAACGACTAAAGCACATAAGTAAGCCAGTCCTTCACCAAGTATAATTGCTCTTAATATCATAATAAACTTAACAAACTCAAAGAAGAATTAAATCAGGAACTACCGAGTATATACGGGAACTTCTATGTAGATATTATACAATTTGAATGGTCGAGTCAAAAGTTATGCAAGTGAACTGAGTACGGTTGTCTTTGATTGGGCAAATGACCACTTCCGCGAACAATTATTAATAGTGAGAGAGTATTTGCTGCCTTATTACTTTGTGATGGTAAAATTAATATTGAATGAATTATGTGTACATTTTTGGAGCTGATGAATGGAACATAAAACTGAAAGGTACCTTAAAGAACTCATAGTAATTTGTTGGTAAGGGATTCTTACAAGTCATCATTACGTTTACGCCGAGCGCTCCACCGCGTGTGCTCGGCTCGCGCGCCACATGTCCACACCGATCGCATATTTGAATCGCGCTCCTGCCGCGCCCGATCGGAACGCACTGGATCATCTGGTATAAACGATCCAACCAACCAACTGATGATAGAATGCAATGTGTATTTTATTGTGTAGTATGAATTAATGCGATAAGATTAAATTTATGCAAATAATTAATTGTGTAAATAATATTATTGGTGTGTGTAATTGTATGGTGTTGTTAAATATTGTAAATATTTAATTATTAATAAGATTAATTTGATGACACTATTATCACAAACTTAAATAACCTTTCAGAAAATTAAGCAATTCTTTCGTTTGGCGGTACTGCAGTTAGATGAATATCTGATTCCTTTGAAATTACTATTTGATTTTAAACACCTTAGTCAAATTACTATCCATCCTAATTTCCAATTCCCTTTATTAACATTAATGGTCACACCGTACATCAAATTATGCGGCAAACACGCGTCAACATTGTTTCAACTACATTCCAAGCATGTTGAGTTGGTAAACTCAAACCCAGTGACACCAACATTTGGGGACTGACACCAATATTTGGGGACCCTACACCTTCCCCCTTATTTATCTTACATATTGTGGTATCACAATTTTGTGGTGTAATTTCGCAATACTCTACCCAAGAGTACTAGAAAGGGCTGAGATCGTAACATAAATAATGTACGAACATAATTATGGCGATGTCAATCCGCTACGTATGTTTCATTATGAATTCAAGGGGAAGCGCAGATCATGCAAAACTTGCGGTCTGAATTCCAGTCAGTTTAATTAGGGAACTCTCTGTATTAATCCGTCGTTTGTAGGAAAACGATCATTTTCTTTTTGTTTGATATGTGTGTACATTGGAAAGGTATGGAGTTGTGCAACCCAAGTTTTGTTTTTTCAAGCTCAATATTTTGTTTTAGGTTTCAAACAAAATATCAAGGGGTTATAACAGCTGTATGGGTCGATTGATCAGGTTATACTACGCTTGCCGCGGTTGATCCGTGGATGGGTGCTCATCATTACATATCAAAACCCCTCCTTGCCTCGGAAAGCACGTTAAACCGTTGGTCGCGGCTGTCGTTCGTGGATATTTGACAGTCGGTACGGGACGTCAGAAGCCCGTAAGTCTGACAACCAGTCTTACCAAACTGGCGTATTACCCAGTAACTGGGTTGTGGAGGTCAGATAGACAGTCGTTCAATGTAAAATACTGGTATTGAGCTGCATCCGGTTAGACTGGAAGCCGACCCCAACAGAGGTGGGAAAAGACTGAGCAAATAATATTTTGTCTGAGTTTTGAATATCTGTTTCTATTTTTTAGTCAATTTTTTGGACAGGGATTATTTTTGACATCGAGCGTTACGATGTAAGGTTCTCTTTGCATGTTTTGTGGTCATACTTTTTTACTCTCATATTTTTTGAACGAGCAACACGGTTCGAGACTGACAGTGATTTTATTTCTATTTCAAATTTTAGTAAAATGAAAATAAAATATTTCGTGATTTAAAAATGAAATACCTTTAAGTACTGATTTATGTTTTTTCAGTCGGAATCAAACAAAATAGAGAACAAAAGGAAAAATTATTTAATTATTTCTGTAATAAAGGTTATGAATTATGAAAGAATAAATATTATTTTAAAGAATAATCCTTTCATTTGTCAACAGTAAACTCCTTTGAGAAATAATTTCGAAATTATAAAATATTCGCCTTTTCGTGATGACGCGGTGCCGTACTTTGTTCGGATTTATAATTTTCTCTGTATAATACATATTATCGAACTCGGGATTGCCAATAAAAGCCGTTGTCGTTTCCATATTTGACACAAAATAACGAGATTTTTTATGTCATCGACAATTCCGAGTATATTTTAAAGTCAGTTCCGAGACTCTATTTGTGTAAATTATCATCTGTAATATACCTAGCTAAGGGTAGGCTATAGGAAATCATGTAATGGGTTTTATGATAAGTTTATATAGAAATCTTAAAGTGGTAGTTTCTTGGCTACTACTCCCGTGACACGATTTCCAAGCCGACCCTTAAAATGATTGTCTAATAAAAATATATATCTTGTATAAAATACACAACTTGTAGGTACAGTCAACCGCACATCAGTGGTAACACGTCTTGAACCACAAAAACGCCTTAGGCTTGGTTACACGTTGGGCGAGCCCGTCGCTCGGCCAACGTATACTGGCCTTTTTGCGTGATTTGCCATTTGAGTTGCGTGTATTTTGCGTTATTGTGTATTTAGTGTCACCTAGCGTGTACTGAGGGCTTTACTGCGACGACATATTAAAGGCACTGTGAATGTCAAATTGTTACCACTGATTTTCGGTAGACTGTACCTGAATACCTTCATTTGGAGATCTCCCAATTAATGCAAAAGCAATCTGTATTCGTTCCACTAAGCACGTACCTAAGCTTACCTGCCTGCCTGTACCGTCTAACCTTTACTGCTAACATAACCCTCACCTCGTTGGTTTAGCGGTCGTTAGCGCTACTGCTGAGCATGAGGTCCTGGGTTCAATTCCCAGTTCGGGAAAAGTGTTATTGGGATTTTCCTATCTTGAATTTCTCAGTAGCAGCTCGGAGTCTGGATTTGCGCCCGGTTGATGGCAATAGGCTCGCCCCTAATTACATGGGACTTAAACATAACTGGTAAGTGTGGGTGTGATATGTTAGCCCGCAAGTTTGCACGTTGTAGTGGGGATGTGAAGGTGTATCTTTTTAAGGCCTACTGCCAAACCTTCTACACGTGCAGCTTGTGGGTGAAGTATACGCAGAGGACTTAAATGTCCTACGCATTCAGTATAATAATGGATTTAGGGTGTTGATGGGGCTTCCGCGCTTCTGCAGCGCTTCGCAGATGTTCGCGAAAGCCCGTGTTGACGATTTTCATGCTATAATGAGAAAGCGGGCGGCGTCAATTATGGGTAGGCTGCGCAGAAGCCCCAACGACATCCTAAAAACATTGGCCGACAAGGTGGACAGCCCTTTTATTAGGCACTGGATGCGGTGGCACGTGCCAACATGTGTTGAGCCACGTAGGTATTAGTTTTTACTAACATAGTTTCTAAGTCTTTGTTACTAATATATATGGATTGTATGTGACTTTTAAGGCTCGTGCAGACCAGCCCGACGCGACGACGCGACGCGACTCGAACATTACAATTTCTAAGAATACTTCACGGTATAACAATAACTGGTGTCGCGTCGAGCTGTCGCTTCGCGCTTGTCTGAAAAAATCTTTATGTGTGATCCGTAATAAATGAAATATATATAGGTACACCTCTGCCCAACCCTTCGGGGAAACGAGGCGTGATGTTATGTAACGAAAATATACACCTCTCAACTTCCAAAAAAGTTGACCCCAACACGAATACTAAACTACTCCAATATGAAGGTAAAGTACAGGCAACTGTGATGAGTGCTCACCTACATTTTATGTCAGAATGACTCCGAACTAATTAAAACAGTGTTGAAGTTTCGTCCTTTGGGGGTAGTAAAAACTTTTCAACATGTCCTCACATGGAATTTCGGGTGCTTTGAAAACGGGTTCTGTATTAAACCGGTTTCCTTGGACCCTTTTATGTTTTACGTAAACAGATTTCATCGTCTCATTAGACTAACATATTTAAGCTTGACTGTTGATCAAAAGGTACTGTTTTGATCTCTATTTTTTTTTTTTAATAATGTTTTTTGTTCTGTCTTTGGTATTTTAAGTAGGTAGGTAAGTCGACCTTATAATTGGTTTATTACCACCTTAAGGTTAAATGTTACATGACACTTTTACTTAGGTCGGTGATCGAATGCGTCACCGCATTGGTTTAACCGGAGTCGTTATCCGAATTAGCCCGTTTACATTAGGTCGGTGACCAAATGCGTCGATCGTCACACTCAAGTTTAGTTGCCTCAGTGCTCTCCGACCACCAGCAAGTTTCCACAAATCAGTTATGACCGAATACGGCCAACAATAACAGCTTTTATACTTGGTCGGTCACCGCAAAAAGGCTGCGATCGAATACGACCAACCGAATTACAGTTTACATTAGTCGGTGACCAAAAACGGAAGCAGTCGAGTACGGCCAAACCGATCTAATGTAAACGCGCCATCAAGTTTTATTTTGGTTTTAAAACCAATGTGACAATTAGTTATAGCTGTTCTGAAGTTCTGATTTACTGGGAATTTTTGTGAAAAGTGGTAAAGCATTGCACCTGTATTTAATTAATAAATACCTATTAAATTAGCATATTATTTATTATTTATATCATTATGTATAGAGTATATGTTAATTTTTATAGATAGTCATTAGTAGATGGCCGTTTTGCGTGGAAGTGACGCATATTTTTCCCAACTTGTTCTTTTTTTGTTTTGTGTTCTTTCTTTGCGTCATGTTTACCGCAAATAAACCTATTTTCTTTCTTTCTTTAATTTTTGTGCCATACTATGCGTTTTTGTTTATGTAGGTATTCACTTTCGATAGACCGGCCAGCGTATGTGTTCCTATCCACGTTTATCCCATCAGCCTTCAAAACAATAGTGAACAGGTATCCTTATATTTAAATAAATATTTATTCTACAATTTTCGATATTACACCTACCACTGTTTATCTCTGTATCACCCAAAGGTTGACTGGTAGAAAATGGCTATGGCATTAAGTCCGCCTCTGTACATTTGTGTGCTTAAAGTGTTAAATAAATAAACAGGCATATTCTGGGTACGCGCATTCCATCGTAGACCCCGTCCATCGCTTTCTACCAGGCGAGATAGGGGTCAAAAGCATGCCCATTACTCAGTAAAAAAACCAGCCAAGTGCGTGTCGGACTACGCACAATGAAAGGTTCCGTTGGTTAGGGTGAATTTATCCCAAGAACAAACTTAACATTTTAGTTGAAAAACATGATCTTCCATCCTGCAAATGTATGAATGAATGAATGAATGAATGAATGAATGAATGAATGAATGTTATTTATTTCTGAGTATATGGTACATTGAGATCTTACATTAAACACTGTTTCACACATACTACCATTGCTGGTGTAGAAATATTAAATCATAAGTTAATAATTATTAAGTAGGTACATGCAAATCAGAACTAGGTACATTATAAGAATATTATATAAAATTATGAAATCCTGAATTAATTTTATGAGTTTCATCAAAATGCATTATATATAATGTCAAATATCAATAGCTAAATCAAAAATATAAATCATAATGTCGAAAATATAAACCATAATGTCAAAGAATAAACCATAATGTCAAAAAAAAAAAAAAAAAATTAGGGAGAATTCATAATAATGTCAAAGTACTAATGTCATTTTAAGATCTTTAATTACATTATTAAAAAGTATGGTTTAAAAATTCATTGACGGAATAAAAACACATGTCTAAGAGCCAATCAAACATTATACATTTAAACTTATTCATTGGTAACATTCTCAGGCCAGGTGGTAATTTATTATAAATTTTAATTGTCATACAACTGGCATTTCTACTGTATAATTGCAATCTCTGAGCAGGAACTAGTAATTTCCCGGCATTTTTTTTTGTTCAGTCTTTCAGAGACTTGTTCATTTAATAAAAATAAATGAGGGTATTTTTTTACAAATAGACAAACTTCAAAAATATAGAGACATGGGAGCGGGAGAATTCTTAATTCCTTAAATAATGGCCTGCAATGGTCCAAATATTCCGCTCCACTCATGGCTCTGATACATTTTTTTTGGACTATGAATGCCCTTTCCACATCCACTGAGTTACCCCATATCACTAGGCCGTAACGCAATACCGATGAAACATACCCATGATAAGCATTTAGGACTGCTGTTTTACTGGATACCAGTCTTAACTTGCGAAGAGCATATACAAACTTATCAAGCTTACTGCATACTCTTTCTACATGTTCCTTCCAGTTCAATTTGTTATCAATGACTATACCTAAAAATAAAGATGATGGTCCTGGTTGCAGAATTGCATTATTATATCTAATCGCTGTTGGTATTACTGACAAGTTACATGTTTGAAATTGAACTATTTTAGTCTTTTCAATATTAACATTAAGATTATTATCTCCCAGCCATTTTATTACATTAATTAATTCATTATTAGTATCAATTTCTATGTCAGTTTTGTTGGAACATTTTATCGTCAAAGTAGTATCGTCAGCAAATTGTATACATTCATATTTTAAACATTTTTTCAGGTCATTAATATATAATAGAAATAGTGGCGGACCCAATACACTTCCCTGCGGGACGCCAGAACCATTTATTTTTAGCTCTGAGCAATATGTCGTCCTAGTATCATTTTCTATCCTAGAGATAACAGTTCTCTGTTGGCGATTAGATAAGTAACTTTTAAGCCAATCATGCGCTTTGCCTCTTATGCCATATTTCTCTAGCTTGTAGAGTAGTCGTTCGTGTGATACGAAATCGAATGCTTTGCTCATATCTAAAAATACCGACAAAGTAGACATTTTTTTATTAAGAGCTTCAGTAATAAGTTTCACTAAAGAAAAACAGGCCAGAGTCGTTGAACTGTTTTTCCTAAAACCAAACTGACTTTCCACAATTAAATTGTATTTAGTTACAAAACTATTTATTTTATCATGCATTGCCTTTTCAAAAAATTTTGCAAAGATTGGGATCAGTGTAATGGGCCTATAATTGCCCATATCAGTACATTTGCCCTTTTTGAATAGTGGTTTAATTATAGACTCTTTTAGTCTAGATGGGAAAACACCTTCTTCAAAAGAGAGGTTTATTAGGTAGCTAAGTGGGGGTGCTATAATTTTCGCGCTTAATTTGATTATTGTAGTGGTTACTTCGTCATATCCGGTAGAATTTGTATTATTTAATGAATTAATTATTTTAATAACGTCAATTTCATTGACTGGAGTCAGAAATAAAGTATTTATATTATTGTCAATGTTAATATTGTGTACGTCATGATTATTATTGTTGGATTTTTGTGTCAACTCAATGAAATAATTGTTAAATTGGTTACATATGTCATTTGGATTATTGATTTTTTTATCAAGGATTATTAATTCTTTTATATAATTGCTATTATTAGGTTTATTTAAATGATTTTTTATGATTGACCATGTAGCTTTACATTTATTTTTAGAATTATTTAAAAAATTGTTGTTGTTTATCTGTTGTGACTTTGAGATGCATTTTTTTAAGATCTTAGTATAATTGAGGTATTTTTTCTTGTGATAACCTTTACTTATAGCATCATGTTGATATTCGTAATATAAAGCTCTCTTTTTAATGCATGATATTTTTAAACCCCTACTAAGCCATTTGTTTTTTATGGGTTTATTGCTCTTTTTAACGAGGATTTCAGGAAAACATAATTTATAGAAGAGCACGAATAGGTCATGGAATGTATTGAAAGCCTCATTGCAGTGTGTCACTTCGTAAATTTCAGTAAAACTTAATGGTGCTAAGCAATTTAAAAATTTTTGTATGTTGTCCTTATTATAATCCCTCTTCTTATCGTACCAGAATTTTAAAGGTTTTGATTTATTATTCGTCTCTTGAAGGTAAAAAGTTAATGATTGACCTGTATCATGATCGGAGAGAGCTAAATTATGTGTATTGCATTTCAATTCAAGTGCGGGAATATTACTGGCTATTTGGTCTATACTAGTATTTTTCCTAGTAGGCATTCTAACATGTGGTGAAATATTAAAATTGTTCAGTACGGATATTAGTTCTTTTGAGTATTTATTGTCTTTTAATATGTCTATATTCCAATCTCCACATATAATAATATTTTTTTTAACTTTGTGGGTTATATTGCGTAACAGTAATTCAAGATTTTTTAAAAATATGAACACTTCAGAATCCGGAATTCTATAAATGCATACTATAATTAGATTATGGCTCAATATTTCTATGCCACAGCATTCGAAACAAAAATCACTGGCCAGTTCATCAGGTATCGGTAATGGACCAAAAATTAGACCTTTTCTTACTAAAACGCATGTTCCACCACGTTTTTTCCCGTGTCTTGTGTAACTAGCAGCTAAGTTAAAATGTGTAAGTGCTAGATTACTTTCATGTCCCGATTTTATAAAAGTTTCACTTAGACAAATAAAATCTATAAGGCCAATCTGATTTTCTAAGTCGGAAATCGTGATTTCGAATAAATCAATTTTATTCAAGATTCCAGCTATATTTTGGTGTAATAATATAAATTTTTGTTTTTGTTTTATCCCAGAACTGCCGTCACTATCGATAACCTTATTACCTAACGGGGCGAAAAAGAGTTTTTTGGGAATTCTTTGGCGATTTTGGAGAATTACAATAGTCATATTCCGTTGGATAGGTCTCAATATCTACGAGTAGGCGGCGGAAAATACTGTCATAAATTCGTTTTTGACCGAGTTTGTTAAGTTTTCCCGTATTATATGAAAATGTTTCATCGGATAGGTCACGATTACTGTCAAAAAAATAAGCATAATTATGGTTTTCTATGTCCATGTGAAGTAATCTATTAAACATTTCTACTTTATAATTGTGTATCAGAGCCCCTTGTACATATGTAGGGCAACATATAATGACATTTGTATTAGTTATATTTTTGAGAGTTTCTCTAATTAACCTGACCATTTCAACTGGTTCACCTGTGTCTTTAAAATCCCGCTCACCAATCACAATGATACAATAGTCATCCAAGCTATATTGCTGTAGCTTATTTACTATATTTGACATAATATCCTTTAAACTAATGTTACGTGACAGGTAATGACAGAACTCGAAGTGTTGGCCAAAAGTGTTTTCCAATATTTCTAGTGTACCGCTGTGATTGCAGTTACTGAGAACGCATAGCTTTCTTTTTCTCCTACAATCTTTTGTTATTACTCTTTGATCTTGTACTGTTTTCTTGTGTTTATTAATTGCTTGTTCAATATAATTACTATACTCGGTAAATTCCGATGCCACTGTCTGTGTTTGCTTATGCTGGTATATTGGTAACGAAACTTTTGTCTCTTTACTTGATAATAGATCGCGAGTTTCTTGAGATATTATAACATTATTCTCAACAAATAAGTCATTGTTCATTTGTTCCAAGTTAAGGTTTTCCTGCACATCAGATATGGATACAGAGGTTTCTGTTTTTTTAGGAGACTCATCTAAAAGATCTGACTCTAATAAAATGTTTGAGCTCTCAATGCAGTCCGCTTCATTGTATTCTTGGCCTAAGGATACCACACGTAGATTGTCCGTAATAGAACGTCTACTTTTTTTCCGTACAGACAGTAACTTTTGCCTTTGCGACTTTATAGGACTGGTACAAAGATCCTTCAATGTATTAATATAAACTTGTTGTCTTAATACTGTTTCTTTAAGTTCGTTGTTTTCGCATATCACCTTGTCCAATTCATTTTGTGTTAGTTCAAATTGTTCTTTTAACTGTGATATTTCAACCTTCATTTCTTCTAATTCATTTTTGCATAGGCCCGTTGATAGATCAAGACTTCTTGTATTTAAGTCCGAATCTGTTTTGTCAAATGATGAGTCATTATTCAATGAATCTATTGACTTTGATCTAAACAACTGCTTACGTCGTCGGTATGTAACGTTGTGGTTTATTTCTGTAGACATAGTCAGAAACAACACCAAACAACTTACAAAAAGAGTTTTCAAGTCGTGAGGATCGAACTCAAGCCTCACCGGTCTCAGGTGTAGCTATGTTAACGCCGGTGCTATTCGGACAATTAAGTAAATTGATGAAATAGCGCTTCTGTATGTAGTTAAGTGATTTTTAAATTAATAGAGACGGTTAAATATGATTCATGCATGGAATTTTTGCACAGTTTCTTTGTTCACTTGCTTTTAGAAAATAACACTTGTTTACTTATTTGGGATTGTTCCTCCACTTTTAAATGTTGATTAAGAGATTATTATTGTTCATTCGTATTGTTTTTTTTTTTATATTCACTATATTCACATTTGCTCACAACGTTTAACACTCATTTCATGTCCATGTTTTATTTTTATTTTTTGTTTATGAAACTCGTAGATAACACTGTCACTTAATCAATAGTCACTGTTTTATTGTTTAACTTATTTTTATTTACTTCTATAGTCAAATTCAAATTGTAAGTTTGTATCCGCAATATTTTTTTAAATATGATTAAACTACTAAATAAAAAAATCTGAATTTTTCCTTCATTTGCTGTGAGACCTTGTTTCTTGCCAAATTTCATAATTATAGGTCAACGAGAACTACCCTATAGGTTTTGATTTATTTGCGAGAATCAAAATATGTCGCATAAATGGTTGTATTTTTTTATTGCGTTGACTTAGAAGTTTGTTTATTTTAGAGCTTCAATAGACTGTAGACCTCCGTATTTGATATTAATTTCAACTTGATACGTCCACGCGTTCCTGAGAAAGGGGTCTTGACAGACTGTCAGACAGACAGACGGACGGAAGACGCGGACGAAGTGATTTTATTTTTTGCTTTTGAGGAACGGAACCCTAAAAAAAGACCAGCATTCTGCTATCCCACATTGGTTTGTCCCACAGAGCTTGGAATCACACGGCACTGACGATACTTTCCATATAAACCAAACGTGACGACACTAATGGCGTATAGAAACTGATGGCTGACTGATGTCAACGCATTTTCGGCGCATCGAACTTTTTTGGTACTGCCATTTCTAGATGCTGCCGGAGCGAAAATGCTGAGCTCTGTGCCCAAACCGGACATCAATGCATACCAATGAGAAAACAAGAAGAATTGAATCAAGTTTCGTTCGAACATCAAAGTCTTCAAACTTAAAGATCTTCGGCATCAGCTGCTTCCCTTGTACATAAATAATGGCAGTACGGGATCATGTTAATCCGATCCCCTCATTTAAATTTCACAATGTTGGTTGATAAATAGGTGATTCAGTTGGATTTTCGTACCGTATAGCATTAAATATGTATTGTATAATAAACGACTTTAATATGTTTGGTGTATTCAAGTGGATAAGGATGGTTTAGTTGTATTGTTGACAGTAATGGGAGCATTTATTGAGGTCGAGCGTCTTTTTTTTTTGTCACGAGGTTAGCCCATAAAAAAATCGAATCTGCCTAGCCTTTTCCCAACTACATTGGGGTTGGCTTCTAGTCTAATCGGATGCAGCTGAATACCAGTATTTTAGGTGGAGCGACTGCTTATCTGACCTCCACAACCCTGTAACTGGGTAATACGATACCCCATGGTAAGACTGGTTGTCAGACTTTCAGCCTTCTGACGACCCGTAACGACTGTTAAAGCTCCACGAATGACAGCCGGAACCAACGGGCTTAATATGCTTTCCGAGGCACGAAGAGTCTCGGTATGTAAAGATCATGACCCATCCACAGAGCAACCCCGGCAAGTGTAGCTTAACCTGATGGATCGCCCCGTGGCTGTTATTACTTAGCCACGAGCTCCTCCGTTAGGTCATACTATGGGTCAAATATTAGGTGCTCATTTCATGTTGATAAGGGAGCTGATTTCCGAAAGTGTGTCGTACAAAAAATTAATATCCAATAAAAAGTAAGTACCCATCGTTACTCGCGAAAGTTCTTTAAATGCTTACCATAGGAGTGCTTCAAATAGATATCATAACAAAAAAATAATTAAAAAAAACAGTAACCCGAAAAAATAAAAATGATCTGAAAAATACGAAACAAGAAAATATTTCAGACAAAAATCAAGTCATAGGTGTAAAAATGGTCAAGATAAAGCCGTCATCGCATGCCATTTTAATTTTTTAGGTATTCCTGGCACCCACATGGTATACAGGCATGCGACCACGGCTATACTTACATACATACATATACTGCTAAAATCATAACCGTTCCTTTTTCTGGCTTTGCCGTAGTCGGGTAAAAATCGAGCGAGCCTTACTGTATAGTCGCATATGATGTTTTACATCTGACATCTTGGCTGACAGTACCATCCTTTCGGAAAATGGGTTGGTACCATCTGACGGCAAATTAAAGCACCATGCGCGCTCATTGGTCAAATCAAATAGTGGGCGCTTCCCCGGCTTCCAGTTACACACTCTTTCACGAAATCAGTCCCACAGTTTCACTGAACATATTGCACAGATTCCAGGAGGGCAAGAGAAAAGATGTTACACATCAAAAACAAACAACCATATATTGGATTACCCGTATATAACCTATATTAGTGATGTGTGATGGTATGAAATATTTTAACATTGAGATCGTCGACATCAATTAACCTCCTTTGCTTTGACACTTTATTTCGTATTTATCTGGAACTTCTAACTCAAAAATTCTAGTTTCTTTTCTTTTTCCTAAACGCCAATTCCCCTACATCTCAGTTGCCAACACTTCCACAGGCTAAGCGGTCTCTTGGCACCAATCAGCGTTCGCATTGAAAACATATTATCGAAATAAATTCTGCAATTCTGCCAGCCGCCATTTTCTGTCTGATAAGTTTTTTACTGCTATGCATTAGTGGCTGCAGAGTCGTCGGTTCGTAGAACGACACAACTTTTAACTCCCATAGACTAATGTCTGGGCACTTAGCTTTACTTGAGCACTTAGGAGTAAAGTAAGGTATAGTAGGTAAGCTAATTTTGCTTGTTGAGTAAGGCAGTAGGTAAGGTGAGCAATCAGTATTTCAATATTAATTAGAATTATTAAAGCTTTTTGTTTTTAACCGACTTTAAAACAAGAGCAGGTATAATATTATGTTCGTATGTTTTTTTTTATGTACATACATTATGTTCATCGATATTTTCGGCAAAATTGTGAACCGACTTTTTCATTTGGTAGAGAAAGCTTGCACGATGATCCCATATAAATTTTATTAACGTTTCTTGCGTAGTTTTTCAGTTAGCTTCGATAATACGTACTTAATACACTTTGTGTATCTTGATAATGTTACGAGTATAATACTTCCTACCACAATTGTTTACAAAGCAAGTAGTGGTATACGAATTAGTGTAGGGCAGGTACAATGACAAAGAACTGAAAAATAAAAATATTTTTACAAAAAAAAAAACTTTGCAGTATTTTGCAATGATCGTAAAAATAGCTCGTATAATTACGAAAATCTTTATTTGTTTCCAATAATCCGGTCATTTGCAATAATCGACTTTGGAGAGATTCGATTTTTCGAAAATGACATAAACGACATACTACATACTATAGTTAAAAAAGCATATTAAAAAAAACGAATCTTTAAAAAAATCAAATGAAATAAATAAAAATTCGATCACGCATTGTCTAACTCAAATTCTATGGTGGCAGATCGGTGTACATAACACCACTAGGACGATTAATAAAAAAAATAGTTTGACTTAGCCGTCCAGGGACTAGCATCTCTTGACTTTGTTGAAGTAAACTTACTTTAATAAACAAAGTCTAAACCCAGTATTGTTAGATCTACTCGCCGCGCTGTCTGTGAGTGCTTGGATTAGTTTAACGAGAATACATAGTGATGCGATTTGGCAGCACTAACATAAGCTACCGCAGACCCTAACTGAAAGCAGACCAACTCAGAACTTAGCTAACTAGGTAGAAGCTAATGTGGTACTCTCAAGCTTAAATCAGCATGTCTGTTAGCTATAATGGTCTAGTTATTTAGTCAGGAAAATTGTTTATCAAATTGACAGACTACGTCAATTTGCCGTATTATCGCCGTTTCATACAACTGTCAAAAAATTACAGTTTGTGGTTTGAATATACGAATAATTGAAATCGGTAGTCAATTTGATAAAAAAATAACTATTAATTATGCCCTGACTTTAGCTACTCTAAGCATGAACATATTTATGAATTAACGTAACGTTTTGCGTAGGTAGGTAGTTTTTTTGATACCATGTTTTCGTAAAAATCGATGCTCCATACGTATATTATATTCACGCCTCTTTCCTAGTTGGGGTTAGGTAAAAACTACAGAATATCTATTACCTACTTTCTACAATTCGTACCTACTAAAAGCTAACTAAAGCTGTCAAAAAATTTAATAACAATGGCCACCGATCGATATTTTGTGTCGGTGCTAAGTTATATTCGTCATCTGCCTAACCTTTTCCTTACTATGTTGGGGTGTGCTTCCAGTCTAACCTGAATACCAGTATTTTACATTGAGCGACTCTGATCTGATCTGTACAACCCAGTTACTGGGATATTATTATGGTAAGTGAATTATCCGTTATTAATTTGTTGCCGGTATCGTAATGTACATAATTTGTGTGCCTTCTTCAAACATAATAATTGTAATTAATTCTGAGTATAAGATAACTTTCGAGATGCCATACCTACCCCGATAAACTCCTCTCGTATCTGCTTTCCTGGTACTTAAATCTTTTGTGTAGGTAGGTAGTAAGAAATTCAGCTTCCATTGTCGTAATTCACATGTTTATAAAGGCTCGTTCAGACCAACGCGACGCGACGGCGCGACGCGACGGCGCGACGCGACGGCGCGACGCGCCTCGAACAATATAGATTCTAAGAAAACTTCACGGTGTAACAATAACAGTTGTCGCGTCGCGCTGTCAAAAGCTTAAGTCTTACGGAAGTCGGTGGCATGAAAATACAAAACCAAAGACACCGACTTCCGTCATTAAAGTTATTTTTTACATTATAGTGTTTTTTTTTGGAAGTCGGTGGTTTTTTTGTGTAAAAAGGCATTATATATTTCACACGACATTTTTACAAAATTATATAAGAATTAGCTCCACCCCGTGGTTTCACCCGCATAAGTCTCGATCCCGTGAGAATATCGGGATAAAAAGTATCCAATTTCCTAACCCTGGTCAGGGTCTACTCATGTGCCAAATTCATTCAAATCCGTTTAGCCGTTTTAGCGTGAAAGCGTAACAAACAAACAAACAAATAATATTAGTTAGGATGGACGTTCATCTGCGCCTTTTATTAAAATTTTCGATCATTTGATAAGCGAGTGAAAGACGCCGATCCAAAACCTTTGGATCGGTTCACAAACGAATTCATTTGTCACTTTTGATCCATTTTATTTTCAAATATTTCACTTCGAGTGAAATATGAATGAAAGCAAAAAAATTACAAGAAGTGAAGCGTCTAAATTTCGGCTACACGTATAGTGACCTATTTACATCTAAAAGTTCCAACTGTTTTTATAACACGAAAAGGAAGTGGCAAGTCGTTTCAGCAGCGAGTAGCAGTTCAAGCTTCCACGGAATGCAGCAGCAACAGCAGTTCCATGCGTTGAGTTCAATAGAAGGTAGGAAGATACTCTCGTTTTAACTTAATTCTGTAAGGTAGGATTCGTGGTAAAATAGCTACCAGATGGAAAGATTGATCTGCAAACTAAAGGCTGAGAAAGATTTGGGCGGGCCGCACCGCATTGCAAAAATCCTCTAAATCACTAACTAAAATGTACGGAATTTTGTATGAACCATCGCACACTACGGGCGGGCCGCACCGTGCCTTTCTGTATTGAAATGCTGCGGTCCGGTGTGGCTGTAATGTGCGCCTAGCTAGAGTCTATGATACCTCAAATTGCTCAAATTTCTTAGCATGATTCTTCGTTATATTGCAAATACTGCAGCATCAATTTGAGGATTAATTTTAAGTTCTCGGTTTCACGAAAACACAATTCCATAAAAATTTCTGACCAGAAAAAAAATCCATAGTTACCTCCAAACCGCTGGTATTAAAAAAATACTTCAAATTATATCTTTGGGAGAGAACTTTGCTTAAGAACTGAACTAAATATATAGCTGAAACTATATTTTTTATTGTTTTTTACCATTTTTTCACCGTAAAAAGTAATTACCCAAAATTATCGGCGCCTTGGAGCCGCCAGCACCCCACTCAATCTCACTCTCACTCAGTCCGCGAGCAGTACGATGCGAGTGAGATAAAAAGTGAATTTGAGCTGAGGTAGTTTGGGCTCTTAAGGTACATAACAATTCGTAGACTTTTTCCTACGTACCTGGGAGAGCATGTATCCCATAAAAAAATATGGTATAATCATATGTAATACAGCAATTTTTTTTTTGTATGCAGCCTCTCTCCTGTGATGATTTTTTTTAACTAGTACAGGATACAGGTGATCTGTTCCACTAAAGTTACGTACAGCAGCCGATCGATTCTGTAAAAATATCACCGTAAAACTTAGGTGAAGTGAGCGTGAAGTGAGCTGTCAATAGTGTTAATCCCTAAAATCCTGCCGGTCGATTTGTGACAGTGACAGCTCACTTCACCTAAGTTTCACGTTCATCTTTCTACAGAATCGACCGACTGTATTGTATTGCATAGTCTCTGCTTATCAATTATTACTGGTGGAAAAATAAACTGTAACATTGTTTTTGGAACAATACAAAATATTCATAAATTACAGCATCAATTCAGTGAACGGCTTCTATTTGTAAATCCGTGGTGATTTACCTCAAAATCAAATAAAGTCTTTCCAAATTGTACGCCATTTGCGAAGTTAAACTTCACCGAATACAGCACTATGTACAATATTGGTCTGTAATTGGGTTGCGGATGCCGATGCCGGCACAATTTTGTTCGCTTCATGTAAAGTTTTAATAGGTAGCCCCGTCCGTTGAGACTGGAATCTGAACCCAACCTATTTGGGCAAAAAGCACGTGATAGCTTATGCAATTTGGAGTCGAACTTGATACACGATATTAAAATATGACTGTGGATTGTAAGAGGCTCCCTTAGACCAAATAAAAAACCAAGACAGCATTACGAACAATACAGTGACGCATGCCACATCGCTGTTAAACGCACGATGGTTTGTGTGGAGTGTTTATAAAAATGTATGTAAATTGTTTTTTTTTGTTTTGATTAATAAACAATAATTTTTAAAAAAACTTCACCTCCGCTCTGTGCAAACACGCTCACACGCACACATTTACAATCAAACTACACCTCACTAAGTGACATTTTAACGAAACCGGTCTCACGACGCCGTTGAAAACGTTATGTCTTGGTTTTTTATTTGGTCTGAGGAGGCTCGATTAAGGCTTCCGCAGACAGGTGCGACGCAGCGGCTTGACGCGACACCTGTAGAACAATTTTCGTGAAGTTTTCATAAAAATTGTTCCACTCTGTCCGTGGGAGCCTTTGTTTAATCCGGTTGAGTTTTTCTTGGAATGTTTAAACAGTTAAAACTTCTATTTCCCGTCGTGTAATTCTTGAGAACGTTTAAGTATTGACAATCTTGTTGGTCTTGTGGTCATAATGTACCTACATGAGGTCCTCGGTTCGATTCCCGGGTCGGGTAAAGTGTTATTGGGTTTTTCCATCAGAAATTTCTCAGTAACAGCCCGGAGTCTGGATTTGTGCTCGGTTGATGGCAATAGGCTTGCCCCCTTATAGCATGGGACTTAAAAACATTACAGGCTAAATGAGGGTGTATACCTCTGCCTAAGTGGATATTACAGGCGTGTCGTTATGTAATAGGTTTTATTACATAAGGTGTTAAGGATTCAATGAAAAAAACGAGGACTTTTCCAACATCAACCTTTAATGAAAATAAAAAGTATTAATTAATAAATTACTTTACAAAGAACTATTTACATTCAATAATCTAGTGTAACATAAGAATGGAAAATATCATACACAAGTAAAGTGACACTTTATTTATAAAGTTAGACTAAAATGGCTGAAATTTTGAATTGATTAAAAATATTATTTGTTCCGTGCTAATTTTACCACGAGTCTTATAACAATATTCATTCAAGTTGTACAACAGTTGAAACAAAGGTGTTTTAGAATAATCAACAAGTAATTAATTACAGTCAGTCGAAATGACTCAAATTCTTTGAGCAAACACATTTATATGTTAACAATAGGTGGGAAACAGGGCATCATATTAAATTACTGGTTACAATCAGAAAACAATGTTTTGTCTAAAAGCTCGTTCAGACCAGCGCGACGCGGCGGCGCGACGCGACTCGAACAATACAGTTTCTAAGAAAACTACACGGTATAACAATAACCGTTGTCGCGTCGCGCTAGTCTGCAGAAAGCTTTTACCATTTATTTAAAAGTATTTTTTTTATTATCAGTTTATTAGAACTGAATAATGGTTAACAAAACTATTAGGTATTATTCAAAATAATTGCCTCAATATAGTTCAGGCAAACTAGTTCCGTTCATAAAATATTGCAAAATTTGAGGTCTAAGCCCGCGTTTGCACTTATATACAAATTGAGAGAAATTTTGTATACAACTAGTTTAAGATGTAAATGATAAATGAAAACAGTAGACACTAAATGCAAAATACATGTTTTATTCTTTGATAGAATAGTACAGAAGGCACACTCCGCATTTTAGGTATGAAGCTACCAGTATACGGAGGGCTCGTCTTGTAGGGCCAATTCAGTGAACGTAACGTACTCGGAAGATATAAGAGTTACGTGATAGAAAGATGGCAACTTCTAGGTGAATATAACTGTAGGTAATTAGCGCTGTGCGACCTGAACTACACTTTATTGTGTTATAGCAAGAGTCGCTTTTTATTTAAATGATTTTCCGGAGTGAACCATCTGTAATTAATCTGAGTATAAACGCGGGTTTACAAACACATAACATTATTGTACTTAACGTAAATGTGATTTATGAGGTCGAAAGCTTTTCTGTTGCTCGTATAAATAATCACACCATATTTTAACAAAATGTATCTTCGGGTTACTTAAAGGCAGTTTTCACTTATTCGATACTATTCGTATCCGATTGGCGACCTTCCAAAGAAATGTTAGTGTTTCAATGAAAAGTATTTAACGGTGTCTTATTTTTCTATTTTTAGGAGACTAACTTTTTTATTTATTTTGGTATATCAACACAGAACAGTAAAACAATGAAAGTACAGGTATGTATGCCTATTATGGGTATACACAGCATTCACCATAAAACAAGATCGTTATTAACTAAAAAAACTTATGAGAATAAAAAATTCAAAGCTTTTCTTGGTGACCGTGGTATGGTATAGGTATGTATAGCATAGTGATTTTAGAGTAAATGACTTCTTTGAGAACACAGACGAAGCCCTACAAAACGTTATATAATTTTTCTAAGCTCCGATCTAATGCCCCATTAACGACTAAGAATCGAGCTCTCTATTTTTAAAAGCAACCCGGTTTTCGATGTAAATATAATTTATAATATAACTATCTTTACCCCTCGGCTTCGCCCGCGTGGTGGTCGGAAATTATCCCACGGGAACGTATTACCGAGAGAAAAAGTATCATATGTCGTAACCCAGGTCATGGTCTGCCTATGTGCCAAATCTCATACAAATCCGTTCAGCCGTTTTAGCGTTAAAGCGTAACAAACAAAAAAACTCCCTTTCGCATTTCTAGTATTAGTTAGCATAGTTTGAATAATTATATGCTTTTCTTGTCGTCCAATAAAAACACTGTGTACTTCTGAGTTGAGCTACACGATTCTGAGAAATGCTTGCACTGACTGGAACGGGTCCCCTCAAATCTGTGTGGTTTTTTCCTTAAGACCATTCTACATGGACCTCAATGATCTGGCCAAGATTATGTCTTTACTTTAAAAGCGACTTTAACCCCTGAATTTGTTTCTTTCAGGGGTAGTCAGAGATACGGTGGAGGTCTGCCCGGCTTGGGCGGAGGACCGCCGTGTCCTCACGGAGGCGATCGGCGGCGGCGATTTCTCGCGTCCGGCCATGGTTCGGAGCGAGAGTGCATGGGAGGCCGTCACTGCCTTCTACGAAGCAGTAATGCTCACGCGAAGATTCGCGCCCTCGCGCCGCTAGTCGCCGCAGGAGACGCCCCGGGCGTCGGGAGTCGCAAGCCGATTTCCGGCCACCGTAGGCGCGGGCTTGCGGACGGTGAGCGATGGGTAGCTCGGCGTCCGCGCCTCAAAGAGATGTCAGCACCAACTGAAGGGGTTCTTTAGGGCCAACGCCGGCTGGGGTTGCGAGTTGTCCGAAAGGGATATCGTGGCTCCGGCACACAGGCAACGGCCTTCCGTTGCCTGTGTGCCGGAGCCACGATATCCGGTACTTTCGGTACTTTTACTGACTAAAACCCACCCGTGTTCCTTAACACGGGTGGGTTTTAGTCAGTAAAAGTCTGTCACGCCCTCCCGCTCCGCCCAGAGCGGGAGAAGTTATTTGATAATTTTCCATCATAAGAAAAAAAAAAAGTGGGTAGTCACAGATAGGAAATATCAACACCATCTAGCTTATAGTTTGTATGACGTGTAAAAGTGATTCCATTATCCTACTTGCAGAATAAACATTTTCATTTCATTTCATTTCTACATTACGAGTCGCTTCTAAAAAATTACACAGGGAACGTTTTGAAATTAAGATTCCAAGGATGCTGTTATCCCTACGAGCAAGATGACAGCCGGGATTCTATTAACCTGTTTGCTAATAAGGGCGTGACTAATTACCTTGAGCAAAATGGACAACGCAATAAGCCTAAGTGCCAGAGAAGCATAACAAGTATAAATCTGTATAATGTATGTTATGCAAAGTGAAAAGAGCAAAACATTTATTTCAATAGTGCCATATTGAAATAAATGTAAACAGCAATATAGTATTGAAACAGCAAAATTAGTTGACACAATTTAATGTAAATGTATTAAATATAGGTGCAGCATTTATTCACATATAATTAATAACCTTTTGACATGTTACCTAACACAATGACTGATTTGTATTTGCATAATGCAAAACATTAGCTTTTAGTAATGTAAAATGAAATATTAAAGGTTACCTAAAACAATAACTAAATAACAATATTTGTGATGGTGTGGTGGTTCAAACATGTTACCTACATTGTGCCATGTATATTTCGAGTCAATTCGAGTGTGAATGTGTTAGTATTATTATTAAAATTTAAATACAATATAGAAGCAACGAACATGATTATAATATAAACTTAAGAATTATTATTCTTAAGTTTTGCGTTCAAAACCTTAATTCGTTAAACATAATTCAGACTCCATTGCGACCAAGATTCATTTACAACATTCAAAATTATTTTTCCATATTCACTTTAACATACTCCAAACGCATAACAGATTCATTAAACAAAAAGTAAACATCAAAATTAATAAACATTATGATGTGGTAAAATTAGCACATAAAACGTTTAATTTACCTCTAAACATTCTGATTGAAACATTAGCATTTAGGGATGTTTGTGCTATTAACAGAATATCTAATATTAACACAACCTCAGAGTTGTATGTAGTGATTCAATTAATTGCTTTGTTTGCGGTCAGTGCTGGGTTGTTTGCCCAAATACTTGGGTTTCAAACAAAATAGTGTTAAATAAGGGAAATAAGGCTTAACTTGGTAATGGACGAGACCCTCCCTTATTGATTTATTTAGTGTTTGTAGATACTTGGGAACTTATGTGCATTTATCAGGATTACCGAAAGTCTGACCCACGTCTTATTCTTTAACTTTTTCATCATGATTTACGACACCAAGTTTAGTTTTTTTAATTCTGTCACATTATCCTCCATTCGTAATAACTAAAACAAACCTTTCTTTTTTATTAAGATTTCTAAGATGCATAGATTCATATAAAATAATGTTGAAATTAAGTGTGTTAATACGTCTTACTTTCTTTCATCCATTTAGATATATGACAATACATATATATCTGCTTATTCCTTTGAGTAACTAGACCGTGAAGGTTAAAGAAATCGTTCATAATATTACGTGATATTACTATGGTTTATGCACGCGTCGCTCACTGCGCGAAGAATAGAGCTAGTGAAGTGTGATGATAATTTACATTTTTATTATTCCTTGTGTTCAGTCACCACAAAAAGACGCCAACGAAAGCATGAACACATTGCAGATAAAGCTATATATACCCATTTTATAATAAACCAATTTGTATTACATGTTACGTACGTAGATAAAACAAAGTCTAGTGCTTTAGTTGTCTCGTCCATTATCAATAAATGATTATTTTATCGTTAGGTACTAATGACATTGGCAAAAGACATTTTATATATTTTTTACATATTATTACATTCAAATTCTCATTTGTCCTTATTACTAATTACTCGCATTATATACAACCGATTTATTTTAATATCTCAAATATTTACATAAAGTTCCTCAATAGATTCGCAACAATATAAATGAAATTCCATGATGAGAAAAATTCAAGTTTTCTTTTAGAAAAGTACCCTACCGATAAAATTTATTTTTCCGAGACAATGTCTATCATAATTATACTTATACTTTATATCACATTTTTTACATAGAATTATATTACTATTTACAATTTCATAAGGTTTTTGAAATTCAAAACGTAAAAGGTTTTTTTAAATAATTATGCATATCTTTGTTTGTGGTTGGCTGTTCTTATTTACATTCTTAGTAAGCATATTAAATGTATCATGAAAAAAAATAGAGCTTGGCAAACAAGACGATTTTAATATTCCTTTAAAGGAGAACAAAAGTATGTTTACTTTGTTCTCCTTTCATACGTCTCCATTTCTCGTATTATTTACATTCGCCTGGTCCATATGAATATCATAAACGCTGACAGGAAAACGGCAATGCTCGATTCGATGGAATTCGACTTCGAAGATTGGATTAAGTTCCTGTAATCTTTCGCCTCATTTTGCGACGGGTAGGTGTACGTTCTATCGGTCACACTTTTGACGTCCGGAGGGCAAGGTAGCGTTTCCACTGGGATCTGAAGTAATGTCCTCTCATTTTCGCCCTTAACGGCTTTTGGTTCATCAACGTAAGCGTCGTCTGTTTCGTCTTGAAAAAAATCATCCGGATTATCCGAATAATCTCTTATTTGACTTTTGTCATCGCTATCGTACAAATTGTTTGATCCGATAACGTTCCTTTCGAAGTAAGTAAAGTGTGAATTTAATGAAGGCTCCGCGTTGAATTTGCAAATGAAATTTTCGAGAGATGTTCGCACTTTGACGCTTTTGGCCTCGTGACGAAGCTTATGCATCCATGCGAGATGACAGTCGCACGGGAATTCGTTGCCTGTAACAATTGACGCGTTAATTAATTCCCTAATTGGAGTAATGATGACATTTGAGAGCGGAGTCTGTTGAAACTAATTGATTTTTGTTCGATTGTTAAATTTTACTTCGTCAGTGTTAAAATTAATTTCTAATTAACTGTGTTATCAATACTTGTTACTATTGAAAGCATATTTAAAATCCCTAAATTAATTAATTAAGATTTACGTACCTTCCAAGTAGATGTAGCTGTTTTGGTTCTTCATGTTGTCGTATATTGGATGAAGGTTTTCAAATGTGAACCTCTTTAATTTATTATGTCTTAAGTCTAACGCGGCCAGTCCCCTGACCCCTTCAAATAGGCTGCTGGCCAAAGTTACAAGTTTGTTATGGCTTAAACTCAACTTCCTTAATTGTGATAATCCATCAAACGTCCTCTGGGCCAAAATATAAATTTCATTATAATCTAATAACAATGTCTGGAGATTCCACAGTTCGGTAAATGTAAAGGAATTAAGTTTGGATAATTTGTTTCTTCTTAAATCTAATCGCTTTAGATTTGCAAGTCCATAAAAACACTCCTTCTTGAGTTCGCTTACATTATTTCTATCGAGTTCTAAGTCAATTAGGTTGACAAGATGTTTGAACGCTCCATCGTGAATGACGGTAATATTATTACTAGTGAGATATAATTTCTGGAGTGCCGGTAGTTCGTAGAACACTTCAGTTTCTAGCTCAACTATTCTGTTCTCATCTAAAGTAAGTATAGTTAAGTTTGGCAAGTTATAAAATGCATGTTTACCAAGATGAACGATCTGGTTCTTAGTGAGCGTCATTTCTTGTACAGACGTTACGTTGACAAATGTGTAACTCTCTATCTTGTGGATTGAGCTGTATTTTATGCTGAATTGTTTTACCTTTCTCAAGTATCGCAGTACTTTCGACGGTACAAAGTCTAGACCTCCATCTGCTCTTACATTGAACGCTAGTATTTCTATGTTGGATTGCGAAGTAAAGCTTGTCCATAGTGGATCTGTTCTTTCTATTCCTCCATTGAAGACCCAACATTCTGTTTTCACAGCTTCGTTGATCTCTTGGCTGAATTCGCAGTAGCAGTGGACTTTGGAGTCTCTGTCACTGATGTCACATATGTTTATCGCTGCTGGTATGACTTTCTCTTTTTGTTTTCTTCTGTTGGCATCTAGAGCTTCTATTGCGAAGAGCAACAGTAGCAAGGTAGCGGGTACCTTCGGAGCCCGCATACCTCCTACCTGAAACAAAGACAAAGGGAATTAAGCTATTTAATTTTGCCCTTTACTTCAAAAGGGGCCTCAAAGATTTTCATGTTATTTTTTCTTGTTAAGATATTTTTAACAGAATGTTGATAAAATTTTGAAAGTAAAGGGTAATACAAATATTAATATTAATAAAACATAATTTTTTCAAATTGATTTCTTTAGAGCATGCATTTTTTCAAAGCAGAATTATTTTCTCGTTTGTTACAGACGTTATTTCTATTTATGATACGAGGATCATAACATAACAACATTACGCCGGTAATTCCCGAAGAAGTGTATCTATAGTAAACCCACCCACAATTACCCAGTTATGTTTAAGGTCCATGTAATAGGAGGCGAGCCTATTGGCATCAACGATGACTATACTTAGAAAATTTAGTTTTTGGTCAAATCTCTTTTAAAACCAGGGCGGACGAAATATAAAAATATTTTTACTGTTCCATTCCGCGTAATAAGACACAAAATACCTACTAATAAAAATAAGTAGCTTCTAAAACGTAATCTCAGTATTAAATTTGTAAGTGAACCTCACAAATGAGTAAGCAGCTTAACAGGCGATGTTATGAAAATAAAAAAGAGACCCGACATTCGGAGTTTCCAATTACAAATACCGGATTTCAACAACGATTAAGAAGGAAAATGTATAATGAATGATTCGAAAGCATTTTTAATTAAATTATTTAAATATGAACTGTTTGCTTTTATTTTGTTCGTCTTGATTTCTGGCTGTGGAAAAAATGTAATTCAATTCGGTATTCGTTTAATCGGAAGTGCGATATCTGTTTTTTTTTCGAAGTAATTAATTGTTTGGAGAAGACGTGTGGATTTTAATAAAAATAATGAATTGTAACAGACAAACGTGTAATGACCAGATAACTCCTGCTGGCGCTTTGTGAATTGTAATTTGAAAAAGGAATTGTAATTTGAAAAAGGAGGCTGTTAAATGAAGGAGTTTTTTCATTGCTTTTAATATTGTTCGTATTCATATTGTTGTTCATATTGTTGCTGAACTAGTGAAATGTGGGTGAACTTGAGGTACACCTTTGACTAACTCTTCGGGGCATAGAGGCGTGATGTTATGCATGTTTATATTGCTGAAAATGGAGTGAAAGTTCCGACTTGCAAAGGAAATTAAGGAAACAATGATAAGAATTTATAATTTTTTAAATTGTGATAAAATTTATGTACCTTTTATATTATTATCGTTAAAAAATTTAGACAATTTTTGCAGTCTTTTTATAGACCAAGACAAATCGTTGTAATAATATATTTTTTTTGTGTATTTTCTCTTCCATAAGGGTGACTTAAAATATTTAAATATTATCTTGTCTTGTTGTAACAACCAAAGGTTGGTTCATAATCATTATCTCATTCTACGAAAATAATGATCAGGATACAGTAACAACAAAAAAAACGGAATGTTCAGACAAATATATTTTTCAGTACCTATACCCACAGTATATACTGATGCAGTTTGTGAAAGAGTTATCCGTTCAATTTGCAACAACAAACAGCGCACAGTTAGTGGCAGTATGAAACACTGACAACTATATTTTGTTTTTATTTATCATAACTGAGTTGTTCGAGTAATAAAATAGAGCGTCAATAACAGTCGGCGCTTTTTATGTTATGTTTGTATATTCTAATCGTTTGTCATGAAAAAACGATGTTTACTACGAACATAGTAGTTACGGATAGTCAGAAGCCCGCAAGTCTAAACAGGTTAAAAAAAATGAACGTACAAAGATTGTGTCTAATAAATGAAAGTAAATAGCTCACAAGAAGGCTTTTAGCTGGCAGGGGATAATAACTTACTGGAAAGGGAACATTATGAAAATGAAAAAGAGACTTCCAAGAATGCTACTGACATAGATTATTTAAATACAGTCGTAGGCGAAAACAGTAAAAATAAATTGAGGTAGCGCTTGAATTGCGGCCGACTTTGCTTTTCAAGAGCCTTCAGCAATCTTCAGAACAAGTGACGGTAATTAAAAGACCAGCGTTCCCTAGGTGCACAACCCTGCTAATTCAAAATCAATATAAATAACAGGCAGAATAACAGACGGTATTTACACTGGCCAATGCACTTTCTGGCGCGTTCGTAATTATTATACAAGTGCCAACAGACCAATTATTCAAAGATTACGTCCCCCGCAGACACTATATGACAATGTAATTACTAATTCATGGTAAATGCAGAATAATGATCTAAAACAAACTATATTTTAATTCCCAAATCGGCTTTAAACTGAAACCTCATGATATTCTGATTACAGTATCGTTTGTACGTCATTCAGACTGGGTATTAAAAGCACAGACTTTGTTAATTAACGTGGTTTTATAAAGTTCAAATATTTGATGTTATATTTAAAATTTTGGTAATTTAATAAGAGCTTTTTTATGTAAGTTTTGGCAATAGACTTGTTGTGAATATTTTTAGTCGCAGAGCTTTAGTTTGCCAATCTTTTCATTTTTTTTTTTAAACTAGACTTTTGTATTTCTAGTGCCGTGCTAAATTCTGCATTTGATCCAATCATTTTATTAAGCAGTACGTCACTATTCGATATGTTTGCATTAAATGCTTAGGTAACATCATTTTTTTACTTCGCAGCTCCAGCTTCGTCTTTAAGAGGAAACTATACGAAATATATCTTTATCCTTGTCTTAAGCTTCGCTGCTACATCCCGGGTAAGAGGTATTAGAGATGTTGCGGTCGAATTTATCACATTTATCACCTTCCTTATCCTTACTGTTATGATTAAACGCCTTAGCTGTTAAGTCTTGGATTTAGGATCGGTGAATTAATCAGGGCTTGGATTCGGTTTTATGTACTGTTTTGTTATTTATTAATAGCCTATTTATGATGGCGATGTTTCATTTAAAATGTTTGATAAGGATTGCGTAGTTAAATGTTAAGGTTGGTTAGGGTGTGTGTTCTGGTTTTGGGAAATCGGGAAATCGCTATTAGGATTTAACATAATTATCGTTCGGCTCTAAACAAAGATGTTCTTGAGAACGTCTCGTTTGTTCGTGTATACTAGGGACTAATTTGTTTATAAAATCTACTTCTATAGGTAATACTTTAGCTGCATCATGACAGTATCTGCAAATAAATGTATTTGTGTCTTATCGATCCTCTTTTTCTTATGTTAAATCATGAGACAAGAAGGAACATTGATCTGCCAACTAACAACCACGTACAATCATGCAAGTCATTCGTCACGCATACTTATATCAACAACAATATTCTTTTATTGTAGCAATTTACCAGGAGATCAAAAGGCTGAGAAGACGACGGTAATCCGTAGATTAACAGACCGTATAAAAACAAATAATAAAGCTTTATTTCCTCCATGAAACGCTCTTCCTCTTTTATTTCATTTTCAATTGAAGCCTGAATCACGAGAAAGATTTCGCGGTACGCGCCAAATATAGGACGACATTCATATTAGTCTCGCCTTGCCGTTATATTATGGCAGACCTCGGTACGTTTCCATACGTCGTTTTTCTGAACGTGCGAAGGTGTTGTACATAAATTTTAATATTTCTTCACTTTATTCGGGTGATGGCAAAGCGTTCCTCTTATACAAACATCCATCATATGCCAGTGTGTGTCGACGTTCGACCCAATTCGATTTTTATATGTTAGTGCGAATTTCACTTACTAATGGTCGAATGATTGAACGGAATATGCTGCTTATGGCTTGAATATTATATAAGGTACAATTTGGTGCTGCGGAAATATTTCACTTGGTTCTCGTTTTTGAAAATTGGAGTGAAAAATTGCAGGTATTTTATCGTTGGTGCGAAGTTAAGTAACTCGCAGATGTTTTTCTATAATCAATCAATTAGTAAATACCTAGCTTAGTAATTATTCATGACTACGTAAGACTACATGACTTATGTAGTTATGAATAATCACTAAGCTAGGTATCTATCTAATCTAATCACAGTATAGTTTTGGTTTAAACTGGGTTCGCGTTATTTGTAATTACAGTGAAAAATGCAGTGCATGTTATTTCAAATCGGCAGAAGGGTTCATGAAACTATTGACCGAAATACTCGAATAGATTTCAGTTATTTCTCTCTGTTATTATCGAAATGATAATTAACATTGTGTTGTAGGTACGTTCCCGTCAAAATTTAGATGAACTAACAATTATTTAAATAGAAAAAGAAATAGTCTGAAATATTATAATCTTTGTCCAAACGACAAACGGATTTCGTGTGGGTACCAAGGACTCGAGACCCGTTTAGAAACTACTAGAACACCTGCATTGTTTCGTACTTTCTCGAGAGAGAAAATCGGTGGTTAGCCCAACATTATTTCGCCAACGTTTCACTTTACTAGCTTCGTACATTTTGCGGCGTCCTGAATCACCAACACGTTGTTAGCAAGTGGGTGAATACTGAGATGACGATATTATATTATTACCATAACAATTTCGGCTACGGTGACTATTTCTGTTAGTGACGGTTATGGGTTACGAGCGTGTGTTCTGATGTGGTTAGCGTTACCTGTCTTGACTGTGAAGGTACACGCACAGTGGGGACACGTTAGAATATCATTTTAGTAATGGTGTTGTAAGCTGGAGGGTGGCTTGAGATGACTATGGTAAAGAGGAAGACATGGTGTATCGACCCCAAATACACAGACAGAATGATGATGAAGAAGTGAGTAAGTATGACGAACATTCCATCTGCCAGATGAAGGAGATCCATGGTGAGATATATTAAGAGAAAAATAAAGTACAACCAGTAATAGAAAATGTTATGTGGTACTGACTATAGAAGACGAATTTAAGAACTTTCGTGTAATAAAACAAGATATATTTTTTTCTCACAGAATTTCAAAAGACGTAGATCAAACCTTGAGTACACAATAATATTCCGTAACCTGTACCCAAAACTGAACCCGTTAATAAGTTATCTCTAAATCAACAGTAGTAAGGGCCTCGATAATCACAGTTTAGTTAGCCAAGGATGATTAAACAGCGGCTTTCTGCTAATAATTGGATGATAGATAGATATGTGTGCGTGCCTTCGTGCCTGGCCGAACATAAGGCAGTTAAGCTCGATTGATTTTGGTGGCTATTGTGTTGTCCTTTTTGTAATTTAATTTTTGTGATGTGTTAAGTGTTTTGTTGTCAAATATCTCCATAACACACATTTAAAGATTTTATTAAGAAAAAAAAAAATACATACACGACAAACATTATAACCTCCTCCTTTTTGGATGCCGTTTAAAAATAAACTTGATAGATTTTCATCGATTTTATATTTCATTAGACTGGGACATCATTTAAGAAAAATTGGTCTTTTGATCCTATTTTGGTGTTTTGTCATTGACAAAATAATAATTAATTGTGTATACTCTTCTGATCATTTAACGAGTATTGTGCCTACATCATCGGGTTCGCAAATTGCTATCAAACCGCTGTCCTTTATTATTTTATCCCGTCATAGTGTCTGATTTCGAAGAGACAATTCAATTCAATTCTATTTTCTTGTAAATGTTGACATTCCAAGTGCTTTTTAATGGCCTACTTGAAATAAATGATTTAACTTTGACTTTGATAAATGTAGGAACAACATGATAATTAAGGGCATTCAATTTTGTCACGGAATTGTTTACCAAAGATATTATATTTACGATGTTTTTCACACTTATCAGGGTTACACCTTCCAATCCAACAACAAGGAAAAGGCCGCCCTTTTTCGTAAAAAACATTCCACGAAAATAGACGAACTTTCACGAAAGAATAACGAATAAATAATAAACTATAGCAAAGTTAATTACGCGAACACGATTGCTGCTATTACTTCGACTACCGATAAATTCCCTACAACTTGATCTGAAAGCGAGTGGAAAATGTCCTGGTTATGAGAAAAGGCGACCAAGTATTTATGATTACGGTACAGCGAGCCGTTTGTGTGCCTAGAACGATGAGAAGGAATTGTGCCTATTTGTAATAACGTTGCTAGATCGCTTCTTCATTTCAGTATAGTTTTGGGCTTACAAGATTTTTTATATTCAAATAAAGGGCTAAAGTAAGTATAACTTAAATGATAAAGCTGTGGAGTATTACGATAAAAACATTCCTTAACAGATAAGTTATTTGATCTTAACTTAAACTTGATTTAAACATTACTTCAGCCCGATTAAAAGGTAGAGGAGACGGAATACTCCTGCCATTTTTAAAGTAATACTAAATCTATCAAGATAGTAAAAACCAAAGATACTGATCTGCTGACCAGCGATCGATAGAGTGCTGACAATTTGATTGTTTGTTAGGTTAGTAAGTAGCAGTACTGTAGGTAATACGGGCTTGTATCCTCAGCTCCACGTCAAAGCGCGTATTATGCGTACGAGTAGGAAAATCGGTTATTCGATCCACCCCAGCTCCTCAAAGAAGGCCAGCCTACTGTATTAAGGTACTAACTGTTGATTTGAAAAAAAATATTTTTGGGAATGGGTCTTTTCTTAAAACATAGATTAATCTAAAGCTACATAATCATAGGTTTATTTTATTAAAACTGAAAAATAGAAAAGTTTCAAAAAAACCTTTTTATAGTTGCTTTGCTAAGCAAGTGGGTTGACCGATCATCCTCCAAGATATAAATAGATTTATGTCGGAGAACTGGGTCATTTGTTTTTCCAACTATGATAAAATCCTTTCAGTTTGGGTATTTGTCTTCGCTAATAACCGTAAAAAGTGATGGCCGGCCCTATCGGGTAGGCGAGCGGGAATTAATTACTCCCCTTTTTGTTAAGGCTCACATTTTATGTGTGATACGATAATGGTTCCTAATTTATTGTATGTTTTATGCTTGTCTTTGGGTGATTAGAAGTTTATGTCATGGACTGTGGGTTCTAAAATCACGTAGATACCGTTGAAAAAGTTCCTACGTATCTCGCCTTGTTTTCTCGGAGGGTTAGGCTGAGGTGTAGGTATCTATAGTACACCCACATTTCGCCAGCTTAAGTTCCATGTAATAGGTGGCCAGCCTATTGCCATCAACCGAACAGAAATCATGACTCCGGGGTACTACTGAGCACCCAACAGTGTAATCAAAAACAGTTTTAAATTCAAGGCTCCTTTGAGGCAGTCTGACTTCTTATAAAATGAGAAGATGAAATCACTACAAACAAACATAAGGCTGAAAAGAAGACATTTTAAATCACGACCTACTTTCATAGAAACAATAATAAACTCCAGCTAAAAGCAATACTCGACAGAGCAAGGAAAACTAAATACAATGAATTCTAAAGCAGAAACCGTTTAACTTTTATATTAAAACTTCACACAGCTGCAAACTGCGTCACACATTAAAATGCGTGCGACGCCGACATTCAATGTTAAGAGTCCAAGCGAGCGATGAACATCCAAAGGAAAATATCTAAGTCATATTTTTCACTTGTACTTTGATACTTTTTAATACCACTCACTACGATTGCAACGAAAAATAAAAGAAAAAAATAACAGGAATAGGATGAAGCGAGCTGAGATTTATGTATTTACAAGGAGAATTTCGAAAACATTCACATTCAGGAGAACAAAAACAAATGAAAAGGGTAATGTCTTCGCTCGGCCGCGTTTCAGCGAAATGTAAGGCGACCTGAATTATTTACTTGGTATGTAAGTACGAAAATAAAGCAACAAAATAAGCTTGTACGTTAATGTGACCCCTAAATATTTGGGAAAAGGCTAGGCATATATTTTTAAACTTGTAACAATATTGGACGGAAATAAAGATCCGGTTTTAATTAAAGCCTGATCAATGTAATGTGGAAATTACAATACAATTTGAGAACCCTTGAGCAAAACCCACACAGAATAACAGTCATTTATTTTTCTCTGTTTGTTGTCTATGTTTTTCACCTTTATAAGCAGTAACATATTAAATCGTAACAGCTTTATTTTAGGAAATTTTCCCAGAAAGAGCAATTTCATGTACCGTTTCAAGTGTAATTAAAACAATAATTACATTTCATTCGCAGTGAAAATAAAAGCCGATTTCCAAATGTTGAAGTCATGATATGATATACTCGTCAGGGTATCCAATAATATTATCGATTTGTCGACGAGGGAGCATAAACAACCGAGTGCTTTTATAAATTGTCAACACTTTTATGTTTTACGATACTGTTTTTGGGTGTTGGTTCGTTTCTAAATTACAGCCATTTTGAAAACGGTAAACAAGCAGTTTTTGCTGAGTTTTCATTAAGAAAAAAGGTTTTATCTGTATCAGTGGAGGTGACAGGGCTCACATATTGTCTAAAGCTTTGACCCGAGCCAAAAAATACGTCATTTATTTACAGCGTCTTTCAATACGAGACGAGATAAAACAAGACGAGAATATTTTCAGTTTCTTATCGTAATTGTGTATGGACAGTCACTACACAATAACTAAGCAAAATTAAAAAGCAATTTGTCACTGAATAAGGATTGCGACTTTGATATAAGACCTATTTCATAATAGTATGAATGCAAAAATACTATCTTCGTACCAACGTAAAATTACAATCAATCATGATCCGACTAGCCTTTTCCCACCTATGTTGGGGTTGGCCATCAGTTTTTTTTTTTTTTTTTTTTAGGTACGGCTTCTCGTAGCTGACCTCTGAGGTCATGACTACTTAACCAGTCAATCCTGTGGCTGCCTTAATTAAGTTTCTACACTTAAAGCCTCCAGCCAGGGGCAAAAACTATGCTAATTAAAAGCCTCGCTAAGGGCACCCCCTGTGAGGTACGAACCTCGGCTTAGGGCGTTCGCTAGGGGGAGGACAGCAAGAGGGACAGGCTGGATCAAAGATAGTTCATTATTATTACTCGGGGAATTTGAAGCTACAGGCTCAGCATCGACGCGGGCTGGCGCATCGTCGAGCAAGGGTCTGGGGGTGGCGTTCAGTCTAACCGGATGCAGCTAAATACCAGTATTTCATGGAGCGACTACCTGTCTGACCACAACCCGGTAAAATTACAATTAATCATTATGAGATAATCACTTTTTTTAAAGAGCCGTGGTGGCCCGCTTGTAACGGTCGCGGCTTCCGAGATGTAGGTGTCGAACTTTGCCAGGCGCTTAACTTTGTGTAAATTATTTCATCACCACTGCTCTCAAAACGGTGAAGGAAAATATCGTCAGAAAACCGGCAAGTCCTAGAACCAAAAATTTGAAGACATGTGACATCATTGGCCCCGCGTGGTGGATTACGGCACACTCCTCTCACAGAGAGGAGGCCTGTGTCCCAGCAGCTCCCGAACATTATAGACTAATTATGCTTAGGCACTTTTAAAAGTTGCTACGAGTAGACATATCAGTGCTCGTGGCTGGACAAAGAAAAATCAATACCTACGTGTAATAATTTGAATAATTATTCATTCTGTTGTAATGAATAATTATTCAAATTACGCAAAGATATTTGGTAACTACAAATATTCCTAAAGTTTACAGACAACAACAAACCACCAAAGCAAACGCTTTCACGAATGAAGAGCAAATTCAGTACACGTTTCCGATATTATAATCTACCAACATGCAACCAATAACTAGGTTACGCGAACGCACGAGTAATTATCGCTGTAGATTCAGTATGAAATAAGAGATAAAATATATGTATTCATAAACCTACAAATATAAAATAAACGCAGTTTTTTTGAAAACTGGATAGTATTTTTAATATTTTTGGCATGTATTTCTAGCCTTATAATAGTATGATTGTATTTTTTTCGCGGATGCTTCGAAATTCGGTATTGTCAGTTAATTCGGTTTAATTTTAATTTTGAGAACTGTCAACTGTTTGACGTTTGGTTCGCTTATTATTTATAGTTGATAAAATTCCAGTTCTTTAGTTTGTTCAATTCGTATAGATTGACTACTGTTATTCTATACGAATTCAACAAACTAAAAATAAAGGTACAAAAATTGTTCAAATTTTCCTGATCTTACATCAAAACTGTTGTTATGCAATAGGAATTTAATTCAGTACCAATAACTATCATTGCATAATTTCCAATTGATTCGATACCAGACTAATGAAAAGCAATAGGAATTTTAATTCACTGCCATTGATTTATCAGAACTAATTTTATAATGCGATAGTGAGTTTGTTTGTAACGCTTTCACGTTAAAACAGCTAAACTGATTTGGATGAAATTTGGCACACGGGTAGAACATAACCTGGAATAGGACATAGGATACTTGTTATCCAGGTAGTACGTTCTCGTGGGATAATTTCCGACATGAACGCGGGCGAAGCCGTTCACAAAAACTAGTCATTCCATAATTTCCAATTGATTCGATTCGATACTAAACAGTTTCGAATCGGGTCGCGCTATTCGTATAAAGGCCTTTTTCCTCCAAAGACGAAGTTCCTTTTAGTTTTACAGCTAAGTAAGAGTCGTTAATAATTTCTTTTTCTTCTTGTGTTGCTATTATTTTCCTGTCGTGCCGTAGTTTGTTATGAAATACGAGCTCGTGCGCGGTAATGTAGTGTAATTGCGTTAAGGATTTAAAATCTATTATGTTGTTGGATTTCGCATGTATCCCTTATATTAGCTTTTTTTTTATAGTCTCATTTGCACCTAGTTTCTTTGTGACACTTTTATTCTACTTTTTATGGTTTTATTTTTATGCTGATAAATATTTTTCTGAACAAAAAGTAATTGTAATGCAATGTAAGTTTTTCTTTCACTGTATTATCTTTTCATTATTCATTTAGAAAATAATCCATATTATCAAAGGAAATAGTTGTTATTGTTATTGGACTAATCTCTGTAACATGTTTGTTACAGAGTTGTACGTTACCCTTACATATACATAGATTTAATCTTTGAGGTATTGTGATATCCCACTGCCCACCTTCTACCTCTCACGGTATAAGGTGTTATACCGAGTTATATTTGGATTATACACAGTGCTGTATAATCCAAATGTTAGGCTGCACAAGCTGTGGCTACGTACACAGGTGAATAATTGCAACATCCCCTTTAAAATGACTACCAGCCTCCAAAATTACCCAAAGGAACTGTAACAGATGACCCCGTTCTTAATCATCATGAAGTGAACACAGTACCAAATGCATCTCATTATTCAAAGTGTATAATTATACCGGGTAGAAATTAACAGAACATTCAAGGAAATTCCAATTTAAAAAACGAATAATACTTTAAAATATATATTTTATCTCTAATGAGTACGTCCCTAGTTACTCATCGGTGATTCAATGTTCTATTCTACATAGATATTATATTTAAAAAAAAATTAGTTCGTACTTTTTACTATAGTAAACGTATAGAAATTAAGATACTTTCCCAGTATGTAGCATTTATTGTACCACCCTTTATAGCGGTAATTACAGAAACATACATTGTAGCTTTAACCACAGCAATAAATATTATACAGCGTGTTTACTAGATCAACCATAAATTCCATGTTTATCGGATAAAATATTTTATTAATATACAACCCATAGTGTATAACATATTACTAGGAGTTCACCGTTTTTCTCTCTGATTTATTTGTTTATCGTGCAATGTCGTTTAAATAAATATTTATTACTTTAATCTGTTAGTCACCACACCTTATTCTGATTTATCTTTGTGGCCATAAATCTTTATGTTGTCTTATTTATTTTCTAGGCAGCTCTTGTTACGCAAACAAAGATGGCATTTTGATTATTAAGAATTTTATTTTTCAGCACGTTTTGCGAATTTTCTGTTTAGTGGTTCTTATATTTTGTAAATTAGATTTATTTCATAAAGCTCAACAATATACGCGATCATTTTAAAATAATATAAATATATCTACAAGTAATTTTTATAATTGGTACTTGAAGCGAAAACGAGTCTAAGTTTATTTTAGCATTCCTTCGCAAAGTAGAAAAGCTTAAACAAAATTTTAATTGTGATAAGAACCTTTATACTGTTCTAGCGACGTCGTTTGTGTAATTTCGTCCTCTACACATTAAAGATCTCCAAAATATTCCTTAATTTTACCACACAGCGTTATAATGGCGCAAATGGGAAGCAAACAGTCCCATTTTCAAGCCCACATTACAAAACCCTTCCATCTATTTCAATTTACCCGCAAGTTTTAAGGCAAAATTACCCCTAAAAGTAATCCATATTACCATGAGGCCGCAAATGAGGGAAAAAGGTCGTCTTATTGGCCTAGGCGGGGTAAACACTGCTACGGATCTGGGCCGTTTTTAAGGGGTCTAAATTCTATCTTGGTCGCCAGAATAGCGATTCCCGCTGGAATATTCGCATTTTCAACCCAGAATAGACGCTATCCTGGGTTGGGAATGCGTTGAAATTACCTGTTATTTTATGGATTACTGGATATGTGGGATATTCATCCTTGTATTTGCATTTTCGAACCAAAAATGGAACTATTTTTGGTTGATAATGCGTTAAAATTCTCATCTAATAAATTGTGGAGATTTGGAGTGGTGAGTTATCCTCAATTATTTCGTTACGATAACATCAAGTAAATTTTAAATATAACTTTTGTACATCCAAAGTGAAAATTTCAGAACACTTAGCGATACGGAAGGTTCTATTTTATCAATTTGATTAACTGTTTCACTGGAGTACACGTAACAAAAACAAAACTTCTCTTTTTAGCTTGATTATGAAGGGGAAAGTTTATTTTACTCTGACCGCACTTCTGGCGGCAACAGGACAAATATTCGTTGTAATAATGCTCGGTATTTTAGGTACGAAAGTAAAATTTTAATTGTTTCCGAAAGTTATTTCATATGGGGTTTCAGATATGAGGGGTACGTATATGTAGGCTCGATAGAATGGAGGGGAACCACGGTTTGTATTTCCGTAATATTTGAAATGCCAATCGCAAAATGAAATGAAAACAGTTGAAGGCTATCGTTTTAGGTAATTGGTAGAATTTAAATGGGTTATTTTGTTAGGTATAAGGTAGCTCATCTGTTTGCCTGTCAGCTGTAGTTAATTTGAAATATAAAGTTACCTAAGTAAAAGTGTTTTCAAATTGGGTCAAAAAATGTTATGTTTATATTGAGATTTTCAAATATTTTTGCCATGTTTTACTGTCTTTATATTTTTGCCATGTTTTAGTGTCTTCACTAGCTGGTCCACCAAGCCCTGCTCAGGCGAAAATAGAGAATGCTCATTTTATAGTATAGGATAGTTCATACTAATTCCATGCTGCCATGACAGTACATACTAATTCCATGCTGCCATGATAGTACGTACTTACTAATTCCATGCTGCCATGATAGTAGGGTACTTACTAATTCCATGCTGCCATGATAGTAGGGTACTTACTAATTCTATGCTGCCATGTCATTATTCTAAGGTAGCTATCTGGTTCTAAACTTTGGGCAACTGAGCTCTGCTCGGGTGAAAATACGGTGAAAACGAATTGTCCCAGATACTTAGCTAGGTCGATTTTTCAACCGTATAAACCCCTATATTGCAACTATCTCGAAATCGTTAGAGCCGTTGTCAAGAACGTAACTACAAATATACCGCATGAAATTTTTTACCGTCTCGAGAATAATATGCTGTGTTGTGTAAATGGAACAGAAGCCATACCCGGGAATATTTGCTTAGTACCATTGAGATACAAAAGTTCCAAATATCCTTAAAAAAACATGAAAACTATCCATCATATATCATGATAAATTCCGCGCATCAAGTAGGGTGCGTATGAGGGTAGGGTTCTTTTTTATTTTCTATTTTTAATGTTCTGGAATGAAAAGTTCACTTTATATGCTTGGTATTTATCGATAAATCAATTTCATTCTAGGTTATTGAAAAAAATTAAAACATTAAAATTTCTATGCCATAGGCTTCTACTCCGTTCACCTATTATAAGTACCCTATTTTTTTCGAAACGGTAAAAAAAGTCATGCGGTATATGTATATATATATATATAAATAAATACAAATATTGCTCGTTTAATAGTAGGTATACGATGCATATTTAGTCTTTCATGATTAGTGAATTTCAGGCTATTCTAATTTTGCATTTTATTGCAAGACACTCACTCCTTGTGAATGAATCATTATTTCTCACTAAAACCTTAGTTAGCTTTGCAAACACAAAACGATTATTCTACCTAGGCTAATCCCTTCGTAAGCAGAAAAACTCTGAACATTAAGGAAACACTATCGCTGCCTTGTTATCTTTCATGGAGTAAGCGAAAAGCCAGCGTCCAGATTAGCGAAAGGTTAGAACAACTTCTAATAGCAGTTTCTTACATTTATATCGGGAAATCTTTATAGAATAACATACTCAAACTTGAAAACATCGTGAGGAAACCGGTACGCCCGAGAGATATTTCTCGACGGCATATGAAGCCAACTCAGAGGCTACATGTGCGGCCAAAAAAAACTCCAACACCAGTCACTAACCACAAGAAAAAAAAGGAAAAAGAAGACTTGCGGATGTAGGTACTTATCAAGGCACACTAAACGATAAACTCCCAATCTTACTGTAACAGACTGTCTCTAGACGTACATTTAAAGATAGAAATCAGCCCTTTCAGAGTTCGGAATCCTAGAATCCACATTCATAATATGGTTTGAGCAAAACTAATCCGGCAGTGAAAAGGTTTACTAGATCAAAAGCTTTGTTCCTAGGTCTTATTCTATTTGGATGGTTTACGTCAACGTTTTAGGGAAAGATGAAAAATGATGCTTGGTCCTTTTTATGCGACAAAGACGGAATTAACGTGACTTATGTAGATGGTATTTAAATTTACTTAAATGTTTTACTGCTGAAAATGTTTCATATTACCTATAAACTCAAACTCAAAGCATTTATTTCAAATAAACCAATTACAGGCACTTTTGAATTGTCAAGAGGTCGGTCAGTCAGAAAGATGAAGCTAGTTGCCCATTCCAAAGCGTAGTAGGTTCCTATGGAGAAGAACGGGCAAGAAACTCCACGGACACTCTTTTAAATCAAAATATTCTTACAAATAAGTCTTCTCTACATATCCCACATTTTTTCTATTTCACTACTTCGCAACCATGTTTCAACAGTCACAATACAAAGCTCCTTCAAAAATAAACAATCCTACTAACATAAAAACGAGAGCCTTTTACTCCTATCGCCAGTCTAAAAGCACCAGAAAAGCTATGAAAAAATAAACATGTTTTTTTCACGAATTTCTTCCTCCTTTTCGTGGTGAACAGAAGTAATATCGCTAAATTCGTCAAGCGTTATGGAGCTTAGCATAGACGTGACGGGAATAGCTCCTGCTTTTTGATCATTGCACGGTCAATCAACACGTAGAGTGAAAATGTGGTGTGTGTGTGTGTGTGTACTGTAGGTATGTTTGTTTGTGGGTGTGTGTTACTGTTGTTGTTGTAAAAAAGGGTGGTATAGTGTGTGTGCGGAATAATAGTGTACCAAATTATAATGTAGGTAGGTACGTAAATGTGCCTGGTGGTACTCAGGTAAGCAGAACTCCTATGTATATCTACAGGTGCTTTGACAAAAACAGTAGAATGATTGAAGAAGCCGCGGTTTGTCTGTTAAATCGTTTTAGATATAGCATTTACTTTGGAAGCATTTCGTATTCATTGCTATAGCGTCCAAGATTAAGTCAGTTGAAATGTCTGTTCAGCATTATTCAAAGAAGTACCTATTTTAAAATAAATGCACATACTGGAAGCGATTTAAATGTAGTTAGTTTAGATTTATTTTATGGTTTCATTTACAAGGCGTAGCCTAATGGACCAAGCGATTAAATCATGTTTGCCACGGTCTTTTAATTCTGGATGTGTCCATTTTTTTTCTCATTACTCGAAGTAATTTGTCTAATTATTTCTTGATGACAAAACAAGACACAGCATTTGCCGAACAGCTTTAAAAACAATCCTCGAAAGCACATTTCTTTTATTTTAATTCCAACCTTTCGGCAAACAGTTTACAGAATTATGACATCACGGGGTCGAAACTGGAAATATTGAAGCGATTACTCCAGAGATTTGAGCACAAGCTCCCGAATCCTATTTCCCGACACATGTTTTGAGTTACGAAACACGGCACGCCGACATTATATGAAAAGGCGTACTATTATTTTGAATTTATAGTCTAGGAGACATGATATGAAAATGTATTGTGTTCCACAAGTACGTTTCATTTTTTGGGCCGATTTTGTCTATCGATGTACAAATCTGATGTTTTGTATATCGGTTTATAAATGTGATTTTTTCAATACATAATCAAATGTACTTAAGTGGCAGTGGGCATTGTTCGAAGAACAGCTGGCCAAGATTGGCTGGCTGGCTGGCTGGGAAAGATTCTGGCGACTGCGTACCGGAAGACGTAGCGTTGGCAGGCCTCCCACAAGGTGGACCGATAAAAATGTGAACTGGATGCGGGAAGCACAGAACCGGTCGAAGTGGCGGTGCTTGGGGGAGGCTTATATCCAGCAGTGGACGTCTTTCGGTTGAAATGATGATGTACTTTCTATGTTTATCATAGAAATCTCTGACATTGGTGAAGGAAAATATCGTGAGGAAACCTGCCGTCGTATTCTGTAAATAAAAAACTCACTGTGAAGACTTAGGTGACGTGAGCTGTCAATAGTGTCAATCTCTAGCATTAGGTGGAATGACAGCTCACTCCACGCTCACTTCACCTAAGTTTTCACGGTGAGATGGTTGCAGAATAGCACTGCTGGTCTTAAATCAAATCTGAAGTCGCTAATCCACTTTGAGTAGGCGTGGTGATTAATGCTCGTGCCTTCTTTGTATGAGAAGAGGCTTTTGCCCTGCAGTTACTGGATGGTATTATTATTCTACGGCTGGGTAAAATTCTCCAATATTTTAGCAACATTGTTTTTAGCGGCTGAGTTACTGTGCCATGTCGCAGTTTTGGTATTCATATCAAAATAAATTGCATACCTGTTTGTGACGTGTGAATCAAAACTGTAAATATTGTGATGCTACGAGTTTGCTGTCACAGATGGCTAATAAAATAAATCGAATGCAAAACAAAAACTGTCGCTTTACTGCCAGACGATACGATCGTAACTTAAATTTTTACGTCAGAATGGAGTAAATAAAATAAAAGGCTAAAATAAAATTTGTTGGGTTTACGACGTAGACTGAAGTACCCAAGAACTTTAAAAAAGGCATTTTTAATGTTTAAAGGCCTCTTGATAGATTTTTTGGATAGCCAGTTTTAAGGGCGGTTGTTTTAAAATGTAATATGAGCTGATGAGTTATTGCTAATAAAATATTGGATCACAAAAAAGTGTGTGTTTGTCAGCTCCGACGCATGACTGGAGTTTACTCCTTAACACGATTGTCTTTGAATATGCAATAGGCAAAGAGGGTATATAAACGTATCTTTTAACCCCCACCCCATTTCCATACCGGGGGCCTTATATGAAAATCGATTCTTAAAGGTACCATTCCGTAGCCGACCGCAGGCGGCACTGCAGGCGACTGTCACGACTGGTTTCTATGAATTTCTATGCAATACCTTCCGTAGCTCGCGACACGTCGTCTTCATAGCAATACATAGAAACCAGTCGCCTGCAGTTGCCGCCTGTGGTCGACTACGGAATTGTAACTTTAGGAGTAAACTCCAATAAACTGCAATCAAAGATGTATGTACAAATCGTTGTGGTTATGATAATTTCCCGCTCGATCGTTCATTGCAGCAGCTATTAAAAGGCCCGTGCTTAACAGAAATAATCACGGACTAATAATAATATTACGAAAATAACCTCAGAACTTTACGTACGTAGTTACAACCAGAAAGCACCTGTTTATTTTCAAACCCACTTTGAAAAGTTTTCCTAAGTAAATGGTCCATAATAATTCTTTGCTTGATGTTTCCAGATATTTACAGCGCTCATCGTCACGGGCAGTTTAGCCTCACAACGAGGGCTGTAAAAACTCTGTGAACAATATAAACTTTTAGCTACACACGCCTACATCGGTAAATATCGTGTTATTTGTTACTTTTTATGATGTAATGTGGCTTTATTTAAGATTTTTTTATGGTTTTAGTGATGGTGTTTTCTTCTGTTTTTTATCTCCAACTGGTTATAGTCATGACTTTTCTAATAAATTCTAAGCATATCTTGTTACTATAATAAAACATCGTGGATAAACACTTGAGCTTGTTCACACGCTGCGTTGCGGCGCCGCAACGCAGACATTTTGCCGCATTGGCGGTCACACGGGCGTTGTGGCGCCGTGACGTTGTTACGCCGCAGCGGCGCTGCACCGCAAAAATGGCGCACGCATTGGCGGTCACACAGTGAGACGTAGCAATGCGTACACCCCTCCCCGCCTCGTTTCGCGGGTCGAAAGTCCAGTGTACGTCCGTTGCGATGCCGAAACGCACCGTGTAGCATACCATGGATATTTGTATGTAGGACGCCGCAGCGACACCGTTCCGTCGCGCCGCCGCCACAACGCATCGTGTCGTACGGACCTTACCCAGAACGGCATTTGTCGTATCTACACGACTGCCGACTCCCTAAGCCTACGTTCGCACGGACGTAAAAATATCGCGGCGGGATTTTAGCGCGCACTGGATTTTCCACTCTCGGTATTGAGACGAGCGTTGAGAATCCAACGGGCTGGTACTCTCATCCCAGCGCGTTTGAAAAACACACTGTTGGTTTTTCAACTCTCGACACTAAGCAGAAAGTTGAAAATCCAGTGCACGAAAAAAAAATCGCCGCGGCAAAAGCGCCCATGCGAACCTGAACCGATTATTTCCTTCACAAGTGCTTCATGCAACAAAAACGCTGCATAAGTTTGTGCCGGTCTGAGATGCACCTTATAAAACATCCCACTTCTTCATCCTCGTTTCGCGGGTCGAAAGTCCAGTGTACGTCCGTTGCGATGCCGAAACGCACCGTGTAGCATACCATGGATATTTGCATGTAGGACGCCGCAGCGACACAGTTCCGTCGCGCCGCCGCCGCAACGCATCGTGTCGTACGGACCTTACCCCGAACGGCATTTGTCGTATCTACACGACTGCCGACTCCCTAAGCCTACGTTCGCACGGACGTAAAAATATCGCGGCGGGATTTTAGCGCGCACTGGATTTTCCACTCTCGGTATTGAGACGAGCGTTGAGAATCCAACGGGCTGGTACTCTCATCCCAGCGCGTTTAAAAAACACACTGTTGGTTTTTCAACTCTCGACACTAGGCAGAGAGTTGAAAATCCAGTGCACGAAAAAAAAATCGCCGCGGCAAAAGCGCCCATGCGAACCTGAACCGATTATTTCCTTCACAAGTGCTTCATGCAACAAAAACGCTGCATAAGTTTGTGCCGGTCTGAGATGCACCTTATAAAACATCCCACTTCTTCATTCTGAAAAATATTTAAACTAAATTGCCAGCAGCGAAATACCTCACTCGATTAGAGACCTCTACTTAACCCGCTGGGAACATACGTGAACAGATTTACTTTTCAGAAACCTCATTTCCACTACATTTAAAGCTTCCTTTAGAATTCTGCCAGCCTGGTACCAGTGAAAGCAGAACGGAGTTGCGCAAATACCTCTAAACGCAAGCTCGTATTCCGACAACTTAGGCAAAATATTTCATACTTATATAAGTTCGTTTATAAACTTAATCTCCCCTTAATGTAAGACTTTGTTTGCTCGCCATTGTTTAACTTTCCGCTCTGTGTCATTATTAGAACAATGAGATGTTCCTTCGGCATGGATTACTTTGAAAATTACGATTTGGTAGCTGTGACTGCGATGAAATCAGATTTACGATTCCAGTGTTAATAGAGTTTTTGTCGTGTTCTAGATTGCAATGAGGTGTTTGATTTGCGAAATGAAAAAATATTTAAAGGGGCTAAAAAGTTTATTTTTTAGAATCTTAAGATAGGAAAGAACCTTCAATGTGAAACATGTTGCAAATCAGGTACAGTCACGAACATCCTTACACTTATGCAAGATTTAAAAGTATTTTTCTTCAGAAGTATTGTTCTATATGTTATGATGTTACGAACATTGTATTGTAGAAATCATACTGTACTAAGTAGGTACCTACTATTAGGTATTTCTATAATTATTTAATACTTTCAACACACAAATGTACAGAGGCTAGTGACTTAATGCTATAGGCATTTTGTACCAGTCAACCATTGTGTTATGCAGAGGCAAACAGTGGTAGGTAAATAGAGAAATAAATATTTATTAAAAAAAAAAAAAAAAAACATTGTAATACAAACTAAAAATATAAAATATTTACATAGCACAAAGATAATAATAGAAATAGGTCTCTTCTCAAATTTGCATTTGATATTTTATTTGGATTTTGTGTAATTGTATGAGTACTTATGCTGGTAGCTGTATTTCGCTACAGTTTTATTTTTATTTATTTATATATACTTTATTGTACACCACAAAAATACATAACAAAAAAAAAATAGTTTTATCATCTTAATTTGAATAATAAAATTATATTTCTGTTATTATAAAATGTAAGCAAGCATAAAAGCCTCTTTTTACCATTTTCCGCAGCCTTGTGCCAATCACAGCCACTGTTTCTGATTTGTGGAACTACAGCGAGGAATCCAATACTAACCTGAAACAAAAGACAGTCGGGTTTTAAAATAGGAACGTTATGTCTATAGTTCTGATTTTATTAAAAAGTGGGTCGTAGTTGAATAAAAAATGTTTAATTAATTAATAAAGTTACTGGCAAAATTAACTTCGACTTTCAGTGTGATTTGCGATCTCATTGCTCGATGAGTTCATGATTAAGGGTTCCATTGTGGACTGAAACTAATTCAGCAGCACCAAGACAAACAAATGAACTATAAACAATATGGTTTCGGCCCGAGTGTAAGGTCGTAAACTCTCATAAATCCTCGTGCAGACTGGCCCGACACGACAGTGCAACGCGACTCTAACAAAACAATTTCTAAGAAAACTTCATGGTAGAACAATTACCGGTGCGTCGCGGCAGTCCACCAGTCTGCACCAGGCTTAATAAAGAAGAAAAAAAAAAAACTCAATAAAATAATAATTAGCCTTTATCGTCAATCATAATTATTAAACAATAACAATTATTAAGAAAACATTTGAAAGATAGAACACAAAATCTTGATCAACCTTGACCAATTTATGCTCGTGATTGTGATGATATAAATCAACAATAGCTGAAGCCATACATTGTAATTTGCTAAATTGAGAGGACCTGAGGGGCAATTCCCGTATTTTTAAGAACGTTCGCAATCTCATCTCAAGTGTCAATCCGTCAAAAATACCTCTAACTTCCTTACATTTCTGACAAGTTTTTGACATAGTTTGTCGCTGCAATGAGATTGCAACTAGATTTTGAACGTTTTTAATTACGGGAATTGGCGTTCTGCTCACTATCATCATCTATGGTCACAATAAACGACAGTAGTAACCACAAGTTTTCTATTTTACAAAAAGTTAGCCCACACAATTTCAAGACACAAGAATGCCCTCATATTTTAAAATACCCAACCATTGACGTACAATTTTAAACAAACAAGAACAGTTAGGAGTATAGAGCCAATATTATAAAGATAATATTAAAAGCAATGTCAAAGCAATTCGAACGACGTAATGAATGTTTTCGATATTTTATGTTGGTGTATCAAACAGGATGTGTGACATAGTTCTGGTCATGAATATGGAATGGAAATGACAGTGAAAATTGCTGTATTATGTCGGAAAATACAATCAATAAGCAATATTCGCTGCTGACCTGGAAATATTTTGCATGGATTGTATTGGCTGGTTTAAAGTAATTGAAAAGCGGTTTTCAACTACTATACGAGTTAACCTGTAAAATTTTTTTGTGGATCTTGGAAAGGACATAATCACGGGAAGCCCAGCGACAAGCAGTCCAAATGCTTTTTTATAAGTTTTGTATGAATTCGTAGCACACGTGTGGCCGGCAGCGGCCACCCGCTACAGCAGTCCTTAACACCGCAGCAAGAGGCGACAGCCACCGGTGGTTGTGGCCGGTGGCTTGTGTGCACTTACCTTAATACTACAGTATCGTTTGAGATTTACTTTATCATACAATGCAACAAGGTTGTATAGGTACCTACCCAGTTCATCAGTAATTATTTCAGAGTCGGAACATTTTATATCCCTTTGAAAAAAAAAAAAATCTTAATTAAAAGCAAAATTGTTCAGTTAGTACTGTCTGCACAGAAATAATTGTCATTTTAATTCCTTCATTGTCATCACCCTTTGTTACCTTAAAAATTTATGTATAGACTTATTATCTTTTTCAGCATTCATGGCTGTCAACGTCAATGGGCCAACCCTTCAAATGCTAAAAAGGGGGATCATGAGCGGGGCAACATTTAACGGGTCGCGGAGGCCCCGTAACGATCGCTCCGCATCTAATGTTTTGACCGCATTGCTAGCAGCAGAGGGTTAAATGAAAAATACCATAGCCTTTTAACACCAGAGATGGCTTATGAAAACAAAAACCTTTTCTGCGAATTTTGATATCTAACCACTGTGTAAAAGGATTTTGACGCTCTGTCAAGAGGTACTGAGATTTAGAGATTTTTTACTGTAGTATGTTGCTTGACAATAATATGCTTTACGTTACTGAGTTTTAGGTCTAAAATATTTTTCTCTCCTACTGATCCTTATTCAAAGACGCAACTTACTCTGAGATATCAACTTACTTTACTTCATAGCATTTTTTCCTTCCGAATGACTTTGACTTTGGGCGTGTATGTACATACATACACCCTTATTTCTCACTCGAGGAGGACAAACTTCCATATGGTGCCGAAGTTATTGTAGCATGTACTTCATGTGATACTGTACAAACGTGCCTTGGATCGGGTGAATTTGGTTCAGTGGTTGAGTTATAGGTCATATTAAAATAAGCAATATGTACACATAAGAAGTTGGGTTATTGAACGGAAGTAACCTATCCTCGATTCGTCGTGATTAGTCATGAAGTCTCAAAATGTTTTTAATTACGAAACTAAACATTATTCAATGGATTTTGCATTTTTTTGCATTATTAAAATAACATCACTCTATACTCCATTTGAAATAAGATTAGACATTTAAACAAACCTTTTTTTCAGGTCGTTCAAACGATTCTGACTTCTATACCGTACGCATAAGGATGGCATTAAAAGCAAAAAAGTGGTTAAAATACCAACCGTTTACTGCAGCTGCCAGTTGTGCCAACAACGCAATAGAAAATCGGTTGAACGGACTGTAAAAAAGGTTTAGTTAAATGTCTAATCTTATTTCAAATGGAGTATAGCTTTCGTCAAGTTACAAATTAATATTTATATCATATCCCAGTTTAACCATGTCTAATATACATTAGTACGTCTTCTCCAAATCTTGTTTCGATTTTGGAGTATTAGTTCCATGTCTAATCTACTGTGTGGGCAGTTGTAAATAAAGCCAGCTTCCAACTCGCGTAGATCCTTCAAGATTTACGATTAGCCTTCGGTTTATACGTAGTTTCCATTCTGATCTTCGAATAAAAGAGAAATTTATCGTTGCTGCTTATATTCCCACGCGAGTTCAAGCGAAGGGTAAGAATAACTTTGCGGGAAAAGACGGGTAGTTGGTTGCTGTAATACGTACATTATTGCAATATTTGTAACGTTAATTTAAGAGCGTGCATTCTGAAAGTGGGTAACATCGCAAATAGCTGTCAAATATTTCGCTGTTTTGATTAAGTCAACGTCATAAATAGCTGTCAAATATTTACCTGTTTTGCAATATTACTGTATGGAAATATGAAATATCGGTAACTAGTGAACTAAATATTGATTATGGAATTCAATAATTAATATTGTAACACCGAATATTTACTTTTAGATGTAAATAAAGTATTTGCAAACTTTTCAAATTTCCTTTTCAGACCTAAAACGGGTACAACATCAAATTCAGTGTTACAATTTATTGCAATTCATTATTAATATTTTAGGTCACTAGTTAGCAATATTTCATATTTCCATAAAGAAATATTGCCAAATTAATCAAAACAGGTAAATATTTGACAGCCATTTGCGACTTTTATAATGAACGGTATTAAACAATTCATTATGTAATGCATCTATTTTCATACTAACGGCAACCGACAATAACCGAACCATGTTCCAACGACTAAAGTTCCTTAAATTGATCCCTGCGTACAATAGAACTTTTTGACCTCAATAAGAGGCTATACCATAGTAGTGTGTTGGCATCTACACCGCCACATGCGAACTACGCATCAAAGACTTGACGTCACACAACATCCTGACGTCACTCAAATCCAGCATCGCGCAATTAGAGTTTACCGCGCGGTGGACATATATACAAGCTCACGACTTCAACCACCGGGCAATTGCCCGCCAGACACGACACCCGTCTGGTCGGAGGATCCTCCCTTTTCTATGGTGGATGAGTGAACTTTACACCCTGTGCCTCATGCCCCTAAAGTAGTATTGCCTCTAATTGAGGTCAAAATTCAGTATCTACTCCTAGTAGCATCTTTTATAGCATCTTTTAAGTTTATTCTTATTCAAATAAGCGCCACAAAAAGTGGTACAGATGACTACTATAAAAAATACTTAATTCATTGCTTTTCAGTTTTTTTATATCATAGCTAAGAGTTAATATTATTTTAAATTTACTTTTGTTTTGATTTTAATTATTTGAAGAGATTTTCTTGTGTCAATTGGTATCGGATGGTAAGCCAAATACATAATCGTTTCAGTTTACTGTTTATTCTACGAGTATGTATTACTTGTAAGTAAATTTAAAGCTGCAGCTTTAATGTCAAAATATTTCACACTCTGTTCACTACAACATTGTTTTGTAATTCAGCCTTAAAGTTAGTAGAAAATCTAAATAGTACCTTTTGGTACGGTCTCGTGCCCTTTTCGTAAATTAGAATTAATGTGTCGTCCTCAAAGACCAATTTCAAGTTACTTATTGGACGTGGAAGTAAAATATCGGTTACATAGCCCGGACTCTTGTGACCCAGAATACGCAATGGCAATTAAGCAATGACTGCAGGCAATAAAGTTAAGTCCAAAAAAACTTTTCACCGGAATATTTTTTCGGGAAAATCGTCCATCGATTATTTTTTGTTTGTACAGCTAATCAAACGGGTTTTGCTAAAATTAATTGGAGTTAGACAGGGAAATATGCTTTTATTTATTTTATTTGCGATGGGAACACCAAAAAATAGCGAGAATGAGTAATTAGGGATTGTACTTTGTATTTAAGTAAGGTAAGTTTTATTTGAATTTCGTTTCCCTAGTGTTCATTAAAATTGTTTTATTTAAACTGTAAAATGAAAATACGAAGATAACATGATACATAGTAGAACAGCACGTCTTGTTCTTGGATAGGGCAAAGGAACATGGTACGTTGTTATTAAAGTACTGTATAGTGTTGACTACATATGCTACATTTGTATTTTTTGATTGCTTGGGAAGCAGATTATAAAACCATATTAGAACCGATTGTACCAAAGTCTGATACATGAAATAAAATTGACGTTTGACCGTTTTTGTACGGCAAACATTACAAAAACCCAATTTTTGTTCGAAGGATAAGACTTATACGATGCCTAAGATGATCCGAGATCCTAAGATTTCTACTACCTACTCTGTTTTTACCCGTGAAAACTGTAATTGGCTGTATGTTTCTTAAACAACTGTTATCCATTTGCTATAGCTGTTGGTTCTCCTATCAATAAATAAATAAATAAAAGATAGGTCGAATTCACCATGAAACACAGGAGCGGTCGATGTGGTGACGCTTGGGGAGGCCTATGTCGAGCAGTGGATGTCTTTGAGCTGAAATTAAGATGATAATGTTCCGGAAAATGAGAGATTTGCAACATCTAAAATAAAATTTGTGGTCAATTCCTCTGGCCTGTAACCACAGACGAAAGACCAATTAAGAATCTTCCTAAATAACAACATGACATGTGATAAGTGTGTCTGCTATTAATATGAGCCAAATTAATTTATTAGATATAAACGAATGTCTTCATGTCTTGTTTATTAGATCATTGTCTGCCATTTTATCGCCATTTCAGAGGAGAACGAGGCAATAAATATAACAATTAAGGTCATTATGACCATCGTCTTCAGTTTGGTATTTTCTTGGGGCATTCTCAAGGCCTGATTTGTTTCGAAAACTTCCGAGTTGTATCTTCATCCTTTTTAAGAATGCGAAGAGTTGGTTTTCTAAAAGCTAAATTTATCTTCTTTATTTTTAATCGGAATTTCTCAAAATATTATGTTCTTATTTTCAATATTGTCTTGTTATTTAGCCTAGCTCAAAGTATTCGTTAGGTCTGGCTTACCAACAAAATATTTTTGAGTTGCTGAGGCAAACTGTTTTGCGAGAACCACAAGAACGGTAAATTTATTTTCCACGAATACAATAAGAAATTGTTCCAAAACTTCAGTTTAGAAATTGTAATCAGAGATTCAACCGTGTATAAAATCGAGTTCAGTTCACTGTACGTGTGTATGTGAAGCAATTATTGCTTGCGAGGCGAGTTTTAACTTTGAGTGTTGCAAGCTTTTCCGTCGAGGACAGTGACCCAATTCTCTGGGTTCTTCGTAGTGACACGGCAAGATAAACACTACATTTTTACTTTCTTTTAGTGCATCTAAAGTGCAAATGGCATTGTTAATGGCATTTTTATTTACATTGTTTTTAATGTTCTGTGCTTTCACTGTGTTACAATTTAAAGAGTATAATAATAGCCCTTGTGGTAATGTTTATCTTTTATACTAACAAAATATATTTTGTTTTACCCAAAACCTATTAATAAAAAATTCTCCAATAAAATGTTTTCGCTTGACAACCCTCCAAAAATATCTCGTTGCTAAAAATAGGCCCAACCCTACCCTGTTTAACCAAAGGTCGTCGGGGTGAAATAAACTCATTGATTGCAGCAATAGGACCCTGTTTGGTATAGAATCATTAAAAGCTTTACAGGCCTGTAAAGGCTTCGGTGAATGGGCATTGAAATGGTATATGCTGACAGATTTATAGCACACAATGCTTTAAAAGACTGTTTTGGTTACCTGTCGAATCAATGCAATGCGGGAGAGAAATGTGAACTAGGATTTAATTTGTGGTCTTCCGTGGCAGGAATGGCACGGGAATGCTTTATTGTCACATCGAATTTGTATTTTATAAATGGGTATTTGTTTTGTAAACTGAAAATGGGGTTCGGCATAAAAAGGGTATTCATTTGTTTGAGTTGACGTTAATTGAGTTAAAGGTTCGGACTTCGGGTCGTTGATATCGTTTTGTTCAATGTAGACTAAGCTACTCTGCTAAATTAAGATTTTTCACTGTTTGCATATTTTTGCAAAATGTCTGTGTAGGAACTAAATTGAGTTGCATTATGGAATAAATACAATAATATTCATCTATTTTATTTATTTGCAACAATTTCTTAATTTCGACTTTGCAAATATTACCTATAGTAATGTTATTAAAGTTAAAAAAACTATGCTATTCAGTAGTAAATTGACAAAGTAGTGGGTGACCCTAATTAGCATTCCTAAAATATGAACGTAAGGAGTAACAATGTAAAGATCTGTAGTTTCTGCCTACCCCCATGAAGACGTTAATATAATGTATGTCTGTATAGAAACATGTAATATTTATTTAAAAAAATACTGTTTCACGAAAATTACAAGTAATCCTACAAAAAGAACGAGCGACCCTTAAAGTAGTCGCATATGATATGTAACATCTGACATCTCACCTTAGTAATATTAAGGTAATAAGCAACATTAAAGAAGCGGGGCCTCGTCAAGGTCGTTTCTGACGGCCAACTCTAGCACAACGCGTGCTCATTGGTTAAATTAAATAGCGCGCGCTTCCGCAGCTTCCTGTGACACACTTCCGTCTCTTTTCACAAAATCACTCCCATAGATTTGATTATTTAAAATAAATAAAGAAAGACAAGAAAGAAAGATAATACATTTATTTTGCACATAAAAAACGATTATTTGATATCGGTCTGATTTAGATTTAGATATTAATTGCAGGAAAGCGAGGGAAAGAGGTTACACATAAAAAAAACTAAACACCTGAGAAATTCCGTACAAAGTGTCATCTATAACGATTACTTTCACGTAATAGAAAGCTAAACGAGACAGCTATTGCGAGACATTAACACGCCGTTTAGTTTTATCTACAGCTGCAGTCATTACTCAATGTGAATTTTGTGTCTCGTTTGAGGCTCATTACAGAGAGTATTTCTATTTTGTAGAGTGAATTTTGGCATCATCATCTATTTAGCCTTTTCCCAACTATGTTGGGGTCAGCTTCCAATCTAACCGGGTACAGCTGAATCAATTTTCTTAACGAATTTTGTAATATTGCTATTTTATTTATGACTAGCTTTTGCACGCGACTTTGCCCGCGTAGAAGTCGGAAATTATGCCACGGAAACGTAATACGGTATCGCGCACGCCAGTAAAATGGACATGTTTTTTTCCGACATTTTCAACAATCAGCGTTATATTTCAACCAATTTACCCAAACTCTAATGAATTGAACACTTACATTTTCTTCATTAATTATTTCGTCTATTGGTGAAAACCGTATGAAAATCCGTTCGGGAGTTTTTTAGTTTATCGCGTCCAGACAGACAGACAGATGCGGCGGGGGACTTTGTTTGATAAAATGTAGTGATAGCTATCGTACTATTTATTTAGATATTTAAGCTAACCCCGAATAATTGTTATTTTGAAAAATATTAATAAATACGCTAATATACTCAACTCATTGTCTTTTTGTGATGTGCCTTACCCTAGTAAATGCGACCAAAAGACCAGAAGGTTAATAGAACAGCGGCCGTTAAGTAAAAAAGGCGATCATCATTAGGAGATCAAATTGTTTTTAGAGTATGAATTAATTATTCCCCTGTTTTTATTTGTGGCACTAAAAGTTTAAGTCGAAGTATTTAAAAAGTAAACAAAGTAAAAATAAAAAACAAAAGTAAAGAGACTACGATGTGTACTTCTTTCTTCTAATAGAAAGTAAAACGGGACAGCTATTGCGTGACATTAACACGCCGTTTAGTTTTATCTACAGCTGTAGTCATTGCTCAGTGTAAACGTTTGAGCGTCATTACAAAGGTTATTTTAACAAGAAATTTTGTAATTTTGAAAACAGTCCGTAATATTATTTTTGTTTGAATTTGCTGGTTTTTCCACTGAAATTTGGTGTTTGTGTGTTATCAGTTTTATTTATATATTTTTATTAAAATACTCTTAGTTAATTTTAAAAACCCGAACATTTAGAAACGGACCTCTTTTGAAGACAAAATGTAATGACGAACTACCATTTGCTAAAATTTAATAATTTTATTCGCCATTAAATCAGCCCATTATACTTTCCTCTTCAAATAAATTAATGAGCCACAAAGAAAAAAAATAAAACCATTCGTGCAAACAGAAATAATTTACACATTTACGTAGATACGGAACTCTCAGAAAAAAAAAAACAAAAGCAACATATCAAACAAAACAACCCGAAGTACACAGCGTTACATTTTTCTCACCATTTACATACCCGAGAAAACAGTATACGCAAAAAACAGAACCTAAAAGAATCATTTTTTCTGGCGACAAACATTTTTATTGTACTAGATTACGCGAGCAACACCCATTCGTCTTTGTTTACACAAACTTATCTGTGTAGGAACAAAAGCCAAACTATTTCGAGAACAAAAGAGAATACATTAATAAAAAATCTCATGTTTTTGCGAGGCGAGGCGTGGTCCTTTAATGTTGTCTTTAATGGAGCCTAAGACTGCCTCTATTTTTCTGGTGCGATGTTAATTATTCGTGAAGCCTGTTGTAAAAATAAAACCTACGCAATGTTGTGCTACATTCCGTGTTTTAGGCAATAAACTGCCCTTCCCTACCTGTCATAAAAGGCAACTAATGAATTACGTCAACAAAACGCTGGTCATCGGTATTTTCATGTCTTTCACAGTTGACATTATCAACTGTGTAACATTTTGGATTATTTATGAATTAGAAGGTAGTTAGGGAACTCTAAAATCTCTGATTAAGAATTAATTATTAATCAAAATCCCCTGAAAATGACAAACAGAATTTTAACTACAGCCCTCTGAAATTGTTCGTAGATAAGTTTATGTATATTCCGGTTTATGTGGTCAGCTTGACCCACATTTAGTAATGTATTGGGTTTAAAGGCGTTTAAGTACGGGCAGTTTCATGGCCGACCCCCGGGCACCATTAAAAAACCCATTCAATTAACTCTCACCATTTTCCCGAGAGTCCCCGAAAATACCCGATGATCTATCTACTCTAAAACTTTCAATATAACATTTTACCTGCAAAGCGACTACGTGGATGCTACGGCGTAGCGGACGTGATGACGTCACACCTACGCCAGCAGAAACTTGGAGCAGATAGCCGCTACGCTCAGTCATTATTTTTAAAACTGCCTGAGTATTGGTTGTGCATTTCGTTTGCGCGAAAATGGCGAAAACACTCATTTAATTTATCTGCAATCGTTTCGACAATAGGCTAATTCACAATTCCTGTTAAAAACAAACTTTTATACACTCGAAATCAAATATAAAGCGTTCCAAAAATTTAATGTAGTTATTTAGTTTGTTTCATGTTACATTCATATGAATAAACAGTTCCGAGTCCAGCAAAGTTGCGATTTTTTTTGTGTGAAGTGTGTTTTATTATTCCATGAATTCTGGTGATATTTTACGTTGTCGGTGAATAATTGAGTTAAAAGCCGCAAAAACCATACGTTTCCTTATCAAAAAGCAAGATGCTTTCCGGCAATTTTATTAGGTTTATGTAAATTACTTCGTTGAATAGCTATGAAAACTTCCGCAGGAAATGTACAGATCGGTAATTTTAGTTTAGTTTTCATTTATTCTTATTTCTAAATTGTTAGAGACACGTGAATCAAGTCCCTTGGTGTTTATCTAATGAATAATAACCGTTTTGTGATCTCAACGTTATTAAGTTTAATTAACAGTTTATAACCTGGATTATTATAAACACACCTAAGATACTTTTTATCCCAGTAGTAGGTTTTCGTGGTATAATTCCCGACTTCCACACGAGTGAAGCCGCGGGAAAAAGCTAGTCTCATATAATAATAATACCAGCCTGTTACTGTCGCACTGCGGGGCAAAGGCCTCTTCTCATACAGAGAAGGCACGAGCATTGATCACCACGCTTGCTCAAGACGGGTTGGTGATTTCAGACTTATATTAACTATAAAGTCCAGGTTTCCTCACGGTGTTTTCCTTCACCGATGTCAGTAATGAAAGTACATATGAATTGAAAAAGTCACATTGGTACTTGCCCGAATTTGAACCCACAATCACGACATCACATCATCGTCCAATATAAACCAATAGAAAATATATGGTATGGGTATGGTAGCGAATGGCAGAACTACTGTGGCAGCACTGCCGATCGGAATCATACCTTTATTGACAAAAATAATCTTAATAAGTTCTAAAGATTTTCTGCGCTGCTGATTTTCAGATTTTTGCGCCATGTTATAATTATTACGTAACCACTACTTATTATACAATATTTCAAAACGTCAAACAAATAGTTTTTATGACAGCTGCGCGCACAGACTGCATTAAGACAGCGGTGCGTGAGTCGCCGACGGTATGAAATGTTACCATTTTAAATATTATATTTTATATAAACATTTAGGACTAAGTATTGTATTTATTCATTTTATTTTTGTCTTATTTTGTTATTTCACTATAATAATATGCTGCACCGGTTGACGTCATCACGTCAACGCCGGCTGTCGCTGAAAACCAGCGTTGGGGCTCTGTCTCGCATAGGGTCGCAGCATTATGCTGAGCGATGGCCGTTTTGCGTGGATGTGACGCATATATTTTCCCCCAAGTTGTTTATTTTCGTGTTTTGTTCTTTCTTTGCGTCATGTGTACCGCAAATAAACGTATATTCTTTCTTTCTAAAAAGTGGGCCTCATGACCAGCGTCTATTAGCAAAGCAGTTCCTTGCAACGTGCAAATTATCTCTAAGGCTAGGAAAACACCGAGCCAAATAAAGTCACAGACTTCCTCTACCTTTGCAATACCATGAAGTATGTTTCTAATATGCAGATTCATTTCCCCCACGTTCTTGGCTTAACTAAATATACGAAAATATAAATTCAAGCAAGTTTTCTACTTTGAAATTCATGCTAAAAGTTGCTTCCTACGGGTGGACTATATATCATTGGGTGACACGACAAACTAAAATATACCGTAAATTATAGGCGGCACCGACAGGTGTGCTAGTACGGAAAATATGGAGTGGCACATTTTTTTGGCAAGGTGTTTTAAAAAATAATCTTTTAAAGATATGTGCAATCTATATGTTTTAAACTAGTGATGGATTTCGATAAGCAAAATATTTCTTTCAAAGTGCTTATCTTAGATGAACTACTAGCTGCCGGCAGCCGCTTTGTCCGCGCGATCCTTACTATATACAATGTCGCCCATGGGCATGTGCCCGCCCGTCTATCTTTAATATTTTTCATGTTATTCAATTTTTAATTTTGTTAGTAGCGTTTGTCATATCTCCTATGTTATTGACTTGATTTGGATTCTGTCTATTATTTCTAATAGCTTATGAGTTATTTTATGGGATTAACTAAAATTTTTGATAAAATTTGTCGATTATGAAAAAAAACGGAGGTGAAGACATTAAAAAAAAAAAAAACACAAGTGTAAGTCCATAAGTCATAGCGAGACATTGAAAAAAATACTAAGAAAACTTTAAGAAAAAAATTAAATAAATTAAAGCTAGACCCCCCCTTTTTAAGATTATTTTCGATAATTTGTGTCATGAATATTCAGAAAAATACGGGCCCGAAAGTAAATTTGTTTGTTTGTTACGCTATCACGCTAAAATGGCTGAACGGAAATGGATGAAATTTGGCACATGGGTATACGATGACCTAGAAAAGGACATTGAATACATTTTATCCCGATATTCTCTAGGGTTCGAGACTTATGCGGGTGAAACTGCGGGGTGCGGGGTGCACCTTGGTTTCAACTCGAAACCTATGACTTGACTGTCCGACGGTCACACCACTATTCAATTTTAAACGTCATTTATACCACTTCTATTCTCTACTATTAAATTTGGAACACAGTCGTCATGTCAACTTCATTAGTTCAATTTGAACTAGTTTAAAGACGGGCCAAATGCAGAGAAGTTTTACTAACGACTTTGCTGGAGGTTTGTCAGTTTGATTTGTGAGTCTATATATAAATTATGATGTTCAAATACCTAACTTTATTTGCCTCACATTTCGTTGAAGTTCTACGAGATAGTTTGAGGTGAATTGTGATTTCATAGCACATAATATGTATCATCATATCAGGGAGTTATAATGTTACAGCAGTGACATCCTAGTTATGAGACCGTCGGAAGTCATAGGTCTCGAGTTCAAACTCAAGGTACACACTTCTGATTTTTTGGATTCATATGCGTATTGTATAATTATCAATAGCTTCAAAAACGGCGAAGGAAAACATCGTGAGTAAAACAGGCATGTCCTTTTAAAAAAAAATGAAATTAGCAAATAACTTCTCCCGCTCTGGGCGGACTTAGGGCGTGTCAGACTTTTACTGACTAAAACCCACCCGTGTTCCTTCCGTTGCCTGTATGCCGGGGTCACGATATCCCTTTCGGACAAACTCGCAACCCTGGCAGGCATTGGCCCTAACGGACCCCGTCAGTTGGTGCTGACATCTCTTTCATCTCTTTGAGACGCGCGTGGAACACAATGTGCCGTCGACCCGGGCCTGGTCCTTATCAGACGGCGAGCTACCCATCGCTAAACGTCCACAAGCCCGCGCCTACGGTGGTCGGAATTCGGCTTGCGACTCCCGACGCCCGGGGCGTCTCTTGCGGCAACTAGGGGCGCGAGGGCGCGAATCTTGCCTCTCCCTCACGCGTTCCGCCTCCTCCTTCGCGAGCATTACTGCTTCGCAGAAGGAAGTGAGGGCCTTCCATGCACTCTCGCTCCGAACCATGGCCTGAACCAGGGCTGGATGCGAGAACCGCGACGCCCATGGGTGGCTTTAAAAATCTGATACCAGGTTACTCACTAACCACACGAAAAAGAAAGAAGGGAGTATAATGTTTACTACTGAACATAATCTTTGTGTGGCCCGGTCCACATAACATTGTTATATATTTTTTTTAATATGTGTGATGAAGTACAGCATTGAAATAATTGTTTATCAACTTGACACACGTCATTTTGCCGTGTCATTCATTGAGAGTTGTGAGAAATAGCCGTTTAATATTAACCACTTAAAGGTGTATATATATTTATCTAGATTAAATTAATCATTAAAGAGAGAAGATTTGTATTTTTGTTTGTAATAAATAAACTCAAAAACTACTGGACTGATTTAAAAAATTCTTTCACCAGCAAAATGCTATATTATCACTGAGTAACATAAGCTATTCTAACAATATATATACAATACTAGCTTCTGCCCGGGACTTCGTCCGCGAGCCTATAGCCTTCCTCAAGAATTAGGCTATGCAATGCAAAAATAATTTTTAAATCCGACTGGTAGCTCCGGAGATTACCCCCTACATACAAACGTACAAACATACCAACGAACAAACAAATTTACCTCCATATAATATTAGTATAGATTAATATATCTTAACTATATAATAAATGTGAAAGAGAGTTTGTTTGTTTGTTACGCTTTCACGCTAAAACGGCTGAGCGGATTTGGATGACATTTAACACATGGATAGACCATGACCTGGGTTAGGATATAGGGTACTTTTATCCCGATATTCCGACGGGATCGAGATTTATGCGGGTGAAACCGCGGGGTGCAGCTAGTAATTTATAAGGATCACGCGGGTAAAGCTAGGAAGCTAGTTATAAATATGAATTGAAGTTTACTCAAAAACAACTATCAAAATCGTTTATGAATTTCAACATTTTTAGGTACCTACATGTATATTAATTAATGTATATTTCTTTTATTTTTACATCTTATTTATATTTTATTGTATGCTGCACCGCTCGACGTCATAACGTCAACGCTGGCTGTCACTGAAAATCAGCGCTGGGGCTCAGTCTCGTATAGGGTCGCAGCATTTTACTGAGCGGTGGCCATTTTGCGTGGATGTGACGCATATTTTTCCCGAATTGTTATTTTATTTGTTTTGTGTTCTGTCTTTGCGTCATGTTTACCGCAAATAAACGCAAATATTCTTTCTTTTTTCTTTTTTAAAGTGAAGTGAGTACATTTTCATACCGTATTTCGTCACGAAAAATAACAAGCACACGAAAATTATGCAACAAAGCAACTAGCTAAGATCGCCAAACAAACCCTTTAGAAGAAACAGCTAACAATGGTCTTTTGTTACATTTTCATAAGTGTTAACCCTTACATGCTGGGAAGGTCGACTTGGCCTAAATTAACGGCCAAGGTATTATGTTAAACAAGCAGCCTAAAGTCACGAGGGCATTGTTAAAGTTTGGGATTTTACTAGACGTGTATTGAGGAGGAGACTGTGCAAGCGTGTGTACTGTAAGACAAGTTTTGGGCCTTAGAGGGTTAATTATCTTTTCGTGGGAATGATACACGTGGAGTGTGTTGATGTTTATGATAGAAGGGTTAGTTAGTTAGTTTTTACAACTTTGGAATTATACTGCGGCTTTGGTGGTTTTATTAGGAAAGGATAAACCGTGCACCTAAAAGCCTGTGTTTTGTGTCTTTGTTTGCTGTATGTACAATGTACATGCTTTGGCTTTATCACACTGGAACAGCATAGACAAAGGGGGAGGCTCATTGACACGTTCAGAATACTAACTGAACACTACGAAGTGCCAAGCCTTCATGACTCACTCTGAAAGCCAACAAACATTTGCGTATATGCCGCTGAACGGATTTGGATGAAATTTGGCACACATATAGTTTATAACCTGGATAAACATATAGGATACTTTTTATCCCGGTAGTACATTCCCGTGGGATAATAAATTTCCGACCCCCATGAGGGCGAAACCGCAGGCGAAAGCTAGTATAATAATTTAATAAATGCGAAAACGTGTTTAATTGTTTATTTGATTATTTGTTTGTCGCTTTCACGCTAAAATTACTGAACGGATCAGGTATATGGGTAGACCATGACCTGGGATAGGACATAAGATACTTTTTATCCCAATATTCCCTCAGGATCGAGACTTATGCGGGTGAAACCGCGGGGCGCAGCTAGTAAAGAATAAAAACTTTATTTTTTATTGGGTGGACGACCGCTTTTAAAATTGTTACTTGAAGTATGAGTTGAGATAACTGTTTTCTTATGTTTTGTCAAACTCAAACTCAAAGCATTTATTTCAAATAAACCAATTAGAGGTACTTTTGAAGGTTAGTGACTAACCTGGTTTCAGAGTGTTAAAGCCGCCCATGGGCCTCTGACTTGGCTTCACATGTCGTCGAAAAATATCTCTCAGGCATGCCGGTTTCCTCACGATGTTTTCATTCACCGTTTTTATACGTACATGAATCCGAAAACTCAGAGGTGCGTGCCTTGGGTTCGAACTCAAGACCTATTACTTGGCAGTCTGACGGTCGCACCACTAGGCTATCTCTGCCAAATTACTGCAATAACTGCGATAGATGACCCCACAAAAAAAATCATCTATTTCTATTTTGTTTTATTACCAATGTTTTTTGTCTATACCCATGACGTCTACGCTATTACGTATTAAGCTAACCCGTTTAATTTTAACCCTAAATAGTACTCTTTGTTCGTACTATTGCCTTTCCTAAGAAATCTAAAAAGGATCATAATATCGACCCTGACACAACATATTGTATATCAAAACCACGCGTAACCTCCACATGTTACCCAACTTATATCGAACGAAAGGTAACACACCCATTATACCATAATTTACTTTAAAATACATACATCCAACTTTCCCTTACAAAGTAATAATTCATCTAAACATGTTTCCCGAACGTTAGCATCATTACTAAGGCCTTAGTAATAAACTAAGGATACCGGATATCGAGTTTGGAAGGGATATTGTGAGCCTTTGACCCACGTACGCCCATAATATTTAGTTAGTGATAGTGTTTTAGTGTGTAGACTTGCTTTAGGTTGCAAACGTTTGCAGTGATATAGTCGATCTCGTATTTACTTTATCACCCTAAGGATATTTTGTCTTTGGCTCGTCACGGCCTATTTCATAAAATCGACAGGCAACGGGTGAAAGGTGACTATCTGACAACGCGGCAATTTTACAAGTTTCTTGTATACATTTTCTGCTTTATGAAACAGCACCTGTCGTGAAAATGTGACAACTTTGTAATATTTTGTCAAATGTCGCATTGTCAGTTTATATTATACAGGGCCAGTTCTATTTGTTTATCAAAAATAAATATATTTTATTTCACATTAACCTACATAGGCACTTATGAAACGTCAAAAGCTAGATGCACGGTTCCAATAATGTAGTCGTTTCCTATGGAGAAGAGCCGGCAAGAAACTCCACGGTTACTCTTTTAAACATAATTGGCTTTTACAATGTTATCAAATTGCAGTGTTAATGGGTACTTAACAAAACTGAAAATGGTCAAGAAATCTATAGTACGAGTATACAAAGCCTACAACGTTGTAACATTCACGACATTTAAAATAATCTATATACAATATAAATAAAATTACATGATTGCAAATACAACTGTAATCAATCTGAATTGATATCCTGTCCACAAAAGCCCCAAATAAAGTGTAAAAAATAGAATAATAGGTATATAATGTCAAATACTGAGAAAATCATGTCAAGGAAGTAAGTATGTAAAAAATAAAGTTAAAAAACCTCATAATTTGGGAGCAGTAAATAGACATACTTTACATACCTACTTACTTATAGACATATTTTTTACATACCTACTTTATTTTTTACATAGTTATGCCGTTATAGAGGTATCAGGGAAGCCACATAGCATAAGCATAAATATCAGCCTATAATGTTCCCACTGCTGGGACACAGGCCTCCTCTCTGTGAGGGCCGTTATCCTCCACGCGGGCCCAGTGCGAGTTAGTAGATGTCATATGTCTTCGGGAAGCCACATGTGCAGAAGGAATTATTGCCAAACTTTCTTGCCATCACCATGACAGATAGATAATTTCAACCCTAGTGAATTTTCAATTTACTAGGAATGACAGTCAAAAATGCTAATGCAATTACGAGGTCGACTATACAGTTTCTTGTGTAGGTATGTAGTAAACTAGTGATGTTATATCCTTCATGGTGTGTTTATGGGTCAAATGAAATACGGTTCTCAATATCGATGTGTATTATCAGTCGAATAATGAATTAATAATTGCTATAATTTAGATAATCAATGAGCGAATTATGAGTTCCCAGTTTTACTTAATTTTCTAGTGTTCGCGTGAACTCGTACGTTTCACGCCCAGGTGGTTACATTTTTTAACATTTTCTCCCTACATTTTATGTTAATTTGCATTAATTATTCTGAAACAGTCACGCATACAATCAAAATAGAACTGTAGTATAAGATTAATTGGATCTTCTTCTTTCCATTTACAATACAGTTACCTACGAAATTGTAACATTTTCGTTCAATATTTTTTTTTTTCGAATACGATGTCTTTTTTTAAATCATTAATGTTAATTAATTCTATTATGTCTTATATACATATTCACAGTAAGAAAATATAGTTTGTTACCAGTCATAAGATAGTTGTCCTCTAGATCAATTATTATTTTAGTTATATAAACGAAAAAGAATTGAGACTTACGCCATTTAGTTTCGTGCTTGAACACGATCAAAGAGCGCACACTATAAACTCAAATTTAAAGCATTTATTTCAATTAAATCATTTACAGAACACTTTTGAATTGTCAATACTCACTTTTGAATTGTCACTACTGTCAAGGAATCGGTCAGTCAGAAATATGAAGCTAGTTGCCCGTTCCAAAGCGTATTAGGTACCTTTGGAGAAGAACGGGCAAGAAACTCCACGGACACTCTTTTAAATAAAAAAATGATATTCAACTTTATTACTTATAGGTATAGGTTTATTACTATACCTAAGTATATGGGGCAGAGCTTGCGTGGAAATTGTCTTTAGACTGCCTGGTCTTAAAAGGTCACCACGAATTCTAATCACTGTAGAATAATTAGATATTCTACTTAATGAACTGAGTTGCTTTACTATTTATACTTACGTTAAAAAAATCTGTTATTTCCGCCTTCTCTATATGAGAAGAGGCTTTTGCCCTGCAGTGGGACAATAAAGGTATTATTTATTTATGTCACTAGCTGCGCCCTGCGGTTTCACCCGCATAAGTCTCGATCCCGTGCGAATATCGGGATAAAAAGTATCCTATGTTCTATTCCAAGTCATGGTCTACCCATGTGCCACTGTTCAGCCGTTTTCGCGTGAAAGCGTAACAAACAAACTCACTTTCACATTTATAATATTATATACTAGCTTTCGCCCGCGGCTTCACCCGCGTGGAGGTCGGAAATGCGCCAAATTTCATCCAAATCCGTTCAGCTGTTTTTGCGTGATTAGAAAATTTATATAAACCAGATTTTTATGATTTTAGGTGTATGGGGAACAGGGTGTAAAGTTCACTCATCCACAATAGAAAAGGGAGGATCCTCCGACTAGCCGGGTGTCGTGTCTGGCGGGCAACTGCCCAGAGGTTCGAGATGTCGCTACGCCCCAGCAAGGGGGCGTGGCGAGCGGGGTCAGGGCTTAGCCCTTCGCCCGCGGAACCCATACGTTGACCCGCAAATGCGGGCCCCTCACTGTGTTCGCCTTATAGCGGCTCGTGGAAATTACGCAGCAAAGTGCGTCTGTGTGCCCAGAGGTTGAAGTCGGGAGCTACTATATATGTCCACCGCGCGGTAAACTCTAATTGCGCGATGCAGGATTTGAGTGACGTCAGGATGTTGTGTGACGTCAGGTCTTTGATGCGTAGTTCGCATGTGGCGATGTAGATGCCACATGTTAATTTGATTTTATTTAATATTATTTTATTAATTAGGTATATTTTATTTAACTTTTAGTACAATAAATAGATTTATATATATTTTTTTTTTAGAGGAGTTTAATTCCTACCTTATTATTGGAGTAACAAACATCCAAACATGTAGAATATAAGTTATGATTGGTGCCCCTATAAAATAGATATTCCATGAAAACACAGATTCAATTTAATCAAATTCCTCTGCGACACCAAACCGTTCCTTGCATATAATATGCGAGGCATATAGAATTCCTAATACGTAATACAGGGGCGGATATTACAATCCGCCCACACGGTATCATTAGACGGGAATCAATTTAGTGCTTACAATAATAACCGTAGGTATTCGAACATACATGTTTTGCATACCTAAAAAAATATATACCTACCTACATATTTCTTTAGGAATTAGCATTAACTTTGTACGTATTTTTCTTCATGTCTGTTTATATATTATAATGTGTGTACATAAATGGTTAAATAAAATAAAATAAATAAATATAAAAAGAGGGTTTATGATACAGGCTGTATCAGAAAGGTGTAGTCAAATTTAAGGGTGTTTGACTGTCAAACTGAACAACTTTCTCGATGGGATCAACAACTACGATGTATGTTACATATTTATTAGCTTATTTCATTTATTTAGTTTTAGCGAATTGTTTTAGAAACTGTTAATAAACCGATCATGTACTACAATTATTCTAAATAATTGTTGAAATGAAATGAAATTTATTTAATGGAATAATTGAGCGAAATGATGCAAATGATCGCAAGCGCGAAAAATTAATCAGCCATAGAGAAATACGTATTAGGCAATTGGAAAAGTACACTGACTTTACTGCATAAAATTCAAAATGTGCCAATTGCCTAATTCGTATTTCTTCGTTCTTCTTCGAGTAAACTCGTGCGATTAAAACAATAAGCCTGAAAACAAGGTTAGTTCTAGATCACTATGATATCCTTCCCTTAATTAAAGCAAATATCGTAGCTTAGTACAATAACATATATTCTAAACTAGTTTCTGTCTATTAGCTTTCCACAACTGTGTTAGAGGCTCTAGTAGAGGCTAAACATCAGTTGGTATTTAACAAGGAGCAACTGCCTTCTGACCTCCACAACCCAATTAGTTGCTAGTGTCAATATCAGGCAATATTCCAGGATTAGACCAGAAGGCTCAGCACAAACGCGCGGAGTAAATGTATCGTTAGTTTGAACGATTTTTGTATCGAAAATACAACCGTTGTATCTATTAGCATTTTCGTTAAAAAATAAAACAATAATATCGTCCACAAAGTCTTCAAATAAAATAAAAATTATGTCTTCTTCCTTTTTCGTGTGACTAGTGACTAACCTGGTGTCTGAGTTTTTATGGGCCTCTAACTTGGCTTCACATGTCGTCGAGAAATATATCTCAGGCATATACCTAGTCCTCCACCGTTAAGCAAAAAACATCACAATGATGTGAAAAACAAGTATTTCTAATTAAAAAATCGTTCGAATTTACGTTATGTTTACTGCGCGCGATCATAATAGGTCTACTGTATCTAAACTGTCACCCTTTATAACTACACACTGCGGAATTCTCGATTACACCCAAGAATCAATTCGAAGATAGTAGACAGTGTAGGCACGCCCTATTTAATATATCCGCCCGATCTTTCTCTACTCCATATCATTTATTATAACGAAAAACTCGAGACTCGTTCTTATACAAGTTATCCGAGTACAAACGAATTCGATATCTCGTTTTAGTATCGACTTTTATCGCGTACCCGGCCATATCTATTTGTGTTTAACGCTTGTATTATGAAATCGGATAAATCTAACCTCTATGCCGCAGTATGTGTAGTAGAAAATAACTAATAAAAAGCAATGGGGCTTTGTTTTGCTTTTTTCAGATTATTTCCGAGAGATAAGGAATATTTCTTTTTGAGTCAGCTTAGTTCTGTCTTCAAATACATTTTGGTGTTATTCAACGACCGAAAGAATAGTGGTAGTAGTGATTTCAGTAAAGACTTCGAGTTTATTATAATGTTTGTTTCCAAAGTCGTTGTCCGTTTTATTGAAAGCCGATTTTATTATCGTGATGGGTGCAAAAAACAATGTGAATCAGCTCTTAGTAACGGTAGTAATCGAATTAGGAGACATACTATTCCACTTATTCGTTCAAACAACTTTTCTTCTTTAGTCTGGAAATTAGGATTAACTCAGAAACGAAGTTACACTGCCTCCGCAAAAAATCAAGCTAGCAAATTGTTTGTTAAGAACTTGTTATAAATAAAATAATCAGCTGAACTTATAGCCAACAAACTGAATTGTTAAGATAATCAATTACAATTCATCCAGAAATACGATGTTTATTGGCAGGTTAGGTATCAGCAAGGCAGTGGTAGCTAAAGATTACTGAAACATCACTTTCTAAATTAATCTTGAACAGAATAAGTGCACTGAAGGAAAACATTGCGAGAAAACCAGGACATAATGGTCTGGTGACCAGCCAACAGGCAGCGAGCTCGATGATTAATGTTCGTTCATTCTCTATAAGAGAAAAGTTATTCGCCCTGCAGTGTGACAATTACAAGCTATTATTATGTCCAGTAGCAGAAAAGGTGGCTAGAGAAAGTAATTTAACATTTATGTAGTGCACAACTCATAAAAATTTTGTCATACAAAATTTTTGCCATGTGTTCAAAGGGTTGACACTAAGCGTAATTTTGACGATGCAGTTTGTGTTATTTTCGTTCACCTAATATTTGTTAATGTTGTAACTGGAATGGTCAATGAATTTAATTAATGAAACCATAAAACCGAATTTACATTACGAAACGAGCTGTATAAACTTAGTTGTTTTGTGTAAACTGCAGCCGCCATCTTGGTCTTTAATTTTGATTTCATTATCGGCTTTAGCACCCTCGAAAACCATGAAAACGACACCTATGACGAAAAATGCGAACATTTTCACTTTTAACTAAATTCACACTCACAAACACTTTCTCTCTATCAGGAGGGAGCAAAATTGTGAATTAGAGGAAGACAGTTGTAACTATGAACGCTTTTTCGCGTGACAATATCTGTCAGTTCACTGCCACCGCAAGCCGCATTAAAAAACTTTGTTTCAAAAAACCAAATAACTCTTTTCCTGTCCTGGGAATCGGTCTCAAAAACCTCATGTTCAGCAGTTCTATGATCATTTGGCCTAAACACACCACAGTAAGTCATTCTACCAGAGTAGATAGAATAATGGTAGACGAAGGACTTACACAGGTTTAGCATACTAAACATTTAATAATGCTCACAAAGATAAAGATAAATAACAACTACGAGCTATTACGCACGTTTTTCCTTTTTCAATCACTTTGCAGCACTTGATATTGTTTCTCGTAGAATACAAAGAGATACAATCCTGACTAAATTAATTCATTCACATAATGCTGGTATAAAGTGGAAGCACAAACTAATAGAATGAAAATGCAGATATGTTTATATCTAGGGCTTTTGACTTAGCTGCGAGATAATGTACGTCTGATTTTTTGCACAGCGAAAGCAATCATATTTAAGTAGGTACTAACTTCGGCCTGCGACTTCGTCTGCATGAAATTTCTTGTTTTCCTTTCTCAACGCGTCGTATCGCATTGCTCGCCCGCGCTATTATTTCGTTTTCGCTTAGCGTTTATTCCGACTTTATTTTTTGGCTCCTATAGGTTGTAGCGTGATGTTAAATAGCACCTAACCTTCCTCAAGAACGGATCTACTAATTAATGTAAAAAGTTTTTTCAAATCCGACTCCAAATATAGTTAGGCTAGGTTAGAACTATGACTTAACGCGCTACTTCCAAGTTGGTCGCTTTCTATAATAGGATATGGCCAAACATCGACTGACATATCATTAAACGTTGACTTTTATACGATAATTATGGTCAAATTAAACTGGCAACACAATATTTCATGATCAATTTTAAGATCTGGGCACGACGGGGTTATAGATTTCTTAAATCTACAAACAAACGCACTTGAGTGGTGACAATTGCACAATGAAAACCACCCTTACTGCTAAGACTTGAAAGCGCTGTCAATGTCAAAGTTTTACAACTAATGAGGTTGATTGTACCTAATTCTGAATTAGTACTAATACGAAATTTTTCGAAACCGCGGTGATATCGATATCGACAGAGGGGTCGATTAATTAAACAGACATTTCGAGCTATATTTCTGCCTTTGCCTAGTTTTGAGTTTAACTGTCACCGTCACTAACGAGATACAATTTATTTTTTATTGCACATCGACAACTGAGCGGTTATAGGTGAATTAAAAACGCGTTAGTTTTATCTCAAATTACGCCCAAACTATTAAAAATAGTGAAAGAATAGATTGTTTGCCTTTTTTTTTTTTTTTTTTTTTGAGGATGGGAAATTATCAAATAACTTCTCCCGCTCTGGGTGGAGCGGGAGGGCGTGTCAGACTTTTACTGACTAAAACCCACCCGTGTTCCTTCCGTTGCCTGTGTGCCGAGGTCGCGATATCCCTTTCAGACAAACCCGCGACCCCGGCAGGCATTGGCCCTTCCGGACCCCGTCAGTTGGTGCTGACATCTCTTTGAGGCGCGCGTGGAACACAACGCGCCGTCGACCCGGGCCTGGTCCCTATCGGACGGCGAGCTACCCATTGCTCACCGTCCGCAAGCCCGCGCCTACGGTGGCCGGAAGTCGGCTCGCGACTCCCGACGCCCGGGGATAGATTGTTTGCCTAGGGAGCAAACAACTATTTTAAAGGCGAGAGTGTTTCTTTGAATCCAGAGCGGAGCGAAGGATTCTAGAGTAAAATCCCGAGCATAGCAAGGGATTCTAAATTAGAAACCTGAGTGCAGCGAGGGATTCAAAGTACGTCACTGGAGCTTAAAATAGTCTTACTCCCGAGGTGGACACTCTACTTTTATCACCCTCTATAAGAAAATAAGTAAGTGCAACTTATGAATAAGAATAGTAACTACTCGTATTTATTGCATTCTCAATACTTTAGGAAGACACACTAATTTTTTATAAAACTAAGCAAAATCCTTATTTGAGTAAACAATTACGAACGAAGGTGGAATACATTTCGCGCGTTTTTTATTTTTTCACAAACTTTTTTTTTAGCCTGTAACTTGTTCTTAGAATGTTTGAGATTAATCTCCGTGGTTATTGGAACTTTTACTAACAATATTTATCTACAATATATTCACACATTCCAAATTCAAATCACTTTTAGTCCCTAGGGATTAAAGACCAATTTTAGTCCCTGTTTACGAAGAATAAACTAGCTCTTTTTGAATAGATCTGATAAAAATAAAATTAAACTAAACATTTGATATTAAAACCCGTTTCCCGGACAACAACTGAAATTTTCTTCCTTACTATCTTAATCACCAAAAAATTTAGTACGAAAATTTAGCTTGAAATTCTTAAACAAGTCACCCATTGTTTCCAACAATGGTTCCGTCGCTATCTGATCTGCAAAGGATACTTCATTATCTCGCGCAGACAAACAAAGGGGATGAACTGTAGGATGGCAGAAATAATGAGCCGATAGTGGTGGAGAAATTCAGGCGAGTGTCATGGCGTTATGGTAGCTTGGGGCTAACGCTTTGGATTGCAGAGCTAAAGGTTGTGAGTTCACGGCTTAAGGTTGAACTAGTCGCGGGCTCGAACACACTGGAGGGCATAGCCATAAAGCACGCTGTCTCACCTGGCATCGTGTCGGACAGAGATAGTATCAGCTATGAGCAGTTAGACGCTAGTCTTCATAACGTCTAGTTTGCACGCACACAAACACCATTCTGAATTATTTTAGTAAAACTTGCGCATACAAATTACTAAAAGTCCTTTGTAAAATCGAGTTTTACGAAAAATTCACTGCATAAATCAATTACACTTCTTTTATTACTTATTTTTGCCCAAAGTTGCGTTAAAATCACCAAGAAAATCGAATCTTTGTTGGCTCCTAACTTTTTAATGGCTATTTTATTTTACTATTTTGTCTCCGCACAGACAAAATTTATATTGAGACAAAACGATATCATGTTTAACTTTGGATGTAAAATGTCAAACAGTGGAGTAAAACTCCCCCGAATTTTGTATGGAATAAATATCAACTAGTTCCACCTTTTTTTTTTTTTTTTTTGAGGATGGGAAATTATCAAATAACTTCTCCCGCTCTGGGTGGAGCGGGAGGGCGTGTCAGACTTTTACTGACTAAAACCCACCCGTGTTCCTTCCGTTGCCTGTGTGCCGAGGTCGCGATATCAACTAGTTCCACCTTAAGATGCAATTCCCGTGTTTTCAAGAACGTTTGAATTCTTATTCCGGTCTCAAACTGTCAGAAAACTCTAATTTACCTAAATTTTTCACAAGATTTTGACATGGATTGTCGTTGAGATGAGACTGCAACTTGAATTTGAACATTGCCTTAAAATATGAGAAACGACCAAATTTTCTTAGGAATGCTATTTTGATAATACTGGCGATTAGAATGAATACATTTTAAAAACATAACACTCCTTTATTTTTGGGGTGTCCTGTAAATAGAGGTAAAATGTAATACTAGTGACCCGCTTCTGCTTCGCACTGTTAATACAACTTGACAAAACATCGAGATGTCTTAGTTATATGTAACTTTATCATAAACATTTATACACATAAACCTTCCGGAATGAATTCCCTAAACGATGGTGAAAACCTCATCAAAATCTGTTGCGTGGTTTAGAAGAACAACGCGGACATACAGACAAATACGAAAAGCGAATAAATAAATATGGAGTAGATGGATCAACGACCTAAACAAGGCTAAACTGGTTATAAAAACACAATTTGTGATAGCGTGGAGTAACTTAATGTTAAGATTCAAAATGTCTAGTTACAAGTATAAACTTATCTGCTCCAAGCTGTGCAGATATTGCTATCTGCACAGCTGGGAGCAGATACGTTTCACAATACCTGGCTCTATATAAAGGTACTAGATGAAAAATATACCGAACCATATTTCTTTAATTTTACCATCCAGTTAAATAAATTAATAGGAACTTACAAGATGGTGATGAAACAGAACAAATTAACAAAGTGTTTACAAAAAACAGTAGCGTAAAAACATTAAAATGTAGTGAAAACACTTTTTTTGTAACTAAAAACAACAAGGATAACAAAGAAAACTTTGTGGCTCAAATTGAGCAGAATATTAACGTAACTAACATGGAAAATTCAACAGAGGACGCGCCTAATTTACGCAAACAATAGAAGGTTAAATTAAAAGTTTATTTGGGTAAGTTCTCTACAGCTATGTTTGAACAAACACTAGCTGAGGGATTTTCAAGGATTTCATTGTCCTTGTTTCTATTGAAAATAGAACTGAACTTGTAGATGGAACTATAGAAAATCGAATTTTCGTTCAGTAAGTCGTTTATTGGTACAGTTATTTTTGGGAGCAGCAATAGTCAAACGGTCTAGACGGAGTGATTGTGAGTTTCTATTTGCCACCAATCAATAGAATTGATTACACTTACACATCTAATACTATTATTTAGATTCTAGACGTTACCAAAGAAGAATTCTCGGTAGAAGCATTTATTTTTCTCTCTGCCTAGATATTTTGTTGTTGATCTAAACATATTTCATCTATAGAAATATATTTATTAATTTTCCAGGTAGGTACATGCATGTTGAATAAACAATAAAAATATTACTTACAGCTATAAAATAATAGTCTACATACAATACACACTTTATCTATCTATCTATATTATTTAGTGCTAATTCCAACAACGATTTCGTTGCGTTTGGGTGTGGCGTTGTTGTTGGTTTCTTTGAACGTAGTTTAGATGTGCTGATCCCGTTCAATTTTGAACGCGATCAGCACATCTAAACTACGTTCAAGAGCTGTTAGTGTTAATATTGCACAACAATGATGACAGTGACAGCTCTTGAACGTGATTTAGATGTGCTGATCGCGTTCAGTTTCATTGGTGAAGTCTGGGTAACTGTGTGTCTCTAAAATTCTCATCAGCGAAGTAATTATGTCTTAACCTACATTTCACCCATCAACATACAGGTTGTTTCTAAGGAGAACTATCATTAATTAAGTTCCTATATTACTCCTACAAAGGTGCTTCCTAGACACACTTCTCCAACTATAACCTCAAAATCACACTAACTAACTCCAACAAGAGTTGAAACCCGTACAACAGCCGCATCAGCAAACAAGTTAATTTCAATATAATTACGTCTAAACCAAAATTAATATGGCCGTTTCTCATAAACTTTTGTTCAACACAAGTGCTACTAAATTCTCCTCATGATGCTTCAATTTTGAGTGAGTTATGGCCCTGCAGATTTGAAATTGAATATCAAGTTTAGGATTCAAATGTTTTGAATCTGAAATCAGAAGAAATAAATTTTAATTAAACAATCTGTTTCAATTAATTAATATCTGTGGATGGGTTAGAGTTAAATTAGAAAGGCTTATCATCGTGTACTATGTAACTAGTATTAGGCAAAATATTTCGCTGCAAGCTTTTTTTATTTTCGTTTAAAGCAAAAAAACTGTCAGCTTTTTTCGCAATTCGCCAATTCATAAAACATATCAAACACAAATCTCATCTAACTCATTCCGCCTTTACAAATATTCAGCGCAATAAAATCTAACGCATCAATAACTCAATGTGGAATGCAAATAATACCAGTATTGGCACAACACGATCGCAAAAACGTGCCATCCTCCGTGATACGGACTTACCCCGCCAACAGTGTCCATTTGGCACCGGCAATGTCATTACTGGGCTACTGGCACTCACAGATGTCATTTCAGTCACGCCCCAAATAAGTTTAATTAGGAATAGAAATTCCGTACGCAAAACCCTGTTAGTATCGGAATGTTATCTTTTGGGCATGCGGATTATTTGCCTGTTACGACTTCATGCTAGATTAAATTCCGTATTTCTGTTCATGTAAATACGGGATTATGTTTGCTGACCGTCACTTGACGTCGCGTTGGTCTGATAATGAGTTTCGGAGTTTCAGAATTTGAGTTTTTTAATGCTGGAGATTGGATTTTATCTGTTTTAACTATGTTACCATTTACACGTTATTTTATTTCAGTTACCATTAAAATAATTAGTATGAAAAGAAAATCGAATTAAATTATTATTATCATCTCCAGATTCTGTCTACAACAGTATTTTGATTAAACAATTTTGCCTTTAGCATTTTTATTTATTTCCTTTTTGGAGGCTTTCAACGCCAGATGCGTTCGTAACATGAAAGCGTGTCACAGGAGGAAACCGGTAGCATTGTACTGGGGTTACATGTCAGGCAGGATGCCGTTGTAACACCAGAGACTGGTCCCACCCTGTGGCATCGTTGACGTTGGTCACTACTGAATAGGAAACGACATACGATTTCTTGAGTAACGTGTTTTAAAAAAAACACGGAGTTCTGCCTATCTCTATGAAAAAGACGTCAGTTTATGGATGAGTAAGTGTGTGTTTTCAAAATTTGGATATAGTTTTGATTAATATCAGAGGCATCATTTCTTAAGGTTTAAAATTAGTAATCTAGCCTTTTGGGAATCATTATTTACTATGACAAATATAAATTGTAAAGTAAAACTCGACTAAGAATTGAGACTGGAATAAGAACTAAGGCAAGCCTAGGAAACGTTTGCGAGACGATCTACGACTAGACTTGTTCTATCCAGATTGGATGGTGATGGAAAACTTAAAGAAAACTGGAAAGATATTATACCTTTGCCCAGATCTTTTTTTCTGATAGAACTTTAGTAATAAACTAAGTTTTTATAGCAAGCTTGAACGGAAAAAAGGAATCAGATCACTCGACTTAAAGCAGTAATATTCCTTCTTCAAATCAAGGTCATAAATAATGAGTCCAAGAAACACATAAAAACTGTCGGTCAAATTCTTCGCCTTAAATTAATAAAAAACGAATATACCAAATGTTACAGAATGGCGTATCAACACTATTCTGTATTATTAATTTCCTTCCCAAATTAACATGGCAATAATCAGATCTTATCTGTTAATTCAGCTCACGTTTTGGTTTGTGTTGACATTCTCGCATGTTGCTGGGTATATTTATGTATATTAGTATATTTACAGAGCTTAGCACATGCTTCGGCATACGAGAATCAAGGTAGTTCAAATATAGCGAATTATTATGAGTAAATTTGGTAGAAAAAAACTGATTAAAATGAGCTAACATAATTATTCAACCATGGTAAAGTAACTGCCATTTTTTTTGCAATTTGACGCGATATAGAGCACTCTTTTGGCAGTTGCGTGCGACTTCCCCACATATTTTAATTTGTAACTCGTTTCATGACTTTCCCGTTAAACGTACATTCACTATTTGGTGGATGTACCTTACATACCCTAAAACAGTGTAATGTAAACCCTGCCTACAAATTACAGGTATTCCAGTGGTAATTTGCAAAAGTTACCACATGACCTCGGTCCTTCCCTGAATTGCGTCGCTCAAATAATAAAGTACTACATAATAGTACCGAGGTCAAGGTCATAAAATTGAATTGAGGTGACCTTTTTATTGTTTCAGCTTCACAATTACCTCATTCAAGCTTGCAAGGGTTGTGTATACAGTAAACAATACACGATGTATTAAAATAAGTCTACGCCATCCCTTCCGGTCCTATGTCAACCTCATCTATTGTTCTACCTTGACAATGATATTTTGCTGGTAGCACTACTTTATTACTGTTAACGCAGTTCCTATATCCAGCAACGAATCGTTACTTTACTAATGGTCCCTACTTAACTTTCTGGTGTCTGCGATAAAATGTTTTTTTTATTAGTACAGGCCCCAACGAATGATATACTTTTTTCTGTAATGTTAATTTTGTACTTGGAGGAGGTCGTGGCTAAATAATAAGTGCCGCACGCGTCGATCCATCAGGTTAAGCTACCCTTGCCGGGGTTGGTCTATGGATGCGTGACCATCTTTACATACCGAGACTTCTTCGTGCCTTGGAAAGCACGCTAAGCCGTTGGTAACGGCAGTCATTTGTAGATCTTTGACAGTTGTTACGGATCATCAGAAGCCCAAGAGTCTGACAACCAGTCTTACAACGGGGTATCGTGTTACCCAGTTGGGTTGTGGAAGTCAGATTACTAATTTAATTTCTTTCTAATGTATATTATATAAAAGTATTAGCTTTCTGCACTCCTTCTCCATATAAACTTTAACTGTGCCAAATTTCATACTCCTCCGTCCGTGTAATTTTCGTAAAAAGGGGTACAAAGTTTTTGCTTCACCTATTAATATAATAATAATTAATAATTAACTACAAACGCACAAAGAAGTGAAGTCTTTATTTTAATACCGTTTGTGATTTGTATAATACTCTAGGCAACAGAGAAACAATTAAGCCATAATTATCGACTGATACAAATTGGAAAAATTATTTCATATTGTAACTCTAAAGCGTATAACAAAACATTTACGTAAAAATTATTATGCAATTTTCATAGGTTTAGGTTGCGCGTTATCTGTCAAAAAATATATCAAAATTCAAAATATTTTATTTCACATAAACCTACATACATGGGCACTTATGAAACGTCAGAAGCTAGGTGCACGGTTTCAATTGGTCATTTCCTATGGAGAAGAGCCGGCAAGAAACTCCACGGTTACTCTTTTAAAAATAATATTTTTTTACAATATTTTCAAATAACAGTGTTAATATGTAGGTATGGAAGGACCGTGTAGGTCGTTCAACAAGTACCAGGTACTTTACAAAATAGAAAATGGTCAACAAATCTACAGTCCACTGAGCATACAGAGGTCTCACATTCACAAAATAGAAAATAATCTATATAAAATATAAATAAAAATTGGTTTTTATTTTTATTAATTATAAAAATAAAAACCAATTTTAAACGAAATGACATGATTGCTATTACAACTGTAACAAATCTGAATCTGAGAAAAGCTGCACATATGCAAAAACAGTTGGTAGGTTTTAGGATTGGAACTTACAGACTGCTTAAAAATCTTAATTATTCGATGCCGCAGTAACTACTGCTTTGCTTCGGCTTCCTTTAAAATTTATGCAAGCTTAGGGAGCTTACTGTAGAATTGACAAACCGAATCCTTTGAGGCTCAGTTTGGATCCTGCAACCGAATAAACATTGTGGCGCCTAACGTTTGTTTTTAATTTGAATAGAATTGATGTTTTTGTGTCTGATTGCTCAGGGAATTCTATGTATGTGACTAAAAAACTTGGGATTTTGTAGACGAATAAATAAAACAGATAAAACACGGGGTTTTTGTGTATGTGTCTATGAAAGATACGGATAAAATTGAAATCGAAAGCTTTCATTAAATTGTTCTATACTTCAGCTAATTTCAGGCTCAGACAAGCTATGGCGCTTTTTTTAAATCCTAACTAATATTATAAATGCGAAAGTTATTTGTTACGCTTTCACGCTAAAACAGCTGAACGGATTTGGCTGAAATTTGGCACAGGGATAGACCATGACCTGGAATATGACATAGAATAGTTTTTATCCCGATATTCTCATGGGATCGAGACTTATGCGGGTGAAACCGCGGGGTGCAGCTAGCAAATAATAATTTTAAGAAAGAGTGTCCCTGTCCATGGAGTTTCTAGTCCGTCCTTCTCCATAGGAACCTACTACGCTTTGGAATGGGCAACTAGCTGCACCTTTCTGACTGACCGACCCCTTTGAAAATTCAAAAGTGCCTGTAAAAGGTTTAATTGAAATAAATACTTTGAGTTTGGGTTTGTAATGCTTTAAAATTCTACTGCATCAATAGCTCGATGTGTATCAAATCTTAAAATTGTAATGACGGACAAGGTACGCGTCTCTCGTTATCCTGTGCCATATATAATCTACTGTCATGTGGGTGTACTATGCTGCCCCCGATAGAAAAAAAGACGCATCTAACATTTTTTCCAGATTTGAGTTATATTTATATTGCCGGAATCAGAAAAAAAAGGCGCATCTGCCTGTATTTTTACATCAATCTGGAAAATATGTTAGATGCGTCTTTTTTTCTATCGGGGGCAGTATGGGTAGTGTGGGTTATTGCGCAATAGAATTAATAAACAATTAATCACACCAGCAATGCACACACTAGGTACACGTCACTATACGGAACGCCCGACACTTTCTAAACGTATTCACAGCTTGACCGCTACCGACAAACTCTGCTTAACTCCGGTTGAGCGTTATGTGAGCGGGCGGCGGCGAGAAGGCGGCGTGAGCGCCCCGATTAGTCAAATCAGTGACGTATTTCCGACACATAAACACCCAATTCCAAAACAATTATCGGTACAGAAATAGAATATCAATATAAATATTTGTTCCGTGTGGGAGTCAAACTAGTGGTGTAGAAACCAAATGCATTACCAATGTTTCAACCGAGGCGTCAAATAAGACGTTGTTACACTGTTTCAAAGTATATATCCAAGATATCGTATCCAGGAATAGAACAGTCAATATTTAATACGATGCCTTCGCCGTCAACAAGGGAATAGATTTTATCAACCTAATCAACCCTCATACCTATGTATAACATTGTACGTAAGTCATCCTTTCCGGACCCCATGTCAAGCTCATCTATTGTCCCCGTCGCTTTGACAATATTATTTAGTCCTTGGAGTGATAGCCGTAGCCGCTGCTCAATCACTGTCTTAGTACTTAATATATAAATAAATAAATAATATATATAATAAATAAATAATAGTTTGTACATTTTGGTCCTACTTAGTCACTTATCAAAATATATCTTTGAATATGAGACTGAAGATGAAAGGAAAAAAAGGGAGAGTACAAGAAGAAAAGATCTCCAGATGAAACAAGTGACTCACCTAAACGTTGTAAAGCATAGCGCCTACTACAAGTCATTGAAAATTTTCAATAAATTGCCGACTGAAATAAAAAGTCTAGTATATACAAGTGGGTTTCAGAATAAGCTTAAGCGGTTCTTGTTAAATAAGTGTCTATATTCTATTGATGAATTATAAATTAATACACAAAAGTTGAACGTAACATAATTTTATTGATATGAAATGAAAATTTTATTGAATTTAATGAATCGACGTATGACATTTAATTTGTTTTTTTATTTTTTATTTTTTTATTATTATCCTGATTTTAATGTAATTTGGATTATTGTAATGATTTAAATAAATATTGCATGCATAATGTTTCTTATATAGGTATTTAGTTATAGACATTCAGACACAATGTAAATTGTTATTGAATAAATGAATATGAATATGAATAACGGAACAACGGGTTTGGGCAGGTTTTTCGAGAAAATATGGAGGGACTTCGAGATGTTACATTGTTTTGCCGACGAGATATTTTTTGGCACGGGTTGTTACAGTTATTAAGCACGTGTGAAATTGATGTTATCATGTTGTTTAAAGTTCTTCTGGCTTCGATATTGAAATCGGTTTCATGTTAAAGTCTGCTGATGGAAAAATAGAACGTAAGATTAGATACTTTGTTTTTGCGTACAGTCTGCAAAATTATTTGTTTTGAAATTTGAACTCTTACATCAGTTTGCCATGTTATTGTAATTTCGTATCTACAACTGCCTAAGAATGACAGTTATGATTTGAATAAACGGACAATTTAAGTTGGTAGTCAATTTGTTTAACGATTTCCCTGGCTTTACCTACGATACATTATTATTCTGCAACATAAACGCTTGTGTCAGTGCATGTTTCAGTTATTCCTCAATAAGCCATAAAAAACAACTCCACTTAATTCATAAACCACATAATTGTGAACAACCTTCAATAGAAATCGCAAAATCATTCCAAACACGTCCAGAGGTTTCAAAAGCATAAAACAATCGGGATCAAACTCTTCATATTTTGTGCCAGCACCAATGTAGGACATTCTCAGTTTAATCACCCTAACCAGTGCTGTCCTCCCGTCCACCCATAGATACGTATATCGGGCGTACAGCTACGCCTATTGAAAGTACAGCTACGTCTATGAAACGTACAGCGAGGTTGGCCATTCGAGATCTCGTCCGGTAAACAGGCGAGATGTCGTTTTCGAGATCGAGATTTCGTTTACTTTTTTAAATAATGCATTTTTTTAGTTAAAGCTTCTTTAACTTAATTGAATTGGAAACTTCGCCGACTTAAGGTACCTAATAGTATTATATATTTTAAATAAAAAAATATTAATCGTATCTCAAAACAAAAAAATCAACGTACATTATTATATTTAAGAAATACCCATCTGCACTATGCGTACAAAACGCAACGTTTTTTCAATGAGTTGTACCTTTCAAATGTCACTTGCCGTACCAGGACAGGTCAAAAGTCATAGTCAACTGACACTTGCTGTACTACAACAGGTAAAATATGGTCCAATTTTATTGCGATGATCTATGAAACTAAGCGCCCTATCTCTATCGTTCTTGTAATATTGTGAGCACGAAAGACAGAGATAGCAATAAAACATACCATGCTATCAACATGTTAAGCATCAAAACGAATGCATGGCACTAGGAAGTTACTTCCGGATGTTGCAAAAAAATGGTGGAAATTAGCAAATGTTGCGAATAAATTTTTTTATTTTTTTATTTCTCAAAATAATGATAAACATAGAACTGCTTTTAACAGACAGGTAATTTAATGTAGTTTTTATTAAAAATTATAAATAATTATGAAACAAAGAGTTTCTTCCTTTATGAAAAAAATTTGTGAGTCGGAACCATCGTGGTCAAGTGGTTTTTGTTTGTGATGTCAAGTGGTAATATTTAATCTAGTTGTTAAAGCCTTTGTAACACTTAGATAATCCCACCAACTTGCAACTTATCTCTCAACATAAACGACTCTGACATGTTTACAATCATTACAGAGCGTTGAGTGAGTCGGGTTGGCACCGCGAAATTCTATGATGCGTTTCAATTCGTTATTTGGACATATTTTTAAATGGTTTTAAGTTATAATATTGTTCTTTCTTATTGGTAGGTTAATAATCTTCGTAGAAAAATGATTTTATAATGTAAAAATAGGCAGGATTTTGGTATTTATGTTCTTGAATGAGAAAATTGGGTGAAAATAACAAAACTTTTTTTTAGTGTAAACATGCTCGTTTTATTGCAAACCGAATTCTTAGAAGTTTTATAAGAACCAGTAAGAAATATTGTACAAATTACGAAACAGTTATTGTTTTATATGAGTTTCATAGTAAAATAGCGAGAAATCGGGTTTTTAACTCAAGTAGTCCCAAAAGGGGCGGGTCCACGTCAGGGTCACGATCACACTTTTTTTATAATGCGTTTGACAGCTGACTCTTGAAGGGTTAATTGCAACACGTGGTTAGCTAGCGACCATGACAAATTGATCATCTGCCTAGCCTTTTCCCAGCTATGTTGGGGTTACGATACCCCGTGGTAAGACTGGTTGTCACATGACGACCCGTAACAACTGTTAAAGATCTACAAATGACAGCCGTTACCAACAGCTTAACGTGTTTTACGAGGCACGAGGGTCTTGGTATGTAAATATGGTCACCCATCCTCGGACCAACCGCGGCAAGCGTAGGTTAACCTGATCAATCGACCCGTGCGACTGTTATTACTTAGCCACAAGCCCCTCGACCTTGACAAATTGATCATAATTATTATTCTTGCCTGAACACAAAGATCAGTAGGGTATGACGAACTTACCAGCAAGTTCGTCATACTCCCTTAGATGTCACTGCTTGCGGTAGCGTCGGGGGCCGGTTGCCTCCTTCCCTGATGGCGAGGGTGGTAATGGCTGATCTTTGTGTTATGAAAGTAGTGAAGGGCGGGCGTTATAGGGACTGTCTCATGTAATTTTGACATTCAAAAAGTGCTGATTCTATAAGTGTTGATTAAATAAATGACTTTTTATTTTGACTTTTTCAGTGTTCTGAGACATGCGCGCTCTGTCTCGAAATCTCGATATCTCGAACACGAGATTGTTTTGTCACGAGATTAAATCCCGAAAAAAGGCTCGATCGAGATTCTATTCCCTACGAAGAGCTACGTCTATATAATATAACGTACAACTACTTCTATAGGACGTATAGCACGTCCAACGGAACTGTGTCAGCTTCCTCTTTTGTTTCCTTGTCATTGTCACAGTGTCATTCAACTATTGAATTGATGCTTGTTCTATCTGCGTAATAACTGTTCTGTCTTCGCCTTTTTTTTAAAGGCGAATAAACCCGTGAAATGTTTCAGTTTGTGAATTTTGCAAGTTTTCAAAGAGCACTTTTTGGAAATTCTTCATCTTGTTTTGCTAAAATTTCAGGTAGTAAAAGCAATAAAAACTTATACTGTCAGTTTACTCCAAGTACACTTGAAAATTAGTTGCTTTTGTACAAAAAATCTACCATTACAGTCCCTATCCTATTGTACTGTACTGGTCATCTACCGCATCAATCAGCTCTTATTACAGCCACACAGTTGTCTAGCAGCTCTGTGTGAATTACACGACAAGACACGAACGCCACTAATTCATCCTTGATTACAGACCCAATCAGTTCATAATGAAACTCCGCCTTAACGCTCATTTATACTCTATCCATAACCAATAATCACTAACAAGAAGGCATAGGGTTATAATAAGCCGCGCCTAAACCACTCCGTAATAATTAACCGCTACTATACGGAAGTCCGTGCGGAAAACCCGCGCGTCATTAATGCAGACGTGGCCGGGATATGGTGACAACACTAATTCTCACGTACAACCCTACCCCTGTCACTGTTTCCGTGTGACATGATCGTTCAATCTCGTGTTTATGACGTCATCGACATGTCCGCTGTAAATCGTGCTCGTTGGAGTTCGTGTGATTTTTGAGTGTGCGTTTTTCGGTTAGTTTGCCAATCTAAGTTTGTTGCTTGGTTTTGGTACTTAGTGAGTATTTGTTCAATATTCATGACCGTTTTTCTTTTCGATTTAAAATGTTGATTTGTGCAAGAAATATGGGTGCTGATTCAAATTAAATAACACTGACGTAGAACAACAAACGTTTCGGTTTAGATATCCTTTAAAATAAATATAGGAGCATGCATGCTCTGTGACGTAATAAAGAATGCATAGAAATGATAGAATTGTTTATTTCAGTGAACACAACAACAACGATCAATCAACAGAAACTATAGTTTCTGTTGATTGATTGATTTTGTATCGAATAAGTAGTAAAAAGTGACTCTAGACGACGACAAGACCTATGTAAGAATACTTTCCAGGGATCGTTGCATAAAACATGCGTCATTGTGTTCACTGAAATAAACAATTCTATCATTTCTATGCATTCTTTATTACGTCACAGAGCATGCATGCTCCTATATTTATTTTAAACGATATCTAAAGAATAGATAAACATTTTGCTTAAAATAATTAAACTGAACGAACACCCAACGAAACTGTTTTAAATACGACCCCACACCTTCTCAACTCCCTAAACGAAAAAGGGCGTTAAAAGAAACGTCTCAAAGGATCCTGATTAACATAATCAAATCAAATTGTTTTCAAAACAAGGCTCTAAACAGTTGTGTATTTTAAGCATTTATATCCACGCCTGTAATTACTCCCTTAATCTTGTTGCTTTAAATCAACACCCTGTTTTTAATGAACTCGGTTGTGACGTCACGCGTTAGAAAGAGATAGAACGACTTCTCTCTTCTTCTGCTAAATTACCTAATACTGTACAAGTTATTGTGCTGTAGCTTCTTAACAAGATAAACGTTGTTTGCGATGAATTTTCTAACCCTTCTTGATTCTGGAAGGTTTTATGAGAAAATATGGCGGGTATAAATAAGGTGATTAACTACGATTTTCTTGTTATAAAGACATCTTAACTGAACGACTCGGGTGGTGAGGAAAGCATGTTAGTTCCTTTAATAACTTTGCAAGATCATATAAATTAATGTCCACTCCAATGTCTAAGGTGAGTATATTACCAAACAAAAATTGTGTCATTATATTATGTCGCGGGGAATATACGTATATTCCCCAAAGCGACGAGTCGTCATTAATTCCATCTAGGTCTGGTTCTACTTTGTAATACTTACTATATAATTATTGTAGTTAAGGAATCTGGTGGAATGGTCATCTAGCTTCATCTTTGTAACTGACCCATGTCCTTGACAATTCAAAAGTTCCTTTAATTGGTTCATTTACAATAAAATGCTTTGAGAAGAAATAATGCTTCGACAAACATGCAGAGGTTAAGTGAACGTCTCTTTAAAAAAATAGGACGTGAATAAAGTCCATTTCGAAGTCACTACAACCATGTAATTGGTACGTTTACAACATGCCACATTTGACAGCTATGTGACATATAACTGACAATTATGACCTGCGCACACTGGCGGATGGCAAGGGAGAGGATTTCAAATTTATCAATTGTGTTGTATACTTATCCAATCGAAATAAGGTATATAATTCAATACTCGGTGATCGAGCTTGGAGCATCGCGTAGCGCAGTTTTCTCTGGAGCAGCGAGCATTGCAATATATACCTTATTTCCATTGGATAAGTATTAAATTCAATTGATAAATTTAAAATCCTTTGCCATCCCGTCCGCCAGTGTGAGCAGGCCATTATTGGCCATTGTACGTGTAGCAATAAAATTCTGTCCATTTTTATCCACCTCACAGAACGGTCAATTGTCTGACCAAAAATCGATCTCGTTCAAACTTTAGATACCTAAGTTATTGCCTTTCTCCGTCATTATTCCGAGAGCTTTTAGTAATATTTGTTTCAGAATTATTGAGTGATTTCACTTTATGTGGGTTTCTCCCAAACAAGTTTTTGCGGCTATGAGATCTAGGTCATGTCAATCACATTGTTATTTTGTTCTGATAACGAGCATCTATTTTAATAAATAGGTATTGGGTTTTTCGAGGTATTGGTCTATTGAACTATTTTGAGTGGAAATCACAGACTTTACTACGTCTTAACGTATTAAAGTCTGTGATTTCTACTCAAAATAGCTAGGTAGGCTAGGTACTAAACACTTATGTTTAGTAACTGGGCGACCGAGCTCTGCTCTGATGAATATAAAGAAAGCTCATTTAATAGTATAGGAAAGTTCATACTAATTCCATGTATAGTAAATACTAATGTGGCGGCATCTACACCGCCACATGCGAACTACACATCAAAGACCTGACGTCACACAAATCCTGCATCGCGCAATTAGAGTTTACCGCGCGATGGAAATATATACAAGCTCTCGACTTCAACCTCCGGGCCTCCCTGGCCTCCAGGCTTTGAGTGTAGAAGCTTAAGGTAGCCACACAGGAAAGGCCGGTTAAGCAGCTACGACCTTAGTGGTTACCTGCGAGATGCCGTAAAAAAAAATAAAAAAAACCCTCCGGGCAGTTTCCCGCCAGACACGACACCCGTCTGGTCGGAGGATCCTCACTTGTCGATGGTGGATGAGTGAACTTTACACCCTGTTCCTCATACCACTAAACTAATTCCATGCTGCCATGATAGTAGGTACTTACTAATTCCATTCTACCATGTCATTATTCTAAGGTAGCCATATTGTTCTTTACATTGGGCGACCGAGCTAGATCGATTTTTCGCCCCCGTAAACCCCTATTTTGCAATTTTCATCGAAATCGTTAGAGACATTTCCGAGAACGTGATTACAATTATATATTATAATACAAATATTGCTTATTTAATAGTATAGGATAAGGTAGTAGGTATGTGGTTGGTTGGCTTCATTTTATCAGAAAATAGCGACCCGCGCAGCTTCGCACAGTTTTTATGACTTGACAAAACATCGAGATTTCTGTATGATTTATGTCAGTTTAATTAATGTAATATATATTATACATAAACCTTTCGGAATATATTCTCTAAATAATGTTGTAGTTTAGAAGAACAACGTGGTAACACAAAAAGCGACTTCAATTCTAACTATAATATTATAAATGTGAAAGTAAGCTTGTTTGTTTGCGCTTTTTCAGGGGTATGAGGAACAAGGTCTAAAGTTCACTCATCCCCCATAAAAAAGGGAGGATCCTCCGACCAGACGGGTGTCGTGTCTGGCGGGCAACTGCCCAGAGGTTGTAGTCGGGAGCTTGTATAATGTCCACCGCGAGGTAAACTCTAATTGCGCGATGCAGGATTTGAGTGACGTCAGATGTTGTGTGACGTCAGGTCTTTGATGCGTAGTTCGCATGTGGCGATGTAGATGCTGCCACACGCTCACGCTAAAACGGTTTATCGGATTTGGATGAAATTTGGCACATGGGTAGACTATGACCTGAAGAAGAACATACAATACCTTTTATCCCGATATTCCCACAGGATCGAGACTTATGTGGTTTAAACTGCGGGGCGCAGCTAGTTTATTAAAATTATGTACAGATATAGAAATAATAATTGATAATATTAGAACCATATTGTGCTTCAATACGGGGTGACACTATTTTAACTTTCATTGTCAACCATAATTATTAAATCTTTAGTACCTATTAATTTTAATGATATAATGTCAAAGCATATTTTAATCTAAATAGAATGCCCAATTTAAATAACATATTTTATTAGATAAGGATAAATATAATACCGGTCAAAATTGCTTCGGAAATAAACAATGAAATTTTTATCAAATTCTGAAAGATAAGAATGGTTACTGTAGGTCATCTTTAGAAGATAGACATATGCTATTGCGGACTTTTTGTTGAACTTCTTAAGATCTACAATTATTTAGAACATAAATTTGATGTATCTCTTACGGCTTACGCGGCGCATGCCAGTAAAGCTCTCAGTCGGCATGATTTTTTCCGACATCTTCGACAATAATTGTCATATTTCAGCCAATTTACACAAAACTTTAATGAATTATACACAAAAACCTTTCGCATGAATCATTCCGTCCATTGGTGAAAACTTTTTGAAAATCCGTTCAGTAGTTTTTGAGTTTATCGCGTTCAGACAGACAGATAGAGGCGGCGGGGGACTTTGTTTTATAAATATGTAAGGATCCCGATTTCCGTTTACAACTTACATTGTAAAAGTAGATTGGTACATTATGAAGAACAATCCAAAATTAAGTTGTTGGTTCTTGAAACCCTTATCCTAAATCAATAATCCACACACCCACAGACACGCACACCCTTACACAAACACACCGTTACACACACATCCATTTTCATTTCTTACTTTTCATGGGTAAACCTTATCGTTCTCAAAAAAATCCCTCCCCAATTTATACCGTTTCCTTGATATATTGACATACGTAATCTAAATGCCATTTCTTTGTCTGTATTGGCTTTAAGTAACGAATTTAAGCCTCTAGGGACCGAGCCATTGTCTTTGTGCCCACAACTCGAAATCAAAAGAAACGAAAACGTAGGTTGTACTTACACATGCCTTTTGTGAATAAGGTTCTGTTGCCCGTATAAATGTTTTGGTAACCTTTAAAGGTACCTGAAGAGGCGCACCGATAAAAATACTGATTTAGCAGATCTGAGTTGGTTTATTTTTTGTGAATGGAATATGAATTCTGTTTTATTTTGTGCATTATATATTAGTATTTACTAAGAGTTTTCATTCTTGGAACTTGGTCGTTTAAAATATTCATACATACAAGATATCACACATACATACTCGTAGAATACATACATACACAGAAGAAAAATATTTTTAGTATAAGTGATATTGATATTATATGTATTTTAAATGCGTAATGAATTTTAAATATGAATGGCTTTTTTTATTATTAGTATTTTACTTAGCATCACTGTAATATTTTCAACACAATGTATTTTTTTATGAAATAAATGACTTATGACTTATCGCTAAAATATTCTAACAGGTATTGCACGATTCTCATTGCGAAGCATTACACAGTGCTTTGCGATCGAAAATTTTGTTTTGCTTCCTTTCTGCAACTGTTTTTATTGTTACACTCCTGCTAGTACACAGACCCTACTTAATTTATATACCATTGTATAGATAATTTAATGTAGATTAATTCTTTACCTTTCAAAATTTTATTTATAAAAATGAAAAAAAAAACATCAAAATAGTTTTAATTTTTTTCTCGTCAATCAAGTGTGAAACTTGAAAACATTGTAGCTTGCAAAAAAAACAATTAATAAAATTGAGTTTTTTTTAAATAGATTTGTTTCACCCTTAGGAGGAACCCTATTTAAAATGGCTCTTTTATTCAAAGTAGTTTTTTTTATACGATCAAATGAGCATTATTAGTCATGCACTTTTGGATTTTTCAAATTTAAATATTCTAATTAAATTATGTAGTATAATAAAGTTATTTTTAAACATAAACATTACAAACGCAGCACACGAGAAATTTTGTAGACGATGAAATAAATACAAATTCAAAGTAAAGGCTGCATCAGACAGCTTACCAAGTTGTAAGAATGTAGAAAGTTTCTCAGGCTCGAGTTCTCGTAAACGATGACCTGGCATTTTCCAAGCATTCAGTGCTTGAGCATTATTACGATCTTCAACTCCACATTATTGCTGCAAGCACTCCAACCAGTGCTTACATTGTAAATCGTTCCCGTAATAAATCTGGAGTCCGTAAATTACGGATTATTTACGCTTTTACATTTAAAATTTTATTTTCCAAGAGCTTAAAGTTTTACAGCGTCTCGGCGATCTTGCGTTGAATTTACTTGCATGACATATAAGAGTTTTTCAATATCTATAATAAATGTCGTTTAATAGACAATTTTGAATGGGGACTATTTTATATTAGAACTTTTAACATACATAAATCACAATACCTATATTATATTAATACATTAGGGTTTCGGGGCGAAGAATTAGGTTTTGTAAATTATACGTTGGTGCGCTTTTACAGCAGACGGATGACAGCTATATCGTCAATAAAAAAAATCTCTTTTTTATGGCTTCTAGCACATTCTAGAAGCTGCACCCTTATTGGACGAGCGGTAGGACGAGCGGATTGTGGCGGGACCGCTTTGAAATAGGATCGCGTTATAAACTTAGATATCCGATTCGATTCATTTTTAAGCATTCTCCTACCCAAATCGTACTTTATTTGGGGTTGGTGCAGCATATATTTTTCTTTAATATAAAGGTCTGTCTCTATTAGCCATCATCGCAGTTATCACTCCCTTTCAAGCCAAAATAATCTGGTTAAATTAATCCGCCGTTTCCAAGGTCTTCATTTCTTTAATTTTTATAGCTATCAAAATTATATAAAACGATTTTTCTCATGATATTTCCCTCGTTCCTTTATGAAACTTCTTTACTATCATGATTCTTTTACATGCCTTTTTCTTCCATAATTCTCTATTAGTCGTCATCTGGTCATAATTTACTATATTATACCTAATAATTATCACAGATTACTGGTCGTGTACAAGCTATTGTTTACTTCTTGGCGTCTATAGATTACTAAAGACGCCAAAACTAAGACGACAATACGATTTTATCACGTATGTATACGGTTTTACCGTATACGAGACAACGAGACAATCGTTCACACGACGACATTTCCATACGATTCGCAACTACTTCACAAGGAAAATTGCGGGCACGCGCGCGAGTCTTGAATACGGGAGACAAGTTTGTTCGTGTGAACGATACAACATGAGCACAAGCGCCACTGCGTGTCGTATTCGCTAAAATCGTTTCGAGACGCGGCCTCCTCGGTGACAACTTCGGACGGTATACGGGAAAAAATATTTCTCCAACACGATATTTCCCCGCACAGACTCCGTGTGAACAATTTAATATTATTTTCTACTATAATAATACTAAATAATACCAGCCTGTTACTGTCCCACTGCACGGCAAAGGCCTCTTCTCATACAGAGAAGGCATGAGCATTGATCACCAAGCTTGCTCAAGACGGGTTGGCGATTTCAGACTTATATTCCAGGTTTCCTCACCGATGTCAGTAATATCCAAGATAAACTCAGAAAGTACCGTATGAATTGAAAAAGTCACATTGGTACTTGCCCGGATTTGAACCCACAACCTTGTGCATGAGAGGCGAGGCCTACCTGCCTAACCACTGGGCCATCACGACTTTATTTTCTACTGCCACCGCTTTATTCGATAAAATCTCTTATACGGCATACAGAAAAAAATTGCCGTGTGAACGTAGCCTTATTGGCTTGAAAAGCACTAAGATCGAAAAGAAAACTAGAGCTATCGTTGAATTCTCTGAATGCAAAGTTTGAAACTAACTGAATTACTTGAAAAAGAACTCTAATGCTAGTTAATTTAGCAAATGGAGGAGCAACAAACGTATTTAGGTCACTCGTTGGATTTATAAAACCAAGTTTATCTAGAATTTGCGATACTCGTAAAATGATTGATTTTTGTTTTAACTTTTTGGTCTATTCTACTTGTTTTGTTTTTTGTTGTTGATGCTTTTTAAGGTCGAATGTTGTGTTTGTATTGTTTGAAAATTGATAAATGTATTCTTCTTTGGTGTTATTCTTTTATCTTTTCGCTCTATTTCCTTCCTCATTGAGGACGAGAGCATTGTTGGAGATGTCATTAGCTGGTTTAATATTATTTCGTAAATCCAGTTAGCACTTTTCCAGGTGAAAATCAAAGAACCGCATCGTTGTTTTTTTTTTAATGATTTAAGTTTACTTTTGTTTTGTACCTGTTATTGTTTGTGTAGCTATAATGCACATATTATTATTTTACTTTGTACTATCGAATGATTTATTATAAACCTTTATAATAACTAGAATGACTGAAAATTATCTTTATTAAATAAGTGTTCTATTATTTGAGTGATGAGTGCAGTGATGGCCACTGGGTAGCAGTCCCAACTTACGAGTTGTAAGTTCAAACCCAGGCAAGCGCTTTAATTTGTGTAAATAGTTTCATCACCACTGCTCTCGAAACGGTGAAGGAAAACATCGTGAGGAAACCGGCATGTCCTAGAACCGAAAATTCGAAGACATGTTACATCGACCAACCCGCACTGGCCCGAGTGGTGAAATACGGCCCACTCCTTCTCAAAGAAAGAGGAGGTTTGCGTCCCAGCACTGGGAACATTATAGGCTGATTATGCTTATTTTGCTATTATTTGATAGTGCATATAGACTGGCACTTCTTCTTCTTCTCGTATCCAATAATAAATTATGAGAATAGTTCATTCCGCGATGACTGACAATGATTCGTATTTTAGTAACGCTGAGTTAAGCTTTGGTAATCCATAACCCTTTATGTGGCTCCTAAACTGATCTAATATCCAACCGACTTATCCCACCCTCATTACTTATGTGGGTAATAATTTTTGCATAATCCCAAATGCCATACAAAGGCTAAGCACCCATGCAAATAAAGGCACTAAACTAAATTTATAGCCCCAACAATGTCCAAGTTCGTATATTATGAGGACATATAATGTCGTTTAACACATTGTAACTTTAAAGCTGCCTAACGTCAAAGGCATAAGCTATTCTAAGTTCCGGAATACGAAGTATGTCAGTTTACATTTTTCAAAGTTCTGTAGAATGTATGTCATTAAGTGTATTGTTGCGTGCAAGAGGTTAACGCTTGTGAGTGTTTTTATGGCGTCTAAGTGGTTACTTAACGTAACAACTATAACAACTAAGTGCTTACAAGGTGAATCGATTTTTAATTTAAAATTTTGTTTGATGCTTCAAATGCATAATTAATGTCCCTGTAAATCTATTTTGTTTGCTCAGTTCCATGAAACAAGCATCTTCAGTTTGTCGCGCGGTTTTCGTTGATAGATTTTAGTAAGATGGCTACGTTGTCATAAAATTTAGAAACAAACAGGAGTCTATCTACACAATTTAGTTGTTTGTGAACACACTGCGTTATCTACATGAGAACATATATGTGTAATGTTTAGACAACGCCTGTAGTAGACTGGGCTCTGGTTGACCACAATCTTAACACAGATTACATATCTTTTGTTACTGCTAACTCAATGCCTATCAACTAAAGAAATAGTAGTTGGACTCATTGTGATTGGGATTCGACGACCTTACGAGGAATAAGAATAAGAATAAAAATTTATTGGTCCATTGTTACAAAATCAATTTCAGAAAATAATTATATTGTATGCTTACTGTAACTAGAATATTTAATATAGTATTAAAACAGTGGTCCCCAAACTAGGCAGCGCCTGTATCTTGGGGGCCTGAGTTGCGTGATCTTAAATTTTAATTCGAAAATTTTTTGCGTTAGCTTAAATTTTAAATCGAACAAAATAAAATAATGTTATAGTATGCGTGTAGTGGTGAGTTGCAGGGTTGAGTTTGTGAATGCTTTGCTTGTATATTTTGGTGTTAACTCACTATATCCTCAGTATCGTTGTATGACAGGAAGAGAAGCCAACTTTTTGTCATTCTTTTATACGAGTGGGTATTAAGACTGTTAGTATCTACAGCGCTTGCTTATTTTATTGTAGATATGAGTGTGTGAGGACAAAAACCACAATATGACTTCGATTCACAAGCAGGTAATTATCATTTTCCTGGGACAACCAACATAATAATACAGGTAGATCTGAGGGTCAATTCCCGTAATTTTTAAGTATGTTCTCATTCGCAATCAGCCAAAAATACAATCAATTTACCAACAATTTTGACAAATTTGACAGATTGCGACTTGAATGTGAACGGTTTTTTTAAGTACGAGAATTGACCTTCTGATATATTTCAATCTTTTCCATTACGTACACCTACCCCTATTGAGATGACAATATTCCGCGAATATTTTCAAGGCAATATTTCTGAGTACTTTTTCTTACAACGTGTATGACGTAATAACAAGCACATTGCTTTTATATCAAATATTATCTATTTTCTCCTTAAATAGACAGCCTTGTATCAAGTTTCTTACGAATTCTAAGAGCATCTCAATGACGTTATCGTTTGAGTTCTCACCTTTGGCTGTTATATCTATAGTTTGAGCAAATATCGCGGTTTATTTAATCCTAATCTAATGATATGTTCAGCTCCCTGCGTCTAGACGATCTTCTACGAATATTGATAAAATAATACATTATGTATGTAAATAAGCAACATGCTTTTGACAAGAGTCCAGAGGTCTTACATATTTATAAGGCCGTGGCCTCACAACTCTTTGTGTCGCTGGGTTCTGGCTAATATGGAGGGCAGACCTGAGCTTTGTACGAAATGGTCTTATTATTTCTTATGAAGGCTTTTGTTTGTTAGGTAAAGTTTTTAATATAAGTGATTGCAACGCTAGAATAATTTTTAAAGGCTTTTGTAATGTTCTTTGGCATTTCAATGTTCGGATTGTTTTGTTACTTAAAACTGTGCGTCGATCAAAATGAGAAAGAGATTTTAGAATATCAAAATATTACCATTTATCTTTCTACAAATACATCAATAAGCAGCAAATCATCAAAGCGTCCGTTTTAGTAAGTAGCATAGTTATAGTCAACACTTAGTTCGTATATTCAAAGGAAATTGTCAGCAAGAAAAGACAGCAGGCTGAAGTGAGAACTTAAAACTATGAAATGCTTTCACTGTTGGCCAAGCGCAGCACTCATAGCTAAAGTTATACTGGGTTACGCGAACCCATAAGATTTTACCCTACCAAAAACCGCTCAACGCGCCTAAAGAAGTTTTCACTTCAAAAACTACTTATCAGTGAATACATTCAAAGAATGAGTTACATTCAACACAAGTGACTTTTTGTTAAGACAGGTACATAGAATCAACACAATACAAGATGGCAGGGATAGTGAGCAATGGGTAGCTCGCCGTCCGATAAGGACTAGGCCCGGGTCGATGGCGCGTTGTGTTCCACGCGCGCCTCAAAGAGATGTCAGCACAGCGGAAGGGGTCAGCTAGGACTGATGCCAGCCGGGGTCGCGGGAAAGTCCGAAAGGGATACCGTGGCCCCTGGCAATGTACAGGCAACTGAAGGAACACGGGTGGGATTTAGTCAGGGATATCAATGCGCAAACTGTTACTATGAATTATTCAGCACGTGATAGACCCGGAGGTCGGGATCGAAGAAAATTTTCGTCGGTTATCAAAAGAAAAAAAAACCTTTCATATAAAAGTGCAGTACCTATGCGGTTAAAATGTACGGAACAGCAACTTTTTTTTAAAATAACCGACGAAACTTTCAACCGAGGGGGATTCAAAATCTATGGTAACAGGTTGCACGTCGATGTCCCTGCCACTATGTAAACCTAGCAAGTTCCCTTCCCCAGAACCTAACGAGAATTCAGTTAGGTCATACACATACCCACATATAGGCTAAAGGCCTTTATACACCACAATGGTAAGTCTAGACTAAATCTATGGAACCTGTAATGTGTTCAGTTGTAATTGAATGCTAGTCATGAATATCAGAGGTGTATTTGAATTTTAGAGTGAGTGAGAGATCGTGAGAGTTCGGGTTTCATGTATGAAGGTATTTGTTGAGTTAGCAGACGTTACTGCAATATTGAAATATCTTGAGTTGAATAAACTTTTGAGAGGAAAGACAAAGGTTATAATCGCTAGATTTGCCCTCACCGTACTTAGTCACGTACTCAGAAGAATAAGCTTAGACATGATTAAATAGCGTTACCATCACAATCAAATCAAGTCACTGCGTCATTGTGTGCCAGAGCTGACAAATCGAAACTAATAACGCTACTATCTTTTGACGCGGTAGGGCCAATATAACGATTTAAATATTTGAGGAAAGATTGAAGACTGCCTTGTTCTTCTTGGGGGAAAAAAGTTACTTTGAATATTTTGATAAGTTCAAATTCCACACCTTTATGTTAGTAGGTAACATCAAAATTGTAATCTAAAGAAGAAAGAATGGTAGATTGCCAAGGGAGCAAACAACAATTTTTAAGGCGAGTGTTTCTTTCCTTTCCCTCGCTGCACTCAGGATTCTACTTTAGAATCCTGAGTGCAGCGACGGATTCAAAGTTCGTCACTCGAGCTTAAAATAGAGTTGCTTCCGAGGTGAACACTCTACTTTTTATCACTCTCAGGAGGTGAACATTATGTTGAGAAATTTTGTACAAATAGAGAGTAGTATAATAAGGCTTCAAATGGAATAATATTTTAATATGAATTAATTTAATACAATACATTAAAAAAATAAAACAAATTTAAAAGCATCAAAAATTACCTTTTTTTACTATCAGTATTAATTATTATGTCTGTAAATACCAATTATAATATACTAAATCCCAAAATACAAATCAATATATAATAAAAACATAAAATTCAAGGTAAAAAATAAAGAAAAATATTGTGTTGACATTTTTTATAAAGAAAACCTAATTAATTAATTGTATAAAGATTAATGCTACTGATTAATACTTGGATGAAAATTTTCTTTCAAAACGGTTGCATGCATCAAATGTTTTTCCTCCTCCACATAAGAAAGTATTATTTCACGTTTAGAACAGTTGAAAGTGGACATTTTAAAGAGTACACAAAACACGTAAGTATATTGTATTCGTAACAATTAAACGTCTGTTTATTTATCACTATTTTGTTATATAGAAATAAATGTAACAACTTTTTATATACAATTTTAAAAATTTGGGTACCTAGTATGCATCTTGTTGATGAAATTTTTCACACGCAACATTAGTGCAAACATGTTAAACGCCCTAATATTAATGAATTGATATTAGTAAATTGCAAGAAAGGACTACAACAATTCAATTACGATTTATTTTTTCTGGAAAACATTTACTGTAGATTGATTGTTAAAAAACAGTTATCGTCTCCTTATTTAACTGTAATATTGACATTGCTATGAAGAAAAATATAAATAATAAGTGTAAACACAAAGAGTCACCAATCCCGCTTCAGAAACTGTTGATATAACTTACCTACTTATTTAAAACAGTACGCCAGTCGAACCGCTATGAAAAAACATAAGTAGCTACGCACTACGTACGAAAGCGTTGAGTACGCTGTCTTCAACTTCCATAATACTTCGAAACTACTAACATACATATTGCAGAACAGCACTTATGCAAAACCCTTTGACACAGCCCCATTTAAAAACCCCCAACTAAAATATAACTTACAAAATATCGATCTGGGAGTCATAAGGCGCTTTCTCTAAGTGCCCCGTCCGGTTTCATTTTCAAAACAAAGTTTATGTACGCCCGAGGCGTGCCCGCAGTGAAAGCTTACAACTGTGTAAACTTCACAAATTGTTTACTGCCTTCAAACTGGCTAGGAACTGTCGTTTGTAGTCTACAATGTACCTAAAGCGTGTACTGGGGTGGAAATAAAATGCTTCAATGGTACTGTTGTTCTAAAGTCTAAACAGAGCTGTAACTTTTGGTGAATCAGCTACTTAGTTTGTTACGGAATTTTGTTTACGCGTCGTTAAGGTTGTTTTAAAGATGGCATAGAGGTTAAATTCAAGTATCTTCTATGATAAATGATTTTGGTTCCGCCCAGTGTCGATTATTCAGTATATTTGGTTCAGTTTCTGTAACAGTAACATCGATTCCATGTTTTTTAAAAATATATTATGTTCTTTAACAAACGCTATAATTTTGTTTATCAAATCTATGATAAAGTTTGGTAAAAAATATCAAAATAATTCTATCATTTTCACTTTAAAAGTGATTTTATTCTAATGAATGCATAATCAATCATTTGAAAACATCATATTTCATGAAAATTTTGAACACCAATTACTGATTCACACTTACTGCATATATGGCTGTATAGCAGTGTATATAGCTGCAGCTATAAACACCGCTATACAGCATTGTTCTAAACACTTTTGTTCGACCGGAATCTGAGGTACGTGAGTCGGCTAGAAAGTTTGTGGGAGGGTTCACTTGATGTACTGTCAGATAACTGATGGGCTTGTTATTGATGCTGGTATAAGGAATTAGCTAATTACAGTTTCGTTATTATGATGATCTACAATGGGTTTTTATATGTATAATATTTTTCTATAATAATAATGCGCCCCGCGGTTTCAACTGCACAAGTCTCGATCTCGTGGGAATATCGGGATAAAAAATAACCTATGTCCTAACCTATGTAGATCATTCGTTCAGCCGTTTTTGCGAGCGTAACAAAATAACAAATAAACAAAGTTCGTGTTATCGCGAACTTAATGCGCTCTCTCTCGCACATCGCTCGACATTTCGCTGAGCAACAGAGAAAGCGCGAAGTAAAGTTCGCGATAACGCGACAATGTAGCCGAATGTAGCACAATGTAGATCCCACGAAGAGGTTAAGATCAACTTAAATCATTTTTTTAAATGTTGATAAAATTTAATGTGTTTCATAAGGGCACGGTAAAATTGAGAGCTATTTTTATTACAGACCTAATAGCTATTTAATAGTTTAAAAAGAGCTTATCTGCAATTTGATTTATGAGGTTAGAGCGAAATTGTAATACGAAAATTGGTAATTTTCTTGCTGTCTCCACTTTTTTTTTATATCTGTGAATACAGATCAAAATGTCTCAAAAGTTAAGGGCAGTCTCCTAAGACCGTTTTCCTATAGCTACAACGGTTAAGGTACCTTCCATTACAGACTGCCCCATCTCAAAAAAATTGTTATTAGCTATTATAAATTGCTCTCAATGCGACAGCTTTAAGCTCCCAATTTGACCAAATTTTCTTTATTTCTGACTGTTGTAACTCTGTTTTTGGAATTCCATTTACAATTCGAAAAACAAAAGTTGACCTAAACACAGTTTTATTTGTCAGATTCAGATTCAGATTCAGATTTATTTATTTGCCATCAATGTAGGTACAAGTTTAAGATGATACAATAGCTGAAGGTTACCGCTACATTCTACCTTACGGCATGCAAATTCATAGAAACTAATAGATTACATACAATATTATTATAAATTAACAACTAACATGTCATTCTAAGTAACACTAACAAACATAAAAAAGGAAATAATAATAAAATAATAATAATCATCAAATAGTCAATTGCACATAAATAAATCTTGTCAATAAAATGAATTTCATTACTTGGAATTATAATTAAGTGAAATATTATTTTACAAACATAATGTCATTTACAAATTTTATTGTCAAATTTCTTTATCATTTAAAAAGTCATTGATACAATAATAACATTTATCCAATAATAATGCAGTGAGCTTAGATTTAAATGTTCGAATAGGGTTTTCTTTGAAACTGTGCGGAATTTTATTGTATATGATAGGTCCCATCGACATAATATTTTTCCTTAGTAGTGCTGTTCTGTAATTGCCTGTATGTAATAGGTTTTTATATTGTAGTCTCCTTGGACCTGACCGCATTCTAATATCGGCTAGTGATGGAAATAAATCTAAATTAGTTTTAACAAAAATTGCGACCTCTAAAATGTACAGTGATGGGAAGGTCAGTACTTTCAGCGACTTAAACACAGGTACACAGCTGTCTGTAGTTTTCAGATTTAACATAGATCTTATGCAACGTTTTTGGGCTTTAAAAATCTGTTCCCTCTCACTGCAATTGCCCCAGAATATTACTCCGAATCTTAAAATTGGCGCCACTAGACCGTGGTAAGCTACTACGAGTATATTATTGCTTACTTTATGCGATAGATTATGCAGCACATAGGCTGACTTGCTAAGTTTACAACAAACGTCTTCAGCATGAGGTTTCCAAGTAAGATTGCTGTCAATTAAGATACCTAGGAATTTAGCAATATTTGTTGTTTCAACATATTGTCCATTATGACCAACGTTAACATTAAGAGGGCAAGTCCTTTGGTAAAAATGCATAATTTTTGTTTTTTTAAGATTGATGACTAAGTTATTTATGTCAAGCCAGTCAATAATGTTTTCCAATGCTGTATTGATATCATCTTCATAATCTTTAATGTCATTACATTTTACTATCACAGTACTATCATCCGCAAATAGCACCATAGGATGTTGGATTTGACGTGGCAAATCATTGATATAGAGCAGAAATAGAGTTGGCCCAAGAACGCTACCCTGTGGAACACCATATTTGACTACTCTACCGTCTGATGCATATTTAAGCTCACGTTTCGTTTCAAGAGATGTTCTAGATATTTCTGTTACCTGATATCGACCACTGAGGTAAGAGGTTATAAGGTCCAGGACATTACCCCTAATGCCATAGCGGTGTAGTTTATATAAAAGGACGTCATGGCTAACGTAATCGAACGCCTTAGTCATATCAGTTAATATGGCACATACCGGTACTTTCTTGTCAACATTATTCATAACAGGAAATAGAAGATTAAAGATTGCCATATTAATATTTTTGTTTTTTCTAAATCCCATTTGTTCTTTGCACAATATATTATATTTAGTCAAATAATTGTCAAGTGCTTCATAAATAATCTTTTCAAGTATCTTGGAGAATATAGGGATCAATGCTACTGGTCTATAGTTGGACATATCTTCTTTGCTATTTTTTTTATGTATTGGTTTAATTACAACTGTTTTCAGGCTATTAGGGAAAATACCAGAAGTAATACAAGTGTTCACTATGTGACTTAAAGGCGCAGCTACAATATTACTGACAAACTTCACCACCTTGGTAGTTATACCGTCATAACCATGACTTTGTGTATTTTTCAGGCTTTTGATCACCCTTACTAAGTCGTTTGAGACAGTTGGGGCCATAAACATTGAATTCGAGTTGTAATTCAGGTCAATAGTTCTAACGTTTGTTTTGTTACTTACACTTTGTACTTGGTCAATAAAAAAGTCGTTAAATGATGTTGCTATCTCTTTAGGATCGTCAATTGTCCTATTTTGGTTAGTAATCTTTGATACAGGTTCTTTTATATAGTTATTATTGTTAATTATTTGCCATGAAGCCTTTGATTTATTATGAGCAGTATTTATAAAGTTGTTATTTTGTGCCCTTTGAGTGAGTCTGATGACTTTTTTAAACCTTTGTGAGTATGACTTAAATTTATTTTTATTTTCGCTTGATGGATTCAACCTGCATTTCCATAATAGGCTTCTTTGCTTCTTGCTACAAAGTTTAATGCCCTTAGAAACCCATTTATTTTTGTGTTCTGCTTGAATTCTAATCCACTTAATTGGAAAACACAGATCATAAAGGAGTTTAAAGATTTCTATAAATTTGTTATATGCGTCATTAGGGTTACTCTCACCGTATACATTTGAAAACGACAAACTCTGCAATTTTTTTTTAAACTTAACCAAATTGTCTTTAGAATAATCCCTTTTTTGAGTGCGCCAATACTTTAATTTGCAAATTCTATTAACTCGAATTTTGAGGATTTGAGCTGAGTGATCCGATATCGCAAAATCAATAATATCACTAGTGCATTTTAGGTTCGCATCAACAGCAAAATTATCTAGACAAGTAAGACTGCTTGGTCTTGTGGCCTGCCTTATTTTCAATTTAAGGTTGTAATTTAGGAGCAAATATTCAAAGTCCAAAGTGCATCTGTTACGTTTTAAAATGTCTATGTTGAAGTCTCCGCATAATACCACCTTTACATTAGTCTTATTGCACAACTTTTTTAATAAGGTATCTAAAGTTTCGAAAAAACGATTAATGTTAGACATGTAGGGAGGCCTATAAATACACACTACTATTAATTTATGTTTTGGCAGTTCTATCGCACAACATTCAAAAACACCGGTGATAGAAAAGCTCATTAAATCGCTTAATTCCTTGCATTCGAGATAAGTCTTTACCAAAATACATGAACCTCCTCGTCTTTGCTCCCTTCTAGAGTAGCATGACGCCAGTTTAAAGTTAGATATTTTAATCAGTGTTTCTTGGCCAGAAATTACAAAATGTTCTGTTAAGCATATTATTTCTATGTTGATTTGATTTTGCAATAATTCCTGAATATGTACTGTTAGTTGATCAGATTTATTTAGAAGGCCAGCAATGTTTTGGTGCATGATGTGCATGTAGTTATCAAAGAAAAAGCTCCAAGTTGTTTGCTAGCTTGCTTACTTGATCCTTTTCCATACGTTCATTTATGCAAGAAGTGGAATTTACTTTACACTCTTCAATATATTTTTCAGAATTTGCTGCTATGAACCTAATCATATTTTGTATGTCATTAAATATTGATTGAAGTCCAAATTTATTTATCCTTCCGGAACGTCTATCAAACATTGTGTCGTCGTAACTTAAATTTCTATTGCTGTCCAAGAAATATGCGTGTTCGTGAGTGAGTATGTCAAGGTATAGTAAGTTGTTGAAAGTTTCCACTCTTGAATTGTAAAGGTAGTTATTATTAAAAAACTTGTACGTTGGGGTGCAGATAATAACGTTTGTGTTCGTTATGTCTTGTAACACTTGTCTAATTTGGACGACACAGTCTAAGTATCTGTTAGTAAGTGTGAAGTCCTCTACTCCCAGCAATATAATACAGTAATCGTTTAATGTGTAGTTTGAGAGTTTCTGTTTTATTCCGTTTAGTTGAGCTTGCATGTTACCGTGTGGTGTGATGTAATGGCAAATATCGGACTCAGCTAAAGCGTTTTTTGCTATGTATAGAATGTTATTCTTATTATCAGTACTTAAAATGCAAATTTTATTGCCTTCCACATTATAGTTTTCTTGTAGCTTGGTCTTATTTTGAGTTGTTGGCTTTCCATTTGTTTCTATCATATTTTTGGTTTCCCGCTTTTCTGTTTGAGTCTGTTTATTATGTTTTTTACTATTGCTTAAGTTCTTACTTGGTGTTGATGTTGACTTAAGTTTAACTGGAGTACTGGCAACTTTCTTGTAAATATCATTTTTTTTCATAAGACTATCGTTCTCGCTCTTCAAGTTACTGTTTTCTAAAGACAGGACTTCAATTTCAGAATGAGCACTTTGCAATTCTAATGTCAGATTCATAATTTGCTCGCGCAATTTTTTTACCATTCCATCATCTTCGTCATCTGACAGTTCCGGAGCACTATTGACCGTTTCATTCGGTGTTTGTGTGGTATCGCTGACGTTCAAAATTGAGTCTGATTTCGTCCGAGTTCGGCGAAAAGTAATGTTTTCCAAAAAATTCATGTCGGCCGCAAAGTTTCAATTTTCTACCAATTTAGAATAATTATATTAGTATGGTAACACTACGGTTTAATTTTTCCAGCAGCAACCCTGTTACTAATGTCACCCAGTATCAGTGAAACGTAAGCTACTCGATACTAGATGGCGCCTTTTGCAGTTTTAGGATTTTTATACAGTGGCAACTCGTAACCTAAATGTCACTTTTAGTTTAACTATTCACCACTTCGGGCGCTAGTTGTCTTTATTTATCAATTTTCAAATAAACACTTTTTCTTAACGACGACAATGAACTGTTTTTAGTCTGTTTTGACTAGTAAATAACTATTTTAACACCACAGACATTCGGGGAGGTTTTTTAAGTTAAAACTGTTTGTTTATTGTCCACATACGGCACGTATTGTTTATTTTTTGAGTTTTTTTTAGAAACCAGTCACTATTTTTTTACACATTATACTTGTTGTTTTTACGTAGTGTCTGTAGCCACAAACAATGTCACAGGAATGGCTCACTATTTACTCTACATTCAATTACTATAAACACTGTTTTATCACTTATTTAATTATTTTTAGGATTTAAGTACGCAGGAGATGTTTACTAAGTCGTATGTTTACGTATCGATCGAGATGTTTGTCTGACCTTCGATACAGAGAAAGTCAACTATAACTTCCAACCAAGCTAAGGCTTATCGCAGTTCGATACTGGCTAAAGGTTCTTAGAAGGTTAGCAAAAAACTTCGCACTCAGTAGCACTTTATAATCAAAGTTATTGAAAGTCTTCACGAATACGTACCTCTTCTCTTCTTACTAGCCTTTTCCCAACGATGTTGGGGTCGTCTTCCAGTCTGACCAGATGCAGCTGAACACCATATACATGGAGCGACTCCCTACCTGACCTCCTCAACCCAGTTACTGGGTAACACGACACCTCTTTGTGGGACTGGAATATACGTACCTATAACAATGAAATAAATACTTATTTTACGTCACTGCCTGAATCTTTCTCTTAAGGCTCTTTCTAACATGAACCTTCGACCCAATTTGGTCCAATTTATAACTGACTCTCACGGGAATGTACTACTGGGATAAAAACTATCATAATTATATCCCAAACCTGGAGTAATATAGTTTATCTGCGTGCCGTATTTTATCAAAATCCGTTCAGCTAGTCTGGCGTGAAAAGGTAACAGACAGCCAAAATTACTTTTTCATTTGTAATATTAAGTATGGGTTTGTTAAAATCTGGGACTTTTTATGTTCTCTTCCAATTGGCAAATTAAATCAATCGCCAAAAATGTTCCAAAATCGTCCCGCCACAACTGTACACCGTCAACCGGGCAACACAACCCCAATTTAAATTCGCCAGCAACACAACTGTTTTGTTCTAAACAGTTCGGTTTATCCGGAACCGGTTATCTGGGTACGTGAGTCAGCTACAAAGTTACCGGATTAAAGTTCAGTTACGGGGTAGTTATGGAGCCGTTACCGTATTTAGCCTAGTTAATAACAGGAAATCAAAGGTTATGGAGAACTTCAAGGTGTCCAGGTAACTCTAGTTCTTTAGAGTTTCCATACAGAACATTGATACAGGAAAAACAAGGATGTGTAACAGGAACATACCTTGCTTAGTAGTTTATTTTTTAATCCACTTGTAATACATTTTTAACTCTAAACTTCACTTTCCAGCTAAAGTACTAGAAAGTGGTAAAGGGTGGGCGTTTGGGGGACTGTCTTATGTAATTTTGACGTTCAATTGTGCTGATTCTCAGCCTAGTTTGAATAAATGACATTTGATTTTGATTTGATTTAAATTCGGCAATATAACTAATGGCATCTAGCTTTAGTAAAATTTTACTTGCGATTGTTATTTCAAATTCTTAATAAACGTCCTTTAAACGGGCTTTCCAATCTCCGTTTATTTACCTGCCTGAAAATTGCGTCTCAACTAATCCTGAAAACGTATTTGACGTATTACGGTCCTTTCACTACGTTAAATTTCATTTCTAATATTAAGTAGCAACTTATAAATTGTCTTGTCTTGGGTACGTTGTAAGTAATAGTCTGATTAAAAAGTAAGGAATAATTTTCAAAATTAGCATTATCGTAATCTTGTGTTGCGTTTTTGCAAAAGTGAGTAGGTAGGTACATTATGTCTGTGTTAGTTTGGCCGTACCAACCGAACACAGACATACGTACTCACTTATACACTTAAAATAAAATTCCCACGGCAAGTTTGCTCTAAAAAGTTAAACTTAAAACAAAACGGTCCGCATGCTGCGAAAATGCAGCAATTATAAAGTATTTTTTACTACCGTACGTTCAAACTGACCTGATGTAAGCTAGAATAAAATTATACTCCAGCAAAGTCTTGTTTTGTCCCATGTTAAGCTGTGAACTGGTTATCTCTTGTATTAAGTTAGTCGGCTACCAAGCCCCTGGATTAGAGATACTGTGAGCTAATGAGGTTGCTAGCATAATTACTTATTATGTCTTGGTTTAGCCTGAGATTTCTTTTGTTTTCTTTTCTTTAGTATCTTACAAGATTGTGGAGGCTTGGTGTAAATTACTTTGTTGTTTCATGGTCTGTTAAATATAAAGTGAGTAGTAGCTTCGTTCACTATTTACCTCGATAAAAACTTACATATTTTTTTATTTACATTTTCTTTTTTGCTCGTGCCTTTTTCTTTTTGAAATCTCGTATTAGAATATATTGCGGTTTTTTATTAACTCCTAAGAAGTTGTACGATATTGTTCATTATCATTTAGTCAGAAGATATCCAGGTACAGCTAGATAAAAGCCTATTCCATACATTTTCTTAAAGATCTGTTCTGGTCCGCTAGCATCCAATGGCAGTTAGGAAATGGTACCAAATATTATAATATTGCTGCACATAGCTGCACCTAGTACCATCTCATTGCATTGATTAACCAAAGCTGGTATATATTGATATTTGTGTACTAATTTTAATTAAACACTATTAATAATTCCATCCTAATTCTATTTTATTTAATTTTGTATAGTTCTATTTTATTTGTTTAATCCTATTAAATTTTGTATAATTTTATATTTTTTTTTATAATTACGGGTAAATCTAGTTTTGTATTGTTTTAATTTAATTTCATGACTGTCTCTTATTAGCCTATAACTTGTATGTTTGGTGTCTTACTACTGTTAGTGCAAGTTTGTGATTAATAAATAAATAAAAAAGTAAAAATATTTGTTTGTAGTAAAATGCATTTAATTCCCAATCAGATAGACAAATACACATCCGAACAAGAAAAAGAACACACGAATTCTATAAAAATTAAAACCACAAAGTAAGCAAGAATTTGTGTTACACGAGGGGTTTACATTATTAATATAACATAAGATAACTTTAATTTGTGTTATGTGTACTGAATATAACATGAGCTTTCCGTAATGGTGGCGCATTGCGGTACTTTTTATGCCTCAGTGCTAATAAGCAGGTGGGATGTTCGCCTCGAATAATTGAGGGTCAGACTCAGCATACGTAGTTCTAAATTAGTTTCTGAAGGAAGATTAAGGCGTGGTGAATGTTGGTGACAGTGTAATGTTGATGTAGGTTAGATTGGTCTATGATAGTATCATTTACGAAGTCGTATTATTGTTAAAATGTCTTGCAGGCTTGACGTCAGGAGACAAGATAATATTTAATTAACATTAGAAAATATTTGTATCTACTCGTATATTTTTAGTAATATACATAGCAATCTAAGGGTATAAAAATTTATATGAGATCAACGTTGAACATCAAAGGATGCCCATGTGAACGAATGAACGGCCTTCCACTTTATTATTTTCGATTTATTGGTAACTTTTTTGTAAGAGGCTTATTAACTACATAGCATACTTTTATATGCGAACGAACACTATTAGAAAAACTTAAAAGAAAACAACCCCCTTAAAAAAAAACACTACAAATTGAAAAATAACTTTAATTTCGGAAGTCTGTGTCTTTGGTTTTGTATTTTCGTTTTTTGCCACCGACTTCCGAAATTAAAGTTATTTATACCATTCCCCCTCTAAAAAGCTTATTTTATTCACTGTTTTCAGTGAATAAAAAGCCCTTTTAATCACTGTTTTGGTGTTTGAATTTAGAACACATCTATATATGCGACCTCCATCTCAATGCTATACAACCTCCTTGCGAAAACATACTCGATACACAGGAAATAAATATTGCTTCACAAGTTGATTATTATTAGTAATAATAAGAAAATTACTTTTAATTTTAGTAATTGTTCCAATGTTAATGTGCATTTAATTAATTCAACCTTCCTTTTTTCTTAATTAAATGTCTATTTTCGCTTAAATCTTTCTTTTTCTCGTAGTCATGGTATAAAGTATAGTATGCAACTCTTGAATAAAACGGATTTATATCGAGGGCCATGAATTACTCGCGTCGCTCAGGATTATAACACTTGAATCACTCGCTACGCTCGTGATTCAATCGTCATGAATCACTCCCTGCGGTCGTGATTCAGTCGTTAGAATCCTTCACTTGGTCGTGATTCATCTATGGCCCTCGCTTTAAATCCGTCTTTTATTCACTAATTGCATAATATACTATTATACCATTCCCCCTCTAAAAAGCTTATTTTATTCACTGAAAACAGTGAATAAAAAGCTCTTTTAATCACTGTTTTGGTGTTTGAATTTAGAACACATCTATATATGCGACCTCCATCTCAATGCTATACAACCTCCTTGCGAAAACATACTCTATACACAGGAAATAAATATCGTTTCACAAGTTGATTGTTATTAGTAATAATAAGAAAATTACTTTTGATTTTAGTAATTGTTCCAATTTTAATGTGCATTTTAATGAAAGCCCCTTGCAGAGTAGCGCGACGCGACAGCGCGACGACACCGGTCATTGTTATACCGTGAAGTTTTCTTTGAAATTGTTTTGTTAGAATCGCGTCGCGCTGTCGCGTCGCACCAGTCTGCACGAAGCTTAATTCAACCTTCCTTTTTTCTTCAATAAATGTCTATTTTCGCTTAAATCTTTCTTTTTCTCGTAGTCATGGTATAAAGTATAGTATGCAACTCTTGAATAAAACGTATTTATATCGAGGGCCATGAATTACTCGCGTCGCTCAGGATTCTAAAACTTGAATCACTCGCTACGCTCGTGATTCAATCGTCATGAATCACTCCCTACGGTCGTGATTCAGTCGTTAGAATCCTTCACTTGCTCGTGATTCATCTATGGCCCTCGCTTTAAATCCGTCTTTTATTCACTAATTGCATAATATACTATTTTCACTTTGTAGTGTTTTTTTAGGAAGTCGGTTGTTTTTTTTTTGAAAAAGTTTTTATTTTTCACTTTTTTGTTGTGGTACCTACCCCACAAATTCGAATACAACTACCTGCTATGTAAATAACAGTGACAGGAAGTTATCATCATATCATCCACATATACTACTAAGTGAGAAAAATACGTATTATTGAAGCTTACTCAAAAACTATCCAAGCAAAGTTAATAAAATTTATATTGGACTAATTTGAGAGCATACCGTTTCATACAAAAAAAAATATTTTCAAAATCGGTCCACTATTGACGGAGAAATCGGTAGACACACATAAAAAAAAAAAATACATACGCGTCGAACATATAACCTCCTCCTTTTTGGAAGTCGGTTAAAAATGGGTGGAAATTACTTTTTTTTTCTTCTTTATGAATTATGGTAACTCAGCAAGATTTGCTATCGAAAATACAGGATGTATATCTTATACTAATTAAATATAGCCTCTATTCGAATCATCTAGCCTAGAAAATATAAATGTTCATATAGTCTCATCTTGATTAAAAGAAGGTCGCGATCCTTACCAAATTATCATTGGAACGGGAAATCAGTTAAGGCCTAAAACGCTTTTCCTGATAAAAACCTCTTAGCTTTGGAGAATTTCACGATTATATCAAGGTTGGGCTCGATCAAGATAATATCCTTTTTTAATCCTTTAGGATTTGAGTCAAATAAAATTGTAGGTGGGCAGAGATTTTGTTATGTATCACTAGTAGGTACCTACTGTGTAGCAATTAGTGTATCCAGGACACTCACTCAATCACTCAATCTTTACTGCAATTTCTTTTCACTGGTTTCCAGTTTCCTCTATGTGACTTTATAGTTTTTTCTCTAGGTGAAAATTGCTTCCCATGTGGAAAATGGGTAAGGGTTATACAGAAAAAAAACAAAATCATACAGGGACATAGGCTTCTGCCAGGTTGCACCACAACACCTTGTCCTCCACCTTTCGCATCCAGTCTGTCCCAGCCACTTTTTTAAGTTACGCGGTTTCAACTCCAGGACTTGTCTGCTCCACCGGCCATCGGTCAGCACACTACAACTTTAGCTGGCTTAGTCGGCAAGCTATGGCTGTAGTTCCGGTTCTTTTCCGGATAATTAATAATCAGGTAAGCCATGATAAAATATAATAAATCATTTTATAAACTGGTTAAAAAGTAGTCTTATGGCGTCCCACGATTACAAAAAAATAACTTGATATTCCTTGAATTGAAATAAACACGCGATACTTAATCCCCATTCTTGGAAAAACTGCGTTCGTATTATAATTTTCGACAGCCAAATTTTGACGAGTACGCGTACGTGATAATTAACGTAATAAATACGTTCAAGTACTTCAAATTAATTAGGTACCTTTTGAAGCCAAAATAATTATTTTTGACATTAAAATTATAATATTATGTTCGTAGAAATATACATTTGATATTTAATTATATATGGTAAGAACAATGTATGAGGAAAAAAGCTAAAGGGAAGATATTTTCATTATAATTATTATGTGAAATTTTTGAGTACCTATTTTAAACATCTATCTTAAAGCGTATTTTGAAGGTACGAACGAGTATATCGGAAAAATACCGACGATCTCGCATGACGGGGGAATGAGAAAATATATAAAGTATTCAATGTTTTTAAATCACTCTTAAATTTTGTTCCTTGTGCGTTATTATATAACCAAATTTTTGGAATTAATAATATTCTCTCGTTACTTTATTGCAGTGATTTTTTTTTAGACATAATAGGAAATTTAAATTGTTATTGACTTAACAAAAATTAAAGATATCTGTGGAGAAGTGAAAATTGTGGACGATAATATTATATAATAAATAGTCCTCGAAATCATAATTATACTCGTATTAAAATTGATTGTCAACCGTTTTAACAACACCTATGTAGCCATAATATTGTCTCACCTTGCTGGGGCATTTTCTTTTCCTCTCAATTTCTCTATCTCAAAAAATCCTGAACCAATAAATCCTCATTTTCACTATACATACATCATCAAACCGGCTGTGACCCCCTAACGAAGATTGTTCCCATCAATCTTTGAATCAACATGTATCCCTATTATAAGCCAATCCGCATCGCGAATCAAATTGCAATATTGTCGGATGCTGAATTAATTGCCTCAAAGGCATACGTCGTGTCTTCACATCTGTGATACGTTTCATGTGACGTTTGACAGAATGATAGAAACACGATATCTTGACTAATAAGTCCATCGAGAGGGCAAGATTTAATTGTATCAGTCAAACTATTGACGTGTCAATGCATCCCCTTTTATTTGGAAACAAAAAAGTTAAGCAATGCGCATTCACTCATACTCAATAGCGTCATCAGCCTACTGACTGGCAGCATTGCCATTCAACGTGGCAATGCTGCCAGTCTTCTGGGAACGTTTGTGGATGACACTCGACGCCTGAGTGTCCCTTTGTTTTTGTATATAGTTAGATAGTCATTTAATTTAGTACCTAGTTTAAATAGTAAGATAAAATAATGATATAATTATAAGTATTTTAATGTTAATTTTAGAACTAAATCTAACACAAGCCATAATTTAGAACAAAGGTAGAATAACGTTACCTTTTTTTTTTTTTTTTTGAGGATGGGAAATTATCAAATAACTTCTCCCGCTCTGGGTGGAGCGGGAGGGCGTGTCAGACTTTTACTGACTAAAACCCACCCGTGTTCCTTCCGTTGCCTGTGTGCCGAGGTCGCGATATCCCTTTCAGACAAGAATAACGTTACCTACGTTTACGTTGGTTTTAATTTGACCTAGTTTGCCCAACCCATTAAAACATACGTCACACATATTTTGTACATTATGTGTAACAAATTAGTAGTCCATTTGGTTGGAACCAACCTTTGAGAGCAAAAGCATGTTTTCAAGGTTTCAAGGGATGCCTACAAAAACATTACGGGCCCTTCAAGTCTTTAGCGCCCCACTAATTACCAGCAAGCCTAAAATAATACCGTCTTTAAGCCTACTCTGTGGAATTAAAATTCCTTGTATTTTGTTAGGAGAGATTTTATTGGTGGGTAGTACAAGATTTTAAAGCGTTGTGAGAATTACTATGCATCGCGATTGTTCCTTGTCAAGTCTGGCTTATTCGCGTCAGGGGAGAAATTATAGAGAAAAATTGTGATAAATTAGTTTGCTAACAAATTCTGTTCTTTGACGTTTCTTTTTGTGATCAATAATTGTATTTCTAAGTTTTTTAGCTTCGACATTAAATTAATCACAGACAGAATAGAGACATTTTGTTTTAAAATAATTGACCTTTCTATATTTTTAGGTGACATTCAGCCAGCTCACCCTTGTCGGTGAAATAACGACACGTTTGAATAAAGAATCTGTCAGTGTCAACTGTCAACTACTCCAGTGACTAGTACCGGACGTTCAACAATGAAGGTAGTCTACAAACTCTACAATTCACCTCAAAGTAAAGCGTGCTCAATGCACAAGTACCATCAGTTACCTTTTACCCATTAATCAATCTTTTGTTAAACTAGTGCAATTGCAGCTTCACGATCTAAAATTCTAAAGTTACAATATGCATGGGAACTCCACTTATTGTTAAGGTACGTATTATCATGGAACAGTTATCCTTTTGGAAAAGTTAAGTCTTTGTGTAACATTAAATTTGATGTTGTACCCGTTTTAGGCGTAAATTTGAAAACTTTCCAAATGCTTTTTTTACGCCTTAAACTAAATATTCGGTGTTACAATATTAATTATTGCATATCATAATCAATATTCTAGTAACTTAGTTAGCCACATTTCTTATTGCCATACAGTATTATTTCCAAATTAATCAAAACAGGTAAATATTTGACAGCTATTTACGACGTTGCCAACTTTCAGAATAAACGCTCTTAATAGAGTGTCCGAAACCTCATCTATACTAATTATATCTATATCTATAATAATAATGATGCTGAAGAATTCGTTTTTTATTTGTTTATTTGAACGCGCTAATATCTGAAACTAACCATTCGGATTATATAATATTTTTGCATTTGATAACCTAATTCTTGAGGAAGGCTATTGGCTACTTAAAATCACGCTAGGACCATTAGCAGCAGAGAAAAATAGTTGGAAAATCTAAAAGAGCACGCCTCATAACGCTCATTCAAAAATTTTACCCATCAATATGGGTACAATGTCTCACCTCACAAACTTTACGTACCTACTGTCAAAGGCTATTTAAGTTTGCTTTGTTAGTTGCTAGGCAACGGAAGAGGATCGGAGCTGGAAATATATATAGATATATAGATTAATTAATTAATTATTAATTATTTAACACTTTAAGCACACAAATGTACAGAGGCGGACTTAATGCCATAGGCTTTTTCTACCAGTCAACCTTTGGGTGATGCAGAGATAAACAGATAGATATAGATATATAGATATTGTATTAGTTAGTTTTTTATTAATTATAATGAGTATATAAGAAAGGGATGGGGGGGGAACAATCATAGGGCATCAAAAAATTCGTCCGCATCGCTGTCAACAGGAAAAGTGCCCAAAAGGCTGGCAGCATACATATTGTACATATTCACAATTTAAATGTAATTGTTTAATTTAATTTTATACCTTAATTAGTTAAATAAATAAATATGAAAACATCCCATAAGGTACATTATAATTAAAATACTTTGAATAAAAGAGCCATTTTCAATAGGGTTCCTCCTATGGCTGAACCAAATTTATTTAAAAAATATGACTCATTTAATTGATTTTTTCGCAAGCTACAATGTTTTGAGGGGTGGTTTTTTTCGTTTCAAATTGTTGAAAAGTACAGAATTAATCTATACAATGGTAGTTCTGTGTACTAGCAGGAGTGTTACAATAAAAACAGTTGCAGAAAGGAGGTAAAACAAATGTTTCAAAGTCGCTAGAAGAAGACAAAGCTAGTTTTACGAATAACCACGCATTGTAAAATATATTTTCAACTATATTTCTTTATGTGTGCAAGAAAATACTGTTTCTCATTTACATTTCCCAGAACTTAAGAAAATATGAAGTCGCATAATATTAGCACTCATCTAGGTGTTCACTGTACGAAATAATTCGGAAAAATATTCACAGTCGCAGCTCCTGAAAATCTTGAAGCTCCAAAAAATTATCATAAATGATATACTCGACTCAATTCCCTTGGAAACTAGCACCCTTCGTGTCTTATTCATGAGTTTTGACAAAAACGGGTTATAGAGATACAAAACTGGTACTTTCTCATTCACAATTCTTTTGTCGCCTTATTTTAATTCAGAATTTTAAGCAGCATTTTATACAGTTGGAATGGGTTCGTCAGTTATAAGTTTCAATCTAGGACTTTTGCTTTGTTTGGTTATATCAAATGTAAGTTAACGGAGGATATTAAGTTCTTTGTCCTGGTTTGAGAGAGCATTTTGGTCTTACTTTATAGAGTGTTAAATGTTTGGGAAATTCTTTATTTTTTGGGGACCATTGACTTCGGTTATGAATCCCATTGGGTGCAGAAGAAAAGGGTTAAATACTTTTTGGAGTAAAAGTTGAAAATAAGAACTACGAGACAGTCATTTTGTAAGAGTTATAAAGTAGGGAGTGATATTTATATAGCGAAAGACACTGTCCTACACCTCCACGACCTATCCTATACCTACTTTGTCTTTCAAAGATTCAGTTTAATTAATTGACATTTTTTAAGACCTACTGCATCGCCATAGAAATGCACACTAGTGCTGTAAAATCCAGGCTACTCATTGGAGATTGTAATGAGTTTGTTACTGGTTACTTTTTAGTAGTAGACTAAGTGCCAATTTCACCAATAAAACTGAACGGAATCAGCACATCTAAACTACGTTCAAGAGCTGTCAGTATTAATATTCGACACTGACAGGACAGCCCTTGAACGCGGTTTAGTTGTGCTGATCGCGTTCAGTTTCATTGGCGAAAGCCGATCTCTCACTAAAAACAAAACAAGGTTAAAAAAATATTCAAGCTCACTTGCCTTAAAACAACAGAGCCCGATATAAGAAACCCATTATTTTATCTCGAGAGAACGGTGCACTTATTCATCTTTAGTATCGATTTAGCTGCCATGCACCCGGGTTCAAATACGTATATAAGGCGTGTTCTAGACAAGTTATTTTATAGTTCGTTTGGAAACCAAATAGGTTTAAGGTAGCAGAAGATTCAGTTTATGCAGTGGAGGAAGGTGGTTAATGACATATTATGAAACAAAGTCTCGCCGCCGCGTCTCTGTAGAGCGCGATAAACAAAAAAACAATCGAAAGAATTTTCATGCGGTTTCCGTCAATGGACGGAGTGATTCATGAGGAAGGTGTATAATTTTTCAAGATTTTGAAATAAAAAGAAAAGAAAGAAAATACATTTATTTGCGGTACACATGACGCAAAGAAAGAACAAAACACGAAAATAAACAATTTGGGGGAAAATATGCGTCACATCCACGCAAAACGGCCATCGCTCAGCATAATGCTGCGACCCTATGCGAGACAGAGCCCCAGCGCTGGTTTTCAGCGACGGCGACAGCAACACCGGCTGGTGTTGACGTGATGACGTCAACCAGTGCAGCATATAGTGAAATAACAAAATAAGACAAAAATAAAATAAATAAATACAATACTTAGTACTAAATGTTTATATAAAATATAATATTTAAAATGGTAACATTTCGTACTGCCGGCGACTCACGCGCATTTTGTGTTAATTGGCTGAAATATGACGATGATTGTTAAAGATGTCGGAACAAATCATGCCGACTGGGAGTTTTACTGGCATGTAGTAAATAAACCTGCCCTGCTGGTAACTGGATTAACAAATTCAAATAGACTTTATTTCTGATACTGAACATGCAATTACATTTCCATCATATAAAAACAAATTGTGATTTACTTACATTATTACAAGTTTTACCCGATTTAATTTCACATTATTCATTCACATTTCATGCACTTCTTGATTATATTATTATCTAAATTAAAATAAACATTAATATACATTATTTGGTTTAATTAATTATTATTAATCTCAGACTTAATTAAATTGAAAAAAAAAACTGGATTAACATATAGGGTACTTTAAATCCTGATAGTACCTTCCCGTGGGATATTTGACGACATCCACGCGGGTGAACGCGGGCGCAAGCTAGTAATGTATAAAATTAATTGCTTTCACATTCCAAAACTAGCTAATCTCCGAAAACGTAATGATTATCGATATCTAAACATGAAATAATAAAAAAGAAATGACATAATGACACAAAAAAAAAAATATTGGTTCGTAAATGGGTAACCATCTTTGCATACCGAGACTCGTCCGTGTCTCGGAAAGCACGTTAAGCAGTTGGTCCCGGCTGTCATTCATGGATTTTTGACAGTCATTACGGGTCGTCAGAAGCCTGAAAGTCTGACAACCAGTCTTACGAACGGGTATCGTATTACCCAGTTACTGGGCTATGGAAGTCAGATTGGCAGTCCCTCAATGTAAAATACTGGTATTCAGCTACATTCGGTTAGACTGGAAGCCGACCCCAACATAGTTGAGAAAAGGCCTTTATTTTATCCTATTTAGATATCGATATCACGTCTGTGCCGTTTCCCTAGCTAATTTTATTTGACCCTGTAGAAGATACTCAAACGAAACTGTGAACCCTCTGTCTTTATTTTCTCTTGTCGTAAGGCTGATAGCAAACGAAGCATTGGTTATACTCCAGCACTACTTATTCAGCACGATTGAGCAGGAATAGTGTATAGAGTGCCTGTTCCTACTTATGTCGGTGTCGTAAGGAGAAACTTGAGTAAGTTCTAAGTGCCTTATCATTATTCATAGGATCTAGTAAACCCTTTGACATATGAGACGTATTTCTACGAGTTTACTCTTAAAACGTACAAGAAATACATAAACCGATACAATATGTTTTGGCACAAGTTATCTGTCTGATCTGTACCAAAATCGCACAATGACTTCTTGTTGGTACTGTTATAAAAATGTTCTATCTTTACAACGCTACTTACCTCCTCAATAAATTTAAATCATTTATTAAACAGAAACTATGTCCAAAAGGTTTCTATAAAGTTAAAAATTACTTAGACGACAAAAAGGCTTGGGACTAATTAAGCTACTCCAATGTACCCCCCCAAGCAACAAACAAGTGTTTTTAGAATCAAAGACTACATGATACTATATGAGCTCATATAATTGTTTGGATTATTTTATTTGACTGTAAGTCAATTTATTTTAAATTTTGTTTTCATTTATTGTTGAGATAATCTACTCATTAAAATGTTTTTATTTTATGAGTTGATTGCAATTTGTGCTAATGTAAATTATGTTTGCATTAAAGCATTATATAGAATCAAGTTTTCCAACTGAACAGACAGCTGTGCTGCTGGGGAGTTTGTTGCGCCACTTCTTCTTCCCAGCTTAAGCACTAGGAAGTGGTGAAGAGTGGGCGTTTTTGGGGGACTGTCTTATGTAATTTTGACGTTCGAAAAGTGCTGATTCTCAGCCTAGTTTGAATAAATGACTTTTGAATTTTGTTTTTTTTTTTAATTTTTCTTTGTACGGACGCCTGCACTAATAATGGTTACCTAACTTTACTAAAAGTGCGTCCAGATAGTGCAAGGTAAGCTTCGGATGGTAAGCCACGCAAGTGACGCAAGCCTCAGGCTGATGCACCTGACATAATAAAAATGCATTTGCGGCACATGTCCCCAGCTGTATGGACGTATCTTAATACATTTACGAGTATTTTGCCGGCGTAAGAGGTCCCCAATCAATGCACGCCTATTCCTTTTCCCAACACAGCACAGCACCCACACTGAACAAAAGCAAAGCGTCAATAAGCCTGTTGTGTACCTGAACTATTCCGCTTGAACCTCTAACGCCTAAGGCCCTGAATACGAAGTGTTGCCCCCTTAGTGACAGACGGCATTCACAATGCGGACGATCAATTGAGAGGTAAGCGCGCGTCACCGAATACGCGTCAAAGGAACTAAGGTACCTTTGGCTGTTGCTTCACACCTTTGATTTGAATACGGTGTCGGCAGTGTGTAGTTTACTGTGTTAAGTCGCTTGTGAAGGGTTTTCGACTGAGATTCTGAAAGAAATATCCAGTGGAGTAAAAGTGATTCCGATATTCTATTTACAGAATAAACAATTTCATTTCATTTTCTGTATTCTGTAATTACGAATCGAGACTATAATGAACAAAAATATATTACTTATGCGTTCATTCGACGACTTATAAAACCAACATACCGTGCCTGCAAAGAGTACAAAATGGTATGCTGAGATCAATAACAAATGCACCTAGGTTCGCTAGGAACGATGAAATCCACGATCTACAAACGCCATCAGTAATTCCAAAATCGAGCGATACAAAAAACAACACAAGGCACGCCTAACCATGCATCCAAACCCAATAGTTACGGAACTGTTAAACCCGACGGCGGTGGTAAAAAGGCTGAAGAGGAACCACCTTCTATAAGTGGGAGGCGCAGCATTGGCTGCTCCACCACAAAGCCATTTGACATGGAACGAATTCGCTTATGATCTGACGACCTATGGCAAATAGAAATAAAAGGGGGAAAAAAGGGTGACATAATGGACGACAAAGATCGTCGAGCCTTATGTAGGTACGCGTATTTGCTGGAACGTTTATCGCCCACTTAAAAGATAAAAATAATTAAAATAGAAAGCTTCTCGCACTTCACTTGCAGAATACTATGCAAACCAAACAAATAAAATACGAAAAAAATTGTTAGTAAATATTTCCCACTAAAGAACACTTTCTTCAGGAAATGGGAAGCTCCAGGAAATTGCATTTAGCCTCCAACTATTCTAGCCTCTAAGATAAAATGAGTTTTTATTGCTTGTTTTTCTAATACAGATTGGAATCTCTTTTCTTTTATGTTTTGATTCCGGTACCTATTACTTCATCTGAAGTAATTTGTATGTTGTAAATGTGTAAGTGTTTTTCTTGGTGTTAACGTAGTTTGGCGCAACATGCATAAGTAAATGTGCATCTGGACTGAGGGCCCCTCTTTAATTCCTTTCGAAATAAAATGATACTTATAGGGAAATAAGTTAAAATAAAAATAGTAAAAACTTGAAGCAAAGGTTAAAAGAATCACAAAATTACATACAAAATTAAAAATAAATAAATTCATAGGTCTGGCGTCATATTTTCCATTTATTTAGTTCTAAGTGCACATTATGAAATGCAATGAAGATATTGTATTACATAATTAACACAAACATCATTTTCAAGAGTATGTACCTAGCCACTGTTGACCATACATAATATTACGACTGCTTTGCCAAACCCATTTAGAACTGTCGATCGATCCTGTAAAAATATCAATGTGAAATTTAGGTGAAGTGAGCTGTCACAGTCACAAATGGACCGGCAGGATGCTAGGGATTAACACTATTGACAGCTCAGTTCACGCTCACTTCACCTAAGTTTCACGGTGATATTTTTACAGAATCGATCAGCTGTTTATTTATTTATATTATACTAGCTGCGCCCCGCCTTTTCACCCGCATAAGTCTCGATCCCGTGGGAATATATAAAAAGTATCCTATGTCCTAACCCAGCTCATGGTCTACCCATGTTCCAAATTTCATCCACATCCATTCAGTCATTTTAGCCTGACAGCGTAACAAACAAATAAACAAACATTTATAATATTAGTTAGGATTAAGATAAGCACACCAACAGTACAATTACTTACAATTCTAATAAAATTACAGAAAAAATTGGCGTTTCAGTAACCATACAAATAACAGGATACATATTCATGACATTGACATAATTAAATGCTAGAGACAAAATAAAACAATAAAAACTGGTAACTCGAACTCGCACACCAAAGGTTTCATTTCCGTACCGTATTAAGATCGAGCATAAAACGCCGATAAAAATACCTTTCTAGATTCCACTTAAATTATTATGTAAGTACCTTTATTTCATTTGTATATTTTTTTGTTATAGCGGCAATAAAAAATAAACAATCTGTGAAAATTTCAACTGTCTACCTATTACGGTTTATAAGCCCACAGCCCACTGACAGACAGACGGACGGACAGCGGAGGTTGAGTAATAGGGTTCCGTTTGGCACCCTGCGTGTACGGAACCCTAAAAAGTGTGTCAAGTAGACCTAAGTCAAGAACATTACAATTCATTTGAACTACATCGACGCGCACTATTCAATCTGCCTAGCCTTTTCCCAACTATGTTAGGGTCGGCTTCCAGTCTAACAGGATGCAGCTGAATACCAGTATTTTACATGGTGTGATTGCTATCTGACCCCCATAACCCAGTAACTGGGTAATAGAGTACGCCTTAGTAAGACTGATTGTCAGTCTTACCAAGGGGTAAGGATACCTCTTGATAAGACTGGTTGTCAGACTTTCGGTCTTCTGACGACCCGTAACGACTGTCAAAGATCCACGAATGACAGCCGGGACCAACGGCTTAACGTGCTTTCCGAGGCACAGAAGAGTCTCGGTATGTAAAGATGGTCACCCATCCACAGACCAACCCCGGCAAGCGTAGCTTAACCTGATGGATCGACCGTGCCGCTGTTATTGCTTAGCCACGAGCGCACTATTCGCATTGTCTAAATATCTGCGTCTATATGAAGCGAATCTACAGTAGGTACCTATTAATCAATTTCATAATTTTCTGTGCTTATTTCAATATCCTTACACATAAAACGTATGATATCTGACACATTTAATCATAAGACACCAATATTTTTGAGCGTACCTCGAAAACGATTATGTACCTATTCAATTTTCTTATTCATGAGACGAAAAAAACGTGACTGCTTCACTCTTAATATCAAAGCGATGCTTCTTCGATATTGCCCTATATAATACTTAGTGTAATATTGGAACCACATTTATTTTGTACTACCTATTGCTCGCGGCATCTAAATTCTAAATTCATATACAAATACACATAACATGACATAATATCACGCCTGCTATCCCCAGAGTGCTAGGCAGAGTTGTACCTATAAAGTAGACCCCCATATCCAGTTATATTTAAGTCCCATATAATAGGGGGCGAGCCTATTGCCATCAACCGGGCACAAATCCAGACTCCGGGCTGCTACTGAGAAATTCCTGATAGAAAAATCCAATAACACTTTCACAACACACTGACAAATGGGATAAAATTTTGCCTATTTCTTTTTCAGATCCCACGCGTATCAGTCTTTCATAACGATCGGGTCAGTGGGTTAGGCATGACAAGGTTACAAACAAACAGACAGATATATAGAATGATCGGGCGTGATCGCTGGATGCGAAGGTCGAGGAGCTTGTATACCTATGCAAGTTAATCCCGGTATGAGCATAGGCCTCACCTGTTCCAGGCGGCGCTGACGTCCTACACCTATAAGTTCCAGATATCTTCAATACTCATTGTTTAGTTATGATAATAAAATATACAATATTGTTTAGTTATGATAATAAAATATACAATATTGTGGGAGACTGGTGCCTAAGCTAGGCTAATAACCTGTGTTATAGGACACCAGGTCCCCACTCCGAGTAACAATGTCAGGACGTACTAAAGCAATACAATTAGTTGCGGCAAGTACAGTGTCGTAGGAGGTAAGTAAAAAGAGGGTGTGTATGGTATGTGTGTGTGATAGTGTATGTATGCTTGTGTGTATGTGGTGTTAGATAAGTGGACGCGTAAATGGTATTTAATAGGGAACAGATTATGTATATAGAAGGTATACTAAGACATTGAGGGACTACGAGTTAACTATAAGGACACATTCGGTGCTATCGTAAGACAACTCCTGCAGCCAATTCGTAAGCTTGGTTTTCAATTTACTTCTGTTGAGAGGATATATATCGAGAAGGCAGTGGATTTTATTATATATTCTAGCACTGAGGACGCCGAACTGCCGGCTCCGGAATGAAGTACGACATTGAGTTGATGAACAAACTGGATGACCTTTGCGTTTCCTTAAAATTTTGTTGTCCAGAGGAAGCAAAGAATGACGGCGTAGAACGGCACGCAGAATGTACAGTTGGCGCACCGTTAGGACCTTTGACTCGGAGTAGAGCAGGGCAGTTGGGTAATCTCTGCGTTTGAACTGCATAACTTTTAAGACTGCTCTTTGAGCTCGCTCAACCTGAATCAGGTGGGTTTTACTGGTTCCCCCCATACAGAAATGCAGTAGGTAAGAACAGAGACACACAGGCTCTGGTATACAAGGAATAGAGTTTCTCGATCAGCTGAGTGTCTGAGCTCTTTGAAAATATATATTAATTTCCTAATACGCGAGCAGAGTGTTTCTATATGGGGGCGCCAGCTAAGGTGCTCATCAATGTGGACTCCGAGGTATTTGGTACTTGGAACCAGTGATAGGGTTAAGCAGGTGCAAGTATTGGGGCTGTGATCCAAAGAGCTCAGGCAAGTATGGGCTTTGACCATACTAGAACACGCGGGAGGTGTGGACGTGTGAGGGAGAGTAAAGCGAACAACCTTGGTTTTCTCAATATTGAGGGTCAACAAATTCGCCGAGAGCCATGCCATCACTCGTTGAAGCGACCGCTCCGCTCTTAGCTTACAGTTGTCCCAGTTATTATCATATATGATTAGTGCCGTATCATCTGCATAAGTGAATATATCGCAGTTAGGTATTGATAGGCGGCACAGATCATTTATGTAGAGTAAGAAAAGGGTAGGACCCAAAATACTACCCTGTGGCACACCAAAACTGATGCTCCCCTCATCACTATACAATGAGTCGATTTTGACACACTGTGAACGATTTGTCAGATAGTCTGAGAATATCCTGAGTGCAACTCCGCGAATTCCGACGCCTTCCATTTTTGAAATGAGTATAGGTATAGAAACCGAGTCAAACGCCTTTGATAAGTCAAGAAAGACACCGAAACATTTAAACCCCTCATCCAACTTACCAACCACCGCACTCGCAAGGTCCAGAACCGCATCTTCAGTAGAGATTCCCCGTCTAAAACCATATTGATTATTTGCTAGAAGTTTATATTTCACGAGATATGTGGTAAGACACTTGTTAAGTACTTTTTCTAGTACTTTAGACAGGGAACTCAAAACTGAAATTGGCCTATAGTTGGTGACGTTGGATCTGTCTCCACTCTTGAATATTGGGTGAACAACAGCTTTCTTGAACGCACTTGGAAAAGTACCCGACTCAATAGCGCGGTTACAGACGTGCGTTATGGGAACTGCTAGGACGGAGCTGGACTGCTTGAGAACACTGGCAGGGATATTGTCATAGCCAGTGGCGCTATCACTACGTAGGCTGTCAATCACACTTTTTACCTGCTCTTCACTCATGTAGCGGCTATGTTCTAGATTCTTGAAGGAAAACGTCTAATATTAATATGTGGAAGACTGTTATAGGCTATTTTTTATTAATAATTATGTAGAAATAGTGTATCAAGTAATTCAGTATTTATTATGAAAACTGAAATAATGCCTTACACAGGGTAGAGATTTAATCACCTACATCCGCCAAAGGGGTGAGTCTACCAGCCGTAATAAACAACTTACGCTATGACACTCATATTTGATTCGTGAAATAATAAAATAATTTCTATTTAACCGTAGACTGATTATTTCGATGCATGTATGAAAAGTGTTTTTTTACGATTCGTAAATATATGAGTATTCATAGCGAAAGTTGTTAAGAATGACGGGTAAAATCACCCCCTTGACGGATGCAGGTAACTAAATCGCCACCCTGATTAACCGATATATGCTCTGTGCATACACGCTCACACGCAAACATTTACAACCTTTTAAAATCAAACTGCACCTTACTAAGTGCACACAATCATGTTTACTAAACCGGCCTCACGTCACTGTTGAAAGCGCTGTCTTGGTTTTTTATTTGGTCTGAGCTCAAAGTGAGATATTTCATTAGATGTCTCTTAGTCTCAGCTACCTATAATTAAACTAAAACAAAATTCAATATTCATTAGGAAAACTAAGTTATACCTATATAACTACCAACTTAATCAAAGTTTACCCACAATCAAAGTCAAAGTGGGGTAATTTTATAGTCTTCATCAAACCAACCGATATTTGATCGAAAGTTTGAAATAATTTGACCTTATTTGAGACCACACCACGCGGAGGAGGTTGTATGTCGGTACCTACATGTCTAATGAGTATGAGGCCGGGACTGAGGTAAGTGATACTCAGGTTACACGTAGATGAGAAGCCCTCCCTTATTATATTCTGTACACATATTATATTGTGAGGCATTTTCTTTATGAGATACCCTAAGGCCTATAACGCGTATACAGGGTGTCCAATAAGCTAGGTGTTATACTTTAACCACCTTATTTGTTAGAGCTGAGATGTGGATTTTGGAGTGCTGACATTGGTATTTTGGCCGTGTCAAATGTGTTTTTGTCACCTGAGGAAACGTTATATATTTAAATTCACTATATTTTGAAAAAGCCGTTGTTCGTGACTTTGTTTGTGATCCAGGATGAAAAGTAGTCTATGGCCTTTCCCAGGTCAAGTTTTATCCTTGTGCTAAATTTCATCCAAATCCTTCCAGCCGTTTTAGCGTGAAAGCGCAACAAACAAACAAACAAACTCACTTTCGCATTTATAATTTAAGTTAGGTTTAAACAAAAAAAAAAAATTGGCAACATTGAAATTATAAATTAATTTTTTACTTAATTCCTTTTTCTTTAAATTTACATAAAAAATATGAATGCAAGTTTTTTATTAAGTAACGTTATACTTATGTATAATATTTAAAAAACTTGGTAAACATTTTTACTATTCGTTATGTGTGTATTTGATTATATAGACTAATTTTCGCAAATGTTACGCCTGATAATGAGACGAGCATAAAAAGATCTTCAGATTATGTTTATCTTTAGTTCCTCATCTCTATCAGTGACAGTCACATTTTTATCCATAGTATCTACTTCTCAACAAAATCACTTAATATGATGAAGTCATATCAGTAATAGAATTCCAAGCAATTCCCCTCAACTAAAACCAAGTTCCATATCTTAAAACGGATTCTCGTAAAGGAAAAAGTGATAAAACGCGAATGAATATGAATGCTAGCCCCGTTCCTAGAATCGAATGGAAACTCTTTAGTATGTTCGAACGTATGGACTCTCATACATTACGTACGGGTTCAGATCTTATCGGTAATGATTGCAGTCGATTTAAACCATTAAGAAGTTAAATGTTTAGTCATCGTGAGCTCGTGTTGGGGGTTTCATTTTAAGGTAGCTTTGGGTTTGGGGAAATGGTCGCTTTAGGCCGTGTCCTATTTAAAATCGATCATCGCGCGAATACGCGATCGATCGCGTGTGTCGTGTGTATGTAACTTTTTGTTCGGAAAACCGGAAAGCGCCCTATACCGGCGCGACCACGCGTTCAGGTTCACCGAACAAAAACTTCGAACAATCGTGTATTCGCGCGACCATCGCATCTAAACAGGCCGTGGGGTTAACCTCCAAATGTGGTAATGCTTACGTGGATTTTTGATTTAAAAAAATAGCAGGTTGTTTCTGTCAACACTAAAACTAGTTTTAGGTCGACTTTAGCGTTGAAAAAGTAATCACAAACTATTTTTTTAACAGAATTTTCGCTTTCATTTTCCACATGTTCTGTTTATTTGTGTCAAGGTGTGTCCAAACATTGAGCCGCCATCGTGCGCAGCTGCCGCGCGTCTTGCTGTGCTGTGTTTGGACGACTTCCGCGTGAGAACGCTGCTGTCTACCTACCGCGCACAATAATTTTTAGAAAATATTTGTCACTTATTGTGTCTGGACGTAGCCTAATAGTAACCTAGCCTAAGGCTAGGGAGATTATATTGCCAACTGATGTGCGCGGCATGTCTCGGATGTGCCGCGAAGTACTGCCGCGCAAACATTCGTCGGTTTGGTCTTAACTAGAGCGCGGCAGAAATATGTCCTGCAAACGCCGCGTGTTGCCGCTCAATGTTTGGACAAACCTTTAGGTTATCAAATAATATATGTACGGGAAGCAATAATCGAACCTTCATGTTTGAATGTATTTACTGAAACGTCTATTCAACTAACCCTGACAGTGAGCCGCGTTCCTAACCTTGTGAATGGGTAATATTTTCGACAGTATGTATGTGTCTATTTCTTTGGTACCCTCTGTAGCCTAAACGAATTGATGGAGTTTAATATATTGTTATGAGGTATCGTTACTGACGGGGTCCGCTAGGACCGATTCCTGCCGGGGTTGCGGGAAAGTCCGAAAGGGATACCGTGGCCCCTGGCAACGTCCAAGCAACTGAAGTAACACGGGTAGGTTTTAGTCAGTAAGAGTCTGACACACCTCCCACTCCACCCAGAGCTGGAGAAGTTATTTGATAGTTTCTAGTTAGATTATTAGATAGTTAGCTTCGTCTTAATTATTTATACAATTTCATCATTGTTTTTCATCAGTGCCTACAAAACAAGGAAGGGGAAAGTTTTTTTAATAGTAAATTACAACAATATTGGTATCAAATAAAAGCTAGTAATAATTCAATTCCAAACACACAAATAAACAAAAAAACGTGAGACAGGGCAAATTTTAAAAAAATAACAAAAAACCTGACTGCAAAAACACATAAATGAAAAGAGAAGAACAAGCATTATTATGTATTGAACTTTGTTCTTTGTAAGATATCGCAGGTGGGGACAAACAAAGTTACACAATATTTCAGGTTATTGGTTTTTTGTTTTTTTATATCCATTATTACCATATTATATCAATCTGCCTATCCTTTTCCCAATCATGTTGGGGTCGACTTCCAGTCTAACCGGATGCAGCTGAATACCAGTATTTTACATGGAGCGACTAGGAGAGAGAGGCGAGATAGGCATCTGACCTCCACAACCCAGTAACTGGATAATACGATACCTCTGAGTAAGACTGGTGTCAGACTATCGGCCTTCTGACGACTGTCAAAGATCTACGAATGACAGCCGGGACCAACGGCTTAACGTGCCTACGTGCCTTCCGGGGCACGGAGGACTCTCGGTATGTAAAAAAGGTCACCCATCCACGGACCAACCCCGGCAAGCATAGCTTAACCTGATGGATTGATCCATGCGACTGTTATTACTTAGCCACGAGCTCCTCCAATCATTAAAATAAATAAATACCATATCATAATAATGAATTAAAACTCGTAAAGCTGATACTGACACATGCGACTTTTTAGTGTCAGCGAAACCAGGTTTTAGAAGCTGCACTTATGTGCCACTTAAACCGCAGAGTTATTGGTAAAAGCTAGTATTCCGACCATATAATCTCGTTCATTACTTATCTAATACGGCACTTAAAGACACGAAAACGATAAAATGTTCAGTCTTTTTACAACCAGAGCTGAACCAAGAAAACATTACGTCTAAAATACTTAGTCAAACGATGCCGAGGTGCTTTTGAAATATCACCTGCATAATATTTCAGTTTTATTCATATAAAATTTAACTTATGTGTTTTCTGGGAGAACGAGCAACCTGTGCATTACAGTACTTTTATTACTTTTAGTTTTCGAGTGGATTCCTCGAATGTGGAGCGAGCATATTCTCTGCATGATTCGGGCTTTTATCCAGTAATGTTTACATGCTTTTCTGCTCTTTTTCGTTCAAGCACTGGAGTTTAAGTAGTGTCGTGATGTGACTACGAAAATGGTTAATGAAATTTATTTCTCAATAAGAAATTATAAAGAATTGTAAAAATGTAGGTAAGTATTTAAAACGGTCTGTTCTGTTCAGACCAAAATATATACAAGCTTAGTTTTTGTTTACCCTAAACCTCTTAAGGGGTCATTGTACTCATCATTATGAATAACTTTTTCTATAGCAACAACGCTGACATCGCGAAAAAAAAATCAGCTATTCCATTTACATTTACGTTCGTATATCTTCGTCGAAATGTAGGGAACAGCTGATTTTTTCGCGATTCCAGCTTCGATCCCACAGTGAAAGTTATTCATAATGACATGGTAAGGTTGTATACGGAATGAGTTTTAAATATGAGCTGAGGGATAAAGATACATTGATGGCCACAACACTCTGTATATTGGTAACACAATTACTATGAAAATCGGTTTATGAATTTCCAGTAGACGTTATAAATTTTCTCCTTTAAAAAATGCTCGTCAAATACTGTTTTTCATCGTATTTTTGCAACTAACCGATATATTTTTAGCCAAACAGACACAACATAACATCACGCTTGTATTCCTGAAGGGTCAGGCAGAGCTATATGTACCTATAGTACACCACACATTTCACCAATTATGTTTAAGTCCCATGTAATAAGGGGCGAGCATATTGCCATCAACCGGACACAAATCCAGACTCCGGACTGCTAATGAGAAATTCCAGATGTAAAAACTCAATAACACTTTGCCAGACCCGGGAATCGAACCCAGGACTTCTTGCTCAGCAATAGCGCTTACGACCATTAAACTAATGAGGCAGTATTAGGTATATTTAATGAAAAACCTATCCCTATGAAAGTACAATTAGTAACTACAAATGCTACCCATTTCCTTGTAATTAAGATCGATCAACATGATTACAAGTTGATTACATTCTGTTTTCATTTCATTCGTTATTCCTCCCTCTGAGCGAACAACTTACTTGTGTACGAAGTAATTTAATTTTAAATGAGCCTATTTACCTGGCCTTTTCCCTTTACACACTCGACCGATAAGTTGGGATCTTTACAGCTAGTGTTGGGATCAACTTAGTTGGTTTCGATCATGAATATCGATGAAAAAAACTATTAGCATGGCACAGGGCGTGGTTAGAAAAAGTGAGATTTAAAAACAAAAAGAAATGTTTTCATAATCATACAATTATATTTCAGGGGTACCTATTCTTATCGATTTGCAAAATAGTTATAATATTCATAATACTAATTTCTGTAAGTAAATATTGCACGTTCAAATAAAGAAAATAATAACAAATATTCAGATTCAGATTCATTTCAAATATTGGTAAATATGAAATGGAAATGAGAATTCATATTTGACAGATATTTTCTCTGTTTTTGATAATTATGTTTAGGCTCCTGAAACACGTATGTTGACATTAAAAATAGTTGTTCATGAAATCTACATATTGAACCATTGTTTTTTATTATTTTACCATCGCAACATGCGTGACTGTTGTATGCATTCAATTAGCATTTCGCGCTAACCGAATTTGAACGAGAATAGTTTATTATGAACTACGGAGAAAAAAATAGAAGAATTGACCAATTTTTTACCAAATCAAAGTTTGGTATTTTTCGTTATTCAAAATCCCTGTGCAACTTGACGTGTCGATAAAAAACTAGATAAAACCGAACGCACATCACTATCCCGCATCTCCCTGAGGAGCCTTTAAATGCCTTACGTAACTTATTTGTCCTGGCTCGCTGCCTTAAGCACTTACTTAACCTGCTGATGCTTTTAGGGCTGACGAAAAATTATTATCCTCAGTTCAGTCCCCGACGGTCCCCCGGTAAAGAGATGTGTTCATAATTTATAAAATAACACTCCGGATATGTCAAGGACTAAATCTCACCTTACATTAGTTACGCTGGCATGAAAAATATGTTGGAGTTTTGTCACTAGCGATGAATATACAAAAATAAAAGGTATGATCGTACCGAAACCATAATAATCATTTATTATACAGTATTTCTTTCCAAATGTATGTTTTGCGATGGTAATTCTAACCGTATCTCTTTTAAAACACTGACTAAATGTTTCATAAAGAAAACTATAATCTCATTGTTCTTAGAACAAAGCAAATTTTGATAAAATCCTTGAAAAAGCTAAGAACAAAACGTTCGTTAACAGTGCACACCCACACTCTATTTTATACAGGTCATTTGTTTTAAACAGCAGTGACATCATAGACGGTGACAAGCGAAAATAAATCGAGCCTCGTAAAACGACTTCATTAACGCCTTGGACCTCGTTTTTGCAAGTAGCAGAGTAAATAATTGGGGATTTGTTAATTTTATACCAGTATTATTTCGTGTCTAGAGCATTCCATTTGTATTTATTTTCTTCAATCTGTCATTTGATATTTTGAGTCGAGATGATGATCCTATTTTGGGTTGAGGGGGAAATTGTGAGAAAGGAAAGTACCTGTATTGTCAGAGAGAAAATTGGCAGTTGCCAAGGTAAATAAGTTGAATAAATGCTTTTGTGATTTGAGATTTGACTTACATTATTATGAGGTATACGTTGGGTATTGTGTCTGTATTACTCGTGTGAAATTTTCCATGGAATTGACACACAATAGGAGTCATTCAATTATAGCCTTACAAGGTAGGCCGGTTTTTTTTTGGGATTTCCATCTCCTAGTTCAACCTAGGTGGTTGCCGGCTGCTTAACCGGACTATCCTGTGGGTGCCTTAATAAATTAAGGCCTCCAGCCAGGGCATAAAACTTATAAACTAAGCTACTACACACTAAAGGCGCCCCCTGTGGGGTCCGGACTTCGGTTTAGGTCGTCGCTAGGGAAGCAACAAAGGACAGACTGGTATTGAAACATGGTATATATTTATAACCAAAGCTGGGCCGGCGAAGACCCTTAATTAGTCTTTCCATGTTAATTTTAAAAGCAGTTCAGGTCTTTGAAAACTTTTAAATGCGTCTTTTATTTGTAGCACTTGAAATTCATCTCACCTACAAAAACAAAAGTTGCCGGACAATTGTCTTTAAACCCTGATTGTTAAAACATCTCAAAAGCCCTTCAAAGTTCCAAACTAAGCAAGTTAAGTGGCGATGACTTTCAAACAAAATATTTTTGCGTAAAAATTGCCAAACGCTAAAAGAGGGTCGGCCGTTAACCGTACTTGGTGACGTAATACCACCTAGCAAAATGGCTAGTAATAAAACTAATGAGGTAAGTAAAGTGTCTTGAGAATGCGTAGGCGTTTATTGTCTATAGCTATCGTTTTAGTGAATGTTAACATGAGCGCTATTTAATTGTGCCCACAATGAAACAGTAAATGTCAGTACCTACAATAATATCTCTTAACGTGTTACTAGCCATTTCTACTTCGATGTCATATAAAATGAATGGTCGTATCTTATCGTGTTACTAGGTACATATACCATTAAACAAAGGAGTGGGTACCTATATCTATCGGTGAATGTATTATCCATCTTTCAGAGCTTGTCACAGCATTACACTCACAGAAAAAGTAACAATTCTAAATGCATTATATGGATGAGCGATCGCCTGCAAAAACTGTCAGAAAAGCTGCCACCAGACAGCCAATATTCTCAACTTATAACCAACTATATTACATAAAACTATAAAAGAAGTTCACATCCAAATGAAAACTTCGCAAATCCCTTTAGGGCTAATAAACTTAAAAGCTGCTGTCCGTCCGTTTAACGATTCTCAGTAGATCATATAACCTGACTTCTAGAGAGTTTTCACTCCATACTTATAACAAAAATACCGCCAGCGTAATTAGCAGAACTCTTGAACATCAACTAGTTTCATAACTGGCTATAAACGAGCAGGCCACTTCAGCCAGTTGCCAGTCAGATCCATATTATAAATTACATGAATAATATTCCGAACTTTTGCAACTATACGGGCAGATTTCCCTAGGGAACGCCAATGTATGGTCACAGATGTAAAGTAGTTTTATGCCAATGCTCTAGTATTGAATATATGTTTTTTTAGGGAAGTGTGTTAATGCGGTTTTGGGACAACGGGATGGAAGGAAAACATTGCATGTTTCGGTACAGGCTTTTGTTAGTTTATATTTTCTTCGCGTTTTGTGTTGCTGAGTGGAAGCCTATGTGTTTATCCTTTTTCTGTAATAGTTACTAACAGATTCTTTAATTTTTTACATGTTCATTTAATGTTTTGTTTCAAAAATTACATTGTGGAAGTCAGATAAGCAGTCGCTCCATGTTAAATACCGTTATTCAGCTGTATCCGGTTAGACGGAAAGGCGACCCCAACATAGCTGGGAAAAGGCTAGGCAGATTCATTGAGAAAATACCTTCTTCTTTGCTCTTTTATCGAGTGATGCGTTCACAAATAAAAATCTCACATGCAAGTACACCAGAATTGGTACAATACAGGCTGTACAGATATGCTTGTTAGGAGCGAGAGTTAATCCTGCGATCCGTAGCGCGGAATGCAATTGCTCAACCACTGTACAAACCCTGCAAGTAATTAAGAGTTGTGTTTTTTATGATAAAAAAAAAAACTAAACTTGAATCATACATTCGTAGTAAACCCGCACAGGTACATAAACGAGTATCAAAGTTTAGGAAACTGTATTTGTCCATATTAATATGGGTAAGTAATATATGATATAGTTACAAAATCTCTAACATTTACAAGATATAACAACTGAATCTATAATTTTATTTGATATAATGGTCAGTTAATATAATAAACGATTGATATAATTTTAAAATAAGTATTTTTTATAAGCATAACATACATTGAACATAAAATCGTTTGATATACCACGCAAAAGACATAAAACCTATTTAAACTAATATGATAAAAACGCCTAGTTAAAAACACAAAGCAAAATTGCATACATACACTTTGTTACTACGTTGTAGCCTGTAGGTAGCTTAACAAAATATCATTGTTCGTTGTAACTTTGTGTGCATAATCTTGGTGAGTTATAATAATTTATTTAACTGAGCAAGATTCATGAACAATACATATAACAAATAACTTTATATGACATGAGACGCACCCCACTAATATTATTAAGAGGTAAAGATTGTGTAGTGGTGACCCAGTGGTAACAACTCCGACTTACGAGTCGTGACTTCGAACCGGCACTTTACTTTGTGTAATTTATTTCATCACCACTGCTCTCAAAACGGTGAAAGAAACATCGTGTGGAAACCGGTATGTGACATCTACGAATTCGTACTGGACCCGCGTGGTAGATTATAGCCCACTCCCTCTCACAGAGAGGAGGCCTGTGTCCCAGCAGTGGGAACGGTATAGGCTGATTATGTTTAAAGTTTGTAAGTTTGGATGTGGGATGTAATCTCCGAAACTACTCATCCGATTTCAAAAATTCTTTCACCAATGTTTAGAATGCACCTTCACGATGGATAAAAGTTAAAATAAAAGGGCTTATTTATAATATAGTCTGAACTTTATTAAACCATTCAAAGACTAAATCATACAAAAATCTCTAGAATTTCATTCACGTCAGAAATATTTGTCTTTAATGAGCCATATTCACAGTTTCATGGTATGTTCAAGCAAGTCGTTTCATGCATATGGTACGCAAGAAAGACAATAAAAAGTACCATTATCCGATTTTGATGGGAGTACCATGTTTAATATGGCTTGTAACTATATTCATAACTCTGGAGTAATGTTTAGTTTCCAAAGCGCATGTTATTTTGATAGAAAATGTAAGTACCAAATTACGCAAACCGATATAAATATACTAGAAAATGCAATATGAAACTACGTTGGTTATATAGTTAGACTATCGACTAATGGCGACATGTCAAAACATGGAGTGATCTGTGCTATATGTAAATTATTACACATAAACCTTCTGGAATATAAATGACAGTGAAAACTGCAACAAAATCCTTTGTATAGTTAAGAAAATCTAAGCGGTCATATAGACAGACACGGAAAGCGCTCGTTTTATACTATGTATAGATATTCAATTCTTGTTTCATTGAAATGAAATCCTAAATCGAGTAGCGTTATTGACCCTAAAAACAGTCTTTATCTTAGAAGCAATGGGACTGCAATTCTGGTGCAAATTTACAAACCACCCGCACAAGCCATAGTAAAAGTCTTATTTAAACAACCGGAGATGTTCAATAAACAATTTTTGGATAGGTAACCCACTAAAACCTAACTACATGAGGTAGATATTCAAAACAAACGAGGATAAGTAAAGTTCTCGTAAAGAAACGTTGGCCCAATATCGACGTCAGAATTGGCACAGGTTCACTAATAAAAATCGAATCAAAGAAAGGCAGCCAAACATTGTTCTTTTTGAGAGAACTGGACACAATATTGTAATCCAGATATGGACACGAACTAAAACTAACATTGAAGTACCGACGTAGTTTCCCTTTGTTTGGTACGTTGCTACATTCATGTGTATGTAGTGTCTATGTGTGTGTGAGGAAAAATACATATAGATGTATGCGTGCATGCGGTCGTTTAATGCTCTGTTCCTTTGTTCAAATCCCAATCCTACCAATGATAGTTTTTGCAATTACTAGAGGCCACGGCTGGATGTTTTTACAATGAAAGCCGGTTCAAAAATGCATGCAAATACAAATATTTATACATAGTACCAGTAATTTCTATGTTTAGAGTGGGGGACTGGAACGAATCGCGTCATGAATGTCACTGTTAATTACCAAAGAAAATAAGTTTAATTTTTGTATTGCAATTTTACAAACGGTACTCACGGAACCTTGCAGAACCTGTGACGATACACCAGTCGAAAAATATCAACAGCGAAACGTAAGTAATAGAAATCCAGTATGAGTAGAACATGTTACAATATTTCTTCGCATGTGTGGGTGTTTGTCGCTTGCACATACATCTAGCTGACTCCTAACTTGCGAAAACTTGGTACGAGCACAAACTACTTGGAGCGAATCTGTGATGTGAATCTGACTAGTACTTGAACAAGAACAACTGGGATATGATCATGTTTGATGGTTGCAAGCTAGTAACAAACTATTGACTTTCAGTTGAAAGTTTGACAGCGTTGTGCACAAAAAAGTTTAGAAGTCTTGTATAGTATGAAGTGGTACACACTTAACATATAGGGTGTAAAAAAAAGTAACATAGAGTAATAGTTATTGCTGGAAAATGAGTTTTATTTTTGTTCAGAAAAATCGCTGTTTACGGCAGACCGCAGTGATGATGAGAGGGGCTTGAGGCTATGTAATAACAGCCGCTGCATAGGTCCGTGGATGGATAAACATCTTTAAAACCACGTTAAGCCGTTGGTCCCGGCTGTTGTTTGTAGACCTTTGACAGTTGTTACGGGTTGTCAGAAGCCCGAAAGTCTGGCAACCAGTCTTATCAAAGAGTATCCTGTTACCCAGCATCTGGGTTGTGGAGGTCTGATAGGCAGTCGCTCTATGAAAAAAACTGGTGTTCAGATGTAGCTGAATATCGGTATCTTACATGGAGTCGACCGAAACATAAATGGGCTAGGCAGATGATGATGACGGCAGACCGCAATGAAATTCACTTTCAAAAGCATTGTGCTTATCATGTGCATCCGCAACAGTGTAGGCGTGGAGGTATTTAAAGTTAAGATAATTTTAACATTAATTAAAACTTGTTTTTATTTATCTTTTCACTGTGTCATAATTGCGTAGGTATTTATTTTGTATTTTATTTATTTTTTAAATTTTATTTTCTTTTTTATTACATTATAATTAATAAAATCTTAGTGATATTTATTTTAGAAGTATTATGTTTGTATATATGTAAGTAAGTATTCTCATATTATTTAGATTTTATGTATTTTACTTTCTCTGTTTATCCTCTGTCCTATCGCAGATATGCTGGAAGAGATTTCTTTAGAAATAAGAATCATCTTTGTACGTATTTTTCTGTTCTTTTCTTCTTGTCTGTACATAAATGGTTAAATAAATAAATAAAAACGTCATAAAAATGGATCTTCAACCTGCAATATCTCCGTAACCAGCAGGTTCCCAAGTGCGGCTCAATACAAAAAAATAAAAATATCAAAATTACAGTCGACGACCTACGCGACGTTACTATACGTTCGGTGTGAAGGCGGTCAAAGTAAAGTATCATTATTCACTGGACTGGTCAAATTTTAGGTCACATTCAGGGCACGTCAAGTCCTTTAGGTTAAGTCCTTTTGGCGAGGTTAAATCTGTTTTTCGTCACTGTGGAAAGGGATAGAATAAATACCGTTAGTGTGTGGAAGTTTTTAGTTTAATAATGAAAACCCATTACTTATGTAAGTTGCCGAAATGGTCACCAATCAGATTCGAAGTTGATTGGAATCAGTTTTATAATAATATGTTTTATCTGTATTATTACCCCCTCCAAGCGAAGCAAGTATGCAAGCAATAGTGTGGTCACAATGAAAATGTAAGATGGCGGCTGCGATTAAAAATTTTCAACGTGTGGTTTGTTTTCAAGGGTTTTTGGTTCTCGAGGGTGCTAAAGTCGATAATGGCGTTAAAATTTATATCCAAAATGGCGTGCCTGGGAAAAAATTGCTTTTGTTTTAATTCATACGTGAGAAGGAACTTCGTTCGTGACCGGAGTCCGACCGCACACGTTGTTTTTTCATCATTCGCTGAGCATGAAAGTGCCGAAATCCAACATCATTGGATCCGTTCACTAATTAATGTTTTTTTACTTTAGATTCATTATTCATTTTGTGTTCAGGTGTTTCACTTTGAGTGAAAAATTCCAAATGAAGAACACGTGAAGCGTCTGTTATTTGCCTGACGACTTTTCCCTTCTCCACACAATTCTTTTCGGTGTTAATGAGGACCGACCTTTCTAAATAAGTATAATAGCACTAGGTTTACCTATTGTTCTCGAGAACCTAGACCTGAAATAAGAAACACCAATTCAGTCTAACAATAACAATTCGGGCCCTTGTTATTCCCCCTTTCCTTGTTATGACAGTATCATTATTTTGACAAAACAAGTCATGTAAAGTACTTTGCGTAGGCGATCCTTTGTAAGACTAATGCCCATTTTCACTAACACTATTATTTATTTACTAGCGCTTTTATTTAAGCATCAATATGTCGTCAGGCTTAGATTAAAGCTTAAATAAAAGCGCGCTGTCAGATATTCGACTTTCGGTGCTGAGCCGATCGTTGGAAATCCAACAGCGCGCTTTTATTTAGGCATTAATTCAGCTGTCGCCTAGTATAAGTGACTACGGGCATAATGCTAGTCGCATTTTGAACGAATTAGAGTTTTTTGTACGAATTAGAGTCGTTCGAACACGCACGAACGTTTGAGATTTCAGGTAAGTACTATCAGAGCTCGCACTCTGAGTAACTTGTACCCAGTCGTACGTATACGCACGTACTCGTAGAGTTCCAACGTCCGAAATCAAACCGAACTTGTTGAGTTACCTATTTTGCGTTGTCGTGCGTGACAAATACAAACACTTTAATTTGATGTCGGTTTTTACGTAAAACATGTTACTAGTACGATCAGCGAAAAATCGATAAACAGTAAACACTGTTGCTTTTACACATCTTTATTAGATGCATATTTCAGCATCCCATATAGAAACTGCTAAAAGTTTTTTTTTTTTAAATATTACTTCTTTTTCGATTTAAATTAGATTTGTAGCTCAATAATAATTAATATTTATTTGTAAACTGAAGTGTTTTCTGTACCTATGCGCACTAAACTCAGACAGCCATTTTTCTATACAGGGTGGCAGGGACATTGACGCTAAAAACTGATACCACATGGATGATGATTCTGTACCTACCCCCCTGCGTTGAAATTTTACGTCGGTTATTTTTTTTTAAACAGCTCTTCCTTAGAAAAGTGCAATACCTATGCGGTTAAAATGTATGGAACAGCAGATTTAAAAAAAAATAACGAGTTGCGAGCCTGCCGGGGTTGCGAGTTTGTCCGAAGGGATATCGCGACCCCGGCACACAGGCAACGGAAGTAGCACGGGTGGGTTTTAGTTAGTAAAAGTCTGATGGTCCGTCCTCCCGCTCCGCCCAGAGCGGGAGAAGTTACTTGATAATTTCACACCCTCAAAAAAAAAAAAGGGTTCCGGATTAAGTATAGAATTAACAGGTAACAGTTTTCGCGGCGATGTCCCAGCCACCCTGTATGAAAATGCAAATGGTTTATTATTTTAACAAATAAATACCTTAACAACAACACATTTATACCTATTTATGTTGCTTGCCATATATTTCTCTGGTTGTTCGAAATTTTACTATGACCGCTTCAGGCGTTGTGTCTAGTTCAATGAATGTGTTTACTTTACAGCACGAACTAAGTACTACGTTGGTAGAATATTACAAAGTGAATGTGATTATAAATTCGAAGTGAGTTTTACCTATTTAGTAGTGCAGAAACGTTTCGAAAATTAATTCTGATTTCTATTTTGGTTTTAACAGACTGTGAAATGAAAATCAATGTTATGGACTTCATTCTGGCGCATTCTCAAGAAGGTATTTTATATACCACGTATAAAATATAATTTATTCGCCCGAAACGGGCAAATCAACACATTCAAATAATATTATTTTTTATTAGGGCGATTTGCACGAAGTTAACCTAATTGTAGGCAAACTGACTACTCCAGAAATCATTTAGCTTACAAATAAATTAACTTCGTGAGAAAAGCCTCAAGAGAAAAAAAAAATTAATGTTTTGATTTGCCCGTTTCATCGAGTAAATTCGGGTGAATCACGACTAACCATCGCTATTACCTACGAATTGTAAACTTATGGTGTAATTGTTACAGAAAAAAAACAAAATGTCGCGGCAATTTGTGCCTATCTGAGACAGGTGGCGAGGGCCTAACAAAAGGCAGTTTTAAACTAACAAAACCCTGAACAATATGGTGCTTTTACACGGTACGATATAATATGCGGATGATTACATAAATCATTTATAGAATGTACGTGGAGTTAGACTAACCTGCGCATGTAGCCCCGAAGCATTCTTCGCTTACACAAATTACTATAGCAATGAAATTATTATACTCTAGGGAATTGTAACATTATCGAGATATTTCTGTAATTCTATCATATTCACACAAAATGAACCCATTCTTTGTTCGCAAAACAATTTTTATATCGCCATCCGCATTAGTACTTTCCAGCAAATATAGCGCTGAAAATTGCACGCGGTGCGCCAAATCGCTAGTTTTACGTGTTCCTACGAGTACTGTGTAAGCAATTAAAGTTGACTGCAGAGTTAATAAAAAGCGAAACAGTCGCTGAACGGGCAAATTACAGAGGTAGCACTTTGATTCGTAAGGCCAGCGAAATGATTATATTTTCTTGAGGGTTGAGGCGATGAGTGCGGGAATTGGTAATGGGAGTTTGAATTGCTTCCTGGTTATCTTTGGGATACCAGATTTAGTTTTACGTCTTCTCTGGTTAAAGGAGGCCATAAGATATTTACGTTCAGCTTTACCAGATAATGGTAAGCTGTTTGAAATCTACTCTAAAGGTAAAAGGCTGGCTAAGGAAGACTTAGGATTATTGGCAAACATCCATTTGCTTCTGTTTGTATTCGCCAAAATAAAATAAGGATTTTTCTGTTGGTATCGCAAATACGTCCAATAAATTAGCGTAGGTACTTTGATGAAAAAACTATGATGCATCTGAAATCAATTTGCATTATTTCATCGTCAACTTTGCAAGACCCTAGAATAGAATAGAATAGAATGTATTTATTTGTCAGAATATTGTACAAAGTTATTATGTGCATTGTGTAATTACGATCATAATATTCTGCCGTTTCCGGCGTACAAATACGGTTTGTAAAATTATGGGTCATCATTAAATTAAAATTAAATTATTAATCATTACAATTACAATTACAAATAATTTAAAAAAAATTGAACAATAGTCGTTCGTAGTCGTCGATTAATTAAGCCCAAATTCAAAAACGTCAAGGAGATAAAATATGATTTATAGGCAATAATGTAAAATATTTTGGTAAAATTTTCATTCATAAAATCTTCAGTCGAGTCGACATTTGCTTAAAAGAAAGTTAAATAATTTACATTTAAATGTTCTGAGGCTGAGAATTTTGAAGCCATCAGGTAATTTGTTAAAAACAGTAATGGACACGCAGTATACCTACATTATTAGAAAATAATTTAATTCTATGCCTAGGAAGATTAAGCATATGCACTTTGCGGCTGGGGTTTAGAAATAACATCATTAAACTTGTATAATGATGTTCTTTGTTGATGGATGATGGTCCCTGTTTACATCTTATGTCAAACGAGCTTTTGCCCGCAGCTTTGCCAGCGTAGAGGTCGGAAATTATCCCATGGGAACCTACTACCAGGATAAAAAATATTTTATGTTTAAATCCAAGTTAATCTGTGTGCCAAATTTCATTCAAATCCGTTCAGTCGTTTTAGTGTAATTAAGTAACAAACATCCACACATACGAACTTTCAATAAACTTCCTTCCTTCTTTCCTTTTACTTTCTTTTTTTTCTTTCTTTTTCTTTTAATATTATTTATAGTAGTAGTATAGCATAGCAGTAGTATAGTGATAGCCTAGTGGTGTGACCTTCAGCCTGTCAAGTCATAGGTCTCGAGTTCGACCCCAAGGCAAGCACCTCAGATTTTTTGGATTCATGTGCGTATTATATAATCATCACTTGCTTCAAAAACGGTGAAGGAAAACATCGTGAAGAAACCGGCATGCTTGAGAGATATTTCTCGACGGCATGTGAAGCCAAGTCATAGGCCCATGGGCGGCTTTAAAACTCTGACACCAGGTTAGTCACTAACCACACGAAAAGACGAAGTAGTATAATATAATATATAGAAATATAGGATGATACCACCAAATATACGAGTATGTATGTATAAACTGACAACAATACCTGTCACAAATCCGATCATCTATTGTTTTGATAGCATCTTAGAACCTCAATAGTACCTATCTGAGATCAAACATCGTCTTCAGGGCCCGGACATCAACATCAGTTGAATGTCATTTGTGTAAATATTTCATCACCTCTCGAACGCTCTCAAACTGACAAGTCCTAGAACCAAAAATTCGAAGACATGTGACATTTACCAACCCGCACACTGCCCTGCCAAGCCGAAAGGCGGTATCTCAATCGGAGTAAGTTTTGAGTAAGATTTAAGTTTTAAATTGTAATTTAAGGAAACATAAGGATATAAAGAACTTCTGAGTGGTTTTTTTAAATGTTTTAAGTTAGATAGCGGTATGTGGCTTTTAACATTAGATGCGAAATTATTATAGCTATTGAATGGTATAAAAAAAATAAAAGGGCGTATCTCAGAGATACCGCTTTTCGGCTTAGCAGGGTGGCACAGGACCTACACTAGATTACAGCCCACTCCCTCTCGAAGAGAGGAGCTCTGTATCTCGGCAGTGGACACATTATAGGCTGATTATGCTATGTTTGAAGATGACGATGTTTTCAATACGTTTAGCATTGAATGCATCTAGTGTTTCCTGTCATCGGGTGTACGCGTGCATCATGCGTGTAGACGTTACGACAAGTACCGAGACCGACCGCCTACCCTAGCCTATCGTTGCGACTCTGCATCTCGACGCCAAATGAATAAAAGCTTTGAACAGAATAATATATGAAAATTGTCGGCCGCAGTCTGTCGTTCCGTCTAGTCGCTGAGATTTCGCCGTCGCATGTCTAAAATATATCTAAGAACAGATACAATATTTTCAATACAATCTTTCTCGGAAATATTACGTAAAATGATGTGATATTTCCTTACCAATTATGTCCCACGGCCGTTCAGATACAATAACAAAAGACAGTTGTTCAGTACAATTAATTCCGTCCCAGTAATATTGTCCACATTCTTACAAGCTGTGGTGCGAATGTAGTTACTAAGGATTTTATATGGTGGAATAATATATCTCTTCTTATTTATTTATAGAAATCTTATAAAGTAATACGGAGTTATTATTTCTGAATAGAAAAAAAAAATACAATAGACGACATATATTTAGTAACCTATAATCCGCTTAACTGTTCTTAAGAGTCCGTGCACAAAATTCACTCGACAGAGTTTAGGTAAATTCATTGCGATGCTGTTTGTGTGCACCGTTCATGCACACACTCCTAAAGATCGAGCGTTGTGATCGCTTAAGCAGTTTTGATACTATAAATGATATTTTCTTAAGTTACGTAGGTACCGTTAAGAATAGTCTGAAATGTTTGTGTATACTTGTTTAGAATATTTATAACAATCAACACACAACGTTAGCTGCATTTAGATACATTTAGACATTCAATAACATTGAGGTAAGCGTTTTATATAAATACGGGTAGTGGTGCCGATTCTCTTGTACACCGAACTAAATTATCACTAAAATTCCTTACTTTTAGCTATAAGAATCTTAAAGCTATTCTGCAAAAAAACTCTATTTAAAAATAATGTTGACACTATTTAAATCTAATTTGACAATCGCGACTCCACGTGGTACTTGTTTTGCCTAAACCCGTGATTTTTTTTTAGAGCTGGAGGCGCGCACTTGTTTTATATGGAATTTGTCCCGTTTTGTATGGGAAATATGAAAAATTGTTACCTACATGGTGAGTTTTAGGGGTTTATGGGTTTTATATAGGGGGTCAAAATTTTTATAATTTTTGCGATAGGACAAAAACACACCATTTTCGAGATATAAGCAAAAGAAAAAAAAAAACAGTACTGTTTTTGCTGATGTGTTGGTGTGAATTTTACTTCATAACAACTAATTATTCCACACCTTTTTAATCGCGATTAAAAATAGTCAGATTTAGTTAGACAATCAAAATTTTAGATGAAAAACGACAAATTCAGAATAGCAAAATTGCCATTTTCACTACATTAATAACTTAGTGCTGTCAAACTGAAATATTGTTTAGTTGTCACTTTAGTCTATCTCAGAATGGAAAATCGTCGTTTGACAGGAATAAAGTAAATTTTGGTGATATTTAGTCTAGTTTAGAGGCATTTTAGACATAATAATATAATAATAAAGTTTACTTATTATTATTATTACTATTATTATTATTTGTGACAAGAGAATTGGCATTGAATTGCAATTGGCATTGGATCCATATATGGATCTGGGACATTTGCATGAAAGACATTTCCGCGAAAGACATTTCCCCGAACCTACTTGCGTGAAAAAGTTACAGAAATGAGATCATTTTCAAAGAGTTGGGATGGCGTATAACCAAACGATCAAACGACATTTTTCTGAAAACTTGTTGCGAATATTAGTGATTTTCCATGAACCCTTAGTTTATTTGAAAAATCTCTTTCAGGCACATGCAAAGAACTGAACTTTACAAATCATAAATAATTTTGTTTAAATTCTGCTTCACTTTCTCACAACGAATTTGATCAAAAACAGTCGATTTCGTGCACGGCCCCTTAAAGGGTCACAAAGAACCCTGTAAGAAATCGACTCGTGTTTCACCTCTCAACGACGCATCCTCAGAATGACAATTGACTGGTTATAAACCCGGACACGACGTGTTACCACGTCAAGCGCCGAACGAAGTGCAGTGTGTACTACACTTAGCAAACTAAATATACGTCGTCTATTGTATTTTATCATGGATTTCCGCTAAGTCACGCTTGACTCAGTTAACTATTTATTAACGGTTCAAATAAATGATATTTACTCTTCTATCGTTATTTTTGCTTGAGGGATTTTTTGACCTGGACTCTATTTCAACAAGAACTGGTCTTTAGCAGCTTTAAATAGAGAGAAGGGGAAAGAGACTAGGGTAGCCTTTGCCCAGCTGTGGGACATTAGAAGCTTTTAATAATAATAATAATTAGTGGAACGTGGATACATCAATCATTGTCCCGATAGACGGGATGGCCAATGGTATAATAGCCAAAAGCCTCAACCAACACCTGAGGAGGCTCTCGTTAGGTAGCTGGATCAACCCGCGTGGAAGTCAGAAATGACTTATCTCACGGGAACGTACTCCCGGGATATAAAGTATCCTATATGTTAATCCAGATAATAAACTATCTGTGTGCCAGTATCCTATATGTTAATCCAGATATACGTATACGAGTGCCAAATTTCATCCAAATCCATTCAGCCGTTATTACGTGATTGAATAACAAACACACAAACATACAAACTTTCACATTTAGTAGGATGTAAACAATTTTTATTTAAAACGAAATAAAGGAAAGGTTTACTAATTAGGGATTTTTAACTATGCAGCAACTCTATATCATTATTTTTTCTGGAATCTACGTCAATACCAATAATCTTGTTTCCAGAGTTCGCTTTATTATGTTTTTGACTACTCTCGGCTTATAAGACCACTTTTCAGTCCTACACAATGTCCCAAAGGTTTGTACAAATAAACAAAGTTAAACCTACTTCATTATTTATATTTTGTTTATCTTCAGAAACAACACAAGCAGATAAAATTGAATAGGGCTTATGTCTGGAATAACCAATTTAATTAAATATTCAAGCCTTGTTCTGAATTTGAGTGAAGTAGATGTTGGTAAATTTGACATTCAGAATCATCTATACCGTACTTGTAACGTAAATGAAGACTATCAGAATGCCAATATAAATAGGCTGTGCCCAGTACGTGGGCTGGATTAGATTTCTAATGTTGCCATTTGCGTTAGCAACCAGAGCCAGCATAAATACTAAAATTAAATTGAAATCTGTAGGTTTAGTACTGTTAATATTAAAAAAAACTTGTTTGATATTCAAATAAGAAACAGATATGTTTGTATAGTTAATCGAACATTTGTGGTAGCAATTTGCTTATAAGTAATAATAATAAATTGTTTATTTCTCATCACAAGCCAAAAAATACAAACAATATTAACACAAAAGCAGTAGCCAACGATATTTGGTTGTGGATCGCTGGTGCCTGTGGTAGGTAGTAACACCTGTAATACAGGTCACCAGGTCCCCACCTGTTTAAAATTACACGTTTGATAGCTTATATCTGATATCACAGCAAATATCAAGTTTCAAAACAACTAGTGAGCTTATTATAAAAAGAGACACTAGAGAGTATTTGAGAATTATAGGTAAAACAATTAAGAATTAAAATATGTTGAGAGGTTTTAATGAATGTAAGTTTGTGTGGAGATAAGTAGAAGCAGTAAGGGTGATTTTGTCACCACTATTGTGCGGTCGACTGAACTCCGAAAGCAATGTTTATTACTATTACGTTGTATAACATAAGACGATGTCAAATAGTTATTTATGATACTAGTGTGGTAAGTTGGTTTTATACTGTTGTCATACAACGTTTTTCAACACATTTGCGACAAAACAGTACAATAGTTTTATGAAACAAACTTTTTCATTAGACAATTTTTTATAGCAAATAAGAAAATATACAGATAAGTCAGTGCTTTTTAAAATTGAATATATTGACCACATTGAGGACGGCTAATACTCCACACGTAATACATTGAAATAAGCCATCAAAACATTTTAAGAGAATGATTGTGTATTTCTTCGAGTCTTCCATCATATAAAATTATTGTACATCATTAAATAGCGCTCTAGCGATTTTGGCGGCAAGAGATCATTTTCTGCAATTTGAGCCTCATTCAAGATATCAGGTGGAATAGATTCGATATTAATATCGGATTTCTTGCTTGAACCCATATTATTATTTTGTTTTTATCAGTTGGAAAGTCGCAACAATCTTGCAAAAACCTGACCAAGACATCAAGGTTTAAAAAAAACAGGCAGTCATGGAGAATGCCCACAGAAGTGAAACCTTAAAACTAAAACATGCTCTCACTGCAGCTGGCCAAGCGCAACACGACATACAGCTACACATAATAATAGTGTTATCATTAACATGTCGGTGACGTGAACCCATAAGATTTGCATGTCGGTGACGCGAACCCATAAGATTTTCCCCAATCAAAAATCATTTAACGCGCCGAGGTTTTCACTTCAAAAAGTTATGGTTAGCTGCTTGCACACTTATCGCTTTATTTGGCCATACGATATGTACAAACTACACAGTAATTCAGTAGTTACACTACATTAAAATGTATTGTACTCTGTTGTGCTTGAATGTTGAAATGCTAGCAATTACGCATTTTCGTAACAACACTGACAGGTAAATTGCCTATAAATTACAAGTAACACTATGACCCAATTTTAGTAACTGTTCCGTTCCAGGAATAAAATTTAATTATTGAGGGATTTGAATATTATAACGCTAGCGTGGAATGTAGATTAACATTTTATTATTACGCGATTTTCCTATCGAGGTATGCGAACAGGGTGTAAAGTTCAGTCATCCTCCATAGAAAAGGGAGGAGCCTTCAACCAGACGGGTGTTGTGTCTGGTGGACAACTGCCCTATGATTGGTGTCGGGAAGTTTATATACGCTGATCGTGCGGTAAACCCTGCTTGCGCGATGCAGGATTTCGCGTGACGTCAGAGTGATGCGCAGTTCGCATGTAGCAGTGTAGATACCGCCACACTCGTAACGTATAGACTACCTCTATTATCCGATGATACAATATGTATACTCGTAATCATACCAATGACGTTGAAAATGGGATAATTAATGGCCTGTGCCCACAATTAATGACAATATTTTGTGTAAAGATTTAACGAAATGAGTTTCATCAAGAAGGAATTGTTTTTAAATGCACATGGGCTTATCCAAATCTACTCTACTCTTAAAAGAAAGGTAAATAATACAAGCATACTACTGTCCCATAGCAGGGCAAAGGCCTCTTCTCATATAGAGAAGGCACGAGCATTGATCACCACGCTTGCTCAAGACGGGTTGCCAATTTCAGCCCTAGATATGTTGATTATACGCTCAGGTTTCTCCACGATGTTTTTCTTTCACCGATAGCAGTAATACCCAAGATAAACTAAGAAAGTATATATAAATTGAAAAGGTCACATTGGTACTTGCCCGAATTTTAACCTCGTGCATGACAGGCGAGTTCTTAAAAAGAAAAGTAATTTCCAAAAAACTAAATTAAGTTTTACTAACTCCAAATTCAATCTGCTATTAGCTCTAACATTAGTAGATAACAAAACACACACAAGAACATAAAAAATATTCCAGGCCGCAAAACGTGACCTTCTCCTATCGAACCCTTAAAGACACATCAGTCAATGTCAAGGTAGCAAAAACTGACCGAGATAGAAATCTATTTGTAATAAGTAGGTAGGTATTTTTTGTGGAACCGACCTTTAGGCTGCTTGTCCAAAGCGGGTTAAGTAAGCTGCGAAAAGAGCTGTTGGAAATAATGTGAGTCTCCTATAACCGTCATCGACCGCATATAGCATTTTGCCGTACGACAAGTCAAGATGGTTGCTATGGGAGTGTACTGATGCGGTTTCTTGAAACCTTTACTGCACCTTTAAAATATTCTGTGGAGTTACATTGACGCTAAAGGTTACCGATAGCGTTTAAGATGAGACTAGCCTATGGACTAAAGAAGCCGTGGTGCAAAAGGGACAAGGCAGAAAGAGAACGGACACATTATATGTTCAGAGGTTGAAATATATAAAACTGTTTTCTACACCGCTGTGGTCACGTTCACTAAAGTGAAGTAAAATGGTGGCTTCTTCTTGGATTTAGTAGACTTCTATTGGTTAATGATTCTCTAGCTGTCCTTCACCGTTCCTTTTTACTTCAATGGATAGGTAGCTTAACGGTAAAGTATATTATTATGTGCTTCTTAAAACTTGTTTAGACTAAGAAGGATTCTAGTCTTAAATGTCAAGTAAACGTCTTACGGGTACGTAAGTACTAATAAAAATCTGCAATTCATTTCAAATTCTACAGAAAAGAGGTAACATAAACTGTAGCGTTGCAATGAAATAGCTTTCATGCTGTATCGTATATTTTTGGTAATAGTATACAATGAACCATGTACTTTCTATGTTAATTATACTCGTATCATCGTGCAGCAATTATTATCTTAGGATTCTATATTGCAACTCAGTGATGTTCAGTAGCGTGTTTGATCACTTGTGATAGCGTGTCAGATCACTTAGTATCCCGAAATTTGAAAATGCAATCGTGAGGCAGTTTTTATTAACCTTAACCACCCTAACCATATCTAATCACCGGTTGTTTGGACACTGTTTGTGATGCCAGTTGGGTTATATGTAGGAAGCATCTTCATGTAGTAGTGAAGTATCTTTATAAAGAATTTGAATGTAATATTTTCCGGTAATCGGGCATTCAGTCATCATATAAGTCTGATGTATCTTCCACGAATCTAGGCAAACACCTTAAACAGTGCCAAAACTAAGTGTGTTTGTATCACTTAAAACTACATTCAGTAAATATATGGGCACAAGTACTGCCAGAAAGCAAGGCGATAAGAATAATAGGGAAAAAAATCTTGTTCTCTAAATCAAAAGAATGACTCAAGAAATTGATGGATCATCTCGAATGTACTTTAAAAAAACAATGATGGATGGTACAAAGTATAAAGAATAGCCTTTTGGCTATCTTTCCATCACAGCACACGTGGGATTTGAAACGAGTGAAAAGTTTTAAGAGTTTCAAAGTTTTGGAATAATGGAAAGGCAACATTTTAGTCTTGTGCGTGGGTAATCTTACATAAGATTATCAAACAACATTAAGAGGGATTATGAAGAAACCTAATAAGGATCAAAACATAGTTATGTTAATGTATGTTACTGACGCAAACAGATACCCAATCCATTTAGTTTAATAATTTACAATTTCTAATTTGTGTTTTTTTTCAGGCGATGTGACGACGCACCGGGGAGGCCTATGTCAAGCATTAGACGTCTTTCGACTGAAATGATGATGATGCTGATTCATCTGTGAAATATTTCTAGTTTTTCCAAAGAAAACGGTAAAATGCAAAAAGGTAGACATGGTTTTGAACTCACAACCCCACCGGGTTACTACTGCTATGTAAATCACCAGTGCATTAAAATAATACTAACGATATTAAGTCCCAAAATCAGCCAACCCTCTACTCTGATTACCAACAGCTAAAACATGCTTAGTTTATACACCTAAACCCAAAATATATTGCAACTATGAAACTACTAACTAAAACAAGTACGTAGAAACTACAACTGTGGAGTTAATGCTCTCTCCGGCTGTTATGAAGTTGTATAGAGTGAAACAATTGCTACGTGGAAATGAGTCTTGGATATAGGTCAGTTGTTTAGAATTTAATTTTCTACTTACCTATTACTTTGTGGTAATTCAGTCATTTCTCTTAATGTTTGAGGCTTGTGTTTTTAGTGAATATGTTAGCGAAAGTCTTGTGCTGGTCAACGGCAAGCACGTTTAAAAAAATCTCAAAAATCACTGCTATTTAGTTTTCTTTCGTATGACCAAGTCTAAATTATGTTTAAAGACAAATAGGTTTTATGAGTTAATTTGTATAGGTAGTCAACCAAATCAGTTAAAGGTGGTAGCAGTAAGGGTCGTTTTCATAGTTTATATGTTAAACTGACGTTCGGAAGATCGTACACCGGTTTAGCGGTGTAAATTAAGAATTAACTAAGATAAAAAGCTAGTCAGTCTTGTAACGTGTCTTGTCTTTTACACGACTATGGCCCCGTACAAACGGCGGTGATCAGTATAATATTTTACAGTAAAAAATAGGCCAACATCTCACTGTTCATACGATTAAAAACAAATGCAGTATGAAACCTGCCATTTTATCCCAGAATATACAGAAAAATAATCAAACAGGTCAACGCTGTGTGAGCGGGTCTATTACTCAATACCTATATTGATATAACTAATTATGTTATTCTAGTATTTTGTTCTTCATAGGTTCCAATACCCTCTACCATCGAAAACATCTCTTACTTTACCTGTATTTTCTGGGACAGTAAATGCACAGCCCAAAGCACTATATTCTTACACAGACACACGTCAAGTCTGTCGTTCCTTTCATATTCAACCATCCATACGTGCTCCAGTAGTGAACTCTGCTTGCATTGACATAGTACTTACACTGACGCATTTCTTAGCATTTCGTCACGACGACGCTTACTTATTTGTAGTGTGTTTTTGTGTAGAGGAGGCTCTATGTCTGTTCTGCATATTAAGAATCAGGCTAGCCCCCTATTACATGGGACTTAAAAATAACTGGCGAAATGAGGGTGTTCTATAGGTTCACCTCTGCCTTAGGCTTGATGAGGAGTTTAGAGGATTATTGTGGTGTTAAATTATTGAAGAATAACTGTTGCTCGCGGCTTCGCCCTCGTGGAATTTTTCTATGGGAACGTATTACTGGGAGAAAAGGTATTCTATGTCTTAACCCAGACAGGACATGGTCTATCTCTGCTTGTACAAATCAAAATCCGTTCAGTCGCTAAGCCATGAAAAGGCAACAGACAGTTACTTTCGCATTTATAAAATTACTGGGTGCGCCCGCGGTTTCACCCGCGTTTTCTTGATCCCGTAGGAATATCAGGATAATGTCCTAATCCAGGTCTTGGTCTACCCATGTGCCAAATTTCATTTAAATCTGTTCAGCCGTTTTAGCGTGAAAACGTAACAAACAAACAAACAAACTCACTTTCGGATTTATAATATTAGTTAGGATTATGGATAGTATACAGTGTGTATCAGAAATATGTGGTCATATTTTAAGGGTGCAGTAGTACAAAAAAAAAATCGCCGATTCCCGGCCACCGTAGGAGCGGGCTTGCGGACGGTGAGCAATGGATAGCTCGCCGTCCGATAAGGACCAGGCCCGGGTTGACGGCGCGTTGTGTCATGCGCGCCTCAAAGAGATGTCAGCACAAGAGAAGGGGTCTGCTAGGACCGATGCCTGCCGGGGTCGCGGGAAAGTCCGAAAGGGATTCCGTGGCAACGTACAGGCAACTGAAGGAACACGGTTGGGTTTTAGTCAGTAGGAGTCTGACACGCCCTCCCTCTCCGCCCAGAGCGGGAGAAGTTATGTGGTAATTTCCCACCATAAAAAAAATAAAGAGCTTGCAGTAGTACAGATCATCTTCGGTGATAGTAAACTACAAACTTATGACCAGTGCACTCTGAAAAGCTCATTTAACTGATGGCTCGTAACCGTTAAAATGCCTATGTATATTTTTATTCGACTGCGGGGGAGTCAAAAAGAAGGTTAACATTTTTATTATAATTTTTCTGTAATTTAGGATGTTTCAGTCAGGTTCTTACCGAATCACCAACCACATGGCAAAGATAGGGTAATAAAAATTGACTATTTTTCATACGTTTTTACAAATGTCTTCTCACATGTTATATAACATTTCTGTCATATTCTTCAAGTACCAAACCTCACCACAACGCGCGGTTTTAGCTCAAGTACTTATTTCTAGAACCTCCGAGTGCGTGCGAACATTTTTCTTTTTTACGTGATGCGTACCACTTTATTTTTTATGAGGCCGTTAGAGATTCTTCAAGACCTGTTTAGAAACTCCACAACACGTATATACCTACACGTTGGACGTGTAATAAAACTGTGGTTATTAAACAACATCTGGCTTTCTAGAAAAAAGGAAAAAAATAGTTTCAAAACTTTGCCAGCCCGCAAATTGGTGGCTAGTTACGAAAGTCTTTTTTACCCTGTCCCAGAAGGAGGGTAATGTGTTTTCTAGTATTATCCCCAGAGCCGCGGTTTTAAAACCTAATAAAAGCTTGTTTAAAACAATAGTACTTCAACAAAATAATAACCTTGCTCAAACGACCAACGACAAAATTTTAATTTAACATCAGCTACAATATAAGACGCATTAGGTACATATTACCACATTTATAGCTCAATTTGGGCACACTGTTGCAGTACCCAATATATAATGATGACAATCCGTCTTCGGTGACCTGTACCGACAGTTCGATAGCACACCTCTGACCCTTCGGATGGAGCAGATTGTGATCTTTGTTTACCAAAACTAGGTTAGTACAGGTCAAGTGAAATTAATTAATGGAATTCAATTTCAGAAGATGCAAAGCGTCTTAATGTATGCAAGGTATTGCAATTTGGGTTTAGATAGATAAGTGGACAGTTTGGGAAATTACTTTGAACAATCTAGCGTCTAAATAAAGTCTAATAAATAATATACTAAAATACTTGACGCATTTAACACTTAGAAAAATAAATATTTCATACCTCTAGATTTTTTCAATATGTACTATCGGGGCGAATTCGACCCAGATTTTATATCTAGAATAAGTCTTACCCTGCAAATATATTTTTAATCATTCAGCTTTTCAAGATAAAAACTATCAGATTTTATTCCATGGGGAGATATCTATAAACCAGCCCTAAACAGATTCACTAACAAAATGAATTGATTGCGAAATTGTTACAATTCTTGTTCTTTCAAATAATTATCTTACTTTATTTGTTTCTTCAATAAATTGATTACAAGTTAACTAACAACATCCTTAAAATGCCAAAAATCTTATAGCGAACCATCACCGGCTGGTTATAATAAACATTTTCTGATCGGTATACACTATATGACGAACAGAAAATTCATGTTATAACAAGCCTTTAAAAGACACCATTGTTTTACGTGAGTCGTAAATAATGGGATATCCATGTAAGTACGTCCCACGAACGGCTTGTTTATTTCGTGATAAAAACTGACAGAATTCGCAAGGGAGGCCATAGTACGTATGTTTACACTGTCTGAAAGCATTAAATTATAGTGAATTGTGTTTTATTGAATCTATATTGTACCTAGTTATTTTTCTCTTGATATGTTTATGTATGTTGGCTCAGAATCGAGTTGAGTAGAAAAAGGAATGAGAAGCCTGTTTTCACTGCAGAGGGAAAACACATACTGAAATATCATTGTTATTGTACGTATTGGACGATAAAAGTAAAAAATGCGTCACAAATCATATGCCCCCTTTTCTTAAGTGGATTTTAGCGTTGAGTAGGTATGCCATGCGTTTTCTGAGACCAACAAGAATCCCCCTAAATGGTAATAGTTTTTTTAATAAAAGACTGAGTTCTTTTGGAAGGGTAACGATATTATTTTATCAAATTATTAATAATATTATTAGTATATTAATACGTGAAGCGAAAACTTTTTACCCCTTTTTACAAAAATTACGCAGACGGAGGAATATGAAATTTGGCACCGTTAAAGTTTATATGGCGAAGGAGTGCAAAAAACTAATATTTTTAAATAATATACATAAATTAAATTAAAAAAAAAAACATTACACACACTACCATGCGTTTGACACAAGATGGCTACCTTAGAATCATGACATTTAAATGAATTATGGTCGAATTTCGACCTCTGGGCGACCACTAGTAATGATTATTAAGTAAGCAAACTGTGCCACGATTATCTCACCTCAATTTATTTCTACCCATGTTTCTGAACGAATAACATATAACCTTCATATCTCATAAAGTACCGAACCAATTCCGATACTTACGATATATCTCTAAAAGGAAAAATATTATAATATTAAAAATGATTGAGGAAAAAGAAATGGCAAAATACTGGAATACGCATTTCTAAGTGTATGTTCATTTTCCTGTAGGTAAACCTCTAGCTCGCTTTGACGGCGGCCATTTGCAATACTGATATTTGTCAAGAAGTCATCTGACGAAATTAAATTGTATGATATTACTCTGTTTTCATTTGTTTATTTCGGATGATATCTTGTGTCTATGATATTATTTTCTGTTAATCTTTTGTTTATTACATGTTCGTACTCGGTAATTCTCAACAATTGAGCTGCTTTAAGTGGTTACGATTGTACGGTTGTGTAGTTACGCGGGTATCCATTTTTAAAATAAGCGTAGTTAAGTTAGGCACAGTAACAGATGAATACAATGGGATGCGCCCCATTTTAGGTATGAAGGTACGCGCCGGACTTGACTTGTCGGATTTAGTGGGCGTAAAGTAGTCAGAAGATATAAGAGTTACGCGATAGAAAGAGAGGCAACTTCTAGGTGAATATAACTGTCGGTAATTAGAGCTGTGCGAGCTGAATTGCACTTTATTGTGTCGTAGCAAGTCGCTTTTTATTTAAATGAATTTGCGGAGTGTCCAGTCTGTACTAATCTGTGGCACAGTTTCAAAATCAGTTAGGTTAGCTTTGTTATAACACGTTGAAATTAAATTAATTAAAAAGGCCGTGGCCGAAAAAAAAACCTGCCGGTAAATCAACTGGTACTTTCAATTAATTTTTTCAGAGAATATCGATAGTTACAACAACTGAAAACATAGTAATTGTGAAAATGCAGAGAAAATATATTTTTCTCGGATATATCATCAGATTGTTCTATAGTAAAAACAATCTGTAAACAGTTAAGTATAATAATTTAAAAGCAAAACATATAACAAAAAAAAAAAGATCTTATCGTTTTCTTTTCCAGTTTTCGGCCGAAAATGCAAATCAAGCCGAATTTCGTTTTCGTTACGGGACGCAAAAAAAAAGTTTCAACCGGATTCTAATAAACACATAGAAACTTTATATACAGCAGCACCCATTTGCCTTTCTAAGAACTCTATTCTCATCTACCACATAAAGTCGCAACAATAATAAAAACACAGCTTTCTATATAAGCCATCTTGGTTCCATTTACATTTCGCCCTTTTAAGTCCCCAAGGATGAAAATAACAATACATGTAATGATGGGAGGGCATCCTACGGTCTAAGATCTCCATAGACGACCGTTTTCCTCAATACACTCTTACAAATTGCATTCAATGAGACGCAACAGGATAGTCTCAAGATTTTTCCTATCGTAATAGAAGACAAAATATAAATATTTCTGCGTATTTGTTAGAATATTAATAGAAAAATCAAACTAGGATAAAAATCGCACAAATTGAATAAAAGCTCGTACAGACTAGCGCGACGCGACGCCGCGCCGCGACACGAACAATACAAGTTCTATGAAAACTTGACGGTATAACAATAACCGGTGTCGCGTCGCGCTGGTCTGCACGAAGCTTAAATCAAGCAAAACGTTGAATAGAAATTATGGAAAACGAAGGCCACCAACAATGAACGATCACTATACCAATTTCTTTAACGTTCAGTCTATTTAAAAAGGTTGCTACCGCTAATTCTTGTTATAAGAAACTAGCCTCTACCCGCGACTTCACCCGAGTAGTAGTTAACTATACTATAAAACATGGCACTTGACAATACTGTAGCTTTCTGCCAATGAAAGAATTTTCGAAATCGTATCAGTACTTCCAGAGACCTCTTACATACAAAACTTACAAACTTGAACTCGTTCTAATATCATTTAGTTATTTTATTATTTATGTACACACAGTAATACATAGAGATACGACATAAATGTTCCAGCAAACCTGGAAAATGAGAGATGTAGACAAATAGTGTGTGAGAGCAAGAAGAGAAAAATATGAATAAGCGAAGTCTCTTTTAATTTTAATTTTAATTTTAATTATTACTAGTGACATTTAATTTAACAAATAAACTTAATTTACCTATACTATTAATTATTTGACATTGTTCATTGTTAGTATTTGCGTTAAAAATATTGTTATTGTTTACTATGAATGATGGTTGCTTGGCTAAGTGTACGATAATGTAATGTGATATAATGAAATATGATATAGACAAAACATGTGATGTAGACAAAACATGTAATTTGCATGCCATAAGGTGTAATATGGTTGAACTGTGCTCTATTTTTAACAACTTTAGTTTATTACCCATATCGCACCTTTGGTAGAACAAGGGCATAATTGTCATAAATTGCCAAAATGACTTAAATATGCAGGAATGCTTTAAAAAGGCCCTTTGAACTGGAGGGACAAAGACATTCGTTTGGCAATTTATGACAATTATGCCCTTGTTATACCAAAGGTGCGATATTAGCAAATAAATAAATTTGAATTTGAAGTCTTAAAATATTAAATATACCTACACGAATAACGCAAAAATATATAAGAGTAGAACTGTAGATTAGTTTAAATAGATAACAAGGAAAATGATGCTCATCCGCTTCATACAAACATTCTCAATAAACAGCATGAAAACGAAAGTGAAACTATAAAAAAATAAATTTTAAAAAAGATTGCCAAATATAAATATTCGTCTTCGTCTGCACTGCACTTCATTTAATAATTTATCTTTGAACCGAAATGAAAGAGTTAGCAAAACACATGCAGGGCAGTCTTTGGGGACTGCCGATAGAAGTGAAAACTAAGTAACTTGTGAATTGTATATCTATGTACATATATACGCAGTATACATATAGCTCATGGAAAGCGTTCGGTGACGATGACGCGAGTCTCACGCTTCTTGTTCACCCAAAAAGTACACATATATACACAGTATACATGGAAAGCGTTCGGTGACGATGACGCGAGTTCCATGATTTTTGTTCACCCAAAAAGTACTCAACGCGCCTAAATAAGTTTTCACTTCAAAAGTCTTGACGTATATGGAAGTTTTGAAGTTGGCAAGTAATAGTGGAAATTGCAGCTCCGACAAAGGCGTAGCTCTTAAGTTAAATAATATAATAATCCAAATGTTCTACCCAGTTCTTGGGTAGTGCTCATATTTCTGTTGTATGAGCTAGGAATCATAAAAGAATGAATGTTGGTAGATTATATTGTTGGATTAGGCAGAGTTGTACACCCACATTTCTCCAGTCGTATGTAAAAGGGGGCGAGCCTATTGCCATAAACCGGGCACAAATCCAGACTCCGGGCTGCTACTGAGAAATTCTAGATAGAAGAACCCAATAACACTTTGGATCTGGAACCTCAGGCTCAGCAGTTACTAACGCTTACGACCACTAGATTAAGCAGTCAGTATTCCTAACTAATATTATAAATTCGAAAGTGAGTTTGTTTGTTTGTTACGCTTTCACGGTAAAAAGGCAGAACGGATTCGGATGAAATTTGGCACATGGATAGATCATGACCTGGCTTAGGACATAGGATACTTTTTATTTATTTATTGATAGGAGAACCAACAGCTATAACAAATGGATAACAGTTGTTTAAGAAACATACAGCCAATTACAGGTTCTTACGATCAGGTATCAAATGCGGTATCAACTGGTGTCCAGTCGTATCGTCGAAACTTATGCGGGTGAAACCGCGGGCCTTTGTCATAATAACTTGTAAATGGAACTTCTGCAATGAATATAGCAAAAAAATCTTTCTATATTCTATGTCACTGCTCCAATACTCTTGAGAACCATAGTGATCGTTCGACCTGATAGTATCTACTCATGATTATGGAAAATCTACCTACTCACAATTTAGCGAGAAGGACGACTTTTTAAATTTTAAGCAATTACATCATTTAAAAAAAAATCACTCGTTGTCTTTTAAAACACACATGGAAAGATACAGAGTGACCCACCTACTCTTGAATTGCAAGCATACGACTCAGTTTCATACTTTCCTATCCATTCTTAAAAGACGAACTTTACAAAGACATTTTCGTAATCAATAAATCTAAATCCCAAAATAGAAAACGTGGAATTCTTTCCGCATTCCGGAACGCGGATTCCTAATAATCCTGACCGAAATAAATTACAGGGATAAGGATAGAGCGCCATCGGTCATTATAATCCGGTGTGACGTCACCATTCACGTTATCTATCGCAGTAATCTGAACTGAGGCACAATGTAGATAGCTCTGTACAGAAGGTCGGCTTCATACAATTAGCGAACACAAACTAACAAATCAAATCAAAAGTCATTTATTCAAATTAGCACTTTTTGAACATCAAAATTACATTAGACAGTCCATCAAAACGCCCGCCCTTTACCTTTACCACTTTTTAGTCGGTAGTTTAGCTGGAAAGAAGTGGCGCAACAAACTCCCCAGCAGCACAGGTGTCTTTTAAGTAAGAGGAACGACACACGCACGTACGGTGATCTCGATTACATATTTATCTAAAATGAATCGCAATCAAAGATTTAAATCGTTAGATTCTCCCGACTACGTCAAAAGATGGTCACGATTCTCGTTCGTCGACGGTGACATTTGAATAGCATTGTCTCACTCACTCATACTAAAAATCGTATCTATCACTCCATACGTGATGTGTGATGTGTCACTTTTTCGCGTGACCTTAGTACGATGGGGGCGAATCTAACGATTATATCTTTGATGCCAGTCGCAAGTGCACGTGCACTTACTGTACGAGAAGTGTGTCTATGTGACACACAGAAGGTTGGCCTTCTGTACCTATCTATTCTGTGCCTAAGGGGACGAGCCTGAACTCGCCTTTAGGAAAGTCGTGCTTCGTAATGAAATATTAGTTTTTAAAAGGAGGGAATTGTCAAAGAAGTTTTTCCCTGCACGGTGAGTTTTATAAAGTATGTCGGAGAATTAAGGTGGTGGAAGAATTTTTTGTGATGAAGTTAGGAGGAACTTTTTAAATGATATGAATGAATGATAATTTATTTCGGTATTTTGTGAATATAAAGAGTCACTTATGTACGTCTGCGACCTATTTCTCCACCTCCTACGAATCTCAACCATCTGGTACATAATTTCATTCAAATAGTTCTTTATTATATGATAATTTTTGTCTGTTAATTAATGCTTGGCCTCTGCAAGGCAGACCCTAAGTGTTAAGTAAGTTCTGTTCTGATGCAGAATAATATGATTAACAGATACCCTTATAATTAATAAATAAGTATATCTGAACTACATCATCCGCGTAGCCTTTTACCAACTAACTTGGGTTCGGCTTTGAGTTTAACGCCACTGAATACCAGTATCTGAACGAAATTGATACAAAATACATCATCTGCCTAGCCTTTTCCCAACTATGTTGGGGTCAGCTTCTAGTCTAACGTCCTCACCCGTTACTGGGTAATACGATACCCCATGGCAAGACTGGATATCAGAATTTCGGGCTTCCGCTTACCCGCAACGGCTGTCAAAGATCTACAAATGACAGCCGAGACCAACAGCTTAACGTGCTTTCCGAAGAACGGAGGGGTCTTGATATGTAATGGATGGTCACACATCCACGGACCCTTGGCAAGCGTAGCTTAACCTTCGATCGACACGTACGGCTGTTTTTTTTGCCACGAGCCCCTCTAGACATTGATACAAAATACGATATAAAAGCAAATAGCCACTACTACCTATAGCTTTTATATCGCAGCTTTTACTCCACAATAATAGACAACAACACAAAAAAGAAAAACTGTTTAGCTGCATAACGGGAAAATTCTAGAAATCAATTTCATTGCAGGAAACGTTTCTTTGTCTATTCTTTGCACGTTATGGCTTCAATAGAAGCCGATACTCGCTGATATCTCTTACGGTCAATTCTAAATATACTGCCTTCACAATAATGTTTCATTTCTCAATTGCACGTTAATCATTCTAATTTATCCTTATAAAAATGTGAATAAAAGCCACATGACGTGTACTTGTGAATTGTACAAACTCCATAAATATTACTAAAGCTTTGATTTCTTAGAAAAGCGGTGAAAGATCACACAACGGCTGTCCAAATACGTTTTCCACACCAAAATGTCAAATTCAAATGAAAATTATAGATTTTCATGACATAAGAAGGAACCGTTTTCCTAGGAAACTAAAGCTTAACGCCATTTATGTATTAGAGTCCACGCAACCACTGAAGTCCGGCGGAAAATTGTGGAACTCCATTTTTTTTAATGCAATTTGATGGAATAATAGACACTAGCGCCGCGGCTGTCGGACTTGAGTGGTGGTGCGGACTGTACATTCGTTCGCCGTTCTATGTATTACTACAACTTCAAAATTAGTGATAGCCTAGTGGTTTGACCGTCAGACTGTCAAATCATAGGTTTCGAATTCAAACCCAAGGCCGCACCTCTGACTTTTCGGGTTCATGTGCGTATTGTATAATTATCACTTGTTTAAAAAACGATGAAGGAAAACATCGTGAGGAAATCGCCATGCCTAAGAAATATTTCTCGACGCCATGTGAAGCCAAGTCAGAGGCTCATGGGCGGCTTTAATACTCTGACTCCAGGTTAGTAACTAACCACACGAAAAGGAGAAGAACTTCAAAATTAAGTTAAGTACAAAGTCCGCTTCTTAGTAAATATTATTTCAGGAGTACCTTCTAAACGCTAAGCCTCTTATCGTAAGTCCTTAAGATTTATAAACCTGAAGAATTAGGCAAAAATAAGAGATATTATTAAAACTATAAAGGACATTTGAATATTTATAATGGGACACCCCAGTTTACTGAGTGTGTAATTTTACCCGACCAGGGTTTGTTTACACGTTTATCATTTACTTTTGGAACGGACATTAGCATTAGGTACTTACGTACTTGTAAAATTATCAACTTCACTTGATATACGATAATAGTAAAGTTGTCAATATCTAAATACAGTATTTTATATCGCACATCTAATATAACTCTTGAACTACAGTATCAAAGAAGTGTATCTGATTCTATTACTTTGCGAAAACCCGTATTTAGAAATACGCTGATTCTAAATAAAATATAAGGTAGACCCTATTTATCCAAGTTAGAACTAAGCTTTATTGGCACTGAATTTTTGATCACAACATGTTTTACTTCAATCTAATTAAACCTTTATGTAAAGGGCAGATCTCAAAGTATCGTGAGTACGAGTAGTTGTTTTGCTAATGCATGATATTGATTGATGATTTCTGAATTGAATGGGAATAGTTGGTCACAAATGCAATCCGACATATCCACAGTACCATAAAGTTACCTTCAGTGCTATTCTGTAACCATAATGCTAGTTTAGATATGTGTGACAATTTTTCTGTCACCCCTATTGATCCCGCAGGGTCCTAATATCATAAAATCATTATAAAAATAAAAGTCACCCTGTTAATATAGATAAGCAGTGCTATTCTGTAACCATCTCACCGTGAAAACTTAGGTGAAGTGAGCGTGGAGTGAGCTGTCATTCCACCTAATGCTAGAGATTCACCTACACCTAAGTTTTTGTGCGTCGCTTTCATTTCATACATGCAGTATCCGAAACAATTACTTCCTATTCACTTTATACTTTCCTCAAGATGTATTCCTAATTAATTTGGCAAGCTAAAGTCAGTGACTGTATAAACGTTCTGAAAAAACTTGTTTTACGAAGAGACCGCTAGCTTCATTACCATCCTTCCCACAATTTGATTAAAATAGACTGAGCCAAGTTTTGAAACCAGAAACCAGAACTTTGTTTACTTACAGTTTCAGTAGTTCATCTTTAAGAAAATTGGTGCAAGTAGTTAATGAAAGAAGATGAAATATCTTTGAGATTCCTTTGATCACTGTAACCTAAAAATATTTTAAATGACATGGTTAATATAGCCACCCATATCATATATATACAAGGTGGCAGGATCATCGACGCTCAACCTGTTACCGTGGATTCAGTATATGATTGTGGACGCCCCTGCGCTGAAATTTATTGTCAGATATAAAATAAAAAAAACTTGTTCCATATATTTTCACCGCATAGGTACCTATAGCACTTGTGTAGGAAACAGCAGATTTTTTATAATAACCGGCGACAATTTGAATGTCGGGTGTTCCAGAATCACGTAATGAACCCATGGTCGGGTCCACAAGTCTCGCGTTGACGTCAACGATTTAAGAACTTTCGCATTAGCATCTCATTCGCCATCTGTCAAAATAAAATCTATTTATTTTTGACAAGTTTGACAGATTGCGACTTGAATGTGAACTTTTTTTTTTGTACGTGAATTGGCCTTCAAATCAGTCACTAACTATACGAAAGAGAAGAGACATGGATAAAGAAACTTCATTACTTAACCTTTCAACTTCTAAAAACCGACCAATTGCTGTTCAGTCATACAGAAAACTTAGGTATTCAATTTACCATTTAAAAACGCTTTGAGAATACTTGAAACCAATTTAATAAACGTAAAATTATACATCAATAAAGTTGTATGAGTAGAATAAAGAAAATTTGAACAAGATTCAAGTCAAGGAAAGTATAACAGTTGGCTATGGTTTAACTGAATAAGATGTAAAAGTATGTAGTAATCGGTAACTTTCAGCGAATAAATACTCTTCCTAATTGAAGTAGTATCGATTGTGACGAATTTGTGTTGAACTTCATATTTATAATTTACCTTAGAAACATTGTTCTCATTTATAGGACGTTGTGTCTTCATTAAGAACAAATATATATTATTCAAACCTAACTTTCTGTTGCACTGGCTATACTAAACCAGAGGCACTAGAACGTAGACACCGCAACAGCAGATTGTGATGATGATTAAAAAAATTACAGTTCCAGGCGGTACGTCATTATTGCAGCTCTTATAAAAATCATCATCATCTAACTAGCCATTTCCCATCTATAGTAGGATCGGCTTCCAGTCTAACCAGATGCAGCTGAATACCAATATTTTACATGGAGCGACTGCTTATCTGACCTCAACAACCCAGTTACTGAGTAATACTAACGTTAATACTACTAGTAAATACATATTAACGAAAATTCACCAACACGTGCAAACGTTACTAACCATTATACAGTGTCGCTATTATATCGTATATTTGGTATAGTTTTGTTTAATTTCTGGTAGAATAATAAGGCTCTTTTATTCTGAACATCTTTGCATTGTGGTATTCAGAATATCTCTTAGTTCAGTGTGCCTTTTGGTAAAGACCTCCTCTAAAAACTTCCGCTGAGTCCTATCTCTCGCAACTCTTCTCAAATTTGAACCCTCTAACAACCAACCTTGCTGACCGTGTAATATTTTCACCACGGCAAGCTATTCTCATCCCAACACAAAGGACGAAGAAGTAACAGGTTATTAAACAATTACAATCTAATAAAACGACAATTGATATTGCCATTTCATTTTATAGTATCGTCAGCTTTTAACCTTTGCCCTTTATCTCCATTTTCTTCCCAATTCACATCACTAAAGATTATTCTTATATCAATTCTTTGATCTATACAAGATTGATAAAGATAAAAGCAGATTGATATGAGCGTGTATGAAAGTGGATTTTATTAGGGTTTTCACTGACATTCTGAATGTTTTGGGGTAGGGTTATGCCGCAATAATTTTTGTGCGCGATACCACTGGTGCGTCGGGCGGATAGCCGAGTAAAAGTTGTAGAACTTTTTTTACTGCTTTTTTATGTTACTATCTCATTTTACTAATTTGTAATCGTTACATAATTTTTATACATACATATTAGATATTAAAGTTACTTTTTGTGTGACCGCACTGTTCTTCTAAACTACGGAACGGATTTTGTCGCAGTTTTCACCATAATTTAAATAATTTATTCAGGAAGGTTTTTGTGTATAATAATACATTGACATTAAAACTTACATATTATAATAAAGAATTCTCTATTTTGTCAAGTCGGAAAAACATGCGAAGCAGGCGTGGGTCGCTTGTTATTGTAAAAATCTGTTGATATTTAAGCTGTATAACTGGAAGCAAAACTCGAAACAGATAAGTCTAAAAATGCACTGATTTTGGATAATCGATGCAGTTAATATATTATTTGCTGACCGACATTAGGCTGTAAGTCCAGTCTAAAATAGTTGGTTGCATGGTTAAGGCATGATTTAGTAACAAATATCAAAACGCAATTTCTCTCAACTGCAACAGTGAAATTAGAACGATATAATGTTTATAATTTGTAACATTTCACGTTGGGCATGTCCATCCGATTTCCAAATTAGAATACATTCTACCCGTGTTGCTAACTCGATGCAAATCTGTCGATTTTAATATACAATTTGATTTGGTATTATACAAATGTAGGCATTGTCATAAATGTGGTTAGGTATTCGTCCTATTTCATATTTCGACTGTCCATTCAATCTTCTTACAGGTTTAATCACGCCCATTAGTCGTGTCACATACATATACGAAGATACAAAATCCTAGTTATGTCTCGTATTTAATCTAGCAAAAGCAATCACTATCTCTGGAATTGAGGTAAAACAATATAAAGAATATTCTCGCTTCCCGCGTCAGTTATTTGAGAGTACGAAACTAATAAGTGCTTAAATAGGCATGAAATTGTGTTAACGAGATGCTTAATGTTCCGAAAACATCTTGCTATTGTTACGATATAATTACTAGTGACTATAATATAGTAATTATTAAAAACCGAAGTAAGATCGTAATTTGGGAAAAAAATAATATCCAGACGATGATAAAAATAATGAAAATGTAATATTACAATACTCAGCTTAATCACTTAAACTCAACCCAGTGTCAGTGATAGCCTAGTGGTGTGACCGTCGGACTGCCAAGTCATAGGTCTCGAGTTCGAACCGAAGGCACGCACCTCTGACTTTTCGGATTCATGTGCGTATTGTGTAATTATCACTTGCTTCAAAAACGGTGATGGAAAACATCGTGAGGAAACCAAATGCCTAAGAGGTATTTCTCAGTGGCATGTGAATCCAAGTCAGTGGCCCAAGGGCAGCTTTAAAACTCTGACACCAGGTTAGTCTCTAGCCACACGAAAAAGAAAGAAGTCAGGCCTTAAAAAAGAAAAATGTTTATTCATATTTCACGGCAGCAACCTTCTAAAATTAGGGCCATAAATTCAGGCTTCCTCGGTGACAAACTAGAGACTTTATTGAAGATTTTCCGTCTCAAAAAATCTCATATTTCACGAACATCAATTTACCTAAGTAAGCAATATGGGTGTTCGACCCGGGATCTCATCCCAGGACACAAAACTTAATTTAGATAAAAGTATTTTGCCATGAAAAAAGATCCATGTAATCATATTACATATTTATAACTTTGGGTCCATCACTAATTATCTATAAGCAGATTTCATGGGTCACTGAAATTTGGGACACTTGAACGCCTCTCATCAGAAAAACCTGTTTTGTCAACTGAAGAAGATGCTTAATTTTGTTGGTACCTTATTTTTATATTCCGGTTGATAAAGCTCCGACAATCCACGAAAGAAGTCACATAAAAATGTCACTTGCAAATCCAAAGCTTACCGACCAAAAGAATACGATTAAACGAATCGTAAAATCATCTCCAATAATTTATCTTCCGTGCAAATGCACGATTCCTTTTACAACAATAACGGGGAATACTTTATCTTATGAATACGATATCGGCACTTCAAACAATTTTTTACACTAGAAAATATTATAAAAAAATTACACTTCACTCACCGTTTTTTTATTAAATCACATTTGCAGCACGTAGAACTAGGTTATGGAGATAACGGTGTTTAACTTTGTGGGTAACTGTTGTTCGAATAACGCGCGCCGAATTAGTACGCACAAAACACGGCGAGTACGTCTGAACGGAATAGTCGCCCGCGTAGCACTGGGAGACGCGCAGTCTCCGGATCATGCCGTACCAGCTCCCAAATGACTCGCGTAGCTCGTAGCGCTACGCCGTAGCGTCGACGCTACGACGCTCATAAATTATGATAAACGCGTTTATTTAATTACGCCGATGGGCACGACAATAATTTTTTTCTATTGTAAAGTGTCCGAATGGAATAACAATTTTAATGTTGTTTTAGATTTTGTTTGGTGTGGGATAATTACCGGCAATAAACAAAACTTGGCACATGGACAACATTAGAATATTTTATTTTATTCATCGCAAATTGTTTTTATATTTTTTTACATTCGTGTACAAACTAAAAATAAATCGTGAGGTCTTTAAGCACAGCTTCGACTACCTTCTTAAGAAGCTTCCGTTCAATGGCTGGATTAGGCTCTTGACGTAGAACGAAGTAATCCAGGATACCGTGTACAACAGCGTGCGAACGTTTTTACAGTATAGTTACCGTTCTATACAGCTTAAGTACAACCATTGAAAAGAAGAAATCGTGTTAATCGGGCTTTTCATGAAAATGTTATAGACACGTTAGGAAAATAAATTTCAGTAGACTTGATAAAAGATATTATTATGTTCTTTTGAAAGACTTGTTTTTTTTTTGTGTAATTTTTTTATAAGTTAGTAACGGTGTATTTTGTGGTTATGTACGCAGCAAGAAGGATAATAAAAGGCGTACTTTGGTTTATTTTTTAGGGTTCCGTACCAGAAACGTGCCAAACGAAACCCTATTACTAAGCCTCCATTATCCGTCCGTCCGTCTTTCTGTCTGTCAGCGGGCTGTATCTTATGAACTGTAATAGATAGACAATTGAAATTTTCACAGATTGTGTGTTTCTGTTGCATCTATTCATCATAACAAACTATAATAATAAAATAAATGGGTGTTCCGATACAACAAACGTGATTTTTGCGGCGTTTTTTACTTCATTTTGTACGATAGTCAAGTAACCCTTTGTGTGTGAGTTCTACTCGCACTTGGCTGGATTTTATCACTTGCAATGTGAGCCACGTATATTCAAATACGTAATTTCAAATATATCATTCACCCTTATGAATGGAATGGAATTATTGGTTATTTTCGACAATTATATTATGACAGTGCATAATTTATTTAACTGTAAGGCATGTAAAGTTAGGGGAAATAATTGATAAAAACATTTACTGCCATCCAAAATTTTCTGTAAGTGGACTAGAATCACAACTGTCATTCTTCAATAGTTGTATGTAATGGCTAATTAACACGTAAAATTAACGTAGTGTGTTATTTGATAAGTAAATTATTTCTCTGACTGTGTTATAAACTCTGATTTTAATCGACTTCCCAAAAAGGAGCAGGTTATCAATTTGATCGTATGTTTTTTTTGACGTGAAAACTTATTTTCGCTCGGGTACTGGTAGTAAGTTCAATATTTCTGACCGTCAAAAACATGTAAGATTTCAATAGCTACTAACTATTTAGACTTTGATGCTAGAGTAATGGTTGAGCTCGCAAAAGATAGGTGATATTTATAACAATTTTGAAACAGTATATAATTTGCTTATGACGTCATATCGCGAGAGCAGGCGCATGCGCGCGACTCTCTATTTTTCACTATATGTTGAAATTCAAAATCGTATAGTGCAAAAACGTGTTCACGTAGAACGGTGATTCTGATGTCGTTCCCAAGTGTTGACAAAGGACTACCAGGACCTAAAAAGATACAATAAAAATATTTCGTAAAATAGGGGTCAAAATGTATAATTATGAAGTTGACAATAACAAAATAATTTCATGTAAAAACTCATATCGGCCGTAAATATGCGCAGAAATTTAAAAAATCCCAATCGAAGAAATCATGCATCATAAGGAATAGATTGAGCGTAAAAAATCGATTGTCGAGCAAATACAATAGCAACGGCAGTATCAGAAACCGTAAGAAAATCTGTTGAAAATTTAAGATGTCGCCTCATAAGGACCGTAAATCTGCACAGAACTGATAAATATCATAATTGATGAAAGCGTTCAATCATTAGGAATGCAATAAACATATTTGGATTAATTCTTTGAAAATATTAAATGACATCGTTAATCAAATTTGTTACATTTCACCACACGTTTTCATTATCTGCGGCGCAGGCTTGTACTGCGCTTATAACTCAATATTTTGTATGTTCACTTTAGACAATGGCATTGGGATTACACCGATACTTCATTGGCCTAGCATTTATTTTACGATACATGCGTTTATACATTTTCTGGATGGGTCTTTCTGACTAAATAGAAGGCGCCTGAGTTTGAAAACACTGAAACCACTGATACTGCAACTCATTTTTTATTACATGCCTACAGCATCTCTCTGAAGCAAGGAGTGGTCACGATGTTTAAAGAATGGTCACTCATCTACGGACTGACGTAAATCGATCCATGCAGCTATTATTGAGCCACAAGTTCTTTTTAGGTTCCGTAGCCACTAAATGGCAAAAACTGAATCTTTATAATTTCGTCATGTCCGTTTGGCCGTCTCTCCGGCCGTCCGGATGACGCCTGTGTCACTGGATAGCGATGAAAAATGACAAGAAGGTGTAAATAATGGTGCGGTGAAATAACAAAAAAATATTAGGGTAGGCACTCAGGAGGCAGGGCAGGGGATAATGAAAATAATGAATAACAAGTGCGGGCTATTGTGGGATCCTATAATTAAAAAGATTACGATATTTTTTTAAATCATTTTTGGCATATAAGTTTAATTGCGATTTCCGAAGATATAACTTTGTTATTCATTGCTTTTTCGCGAAATACTATGAAACATACGCTTTTTATTCTATTGACGCTTATTTGGCCATTTAAATTACAACCCATAAGAAAATTAAAATAAAACTTTAAGTATCGTAGCAGGTGGTTTCTGTTGTTTCTATCTGCCCCTATGGTGAAAAAGGGGTGAGGTTGTGTATGTATGTAAATTAGCACCCATTGTAGGTACTGTTTTAGGTGTATTTTTTAACCTAACATCAAGCAAAATGACAATGTCTCTGTCCTTCTCATACTTCATACTTGGTTCATTCTTCATTTCATATTCAGTCCATTCTTATCTGGAATGTGCTTCCTCTTGATATTACGACGGCCATCAGTCGGTATGTATTTCAACGGAAATTGCAGAGTTATTAACACTAGAAATAAGGACAAACTACGAGCTCCCTTTCACCGGCTTCATAAGGTTCATAACTCATTTGTTGGGCTTTGTATAACCTTTTATAACACCCTCTTCTATGCTAGATTTGCCTTTTAATGCGTTTAAAACGAAAGTAAAATCCAACCTTTGTTCAAAGGTATACTATCAACGACTACTTAAATGATAAGTATAGTTGGTCGCTGTGATTAACTCAAGACAATGTTTATGTTTCTTCTCCAGAATTAGCTTACCTACTGACAAGTTATATGAAGTTGGGCAGCAAGTTCGTCATGCTCCGTTAGATGTCACTGCATGCGGTAGCGTCGGGGTGACTAGTCGTCTTGCTGATCATGGTTTTGTTATTGTTATTAGTAATTAACTGTTTATTTATTTTACGTCGATGATCCTAGTTTATCATTTATAACTTCCAGTTACAGCTATATATAGTTATATGTAAGCGGGCACGCCCTTTATGCCTGGAGGCTTTTATTTAGATATTAAGTTCTGTTTACGTTTAGTTTTTATTTCTGCCTGAGTATTATTTTGGTTGGTATATTGGCGTGTGCTAGCTGACATATGGCTAGTAATTTAAATTATGTTTAGTTTGAATAAATGACTTTGAAATTTTGACTTATTTTCAAAACAATCAGTGTAGAGTCATCTCAATTACCTCTTTTCCTTTGAATTTGTATCCTTATATAAATATATATAATGTAGGTATATATTATAGTAAATATGTATGTACGTGTATTATAAATTCATAAACTATATATGCACTTGTGTACCTATTTTATTTATAATTCATTGTTGTCTTTTTAATATTTTTTATTATTATTATCTCCGCTAAATCGGAGCACCTGCCATCTTATAACTTCACCACTCTTGGTTGACTGGTAAAGAATGCCTAAGGCATTAAGTCCGCCTTTGTACCTTATTGTGTGCGAGAAGTTTAAATAAATAAATGATGTAAAATTGGCTAATTTTTAATTTTCTCGCTGTTTTTTTTTTGCCATTTTGTATTAGTGTGCATTTTTATGTTAAATAATTTATAAAGTACGCTTTAAAAAAAAAAAAAAGGTTTTTTGTTCTTTTCCTTGTTTAACAACATATTGACACAAACTTGTTAGTATAGTAATTCATGTAAAGAAAACATACTTCCAAGCACAAAATTTCACCTCATTCAGGACAAATAAAATAAAAGACAAAGATAAATAACGAAATACTTATCTAATATAATTTCTTACGACCTACGTCACCTTTATTCCACTCCCGGGAACTGATATTCGTATTCTGAGAATACACGGCACACTTGTAATATCTAATATCACTTAATTAAGAAGACATTGTCTGAGCCAGGCTGGAACATAGCGTAATGAGACAGATTTTGCTGAAGCCACGTTTGACGTAATCAATTTGAGAAACGTGACGTTTGTGCTCGGTTTCTATGTCATAAAACAAGTCGTTGAAATTACTAAAGGTTTATGGTGATCATAGAGCTTCTCATCTTGACGTGAGCTATATGATTAAAGTTCAAACTGTGATAAAGCAAAAAGACGTGCCGTGGACTACTACTAGCGTTCGAACGATTTCAAAACTGAAAATAATCGTTTCGCTTACTTAGATTTAAGACTTTATTCATATCTTATTATCATATAAACTTAGGAGTAGTGGTGGCCCAGTGGTAACGGCCCCGATTTACGAGTTGTAGGTCGTAGCTTCGAACCCAGGCGGGAGCTTTACTTTGTATGAATAATTTCATCACCACTGCTCTCAAACGATGAAGGAAAACATCGTGAGGAAACCGATATATCCTAGAACCAAAAATTCGAAGACATGTGACATCTACCAACGTCACTGTTACGTCACGAGATCGTGCTAGGGCGACAGGCATCGGCCTCTGGTTAGAAAGATTGTTAGCAGGGCTGACTTCTAAGGGTGCACCATACTTACCTAGGTATCGTCACGCGTGAAGGCATTCTTATGTATGTGTATATTGATATAACTTACAATTGATAGGATCATAAACGACCCGTTACGATATAGGAACTAGTAGGTAGGTACTTAGGTGTTTCAGAGCTGTGATCTTCATGTTTTCGGTGATAAAGTATATAATATATTTAAAAACTATCTTTAATAAAAATGCAAAAATAAGCTAACTTTAACAAAAACCCAGCATAGGCTATAGATTTAATAAAAAAATATATTATTGTTTTATTTTTATTAGATGGCTATAAGATCAATTTTGCATGTAATTTTAAAGTTGTATACAATGTGTAGGTAACTAAATTCATATATTATAAAACTAGTTTGATAAGAATCCTTTACTGAATCGATTTCTGTCATTTTTAATATAAATAATTTTGTATCCCAAAAATAATTAAAACTACGTAAATTATAGACACCCTTCCGATACACAGTCAAAACAAACCAAAATGGACAAAGTACCTACTACGACCCATAAACGTGTGCGACTGTGACCACAATTATCTTCCACAATCAGTACACCTAATTTAATAAATAACCAATGTTTTATATTAATAAAAAAACAGTGTATGAATTTTGATTACACTGCTCTCGACGCTTGACGTGGCAACACGTCGGGTCCGGGTTCGCAACAAGTCAATCGTTATCCTCAGGATGCTTCGTTGACAGGTGAAACACGTGTCGATTTCTAACAAGGTTCTTTATGACTCTTTAAGAACAGTTAAATGGATTAGATTACTAAATATACGTCATCTATTGTATTTTATAACCTAATATTCTAATTAGGGTGTTTGGTGATGTGCGTTAATTCTGGGAGATGTTGTATAATATAACATTTTCTTTTGTATAATGTACAAGTACTCTAATTAACAGTGCCGTGCTTTCCTGTAATTTAAATAATAATATAATAAACGCGAGGTCTAAATTACAAAGATTGTGGGATAATGCTGTGTATGTGTTTAGTTGTTCTGCTGTAGTGTTTATAAGTAAATAAATAAGATATATTGTGACACATAGTTGTGATCTTTTATCAAACAACATGAGAATTGCCTCTGACATTTTGTACCGGTCGGACTGACACAAAAATGGTATTGCGCCCGAGGGATGTAATGTGGAGATAAATGAATGTATCATAATATAGCCATATCCCAAAGGTTTTAGCGAAGTTAGTATCAGGGTCAGACACTGTATACGAGATATATTAAATTTATTACTTTACTAAATATAGGTAGTCACTTAACTTTTTCTGTAAACGAAATATGAAGGACGTGGCGTTATTTAATTTATGACATGTCACCGCCACGTCTCAGCCACTTTCATACTAATGTACCTATCTCGCTGGCCGCTGCGAACTGGACTGGCCTCCTCCCAAGCACCGCCACATAATACAATTCCACAAAATTTCTTCCCATTAAAATATTTTTTTTAAAGTTTAAAGTAATAAATTGTATTAGGTTTATTCCACGAATGTTTTTTATACTAAAACACTCTGTAACGAATATTCAATTATTAACTTTTGCCCGCGGCTTCGCCCGCGTGGATGTTGGAAAATATCTCACGGGAACGTACTGTCGGGATTAAAAGTATCCTTTGTGTATATCCGCACCGGTGTGGGCGCGGTCTCTGAGGCTCCGGCCAGCCCGCCGGTTGAACGCGTCTCAAAGGGTCATGGCCATCCGGCTGGTCCGGGAATTTCGCACAGTCTCCAGTGAGGTGGCGAGCCTCCTTGCCGGATTACCGCCATGGGATCTGGAGGCAGAAGTCCTCGCGCACATTTGGGAGTGGCGCGAGGAGGTGAAACGCCGGGGCTTAACTCCGCTGCCGCGACGAATCGCGCCACAGCGGACAGAGCTCTGGCGGGATCTCATGGCGTCATGGAGAGTGCGACTATCGTAACCCAGTGCTGGGCACGCCATAATTGCGGCGATAAGTCCCCTCTTTACATAACATTAAATTCTACACCTGAGTGTATTTAATGTATTGTTTGATAATTGTCTTAGTTTTGAGTATAAGTCTGAATTCAGAATTATACTCCAAACTAAGACAGATAGTGACTCTATAACCGTGTATGTATATCCCTCAGGGACAGCATGTAATCCAAAATCAGAGTAATATATGTCCGCTTAGAGACTAAAGTGACGTTATTATTAAGAAGACGTGATGCGTGTCACAACTGTTACGCTACTGTGGTTAGGGCGTGACCTTAAGGGTTTTACACACTTAAGGACACAGGGAAATTCGATACGGGGTGCAGGTGCTGAGTCTAAACATCGTGAGGAAACCTGGACTTATAGAAAATTTAAGTCTGAAATCGCCAATTCGCTTTTAGGAAGCGTGTTGATCAATGTTCGTGCCTTCTCTGTATGAGCAAAGGTCTTTGCCAGCAGTGGGCTAATAACACGCTGGTATTATTATTAGATCATGTGCTTGTCACAGATGGTGCAAGTTAGCGGTTGGAACATGGGCTCAAATGTGGAGAAGGCTTTATAATAATTTGTAGATACTGAACGTTGAAGAAAATTAAATATGGCCTTGAACATTTTTGATGGCATGATTGGCACAATGACAGTGCGATTAACTGTTGCGTCACTGGTTGTATGCTCAATTCCCATATAAAATAAATATTCTTATTCTCTACAGAAGCATTATCCGAGTCTAGGTAATTAAAAGTGTAAGATTTATTTACGCTAACACCCAAAAATCCTAACTATTAAATATATAATATTATAATATATATGCGAAAGAGAGTATGTTAATTTGTTTGTTACACTTTCACGCTAAAACTGCTGAACGGATTTGGATGAAATTTAGCACATGAGTAGATCATGACCTGGGTTAAGACATATTATACTTTTTATCCCGATATTCCCACAGGATTTCGACTTATACGGGTGAAACCGCGGGGCGCAGCTATTATAGAATGTTACAGAAAGTAAAAATTCTTAAAAAAAATAAAATTGTTTTAACGAACAAATATTCAGATACAAAACCCGTAAATAAATTATCAAACTAAGACAAGAAATCTTAACTAAGAAAGGCTATTGTCCAAGTAGCTAAAAGGCCGAACGAAAAGCCTAAGGTGACTAATCTATCATCCTTTTAAGTGACAGCTCAGAAAAGTAATTCGTTCAAGATAAAATAGAATAGAACTAGAAACGAGTTAACGTCAAAAAATTAATTTGAAATTTTTTCTTTATTAAAAATAATTTAAAAGAATAAAAACTGCACCCCGCGGCTTCACCCGCATAAGTCTCAATCGTGTGGGAATATCGGGATAAGTAGTATCCTTTGCCCTAATTCAGGTCATGTTCTACTCATGTGCCAATTTTTATCCGAATCTTTACAGCCGTTTTAGCGTGAAAGCGTAACAAGCAAACAAATAACAAACTCATTTTCGCATTTATAATATTAATAAGCATAGTTAGGATTTAAAGCCTTTTCATAACCACATTTTGGGCTTAGTTACAGAAAATTAACTTAAGACAGTACTTAATAGCTTTGCACCGATGCTCCCCTGGTATTAATTACATAACACAACGCCTCTTTCCCTTAGAGGTTGGACAGAGAAGTGGATTATTTGTTGATTCGCGCGAATTTACTCGTTCGAAACGGAGGAATCAACGCTTTTAAATAAAATGTGTTTTTCTTGAGGCAATTGGCATATTTTGAATTCTATGCAGTCAAGTTAAGGAAAAAGAACACTAACTTTACTGGACCAATAAGCCTGGCTAGGGTTATATAGACATTACATTTCTCCAGATATGTTTACGTCCCATGTACTAGGGGGCGACCCTATTCCCATCAACCGAACACTTATCTAGACTCCGGGTTGCTAACCCAATAACACTTTGTCTGACCTGTGCGTAGTCGGCATCCAACCTTCCTAGGTTGGATGCCGACTACGCACAGGTCAGACAAAGTGTCCTCTTGCTTAGCAGTAGCGCTTGCGACTCCTAGACCAAACAGGCAGTCAGTTGAACATAAAAGTATGAATAAATAAATAAAACATTTGTTATGTTAGTAGGTTTTAATAAATACAAAAACCGGCCAAGTGCGAGTTGAACTCACACATTAAGGGTTCCGGACCACCGTACAATATTTAGCAAATAAATCTAAATAAACAAAGAATATTATTATTTATCATCATAAATTTAAAAAATTGCAAAGATAAATTTGTATTTCATAATGATACTATGAATTATAAATTTATTTTTTGCAGGTGCAGAAAATCACCCATATTTAAATAAAATACCTTATGAATCGGCGTTTTTAGTATTTGTTAATTATATACAGTAAAAGGTACTTTTACGGCCCCCTATTTCTTCATTTTTGAAGATTAAAAAAATAAAACTATTTGTTCTCTACTCAATTAGCTCTAGACCATTTGAAACCCCACATGCCAGGGTTTTTTTTTTCGAAATCAATCTTCTATTGAGGCCCCTCTTTAATTGCTAACTTTATTAAATATTTATTATTTGTTGTTATAGCGGCAATAGAAATACATCATTTATGAAATTTTCAACTGTCTACCTGTTACGGTTCATGAGATACAGACGCTGACAGACAGACGGACAGAATACGCTTAGTAGGTAATAGGGTTCCATTTCGGGCACCCTTCTGGTACGAAACCCTAAAAAACCAAGCAATTCATTTCATAATATCACTTTAGAAATAATTAAACTCAGTCCAGTTTATTTTCAAAACCAAGACACCATGGACGGCAATCATTCATGGCTAACTAAACTGCTTAACAAGGCAATACAACCGTTAAAGGGTGACAAATTGCTATCCAATTACTTAAGAGCCAATACACAGCCACTTATTTTCCACAATATCAGGAATGACAAGCATCCGCCACTTTCTTTCAGATTTTCTTACGAAACAAAAGCAATTTATACATAGACATCTACAGAGTAAGGGCGTTTGACCACCACCGCAGTCACCGGTTCGAATAATCTCGTTTCTCGGTCACGTCCCGGTGACGGCGGTAGTGAACAAACGCCCTAAGGCATCGGTCCTATTGTGTCGTGACAATTTCATTATCGTTCGACTGTCGTTTCTTGGCGTTCCCACGGGGACAACTGACATTTTTTCCTCAAGGATTTTTTTTTCAACTAGTCCTTTGCCAATTTGTGGTTGTAAGTGGCCACCATTGCTTATGGACATTCGTAATATTATAGGCATCTTCCATTCCCGAGACAAAACAGAAATGCTTCATGTGCTTGTAATGTGCGGCAGAAATGCAGTTCGGTAATAATAGGTACCTATGTATGGAAAAAAATGGCAGTCGGACTGAAAAAATATCGTAAGTGACTATTAACCATACCGTGGCTTATACGAAAAGCTTCGTTTAAATATGCCCCAACACTGAACACGACGGTTATCTATCGTCTCGATACAGTGAGAACACTCGCTTATGTTCACAATTTTAATATAATTACGTCATCGGTCCGTACCGCTGGCTTGCTGATATTACGTCACAAAAAATAGAAGGGCCATTATTAGAGGCTTGGCTCTCTCTGATAGATAGGTAGGTACAGTCGGGGGCGCAAGCTTTAATACTTTCAGTAGGTATAAGAATTTGTTATTTTGTTTTTTTTTTTGCTCAACTCGAAAAGAAAAAAAAAAATGCTTTGCCGTCACTTCTGCTGTGATACTAAATTATCCTATCTTATGCTAAATTATGTTATTTTTCTATATGTATGTACTGCTGTTGGTGTACGCAATAAATAAATGAATATCCTGTGCTCTTATTACATCTGCGGTCGATTCTGTAAAAATATCAACGTGAAACTTAGGTGAAGTGAGCGTGATGTGAGCTGTCACTGTCACAAATCGACCGGCAGGATGCTAGGGATTAACACTATTGACAGCTCACTTCATGCTCACTTCACCTAAGTTTCACGGTGATATTTTTACAGAATCGACCGGCTGATAATTTTGTAGTATTGAATTCAAAATTCAAAATATTTTTATTTCACACAAACCTACAAGGGCCCTTATGAAACGTCAGAAGCTAGGTGCACAGTTCCAATTGGTCGTTTCCTATGGAGAAGAGCCGGCAAGAAACTCCACGGTTACTCTTTTAAAAGTAAATGGTTTTTACAATGTTTCCAAGTTACAGTGTTAAAAGGTATGAGAGGACAGTGTAGGCCCGTCAACAAGTACCAGGTAATTAGTAAAATATTAAATGGTCCACAGATCTACAGTCTGTTATGTCTACAACGTTCTCTCATTCACAAAATTTAAAAGAAAATAAGCTATATAAAAGACAAATGAAATTCATAATAAAAATAAGAACCTATTTAAACCAAATGATAATAGGTGCCACTACTGCTGTACGAGTATATGAATATGTCATAAACACATTTTGTAGTTTATTTATCGTGGAGCGACGTCATCCAAGTTAATAGTTGCGCCTAACCTGGCATTGGCAATTATCTTTATTTCACCACCAAAAATGGAAACACTCCACAGAAAAAAAAATCGCATCTGTCATCACCTTCAAATGCTTTCCAAGTTTTCGCTTCACTTTAGGTTTATTTTTATTTTCTATGTCGTAGGGCACTGTTGCCTAAACAATTTTAGGCGCCATATTAGATTTTTATTTTGTTTAGGTAAGCTCAGCGTAAACAAAACAAAAATCTAATATATTTGAACTTATTATTTTAATATCACTATTGACCTAGTTTGTTAATAAATAATATATTTAATCTACAGAATATGAGTACATCCTATAAATTGAGTAGATTATGCGGATGAATTTTTCGATGCTATATTATTTGATTATTAATTAATTAGTTATAAGTTGTTTGTACCCAGGTGTAATTTTAAATGAGAAAAGAAGTATAAATAAAAAACCCATATTAGTAGATTATTAATTAAATTAGTATTTCTAATAAAGCTATCTATTACCAATAATATATTTGTTGCTCAGAACAAATAGAATAAAATGTTACATTTATAATTCTGTGTTTTTTTGCAGAATTTTGTGTTTACTTTTTGTATTCTATTCATATTCAAAACTCCATCAATAGCAGTGACTGTGTTTCAAACATTCTAAAATTGAGTTAATTTTAGTTATTCAAAACATTTTGTAGTTCGAGGTATTTGTAAATACATTAACAGCAATCTAATCATATTTAGTTAGACTAAGGTATCCAGATTTAGTCGAGTTTGTTAATTATAAAACTGACATTAAGTTACATTATTATTTTCAAATAACTTAGAAAGTTCTAAAACGAAATATCAGATTTTATTCTGTAAATAAATCTTGAAAGTAATTAACGATAAAAACCAAATACAACGCCAAATACAACGATAAATTATAAAATTAAGAACCGAATGTAGGTAATCAATTAACTACACCTACCTTATTTTTTTGTAAACTTTGACGTTCAAAAGTGCCTTACAAGGGCCTATTTGAAATAAATGATTTGACTTTGACTTTGACTTATGTATTCAGCTAATCTTCTTAGCGTCAGTTCTAACATGTTTCGCCCAGAATTATTCAGTTGCGCGTACTTCACTCTCTGAGGCTAGGCGTATGTTGAGACGCAGGTCACGCAGGTCCACGCAGCGCAGGGCAGAGCAGTTTTTGTAATACATGAATTTACTGACAGCTGCGGCGTAGGCACGTGCAACGCAGACATGTGTCTGATCTGCTGAGACGCAGAACACTAGCTAGAACGCTACGCCGTCTGTTGTTTTTCTGTGTAGCTGCGTCGCAGGATGGAAGGTGGTCCATTGTCTATGGAGAGATACCGCATAAGCACTTGAGATCTGAGCCGTCCATGATTTCAGCTAATAACACATTACAACTCCTTTAAAACAATGTCTAAGTACATACATTAATTTTGTTTGTGGAGTTTGCAAAATTAGTTTTTTTTTGTACTTTCTATTTATCTTCACACACACACATACACATTATGTGTTTTTCGTAGAATATAGGATTACGTTCACGAAAGATTACTATCGCTCATCATTCAACCTCATTTATCCGCAGTATCAGGCCCATAATACCTTAAATGTCCTTATCATCCTAACGACTACCGCCATCTAGCGAGCGAATGAAGAAGCTTAAATTATGGGGACCTCTGAAAAGTCTGGAAATGGTTTACATACAAAATAACGTGTTGAAATGAAGCTTAAAAAAAGTTTTTGTGCTTATTAATTTTGAGCGGTTTTTATATCAAAGGCGGGCAAAAGTGTGTCTCTGCTTTCTAATTTAATAAAATCGTAGATCAATCATTTTGGGCAATTTGGGCACCCCCGGACAATTTGTGCACATGAAAAAAACAAAGACGAGTCTAATTAAAAACCTATCCCTTGCAGAGTTGTTGGGAATCAGTTAAACAGAAACCTATAAGGGTGATTTCTTTTTAGACAAAGTCTTGATATATTGTTATATTGTTACGAAGTATATTTTGCACACATTCATAGTATGTATTACGATAGTCAAGCATAAACACTATATCGCTGTCTGCCACATTATCCTATCCTGTAGTATTAAATGCGCAATATTTGTATTTGTAATCACGTGCGATTTCGATGAAAGTTGCAATATTAGGGGTTTACGGACGCGAAAAATCGACCTAGGTCTCATATCTGGGAAAATTCGTATTCTCCGTAATTTCACCCGAGCAGGGCTCGGTCGCCCAAAGTTTAGACCAAGATGGCTACCTTGGAATAATGACATGGCAGCATGGAATTAGTATGTACTATACATGGAATTAGTATGAACTATCCGATACTATTAAATGAGCATTCTCTATTTTCACCCGAGCATAGCTCGGTCGACCAGGTACTTATGTTTATAAGAAATAAGAAAAGAAACTATTTTAAACCCACAACTACAATATTAATTAAATAATATTGGCAATTGCAGTGACAATAACCATTGTAACTTTCATGAGAATTCAAATCCGTCAACAAAAAAGTCCTTATTATTGACTTTATATTTTTTAAATTACGAACTGTACGAAGTTGAACATTCATTGGAAAATGGAAAAGCTTTTTGATTGTGGAATTTGAATTGAACTGAATTCTTTTGGTAATACCAAACATTGTTATTAAAATATTATATTTTTCGAGGATTAGATCTCAATTTAAAAATAGTGTTATGTTGAGCTTACAGCTTTGATATGTTGCTAGCGTAAAACAGTAATGGCTCAACGGATAACCAGCGTACATGAGTTCCATCTTATCCAAAGTTTTCTGCACGTTTTCTGTTTTGTTAAACATGAAAAAACGGCACTATTGGGAAGGATTTACAGGCATACTAAATAATATGCAGGCATTTAGACAGTTGGATTTTAAAGTATAAAATACTTTATTTGATGTTACTGCAGTATGCCTACTGGTATGATCACTGTCGGAATACCTGACTGAGAGAATATCTCACATCGCACGAGTAAGATATGGTACGAATTTCCTTCCAGGAGACGCGACAAGAAATTAACATAAATAACTAATCTTTTAAATAATTCAATATTCGTAGCACTTTAGTCAACCTCTGTACCAGTGCTTGAGTGTTTTGATAGATCATCGGAAATAGCCCCCTTTGTCTCATCTTCCTTACAACTTTCATTCGGAGGGCTCGAAATGAGGGTGATTTATTAATTCCGTTTACTTGACAGCCAAATAAGTGAAATATTATTATATTTTTGCTTGTCTCGACGTTTTTTCTTGTTTGATTGGAGACAGGTTGTTGAGAGATACTTGAGGTGGTAATTACGTCAAAAATGTGGTAGAGAAAATATGCTTTTGATCATTGGAGATAAATAATGATGAAATCAAAGTGAAGTTTTCATCGATGAGTGGTTAAAAGTTCAGTTGATGACTGTACTAGACGGTTCATCGTCGTCATAGGAAAAAAATATATATAATAGATTTATTTGTCACAGAAACACGTGCATACATAACGATAATAAACTCGAATAATAAAGGAAAAAAAACAAAATAAATCTATAATCACGAGCACAGAACAGAAATAAACGGCAGCTGCACGTCGTAACTGTCATAAGCTTCCACTCAGCATGATGCTGTGTGCTGTGTGGGAACCACAGTATAGCGTCATCATTTTTTCAGCCGAAAGACTTCCACCGATGTACTAGATGATTACAGTTACCGCCTCTGTAGTCTTGTGGTCAGACCACCTCGCTCAGACCCATAGATCCCTGGTTCAATTCCTAATGGGGGCAACATTTTTCGCTCGGTATGGTTGGTGGTAGGGCTTGTTCTAAGTCCGCCTGGCTAGCTACCACCATCTTATCTAAGTCTGTCGCCATAGCAACAATGTTAACAGCATTGTTGTGTTTCGGCAGTAAGAGGTAAGATAGTCAGTTCCTCTGTTGTTGAGGATTCCGGGTGAAGCTCGCTTCCACCTTCGGCCTGATCATCACTTACCGTCAAGTGAGATGTAGGCCAAGAGTTTCTACGTTGAAGTTAAGAAAAAAAGAATATTATTATTTTTCATCATTATGAAAATCGCAAAAATAAATTTGTATTTCATAACTCGTACTACTAATTATAAAGTAATTTTTGCAGTTGCAGAAAATCACGCATATTTAAATAAATACCATATGAATCGGCGATTTCTGTATTTGTTGATAAAAGATGGTAAAAAATCTGCTGTTTCATAGAAAAGTGCAATACCTACGCGGTCAAAATGTATGGAACAGACGATATTTTTTTTAATAACCGACGTAAATTTTCAACGCAGGGGTTTCAGAATCACGTACTGAATCCATGGTAACAATTTTTGCGACGATGTCCCTGCCACCCTGTATACTCGTATAGTATTTGGTACATGATATACAGACGTTTCAAACTCGTAACTTGTTTAGTTGGTGAGATAGAGCTCGTTAAAAAATAATGGTGAAATGGTTTAAAACTGACACTTTTACAGCCCTCTATTTCATCATGATTTAAGATAAAAGATAAAAAACAGCATAATTATATAAATATGGGGGAGACCTTTGCCCAGCAGTGGGACAATACAGGTTAGCAAACAAAAAAAATCTATATATTAATTTGTTCTCTAATCAATGAGCTCTAGACAATGACACCCCACATGCCAGGATTAATTTTTTTTTCATAATCAAACACTTAATGTGCGGAGACCCCCTTTATTTTTATTTAATTTTTATTAATTGTTGTTATAGCGGAAATAGATTTGCATAATCTGTGAAATTTTCAACTGTCAACCTATTACGGTTTATAAGATACAGGTCGCTGACAGACAGACGGACAGACAGACAGCGGAGAGTTAGTAATAGGGTTCCGTTTGGCAACTTTCGGTACGGAACCCTAAAAACGAACTTATCACCTGCTAACCTTTCGTTAGAGTGTATGTAGAAAACCTCTACAATATTTCGGTGTGTTTACTTTTACGGCTTATGCTGGAATAATAAGTTCCAGATCAGTGTGCCAGAGTATTGACTTAGTTAAAGACAAGTCGACCTTGAGATTCGGTGAAAATTACTATGTTATTTAACTCGTGTGTTAGATTGAAAACGTCGCGTCGCGTGCCAAGGTCGAATCACAGACTCAGACATTTTTTTCAGGAGCTATTTCTATATATATGGTGTAAAAAAAGTAACTTTAGAAACTTTAAGAAGTGCTTTAGACCATCAAACTGAATAATTTTAATACCTAGTGTTCTGAACTGTATGGGACAGCAGATTATTTTTTCCCGATTTCAAAGTTGGTCCCATAGAAAAACTTTAGAAAAAGTTGTTAAAACCGTGCAAAGGGCGGGTTTCTAGTTACTGAATTAGTATATAAGGCTTATATAATAATTCAGTAACTAGAAACCCGCCCTTCGCACGGCTTTTAAAAATTTACAAAAGATTGTGATTTATTTATTATAATTATATAGGTTTAATGTATTATACAAAATCTTTCCGGAATCAATTCTTTACATTATGGCGATAACAGCATCGAAATCCGTTGCTGTCACCCAGACGGACACGAAAAGCGACTTTAATTTATAATAAATGTAAATTGTAATTTAATAGATCCGTCAGGATATCAATTAAGTGGTTGCATAATTAGACACAATACAATAGGTCTGGAGGTTCCAGCAGATTGGTGAGAGTCATATAACTTTGATCAAGTCAAGAGCATGAGCAGTCGCTTCAGAGATAGAAGAAGAAATGACCTTACGGCCTTTAAAATACTTCTCCATTTTCCAATTAATTGAACCTTGTACTGTTCTGCACTGCTCATAGTTTATTATTATTACTATGAAATCTTTTTACAATCTCAAAATCATAGCCAGCAATTTTCAAGACTTGTTAAAAAAAAATTGCCGTCTCATTGCTGGGCAAAGGCCTCCACTACATTCTTCCAGCATGCGAAGCATGACAACCATAGAAACGGGTTTTCTACGGGTTTTATCGACGGAAGAATAGACAAATTATAATTATTTATCTGTCTATTTGTATATTCTTCCGTTGACAAAACCCGTTTCTATTGTGGTCATGCTAAGCGCGCTGGCATCATTTTCCTGAGGCACCTCGAAAAATATGTAGTATAAAATTTCGTTTACCGCCGCTCCACCTTCAACATGACGTACGCTTTATCACGTTACCAAAAACAGAGTTCAGTAATAAGGTAATAAATAAAGTTAGATTAACTTTTCTTCTTGCGATAATGACATATTATTTAGTTACAACATGTTTCCATTTGATTATGGGGAAGTGAAAGTTACGCAATTAGTTTAACTCTTGTTATTGTGTTTTTATATCTTTCGTTTTGTTTGTAACTCATTTTTCTATGGAGTGGCGTTATTGAGCTGAACGTTTGGTAGAACGAAGCCAGGATAAAACTGACTGGTGCAACGGTCGTCTCACTACTCTCATAGTGCTCGTAAGAGGAACTTCAAGGAATCACATAGGTATAATGTAAACCTGTGATTGTACCTATACTCCATAGGTTTAGGTAGTTAAATAAAGGTAAACAAATCGTAAAAAGGGTTTATATAGATGACACTTTCTTGTTTAAACGTACGATATAACCAAATTCTATTTATTTTAGATTTTTACAATAGTTTCCTCTTTTATTAATGTATGTTAAACTTAATGATTTATTCTTAAATTACTTGTCGTCGAAGTAACTGCTTGACCATAATTTTTTAGTTAGATTAATAATAATAATATAATATTTTGTAGTCTGTCTATTGTAAAGAGCCCAATCTCTAAACGTCAACGGATTATAACGTTGCTAAATTGAAGAGTACAACTGTGACGTACCATGACAACTGAAGTGACAGGTATTACGTTTAGTCGGTTACTTGACAGCTGTCTCGTCACGTGGGTTTTTTTGTTTACCTTTATTTAACTACCTAAACCTTTCGAGTATAGTTGCCTTTTTTTTTTCTTTTTCTTGTGTAGTTAAGAATAAGAATAATTTGCCTTGTATATAAATTATATCAGGCTCTAATAAAACTGAAACGAATCCCGCGCGGGATGTGGAATGAAATTCGCTCGTGCAAATTGCGTCAACTAATTTGTAGGGAGGTATTCAAACTGGCGCGAATAGTCACGTGATATCTTAGTCACTAAAACAACCGACGCGCGTATAGGCGCGTACCGCGTATGATTCGCGTCAGTGTGGCCAGAGCTTTATTCCTATCCACAAGAGATGCCACATGTCTTTGAAACTAAATGTTGAGCTAATTATATTAGCTTGTCGGGTTAATTGGTAGTAATTTTGCTACCATCCATACTTTTTAATTCATAAAATGTTTTTTATCCACGAAGCATGATCTGATTTATATCACGAAGTATTTGTCACAATAGATTTTGATCAATTTATTGTGACAGATACTTAGCAGAATTTTTTGCAGTAGTTCAACAAATTTGATAGAATCTAAAAATATAATTATTAAAGGGAGCGCTCAAATTGAGTGGTAGTTTAAATTGCATCAGCAAAACTGAATTTAGCCCCTAAAGGAGAAACGGCTTCATGTTTCCTAGAAACATAATCTACTACCTAGATGGAGTACCTACTTATCTGTATTCTGTACTAACCGCTGGCCGAGGGCTTCGCCCGCGTGGACTCTAATTCTTTTTATTTTTCTATATAAAAGTAAGCTTAGTTACTCCATAAGATCAGCTATCTGCCAGTGAATGTTCCGTGAAAATCGGTCTAGCCGTTTTGGAGATTAGCCGGAACAAACGGCAAACAGATAGACAAAAAATTAAAAAACATGTTTTTATTTTTGTTTGTTATAAACAAAAAATAAAAACACGTCACGTTTCTGTTTCGTTGACAATGCTTGCTCACTTGTACTGAAAATCGTATCTGTAGTTCCATGCGGTATGTCTGAGCTAAATCTTCTAACTCAGCATAAACACTTTTTCGCGAAATTTAAGTACGGTGAGGGTCAATCTAACGATTTCGAAGGTCGATTCCTGAGATGGGGCAGCAAGGGCAGATACCTGTGATGATGATGCCTTTTTTCAAAATCTTTGAATACAGATCAAAGATTTTGAAAAAAAATCTAACAAGAATTCTAGCTAAATTGGCAATTTCCACACAATTTTTTTTTGATGGAAATCGATTCGTTTCTTATAAGGATCAAAAAAATCTGCTAGACCAACTGAGGTTTGAGTACTAGAAGAGTCATTTCACATTTCGTAAGAAATGATACTCCAACAGATTTTTTTATGATGGACAGGCTAAGTGAATGACACGATTTAACCGTTGTTGCTACAGGAAAACGATCTTAGGACGATCGTTTTCCTGTAGCAATAACGGTTAAGGTTAACCTACCCTTACTGCCCCGTCTCAAAAATGCACCCTGTAATCTTCTATTAATAAAAATAAAATGCTATTCATTGGTAAGCGCATCTCTCCGGGACGGCTGAACCGATTAGGCAAATTTTTATTTTAAAATGTTCGTAATATTCCAAATCAGATTTTTACATTGGGAATTTATATAGGTAAATTGGAAAATTCGGGAAAACTGTAAGTTCATTTTCCATGGGAATTTTGTATGAATTATTGTTTGAAAAGGACAACCTCTGTCGGGTCAGCTAGTAATAATTTAACGTTATAAAATACTTTTTACTTGAGATGTCATCTGTGTGACTGTCAAAGTTTACATATTTCTTCAAAACTTGATTCTTTATCACAGTCCTTTATTAATTTTCTGCGGTAAGTTATCAATCACTTCTGTCAATCATATTTTAGTGGGTGTGATGAAAATGTTCCCGAAGTTTCCAATTTTATTACCTTGTTAGGAGAGGGGGACACGCACAATTTATAACTAGGTATCTCTGTTCACTCAATCTTCGAAAAAAACTGTGTGAACAGATCAGAGTGGCAGGAAAGAGAAGGGAAAATCATCATGGTTGATATTCTACTATTGTGATGCCATGTCAAAATATCGAGATGTATGTGCTTTAACTGAGTTTTTATTTAAAAAAACTTTTTACAAAAAATTTACAACCGACTTCCAAAAAAAACATTACCAAATGAAAAATAACTTTGATTTCGGAATTCGGTGTCTTTGATTTTGAATTTTCGTTTTTTGTCATCGACTTCCGAAATTAAAATTATTTTGCATTTTGTAGTGTTTTTTTGGAAGTCCGTTGTTATTTTTTTGTAAAACGTTTTTATGTTTCCCTTTTTAGTTGTGGTACCTACCCCACATTAATTCGAATACCACTAACTTCTATGTAAATAACAGTGACAGAAACTTATTATAAAATCATCAGATAGACTAAGGAAGAAAAATACGTAATACTGAAGCTAACTCAAAAACTACCTAAGGAAAGTTAATATTTATATGGAACAACCTCTACCAAACAAAAAGAATCATCAATTCATAATTGGCAGATTAATCGCGTAACAAAATTACAAAAATAAAAAAACATGGGTACCTACCTACAGGCGAATTGAGAACCTCGTCGTTTTTGAAGTTGGTTAATAAAATAAAGAGATAAAATTGTTTGTTTGTTTGTTTGTAAGAGGTAATCTCTAGAAGTACTGATCCGATTACAAAACACTGTCTCTGATAGAAATAATTGCCGAGTGCCATAGTATAATGTTATGGTATTTTAGGGGTATGAGGAACAGGGTGTAAAGTTCACTCATACACCATAGAAAAGGGAGGATCCTCCGACCAGACGGGTGTCATGTCTGGCGGGCAACTGCCCAGAGGTTGAAGTCGGGAGCTTGTATATATATCCACCGCACGGTAAACTCTAATTGCGGATGCAGGATTTGAGTGACTTCACGATGTCGTGTGACGTCGGTCTTTGATGCGTAGTTCGCATGTGGCGATGTAGATGCCGCCACAGTATAACTGACTTACACGCGAACGGAAGTCACATTATTTGTGTAGGGTAGAAGAACTAAGCAGAAAAACAGATAGAATAATAGACAACAGCATACTCCTGAATAAACTGAGATCATCAAAGTTCTGTCAAACGGTAGTCACCTCATTTTGACATTCTTTTAAAAGAAAAAAAAAAGCTATTGCCAAAATATTTTTAAGGATCACTATCGTTTGCAGGAAATGGGTTTCGCCGAATTGCCATTCGGCGAAACCCATTTACACGCGTAACACGAGTAGACACGTTCGTATATTTATCATTGTTTAACATGACAGGTGGCACTCCCGGCCGACCTCAAAGAGGATGAATATTTGAGGATTATTGGCACAAATAATGTAAAGCGGCGAAATTAAAAAGCTCATGAAGCTCAAGCTCGAAGTCAAGAAGAAATGGGATTAAAATTTAATTAAACTGATAGTTTGATTGAGTAAACGAGATAAGTGCTTTATTGCTCACAGATTTAATGCTACGTGAAAATCAGTTGCATGACGTACAAAATCGTGGTTCTGGATAAGCTTAACTTTCATATAGGTACCTAAAATAAGAGCATTGTAAGTTGGGGATGTGATGACACTGATAATAGTACCTATACAAAAATAAAATTCTTGAAAATCTGTTTTCGTTCACACGAAAAAATCCAAATGGATTTTTTAAATTAAATATCTATAAACTGCATTAGCTATCGTCTTGTTAAAAAAACTCATTCTTTTGCCAACAACACCCATGGAATTTATTCTAAAAACTATCACTTTGTTACACTAATCGCTGAGCCCAACAAGTTCGACATCATTACGAGAGGTCATCAACACTTGTTCCAGTTGTCAATACAATCCGCACTGGACTGTGGAAGTCGTTTACATTATCCGGTCACAAATGCCTGCAATCCCTGCGTTCTGGCCCGAATTACAGGCTAATGCACTCCTGAATTGCACTCATTATTGGGACATCGTTTAGATTTGCATTTTGCGATTTAGATAGCATTGGCGATCGATTTGCAAGGTTAACTTCGTTTCGGTGTTAACAGCTGTTGTGATTGGATAACTAAATATGAGTTTTTTTGTATTAGTTAGGCGTGCCACCTAATGGTAAGTTGTTGTTGCTCACCTAATGGTAAGCAACAATGCGGTCGAAGACGGTGACCGCTTGTATACAACACTATACGCTCGTGGTATAAAAAAAAAACTTGCCAGGTGCGTGTCGGACTACACACAATGAAGGGTTCAGTAGTTGGGAAGAATTTATCCAAAGAAAAATCTTGAAAAACATGTTCTTCCATACATTCCAACTGCAAATATTCGTTTGTACGCACAATATTGAGAGATTTACCATGTTATTTTTAGACCAGTCTTCTTATATTCCAAGAGATAGGTTTTCCTGTAATCTATTAGTAAAGAACCATCCTCAGTATTTTTTTCAAAATTTTAGGGACAGTAGTTTCGGAGATAACCTGGGGGTATGGTTGATATTTTTTTTTTAAATATCTTTAAAAGTATTCATTTAAAAATTATGAAAAAATACGTTTAAGATCCTCGCAATAAGCCCTTTTATTTGATATCACACTGTACAGTTTGCAAAATATTTTTTTAATATTTTTATTTTCCCCCCAAAAGAGACCAATTCCCCATATTCGAAATTAATTTATGTACGTTACAGGTCCGTGTTTGAGTCATTGAAATACATAAATGTGTACAAAATTTCAACTTAACCGGTCTAGTTCCCTGGTGCCTCGTTAACGGCATAACTATGTAAATGTCTATTAACTGCTCCCAAATTACGATAATTATTTTAATTTACTTTTTTATTTTATTTTAATTTACTTTTTTATTTTATTTTAATTTACATATTTCCTTGACATAATATTTTTATTATTTGACATTTTATACTTATGTACAATATTCTATATTTTTTATTAAATTTGATTTGTTACAGCTGTAGTGTCAACCATTGTCATTTAGTTTAAATTGGTTTTTATTTTATTATTTTATTTATCTTTTATAAAGATTATTTTCTTTTAAATTTTGTGAATGTGAGAACGTTGTAGACATAACAGACTGTAGATCTGTGGACCATTTTATATTTTGCTAAGTATCTGGTACATGTTGATGGGCCTACACTGTCCTCTCATACCTTTTAAGACTGTAATTTGGAAACATTGTAAAAACCATTTACTTTTAAAAGAATAACCGTGGAGTTTCTTGCCGGCTCATCTCCATAGGATACGACCAATTGGAACCTAGCGTCTGACGTTTCATAAGTGCCCTTGTAGGTTTTTGTGAAATAAAATATTTCGTTTTTTTTTTTTTGAAAGCAGGTTCGGAGCAAATAGGCTGTGCAAGACCGACAGACAGACACTCAGCGAGTGCACACAAGTGATCCTATATGGGTTCCATTTTTTTCTTTTGAGGTACGAAGCCCTAAAAATGAGGTTGGAAGAACAGTTTGATAAATACTTAATTAAATAGTCAGTTTAAAAGCAATTTTATTCATTAATAGTTTGTGATGAGAAGAAATCAATTTGTTTTTAACCAAGACTATCCTTGCCTTTATTCGTTCTCCTTTCCTATTATCTTCATCTTTCAGAAGACGATAAAGCTAACTTTGTGTGGAATATTTTGCTACATTTTTAGGATAGGTCCTAAATATTTTAAGGTTATAGTTCATCTGGTCTTATTGAAGTGGAAAAGTTCGATTTTCTTCGTGAAATCTTAGAGGATATCAAAGTTTTTAAATGTCACGTATTCATTATCTTTATTACGGCTTTGCAGAGGAACACTAAGATTTTGAGATGATTTCAGGCATTGCCTTTTTGACAGTATTTTATGCAGAGAAACATAACGTAAAAACAAAATCATTAACTTTGTATGTTATAAAAATGGTCTGATTTATCATTTTACGGCTACCTATAATATCATTTTTGCTAGTTCGGTTTAGCTTTAGAAGACATTGGATATGTACCTTTAATTTATTAAAATGGAAAGCCTTATAATAAACGCTCAAAAATTACATGATACCTTTACCTAAATATTATTTTAAAATGAACCGGCAGTGAAGGCCATGGCCTTAGGATACAGTGATAGTATTTTAAAGGACATCGCTCATTATAACAGCACGGCTCCGACACGGCAAATAACTTGTCATTCAAGTTAAGATTTTAAGTCAAATGTATTAAAGTCTATTTTACGATGGGTATACAGAATAGTGGACGGCTGGCGGGCACTGAGCGGCCCGAGCCATCACCCGTCGCGCCGACAGCACGCTTCAAGCGAGGAGCCCGCTCTCCGGCGATGAAACGCCTGCTGGAGGTGACGCGGCGTAGCTAGGTAGGACCTGAATAAAGCTCAACTGCCCTGCGATCCTAGTATTATATTTACTTATAGCCGCCGTAGTTAACTTCCTAGTAAAATTCATTGTTTTATTATTTTCTAAATGTTTTGCTAAGGGTAGTAAACGAAGACGAAATTACAAGTATAATGCTATCACTTTCTCTAATCTATGTATATTGTGACTATTGCGAGAAAGAGATGTGCGATGCGAATGACGTTCGCACTCGCGTCTCGCACTACTCAGGTACTCGCAGTGAGCACGCACTCCGCACACCCAGCTATCGGGACGGCTGCAAAACGTTATAGGTACTCTGTGTGGGCACATTTCCACCTACAATAAAACGTACAATACGGTATCTATTACGTGTAAGAAAAATAGTCAAATAGATAATATCTACCTATGGTCATATTTCAATATAAGCTAGGCCGTAACTTGTCTTTACGGCTTCGGTACCGTGTAACCTTTGGTCGTAACTGATATAGAAATACGTTAGTAGTCTGGAGCAAAATTATCTGGTGTTCTAAATACAGGGTGTAAAAAGACACATCACAAAGCCGTAAACTAAGCATACTGTACGTATAGCTAAGTAGCTTTGCGCAAAAATTATTGCTGGGAAACGTAATTTTTTTTATTTTTATAAAAAAAAACAAGTTTTTATTGTGATTCAGTGTTAGTTAAGCTCCGCCCCTACGCTACGTAGGTAGGTACTTGTTGTTCATTGCGTTTTTGTAACTTCAAATGCGTAATCTGTTAAGATAAATCTAAAATTCAGGTAATGTTTGTTTGGAAAAAAGTTTCGTATTATCGCATAGAATTCATTTTCGTGAAAAAGTAAAAAAAAAAAATGCGACTTTGACCTTCAATATCTCCAGAACCAGTGGATTCCCAGGTATGGTCTAGTGGAAAAAAATGATGCAAATAATGGGTAGAATATGTGGCTTTCGGCTTCGGAAAGTGTCTTTTTACACCCGATATATTTTAAGATTTTTTTAAATGATTTTCTTGTTTTTTTTTAAGATTCATTCATTAAAATAAAATTTTTTAAGATTTGTTTGTGTATATACTGTAGACTGTTTTAGTCTGTAATAAAGCCTATTTTGTCACACACATAACATAAAATCATGCCTGTAATTCCCAAAGGGCTAGGCAGAGATGTAGGTACTGTAAGGTTTTATGCGTTTATCAACGTTATGTTGTGCAGGCTGTTAAGAAAATAGCATTCGAACATTCTGAAAATTTGTAATTTAAATAAAATAGAAATGTCGTTTTTGATCGATGGAAGAAATAGTCGAAGACTATCTACGGAATAGTCTGCGCGTTGTTATAAAGGATTTTATTGAACTTAAAATAATTATGCAATACAAATTATGAGAGTATAGAAGCCCTTTGTATCGTTGTTGTGTGCTCCCCTTCACACTTACACACAAATATATTGAGTGACAACCCTCTGACGTTACAGTACCTAAGTACATAGTACACCTTTCGCCAGTTGTGTTGTTGAGTCCGCGTATCACTGATCAGTTTCCCTCAGTCGTCAGTTTATTTAATTCGCCAGTTTCGTTGATTAGTCAGTTTCACTGATTCGTCAGTTTTGTCGATTAGACAGTTTCGTGAACTCGACAGTTTCCACTGTTTGCCAGTTTTCGTCAATTCGTCAGTTTATTCAATTCGTCAGTCAAAGTACCATCAGTAGAAAACTACACACACGTCTGCTAATTTAAATATTCAATATGTTAACTATCAGAGGGCCTTCCCGTTAACCCGCAATAATATAGCGGCCACGAGGAAAAACGTTGCGACAAAAAGAAAGTGTAGTTACGTAGGTATTTTAAGAAAAGCTTTTTCCTAATTCTCATGTGTCAATGGATAAAATATTTATTTGTTACATTCAGTCAATATCACGATAATTACACTGGTATTTCAATATTTTTACTGCTAAAAACCGGCCAAGTGCGTATCGGACCACGCACAATGAAGGTTTCCGTAGGTGAGATGAATTTATCCCAATAACAAACTTAACATTGCAGTTTGAAAAACATTTTTCCTATACGGAATGTATGGGAGAACATGTTTTTTAAACTGCAAATTTAAGTTGGTCGATTATTACTCGTTAACCTGTACAGCCTACTTAGTTGCGATAGTTTTACTTTTAAATTCGTTATATATTGCGAATTTTTTCACAAATCCATTTGAGCCTAACAAAAATTTGTATCCAAAAACGGTTTTGGCTAACTCACAATGTTTTTAAACTACCTTTCCAACGATACCCCACACCACGGGGTAGATGAGAACAATAAAACATCCCCACTTTACGTGCAGAGTAGGTAGGTAGGTACCCTAAAAAAAAAAAAAAGATTTAATTTTACCACTTTGTCGGTGTGATTAATCCATACCAAATAACAGCTTTCTAGTACCAACCGTCTCTGAGCTAAGCCGCGGATAGATAGACGGACAGACAGACAGACAGACAGATGGACATGGCGAAACTATAAGGGTTCCTTGTTTACTACGGAACCCTAAAAATTGACTAAGACCGTGTTTTTTCCAAAAACCGAGCAATGGTGTCGAGCGGCAGACGCGGCGAATAGAGCATAAATCAAACTTGTTAAATCAAAGTTGTATTCACCGTGAAATAAATAATACTGATCTTTTTGCCGAAATTGCTAGGCCAGCTATCTTATCTGCATTGACCTTTTTCTCCAGTTTTGGTTGAATATTCATAACAATATATCAATAGTTTCGCCACTCATTTGGGTATAATCGAAAAAAATATCTGGATATAAGTAGGTAGTCTATATTCTAAATATTATGTCTTGAACCAAAACTACTACTACTCTCCAAGCAATATCAAGATAACTTTTAAAGACATTTTGATCTCCGTCTATACTGGTCGCGGCGGCGAACGCTACCGTCCGTGGCGTGCAAATTTTGCCGCATGGATTGCCGCCCCGCAAGACGCACCGCTATTCGTGACGCCCGTCCCCGTGGCCAGGCGGTTACTCTTTTTCAAGTCAAACAAGAACACCATTTTTTGTTTGACTTGAAAAAAAAGATTATCTTTAAATTAAATAACCCCAGACCAAATAATGAACTTGTAAAGAGAAACACAATGAAATCAAACCTGGACTTATAGGTATATAGTTGGTTGAAATCGCCAACGCATCTCGCACAAGTTTGATCAATGCCTTCTTTTGCCTTATCTGTATGAAGGCTCTTTCCACGGTCCGTGATATTGCGGACGGACGCAGGCCAGCCCATTCAGTCCATCGTATTACTCAGTAACAGAGACGTGGTGGTCAGATAGGCATTCGCTCCATGTAAAATACTGGTATTCAGCTGCATCCGGTTAGACTGGAAGCCAACCCTGAAATAGTTGGGAAAAGGCTAGGCAGAGAGATTGATTGATTATTTCTGTCGTCTGTATGACAAGACAAGGTTAATACAGGTGGGACACTACGAGTTTGTCCGAAAGGGATATCGTGGCCCGGCACACAGGCAACGGAAGGAACACGGGTGGGTTTGAGTCATTAAAAGTCTGACACGCCCTCAAGCTCCGCCGAGAGCGGGAGAAGTTATTTGATAATTTCCCACCAACAAAAAAAAAAAAATACGGGCGATTTGCGATTGGGTACATTTTGTCATTCCGAAATGCAAAGTGAAAGAGAAGCTCGCACCGCACCTATAAGGTTACCGATTCGCCGCGGATTGGACGCACCGCGATGGACGTGTGCTACCAGGGACGATACTCTACCCATGGTGCGTCGGTGCGGCCTGAGCCGCGTCCGTCCGCAATATCACGCACCGTAGGAAGCCGCCTTGAAAAGTGGCCTTTGCCCTGCAGTAGGACAATAATAGGCTGGTATTATTTATGTATATTATTATTTAAAGAGAGTATCAAAATACAGTACTAGGTAATGTCAGAACATTCAAGTAATATATATTTGGCTCCGGGAGTAACTAAGCGACATTATTTTAATAACAAAAGTTTGTATTTTTCTTTGCTGAACTACTAAGCAATGCAGACTTGAGATTCCGCGAATTTCGTTTGAATATATCCTAACAATGGGTTAAGGGGTTGTCAAAGGGATAAAAAGACAGCGTTTTCCTTGTCAGATATCATTCTTGGGAATGAAGCAATAAAATAAAAACTCACTTCAAAAAATATTTTCTATATGCCCGATGGTATTTCTGTACGACGATGCGAGCGAATCCGTATGCAACAACTTGTTCTACATTTTATACAACTTCAAGACCTCAATCATCTACAAATAATGATAAACATATACTTATGAATAAAAACAAGAATATCTATGTTTATTTTTAAATACTAATGCAACATTAACATTTCAATGTTTTTAGATGCTGGAAAAATAAAGATATTGTCATCGGTTTGATAAAAAAAAAAAAAAAAAAAGTGACAACTGTGTTACATTAATTACATTTACAACATACAGAAGAAGTTTCCTAAACATAGGTCCCATGGCTTCCAAAATAGGTTTATACCTGTGACTTGGGAGTCAATGATTCCTCCATTATAAAAGTCGTTACGATTAAATCGATAAATCTGAAAATACAGGGCTTGTAAACATAAATATCTAAAGCATGTAAAATGGAAGTAAATGATAGGTCTGGCATGAATGTAGACTAAATGCTATGCAAATTTGTTCTTTGCGAAGCATGTGTGGTGTAACTATGTATGTTATTATTGGATCTCCAACAGAGGCTACACAATTACATGCAAGTTTATAATCTAAGAACAGGGACAAATACAGTGTGCGCTTCCAATTATAGAAGACCATATCATTCTCTTACAACATTAAGTTTGACAAAGCGAATATAATAATAATTAAATCAACACATACAACATGAAATCAGATATTACAAAACAAATTAATAATAAAAACATTAAAAACGTTAAAAACATTAAAAACATTAAAAACAATAAAAATATTAAAAACAAAAATAAAAATAAAATAATAACTTTTAAAGCTTTTTTAAACTTTAACATTTTGCATGTAATATCCAATTCATCACGCTTCGATACTTCGTTATACGAGACGATGTTAGACTGAGAAATAATTTTCTATGGCAACAATGCGGTTTCAAAGATGTAATGACAAAAATTTAAAAGCGTATTGTTAGATAGTTTGGTCATGTTGAGAGGATGAATGGAATGTGACTAAAGGTTTTTACAAGGCAGATGTGAGTAGAAACGTTGGGAGAGGATACGCTAGAAAGGACCTTATTGGTGATGTTCTTCAGGAAGGTCAGGCGCGTGCGTGTATGACCAGATGTATGAACGTAAACGAAACGCAAGGAGTATGTGACAATCGTGGATCATGGGAATGAATGTATCTACGTAATACACATGCCTAAAACTTGCACAAAAGATTGCACTGTATAATTCATTCAGAAGTTGATATGGCACACTCAGTACGCATACTTATTTGCAAGTTACTGGCTGGTTTCTTTGTGACCTTAGGGCAGGTAATATGAAGAAGCTCCAAGGTAGTCTCTATGCCTCAGTAGGTCTTCGGTGGATAAAGCGTTTCAAATCATAAAGTAAAGATACTCTCAATGCATTTCCAGATCAAGATCAAAGACTTAAAATAGTAAAACACAAGAGTATGCCCAAGGAGACAATCTTGAAGAATTTTCTATTTTTCCAACCCATAATAAAAAATAGAAAACAGATTTTTGTCAAAGAGAATGGCGTAATTACAGCTCATTGTCTGTGGTGCCGTCGTCCGATTGTTCGATACGAGTGATTAAAATAAAATTGTCTTTTGTATATTGTTTACGAACAAACAATTTTAAACTTTGTATCTTGGACACTAAAGTCGACATTCCATTTCCGCCGATGTACTCGATGAATGCAAGAATTACTCGTACAAAACAGCAGGATGCAATTAATGGAATTGATTAAAGTTGTAAATGGTAGGTAGGACGGGTATTAAATGTAAGTGCTTTTTAAAATAGTCGCATTTCCAAGTAAACATTATGAAGATGTGATTCGCTTGATCGACCAATCTTAAAATATTTAATTTGCATTTTATCGGCAATTAAGTCATCTAAGGCCATTTCATCCTTGGTCGGTGCGTTATCGTTTCGGTACCGATTCAGACCGTTTCGGTACTGCTTATGTTTCCTCAGTGGTTGGTAAGCACTCTGTACCGGAACGGTACCGCACTGCTTTCATTTAGAATTCTAAATTAATTGGTACGCGAACTCATGACCAAAATTTTTGGTTTAACCTTTTACGAACAAAACCGTATAAAATCGATAGATTTATTATTTTGAAGTTCAAAAATCCAAATTTCAGACATTTTCCGCATCACGTCTGCCTGACCGCATTTTTAAATATGTCAAAAAATAATACCGAACTGTTTCATAGTAATCTGTGTGATTTTCAAAATGTAGTTGAACGATAGATTTTAGATACTAAAATCTCAATTTTCAGAAACCAGTAGCATCACACGTACCCAGGAGACAATTTGAGAAAATTAAAAATGAGGCTTTAAATAAATCCTATAGGTGTCTGAAAATTTTGTTTTCTGAACCTTAGGCAGTTGATGCGAATAACTCATTTTTCTGAAGAAAATGTGAGCAACATAAGTATTGAAACCATTTTGAACGTGCTGATTTTTTTTTGCGATCGGTAACATAACATTCAGCGCGGTGATAAATGCTGCTGAATGAAATTTTCAAAAACGTACGATACGAAGGGAAACTATGACCCAAAAACTAAAAAGATAGTTATGGATTCCTGCATTCTCCCTTGTTTAACAAATGGCAGCCAGACATGGGTATACACAGAAAAGGTTAAAAACCAAATCTTGTCCTGCCAACACGCAGTGGCAGTGGTTTTTTGGCATTTTTGAAAATGCGTTAAAATACTTTTGACACGCAAAATGACTGAAAACAAACTTTTTCGTAATAAAATTACGAAACCTATGTACATTTTTAATATATAGTGTGATGAAACCATCGGTCTATTTTTTTTGACATAGCAGAAATGTGCTCCCATAAAACTGTTATGTTTCTGACCGGTACTGCCCGAGTCGGATTCAGAATCATCAAAACTAACGATTTTATACGGTTTTGGCTGTAAAACGATGTGAAATGGTTTTGATCGTGGGCCCGAGACCGGGATAAAACGTATCCTATGTACTCTGTATCCTGTGTGTGTGTGTCTATGTATATGTATTCCTGTGCGTATCCAGATCATGGTCAACCCAAGTGCCAAATTTCATCCAAATCCGTTCAGTTGTTTTAGCGTGAAAGGTGAAAGACGAACAAACAAAATTTGTTTGTTCGTCTTTCACCTTTCACGCTAAAACAACTGAACGGATTTGTGAATGAGAAAGTGAGTTTGTACTCGTATATTTAATATACGAGTACAAACTCACTTTCTCATTTATATATATATCTATAAGGAGCTTTCGGTACCGATGCAGTAAAACGCGTAACGTCACGCGGTACCGAAACGATCCCACTCCGCAGACGTACCGACCAGTGAGGAAAGGGGCTTAGGGGGAATTAATCGCTTTCTTTCTATTAGTTCGAAGTGCAAATTAACTAGGCACCTCGCTGGAATGCGGCCCCTCCCGCTTCCCCGCACGGAGCCCCCCGTTCGCCTTGTGCGTTCAGTAGTGACAGCATCTTTGTGATGTGCCGTCACAGCGCCAGGCGCCTAATTTACTCGCACGGGTTGTATTACTTTTCACTGCCCTCCATCAGGCTGCATCATCACAATGCTGAGTAAAGGTCTCCCATGACTTTCAGCTACTACATTCCCGACCTAATGTGAACCATTAGGTACTTGTTTGCTTTGTCCAGGTATTCCGGCCATCTTTATCATGATCTGCTCTGCTACCCTATTGACTGTGTCAGGGCTTCTGAAGACCAATATTCTCGCAATTAAAAACATTCAAAATCTAGTTGCAATCGGATATCAGCGACAATCATTGACAATTTGTTAATATTAAACAGGTAGTTTTAACAGATTGAAATTGTATTTAGAATGTGAAAGTTCTTAAAAACACGCGAAGTGCTCCTCTGATACAAGGTGTGTCTTTTTGGCCACGATTTACAAAGGATAAGATCACCTGCTACATATAATTTCTTGCTTTACATCGCGTCGCGTCCTGTTGCTTGTTAAGGGAATATACTGTTGTACTACTGTTGTAGGTACTTACCGAACAACTCGATCCGACATAGCCCGAAGAATTGCCAAACTTAAGTGGCAGTGGGCAGGGCACATTGCTCGCAGAACAGATGGCTGATGGGGCCGAAAGGTTCTGGAGTGACGAACGCGTGCCGGAAGACGTAAGGTTGCAAGGCCTCCCACAAGGTGGACCGATGACTTGATGAAGGTCGCAGGAATCCGCTGGAAAGTCGAAGGTCGAAGTGGCGGTGCTTGGGGGAGGCCAATGTCCAGCAGTGGACGACTTTCGGCTGAAATGATGAATTTGATGATGATTAATATCTTTGATTACCGATATCTAATATGTACAAAATGTTTATTGTGAAATAGTTTACGTCTGCCACGTAAATTGAATTGACATCTATTCTATAACCTACCTACATAAAATAAGGATATATTTTCGATCAGCTCTCATCGGGTATAGCAATACAGTGTTTTATAAACTAGCAAACCTTCAAATTGGTACAAACTACGTACTTTACGCAAACAGTTTTAAACTTAATTTGCAGCGTGTAAAAATATTTCACCACTCGGTTTTTAGCGTTGGAACTAAACAGGCAAGTTTTATGAGAGCAGACTTACAAAGATAGCATAGCAGTTACTGGAAGAGAAATTTGTTTTACGAACATTCTGTAGAAATGGATACTTAGATTTTGTTTTAAAAATCCTGCAATAATTTTTCTATTCCATAACTCCACTTCATGTTTAAAATATACGTTTGTATGGGCATTATTTGGTTAAGGAAAACTGTTATTGTAATGACCCTGGGATATTTTTCAATATAATAAAATACTTGCGGGTTTGCGTCCATTCGTTTGAGAAGTAGCACACCGAGGTTTAGAACATCGGCTGTTTAGAGCGTCGACTTTTACCATTCATACCACTGTTACCATTTTTCTAATTTTATTGTTCTAGTTGCGACCTAAGATCAAATAAAAAACCTAGACATATGCGAACAATACAGTGATGCATGCCAAAATTACACCTAAGCTCTGCATACACGCACACATTTACAATCAAACTACACCTCACAAAGTGCACACATGTTTACAAAACAGACATTACCGGCGTCACTGTTGACAGTGCTATGTCTTGATTTTTTATTTGGTCCGAGGTTGCGACCGGCTGTTCAAAACCAAATTCGGTCTAGCGAGTCATCTAAGGAAACATGAAAGGAAGTGATTTCGAAGGGTCATCGTCACCACAAATATTATATAAACTAGCTGCAGCTGCTCGCGGCTTCACCCGCGTGGACCCCAATAATGGTTACTGCGGGTCATCCTTAGGAGATAGACATATGCCATCGCAGACTTTTTTGTTGAACTTTTTAAGATAAACCATTTTCTACATAATTTTGATGTATCTCTTAGGGATTACGCGGCGCACGCCAGTAAAGCTCCCAGCCGGCATGACTTTTTCCGACATCTTCAACAATAACCGTCATATTTCAGCCAATTTACCACAAAACCTTTTTTTTTATACTACCTTTCGCATGAATCACTCCGTCCCTTGGTGAAAACCGTTTGAAAATCCTTTCGGTAGTTTTAAGTTTATCGCGTTCAGACAGACAGACAGACGCGGCGGGGGACTTAGTTTTATAATATGTAAAGATTAGTTAATGCTTAGGAATCAGCGTGATGAGATCTATAATGTTCTCTTTAACGCGTTTTTCGTGTAACACCACTTAAACCATAATATTTTGCATTTAGTAAAAAGCTGTCATTTTGACATTACAAACAAACACTTAAATTTTATTTCTTAGTATATGTCGCAGTAAGATGGTTGAAGCCGTGATTTAGTTATATCCCTAGGGACATCTAGGGATATAGCTATATACCGTAATATAGTTATATGAAAGCGGTTCAAAACTGTGTGACTAGGAATATAACTATTAGGGCACTCCGACCAATTAGGTTAGGTTAGATTAGAACTGTGACCAACTACGCGAAAGCCGAGTGAACGCTATATCAAAATTGGTCGCAGTACCAAAATTAGGGCACTTCGACAGTTATGGACCGCTTTCATATAACTATATTACGGTATATAAATATATCCCTAGGAATATAAATATATTATGGCTTCAACCATCCTATTGCGACGTATAGAGCTAAAGCTCGATGAGCCGAACTACGCTCGCTTATTATATATTGTGCTTAGGTTCCTTCAATTTCCTCCACGTCTATGTAACTCGACTAACAAGGTTGCGGGCGGCAGGTAATTGTATGACAAACGATATCCCCCGTGCCTGTAGTCGCGAGTTTTTTATATTTACCGTCAGTTGCCGGCGAAATTAGCAAGCCTGTGATATTGCTTATAATGAAAAATATGTACTTGCTAACTGCAAAACTGTTTTTAAATCGTTCGGTGCAGCATAAATGCAGTTTCTACTCTGTCTATCGCTATTTCACAATCTTCATAGAGGCATCGTTTTTTTTTTCGTTTAATGGATAGGTCTCAAAGCTCAAACTCAAAACATTTATTTCAATTAAACCAATGACAGGCACTTTTGAATAGGTCAGTCAGAAAGGTGAAGCTAGTTGTCCATTCCAAAGCGTAGTCTACACTTTGAAATCCCCAACTATGGAGAAGAATGGATATGAAACTCCATGGACACTGTTTTTGTCAACTTTTTCGACTTTTAACCGTAATTTATGCGAACGCAGGAAATTAATTTTCGTCAATAATGCAATGGTTTCACGCTCTATTCTTTCTTAGTAGTCCAATGCGTTTTAACCGTTTCGAACTCCTTTGAATTTAGCACAGCAATAACTCACATGAAATCATGAACCTTCCTCTTCCCCAAACAATATAATAACAAGGCAGGCATGAATTTAGTAATTTGTAACAAATATCTTGTAAAGGTTTTTCTGCTCAACATTCAAAAGCCCTGCGCTCTCACTATAATTTATGGCCAATTTTAGACGTTCATGTTTAAATTATTGCTTGGAGACGCCTCGTATATTTAGAAGGGACAAATTGAAATTTTGTAAGCGTTTTTTATTCAATTCATTTCGTCATTTTCGCCACAATTATTGTTGGGCGTTGATATGATGGAAATGAGGGACAGTAGAAATATTTTTGGGACATTGTCGGCGTGTTATTGAAAGATGAATATCTGGTATTTTGTGAACAGGAATGTCCCACTTTTTGTCTAAAAACAAAATTAAATTATGTGGAAATAAGTTCTTTTTAAATAATGACATTCCGTGTTGCCCAAGATACTATATAAAAAAGTAAAGCTTCGTGATTAGGAGGAAGAATAAAATGAAATGAACCGGCTGGATATATAGAATAGCACTACCCTATTTCTTATCGTGGGTGTCATAAAGGGTAAGTGACTTACTAGAGAATAGACAGCAGCATTCTCTATGCATTTTTAACACCATACTGCGATCGCCAACCCGCCTGCCAAGCGTGGCGATTATGGCATACCAACCACCAAATACCAAATGGCCCCCAGTGCCTAGCGCTGGCGGCCCACCTACCCTTGGCTACGGTAGAGGTCAAGGCCACGGTGAGGCAAGGGGTACGAAGAATCCCCGGAAGAGATCTTACCTACCAAAATCACCGAAAACTGGACCTAGAAACATACAACACAAATCAACCATACCATAGAATAAATTATATTACTATTGATTATATTACTAATAATTATATTACTTGCTTGTTAAAGTCGTATAGACATGAGTAGAGTCTGAAAATCTTCGACAACGAAGAGCACGATGGATAAGATTAACTGCAGCGGATAAACCATTATTTCCGTGTTTAAATATTTATTGTTTGACGAAGTTGAGAGTCACTTGAACTTATAACTTAACTTATACTCCTGTGCCGTTGCAAGCACTCAATAGCACAATGTTATGCGTACGACCATTTTTTTTTTTGGGTGGCTAATTGTCTATCAATAACTTCTGCCACTCTGCGCGAAGCGGGAGGGCGTGTCAGACTCTTACTGACTAAAACCCACCCATGTTCCTTCAGCTGCCTGTACGTTGCCAGGGGCCACGGTATCTTTTCGGACTTTCCCGCAACCCCGGCAGGCATCGGTCCTAGCAGATCTCTTCAGTAGTGCTGACATCTCTTTAAGGCGCGCGTGGAACACAACGCACCGTCGACCCAAGCCTAGCAGCGAAGTTATGCCCCGGCGTTTCGCCTCACTTTCACACCACTCCCAAATGTGCGCGAAGAAGTGCGTACCTTGGTTTTGAACTCAAGACCTATGACTTGGCAGTCCGATGGCAGACCACTAGGCTATCACTGCTACTTGGCAGTCTGACGGTTAGACCACTAGCTTCAAACGATGGTGAAATCTATTGCGGCCATAGGTCAAACAGACACACGAAAAGCGACTATGTTATATATTGTATTTACAATTTTTAAATATTTTTTTAATATTATGTATTTGAAGGGACTTGGCCCTAATGAGCGATATTAGTTGGATCCATGATCACAATTATTAAGTTGTACTTTACAGGTAGGCGTGGATTGTCGGGCGAAGAAAATAATAGAAGCACTAGTTAATACACGATCACTTTATTTTAATCCTAACTTCCTTTTAAAATAATCACCACTAAATAACCGTACAAAATAGGTAACACAATTTTATTCAGACACTCCACCGAGCGCGTAGCACGCCTGTGAAATCCCGACCGAGTCTCAAATCATACTGCCAGTACAACTCGGGCGCAATAACTTGACACCTGGCGCGAGGCCCCGCTCACGTCCTGAAGGACGAGAGCGGGTTAGCGGGAGGGGAGTCGAGTTTCGAGCCAGGTGTCAAGTTATTGCGCCCGAGTTGTAAACTGTCGCTTCACTGCGCACTAGCGCTCGGTGTTGTGTCAGAGTGTCATGTCATCGGATGTGACGTAGCAAATACAGATAATTCATTTACATGACACTCTAAGCTAACAGCGACATCTATGAAATCCAGCTAACATTAATTTAAATATCAAAGCGCCGTCATATTCTTGTAAATAATCTTAAATAAAAATACTCCATGAAAAATAAATACTTTCAATACAAGATCGCAAAATATCAACAAAATCGGTCTAAAGACTTGTCTGCTATGCGAAAAACGGGTAAAACACCTCTGCCTACCCCTTCAAATAGACGCAGAAATGTGTTTCTAAACCATAAAATATGAACTGAAACTTGTTGTAGTTGATGTGAATGCTTTTTGTATATCTAAAAATCATCTTCCCGACTTCAACATAAAAATACCTATAACTATAAAACTGGCCATTATTTTTTTACGGGCTATATTGTACCAATTTTTTTTTGCCAAATTCGCCGAACGGCTTTTTCCAAACATTTTGTGCGGGGTCCTTTACTTGCCTTTTCATTTCCAACTAAATTGTGAACAATAAACATCGTTACGCCAATAACATCCTGTTTGTCAATATTGTTGCTAACTCCAACACAATTTACATCGAAATGATGAAATTAATGGAAACTTTTAAGAGATTTCTTTGATAATATTGGATAAAGTTTTCGAAGATGAGTTTAGAAGTTCTTAAGAAGTAATACTTTTATTTTATTACTTAACACATTATCCGTAAGTATTTGTAGATTTATTGAAGTTGCTGTTTCTATCTGAAAAATAATTACAAAGGATTTTGATTTAATAAAGTTTAAGTATACGTAAACGTAGTTTTAAAATTGATACCTTGAATTCGCTTACACTGAAAGATTCTTCAAGTTCACGTGTTACAAATCCCCGGGTTTCTAGTAACATCTGGTTGCTTATCCAATCTTGAATTATCACTAAAGATAACACCATCTATTTCTACACTTCCACACCTAAAATATTCAACAATAATACATTTATTTGGCACATATTTTGTTCATAGTAAGTATTGATGTTTAAGTTAAGCTATCTAGAGTATCGTCACCACTCACTTACCTAATTTAAGTATTATATTCAGCCAGCTCCCTTTTATAACATTTTATATCATTCAAAACAGTTGTTGCATCATCTTTATGTCGACCCACATTTTATGCTTAGCTTTTTGATTATCTGTGGCGTAGATACGCCATCGTGATCTCTCTCTCGATTTGTAGTAGTTTATCAAGGAAGCTAGCCCATTCGTCAGTCCATTTGATGTATACAGTATTACGAGTAGAACAATGTGAATAGTTTTGAAGTCATCTCTGAAAACAAAAGAGAATTTAGAACAAACTTTAATTATTTTGTGCTGTACTTCAAAACAGTAATGCCAGTTTGCACTTTCATCACACTAAGAAATTCATGTCCTTACTTGAGACAACTCATTAAGATCAACTTCATATGCAAGGAAAGAGGCGGTTCCTAAAGTTGGTGCAACACTAGTATGGAAATTACGAAACGCCAAACTTTGTCAGTCTTGTATGAAAAAAAAAAAGTTATTAAAACTAAAACCCAACTACTTACGACAAAAAAGTCAGATAAAAAGATATAAACACACACATCACAGACAGACAAATAACAAATCCGCAGTCACACGTCTTAGGCGTGAATCGAACAGATTATGTGTGACTCCGGATTTTTTATTTAAATTATTTTGGAGTTATAATATTATATCTTTTTAAAATGTGCTAATTAAACCCTTTCATTTGATACACAACATGGCATCATTAAAAACAATTTTACTTTACTTCATGACTTTATGTCCTCTACAGGGCACCATTTTCATTTTATGTGACGCATGTAACCAGCGGACAATCAAGACGCTTCCATTGATACCTCATTTGTCAAATTATAATGAGTAGTTTAGAAGTTATGAGGGAACAGATGAACATACATACATACCGGGAAAAATCATAACCCTCCTTTTTGCTTCGCCGCAGTTCGGTAATAGTGATGCATGTGCAAACGTATATAAAACACAACACGTTGATGATGGCAATATTAATACTAGCTAATTCAATAAAAACTTACCAGTCAAAATAAACCTTCATTCATTTAACTTATTAGTATTTCATCTTCACTAGTATCTTTGGAGTCTTCCATTCGAATCTTATTTGTAAAATCTTTTATCTACTCTCAAATCGTATTATTCGAATTATTATATAAATTCAAAACGAGTTTATATTGACATACTTTTTAAACGGGTCTACCCTTTATAGCAGAACTTTTTATGTCATAATATTATTTTGCATAACAGCGCATAGCATAAACTTAATTTCGCAGAAAACCGTTTGGCATACACTCATTTATAATACATTAAAAACGCATAATTTTGTAAGTCAGAATCATCTTTAGGCATACATTTCATATCCATAATAATTAAAAAGTAGAACCATCATATTGCAGAAAGTTCACTGTCAGAATCATCTTTTGGCATACATACATTTTATATCGATAATCATTAAAAGGCGCCAGAACTATCATATCTCAGAAAGTTTACAGTTAGAATCATCTTTTGGCATACTTTTCATATCCATAATAATTGAAAGACTCATCTATCACCACACCATGCATGCAGCATGCAAGCAAGCATGCAGCATGCAAGCATTCCTGCGGCCTTTATCAAGTCATCGGTCCACCTTGTGGAAGGCCTTGCAACCTTACGTCTTCCGGCACGCGTTCGCCACTCCATCAGCCATCTGTTCTGTGAGCAATGTGCCCTGCCCACTGCCACTTAAGTTTGGCAATTCTTCGGACTATGTCGGATCGGGTTGTTCGGAAAGTACAACAGTATATTCCCTGAACAAGCAACAGGACGCGACGCGACGTAAAGCAATAAATTATATGTGGCAGGTGATCTCATCCTTAGTAAATCGTGACCAAAAAGACATACCTAGTATCATAGGAGCAATTATCATAGGACCTCCTTCAGTTTCAATATCATATCTCATGCCTCGGAAAGCACGTTAAGCCGTTGGTCCCGGCTGTCATTCGTGGACCTTTGACAGTCGTTACGGGTCGTCAGAAATCGGAAAGTCTGACGACCAGTCTAACTAAGGGATATCGTATTACTCAGTTACTGGGTTGTGGAGATCAGATAGGCAGTCGCTCCATGTAAAATTCTGGTATTAAGCTGCATCCGGTTAGACTGGAAGCCGACCCCAACACAGTTTGGAAAAGGCTAGGCAGACTGATTGCGACCGGTTTCGGAAACCTCGTTGATACGTGAAAATATTTGATTAAAAAATAACGTTGAAAATTTTTGCCCTAACCATGTCCAGCCAATTCATATTTTTAAGCACCCTACATTTATTTAAACTAGATTTTAGATAATAGTCTAGAGTCAATCAAAGCATTTTATAAGATTTAATAAAAATAAATATTATTTCTAGTTCCGTTTACATTTTCGTTTTAATGGCGACGATAAGTGAAAGATTACATTGATTTGATTTTATTTGATTTTCAGTAGTTTCAATGAATTGTAATTCAAGCTCGTAACCTCATAAAGCTTTGTCCTATTATTATTTTTTGGTAGATAGTGCCTTCTGAATATTGTAAAACGGGCCTTTTAAATATCTTTTTAGAAAAGGGAGTCTCAAGTGGGAGACAAAGAGATACAGAAATAGCGGTGGCAGACAGGCATTTATTTAGTCAAAAATCAGTACAAACTATTTCATTATAATTACCAATCAACACTGGTCTTATTCAACTAAATGGAACAAGCATTGTTTCTTTTGAAACTGAGAACTCCACTTTTAGATACAATAAGTCAATGATAGGATTTAAACCAGCAGTCTCGTAAAATCTGAAACAGATTGACCCAGTAGGCAGAAAGACAAAATAAAAATAATAAATTACATAGCTACAAGACAACTAACTCGTAGTGACACACACGAAGAACAAAACTGAAAAGTAGCACGGTGCGAATAACTCACAATTTATCATAAAAAATACTTACTTTAAAAAAAACTGTAATAATAAACCAACTGGATCCGGATTGGCCCGCATTTCCAATGACACGCGCTATGTAATTTCCTTACTGTCGTTTGAAGAAGACATTATACATTTTAAAATGAGTGATATAAAAATATATAATGTCACATTACTCGAAAACGGTTGAGGCGTAAGGGGTCATTTGATTGTAAATGACCTCTCTTACCCCCTCAGTGGATTGCCGACATAATTACCAATACCATAGTACCCTGTATTATAACAATTTTGAAATCATAATTAACATTTACTTAATATTGTGTAACCACGCCCTGTATGACCTGGAAAGTTCATTCTGTAGATATTATGAAGCAAAGCAATTTGTTCAGGACAATGTTCATAATCACAATCATAATCATCATTTATTGCATTCAATGTAGTGTACAAGATGTTACAATAATATTTGTTTCATACATTGACCCTGTCAGGGCACAGCAATATATACATATGTTTTGGCATGCTACAGTACATAATAAATGTAAATGAATGAAAGAAACCCACAGTGCAGAAAGACAATAATAAAAAATTTAACATAATGATAAAGTATTGGTAAACAGTTATTTGGTCATAATTTCCATTAATAGTTAAAATAAGTTAGACAATTAAAAATAATCAAATAATTATAACTATAATCATAAAATAACATAGGCAATATCAACTAGAATAATAGTAGTAAGTCAACAATAGTCAGTGATGTATATAATAAGGATTTGAATGTCATTGTTCATCTCTGCCAGATATAAGTACTAGACGATGGATACTTGAATTATACCGATTATTATCCTAAAAATAATGGTATTACGTCATAATTTAAGATAAGAAAATTACCTTGGTTCTCCAACGGAGCTCTTAATTTCTGATTCGATAACGTAGGGAAACTAGCATAGCCCTCTCCATTGCCCTTTCGGTGACTTTCAGCCTTCTTATGAGGCCCATTGTGAGCGATCACGTTTCAGTGCCGTAGGTCACTGGCAACACGTACTGTTCATAAGTTTATTTTTGAGACACTGTGTTAAATGAGACGAGAAGATAGTACGCAGCTTCCCGAACGCCGACCAGCCGAGTCGGATTCGACGATTCCATAGGAGAACCAAGGTAACCGACATAGCTCAAAGAATTGCCAAACTTATGTGGTAGTAGGCAGGGCACATTGCTCGCAGAACAGATGACCAATGGGGCCGAAAGGTTCTGGAGTGGTGAAGCGGAAGATGTAGCGTTGGAAGGCCTTCAACAAGGTGGACCATTGACACGGTGAAGGCGACAGAACTGGGCGACTGGTGGTGCTTGTGCGAGGCCTATGTCCAACAGTGGACGTCTTTCAGCTGAAATGATGATGATGAGAGGTGAGAAGATGTCTCGAGCATACGATGATTACGTTATTTTCACATCTAACACTAAGCTTCTACACAATAATGATGATGGTGGTAGTGGTGGTTTATGTCTGTCCGGCTTTGGAGAATTCTTGAAATTTTCTTTTAATATCATAAACATCACTTTGTGTTTATGATGTGCTTTAAGAAGAACGTGGAACGTGGTAGATAGTTCCCGTAGAGGAGCTATTAAGAGCAGCCAAGCCTCTACTATGTAAAGGGCGTATTCTCCATTACCACTTGGACTCTTCCATTTCTGACAGCAAAAAAATGAGTCTGTGGTTCATTATAGTGCAAATTGGTAGGCAATTCGCTTTTTTTGATACCAAATATAACTGAAATATAAAGGACAGATTTTTTGTTTTGGGATACTTGTCAGTTTGGTGATAAAATTTAATTATAGTATCTACATCATATTATTTGCGCTAACAGAACTTAAAACAATAATGATAATATGCACATGTACATAAAAAAGGAGGGAAAAGAATCATAGGGCATCAAAAAATTCGTCCGCATCGCTGCCAACAGGAAAACTGCCCAAAAGGCTGGCAGATTTGCTATGTTGTATGCCGATGCTAATGGTTTGGCCAAAAATTAAGCCAGCCCTCTGGTCACATGAATAGTCGACCAACCGCTTGGCGATGTATTGAAAAACCAACTGACCTAGTGTTTCAAGCCCAAACGGCTCGAACAAATAATTCCCAATAAGATTAGAATATTTTCGCAGCAGCCCACCGTGCTAGGAAGATGGGATGGCGCAAGGGTGTCGACACATGTTGCATCCAAGGTGCACAAAGGCCAATATTATTTAGTTTAATTCAGATACGTTGTTTTGTTCATCGTTAATGTTAGATTACGTAACTTTTTAGAATTATTTAGCCCATTTGCGATTTAAACGTATTTTTGAATAGAATTAACTAAATCGATTAATTAAATAAATTAACACTTTAGTTACTAATCATGCACCGTTGGCAGCTTCAGCATTCCCTATATTGGATTTAAGATAACCAACTTTGATTGCTCGAGATTTTTTGAAACAGTTTCCGAATGCCACAACACTCACAGTCGCACCTCACATTGCATCGCATTGCAGTCGTTGCCATCTACTTCAGCAATACCTAGATGACATGTCATTATAAAATCCTTAGCAAATATTCACTTTCTCTGTTTTATAGAAGCAGGTATTTTTTTTATCCTTGAAAAGGTACTATAGAATCAATCCTAACTAATATTATAAATGTGAAAGTGAGTTTGTTTCTTTGTTTGTTTGTTACGCTCTCACGCTAAAACAGCTGAACGGATTTGGATGAAATTTGGCATATGGATAGACCATGACCTGGAGAAGGCCGTAAGCTATTTCAGCTATTTTAGCAGCTTTTCAGCCTGGTTCGCAGATGAAATCGCGGGCAACTGCTAGTTATGAATATACCTAATCGATCAACCTAGTAAACCGTTCACTGCTTCAGGGTCTGTGATTTTTTAATTCTCTTAATTTGTATTATTATTTTATTATTAAGTATTAAGTGCATTTTTTGTTCATATTTAAACTTTTAAGAAACTTAAATGTCAACCGGTTTTCGTTGCTGACTGTACAAGAATACATTATGAAATGACAATGCAAAAGTTACTTAACGTATTCTCCGAATATTGTGTATAGACGTTATATTACGTACCTACAAGACACATTTTTGATGATATCAGAATATTTACCTAACTCAAAAAGCTTCCACATATTCAACTTCAGATGGATTCACTTTAACTTCTGCATAAAATTCTTCCAAAAATTGTTTCAAATCTTTAGAGTTGCGAATTGCCAAGAAATTTGCATCAGGCCTTGTGAAGTATTCCCCTTTGATGTGATAAATCTCCGTATAAATCCTTTGAACAAATAAAAAGTAAATTGAACATTTTAAACCCGTACCCTTAATTTTACTTTTTGGCATCTTTTGTCGCCATTTACGTTTTAGTGACGAATATCTGAATCTAAAATACCTATGTCTCAAAAATAAGCCTTGGTATGATATGATTAAGATCTAACGACCACTGTAATTATGCAAACTGATTTCCACTGAATAACCGTTACAGAATCTGAATTATCGTCGCAATGATATTGGAGGTCCCCCCCAAAGTGGCCTCCAGCCCCATAGAGCCACCATGAGAGCCTCGCGTCTGATTTGGTATCATTTCTAAATTTGATCGCTTTTAAAACAATACACACACACACGACAACATTGGCAAACAATATGAAATTAATATCTGGTAAATCTAAAGACACATGCAATGAGAAATATCAAGTTCGTTCATCAATATACTGCTAGCTCCGACCATCAGGTTCAAGTGAGTCGGGCGTGCGCGCGCGCTGTCAATCGCGCCATCCCCTCTTTCTCCCACCTCACCTAGTCTTAACTAGTTATTATCTGTAACTATAGTTTATATTACTTCGCATTCACGACATCTTTAGCCTTTTGCAAAAAGAGTAGATTGATGGCTTCCACCCTTACTTAAATCCATCCCCGTTTTTATCGAAACTCTTGGTTTTCCATCCCAGCATACTTGATCAGCTCTGCCAAAAACATAGAAAAGCGTAATTAAAATACATCTATTAAAGTACCTTTCTTATGATGAAACAGGTATCTACATCTTCAAATTCATGGATAATACCGGGGGAATACCAATAAAAAGTTGTCAAAGTTTTAAATGCTTCTCCTGTAAAATTGCATTTTTGCAATCATCTAATGGACTCAACCAGGCATGTTCTAGTGCTATGACCTGCTGAGAAATAGCCTACAATAGTATGAAAAGAGGGGACTGTGATGCTGCCCGTTGGAGGTCATAACACATAACGCACCCCCCGGTGCGAGACTGTCACTAAAACATTGGTGTGAGAAGCATTTAAAACTTTGACAACTTTTACAATATTGAGTGGTCATTATTAATTCAAAAGTAAGTTTAAAAGTTGACGTTGTAGTAAAAGCTATTCATCTTGTCTAAATCTTGAAATATAATTATTTTTTGAAATGTCATAGTTTTAAATGCTTCTCCTGAAAAATTGCATTTTTGCTTCAGTGACAGTCTCGCACCGCGGCGGGGGTGCGATATGTGTTATGACCTCCAACGGGCAGCATCACAGTCCCCTCTTTTCATACTATTGTAGGCTATTTCTCAGCAGGTCATAGCACTAGAACATGCCTGGTTGAGTCCATTAGATGGGCTATCAATTCAGTAAGAAACTCTATTAGCCATCATTGTTTTGTCTACATTTTATTTTATTTTATTTTTGGGTGAGTATAAATCATTGTATTTGTTGATATATTAGCGTATACTAGTTCACATAAAATATGACAAATAATTTAATTGAATGTTCTGTGTCTCGTAATGTTTATTACTCCTACTATTGTATAGGATCAAGTTTTTGAACTGAACTGAATTGAAGCTGTACTGCTGGGGAGTTATTGCGCCACTTTTTGTTACCAGCTAAGGCATTAGGAAGTGGTGACGGGCGGGTGTTTTGGCGGACGGTCTTATGTAATTTTGACGTTCGAAAAGTGTTGATCCGCAGCCTAATTTGAATTAATGACTTTTGATTTGGATTTTGAGACGAGTGGCAATCACGAATGCGTCATGATACGAGTGTAAACGCGAGAATCACATCCAGGACGGGTACTTATGGCAATGCGTTAGGACAATGCCTAGCAGTGATCGTCTTTGAACTGAATGAAGATAATGATGCTATTAGCCAAATGTGGGGTAATCCTTATCCGATTCATAAATTGCGCTGAATGAATTTTTCATGACTTTTCTGGTCTTGAAGTCCAAAGTAGCCGCTTGCCAATGGGAATTTAATTTAACGGATGGATGATGTTTTAAAAACCTTTTGCGAGTACTAATGAGCATCCAAAAAACAAAAGGCCAAATCTTGTAATTAAAAACGCACAAAATCTAATCACAATCAAATCTCTGCGAGAAAAAAGTTTCAAATTTTTTTGGATAATTAGAGGCATTTTTGACAGATTGCGACTGAGATTAAAATGCGAACGTTTTTAAAAATACGGGAATTACCAAATGAAACGTCTTGTGGAATCTGCGCTCATTTTCATTTACTTCGTGTTTAATTTTTTTATTCTGAAGATTCAGAAGTGTATAGAGTACCACTAGCGGCATTCTATCGCTATCGGTTATAGCACGGTTATTCGCGGCAAGCGGCATTGTAGTACATCATTTTAAAAAGTACACAGTAACAGTAGTCCAGTACGACAATAAAGGAAAACTCTCAGTTTAATACCTGCCTGCAAGTAGGGATAATAAACGCTTACTTTTACTTAGAAAACTTCTACATTGTACGACTATATATACCTATCTAGCCAACATACTAACAATAGTCTAATATACATTTTATTTGAATTTGACAAAGTGTTGCATTTTAATTGATTTACTTTCCATAACATTCTTTGACGTATTTATTGCGCATTTATTTCTACTTAAATAACAATACTGCTGCATTCCAAAATACTAGACAATGTAGGTAATTATCGTATTATTATGTGTAAAAATACTAGACAATGTAGGTAATTACCATTGGAGCGTACACGGGCTATTTGTATTAAGTGACATCCTGGCCGATATTGGGATTTGAGTTAATTATAATTATTCAGAATCGTCAGATTTTTCTGCGCCGTTTGACTCCGGTTTCATGGTGGTCTGAGCACTATTTTGTCGCTTGAAACATCAGTAAATTTAATTGTTTAGAATATAATTATTTGATTTGATTGATGCTACTCGAATTATATTAAATATATTTTATTTCTTTTAACTTTTAATAAGGTTCTCTCCATACTTCATTGACATGATCGAATTTTTGATTTCATTCGGTACGTGAACAGCCAAGTTTGGCTAGCGTAGGTTAATGATACAGGTTTCCATGACTTTCTGTTTAATTTTGACCGGCATATCGCTCTTGACAGTTTCTTGGAGGCTCCAAAATTTCTTCCAGGCAATTGAAGTTCGTATTTCTATTTCGTGCTTGCTTACCCAGAGAAGATAATAAGTGTGCTGCATACTCTAGCGCTTCATTTTCTATGTCTATTTTTCATGTAATTCGTCATAATATTGGTTTTACTGCTGTTTATTTCCAGCCCTACTTTTAGACTTGCGGCGTGGAGGTCGCTTAACATTGACTGCAACTCTGTTGTATTTTCTGACAACAAGTCAATATCATCGGCAAAAGAAAGAAAAGAAAGAAAATAAGTTTATTTGCGGTACACATGACGCAAAGAAAGAACAAAACACAAAAATTAACAATTTGGGGGAAAATATGCGTCACATCCACGCAAAACGGCCATCGCTCAGCTTAATGCTGCGACCCTATGCGAGACAGAGCCCCAACGCTGGTTTTCAGCGACAGCCGGCGTTGACGTGATGACGTCAACCGGTGCAGCATATAGTGAAATAACAAAATAAGACAAAAATAAAATGAATAAATACAATACTTAGTCCTAAATGTTTATATAAAATATAATATTTAAAATGGTAATGCAGTCTGTGCGCGCAGCTGTCATAAAAAAACGATTTGTTTGACGTTTTGACATATTGGATAAGTAGTGGTTACGTAATAATTATAACATGGCGCATAAGTAATTAGTGATATGATGCAATGCATAATATGTAAAAACAAAGGATGCATTGGGTGATTGTGTAGCTATGGTTCTCTAAAATCTGTCATTATTATTTTCTGGGATACCTACTTAATTTCAAAACTGTAATGTTCATCTACTTGTCTATGTAAATAAAATACATAGTGCTAATCGCATGACATGCGTTCATATACCTACAAAGTTCACACCTGGCATTTAAATCACGCGAAGGTTATTCCCATCCACAAATCAAACAATGATGACATCGTTTCTAACTACAGGCTCGATTTTATCGACCCTCGCTAAGATTTTGGAGTCACTGTCCCCACATTTAAAATCACCTAAAGCAAAACAAAGGTGAAGAAAATCATGATTTTGTGGAGTCTAGACCACAAGTATTAAGTTGATGCTGTTTACTGAAATTCGTCCCTACAATCCGTCAGTTTCGGTCAATGATATAAACTCGTTTTTCACGGGTGTTGGTAAATCATTGGCAGAAAAAATTACAACTACCTACCTAATAAAACTAATAGACCACACACTACTAGAAGCCGCCAATCAAACTTATATTTAAAAAAAAAACTATTTATTTATACAACACTAATTAAGGTTTATTTTCTTGACAAAAATAAATAATGATTATATTTATTATATTTAATTTATTTACACATACATATGTGGCGGCATCTACATCGCCACATGCGAACTTCGCATCAAAGACCTGACGTCACACAACATCCTAACGTCACTCAAATCCTGCATCGCGCAATTAGAGTTTACCGCGCGGTGGCCCCCGACTTCAACTTCTTGAAGCTCCCGACTTCAACTTCTGGGCAGTTGACCGCCAGATATGACACCCGTCTGGTCGGAGGATCCTCCCTTTTGTACGGTGGATGAGTGAACTTTACACCCTGTTCCTCACACCCCTAAACATACATACACGTATTCACAAAATTTTTAGACATAAAAAGGCATGAACGATTTATGTCGATCAAAAAAAAAAAAATATCTCTGACTGGTATAAAGTTAAAAGTGGCGTACTTTTCGTGCTAATGTGTTGAAAAATATAATGTGTAGTTTAGATGGTCAAACAGTCTGTCTGTTTGACCACTTAGACATACGAAAAGCGACTTTGTTTTATACTACATATTTAGAGATAAGTAGATAGCTGTAATTATGTAAATCATTAAAGATTTTCATAATTATCATGAATACTTTCTTTAAACAATATCTGTTAGCAATTTGCGTGAGATTGACGTCAAGCAGTCGATAGTGATAGCCTCAAAACATCGCTAGACGATCGATAAACGCAATTTAAACCGATGGCTTCTGTCAAACGACTTATCACTTCAAGAGCAAGCGAAGTGAGATCGCGAATTTGAGCGAGCGACTTTAGACACGTTCACGTTCACCCCCTTCATACAAGAATCTTTAACCACTTAAATTTGAATGCTATGCTTGCTTGTCATTAAAGATAAAAATGCATAAAAAATAGAGCTGCTCATCATTATGACAACATCACATATGGGAAGAAATAAGCATGCAAAATCAGTATTCGAAGGTTATCTCAAATCCTATTTATGAAAATAATTATAGGTATATATATAATCTGAATGAATTTTATACAATCCATTACGAAAAAACCACGAAGGCCCCGTTAAAAAAAGAATGTAGTACCTAGACAAATATTGCAGAATAAACTAAACTTGTGATTTACGTGTATGACAAAAAGTATAAATTCTGGAATCATTAGGATACTAGAAGCAAATTGCTTGTTCTGATTTCATTTATGGACGTGTTTCGCTTTCACTCGTAATTAAGTTTAAAAAATAAATCGTAACAATATTATTTTATCTTGTTTTTGAAAGGGTAAGTCTTATTAAATTTTAAACACAAAGTGTTCCATAATGTAATGATACATAATAATGTTAGTTTGATTAAATTCTATCTGTTTCAAAATCATTCCGCCTAGCCTTTTTCCAAATACTTAGCGGCCAGTTTCCAGTCTAAGCGGATGCAGCTGAATACTTGCTGAGTATTTTACATGGAATGGCTGTCTGTCTGACCTCTACAATCCAGTTACTGGGCAACACGATGCCCCTTGGTAAGACTGGTTGTCAGACTTTTAGGTTTCTGATTACCCGTAATGACGGTTAAAGATGACAGAAGAAGAAGTTTACGTATGACAGCCGGGACCAACGGTTTAATTCTAACAGAATTAGGTAAACCGGTTACAGAATAATTAAGTAAGTTTCTGTAAACAACAAATTTTCTATACCAGAATTTCCTGACTCACGATGGCAGTTGAAACAATGGATCCAGCCCAGGAATATGAGGCAAAGTTAATTGCCCGAATGAAGCCGGTGAATGAAGTGACGGCACGTGGAACCTCTGCCGTGCAGCAGTTCTACAGCGGCGCTACTGTGTTTATAACAGGCGGTTCTGGCTTCCTCGGCAAGCAGCTCATTGAAAAACTGTTCAGGTAAATATATACATAATAATAAACATCACCATTATTTGATCCGAAAGAGGGCCACTGCTGCACACATCAGCCTGTCCTGGGCTTCTCGTATTCAGTAGATTCCGGCGACCTTCAACAAGTCATTGGTCCACCTTGCAGGAGGCCTACCAAAAAAGCGCCTTGCGGTACGCGGTTGACACTCCAGAATCATAATAATAGCTGTGGCTACAGATAGCGGCAACTATACTTTGACACGTTGCCATCAAGCCAGTAATAAAATATAATATTTATATGTAAAAAACGTAACTGGCGATATGTGAGTGTTGGTACTACGTAGGTCACCCTACGGGAAAAACAAGCGTGTGTTAAATGCAAATCTTTATTTAATTATTATTTATTTACAGAGCGACTAAAGTATCCAAAATATTTATCTTGCTAAGAAGTAAAAAAGGCAAATCCGTAGAACAGAGGCGGATTGAAATGTTGCAGGATCCCGTAAGTTGTAAATATTGGTTATAATTTTTTGTTTAATAGGTTTCTTTGTCTTCCAGTTAATCTAAAATTATGAAAATCATATAATAGGTATAAGATGGTTTAAGTCCCATTTACACTGTGCAAGTTTATTGCCTGAGGCATACCATAAAATTGAAATAATAATTATGTTCCTCAATACGGGCACAATACCGTTCAAAACTGGTATTGATGTAAACAGCATGCACAAATATTTTTTTTGTGTATTTTTAAAATAAAATATACATTTTAAAAAAAATTAAACAATATTTTTGTTATGAGCTATTGAACTAAAAGCACTAAATAAAAACTTATAAATTTATATGGCAGATGGTCATAGGAATTTATAAGTTTGAACTCCACTAATAAACCCAGGACACGATACTGAATCGTGTCCTGGGTTAAAAGTTGGGGGCTAAAGTACTTCTCAAAAGAATTATTAAACACAACGAAGCTACCTTGTTTAGTTGAGAAGGCAATTCCGGCTCTGTCATCAGGCTCTGTACTTCACCTTGGACTATAGTAGGTACATATTCTTCAAGACAAAACCAATGAGACCAAACAAGACGGCGCTATCTTGTTTAGTTGGGAGTGGAGTACTTTTGGCTGCATGTACAACTAATTGAAACATCACCGAAGTTGTCAAGTTTCAGCTCAATCGGCGAAACATGGCTGCAATAATTGGCTTGAAATAATTACCTTCGTAGCCACAGAAGCAGCATTCAGTTATTGAATCGCAAAACTTGTGTTCAGTTATTGTAATCGCACGAGTGTAAACACTTGCATGCGATTCTTGAATGACAGTAAATAAATGTGCTTTATGGCATGCGATTATTGGTCTTGGGTTTCAGAAATTTGCACCGTATGAATGGGGCATTAGAATAGTACCCTAAAGCATGCCGAACTTAACTATAGGCCTGTGGTGGCATCTACGCGTCAAAGACCAGACGTCACACAAATCCTGAATCGCGTAATTAAAGTTTACCGCGCAAACGACATCTATAAGACTATCCGACATCAATCGTCAGGCAGTTGCCCGCCAGACACGACACCCGTCTGGCTGAAGGATCCTCCCTTTTCTATAGAGGATGAGTGAAATTTACACCCCGTTCCTCATACCTCTAAAATGGTGACCCCGACGCCATAGCACACACACAGGCCTTTAATACCTTTTTTCGTTTTCATAAACATAATTTCTAGCTGAAAAGTTCTGCTTATTTCCACCAATGAGAAATTTGCCTATGCCTGGTACAAGTCACAGATAATGCTTGGTTATTGGAATAATTTTCAGTATTGGAATATTATAATTATTATTTCCAGGTGTATGATTTGTTGCGAGAACAACAACCAGATTTCGCAGAAAAACTCGTGCCTGTATCAGGAGATGTGGCAGAGCTTCGACTTGGGTTAAGTGAAAAAGACTGGAACGCTATTACAGAACAGGTATGCGAGGAAATATATTTCAATAATTGATATTGGCATGTTCACAAACCTCTAGTATTTCCCATTTTGCTGCGCGTCTTTTTGTGAACCTTTTAATAATTCATAAAGATACTAAATAACCAAGTAACTGTGACCAACTTGGATGTAGCAAAGCTTGTGATGAAGCACATGCAACGAATACTACTTTAACGAATACCGATTGTACTGTTCGCCGAATACGAATACGAATACTGAATATTCTAGTACAACTGCACGCAATTATTTGTGTAAGAACATGAAAGGAATTTAAACAAGCGGGTTTAATTTATGTTGCATAAAACACGGAAAATTCCTTTGTAACTGATTCTTTTTAGCTAAATTATAGGTGCCAACTCCTACCAACTTTGCAAAAAAAAAAAATTATTTGATTGACAGTGGAATTTTAGTAGGACAAAACGCTCTTTATAAAGTCGAACAAAGCCGATCTTAGCCGAATGTCACTGACTGAAATCTCAAAGTACCAAATTAAACGGTTGCTGTATTTTGGATAAGATAAGATAAGATCGTTTATTTGTCCAAAACATAAGTAAGCACATGTATGCAAGATGTTACAATAAATTATATCACAGTTATATTTTGCCTTAATGGCGTACAAATATAAACAGGTAGGTTATTTTTATTAATTAGTAGTACATAAACATCAAATAATTATAAATTTGTCCATTCATTCATTATTCTAAGCAATAAACTTGGATCTTGCGATGATTCTTTTCTTGAAGTTATTTGTGTGCGTTTCAAACGTTCGAAGCTGCTGGGAATATACCTTAATTTCAACTTGTATTGAGTTTTCGAATGATAAAATCGAGACTATCGAGTGCTTGACCGTTAATGACTCAGTAACATCACTAGAGTGAAACTGACAAGCAACCAAAAATTACAATCCGTTTCACGTTGATTTTAAACCACCATATGCGAGAGTACCACAAACTTAAAAATGGGATTATACAGAAGGGCCTGGTGCAGCGTCAAGGGTATTTTTTTACTTAATAAAAACTGATTTAGTTACCACCTCGAACTGTAAATAGGTACCATTTTTTTTCTTCTTAATATCGTTAATAACGCTTCAATACAAGCATGTATGATATTGACGTCCATAAATTGGAATAGAATCAATTGAGTGCATTATCACAATATTTTCTTTTTATTACGATTTCGTGATTCCGGTTAAACTTTGTTAAAAAAATCGACCATTTGAAATGATAAATTGGTTACTTTTTTTGGTATAATAATATTAATAGACGTTACAATCCAGGGGGTCCAAAAAAATATTTCCTTTATGTCATTAACATTTTTGCATCTATTACTTAGGTTTCAAATCAATTTACAGCTATGAGCATCGATTTACATCGAATGAGTCATTTGGTTTCAAAGTTTAGGAAAGTGTAGTAAAGTTCAGCCAGCCTGCGAGAATGTTTACCAAATTGAATGGCACGGTCGTTTGAATGCATAACGTTATCCAATATCCAGGTGGATCGTTTGAATGCTTATTAATTACGTTATCCATTATCCAGGTGGACATAGTATTTCATCTGGCGGCCACGACACGGTTTGATGAATCCCTTCGTATGGCTACCTTGATCAACGTACGAGGCACCAGGGAGACTCTTATACTCGGCAAGCTTTGCAAAAACCTGAGGTAAGACAATTTGATATGCTTTAAAACTTATAACAAGACTGTTGATATGAATCATCATCGTCTGCCTAACCTTTTCACAACTATGTCGAGGTCAGCTTTCAGTCTAACTGGAGGCAGCTGATTACCAGTACCCACCAACTAGTTACTGGGTAATATGATACCACTTTGGTACAACCAGTCTTAATAGCCCTTTTTTGCCGATCGGTTGGGGTTTTACAATACACATTATAAAAATATATTTTTTTCTTCAGATCTTTCGTCTATGTTTCAACAGCATACTCACATGCTTGTGCGGACCGTGTAAATTCTCCAGTATGTGAACAATTCTATAAAAGTCCTGTAAATCCAAACATTATGATCGAGATAGCTGAGACTGTCGATGAAGGAAGAATAAATGATATTACACCGAGGTGAGTGGCTTTAAAATGCATGGTTTCCGATTATTTCTTAGTAAGAGATCGAATCATATGTAGTAAGTACGAAGCATAATCAGCTTATAATGTACCTACTCCTGGGCCACTGGGCTCCTCTCTGTGAAGGAACATGCCCACTACACCGTATCATACCATACCGTGCTAGGAACGTGTCAGGCAAACAAACAATTGTATTGAAAAGTGTGAGACTATGCTCAGTAGACCGTTCCGTCACCGACCAACACCGTCGCGTGTCATGCACGGAGCGTCAAAAACCGCGAGAACAGGAATCGTACGGATATATACATGGATGATACGCGGATTCTACGGTAAAATCGTCCTACATGCTGTTGATACGTTCTAGTGGGCATTGTAGCCCGTGTCATCTTTCTTTCCGTGCCTGATACGTTCATAGCACGGTACTGTGTAGTGGTCAGTAAGTAAGAGAGAGTTGGCCGTAATTCACTACGCGGGCTATTTTTCCATTGACTTCTCTTCATAACTGATCATTATTGACTTGACACTGATCATTATTCATGTTTGTCATTGATCTATTTTCAATGAAATGTCCCACGGCCTAGTTAGAAGCTTGCTACGTACGGCTCCACTGGTTCTTTTCTTAAATGGCTTCAGTCGTATCTAACTGACAAATCTTTTTATGTAGTTTTCAATGGTTATAAATCCGAAACCATGAAAATAACTTCTGGGGTTCCGCAGGGTTCCCACCTCCTGTAATATATGTTATCTTTGTCAACGATCTTCCTAATTGCTTCATTTACTCCACGCCATTCTTATTGCCTGTGATCTGAAAATAGTTCGTTAAATAGGTTCAGCATTACTTCAAGTACCTAAGTAAAGTAGACGTAATCAGAGAGTTGGGGGTCCTTCTTGACAGCTAACATTTATTCCTTATTAAACCCCCCCATTTGGGGGAGGCCTATGTCCAGCAGTGGACGACTTTCGGCTGAAATAATGATGATGATGAGACCCCGCTCCCCAACTTTAATGAATTTTATCGAAATAATTTTTGATTAATATGATAAAGCAAAAAGTACGTGTTGACTAAATAGTTATATTTATTCTGTCAATATTCCTATTGTAATGAAGGGATTGACATTTTTTGCACTTCACTTCGAAAATACAAGCGCCAAGTCCACCAAAATATGTAACTAATAACTATGTAACTCCATTACTCCATTTATTACTATTACGGTCTTGTTATAAAATTGTGTAATTTCTTTACTTATATACCTATTGTTTTTTTGTTTTCTATGATGTAATAATGTTTTTGCATGCCGTGTCTATAGCTTAATATTGTGCACTTGGCTTGTAAATATTTTGGCTTTTGTTTGCATTTGGTTGAACAGTGTAACAATTGTAGTTAGATCAATAAATATTTAAATAAAAATTTCCAGTAGTGTTTTGAAAGAGACGCCTATGAATAATTTGATAACATTTTCATATCTTTTTTGTTTAAATTACAGTTTGATAAAAAATTGGCCGAACACGTACACATTTGCAAAGTCAATCGCCGAAGACTTGGTTACTACTCTCGGCAAGGAACTGCCCATATGTGTTGTCAGACCAGCTATCGGTGAGTAGGTACACATTAACCTTGAAAATAAACATCATTGCTGAACGGCGTACACATTCCGACATTCATATAAGGCCCATCTTCTACGACGCTACTCAAAATTAACAAGTCCGCACACAACACCGACGCAGCCAATCATAAAATAGTTAATAAAGCGTTATAAAGTCACGTCTTCTAAGTACGGACTGCCATTGAAATACTACTGCTATGACATGCTGGCTAATCATTGGTGATATAAGTTTGTAATTGGTTACATTAAAAAGTATCTTCGATAAAACCCGTCGTTAAAGCACGTCAACTGCTCGTCGTCGCTTTATAGACGCTAATTCTCAGTATTGTCGTACTTTATACCGGATTTTAAAACCTAATATAGCATCCACACGCGCATCAATTGTATTTTTTCCTAATAACTTCTAAACTGCTGATCATAATTTGACAAATGAGATAGCTCGTTGTTGAGTAGGTCGTTGGAAGCGACTTGATTGTCCGCTGGTTAGACGTTACATTAAATCCAATATGGCGCCCTCTAGTGGACATTAAGTCATGAACTAAAAACAATATGTGCCATGTTGGGTATCAAATGAAAGGGCTTGACGAGCAGATTACAAATACACTCGAGAGCAATGAATCCGGGTCACTTAAAGAATGTTAAAAATCTCGGAAACTAAAAATGATAGGTTAATGCAATAAATTGTATTTAATAGACAATGTAATACTCCTTAAATGAAAGTAAAAAAAATATGAGTCACCATACATTTTATTAACACAAAATTACATAAAGAAAAAAACTGCTGATCTCTCCTTAAAACAAAAATAGGAAACATTAAATTTTTGAACTTTATTACGATTTTCTTGAATTTTAATACTTCGTATTGCCTCCTCGTGCTTCCATTACTGCGTTTACGCGGTTTGGCATGCTGTACACCAAGTTCCTTATACGATTTTGGGGAATATTCTCCCATTCCTCTGTGAGAGCAATTTTGAGCTCACGAAGCGTGATTGGGGGAGGGTTTCGTTGTTTTACGCATCTGCCTAGCTCGTCCCAAGCATGCTCGATCGGGTTGATATCCGGGCTGCGCGCTGGCCACTCCATACGAGTAATGTTCATCTCTTGAAGGTAGTCATTCACAATCCTACCTGTATGAGGTCGGGCATTGTCATGCATAAATATAGCATCCTCACCTAAATTGACCATAAATGGACCAACGTGATCATTGAGGATTTCTTCCACATATCTTACGCTAGTTAAAGAGCCGTTTTCTATGATCACCAGCTCTGTGCGACTTTCAGAAGAAATTCCGGCCCACACAAGTACAGACCCACCACCGTAGGCTACTTTTTCTTCGATGCATGCTTGCTTGAATCTTTCCCCTGGTCTTCGATACACTCTGTGTCTTCCATCGTGCTTGTAGAGCATAAATTTTGATTCGTCGGAGAACATAACTTTTGACCAATCTTCAATACTCCAATTTACGTGGCTCTGGGCATATCTTAGTCTTGAAATACGATGCCCACGCTCCAGTTTAGGGCCGTTTGCAGGTCTAAGGGGTTTTAAGTTAGATTCAGCAAGCCGACGTCTTACTGTCCATGCACTTGGGTTACTTCCTCCGAGGCGTCGAAACTGATTTGTGAGTTCAGTTCCTGTGAGAAAGCGATTTCGAAGCATGGTGTTCACCAAGTATCGGTCTTCTCGTGCTGTGGTACACCTGGTTCTGCCCGTTCCTGGTCTGCGTAGGTTAGAACCAGTTTCTTCGTAACGTCGGAGAACTCTTTGTACTGTTGACAGCGACACACCGACAGTCCTGGCTGTATCGCGCTGACTCCGGCCGGTTTCCAGCATTGTAAGTATTCTGGTGCATTCTTCAGGCGTAAGCGACATAATTTCAGCTTGAATAATGAATATAGAGCACTATCAACATGGTTTATGTACCCACATAAATGACAGATTACAAACAAAAGCAAAACCAAATGCTGTAATTTCGTAGTTCCATCTTCGAAAGTGGCCCTTTTTCAAATTTGATTTTTTTATGATATAACTTTACAATAACTAAGAAGTTTTAATACCTTCATTTAAGGAGTATTACATTGTCTATTAAAAACAATTTATTGCATCAACCTAGCATTTTTAGTTTCCGAGATTTTTAGGATTCTTTAAGTGACCCGGATTCATTGCTCTCGAGTGTACATATATTTATAATACTGTCTAGGTAAATAAATATGTCAAAATTGTCTTGAAACTCTGCTGTTTGGTTAGAACAATTTTGAAAGGGAGGCTAACAGAAGAATTCAGCTGGGCTGGGCAGCGTTTGGGAAGCTTTGTCGAGTCTTCTCATCACGTATTCCACAGAGCCTAAAGACGAAGGTCTTCAATCAGTGCGGCCTGCCTGTTATGACTTACGGAGCCGAAAAATTGACATACACGGTACGGCTGGTCCATAAATTCAAGGTCGTTCAGCGTGCTATGGAGTGAGCTATGCTTGAAGTCTCTCTGAGGGATCAAATCCGGAACAAGGTGATCCGGCAGAGAATCGAAGTTGTCGACATAGCTTATAGAATAAGCAAGCTGAAGTGGCAGTGGGCCGGCCATATTAGCCGTAGAACTGATGACCGCTGGGGTAGACGTGTTCTTGAGTGGAGACTGCAAATCGGCAAACGTAAGGTGGCATACCCTCAGGTTAGGTGAAGGGACGATCTTCACAAGGTGGCAGGAAGCAGCTGGATGAGAGTTGTCGAGAATCGAGCTGAATGGCGCGCAATTGAAGAGGCCTATGTCCAGAAGTGGACTGCTATTATAGACTGATGATAATGATGAAAGGAAAGGGTACCTGCGATATACATATAGGGATACATGGTGGTGGTCGACAGAAATACAGAATGTGTTGCAGGATAAGAAGAGACAGTTCAAGGAATGGCTGAGTGTTGAAGATGAGAATATTAGTTTTAAAGCAGACAAAAAGGGTTTGTATGATGCTCTAAAGAAAAAAGCCAAGTAAGCCAAAACGAGCCATAGCGAGAGCAAAAGCCTAGGACAAACTTTATGACACACTGGATAGTAAAAAAAAAAATGCCAAAACTATCTATACCGGCTTGCTGGAGCTAGAGAAAGTAAGACGAGAGATGTTTGTCAGATAAAATATATAAGGAATGAAACTGGAATAGTTCTTTTGGATAGTGAGCAAATTATTGATAGGTGGGAGGGTTATTTCGAAAGACTGATAAATGAGGAGAATGACTGAAGTGGTGTGCTTGAGAATAAACCAATAAATGAGGGGTTAGTGAGAACGAATAGTATGGATGAAGTAAGAATAGTAGTAAATGGTTTGAAGAATGGTAAAGCAATAGATCTGGATGGAATAACAATTGAAGTGTGGAAGTTATTAAGGATATATGGATGGGCGTAGTTAGCTTTATTCTTCAATAAGTTGTTGTTGGAAGACGCCATACCTGAAGAATAGTGTAACAGTTTGCTGGTGTCTATCTTTAAAAACAAAGGTAATGTGCTGGAGTGCAAGAACTATAGAGGAATAAAGCTTATTTCACATTACTACGACCGTTAATATACAAATTAAACTGGGTAGGAGGTGTTAAGCGACCCACTCTGCCTGACTCCTCATTCGAGCTGATACGCACCCGACACAGCCCCCGTCCAGCTAACACTATTAGACTGGTGCCCATACCAGTACTGGAACATGCTGATGAGTTCTGCAGTGGACAGCTTGGTCCACAGCTTGGTCATACACTACAAGGTCGAAAGCCTCAAAATCAATCAAGCACTCATACACGGGTGTTTGTAGTATAAACGGTGTGCTTTAAGACACAGTATAGCACTTTCAGTGGACAGCCGGAGACGAAACCCGAACTGGTTATCGTACAATGTTACCGATCTATTGAACTGTGCGTTAAACAAACCGTCAAACACTTTAGCAGTTACATTGGCAAGAGAAATAGGCCTGTAGTTATTTTTATGAGTAAGCTCACAATTTTTATTTTTCACTTCAGGCACTACCACTATTTTCATGAAGTCGGCTGGTAGGTAGAAATGGGTCACGCACAGTGATTAAAACATAGCCAAGACCCGAGCAATGTGTTGTAGTACGGCGTGCTTTAGGTGCTCAATGCTGAGCCCATCATGACCCGGGGACTTACCTCTCGAGATAAACCGTATATGGCTTTAGTAACATTCTTCACCCGGAAGGTAGTCTCCACCTATACTCTAGACTGTTTACGTCAGCATTGAGCGCCTCCGTTGCCGTATACAAAGGAGACTTTACCGAAAAATTGTTCTTAAAAAGATTCGGAATCTCCTTCGGTTCATTCACACCATCGATGCTCACAGGAAGGCCAGGGCGTAAGTTTTCTTATTTGATTCCCTTTCAGAAAACGCGGAAATCCCCCTTGCAATGTTTCACTGCTAGAGCGTCCATTTTTATTTGGTCCTGATGATTATGGCACCATTTGGAAATCACCTACTTTCCGCACTTGTAGCATAAATAACAAAATGTAGAACAGATTAATAGTAACCGCACAAACAGCTTTTTGTTTTTTTACTTCAACAATGCTGCAGTTGCTATACATACTACTAGTACAACATAATTATAACCCAAAATAAACAATTTTTATTTGGTTTCAGTGACTTGTTCTAAACAAGAACCTAATCCAGGATGGGTTGATATGTCTTGTATGTACGGAGCTAGTGGTGTAAGTGTAATTTATATTAAATAAAACCGCCAAGTGCGAGTCAGACTTGCGCACGAAGGGTTCCGTACCACCGTACTTTATTTAGCGAATAAATGAAAACACTAAACGAAGAATATTATTATTATAATGAAAATCGCAAAGATAAATTTATATTTCATAATGATACTATGAATTACAAAGTAATTTTTGCAGTTGCAAAAAATTACCCATATTTAAACAAATACCTTATGAATCGGTGTTTTTAGTATTTGATAGTATATGGTACATGATATACGGAAGTTTTAAATTCCTAACTTGTTGAGTTGTCGAGATAGAGTTCGTACAAAAATGGTCTAAAACGGACAACTTTTACGGCTTCATAATTCATCTTTTTTTTTTTTTACATTATATTTGTTCTCTACTCTAAAAACGGAACCTTTATAGGGTCACTTCGTTCTCCGTCCGTCCGTCTGCCTGTCTGTCTGTCTGTCTGTCTGTCAGTCTGTTAAGACACTTTTTCTAAGGAAGGCGTGGAGATATCAAGTTGAAATTAATATCAAATGCGTAGGTCTTCCCGTTGTTACTGTACGTGTAACTAGAAACATTAAAGGGGATTAAAGATTTTTATATGGAGCCTGGCATACCTACTGTCAGCCATTTTGATTTTTACTCAAACATGCGACCACGCATGAAACCTATATAAATCGATAGCTGACTTCAATGCAAACAGAAAAATTAATAGAACCAAACCCCGTAAAGCCTCAAGTTTCCGAGATATTAACGTTCAAAGTTGATCATGTGACATATATTTTGAAGTTGTGTACATCTTGTTGCATAGATGTTTGAAATAATCACTCTAAATTACAAAAAAAATATATTATGTACTAACTTACATATTTTGGAGTTGGAGAATAATAATTGGCTGTGGCGCATATCGATGTAGGAGATCATGTTTTTAACCAGAATGTTTTTTTTTAGATAAATTATCCCAACTACGGAACCTTTCATTGTGCGTGGTCCGTCACCCACGTGGCCGATTTTTTTATAATATTATTCAAGTGATATTATGTGGTTCTTACGTTTTCCTCTAGATAATCAGATATTTGAATAAATATTTATTTGGTGACTTGATGATCAGCCTTTCAGAAACGGGTTGACTTAAAAACACAAAAAATTACAATGTTGATCACCGCTTCGATGATTAAATTGTTTATTTATTTATAATTTTCAGATGTTCACTGCAATTGGCTTAGGTGTTATGCACGCAGTGAATGGAGAATTTTCGAGTTGCGTGGCTTTAATACCGGTAGACTATGTTAATAATGTATTAATAGCTGCTGGATGTGAAACGGCTAGGAAACGAGAAAATGAAACAAAAATCTATGTCGTTACTTCGTCACTTAGAAATCCTGTAACTTGGGGTAAGACTTTAAAAAGTCAGTGAATAATTTTACTTTCAGGCGAGTAACATTAACCCAAACCAAGCTTAACTAAGTAAAGGATTTTAAGAACAATCGGAAATGAGTCGGTCAATTTTGGTCCAACGTTGAGGCCTCGGTTGTTCAAGGGGTCACACCGCAACACTTGGTTCTTTGTCTTCAGCATCTTGTGTGCCTTGTCGCTTTCTGCAAAGTAGCAGACTATCTAACCGGGGTGTGTTAAAGTTTGTTCAATAGAACAATATTTGATTTGATTAACTGTGATCTGTTTTACACAGGGGATTTCTACGATATTATGTATAAAGATGTTAGAAAATACCCAACACCGATGATAGTAGGATATGCATTCGTCTGGTGCTCCAACAATCCTGTTCTGTTTTGGATATATTCCTGGTTGTTGCATCTAATCCCTGCGCACATCATAGATGGGATAAGCGTCATGCTTGGAAACAAGAGAAGGTATTTAATGTTGAGCTGAAATATATAATAAAACATCAAAGTGGTGAAAGGGTCAAAAGTCTATAAATCTTATCAAGACCCAAGTGAAAACGAGACTCATAATAAGCATTTACACTTTTCAGATTCGTAAAACTAGCCACCAAAATGTACAACATGTCAACGGCGTTGTCGTACTTTGTTTGCAACGAGTGGCAATTTGATGATCAAAATACGGCAGCACTATTCAACAGTCTTTCAAACGATGATCGACATATTTTTAACTTTGACATAAATGCTATTGACTGGAAAGAATTCATGATAACCTGGGCTATTGGCATCAGAAAGTATATATTGATAGATAGATTAACGGATACAGTTTATGCGCGTAAAAAATTAGCGGTCTTAAGAGTTTTAACATATATTATATTGCCTTTATATTTCTATTGTTTGTATAGAATTGTATGTTTGGTTTTGTCTTTATTTACGTTCTTTTGGTAAACCGCTATTTAATAAAAGTATTAAATAATAGCTTTTCGAAAATCAACGCTGAATAGGAAACGAGGAGGGGGGAGCAAACACGGAAACTCCGAGCTGTTATTGTGAAATTCATAATGGAAAATTCCAAATAACTCACACTAATATCTACTTTATTGATATAAAATTCATTGTACGACAGTTTGTGTGACAATAAAATCATTTTATTTTTATATATTGATTTTTTTCGAATAACCGTACTTTTTTATAAATGGTTACCTACTAAAATAAAACTGGTATATCGCTTTTAGTAAGAAAATAAGTATTAAGTGGTATGTTTGTGATAGGAAATCTGGAATTTTAAATTTATTTTGTAAACAGTAATTTAAAACCAACAATTAATGTAACCGAATAACTTATGTGAACAATGTACTAGTTTGGTTTGGTTTGTTGGACCATTGTGCGTGAGCCATGGCGGCCGTTCGGTGGTTATTTGAACCAGCCCACCAAACAGAAGCTGATTACGTGTCTCGGTCTGTTTTGAATATCTGTAAAGGATCTGGGTGACCCAAGGGTTTCTGTTCTGATCTGGGTGTTGCCTGGTTGTCTAATTATACTAACAGCATAGTGAGTAATTCTGTATTAACATGTCGTACGAAGGAAGATCCACCTACAATACCAACATACTTGGAGGCCACTACCAGTCAGATAGGGTATTCTCTTCCTGCTGGAGCTCATACGGGCATTTTAGACTCTTCTCTTGTAGTTGTGAATGTTGTTCCGGATAATTCTTTAAACTAGGCAGTAAGACAACAGAAGTTAACCCTTCAATTAAACAATTATTACTAGAGAATAATAAAAAGGCATCTTCTGGCAATATAACTCAAGATGAATCAAAGGGAGTGCAACATAATTTAAAATTATTTAATCAAAACATCCAAGGTTGCTCTTCCAAATTACTGGAAATAGAATTGTTTTTGGAAAATACCAAGTTTGATGTCATTTGTTTAAGAGAGCATTGGTTAAAAGATCATCAAGTGATCTCAATTAATTACGAAAATGATTGTGTAGTTAGCCAAAAACGCCCGGTCATTAATATCAATTAAAAATTATATTAAATCGAAAGAAAGAAAAGACATCATCGGACTATCTGTTGAACACAACATTGAATTGTCCTGTGTTGAGCTTGATAGTATGCATATACTCGTATAGACCTCCAAGTTACCAGAATCTATCCGTGTTTGATTCTGTAATGGAAGATGTATGAAAGAAACTTAGTACAAGTAGTAAGTGAATAATCATATATGTGGCGATTTTAATATTAACTTATTAGAAAATAACTCGAGTACTGTCAGATTATTAAGCCTTTTAAAGTCATTTGATTTGTCAAATGTTTTTATTGAACCAACCCGAGTGACAGCTTCCTGTACCACCTGTATTGATAATATTTTTTTTTGTTGTGATTACTTACACAAACAAATTGTAAACAAGTTGCCATCAGATCACAGTGGACAAAAAATAACATTTTGCTCCTACATACCTTTACAAAAAATTCAAATAAGGTTTAGGTCAATTACATGATGTAAAAGTTTAGAAAAATTAAATAATCCTTTGGCCAGTAAATTATGTGTTCAGAGTTTTAATAATATAGGTAACCCAAATGAGTTCTATGCCGAGTTCTTTTCACTATTTAACACGCTATTTAATGACACTTTTCCACTAAAGACTAAAATTATTTACACAAAGTTCTTATTTAGTGATTGGGCGACTCCAGGTATTCGTAAAAGCAGGGAAAAACTAATTGAACTTTATGGCCTAAAGCAACATATGAATAATACAAGCTTTCATAAGTATGTTGCAAAATATTCAAAAACTTTTAAAAGTGTGTGCAAAATTGCCAAAGCTCTTTCTATTAGCAATAAAATAAAATCAGCTGATGATAAAATAAAAACTACCTGGCAAATAATAAATAATGTAACAGGTAGGAAAAAACAGCGAAATACTGAATTTAATGTAGAGACTGCACATGATGGCCCTATCAACTTAGATGTAGAAATAGCTCAGGAATTTGAAAACTTTTTTGCTAATATTCCCATTAAAAGTACTGAAGTTTTAAATTCCTCACCCGCGCTTTCTGCTGCCTTACTTAGACAGAATGTGAAGGCATGCCCTTTGGAGTTTAGGTTTCAGCATACAAACCCCCAGTCTGTTATAAAAGCTTTTAAAGATCTTAAAATTAAATCAACAGAAGATCTCTAGGGAATATCTGTAAAAGTCTGTAGATGTATTATCGAAACCACTGCGCCCTTTTTAGCTTTCATATTTAACACCAGTGTAGACCAAGGAGTCTTTCCGGATCTCATGAAACACAGTAAACTAGTTCCATTGTTCAAATCCGGTGATAATAAATAACCCAAAAATTATAGGCCTGTGTCAATTCTACCAGTTCTCAGTAAGGTGTTTGAAAAGTTGATACTCAATCAAATGTTACGTCACTTTAATAAAAATTCCATCTTTCGTGAACAACAGTACGGTTTCACCAAAGGGCGTTGTAGGACTGACGCTGGTGTCACCCTAATGAAATACATTTTTAATGCCTGGGAAGAAGCACAAGATGCCATTGGAATCTTTTGCGACCTCTCGAAGGCATTCGATCGCATAGACCATGAGACACTTCTGCTGAAACTGAAGATGGGATTAGGAATAGAGCTCTTGATTTAATAAGATCATACCTGAAAAATAGAAAGGTTGAGGTTCAAGTTAACGGCATAAACTCATTAGGGTCTGAAATGGCAATGAGTGTTCCTCAAGGTTCGATATTGAAAGATAAGACACGCGTTAGAAAGATAAGACAGTTAACAGATGTAGAAACCGCGCGTTTGATCTATTTTAGCTACTTCCACAGTATTATGTCGTATGGCATTTTACTGTGGGGTCGGGCTGCTGACATTGAATCCATATTTATTTTACAAAAGAGAGCTGTCAGAGCCATTTATAATCTACATCATCGCGAATCTCTCAGGGAACTATTTAAAAGGATTAATATTATGACAGTACCTACCTTGCCAATTCATTTATGAAAATATTATGTATGTAAGAAAAAATCTACATATTTTTAACAAAATAAGTGATAGACATAATTTTAATACTAGAAATAAAGATGAAATAGATCAACCATTTTTCAGATTATCTAAAGTATCTTCATCTTTTATGGGGTACTGTGTTAAATGCTACAACAAAATACCTTGTGATATATTATAATTAAATGAAAGACAATTTAAAACTCATATTAAAAGTACACTTTGTAAACAAGCATATTACAAATTAGAGGATTATATCCAAGATAAGAATGCTTGGAAACATGCTGGTCCTGCTCCATAGGACAATCTAGAATCTAGACAAAATCAAACTGGTTGCTAATTTAAGTTGTATAAATTATTATTTTTATTATATTATGACATTGATTTTACATTATGTGATTACTTCCTCACACAGTGACTTATTAATTGTAATTTTTTTAAGAAAATCGTCTACTTTTACAATGTTTGTAAATATGTGAGAACCGTGCATCTATCACATAAGTAATTAATTTATCTTTCGTTGCTTCATTTTTATTAATTCTTCTTTTTACCTATTGTGGTATTTTATTTTTTATTTTTTTTAAGTGCATCGTTTTCACATATAATTATGTAGCTAATGTACCTACATATACAAAATATTGTAACACTTTTTAAAAGAGTAACGGTGGAGTTTCTTGCCCATTCTTCTCCATACGAAAACTACCTTTTGGAAGGGGCGACTAGAATCAATTCAATTTTTTGTAAACTTTGACGTTCAAAAGTGCCTATTTGAAATAAATGATTTGACTTTGACTTTGACGCCCTCTTACTCCTCTTTCTTCAGACACTAACAATTTTTCGGCACTCACTCCTTTTCACTTCCTAATTGGACGGCCATTCCTATCAGTACCACATCTTCAGGTGATTGAAGCCAACATCACGCAGATGGATCGCTGAAAGAGAATCCAGTACATCAGACAGCATTTCTGGCAACGGTTTCGTAACGAGTATACTTCTCTGCTGCAGGCAAAATCCAAATGGTTCCATTCCAGAGGTGAAGTGCAGCCGGGGTCCTTAGTCCTGATAAAGGAAAAAACAACGCTACCTCTGCTCTGGGCCGGGTCACGAAGACCTATCCCGGCGTAGATGGGGTTACGAGAGTGGCCGAACTGAACACGAAGCGGGGCACCATTCGTCGTGCCTTCAACTGCATCTGCCCCCTTCCAGTCGAAAATTGAAGACTTCCCTTCAACCCGGGGAATATGTCGGCGCATCATACGAGTATATGCGCGTGATTCACTGCGGGGAAAGCGCGGGGTCTCGGGGTACCGAAGCCGCTACTAACGCCCGCTGCGCGCCCGCCACACCACTCAGCTCACAGACGCGCTCCACTACGGGCATTCCTTTTACTCTGTCTTCCACAGGCAATGTTCATGCGAATTATGGTATTACACCTATTTTAATAAAGTCCACTAATCTTTTATTATAAAGTCCCGATTAAGCCCATTCACTCTAAATAATTGTACCGGAATTGTTGTTTTCCGTACGCTATAAAGAGATTCGAAAAATTAATTACTTTAGAAAATAGCCTTGTGTTGGTGGCGCGGCTGGGGAGTATACTCCCTGGCAGCGCCACCACGGTTTTCGTTAACTACTAGTCGCGACCGGGTATAGTAAACACTAAATAATTGTACCGGAATTGTTCTTTTCCGTACGCTATAAAGAGATTCGAAAAATTAATTACTTTAGAAATTATAGCCTTATGTTGGTGGCGCGGCCAGGGAGTATGCTCCCTGGCCGCGCCACCAAGAGTTATTCAGCGTACCCGAACATGGTATACACAAAATAATTGTACGCATTACGTACAACCCTAAAACGTAATAATATTACGGATTTTTTTAATATCTTATGAGAAAACATCAAATCAAGAATATGCGCTTCAGCAGACTTGCTGAACTTTGTACTTACTAGATGTGGCCTTCAAATTAGAAGTACAAGGTATTATCTCGGTGAGATGGTTGCATAGAAGTAGGTACTAGAAATATGCAACACAATACGAATCCAGATGCATAACAAGAGTAATTGATCTTCAAGAAGAAGATTTATTTTGTAACTTTCATTTGTTTACAAATTACGTTTTTTTTTTTTAATTAGGTATACATTATATTAAAATTTATTCGCAGAATTTGGTCCTTAGCAGCTACAGTATCAGTTACAGTATACAGTACAGGATACTTATATACTCTAGTAACTAACCATGGTTTCGGATTTCTCCCTGATGATTGATGAGTATATCAGTTTATACCTACAAGATAATTATTGCAATTGCAATGCAATAATTATCTTGTAGGTATAAACTGATATACTCGTAACAGAGTTGGGACTGATTTTTATGATTTATCGTTAAACAAAATTTCCTTTGGTACTCGTTTCTACTAACTGTATAAAGTTTCGCTAATGGCCGGCAACTGAAAATTTTTGGCATTTCACTTTGGACCAGTGGGGCGACTTGGTGGGGCAAAGTGAAATGATTTAAATTAACCCCTTTATGGGTGAAATGGGGGGGAAACAGTTTGTATGAAAGATCTTATTCATTTGGTTTACAAACGTGGTATAAATTTATCTAGGTAATAATTAAGATGTAATCATACATTTTTCAAAACTTTCTTGAAAGTGTAGAAAGGGATAGTAAATTCTTTTTTTTGCATCTCAATGACTTCTATTGCCACAAAATGGTACTAATGAATACATTTTTCTACATACAATTTAACAGATAATTAACATTAAAAAAAAAAAATTACAGTCCTATTAAAATTGTAAATAAAATATAATCACGATGCAACATTTAGTTTTTGTTTCATTGCAATTGTCTCATCAAATAAAAAGATATGGTAATTTATAGTTTTCAAAGTGATACCCATACCACCAACAAGCACTACATTCTAGGCGGCAAGGGGTAACGGAGATGTGGAGCGTCGTATGCTGCGGTCACAGTCCATAAATTACAAGGTACCACCCTCGGAAGATCTGTGATCGACCTACCGATTTTTTTTTTTGCAAGACCGCATAACGTCGTGCTTAGTCGTGTCAGAAGTTTGGAAGGTGTTAGTGTTATCAGATTTGAACGCCAACAAATTATTAAAGCGACCACACGACGACAGGATCATTGACGGAAATAACGAGGTTGCGAAATATGTCTTCTGACAATCAAGGCCACACATAGCATACGACTCAAGTAGCGCAGTTTGATGCCGGGACACTACCATTAATCATTTATAGGCAGAGTGCATCTCATGGCAATTCCAATAAACCCAAACACGGCTAGGATACATCGTTTTATGACGTAGTTCCGGTGCTTTCCTATTCAATATTATGACAGTACCTTGCCAATTAATTTGTGAAAATATTATGTATGTAAGAAAAAACTACATATTTTTAATAAAATAAGTGATAGACATAATTTTAATACTAGAAATAATGATAAAATAGATCAACCATTTTTCAGATTATCTAAAGTATCTTCATCTTTTATGGGGTATACTGTGCTAAATGTCACAAAAAAATACCTTGTGATATATTACAATTAAATGAAAGAAAATTTTAAACTCATATTAAAAGTATACTTTATAAACAAGCATAATACAAATTAGAGGATTATATCCAAGATAAGAATGCTTGGAAACATGCTGGTCCTGCTCCATAGGATAATCTAGAATCTAGACAAAATCAAACTGGTTGCTAATTTAAGTTGTATAAATTATTATTTTTATTATATGACATTGAATTTACATTCTGTGATTACTTCCTCACACACTGACATATTAATTGTAAAATTTTAAGAAAATCGTCTACTTTTACAATGTTTGTGAAATATGTGAGAACCATGCATCTATCACATAAGTAATTAATTTATCTTTCGTTGCTACATTTTTATTAATTCTTCTTTTTACCTATTGTGGTAACGTATTTTTTTTTAGGTGCATCGTCTTCACATGTAATTATGTAACTAATGTACCTACATAATATACAAAATATTTATTGTAACACTTTTTTAAAAGAGTAACGGTGGAGTTTCTTGCCCATTCTTCTCCATACGAAAACTACCTTTTGGAAGGAGCAACTAGAATCAATTCAATTTTTTGTAAACTTTGACGGGCCTATTTGAAGTAAAGTAAGTGTAAAGTAGTTTTACAAGATCGATCTCTAAAGCCGTAAACACGCACAGCATTACAAGCACCGGACGCAAAAAATCTTTAGCCCTGGATAACAAAGTGACTTTTAAAATGTAAGAATAAATTAAATTTTACACAACATTTACATAAACAATAAGAAAAATCCTGGAAATCAAAATAATCAATGCACATATCGGAGATACAGGAAGATTTGTAATAATACTTTAAAGAAAACTAAGACTGGCTGTGAAAAAGATATGATTAGGAAAGCTGCATAAAATAACAAGAAGTTAAAATAATAAGAAACCATTAAACAAATTAAATACACCTCAAATAAAAAGGACACACCAATATTATTCATTTGCCCCAACAATCCGTCAGTTTCGGTCAATGATATTGTTTTAAACTCGTTTTTTACGGGAGTTTGGAAATCATTAAGAGTTCGGAAATCATGCTGATCGTGAACGGGCGCCATCAGTTGGGACTGGTCAACTCTTAGCTGCCATGGCCTATTAAAATTTTTGAATTGTTCTTTGTTTTATCTCTTTATTACGGACTGTAACTTTCACGTCTTTCTACATTGTTCTCAGATGTATAATTTCAACATGAATGATGTAATCGATATTTTGTAACATTTTTTTTATGTAAAAGAGTTTTCGTGGAGGTTTTGTCCGTTCTTCTCCATAGGTTATATTGCGGACACTGGCGCCTGACCACTTCTCGACCTTATTGCTTAGGAAATAAGGTCGATGGTACCTACTACGCTTTGGAATGGGCAACTTCATATTTTCATATTTCTGACTGAATGAGTACTTCATAATTCAAAACTGCCTGTAAATGTTTTAATTGAAATAAATGCTTTGAATTTGAGTTTTGAGTTTGATTGGCAGAAAAAAATACAACTAATAAAACTAAAAAACCACACACCACTATTTCATCTCAATCAACGAAAGTCTTCGTTAATTCAATAGTACTATTACCTACAGACGAATTCGAAATAAAATCATTACCATCTAACCTCAAGAATGATTGTGCAGTAGGGAAAGAAAGAAAAGAAAGAAAGAAAAATTGATTTGTCACAGAAACACTTGCATAAAAAAAAAGATGATAAACTCGAGTAGACAATAAGAAAATGAAACAGAATAGATTTAAATACAATAACGAGCACAAAACAGAAATAGTCGGCAGCTGCTGGCACGTCATGACTGTGACAAGAAGGCTTCCACTCAGCATGATGCTGTGCTATGGAGACCCACAGCACAGCGCTGATTTTCAGGGGTACACCAAAGGGGGGGGAGGGGGTGGGTTTAGGGGTTCGTCAAATCTCAGGAAGCTTCTTAAAACGAATTCACTGACGCCATTGTTCCTTCTCTAACTTTTTAACGTAATTTATCATTTACTCCGGGTATATTCCCTTAGTTCTGCTTTTGAAAAATGTCAAATAGTTCCTACTTTCAAAAGTGGGGATAGATGCTGTGTCAACAATTGTAGACCTATTTCCACCCTTCCATTACTATTTAACTACGACTAGACTATGACCCCTGCCAGATTAATGTTTTATATATAAACGGAAAAATGTCAGGGGTTGATTTGCACACTCAATAATGGGCCTCCGGAAACGGTCGCTAGCACATACAGACGTAGCGACAAGGGATAAACCTGTCCTGAATTGCTTGAAGAGTGGAGAGGTAATGCACGGCTACCAATCAGGACAATCCTAGAAGTACGGTCAAGATCCCTATCTTTTCAAAGCGGAATATCTTACTAGAATACAGCTAGCTACATTGGCCAGCTTTAAGGAAAAGCTGGCCAATGAAGGCATGAAAGAGGTGGGAGTTCTATTCCTCGTCAGTGTTCACTCCAACCAGTCAATAAAGGCAAGCGAGAGGTGAGGAACAAGATTTCTCGCGGGAGATAGGGTCCGTGGGGTCGCTACTGCCCAACATCTTGCAACATGCTGCCCTGCGGGTTTATGTATCTGTCTTGGTCTGGCTCCTCACTCTTGACCTGTTTTGGCAAAGTAAACTCTATCGGCACAGACCCAAAGTTCAGGAGCGCACAAGCCTTATTTTTATTATACAACTAGCTTTCGCCCACGGCTTCGTCCGCGTGGAGGTTGGAAATTATTCCACAGGAACTTACTACCGGGATAAAAAGTATATCTTAATCCAGGTAACAAACTATTTGTGCAGAATATTTGTTTTTCTTTTCTTTCTTTGTGTGCCAAATTTCATCCAAATCCGTTCTGCCGTTTTTGCGTGATTGAGTAACAAATACATAAACATAGAAACATTAACACTTATAATATTATATGTATATAGTAGGAAGTGGGATGTGTCCTTTACCTTTTTTATTTTTTCAAAATAAGATTAACATAAATGTTTATAATTCGTGATTTTGTATTATACTTTTGCATTGTTCATTATGAACGTGAAACTGCAAATTAAGTTCGTTAGGTCAGGAAATTATAAAAATCGGCGTATTGCTATCCCTTACTAATGAGGTTAGCAAGAAAGTGACAGTTACAAATGCATATTTATTAGTCCACTTATTTGCGAATTATTAATACAGAGTACATGGTGAAACTAAACTTTTAATTCCTGGTTCATATGTTGTTTTGGGTTAATCTGAAAGATGATGAGAATTTATCTAGTTGTATGTGGAGTGCTTTACCGCACTTGTGGAATGCATAGTAAGGCCGTTTCCTCATTGGTCGATGCAGTATCGTTTCGATACTGCTTATGTTTCCTCATTGGTCGGTTATCACTCTGTACCAATACGGTGCCGGACTGCTTTCATTTGGAATTCCAAATTCAAATTATTTCTATTGGTACGAGAGCCCCTGGCCAAAATTTTTGCCTTATCGTTTTAAGAAAAAAACCGTATAAAATCGATAGATTTGGTTATTCGGAAATTCAAAAATCCTAATTTCAGAAATTTTCTGCGTCACGTTTGATCTGACCGCATTTTAAAATATTTGAAAAATAATACCGTTTCATAACAATCTGTTTTATTTTCTTTTTGCGATCTGTAGCATAGCATTCTGTCTGAAAACTGTTGGACATAATGAAAAAGGTTGTCCAGATGTAGACAAAAATTATATCAGACAAGTTTTGTGTCTCACGTCACTAATCAAAAAACTATTCGATAATCAGAAAACATTAATAAATCACATTGCGGCATTTTACGTACGATTAAGAAAGAGCTTATCTGAAACCATCGAACATTTTTTTTTTTTTTTGATAAATTTGGAGTTATGAAACTGGGATAAAGTTTGAAAAAAATGTTTTTTGTTCCTTGTATCCCCTCCCTGTATCCTATGTGTGTGTTTATGTATGTGTGTGGGTGTGTTTTGTATGTGTTGTCCTGTGTGTATCCAGGTCAGGTCCACCCATGTGCCAAATTTCATCCAAATACATTTAGTAGTTTTGGCGTGAAAGTGCAACAAACATATAAACTCACTGTCGCATTTATAATATTGATTTGATAATTCGAATTTTTGACCCAAGGGGTATTACGAAGATTCCAGTGATGGTGGACTCGGGGAAGTCGGCCCCCCTCTATAATATAAGGCCGGAGGTGGTGGCGCGTAGTGTTCCACGCACGCCCCTCTTAGACGTCACGGCAGGAGTCTAACACCTCACTCCTACCGCTTGACTAGACTGAGCCCACAGAGGCGGGCTGGTGCCAGTCGGGGGCTGCGTTGAAGAATGCTTAAGTGCCTCCGTAGCCCTCGATGCGACGGGGTGGATTTAGTCAGTAGAAGTTTGACAGACCCCTCCATAAGGATTTCCAACCCGTTACCAAAAAATACAGTAAAACTCGTGACTTCACGCGGTGCCGAAAAAATCCCGCACCGCAGACGTACCGACCAGTGAGGAGAGGGTCCAAAAAGCACGCGTCTTATTGTGCACCCTAAAAGCGGTACAATAAAAGCCTCGCTTCAAGCAAGTGTATCAAAAAATATTGCAGAATAAAACTAAACTGTTGTTAATTACGTATGACTATATAAATATGTAGTTATAAATTCTGGAACCATTAGGATACTAGAAGCACTTTGCTTGTTATGATTTGATTTGTGGACTTGTTTCGCTTTTACCCGTAATTAAGTTTAAAAAATAAATCGTAACAATATTATTTTATCTTGTTTTTGATTGGGTAAGTCTTATTTAAAAAATAAATACATTAGGGAGGTACGGTTGTATGATTTTATATTCAAGTGGTTCATAGCGATCACGTCAGTTTTTAAAAATTATATCTGTTTCAAAATCAATCTGCCTAGCCTTTTTCTAATTAAGTTGGGGTCGGCTTCCAATCTAACTGGATGCTGCTGAATATTAGTATTTAACATCGAGCGATTGTCTTACCTCCACAACCCATTTACCTCACCCATTACTGGGCAACACGATGCCCCTTGGTAAGACTGGTTGTCAGATTTTTGGGCTTCTGACTATCCGTAATGACTGTCAAAGATGTCAGAAGAAGAAGAAGTCTACGGGTGACAGCGGGGACCAACGGCTACAGAATTAAGAGCATTCATCAAAAAGTTGGCAACGTCGCAAATAGCTGTCAAATATTTACTCGTTTTGATAAATTTGGCAATATGATTGTATGAAAATAAGAAATATGGCTAAATTATGAATTAGAATATTAATAATGTATTGCAATTATAACACTGAATTTGATGTTCTAAGCGTTTTATGTGTAAAAAAGGTATTTGGAAAGTTTACAAATACTGTTTTTACATCTTAAACTAAATATTCGGTGTTACGATATTAATTATTGCATTTCATAATCAATATTTTAGTTCACTAGTTAGCCATATTTCTTATTTCCATACACTAATTTGCTAAATTTATCAAAACAGCGAAACATTTGAAAGTTCTTTGCGACGTTGCCCATTTTCCGTATAAATGCTCTTAGATAAGTTTCTATAAACAACAAATTTTCAATACTAGAATTTCCTGACTCACAATGGCAGTTGAAATAATTGATCCAGCCCAGGAATATGAGGCAAAGTTAGTTGCCCGAATGAAGCCATTGAATGAAGTGATGGCACGTGGTACCTCTGCCGTGCAGCAGTTCTACAGCGGCGCTACTGTGTTTATAACAGGCGGTTCTGGCTTCCTCGGCAAGCAACTCATTGAAAAACTGTTCAGGTAAATATAGACATAATAATAACCATCATCATAGTTTCAGCCAAAAGAAAGTCCACTGCTGCACACATCGACCGGTCCTGGGCTTCTCGTATTCAGTAGAGTCACGGTAGAAGGCCTACCAAGGCTGCGCCTTACGGTTCGCGGTTGACACTCAAGAATCATAATAATAGCGGCTGCTACAGATAGGGGCATCTATACCTTGACACTTTTCCACCAAGTCAGTAATAAAACATAAAATTAATATGTAAAAAAAACTTTTTTACCAAAATACAACCGACATGCCTCAGTTTGGTTCATTGTTTAATTTGTAAAACACATTTTATTTCTCACTTTTTGGTGGGTCAGTTTGTAATTAATCTAAGTTACAATAGCTTAATGTCAACTGCTCATCACCTTTAACAAAATATTGCTTTTCCCGATGCTGGGACCTTACTCGCTATCGTAATTCCACTCTCATTCCGTTAGCTCCACTTCTCCATATGCATTGTGACGAGAATAAATTGCTTGGTCACCTTATTAAGTAATGGAATAGCAACCCGTGAAATACTTATTATTGAGTAGTTCCGGGGGCCATCTGTGGTCTTCATCATCAGTTCCACTACGCTGTTTTTAATATATATCAATGACCTCTGCAATTTGCTTCTAGAAAATAGTCAAATAATAACATTTGCAGATGACACAGTATTATTATTCAGATCTAACTCGTGGAAAGATGTAACCGAAGCAGCAAATAAAGGTTTTGCTCTAGTAACATCGTGGCTGGACAATCATCTTTTGACACTTAATCTTGACAAAACGAAATATATTACATTCACAATTAACAGTAGAACTCAACCGCCTCCTAACGCAATAACTATACAAACTCACCATTGCAACAATCGAAGTACTTGTCATTGTAACCCAATCACCAGAACCAATTCCATAAGATATCTCGGTGTTATAGTAGACCAAAACTTAAACTGGAAAGAACACGTCATTAAGATAAATAATCGCGCAAGAAAGCTAATTTATATTTTTAAAACGATTAGAAATGCATGTGACATTAAGCTATTAATAAAAATCTATTTAGCATTATGCCAATCCATACTGGTATACGGCCTGAATGTGTGGGGTGGAACCTCAAAAACAACCATGTTGTCTGTCGAAAGAGCCCAACGCATAGTACTTAAAGTAATTTCTCGCAAAAAGTACACTTATCCGACACACCTACTTTACTCAGAACTAGGAGTCCTAACGGTGAGAAAATTATTCATTAAGCAACAGATCATGGCACAGCATAAAATAAAACCGCACTTTGGTAGGAGGCGGCGATTAGATATAGTTTATAACATACCCAAATTTAGAACATCTTTTGCACATAAATTTCACAATTATCTCGGTCCTAGCCTTTACAACAAAATAAGCAAAGATCTAAAATTGAAGAATCTTGATAGCCATACATGCAAAAAAGCTATTGAAAGATATTTGAAAGCACTAGACTACGACAGCACTGAAAAACTACTTTAGAACGTTGTTGTGATCAGGGCACATAAATAAATAATAAAGCACTGTTAACTGTACACATACAGAAATACACACATACATAAAACATATACACACATAAAACAAAACATATACACATATACATACACCCAAACACAGACAATTATTATCGTTTGTAACTTAATTAATATAATTACCTATAATTAATATAATTACCTATACAGTACGTAATCAAACTGCTGCTATGTGACTAACTGGAACTTTGTGGGAATCTGTTGTTCTAGGGTTGAGGAAGACTATCCCCTCGTGATACAGTTTATACTAGTACGAGTGGATAGGGCGAATCAGTCTAAAGACAGCCAAACCAACATATTTACAGTGTACCATTTCACATTCAACGATCTGTTTATTTTGTGTCTATTATTAAGTTACTCTGTATGGTTGTCTCAAATTTGTGAATAAATATATTATTATTATTATTATTATTAATAATCGCCTTGCAATAATTGTCTTCGTGTCAACAGAAGCAGCATTCAATTATTGAATCGCAAAACTTGTGTTCAATTATTGTAATCGCAGGAGTTTAAACACTTGCATGAGATTCTTGAATGGCAATAATTGAATGTGCTTAATGGCATGCGATTATTTTTCTTGAACGTTTCAGAAACTTGCACCGTGTAAATGGGGCTTTAGAATAGTTCTCTAAAGCCTGCCGAACCTAAAAATAGGCCTTTAAGATCTTTTTCCGATTTCGTAAATACTAACTTCTAGTTGAAAAATCTTGCTTATTTAAAACAATTGAGAAATTGCTTTACATGAATGTTATGTTAAATGTTGTCCAATGCCCGACGCAAGTCACAGATAATGCTTGCTTATTGGAATAATTTCAGTATCTTTATTGTAACTATTGTTTCCAGGTGTATGATTTGTTGCGAGAACAACAACCAGATTTCGCAGAAAAACTCGTGCCTGTATCAGGAGATGTGGCAGAGCTTAGACTTGGGTTAAGTGAAAAAGACTGGAACGCTATTACAGAACAGGTAAGCCTGGAAATATATTTGAATAATTGATATTGCCATTTTACACAAACCCTAGTAATTCTCATTTTGCTGCGGGTTTTTTTGTGAACCTTTTAATAATTTATAAAGATACTAAATAGTCAAGTAACTGTGACCAACTTGGATGTAGCAAAGCTAGTGATGAAGCACATGCAACGAATACTACTTTCACGAATACCGATTGTACTGTTCGCCGAATACGAATACGAATACCTGATTCTTGTATAACTGCACGCAATTATTTGTGTAAGAACATGAAAGGAAATTAAGCACGCTAAGCATAAAACACAGCTAAAAAAATCCTTTGTAACTGATCCTTTTAGCAAAATTATACTTGTCCACTCCTACCAACTTAGCTACAAACAAAAACACAAAGGCCGCCACTGCTGCACACACACCATTACTGACTATCTGAGGATGTTAAAAAAAAGATAAGATAGCTTTATGATTTTATAAATGAATCTTTGTGTCTGTCATCTTGATTTTACATGACGCGGGGAACGATTGGTAGCACTGAATTTTGGATGTCTGTTTTGTTACCCTTTTTATGGAGAAGAATAATCAATGAGCGACAAAATTGGACTGGTAAAATTCAGGTTTTTTATATGTTGTTTTATATTTGGCTTTGATGTAAAATCATCACAGTATCTAACGCAAATGTAAATCAGCCATAATTTCAAGTACGCACCATTATCTTTAAATACTTATGTCATTAGAAATGCATGTACATGTACTTAGGTTTCAAATCAATTTACAGTTATGAGTAGTTTGGTTTCAAAGTTTAGGAAAGTGTTCTAAAGTTCGGCTGAATTTTAGTAAACTTCCTTTCCTAAACTTTGTCTTACAACCAACCAGACCAAAGCAGTCTTAGAATTCTCAATTTTTACCACATTGAATGGCATAGTCGTTTGAATGGTTGTTAATTACTTTATCCAGGTGGACATAGTATTTCATATGGCGGCCACGACACGGTTTGATGAATCCCTTCGTATGGCTACCTTGATCAACGTACGAGGCACCAGGGAGACTCTTATACTCGGCAAGCTTTGCAAAAACCTGAGGTAAGAACATTTGATATGCTTTAAAACTTATTACACTACTGTTGATATGAATCATCATCATCTGCCTAACCTTTTCACATCTATGTCGGGGTCAGCTTCCAGTCTAACTGGAGGCAGCTGAATACCAGTACCGACCAACTAGTTACTGGGTAATATGCTACCACTTTGGTACAACCAATCTTAATAGCCCTTTTATGCCGATCGGTTGGGGTTTTACAATACACATTATAAAAATATATTTTTTTCTTCAGATCTTTCGTCCATGTTTCAACAGCATACTCACATGCTTGTACGGACCGTGTAAATTCTCCAGTATGCGAAAATTTTTACAAAAGTCCTATAAATCCTAACGCTATGATCGAGATAGCTGAGACTGTCGATGAAGGAAGAATAAATGATATTACACCGAGGTGAGTGGCTTTAAAATGCATGGTTTCCGATTATCTCTTAGTAAGAGATCGAATCATTTATGTAGTAAGTATGAAGCATGTGCTTATAATGTACCTACTGCTGGGCCACTGGGCTCCTCTCTGTGAAAGAGTATGCTCACTACACCGTATCATACCATACCGTACTAGGAACGTGTCAGGCAAAAAAATTCTTTGTATGGAATGGTAGACTATAATAAGTAAGTAAATACCTGGGCATCTTTTTGGACAAACAGCTGAACTGGGCAAAACACACCAACTATATTATTACAAAAGCCAGCATATCCCTGTGGCAATGCAAGCGACTGCTTGGCAGGAACTGGGGGATTAGCCCCAGGGTCACCTACTGGTTATACATCACAATCATCCGACCAATTATCACATACGGCTCACTGGTCTGGTGGCCCAGGACAGACCTCAGCACAGGTTTGCTTGTGTTGCAATCGTGCGGGAGGAGGCGGCCCTAGCCGCCTTTAGGCTCCATGTATCAGGTACCCTAAGCAAACACTCCAGAGTTAAGCATACACGTATAAAGGACCATGCGATCAAACGACGACCAATGATGGCATCACCCTGTGATAAAGCCCCGAAAACGCACCACTTTCATAGGCACTACAATATATCACTTACCGAAGAACAGTGTGACCACTCAGGTCCGACAGATATGAGAGTATACACCGACGGATCGAAGACTGACTCCGGGACTGGAGTTGCAGTCTTCTCACACGACTTCAACATAAAGATATCCAGCCCGCCGGGAATGTTCAACACCGTCTACCAGGCGGAGTGTGTGGGCATCATACAAGCGGTCCACGCCCTAAAAGCCAGGAGAATTACGGACACACACATACGCATACTCTCCGACAGCGCCTCAGTTCTTCAATCCTTACGGACAAAATATATTACCTCAAAGCTAACACTAGAATGTCACAATGCACTAGAACAAATAACGGTATCTAGCCGCAACACAGTGACATTGCAATGGCACGGCACGACGCAGCTGACGAATTTGCTAGACGAGGATCCTGCACGGCAGTCTGTAGATCCGAGCCTATCGTATAAATAACGAAGGATATTGCTGCAATCTGCTACCACCTTTGACCCTGTAGTAGCCAGCACTTGGTTTCTAATTACGTGCAAAGTATAAGCACAAGATTCACAAAACGCAAACTGATTACGTTCTAGTACGACGCCACAAAGTAAAGAACATCAAAGACTGCAAAGTGCTACCGGGAGAAGACAAAGTTTCACAGCACAGACTCCATAAGGAGTCTGTGCTGTGAAACTTTGTCTTCTATCTATCGAAATAGTGGTGAGAATAAAACTCAATAAATACAAAGAGTGAATTCCCACTAAAATATAATGGCATATCCTGGAGTAGAATGATTGTGCGAAGAAATTTAAGGAGCGAGTGGTGATTAAATGATACGTATCGGGGAGACGGATGATCGAAGTGTAAATGAATGTTGGAATAAGATGGCGGGGTTTATTAGGAGTGCAGCGAAAGATGTTTTGGGAGAGACGAAAGGAAAGGGTACCTGCGATAGATAGGGATACATGGTGGTGGTCGACAGAAATACAGAATATGTTGCAGGATAAGAAGATAATGTTCCAGGAATGGCGGAGTGTTGAAGATGAGAATTTTAGTTTTAAAGCAGACAAAAAGGGTTTTTATGATGCTCTAAAGAAAAAAGCCAAGTAAACTGTGGCCATAGCGAGAGCAAAAGCCTAAGACAAGCTTTATGAAACACTGGCTAGTGCAGCAGGCCAAAAGTATCAATACCGGCTTGCTAGAGTTAGAGTGACTAAGTGAGTGAGGGATGTTTGTAAGATAAAATGTATAAGGAATGAAACTGGAATAATTCTTTCGGATGATGGAAGTGTTATTTCAATAGACTGATGAATGAGGAGAATGACTGGAGTGGTGTGTTTGACTATAAACACATAAATGAGGGGGTTAGTGAGAATTAGTATGAATGAAGTGAGAATAGCAGTAAATGGGATGAAGAATGGTAAAACAATAGATCTGGATGGAATACCAATTGAAGTGTGGAAGTTATTAAGGGTAGATGGATGGACGTAGTTAGCTTTATTCTTCAATAAGTTGTTGTTGGAAGACGCCATACCTGAAGAATAGTGTAACAGTTTGCTGGTGTCTATCTTTAAAAACAAAGGTAATGTGCTGGAGTGTAATACGAGTAACTATAGAGGAATAAAGTTTCACTGCTAGAGCGTCCATATTTTTTATTTGATCCTGATGATTTTGGCACCATTTGGAAATCACTTTTTACTTCAACAATGCTGCAGTTGCTATACATACTACTAGTACAACATAATTATAACCCAAAATAAGCAATTTTTATTTGGTTTCAGTGAGTAGTTCTAAACAAGAACCGAATCCAGGATGGGTTGATATGTCCTGTATGTACGGAGCCAGTGGTGTAAGTGTAATTTATATTAAATAAAACCGGCCAAGTGCGAGCCGGACTTGCGCACGAAGGGTTCCGTACCACTGTTCTTTATTTAGCAAATAAATGAAAATACTAAACGAAGAATATTATTATTTTTCATCTTAATGAAAATCGCAAAGATAAATTTGCATTTCATAATGAAGCTATGAATTACAAAGTTATTTTTGCAGTTGCAGAAAATTACCCATATTTAAATAAATACCTTATGAATCGGTGTTTTTAGTATTTGTTAATTATACATAGTATATGGTTCATGATAATATAAGTTTTAAATTTCTAACTTATTGAGTTGTCGAGATCGTTGTTGAGTTGTTCGTACAAAAAAGGTCTAAAACTGACAACTATTACGGCTTCATAATTCATCATTTTTGAAAATAAAATTTTATTAACATTATATTTGTTGTCTACTCTAAAAAACGGAACCTTTATAGAGTCATTTCGTTCTCCGTCCGTCCGTCTGTCTGTCAGTCTGTTAAGACAAATTTTCTCAGGAAGGCGTGGAGATATCAAGTTGAAATTAATATCAAATGCGTAGGTCTTCCCGTTGTTACTGTACATACGTGTAACTAGAATCATTAAAGAGGATTAAAGATTTTTATATGGAGCCTGGCATACCTACTGTCCGCCAATTTTGATTTTTACACAAAATGGCGACCACGCATGATACCTATATAAATCGATAGCTGACTTCAATTCAAACAGAAAAATTAATCGGACCAAACCCCGTAAAGCCTCACGTTTCCGAGATATTAACGTTCAAAGTTGATCATGTGATCACGGTACGTTTTCCGCTAGATAATCAGATATTTGAATAAATATTTATTTGGTGACTTGATGATCAGCCTTTCAGAAACGGGTTGTAAGAACTATGACTTAAAAACACAAAAAATTACAATGTTGATCACCTCTTCGATGATTAAATTATTAATTTATTTATAATTTTCAGATGCTCACTGCAATTGGCTTAGGTGTTATGCACGCAGCGAAAGCAGAATTTTCGAGTTGTGTGGCTTTAATACCGGTAGACTATGTTAATAATGTATTAATAGCTGCTGGATATGAAACGGCTAGGAAACGAGAAAATGAAACAAAAATCTATGTCGTTACTTCGTCACTTAGAAATCCTGTAACTTGGGGTAAGACTTTAAAAATCATCAATTAGTCAGTAAATAATTTTACTTTCAGGCGAGTAACATTAACCCAAACCAAGCTAAACTAAGTAAAGGATTTTAAGGACAATCGGAAATGAGTCGGTCAATTTTGGTCCAACGTTGAGGCCTCGATTGTTCAAGGGGTCACACCGCAACACTTGGTTCTTTGTCTTCAGCATCTTGTGTGCCTTGTCGCTTTCTGCAAAGTAGCAGACTATCTAACCAGGGTGTGTTAAAGTTTGTTCAATAGAACAATATTTGATTTGATTAACTGTGATCTGTTTTACACAGGGGATTTCTACGATATTATGTATAAAGATGTTAGAAACTACCCAACACCGATGATAGTAGGATACCCATTCGCCTGGGTCACCAACAATCCTATTCTGTTTTGGATATATTCCTGGTTGTTGCATCTAATCCCTGCGCACATCATAGATGGGATAAGCGTCATGCTTGGAAACAAGAGAAGGTATTTAATGTTGAGCTGAAAGATATAATAAAACAGATCAAAGTGGTGAAAGGGTCAAAAGTCTATAAATCTTATCAAGACCCAATTAAAAGTGAAAACGAGACTCAATAATAAGCATTTACACTTTTCAGATTCGTAAAACTAGCCACCAAAATGTACAACATGTCAACGGCATTGTCGTACTTTGCTTGCAACGAGTGGCAATTTGATGATCAAAATACGGCAGCACTATTCAACAGTCTTTCAAACGATGATCGACATATTTTTAACTTTGACATAAATGCTATTGACTGGAAAGAATTTATGATAACCTGGGCTATTGGCATCAGAAAGTATATCTTAAAAGATGGATTAACGGATACAGTTTTTGCGCGTAAAAAATTTGCGGTCTTAAGAGTTTTAACATATATTTTATTACCTTTATATTTCTATTGTTTGTATAGAATTTTGTGTTTAGGTTTGTCTGTATTTACGTTGTTTTGGTAAACAACTAATTAAAAAATATTAAAATATTAAATAATAGAGTTTCGAAATTCAACGCAGTAGAGGACCCAAGAACCCGAGAATTCGTAATCGAAAATTCATCTTCATTCTATTATTTATTGATATAAAATCCATTTTTTGTAAGACAATAAAGTAATATTATTATATCCTTTATTTCATTTAAAAACATAATTTACATTTTTTAATATTTTTATAAAAACAAAAAAACAAAACACTTAAAAATTTTAGCCCACCGGTATCGGAAACAAGGTTGGACCCTGTTCCCGATACCAGATGATTAATGTCAGGGCTCTTGAGAGAGGACCCTCCAAACGATACGCGCCGTGTCCAGAAGTACCGCTTTTCGGATCAAACCGTTGATCCAGAAGCCTAACGAGATCCTCCACAGGTGTTGGTCGAGGCTCTGGGCTATTATGCCATTGACCGTCACGGCTATCGGCACAATGAATGCTGTATCCACATCCCACATGTTGACCACCTCGCGAGCCAGGTCAAGATATTTAATCTGCTTATCTTTTTTAGCTTTCACGAGGCTCTCGTCATACGGGACCGGTATATCCATAATCATTATGTGACGCTCTAGTCGATCTTTCACCACTAAGTCTGGCTTGTTGGCAACAATAGTCAGTGATAAAAAAACACATTACTTTCTTTCAACTTTTTGTAAAACTATCTTATCTTAATGACAGTATTTAATTGAACCTTAAATAATTCCTATTTTGGGAAACTGAAAAGCAAAGTAACTGCGAGCTAACCCATTTGGTAGGGGTGCCCTAGCTTAGATACCACGACCAACTTTGAAAAACTGACTGAACTAACATCATATGAAGGTCAATAAGTTTTCGGAGGATCAATTAAATATTTCCCATTATTATTTAGGGAGTAAGGGGATAATGGACTTAACATCTTTTCCGGCCCAATGGTCAACTTCACGTGCATGTGCCGGTGATAGAAATAAACTATGCGATGCTACCTAACAAATAACAGACGAAGCCCTGGTGACTGAACCGTGGCAGTATAACCAAAAACCTGGCCTGGTGATAGACTGGAAGGGCCTATAGCAAGCCTTGGTTCTAAAATAATTCCTAAAATGTCTGAGTGGAAAGGAAGGAGTGGAGTTTCTTGCCCATTCTTCTCCATACGAAAACTACCTTTTGGAAGGGGCGACTAGAATCAATTCAATTTTTTTGTAAACTTTGACGTTCAAAAGTGCCTTACAGGGGCCTATTTGAAATAAATGATTTGACTTTGACTTTGACTTTGAAGTAATCGTGGGAGCAATATTGAAAGAAATACTACCCTCAGTAACAGTATCCTCTACTACCCTCAGTAACAGTATCCTCTCCGAGCAAAACTCAGGCCACCCTTCGTATTCTAGGAGAGGAGGCACAATTTTATATCTTATAAGTGATCATGAAAAGGCGGGAAACCAGCACCCTCTATTCTCTAACAGTACTGGTCCAAACAAAAACCCGAATGGTACAGCAAAGTTTTCATCGCAGTATTTTTTACAACAAATCTAAGTACCTACCTATTAACAGGAGACCTCACCGATACTGACACAAGTAACGGTACTATAGTTTGACCGGGACTGCTGTTACACACTTTAGGAATGCGTGGCGAGGCGGGGGGCAGCGTAACCGAATAAGCGTGAATGGCACTGCTTGCGGTAGCGTCGGGGGTCGGGTTGCCTCCTTCCCTCAAATATGGCGAGGAGGGTAGTGGCTGATCTTTGCGATATGCTCGTGTACGGATGCTGCTTGTGGTGACTGGTCGTCTTGCTGATCATGGTTTTCACGCTGCGCGAGTGATTTTTGGAAAATAATTTAAATATTAAATGAAAAATGTATAGATTATATTAATTATCATGCAAAACATTTATTTTGTAGAGAAAAGCATTTGCCAAATATTCAAGTTTGTAAAGCGAGTATTTATAAAATAAAACATGTGCGGAATAAGTTGTTTGTGAAATAAATAGTACTCGTAGATGAAACTAAATGTGAAATAAAGATTTGTCAACGGTGTTTTGGTGAAAAATTTGTGAACCTGATATTATTATAGATTAAAAGTATTTCGAAAATTCGGTTTAAGTTTTAGGTATGGTTAGTTAACTTATAAGTTAACAAAGCGAAAAATCAACCAAGAAAAGTGATTCTAGAACTCAATGAAGGCGTGTTGCAGAGTCTTAGAGACGACTAAAGTAACAATACTCCCCGTTGAAATCCACAAGACGAATATTAGCTGCTGTTCGTGATACTATGCCGGCAACGATGGGCAACCAAACACTGTGTTTTAACATGATTTTTTGCAGGAAAACAACAATCCTGGGTATTTACGAGTATGCAGTTATTTTACATTTAGTTATATTATTACACCAAAATTACACTTAAAAATAATTAAAACCAATTTTAAAATACTGAACAAAATTTTGACATGTCGCTCAGGCAGTGCTGCCGGCGGAAAAGTTGCATTACATACACCTCACAGAAAAAGGATAAATTAACACAATTAATTTGCCGCAACAATTCGTCTGTTTCGGTCAATTATAAACTAATTTCTCGCGGGTGTTGGTAAATCACTGGCAGAATAAATTACAACTATTAAACTGAAACACCACACACCACTAGTTCATCTCAATCAACGAATGCCTTCGTTAATTCAATAGGACTATTACCTAGAGATAATTTGAAATACATAATTTAATCATTAATATTTCACCTCAAGAATGATTGTGCAATAGGAGTAGATAAAATCTCAGGAATCTTCTTAAAACAATTCACTGACGTAATTGTTCCTTCTTTAACTTTTTTAAGTACCTAATTTATCATGTTTTTCCTAATTTTTTTTTTTTTTTTCGTTGTATTCCGTGCTCCTTTAAAAAAAACTCAAATAGTTCCCATTTTCAAAAGTTTAGTAGACCTATTTTCATCTTCCAACACACACTAGTTAAGTTTTTGGAAACGAATCAGCTATTGTCTTTATTTCAATTTGGATTCACCGCACATAAATTAACGTCAAGATGATGTTCAGCACTTAACGGAATTTATAATATCTAAGCTAGATAATAAGAAAAAGCCATTGGCCATCTACCTGGATTTAGCCAAAGCATTGACGCAGTGTCTATCCCCATCTTGGTACTTGGGAATTAGAGGTTTACCATTAGATTTGTTTGCAAAATACCTGAAGGGTAGAATACAGGTTATTAATGTAGATGGTTGGGCCAGTGATGAACTACCAATTGAATGTGGCGTCGCACAAGGCGGTATCCTCGGCCCAACCTTAGTATTAGTTTACATAAACAACCTATGTAACACTTGACTAACGCGAAAATAATTACATTCGTCGATGATACTGTATTACTTTTTTATGGTGATACGTGGGAAAAAGTTTAGGAACACGCCCAAAACGGGTTCAACCAAGTGTCAAAGTGGCTTAAAGATAACATCCTCACTTTAAATGTAGGCAAAACTAAGTAAATGGCCCATGCGCTTAGAAAGCAAGACCTACAAAACCTTCCCACTATCTCACACAATTGCAACCAACAATTCATGTTATTGTCCATTATTAATTTATATTTGTGTTTTAATATGTACAACCTGTATAATTATTAATTTAATACAGTCACCATTGCAGCGTGTGGCTCAAGTTAAGTACCTAGGACATCTGGTTACGGAGGACTTATCTGATGAGGCAGATTTTGACAGGGAACGTAGGGCGTTGGCGGTTCGGTGCAATATGTTAACCTGTCGGTTGGCACGTTGTAGTGGAGATGTGAAGGTGTATCTTTTAAAGGCCTACTGCCAAAACTTTTACACATTCAACTTGTGGGTGAAGTATACGCAGAGGGCACGTCCTACGCGTTCAGTACAATAATGGGTTTAGGATGTTGATGTCAATAATGGCTCCAACAGCATCCTAAAAACATTGTTCGACCAGGTGGACAGCCCCTTTAATAGGCACGAGATGCGGAGGCACGTGCCAACATGTGTTGAGCCATGTTGGTATTAGTTGCTGATAGGTGAGTTTGTAAGTTTTACTAACATAGTTTTTAAGTCTTTTTACTAATAGGTACTATAAGGATTGTATGTACTTAATTTTTATGTGATCCGAAATAAATGAACAAATATATATATAGGTCATAAGTAGACATCGGATTATAACGCACTATCAAAATGCCAAAATATGCACAAAAAAAGGGCAAAATATGCACAATCAAAATATAATTTATTATTAGAATTTACGTTTATTTTCACAATATATGCAATAATAATCCGTTGTAATTCTTGTAACAATACACAATTTAATATTTTTCTAAATTTTCTAGAGCAAACTTGTGACGTTTGTCACCTAATATTATTTTGTAGTGTGAAAATGACCACTCTACGTCAACTGCTGCTATTGGACAGAACGTGAAATTTGGCGGCATTTCTGCAGACCTCTTCAAACAGAGTTTGGCTTGTACCATTGATAAATGCGTTAACTTTCTTTATTACTTCAAAACCCGAGTTTTTATGTAGCATTTATTTTGCCGAGTGCGTGTGAGGCGCCCGCGCGGCACGTTTCTGGCTGCGGCTCACCACCGTTCCCACGTAATACAACACGCCTAACACATTAAAATTTAAATAAGCAAGATCAATGAACAAGTACTATCATAAGCAATGACGCTATGAAAACAACGTTTTATTCATTTGCTTATGCAAACTTCAGACCAAATAAAAAACCAACACATGGCGCTAAACAATACAGTGAAGCATGACACAACTACACCTACGCTCTCTGCATACTCACTCACATGGGTTAGGTTATGCGGAACGTGAATCAAACAGCAAGCTCTAAATCAATTCCCTACCACCACCCACATTTTTAATGTAACTTATGAATATCATTACAACACGCACACATTTACAATGAAACTACAACTCACTAAGTGCACACATGTTTACGAAACCGGCTTCACGTCACTTTTGCCAACGCTGTCTTGATTTTTTATTTGGTCTGAGATGCAAACACGCAAATGCATACCGATAATCCGATACTCATATAAGACTAGAGTCTTATATGAGTTATCTCATGGAGGGTAAGCCTGGTGATCTGTAATATAGGTTTTACCCACAACAGACACCAGTGTCTATTAAGTTTATCCCATCCTTTGATTTGATGTCTACAACTTAGGTTTCTTTTTTATAGGCTGTCGTTCACATCATCATTTTAGCCGAAAGACGTCCACTGCTGGACATAGGCCTCCCCCAAGCACCGCCACTTCTACCGGTTCTGTGCTTCCCGCATCCAGCGGATTCCTGCAGCTTTCACCAGTTCCGTACCTCAAGGGAATCGGACCCGCAACTAATAACGTAGAATAAAATCAGTCGAAAATACATCATTTCCTTATATCGTACCTTTCATATAGAAGAGTTCACGGATATGCATACAGGGTTCGATTTGATTTATTCATACATCGCAGTTTACATTTGTTACTTAATGTTCTTTTTAGTCCGGACAGGAAGTTCGAAGGTAGTCGTAATAGGTATAGCCTATATCGTCGCCGTGCAGTGAAAACCTCGTGATTGCAATAAACGTTATTTTACAGGGAAGATAATAACTGTCTGAAGAATAGCCGTCATTGACGTTCTCTGATGTTCTCGTTATCAACGATAGAAGGCATTAGAGGCATCTTACATCTCACTGTCTGTATTTTGTTCTAAGCATGCATAACGAGGTTTTCTACACAACAAATAAATAAAAAGAAAAGCAATTAATTTTCCTTCACGAGGTTTTCACTGCACGGCGACGATATGTAGTCTGAGGGTACTGTGATTTTGTACAGTGTTCCTGATTTTGAGAGAACAATAAAGAATATTAATTATTATTATGTAATGTGTCATTTACCATTATAGTACACAATAAGATTAACATAAATGGTAAATGACACATTGCATAATAATAATTTGCAACTCAGACCAAATAAAAAACCAAGACAGCGTTGGCAACAGTGACGTAAAGCCACAACAAGATTAACATAAATGTTAAAAATTCGTGATTAAGTATTATAATTTTGCATTGTTCACTATAAACGTGAAATTGCAAAATTCAATTCGTTAGGTCAGGAATATATTAAAATTGGCGTATTGCTATCCTTTACAAATGGGGTTAGCAAGAAGAGACAATGACATCCTTATTATTCCGCATATATGCGAATTAGTAACACAGAGTAAATAAATAAAAAACAGAACTTTTAATTCCTGGTTCACAAGTTGTTTTGGGCTAATCTGAAAAATTATGAGAACTTATAAATAAACGATACCCTTAACTTTTTAACGAAAACGGTACGTACGTAAGTTGCCTAAAAACCAATAATTTTAGACATTTTGATGCATTTGTGCAACGAAAAATTCATCCGCATCGCTGTCGACTGGTAATGAACCCAAGAGGCTGGCCGCATTGCCACGTTGTATGGCAATGCTTAGTCTCTGCCCAAGGTAAAAACCAGCCCTTGGGTCAAGGGAAGTGTCAAATAGCCGTTTAGAGATTTCTCTAAAGAGGCCGCGAGCACGCGGACCCCACGGCCCGAGGGTTTCAATCCCAAACGGCTCGAAAATATAATTACCAGTGAGGTTATTATACTTACGCCGCTTGAGGTTTTCTGCAGCCGCAGCAGCAGCACCAGCACAGCACGCAGTCCGATAGGCTCGCGGATTTTTTTTAAACTAACGCGAAGCCACCAATGAGCCTAATAAAAATTACTATTTATAATTTTAAATAGAACACTAATAAAGGTTTTAACATACATAATTATATCACAATATAATGAAATCACAATATAATATATTAATACAATAGGGTTTCGGGGCGAAGAAAAAGGTTTCATAAATTATACGTTGGTGCGCTTTACAGCTGAGGGATGGCGACTCGTGTCGTCAATAAAGGTGCGCGTCGTCTCTTTTTTATGGCTTCTAGTACATTTTAGAAGCTGCACCCTTATTGGACGAGCGGTTGGACGAGCGGATTGTGGCGAGAGCGGTTTGAAATAAGATCGCGTTATAAGGTTTATTTATTTATTACTAGGTTTACCCGCATAAGTTTCGATCTCGTGGGAATATCGGAATAAAAAGTATTTTATGTCCTAATTTAGGTCATGGTCTACCCATGTGTCAATTTTCATCCAAATCCGTTCAGCCGTCTTAGCGTGGAAGCGTAACAAACAAATAACCAAAAAAAATCACTTTCGCATTTATAATAATAGTTAGGAAGTTAGGAATACTGGGTTTGGATGCAAGGTTAGGCGTGCCTTGTGTTGTCTTTTGTACCGCTCGATTTAGAGTTTACTAACGGCATTCGTGAATTTCATAGTTCCTAGCCCACCAAGGTTCGATTTTATTCATCTTAGTATATAGAATATTATATTTTAGAGTGTTTGCTTCCGCACTTAGTCCTACAGGTGGACCATGGCGGCCGTCTGTGGTTATTCCAATCAGCCCACCTCCCTCCAGAAGCTGATGTCTCCTAGTCTGTTTAGAATATCTGCAAAGAATCTGGGTGTCCCGACAGTTTCTGTTCTGATCTGGGTGACATCTGTGTATTCCAAGAGCACATGCGAAATGGTTTCACAGCTTCCATGCATGCCCTGCATAGACGAATGTCTGTTATGCCTATTGTGTTGCCTTGTAGCCTAGGAATTGATTTCCAACTAAAATTTAAATTTCGGAATAAATTATAAATTAAATTACGGTATCTACATTGTATAAATACAAATTTAAAAAAATCTAAGGAAATTAATAAACACATAGACATTTTTTTTTTGTTTTACTTTCTTAAAGTTAAAAGCATCTCAGTTTGAGTATAATCTAAAGTCTGCAACCAATTACTTAATTTATTTTTAACCTCGTGTTTAGTTAAGCTGTTAATGTTGATGGTTTTTTTGACTGCTTTGTACATTCTGGAGCTTACTGCGTCAAATTGTCTAGTAGCGGAAGCTGTTCTGCGAGGTGCACCAGGGCAAGTCATTGAAAATCAAAAGAGTTGTCGGGATCGACAACTCTTCGAGTATATAACACTGAAGAAGTCTTACGAATACTTCCCCTCTGTAAAAGTACAAGAAAAAATGTTCTAGTACGTTCATAAAAACTACTTTCAAATCGATTCTAAGGCACTTCGTAAATCATTTTAAAGGCGCGTGGAGTTCCGTGAAAATGCCAAGCTGTGCTGTTAAATTCTGTAAAAAGCGTTAAAATACGTCATACTTATTTACGTAAAGAACTGAATAACCTTCTATATGGTAATATTTTTTTTAATATTTAGTCATGATTTTATTGAAATTCAAAATCCTAACCTCATAATACATTTCGATTTTTCATTCGATTCAACCATGTTTCAACATAAAACATGGTATGAATCGAGTTTTTTCCTCACATTGCTTCTGTGACGTCACCGAGTCTACATCTCGTTTTTATGTTCATAAAGATTAAAATACTTTTCTTGTGCATTACGAAAATATACGTCAAATCAGCAAAATTTACATACTCTTGACATACGAATTTGTCCTTTAGTAAAAATGATAGCGAGACTACCGTAAGGTTGAGGTCATGTTTGAAATCAAAATAGATATGTCAATAATTTCTTAGTAATTATTTTTGTTGAATTTTTTTTTGCTTTTTTAATGTTTTATAATTATGTCCATTGAAATTGTTTTTATGAATTGTTTTTTAACTTGTCCTGTTTATTTTTGAGATTATTACAAATTTAATTAATTTTATATAATTGTAGCTATTTTCTCTTCTTATTAAAATTTAACTATTTTATGCACCACCTATTAACAGCTGTTTTATTTCATGGATTCAAGCAAAATTCCGAATGAATATCGATGTCGAGAAAATATTTATGGTAGGTTACGGTCTTCTCTTTTCGGGCGAGCGGCTTTTTTTTGTGGTAGCTACCGCGTCCACCGCCTAAAGTAACAGACTTTTTTGTTCGGAATGATGCGCATAAGGTTCCTCCAGTGTTATATACTCTAAGCGACAACTATATTCTTAAAGTAACATAAACGCGCTACATTCTTTTTGTAACAACCTACTAAAATAATTTAAAAAAATTAAATTACGACTGCCCTGCCAAAAAACGATCTAAAAAATAAAAAACAAGTTGTATTAGTTAATCTGTTTATACAAAACGAAAGGTCACTCATTTACTCGCTGACTTAATAGATAAATAAAATTCTCATCGCTGTCGGGGGACCGCTGTGTCGTTGTGTGGAACACTTTTAATCTAAGAGGTCCCCCTACTTTTTGATCTAGATATAAAAATAAAAGAAAGACTAAAAACGATTGCAATATTTCCTGATCTTTTTAAGGCTTTTGAAACTGTCTCTGTCCTCCTCTTGCTTACAAAACTGCAACAAATTGGTATTAGAGGCTTTTCTCTTGATATTTTCAAGAGTTACGTGACAGACCGTTCTCAGGCTGTTAATTTAGGTAACTTTACCAGTAATGAAGAGGTTCGTAATGATGGTGTCCCACAGGGTAGTGTCCTTGGACCCATCCTTTTTTTTAATACAAAACCTCTGTTTAAGAAACTCTAAAATGATAAATGTACGCATATGATACTGTAATACTTGTCATGGTAATATTTGGCATGAAACTCGATCTTATGCAAAAGCTGCCATACAGGTTGTTATGAAATGGCTAATCAGCAATCTCCTTACCTTGACCCTGGATAAAACGAAAAAATTTCACGTTTGCACCAAGAATAACATCCCAACCAGGTTCACTCTACAGCCTAACTGCACACAATTGCTGTTCGAAAACTAACACTTCCTGTAGCTGTAATGTGATTATGAGAAATAAATGTGCATAAAATAGGTCTACCCTTTATAGCCGAACTTTTTATGTCATAATATTATTTTGCATAACAGCGGATAGCATAAACTTAAACATTTACCATACATTCAAAACTCATAATTTTGTAAGTCAGAATCATCTTTAGGCAGAAATTTTATATCCATAATAATTAAAAATAAGAACCATCATATCGCAGAAAGTTTACACAAACATGCAAACACCATGCATGCAGCATACAAGCGAGCATGCAACATGCAGCAGGCATGGTTTCTGTTACGGCTCCGACGCTGCGGGGCTCTAGCGGTCCCACGCGCCTACGCGGGCTTAAATTACATAGGAGTAGGGCAGACAAGACTACGTGGAGTCGGATTTACAGCGATTCGTTTCTGTCACTAACTTTTGTAGGATAGCATATTGACGTTTTAAGACAATTTTTAAATCTAAGGTTAAAAATGCTATTTTATAGAAATGGCAATAAGCCTGAAAAAAATATTCCATATAAAATTCTGCCATCTTAAAAGTATGCCATTGTAAATTCTGACATAATTATAAACATTCGGCCAACCAATAACTATATAAAATATTTTGTATGCCTTTAAAATATTCGTTTATAGAACATTATGCCAAGTGTGTAATGCCAAATAAAGATATTAGGTTCGGAATAGGAGATGTCATGGTATGATAAAGAATATTGAATTTGATGTTGGCATAGAAATATAAATGAATGACAAAATATCTTGGTGTTGAAAATTTGTAGTTTTATTAGAAAGTCCGTACCCCAATATCAATATCTAAAACTGTTAGCTGATTATGATATTGGGGTAAGGACTTTAAGATTCATTTGGGGATTAATATCTATTTTGAGGTTTTAGTCGTTTTAAAGCTAGGGTAGTTTTTATTATACTACCACTAAAAAAATGTTTTTCTTCTTACGATCTTTCGCATGTTTCAATAGCATAGTCAAATGATTGCACGGACCGTATAAGTGCAGAAGTATCTTGGCCGCTATTACTATTACGTCTACGTCGCTATTAATAATAATGATGTCTGTATTCTTTTGCCCGCGACTTCACCCACGCGGAATTTTTAAAGGAAAACTCCTTTTTCGAAACATTAATACCATGCTTATGTTTGACGAATCAAAGTTTTAAATCAAATATTCAGTTCATTACAACCCATATACGTCTCGTTGTGGGCAGGTGACTCTAAAAATAGTGGAGGCTATATAGCTCAATATATGACGCTGCGCTGACCAGATGGGTTGATAAAGGGTTTTGTTTCGAAATTTCCTTTTTCTTGAAGTGATCTTTTCTTTTCTAGATAAAGCGCTTAGTCGCCTTTTACGACGCTCTCGGGTTGAAATGATGCGATGACATTATGTATTTTTAGCCGACTTTCAAAAAGGAGGAGGTTCTATGGTCGTAGCGTATGTAAGTTTTGGTAATTTTATGTTATATCCGAAACTATTTATAAGACCAACTGACATACTGTAAAGGGCAACTCTTATCTCTATGATGTCCTTGTGACCATTTTTGTTTTTTAAATAATCGTCAATCAAGCTGCCTAGCCTTTTCCTAACTATGTTGGGGTCGGCTTCCAGTCTAACCGGAGGCAGCTGGATACCATTATTTAATTTACATGGAGCGACTGCCTATCTGACCTCTACAACCCAGTAACAGGGTAATACGATACCCCTTGATAAGACTGGTTGTCAGACTTTCGGGCTTCTGACGACCCATAACGACTGTCAAAGATCCACGAATGACAGCTGGGACCAATGGCTTAACGTGCTATCCGAGACACGGAGGAGTCTTGGTATGTAAAGATGGTCACCCATCCACAGACCAACCCCGGCAAGCGTAGCTAACCTGATCAATCGACCCGTGTGGCAGTTATTACTTAGCCACGAGCTCCTTTCTTCCTTTAAAAAAAATCATCATCAAATAAATATGTCGAAAAAATACTTTTGTATAAAGAAATATAAAAGATAATAAAAAAATAGAAATATGGTGTCATAAACCTTTTGTTGAATTATTTAAGGCGCACCAGGTTACCATACAGTGATTTCAATTATCAATTGTTAAGACAGCGCATGCAGTTAATTCTTTTTTAGGTACTTACTAGTTCCATACTGCGATGATAGTGGGTACTTACTAATTCCATTCTGCTATGATAGTAGGTACTCACTAATTCTGCCATATCGTTATTCTAAGGTACATTGTATTCTAAACTTTGGGCGACAGAGCTTTGCTCGGGTGAAAATACGGAGAAAACGAATTTTCCCAGATATGAGACCTAGCTAGATCGATTTTTCATCCCCGCAAACCCCTATATTGCATGTTTCATCGAAATCGTTAAAGCCGTTTTCGAGAACGTGATTACAAAAATGTATACATATATTGCTCGTTTAATAGTATAGGATTTGTACACTATAAGTACTCAGGAATAATGTAGCTTTCTACTAGTATTTACTCTACACACAAACTTACAAACAAATGTTATCTTTTTATAATATAATTATGTAGTCTATGTCCTTAACCATTATAGTCTAGAATAAGATTAACATAAATGTTTAAAATTCGTGTATTAGTATTATAATTTTGCATTGTTCCCAATAAACGTGCAATTGAACAAAAATTGAGTTCATTAGGTCAGGAATTTATTAAAATCGGCGTATTACTATCCTTTACAAATGGGGTTAACAAGAAAGAGACAGTGATAAATACATAAATGTATTATTTCGCTTGTCTGCAACTTAGTAACACAGAATAAATGGTGAAACTGAAGTTTTAGTTCCTGGTTCACAAGTTGTTTTGGGTTAATCTGAAAAATGATGAGAACTTATAAATAAACTAAATTCATAACTTTTAACGAAACCGGTAGTACAATGGCCTGCGCAGACTGGCGAACGGGACGGCAGGGGGGATTTTTAATTTATCAATTGAATACTTATCCAATCGAAATAAGGTACATATATATTTCAATGCTCGGTGATGGAACTTGGAGCATCGCAGCGCAGTTTTCACTGAAGCATCGAAGAGCATGTTGGATGATACCGCGGCAGAAGGCAGCGGTATAAGCCGTTAAGCATCGGTATGTGCCGTTATGCGCTGGTATGCGCTAGAGTTTGCCAGGTCGCACCGTGCAAATTTTCGACTACATAGTCGCTAGTGGAATAATCAAATCCGGCCGAGTGGTGGTTCCTCGGCGGATGCCGCGGCGTACCGGCGAATACTCCTGTAAGCTGGCGGATGCTCGCGCTATCGCAGATTTATTTTTCTTCTCAGTGTCTGGTGGCGAATAGAAGGTGTCCTCCTCGATTGCGAAACTCAAAGCGGTGCAATAAAAGCCTCTTTTCGAGCAAGTGTGTTGAAAAATATACTATGTAATTTAGAAGAACTAATTGGTGAAACAGACAGACACAAAAGGCGAATTTGTTTTATACTATTTATAAATAGGTACGTAGATAGCTATGTAATTAAGTAAATCATGAAAGATAAAGATATCCATATAATGAATACTTTCTTTATGGTTAATTTCTGTAACCATAATCTGTTAGCTATTTGATAAATACCTCGTGTGATAAGATTGACGTCAATCAGTCGATAGTGATCACCTCAAAACATCGCTGGGCGATTGATGAACGCAATTTGATCCAATGCCGAAGGCTTCTGTCAACCGATTTATCACTTCAAGAGCAAGCGAACTGAGATCGCGAATTTCAACGAGCTAACCGAGATACGTTCACGTTTACCCTTTTCATGTAAGGTTTTTTAATTAATTAAATGTTAATGCTAATGGTTGCTTGTCCTTACATGTAAAAACGCAAAAAAAAATTAAGGCTACTGATCATTATGTCAATATCAATTATGGGAGGAAACTAATTTGCTAATTCAGTTATTTATTCGAACATTATGTCGAATACTATTTGTGAAAAATATAGGTACATAATAATATTCGAATATAAAATATGACTGAATTTTATATAATCTCATAAGGAAAAATGTAGTACCTAAACAAATATTGCAGAATAAACTAAACTGTTGTGAATTACGCGTACGACAATAAATATATATACTGGAATCATTAGGATACTAGAAGCATTTTGATTGTTATGATTTGATTTATGGACTTGTTTTGCTTTTACTCCTATTTAAATTTAAAAAATAAATCGTAGCAATATTATTTTATCTTGTTTTTGATTGGCTAAGTCCTATTTGGATATTATTTAAAAAAAAATATATAAGGTAAGTACGGTTGCATGATTTTATATCCAAGTGTTCCATAATGATCACGTCAGTTTTCTTTAAATTCTATCTGTTTTAAAATCAATATGCCTAGCCTTTTCCCAACTATGTTGGGGTCAGCTTCAAGTGTAACTGGATGCAGCTGAATACCGGTATTTAACATGGAGCAACTGCCTGTCTGAACTCCACAACCCAGTTACTGAGTAACACGATGCCCCTTGTTAAGACTGGTTGTCAGACTTTTGGGCTTCTGACTATCCATAATGACTGTCAAAAATGTCAGAGGAAGAAGTCTACTTATGACAGCCGGGACTAACAGAATTAAGTAAGTTTCTATAAACAACAAATTTCTATATCAGAATTTCCTGACTCACGATGGCAGTTGAAACAATGGATCCTGCCCAGGAATATGAGGCAAAGTTAATTGCCCGAATGAAGCCGGTGAATGAAGTGACGGCACGTGGAACCTCTGCCGTGCAGCAGTTCTACAGCGGCGCTACTGTGTTTATAACAGGCGGTACTGGCTTCCTCGGCAAGCAGCTCATTGAAAAACTGTTCAGGTAAATATAGACATAATGATAATAATCATCATCATAATTTCAGCCGAAAGACGTCCAATGCTGGACCGATTTTGAAAATTCTTTTGTTGTATGAAAGGGTATGCACCCAAGTTGGTCCCATATAAATTTTATTAACCTTGCTTGGATAGTTTTTGAGTAAGCTTCAATACTACGTATTTTTCCCACTTAGTATATGTGGTTGATATGATGATAACTTCCTGTCACTGTTATTTACATAGCAGGTAGTGGTATTCGAATCTTTGTGGGGTAGGTACCACAACTAAAAAGTGAAAAATAAAAACTTTTTACAAAAAAAACACAACCGACTTCCAAAAAAAATTACTACAAAGTGAAAAATAACTTTAATTACGGAAGTCGATGGCAAAAAATGAAAATTCAAAACCAAAGACACCGACTTCCGAAATTAAAGTTATTTTTTACTTTGTAGTTTATTTTTGTAAGTCGGTTGTATTTTTTTGTATTTTTTTTATTTTTTTAATAATTTTGTAATTCTTTAATGTAAATCTTTTGTTAAATAATTTTGTTAATATTTTTTTACAGAGCAACTAATGTATCCAAAATATTTATCTTGCTAAGAAGTAAAAAAGGCAAATCCATAGAACAGAGGCTGATTGAAATGTTGCAGGATCCCGTAAGTTATAAATATTGGTTTATTTTTTTGATGTATAGGTTTCTTTGTCTTTCGAGTTAATCTAAAAATATGAAAACCAAATTATAAGAGGGCTTAAGCCCCATTTAAACGGTGCAAGTTTATTGCCTGATGCATTTAATGTAAGCAACAATTGACTGGCACAGTCTTAAAAACAATTACAATTATTGCTCAATACGGGCAAGTTACCGTTAAAATTGGTATTAGTTTAAACAGCAAGCACAAATATTTTTTAAGTCTGTTTTTTAAATAAAAATATACGTACAAAATCACTTTTAAACAAGCTTTTAATTATGAGCTATTGAACTAAAAAGTACTACAGCTCCATGGCATAACTTATTGAAATGTCACCGAAGTTACATAGGTATATCAAGTTTCAGCTTTTTCAACACTTAAGAACGAAGCAAGTTAAAATAACAATAACATAGAATAAAATATTTGGCAAAGCAAATACGGGCAATGCTTATGCTTGAATCAACGCGTCATAAAATGGTACAAGCACGTACAACTCTGTGTTTAGACGAGGCCATACTTGAATGAAATAATCGCCTTGCAATAATTGCCTTCATGTCAACAGAAGCTGCATTCAATTATTGAATCGCAAAACTTGTGTTCAATTATTGTAATCGCACGAGTGTAAACACTTTGAGGGTGGGAAATTATCAAATAACTTCTCCCGCTCTGGGCGGAGCGGGACGGCGTGTCAGACTTTTACTGACTAAACCCCACCCGTGTTCCTTCCGTTGCCTGTGTGCCGGGGTCGCGATATCCCTTTCGGACAAACCCGCAACCCCGGCAGGGAGTGTAAACACTTGAATGCGATTCTTGTATGGCAATAATTAAATATGCTTTATGGCATTCGATTATTGCTCTTGAACGTTTCATAAGCTTGCACCGTGTGAATGGGGCTTTAGAATAGTACCTTAAAGCATGCCGAAACTAACTAAGTATAGGCCTTTAAGATCATTTTTCGTTTTCATAAACACTACTTGTAGTTGAAAAGTCTTGCTTGTTTACAACAAATGAGAAATTTCTGTACAGGAATCTTATATTAAATGCATTCAAATGCGTGACCCAAGTCACAATAATGCTTGCTAATTGAAATAATTTCTGTATTGGAATATTGTAACTATTGTTTCCAGGTGTATGATTTGTTGCGAGAACAAAAACCTGATTTCGCAGAAAAACTCGTGCCTGTATCAGGAGATGTGGCAGAGCTTAGACTTGGGTTAAGTGAAAAAGACTGGAACGCTATTACAGAACAGGTACCCACATATGCTATTGTTGTGCCAAATAATACTATATGCATATAATTTATTTATTATTTTATTTATTTATTTATCACAAACACAACTATCATTACAGGCAATAATCCTAATGCGGTAGCGTGGTCTTTACTTACATTCTAAATTAAAATTAAAGCTACTACTTATATATTAATAATATATATACCTATAAATATTATTATACTAGTTAATTGACTAAGGCGTGACTTTGCGGAAATCCATTATAAAATACAATAGACGACGTATATGTAGTAACTTAATCCACGTAACTAAAACCACTACACTACTACTAGTTACGCGGATTAAGTTACTAAATATACGTCGTGTATTGTATTTTATTATAATACTATTAATTTCAAGAATTGATTTTAGTTATTTTCATAGTTCTGTCAATGGTTAATGTCTTATGGGATTTTTTCTGGGGAACCTGTGCGGACATTAGTACTATCTTTGTTTTGCAGAACGGACTGTTAGAGCCATTTACAACCTAGGTCCAAGATACCTTTCGAGAAAAATTCAAACAAATAGATATTCTGACTGTAGAATCACAATATATATTTAAATACGTACACAAAAATATATAAAATTTTAGGAAAATCACTGATATTCATAGTTTAAATACCAGGAATAAAGACAATCTTGCTGTATATCGCATTCGTCTCCACAGAGTAGGCAACTCGTTCATGAGTCAATGTATACGCTTTTACAAAAAACTTCCCATTGTCATGTCCAAACTTACCCATTTAACGATTTAAAAGCTGTATTAAAACCAAACTTTGCAAAAAAGGGTACTACTCGTATAACATTTTAGATTATTTAGAAAACAACAAAGCTTGGGATTGAGTTGCTCGCTCTGCTAAGCCTTGTGATAAAACCATAAAAACTTGACATTTTAATAAATAAGTAAAATCATCAAAATATACCAGTTTTAAACACACATTGATATTGTTGAATATTCTATACAAAATGACTTGATTACTTTGTAAAGTAATAAATTATTTTAATTACTTATTGTGAATATGAGGACTATGTGGAGCATTTTTTTCTTTCTCATTTTTAATGATGTTCTGGCAGTTTGAGTACTTTATGCGGCCGACCCAAATGTCCTTTCTTTGGTATTGTTCGTCGAATCGTTGAGCTGCTTAAGTTCTGACTTAAGCTCCACGATTACTGACAAATGCTTGCACTGACTGGACAGGTCCACTCAAATCTGTGTGGTTATTTCCTCGAAAGACCATTTCAGACACTAATCTACATGGTTCTCATATGGCCTGAACAAGATTATGTCTGGACTAGAAGAGACTGCGTCCTCTGAGTTTGTTTCGGCATTTCTTCTCAGAGTAGTCAGATAAGAAACGCCGACCTCATCTAGCTTATTTTTAATATTTTTTAATAGATATGACGTGTAAAAGTGATTCCAATATACTTTTTACAGAATTAACAATTTCAATTCATTTCATTTCATAAATTTGAAATGCAAATGTAAGTTTGTACACACAATATAGAGAGATTGACCATGTTATTTTAAGACCGTAGACTTCTGATACATAGGTGTCCCTGTAATCTACAAGTTAAGAACTACTTTATGTATTTTTTTCAAAAAATTAAGCTCAGTACTTTTAGAGATAAGGGGGGATGGTAGTAAATTTTTATCAAATTGAATGGCACAGTCTATTGAATGGTTATTAATTACGTTATTCAGGTGGACATAGTATTTCATCTGGCGGCCACGACAAGGTTTGATGAATCCCTTCGTATGGCGACCTTAATTAACATACGAGGCACCAGGGAGACACTATTACTCGGCAAGGTTTGCAAAAAATTGAGGTAAGAAAATTTAATAGCCTAGCCTTTTTCCATGTTGGATAGCCATTTTCCCAACTATGTTGTGGTCGGCTTCCAGTCTAACCGGAGGCTGCTAAATACCTGTATCCACCACTTGGTTACTGGATCATATGGTACCCCTTTGTTACAAGCAGTCTTTGTAGTATTTTGTGGCCGATCGGTTGGGTTTTTACAATACTCATTATAAAAATATATTTTCTTTTTCAGATCTTTCGTCTATGTTTCAACAGCATACTCACATGCTACTGCGGACCGTGTAAATTCTGCAGTATGTGAAAAATTCTACAAAAGTCCTATAAATTCAGATGCTATGATCGGGATAGCTGAGACTGTCGATGAAGGAAGAATAAATAATATTACGCCGAGGTTAGTGGCTTTAAAATGCATGGTTCCCGATTATTCCTTAGTAAGAGATCTATCATATCTAGTAAGAATAAAACATAATCACCCTATACTGTTCCCACTGCTGGGCCACTGGCCTTCTCTCTGTGAAGGAGTCTGCCCACTACACCGTAACATACCATAACTTTACTGTGCTAGGAACGTGTTAGGCAAAAAATATTCCTTGTATTGAAAAGTATGAGACTATGCTTACTAGACCGTTCCGTCGTCGACTAACACCGTCACCTGCCATGTACGGGGCGTCAAAAATTGTCTGCGAGAATATTTTACCGGTGCTGATAAGCTCCGTGCATGTCAGGTGAAGTTGCAAAATCGGTGCGCAAAGGCGGCGAATCGGAGAGCATATGAGTTAAAACATGATGACCATTCTAAACCAGTCATAAACGAACAATTTTCTAATAGCCATCGTATAGGTATAGGAATTAATTTTCTCGAAAAAAAGTGTGACGCCAACCGAGAGAACAGGAGTCGTACGGTTATGACTCGAATGTGAATGCTGCGGGCACTAAAACCGTTACGCACATATGATACAATGTCGATTCGTTTTAGTGGGCATAGTAGTCCGTGTCATATTTCTTTCCGTGCCTTATGCATTCATAGCACGGCCGTGATATGCTACTGTGTGTGGGCTGAAGTAAACTTTAGAGAAAGTTGTCCATAATCCATTTCGCGGGCACAGCGTGTGTTGGTGAATTCATCTGCCAGGCCTACCGATAAAATTATACGTCACCTATTTTTCCACTGACTTCTCTTCGTAACTATCGGTCTATTTTCAATAAATATTCCCAGAAGTGTCTTGAAAGAGATGTCCATGAGTAATTTGATAACATTTTTATATATATTTTTATTTAAATTACAGTTTGATAAAGAACTGGCCGAACACGTACACATTTGCAAAGTCAATCGCCGAAGAGTTGGTTACTACTCTCGGCAAGGAACTGCCCATATGTGTTGTTAGACCAGCTATCGGTGAGTGCACATTAATCTTGAAAATAAACATCATTGCTGAGCGTACACTCTCTGACCGTCATGTAATGCCCATTTTCCATGAAGCTACTCAAAATTAAGTAGTGTCCACACACGACGAAGTCAATCACAAACTAGTTACTTACGCGCTAGTCCGTAGTCACGTCGTATATGGACCGCCATTGAAATGCTGGCTACTCACTGGTGATTTATGTTTGTAATAGGTTACTTTAAAAAAAATCAAAGCTCGTCTTCATTACCACCCTTCGTTAAACCACGTCATAAAGACCGTCGTCCACGACGAGGCATTGTTGACGACGGAGGATAGAAGCTAATCCCCAGTATTTTCATACTTTATACCGGATTTAAAACTCAACAGGGCATTTACACGCGCATGAATCGTAGTTATATTTTTCCGGGTCGTCATTATTTTGTTTATTTAGTTTCCCAAAACCTTGTATGACCGTATTTCTACTCGCTCACTATAAAAAAGATATTGACACCTACGTCAAAAAGCAGGTGTACATATAAAATTAAATCACGATTTATTACGCTGGATGTAAACATAATATTATTATATGGAATAGACGGTAACAGTAACCGCACAAACACCTGTTTGTGTTTTACATCAACAATTCTGAAGTTGCTATACAACATAATTTGAACCACAATAATTAATACACAATTTTTATTTGGTTTCAGTGCTTTGTTCTAAACAAGAACCGAATCCAGGATGGATTGATATGTCCTGTATGTACGGAGCCAGTGGTGTAAGTATCATGTTATTTCTATTACAACTAGTTAACCCGACAACCATCGTCCTGTCCAAATTTCACTAATTCATACAAAAATCCAATAGAAAAAAAAACGTTCAGTTTTTCCCGAATTTGTGCATTTTTCGGGAATCTTTTCCAATTTTTCTTTCCACAAAAAACGAATTCAGACTACAACAAAAATTTTGATACAAAAATTGGCCTATCCGGTCCAGCCGCTCTCAAGTGATGTGCTTACCAACGAACAGCATTTCATTTTCATTTATATAGAAAATACGGTGTCTTCGATCACTAAAAACCTTATTCTATATCAAAATATTTTATTTCAGTTACAAGGGTACATAAGAAAAGTCAGAAGCTAGATGCACGGCTCCAATCGGTTGTTTCTTATACTCGTATTAACCTTCGTGCAGACCAGCGCGACACGACAGCGCGACGCGACACCGGTTATTGTTATACCGTCAAGTTTTCTTAGAAATTGTATTGTTCGTGTCGCGGCGCGGCGTCGCGTCGCGCTGGTCTGTACGAGCTTTTATTCATTATAATTGACCCAGCGAGAGAAGCAAGCGAAGCGCGAAGTGCTTCAAGTTTGGCACAATTTGCTTTCGTGTGTGAGTTTGTTGGTACTTTCCTACAGGTTGTATTTTACAACCAGTATGGACGAAACTTGGTATACAGGTTTTACGGCCTTATAGTTTTTTTTTGTCATCGGGGATTTTTGATTGGAAGGGTAATTCCTCCAAAAAAGGGCAAACCAAAAACGGGATATCTCCGCCTTATGAAATCCGATTTCGATGGTTCTTTTTGACGTGAAAACGCCTTTTCGCTCATAGTACTGGTAGTAAGCTCAATATTTCCGACCGTCAAAAACATGTTACATTTCAATTGCTAATAACTACAAGACTGAATGTTATAGTAATGGTTGAGCAAAACGCACGCAGAAGATAGGTCATGTTCAGAACAATTTTGAGGCAGGATATAATTTGCCTATGGCGTCATATCGCAAGGGCAGAGGCATGCGCGAGGCCCTGTATTTTTCACTATTATTATGTCGACTCATATTGGCCGTAAATCTGCTCAGAACAAAAAAAAAACCCAATCAAAGAAAGCTTGCATCATAAGGAATGCAGTGAGCCTAAAAAATCTAGTGCAGAGCAAATATAATAGCAACAACAGTATCAGAAACCTTAAGAATATCTGTTGCAATTTTGCTGCATTCAAAAAAAAATTGATGAATACAGAATTAACTCCATTAAATTATTTATACAATGGTATATAAATTAAGTAGATTCTGTTTGCTATCAATAACAATAAAAACAGTTGCAGAATGGAGGGAAAACAAATTTCTCGATCGCAAAGAACTCTCTAATACTTCGCATTATGAGTCGCGCAATAATTTTCAGAATTTTCGAAAACGTTTTCAATAAGGTCATTAGATGGCGCTACTTTGCACTGCTAGATCGCGCTGTCGTTGTCACATGCTAATAATGGTATGGTCCCGTCGAACATTTTGAGTGACTGAGTTTTGTTAGGTGTAAAGTACATAGCTTCAAAAGTAAAGTCTCGTGTTTAACATAATAGTAGTTGGTTAGTTTTTTTTGTTTAATTATCGTCTTGCCACCATATTATTATATGCTTTTTCGTAGCCTACAGCCGCAGTCCGGTTTTTTTTAAGTTGGACCGGTATATTAATAATGGGATTTTAAACTGAATTGGTTATTTTCACTACTAAATTGATTTAAAACGGTTTATTTAACATGTTTTTAAAAATATAGTAAATATACCGTTTTAAATAAATTTTGTGGATTATAGCAAAAAAAATTGTGCTCGCGAATAACTGGTGTTATTCAAGTTTTATAATTAAGTTATATTTTCCGCTAGCCAATCAGATATTTGAATAAGTATGTTGGAGCCTGATCAATATCGCATAGCAGCAATACACCTAATTAGCACATATTACTCGTGATGTGTGCCGGTCTTGATGACACTGGCACTTGTACATTAGAACCCCTGTTGTTAACACCTAATTAAAAGTTATTTTACTTGCATCGAGCATCCTGAGTTTATTCATCCGGTATATCCCTAAAATTCCCGCACATGGTCCTTCGAGCCGGATAACGTATAATATAAAGGAGATCAGCGGATTTAATCAAGAATTAAGGATTACTATCATCCACGTGCAGTGGAGGTTATTTGCCCGTGAATTGGATGGACTTCAAGCAAGCTAATTAGCGGTGTACAGCATTTATAATTAATCTAATATCGTCACCCAACACTCAGGTAGTATACATAAATAGTCATATTAAAGGTCAGTATTATTTTATTGTATTACCTATTGTATTGTGTTAGATTAAAATCATTAGGTACTTGTTGCATTGTGATTAGTATTTTATTCAACAGCAAAGTTAAGTTTAAAATCATACTGATTACGGTATAGTTAGCTTATTTTGCTACATTAATTAAACTTAAATTAAATAAAGCTGTAACTAATTCACTAAATCTACTAAATAGTGGTGTTAATTGTTAGCAGGTATCTTAACATAATACATATAGTTTGAGAGTGTTAGATATTAGGGCAAGTCATTGTTAAACATTAATAGCATTTAGAATCATTTATGAAGTCAACATAATTGGTGTTAGTTGAGCCTACTTATAACTTAGTTCATATAAAAGGTTTGCAATAAAACATAGTATCAGAATTGTATACAGTATTTTAGGTTTATACACTTGGTAGTTAAAAGATAATAAGTTGTTTTGTTTGCTATAGCATTTAGACAGTGTATACAAAACAGTTGGGCGTGTATTCAAGTTATATTGTTTGTGTTATAATTGTATTCCTGTATCAATTTCAGGTTGACAACACTCGTCTCCCAATATGTCTGAGGAAAGAGATTTAATTAAAAAGCGAGGCAGCTTCAAAGGCCGTTTGACTGCTTTCGTCAACTTTCTGGATTCACTCAAGGACAAAGAGTTATCGAGCTGTGATGTGTCTGAATTGCAGTTGCGTATGGGCAAGATCGAGTCGTTGTACGAACGGTATGATGAGGTACAGTTAGGTCTGGAATGCATTGTAGATGATCTCAAATTGCAATACTCTGAGCGATCTGAATTCGAGTCTCTTTATTATAAGTCCTTAGCCAGAGCCCAAAATATTCTGAGTGATTTTAATAAGGATAGTAAATCGATGGAAAGCTGTAAAAGTACACATGTTAGCATGCAAAAGCCGGTTAAATTGCCAACGATTCAGTTGCCGAAGTTTAGCGGTTTGTATTGTAATTGGCTTGAATTCCGCGACACCTTTACTAGCCTAATTCATTGTAGCAATGACATAGACGCAATCAATAAGTTTCATTACTTGAGAGCATCACTTGAGGGAACAGCTGCAGTAGTAATCAAATCTATTGAGTTTTCTTCGAGTAATTACTCTGTGGCATGGTCGTTGTTATGTGATCGATTTGACAACAAAGGGTTACTGGTACAGAATCACATATACGCATTATTCAATATCGAATCTATCTCAAGGGAATCTTCTGTTGCATTAAAAAGTTTAATCGATCAATTAAATAAAGATTTGCGAGCATTAGAGTCGTTAGGGGAGCCTGTTAAACACTGGGACACACTTTTAATTTACATTGTTACTCGCAAGCTTGATCAAAAGACCTATCGTGAGTGGGAGGAGTACAAAGGTAGGATGAACAAAGACAGCGCGATTGCTTTTGATGCGTTTATGCAATTCTTACGTAATCGAGCTGATCTTATCGAGACCCTAGAACTGGTACGTAATAATTATTCCCAAACGATAGGTAAATCAAGCCCTAAGCTCAAGTCAATGGTAGCAACACAATCTCCTAATAGTTCTAGCACTGAATTAACCCCTAAACCATGTCCTAAATGTAATAATAACGATCACACTTTAAATAATTGTCCACAGTTTCTCGCATTAAGTAATGACGATCGTCTCAAATTGTTACCCAGTTATAAGGTATGTTTCAACTGTTTTCGTACGGGGCACTACGCTAACAAATGTAAAAAACCAGGTTGCAAACTATGCAAACGTAGGCATAACACACTGATTCACATAGATTCTAAAAGCACTATTGCGAATACACTTAGTGGTAATTCGATAAACAACTTGTCTGCACCGTCGTCATTACAATCTGCTTCCACTGATACGAATAACGTAGCTTTGTCAGCAAACATTGCATCTCAGTGTAGTCATACGCAGCGAGATGTGTTGTTATCGACCGCCTTGATCAAACTGCGGGATCACAATGGTTGTGTGCATCTCATTCGCGCGGTTCTTGATAGCGGTAGTACGTCGTCATTCATAACGGACAGGTTGTGCAAAAAACTTAATTTAATAACAAGCCAAGTAAATAGGTCGATTCTTGGCATCAACAATGTCACTTCGCACATAGATAGAATATGTCGGGTTAAGATTACGTCATTAGACGATAGTTTTGTTTTCGAACTTCATTGTTTTGTTCTACCATACATTACAAGTAACGTACCGTGCCGTGAAATAAATATTTCTGATTTCGACATACCCTCGAATATTACTTTAGCTGATCCTACCTTTTATAGCCCAGCTGATGTAGATATATTAATTGGCGCTGACCTGTTTTGGGAGTTGTTAGGATCACAAAGACTAAAGTTAGGTACCGGAAAACCAGTACTATTTGAAACCCGTTTAGGTTGGATAGTTTCCGGTCCAATTACTCAGAACAATATTTCACTGCTGTCAAATGACGTAAAATGTAATTATTCTAATATGGTTTCCGATAGCGATAGTGACTGGGAAAAACTTAAGATAGGATTGACAAAGTTTTGGCAATTAGAGGAGGTGAATGCGATATCGTCTAATTCTTATATGCCAGAAGAGAAGTCGTGTGAGAATAATTTTGTTAAAAATACGATACGATTGTCTGACGGTCGTTTTTGTGTTCGCATACCCCTTAAAAAAGATCCATCTATTCTAGGAAATTCTTTTAAGAGAGCTACACATTGTTTACTATCTTTAGAGCGTAGATTAAAGGTTAAGCCAGACTTTAGCAAACTGTATCATGATTTTTTATTAGAATACGATTCACTAGGTCATATGACAAAAATTAATAAACCTAATTTGTGTTTTGGTTATTTTATCCCGCATCATGGAATTCTACGTGAGTCGAGTAGCACGACCAAACTCCGTGTTGTTTTCAACGCAAGTTGTCCTACTTCGACGGGAGTGTCCTCTAATGACCTACAGATGGTTGGGCCAACTGTACAGGACGATCTATTATCTATACTTCTTCGCTTTAGATTCCACAAGTATGTTTTATCTGCGGATGTGGAAAAGATGTATAGACAAATAGTCATCCACCCGTCGGATAGGTATTTGCAACAAATTGTTTGGCGTGATAATATTAGTGAGCCTATTAATGTTTATGAACTAAACACCGTCACGTACGGTACTGCTAGTGCGCCGTTCCTTGCAACACGATGCCTTAAACAAATAGGACTCGACTGTAGGAACCCTAAAATATCTGAGATCATCAAACATGACTTCTACGTCGATGACCTGCTGACCGGAGGAAATGACTTAGACGAAGCAAAATTAATTCGCACTGAAGTCACCAAGGCGCTTGCGTCGGCATGCATGCCATTGAGAAAGTGGAAGTCAAATGACCCTCAATTAGTGTCCGATGCTGTTCCTGCATCATTTGACTTAAATATTGGACCTAATGAGCCTGACAAGTTGCTTGGTCTCGGTTGGTATATCAGCACTGATGAGCTAGGGTTCCCTATAAGTCTGACGAAGTCTTCGATGGGGCACACAAAGCGTGACTTGTTATCCGTGATTGCGCGCATTTTCGACCCCTTAGGTCTGCTGGGTCCTATTGTTATCACTATGAAGGTACTGTTACAGAGAATGTGGTTAGACAAATTATCATGGGATCAACCATTACCTAAAGAGATTAGTAAACAATGGGACATTATAATTAAGTCTTTGCCTCTCTTAAATCATATTCGCATTCCGCGAATTGTAGTTTGCAATTTATATATGGAGCTAGAACTCCATATTTTCACAGATGCGTCTGAGTCCGCATACGGTGCTTGCGCCTACATTCGCAGTATTAATGGTAAGGGTGAGTATATGACTCGCTTGTTAATAGCCAAGAGTCGAGTGGCTCCCATCAAGCCTACAACAATCCCGCGACTAGAGTTATGTGGTGCGGTAGTTGGTTCTCGTCTTTATGAGAAGGTGATGAGCTCACTTCGAGTGAAGATCAGTCGGGTCTATTGTTGGACTGATTCGACCATCGTGTTGGGATGGTTACAGACAATGCCTACCAAACTTCAGCCATTTGTACGCAACCGCGTTGCTGAAGTATTGGATAAGGCGGGTAACTGTACTTGGAGGCACGTCCCAACAGTTCAAAATCCAGCAGACCTAATATCTCGTGGTATGGATATTAGTGTTCTGCAGGGTTCAGATCTGTGGTGGCATGGACCAGATTTTTTAGGACTAGACCCGTCTGAATGGCCTTCTAAAGTTACGAGTCCAGGACTACAGTCGTTACCGGAGATTCGAACTAATGTGGTGTTACACACTGTTGTCAACGATTCTAAAACTGAAGTTTTGATTGATTTTAGTCGTTATTCTAATTACTCAAGGCTTGTCCGTTCTGTTGCTTACCTATTGCGATTTATTAAGTCGTGTAGAAAGCGTTATCCAATAACAAATTATTTGTCAAATGATGAGATACGAGATGCACTCACCGTTGTCATTATTAAATGTCAGATTCAGTCGTTTCCCGAGTACCAATTACTTTTACATAAAAAGAGTTTATCTCAAAGGAGCGCCCTTCTAAAGTTCAATGTTTATTTGGACGATAAAAATATAATGCGAGTAGGAGGACGTCTCGATAATTCTAGTTTTGCTTATAGCAAAAAGCACCCGATTTTATTACAGTCCACTCATGAATTTACTAAATTATTATTTAACTATGAGCATAAAAGGCTAATGCACGCTGGCCCACAATTATTACTAGCTTCTATTAGGGAATCTTACTGGCCAATAGGAGGTCGCAATTTGGCGAAGGCCTGTTATCATAGGTGTGTTCTGTGTCACCGTATGAGGGGTAAGATTGTACCTCCCTTAATGGGTAACTTACCACAAGAACGCCTTCGTCCAGGTTATCCTTTTGAGAGCACAGGCGTTGATTATGCCGGCCCGATTATGTGCGCAAGTCGTCAAGGTCGTGGGTGTAGGTTAGTAAAGGTGTATGTAGCTATTTTTATTTGCTCGGAGAGGTAAGCCCGTTGATATTTTTTCCGATAACGGTACCTCATTTGTCGGTGCGTGCAACGACCTATCCAAATTTTTAAAAGGTAATACTTCTTCCTTGGGTGAAAGTGCAGCTAACGATGGAATAAGGTTTCATTTTATACCCGCATACACCCCGCATTTCGGAGGACTCTGGGAGGCGGGTGTGAAGTCAACTAAGTACCATCTTCAAAGAGTGTTGGGAAATTGTAATTTGACATTCGAGGAGCTGTACACCGCACTAACCAAGATTGAAGCCATATTGAACTCTCGTCCACTGACGCCGTTGTCTTCAGATCCTGCAGATTATACACCGCTCACGCCGGGACATTTTCTTGTTGGACGGCCTCTGACTTCCTTGCCTCAGCCTGACTACCAGGATCTCTCCGCCAACCATCTGTCTCGCTATCAAAGAATTGAGCAACTCCGCCAGCATTTCTGGAGCAGATGGAGCAAAGAGTATGTTGCAGAATTACAACTGCGTTCAAAATGGCGTTCCTGCAAGGATGGTTTGAAGTTAAACTCCTTAGTCGTAATCAAGGAGGATAATCTTCCTCCTCTGAAGTGGAGACTTGGACGAATTGTGGCAGTTCACCCTGGAACAGATGGCATTGCACGTGTAGCTGACATTCGGACATCCACTGGTATCGTTCGGCGGGCATTTAACAGAATCTGCCCATTGCCTGTGACTTCGGAATCTGGTTGAAACCGTTGTTTCAACGCCCGGGGAAATGTTGGAGCCTGATCAATATCGCATAGCAGCAATACACCTAATTAGCACATATTACTCGTGATGTGTGCCGGTCTTGATGACACTGGCACTTGTACATTAGAACCCCTGTTGTTAACACCTAATTAAAAGTTATTTTACTTGCATCGAGCATCCTGAGTTTATTCATCCGGTATATCCCTAAAATTCCCGCACAAGTATTTAATTTGATTTTGGGACTTATTATTATATCATTAAAATAGTAAATTTATTTAATCATGATATTTACATTTACATTTGCTAACAGACTTAGAATAATTATATTTACATGTATATAAAAAAGAAGGGATGGAATCATAGGGCATCAAAAAAATTTGGGGACTTAGTCAGCTTTTTAGAAACTGTGTCTAAAAAAGGACTTAAATACAAAAAGGACCTACAATGTCAATCAAATTTTCATGTTATTTTTCCTTTTCAGGTGTTCACCGCACTTGGCGTAGGTGTTATGCACGCAGTGAATGTAGACAGTTCGATTAACATGAATTTTGTACCGGTAGACTATGTTAATAATGTAGTAATAGCTGCTGGATGTGAAACGGCTAGGAATCGAGCCACTGGCGAAAATGAACCAAAAATATACGTCGTGTCTTCACTAAGGAATCCTATTTCTTGTGGTAAGACTTAAAAAATCTGTAAATAAACTTTCTTGCAGGCATTACCCCAAATTTTAATTACTCCGAAACTTTTGGCCCAACTTTGTCTTCCGTGCCTTGTCGCTTTCTCCAAAGCAACAGATTATCTATCCGGGGCGTGTTAATATTTGTTAAATAGAACGATATTTGATTTGATCTGTTTTATACAGGGCATATTTACGATATTCTGCATAAAGATGTTAGAAACTATAGTTCACCGATGATAGTGGGATACGGATTCGCCTGGTTCACCAAAAATCCTATTCTGTTTTGGATATATTCCTGGTTGTTGCATCTGATCCCTGCGCACATCATAGATGGGATAAGCGTCATGCTTGGAAACAAAAGAAGGTATTTAATGTTGAGTTCAAAAATATATAAAACAGGTAAAAGTGGTGAAACGGGTCTTATCTTATCAAGACCGAATTAAAAGTGAAAACGAGGGTAAATAATATGCTTTTTCACTTTTCAGATTCGTAAAACTAGCCACCAAAATGTACAACTTGTCAAAGGCGTTTTCGTACTTTGCTTGCAACGAGTGGCAATTTGATGATCAAAATACGGCAGCACTATTCAACAATCTTTCAAAAGATGATCGAAATATTTTTAACTTTGACATAAAATCTATTGACTGGAGAGAATTTTTCATGACAGGGTCTATTGGCATCAGAAAGTATATCTTGAAAGATGGATTAAAAGACACAGTATATGCGCGTAAAAAAAATACGGTCTTAAGAGTTTTAACATTTATTATATTACCTCTATATTTTTATTGTTTGTATAGAATTTTGTATTTTTCTATGGCTGTATTTATGTTGCTTTTGTAAATATAAAAATAATTAAATAATACCGTTTCAAAAATCGACGCTAAATAGGAAACCAGGGGATAAAATTTTGTATCGGAAATTCCAAATTCACGTCGACGAAGGCGCGGTTAAAAGCTAGTTTAGCAGTAGGTGCTTTATTTACAATAAAAATTGACTTTGGTACATGAAGGTGGTTGCAGTATTTATTTTACCCCTTGAATTATTATTTATTTATGATTTGTAGTTCCCAGAAACTACAGTTCGAAACTTCCCCAAATTTCAAAACAAGGGGCAACTCTATCATCTTACACAGCAAAGTTTCAGAGTATACGTTACATAGTCGTAACTCGTAAATAGATCATGCGCACGGTAGATCGATCCCCGATACAGGAGCTTGTAAAGGCTGAAACTGTTATATCCACGTAGGCCGAACGTGGAGGCATGAAGTTCGTCAGATAGTTTTTGGATGTGGTAGATACGTTATTTTAGGTAGGTACTGCAGAAATGTTACAATATTATAAAAACGGACATGGCCGTTTACTATGCAAGATATGTCTGAACTACAAGATATTATTATGTGAACAGTGACAGTCGGGCTGGTCTACAAATTCGAGGTCACTCGATCCGCTAGATGTACCGACGACCTCAAAAAGGTGGCTAGGATAGACTGGATGCGAAAGCCGGAGAACAAGGTGTTATACACTGGGAGAGGTTTATAATGATCGATATAGTCTAACAATAGATCAGTTGGTACTGCAAAACTCACCAACGTCGCAGTTATTAACGGAAAAACTGGAACGGTTCGGTACGTTCTCTGAAACGGTTTGGGGTACCAGGCGTCCTAGTACGTATATTTATAGACTTTGAAATAAATACCTCTAACCTATCTTAGTTATATCACGCATATTTTACTGGTTTCTTTTAGTTATAATCTAGCAGCCGAGTTCACAAATGATTGCCCTAATAATGCAGGCTTGTCTGGGATACAAATAACAGACAATGCACGAACTAAACAGCTGGATCTATAAACTTGAAATTTGGCATAAGAGTTCCTTATATACCGAGTGAGTACTATGAAATGATTTTCTATAATGAAAAAAACTCTTAAAGGGGTTAAATAGTAGATAGAAGTTCGTAATTGTTGCCGATGTGAAATTCTATCAGGCGGGCGCACGACTTTTTAATAAGATTGATCAAATCTGCCGCATCCATTCATTCGCACTTGACGTACCATAAACATTTGCTTGCAACCCCCAACCGGTCAGCTCTTTAAATCTAGATCGGGACTCGAACCCGGAACCTTTTACGGGCTGACACAGCGTTCCCGTTGAAATTTTAAGCTACACCACTTTGTCTGTGGTGTGTTTATTCGGTTGAATAATCATGATGTTTTCCTGCCTTTGATGTTTCCAACTGTTCGGCCGTTTTGAGATACCTGTTCTACGATTCGATGACCTGGATTTGAGGACTGACTTGAATGTCTATCTAGAAACATTATTATTAGTATAGCCATTTGTGTGCCACTGCAGGGCAGAGGCCTCCCTTGCGTCCTTCGACTTATCCGTATATACTGCTGTATGTGGCGTTAAGAAAAGATAAGATAACATACGATTTTTATTTCTCACCACAATATAAAGTACATTTTTAAATGCACATAGGACAATACATAATAGTTTTATTTATACTTTGTGGGAGACTGGTGCCTAAGCTAGGCGTAAGGCCTGTAATTCAGGACACCAGGTCTTCACCCCTTTGGAAGCAGTTACATTCAAATTCAAAGTCAAAGTCAAAAACGTTTATTGCGAAATAAGTGTACAATGTTGGTGTTATGTTATGTTAGTATTTACGACTTAGCAGCCTTTTACAAGAATTGCAATTATTATTATTAAGGATTATGCACTCGTGCACATATACGGTAAGTTATATAAAATCAGAAAAAAGGGAGATTACTCTAATGATTATTACTTATTCTAGGGTTAGTATGTGTGTGAGTGTATGTGGTGTGCGTGGTGTGTGTGGTGTATGGGGGTGTGTGTGTGCGTGTGAGTGGGCGTGTGTGTAAGAAAACATGATAGGAAGGTGAAAGGCAGAATGCATAGAAAGGTTATTTATATAAATACCTATATTGTATTGTTTATTAATTTATTAGTTGTCAAACAAACAATTTATACCGTGGCAGCAAGAAATTTTTGCGTAGTTTCATAATTTAACTCCTGGAGCCAGTTCCTAACCTTCATTTTACACTTAATTTTGGTAAGATCATAAATCGGAAGCTTTCTATTTATTTTATAGTAGACAAAGCGGCCAAGGTAACAAAAGAAACGTCTGTCCCAAGCTGTTCTTCGCCAAAGTTTTGGCATATCATCCTCTCGTCTTTTGACCTGTCTTCCTCTAAGTCTTTTTCCGTTCGTCAGGTACCATTTTGTGAGGTTTTTGGTCCATTTTTCGGTCTTCCCTCTCATCATATGGCCTGCCCATTTCCATTTTAGTGTCCTTGTTTTTACTGTAACGTCCGCCACTTTAGTGATGTTCCTAATTTTTATAGCTTTCCATTTATCTTGCAGTCTTAGATTCATCATGCTCCTCTCCATTCCTCTCTGAAAAATACACAGCTTGTGTATTTGTCAGAGAGGAATGGAGGTTTTTTGTGATAATGGCCAGGTCTGGTAGTCGTACGTGAGACATGGAAGAATGAATATGTGTTATATAGCTTCCTTTTTTCCTGAAATGGGTACAGTTTTATTATTCATTAAATCTTTGAGAGACCAGTATTTTTGCCAAGTGTTATTTGTTCTTCTGTTTACTTCTTTAGTCGATAGATCCCTGACAGCTATAATCTGTCCCAGATATATATACTCGTTTACATATTCGATCTCTTCTTCTTCCACTTCTATTTTGGTTTGTGTCCTATTTGTCATCAATTTAGTCTTGCACGTATTCATTGATAGGCCTGCTTTTTTACTTTCCGATGCTAGTTGTTGTAGCACGAATCTTATGTGGTGTAAGTTTTCCCCGTTTATATTAAGGCCACATTCATCCTAGTTCAATTGTCTAAAGACGTTAGCCAGAACAACATTGAATATTTTTAACGACAGCGGGTCTCCTTGTCTAACACCTCTCTGGATTTTCAATTGATCTCCAATTCTTTCGAGCTGTACTGTTGCTGTGCTGTTAGCATATACTTGTTGGATTATGCTTATATATTTATTTTCCACTCTCTGGTTTTTTTGTGACTTCCTAATGTAACGGACATTAGGAAGTCACAAAAAAACCAGGAGTGTTTAAAGAATCAAACGTCTTGTTATAGTCCACGAACGCCAACTAGAAAGGCTAGCCAGATAAAAACTGGTTAAATAGTCCTTCCAAAATTTGGCTTTGCTGCCAAAATGGTTTTCCATCACTGATTTAGAGTAACTTATTCTTCAAACTGCTGCAAGAAGATCTACCATGTCAGGTACTAAATATAATAAGAATTACGAGCCAGAACTCTTGGCACATGTTTATAATAATTTACATTACGACCTGTTATCAGTTGTTTCATAATATATGGCGCTATACAGGCTGTAGGAGTTTGCTTATTGGTAAACTTAATACACTGATTTAAGTTACAGATGTTGCCTATTGATGAGTTCAAAGGGCTGGTTGTCAGTACATTATCCTGCTTGCTATTGATGAACCGACGTTTTAGACCGGTTGTGTTGAATTAAATGCAGCTCAAAGAACCAAACACACTTTAGTTTTCATATTTCTGGCCCGTAGCATCAATTGTAATCGAAGTGATCGATTTAACATTTGCACAACGTTTTGTAAATCAATTACCACTCATACAATCTTTCTTGGCTTCAAATACACCCTGTACATTGACATAACTTAAACATAACCCATAACATTTGAATTATTGTACCATTATTGTGCAAATTTCGTGCATTATGCGCGGTTATCGTGTTGCTAACAGGGACGGACTTTACGTGGTTTATGGAGGTGGAAGTTTGCACGGGCACGGATATTGTCGCTTAGGCGGATATTTAATTGTTTGTATTGCTTAATTTTATATTGGGAATTAATCACTGTAATCGTTGCTCAGTTGTGTGTCGCGAATGGTCCGGGGTTTACTGTGAGGTAATTTAATTTCTTCTTTTGGGCATCTTTTTCAATTCTAACCTAAGATGATACAAATTGAAAAAATATATTTTCAATTTCTACCGTTTAATGATGCCGTCGAAGTTCCTTCAAGCTGTTTTATTATAAAATGCAACTCAATAGCGTTTGGCATAAAATATGAAACGTATTTTCTTATTAATGGGGTTACAAACTGAAATGGAAGCAGTGTTGTAAAGTTTATACTGTCATTAAGACCAGGTACTCTAAAGACAAGTTTCACGCAAGCTCTGCTCCCATGCACCCCGCCACTCCGATATGTGTTAAACGCTAACACATCAAAAGTTCCATATCACGTGCGCTCTTTGATCGTGTTCGAGCACGAAACTAATTGTTACGCCAATTAGTTTCGTGCTCAATTCTTATTTATTTTATAACTAAAGTAATCATTGATTGATTAGAGAAAAAATATCTTGTGGCAGCGTAATAAACTATATTTTATTACCGTGAATACTTCATTTAGAAATAAAAACCGAGCAATCTTGATTTTTTTTTAAATAATAAATAAAATGCATGATTTTCGAATAAAAATTAATCGACCAAAAATGTTACAATTACGTAACAGTCTTGTATATGGACAGAAAAAGATCCAATAAATCATATACTAAAGTTCGATTTTGATTGTATGCGTGATTGTTTCCGAATATTAATGCAAATTAACATACAATTTAAGGAGCCTGCTCTTAAGCTGATTGTTTAGTTTAATCAATAATTTGATATTACTCAATACAAATGTGTGCAATTACAGTGACCCATTAGAAGATGAGTTAAGGAATAGAAATATGTAAATCCATTGGTGGAAGTGCACATTTTGTGGAAAACGCCTGGCTTTCCAATTTTTTCCGTGCACAGGTTTCTCCATAGTTTTATTCTATCAACATATTTGTGAAATAAATAGATCCCTGTTTTTATACAATGAACAGCTGCGCAAAGGGTCGAAATAAATAATTATTCGGAAAAGAAGTAACTTGTTTAAAAAAAGTATAGATAGTGATAGGTAGCAGTCAAATTCCTGGACTAGTGATCGACATTGGTATCGACATCTGAAGTAAGCATGTTTTTGTCCCATTACTAAAAAACAAAGTTAAACACATGGTTTCGATTTGACACAGAAACCACTTCAACCGTTACCTCATTCTTACCCACCTTATATTATTATCTTTCTTGGCGACACGATCATCCATGCCTGTGTTAAACAAAACCTTGCCTAATCCAGCCCTGCTATTACTGAACGCGTCATCCAGTGAAAATATGCTCGGGGACACAAAAAGTATTTTATTTTAACCGCTTAATCGGGTCTCATGTGAATTTTAAATGTGTCGCTTAAAAAGCGTGTTCCTTGCGGTGTCTCGAATATGATGTAAATTTTATATTGTAGCCGTTTGTTATACAGTAACGTTGCCGTATATTTTGAAAGTTTTTGTTGATGTTGCTGTATTTTAAATGAATTTCTTTAAATAGATAAGATTGATATTAATATGTCAAGATTGTTTTTTTATGTTATCCACGTATTGTGGATATGAACATGATATTATTCTTTCAAATCGGCCAGCGGTATATTGGTCGTTTTGGAGGTAACTTTGGTTTTTTTTTCTGTCGAGAAAATTAATTTTACATAGTAACCGTTAAAGTTACATGCATTAAACCTCAATTTTACCATAAATATTTATTTCAAAATTAATGCTGCAGTATTTTTGATATAACGGAGGATCATGCTAAGCAATTTGAGGTATGATAGACTCATGTGAGCGTGCATTCTCAAAGTGAGCAATGTCGAAAATAGTTGTCGAATATTTCGCTGTTTTGATTAATTTTACAATGTTTTTTTATGGAAATAAGAAATATAGCTATCTAGTGAACTAAAATATTGATTAAGAAATGCAATAATTAATATCGTAATACCGAATATTTAGTTTTAGATTTTAAAAAGTACTTGGAAACTTTCCAAATGCCCTTTTTACACTTATAAGGCTATTTAAATTATACCACCTGGCTGACCATCTTCATCATCTGCCTAGCTTTTTCCCAACTATGTTGGCTTTCAATATAACCGGATGCAGCTGAGTACCAGTATTTTATATGGAGCGACTGCCTATTTGACCTTTACAACCCGGTTACTAGGTAACACGTATGTATATATTACATATTACTAGGTAACACGTGTTATCTAGTAACACGATACGTGTTACCCTTGGTACTAGCTGACTAGCATACAATGTTCCCACTGCTGGGACACAGGCCTCCTGTCTTCGAGAGGGAATAGACTGCAGTCTACCACGCGGGCCCAGTGCGGGTTGGTAGATGTGACATGTCTTCGAATTTTTGGTTCTAAGACACCTCCTTCGCGAGCATTACTGTCGCACCGATATAATTCGAGACATCTCGTTCAGGGCAAGGTCGACTAGCTTTGCGTGCTTTGGATCGGTGCCACACTGGCCACGCAAATTCGCCAGCAGTAAGGACCGATGCAAGAAAATAGAAAAAAAAAATTGTTGATGTTTAATTGCATAGTAAAAATACTGTTTAATGAACGTCCATACCTAATACCTAAGGTTTGAAAAAGATCCGGATTGATTACAGCAACAACTAACTTGATTTTGTTAAAATACTTATGGACCATTAAAATGGGTTCGATAAAATCTATTATTCGAAACACAGGCCACTAACACAGGTAATCAATTCTAATATCTGGTTTAGGCCTCAAAAGGTTCCAAGGACCTAACGTTTAACAAAAAATACTATATAAAACAATGGACAATTATAAAAGTAATTGTTCCATTGTTTTTTACTACAATAAGTAACAAATTTACTATAGTTTGGTTTGGAATCATTTTGTGAAGAAATCTTCAACTACATACACAGAGGTTAATCCAAATCTATTAAAAAAATGCTATAAACATACAGATCACAGTTTCACAATAGTTGTAAATCACCAATAAAATGTGTGGACCATAAACCTTCGTTTTACGACCTGCTGAGTCAAACCGTTAGAAGCCAATTTCATAAAAACTGCTTTAGGTCTACGACTGCAAACATCCTATGACATAGCATGTTTGCAGTCGTTACACACATTGTGTGTTCAAGAAAAAACTGGCCAAGAGCGAGACGGGCTCACACAATTAAGGTAACTCAAACTCAAACCTTTATTTCAATTAAACCAATTACATGCATTTTTAAATTAATATATGAGTCGGTCAGTCAGAAAGATGAAGCTAGTTGCTCATTCGAAAGACTTGGTACCTATGGGGAAGAATGGGCAAGAATTTCCAACGGACACTTTTTTAAATCAAAATATTGTTATAAAATCGAAGAAAAGGCCTTAAGAGGCTTACAACAGAGCTAAAGCGCGGTCACTGTCGGACTGCATAGAAATGAAAGAGAAGCGCGATGACACGACGCAGGACGCATAATTTATTGCAAAATATGAAGCAGTTAGCGATTTACAGAAAATCTATTGATTGGACTGGAAAATTAAAACACTATTATGCTAATATGTAGCTTGTAGAATAATCTGACAAAAAATCAGAATGATTGCATGTAAATTAATATGATTTTTAATCGTTAAAAGAAATTTTTAGAGGTGTCTTCATGATTTTTTTCTATCGTATCAAATTAGTTGTATTATGTTTTCAACACACTATCATACTAGCATATATCCTGAAGAATATCATATATTTTTCTGATTTTGTTTACTGCAGTGGATCATATTCTTTTATGCATTATAAAACTTGCGTTTAGGCACGTTTAGGTCCAGTAGTCCCCTTAATAACCTGCGCTAGCCACGTAACAAAAAAAATATCTGCACTATATGATTCAGCGGCCTTCGTAAGTAAGCGCCAATATATTTTTTCAGCAGTTACGTATAGCGCAATAGTTTTCCTGTTGAATATAATATGATACATATTTTTAATACCTCAAATTTACAAAAAAATACCATATTTCGTAAACATAGTATTAATCTTTTTAATGATTGCAATGTTCATATTTTTTCAGCAGTGAAAACCGTGCTACGCTGCGCTTCGTCAGATCTGCTTCGGCTATTACCTAATAATTATAAAATAATCACATTATCACTATCAAAACGGACAGACAAGAACAAACTAAGAAATAAAGCTTAGTTTCAATATAACCTTTTAGTAAGTTTCGGAGAATCTTTCCCAGGTACTTAATTTTTTAAATTCTTCCTTCAATATTTAGTTTTCTTACACAAAGTTTGATAATTAAAACTAATTTAGTTGAGGTTGAATGAGAGTTTTACACTTTTATCATGTAGACATGATAAAAGTGTTGAGTGTGAGAAAATTTACTTTCCTTTAATACTTCGCAGACGTATTTAAAATAAATTGTTGATGGTATTCAGTCTTAATGTTAGCATTCAAGAACGAAAAATTGAAATAAAATTAATACTAAGTTTGGTCTTACAATTTCAAAAAAATAACCGAATGCAATCAGTCCGTCTAAACTGCATCCAAAAGCGGACGGTGTCATCACCGTTGTGGAATATTGATACTGTCAAAGATCGCGGCTTAGATGTGCAGATTATGGTCAGATTTGTTGGTGACTCACCCTCAAATGGTCTTGAATTTGAAGACCGATCAGTACTATATTATTACTCACTCAATAATTCTTTTTGGGGTTTTTCTCGTACTTTCACTCGATTTAAAAGAGTGTCCGTGGAGTTTCTTGCCCGTTCTTCTCCATAGGTACCTACTACGCTTTGGAATGGGCAACTAGCTTCATATTTTTGACTGACCGATTCCTTGACAATTCAAAAGTGCCTGTGATGGTTTAATTGAAATAAATGCTTTGAGTTTGAGTTTGATGGAAAATTCTTTCAGGGTTTTGTAATAAACCATATTATTGTCGTTTAGCGTCTTGATATAAATAAAGCCTGCCGTGCTCATGTTTTGAAATATTGTTTTATTTTGCTCACGTAATTCAGGTATTTCGCTCACTGTCGCTGTTTTTAAAAACTGTGTCATCCTCCATTTCAAACTTGCTTGCTGGGTGACTAATATTTTTTTCACGACATGAACTTTTTTTAGAGACACAAGACAAAAACCTTCATACTATTTCGAGCAAAATAACAAATAAAAGCGAAAGGTAATTAATAAGCGGCATTTTGTCATTCAAAACGTTTCTCTCTAAAACATGAGCTACAATTCTATGTACCTTTTTATTAAAGTTTCAGCGAGCGAACCTCGTCGGTCAGTCTCAATGCACGTGCAATTTCAGGCTTTTAGGCTTTAGTTCAAACGTTAAAAGGAAGAACAACGCTTGTTACTTATTTTTGTTCCATTTCTATTGCTGCTGCGGCTTTTGTTTCAATTTCCACAATTCATGTTATATCACACATATACCACTGAAAGGCTAATCTCCAATTATAATTTAATCTGCTCTCAAATTTCATCGCTAATTGGCCAAAATAGTAATAGCAATTGAGAAGGATTATAGAAATGTTGGTAATTGGGTTTGTGATATTAAGGTCATAGACAAGATAAAAATTAAAATAATTTTAGAAAGTTAAATGTGATTTTAATCACCGAAACATAGAAATATTTTTATTTTTTAGGTAATACCAATTATCTATGTTACACTTTTAATATTGCCAATGACGCCCAAACTAGATGCTTAGTCAATATCTTGGTACTCAGGAAGCTATTTTCTGGACTTGATAATGCGGAAAATTCAAACAAAAAAAACTTCATTTCACAAAAATAACTTCCAACTAAGTAAGATATTTTCCCCCAGAAAATGTTAAAAAACATCTCACTGTTTTCATCTTACTTACGCAAAAATAATCCTCTACTTAATTACGATCTTAAAAGGTATTTCCTTCGCTGTCTTTCACCTCAACGTTTTGAAAAGCTATTTTTCAGAGTCCGTCTGTCCATTCCGTTCGCTCATTAATCTGCTCGTTGGACGACTCAACGAGGCATCCTCAGGATGACGATTGACTTGTTGCGAACCTGGACATGACGTGTTCTTACGCCAAGAGCCGAACGCAGTGTGAGCCATAGGAGGATGCCTCGTTGAGAGGTAAAACACGGTTAAGCTGATTAGGTGACTAAATATACATCGTCTGTTGTATTTTGTAAGATAATATTCATACACCTAAACTATTCTTCTGAATATAACATCCAAGGGTATTTTTCAAAATACCTACCCAATTCTGACATGATTATTATCTTTTGTCTCCTACATTTAGATAAATACATACATACAATAAACTCACGACTTCTTGCTATGGGGGTAGGCAGAAACAGCAAAACGTTACCTGCTATGATCCTTACATAGGCACACCTTTTGTCTCGTTTACGTTCATACATCTGGTCATACACGCACGCCGGTTGCGAGTACTACGTGCCTGATCTTTCTGAAGAAAATCACCAATAAGGTCACTATTGTTAGATTATATTTTGTGTCATGTTATAGTACAACTATTTTCTTAATGTCACTCGGCAAACTTCGTGTTTCGTCAGTCGTCGCATTTCTATCAATTGCCCTTTGCACTTGGTGCTTGTACGTATTGACTCCTACCACTGCGCTCTCGTTGCCGTCAACCATAATTACCAAGTGCAAAGGATAACTGATAAAAATTGGACGACTGACGAAACACGAAGATTCCCGAGGGACATTAAGAAAATAGTTATACTTTACTAAGGTTATATTTGATAAATACGTCTCATATTTAACTAACTTTCATTCCTAAAAAAAAGCAAAAACATGTTACTCCACAAAACAAGACAGCTTATAACCTTTCCCGCCGTCCTTTCAGCGAATAAAGAAAACACTTTTAAAACGAATAAGACAGTAAAATAAATGGCTAGTAACAAAGGGTAGGAGGATACACAACACCCTTACGGCTGCATCAAGAGCCTTAAGTGCTTACTCGTGTCAGGGATGCTGCCAAGGGCAAGAGAATTTTTCCTTAACGAAAAAAAAAACGTTGTTACTAGTTATTTATAAGGTAGGCGTTTTTAATGTAGTGTTATTTTGTTTGCTTCTTTATTTGGGTAGGTGGACATTTTGTCCATTGCATTATGTTATACATGTATTCTATTGTTTTCTGGGCGACATTTATGACGTGCTTGACAAATAAGAGCCTGTGCACACGATGCATTGCGGCGGTGGCGCGGCGCCGGAGCGGTGTTGCTGCGGCGTCCAACATACAAATATCCATGGTGTGCCACACGGTGCGTTCCGGCATCGCACCGCACGTACACTGGACTTGCAGCCCGTGAGACGAGGCGGGGAGGAGCGTTCACGTTGTTTGTGCGTTGTCAAAAACTTTGATGTTTTACAGATGACAATTTACGCGCTTTGCGGCGCGGCGCCGCTGCGGCGGAACAACGTTACGGCGCCGCAGTGCCCGTGTGTCCGCAAAAGCTTTGCGTTGCGGCGCCGCAATCCATCTTGTGCACAAGCTCTGAGAGACATGACAAGAGCCTTTTTTGAAAAACCGTGGAATGGAAGTCACCAGCTGACATCACCTTACTCCTCAATAGTGCGTGGGCTAGTCTGTTCAAAAAGTTCATTACGATTTTGTTACCAGCATGTTTTTGAGAAAGTTTAAAAACAGTATGAAAATTGTATGGTTCTTCACAAGAGTGTGTATTCGTCAAGGAATCGATGCTATATTTGCTCCGCAATCAACTGGCACACTGGTGCGACGCGACAGCGCGACGCGTCTCTAACAAAACAATTTCTAAGAAAACTTCACGGTATCAATGACCGGGGTCGCGTCTTTAAACTCGTTCATACACGCGTCACATTTTTGCCGTTGCCATTTTCGTCATAATTATAGTAATGTCCTAAGTATGGTTAATGTTTAAGTCGACCGTACAATAATACCGACAGGCGACAGTTCGACAATTTTACAAGTTTCTTTCATACATTTTCTGCTTTATAAAACGTAGCTGTCGTGAAGGCGTGTCAGACTTTTACTGACTAAAACCCACCCGTGTTCCTTCCGTTGCTTGTGTGTCGGGGCCACGATATCCCTTTCGGACAACTCGCAACCCCGGCAGGGAAAACTGTTACCATGGATTCAGTACATGATTCTGAAAATTTCAATGCAGGGGGTTCAGAATCATGTACTGAATCCATGGTAATCATTTTCGCGTCGATGTCCTTGCCACCTTGTATTATAGGTCCTTGGTGGCTCATCAGCTAAATATTACCACACATACCATAAAAACCAACCAATTGCGAGTACGATTCACACACGAAGGCTATCGTATAAAGATCAAGCGAAAGAACACACCCAACAAATAATAACATTCAAAATGTTATTATTTATTGTTATAATAATACCAGCTTGTTACTGTCCCACTGCTGGGCAAATGTCTTTTCTCATACGGAGAAGGAACGAAGCAATGATCACCACGCTTGCTCAAGACGGATTGGCGATTTCAGACTTATAAATGTAAGTCCAGGTTTCCTCACGGTGTTTTCCTTCACCGATGTCAGTAATGTCCAAGATAAACTCAGAAAGTACCCTCATGCATGAGAGGCGAGGCCTGACCACTGGGCCATCACGACAATGTTTTTATAGCGGCAATAGAAATAGGTACATAATTTTAATAATTTCAACTGTCTACGTATTACGGTTCATGAGATACACCCTACTGACAGATGGATGAACAGCGGAAGCTCAGCAATAGGAATCCGCTTGGCACCCTTCGAGTTCGGAAGCCTAAAAACATTTTTATAGAACAAACATTTAAAATGGTCTCTTCTAGTTTAAGGACATCATGGTCTTAGCCTCAGCTTTGTTTTTGAAGTGCACTAAGATTGATTTACACCAACCAGGTGGTCTGTTCACGGCATACTTTAAATTTCCCATTGTTATTTTTATTCTATTCTTTAATTTGTGCTTTATTCTATTGATTAATTGAGATTGAGGGCACTTGAGTCTAACAAAAAATTTCAGTTAAAAGCTTAATATTTCGCCAACAGATGAATCCAAAAATGGTTAAAGACACAAACTCACAATATTTTTGAACGACCTTTCTAACGATACCCCACAACATGGGGTAGATGAGAAAAAATAAAACATCCCCACTTTACGTGTAGGGGACGTACCTAACATAAAAAAAAAAAAAAAACTTGATTTTATTTTACCACTTTGTCGGCATGATTAATATGTATACACATATGCCATATTACAGCTTTCTAGTACTAACAGTGTCTGAGCTAAGCCGGGGACAGACAGACGGACATGGCGAAACTTAAGGGTTCCTTGTTTCCTACGGAAGCCTAAAAAGGACTAATTCAATTAAAAATTGTGTACTTACAGGAGGTCTTATCTATCTGACATAATTATATCTTACTGACAACCTGGATGGGCTGAAAGAAAGGAGATATATTTTGGGCTGCCAGTACCTATACAAAAGTAGTATAATATAATAGGTATGTACTACCTAGACATTATAATAAGCGATGCCCCATTGCGAAAAACCCAATCGCTTAACCATTAATCATTGAGACTCTCGTAGCCCACGTTTAGAGCAATTATCAACATGTCTCTTTTGACAGAATAAGACCATTTTAATATTTTATTTTATCTAAAGTAACACAATATTTATTTAACTCTGTATCACCATGGTCTATCCTATATCTAGTACCTACACGTCGGGTACACGTGCACTTGACACACTCGATTATGTATCCCTGAATTTCCTTTTAGGACTCACTGCGAGCAGTGAAGCCGTGTGTTTGACGGGCGATGACGAGAAAAGTGTATGAAATACGTCACATGCAACTTTCGACGAATATTTTCATGTACCTTCATAAACTCACGCCTGTTTTACACGAAGAGCTAGACAGATGGTTATAATGAGCATTCACGATGACTGATTCATGCTTGTTAACTGTCTCGACAGGTCAATTCAAAGCTGCAATAGCTCTTTCTTCAAAAGGCCCTTCCAGATATGACCCTGCATTGTTAGGCCCTCCGTACACAGGGCTACGCAAATCTTCGATACCCGACAATCCATTAGACATCTGTAATATATTTAATAACTATTTTATTAATTTGACATCCAATCAGCCAATTAATTCTAATAATGTTAAGCTAAATCAAAATAACAAAAATTTTAATACTATTTTCTTGAACCCTGTAGACGCGATAGAAGTATATAAAATCATTATGTCCCTAAATAATAGCAAGACTAGTGGATATGACGGCATTGCCACGCAAGTTTTGAAAGCGTGTGCTACTTGGATATGTCATCCAATAGCGCATATAATAAATTTATCGTTCTCGGAAGGTGTATTTCCTGAGCAGTTAAAAATGTCTATCGTGAAACCACTTTTTAAAACGGGAAACAAGTCAGACCCTAATAACTATCGTCCTATCACCATAGTACCTATTATGTCTAAAATTTTTGAAAAAGCAATGCTTGTCAGGTTAAATAATTTTCTCTATACACATAAAATATTATGCAAAGAGCAATTTGGTTTCCGTAAGGGTAGTTCAACTGCTCTTGCAATCTTTAACTTAATTAAACTTGTAACAGAAAGCATAAACAATGGCAATCCACCGGTGTGTCTCTTCTTAGATATGAGCAAGGCTTTTGATTTTGTGAATCATTCGAAGCTCTTAAACAAATTGGACTTCTACGGCATAAGAGGAAAAGCTCATGAATGGTTAGCTAGCTATCTAAGAAACAGGAAACAGTGTACCGAGATATCCAAAGTAGTAAAGAAAAATTACAAAATTTATACCAAAGAGATTTTTACTTCAATAGCAATAATAAATAAGTGTGGTGTGCCTCAGGGTAGCATTCTCGGTCCTTTACTTTTTTTGCTATATATAAATGATCTTCCGGAGGCCATTTTGCAGAAATGTATCCTTTTTGCAGATGATACTACAGTTATTATAAAATGTCACGACAAAAAAGATTACAAATCAGTCACCGAAAAGACCCTATCAGATGTAATAAGCTGGATGGAGAGTAATAATTTGAATATAAACATTAGTAAGACGAAATCAATACAATGTAACTCCAATAATACCAAACAATTACCTTTGGACATTCATTGCAAAGATGAAAAAGTACATCAAGTGGATGAATTAAAATTTTTTTTTTTTTTTTTTTTTTTACTTATTGTAGATAAACATCTAAATTGGAAATGCCATGTGGAACATATTTGTCAGAAACTTAATAGGTTTGTGTTTGCGTTGAAAAAGTTAAGACAAAATGTATCTGTAGAAGCTGCTCTTTCGGCTTATCACGGTTATGTGTCATCTGTCCTAAGCTATGGACTTATAATGTGGGGCAACTCGACCGATTCTGACAGAGTTTTCAAACTTCAAAAACGTTGCATCCGGGTTATAAACAAAGCATGGTTCTTAGATAGTTGTAAACCTCTCTTTAAAAAATGTAACATTCTTCCACTACCCTGTATGTATATAAAAGATATCTGCGTTTTTACCAAGAATCACTCGCATTACTTTAAGCAACGTAGTGAGGTTCTACCAAGACAAAAAAGGGCTAAGTTTCACAACTTATTGTATCAACCACCAAGTCATAAAGATATTTATAAAAAAAATGTGTTTAATATGTGTATACTGATTTATAATGACATTCCAAATGATTTAAAATTGTTGCAGGGTAATCTATTTAAAAAAAATTGACCGTTTGGTTACAAGAGAGTTGTTTCTATAGCATTAAGGAATTTATGGAATTTAAAAATTAATGTTAGGTATGTACTATTGAATGAAAATGAATAATTGAGTTTAGAATAATTGTAATAATATTAATTGCATGATAATAATTACATAAATAGACGTAAGTAAATAATTTGCACGCTTGCTTGCAGGCAGAATACAAAGACTTTTAGGACATAAGATCTATCCTTGAATTTGTATGTATTTTCTAGCAAATAAACATTTTTGATTTGATTTGACGTTTTTGGTGTCTAGGTGACTACCGCAATACAAATGCATGTGTCGGCGACGCGTGCCTGTGTTCGAACCTTTATGAATTTGTATTGTGGTAGTCGCTTAGAGACCAAATTCGTCGGATATCCAAGATTTGCGTAGCCTTGTGTACGAAGACATAACAAATCTTAATAATGTTTGGACTTTAAAAGAGACCATGGCATTTTAGTTTCCGCATTTTTTCTCAGTTTAAAAAATTCACATTCACACTTTTTCCCATAAGGTAATGTATGACACAGTCCCAAACGCAATGAAAAGCGAAATAACATTACCTGATATACAGGGTGATTGAAAGATGGGTGCAAAGCTTTAAGGTGAAGATAGTATAGACAATTTAGAACCATTCAAGCCATGGTTGTCTTAGACGAAGTCTTACCAATTTTTTTTTTTTTTAATAATGTTTAAAAGACGTATTGTACAATTTTTTTATTTTTTCTGAGCTTTAAATGTCTGTAAAAAAAATGTCTAATGACACAGAAGCCTAAAACATGTTTTGCTTGATTGCTTACACATAACTTTAATTAAATAAATAAAAAATGAATTCATTTATCATTCAATTTGGCCATAATTATGCAGTTTACATAAAATTTTGAGAATTTCCGAAAAAAAACTTAAAAATTTGGTTAAAAATATTTGGTAAGACATCTTCTAAGACAACCATGGCTTAAATGGTTCTAAATTGTCTGTACTATCTTCGCCTTAAAGCTTTGCACCCATCTTCCAATCACCCTGTATAACTCAGGGCCCTACGGTCAGCAGTAATTGAGTTTGTTAGACCGTCGAGGCAGTCAACCTTGGTGACTTATTATTGTTTGTTATTACACTAATTTTCTTTTTCCGGGAAGGGGCGGAATGTCGACGAATTACGATCATTAATTGGATATTTAATTACTAAATACATAGGATTGTTTCAGGTTTATCAATGAGTATCATTAGTTCTGCGAAAAAATTGACCTAATGAGCTAGGTTAATTACAAACTGGTAACGAATATCCCGCTAATCGAGCTTAGTTTAAAGCTCAGTTTACTACAATAATATACTAAGCACATTGTAATATTCGCCGATAAACTTCGGACCGAAATTGCAACAGCTAACATATTTAGCTACAGCAATATTCCCACTTTGTTCCGAAGCTAATACGAGAGTGCAATTCAAAGCTAATTTCTGATTGAATAGCACCGAGTATTGACCTATACCTACTGCATTTGAAATAAGATTAGAGAATTAAACAAATGTTTTTTCAAACAGTCCGTTCAACCGACTCTGACTTCTATGCCGTAGGCATCCTTATGGATGGTATTAAAAGCAAAAAAGTGGTTACAAAACCAACTGTTTACTGCAGCTGCCATTTGTCATGCCAACAACACAATAGAAGTCAAAATCGGTTGAATGGACTATAAAAAAGGTTTAGTTAAATGTGTAATCTTATTTCAAATGGAGTATAGCGACCTGCAAGATCATACTTTACTTGCTGAATGCCGTCGTCAGTATAATATTATGTTAGGTTTGATATAAACACTATTTTGACACATCAAGACTTCCAAGTGCCTCTGAAAGGGTCAGGTTCTCATACAAACAACTATGGCAATAGTTATAAGTTAGAAGCCCATTAAGTCAGACCAGACCAACTCTGGTTTGTCATTACAAATTTTTGTTAGGCCCACTGATGGCAAACTATGTAAAAATAATTATGATTTAGCCATAATATAATTTTATATTATATTATTTGCTGAAAGCAGTGGTGGCCCGCTTTACTATGTGTAAATTATTTTATCACCACTGCTCTCAAAACGGTGAAGGCAAATGAGCATGTTCTAGAACCAAAAAAGAAATGTCACATCTACCAATCCGCAGTAGGACCACGTGGTGGATTACGGCCCACTCTCTCATAGAGAGGAGGCTTAAGCGAGCTAGACGCTGAGCGAAAGTGAAGTAATAGCGAGGGTGGGGGGGATGCGGCGTCGTGGGTCGGAGGCCGAAATTTCACGCAGATGAAGTCGCAAGCAGAAGCTAGTGATAATATATTTTTAGATGAGAACAAGAGTGGGAACGATGATGACAATTTTAACATAAAATCATAAGTAAAGTAAAATAAACATTTATTTGCATAATCAGTTAACGATGGTGTTTTCGAATGGAAACCTACCGAATGATCTAAAATAAAATCCAACCTAATTGTACGACAAAACTCCGACCCAAAATTATAACAGCCAATTATACATTTAGCTACCTAAGATACTTCTATGTTCCCAATTCAATACTGAGAGTGCTATTCAAAACTAATTTCTGATTGGAAACTTGTAAGTTCGTCTTGCATTGAATATTGAAATGCAATAATCAGTCGCCGGGGAAGGCTGTCCCGGCTCGAGACTTCCGCTGTCAATTTGTCCCGGGGATGGTACATTTTGTTGGTGACTGCAGTAAGCGTGAAGCTAGGAAGGGATTTCGATGGGTATTGTTTATTTCTATTTTTTATAGCGTCTCTACCTCTTTCTTCGACTTTTAACAGGATTAACACAATGCTTTCGGTAGCATAATAATTTATTTCAATCCAATACACTTTTGGCTTTTACATCATCGTTATTGCTGATAGAATATCAATAGTTCTAGACACTCTTGGCCGAATGGGTTTCACTAGTCGTCTATGTTCCAATAATTTTTTTAGTGATAACTAGTGACCGATCCGAAAAAATCAAGATTCGGCCATATTTTAGTTTTCGGCCATAGACCAGTCGAAGCTTCGGCCAAGCCGAAAGTCAGAAGTTCGTGAATAGTCACGCGTCATTCGGCCTACTTCATAAAGCTCGGCAATAATTATCAGGCGAATCAATACAACAAGATATACACGAAATTTTGTATCCTCTAATGGAGATAGCGTGTTTTATTTCTTTTAAAGCCTGTACTTAGCTCTTTCAATTATATTTATAATAATTATTTAGAAAAATGTACATTTCAGAAGAATTATATATGCGTCATGAATATGTCCTTTTTGTCACAGCCATATTCTTTTTGTATTACTACAGTTTCTGAGTCCAATTTCAACTAGTGGCATGTTTTTAATTCGTATACAACCTTTAAAAAAATCAGCTGTTCCCTACATTTATGTTCGTCTATCTCGTCGAAATGTAGGGAACAGCTGATTCTTTTTTCACAATTTCAGTGTCGGTCCCATAGCGAAAGTTATTCATAATGATGAGTAGAATGATCCCTTAAGAGGTTTACGGTAAACAAAAACTAAGGTTGTACGAGTATATGTTAAACACAACTACTCTGAACTTTAGTAGTTCCACGACCCAGATAGTTGCGCCTGTCACTTCAGCAATAGCAATAATAGGTAGTATTTGAAATTATTTCGTTGCTAATGAATCTACGAGAATTGTCGCAATGTTAATTAAATGTCTGTTTGATTAATTATCACAGTTATTTATCATGATTTGCAGATAATACAAATCTTCTTTTCTTTTCGAGTGGTTAGTGACTTACCTGGTGTCAGAGTTTTAAAGCCGCCCATGGGCCTCTGACTTGAGCTCACATGCCGTCGAGAATCGTCGAGAAATATCTCTCAGGCTCGCCGGTTTCCTCACGATGTTTTCCTTCACCGTTTTTGAAGCAAGTAATAATTATACAATACGCACATGAATCCGAAAAGTCTGAGGTGCGTGCCTTGGGTTCGAACTCGAGACCTATGACTTGGCAGTCTGATGGTCACACCACTAGGCTATCACTGCTGGCACAAATTACAGCTGTTTTACCGGTTAGTTTTGTCATATCTATGAAAACTATTAAAGGAAATGGATCTATTAAAAAAAAAACTTTGTTTGATATGAATATAAAAATTCAAGAATAGTAAGGTTGATAATAGATCCAACTATAATCATTATCCCCTTGCCGCTATCCCAATTTCAAATAAAATAAAATTAAATCAGATCAAATCCATTTATTTTCCAGAATGTAGGTTTACAATGTATGATCTTAAAACTATAATGGCCCCGTTACATTCTACCATAACATGCAAATATTTAATAGTATCCTGCACAATACTATTATATTTGTTTAGCCGCACAGACACCATAACTGATTAAACTGCGATCGTAATGTCAAATGTTCAAGAATTCGTTTACTAACTCGTCACTAGATGGCGTTGTACAATTTCGATCGATTTGTGAATCACGGTGTCAAGATTTTCCGCCGTTAATATAGGGTCTTAGAATTTAAGAAAGTTGGTCAATGATTAAGCAACTACTTGTTTTCTACGGTGTAATTACTACATCTGTGAACAAGAAATTGAGTAAAAATTTTATACTTTTTTCAATCTCAACCCCCGGTATCTAACCCCCACTATAGCGAGGATTATTCAATATTAGATAAATTTCAAGAACAACAAATAAGAGCACATGCATTAGAATTTTTATGGAACAAATAAATAAATTAATGTCAAAGTTATACCTATTTCAGTTCAAGAGATAAAAAAAGTCTACAAAAAGTCTTCGTCTCCTGTATTTCCATCAGCCGACTAGGGATGGGTCGTTGACGGTTTTTCCGTTAACGAAACGTCAACGTTGATTTACGTTTGTCAACTGGTTAATCAACTAGTTAAATTCGTCAACGAGTTAACTTACTACTAATGTCAACTTGCAACGTAAACCGTTCATACATTGCACGGTTTTATTCAACGCTGCGACGCCGACGTTCAATTTTAGAAAGAATTTGATTCAATGTATGTCTTGAAAATTGTAAACGTTTTTACGTTTGATTGATGGTTTTACTTAGATGACCTTCCCTTCATACTTTTTCTTCAGGCTTAGGACTGACTGAATAAAATATAATAAGCTATAGGTAAACCATATTCTACTCAGGCGTACTTAAAAGATCATCTGATTCTATGTACACAAATCAATTATTATTTACAATAAGTTTGTTTTTATACTTTTGTTTTTTTTCTTCTTAGGCGTATTTAAAAGATCATATTTCTGATTCTATGACACAAATCAATTATTATTTACAATTTGTTTTTTTTTATAGTTTTGGTTTTTTATATATTTTTTACATATTTTTATGTCGATTTTGATGATTTTAATTCATACCCCTTGAACCCCCTTTTTAATTTGCTCAGTTCGTTGACGTTTCGTTTTTCGTGACGTTCGTAGACGCACGAGTTAATAAACGTCGTTGACGAATTCAACTAGTTGATTCCCAAACAGTTAACGTTAATACGTTGACAGGAGATCAACGGTTGCTTCAACTAGTTCGTTGATTCAACGCTCATCCCTACAGCCGACATCTCCATATCGTCGCCGTGCAGTGAAAACCTCGTGAAGGAAAATTAATTGCTTTTCTTTTTATTTATTTGTTGTGTAGAAAACCTCGTAATGCATGCTTAGAACAAAATACAAACAGTGAACAGCTCTAAGATGCTTCTAGTGCCTTATAACGTTGATAACGAGAACATCAGAGAACGTCAATGACGGCTATTCTTCAGACAGTTATTATCTTCCCTGTAAAATAACGTTTATTGCAATCACGAGGTTTTCACTGCACGGCGACGATATTTAACCCCTTTCTGGTGTTAATGTTGACACCATCATCACTCGGCAAAGGGATGTACATCGACATGATGCTTACAACCAATCTCTTAATTTAGGGCAAGTCTCAAGACTGATACACAAAATGAGTGGACACGCAATCTCTCCATAATAGTTTTTGCTCGATATTCCCTTCAGTTCTTATATTCAATTCTCAATGACCCACAATTAGTGTAGCGCCTCTGCTAAACGAGTTGTGGGTCATACAAAGATTATGTTTGCTTTTTCTAAGAATTGTCTTTGCTTTGACTTTGAGCAGTTTAGGGTCGAATCGCTCGGGACTCGGGACAAATGCGCGTCTTCTTTTCGGAGAAATTACTCATAGATAGTAATTGGTATTCGTGCTCTGGACGCTTGTTTCCCATTCAGGGCAAACTTGACTAAACGTTTATACCTAGTATAAGTCTTATCCTGCGAACAAATTTAGAATTTTTGACAGTTTTTCCATACAAAAACTGTCAGACGACAATTTTATTCCACGGATAAACGATATCTGATTTTGTTAAATCACTCAGTGTTAATACTATCAGATTTCTGAAAATGTTACATTTACAACGATTTTGGAAATCACATAATTTGTAACATTAAATACAGGAATAATTATAACTAAAGATATGTGTGTGTCAATATCAGCGTGGTGCATAGATACAATATAACATTATCTATGGCGTCATGCTATGCTATCTATGTAAGTATAACTATGCTTAACCCCAAAAGGATTCAAGCCCGTTTTAAAAAAAAAATGCAAACTCCTAAATGAACGCCAAAATATTATTGCACTGTTGAATTTTGAACTCTCGGCACTGAGCTAAGCGTTTAAAATTAAATAATCAAAGAATGACCTTTTAATAAGGCATGCATTTAGGTGTCACCCAGTTTTAATTAAAATGGTCATAGATCAAATATCAAGCGTGGTCTGTCCAACCACACACAGTCATTCAATAGAATTAGCACACACCACCATAATCTGACATGTCGGTATATCTGCGGGACATGGTCTTGCCTCCCTAATGGTGTTTCATATGTCCGGAACGCGTCTGTGTCTTCATTAATTAATCTGTGTGCAGATTAGCCGAATGGATTGTCGAGGTGGACAGTCGCCATGTTGGATGAAATGAAACTTAAAATCGCCTGTATTGCCCGAAGATTTAGGTTAGGTAAATGCGAAAGGGATTCAAAAAAGTGTTGTTAACTTTTTTTGTTTTAATCTCAACTTTATAATTTTCTCTTTTAGGTATGTACCTTTACTTATTGAAATTGGTTTATTTATAAACGTTTTAATCAAAGTATAAATAAATAATACTGATCCTACACCCACATTTCCCCAGTCACGTACAAAACACACATGCTTAACCGATTCAGAATTATGTTACAGAATTCCTATCTACTAATCTGTAAGAAGTTACTCAAAATCCAGCAAAATTATACCGCCATTGAAGTCAAGCTCCAATTTATCTTAAAGTAACATACCGGTGAATAAAATTGACTTTCTAAAGAAAATGTTACGGCGCCGATAAACTGAAGTTAAGAAGTAAATAAAATACGAAACGAAACGAAGTTTTAGTAATAAATCCAAAGGATCCTAAAGAATAGGTCCCGCTTTAAGCTAATTTTATTAAAGCGATATTCATTGGAATAAAAGTACGATGAATCATCGTACTTTTTTTTTGTTTAACAGTCTCTGCCGCCAGCGAGTTTGTTTGCATACAAGCTTCAGTTCTCTATTTTACTCTAGTCTGATCCTGGTGTTGCAGAATCTACAACGCCACATACGAACTATGCGTCACACTGACGTCACGCGATATCCTGAAGCAGGGTTTCCCGACATCAATCGTCGGACAGTTCCCCACCAGACACAACACCCGATTGGTCGAAGGATCTTCCCTTTTCTATCGAGGATGAGTGAACTTTACACTCAGTTCCTCATACCAGGTGGTAGAGTTACGAACTTTCCTTAGTGCATAAATTAAGCTTGTAATGTTTTTCTATCGTCAGTGTTTTGAGCTGTACGTGTGCGTTGTCTGTCAATTTGTCACCGCTTCTAATGAAAGGTCTAATTTGGGAAATGTTGTAATTTTTAATGTGTTATTACCCATTGTATGCAAATAACTGATATACAAATCGCAACTTAAATCTGATAGCCATCAATTGGAGTCCAGTTCTTTAAAACCATTAAAATACGAATTCCTACCATTCTACCATTTTCTTTAAAACACCTTTTAAAATCCTTAATATATTCTCAAAGAAACTTAATTGTATCAAAGACTTGCTGCACTCACATAATTTTACCTTGATCTTAATTCATTTCACTTTTACTCGCTAATCCCTCTCTAGAGCTTCACCTTTATGTTCAAAGTTTTAGATATCATACAAATCTCAGAAATTATCCAAAGATTCGTAATTTCAATGTTTTACAGACTCAGCTTCTTAGTATTTAAGTCAATAATCGTTATGTTAAATAATATCAACGAGACTTCACGTCTCGTTGATGTTATTTAACTCGGATAAGTTAAAAAAGAATCAGCAAGACTGAAGCTGTTAATAGTTTGTAAAACAACACTAATACAATAAACACGGGCTTTATAAGTGCTTTTGGAGTGTGATTTTATTTGATATCGTTGTTAACTTTGTTGGATTCAATTATACATTTATGGCTGTAGGGAATTTAGAGTACTGTTTTATTTGTAATCGAATTTCTAAATATTTACAACAATAAAAACAGCATTCATTTTCTATTAATAAAATGTTTACAGTACTAGAAAATGTTATGCATCTTAAAACATGGTGATGTTTTAACTTTAGTAAAATCAGCATATAGATGTCAACGCTGACCGCTGGATGTAAGCCTCTCCCAAGCAACGCCATATTGATCGGTCCTGGTTTGCTTGCATAGTGTAGGTAACTACATAATGTTAATAGTTCACCACGGAAAACCATCATACAGACGCTCAAGCACGCTTGCACAAAATTATTGGTCATGCAGGCTTTTCATGCTTGCAGTTTTGCAGTTACGTTATGGACCCTCTTTTAGCCTTAAACGGTCAAAAACATTGCGCAATTCGTGCAATATAATTGATCGTTTATGGTCCGCCTACTCGTCAAGTACTTAATTGTTATTTTTTATGGTGTAATCATTCTATCTATCGAACCATCACCAGCACGCGTAGCATGACAACCATAGAAACGGGTTTTCTACGGGTTTTGTCGACGGAAGAATAGAGAAAATTATAGATTATGATTATTTATCTGTCATTTTGTCTATTCTTCCGTCGACAAAACTCTTTTCTATTGTGGTCATGCTACCCATGCTGGTAGATACCCACGCCGTTCGCGCAAATCTACACAAATACGAGTACCTAGTACATATAAAGACAAGAAAATATTTATATTTTTGTTTGTAATGAATATACTTAAAAACTACTAGAACGTTTTTATTTTCACCATAGAATGCTATTTTATCACTGTGTAACATAGGCTATAATTATATAGGCTATAGGCAAAAGCTAGTACGAAACAAAAATGATCAATTTAAATAATTCCGCACTTCAATTTTACATGTTTAAAACTTTCCCACAATCACAGCGCAATGTCGTGACAATCGCAGTTGTAACATGTTGTGATACGCGGTCGTACGTCGACAATTACGTACGTGACGTCATAGCGCTTTCAACTTTGCGCCGCGTACAGATACGTGACGAGCATCATGTGCAACGCTGCAAGTGTTCACACTTCTCGTTTAATTTGTTTTGGCTTTACTAAAAGGAAAGTATAAAACAGATAGTGGTGAACCATTTTTATTTATTCTATTTGCTGAAGTGGCGTCTGTTGACTTAGCACCTTTGATGACTTAATGAAATGCCTCCGATGCCAATCAACGTGGCCAGGCCACCTAGTGTACTGACTTATTAATTGTAAAATTTTAAGAAAATCGTCTACTTTTACAATGTTTGTTAATTATTTGAGAACCATCTTAGAAACATGGTTCTCAAATATTAACAACACATAAGTAATTAATTTATCTTTTGTTGCTTCATTTGTATTAATTCTTCTTTTTACCTATTGTAGTAATGTATTTTTTTTTAGGTGCATCGTCTTCACATAAAATTATGTAACTAATGTAGCTACATATAAAAAATATTGTAACACTTTTTAAAAGAGTAACGGTGGAGTTTCTTTCCCATTTTTCTCCATACCAAAAGTACATTTTGGAAGGGGCGACTAGAATCAATTAAATTTTTTGTAAACTTTGACGTTCAAAAGTGTCTTACAAGGGCCTATTTGAAATAAATGATTTGACTTTGACTTTGACTTTACTCATACAATATAATAATATTCAATTTACGTACCGTTGGCGTTCAAAAGTGCCTTACAAGGGCCTATTTGAAATAAATGATTTGACTTTGACTTTACTCATACAATATAATAATAATCAATTTAAGTACCGTAGGCACGAGAAGAAGAAGTACATATTTTTATCAAATTACGTTTACTTCGACTGCTCTCGTAGTAATCAATGATAAAGAGCTCGTTAAAAGAAGTGGGTACTACCATGATAACTCTTCTTGCTGCTATGCAGCCTGTCTGTGTTTCTATTTGAAAAGTATGTGCCAGTGTAAATTGCAGGCCCATGAGATTTTTCAGCTTTGCTTTGCTTCTCGAACGACGATAATGCACCAGGGTATCTCAGGTATTGCATTCCAAAACACCGGTATGCTGTTACAATATAATAGACATAACAGACTGTAGATCTGTGGACCATTTAATATTTTGCTAAGTACCTGGTACTTGTTGATGGGCCTACACTGTCCTCTCATACCTTTTAACACTGTAACTTGGAAACATTGTAAAAACCATTTACTTTTAAAAGAGTAACCGTGGCTTTTCTTGCCGGCTCTTCTCCATAGGAAACGCCCAATTGGAACCGTGCACCTAGCTTCTGACGTTTCATAAGTGGCCTTGTAGGTTTATGTGAAATAAAAATATTTTGAATTTGAATTGAATTTGAATCTATTGTGCCATCAGCTTGCTACATATTTTTCTTAATAAAACCTTTGCCTCCTTGATTTCCTTCTTAAACTCTGAGTGGCCAAACCTCCAGAAGGCCAATTCAAGTATAAAAACGTTCAATATGTAGTCGCCATCTCATCTCCGCGGTAAATTGCAAAATGTCGATAAATTGGTTGGTTGGCTGTTTTATTGGTTGGTTGGTTGATTATTTTTGACAGATTGAGCCTCAGATTAGAATGCAACCATTCTTAAATATACGGAAATAGCCCTTTCAGTTTCTTTAGAAAAAACTCTCTGCACTTGTAACCACTAGGTACCTATTGGATTAGTGAAAATTACTAATGCGGGGAAACTTTAACAAATAAACTAGAAGAAATCCAGTTAGTAACGATACATTACTTACTATCGTAAATATTTTACCAGCGTCACTTGAAGAGAACTAGTAATCTACAAGGGTAGACTCCTAAAACGTAAAGTAAGTAGTTCTATCAGTTACAAGACTTACAAACTTTCAGAAATAAGGTCTTGACCCTGCTCACAAAATACATCTATCTATAAAGTTCACTATATACAGCATGTTTGAAAAAAAAAGGTTGATTTTCTTGATTGTGTAGCCATAAAACCTTACATTAAGTATTATAACATGACTGCGGTGTCCATACAATATTTTGTTCAATTTCTGCGTACCTTTATTTATGATAATAATTACAGCAGCACCTTACATCTTACACCGAACTCAAACTCAAAGCATTTATTTCAAATAAACCAATTACAGGCACTTTTGAATTAGGGTCGGTCAGTCAGAATGATTAAGCTAGTTGTCCTTTCCAAAGCGTAGTAGGTACCTATGGAGAAGAACGGGCAAGAAACTCTACGGACACTCTTTTAAATCAAAATATGGTAACAAAATATTAGTTACATCATTAATGTTGAAGTTTTACACGTGAGAACGATGCAAAACGTTAAAACCGTCCGTAATAAAAATTATAAAAAGCAATTAAAAAATTAAACTAAATTAAAATAAGCCGTGGTAGCTTTAGTTTAATTTTGTTTTTTTTACTGCTCATCTTAATGAGCAGTCCTATTGATTGAACTTGACGCATGGATTCGTACCAGTCAGCTCAACCATTTTGAAGGGAACTCACACACCTTATTCGTACATACTCTTTCTTTCCAATCTGTTTTTAGAAGTGAAGACTTTTAATTGGCTGTCAGTGAAATACAACAATTTTTTATTCTATATTTTAGGCTGTAAGTCATCCATAGTTAATAAATAATTAAGTAAATAACTGCCATAGTTATCCCAGTTAAAAACCCCAACCTATATTTAAAAGTATCACCTAACTCTCTAAATCGGCAGCGTTCGAAAAATCCCAGCCGAGAGTCCGGGATATTAAACGACAATTCACACAATCGTTCATCGCAATATGAAAGGACTTGTACAGGATACAGCTGATCTAGTTTGAGCCACTCGCTTAGCTTATGAGTTATTGCAATAGCTTACCCACTTCAAAATCCAGGTCTCCCAGGACCTGGATTTTGAAGTGGGTTTTACGATGGGATGAGAAGTAATGTTGTGTTGCTACCTTTTAGTATTTGTGTTGGAAAACAAAATAAACTTATTAAACATTGCAGAGAGTACTTGTTAATAGGTATGGCTTACACAAAAGTTGCAAAGTGCGATCTTCTTCATTTCGAGACGATGGCCAAAGTTAAAATATTTTAATAAGTTAGATGAGTCGGGCCTCGTAGGTGGCCACGCTAATCGCGGCATCAGTAGCGTTCTTTAGGGTCTCAGAAGTGCGTATGGACACTTTGGACACTCAATATGGCCTGACCAAGATTATGTCTGGACTTTAAAGAGACTACGACCTCTGAGTTTGTTTCAGCCTTTCTTCTCAGAGTAGTCAGATAGGAAACGGCGATCTCATCTAGTTTTTTTTTTTTTTTTATAGCTCGTTATACTATCATATAGTATAGTCCAGTATCTTATTTAGGTACATAATAAATCATTTCATTCCATTTCACTCCAACATAGCGATTAAAATCAAATTGCATTCATGTGTTTGCTTATTCATTCTTTTGTCACAAATATTAAATACAATATAACACCAAAATCTTTATATTATGTACAAATATATGAGGGGGAAAAAAAGGGGAAGATCTCATTGGGCATCATAAATATCGTCCAGCATCGCTGTCAGTGGTAAGTGTCCAAAAGGCTGGCAGCGTTGCCACGTTGGATGGCAATGCTTATTCTTTGTGCTAAAAATAGGCCTGCCCACTGGTCACATTAAGAGCGACCAAACGCTTGCCAATGTCCCGAAATACTCGATGAGGACTCAGACGCCACGCGGCCATGGCCCTAGAGTTTTAACTCCAAATGGCTCAAACATAGCTCTCAATAGGCTTGTTATATTTGCGCCGTCTGAGATTTGGTTGCAATCTTATTTTGGACTTTATAACTTCATTCGGGATATTCATGTCTTACTATATTAGTTTCACTGTGATGATTATGCGATAATAGAACCCATCGAGAAAGCATTGGTGTTTAATTAACCAAGTCATGTATGTGTTGGCAAAGACTAAAACCACTTACTTACAGTACAGCAATTTTCTTAATGTCCCTCGGGAATCATCGCATTTCCGAATACAAACGAATGCAAATTTCTAAATCCATCAATTATTAGATTTATCGTGTATAATTATTTGAAATCAGAACAAAGTACTTTATTGTTGTTTTGTTTTGATTTCCTTGTGAACTATGTAGAGCTAACACTAAAGTATTACATGTAACGCACGTACTTCAAGTATTCACTAAAGTATTTATTTGTCTAGCTCACCTACTAAACGTACTGAAAACATACGATATTCCATACATGAGATATTTTAGTACGGTTACTATAAACTTTTCTAAAAACCTCAAGTTTAAACATAAACGGTACGTATCTTGAAACTTTTCAAGATAAGTCGAGGGTAAACACAAAATACAGTCAGAAGCATAAATACTATAGGCAGCTCGACAATGATATCTGACTTCATGATTCATACATCGTCAAGATGACGGCGAATATTATGTGGTCATTTGTGTACCGCAATATATAAAGATAGTGCCATCCACGAATACGCGCCGCACCCCGTTTCGTACTAAAGTACAGCTTACAGTACAGTTATCGCGGAGTGGAGCGCGTCTTTGGAGATGGTAACATCTATAGAATTGGCAGCACAAATATGTGACATCCAAGAAACACCAAAACCATCTGACGAGACAAGCGACGTCAAAATATAGGACGCTGCATCGGCTTAAAAAAAATGTGTCATCTACCTGTCTACTCGGTTACATTCAGAAGAATGTGATACCTTGTTGGGATCAAACATATCTGACAAATATTAATAGATGAAATCAGATATTATTGCCGAGCTGTTCATAGTAACATACTTTATGGTCGTGACTGTATCTTGCTGTGTTATATAGATATTGCTATGAATTGATATTGACCAAATAAATTAGTAAGTAGCTGTGTTCTTTTGATATTATGTTTATCCTTGGCTTGTCCGATCGTACTATAATAAATATCGACCTTTTTTGAAGTGGAATTTTCCATTTAGGTAGGTATCTATTTTCTTACTACTTGACCGTCAACCCTGCTACTTTGCTGACTGGCTTATCTTTTCTTTACGGCAATTGTTGATCTTGTATAGGTCGTGCCAGTGAAAGACAGTGTAATCAACTTTTGTACAGACCTGAAGGCCTGGATAGGGGTTTCGTATTTCTACAACGAGTTTCAAAAGGATTGACATAAGCTTTTCTGTAGCTTATGTCAATCTAATACATCTTTGAGTTTTGGAACGAAGATTTTTAACGCGGCTGTAAATTTTCAGAAATCGTCACGCTAAAAAGTGTTATTACTTGCGACTGTCTTCTAATTCAAAGAGAAATAAAGAGAAAGAGAGAGAGAATGCCGGCAGAAAAAAACAAAAGAAAAGAGTAAAGGGATTACAGTGCCGCGGGATACAATTATACACATCGGCCCGAGTACACTGCTTAGAGAGGGAGAGAGAAAGTGTGAATTTGGTCAAAATGAAAATCCAAGATGCTGCGAAAATTTTAAAATTTTTCGTCGTGGATGTCGTTTTCATATTCTTCAAGGGTGTTAAAGCCGATAGTGAGGTCATAATGTAAATCCAAAATGGCGGCTGCGAATATCTTTTCAAATTTTTCGTCATGGGTATCATTTACATAGTTTTCCAGGGTGCTAAAGTCGATAGTGAGGTTAAAATGAAAATCCAAGATAGCGGCCGCGAAAATTTTCAAATTTTTTATCGTGGTTATCATTTTCATAGATTTCCAAGGTGCTGAGGTCAAAATGTAAATCCGTGGTGGCGGCTCATAAAAAATGATTTTGTTTTAAACCATACGTGAGAAAGAACTTCGTTCCTGACGGTTCCTGACGGGCAGACGTTCCTGACGGGCAAACGTTCCTGACGGGGTCCCTCAGCCACACAGATTTTTTTTTTGTCATAGTTGCCGCTGACAAAATATGACTTTGTCTAGGACCTCTGGTCTACATCTCATCATCCACGCAGCGCCAGTTCGACCAGTTTGTGCTTCCCGCATCCAGCGGATTCCTGCGGCCTAAACAAGGTCATCGGTCCACCTTGTGGGGCCTCCCACAAGATGGACCAACGCTACGTCTTCCGGTATGCGGTCGCCAATCAAGAACCTTTCGGCCATCTGTTCTGCGAGCAATGTGCCCTGCCCATTGCCACTTAAATTCTAGATTTAGTTGAACTAGATCTATTTTCTAATAAATAGAAAGGGCCAAGGGTACCAAATAGACCCCTATTTGGTGCAGCCGTGAGGCAAATAATACCATTTTAAGTTATCTTTATTTTTTTCTGTTTTTGTGTGAATTTTGTGTGCCTGAGGCAAATAAATTTATTTTCTTTTCAACATAAATGTCAGACAACTAGTGTCTGTCGCTGGTTTTCAACTGGATCTTATCTTATGAGGACGTCTTATGGATGTAAATCAGTTTTCTAATGTTTATGTTTTCTATATTTAAATAAAAGTAGATAGATATGTGTAGCAAATAATTATAAACTCTAGATATTTGTTTAAAAATAATCATATAGCACTTTATAAGGAAAGAAATTAAACTACGACCGTCCATTGTTTCTTGTGCAATCATACATTGCACAAGAAACAATGGACGGTCGTCAATAAACATAATAATATATATAATAATCGCCAAATAGGTGATAATAATTGAAATGCTTTGAGTATTTCGGGAAGACTGAATGGAAGACATGTGTTGTGGCATATAGCTGATATTAATCCTTGTAAGGTCAGTACCGTAAACGGTAAAACTGGAGCCTTCCCCAACATTGTTGGGAAAAAAGCTACGCAGATCAGCCAGATAATCCTAGTTTTAGATAGTCCTAATTATAGAATAGCTGATATTATTTTAAAGTAACCTTCCTGCCCTTGTGCCATGTTACTTGTGGTCGGCGCAACACGTTTTCTGTTTCCACGCTCCCCTGTCAACCGTCACGCTATCAGTTACTCCCTTCTCTTTTTTATATCATTCCTCAACCAATCCTGGATGGATTCTTTTCTTTTGCCTTCCTCTCCCGCTAATATAATTTTTAAGTGATAATAGAATTTGTCTTTCTGCAACAAAGCTCCGAAATTCGCGGTGGAACGTCTGATAATACAGTGCATAAGAAGTTCGATGCCATCAGTACAAGCGAACACTTAATGCACACATATGAGAAATTCTGATGAGCCATATTTTATGTTAGGCTGATACCAGACGCTTCTCTCGAGTGAATTTTCATGTTTGAGTTCCGTACCCGAAGGGTGCCAATCGGAACCCTATTACTAAGCTTCTGCTGTCCGTCCGTCCGCCCGTCCGTTCGTCTGTTTGTCAGCGGGCTGTATCTCATGAACCGTAATAGTTAGACAAAATCCTATTACTAACCCTCCGCTGTCCATCCATCCGTCCGTCCATCTGTCTGGCGGGCTTTATCGCATGAACCGTATTAGGGTGGTGTAATTCTATTGCTGCTATAACACCAATTAAAATTTACTCTTTTTTTTAATTAACCATACTAGAAACGCGTTTCTTCGGCATTTTTGCTCGATCATAATACGGTACGGAACTTTTTTGCACTTAGCCGGTTTTTTTCTTGTTTCATTCCACGTTCACACGACATCGATAAAAATACATAGCAAAGACCGTTCATCAACTCCTTTCATTACATTTTTCGATCATTCGGTAGGCGAGTGAAAGATGCCGGAATCCAACATCGTTGGATCGGTTCACTAATGAAAGATGCGTTTCGTGTTCAGATGTTTCACTTCGAGTGTAAGATACCGAATGAACAAGAAGTGAAGCGTCTGTTGCCTGCTTTAGGGAAACGAAGATGCTGATGAGCCACATGTTATGTGAGAGAAACTTTACAGTGCACTAACACTTCTTTGTACTGTATGTTCATAACATGTTCGTGAATTTTGCTGCCTTCATACTTGCTAAGTTTGTTTGACAATTCTGCTCTTACAAGGAACTTTTGGAGAGTTTTAGTCGTTGATGTTGTATGTAGTATGCGAGTACATACTTTGTGAGTACATTTGTATAAGTTCGAAATTCGGAGAAAGTTACGCCATGAATACACATAGCCAGAGGTTTGAACCTTTTATTTTGTAACGAACATAAAAGCCTTAACAGATTATTTCAATAAAATATTTGTTTTATTTTTGTTTATTCCAAATCAACACCGATAAATTGTATAGTTCGTGATGGCAGTAATATCCATAAAACATGGATTTATAGCTTCGGTCTGAAATTTTCTTGTGAGAAAAACTAAAGAATTCTTTTTCTGCGAGAAATCATAGCCTGGATTCGATGGTTGAATAATAATTTCAATTGTATTAAGAGCTAGTTATTTATGCTCATTTTGTTGGGTTACAATAAACATCAAGTAATTTCTACAGTTTTCTTCATAACGTGCCTATCAAAATAATAAGAAAACTTTACAAAATTCATAGGAATATTTAAATGTGTAAGAAAATTCAAGAATTTCAAGCAAAAACAAGATAAAGATTACTTTTAAACCCCCGATATTATTCAAGATAATTGACACGAGCCTACCTTTCATGACTTTCAAACAGCAGACGTCACAACATCCACATACTCAAACATGACAATTAATGCTTACGGAGCCAAGTACTTACACTAACTGTTCCTAGTAAGAGTTCTTGCAACGTGAATATGAACGGCATAATGGAAAGCAGGCTGTAAAGTGCAGTACCGTACTGAAATATATTATGAGCGCTCTTAAATGCTGCTTACTGTTTTGTGAGTTCTGCCACAGATTTAAGAAAAGGAAGGAAAATTAAGTAAATAAAAAGGAATAATAATAAAAACCGGACAAGTACGTGTCAGACCTGTGCGTGGTCCGACACGTACACGTGACATCTCCCATACGGAATGTATGGGAGATCATGTTTTTCAAACTATAAATTTAAGTTGGTTTATTATTACTAGTTAGCCTGTACAACCTACTTAGCTCTGATAGTTTTCCTTTTAATTTAGTTATATATACTACTGCTGTGAATTTTCCACAGTACAATAATTTAGCTGGCAGGGGGGGGGGACACTTGACTCTAACAAAAAATTACAGCTTTCTAGTACTAACCGGCTCCGAGCTAAGCAGCGGACAGACAGATGGACAGACAGACAGACGGACATTGGTGGCAATATGAAGGCTGTTTGTTTAGTGTAATGGACTTATGGGAAACAATTTTACGAAAAAAGTTAACAGCAAGAAAGTTATGTCTGAAATATTTATGGTGGGAATTAAAGCAAGGAACGAAAAATTAACACTGAGATGACAGCTAATAGTCATTACGCGACGCCGTAAAATGGATGAAAGTGACTGATCCTACAAACAAAAAGAAACAACCGCTTCACAAAACAATAACCTATAACATGAGTGTTACCTACAGAAATATCTTCATCCAACTCTAAGCATGTTCATGAGAATTTACATAAAATTTTCATAGATCTAAGTGCCACGAGATCCCTGCATGTTGGCACGGACGATGCTTCTTAAACTAGTGTTATGCATAAGTGATGCGCCTAAGCATTTGCATGCAGCTGGAGAAATGAAAAACTTGGCTTGTTCCACCCCCATTTTCATTTCAAGCATGTGGGTCTTCTATCTTTCAAGAATGTTTAGATCTGACATTTATACTATTATTAAAGCTGAAGAGATTTTTTGTTTGTTTATTTGTACGTGGTAATCTCTGGAACTCTAAGTCGGGTTTGAAAAAATAATCTTGCATTTGACTCCCAATTCTTGAGGAATGTAGGCTATTTATTAACATCACACGACAACCATTAAGAGCCGAGCAAAAAGAGAAAAGTCAGGAAGAACGCTTAGCGAAACAGCCGTGCTATTCTGTAAACATCTCACATTGTTAACTTGGGTGAAGTGTCTTTGATGTGAGCTGTCATTGCACCTAAAGCTAGTGATTGACACTATGGACAGTCGGTCAATTCTGTAAAAATATCAACGTGAAACTTAGGTGAAGTGAGCTGTCTCTGTCACAGAATCGACCGGCTAAAGTAATAGCGCGGGCGGGCGATGCAATGCGACGGGATGGGACAGGGGAACAAGAAATTTGACGCGGGCGAAGTCGCGCAGCAGAAGCTAATATTATTATGTATTTTTAAAATATCTGCTGCAGTATTCCTGCCAGTGACATTATCATCATAATCTTCCTAATCTATTATCGTGTGGGATCACAGTGGACCCTATCAGAATACCAACGCTGCGGTATTTTTTTTTTGAGTATTGCCGCATTATGCTAAGTTTGGCCTTTTTGGCTTCGCACAGGTCGTTATTATTTTGTTAATATTTAAATGCTCCTTTTTTTGTTGTTATGTAATTTTTTTTATTACTGTTTGTATTTCCTGTGCGTATCTCAAATATATTATCTTTCTTTCTTTTTTTTTCAACTTTGAGGACTTTTTACAGTCAATCTGATGTAATTTGAGTCAGTAACTTAAATGGAGTTGCTTTACCCTTCACGTGAATGGGCAAGACTACCGCGATACCGTACCTAATATTATTGATAAATTCTATAGTCGACAGTTTTTTTTGCTTTTGGCGGCCCGATAAGAAACATGGTATCATACAATCAACAACATATAAATATATATATATGTGTAATTCGCATCTTGTACCTACATAATAAAGAGTCCGCTATTCTATTCAATTCAAAAAGTTTATGCAATACTGGTTTCCACCAGCGGCTTTGCCCGCGTGATATCCATAAAAATTATAGGCTAATTACAAGCTGTTGTCCGCAACTTAATCTGCGATCTAGGATAAAAAGTATCTTATGACCTTTTCTAAGTCCCAGGCTACCTAACTGCCAAATTTCATTATGATCTGTTCAGTTCCATTTTTGCGTGAAAGCGTAACAAACAAACAAATAAATAAACAAAAAAAATCACTTTCGCATTCATAATGTTAAGCTTCGTGCAGACCAGCGCGACGCGACACCGGTTATTGTTATACCGTGAAGTTTTCTTAGAAATTGTATTGTTCGAGTCGCGTCGCGCCATCGCGTCGCGTTGGTCTGCACCAGCCTTTAGTTGGGATGTTACTCAGTGATGATATAGCATTTGACTGTTGAAAGAATTTTTTAAATCGGTGCAGTCGTTTTTGAGTTTATTGATTACAAACAAAAATACAAATATTTTCTTTTTATAATTTTAGTTAGTTATGCAATATAAAAGCAGTCAATAAAAACTGCTTTCCATCTTCATTAAATATTCGATAATATTATTATTTTACACTAATATATTTTAATTATAGATACATACACACATTGTAGTTGAAAACGAAGCATTTGTTATCATCCTATATTTCATTTAAATACTTATAAATTACATTTTTAAATATTAGAATATAAAAAAAATATTTAAATATTTAAAAATATAAAAAAAATGGTAGCCCACCGGTATCGGTAACAGGGTCCAATCTACCGGCGGTCAGGGCTCCAGAAGAACCTCATGACAATGCGAGCCGTGTCCAGGAGTAGCGCTTTCTGAATCAAACTATCTACAAACATTCTTATTATTTTACACTAATTTATTTTATTTAAGTATATAGACACGCACATTGCCGGATAAAACTGCTTTACATTCGTCACTTCATACTTCAGGTCCAGTTAAAAACCAGCGTCAGGCACTATACTCCATTTGAAATAAGATTAGACATTAAAATAAACCCTTTTTCCGTTTAACTGATTTTGACTTAGGTACTTATTTTGATATACCGTAGGCATAAGGATGGCGTTAAAAGAAAAAAAAGTAGTGACAATATCAACTGTTTACTGCAGCTGCCATTTGTCATGCCACCAACACAATAGAAGACAAAATCGGTTTGTAAAAAAGGTTTATTGAAATATCTAATCTTATTTCAAATGGAGTATAGTTGTCTGGCATTTTTTCTGAAATGGGCCTTTTAGGCGCAGCCGCGAGGCACACTTTCCTGTTAGGTTCTTATTTTACACTTTTTATTTGCGTCAATTTTTTATTCTTTATTTTACTTGTCGTATAATTATGTTATGTTGTGTGACTTTTTGTCTGTGCTAAATAAATGTATTTTCTACCATGGTGAAAACTCTCACAGATCCGATTAAGGTATTCCATGTCCATAAAATCCCCCAAGGTTTCACATGACATTTACCAACACTCCAGTAAAGTACTCGTTCCAAGTTTAAGTACCTGTATTAGAAGTTAATTTACCGCACTAGTTCAACGGAACTGGATTCGAAACTTTTTAACTACATTTCAATCAAAATCCTTGCTTCAACTTAGGCTATTAGGTGTAACTTCTTAATCAAATTAACGCAGGAGGTTGAAAGCTATCTTGTGATTTCTTATAGATACTCCAGTCAGTATTTGCACTCAACAAACTCTATTATCACATATTATTATATACATCAACAACTCGAAAATACAGTCAGAAGCATAAATACTATAGGCAGCTCGACAATGATATCTGACTTCATGATTCATACATCGTCAAGATGACGGCGAATATTATGTGGTCATTTGTGTACCGCAATATATAAAGATAGTGCCATCCACGAATACGCGCCGCACCCCGTTTCGTACTAAAGTACAGCTTACAGTACAGTTATCGCGGAGTGGAGCGCGTCTTTGGAGATGGTAACATCTATAGAATTGGCAGCACAAATATGTGACATCCAAGAAACACCAAAACCATCTGACGAGACAAGCGACGTCAAAATATAGGACGCTGCATCGGCTTAAAAAAAATGTGTCATCTACCTGTCTACTCGGTTACATTCAGAAGAATGTGATACCTTGTTGGGATCAAACATATCTGACAAATATTAATAGATGAAATCAGATATTATTGCCGAGCTGTTCATAGTAACATACTTTATGGTCGTGACTGTATCTTGCTGTGTTATATAGATATTGCTATGAATTGATATTGACCAAATAAATTAGTAAGTAGCTGTGTTCTTTTGATATTATGTTTATCCTTGGCTTGTCCGATCGTACTATAATAAATATCGACCTTTTTTGAAGTGGAATTTTCCATTTAGGTAGGTATCTATTTTCTTACTACTTGACCGTCAACCCTGCTACTTTGCTGACTGGCTTATCTTTTCTTTACGGCAATTGTTGATCTTGTATAGGTCGTGCCAGTGAAAGACAGTGTAATCAACTTTTGTACAGACCTGAAGGCCTGGATAGGGGTTTCGTATTTCTACAACGAGTTTCAAAAGGATTGACATAAGCTTTTCTGTAGCTTATGTCAATCTAATACATCTTTGAGTTTTGGAACGAAGATTTTTAACGCGGCTGTAAATTTTCAGAAATCGTCACGCTAAAAAGTGTTATTACTTGCGACTGTCTTCTAATTCAAAGAGAAATAAAGAGAAAGAGAGAGAGAATGCCGGCAGAAAAAAACAAAAGAAAAGAGTAAAGGGATTACAGTGCCGCGGGATACAATTATACACATCGGCCCGAGTACACTGCTTAGAGAGGGAGAGAGAAAGTGTGAATTTGGTCAAAATGAAAATCCAAGATGCTGCGAAAATTTTAAAATTTTTCGTCGTGGATGTCGTTTTCATATTCTTCAAGGGTGTTAAAGCCGATAGTGAGGTCATAATGTAAATCCAAAATGGCGGCTGCGAATATCTTTTCAAATTTTTCGTCATGGGTATCATTTACATAGTTTTCCAGGGTGCTAAAGTCGATAGTGAGGTTAAAATGAAAATCCAAGATAGCGGCCGCGAAAATTTTCAAATTTTTTATCGTGGTTATCATTTTCATAGATTTCCAAGGTGCTGAGGTCAAAATGTAAATCCGTGGTGGCGGCTCATAAAAAATGATTTTGTTTTAAACCATACGTGAGAAAGAACTTCGTTCCTGACGGTTCCTGACGGGCAGACGTTCCTGACGGGCAAACGTTCCTGACGGGGTCCCTCAGCCACACAGATTTTTTTTTTGTCATAGTTGCCGCTGACAAAATATGACTTTGTCTAGGACCTCTGGTCTACATCTCATCATCCACGCAGCGCCAGTTCGACCAGTTTGTGCTTCCCGCATCCAGCGGATTCCTGCGGCCTAAACAAGGTCATCGGTCCACCTTGTGGGGCCTCCCACAAGATGGACCAACGCTACGTCTTCCGGTATGCGGTCGCCAATCAAGAACCTTTCGGCCATCTGTTCTGCGAGCAATGTGCCCTGCCCATTGCCACTTAAATTCTAGATTTAGTTGAACTAGATCTATTTTCTAATAAATAGAAAGGGCCAAGGGTACCAAATAGACCCCTATTTGGTGCAGCCGTGAGGCAAATAATACCATTTTAAGTTATCTTTATTTTTTTCTGTTTTTGTGTGAATTTTGTGTGCCTGAGGCAAATAAATTTATTTTCTTTTCAACATAAATGTCAGACAACTAGTGTCTGTCGCTGGTTTTCAACTGGATCTTATCTTATGAGGACGTCTTATGGATGTAAATCAGTTTTCTAATGTTTATGTTTTCTATATTTAAATAAAAGTAGATAGATATGTGTAGCAAATAATTATAAACTCTAGATATTTGTTTAAAAATAATCATATAGCACTTTATAAGGAAAGAAATTAAACTACGACCGTCCATTGTTTCTTGTGCAATCATACATTGCACAAGAAACAATGGACGGTCGTCAATAAACATAATAATATATATAATAATCGCCAAATAGGTGATAATAATTGAAATGCTTTGAGTATTTCGGGAAGACTGAATGGAAGACATGTGTTGTGGCATATAGCTGATATTAATCCTTGTAAGGTCAGTACCGTAAACGGTAAAACTGGAGCCTTCCCCAACATTGTTGGGAAAAAAGCTACGCAGATCAGCCAGATAATCCTAGTTTTAGATAGTCCTAATTATAGAATAGCTGATATTATTTTAAAGTAACCTTCCTGCCCTTGTGCCATGTTACTTGTGGTCGGCGCAACACGTTTTCTGTTTCCACGCTCCCCTGTCAACCGTCACGCTATCAGTTACTCCCTTCTCTTTTTTATATCATTCCTCAACCAATCCTGGATGGATTCTTTTCTTTTGCCTTCCTCTCCCGCTAATATAATTTTTAAGTGATAATAGAATTTGTCTTTCTGCAACAAAGCTCCGAAATTCGCGGTGGAACGTCTGATAATACAGTGCATAAGAAGTTCGATGCCATCAGTACAAGCGAACACTTAATGCACACATATGAGAAATTCTGATGAGCCATATTTTATGTTAGGCTGATACCAGACGCTTCTCTCGAGTGAATTTTCATGTTTGAGTTCCGTACCCGAAGGGTGCCAATCGGAACCCTATTACTAAGCTTCTGCTGTCCGTCCGTCCGCCCGTCCGTTCGTCTGTTTGTCAGCGGGCTGTATCTCATGAACCGTAATAGTTAGACAAAATCCTATTACTAACCCTCCGCTGTCCATCCATCCGTCCGTCCATCTGTCTGGCGGGCTTTATCGCATGAACCGTATTAGGGTGGTGTAATTCTATTGCTGCTATAACACCAATTAAAATTTACTCTTTTTTTTAATTAACCATACTAGAAACGCGTTTCTTCGGCATTTTTGCTCGATCATAATACGGTACGGAACTTTTTTGCACTTAGCCGGTTTTTTTCTTGTTTCATTCCACGTTCACACGACATCGATAAAAATACATAGCAAAGACCGTTCATCAACTCCTTTCATTACATTTTTCGATCATTCGGTAGGCGAGTGAAAGATGCCGGAATCCAACATCGTTGGATCGGTTCACTAATGAAAGATGCGTTTCGTGTTCAGATGTTTCACTTCGAGTGTAAGATACCGAATGAACAAGAAGTGAAGCGTCTGTTGCCTGCTTTAGGGAAACGAAGATGCTGATGAGCCACATGTTATGTGAGAGAAACTTTACAGTGCACTAACACTTCTTTGTACTGTATGTTCATAACATGTTCGTGAATTTTGCTGCCTTCATACTTGCTAAGTTTGTTTGACAATTCTGCTCTTACAAGGAACTTTTGGAGAGTTTTAGTCGTTGATGTTGTATGTAGTATGCGAGTACATACTTTGTGAGTACATTTGTATAAGTTCGAAATTCGGAGAAAGTTACGCCATGAATACACATAGCCAGAGGTTTGAACCTTTTATTTTGTAACGAACATAAAAGCCTTAACAGATTATTTCAATAAAATATTTGTTTTATTTTTGTTTATTCCAAATCAACACCGATAAATTGTATAGTTCGTGATGGCAGTAATATCCATAAAACATGGATTTATAGCTTCGGTCTGAAATTTTCTTGTGAGAAAAACTAAAGAATTCTTTTTCTGCGAGAAATCATAGCCTGGATTCGATGGTTGAATAATAATTTCAATTGTATTAAGAGCTAGTTATTTATGCTCATTTTGTTGGGTTACAATAAACATCAAGTAATTTCTACAGTTTTCTTCATAACGTGCCTATCAAAATAATAAGAAAACTTTACAAAATTCATAGGAATATTTAAATGTGTAAGAAAATTCAAGAATTTCAAGCAAAAACAAGATAAAGATTACTTTTAAACCCCCGATATTATTCAAGATAATTGACACGAGCCTACCTTTCATGACTTTCAAACAGCAGACGTCACAACATCCACATACTCAAACATGACAATTAATGCTTACGGAGCCAAGTACTTACACTAACTGTTCCTAGTAAGAGTTCTTGCAACGTGAATATGAACGGCATAATGGAAAGCAGGCTGTAAAGTGCAGTACCGTACTGAAATATATTATGAGCGCTCTTAAATGCTGCTTACTGTTTTGTGAGTTCTGCCACAGATTTAAGAAAAGGAAGGAAAATTAAGTAAATAAAAAGGAATAATAATAAAAACCGGACAAGTACGTGTCAGACCTGTGCGTGGTCCGACACGTACACGTGACATCTCCCATACGGAATGTATGGGAGATCATGTTTTTCAAACTATAAATTTAAGTTGGTTTATTATTACTAGTTAGCCTGTACAACCTACTTAGCTCTGATAGTTTTCCTTTTAATTTAGTTATATATACTACTGCTGTGAATTTTCCACAGTACAATAATTTAGCTGGCAGGGGGGGGGGACACTTGACTCTAACAAAAAATTACAGCTTTCTAGTACTAACCGGCTCCGAGCTAAGCAGCGGACAGACAGATGGACAGACAGACAGACGGACATTGGTGGCAATATGAAGGCTGTTTGTTTAGTGTAATGGACTTATGGGAAACAATTTTACGAAAAAAGTTAACAGCAAGAAAGTTATGTCTGAAATATTTATGGTGGGAATTAAAGCAAGGAACGAAAAATTAACACTGAGATGACAGCTAATAGTCATTACGCGACGCCGTAAAATGGATGAAAGTGACTGATCCTACAAACAAAAAGAAACAACCGCTTCACAAAACAATAACCTATAACATGAGTGTTACCTACAGAAATATCTTCATCCAACTCTAAGCATGTTCATGAGAATTTACATAAAATTTTCATAGATCTAAGTGCCACGAGATCCCTGCATGTTGGCACGGACGATGCTTCTTAAACTAGTGTTATGCATAAGTGATGCGCCTAAGCATTTGCATGCAGCTGGAGAAATGAAAAACTTGGCTTGTTCCACCCCCATTTTCATTTCAAGCATGTGGGTCTTCTATCTTTCAAGAATGTTTAGATCTGACATTTATACTATTATTAAAGCTGAAGAGATTTTTTGTTTGTTTATTTGTACGTGGTAATCTCTGGAACTCTAAGTCGGGTTTGAAAAAATAATCTTGCATTTGACTCCCAATTCTTGAGGAATGTAGGCTATTTATTAACATCACACGACAACCATTAAGAGCCGAGCAAAAAGAGAAAAGTCAGGAAGAACGCTTAGCGAAACAGCCGTGCTATTCTGTAAACATCTCACATTGTTAACTTGGGTGAAGTGTCTTTGATGTGAGCTGTCATTGCACCTAAAGCTAGTGATTGACACTATGGACAGTCGGTCAATTCTGTAAAAATATCAACGTGAAACTTAGGTGAAGTGAGCTGTCTCTGTCACAGAATCGACCGGCTAAAGTAATAGCGCGGGCGGGCGATGCAATGCGACGGGATGGGACAGGGGAACAAGAAATTTGACGCGGGCGAAGTCGCGCAGCAGAAGCTAATATTATTATGTATTTTTAAAATATCTGCTGCAGTATTCCTGCCAGTGACATTATCATCATAATCTTCCTAATCTATTATCGTGTGGGATCACAGTGGACCCTATCAGAATACCAACGCTGCGGTATTTTTTTTTTGAGTATTGCCGCATTATGCTAAGTTTGGCCTTTTTGGCTTCGCACAGGTCGTTATTATTTTGTTAATATTTAAATGCTCCTTTTTTTGTTGTTATGTAATTTTTTTTATTACTGTTTGTATTTCCTGTGCGTATCTCAAATATATTATCTTTCTTTCTTTTTTTTTCAACTTTGAGGACTTTTTACAGTCAATCTGATGTAATTTGAGTCAGTAACTTAAATGGAGTTGCTTTACCCTTCACGTGAATGGGCAAGACTACCGCGATACCGTACCTAATATTATTGATAAATTCTATAGTCGACAGTTTTTTTTGCTTTTGGCGGCCCGATAAGAAACATGGTATCATACAATCAACAACATATAAATATATATATATGTGTAATTCGCATCTTGTACCTACATAATAAAGAGTCCGCTATTCTATTCAATTCAAAAAGTTTATGCAATACTGGTTTCCACCAGCGGCTTTGCCCGCGTGATATCCATAAAAATTATAGGCTAATTACAAGCTGTTGTCCGCAACTTAATCTGCGATCTAGGATAAAAAGTATCTTATGACCTTTTCTAAGTCCCAGGCTACCTAACTGCCAAATTTCATTATGATCTGTTCAGTTCCATTTTTGCGTGAAAGCGTAACAAACAAACAAATAAATAAACAAAAAAAATCACTTTCGCATTCATAATGTTAAGCTTCGTGCAGACCAGCGCGACGCGACACCGGTTATTGTTATACCGTGAAGTTTTCTTAGAAATTGTATTGTTCGAGTCGCGTCGCGCCATCGCGTCGCGTTGGTCTGCACCAGCCTTTAGTTGGGATGTTACTCAGTGATGATATAGCATTTGACTGTTGAAAGAATTTTTTAAATCGGTGCAGTCGTTTTTGAGTTTATTGATTACAAACAAAAATACAAATATTTTCTTTTTATAATTTTAGTTAGTTATGCAATATAAAAGCAGTCAATAAAAACTGCTTTCCATCTTCATTAAATATTCGATAATATTATTATTTTACACTAATATATTTTAATTATAGATACATACACACATTGTAGTTGAAAACGAAGCATTTGTTATCATCCTATATTTCATTTAAATACTTATAAATTACATTTTTAAATATTAGAATATAAAAAAAATATTTAAATATTTAAAAATATAAAAAAAATGGTAGCCCACCGGTATCGGTAACAGGGTCCAATCTACCGGCGGTCAGGGCTCCAGAAGAACCTCATGACAATGCGAGCCGTGTCCAGGAGTAGCGCTTTCTGAATCAAACTATCTACAAACATTCTTATTATTTTACACTAATTTATTTTATTTAAGTATATAGACACGCACATTGCCGGATAAAACTGCTTTACATTCGTCACTTCATACTTCAGGTCCAGTTAAAAACCAGCGTCAGGCACTATACTCCATTTGAAATAAGATTAGACATTAAAATAAACCCTTTTTCCGTTTAACTGATTTTGACTTAGGTACTTATTTTGATATACCGTAGGCATAAGGATGGCGTTAAAAGAAAAAAAAGTAGTGACAATATCAACTGTTTACTGCAGCTGCCATTTGTCATGCCACCAACACAATAGAAGACAAAATCGGTTTGTAAAAAAGGTTTATTGAAATATCTAATCTTATTTCAAATGGAGTATAGTTGTCTGGCATTTTTTCTGAAATGGGCCTTTTAGGCGCAGCCGCGAGGCACACTTTCCTGTTAGGTTCTTATTTTACACTTTTTATTTGCGTCAATTTTTTATTCTTTATTTTACTTGTCGTATAATTATGTTATGTTGTGTGACTTTTTGTCTGTGCTAAATAAATGTATTTTCTACCATGGTGAAAACTCTCACAGATCCGATTAAGGTATTCCATGTCCATAAAATCCCCCAAGGTTTCACATGACATTTACCAACACTCCAGTAAAGTACTCGTTCCAAGTTTAAGTACCTGTATTAGAAGTTAATTTACCGCACTAGTTCAACGGAACTGGATTCGAAACTTTTTAACTACATTTCAATCAAAATCCTTGCTTCAACTTAGGCTATTAGGTGTAACTTCTTAATCAAATTAACGCAGGAGGTTGAAAGCTATCTTGTGATTTCTTATAGATACTCCAGTCAGTATTTGCACTCAACAAATAAAATGGACATATTCAAACGAGACGCTTGCTACCCCAAAGGACTGGGCTTTTTTTTTTTTTTTTGAGGGTGGGAAATGATCAAATAACTTCTCCCGCTCTGGGCGGAGCGGGAGGGCGTGTCAGACTTTTACTGACTAAAACCCACCCGTGTTCCTTCCGTTGCCTGTGTGCCGAGGTCGCGATATCCCTTTCAAACAACCCCAAAGGGCTGGGCTGAGGTTTATAAAACCTAAACCTACCTCTCTGTATAAAAATAACTGTTATCATATATGTAGACTTATCTATAACAAAATACCAAAGAACTTTAAAGAGCTACCTAATAATTATTATTTATAAAGTTAAAATTATGGCTACTGTTTTACTATTTTAAATTAATGTAACGATAATATTAATAATGAATGTCTTGTAATGTATTAAAATGAAGTAATAATAGAAACATTTAAAGCATGCCATGACACAAATATATATATTTTGGATGTCAAATGTCTGAGTTTGTATTAGGAACTTATCACTGACTATAAGACCAACACTGTACCAATACTTATGGCAAATAAATGATTATGATTAAATTTCACTAGTTATGGTATAGGTTCCAGGAAATAGGGTAAAAAATAATCACGAAATCCATACTCCAGGCAGGTACTGAGAATTTAACTATGACGCTTTTTTTTAACACTGCCCCATAATACCCTGAAACGCCCACTAGAAGTACTTGAGACCAAAATCAGAAAGGCAAATCCGGCTCTATCAGATTCTAGTCGTAAAAAGTACGACTGACTTCATTTAATTGTATGGTTTTGGTCGAATAACGCAGTAATCCGGAGTTACCGACTATCTTGCACAGTAAGCAAGCTGTAGTGGCAGTGGGCTGGCCATGTTTATCGAAGGACAGCAGACGGAAAAGGGAAGCAGATGAGTCCGGAGTGGAGACCGCGTATCGGCAAGCGTTGTGTGGGACGCCCCCAGCTAGATGGACTACCTTAAAAAGGAGGCTGGAACAGAATATATGCAGAAGGTGGAGGACAGAGTGTTGTGGCGCAGCCTGGGAGAGGCCTATGTCCAGCAGTTGACTGCGATAGGCTGCGTTGAATGAATGTTGTACGGCACATGAACAAATACGGGTCCCGTCATAAAACAGCCAATGATTTTACACTAGATATCAAATTTAATCTACGAAAATTAAATACTCAGTATTTCAACCAACAATCAATTCGTAACAGAAATACTATACTAAAAGCAAATGGAACAAATATACCCATTTACAATCCTCCCATGTATAAGTCTGTTTCATATATTTTATCAGTATGTAAAAAATAAAACATACGATTTTTATAAAATACTTGGAAAAATAAAATATTGAAACGTTTATTTTGTTATTTTTTAAAGTGGGTAAAGTTTGCAGTATCGAGCAATTTTGATGATGGTTTTCAATGTAGGTTTTTATTTTAAAATAAATGCATTTTATTTATAAACGGAGGCTGTTATGTAATAACATAAGTTCTGGGAAATTAATTGTTTAAGCCAGCTTAAATTGTCCATATATTCAAAAACTTATTAGGTATAATTATTATAACATGTAAATTGGCATAGATAGAATATAGATAGAATTTGATAAACAATTAATTTCTTCAACACATTGAAGTACATTACAAAAACATACATACACACACCCATATACACACACACACATTCACATACACACACATACATTGAAGTTACAAAAAGGTGTTGCATAAAAATCTGAATTACATCACAAAAACTTCATCCGCTGTCTGTACTAGTAGATTCCTACCAGTTTAATGATTTCAAGGCATGACGAGCAAAGCCTGGCTGAAGCTCAAATCATAATTATGGCTACTATTTTACTATTTTAAATTAATGTAACGATAATATTAATAATGAATGTATTGTAATGTAATGTACAAAAACTTCATCCGCTGTCTGAAATAGTAGGTTCCTACCAGTTTAATGATTTCAAGGCATGACGAGTAAAGCCTGGCTGAAGCTCGAGTCCAAAAATATTATATTAAGGCATCCGAGCTACGTATTACCGGCGTAATGGTCCAGAACGCTCATATCCCCTTACGGGACACCAAAGAATCCGACTTTGCGTCCAAATACATCCTATCTTATAAATTCTTATTCGAGAAAATGGAGGAGAGAAATCTATTGTATTTCTCTTGTTGTATGTAAGGTTCAGGGTTATTCTCGCAATATCTTTCTTTCTTTTCTTTTCTAATCTACGGCTGAATTAGCAGCAGCTTTCGACGTTAGCGTCAAAACAATATTGGTCCATTTGCGTCAAATTGGCAAGGTAAAAAAGCTTGACAAATGGGTGCCCCACGAACTCAATCATCGCCAGCGCAAAGTACGCGTCGAGACGTGCCTTGCACTGCTCAACAGACACACAAATGAAGGAATTTTGAACCGCATTGCTACCTGTCATGAAAAATGGATTCTGTTTGATAACCGCAAGCGCTCAGCAAGTTGGTTGGATCCTGGTTCAGCACCTAAATAATGCCCTAAACGAAAACTTACCCCTAGAAAAGTGATGGTCACTGATTGGTGGTTTAGCACCGGTGTGATTCATCACAGCTTCTTAACAAACGGGGTGAGCATTACTGCAGATGTGTACTGTGAAGTACTGAACACAATGATGGAGAAGCTGGCACATCTCCAACCAGCAATGGTCAATCGCTCGTCTCCGCTGCTACTAAACGACAACGCGCGACCTGATATTGCACAGCAGACGGTCTCCAAGTTGCAAGAACTGGGGTTGGAAGCTCTCTGTCATCCGCCCTACTCACCAGACCTTGCGCCTACAGACTACTACTTTTTTTTTAGAATTTGGATAACTTCTTGGCGGGAAAAAAATTCAATACCCGAGAGGCAGTACAAAATGCCTTTGAAGAATTTGTTGCCTCCCGTCCAGCTGATTTCTTTAAGAAGGGCATCAATAAACTGCCACTGCGTTGGCAAAGATGCATTGATTGCATGGGTGATTACTTCGATTAATACAAATAAAAAATACTTACATGAAAAAAATTCGTTTAAATTTTTTCATACAAAACGGCAATTTCATGGGTTACAAAGACCTATTATTAGCCTGTTTATTCGGAAAAATGTCAACGTGAAATCTTAAGAGCGTGCATTCTGAAACTGGGCAACGTCGCAAATATATGTTAAATATTTTGCTGTTTTGATTAATTTGGCAATATTACTGTATGGAAATATGAAATATGGCTAACTAGGGACCTAAAATATTGATTATGAATTGCAATTGCAAAATGTGTAAAAAAGATTTGGAAAGTTTCCAAAACTTTTTTTACGTCTAAAACTAATATTTGGTGTTACGATATTCATTATTGCGTCTCATAATCAATATTTTACTTCACTAGTTAGCGATATCTCATATTTACATACAGTAATATTGCCAAATTAATCAAAACAGCGAAATATTTAACAGCTATTTGCGACGTTGCCCACTTTCAGAAAGCGCGCTCGAATGTGGCGTGAGCTTGTAGTGAGCTGTCATTCCATCTGATGCTAGGGATTGACACATTTTTACGGTGAGATTTATACTGTTTAGATCGGCAGTTTGCATAGATACAGAGTCACATACCGCCACCACCACCACCCATCACCCCGAACACCTCATTATCATAATTATTGTAGTCCAGAATCACCAACTGCTGTGTATAAACCTGGCCAGGCCTGGGTATTTGCTTTGCTATTTTTCACGTTTTTGTATCTCTCATTCAGGAAGTTAACATCTACCACAATGATACTAATTTATTAAGTCCACTTCGTAGTACAGAAAAAATACGAAAATACTCCAAAAGAAGGCCACTGAAATGAAGCGGCTAAATAAATTGTAAAATGCCTGAAAGCGCTGTAAGCAATTAGTAAGAGTTTGTGATATTCACATAAAGCGTCTGGATGGGACTTGATGCTTTTTGGGATTAAAATATACAGGTACTTGTGAAGGCGTGGTTTTAAATGGTAGAAATTGATGGTGAGCGAAACTTTTTTTTTTCTATTGTGAATGTTTAGCAGGCTCTATTGTCTATATTTATAGAGCTATGCTTGGAGTGTACCTACGTGATCGAACCAAAAATGAAGAGATCCGTAGGAGAACCAAGATAACCGACATAGCCCGAAGAATTGCCAAACTTAAGTGGCAGTGGGCTGGGCACATTGCTCGTAGAACAGATGGCCGATGGGGCCGAAAGGTTCTGGAGTAGCGACCGCGTACCGGAAGACGTAGCGTTGGAAGGCCCCCCATGAGGTGGGCCGATGACCTGGTGAAGGCCGCAGGAATCCGCTGGATGCGAGAAGCACCGAACCGGAAGTGGGGGGAGGTCTAATCATAATTTCACCGAAATATTATATGAAGATAGTATAAAATAAATTAAAATATTCTTTCTCTCGTATAAAATAAAGTCTGTGTGTCCGCTTATAGTTCTTTTAAACTACACAATGGATTTTGACTTGGTTTATACAATCATTTGAAGAATTTATTGCTGAAGGTTTATATTTACCCGACTGCCTGAGGAGGGGTTTTTTTTTTTTTTTAGTGTGGTATTTTATCAAATAACTTCTCACGCTCTGGGCGGAGCGGGAGGGCGTTTCAGACTCTTACTGACTAAACCCACCCGTGTTCCTTCAGTTTCCTGTAAATGTACAGGCAACTGAAGGGACACGGGTGGGTTTCCCGCGTTTCGGACTTTCCCGCGGAGAAGGAGGGTATGTATAATAATTAACTTAGGTATAGCACAAAGATCTCGATGTTTTGACATGTAATGACATGTCAAAACATCGAGATCTTTGTGCTATACCTACGCACCCGTACGCAAAATACGCGCTTTGACGTGGAGTTGCGGATACCAGCCCGTATTACCTATGTCATTGCACCCGTGCGAAGCAGGGGTGGGTTGCTATGGTATTACTAAATACTATGTATATAGTATTTAGTAATACAATAGCGACCCGCCGATCATGAGGGCTGAGAGAAAGATGTAATTTGTTTCGATAAACCAAATCTTTTGCAACGAGTTCATTCTCCAGCAATAATGTCACCATCTGCAAAATCTAAACAATATTTCAACTTTTCACCTAACATATGCATTTGGCATACGACTAAGCCGAAGCATACATGCACGCATTTGGTTTTGACAGCGCCAAAATTCGTTCAAAGGAAGGATTTGCCGTGGCTCGCGCCGTACCACATACAGTGGTGGGAAAGCCTTTGTAAAAGAGTTCGTAATGGGAATCAATACCCACTATACCAATTGCATTGTTGTATTCCAGTTAAAAGAGTATGGAGTATGGGCCGGCGTTATTACAGACTTTGGAGGTTTTAAAAAAAAATTGATTTGACGAACGAAATGCAGTGGATTGCGTTTTTTTTTCTTTGGTAGTTGATAGTAGGTATGATCCTAATCCCACATATTTGTCAAATGAAGCAAATGTCAGTTCTGACACATTAAAGCCACTTTTTCAATTATTTGAACTACATGTTGCAATTAATAAATATCAACAAGGGTTTCCGAAGTGCATAGCAAGATGGTGAATCGATCTATATATTATAAAAATTAACACGAAAAATGTTTATAACCAGATAAAGTTTTATCTAAGATAAATAAATCATAATTCCTGAAAACCCAACCTTGTTCTTAGAATACCAATTCGTTGAGTTTTCAACACCAACTTACTGACTTCGACACCTCAATTTCTATGTCTGTCGTGGCTAGATCTTAGAATTGATCATTTCATGAAATGAACATCGACAGCTGGTCACATTTTAATGTGGTCTGGCGAGATCATTGAATACTGGACGTTTGACGATATAAACAGTTAATCGCACGACTACTTCATGACGTGGCCAAACATTAGTGGTCATATCGTAAAATAGTTAGATTATCCACCAGTAGAGGCGTTGATGTCGCTTTGTTTTTATTGTGCATCATGGCGGCGGAATACAACAAATTAAACAAAGTAGGGCCACGCTAAAAAAGTTGATGGACTTTTATTGTTTCCTATTTCGAATGGTATGATATGATGGAAAGCGTTCAACTTGGAAGTAGCTCTCGCCGGTCGCTGCCGCGGGGTGAAATGCAACATAGCACTTAAAAATTAAAAATTCAGGCCGCTTATGTGGCACCACGACCAAATAGGTTAGGTTAGCTTAGGTTAGAACTGTAACCAACCGAGCCGAGCGAGTGTGGCTAGCGGTGCCGCGGCAGCGGCCAGCGAGCGCTACTTACAATGGTGGAAGGCTTGGCTATTTTTACTACACCTTAAACCATGGATACCCTACATTAATGATATGGCCAAACGTCGACTGACATACGATTAAACGTTAACGTTTAAACGTTAAGTTCAATTTTAGCTGGCCATTTCATGAAATGGTCAATTCTAAGATCTGGCCACGACATGTCTATTCCTGCAAGATTCTTGCTCTGCGTCTTGCTTTCCAACGCCACGTAATTAGCCAGGGTTAATTTTACGCATTATTTACCTACCTCAGTTACTCGGGGATCAATTATGATTAACCCAATTTCTATGCAATTTACACACTGCAGGCTGTTTTACTTCATTCTCGTGAAGTGAGATTTTTGGGATTTGTAATATAATAGTCTCAAGAGAATTCGAAAAAGTTATAATTACTATTACTTTTATTACAAAACAAAATAACAACTTGAAACAATACAGGGTCACTGTAACTGTATTCAAATGACACAAGTCAAAGTTACAAAACAATTGAATTGTGAAGTCGTGTATAATAATAATTAAAAAAAATCGTATTATGTTATGTAAGAGCCAATTGAAAGTCAATAAATACCTTGTGGGTACATTTAATTTTGGCATCACAATTCATCGTCATCAACTGCATAGTCTTTTTCCGACTCTATTGGGGTTAGCTTCCAGTCTAATTAGATGCAGCTGAATACCAGTATTTTACACTGAGCGACTGCCTATCTGATATCCATATCCCAGTTAATACGATATCTCTTGGTGAGAGTAGCTGTCAGATTTTTGGGCTTCTGACTACTCGAAACGACTGTCAGATCTACGAATGGTCGGGACCAACGGCTTCACGTGCTTTCCGAGGCGCGGAGGGGTCTCGATATGTACTGGATAATCACCCATCTACGGACCGACCTCGGCAACCGTAGCTCAACTGTAGCTTTCCTTCGGTCGACCCGTGCGGCTGTTATTACTTAGCCCAGTTCATCAGTTCGATATTATACGTATTTTTTGTTAAGACCGATCTTTTTAGGGTTCCGTAGTAAACAAGGAACCCATATAGTTTCGCCATGTCCGTCTGTCTGTCTGTCCGCGACTTAACTCAGAGACGGTTAGCACTAGAAAGCTGTAATTTATAAATTGGCATATGTATACATATGATAATTTGAATGAAATACTCGTACAATACAGACTAAATATTACTTCAAGACACAGCCTATGAATTTCCGATCCCAGATTGAAAGAAAGAAAAATATTTTATTTGGGACACGCACAGGAAATAAAAACAGTAATAAAAACTAAAATGGAGCATTTCAAACTAACCATTTTTTTCGAATAAACGAAAAGAAAAAAAAAAAAAAAAACGCCTTATGCGAGGTCAAAAAGGCTCCTATCTCAGGTTATGCTGCGATATTTAAAAAACAAATACCGCAGCGCTGGTAGAAGAACCAACTTTACTTTGCAGTTGATATATTATATAGCTAGAAATTATTTTTAACATTTTTTTCTTTACTTGAACTATAAGACCTTGCTTGTCGCCAAACTTCGTGCTGCTAGGTCAACGAAAAGTACTCTAAACAACATGTAAAAAAAAACCCTGTTGGATCCGTGAGGGTGTTGATAGGTATCGTACTGAGAGTCTATAGTATATAATGTAGTAATTTTCAGGAACAAAGAAAAAAAAAATTGCCACATATTTTTTTTTATGGGGAGTTGTACCTGCACGCGTAGCATGATCACCTTAGAAACGGGTTTTGTCGACGGAAGAATAGACAGAGTGACAGTTAAACAATCACAATCTGTCATTTTGTCTATTCTCCCGTCGACAAAACTCGTTTCTACGGCGGTCATCATTTCTACGCGTGCAGGTTATACATGGGTTGCGGGCGGCCGTCGTTAAGCGGGTGTCTACAAGTCATAACTTATGAGCCCTGTTGAAAATGTTCAATTTTTTTATAGATTTGGGGTATTTTTGGTAAAAAAGGTGAATGTTAAATAGCTTTATTATTATCGGTAATAAATTATATAAAACCAAAATATGCGGTATGAATTTGCCGTATTTTTAGATTGCGTTGATTTTCTTTACACCTTCAAGGGACCATAGATCTAAGTTTTTCATATCTATATCTACTTTACTACTATTACTATTTCTAATTTAACTTCCACACTCTTCACACAACATAAACTTCAACATCCACGCGTTCCTGAGAAAAAGGGTATTGACAGATATCGCCTCATAATAAAGGTCCCAATTTTTCAGTTTTAGGTACGGAACCTTAAAAATCATTATGAATTCATTATCTGCCTGTCTGTCTGTTACCTCATCAAGCCTTAACGGCTGAACTGATTTAGAGGAAAGGCAAATGGATAGGCCATGACCTGGGTTAAGACATAGGCTACTTTGAATCCTGGTAGAAAGTACATGTGGGATCATTTTCTACCGGGCAATGCCGCGGGAAATATCTAGTATACTTAATAAGCTATTCTAACTAATATTATAAATGCGAAAGTGAGTTTGTTTGTTTGTTACGCTTTCACGCTAAACGACTGAACGGATTTGAATGAAATTTGGCACATAGGAACCGAGGTCACGCTCTGACCTGTTAGGACCTATTATCCCGATTTTTCCACGGGATCGAAACTTACGCGGTTGAAACCGTGGGGCGCTGCTAGTATTTTATAAACCGTATCTATTTCGTTCCACTATTTCATTTGAAAATATTAATGAATTCTTATCACAGTCCATGAATCCATTTGACCAGATACAGGTCTAATTGCGTTCCTTTGGTTGAACGAATCCAAAATACGTAAAGAATTTATATTGTTTAGTACAGGTCAATCAAATGTCGTTTTCATTAACCCTTGGATTTCACAGTCGACCATGTTTTAATAATTATTATAAATAGAAATCATTCGAGATATCAATTAAAATGTTTGTTACTATGTATTTTTGAGTAAGAAAGTCATCATGATTTGACCAAGACTATGTCTGGACTTTAAAAGAGACGTGACCTCTAAGTTTGTTTCAGTTTTTCTCCTCAGAGTAATCGGTGAGGAAACACCAACCTCATCTAATTTTTTAATATTATTATTTCTTTTTGACGTGTAAAAGTTTTTTTTTTTATTTACTTTAATAAAATATATAAATATAATATAAAATATAATCTCCCCTTCAAGAGGTAAATGAGACTCACTTATTGGTACATTACAACTGTTGCGGGCTGCAACAGGGGCTTATATAGACGATCGTGAAAATGTGGGCCGAGGCGAAACCGAGGCACACATACGTGAGTTCATCAATTTCTGGTTGCAACTAAGGTTTGTATAGTAATTTTCTCAAATTATGCGCAGAAATTCAAACTAAGTAAATTAATTATAAATTCCAGAATCAATGACGAACAACGATAATTTTTCACGCGCTAATAATTATTTTCATTTTTTCTTCTTTACTATAAAAAGCTATATTTGCAAGCCAAATCCAAATTTAAATAAGATATTTGATATGTTACCTCCTTAGATGGCAACTACTACTACTACTACCTCCTTAGTTGCAATGTGTCGAAAGTAAAAACTTCGTTCCATTGTTAAATTACACGACAGATAATTATGAGTTCTGATAGTCATTTATTAGGCCCCTAAACACGACAGATGTGGATAAAAATTTCATAGTACATTGCCGGCCGCCTACTCGCATATACTTCAGCATTGTCGATTTAACTAGAAGAAGGTTGTCAAAATAATGCTCGATTTTCCAAGCATGTTTGACAAAAGACAAATTTCTATTATACATTAAAAGAATTCACTCATTTTATAGAATAGAATGTCCAAAGTAAAATCCAAATAGCAAGAATTTTAAAGTAAAAACGAAAGCAATTTGCAATTCTAGACAATTTTAAGCTTCAAGGTAGCATTTAAAATATTAATTAACATTTACGTAATCACGAATTCTAAATCCAATGAATAATGCCACATTTTTCTTCATACCTACATACTTCCATACTAATGTATAAAAATGGTTGCCTGTAAAGTCGGTTTTACGGGCGAAGATTTTACGTGACAACGTCTTTTTATCGGCGGTGACTCATCGTAACAGACGTGAGCGGGCCTTACACTTTTTCATGAGTGACTCCGAGCCGCAACCTAATTTAAGACGTTGTCACGTGAAAAATGCGAAAGTAACTATGTCTCTCTGTTGGTCTGTTATGTTTTTTAAAAAAGGTAACGCCCATCTTTATGAAATTTGACAGATTGGTAGCCTGAGACTTGGAGAAGGATATAGATTACTTTTTTAGCGTTCCTCACCTCAAAAGGAAAAACGGAAACTTAAAGGATCACTCGTGTGTCTGTCACAGCCAATTTGCTCCGAATCTAATAGACTGATAAGGTTGAAATTTGGTACACATATCAATTTTTGTGACTCAAGCACGGACGTGTAACGAAAATAAATGAATTTTGAATATGGGGTCACTATTTCGGGGCGAATTGAAAAATAAAACTGTACTGTGTGACATATCAAATAAAATATCTTGTCGTGAGAATCTCAAATATGGTTTTTTATGACTTCAAAATAAATAATTTTTAAGATATTTAAAAAAAATATGAAACCATTCACTTTGTCTCCTAAACTAATGAGCGTAAAAGTTTTTAAAAAGTTCAGAAAATAGTTCTATAGTTATAAATTACAGGAAAACCTATATGAAGTCTATGGTCTTAAAATAACATGGTAAAGCACTCAATATTGTGCGTACAAACTTAAATTTGTTTTTGGAATGGATTGAGAACATGTTTTTCAACTACAATGTTAAGTTCGTCCTTGGGATAAATTCATCCCAACTACGGAACCCTACATTTTACGTGGTCCGACATGCTATTGGCCGGTTTTTTCATCCGGCTTTGATATTAAACAATGATGAAATTTATACAAAATACTCGCAGATGAAGTCACGGACAACAGGTTGTATAGATATATTCTGTACAACCTGTTGTAACCATTTAGAATCGATGCCATATGTAACAAAATAGTATAGGTATTGTAAAATTTATTCAATTTATGTAAAACAATGGTTGGACCTACTGAATCCTTTTTTTTATTTTTGTTAAGCATATTGTTTTAACTCTTACTTATTTTTTTTTGTTACGCATATTGTTTAACTTCGACTCTCGTACGGTATCTTTGTAAATGCTAATTCTAGCCGTGGAGGTTGCTTGGTGACACAGGTTTTTCCTAAAAACCTAGATCAGGCACCAGTCTCTCACAAAGGTAGAATACAGATGAGACATTTTTTGTACACATTAACTTTAAGTCAGCATTGTGAAGAGAGAATAAAAGATCTGAAAATGGCACCGGTGACTGAAAAGTTGTGCGCAAATCAATTGTCATGGTATGGGCAATTGGGTATGTGATGCGGAGGAATGAGGAAAATGTAATGAGGAAAGTTTTGAGTATGAATCTGGATGTCTATAAGAGTAGGGAAAGACCAAAGAAACTATACATTGACTGTGTGAAAGATGATATGGCTTGAAAGGGGGGTGACTACCGAGATTATGCCGACCCCAAATAAATTGAGATATGGGTCAGGAGAATGATGAGTGCACTGTAAAATTATAAGTAAGTAAGTACCTATTACTTACCTAGTTGCTTATTAACCAACTTCAAAAAGGAAGAGGTTCTCAATTCAACTGTATGCTTTTTTTCGCGGCCGCCATCTTGGATTATCATTTCGACCTCACTATCGGCTTTAGCACCCTCGTAAACCATGAAAACCATACCCAAGATGAAAAAATTGAACAGTTTCAGAGCCGCCATCTTGGATTTTCATTTTGACTTCACTATCGGCTTTAGTACCCTCGAAAACTATGAAAACGACACCCATGACGAAAAATGTTAAAATTTTCCCGGCCGCCCGCTTGGATTTTCATTTTGACCATATTCACACTTTCTCTCTCTTTCTCTCTCTCCGGCATGCAGTGTACTCGGGCCGATGTATACAATTTTGTCCCAGGACTCTGTAATTACTTTACTATATTCTTTTGTTTTTTTCTGCCGGCGTTCTCTCTCTCTCTTTCTTTCTCGTTGAATTAGAAGAAGACAGTCGCAAGTATTAACACTTTTTAGCGTGACGATTTCTGAAAGTTTACAAACCGCGCTAAAGAACTTAGTTGAAAAAAAACGAAAAGAAACCTATTTGTTATAAACAAAAATAACAAAATAAGTCTAAACTAATATTATAAAGAATAAAAATAGATGTTTTGTATGTTTGGTTTTTTGTTCGTAGGTAATGAATAAACTCAAAAACTACGAGACTGATTTTAAAAATGATTTCTTCAGTAGAATGCTATATTATCACTGAGTAACATAGGCTATAATTTATAAACATATCACGCGGGTGAATCCGCTGGCGGAAGTTAGTAATTAATATTAATGTGAAAGTGTAATTTTTTACTTCGAACTATGTGTCTGAAATCTAGAGGAAAGTTGGTTCAAAGTAAAACTTATTTTTTATTTTAGTTTAGATTTAGTTTTAGTTATAATTTTACTGTTTAATTAAGGTCCGCATATAATAGGTCCGGATACGGACCGCGGTCCGCTATTTGGTGACTCCTGCCTAAGACCTAGCAATTGTATATAAAAGTCGGTACGTATAAATTAATTGAATAGTCCAACACAGTTTACAGGTACGACGTTTGTGAGTTTGGTTAGCTCAAACTGAAGTTACGTGAAAAAATATTTGAATATGGCTCCTTCTGGAGATAATGGTGGCCAAAACGCTCAAAATGTTCCAAGGCCATTATCTGGTGGAGAAGTGGTCATCACTGGTATTTCAGGAGTGTTCCCAAACTCGGATAGTGTTTTGGATTTTATGAACAATCTCTATGATAAGGTCAGTAGAATAATTTGTCTTATATGAATAAAGATTTCGATGATTTTTGTTGGTATATTGGCGTGTGCTAGCTGATATATTGCAAATAATTTAATTTAATGTTTTGTGTTGCGTAATGTACATTATTTTGTATAAGAACTATTGTATAGAATCAAGTTTTTATAACTGAACAGACAGCTGTGCTGCTGGAGAGTTTGTTGCGCCACTTCTTCTTCCCAGCTAAAGCACTAAGTGGTGAAGGGCGGGTGTTTTCGGGGGACTGTCTAATGTAATTTTGTCGTTAGAAAAATGCTGATTTTCAGCCTATTTTGTCAGTGGGTCGTCTTAGGGGCGGATTTGTAGGAGTTGGAGTTTACGCTTAGGGGCACTATGAGCAGCAAAGAAAACATTAAAAATAATTTTTTGGGACTTTTTTTTTCGGAAATTTTCCAATTTTATTTTAATACCGGGTTAACCTTGACCATAAAAAACATTTGAGTTCTGAGAAGTATGGTCCTAGTAGTAGTATAGTCCTGGTGGTGTGCTTAGAGTAATATTATCTGTATTCTAATTATTGGAATATTATTTTTATGATTCGATTTCGTCTACAACATTTAAATTGTTTTAAAAAAAAGATAGATTTTGTACTAAAAAAATGCAATTAAATCATTAATATTAAACAGGTTGATATGGTAACTAGTGAAGAACCAAAATGGAAACTGAATGATCCTGATGTGCCTAAACATATGGGCAAAATTAAGGGCACAGACAAGTTTGATGCCCAATTCTTTGGGGTCACCTTCCAACTAGCACGTGCTCTAGAGCCCATGGGAAGAAAGCTCTTGGAGCATGCCTATGGAGCAATCTTTGATTCAGGTACTATTATTTTTTATATCTCACACAAAATTTTCCGAACCCCGTTTGCTACTGCCACCTTCTCACTTTTCTATGGTCGTAGATCAATCCAATTGTAGACCATAATATTACCTTATCATCGTTTCCGATCCGTGTTCTCTAGCTATTTATGTCCATCGTAGCATAAAAGAAGACGAAGAGTTAATTTGGATAAAATAATATTAAAAATTAAAACAGTTTTTAGCAGTAAAAATTCGGAGATTTTGGTTGAATGTATAAGAAAAGTAGAAGTACCTATACTTTTTCGTTTCTGTTTTAATTTTTAATATTTTTATAACCATATTAACCTATTTATCTTCTTCTGTAATACGTACCGCAAGAGCTGTATCGAGGTGGCTCTAGAAAAAGACGCCTGGAAGGATTTTGCTCAGCAGTGGGACATTATAGATTAACATAAAGATAAACATTTTAACAACAAACATAACTAAACATAACATAGCTAGCAAAATGTGGGTGTAACTATACGTGCACCTCTACCTAACTCTTCGATGATTTCTTGCATGATGTTATGTTGTTGTAACCATTTTGTCCCACAATAAATGTTTTCAGCAAGATTGCATGTAGCGGAGATGAGAATGTTGAGATGGAGGTGGTGGAAGGACAAAAATTGATAAAGTAAGAAATGAGTATCTAAGGGAAAGATTAAAAGTGGCGTCAGTGACAGAAAAGTTGAAAGGAAATCATTTGGCCAGGCGAAACGATTTCCTTTCAACTTGGACTATGGACATGTGATGAGGAGAGAGGAAACGCATGTGACTAAAAGAGTGATGTATAATGTTGATGGATGAAGTGGGAGAGGAAGGCCAAAGAAAAGATGGATGGATTGTGTGAGGAATGATATGAAAAAGAAGGGAGTGAAAGATAGCGTGTCGGTTGACTGAGGAGAGTGGAAAAAGGAAACGTGTTGCGCCGACCCCAATTGACATGGGATAAGGCCAGGAAGAAGAATAAATGCTTTCAGCAATCATGCTATGCAATGGACCATCATGGAACAGGCATAATGAATATTCCAAGAAATTAGCTTTCAACGTGAAAACCTTTGTAATTTAATTTCTAGGAACAAGTCCTCAGTCACTGAGAGGAAAGAAGGTAGGCGTGTTTGTTGGTTCATCTTATACTGACAATAGTGCACTCTCAATGTTTAGTGTAAATAAACGCAGTGACTTCATTGTAAACGGGTAAGTGACATTATTATTTTGCTAAAATAAATGACGTTGAGAGTTTCCATTACTTTATGGAGTTAGTTAACTCTGTTTTCATCCTTAAATGATCGCAAAGCTATTGTAGCTGGCCTTTTTTTGAGGATATCCTGATGCTCTCCTTTTGGGGAGAACAAAGGGTTATGTTATTCTTTTAACACCTAAAGGTTAGAACATCGTGGGATTTTAGCCTGTAGAAGAACGATCCGAACCCGACTCTCAATTTATGGTTGCGAAAGAGTCGGGGGTGCGGGATTTGCTCACGTATGCTTCGTGTCCACGGAGCACGGAGACGCCTCGGCAGTCGCTGCTAGAGGCAGCACTGTAAACACCGTGTCACCGTTTATTCGTACTATGACACCATAATGACATATAGACTGACGGCGTTAAGGCGGTCCGTGACAAAAGCTATGAGCTAAACGCATTTTCTACGCCACGAATTTTATATGTACCGCTATTTCTAGAAGACGTCTTCCCTGCCCGCGCGGCGATTCGGAGCTTTGTATTCTTGTCTCTAAGGCTCATGACTCACTAGGACACCGTGGTGGCGCAACCATGGGCAAACTGCCAAAAAATTTAAGGTTGGTTGCGCAACCATTTGGACGCCTGGTGAGATACCCTCCATAAATAATGTGCGACATGTACGTCCACATGTATGAAAAACTGGTGAGCTAAACTAAACTAACTTAGTTTAGCTGGTGGAGGACGGCTCGCTTTAAGCCGTGTATATTTTGCTGGCAGCGCGACCATGGTTGCGCCATCACCTTCTTTTTTATATCTGCCACCACAGTGATCTAGTGAGATATAAGCCCAATAGTGCCTTGCCATACCCAGAACCAACACAACAGTTGAAGAAAGGTTGCGGCGGAGAGGATTAAATGGTTGATATGTCACATTAATTTTAGGAGCAGCAAAGCTATGTTAGCCAACCGCATTTCTTACTGGATAGATGGTAAAGGACCTTCCTACGGTTTAGACTGCAGCTGTTCAAGTTCTACCGCTTGTTTAGAGATTGCTTACAATTCTATCAAATCTGGGGAATGTGATGCAGCTATTGTTGGCGGTTGCAACTTTGGAGTCCATCCTAATTTAACATTGAATATGAGAAGGTATGTTGTCATGACTTTAAAATGATATTAATTTATTTTTGTATCCAGATAAGATTAGTTTTCAATAAACAGCTTAGGACCCAGAGTACTGCCTTGTGGAACTCCTAAAGCTAGTTATTTCGCACGAATTTTGTAACTTTAAGCTCTATTTACACGATGCAAGTTTTTGCCATACAATTTAAGCAGTAATTAACTGGCACCGTCTAAACAATACGTACAATTGTCGCACAATTATACGGGCAAGTTAGTTGCCGTTTAAAACTGGTATAGTTGTAAACATCACGCACAATAAGATCGTATTCAATTCTGGCAATTTTTTTTTTTGCACCACATATCACTAAACACGTTTAATGCTATTTATAGAAACCAGACCAATGTTTTAAATTACTAAACAAGTTTAGCGATAAATGTGTTTAGTGATTTGTGGTGTCTAGTCTGATCTTATTAACACTTTCAATTGATTTTTAGAGCTGGCCTGCTATGTTTGGATGGAAAGACGAAATGCTTTGACAAGAACGCTGATGGATATGTTAGAGCGGATGCAATCAATGTTATCTTTTTGCAAAAAGCTGAGGACGCACGCAGGTAGGATGAATATTGACACAGATTATTACAGATGGTTCATTCCACAAAATCATTTAAATAAAAAGTGACGACACAATTAAGTGCAAATCAGGTTGCACAGAGCTAATTACCTACAGTTATATTCACCTAGAAGTTGCCTTTCTTTCTATCGTGTAACTCTTATATCTTCTGACATCGTTACGCTCACTGAATTGGCCCGACAAGACGGCCGCGTACATATAGCTTCATAACTAAAATGCGGAGTGCGCTTTCTGTACTATTCTGTGATATTGATTTACCTTCTCCTTTATATTCTGTGTCTTGTGTTTATTCTCTGAATAATTAGAAGCATTTAGGGTATTTATTGAAATAAATAATTATTTAATCAGTTATTTTAGCGTTTTCAAATCATCTTGGTAATCTATTTTTCTTTTGCAATGGTAATTTGATTGAAATTAATTCACGATTTCGAATAAAAAGCTGGAGAACAATATGTAATCATCCACCAATCAGGTTTTATTAACAAATGGAGCTTTTTCTCTTTCATAATTTATTATTTTGCTCCTGAATATTAATTAATGCTTTCATGATTATGGCAGACACTCCATAATGTATTAACGCTTTTTGAGTTTAAAGTATATGAATACATTTTTAAACGTATTCCATTAAACTTAATTATTGTACCTCATTTTAAAGCTATAATTTTTACTTTCAACGAATTTTAGTATCGATATTTAAACTTTTCCGGCTTAAGGCTCTCGCAGGCGAAACGCAACACCGGTAGAATCATTTCTGTAAAGATTTCATAGAAATTGTTCCACCCGCACCGCCGTCTTACTGAGGCTTTAATATCTTAAATCATTTTTTGTTTTTTTGGAAAACAGCTGTAAAAGTATCAATAGTCTGCATAAACAGCATAAATCATAATGTATTCATTTTCTCTCACAGAATATATGCCGAAGTATACCATGCAAAAGGCAATTACAATATGAGACCAGATGCTCAGTTCCTGCCTCATCGTGAGACTGAAGATATAGAGAAATTCTTTAATGAATTCTATAAAGAAACTGACGTGGATCCTAAGGACATTGAATATGTTGAAGCTCATGGTGCAGGTAAATATGCTTTGTTTATTTTACCCCGCGCTAACATCCATAAACAAGTTGTGATGAGAACCTACTTATTTTCAACAAGTCTTGTCAAATACATGACATTACATTGATACATCGTTTCAGACATGGTTTCTTAACTATTTTGTTCACCTTTTTGACAAGTTCCTACAACACGATTTAAACGATAATAGTAGACACAACATGTACAACGTGTACATGTTTTATATATGTTTTTTATTGGATAAAGTGCCGCTAACGGCATTATAGAGGCGCTGCCTCGGCCCTCCTAAAGTGCCGTAAGCATTGCATTGTTATTGTCACTGTAAATGAGTCACTGTCACTTGTTATTTTGTTTGATTGTTGAGATTAGTTTGCTGTAAAACACCACATTCCCAAAACATTCCATTATCTTGTGCCTAGGCGGACCCTGGCACTCGCCGCCCGCTGCCGCGGCACCGCTCGCTTCGCTCGCTTGGCTCGTGCGTTGTGTGGTCACAGTTCTAACCTAACCTACCCTTCAGCCATTTTCATTTGCTACTTCATTCTTCGTAAATTCACTCATTATAGTGACTTTTGAGATAGTTATCTAAAACAAATACGATCAATCAATACAAAGGGCGGCGAACTAACCTCAACAATCAAACAAAAATGACAAGTGACAGTGACAATGACAATGCAATGCTTACGGCACTTTAGCCGAGCCGTGGCAGCGCCACTATTATGCCGCAAATAGCGGCACTTTATCCGATAGGGATAAAGTGCCACTAGCGACACTCTATACACTTCCTTTGTTTATTGTAAATAGAATGGGTTTGTCTGAATTAATTATTTTAGAGATGAGTCAAATATAATTATTATGTATATTTATGTATTCATAGATCACAATAGTTATAATCTTTGTTAAATCACACTTCGATTTTTGATTTACATTTCATATTAATGACTATTCCTAGAAATATTAATAAATTATTTTATATGATTCACAATTGCTACTTGTAGTAACAAAACATTCACCTTGAAAAACTTTTGAATAATCATTGAGTCAGAATTTTACTATAGTAGGTATCTATAATAATATTCAATACAGATAACATTTATTTAATTAAACAGCAATTGCAAAAGCTGATGAAAATGAACTGAATGCGATCGGCAATATTTTTGCTAAGGAAGCGACGGTTAAAGTTGGAAGTGTCAAGTCTAATATGGGGAATAGTGAACCAGCGTCTGGCGTGTGTGCTGTTACTAAGGTATTGTTATTTTTTCCATACGCTACCATTGTATTTTTAACAAAGACACCAATTTTTTTTCTTTTATAGATTTTTGTATGAAGCTCATGTTGCCTGAATACAGAATCTGATTCAGGCAACTGGAGTCATCAGTTTTATTTATTTTATTATTTATGCACACACACTAAATATATATATATTTTGTTATTGATTATCTTAATACCTCATTAATGTTACATTAATTCGGGGATAAATTACAATATGAAATCTAACACAAAAATATAATATTTTATATTACGTACACGTTGTTTTATACAGTGTTCAGAAGTTAGTTTTGCCATTCAATGTAAAGTAAAATAAAAAATTTCTGTTCAATAAATAGAACAATATTGTATAAAATTTGACTTTAATTATCATATTTTATAGAAATAACAATTGAAAATAATAATATATTATTACGCATGCAAACTTAAATTGTGTTGGACTTAAAATAACGTACCTATTATGATAATAATTAACGTTTATATTCTACTCTTTTATTTTGAAAATATGTATACGTCACAACACATTCTTTGGACAGTATAAAAATGGTCAGACTATTTGCTATTAAATAGGTTGTAAGATTGTATTTAATATTTTTCAGCTTTGTCTAGCATACCACAAAGGTAAGCTACCAGCCAACCTGCATTACAATGACCCTCAGGATCAAATTCCAGCAGTAAAAGATGGAAGGATTCAGGTGGTCACAGAACATGCAGATTTTAATAGGGGTTTCACAGCTCTGAACAATTTCTCATATACTGGTGCCAATTTCCATATTGTGTTAAAGGGACATTATAAGGAGAAGGTAATTTTTGCTAAGGTTTCTTTGTGTTTATGTTATATTCATTCAATTTGAAATGAAGTTTGTACAGTCACGAGCATTTAATTTTGATTAGATTCAAAAACGATTTTCTTTTAAAGTACTGATAGAAATTTTATGTTGTTACGAACATAGTATTAGTATTTTCGAAACCGTACTATTTCGAAATGGGTCTTTTCACTCAAAGTTGTAATCTTTATTTCACGAGAGAAAGGCTTTTAAATTCTGTGTAAATGTAAGTTATTTATGCTCGTGACAGTCCATACGTAGTCTGTTCGTACTCCATTTTGATAGAACGCCTTGCTATTCTGTTGATCTTAAAATCTAAAGTTTGATTCCCAAAATTCTTGAGTTGAATTATGTATTTTGCTTTCGCAATCTGGCGTTGGTTGGCGTTAGGCATTCGTCAAACCTACGCATTTACGCAACGTCTACGCGGCGTCAACGCCTACACTGGACAATGACATAACACGTGCGAAGATAGAACGAAAATCTGATATAACCCTATTATTAAAATTATAAGGATATAACCTTATATTGTGTGACGAAAACTCGAACTACTATTTAGTTTACTAGACCAATGAACCAGAACCATCATCTCGTTGGTGGTTTTGGTTCCTTGGCCAGCAAAATTATAATTATTTATCATTGAACTTTCAATTGCAGGATCTTCAAAAATACAAATGCCAAATCCCCCACATAGTACTAGCTTCAGGCAGAGAAGAATCCGGCGTGCAAAAAATTTTGGACATCATGAAGAGTCATCCTATTGACCCTGAGGAGATTGGTCTCCTACATAAAGTTTATGAGAACGATATATCTGGACACACTGGACGAGGGTTCGCTATTCTGGGTAAGATTTTTTTAAATGTTTATATACGATGCTTATTTTTATTTAGCGTAAGCGTTAGTGGAACGTAGACACAGCACAAAGGTGACACTTAGGCCCCGTCAACGTAACGTAGTTTCAGAATTATGACATCTACATGACGCTAGCGGTCATATGCATTTACGAAGCGTTTACGCGGCGTCAGCGAGGCTCAATGCCTACGCTCAGTGCGAAAACTCTCCTACAAAATCAACTCAGAAGGAAAGTTTGTCCATTCTTAAAATTAGTTTTATAAATGTGTTTTTATATTCTTTAGCAGACAATACTTATCCTTTTTTCGATACCGGTAGATATTACGAATATTAATTTTAATTACAATTTTGAATGACGGCTTCTTCTTGAACTTTTTAAGTCGTTGAGAGTACAATTATTGTTGGTGTCTTTAACTGTTGCTGAAAATGTTTCCTGCATTATTACTGGTTAACTGTGGTTACTTGTTTTATATTTTTAGTCCTTCAATTGTTTGAGGATACAAGAAAAGTTTATATTTTTTAGTTTTGACATAACATTTTTGCTTTGACTAATCGTGTAGAATAAGACGACTTAGAGATTATTCTAAGAGGCTCTAAAGCAGGGTTTTTCTGTACCCTATTAATATTGCAATATCCAAGCCAGTTTTCAAAATCAAAATATTTTTTTATCACATAAAGCTACATGCGCACTTATGAAACGTCAGAAGCTAAGTGCAGGGCTCCAATTGGACGTTCCCTATGGAGAAGAAGTGGCAAGCAACTCCACGGTTACCCTTTTAAAAAATAATTGCCTTCTACTATATTTTTAATAGGTATTGGAGGACAGTGTAGGCCTTACAACAACTTACTTAACATAATAGAAAATGGTCAACAAATCCACAGTCGCTTAGGCCTACAACGTTCCCACATTCACGAAATATAAAAGAATCTATATAAAAGATAAATTAAATAATTTAAAAAACCGAAGGAAATGCCTAAGAGGCCATTATAGCCTAAGATCCGAAAAATCCGATCTAGGAACGACCTGCACCCATACGTTTAATGGATGAAAAGTATTTTATATCAAATTTAGTATGTTACAAAAATACAGCGAGTGGGGTGGCTAAAAAAATCCTGGCCAGACTATGAATAGTAAAAAATCCAAAAATGTTTTTTTTTCAACAAATTGCACTCATTCGTTTAACGATTAAATTTAATACCAATCGAAAGTGTGAAGCCTATAGAATATAATAACGTTGGGTTGTCTATTTTTTTTCTGGCATAACTATGAGTTGGCAGGTATAAACAGAGGGCCTAGTCCCTAAGCGAAATCCGTAGTTTTGGCCGGATCCTCTACTATTACTTACTGTAACAAATCTGAATAAATAGCATGTCCACAAAAGCCCCTAACTAATAAAGAATTGAAATTAAATTATCGGTATATAATATTTTCTTTCTTTTCTAGATAAAAATGAAAACCAAGAAACTGTGAGCATAGCAGAGAGTGTGGATTATTATCCAGGAGTCAAACGTCCATTATGGTTCGTGTATAGCGGCATGGGATCCCAATGGGCTGGTATGGGAGCCGATCTGATGAGGATTCCAACGTTTGCGTCGGCTATCCACAAGTATGTCTTTGTTTTAAAAATTAATGATTATATTGTAACATAAACTCACGCCTTCTTACCATGGGGGTAGGCAGACACTACAGAACGCCACCTGCTACGATCCATACATACTCCTTTGATTATAAGTCAAATCAAAGTCAAAGTCAAAGTCAAATGTCCTTTCTTTGGTATTGTTCGTCGAATCGTTGAGCTCCTTAAATCCCGAGTTGAGCTGCACGGTCACTGGCAAATGCGTGCATTGACTGGACAGGTCCACTCAATCTGTGTGGTTTTTTACCATTTTAGACACTACATGATCTGACCAAGATTATGTCTGGACTTTAAAAAAGACTGTGACCTCTGAGTTTATATCGGCCTTTCTTCTCGGAGTAGTCAGATAGGAAACGCGGACCTCATCTAGTTCAGAAAAATATGATTGACGTGTAAAAGTGTTTTGTACAAAAGTACTTACAGAAATAAAATCATTTATCAAATAATTTATTTTAAAAAGGCCCATGATGAAAAAACAATTGGTTCTAGTCGCCCCTTCCAAAAGGTAGTTTTTGTAAGGAGAAGAATGGGCAAGAAACACCACCGTTACTGTTTTAAAATGTTTTAATATATTTTGTATATTATATAATTATATGTGAGGCCGATGCACAAAAAATAAAAAGAATATACCACAATTGGTAAAAAGAATTAAAAATGAAGCAGTGACAGATAAACTAATTATGTATACGATATATGAAGTTTACGATATTCCTATTTAAATTTTACTGTAATACTGATAAGTCAGTGTGTGAGTTAAAGTAATCACAGAATGTAAAATTAAAATCTATGTATATTGATTGATTGATCCATGATTATATTGTATTGTTATAATAACTTCTATAAATTATGATATAATATTATCAGCACTTTACCTATGCCTAATATAATTGAGTTCGAAGTTTTCGGTTAGTTAAGGTTAGATTAAGACAGAAATACCTACATTTGTTTTTTTATGAGTAATACCTGGTTTCTGAGGTCCTCGATAAAGTATCATTAGCTATTCCTCCAACAACGTTGCAAATTTAACAAAAAATTCTACCTTTACTGAGTGTTAAAAATCAGGATAGGTCAATAGCACAATCGACTAGTTAAACTGCTGTTGAGGAACTGCAGAAACCGGGGGGGTAAGTCAGAGTAATATAATAAATTTTTTGAAGACTAAGTATGTACATAGGTTTAAAAAAAAAAATACCTTACATTTTTTATGAGGCTGAATCTTTTTACTTTGTTGCTTGATAATTTTGATTGTTGAGCTAAGAAAATGCCCGACCGTGTTTCATGAAAACACTGTTTATTTATTATTACACAGAATGTTCACTTTATAACAAAATGGAAAAAAAATGTCGTCTTGAGATGAAAACACTCAAATACACCTAATGAAAAACTAACAAAAATTAAAGTGAAACAAATACTTGGAAACCGTTCTTCATTTTAGGTGCTATATTTTGTTCTTTAAACAAAATTATTATTCACAAGGCAGCTCTTAGTTTTCGTTACATTAACTTCGTGTTATATTGCTACATGATGTGTAAAAAGCTGATTATTTTTCGATCTCATGTTTATGTAGAATTATGCAGATTTTCGTTTGGTTTGGACGAAACAAAAAAAACTGCTGAATCCCATTTCAATTAACAATTTTTTAAGCGAGTACCTGTCAACGTGTGATTTTAGTTTCTTTTCCCGCTAACTGCAAGTTCGTGCTATTTTATGTCATTCTACAATGTGGGACGTTAAAGCTTCGTGCAGACACGCGCGACGCGACACCGGTTATTGTTATACCGTCAAGTTTTCTTAGAAATTGTATTGTTCGTGTCGCGGCGCGGCGTCGCGTCGCGCTGGTCTGTACGAGCTTTAATACGACAATAAATTCAAACACTGGCATTACTAATGCATAGGAGTATTTTGAAACTATGACAAATCGCAACATCGAAATGAACAAAAAGTGATTTCTTCAGATAAAGTAAATAGGTATTAGTGATGGGCCGACTATGAGTGTTGCAGATCTTTGACTACAGTTCCACCCTCGAGAGAATGCGTTCCTGGCACCTGTTAGTTGGACAATTTCTAGTAACTATAAGGATCAAATTCGAAAAACACTTACGCATTAGTATGAAACGGCTAACTATTGTGACTAAACTATAGGATATATTGATAGATTTTAGTAGGAACGTCATGATATACGAAGTTTAATTTATTGTCATCTTCACTTTATACTTATATCCGGGGTTTCTTCAAGGAGTGAAGGGTAAAAATCAAGTAAAAACATAACTGATTTTAGTATGTTACGTAAAGAAAATAAGTGATACAAGAACAAGAAAGACTCAAATTCCAAGTGTAACTTAAGTTATTTTTACGAGCCCTTTCAACTTATTATGATAGATTGCTCTTTGTTAACGTTTTGTTACCCTCAGAACAGCGATTAAGGTCAAATACTTTACTGGTTCTTCAAAAGATTTTAGACTTGTAATATTTAATTTAAAATTTCCTGGAACTTTAACGATACGAAATTACAGGATGTGTCAGCTTTTCTCTTGAGGAAATAAATCAATCTTCTTGTAGGCAAGCTACGTTATTTGATAGTTTTCTTAATTTAATAAGGGTGTGAAACCTTTCCTGTCACCAATTAAATTACAGACTTCTCACAGTTATTATACTCGTATCTCCGATCCTGCATCACTGTCAAAATGACATATTCACTTTGCGATATGTTGGAACTTACTTACATAAATTAAACACCTGAATGCAATAAAGAATTTGAGTTTGAGTTTGAGTTTATGGTTGCTGGTTGGATAAAATAACTGCGAAAGGAATGTAGTGTGTCAGTCAGGTTTCGGTTTTTCGAAACCAGTGTGATTTAGTTAACATAACATTTATTATGTGTTTGTATTTACAGGGCAATTAAAATATATAAACAATCTTAGATCTAATATACAACTAACACTAAAATATATAAATTATAAATAGGAGACTTGGAATCGGAATAAGGTACCGATGAACGGTTTAAAAGAAGATGTAGTGACAAAAATTGAAACGAGTATACTTAGATGGTTTGGCCATGTTGAGAGGAAGAATGAAAGGCGACTAACAAACGGTATTTACGAGGCAGATTCAAGAGGAAACCCCGGGAGGGGGCGCCCTAGGTGGACATATGTATGGTTAGCTTACTGGTGATGTTCTTCAAAAAGATGCGAAGATGATGAACGTTAACGAAACAAAAGGAGTATGTAAGGATAGTAGCAGGTGGCCTTCTGTAGTTTCTGCTTACTATGAGAAGAAGACGTGTGTGTATATTGGTCAGAGTTTCAGAGAAAATAGCGGTAAAAAATATTTGGCTCTGCATATAGTCTCTGTATAGTCAGTCCTTCTACTCGAGCGGCCTGTGGGTGAGATATACGCAGCAAGTCTACAGAGCCCTGCGCACTCAGTACAATAATGCGTTCAGGATGTTGTTGGGTCTGCCGTGGTGGTGCAGCGCGTCTGGGATGTTTGATGAAGCGCGCACTGATGGTTTTCAGGCCATCATGCGCAATAAAGCAGCTTCCCTGCTGGCCCTTTTACGGGGTAGCAACAACGGTATTCTGAACGCAATTAGTGTACGTTTTGACTGTACTTTTCAGACTCAGTGGATCATGTCTTGTGTAGGTGCGGCGAATCATGCCAAATAAAAATAAAAATAATTATGTACTAGGTTAAGGTTTCTATGGGTCTATGCCACGCGAAATAAGGTTTTATAATAATAATAATAAAAAGCCATGGCCTACCGTTTAACTGAGGCGGTGCTGGAGCTATTCTGTAAAAACCTCACCTTAAAAATGAGCTTGAAGTGAGCCGTCATTCCGACTGATGCTAAGGATCGCCAGTGATTGACAATATTGACAGCTCACTTCAATTAAGTTTTCACTGTATGATTTTTACAGAAGAGATTGGCTGGAGTTTGAAGAAGGGAATAATTTAACTTGTAACAATTATTGCAGATGTCACAAAGTACTAGAACGAAAAGGCTTAGATCTCATAAGGATTGTAACAGAACCAGATAATACCATATTCGACAATATACTGCACGCGTTCGTTGGCATCGGAGCGATACAAATTGGACTGACTGATGTCATTAAAGAGATGGGAATTGTTCCTGATTACATTATCGGTAAGTAAATTACAATTTGGTATTATTTACGTAGGATGAGCCTGCTGATAATTAAATTGACAGTATGATGAACTTAAAAAAGAGTAAATTAAATTTAGACTATAATGAGGCAGACGTAATATCGGTGTAGGCAAGCACGGATATAGCTTATTTATTATTCCATTTACGTAGGTACTCGTAATTGCCTTCACTCTCTTCTACCAAACTACTTTAGATAAACGAGGTAGTGATATAAATAGGGATGTTGACAAAGCATTTTTTTTGTCCGTTAGGTAGATTATTAAAAATTATTGGACACGTATTTTTTCTTTTATTACGTAATCAAAAGATTACGGCAATACTTTGAGTAGGCAATGCGTTAAAATGTAGCATGACGTCACTGGCCGGTAGATTTTATACTGACTTGTGACGTAGCGAGCCCCCACTCCGCGACTTTAATACGTTTTATCTAAACCATTTTTTATTAATTTGATAAAGCAAAAATACGTGTCTAAAATTTTTTTTATTACCTACCTGACGGACTAAATAGTTTTTTTTTTTCCCTGTCAACATCCCTATTATACTAATACTCCAAACAGTTTATTTCAAACAGTACTTACTACACGTTATTAATGTGAATCCAATACTTTGATTAAAATTATGAATGAAATGGGAATATGCGAAGTTCCAGCAGTTTAAAACAATCCATGAAAATCCAATTTACTTATCGTTACATCACTGCTATATTTAAAACACAATCCGTTATTTTTGCACGGCCACCACTACCTCATTTAACTTGTCACTTAGATCTTCCGTGTTTTTTTGCACTCACATACAGTACTTACTAAGACTCATTCCAATCAATTTTTTTACTCATTTTACTATTTGTTGCTATTAATGAAATATACCACTAGGCTAGGTTATTGCTACAATGCCTGTTTTCATAAATACTAGCCCACATCTAAATTAATGCCTAAATAATAAATAATAACTGTACGCACGAATAAACAAGAACATGGTGAACATGAACATCGAACACTTTGCTCGCTTGTGCGTATCGCTAACGAACATCAAACACTGTGTTCGTCAAATCGATCGTGGCGATCCAATTTCGTTGTTTTGTGTGTACGAACCAAAATGTTCATCGTTCGTCTCCACCATGTTTCGTTTGTTCGTGCTTACACGTCTTAGGATTTCAACTTTCGGCATTGGGCCGAGCGTTTTTTTTGGAAGTCGGTTGTTTTTTTTTATAAAAAAAGTTTTTATTTTCCGCTTTTTAGTGGGACAGTTTGAAATGTATCTAAGTTACAGTAGCCTAATGACAACTGCTCATCACCTTTTACAAAAAATTGCTTTTCCCGATGCAGGGACGTTAATCATTGAGGAGTTCTCCTGGTACTTCACCATCAGCTCCACTTTTCTATATGCATTGTGACAAGCATACATTTCTTGGCAACCATATTAAAGTAATCGAATCACAACCCGAAATACATATTATTGAGTAGTTCGGTTGGCCATCTGTGGCATTCATCATCCAGGCAGTTCCACTTCACCAAATGGTGCTTTCCGAGAGCAACTGCATGAATTCCCTCGATTTCTCCAGGATTCCATCATCAGATCCTGACCTGATGACAGTGAGATCATCTCTCCCTTTCAAACAAAAACTAGAATGCAAATCCGTCTATACAGGGTGGCAGGGACATCGACGCGAAAACTGTCACCATGGATTCAGTACACCCCCCAGTTCAGTGTGCATTATGAAACCCCTTGCGTCGAAATTTTTCGTCGGCTATTAAAAAAAAAAACGGACGTTCAGAATCATGAATCCATGGTATCAGTTTTCGCGTCGATGTCCCTGCCACCCTGTATAGGATTTGCAAAATTCTATTTTATATGACGGAGTCATGCCCGATCATACATAAAAAAACAAAATATATATACATCCGAATTGATAACCTCCTCCTTTTAGAAGTCGGTTAAAAATCCAACAGCGGGCTTTTATTCTGGCATTCATTTAGATGTCGCTTAGTATGAATGAAAACGGGTATTAGCATTATCGACTAGTAGTTGGTGCCTAGCAGTGGTATATTTTCCATTCACCGAAACTTAAAAGTCAGTATAAAATAGAACATTCTATAAAAAATAAATAATTGATCGAATACGCCTTCAACTTTATTTCCGTTCCCGAAGGTCACAGTTTGGGTGAAATGGCGTGTGCATACCATGACGATACCTTCACAGCTGAGGAGTTGATCCTGTCCACTTATAGCCGCGGGAAAGTCTGCTTAGAAACAGAACTTATTAAGGGATCCATGGCAGCTGTTGGTGTCGGATATCAAGCGGTAAGAATGATTTTAATTTGAACGAAAGAAATAACGAAGAACTGTTCTTTGTTATTCAAAGATTAAATCATTGTTTATTTTTCTTTTTTATTCACATACCAGTTTTACCAACAAAATTTAACATACCATGGATTTTTCTTATTTCGTGGGTTTACCTTACCAATGCAAGTTTTGATACTTGTTTTCGACATTTCTTAACTGATATTCTAAGTGACTACACTACCTGCGGTCGATGACCTAAAAAGAAACTCATCTTGTTAACTTGTTTTGTCATGTTTAGATATCGACACCCATCACGTCTGCGGAGTTTCGCTACCTAATTTAGTTTGACCCTGTATTTTAAATAACAATAAATAAATAAATTCTGACTAATTGATTTGTCTATAATCTGTTAGTTGCAGTACGACACAACTTAGATGTAGCATTTTGAAAAAATGTATTCATTCATTTCAATTTTACGAATGTATTTTTTTTATTTTTTTTTATTTGAACAATTATTTTTTATTATACATCAATATTAAACTATTTACATGTGGGTAAAAACAACTTATAACTAATTATTAATAAAAGTAGCAAAATTATATACTAACTTAACTAAAACTATTTACAAACTAAAGTATAGCATCGAAAAATGAATGCATTTGGTTATATGACTTTACAAGTTATTGCGTTTTCGTAAAGATCATTTTCACCTAAAGCAGTAATAGCGATTGGTGATTTTGAAGACGCACTCAGTTCGGATGGTGCTTTACGAATTTTGCCGATGTTACATGTAAGTTGTGTCGTACTGTACAAAGGTCTTAAAACTATGTTAGTCATCATTTAAAAAAATCAAAATATAAATACGTACCTAATAAAATCACTCATGTACAAAAATATGTCATTCTATAATAGTGTCATCTTGATACCTACGTGCGTTTATTCTCAAAGTGGGCAAAGTTGCAAATATTTCGCTGTTTTGATTAATTTGGCAATATTACTGTATGGAACGAGAAATGTGGCTAATTAGTGAACTAGAATATTAATAATGAATTGTAATTATTATAACATTGAATTTGATGTTGTAACTGTCTTAGGTGTAAAAAGGCATTTGGAAAGTTTCCAAATACTTTTTTATATCTAAAACTAAATATTCGGTGTTACGATATTAATTGTTGCATTTCATAATCAATAGTTTAGTTCACTAGTGAACCACATTTCTTATTTCCATACAGTAATATTGCCAAATTAATCAAAACAGGTAAATATTTGACAGCTATATGCAACGTAGCCAAATTTAGGATAAACGCTCTTAAATAGTTAAAACTTGCAGTCTAGACTATAGATAAAAAACCGTATTTTTTCAGATTGTAAAGCAGTGTCCACCAGAAATAGACATAGCTTGCCATAACAGCTTTGAATCTTCAACTATATCAGGTCCAGCTGACAAAATGACGGAATTCGTAGGCGAACTGACTAAGCGTGGAATATTTGCCAAAGAAGTACCTTGTGCTAATATTGCGTACCATTCGAGGTATATCGCGCATTGTGGTAAGTGAAATTACGTTGTGAGAATATTTTTGTTTCGCCTAATAGCTATTATACTTGTCAGTGGTATGAATCAATAGGATACAGCAGGTCGTACCTATTTAAGCAATGTATTTTTCTTAAAGTCGATTAGTACTTTTTTGAGTTTCTTTTTATTTTAAAGCTCGAGTACATGATACATAAAATGATTCCTATTAAAATCTCATAGTTATGTGTGGTATGACCGTACCCACAGATCAATACCAATAATGTTGTTAGAGTGATAACCGTGTGAACGTCGGACTGCCAAGTTATAGGTCTCGAGTTCGAACCCAAGGCACGCACCTCTGACTTTTCGGATTCATATGCGTATTATATAATTATCACTTGCTTCAAAAACGATGAAGGAAAACATCGTGAGGAAAAATGCCTGAGACATATTTCTCGACGGCATGTGAAGTCAAGTCAGAGTCCATGGGCGGCTTTAAAACTCTGACACCAAGTTAGTCACTAACCACACGAAAAGTAGAAGAAGATGTTGTTAAACAATTCATCATGACGAGACCATCAATGCATATTTTGAAATTCCATAATATTCTACAAATTATTATTACCTAACAACTTTGACATCTGCCTAGCCTTCTCCCAACAATGTTAGGGTCGGCTTCCAGTCTAACCGGATGCAGCTGAATACCTATGTTTTACACAGAGTGGATACGATACCCCTTAGTAAGACTGGTTGTCAGACTTTCGGGCGACTCGTAACAAAAGAAAATACCGCAACATAGAGAAGAAAATAAAGCTCGTAAAGATCTGCAAATGACAGCCGGGACCTACAGCTTAACGTGCTATCTGAGGTACGGAGGGGTCTCGACATGTAATGGATGGTCACCCATCCACGGACCGACCTCGGTAAGCGTAGTTTAACCTCCAATCGACCCGTGCAGCTGTTATTACCCAAGATCCCCCACCTCCTCACCTCTCACTCTCACGTTTAGTACCTAACAACATAAAATAATGAAATATTTACCAGTCCATAAAAGCTTTATAATGAAAATGTTCTTCCCACATAATAATCCCAATAAATACTAGGTGAAAAGCACTAGAGTTTGTGGAACAGTATCTACATATAAGATTTACGGATTACAAACCATTACCTGGTTAATACTTTGTTTTTTTTGCTTTAGTGTTGTTAGTTATTTGTTTTGTATTCAAAACCACGAGTACCTACTTGTGATTATTTGGTATGCTTTTAGATTTCAGATGTTTTATTTATTCATGAAAACGAACGACAGTAATTAATTCATAGTATGTACTATTAATATTACTAGTGGTCGCCCAGAGGTCGAAATTCGATCATTCATTTAGTGTCATGATTGTAAGGTAGCCATCTTGTGTCAAACGCTATCAAACCCATGGTAGTGTGTTTAATGTTTTTTTTAATTAATTAAATTTATTTGTATTGTATATCATATAAAAATATCAGCTTTCTGCACTCCTTCTCCATGTAAACTTTAACTGTGCCAAATTTCATACTCCTCCGTCCGCGTAATTTTCGTAAAAAGGGGTACAACATTATTGCTTCCCGTATTAATATAATAATGATAATAAACAAGAAAGTAAATCTGTCTGTCTGCCTGATACCTTTTCACGCCTAAAACTCTGGATCGTTTTGATAATTTAACGATAATTAAAGTTAATTTGACAGATAAGTAACCTGGGACCTGGAGAAACACAAAGGCTACTTTTAATACACGGTGGCATGGACATCGACGCGAAAACAGTTACCATGGATTCAGTATATGAATCTGAACCCCCCTGCGTTGAAATTTATAGTCAGTTAGAAAAAAAAAAAACTGCTGTTTCATAGAAAAGTGTAATACCTACTCGGTCAAAATGTATGGACCGGCAGATTTTTTTTAAACCGTTTTCACGTTGATGTCCCTGCATTGAAAAAAATATTTCCTTTAAAATACACGCAGATGAAATCGCGGGCAACAGCTAGTTATGATACCAGTAGTTGTCGCATTTGAGCATGACAACAGCTGTCATTGACCCGCCTACATTTTCTAAACTGCTTTTTATATTTTTTAAACTGTAATACCGTCCTGAATCAATATCTATTGTAATCTTCAACATGTTTCAATAACGAAAAACTATACATAGTTTATTGTTTCGGTTCCTACGGAGAGTTATTAGGGAAAGGGCAATGACCTTTATTGCCACGCTAAAACGCGACAACTATAGTAGGTAATGTCGCAATTGAAATGTAATTTTACCCTCAACAGGTCCTGAGTTACTAAGACGTTTACGAGAAGTGATCAAAAATCCGAAGAAACGGAGCAACAGATGGATATCAACGTCAGTCCCTCAAGACAGGTGGGATGAACCTGATGCTGTGTATTCATCAGCTGAATACCATTCCAACAATTTGTTGGTAAGTTTGATTTTTTTCTTGGTATTTCTGAATCAAGTAGAGATTGAAAATAAGTATGTTTATGAATACTAATACCCGTTTTCACGAATACTAAGCAAAACAATGTCTAATGTAAGCAGATCTCCCAGAAACAACTCTCATTTTAACATTCATAGAATAATGTCACATACATTTATGTCGTATCTCTATGTATTTTACTGTGTGTACATAAATAATCCTAAACAGCTAATATTCTAAATACGAAAGTGAATAATATGTTTGTTTGCTACTATTTCACGCTAAAAAGGCTGAACAGATTTGAATGAAATTTGGCTCATGGCTAGACGATATATGTCATATATTATGTATATCATTTATACATTCAACAGAAACCAGTACTCTTCGAAGAAACGTCAAAGATGATTCCCGATAACGCTATTATCGTCGAAATCGCTCCTCACGGTTTACTCCAAGCCATTCTAAAGAGATCGCATAAAGAATGCACACACATCCCTCTTACTAGACGTGGCAATACAAACGGAGTGAAGTTTCTTCTGGAGGCTATTGGAAAGTAAGTTAGAAATAGTATAAAAGTTTGGCAGGAATTGGCAAAGTAATTATGCGTCTACAACTACAAAAATATTGGTTTAACGATATATGTAGATAGTACCATCCACGAAGACGCGCCCCACTACATTTTTTTTTTTTAATATTGCATCTCGCAGTTGACTTCTGAGGAGGTCGTAGCTGCTTAACGGGACTTTCCTGTGGCTGCCTTAAGCTACTAACTTAAAGCCTCCAGCCAGGGCATAAATAATACTTATAAACTAGGCGAGCGCTCACTAAGGGCACCAACTGTGGGGTAAGAACCTCGGCTTAGGGCGTCGCTGGGGGGAGGACAGCAAGATGGGACAGGCTGGATCAAACATATAATATTATTATTATTAATCGGGGAATTTAAAACTACTGGCTCAGCTTCGACGCGGGCTGGCGCATCGTCGAGCCAGGGTCGGGGGGGGGGGGGGGGGGGGGGGCTCACTCCGCTCTGCTCCTTACTAAAGTATAGCTTACAGTACAGTAATCGCGGAGTTGGGCGCGGTTTCGTGGATCACTACCTGCATGAGCATGACAATGACACGTAGTTTGATAATTAACACGCTTTTATTAGGTCGACCTGTATGTATGTAACTATGTAATCAAATCTAAGAAAACTAATTTAACCATCTTCTAAAGATCGTAGCGTTATGAAAATTGGCAGTTGTATGTGATTTTGATGACAATACAATAACATGGTACTGTCGAGCTGATCTGATGATGGAGCCGGAAGATATGAACTGGAACTTCATGATGGATGATCGTATCATAGCCGTGTTTAGACTTGTTAGAAAGGTTTTGTAATGAACGTTGACCATGATTAGGTTTCAAGGTCTGATGATGAAGCTGGAAGATAGGCACTAGCATTCGATGATGAAATATCGTATCATAGCCGTGTTTGGACTTGTTAGAAAGGTCTTGTAAAGGTGCACGTAAAAGCGTGTTTTTTTTGTTTTTTATAACTATTAATTTATTTTATAATTCTGATTAGTAAATTCTGCGTGGTTTATCCAGCGAGGTTTTTTTTTTTGCGAAGTTACATTAAAAGATTCACACATTTAGACCTTGGAAAATATGTTTTAAGTATGCAAAGGTTCTGTCTCGAATAAGTTAGTTGGATTTCAGCTAAAACAAAATTCCTAGAAACTGATTCATTTCTTTAACGCCTGAATTCTTTGGTAAATAATCTTTTCTTCTATTTTCAAGGACAGAAGTCGTACTTATGTCCTCTAGACTTTAGAAACAACCTTGTTCTTAATATTGATATTTAATTTCAGACTGTACGAAGCTGGTGTTAATCCCAGGGTGGATGCTCTATATCCTAAGATAGAATTCCCTGTGTCTACTGAAACGCCGCTTTTGTCGAATTTCGTGGAGTGGGAGCACAGTGAGGATTGGTAAGAAGTTGAATTGAATTTTATATTTTTAATATCACTTTCTTTTAGTTTAGCAGGCTACAACTTAAGTAACGTGAAGCAATATTGAAAGTGATCATGAATTATAATTTCTTTCTGAATATACTGTAACTTCTGTTTCCATTCATCTGTAAAGTCAAAACAATGCTTAGAATCAAATAGAAAGTAGTTATCTGACAAACTAAAACGTGTTTTAACTAGAAGATGATGACAACCACTGAAAATCAGCGCTGTGCTGTGGCTCCCCTAGAGCACAGCATCATGCTGAGGGAAAGCCTTCTTGTGACAGTCACGGCGTGCAGCAGCCGATTACTTCAGTTAACTATCTTTCTGTATATGTGTTTCTGTGACAAATCAACCAACTTTTTTTGTTTATTTTTCGTATATAGCTGAAGAAAAAGAACTCTTGGGAAAAGGCGAATGATTAATTGCTTCCTTGTGTTTTTTTTTCACGTAGTATGTATTGTTTACCTTACTCAACTGAATTTGGGATATTTACTCTTTATGCGTCCTGGTTGAGCCCAAATTCCCGTGTAACCTGAACTTCGCTTTATACCCTCATAAACGCTTTATGGTTTAATTATCAACACGTCACATCCTGGTGACATCCTGTCGCTTCCCCTAATTTCCCATGCCGAGTGTTCGCGCGTAGCCCGGTTTAGATGACAAGCTCTCAACGCGTTTTGTATGTATTTATGATTATTAGAGAAAGGGTGCTGAAATGTTAATAATTAGGAGATGCATAAATTTAGCCGATCCCTGACAAAAATAAATAGCTATTCCGACTTTATACAAAAAAAATGGTCTTATTATTTCTTTCATTGTAACTATTCAGCTCTATATCAGAAAATAACCTCAAATTAATATTGATTTAACCACAAAGTAAATATCTACTCCATAGATTTAATTTTCAACAATTTAACCTTAAAAACATTGATGAACTGAATTTAGTTTTATTACTAGAGAAGTAAAATAATCAAATGTCTGGATTGTAAATGAGGTAAGTTGTACATGTACCAACCTACACATACAAAAAGGAGATTAAATTAATATTCAACTGCACTAAACATTTCAAATTGCTTCACTTACATTCGAAATTGAAACATATTCTGTTTGCAGGCCACAGCTATCTTTTCTAGAAAAAGATGAAGTACGGACAGCGATGGAGCGCAGCGTTGCAATATCTACACAGGATGATGATACCAAGTTTCTAGAAGGACATATTAGAGACGGTGAGTCATGCAATAAATTGAAGGATAATTCGGAGAAGTTTGACAGGATATTATTATGATAAATTTTTGATGCAGAAGATATTGCTCCGTGATGAAATAAAAGCGCAATCTTTACGATTTGGTAAAGTTTGCTGGAGCAATGAGTCTTTGTTGGATGATTTGGAATTGGAAAAAAATCGTTATAGTGTTCAATAAACTGTGATTACCTAGACCATAGATTTCAATGTGGCTAAAAATAAAATAAATTAAAGATGACGCGTAACTTAACACGTTCAGTGCCGGGAGCCCCCTTGGAGGGTTCACTCATGTCGCATATGGGATGCCGGGAGCCCTCGCGGAGGGCTCATTTTAAATCTATGTTTTTGTTAGCGAATTCGGAATTATACATTGTGAAAATAAAATCAGTTGTATATTTTAACAAGATTTATTCATAAATGCGTTGCTTTTGAAATTCAAGCATTTTCGCTCCACTAGTACATGATAGTATCCCCAGAAATACTAAGTATAGGGACAAGACCCCCTGAAAACATTATTTTACTTAGTTTTGCAGTATTTTACAACACGGTTTCTTGCGGAATGCCGGTGACACTCCTCAAGGGTTAGCTTTAGTGCAAACGTAATGCCGGTGAACCTCCTGAAGGGTCAACTTGCGATTTATGTATATGGCATGGCGTATGACCTCTATGAAAAATGGGTGTAGTCGAAAGTTTTAAGGCCTTATGATGGAGCTTACGAAGTTCCTAAGGTTAAGCAAATACTGTCAAAATTCTACTCTCCACGATTGGGTTTCTTTCTTGAGAAGTACTTCAACTGTAGTATTCAAATGTGGTTAAGCCGCAGACACATGCAACGCAGTTTTGGGTGTAAAAACGTAGAAAAGTAGATTGCGCCTACAATTTTTACTTTCTAAGGGAGCTGCGCAGCCATTTTAAATTTCATTTTATTTTATAGGTGCCAACGTTCTTCCTGAATCAGCAATCTTAGTTCTCGTGTGGGAAACCCTGGCGATGTACATTGGCAAAAGCTATAAGGACCAGTCTGTTGTCTTTCGAGATATTCACTTCCATCGCGAAGTAGTTTTGAAGCCAGACGTTCCACTTAGACTCTGTATTGCTATTAATAGGGGCAGCAATAAATTTGAGGTAAGTAACTGCGTATCAATTACAAAAGATCAGATTCTCTTTGTTGTAACATGAACTAAATTCTAAACCATGATTGCTGGGGTTTCAATGCGGTAAAATTTTAATTAAATTATGAAACTTGAAAGCAATTAAGGATTGTTGTAGCCCCAATTTCTGTAACAGTACCGTCTAAAATAAATTTGCCTTTATTAAATTGATCTAGATTTTGTTATCAGCATTCTCTGTTAGTTTCATTGAAAAGTTAACCGTCGGACTGCTAAGTCATAGGTCTCGAGTTCGAACCCAAGGCACGCCTGACTTTTCGGATTCATGTGCGTATTGTATAAGTATCACTTGCTTCAAAAACGGTGAAGGAAAACATCGTGAGGAAACCGTCATGCTTTTGAGATATTTCTCAACGGCATGTGAAGCCAAGTCAGAGGCCCAGAGGCGGCTGTAAAACTCTGACACCAGGTTAGTCACTAACCACACGAAAAGGAGAAGATTGAAAAATTAAGCGTCATATTTTTATAAATCAAATAGAACCGTTTTTATCTAAAATGAGAGCATTTTATTATCCCTTACAGGCCAAAAGCCTCTTTTGACTCATGTAGCCATGTCACTACTCACTGCTCCAATTACGAAGGCTAGGGTTCCCATAATATTTTCATTTATTTTATCAACGGTGTATTAATTTTAGGTCCGACAAGATGACATTCGAATTGCAAGTGGTATTATAAGCAGTGTAAGAGTTCTCAAATTCTATAAAGATGCTGAAAACACAGAGTCGGACGAAGAAGAAATTCTATTGACCTGCGATGATGTTTATAAGATTCTTAAATCAAGAGGATATTCTTACAAGTAAGTTAAGTTTGCTTTTACATTCGCTTCTATCACTTTCGTCACAGATAAATACAGATGGTTCATTTCGCAAAATGATTTAAAAGCGGCCAGGTGCGAGTCGGACTCGCCCATGAAGGGTTCCGTAGCAGCAAGTAACATAATATAAAAGTTCTTGTAGTTCGTTGTAACTTTGATCGATGTTTACGATTTATGACGTATTAAAAAAAAACTACTTACTAGATCTCGTTCAAACCAATTTCCGGTGGAAGTTTACATGGTAATGTACATCATATTATTATATATATTTTTTTTTATCATTCTCTTATTTTAGAAGGTACAGGGGGGGGACACACATTTTACCACTTTGGAAGTGTCTCTCGCGCAAACTATTCAGTTTAGATAAAAATGATATTAGAAATCTCAATATCATTTTTTAAGACCTATCCATAGATACCCCCCCACACATGAAAATGATGAAAAAAATAATTTGAGTTTATTTGTTTATTTAATACTTCAAGTACAGAAATGTACAGAGGCGGACTTCATGCCATAGGCATTTTCTACCAGTCAACCTTTGGGTGACGGAGAGACAAACAGTGGTAGGTGTGGTGTGGTGGTGGTAGTTTCAGTTATAAGTATAGTGAACCCCCAAAATGTATTGTTTTTTTTTTTCTATTTTTGTGTGAAAATGTTAATGCGGTTCACAGAATACATCTACTTACCAAGTTTCAACAGCATAGTTCTTAAAGTTTCGTAAAAAAGTGGCTGTGACATACGGACGGACAGACAGACAGGCATGACGAATCCATAAGGGTTACGTTTTTTGTCATTTGGCTACGGAACCCTAAAAAGCGACTCTTGCTACGACACAATAAAGTGCATTTCAGGTCGTACAGAGCTAATTACCTACACTTATATTCACCTAGAAGTTGTCTCTCTTTCTATCGCGTAAGTCTTATATTTTCTGATTACGTTACACTCACTGAATTGGCCCGACAAGACGAGCCCACCGCGAACTTGTATCTTCATACCTAAAATACGGAAAGAACCATCTATATTTCATCTGTGGTTTCGTACGAGTATTTTTATGTACTTATATAGTATATACCTATCTATAGTTATTAATCAGTTGAAGGATACTGAGCGAGACACAATTGAAGTATTATTGTCATACGTCTGGGGGCGTTTAGTGTCCCGCAAAGTGATAAGGCGAAAATAACCGACTTTTAATGATTTTATACGGAAGATCACATCTAAACGAATAGTGTTAATGATTTGGCAAACAAAAAATTTTTCTATTACTTAATCTGTGAATATTGGAGACTATGTTTATATTACATAGTGTAATTAATTTGTAAAGTTATATCTAACGCGGATAAAAAACTGAGAATCACGTAAGAATATCAAGCGTATTTTTCTGAAACCTTTACCATTTTAAAGATAATTTAAGTATTAAATTTATCTTTTAGTATACGTGTTTTACCAAAATACCCTTTCTTATGTATAATAAATTAATGATGCGACTTATTACGACAGCGCTCCTTGATGGGCGAGTCCTATTACTGGCTGAACGTACGACGCGTTGCGTGTACTCAGCGCAGAACACGCAAGCTAACCATTCAAGGCCATTGGCATTAAAAGCGTCTTAAATTGATTAATATTATACAAAAAATTATATGTTATATGTGTGTATATAGTTCCGTGTGGTGCCAGTAAAGAATAGTACCATCCGATTTCTTACCGTGGGTGTCGTAGAAGGCGACTAAGGGACTAGAGAATGGGCAGCAGCGTTCTCTATGCATTTTAACATCATACTGCGATCGCCAACCCGCCTGCCAAGCGTGGCGATTATGACAAACCCCCCCATTTGCGGGAGGCCTATGGACGTCGTTTATGTGAACGTCTTTCAGGTGAAATGATTATACAAAAAGACCACGTTTTTTTATGCTTACACTTGTAGTGATCGAAGAGTCTTAAAAACAAAAGCAATTGAAAGTACCTACTGAAAACCATGTTTGAACACTTTATTCGATTATCGATGGCGTATGTAATATTATCTTTTATCTCTAATCTAATACCTTAGTACTTTTTAATATATACGCAATCTTAGATCTAATATACAACTAACACTAAAATACACTCGAGAGCAATGAATCCGGGTCACTTAAAGAATGTTAAAAATCTCGGAAACTAAAAATGATAGGTTAATGCAATAAATTGTATTTAATAGACAATGTAATACTCCTTAAATGAAATTAAAAAAAATATGAGTCACCATACATTTTATTAACACAAAATTACATAAAGAAAAAAACTGCTGATCTCTCCTTAAAACAAAAATAGGAAACATGAAATTTTTGAACTTTATTACGATTTTCTTGAATTTTAATACTTTGTATTGCCTCCTCGTGCTTCCATTACTGCGTTTACGCGGTTTGGCATGCTGTACACCAAGTTCCTTATACGATTTTGGGGAATATTCTCCCATTCCTCTGTGAGAGCAATTTTGAGCTCACGAAGCGTGATTGGGGGAGGGTTTCGTTGTTTTACGCATCTGCCTAGCTCGTCCCAAGCATGCTCGATCGGGTTGATATCCGGGCTGCGCGCTGGCCACTCCATACGAGTAATGTTCATCTCTTGAAGGTAGTCATTCACAATCCTACCTGTATGTGGTCGGGCATTGTCATGCATAAATATAGCATCCTCACCTAAATTGACCATAAATGGACCAACGTGATCATTGAGGATTTCTTCCACATATCTTACGCTAGTTAAAGAGCCGTTTTCTATGATCACCAGCTCTGTGCGACTTTCAGAAGAAATTCCGGCCCACACAAGTACAGACCCACCACCGTAGGCTACTTTTTCTTCGATGCATGCTTGCTTGAATCTTTCCCCTGGTCTTCGATACACTCTGTGTCTTCCATCGTGCTTGTAGAGCATAAATTTTGATTCGTCGGAGAACATAACTTTTGACCAATCTTCAATACTCCAATTTACGTGGCTCTGGGCATATCTTAGTCTTGAAATACGATGCCCACGCTCCAGTTTAGGGCCGTTTGCAGGTCTAAGGGGTTTTAAGTTAGATTCAGCAAGCCGACGTCTTACTGTCCATGCACTTGGGTTACTTCCTCCGAGGCGTCGAAACGGATTTGTGAGTTCAGTTCCTGTGAGAAAGCGATTTCGAAGCATGGTGTTCACCAAGTATCGGTCTTCTCGTGCTGTGGTACACCTGGTTCTGCCCGTTCCTGGTCTGCGTAGGTTAGAACCAGTTTCTTCGTAACGTCGGAGAACTCTTTGTACTGTTGACAGCGACACACCGACAGTCCTGGCTGTATCGCGCTGACTCCGGCCGGTTTCCAGCATTGTAAGTATTCTGGTGCATTCTTCAGGCGTAAGCGACATAATTTCAGCTTGAATAATGAATATAGAGCACTATCAACATGGTTTATGTACCCACATAAATGACAGATTACAAACAAAAGCAAAACCAAATGCTGTAATTTCGTAGTTCCATCTTCGAAAGTGGCCCTTTTTCAAATTTGATTTTTTTATGATATAACTTTACAATAACTAAGAAGTTTTAATACCTTCATTTAAGGAGTATTACATTGTCTATTAAATACAATTTATTGCATTAACCTAGCATTTTTAGTTTCCGAGATTTTTAGGATTCTTTAAGTGACCCGGATTCATTGCTCTCGAGTGTATTTTTAATCGTCTTATACCATTTTCAAGTAAAAGATGCTGTGTTTTGAAATCTAGAAAAGGAGACCGCCACGGTTAGGTATTTTATTTTTATATCTCTAAAACTCTAGCACCTTTAAGACATAGTTAAACCAGTTTTCCTGCTTGCACAAGTCATTATCAGGTAATGTGCCAACTCCATTCCGCTTTAATCCCAGCTTCAACATAAAAATAGTAGCTAATTTACGTCAAAACCATTATTTCGTCGTTGCTTTTACTCCTCATAAAACTTGCAACATAAAATTTAAGAAAATAATGTAAACAAGGTATAATACCCATCAAATGAACTCCGGAAAAGAGGCTTATTTCAATGACATGACTTAGCTTGATGCTCCTCTTATTTAGTTCTCGTATTATGTAGCGTAATGTATATTTTTCTGTTAATATTATTTTTTCTTAATTTTGACGTATATTCATATTATTATGTTTTTGTTTGGTGACACTGAGTTAAATAAGTCAGTACTTTAGATTGCTACCAACTTTTGAAAGTGATTACTGTCTTTATTGACTAATCTTTTCTAACTAGATATGAGAGAAAATTAGAATCAAATTATTACAGCGATAATAATAGTACATTAATGCCACAGCCTGCAAAAGTGGCTTTATTTTCTAAATTAGAATTTCTATATTCTAAATTAGGACTCACGTATGTTTGCCTCGACTTCGCCTCAGCCCACATTTTTACGTTCGTCCATCAATGCCTGGTTCATTTGTTTCTTTTTACTTTAAACAGCTCTATTTGCAAGCCAAGTCGAAAATAAATCTCCTTCGTGGCCATGTGTCGAAGTAAAAGTTCGTTAAATTTTCAAATTAAACTGCTAAACACGACAGATACTATACAAGTTTTTATTTTTCTTTTCAGGGGCAGATTTCAATCCATTCAATCATCTGTTGTCGACCGTCAAAAAGCATTCGTTCAATGGAACAATGACAGCGATTGGGTGACTTTCCTGGACTCTCTGATCCAACTTAGTACACTATCGAGGAACCATGAAGGGATCTCAGCACCCAAGTTTATTAGGAAATTGAGGATCAGCGTTATGGATCAACAGATATTGAATATTGTTAAAATTAATGGTGTTAATTGTGTTGCTGCTCAGTATAATAGTATTCATGGAGTTGTGAGGTAATATTATTGCATTATTTAGGTTTTTATTTCACAGCAGCAGCCATGTTTGTCTGTCTAAATTTGGACCCGTACCTCAATTGCGTAAATCAGTTTCAATCGTAATCCCAGGATTTTGAAGACAATTTCTTATACATTACTTCATAAAGCAAAATTCGTCTGCTCGACAACGTAATCACGTAATTAATGTCGTTGAACTATCAAAATGAAAGGCAATGAAATTGTTAGTTTGTTACGCAATTACCCCGCTGGTTCCCGGTGGGTTATACAAGTCTGCTTACTCTTAAATACCAGTAATGTTATGTTATATTTGTAACTAGTTTCTTCCAGCGGCTTCGCCCGCGTGATATCTTTATAAATTATATCCTACGTTACTCAGTGATAATATAGCATTCAACTGGTGAAATATTTTTTTAATCGGTCCAGTAATTTTTGAGTTTATTCATTACAAACAAACAATTTTTTTTCTCTCTATGATAAAATGTACTGCGTGATTTAAGGGATTTTAGCAGATGATGGGATATAAATGATTTTATTGGTTGAAAATTTTACTTGAACTCAGAAAGGTTTTTGTACTCAGTGCTTTTTAGAGCCGAAATTTTATTTCATTTAATAAATACAAAATATAAAAAGATTCTGCTGAGGCTTTTAGAGAAATGCTCGCTTATTTAAATAATACTTTTATGCTTTTCCAAATTACTATCTGAACGTGTTTGTTATACATATAGTGCTTTTAAAGACACAAAATATTTTTATTAAAGAAAAGTGGAACTGTAACAGTAATTAATTTAATCATCTCGCTAGCTTTGAGAAGTGCAAAATGCGTTCGTGGAATCCGAAATAATAAAAAATAAATATTAAGGCGGAGACTGACTTGCAACAATTGTTTGTAATGTATCGAGTTTTTGTAACGCGTTACAGTAGTCAGTGTAGCGAGCCGAAGCGCTCGATGCGAGCGCCAGATCCTCCACTCGACTGTCGGCTTTTTCGTGAATTCCTTTGAAACGCGTTATAGACAGTGCAACGAGCCGAGCCGCTCGATGCATTACGAGCGCATGTTTCCGCCATTCTGAATAAAAATGGAGCACGCTCGAGTCAAGTGCTCGAAGTGAGCGTTCGTCACGTTTAGTGTATCGCCGTTTTGTAACAACAAATAGAGCGCGCTTGACCCACGTGCTCGAAGCATTCACCGCGTTTTGTGTATCACCGTTTTGTTACCAAGCTCGACTCGAATGGTACATTACAAACAAACATTGCAAGTCATTCTCCGCCTTTAGATTTCAACTGAAATAATTATTATTTAAATAGAAAAAAATAAAAGACACAAAAAGTATTGTTGTAAATCGGTACATAGGTACAGGGTGCAAAGGACATCGACGCCCATCGATTCAGAACGTAATTCTAGGCCCCCCAGCGTCGAATAGGGAGGAACACTCAAACATGGTATACACTAAAATATTTATGCAGTTGAAAGATGAAAGAGAATGTCCTCTTTTTTGAAGTCGGTTAAAAATTTGGAAGTCGTACGCAGTAATACTGACATGATGCTATGACCTATATCATTTTTGTCGAAAAAGACAATAAAGGCACTTCTGAAACAAATGAGGGTTGATATATTTTTGGACGTCATTCCTTTGATGTGCTCTTATGTTTAAGGAAACATAATATTTATGAGAAATCGCCCCAAAAATGGTAAGCCAAGTGGTAACGGCCTCGACTTACGAGTTGCTGGTCGTGGGTTCCCAGGCAGTACTTTGTATAAATAATTTCATCACCACAGATCTCAAAACGGTGAAGGAAAACATCGTGAGGCAACCGGCATATCCTAGAACCATACATTCGAAGGCATGTGACATCTATCAACCCGCACTGGGCTCATGTGGTAGATTACAGCCCACTCCCACTCAAACAGAGGAGGCCTCTGTGGGAACATTATAGGCTGATTATGCTATTGTGCTATGCCCCAAAAATCGATTTCCGTGAATTCTCAATAACTTAGGCAAATTCACTTTCGTTTTATAAACCACAAAATCGTTTATTATAATTTACTTTTGGAACTAGAAAATACTAAACCCATTTCCTAATGCTAAGAAGTGTGCAACAAACTCAATAATATTACAAGACGTCATTGCCACATATAACATAACATCACGCTTGTTTTCCCCGAAGGTATAGGCAGAGGTCCAACTTAGTACGCCACATTTAGCCAGTTATGTATAAGTCCCATGTAACAGGGGGCGAGCCCATTGCTATCTACCACAAATCCAGACTAAGGGTTGTTACTGAGAAATTCCAGATGGAAAAACCCAATAACACTTCACCCGACCTGGAAATTGAATCTAGGACCTCATGCCCAGACCACAAGACCAACGTCAACGTCATTTTCATATTAAAAAAAAAACATTTACATTATTCGTTTACTTTTCAGGTGTGGAGGTGTCGAGCTTGATAACGTAATATTTGTAGATAAGCCTGTAGTACAGCCACAACCGGAAGTTTTGTTAACTAGAGCGTTTTATCCACACTACTCAATGGACGAAGTTGACGTAAGTATCATTTTAGAATAGAAGACTTTATAATCTACACCGTTTTTAGAACATTCACTAATTATTTTGATGTAAATGCATCAGTCATTAGATTTGAAAATGAAGAAGAATGTACAAATTAGAATTGAAAAAGAGAATGTACCTACAAATTAGATTCGAAAAGGAGAATGAACATTTATAGTTATTCATCTAATACTTAAATGACACAAATATTCCGAGTTGGACTAAGCATTTTCTACCAGTCAACGGTTGGGTTATGCAGAGGCAAACAGTCTGTGCAATTTAATAACATTGAGAATATATATATTATAAAGAAAAGAAAGAAAGAAAAATAAGTTTATTTATCACAAAAACAGGTGCATAAAAAAAAAAGAAAATAAACTCGAGTAGAAAATAAGAAAATAAAACACAATAGATTTAAATACAATAACGAGCACAAAACAGAAATAGTCCGTAGCTGCTGGCACATCATGACTGTAACAAGAAGGCTTCCACTCAGCATGATGCTGTGCTATGGAGACCCAAAGCACAGCGCTGATTTTCAGTGGTCACCCGATTTAGATTAAGTTTGTGTGATCTTTAAGAACGTGTATAATTAATGTAAAGGTTTCCACTATTTAATATTATTTAGTAATTCAAACAGATCAATTTTGTAGCGAGCAAAGCAAAACATTAATCTGATTTGATTTCATAACAATTGACGTTGCTTTTTATTTAAAATCAATATTTAAAAAAACGAATATTTTAACGCGAGCTTTGTCAAAGCTTGTTTTGTTTTAATTTTATCCCAACAAAGCTGACACGGATGACCGGGCTTAGTAATATGATAGAACAGAATAACATACATAATATACAATCGTTTTTATTCCAAAAAGATGGCCTACTCCATGTTAACGAAGTCACAGCAAACAGTTAGTTAATATAGATATTTGTGTCAATAAATTATTATTATTATTAAAGAATTATTATTATTATCAGTTTATGAACAAAGACGTAAGCACGGGTACACAGCAAAAATATTATTTATGGATCAAAGCATGTGGCGTTACTTGCCTGTCACCATGGGGAAAACGCGTCAGTTTACAATGTAGTTTCTAGGCGACCAAGCTTTGCTCTGGTGAAAATAGAGATTGCTCATTTAACCCTAGCTCACTATCCTTAATTTCGACTAACGTTATCACTAAGCATTCGTAAATTTTACGGCGGATTAAAACATCAATTTTTATTTAATCAACTTTATTTATGACACAATACGACCTTAATTAACAGTCTTAGTTTTCTTTTTATTCAATAACATAATCTGTTTTAGAAAAACCTACATTGAACAATGATTGCTCATAGACACAATATGCTCCATGCAAATCGCTTTTTTCAGCCTTTGCAGAAGTTCGAGGTCATACGACGGTTTCTTAACAGCTGTTTCTAAACAGAGTGTTGCGAGTTCTGGGAAAGTTTTGACTACGACCTTCCTGATCTAGTCTACAATTTTCAGGATCTCCGCTATGATTTAGTTTGTAGTCAAATTTCGTTGCGTAATTTGTTTGAAATTTTACGACGATCATATGATATATCCCGATTTACAAAACGTGCATCTGTAATGACTTATTGCGGGTCACTAATGATGCGAATCAGGAAGGTATTAGAAGCGGCAATGATGGCGGAAGTCGGAATCTAATCAAAACACTAAATGCACAAGCGTCGTCATTTTGACGAATTGTTAGCGATCCAGGGTTAATAGTATAGGATAGTTCATACTAATTCCATGCCATGATAGTAGGTACTTACTAATTCCACGGTGCCATGATAAAACAGAGCTCTGTTCAGGTGAAAATACGGAGAAAACGAATTTTCCTAGATATGAGACTTAGCTAGATCGAATTTTCGCCTCCGTAAACCCCTATATCGATACTTTCATCGAAATCGTTAGAGCCGTTTTCGAGAACGTGATTACAAATAGGTATAGCTTTTATAGTATAGGATGTTAAGAATGACGGAATGAATGACGTTTTAAAAACCCTCGCCTAGCCTTTTGCTTCGTTTAAATTGAAAGCTAAAGATATAAGCTAAAGGCAGCATTTCCTCACATTTTCTCATAGGATAAGCAGATTCTTAATTGAATGTCAATCACGCTGGAGCGTTCTTGGCACAGGATTTAATCTGCAGCCTTGCATCTAGGATGAAAGCCAGCAAAATGTTTACAACAGCAAAATAGTTTTACTAAACATTTTGTTATTATTTAGAACCAATATGAAATAACGTAACCGTTTATTATATTATATAGCATTAGAAAAATATCGGGCAACTAATAACAGTTATTGTCGAAAATACTGCATTTTATAGGTTTTTTTTTAATGTTAATGGTGAATAGATTACATTGCTTTATATTTATAGTTAAACTAGGAGCGCCCGCGGTTTCACTTGCATAAGTTTCGATCCCGTGGGAATATCGGGATAAAAAGTATCCTATGTGTTAATCCAGGTTATAAACTATCTGTGTGCCAAATTTCATCCAAATCCGTTAAGATGTTTTTGCATGAAAGAGTAAGAAAACATCCATCCATCCATCCTCACAACTTTCGCCCGCGACTTCGCCCACGTGGATGTCGAAAATGATGCCACGGGAACGTTCCCGTGGGATCACTTTCGGGATAAAAAGTATAATATATGTTGATCCAGATTATAAATTATGCGTGTGCCAAATTTAATGCAAATCCGTCCAGCCATTTTTGCGTGATTGAGTAACAAACAACCAAACATACAAACTTTCACGTTTATAATATTAATAGGAATATATACTACATATATATTATAGTAAAATATAAGTAGGATAATGGAACTTAGTATACGTTTATATCATAATAACGAAAGATTTATAGCCTTTATTTGTCTAATGTAATAAATGGAGTATAGATATAAAATATTAAGCTATTGCATAGCTTTTATCGGAGACTCTGAGCGCGGCGACCGAATGTAGAAATTCCGTAACGAAAAAAAAACCTGACGCGAAAGTTTGTGAGGATGGATGGATGGATGTTTGTTACTCTTTCACGCAAAAACTACCGAACGGATTTTAATGAAACTTTACAGTAATGTGGCTTATATATCAGAATAACACATAGGCTACAATTTATAAAGATTTTATGTGATTTAGCCATAATATAACGATAAGTATCCAGTAAGTCGGAAAAAATCCTGCCCTCTGAGATCTATCTTTGCGTGCGCTGCCTAAACCGCTGGAGTTACATGAAAAGAATGTATTGTGGGGTTGTTTGTCTTAAAGAGTTCTAAATAAAAGTCCGCGACAGCATTTATGTGGAAGCCATTATAGCCAAAATAGTGAGCTATAAATACATTTAAATTGAATACTTTTTTTAAGTTGCATATTTTAGAGTATTTAGTTAATTCGTATCAAAATAAATACCTTCATCGCTTTCGGTATTTAATGTAGATAAAATTTGTCTTTTACACTAAGTAATTTGGACTAATATTTTAAAAGTTAGAACGATAAGAATGACCTGCGATGAGTCGACGGCGGGCGCGCAGAACGAGGGTGGAGGGGCGGGATAGGCAATGACGCGCGATCGCCGAGTGCGCGACCCGAACGCGGGCAGACGCGTGAGGGCAGACGTCATTGACGGTTGTGTAAATTCTGCGATTTAGGGGGGGGGGGGTATAGGGGTATTTTTTTAAAAAAATATTTTAAATCAACAATATTATCTTCTTATTTTTGAATATATGCTATGCAATAGCTTTACCGCGGCAGTCCTCGAGTGCCACACGTATTTTTTTTTTTTTCATATATTCATTACGACAATGGATTCCACTCTGATTGATAGAATAATGCTATTAAAAATATGTTATTTTATTTGTTTCAGCTAAAAACTGCTCTTCAAATAATACTTCAAATCGTAGCCGAAAACACAACAATGAAAGGAATTAAGGCGACCCAAATTGTAACGTCAAATACCAATATAAATTGTATTATCCAAGAGATTTCGAACTATATACCCAATGTTACAATTGACGTGGCTTCAATTATAAATGTCAATATTGATTTTAATACTTTGTTAGTACAAAATTCCGACGTAGATAAAGCAAATCTTTTTATTATTGAAGATCTGTTGGGAGATGAAAAGGTAAGAACCGTTTTATTGAATTAATATGACTTTGATCGTGGATTTATGTCAAAGATGCCTTCTTCGAAGAGATATTCGTTTGTTGAATAAGTAAATCTTGGTTATATGAAAATATTTATTTGAAAACTAGAACGTTCTATTTATAAAAGCAATGAATCATCATTACACATTTTTGGATTCATCCATTGACAAAAAAAAAAGTGTAATGAAGATTCGTGTGTTCAACAATCACTAAAACTTTTTGGGATTCTGTTTCATTGTTGATATCCAGAAAGCGCCTATGTTAGTCTTCTATCTTCTGTAATCTGAAAGTAAAATACATTAACAAAAATAGCAGCACAATTTAATTTCTTTTAAATCCCGTCGTACATTTTCCTTTTCCAGAAATTGGAGTCGCTACGAAATATTTCGAAGGATAGTTTCGTTTTAGCACTAGAGTCGGGAGTGCCGAGGCTTCAAGGACTTATGAGCCACTTTAACGTCGTGAGTTCTATGTCGGATGGGAAGCAAATATTAATATTATTGAAAAGGAAGAATCTCATGGATGTTACTTATGTGCCTGTAAATTGTGATAATAAATTGGATTGGGTGCCGCGCGTGTATGATGAACTCAATAGAACGAAGCGGGTGGTCCTGGTGTCGGAAAGGCAGCCTTACTGTGGAGCTTTAGGTATGATTGATTTCCTTTATTTTCTAAAGGAATTTTATTGCATATTCTTATTATAGATTTGCTCATATTTGAAGACAAACAAGCAACAATGCGGTCAGTGATAGTGTACGTTGCGGTACTATTTCTTAGAACAGAGCACACGTATGATGAGTGATAAAATCACGAATTTTATTGAAAACTAACTTTTGCCCGCGGCGTCACCCGCGAGGATGACGGAAATTATCCCACTGAACGTACAACCAGGATAAGAAGTACCGTAGTAAGTATGTAGGTTTGATTGTTCGTTTTCATTTTGTAAATGTCGCAACACATTATGTAATATAGTAAATTGTCTTTCACCTCTGACCGTCAGGGTCAGAGGCCAAAGACGCAAACAATAGATAAAATTTGTCAAACTTGTCTGTGTTAATAATGGATATGAGGCTTTTGGCTAAATTGTAAAGTGGTATTGTTTTTTTTTTTTTGTAATGTGCGTCTATTTTGTGCAGAATAAACACTTTTTCTTTCTTTTTTTTCTTTCTATGTGTTAATCAACTATCTGCTCGAAATTCCAAAAAACTATATTTTCAGGCATCATACTCGTTTTCACACCTCGTAGCAATTACTTTTTTTTATATTCAATGTACAGTTTTGATACTATTTTATTATAATGTAAGTATATCTTTGAATAAAATAATCAGCTTAGGTACATAGTTTTGCGTGCAACTTGACGATTAATATGAAGCTTTTTAGTGACCCTATACAATGTGAAATTTATACAATCGAAAATAACGAGCTATGCGAACATAAATGTATGGAACAGCAGATTTTTTTTTCGCGATTTCAGGCTTGGCCCAATAGTGAAAGTTGTTCATAATGATGAGTACAATGACCCCTTAACAGGATGCAAACGAATTAAATTTCATATTGTATATGGTTGATGAAAACATATGATTTATTTTTTAGGTTTCGTCAAAAAGTTGAGAAGTGATGGAGTGGACAAAATAGGCTTGGTGGCAATCGACGATTTTCATGCACCCGCTTTCAATCCCAACACTGGAATATACAAGAGCCAATTGGAGATACATCTTGCCATCAATATCTTTAGAAAGGTTTGTAGTGAAAACAGTTATGAATATAAACAACTTTTGACGATGAGACCGAGTCTTATTATAGCGAAAAAACAGTTGGTTTTATACTATTGCTTTTTTGTATGAAACAGGAGATATTAATTTCAACAGTTTAGAGTCGGTCCTAATATAAAAGTGATTTATATTCATGAGTTCTTTAACCTTCTGAAAATGAACTTGAAGTCACCCGATAGAACCATACATATTTATTTATCCGCTTGTTTCTTTCGTAAAAAACAGTGAACCCTATTTATAATTCTTCGCAAGTTTCGAATCCGTGATTCTAGGAGGCGACAAGCTAACGATCTGTCAATATGTCTTGAGCACAATCTTGGCCTTTTAGCACATTGCTACATGGGACGGGAGTTCAAAGATGTTGATACAGTTTTGCTGCTGTCGTATAGGAAATAAGTCTAAAAATATTTAGTGTTGCTGCTAGATTTTAATTCTAAAAGTAAGTTATTTTAGGTTAGTAACGAGTGGAATTTGTTAGGGTGGTTTTTAGTTACATTCTCTAATGTTTCCAAGCTTGTAGCTAAGAAACAACAGCCGCACGGGTCGATCTATCAGGTAAAGCTACGCTTGCCGCGGTCGGTCCTTGGATGGGTGACCATCTTTACATACCGAGACTCCTCCGTGCCTCAGAAAGCACGTAAAGCTGTTGGTCTCGGCTGTCATTCGTGGATCTATGACAGTCGTTACGGGTTGCCAGAATCCCGAACGTCTGACAACCACTCTTACCAGGAAGTATCGTATTACCCAGTAACTGGGTTGTGAAGGTCAGATAGGCAGTCCCTCCATGTAAAATACTGGTATCCGGCAAGACTGGAAGCTGATCCCAACATAGTTGGGAAAAGGCTAGGCAGATGATGATGACTCTTATGTTTTTGCTATCAAAATTCATATAACCGTTATTTATTTTTGTTTAATAATTGACAAGTAACTAGATTCAATATGTTAGTAACAGTTTTTGTTAACAACTATGTTAATAAACTTAATCTACACCCTTAACGAATCCCTGCTACATGCTCAACACAGATGCGGAAAGCTTGCAGCAGAGATTCATAAACAAACTGTCTAGGCTAAAATCGCGAAAAAAAAATCAGCTGTTCCCTACATTAAAACGAGCTATGCGAACTAAAATTTATGGAACAGCTGATTTTTTTTTCGCGATTTTTTAGAGGCTTGGCCCCATAGTGAAAGTTATTCATAATGATGAGTATGTGGCGGCATCTACACCGCCACATGCGAACTACGCATCAAAGACTTGACGTCACACAACATCCTGACGTCGCTCAAATCCTGCATCGCGCAATTAGAGTTTACCGCGCGGTGGACATATATACAAGCTCACGACTTCAACCTCTGGGCAATTGCCCGCCAGACATGACACCCGTCTGGTCGGAGGATCCTCCCTTTTCTATGGGGGATGAGTGAACTTTACACCCTGTTCCTTCATACCCCTAAATTGGTGACCCCGAGCATGAACGTCGACGCAGCCTTCGTGCAACTACTTCAGCGTGACGTCATCATCATCGTCACTCCCGCAAGCTTTCGTGAGGCGAGTCACACAGCCAGCCAGCACCCACGGCTTCAACGGGTATCCTGACCACCAGCATGCAGCGAACGCGCATTCCTGGTCATCACCCTCAGCCTCATCAGCAACCTTGGCACAGCACCTGCACTTTCGGCCGGTCTCCGGAGGGGAGTGATGTGGCGGCATCTACACCGCCACATGCGAACTACGCATCAAAGACTTGACGTCACACAACATCCTGACGTCGCTCAAATCCTGCATCGCGCAATTAGAGTTTACCGCGCGGTGGACATATATACAAGCTCACGACTTCAACCTCTGGGCAATTGCCCGCCAGACATGACACCCGTCTGGTCGGAGGATCCTCCCTTTTCTATGGGGGATGAGTGAACTTTACACCCTGTTCCTTCATACCCCTAAATTGGTGACCCCGAGCATGAACGTCGACGCAGCCTTCGTGCAACTACTTCAGCGTGACGTCATCATCATCGTCACTCCCGCAAGCTTTCGTGAGGCGAGTCACACAGCCAGCCAGCACCCACGGCTTCAACGGGTATCCTGACCACCAGCATGCAGCGAACGCGCATTCCTGGTCATCACCCTCAGCCTCATCAGCAACCTTGGCACAGCACCTGCACTTTCGGCCGGTCTCCGGAGGGGAGTGATGTGGCGGCATCTACACCGCCACATGCGAACTACGCATCAAAGACTTGACGTCACACAACATCCTGACGTCGCTCAAATCCTGCATCGCGCAATTAGAGTTTACCGCGCGGTGGACATATATACAAGCTCACGACTTCAACCTCTGGGCAATTGCCCGCCAGACATGACACCCGTCTGGTCGGAGGATCCTCCCTTTTCTATGGGGGATGAGTGAACTTTACACCCTGTTCCTTCATACCCCTAAATTGGTGACCCCGAGCATGAACGTCAACGCAGCCTTCGTGCAACTACTTCAGCGTGACGTCATCATCATCGTCACTCCCGCAAGCTTTCGTGAGGCGAGTCACACAGCCAGCCAGCACCCACGGCTTCAACGGGTATCCTGACCACCAGCATGCAGCGAACGCGCATTCCTGGTCATCACCCTCAGCCTCATCAGCAACCTTGGCACAGCACCTGCACTTTCGGCCGGTCTCACAAGCAGAGCCCATTCTACCCTCTCCTGGTCGACACTAGCAGCCAGCCACAACCCAGCGCTGTACCACATCCGACCCACTGGATCAAGACGCAGCGCCACCCCGACTCACTGGGGAATCACCGCAAGCACCGCAGACAGTTCCGACTCACCGCGAACTATGCGGCAGACAGTTCCGACTCACCGCGAACTATGCGGCACCCGGTTCCGACTCACTGGAACCGGCACCCGGTTCCGACTCACTGGAACCGGCACCCGGTTCCGACTCACTGGAACCACAGCTGGTACTGTGAAGCATCGCAAGATACAAGACTCAGCCCACTATCGACCTCCGGTCTCCGGAGGGGATTGATGTGGCGGCATCTACACCGCCACATGCGAACTACGCATCAAAGACTTGACGTCACACAACATCCTGACGTCACTCAAATCCTGCATCGCGCAATTAGAGTTTACCGCGCGGTGGACATATATACAAGCTCACGACTTCAACCTCTGGGCAATTGCCCGCCAGACATGACACCCGTCTGGTCGGAGGATCCTCCCTTTTCTATGGGGGATGAGTGAACTTTACACCCTGTTCCTCTTACCCCTAAAAGTACAATGACCCTTTAAGAGGATGCAAATGAATTAAATTTCACATTGTATTGTTGGGGCTTGCCCGGACCCGGCGCACCAGGGAAGCGATTTTTTTTTCATCGTAGCGTAGAAACAATCGACACGAGCATCAGCAAACATCCCTGATGCGCTACAGAAACGGAACAGCCCCATCAATACCCGGAATGCATTACTATATTGAATGCGAAGGGCGCTGTACGATTTTTGAGTGTAATCTACCCACAGGCTGCTTTAAAAATGATCTCTAGGAGAATGAATTGCCCTAATATATTATTATTTAATTGCCTTTTTGGTGTAGGTAGTAGTCGTAAGAACTACTACTGAGCACGAGTTCCTGGGTTCGATTGCCAGGTCCTACAAAGTGTTATTGGGTTTTTTCATCTGCCATTTCTCAGTAGCAGCCCGGAGTCTGTATTCGTGCCCGGTCGATGCAAATAGGCTCGCCCCTATTAAGGGGACTACAGTACCTAAACGTGCCTAAACGCTAGTTTTATAATGCGTAAAAGTATATGATCCACTGCAGTAAACAAAATCAGAAAAATATATGATATTCTTCAAGATATATGCTAGTATGATAGTGTGTTGAAAACATAATACAACTAATTTGATACGATAGAAAAAAATCATGAAGATACCTCTAAAAATTTCTTTTAACGATTAAAAATCATATTAATTTACATGCAATCATTCAAATTTTTTGTCAGATTATTCTAAAAGCTACATATTAGCATAATAGTGTTTTAATTTTCCAGTCCAATCAATAGATTTTTTGTTAATCGCTAACTGCTTCATATTTTGCAATAAATTACCTGCGTCGTGTCATCGCGCTTCTCTTTCATTTCTATGCAGTCCGACAGTAACCGCGCTTTAGCTGTTGTAAGCCTCTTAAGTGGAACTTGAACATTACTGGCGAAATTTGGGGCGTATACCTCTCAGGCGTTATGTTTAGTATATTTACTTTGTTTTTTATTTCATATCTATAGCCTCGTCTGTAAACGCATTGGTTTTTTGGCGTCTGAAGGGAGTCAGCTCGATAAAGTAACCGAGTATGTTCGATTTTGCTTGCAGCTCTAGTGACTAGTGCATTTACCGCGAGCCAGCGTGACCGCAACGGTACGCGCCATTGACTACATCAACGCGTTTAACACCCTGCTTTAAATGCTCTAGTTTGTTAAACCATTTGCAGTGTTCAAACATGCGATATTTTGGCAAGCGGTGTCGGAACTCGTGTGTCTGTCTATCTGTCTGCCTTAGGGCTGTATCTGTTTAGGGTTCCGTAGTCAACAAGGAACCCTTATAGTTTCGCTGTCTGTCTGTGGCTTAGCTCAGAGACTGTTAGTACTAGAAAGTTGTAATTTGGAATGGGAATACATATTTACTACACCGAAAAAGTGGTAAAATAAAATCAAAAATAATATTATTATGTTGTGTTCCTTCTACACGTAAAGTGGGGATGTTTCTTTTCCCCTTGTCTATCCCATGGAAAGGTCGTTCAAAAATATTATGAGTTTTTGAAAACCATTTTTGGATTCAGGGATCCGTTTGCGAAATATTAAGCTTTAAAGTGCAAACTTTTGTTAGAGTCACAGCTAAGTAGGCTCTACAAGTTCACGAGTAATAATACAACACAAATAAATAAACCAACTTAAATTTGCAGTTGAAATACGAAATGTATGGGAGAACATGTTTTTCAACTACACTGTCAAGTTTGTTCTTGGGATAAATTCATCCCATCTACGGAACCCTTCATTGTGCGTTGTCTAAAACGCACTTATTTTTAATAATAGTTAGTCAGTTGTCATTTTCACAGAATATGACGTGCTCACGCCTGGCATGTCTTTTATAATTTCATCAAAATATAGTTTTCTTGTAGGGCCAATGGGGAGGGTTGTACTACACTCCAGCTGCAAAGTCAACAATGCTTCGAAACGTTACCCTGACAGGTCTAGCCGATAATTTGGATGACCTTACATGGATCGAAGCACCTACAACTGGTACCAGTAATAACAAAGTTCAGGTAAGCATACAGTTAGTAAAATTAATAAATGATTCATCAAATTGACTCACTACGTCAATTTGCCGTGGTATAGCTACCCATTTCATATAACTGTCACAGAATGGCAGTTTTTGTTGGTGGTCCATTTGATAAATAATTAATTTCCCTGAATTTACAAAAATATCAATGTTTATTCGGATAAAGTTTCTACCATCGTTTCCGATACTATAATGTTTTAATACGCTTTGAACCACTGTGATAAGAAGGTATAAGCCTGGTGTAATAAAAGGCGTTACAACTTCGTAAGGTCGGAAAAGCATCAGCGACACCATTTTTTTTTTCTTGTGTGGGAAGTTATCAAATAACTGCTCCCAGTCTGGGCGGAGCGAGAGGGCGTGTCAGACTCTTACTGACTAAAACCCACCCGTGTTCCTTCAGTTGCCTGTACAGGCAACTGAAGGCCGCACTGCCGCAGTTGCGGGAAAGTCCGAAAGGGATACCACGGTATCCTTTTCGGACTTTCCCGCGACCTCGGCAGGCATCGGTCCTAGCAGACCTCTTGTGTTATGCTGACATCTCTTTGAGGCGCGCGTGGAACACAAGGCGCCGTCGACCCGGGCCTGGTCCTTATTGGACAGAGAGCTACCCATTGCTCACCGCGATTCCCGACGCCCAGGGCGTCAGGGCCCAGAGCGTCCTGAGCGGCTAGGGGCGTGAGGGCGCGAAATTTGCAAAAAAAAATAAAAAAAAATTGCCCTTTTAATAGTACGAGTATAGGATCTGCCTAACCCTTCAGGGAATACAGACAAGATTTTATGTAATTTTTATGTAACATAAACATTACATAAAATCGATTAAAACGAGTAGGAACTCGTTAATACAAAAGTCTACAACGAATCCCTATAATACAATCAGCATTTATATTTCACAGGTTTCCTACGCTGGCATATCTTTAAAAGATGTTCAGAAAGCAGTTAGCAACAACAGCGAAGATAAATCGTCTCTCGGCATGGATTTCAGTGGTATTGACGCAGAGTAAGTTTTGACTATACGAAATTTTATTACGTACATAAAGTTTTAAAAGACTTATTAGAAAATACTCGGCGCTCTTTATTGGAAGCCCGTATCAGCCAATAAAATATCTTAAAAGGAACTTCAAAATGAGAGAGGAAAATGATGAAAAACTTTGAATTATTGGTTAGATATATTTTTGCTTGGCAACTACCTACTCGTATACCTAATAATTGTGCCGCAAATAAATGAAAGAGGATAGATACCGAGCTTTAATATTAGGTCCCCACCTATGAAATCAGCGTTTTGTATGGAGAATTTAAAAGAAGTTACATTTTTCATACTAACATTTTCTTAAATTATATAACATCCATGAACACTAATGTTTTAAAACTTTTATGCACTAATGTTTAAAAACTAAGATAACGCAATATGCCACTTAGATTACCTAAGCGACAAAAATAAATTTGGCTAATTTAAAACAAATAGTGGGAATTACTGCTAACAAAATGAGAAGTAATTTTTAAGGTATTTTTTATGTTTAGAAAACTATAAGTAATAAGGTTTATTTACTATTGGTAGTTGTCTATGATGGTCATTATTCGATATAATACCAAGCAATTGATGAATATTTTAAATCATAGAAGTGACGAGGTTCTCTATTTGTGAGAAAAAAAACGCCAATTTCATAGGTGGGGAACCCAATATTTATGATTTAGCTACATCCAGTTAAACTAGAAGCTGACCCCAGCTTAGTTGAAAATGGCATGGAAGATGATGACTCCTGTCAATAGACTGGATTAGGCATACCTAATCTGTTAAGCCAGATGGGAGAATGACCTGGAAAAACCTGGCGGGAAAGACCTGAATGAGACCCGCACATACCAGACACGAAAAGGGGGAGGCTCAGTGGTGGATGGAACAAGGCTGCAATGATAATGATGAAGAAGAATCTGGTCACGAACCCCGTTCTGATATTTTTTGGGTCATGCACATAAACTAAAAATCATAGCATTTATTTCAATTAAACCACTTACAGACACTTTTGAATTGTCAAGGAGTCGGTCCATAATCAGCCTACAATGTTCCCACTGCTGGGACGCAGACCTCCTCTCGGCGAGTGGGCCGTAATCCACCACGCGGGCCCAGTGCGGGTTGGTAGATGTCACGTGTCTTTGAGTTCTAGGATATGCATATCTCACGATGTGGTCCTTCACCGTTTTGAGAGGAGTGATGATGAAATAATTTACTCAAAGTAAAGCAAAGTCTGGGTTCCAACCTACAATCTACTCGTAAATTGCGGCCGTTACCACTGTTCCTGCTACTACTGGAGTCGGTCAGCTAGCCAGAAACTTGAAGCTGGTTTCCCGTTCCTAAACATAGATCTCTCTTAAGAAGAATGGGATCCCATTCTCTAACCAGTTACTTAGCTAACATTTAATTGCTTCGACAGTGGTGATAGAGTGATGGGACTGGTTGCTGGTGGTGCATTAGGAAGTACTGTTGAAGCAGACTCTTCTCTGTTATGGCCAGTTCCGGAATATTGGAGTCTGCAAGATGCTGCAACCGTACCGCTGCCGTATGCCGTTGCGTATTATTGCTTGGTAAGACTAAGAACCACATCCTTTTTTTTGCATTTCCTGTTTAGATAATTTGTGCGAACTTTTTAGGAATATTTAGAAAGAGAGAGATTATATTTTGCTTATTTAATTAAACTTGAAATATCTTAGCATTGAAAGTAATTAAAACAAAGAAGTTGGAAAGGTCAATTGGTCTAAAATATCTTGCCTATTACGAAAAGGTCAAGGAGTACTTATAAAGTTCATTAGATATTGAAAAGAACTATGGAAGTAGGAACACGGGGAAAAATCGCTTTGGAATGAATTTATTAGTGTCTTTATAACAGTTTTTGATCATTATCAAATCTTATAAGTACACTTGTTTAAAGAAGTCCTGCTAACCAGAAGTATCATTATTGGAATAATAATTAAATATTGTTACTTAATTATTAACAAACAAAAGAACTAAACCATACCAGGGACTGAATTACTCAAAAATTAGGGTACCTTTAAATTTCGGTATGACGTCATTCCGTTAAATAAGGGTTACCACAATATTTCGATACTGTTCTTTTTTTCAGTAGCGGAATTTTGTGGTTGGAAATGCATACCGGTATATTTCGGTAGAAGTATCGGTACCTTCTAAATGTATCGGTAGAAGTACCTAAACCGTCGTAGATAGCTCAAACGTGTTCGAACCCCCGCGCACCCGCGCCGCGTCGTCTCACATGTTTTTCGGTACCGAAATCGTGTAAAGGTTAAATAACGGTTTAGCCCAACCTTTATTTAAAAAATATCGGTATAGTTCACCTTATTTTAAACCGGTACCGGTATATTTTTGAGGTAGAGGTAGTAGACCTTTAACCGTAACCGCTTTCAGTCCCTGAACCATACCACAAAATAATTTCCTAATATCAATCTTCAACACTCACTCACACATACAAAATTTAACAAGCATCATCTAAGTTTTATATAGGCCCAAAATAACATCATTTAAGACAAATAACCTCTCTGAAGAAAGTGAACGTCGGAAGCTCAAAATATTCGTAGAATTCTGTTTGATAAAATATTCACTTAAATGGGTTCATTTCACTCCCAAGATGCCATATATGTGTAGAACTAAATAGGTATGCTTCTTAAACAAGGCACAAGATAGATGGGTCCAGAAGGTAGGCTTTTACAACGAGCGAAAACGCACGCACGACACGCTTTAAGCTTTGTACAGACAAGCGCGACGCGACAGCGCGACGCGACAACGGTTATTGTTATACCGTGAAGTTTTCTTAGAAACTGTTTTGTTCGTGTCGCGTCGCGCCGTCGCGTCGCGCTGGTCTGAACGAGCCTTTACGTACAGTGAGTGCAAGCGCACTCGCGACTACATCATTTCTTTGAACGTGGGGTTAAACCATAGACTTACAGAATAGACTGAGCGTTCCGTATTCAATTGTGTAGTGAATACAGACCGAAAAGTACGAGAGAGACAAAGCGAGTTTGCGGCCAGTAGTTGTCTCTTTAGTAGTACTATAGGTATTGGCCGCAAAGTCGCTGTGTCTTTCTAGAGAGTTGTTATTTTTGGGAGGCAAACGCTTAGTCCAATTTTCTATGTCTATGGGTTAAACTAAACGAACATAGAATCTTTACAAAAATCTGCGTTGCAATATAGTACATACTAATTCCATGCGCCCTTGTGAGTTTATTTTGAAAATGGAGAGACCATTGTAAGACTAGTCCCATGAACATGCATGCAATGCAAGATCATATTATTGATATTTTAGTATAGGTAGACAAATTAAATAACGCTTTATCCCCGTTTACACAAAAAAAAAATTGTTAGCGTGGTGACAGAATGTAAATTCACAATTTTATTTGAGATAGGCCTTTATTTTTAATTTTTTTATTATGGTTTTTTATAACCGCAATGCGTATGATAGTCCCACCATACCTTAAATAAATAATAACAAAATACACAGTGTTATGAATTACATTTTGGGTCATAAACCTGAACAGACGCGCATCATCACCATTTGGTTGAGACAGATTTCTATGAAATGCACGGACTGAATTACCCAAAAATTAAGTTACCTTTAAATTTCAGTATGACGTCATACCGTTAAATAAGGGTTACCAAAATATTTCGATACCGTTCTTTTTTCAGTAGCGGAATTTTGAGGTTGAAAATGCACACCGGTATATTTCGGTAGAAGTACTATATAGGTTAAATAACGGTTATCTCTGAGTAGTGCGTTACGCATCCCCGGCTCGTGGGGGATTAGTGGTATGTGGGACTCCTGTCTCAATGCAGTATACCCACTAAAACTCAGCGGTGCTTCCGCATCGCCGTGATGGGAGGGCCATGGGAAACCGGCTCAGCCTTTACATCCACAGCCCTCTCGGCGCATGCCCGCCTAGCTGGCTGGCCCCACATGGGGCTACGGGAATGGCCGGAAATTAAGTCGGTTCAACCTCAAGACCCCAAACACATCATTTCTATCAGACTCATATCGAACACAGTGCATCAATAAGTGATGGAGATCTCCTGTAATGTGCCTGTAAAATTTTCGCCGGTTGTATGGAGCCGAGCTTCTGTACCTATCTATTTTAGGTAGATGGTACGTTAACTGAATGCGTACACTCAAGTTGGTATATCGTCAGTCTTAGGAGATTATCTCCTGCAGTGGACTGACGTATAATTTATTCTCTCAATATGGGTAAGCTGGACTTCAAGTAGGATTGTGTCTGGTGCAAATCTCTTAGAATAGCTTACCTACCGTCTTGCTTATTTCATATTCAGTAAAGTGAGATTTTGGCTTTTCATAGGACAATTTCGGTCATATGAAGTCCATGGCTTCAAGGAAATATTTTGGTATGAAGACCAACTCTCTTATTCATAAAAAACTTGACAGTACTATACACTGAATGACTGCCTCGTTGTGTGTTATTAGGTTTTTCCATAAAATGATTTTCTCGGTAGCAGCTCGGTGATAACTATCGAGGTTGTATAATTTGCATACAAATAACACTTTCAAAAAAGAAATTTCGTCTATTTATATCAATAATTAAATCCTTTTCTCCTGCAGGCAATGAAAGGATATCTCTCAAAACATCTTTGCGTATTCGTGACTGGCGGGGCAGGTGCTCTGGGACAAGCAGCGATAGCTTTATGCCTATCTTTAGACTGTACCGTATTTACCACTGTCAGTAATGTGCTAAAGAAGAAATTGCTGCTTCGACTGTTTCCTAAGCTTGATGGTATGTCACTTCATTATTTTGAACTAAATTATACAAATCGAGCAGTTGAGGAGGAGTGATTGTAGAGATTAAATTTTGCAAAATTGAACATGCCCAGTATCTTGCTGTAGTTTAATCTTAGTAATAGTCTTTTTATTTCTGGAATTATGATCATGAACGGTGTGCTCCATTTACACAATGTAAGTTTCTTACCTGTGGCATACATTTAAGAAACATAGTGACTTGCATCGTCTAAACACTGATAAAATGGTTCAAATTGTATTGTTCCTTCAATCTATCGTATACCATTGGCAATTAAATCGCACGGTGTAAATCAGACTTAAGAGCATGCATTCTGAAAATGTGCAACGTCGTAAATAGCTGTCAAATATTTCGCTGTTTTGAATAATTTGACAATATTACTGTATAGAAATATGAAATTTCGCTAACTAGTGAACAAAATATTGATTATAAGATACAATAATTAATATATTATCGTTACAGCGAATATTTAGTGTTAGATGTAAAAAAGTATTTGGAAACTTTCCAAATGCCTTTTTTACACCTAAAACGGTTACAAAATCAAATTCAGCATTTCATTATTAATATTTTAGGTCACAAGTTAGCGATATTTCATATTTTCATACTAATATTGCCAAATGAATCAAAACAGGTAAATATTTGACTGGTGTTTGCGACGTTGCTAACTTTTAGAATGAACGCTGAAGCGAACGGCTAAACAAACAAACCAACTATCGAGTGTCAAATAATTACTATAGTTCGCCTGAGGATAGTTATTTAATATTGACTTCCTTGAATATGAGCTATAAGTAAAGGTATTATGTACTATTTTGCTTTTTCAGAAAATAATATCGGCTATTCCCGGAACGATTCCTTCCTGAATATGATTAAGTCTAACGCAAGAAACAAAAGTTGTGATTTAGTCATCAATTGTAGCGGTGGACTTTTGCGTGAGGTGAGTATAAAGGTTCAATTTTCTTCGCTCTTCAGTAAGTACTTAAATTAAAGAGCTTATTACAAGCACTACGTTCATGTTTGATCTCTCCCCAGTCGTGTCGGATCGCCGTCCCATCGGACTATGAAAGTAAGGGAATCAAGAGTGCAACTGTGCTCACACACTTGTGCCCTATAATATCTCTTGCGTACTTTGCTAATCTCCGTTTAGACGAAATTCGTTCGGGAAGATATTTTTATTGTAGTTCAATGTAATAATAATATACAATGCCGGCCATGGGCACGTGACCCTCCCTTTTAAAGTTAATTTTTCATGAATATTCAGGAAAAAATACGGGCGGTTACATGGGTATGTAACCATGGGTGTGTAATGTATTTTGCCGTGGGCGACATTGTACCTCGTAACACATTTTTAGGAAATTCCACTTGTAGGATTATATTTGATGGATTCTACATATTATTTCAAGGATATAACTCGTACCTAAAAAATTACTAGAGTGCTCTAGCTATTGAAAATTACATTTTTTAAATTGGAAAGCGAGAAAATCTAAAAAATATATTTTATTTGAATTTCGGTACCTACTACCTACTAGTATTTTATTTATTTATTCATCTTTAACTCAGGTACATTACCCATAATTTGTTAGTATTACTTAAACTATGTCAGTTTAATATATATATTTTGGTATAACTGTTATTCGTTCAACGACTAACCATAGTACAAATAAATAAAATATCTTGCTCAAAGACTAATAAATTGTAAAGAGATATGACACCGCTTTGGCGCGCCCGGTAGAGGTATTGACTGCTGGTTACCTTTTTTTAGAAAAAAAAAATTCAAACAGTAATTGGAAATTTGCCCAGTATTAAGGCGCCTACTAACCACAAACTACACATGAGCACATTTTCGCGGTAAAGAGAATTAGTTAATCAGCACACTTATTGCGTAATACACTATCAATCACAGTCCGAACGATTTTGAAGGAAATTGCTGATCCACTGCTTAATATGTTTGTAAAATTCCTCTACTCAACAACATAAATAACGCAATGAATGTTGTTGAACTGTCATATTGAAAGGTTTTGCAACTGTATGAAAGTAACGCAGTTACTTCGCAGGGTTAAAGAAGGACTGATTGTATTTAAACAATACTCAATACTCAATTCTTTATTGCATTCCACAATGTAGGCTTAGGTGGTAAACATTTATTTGGTAGGTAACAATCGTGGACCCTGTCGGGCAAGCAAAAGATATAATAAATAAATGTGGAGAGGACTAAAGCTTCGTGCAGATCAGCGCGACGCGACGCCGCGACGCGACTCGAACAATACAATTTCTAAGACAACTTGACGGTATAACAATAACCAGTGTCGCGTCGCGCTGTCGCGTCGCGCTGGTTTGCACGAAGCTTTATCATTATTACAATACAACTTATTCTAAAAACATAGACATAACATTAACATTAGAATTAAAATTGCAAAAGACTTTATTTTTCAAGTTTTAGAGACTTATCACTTAAATATTCATCGACACTATAGTATGATTTTTTAAGTAATAACTTTTTTAATTTATTTACGAATAAATGGAGTTTTTTTTCTTTTCTTATTGTTTCTGGTAGCACATTATATGTTTTTACTGACATTACCAGAGGACTTGTAGAATGTATTTTTAAGCGGGATGATGGTAGGTTGAGTCGTGTTTTGTGTCTGAGTGTGTACCTTGTTTGTATGTCTTCTCGTTTAGTGAAAAAGTCTTGGTGTTTGTGAGCAAATTTGCATATTTCAAGTATGTACATACAAGGCAGAGTTAAGATATTTTGTTCTATAAAATGGGGTTTGCAGCTATCTGTCTGTTGTATATTTACCAGGATACGGATAATTTTCTTTTGAACGGTGAATAGTGTTGGGGCATCTGTACTGTATCCCCACATAATGATGCCGTAGCTCAGCCACGCATAAGCATAGGCGTAGTACATAACCAGAGCAGTCTGTAAATTTGTGGTTTTTTTAACTTCCCGGAAAGCATATAAAAATTTCGATAGTTTTGATTTTATGTTTTGTATGTGTAACTTCCAATTTATATTTTTGTCTAAGGTTATGCCCAATGGTAGGTGCTTGTCTTATACTGGTCCACATTAGGCCTGGTCCGAAGTAACTGATAGACATTCAGTCTTATTACAAAGCAAGGCTTTTTTCTCTCGGCAAGGCTCCTTTTTGAATTTCGAACTTTATTCCGACAAAACTAAAGTTCTAAATACAAAAATTGTTTCCAAATCTGAGTCTAAGTTGTCAATTTTGTTTATCGAACTTTATCTTAGTCGGTATTTAGCTCGAAACACAACAACTGGCTCGAAGATTTGGGCTCGTAAGTTAGATCTCGTTTTGCAATGAGATTGGTTGGGCTCTAAGCCATTAGCGGAATTATAAAAGCTGATGACAACAATAGTTATTTCATTACACGTTGATAATTTCTAACACGACCAAAGCTGACGAATATTTTCGGAAATCCAGTGATCCATGTTTTTTTTATGTTTTTTTTTTTCAGGCTGCAATGAAGTGCGTCGGGTTCCGCGGCTTCTTTTTAGACTTAAATGCTTATGACATGAGCGAGAACAAGGATATTGGTATGTCTTTCTTAGAGGGAGATAGATCATACAAAGCTGTTGATTTCTCTAATATATTCAGACCGGAAAACACTGAAGATAAAAAGGTGAGCCTTGTTTTGCATAATATACAAGTGGGGCAATGCTAATGTCATAATGTGAATTGGCTGCCATTTTATTGAAAATTAAAAAAAATTGGGCCCTGTTTTGATGGAAAGATTATTTGTGCTCGTTTTACGGCATTTTGAATTAATCTGGCTCCAATTTGCTGATTTCCTGTTCAATGTTGGCTTTCAAGACTTGCAAGGTTTTGGTGGTTTGTGTTGCAAAACGCGAGATTTCAAAAAACCCCAAAGGAAGAAGTCTGGCGCAATCAGATCTGGCGATCTGGCCGGCCAGCTTAAATCGCCAAAACGGGAAATTATACGTCCCAGAAATTGGTGTTTCAAAATCTCCGTAATTGCGTGAGCTGTGTGGATCGCTCCATTATCGTCAGCTAATTCTCCATCCGTCTACAACATAAGTGCCAAATCACAACACAAATGACATTATGACGCCATTTGCAAAAATTATGGCATATTCACATTATGAAATTACTTTTGCCCCAACTTGTAATTATCTTCTTTATGACAATGCATTCATTCGCTGACAGATAACATACGGCTTAAACCGTTGGTTCTAGAAAAATGAAATGTTGCACTAGAGTTTCTTGTTTCATGAAGGTGAGCACTAAGGAATGATTTTTGAAAATTCATCCACTAATGGGGTTAAATAGGGGATGAAAGTTTGTATGGAAGTTCGTCATTTTTGCCGATGAGATATCCCATCGGGCACATGGCTTGTTTAAAATATAATCGCGTATTTATTCTTGCTAAAATTATAAAAATACATTCGATTCTGTAGGCAGAAAAAAGTTGATCTCACTTTTAAAATGGTAATGCGCAATTCGGCTGCAAAAATGTAAATTCAACAACTTTTTTTAGAGACAATTTTTTTTTCGTTTAATGCATTATTTTTCAAAGTTTTCATAACTAAGGGGTATTTTTTTTTTGCAATGGATGTTAATGTACTTTGTTTACATTTATATTAGTATGGCTCGTGAGAGAGAGAGCATTAAAAAAAAATGGTTCCCTAAGCGAAAAACAAGCATCTTTTATACTTGGTTTTAGATTTGTTATTTTTTATCATTAGTACTTGCTTTAACTGTAGTTGAAATTATTACCGCAGCATGTTTCTAAACCCAAGCTGCAAGCAACCGACTTGCATCGTGGTAACTTAAGCAGTAAGTCGACATACTGTGTGTTTAATTACAAACTTAAGACGTAGATATATGCCAGTGACCTTGAGTGGTTATCTTGCGTGTTCTGTACCTCAAGCAACGCATCGTACGTCCAGCCAGTAATAAGACTCGCCCATCAAGGAGCGCTATCCCAAATTAGACGCATTATTAATTTATTATACATAAAAAAAAAGTTATTTTAATAATAAAACACATATACTAAAAGATCAATAATTAAATTATCTTTAAATGGTGAAGGTTTAATAAAAAATACGCTTGATAGATTTTGTGTGATTCTCAGTTTTTCATCCGCGTTAGACATAACTTTACAAATTAATTTCACTATGTAATATAAACATAATCTTAAATATTCCTAAATTCATTTATTGAATAAATGCTCTAATTTAACATATATTTTTTCCGAATGTATAACACTTCTCGTTTAGACGTGATCTGTAGTATAAAATCATTAAAAGTCGGTTATCGTCGCCTTAATCTGTCAAAAAGTGTACCTACCTCTGCAATTAAATTTGTAACTGAGCATTATTGCTTCTGCATTAAGATAGCGAATGAGAATATTATGATAGTTTTAAATGTGAAAATGTTGAAAACTATTTCCCCTTTAAACCTTTCATACTTAATAGACGCACGAGGAACTTACCGTTCAGTTGTAAATGTTAAACTCAAAACATGTTATAAGCGCCTTTCAGCGCTTCCATCGCTTTTAGTTTTGACATAGCTGGAAGTTCCACTCACTTTGCTGCAACGAATGCAGCGAGGAAAATTACTTACAGGTAGACGAGTGTAAAACATTATAAAGATGTAATAATGTAACTCTTCACTCACCGTGCTAGTTTTGATATCCCATACCTGTAGAGTATTAATGAAACCATGTCAAAGAATCGACTGGCAATTAATAGTTTTTCATTTTTCATACAAAATAATTCGACAAAATCACGATAATTTATGCAAAAAACACCCATATAAGGTTTTTTTTTTTTTAACCATTTATTTCAGACTATTCTTGTCCATAAAAAAATATGACAACGTTGCATATTCTTAGCTTTAAATATGAATGATTGATTTGAATGAAAATGATTTACTCGTATTCAATGAAACTTAGATACTCACATCGAGAGTTCTTATCTTCGAAACTATGTATTTTTGGAACATTTGTTCTAGAACTTTTTTATATAAAATGGTAAAAAGTTGTTTACGTTCAAAGGAGAGTTAAATATAAAAAGTAAAAATATCATCAGGATTTCCTCAACTACGTTTGATGGCTACATGTATGTTATGTAAGTGATAAAAGAATATATTTAAAAAAAACGCGTAATACAAGTTGATTTTAATTCTATTGAAATGTTATATCAACTATACATGGCGCTTTCATTAACAAAAGATATCTGAAGGGCAATTCCCGTAATTTTTTAAGGAAGTTCCGTTTCGAATTTCATTCGCGGTCTGTCAAAAATACAATCAATTTACCAACATTTTTGACAAGTATAATAGATTGCGACTTTGAACGTGAACGTTTTTTAATTACGAAAATTGGGCTTCTGATTAGCTTGCCATTATTTTATTTTGCCAACGTGTAAAATTCAGCTCACGTATTTTTGTTCCATAGAACGAAATGGCGTGCTAGATATAATACAATATTTGGTTTTACTGTATCAGCACACTAAGCTCTATATCTAGTCTTATCTAGGTATATCTTTACATAATATAATGAATTAGTAACTAAGTCAAAACACTACATTGACTATTTTTGGAAAAAAGCAATTACTACGAGGGGAGGGAGCAATTCTGATGCGAAATTGTTTTTTTGTTGTCTGTTTTTTGGATGTATGTTGCGGATTGGCGCAAAAATACTGAATAGATTCTGTCCAAATATTACACAAATATTCCTTAAAGGTCACCAGACCTTTAAGGAATATTTGTGTAATATAGCAAATAGCGCGATAATAATATAACCTATTAGATGACCACATCTAATAGGTTATATTATTATCGCGCTATTTGCTATGCTCAACAGTTTACCGCGAGATTTTTTTTTTTTTTTTTAGTAAGACGAGAAAAATGTTATAACATACAGATTTAATCTCTAAAATGAATATCATCACGGTATACCTACAAGGAGCTAAGCAATCAATAGTGATATGTACATATAAGAACGGCTATTTTAGTTACATTTTCAACGATGTAAACAGCCTTACAGTACAACGAAATCAACCGATGATGTAGAGGATATGACTTCACGTTCCGATTAACTTATAATATCAAACACAAACCATTTACAAAAAAATATAATTGTTTTTAGTTTTTAGTCGCCCCTTCCAAAAGGTCGTTTTCGTATCGAGAAGAATGGGCGAGTTCATCGTTATTCTTTTAAAATGTTTTACACTATTTTATGTAGGTACATTAGTTATATATATAAAGATGATGCACCTAGAATAAAATTACTATACACCGTGACATTTTAGTCGTCTTACAAAAGCAGCCCACTTCATGTATCCAATGACTACTACACATTCATCAAAAAAATTGATATACACCGTGACATTTTAATCGTCTCGTCAAAAGGCCACTCAATGTACGCGACATACAATACCTCTACGAGCAATTAAAAATTTGTTACGATATATCAATTTTTTTTTAAATGAATGTTTAGTAGTCCTTGGATACATGAAGTGGGCTGCTTTTGTAAGACGACTAAAATGTCACAGTGTATAAAAATAGGTACGAAGACAGAAAAACTAATTATGTAATGCCAATAGAACGTAATATGACAATACTCACGTGAGCAAAGCCGCGGGAGCTAGTATTATATAATTATATAAACAGTTCCAAAAACCTACCTTACTTTTGCCCGTTTTGAGTTATCTTTGCTTAACGGTCGTCTACCTTTTATAAGTAATTAATCTATCAACCCAACTGGGTGTTTGCCAAGCGAAAGTATTTTTTTACTGTTTGTATGGGCAGACCTAACAAAGATGTTTTTCTGGTTACAAAAAATAAATTTTGTATTGCAGAAATTCGAGGGATTTTCTTTTAATAAGTATATTATGAATTGGTCCTTGATGTATTGGTAGCAAATGGCCGACGGACTTAAGGACTCGAATTTGAATCTCTATTTTTTGTACAGGCCATAACCCATTTTACAGTATCATCAGCCTAGGTTTCCCCAAACTAGGATAACACAGACCTAATTTGACCACTTTTAACTTAATACAAATATTAAATAGCAATTAATTATGTGGCATTATAAATCACTGGAACTAGTGATGCATGCGACTAATATTTAATAGTAACATTACAAATATATAATAATTATTCATCAGTGTAAATTAACTAATAAATTGCATTTCGCACTAATCTATTTCAATCAAATCGTTCTATAGAAAACTCATTTGGAATATTTAATTAATCTCAAATGAGACTTACATTTTGTTGTACAGTTGTGAATATAATTCATTATTATTATTCGGAATATATATTATGTCACCGAATAATTATAAAATTCGTTAGTTTCTAATCTATCGGTATTGAAATGAAATTGTTTATTCTGTAAATAGGATATCGGAATTACTTTTACATGTCATATAAAAAAAATATTAAAAATAAGCTAGATGAGGTCGGTGTTTCCTATCTGACTACTCTGAGAAGAAAAGCCGAAACAAACTCAGAGGTCGTATTCTCTTTTAAAGTCCAGACATAATCTTGGTCGAGTCATATGAGGACCATGTAGATTAGTGTCTGAAATGGTCTTTTGAGGTAAGAACCACACAGATTTGAGTGGACCTGTCCAGTCAGTGCAAGCATTTGTCAGTAATCGTGGAGCTCAACTCGACGAACAATACCAAAGAAAGGATATTTGGGTAGGCCGCATCAACTACTCAAACTGCCAGACCATCGCTAAAATATTATTATTATTGATTATAAACTGTAAAAAAATTGTGAACTGCAACAAACCATTTACAATTTAACGCAGCTTATATCGATAGCTTATAATCTATTCATAGGATACCGACAATATATAATATAATATGACGTATCAATATAGGTAATAGGTAATAGGTAATACGGGCTGATATCCGCAACTCCACGACTAAGCGCGTATTTTGCGTACGGGTGGGAAAATCGGTTATTCGATCCACCCCAGCTCCTCAAAGAAGGCCAGCAGCGCCTTGGTGTCACTGACAATCTCACGAAGGGTACCTGGGTTACCGAAGTACTTTGCCCTGTATGTGGCGACCACCGGGCAGTATAACAGCACATGAGCTGCTGTCTCGTCGTCCTCCATGCAGGCTCTGCAAAGCGGACTGTTTGTGACTCCTATGACAAAGAGGTGTTTATTAAATGACCCATGGCCAGTTACAGCTGCAGTGACTGTACGCAGCTGTTGTTTCGTTAGTCGGAGAACCTGTTTCGTGAGGCGGCCATCAATTGTAGGGAGTGCCTCCTTGGCCTGCCTGCACTCACCGTGGTCCAACCAAAGTTTGTGATGTTGGTCCCTGGTTCGTTTCCTTACCAGAGTGCGTAGGTACCCGAAGGGGAGTGGCGCAATGGGTTCTGGCCCCACTGGTGCCACGTATCAATAATAGTGTAACAATTTGAGTTATCAAGTGTCAGTACCGAGCCATATTCTTTTGAACCAGCTAACTAACTAACTAAGGATCAAATCGCAAAAGAGCACCGGTTTCAAACACATTTTTTTTTTAAATGTTTTTGACATTATTATCACGGGACCCTGGGATCCCGGACCTTTAGAAGGCCGAAGTCAACTCGAAGAAACCATTATTATTTAATCTTTTCGCTCACAAAAAGTTACAAAGGCGGACTTAATGCCTTAGGCATTCTCTACCAGCCAACCAAGGGAGGTGAAGTGATATTCTAACCCTTCCCTGTCCCTCGATCACAATGATTCACGGCGGCTCATTGACTATTTTGTTCTTCTTTGCGGAGAGTTAAAGGGTTAAATTACCTTCTATTTATGGAGTATGTCCATCGTTAATTATATTATGTAAAGGATTTTTTTTCTAGTTGCAAAAATTTAACATATAATTCAAATACATTAAAAGGCTACTAGTTAGCAAGGACATCGACGAGTAACCTGTTAACATGGGTTCAATACATGATTCTGGGCCCCCTTATAGTATAAATTTTTCGTTGGTTATCAAAAAAAAATTGCAGTTTCATAGAAAGTGCCACAGGTTGCGCGTCGATGGTCCTGCCACCCTGTATACAATATATTAGGTACCTATGAAATCAGCGTTTTGTATGGAGAATTTTAAAGAAGTTGCATTTTTCATACTAACATTTTCTCAATTTATATAACAACCATGAACACTAATGTTTTAAAACTTTTATCCACTAATGATAACAAACTGAGATAACGTAATATGTCAGCCACTAAGATTAAGTGACAAAAATAAGTTTTGGCTAAGTTAAAACAAATAGTGGTCATTTCTGCTAACAAAATAAGGATTCATTTTTATTGTATTTTTTATATTTAGAAAACTATAAGTAATAAGGTTTTTTTACTATTGGTGGTCTATGATGTATGTTGTCTATGTTGTCACTATTCGATATAATACCAAGCAATTGATGAATATTTTAAATCATAGAAGTGACGAGGTTCTCTATTTGTGAGAAAAAAAACGCCAATTTCATAAGTGGGAACCCAATACAACACAACTAACTATTTACACTAGGTAATAAATTAAATGACTATCTAACTAACTATACAAATAAAAACAAAACCAAAAGGATAGTATTACGCGTCGAAGTACCCTCCACATGACTGTCATCCGAAAATGTGCCAGAAGACTGGCTGACTGATTTGTTTTCTTTACAGCTTCTCCAACGAATGATAACCGAAGGCATTGCAAACGGTGTAGTGAGACCAATAAGTCGGGTAGAATATTTACCTTTTGAAATCTCAAGAGCATTCCGACTCCTTTCATCAAGTAAGCACGTGGGCAAAGTTTTAATAAGAATGAGAAGTCCTGAGATCATGAAACAAGGCTTTGATGTCGCACCAAGGTAAGTCAGACATTTTGCGACCAGATGTACATAAACATCTTCATCGGGGTATTTAATAATTACTCTTGAACATTCTGTTCTAGTTTGACATAATACAATGTCGCCCATGGGCATGTGACCGCCCGTACTTTTCTGAGTATTCGTGAAGAATAGTCGAAAATTAACTTTAAAAAGGGGGGTCTATATTTAATATTTTTCATGTTATTCCATTTTTTTTTTGTTTTACGTATGCCATATCTCCGAGGAGCTCGTGGCTAAGTAATGACTGCCGCATAGGTCGATCCATCAGGTTAAGCTACGCTTGCCGGGGTTGATCTGTGGATGGGTGACCATCTTTACATACCAAGACTCCTCCGTGCTTCGGAAAGCACGTTAAGCCGTTGGTCCCGGCTGTCATTCGTGGATCTTTGACAGCCGTTACGGGTCGTCAGAAGCCCGAAAGTCTGACAACCAGTCTTACCAGTGGGTGGCGTGGGTATCGTATTACCCAGTTATTGGGTTGTGGAGGTCAGATAGGCAGTCGCTCCATGTAAAATACTGGTATTCAGCTGCATCCGGTTAGACTGGAAGCCGACCCCAATATAATTGGGAAAAGGCTAGGCAGATTGTTTACCATTTTTGATTTGTTATTGGTTCGATTTGGAATATTGTTTATTATTTCTAAATATGAGTTATTTTATCGGATTAATTAACATTTTTTATTATGTCTGTAGACTATGAAAAAAAAAACAGAGGTGAGGAAAATTTTTTCTACGAAAAATCATAATTTATTTAATAAAACACAAGATTTTATGATTTTACCCCTATGATTTTATGGCCTTACATTAAATCATAGGGGTAAAATCATAAAATCATATTTAAAAAAAAGAAAACAAAGGTCCTCTTTTTTTGACAATTTTTAATGAATATTCAGAAAAATACGGGCGGTCACATGCCCTTGGGCGGCATTGTATTATACTTTCATTTAACTGTAATATTATCATGATTTTGTATTCTCCTCCCTTATGACGGTTAAAACTTAGTCTTGTACCAAAATACCAATATTATAGGAATTAACAAAAACTACGATGGGCAAGAAAACTATTTGTTATTATAGACGTAGAATGTATTAAGTATTTAACAGTGATGCTAATGTGTTACAAGGAAAAACAAGACACTGTTTTTTGAGTTTTTTTACAAAGTAGCAGGGTTCAGGGGACCCTTACCCTTGACTCTTTAAATCGGTTATATTCATCCATCTATTTTTAATTATTTTATTTATCTTTTTCTTTCTATCAAACTTACGAGTACTTTCAGATTAAACGATACTGTTCTTGCAAACGGATAAAGTTTTAATTTATTTATTTTAAACACATAATAAATAAACTTACTTATAATATTATCTAAATGAAAAACAACCCCATCGTTAAGGATTAACTTTGTTTCTAAGATACAGGTCAACAGCCCTTCGACTTTCATTTGCACTATATTTTGGCGTCTCAAAATGTTCATTTCATTATTTGTAAGCGTCAATAAGACTGGTCCATTGTAGCTCACTGCCTTTCATAATATTAGGAATATTGCTATACTTATTTCTTGGCATCTATACATATGTAAAGAGAATTTATTTTCAACTTTTCTTTCAATGTTTTCTTGATTGATGGAATGATGGCTATTGTGGCTTTCAGTTCAATATTTTTGATAGAAAATTAAATATTATATTGTAAATCGCTTAGTATTTTCAATAAATAATGTAATTTCATTTAGATATAATTCATACCCAAGTATGAATGGCATCTAAATGAAATTCAACCGAACTTCAGCCGTCGGTGTCGTTAGGTCATAATATTATTAGAGTTACATATGTAAGCATTTTTTTCATCCATGCTGTGCATTAAAAAATACAATAGACGACGTATATTTAGTAACTTAATTCGCGTAACTGTTCTTAATGAGTCATAAAGAACCCTGTAAGAAATCGACACGTGTTCCACCTCTCAACGAGGCATCCTCAGGAAGGCGATTAACGTGTTGCGAACTCGGACCCGACGTGTGGACACGTCAAACGTCGAGCGCAGTGCATTGCAGTTATTGTACCAGTAATTTATCAGTGTAAAAAAAATTGTATCTATATTCTTTTGTCGATGTTTTACTTTATGTACTCGGTGGAGTGGAGTCTAAACCCTCTATTACAGATCCTCACTCAAGACTAGAGGTAAAGCTATTTGAATGGTTGAAATTAGTTATAAGTAATTAATGATTGAGTCTTGAGTTAGATTCTGCAATAAGAGCTAAGAGTAAACTAACAATGAACTGCATTATCTTGTCAAAGATATTGGCTCTTAACCTTCAACTGCCTGGAACGTTCCTGTCTAAGAAATGTACTTAATTCGATTTTATATTTTAGAATGACCTACACCACGACCGGTGTCTACATAGTGGTTTGTGACGAAAATGGTGTAGGAATCGAACTAGCTGACAGCTTGGTCAATAAAGGAGCCACGAAGATTGTATTACACTCCAGGGCCAAAGTTAGTGGCTATTGGCAAACTAAGTTTGTGTGAGTACCTACTCCTATTTATCAATGGTAACTTAATATCGTTATTCAAAAGCTGTATCTTTTGAGGATCTACTTGGTTTAGTTTGAAATTATTATTAAGAGACATGTTGACAATTTATATAAAAAATTATGTAAATATCTTGAGAAATCGACGATACGAATTAATTTTAAAATCGATAAAGCAGAACGGTAAATAAAATATCCCGATAAATTGCGTCAGCGTTATTTGACAATATCTAGTAGAACAACAGTTGTGAAAGAACAATATTGTGTTTCATAACATTTTTCATTTTACCAGATCGTGGGACAAGCACAGCGTTACAATAAAAATATCTACGGAGAATCTTCAAACACAGGAGGGCTGCACGAAAATGTTAAAAGAAGCTTCTAGGATAGGATCTATCAAAGGAATTTTCATAGTCCCAGATATAGGAGATAAAAACGAAGAGAATGCACTAGATTTTACTCGAATGTTCAATAAGACCGCCTCTGCTGTTATAAATCTAGACTTGACGTCTAAAAACTATTGTAATGAGTTGAGGTAAAATTTAAAGCTTTAAGCTTCGTACAGACAAGCGCGACGCGACAGCGCGGCGCGACACCGGCTATTGTTATACCGTGAAGTTTTTTTAGAAATTGTATTGTTCGAGTCGCGTCGCGCCGTCGCGTCGCGCTGGTCTGCACGAGCCTTTATTCTTGGAGATAAATTACTGCTGCTACTGCCGTTTTAGAGAAAGAACGTTAAAAGCGAAATGGTTTACGATTTTATGTTCTTGCTTTTTTAATTTTGATATGTTTTATTTTATTTTAATTTTGAATTAAAGGTGGCCTCGTTTATCATAAACTAATAAATACATGGTTGGTGAACACCATGGTTATTCACTAAGCATATGCGATTCTAGACAACTAAGTCCAGATTTTCTTGCGCTTTTTCCTTCATTAAAACTCATAGTGGAACAAACACTTTCGTCTTTTCGTGTGTGTTGTGAGTACCCGAGTTCTCTAACTCGAGTTTGCTTTCAACAATATTTATGTTATTAATATTAATATAATTTTGGTAAATTTTCAGCCATTTTGTCATACTAGCAACGTCATCACAAAGTGCCAGTACTGAGTTTTCGTTCTCAGTATTAGATGGGATATGCCAAGCAAGGTGTAAAAGTGGTTTTCCAGCACTTATTATAAGAACAGATGCTCTAACAAGGGTGAGAACTATATATATATCTACTCTTTTTTTGTTAACACGCTTTTATTAGTTCGGCCTACTTTCAGAGGGTGTTTTCTCGTGGACCTACTTTTTATCCTAGCAGTAGGTCCACGATGTTATGTTATTTATGTTGGTCCTAATGAAGTGTTGAAACCAAAAATGATCTCCTGTAAAAATAAATAAGACTGCTGTAGTATTTTAATTGCTTTATATTGTTTTAGTATTTTTTTGCCACTTTTATGAATACTATGGCTTCGGGGCTAAGACTGCTATTTTCATTTACTAGAGTTTATGACAACCATTCCAAGGCAACGCTGTGAAAAAAAACACATACATTTTTTGCACGACGTGGCACGTCAGTAGTCAAAAGAAATGTCAAAATAATAGGAGATTACAACTTTTCAATATTTACGAGAGTACCAATTATGTTTTTTTTTTTCCAATGGAGTGTCAGTGGCACGCCATCGGAAAATAATAATAATGCCTTTCAATTAAGACATTACCAAAACTTTCAAAATCAATAGTTACGGTGTCAATGATCGCCCATTCCAACACACAATTGCTTTAGCAGACTTGGCCTCCTGATGTCTGTTACATGACACTGTAGCGTACTATGTTTTTAAGGGTTCCGTAGTAAACAAGGAACCCTAATAGTTTCGCCATGTCTGTCTGTCCGCGGCTTAGCTCAGGGACGGTTAGTACTAGAAAACTGTAATTTGGCATGGGTGTATAATATATATTAATCACGCTGATAAAATGGTAAAATAAAATCAAGAAAAAAAAATATTGGGTATTTCCCCTACACGTAAAGTGGGGATGTTTTTTTTTGTCGTCTATCCTATGGCGTGGGATGTCGTTGGAAAGGTCGTTCAAAAATTAATATTGTAGGTGTGTGAAAATAATTTTTCAATTCAGGAATCCGTTTGTGAAATATTAAGCTTTAAAGTGCTAAATTTTGTTAGAGTCAAGTCTCCCCCCCCTGCCAGCTACACGTACTTGGATTTGTGAAAAAAATCACAGCAGTAGTATATATAACGAAGTTAAAAGGAAAACTATCACAGCTAAGTAGGCTTTAAAGGTTAACGAGTAATAACCGACCAACTTAAATTTGCAGTTTGAAAAACATGATCTCCCATACATTCCGTATGGGAGAACATGTTTTTCAACTACAATATTAAGTTTATTCTTGGGATAAATTCATCCCAACTATGAAATTGTTCATTGTGCGTGGTCCGACACGCACTTGGCCGGTTTTTAAATATTGAGATGACTGATGAACACTGATGTTATGTACGTATTTATGGTTGTCGCTGTAAACCTGCGCTGTGCTCTGTCTCGCAATAGGGTCGCAGCATTATGCTGAGCAAGGGGTGTTTTGCGTGGAAGTGACGCATATTTCCCCCTACTTTGATCTTTTTTGTGTTTTTTTCTTTGCGTCTTGTTTACCGCAAATAATCTTTTTTTTTTTCTTACCTTTTTACTTCTTTTTGGTTATTTATTTAGAAATGATAATTATAAAATTTTCTTTGGTAGGCGAACAAAATACCGAAGGATTCCAAAATAGTTTTGGAGCCACAAACATTGAAGGCATTTTTCAACGCAATGGAAAATAGTTTGAAATTAAAATACAACAATGTTCTGACCTGCAATTCCGAAAAAGAAAATTCCAATAATTACGAGTTGAAATTAGCGAAAATATTTGGTAAGTAATTTTTTCTCACATTTTTATCTATAATCGCATACCTAAAACAATAATAATATTACAGTAATGAATATCCTGTCGTGTGTGGTTATACTTTTTTAGGGTTCCGTATCTTAAAAGGAGGTTTTTTTTAAAGACTTTAATTAGAATATAAACATATTTTCTAATGTTTTTCGTGCGGACATCTTCAATTATGTCTAGGGGAAGTTCATTTTGACTTCTAACGCATACTCATACGAATCAATAAACTGAACAACTACACTGTGTAAGTTTATTTTCTATGGTCTATCTTGTACTCTTGTATCATTTTTTTGGTAGAAATAATGAATTATTTACAATTTATTTTATTAATTATTATTTAAAAAAAAGCTGGGTTCAAACTCAAGTAGGCACTTTACTTTGCGTAAATTATTTCATCACCACTGCTCTCAAAAAGGTGAAGAACAAGCACCGTGAGAAAACCGACGTGTCCTAGAACTAAAAATTCGATTACATGTGATATCCGCCAACCCGCACTGGGCCCGCGTGGTGGTTTACGGCCCACTCCCTCTCACAGAAAGGAGGCCTGTGTCCCAGCAGTAGGAACATTATAGGCTGATTATTGTATTCAAAAGAAAATTGCTCGTCTGTAGTTCAATGAATCAAAATCGATAAACAGCCCATTCAACGTTGCTTACATTACCATAGAAACACGCTCCCAATTCTAAAGTGCTATAATGTTGGAACCTAATGAGTTTGCTGTGCGGGATTTCAAACGGAATTAATGCATCTGGTATTGGTAAGTGCGGTGCAATGAGCGGCAATACTACCCAATAGGGCTATTGAACACGTATTTAGAGACCGGTGAAGTTTAACAGTATCTGCTGGTCGAATTTGAAATTTGTGGGACTTTAAATTATGAATTGGAATGTTGGAGAAACTTTTTGGATAATTTGCTGTTCGTTTAAATTCGATAAACGACGCGAAGCCGGTTACCACGGATTCAGTACATGATTCTGGGCCGCCCTGCGTTGAAATTTTCAACGCAGGGGGCTCAGAATCCTGCCGGGGTTGCGAGTTTGTCCGAAAGGGATATCGCGACCCCGGCACACAGGCAACGGAAGGAACACGTCGATAATTTCCCACCCTCAAAAAAAAAAAAAAGCGGGCTCAGAATCATGCACTGAATCCATGGTATAACCGTAACCGTAACCGGCTTCGCGTCGATGTCCCTGACATCCTGTATATTATTAATTACTAACTTCACCCCGCGACTTCGCGAAGTGAAATGTCTTGTTTTAAAATGAAGTATATCATATGGCATTAGGAAACGGATGAGTAGTTCCGAAGATTACCCGCTACATACAAACTCACAATAATATTTGTATAGATCATCTGTACCTTATAATGTTGTATTAGAAATAGAATATAACGGAGAATGATATTTATTTTATTTATTTTATTTATTAAAACTTAATGCACAAGTAAAAAAATACTGTACAAAGGTCATTCTAAGGTTGCCTGGAAGAGATCGCGGAAAGCGATAAGGTCGCCCATTGTATATTTTGTAGTTCATAATTATTATTTTTTTGTTATGTATTTTTGTGGTGTACAATAAAGTATGAATAAATAAATAATAAATAAAGGCGGACTTAATGCCTGAGGCATTTTATAATTATTTAATAATAATAATTAACTTTGACTATTTTTTAAAGTGCAATTATGTATTCTTCTATCTCAAAGCATTCTATTGTTATCTAAGAAACTATTTTATTAAAATACTACAAATAAATACTACTTTATTTTTTATTTCATTTTAAAGGTATCTGATTTATTTGAAGTCATTGATTCATTTCATAGGACCTAGATCCTTTGATGTCTAAATCATAAATATGAATGAAAATAAATTATTCCGTTGACATAATAAAATCCATTACAATTTTAGGTGTTGCAAATATCGAAAATGTTCAGAATGGCGCAATAGTTCATGATTTGAAGCTAAATGACGTCAACTTAATGGAATTACAAACACTTATCAGAATTTTACATAAAATAGACTATCCAGTTGAAAAGATCCAACGCATGACTATTGAAAGGTGAGTTGGTATTTTAAGTAATTACTTTGGTTACACGAAAATTCGTTGTGGTGCTTTTGTACTAAAATACCAAATTGTATACATTATTGGCTTGTAAAACTTTAATGTATTGGCTCATTGACATGTTTGATGTGTGAGTGCTATAAATACAAAATTATTTTGTGATGTTTTAATCATTGAGTGCGTTGCTACAACCACAATGTGTATAACATTGGAGATTAACAAATCTACTGAAGTATGGATAAATTCAATATATTGCAAATGCTTGAAGTACTTAAAGTTACATACGTTTTATTACATTATCAATATGAAATCAAAAACCAACCATAGAATGTTATTTATTTATTTATTTAAAATAGATAAGCCAACAGCATATACATTGTACATTAAAACATAAAAGTTAACAGGTATGGGTTCTTATAATTATTATACATAGCGCAAGTGGATTTCTTATTTAGCTGTTTTACATAACCGCTAGCTGTCTTACAAAACAGCTCCGTTATGTAAAACACTGTACGACGTTAAGCAATTTTCCTTAATTACTGAACTTTAACTCGCAGAATGTCACAAACGTTTTGCATTTATCAATGTAGTGAGTCAACGATTATAAGTTATGTAAAACAGCGTGAAATGTATTGTCAGAATGTACTTAGTTCTAAATTATATTTAAATGTCAATAATTCAAACTAGGCTGAGAATCAGCACTTTTCGAAAGTCAAAATTACATAAGACAGTCCCCCAATACGCCCAACCTTCACCACTTCCTAGTGCTTTAGCTGGGACGAAGAAGTGGCGCAACAAATTCCCCAGCAGCACTGCTGTCTGTTCAGTTAGAAAAAAAACTTGAATCTATACAATAGTATGCAAAATAATTTACATTAATCAACACAAAACAGTAAATAAAATTATTTGCCATAATCACAGCTACCACACGCCAATATACCGAAAACAATCGAAATCTATACTCGAGCGAAAATAAAAACTCAAAACGTAAACGGAACTTAATACCGGAATAAAAGCCTCCAGGCATAAAGGGCGTGCACGCTTACATTTATAGCTAATAAAGCTGTAACTCGAAGTCACATATGATAAACTAGGACCATCGAAGTAAAAATAAATAAACAGTTAGGCAAGAATAATATATGATCAACTGTCGAGGTTGCTAGCTAACCACATACTGCAATACAACTAACAGCGGATTCGACAATCCATCTGCGATTTATACACTAATTACAGATATACGACATTCGCATAATTATTACAAAGTAACCTTCTTAAATTAGATAAAATTCTTTCTCTAAAAAAGCTTTCACTTAAGTCTAAATAACAACAATAAACTGAATTAAGCTTTGTGCAGACTAGCGCGACGCGACACCGGTTATTGTTATACCGTCAAGTTTTCTTAGAAATTGTATTGTTCGAGTCGCGTCGCGCCGTCGCGTCGCGCTGGTCTGCACGAGCCTTTACAGAAATATCAATTAAGGTACAAAAGAACGGAAATAAGCATAACTAAGCAGGAAAAATAGATTAAATATCATCATAATGTATCAAGAAGACCAACTATTATTCTTACATTGAAGTAAGGGCTAAAGAAAAATAAGGCATCAGCAATTTTTTGTGTTCAGTCGTAAAATTTTACAGAAAATTGGTTTGAGTAAGCAAAGTTTTTATGGTCCTACGCAACGTGCATCGAGTAGTGATGAGATAGTACTATTTGGTACTTTGTAGTAACCTAGATGTGGTACATATCTATAAGGTCTCTGATTGCGTTCAGTTTATGATATAAGTTTAATCATTTTTGAAAAAAACTCTTTCTTAGTTCTTGACGTAGGTTTTGCTATCATAACTTTATAGATGCTTTTCTGTTTCATGATATTAGGTAGGTATAGGTAAACCATAAAAGATATGCGCTTAAATCTCATCATCGCAAGAAAGACGATGATTCCCGAAGCGCATAACTAAATTGGGATATCTGTATATCTACTTTTTCATCTCAATGTGTTTTCTTCCAGCTTGAAGAACATTGGAAATGACAATACAAAACATGTAAAGAATAATAATGGTTTAGGCGCATTTTATACTTGCATCGATGATGAAGAAGAGCACCTAGCGACATCGCATCCAATTGTACCAATGGCCACTCTGCTCAACAACGGAATAGAGGTAAAATAATGATAAGAAAAGAAAGTGAATTTCAAGTTCAATTCAAACTTTCAGTTCAATTGAATTTATTGTCATTTTTTTTTAAAAAAATTGCTGACATTTGTACCTAATTCCGAATGTTTTTAAATAATATGAGTATTTATGTTATTTTAAATAATATAGTGATCGCCCAGAGGTCAAAATTCGATCATAATTAATTTAAATGTCATGATTCTAAGGTAGCCATCTTGTGTCAAACCCATGGTAGTGTGTGCAATGTTTTTTTTATTAATTTAATTTATTTCTAATGTACTTATATTATATAAAAATATTAGCTTTCTGCACTCCTTCTCCATATAAACTTTAACTGTGCCAAAGGACAATGACAAGAATAGGCTCGAATCATGTAGCGTCCGACAGACTTTCTGTAATAATGATAATTCATAACAGAAAATAGTAACAATTATACAATTTATATAAAATCTGTAGAAGCACACCGCTGAAAACTCATTTTAAAAAAGTATTCAACTAATTGTCAATTTAACAACACATTTCATAGCTACAATTTCAAGAAGATATGTTGCCAATACCAAAATAAAATAATATCGATACGAAATTGCATATGCAAATCGATTACAATAATATAAATATGAATAAAGATAGTCCTGCCCCTTTTGTGACGTTTTAACTGTCAGGTTAGCGTTAGCGTCAACGTACAGGCAAGTGAAGGAACACGGGTGGGTTTTAGTCAGTAAGAGTCTGACACGCCCTTCCGCTCCGCCTAGAGCGGGAGAAGTCATTTGATGAAAAAAACGTCATTTATCATTTTAGATTTTCTTTATTATTTACCCTTGAATGTCGCATGATACCCCATAGGTGCATAAGAAAAAACGCACATAAGGTGGATAAGTATGAGATCTAACCCGTGTGACTCACGGTCGTCGATTCGGTGGGGTTTGACGGTTTTGGCAAACTGTCTCCGGTTCGGAGACAAAGAGCCTGTGTGTTCTTTTAATAATAAATACCGTTTAGTTATATTTATGAATAATATTATAAAGTGATGTAATAATTTTATTAAAAATAATCCGATGATCGATAATGTTTAGAATAGTTTATTCCTAATACCTTATAATGTTATTATAGTAATGGCAACACTTGATGTAAAACAACTTGTGTTTTGTCTGTGGTCCTTGTCATTGTCAAAAAGTTTGAATTCACTTCATCGGCGTGTTGTTGTGCTTTTTTTTTCATATATTCTAATCTAAGTATGTTTTATGTATATTTTTAATATAAAAACATTTATATACGACGATAATCTGCTAAAAGTCATTCATTTAATTAATCACTTAATAGTTTATTTCATGTTATCGTTAAAATCAGAAGTATTAAGTGGTCAACTTTAAAGCATTATAACTTTTTTTGGTGTACTTCCAATATAAATCTAATTATATTATCAAATTCTATAATTATTTTCCCTTTTTATGAAATATAGTTCATCTCTGTCGGTTCTGGCCGAGTCTTGTAGGAAACTTTGGCATTCTCCTTTCATACTCCTCCGCGTAATGTTCGTAAAAAGGGGTACAAAGTTTTTGCTTCACGTATTAATATAATAATAATGATAGTAATGTTGCTTAGTGAATGGAATGCTTATTCTTTTTTTAATATTTTTTGTCTAGTAAATGTATTATAGTATATTAAATAATTTTGCATGCCGTAAGGCAAAATGTATCGGGACTCTCATCAAAATAACCATCATATTATTATCTGTATACATACATTATTGGCAAATAAATTATTTCTATTTCTATTAACTAAAAGAAATAAAGAAAAACATTTATATGGACACAGATGAAACATAAACATGGATGATGAAAACATTACAAAATAGCACGATAGCTTTCCCCAAAGGATTAGGCAGAGGTATACCTGGTAAAGTCGCTATTTATGTTTAAGTCCCATGTAATAGGGGGTGAGCGTATTACCATCAACCGGGCTCAATTCTCTCCGGGCAGCTATTGAGAAATTTCTGCAGGAAAAACCCAATAACACTTTGCCCGACCTAGTAATACAACCCAGGTCCCCAAATGTTCAGTGGTAGCGCATGCGACCACTACGAAGCGAAGCGATAATATTTAATTGTATACTAGCGGATCTGACAGACGTTGTCCTGCCCGAACAGCGCCACCTACCGGGTCCAATTGAATTTAAAACCGTCCAACTCAAATATACACACAAAATTTCTTCTAAATCAGTCCAGCCTATTAGGAGGAGTTAGGTGACAAACACACATATAGAAGAATTATATACCGCATGACTTTTTTTACCGTCTCGAAAAAAATAGGGTATAATAGGTGAACGGAGTAGAAGCCTATGGCATAGAAATTTTAATGTTTTAATTTTTTTCGACGAACGGCTTCCCCGTGGGAAGCCCCGTCGCGAAGCACCGCCTGGAAACCGTCCGTGTTGTGGCCGGTGAACATGCCGGAGACACTGCACCATATTAAACATTAACACAAACACCAAAAATGTATAGAGCTTGGTTCAAATGTCCACCACTAACGAGACCTATGTAATAAAATAGTCTACTCAATACTGAGTAATTATAACCAGACCGTAACCAAAAATATGCAGTCTGTAAAAAGTTATGACTGAGTGAAAAGTCATATTTTTTTCCTTTTTATGCGAAAAATATCGTAAATATAATTATGTCCATTTTAAATTTTGAACTAATCTACGCATGTCGTGTCATGCCGCTTGGTGTCCCATGTTAGGTTTTCGCTGAAATAGACTTTGGTCAAAGGCCCGGAAGAAAGAAAACGCAAGAATGCTACACAATAATTTTATTCGTGTCTTACAGATTAACATAAAACTCACACGATTAAAAATTAACATTATATATCTCAACCATCATCAACAATAATATTGTCTAGATTCGCAGCTGGAAGCCTAATAGTGGGTCGGTGTCTCGCCCAACCAAAGTACCACACAATTACCATCACATTGCGCGGTGTTATCGATGAATCATCATTAGCGGCGCATAAAGAGTAGCTACTTGTGCACAATTAAAATAGATTTAAATAAATAGTCAAATAAAACAAAATTAAAATATTAAAATTTTTCATATGGTCGTAACTTTTTACTGACAGCTTATTTTTTTTTTTTTGTCATACTGAAAGTTACTCTCTATTTAGTGAACTATAAGTCAACATAGGTCTCGTTAGGGTTGGATATTTGGACCACTTTTGTTCATTCTCCTTTATTACAACATTTTTTTTTACAAATGTTTAGTAGTCATTGGATACATGAAGTGGACTGCTTTTGTAAAACGACTAAAATGTCACGGTGTGTATAAAGAAGATTAGGCCGTTGAGACAAAATAAAGTTTAAGTTAATGATAATTACTACTGGAGCTGGTTTCGAAATCAGGACGCTTTGTAAGATGGCTAATTTAGTCAAGATTAAATTTTAACTAGTACTGGTTTATCAGAAAATCATAATTGCTGAGATAAGAGATTCGATGGTACAATAAAATTTTGCTAATGAGTATGCTACAATTTTTCTAAATAAAGCTGACCTTCAAAAACACAGCGATGAAACGAAAAATAAAAAATAAAAAACTCAGAGTTCTTATACCAGTATTTACATTTAAAAAACTTTATTTCAATAAGTAAGTACTCGCAAAATCTCGCTGTTGATCTACAGAATCATTTTATGTGGCTCATGTTGAAGAAAAAGGGGCAACTTATTTTATTAAAAGATTATAGGCATGTTAGCTGCCTATCTTTTTTGATTTTCAGAAAGTTTTAATTACAAGAAAATTCAAATTAGGTATAAACTATTTTAGATGAGTAAGAGAAAAGGCTAGATAGATGATGATCTGCCCACCCTTTTCCAAAGATAGTGAACGTAACAATTTCTTTTTTGCCCATTTGGTAATTGTGACGAAAAACTTTTCATTTTGCTAAGTTGGTCGAGTGGTCGCACGTGCTACTACTAAGCATGAGGTCCTTGTTTCGGTTCCCAGGTCAGGCAGTGTTATTATTGGGTTTTTCCATCTGGAATTCCTCAGTAGCCACCCGGAGTCTGGATTTGTGCCCAGTTGATGGCAATAGGCTCGTCTCCTACTCGTATCTCATGGGAATAAAACATAACTGGCGAAATATGGGTGTTCTATAGGGTGACCTCGGTGTGAAGTTAAATTATGATAATTATGAACAAATTTTTATTATGACGAATATTTGATGCTTTTCAGAATGACCTCGACCCCACCGAAACGTATTTGACGCTAATACCGGGCTTTGAAGGCCGTCACCAAATTTTCAGTTCGGTGTCTGAAAGGCTCAAAGTACAAGCAGTGACCGTCCAATTAGCTCCAGATATTGAAGGAAACAGTATTCCGGAAATGGCTGCTACTGTTCGAAAGGTATTTAAGCACTATGGCAACAGTATTTTGTTTTGATGAAAACAGTTAAAGCATACGAAATGAAAACCCAATCTTCTTAGGCAAAATATTTTTCAAAATGATTGCACTTGCAAATAATATTTTCACATTACCACATTACACTTTATATATGTAAACCAAATGAAATACCTAGCCATTTTTGCAATATTCCCCAATTTTCGTAAAACGCTACATTTTTGAGACGAAAAAGAAAGATCACAATTTATTTACCTACCCCGAGCCGCGACTCAAACCTAATTTTACTAATATTTTATTTTTAAAATACCTCCGAGAGCTTACCTATTATAATAATGGCACGCTATTTGTTATATCAAATTTCTTTTAGAAATGAAACGTCTTTATGAAAAATTCTTATAAATTGTTTCAGTTCATGAAAACCAAGTTTGAGAGCAAATCCAAGTTTTATCTGCTGGGGTATTCCTTTGGAGTGAATGTTGCTTTGGAACTGGCTGCCTTATTGGAGAAAGAAGGTAATCAAATATCCGTCACAAAAGATAATACTGTTTTCTCCTCAAATTCTCATTTGTAAATGAAATAACATTGCGTTAACAATAATACGTTTTGATACCTCACTGTGTAGAGTTAGTTACAATTCACTGATTACTTTCTAGTTTAATTAAGATAGAGACTTGTATTTCTGGAGCAATTCTAATGCATATTAATGCAATGTTGGTTCTTGATTCCAAAACTCTTTGATTACCATCTGCTCGACTTGTTTACCATAAGTGTACTCGGTTTCATGCTCCGACGTTGAAACACGGTATTATGAATTCCATTCATAAATTATTCTCCAAAGCGCTCCATTACAAATGGTTGGTTTCCATTCAAATCTTCATGTTTACACTACTTGAAAATTACAGGACACACCGGAGTTGTTTATTGTTTGGACAGCAGCCCAGACGCATTAAGAATACAGCTAAATTCGCATTTAGGCGAGTTGACGGATTCAGAGCTACAAAATGTTGTTTTGAAACACTTGTACCAGCTAATGACTGGAGGGGTTTCCGAGGAATTAGCCCAATATTTGGAACAGATCGAAGACTGGAAAACCAAAGTTGATGCTTGCTTGTATACAATGAGGAACCAGGGGAACTATTCGAAACAATACAAGTGGTCTATACTCGAATCAGCATACAGAAGAATTATGTTTGCAAGAAACTATGAACCCAATTTCAAGCTGAATTCTGAAGTGGTCCTTATAAAAGGCCTGCCACATTCAAATGCTGAAAATATTCCTGAAGATTACAACTTGTCTAAATACACTAACAAGCCTGTAAAAGTGTTCAACATAGAATCTGACCATGCATCAGCACCTTATGACTGTAGAGTATCTAACATAGTTAATAAAATGCTTGATCCTACGTTGCTTGAAGAATTCAAAACGAAAAATCTTTGTGATTCGTACTTTATTAAATCTGACCAAGCTATAGGACAGTAAGAGTTTAAGATACGGCCATAATTAATAAACCTGTTAAGTTATTATTATGTTTTATTTCATAAAAGCCTGTGTACGTCCACCCTTAACAAATGTCACGTAAGGCCGCAATACTGTCAAAGGTGCGACAATACATGAAAATATATGACCGAGTGCTGAGTCAATGTCCAAAGTTAACATTGAACAGCCTGCCATATTTTAATATTATTTGAATGTTATTAGTAATAAATAAATACATCAATATTAAACTATTTACAAGTGGGTAAGAACAACTTTATAACTAATTCATTAATAAAAGTAGCAAAATTATATACTAACTTACCTAAAACTATTTACAAACTAAAAAATAGCAACGAAAAATTCATCCGCCTCGCTGTCGACTGGTAATGTACCCAAGAGGCTGGCCGCATTGCCACGTTGTATGGCAATGCTTAGCCTCTGCCCAAGGTAAAAACCTGCCCTTAGGTCACGGGAAGTGTCAAATAGCCGTTTAGAGATTTCTTTAAAGAGGCCGTGAGCACACGGACCCCACGGCCCGAGGGTTTCAACCCCAAACGGCTCGAAAATATAATTACTTGAATATGAATATAATATATTATTTGAATATCATATTTTTATTGGCATTGTGTTTATGTTAATGGTGTTTATGGACCAATAAGGTTTAATGGTCCTAGATCCAACCTAGAGACGACCTTCACCCATTTATACTTGTTGTAGTATTTTATATCAAATTTAGTATGTTAAAAAGTATATCGGACCAACCCACGTTGGCTAAAAAAGTTCTGGCCACACTATGATTAATTAAAAATTCAAATATAACTTCTTTTTCAAAAATTGCACTCATTTGTTTAAGGATTCGTTTTAGTAACAAATTTTTCAAAGCACTATCCATTGATATAATTATCGCTTATGGCTATTCGGCGCCAAGAACATCCCTAAACTTAGGTGGCCAAGTAGTCACCTATTTAGGTCATTAACTCCGAATTGACTAACAATTGGCAAAAGTCGAGTTAGAAGCAAAGATTCTCCTTGAAAAGCTCTTTCCATTGGTGTATATCTTGCAATGTTAAAAAAAAAGTAATTTAATCTCGGTCTGACCAGGAATTTTTTAGCCAACCCACTCGCGATATATGTATTTTCTAACATACTGATTTAAAATCCGTTTCATCCATTAAATAGATGGCTGAAGGTCCTTCCTAGGTCGGATCCTCTACTACATATTACGTTCTAAGAATCATTCCAACCAACACGTTTTATGATAGCTGGTTTACGTTGTTTGAAATCAAAGATGCTTCGTATTTTTTATTATAAAACAATTGTATGGCTTAGTCAGCTAAGAACATAAACAGGCCATGTTTAAAGGATTTCATTTGAAAGTTAGCAACAAACGGAGAATTTGGAGTCGCCAATATTTACTCAGTGTGGAGGTTATTTATTCTCATCAGTCGATACATACGGGCACCATGTTGGGACTAGAACGTCAAATGAAGCCTTTAAACGCTCCAACACGCGTAGCATGATCACCGTAGAAACGGGTTTTGTCGACGGAAGAATAGACAAAATGACAGATTGTGATTGTTTAACTGTCATTTTGTCTATTCTTCCGTCGACGAATCTCGTTTCTACAGCGGTCATGCTACGCGTGCTGCTTGACGTCTATGTCTTTTGTATATCTTTACTTTATCAGTAGGTACTTTAGACTGTGTGGTCCGTATAGGGCTCGTGGTTATAACAGCAGCAGGGTCGATCGAAGTTTCAGCTACGGTTGCCGAGTCTGTTCGTGGATGGGTGATCCATTACTAAAAATACTATAGACGAAGTATATTTAGTAATTGGGTTTTAGTTTAAAATTTTAATATTTAGTAACATATTTAGTAAATTTGATCTTTCTGGTTAACTATTCCTGTACGCTACGTACAGGAATAATAATCCAGAAAGATCCCATTGTGCACAACAGTTAATAGATTCAGGTGATTCGTTAAATAATAATAACACTTTCAAAATTTTACACACATGTGATAAAGGTTTCAGAATGTCAGTACTAGAGAGTTTAGAAATTGCAAAAAATAATATAGGGAACGTTACACTGTTGAACGAATTAAATACAAGTATTCCAAGGTCACCTTTGTTGCGATTGTTTGCAGCCCCTTATCGCGCTGATATCGATCCTAGCCGAGGTGGGCCGAGCAGTAATCCGTGTCGTGGCCGAGCAATAATACGTGTCGACACGTAGGGTCCGGGTTCGCAACAAGTCAATCGTCATCCTGAGGATGCCTCGTTGATAGGTGAAACACGTGTCGATTTCTTACAGGGTTCTTTATGACTCTTTAAGAACAGTTAAGCGGATTAGGTTACTAAATATACGTCGTCTATTGTATTTTATAATGGATATCCGCAAAGCCTCGCCTGAGTCAATTGACGATCCATTACTTATCAAGACCGTATTAGACTGGAAGCCGACTCGGATATGGTCGGAAAAAACTAGGCAGATGGATCTTTAAGCCTTAGAATGGCGTATGGTTGAATGTATTCACGGTAACCATTAATTTAGGTAACAGTCATTCATTGGTGACAGCTAAAAAGTGGTAAGATTGACTAAATGTATGAACAAAATAGATCCGTAGGTCATTTAAAACCATGTCAGGTGTTATTCATTTAATATAAAATGTCTCCGAGAATGGCTTCTATGATAAAAATATTAAGAACAAGGTCATATCCAGATATTTTTCCCAAATCACCTGCTAATTTCCTACGGAGAGTAAAAAGTAAAAATCTCTAAAAATGAACATCACCAATATAAAAGTTGGCAGTGTTTTCAGCGCTTCAACGCCTTTGGTCCCACTTGTTGTTGGCTTATTGTTGTTGGTTATTTGTTGGCGCTGTACGTACGTTTATATGCCATAAAATTTTGACACCAACACTGTTCAAGGCTGAATACGAGCGAAAACAGGTCGTTACACTTTACAACCCGCCCCACTAGCAAGTCGTAAATACGAAAAATTTGGACTAGTGTGGAACGTATCTATGGTGAGTTACCATTTTTGTGTGTCACTCTTTGTTGATCTTGTAACCCTAGAGTGCTACAAGGAACTTTTGGCGCTAATGACATTGAACTAGCTACTGTCAGGGCTTCGCCCTCGTGGACTTGAATTATTTTTCTAAATTAAAAGTAAGATAAGATACCCCTTATAACATCAGCTATCTGCCAGTGAAAGTCCCGTGAAAATCGGCTCAGCCGTTTCGGAGATTACCCGGAACAAACAGACAAAAATGTTAAAAATTGTTTTTTTTTTAAACGTAGGTACCTACCGTTTATACCGTATACACTTTCATATGCATTTTGTAAAAAGCCGTTATTTTAACATTACAAACACACACTTCAATTATTTATTTGTATGTGTACCTTGTTTATATGTACCTTTATGTTTAGAATGTTTTGCGAAATTTTGTAGAACAAACAAGATGGCGGCAATATTTCCAATTTTAGAGACGCGCCAAAATGTCCTTGAAGAACATTATTCATGTATAAGGAAGAGATAATAAATTCGATAAAGATTTTTTGCAATCTATTTACCAAAGGTTTGCTCGTAAAATTTCTAGTAACTTTTTTACAATTCTCCCCCGCATATTATGCTTGTTAGCCAGGTTGTTATTCTTCTTAATTTAGACTTCCTTCTAACTAACTCATGTAGAGTACAAGTCAAGAACAATACTTTGATTTAAAATAATGTTCATGTAGTTTCCTTCCCGTTCTTCTCCATACACTTTGGAATGGGCAACTAACTTCATCTTTCATTCTGACTAACTACTTAGGTTTCATATCTCGTACAAATGAATGGAATTTTAGAAAATTGGTTTAATTGAGATAAATAATAAATACCTAGAATAAACCTACCCAAATTTCTTTGGATAAATAGCAGTTTCTCGTATACGTAAAGAGGTTTTAAGAGCGTGTATCCAAAAAGTTAGCCACGTCGCAAATAGCATTTAAAACTAAATATTGGGTGTTGCGATATTAATAATTGCATTTCATCATCAATGTTTTAGTTCACTAGTTAGCCATTTTTTTTTTTCCATACAGTATAATATCGCCAAATTAATCAAAACAGCGAAATATTTGACAGCTATTTGCGACGTTGCCCACTTTCTGTATAAACGCTCTTAAGCCGTTTCTGCACCAACTCTCCAGAACCTAAGTTTCCACATTTAGGCTGATTGTTTTCACTTTTGTAAACAGAAACAACTTCAGAGCGCTCGGATCAAAACTTTCTTTATTTGCAATAAATTAATTTCCACTTCTTTCAGTTCTTGAAGAGGTTTCAGCTGAAATCAAAGTTCTCCGGTTTGGCCACGGCGCGGCGCTTTGAAGTTATTCTATTTATTTAGAGCAAGTAGAGTAATGTCGCAAAATTATATTTCGGAACTTTTGATTGAGACTATTTAGTATTTTGATGATTGTAATTGATTTCTAGAAGTCTTCATTAGTGAGGTACTTTTGTATTTATTAGTTACGACTGTTTATTTATTTTGTATTAAACAGTACCTTCGTTCTCTTATTTATATCTTTATTTATTAATTTATATAAGATGTAAAAATACCCTGTCCGATTCGTGAGGATGTTGTTAGGTATCGTACTGAAAGTATATTTAAGTGGAAATTTCAAGAAAATAAATAAAAAATCGCTACATTATTTTTCAATGAGGAATTTTACCAGGTTATTATATTGGGCGCGGGCGGCCGTCGCCGCTTCGTTTAGCGGGTATCTAAAAGTCATAACTTATAACCCCTGTTGAAAATTTGCACTTTTTTTTCTGGTTTTCGCGTTATTTTAACTTTATTGTACACCACGAAAATACAGAACAAAAAATAAATCAAACTTTGCAAAATATTCAATGCAACCTTGGAATGGACAGTGATTTAATTATGTATTTTTCTCTTTTAAGCGTTTTGTGTAAATAAATAAATAATATTTTTTGACTCGATGAGGTAAAATAACCGTTCTGATCTGGCCCCTAAAAATCGTTGGACTGTGTAACCCTGCAACACTCGGCTGACATGTTTTTTTTTAAATCTGTATTAATCCACTCCAAGCCAACGAGATGATTCCGTTCGGTAACCATTATGAGGTAAAATGATGGTCTGAAGTGGAAAATTTATCTTTTCATTCAGAAAGTCACTGAGGCAGCTTGGCGGCTCCAAGCTGAGCCTCGGTGACTTTTATAAAAGGCAGTATTTTCCTATAAATCGATGGGATAAGCAGTCATGCAGCGGCCGCTCTAACAAGTAGGTATCTAGTATACTTTTTTAGCTGTTCTGAAGATAAATATAAAGTAAAAAATCAATTTACAAAGTGCAGCAGATAAAGAAATAAAAATAAGCAGAAAAACGTGCCTCACGACTGCGCCAAAAAGGTCCAGTTCAGCAAAAATGCCAGACATCTAGTGCCTGACGCTGGTTTTCTACTGGACCTGAAGTGTGAGGTGACGGATGTAAATTAGCTTTATACTGCAACATGTTTATGCATACTTTAATCAAATAAACTTGTGTCAGATAAAACTAATAACGAAATGTAATTAATAATAATTATTTTTAATTTCGTTTTTCTTATTGTGTTTTTTTTATTTTGTTTATATAATATTTGACAATTGTATAAATTCTAATTTTTATTAATATTTGCACACCACCATGACAATATGGTAAACATGTTAGCACAACTTCATGTACTTATATAACACCTTGCATGCACTGTATTGTATGTACACACATGTTTGAGCAAATAAAGTTATCTAAATCTGAATTATTATAATTATAGTGTCTAAATGTATCTAAAACTGAATTATTATATGCATAATTGTGGCAATATTGTAAAGAAAAATCCCGGTGGTCTTTCAATCATGTTTGTTCCTACTTATTCTGGAACCTCTGAAAGCAACACCTCCCATCTCAGATTTCACTCACCAAACACCACAATAAGTAGATTAATCTCAATAATTTTCAGGTCACGTTTCTTGGACATCGTCCCAGTATTCGTACAGTGGACGCCTACGTAGGTAATTTGTCATGACCGCAGCTGCTAAACAATGTTCCAGAGTCCATGTATCGACTTCCAAATCGATTTCGATGTCATATGGTGGCGAAAATTGAGGCTTTTCCGACCACATGCGGTTACGAAGTAATTACTACAGCTATCAAGCGTTTAGCTTTTGATGTCAGTGAGTTTTGGGATTTGGGTTTGGTAATTATGTTGGTGGAATGAGCTGTGTTTTACAGTGGGATAGTCGTTTTGATAAACGTATGGTTTCTGGTTACTATCACGCTTATTGTAAGAAATAACTTGTATTTTCATGCCTCTTGAACTATTCAAGATTGGCCTAAAGTTCAGCAAAATACCGTTAGGTTCTTTGACTAACGTACGCTTTGTTCACACCACGTCAGATTATTGCAACAAAATTACAGACTAGGTTCGATCGTTAGATCGGACTCGTTCTTTCCTTTGTTTTAATGATTCAAATATAAAGTCCTAATAATATCGAAATTAAATAAATGTTTATAACTTAGAACACAGTTTTAGAGTTCTCTAACTTACAAATATTTCAAAACAATAAAATTAAACGTGACAATTAATATCATTGGATTTACAGTTAATAGTGTTGTCCTATACATGAACACCTCCATTTATTAAATACACAAGCCATGACGCTTTAAACGACACGATAATCTGTCGTCACGACATAGTGGGTAGGGGGCCTTATTCGTCTCAAAATAATAACGAGAAGACCTTGATTTCTTATGTCACGAACAAATTCAAAATTGTGAGCTTTAAAAACTCTTACTCTACCAAAATAAAATTTATACAACCTTCAGATTGGCAGTATTATTCAAGAATACTAATAACCACCGATCTCTTCCACACTGGAAATACTAAATCAAATTCTATCAGTTGAATCTATTCTGTATGCTTGTGGAATTTCTGGTCCTACTAGTCACGTAGACTATTGATTTTGGTACAAATCACATAGGTACCTACTACCTACTAACACACGTATATGTAGTGAAATGGGCCTAAGTTTTTTCTTATAAAAAAATAAATATTCTACCAAATCAATACATGTATTTTGCCACAGACACATGTAGGTAATTTGTAATTATTGCATATAAATTTTCAAAATTCACCTCTAAACAATTACCTAAGTGTTGGTCAAACATGTTATCACTACATGATTGTAGTAAACTAATTTTAATAATTAATTTCAAACAGCAAAAAATCCTTCTTTTTGTTCTTTCGTCACCTTTTCGCAACATGTTAAAAACGACAATCTATTATTTCCCATTAATTTTGTTATATTTTAATGAGAAAACTTAAAGGAGAAAATTTTCTGTTAAAGTCAGGATAGGAAGATAATATGCAAAGTTGTACTGAAATGTTGATATAAGGAAATTTTCGGATCTTTAGGAATCGAAAATTCGTTGAGTGTTTTCCTGTGAAATCTTTTAGAAGTTCCCGGAAATCTTGGGAGTTTCCTTTATAAGTACCTGTGTACATATATTTTAATCTAATGAAACGGCTACGGTCAGTCTAAGGTGTTGGATTGATGAACAATAGGTGGCATATTCTAACCATATTGCTTGCACAGAATGACGTGAACAAACATTCACACAAGGTCTACTATTTAATATCCTACCAATATTATAAATCTGAAAGTTTGTAAAGATGGATGGATGGATGGATGTTTGTTACTCTTTCACGCAAAAGCGATTGAACGGATTTGGATGAAAATTGACAAACAGATAGTTTATAACCTGGATTAACACAAAGGATACGTTTCATCCCGATATTCTTACAGGATCGAGACTTATGCTGGTGAAACCGCGGGGTGCTGCTAGTATAACATATTTTGATTTAAAAGAGTGTGTTCATGGTGTTTCTTGTCCGTTCATCTCCATAGATACCTACTATGCTTTGGAATGGGCAACTAGCTTCATCTTTCTATCCGACCGACCCCTTGACAATTCAAAAGTGCCTTTAATTGGTTTATTTGAACTAAATGCTTTGAGTTTGAGTTAACCTATTTCAAGCATAGGGGCACAAGGGACACTGGAGTAGCATTCCCTTTTATACCTTGTCGCGCTTCCTTCTGTCGGTATATTTGAAGTACATTTTTAATACGTTTCCCTTGCTAGGAACTAGAGCATTACCAACATGAGACGCGCTTCGCTTGAAGTTAAAGCAGTGCCTTTATTTAAAGATTTTTTATCTTAAATAAAAGCTTCAGCAAGTGGCTGAAGTTTTATTTCCTATACTAGCGAAAAAGGTGGAAATTTAATCGAAAATATTTACTTGTAGAGCATCGCCCACGCTTTTTTTTATTCGGAAACTTACCTATAATGGAATGAATTATTTAAGTCCTTGAAGTCGATGAATTCTCAGTTAAACTTAGACAATCAAATTATCGCCGTGAAAAACTGACTTTGAAATACACGAGTTTTTGAGACCGCGACCACGTTTTCAAAAATCTCGGAGGAAGAAAAAGCTAATACCGGATATAAAGGATAATAAAAATCAAATTCCAATTAATAATTATAATAATCCCTCAACATACGACCTTCAAGAAACCTCTATCATTTTTTCCAATTACAACACCAGATAATTTGCACAATTATTACAAAGCCAATGAACTGAAATCCAATTGTAAGCGAAAAAACGTGGAAAAAAACTGGTCGCTGCTTCGAGTTGAATAATTGAATTTATTGGCCCCACGCTGACAATAAAAAGGTTCTAATTAAAAGGAATGAGGAGAGCAAATAGCGAGTGCTGCGTGGTTGTAATTAGATTATGTGGCGGTAGTGTTAACGGAATAAGTGTCTCTGTGACAGGATGGGAATTATGGTCGTTTATATGAAGTATTCTATAGGTACCTTATCTTTTCTATGTATATATATTACTAGCTTCTGCCCGCGGCTTCGCCCGCGAAAAATATCTCACGGGAACGTAGTACCGGGATTCACTCCGGTAGCATACCTCAGCCGCGAAACCATAGCGGCGAAACCGCAGTATTTCAATTCAACTGGCTCGCGTCATGTTCCGCCACGTGAAATACGAGTAGCGGAACATGACGCGAGCCAGTTGAATTGAACTACTGCGGTTTCGCTGCTACGGTTTCGCGGCGGAGGTGTGCTACTGGCGTAAAAGGAAGCAAAGTGATGATCGCATATCCAATAGCCTAGGAAAAGGTAATTGAGTCCTGTCTTAGCGTTGCGCCGCTGTCAACCATAATTATTTTGAATAGTCAAGGCGGAAATAACAATGAAATTTTTATTAAATTCTGAAATATAAAAATGGTTACTGTTATGGTGTATGTGGGTGTGTCTGTTATCCTTAGAAGACAGACATACATCAAGGACTTTATTGTTGAAATTTTCAAGATGTACAATCCTGTAGAACAAGCACTTATAAACCTACGACGAAATTCTGCAGACGTAGGTAATGGGTATCGACATAACACAATAAAATAAAAATGATTTGATGTTTCTTTTTTAGGAGTCAACGACCGCTAGTACTGTGGTTACTTGAAGTATGAGGTGAGAAAATCTATTTTCTTTGGTTTTTTTTTTTGAAAAAAATACTGTTTTTTTAAACAGGAATTTCACGTGACTGCACTAACTGGGCTCGATGACCCCACAAAAAAAGCTTCAAAAGAATTAGTATTTATTTTATCTTATTTAGATATCGATATACATCTCGTCTCCGGAGTTTTGCTAGCTAATTTAATTTGACCCTGCACATATATTATGAAAGACTAGCTACTCCCCGCGATTTCACCTGCATAAGTCTCGATCCCGTAGAAATATCAAGATAAAAAGTATCCTACACCCTAACGTAGATCATGTTCTATCCATGTACCAAATTTCATCCAAATCTGTCTAGCTGTTTTAGCGTGAAAGCGTTACAAACAAACTAACTCACTTTCGCATTTAATAATATTAGTTAGGACTAGTTAGGATACAAGACTTGCTTGGAACTATGTTATGACATTGCCACGTAAATATTGTTTTCGGATGTCAACACAATTACACACTTAAAAACTTTATTTTTAATAATGATAATAATACCAGCCTGTTCCTGTCGCACTGCAGGGCAAAGGCCTCTTCTCATACAGAGAAGGCACGAGCATTGATCACCACGCTTGCTCAAGACGGGTTGGCGATTTCAGACTTATATTAACTATAAGTCCAGGTTTCCTCATGTTGTTTTCCTTCACAGATGTCTGTAATGTCCAAGATAAACTCAGAAAGTACATATGAATTGAAAAAGTCACATAGGTACTTGCCTGGATTTGAACCCACAACCCCGTGCATGAGAGGCGAGGCTTTAACCACTGGGCCAACACGACATTTTAATAATATCTAAGGAAAAAAATAAGGTTGTGTTATGTAAGGAAAAGCTACGAAAAAATAACAAAACCTTCTTATTACAAAGAAATCTTTATTAACTCACTAATTTTATGAACTTCAACCTAATTCTACTTAAAGCAACTACTTACTAAAACTTTCTGTACTAATAAATTAAACAATTAAAACTCTTCAACTTTCACCTTCGTACACGCTTGAAGCTAAGGAGAAGTACGACCAAGTTGTGCTCAGCACCTGGAATGAAATATTTAAAGTAAGTCCCGGGACGGAACTATGCGAGGAGGCTCGATGCGATCAAACAATGAGCTGTTTTTTGAAGTAGGAATAACATAAGCCCATAATACCTACTTTATGAAACTGTTGCATAATGAGGGGTATTAAAACACGAGTGTGTGTTACACTACTTTATCTACTGTCATACATTGGGATTGAACCTACTAAATAAAAGATCAAAGTTAAAGATCACGAATAAAAAAATGCCACGAAATTCAGTACAACTTCACGTATGAATGGCGCCTGCACCAGCACATCACCGCGCATGCGCTAAAGCGGTGCTGCTCTCCCCCGCTTTTTTTTTTTTTTTGAGGGTGGGAAATTTTCACATAACTTCTCCCGCTCTGGGTGGAGCGGGAGGGCGTGTCAGACTTTTACTGACTAAAACCCACCCGTGTTCCTTCCGTTGCCTGTGTGCCGAGGTTGCGATACCCCTTTCAGACAAACCCGCAACCCCGGCAGGCATTGGCCCTTCCGGACCCCGTCAGTTGGTGCTGACATCTCTTTGAGGGCATGTCCCCCGCTAACGTTCCATTACAGCGCTACGTTCCCTCGCGTCGCGAAACAAAACCAGAGACAACCAACGTTTCCCGATGGGCCCGTCGTACTTCGTCAAGGGTACCTGCTATAATTAGCCAAATCGTGTCTTAACGCGGCGACACCATCAACCTTTTTTATTGTTCATGTTATTTTTATTGTGACCCAATTTTTTAATATACTTTGTTTTCAACCTGGATAGTGTTTCATTATTCGTCCTGCGTCGTACTGGGTTCGAATCCCAGCGACTTTTAATATGAAGGTCGCAAAATCTTCCATTTTTTGCTACAGTAGGTAATAGGAATACTCGTAATTATAATTTTTTCACGTTATCCAACTGCTTATAAATAGTTTCTGCCTAGCTTTTTCCCAACTATTTTGTGATCGGCTTCCAGTCTAACCGGATGCATCTGAATATCAGTATTTTACATGGAGCTGCCTATCTAACCTCCATAACCTAGTAACTGGGTAATACTATATTTAATTATTATTTATTTATTTAACACTTTAAGCACACAAATGTACAGAGGCGGACTTAATGCCATAGGCATTTTCTACCAGTCAACCTTTGGGTGATGCAGAGATAAACAGTGGTAGGTGCAATATCGAAAATTGTGGAATAAATATTTATTTAAATATAAGGATATACATATACCTATTATACCTCTTGGTAAGACTGGTTGTCAGACTTTCGGGCTTCTGACGACCTGTAACGACTGTCACAGATCCACGTATGACAGCCGGGATCAACGGCTTAACGTGCTTGGCGAGGCATGTCTCGGTATGTAAAGATGGTCCAACCCCAAGCGTAGCTTAACCTGACGAATGGACCCGTGCGGTTATTATTACTAAGCCACAAGACTGCTTATAAATTGTATATGCCAATGACACAACAAATAGTTCCTAGAACCCACAATATCACGTCGTACCAACTATTCTCAAACTAAACTCCCTTCGCACAAGATATTAGATTTTCAATATTATTTGAATAGGACACGTACTCTTGGGAAATGGAATCAGAATGTCATGTTTGCTTGTGAACAGAACGTTTACTGTTCTGTGTATCTTCACGCATATTACTTTAAAAGCCTTGGGGTTATAAAAGTGAGTTCGATTTTATCTGTTGTCGTGTTACGCCTGTAGGAGGGCTGAAAACAGCCACACGGGTTGGTTGATGGTATCAAGTGGTCCATGAATGGTTGGTGGTTACAAATTTAGAATTTGAGAAATCTTCGTGTTTCGTAAAGCACGTAAACCGTTTGTCCCGGCTAGCATTTGTAAATCTTTGACATTCGCTACGGAAAGTCAGAAGCTCGAGAGTAGTCTAACCAAGGACTATCATATTACCCAATAATCAAGTTGTACAGGTCAGATAGGCAGTCGCTCCATATAAATTACTGGTATTGTATTACAGCTGCAGCTAGTTCGACTGAAAGCCGACCCCAACGTGTTTGGTAACCTGATGATGATGTGCTATGACTGAAGGACGTAAGTAATAGTTGATGATATTTTGGGCAACCTACCACGTAGGCGCGTCATACCGAGTGATATCAGATTTAGGCCCTTTACTCACTGGTCAAATTCAAATTCAAATTCAAAATATTTTTATTTCACATAAACCTACAAGGGCACTTATGAAACGTCAGAAGCTAGGTGCACGGTTCCAATTGGTCGTTTCCTATGGAGAAGAGCCGGCAAGAAACTCCTCGGTAAACTCACTCACGGTCGGTACGTCAGCGGTGCGGGAACAGCATGCTTGGTATACTCTGTACCGAAAGCTTACCGAGTGCCATATATTCAATGACCGTTTCCTGGTTGACTCGGTATACGCGGGAGCGAGGCGGAATCGTTTCGGTTACCGCGTCGAAATATCCATTACGGTACCTGCTCACGTCACGCGTTTTACAGCATCGGTATACTCGGTACCGACAGCTTACCGAGCGCCTATATTTCAATGAATTATGCGGTACTGCAATAATTATACCAAATACATAACGTCAGGTCAATAAATGAAAGCAGTGCGGTATCGTTTCGGTATACTGAGCACCTATAAAGAAATTATACCGCACCGACCAATGAGGAAACGACCTTAGTTAGAAAATATAAGATTAAAAACGATATAATAGTAACCTACCGTTGTAAATGTGTTCAAAGTGATCGGATTGTACTTCATTGAAGTCAAGCAGCATGGCTTTTGAGATCTGAAACAAAAACATACATAATTATTATATTGCATTATTATTTTGAAATTTATTTTATATTCTCGGCTAGCCGGCAAGAGCTGATAACACGGGCCTAAGCCAAGTGATTATCAGTTGGATTAAGTGTGGTCACGTGCAGGGAATTGCACAGAAGATGGTAGCGTATTTATGTTTTGATGTGGGTTTTCTGATTCACATTGCAGAAACTTTCTCACGAGTCTGCATGTGTTTAATATCGCTGCCTTCTGTAGCAGATGGAAGGTATTTGGAGGTAAATTAAGAGAAATAAGTGACTGGTGAAGTTGTTTCGGTATTACTCCTGTGGTAGACAATACTCCCAACTAGCACAAACTGTTGCTTAAGAGCTTTGGAGCTAATCCGATTATTCCCAAAGGCGCCAAGCTCAAGCGCTAGAGCGTGCACTGCAGACCTTATGCAGCCGCTTTGGAGTCAAAGGGGCACAACTTTTTGCAATCTATAGTTCCATTAGAACTTCATAATACTGGCATAAAAGCGCTAGAGGAGCTGCAACTAATAGTTAACACCACACTAAAGCTCTTGTGGCGCTTATTGAATGAATGACAGGTTTAACTGAATGAATAAAGGATCCCTGATCATTCACCTTGTCTCTCATTTATTAAATACATCTGTTGTTCCTGAGTCAGACATTCTGAATAGAAATAAATAATAAGTGAAGTGAAGGTAAGTGTTTTTGAGTTATATTTTGTATTATATGCAAGTGGCTACAAACGCAGATCAGTTTATCGTGCATATAGTTGATATTATTGGAGTATTTTTAACGCGCCTCAATTATTACCTCAGAATATCGTAAAATATTATTATATAAATATTATTATATCACATACCTACACGATATTGAAATTACATACTTGACTACATTTGTATTTAGTAAGCTGCTGGTTCTATATTTAGTTATATTTTACTACAAATTGCGATAAAAACCTATAAATTTCTCAAGTAATGTTAAATAATTGTCTTGTTAACATGTCTATGAGAAGCAGCTTTAACTTGCAACTTCAACCTTAATACTTCCTCTCTGCGCGTCAAAGCGCTAAGTTTCACTCTTCTGAAGGTCCAAGTAATACCTGTACCACTAATGCAGTTCAAGTCTTTACAATCACTTTTATTTCGTACTTACTGCAGATATCGAACCACACTAATGGTTATTTGTTTAGAGATCCGTAGAACTCGTTGAAAACCCTAAAATACGATGATCATTTGTAGCTGCTTCTATATTTTTCGCTCTTTCAATTGTTTAACACTTACTATGTCTTACCATGTTTTCAGAATGCCTTTCATAATAATTCAAACTTATAACGAACAACAAAATAAGCAAGAACTTTGCATCTGTCCATCTAAGTGGGGAAAACATGGGAGTGTTACACTGGCCGAACAAAAAAAGTTAAAAAATATGTAAAATAGAAGATTCAACTCCACAACCAAACTGGACTAAAATAAACTGCATTGTTAAAAGGAAAAATATTATGTCGTACGAAATTGCTGACAAGCAGTTGACAGAAATGTTAGATTGTTCGACAACAGAACAAGAAGCCACAGAACTCTTACCAGCGCTCTCGCCACACCTTATCGGACCAACCAACGAACTTACGTGTTATTTAATATTTCAATTACAGAATTCTCGTAAACAGTTGCCCTTTTTAATTTCTGCATATTTTGCTAAACTCTCCGTACTTTTTTGCGATATCCACCAGTTCTTTGTTTGAACTTCCATGCTTTCAGATACATATTTCTTTTAAACTGGCTTAAATATTTTATAAAATCTGATTTCTCCAATAAAAATAGCAGAATGTATCCAAATGAGTAGGCAATGTCCATTACTCTCCTGCTCCTGTTGTGAAGCCTTAATGTCGCTATTAGTAAAACAGTCGATCAAATTCCTACTTAAGTCTGCGCAAAAGAACAAATCACTTCTGCAATGAAACTTTCAGTGGCAGAACAGTGATAAATATTCTTTTATACAGTTCCGTTAAAAAGTCTGCAATTAAAGTCTTTATGCAGTTCTGAAGCGTACAGCAGCAGCAATAGACGGTTTTTAGAAGCTTTAAGCTTTAACATCCATGTTTTAACTCTCTTTTAAAGCTATAGACGGAAAATGGGTTATAAAATTAACTCTTATAAAGCCTAGAGTGGCATTTGGTTCAGTTTCTGCTACCCCTAGTGATATTTACAGCTATGAGCAATTACGGAAGCAATAGTAGAACTTAAAACCACTTTCTGAACCCCTAAAGCGCTACTGTACAGCTAAAAGTTGCAGAATAGGCTGCTATTTCTACTAGTGTGCTAGTTGGGCTATTGGTACTATTGTAACTTTTTGCAGATGCCAAAGTCGGGCTACTTCATCTTTTAATTCAGTGTATTTGCTCAGTTTCTCTGCTATTGTTGTCTGCAAGTTATGTGTGTTTGCATTGTTATTATTATTATTTGTATTTTTTTATTATTATTTTATTATTGTATTGTTTATTATTATTTTTTTTTAATTTTTTTTTATTGTTTTTTTTTTATATTTTATCTAAGATTTATACTGTATTTTACCAATTTTTATTTTTGAATAAATGTTTATGTTTATGTTATGTTTATGTTTATTGATTTTATTCATCCAATGTATAATACAGGGTGTCAGGGACATCGACGCGAAAACTGATACCATGGATTCAGTACATGATTCTGAACTTCGCTTTGAAATTTTTCGTTGGTTATTAAAGAATGAATCTGCTATTCCATACATTTCGACCGCGTAGGTATTGCACTTTTCTATGAAACAGCAGTTTTTTTTTAAATAACCGGCTACAAATCAACGCAGGGGGCTCAGAGTTATGTACTGAATCCATGGTATCAGTTTTTGCTTCGATGTCCGTGCCACCATGTCTATGTTATATAATATCAGAGATTTTTCTTGTTATGCAAATTAACTACCAACGTAAATTGTTTGTATATTCAGATTACAACTGTCATTTACAATGTGAAATTTAATTCGTTTGCATCCTCTTAAGGGGTTATTGTAGTCATCATTATGAACAACTTTCACTATGGGGCCCACCCGGAAATCGCGAAAAAAAAAACATCTGTTCCCTACATTATAACGAGCTATGCGAACATAAATGTATGGAACAGCTGATTTTTTTGTACACATTGACATATATTCTTTGACAGTTGTAAGAAATGGCTATAACACGAAAAATTAACGTAGAGCGTCAATTTGGTTAACAATTGATTTCCCTGACTGAACATAATTTAGTATTGGTTCGTTGTTAACCTTCTCATTATAAACCATAGAAGTTTCTGATAGCGGATGTCACCCTTATACCATAGATTGTTATAAACTGAATCCGCCATTCCTGCACTCTGAAAAAGCAAACAAAAATCTGTACTTATTAATTTTCACGCGTCAGGCAAACTCCGTTTATAAAATTAGTGACGACTTAAATTAAGTAAAATTCATTGTAAAAGGATATACTTACCAATAAAATTGTATTCAGATAAGGTTACGTATTGAAATTTCGCTTAAACTACTAGGTAACGTAAAAAGATAAATAAATGTGAAAAAGGTAAATGTAGAATGGAAATGTGTCACACTTACAGCTTCTCTCAGTCGTTCCCCGTAATAACATAAATTGAACAACGGTAATGTCAAACTGACAACTGCAATAAAATTGTTCACCATTTGGAGCGCACCATGAGAAACCTAAAAAAAAAGGTTGTAGTAAAAGAAAATATATATAAGAACTTAGGGTCACACCGAGACGTGACGCGACGCGACGATGCTTGAAGAGGCCAGTGGTTTCGCGAGATGCTGTGCGGCGGAACGTGACTACATTCGTCGCGAGTTACCGCCCCGCCAGCTAATAGTAGAGACAAGTCGCCATGACAGCTTCAGGCTGCGCCTCGCGGCGTCGCGCTGCGTCACGCGGCTTCGCAAGGCGCAGCGCGCGCCGCTCTTGTACGCCTCGCCTACCGGTGAAGCAGAGAGCATCTCGAGGCGCAGCGCGGCGTAGCGCGACGCTATGGGTCATTTTCGAATTAACCCAATTAAATTTGTATATTTTTGTGTAGTAAATAGTTATATATTGTATCATTATCTTCAAAAGAGCGCGCGTTCTCGGTGTGAACTTACCCTTAGAAATATTTAAGTATTCAAAAACGCACTTACCTTAGCACTTAATCCGAAGAAACATATTGAAATGCTAGCAGCAGTTAAATTGACAAAAATCACTTTGTTAAATACATCGTCCAATTGTTGAGCTAAACTGCGAACAAAAAACGAAACTTAGTTTATCATACGCCCCATATCTACGAGTACATGCTAACAGCACCACAAAAATATTAAATATTTAACTTTAAATATAATCAATCTGCCTAGTCTTTTCTCAACTATGTTGGGGTCGGGTTCCTGTCTAACCGGATACGACAGTCTATCTGACCTTCACAACCCAATTACTGGGTAAAGCTTGTGCACTCTGAAATGACGCGCCCCACTACCGCATTACCCATATAAATCCGCAGTGGAAAAGCTATACCAGCGTGGTTAGCCCTTGGTAAGACTGTTAGTTAGATTTTAAATACTTAAAAGTCGATAATACCTCAAATTGCTTAGCATGATCCACCGTTATATCGAAAATACTGCAGTATTTTCGATATGACGAATTAATTTTGAAATAAATATATGGTAAAGTTAAGGATTTATGTTAAGCACTATGTTTGACAAAAACACATCCCATAAAAAAATCTTTATAGAAAAAAAATCCTAAGTTACCTCCAAACCGAACGATAAACTGCTGGTATTCAAAAAATACTTCAAATTAGATCATGAAATTTTGCATATAACTGAACTAACTATACAGCAGATAGTAAGTTTTTATTTTATTATAATTGCCATTATTTTCACCGTAAAAAGAAATTACCTAAACTATTGGCGCCTTGGAGCCGTCTCCCCGCCGCTCAGTCTCGCTCTTACTCAGTCTGCGAGCGTGAATTTGAGCTGAGGTATTATGGACTCTTAACTTTACCAACCTTATTAATATTTGATGCTTATCAATAACGATCTTCAAAGGCGCAAGGTTTCCTGGTTTGATGTTTAGTAAATCTTCTTGAAGTAAAGTGAATTCTGTTGCTAAGTGAGAGCATAATGTTATCATTAGGAACTCTGTTCCTAGATAAAAGTAAACGATGCGGAACACTGCAAAAAAAAACAGTTTTATAAGCAACATGGTAAGTGAACCAAGCAAAGAGCTGCCTACATGTACCATCGAAGAAGTTCATATCTAACCACCGTAACGACTACTCTTGCTTGCAGCGCTCGGCGGCTATAGAACCGGGCCTGTAATAGATGTGGTCATCGTGTTCACGGGATTTTGTTTTGAAACTGGTTAGAAATGAACTTCTTTGATTTGAATTTGAATTATGTTTTTTTTTTTTTTTAATTAAATTTATAATCGTAACATTTTTCAAGCTACGTGTGTTTGAACCTACGTGCTGCTATATTTAAGTTTTGTAACTGAAACGACTGTTTATGTAGTTATACCTACTTTAAGGCCGAACTATCTTAATGTAAAATGTACAATCCATTTCTTAGATTTTGTGACATGACTCAGGCGTTTGACTATGTGCACTTTGATACATTATTAAATAAACTTGATGCATATGGAATTAGAGGAAATGTCAACAATCTAATTAAATCATACTTACATAACAGAACTCAAAAAACACATATTAACCAAATTGACATGAAAAGTAAGCATGACATTGTATTTGAGTCTTCAGAACGTACAGTTTCGTTTGGTGTGCCACAGGGGAGTGTTTTGGGGCCTCCTTTATTTATAATATATATTAATGATCTTCCAAAAGGCATCCCTCAACCTCTGACACTATTTGCCGATGACAGCACCATAACGATACCTTGTAAAAGTGTAGATACTTATGAAAGTGACATAAATGATTCAATAAATTTAATGATAAAGTGGCTAGATGATAATAACTTAAAAATTAACCTAACTAAAACTAAAGTTATACATTTTAGTCAACGTATTGACAGTAACAGTAATTTAAATATACAATACGATGAGCAGCCTATAGAAGAGGTAGAAACAACAAAGTTTTTAGGACTCCATATTGATAAAAAACTGAATTGGAAAACCCATATCGAAATCTTATGCAAGAAAATCAGCAAATCTGCTTATGCACTGCACACATTATCTTCTATAATAGGTGTGGAGGCATTACTTACAGCCTACTATGGCATAACGGAATCCCATCTACGCTATGGTGTCGTCTTTTGGGGCAATTCAACAGAAAGAGAAACGGTGTTCAAGGCTCAAAAGAGATGCGTCCGTTCAATGTTTAAAATTAAACCTACCGATAGTTGCGTGCCGTACTTTAAAAAATATAAAATACTTACGTTGCCATGTCTTTACATTTTAGAGGTAGCTGTATTTGTAAAAACGAATCCATACCGATTTAAACAATTAAATGAAGTTGTACCACGTAACAGGCGTGACAACAGTAGGATATGCTCTCATGCTGCGAGAACATCACTCATGCGCAAAAGTATTTTCTGTATGGCTCCGATGATATTTAATAAATTGCCTAAAAGTTGGAGAGAACTGCCCTTGTCACTTTTCAAAAATAAGCTGAGAATTTTTTTAATTAATAAAGCATATTACACTATTTTACATTTTTTTGGATGAAAAGGACTTTTCTATTCCGACCTCTAATGTAGATGGTTAAAAATACAATTTTATAATGTGAACACAGTTAATTATAGTGGACATAGTTAATTTAATTTATTTTGGACTTTAAAATCGTGACATCAATTTTTATTGTTTATTTCTTACGTATTTTCTAATGAATTTAAAATGACGTGACATGAAATGATTATAATGATACTATTTGATAATTATGTATATATACTGGACATAATTTAATTTATTTTTGACCATAATATACTTTAAATCTTGACATAAATTATTAATGAAATGATTATGAATGTTAATCCAATTAAATGAAATTGTTAACTAATAACTTACAACTTATACCATTTGTACGCCGCTATTGGCAAAACATGGACGCTCACAACAAAATATTAACTCAATACCTTGCATGTCTGCCTTGTCAGTTTATGTATACGCATGTTTGACAAATAAATTATCTTTCTTTCTTTCTTTCTTTCTTTCTAGAATAGCTGTTAGAATAGTCAATAAAGTTGGTAGTACCTACTCAGTGTGCGGCAGATATACATCCTTTTTTTTTTTCGTGGGTGGGAAATTATCAAATAACTTCTCCGAGGGAGGGCGTGTCAGACTTTTACTGACTAAAACCCACCCGTGTTCCTTCCGTTGCCTGTGTGCCGGGGTCGCGATATCCCTTTCGGACAAACTCGCAACCCCGGCAGGCATTGGCCCTTCCGGACCCCGTCAGTAGGTGCTGACATCTCTTTGAGGCGCGCGTGGAACAAAACGCGCCGTCAACCCGGGCCTCGTCCCTATCGGACGGCGAGCTAGCCATTGCTCACCGTCCGCAAGCCCGCGCCTACAGTGGCCGGAAGTCGGCTCGCGAATCCCGACGCTCGGGGCGTCTTCTACGGCGACTAGGGGCGCGAGAGCGCGAATCTTGCCTCTCCCTCGCGCTCTCCGCCTCGTCCTTCGCGTGCATTACTGCTTCGCAGAAGGAATTGACGGCCTCCCATGCACTCTCGCTCCGGACCATGGCTTGAACCAGGGCCGGACGCGAGAGATTGCCGCCGCCGATCGCCGCCGTGAAAACACGGCGGTGCTCCGCCTAAGCCGGGCAGACCTCCACCGAAAGATATACATCCTATAATATTAAATGAGCAATATTTGTATATATATTATATTTATTCGTAATCACATTCTGCAACTTATTTGTTAAATAGGTACCTGTTGATTATGAAATAAACTTTATTATTATTCCTTTATTTCATTTAAAACACTTATAAATTACATTTTTAAATATTAGAATATTAAAAAATTAAAAAAAAAAAAAACATTTAAAAAATAGTAGCCCACCGGTATTGGGAACAGGGTCCAAGCTACCGGCCCGGTCAGGCCTCCAGAAAGTGGAACCTCCTGACAATGCGAGCCGTGTCTAGGAGTACCGCTTTCTGAATCAAGCCCTTGATCCAGCTGCCCAACGAGAGCCTCCTTAGGTGTTGGTCGAGGCTCTTATTATTATTATTCTCGAAGACGGCTCTCATAACTGGGAATATTCGTTTTCTCCGTATTTTCACCCGAGGAAGGCTCGGTCGCCCAAAGTTTATAACAAGATGGCTACGTTACAATAACATGACATTGCAGCGTGGCATTAGTAAGTACCTACTATCATAGCAGCATGGAATTAGTAAGAACCTACTATCATGGCAGCATGGAATTAGTAAGTACCTACTATCGTGGCACCATGGAATTAGTATAAACTATCTTGTACTATTAAATGAGCATTCTCTATTTTTACCAGACCAGAGCTCGGTCGCCCAGGTACTAAATATTGAAACGGGATATTCCTTTACTACAACTACAGTAGACACTGTAGTTGTAGTAGACATAAACGAAGCGACGCGCTTTTTACTTGTGGTAACCAAGTCAAAGAATTAAATCCTCCTTTATACCTTATTGTGTGCGAGAAGTTTCAATAAATAAACCAAGTATACAAATACACTGTGAGTATGTGCATGACGACAAGTTGCGTCAGCACATAACACACACACATTCCGACTTTGCTCGTACGGACGGTACCGAGGGCTCCTGCGTACCATCAAAAAGCTCATATCTAACCAGTTTCAAAACAAAATCCCGTGAACACGATGACCACATCTGTTACCGGCCCGGTTCTATAGTCGCCAAGCACTGTAATCAAGAATAGTCCTTACGGTGGTTAGATATGAACTTCTTCGATAGTACATACACATTCACAATTTGTTTGTACACTTGGTAAATATATGTAATCTGCCGCTTCGTGAAATAAAAGTACTGTACTTACATAACCTAAATAGGTAATAATGGACCAAAAATTATCAGATTCCTGTACCTTTCACTGTTTCTAAAATTGATAATTATTTCATTGTTATATGTTTCCACCAAAAAAGTTGGTACAAAATTCGCTGGCGTTTTTTCAACAATGAAACCAAGAGCTCAGACTCGCTGTCAAATCAAAGAAGAATGCCCAAAAATGTATGGGCAAAAAACTCAGAGTCGATAATAGTATATTATGCAATTAGTGAATAAAGGACGGATTTAAAGCGAGGGCCATAGATGAATCACGAGCAAGTGAAGGATTCTAACGACTGAATCACGACCGAAGGGAGTGATTCATGATGATTGAATCACGAGCGTAGCGAGTGATTCAAGTGTTAGAATCCTGAACGACGCGAGTGATTCATGGCCCTCGATATAAATCCGTTTTATTCATGAGTTGCATACTATACTTTATACCATGACTACGAGAAAAAGAAAGATTTAAGCGAAAATAGACATTTAATTAAGAAAAAAAACTGGCCAAGTGCATTTCGTACCACGCACATTGAAGGGTTCCGTAGTTGAAATGAATTTATCCCAAGAAAAAACTTAACAATGTAAGTAGTTGAAAAACATTTTCTCCCATACGGAATGTATGGGAAGATCATGTTTACCAAACTGCAAATTGAAGTTGGTCGATTATTACACGTTAACCTATAAAGCCTAATTAGCAGTGATAGTTTTCCTTTTAATTTCGTTATATATACTACTGCTATGATTTTTTTCACAAATCCAAGTACAACCATTTAGCTGGCAGGGGGGGGACACTTGACTCTAACAAAAAAATTCAGTTAAAACCTTACTATTTCGCAAACGGATCCCTTAATTAAAAAATGATTTTCACAAACTTACAATATTTTTGAACGACCTTTCCAACAATACCCCATACCACGGGGTAAATGAGAAAAAAAAAATATCTCCACTTTACGTGTAGGGGAGGTACCTTAAAAAAATCTTTTTTTTCTTGATTTTATTTCACCACTTTCTTGGCGTGATTAATATGTATACATATGCCAAATTACAGCTTTCTAGTACTAACCGTCTCCGAGCTAAGCCGCAGACAGACAGGCGGACATGGCGAAACTATAAGGGTTCCTTGTTTACTACGGAACCCTAAAAAAAAGGTTAAATTAATTAAAATGTACATTACAATTGAAACAATTACTACAATTAAGAGTAATTTTCTTATTATTGTTATTCGGCTGGTCAACTTGTGAAGCGCTATAAATATATTTCCTGTGTATCGAGTATTTTTTCGCAAGGAGGTTGTATAGCATTTAGATGGAGGTCGAATATTGGTGTGTTCTAAATTCAAACACCAAAACAGTGATTAAAAGAGCTTTTTATTCACTGTTTTCAGTGAATAAAATAAGCTTTTTAGAGGGGGAATGGTATAAAAAAACTTGTGTAGGGTAGGGATTGATGATAATAAAATATGAAATTACTGATTTTCATCCTTACGTTTGGTGTAAATAAAGTTGGTTAGCAGTATATTATATTAAATAAAAATACATGTGAAAAAGCGTACGTATTTTTTCATAATTAATCGTGACCAACTAAAAATCTAGAATCCTAACAGTTTGTTTCAAAGTGTCTTTATGCTTAGCATAGGCGAGATAATACAACTTGCTGTTTGTGTAGGGTTCTCGATATGCACTAATGAGGGCTACTGCGATTCTAAATTCACTCATTGCATTCGTCACTATTTTCCAGAAATAAGTGCTATCAGCACTCTCAGTGCTTAGTGAGAGTGCTAATAGCACTTATTTCATCGAGAACCCTACACAAACAGCAAGTTGTATTATTACTCACCTAAGCAGGTGATTTGCATTACGTTATTTGAATAGAGGTATATGTGCAACATAACCATAATTATGGTGAACTTCCTAATATGTGCAACATAACCATAATTATGGTGAACTTCCTAATATGTGCAACATAACCATAATTATGGTGAACTTCCTAATATGTGCAACATAACCATAATTATGGTGAACTTCCTAATATGTGCAACATAACCATAATTATGGTGCACTACCTATCTCTTTTTAACCACGGGAAACTCTTTATTCGAGCATTGCATTTGTGCATCCTGTGGCGCTTATGGTGATTATTTTGAGAGAAACTAATTTCACATTTGATATCGACCATGTATGTATTATCGTACATATAACTTTTTTTACCCGACGTCTGGTATTTTTGGGCATCCTCCTTTCAGATCACAAAGTTAGCGATAGAGCTTCATCGCATGACCTAATCATTTTAGTGCAAAAATGCTTTTGCCGGATTGCTTCCAAACTGAAAGGATTTTGTCAGCGGACTTGGCGTATTTTACTAAACAAAAAGGGAGAAACGTCATAGCCGAATAGAAAGAAATACGACAAAGGTTTTCGAGAATTCCAATACGATTGAGAATATTGGTCGTCAATTCTGGGAGCTATACTTTTTAGTTTGAATCGCTGTTAGGCTCAGGTTTTGCTTCATCCTGAAATGTTTATTATTGAGGGCAAAAAGGCTTGGGCGAGTTGGTAATTTTTTTTACATACTGATTGTTTTTTTTGTAAACTCTTTTTGTTATATACACAATGACATGAATATTTACTTTGTGAAGTATGATATTATTGTTATTTTAATTATTGTGAATGTGAGGACTACGTGGGTCATTCGTTTAGTTTTTTTTTGTCTCATTTAGTTTTAACAAAGGTAAAAAGGTAAAAAAATAAAAATTATTCAAACTGCCTGCAGTTTGAGTAATTTATGCGGCCTAAACAAAAGTCCATTCTTTGGTGTTGTTCGTCGAATCGTTGAGCTCCTTAAATTCTGAGTTGAGCTGCACGATCACTGACAAATGCTAGCAACGACTGAACAACTCCACTCAATGTGTATGGTTCTTTCCTCAAAAGAGCATTTCAGTCACCAATCTACATGGTCTTCACATGATCTGACCCAGATTATGTCTGGACTTTAAAGGAGACTGTGACCTGTGAGTTTGTTTTGGCCTTTCGTCTCATAGTAGTCAGATAGAAAACGCCGACCTCATCTAGTTAAAAATATGATTGTATGTGTGTATGTGTAAAAGTGTTTGTACAAATCTACTTACAGAAATAAAATCATTTATCATTTAATGGTTTGTTTCAAAAATATTTGTTTGTAGAACATTATTAATAAAAGCAATAAATACATCGTTAGGTGTTATCAGCATAGTTATTGAAAAATGTGAATCCAAGTGAGATATTTGATCCACTTTAAAAATACGTTTATTTTCTACATTTATAGATCACTCACTTTATTATAGGTACTGAACCACTTGCATCCTTCATATTAATTCGTTAACCATTCATCAAAAATACTGTTTTGCAAATCATCAAAAACCTAACCCACTAATGCTCGGTTCCAATAAACAAATAACGAATCGTTATGCTTAACAATGGTAGCTTTTTTTATTGCCAAATTGGGCATATAAATACATAGATTCGTAAGCAAATTTTGCCTGTGATAGTTACTTCCATCATGGGAGTTTCTAATAGCTTTAAAGGTCTTTGCTTCATTATAGATAAAGATACAAGTCTTAACTTTAACCATTAACGGTTCGTAAAATATAGGAATCGGCCATAAACTGAATCATCAATCCCAAAACAGTACTCAAGAACATTTTCGCTGACATTTAACTCGGGTAACATATCTACACATATTTAAAGCAAAGTCAAATACTAGTGAGAATTTCACAAAAGGTCCTCTGCGATTAATCAGGCTTTCTGGGAACCGTTGACTACTGAAAATTTAAGGCACACTTCACTCATTACATGAGAACGGAGGAAGAAAGGAATTTTTGAAATTTCACCTCTCTTAAAATAGTTCAAAAGGGTTCCAGAGTCGGGACCAAATTAAGACTGCGTTTGAAATTTTAATAAGATTTTATGAATTTCTGCATGGCTGTATAGAATTTTTTGGCAGGTAATTTTAGAATACTGTTTCGGTTAAATTATTTGGCAAAATACGTGGAATTTGTATGGTATGAGCGGTGAACAGGTAAAGTTTAAAATAACGTACATGCTTGAACACGATATGAAAATAATTTATTTGGAAGGAAATACCTGAAAAATTATATCGTCATTAATGGTAAAGAACACGTAAACCGATGTTGATGTTTTTGAACATGCCGAATAATTTAACAATGTATTATAAAATGCAGAATTATTTTTTTATAGACAAAGCGTGGATTTTTGACGTTATTTTTTTTGGTGTCACAAACGCTCTCTAGGAAAACCCCTAAAAAGCGTTTTTTGACACCATAAAGTTAAAAACCGGTGAAACCGTAGCCTCACCATGTAATGCTGGGTATCTATGTAAGTAATTCGATGATCCAAGTCCTCGTATTCGCAAACACATCCACATATCAAACCTTCAAAGGAGTAAACGCAAACACAATGCAAATAAGTCGAAACTCCTTCAGTTCTACTGCATAATTACTTTAGAACAGAACAATATAAATGTTTGTCTTGAATTAATTTATTGCTTTGATACACAAACAAATTTTAGTTCAGCAAATGTTATTACAACTCAAAATGCTGTTAAAGATTTTATGATTAAGAAACAGCTATCTTTGAGCAAGGTTTCAAAGTTTTAGAGAATTTTATTATTTGCAATAAAATTGAAGATGTGTTTGTTTTTTGTGATAGAGTGCTCTACTTTTTGCTTGTTATTGATTAACTGTTAAATTACACTATGTCAGACTTTTTTTTGGTCACAACTTTGTATGGTTATATTTTTTTGTCACAAATTTATACTCCAAAGATTTACATACCCAGTTAAATAAAGGTAAACAAAAAGATCCACGTGACATGTAGCTGTCAAGTAACCGACTAAACGTAATACCTGTCACATCAGTTGTCATGCTACGTCTCAGTTGTACTCTTCGATTTAGCAAAGTTATAATTCGTTGACGATTAGAGTTTGGACTCTTTACAAAATATTATATTATTATTAGAAATCGTACAAAAAAAATGTGCTCAAGCAGTTACTTCTACAAAAAGTAGTTAAGAATAAATGATAAAGTTTAACAAACATTAATTAAAGAGGAAACTATAGTAAAAATAAAAAAAAATGAGTTTGGTTTTATCATATTTTTAAACAAGAAAGTGTCATCTATTTTCATAGATGATACTTTATAAGATTTGTTTACCTTTATATAATTACCTAAATCAATGGAGTATATGTAGGTTGATATCACCAACAGACAGTAAGCGGTAATATGGTGATCAATGCTTGTTCCTATTATGTTCGAGATGTTTAACTTAGTGTACCAATTTTAAAATTGATGAATAATTTTATTAACAATGGTCTATAATTAAAAATATGACATCTAAATAAGGTTGTGGAATAAAAAAGAAATCACACCAAAACAAGTTAACTGCACGTAACTCCAAACAACGAAACACATCACGTCTATAATCTGGCCTAGTAACAAAAAGCAACGCAATGATAAATCAAGTGTCCCTAAAGGACAATAGTTCTCCAAGAGCAATAAAGCCCCACTTACTGCTGTAAGTCTCAAAAATATATACTCCGATATATCTTGCCCAGTTCCCAGTAGGATCAAACGGAAAGCTACACGAAAATGGGAGTAACAGCCCACATTCCTGTTGTAAAATAAATTTGCGGAAAACAGTTTCCAATAAAGGAGCCAGTATGTATTGCCAGGATCCAATCATATTAATCCAGTAGAAAACTGCAAAGAAAAGAAAATAATTAAATGGCGTAACATGCAATAAAGTTGCAGTTGGTAGTTGCGATAAAGTTAGAAAATAATTCTTGTAGAGTAGTCTCGGAGGTTGTTTGTGATGTAATTATTCTTGAAGAGGATTTAGTGTGGGTAGACGCTTGGGTTTACTCTGGATATTATTATGAAAAAGGAAAAGGAAGACTTAATGAAACAAAAGAAGGTATACGTTATTAATAATTCCAACGCATTAGCGTCAATTATTCTCTTTTTTGATCATACTGTACGACAGTAAAAAAGTCACTCCGAAATGTATAATATAATTTTAAACCGATGATAAATCTCAATAAAAAAGAAAGCTCATAAACATAGACCACGAGGCTCGTAAAGTTTTATAAAAGAAGAAAAAGATGATTGTACGCAATTTCCATATTGCAGGAAAATCGCCTACAGCGAGTTACATGACGGTTTTATTACGAACGATATTATTAATACGCCTTCTCTCAGCTTTTGAGCCATCTATGGGGATTTAGTCTAAAATAAAGGAACATTATTTACAAAGAATATAATATAGGTGATTTTGGACCAATTTTTTAGGGGTACAGTACGACACAACTTAGATGTAGCATCGGCAAAATTCGTAAAACCGATCACCATCCGAACAGAGTGCGTCTTCAAAAGACATGTTGTAGGGTTATTTTAGTTTGTTAGATCAAACATGTCATTTGGCTTTGCCAGAATTGAAACAATTTTGATTACCAAAAACATTGCTCAGTTGTGGAATGAGATTGACGATTTTCTCATAGCATTTTTTGTAAAAGGCAAAATAATTACTAAAAGTTACGCGCCAGATTAAGTCTCTAGAACGACTAAATTTTCCATAATTATAAACTTGCCCACGTTTTGTTAAAAAAATATCAATTAAAAATTGTTAATATTAGATACTGTCTCTAGTTTCAACAAATCTTACTCGTTCATATACATTAGTATGGTGTAGTTAGACCCTATCATCATCATCATTCATTAAGCCTTTTTCGTACTGGGTTGGGTTTGCTTCAAGTTTAATGAAAACCTTACAATATTTTTCAAAAACTGCCATCTGACCTCCACAAACCAATAACAAGACATCACTGACATTCTCAAGTTACACCAGTCCATACTTTCAGACTGCCGACTACTCATAACGACATTATATCAGGGCAAGAAGAACTATTGTACTAAAGAATAATGAAGGAACTAGTTTTATGCGACCAATAACTTCCACAAAAGCCGTGAGTTATGACGTCAGATGATCATAACCCGTACATTGTCACTGTTGTTGCCAGCGAATATAATGGAACATTCGGGAACGATGAACGTATCAATGATGTCACAGATGCAGAAGCTGAGAATACCATGTCAAGGATGTCAATGACATTATTTTGGTTTTGAGTAGCTTTGTTGTTCGTTTTTGAGGGGTTCGTGGCTATATAATAACAGCCACGCGGGTCAATCGAAGGCTAAGCTACGCTTGCTGCAGTCGGTTAAGGATGGGTGACCGTCCATTACATACTGAGACTCCTTTGTGCCTCGGAAAGCACGTTAAGCCGTTGGTCGCGGCTGTCATTCGTAAATCTTTAACAGGTAGTCAGTAGCCCAAAAGTCTGACAACTAGTCTTACGTAAGGATATCGTGTTACCCAGTAACTTGGGTTGTGGAGGTCAGATAGGCACTTAAGCAGTCACTCCATGTAAGATCAGCTGCATTCGATTAGACTGGAAGCCGACCCCAAATTTATTGGGAAAGGGCTAGTAGGATTGTTTTTTTTGCTGATAAATGTATTCAATAGGTATTAATTGAAAGACTTATATTGACTTAAGTTATTATTTACATTATGAATTTATTCAGGAAACAGATGCTCTGTTTCCTAAATGAATTACATGTGGCCACAGATTAAGACAAATAGTTCACTCCGCAAAATCATTTAAATAAAAAGCGACTCTAGCTACGACACAATAAAGTGCAATTCAGGTCGCACAACGCTGATTACCTACAGTTATATTCACCGAGAAGCTGCCTCTCTTTCTATTGCGTAACTCTTAGATCTTCTGACTACGTCACACTGACTGAATTGGCCCAAGAAGTCGAGGCCGCCGCTTACTTGTAGCTTCATACCTAAAATGCCGAGTGAACCATCTGTTTTCATCTGTGATGCGGCTAACTTATTTAGGTGGCAAGTACTTAGGCTTTTCATCATTCATTAATAATTCAATGTTCCAGACTTCTAAGTACGCTCATGAAAAAAAATACCTACTACGAAAATAAAAGAACGTATTACCCTCGTAAAATTAAAGTAATTAATTTCTTAATTTCGTACAATACTGTCCAAGACAGAATTTTTTATCCACTTTTAATGGAACTTACTAAATTACTGATAGGCCTTGAATGCCACTCAACATAATCCTTTCCAACCTAATTAGTTTCAAGTAGGACCACCTGCCTGAAGAAGTTTTAAGTACAAATCTCAATTAGCTATACACCCAACAACGTCGCTAAGAGCTCCCTTGGTCAAAATTACTACAAAACTTTACAAAAGTCGTATATTAAAATGCGAGTTCCCACCTGCATAACAAAACTTTAGTCTCTTCAGTAGCGCATTCTTCTTGTTAATCTGTACTTCAGTGAGATCCTCTGTCCTCCACATGTTGCCCATTTGCTGGACTATCATCCTTATTTCCTTCTTATTAAGTATCACTATCGTAGCTTTGAGTATGGCTAAGAAATTCAGAGTTCAGTTAAAAGTATACAGCATGTTTCCGTATGCAAGGTGTTGATATAAAACGTTGGCGCAAACATCTTTTGTCTTTGAATTCTGAGAAAATATGGGGCAAAAATGTAAGGGAAATTGGGAAGCTCCTGTATATTCGAGAGTTTTGACGTGAGAACAAGGTAAGAGTAGACGTGATGTTTGAATAGTAATGTACGAGAATAAGGATTGAGTAACGGTGACGCTGCAAATATAGTAACTTTGGCTTTAGTAAATACAGACTAGACTAGTGAAAATGCGTGGAAGAATGTAAAATCATATTCGTGTAGGTACGTCCCACAAACGCCACTCAGAACTAGATAAAAAGCTATTATAATTCCAGTAGTCCTATAGAAAAAGACCAAAACTTAACGTTATTTTTACCAATTAGTTTTAATAAAATGTTATTCTAATATTAATTACCTACTTTATGTTTATTTCTAATGCCGGCAGGTACTTAGAGATGTCACTTTAATGATTGTCAAGTATGAATTGAGACGTAAGTGAAAAATATGAATTGAGCACACATTTCAATTGTACTGACATGTGGAAAAATTATGCTGGTCAAACTAAAGTTAACAAGCCGTGCGCCCGATGGGTATTCCTATCGGCAAAAATGACTTCTATCTTCTCTCTCTTCTGCCAACTTACAATCTCTATTTAATCACTTTAGGCTATGAATTTTCAAAAGTCCTTCCTAATGGCTCACCTTCGTTGTGTACAGAACTCTTGTGCAAAATTGCACGCTTCTAGACCTAGCGGCTAAGGCAGTGTGAGGTCAGTTAATTAATTAATTAAAGTAAATTTTTTATTTTTATGTCCTTCATGACTGGGATCGTAAGAGTTTTCCTGACGTGAAAGTTATTTTAAACTTACCTTGAATACTGACCACATAGACGCTAACAACATAAGCCATTTCTTCCAGTTTGAGCTCACCTCGAAACACATTACGCAAATACACTGTCAACGCAATCTGGTAGATTATCAAACACACCACATTCAACGAAAGGTGACAGGATTTCTTCCAAAAAGATGTTTGTGCAGAATAAAGAAGAATACTGCCATTTTTTAATAAATCCAAGCAAGGGAGAATGGGCTCTATGAATTCTTCTGGTATGTCGGGTAGCTCTTCCATTTTAGAATTAAGGAAACACGAATGGATGTCTCTAAAATTATATCACCGAATTATGAAATCAATGAGATGGTTTCAAAACTAACAATTTGATCTACTATGTCCTGCAAACACTGACAATTGCGAGAAGGTAAGTAAAGTTTGGTGTAAAGCTTCTAAGTTATGACGAATACACGACAACGCAGTTTTTATACGTACACCTAGCGTTATTAAAAAGTAGGTTCCACTTTGTATTTCTCAAATTGCTAGTTCATACTGAACTAGAACGTTCACATAGATTTGTTTGTATGGTTTTAATATTTCTGCAAAATGGACTAGTAAGAAATGTTTTGCGTCAGCGTTGATTACTTAAGGGGACTACAGGACCTAAACGTGCCAAAACGCAAGTTTTATAATGCGTAAAAGTATATGATCCACTGCAGTAAACAAAATCAGAAAAATATATGATATTCTTCAGGATATATGCTAGTATGATAGTGTGTTGAAAACATAATACAACTAATTTGATACGATAGAAAAAAATCATGAAGATACCTCTAAAAATTTCTTTTAACCATTAAAAATCATATTAATTTACATGCAATCATTCTGATTTTTTGTCAGATTATTCTACAAGCTACATATTAGCATAATAGGGTTTTAATTTTCCAGTCCAATCAATAGATTTTTTGGAAATCGCTAACTGCTTCATATTTTGCAATAAATTACCTGCGTCGTGTCATCGCGCTTCTCTTTCATTTCTATGCAGTCCGACAGTGACCGCGCTTTAGCTGTTGTAAGCCTCTTAAACTTATAAATAAAATATTTAATATTCCTAACAAAGCTATCTTATGTGACATGGCTCTGGAAAATGAAACCATATACAAAACTTTGAACAAACAAAATAAAACAAGATATTCTGTGTAAAAGTGGTTGTGATGTTGCAAGTATTTGCCATGCATATTCTAGTTATCTATTACGTAAAATATACACCTAGTACGGTACTGATCACAAGGTAGTTCTGCTTTATAATATTTGCAATGGAAAATAACACAACACTCTTTGTGAATTTATAACGAAATTAAAATTGACCGTAATAAAGGCTCTTCGATCCGTAAATATTTAACAACAATTCATAAGTTACGTTTTGTTTTTGTTTTCACAGAATTGCCAATATTGGCAGAATGCCAATATTTCATAATGTCCATCTTCATTAATAATAACAAGAATAAAATATAAGAAGCCTGTCTTTGAACATTGTACAGCGAATTATCCGAAAAATACAATACGAGACTCTAAAAATAACATCTTTTATGACAGAAAACAATAAAACTTGGCATCATAAATATGAATGGTGAAAACATTCGCAATCGAGACATGTAACAATTTGAATAACATGACCAGCCAATGTGGATACCTCATTAGAGGAGGAAATAAATAACTTTTGCTTCATATTCAGACCGTGTAGTGGCAATCAGGGGGGTTAAGTTACGCTGGATGTCATGGCAATATTGCTGCAAGGAAATGAAAACAAAAGAAATGAGACGCGGGGCAAACAGTAAGCTCTAGCGATGCTTATCTGGCGAATATTGCAAGATGGAAACGAGGAATTCTGTTACCCTTTTCTCGTCATTATAAAGGTTTTAAAATATGGCAAAAAAAATTATGTTCTGAATTGGAAATTCATTCAGAGTGATGAAGGTAGGTACCAAAATAATAATAAGCAGCCAAAGATAGACATTCAGCCTAAAAAGCAGGTACTATGCAGCTATTATCAGATTAAGAGCGGTAACTCTAAAATTTGGCAACGTCGCAAATAGTATTACTGTATGGAAATGTGAAATATCGCTAATGAATGACCTAAAATATTAATAATTATTTGCATTTATAACACTGAATTTTATGTTGTAACCGTTTTAGGTGTAAAAATGGCATTTGGAAAGTTTCCAAATACTTTTTTACATCTGAAACTAAATATTCGGTGTTACGATATTAATTATTACATTTCTTATTCAATATTTAAGATCACCAGTTAGCGATGTTTCATATTTACAGTTCACAGTAATATTGCCACATTAATTAAAACAGCGAAAAATTTGATAGTTATTCGCGACGTTGCCCACTTTCAGAAGGCACGCTCTTAATATTCTTGGTTCCTTTCACAACATAACTGGCGAAATGTGAGTGTACTATACATAGGTACACCTCTGACTTACCCTACGAAGACAACAGGCGTGATGTTATTATATATTATGTTATTATATAGTGTGGTTCCTTGGTAATTTTTTGTTGCAGTATTATAACAGAAATAACTATACTTTTAAAGCAATCCTCGTCTACATTGATAGGTTAAAAATAAATAAAAGATACAGAGACCGTATATAAAAAATATATTTTAACTTAATTTACATTTTTTAATTGCTATTCCTTGGCCCGTCTGTAATAAATTTTGCAAAGATTTCGCGTCTTAAATTCTTCTAATATTGTTGGATCTAACATTTTGTTGACTATATTAGGTAGTCTACAATCATAAGGTGCAGACACATGATCAGATTTTATGTCAAAAACTCTGACTGGTTTGGTAGTGTATTTTGATAAGTTGTAGTCATCAGTAAGATTTTTCGCCTTGGGATGAGGTATACCTCTTATTAGAACTATTTCTGATTTCAATTTAAAATCTGGTTCGTATTCTTTTGCTAACATTATACGATCATAAGCTGATTGTAGCATGCTTCTTATATGCTCACTTGTAAAGTGAACTTGTTTTCTTAGTTTAGTGATGCAAATATCAAGTTTTTCTGACCAACTGTAAAAAAAATCTAATTCCCGTTTTAGTTCAATGTCACCTTGTCCACTAATAAGTTGGTACATATGTTCTAAAATATTGTTTACTAGATTCTCGTTGTTCAAATTGTTGGCGTAGGCTTTTAATTGTATTTTTAAGGCATCTGGACTGCTGTCCAAGCAATATACTACTCCAGTTTTTCCTGCAAACAAAATATTACAGCATAGAAAATAAAGGAAATCTCAAAAATATAACTGAACGTTTCGTGTCGAACCGTACCTTCAGCTTCCAATATTTTGGCAACTTCCAAAGCTACATTTACTCCAAATGAATATCCCAAAATGTAGAATTGGGATGACATTTCCAAATTTGTCTTGATCCGCTGTAAACAAAGCAATATATACAATATGAAAGGAGACGGGGATTTCTGGGCCTGATTGTAATAAGTTGACGTATGGTTAAAAAAAAAGGTTATATTTTTCTATTACAAAATGTGAAATATCAGCCCATTTTACAATCTGGAAATTGAGAAATCCAAAAATTAAGTTATGGCTACGAACAAAATGGAATATCGATTGAATTATAATCGACTATCGTGACCGAGTTCATACTATTTAAAAGATGCTTTTACCAGATGATTAATTCAAATACATTAATTATTAGAATTAACGTATTAAACAGTTTAAACAAATTAAATATCTGATAAATGTTAAAATCGATTCACGTTTGCTAATCGATTATTGTATTTTTTAGTCTATGGTGACATGTCAGTCAGTCACTCGTTTCGTATCGTTTAGTGCGTGTGCGTTTTGAGTGTTTCCTCCCATAGTTTTATTGATATTTTCTTCGACCCCTGCTTTCTTTCTACGGACTTCTGATCTTACTTCTTGTACGACCCTTGCTGCCACCCATGCTCCGTTTAGGCACAAGAGAATGTAATGTTTTCGGAATTTGGTGTTTTACAGCGAACTAACCGCTAGCGGCACTGTATACACCTTCTATAATTGTAACAGCATCCTATCTTTAAAAAAAACAACTACCTATCGCACAATGAGGTTATACATCGCACTTCAAAAATCAGCTGTTTTGTTACGTAACCTCACTTTGACAAAATCTCTTTTAACTCGGCTCTCAGATTGCTAAAATCCGCAAAATTTTCAGTGATGGTTTGATAATATAGTAGCTATTAATTGATACCAATTTCATCTCTTTACATCCAGGCCCAAGATTGTATGAAAGCGTATCCGTCTCCTTTAATTCGTTTGCATCCTCTTAAGGGGTAAAAAAAAATCTGCTGGTAAGGGACCAGCTGTTATTTTTTTTGCGATTTCAGGGTTGGCCCCATAGTGAAACTTGTTCATAATGATGAGTACAATGACCCCTTAAGAGGATGCAAACGAATTAATTTTCACATTGTATATTACATGTGAAAAACATTCATTTCTATAAAATACTTCCCTGATTATAATATTGCGTTAAAGAACCACGGAGGATATTGGATCCATCAAAATAATAGTAAAGGCCCTTAAAATAAGAATATTTTTCGACGATCGTTACGATTTTTTTACATATACAAATGAAGTTCAAAGTTCCTTTTAATGGTCTACCTCAATCAATCTTAATCAGCCTATAATGTTCCCACTGCTGGGACACAGGCCTCCTCTCAGTGAGAGGGTGTGGGCCGTAATCCACCAAGCGGGCCCAGTCACATGTCTTCGATTTTTTGGTTCTAGGACATGCCAGTTTCCTCACTATGTTTTCCTTCACCGTTTTCGAGAGCAGTGGTGATGAAATAATTTACACAAAGTAAAGCAACTGTCTGGGTTCGAGCCTGCGACCTACACCTCGTAAGTCGCGGCCGTTACCACTGGGCCACCAATGGTCTACCTACTTAAAATAAATGAGTTAACTTTGACTATGATATGATGATAAAATATTGCTGTACCAGCCGGGTTTCATAATTCAATTTATTTACTACTTATAATTTTCTTAAAAACATACTTACATTTGCCAAAGTATTAGCGATTTCTGATATGGTTTGGGATTTTAAATCTGGTCCTAATTGCAAAGTTGCTGCTCGTATTTTGATTCTTTCAGCTAAAAAGTTGAATATATGATAATGTCCATCAAAGCCTGGAATCATTATCAGATGAGTCTCATTCCTACTCAGATATCCACTTTCCTGAAAAATTACAAATTAAGTGTTACTGCTTAATTCAAGTGAAATTCATTATGTAAAAATGAAGACTTAATTTTTATTGAGGCACCATTTATTACAGTTGCTTTTGTCGTTCTCAAACGTGAAAATAATTATGTTTTTACCTCGAAAGAAGTCAAATATGTATTCATTGGTATTAAAGGATCTATGGCCATGTTTTCGTCTTTATCCACGTATTTGTAAAATGCCCCAAGGCCTGCGTTGAAATTTGTATTTTTTCTTTTAAAACTTTTGCACATTTTTTTCAAACTGAAATGAAACGCTGTAAATTATTACTTATAGAATCAAGATTTAAAAAATATATCTTTTGATCTCTATGAAGTTGTCTATATCATTGGTTAAAGTTAAAACCAAGATGTCAACTCTTACGTCTATTCGAATACTATATTAAGTACTTATTCCTGTATTTTAAGTTACCTGCCAACCAACACTTTACTAAAGTCTTCCACAGAATCAGTAATTGGCCTCAATCCTCTTTTAATGTCTTCAATTCTCCCTTCATCCATACATATTTCACTAAGTGTTTTATTTTCATCTACATCTTCAATATTTTTCACACCTGTAAATATTATTAATAAATCAGGCTTATCATACTTGACGATCGCCATGAAATGAATCCCTATTTCCCTTGGTCACGCCATAACTTGCGAACGGCTGCACCAAATTGGATAATTCTTTTTGTGTTGTGTTTGTTATTCTCAGGACAAGGTTAGATAGACGTAGGTAGGTAGGTATGTAAGTAGGTATGTAGGTAAGAATGTAGGTAAGGTAGGTAAGTACGTAGGTAGGGTAGGTAAGTAGGTAGGTACGTACGTACGTAGGTAGGTGGGTACGTAGGGCAGATAGGTAGGGTAGATAGGGTAGGTAGATAGGGTAGATTGGTAGGGTAGGTAGCCGTAGATAAGAACTTAGTGCTACCCATGCGAAGCCGAGGCGGGCAGCTAGTGTGTAATGATGATTGTCAAGTATGTTAAGCCTCCTACAATTTTATTTTTAATTCTTCGTTTAGCCAAATTTTTTCTCTATTACCTATCAATGCTTCCAATTTCCGAACATAGTTTGATGGAGATTCTTTCGTTAGATTTAACATGAACACATTATTTGTATTTTGTTTCAAACTAATATCCATGGCATTGAATAAGGCGGACATGGTGGATAGTTCCAATTTCGACACCAAATCATTTTGATCTCCCTGAACCTGAAACAAAGCATCTGAAGGTTAAGAATAAAACTATAAAGATAATCTACAATATTTAATTATTTTTCAGAAGTAGTTTTAGTGAAACTTAGATTTTATTATCTAGATTAAAAGTTAGTAAAAATAACCTCGCTTGCAACTTTAAAGTGTAAAAGCAGAGCTGGTAGTCCAGTTTCTTTACGAGCTTCACAAATTCTTGCACATGCTGTCGTTGCATATGCACTTCCAATATTTTGTGATGCTACCGAAATAATAACGAAATAACTGAAATAATAAAATAACATAGTAAATTATGTACCAAAACCATATAACAGTAAAATATAAACATAGTTACCGTTTTAAAACAGAAAAACAAAGACTTAAAATTAAAATGTATGTAAGTTGTCAAATTGAATTAGCTAGCAAAACTCCGCAAGCATAACACAAATGAAATTAATTTGATGAGTTTTTTTTTTAGGTCATTAACAGACGTGATGGGTGTCCATATCTAAATACGATAAAACAAAAATAAAAATCATATTTTCTTATTTCGTCTTGTTTAGATATCGATACCGTAGCAAGAAAAATCAAATCATTGAAGGTAAATATCACAAAAATGTGAACCTTAAGCCGCTGCACATAATTCTCGTTGTTTTGTCCAAATTATTTGCAACCAGCACTGCCTCGTTATAGACCGCTTTCAAGTCACTTTTTTCAATAGTGTCACCACTGTTTTCTTCCACATAATCTTGAACTTTAAAGATGCCAGCAATTGCACCCAACTTATGACCGGCATTCAGTAAATTTTCACAACCTTTCTTTGTTTGAAGATTTTCTAAATTGAAATCTATTTTAACACCAATTTTCTTCCAAGCCCTAAAACATGTTTTTAAAAATAGTTTCACGTTCGTTCATCAAAAACATATAAATTATGATCAATAATACTCACGCTGCTTTTGCATTCAAACATTTGGTATTGTATCCAAATTTTATGTTCACAATTATAATTTCCGCTCCTTTTCCCACCAAATGGTCAATTAATTCCACACCTATGTTTTTACTATCGCATACTACAATGTGAACTCCATTTGAGAAACTGATCCTGTTAATAATTTACAATTAAACATTTGTTGAAATAACACTAAATATTTTCACTTTTAAACAAACGGGTAATCGAATGTCATCATCAAATATTCATAATTATGAAAATAGACGCTACCCACCTTGGATTGACCTTTAAGTCTTCTGTAAAATTCATCTTTATCAAAGCTCTTCCCCTGTTTCTACCTGATGACACAAGTTTAAACGCACGAGATACCTCTAACGGAGAATATACTACTCGACTAAGAGGTCTTACTGTTCCATCTGCAATTCCTTTAGCAACCATCTTTTGAAGAACCTTGAAAATATTGTAAATAAAGCATTAATTTTCAATCATAGTTTACTTTACTTTAGAAAAAGCAACACAACAAAAAGGTGTTAAAGACTATAAAAGAAACTATTACAGAATGGGATGAAAGAACAAAATGATCAAAGTTGCTCACCTTCTTTTGTCCGTAATTTTTCGGTATAAATAAAGATAATAAGTTGACAGCAATGTAAGATTTACATTCTGTGAGATAATGCATCCCAAAGTCTTTATTTTCGGTCATATCACCATCGCTTACATCTACAAAGTTACTCATGAAACGCACACATTTCATCGCAGCCTAAAAACAAAAGAAATAGGTAACAAATAAACTGTATAGCGTAAAATCCGACCTAGAGATGACTTTCACCCATTTGTTTAATGGATGAAAAGTATTTAATATTTAATAACTCGTGATATATTTTTTATTATAGGTACTGCTATAATAAAAAATATATAACGTGTGGGTTGGCTAAAAAAATCCTGGCCAGACTATGATTATTAAAAAAAAAATATATGACATTTTTTTCTAAAATTGCACTCATTTCTTTAACGATTTAGTCGTTCTAGTAACAAATGTTTCTCTAAAAAAGCACTATACATTGATATATCACATATGGCTAAACGGCGCCAAGAATATACCTAAATTTTTATTGCCAAGTAATCACCTATTACGGTCATTAACTCTGAATTGGCAAAAGTCGAGTTAGTAGAAAAGGTCGTTGAAAAGTTCTTTCCATTGGTGTATATCAAACAATGTTTAAAAAAAGTCATTTTTTAATTTTTAGTTAATTTGAGTCTGGCCAGGAATTGTTTAGCCAACGCCCTCGCGGTTAATTTTTAACATATTATACCTATCTTTTTTTTTGTGAAATAGAATGTCTTAAACCGTAACATACTACTAATACCTTTTCATTTACCCTTCTTGCAAGTAAGGTCAATTTCATTACACTACAACAAGGACGTTTACAGGTGCTATTGGTAAACATTTACACAAAAATGTACATAGTGCATCACATAAACATATAACCAATATTTTGAAAGAGTATCCGTGGAGTTAGTTGCACGTTCTCCTCCACAGGTACCTACCTCGCTTTGGAATGGGCAACTAGCTTCATCTTTCTGACTAACCGACTCCTTGACAATTCAAAAGTGCCTGTATCAATTATTATTTTTTGTTTCATTCTAATTGGTTTAATTAAAAAATGAGTTTGATTTGTGCAATTTACAAGTGCAATTGTTTTGTGAAAAGTACTGAAGAAACAAGATGGTGGCGTTAATTCCAATTTTGGGCACGCGCCAAAAGAACCTTGTAGTGCTATAGTTTAGACAACGAAGTAAATCTGTATGCTTACTTCGAGTTCGAAATAATAGGTAGAAAGTACTTACTTGACGTAATAGTCCACTGTAGCAATTAATCACGAGATCACATTTCTCTCGCTTGGTTAAATTAATTATTGCAGTATAGAAGAAATCCTGATGAGCCAAGATAATATATTCCTCTGAAATAAAATAATGGAATTGAAAAAAAGACAAAAGTTAATTCAGTAAAATAATGAAATGGACAAATAGGATCATGATAATTATGCTAAGCTTAAGCTAGCTTGGCAAAATTATCATGATCAGCCTGTAATGTTCCCACTGCTGGGATACAGGTAGAATACTTAGAAAAGAAGTGGGCTATAATCTACTACGTGGGGATAGTACAGACTGGTGGACGTCATAAAAGTCTTCGAATGGATAGCAAGAAAACTATAAAAATCATGACTAACATTATTATTTACCTTTTAATTTTGGGAACAGCCTAAGTAAAAATATTTTCTTGTTTTGATCCCTCACACTTGTCAAGACAATGCAGTCAAAACTAAGGCAAATTGAGATGATAGCTTGACCTAATGCCCCAGATCCACCTGTGACGAATACCGTTTGGTTTCTTTGCAAGTTGCCCTTGATTACCTACGAAAGACAACATATAGGTCAAAGTGCTGTAACCACGGCGTGTATCATTATAATTATACAACCGAAAAATTAAAACCTTGACTATACTTGGAACCTTGTCATACCTAATGCAAATGAGGACTTAAAATTTTCACAAAAGTATTAAGACAGCTACATTCATTAACAAGTAATGAATTTAAAGTGTCCAAGGCCAAAAGTTATCAAAATTTCGTAAGGTGATTGTACAGATGAACATTGTGCACTGTATATCTTACCAAGGTGTAGTACGCGTGAACGTATGGCCGTGGTACTGTGGCTGCATCTTCAAGGCTCCAGGATTGTGGCACAGGCCACAAAAGTGATGAATCGGCCTCCACTGTGCTGCCCAGAGCACCGTCAGCTACCATTCCCATCACTCTTTTACCTCTAAAATATTATGTAATTATCGTTTGGATGTATTTACACTTATTTACTGTAGGTACTCATTTAAAAATCCCTCTATAGTACTGAGGTTTACAGTTAGGAAACCCTATTCTAGGTTAAACTCGCTTTTATTAAAATAATTGTAACATCGTTTTTGTAATTATTTGTAAAATAAATAAGACTTTTATTTTATTTAGATTATATGTATTACAGAGAAAAAAAAATGTTTGGCTTTACAACAAATTTTTTTTCTCTGTATTACTTTGGTCGAGCTTTTGAGATATCAAAAATAAAATATTCCGACGAACTGAGAACTTCTTCCTTTTTCTCCTGCAAACTTACTGGCTATCGTTGCCGCTGAAATCCATACCAAACGACCTAGTTTTGTCTTTAACATTACCGAGAGCTTTTCGGCAGTCTCTTGTCGATAGACCTGCGTAGCTTATCTGGAATATCGCCGATAAACAATTAATATAATATTATTATGTTAATGATAAATTATTTTATTTGTGTAAGCAGGTTTGTACAAACACTTTTACACGTCAAAAATAAATCAAGTTTTAAAACTAGATGAGTTCGGTGTTTCATAATCGACCACTCTGAGAAGAAAGGCAGAAACAAACTAAAAGGTTACAGTGTCTTAAAGACGCTGTAACCTTTGAGTTTGTTTCTGTCTGCCCCAGCCCAGACATAATCTTGGTCAAATCATATGAGGACGATGTAGACACGTCTGAAATAGTCATTTGAGGAAAAAACTACATAGATTTTAGTGGACCTGTCCAGTCAGTGCACGCATTTGTCAGTAGTCGTGTAGCTCAACGTTATTAATATTCGATAAAGTAAATTACCTTTACAATATTTTCTTGTGTTGTCGGGGGTATTTCACTCCAAGTAAGGCTATCGAAGTCTCCAAAAGTGCCACTTGTTAAACTTATATTTGAAACTTTGAATGACTGTGACTTTGGTACGTAGTAGTAACTGCCCCATTGTCCCTACAAAAAGCAATATTATTAATAATTGAATTATGATCAACGTGCGGCAGTGTCTATTTTGTGTGTATTTTACCTTTTGCAAAACGTTAAAGGTTAGGTGCTTCTGAAGCTGATCTTCGTAGATATCAATATCAGGAGTAAACGAAGGTGTGTGATAGTCATTTAACACAACTAAACCGAGTTTCCTTCCTGTCCTTTGAAGATATTTGACGAAACCTGAAAAATACAAAAACAAACAAACAAACAAAAAAACAAATACAATATAGTTGTTTTATAATTATATGTTTTTTATTAAAATCAGATTCATTATTAGTTCTTGTCTCGGGAATATTTACCAAACAGTCCACAGTAAGCTTGCCTTTCCGACACTAACACAACTTTTCGTGTTTTTTGCAATTCAATTTGTACTCGCGGCCACCATGAAAACTGACTATCTTGGTCTATTGGCATGTATAAAACATTTTCTTTATCATGCTCGTCACCTTTCTTCAACAATACCAATAGCCCTATGCGTGTTTTCATCATTGTAATCATTTTCATGTCAAAAACGTTATTTTTATGAGTACTTTCAGTTTGTTCTAGTGTTAAAACAAAAGTATCTTCTTTCATAATTTGCTTTAAATAGTTCATTTTCTGAAAAAAAATTAATTAGATTTTTGTATTTGTAAATCTGTCTTAACTATAGAAAACTCAACTGTAGTACTTACTTTTTGGTATTTCAGGAGATTGTAAACAACTAACAATTTTGCTTTAGCGACGCGTTGTGTATGAATACTACCCTGTTCAATTTCTATGGAATGTATATCAAAGTTGTTTGAAGGGATTTTGTCTGCAATTTCTTTGATGGCATTTGATAAACTTTCTGAAGATGAAGTCACAAGTTCTATAACAGTTATTTTATCACTTATTGTATAGTTGTCTGCTACTAATTGCAGATTAACTGAAATAGCTGTATCGAACTACAAAAAAGTAAAAAAGAAAAATCTGATGTTAGTTTTGTGTTTGGTATTATTCATTCAACGTTACCTTCAATTCTACTTACATTTATATATTCTCCAGAAGTATGTGGTATAAATTTATGTGACAGTAAGACATCTGGCTGATGTTCTAGTTTTGGTACGTCTTCAAAGATGACACCGTCAAATTCTATTCCTCCACACCTTAAATTATCAGCATAAAACTGTAGTAAATCAAAACATAATTAATTACAAGAATACAAATTGCCATGATGTTTATATCTTGAATACCTCACAGCAGCGTTTAATTTCAACATTTTTGTTTTATAACATGGCACACAGTCTAATACAATTGGTTGTTTCTTCTTATGCACTTCAACATTAATGCTTAGTTGCTGAATCATTTTTGGTACAGATACTCCATCATGATGTCTTGCTAACGCATTCAGTTGTAGCAGCGAGTCAAGGAATGGTACCCACTCACCGGTCCATTTGACCAATGCTTCATTATTTACACATAACGAATGGATAGATCGGAAGTCTCCTCTAAAATAATAAGAAGAGATTAATGTTACTGTCAAATTATATAGATATGACACTGCCTTACTTTAAATTGTACCTACTTACTTATAAGAATATCCTCTCATACTTAACAGTGCATACACATCATTTCCATTTAAATTAATGTCATCTTCAATTAAAGTTTCCGTTTCAAAATCGTCTTGTATATTTTTTACTTCGTCTGTTATAAATCCAGAAACAAATAGAGCATTTTCGTTGCTAAGCTGAAAAAACATATTTTTTATTTTATTTCATTATTTCTCTTCTAAAGATGATAGTTAAATGAGTATCTCCCCTCATGAGTTATTCGCAAACAGGACGTTCTGAAGTACGTCCTGTTTGCGAATAATTCATACCGTGGATAAATATTACCCAGTCAGCCAATCAAAAAGGTAGGTAGCAAGGCCGACTGCCCAGGGTGCGCCAGTCGTTCATATAATAGATATCACCACTCAAGGAGGCCTAATGGCGCCAAAGTGATCTAATGCACCACAGTAATGAAGAACAATGTATAAATACCTCAAATCGATTAGAGCCTTGATGTATCATAAGCCTAAGTCTAGCCACATCTTCTGTTTCAAGCTTTAACTGACAGTGAAACGTGACGTCACTGAAAGTTACTGACATATCTTTATAGTGCTTTTTTTTATACATTCCAAAAGTCTCCCAAACTAAAACTAAGGCAGCACTTTCGGGAAACTCATTGACACCTGAAAAATTTTAGTTATAAAAACGTTTAGGAAAATTTGTCATATTTTCTTAAAACATCGTAGTCATGTGTGTTATCTACTATACCATTTCTAATGTGGTCTTCTATGAATTTAAAGTTGTCATCATGGACAGATATGACCAAATAGCGGTCAGAGGTCCCTTTTACTTCTTTTCTGTTATGTACTGTCTCAGCCCTGTAGAAATAAAAAAAATATTTTGGTATTTCAATTTATTATTTTTCTTCATAAAAATATGGTTATACTTAAATAGGGTGGCAGGGACATGGACGCGAAAACTGATACCATGGATTCAGTACATGATTCTGAATCCCCTGCGTAGAAATTTAAGGTCGGTTATTGAAAAAATAAAATCTGCTATTTCATAAAAAAGTGCAACACCTACGCGGTCAAAATGTATGGGGCAGCTGTTTTTTTAAATATGCGACGAAAAATTTCAACGCAGGGGTGTTCAGAATCATATACTGAATCCATGGTATCAGTTTTCACGTCCATGTCCCTGCCACCCTGTGTTTAATTCAAAAGTCATTTATTCAAACTAGGCTGAGGATCAGCACTTTTCGAACGTCAAAATTACATAAGACAGTCCCCCAAAACGCCCACTCTTCACCACTTCCTAGTGTGTTAGCTGGGAAGAAGAAGTGGCGTAACAAACTCCCCAGCAGCACAGCTGTCTGCTCAGTTAGAGAGAAAAAAAAATATAATTACCAGTCCACACTATGCTCCCATTCAACCAAATGTGAAAGCATGGAAGTTTCTATTGAGACGGGGAATTCCACTTTAGGATATAAAACATCAACTGCAGAATTCAATCCATTTAGATACAATCTAAAATCAAATATAATTAAATTATAATAACTTCGTATCATCATAATTATTAGACTGTCGTTAAATACATTAAAACTAGGCACTTACGTTCCAATGGCCTCAAAAAGGTGAGTAACAGGATCCGATGATCTACGTTTCGTTAATGGAACATTAATACAATTTTTGTGAGATTTCTTGACAATTGCTTGCAGAAGACCATGAGGTGCTATTTCTATGATAATTGCATCTAATGGTATCAAACTGGCATTTTCTTCAAAATATACCGGACACTGGAGATATAATAAAAAAAAAATGCTTATTTTCTTGCAGATAATGATGATACTCGAGAGAAAGTAATTTATTTTATTCGTCATCTGCTTAGTCTTTTCCCAAATATGTTGGGGTTGGCTTCCAGTCTAACTGGATGCAGTTGAATACCAGTATTTTACATTGAGCGACTGCCTATCTGACCTCCACGACCCAGTTACAGGTTATCACGATACCCCTTGGTAATACAGACTGGTTGTCAGACTTTTAAAGATCTACAAATGACAGCCGAGACCAACAGCTTAACGTGCTTTGCGACGCACGGAGGGGTCTTGGTATATAGAGATAGTCACCCATCCACGGGCCAACCACTGGAAGCGTAGCTTAACCTGATTGATGGCTGCGTGTCGTCGATCAGGTTAAGCGTGCGGCTGTTATTACTTAGCCAAAAGCCTAAAGTAACTTATTTGATTAATTACCAATAAATTATTTGTGAAATATTCAGAGGATGCAAATTTTGCACATTCTTGGTCCCAATTCTCCTGTGGGACTGATGTCGCTATCCATTTCCCACTGCGTAACTTTGGCTCTTTGATCAAATCCTGCATTTGAGATAATAGCTCTGGACCTGAAATGAAAAAACAAATTGACTTCGTTTCTTGACCAAAATGTTTAAATGACTAACTATCCAAGCTCAATCACGTTTTCAAAATATTACATTTCCATTTGACTGCCTCTATTACCAAGAGAAGATTTATGTTGAAATATGCCCAGCATACCATAGTCACAACTGAAAAGGTATACCCGTATGCTAGGTACAATTTAGCATTTGAGTAAATTCCATAAACGCTACGTAATATAACATTACGTCTGTATTTCCCGAAGGATTAAGTAAAGGTGTACCTGTAGTACATCATATTTCGCCAGTTATGTTCAAGTCCCATGTAACAGAGGGAGAGCCTATTGCCATCAACCGGGCACAAATCCGGGCTCCGGGCTTCTACTGTCAAATTTCAGATGGTATAACCCAATAACACCCCAGGACACGTAAATAAAAAGGCGGATGCAACACAAACAGTAGCTGTTCTGTAACGCAGCCGCATGAACAAACACGATTACACCATAGAAATTTGAAAACTGTCTGCAATGAGATCGGCTCCGAAAGATATTGTTTTAACAAAAACGACTGCAATACAGCTTATACATGTACTTGCTCTGTCTACTACTTGGTATCAAACTTGCTTGGGACGTTAATGACCTCCCTTGATGCGAGCAATTTGGAAGTAGCGCTCGCCGACCGCTGTCGCAGGACCGGTTGCTTCGCTCGTCGGCTCGCGCGCGGTTTGTCACAGTTACAACCTAAAATAACCCTTTTCACCTAGTTCATAATTTTTCTACAATTTATAATCAAATTTCTACTCTACTAACTAATATTATGGGTGTCTGCGTTGAATCCGCCTTTTCATTGCCCTATACAAACAAATGCGGCTGCACTACAAACCGCTGTCTTGCAGCTGGGTTCGGACGCACTGCTGCTACAGCACAGAATATGGGTGTCTGTGTTGCATCCGCCTTTGTATTTACGCTCCCAGGACCTCATGCTCAGCAGTAGCGCTTGCGACTACTAAACTATCAATTAATCAATAAACCGTCAATTAATGCTAGTATTTATATGTAATTGGAGAAAAGAAAAAAAAATACCAGCGTCAGCAATATGTTTTGAATGATAGGCGATATTAGAACACGCGACTTCCCGAGCGAAGATACCACGACTGGTCAGGTCAGCAACAAACTGAGCCATCAGATCAGCAGGTCCCGAAATAGTAGCAGACTCCGAACTATTGTGACAAGCTACTTCGATTTCAGGTGGACATAATGGGAGTATCTGTAATAATTATGAATTTCACTTAAAATATGGTAAATACTACACAATTTTCACAAAAAGTCTTACTCAAGAAATATCACAAGTTTATGAAAGTGTGGAACCACTGTTAAAGCAATGAGAAAATAATGTTTGAATTGGAAGACATGTGTGATCTCATCCACCAACCCGTATTGGGCCTAGGTAGTGGATTACGCCCTACTCCCTCTCACAGAGAGGTCTCCTGTCTCCTAGCAGTGGGAACATAATAAGCTGTTAATGCTATGCTATGGTGTGACAAAGGAATGTAGAACAAATTATTAATATTTACGTCTTTATATCCAAGACCAATAGCCGCCATTGAGCCTTTAATGAACGGCGTCTGTATAGAGACTAGTCCTCGATGATATGAAGACAAAATCGTTTCTTCAGCAGTAAAACATCCGTCTGCGTAAGCACATCCTAGTTCACCCATACTGTGACCTAAAATAATAGTCAAATAATAACTTCTAAGTCTTTTGGTTCCTTAAATATTTTGTTCTGTAAATAGGTTTTACCTATAATGTAATCAGGAACAATTCCAATCGCTTTCAGTGTATCAGTCAAACCAATTTGTACTGCACTTATACCAACCATGCTGTTCAGAATACTGTCAAACGTAGTTTTGTCTGGATCAGTCAGAATTTTGACAATATCTACTCCTAGTGGGTCAAGCACATTACGACATCTGAAATTAGAAATTTATATCAAAGCTTTAAAATAATTTGTTATCCAGTATTCATTTATCCCCATATATATTTTGGAAGTATGTTCAATTTTACTAATTTCTTACCTTTCAATAGCAGCAGCAAATATAGGTATACGCATAAGTTCAGTACCCATACCACACCATTGTGATCCCATGCCACTGTATAAGAAACATACAGGGCGTGTTGTTCCAGAATAGAATTCAAACTTCCTTGCTAGGCTAACTGTTTCATTATTTTCATTCTTGTCTACAAATTAAAAAGAGGAATGACATTAACTACAAAAGGATACGGATACGCTTTGATACAATCTTGGGCCTGGATGTCAAAAGATGAAATTAATGGCAATTGTTAGCACTATATTATCAAACCATTACTGAAAATTTTGCGGATTTTGGCAATCTGAGAGCTGAGTTAAAAGAGATATAGTCAAAGTGAGGTTACGTAACAATTTATACTTAACAGCTGATTTTTGAAGTGCGATTGTCATTTTTTATATAGATAGGATGTTAGTTATATTTGTAGAGGGGGAGGAAGTTAGGAAATAGGAAGATTAAAAAATTATGGGTAAATGTGGAGTATGTGGAGATGATGTTAAAAATAAAAATCGTTTTTTATTAGTTTTTGTCGCTATGCCACAATTTACACAACGATCCATGGTATCAATATTCAATCGGTGGGCCGTTCGTAGAATGCAAAATAATTTTTGTTTTTATTTTAAATCATACGTGAGAAGGAACTTCGTTCCTGATGGGGGTCGGACCGCACACGTTTATTTTTCTTATAGAGGGTGATAAAAAGTAGAGTGTTCACCTCGTGAGCAACAAAACTTTAAGCTCGAGTGACGTACCTATGTACTTTGAATCCCTCGCTGCGCTCTGGATTCAAAGAAACACTTTCGCCTTAAAAATAGCTGATTGCTCCCTAGGCAAACAATATATTGGGTCACCTATGAAATTGGCGTTTTTTTCTCACAACTAGAGAACCTTGTCACTTCTATGAATTAAAATATTCATCAATTGCTTGGTATTATATCGAATAATGACCATCATAGACAACTACCAATAGTAAAAAAAACCTTATTACTTATAGTTTATAAACATAAAAAATACCTTAAAAATGACTCATTTTGTTAGCAGAAATGACCACTATTTGTTTTAACTTAGCCAAAACTTATTTTTGTCGCTTAATCTAGTGGCATATTACGTTATCTTAGTTTTTAAACATTAGTGCATAAAAGTTTTAAAACATTAGTGTTCATGGTTGTTTGTAAATTAAGAAAATGTTAGTATGAAAAAAGCAACTTCTTTAAAATTCTCCATACAAAACGCTGATTTCATAGGTGGGGACCTAATATTTAATATAATGTTCAGATTTTGTAGTTTTAGACTTCAAATGGTACATGTCACTCAAAACTCTTACCTAAAACAATATAACTACGTCCAGTATGTCCTCCATAGTTTTGTTTGTGAATATTATGAAACAGTGCAATCTGTTCGGGGTCTACAGGCTGTTTTGTTAAGATATCCATCATTTTATTCATGCCATTTTCATTTCTTCCCGATAGTAAAATAAGACGGGGTATATTGGATTGGTAGCGATTTTTGTCCTGAAATATAAAAATATTTTAAAGCGACGCGACTATTTTGGTGGTAACAAATCAAATAATAACAGAAATTGTTATAAACAAAAATGAATAAATTACCTTATTTTTGTAATGTCCTTTCAAAAGGACATGATAGTTAGCTCCAGTGTAAGAATAGTTATTGATTGCAGAGTACCCTCTGTTAAATGGCGTGTTTTCAGTCACAACTTGAATCTTTCCATCCTGTACAGTAGGTATGTGGTCCTGGGGCTCGTTGTAGTGCAGATTACCTGGCAATTCGCCCTTGTGGTACGCTAAACACATCTACAAAGATTTTCTTAGTTTTGTAAAAGTTAATACGTATTTGGCATGTCTTATCTATGTCTGTATATTTGGCAAAACAGCTTCTATCATCCTAACTATATATAATAATATTATAAATGCTAAATTGAGTTTGTTTGTTCGTTTCTTACGCTTTCACGTTTTAACCACTCAACCGATCATCATGAAATTTTAAACACGTTTTCAAAAACGACACAGGGGTACATTTCGTCCAGAAAAACAGTATCTGTTCCAGAGGGATAGAAAACTAACTTTTAGACGCGAGCGAAGCTGCCGGCAAAACTAAGTAATAAAATATATCTGCTATCAAACCAAGTGCATCGGTATTGTCACTGCTACGCTACGTATACAGGAATCTTAATGATTATAACTAAAAAAGCAACCGACTTCCAAAAAAAAAACACTATAAAGTGAAAAAAAAATTTAGAGGTGTCAAGGGACACCCGGATGGAACGAAGTTCGAAGAGAGAGAGAGACAGACATGCGCACGCCGCACAGCTTACAATAATTATAGCTTACTATAGCAAAAAGTGTCGTTGCAACTTTTCGTGAGAATTTTTTCCGTCTAGCCCCCTTTCACAACGCGCTATAAGGAACTTCGTTCCAATAAATTTAATTTCGGAAGTTGGTGTCTTTGGTTTTGAATTTTCGTTCTTTGTCACCGACTTCCGAAATTAAAGTTATTTTTCACTTTGCTGTTTTGTAATTTTTTTTTTTTTGTAAATAAGTTTTTATTTTTCACTTTTTAGCTATCGTACATAGCCCACGTCAATTTTATACGGGACCACCGCGCAAGTTTCTTCTACCAAACGAAAAAATAATTGTCAAAATCGGTCTACAATAAAATTGACGAAACTATCGATGAAAAAAAAATACATAGAGACTAACATAGAACCTCCTCTTTTTTTGAAGTCGATTAAAAATTACTTGCCTTAGTAACAGCACAAACACCACTTGCTGCCTCAGTGTGACCCATGTTAGATTTGACTGAACCCACTTTGATGGATCTAGACTTTGCGAAGAAGTTACCAATTGCATTGAGTTCATTACCATCAGCTTCTGCAATACCTGCACAAGCAAAAAAAAATTGCAAAAGAAAGAGAAAACCGGTAAAAAACATTAATTTCATTACTTTAGATGTTTCTATTATGTAACTACTCATTCGTTTATTTTAATCGCATCGACATTTTATTTTATTCTAATCTATTCTGTAACAATATTGTGATATTTCATTTTTTTTCATTTCATTTTATTAAAATTTGCATTTCATGTTCATATTATTACATGAAATAAAATTGTAAGTCTCACCTGACTTATATTGAATTTTATTTTATTAATTTTTATTTCTATCAGTATACTTCTATTATTTTGCCAATTACGTTCACACAGCTGAGGTAAATTCCCTTTGATCTGACCCGCATCACGCTTTGCACAGTGACAAATAATTATTTTAACAAATCTTTCCAGCTTCTTGTACTATTGATTTAACATCAACATCACTTGTATGTTTGTCAGTTTTTATTACCTGATCCAAACGCTTCAACGTATTCTACTTGCGAGGGACATACTTTTACTTCTGAATAAAACTCTTGCAAAAACTTCTCCATGTCCTCAGATTTTCGAAGCGCCAGAAAATTTGCGTCGGGTCTCATGAAGAATTTTCCTTTGATGTGATATATTTCTGAGTAAATTCTGTAATAATTTATGTAAGTTTTATAAATAAGATATGACCAACAGAAATTCTTGGAAACTTTACAAAAAAACAGTGTTATGTACATTTTTCTATAGACAAGTACAAACCTCTTAGCATCTTTGGCCTTCTGCAAAAATAAAATATTCATAGCTTCTGACCTAACATATCCATCTCCATTTTTGTCGAAACATTTGGTTTTGCCGTCTAAACATAAAAGACCAGCACTGTAAACAAAAACATGACATTTGAAATTTAAAAAAATATTTATTACAATTTTTATCATTGTTTCATCTGTTGTGTAGGTGCTACAGCTGTTGTTGATATGAAATAGAAATATAATTTACGTTACGTATACGAACGTAAAGACCATCGTCTAAGTTTAGCTATTGCTCTGATACTTTTCACGTTTGACGTTTTTTAGAGCAGGGCAAAGGCATGTCCCTGCTGTAGGAGGTGACATAACCAACATATTTTTGAAAGTGAAAACTACTTTAGGCGCACTTTCTGGTCCTTCTGAACACTGAACCGTCGCGCGTCCATGACGCTGAATTGGATATACTCGGCTCCAGTCGGTCGGTGACGCTTAATCGTAGCACACACCTTTTTATTTCTATTTCTAGAAACTTACTTTCTCAAATTGAGACTTAATAATGGATGCACACAAGAATTGCAGCCTCCAACCAGAGCAGACTCGCATTCGCCTGCTTTGATGCTATTGTAAGCTATTTCCAAACAAGCCATGGAACTGGCACAGGCCTGGTCGAGGCCAAACGATGGTCCTTTACCATCGACCCAGTACGAGATTCTGTTTGCTAACATCGTTTTGCTGCATCTGTAAGTATTAATAGATGTTTTGAAATAAAGGCTTGAAATTCTTGTAAAATGGTGTGCTCAAATCAAACTTACCCAGAAATAATGAAGGCATTGCGTTGAAAACAATCATACATGTTTATCGACGCTGTATCACAAAATGAGGATCCAATGTAAACCCCCAGCTTAGTCCCAGCAAGTGAGACAGGATTGATACCTTAAATAAATGAAAGAAGAAAGGTATTTAAGTCAAAGTGCTAATAATAAACAAAATAATGAAGGTTAAAGCCCACGTTCACACAGACGTATAATCGCCGGCTCGTAGTGAGCAAACTTATCGTATGCTCAAGGCCGCGGCGCGTGGCAATGCCGAGCCGAAGAACGCGAACATTGGAATAATCAGTTGGTAATGAAAGTAATTTATTTGATAGCTATCGGACGTCACTAGATAATATCAGTTGAAATACCGCAGCTAACTTAGCCAAGAGCCCCTCTTGTAGAATATCTTAAATGTTTTTATTTTATTTATTTATGTTTTTACTAGTTTTTGCCCGCGGCTTCGCCCACGTGGATGTCGGAAAATATCCCACGGGAACGTACATTGCTACGTCACTATGTGCTAGCGACAATTTTTCGAGGGCCCATTATTGAGTGTGCAAGTCAGCGCCTGCCATTTTATCCGTGTACATATAAAACATTGATCAGGCAGGGGCCATAGTCCTTCCATAGTTCCAGGTAACCAGTCCACTTTAGCAACCCAAACCCAAAGTTCAATGTCATTGTTTCCATATTTTGCAATAGTATTACACCAACCGGGGGTTGTCCTTGGATGGTGGTGTCCCTTGGATAGTGCGAACAGGATAATCATCGGTTGGTGCCTCATTCCATTTAAATTTGTCTAAGGGGCCTCAGCGAGTTTGCTCCGGCCCCTCGTACGCCTTCCAAAGGACCGGGATCCATGGTCTCGAAATTTGTTGACAAATAAAATAATAATAGTTATTATTATTCTTTTTTTTCTTACTTACCAGAATCATAAATTGCGCTAAAGGCACACTCCATAATTTTTCTACACATTGGGTCCAAGGATTGAGCCTGCCAATGAGTGACTCTGAAGAACTGGGCATCGAATTTATTGTTGCCTTTAATTTTCCCTTGATGTTTTGGTAAATTGGGATGTGCCACGTTGTCGTAGCTAACTTCTTCGACCATGTCGACCTGAAAGATTTTCTTAAGATCAATCTTATGGGAAAACGACCTAAGTATTGTTTTAGTTCCTATTTTTCGGGATCCTGTACGTGATGGATTGTTGAATATATAATAATAGACAGAATTATTCAGGGTAGTGATAGCCTAGTGGTGTGACCGTCGGACTGCCAAGTAATAGGTCTCGAGTTCGCACCCAAGACACGCACCTCTTTCTTTTCGGGTTCATGTGCGTATTGTTTAATTATCACTTGCTTCAAAAACGGTGAAGGAAAACGTGAGGAAATCGCCATGTCTAACAGATATTTCTCAACGGCATGTGAAGCCAAGTCAGATGCCCATGGGCGGCTTTAAAACTCTGACACCAGGTTAGTCATTAACCACACGACAAGAAAAAGAAAGAAGAATACGCATAAATATCTGAATCTTAATTATATTATACTCATTTACGTAACGAAATTCTGATTATAAATAATCATTATATTGGAGTAACGGGGGGTCTGGCACGAAAGTTTAATCTAGCAACTAAAATGTTGAAATATGTTAGTGAGACAGCTTTCGGACCTCGCAATATAAGAAGGTCTTTATTTTCAAAATTAGGTAAGATATTTTAACACATAATCTAACCTTATTATAAAGATTTTCCATGAGGTCCATAGTAGTTTCACACTTCGGGAAAAATCCCGACATTCCGCTGATGACAACCTCATTTCCTGGGGGTGGCCTTGAGAAATCCTCCGAAGGAATCTCCCTTTCAATGACCACGGACTGTGCCATACTGCTCACGCGTAATTCTAAAATTATGCTATCATTATTCGCCCTTTATATAAAGTACACTCGGTGACACCTCATTATGCTATACTTATTCTAAGTAGTTGCATTGCAAATTTAATTAGAAATTACGGGTAAAAAATGTTGTTGATTTTCTGAAAGTCATTTAATGTTTCTTTGTTTTAAAAGTAAAGTCGATCGTCCACAATGCTAGGAATTTTTCGTGGGCATTATAAATAAGTTCATGGGTATGGGAAAGTGCCGAGATGGAACTAAACTAAACTACCATACAAGACGCAATTTTTCACAAACCACACGTTACTAAGTCGTGTAAGAACCACAATTGAAATACTAGGGCTGTGATATTCCGGCTACTCATTGGTTATTAACCATCGATAGCAAATTAATGTTTGCTAAAAAGTTGAGCAAACAATAATCCATTGAATAATTAAATATAGAGAAATAATCAATCAATCTGCCTAGCCTTTTCCCAACTACATATGTTGGAGTCGGCTTCAAGTCCAGCTGAACACCAGTATTTTACATAGAGCAACTGCCTATCTGACCTCCGCAACGCAGTAACTGAATAATAAGATACCCCTTGGTAAGACTGGTTGTCAGACTTCGGGCTACTGACGACCCGTAACCACTGTCAAATATCCACGAATGATAGCCGGGACCACGGGTTTAACGTGCTTTCCGAGACACGGAGGCATTCGGTATGTAAAGATGGTCACCCGTATCCACAGACCAACCCCAGAAAACGTAGCTTAACCCGACGGATCGACGCGTGCGGAAGTTATTACTTAGCCACGACCGCCAAGCTCCTGTTAAAGAAAGAATCTTAGGGGCATAAAACAATTCGCCTGCATCGCTGTAAGGAAAAGTGCTCAAACACGTTACTTTTAAGAGGGCGCCCAACGGTCCACAAGCGCCACAAATATTATCTTGTGACTGAGAAGGAATTATGAATAACGGCTAGTAAGGACCCTCGGTAAGTGTGTCTAGAATTTTCTAATACCTTTTAAAAAGTTTCATATTGAGGACACGAAGCAACAAAATACGATCTAGAGGAATGTGGCCGCTTTTCTTACATCGATTTTTTTCTGATTCAATTTAGCTGACATTGAAATAATTTCTTTATTCATGTTTCAACTTGTGCGATTGCAATAATGCAAAGCGTTTAGAATTATTCATACAGTGAGAGTCTACTAACTGTATATTTTATACTTGAATAATTTTTTGCAACACACTATACCTATAACCTTCGCGCAAATGCAAGCATTATGTGGACAACGTGATAATAAATAACGAGATGGCAGTACATAAAATACGAGCAAACAAACATTGATTTTTACACATTAGATGAACTGTTTCCATAACGTGATAATGCATAAAAGATCTCAATGTGACGTCATAACACAGAGAATAGTTGAAAGCGAATTGTTATAGTGCGTGTGTTAATTTGCTATTTACATAGGACTTGTGGCGGCATCTACACCACCACATGCGAACTACGCATCAAAGACTTGACGTCACTCAACATCCTGACGTCACTCAAATCCTGCATCACGCAATTAGAGTTTACCGCGCGGTGGACATATATACAAGCTCACGACTTCAACCTCTGGGCAATTGCCCGCCAGACATGACACCCGTCTGGTCGGAGGATCCTCCCTTTTCTATGGGGGATGAGTGAACTTTACACCCTGTTCCTCATACCCCTAAAGACTCACAAGCCACAAGTCACAGCCATCGTCTTTTGAGAGCGTTCATCCATAAAGTTGGCAGCGTCGCAAATAGCTGTCAAATATTTACCTGTTTTGATTAATTTGGCAATATTACTGTATGGAAATAAGTAATATGGCTAACTAGTGAACTAGAATATAAATAATGAATTACAATTATAACACTGAATTTGATGTTGTAACCGTTTTAGGTGTAAAACTAAAAAGGTATTTGGAAAGTCAAAATACTTTTTTTACATCTAAAATGAATTATTCGGTGTTACGATATTAATTATTGCATTTCATAATCAATTATTTAGTTCACTAGTTAGCCTTATGTCAATTTCCATACAGACAGTAATATTGCCAAATTAATCAAAGCAACGAAATATTTGACAGCTATTTGCGACGTTGCCCACTTTCAGTACAAACGCTCTTAACACGCCCAGAATTTGTTCGTTTGCGTACACTCCACGTAAATCAGGTTCAATAGAACCTCGTACGAAGGTTTTGTATGTGCTCATGCATCCTCTCGAACCATTTACCTAATCCAATGAAGTACGACTGAATTTTTCACGTTACTCGGTTTACCCCAGTTTTAAATAGCACTCCGTTTTCTAAAATAGTTTAAGGGAAATTCTAAAATGGTAAGCTGTAAATTGTGAAACTTTATAGTTTCGCTATCGAGTTCTTAGTGCCTACTAACCTTTGTTTTTGTTACCTTTGTAAAATACGTTCTTAGCTTTACAAACAAGATCATTTCCGTGAAGATTTTCTGAAATCTTTGGCTTGGATCGGCTTGATAAAAAGAGTGTGCGCGTGCGCTCTATATTTTGAAACTCGATAGTTTTTGGTATAGAGGTATAATAAAACATCACACATATTAAATAATTTTCATTAAATATTTCATATTTCAGCTGATAATATGCCTCTACTCTAGCATACTGGTTCATGATCATACCAAGGCTCCTCGTGCAGGCACTGTTTCATCTTCAACCTCTACCCACCATTCCAGGTGACTGACAGTTGACATTAGTGACAGCTACCTCACTACTTGTTTGTATGAGACAGTGCTTCCATACCATAAGGTAATTAATTTACAAATAGCACAGGAAATCTAAACAACTATATAAGTACTTATAATAGAACTGACTGCTTAGAATACATCATTAACACTCAATATTGTCGCTACGATTACCCAATTGGCTAAGGGATTTGCTTCTGTATTTTCAGGTCGTGAATTTGATTCCCGGACGGATCAAACTCCTGCAACCAACCAGCCGAGGCATTTGAGGTTGTAAAAGTAAAGTCCTTGTAAAAGATTCATTTCTAGTAGTTTTATAGCTTAAATTTTTTGAAAATCTAAATTTTATTATATAAATATAAATAATGTCCCAGGCTCGGGTGTTATTAGGTTTTCCTGTCAGGGATTTCTCAGTAGCAGCCCGGAGTCTAGATTTGTGCCCGGTTGATAGCAATAGGGTCGCCCCCTATTAAATGGGACTTAAACATACATAACTGTCAAATTGTAAGTGTACTAAGTGCACCTCTGCTTAACCCTTCGGGAAATACAGGCGTGATGTTACGTTATGTGTTATCCAAACTAATATTATAAATGCGAAAGTGAGTGTGTTTGCTTTCACGCTAAAACAGCTGAACGGATTTGGATGAAATGTGGCACATGGGTAGACCATGACTTGCGTTAGGACATAATATACCTACTATTTATCCCGATATTCTCACGGAATCGAGACTTATGCGGTTGAAACCGCGGGGCGCAGCTAGTGTTAGAATAAGTATAACATGCAACTTTGAAGACAAATGGTATACCCAAACACATTACAACCAACTGCCTTGTATTGTAATGAATATTCATTAAACAATATATACTTTTGTTCGTTATTTACGACCTCAAAATGCAATTATCAACTGATAAATGTTTCAATAATGATAATTTACATTTTAACACCTTGTTAATTCTGTGTTTTTAATGTGCAATATTTAATAACAATAATTATTATGTTTGTATTTATTATGGCAGTGTTGACATTATCTCCCGCATGTCAATAATGAAACTAGGGCGAATTAGAATTATTTATTTGCAAAGCATGTATATAAGTGTCAAATAAAGGTATGTGATTTATTATGTTTAGCTAATCACGTCCATTTATAACCTTATGTATTATCTCTTCCCGATCCAGCAGACAGTTTGCTAAAAAATATTATTAAAATTTTATATGCCTAGAATATTTTATTTATTTCTTCGGAATTTTTCAATATTAGCCCGGAGTTTGAATTTGTGCGCGGTTGATGGCAATAACCTGGTGCCTGGCTAAATGTGGGCGTACTATGTACACCTCTGAGTAACCTTTCCGGGTAAACAGACCCTGATGGTATATATGTTTACGTACAGATAACTATCGTTTAAAGAACTCGCTAGTCACACAGATAGGTTTATGTTGTGCCATGCTCATTTTGACGACATCTTCAATTTATTTAACGGTATATGTACACACAATTCAATGTTTTATTCTTCTAGAATCACCATGGTTAACTTACATTTTGATTCATTATAATTTGCCTAGCCTTTTCCCAACAATGTTGAGGTTGGTTTCCAGTTTAGCGGGGTGCAGCGGAATACCAGTACTATACATGGAGCGACTGTCTAGCTGTCTTCAACAACCCAGTTACTGGGAAACACGATACACCTTGGTAAGACTTGTAGTCAGATTTGCGAGCTGTTGACTATCCGTAACGTCTAACGATGGTCTAAGATCTACGAATGACGGCCGAGACCAACGGTTTCACGTTATTTCTGAAGAAATTACAGATTGGCGATAGCATAATCAGTCTATAATGTTCCCACTGCTGAGACATTGGCCTCCTCTCAGTGAGAGGGAGTGGGCTGTAATCTACCACGCGCGGGCCCCGTGCGGGTTGGTAGATGTCACATGTCTTCGAATTTTTGGTTCTAGGAGCATGTCCTGGAACCAAAAATTCGCGGTTTCCTCGCGATGTTTTTTGTTCACCGTTTTGAGAGCAGTGGTGATAAAATAATTTACACAAAGTAAAGCATCTGTCTGGGTACGAACCTACGCTCTACAATTCGTAAGTCGAGGCTGCACTGCTGATTGGCGATTGTAGGTTTATTATTTTATTTAGGCAATTCACGAACTAAACATAAAAAAACGTCAAGAATTCTTTCTATTTTGTTAACCTTCACCTTTAAATAGCATAGAGAAATTATGAAATAGGCAAACTTTTTAAATCATGATACAGGTGCAACATTCGAGGGTTCTTAAAACGAAATCTAAATAATAAATTATGCACATCAATCATCTGCATCTCGTTTTAAAACCCTCTTTGTATTTAAATAACATGTATTTAATTTATTATACCCCTTGGAAGATTTTGAATGATTTTGATGAATCTTTTAAAATAGAATATTGTTATCAGTAACCTGGGCGGCCGAGCTCTAACTCTGGTGAAAATAGTAAATGCTCATTTGATAGTATAGGATCGTGATAGTAGGTACTTACTAATTCCATGCTGCCATGATAGTAGGTACCTACTTACTAATTCCATGCTGCCATGTTAATAGGTACTTACTAATTTCATGTTGCCATGTCGGTCAATTATATTAATTATTCTAAGGTAGCCATCTTGTTCTAAACTTCGGGAGAACTTTGAGAAAACGGATTTTCCCAGATATGAGATCTAGCTAGATCAATTCTTCACCCCCGTAAACCCAATTTTTGCAACTTTCATCGAAATCGTTAGAGTCGTTTCCTAATTTGTATTAAAATGAATACTCTATTCACATGGATCATATTTGGCCATCAAAATCAACCGTGTGGGTGATACTAACAACATCAAGGCGACGACGTCTCAGCCACAACGCAAAAAAAAAAAAAAGGTCACTGTTGCGCGACGTTCGTGCTAATGCGGAAACACGAAGATTACCGAAGCACATACCTTTTCCGGTTTACTTGTACAAGTATCAGTACAAAATTCACGCTTTAAATTAGTGCATCTACCATTGCGTATCTGTATAAAGTTTTATATCTATTGGGTTACCTACTCTGGTCACAGATTGCCATCTATCACTCAATTTTTTTTTAAAGTTTATTTTAATTTGCTTACAGTTTATCTGTAATTTTGTTATAATGGTAATACAAAATAGGCAAGTACTTCCATGGTTGTAACAGCTCTACTAAAGAACATAATCGCTTATTCGTTTTATAGAATAAATATGATAATTACCGAAGCAAATACATTTACTGGGATATCTGTACGTCTGGCGCATTCTTGACAGTCCGCTCCACTTATCCTAACTGACTGTCTAATAGGCACGTCATCAGTGTTCCTCATTTTATTCGTGCCAATAAGAGCACAGAAGACTTTCTCATCATCATTATATTTTTGTTTACGCTCCTAAAGTTACCAAAATACCTGAATAAAAAGTAAATAAAAGAAAATACGATCAAAGTTTCTACACCAAAGGTTTTCCTGTATAAATCTGCTGGGTGCCCTTAAATCGTACAGATAAGCCCACAAAGTTACTCAAGTTCCCCCAGTTTTATTATATTATCTGCGCTAAGATCACAGCTCGTGGATTTTAGAAATTTGAATGTTTTCAAAAATATTGAAATGCTTATCAAGTGACCTGGTTTGGTAATGTAGGCTAATTTGTAAATAGTACCTGGGCGTCCAAGCTCTGCTCTGGTGAAAATAGAGAATGCTCATTTAATAGTATTGAAAAGTTCATACTTATTCTAAGTATAGTACATACTAATTCCATTCTGCCATGATAGTACATAGTTACTAATTTCGTGCTGCCATGATAGTAGGTACTTACTAATTCCATGCTGCCATGTCATTAATATAAGGTAGCTTTTTTGTTCTAAACTTTGGGTGATCGAGCTCTGCTCGGATGAAAACACGGAGAAAATGAATTTTCCCAGATATGAGAGCAATATATATCGATATTTCGCCCCTATAAACCCCTAAATTACAATTTTCATCGAAATCGTTACAGCCGTTTTCGAGAACGTGATAACAAATATATATACTAAATACAAATATTGTTCATTCTAGTATAGGATAGGATTATCTCGGATCATCCGTAGGTAGTCATTTTGCGTAGGCTATCACATTAACTTATAAAAAATACAACCGAATTTAGAACCTCCTCCTTTTTGGCATGTCGGTTAAAAATACCACTAAAAGAAGACTCAGTAAGACAAGATTTGACTTCTGTGATATTGAATGATGTAATGATAAAATATTACCTTTATAAAAAAATAAATACCAACAATCCCTAGAGGCTAGATTTGTAACCGGTTGATGGCAATAGGCTCGCCCCCTATGAGACACTATAACTGGCTAAATGTGGGTGTTACTATTATAATTATACACTTCTGCCCAAACTTTTAGGGAAACAAAGACGTTATGTATGTGTGCAGCCATCTATCGATCAGTAGCAACATCGCCCGCAAATCAATGTCGCACTCCAACTGTATTTACCTTAGTGTTTGTACAGTTAATTATTATCGGGACCAATAGATGGTACTTTTTTTTGGAGTCCAATAATTAGATCACGGTGTCGAGATTCTCCGCCGATTACATGACGTAGCATTCATGCAATAAAGTTCAGATTTGCTCATTTTAATAGTGTAACCATGGTTTTTGGTACCTGGTCTAATGTTTTATTTTTGAAGTCAGCCTTAGAAAACTTAGGGAACCATCAGATAGTGTCATTGTGACCCTCACGAAGCCCGAGGGTTTAACAGTATGTCTGTATGTAAAAATGAAATAAGGCATGCTTCAACTGGCGTGGTTGTCAAAGTGAATTAATTCCAATCAGGTTGAAAATAATCAATTTTTTTGCAATTCAGGAAGACACTCATATTCTATAGAAACCTACTAGCTTTTGCCTACGTCTTCGCCCATGTAGATATCGGGAATTAGTTCACGGGGACTTATACTATCGGGACAAAAAGTATCCCATGCTTAGCCCAAATCATAGTGCATCCGTGTACCCATCCAAATTCATTCATCCGTTAAGGCGACAAAAGGCAACAAATAGACAGACAGACAGAGTTAGTGTCGCTTATAAAATTATTTATAATTAGCTGCACCCTGCGGTTTCATCCGCATAAGTCTCGATTCCGTAAGAATATCGGGATAAGAAGACTACGTTCTACTACTAGACTTAGTTCTATGACCTAATTCAGGTCATGGTCTACCCATTTGCCAAATTTCATCCAAATCCGTTATGCCGTTTTAGCGTGAAAGCGTAACAAACAAACAAACCAACAAACTCACTTTCGCGTTTACAATATTATAATTATACTAGCTGCCCGTCCCGGCTTCGCACGGGTACTTATCTACGACGCACTTACCTACCTACCCTACCCTACCTACCCTACCTACCCTACCTACCCTACCTACCCTACCTACCCTACCTACCCTACCTACCCTACCTACCCTACCTACCCTACCTACCCTACCTACCCTACCTACCCTACCTACCCTACCTACCCTACCTACCCTACCTACCCTACCTACCCTACCTACCCTACCTACCCTACCTACCCTACCTACCCTACCTACCCTACCTACCCTACCTACCCTACCTACCCTACCTACCCTACCTACCCTACCTACCCTACCTACCCTACCTACCCTACCTACCCTACCTACCCTACCTACCCTACCCTACCTACCCTACCCTACCTACCCTACCTACCCTACCCTACCTACCCTACCCTACCTACCCTACCCTACCCTACCCTACCCTACCTACCCTACCTACCCTACCTACCCTACCTACCCTACCTACCCTACCTACCCTACCTACCCTACCTACCCTACCTACCCTACCCTACCTACCCTACCTACCCTACCCTACCTATTTAGGGGGATGAAAAATAGATGTTGGCCGATTCTCATAGATACTGGATAAGCACAAAAAATTTCATCAAAATCGGTCAAGCCGTTTCGGAGGAGTATGGAGACTAACATTGTGACACGAGAATTTTATATATAAGAAGATAATAGTTGGTACTTTTAGTAGTTAAAATAATATTATTTATTTTATAAAATTAGTATGGATAGGTTTCACCTTACTCTCAGTAGCCAGAAGTAGGTCGATCCTGTCTTATCTCAAAAATTACGAGGGAAGCTGCAGGATTTTTACCTTCATCTAAATTTCGCTTCTTATAATGGAGGTAATACTGTGGCTTCAGCGGTTTCGTGGACATTTAAAAATTCATTTCGTTACAAGGAAAATTGCGATTTTTAATAAAATGCAACGTGGGGTCCTCTTGAGACTTAAATTGGTCTTAATTGGTATAATACAAGACCTTTAATAAGGAACCTTCAGGAAAATTCAGGAACTTTCTCTTTTTAGAGTTCCGTAGTAAACAAGGAACCCTTATAGTTTCGCCATGTCCGTCTCTCTGTCTGTCCATCCGCGGCTTAGCTCAGAGACGGTGAGTACTAGAAAGCTGTAATTTGGCATACATATTAATCACGCCGACAAAGTGGTTTTTTTTTTGGATTCAGGGATCCGTTCGTGAAATATCAAGTTTTTAAAGTGGAAATTGCCAGCTAAATGGTTGGTTTTGGATATGTGAAAAAATTCACGGCAAAGTAGACTTTACAAGTTAACGAGTAATAATCGACCAACTTAAATTTGCGGTTGCAAAAACGTAGTGTATGGGAGAACATGTTTTTCAACTACAAAGTTAGGTTTGTTCTTGCGTTAAATTCATCCCAACAACGAAAACCTTCATTGTGCGCGGTCCGACACGCACTTGGCCGGTTTTTTATATGTTTACCATACAGTTTGTGTCAATAGGCTCCACCTATTATAAAAGATTTGCTGCAAAAATAAACAAAAATCATAAACTTTTGACATTGCAATTAATTGTATTGTCAATAGCTGTCAAATAGTTCAGGGGTGTTTCTTGTTACAAACAAGAAACACCCCGCATCCCCCGCTGTTTAGCCGCATCTGTGGGCTAGTGGTTAGACCACCTGTCTCAAACCCAGAGGTCCCGGGTTCACACCAACTCGACAAAGAGTATCCAGCATGAACAGACTGCTGACGCTTCAGAAGATAAGAGGAAAACCAGTCCAATACCTCCATGGAGACCATAAGATAGGAAGGGATGGATAAAAGGATATCGTGACTGACGGTATTAAAAGCATTAGAGAAGTCAATTAACACTAAGACCATAACTTTAGTGAAGAGCTGAAACGGTGCTGTGCCCAGACCTGAAAGGGACTGATGAGGGAGTTGCGGTGAATAAAGTGGGAGAACATTGGCCTCGAGCACTTTAGACGGAAAGGGAAGGATGGAAATTGGGCGAAAGTGACTAGTAAGAGATGGGTTGAGTACCTTAGGCAGGGGCTGAACGAGGGCTTTAAGCCAAAGGGAGGAGAAAACACCGGTATACAAGGAGAAGTTTATAATATGGGGGATTGCAGAAGTTGATCAAGAGCCGTTACGATCATATTATGGTGGCTGATATTATCACAGCCCACGGCTTTGGACTTAACGGAGAGGATAATCTTTCAGATCTCTGCCGGGTCGACTGGGGTGAAGACAAAGGGGTTAATATTGGGACGTGTCAGTCCAGCAAGGTACTCGAGTGTTTGACATTTGGTTCGACTATCTAGAGTGGGAACAGTGGAGAAATGGCGATTTAGATCGTCTAAGCCAATTGTGTTAGGGAGGTCTGGTTGTCGCAATTTGCCGATGCCTAAAGTTCCAAGGAACTTCCAAATATCGACAGGAGAAGAAGTAGTGATATTATTTATGATGTGGCGGGGTTTAGCGTTGCGAATCATCTGATTACACCGATTCCTAGCAGCCCTAAAGAACGTTCTATTGTCCTCCGAGCGATCCTTTTTAAATTTCCGAAACGCGCGGTCCCTCCGCGGTCATCCGCATTCCCCTGTTCATCCAAGGCGCGGGCGGACGCTTCAACTTTATTTTCCTAAATGGAGCATGGGTGTCATAAAGCTTGACCACGACATTGTTAAAGATACGAACTTTTTCGTCAACTGAAGCAGCTGCTTTCAGGGATGACCAGTGAATGTTGGATGCATCTTGTTGAAACCTCTCATTATTGATGCTTGCAAAGGCTTGCCTGTACTGGAGCTTTGGTTAGTTGGTAGGTTTAAGGGGTTTAAGGACATAGGTTAGGTGAATAAGGTCGTGATTGGAAAAGCCAGGAGCAGCATGTTGACCATGTGAGGAAACTAGGGAAGGATTATAGATGAGGATCAGGTCAAGCCAATTATCATCACGAACTATATTTAGATGAGTGGGTTGAAGAGGCAACATGTGCAGACTGGCTGACTCGATTAGATGCAGGAGTTTACGGGATCGAGAGGAGCTGTGGGCAAGGAGGTTGGTATTAAAATCCTCCATAACAATGTCAACTTCTGTCGCCATAACAACAATGCCAACAGCATAGTTGTGTTTCGGCAATCATAGGTAAGATATCCAGTTCCTCTGTGGTTGAGGATTCCGGGTGAGGCAGGCTTCCACCTTCGGCCTCATCATCACTTACCATCAGGTGAGATGTCGATCAAAAACATCACCGTAGTGGATAAAAATAAATACTTATCTGAAATAGATCCTTCCACATTGTCAAACGTTTAATCGGGCATCAATACTACTACTTAGAAACAAAATTAATCAGCGAAAGTATTTGTTTTATACATAATTAACCGATATTAGAATGGTTGCACAGTATTTAAGGGTTCAAAAGCCTGATTAATGAATTATAAAAATCTAAAAGTTTTGATCCAATCTCAATCAATGGCTGATTGATGGCCACAATTTTTGAAGAGCTATGGGGATTAATAAAAATAAAAAGTAATTAAAGTAATATAATTTATTATTAAACTAAAATCATAATCAATTGCCGTATTTAAACTAACTTAGCCTGGTATAGATAATAACTAATCCCAGGGGAAAAGAGGATGATGTGACAATATGATCCTGGTATTCAATTATAGCATACTGAAATACGAAAGAATATACCCTCACAATGTTCTTAAGAACGGACATGACAAAGATAACAATAGCAATAGAAATAAATTACAATATCTTATCTTCTTCAACTAAGTATGTATCGCAAAGGACCTATTGAATTTAGACAGCAGCTCAGGACCTAGGAACTTATTCACTATGTTGGATACTCTACAGTCGTAAGGTGGTGATGCGTGGTCAGATTCTATGTGGAAAGTGTTCCAAATAGGATCCAAGAAACAGATGAAAGTGTTCACCGGCTTCTTGGTATACTTGTAGTCCTCAGGCGGAGCCTCTGCTCTTGGATGAGGGATGCCCTTCATAAGATCCAATTCTGATTCCAGCTTGAAGTCAGGCTCATACTGTCTTGCCAACATGATCCTTTGGTACGCAGCTTGAAGGATAGATCTCTTGTACTGGTTCGAATAACTAGCCAACTCTCTTAGTCTATTCACACACGCTTCACTCTTCTCTGACCAGGTTTCTGATCTCTCCAAATCCTTCTTCAGTTCTTCACTATCCCTTCCAGTCATGAGACGGGACATGTGTTCAACAATGGAATTCTGTAACTCCGTATCAGTTAAATTGCCGACATAAGCGTCTAGTTTTACACTTAATGCATCTGGGCTGCTATCCAAGCAGTACACGGTTCCCACGCGACTTGAAAAAATGAGTTCAAATAATTATCTTCAAGTCTTCTGCTAGTGGAAACTGAACTCTCAGATAATGAAGTTAGAGCACGGAATTTATCAGTAGCTGAATAAAGGAAACCGGTGTTTTAATAGATAAGCAAGAGGATTTTTGGAAATTAAAATGTGCTCTTTAAAAGTCAAACTTGGAAGTAATGTGACGCAAGGGATTCAATCTATAAAAGTCTTCCCTTTTGATAAATGTTGTCTTAATAATTTTAACATTATTTTCTGAGGAAACGACAAAAGAAATTGAAATTGGTTGAAGGAAGTTTTTAATTTTACTACAGAGGCACCAATGCGGAACGTAACAGTTTAATAGGCTCTTTATTTTCCTTTAGTAAGAAACCTGGTGGTTATGTTGGAAATTAAGTAAAATTAATACCTATCCTCTTTTTCAAACATTGCAGCCAACTCTAATGCAACGATCACGCCAAATGAGTATTCCAGTGTGTAGATTTAGGCTCAAACCTCTTTTTCATAAACTGGAAATTAAAAATATTATGGTTAATCTCTGCAAGGAAAAAAAACAAAATATAGAAATGTATCATTCCATTACTAATTCTAACTAATATCTAATTTTCTGTAGAGGGCGTTCACATTGCATAATAATTATAATAACATAATTTAAATAATAACACAGGTAAATAACCTGTCAAAGCAGAAACATCGTGTGTACAGGAATTGTTAAATGAATTGCAAATAAACTCAAAAGAGAACCGTCCGTTCCGTTTACAAAAGCAAAAACAATCCGTTGCTCCGGCGAGTAAAATAAATAGCTGATACACAACAAACATGGACGACTTGGAACTTTCCGGTCTGAACTTCAAAAAGAACCAGCTGAATTTGTTATTGTGTGGAGTTTTAATTTCAGTAAACATGAAGATATTTTTTGGTCCTGTTGGTTCCGACAATCGTTGTAATGGTCCTTCCGACTATCATTAGCAAAAAGTTTGTTATAAAATACTTGAAAACGGTTTTTTTTTAACAGTTTGATACTCTGTTACTCCCAAACATAACTCAGAGGAAAATAATAATATCCTCAAATTTGGTAAAAGGTAAACAATTCAATATGTACATGAAACGCTGCAATTAAACCAACTGTTTTTATATCGCCACCAATCGAAGTCAAAATTTAAAAATTCCGTATTCGAATGGATATTTAACGAACTGATGAATAACTTAACGAATTGGGGTCCCAGTTGGACGAACAAAGAAAACAAAATCTACCACAATTTATTCACCAATCACGGTCCATTTTATTACGACGTCCACTGAGTTCCCGCATCACTGTTCGTTGGGAAATATCAATTGAATTATTTCAATCTTTTATAATAAAAGAGAACGACAACTGTTGGGGAACGATAGTAGGTACGGATCGCGTGCAAGCACGAACGGCTCCCAATACTAGGTCACAACGTTCAATACTTAATAAATATACGGGAAATGGTGGATGAATCGAGACGCTGGATTTTCTTTAGGAAATATAAAGAGTAAATGCAATAAGTATTTTCGTGTACGCTTCCGAGGCTGGAAGGATTGTTTTCGATATTCTGTTAAACAATGAATATTGAAAAAGTGAGAACAATTTAAGTAATTGTGTGAGACTAATTTCATCAGTTATGCGTAGCAAGACAACCGTAGAAACGGGTTCGACGGAAGAATAGACAAAATGACAGATTGTGATTGTTTAACTGTCATTTTGTCTATTCTTCCATTGACAAAACCCGTTTCTGTTGTGGTCATGCTAAGCGTGCTGAACAGCCATAGACAATGAGTGTGAATAGAAGAAAAAACACCAAGCCAAGTGTTCCCAAGTAACTTAGGACAAAGTACAGGCAAAGATATTATATATGTCGGGTAACGGGTATCAACATAGTTGTTTCTCAACTTTGTTATGATTCCCCAAATTTCTGCCACTAGGAAGTTTGTCAGTACAAAAAATGATAATTTTTTTTTCATAAATCAGACTCACCTTCATAATATTTCTAGCCATTTCCTGTATTCTGTCTTCAGTCATGTCTGGACCTAGTCGGATGGTCATGGCTTGAACCTTTCAGAGACGCGTGTATAATTGTTTTTAATTTCTACCGCATTGGGTTAAATTGGCAGCTGACCCGAATCTGCATTAGGGTCTGCTGACCCTAATACAACGTGGTAACTCGAAGCTAACCAAGGAGATGCAGATACTAATAAAACTACCAAAAATAAAAACTAAGGAACACAGGAAGAAAAATGGACTTAATTGCTTTCATTATTCATCAGAGCGCAAGCCAAAACTTTTGCATGTTGTAAAACACTGATACTAAAAGTAAACGATTAGAATCATTACTGATGGAAAAGCAGGCGTATTATTATTTATCTACAGAATGTACAATACGCGCCACGAAAGATGAGACTAGACCGCGAATGCCGCGCTCTTTCCGCCGTCCCGATGACGCCCCGGCTCAGAACTCATACCGCTAAGAGACTTATAAATCGTCTACTGCGCATGTCAAACCACGTGTCGTCGTTCAAGTCTCTTCGTTGGTGGCACCTATTATATTATTACCTTACCTCGCAACATCTAGTTGTGCCACCCTCTCATTACAAAAATCGATATCATACACACTTTTGATGAGCAATTTAATTTCTTGTAAGCTGGTTTCATTCAGGCAAAGTTCGCTCAGGGTTGGGTTTTGTCCAATATTGTCAACATGTTGCACTCCTGGATACAAAGACCACTTTTATTATAAAAATATTGTCTTGTATTGTACTTCAAAGCGATACACAAAAGGTTAAAAATAATAAGATAGTTTATTGAGCAGTGATAAAATAACGATGTGTCTTTCTTTTTTTCCGGACACTCTTTTAAATCAGAATATTGTTACAAAATATTGGTTACATCATTCATGTTGAAATATTATTCATGTGAGAATAATATAGAAAGACGTGTACGTTAAAAGCGTCCGTAATAAAAATATAAAAACAAAATTAAAATACATTAAATTAAACCGTGGCAGCTAAGAGATGACCAGTCCCTACGGACGGTGCCCGTTCACGAACATGACGCATGGATCAGCACAGATTCAGTTTAACCATTTGGAAGGGAACTTGATCAAACACACTCCACCACTGAGATATTTGAGTGAGCATGACATACTCTCAGCCGCCAGGGCACATTCAAGTCAATGATTGCCGCATCGGCATTATTTAGGTTATCCGAGGTGCAGGTGAATGGGCACTTCCAGCAAGTCCATGGTATGATCAGAAGCACCGCACCCCATTCAGGGTGTTGAATGATCCAACATAGGGTGTCCATTTTACCTATCTACTAAATTTTGTTTCTATTTCTGCTATGTTATTAAAAAAAATTGGGCGTTACTTTCCATCTCATCGGTATTACTAAGAATTAATACCAATGAGATGGAAAGTAACGCCAAAATTTAAAATAACGTGACGATAATCCAGAATTGAAATATCATCGCTACCATACAATATTTCGTAGAATGACTCTCTTATCTTAAATTATCGGTAAGTTATTTTTTCTTATTTCTCGACAAGAAAAAATAACTTACCGATAATTTTAGCGACCTTTTCCAAGAAATCGTAATTGTTTCGTTTCTTCAAATCGAATGACACGACATTCGTGTAATTTAGTTTCAAACTTGTTTCCAAAGCGTTCATAATAGTTGACAGTTTGTGTGATCGTGTTTTAGTTTCGTTGTCTAGATTGTTATCGAACTGAAAAAAATAAAAGTTCCATTACGTTCTGTCTCGTAGGGCAAAAACGAACAAGAATATCAAATTGATATTTTCGATGTAGGTATACATAAATCACTATTATAAGGATGGATCTGAAACTTGTAGGTACTGTAGAATATTGTGGGGGGCGTAGAATAATATAATAGATGATCAATTTATATTATATTTGTCATCTTGTTGATAGTTCGTTCATTGATAGTTCCTTAGTTTATTACAGCAACTTATGTAATTTCATTCTCACCTTCTCGATATTGTTATGCGATCGTTATCGCGGTCGTGTAGATTATAAAAAAGGGTTTGCAGTTCATCAGTAGCAACTAACTCCACTAAGGTAATGAAACTGACATAGCTACGCGATGCTGCGGCACATGCCGCGCGCGCGCTCCATGCGTAACAGGCGTGGGGGCGGCGTGGGCTTCTACGTGCGCCGCGGGGTGTGAGTGCGCACCGTGCCGCACCCGCTGGCGCCGCAGGTCAAGCAAATGTGGCTCAAGATCAATATTAACTCAGATTCAGTGATCATCGGTGCTGCATACTGGCCGCCATGGCTTGATATCAATGTCTTCCTGGATGCGGTTACTGATTCTCTCTCTTCCTTTGCTGACGCGAACAAGGTTGTCTTGCTTGGCGACTTCAATATTAATGTGTTAAACCAAACTGACAACAAATCTAAACTACTGAACAATTTTATACATTGCTGCAAGCTTAGACAAATCGTTACTGAACCAACCCATTTCACAGATCGTCATCCTCAGGATGACGATTGACTTGTTGTGAACCTGGACACGACGTTTTGCCACATCAAGCATCAAGAGCAGTGTGAACCGCATCGCACGATAACCCCACTTATATAGGTTGAAGAGGCAACACGTCGTGTCCGGGTTCGCAACAAGTCAATCGTCATTCTGAGGATCGTTGAGAGGTGAAACACGTGTTCATTTCATACAGGGTTCTTTATGACTCTTTAAGAACAGTTAAGCGGATTAGGTTACTAAATATAAGTCGTCTATTGTATATTTGTGTATTTTATAATATTTGCTTTTAGCACGAAGAAGCTAAACTAGAATTATTAATATTGATCATCACAGCTGGTATAAACTTAACAGAAGGATATCTGTTACTCTCGAATAACTTTCATCTACTAGTGATAAAATTAGATTTAATCTTCCTCCACGCCTCAAAGGCTTTGCAAAACGAGACGTGTTGACATTTATCGAAATAGTCTCGATAAGAAAATTGTATTTCAAGATAGATTTATTTTAGAAGTAACGCCAACGCTAACATCTACTTTATGGGTTAACATTTAACAAACAGTTTGTACCTACATTATGGTTATTTTAATCTTAAACAAGAAAAATACAGAGAAAACTTTAAAAGAGGATTACCACGCAAATCTAGAATCTAAATCTGATAGCTGGAATTACTTATTCTATCACAAAAATGTAAGGTACACTATTCCTGAGTGACACAGAATATTTTTCAAGAGAGTGTGGCGGCATCTACATCGCCACATGCGAACTACGCATCAAAGATCTAACGTCACACAACATCCTGACGTCACTCAAATCCTGCATCGCGCAATTAGAGTTTACCGCGCGGTGGACATATATACAAGCTCCCGACTTCAACCTCTGGGCAATTGCCCGCCAGACATGACACCCGTCTGGTCGGAGGATCCCTTTTCTATGGTGGATGAGTGAAGTTAACACCCTGTTCCTCATACCCCTAAAAGAGAAAAATGCACGGTTCCTGAGGTAATTTACATATATGCAAAGTACAACTGATCCCCAAGATACAGACTTACGTCTAGTTTGGGGTTCACCGTTCAAACTGCTTCAATTTCAAAATCCGCGGGGCAAAGCTATAGAACTTCATAGTGTCTTTACCTTAGGCTTGTAATGTCCCTTCATAAGGACATGGATGTTGGTTCTGCTGTATGAGAATGAGTTCAAAGCAGTAAATCCTCGATTAAAACGTGTGTTCTCAGTTACTACTTGGACTCTGCCCTCACGCACTGAGGTGATGTTGTCATGTGGCTCACTGTAGTGCAGGTTCGCAGGAATTATACCAGGTTGGTATATCAACCAGACCTGTAAATTAAAAAGGAAGTTTATAGTCTGCTAGGAGTAAACTTGGGGTTAAGCTGTCGTAAAAATTACACTTCCACCATTCATTAATATCTTGATCGATTTAAAGCAGGCTTTTGATACCTGTAATCATGATTACAATAAACGAAAGTAAGTAAATAAGTTAAGTTATATGTTAGTTGTGTTTGATTAAAAATCATCTTAATCAAACACAATTAAAACACGTTGGTCCCAGCTGTTATTCGTGGATCTTTGACAGTCGTTAAGGGTCGTCAGAAGCCCGAAAGTCTGACGATCAGTCTTACTAAGGGGTATCGTATTACCAAGTAACTGGGTTGTGGAGGTTATATAAGCAGTCGCTCCTCGTAAGCTACTGGTAAACAGCTGCATCCGGTAAGTTGGGAAAAACCTAGGCAGATTTAGATTTTTTATTCTAGATTTTTTTAAATCAAACACACAATGTTAATTTATTTTCCTTTCCCGTTGTTTCTGTTACCACATTAGAAGTAATTTTTGTTATAAGAAGAGATTTTGGTACCCCTACTCTAATATGGCTGGCAAACTGTGGGTAGAGATACCGCTTCGGGAAATAAGGTATGTTTATGATGTTTGTAAAACTCTTTGTACTAGCCCCATATCGCTAATAGTGTCAAAGCACCACAGATAAAGTTATTGACTTCGTTAGCGAGCAAGCTCCGGAAGCTGGCTCGCTGTGACCCATATTAGCCTTGATGCATCCAACCTGGATAGTTTTGTCCTTTGCAAACACTTTTTTTATTGCTTCCAATTCATTGCCATCTGCTTCGGCGATAGCTGTTTCGACAAAGTGAGGAAAATTCATAAATGCGTGTTTAAGCATAATAGTTGTAGAGTCTTAGTCTTCGGATAGGCACAATGTATAGTCGACCTCCTAATTACTACCCTAAGGTTGAATGTCAATTGCACTTTACAAAACGTCAAGGTCTATTTTCGCTTTAAGACCAATGTGACAATCAGATAGTTTGTATCTTAATAGTTTTTGTCAAAAGTAATAAAGTAATTACGAGGTCGACTAAATCAGATGAATTCGAAAACGAAACAGAATTTTTAACTGGAACTTATCCAGAGGCAATAAATATGAAAAGCAAGTGTGAAAATTGTCTATAGAAAAAAAAAGTAACCCGAAGCATTAGCTTCAATATACTCCACATCACGGGGTGAAACGCCTGTTTCCTTATAGAAACCTTCCAGAAACTTCTGGATTTCTTGCGGCTGTCGCACTGGCAGGAACTGGTCTTGCGTGTTACTGCTGTAGCTGGACTTTGCATGATCGGAGTAAATCCTGTTGAATAATGGGAAACTTTATCATAGCAAAACACATAATTATAACAGCGCCACTAGTTAGAAAAATCATTTTGGAAGAAAACTATTTTCTCAAACCCATCCCGGGTTTGAGAAGATACTTTTTCGAACAAATAAGTCCAAGTGAGAAAATATTGTTTAGGATAATAATAATTATGTACAAATTATTACGTGTATACACACAGTCCGTTTTATTTACTATTTACTGGATCTGTTGCTGTATGTTTTTCGACACATTCCTCTACGTTCCAGTTCGAATCAATTATTCAAAAAAACTATCAAAACACGTTGCTGGAATGGGTCACTAAAAAAAATCTGCGGTGCAAATGCATTAACCCAGTCTCACGGTCGTCTGTCGTGGATGTCATGTCATGGTACAATTTCAACGGTACTAATGATCGCCACAGCACCAAAAATAAACGCAATTTTAATGGACCTTGTAATTTGACTTGTAGTGACACGTGAATACTTTTTGAGGCACTTCAGTCTAATTTCTTTAAAACTGAAGTGTAACTATGGTTTAACATGATTTTAATACGTATCGGTGGAGATTTTTTGAAAGTCTTAAGAAGTCAATAAAAGTGGCAAAGAAATCCTGTATAATTCAAATACTATAAAGATTTAAAGCTTTCTACAAAAACTACTGACACGAAATAATCTGATTCAAATAACTGTAGCACCCTGAAAACGGTAACAGATAACAACGCTTTTGGACTTGAACATGAGTTATTATTACTCGCCGCGAAAACTACTACCTTCCAACATCTAGAATTAACGGTAAAGCAATATATAACGAGTAGCCACTGACTCTTAGATGGATGGAGTAAAGAAACTATACGTTAATTTAGAATTGAAAATAAAATTTACTTTAGAAAATAAAGGTTGACAATGAAAAAGTGGACGCTAACACTTGCTCGCGGAGTAAGAAATGGTGTATGTCGCTGCTCCATTATCGCGTCAGTGTAGAACGAGTTCCACAGTATATAGGAACACATTTTATAAGAGAAATAATTTATTTCTGTTAGACGTGGCTTTGAATTTATGCTGTGTGGATAAACCCGAGAAATTGCTGGCTAGTGCAACAATCATTTTAATAAATATTGAAACAGGAAACTAAGATATGATATGGGTAATTCTATGTGATTAATTTCTGACTCATAACTGAAAGGCGTCATGGACAGTAAATATTAAAATACATAAAAAATTTGCAAAGACAAAGATGAAGACTAACAAAGGTCGATCAATCATCAAGATCAAGATCATCAAAGGCAGATCTTTAATTGACCAAAGAATCCACGTTTTACATTATTTTAGTTTAGAAACATTAATTGAGGATAATAAGCAACTTGTACACTTCTCAGAGATTATTTCGAATAATATATATTCGTCCATTATTTCACCAGGACGGAAAAGTACGACAATGTAATGAATCATTCAAAATCAATTCATTAATATGTAATGAGTTTCACTTCCGATAATGGCTGAACATTTCGATGTCCATTGTCACAATTTATTTAAAAGTATCGATTGATTAATTATAACATTAAAAGTAGCAGAAGTGAAGGTTCCATAATGTTCCACATAAAACTGAGTGAAAGAGACAACATTTTAAAACAGCATTATCTGTCTGGATTAATCCTTACTGTTTTAACTTGATGATAATCATGCTATGGCAGTAATATGGCTTAAAGTTCATTATTAGAGTTAAACAAAAATATAACTATTTATAATGGATGAGTTTAGCGTCGTGCAGACTAGCGCGACGTAACAACGCGACGCGACACCGGTTATTGTTATACCGTGAAGTTTTCTTAGAAATTGTATTGTTCAAGTCGCGTCGCGCTGGTCTGCACGAGCCTTTTAAGGTTGGCTGTAAAAAAATAAAATCTTTCAATATAAATTTACATCTTTGCATCCTTGGCTTTCTGTAAGAAGATGATGCTCATGGCATCAGACCTTATGACATCATCTCCATGCTTGTCAAAACATGTCGTCTTGCCATCCAAGTAAAGGAAGCCGGACCTGAGAGAAATTAGTTTAATAATTATGCTAAAAGTATAGCTTAAAGGTTTTGATAGTTGCAAACGAGATCGAACCTAGACTAGTTGGTTATTTTCGGATAAACAAACACAAACTTATGGATGGGAAATTATCAAATAACTTCTCCCGCTCTGGGTGGAGCGGGAGGGCGTGTCAGACTTTTACTGACTAAAACCCACCCGTGTTCCTTCCGTTGCCTGTGTGCCGAGGTCGCGATATCCCTTTCAGACACCTTGGGCTGCCTACACGATCTTGCACAGAAAACTAAACCAATACAAAAAAAAAGGACGATGTAAAATCGTGTAAAATTTAAAGTGACTAAAAATTTTAGACTTACTTCTTCATAATCGAAGCCACATTAGGGTGCAAGCACAGGCTACATCCACCAAGGAAGGCTGCTTCATATATTCCTCTGATAATATTCTTGTTTGCATGCTCTTGACAGGCCATGGAGCTTGAACAGGCCACGGCGCGGGTATACGAAGGGCTTTTGCTGTCTAGCCAATAGGGGATACGGTTGGCGTACATGGCTTTGTAGCATCTGAAAATAATGTCTTAAATTGATAGTTATATAGATGGCATTGACTGCACGTGCAAGACGTAAAAGAAAAGAACCACATTTGGCTTGTAGTTTTACAAAGTAAAGTCTTACTTAATTTTAAGTTGCATTTAAATAAAGTCAATACAAATTGATGATTGCAGCAATAGATTTTTCACGTAAATCTACCTAGCCTTTTCCCAACTATGTCGAGGAAGACTTCCAGTCTAACCGAATACAACTGAATACCAGCAGTGCGATTCTGTAACCATCTCACCGTGAAAACCTAGGGGAAGTGAGCGTGGAGTGAGCTGTCAGTGTCACCCCACCCGATACTAGGGATGACCAAGCATTACATTTACAATCATAATCGAGATTTTAATAAAAATTTTATGCTAATTCTATTGATCAATTTATATTAAGTATTCTAAAGCTAGTATTTAAGTGTCTAAACATTACTATTAAGGGGGGTTTTAAATAAAATAGCAAAACCGATAATCAGTCAAAAACTCAATTTTGTATTAATCAATTTTCTCGCTAGACTAGTCCTTAATATAAATAGCCGGTGGCGCGAGCGCGTTACGCACGTTGGTACCTACCTACAATAAATAAAATAAAACATACATATCTACACGTTGCTGCAGCTGCTACTTACTGAAGAAAATGGTTTGTTATTATGAACCCATTCTTAACTGATTATACAAACGGAAACGAGTGCTAATAGTGTGTAATGAAACCCCACACAAACTACCTATGTGGGAAGTCAGGAACCAACCTAAACGATGTTGTCATTTAAATAAAAACACGTGCAGATTGTATGTAGCTACCTACCGATTTGCCAATAATTAAATAATATTCATCAAATCATTACAAAATTCAACGGTTCAACAGCCGACACTTACAGCGCGCGTACCGGCTCACTTCAACACGCTAAAGCTGTAGGTAAGAATCGCGCTTGCGCGTTAGGCAGTCACTATCACATTGGGTTATTTTTGACTTAATAAGTACCTACCTACTTATTTAACTTGTAACGCGTCACGTATGCGCACTAAATACCAACGTCCAATGAGTACCTACAATGTTTTATTGTAGATAGATAGGTAAGTACATTAAGTACACGTTGCCAATAATAAAATAATATTCATTAATCATAACCATCAAAAAACTGACACTTGTAGCGCGCGCACAGACGCTCACTCAGTGTGTCCGCTTACGTTTTTGGTTTTTCCCCAGTTTTTAATGAATTATCCCTAAAACACCCTAAAAAAATCCTTGATTAAGGGACCATGATGAAAATAAATAATAACAAATCATTCTAAATATTTAATACCATAACCATGTTCTATTATCATTTTTGCAATGTAACATATACCTACAAAACTTTCATTAACTGACGAGATTACAAAACATTCATTAAGAATCGAGTGAGACGAAACAAACTAACTCTAGGTACTTATAATGCGACTTAGTTCCGATTTCGCCTTTAGCCACGGTAATAGTACAATCAACGTGGTAAACTAAAATTAGACCACACATTACATTCATTAAGAGTTTGAGGGAATCACCTTTCAAGTTCAATTTTTACCCGAAATTCCTTAAATCCCTGTCAAAATAAAATATCCCTAAACCGTGCTTAACATTTTTCCCTAAAAAAGTGAGAAATCCCTAAAAGTGGAAACACTGAGCTCACTTCCACCTCGCCGAACCGTTGCCTAGGTGACCACTGGGTGGTTACCGTGGCAACGGGCCAATTTTTTTTTTTAATTTTCCCTCGTTGACGGCCATGTCCATAGGCCTATTCGTATTCACAGATGATAATTTGTACTTATCTATTTTTAAATGTCTATATCATACCGTTTTTGTACATTTTAAAAGACAGTTTATTGCCTACATTTGGTTTTCAATAATTAAACTGTTTTTTAAATGAAATAGGTACTTACTAGTTATTTAACCTGTAGTTATGTAACGCGTCACGCATGCGCAGTCAGAACATACCTATATTTAATAAAATACAATACCAATAAGTACAGCTGCTACAAAGCGCCTTTTCGTAGTTTGCGCATAGTTACTTACATTGTTTGTTTTATTAAAGAACCTATAGTCAGCTGATGACTTGAATGCAATCAAACTCTTAGCGTGCTGGGATGCGCTTTAAATCGCATCTATACGATTTGTGTAGGTATTTATCTAATCATATAAAAATTTAAAAGGATGTGTGATAAGTAGGTACCTAATATTTTATTGTACGTCCTTTACTAAACGTTACCAATAATAAAATAATATTCAAGAAATCTTAACCAACATCATAAATTAATACTAAGTTCAACTGACACAGCGCGCGCATAGGGAGCACTGCACCTCGCCGAAGTGAAGTGTGGGTGGTTCCCATGGTTACGTGAATCGGGTGAAGTGAACTATCTCACGTCGCGCATGCGCGCCAGGTGCTGCATAGATATAACACACGAAGTGAAGTACGGTTGCCTTGGCAACAGAATCGGGTGAACATTCTGCAAACATCTCACCGTGAAGAGTGAGGTGACGTGAGCATGAAGTGAGCTGTCCATAATGTCAATTCCTAGCTTTAGGTGCAATGACAGCTCACATCAAGCTCACTTCGCCCAAGTTATCACGGTGAGATGTTTACAGAATGTTTATCACGCGCGATATCACACTAAGGTTCTTTTGTTTCCGTCATTGGGGGCCCATGTCCATAAGCCTATTCGTATTCACAGACAATAATTTATTAGTACCCATTTATTTCAATGCTTTTAAACCTACATTTTGTTTTCGAAACAACAAATGGATATCAATATACTTGAAAGGTGAGATTGAGCAACTTCATCAAATTTGCGAATCACTCTTGCAAACAAGAAAAATTAAAATTAATATATGTATTTATTTATTTATTTATTTATTTAAGAAGTGTATGTGAGTTTATTTTAAGCTGATAAAATTATGTGTGTTTATGTCACTATGTCTATGTCTCATAGATGTAAATCGATGGTCTGTCTGGCATCCAATTCTCCAGCCGCAGGTCTGCTGGAAAAACAGTCTAATGATAAATCTTTATGTATTTTACTTTATGAGGTGTTTAGTGTGTACATAAATAAATGGAATTTATTCATTTGCATCACATCAAATCAATTTGCTAATACATTTTTGCTACATGTTTCTTGATGCCGGGAACGGAGCGCTGTCGGGTGTGTGGACTGCACGCCACCACCGCTGGAAATAATGGTAAGCATATATTACTATTTGATTTATTTCATTCCTACACTCATCCGAGTATATTTTTTACAATCAATTGAACCACTTGAAATAATATTGTGATTATCATCAGTATAGTAATGTAGTACTTTCAATAAGTATGTATAGCGGTTTGATTTACTTATAATACATACTCATTTCACTCAATCATTTTGAGTACAATGAGTTGCAACATTTATTAATTCCATGCTCCAATTTATTTACTCCACAATATGTATGTTTATCAAAAAAAGTGTGTGAAATAATGAAATCTTACCAGAATTGATGTGATCAAATTAAGTAGAGGCGGTGTTCCTTTATTGTCTTCAGTTCATAAGGTATTACTAAGCAACTGCCGAGTCGAATTGGCTGGGGCTCATCTGCTAAGAGATAAAATATTTATCAGATTAATAATATTCACTTTTTTTATATTCTTGCCTATTCTTTTAGTCAACTTTCCAGTTTTCCATAACTTGTGCCTTCAGATCAACAGTGACGATTTGGAGACGTTCTTGGCCGGCGCCAAGAACGTCTCCAAATCGTCACTGTGTGACGGTGGCGGCCTAAACTTTTACCTATTATTATCACCAAGCTAACTTGATACTTGGCATACTTACCTGACTGACCCCCACTCGTTCTTGCAAAGTTTGCCATCACACTGAAGATCTAGTTCACTAATTCTAGAATTGTGGAGTTGAGGCACCGCCACGGCGCTACAATCCGCGCCAAAATTTTGTTTTTAATAATTTTAGAAAGACTTTTACCAGCACATGCCAACATTATGTCATATTACTATCACATTCACGATTACACACTAATAATTATTGTCACTGATAAACTAATTCAAAGTAGGTACTAAATTCAAACTTTCATTTGTTTATTTGTGTTTAGATTTTGAAAGTTTGAAACTTTACAAAATATTATACAGTTTTGATACAGCAGGACATGCCACCATAGACACCACAGACTAAATAAAGTAACGTACACAGTACACACATTTCCACCACAGGTACATCTTTATAAATGGATGATGAAATATAATAATTACTAATGTAGAGTGCAAACATTGGCGCATATCAGATAAATATATAATAATTATAAAATAATAGAATTGACAAGAACGTGATGTGTATCAGTGCGATCATGGAATGTCAATGTAGGAATGCAATAAAGCAGCGCGCGAAATTCAAATTTTCTTGAAAAAAAAAAAATTATAAATCGTAGACAAGACGCGCAGATTCGCGCTCTTTTGTAAAATTTCGCAGACCGCAGTGAAAAGTGCAAAAATGAGGTAAGTACAAGTACATTTTAAAATGTTCATATAAATATGATGTCTTAAAGTTTTTAAATTGGTAGGTAAATACTAAGACGGTAGGTACATAAATTATTCTAGAAGTAATTGCAGTAGTGGCATTCATCTATAATTTGTTATTTGTAGCTCATCCCACTCTCGCCAAGCCACCGAGGCTCAGTTTGCAGCGCTAGTAGACGCACTGCAACAAGACCCCGAAGTGGCCCGTGGGCATTTAAAAACGGCAAATGCCAGAACAAAGGTAAAAAGATTCTGGGACAGGGTGGTTCCCACTCTAAACAGTTTAGGCGGGGCCACAAAAATAAAGAAGCAGTGGATGAAAGTAAGTTACCTATTTATAGCCTATTGCTTGCTGGTTACCTACTAACATATCTAGAAAACTTAGGAACAGAGTCGTAAGTCTTCTCATAAGGGCTCTCAACTATGCTGAGCTGCTGAGCGCGACGTTGCTTACCGTCGACAGAGGCCATCAGTAGGGATTTTTATTAGGAAAGTAGATGTTGCAATAATGTATTGTCATGTTATTTTTCATTCACAAAATACTAAATATCATGGCAAGCACTGACTATTCCTACTTTGTCATGCAAATAGTATTGGAGTGACAAGAAAATGAACATTAAAAAAAAGGCTGCGGAACGCGCCGCTGCCCGGCGAAGGACTGGTGGGGGCATCGAATACGTTCGAGAGCTCTCGGAGACAGAAGAGCGCGTCCTACAGCTTCTTGGGGGCGAAGGCTACGCTGTTGGTGATAATCATCTGCGTAGCCAAATAATCCAAGTAAGTTTTGTAATGCAGTTTTTGTAGTAATAAGTATGTAGCTAAGCTACTTCAGAAATCACCTACCTTCATGGTCTTAATTTTTTTAAGTAAAACATATTTTTGGAAGATGGTCTTATTTTTACAGCGCTCGCGCTCTTCTGGATCCACGGCCCGAGTGACTACGCCCGCCAGTCCTTCTATCCTGCCTATCTATACTGTAGGTTCAGTTTTTATTTTTTCCAGTATTTCCCATTGAGACTATACTTCTTCACAGAAACTTTAGTAAAAAATGTTTTTAATCATTTAATTGCAGAGTCAAGAAGCTACAAATCACGGCTTACCACACATGTCCGCATTCTACGGATTTGTATGTGCATTTATTCTTAATTTATTAAAGTAACTATTCTAATATTTAAAAGAAAATAATCGTTTTAGGTAGATACCTAAATCTATTTTTTTATAAATCTTTAATTTTATTGTATATCAATTTTTTTTCGAGAAAACTTAACTGTACTCATTTAATTTTAAGGAACCTGTTAGTCCTACTTCACAAGAGTCTCCTCCAGTCACAGAAGAAGAGGAAAATAGGAGGACTTCAACAACACAAGTATGTTTCGTATTAAATTAACATCTACGGCCTTTATTTATAGTGAGATGTTGTATGTAATAAAATAACATATCGTTTTTGTTCTTTAGAACTTACCGTCTCCCCACCAACCCGTACCGGAATTGCCTTTGTCTTCTCCCAGACCTCAATCGCGTCCCCATGTCTCTGCTAGTAAGTACTTACCTTTACTTTCCCTTTATTTATTATCGTTTATAAGTAAATAATGTATTTTGGTAAACTTAATTATGTACCTACTTTTATTTCTTTTCAGATTTAATAGGCGAAGGATCTTATCGTCAACCGCCATCTCAAAGAAGATCTCAAATGACCTCCATATCCGAGCGTTTTTTGAGGATCGAGGAGAGGCGGTTGGCGATAGAAGAGAAGCAGGCCAGCACCAACCTCATCGCTGCTCAGGCGCAGAGAGACATGGCGGCCGCTGTGAGGTGTTTGGGGGAAGGCAACCGTGCAATGGCGGACGCCATCCGGGACGGGTTCAGCACCATCAGAGACATCGCCGAAAGAAGATACACATAGTTTACATTTTTATATTTTATATTTTATTATTATTATTTTTTACTAGTTTACCTTTCACTTTTTATTTAATTAAATTTTATTAACTTATATTATGCCATTGATTTGTTATATAAATCCCCTAAAACCCCGAAAAAAAGTATCTTCGACGCAGTCGACTAAATAGAGGCCACACGAAGAAACTTTGGGTACTCTAAAGAATGATCGGTTAACAAATACGACACGGGAACCATTAAGCGATCGCTTGACCGAGGGGCATTCGCGTCCACCTACTTTTCATAGTGCTCATGTCAAATCGCCATATAAATTAGTGGTGGGTCGTTGTCGAATTTTTGACGGACGAAACGCAACCGTTTTACTGACCAGGAAAACGGTTGCAGAAAACGGTCGTCGTTGAAACTGATTTGAAAACGGCTTATAGGTACCTACTTAAATAAAAATAAAAATGCTAGCTATTCAAAAAATGTATAATATTATTAAAGTGAAATAAAACGTAAAAATAGTAAGAAGGTAGGTACAGTAAAAAAAAACAATGTTATTGTAAACGCCACAGTCTGGCTATAAGGGCGCTCCGGGCATTTCGCCCCATCCCAAGAGGATCCTCCTCTGCTGGTTCATCAACTAATTCTGTATGGGTATCGTTGTCTCGACCACTTATCACAGGGGCCGGCAATCCAGCACGATTGCAAAGATTGTGAAGCACGCAACATGCTATCACAATCTTTCCAACAGTGTCTGGATTGTAATGCAGCACCCTGTGAACCAACAAACACCTGAAGCGACCCTTCAACAACCCGATTGCACGCTCTACGCTGTTGCGAGCCGTGCCGTGGAGTTTGTTGAAGTACGCTTCAGGTGTTCGCTCTTCGGCATCTGCTACAGGCGTCATTAAATATGCACGCTGAGCATATCCAGAATCACCTGTAATTCAGAGAAGTGTGTAAACAATTTGGCTGGCACTAAGTGGGTATTAAATAATAAGTCTTTTGGGAATCACGCATACCAAGCAAGTAGGTCCTTTCATCGGATTGTCCCAATCCCTCCAAATGTTCCCTCAATTCAGAGTGGTGGAAAATAAAATTATCATGAGATGCTCCACCATAGGAGGCATCTACATGTAAAATATTGAGATCAGCGTCTGTTACCTGTAAAAATATATTTTAAAATTAAACTTAAGTAAAAACAAACCGGCCAAGAGCGTGTTGGACCACGCACAATGAAGGGTTCCGTAGTTGTGATGAATTCACAACTACGGAACTGGCTGTGGAATTGGCTGTGGCTGTTCAGCATATGATAACTATGCAGGTCCATAAGCATAATATAACATAATAATCAACATAAAACGTTTCTATTGCTGGGACACACCCCTCTTCTCTACGAGAGGGAGTGAGCCGTCATCCACCACGCGGGCACAGTGCGGGTTGGTGGATGACACATTTGAGTACATATTTGAATCTTTGATTCTAGGACATGCCACAATGTTTTCTCTCACCGTTTTGGGAGCAGTGGTTAGGAAACTAAGTAACTGCTGGGGTTCATACCCACGACCTACAACTTGGTAAATCGGGGCCAATAGCATTGGACCACCACAGACTGCTCTCATAGGTGCATGTAATACGTAATATTAATGAGACTTACGAGCTGGACATTTCTGGCATGATACCCCTTACGGCAAAAATATCTTTCCTCGTTTTCTGAGGGGCGAATCATGGCTACATATGTGCCATCGATGCAGCCTAGGCACTCCGGGATTTTAAATTTTTCATTAAATCTGCAAAAGTAGATATTCCTGTTGTAGGTATTTATTTTAGCATAAAACCTAACCGTGGAGGCAGTAGGTAGGCAAAGGCGGGAAAAAAAAAATATCGCAGCAACATCACTTGCTAATAAATTAATCAAACTTATCTATGTTACCTGAGACCTGCTTATTAGCAAACAAAAAATATTATTAACACAAATCCTCACCGTGTTTTTAAAATATTTCTTTCTTCTCTGTTTTGAGGAAATCGAATGTACTTTTTGACTAAACATGGTTGTGTTATAGCATTCAAAAATTCCTGTAATGAACGCGATACCGATGCCTGTGACAAACAAGTTGTAGATTGTTTTCCAACAGCCCTCTGGTATGTGCCGTGGGCCAAAAACGATAGTGCGCATAAAATCTGAAAAGAAAAAATGTTAATAGGGCATCATGTTATAATTTTATAAACATTTTAAGTTGAAAATCGAAATGATAATTTCCCTACCTTCATCCGCTTTGGAAGACCTCTTGAAGAGTCCTTTATGTACGGACTTAAATCAGCCTCAAGTTGTCCTATCAGCTCTTCCGAAAGGCGATAGAACAAAATAAAATTATCGGCTCTCACGTCGAAAACATGTCTTCTTATAAATTGAGCTTGCCGACGGCTTACTTCATTATCGGCATTATTCGCCTCTACCAAAGCCGAGAGCAAAACGTAAGAACGAGCCATTTTTTATTAACGAGGTTTTTACAAAACTGACTGGCTATGTAACCAAATAAGATTCGATTGAATTTTTATGTTTGGGTTTTCTACGACTTAATTAGAATTATTATATAAAATTACCATAGATATTGGATTAATTTTAAACGGCCAGTTATTTGATGTTTTGTAACAAAATAACAATAAGTAGTCAAATTATCAATACAATACACAAACTTAAGAAAATGTGAATATTACGGGCTAGCCTTGATGTAGTAGTTAGTAGTATTAGTACATTTTTAAAGAAAATTTGAATTTCGCGCCTTGCCTTTTTGCATTCCTACAGCGACGATCCATGTTCGTGCTGGTACACATTATTATAGTTGTTGTCAAATCTTTTATTATTCTAATAAATATATTTTATCAGTTATACGCCAATGTTTCCACACTTGATAACACTGATTATGTAGATAGGTAATAAAAGGACCAAATGCCAAAAGATAAAAATATAAAGTAGTCTGTCAATGAGTTGGAAAATTAGCTCGTTTTTTTAAAAGTTTGTTCTTTAAAAATCTATAAAATCTATTTTTCTTTTTTGCTGTTAGCCGCATAGCTTCTGATGAGTTGATATAGGAACTCATCAGTAACGTTATAACTCCAAGGAATAACTGTGAAATGTGTAAATAAAACACAACAAAATAATACTTACTAAGATTTTTATTTTTAATTAAATTTTAATGTATACAGTTTTATTTAGCATTCTCAGAGGAGATTTTCCAAATAATCTGAATACATTTCAAGATCAATTGAAAATTATTATTTTACCCCATGTTTGAGAAAGGCCTTTTTAATTTTAATTTTGTGTTTCACATTATAAAAAGTCAAATAAGTACTTAGGCTTGATTAATGCACTATTTGTCTCCCTACCTTTAACATCAACAAATAGTATATCTTTTAAATTGGGTCCCACCTATGAAATTGGCGTTTTTTTCTCACAAATAAAGAACCTTGTCACTTCTATGAATTAAAATATTCATCAATTGCTTGGTATTATATCGAATAATGACCATCATAGACAACTACCAATAGTAAAAAAAACCTTATTACTTATAGTTTATAAACATAAAAAATACCTTAAAAATGACTCCTCATTTTGTTAGCAGAAATGACCACTATTTGTTTTAAATTAGCCAAAACTTATTTTTGTCGCTTAATCTAGTGGCATATTACGTTATCTTAGTTTTTAAACATTAGCGCATAAAAGTTTTAAAACATTAGTGTTCATGGTTATTATATAAATTAAGAAAATGTTAGTATGAAAAAAGCAACTTCTTTAAAATTCTCCATACAAAACGCTGATTTCATAGGTGGGGACCTAATATTTTTGTATGGCTTCTTGCCAATAACGTTGGTTTGGTGAATCTGAAGAACAGGATGCGCTTAAGGGTTGCGCTAACTGTTCTCCCATCAGCATGTTGAGCTGGAACAAATGACACTGAAATTAAACTTGGTGTACTATATAGTAAGTTAATTTAAAAAAATATATTTGACGTTGTTAGTTTCTGACAATACATGTATCAGATATATTAAAATAACAACAATTAGATTAATGACTGGAATAACTAAATAAATGAAAACAAAAATTGCTTGATTTATTATAATAATTCAGACTGGTTGTTTAAGTGCTAGTAATTGACAACATTATCATTTCTATTTTAAGTGAATTGGGAATAACATAGAAAAAATCTATTATTGTATATACTACTGGTGACACAAATATTACAAAACTGAGATATATAAGTCGAGAGTGGCTATAACTTGTTTTTTTTCTGAAAACTTGAGCACAGTTTTCTAATATCAAAGGCAAGTGACATATCTGAAAAACAAGTGCTTTTTAAATATATTATTTAAAATGTCCCTAAAAGGCAAAATCAGCAAAAAATGTTTACTTTTATTTTATAATAATCATCAGCTAGAAACAATCAAATGAATGTTTATAGATTTTAAATTGTTAATTAAAATCAGTCTTACCAGGCAGGCGGGCATAAGTATAGTCCTCATGTCAAATTTTCTAAGAATATTATTTATGATCATTATTCTATTAAACATCTGAAAAAGGACATGTATACATTAGTAGTCTTGAAACTATGTTGACAGGCATGTTTTACATTTATGTACCTATGGGGTGATGAGTAGTGATCGATAATGTTTGTCATTAATTTTAAGGATTGTAGTCAACCTAATTAAATTTGTCAATAACTCAAACCCTATAGTATAGTTGGACAACCTGTTAGAAGCTCACATAAAAAGTAATGCTGGCAAGGAAAAACTTGAGTGGATTGGAATAAAATATACACATTCTATAAGATTAGCAAGTAGTATTGATAACGTACGAACCTTCGTAAAATTTTGTGACTATTCCTGAGGTAATTTCTTCGGCCGAAAACAATGAAGGTTTAGACCAACTTCGAGCCAATAGGTACTTCTCACTGATGTAGCTTTTTCAAAGTGTTTCTGGCACACACAAAGTTTGTGAAGGTCTTGATCTCTTAATCACTGTTAATGCTCAGGACCACTTATGAGCCACTTTTTATGCGTATATTTTTTGTGTAATGCTTATTTATTGCATGCGTTTCCTGTTAGTGAACAGGAAACGTATGCAATAGATAAGCATTTTCATCCTTTCGTTTACGACCGCAATGTTTGATACAACAGCTTGTTGTGTAGATCTTGCACTACCTACATATGCAAAATACTACACTTTAAAATAATTGGGAAGCTAAGAACGGAAATTAATCAATGCAAACTTTACTCACAAGTCGCAACTAAACCACTTTAAAAAACAAAACAAAACTGAAAAGTCGAAATTTCGAAAAGTTACCGAAAACCACCTCAAATAGTCTATATCTATGATTTTCTTTATGGTTGAATTTTTTTAAGCGACGCCACAGTGGCCAGTCTCGAAAATGTCAAAGTAATTTAAAATTCTTGTTGGCAACATTGGTGGCTCGCGCCGCAACGTTCCAAATAACTGCAGCTTTAGAATAAACAAATTAATAAGTACCAAGGTACTTTGAATTAGTTTGTTACTGACAATTATTTAGTAATTAATTATTTTTAAAAGATTAATGAAGTTCATCAAATCTTTATCATCTGCGGTGGAAATGTCTATGGTTTCGCAACTTTTCTAAAAACATTTTGTTTTTGAGTTCCAAAATTATCTACAAATTAAACAAATGAAAGTTTCAATTTAGTACCTTCTTTGAATTAGTTTATCAGTGACAATAAATACTTTTTTGCAATCGTGAATTTGATAGTAATATGACATAATGTTGCCAACATTATGTCATATTACTATCAAAATCTTGTGCTGGTAAAAGTTTTTCTAAAATTATTAAAAACAAAAGGAGACGGGCGAATCTGGGCCTGACGTTACACAAATTAAATATTTGTCAATATTTCTTGCAGTTTTTTCATGGGATAAGAAATTAAATATTTAATAGAAAAAACACAGACTTCCCATATCTTCAGAAATAACCAATGTTGCCAGATGAAATAAGTTAATCGATTAATCGAATTCATAATAATACAAGATATTAATTTCTTGTATAGATATTTTTTTTTTTTTTTTTTTAAATAAGTAATGTTTACCCAGTGACATATCAACGTTTCTAAACAAGTCGTAAAAATAAATTCATTGAATTGATCAAGTATCGATCATCATATTTTCATATACAGGCAATAAAGTGGAACTCATGTCATTGTCAGACAGATCAAATGTCAAACGAACATCATCATTAGCTTTGTTTGGCTATGAGTTTGCGTTATTGGGTATTTTCTGTAGTGCTTTCGTGTGCTGTAATTATTATTCGATTAGTATTCATAATACACCAAAAAGAAGACGAAGGCATTCTTTCAGTTATCCAGCAATGGGTTGCACCTCAAGTGGTAAGTAGTTTATTTCATTAAAAGTGCACATTTTGCTGTACCTTACTTCATTATTATTCTTATAACACTATAATATCTCTCATAATTGAAACAATAAATTCAACACAAGATTTACTGGATGGTTTGACTATCAGTTAAACCCTAAGACGACCCACTGACCGAAAAGTTCTGTTAGTTAAAAGACTACACGCAGCCACAAAATCTTTACATACTGAAGGTTTTATATTAATATCAGGCATTGAGCAAATTAGTTAAGCAACAATAGGATAATTGACATTGTATGAAAGCTTATCAATATAGTAATCTTAATGTAATCACAAATATACTCCGCTAATGAGTTTGGCTTGCTTCGGTTTTCTAATCACTGTCTTCTTCTTACTGTTGTTTGTACCAGTGCTTTGTGCCACAAATACAATGTTCTAGCCGTCTCACTACCATGTTATATATTATTTCTTTCCGAGAACTGTACGTAACAAACTATCGTTATTGTTGTAGGTCAACAGTTTTCATCACATTTGCCAAAGATGCAGGGTCTTAAATTCTTTAGGTGTGGATGAGCCGCTTTCATCTTCAACAACTGGACATCGTCAAGTGTGTGTCAACTGTGGATGTTCAGTGTTACGTGCAAGATCTAATTTATTGCGTACACACACTGAACGAGAAAGAAGGATTCATACAGTTATTTGTGAATGGATCTTGCCTAGTACTGTAAGTGTTTATTGGGCTCAGTTGCTTTTTATTATTTTATGTACAACTATATGGTAATGTCATATAATCAGGCAGTGTAAATAAATAACAAATGATCACTTTGACCTTGTATAACATCATTACTGTATTCTCCGAAGAGATAGGGCAGAGGAGCGTAGTACACTTGCATTCTGCATGTTAAATTCGTTCTCAGAAAAAGGCTTATTATAAAATTATTGTTCCAGATATCGCTCTCATTTGTCACAGTTGCTGGGTGTGAGCTGATAGAAATGCCCATCATTTTGTATCTGCACCATCTGTATTTATGAAACAAGTGAGCACGAGGAATTGATTTCACAGTCTACACCAAGGCCCGAGTGAAGCTATAGTGTTACCAGACTATATAAGAGCTGTCGAAACGAAATCTCACTGTTTTATTGAAGGTTGCCAGAGAAAAGAGAGGAATAGAGTTCCTGTTACAACTAGGAAAATGTTGTTAGATCGTTATAACTTCTATATCCCAAAAAACAATAGATTATGCAATCACCATATCGCACCCCCAGTGCGAGACTGTCACTTATGCAAAAATGCATAAAATGCAATGACATTTAAAAAAAAAAATTTTTCAAGATTTAGACAAGATGAATAATAGCTTTTACTACAACGTCAACTTTTAACTTACTTTTGAATAAAAAATGACCACTCAATATTGTATTGCTTTAGGACAGTTATTACATATTTAACTCATTATTGCAATTTTTGCCTAAGTGACAGTCTCGCACCGGGGGTGCGATAGATTATAAATGAAGTGCCTCAATTAGGTACTACAAAAGTCATCGGGCCCTATTGGGTTGACAGCATATTTGATGAAGTTGACAACCGGCGATTCCAATGAAAGAATATCACTATAATAATATAACTCTTGATGAATATGTATCTGAAGCTCAACACTTAATGTATGAATATTTTGTACCTAGGTATTTTCGACTTAACCATATAAATCGCCAGGAAATTGTTGATAGAACCTTGTGATACCACATGGTTTATTTGGAAGCCATAATGGAGAAAATAAACCTATTATAATGTGGGTTGCTGTTGTCACGTAATGTCCATAATATTAAATATTATTTAATACCACCTGTAAGTACAGTTTTTAGACGACATTCTAATAGTTTATGATGTGGTGGACGATCAATAAATCAATAAAAGAGAAGGTGTTTTTAATTCATACTCCATCTGCTTTTTATAATTATATCAAACCTCTAGAATTTAGTTGGACGGCGTCTGAGTCCTCAATGTGTTAATGTCCTACAGACAATAAATTCTGTTATATTCTAGTCTAGTCTATAATAAAGACTAATAATTCTTTCTTATAATATAACGTGAGAGCTTGGTGTAAGAATAATTTTAAGAAGCAGCAACGTTGTTCTTGGACTTACCAATAACACCCTATATTTTTTTTCTACCATCGAGAAGTAAACTTTTTCGTTTATTTGAAATGGTATTTTAACTAAATTAATTAATGCAGTAATTGTTACTGTAACGTCAGGCCCAACTTTCTATGAACTTTCGCCCGTCTCCTTTTGCATGCATCCCTTAAATTATTTATTTATTTAAACCCGTTTAATATATTTCTTACTTTCTTTTATTATGCTGGGAGACTGATTATTCCAATGTTTTATTATGCTGGCTACATTTTCGCGCTATCGCCAACTATACATCGCGCGCTCTCTGTTGCTAGGTGACAAGCGCTGTGTGAGAGAGAGCGCGGAGACAGAGTTAGGGAGGTGTCATTTATTTGTATGGGATTGGGAATCTGTACGTAGTATTATATTATCTGTGTCTGTGGTATGTAACCCTCAATCTACTTGCGCATCGTCAACAGCAACCAACACCATCTACAGCCATGCTATTCTGTAAAAATATCACCGTGAAAACTTGGGTGAAGTGAGCTGTCAATAGTGTCAATCCCTGTGGAATGACAGCTCACTCCACGCTCACTTCACCTAAGTTTTCACGGTTAGATGGTTACAGAATAGCACTGCAGGTATTGAAAGCAACTAGTATAACACCCGCCGTGAAGACCTACTGTCGCAATCTACATAACAGACTTACTAGCGCCATCTATCAACTCATAACGAAATTTGAAAATTTGAATTTCGCGCGCTGCTTTAGTGCATTCCTACATTGACATTCCATGATCGCACTGATACACATCACGTTCTTGTCAATTCTATTATTTTATATATAATTATCTGATATGCGCCAATGTTTGCACTCTACATTAGTAATTATTATATTTCATCATCCATTTATAAAGATGTACTTCTGGTGGAAATGTGTGTACGTTACTTTATTTAGTCTGTGGTGTCTATGGTGGCATGACCTGCTGTATCAAAACTATATAATATTTTCTAAAGTTTCAAACTTTCAAAATCTAAACACAAATAAACAAATGAAAGTTTGAATTTAGTACCTACTTTGAATTAGTTTATCAGTGACAATAATTATTAGTGTGTAATCTTGAATGTGATAGTAATATGACATAATGTTGGCATGTGCTGGTAAAAGTCTGTCTAAAATTATTAAAAACAAAATTTTGGCGCGGATTGTAGCGCCGTGGCGGTGCCTCAACTCCACAATTCTAGAATTAGTGAACTAGATCTTCAGTCTGATGGTAAACTTTGTAAGAACGAGTGGGGGTCAGTCAGGTAAGTATGCCAAGTATCTAGTTAGCATGGTGATAATAATAGGTAAACATGTAGGCAACGATAGTCACACAGTGACGATTTGGAGACGTTCCTGACCCATTGGCCGGCGAAGGCACAACTTATGGATAACTGGAAAGTTGACTAAAAGAAAAAAGAATAGGCACACATTTAAAACAAGTGAATATTATTAATCTGATAAATATTCTATCTCTTAGCAGATGAGCCCCAGGCCATTCGACTCAGCAGTTGCTTAGTAATACCTTATGAACTGAAGACAATAAAGGAACACCGCCTCTACTTAATTTGATCACATCAATTCTGGTAAGTATTCATTATTTCACACACTGTTTTTGATAATCATACATATTATGGAGCAAATAAATTGGAGCATGGAATTAATAAATGTTGCAACTCATTGTACTCAAAATGATTGAGTGAAATGAGTATGTATTATAAGTAAATCAAACCGCTATACATACTTATTGAAAGTACTACATTACTATACTGATGATAATCACAATATTATTTCAAGTGGTTCAATTGATTGTAAAAAATATACTCGGATGAGTGTAGGAATGAAATAAATCAAATAGTAATATATGCTTACCATTATTTCCAGCGGTGGTGGCGTGCAGTCCACACACCTGACAGCGCTCCGTTCCTGGCACCAAGAAACATGTAGCAAAAATGTATTAGCAAATTGATTTGATGTGATGCAAACGAATAAATTCTATTTATTTATGTACGAACTAAACACCTCATAAAGTAAAATACATAAAGATTTATCATTAGACTGTTTTTCCAGCAGACCTGTGGCTGGAGAATTGGATGACAGGCAGAGCATCGATTTACATCTATGAGACAGAGACATAGTGTGTAAAACAGTACCTAAGCAGGAAAACTTAAATTAGACTACAGACACATAATTTTACCAGCTTAAAATAAATGCACATACACTTCTTAAATAAATAAATACATACATACCTATATTAATTTAATTTTTTCTTGTTTGCAAGAGTGATTTGCAATTTGTGCGTACATGTAATATTTATGTTACAAGGTTTGTATCTTGTACTGTGGTTTAGCTAACAATCTAGATGATGGGATATTACTAGGTACCTATGATGTGCTTTTAACGTATTATGTATAAAGGTAAGCGAACACTGAATACCTACGTGCCTAGCACAAATTTTATGAAGTTGCTCAATCTCACCTTTCAAGTATATTGATATCCATTTGTTGTTTCGAAAACAAAATGTAGGTTTAAAAGCATTGAAATAAATGGGTACTAATAAATTATTGTCTGTGAATACGAATAGGCTTATGGACATGGGCCCCCAATGACGGAAACAAAAGAACCTTAGTGTGATATCGCGCGTGATAAACATTCTGTAAACATCTCACCGTGATAACTTGGGCGAAGTGAGCTTGATGTGAGCTGTCATTGCACCTAAAGCTAGGAATTGACATTATGGACAGCTCACTTCATGCTCACGTCACCTCACTCTTCACGGTGAGATGTTTGCAGAATGTTCACCCGATTCTGTTGCCAAGGCAACCGTACTTCACTTCGTGTGTTATATCTATGCAGCACCTGGCGCGCATGCGCGACGTGAGATAGTTCACTTCACCCGATTCACGTAACCATGGGAACCACCCACACTTCACTTCGGCGAGGTGCAGTGCTCCCTATGCGCGCGCTGTGTCAGTTGAACTTAGTATTAATTTATGATGTTGGTTAAGATTTCTTGAATATTATTTTATTATTGGTAACGTTTAGTAAAGGACGTACAATAAAATATTAGGTACCTACTTATCACACATCCTTTTAAATTTTTATATGATTAGATAAATACCTACACAAATCGTATAGATGCGATTTAAAGCGCATCCCAGCACGCTAAGAGTTTGATTGCATTCAAGTCATCAGCTGACTATAGGTTCTTTAATAAAACAAACAATGTAAGTAACTATGCGCAAACTACGAAAAGGCGCTTTGTAGCAGCTGTACTTATTGGTATTGTATTTTATTAAATATAGGTATGTTCTGACTGCGCATGCGTGACGCGTTACATAACTACAGGTTAAATAACTAGTAAGTACCTATTTCATTTAAAAAACAGTTTAATTATTGAAAACCAAATGTAGGCAATAAACTGTCTTTTAAAATGTACAAAAACGGTATGATATAGACATTTAAAAATAGATAAGTACAAATTATCATCTGTGAATACGAATAGGCCTATGGACATGGCCGTCAACGAGGGAAAATTAAAAAAAAAAATTGGCCCGTTGCCACGGTAACCACCCAGTGGTCACCTAGGCAACGGTTCGGCGAGGTGGAAGTGAGCTCAGTGTTTCCACTTTTAGGGATTTCTCACTTTTTTAGGGAAAAATGTTAAGCACGGTTTAGGGATATTTTATTTTGACAGGGATTTAAGGAATTTCGGGTAAAAATTGAACTTGAAAGGTGATTCCCTCAAACTCTTAATGAATGTAATGTGTGGTCTAATTTTAGTTTACCACGTTGATTGTACTATTACCGTGGCTAAAGGCGAAATCGGAACTAAGTCGCATTATAAGTACCTAGAGTTAGTTTGTTTCGTCTCACTCGATTCTTAATGAATGTTTTGTAATCTCGTCAGTTAATGAAAGTTTTGTAGGTATATGTTACATTGCAAAAATGATAATAGAACATGGTTATGGTATTAAATATTTAGAATGATTTGTTATTATTTATTTTCATCATGGTCCCTTAATCAAGGATTTTTTTAGGGTGTTTTAGGGATAATTCATTAAAAACTGGGGAAAAACCAAAAACGTAAGCGGACACACTGAGTGAGCGTCTGTGCGCGCGCTACAAGTGTCAGTTTTTTGATGGTTATGATTAATGAATATTATTTTATTATTGGCAACGTGTACTTAATGTACTTACCTATCTATCTACAATAAAACATTGTAGGTACTCATTGGACGTTGGTATTTAGTGCGCATACGTGACGCGTTACAAGTTAAATAAGTAGGTAGGTACTTATTAAGTCAAAAATAACCCAATGTGATAGTGACTGCCTAACGCGCAAGCGCGATTCTTACCTACAGCTTTAGCGTGTTGAAGTGAGCCGGTACGCGCGCTGCCGAATATTATTTAATTATAGGCAAATCGGTAGGTAGCTACATACAATCTGCACGTCTTTTTATTTAAATGACAACATCGTTTAGGTTGGTTTCTGACTTCCCACATAGGTAGTTTGTGTAGGGTTTCATTACACACTATTAGCACTCGTTTCCGTTTGTATAATCAGTTAAGAATGGGTTCATAATAACAAACCATTTTCTTTAGTAAGTGGCAGCTGCAGCAATGTGTAGATATGTATGTTTTATTTTATTTATTGTAGGTAGGTACCTACGTGCGTAACGCGCTCGCGCCACTGGCTATTTATATTAAGGACTAATCTAGCGAGAAAATTGATTAATACAAAATTGAGTTTCTGACTGATTATCGGTTTTGCTATTTTATTTAAAACCCCCCTAAATAGTAATGTTTAGACACTTAAATTCTAGCTTTAGAATACTTAATATAAATTGATCAATAGAATTAGCATAAAAATTTAATTAAAATCTCGATTATGATTGCAAATGTATACTTGGTCAATCCCTAGCATCAGTGAGATGACACTGACAGCTCACTCCACGCAAGTTTTCACGGTGATATTTTTACAGTGAGTTACAGAATCGACATACAGTAGTTTACATGTAGCGACTGCCTATCTGACCTCTACAACCCAGTAACTGGGTATTAATACGATACCCCTTGGTAAGACTGGTTCTCAGACTTTCGGGCTTCTGACGACCCGTAACGACTGTCAAAGATCCACGAATGAAAGCCGGGACCAACGCTTAAGCTGCTTTCCGAGGCACAGAGGAGTGTAGATATGTAAAGATGGTCAGGTATCCACAGACCAACCCTGGCAAACGAAGCTTAACCTGATGGGTCGACCCGTGCGGCTGTTATTACTTAGCCACAAACTCATTTCAGCAATAGATTTTTCATATCTAAAGAAAAATCTTGAGTGTTATTCCCAAATTAAATTATTTTAATTCATATTATGTACTAGCTGTTCATAAAGATCGGTTTAGGGGCATGAAAAGGTATCAGACAGAGTTAGTTCCGTACTAAATAATCTTAGTTTTGTATGTTCTAAAATTGTCCATCCATATAATCGCTATCACAAAAAGTGTACCGAAACGAAAAACCAAATTGAACATTTTCAAACAAACAACATTTCAATGAAGCGAATAAACGAGACGCGTATGTATTGATCCTAGTTCAGAATGCTTTGATAGTGGCTGAAATGATAACTGTTTTATTGGAACCGTAGAACTGGTATTGTTTACATTCAATTTATAGGCGAATTGGATAAAAAGTAGTTTTGAAGTGGATCTGAAGTAGATGTGTCATATTTACTTAGATGGTCCAGATGGATGGTCTCTTGCATACACTCGTATCGTAGTTAGTGAACGTACAAATTAAAAATTAGGCTTTGCCACTGTAAGTCATACATTATGAAACTATCGGCCGATTACATAAACGCAACGCAACTTAAGTCGCCATTAAAATCATCATGCTCTCATGCCAATATACACCTCAAAGTTACTGGGGACACCCAGTAACTTTGAGGTATATATTGGCGATGAAAATATCTACTTTAAAGGACATTTAACTGAAGACTAGTTTTTAAACGACCCAACACTAAAGCTACGGTTTCCTAAAAGATGATCCTTATGAAAATCGGTGACAAAAACGCTTTGTTATTGTGTGAACGTTTACCAGTTTCTTAGGTAATTTAGTTTCCTGAAATAAAAATTTTCAAGGTCTAGACCTTGAAAGTTGTTGGTTACTGGTAATCAGAAGTGTAAGTACAAATCTTTCACCATAAACCATTTATGACAACACAACACCAAAAATAACGCAACATTTCACCTTTCAACCGTACACTAGTTTCGTAAATACGCTTTCCGAAACGTATAAATATTTACCAGTGCATTCGGAAGTCTCGTTAATGCATGTCGCCGTAAATGTTTTATAGGCTTTTGTTCATCGCAGAGTCAATCGTGTTCATCATGAATATAAATATGTTCCGTTAAAGAACTGTTTTATTATGTATGCACTGTATTTTTGGGGTTTTATTGATAGGGGCTTATTTTTTATACTGTTTGGCTATTGTTTTTATGTTACTGACTCTAGTTTTAAAATGTAAGAAATTTATAGTGCTCGAGAATTCCGAAGGAAATGTAATGTGTAAGGTTGAATCTATAAAGTTAATGTATTATTTTTTTTTATTTTTTTTTTGAGAGTGGGAAATTATCAACTAACTTCTCCCGCTCTGGGCGGAGCGAGAGGGCGTGTCAGACTTTTACTGACTAAAACACACCCGTGTTCCTTCCGTTGCCTGTGTGCCGGGGTCGCGATATCCCTTTCGGACAAACCCGCAACCCCGGCAGGCAATATTGTGTTAACGTTGTTATTAGAATAAACCTAAACTAATTTGTATGAAAGGTTTACCTCATGTCTCGATAGATGGCGTTGGTCGGTTTAAATTCGCGCTAGGGTTTCGTTACCACGCGAGTTATAACAGACCTCGAAAATATTAAATAAATGTCTCCGTTCTGATTCTGAGTACGTGGTGGTTTTTATTACTATAAATTACTCCCAACTCGAAGGGTGTAAGAGATCTTCTATGATCAATATGCCTATAATACTGTGATAGCACACTAAGACTTATTAGAAAACCGATTTCTGATTTTGTTCTAAGCCAAAGATCCAGTTCCCAATTTCATCTTGAACCCTATTTCTCATCGAGTTCCGACACAAAACTATAATAAATAAAAGCTGAAAGAGAAAAGGCGAAGGTACGAGTATCGTAAAGCGAAACTATCTCGAATGGGAGGCGATCGGATCATATCAGAGATTTATTGTTTTACATCAAAAATAAAAAGTTACTGCGCTAAGTCGCCTTAGGCGTCGCTAAAAACGAGACTCAGAAGGACCACTCCCGACAAGATGATATGATTATGCCTTCTTTTTTATTTTTTTTTATTTATATTTAAATCGAACACACGTGATTCATATTGTTGTTAGTAATACTTATAAAACTATGTTAGTAACATTTCTAATTAAAATAAATAAAACAAACTAAAACAAAACAGAAACAAAAATAAAACTAGTTTAAAAACCTATAATTATATCCGCTTCCCGCTGCACCAGACCCGCAACTGAGCATACGGGTCCAGTGCCCCAGGAACGGGCAGTCAGGCTTATTCACTATCACCTTTAGAATGCTGTTGGTTCTTTTGTATTGGACACTTTTTTAAGTGTTTATTATGGTTTCAGGACCCACAAATTTGGATGTCTTTTTTTATGAATTAGCGAAAAATAGATCAGAATTGGAAAAAGTGGACGAATGCCCAGCAGTGAGGACAGTGCGGCCAGGATTATAATTTGTAATGCGATGGCCAAAATGAAAGAGTTTAATAACCAGATCCATCAATTTTGCTTGTCATGCTTAATAAACGTCTTATTTGGGTAGAAGTTATTTTAAGAAGAAATCATTTTCAGAATGCAACTTTATACAATAAAAAAACAGAATGACACCAGTCTAGAATCTTGTGCAAAACAAAAGTAACTTCATTCCTCCAAAGCCCTAAATTATGAAGATACTGAAGAATTACTTAGCTCAATGGTGTAATGTAGCAGCGCTTGATGTAGTTATTTTTTTCTTGCAGTCTTATTACTTATTTATTTTTAAATAGTTGCCTGCAATCCAAATAATACACACACTGCTAGCTCTATACACACAGGACCAAACATACATCACACACATAAACACACCCCCTATCTCTTACACACATACACACACTTCCATACACAAATACTAACATATTAAATCTCTGACTCTTTAACTAATTTTAGTGAGTCAATTACTGCATCAATTTTACCTGAGTTCAAAATCTGGTTTTCCTACCATGATTGTATATAATAATATACAATCATGGTAGGAAAACCAGATTTTTATCGTTCCTCATGATCGGTGTACAAGTACATAATAGAATAAATATAAATGGCGGACATCGTGTCCTGAAACACAAACCTCGAGCCTAGTGCAGGCACAATATTAAATAACAAATATGTATTTATGTCTGTGATTGCTCTGTTTTTTGTTATATTGTGGCGAGAGAATAAACGATTTTTATTATTTTATTATATATAATGCTTGTCACAAAAAAAAAAGTGGTTATTCCCTAGAAGTACGTATTATCGTGGCTCATGTCAAGTGGACTTACTCTCTCCATCCCCTATTGTTCAAGAAGGCTGTACAAATGATGGTATTCGTCAAAGTTACGACCACTCCCAAGGTTAAGGATACGATACTAAGTATAATGAAGGGATGGACGTGCGTTAGAATCAGTTGGACGACTCAATCGCTCTTGAGAGAACGTGCTGTGATTTGTTATCATATCTGAAGTTTGGCACTTCTGTTCTGATTGGTTTTTTCTTGGTTCAATGGTGTGATGATGTTTTTGTTGTGGCCTGGATATTTTAACCATTAGGGTGAAAATATGGTGACTATGAGATTTTTGTTGATTTTAATACTAGTCTACAGCTATTATGTTGTAGGTATCTTGCACTTTACGGTCTTAAAGTTCATTTACGCGAGGATAGTTTCTCGTCCGATGAAAGGAGGAATAAGTATTCCTCAAAATGTTTTTACCTCTTTACCTTACCTTAGACTCTAGGAGTCAGACGGCGCGTTGTATTCCACGCGCGCCTCAAAGAGATGTCAGCACCAACTGACGGGGTCCGGAAGGGCCAATGCCTGCCGGGGTTGCGAGTTTGTCCGAAAGGGATATCGCGACCCCGGCACACAGGCAACGGAAGGAACACGGGTGGGTTTTAGTCAGTAAAAGTCTGACACGCCCTCCCGCTCCGCCCAGAGCGGGAGAAGTTATTTGATAATTTTCCAACTTGAAAAAAAAAAAAAAACAGACTAGCAGTAAGCAAGCATGGTTTACTATCAAAACTTATTCTTTTTTAAATGAAAAGAAGGCTGTGCGCTAGATAATTGATTTTTAAGTCAGTACGGCGATCTGGCCAGTGTCATTTATTGGATATTTATTTGAAAACCCAGACCATCATGTCCATTACAAACATTCATACAACCAGACTTTAACGAGCCGTCCTAATACCCTCATAGTCTCCACTACTCCCCTTAACCTTCAAATACTACATTTGAACTCCCATTATAAACTTCAAGTTAGCTCATTACCATTTTAATAAACGACCAAAATTGCCAAGTGGTCTGACCTTTATTCATAATTATTTTCTTATTAGTCGAGTCGGGAACGCCACCTGCGTACCACGGTTAGATTGACATCCGTTTTAGGATTCTGTAATGTTTAGTGGAAGCTAGCTATTAAATTGCTGGCCTTAGTTTCTTTTTTTTTTGACTTTTTAAAAAATTTGACGTTTTTGTATCATTTTACAATTTGACATTTTATTTTTTATACGATTCTGACATTTTTTATAATTTCTTGACAATTTTAATTATTATTTTTATTTTTTATTGAGTTGTTGAATATTAAAATTTAATTAATCACTATTTAATTTTAGGTTTTTATCGGTTTACAATTTAAAATAATTTATAATTTAAATGTGTGTAAATCTATGAACAACGGTTATGTTTGAAAAAAAAAAAAAGACTAGCTCGACGTCTATGACTTGAGAAACAATCAACAAATATTGAGAAGCAGTCTCTATTGTATGTGATACAGCCACGGGATGACTCAACATCAGCATCAAGACAGATAATGTACAGTTCCATATCAAAGTATAAAGAAACATGACAGCTGTAACAAAAAGCCTAGTCGTGTTACATTTCATGTTGCAATGCATAATTAAGGATGGCTAATTTGATTTACATTTCATGTTACAATGCATAATTAAGGATAGCTAATTTGTGTTACATTTCATGTTGCAATGCATAAGTAAGGATGGCTAATTTGATTTACATTTCATGTTGCAATGCATAATTAAGGATGGCTAATTTGTGTTACATTTCATGTTGCAATGCATAATTAAGGATGGCTAATTTGTGTTACATTTCATGTTGCAATGCATAATTAAGGATGGCTAATTTGTGTTACATTTCATGTTGCAATGCATAAGTAAGGATGGTTAATTTGTGTTACATTTCATGTTGCAATGCATAAGTAAGGATGACTAATTTGTGTTACATTTCATGTAACGTTTCACCAATCTGTACGGCCACTGGAGGAAGAATAGATGCAAATTGTTATATGGAACTCCACCTTTGAGTAAGTCAGACGAGGTTTTAAGTTTGTATGCGAACAAAGTCGAGGGCAATACGAAGTAAGCTATATTATTTCCAAAGACTTAGAAAACTAGAAACACCAACGGAACTTGGCTTTCATATTTCCTAATCACACCCACTCGCTTTTATTTTTATATTGTTAGCAACGCGTACGAAAAAACAGCGGCAATTTTGGACCGCGCACTACGTTCGTAATGAAATAATAAAAGTTTGTACGAAAAATCATATTAAGTTCTGGCAATATAGTTATATCTTGGTATCTAGATTAGACATTTGATAGTAGTTTTGTAATAGGAGTATTACGGTATAATTACCAATTATAATTTGGCCTTTCGTGGAGGCAGTACTTTAAAGGCAAAATGTAAAAACTACGTTAAAATTTACTTTTTAATGAAGTTCCCTAGTTTGCCGCCCACCAAGATGCTCTGACTTTGAAGTTATCATAAGATTGTTTAAAGATAAATTAATGTTAATAGAGCAACTGGAGATATGAATCTACATGGCCATACCTATCCCATTTATCTAATAACTATTTGAATTGAACTTTATTTTTGGATTGTAGTTTGTAGTTATAGAGCGATGTATATAAACGACTGTACTCCGAATGATTCTTTTAAAAAACTGGCCAAGTGCGTGTCGGACCACGCACAATGAAGGGTTCCGTAGTTGGGATGAATTTATCCCAAGAACAAACTTAACATTGTAGTTGAATAACATTTTCTCCCATACGGAATGTATCCATATCATATCAAGTTTATCAAACTGCAAATTTAAGTTGGTCGGTTATTACTCGTTAACCTGTAAAGCCTACTTAGCTGTGATAGTTTTCCTTTTAATTTCGTTATACTACTGCTGTAATGTTTTTCACAAATCAAGTACAACCATTTACCTGAGGGGGGGGGGGACACTTGACTCTAACAAAAATTTGCGCTTTAAAGATTAATATTTCGCAAACGGATCCCTGAATTGGAAAATTATTTGCACACACCAGTCTTATTTTTGAACGACCTTTCCAACGATACCCCACACAATGGGAAAGACGAGAAAAAAAAAAAACACCCACCCACTTTACACGTAGGGGGAGGTACTCTAAAAAATATATTTTTCTTGATTTTATTTTACCACTTTGTCGGCGTGATTAATATGTATACCCGTACTAAATTACAGCTTTCTAGTATTAACCGTCTCTGAGCTAAGCCGCGGACAGACAGACGGACATGGCGAAACTATAAGGGTTCCTTGTTTACTACGGAACCCTAAAAACGGAACTATGACTACAGAAACGGAACAAATCGCACTTTTTATTTTCTATAGAGGTAGGTGAAATATTTATGAGGAATGATTATTATTTACTGCTAAAATATGCAAATTTACCTTTATATCAGGAAAATGAATTAATTTATAACCGTTTAATAATTTCAATTATAAGGGGAATCTACCCTCGCCGACAAATCAGGGTGCAAAATCTGGTCTAAAATAAATTTACTCTAAAACGAATTAAGTCAAAGCTAATATGATTTAAGGGGTCATCAAAACACGCTGGGGGCTAAACCGACCCATCTATTAGCGATTTATAATATTCAGCCTAGACCAACGATGCGTATAGTAAATAAATAAGAGATTTCATTGTGGCCCGTAAATATTATGAATTTATCGGCCATTGTAGCCCTGCAGTAAAATTCACAAATTAGTCTCAAGGGTTGAAAAGAGTAATGCGGGATGACCCTTGATAATTGTGTGTTTAGCGCTTATAGGGGTATGTGCTGTATTGATGAATTTAAGAATACAAAAGCACTGTATTGATACTCTGAAGTTAAATTGCTGTAGTTCACATTTTATAGGAATTTGATAAACTAAAGGTCAACTTGACTGTAAAGCTTTGGTTTTCTATAATATGACGGCCATCATGAAATACTGTCATTTTCAACATTATTTGACATTAAGGTGTCAAAAACATTTCGAATTTGAACAGCTTGGGAAACCAAATAGTGATTAACGCCGCCTAAGGATATCTGAAGGTCTGTAGGTTGGTCCTCTGTGGTACCAGAGTGAGTGTGGTACTGGTGAATTGTCGTTGTATAAGCTTATGTTGTCCCACTGCAGCCCAAAGGCCTCCCTGCCCCTTTTACACTTTATTCATACTGGAATATAGCAACGCTGCTTGGTGGCAGACATTATACCTATATAATATTAATAGTTTAGAAAACACTAAAAAACACGCTTTTACGTGCACCTATAGGCGTATTCAGACCTTGAAACCTAATCGTGGTCCAAGTTCATTACAAGACCTTTCTAACAAGTACAAACACGGCTATGATACGATCATCCATCATGAAGTTCCAGTTCATATCTTCCGGCTCCATCATCAGATCAGCTCGACAGTACCATGTTATTGTATTGTCATCAAAATCACATACAACTGCCAATTTTCATAACGCTACGATCTTTAGAAGATGGTTAAATTAGTTTTCTTAGATTTGATTACATAGTTACATACATACAGGTCGACCTAATAAAAGCATGTTAAAAACAGGTTTGGTTAATACAGATAAAAGAATATTCCTCTTCACAATAGGGTAGTGATAAAGAGCACACGCAGGTGGCCTCGTAAATCTTCCTACCCACATCTACGTATAATTTGTGGGGTCTAACTGACCTCTGACCTTGACTCACCTGGACATGTAAGGTTAATTAAGAAATATGCAGTAGGTACTCGTAGAGACAAGATTTTTTTGCGAGGACACTAAGGTAATTGCTATGTACTTTTAGTAAGTTTAATTATTTACTCAAAGTACACGTTTATAAAAATACAGTTTTACAAAATAATTACTATTTCGACAAACGTGTGGGTGAGCACTGCTCTCCTAGCTAGGTTATGAAAACCTGAATCATTTTTGGTAATTAATTCCGTTTTTTTTTGTACAGCTCTTTTGGGATACTTTTTTTATTGCATAATATATGTTTTTCATCCCCATAAAAACATGCATTGAACGAATCAGTAATGGCAAATGAGTTTAGAATAATTTTTGATACCTTATTGAATCGATTTTCTTTTAAATAAAAGTTTGGGTACCTTCCACATAATACTTAAACACACATGATACTTAATTATCTTTCTTTTAAAATAATAATATTTAAAACATATATATTTATATTGCCTTGGTTGGTCCAATATTACATAATTGAACCCAATTAAAAATTATACCTAATTGGCTTTCTCTAATTTAATTTTCTTTGAATAATCGCCCATTCTTTTACATGAGAGGGGCTGACTATTTGTTTTTAATTTTGATAATAAGCTCATTAATATAAATAATAATATAGATACAAAAATATTAATTTGAATTCATGTGATGGGCCACCTAATGAATACTAATGATATTATCATTTTGCAAAAGATTTTATTTCATTACTTTGAACTATTTCGTACTTTTAAATATCAATAAGCTTTTAAAAATTAGTGTAAGTAGGTACTAGTTCTGTTATCATTTGTTTACATTAACACTTTGAGGGACACTAAACGCCCATAGGCGTTTGAGATGGGGCAGTAAGAGCAGCTACTTAACCGTTGTAGCTCCATAAAAACGGTCTTAAGAGACTGTCCTTAACTTTTTGAGACATTTATATCTGCATTCACAGATTTAGGAAAAAAAATACAGTCAGCAAGAAAATGGGCAGTTTTTACAAAAACTTTTTTTGCCACGCCAATCGATCCTGTTTGATATAATATGGATCAAAAAACTTAGGCTAACTGATCTTTGAGTATTAGAAAATTTAGAAATCGCAAAAACTTTACCCTAAATTTCATAGGAAATGAGACTCCAACCTACTTCTTACGGTGGATAGAGTGGTAGAAAATAAATAAAAAACCACACCATTTTTTACTTTCAATTCTGAACAGTTCCCTAAACAATAAAAACCGTGAACATATTAAAATATCAGTCTTAACCCCATCATATAAACCACTAACCAGCAGACAACTTTCGTCCATTCCCCACTAACGTAGTTAAAACAGCTAAACACGTCCAATATTCATTTAGAAAATAATTTACTAGATTGAATTAAACTCCTAATAGAATTACACCTAGTTTCGGCGCCTGCGATGCTTCGTTGTGCTTAATTTACTGCCATCGAAAACGAAAATAAATTGGTATGCTCCGTAAATCAGTGTTCGGTTTCCTTGAGGCATAGAACGTGATAGGATTCCGGAAGATAGGCTAATTTGAAGTAGATAAATCTTATGAAGATTTTTGAAGAGGGACGACGATTTTTTTGATGTTGTTGCTTGTTAAAGAATTTATAAATGTAGGACGTTAGTGAAAACCCCGTCTCTAAATAATATGCCAATCGTGATGTCCTTTAAAAAGACAAGCTTTTTGACCTACCTACTTACATTAGGCGCGCGTGTACCTCCTATTAATGATGATAGCTTTTGATGATGTTGAAGTCCTATCGTGTGGGAAGAAATGGTAAATACTTTATTTGTGACGCTGTCAAAGTCAACGTCAAATAATTATTTAAATTTTTTTTATTGATTCTAGTCGCCCCTTCCAAAAGTTAGTTTTCGTATGGAGAAGAATGGACAAGATTCGGGGAATGCAAGTGTCACTTAATGTCAAATTAGTTAAATATAAGTAAGCTTGTTTCCATTCCAACCTGCATTAAAAATGGCGCTATATGCATGTTCCAGCAATTTTCTGCTCATCGGGTCCATATTGAGCGCTTGCTTATAATGTACTTTGAAGAACTGAACATCAAACCGGTCCACTCCATTGATCATACCGAAGTGCTTGGGAATCTCTGGGTGGTCGATGTCCCAGCGAATGTTTTCATTGGTAACCATGTCAACCTGAGGAGTAATTTAAAAATAAAATCTTGTCCTAATACCGATAATTTGGCGATTTTTTCTTAAAGGCGCCTGCGGATTGATCATCAATACTAGTAATCACCACGATTCGCAAACGAAGTGGTGATCGCATTAGTACAATTGTTTTTAGTTTCTGGTGGCTGGAGAACATCCACAAATCGAATGTTTGAAATACTTACCTAAAAAAACTTCTCAGCATAATTAATCGTATGAGTGAATTATTTAATTAACCTTTCTGTAATTATTTTTTAACAGGCTCATGAACTTTAACTACGTCTTATCACTTGTAAAGCTAATTTGGAAGTTGGCACACGATTTTATTATTTCATGGCAGAAATAGAAAAATTAATTAGCAATCTAATAAAAATGTATACACTAAGAATTCTCTGGTTCACATAACTTGCACAATAAAAAACGTTTATTCATATATTTTTAAATTTTGATTAAAGTTAAGTGACGCTGAAACGTCAAAAACGGCTATGTAATACATGGCAGCATGGAATTCGTATTTACTATACATTGAATTATTATAAACTATCCTATACTATTAAATGAGCATTCTCTATTTTCACCCGGGCAGAGCTCGATTGCCCAGGTACTGAAGGATTATATACATTGCGTTGATGGTTTTTTACTTTATGGCTAGACTTTGACTTTTATACTTTAAGTCGTTCCATCGTGCGGAGGAAAGCATGGCTGAGGCATCAGATTACTTATGACATTTTTTACATACAACTATACAAATAAATATAATTGAAGTGTCTGTTTGTATGAATGTTAAAATAACAGCTTTTTACTAAATGTGTATGAAAGTATATACGGTACTTATTTATGTGTTATGAAAATAACCATTGTTTGAGTGTCTGTCTATTTGTTCCGACTAATCTCCGAAACGGCTGGACCGATTTTGACGGGTCTTTCACTGCAAGATAGCTGATGTTATAAGCAGTAACTGTGGCGTTTTAATTTAGAAAAAGACTCTCTCGATTGTCACCTGTCTGTGCGACCGCATTCTTCTAAACTCTGCAACGGATTTAAAAGCGGTTTTATCATCATTTAGAGTCTTAAAAAGCCGTGAGACCCCTGCACGGTTTTTTTTTTTAGGTCACTTGTCACTTATAAATTATTAGCTGTCATCGGAAAAGATCTTACCAACAATCGATTGAATAAGCCAAGAGCAATCCAAAATAAGTCGCTAAAATCCATCGTAGCGTATAAATCCTTGACTAATTAGTTACAACTGACTAACATTGAATTCCAAAACTCCCGGGAGTCACTGCATATATATATAATTATATACATAGTACAATTAAATTAAATAAAAACTTTGTTTCAAACTAAAGCCCATAATTTTGTTAGTATTTTGGTGTTAGTTTAGAGGTAAGAACAGGGTGTACACTAGTCCTCTATTTTAAAGAAAGGATCCTCCGACCAGACGGGTGTCATGTCTGTCAGGCAACTGCCCAACAATTGATGTCGGATAGTCTTATATATAATGTCGTTCGCGCGGTAAACTCTAATTGCGCGATGCAGGATTTGTGCGACGTTAGGATTTTTTGTGACGTCAGGTCTTTGATGCGTTGTTTGCATGTGGCGATGTAGATGCTACCACATTAGTAACAATGGTTCTTTTTAAATAATTATTCGTTTTGTCATATTTTTTTTGTTGCCTAAACACATTTAGTGATTTGTGTGCTATAAAGAGCGTGCATTCTGAGAGTGGACAATTTCGCTGTTTTGATTAATTTGGCAAAACTATTCATTATGTTAAGGGAGTGATTAAAATATACAGTTATGTAGAAGTAAACAAGTTGTCTGGGGTCTAGTTCTTTCAGTATTGGAATAGTGGCTTATAATAATGGTAGGAGACAAAATTTTGCATTGTTCAGCAGTGTAGGTACCTAGGATAATCAGCCTATAATGTTCCCACTACTGTGACACAGGCCTCCTCTTTTTGTGAGAGGAAGTGGGCCGGAATCCACCACGCGGGTCCAGTGCGGGTTGGTGGATGTCACGTCTGCGAATTTTTTGTTCTAAGACATGCTGGTTTCCTTACGATGTTTTCCTTCACGGTTTTGAGAGCAGTGGTTATGAAATAATTTAAGTACACAAAGTGCCTGCTTGGGTTTGAACTCGTACCAACTACTCGTTAGTCGGGGCCGTTACCAGTGTGCGACCATTGCTCCCAGTATTAAAATAGTGACTTATCTACAGTTTGGGACTGTGTCAACGGAGATATATTATTGCATTGTTCAGGACTAGATACCCATAGAAGTCATAATAACACAACTTAAGATAACTAGGACGTCCACGACGCGACAGCGCGAGGCGATTCTGGTAGAACAATATCGATAAAGTTTTCAAAGAAATTGTTGTAGAGTTGCGATGCGCCGCCGCATCGCGCCTGTCTGCGGGGATGCTTAAAGTGAATCATAATAGCAATATTTTTGTAATTTCTTTGGTAAATTGCAGTCAAAATTTTCTGGCATTCAAATATATTTTATTGGCCGGTAAAATTGTTTTCCTAATCTCGCTACTGATTGCCTTCCTCTTTACCAAACCGTAAATCGGGTATTAGTAATTAGTAACAAAATGAATCTGCGAAAGGCGTTTTTTTAATACATAACCGACATTAAAATGGTTGCACAGTATACCTATATGGATTCATAATCTCATTATAAATCCAAAAGTTTGATCCAATCTCAATCAATGGCTGGTTGACGGCCAGATTTTTTGAAGGGCTATGGGAGTTAATAAAAATAAAAGTTTTAATAAAAGTTATATAATTTATTATTAAACTAAAATCATAATCAATGGCCGTATTTAAACTAACTTAGAAACTGGTTCAGATAATAACTAATTCCAAGGAAAATGAGGATGGAGTGACAATATCATCCTTGTTTTTAATGATAGCATACTGCAATACAAAAGAATATACCCTCTCAATGTTCTTAAGAGCCGACATGACAAAGATACTACAAAGGGACATACATAATATAGGTAATACACAACGGATACTTTTTATAGCAATAGAAATAAATTACAACATCTTATAAGATTCAACTAAGTATGTATCGCAAACGACTTCCTTTTCGAATTTGGATAGCAGCTCTGGACCTAGGAACTTATTCACAATGTTGGATACTCTACAATCATAAGGTGCTGATGCGTGGTCAGATTCTATGTGGAACACTTTCACCGGCTTCTTGGTGTACTTGGATAGGTTGTAGTCCTCAGGCAGAGCCTTAGCTCTTGGATGAGGGATGCCTTTCATAAGAACCAGTTCGGATTCCAGCTTGAAGTCAGGCTCATACTGTCTCGCCAATATGATCCTTCGGTACGCAGCTTGAAGGATAGATCTCTTGTATTGGTTCGAATAAATAGCCAACTCTCTTAGTCTATTCACACACGCTTCAATCTTCTCAGACCAGGTCTCTGATTTCTCCAAATCCCTCTTCAGCTCTTCACTATCCCTTCCAGTCATGAGACGGTACATGTGTTCAACAATGGAATTCTGTAACTCCATATCAGTTAATTCGCCGACATAAGCGTCTAGTTGTACTCTTAATGCATCTGGGCTACTGTCCAAGCAGTACACGGTTCCCACGCGACCTAAAAAATGAGTTCAAATTATTATCTTCAAGAGTTTTCTGCTAGTGGAAACTCAACTCTCAGATATTGAAGTAAGAGTACAGAGTTGATCAGTTGCTGAATAAATGAAACCGGTGTATTAATAGATAAGCAAGAGGATTCTTCGAAATTAAAATGTGCTCCTTAAAAGACAAACTTCGAAGTAATGTGACGCAAGGGATTCGATCTATAAAAGTCTTCCATTTTGTTAAATAATGTCTTAATAATTTTAATATTATTTTCTGGGGTAACGACAAAAATAAATTGAAATTGGTTGAATGAAGTTTTAATTTTGCCGCAGACGCACCAATGCGGAATGGAACAGTTTAATAGGTTCTTTATTTTCCTTTAGTAAGAAACCTGGTCGTTAAGTTGAAAATTAAGTAAAATTAATACATACCCTCTTTTTCAAACATTGCAGCCAACTCTAATGCAACGAGCACGCCAAATGAGTATCCCAGTAGGTAGAAATTAGATTTCAGCTCAAACCTCTTTTTCATGAACTGGAAATTACAAAAGATATGGTTAATATCTGCATGAAAAAAACTCAAAATATAGAAAAACGAGGACGAGATTATTATTACTATTACTGGGTTTTCTGAATTTCTCAATAGCAGCCCGGAGTTTGGATTTGTGTCCGATTAATGGCAATAGGCTCGCCCCCTATTACATGGGACTTAAACATAACTGGCGAAATGTAGGCGCACCTCTGCCCAACCCCTCGGGGAAATACAGGCGTGATGTTATGAGATATAGAAATGTATCATTTCATTGTTCATTCTAACTAATAGTCTAATTTTCTGTAGTGGGCGTTCACATCGCATAATCATAATAATATAATTTAAATAATATAATTTAAATAACACAGGTAAATAACCTTTCAAAGCAGAAACATCGTGTGTAACAGGAATTGTTAAATTAATTGCAAATAAACTCAAAATAGAACCGTTCGTTCCATTACAAAATCAAAAATAATCCGTTGCTTCAACGAGTCAAATACATAGCTGATACACAACAAACATAGACAACTTGAAAAAAAAAAATCTAACTCACCTTCATAATATTGCTAGCCATTTCCTGTATACTGTCTTCAGTCATGTCTGGACCTAGTTGGAAGGTCATGGCTTGAACCTTGAGCCTTTCGGAGACACGTGTGAAGATTTGGTGGTGGCCTTCAAATCCCGGTATCAGCATTAGGTATGTTTCTTTAGGGTCCAACTCTTGCTCTTCCTAAAAATAAAATGTTAAATAATTACGTCATCATCGTCATTGAGCTGAAAGACGCCCGCTGCTAGACTTAGGGCTCCTCGGAGCATCGCCACATCGACCTGTCCTACGCTTCTTGTGTCCAGTTTGTGAGGGGTCTAACCACGCTGTCTTCCGGCGAGCTAGTCTCTCAAAAGCTTTCACCCCGATGGGCTATTCTTTCGTTAAAAACATTCTTGTATCAAACGCTGTTTTCTTATCAAACCATTTCGACAATCAAATCAAGATTTCGATAAGTAAATTTAAAAAAATACAGTTATAGTATCAAATAAGAGTAAAATAGTATATTATGCAATTAGTGAATAAAAGACGGATTTAAAGCGAGGGCCATTGATGAATCACGAGCAAGTGAATGATTCTAACGACTGAATCACGACCGTAGGAAGTGATTCATGACGATTGAATCACGAGCGTAGCGAGTGATTTAAGTGTTAAAATTTTGAGCGAAGCGAGTAATTCATGGCCCTCGATATAAATCCATTTAATTCAAGAGTTGCATACTATACTTTATACCATGAGTTCGTAGTCGGTTGAATTAATTAAAATGCACTTTAAAATTGGAACAATTACTAAAATTAAAAGTAATTTTCTTATTATTCTTATTAGGATGGTCAACTTGTGAAGCGATATTCATTTCCTGTGTATCGAGTATCTTTTCGCAAGGAGGTTGTATAGCATTGAGATGGAGGTCGCATATATTGGTGTTTTCTAAATTCAAACACCAAAATAGTGATTAAAAGTGCTTTTTATTCACTGAAAACAGTGAATAAAATAAGCTTTTTAGAGGGGGAATGGTATAAAAATATATCTATGTTTTGCAAACCTCAGAGCGATTATTAAGTTTGGTGGGCATTTGTATCATAGGTTCGGTAGCCATGCACTCGTCTTCGTCAGTGTAAGTGTAGAACGCTCCTAGACCAGCATCAAACTTGGTGTTCGCTCTCTTTTTTATAGTGCCGAAGTTCTTTAAACTGAAAAAAAAATGGTTGTGTGTTGTGAAAAAGGGACTAATTATTAGGGTGATGCAGATACTAATAACAAATGAACACAAAGGAACAAAGGAAGAACAATGGACTCAATTGCATTCATTATTTATTCATCAGAACGAAAGCCAAAACTTTTGCATGTTGTTAAACGTTGATACTATAAGTAAGCGATTAGAATCATTACTGATAGAAAAGTAGGTTCTATTATTATTAATCTACAGATTGAACAATATGCGCCACGAAAGATGAGACTAGACCGCGCCTCCCGCGCTCTTTCCGACGCCCCGGTGACGCCCCCGGCTCAGAACTCATACCGTTAAGAGGCTTACAACAGCTAAAGTTCGGTCACTGTCGGACTGCATAGAAATGAAAGAGAAGCGTGATGACACGACGCAGGTCATTTATTGCAAAATATGAAGCAGTTAGCGATTTACAGAAAATCTATTGATTGGACTGGAAAATTAAAACACTATTATGCTAATATGTAGCATGTAGAATAATCTGACTAAAAATCAGAATGATTGCATGTAAATTAATATGATTTTTAATCGTTAAAATAAATTTTTAGAGGTATCAACATGATTTTTTTCTATCGTGTCAAATTAGTTGTATTATGTTTTCAACACACTATCATACTAGCCTATATCCTGAAGAATATCATATATTTTTCTGATTTTGTTTACTGCAGTGGATCATATTCTTTTAAGCATTATAAAACTTGCGTTTAGGCACGTTTAGGTCCTGTAGTCCCCTTAAAGAGACCTATCAATCGTCTACTGCGCAAGTCAAACCACGTGGTGTCAAGTCTCATCTTTAGTGGCACGTATTGTAATTCATATAATTAACTTACCTCGCAACATCTAGTTGTGCGACCCTCTCATTACAAAAGTCGATATCATACACCCTTTTGATGAGTAATTTAATTTCTTGTAAGCTCGTTTCATTCAGGCAAAGTTCGCTCAGGGTAGGGTTTTGTCCAATATTGTCAACATGTTGCACCCCTGGATACAAAGACCAGTTTTATTAGAAAAATATTTTCTTCTATTATACTTCAAATCGGTACATAATAGGTCAAACGTAATAAGATAGTTTATTGAGAAATGCTAAAAAAACAGAGTTTTTTTTCTTTTTCGTGTCGATGGTAAAACAATAAAAAAAATTAAATACGTCAAATTACGCCGTGTTAGCTAAGAGCTGACCAGTCCCTACTGACGGCGCCCGTTCACGAACCTGACCCATGGATCAGCACCATTTTGAGGAAACCTAATGATCTAACACACACGCCACCACCAGTGAAACATTTGAGTGAACACGACATACTCTCAGCCGCCAGGGCACATTCAAGTCAATGATTGCCGCATCAGTGGCATTCCTTAGGTTATCCGAGGTGCAGGTGAATGGGCAATTAGGACTCTCCAGCAAGCGGGCATGGTCTGATCAGAAGCACCGCACTCGCACTGGGTGTTGGATGATCCAACATAGGGTGTTAATTCATTTTACCTATCTACAAAATTTCGTATGGCTATGTATGTTATAAAAATCTACGGCTACAAAATTTTTCAATTTTCTAAGAATTAATACCGATGAGATGGGCAGTAAGGCCAATACTTAAAATGACGTAACGATAGTAACCAGAGTTGAAAAATATCATCGCTACCATACAATATTTCGTAAACCGACCGTCTTATTTTAACATGAAAAAATTACTTACCGATAATTTTAGCGACTTTTTCCAAGAAATCGTAATTGTTTCGTTTCTTCAAATCGAATGACACGACATTCGTGTAATTTAGTTTCAAACTTGTTTCCAAAGCGTTCATAACTGTTGACAGTTTCTGTGATCGTGTTTTAGTTTCATTGGCTAGATTGTTATCGAACTGAAAAAAAATAATTTCCATTACGTTCTGTCTCGTAAGGCAAAAGCAAACAAGAATATCAAATTGATATTTTCGATGTACCTATACCTAAATCACTGTTATAAGGATGGATCTGAAAGAGAGCGCTAGCTTGTAGAGCCATGGACTAATAGGTTTATAATCAATTTATATTATATTTGTAAGACGAAAAATTTCAGAGAAACGTGCTCTCTTCTAAGCGTTTATTTTAACACTGTCGTTTATCTTAAACAAAAACCTATTAATTACTATTTAAAATTAATTCCAAATTCGCTTGAATGATCGAATGCAACCAGAGTTATTTTTCTATCAGCCTGTACGACCACCCTGGCGCTCAAGGCGGAGTCCATACCAAACGGCTTCAGTTTTTCGGCGACCGCGACATATGTTTTTGAATCAAAACACGTGTCACTTTCAGGACCATATCATCCGGTAACAACGGACATAGCGCCTCGACTATTGTTTCTGCAACCATCACATCTTTCACAGTCGTCGTAATCTCGAAGTGTATGTTTGAACCGTTTTAGTACACTGCTACTTCGGTCGTATTTACGAACTCCCGCGCTTCGAAGTAACGTTCATCGTTACCGACGACAGCTAATACCGCCTGCTCGTTGACTTGTAGTGACTTTTGAATGAAGTCAATTTTGAGTACACACTACGAAAGACATGTAGTCAAATAATAAACCCGACATCGTTGACAAACATCATGTTGAGCTGGGTTTGAGTATTTAACAAAACAAACGCTAGCACGGAGACTGAATAACAAGATAATAATAGTTTAAAAAACACTAAAAAACACGCTTTTACGTGCACCTATAGGCGTATTCAGACCTAGAAACCTAATCGTGGTCAAAGTTCATTACAAGACCTTTCTAACAAGTCCAAACACGGCTATGATACGACATTTCATCATGGAATACTAGTGCCTATCTTCCAGCTTCATCATCAGACCTTGAAACCTTATTATGGTCAACGTGCATTACAAGACCTTTCTAACAAGTCCAAACACGGCTATGATACGATCATCCATCATGAAGTTCCAGTTCATATCTTCCGGCTCCATCATCAAATCAGCTCGACAGTATCATGTTATTGTATTGTCATCAAAATCTCATACAACTGCCAATTTTCATAACGCTACGATCTTTAGAAGATGGTTAAATTAGTTTTCTTAGATTTGATTACATAGTTACATACATACAGGTTGACCTAATAAAAGCGTGTTAAAAACGAGTACCGATTCACGGTCGTATCTGACAACGTGAGTAATGATCTTGATCTTGATGAGCTTTGCCTTGACGACTAATGCAATACTGACGGCCAAGCGGCCTATGAAAAGTACAATAATCATGATCGTTTGAAACGCACCACGGGCACGACCACAAAGTGTATCATGCGAAGCATCAACAACGACTTGTTCTGCATTAACAGTCCAAACGCTCTACATAACTCCATTAAAAGTGGTACTTTAATACTCAAAAACGACGATAGAGTCGCCACAGCGGTGGCCGTGAACAATAGTGATAGTGACTCGAACAAAATCCCCTCAACACCGACTCCCACAGCCGGCAGTTGCCAGTTGGGTAATTAGCATTATCTCTCTCGGAATGTGGCCATAAGTGTAGGATAGACTTACACATTTGCATCTTTAGAATGTAGTAACTCTATGAGATTGGTTGTGTACATTAATCAATCATAATAAGAACTAAAATTTAAAAAGTTTTATTGATTCATAAATAAACAAGTGTAAAAATAAAGGCACGATTATGCTTGTTACACTACTAAACACGCACACGTAAAGCTCTGAAAATCCACAAACAGGACGCCAATTTCCTTTCCCGATCCCGATCCTCACACCACGTCAAATGAAATGCAAATATTGAAATAACTTGAACAGGAATACCTCATTGATCGAATGGATGCGGAAGGCGAGGGCTGGCAAGCTCGCTTCATTGCGGGCTTCACATATTTTCTCAATCGCAGAAACTGCATACTCGTCGCTAGCACTTTTTGAAGAATAGTTCAAGACCACAAAATGCCTGTTGAAGAATATTTTTAATAAATTATTTTGTTTATATGCGACATTTTGTTTGAAAATTCTAGGGTATCCCATGTTATTGTCTTCAGAGCTGTATGTACTTGCCACATCACTTTGAACTCGATCACTGATATTTATATCTGTAAATACCTAGTATAAAATAAAATCGCTTTTCTGTGTGACCACTTAGTTCTCCTAAACTTCACAATAGATTTCAATGCAGTTTTCACCATAATTTAGGTTTTTGGAGAATTTATTCCAGAATGTTTCATACACATAAACCATGTGTATAAGATATTCATATTAAATTAAATATAATAAAGTAATCTCGATGGTCTGTCAAGTCGTAAAAACCGGGGCGTGGGAAGTAGGAGAGGGTCGCTAGTTTATTACAAAATAATTATAGTTTCTCCAAACTGTTTCCGAAGGTGACGATAACAAAACTTGGGTCAGGCTCAAAACACAGTTTATTGTTCCATTTCAATATCTTAACAAAAATCTAAAGTTTAAGAACCAGACAGGCGAACATTTTTATAAAAGTGAAAAACCATTTAACCCTAGCTCACTAACCTTAATTTCGACTAACGTTATCACCAAGCATTCGTAAATCTTACGACGGATTAAAACATCAATATTTATTTAATCAACTTCATTTATGACACAATACGAACTTAATTAGCAGTCCCAGTTTTCTTTTTATCCAATAACATAATCTTAGAAAAACCTACATTGAACAATGATTACTCATAGACTCAATATATGAGAAGTTCGACGGTCATACGACGTTTTTTAACAGCTGCAAGTGTTGCGAGTTCTGGGAGCGTTTTAACTACGACCTTCCTCATGTGGTCTACAATTTTCAGGATCTCCGCGATGATTTACTTCAAATTTCGTTGCGAAATTTGTTTGAAATATTACAACGATCATACGATATATCCCGATCTAAAAACCGTGCATCTGTAATGAGTTATTGTGGCTCACTAATGATGCGAATCAGAAAGGTATTAGAAACGGCAATGATGGCAGAAGTCGGAATCTAATCAAAGCACTAAATGCACAACGTACGCGTCGTCATTTTGACGAATGGTTAGTGATCCAGGGTTAAATAATGTTTATAACGTTTTACACCTACTGCCTGTCCATCAACATTAATAAATTCTGTTATTTTTTGGTACTTGTACCTACATCACTTTTCCAAATTAGATGTCTAGCTTTCTGCCAAAGTGCTTCTTAACGTATGTATTACTTTATTCGATTGTAATAACTTTAGTGGGTAGTGTTTTGTTTCTCATAAACTCAGGAAAATATTTTGAAAATGGCTTAACCTTAGAACTGTTTCCGCTGTAGAATTAAACAGTTTAAGTAACAGATTACGAATGTAATGACATTTATGACACACAAAACATTTCCAAGCTAAAAATTGGAAATAGATTCTAAGCTAGATTTGATTTGTAAAAATAATACTCACTTCAAATGACTGCAAAGATTTCTAGAAGATACGTCTAAGTTAGCAACAATACGAACGGCGTTATTAAATATCTGTACCATACTTTCGGATTCCAGATTTACTTCTTTGGGTTCGGTGTTGTAATTCTGTACGACGAAAATTCCTAGAACAGGTGCCGTATTTGTTCCCTCTTTTAGTAAATTAATACATTCTTTATGTGTTGATAAGTTTGCAAAAGACATCTTGACTGATATGTTGAGTTTCTTCCACGACCTGGGAAATAAAATAATTAGGTATTATTAGAAAGAATAAGTAGCTGACATCTTTTGCCTCAGAACTCCATAATATCTGTAACTTTTTTAAGGTTCTATGTTGCAAGGACTAAATGCTGCTCAATTATGAATCCATGAGACTTCCTTTGACAGACGGTTGCAATCCAATGACATGTCCCATCAGTTATGGTAACTTTTATCATGAGGCAGATTATTTCCCAGTTCCGTCACATCAAAAAAAACTATATATTGTTAAAACTTTCGTTACTTCTTCACTTTTGAATTCGTCCCTAAAGATCAAAGCAAATGAATCATAATACGAGCACAATAAAACAACAATATACTTACGCCAATTTAGTATAGCAATACCCAGTCAAAGAGTTAGGTTTTAGATGTAAAACCAGATTTCTTGCACCACGCTGAACTAATCTATCGGCCACTTCGACTCCAAGCTCACTTTCATCAAAAACAACGATATAAGTGCCTTCAGATGAATAGTTAAGTCTAAAAATAAAAAATATTGTTAATACGGTAACTGCACAGACGATCTTATGAGCTTAGTGATAATAATGATATTTATTGCTGCAAATTGGTAAAATAAAGACTTTTGCACGTCCAAAAATGTTTTAAAACAAGATGAGTTCGATGTTTTCTATCCAACTACTCAGAGAAGAAAGACGGAAATAAACTTAGAGGTGACAATCTGTTTTAAACTCCCGACATAATCTTGTTCAGGCCTTAATTATGAGGAGTGGACTATGCAGACTAGTGTCTGAGATGGTCTTTTGAGGAAAGAACCACACAGATTTTAGTGGATCTGGCCAGTCAGTGCACGTATTTTTAAGTAATCGTCTAGCTCAACTCAGAACTTAAGGAGCTGAACGACTCGACGAACAATACCAAAGATAGGAAATTTCGAAAGCCGCATAAACTAATCAAACTGCCAGACAATCTTTAAAACTAACTGAAAGAAAACTCCGCACATTCACAATGATAAAAATAATAATAATATTTTCATAAAGTAGGTATCACGAAAAATTTAAATGTAATTTTGGTGATATTATTGTGTGGAATATGAAATAACGTGTGGGACATTTCGATAAAAATGAGTTATATAACAACGGAAATTACACATACCACCAAACACCCCAATTAGAACATTATGATTTAACAACAGTTTATGTTGTTACCTGAATATTTACTATTATGAATAAAACATTATTTATTTGTTTATTTGAGTGAGGCCTATCTCGTTGGTTTATGTTCATCAATATTCTGATACATTTTTTTTTGCTTTTTCTTTTTATCTTGAAAGCGTAACAAACAAACTCACTTTTGCATTTATAATATTAGTTAGGATTTGAAATTTATATTTATATTTAAAAACCAAAGTAAGTCTCTTTCCACACTGTGTTTGGTCTCTCCCTCTAAATACAATCGTGTACATTTTTTAACAACACATCACTTAAGTTACTTCATAACTTGAATTGTTTTTACACGACAGCCGCAACAAAAGAGTGTAATGTTTTCAGGGTTCATGTATGTACGTGAGTTTCTTCATACCACCATAACTACTGGATGGCGCAAAAGTCACGACGGGGTTTTGAAAATAAATTATGACATTTGCACTGACATTTACTATTCATTTGTTTTAACAAATTATAAAATCCATTTTGGAGATTTATCATGGATAATTTTACCGTGTTTCAACGTACGAAAATAATAGAATATTTTTTTTAATATTATCGGTCGATTATTCAAACCCAGTGAGCATATTGCCGCCATTTTCATGTGTGTAACTCTCCCGTAATGTTTTAACGCTAGCTCTTGTCGACAGCCCAGAGATATGGTTCCAACATGATGGAGCCATAGCGCATACGGCTCGATTCACAATGACTATCTTAAGGCAGACTTTCGACGAGCGTCTAATCTCGAAATTTTCAACATTTTACTGGCCTGCACGCAAATGGTGGTTTTTTACGTGACGTAATAATTCAGACCCTAATTCGAAAATATCTCCACGAGTTTTATTTTACTAACTGATAACAATTAACATTAGTAAACAAAAATAAACCAAGTTATAAGTAGTTGCGACCCCTTCCTGACTTATGCGCCACTCTGTATAACATCAATAAGAGACCTTTACTGAGAAAAGTTCAAGTGTTTTATTTCGTAAATATTCCTTATATAAATGCTGTTAGTCTTCACCCCAAATTTCGGTAACGTAAGGCTCTACTATGAATATTACTTAATCTAACGGACCTTTATAACTACTAGGATTTATTTAATATTTTTCAGTCATGATGTGCCAGCAGCTGCCGACTATTTCTGTTTTGTGCTCGTTATTGTATTTAAATCTATTCTTTTTCTTTTTCTTATTTTTTACTCGAGTTTATCATCTTTTTTTTTTATGCACGTGTTTCTGTGACAAATAAACTTATTTTTCTTTCTTTCTTTTCTTTCTTATTTGCTTAATCTAATAAATTTAGTTATACACACTGTTTTAATTGTCTTTAATAGACAAAAAGTTACGCCAAGATATATATTAAAAAAAAAAAATTTTGGCTGTCCTGACCTGTGGTTTGTTTCTTTATGTTATTTTATATTTCCTCTGTAGAATTATGAGATTTATTTTCTCCCTGAACAGAGAAGTTTTTTTTTTACTATCTAGCTATCACTGCCATGTTCTTGTGTTCCTTTTTTGCCATAAAGATAATCATAGAAAAGAAAGTAAAGTTCATAAATACCTTGGGGTAACATTTAACTCAGCGCTTGAATCCTGGGGTTCGTTCATTCTTATTAGTACCTTGCCACAAAATCTTTTGAGAGACAAGAGTCTGAAAGCTTTGGAAACCTCCATTGCAGAATATACTATTCGGTTCAAAGGCCTAACCATGCCATTTTGAATACCTTCAGTTACCATATATTGTATAGCCTGAAAGACAAAAAAAAAATGCTACCTTTTGTTCGTTTTTATGGAATTAAAAACATAATATCATCGAAAAACGAATTATAAGTCAATCATTATTAAAACAAAAAAACTGTTTAGCTAAAAGCTCGTACAGACCAGCGCGACGCGACGCCGCGCCGCGACACGAACAATACAATTTCTAAGAAATCTTGACGGTATAACAATAACCGGTGTCGCGTCGCGCTAGTCTGAACGAAGCTTTAAGCAAAAAAAAAAAACTGTTTTTTGCCAACCATCTTCTCTTCAGCGTATTCCGGTTTAAATAGGCTGGAAATCCTGACTGCTTTGTAATTTCGTTCTTTGCATAAGTAAGACATTCCAAAATCTTCGTTTTTTTTAATGTCTTCATCACAAACGTCCAAAAAGTATCCAGAAGTGCCTACGCATTTCATAGCAGACTAAAAGAAGACGAAGATAGACAAATTAATAAAAACAAATCAACAACAAAAAATATTACAATTTTCGACATATTAAAATGGCAGTGTATAGAGAGCCGCTAACGGCACTCTATCTTGGCAGTGTATTGAGTGCCACTAGCGGAACTTAATATACGTCGTACGTACGTTTGCGACATACTAGTAATAATAATAATAATAATAACAGGGGCCATAGTCCTTCCATAGTTCCAGGTCACCAGTCAACTTAAGCCACCCAAACCCATAGTCCAATATCTTTGTTTCCATATCCTGCAATAGTCCTACACCAACCGGGGGTTGTCCTTGGGTGCACTTGCATAGTGCATACAGGGATAATCGTCGGTTGGTGCCTCATTTAATTAAAAACGTCTAACGGGCCTCTGCGAGTTGGCTTTGGCCCCTCGTACGCCTTCTAAAGGTCCGGGATCCCAGGGTCCCGAGAAATGTCAAGAGACGTAAAAATTATAATAATAATCTTTATTACACAAGAAAGTGGTTACAAAATAGTATGTAGTCCCTGACTCCTGTGCTAGGTGATATACCTGTGTTACAAGAGCCAGTGCCCTCTCCCAGTAGGAGATATTACAGAATCTTATGCAAAAAGATTAACAAAAATAAAAAGAATATGGAAACAAAAAAAAAAACAAAAAACGGTTAAAAGAAGCCTGTATTGAGTTTGCGAGTGTTTGTATGTATGTTTGTGTCTCAGTGGATGGTAAATGTGTATGTGAGTGTATGTGCGTGTGTGTGTGTGTATGTGAGTGTATGTGTGTGTGTCAATGATTGATCAGGAGGGGTTTTAATGTTACGAAATAGATATGATGATTTTCTCTGTTTCGTCATAGTTCAGCGACAGTAGCCATGGCTAAGAGTGTCCTTGACTTTATGTAGGGTTAATTTATAATTTAAAGTTTTTTGTTTATTTTATTATACATTACTGCGCTTTGGGCACGATAGTATCGTCGCGCAAGCGCAGTATGACATTGGACAGACTCACAGATAGGAAAGCTATCCCGCCGATTACATAGCTTGCCATCTAGTGGCATCGTGGAATGTCGGCGTAAGATAGAGCGAAGAACGTATAATTTTCTCACCGTTAGTACTTGGGCTTCTGAGTACAACTGAGCTCCACGGTAGTCCCTTTTGCGGAAATAAATAACTTTAAGAACAGCCCCCTGAGCTTGTTCCACCTTAAACATCACTGTTTTGAAGGTACCACCCCATACCGGGATGCAGTAATTAATTATCGACTCGCATAGAAAACGGTATACTAGTGATGCTGTTTCAGTGTCGGCCGCATGTCTGAGTTCTTTAAATAAATAAATCAATTGACGAAGCCGGGAGCATAGAGTATCAGTATGGGTGCGCCAATCCAGTCTCTCGTCAATATAAACGCCTAGATATTTGATACTTGGGACCATGTCAAGGCACTTGCAATTTCAAGGAGAGGAGTCGTGACAAGTATGTGCTATTCTGCCGGGGTCGCGGGTTTGTCTGAAAGGGATATCGCGACCTCGGCACACAGGCAACGGAAGGAACACGGGTGGGTTTTAGTCAGTAAAAGTCTGACACGCCCTCCCGCTCCACCCAGAGCGGGAGAAGTTATTTGATAATTTCCCATCCTCAAAAAAAAAAAAAAAAAAAAAAAAAAAAAAAAAAAAAAAAAAAAAAAAAAAGTATGTGCTATTATTTTATCCGAGTTCATTGACGGTTTATTTGAATTTGGACGTTTAAACTGAAGTACTTTGGTCTTTGAGATATCAAGCATCAGCAGATTAGTGGAAAGCCAGTCCATAATTCTTCGCAAGGTAAGTTCAGTGGTTTTTTTAGCCCTGTCCCAGGTCACGTCGGATATCAACAGTGCTGTGTCGTCGGCGTAGGTAAAAATTTCACAATGGGAAAGGGAGAGTTGACAGAGGTCATTTATGTATATTTGAAAGAGCGTGGGACCCAAGATACTACCTTGAGGTATACCGTAGTTGATGAATTCTTTGTCACTAAGAACAGAATCAATTTTACACATTGGCTACGCCCGCTGAGATAATCTTTGTAAATATCTAGAGCCACACCACGTACTCCCATATGCTCCATTTTGGCCACCAGTCTGGGAATAGACACCGTATCAAAGGCCTTAGTCAGGTCTAAAAAGATACCATAGCATTTAAAGCAACTATCAATCAGGGTTTTGGTGAAATCAGAGACAGTATCTTCTGTGGAAATTCCTGACCGAAATCCGTATTGATTTAGAGCAATTTATTTATTTTTACAAAGAAATTTTGTCAGATTTGCGTTGAGGATACGTTCAAGTATTTTAGATAAGGAGCTAAGGACTGAAATTGGCCGATAATTGGAAACGTCATCCTTAGCTTTGCCTTTGTACACTGGATGAACAATAGCACGCTTGAAAGCTTTTGGGAAAATACCAGAATTGATGGCACAGTTACAAATATGGGCAATAGGAGGAACCAGAATGCAGCCAGATTGTTTTATTACACTTGCTGGGATTTTGTCCCACCCCACTGCACGGTCACTACGTAGTCCATGAAAAGTGCTTATTACAAGTGCCTCGTCAACCAGTGGAATAACCAAAGAGTTAACTGGAGATGAGGAAGAAGATGAATAAACTGACGGTGTGACGGTAGAAAATTTTGATGCAAGGTTTGTTCCAACGTTAACAAAAAAAATATTTGCATTATTAACAGACACGGTAGGCGCGACGGAAGATTGTAGAAGGGCATTAGGAGAGTGCTTTTGTTGATTACTGTGTGTGATTGATTTGATTATTTTCCACGTAGCTCTCGGGTTGTTATTTGCCTTTTTAAATTCTGCTTTTTCATAGGCACGTTTTAGTTTTTTAAGTAGTGAATTACAAAAATTGCGATACCGTGTGTAAGCCGTTTTTAATATTAGATTGTTGGGAGACTTACTGACCCGTCGGTGCATTTTGTCGCGATTTCGGAGGCATCGTACTAAGCCAGCAGTCATCCAGGGTTTTTTAATAGTTTTAGTACCTACATTATTTTTAAAAGACGTAAGGGGTAACATAGAACGCTACGACAGGGACTTAAGTGTCGTAACCCCTTAGCTAAAAATGCGGTAGCAAATGAAAATGGCTAAAAGGTAGGTTAGGTTAAGTTAGAACTGCGACCACACAATGCATTAGGGTCCGTTTAGGCACAAGAGAATGTATAACACCACATTCCCAAAACATTACATTCTCTTGTGCCTAAACGGACCCTGACACTCGACGGTCGCTGCCGCGGCACCGCTCGCTTCGCTCGCTCGGCTCGTGCATTGTACCAACTGTCTCTTTATCTATATCCACTAAAGTATTATAATTCTGCATTACAATTGATCAATCAATACAACTAACCTAAACAATTAAACAAAATAACAAATGACAGTGACATTGACAATGCAATGCTTACGGCGCTTTAGCCGGGCCGAGGCAGCGCTACTAGTATGCCGCATTAGCGGCAATTTATCCGCAGTGGTTCAAGTGCCGCTAGCGGCACTCTATACACTTACTATTCAAATTTGAACATAAATTCGTGGCCTTTCCTCGAGAAGTGAAGAGAAGAAGAAGATGAACAGATTTCTGATTAAAAATAAACTTACATGACGCAACAGCCCGCTGGCACAATTGATGACAATGGCGCAGCATTCTGTATTCGAGTTCATAATGACTGTGCTATGAGAATCGGTTAGCGAGCTGACGACGTTTTTCTCTGAAACATTAAAGATTTTTAATAGAAATAAATAGAAAATAGTACCTATATCACGTTAAATCGTTGGCAGTGTCGTGCGCTTGCGCACCGCGGGACGCACACAAATAGTGATAGCTCCGTTGCAAAAGACTATAATTACGATTTATCATTAAACTATAAACTAACCGAAGTGAGTGTAAACGAGGAAAAAAATGGAAGTGAACGAAATCAAATGGTGTGTGAATAAACAACAAAAAAACTCAAACTAAAATCAACGAGACTCGTTATCTATTATATGAGTCAGTGCTCAGTATGATAGTGCGTGCTATGCGTCTTCGCTGCCATAAATGGGCATTTACGACGACCGCATGGCGATGACTAATAATTACTCCACACGAGTATATCCCAAACAAAGCCGAACAAAAATGCTCATAAAAACATGCAGTATGCCATGAAAACAGCTACTCCTCAAAACCCTAAAAGCATTTTCCTTACACCAGCTGAATCAGACGTTTATCAAAAAAAACGAACGACTTCAAATCCGAAATTAAGTTATTTTTTACTTTGTAGTGTTTTTTTTTTAAGTTGGTTGTTTTTTTATGTAAATAACAGTGACAAGAAGTTATCATCATACCATCCACATATATTAAGTGGGAAAAATACGTATTATTGAAGCTAACTAAAAAAAACATGCAAGTAAAGTTGATAGAAGGATTATTCCCAACACGTCTGAATAGTAGATTGTTTGCCTAGGGAACAAACAACTATTTTTAAAGCGAGAGTATTTCTTTGAATCTAAAGCGGAACGAAGGATTCTAAAGTAGAATTCTGAGCACAGCGAGGGATTCAAAGTACGATACTCGAGCTTAAAATAGTGTTACACCCGAGGTGAACACTACTTTTTATCACCCTCAATGAGAAAATAAAACGTGTGCCGTCAGGAACCAAGTTCCTTCTCACTTATGATTTAAAACAAAAACAAACATTTTGCAGCCGCCATCTTGGATTTACATTTAGACCTCACTATCGGCTTTATCAACCTTGAAAGCCATGGAAACGATACCCATGATGATAAATTTGAAAAATTTCAGAGCCGCCATTTTGGATTTACATTGACTTCACTATCGGCTTAAGCACCCTCGAAAACTGAGAAAACGACACCAAAGACGAAAAATTTGAAAATTTTTTCAACCGCAGTATTTTCATTTTGACCAGATTCACACTTTCTCTCTCTTGCCAGCCTGTTACTTGTTCATACAATGTGCGTGATTGATCTCTTTGGTGATTGGAAAATTTTACTAACAATACACACTTTCCAAATTAAAATCACTTTTAATCCTTAAGGATTCAAAAGTTATGTTAGTCCCTGTTTACGAAGAAAAAGCTCGCTCTTTTTGAATAGATGTGATAAAAAGGTCAATTATTGACAAACCTCTCTATAAGAAAGGGGGAAAACTGATGATGGAAAACTGACAAGAGCAAGTAGCATAGGTATTCCTAGACATGAAAAAAGGAAAACACAGGATGGGACTGGCCCTGGGAGGGCGTGTCAGACTCTTACTGACCAAAACCCACCCGTGTTCCTTCAGTTGCTTGTATGTTGCCAGGGACCACGGTATACCTTTCGGACTTTCCCGCGACCCCGGCAGGCATCGGCCCTAGCGGGCCCCGTCAGTTGTGCTGACATCTCTTTAAGGCGCGCGTGGAACACAATACACCGTCAACCCGGGCCTGGACTTTATCGGACGGCGAGCTACCCATTGCTCACTGTCCGCAAGCCCGGCCTATGGTGGCTGGAAATCGGCCTGCAATTCCTGACACCCAGGACGTCTCCTGCGGCGGCTAGGGGCGCGAGGGCGCGAAATATGCATCTCCCTCAAGCGGTCCCCCTCCTTCTTGACGAGCATTTCTGCTTCGCAGAAGGAAGTGATGGCCTCCCATGCCCTTACACTCCATACCATGGCCTAAACCAGCGCCGGACGCGAGAGATCCGCCACCAATCGCCTCCACGAGGATACTGCGATGCTCCGCCCAAGGTGGGCAGACCTCCACCGTATGCTCCACCGTGATCTCCAGGTGATCCCCACAATGGTAACACCCGGGCGTTTCCTCCCGCCTTATCCGGAACCGGAACCTCCCGAAACAACCGTGAGGACCTGTGTCAGGCGGAAGGTGAGGACACCGTGGCGTCTCTCTAGCCACTCCTCAAAGAAGGGACTTTTCGCCGCATTTGTAGCGTGCCCAATGACAAAAGCCTTTGATTTTGTTTGCCATAAAACACTACTCTCAAAGCCTTAGCGTTATGGAATTCGAGGTAAGCGCAACGACTGGATTAATAATAATAATAATAATAATTCTTTATTTATTGGACAACAATAATCCATTGTGTTAGTAAGCAATACAAAATAACTTATTTCTAGTGTTAGTAGCTGAGATACATTATAAAAGGCAGAGTAACTAATAGTATTGTGAAAAGGGCATCCCCAGATTAATGTTCTGTGATTGTCCTTCTCACAAAACTTTTAATAATCGGAGAGTCAATACTATCCGAAATAGTTTTTAGGATGCTGTTGCCACTCGCCCGCAACCTTGACAACAGCGACGCGGTTTTCTTACGAATGACGGCGTGGAAGCCGTCAGTTCGGTTTTGCGCAAACATAGCAGAAGCGCTGCACCATCGCGGCAGTCCCAACAGCATCCTAAAAATATTATTGTATTGTACGCGTAGGTCATCCAACGTTCTTTTTGTATAGTTGACCCAAAGATTCCCCGTGTAAAAACACTGGCAATATGCCTTAAACAGTGTTAATTTTACTAAATTGCTACACCGAGCGAATCTTCGGGCCAACATGTTACCTCGGACCGCCAGTGCCCTACGCTCTCTTTCAATATCAACATTGTCCTTAAGGTCGTCAGCGAGAAGATGTCCTAGATATTTGAAAGTTGTCACTCTTTTGACGTTCAAGCCGTTTAGGGTAATGTCAGGTATAGTATCTGGGCATTCGCCGCCGGCCTTAAAGACAATGTATTCACACTTCTTAACATTATATACAAGTCCGTGTGAGGCAGCATACGCCTGACAGACCCGAAGCATTTCATTTATCGCACCTGCCGTCGGCGCCAGCAACGCCATGTCATCAGCGTAGCTGATACTGTTTATCTTTACACCATGAACACTGCATCCCACCCGCATTTTGTTGAGGTTCACGATTAGGCGGTCTACATATATATCTGCTAAAAAGCCTCGGAGATGTCAGACCCCCCTGCTTCACACCGCATTCCAACCTGTATGTATCAGAGAGTGCATTGGACCACCTTACAACATTTACTTGATTCCCATACCAATACTGTAGGATCCTGAGCACTCCAGCCGGTACACCCCTATCCTCAAGCTCTCTCCAGAGTACATCATAATTTACTAAATCGAAGGCTCTGGAGAGATCTAGAAAACAGGCGTATACCGGCGTTTTCCTATCAGTGTAATACTGGACGGTATGTTTGAGACTTACTATGGCGCTTTCCGTTGACAGTCCAGGTTGAAACCCGAACTGTGAGTCATGCACGGATAGACATTCGCTCAAAGTGGAATCAATCATACCATCCAGCACTTTTGCTAATGTGGTTGCGAGAGATATAGGTCGATAGTTTGACTTATCTGAGATGTCGCCCGTCCTATTCTTAATTATGGGAACCACCAGTGTTTTCATCAGTCCCGCCGGCAAGTAAGAGTGACTAAGGCACATGTTATAAAACACCGACAAAACCCTTGGCAGATGCACCCCAGCAAACTTGAGATGCTCAATACTGAGCCCGTCATGACCGGGAGACTTGCCTCTGCTCATATTTTTAATTACTTTCGCAACTTGTCTGGCCGAGAAGAACATTAACGACTTATCTCCCTGAGTTCCAGGTCCAGCATTGACCTCATATACTGAGGGACCCAGAGGAGATTGCACTGTAAAATGTTCCTTGAACATATTCGCAATCTCCTCTGGATCGCTCCTCCCGCCGACATTCACCGATAGGCCAGGCTTAATATCAAGCTTACTCGTGGTCTTCCAAAACTTAGCGAAATTATTTGTTGCTCTTGCTTTTGCTATAATATCCATCTTGATCTGCTCCTGGTTTTTTTGGCACCATTTTAGCCGAGCCTTGAAAGTGTTACGGGCCACTCGCATTTGTTCAAAAATAACTCCAAAAGCAGGCCGATTGTGTAAAACCCACATTTCGAATTTAAGCCTGGCCTCGCGGTGTGCATCTCTTACATGAAAATTCCACCCGCACAATGTCTTGCGGTTCCTACCTCTACCTCCAGTCCCTACCCTTTCATATGTTTGCTCGGCAGCATCACATAGTGCATATGATATTTTACTAAACAACTTATCTAAAATAGCCTTGTGCTCACTTAAATTACAAACACCATGGCTACACTCTTGAAACTCTGGAGGGAAGTCTATATCACGCAGTTTACTATTACATAACTCACGGTATCTGTCAATTTGCGATTCATTTCGTTCCCCCCAAATGACTTTGTTGCAAGGAGTAGGAATTGTTGTCACCTTAGGTCTTACTAAGTTTAAGTCGCACTTTATAATAATCTTGTTCACTGCAGCCCAAGCTGACAGAGAGACTATACAGTGATCGAGCCACCTCCTACATCCATGTGCATCACTCATAAAAGTATAACTACTCGAATTTATCCCCAATTTTTCAATATCAGCACAAATAAATGATTGATCTGCACAGAAACTAACAAGTTCCCTAAAAAATAATTCACTTGGATGTGCATTAAAATCACCCAGTATAAACAAACTCTCGACCCCACCGCCCGCACCCACTGCACTGATCTCACCTAACACTTCCGTAAACATAGGCAAGTTATCGGGCGAATTAGTCGGCATATACACACAGGCTACAATAATTGAGCGCCCGCCAATACTAGCTTTGACGGCCGCCAAGCGACTGCTATTATGTACATTCCAACACAGTGACTGCATCAAAAACACCTTTCCTCCACAGAATAGCTACTCCCCCATACGGTCTTCCAATCAGTAATTCGGCAGTTGTGTCAACAGCTGACTTACCCGTATATTCAAATTCATCTGATATGGTACTTAAAATAGGAATATCATGGGGTAGAAGCCAAGTTTCTTGGAGGCATATAATATCGCACATATTACACAACCTTCTTACACTTTCGATCGATCGTTTAACAGACTTACAGTTAAAAGTAATGATCCTACAATGTTTGTTATTATTTTGATTCATAAAGAAAGGTTTTATCAAGCTGTAACATTTTCCTTTTACTTACGGTACATAAACCGCACAAAACGCCTAAATGTTATGCCGTCGGGCCACAACCCGTCATTTAAAAATAATTCTAATTTATTCCTAGAAACAAATAACTTAAAAGCATTATACTTTCTAGACGTTTTCATATTTATCATTTTTAACGACACAACTTCATTCGTTTTTTCCTTTATGTAACTTATAATATCTTGCTCACTAGTTTCAATACTAACATTATTTTGATATAAATAGCGGTATTTTTACATCCGCCGCCTTAAACTTGCTATCCGAGGACGTCACTGCGCGACCTCTTTGGCCAACCAGTTTATATTGTTTTGACGCTTTTCGCTGTACTAACGTCCACTCTGTATTTTAAGTTATCTTTCTGAAAGAGTATAATGAATACAAAAAAAAACCCATAGCTCGGAATATAAACGAAATAATTATGGCACGCCACAAGGAGGTATACTAACCCCACTAATCTTTCTAGTTTATATCAACGACATTCCAGAGGCGATAGGCAAAGACTGCATACTATTCGCTGATGACACCACAATAATAATTAAGAGTGACAATTACAAAAAACTTGAAAATGATATCGTCCAACCCCTTGATAATGCAATCGACTGGAGTTAGGCAACCGCCTAATGCATGTAACTGCTGACTATACATCGGATGATGTTGTGCGTCATCGCGTAAAGTGCATAGTTGTAGAGTTATCAATAAGCTAGCTATTAGAAATATTGTAATTATAATTTAGTCTTGTAGAACAATCTAAAGAATAAACATTGTTTTTTAATAAATAAATATTTTTTAAATTAAAATCTCGATGGCCGATATTTAACACTGGCTAGAAAAAAAAAAATTAAAATAAATATGACTAAAACGAACTTAATACAATTTCAGACATATAGACATTCATCATAAAGATTCTTACTTGACCACTGTCAATAATTGTGTATTCTTGGGCATAATGGTCGATAAAAATTGCAACTGGAAAACACACATAGATAAAATTCTTGCAAAAATAGATTCGCGTTGCGTTTTCTATATATCTTGAAAAGAATTAAACAAACAGTACACTGTGATACTGGAATGCTGGCTTACCATGGTTTTGTATCTCAGTAAATTTTGACAGAGTATATAAAGCTCAAAAAAAAATATCCGAGCTATTTTTGGAGCTCACTTTTTAGAAAGCTGTAAGCCACTACTTCAAAAACCTAAAATTCTACCTCTGCCATGTTTATATATATTTTTGTTAAGAGAAACTAAAATTTATTGGAAACTAGTAGTGACCAGCCAAATAGCCGAACACGGCATAAAGATAGACATCGGCTGCCACCAATAAAAATAAAATTATTTAAGAAAAATATATACTGCATCTCGATTATTATTTACAATCTTTTACCAAATAGTTTTCAAGACTTACCACTGATAATGTTTAAAAAACTACTTTTCTAACTATTACTATTTTAAAGATATTATGCCATTAAGGACTATTTAGAAGGCAGATCAATAGAATCTGTAATTTGTACGTTAGATTAATTGAGATCGCTGATTGTGAATATACCGCATGACTTTTTTTACCGTCTCGAAAAAAATAGGGTATAATAGGTGAACGGAGTAGAAGCCTATGGCATAGAAATTTTAATGTTTTAATTTTTTTCAATAACCTAGAATGAAATTGATTTATCGATAAATACCAAGCATATAAAGTGAACTTTTTATTCCAGAACCCTACCCTCATACGCACCCTACTAGATGCGCGGAATTTATCATGATATATGATGGATAGTTTTCATGTTTTTTTAAGGATATTTGGAACTTTTGTATCTCAATGGTACTAAGCAAATATTACCGGGTATGGCTTCTGTTCCATTTACACAACACACCATATTATTCTCGAGACGGTAAAAAATTTCATGCGGTATTTGCACGCCATGATAAGGCAGAATATACTGAAACAAATTTACTGTAACACCATAATATGTATCATATTCTAGCAAATAAATATTTTTATTTGATATGGTCCTGGCTGCCATTTGTAAATTTTTGACATTCATAATGTTAAGCCAGAAGTCGGTAAGTCTGACAATCAGTCTTACCAAGAGGTATCGTATTACCCTGTTACTGGGTTGTGGAGAATAAATAGGCAGTCGCTCCATGTAAAATACTTGTGTCCTGCAGCTGCAGCTGCATCCGGTTACATTGGAAGTCCGACTGTTTTCTCCGAAGAGTAAGTCAAAGGTGTACCTATTATTATAGTACTCGTACATCCACATTTCAGATTATTTTTTAAGTTCCATATAAACAAGCAAACAACATTTATATTGCAATCAACCGGCATCGACGAGAATTCCGGGTTATTGCTGAGAAATTATTGATGCAAACACCCAATAACACTTGACTTTGCCCAACCTGGAAATCGAACCCGGGACCTCGTACTCAGCTAGGATTACTAGACCAACGAGACAGTGCAAATAAAATAAAAAATTACATACCATCTAACTGTGGGAAAATTTGGAGCAATATTTTTTTCTTCTCGGAATCATCTACAGCTGCAAACACCGGGGTTCCCAGGAAAAGTGCCATAGAAATGATTGCCTGGCCTAATGGTTCTTCAGCGGCATTTATAAACACGGATTTATCGAAAAACGTGTACATTTTATAAAAGGTGTTCTGCAGAATAGACATGAAATTAATATATGTATAACGAAAAATATGTTTTCTTAACTTTAATAAATATAATATAAAGGGAGAACTTGACAAACATGAAAAGACAAACGTATATGATGTGGTTGTTGTCAACTGTGCTTGAAAAATTATCTTACCAGGCAATAGTATGCTTTCACATAAGCCAAAGGCACGGTGGCTGCGTCCTCTAAGCTCCAGTGTTCTGGAACAGGCCATAGCAGCGCTGGATCTGCTTCCACAATGCTGCCTAATGCGCCTTCGGGAAGTAATCCCATAACTCTTTGACCACTGACAGAAACGTAGCATACAATTATGTTGTCGTCTAATTCATAAAGACGTCGTAAGTGCAAATTAAATAATTAAAAAATAACGTGTGCGGTCGGAGAACCAAAGCGAGGAACGAAGTTCCTTCTCACGTAAGTATGATTTAAAAGAAAAACAAAATTTTCGCAGCCGCCATCTTGGGTTTACATTTTGACTAAATTCACAGTGCGAATTCGAATTAAGAAAGTCGCATACGTATGAACGCTTTTTCGCGTGACGATTTCTACTGGTCAACTCCTACCGCAAGCCGCGTTAAAGAACTTCGTTTCAAAAACACAAAGGTCATCATTGTTGGAAAATGTATTCAACATTATCTTTGGCAATCTTGTGCCTACCACAGCATAGGCCTCCTCTCTTTTGCGACGTGCTTCCCTGGTCTGTCTGGGTCTTAACCAGGTCTTACCAACGATTCTCTGAATTTCATCCTGCCATAAGGCTGTTGATGCGTCAGTACTCCTACCGCCTGATCATAATATCATGACGGTGACTTACTTGCTATCAATACCACTGAACTCCTTCCCAAAGCCCTTGTTTGGTGCAAGAGAAGTGCCGGCTGCATTATGAGCATCATCACTTGAAAGTCCAACATAGCACACCTGAACAAAAAAATCATAATTAGAAATACGTAATAATATACAAATACTAAACCTAATAATATCTTTCCCTTTGGCATCGTCACCAACTAAAAGTGCAACAGATGAAGTCTAGTCAATGTCATGATTTTTTTTATCTGAGCATTTACAACATTTTCTTACCTGAACTATAGTTTTGCTTGCAGGCATTTCAGGCTGTTCAACCCATTTCAAGTTATCCAGATCACCAGGCAACATACTGGTCAAGGTAACATTCCTTACAATTGTATCTTTGGCCTTTGGTATGCTGTAATAGCCACCCCAGTGTCCCTAAACAAAAACAATTCATTACAGCTTTGGAAGGAAAAAGACTCATTGACACTATCATTACTGTTAACAATTAAGGGAACGTTTTTGTTACACCATTGACATTTAAGTGTTGTTTACCTTCTTGAAAACACTAATTGACAGTTTTTTCTGAAGTTGATCTTTGAATATTTCTGATTCCGTGTTGAAGTTTTCTACGTGATAATCATCTAATATGACCAATCCAATCTTATTACCATATTCTTCTCTTAGCTTCTTCACCATACCTTATAAAAAGAAACCATTTTAATTTTAACATTTACTACAGTGTATTTGGAAATCGAAAAGAACGTAAGGTATGTGGGTTTGTAACAAATTACCTAAGAGACCAGAGTAAGGTTGCCTTTCCGAGACCAACACAAGTTTTCTTGTCCTTTCTAGCTCCAGCTGCACTCGTGGTACCCATGTAAACTTATTATCATGAGTTATTGGCATATAGGTGATATTTTCACTGTCACTAGAATCAACCGTGTTCACTAAAACCAACGTATAATTGTTGACGCTCAGAGCTGTTACGATATTGAATAGTTTGTATTTTGGTAATATTCTTCCCGTATCTTTTTCAATTGCCAAAATGAATGTAGATTTTGGCAAGACTTTTGAAATTGTTTCCATTTTCTGAAATTGTTTTTGAGATTGTTATTTTACTTTGATTTCAATATAAATCCAACCGATTTATTTTTTACCGATTATTATTTATACTTACATACTCATCTTCCAACAAATTATCGACCACAAAAAGTGTAGATGTGTCCACAACATCCTTAGTGCATCCATTTAGTACAAAATCTTTAGTTGGAAATGCGTCAGTTACTTCTTTCAGGACATTTGATATTTCTGGATAATCCATTGAAAATAGTTTCGTTACTTTTATTCGGTTACATGTAGTGTTATCAGCTACAATTTGCATGTTTACGTGAAGGGCTGACTTGAGCTACAAAAAAGGTGGTTTTTATAAAGGTCTACATAATCACTAATAAATAAAATATTCAATCAGTGAAATCTTTTTGGTATCACTCACGTCAATTTTGCCTTGAAGGAAGTGTGGCACAAAGCAACGGGTTTGTAGGATATCAGGATCAGTTTCGACAATTGGCATATCAGAATAGATAATAGCAGTGATTTCTACTCCACCACATCTGGAAATAAATAAATCATTAGGTAGGTATTATTTTTTTACAGGAGTTTCGTGCACGTTCTCTCCATAGGAACCTATGTACTACACTTTGGAATCGGCAACAAGCTTCATCTTTCTGACTGACTGACCACCCCACGACAATAAATTCAAAAGTGGCTGAAATTAATTAATTTTAAAAAAAAAAATTGAGTGTAATAAAACAGATGTCGTAAATATCAGTTTTGTCAAATTTTTGGATTTTTTTATAAATTTTATTACCTTGTAATGTCATGTAAATCATAGTACTCAGCAGTAAAACATGGTTCACCGTCTATATCTTTCTGAACAATTTTTGAGTGATTTTCAGTATTGATAATCAGTTTGTTAAAATGTTTCAGTTTTGATAATCCAGCGTATTCTCTCTTGAACACAGAGAATTGTAGAAGTGAGTCAAGGAGTAGAGTCCATTCTTCAGTGTGTTTGATATTTGCTGTTGTATTGTTAGACGTTATTGAATGGATCGACTGGAATTTACCTCTGAAAATAAGAATGAGTTTTAGTTTTGGCGCCTTTAAAATTCTGATCATTTTATTGGTTAGACTATTTTTTTTTTAATAAATACTTACTCGTAGGAATAACCTTTCATGCGTAGAATTTGGTATATGTCTTGGGTATTTAGGAGAACGTTATTTTTAATCGCTGACTTCTCCAATTGACGCTCACCACAATCTTTAGGTTCCATTTCCTTAATACAGCCTTTAGCCACCGTTGATAGATTGTGAGTAACCTGCAATTTTTTATATATTTTTTTGTCGAAAATAAAATATATTCCTTTTGTTTCTTTCTTTCTATATAAAAAGGAATTTAATTTGGTGAAGCGTTATTATGTTTGTCATTAAGTGACTGTCCTTCAAACTTATCCCTCACAGTTTTCATGAATGATATTATATTTATTGACTGCTTTTTAGGGTTCCGTAGTAAACAAGGAACCCTTATAGTTTCACCATGTCCGTCTGTCTGTCCGCGGCTTAGCTCAGAGACGTTTAGTACTAGAAAGTTGTAATCATTTGGCATTGGTATACAAATTAATTGCGCCGACAAAGTGGAAAAATTAAATAAAGAAAAAAAAACTTTTTTTTTTTTTTTTTTTTTTCTTGGGTATCTGCCCATCACTTAAAGTGGGGATGTTTTTTGTTTTTCTCGTCCATCCCATAGTGTGGGGTATCGTTGGAAAGGTCGTTCAAAAATATTGAGTTTGTGAATACCATTTTTCGATTCAGGGATCAGTTCACGAAATATTAAGCTTAAAACTATCACAGCTAAGTAAAGTAGGCTTTACAAGTTAACGAGTAATAATCGACCAACTTAAATTTGCCGTCGCAAAAACATTTTCTCCTATACGGAATGTATGGGAGAACATGTTTGTCAACTACAAAGTTAAGTTTATAGGTACTTGCGATAAATTCATCCCAACAACGGAACCCTCATTGTGCGTGGTCCGCAACGCACTGGGCCGGTTATTTTATTAATGATATTATTGTATGTTATTTTTCTTGTACGGTTTTATACCATCCAACGGTTTAATGAATATCAAGTTGTTGTTTTAGTTTCAATGTGACTTACCTCGAAATAATTATTTCCCTTATTTATCATAATATTAAGCTTAAGAGGATCATCCACTTTAATTTCAACTTCTTCATTAAAGTACACGTTAGTAAATTCTACTGACATGGTCCTGTAGTCTACGCCTTTAAACATCGCAAAAGTCTCCCAAACTAGAGTCAACAATGCAGCTTCGGGGAAAACGTAGACACCTGGAATTTTTTTATTGAAACATTTCTAGATCTTTCTCGCAGTTATAATAATATTCGTTAATCATAGTAACTCCTGAATGAACTTACAAGTGAATGTTTTAAAAGTTGTTTGTCTTTATAATAAGTGAAGGTTGAAGTTTCATTTTATTATGATTACCTAATAGTTTTTTTATAAAATTGGCTTCTGCTACTGTTACTTTAATTTTCATTAAGACCATTACTTCATAAGTTGCTATACACTAAGTATTGTTTCAATCTGTAAGTTTTCTGTTCCAAAAAAGGCATTTTTACTTACCATTTCTTCTATAATTTTCAAAACATTTGTAATCATCGTCATGGATACATAGGACAAAATCTCTGATTGCCGATATAATCCTATCTTTTGCGTTATATTTCGCTTGAGGCCTAAAAACAGTTTCGAATATATATTTACGGAAATATGCTATTTAATTCTTACATGACTTAATGCCAATTAACTATATCGCTGCCCCAAAGCATATTATTTATTAAAACTTTATGCACAAGTAAAAATAAAATACAAGTCAACCTTAGGGTGATGTAGAGACAAAATATGGCAAGTGCAACATAAGGGATTGATAACACGAAATTAACTATAAAATAGAATACATATTATTCTAAAGTGAATGTGTAATATTTCTAGTATTGTATGTTTATCACGGTATCTATGTTTCCTTTTTTTCCCGAAAGCAGACGTGTACCTACATATATATGTAGTACGAAACATTCAAATTCTTCTTTAGTTCTTCATTCTCATTCTTCATTCTTTTATTCTATTTTAATGTTTTCTTTATGATGATATTGTCAACGATTCATGTGCTGAATCAGCGAATAATATAAATATCAAAGCAATTACCATTTCTCACTGTGTTCCCATTCGACTAAATGCGAGAGCAGTGGAGTTTCTGTAGCTACTGGAAATTCTACCCTCGGATAAAGCGCCTTCACTTTTGGAATAAGCCCTGTTAAGTACAATCTAAAAAAAAACATCATCGTTAGTATGCATAAGAACGGTACCTACATACATTACTGTCAATATGTTAATAAAGAAGTACAAACTTATTTTCTTATATTTCAATTTTTTTACCGACTTCAAAAAAAGGAAGGTTATCAAACATGTATGTATGTAATATTATTGGAACTGCAATATATTCACATATGATAATCTGTTAGGACTTCCAAACAAATATTTTTCTTTTTATAGGTGCATGTATGTTTGTCCACGCTTATCTCCAAACTGTTAATCCGATTGTGACCATTGTTTTTTTATTGGCTTACATTTATTTCAACTTAGGGAACAGTGCAAGTTTGATCAAAGTCGGTTCAGTCGTTTTCAAGATATGGACTAATACGTGTAAGTGCGACGGCCTGGCTTATTGGTTTGAGCTACGTCACGGTCAATAAATTCTCCAACTGCAAATGTAAGATTGCAATCGCAAAACATTTACGATGGCAGTTTCAAGTGTTGTGCCCTGTAACTTGTGTACAGTTACAGCCCAACTATGAAATTATCAGCGGTAAAATGCGTCGTTCCACGTCACCTTAACTACGATTAGCTTGAAACGTTACCATGATTGAAGGTATTGGCATATAACCATCTGCATCTTTTGATTTCTCACTGATTGAAGCGTCATCGAGTAGAATTAGCACTGCATCAGGCAACTCTCCTTCTTCTAGTTGATCACGCCTCAGTGCAAGCCATCGGAATCCTTTTACAACACCCATGCTGCCATTGACCAAGCCGTCAGAAACCAAAACATTTCTTCTTTTCGTCATTTTTGAACTTTTGATCCCAATGCCACTTGAAGTTGAGTTAAAAGTCCATCACATCCAATTGTTTTGGTCGGTTGAAATTACGTTTTCTGGTGGCGTTTTGCCATAAGTAGCTAGTTCTCCTCACTCGTCTATAGCCTTACTTAAACTATACAAGTCAAAAAGCTACTACAAAAAAAAAAAAAAACTATACTAGTTTTTTTAACCTAAGAAATCGATCAATGCTTACAATGAAATCCATCAATATTGACAAAAAAATATTATTAACTACTTATTACAAACAAATATTCCAGTTTTTACTTAAAACTAGAAATTACGAAATAAAAGAGTAATTTAAATAAATTAAACCGACTTCGAAAGAAATTCGGTAATGAAATAGGTAATATTTTTATATCTACACGAAATTAACCAACAAAAAGAAATCAAAAGTAGGTACGAAACAAATTAGATCGAATGTTACGAGTATTGCTTCGTGTCTCAATATGAAGATTCTAGACACACTTACCGAGTGTCCTTACTAGCCGTTATTCATAATTCCTTCTCAGTCACGAGATAATATTTTTTTAAAGTGGACCAATTGGCGCCTCTTAAAGGTAGAATTTTCAAAAAAACCCCTTGTGCTCCCCTACATTATGAAAGTGCAAAAGTTCCCGTTCCTAGTCCCAGTAGTTTCACCTTGCGTCGATATATGTCAGTCAGTGAGTTTCTCCTTAAATATATAGGTGCTTTTCTTAAGTGCTGGCACCAACCTCAAAAAAAATTGTAAGCCCCTAATTTGTTTCGTACCTAGTTTTGATGGTTAATTTCGTTTAGATATAAAAATATTATTTCATAATTTTGAGTTAATTTCTTTCGAAGTCAGTTTAATTTTTTAATTCCTATTTTATGTATTTTTTAAATATAAGGGACATATCTATCCCAAGGAAATTATGAATTTACTATTTGAGAAAAGAAAGCAAAGAAAGTGGTGACACCAAACAAGACGCCCGCGAGATAAAACATTATTAAATAACCTAACTTAACGATTAAAGACGAAAATTCTACAATTTGAGGATGAATGTCGGAATGCTAATCTTATGCAGCTAATCAACGACCAATCAACGGATTTCTCTCTTTAGAAAGGGACATGAAAACAAAAAGGCCGATAACGCAAATACCGGCCATCAGACACAGGGACGGAAAATGGGCTATAACCAATGAACAAAAACCGTTCAGGTTTGCCCAATACTTAGAAGACACTTCAACCAATTGAGAGCTCCATAGACATATGTACTTTAGAATGAAAACTTATCACAACGTCAATTTCGACTTGTGACTCCTAAAGAAGTTCTGAGAGAAATTCAAAACAAACATTAGCTCAAAGAGATCCCCAGGTTGCGACCTCATAACAGGAGAAATTCTAAAATACCTCCAGCACAAAGCCATAGTAAAGCTAACCAGACTCCTCAATGCTGCATTTATGCTAAAACATGTACCTGACCCATGGAAGGTTGCTGAAGTCATTCTGATTACGAAGCCTGGAAAACTACCCCATTAAGCATCATAATATAGGCCCATTAACCTATTGCCCGTATTAACGAAACTATTTGAAAAACTCGAAAACAAGCAAGTCTGTGCCACCGTTTTCCTAGATGTCGCGCAAGCTTTTGGATAAAGTTTGGCATAAGGGTCTGGTATTTAAACTCAGACGCTTGCTACCTCCAGATTTTGCAGACATTCTAGAATCATGTATATGTATCAGAATATTTAGAATAAGGCAAGAGCATGCATATTCTGGGCAAAAAGCTATAAAAGCTGGGGTACCACAAGGAAATGTGTTAGGCCCAATCCTGTACTTTCTATTACATGCTAGAGCTGGAAAACAACACCATTGCGATCTTTGCAGATGACACTGCTATTATGGATGGTAGAAGCAGTAGAAAAAGTTCAACAAGCTGTGAACAAAGTACAAAAGTAGAAGATCAAACTGAACGAATGAATCAAAATCAATCCACATTGACCCAACTTATATTTTGACATGAAACTGCGTTGGAAATCTCACGTCAAAAAGAAAAGACAGGAACACGACATACCTTATAAAAGTATGTATTGGTTACTTGGAAGGAACTCCTCCCTATTAATACATAATAAAATTATATATTATATAATATATATATATTAATATTATAAATGCGAAAGTGAGTTTGTTTGTTTAATTGTTTTTTTGTTACGCTTTTACGCTAAAACGGCTAAACGAATTTGAATGAAATTCGGCAAATAGGTAGACCATGACTTGAAAAAATACATAGGCTACTTTATATTCTGGGTCACAGACGGCTAGTGTTTAAATATTCCCTTAGTCGTTTAGCTACTTACTTTCCAATAGCTTCCAGGAAGAATTTCACGGGATCAGCGTGGCCACGTCTTGTGAGTGGTATATGAGTACATTCTGCTAGTGAACGTTTCAGAATGGCTTGAAGAAGACCGTGGGGAGCTACTTCGATGACTATGGCGTTCGATGGAATTAACTTGGACGTCTCTTCAAAGAGGACTGAATTCTGTTGAAGATATAAAAAAGTGTTAGGGGGCAATATAGAAACCTTAGATTTATCATTGATGCAAATAGAATACTCATCATGAATGTTTCTGAAAAACTAAACAAATATATAAAAATTATTGAGCAACTGTAGTTATACAAAAATAAAGGAAATAAAAAAAAAAGGTTTAACATTAGATGCTTAAAGATGTTACATATTATAAAACCATGTCCCGCTCCGCGTCTGTCTGTCTGTTTGTACGCTATAAACTGAAAAACGACCGATAGGGATATTCCGTGGGATATTTCCCGATATTCACGCGGGCGAAACCGCGAGCAAAAGCTAGTTTAATATACATTTTTGTGACTCCTCTATCAAAACTAAGATACGTCAAGTCACACAAGTTTTTTTAACAGTTATCAATAGATTTACTTACCAATAAGTTGTTTGTGTGGTATTCAGCCGAAGAATACTGGGCAGCAGCCTCATTCCACTGGTCTTGAGGTACAGATGTAGACACCCACTTCTTGCTGCGTTCCTTCGGGTTTTTGATGACTTCGCGTAAGTATTTTAGAAGCCGAGGACCTATGAAATAGTCATAATATCGTCTTTATATTCCCATTTTAATTAATCCTGATTTCTTAAAAAGAACTTTGTTTGAAATTTGCTATTACTGGAGTTGACACTACTTGTACAGCTTCTGAATCAGTTTAGTGTTGAGTAGGTATAGTTGACTTTGTTATTGCTAAATCACCCTAAGTACTCATACACAGGAGAGGCACGCGTCAACGGCAGAGGCAACTGCGCGTTGACGACCACCGTCGACGCGTCTGCCGTTGCCGCTCGTGTGTTTGAGTACGGTACTCAAATACATGAGCGGCAAGTTGTCGACGGCAGCTACAGAGATGTCGGATGCTACCTGTGCCGTTGACGCATGTGGCTCGTGTATATGAGCGCTAAGGTTGAATGTCATAAAACTACTACTATGATAGAATCGGCTTCTAATCTTACCGGATGCAGCTGAATACCAGTATTTTACACGGAACGACTGCCTATCTGACCTCCACAGTTAATGGGTAATACGATACCTCTTGGTAAGACTGGTTATCAGACTTTCGGGCTTCTGACGACCCGTAATGACTGTCAAAGATCAGCGAATGACAATCGGGACCAATGGCTTAACATGCTTTCCGAAGCACAGAGGGGTCTTGGAATGTAAAGATTGTCACCCATCCACGAACCAACCGCGGCAAGCGGCTCTAATTTATCTATAAGACAAGTTGTAAATTCCCAGTTAAGTGTTAAGTTTTTATTAACTGGAAATTGTTTTCAAAAGAGGTAAAGAAATTACCAGGTCGTCTCTACCAATGAATTCAATCAATCGTGAATGTCTCACCAGCAACCTGAATATATCTCGAATGATACGCAATATTGGAGCATGGAACCTCCCTGGCGAAGATACCGCGAGCAGTCAGTTCTCCAACGAAGGTCTTCATCACATCAGCTGGACCAGATATGGTTGACGAAACTGAGCTGTTGTGGCAGGCCACTTCAATTTCTGGCGGGCAGCGGGCTTTTATCTGAGAGAAAAAAAGGTAAGAAAGGAACTTAAAGGAACGCAAACTAAAAACAGTTTGAGCATACGTCATTGGACTGTGAACCGGTTTATGAATCATTGATGTATGGCTCACGATAGCTTAAAGCAGACATTTAATTAAATCTACGACGACCTTTATTGAGTAAGCAGGGCGAAATAGAGGATAAACAATTTTTAAGTCACAATAAATAAATATAGTAAGTTCAAGAAAAAGCTTACCGCCTTAAATCCAAGTCCAACAGCAGCCATGGACCCACGGATAAATGGCGTCTGCAAAGAGACAAGTCCTCGACTGTAAGCTGAGAGAATCATCTCCTCAGCCGTGAAGCAACCATCTGCGTAAGCGCATCCTAGCTCACCCACACTGTGTCCTGTGAAGAAAAAGAAACATTACAAAAATCAGATTTTGGATTTATTTGTATCTGGTAAAGTTTCGATACTCTTTGAAGGTCCCAACTCATTGAAGCTGGACGGAATGTAAGAATTAAAAAAAAAGTAATTATCTAAATGTCCAAACCTTTTATATTTTTCAATTTCTCTGTATCTCTTCATTTCATCTCTACACATACTAAACGTATGATGTCTATTATTTTAGAGTGCATTAAAAGAAAGCACAGTATAAAAATCTTATTGTTTATCAAACATACCAATAATGTTGTCAGGAACGATTCCTAATTCCCTCAGTACATCAGTTAAACCAATTTGTACAGCAGCAATACCGACGAACGAATGAAGAATGTTGTCGTAGATAGTCTTGTCCGGATTGGTCAAAATATTCACAATGTCTATGCCTTTTGGTTCGAGAACTCGATGACATCTGGAAGTAGTGCGTATTATTAGAGTAATTCCATTTTTATTAGTATTCCATATATCCGAATGAAAAAACGGAACCCTTATAGGATCACTCGTGTGTCTGTCTATCCGTCTGTCACAACCAATTTGCTCTGAATGTAATGGCCCGATTAGGTTTAAATTTGGTACACATATAAATTTTCGTGTGTTTTTATGTTTCGTCAAAGGTGTCGTTTTACTAGTTTTCGAGGGCGCTAAATTCAAAATTCAAAAGTCGTTTATACAAAAAATAGGCTGAGAATCAGCACTTTTCGAACTTCATAATTACATAAAACAGTCAGTTTGACACGCCCTCCCGCTCCACCCAGAGCGGGAGAAGTTATTTAATAATGTCCCACCCAAAAAAAGGTGGCAGCAATATTTAAGTTTTCATCATTGGTATCGTTTTCATCGTTTACGAGGGTGCTTAAGCCGATAGTGAAGTCAAAATAAAAATCCAAGATGGCAACCGCGAAATTTTTTAAATTCTTCGTCATGGGTGTCATTTTAATAGTTTACGAGGGTGCTAAATAAAAATGCCAATAGTGATATTAAAAAGTAAACCCAGGACGGCAGCTGAGAAAATTTTCAAAATTTCATCTTGTGTATTATTTTCATAGATTTCGAAGGTGCTGAGGTCAAAATGTAAATCCAAGATGGCGGCTGCAAAATTTGTATTGTTGTTTTAAATCATACGTGAGAAGAAACTTGGTTCCTGACGGGGCACCCCAGACCACACACGTTTTTTGGTTTAATTTTTAAATAAATAGTTTTACAGTTATTACGAAACGGAATCCTTCATTGTGCGCGTTCCTACTCGCACTTGGCTGGTTTTTTGTCAAGTACCCATCTAGTTTTGTTATTTTTACTTTGCCTTGACCACCTTGTTTAGTAACCATTAGACATTGGAAGGCAATACTTAATTTCCACGGCTACTATTAACTACTCAAAACCTCGGTTATTAATGTCTAAGTTAAGAATTTGATTTGATTTTAGACTTACTTTTCGATGGCTGCAGCAAATATGGGAATGCGCATCAGATCAGCGCCCATAGTAGCCCACTGCGATCCCATGCCGCTGTACACGAACCATACTGGCCGAGCCAATCCATCTATATATTCCACTTCCTGTGCTAAACACACTGTTTCTTTCTTGTCGTTTGTATCTGAAATGATTCAGATGCTTATTTTTATTTTCAGAAGTACAATAACTTTCTAAGGATTGATTGTAGTATTGAGTCCATCATTATTTTACGAAAAGAGAGGGCCTGATAGTCAAAAGCGTAGACTAATCACTGCACTGGATTCTGTAAGCCATATTATTTCATTCTGTCGCAATCAACATGAGTTCTAACAATACATAATAGCAGATTTACTGTTTAAAGGCTTAGCCATTTAGTAAATGGTGGTTCTATTTTATTATAAGACAACAGTTGAATAATTCAAAATACGATACTATGGAGGCATGTGTGTTGGATCATTAAGTTCCCTTCAAAATGGTTGAGCTGAATGGTGCTGATCCATGCGTCATGTTCGTGAACGGGCGCCGTCAATAGGGACTGGTCATCTCTTAGCTGACATGGTTTATTTTAATTTTGAATTGTTTTTATCTTTTTATTACGGGCGCTTTTAACGTGCACGTTGTTCTTCATTATTCTCACATGTATAATTTGAACATGAACGATGTAACCAATATTTTGTAACAATATTTTGATTTAAAAGAGTGTCTGTGGAGGGTCTTGCCCGTTCTTCTCCTTAGGAATCTACTACGCTTTGGAATGGACAACGAGCTTCATTTTTCTGACTGACCGACCTCTTGACAATTCAAAAGTGCCTGTAATTGGTTTGTTTGAAATAAATGCTTTGAGTTTGGCCTGCAACATTGGACGATCGTGAAAATGTGATTTGAGGCAAAGCCGAGGCACACATACGTGAGTCCATCAATGCCTGGTGGTGGCCAAGGCTTGTTTTCTCAAATAATTTAAGGAAATTCCAACTTAGTAAATTAATTATAAATTCCAGAATCAATGAGGAACAACAATAATAATATTATTATTTCACGCGCCAATATTTTCATTTGTTTCTTCTTTACTTTAAACAACTCTATTTGCATAGCAAATCATTTGTTTAATAAAATCTATGTTAAGTTACCTCCTTGGTTGCCATGTATAAATAATATGACAGATACATATGAGTTTCTATAGTAATTTATTTGGCCGCTAAACACGACAGTCATGGATTTCATACAAACATTGCCGGCCGGGCGCTCGCATGTTTTCGACCAGTACAGCAAGTTCAATTTATTTCGAAGAATGTTGTCAAAGTAATACTCGAATTTCAAAGCATGTGTCAGAAAATAACATTTTAATTACTCACCAAGAATAGTATAGCCTCTGCAAGTATGCCCAGCAACAGGCTTATCATGAATATCATGAAGAAGACCAATTTGTTCAGCGTCTATCGGTTGTTTGTTAAGTTTTTGAATCATGCTCATCACGCATTTATCCTGTCTGCCAGATGTAAGGACTATATGGGGAATACTGCTGCGGTAACGATCGAGGTCCTAGAAGACAAAATTAAGAATTTGTTTTTACAAATGATTAACATTATAATATTTGCTTCACCTTTAGCAAGAAGAAGCTATACCAAACTAAAATTATTAATACATCATCAGAGCTGCTGCAACAGAAGTATTTTTCTGTTCCTATCAAATAACTTTCATCTACCAGTGATAAAAGTAGATTTAATCTTTCTCCGCGCCTCAAAGGATTTGCAAAACGAAACGTGTTGACATTTTTCGAAATAGTCTCGATAAGAAAATTGTATTTCAAGATAGATTTATTTTACTAGTAACGTCAATGCTAAGATCTACGTTATTGTTTAACACTTAAAAACTGTTTGTACCTAAAATAAAGTTATTTTAATCTTAAACAAGAAAAAAAAGTGATCGCTGGAATTACTTATTCGATCACAAAAATGTCTCAGTGTTAGAAAGCTATAAAATTCCTGAGTGACAGGATACTGTTCAAGAGACAACAATGCACTATTCCTGTGGTAATTAATCTACATAATCCATTTATGCTAGTAAAACCGCTGGGCGAAGCTATGGTTCTAGATGTTTCTTTACCTTAGGCTTGTAATGTCCCTTCATAAGGACATGGATGTTGGTTCCGTTGTATGAGAATGAGTTCAAAGCAGTAAATCCTCGATTAAATCGAGTGTTCTCAGTTACTACTTGGACTCTGCCCTCACGCACTGAGGTGATGTTGTCATGTGGCTCACTGTAGTGCAGGTTCGCAGGAATTATACCAGTTTGGTATGCCAAACAGACCTGTAAATGAAAAAAAGAAGTTTATAATCTGCTAGGAGTAACCTTGGGGTTAAGCTGTCGTAAAAATTACACTTCCACAATTCATTAATATCTTGATCGATTTGAGTCAGGCTTTTGATACCTGTAATCATGATATCAAGAAATGAAAATAAGTTAATTTATAAGCTAGACAGTCGTTACGGGTCGTCAGAAGTCCGAAACTCTGACAACCACTCTTACCAAGGGGTCCAATCGTATTCCGTTTCATTGTACCCTGTAACTGGGTTGTGGAGGTTATATAGGTAGACACTCCATGTAAAATACTGGTGTTTTGCTGCAACCGGTTAGAACGGAAGTCGATCTAAGTTGGGAAAAAGCTATGCAGATTGTTTTTTATACATCAAACACACAATGTTAACTTATTTTCGTTGCTCCTTGTTTCGATTCCACATTATAAGTCATTTTTGTTAGAAGAGAAGGTAGTACCCTCTAGTACATGCTATTCAAACATGACTGGCAAAATGTGGGTATACTATAGATACACCTACCGCTTCTGGAATATAGGTATGTTTATGTTCTTTGTAAATCCCGATTGTACTAGCCGCTGTAGTCTCAATAATGGAGGTACAAACTTTGATTGACATTCCCTATAAATCTTCGGTTAATTTCAACTTGATTTGCTTGAAAGTTTTATTACTCTTATGGGGTCTATATGCTTGAACTTAAAATTCAATAGGGCAGGATGAAACGTTTGCTCTTAATAAATTATTAGAACGCGAGGACCAGGAATTTAAGGATGCAGTAGTTTTAAGTGGGATACTGGTAAAGAAATTTACTTTAATTTTTGGTCAACTTTTTTATTAGTGCTTATGAGACCACGTGATGTTTCTAGTGTAAAATCATTATTATGTCTTTTATTCGTATTTGTTTCGTCATTGATGATTTTCCAAACCACCTTTATTTTATTGTTGGCTGATTTGATCTTGTTGCTAATGTACAAGGGATTAGCTACCTAAGCAGGCATTTTTAAAAGTTTAAGAGTTAATATAAGGCTTATGGCCATACAGCTCAATCAATTTTTCCTTACTTTTCCTAATACTCTTAGTTGCCCAGTCACTGAACAAAAAATTTGTACAAATAGTTTTAGTTTTTTTCTTTTTTAAAGTATTATTGAACTCGGTGCGAACTACCGAAAATAATTCCTTATTTTTTATTTTTTTATAATATGACCCGGTATACTTAACTTACTGATTAAGTTATTATTAAATCTACTTAGATTGCTGGTTGTTATTTGTTTAGATTGTATCTGAATTCTTTGTTATGGTGTGTTGGACTTAAAAGCAATGGTTTGACAGCTGTGATCAGAAGGGAGATAATTTACAATGGCTTTGTCCATGTCCAAATAGTCGCAGCAACAAAATATATTATCAATACATGTAGCAGTATTTGTAGTTATACGATTTGGTTCTGAAAACACATTTGACAAATTGAATGATTTAAAGAGACTTACTGCTATTTGAACTATTTTCTAAGATATTAATATTGAAGTCACCACAGATAATTAGTGTTTTTTACCCGTTGCAAGTTTTGCTAGAACATCTTCCATTACTGACTCAAACATGGAGTAGTTTTGATAATTTGGGGGGCTGTAAACGCACACTATAACATACTTATCTAGCTCAACAAAGGACCATTCAATGTTATGTTCAACAGACAGATCAACTATATCTTTACGAGTCTAAGATTTAATACAATTTTTAACTAAGATTAGTGAACCCTCACTTTAATTTTTATAATTATTAAGCATCTTATAATCTTTCAAGAAATGTTCAGATAAACAAATAATTTCAAACAATCAATCAATATATAATTGTTTGGAAGAAAAACCTTGAATATTTTGATGACATAATTTCAAGGTATTCTGTTTAGACTCTTTTTTACAATTAACTATTTGAGAGCAAGAAGACACCTTGTTCTTGGATGGTATAACTATACTGTTTACTGGGACCTTCTGTTGTCTTACTATCTAGTTTAAATTAACATCCAGAGTGAGCCCCAAGACCAGGCAATGAGATCCTACTACTTGTGGACCCCACATTATGACATGAATTTGCCATAGTGATACATGGATCCTCCTTCGTAAACGTTTATATCACTAGTGCTACAGTTACTGGTGGCCACCTGTACATTAAAATTATTACTAATAATTGCGGTGTATAATTTTTAACTCTTACACATCTTATGAATATTGCAAATGAATTTAACAACTCTTTTATAGAGGACATTGAAACCAATATTAAAACTAAAGAACTTTAACAAATACATAATTACGTTATTGAACATTCGAAATCCCAATCACTATTTTTGCTACTTGTTTTGGATTCTAATATAATCAAAATAATTAGCAGCCAGAAAAATACAAATACGGTAGCATTTGATGGCATACCAACTAAAATAATAAAATACGTAAAGGAAATTTTAGCGCCTCTACAATCACATATAATTAATGGTTGCATTTCTGATGGTTTATTCCCAAATAGCCAAAAAAAATATATTACTAGGAATAGGGACCAATTATTAGTTCAACCGGGTTTCAGGTTGGCTAAAGTGGACTCATCTTTCATGGGGTACTGTTTAAAGTGTTACAATAAAATACCTCCCCACATACTTCAACTGAATGAAACGAAATTTAAATCTTATATTAAACACACACTATGCAGCCAGGCATATTATAAGTTGGGAGATTATATTGCTGATAAAAATGCTTGGCCCAACGCTGGTCCTGCTCCACAAGGGCGCATAAACTAATTGATTAGCATTTGAAAATACAGTTGGAGCGGCCGAAGATTTTAAAAACTATCTTTGCATTGTATAAATTCAATCTCTTAGCATTGTATAATTGCATAGAACATGTGTGAGTACTATGTACCGACTATAAAGCTACCATTTAGGTGCAGAGTATGTCTTTCATTGACTTGAATGTGTCCTGGCGGCTGAGAGTATGTCATGCTCACTCTAATGTCTCGCTGACGGTGGCGCGTGTTTTGGATCATTTAGCTCCCTTCAAAACGGTTGAGCTGAATGGTGCTAATCCATGCGTCATGTTCGTAAACGGGCGCCGTCAGTAGGGACTGGTCATCTCTTAGCTACCACGGCTTATTTTAATATTAAATTTTTTGGATTGTTTATTTTTTTATTTCTGTTACGGACGTTTTTCACGTTTTGCATCGTTCTCACATGTATAACTTCAACATGAATGATGTAACCAATATTTTGTAACCATATCATGATTTAAAAGTGTGTCCGTGGAGTTTCTTGCCCGTTCTTCTCTATAGGTACCTACTACGCTTTGGAATGGGCATCTAGCTTCATCTTTCTGACTGACCGACCCCCTTGACAATTCAAAAGTGCCTGTAATTGGTTTATTTGAAATAAATGCTTTGAGTTTGAAATTTAAAATGCTCAAAATTATAGACATATTGCAAAAATATCAGTATTCTCAAAAAATATTGAGAAGGCAATTTATAATTCTGCATATTGTTCTTTCCAAAAATTTAAAAACAAATGCAATGAACAAAAAGGCTTCAGAAAGAATACAAAATATTAATATGGCTCTATTGGACCTAGTGTAATGACATCTGTAAATAAAGCTAATACTGTGTGTACTATACTAACTATACTATACTAACAGATATGACAAAAGCGTTCGATTTTGTGGATCATAAGATTTTGCTACAAAAAATATATGGGTAATGGCATAAGGGGAAACATCTTAAAACTCTTAGAATCATATTTGAGTGACCGAACTCAATGTACTGAAATCACTAGAATTTGTCCTGTAACTAAATTAAGCAAGGCATATAAAATATGGTTTACCTCAAGATAGCGTACTGAGGCCACCCGTTTTCTTAATATATATTAATGATCTCCCAAAAACCAGATCATAAAATGGTAATATTTCCAGATGACAGTACGGCTATTGTGGAATACACAAATCCTAACATTATAAATTGGCTTGACAAACATAATCTTGTAATTAATATTTTTATAAAACAAAAGTTATTCATTTCCACCAGTGCCGTAAGTATCCACCAGATAACATTGCCTTATAATAACTGTATAGGAGAAGAAGTTACAAATGCAAAATTCTTAGGTATAACCGTAGATAATAAACTAACCTGGAAACCTCACTTAGAGGAAATTGGCAAGCGGCTGAGTAAATCTGCATATTTATTATTCCAATCATCCAAGAAAATAAATACTTATAACATTTTTTTTTTTTAAATCAGCAGTTAAGAGAACCCCAATTCGTGCCCTTTATGAGAATCTGTTATATCAAAACAAGTGTAAAACTGCTTTATTGAAAAAGAGTTTCTTTGGTATTGCTCCAAATATTTATAATAAAATACCAGATATTATTAAATGTGGCATACATTGGCTTTGTAATTTAAATTTAATAAAAAAATTGACATTGCATATTTGTATACGCCCTATATGGCAAAACATGTAGCTACCACATTTTAATCATAAGACCTTCATACTCTACTCATGTATTACAAAATAAATATTATCTTATCTTAATACCTTTGTTAGCGAGCAAGCTCCGGAAGCTGGCTCGCTGTGACCCATATTAGACTTGACGCATCCAACCTGGACAGTTTTGTCCTTTGCGAACACTTTTCCGATTGCTTCCAATTCATTGCCATCTGCTTCGGCGATAGCTGTTTGGACAAAGTCAATAAAATTCATAAATGTGTGTTTAAGCGTATTAGTTCTAGTAGCAGTCTTGGTCTCCGGATATGCACAATGTATAGTCAACCTCCTAATTACTACCCTAAGGTTGAATGTCAATCGCACATTACAAAACGTCAAGGTTATTTTCGCTATAAGTCTAATGTGACAGTCAGATTGTTTGTATCTTAATAGTTTTTGTCAAAAGTGATAAAGTAATCACGAGGTTGACAAAATCAGATGAATTCGAAAGCAGAACAGAATTTTTAACTGGAATTTATCCAGAGGCAATAAATATGAAAAGCAAGTGTGAAAATTGTATATAGAAAAAGATCGCTAAAAAGAATAATATCTCTAAGGTGAACCTTAAAAACACTAACTTTTGTATTTAAAAAAAAACAAACCCGAAGCATTAGCTTCAATATACTCCACATCACGTGGTGATACGCCTGTTTCCTTATAGAAACCTTCCAGGAACTCCTGGATTTCTTGCGGCTGTCGCACTGGCAGGAGCTGGTTTTGCGCATTACTGCTGTAGCTGGATTTTGCATGATACACCTCGGAGTAAATCCTGTTGAATAATGGGAATATTTCATTATCATAGCAAAATAGCGCGAGTAGTTAAAGAAACATTTTGGAAGATGGGATGAAGGGAGGTTTGAGAAGATACTTTTTCGAACAAATAGCCCAAGTTAAAAAAATATTATATAGGATAATAATATAGACGGGCATGTAATACCATATGTCGATGAGTATTCATACTTGGGCCAGATAGTGTCTTTCAAGAATAGGCAAGACAAGAAAGTCGAAAAACGAGTTCAAAATGCGCCACTCATTGGACGCCTGAAGGAGGACATCGCCGTCGAGGTAGACCGTGGCGAAGGTGGTGTGACGATATAATCATGTTTGTGGGGCCAACATGGCCTGATATCGCATAATAGAGTAAGAGTTTTTTGAGGCACTTCAGTGTAATATCTTTAAAAAGGATAACTATGGTATAAAATGAGTTAAATATGTATTGGTAGAAACGTTTAGAAAATCTTAAGCAGTAGATAAAAGTGCCAACGAAATCCTGTACAATTCAAATACTATAAAGATTTAAAGCTTTCTACAGAAACTAGCACTTGTCAAGAAAGAATCTGACTCAAATAAATGTAGCACCCTGAAAATAGTAACAGATAACAACGGTTTTGGACTCGAACATGAGTTGCTCGCCGCGAAAACTACTACTTTCCAGCTTCTAGAATTAACGGTAAAGTAATATTATAACAAGTAGCCACTGACCTTCATATGGATGTGAATAAAGAAACTATACGTTACTTTTGAATTGAAAATAAAATTTACTTTAGAAAATTATGGTTGACAATGAAAAAGTGGACTCTTGCTTGCGGAGTCAAAAATGGTGTGCTCCGTCAGTGTAGAAGGAGTTCCACAGTATACACATTTTATAAGGGAAATAATTTATTTCTGTTAGACATGGCTTTGAATTTATGCTGTGCGGATAAACTCGAGAAATTGCTGCGTAGTGCAACAATCATTATATGAAATATAGAAACCGGAAACCAAGATATGTTATCGGTAATCCGATGTGATTAATTTTCTATTGACAACTAAAAGGCGATAAGAACAGTTAATAATTAAATTAGATAAAAAATCTGCTAAGACCAAGATAAATAGATTAAGTTAGTTTAGAAACATTAATTGAGGATAATAAGCATCTTGTACAATTCTCAAAGCTTATTTCGAATAATATATTCGTCCAATATCACACTTGGATGGAAATGTACGACAATGTAATGAATCATTCAAAATCAATTCATTAATATGTAATGAGTTTTACTTCCGACAACGGCCGTACATTTCGAGGTTATTTGTCATTTAAACGTATCGATTGATTAATTATATTAAAAGAAGCAGAAGTGAAATTTTCATAGTGTTCTTGTTATACATAAAAGTAAGTGCAAGAGACACAATATGTCTTTCTAAATTAATCTTTTAGTAAAAAATTAATATGGCTTAAAGTTCATTATTTGAGATAAGCAAAAATTTAACTATTTATCATGGAGGAAACTCTGAATACAAAGGTTAACAATTAAAAATATAAAAATATTATAATTAAAAAAAAATCAATATAAATTTACCTCTTCGCATCCTTGGCCTTCTGTAAGAAGAGGATGCTAATGGCATCAGACCTCACGACACCATCTCCATGCTTGTCAAAGCATTTGGTCTTGCCATCCAAGCAAAGGAAGCCGTACCTGAGATAAATTAATTTGATCGTAACAATAGTGCTAAAAGTATAACTTAAAGGTTTCGATAGTTGCTAGTGAGATCGAAACTAGACTAGTTGGCTATTTCCGTACAAATAAACACAAACTTAAAATAGTAAAGTAACCCGGGAACACAAATCTTTATTTAATTTCGATTTGAAGCCTAATTTCTTCAATCAAAACATTAACTAACAATTCATCTGGCTTGAAGGACCAAAATTATGTTACAGCGTATAATGAACTATATTCAACTACGTGGGGTGCCTACACATCCTTGAAAAGAAAATTAAACCAATGCAAAAAAAGGACAATTTAAAATCTTGTAAGATTTAAAGTGATAAAAAAATGTAGACCTACTTCCTCATATTCAAAGCCACATTAGGGTGCAAGCACAGGTTACATGCACCAACGATGGCTGCCTCACATACTCCACTGCTAATACTCTTGTATGCATGCTCTAGACAGGCCATGGAGCCTGAACAGGCCACGTCGAGGGCATACGAAGGGCCTTTGCTGTCCAGCCAGTAGGAGATACGGTTGGCGTACATGGCTTTGCTGCATCTGAAATAATGTTATTAATTAATAGTTTTATAGATGGTATTGACTGCATGTGCAGGACGAAAAAAATCCACAAAGCTCATGGTTCTATGACCTTCCGGCGCATTAAAAATTACTTTATTCAATTAAAGCACTTAAAATCAGAGGAGTTTAAAAAAGCGAGAATTTCAATCAAGCATGTTAAGGATAATAAGAATACATGAAGAATAAAGTAACTTTTCTCAAATATGCTTGGAAATTGGAGAAGTATCTTGACTACCTTCTTCGAGATTAATCTAAATTGCTGTACTGGACTAAAGTTGCTACGTGTCTAGCAGTATTTATCAGATTTTACAATTAGTAATAAAAATAATAATAACCCCACCGCCGTATCTCCACGTTGACGTCGTGGTGGGGCTTGCGCGCTCCAAACTCTGGGTCTGTGCCGGTAGAGTTTACTTTGCCGGAACGGGTCTAGGATGAGGTGCCAGACCAAGAGAGATACAGGGGTAGTAGCGACCCCGCGGACCAGACGACGACGACACGGCAGTCGAGACGGGAGTCAGTGACATTCGGCTAAGATCTGCTTTGTTCGACTTTGTAAAGAGCGCTTTCTCATACTCACATTTCACTGTCAGTCTGATAAGCATTGACGATACGATGACAATTTTAATCACAAATTACACGTTATCAACTGACAGCACTAACCCACTGATCATTTATATTTTTACTCCTAATGAAACTCTGTACAGTACTTTGGCGGTTTATTACACGAAATATATCTATATCGACATATTGAACTAGTATGGCAGTGTTGGTGAAATTTAACTAAACGCAAATTTTATTTACTCGAGTAACGCGTTAAATAAAATTGAACTGCATCACTATCTGACATTGTCAGAAAGACAAGTGTCAAATGACAACAACACTTCATTCGGTTAATTTTTTCCGTTTCTTTCGAATTGCATGAAATTGATATTTCTGTTTTCCTTTGTGGATGGATTATAATGAATATGGAATCAAGATGGTACAGCATTTACTCAAGAAGTATGTTGTGTTAATGTTCAGTAGGATTTCAACGCTATGTGGGAATACATTTTCACCACAGAGAACAATACTAATATTTGTTAGAATACGTTTATTTTCTAACACAAATCTTCAGTTTCTAACACTAGAGCTAAACTTGCTGGATACTGTTGCAACTTTTTGGTAAGCAGACGTTGGTGCTGTTGGTTGTAAAATGTTGAGCGTGTGGTATTTACGTATTTTAACCTTGGACACGGTGTCAAGATGAGAGGTGGAGCGACTTCTTTTTAGATCAAATACTATCTACGTCAAGTTATCTGACGCTGAAATTGATATACCTACTTACAATAATAAAAATGCTTTGTCAAAATACCTATATTCTAAGTATGTACTACTGAGCAGTGCACTATTTTAGGGTTCCGTAGTAAGAAACCCTTATAGTTTCGCCATGTCCGTCTGTCTGTCCGCGGCTTAGCTCAGAGACGGTTAGTATTCGAAAGCTGTATTTTGGCATGAGTATACATATTAATTACGCAAACAAAATAGTAAAATAAAATAAAGAAAAATATTTTTTTAAGGGACCCCCTATATGTAAAGAGGGAGTGTTACTTTTTTTTCTCATCTAGCCCATGGTGTGGGTTATCGTTAGAAAGGTAGTTTAAAAATATTGTGAGTTTGTGAGAACCATTTTTAGATTCAAGAACCCGTTTGCGAAATATTAAGCTTTCAAGTGAAAATTTTTGTTACAGTCAAGTGTCCTCCCCCCTGGTAGCTAAACGGTTGTACTTGGATTTGTGAAAAAATTCATAGCAGTAGCATATATAACGAAATTAAAAAAAAACCATCACAGTTAAGTAGGCTGTACAGGTTAATGAGTAATATTTGACCAACTTAAATTTGCAGTTTGAAAAACATTATTTCCCATACATTCCGTATGGGAAAACATGTTTTTCAACTACTATGTTAAGTTTGTTCTTCGGATAAATTCATTTCAACTACGGAACCCATCATTGTGTGTGGTCCGACACGCACTCTGCCAGTTTTTTTACTTAATTATTAATACCAGTGAAGCCAACCCACTCACTAAATAATAGTAGCTCTTTTAATGAATTTTTGGGTTATGATCGTATTTGTCAGTATTCCCATTAGACAAACTATAATAATTACTATCACTATAATCTAGGGATCATATGGAACAAATCCACAATGCGTTTCATTAATAGATGCCACAATCTTTGGAGGGCCTAATCGTCGAACAAAAAAAACTACCTACCTACTACTATAATTAACTGCACATTTTAAATAAAATTGCAAAGAAATAAAAATAAATTGACTTACCCAGTAATACCAAATCCGTTGCGCCGAACGGATTCGTAGATGACAATTTTATCCGATTCTGAGAAGGCAGCTCCAATAAAAACACCGATTTTTTTCCCACGAAGCTCCATTGGGTTGATACCTGTCGAAAGTAAGATTACTAAAAAAGAACATTCTTCACACTATTGTTGTTAAAACATTATTTAAAATTTTATGTTGTTATTTGTATTTTGTGTTTCATGAACTGTGTCTAAATAAACGTTATTCCTTCTTCCATCTTTCTTGTGTAAATTATTTCATTACCACTGCTCTCAAAACAGTGAAAGAAAACATCGTGAGGAAACCTTGTCTTAGAACCAAAACTTCAAAGACATGACATCTACCAACCCCCACTGGGCCCGCGTGGTGGATTACGGTCGACTCCCTCTCACTTAGAAGAGGCCCGTGTCCCAGCAGTGGGAACATTATAGGCTGATTAGCTTGCTGAATTTGTTCATCTTGTTTATTTTAAATCTACCATTTAGGTCTTCTTTAAGTTGACGAAAAAAATATTAATGCACCCTACGTGCCTACATAAATAAGTCGTGAACTTTTCCAGATGTAATATTCTAGTTCGCTAGTTAGCCACATTGCTTATTACCATACAGTAATATTGTCAAATTAATCAAAACGGCGAAATATTTGACATCTATTTGCGAAGTTGCCCACTTTCAGAGTAAACGCTCTTAAATAAATGTACTCGTATTTTATTTCTTTTTTTCTATCTTTTCTTTAACGTCATCGCAAAAAACGCACTGCTACTAAAGGCACGCTGGTATGTAAACACCTTTACCAATCCATTCGGGGAATGCAAGTGTAACTTAATGTCAAGTTAGTTAAATATAAGTAAGCTTGTTTCGATCAATACTAACCTGCATCAAAAATGGCGCTATACGCATGTTCCAACAATTTTCTGCTCATCGGGTCCATAATGAGCGCTTGCTTGTAATGTACTTTGAAGAACTGAGCATCGAACCGGTCCACTCCATTGATCATACCGAAGTGCTTGGGAATCTCTGGGTGGTCGATATCCCAGCGAATGTTTTCGTTGGTAACCATGTCCACCTGAGGAGAAATTTTACAATAAAATCTTGTCCTAATAACGGAGATGGCGATATTTTCTCAAAGGCATATTGATCAGCAGTACTAGTAATCACCACGATACGCAAACGAATTGGTGGTGATTGCATTAGATAATTTTCTTTGAGTTTCTGTAGGCTGGAGAACATCCACAAATCAAACTTTTAAAATACTTACCTTACAAAACTTCTCAGCATAATTTATCATATGAGTGAATTGTTTAATTACCCGTTCTGTAATTATTTTTTTACAGGCTTGTGAACTTTTACTACGTCTCCTATACGTCAGCAAGTGAGAAACAAATTATCTTTAACCAGAAAAAGGCAATCGCCCCATGTAAAATACTGATATTCAGCAGCTGCATCCGGTTACTCTAGAAGCCGACCACATCAAAGTTGGGAAGAGACTAGGGAGATTTAAAGTTAAGAAAAAGATGCAAAACTATGAAAAACGGATGGTAAACGGGTGTTAAAACAACATGACATAGAAAGTTAATAATTATAACACTTTACATGAATATCACAGACACCTCTCACTCTTACCCCATTGTAAAGATTCTCCTTGAATTCCAAAACGCTGTCTGACTTAGGGAACAAGCCAGACATACCACTAATTACCAACTCTTCACCAGTCAAACCCCGAGGTATGGTCTCCGGATCCTGGTCCACCATAGTTTCTTGAGGAGATGGAGCCATTGTGTCTTAAACTGTTGAAGGCTACGACTGAAGATGGAATTGACCGTGAAAAGCAAAAACGTTTGCGTAGTGGGTAAAAGTTGAACTGATTACTTTCTTTAGAAAGATTCTATTTATACCAACTGCATGCGTTTTGATTTAATTAGGTTGTCCCGTTTTTGGGAATCAAAAAGTGTGTGGTTCCGTATTACCTATGTACTCGTATGTTTTATTGAAAGCAGTTTCGGCCTACCTACCTATTTTGTAACGTCAATTAGGACCAACGGTCTTAAAATGTGTGCAAGATGTTCTAAAGTTAACTTGGTATTTTGACAAAGTAAACTTTTCAAACCTTATCACTTACAAAGCTATTTTGGAATATTTTGTCATTTCATGGCAAAAATAGAAAAATTAATTAGCAATGTAATAAAATTTATACACTAAGAATTTTTCTCTGGTTCACATAACTTGCACAATATAGGGGGTTTATTTATATATTTATAAATTTTGCTTAAAGTTAAGTGACGTTCAAACGTCAAAAGCGTTCGCTTTAACAGTCGCTAATCATTATTTAACTTTATGCAACGTTTATAAAAAAACGCCTAGAAGTCTATAAAATCCTATACTATTAAATGAGCGATATTTGTAAATATATATATATATATATATATTTAAAGAAAACGACACTCTTTACTGTCATTTGTATGTACGATCGCGTTTTTCTCAACTTTGCAACGCATTTAGAAGGGGTTTTTATCATCATTTAGAGTCTTAAAAAACCGTGCGAAGCAGGGGCGGGTCGCTAGTTACTTATAAAATATTAACTGTCATCGGAACGTATTGAGCTTACCAACAATCGATTGAACAGGCCAAGAGCATCTCGCTCCAAAATCCATCGTAGTCTATAAATCCATGACTAATTAGATACAACTAACTAATATCGAATTGCGGAAGCCCCGGGAAGTCAATGCACATATAAAATAGTACAATAAAAAATAAAAATAAATCACTCTTAGCCCTCTTATGCACCAGCGCTTAACCGCGGGGGCGGCTTGCCGCTTTTCCATTTTGCATATGCAACCGCTATTTTTAATATGCAACCGCTTATGGTTATATACGCAGTTAACCGCCATCAACCCCGGCGGTTAACCGCTAGTGCGTATGAGGGCTTATTTTTTTATATTTTTTTCAGACTTCAAATGACTTCCATTGTGTTAGTAACAATCTTACTTAGCCTATGTTAATACTTAACCACTGAAACAGATCTTGTTCGATCAGCTAACGCTCACACAAGTGGACTATCTGCCTGAACGGCTATCGAGTGCAGAATCGATGTTGGGACTGTCACGCAACCCGCGAAGTAACGAGGTGGATTTCTTGCGCCATACTACGTCAAAGCTGTCAGTGCGCGCGTCGGCAAACATCGCCAACGCCCTCCAGCAGCGTGGCAGTCGCAACAGCACCTGATCGCATTGAAAGAAAAGAAAAGAAATAAAGAAAAATAAGTTTATTTGTCACAGAAACACGTGCATAAAAAAAAAGATGATAAACTCGAGTAAAAATAAGCAAAAGAAACAGAATAGATTTAAATACAATAACGAGCACAAAACAGAAATAGTCGGCAGCTGCTGGCACGTCATGACTGTGATAAGAAGGCTCAGCTTGATGCTGTGCTATGGAGACCCACAGCACAGCGCTGATTTTCAGTGGTCACCCGAAAGAGACGTACGGAGACCAAGTCAGGTCAGGTCATTGTTATATTAGATACGCAGAGCATTGCAAGCCCTTTGGGTATATCTGAACCACAGGGCCCCAGTACAGTGTAGTGCAATACGCCTTAAAAAGGGCTATTTTGACTGCGACTTTACTGACTGCGACTTTACTGACTGACAACGCTCTGCGCTCTCTCCAAATCTGAATCGGCTTTCAGGGAATCTGCTACCAGATGGCCCAATTATTTAAATTTATACACCTTGGGTGAACTTTAAGTAACAGAGGACAGATGGACATTTGGCACCGGACCTGAAGACGATATAGTCTGTATTTTTGGTGTTGTATATCAACTCATCAGACTCCGAGTACGACTCACACACAGCCAGTAACTTTCGCAGAGCATTGATTGAGGGAGCCAGCAGCACCATGTCGTCAGCGTAGCTCAGATTATTAATTAAATTAAATTTATTTGTTAATCATTTCTAGACTTAACAGGTCAACTCAAGGCATCTACAAACAAGTTACATTTTCGTAATATACGTGTATAGTTACAATTTGTGCTTAACCTATTAATATTATTGGATACTAATGCTTAACTACTAACATCAAATAAATACAGATTAGCCCAGTTTCGTCGATATCATTTATGACAGTGTGTTAGGTGGACATTTGCCGTGGATATAATTTTGCACAGTTTGTCAGTGAACAGGTACACATTACAGTGAACTAAAATATTGATTATCGATTGCATCGCTTTTTGCGATTATTGATTATGAAATGCAATAAATAATATCGTAACAACGAACATTTCGTTGCAGATATTTAAAAAAAATTACAAAGTTTCCAAATGCCTTTTTTACACCTTTATCGGTTACAACATCAAATTGAGTGTTATATTTATACTTAACTATTAATATTGCTCACTAGCTAGCGATATTTCATAATTCTATACAGTAATATTGCTGAATAAATCAAATCAGGTAAATATTTGACGGCTATTTGTGACGTCGCCAACTTTCAGAATTAACGCTTCTAAAGTGCATCCAAAATAAAGTTTGTAAAATTAATTAGCAATATAACCACATTCCATACTAAAAAAAAAAATTTACATGACGTACAAGCGGATCTCTAAATTTAAATTAGTTTTTAATTACACTTTCGCTGCTTATGCACTGCATTAAACTTGTAGATGTAAATGTATTAAGGAGTGATTGACCGACTGAAAACCAGACAAATGAACATCAATGAGGTCATCAAAATACAGTTAAGGTGTCTGGGTTCTAGTTCTTTCAGTATTAGAATAGTGGCTTATAATAATGGCAGGAGATAAAGCATTATTTTGTTTGCATTGTTCAGCAGTGTAGGTACCTAGCATATTCAGCCTATATTGTTCCCACTACTGGGACATAGGCCTCCTGTTTCTGTGAGAGCGAGTGGACCGTAATCGTCCACGGGGGCCCAGAACGAGTTGATGGACGTCACATATCTGCATTTTTTTTGTTCTAGGACATGCTGGTTTCCTCACGATGTTTTCCTTCACGGTTTTGAGAGCAGTGGTGATGAAATAATGTGCATGCTTGGGTTCGAGCCCATGACCTACTCGTAAGTCGGGGCCGTTACCAATGGGCGACCATTGCTCCCAGTATTAAAATAGTGACTTATCTACAGTTTGGGACTGTGTCAACGGAGATATATTATTGCATTGTTCAGGAGTAGATACCCATAGAAGTCATAATAACACAACGTAAGATAACTAGGAAGTTTTCAAAGAAATTGTTGTAGAGTTGCGATGCGCCGCCGCATCGCGCCTGTCTGCTGGGATTCTTAAAGTGAATCATAATAGCAATATTATTGTAATTTCTTTGGTAAATTGCAGTCAAAATTTTCTAGCATTCAAATATATTTTATTGACCGGTAAAATTGTTTTCCTAATCTCGCTACTGATTGCCTTCCTCTTTACCAAACCTTAAATCGGGTATTAGTAATTAGTAACAAAATGAATCTGCGAAAGGCGTTTTTTTAATACATAACCGACATTAAAATGGTTGCACAGTATACCTATGTATATGGATTCAAAATCTCATTAAAAATCCAAAAGTTTGATCCAATCTCAATCAATGGCTGGTTGACGGCCAGATTTTTTGAAGGGCTATGGGAGTTAATAAAAATAAAAGTTTTAATACAAGTTATATAATTTATTGTTAAACTAAAATCATAATCAATGGCCGTATTTAAACTAACTTAGAAACTGGTACAGATAATAACTAATTTCAAGGAAAATGAGGATGGAGTGACAATATCATCCTTGTTTTTAATGATAGCATACTGCAATACAAAAGAATATATGTACCCTCTCAATGTTCTTAAGAGCCGACATGACAAAGATACTACAAAGGGACATATAGGTAATACACAACGGATACTTTTTATAGCAATAGAAATAAATTACAACATCTTAAAAGATTCAACTAAGTATGTATCGCAAAGGACTTCCTTTTCGAATTTGGATAGCAGCTCTGGACCTAGGAACTTATTCACAATATTGGATACTCTACAATCATAAGGTGCTGATGCGTGGTCAGATTCTATGTGGAACACTTTCACCGGTTTCTTGGTGTACTTGGATAGGTTGTAGTCCTCAGGCAGAGCCTTAGCTCTTGGATGAGGGATGCCTTTCATAAGAACCAGTTCGGATTCCAGTTTGAAGTCAGGCTCATACTGTCTCGCCAATATGATCCTTCGGTACGCAGCTTGAAGGATAGATCTCTTGTATTGGTTCGAATAAATAGCCAACTCTCTTAGTCTATTCACACACGCTTCAATCTTCTCAGACCAGGTCTCTGATTTCTCCAAATCCCTCTTCAGCTCTTCACTATCCCTTCCAGTCATGAGACGGTACATGTGTTCAACAATGGAATTCTGTAACTCCATATCAGTTAATTCGCCGACATAAGCGTCTAGTTGTACTCTTAATGCATCTGGGCTACTGTCCAAGCAGTACACGGTTCCCACGCGACCTAAAAAATGAGTTCAAATTATTATCTACAAGAGTTTTCTGCTAGTGGAAACTCAATTCTCAGATATTGAAGTAAGAGTACAGAGTTGATCAGTTGCTGAATAAATGAAACCGGTGTATTAATAGATAAGCAAGAGGATTCTTCGAAATTAAAATGTGCTCCTTAAAAGACAAACTTCGAAGTAATGTGACGCAAGGGATTCGATCTATAAAAGTCTTCCATTTTGTTAAATAATGTCTTAATAATTTTAATATTATTTTCTGAGGTAACGACAAAAATAAATTGAAATTGGTTGAATGAAGTTTTAATTTTGCCGCAGACGCACGAATGCGGAATGGAACAGTTTAATAGGTTCTTTATTTTCCTTTAGTAAGAAACCTGGTCGTTAGGTTGGAAATTAAGTAAAATTAATACATACCCTCTTTTTCAAACATTGCAGCCAACTCTAATGCAACGAGCACGCCAAATGAGTATCCCAGTAGGTAAAAATTAGATTTCAGCTCAAACCTCTTTTTCATGAACTGGAAATTACAAAAGATATGGTTAATATCTGCATGAAAAAAACTCAAAATATAGAAAAACGAGGACGAGATTATTATTACTATTACTGGGTTTTCTGAATTTCTCAATAGCAGCCCGGAGTTTGGATTTGTGTCCGATTAATGGCAATAGGCTCGCCCCCTATTACATGGGACTTAAACATAACTGGCGAAATGTAGGCGCACCTCTGCCCAACCCCTCGGGGAAATACAGGCGTGATGTTATGAGATATAGAAATGTATCATTTCATTGTTCATTCTAACTAATAGTCTAATTTTCTGTAGTGGGCGTTCACATCGCATAATCATAATAATATAATTTAAATAATAACACAGGTAAATAACCTTTCAAAGCAGAAACATCGTGTGTAACAGGAATTGTTAAATTAATTGCAAATAAACTCAAAATAGAACCGTTCGTTCCATTACAAAATCAAAAATAATCCGTTGCTTCAACGAGTCAAATACATAGCTGATACACAACAAACATAGACAACTTGGAAAAAAAAAATCAAACTCACCTTCATAATATTGCTAGCCATTTCCTGTATACTGTCTTCAGTCATGTCTGGACCTAGTTGGAAGGTCATGGCTTGAACCTTGAGCCTTTCGGAGACACGTGTGAAGATTTGGTGGTGGCCTTCAAATCCCGGTATCAGCATTAGATATGTTTCTTTAGGGTCTAACTCTTGCTCTTCCTAAAAATAAAATGTTAAATAAGTACGCATACATAGCATCGCCACATCGACCTGTCCTACGCTTCTTGTGTCCAGTTTGTGAGGGGTCTAACCACGCTGTCTTCCGGCGAGCTAGTCTCTCTAAAAGCTTTCACCCCGATGGGCTATTCTTTCGTTAAAAACGTTCTTATATCAAACGCTGTTTTCTTATCAAACCATTTCGACAATCAAATCAAGATTTCGATAAGTAAATTTAAAAAATTACAATTATAGTATCAAATAAGAGTAAAAAAATATATCTATGTTTTGCAAACCTCAGAGCGATTATTAAGTTTGGTGGGCATTTGTATCATAGGTTCGGTAGCCATGCACTCGTCTTCGTCAGTGTAAGTGTAGAACGCTCCTAGACCAGCATCAAACTTGGTGTTCTCTCTCTTTTTTATAGTGCCGAAGTTCTTTAAACTGAAAAAAAAATGGTTGTGTGTTGTGAAAAAGGGACTAATTATTAGGATGACGCAGATACTAATAACAAATGAACACAAAGGAACAGAGGAAGAACAATGGACTCAATTGCATTCATTATTTATTCATCAGAACGAAAGCCAAAACTTTTGCATGTTGTTAAACGTTGATACTATAAGTACTTAAGCGATTAGAATCATTACTGATAGAAAAGTAGGTTCTATTATTATTAATCTACAGATTGAACAATATGCGCCACGAAAGATGAGACTAGACCGCGCCTCCCGCGCTCTTTCCGACGCCCCGGTGACGCCCCCGGCTCAGAACTCATACCGTTAAGAGGCTTACAACAGCTAAAGTTCGGTCACTGTCGGACTGCATAGAAATGAAAGAGAAGCGTGATGACACGACGCAGGTCATTTATTGCAAAATATGAAGCAGTTAGCGATTTACAGAAAATCTATTGATTGGACTGGAAAATTAAAACACTATTATGCTAATATGTAGGATGTAGAATAATCTGACCAAAAATCAGAATGATTGCATGTAAATTAATATGATTTTTAATCGTTAAAAGAAATTTTTAGAGGTATCTTCATGATTTTTTTCTATCGTATCAAATTAGTTGTATTATGTTTTCAACACACTATCATACTAGCCTATATCCTGAAGAATATCATATATTTTTCTGATTTTGTTTACTGCAGTGGATCATATTCTTTTAGGCATTATAAAACTTGCGTTTAGGCACGTTTAGGTCCTGTAGTCCCCTTAAAGAGACCTATCAATCGTCTACTGCGCAAGTCAAACCACGTGGTGTTAAGTCATCTTTAGTGGCACGTATTGTTATTCATATAATTAACTTACCTCGCAACATCTAGTTGTGCGACCCTCTCATTACAAAAGTCGATATCATACACCCTTTTGATGAGTAATTTAATTTCTTGTAAGCTCGTTTCATTCAGGCAAAGTTCGCTCAGGGTAGGGTTTTGTCCAATATTCTCAACATGTTGCACCCCTGGATACAAAGACCAGTTTTATTAGAAAAATATTTTCTTCTATTATACTTCAAATCGGTACATAATAGGTCAAACGTAATAAGATAGGTTATTGAGAAATGCTAAAACAACATAGAGTTTTTTTCTTTTTCGTGTCGATGGTAAAACAATTAAAAAATTTAAATACGTCAAATTAAGCCGTGTTAGCTAAGAGCTGACCAGTCCCTACTGACGGCGCCCGTTCACGAACATGACCCATGGATCAGCACCATTTTGAGGAAACCTAATGATCTAACACACACGCCACCACCAGTGAAACATTTGAGTGAACACGACATACTCTCAGCCGCCAGGGCACATTCAAGTCAATGATTGCCGCATCAGTGGCATTCTTTAGGTTATCCGAGGTGCAGGTGAATGGGCAATTAGGACTCTCCAGCAAGCGGGCATGGTCTGATCAGAAGCACCGCACTCGCACTGGGTGTTGGATGATCCAACATAGGGTGTTAATTCATTTTACCTATCTACAAAATTTCGTATGGCTATGTATGTTATAAAAATCTACGGCTACAAAATTTTTCAATTTTTTAAGAATTAGTACCGATGAGATGGGCAGTAAGGCCAATACTTAAAATGACGTAACGATAGTAACCAGAGTTGAAAAATATCATCGCTACCATACAATATTTCGTAAACCGACCGTCTTATTTTAACATGAAAAAATTACTTACCGATAATTTTAGCGACTTTTTCCAAGAAATCGTAATTGTTTCGTTTCTTCAAATCGAATGACACGACATTCGTGTAATTTAGTTTCAAACTTGTTTCCAAAGCGTTCATAACTGTTGACAGTTTCTGTGATCGTGTTTTAGTTTCATTGGCTAGATTGTTATCGAACTGAAAAAAAATAATTTCCATTACGTTCTGTCTCGTAAGACAAAAGCAAACAAGAATATCAAATTGATATTTTCGATGTACCTATACCTAAATCACTGTTATAAGGATGGATCTGAAAGAGAGCGCTAGCTTGTAGAGCCATGGAATAATAGGTTTATAATCAATTTATATTATATTTGTAAGACGAAAAATTTCAGAGAAACGTGCTCTCTTCTAAGCGTTTATTTTAACACTGTCGTTTATCTTCAACAAAAACCTATTAATTACTATTTAAAATTAATTCCAAATTCGCTTGAATGATCGAATGCAACCAGAGTTATTTTTCTATCAGCCTGTACGACCACCCTGGCGCTCAAGGCGGAGTCCATACCAAACGGCTTCAGTTTTTCAGCGACCGCGACATATGTTTTTGAATCAAAACACGTGTCACTTTCAGGACCATATCATCCGGTAACAACGGACATAGCGCCTCGACTATTGTTTCTGCAACCATCACATCTTTCACAGTCGTCGTAATCTCGAAGTGTATGTTTGAACCGTTTTAGTACACTGCTACTTCGGTCGTATTTACGAACTCCCGCGCTTCGAAGTAACGTTCATCGTTACCGACGACAGCTAATACCGCCTGCTCGTTGACTTGTAGTGACTTTTGAATGAAGTCAATTTTGAGTACACACTACGAAAGACATGTAGTCAAATAATAAACCCGACATCGTTGACAAACATCATGTTGAGCTGGGTTTAAGTATTTAACAAAACAAACGCTAGCACGGAGACTGAATAACAAGATAATAATTGTTTAAAAAACACTAAAAAACACGCTTTTACGTGCACCTATAGGCGTATTCAGACCTAGAAACCTAATCGTGGCCAAAGTTCATTACAAGACCTTTCTAACAAGTCCAAACACGGCTATGATACGACATTTCATCATGGAATACTAGTGCCTATCTTCCAGCTTCATCATCAGACCTTGAAACCTTATTATGGTCAACGTGCATTACAAGACCTTTCTAACAAGTCCAAACACGGCTATGATACGATCATCCATCATGAAGTTCCAGTTCATATCTTCCGGCTCCATCATCAAATCAGCTCGACAGTATCATGTTATTGTATTGTCATCAAAATCTCATACAACTGCCAATTTTCATAACGCTACGATCTTTAGAAGATGGTTAAATTAGTTTTCTTAGATTTGATTACATAGTTACATACATACAGGTTGACCTAATAAAAGCGTGTTAAAAACGAGTACCGATTCACGGTCGTATCTGACAACGTGAGTAATGATCTTGATCTTGATGAGCTTTGCCTTGACGACTAATGCAATACTGACGGCCAAGCGGCCTATGAAAAGTACAATAATCATGATCGTTTGAAACGCACCACGGGCACGACCACAAAGTGTATCATGCGAAGCATCAACAACGACTTGTTCTGCATTAACAGTCCAAACGCTCTACATAACTCCATTAAAAGTGGTACTTTAATACTCAAAAACGACAATAGAGTCGCCACAGCGGTGGCCGTGAACAATAGTGATAGTGACTCGAACTACATCCCCTCAACACCGGCTCCCACAGCCGGCAGTTGCCGGTTGGTTAATTAGCATTATCTCTCGGAATGTGGCCATAAGTGTAGGATAGACTTACACATTTGCATCTTTAGAATGTAGTAACTCCATGAGATTGGTTGTGTACATAAATCAATCATAATAAGAACTAAAATATAAAAAGTTTTATTGATTCATAAATAAACAAGTGTAAAAACAAAGGCACGATTATGCTTGTTTCACTACTAAACACGCACACGTAAAGCTCTGAAAATCCACAAACAGGACGCCAATTTCCTCTTCCGATGCCGATCCTCACGCCACGTCAAATGAAATGCAAATATTGAAATAACTTGAACAGGAATACCTCATTGATCGAATGGATGCGGAAGGCGAGGGCTGGCAAACTCGCTTCATTGCGGGCTTCACATATTTTCTCAATCGCAGAAACTGCATACTCGTCGCTAGCACTTTTTGAAGAATAGTTCAAGACCACAAAATGCCTGTTGAAGAATATTTTTAATAAATAATTTTGTTTATATGCGACATTTTGTTTGAAAATTCTAGGGTATCCCATGTCATTGTCTTCAGAGCTGTATGTACTTACCACATCACTTTGTACTCGATCACTGATAATCTATAAATACCAAGTATAAAATAAAATCGCTTTTCTGTGTGACCACTTAGTTCTCCTAAGCTTCATATTAAAATTAAATATAATAAAGTAATCTCGATGGTCTGTCATGTCATAAAAACTGGGGCGTGGGAAGCAGGAGAGGGTCGCTAGTTTATTACAAAATAATTGTAGTTTCTCCGAACTGGTTTCAAAGGTGACGATAACAAAACTTGGGACAGGCTCAAAAACTGTTTATTGTTCCATTTCAATGTCTGAACAAAAATCTAAAGTTTAAGATCCAGACAGCCGAACATTTTTATAAAAGTGAAAAACCTTTTAAATAATGTTTATAACGTTTTACATGTCATCTACTGCCAGTCCATCAACATTAATAAATTGTGTTATTTTTCGGTACTTGTACCTACATTACTTTTCCAAATTAGATGTCTAGCTTTCTGCCAAAGTGCTTCATAACGTTTGTATTACTTTATTCGATTGTAATGTATTTGTTTTGTTTCTCATAAATTCAATTAGGATGGGAAAATATTTTGAAAATGTTGTCTAAGGTTAACACCGTTTCCGCTGTAGAATTAAACAGTTTAAGTAATAGAACTGGTTACGACTGTAATGACATTAATGACACACACAACATTACCAAGCTAAAAATTGGAAATAGATTCTAAGTTAGATTTGATTTGTAAAAATAATACTCACTTCAAATTGCTGCAAAGATTTCTAGAAGACACGTCTAAGTTAGCAACAATACGAACGGCGTTATTAAATATCTGTACCATACTTTCGGATTCCAGATTTACTTCTTTGGGTTCGGTGTTGTAATTCTGTACGACGAAAATTCCTAGAACAGGTGCCGTATTTGTTCCCTCTTTTAGTAAATTCATACATTCTTTATGTGTTGATAAGTTTGCAAAAGACATCTTGACTGATATGTCGAGTTTCTTCCACGACCTGGAAAATAAAATAATTAGGTATTATTAGAAAAAATAAGTAGCTTAAATCTTTTGCCTCAGAACTCCATATCTGTAACTTTTTCCAAGGTTCTATGTTGCAAGGACTAAATGCTGCTCAATTATGAATCCATGAGACTTCCTTTGACAGACGGTTGCAATCCAATGACCTGTCCCATCAGTTATAGTAACTTTTATCATGAGGCAGATTATTTCCCAGTTCCGTCACTCCAAAAAAAAACTATATATTGTTAAAACTTTCGTTACTTCTTCACTTTTGAATTCGTACCTAAAGATCAAAGCAAATGAATCATAATACGAGCACAATAAAACAACAATATACTTACGCCAATTTAGTATAGCAATACCCAGTCAAAGAGTTAGGTTTTAGATGTAAAACCAGATTTCTTGCACCACGCTGAACTAATCTATCGGCCACTTCGACACCAAGCTCACTTTCATCAAAAACAACGATATAAGTGCCTTCAGATGAATAGTTAAGTCTAAAAATAAAAAATATTGTTAATACGGTAACTGCACAGACGATCTTATGAGCTTAGTGATAATAATGATATTTATTGCTGCAAATTGGTAAAATAAAGACTTTTGCACGTCCAAAAATGTTTTAAAACAAGATGAGTTCGATGTTTTCTATCCAACTACTCAGAGAAGAAAGACGGAAATAAACTTAGAGGTGACAATCTGTTTTAAACTCCCGACATAATCTTGTTCAGGCCTTAATTATGAGGAGTGGACTATGCAGACTGGTGTCTGAGATGGTCTTTTGAGGAAAGAACCACACAGATTTTAGTGGATCTGGCCAGTCAGTGCACGTATTTTTAAGTAATCGTCTAGCTCAACTCAGAACTTAACGAGCTGAACGACTCGACGAACCATACCAAAGATAGGACATTTCGATAGCCGCATAGACTAATCAAACTGCTAGACAATCTTTAAAACCTCACTGAAAAACATACCCACAAAACTAACTAAAAGAAAAGTCCTCACATTCACAATGATTAACATAATAATAATATTTTCATTTATGACACACACAACACGTATTTGATAAATTTTTCATGACACTTACTTTTCATAAAGTAAGTATCATGAAAAATTTAAATGTAATTTTAGTGATATTATAGCATAGATCGATAGTGGAATATGAAATAACGTATGGGGAGACATTTGGCTAAAAATGAAATTACGCATAGCACCAAACACCCCAATTAGAACATTATGATGTAACAACAGTGTATACATACCTGAATATTAACTATTATGAATAAAACATTATTTATTTGTTTATTTGAGTGAGGCCTACCTACAACTCTCTCGTTGGTTTATGTTCATCAATATTCTGATACATTTATTTTGCTTTTTCTTTTTATCTTGAAAGTGTAACAAACAAACATACTTTTGTATTTATAATATTAGTTAGGATTTGAAATTTATATTTATATTTAAAAACCAAAGTAAGTCTCTTTCCACACTGTGTTTGGTCTCTACCTCTAAATACAATCGTGTACATTTTAACAACACATCACTTAAGTTACTTCATAACTTGAATTGTTTTTACACGACAGCCGCAACAAAAGAGTGTAATGTTTTCAGGGTTCATGTATGTACGTGAGTTTCTTCATACCACCATTACTACTGGATGGCGCAAAAGTCACGACGGGGTTTTGAAAATAAATTATGACATTTGCACTGACATTTACTATTCATTTGTTTTGACAAATTATAAAATACATTTTGGAGATTTATCATGGATAATTTTACCGTGTTTCAACGTACGAAAATAACAGAATATTTTTTTAATATCATCGGTCGATTATTCAAACCCAGGGAGCATATTGCCGCCATTTTCATGTGCGTAACTCTCCCGTAATGTTTTAACGCTAGCTCTTGTCGACAGCCCAGAGATCTATGGTTCCAACATGATGGAGCCACAGCGCATACGGCTCGATTCACAATGACTATATTAAGGCAGACTTTCGACGAGCGTCTAATCTCGAAATTTTCAACATTTTACTGGCCTGCACGCAAATGGTGGTAATTTACGTCACGTAATAATTCAGAACCTAACTCGAAAATATCTCCACGAGTTTTATTTTACTAACTGACAACAATTAACATTAGTAAACAAAAATAAACAAAGTTATAAGTAGTTGCGACCCCTTCCTGACTTAAGCTTCGTGCAGACCAGCGCGACGCGACAGCGCGACGCGACACCGGTTATTGTTATACCGTCAAGTTTTCTTAGAAATTGTATTGTTCGTGTCGCGGCGCGGCGTCGCGTCGCGCTGGTCTGTACGAGCTTTTATGCGCCACTCTGTATAACATCAATAAGAGACCTTTACTGAGAAAAGTTCAAGTGTTTTATTTCGTAAATGTTCCTTATATAAATGCTGTTAGTCTTCACCCCAAATTTCGTTAACGTAAGGCACTACTATTGAATATTACTTAATTTAACGGACCTTTATAACTACTAGGCTTTATTTAATATTTGCTTAATCTAAGAAACTTAGTAATACACACTGTTTTAATATTGTCTTTAAAAGACAAAAAGTTACGCCGAGATTTGTAAAGAAAAAAAAATTGGCTCTCCTGACCTGAGGTTTGTTTCTTTATGTTATTTCATATTTCCTCTGTAGAATTATAAGATTTGTTTTCTCCCTGAATAGAATAGAATAGAATAGGTCTTTATTTGCTTAGAATGCAGGTACATAAAAATAAGTTGTTAAATTATATAATAGGATCCGAGTACATTATGCCTTAATATAGCATGCAAATGTGATACAAACTAAAGATATTACAAAAAATTATCATTTAAGAAATTCTTTACAGAATAATAGCATTTATCCACAAGAAACTCTGTGAAACGTTTTTTAAATTTATGCAACGGTAGGTTTTTCATTTGGTCAGGTATTTTATTAAATATTACAGGAGCCATACATATAACATTTTCTTTTTAATAAACTAGTTTTAAATGCGCCCGTGTATAATAGATTCTGGTATTGAGATCTCATAGCTGTACTTCGTTTTCTAGTTTCTACTAAAGTTGCAAATAGACATCGATTTGTTATAACAAATATTGCTAATTCAAGGATATATAGGCATGGGAAGGTTAATAATTTATGAAACTTAAATATAGGTATGCAACTGTCTCTTATTTTAAAACTATATAGCTCTCAGGCAACGCTTTTGCGCTTTGAAAATGCTTTCTCGTTTACTACAGTGACCCCAAAATATTATACCAAATCTCAAGATGGAAATTACTAGACCATGGTAAGCCACTAATACTGTCGGTAAATTTACTTTTTTCGAAAGATTATGCAACATAAATGCGACTGTGCTTAAACGTTTACATATATCTTCTGCTTGCGGCTTCCAAGTTAACTGGCTGTGAATTATGATTCCCAAAACTTTTGTACTGTTTACTTTTTCTATAGTTTGACCATTGTAGTTTATATCCATATCTCCAGCAGATAATCGTTGGTAGAAGTGCATGATTTTAGTTTTTTGGAGATTAAGAACTAGATTATTATTGTGAAGCCATTTTATTAAAATATTAATTGTATTGTTAATGTCATTTACATATGATTCTTTATCGATACATGAAACAATTGACGTGCTATCATCTGCAAATAATATCATAGGATGAAGTATATGAAGTGGTAAGTCATTTATATATAATAAAAATAATAAAGGTCCGAGGACACTGCCCTGCGGGACACCATATTTTATTTCTCTAAAAGACGATATAAATTTTAATTCCTTTCTAGACCTTAAACACAGGCTCGATATCTCCGTACATTGTTTACGACCTTTTAGGTACGTTTTTATTAAATTAAGGGCATTGCCACGAATACCTTTGGCGTTTAGTTTGGTTAGGAGGATATCGTGATCCACACAGTCCCTGAATATTAGAGGATTTTTTTTTACTATTTAGCTATCACTGCCAGTTCTTGTGTTCCTTTTTTTCCATAAAGATAATCATAGCAAAGAAAGTAAAATTAATAAATACCTTGGGGTAACATTTAACTGAGCGCTTGAATCCTGGAGTTCTTTCATTCTTATTAGTACCTTGCCACTAAATCTCTTGAGAGACAAGAGTCTGAAAGCCTTGGAAACCTCCATTGCAGAATATACTATTCGGTTCAAAGGCCTAACCATGCCCTTTTGAATACCTTCAGTTATCATACATTGTATAGTCTGAAAGAAAAAAACAATGCTACCTTTTGTTCATTTTTGTGGAATTAAAAACATAATATTATTCAAAAAAGAATGATAAATCAATCATTATTTAAAATTGAATGAATGAATGAATGAAATGCACTGATCCCAGCGTGGTTTAACCAGACTCGATAAATCGAATGAACCCCAAAATTTGCACTAGCCCATGAAGCCTCATGTTTCATGGAACTACATTGGCCATTGCAAATCAAGTAGTACACCGGGGAGCGCGGGTAATGGTAAGGAATACGTGCCCTTAGGATAAGGAAGGATTTGAGAGCCGTACCGGATATGCATCCTAGAGTAAGCATTGGAATAGTGGAGAGACGGGTGTTAATTATCTATGGATGGGCATCTTTTGCGACGTCGTCGTTATGTTGGTTCGAGTCGATCTTCACCGGTGAATTTTGACGGGGTTACGCTGCTTTCTCGACTATTTTCTATGACACTACTATGCTGTGTTACACGTTGCTGTTTCCATTGTCTTCGTCTGGCTACTATCCGTTTCAGGTTTCTTATAACTCTCGCTAGCCTTCTTAATCTCGTCGCGGTCTTAAGCAGTCTTCAACTTCACAAATATTTAATTAAATAACCTCCAACATTTCTTTACACAATTAACTTTACCACCTAAATAAACACAAATCTACACTTGGCTTCGAAGTTATAGGGTTTAAAATCCAATGTCAGAGTCAAGAGCAATAATATCTAAAAGGAATGCTTTGTTGGTCTACAACTAACTACCTGCGACCCTTGACTCACTCCAAATATAAAAAAAAGGATACGCACTCGCAAAAAACAAAGCATATCGAAACACTGCACTGCACAAATAATCACACACGTATTATAGTTTAAAGTTAGTCGAACAAATTGTAAATACAGCATATAAGATGTATGGATTTATAATGAGATCCACTCATGACTTTAGGTGGACTTCTTCAGCGATCCCTGAAAGATGGAAAGACCTCACCAGATTCGCTGCGGCAGGTATACCCTCGTACTTATGCATGCACTGAACCGTACGCCTGAGATCAGGAAAGCTTATTTCACCCACTATTGTACTGTTTTAGTGTATTTTTGGCGACCTAAAGTCACAACCACAGCAAAACAAAAACACTTCGATTTCGACGCCCGGCTTGTAGCTAAAACTTGCAACATGTGGTGTGCACATTTCACTAATCAGTAAAAAACTTTGGTGGAGCACAATTAGGAGCGTCCATGCGCTGCAACGTCCGACGACCGAATCTCCAATCATTATTTAAAATTATATATATATTATTTAAAATGAACTGTTTAGAAAAAGCTTAAAAAAAAACTGTTTTTTTACCAACCCTCTTCTCTTCAGCGTATTCCGGTTTAAATAGGCTGGAAATCCTGACAGCTTTGTAATTTCGTTCTCCACACAAGTAAGACATTCCAAAGTCTTCGTTATTTTTTATATCGTCATCACAAACGTCCAACAAGTATCCAGAATTACGTACGCATTTCATAGCAGACTAAAAGAAGACGGGGATAGACAAATTAATAAAAACAAATCAACAACAAAAAACAAAATACAATGTTCGACTTAAATTTAAACGTAATTCAATGATAATCGTGGCCTTCCCTAGAGAAGTGAAGAGAAGAAGAAGATGAATGGATTTCTGATTAAAAAGAAACTTACATGACGCAACAGTCCGCTGGCACAATTAATGACAATGGGGCAGCATTTCGTATTCGTGTTCATTATGACAGTGCTATGAGAATCGATACGCGAGCAGACGACGTTTTTCTCTGTAACATGAAATATTTTTAACAGAAATAAATAGAACATACTACTTATAGCACGTTAAGTCGTTGGCAGTGTCGTGCGCTAGCGCACCGCAGGCCGCACACAAATAGTGAAAGTGAGCTCCGTTGCGAAAAATTGTATAGATTAATCACGATTTATCATTAAAATATAAACTAACCGAAGTGTAAACGAGGGAAAAAATGGAAGTGACTTTAAAAAAGACTGTGACCTCTTTGTTTGTTTCAACCTTTCTTCTCGGAGTAGTCAGATAGGAAACGCCGAACTCATCAGACATAACAAAAAAATGATGACGACTCTACACAAATACTGAAAAAATGCATGCACAAGACTCAGTGGAATAATAGCTTAGACTACATTAATAAGGCCAAAAATACGAGTAATGCGGCCTGGAACATGATTAAAATAAACAAAACAAATAAGTTACGACTACTCTGAAGTTGACGCAGTTAATGCTAATAGTACAGTTTATGACATTCCAAACCAAATAATCCCAGACAAACCCGAACAAAAATGCTCATAAAATAGATGAATCAGACGTTTATAAAAAAAAGAACCGAATTAAAAAAAACAACAACTGACTTAAAAAAAAAACACTACAAAGTGAGAAATAACTTTAATTTCGGAAGTCGGTGGCAAAAAACGAAAATTCAAAACCAAAAGGACCGACTTCCGAAATGAAAGTTATTTATCACTTTGTAGTGTTTTTTCTTTTTAAGTCAGTTGTTTTTTTAAATGTAAATAACAGTGACAAGAAGTTATCATCATACCATCCACATATACTAAGTGGGAAAAATACGTATTATTGAAGCTAACTCAAAAACTATCCAAGTAAAGTTGATAAAATTTACATGGGACCAACTTGCTCATACTCTAATCTAACCCTCCGTAGCATGGCCTGGACGAGCGCTGGACGCGAGAGATCACCGCTACCGATCGCCTCTCATAGGACAGGCCGGCCGGGCAGACCTCCACCGTGTCCTTCGGGTGATCCACACAATGATACCTGGGCTTCATCCCGCCTTATCCGAAACAGGAACCTCCCGAAACAACCATACCGATCCCGGTGAAGACCTGCGTCAGGCGGAAAAGGAGGACGTCTCTCTAGCCATTCCTCAAAGAGCACGCCGCAATTGTGGCGTGCCCAGTGACAAAAGTCTTTGATTTTGTTTGCCATAAAATACTTCTCTCAAAGCTTTAGCATTATGGAATCCGAGGTAAGGCCAATGACTGGATCAAAAGTTATCTTTCTGAAAGAGTACAATGAATACAAAAAAAACCTATAGCTCGGAATATCAACAAAATAATTGTAGTACGCCAAAGGTAGATATAGTTACCCCACTAATCTTTCTAGTATATGAACGACATTCGAGACAAATACTGCAAACTATTCGCTGATGACTCCACAATGTTAATTAAGAGTGACAATTATAAAAAACTTGAAAATGAGATCGTCCAAGCCCTTGATAATGCAATCGACTGGCTAGAAAAAATTACTTTAAATTAAATATGACTAAAACGAACATAATACAATTTCAGACTTACAATTGAAACATAAATAAAATAGACATTCATTATAAAGATTCTCACTTGACCACTGTCGATAACTGTGTATTCTGTAGGCATAATGGTCGATAAAAATTTCAACTGGAACACACACATTGATAAATTTTTTGCAAAAATAGATACGCGTTACATTTTATATATATCTTGAAAAGAATTACACAAACAGTAAATTGTGATACTGGAATTCTGGCTTACCATGGTTATGTATCACCCGTACTTAGATACGGCATTGTAATATGGGGTAACTCAGTAGATTTTGACAGAGTTTTTAAAGCTCAAAAAAAATGTATCACAGCTATTTGTGGAGCTCACCTTTTAGAAAGCTGCAAGCCGCTACTTCGAAAACCTAAAAATTCTACCTCTGCCATGTTTATATATTTTTGAAATAATTATGTATTTTTATTAAAAGAAACTAAAATTTATTGGAAACTAGTAGTGACAGGTGAAATAGCCGAACACGGCATAAAGATACAAATCGGCTGCAGCCAATAAAACTAAAAAATTTTAAGAAAAATGTATACTGCATGTCGATTATTATTTACAATCATTTACCAAATAGTTTTCAAGACTTACCACTGACAATGTTTAAAAAAATACTTTTCAAACTATTAAGTACCATATAAAAAAGGGCGAGCATATTGCAATCAACCAGGCTTTGACGAGAATTACGGGCTATTGCTGAGAAATTATTAATGGAAACACCCATTATTAACACTTGACTTTGCCTGACCTGGAAATCGAGCCCGGGACCTCGTGCTCAGCTAGGATTACAAGCCCAACGAGACAGTGCGAATAAAATAAAAAATAACATACCATCTAACTGTGGGAAAATTTGGAGCAATATTTTTTTCTTCTGGGAATTATCTACAGCTGCAAACACCGGGTATCCCAGGAAAAGTGCCACAGAAATGATTGCCTGGCCTAATGGTTCTTCAGCGCCATTTATAAACACGGACTTTTCACAAAACGTGTCCATTTTACAAAAGGTGTTCTGCAAAATAGACATGAAATAATATATGTATAATGAAAAATATATGTTTACTTAAGTTAACAATGTAGTAAACATAAAGAGAGAACTTGAGAAACATGAAAAGACAAACGTATATGATGTGGTTGTTGTCAACTGTGCTTGAAAAATTATCTTACCAGGCAATAGTATGCTTTCACATAAGCCAAAGGCACGGTGGCTGCGTCCTCTAAGCTCCAGTGTTCTGGAACAGTCCATAGCAGCGCTGGATCTGCTTCCACAATGCTGCCTAATGCGCCTTCGGGAAGTAATCCCATAACTCTTTGACCACTGAAAGAAACGTAGCATACAATTATGTTGTCGTCTAATTCATAAAGACCTCGTAAGTGCAAATTAAATAATTAAAAAATAACGTGTGCGGTCGGGGTCCAAAGCGAGGAACGAAGTTCCTTCTCACGTAAGTATGATTTTTTAAGAAAAACTAAATTTTCGCAGCCGCCATCTTGGATTTACATTTTGACTAAATTCACAGTGTGAATTCGAATTAAGAAAGTCGCATACGTATGAACGCTTTATCGCGTGACGATTTATACTGCATCATCATCAACTCCTACCGCAAGCCGCGTTAAAGAACTTCGTTTCAAAAACACAAAGGTCATCATTGTTGGAAAACGTCTTCAACATTATCTTTGGCAATCTTGTGCCTACCACAGCTGAGTAAAGGCCTCTTCTCTTTTGTGACGTGCTTCGCTGGTCTGTCCGGGTCTTAACCAGGGCTTACCTACAATTCTCTGAATTTCATCCAGCCATAAGGCTGTTGATGTGTCAGTACTCCTACCGCCTGATTATAATATCATGACGATGACTTACTTGCTATCAATACCACTGAACTCCTTCCCAAAGCCCTTGTTTGGTGCAAGAGAAGTGCCGGCTGCATTATGAGCATCTTCACTTGAAAGTCCAACATACCACACCTGAACAAAAAAGTCATAATTAGAAATACCTACGTAATAATATACAAATACTAAACCTAATAAAAATCTTTCCATTTGGCATCATCACCAAGTAAAAGTGTAACAGATGAAGTCTAGTCAATGTCATGATTTTTTTGTCCGAGCATTTACAACATTTTCTTACCTGAACTATAGTTTTGCTTGCAGGCATTTCAGGCTGTTCAACCCATTTCAAGTTATCCAGATCACCAGGCAATATACTGGTCAAGGTAACATTCTTTATAATTGTATCTTTGGCATTTGGTATGCTGTAATAGCCACCCCAGTGTCCCTAAACAAAAAATAATAATTGCAGCTTTGGAAGGAAAAAAACTCATTGACACTATCATTACTATTAACAATTAAGGGAACATTTTTGTTACACCATTGACATTTAAGTATTGTTTACCTTCTTGAAAACACAAATTGACAGTTTTTTCTGAAGTTGATCTTTGAATATTTCTGATTCCGTGTTGAAGTTTTCCACATGATAATCATCTACTATTACCAATCCAATCTTATTACCATATTCTTCTCTTAGCTTCTTCACCATACCTTATAAAAAGAAACCATTTAAATTTTAACATTTACTACAGTGTATTTAGAATTCGAAAAGAACGTAAGTGTGTGGGTTTGTAACAAATTACCAAAGAGACCAGAGTATTGTTGCCTTTCCGAGACCAACACAAGTTTCCTTGTTCTTTCTAGCTCCAGCTGCACTCGTGGTACCCATGTAAACTTATGATCATGAGTTATTGGCATATACGTGATATTTTCACTGTCACTAGAATCAACCGTGTTCACTAAAACCACCATATAATTGTTGACGCTCATAGCTGTTATGATATTGAATAGTTTATATTTTGGTAATATTCTTGCCGTATCTTTTTCAATTGCCAAAATGAATGTAAATTTTGGCAAGACTTTTGAAATTGTTTCCATTTTCTGAAATGTTATTTTAGGTTATTAATTTGATTTCGATATAAATCCAACCGCTTTTTTTTACCGATTTTATTTATACTTACATACTCATCTTCCAACAAATTATCGACCACAAAAACTGTAGATGTGTCCACTGTATCCTTAGTGGATCCATTTAGTACAAAATCTTTAGATGGAATTTCGTCAGTCACTTCTTTCAGGACATTTGATATTTCTGGATAATTCGTTGAAAATAGTTTCGTTACTTTTATTTGATTACGTGTAGTGTTATCAGCCACAATTTGCATGTTAACGTGAAGGGCTGACTTGAGCTACAAAAAAAAAGTTGGTTTTTATAAAGGTCTACATAATCACTAGCAAATAATATATTCAATCAGTGAAATCTTTTTGGTATCACTCACGTCAGTTTTGCCTTGAAGGAAGTGTGGCACAAAGGAACGGGTTTGTAGGATATCAGGATCAGTTTCGACAATTGGCATATCAGAATAGATAATAGCAGTGATTTCTACTCCACCACATCTGGAAATAAATATTCATTAGATAGGTATTATATTTTGAGAGGAGGTTCTTGCACGTTCTTCTCCATAGGAACCTACTACCTTTTAGAATCGGCAACAAGATTCATATTTCTGACTGACCGATCCCACGACAATTCAAAAATGGCTGTAATTAATTTATTTGAAACTAATGTTTTGAGTTTAATAAATCAGGTGTCGAAAATGTCAGTTTTGTCAATTTTTTGGATTTTTTTAGAAATTTTATAACCTTGTTATGTCATGTAAATCATAGTACTCAGCAGTCAAACATGGTTCACCGTCTATATCTTTCTGAACATTTTTTGAGTGTGTTTCAGTATTGATAATCAGTTTGTTAAAATGTTTCAATTTCGATAATCCAGCGTATTCTCTCTTGAGCACAGAGAATTGTAGAAGTGAGTCAAGGAGTGGAATCCATTCTTCAGTGTGTTTGATATTTGCTGTTGTATTGTTAGACGTTATTGAATGGATCGACTGGAATTTACCTCTGAAAATAAGAATGAGTTTTAGCTTTGGCGCCTTTTAACATTATGATCATTTTATTAGTTTAACTTATACTTTTTATAAATACTTACTCGTAGGAATAACCTTTCATGCGTAGAATTTGGTATATGTCTTGGGTATTTAGGAGAACGTTATTTTTAATCGCTGACTTCTCCAATTGACGCTCACCACAATCTTTAAGTTCCATTTCCTTAATACAGCCTTTAGCCACCGTTGATAGATTGTGAGTAACCTGCAATTTTTTAATATTTTTATTATTTTGATGTCCAATTTAAAATATATTCGTTTTCTTTCTTTCTTTCTTTCTTTCTATATAAAACGGAATTTAATTTGGTGAAGCGTTATTATGTTAGTTATAAAGTGTCCTTCAAACTTATCCGTCACAGTTTTCACGAATGATATTATATTTACTGACTGCTTTTTAGGGTTCCGTAGTAAACAAGGAACCCTTATAGTTTCGCCATATCCGTCTATCTGCCTGTCTGTCTGTCCATCCGTCTGTCTGGCTTAGCTCAGAGACGTTTAGTACTAGAAAGCTATAATTTGGCATACATACTCGTATTAATTGCGCCGACAAAGTGGTAAAATAAAATGAAGAAAAAAATATATTTTGGGTACCTCCCCAACACGTAGAGTGGGGATGTTTTTTGATTTTCTCGTCTATCCTATAATGTGGGGTATCGTTGGAAAGGTCGTTCAAAAATATTGCGAGTTTGTGAATACCATCGAGTCAGGGATCAGTTCGCGAAATACTAAACGGGAAATGCTTAAAACTATCACAGCTACATAAGTAGGCTTTACAAGTAAACGAGTAAGAATCGACCAACTTAAATTTGCGGTCGCAAAAACATTTTCTCCCATACGGAATGTATCGGAAGAACATGTTTTTCAACTACAAAGTTAAGTTTGTTCTTGCGATAAATTCATCCCAACAACGGAACCCTTCATTGTGCGTGGTCTGACACGCACTGGGCCGGTTATTTTATTTTAATGCTATTATTGTATCTTATTTTTCTTGTACGGTTCTATACCATCCAAAGGTTTAAGGAATATCAAATTGTTGTTTTAGTTTCAATGTGACTTACCTCGAAATAATTGTTTCCCTTATTTATCATAATACTAAGCTTAAGAGGATCATCCACTTTAATTTCAACTTCTTCATTAAAGTACACGTTAGTAAATTCAACTGACATGGTCCTGTAGTCTACGCCTTTAAACATCGCAAAAGTCTCCCAAACTAGAGTCAACAATGCAGCTTCGGGGAAAACGTAGACACCTGGAATTTTTTTATTGAAACATTTCTAGATCTATCTCGCAGTTATAATAATATTCGTTAATCATAGTAACTCCTGAATGAACTTACAAGTGAATGTTTTAAAAGTTGTTTGTGCCTTTATAATAAGTGAAGGATGAAGTTTCATTTTTATTATGATTAATAGTTTTTGTCATAAAATTGGCTTCTGCTACTGTTACTTTAATTTCCATTAAGACCATTACTTCATAAATTGCTCTACATTATTATTGTTTCAATCTGTAAGTTTTCTGTTCCAAAAAAGGTATTTTTACTTACCATTTCTTCTATAATTTTCAAAACATTTGTAGTCATCGTCATGGATACATAGGACAAAATCTCTGATTGCCGTTCTAATCCTATCTTTTGCATTGTATTTCGCTTGAGGCCTAAAAAACAGTTTCGAATATATATTAACGAAAATATGCTATTTAATTCTTAGATGACTTAACGCCGATTAACTAATTCGCTGCCCCAAAGCATATTATTTATTAAAACTTTATGCACAAGTAAAAATAAAATACTAGTCAACCTTAGGGTGATGCAGAGACAAAATATGGCAAGTGCAACATAAGGGATTGATAACACGAAATTAACTATAAAATAGAATACATATTATTCTAAAGTGAATGTGTAATATTTATAGTATTGTATGTTTATCACGGTATCTGTTTCCTTTTTTTCCCGAAAGCAGACGTGTACCTATATATGTAGTACGAAACATTCAAATTCTTCTTTAGTTCTTCATTCTCATTCTTTTATTCCATTTTAATGTTTTCTTTATGATGATATTGTCAACGATTCATGTGCTGTATGAGCGAATTATTATAAATATCATAAAAGACAATTACCATTTCTCACTGTGGTCCCATTCGACTAAATGCGAGAGCAGTGGAGTTTCTGTAGCTACTGGATATTCCACCCTCGGATAAAGCGCCTTCACTTTTGGAATAAGCCCTGTTAAGTACAATCTAAAAAAAAAATACATCACCATCAATATGTTATTATAGAAGTACAACCTTATTTTTTTATATTTCAATTTTTTTACTGACTTCAAAAAAAGGAAGGTTAGGCCTTCCAAACAATTATTTTTATTTTTATAGGTGCATGTATGTTTGTCCACGCTTATCTCCAAACTATTAATCGGATTGTAATAATTGTTTTTTTTATTGGCTTACATTTATTTCAACTTAGGGAAAGAAGCAAGCTAAGCAAGTAAGCTTAGGGCAAGTTTGATCAAAGTCGGTTCAGTCGTTTTCAAGATATGGACTTATACGTGTAATGCGACGGCCTGGCTTATTGGTTCAAGCTACGGGTGTGTTGTCATAAGGAAACATCATAAAACCTTGGTCAAATAATAGCGGGTATTAAAAAAAAACGGCCAATTGCGTGTTCGATCACGCACAGTAGTTGGGATGAATTTATCCCAATAACAAACTTAACTTAGTAGTTGCGAAACATGTTCTCCCATACATTGATATACGTCACGGTCAATTCTCCAAATACAAATGGAAGATTGCAATCGCTAAAAATTTAAGGAAACATCATAAAACCTTGGTCAAATACTAGTGGGTATTTTAAAAAAAACGGCCAAGTGCGTGTTCGATCACGCACAGTAGTTGGGATGAATTTATCCCAATAACAAACTTAACTTAGTAGTTGCGAAACATGTTCTCCCATACATATCAATCATTTCATTTAGTGTTGCATTTGGAGAATTGATCGTGACGTATATCAATACGTCACGATCAATTCTCCAAATGCAACACTAAGATTGCAATCGCAAAAAAATTACGACTGCAGTTTCAAGTGTTGTGCCCTGTAACTTATGTACAGTTACAGCCCAACTATGAAATTATCAGCGGTAAAATGCGTCGTTCCACGTCACCTGAACTACGATTAGCTTGAAACGTGTCCATTATTGAAGGTATTGGCACATAACCATCTGCATCTTTTGATTTCTCACTGATTGAAGCGTCATCGAATAGAATTAGCACTGCATCAGGCAACTCTCCTTGTTCTAGTTGATCACGCCTCAGTGCAAGCCATCGGAATCCTTTTACAACACCCATGCTGCCATTGACCAAGCCGTCAGAAACCAAAACATTTCTTCTTAGCATGACTTTTGAACTTTTTTCCCAATGTCACTTGAAGTTGAGTTAAAAGTCCATCACATTTGTTTGGGTCGGTTGAAATTACGTTTTCTGGTGTTGTTTTGCCATAAGTAGCTAGTTCTCGTCTATTACTTAAACTATACCAATAAAAAAATTAAACAAAAAAAAAAAAAAAAACTATACTAGTTTTTTTAGTTATAACAATGTCGTTAAATATTAAGTTATTACTCTATTAGGCTAAGTTATTAGTCTATTAGGCTAGATTGTAATCAATTACTGAGAACGTCAGCTCTTATTAATACAAAAGAAAAAAATCCTTTTTAGGAGTTTTGATAAATCTCCCAAAGTATCTAAGATGAAAATAGGTGATCAAGTTTTCACTCAACATCTCAATAATCAACGAACAATTTGCTTCAATCGAAAACTCGAAGGTGTCAATTAATTAGATTTTAGCTGCGTCCTAACTTATAGTATTATAATTATAAATCCTAACTACTCGTATATATATAATTAATATTATAAATGCGAAAGTGAGTTTGTTTGTTTCGCTTTTACGCTAAAACGGTTGAACGAATTTGAATGAAATTTGGTACATAGGAAGAACATGACTAGGAAAAATACATAGGCTACTTTATATTCTGGGTCACAGACGGCGCGGGCAACAACTAGTATCTAAATATTCCCTTAATCGTTTAGTTACTTACTTTCCAATAGCTTCCAGGAAGAATTTCACGGGATCAGCGTGGCCACGTCTTGTGAGTGGTATATGAGTACATTCTGCTAGTGAACGTTTCAGAATGGCTTGAAGAAGACCGTGGGGAGCTACTTCGATGACTATGGCGTTCGACGGAATTAACTTGGACGTCTCTTCAAAGAGGACTGAATTCTGTTGAAGATATAAAAAAGTGTTAGGCGGCAATATAGAAACCTTAGATATTTCATTGATGCAAATACAATACTCATCATGAATATTTCTGAAAAACTAAACAAATATATGAAAAACTATTGAACAACTGTAGTTATTATAAAAATAAAGGAAATCCAAAAAAAAAGCTTTAACATTAGATGCTTAAAGATGTTACATATTGTAAAACCATGTCCCGCGCCGCGTCTGTCTGTCTGCTTGTACGCGATAAACTCAAAAACGACCGTACGGATTTTCAAACGAGTTTCATCAACAGATGGAGTGATTCATGAAGATGCTTTAGGTGTACAATTCATTAGGGTTTTGTATAAATGGCTGAAATATGACGATTATTGTTGAAGATGGCGGATAAAATTATGCCGACTGCGAGCTTTACTGGCGTGTGCCGCGTAAACCGTAAGCGATCCATATAATTAATGATTTACAGGATTGTACATCTTAAAAAGTTCATCAAAAATCACAGTAACAACTTTTATCTTTCAGAATTTGGTAAAAATTGTATTGTTATTTCCGAAGATTTTTTGACTGGTATTATTCCTTATTCAACATAATACGTTATTTTAATTGGGCATTTAATTTAGATTAAATTAAAATATGCTACAGATTCAAAATTATGCGTAACAAAATAATTATGGTTGATGGCGGCGGGCACAGCGCTAGGAGTCAATAACCTTTTCCTCGCCTATAAGGTATGTAATCCCGGTAGGTCGTTCCCGTGGGATATTTCCCAATATCCACGCGGGCGATACTCCGGGCAAAAGCTAGTTTAATATACATTTGTGACTCCTCTATCAAAACTAAGATACGTCACAAGTTTTTTTTAATAGTTATCAATAGATTTACTTACCAATAAGTTGTTTGTGTGGTATTCAGCCGAAGAATATTGGGCAGCAGCCTCATTCCACTGGTCTTGAGGTACAGATGTAGACACCCACTTCTTGCTGCGTTCCTTCGGGTTTTTGATGACTTCGCGTAAGTATTTTAGAAGCCGAGGACCTATGAAATAGTCATAATATCGTCTTTATAGTCCCATTTCAATTAATCTTGATTTCTTTAAAAGAACTTTGTTTGAAATTTGCTATTACTGGAGTTGACACTACTTGTACAGCTTCTGAATCAGTGCAGTGTTGAGTAGGTATAGTCGACTTCGTTACTGCTAAATCACCCTAAGTGCTCATACACAAGAGAGGCACGCGTCAACGGCAGAGGCAACTGCAGCCGTCGACACGCGTTAACGACCACCGTCGACGCATCTGCCGTCGCCGCTTGTGTGTTTGAGTACGGTGCTCAAATACACGAGCGGCAAGTTGTCGACGGCAGATACAGAAGTGTCGGATGTTACCTGTGCGGTTGACGCATGTGGCTCGTGTATATGAGCGCTAAGGTTGAATGTCATAAAACGACGAGATCTAATTGGTCTTTCTTATCTACCTAACCTTTTCCCAACTATGATAGAGTCGGCTTCTAATCTAACCGGACGCAGCTGAATACCAGTATTTTACATGGAGCGATTGCTTATCAGACCTCCACACAGTTAATGGGTAATACGATACCCCTTGGTAAGACTAGTTATCAGACTTTCGGGCTTGTGACGACCCGTAATGATTGTCAAAGATCAGCGAATGACAGCCGGGGCCAATGGCTTAACCTGCTTTCCGAAGCACAGAGGGGTCTTGGTATGTAAAGATGGTCACCCATCCACAAACCAACGGCGGCAAGTGTAGCTTAATCTGATTGATCGAGCCGTGCGGCTGTTATTACTTAGCAACAAGCCCCTCTAATTTATCTATAAGACAAGTTGTAAATTCCCAGTTAAGTGTTAAGTTCTTATTAACTGGGAATTGTTTTCAAAAGAGGTAAAGCAATTAAGAGGTCGTTTCTACCAATTAATTCAATCAATCGTGAATGTCTCACCAGCAACCTGAATATATCTCGAATGATACGCAATATTGGAGCATGGAACCTCCCTGGCGAAGATACCGCGAGCAGTCAGTTCTCCAACGAAGGTCTTCATCACATCAGCTGGACCAGATATGGTTGACGAATCTGAGCTGTTGTGGCAGGCCACTTCAATTTCTGGCGGGCACTGGGCTTTTACCTGAGAGAAAAAAAGATTAACTTAAAGGAACGCAAACTAAAAACTGCTTGAGTAGAGTAAGGAATCTGGCAAAATGGAAATAATAATATGCAGACACAAAAGTAAAAAAAAAATGGAGCATACGTCATATGGTTCATTGGACTGTGAACCGGTTTATGAACTCAAACTCAAACTCAAAGCATTTATTTCAATTAAACCATTTACAGGCACTTTTGAATTGTCAAATAGTCGTTCAGTTAGTCAGAAAGTTGAAGCTAGTTGCCCAGTTCCAAAACGTAGATCTTCATGGAGAAGAACGGGGAAGACACTCTTTTAAATATAGAAAATTACACAATCCTGGGTACATTATTCTTGTTGCTTCTATATACGAACAATGTACAATAAAATAAACAATTCAAAATATAAGATTAAAAATAAGCCCTGGCAGATAAGAGGTGACCAGTCACAACTGACGGCGCCCGTTCATGAACATGACGCGTGGATCAGCACCATCCAGTTCAACCATTTTGTAGGGAACCGAATGATCCAACACACTCGCCACCATCAGCGAGACATTTAAGTGAGCATGACAAATTCTCAACTGCCGTGCTCTTTCAAGTCAACATACATCTTAATTACATAAAATACAGCTCCATGGTACTTACATTTACAAAAATTGAAAAAATGCTTCTAAATTATACAAAACTATAGTTTGCAATGTATTTGAGAGATTAATAGAATGTTACTACCAAAAAGAAAGAAAATCATTATCCATTGAAACATGAATCATTGATGCATGGCTGACGATAGCTTAAGGCAGACATTTAATTAAATCTACGACGACCTTTATTGACTAAGCAGGGCGGAAAAGCGGATAAACAATTTTTAAGTCACAATAAATTAATATAATAAGTTCAAAAAATAAACTTACTGCCTTAAATCCAAGTCCAACAGCAGCCATGGACCCCCGGATAAATGGCGTCTGCAAAGAGACAAGTCCTCGACTGTAAGCTGAGAGAATCATCTCCTCAGCCGTGAAGCAACCATCTGCGTAAGCGCATCCTAGCTCACCCACGCTGTGTCCTGTGAAGAAAAAGAAACATTACAAAAATCAGATTTTGGATTTATTTGTATCTGGTAAAGTTTCGGTACCCTTTGAAGGTCCTAACTCATTGAAGCTGGACGGATTGTTAGAATTAAAAAAAAAGTAATTATCTAAATGTCCAAACCTTTTATATTTTTCAATTTCTCTGTATCTCTTCATTTCATCTCTACACGTACTAAACGAATGATGTCTATTATTTTAGAGTGCATTAAAAGAAAGCACAGTATAAAAATCTTATTGTTTATCAAACATACCAATAATGTTGTCAGGAACGATTCCTAATACCCTCAGTACATCAGTTAGACCAATTTGTACAGCAGCAATACCGACGAACGAATGAAGAATGTTGTCGTAGATAGTCTTGTCCGGATTGGTCAAAATATTTACAATGTCTATGCCTTTTGGTTCGAGAACTCGATGACATCTGGAAGTAGTGCGTATTATTAGAGTAATTCCATTTTTATTAGTATTCCATATTATGTCCGAATGAAAAAACGGAACCCTTATAGGATCACTCGTGTGTCTGTCTATCCGTCTGTCACAACCAGTTTGCTCCGAATGTAATTTAGTACACATATAAATTTTCGTGACCCAAACAATTAATTTAGAATATGGTGGTCACTTCTGGGTGACAAATAAGAATATTTAAAAAAAGTTTTGCACACTGTACCGTGCGATATATCAAATAAAAGGCCTTATTGTGAGGATCTCAAGTATTTTTGGAACGAAGTTTTTTAACGCGGCTTGTAAACTTTCAGAAATGGTCTCGCTAGAAAATGTTAATACTTGCGACTGTCTTCTTCTAATTCAAAGAGAAAGAAAAAGAGAGAGAGAGAACGCTGGCAGAGAAAACAGAAGGCAACAGTAAAGTGATTATAGTGTCGTAGGATAATCGATAATACACGTCGACCCAAGTGCACTGCTTAGAAAGTGAAAGTGTGTATTTAGTCAAAATGAAAATCCAAGATGGTGGCTGCAAAACAATTAAAATGTTCCATCAAAGGTGTCGTTTTCATAGTTTTCGCGAGTGCTAAATTCAAAATTCTAAAGTCGTTTATTCAAAATAGGCTGAGAATCAGCACTTTTCGAACTTCAAAATTACATAAGACAGTGCCCCAAAAATGCCCGCCTTTCACCATTTCTTAGTGCTTTAGCTGGGAAGTAGAAATGGCGCAACAAACAATCCAGCAGCTCAGCTGTCTGTTCAATTAGAAAAACTTGTTTCTATACAATAGTATTTATGCAAAATAATGTACATTACGCAATACAAAACATTAAATTAAATTATTTGCTATATGTCAGCCAGCACACCCCAATCACACGTGCCTCAAACAGATATCAGCACAACTGACGGGGTCCGATAGAGCCGATGCCAGCCGGGGTCGCGGGAAAGTCCGAAAGGGATACCGTGGCCCCTGGCAACGTACAGGCAACTGAAGGAACACGGTGGATTTTAGTCAGCAAGAGCCTGACACGCCCTCCCGCTCCGCCCAGAGCGGGAGAAGTTATTTAATAATAACCCACCTAAAAAAAGGTGGCGGCTATGATAATATTTAAGTTTTCATCATGGGTATCGTTTTCATCGTTTACGAGGGTGCTAAAGCCGATAGTGATATTAAAAAGTAAACCCAGGACGGCAGCTGAGAAAATTTTCAAAATTTCATCATTTGTGAATCATAGATTTCGAAGGTGCTGAGGTCAAAATGTAAATTCAAGATGGCGGCTGCAAAATTTGTATTGTTGTTTTAAATCATACGTGAGAAGAAACTTGGTTCCTGACGGGGGACCCCAGACCACCCACGTTTTTTGGTATAATTTATTAATAAATAGTTTTACAGTTATTAAGAAACGGAATCCTTCATTGTGCGCGTTCCTACTCGCACTTGGCTGGTTTTTTGTCATATACCTATCTAGTTTTGTTATTTTTACTTTGCCTTGACCACCTTGTTTAGTAACCATTAGACATTGGAAGGCAATACTTAATTTCCAAGACTACTATTAACTACTCAAAATCTCGGTTATTAATTTCTAATTTAAGAATTTTTTTTAATGTACATATTTTGATTTGATTTTAGACTTACTTTTCGATGGCCGCAGCAAATATGGGAATGCGCATCAGATCAGCGCCCATAGTAGCCCACTGCGATCCCATGCCGCTGTACACGAACCATACTGGCCGAGCCAATCCATCTATGTATTCCACTTCCTCTGATAAACACACTGTTTCTTTCTTGTTGTTTGTATCTGAAATGCACGTTGTTCTTCATTATTCTCACATTTATAATTTGAACATGAATGATGTTACCAATATTTTGTAACAAAATTTTGATTTAAAAGAGTGTCTGTGGAGGGTCTTTCCCGTTCTTCTCCTTAGGAACGTACTACGCTTTGGAATGGACAATGAGCTTCATCTTTCTGACCGACCCTTTGACAATAGTGCCTTTCAAAAGTGCCTGTAATTGGTTTGTTTGAAATAAATGCTTTGAGTTTGGCCTGCAACATTGGACGATCGTGAAAATGTGATCTGAGGCAAAGCCGAGGAATACATACGTGAGTCCATCAATGCCTGGTGGTGGCCAAGACTTGTTTTCTCAAATAATTTGAGGAAATTCCAACTAAGTAAATTAATTATAAATTCCAGAATAAATGAGGAACAACGATAATAATATCAAACGCCAATATTTACACCATTACACCATTACCACCACCATTAATCCAACTTTTTTTCTTTTTTTTTTTAACATTTCAGGCGCCAATATTTTAATTTTTTTCTTCTTTGCTTTAAACAGCTCTTGCAAAGCAAATCAAAATTTTAATAAAATCTATGATAAGTTACCTCCTTGGTTGCCATGTATAAATAACACGACAGATATGAGTTTCTATAGTAATTTCCATCCATGACTGTCGTGTTTAGCGGCCAAATGGCCGCTAAACACGACAGTCATGGATTTTCATACAAACATTGCCGGCCGGGCGCTCGCACGTATTCGACCAGTACAGCAAGTTCGATTTATTTCGAAGAAGGTTATCAAAGTAATACTCGAATTTCAAAGCATGTGTCAGAAAATAACAATTTAATTACTCACCAAGAATAGTATAGCCTCTGCAAGTATGCCCAGCAACAGGCTTATCATGAATATCATGAAGAAGACCAATTTGTTCAGCGTCTATCGGTTGTTTGTTAAGTTTTTGAATCATGCTCATCACGCATTTATCCTGTCTGCCAGATACAAGGACTATATGGGGAATACTGCTGCGGTAACGATTGAGGTCCTAGAAGACAAAATTAAGAATTTGTTTTCACAAATGATTAATATTATCATATTTAATTCACCTTTAGCAAGAAGAAGCTATACCAAACTAGAATTATTAATACATCATCAAAGCTGCTATTTAACAGAAGTATTTTTCTGTTCCTATCAAATGACTTTCATCGATCAGTGATAAAATAAGATTTAATCTTTCTCCGCGCCTCAAAGGTTTTGTAAAACGAAACGTGTTGACATTTTTCGAAATAGTCTCGATAAGAAAATTGTATTTCAAGATAGATTTATTTTACTAGTAACGCCAATGCTAAGATCCACGTTATTGTTTAACACTTAACAAACTTTTTGTAGCTAAATTATGATTATTATAATCTTACACAAGAAAAAAAGTGGTCGCTGGAATTACTTATTCGATCACAAAAATGTCTCAGTGTTAGAAAGCTATAAAATTCCTGATTGACAGGATACTGTTCAAGAGACAACAATGCACTATTCCTGTGGTAATTAATCTACATAATCCATTTATGCTAGTAAAACCGCTGGGCGAAGCTATGGTTCTAGATGTTTCTTTACCTTAGGCTTGTAATGTCCCTTCATAAGGACATGAATGTTGGTTCCGTTGTATGAGAATGAGTTCAAAGCAGTAAATCCTCGATTAAAACGAGTGTTCTCAGTTACTACTTGGACTCTGCCCTCACGCACTGAGGTGATGTTGTCATGTGGCTCACTGTAGTGCAGGTTCGCAGGAATTATACCAGTTTGGTATGCCAAACAGACCTGTAAATGAAAAAAAGAAGTTTATAATCTGCTAGGAGTAACCTTGGGGTTAAGCTGTCGTAAAAATTACACTTCCACAATTCATTAATATCTTGATCGATTTGAGTCAGGCTTTTGATACCTGTAATCATGATAACAAGAAATACAAATAAGTTAAGTTATAAGCTAGACAGTCGTTACAGGTCGTCAGAAGCCCGAAAGTCTGACAACCACTCTTACCAAGGGGTATCGTATTACCTAGTAACTGGGTTGTGGAGTTTATATAGGTAGTCACTCCATGTAAAATATAGGTATTTTGCTGCATCCTGTTAGACCGGAAGTCAATCTAAGTTGGGAAAAAGGTATGCAGATTGTTTTTTATATATCAAACACACAATGTTAACTTAGTTTCGTTGCTCCTTGTTTCCACATTAGAAGTCATTTTTGTTAGAAGAGAAGTTGGTACCCCCTAGTACATGCTGTTCTAACATGACTGGCAAAATGTGAGTATACTATAGATACACCTACCGCTTCTGGAATATAGGTATGTTTATGTTCTTTGAAAATCCCGATTGTACTAGCCACTGTAGTCTCAATAATGGAGGTACAAACTTTGTTTGACTTGATTTGCTTGAAAGTTTTATTACTGTTATGGGGTTTATATGCTTGAATTTAAATTCAATCGGGCAGGATGAATAGTTTGCTCTTAATAAATTAATAGAACGCGAGGACGAGGAATTTAAGGTTGCAGTAGTTTTAAGTGGGATACTGGTAAAGAAATTTACAATTTTTTGATCAACTTCTTTGTTAGTGCTTATGAGACCACGTGAAGTTTCTAGTGTGGAATTATTGTTATGTCTTTTATTCCTATTTGTTTTGCCATTGATGATTTTCCAAACCACCTTTATTTTATTTTCAGCTGATTTGATCTTGTTGCTAATGTACAAGACTTTAGCTACCTCGCAGGCATTTTTAAAGTTTTAGAGTTAATAATAAAACCGCGTACAGATTTGCAAAACGTAGCATGCAATGTAACATGAAAGGAGCATATCATAAGTGGACGCAGGGCGTGCACGAATCGAGCATGTACGTACTTACATCTGTTTCCGGCATGTGCGCGGCGAACATAGCTCAGGCTGTCAAGAACACGCGAAGAGAATGGATTGTGATGACCAGTTACTGGCTACATTGATTATTGGTGCTTCATTGATTGTCATCAATCACGTGATAGAAAGACGCCGAAGACCTCTACTTTTTCTTCACTCCATGATTCAACTGTAGCCTCTGCAGTAGCTGTGTTTTCTTCCATGGTTCGCGCGCGTTCCGCAGTACGGACACACACAACCCGTCCACACTGACGCTCCGTGCACACTGCGCGCCCCTTTGTGTTCGGCGAAAAAACCGACAAATGGCGGTTCGCGGCGCGCACGAGTTGAAATGCTCTTCGTGCGCGTATTGAGCACGGTTCGTGCGCGCAAGCCGTCCACATTATGGGAATTCTGTTACATTGCATGATACATTGCGACAATGTGGACGGCAAATTCTTTCATTGCATGCTACATTTCATGATACGTTTCACCAGTCTGTACGCGGCATTAGGCTTATGGCCGAACTGCTCAAACAATTTTTCCCTACTTTTCCTAATACTCTTAGTTGCCCAGTCACTGAACAAAAAATTTGGGCAAATCGTTTTAGTTTTTTTCTTTTTTAAAGTATTATTGAAATCGGTGCGAACTACCGAAAATAATTCTTTATGTAATTTATTTACATTTTTTATAATATGACCCGGTATACTTGACTTACTAATTAAGTTATTATTAAATCTACTTAGATTGCTGGTTGTTATTTGTTTAGATTGTATTTGAATTCTTTGTTATAGTGTGTTGGACTTAAAAACAATGGTTTGACAGCTGTTATCAGAAGGGAGATAATTTACAATGGCTTTGTCCAAATAGTCGCAGCAACAAAAGATATTATCAATACATGTAGCAGTATTTGTAGTTATACGATTTGGTTCTGAAAACACATTTGACAAATTGAATGATTTAAAGAGACTTACTGCTATTTGAACTATTTTCTAAGATATTAATATTGAAGTCACCACAGATAATTAGTGTCTTTTACCCGTTGCAAGTTTTGCTAGAACATCTTCCATTACTGACTCAAACACGGAGTAGTTTTGATAATTTGGGGGGCTGTAAACACACACTATAACATACTTATCTAGCTCAACATAGGACCATTCAATGTTATGTTCAACCGACAGATCAACTATATCTTTACGAGTCTTAGATTTAATAGAATTTTTAACTAAGACTAGTGAACCCTCACTATAATTTTTATAATTATTTAGCATCTCATAATCTTTCAATATATCATAATTGTTGAGATAAACAAATAGTTTCAAACATAGTTTTTTCTAAAAATAGTCAATTTATAATTGTTTGGAAGAAAAACCTTGAGTATTTTGATGAAATAATTTCAAGGTATTCTGTTTAGACTCTTTTTTACAATTAACTATTTGAGAGCAAGAAAACACCTTGTTCTTGGTTGGTATAACTATACTGTTTACTGGGACCTTCTGTTGTCTTACTATCTAGTTTAAATTAACATCCAGAGTGAGCCCCAAGACCAGGCAATGAGATCCTACTACCTGTGGACCCCACATTATGACAAGAATTTGCCATAGTGATACATGGATCCTCCTTCGTAAACGTTTATATCACTAGTGCTACAGTTACTGGTGGCCACCTGTACATTAAAATTATTACTAATAATTGCGGTGTATAATTTTTAACTCTTACACATCTTATGAATATTGCAAATGAATTTAACAACTATTTTATAGAGGTCATTGAAACCAATATTAAAACTAAAACTTTAACAAATACATAATTACGTTATTGAACATTCGAATTCCCAATCACTATTTTTGCTACTTGTTTTGGATTCTAATATAATCAAAATAATTAGCAGCGAGAAAAATACAAATACGGTAGCATTTGATGGCATACCAACTAAAATAATAAAATACGTAAAGGAAATTTTTGCGCCTCTACAATCACATATAATTAATGGTTGCATTTCTAATTGTTTATTCCCAAATAGCCAAAAAAAGTCATCATTAAACCGCTTTATAAAAAAAAAAGATAAAAATAATGCTCAAAATTATAGACCTATTGCAAAAATATCAGTATTCTCAAAAATAATTGAGAAGGTAATTTATAATTCTGCATATTGTTATTTCCAAAAATTTTAAAACAAATGCAATGAACAAAAAGGCTTCAGAAAGAATACAAATATTAATATGGCTCTATTGGACCTAGTGTAATGACATCTGTAAATAAAGCTAATACTGTGTGTACTATACTAACTATACTATACTAACAGATATGACAAAAGCGTTCGATTTTGTGGATCATAAGATTTTGCTACAAAAAATATATGGGTAATGACATAAGGGGAAACATCTTAAAACTCCTAGAATCATATTTGAGTGACCAAACTCAATGTACTGAAATCACTAGAATTTGTCCTGTAACTAAATTAAGCAAAGCATATAAAATATGGTGTACCTCAAGATAGCGTACTGAGGCCACCCGTTTTCTTAATATATATTATTGATCTCCCAAAAACGAGATCATAAAATGGTATTATTTCCAGATGACAGTACGGCTATTGTGGAATATACTAATCCTAACATTATAAATTGGCTTGACAAACATAATCTTGTAATTAATATTTTTATAAAACAAAAGTTATTTATTCCCACCAGTGCCGTAAGCATCCACCAGATAACATTGCCTATAATAACTGTATAGGAGAAGAAGTTACAAATGCAAAATTCTTAGGTATAACCGTAGATATAAACTAACCTGGAAACCACACTTAGAGGAAATTGGCAAGCGGCTGAGTAAATCTGCATATTTATTATTCCAATCATCCAAGAAAGTAAATACAACATTTTTTTTTTTTTCAATTATCAGTTAAGAGAACCCCAATTCGTGCCCTTTATGAGAATTTGTTATATCAAAACAAGTGTAAAACTGCTTTATTGAAAAAGAGTTTCTTTGGTATTGCTCCAAATATTTATAATAAAATACCAGATATTATTAAATGTGGCATACATTGGCTTTGTAATTTAAATTTAATAAAATGTTTGACATTGCATATTTGTATACGCCCTATATGGCAAAATATGTAGCCACCACATTTTATTCATAACGCACCTTTGGTAGAACAAGGGCATAATTGTCATAAATTGCCAAAATGACTTAAATATGCAGAAATGCTTTAAAAAGGCCCTTTGAACTGGAGGGACAAAAACATTCGTTTGGCAATTTATGACAATTATGCCCTTGTTCTACCAAAGGTGCGATAAGACCTTCATACTCTACTCATGTTTTTCAACATAAATATTATCTTATCTTAATACCTTTGTTAGCGAGCAAGCTCCGGAAGCTGGCTCGCTGTGACCCATATTAGACTTGACGCATCCAACCTGGACAGTTTTGTCCTTTGCGAACACTTTTCCGATTGCTTCCAATTCATTGCCATCTGCTTCGGCGATAGCTGTTTGGACGAAGTCAATAAAATTCATAAATGTGTGTTTAAGCGTATTAGTTCTAGTAGCAGTCTTGGTCTCCGGATATGCACAATGTATAGTCAACCTCCTAATTACTACCCTAAGGTTGAATGTCAATCGCACATTACAAAACGTCAAGGTTTATTTTCGCTATAAGTCTACTGTGACAGTCAGATAGTTTGTATCTTATTAGTTTTTGTCAAAAGTGATAAAGTAATCACGAGGTTGACAAAATCAGATGAATTCGAAAGCAGAACAGAATCTTTAACTGGAATTTATCCAGAGGCAATAAATATGAAAAGCAAGTGTGAAAATTGGTTATAGAAAAAGATCGCTAAAAAGAATAATATCTCTAAGGTGAACCTTAAAAACACTAACTTTTGTATTAAAAAAAAAAACAAACCCGAAGCATTAGCTTCAATATACTCCACATCACGTGGTGATACGCCTGTTTCCTTATAGAAACCTTCCAGGAACTCCTGGATTTCTTGCGGCTGTCGCACTGGCAGGAACTGGTTTTGCGCATTACTGCTGTAGCTGGATTTTGCATGATACACCTCGGAGTAAATCCTGTTGAATAATGGGAATATTTAATTATCATAGCAAAATAGCGCGAAGATGAAGGGAGGTTTGAGAAGATACTTTTTCGATTAAATAGCCCAAGTTAAAAAAATATTATATTGGATAATAATATAGACGGGCATGTAATACCATATTCATAGTATTCATACTTGGGCCAGATAGTGTCTTTCAACAATATGCAAGACAAGAAAGTCGAAAAACGAGTTCAAAATGCTTGGAAGACCTACTGGGCCTTAACGAACACATGAAAGGAAATCTCCCTGTAACATTGAAAAAAACTCATCAACGTTTGCATCCTGCCTGTCCTAACCTATGGTACACAGACTTGGTCACTTACTGAACAACAGAAGTCAAAATTCAAGATTTGCCAGTGGGCTATGGAGTGTAGCATAACAGGTGTCAAGCGAACGAGACCGCGTTAGTAGAAAAAACAGCCAAGCTGAAGAGTGGGAGTGGGCCGGCCACGTCGCACGAATGCACCCGGAGATATGGGCAAAGATCGCCACTCACTGGACGCCTGAAGGAGGACATCGCCGTCAAGGTAGACCGCGGCGAAGGTGGTGTGACGATATAATCATGTTCGCGAGGCCAACATGGCCTGAAATCGCACAATAGAGTAATAGTTTTTTGAGGCACTTCAGTGTAATATCTTTATAAAAAGGATAACTATGGTATAAAATGATTTAAATACGTATTGGTAGAAACGTTAAGAAAATCTTAAGCAGTAGATAAAAGTGCCAAAGAAATCCTGTTCAATTCAAATACTATAAAGATTTAAAGCTTTCTACAGAAACTAGCACTTGTCAAGAAAGAATCTGACTCAAATAACTGAGGCTCCCTGAAAATGGTAACAGATAACAACGGTTTTGGACTTGAACATGAGTTATTACTACTCGCCGCGAAAACTACTACTTTCCAACTTCTAGAATTAACGGTAAAGTAATATTATAAGAAGTAGCCACTGACCTTTCATATGGATGTGAGTAAAGAAACTATACGTTACTTTTGAATTGAAAATAAAATTTACTTTAGAAAATTATGGTTGACAATGAAAAAGTGGACTCTAACACTTGCTTGCGGAGTCAAAAATGGTGTGCTCCGTGAGTGTAGAAGGAGTTCCACAGTATACACATTTTATAAGGGAAATAATTTATTTCTGTTAGACGTGGCTTTGAATTTATGCTGTGCGGATAGACCCGAGAAATTGCTGCGTAGTGCAACAATCATTATATGAAATATTGAAACCGGAAACCAAGATATGTTATCGGTAATTCGATGTGATTAATTTTCTATTGACAACTAAAAGGCGATAAGAACAGTTAATAATTACATTAGATAAAAAATCTGCTAAGACCAAGATAAAGACTTAAATAGTTTAAGTTAGTTTAGAAACATTAATTGAGGATGACAAGCATCTTGTACAATTCTCAAAGCTTATTTCGAATAATATATTCGTCCAATATCTCACTTGGATGGAAATGTACGACAATGTAATGAATCATTCAAAATCAATTCATTAATATGCAATGAGTTTTACTTCCGACAACGGCCGTACATTTCGAGGTTCTTTGTCATTTAAACGTATCGATTGATTAATTATATTAAAAGAAGCAGAAGTGAAATTTTCATAGTGTTCCTGTTATACATAAAAGTAAGTGCAAGAGACACAATATGTCTTTCTGAATTAATCTTTAAGTAAAAAAGTAATATGGCAAAAATTGAACTATTTATCATGGAGGAAACTCTGAATACAAAGGTTAACAATTAAAAATATAAAAAATATTATAATTAAAAAAAAATCAATATAAATTTACCTCTTCGCATCCTTGGCCTTCTGTAAGAAGAGGATGCTAATGGCATCAGACCTCACGACACCATCTCCATGCTTGTCAAAGCATTTGGTCTTGCCATCCAAGCAAAGGAAGCCGTACCTGAGATAAATTAATTTGATCGTAACAATTGTGCTAAAAGTATAACTTAAAGGTTTCGATAGTTGCCAGTGAGATCGAAACTAGACTAGTTGGCTATTTCCGTACAAATAAACACAAACTTAAAATAGTAAAGTAACCCGGGAACACAAATCTTTATTTAATTTAGATTTGAAGCCTAATTTCTTCAATCAAAACATTAACTAACCATTCATCTGGCTCGAAGGACCAAAATTATGTTACAGCGTATAATGACAACTACTTGGGTTGCCTACACATCCTTGAAAAGAAAATTAAACCAATGCAAAAAAGGACAATTCAAAATCGTGTAAGATTTAGAGTGACAAAAAAATGTAGACCTACTTCCTCATATTTAAAGCCACATTAGGGTGCAAGCACAGGTTACATGCACCAACGATAGCTGCCTCACATACTCCGCTGCTAATACTCTTGTATGCATGCTCTAGACAGGCCATGGAGCCTGAACAGGCCACGTCGAGGGCATACGAAGGGCCTTTGCTGTCCAGCCAGTAGGAGATACGGTTGGCGTACATGGATTTGTTGCATCTGAAATAATGTTATTAATTAATAGTTTTATAGATGGCATTGACTGCATGTGCAGGACGAAAAAAATCCACAAAGCTCATGGTCCTATGACCTTTCGGCGCATTAAAAATTACTTTATTCAATTAAGGCACTTAAAATCAGAGGAGTTAAAAAAGCGAGAATTTCAATCAAGCATGTTAAGGATAATAAGAATACATGAAGAATAAAGTAACTTTTCTCAAATATGCTTGGAAATTGGAGAAGTATCTTGACTACCTTCTTCGAGATTAATCTAAATTGCTGTACTGGACTAAAGTTGCTACGTGTCTAGCAGTATTTATCAGATTTTACAATTAGTAAAAATCGGCAAAAAATATAATAATAATAACCGTATCTCCACGTTGACGTCGTGGTGGGGCTTGCGCGCTCCAAACTCTGGGTTTGTGCCGGTAGAGTTTACTTTGCCAGAACGGGTCTAGGATGAGGTGCCAGACCAAGAGAGATGCAGGGGCAGTAGCGACCCCGCGGACCAGACGACGACGACACGGCAGTCGAGACGGGAGTCAGTGACATTCGGCTAAGATCTGCTTTGTTTGATTTTGTAAAGAGCGTTTTCTCCTACTCACATTCCACTGTCAGTCAGATAAGCAACGACGATACGATGACAATTTTAATCTCAAATTACACGTTATCAACTGACAGCACTAACCCACTGATCATATATTTTTACTCCTAATAAAACTCTGTGACTCTGTACAGTATTTTGGCGGTTTATTACACGAAATATATCTATATCGACATATTGAACTAGTATGGCAGTGTTGGTGATATTTAACTAAACGCAAATTTTATTAACTCGAGTAAAATAAAATGCGTTAAATAAAATTGAACTGCATCACTATCTGACATTGTCAGAAAGACAAGTTTCAAGTGACAACAACACTTCATTCGGTTTATTTTTTCCGTTTCTTTCGAATTGCATGAAATTGATATTTCTGTTTTCCTGTGTGGATGGAATACAATGATTATGGAATCTTCAAGATGGTACAGCATTTACTCAAGAAGTATGTTGTGTTAATGTTCAGTAGGATTTCAACGCTATGTGGGAATACATTTTCACCAAAGAGAACAATACTAATATTTGTTAGAATACGTTTATTTTCTAACACAAATCTTCAGTTTCTAACACTAGAGCTAAACTTGCTGGATACTGTTGTAACTTTTTGGTAAACAGACGTTGGTGCTGTTGGTTGTACACAACCAACATGTTGAGCGTGCTGTATTTACGTATTTTAACCTTGGACACGGTATCAAGATGAGAGGTGGAGCGGGTTGCATCTTTTTAGATGAAATACTATCTACCTACAACAAGTTATCTGACGCTGAAATTGATATACCTACTTAAAATAATAAAAATGCTTTGTTCCTTATGTGATTCTGATTACATGAACCGTTCAAAATACCTATATTCTAAGTATGTACTACTGAGCAGTGCACTATTTTAGGGTTCCGTAGTAAACAAGGAACCCTTATAGTTTCGCCATGTCCGCCTGTCTGTCCGTGGCTTAGCTCAGAGACGGTTAGTATTCAAAAGCTGTTATTTGGCATGGGTATACATATTTATTACGCCAACAAAGTAGTAAAATAAAATAAAGAAAATATTTTTTTAAGGGTACCTCCCCTACATGTAAAGTGGGAGTGTTATTTTTTTTTCTCATCTAGCCCATGGTGTGGGTTATCGTTAGAAAGGTAGTTTAAAAATATTGTGAGTTTGTGAGAACCATTTTTAGATTCAAGAACCCGTTTGCGAAATATTAAGCTTTCAAGTGCAAATTTTTGTAAGAGTCAAGTGTCCCCCCCCCTGCTAGCTAAACGATTGCACTTGGATTTGTGAAAAAATTCATAACAGTAGCATATATAACGAAATTAAAAAGAAAACTATCACAGCTCAGTAGGCTGGACAGGTTAATGAGTAATATTCGACCAACTTAAATTTGCAGTTTGAAAAACATTATCTCCCATACATTCCGTATGGGAAAACATGTTTTTCAACTACTATGTTAAGTTTGTTCTTCGGATAACTTCTTTTTCAACTACGGAACCCTTCATTGTGCGTGGTCCGACACGCACTTGGCCAGTTTTTTCACTTAATTATTAATACCCATGAAGCCAACCCACTCACTAAATAATAATAGCTCTTTTAATGAATTTTTGGGTTATGATCGTATTTGTCAGTATTCCCATTAGACAAACTATAATAATTACTATCACTATAATCTAGGGATCATATGGAACAAATCAACAATGCGTTTCATTAATAGACGCCACAACCTTTTGAGGGCCTAATCGCCGAACAAAAAAAACTATCTACTACTATTTAATTAACTGCACATTTTAAATAAAATTGCCAAGAAATAAGAATAAATTGACTTACCCAGTAATACCAAATCCGTTGCGCTGAACGGATTCGTAGATGACGATTTTTTCCGATTCTGAGAAGGCAGCTCCAATAAAAACACCAATTTTTTTCCCACGAAGCTCCATTGGGTTGATACCTGTCGAAAGTAAGATTACTAAAAAAGAACATTCTTCTATAAAGCTTTTTGACGCAGCTGTGAGGCACACACTATTGTTGTTAAAACATTATTTAAAATTTTTATGTTAAAGAAAGAAGAAAAGAAAGAAAAAGTGTTTATTCTGCACAAACCAAACGCACATTACAAAAAAAAAAAAACAAAACAATACCACTTTACAGATGAGCCAAAAGCCTTGTATCCATTATTGACACAGAAAAGTTTGACAAATTTTATCTATTCCCTGCTGTCAGGGTCAGAGGCCAAAGACAATTACATAATGTGTTGCGACATTTACAAAATGAAAACAAACAATCAAACCTACAAAATGCTGATTGCAAAGTGGAAAAAATAACAGTTTGTGTAACAAGTGACAACAATAACAAGAACAATTAAGCTGTGCGTCGTATCTGTGCAAGAATAGGTCATTGCTCAGCTGAATGCAGTGACTTCGGACGAACCTATTGTCAACAGCGCTGATTTTCAGCAAAGACCTTAACGTTGTTATTTGTATTTTGTGTTTCATGAACTGTGTCCAAATAAACGTTATTCCTTCTTCCTTCTTTCTTGTGTAAATTATTTCATTACCACTGCTCTCAAAACAGTGAAAGAAAACATCGTGAGGAAACCTTGTCTTAGAACCAAAACTTCAAAGACATATTATGACATCTACCAACCCCCACTGGGCCCACGTGTTGGATTACGGTCGACTCCCTCTCACTTAGAAGAGGCCCGTGTCCCAGCAGTGGGAACATTATAGGCTGATTAGCTTGCTGAATTTGTTCATCTTGTTTATTTTAAATCTACCATTTAGGTCTTCTTTGACGAAAAAAAATTTAATGCACCCTACGTGCCTACATAAATAAGTCGTGAACTTTTCCAGATGTAATATTCTAGTTCGCTAGTTAGCCACATTTCTTATTTCCATACAGTAATATTGTCAAATTAATCAAAACGGCGAAATATTTGACATCTATTTGCGACGTTGCCCACTTTCAGAGTAAACGCTCTTAAATAAATGTACTCGTATTTTATTTCTTTTTTTCTATCTTTTCTTTAACGTTATCGCAAAAAACGCACTGCTACTAAAGGCACGCTGGTATGAAAACACCTTTACCAATCCATTCGGGGAATGCAAGTGTAACTTAATGTCAAGTTAGTTGAATATAAGTAAGCTTGTTTCGATCAATACTAACCTGCATCAAAAATGGCGCTATACGCATGTTCCAGCAATTTTCTGCTCATCGGGTCCATAATGAGCGCTTGCTTGTAATGTACTTTGAAAAACTGAGCATCGAACCGGTCCACTCCAGTGATCATACCGAAGTGCTTGGGAATCTCTGGGTGGTCGATATCCCAGCGAATGTTTTCGTTGGTAACCATGTCCACCTGAGGAGAAATTTTACAATAAAATCTTGTCCTAATAACGGAGATGACGATATTTTCTCAAAGGTATCGTGGTGATTATTAGTACTGATGATCAATAGATCATCAGTACTAGTAATCACCACGATTCGCAAACGAATTGGTGGTGATTGCATTAGATAATTTTCTTTTAGTTTCTGTAGGCTGGAGAACATCCACAAATCAAACTTTTGAAATACTTACCTTACAAAACTTCTGAGCATAATTGATCATAGGAGTGAATTGTTGCATTACCCATTCTGTAATTATTTTTTTACAGGCTTGTGAACTTTTACTACGTCCCCTATACGTCAGCAAGTGAGAAAAGGCAATCGCCCCATGTAAAATACTGATATTCAGCAGCTGCATCCGGCTAGTCTAGAAGCCGACCACATCAAAGTTGGGAAGAGACTAGGGAGATTTAAAGTTAAGAAAAAGATGCAAAACTATGAAAAACGGAAGGTAAATGGGTGTTAAAACAACATGACGTAGAAAGTTAATAATTATAACACTTTACATGAATATCACAGACACCTCTCACTCTTACCCCATTGTAAAGATTCTCCTTGAATTCCAAAACGCTGTCTGACTTAGGGAACAAGCCAGACATACCACTAATTACCAACTCTTCACCAGTCAAACCCCGAGGTATGGTCTCCGGGTGGTCCATCATAGTTTCTTCAGGAGGTGCAGCCATTGTGTCTTAAACTGTTGAAGGCTATGACTGAAGATGGAATTGACTGTGAAAAGCAAAAACGTTTGCGTAGTGGGTAAAAGTTGAACTGATTACTTTCTTTAGAAAGATTCTATTTATATCAATTGCATGCGTTTTGATTTAATTAGGTTGTCCCTTTTGTAGGAACCAAAAAGTGTGTGGTTCCGTACTACATTATGTATTTTTATTGAAGACAGTTTCGGCCTACCCACATATTTTTTAACGTCAATTAGGACCAACGGTCTTAAAATGTGTGCAAGATGTTCTAAAGTTAACTTGATATTTTGACAAAGTAAACTTTTAAATCTTATCACTTGCAAAGTTATTTTGGAAGTTGGCAAACGATTTTGTCATTTCATGGCAGAAATAGAAAGCATCAAATTGAGTATTATAATTGTAATTCATTATTAATATTCTAGTTCACTAGTTAGTGGTACTTCATATTTCCATACAGTAATATTGCTAAATAAATCAACACTGGTAAATATTTGACAGCTATTTGCGACGTCGCCAACTTTCAGAATGAACGCTCCTAAAGTGCATCCAAATTAAAGTTTGTAAAATTAATTAGCTATATACCCACATTCTTTCTTAATAAAAAAGCATTGACATACAGGAGGATCTCCAAATTTAAATTAGTTTTTATTTATATTTTCGTTGCATGTGCACTGCATTAAACTTGTAGATAATAATGAATGACTAGGGCCGATTTTTCAATCCTCAATTAAATCGTTAAATAGTTATCTAGCGGTATAAAATTATCTTGCTGTTTATCAGGCGAATAAATATTTTAAATTTTTCAATCGTTTAATAACTGAAGAAACATCCATGTTTTCTACAATACAAGAGCATGAAAACACGCAGTGGCAAAGCTAATTAAACCCCCAAACAAAACAAACTTCAAAACATTATTTATTCCTAGAATGCCTTATTCTAGGAATAAATAATGTTTTGACGTTTGTTTTGTAACTGACGCTTGAAGGGACAGTTAACTTTATTCCTCAGTTACGGGCTTTATTCTTCTGGTACTGACTATCTGACTGTTGAAAAATCCAGAATCATGCAATCTATGGAATAAACGCTATTCGATTCTTTATCTGCGGATTTAAAAATCGGCCCTAAGGGGTGATTGACCGACAGAAATAAATAAACATAAATGAGGTCATCAAAAGCTGCAAAACTGCTCCCAATATTTGAATAGTGACTTATAATAATGGTCATCTGCAGTGTGGGTTTGCTCTGTAAACGGAAGTTTTCAAAGTAACTGTTCGTAATGGCAATATTTTTGTAATTTCTTTGGTAAAATGCTGTCAAAGGTTTCTCACAAGCTAAAAGCTCTGTGGCATTAAAATATATTTTATTGACAATGATAATTGTTTTCCTAATCTCGCTACTGAAGACAATAGACGATGTTAACTGTTCGTGATGATAACGCTCGAATTTACGTTACGCGTTTACGTCATACGTTCGTGATAGACCTGTAGCCTGTTTATGCCTGTATTAATTTTATTTTTGTTTTCTTATTTCACTATAATGCTGCACCGGTTGACGTCATCACTTCAACGCCAGCTGTCACTGGAAACCGGCGCTGGGGCTGTCTCGCATAGGATCGCAGCATTAAGCTGAGCGATGGCCGTTTTGCGTGGTTGATATTTTCCCCCAAATTGTTATTTTCGTGTTTTGGTTCTTTCGTTGCGTCATGTATACTGCAAATAAACGTATTTTCTTTCTTTCTGTAGTCCTCGGAGTAAAGGCAACTTGTGGGTTGACAGGTTAACATATTGACTAAAATTGCTTTTCAAACGTTTAATGGTTTACCTTCATTTAAAAAAAGCCTCCACACACGTCCGGGGCACCCTGTATATGTCTTACAATGGATGAAAATGGAAGCATGTCGAATAATAATATCTAGAACTGTCACGGCGCCATCCCTACAGAGCGGGTCGCTAGTTTCCATAAAATAACTTTGTTTTCTTTGAGAAGCATCAGTGATTCGCCCGAATTTGGATAGATGTCGCTGCTCACAATATTATAGCATGTTAGGTTGGAGACGGAAAATTATGGTTATTTTTAGTTTGGAATGTTAAATTAGAGAAAGCAATGACATAATTACATAGACGTAATGTTTTAGTTACTTGGGAAGTTAATGTTGATTTTTATAGTAACCTTTCCGTTTAATTGTTGATTAGTCAATTTGATGACCTCATGTATTTTGATCACTGTGTTGTAAAATTATAATACTTCTTTTGTTATTTATTTTTATTTAACAATTCTTTAAGTTCATAACAGAGACGTTATATTTTTGGCTCCATACGTCCTGTTACAAAATATTAAATAGGTAGGTACCACAAAATTCCTTTGATATCAAGTTTTACAGTCATACACCATTTCAAATTCCTAGGGGAAGCGACACAAATGCACCGAGAAACAGGTAAGCTCGAGATCAGACCTCTTCCGTAGAGGATCGTATCCAATACTCTTTTACTGTCGTTTTACAGTCGCCGCTACACGTGACTGCAAAAGCATGTTATTAAATGGTGGCGCTTAGAGTATTAATGAGACAAGGTTAGAACACAATTCAAAATACACAATATCATGTTCGTAACTGAATTGGCCCTAGTCTACTGCTAAATGTCGGCTTCCTAAAAACGAAAAAAAAATGAGCATTATCGTAATCATCGGACTTGACAGAGGGACTGGTGATCGCTGCCAATCGTCTTGACATAATATAATTATTCTATTAAATTGTTTCTGAAGTATTTTACGAGAGTTAGGAGTTTAATAGGTGGACTGTGCTGGACTCAGAACTCTGCAGCTTAATTAAATATCTGTCTGAATCTGACCATCAATTATCAATTCTAAATCATTTCATCACCACTGCTCTCAAAACGGTGAAGGAAAAAATCGTTGAGGAAACCGACATGTCCTAGAAACAAAAATTCGAAGACATGTGATATCTAGCAACCCGCACTGGGCCCGCGTGGTGGATTACGACCCACTCCCTCTCACTGAGAGGAGGCCTGCGTCCCAGCAGTGGGAACATTATAGGCTGATTATGTTACTGATTTGTACTTTCTCTCTTTCATTTGAAAAAAAACGCACTCTATAACCCTATCCATACTTACAGTTGATAGTACTCCCCTATTTATTCAGCTGTTCAGTGCACTTCAAAGATAAAACATAGATTATCCAGCTGTGTTTTTAATTTTAGACTTTTATGGTCTTGCGCAGTAATGCTCAAAGCATGCATAATGCATTCGTGGCGTAAAAGGAAACTGACGATGCTTAAAACCTGAAGTGGGTAACAGTTTGCTGAAATTGTTATGGAACTTCATAATTATGAGTTATAAAGACTCATAATTATGAACTTGTGGACAATTTTCTTGTTTGTAATTTTCTTTATGGAATAGCTGAAATTACACTGTCTTTGTTCTGTGACTAACAGGTCAGGGGATAGGCAGTAGCATGCCTTTGTATCTTAATAACAACAAATAATTTGCTAGATAATAACATACATACATACATAGCATCACGCCAGTATTCCCCAAAGGATTAGGCAGAGACACCCCCATTTCACCAGTTCTTTTTTATTAATCCCATGTAATAGGGGGCGAGCCTAATTAATGTTTGCACAATATTAGAATTCCCGGCCTATGCTATTTTTAAATATCTGTGCTTGTAACCACTAGCGCAACGGCTCTAATGGTTGCAACGTTACTGCTGAGCATAGGGTCCCAGGTTTCATTTCCCAGGTCACATTGCATTGTTACATGGTTTTTCCATGAAGAATTTCTCAGTAAATTAGCAGCCCGGTGTCTGGATTTGTGCCTGGCTATTACATGGGGCTTTAACATAACTGACGGTGAAACGTGGGTGTTTTTTTTTTTTTGATGTTGGGACATCAAAAAAAAAAAAAAAACACCCACGTTATCAAATATCAAATAACTTCTCCCGCTCTGGGCGGAGCGGGAGGGCGTGTCAGACTTTTACTGACTTCTTCTATTTTTACTTAAATAAGCCCATCTTCTTCATCCTATAATATTAAATGAGCAATATTTGTATAGGTATGTAAATATAATAATATATTTGTAATCACTCCCTCGAAGACGGCTCTAACGATTTCGATTAAAGTTGCAATATAGGGGTTTACGGGGGCAAAAAATCGATCTAGCTAGGTCTCATATATGGGAAAAGTCGTATTCTCCGTATTTTCACCCGAGCAGAACTCGGTTGCCCAATGTTTAGAACAAGATGGCTACCTTAGAATATTGACATGGCAGCATGGAATTAGTAAGTACCTACTATCATGGCGCCATGGAATTAGTAAATTTAGAACAAGATGGTCACTTCAGAATAATAACGTGGCAGCATGGATTAAGTAAGTTCCTACTATCATGGCAGCATGGAAATAGTATGAACTATCCTATGCTATTAAATTAGTATTCTCTATTTTCACCAGAGCAGACCTCGGCCCCCCAGGTACTTTAAAACTAAATGAAATGACAAATCAATTTTCGTTTTGTATATAGGTAGTGAAAGTATTGAGAGTCCGACATAACTACATAACCGTCAGAGTGGAGTGTATCCAGGAAGATTTCGTTTTTTTTGCTTTTTAAATTTATTTCTCAAAGATTTACATTATCACTGAGAAACAAAGTTTCAATAATAACATGTAGGTAATAATGCTAGTCCAGAGCGCTCGTCGCGCAGTAAACCAGTAATAAAATTAGTTGTTGCAATAAATTCAGTAAGTGGGTATATCGTAGAAAATTACTCAGAACGCACGCGTCGTTGTATACATCGAGCGCGCTGTTCTTATCAGCACTGTTATAAAGCACCGTGCACACTATACAATACTAGAGAGTAATATTATTATAGGTTATTTATTGATTTATGTTGGAGGCGTCGAAGATGTGTTTCTTTAGCATTAAAAAAAAATATAGATTAGTTTTAGCTTCTTTAATGTTTTCTGGTAGTGAATTTCACCACTTAAAACAGATAGATATCTAATCATAAGTGCGAGAATAATATTATTCATAAAATAGTGGTATGTACCTATCCTAATTGTTTATTCCAAATTATTTAAATTAAAAATAAACTCATTAACAGTCATTGACGCTTTGTATTGCATCTAAATCGAGGTTCAAAGTCGATTCGATTGTTTTGACTCAGGTATTTTCCCTCATACCTATTAATGACTTGATTGGGAATACAATAGTTTGTACGAGAATGTCGGTTCAGACTAACACCAAGCTTAAGTTCAAAGTTCAAAATATTTTATTTCACATAAACCTACTTATGAAACGTCAGAAGCTAGGTGCACGGTTCCAATTGGTCGCTTCAAACTCAAACTCAAACTCAAAGCATTTATTTCAAATAAACCAATTACAAGCACTTTTGAGTTGTCAAGGGGGTCGGTCAGTCAGAAAGATGAAGCTAGATGCCCATTCCAAAGCGTAGTAGGTACCTATGGAGAAGAACGGGCAAGAAACTCCACGGACACTCTTTTAAATCATAATATGGTTACAAAATTATTGGTTCTTCCCTATGGAGAAGAACCACCAGATACATATGCCTTTTTAATATGTTCTAGTATAATCAGCCTATGATTGTTCCTACTGCTGGAACACCGGCCTCCTCTCCCAGAGACAGTGGGCCGTAATCCACCACACTGACCCAGTGCGGGATGTGAAATGCCTTCGAATTTTTGGTTCTAGGACATGCCGGTTTCGTCACGATGTTTTTCTTCACTGTTTTTAGAGCAGTGGTGATCAAATAATTTACACCATTTAAAGCGCGGTCTGGGTTCGAACCTACGACTGTTTCCGTCGTAGGTTGGATCAAGTCGCGGCCGTTACCACACTGCTCCATTTATGTTGTTGAACCCATTGTCTTTGTGTTTTTAATGATTTAATCCTTTAACTTTAAAAAATATTTAATCTTTTAACAAAGTCGTTCTTGGCCAGTGGAGCTAAATCTAACTCGCTCTTGCAAGATTTTTTGATAAGTTTTCACATTCTTTTTGGGTTTTGATCTTTCGGCGCTAAAATAATAAAAAAAAAAATAAAAAAAAAAAAATCTTTATTTCAGACCTAAGTCCATAAGTAGTTAGTGGTTAGTAACAAACTGTGCTTACATGCTATGTTATTGTTTTTAGTACCTAATTCTATTTAACATAAACCTATACCTAATTCTACCCAGTGCCTTTGGATGGGGCAGTCCACTCTGCTAACAATCATTTTCTAAGCCGAGCGTTGAAAATCCAACAGCGCGCTATTATTTATGGTGTAATTTGGTGTTATTGAAAACGTGGAATTAGTGTTCCAGAGTACACTGATATAAATCTTATAAAATAATGTAGTCTCTAAGAATGTAGCGTGTGGCGGCCACCGGCGTCAACCATGTGCGGCGAGTTCATATAAAATGTATGAAAACTACGGGAAATATGCCGTTGGCGGCGTTTTGTGGTTGTGGCCGGTGGCCCGCGTGCGGCGACCCTTAGAGATAATCTGGTTGTCTCTTGTCTAGGTGATGCATTTACCTCTGTACCGTCAACAGAACAAACCACGGAGCAACATAAAATTTCAAGTCTCTAAGAAAACATCCAAACTTCACCAAGTAATTCTCCAGGCTAATCAATTACTTACGCAGCCATCTTGAATTGGACAAACAAACTCCCCAATTATTTAGTCCCAACATAAATACACACACTTCCCGCGATAAAGGTCGTTGTTCAGCCTCCTAGCGGCTCTATAAATCCCGGAGACATTAACTGCAGGCACTTAATTAGGTAGATCCGGGCACTGCAAGTGGTCACATAATATTGTCAAAGAGTAGCTTTTGTTTTAGCAGAAGGGATGCTCCTTTGATGTTGTTATCCTTACGGCAGTTTGAACCGACTTCCAAAAAGGAGGACGTTCTATCTTCGACTTTATGTTTTTTTTTTTAATGTATTATCACCGATTTCTCCGTCAATACTGTGGACCGATTATGTTTTTTTTTAAATTTATTTGTAAGGGTATACTCCCGAGGTGGTCTTATATAAATTTGGTTAACTTTGCTTGTATAGTTTTTTAGTTCAATAATATGTACGTATTTTTTACACTTTGTCTATGTGGATGATATAATCATAAGTTTCTGTCACCGTTATTTACATAGTGGTATTCGACTTTGTGTGGGCTAGGTAAAAAACACCACAAAGTGAAAAATAACTTTAATTTCGGAAGTCGGTGGCAAAAAACGAAAATTCAAAACCAAAGACTAAAGAATAAAGTTTTTATTTCTGCCCGAGTATTGTTGCGCCACTTCTTCTTCCCAGCTAAAGCACTAGGAAGTGGTGAAGGGTGGGCGTTTTGGGGGACTGTCTTATGTAATTTTGACGTTCGAAAAGTGCTGATTCTCAGCCTAGTTTGAATAAAATGACTTTTGAATTTGAATTTGAATGTTATATCGTTAGAGATATTCAATTAGTTCGTTTTTTATTTTGAATTACTTTTCCCTTAGCCATTTTCAATAGGGTTCCCATTATGGCGGAAACGCATAAAAAAAACTCATTTAATTGTTTTTTTTGCAAGCTACAATGTTTTCAGGTTTAATTTTCCGGATTTTTTTAAAAACAATTTTGATGTTTTTTTTTCGTTTCTGCTGCATTCAATTTTTTTTTCAAAAGTTGGTACAGATTTAATCTCTATCAAATTATCTATACAATGATATATAAATCAAGTAGGTTCTGTGTACTAGCAGGAATGTAACAATAAAAACAGTTGCAGAAAGGAGGCAAAACAAATTTTTCGATCGCAAAGCACTCTCTAATGCTTCGCATTATGAATCGTGCAATAAAATAGACGATTGAACTGTATACTTGATCCAAAAATTGTAAAATTGTAACGCTTTGAAACTTTATTGCTGTTTAGTTCTAGAACAAAAAAAGAATTCGTTGTAGAATATCAAACAATCTATTATTACTTTTTGAAATTCATAATGACCATGTTCTAATTTTCCAATTATTATTGTATAGATCTGCTGTTTTCTCTCAGAATCATATTTTCAAGATTAAATCAAAAATTCTCTGAGAGTCAAACTACTTATAGGCATTAAAAGCACCTACTGAAAAATATTGAATTCTATCCTCGTGTTTGAAATCCCTTGGGGCTAGCTTAGAGCTGTTATTTCGTATAAGTAGGTGTCTACAGGTTGAGATTAGTCAACGTTATTGTTATGTAAATATATTATTTATTGCTTACTAACAAAGGATGTTGGCTTAAGTGTTATTGTACTTAGGTAACTATTAATTAAGTTGGTAATAGAGTGGTCAGTCTCTGTTGTTGGATGTGAATTATTAATGGGGTTTATGTGAAATGGGACAGGAATATTTTGCGGTTTTACTCGCAATACGTCTTTTTAGGGTTCCCTATTATATTCGAATAAAAAACCGAAACCCTTATAGGATCACTCGTGCGTCTATCTGACCATCTGAGCCAGTTTGCTCTGAATCCAATGGACTGATTGAGTTGAAATTTGGTACACATATCAATTTTCTGTGACTCAAACACGGACGTGTTACGTAAATACATGTAAATGTATTTTGATATGACCGATATTCCGCGTGATTCGACACGCACTTGACAGGTTTTTTTCGTACGCGAGCAAACCAAACAGTCCATATGCTTGAATATCATGAGCATAAACAGTGTTTGGAAGTTGGGCCAAATATAATATTGGTGTTAGTCATGTAAGTTTTAGGTGGAGTAACCGATCATTTTTCAGTACCTACCTATCTTCTGCAATGTCCTTAAAATGAAGTCTTTTAAATCACAGCATGTATCAGAAAGATGTGGTCATATTTAAAGGTGTAGTAGAGACCTTCAAACTTAACAACTTTTTCCATGGAACCAAGAACGTAAACGTAAAAAAATCATCAACTGCCCCAAACAAACTCGACCCAAATGTTAGGGACGGTTGATATTTTTTTCGTGATTACAATGTTGGTATGACCCTCAAATATGACAACACCTTTCTGAAATATAGAAATATAAATTACGTTGTTGCTTTTTCAAATGAAGAATCAAGAAATAGCAGAGAGTACAAACCCTGTCTTATTTGAAGAAAATGATTTCCAGAAATGTCTTAATTTATTCAAGTTGCAGATACCATCAAACGCTACCATCTCACAACATCCAAGCGATCCACATCAAGATCTTGCGCACAATAGGCGAGCAATTACCGGTGTCTAGCAAGTATGTTCTCAAAACAAACAGAAGCTCACTCAGATCACAGAATAGATAAGTACAGAAGGCCGTTTCTATTCCGAGAAAGCAAGCACACATAGCGTATGTACCTACGGCTATTGCGCTGGTCCAGGCTGAAAGCGCGGTGACTACGGCGCCGGCGCGGCGGTTGCAGACTCGACTATGTGGCTTGCATGCGGGAGTTTTTGCGTTTTGCCAGCACCGCATTCGCTGCTCGTTGTTTAGGCCTGTAGGTCTGGCCATTACGAGCGGATAGAAACGTTTTACGCCTGCGATCTCGCTAGTCCCATCACGCTAGGCGCCTGCCATAGTCACGTCAGTATAGAGGCCAACGGCGGTTTCATATTTTTGATATTCCACGCACGCGTTTTCACCCGCGCAAGCTCCTAAACCTGACGCCTATCTCAAACAAACGCCTATTGTGAATATGCTACACTGTACGTGAAACTCATCTACAGGTCGACATAAAAGAGTCGGACGTGGTGACATTTGGAACTAAAGATTTTACTTAATGTAGACCTATGATGATGGCTCTACTTTGCCGACAAGCGACTAACGCTTGTTTAAACAAATTATTAAAATAAATGTGCATATTATGCACATTTATTTTAATAATTTGTTTCCCATTCGAAATGACCTAATTGCGATAGTGGCACCCTCATTATCATTTTATGTATAGTAATAATAATATATTTATTTTCTCACACAATATCCTTACAAATAATAACAAAAAACAATATTGTCCAGCTATGGGTTTAAAGAAAAATATTGTGGGAGACTGGTGCCTAAGCTAAGCCGAAGCCTGTATTTCAGGCCACCAGGTCTCCCCCCCAAATACATAATGCTGGTTTCCCGAAAACTAAAACTAGACAATAATTTCCAAGCTACTTATAGGACGGAGTGTTCATGTGGAGTGTTTAGGTGTGTAAGTTTGTGGGTGTGTGAGTGTGTGGGTGTGTGAGCGTGTGGGTCTGTGAGTGTGAGTGATGAAGAAGTTGATGCGTGTTATAGTTTGCATGCTATTTCAGTCATTGCATGGAGTCGATCTTCTGTACCTATTCATTTTGCGCTCAGACGCTGTTAGATATGAGATCCAGAAACGTAGTACTTACGTATTAATTAATTTACTACCCGCAACTAGAGTTGAACTCAAACAAACGAAATTTGCGTAGTATTAGTACGTAGTTGTGTGTTTATACAATCTGCGTTGAAGAATATTTGAATTCACTTCACTGTATTAGAAATGTGAATTGTGGAATGGTTGTTTGGGTTTGTGGGACGGTTTTTTTTTGGGAAAATAGGATAGAAATTGGAGTCATGTAATTTATTATTTCTATTCGGAAAATATCCCATGGGAATGTACTACGCTATAAAAGTACCCTGAGTGTTAATCCAGGTTACAAACTGCCCATTCAAATCCGTTCCGATCCGATTTCGACATCTTCAGCAATCGTCATTTTCAACCAATTTACACAAAACCTACACACCTAAACCACTCCATCCATTGGTGAAAACCGTATGAAAATCCGTGAGGTAGTTTTTGAATTTATTCCCTTCGGAAAAACAGACGAGGCTTTGTTTTAATGATGGTGTTAAAAAATAAGTGCATTAATTTTGGAGGTCCAAGACAAATGTTTTAGGTTAGGTATGGAATGCGTGGTCCATACAAGCGGAAAATGGGAATGTGAGACGCTTCCACAAAAAAATCTCTGTTCAAATAATATATCTACACTTTATAATATTTTATAGATATGAAGTTTTTAAGTTTAGATGTAGAAGGTAATCTTTGAAACTACTCATCCGATTTCATAAATTCTTTCTTAGATAGAAAGAAATAATATTGCCGGGTGCAATATAATATGTTTTATAGTATAGTCGACTTCCATGCGGACGAAATCGAAGCTAGTTTTTTTTGTATAATTATGAACTCAAAATATTATAAATATAATTTACCATCGCATTTTCATCATCAATCTACATAATTAAAACTAAAATCATCAACGTTTGATTATATTTTTGCGCAAATTAAAATCGTACAGTCATATAGGCACGCCATTGAGCCCAGCATAATGGGTGAGCAGGCAGCAATAATTGCAGTCATCATTATCTCGAATGTCTCTATGTCGCTTTATGTAGCCGTATATGTACAGTCACGAGCACTATTTATTCTTATTATTACTTACTGTTTGTATTTCCTGTGCGTGTCCCAAATAAAATATTTTTCTTTCTTTCTTTCTTTCACTATAATATAAACTAATATTATAAAGAAAAAAAAAATTTTTTTTAGGGTTCCGTAATCGATAATCATATCATGATATTAATCCTTAACCAACCGAATAGTTTCATAATCAAGGTTGATTATCATCACGCTATGACCCTTAGGAGCCGACCAAAGTAAAAAAGTTAGAAAGAATGCTAATCGAAAACAAAGTAACAGCGCAGGCGGGCGATGCAAAGGACTAAGAAATTTCACGCGTTTGAAGTCGCGGGCAGAAACTAGTCATAAATATTATGAAACTTAGCAAAACTCTCGGATCTCGTGGGTAAATGATAACAGCCGAACAGGTGGATCGAAGGTTAAGCTACACTTGCCGCGGTTGGTTCGTGGACGGGTTATGTACATATCGTGACCCCTCCGTGCCTCGGAAAGCATGTTAAGCCGTTGGTCCCGCCTGTCATTCGTAGATCTTCGACAGTCGGACGACGCCGCACCGTTACTACGACGCAGTGAGCAAAGAATGTTATGGTATGATGAGTACAATCTGGCCACTACGACGCACACCCCATCGCCTAGTTGAGGTCTGGTGTACATGCGGTGCGACGCCTACCTATATTTTTGTATGTAGGACGCCGCAGCGGTACCGCTCAAGCGCCGCACCGTAGCCGCACAGCATCGTGTGGACCGGCCTTTACCCAGAAACTGGGTTGTGGTCAGATATGCAGTCGCTCTATGTAAAATACTGATATTCAGCTGCATCAGACCTATTTCTTGTTAGTATTGGTTCAAAAATACAATATTCGTAGCAACATAAAATTGCAATAAATACTTTAGAAGAAAATCACTTTTCAAAATTCCTAAGTGGCAGTGCTCGTGACTGTACCTACAGTTTACAGTAAATGGGTGAATATGAGACTTTCACATATTTTTTTCATTGTTCACATTATAATGGGACGCTGATTGCTTCGAGTTGTGTCAAATTGTCTTCGTATTGTGAACTTTTTGTAAGGTTAATTTGGGATAAGTTACAAAAAGTCAAGTATAGAACTTGATTATAAGCTAAATAAGAGTGCGCGTTTTTCTTGTAATTAATTCTGCCATGAAAATAATGAATGTAAAATTTTAATATGTTTGTACAGATGCTGTTTTTCTTGAGATATATGTTTAATAAAAATAATTTATATTTGAAGTATGCATTTCGATAAAATTGTTTAAATAATATTATAAATTATAATTACTTTGTCTCTTTATTTTGGATGTATTTAATTATGTACTTTATAAATATAACCGACAACTTGAATCGCGAACTTGCGTCATTTACAACTGTCTTGGAAATACAGTTGGCATTTTGAAACTAATTATGGCTACTAACAAATTACAGGCGTCAATAAAAGTAATATTTTTGAGGGTATAGATATTATTTTAGAATAGGAATGTTGCCAAAAAAAAATGTTTTTCCTAGAGATATTATTAAAAAATATTGGACACGTATTTTTTCTTTTTTTACGTAATCAAAAGATTATGGCAATACATTGAATTAAAAATGTGGCATGACGTCACTCTTCGGTAGATTTTATACAGAATTGTGGCGTAGCGACACCCACTCCCCAACTTTAATGAGATTGATCTAAATAATTTTTTATTAATATGATAAACCAAAAAATACGTGTCTAATATATATTTATGTTATCTGACTGACGGACTAAATAGATTTTATTTTTATTTTCCCCAGCCAATATCCTGACTGAAAATATACCTAAGTACCTTCATGTAACACTAAGATGATTTGTAAGTAAGCAAGTAAGGTTAAAATGGAATTCAGATTTGCTTAAAAACATAGTGTTATCTTATAACTTCATAATAAATACGCTGTAAGTACCTATGAAGTAACTTAAAATAAAATAAATTAAAATAATTTTGACATTGACCTTTCTTGCCCGACCTCTCCCAAAATAAAACTAAATAATGACCTTGTTATTTAAAATAAATGAAAAGTCAGTATCTCAGACAAAAATACAAAGTAAAGTTATTAAATTCAAGTAAGTTTGTACAGCTTTATATGTATAATTATTATTTATACAGACTTATGTTAACACACTCAAAATTACGAAAATTGAAAGTATTATTAATAATTATATGAGAAAATATTTTGTTCATTAAAGTACTACAGTTGTTACAAAAAAAAGTTAGGTATGCTAATAAAAATAACTGAAATTCCAAGTTATTGAACTTTCTTCAAAAATAAATTACTTTCGTGAATGTCTGTTTCATTCATTGTTTGCCGTCAAACGATTGTTTTGTATGAATTTAATTAATTTTGCATCAGACTCTCACTATCTATAAAGCTGCGGTCCCACGACCCGCTAGCTGATAGGCCGCGCCAGACGTTGCCACGCTTGTCGACGCCTATTGCGGCCCGTGCCGAGCATTCCCACGGCATTTGTCGGCCTTGTGTGGCCTTTTGGCTGTTATTCCAACATGTCAAATGAAACGGAGTAAATGGCTGCGCAAGCAGCCGCAGCAGTTTAATTTAGTGGTCAACATCTGACAAAAAAAGCGAAAAGAAAGCAGAAGAAACCCGCCCGTACAGGCCACGACACGCCGCACCTTAGAACTTACCGACTCCCGACGGATAGGACGTCTGACGACAGGCAACCTCATCGGGTGCGAAGGTTCCCGCGGTCTGTCGGCCTGGCTTGGTCGATCTGGCCTGCGAGAACGCGGGCCGGGGGATCGCAGCTTTACAGGAATGATATCGCGACCTCGGCACACAGGCAACGGAAGGAACACGGGTGGGTTTTAGTCAGTAAAAGTCTGACACGCCCTCCCGCTCCACCCAGAGCGGGAGAAGTTATTTGATAATTTCCCATCCTCAAAAAAAAAAAAAAAAAAAGGCTGTATGTATCCACCACGAGGGACCAATGCGGGTTGGGTGAGTCACATGTCTTCGAATAATAATTTAAAATCTGTCCACAATTGACGAAAATATCGATACATATTCTTATTTTGGGGGACTGCCAGAGAGCTTTTGTACTCCAAAAGAGAGCCATATGAACCATGTTCCGGATATCACAAATATAGAGCTGTCGGCCACATTTTACAAATTTAAAAATTCTTAATGTGGGCAGCCTCTATGTTTTAGTATTGTTGGTGAATTTAAAAAAAATACCTGCATAACTATGAAATAGATGAGGAGAGACAGTTGAGGGAAAGTACGCCCAGGAAAGGTTTTAAAAGCAAAATAATACCGCAACTTAGGATTTTTCGACATAGTCCTCAATATCAAGCAGTGTGGATTTTTAACTGATTGCCATTGGACAGTTTTTAGTTAAGAATCAGAGCATTCCAATTGAAAGAAAGAAAGAAAGAATAATGTTTATTTGGACACAGTTCGTGAAACACAAAAAACAAAAAAGTGAAAATAATATTTTAAAAATAATAGTGTGTGTCTCACGGCTGCGCCAAAAAGGTTCATTTCAGCATTAATGCCAGACAGGTGCTGTCTGACGCTGGTTTCCTAATGAACCTATAAGTAGGGACAAGTGACGGTGAGTACAAAACAGTTTCAACATACATAATACATAATTTGTATACTTCTAAATAAATAAATAAACTAGTAATAAAATATAAATTACAAAAACAAAAATAAAACTTATATGAAAACAACAGGGGTACAACACAATGGGTAAGCACGAAAACAACGCGTTAAGATTGAATAGACTAGATGGTGGTGAAAAAAAAAGAAGTAGCAGCAAAGGACGGAAAATCACCGAGCGTGCGCATCGACCATACCCAGTATATTGTTTTGACGCAACAGGAATTAAGCAATTGGAGAAATGTCTGTATTCAATCGACGATGAACTAACAAAGTTTAAAAAAATAACTGATATTAGTTAATGTGAGACTGGGCATTATTTTGTAGTAGCTTGCAATGATATTGATTTTTTTATTGTATTGAATGTTTAATTTGTAATGTTATTGAATTCTTTTTTTTTTTTCCATATTTTATTGTAGTTTTTTTTGTTGTAGTTCTATAGTTTTAATGAACGTGTTTTTATTTTTTTATGTATGATTTCAAACATAATGTGAATTGTTCCTGAATAAATTTAATTGAATTGAATATTTTTTTTAAAACACAGACAAACATAGAACCTCCTCCTTTTTTAAAGTCTGTTTAAAATACCCAAACGCCGCAGCAGCAATATCAAACTATGTAAAACATGTGCGGGGGGAAATTTTTGATTTGCCCCCCCTTGAGCCAAAAGCTGGGTACGCCCATATTCATATCGCTAAGAATAGTGTGATTAGTGGCAACTATTTTTAGTCGAGATTCATTTCCAATCCAACTTTTATACTGGCTGGGTGTAGATCGTTTATCATATTATTTTAATTGTTGTACTCTTCCGAGAACAGAATAAGGTCATCCGCGAACTACAGGCGACTTAGAGCAACTAAAAAAACTACGTTTAGCCGAGTTCAATAAATTCAGTGTTGTTGTTGTGGATTGTCTATTGAATATGACGTTAAAGCAGATGTCATCCAGATTTGTCTTTGATTACATTACAAGGTGGCAGCGGTGGGATGAAGGGATGATGATTATGTGCCAAGTACCATAATAAATGTATCGTCATCTTACTCGCCACCTCATTCATACCCGTAGTAAGATTTAGCAATGTGACTTCCAAACCAAAAAGTAGGAGGTTATATGTTCGTAGCGCATGTTTTTTTTTTTATGTATGTCCGCCGATTTTTCCGTCAAATATGGACCGATTTTGAAAAAAAAAAAATTGTTTGAAAGAGTATGCTCCCAAGTTGGTCCCATATAAATTTTATGAACTTTGTTTGGATAGTTTTTGAGTAAGCTTCAATATTATTTACGTTTTGTGTGGGATAGGTACCACAACTAAAAAGAAAAAAAAAAAACTTTTTACAAAAAAAACACAACAAAGTTTTTATTTTATAACGTAGAACTAATTATTATTTTAAAATGGTTAATTATTTTTATTTTCATCTTGGAATTAATGATTTTAAGTTTATTTTTTATTATTATTTTATCTTAGTTAAGGGGAAGGTGTTGTGGATTGCCTATTGATTATGACATTGAAGCAGTTGTCATTCAGATTTATCTTTGATTACATTACAGTTACAAATTCGTTCTAGTTTATCATTATTGCGGTATTATTAATATGAACATTGCTTACCGTCAGCGTTATTCCTAAAAATAAACAAACAAAAATGTAAAACGCTTTTAAATTAAAACATTCCACCTTCAGCGGTGAGGTGGGCAGCAAAATTAATAAACGTCAATCAAAAGGTCCACCATTTTATAATAACCACACCAAGTTTGGGGTTGTATGGAATTCAGAATAATTTTCGCTGGAATATTCACTCCTTACCTGTCTCATTAATGTCCAGAGTTTGAATTTCGTATATTTTTTTAATATATTTTATAGGCCTACGACGTCTTGCTTCTTTTGAAATCGTAATATCAATATGTTTTTTCAATACTTCTCTTTCCGGCTCTTGGTGACAGCAATTTGATATATGACAAATCTATAATGATCTTGTGAACTTGGTAGCCCTGAAAGAGCAAGAAAGGAAGGTAGAAAAGGCTTTCGTACTTTTTGATTGAACTATAACCCTATTTTATTACAAACTGTCAACATCATCACCATAATTCCGCCCATAAAACGTCCGTTCTATACATAGGGCTCTTCTAAGCGTCGCTACTTCCATCGGTTCTGCGTTTCTCGCATCCAGCGGATTCCCGCAACCTGCTGGTCACTCACAATCTAAATGATTTTGAAGGATATTGCTAATCCATTGCTTCATATGTTCGAAAAATTTGTCTGCTCAACACCGTAAATAACGCAATGAATTTTGTTGAACTGTCAAAATGAAAGCCATTACTACTTTAAGAGTGTTACGCAAATACCCCATTGTGTACATTCATATAAGCATATAAAAATCGATCCTCACGTACAAACAAACTTTCATAATGATAGTTAGACACAAAAATAGAAATAATAATAGCCGTAATTCCCCCATAATACGTTCCCACTCAAATAGTAAGTAATTAACATTGTTATGGGGGGAGGCCCTGAGAAAGTTCTCTGACTTATTTGTTAGATTAATGCGCTAAGTTCTGCACGTAACTTGGTTGCGTTCTCCGAGAGTCACGTATTGATTGAAAGTTAAGTGATTTCTCCGGATTTTATTAGTTTTAGTATATGGGCTTACCTGGGTTGGGTTATGTTTGGAGAATTAAGTAACGAAGAAAATGATAAAAACCGACATTTAAGAATTGAAACATTAGTTTCTGTTTTGTGATTATTCACTAATTTATTCTGAGACACTTTTGTCCTGCTATCCAGAATCAAGATCAGGATTATTTTCTTACGTAAAATATTTTTTTGACAACCGTTAATGGCTTTTATTTGGGATAGGTACCTTATGTTCGGCGTTTGTTATCAAATTACCTCTTGAAAGAGATAATATCTCGACCAGTCATGCTATTCTGTAAACATCTCACCGTGAAAACTTGGGTGAAGTGAGCTGTCAATAGTGTCAATCCCTGTGGAATGACAGCTCACTCCACGCTCACTTCACCCAAGTTTTCACGGTGAGATGGTTACAGAATAGCACTGCAGGTATTTTTTTTTAAACGCGCCTAATAATATTTTCCTATTTAACGAAATATTTCTTCACAAACCTCTTTTTTCGATTCTAGCTTCACACACACTATCACCAGCTTACAAGCTTTTTAAAACCAACCCGTTTTTTCCATTCAGAAAAACATTTTTCTAGTAAAATCTGGATTAGGCAAACAAAGCTGAGTGCATTGCAATTTTTTAGCTTCGTTGAACGCCGATTGATATCTGCGGGTAGCCTGAGGCAGGTCATTCCAGGTATGGGGTCAATCTAGTTTTAATAATCTATCAAGCCGAGTGTATCGGCTTTAATGGATTTATTACTTAGATGAACAATGTCACTAAAAATCTATGCAGATATTTAGGTTTATGTGTAACATCTTTCCTCTCGCTTTCCTGCTTTATGTGGAAGTGATTTCGTGAAATGGGACGGAAGTGCGTAACAGGAAGTCGGGGAAGCGCGCGCTATTTGATTTGACCAATGAGCTCGCGCGGTTCTGGAGTTCCCCGTCATATGGTACCAACCCATTTTCCGAGAGGTTAGTATTGACAACCAAGATGTCAGATGTTACACATCACATGGGACTACTGTAAGGCTCACTCGGTTTTTTTTGGTCCAGAAACCCTTTAGCGTGCTTTAGGCACATTAAGGAATGCCTTTACTAATTAGAGAAAAAAATATCTTCATTACAAACATGAAAATATGATGAGCTCAGAAAATCTTTTCCTGCTTTTTATTTCCGAGTCTCCCACCACATCATCATCGTTCAGCAGAAAGACGTCCACTGTTGGGCATTGCCCATGCCCAGCAGTGGACGTCTTTCTGTTGAACGTCGAACGAATCCATAAAGTCGTACTTGAATTTACATAATTATTATAAGATTTCACACCTTTGTGTACACATAACATTATCAGCCTATAATGTTCCCACTGCTGGGACACAGCCCTCCTCTCTTCGAGAGGGAGTGGGCTGTAATCTACCACGCGTGCTCAGTGCGGGTTGATAGATGTCACATGTCTTTGAATTTTTGGTTGTAGGACATGCCGGTTTCCTAACACATTGTGTACACGCTTGTAGGCAAATGAGTAAAAATGATGGCCATACTACATATTTCAGTGCCCTCAAGTAAAATTTGATTAAGTTTTCAGAATGCAATTAACCGTTATTACAAACTGCCAGTCCTTTCTAAATTTAGAAGAGCTCTCCTCGACAGCCGTAGTAAAATATTTTAGTAGACAGACTTTAATTTAGTCTGAGCCAAGTATTTAGCATCTCACATTCTTCTGTACCGTGAAAAGCGTTAAATTACAAGTTATTGTTGCAGTGAGAAGCGCATTTGCTATCTTGCCCGGAGCAGGGTAGTGCTAAATTAAATTAGTATTTATGCGAGGAGTAATTGGAAAGGGATTATGCAGGTACTCATCATTATGAACATCTTACTATGGGACCCACACAGAAACGCAGTGCAAAAAAAATCAGCAGCCCCATTTTATTTTCCCGTTTAGTATGAACACTAAACGGGCGGCACGTTGTCGACGGCTGCTGTTGCCTCTGCCGTTGACGCGTGCTGCTCGTGTGTATCTCGACTAAATGTAGGGAACAGCTCTGCCCTGCTAAGCCGAAAGGCGGTATCTCAATAGGAGTAAGTTTTGAGAAAATTGACTTTTTGTAAATTGTAATTTAAGGAAACATAAGGATATAAAGAACTTCTGAGTTGTTTTTTTTAATGTTTTAAGTTAGATAGCGGTATGTGACTTATACCATTAGATGCGAAATTATTATAGCTATTGAATGGTATAAAAAAAACTAAAAGGGCGTATCTCAGAGATACCGCCTTTCGGCTTAGCAGGACAGAGCTGTTTTCATTTTCGTTTTCAGGGCTAGTCCCATTGTACATAAAAGTTGTTCGTAATGATAAGTACGATGACGCCTGCTCAGAGTTTCAACAAAAACAAAGAAGCACAAACAACAAACAACAAAGAAGCTCAAATCAAATCAAATCAAATATATTTATTGTGGATCATAAGTAGGTACAGTACAGTTCTTAAATATTTGAGAAATCTCGTTCAGCTATGTCCCGCCCGTAGGGCATATAATAATTAAACATAAATTAGCGACTAATAAAATTAACATTATTACTAATTATTTTCACTTTCCTTCTAGCACAATAAATAAAAAGATAAAAAAACCAAAAGGGAACATTAAGGGAAATGTCAAATTCAATTTGTAGAATATAAAATTAATTTACATATATGATTCAAAAAATTAAAAACAGAGTCAAACATCACAAATTAACATAGGTAGGTACATGTCAAATTATACAAATAAAATAAAAAGAATCGTAACAAATTAAAATGTCAAATTGCAAAAATCATACATAAAATTAAACATAAATAAAAATAGATTTTACGGTAAAATTTTAGGTCATCGAACGCATCATGGCTGGGTACTATATTTAGCTATACTAAGCTGCTTGCCCATTATATTTTATTTAGATGGCATGAGGGTATTTAGAGGCACAAAAACAAATGACAGTTTTTTTTTTTTATAGTATTGAACTCTTCGTCACCTCTGCCCGATCCTTGTTGTTGATGTAATGAATAGAATAGAATAGAATAGAATATTGATTTGCGTAAAACATAGTATACAAGGGTGTTAAATACAAATTGAGGCACAAGCATGTTTAGCTAGGATAAAACATAGCATGCAAAATTTTGAAGACAACTTAAACAGCAATTTAAAAAAAAAAAAAAACTGTAAAAAAAATGAATAGAGCATTATTTACAAGAAAGCAAGAAAAGCAGTGGTAATGGCCCCGACTGACGAATCGTAGATCGTGGGTTCGAACCCAGGCAGTTATTTCACTTTAAATAATTTCATCACCGCTGCTCTCAAAACGGTGAAGAAAAACATCGTGAGGAAACCGGCGAGAAATGTTCTAGAACCAAAAATGCCAAGACATGTCACATCTACCAACCCGTACTGGGCCCGCGTGGTGAGTGGCCCACTCCCTCTCACTGAGAGGAGGCCTGCGTCCCAGCAGTGGGAACATTATAGGGTAATTATGCTTTATACTATAAGAAAGTAGGTAATTACTTAGCTTTATCCATACTAATATTATAAATACGAAAGCAATTCTGTCTGTCAGTCAGTCTGTTCTGTCCGTTCATGCCTACGGCTGAACAGATTTCAATGAAATTTTGCACAGAAGTAGACCTAGGTTAGGACATAGGATACTTTTATCCCGCAAAAACAAAAGCTCAATAATAAATTCATATATCCATAAAAAGTAGATAGTTATACCAATCACTTTTAGTTTCGCCAAGCAATGCACTCAAAGTACACATTTCCACCAGTCTATGTATAAACCTTCCCGCATACAGGTGATTGCAGGCATTTTAATTATGGACCAAGTGTACTCACTGACCTGCTGGAATATTTCAATGGCTTTTAATTATGTACTCCTGTATCAGTGTTCGCATCGAGAGAGACTCGTTTATTTATGATGGCCCTATTTTTTGGCCGGACTGAGATTGTAGTCACATATTTGATAATAGGTTATTGGGTTATATCGTGGTAAGTTGTGCTTGATAATTATCGTAGGTACTTGCAGTGCTATTCTGTAACCATCTCACCGTGAAAACTTAGGTGAAGTGAGCGTGGAGTGAGCTGTCATTCCACAGGGATTGACACTATTGACAGCTTACTTCACCCAAGTTTCATGCGTTGTCAGTAATTAGGAAAATACCCCGTCTGCTATCATTTTGAGCTTAGGCCAGATATACAGGTTTTTCTTGCCGTGAAAAACTACGGTTAATTCTCCGTGTGTAGGCATGGTCATCGAAATTCAAAAAATTCAAAAGTCATTTAGTCAAATACATAAGGCTGAGAATCAACACTTTTCGAACGTCAAAAATAACATAAGACAGTCCCCCAAAACGCCCACCCTTCACCACTTCCTAGTGCGTTAGCTGGGAAGAAGAAGTGGCAAACAAACTCCCCAGTAGTGTTGTATGGAACAATATGGAAGCTTGTTGGTAGATACGTTTTTTCTTCGGGGCGGTTTATACGCTGAGTTTAGCACGGTCGTCAGTGTTGTATGGAAGCTTATTCAACGACATATTTTTTCAACGGTGTGGCTTATTCGCCGTACCGATACCGCGTGAGTACAAAGGGTCTTAAGCTTCGTGCAGACAAGCGCGACGCGACAACGCGACGCGACACCGGCTATTGTTATACCGTGAAGTTTTCTTAGAAATTGTTTTGTTCGAGTTGCGTCACTCCGTCGCGTCGCGCTGGTCTGAACGAGCCTTTAGGCGATTGTTATCTTAAAACTTATTTCAACGAAGCTTTCTTCTTATCTGTCCAGACCAGTTTTTAACCCTATGCGTACAAGTAAATTGTGCATTAAAGTTACCTCTAAATCATTTTTGTTCAAAGGCGTAAAATTGAAAAGTCTTTGAAAAATACTATCAGCTAAGAAATAAGACATCAAAAATTTTCCTTCCTTTTAAGAACAACGGGAAAAAACTTCACAATCTCAAATGGGATGTAGCTTTTAAGATTTATAGAGTACGAAAAATAAAGCAAAACATTTTGATCTCACAAAGTACATTTTACAAAACAAGAACAGAGACCGTTTACAAAATAAGATAGTAGCTGTCTCAAAAATTGAATTGTGCAAACATTCTTGGTACAGTCGGCGAAATAAATCCCGGTTCACCCTTGTCAGGGGAGCAGGGAGATAGCTGACCGAACTTGCTAGCCCAGTTTGAAACAATTATCTTAGCAGCGATCACGTAAATTTTTCTAATCTCTCGACGATACTTCTTCTCTTTTGTCTGACTGTATTCCACTTTCGCGCGGTAAAATGTAAATTGAAAACTGTTGGAGTTGTTTTTGTTATGGTTTTTGGATATTTGGGGCAGCTACTGTGAATGTGTCACAATTTTTTTTGAGATAAAACGCTTTAAATGTTTATCTTTGACGTTCAAAAGTGCCTTACAGGGGCCTATTTGAAATAAATGATTTGACTTTGACTTTGACAGTTGTCTGAAAATCTACATAGTATTTTTTTTTGTACTTTCTTTACAAAGAAAAAGATCGAAAAAAATACCGACCAAGAACGAGTCGGACTCGCGCATGAAGGGTTCCGTACCATATCATACAAGATTTAACATTATGTACCTACTTGACTAAGGACAATTTATTGAAAAAATCGCAGATTAATAATTGTGTATAACATAATGGTACTGTGAATTACAAAGTTATTTTTAACAGTTGCGGAAATCGCCATTTTTAAATAAAATACCTTATGATTTGTTTGTTGGTTAAATACAGTACAATATGGTACTTGATATTCAAAGTATGAAATTCCTAACTTGTTCAGTTGTTGCGATAGAGCTCGTATAAAAATAGTCTAAATCTGACCACATTTAAGGCCCCCTATTTCTTCATTTTTGAAAATAAAAAAATATATTTGTTGTCTACTTGATGAGTTCTAGATAATGAGACCCAACACATATTTTTTTTTCAAAATCAGTAGGCTATCATTATAAAAAATAATTACGCTTTAAAATAAAAGGGGGTGTATAAACATTTATTATTAACTATATTTAATTTTTATTTGTTGTTACAGCGGCAATGGAAATACACAATCTGTGAAAACTTCAACCGTCTACCAATTACGGTTCGTGATATACAGCCCGCTGACAGACAGATGGACGAACGGACAGCGGAGTCATTAAGTAATAGGGTTCCGTTTGGCGCCCTTCGGGTACGGTTAAAAATTGAAAATCCTAGAATGTGGCAATCCAAATCAAGATAGTAAGGATTTAAATATAAATAATACACAACAAGTGAAGCCTTTTTTTTTTTTTTTTGAGGGTGGCAAATTGTCAAATAACTTTTCCGGCACTGGGCAGAGCGGGAGGTTGTGTCAGACTTTTACTGACTAAAACCCACAACCCTGGCAGGCCTAACATCATGCCTACAATCCCCGAAAAGTTAGGCAGAGGTGTAACAAATAGTATACCCACATTTAGCCAGTTATATTTAAGTCCCATGTAATGGAACGCAAAAAATTAATATGAATAGATAGGTATATCATTACCCCAGGATCGCGTTTTTTGCTACTCTATCATTGCAATGAAAATGCAATCTAAAAGGCCACAATATCTTTTAAAAACTCATTTTCCGACGAGCAATTTCTTTATGAAATCACTAAGTTTTTACTCGAGAACCTAGTGAAGTGCTTTTCAAGAAAAACCATGTCAAGTAACTAGGTACCCTAGATGATAGCTTAGAACTGCATCGCGATGTTCAATTCTTTGAACATGACTTGAAAATGTTCTACTTAATGGCCCTCTGGTTTCATCATAATGTCGATTTCCGGTTTTCCGAACAAATGACTGACATGTGAACGCGACGATCGCGTATTCGCGCGTCTTGACCAACGCGATCATTTTGTTCGGCGAACCCGAACCCGAATAATGGCGCTCGACGCAGGGTTACGGTTTTCCGAACAATTGAGTGACTTAGTGCTCATATAAACGAGCGGCACGTTGTCGACGGCAGCCGTCGTTGTGTCTACGGCTGCCGCCGAAGAGTGTCGACCGCTGCAGTTGCGTCTGTCATTGGCAACGTGCGGCGTGTGTATAAAAGCACTTATATACGATATTTTTGGTACATGGAGATTTCTGTGTCAGATAAATCCACTTCCCGTTTTTCGTTCAAAAGCAAAGAGATAGGTGACCTCTTTTCACACTGAATTATCATATTATCTATGATTGATGATGATTAAGATGTCATCTGGTATGTCGTGCACAAAATGGTCCATCAATGAGGTAATGAAAAATTCAATAGTTGGTACTTCCAAATGTTCTACTACTTGTCATCAAAAAAATTTGATGTGCTACTAAAAACCCTCGCAACAATCACAATATTATACGTCGCTACAGCGCAGTACAATCGCGCACAACAGTAGTGTACAACAAAACAAAAAATCCCTTATATAAGTCTGGAGTCACAAAGCTTTGTCCCGGCCAAGTTCGCCGTGCAACCTGATTCAATTTCCATGTTAATCCGAAACACGACACAAAGTCTCCTTTGTATTGTACAAGTCAAGTTTTATCGTGTAAGGAGTTTTTTGGTGACTGTACTCTAGTGCTGTGATGAATATTTTTGATATTCGCAAAGATATTTTTTTAAACAGCGTCGAGATAGCACCAATAACCGAATATTGCTGTCATTGAAAAGCTTAGTCTATTGCCCAATATGTGGATAAGGCTTGATTGAATAACGACATATTGCTAGCAATTTTGAAAGGCCTAAAGGCTTTCAAAGGTTTTCGTATTTCTACAACGACTTTCAACAGGATTGACATGAGCTTTTCGTTAGCCTATGTCAGTCTAAAATATTTTTGATTTATCCATCATCATTATCGCTGCCAGTGTCTAGGCCCTACAGTCGATGGGAGAGGCTGAAATTATAAGCAGTGTGGCGCCATCTACATTGCCACATGCAAACTACGCATCACACTGACGTCACACAAAATCTTGCAATGCGCTAGCAGAGTTTACTGCATGACTAGCATATATACAACGTCTCGAAATCAATCGTCGGGCAGTAGCCCAACAGAAACAACATCCTTCTGGTCGGAGGATCCTCCTTTTTCTATGGAGGATGAGTGAGCTTTACACCCTGTTCCTCATATCTCTATAGCAGTAGAGTATCATGATGAGAAACTTTCGGTCGATTCTGTAAAAATATCAACGTGAAACTTAGGTGAAGTGAGCTGTCACTGTAACAAATCGACAGGCAGGATGCTAGGGATTAGCACTATTGACAGCTCACTTCACGCTCACTTCACCTAAGTTTCACGGTGATATTTTTACAGAATCAACCGGCTGGTCTTGAATGCTGACTTGCAAATTTCATATCGAGTACCTACTAATAAAATCCCCGTTGAAACAAAATTCATGTCGTTTGCCCAACACTAAAGTGCACGTAGCATCAACTGCATCAGAAACAAATTCAATGAGCGGACCTAGCTTTGTTTTTGGTGGTAATTTTTGTACGTGAAGGAGTGAGCTGCATTTTAAGTTTTCCTTTCTTTGAAATGTATCGGTAATGGAAGATTTATTGCACATGTTGCGCAGTATGATTATAATTTATAGTTGAATATACTCTTGTAATACCTAGATAATATTTTTACTGAGAGTAATGTCCTTTAAATTAATAAAATATCGGTATTGCTGTTGTTTTAGGAAAAAAGGTAGTGCTGTCAATGAAAAGTCAACGTTGCAATATTTTTTGCAACTTACATTGATAACAGTATGTATAGTTAATTGATTTAGGCGTGAATATTCGGAAATCGCGTGTAGACACGTCAAGCGTCGAGCGCCGTGTGAAAACGGCTCACACGGCGCTCGACGCTTGACGTGTCCACACGTCGGGTCCGAGTTCGCAACAAGTCAATCGCCTTTCTGAGGATACCTCGTTGAGAGGTGAAACACGTAGGTATCGATTTCTTACAGGGTTCTTTATGACTCTTTAAGAACAGTTACGCGGATTAAGTTACTAAATATACGTCGTCTATTGTATTTTAACAGTATGTGTGTTATGAAATTGCAAGCGCAAGTTCAATTATCACCAATTAAAACTATATATATCTTAGTCTGTCGCCATAACAACAATGTTAACAGCATTATTGTATTTCGGAAAGTTAGTGGTTGAGCATTCGGGGTGAAGCTCGCTTCCACCTTCGGCCTGATCATCACTAACCATCAGGAGAGATGCAGGCCAAAAGCTTCCCGGTTATTGTGAAAAAAAAAAGTACAACAATCACAAGCTTGAACGACAAAACGACATAGCACGTGTGATATGTTTTATTCCGCCATTTTTGAAGACGAGGGGTCTTCGCCTTCAGTGTTGTTCCATTACCGCTTATGATTTTTGTTAATAGGTTGATATTCCGATGATAACCACGACAATCATAATTCAACAATAACAGCTTTTAATGAGTCACCTCCAAAATGAGAACACTAAGTATCTAATAATGTTCCTAAGTATAATTCACTCATGTGCCTAAATAATGTTTATGTAGCTACCAATTCCGCTGCATTCAACCGCGATGATCCTTGTAAAGCAGTGTTTTTCAAACTTTTTCATGACGCGACCCCCGTAGTATGTGAAAAAAATTCGCGACTACCCTCCACTATTTATAATCTGTATTTTCTTAATACGAATATCAAATACGTACAATTTTTTTAATATTGTTATAATTAAGTGTCGGCTAATTACATAATTAAGCACCTATAATAGACATATTACATCGCCAAAAGCGATACGATGGTTTTGTGGGGCTTTTCCAGTAGATTAATAACGTTTTTAATTGCAGCTATAGATGAGGCAAGTTACCAAACTAAAAGAAAATCTGCTTGAATTATCTAAAGCAACAAACCAAGATTTAAAAAATATATTTGTAAACTTTTTTTCCTTGTACCTTGCCTTATGAGGCTTCGCGACCCCCCAGGGGGTCGCGATCCAAACGTTGAAACACACCGCTCTAAAGGTTTACAGCGCTCTACGCTCTGTGAGCACTGACAAAACCAATTTCTCTTATTTGATGTTTCCAGTAACATAGTGCGACATCATTAAAAGCCGGGTAGGTTACAATTAGAGCAGAAACTGTAATGTAAATCAAGGTTAACATAAATTATGTTAAAATTTTATTTAAATGAATGATATACTCGAGATATTTTTTATGTCTCTGCTTGTTCAGTTGTTTTATTTTTATAGAGCTGTATAGAGATGCTCAATATAACTAAAAGGTGAAAACAAATATTTTAATGTAGTTTGATATTATATCAAGCCTTGAATACAGATAATTTTATTACTATCAACGTCATCTCTTTAAAGCCAAATCTGACTTAGCCATTTCAAAAGCATCTCATCAACATCGTCTTTAGTAATAAACTAAAGTCTTTAGTAATAAATTTCAGCTGATGAATTTAAATAAATAGTTGAATTAAATAACAGCACACTAAGACTTACAGTAGCGAAACTTAAAAGTACTATCGCACCAGTTCAGAGGATCTCGATTTGAAAGTACTTAAGGCCGTCGGGAAATTTATTTTGTCCCTCCAAGCGGAGCGGCGAACTAAGCCTTATCATCCACCTAATAGGTTTCCACAAGGAAGCCTTGGAGCCAATATGGGCACCTAAAATTTATTGTCTAGTTAGATAGAAAATTTCCACAGCCTGTCTTATAATATGTAATCAACGAACTGGACTGGGCAGTTGATGTTATTGAAAGTGGAATGAATTAATGAGACGTAAGTTTTTATAACCTTTGGAACCTTATTTTCGGAGGAACTTCTATTCGATTTTAGTTCTAAGAAATATTATCAAATTTTCATAAGATTCAAAACTCAAAACTCAAAGGATTTATTTCAATTAAGCCATGTACAGGCACTTTTGAATTGTTAAGGAGTCGGTCAATTAGTCAGAAAGTTGAAGCCCATTCCAATAGCAGACAGAATAGGCAACTAGCTCTATGGAGAAGAACGGGCAAGAAAAGGAAGGGATAAGTTGGATAAAACATGCTTTTGTATCATTTGCTTGAACTGCACCATCATCTCCCAAGCTGTGTGTCTTCAAGATTAAAATACCTAACATTTTGCAATTAAAAAATATTAAATTACGCCAAATTTTTTTGGAATTCACGTCTAAAATATCCTTAAAATCCTAGCAGCAGCGTCAAATAATATGATACCATCTTTAGCTGAAATATCCGCTCGTTGACTATCTTCTATCTGTATGTTTAAGTATGAATAAGACAAGCCATAGAGCCCTGTTTTTACTTTCTGCTTTCTGCAATGTAAATGGAATTTCCTTGTTTTACAGGTCTCCTGTTTTAAGTAATGTCTTCGGCAATAGACATACTAAGCAATCTCTTCTGGTGGGTTTTGTTAAAAATACTAAGTAAGATTAATATTAAATGATATGAGAAAGTTAGGGACATCCTCCTTTGTACTACTAACTTGATTACATATAACATATAACCAACCATCTCTTAGAAATGCGTAACAGACAATGATGGTACGCAGAATTTTGATATTTATGTTCTTGAATGAAAATATCAAAACTTTTTTAAGCTATTGCATAGCTTTTATCGGAGACTCTGAGCGCGGCGACCGAATGTAGAAATTCCGTAACGAAAAAAAAACCTGACGCGAAAGTTTGTGAGGATGGATGGATGGATGTTTGTTACTCTTTCACGCAAAAACTACCGAACGGATTTTAATGAAACTTTACAGTAATGTGGCTTATATATCAGAATAACACATAGGCTACAATTTATAAAGATTTTATGTGATTTAGCCATAATATAACGATAAGTATCCAGTAAGTCGGAAAAAATCCTGCCCTCTGAGATCTATCTTTGCGTGCGCTGCCTAAACCGCTGGAGTTACATGAAAAGAATGTATTGTGGGGTTGTTTGTCTTAAAGAGTTCTAAATAAAAGTCCGCGACAGCATATATCTACCTTTTATGTGGAAGCCATTATAGCCAAAATAGTGAGCTATAAATACATTTAAATTGAATACTTTTTTTAAGTTGCATATTTTAGAGTATTTAGTTAATTCGTATCAAAATAAATACCTTCATCGCTTTCGGTATTTAATGTAGATAAAATTTGTCTTTTACACTAAGTAATTTGGACTAATATTTTAAAAGTTAGAACGATAAGAATGACCTGCGATGAGTCGACGGCGGGCGCGCAGAACGAGGGTGGAGGGGCGGGATAGGCAATGACGCGCGATCGCCGAGTGCGCGACCCGAACGCGGGCAGACGCGTGACTCCGCGTGAGGGCAGACGTCATTGACGGTTGTGTAAATTCTGCGATTTAGGGGGGGGTATAGGGGTATATTTTTTAAAAAATATTTTAAATCAACAATATTATCTTCTTATTTTTGAATATATGCTATGCAATAGCTTTACCGCGGCAGTCCTCGAGTGCCACACGTATTTTTTTTTGTATAAACATGCTCGTTTTATTGTAAACCAAATTATTATAAGTCTTATATGAACCAAGAGGAAATATTATACAGATTACGAAACAGTTACAGTTTTATATGGATTTCATAGTAAGATAGCGAGAAATCGGGATTTAAACGCAAATGGTTCCGAAAAGGTCGTCGTCGTCGTGGTCAAGCTCACTTGAACGTTTGAACATTTTGGGCTTACCAGCTGAAGGAATATTAGTTAGGATTATTTTGGGCACTCTATTATGAACCTCTAAATCTCGTTTTATTCATACTTCAAGATCAGTCCCGTTATGTCGTGCACGTACTTCGCTCCGACTTCCATCTTCTATGAAAAGGGTTGGAGATTTATAACCTTTTGTAACTGACTATCTACATATACCTATATAAATTATATTCTATTATATCGGATGACACCTGCTATTATATGTTACATTGGGTGACGTTTTTATCTTTCGTGTGCTGATAAGTCAATTTATACGCTGTGGGATTAGGTCCAATGATTTGTGCAAATGTAAATTTAGCTTTGTTGGATTTGTTTTAATAAATGTTTGTGATTTGTTTGTGGTAATTTAATCTCGGTTGATTTGTGAGGGTTTGATGCAAAAATAAAATGCATTAAAAATTTAAAAATATGTAGATCTTCAATAAAAAGTAATACGCAAGCAAAAAGTCACACAAAAATCGTGTTAGTGGCGAAAAATTACAATGTACTGATTTTTTGGGATGTTGTTAGGATCGATACGATAATAGTGTAAAACCTAGTTTACAGCTTCGAAAGACCTGTACTAACTACGCAATGATCGAAAAACTTTGAAATTATCGGTCATTTTTCAGTTTTTGACTTATAACTTCTAAAACGTGCATCCTACGGCAAAAGTCTCCCTATAAATTGCTCGTACTCTCGTGTCCGTACTCCTCGCTCTACTCCAATGAGGTCTGCACAATGAGGGTACTACAGGGTTCCACTTGTGCCTATATTAAATTTAAATAACTCCTCTACACGTTCATCTCCCATGAAATTCCTCGTAGGATAAGTATTTTAGTCGTTATTTGTATGTGAAAAATGGCCAATATTTGAAATATTGTATCAAGGGTTATATTGGACCCAAAAAGGTTGCGCTCAAATTGTAGCAAATTTTGTACAAAAAGAAGTTAAAGCCAAAAGCTGAAAGAAGTCCGGAAATTTCGAAGTTTTTCGAGTACCACGCTGTTAGCACAGGTATATTTGGTTTTACACTATTGGTATCTATCCTAACAACATCTCGTGTTATTTTTTGCGACCTACGATGTTTTAAGTGACTGGCCTATAAGTCTTGTGCAAACAAACGGGTACCGATAAAAAAATCAGTTATCAGCGTCTTTCTTTGGTACCAAATCCATCTAATTATCAAGGCTAATTAGCCATTCACTTTTAATAGCAGTAGGTATTACATCTGCCGTATATTTTGCGGTAGAAATAGGTCACTCATCTTCCTAAACCATTTTTACTGGAACTATATTCTAGTTCCGGTTATTTACCTACTAGATCCACGTTCAGCATTCATTAAATTGCTCTTCCCCTTAAATGACCCTTCAATCAAGAACTCTTATCACCGCTGCAGTAATCACGGGGAAGTCAGGTTACAGCGCTGCTCAGCGGTGCAGCGGTGGTTAGCGACCGCAGCGCTTTGTGCGATCAACACCGGTGTTAGTTAGTGACTGATACCGTGTTGTTCTAATTACATTGATTCGTTTCAGTGGTTGGGGCTGGATTTGACCTTTTTTGGGTTAGACAACGAGGCACGGAAAAGGGATGTTCATATTTTGAGGAGTTTACTTTTGAAAATTGGTTTTCTCCTCTATTGCTAACGAAACTTTATAAGAGATTAATATTATTAATATCTTGTTTGTCTTGTCTTGGTTTAAGTAAAGCTTAATTTACTTAGTTTCTAACGAACGAATGATTCCTGTTACTAATGCTTTTTCACTTTATGGTGTAGTAAGCCGTAACTAAGATAAAATTTTAGAAGTATTCTTTTTTAAAGCGACCGGGAAGGCTGTTGGAGAGAGCATTTAACGAGTGGTCCAGACTGAAGAAGACTGCATAACTTGGAGATGCGTTGTATGTGGTCGCGATCCTCAGCATTGAGGATACGAAGAAAAAATATAAGTAGGTATTTAAATAAGCAATTTCAATAAATAAACTTAATTGTATCACTCGTAAAGTTATGAAACAAACTAACTAAACTCGAGACAATATTAAAAACTATAGTAACATAATCAAAAGCATACCTACACGAAATTATACCACAGCTAACGAGGTGCTAAAACCGTGCTCGGCACGCGACAATAGTTCGCTGAAAACAATTCGTACAAACAAATTCATTTTGCTCAACCAAATACCGAATGAATAACGACGGAAAAACTGGATAGACAAAACAATTTTAGGTTTCATCTAAATTGTTAAATTGAAACAAACATGGACGTTTTTTTAGTATATGGGGACGAAAATTTATTAAAAATTATAATTTTGGTGAGCATGCGAATTAATTGAATTACTGATCATGATACCGTATATATTACTAGGTTCTTGTTGAGGGCCGTTTTCTAACCAAAATACCTGTCGCAAAAATAAATAATAATACTCTAAATCTGATGATTTAAATGTTATAAAGAATGAGAATCACTCTGAATAAGAAACTTTCTTTAGTATTTCTTCGTTTTTATTTTTTCTTAAGTCCTTTTAATATTATTGTTGCATACCCAGATGACGTAATTAATCCATTTCGTCCCAGGCCACCTTAAACTTTTGTACAAAGATCTATGAGAATCTAAAAAACACACTTACTTCAGTGCTATAAATTTTATTCTACTCCCAACCGTACATTTAAACAAACATGCCATTGTCCTAATTTGGCGCCCGCTAAAATATTCCGCTTTCTGCTTAGTCGAAAATAAAAAGTTTTAGTTAGTTTCGAAATGATAACAATTAGCGTTTGCAGCGGCTGCAGCGTAGTGTAGCGATTTAAGCTGTGTGTACTAATTGAAGCAATGAGATGATTTTAGTACCTACTTATAAATGTGTAAAATTTTGAAGAAAGAAATTTTAAAGTTATTTTTTTTTAATGTATGAAATGGATCGTGTTTTGACAAGCCATTATAAATTTATCTCGAAACAGCAATATAATACTATAGAATCTGAAGTACCCAAGAAATCAAAATTATTACGCCATGTTTACCGAAAAAACAAACGTTTTCTTTCTTTCTTTTTGTTCTTATTTTTCTTTTTTTCCTTTTATTTCTTTCTTTTAAGAGGCTTACAACAGCTAAAGCGCGGTCACTGTCGGACTGCATAGAAATGAAAGAGAAGCGCGATGACACGACGCAGGTATATTATTGCAAAATATGAAGCATTTAGCGATTTATAAAAAATCTATTGATTGGACTGGAAAATTAAAACACTATTATGCTAATATGTAGCTTGTAGAATAATCTGACAAAAAATCAGAATGATTGCATGTAAATTAATATGATTATAATCGTTAAAAGAAATTTTTAGAGGTATCTTCATGATTTTTTTCTATCGTATCAAATTAGTTGTATTATGTTTTCAACACACTATCATACTAGCTTATATCCTGAAAAATATCATATATTTTTCTGATTTTGTTTACTGCAGTGGATCATATTCTTTTAGGCATTATAAAACTTGCATTTAGGCACGTTTAGGTCCTGTAGTCCCCTTAATATTAGAAGAATAAAGAAAGAAAAAAACACAAACAAAAAAAACAACCAGGGGAAAATATGCGTCACATCCTCGGAAAATGGCCATCACTCTTTAATAATCTATCTAGCAACCATCGCAATTGTGAAACTCAATTATTCACTCCCCTATAGACCAAACAGTTGGTAGTAATAGTTAACAACGATAAATCCGAACTCAACCGAGCAACAGTATAAGTTATGAAAAGTATTCGCGCCGCCAATTTGCTGGTAGCAAAAATTCGTTGTTAGTTGAAAACAATTAAGCGGTCTAACTGGTACTGGATAGTGGGCTAGCCGAGAACTTTGTTGGAACTCATTGTAGTAGACAAGGATTTTGTAACGTACATTTTAGTCGGATACGGTATGAGTAAATTTTTTATTTCGTTTATGAATCAATTGACTGAGGACTCTTCGTAGATGCAGGTTTAAACTTACTTCTTAGCCAAACGATGAGTCGTGATGGTAGATGCATTGGTTGAAGACCTTGGAGTAGGTAATAGGTGAAAAAAAAACATTAATATAGGGTTCAATAATTTTCTACTGTTATTAAATTGAACTATGAAATTACAGAACGAGAAATGGAATGTAATGCATATAGCTAGCCTTGTATATCATTATATTCTTTATTTTATTTTATTATTCAGCATATTTTATTACCGTATCCACAATCAACCAAATCGTTGTCTAGAAACCACCGGAGTGCAGACTCGCGGTACAGTGAAGAGCAATTTATTACTTTTAAGTTGCCCCAGCACTACGGGATTAGACGGAATGCTCGTTCCTACAAATATGTACGATAATAACAACAGTTCAGTTGCGATTTGTTGCAACATGTGTGGTTAGTTTGTTGGATTTATCTTCCATGTCGTTGTTTTGTTTTGAAATGTCGAATTGATTGAGGTATTCTTGGCTCTCTTATACCCTGGGACCATGTTTTAAATTAAGTTCCGTACTTTGCATCTACGTTTTGCGTGCCTCAAATATAATGGATTGGGGACCCTACTAGTCATACAGATACTCACCGTGCTTTAAAGAGAAGGTTTTATTTTAGATAATCTCCTTATTTTCCTCCTATCCTTTTGTCTTCGTGTGGCTAGTAACTAATCTGGTGTCAGTGCCATAGGCCTCTGGCTTGACTTCATAACCCGTCAAGAAATATCTCTCACGCATGCCGGTTTCCTCACGATGTTTTCCTTCACCGTTTTTATACGTTGATTCTATTATTGCTTTCAGGTATTCATGAGATATGGTCACTATTGTCTGGAGTTTCTTCATAGCTTGTTCTATTTTATTCGACCAGTCATCTAAATTAAACAATTCTTTGTCCAGATCATCAATGTCTTTTCCGGAAATAAGCTTGTTTGTTCGGTTAGGATAGAATCTTGTAGTTCACATTCTGCCAACTTTCGTAGGTATGCATTGAGTTGGACTTTGAATGCATCTGGGCTGCTATCCAAATAATAGACTAAGCCCAAATGACCTGAAACAGATGAGTAAGAATGAAACAAGGAAAATGATTGACCATCACGATTGACTACCTGAACAACATTACTTTTATAGCTAAGCCAGTTATTATGAAATGAATCGCAACTTTAGTAAAGTTTAAATCCACCATCTTTAAATAACATATTTTATTGGATAAGAAATTAATAATATTATGATGCAATCTTAAATCATAGTTTGAAATTGTTTACGAATCCTGATAAACTTAACTATTTAGCTGTTATTAATCAAGTCTAAAATGAATCCCTTATACTTTATATCTTAAGAATTTTAATCCCACCTTGCAATAGAAATCCTTTGCAGCTCCTCAGCTGAGTAATCAATTTTGAAAGCTCTATTTAAAAGATCTCTTATTTCGTCTACACAGGCTTCGTTAACTTCAAAACTTTAAAGTTGTTCTTTCTTCGATAGCTTCAATTTTAGTATTGCCTGAAATTGTACAATCAAGAAAATATTTGTCTACTTAACTAATAAATAAACTTATTAATAACTAGTTGCGCTCCGTAGAAACCCGCATTGCACCCGCAAGTCTCAATCCCGTGGGAATATCGGGATGGAAAGTATCCTATGTCCTAATCCATGGTGTATCCATGTGCCAAATTTCATCCAAATCCGTTCAGCCGTTTTAGCGTGAAAGCATAACAAACAAACAGACAAAATCTCTTTCGCATTAATTATAATATAAGTTATGATTTTAATTGTGACACACATTTGGCATTAACACTAAATATAAATCTTACCAATAATTTTGGAAATTCTTACGATAGTTTCATTACTAGTATCTTTCATATTTGCATGAGACACAATATTATTGTATTAATTCCACCATTCCGTAAACTTTCTTGAAAACCTTTACAAAACCGGGAATAAACTTAGTACCTACTGTTTTCTCATTGATATCATCAATGAGAAAAGAGTACAAAATAAATGTTTTTTCAAAAGGCCGTTTTCTGAATTATCTAATTTTGCAGTTTTTAGTACTGGATTTGGTATAAGTTCTGTGACATTAAAACTCTTTTCCATACCGTTATTATTTGTAGATTTAAAGCTGTTTATATCTGTAAATAATGACGTAATTTATCATAATTAAAACACCATTGCGATTTTGGTATATTCATGACATTATTTTCTATACTCACATGTAATGGTATTTTATGGAGAGAGAACAAAATGTGCGTAATTCTAGGATATCTGATTCTTTTTCTAAAACAGGCTTATGTTTAAAAAATACGTTATCGATTTGAACTCCGCCACGCCTTGAAAAGCAAAAAAATACGATTATCAATTTTGTATCTTCAATTGAGTAAAATAAAGCAGTTGTTCAAATACCTCAACTCTGCAGCATTCCATTGGAATTTCAATAGTAAATCGAACTGATACCTTTTGATACACAGTTCCTTTTCAAAGCGTATGTCTTTGAATATCACAGACATGTCTTCATAGTTCAAGCCTTTGTACATAGGTAATGTCTCACAAACAAGGACTAGATGCCATCTCGGTAAAAATTGTTGCACCTGAAACCTTGACTCTTTTCTTTGAAATCCTTATGAATATTCTTGCAGAGATTTTTCTGAAATGCACTTGAGATTGGTCTTATATTTTTGAAATCTGTATAGGTCTAGATCATTTTGTTTCAATATCCTATGAACGTATCAAATACCGTTTCAAACGTGAATTTTGAAGTAATTCCAGTCGACATCATTTACAGTGATAGTGAAGTTCCGCTCTGGTATTCTGGTTGTATCCTGTTTATTGTAACTTACTGTGATCCTGTCCAGAAATCAATGTATATTTTTAAAATCAACATGAAATTAAATCAATTATAACATTACCAATCCTAATTGTGTGCCCATTCATCTAGCGTTGACAGAAGCCTGGTTTCCGTTGAAACTGGATACTCGACTATCGGATACAAAAAACGCAATTTTTGGAGTTACTCCAGCCTGAAAGAATTGGTAAATTAAAAAGTATAATTAAGTTATTAAAAAGTTCAGCTTGGATTGCTACATTTTTACAAGTCGAGTATACAAATAGCCATACGTATTACTAGGCAAAAAAAGCCCGAATACAACACAAAAACCCATTGAAACTCAATTTTTAAAAACTGCAACAATACTCGTAAAACCACGCTCGGTATATTTTGACGGCGACAGTTGCACAATTAGTCGCAGTCGCAATAAACGACGGCAACCGGTATTTACCGCTGCACAATGTTGTACGTTCGATTAATACCTACGTACTCGTATGCTGTGGTTAGTGTGATCGCCCACGTGACATTTGTAGTGATTCACAGATTTGTCAACGATATTAAAACCTTATAGGTTTTATTATTGTGATAACATAGCATAACATCACTCCTGTAATCTCGGAGGGTTAGGCAGAGGTGTACCTTTAAGTTTGTTTAAGACCCATGTAATAGGGGAAGAGCTTATTGCCATTAAACTAGACCACTTCTGAAATTCCTGCTGGAAAAACCCAATGACATTTTGCCCGACTTGGGAATCGAACCCAGGACGTGCTCAGCAGTAGCGCTTGCGACCAATGAGGCGATAATTATGATTTCAACAGCAAAAATGTTATCCAATCAGCAATGAGGTAGCAGTTCTTACGTTTAGGTGTCGCCACGCGTAAAGGTATTTTTTTAATGATGATCTCATCGTGTGGCTGTACATATCCCTAAGTTTTGTTTTATTATTTAGGCTGCAAATGATAATAATATGCGCCTCTGGCAGTTTTTAGGAAAAAGTTGTCTACTCAAAAAAGAGAAACATTAATTGATTGTAGTGTATTTATTAAAAAAAAAAAAAAAAAAAAAACAGGTATAACCCATACTACCTACGTAAAATATTTTACAATAATATAATAAACTTGCTTCGCCTGGCGGTTTCACCCGCATTAGTCTCGATCCCGTGGGAATATCGGGATAAAAAGTATCCTATGTCCTAATCCAGGTCTTGGTCTACCCATATGCCAAATTTAATCCAAATCCGTTCAGCCGTTTTAGCGTGAAAGCGTAACAAACAAACAAATAAAGTCACTCACTTTCGCATTTATAATATTAGTAAAAATTATGTATTTGTGTAAAAAAAAAACTATTCTAATTATGACAAACGAATGAGTAGGTACTAATTATTATTAATATAATATTATTTATTTTCATAAATTAAGTAAATATAAATATTTATAATCAATTATTTTTTAACCCATCCGTCAGTCCTATTGTATTTAGCTTAATAAATTGTCAATTTACGCATTTTAAACTTTTGGGGTCACAGAATTCCAAATTATGAAAAGGTGGGCAAAACAATCGGAACTTCTCCTGATCTATTCATAATGATTACCTATTGTAATTTATACCCAGAACTATGTTTCTTTTGTAACACGTTTTAATAGGTCTCGAATTTGTTCTTGAAGCAGAGCAAGGGGAATACAAAATTGCATGCTTCTAAACCCAGCGTTAAGGCGGTGCATTGTCTGTCAGTGAATCAATTTATTAAGTAGATACAGAAAACCATTCAATATTTACGATAGATTAATGTGTGATATGCCTCAATAAACCATAACTTAGATAGTGCACTTTTAATGCTTCACGTTTCAATAACAAGGGCCCGAAAGTTTGGGAACACGGTTCTTCAGTTCAGCACCATATTCAAAAACTTGTTTAATTTTACACCACATGAAAGTATTCATATAAAGCGTATTCCACCAACGCGCTGTAACATTGCCGTGTACCCAGCACTAACAAACGGTTTACAAGCAAAATTGGAAGTTATAGAACGGTCGTTCCGGCTCCGGCTTAACAAGAGTTAAACCATTGCATCTTAATAGTGGACTTTATAGTCGGTAATAATTTTATTACCGAACGGTCGGTGTTGTGTTTAAAGCGTGTTGTGGACTTACAATGTTTTAGGCGTTTCCTAACGATGTTATGGGTAGATTGTGTTGCATTTTCACTATGGCTTGGATGAGAATTCTGGATTATTGGAGCTGACAAAGTTGCAAAAAAAAATTTACCGGTTCTCGGTTTCATAACGGGTCAATATTACTTAACCACTTTTCATCATTATCATTTCAGCCGAAAGACGTTCACTGTTGGACATATGCCTCCCCCAAGCATTGCCACTTCTACCGCTTCTGTGCTTCCTGAATCCAGCGGATTCTTACGGCCTTCACAAGGTCATCGGTCAACCTTGTGGGAGGCCTTCCAACGCTACGTCTTTTGGTACGCGGTCCTCACACCAGAATCTTTCAGCGCAATCGGCCATCTGTTTTTCGAGCAACGTGACCTGCCCACTGTCTTTTAATTTTGGCAATTATTCGGGCTATGTCGGTTATCTTGGTTTTCCTGCGGATCTCTCCATTTCTGATTCGATCACTTAGGGAAACACCAAGCATAGCCCTCTCCATTGCCCTTAGGGGTGATTGCTAATGACGCCCATTGTGAGCGACCACAATGGTCCAAAGTGTTCCAGTCATGTGGACTTAAAGAATATCACCAATATTTCTTCCCATGAATTTCGTAAAAGGCGTCTAAGGGACTCACTAGAGAATAGGAAGCAGCGTGCTTTTTTAAAAACCATACTGCTATCGCCAACCCACCTGCTAAAATAACCAATTTTAAAGTCAAATAGTTCTAAAAAGGCACATGTGACTAGTAACGCCATCTATGATACGATGCTGTCATCAAAATACGCGTAGTGTTATCTATCGGATGAGTGATGAACTATTAGTGGAAATATTTTTTTATCTCCTAATGGGGACTTGATTTTCAGTAGAAAATTATGTTTTGTTATTAAAGAGGTACCTACCTACAAAGTTCACAAGCCTTTTAAATATATAGTCCTCTTCACTGCCACAGACTACTTTTCCTTCCTTAACCCAAGTCTTATGTAAACTGGCAGGCAATGCTTTCTGAATTCCATCTCAACTAGAGATGGAATTCAACTATGTAAATCTTTTGGTGTTTTAGGCAATACATCCCCCCGTCACCCGTCTACATTTAAAAAATGTAAAGCTTTGAAAGGTAATCGGAACTGAAGATTAATATATACGGTACTTTTTTACCACAACAAGCGCCTAAAGAGGTAGATATCAATAGTATTCTACGTAAGCACACAGTTCTTCTATTCCATACTCAAGATCTAGGGCGGAGCCAACACATTTCGCAATAAAGCCTACGATTTGACACACCCGTTTGCGCCGACAGAACGTCAAACACAAACAACAACAGTATATCATTGTATCGCCGTTTCCCTCTCGATTTGTACCCAAATTGTTGTATACCGTCTTTGTTCCCAAATGTTGCCGAATATGTAAATACAAAGTACGCAACGGCTCGTATATATCACGTTAAACACGCATAGTCTTGAATAAAATATCAGTTACGTGCAACATTCGAGGATTGGCAGAAGAGTACGTTGGCTGAATATGTATGATATCTTGAAAAATAACGAAATTATGTAGTTTGGTCTATATATTATGTGTATACGCACATTGATGATGATATATTTTGCATTGGTTGCTAATGGTTTTGTTTTTATAATCATATTAATGTGCCCTTTTGAACATTACATTCAGCCGAAATATACACGCAAAGCCAAAAAAAATATTAATTACTTTTTTATATTCAACTTTTTTTTTAAACGTTTCTCATTCCAAATTACATTTAAACGTAATTTGTATATATTTTTGTAATCACCTTTTAAACCCTTAATTTTGATACCCCACTCGATATGTTTAGGAGACTGTTTTTTTAAACATTCATTTTTGCGCATAAGTCCGCCATTTTGATTTTATATCATTTTAATAATACCCAGTGACACTCGCACAATAAAGACAAATCTAACGACATCAATAATCAAAATCGATTCAGCCGTTTAGTAGTAGTTACGAGGGAACATAGGGACGGACATACATACGGACATATTTTTGATAGTCGTAACGGGTCGTCAGAAACCCGAAAGTCTGACAACCAGTCTTACCAAGGGGTATCGTATTACCCAGTTACCGGGTTGTGGAGGTCAGATAGGCAGTCGCTCCATGTAAAATACTGGTATTCAGCTGCATCCGGTTAGACTGGAAGCCGACCCCAATTTAGTTGGGAAAAGCTACTAGGCAGATTGATTGCTAGGGATGGACATACGTACATACAGGTCATACACATAAACATAAACCTCCTTTTTTGGCTTCGCCGCAGTCGGATATTAATGAAACTTTTAGGATTTACACACGCAAATTATATCCTATCATGCCGCAGTCTGCGCTGGTTTCAATTTATTTTTATTGCTATCCATAATGTACATATACAGGTGGTTCATTCACTTCTTTTTCTTCACTTACTTCTTCTTCAACTTTACATCCATCAACTTTCACCTCACTGCTTATTATGATGTCTCCGTTTCCTCTTGCCTCTCAAAAGTCATTTAATCCACTTGATCATGTTTCTCTGTAATTCAAAACGATCCTTTACCTGACTCTCAAAATAAACGTAGCAGATCCACTTATTTCCATCCTCCCATCACAAAATAATTACTCCCATAAAAAAGAACGTTCCAAATTCTTCAATGAAATGAAAATTCGGAAACAAAAAGTGGAATTAGTAAGTTAAAGAAAATTAAGTCACTTTACAAAGTTGTCCCTTAGAACGACCTCTTTCTAATTATGTTTTATAGGTGTTGCGGCCCCGAGTTATTCCTGCTCACGTTTTGGGTTAGGATAGGCTAGATAATAGCGAAATATTCTGGTTAATACCGTGGAAAAAGATAAAGTGAATTGAATGATAAAAGGTTTGAGATAAAGTTTGTCCTGGTTTAATTTTTGGTTATATGATTCTGTTTGGTGAATTCTTTTAAAGTTGGTGTTTGAAAATCTTAGGAAAATTATCTCCCTTATGTCCAATAACACCATAAATGTCTCTTTTAAGTCCGCTAAAGAATCACGTTCTGGAAAAAGGCGCTAATGATTTCGATGAAAACTGCGATAGTGGTTTACGGGGGCGAAAAATCGATCTTGCTAGGTCTCATATATGGGAAAATTCGTTTTCTCCTTATTTTCCCGAGCAGAGCTCGGTCGCCCAAAATTTAAAACAAGATGGCTACCTTAGAATAATGACATGGCAGCATGGAATTAGTATGTACTATACATCGAATTAGTATGAATTATCCTATACTATTAAATGAGCATTCTTTATTTTCACCAGAGCAGAGCTCGGTCGCCCAGGTATTTAAAATAAGGTAGTAAAGCCAAAAACCATCCAAAGCCTGTTTGAACTAAAGTTTTTCAGTTCAATTCCCTGCAAATTTCAGCTATTCGCATAACCTTCAACCTAACCACGAACCATTAGCCTTAACAAAAAACCTTCAACCAACTTTCAGCTTTACATAACTTTCCCCCAACAATGCAACTGTCATAACCCAAGACATCAATTTCCGATGCATTCAGAAAACTAAAATGGAAGAGAAAAAATAAACAGACGAACAAAGGTGGTGTGTGGGGCAGCATTATTTCATACCAGTGCCCTAACAATGGACCGTTTTAATATACGGTCTTACAGAACGCAGGCGATACCATTCATTGTTTTGTCTTTATTAATTAATTTACCGAGGGACTAATCCATGGTTATTTTTCGTAGATAACAATGGGCATCGGTTTTGCCAAAAAACATTGAACCGTTTGCGGTTAATTGCCTCTGGGAAACGTGAAAAAAATTGGCGTGTTTTTTTTTTCTGTAGGTTTGTTTAGGGGAATGGTTTAGCTGTATGTGTTATTGTTTAAACCAATTTTTCTATTGGGTGTGCATGTTTTAGCTGCACAAGTAAATTGAAATGGGTGTTTTTTAAATTTTCATCTTAAACTATTAAATGAGCAATATTTGAAATATATGTTTGTTATCACGTTCTCGAAAAAGGCTCTAGCTATTTCAATGAAAGGTTCATTATAGGGGATTACGGGGGCGAAAAATCGATCTAGCTAGGTCTACAAAAAATACGTTTTCTCTATTTTCACAGCCTCGGGTATGGTGGTATAACGTTTGTATACCTGGACGATACGTTTATCTAATTTCACTCGAGCAGAGCTCGGTCGACCAGGTACTGTTGAGACTATAAAAGAATCTGGCACCTCGACTTACTCCGAATAGAAGAAAGAAAGTAGAAAGGAAATATGTTTATTTGCGATTAACATGACGCAAAATTCACATTCATGAATGATTATGATACTAAGTGATGACCCCGTCTTTATTAAGAACTTTCTACATTGTTATCATGTTACATACTCGATAAACTACGGTTAAGACGACCGAGGCGAGAGGCTGTGACTTTCATCTACTATCTGTGAAATGGTCAATTTAGTAATCGTGCAAAAACCAAACAGATAAAAAATTCCCCAGTCCAAGAAACAGTCTGTCAAAGTTAATAAAATCTAACTACCTCCTTCCCTAGTCGACAACTAATAGCTCAAATTGGTCATTCATGTAAATTAGAAAGTCCTTTAAATACTCTTCAATTATTCCTAACCCCTTGACCACTCTGATAATGAATATTAATTTCTGAAATAAATTACTAATGCTGAACTTTGAGTTCTAGAAAACCGTTACATTTAACGTCTCTGAATATGCAAATGCCCTTGATGAATTGGTCTTTAGATAGGCTTCATTAGTAGATTAATTGCAGGTTAAACCTCAGCTCTGGCCCGTTGTAGATAGGTGTAATGTCTACGGCATTTGGAACTGATTTGAATTTTGAAATATTGTAGTTGAGAAAATTGATTGCCTCGTTGGTCTAGTGGTCGCATGCCATGAGGCCCTGGGTTTTTCCATCTGGAATCGCTCGGTAGCAGCCCAGGGTCTAGATCTGTGCTCGATTGATGGCAATAGGTTCGCTCTCTATTAAATGGGACTTAAACATAGCTGGCTAAACGTGGGTGTTCTATAGCTACACCTCTGCCTAACTTCTGTTATGTTAAATTGATAAAATGGAAATAAAAATGGTTTTGGAGATGGGTGTCTGTTTGGCCAAGCCATTCTAACAATGACTAAATGTTTCCTTATCAAAATGTTATCATGAAATAATTTACCAGTTTTTTTTTAATGGGAATACACCACCACCTCTTCAAGTAATGTGGCACATCGTTTCGCCTTTTGTCATCCAAAAACGGAAAAAAAGGTTTAAAGTTTCAACTTACGTTGAAAAAAATGAACGAGCCTTACAGTAGTCGCATAAAATGGATTTGTGACATCTTACAGCCAACTTTAGCACCGCGTGCGCTCATTGGTAAAATCAGATAGCGCGCGCTTCCCCGGCTTCCTGTTACACACTTCCGTCCCTTTTCACGAAATCACTCCCACAGATTGCAGGAAAATGAGAGGAAAGATATTACACATCAATACTTAAGTAATTGCATACCTTTTATCGTCTTAAGGGGCTTAACACCACATTTTCATTGTACCTTGAGGGTATATTTTAATACCTTATACCCATACTCAACACCTTCGGTTCATCACTTAATCAAAACTTTTCCTAGTCTTCATAATATTATCGTCTACACTTTCCTTTTATCCGCTCCAGAGCAAAAGTTTTTTCATTTATTTTCGCAACGCCAGTGACATTTTCCTAATGATCGGAAAATGTGGGGATCCTAACGAAAGCCGGTTCCTGTCACGTTCACACTTAATAAGTACCGGTTTGCTGCAATTTAGTGACGTCATTAAAGATTTTCGGTCTAGGGGGTAGTTAGTTTGTTTTTAACAGGAGTAGCTCGTGGCTAAGTAATAACAGCCGCATGGGTCGATCCATCAGGTTAAGCTATGTTTGCGTGGGTTGGTCCGTGGATGGGTGACGATCTTTATATAACGAGACTCCTCCGTGCCTCGGAAAGGACGTTAAGCCGTTGGTTTTTTTTTTTTTTTTTTTTGAGGATGGGAAATTATCAAATAACTTCTCCCGCTCTGGGTGGAGCGGGAGGGCGTGTCAGACTTTTACTGACTAAAACCCACCCGTGTTCCTTCCGTTGCCTGTGTGCCGAGGTCGCGATATCCCTTTCAGACAAACCCGCAACCCCGGCAGGCATTGGCCCTTCCGGACCCCGTCAGTTGGTGCTGATATCTCTTTGAGGCGCGCGTGGAACACAACGCGCCGTCGACCCGGGCCTGGTCCCTATCGGACGGCGAGCTACCCATTGCTCACCGTCCGCAAGCCCGCGCCTACGGTGGCCGGAAGTCGGCTCGCGACTCCCGACGCCCGGGGCGTCTCCTGCGGCGACTAGGGGCGCGAGGGGGCGCATTTTGCCTCTCCCTCGCGCGCTCCGCCTCCTCCTTCGCGAGCATTACTGCTTCGCAGAAGGAGGTGACGGCCTCCCATGCACTCTCGCTCCGGACCATGGCCTGAACCAGGGCCGGACGCGAGAGATCGCCGCCGCCGATCGCCTCCGTGAGGACACGGCGGTGCTCCACCCAAGCTGGGCAGACCTCCACCGTATGCTCCACCGTGTCCTCCGGGCGATCCACACAGTGGTGACACCCGGGCGTTTCCTCCCGCTTTATCCTGAACAGGAACCTCCCGAAACAACCATGTCCGGTGAGGACCTGTGTCAGGCGGAAGGTGAGGACGCCGTGGCGCCTCTCTAGCCACTCCTCAAAGAGGGGACTTATCGCCACAATTGTGGCGTGCCCAGCGCTGGGTTGCGACAATCGCACTCTCCATGCCGCCATGAAGCCGTTGGTTCCGGTTGTCATTCGTGGATCTTTGACAGTCGTTAAGAGTAGTCAGAAGCCCGAAAGTCTGACACCAGTCTTACCAAGGGGTATCATATTACCCAGTTACTGGGTTATGGAGGTCAGATAGGCAGTCGCTTCATGTAAAATACTGGTATTCAGCTGCATCCGGTTAGACTGGAAGCCGACCCCAACATAGTTGGGAAAAGGCTAGGCAGATTGATTGGGGTAGTTAGTTTGTTTTTGTGTACTTATTAGGGCAGATAGTTTTTGGCGATAAAATTGTTAGATCGTTAACAAAAGTATTATAATACCAGCCTATTATTTTCCCACTGAAGGGCAAAGGTCTGTTCTCATACAGGGAACGTATGAGCATTGATCACCACGCTTGCTCAAGACGGGTTGGCGATTTCAGACTTATATTAACTACAAAGTCTAGGTTTCCTCACGGTGTTTTTCCTCCACCGTGTCAGAAATACCCTAGATAAACTCAGAAAGTTGTTGGGAATCGAATCTAACACAACACCTTGCCCGCGGTCTGCGGTATCGTGATCAGCGGATCAGCGGATAGGGTATTTATTAACCCTTTCTTATCATTTGCGTTGTGTATTGAACTCTTGTGCAAATTCTCATGCTTCTAGGACCCAGCAGTTGAGGCTATGCGTTCTCCGTCAGTGAACGAGTTTAAGATTTTTATTAACCCTTGGCATGCCTGGTCAGACCTACCTCTGCACATAAACTGTTGTTTATAATTCAAATTAGAATTTGTTGCTAAACCTCACTCAGTAGCTGGCCATTATAAATTGCTAGACGCCCTCCGCCTGCTACCTCAGTCCCATAGAAGCTAGTAGCATGCGCGTATAGTTCGCGCGGATTTTTACTAAGTAATTTATGTTACAAGAGTAACGAAGTTTATTTCTTTGTTAAAAAACGCTAACTGAGTATAAGTAGCAAAATACATAAATGTTGTTGGTTTGTAATATTTTTATATTTTAATTCCTAATTAACACCCCTAGTAAAAACATTAGTACCTACATTATAATAACTTATTTATTAAAAAAATATTTGAAAAATAACACGTTAAAAATCCGGGTCTGACAATCCAGGCATACCATGTAACTTTTTGCTACAAGGCATGAAGAGGGTTAAGTAGACTAGTTGTTCCTCATGACTTCGTCTGCAATTCAGGATGAAAAGTCTAAACCTATGTCCTTCTCCAGGTCATGGTCTACCCAAGTACCAAATCCAAATCCATTTAGCAGTTTGAGTGTGAAAGCGTAACAAACAAACAAACAAACTCACTTTCGCATTTATTATGTTAGTTTGATTACCTAGCTGCTACAGACGCGAGTCTTTCTGGAAAGACATATACCATGTCTTAACCCTTCGTATGGCGGAACGTATATTCACGCGAGACACAATGGCCTTTTTATTGTTTTTGTAATTACATTTAGTTATAAATTAATCAATACGAAGGTTAGGGTTAATAGGTATTCAATCTTAAACTCACCATGCTTGAAAGAAAAATAATCACACGTGTAAACGCATGCCTTTTTTGTCACTTAAAAAATAACTAAAATATCATAAGAACACAGATTTTCTATCACCTAATTCAGGCAACCCCAAAGGACCCGTAGGTACCTAGTGATACAATATACCCTTAATTATGCGAGGACTTACATAAATCAAAGCGAGTCTACCGAGACCTGTTATTTTGTGTCCAACTTCTATCTGAATATAAGCTGCGCATGGGAGTATGGGAGTTTTAAGCCGAATAGTGATGCGCATTTAAAATATAGATATTATTTGGAAAAGATATTAAGTAATGATACTAATCACTGTCCATTCTAAGGTTGCCTGGAAGAGATCGCGGAAAGCGATAAGGTCGCCCATTGTATATTTTGTAGTGCATAATTATAATTTTTTGTTACATATTTTTGTGGTGTACAATAAAGTATATATAAATAAATAAATAATGATATTTATATTTATTTTAATTTTTTCAGCTTTATGCACTGGTCGCTGTAAAAAGATTAAAGGAATACGGTAGCTTGATGCTAAATTAAAGATAATTATTTCTATATACCTACCACGTTAGGGAAATAAAATATAGGTATACGTGACACTACAAGTGGGAATTGTATCGTGCCAAGGTACTAGCAAAATGCCTTATAAAAAAACGAGCAAGCCTTAAGAGGGCGCCTAAAGGTCCACTAGCGCCACTCTTTAAAAAAAATTTTATCTCGTGACTGAGAAGGAATTATGAATAACTAGCCGTTATTCATAATTCCTTCTCAGTCACGAGATAATATTTTAGTCGCAATGATGTGTAACATCTGATATCTTGGCCGACAGTACCAACCTCTCGGAAAATGGGTTGGTACCATCTGACAGCCAACTTTAGCACCGCGCGCTCATTGGTCAAATTAAATAACGCCCGCTTCCCCGGCCTCTTACACACTTCCGTCCCTTTTTTTTTGAACTACGCACCTATTTAACATTAGTGAAAACCAACGTCAGGCACGTACGTATGTTCAACACTATGCTGTTATTATAACAAAGTATTTTCTACAAAAAAAATCGTGTACTTGAATTGTGCGCCTTAATTTAACAAAATTAATGATTGTTTTTTTTTTTTTTTTTTTTGACAGAATCCTTAAAAAATTGTTAAGCTTCATACTTATTTACCTTAATTATTAGTATTTAAGTAGATTATAACTTAATAAATTTACTAACTATGTCACTATTATTAAAACTTATGTTAAATATTGTTTAAGAAATCAGTTGTCCAAATATTAATTGTTAGAACTCATGCCGCCTGTGATACAGGTTTATCCTAGTACAGGCATCATACTTTGTAATACCTACATAATTTCTAAGATTTATACTGTATTTTACCAATTTTTATTTTTGAATAAATGTTTATTATTATTATTATACAGACAAGGGTGACGCGACAGCGCGGCGCGACACCGGCTATTGTTATACCGTGAAGGTTTCTTAGAAATTGTATTGTTCGAGTCGCGTCGCACCGTCGCGTCGCGCTGGTCTGCACGAGCCTTTACAAAGAAAGAAGGCGTTAGTAGCATTGTTAGTAGTGTACACACAACAATCAAAATAAAATAATTTAAAAAGACGTAAGTATTTTTTTACTACGCAGTCATTTGCTATTCCTGTACACCTGCTTAGTACACAGTAAATGGACTATCAATTTTGCCCGCTACCGTTCTAGGTCAAAAATATGGGTCAGTAAATTTATTTTCTTTCTTAGTGGTGGAACAATATTATAAGAATTCCAACCCAAACCAGCAACATCTAAATTGTCTAAATCCCAACAATATGCGAATAGAACGAGGGAGATTATTCCAAATAAGATTTTGCGCAAGACATAAAACAATTTAAGAACATCTGTTTGGGACGAGGACGCAGGTGCGTGTTCACGAATGAGCGCGTCAACAAGTTTGCAAAATTAACCATTAACCAACCAGTGTGAAATAATGTTAACTTCGTTTTGAGTACGAACACTTGGGAAAGAATTATCATCAATCTGAATGTTGAGATTAATAAAAAAAAATTGGGACGTAGTTCCTTATCCCACGTTATAATCTGCACACTTAGCGAATGAGAAAAAAGTGTAACATTTTTGTTCCCAACGAAGTGTGCAAAAGGGAACTTCGTTCGAAGCGACACCTCTCAAGTGTTTTTTTTAATAGCATTGACGAAATAATTACTACGTGTTAGCCTAATTAAATATCTATTAAGTACGAAAACCTATTTCCGTTTGAAGGTTTTTTATTTATTTATTTTATTTATTAAAACTTTATTCACAAGTAAAAAATTACTTTACAAAGGCGGACTTTTTGCCTGAGGCATTTTTAGGCAGAGATAAAACATGGAAGTAGTTAATAGATAACTCGAAACAGTATAATATTAATACATAGATACATATACACATAAATATAAGCAAAATAAACGTCAGGAGAAATATGAAATAACGATAGGTAGAGGATAAAACGAATCCAGCAAATCAGCGCTGGATTTTATCGTTTGTGTGGCTTGTAATCTGGTAAAGAAAACATTTTACTGATTAACCGTTAAAGGCCTGATAAACAACTAATTAACGTGCTAATTGACGTGCTTGAGGGTCACCCAGGGCTTTACCGGTTAAAATAATCCCAAAAAGTCTAGCATTCTAGCACTAAGCTAGATTTGCCCGAAATAATTTATAACTTAATTTTTCGGTTTTTCTTAATAAAATCCTCAAAAGTATGCCTAAGGGTAATAAAACAGCAGGTACCTACCCAATCAAACAGAGTTCATTATTTAACCAACAACGCCGTTATTGTTTTAGTTTTAATTTTCAACGCGGGGTGCCTTTGTGTTTCAATCGATCATCCATCTTATTATTTTGTTCAACAATTTCTTATTCAAAACCAATAATGTCTCGTTTATTTTGAAATTGAATAACCTATTTGGGTAAATAATAGTTTTTGATACAGATATAAATGCAGCCTTTTTATTTGAATTTTTTAAATTAAGACAATAATATCTCGTTTATTTTGAAATTGAATTACATATTTGGGTAAATAATAGGTTACAAAAATACAGATATAAATGGAGCCTTTTTATTGGAGTTTTTAAATTAAGCCATTTTCTTAGCAAAATGATTGAGATAAATTACTGACCTTTTCGTTCTTTTCGAAATTTTTAATAACCTTTAGCTGACCGAAACTTTTAGGCGAAATATTGCATTTATTTTATTCTACTATCGATAACTTCACAGTAGGTACATCACTACACGTCAACTTCTAGCTAGCTTAACCCGAGATACAAAATATCTCGATAGCACAATGGAAATCCGACTATTACAACTTAGGAGCTGAATTCTAACCTTTGTGTTAAACGTCGAGATAAAATGATATGCACATTCAAAGGAATTTTAGTAACTCCCGCATTCGTAGACGTGGATAAACATTTATGAAATTTCAGTCTCCATGGTCATAGAATGTAGTAGAAGATTCTAAAGCACTTTAATTCGTCGATCCCAACTGTCATTCATAGATCTCTTAGCAATCGTGACGGGTAAACACCAGGTCTAACAACCAGTTATGCCAAGGGGTTTCGAGTAATTGGGTTGTGGAGGTCAGTTAAGCTGCCGCTCCATGTAAAAAACTGACCCTTTAGCTGCGTTCAGATAGATTGGAAGACAACCCTGACCCAGTTGGGAAAAGGCTAGGCAGATTGATTGTATGCAAGCCGTACATACGTAACAATATTTAAAAACTCAAACAAATATTACGCCAATAAAGTGTCAAACACCCTTCTAAAATGTTATAGAAATTCTCGGACCCCGACATGATTGCCACTATAGCTGTAATAAATCAAATTTATTTAAATTAGGGCTTAGGTTTTCATTCTTCTTCGTTTGTTGTGTGCATAATTACTAAAGTTAGGTCATCATCTTATGGTATGACTTCATGCAAATTATAATGATAAACTAAGTAGCGCGAGGGCGCGGTAGCCAAAGAAAAGTTGTCGTGAATGAAGTGGAGTACTACTGAGCTGTTTCATCTCGCAAAGGAAATGGAGTGTTGGGTTCGGCTTCCAGTCTAACCGGATGCAGCTGAATACCAGTATTTTACATGGAGCTACTGCCTATCTGACCTCCACAACTCAGTAACTGGGTAATACGATAATTGTACCTTGTAGGCTTAACAGTCTGTAGTTCTGTGGACCATTTTATGTTTTGCTAAGTACCTGGTACTTGTTGATAGGCCTACACTGTCCTCTTATACCTTTTAACACTGTAATTTGTAAACATTGTAAAAACTATTTACTTTTAAAAGAGTTACAGTGGAGTTTCTTGCCGGTTCTTCTCCATAAGAAACGACCAATTGGAACCGTGCACCTAGCTTCTAACGTTTCATAAGTAGTTGTAGGTTTATGTGATTTTATTATTTTAGTAAAATATCGTTCATACAAGTTCTAAAATTAAGAGCGTACATTCTGAAACTGGGCAACGTCGCTAATAGCTGTCAAATATTTCACTGTTTTGATTAATTTTGCAATATTACTTTATGGAAATAGGAAATATCGCTCACTAGTGACCTAAACATATTAATAATGAATTGCAATTATAACACTGAATTTGATGTTGTACGTTTTATGTGTAAAAAGAGAATTTGCAAAGTTTCCAAATACTGTTTTTACATCTAAACTAAATATTCGGTGTTACGTTAATAATTATTGAACATTTCATAATCAATATTATAGTTCACTAGTTAGCAATATTTCATTTTTCCATACAGTAATATTGCCAAATTGATCAAACCAATGAAATATTTGACAGCTATTTGCGACGTTGCCCAGTTTCAGAATGAACGATCTTAAGAACACAAGGGACATCGCCGTTACTTAGAATGTAACTTCTCATTACACATTTTCCGCCATTAAACCCATGTTTACTAGACACGGTCGAAAAACAGAAAAGTTTGTGTGCATTTCGTTGTGAATCAAAACTCACATACGTTACCGTAACAGTAAAACGTGTGACCACATTTCTAGATACGAAAATAAGGAGTTTTACACTCAACGACCTTTGTCGTGTCGGATTGGCGATTCAGTTTATTCTTGAATTTACTATGATCGAAAACTTTACTGTAGAATATATCATTTAAACTGCGGATATACATACATAATTCCACGCACGAAACACTTCTTCACAATATTCGCGTATTTATCTCGTCTGCTCGAAGGCCCTTTACCACTGCAGCGTTCCAGCAGAATATTAGCGTCAGGTCTATTTGTCTGACACATGCTAAGCTGGACATTTGGTGTAACTTTGAGATGCACCGCACTTTGTATATTCGTTTGATTTAAACTGTGTCAGCCCATAGTGTCACTTTCTTTAATTAAAATATGTTTTGTTTTTGTATATTGTCACCTTGTTTTCTTATAATTTAATTGTGCTTTTGTGCAATTTTTTTGTGTGCACTGAATAAATGGTTTATCCATCTATAAATCCGACCTACATAATCAATTACAATAATATCACAAGTACCCTAGTTTCTTAAAAATATACATTTACCTAATGCAAATAATCCGAGTAAGAAAGAAAGAAAATACATAGGTATACATAGCACAGATAAAAAGTCACACCACACAACATAATTAAAAGAAATAAAAAAGGAAACAAGTACATATTATTATTATTAAATTATTATTATTAAATAAAAACTGTAAAGTTAGTGTTTTACAGGAAAGTGTTTCTCGCGGCTGCGCCAAATATAATAATATATATACAGAATATTTTGAGGATACTTATCAAAAACAATGAAGAATAACATTATTGATCGGGTTTCGGATTAAACAGAAAAAAACACAACAAATCATATCGAGCATTCAAGTTTGCAAAAACTTGATATTTCGTCCTTAGTTGTTTCTCTTATTTGAAACTGGTCCCCGTACCATGTAAAAGTCACACAGTGTCGCCAAAAGTGCGGAAAATGGAAAGAGCCCCGATAAATAAAACTACTAACCAGGACTAATTGGAAAACCAACATATAAATCAGTAGCCACTCTGAGATCTGGTGCCAAAGCACGAAAACAATTGTCAGTAGGAATGGCGACGCTCTCAGTTGGCAAACATTTGGGATTTTGAATTTAGATTTTGTTGAACTTAAAATTATGAATTTGTGTTTGAGTAGTGGCTTGAAAATCTGGTTCTATGAAAGCTTTCCAGGAAGTAAGTGAAGTTGTAAATCGTCTTCACACACAGATAAAATAAAATGTAGTGTAAGTGCTCGATCCTCATATGTTTTTCGGTTCGATAATTATAAGATGGCTAATATAGTTCAGGAATACCAAAATACCATGGATGGACTGTGTGAAAGATGAAATGGCTAGAAAGGGGGTGACTATCGCGATGACGATTAATAGAGAAGTATGGAAGAAAGGGGCATGTTGCGCCGACCACAAATAAATTGGGATAAGGGCAGGCGACGATGATGATGAGGACGCAATAATAAACTTTTCTGGTATTCTATTGATATTCAGTAGACTTACCGTTTGTCGTAACGTTATTTTAATCATTTCGATTAGGCATCTAATTCCTTACCTCGTATTATTAAAATGACTATCAATCTTACAAATTCATTGGTCTTGATACTTTGGCATTGCTGTTTTGTTTGGTTGGATTGGTCTTACAAATAGATTTTGCAAAACTTAGCAAAATATATTTAAAAAACAAACCAAAAATTGTCATAGTTGTATTTTTTCATCGGTCTTCTATCCTCTGAATTTAAACAAATTATAAAAATAAAATAAACAAAAATTAAACTGACTTCGAAAGAAATTAACTTAAAATTATGAAATAATATTTTTATATATACACGAAATTAACCAACAAAAATGAAATCAAAAGTAGGTACGAAACAAATTAGGGGCCTACTTTTTTTTTTGAGGTCGGTGCCAGCTCTTAGGAAAATGGTTGCGGGTTTGTCTGAAAGGGATATCGCGACCTCGGCACACAGGCAACGGAAGGAACACGGGTGGGTTTTAGTCAGTAAAAGTCTGACACGCCCTCCCGCTCCACCCAGAGCGGGAGAAGTTATTTGATAATTTCCCATCCAAAAAAAAAAGCTCTTAGGAAAAGCACCTATATATATACACAAGGAGAAAGTGACTGACTCATATTGACGCAAGGCGAACTACCGGGACTAGGACCGTGAACGTGGGTGAAAACTCTTGATGGCCTTGCTCTATATGAGTTAGATCACAACAAACTATTAAAGCAACCAAATTTTTTTGCGATTACAAACTTACATTTGCAGTTGGAGAATTGACCGTGACGTATATGTATGGGAGAACATGTTTCTTAATTACTAAGTTAAGTTTGTTGTTTATCCCAACTACGGAACCCTTCGTTGTGCATGGTCCGATTCGCACTTGGCCGGTTTTTTTTTCTAACGTGCACTAGAATTTGACTAAGGTTTTGAGAAGTTTCCTATGACACCACACCCGGGTAGCTCGTATCAATAAGCCAGGCCGTCTCACTTACAGGTATTAGTCCATATCTTGAAAACTACTAAACCGATTTTGATGAAACTTGCATTGTATCCTAAGTTGAAGTAAATGTACGACAATTTTTTTTAAAATCACAATCCGGTTCATAGTTTCTGAGATTATGCGTGGACAAACATACATACACCTATAAAAAATTGTATATTTGTTTGGAAGCCCTAACAGATTATCATATGTGAATATGTTGCAGTTCTAACATACATGTCGAATTGATAACCTCCTTTCTTTTTATAAAGCCGGTAAAAACGACTCACAATATGAACACCGTACATAATTAAACTGAGCATATCTTCGCTGAACAAAAGCTTGGCCCAGATCGAGGCTATAAATAAATAAATTAGTTGGACCATTTGCGGACCACGCTTGGCCGGCCACAAAGTTACACTTAGAGCACGCTCGGGGTGAATATAGGAAAGTTAAGGGTCACAATATTGTATAATAGCAACTATACTATGAATATACGAAGGAATTTCTTCGTTTGCTGGCGGATAGAACAATTAATTGTTAATTGATATTTTCTGTGACCTTAGTTTGCCAGAAGGTAAAAAAAATATACGATACTTGCGATAAAGTTGTATAGATAATTCAATACCGTAAAATAATTTAAATAAATAACTAAAAATAAAAACACAATAGTCCACGTCTTTATTTTGAAGGATTCAAGGTTATAAAATATGAATTAATATTTCTGGAACTTTTGACAATAACGACAGCCAAAACTTAAAAGAATTTGACGGTACCTCGTGAATTTTAAGCGAACAACCGGACGTGAACAAATAACAACGCTTATTAAAAGAGCAATTAAGATAAAGCAAACATAGAACACCTACATGAATTTATGCATGAACAAACTTTTTGTAATTTAAATACATACAACAATATCGTTTACTTCGTTATTGACGTAAGACTAACAATGACTATAATGCGAAGTACCACAACTGTTTAAACATTTATATTTTCAGTTAAACATTTATATTTAAATCAATAAAATTAGCATACTTCATTTTAATTGAACACCTGTATAAGTATTTGTTTAGACATCTCTTCCAATTATTTTGGTATAAATACTGAGCCAGATTATTATCAAGCGACACCTTCATTTCTGGTCTTCAGAAGTGAGCAGATACATCAAGTAAGTACCTTACTGATCTTTTTATTTCAAGAATTTTCTAACCTCACTTATTTTCAAATTACTCGTCTTATTACTTTTTGTGTTTAACCCAGAAATGATCACCATCTGATCTAAACAATCCATGGGCTATGCTAACATTCGAAGACAGATTAGATGTCAACCTAAAAAGTTAAATTCTGAATACTAGTCTCATCTTAAAAAACTCCTTAGAACACCATTATGCAGCCGTTGGGTCGTGAGATACTCAGGTCTCTGCGAAACGAAACCCTATTACTAAGCCTCCGCTGTCCGTCCATCTGTCTGTCAGCGGGCTGTATCTTATGAATCGTAATAGGTAGACAGTTTTTTTTTTTTTTTTATAAATATAGTTAAAAATTAAAGGTTCCCCATACAAAAAACGTATTCTATCTGTTTTTTTGCTGTTAAAAAATATGTAGTGTTAAATATCGTATAAAATATAGTTGAGGCATTTGGCAGGTTTTTTTTTATTTATTATGATTTTATCATAATTATAATTTTAGTTCAAGTAATACAAATTCAATCAGTTTTTCTGTTAGTGAACAACTTGATTCTAGTGTTAGTGAAAAAAAAGATGTTGCTGGCATAAATAATTTATTTCTAAATTATCTATCAACTGTATGATACATACGCATACACATACATATAACATGATGCCTGTATTTCGCGAAGGGCTAGGCAGAGCTGTTTTTATTTTATGAGTTGTATGCCACTTTATGGTACCTAATGTAAATTATTTTTGCACAAGTACTATTAAATAGAATCAAGTTTTTCCAACTGAACAGACAGCTGTGGTGCTGGGGAGTTTGTTGCGACACTTCTTCTTCCCAACTTAAGCACCAGAAAGTGTTAAAGGGTGGGCGTCTTCGGGGGACTGTCTTATGTAATTTTGACGTTCGAAAAGTGCTGATTCTCAGCCTAGTTTCAAACTCAAACTCAAACTCAAAGCATTTATTTCAATTAAACCATCTACAGGCACTTTTAAATTGTCAAATAGTCGGTCAGTTAGTCAGAAAGTTGAAGCGAATTGCCCATTCCAAAACGTAGATCTTTATAGAGAAGAACGGGCAAGAAACTCCAAGGACACTCTTTTAAATAAAGAAAATTACAAAATCCTGGTTACATTATTCTTGTTGTTTCTATATGTGAGAACAATGTACAAATAATAATCAAAACAATTCAAAATATAAGATTAAAAATAAGCCCTGGCAGATAAGAGATGACCAGTCACAACGGCGCCCGTTCACGAACATGACGCGTGGATCAGCACCATCCAGCTCAACCATTTTGTAGGGAACCGAATGATCCAACACACTCGCCACCATCAGCGAGACATTTAAGTGAGCATGACATACTCTCAACTGCCGTGCTCTTTCAAGTCAACATACATCTTATTGACATAAAATACGGCGCCATGGTACTCACATTTACAAAAATTTAAATTGAAAATTGAATTGATTGATTTATTATAATATGCTTGTCTACATAGTGTGCGTTTAATGCATGTTTTAAATTTCTTCTCATTCAATTGAAGAATATCGAGTGGTATTTTATTATAACATTTTACACAGTATCCCATAAAAGAAGTGTGCACTTTATACAATCTGAAACGTGGTTGATCTAATTTGTTCCTATTTCTAGTGTTAAAATTATGCCTGTCACTTATCTTACTGAAAAGATGTAGATTTTTTCGAACATACATAATGTTTTCATATATGTACTGACAAGGTACTGTCATGATGTTAATTTTCTTAAACAGTTCCCTTAGAGATTCGCGTCTGCGGAGGTTATATATGTATGGCTCTGACAACCCTCTTTTGCAGAATAAAGATAGAATTAATATTTACAGCCCGTCCCCATAGCAAAATACCGTAAGACATGATGCTATGAAAGTAACTAAAATAGACCAGTCTCGCGGTATCCACGTCTAATACGAGAAGTTGGCGGATTTTCCAAACAGCGTAAGCGGCTGAACTTAGTCGCCCTGCAAGGGTTGTGAAGTGAGGACCCCACTGTAGTTTTGAGTCAAGCGTGATTCCCAGGAAAACCGTTTTTTTCGACGAATTTTAGTGTTTTTCCATTCAGTACAACATGACATTCACTACTTCTAGCATTTGGTAACGCCAATCTTACCTAATTATTTACAGCAAAACAAATAATATATATATTTAATAATATGTATATAATTATAGCGTTATTTACTTCGTCAAGCTCCTGTGCATGTCTGTTTACCTTAAAAATGAATGTTTGAATAAATTGCTTTTAAATTTTGTTTTTGTTTGAATAAGTTGCAGACTGTTTGTCTGTTCGATTCTGAAGAAGTTTTCTTTCTCAGGCAGGCTTAGTACCATGCTCAAGGTAAAGGGGCCTAGAGCATTAAACTCTGGGTGCATTCATAACTACTATAATTTGGAACTATGGGACTTATCACTGCGTTTCTTTTGTTTCAGTCATGACGAACGCTACGGCTGAAACTTTAGCTGCCATAGACACAGTGCACTCCGCATTGGTTGTTTTATCTACACTGGCGCTTACATCTTATCGTTACCCGCCTAATTGTACCCTTACAAGTAAGTTCTTAACAACCCAAAAACCTTTCCGAATAGTAATAAGATCGGCCGTGTCATTCTTAATGGATGTAGAGATTGAACGCCTACCTATAAAACGCATTTTAAGTCGGGGAGTGGGGGTCGCTACGTCACAAGTAAGTATAAAATCTACATACTCGTGACGTCATGGCACATTTTAACTCAATGTATCGCCATAATCTTTAGATTACGTAAAAAAAAATACGTGTCCAATATTTTTTAATAATCTCCATGACGGTCTAAAAAAAATTTTAGTCATCATCCCTATTGAAGTATACTGATACTTGCTGCTCAAATGTCGAAAGGTCAGGGATTAGTTAAGGCCTTCTCAACACAATTATTCTTAGGTTACATCGTCTTGAAGATCCTTGTCAATTTTCCTCATAGCACCAATAACGATTCAAGAAAAATAAACGATCGTCTCCAATATAGTACTTCTTACTAGCTGCACCCCGCGGTTTCACCCACATAAGTCTTGATCCCGTAAGAATATGGGGATAAAAAGTATTCTATGTCCTAATCCATGTCATGGTCTACCCAAGTGCCAAATTTCATCCAAATCCGTTCAGCCGTTTTAACGTGAAAGCGTAACAAACAAACTCATTTTCGCATTTATAATATTAATTTTTATTACTATTCTTTTATTCATTTTATAATATTGATTTGTCTAATCAGTTTATTTATTAATTTCATATATCGGTATATACATAAAATCACGCCTTCTTCCCTTACAGATATGATATTCCTTTTGTTTCATGTAAGCAATAAATCAATCCGCTGACGAAATCTAATTATTCTATTTCTAATTTACAGATGGTTCTACATATGACTACGTTATCGTGGGTGGTGGCACTGCAGGGTGTGTTCTTGCGTACAGACTTTCAACCAACAGCAGCAACAAAGTTCTGTTAATCGAAGCCGGGGGCTACCCAACCTTAGAGTCCGAGGTACCTTTTTCATTAGATACATACATACATAAAGTTTGGCTTGTAGAGGATTCGCTACGTTTAAGCTCTTCTATATATTATACTTCGTCTTTAAACTAATTTAAAATCTATTGTTCTCAATGCAGAACGCTGTACACAACTACCTAAAACGCCTCTTCAATTCAAATTAACTCTCTAACTATACAGGTTTTAATATAGCGTTCAATAAAATAAAAACATCTTCATTGTCATTTTTCTTCACAGTTTGCTGGATTGTTTACGCCAATGCCGTTGATGTTTTATGACTACGACATATCGTCTGTCAACGACTTATATACAGCACAGAACCTGCAGGGCAACAAAGTCAGTCTAACGCAAGGAAAAATGCTTGGTGGTAGCAGCAATATCAATCATATGATATATGTACGAGGAGATCCGCATGACTTTGATAATTGGGCGTCAATTTTGGATGATGATAGTTGGTCAAACGAAAACCTTCTACCGTACTTCAAAAAAATGGAAAATTTGACTGACTTAGATTTGCTCGCAAACTCCTACTACGCCGACCTCCATGGTACTGATGGCATGCTTAAGATAAAGCGACAGATAGCAAATGAGAACCAAGCGATCTTAGACGCGTTAGCGGAGGCCGGACACCCTACTGTAAATGATACAACGTCACTTACTTCATCCCTCGGTGCAACCAACCCTTTGTTCTTTATAGACGATAAAGAGCGTCAGAGTAGCTCGATTGGCTACCTGGCTCGGGCTAGGAAACGCTCAAACTTGTGCGTAGCGCTGTCTACCACAGCCACTAAGATTTTGATTGAGAATAGCACAGCCGTCGGTGTGCAAGTGACCACATCTAGCGGTACGACTTTGGAGGTGTACGCGAACAAGGAAGTGATTGTTTCTGCCGGTGCGATAAACAGCCCCCATCTGTTAATGTTGTCTGGCATTGGACCTAGAGAACACCTCGAGACTCTTGGAATATCAGTGGTCGCCGACTTGCCTGTTGGCCAAAACCTCATGGACCACTCCTCCAACGTAGTTGTAATTAAAATGGGCTCGGATACATCTGTCACTACGTCTGACCCGCATGAATTCCCTGTACCAACAACTACTCTATATGCTGCGCTTAATTCATCACAGTTATATCCAGACTACCAGTCCATTAACCTCCTTTTCCCTCACGATTCGTCCGGACTGGTGCAGCTTTGCGCCAATTGCTTCAAGTATTCTGCTGAAATTTGCAACAAATTCGCCGCAGCTAACGTTGGGGCGAAAGTGCTACTTGCGGTGGTCAATTTGATGATGCCAAAATCTTGCGGTAATGTAACGCTAGCTAGTACTGATCCCACCGTGGCACCGCTCGTGTACACTAATACATACTCAAATGGCGATGACTTGTCTTTGATGACTGATTCCTTGCTGAACTTTTCCAAGATACTGAACACAACGTATTTTATAGAAAACAATGCAACGCTGGTCGATACCGGACTATGCCCGGGTCTAAATGGCACTGAATTTTGGAACTGTTATGCGTTGGAAATGTCTGCCACTATGTGGCATTATTCGGGTACGTGTGCGATGGGCTCAGTCACAGATAACGAAATGTTAGTGAAAGGCGTGGGTAATCTACGCGTAGCTGATGCGAGCTCGTTTCCTACTTTAGTAAGTGGCAACATCAATGCCGCCGTCACAATGATAGGCGAGCGCGCTGCGGCATTGATACTTGGAGAATAGATCACGATAATGTTACCATCAACAATTAAAAAAAAACATTTGCAGTTCTTCTTACAGTATTATTAGATATCATTTGAACTACCTATTTTTTTTTTACTGTTCATTATTTTGTACTCTTTAGTATTAATAATTTTTGAAAATAATAAACTTTCATCTTGCGTAAAATTGTTTTTTTATTGTTGGCTTCTTCTTAAGATTCACATAAAAGAGTTTACTCCTGTATATGCTACACTGTCATAGACTGAGTTTATTGATGATTAAGTAATTAAAAAAATGGAGGTGAATGCATTCTTTATAACATTGACTGATAAGAGAGGGTAGATGAAAGACTGACTTAACTACTTATCTGATGGAGCCAGATACTAATCAATTATAAAACAATTTTATTTCGTCGTAAATGTTTATCTTTGTTGGGGTGTGGCTTATTGTTTTATTTGATATTTTATCTAATATCACAATATCAGATATAATATCTTTATAAAGATACTTTATTATCTAGGAGTAATCTAATACAAAACCTTACCGTGGGTGGAGGTCTGCCCAGCTTGGGCGGAGCAGCGCCGTGTCCTCACGGAGGCGATCTCTCGCGTCCGGCCCTGGTTCAGGCCATGGTCCGGAGCGAGAGTGCATGGGAGGCCGTCACCTCCTTCTGCTAGCTTAGCGGCTTTATATTAGCTTCACCTGTATGTTTGTTTGTATGTTTGTTTGTAACCGACTTCTTTGTGCGCGATTTTGACCCACTTTAAACTGCCAGATTTCGTTCAAACTTTGTAGATTTATTGAGGACCGATGACAATACACTAATTTGATAAAATTATTCCATTTTTCAATTTGCATAATATGATTTTTGTTAATTTATATAATTTTCATGTATAGTCGATAAGGTAAGAAAATAAAATTTTCTATAATTTTTCTCTACAGTCGATAAGGCAGGACTCTGTGTTAATTTTTATTTCCAATAATTATCATTAGCCGTTTTCTCTAATATTGACAAATTTTTGTATACTAAAGAGAATTTTAATTCTACAAAACAAATAATAGTTTTAAAAAATTAAAAAATCACGCTTTTTTAAAGAAACCAAAGTAAAAAAAAAGTAAAAAATAAATAATAGTTTAAAAAAAACTAAAACTACTACTTTTTTTTTTATAAAATACCAAACCAAATAAGGCGAAAAAAAAATTTCGATCGTAAAGCACTCTCTGATGCTTCGCATCATGAGTGGTGCAATAGTTTAAAATTAAAAAAACAAGCTATTATAAATAATCCAAACTAAAAAGTAGAAAATAAATAATAGTTTAAAAAAACTAAAAAACACGCTTTTTATAGAAAACCGAACTAAAAAATAGAAAATAAATTTTAATGAATTTAAATATAGAAAATAGTGTTAAAAATTTCAATGAATATAAATTAATAATAGTGTGAATAAAAAAATATATATTTTATTTTAAAAAAAGCGTGGGGTGCTTTTTAAGATATTATCGAAATGATAATCACTCTACTCATATCTGTCAATAAAATATTTATAACTATTGACACCATGCACCCCACGCTTTTTTTAAAATAAAATATATTTTTTTTTATTCACACTATTATTAATTAATATTCATTGAAATTTTTAACACTATTTTCTTTATTTAAATTCATTAAAATTTATTTTCTATTTTTTAGTTCGGTTTTCTATAAAAAGCGTGTTTTTAGTTTTTTAAAACTATTTTTTTTTTTAATAGCATTTACGAAATAATTACTACGTGTTAGCCTAATTAAATATCTATTACATAAGTACGAAAACCTATTTCCGTTTGAAGGTTTTTTATTTATTTATTTTATTTATTAAAACTTTATTCACAAGTAAATAATTACTTTACAAAGGCGGACTTTTTGCCTGAGGCATTTTTAGGCAGAGATAAAATATGGAAGTAGTTAATAGATAACTCGAAACAGTATAATATTAATACATAGATACATATACACATAAATATAAGCAAAATAAACGTCAGGAGAAATATGAAATAACGATAGGTAGAGGAGAAAACGAATCCAGCAAATCAGCGCTGGATTTTATCGTTTGTGTGGCTTGTAATCTGGTAAAGAAAACATTTTACTGATTAAAATAATCCCAAAAAGTCTAGCATTCTAGCACTAAGCTAGATTTGCCCGAAATAATGTATAACTTAATTTTTCGGTTTTTCTTAATAAAATCCTCAAAAGTATGCCTAAGGGTAATAAAACAGCAGGTACCTACCCAATCAAACAGAGTTTATTATTTAACCAACAACGCCGTTATTGTTTTAGTTTTAATTTTCAACGCGGGGTGCCTTTGTGTTTCAATAGATCATCCATCTTATTATTTTGTTCAACAATTTCTTATTCAAAACCAATAATGTCTCGTTTATTTTGAAATTGAATAACCTATTTGGGTAAATAATAGTTTTTGATACAGATATAAATGCAGCCTTTTTATTTGAATTTTTTAAATTAAGACAATAATATCTCGTTTATTTTGAAATTGAATTACATATTTGGGTAAATAATAGGTTACAAAAATACAGATATAAATGGAGCCTTTTTATTGGAGTTTTTAAATTAAGCCATTTTCTTAGCAAAATGATTGAGATAAATTACTGACCTTTTCGTTCTTTTCGCTGACCGAAACTTTTAGGCGAAATATTGCATTTATTTTGTTATCGAGAGTAGACTCTCGATAACTTCACAGTAGGTACATCACTACACGTCAACTTCTAGCTAGCTTAAACCGAGATACAAAATATCTCGATAGCACAATGGAAATCCGACTATTACAACTTAGGAGCTGAATTCTAACCTTTGTGTTAAACGTCGAGATAAAATGATATGCACATTCAAAGGAATTTTAGTAACTCCCGCATTCGTAGACGTGGATAAACATTTATGAAATTTCAGTTTCCATGGTCATAGAATGTAGTAGTAGATTCTAAAGCACTTTAATCCGTCGATCCCCCAACTGTCATTCATAGATCTCCTTGCAATCGTGACGAGTAGTCATAAACCCGAAGGTGTAACAACCAGTTATGCCAAGGGGGGTTTCGAGTAATTGGGTTGTGGAGGTCAGTTAAGCTGCCGCTCCATGTAAAAAACTGGCCCTTCAGCTGCGTTCAGATTGATTGGAAGACAACCCTAACCCAGTTGGGAAAAGGCTAGGAAGATTGATTGTATGCAAGCCGTACATACGTAACAATATTTAAAAACTCAAACAAATATTACGCCAATAAAGTGTCAAACACCCTTCTAAAATGTTATAGAAATTCTCGGACCCCGACATGATTGCCACTATAGCTGTAATAAATCAAATTTATTTAAATTAGGGCTTAAGTTTTCATTCTTCTTCGTTTGTTGTGTGCATAATTACTAAAGTTAGGTCATCATCTTATGGTATGACTTCATGCAAATTATAATGATGAACTAAGTAGCGCGAGGGCGCGGTAGCCAAAGAAAAGTTGTCGCGAATGAAGTGGAGTACTACTGAGCTGTTTCATCTCGCAAAGGAAATGGAGTGTTGGGTTCGGCTTCCAGTCTAACCGGATGCAGCTGAATACCAGTATTTTACATGGAGCTACTGCCTATCTGACCTCCACAACTCAGTAACTGGGTAATACGATAATTGTACCTTGTAGGCTTAACAGTCTGTAGTTCTGTGGACCATTTTATGTTTTGCTAAGTACCTGGTACTTGTTGATAGGCCTACACTGTCCTCTTATACCTTTTAACACTGTAATTTGTAAACATTGTAAAAACTATTTACTTTTAAAAGAGTTACAGTGGAGTTTCTTGCCGGTTCTTCTCCATAAGAAACGACCAATTGGAACCGTGCACCTAGCTTCTAACGTTTCATAAGTGCCCTTGTAGGTTTATGTGATTTTATTATTTTAGTAAAATATCGTTCATACAAGTTCTAAAATTAAGAGCGTACATTCTGAAACTGGGCAACGTCGCAAATAGCTGTCAAATATTTCACTGTTTTGATTAATTTTGCAATATTACTTTATGGAAATAGGAAATATCGTTCACTAGTGACCTAAACATATTAATAATGAATTGCAATTATGACACTGAATTTGATGTTGTACGTTTTATGTGTAAAAAGAGAATTTGCAAAGTTTCCAAATACTTTTTTTACATCTAAAATTAAATATTCGGTGTTAAATTAATAATTATTGCATTTCATAATCAATATTATAGTTCACTAGTTAGCAATATTTAATTTTTCCATACAGTAATATTGCCGAATTGATCAAAACAATGAAATATTTGACAATTATTTGCGACGTTGCCCAGTTTCAGAATGAACAATCTTAAGAACACAAGGGACATCGCCGTTACTTAGAATGTAACTTCTCATTACACATTTTCCACCATTGAACCCATGTTTACTAGACACGGTCGAAAAACAGAAAAGTTTGTGTGCATTTCGTTGTGAATCAAAACTCACATACGTTACCGTAACAGTAAAACGTGTGACCACATTTCTAGATACGAAAATAAGGAGTTTTACACTCAACGACCTTTGTCGTGTCGGATTGGCGATTCAGTTTATTCTTGAATTTACTGTGATCGAAAACTTTACTGTAGAATATATAATTCAAACTGCGGGCATACTTACATAATTTCACGCACGAAACACTTCTTCACAATATTCGCGTATTTATCTCGTCTGCTCGAAGGCCGTTTGCCACTGCAGGATTCCAGTGGAAAATTAGCGTCAGGAATATTTGTCTGACACATGCTAAGCTGGACATTTGGTGTTACCTTGAGACGCACCGCACTTTGTGTATTCGTTTGATTTAAAATGTGTCAGCCCATAGTGTCACTTTCTTTAATTAAAATATGTTTTTTTTTTTGTATATTGTCACCTTGTTTTTTTATTACTTAATTGTGCTTTTGTGTGTTGTGCTATTTCTTTGTGTGCATTGAATAAATGTTTTATCCATCTATCGATCCGACGTACATAATCAATTACAATAATATCACAAGTATGTACCCCAGTTTCTTAAAAATATACATTTACCTAATGCAAATAATCCGAGTTAGAAAGAAACAAAATTTATTTATATAGCACAGACAAAAAGTCACACCACACAACGTAAAAATAAAAAATTGAAAAGGAAACAGATAAAAAGTGTAAAGTTAGTGGTTTACGCGTTTTAGGTGTTCCTCGCGGCTGCGCCAAATATAATAATTTATTTATTCATCTTTAATTCAGGTACATTACCCAGAATTTGTTAGTATTACTTAAACTATGTTAGTATAATTAATTAAGTAAGAAAAACATAAACAAGTAAAACCAATAACAATAATACAACACAACTTAAAGAACCCTATATCTATTAAGCCATCTTCTGGGGACAACTGGCAACAATACATGCACTGCGCACAGGTGCCCCATCAGGCGGCCTTCAGCCTTGCTAGCACCAATGCTCAGGAGACTGCTGTCACTGTCTCGCATCCGACGCAGTAGTGACGCGGTTCTTTTACGAATAATCGCAAAGAAGTCATCAGTACGCGCTGCCGCGAACACCCCTGATGCGCTACAGTAACGTGGCAGCGACAGCAGAATCCTAAAAGCGTTGTAGCGGGCATTAAACGTTTTTTGCGTGTATCTAGTCCACAGACTGCAGGTATAAAAAGCCTGGCGATATGCCCTAAACAAAGTTATCTTGACATTATTGTCATAATATATATACAGAATATTTTGAGGATACTTATCAATAACAATGAAGAATAATTGATCGGGTTCAGATTTATATATATAATATTTTGAGGATACTTATCAATAACAATGAAGAATAATTATTGATCGGGTTCGGATTAAACAGAAAAAAACACAACAAATCATATCGAGCATTCAAGTTTGCAAAAACTTGATATTTCTTCCTTAGTCGTTTCTCTTATTTGAAACTGGTCCCCGTACCATGTAAAAGTCACACAGTGTCGCCAAAAGTGCGGAAAATGGAAAGAGCCCCCATAAATAAAACTACTAACCAGGACTAATTGGAAAACCAACATATAAATCAGTAGCCACTCTGAGATCTGGTGCCAAAGCACGAAAACAATTGTCAGTAGGAATGGCAACGCTCTCAGTTGGCAAACATTTGGGATTTTGAATTTAGATTTTGTTGAACTTAAAATTATGAATTTGTGTTTGATTAGTGGCTTGAAAATCTGGTTCTATGAAAGCTTTCCAGGAAGTAAGTGAAGTTGTAAATCGTCTTCACACACAGATAAAATAAAATGTAGTGTAAGTGCTCGATCCTCATATGTTTTTCGGTTCCATAGATAATTGTAAGATGGCTAATATAGTTCAGGAAGACCAAAATACCATGGATGGACTGTGTGGAAGATGAAATGGCTAGAAAGGGGGTGACTATCGCGATGACGATTAATAGAGAAGTATGGAAGAAAATGACATGTTGTGCCGACCACAAATAAATTGGGATGAGGGCAGGAGACGATGATGATGAGGACGCAATAATAAACTTTTCTGGTATTTTATTGATATTCAGTAGACTTACCGTTTGTCGTAACGTTATTTTAATCATTTCGATTAGGCATCTAATTCCTTACCTCGTATTATTAAAATGACTATCAATCTTACAAATACATTGGTCTTGATACTTTGGCATTGCTGTTTTGTTTGGTTGGTTGGTTGGATTGGTCTTACAAATAGATTTTGCAAAACTTAGCAAAATATATTTAAAAAACAAACCAAAAATTGTTGTGCAGGACGCCTAGTAATAACATAGTAGATAAGACCAATGTAATCGAAATCAATCAAGAACAATGTTATAAACATAATTATTTAGTTATAAGAACTCCGTCATGATCGTACGTGATTCTAGGTCAAATCGAGAGCGAGTTTGAGCCTGACCGAGCTTGTCGGAGCCTGTCCGAACTTGTAGGAACTTGAACGAACCTGTACGGACTTGTCCGACATTGACACGCCACTGCCTCGCTCTGATTGGTGGACCTAGGATTGCGTACTGTTACACCCTGTATCTGCACCCTTTTCGGCTTACTCATCAGTCTACTCTGCATTCCTGCTGCTGACGCAGCAACCTCTCATTCCACTCTCCCCTTTCTCGCAGTCCAGCACGCCAGTCGTCTTCCAACCTTCCTACCGTGCACTCGTGTAATATTGAAATATACCTTTTATTTTAGCCAAGTGGTTTTCCTTTTTTAAAAACCTAAATTGGAACCCGGTTATAACATTGGTGGCAGCGGTGGGATTGAAAAATCCTTGGAATCCTCTGAAGAGTGCTAAAAAGTGCTATAAAGTGACAAGTGCCAAAAGTGAGAGTGCTTAAGTGCCTTAAACGCTCCAGAGACGACTCACCCCACCGGTAAAACCCGGTACTGACCTATTTCAAGGTCACTCCACTCCGCTCCAGTTCCAGCACCAGTTCCAGCTCCAACAAAAATATGAAGAAAATGTGCATAATAATACTGTGAGTTGTGAACATTTTCCCATAATAATAAAGTGATCCAAGTTCAACTTATAAATAACTTACAACAGCTTATCTTGAACATTCCAATCCATACATCCTATCAACGGATGTTATGACTCGTCGCCCGTCGCAGTTCCAGCCTCAACACAGAGCATAAGCGATAAGACTTCTTAGTATATACTGATTGTCAACCGGAGTCTAATAATCTTACTTCCAGACTTGTTATAATTTACTAATCTTATTCTTTTATTATAAAACTTTCTTTCACTATTGTCAACCATGGCAACCAAAGATTCGAAGAACTTGAAAGAGGAATCTAAAGACGGAATACCTTTAAATGTAATCCTAAAATTCATTAAACCCTTTGATGGTAGCCGAGAAAAATTAAATGCATTTTTAAACAACTGCGATAATGCAATTTCCCTAGCTTCCTCTTATCAAGTTGACATCGTCTTCAAATATATCATCAGCCAATTGGACGGCAAAGCTGAAATTGCATGTTCAATTAAGGAATTTGATTCTTGGGCATCCCTTAAAGATTTCCTCCAAAAACAATTTGGAGAGCGTAAACATTACGCTCATCTTCTTGCAGAGCTCCAGGATTGCAGGCAGAGCGCCCAGGAGAATGTTAACCAATTCTCACTTAGAATAGAAACCTGTCTGTCTCAATTACTTACAGAAATTTCCATATCCAGTCACAAAAAGAGTGAAATTCTTGGTAGAGTAGCTGCAATGGAGGATCTTGCTCTCCACACATTCACGATGGGTCTTACCCCTCGCATAGCTAACATTGTTAGGTGCAGGGACCCGAAAAATCTTAATGACGCAATAAACTACGCGATTTCCGAAGAAAAACTGCAACAATACTCCTACAAACAAAATCTTGCAGCGAAGTCATTGCGTCACAATGATTCAAATAATAAGTCAAATAAACCCACTAATTCTAATAATAATCAACCTCAAAAACCTGCCCCTAATCAAACCTCTTCAAATGATCCGTTCTGCAGATATTGCAAAAAATCTGGGCATATTCTAGAAAAATGCCTACTCCGCGAATTTAATAACAAAAAATTCAATCAAAATAAACCTTCCACTTCAAACGCGCAACCGAGCACTTCTACCTTTAAACCCAATATTAACGTCGTTACCGAAGTAGAAGGTCACGATACTGTTGACAACAATTTAAACTAAAAAACGTCCCGAATAGGCGTCGCACGGGACAGATAAATTCCATAATAGACGACGTCAAAACTCAAATAATGACCCATGGACAGGGTAACCAGCCCCTAACTCAAGGTCATCCCATTAGAGTCAAGCAACAGGGTAACCAGCCCCAAATCGTAGATTCTAAACCCTTAAAAACTCATGAAGTCAAGCAACAGGGTAACCAGCCCCAAACCGTAGACTCCAAATCCTTAAATACTCATAGAATCAAGCAACAGGGTAACCAGCCCCAAATCGTAGATTCTAAACCCTTAAAAACTCATGAAGTCAAGCAACAGGGTAACCAGCCCCAAACCGTAGACATCATCCAGAATCCTGAAAATAAAAAACATGTTAATAAAGAAATATACGAATTCACATCTAATATACCAAATAAATACTTACCTTATATAAAAGTGAATTCTCCCGTATCATCCAACGATCTATCCTTCCTCGTCGATACTGGCGCATCTATAAGTATAATAAAGAAATCAGCCATCGACATTATGCCCGTAATCAACGAATCGATTACATTCAAAATCAAAGGTATCGATTCAACCAATCATAATCCTCTATGTACATTAGGACAAATCCCTATAACTATGTATACTCACGATGAACCTCATACTGATTGTAAACATCTAACACATATATTCAACCTAGTCGACGAATTAAACCTACCTTACGATGGTATCGTTGGCAACGACTTATTCAATTCCATGAGTGGTCAAATTAAATATGACGAAAGTATATTGCATTTAAAAAACATGAATCTTAAAATACATTTCAATGATCCCGTCTATACTATTGCACCGCGCAGCGAAACTATAATTGAATGTACTGTAGCGAATCCAGACATCAGAGAAGGCTTAATAGTCGACCAACATATATCAAAAAATCTACTAATAGCAAACTGTATGGTTCAAGTTAAGAATAACAACCGTGTTAATATTTCCATTGTTAACACCTCAGAAGAACCTGCAACCATTAAGTCTGATCTGAAATTACGTTTAAATCCATTTGAACTGCAAGCTTCAGTCTTTATCGGTACAATCGCCGAACCCCATATTCATGAACGCACAGAAGAAGTTTTAAAACAGCTCCGTGTGTCCCACCTTAACTCAGAAGAAACTGAGGCATTATATTCTGTCTGCTCTCAGTTTTCAGACATTTTCCACCTACCCGACGATCAATTAACCTGCACTGATGCAATAGAACATAAAATTAAAACTACTTCCGACAGTCCAATTCATGTTAAAACATATAGATTTCCCGAATGCCATAAAAAAGAAGTAGACTCCCAAGTACAAAAAATGTTAAACCAAGGAATAATAAAACCTTCCATGTCTCCTTGGTCCTCACCAATTTGGGTAGTACCCAAGAAGCTTGATGCTTCCGGCCAAAGAAAATGGCGCGTTGTAATCGATTACCGTAAACTTAACGACGTGACCATCGGCGACTCCTACCCTATCCCAAACATAGCTGAGATTCTAGACCAATTAGGCAAGTGCAAATACTTCAGCACGTTAGACCTAGCATCCGGTTTCCACCAAATAAATATGTCCCCTGATGATTCTCCCAAAACAGCATTTTCAGTTCCAACAGGGCACTACGAATTTACGCGTATGCCATTTGGACTGAAAAATGCACCATCCACCTTTCAGAGATTAATGAACTCCGCTTTATCTGGTCTCCAAGGCATCCAATGCTTCGTATATCTTGATGACATCGTCATCTACTCATTCGATATCCCCTCTCACGTGAATGACCTAATTAACGTATTTTCTAGACTCCGTCAATTCAGTTTAAAACTCCAACCAGATAAGTGCGAATTTCTACGAAAAGAAGTCTCATATCTAGGCCATGTCATTACTGACAAAGGCGTAAAACCAAACCCTGAAAAATTAAGAGCCGTTCATGAATTCCCCATACCAAAAACTCCCAAAGACATCAAATCATTTCTTGGTTTTGTCTCTTATTATCGTAGATTTATTTCTAACTTTTCAAGCATTGCAAAACCTCTAACAAATCTGCTGAAAAAGAACGTAGAGTTCGTATGGTCAAACGAACATCAGTTATCATTTGAAACCCTAAAAAACAAGTTAACTACCGCTCCGTTGTTATCCTATCCTGACTTCTCCAAGCCATTCCTTCTCAGCTGTGATGCATCTAACTATGCGATCAGCGCTATCCTTTCCCAAGGCAAATTAGGCGAAGATAAGCCTATTGCCTATGCTTCCCGAACACTCAACAAAAATGAGTGCAATTATAGCACAACTGAAAAAGAATTACTTGCAATTCTTTTTGGCTGTAAAACCTTCCGTCCATACCTCTATGGCAGAAAGTTCACCATAATTACTGACCATCGTCCCTTACGTTGGTTATTCAATCACTCTGACCCCAGTAGCAAACTCCAGAGATGGAGGTTGAAATTGGAGGAATATGAGTATGAAATAGTATATCGAAAAGGAAAACTAAATAATGCCGCTGATGCATTATCCCGCTATCCTATAACCAAATCTGTCAATCCTATAAATCCTATACCTGGTACTTCTAATAAGAACCTAAATTCACCTGATCATGAGGAAACATCGAATACTGATGTCTTCCCAGCTGTTCCTCCTGACGATTTAATCCAACTTGAAGATCTCATAGATCCCCTTATCCAACCTACAAGCTTACCAGAACTAGGCAATCTTGATGACCTAGATAATATAATAAATGATTGTCCAAACCCAACATCACCTCCTGATGTCCCGAGCCCTAGTAGCTCCACTACTCCAGATGGGAATTACTCAGAATTCCTTAAAACCACTTCTAAGGATTTTAATCCTAACGTAACTATAATAGAACATAACGAAAGCTTATCAAAAACTGATAAAAGATATGTTATCATACCTACATCTATAGACATGGATGAATCCATTCCATATACCCAAGAGATCATATCTAATATTCCTAATTTGAACGAATTTTCCTTACTAGAAAGAACATTACATTCTTTCCTTAAATATGAATTAGAAAATAAAATCTACTATTTCATTTTTACCAAGGTCAATCACTTTGACACCTGTACATATGAAGATATCTACAAATGTCTTAAATCCATAAGAAACGAGTTGATTGTCAATCTGATAGGTCAAAGTAACCCCGAAATAGCTATATCAGACTTCAATAACCCTTTCGATAGTCATCAGTATATCAAACTATACAATATGATCCTATATTTATTTCATAATTCAGAAATGACTATACACATTTATAAAAATACTATAATCTACCCATCACTAAGTGAAGTTCCTAAAATCATGAAAGAAAACCATGACCTACCTATAGCCGGTCACTTAGGTTCTAGTAGGATGCTGAAACGTATCCAAGAAAAATATTACTGGAAAAATATGCGAGCAGACGTCGAAAATTACGTAAAGAAATGCGCGCAATGCCAAATTAATAAAGCCCTTAGAAGAACCAATCGCGCTCCTATGCAAATCACATCTCTTTCCATACGCCCTTTTGAACGCGTAGCTTTTGATATCGTAGGACCACTACCAGAAGCCGGTAACGATAAATATAAATATATCCTAACCCTCCAAGATGACCTTACCAAATTCTCAGCCGCTTATCCAATCACTAACACTACTGCTGAAGAAACATGTGAATGTTTGGTCCATTTTATTACATTATTTGGAATACCCAAAACAATCCTAACAGACCAAGGGACCAATTTCACGGCCGAGCTATTTAAACAAACGTGTAACTTATTAAAAATTAAACAATTATGGTCCACCCCGTATCACCCTCAGACTCAGGGTGCTCTCGAGAGAAGTCATTCTACCTTAAAAGAATACCTAAAATCTTATGTAAATGAGCAACAAAATAACTGGCCCCGCTTTGTGTACACAGCTATGCTTGCGTATAATACGGCCATCCATTCAACCACTCATTTTGCTCCCTATGAACTTGTATTTGGAAATAAACCATACATACCAAATTCCATTTACGAAGAAACAGCAGGCGCTACTTACCCTGAATACGTCCGTATACTCCAAAATAGACTTAAATACTGCCGAGCAAAAGCAATAGAATATATACAAAAATCAAAGATAAACTCCAAAACTTATTACGATACTCACACGAGGCCAATTAAATATAAAGTCGGCGATCTAGTTTATCTTAAAAATCATTTACGCCTTAGAAAAGCTCTTTCACCTATATGGAAAGGCCCGTTCAAAATTGTGAAAATTCATGGAAATAACACTGCGTCACTCTTAATAAATAGACGTCATGTCAAACACCATTTTGACGAAATGAAATTAGCTACTAGTAATGAACCTTAGATAATATACCTATAACTTAGCTAATTTTAATTAACTTTCCTTCCAGAATTGGTTACATTTATCCTACCCTGGCGTCAAACGGTCAAGGATATATCCAGCCAGCATCAGACGACGCAGGCATATATTTTGACCCCATTGGCTCTCTAAAAATAACCGATGATACTCTAGATATTATCGTTCCCATAGATATCTCTTTCATCCAACCACATTTGGATAATATAAGGGATATCCTAAGAACTTCTCAAGTTTTATGTAATCAAAGTAATGCATATTATGAAGGCGAATGTCACTATTTGTTCCAACCATTGTCATCCCGCTATTCGGATATAATTAGAGACTTTGAATCTATTTCCTACCTTATACCCAAATCTTATAAAAGATCAGCCTGGTTTGGTGGAATCGGCTCAGTAATCAAACAATTGTTCGGTAACATGGACCAAAGTGATGCCGAAAAATATAGTAATGCTGTTAAAACCTTAGAAAATGATCAAACCAAACTGGCAACCCTCATGAAAGAAAACATGATGGTTACAACATCCACACTATTGTCCCTAAAAGAAGTCATTGATAAAATTAATGCAAACGAAGTTAGTCTAAGTTATGCTATTGATACCTTGAATCAGGAAATGGTGAATTTGACACTAATTTCCGATAAACTATTAATGAGATCTAAAATATCGGGATTGTCGAATATTTTAGAAAGTAGCTTATTAACCTTATCATTTAAGTTAGAAGATATTAATAATGCTATCATGTTTAGTAAGTCTAATATACTATATCCATCTATTATTACCCCTAAGCAACTGTTTTCAGATCTTGTGGATAATTATAGATTTCTTCCTAGCTCTAAGCAATTACCTGTACCCTTAACCCTAGATAATATCCATATTTTAGTAAATGTATCTGATATATCCAGTTATTATGCAAATAACAAAATAATATTTGTAATACAAATGCCTTTAGTAAACACTAAAGAATTCGACTTGTATCATACTATACCTTATCCTACTGCCCTTAAAACAATAAACAATACATTGTATTCTACAATAATACCATCAACTAAATATTTGGGCATAACTAAAGATAAATCGTCCTATTGTAAATTAAATTCACTTAATACCTGTAAAGTTATAAATACACAATATTATATTTGTGAAATTCCTAACACATACTCCACATCAGCCGTACCAATATGTGAAACTGAGGTTATTTCAAAAGCTCTGACTTCCGTCCCACCTCTTTGCAAAACTGAATTTGTTAATGGTAATTTTGAAACCTTTCATAAACTACATAACAACCAATGGATATACATGATTAGTCTAAATTATAAAATTACGATAGAATGCAATAATCAAGATCTATTTGAATCTTCTATTTCCGGTACTGGTATACTAACTATACCAGACAATTGTATTGCTTATTGCAACGACAATAAGTTAATACCTAAACATAACATTGAAATAAAAATAAAACCGATAGTACTGCATTTTGAATTAATTAACGACACGTGTTGTAGTCCTATTACTTATTTAAAAGACAATATTAAAGTCCCTTACGTTAACTTAAAAAACATAAATAATTTGGATTCTCTTTTCTCAAATTATAATAAAGTAACTGATCAAATCAAAACAAATCTTAATGGAGTTATTGAAAAACCTCATATTGTCCTTTACGGTAACTATTATTCCTATACTACTGTTATTATAAGTCTAATTATAATCTTAATTATTTCCTATAAATTGTATCGTTATTATAAGTTAGTTAAGACTTCCAAATGTAACCCTATACCCGATACTCCCATAGAATTGGCATCCATAGATGTTGAAGATATTCCTGCTCCTAGACTCCGAGTAACCTAAAATCCTGGAAAAACTTACCTCTCCTTCCGGCGTCAACTTACCTTCCACCCGTAAGTTTCCTCCAAATCGGGGGGCTGTTACACCCTGTATCTGCACCCTTTTCGGCTTACTCATCAGTCTACTCTGCATTCCTGCTGCTGACGCAGCAACCTCTCATTCCACTCTCCCCTTTCTCGCAGTCCAGCACGCCAGTCGTCTTCCAACCTTCCTACCGTGCACTCGTGTAATATTGAAATATACCTTTTATTTTAGCCAAGTGGTTTTCCTTTTTTAAAAACCTAAATTGGAACCCGGTTATAACAGTACGATCACCAGTTTATTTCTAATTTTTTCATTGGTTGATTTATTTTAAGTATTAATCACTGCCGCCGCTACTTGCGCCTATGTAGATTACTATAAGCATAGGCGCTTGTATTAGTTTAAAATGTTATTCCAGTATTCCAATTCAGTTTGTTAGTTAGTTATCATTCAGTTTGTATCGAGACCTCGTAAGGAACAGTAAATAATATTCGACAAGTGAACCGAGAGTTTTTATTCAGCGAACCTAGTAATAGTGCCCTCCAATCCAGTGCATAAATAGTGTGAGAATCCGAACCTGAACTAGAACCCTCACATTGTCTGGTCCTTCGTTAGCCGGATCTGAGGAAAACACTATTGAGTTTAAACTCTACCGAACTTCTTGAAGAAATATTATTTGGAATCAAGAACAATGCCAGTTACGAGATCTACGGGTAAAAGAGGCAGACAGCCGTCGACCACGACTGAAACTGCTACTGAAACCGCGACTGAAACCGCTACTGAGACCGCTACAGAAACTACGACTGAGACGGTCAGTACGGAGGCTACGAGAACGACAGCTGATACGTCAGAAGCACCCACTGCGACCGAATCCACGGTCAAAGTTGCCGCCACACAACAAGGAACCGAACCTGAACACAAAGAAAGTGGTCGCCGCAGCAAACCTACGTCGCAGAAGAGTGAAAAAGTGTCGAAAGCGCGTCGCATAGCCAAGGCCAAAGCGGAGCTAGCACAAAGGTTAGTAGAATTAGCAACCGTGCGCCTCGCCGAAGTCGAAACTGAATCTACGGATGATGACTCATGCTCAGTCGCCTCTGAGACTGGAAATGATCAACGAGTGACTACTTGGCTACAATCAACTCAAGTACTCGCTATCGCCGACCGACCACATCAATCCGAAGTAAAGTCGCCGACCGAACGTACAGTTCCAGTGACCGCAGCCGTGTCCTGGACCATTCCGGCGACCTTACCGGCGGGAGTCAGCTCCATGCACCCACCGCCTGAACACCTGAACATGCCGCCAGTGAGCACCGCCGCCTCCTGGCAGCCGAACTTTGCGACAGAACAGCCGCACCCGAACATGCCGCCAGTGAGCACCGCCGCCTCCTGGCAGCCGAACTTTGCGACAGAACAGCCGCACCTGAACATGCCGCCAGTGAGCACCGCCGCCTCCTGGCGACCGAACTTCGCGACAGAACAGCCGCATTCGAACACGCTGCCAGTGAGCACCGCCGCCTCCTGGCAGCCGAACCCTGCGACAGAACAACGGCACCTGAACCCGCCGCCAGTAATCGCCGCCTGGCAACAGAACGTGCCTGCTAAGCCGCAATCAATGCCAGTGCCGACTGAACCCGTCGCACCCTGGCCACAGAACTCGACGTACGCGACAACGAACACATCATGGCAACCGATCTACACTACGGCACCACATCACAGCTACAATCCAAGGTATGCCACCGAGACCCGGGTGCCGCAGTCTATGCCATCAGCGCACGTCGTGCAACAGCCTACAACACTGGCTGTTCAAGAACCAAGAGCGGACATGAAAGAACTTGCTGCTGCGATCACGCACGCTGTGCAAGCCTCGCATTACCAGCAGCCAATACGACATACCGATCTACCCTGCTTCAACGGAGCACATCAAGATTGGCTCACGTTCCGCGCCGCCTACTGTGAGACGGCACACCGACTATCAGCATTGGAGAACATGTCTAGACTTAGAAGAAGCCTTCGAGGTCTAGCCAAGGAAGCTGTACAGGGTCTATTAATAGTGAACGCCGACCCTAATGAAGTTATGAAATCACTCGAACTACGCTTCGGACGGTCGGACTCAATCGCAATGGCTGAAATAGAGCGCTTACGAACTCTGCCACGCCTCACTGAATCTCCGCGTGAAGTTTGTACATTCGCCACCAAAGTTGAAAGCATAGTTGGAACTCTACAAGCACTCAACTGTGGACATTATCTCTTCAATCCAGAAGTAACGAAAGCTATTGTTGAGAAGCTCACGCCAACCTTGAAGAGGCAGTGGTACCAATTCTCAGCAATGCAGCCCAGAACAGAACCTGATCTTATGAAGTTCACCCGATTCATCAAGATTGAAGCTGAAATATGCAGCCCGTATGCCCTGCCTGAAAACATCGCTGCAACACCACAAACCTCTCAGAACACGCAGCGACGCCAGCAACGAGTACATACTACACAAGAAATGAACAAACCAAAGTGTAGTTTATGTGAACGTCAGGGGCACAGCACCATGGAATGCGAACAATTCAAGAAAGCGGCTACTGATGCTAGATGGGATATAGCCAAGAAGCATCGCTTGTGTTTTCGTTGCCTCAAATACCGAACAAAGCAACACAGCTGTAAACCAAAGAAGTGCGAAATAAACGACTGTGTACATTTCCATCATAAGATGTTACACGCCAATAGTGCAGTGAACAAGAAGAAAGTAGAACCTGAATGCCCCAAAGAAGAACAAGAGAAGATCCATTCAGCATGGACACCTAAGGTATCGTTTCTCAAAATAATACCTGTGCAACTTTCTGGACCGGCGGGAGCTGTAGATACCTACGCACTCCTAGATGACGGCTCTACGGTAACCATTATCGACGAGAGCCTAGCCAATCAAATCGGAGCAGAAGGATCTTGTGAACCACTACGTATAGCAGCTTTCGACGGCGAACCTACGATCGACATAACATCTCGACGAGTGAATTTCTTCATCAAAGGACTTCACACACCTGAACCCAAGTTACAAGCAAGAACAGTCAAGCAGCTAGAGTTGGCTGCACAGAGGATACCTGGAGAAGCAATCAGGTACTGTGAACATCTTCGAGACATAGACATAGTAACTGAAGATGCAAGACCCAGACTACTGATCGGCCAAGACAACTGGGATCTCCTCATTACTATAGAAACCAAAACAGGAAAGAAGAACCAACCAGTGGCATCACTAACGCCACTCGGTTGGGTCCTACACGGCAGCCACACACGAGCACTTGGCCACAGAGTGAACTTCATCAGACATGCTAACATAGACGACGACCTTCATGAACTGGTGAAAGAACACATCACAATGGACAATATGCAAATCAATCCAAAGAAACCCATCAACGATCCTGATGAGAAGGCACTTCGTATCCTGCAGCAGCACACGAAGAGAACCGCAGAAGGACGTTATCAAACCGCTCTATTATGGCGAGATGAAAACATAAAGATGCCAGACAACTACGACAGCGCTTTGAACAGACTCATCAGTGTTGAAAAGAAAATTGATAAAGATCCAGAACTAAAGAGGAAGTACTCTGAACAAATGGAAGCACTAGTATCAAAGGGATACGCCGAACCAGCTCCAACGACCACTTTGAAACACAGAACCTGGTACTTACCTCACTTCGCAGTTTACAACCCGATGAAACCGGACAAATTGAGGATTGTCTGTGACGCTGCAGCCAAGACCCGAGGGGTCTCTCTAAATGATCAAATACTCACTGGTCCAGACCTTCTACAATCATTACCAGGAGTGATCATGCGCTTCCGGCAACATTCAATCGCCGTGACCGCCGACATCACTGAAATGTTCTTACAAATAGAACTTCGACCCGAAGATCGGGACACTCTCCGTTACTTATGGCGAGGAGACCAAAGAGACAACCAGCCGCCTGAACAATACCGCATGAAGTCTCTAATCTTCGGAGCTTCCTGCTCACCAGCCATAGCCATATATGTGAAGAACACGAACGCCGAAAGATTTCAACATGAATATCCAGAGGCAGTCGAAGCTATCAAAAGAAAGCATTACATGGATGACTATTTGAACAGCTTCGACACATTAGAAGAAGCAGTAAGAGTCTCACAAGCAGTGCGTAACATTCACAGAGAAGCGCACTTCGAACTCAAGAAATGGTCATCGAACTCTATTCACCTTCTTGAAGCATTAGGGGAAGTAACCAAGACCGAAGACAGAATCAATCTGGAAGACAACATCCAGACAGAGCGAGTCCTCGGTCTGATATGGAGGCCAACAGAAGACTCGCTTACCTTCAACCTGAATCTGATACGCATACCTCAGAACATCCTACAGAACGACACGCCTACGAAAAGAGAAGCTCTTCGGATAGTTATGTCCCTATTTGACCCATTGGGACTTGTATCGCCGGTGACCATCAGAGCCAAGCAGATACTACAGGAAGTTTGGCGTCGTGGAACAGCATGGGACGAAGCCCTAGATAGTGACCTAGCTGCAAGCTGGAGGAAATGGCTGACTCATCTCAGAGCACTAGAACATATCTCCATTCCACGAACCTATCCAGGCTTCAGCGCTACGGAATCACTACAGATACATATATTCACCGACGCAAGCGAATCTGCATACGCAACAACATTATACTGGCGAACAGTCACCAGGGACGGAAGAGTCTACGTCTGCTTGATCACAGCCAAAGCCAAGGTGACACCATTGAAACTAACGTCAATCCCACGATTAGAGCTGCAAGCAGCAGTACTTGGCGCACGCATGGCGACAGCGGTTAAGGAAGAACATGAACGAACACCAGAGTCGACCACGTTCTGGACCGACAGCAGAACTACGCTGTCATGGATCAGAACGGGGTCCAGATCATATAAACCATACGTCGCCCACCGCATTGCAGCAATTGAAGAACACAGCTCCACCAATGAATGGCGCTGGGTCCCGACCAAATTGAACCCAGCAGACGACGCTACAAGAGACGTGCCAGAACACTATGATCAAAATCATCGCTGGTTCAACGGCCCAGAATTCCTACGTGGACCTCCAGAAACATGGCCAGCTGATGAGAAGAACCCTCTCATAATCACGGGGGAAGAAAGAACCTGTAGCATCAGAGACAAGAGCGTACAGATCAGCGAAGCTATACCAAACGCCAACAGATTCTCACGTTGGGAGAGATACCTACGAGCCACAGCACGAGTTCTACAGTTCCTGCATCTCTGTCGCCAATCAGGGCAGAATATTAACTACAAAAGAACTAAGAAGAACAGCAGCAACGACCCTGATTGGAGAAAAAGTAAGCAGACGGTGTCAGTCAAACCAAGAGAGAAGCGAGAGGTCACGAACAATCACCTGCCTCTCACCGGTGAGCACCTACGCCACGCCGAAAGTCTGATCCTGCGAGCTTCACAAGAACAATCCTTCCAGGAAGAGATAGAAGCTCTGACCAACAAGAAGCCCATATCACGAAACAGTCGTCTGCACGCACTGTGCATAGAATTCACAGAGGGAGAGATTCGCCTGAAGAGCAGAATAACCATTATGACAGACATCACCGAACGACTGAAGAAACCGATGATACTAGATGGAGATCATATTGCGACACGATTGTGGATCGAACACGTCCACCGCAAATTACATCACGCGGGCACCGAGACCATAGTCAACGAGTGTCGCCAGCAACATTGGGTCCTCCGTCTACGACCAACAGTCAAGAACATCATAAGCAAATGCCTGCGATGTCGTATAAAGGCAGCCTCTCCACCTCAGCCGATGACGGGGAATCTCCCTTCCTGTCGCCTAGCACACCACCAGAGACCATTTACCTACACCGGGTTGGACTACTTCGGACCCCTGACCATTACAGTGGGACGTAGTCATCAGAAGAGGTACGTCGCTTTATTCACGTGCCTGACGACGCGAGCCATCCACCTTGAACTTGTGGCATCGCTCAACACAGATTCGGCAATCATGGCACTACGACGCATGATAGCACGCCGAGGATGTCCAACACAGCTATGGTCTGATAACGGAACGAACTTTCACGGTGCTGAAAAGGAGCTACGCACAGCCATCTTCGCGGCTACGGCCGAAGAAGCTTCGAAGAAGATGATCGACTGGCGTTTCATCCCACCCGGAGCACCATTCATGGGAGGTGCCTGGGAGCGCATGGTGAGGTCTGTGAAGACAGCGCTAGCTGCCACGTTGAACGAGCGATTCCCGAGCGAAGAAGTGCTTAACACACTACTCATCGAGGCCGAACACACTGTCAACAGCCGGCCACTGACGCACGTGTCCGTGAACCACGAGGATCCTGAAGCATTGACACCCAATCATTTCATTTTGGGCGGTCCAGGTCGCATCGCGGCACCAGGAGAATTCGACGACAGCGACTTACGTCTACGAGCCAGTTGGCGTGCAGCCCAGAGGCTTGCCGATATATTCTGGGCCCGATGGCTGAAAGAATATCTCCCAGAACTACGGAACCGTAGAGAACCACACACTAAAGGCGTGATCCCCAATATAGGCGATCTAGTGTTCATCGTAGATGGTAACCTCCCAAGAAACATGTGGGTCAGAGGACGCATCAGCGCTACATTCCCTGGCCCAGATGGAGTAGTCCGCACAGTGGACGTGATCACGAAAGGAGGTATCCTGAGACGTCCAGTGAAAAAGATAGTGGTACTATCAATCGACCACGGCGAACCTGCACCGGCTTCTACAACTGCGACGTCAGCAGCGGACGACGCACGGCGGGAGGAATGTGCAGGACGCCTAGTAATAACATAGTAGATAAGACCAATGTAATCGAAATCAATCAAGAACAATGTTATAAACATAATTATTTAGTTATAAGAACTCCGTCATGATCGTACGTGATTCTAGGTCAAATCGAGAGCGAGTTTGAGCCTGACCGAGCTTGTCGGAGCCTGTCCGAACTTGTAGGAACTTGAACGAACCTGTACGGACTTGTCCGACATTGACACGCCACTGCCTCGCTCTGATTGGTGGACCTAGGATTGCGTACGATCACCAGTTTATTTCTAATTTTTTCATTGGTTGATTTATTTTAAGTATTAATCACTGCCGCCGCTACTTGCGCCTATGTAGATTACTATAAGCATAGGCGCTTGTATTAGTTTAAAATGTTATTCCAGTATTCCAATTCAGTTTGTTAGTTAGTTATCATTCAGTTTGTATCGAGACCTCGTAAGGAACAGTAAATAATATTCGACAAGTGAACCGAGAGTTTTTATTCAGCGAACCTAGTAATAGTGCCCTCCAATCCAGTGCATAAATAGTGTGAGAATCCGAACCTGAACTAGAACCCTCACAATTGTCATAGTTGTATTTTTTCACCGGTCTTCTATCCTCTAAAATTAAAAAAATAAAATAAACAAAAATTAAACCGACTTCGAAAGAAATTAACTCAAAATTATGAAATAATATTTTTATATATACACGAAATTAACCAACAAAAATGAAATCAAAAGTAGGTACAAAACAAATTAGGGGCCTACATTTTTTTTTGAGGTCGGTGCCAGCTCTTAAGAAAAGCACCTATTTATATAAACAAGGAGAAAGTGACTGACTCATACATATTGACGCAAGGCGAACTACCGGGACTAGGACCGTGAACGTGGGTGAAAACTCTTGATGGCCTTGCTCTATATGAGTTAGATCACAACAAACTATTGAAGCAACCAAATTTTTTTGCGATTACAAACTTACATTTGCAGTTGAAGAATTGACCGTGACGTATATGTATGGGAGAACAAGTTAAGTTTGTTGTTGGGATAAATTTATCCCAACTACAGAACCCTTCACTGTGCATGGTCCGATTCGCACTTGGCCGGTTTTTTTTTCTAACGTGCACTAGAATTTGACTAAGGTTTTGAGAAGTTTCCTATGACACCACACCCGGGTAGCTCGTATCAATTTATTAAGTATCCGGTATGGAGGAGCGGAGTCTCCCAATACAGGCATTACTTGCTTAAAGGGAGGCTCCAATCACTAAGTTGTTTAAACTACTTTATGGTGGAGAAATAAATATTTTTTGAATTTTGTTTTTTTTTTTAATAAGCCAGGCCGTCTCACTTACAGGTATTAGTCCATATCTTGAAAACTACTAAACCGATTTTGATGAAACTTGCATTGTATCCTAAGTTGAAGTAAATGTAAGACAATTATTTTTTAAATCACAATCCTATTAATAGTTTCTGAGATTATGCGTGGACAAACATACATACACCTATAAAAAATTGTATATTTGTTTGGAAGCCCTAACAGATTATCATATGTGAATATGTTGCAGTTCTAACATACATGTCGAATTGATAACCTCCTTTCTTTTTATAAAGCCGGTAAAAACGACTCACAATATGAACACCGTACATAATTAAACTGAGCATATCTTCGCTGAACAAAAGCTTGGCCCAGATCGAGGCTATAAATAAATAAATTAGTTGGACCATTTGCGGACCACGCTTGGCCGGCCACAAAGTTACACTTAGAGCACGCTCGGGGTGAATATAGGAAAGTTAAGGGTCACAATATTGTATAATAGCAACTATACTATGAATATACGAAGGAATTTCTTCGTTTGCTGGCGGATAGAACAATTAATTGTTAATTGATATTTTTTGTGACCTTAGTTTGCCAGAAGGTAAAAAAAATATACGATACTTGCGATAAAGTTGTAAAGATAATTCAGTACCGTAAAATAATTTAAATAAATAACTAAAAATAAAAACACAATAGTCCACGTCTTTATTTTGAAGGATTCAAGGTTATAAAATATGAATGAATATTTCTGGAACTTTTGACAATAACGACAGCCAAAACTTAAAAGAATTTGACGGTACCTCGTGAATTTTAAGCGAACAACCGGACGTGAACAAATAACAACGCTTATTAAAAGAGCAATTAAGATAAAGCAAACATAGAACACCTACATTAATTTATGCATGAACAAACTTTTTGTAATTTAAATACATACAACAATATCGTTTACTTCGTTATTGATGTACGACTAACAATGACTATAATGCGAAGTACCACAACTGTTTAAACATTATATTTTCAGTTAAACATTTATATTTAAATCAATAAAATTAGCATACTTCATTTTAATTGAACACCTGTATAAGTATTTGTTTAGACATCTCTTCCAATTATTTTGGTATAAATACTGAGCCAGATTATTATCAAGCGACACCTTCATTTCTGGTCTTCAGAAGTGAGCAGATACATCAAGTAAGTACCTTACTGATCTTTTTATTTCAAGAATTTTCTAACCTCACTTATTTTCAATTACTTGTCTTATTACTTTTTTGTTTTTTTTGTGTTTAACCCAGAAATGATCACCGTCTGATCTAAACAATCCATGGGCTATGCTAACATTCGAAGACAGATTAGATGTCAACCTAAAAAGTTAAATTCTGAATACTAGTCTCATCTTAAAAAACTCCTTAGAACACCATTATGCAGCCGTTGGGTCGTGAGATACTCAGGTCTCTGCGAAACGAAACCCTATTACTAAGCCTCCGCTGTCCGTCCGTCTGTCTGTCAGCGGGCTGTAGGTATCTTATGAATCGTAATAGGTAGACAGTTTTTTTTTTTTTTTTTTTGAGTATAAAAAAAGTTAAAAATTAAAGGTTCCCCATACAAGAAACGTATTCTATCTGATTTTTTGCTGTTAAAAAATATGTAGTGTTAAATATCGTATAAAACATAGTTGAGGCATTTGGCAGGTTTTTTTTTATTTATTATGATTTTATCATATAATTTTGGTTCAAGTAATACAAATTCAATCAGTTTTTCTGTTAGTGAACAACTTGATTCTAGTGTTAGTAAAAACAAAGATGTTGCTGGCATAAATAATTTATTTCTAAATTATCTATCAACTGTATGATACATTGATACATACGCATACACATACATATAACATGATGCCTGTATTTCGCGAAGGGCTAGGCAGAGCTGTTTTTATTTTATGAGTTGTATGCCACTTTATGGTACCTAATGTAAATTATTTTTGCACAAGTACTATTAAATAGAATCAAGTTTTTCCAACTGAACAGACAGCTGTGGTGCTGGGGAGTTTGTTGCGACACTTCTTCTTCCCAACTTAAGCACCAGAAAGTGTTAAAGGGTGGGCGTCTTCGGGGGACTGTCTTATGTAATTTTGACGTTCGAAAAGTGCTGATTCTCAGCCTAGTTTCAAACTCAAACTCAAACTCAAAGCATTTATTTCAATTAAACCATCTACAGGCACTTTTAAATTGTCAAATAGTCGGTCAGTTAGTCAGAAAGTTGAAGCGAATTGCCCATTCCAAAACGTAGATCTTTATAGAGAAGAACGGGCAAGAAACTCCAAGGACACTCTTTTAAATAAAGAAAATTACAAAATCCTGGTTACATTATTCTTGTTGTTTCTATATGTGAGAACAATGTACAAATAATAATCAAAACAATTCAAAATATAAGATTAAAAATAAGCCCTGGCAGATAAGAGATGACCAGTCACAACGGCGCCCGTTCACGAACATGACGCGTGGATCAGCACCATCCAGCTCAACCATTTTGTAGGGAACCGAATGATCCAACACACTCGCCACCATCAGCGAGACATTTAAGTGAGCATGACATACTCTCAACTGCCGTGCTCTTTCAAGTCAACATACATCTTATTGACATAAAATACGGCGCCATGGTACTCACATTTACAAAAATTTAAATTGAAAATTGAATTGATTGATTTATTATAATATGCTTGTCTACATAGTGTGCGTTTAATGCATGTTTTAAATTTCTTCTCATTCAATTGAAGAATATCGAGTGGTATTTTATTATAACATTTTACACAGTATCCCATAAAAGAAGTGTGCACTTTATACAATCTGAAACGTGGTTGATCTAATTTGTTCCTATTTCTAGTGTTAAAATTATGCCTGTCACTTATCTTACTGAAAAGATGTAGATTTTTTCGAACATACATAATGTTTTCATATATGTACTGACAAGGTACTGTCATGATGTTAATTTTCTTAAACAGTTCCCTTAGAGATTCGCGTCTGCGGAGGTTATATATGTATGGCTCTGACAACCCTCTTTTGCAGAATAAAGATAGAATTAATATTTACAGCCCGTCCCCATAGCAAAATACCGTAAGACATGATGCTATGAAAGTAACTAAAATAGACCAGTCTCGCGGTATCCACGTCTAATACGAGAAGTTGGCGGATTTTCCAAACAGCGTAAGCGGCTGAACTTAGTCGCCCTGCAAGGGTTGTGAAGTGAGGACCCCACTGTAGTTTTGAGTCAAGCGTGATTCCCAGGAAAACCGTTTTTTTCGACGAATTTTAGTGTTTTTCCATTCAGTACAACATGACATTCACTACTTCTAGCATTTGGTAACGCCAATCTTACCTAATTATTTACAGCAAAACAAATAATATATATATTTAATAATATGTATATAATTATAGCGTTATTTACTTCGTCAAGCTCCTGTGCATGTCTGTTTACCTTAAAAATGAATGTTTGAATAAATTGCTTTTAAATTTTGTTTTTGTTTGAATAAGTTGCAGACTGTTTGTCTGTTCGATTCTGAAGAAGTTTTCTTTCTCAGGCAGGCTTAGTACCATGCTCAAGGTAAAGGGGCCTAGAGCATTAAACTCTGGGTGCATTCATAACTACTATAATTTGGAACTATGGGACTTATCACTGCGTTTCTTTTGTTTCAGTCATGACGAACGCTACGGCTGAAACTTTAGCTGCCATAGACACAGTGCACTCCGCATTGGTTGTTTTATCTACACTGGCGCTTACATCTTATCGTTACCCGCCTAATTGTACCCTTACAAGTAAGTTCTTAACAACCCAAAAACCTTTCCGAATAGTAATAAGATCGGCCGTGTCATTCTTAATGGATGTAGAGATTGAACGCCTACCTATAAAACGCATTTTAAGTCGGGGAGTGGGGGTCGCTACGTCACAAGTAAGTATAAAATCTACATACTCGTGACGTCATGGCACATTTTAACTCAATGTATCGCCGTAATCTTTAGATTACGTAAAAAAAAAAATACGTGTCCAATATTTTTTAATAATCTCAATGACGGACTAAAAAAAATTTTAGTCATCATCCCTATTGAAGTATACTGATATCTTGCCGCTCAAATGTCGAAAGGTCAGGGATTAGTTAAGGCCTTCTCAACACAATTATTCTTAGGTTACATCGTCTCGAAGATCCTTGTCAATTTTCCTCATAGCACCAATATCGATTCAAGAAAAATAAACGATCGTCTCCAATATAGTACTTCTTACTAGCTGCACCCCGCGGTTTCACCCACATAAGTCTTGATCCCGTAAGAATATGGGGATAAAAAGTATTCTATGTCCTAATCCATGTCATGGTCTACCCAAGTGCCAAATTTCATCCAAATCCGTTCAGCCTTTTTAACGTGAAAGCGTAACAAACAAAGTCATTTTCGCATTTATAATATTAATTTTTATTACTATTCTTTTATTCATTTTATAATATTGATTTGTCTAATCAGTTTATTTATTAATTTCATATATCGGTATATACATAAAATCACGCCTTCTTCCCTTACAGATATGATATTCCTTTTGTTTCATGTAAGCAATAAATCAATCCGCTGACGAAATCTAATTATTCTATTTCTAATTTACAGATGGTTCTACATATGACTACGTTATCGTGGGTGGTGGCACTGCAGGGTGTGTTCTTGCGTACAGACTTTCAACCAACAGCAGCAACAAAGTTCTGTTAATCGAAGCCGGGGGCTACCCAACCTTAGAGTCCGAGGTACCTTTTTCATTAGATACATTCATACATAAAGTTTGGCTTGTAGAGGATTCGCTACGTTTAAGCTCTTCTATATATTATACTTCGTCTTTAAACTAATTTAAAATCTATTGTTCTCAATGCAGAACGCTGTACACAACTACCTAAAACGCCTCTTCAATTCAAATTAACTCTCTAACTATACAGGTTTTAATGCAAGTCTATAGCGTTCAATAAAATAAAAACATCTTCATTGTCATTTTTCTTCACAGTTTGCTGGATTGTTTACGCCAATGCCGTTGATGTTTTATGACTACGACATATCGTCTGTCAACGACTTATATACAGCACAGAACCTGCAGGGCAACAAAGTCAGTCTAACGCAAGGAAAAATGCTTGGTGGTAGCAGCAATATCAATCATATGATATATGTACGAGGAGATCCGCATGACTTTGATAATTGGGCGTCAATTTTGGATGATGATAGTTGGTCAAACGAAAACCTTCTACCGTACTTCAAAAAAATGGAAAATTTGACTGACTTAGATTTGCTTGCAAACTCCTACTACGCCGACCTCCATGGTACTGATGGCATGCTTAAGATAAAGCGACAGATATCAAATGAGAACCAAGCGATCTTAGACGCGTTAGCGGAGGCCGGACACCCTACTGTAAATGATACAACGTCACTTACTTCATCCCTCGGTGCAACCAACCCTTTGTTCTTTATAGACGATAAAGAGCGTCAGAGTAGCTCGATTGGCTACCTGTCTCGGGCTAGGAACCGCTCAAACTTGTGCGTAGCGCTGTCTACCACAGCCACTAAGATTTTGATTGAGAATAGCACAGCCGTTGGTGTGCAAGTGACCACATCTAGCGGTACGACTTTGGAGGTGTACGCGAACAAGGAAGTGATTGTTTCTGCCGGTGCGATAAACAGCCCCCATCTGTTAATGTTGTCTGGCATTGGACCTAGAGAACACCTCGAGACTCTTGGAATTTCAGTGGTCGCCGACTTGCCTGTTGGCCAAAACCTCATGGACCACTCCTCCAACGTAGTTGTAATTAAAATGGGCTCGGATACATCTGTCACTACGTCTGACCCGCATGAATTCCCTGTACCAACAACTACTCTATATGCTGCGCTTAATTCATCACAGTTATATCCAGACTACCAGTCCATTAACCTCCTTTTCCCTCACGATTCGTCCGGACTGGTGCAGCTTTGCGCCAATTGCTTCAAGTATTCTGCTGAAATTTGCAACAAATTCGCCGCAGCTAACGTTGGGGCGAAAGTGCTACTTGCGGTGGTCAATTTGATGATGCCAAAATCTTGCGGTAATGTAACGCTAGCTAGTACTGATCCCACCGTGGCACCGCTCGTGTACACTAATACATACTCAAATGGCGATGACTTGTCTTTGATGACTGATTCCTTGCTGAACTTTTCCAAGATACTGAACACAACGTATTTTATAGAAAACAATGCAACGCTGGTCGATACCGGACTATGCCCGGGTCTAAATGGCACTGAATTTTGGAACTGTTATGCGTTGGAAATGTCTGCCACTATGTGGCATTATTCGGGTACGTGTGCGATGGGCTCAGTCACAGATAACGAAATGTTAGTGAAAGGCGTGGGTAATCTACGCGTAGCTGATGCGAGCTCGTTTCCTACTTTAGTAAGTGGCAACATCAATGCCGCCGTCACAATGATAGGCGAGCGCGCTGCGGCATTGATACTTGGAGAATAGATCACGATAATGTTACCATCAACAATTAAAAAAAAACATTTGCAGTTCTTCTTACAGTATTATTAGATATCATTTTGTTTTATTTGAACTACCAATTTTTTTTTTACTGTTCATTATTTTGTACTCTTTAGTATTAATAATTTTTGAAAATAATAAACTTTCATCTTGCGTAAAATTGTTTTTTTTATTGTTGGCTTCTTCTTAAGATTCACATAAAAGAGTTTACTCCTGTATATGCTACACTGTCGTAGACTGAGTTTATTGATTATTAAGTAATTAAAAAAATGGAGGTGAATGCATTATTTATAACATTGACTGATAAGAGAGGGTAGATGAAAGACTGACTTAACTACTTATCTGATGGAGCCAGATACTAATCAATTATAAAACAATTTTATTTCGTCGTAAATGTTTATCTTTGTTGGGGTGTGGCTTATTGTTTTATTTGATATTTTATCTAATATCAGATATAATATCTTTATAAAGATACTTTATTATCTAGGAGTAATCTAATACAAAACCTTACCGTACCTTCAAAATTATTATATAAATAGTTGTGATTCTGTGGTAATGTAATGTTATCTAGATGTCAGACAAAAAACAAGCAGTAAGTTTTATTTTATTTGTTTTGCAAATAAGTACATTACTGTCACAGCCTGCAATAAGGGCATTGATGGACGATCGCGAAAATGTGGGCCGAGGCGAAGCTAAGGCACACATAGCTGAGTCCATCAATGCCGTGTCTCAGCCAAGGCTTGAAAAGTACTTTTCTAAAAAAATGCGCGAAATTTCAAACTAAGTAAATAAATAATAAATTCCAGAATCAATTTCATTTTCATTTCATTTATTTATTCATTAACAAATGACATTGTGTTGAACAATACCTACATATTAAATAAAATTATCACATGCAGAAACAATACGTTTTTAAAAGCCCAATTAGTCCATTACCCAGAAGAATATGCCCTTCGATAATTCTAAAGTTTTTTATTTTCGCTGAGTGGATAGCTTTACTGAATTCATCTATAAAGCTATAAAGTAGGTATTTCCTAATATTTAGATAGGTAATGTGGAACAATGGAAAACTGAAAATGTCCCGTAACTCCTCCAATAAACAAATGAAGCTTTTCAAATAATTTCCTATATCCCTATAGGGCTTAGTTATACCTTACAACAAAAGTTCTAACAACTAAGTAATATGCTGCACGAGTAATTATGTTTTTTTTACTTTGCCATATGCGAAATATTGAATTTAAGTTTATAATTTTGCGCCTACATATTCGTAATAATATACTTACTCTGCTACCATACAAAAGTTTAAACATATACGTGCTATGCCTTTTCTTTGATAAATGAAATACAATTTGGGTATTGCGGGGCCCGGATTCATGCGGCGAGGTGGCATTCCGCTCCGAACGTATTGAATGAGGTGCAAAATCATTTCTTAATGACAGAACAATATTTTTTCAATCAGTTTCATCCATAAAAGATAAAAGATCGTTTATTTGTCCAAAACACGAGTATACACACACATGGCATGCAAGATGTTACAATTAAATTATGTTACAGTCATGTTTTGCCTTAACGGCGTACAAATAGGTAGGTTATTAAATTGAATCAAATAATTATAAATTTATCCATTATTCAAATAATTAACAATTGCAAATTAGAATTTATAAATTAAAATGTACTACAGAATAGTCAATAGTCAACAACTCATCATATAAAAATAAAAATTTGTCAATATTGAATGTAAGAGTAAAAAAAAGTAATTAGGAATATACAATTACAAGAATTAGATTAATTTATCCTTCAGAAATTCGTCAGTGCTGTAGTATGCTTCCTTTAAAAGAAGGTTTTTTAATCTACTTCTTAATTTTTCCATTGTGTATTCCCTCCAATATTTTGGCAACGTATTATACAGAATTGGCGCCATACAGAATATACTTTTTCGCAGTAGAGCTGTCCTGGATCTAGGAATGCAGAGTTTACTACTGTCGCGTCTATTTCGAATAACTTTATCTGATAATAGGGGGAATAGATTTGGGTTTGATTTGACAAACATTATGGTCTCTAAAATGTACATGGATGGAAGGGTTAAAATTTTATATCTTTTGAAAAATGGTTTGCAGCTCTCAGTAACATGAAGTCCAAACATAGTTCTAATGCACCTCTTTTGGGTTTTAAATATATTACTACATTCAATCTCTAGCGAACTGTCTCCGCTACGATCATATCGTATCTTTGTTGGTTTGTAACTTTAAACCTATTGATACGAGTACGTGTACCTACGAGTATTCCACTTTTGTTTTGGTAAATAGTCCGATGGGACGTCAATCCGAGATGACATTCCAACGTTTAAAAAATATACTAAATTAATTTGATGTCCTAAAACAATAGATTCGAAAAAATAAAGCTGTAGCAGGTACGTAACTTGCTAATAAGGTATGGCAATTGTTCCTTCATATGTTGCTGTCAATATAATGGATCTTCATGATCGGTGGCAAACATCAAAAACAAAAGAATATGGTTCTAGTATAAGCAAAATAGTAAAACCATTTTTAACCCTTTCTACATAATAAAAATCTTAAATTTAGGATTTTTGAACATTTTGCCACTAAAGGGGTTCAAATAGGGGATGAAATTTTGTATGGAAATTCGCAATTTTGGTCGATGACTGACTAGTGATGCAACGAATACTACTTTTACGAATACGAATACCGATTGTACTATTCTCCGAATAAGAATAACGGATTCTACTATAGCGGCACGCAATTATTAGTCAAAGAACGTAAAAGGAAACTAAACACGCTAAGTGATATAAATATTTACATGGCATTGTATAATTAAAATTAACTATAGGCTTTTTTTTCAAACGATTCCTTTTTCTGTCTGTACAGTTCCTGTTGTTGAAAATAATATAAAGGTTTTATCGAGAAATAATTTACCACGAATATTCGTATTCGTATTCGTTGCGTCCCAAGGAAATACCATCGGGCAGACCGGCACATGGCTTGTCTACTGGATAAAATTAAAATTATTTTTGTTTCTTTCACCAATAAAATTACTTGATTTTTACAACACAACACATTCGCCGATAACGACATCCACCGACCCGACATCGAGACGATATCGGCAGTCAGATAATCTCATACGTTTAGCACATACTAAATGCTTTTAGATTAATATGTTTTTATTGTCACCTATACCGTCGCAGAGGGCGACCAACACCGATATCGGCACGATATCTACCGGCAAAGTCACAGTACGGGGTGAGAGTAGGGGGCATTCTCGTACTTGAACAGACTTTTTCGCAGTGCCGACTTCGAGACGTCGATACTTAGTACGGTTGTTTGATGCATCGCGATGGTCATCGATATTCACCAATATCATAGGTCCGCTAATAATTTATACCGGTATCGAATCGATGTCGGTGTAGTTGCCGACATATCGGTATCGGGAAGGTGTCGTTATCTGATAATGTGAAAACGCTTTTTAGGTACACAGGACATTTTTAGTAATAATCTTAGCTCATTACACCGTAGGTACCATAAAATGTAAACCTTAGGAAAAAAAATCAAAAATGTAAGAAAAATAATTCAGTTGATCAACTACAAATATTTTATACAGTGGCATGGATTTTCCACGAAATGATCAGATAGTCACGAATTATGGTAACTTCACCGCGCCCCGCAATACCCAAATTGTATTTATTTATTAAAGGAAAGGCATAGCACGTATCATAATCATCATCATTTCAGCCGAAAGACGTCCACAGCTGGACATAGGCCTCCCCTAAATGGGGTTTGCCATAATCACCACGCTTGGCAGGCGGGTTAGCGATCGCAGTATGGTGTTAAAACGCATAGACTACGCTGCTGCCCATTCACGAGTAAGTCCCTTAGTCGCCTTTTACGACACCCACGGGAAGAAATAGGTTGGTACTACTCTTTACGTCCGGCACCACACGCGAATATAGCACGTATATGTGCTCAGTAGCATAGCACGTATAATTATGTAGGTGTTTTACAAATATGTAGGCGCAAAACTATAAACTAAAATGAAATATTTCGCATAAAGCAAAATCAGTCTGCCTTGCCTTTTCCCAACTATGTTGGGGTCGCCTTTCAGTCTAATCGGATGCAGCTGAATACCAGTATTTTACATGGAGCGACTGCCTGTCTGGCCTCTACAACCCAGTAACTAGCTAATACGATATCCCTTGGTAAGACTGGTTGCCAGACTTTCGGACTTCTGACGACCCGTAACGACTGTCAAAGATCCACGGATGACAACCGGGACCAACGGCTTAACGTGCTTTCCGAGGCACGGAGGAGTCTCGGTATGTAGAGATGGTCACCCATCCACAGACCAACCCCGACAAGCGTTGCTTAACCTGATGGGTGGACCCGTTCGGCTGTTATTACTTAGCCACGAGCTCCTAAACGACACACTTAAACACTGTTATAAATGACATAATTAATAAATTCAATGACAAAATGAAAGTGGCAGGGCTATTGATCGACCTTAGCTCCGCTTTTGATACGATTGACTATGAATGACTAACTGAACTTAAACAATTATGGTTTCAGAGGCAAGTCCTTAAAACCTTACTTTTAATTTTTTTTTTACATTCGTCTATTTAGACGAGTGTTTGTAGAAATAAAAAGCATCGACGAAAGTAATCATAAAGTCATATACACCCTAAAATTACAAATATAAAACGTGGTGTGCCCCAAAGCTCAATTTTAGGATCCGAAAGTCTGACAACCGGGCATACCAAGGGGTATCATATTACCCAGTTACTGAGTTGTGGAGGTCAGATAGGCAGTCGCTCCATGTAAAATACTGGTATTCAGCTGCATCCGGTTAGACTGGAAGCCGACCCAAATATATTTGGGAAAAGGCTAGGCAGATTGATAAGAGTGTTTATTGCATCTGGGCAAGCGATGCCTTTCTGATACCCAAATTGTCTTAAATTAATTATGTTATTTACATTTAAATGTAACGTCAGCCCAGTTTTATATGATGATTTTTGACAAAAATACAGTTAAAAAGACTTACAAAATGTCGTTGAATATCGGGCTAGTTGCATTTGTTTAATATGGAACCACCTCAAGATACAAAGTTGTGAAAAGGCATATGATGCTGCTTCTACACATTTACCTAATACTAAGGCATTATGACACCTGTGGGACCAAAGAAGGTTTATTCATAGCCGTAAACGTGGCTGTTGAACTCCCCAGTTACAAGTTATAAAGACTTTAAAATTACAATTTTATGTACACTAAAGTTTTCAATTTTATTATACCGTTGAGTGAAATTTGGTGTAACAATGAAGGTAGTTTTCCTAAGCTAGAGTTATATTTTAATATGTAGCTTATGTAATTGCGATATAAAACGGGTTTATAGTTATGTTTGCATACTTTAGTTACGAAGTTTGTTTGACTTTTGACAATGTCAACTAAAACTTACTACATATAATTTAAAGAAAAATGAAAGAATTATAAGTAGAATTATTAGCCTTAATTTTGGCGAGGCTGGTGACCAAGATGACACTATTTCAAAATGAAATCAACTAGATATACTAGACTATACATTCTAACTTTAATATTATAAATGCTAAAGTGATTTGTTTGTTTGTTACACTTTCACGCTAAAACGGCTGAACAGATTTGGATGAAATTTGGCACATGGGTAGATCATGATCTCTATTAGAACATAGAATACTTTTTGTCCCAATATTCTCACGGGATCGAAACTCCTGCGGGTGAAACCGCCAATAATTAACAGTGTGCCAGAGGTCATCTTAATTAGTAGATCCGTCGCATGTGCTATATATACACAAAATCTAAATGTATGATCAAATTTTAAACACTAGCAAGTAAAGACAAAAACAGATTGTTATTATTGATTCAACCGTGAAATCCGTCAAGCAGGAAATACCGTCATTATCTGGCAACGGAGACAGTTATAAGTCCGCCCCGTTCGAGTTAAAGAACAGTCGCAGGATTTACGTATTTCCGGTTGACCGTTTCGAGGAGATTATATCTCAATTCTTTAGGGGTGAAACATAAGGGTGGGTAGAATGAAGAATAAAGTACCTAGCATTAGCATACAGAACATAATCAGCCTATAATGTTCTCCCTGGTGGGATACAGCCTAGGCCTCCTCTCGTTGAGACGAAGTGGGCTGTAATCCACAACGCAGGCCCAGTAAGGTCGGTGGATGTCATATAATATCTTCGAATTTTCGGTTCTAGGCTATGCCGGTTTCCGCACGCTGTTTCCCTTCATCGTTTTGAGACTAGTGAGGATGAAATAATTTACACAAAGGTGCCTGTCAGGGTTTGAACCTACGACCTACTCGTTAGCCGCGGCTGTTACCATTGGGCCACCACCTCTCCAGAATAAAGTATGTTCTATTAACTTATTCCTACCAGAACACAGATTCACGTAAGGAAGCCGTGAGCACAGCTGATGAAGAATAACGTTCGAAATAATTTTGAGTATTATTAAGCCTAGTTTTTGAATGCCCAGTCAAAATGTAAAAGTTGGAATGCATTTCAGATTATTGCATTAATATTTAAAAGCTCAAGGCCTTTGATTACTGAGAAACACATACTTTTATGCTACGCTTGTATTATTTGAGTCAATTTAAATCATGACACTCATCAAAAAAATATTAAATTTTTAAAGTATTAAGAGGCTTACGAAACGAAAGAGAAGCGCGATGACAAAACGTCGGTTATTTATTGCAAACTATGAAGTTATTATCTATTTATTAATAAATAATCTATTGATTGAACAAAAAAATTAAAACACTATTACGGTAATATGTTGATTGTAGAATAATCTGACACAAAATCAGAATGATTGCATGTATATTAATAATGATTTTTAAGACATTTAATGAGGTATTTTCGATTTTTTTTTCGATCGTATCAAATATAGTTCTATTATGTTTTCAGCACACTATCATACTAGCATATATACCTATATCCTGAAGAATATCATATATTTTGTCTGATTTTGTTTACTGCAGTGGATCATAATATACTTTTAGGGTTTATAAAACTTGCGTTTAGGCACGTTTAGGTCCTTTAGTCCCCTTAAAGGGAGAAATACAACATCTGTTTTATACGTTTGGCTCGAAAAAATTGCTCGAAAGCAAAATGGTTCGTCGCATTACGTAACCGTGTGAAGCAAGTCAGTTGTACAGACGTTTTTTTTTATTATCCCCTTGCAACCGGGATCTGTGGGTTCTTCCTTACTGTTATACCCAGATTTTAAAAACGTCGCTATTAATCACCAGTAGGTATTATCATTAAAATTATAATGCCTTATTATTATTTTTTTACAAACTGTTGTCTGGACGAAAGAAATTTATGGTAGTAAGATTATTTCTTGTTTTTAACCGACTTCTTCGTTATCAATTCGAATGTTTAAATATATTTTTAATTTTTATTTATGTATGTTCGGGCATAACTCCGTCATATATGAACAAATTTTCAAAATTCTTTTTTTGTTTGAAAGGGTATACTTTCGAGGTTATCCCATTGTCATCAATTCAGGATCTGATGATGGGATCCTGGAGAAACCGAGAGATCCCTTCAAATATTTTAGGCATACTATCTAAGCAGTTTGAAAACAAAATCCCGTGAACACGATGACCACATCTGTTACCGCCCCGGTTCTATAGCGGCCGAGCGCTGCAAGCAGAATTAGTCCTTACGGTGTATAGATATGAAGTTCTTCGATGGTACATAAACTCACTCTTTTTTCACATGGTAGGTAGAAACTATGGAACGACACATGCTCCGATCCTTACATACTCCTATTGCTTCGTCAACGTATTAACATAACTTTGGTAGGTTTGTGAGAACATCAATGTCTAAAAAATATTACCAACTTCAAAAATCTTTCCTTCAAGATGCTCCAACTAAAATCTGACATCACAACCAGCTCGTATTATATTCGAGCAAAACTTTTAACAATCTCGCAACGAATAACGTTCACGAAACATGTACGCAACACTTCGCAGTTTGTTCGCTGATAACCTCGTCAACGTTACAAGCTGAAACTCCGACGAAGAACTAACTATCTTGTTGAAAAGTGGGCACAAGAAAACATGGCAGTAACAGAAAACCCGTGGTCTTGGAACAACTCAATGAGTTCTTGCTAAGAGGTTTTTAGTAGTTACACAGTGATATTGTGTAAATCTACAAAAATAAAATTAATGTACTACAAAATAGCGAAAAACAAGGAACAGATTTTGTATGAAAGATTATCATGATTTGGTTGGTGGTCAGCCTGGCTAGCTACCAGCATCGTATCTAAGTAGAATGACACAGTCCACTTGAGATAAGTTTTTGTTAATTAATGACCGTAAACTACCTCTTAAAATACAGGTATACCCTAGCTTAAGAGGTAGAGTATTATTCTTGTACAGATTTTGTAACTTAATCTACCTTTAAATGCATTCATTTCTAAACCAAATATCAAACTGTTTTTCAAACTCTGTATGTTTTTTGGCTAAATAAAGTTTATTATTATTATTTTAGTCTGTCGCCATAACAACAATGTTAACAGCATTGTTGTTTTTCGGCAGTTAGAGGTATGATAGCCCGTTCTTCTGTGGTTGAGGATTCCGGGTGAAGCTCGCTCCCACCTTCGGCCTGATCATCACTTACCATCAGGTGAAATACAGACGAAGAGGTACCCAGAGGAGCATAAAAAAAACCTCGTATGTTAATCGGATATTTTCCAGAGGTTATGAAACAGGCAATAAATTACATGATTATATTTGCTTTGTTAGTGATGCTTTTTAAACCAGAACTATCTTTGTATCTATCAGAAAGCACCAGTATCTCAGTGGACAGAGTGACTTTTCTTTTCTTTATATTTGATATCGGGTCGTAGAAATCTTTCTTCAATCTGTCATTTTGTTTTTCGATTCTACTGTGGTCATTCAACGCGTGCAATGCGAGCAACGTTCATTCTTAGCCGCAAACGAAACGAAATTAGACTCGAAAATCGCTTTAATTAAATTTCAAAACCACATGAACCTAGCACTAAAAAAACAATTAAAGCCCTTTAAATAAAAGACCGGTTGTATACACGTTATATTTCCCGCTGCAAAATTCAACGTAATAGCTTTAAAAAAAATCCTACTATCCAGAAGGCTATTAACTGTTTTGAAAAAAGGAACACTAGCACCCCGCTTAGTGGCTAGTACGGGAACAAGAAAAAAAATTCGTTTACCCATCCCATAACAGACTTAATGGCTGCTCTCACCCAACGGTGTACGAGTGGTACAAGTAACAAGATATACCGAGGGTCCATTTAAATGGAGTAGGTTAACTTGTAGGTATGTGGCGGCATCTACATCGCCACATGCGAACTACGCATCAAAGACCTGACGTCACACAAAATACTTTATCGCGCAAACAGAGTTTTCCGAGCAATCAGCATATTATATTACTTCCCCGACATCAATGGTTGGGTAGTTGCCCAACAGACGAGACACCCGTCTGGTCGGAGGATCCTCTCTTTTCTATAGAGGATGAGTGAACTTTACAACCTGTTCCTCTTGCCTCTAAAGGTACTAAAGTAAACAAGGTAACCGCCATAGCCCGAAGAATTGCCAAACTCAAGTGGCAGTGGGCAAAACACATTGCTTGTAGAACAGATGGCCGATGGGACTTAAGGGTTCTGGAGTAGTGACCGCGTACTAGAAGACGTTGCGTTGGAAGCCCTTCCCCCACAAGGTGGACCGAGGACCTTGTGAAGTCTGCGGGAATCCGCTGGATGCGTGAAGCATAGACCCGGTCGAAGTGGCGGTGCTTCGGGGAGGCCTATTTCCAGCAGTGGACGTCTTTCGGCTGAAAAGATGATGATGACTAAAGTAAACACCGCTTATTTGGATATCTTCGACCAATCTCAAACATTATGTATTCTATTCTATTTTAATAAAACTTTATCATTTTCTTAAGAAATACATCGACCATGTTTTGTCAATTTGACCTTGACTATGTGAAATTATGAAAATCCTCTCTCAAAGTTTATAAGTTATTTATGCACTTGTGTACCTGTTTTATTGTTTTGTTTTTGTTACATATCTTTTTAATGTTTTTTATTATTATTATCTCCTCTCAATCAGAGCATCATCTTATCTTTTCCCCCCCTTGGTTGACCGGTAGAAAATTCATAAGGCATTGGTCCGTCTTTGTACCGTGGATGCGAGAACTTTAAATAAATAAATAAAGTTAATTTTTTTTACTTTTTTTTCCGGGTTAAAGCTTCCCTTCCTCTTATCCTTAACTATTTTGTCTTGCCATTTTTTTCTGCCATATAGGACTTGTAAGCACTTTAAGTTTAACCTGGAGGACATGATTAACTGTTGATAATGTACGCTGCACAAGCTTAAGACTACACACAGTGCCTGCGGCCCGGACCGATTTTGCCGAGCGGCACTACTTTGTTTGGCGGCTCCTTTGTGCGGCAAGCCGGGCGCAACGCGGCTTGCCCGGCGGCAAGGCCGGCCGGCAGTAGCAGCTTTATACATACAACCTTAGGTGTATTTTCAATATGTGCATTTCCTCGCGAAATTATTCTTCGCTACCTCTTACACTTTACGCCAAACTATCGTTATAACTTCCAGTTAACTTGGCTATACTACGACTGCAGCCGTCGCCCTTTGGATTTGTAATTAACACGAGAAAAGTTAATAAGCGCTGATTAAATCTTATGCGTGTTTAACCATCCAGCTAAGAACTATTAAATTAACCTCGTTTGTTAATTAAAAACTAACTTTGAGGTGCTGTTGTTCCATGAACTTTTTCTTAAGGTAAAATATTTTCTGTGCTTGCGGAATGGTTATGAGAATTTGTTGTTAGAAGCAAAACAAAAAGTTTACTCAAGTTATTTAAAAAATAACGCCTCGCATAAGTGTTTTCTCTTTTATCATGAGGTATGTTTATACTTTTAACAGCACAAATCTATATCTAAACATAATAATTATAAAAAAATAGTAACGAAGTCAAAACAGTACATTGAATATTTTTGAAACAAAAATAATGCTAGGAATGAATCTTGTGCCGAAAATATAGTTTTTAGAATTTTTATTGCTTGTCTATTTATCAGCATGTATGCTCCGGATTGACGCAAAAATGGCTGAACAGATTTGGATGAAATTTAGTACACAGATAGTTTATATCCTGAATTAACACAAAGGGTACTTTAAATCCCGGTAGTACGTTCCCGTGCGATAATTACCGTTATTCACGCGGGCGAAGCCGCGGAAAAAAGCTAGTCTCGAATAAATTAACTCCCAGACGAGTAACAATTACAAATACGAATGGGAATCGAATCCCATCACTGCAGTTACGGCAATGACCTTGGAAAATCCTGATTGTTCCCAAAGGACCGCACCTGGGAAAAATACTGATTATTCCCAAAAGCATTTTCGGGAGGGGGACGTGACGCCCTAGAAAGACATATACCGACCTTCTTGGTATTCTTCAGAAAAGATCAAGTGCGTAGGACTCGCAACCGGCGTGCGTGTATAACGTAAATTAAACAAAAGGAGTATGTAAAGATCGTAGCAGGTGGTGTTCTGTAGTTTATGTCTACTGCCATGAAAAAAACGCAACCGTTTATGTTTGTTACGTAGGAGGACTGATAGAAGAAATTGCCAATTATTTCATATCGACTCTTAAGAGTGACTTTGCGTCGGACCCATACAGTATACCTATATCATACTATAAATTTTCTGAAATAATTGTCGACAAGAATATTTTTTTGTACAACATTCGCAGGTATTGGACAAGGTACTCACTACCCATTTCCTTGTTTCTGTTTTGTTGGCACCTCTTGCACTATTGCACGTTCTTACCGCAGCTGCGTCTTCGGAACAGCTTTATATGTCGCGATTACTCGCAGCGATTTATCATAAATTTGTTATTGATTTGTTTCGGTTGAAGACGCTCGGTACTTGTGGTTTAAAATAGTCTGAATAAAAAAAACCGTTCTAAAGAAGGTACTCCACCAATTGAAGGATCAAAATATCGTAAAGCAAGGAATGAACACTCCTTTCTTCTAAACAAAACTGTAAATTATAGACCACTGGTAGCTATTATGTGTTTACATATTGGACAAACACTTTTTTATTACTCGTAGATGCCAAAAAGGACAAAAAATACGTTTCAGCCGAAACACGTCCACTGCTTGACATAGGCCCCCAAGCACTGACGTCCGTCGCCCCCCACTCATCAGGACCCGAGGTGGCGGCGCGTAGTGTTCCACGCGCGCCCCTCTGAGACGTCGCGGGGGGAGTCAAACACCTCACTCCCCCCCCTGACCCGAGAGGAGGCCCGCGGTGGCGGGCCGGCACCGGCCGGGGGTTGCGGAAGATTCTTTCGTTCCCGCGACCCCCGGCGTAGGTGTGAGTCGGAACACCGGGGTGGTTTTTAGTCAGTAAGAGTCTGACAGACCCCTCCGCCCGCCCCAGGGCGGAGGACATCCATGAGGATTTTCCACCCCGGAAAAAAAAAAAAAAAAAAAAAAAAAAAGGCCCCCAAGCACTACCACTTCGACTAGTTCTGTGCTTTTCGCATCCAGCGGATACCTGCAGCCTTCACCAGGTCAACGGTCCACCTTGTGGGAGGCCTTCCTACGCTACGTCTTCCGGTACGCGGTGGCCACTCCAGAACCTCTCGGCCCCATCGGCCATCTGTTCTGCGAGCAATGTACCAAATCAATAATACGCTCAATATTTATATTTTAATATTTTGAAAAATATACACTAGAGTATTAAAGTATCGTTATGGAAACCGACGATTTCGATCGATTCGTAGTCGTATCGTAACGTATAAATAAAGGAAGTTTCTTAACAGTAACAGCTGTGCAAATTAAGTTCTTGAATGGCTACAATCCTTTATTGCTCTCGAATATTTCTGTCCAGACCATTTGTTCAATTGTACTATTGTATAACCGTAGTTTATTTGCATTACAACCATATTTATCTAAAAATATACAATGTTTAAAATAGGTTACTTTACTGTAGGGGAATTTTTCTAAGGTCGCAAAAACAGCTAATTGTCGCCAGAGTTTGATCCTGTTAATTTGTAAATAATTGTTGTTAAAGAAAAGGAAATATTATGTATTATAGAAAAACACAACTTTCATAGCATCAAGTTATGCATAAAGAGTAGAATAATGAGTTCCCACAATATAAAATTTAAAACGAAACTAAGATTACTTATCATTCCAAGAACATATTCTAAACAAAATTATTTCGCCATCTTGTCACCCCATTTGCCCGAAGAACTGCCACTCCCCAAAACTATACGAACTAGCCAGAAACTAAACATATTCCAAAAGTCTCACGTATTCCATTTATTTCCTAATTAACTCGGTATCCGGAACGATGGATGAATTTACGCCGAGCACCATGTTTCGTTCAACTTGTTTGATTCGACATCAATGGATGTGGTTGGACGTGGATGTGGTATAAGTAATAAATTTGATATTAGTCTAGAGTCAATCTTCAAGGTTGAGCAACGGTTCCGAAGTCGGTCCACGGATGATTCACGGTGACCATCCATTACTTGCATATAACCCGACCGTGACTCAGTCGGCACGTTAAGCAGTTGGCCCCGGCTGCCATTCGTAGATCTTTGACAGTCGTTACGGGTAGTCAGAAGCCCGACAACCAGTTTTGCCAGGTCAGACAAGTTGGTCCATGTAAAATACTGGTTTTCCGCTGAATCCTGTTAGACTGGAGTCCAACTCCGAAATACTTAGGAAAAGGCGTGGCAGATGATGATTAGTCTAAATAACAGATAGATCCCCCATCCACCCCAAGACCGATGGTCTGACTGGAAATCGCGCGGAAAATAAAGCGGAGATTGGAAGAGATGCTTGTCATTACAGAACATAGAAAAATATAATGCAGCTCGAACTTCATCTACCTAACTTATTGACGGGTTAGCTGTCTTGGTAGCACAAACATAGTATTAGCGAAAACCAAAATGCTATGCTGATTTAGATTCCGTCACAAAATTGCGTAGGCATGCTACAAAATACATCACCAAGATTCTAAAACGAAACCCTGTAGGTAATTAATAACTTACTGGGTTTTGAAAAATGTTTGGGCAAAAGAAAGGATATGAATCAAAATCAAAATATTTTATTTCACATATACCTACCCGTACATGGACACTTATGAAACGACAGAAGCTAGGTGCACGGTTCCAATTGTCGTTTCCTATGTAGAAGAGCCGGCAAGATACTCCACGGTTACTCTTTTAAAAATAAATGGCTGTTTCAATGTTTTCAAATTTCAATAATAATACGTATGAGATGACAGTGTAGGCCTATCAAAAAGTACCAGGTACTTAACAAAATAGATATTGGTCTACAAATATACAGTCTATTAAGCCTACAACGAATAAAAGAATCTATATAAATGATGCCCTAGGATTGTTCCCCCACCCCTTTCTTACATACTTGTACATATTCACAATTTAAATGTAATTGTTTAATTTAATTTGATTAATGAATAATAATCAACTGTTTGATAAGTTTGTTAAATAAAAAAATGTAAATATCTATATATAAAACACTAGCTTTCGCTAGCGGTTTCCCCTGATATCTTTATAAATTATAGCCAATGTTACTCAGAAGAAAAAAAATGTATTTTTGTATGTTTGTATTTTTGTTCGTAATGAATAAACTCAAAAACTACTGGACCGATTTTAAAAATTCTTTCACCAGTAGAATGCTATATTATCAATGACTAACATAGGCTATAATTTATAAAGATATCAAGCGAGCGAAGCCGCTGGCGGAAGATAGTAGATATATCATGTCAAATCGAATAGAATCGAATGGTACATAACTTGAAAAACATAACTCTCCTCCATTTTTTCCACATCCTCACCTCGCCCTACAGATTAGTATATAACAGACACCACATCGTAAGAAAGTTATCTCGTTAGTCAGTTATCTACAAACTTATGGTCAACTCGAACCCCTGGGAAGGTTTAATAAATAGAGATTATTGGCCTCTTTTATTTTATGAGGCTACACAGAGAAAAATAAACTTTTTCGCTTACAAATACAAGGACTAATATGCTTTATGATAGATACGTCGTAATATTGTGTTATAAGTAATGTTAGGATTATATTGTGGTTTAAGGAAGAGCAATAACTTAAATAGATCCTTGGATTTACGTTTGAAAAATTACTTTTACTTCTTTATTTGTGAACCAGATAAAAATGTTTGTTGTTTAAAATTTCCTGAATGACGACAAACCCCATGTACGAAAAAAAATTGAAATAATTTAATCTGTCGGAGTGATTTCGTGAAAAGGGACGGAAGTGCGTCACAGTAAACCAGCAAAGCGCGCACTATTTGATTTGACCAATAAGCGTACGTGGTGCTGGAGTTGGCCATCAGAAACGACCTTGACACCCCCGCCCCCGCCCCCGCCCCTTTAATGTTGCTTATTACCTTAATGTTGTTTATTAGGATCATAAGCGAATACTGTAAGGCTTGCTTGTTTTTTGGGTTTTGTAGTAAACAAGGAACCCTTATAGTTTCGCCATGTCTGTCTATCTGTCTGTCCATCCGTCTGTCTGTCCGCGGCTTAGCTCAGAGACGGTAAGTACTAGAAAGCTGTATTTGGCATGGGTATACATTTTAATCATGTCGACAAAGTGGTAAAATAAAATCAAAAATATTTTTGTTTGGGGTAGGTCCCCTACACGTAAAGTGGGGATGTTTGGTTTTTCTCGTCTATCCCATAGTGTGATGTATCGTTGGAAACGTTATTTAAAAATATTGTGAGCATGTTAAAACCATTTTTAGATTCAGGGATCCGTTCGCGTGTTAGAGTCAAGTGTCCTTCAAATGCCAGCTAAATAGTTGGTTTTGGGCATGTGAAAAAATTCACGGCAGTAGTATATATAACGAAATTAAAAGGAAAACTATCACAGCTAGATAGACTTTACAAGTTAACGAGTAATAATCGACCAACTTAAATTTGCGGTCGCTAAAACATGTTCTCCCATACGTAATGTATGGGAGGACATGTTTTTCAACTGCAAAGTTTTGTAGTTGAGTGTTGTGAGCGTTTTTTTGTGATAAATTCATCCAAGCTACGGAACCCTTCATTGTGCGTGGTCCGACACGCATTTGGCCGGTTTTTTATTTTATATAAATCATCTCTTACACAATCTATCCATCTTTTTTTTGAACTTCCTCTCCCTCTCCATACATTATATTAATCACTATTTTAGTTACATACATTTCAACCCAAACCCAATTTTTTTTTTTTTTTTTTTTTTTTTTTTTTTTTTTTTTTTTTTTTTTTTTTTTTTGACTTGTGGGTAGTTGTAACAGTTACACAAAGAAAAGTTTACACATATTTGAAATTTAATATAATTTAATAGAAACATTATTTATAAATATTTATGCTATATTTTGATAGTTCTTAGTTTGTACCTGCTGGTGTAGCGTTATCACAGTGTTTCTTATACTACATACAATCACTTCACAAATCATCACTATGGAGTCACTAACAAGCACGCTGAGTGAACTTAAGGAGTTGTTCCACACAAGGATGTCCGCCTTTGAAGAAGAAATACAGAAGGCCCCTCCATCACCTGTCACAAGTTCTAAGCCTGGCTGCAGAGTTTATGATGTTCCGCAAATTCATCACGCAGGCTCTAAACAGCGTTCAACAACAGGTGGAGCTACTAGCTCGTAGTGTCGACCAAATAGAGATGCGGGGACGAAGGAAGATCTTGCTGTTGCATGGTGTTGATGAGGAGCAGAAGGAGGATACCGCCAAGGTGATCGCTGAGGTAATTTATAATAAATTACACCTGAGTGACTTCACAGTTGCAGACATCAGCCGATGTCACAGGATGGGACGAGCCGTACCAAATAAAACCAGGCCTATCCTGTTCAAGGTTGGCAGTCTTGAGGTCCGCGATAGGATTTGGTTTTCCAAATCCAAATTAAAGGCTTCAGGCGTCACTATGTCCGAGTTCTTAACAAAGGGGCGGCACGATGTGTTCCTGGCTGCGAGGGAAAGATGCGGTGTTAGCAAGACCTGGACTAAGGCAGGCTGGGTATATGTCCTTGGTTCCAATGATGCGCGGCATCGAGTTGAGTCCCTCGCTGAATTAGACAAGATTGCACCGAATCCCAGGGACCTCGAGCAGAGTGATCCAGTAACGGCTGTGCCAGCCTCTGTTCTGGTCGTTGCTGCTGCGAAGACCGCTAGGTTGAAGCGTGCTGCTGCTTTTAAGAAGTAATTTCTTTATGATGTTTTTATTCTAAGTCCGGGTAATATAGTGTTTTTGTTAAATATACCTTCAGTCTATTGATTATTCAATTCAATCATTGAAACTAATGTCACAATGTTGTTACTGTCAGTGTCAGTCAATACTTACGTCAATTCGCATTGTTGCGTTCCGTTTTTAAGCGGCGGTACAGTGGCAGAAGTCAATTTGAAACGTTTTTTTTTTTTTTTTTTTTTTTTTCATGTTATGTTTTCCTCAAATGCAATTTTTTTTTTTTTTTTTGTTGTTTCTTTTTCTTCTTGTTACCCGGACTGCAATTTATTAGTTTGTTTCTTTTAATTTAATAACGCTACCGGCAGGTGGACTATTTGTTTTTTTAATTTAATTTTCGGATTAATTAGGATTGTTATATATTTGTTAATATTATTATATCTACATTATATTATTATTTTACTTTTTTATATATTTATGTCTATCGACGAAAGCAGTGATAGTAACAGTTTTTTATCTTTATCAAGCAACGACGACAGTTTTGTGGGCATTCCTTCTCTTGCAGATAGTCTTGCAGCGCAGTTTTCTGATGTTCCTAAGAATTTTAACGTTATACATATTAACACCCAGAGCATTCCGGCTCATTTCCAGGATATGCTGGCAAGTTTTGACTGTAAAAACATACATGCTATTCTTATTTCCGAGTCATGGCTAAAACCTTGTCTCCCTTCAACTAGCTACTCTCTTCCCGGCTTTCAGCTTATAAGAAACGACCGGGCGATTGGTGTTGGTGGTGGTGTGGCCATATATCTCCGCGCGCATATTCCTTTCTCTATTATCAACGTGTCAGCGCAGCCACCGCCATCAAATGCTGGTGAACATTTGTTTATTGAAGTCGAACTACATCACTCGAAATTACTTCTTGGCGTCTATTACTGTCCCTCTTTACGTATCAATTTCTTTAAATCTTTTGAAAATATCTTGGAGATGCTGATCCCTTCTTACAGTCATAGCATAATCATGGGTGACTTTAATACATGTCTTCTGAAAAACGACCATCGCTCTTCTTCTCTTACCAATATTTCGGCCTCCAGTAATCTTACCATTCTTCCGCTGAGTGCCACTCACCATTTTCCTAACTCTACTCCTTCACTTCTTGATTTGATATTTGTCTCCTCTCTAGATCGCGTCGCTAAGCATGGTCAATGCTCAGCCGATGCCTTTTCCTATCACGACTTGATTTTTCTCTCATACAAAATTCGCCCGCCTAAGGCTAAAGCCAAAATTCTCTTGCAACGCAATTTCGGTGGTATGAACGTTGACGATCTTTGCAAGGATGCCAACAATATAGATTGGTCTGCTCTATTTGCCTCTGCATCAGTCGATGAGCAAGTTAATATTTTTGCGGCTAAGCTTCTCGAGCTTTATGATCATCACGCACCTGTTCGAGCAGTCAAGGTTAGACATTTGCCGGCGCCTTGGCTTACAGATGAAATCAAAACAATAATGCACAAAAAAGTGACGGCAAAGTCTAAATTTAAGCGTAAACCTAATGACGCTAACAGGGAAAGATATGTCTCAATCCGTATACACTGCAATAAGGTATGTAGGAATGCTAATAGCCATCACATTCATACATCTGTCCAAAATGGGGACGCATCCAAAGTTTGGAAGTTTCTTAGGTCACTGGGGGTCGGTAAAACCCGACAAGACTCTATCCGAAAAGATATAGACATCGACGCAATGAATAATCACTTTACTGCTTCATCCGATTTTGATAGGACAATTAAATTGAATACTTTGAATTATCTTTCTTCTCTTCCGACTCCCAGTTACTCTCCATTTATTTCTGGCCAATTCTCCGCATGTGATGTTAAGAAGAGCATACTATCAATTACTTCCAACGCAGTAGGAAGTGACTGTATCAGCCGTAATATGTTAGTCCCTGTGCTGGATGTAATCCTGCCCGTCATTTGTCACATCCTAAATTTTTCCGTGTCTAGTGGTGTCTTTCCATGTTCATGGAAAGATGCTCAAATTATTCCATTACCTAAAAAGTCCAAACCCGCATCCTTTTCTGAATATCGCCCAATATCCGTATTACCATTCCTATCCAAAGTCCTCGAACGATTAATCCACAATCAATTAAGCACTTTCCTCTCAAAAAATAATCTCCTCAACCCCTTCCAGTCCGGCTTCCGTCCTGGTCATAGCACCACCACAGCGCTTTTGAATATTACGGATGATATAAGGTCAGCCATGGAAAATGGTAATCTAACGGTTTTAGCTTTACTTGATTTTAGTAATGCTTTTAATACTGTTGATTTCGATGTTTTGCTTGGCATTCTATGCTCTCTTAATATATCTCCATCGGTAATTGACTGGTTTCGAAGTTACCTGTTCGGTCGCCGGCAACGTATTTGCGTCGGCGAGACCTTGTCCTCCTGGAGTAATACTTCTGCCGGTGTACCACAGGGTGGCGTGCTATCACCTTTACTTTTCGCAGTTTTTATTAACTCAATCTCCGATGAACTAATTTCTTCCTACCATCTTTATGCAGATGATTTACAACTTTACTCACGAGCTCCTCTTGGAAATCTTTCAGAGGCTATCTTAACAATTAATCGCGATCTGGCCCGTATATGCGACTGGAGCAAGAGGTATGGATTTATGGTTAACCCCGTAAAGACGCAGGTTATTGTGGTGGGCAGTTCTAGGATGGTCTCAAGAATTGACTGGACGACTCTTCCCCAAGTTTCTTTTGACAACTCAGTTATCCCCTTCAGCCAGAAAGTTAAAAACTTAGGGATTTACATTGAAAATAACTTTTCTTGGACTGCCCAGCTACAGGAAGTTAGCCGCAAACTGTTTGCTTCCGCTGCATCTTTGAAAAGACTACGTAATTTTCTACCAACTGCCACCAAGATTGCGCTTGCACAATCTCTTCTTCTACCCATCCTTGATTATGCTGATGCCAGCTATCTTGACCTCACTCAAGACCAACTCGATAAACTTGAGCGGCTTCAAAATTTTTGTATAAGGTTTATATACGGTTTACGCAAATATGACCATGTTTCCGAATTTAGCGTGAAGCTCAAGTGGTTACCAATTCGCCTTCGCCGGAATGCTCATATTCTTTCCCTTTTGTATAATGTGCTCTTTTCACCTTCCACCCCTCTTTATCTTAAGAAACGTTTCCAGTTTCTTTGTGACTCTCACACGAAATTATTAAGGTCATCAGATAACCTGAAACTTAAAATGCCAATGCATTCCACAACTTTCCTTGACAAATCCTTTACTGACCAGGCTGCTCGTTTGTGGAATGCATTACCAGTTCCAATAAAGCGCGCGCAATCGTTGCCTGTGTTTAAAAGACTCGTGAAAGAACATTACTTGTCGTTATAATTTTGTTCTTATCGTTAGCTGTAATAATATTCGTCATTTATTTTCGTTGCTTATATAGTTAGTATGTATGTATCTATGTATCTATTATATACCATATATCTGTGTATCTATTATAGTATATTGTACTTGTATACCTTTTATTTGCACCGAAGATAACCCCATTTTATGTCCAGAAAATCACTGTCCATTCCAAGGTTGCCTGGAAGAGATCGCAGTAAGCGATAAGGCCGCCCATTGTATATTTTATAGTATTACTTTTTCTTTATGTAATGTATAATCTGGTGTACAATAAAGTATTTATAAATAAATAAATAAACCCTCCTCATCCCATGCCTATATCAAGACAAATGATTCATGTAGGAATGATGTGTAGGAATAGATAAAATTTGTCAAACTTTTCTGTGTCAATAATGGATACGAGGCTTTTGGCTAATCTGTAAAGTGGTATTGTTTTGTTTTTTTTTTTGTAATGTGCGTTTAGTTTGTGCAGAATAAACACTTTTTCTTTCTTTTCTTTCTATGTCACTGGCGCCACTTCGAAACTAAAAAAAATAAATAAAACCGTTTATCCTAAAAGTTGGAAACGTCGCAAAAATCCAACAAAAATTTACCTGTTTCAATTAATTTGGCAATATTACTGTATGGAAATATGAAATGTGACTAACTAGCAAACTAGAATATTAATAATCAATTGCATTTATAACATTGGATTTGATATTGTATCCGTTTAAGGTGTAAAAAAGACATTTGGAAAGTATCCAAATACTTTTTTTACATCTTAAACTAAAATATTCAGTGTTACGATATTAATTATTGCATTTCATAATCAATAGTCTAGTTCGCTGGTAAGCCACATTTCTTATTTCCATACAGTAATATTGCCAAATTAATCAAAACAGCGTAATATTTGACATCTATTTCCGAAGTTGCCCACTTTCAGGATAAACGCTCTTAAAGAGCTCAACCACGTAACTATTAATATTCCATGCTACTTTCTTTACCCAGTAACCACCACCACACAACAAAACCGACTTATCCCCAACCCAGCACACAGATTAAATAATATGAGCACACAATCGAGACATAAAAGTAAATAGTCAAATTGTCTAAACATTCGAGCATTTTACTGGAATAATAGCTCGTTCTGTATTCAGTACCCTCACATTGATATTGGTCGTTCGGGACGACTCGTGCATAAGTGGCCTACTATCTTGTTTAGGCTTTGCGCTCGGGTTGGCTCGAGGTTAACTGAATTTGTAATGATGTACCTACCGAAGAGAGTGTGAAGTACATTAACTAACTACAGAACGCCACCTGCTACGAGTACCATGTGTTCATATATCTGGTCATACACGCACTTTCTGAAGAATATTATCAATAAGGCGAGGCGCACTATTTGTCCTTCTAAGTCAAAAGATGACAAGGCAGTTGTGCCTTGTAAATACCTTTTTTTAGTCGCCTTTCATTCATCTTCTCAACATGAACAAACCATCTGAGCATACTTTTAAAAAAAACAACATTATTTCTTCTTTTAAAGGAGGAGCTCGTGGCAATGTAATAACAGCCGCACGGGTCGATCAGGTTAAGCTACGCTTGCCGGGGTTGGTCTGTGGATGGGTGACCATCTTTACGTACCGAGACTCATCCATGCCTCGGAAAGCACGTTAAGTAGTTGGTCCCGGCTGTCATTCGTGGATCTTTGGCAGTCGTTACGGGTCGTCAGAAGCCCGAAAGTCTGAGAACCAGTATTTCCAAGGAGTATCATATTACCCAGTTACTGGGTTTTGAGGTCAGATAGGCAATCGCTCCATGTAAAATACTGGTAATCAGCTGCATCCGGTTAGACTGGAAGCCAACCCCAATATAGTTGGGATAAGGCTAGGCAGATAGATTTTTTGACTTCTTCTTTTAAAGGGGAGTCTGAAGTTGTTTGAGATACATGGAGTTACACCCCTATTCTCTTAATAATAGATACATACATTGGCTTAGGATTACACTTGTCACTGTCGCACGACTGTCAAACTACAAGTGAAATATCTACGGGGACATAATTATCTATGCTTTGGCATAGATAATTGTCTATGCTTTGGCATAGATAATTATGTCCCCGTAGGTCACATGCTAGATATGTCGGTAACGTTTATTTATCCTAGGCCTATGTATCCAACATACTCTTTTATTTTTTATTTTATAAGCGCGACCAAGGTTTTCCTCCGTGATGATGCAATTTTGGAGCCTGCGTCACATCCTTATTTAAACTATTTACATAGTGTAATTTTGCAGCAAATTAAAGTAAAAATATAAACGCTTGCAGGGAAAGCGATAAAAACGAATTTAAAGCTGTAAAAGCATAATTTTCACTTGCTCGTAATACACCCGGACGAGCCAAGGGCGGTAGTCATATTAATATCATATTGATTTTTTTTATTGGTTTACTGCCTTTTTTCACCCAAACCCCTTTAAGCTTGATCAGATTTTCCATTCGCTTGTTTTGTTACGTGATCACTGTAAAAAATATTATGTCTGTTTCATGAAACGTAAATGTGTAACAAAATACACTTTTAACTATAAATGTGACTATTTAAAACCTCGTTATGTCTCTGTCAGCATCAAATGAATGACATAAATAGAAGGATATTATTTTAATTTATTTTAGCACTGATTGAGTGAGCCTCAAAATGAGTTTGTACAAATTCATTGTCAACCTATGTAAAAAATATTTTGGTACTAAAATTATAAGTCATAAGTTTTTGTTCTATAGTTATAATTTATTTCAAATTCAATACATAGAATAATCTTAATTATAATATACAAGCTAACACTAAAATATATATAAACTATTAACTAACTATACAAATATAAAGGGGGAAGACAATCATAGGGCATCAAAAAATTCGTCCGCATCGCTGTCAACAGGAAAAGTGCCCAAAAGGCTGGCAGCATTGCCACGCTGTATGGCAATGCTGATTCTCTGACCGAAGAATAGGCCAGCCTTCTGGTCACATGAAGAGTCGAAAGTTTTAATTTGTTTTTTTTGGTTTTTCTATGATGAGAACGATTAAGTCCTAAACGTGTTGATACATATTATTAACCCAATTTCCAAAATAATAGGCTGCATTTATATATTTCCATGTATGCCATAAAAGTTGTTAGGAGAAAAGGGTCGCGATGGTTCCCGTAGGTAATAGCCTGTTACTACACTCTATTACGGTTTACATAATGTGGGTTCAACATTTTGTATCGTGTGTTTACTGAAGTTCGAATTTTAATGTTTTTATTTTAGGTCGGGTAGGTTCAAACGCCAATGTAACTGTTGTAAATCTACGCATACTTATACAGTGTGTCCGGACATGGACTAGCGATATTCTAAATACTTAAATATAAACTATTTTAAAGTACAATTACACTCTATACTTTGGTCCAATACACTTATGCCGCTATGTGGCAGCCATTTTGTTTTTTTGTTGAAATATGCTCTATGCGATTACAAAAAAAAACATATATCTCAAAGTTTTAGTCATACTGAGATAAAAATAGGCTTATTCGAAAGGCAATAATATTGTCTACCGTCTGTATTACAAAACAATGTGTTCACAATTCCATAACTTATTAAAAAAAATGTGAAAGTCAAAAAAAAAACGAAAAATTATGCAATTCAACCAAAAATTGTTATTTACTACAAAAAAACCCCGGAAAACTTTTTATTTTTTTTTACTAGATCTACAGATTTTGAGTTAAGCTACAATACAACATAAAATTCACAACTGTATGTTTAATACTTTAAGAGTTACTGTTGTTTGAACATTGCGTATGCGCACGCACAAAAGGCCTTGGTTGGAACCCTAAACAGGAAATCATTAAAAACACATAACATTCATATTGAATTGATTCCAAAGTATAGAGTGTAATTGTACTTTAAAATAGTTTATATTTAAGTATTTTGAATATCGCTAGTCCATGTCCGGACACACTGTATAAATGGGGGTACGCAGAAACTGAAATACGCCTACCATGATTTATGTCATCGAAAAATTACTTACTAGCGTATTAACGTGGATAAAATAGATCTTGATAATGCACGCCGCATGAGTTTTACGGAGTCTTACGCAGGCGCTTAGGTAAGCTCGATAGATCGTGCCATCTAGCTAACTTCACTCTTGTGTTTTGTCTCTTTCTTTCTCAGTAATAAGAAGCGAGAACGGCTCAATGCTCAAAACGTAGTGGTATCGCCATGCATGTCATGACAGTCAATGTTACGAAATAATCCGACTTTAAATAGAGAGGTTGGCGGTTAGGCCCACTTTCTCATTAATAGCTAACTCGGAATTAACAGCTAACTCAGGGTTAATCCAATAATTATCTTTGGATTAACCCTGAGTTAGCTCATATATATTCTGTATAAATATCAACGTGAAACTTAGGTGAAGTGAGCGTGAAGTGAGCTGTCACTGTCACAAATCGTCCAACAGGATGGTAGGGATTAACACTATTGATGCTAGGGATTAACAGATTACACTGGCTGGTCACACGCATGCCGGCTGTGAGTACTTCGCAGTTGACCTTTATGAAGAATGTCCTCTTTCTAGGGCGTCCCATCCTTTTTACAATCACATCTACGTTGTAAATACCAACATCACATACACATCTTGTACATTTATCTTAAACAAATAGCATTATAAACATAAACAGTAGTATATTACAAAAAAAAACTGGCCATGTGCTCGTCGGACCACGCACAATGAAGGGTTCCGTAATTGGGATGAATTTATCCCAAGAACAAACTTAACATTGTAGTTAAAAAACTTGTTCTCCCATACATTCCAACTGCGAATGTAAGTTTGTACTCACAATATTGAGAGATTTACCATGTTATGTCAAGACCATGGGCTTTTTATAGGTTTTTCTGTAAAGTATGAGTAAATAACCATTCTCTGTATTTATTTCAAAATTTTACGCTCCGTAGTTTCGGAGATAAGATACGTTACAATAACGGATGGTAAATTTTCAACTATTTTCTTAAACATCTTTAAAAGTATTTATAATTATTTTTTTTGGTTTTTAAATTGCGATTCTCACGACAAGCCCTTTCATTTGATATAATAACGCGGTACAGTTTGCGATTTTTTTTTTAATTTTCCTATTTGCCTCTAAAATGTGACCCCCATATTCAAAATTCATTTATTTAACTTATACGTCCGTATTTGAGTCGCAGAAATTCATTTGTGTACCTAATTTCAGTTAAATTGGTGCAGTACCAGAATCCATAAATCAACACTTTTTGGATGTACCGGGCAGTGGTAAGGTCACTACTGCAGATTTAACATATTTTGGGCACCATAGACACGGTAATAGTCATTTCCAGCTTGACCCCGTCCAGCAGGATGTGGTCCTGAGGATCTTGCGCAGTCTTAAGTCCAATGCGCAGGGTGCTGACCATATTTCTCTGGAGATGCTGATGTTGACACTTCCTCGAACACTTGCAGTTATCACAGCAATCATCAACAGATCCATAGTCACCTCTTCTTTTCCGGATCTGTGGAAAATGGCAATAGTTAGACCAATCCCTTAAGTGCCTAACCCTACTAGCGTGAATGACCTCCGTCCGATAAGCCTACTGCCATGTCTCTCCAAGATTTTAGAAAGGGTTGTCTCTGACCAGCTTAGGGCATATCTCGAGCAGCATAGTATTTTGCCACTAGCTCAGTCCGGATTTCGCAGAGACCACAGCACAGCGACAGCACTCCTGGATGTAGTCGGCAACATAATCGAAGCCAGAGACCAGGGCATGGGAACCCTACTTGTCCTACTAGATTTTTCACGTGCTTTCGACTCTATAAATACTTCACTTCTTCTCTCCAAGCTGACTTACTATGGCTGTGATGTCAAAGCGGTTAATTGGTTTGAGAGTTACCTCAGTAATCGATCACAGTTTGTCCAGGTGACTTGCGACAGGAACGGAGATACCAAGTCTTCTGGTCCAAAGCACGTGGACAGGGGCGTACCTCAGGGATCAATCCTTGGCCCACTGCTTTTCATCCTGTACAGCGCTGACATCGCGAACTGCCTGATTAACAGCAAGTTCCACCTTTACGCCGATGATCTGCAGTTGTACCTCTCCTTCCGCTCCCAGGATACTGCTGAAACTGTTAGAAGAATAAATGAGGATTTAGAACGGATCTCCTGTTGGTCCAGAAGAAACTCTTTGGTCCTGAACCCTAGTAAGTCTAAGTACATTGTGATGGGATCTAGCGATTTCCTTAACAAAATGCTTGCTTGCAACCTGGACCTCAGGATTGATGGTTGTGGTGTGGAAAGGGTTCTGGAGGCTCGTAATCTTGGGGTAGTATTTGACGGGCAGCTGCATTTCGAAACTCACATAATGGAGGCCGTGCGCAACTGCTTCTACCGACTCAAGCTCTTGTATCGTGTCCGCCCCTACATAAGTGTGGATATGCGTGTCTTGCTGTGTGAGTCACTTGTTCTATCCAAGCTGAACTACGCTGACACTGTGTATGGGGCGTGCATTCTCGGTAGAAGCGAAAAACTTATCCAGCGGGTGCAGAATGCTTGCGCAAGATTCTGCTACAATGTCCCACCACGATCCCACATCACTCCTTTTTTAAATAAGGGTAATTTGATGAGAATGTCAGCACGCAGAAAGCTTCACCTGGCTACCCTACTCTTTGGCACTATTCTCACAAAGAAACCAGACTATTTATACAAAAAACTGTCCTGGTCGCGCGATGTTAACAAAATTAAAACGAGAGCATCTTCGTACCTCATGTTGGCCTCATCGCACAGAACTGCTGCTTTCCGTGGTAGTTTCAAATTCGCTGCCTCTCGTTGCTGGAACGACCTGCCACCTCCGTTTCGTGCTATAAAGACAGTTGGTACGTTCAGATCAAAATTTAAACAGCACTTACTACAGCTTCAAAAGGATACCACACATTAGACTTACCCCTTACCTGCACGCGTCTGGCGATGGTGGCGAGCGTTTGGCAGCGATTGTTCACTAACTACAAACACAGTAGTTCTTTCGCATTTTGTTTTATTATTATTTTTCTTTTTCTATTGCACTGTTTGTCATTGGTAAAATTTGAAACTTTTAACCAACTCAACAACATAACAACACTAACAACATTACAACACAACTCTCTTTAACAACATTAAATTATCTGTTTTTCTCCAAATGCCGTTAGCTGACTACCACCAAACACTTTTCATTCTACTATTCACTATATTATTGTAGCAATATACAGCCGGAATGAAAATAACTAGTTTTCGCCGGTGTCGGCGTCTGCGTCTCTTTACTTGTCACATCGATGCCATACAGTACCACAGATACTAAAGGCATAGACAAGTAACTGATGTTACGTCGGATTCAGACACGCGGATTACATATATTTTACACTTCACTGTAATTCACACACCTATTTATTTTATTTTTTTATTATATTTTTTTTATTCTGTATATATCCGTGACATCACTGCGGGCCCTATCAGAATACCAGCGCTGCGACATTTTAATTTTTTTAATGTCGCGGCATCATGCTGAGATAGGAGCCTTTTGGCCTCGTACGGGACTTCATTCTAATTTTGTTACTTTGGTTTTTATTTATGTTTAGTGTGTTTTAGTTTAATGTGTGATTTCCTGTGCGAGTCTCAATAAATACTTTTTCTTTCTTTCTTTCTTTCTTTCTTTCAGTAGATTCGGAGCAAATTGGCCGTGTCAGACGGACAGACAGACAGCCAGCCCGGCAGCCAGCCAGCCAGCCAAGTAGCCAGCCAGCCAGACAAACAGACACACGAGTGATCCTATAAGGGTTCTGTTTTTTCCTTTTGAGGTGCGGAACCCTAAAAATACTTAGAAAAAATCCACTAAAAGGTGAAGCTCATGGAAGGTGCTACGCGGCTACGACGTAGCAAGGTGTAGCAACTAACTACGAGATCACCTCACCGCTACGCGTCGTCTTGACGTTATTGTTGTCGTGAAAACTATGTTTATTGCAGTAATGACGCAGTTACTTAAAAAACTAAAAAAAGTTTTTTATGTTTATTAAATAACTCGGGAATCTCACACTGTTTTGTAAATTTAAGAAACTTTGTGACACAAAAAAAGTCACTATAGGTAAATGCTTACAAAAAAGGAGTTTCACTTCAAAAACTAGAATACTAGAACGTTAAATATCAACGATAAAGCTATTTTATCACTAGACAACCAATACATCATCTCATCAGACCGAAAACATTGCAAAATCCAAAATTCAAATACTAAAAAAAAATGCAAAGCCATCCTAACACAATCACGTACGTACGTACAGAGCAATAAGTATCAACTTCCCTCTGAGGCTTATCAAAATAAAGGCGAGCAATAAACGGGCGGGAGGAGCATCGCACAAATTGGCGCTATTACTGAAATTCAGTAGATGTTATGTTTTTGTTAGTAAATTAGGGTTCAGGGGAGTATTTTCTGTATTTATTTGAATTGTGAAGCAATTACGGTTGTGGAAAAATATTATAATAGCAATACCAGCCTATAATTTACTGTCCCACTGCAGGGCAATGCCCTTTCATACAGAGAAAGCCCGAGCATTGATCACCACGCTTCCTCAAGACAGGTCAGCAATTTGAGACTTATAATGCCGCCCATGGGTACGTGAATTTACCACATTTTTCTGAAATTTCTGAAAGGTTATTAAGCTTTTAGAAATAATAAACAGAATCCAAATCGAGCCAATAACATCGGAGATATGGCATAAAATGTAAAGCAAGGTCACAAACGCTACTCTAAAACTTTTAAATTGAATAACATGAAAAATATTAAAGATAGACACCCCTTTCAAAGTTATTTTTCGAGACCTTTTCATGAATATTCAGAAAAAAACGGGCGATCACATGCACATGGGCCGCATTGTATAAGTTCAGGGGCCTTACTATAACGTGTTAAAACCATCACCTTTCCGTTGTGAGAGAAAGATGAAGCTATACAGGACGAATAGCACTATCCTTATTACACAACGGAAAGTAGATGGTTTTAACACGTCATAGTAAGGCAGCAGGTTCGCGATGTTTTTTCCTTTACCAATGTCACTAACAGCCAAGATTGTGGCGGCATCTACATCGCCACATGCGAACTACGCATCAAAAACCTGACGTCACAGAAAACATCCTGACGTCACACAAATCTTGCATGCAATTAGATTTTACTGCGCGATGGAAATATATACAAGCTCCTGACGTCAACCACTAGGCAGTTGCCCGCCAGACATGACACCGTCTAGTCGGAGGATCCGCCCTTTTTTATGGTGGATGAGTGAACTTTACACCCTGTTCCTCATACCCCTTAATTGGTGACCCGGACGTGATTTGAACGCGCAAGCTTCTGAAAAACCTACCTCTCTCTCTACCTCTAAAAGATAAACCCAGTACCTACATTTTAAATGAAAAAGTCACATTGGTACATGCCCGGATTTAAGCCCATAACCTCGTGTATGAGAGGCGAGACGTTAACCACTGGGCCATCACGAAATGTGGAAAACAAAATAAAAATATCGTAAAAAAATCTCCAGTGCGAGCTGATTTTGAAGTGACATTTTAAGGCATTTATCAGGTACCGTATACTGAGGGCGTAGACCGTATTATAATTCTTATTCTTCGTCAAAAAGAACAAGAGCTTTATTCAAATAAATGATTCTAAGTAAAGTTGCATTTGGACTTGCATTTTATTGGCTGCCTAGTTTCGCACTAATACCATAAACTGTTGTCCCCTCTTTTGCCGTTCTACCTGTTAGGTTTCCATTTATTAATACATAATTGTTGGGTATTGTACTGGCAACACCGAAAGATTCAATATGTCAAAATGGCGCACCAACGGCCTTTTGGTTTGGGCGTGCGCGGCGGTACGATGTTTCTTTTCTAGTGGCTGTGTTGGTTAAAAGATAGATTTGTTGGAGATCTACTGTAAATTAAGGTAACCTATTAATTTTATTGTAAGTAATCGAATATTAAATAAATAGTGATATTATGTGGAGAAAAGGAGATGCGATGGTATGGTGTAGAATATTGGATTTAAAATATAAATGAATGACAAAATACCGTGGTGTTTCATATTATTTTCCTTATATGAAATATTGTAAATAAGTAGTTTTATTAGACAGTTATAGATTATGATATTGGTGTAACTACTTTAAGATCCATTTGGGGCATAGTATCTATTTTGAGGTTAAATATATTCGGAATGAATTAGTTGTTTAGGGCAAGGGTGGTTTTTATTATATATCCTTGAATTGCATAGATGAGTTAAGAGGAAGAATTGCAGATTTTATATAAAAATATACAGAAGTAATAACTGCATGAGACGAAAATTGGCGTTTCTAACTTCCCTTTTTTACCATTTTGATTCTAGATCTGGCAGAAAAACAATTTTCACCAAACTTCCAAAAGGCAGCTTGAAGATAAAAGTATAAAATTGGGACCCAACTTGAAAGCCACGATAATCCAATGAATATATCAATATGTATATAGATCCAAAGTCACCAAACGCTTGCCAACCCAAATCTACTTCACTTGTCTCCTCTATACGACTGATTTCACAAAGTTAACTAATTACAAAATATTTAAAAACCACCTTTAAAATTTACTAACTAAGGTTGATATTAATAGCAAGGATAACGTTGTAGGTCTCCACAGAGGCGTTTGGCGTAGATTCTCTGATTAGTGCTGCACCCGACAATTGTCGATTATTGAATTATGTACAAGATTGATTATTTACGCCATACGCCCTCAAGCGTAACCTATCGATACGTGTGACATGTGCAATTCTGTGATAATTTGATTAGGGTTTGAGCTAGATATTTCAGGTAAACCTAGAAATATAAATATCGATAATATTATAGAGGCATTATGAGACAATATTGATTGAAGGTTATTGAAAATTCAATTGGAAGTGGAAAAGCCAACACCAACAACACTAATTAAACTACAACACTACTACAACAACACTAGTGGATAAGTAAATATTGGCCAACACTAAACCACTAAGATTATTTTGTATCAAAATTCAATTTAGTTTAATTGTTTGGCAATCAAATAAATGTCTCTTGAAATTTAATCCTGACATCCACAACTGTTTTTAAACTCATACCTTTGGTAATTTAATATTCATTACTTATTCACAGGATTAGATTATTAAAGAATTTATCAATATTTTTATCACCGTAATCTTATTAGTGGTAAATAGTAATATAACAAGTTTTTGTTTTGTTCGTTTTTTATCTCCAAATTTACTATCCATGAACAAAATTATAACGACTTCAAAGAATGCAGTCTCCGAAAATTTTATAAAAACACCTTATATTGAAATAGAGAATAAGGAAAAGAAAGCCACAACACCATTCTTAACTAACGCTGTAAAGCGAAATAAAACGTTTAGTTGTAGACAAACTAATTGACTGTCCCCCTTTTCTCAAGTATGCATGGGGCTACCTAATTGAACGCCTGTCGATGTCGATGTCGATATAGTTAATACGTCCCATCACTAAAAGCAAAGCGCTCAACTGTGTCCGCATCCAGTTTCCCGCATATCTTGATTGTGCTCTCAAACACTCAGCTATACATTTTGTGTTCCGTTAATCTTGATTCAATGCACAATGTTTGTTTTTTATTAAATTAAAGCTATTTAAGCCTGCGCAAGGTTGTGGGTTCAGGGGCCAATGTAACTTTTTCAATTCATATGTAGATACTTCTGAGTTTATCTTGGCCATTACCTGACATCAGCGAGGAAACCATCGTGAGGAAAGCTGGACCTATAGTTAAAATAAATCTGAAATCGCCAACTTGAGTAAGCGTGTAAGTGATCAATGCGCGTGCCTTCTCTGTATGAAAAGAAGCCTTTACCGTGCAGTGGGACAGCTGCGCAAAAGTTGGAACACGGTAATATTTTTTGACGTGTTTCGAATACCTATTAACAAGAGACTCTCCAAAGTAATTTGTTTATTTGCATTGAAAAATTCTGAGTAATAGTCTGATGTCTTGATTTTTGCCCGGTTAAGACGCAGATATAATATGCCAGTGGCCTTGATTGGTTAGCTTGCGAGCTCACGCAACGCGTCGTACGTCCAGCCAGTAATAGGACTCGCCCATCAAGGAGCGCTGTCTCAAATTAGACGCATTATTAATTTATTATACATAAAACAAAGGGTATTTTAATAAAACACGTAGATAATTATACTAAAAAATAAATAATTAAATTATCTTTAAAATGGTGAAGGTTTAAGAAAAATACGTTTGATACTTTTTTATCCGCGTTAGATATAACTTTACAAATTAATTACACTATGTATTATAGAATAGAATAGAATAGAATTCTCTTTATTCGAGTATCCAAGACTCCAAAGCTGTTAGTAAAACTTATGACTATGTTAGTAAACACTGAATATACAAACAACACAACAAATTAATAATGGTGGATCATTGCTGCAACAACCCATGAGTAATTGCACAGCAGCGACCCACATAAACACAGTCCAGGCGACTGGCAATCATGCTTAGGATACTGTTGGTGCTGCCCCACACCCTGCGCACCAGGGAAGCGCACCTTTTACGCATTGTTGTGTAAAAACAATCTAAATGCGCATCTGCGAACATCCCCGACGCACTACAGAAGCGGGGCAGCCCCACCAGCATCCTAAACGCGTTATTATACTGAACGCGGAGAGCACTGTACGATCTTCGAGTACACCTAGCCCACAGGCTGCACGTGTAAAATGAAGTACAGTACGCTTGAAAGAGCGTGATCTTGACTGGAAGTGAGCATCGTGCAAACCTGCGAGCCAACATGTTCGCTCTAACCGACAATGCCCTCCGGTCACGTTCAACGTCATCATCGTCTTTAAGGTCAGGGGTTAATATATGACCAAAGTATTTAAAATTCTGTGCTCTCCGCAGAGGTGTGCCATACAGTAGTACAGGAGGCACTTTATTATAAACATAATCTTAAATATTCACAGATTAAGTTATTAAGAAAATGCTCTAATTTAACATATATATATTTTTTCAAATCATTAACACTACTTGTTTAGACGTGATCCTTAGTATAAAATCATTAAAAGTCGGTTAGTGTCGGCTTAAGAGCGTTTATTCTGAAAGTTGGCAACGTCGCAAATAGCTGTCAAAAAATTACCTGTTTCGAATAATTTAGCAATATTACTGTATGGAAATAAGAAATGTGGCTAACTAGGGAACTAAAATATTAATAATGAATTGCAATTATAACATTGAATTTGCTGTTGTACCCGTTTTAGGTGGAAAAAAGGCATTTGAAAGTTTCCAAATCCTTTTTTTGCATCTAAAACTAAATATTCTGTGTTACGATATGACTTATTGCATTTCATAATCAATATTTTAGTTCGCTAGTTAGCCACATTTCTTATTTCCATACAGTAATATTACCAAATTAATCAAAACAACGAAATATTTGACATCTATTTGCGACGTTGCCCACTTTCAGAATAAACGCTCTTAATCGGATTGCCTTAAAAAACATGGCGCCCCGCTATCCTAGTAAGTCAGTAATGTGGGTATTACAAAACACCTTCGTCTTACCTGTCGGGATGTACAAGCTGGATGTTATTTTATGTCAAATTTGCACGCCGAAATTAAAGGCAGAATAAAAGATCTATGCAATCACCTTAAAGAACTTTCTGTACTTATTTTTGATTTTGTTTTATGTTGAATAAAATATTATGCTTAGTGAATTTTACAGGAAACATTCCTCAAAACTTTAAATCTCACACCAATAAATCCTGTCTTAACATTTAGTCTAAACCATTGGCTCGTGAAAATACTGGAGACATCTGTTAACAAATTAAACATAATCTGTCAGTCATTTGCTTGAACAATTTCTCTGCTTTCCTTTCGTACTAGTAGCGCCATCTCGTAGTCACGTCTGGAATTAATAAGAGCTTTGGTTTGCTTATCGCTGGAAACTCTCACCAAATGCTGTTTTGTAACATTGGCATTTATATTTTATGAAATGATTCGTTCTAAATTATTACCCAATGATACCTACCTAATATATTATTGTGGTTACTAAATGGTTGAGTAAAATTTCATGGTAGTCAAAGCTTAACCTATTATATCTACTGCAATAAAATACCATTGCTTTGTGGTACTGGGTCAGAGTTGATTGAGTTGGCCAATGCATAACAAAGTGATATACTGAAGTTAGGCTCAGCAATTTCTCTATCATGGACACGTGAATTGACAAATCGTTTATTCAGATATCGAGTTTACAGTGTTTGTAGGTGTCTGACTTTACAGTCAAGAATATTAATTGCTAAGCAATCAGACTACCAATTTAAATTGTCTGTATATTCAAATCACTACAGTAATTCTTCGACTGTTGTATAAAATGGTTATAACACCATCACTAAACTATGACTTTATCCTACGTTAATTTGAGGCAAATTGACATAGGGTATCAATTCACTTACCAATTAGTTTGTCTGGCTGAACCTAGATACCTATCGCAACTTAAATATTAAGAGATTAGGTACTGTTTTCGTGCACTATTAAGGTACCATTCCGTACCCGACAGCAGGAGGCAACTGCAGGCGACGTGGCGTCGTGACACGACTGGTTTCTATGAAATACCTTCCGTACCTAGCGACACGTCGTCGTTGGAAGCTACGGGCGAGCGACAGGCGACACGTGTAGCCCTACCGTAAACCAGTAGTGCCGCCAACGCTCGAGCGTTAGTACGTTTTGATATCTTTTATCTACCGACCGGAATACGGGCTCCTGCCGCCTGCGGTCAGGTTCGGAATCATGACTGCAGTGACATGACACAGCGACATGACGCCGCGACACGTCACCTGCAGTTGTCACCTGCGGTCGGGTACGGAATGGTACCTTTATCATTTGTCATCACTTCATATGATCTAGGTGCATATCAAACGCCTACTGTATGTCAGCCAGTTCCTCAGTCCCTCTATCAATGCGTTTTGAGAGGTCATTCCTTCTACAATCCCAGCAAACTGCTTAATTTTGTATCTAAAGCTTGATCTAGTTTTATACAACAAAAAAACGAGACTAATCGTTATTATTGCTACTACTTCGGGCTTTAGACCTTAAAAGATTATAGATAAACATATTTACTTACTCAAATCATACATTATTCACTTTAAACTCTTCCCGTAGGTACTTCACTGAATCCAAAATCTTCAAAACAGCTTATCATTGAAGCTTCCTTAAGCATCCCTACGTCCCTTACACTCTAAATCTCATTAAACCGAACTAATAAATTTTATTTTAGGGGTCCCTCCGCCTGGATTACAAATAGTCTCATTACATTGTTTAGATTATCCTGATAGTGTTTAAATTAAGTAGGGGATACATTACACACCCTACCTCAGTGTCATTGAAAACCGGCAAGGGTAGAGATTCTATTAGGGATAATTTTTAATTGTAATTTTATGAGGATTTGATAAAATTGGGTGGTAGGTACCTATATTAGTTTGGTTTTTCGTGAGAGCTTTTATTATTATTTACTAGCTGCGCCCTGCGGTTTCACCCGCATAAGTCTCGATCGTGTAAGAATATCGGGATAAAAAGTAACGTAACCCAGGCCATGGTCTACCCATGTCCCAAATTTCATCCAAATCCGTTCAGCTGTTTTAGCGTAAAAGTGTAACAAACAAATTCACTTTCGCATTTATGATATAGAATTTCCTTTTAGTGTGGGATAGAATTAAATAAAAGACATGACTTTGGTATTTTTTTAATTGTTTTAACCCTTCGTAGCACTTGTGGCTGCTACTATCTACAATAAATAATTTTGGCACTGTTGAACAATCAAATTAGCATCTGCTGTAGTTGTTGTTGTTGTGTAGTGGAGCAGTGGTGGCCCTATGTTAACGGCCGTCACTTACGAATTGTAAGTCATGGGTTCGATCTCAAGCAGCGACTATAAATTGTGAAAAAAAAAATCATTACCACTGCTCTCAAAAAATGGTGAAGGAAAACATCGTGTTTCCTCACGATATTTTCCTGCACCATTTTTTCTGTTCTAGAACCAACAATTCAAAGACATGTGACATCCGCCAACCCGCACTGGGCCCGCGTGGTGGATTATGGTCTACTCCCTCTCACAGAGCGGAGGCCTGTGTCCCAGCAGTGGGAACATTGTAGGCTGATTATGCTAGTTGTTGTTGAGTTTTTCACTAAAGTTAAGTTTTAGGGTTATTATTCTGATCTCATCTGAAATGAAATGCTTTATTCTAGTTAGCTCACGTGCTCTTTGCCCAAATACCAAACCGCAGGGAATCACAAAATTCGTTCCCAGAAGACTGGTTTAGTGGTCGCCACACATGGTGAGTTTAGGTGCCCACTGAAATTTCTATTCCATTCTTAGAACTATACGACACTATCACACTATCTCTTGTAAATTTTGACGTTCAAACGTGGCGTTTATGCACCTAATTAAATGAATTATTTGACTTTGACTTTATTAAGTAATGCTGTATGTAAAAACTACGTGGTTAAAAGCCGAACTCCATGCTGCGTAGGATAAGCACGGAGACTACGCATGGTAACTATTTGTTTCTCAGCCACAAATCCATACGCAGCTATGGTATGCAGTGTGGTCGTGGGTCGTAGTGGCTAATTCTACTTACGATTACGTTTTCATACAGAGCGAAGCTAAGTACAAATGCGTAGATAAGCCGCCTTAAGAGAGATCATGCCTACGTAAAGGTCTTAGAAAAACTTTAATTTTTCAAACAAATTCAAGCAGCAACATTTGAAATAACTCAAGGAAGCCAACACCACAAATATTGGAATTACATTAGAACTCGTCCAAGGTGGAGGCACCAAATTTGCGGTCCCATAAACACGTCTCCTTGACACTGCGGTGCTAGCGCAGTTCGCAACTTTGCTAGTTGGCGACCGCAGTGCTCGGTCGCTGCTTGTACACTGACTAAATCTTTTGTTTGAGCTGGATAAATGGGTTAGCTGTGTTTTCGGATGAGCTCAAGTGATTATTTTGAGTGCCATTGTCGGAAAGCACGTTAACACTTTGGTCCTGGCTGTCATTCGTGGATTGTCGTTACGGGTCATAAGAAGCCCGAAAGTCTGACAATGAGGGGTATCGTGTTTCCCAATAACTGAGTTGTGAAACCGGTAAAATTAATGATTATCTCTTTCTCTCTTCTCTCGTGTCGGGACGAGCGAATGGAGAATGGCTCGTTTTGTCATCAAAAAATTTGCCATTCAGGTTGTCTGACACCCGGCCTACTTATGTATGCTAAGCTCTCGTAGTCTGCTGGATAGATGTACCTATATACCTATTATTTTACTGTTCATAAATAATATACGTACCTAGACCGAGCCCAATACATATCACTATTACCATTAACCTACCTTCAGTTACTCCTATCAGAAAATTCAAGATTGTTTAAAAGAATAGAGTTATAGGATTTTTAGATAGAGGTTTCTAGTAAACCGTTCACGACCCAACCAATCCCCAACTAGTTAATAACGAGTTAGTAAGTCCCGTATATTGGACCACCATTGAAATATTAGTACTGTGAGATTCTGGCTACTCATTGGTGATCTGAGTTTGTAACACATTACTTCTGAGTAGCTTCGTGGACTATGGGCCTAACTTACATTTCTTTATACTGTAGGCAGATACTGTTCAGATAAAAAAAAATATGATGTGTTTCTAAAGCAAACGACCCAAAATAACATTGTAAAAATCAATCCCTTTATTTATAAACTCACCCTAAATCAAATAGGAGTTAAACATCCAGCGTGTACTTGAATATTAATCAAATAAACATATCAAAAGGACTTCCGTTTACCGGTCATGGGTTATGCCATAATAAACTGGACGAGTATCGGTCGGCCGTTTATGACTTCGATAAATAAGTAGATTAATTGTACAATTTTGTTTTAATGCTTCCAAAATTTATCCTGTTTGAACGTTTGTTTTGTTTTCCTTTTTTGAAATATTTTGTGTTTTATTTTGAGTTTAGTCCCCCGGTCTTCATTTTGTATCCATGTTCGTTTTGTGGATGATCCCAAGTTTGGATTTGAATATAATTTGGGCATGTTGACGTTGCTAATGGCTCCTGTACAGGTTTTGATAGCACAGGTGCTATTGAACAAAGTGGAAGTCAGGAACGAGGTGAGGCATCATCTTTAACCCCGGGTGCACACTCTCGTGAGTGCGCCTCGTGGAATCCCTTGCACGAGCCGTGGCAAGCGGAGTTTATACGAGTGCTTCCCATCCATACCCCCATTTTGTTCAGTTGTCCATCACGCCTCGCCCCTTGCGTCCTTTGACTCCGGTCAAAAAACCGACATCGAGCGGAGCGCGCGTGAGCCGAGGTGAGAGACGAAGACAGGAGGTGAGGGCTCCATCCACACTATCGCGTTCGCTTCACCTCGTCTTGGGTGCTGGAGAGTGTGGACCGGGGGTAATATTATATCAGGGTTGTGTAATTTTTTTCAGTTATAAAAAAACTTCAACTAAAACTTCGCCATAATTTCGCGAATAAAATAAGCAACAGCGCCCTCCTTCGTTATAAATGAAGAAATTTGCAATAGAATTAATCTTATTCTGAAATTAAAGTCTAAGTCAAAAAAAAAACTTATCGTAAAATTTTTGCTTGAATTATTAGCAAGCGCGTTGGTTCAATCAATACTTCTCTCACTACACCCCATAGATCACCAACCTGTTTCGCGCAAACACAATCTATAACCGTCCCTATCAAATGCATTTACCGATGCGTACATTTACAGCTCATTTATTCTGAATAATACCACTATCTAGACCCTTATACGGAGTTAATTCACAAATCCCTTGAAATCTTCTCGGGTCTCGAATGTAATTTATGGGCTTGGCTTAATTTCGTGCTTTAAAACGTGATTTGCTTGGGTGGGACATGGTTTTGGGTTTGCTGAAATGACATAGGGGTGTGTTGTGACGAGTTTGTAGTATAGTTTTGTTTGTATGTAGTGTCATGTTGTCTTTTATTTTTTGGTTTACTTTCTTTTTCGTGTGGTTAGTGACTAACCTGTCGATCGATTCTGTAAAAATATGAACGTGAAACTTAGGTGAAGTGAGCGTGTAGTGAGCTGTCACTGTCACAAATCGACCGGCAGGATGCTAGGGATTGAATCTATTGACAGCTCACTTCACGCTCATTTCGCCTAAGCTTCACGGTGATATTTCTTACAGAATCGACCGGCTGGTGACAAAGTTTTTATGCCGCCCTTGGGCCTCTGACTTGGTTTCACATGACGTTGAGAAATATATCTCAGGCGTGGTTTCGCACGATATTCTCCTTCACCGTTTTTGAAGCAAGTGATAATTATACAATAGGCACATGAATTCGAAAAGTCTCGTGTCAAGTGCGTGCCTTGGGTTTCAACTCGAGACCTATGACTTGGGTCACACCACTAAACTACTCTCTCTGGATTGTTTGGTTGGTAGGTAACTTTCTCCGAGTAGGTATAAAATAAAAATACAACGATACTGTCTCATGGTTTTATTCTTTGTAAAATAATGTTGTTAAGTATATAGGAATGAAATAAACAGCAGTACTATAAACTGGTTTTATTTTCCCAGATATATAAATTCAAGTAAACCTCAATACACAAGCAGGTAGTTGAAATTGTTATTTATGGCTTAGGTAGATACGTCTAGCAACGACCGGCATTGGTTGAAATCGTGATGACATCATTTAATTTGTCTCTAGTTTAGTCTTCCTGGGATTGGGATCTGATTCTTTTTCTCAAGTAGCTGCTTCCTTTTCCTATAACGTTCGTCGAAAGTAAGTTGTAGGTACCTAATTATGTTCTAGTCTTCCATTTGTTGGCAAGGACACTACCAGCCGCACTACCAATAGTGTCGTTTACAATTAACGACACTACCGAGCCTATTTTGGATTAAATTGTACAGTCAACACAGAAGTTTTGGACCCCCTATTCTACTAGTTCAACTCAAAGTTCAACAAGTTGAACTAATTGATGATCGGGAATAGAGATGCTGACAAAAAAGAATTATGTCCGACTGATAGATTAATTATTAAAAAATATTTGACGTGTGTTTTTTCTTTTTTACGTAATCAAAAGATTGTAACAGCAATACATTTAGTTAAAATGTGGCATATCGTCACTTTACGGTAGATTATAAATTGACTTGTGATATAGCAAGCCCCCACTCCCCAACTTTAATGCGTTTTATCCAAACCATTTTTTATAAATATGATACTATACTACTACTGATATATTTTTTTATTATCTGACTTACGGAATAAATACTTTTTTTTTCAGTCAACATCCCCATTCTGTTGTAACATAATGAAGTTTAAAAATGTGACAAAAGTAAGCTTTTACAAACGCCTTATACAATTCACACGAGAAGAAAACGGGGATAAATCTGTTACCTAATGTGTATTATTTCTCTCTCGCTCTTCTGTAAAGTAAGAATAAAAATTAACTTTGTTTTCCAATTAGCTATGAATTCAGCTTCTCTTTCCAAAGAGAATATGGAATGTACTATGTTGGAACGCACTAGCAACTTGAAAAAAAAACCTTCACTTGCATATCTTAATGAGCAAGTTCTCCTAAAATTTATAAAAGGCCTGGAAACTTTTCAAAAATTTGAACCGAATGTTCTGCCGTGCAGAACCACATAATTTTTGTTATTATACTAAAGAAACCACCTTTTGACATGCTTTTGACCTATTTACCTATTAAAATCCTAAGACTCATGTTATTCACTTTTTATATATTCTTTAACACTGTTACCTCTGAAAATCATACTTTTAATTATCTCTGATTGTTTTAGCATCCAAAATTAATTTTGTACAATTTTTGTTTCTTTGTGAATATATTCTGATGTTTTTATTATAAGCTGTCATCTGTCTAATTAACTTTTCTAAACCATAGATATAAAGCACCATGGACAAGTACACTTTCTTCTTCTAGACCTCTAATAAAGCTGGAAAATCCAAATCATACTGCGAAGTGTAAACGTGCACGTCTTTCTACACTGTTCTCACATGTATAATTTCAACATGAATGATGAAACCAATATTTTGTAAGAATATTTTGATTTAAAAGAGTGTCCGTGGAGTTTCTTGCCCGTTCTTCTCCATAGGAACCTACTACGCTTTGGAATGGGCTACTAGCTTCATCTTTCTGACTGACCGACCCCTTGACAATTCAAAAGTGCCAGTAATTGGTTTATTTGAAATAAATGCTTTGAGTTTGAGTTTTTATTACACATCGCAGTGTGGGCAAGTGTAGGATTTTCCTCCCTGTAAGCCGCTTTATTAGCTCTGGCCATCATTCAAATAAGAAATAACTTGATATATGTTTGAAACGTTCAACATATGCTTCCAGAATATAACGTTTTGACAAGGAACGATAAAAACGGCCTTCAAGTTTTCCAGTTTTATTTTGGGTTTTGGTGAACCAAAACCCAAAACCCTTTTATTTTGCTCCTTGAGTCTATTTTTTTAACAAAGTTATCTTAGTACTCGTATTTTAGCCGGATCAGTTTAGTGAAACTAGCGTGTATATAACGTTATGTGTAACCTAACTTTCAATGCATAGTGATTTCTAATAATAAACATTGAGTGTGTCTGTGCTATACTGAGTATCATTTGTCCGACCCCTCGGCTATCCCTGTAGAAAACCTCTACTCTCCTCTATTCCAAAATACGTGTCGTAAGCAAAATACGCCACGAATAAACAGCACGCCCACACCAAAAAGGCCTCCGACATCAAGAAGCGTGACGCCACGCGACGTTACTCTCCGGGAGAGGCATCCGCCGTCACGTGTGACGCAGACGCGACCCCCCGCTCACGTGGAGCATTGCAAACCGCCTCCGCTACCTCAAAATCTCCTCTCCACTTAACAGGAGTAAACGAATATGCTCGGCGTGTGTCGCCACAGCCCGGCTCGTCCACACTCCCTGCTGCCTGCCTGCTTTCCGACCTGCCTACCTACCTATTTGTCTGCCTGCTCATCTGCTTGGTCCTGATTCCGCTGATCCCGAGCATTCCACGTCGTGCAAAGCCGTTCTGGACCTCATAACCTCTCTGTCATTTTATGTACAACCTTAGTCTGTGTTTACCCTACACCTTTTAAGGGGTCATTGTAATCCCTGGTCCCATAGTGAAAGTTGTTCATAATAATGAGTGTAATGACCCCTTAAGAGGTTTAGGGTAAACAAAAACTAAGGTTGTATAATTTTTATTAAATTAACGTGACTTACGTTTTGTTGCACAGAATTAAACGTAAGTTTCACTAAGTTAATAAAAATGTAGCTCCAGTTTAAATCAAAGTTAGTCACACTGTCGTCGTGGTGAACCTAGCTCTGGCACAAACATTAGTTTGCTTAGCTCTTCATAATATAGTAATAACTAGCTTTCAGACTTATGAAACTTTAACTTATGAGTTTGTCTAAAGCTGCGTCCCCACTTGTAACAAACACGCCAACAACTCTCCCAATAAAGTGACCAACATGTTACGCAAAAGGTGAACGGTGATTTTAGCAATTCACTTAGCGAACCTCTGAACAATCATACTATTATAATATCGTGCTTATAGCCGATTCGTTGTATCGTAGGTAGCGTAACCAGAAGCAGATTATTTTCGTCGTGTGCTGCTAAGTGTCGTTACTGCATCGTGCGTACTTTGCTTATTTTCAGATGATTATGTCTTATGGCGTTCTGCTGTGGGGATCGGCAGGTGACTTAGATTCATATTTCATTTTTCAAAAAAGGATAATCCGCGCGATCTTTAAAATGGGTCCTCGCGATTTAAAATAATTTACCTCTGTTAACGCTGCCTTATGAAAGTATGAGCTGAATCTCGAATCATCGCCACATTTTTGCTTTGTTTGGACTAGTTCGGAGGTTCTTCAAGTAACTTAAGATAACATCAGGCCTGTCCCCGAAGAGTTTCACCCACATTTCACCAGATTCTTCATCCATTTTTAATTTTCCAGATAAACGCAATAACACTTTGCCCGACCTGAAAATCGAACCCCAGACCTGATGCTCAGCAGTAGCTACGTAGTAGCTACGTTTTCCATTGTTATTTGTACTCCTGCCATAGTCTGGTGCACCAGACTATGCGGGTTTGTACTTAATCACAAGTTATGTGTGAACAAGGGAATCGAACCCTTGACGTAATAAGGCGAACTTTTCTATTGCAATATCTATCCTCCATTATACGCCTAGCTTTGCCTCTTCATAAAATATAAGTAAGGGGAGAAATAAAAAGAAATTGGTAAAAAAAAAATTACACCATTATTTTTTATTCATACAAAAAATGCCTTGTCAAAATACTTTATACAACGTTATACACAATAGATGAACGTACATGAGATCTTAGAATAAGGGGTGTGAGCATGACTTCAATATTTAATATGGTTTTTTACGGTTTTACACACGTGATATTTCGGGGGTGCTCAAGATAGACAGATTGACTTGCGAGGTTGCCACATGATCATGATCAGCATCACAACTACGAAACACATTTTAAACCACAATCCATAGGATGTTGAACGGAACTCCTAACTCATTGCTGCAAATTTTACAATGTCGTGTGCTCGACAACGTAAATAACGCAATTAATGTTGTTGAACAGTCAAAATGAATGGCATTGCTACTGTAAGTGTGTTATGCAATTACCCCACTGCACTTGATTAGAGTTGTGAAACATTTCCGACATTCTTGAAACGTGCACGTGGATAAATCCGTGAAGCACCGTTAACACAGTATATAACATAAAATACCTTACAATAAAGTTGTTATAACTTAGTAAATGACTCGAAAAAAAATATATAGGTACTAGTAATACATACTTAATGGGAAAATATTAGGAAATTAATGCCGTTTATCCCTCACTTTTATTTTCATAATTATTTATGTTTAGGTATACAGCCGTATTTTAAACCCGTCGTATTCCAATATATTTCCAACATCACTAATATACAATAACGCTGATTCAAAAAATTTATAAAAAAAATTGTATAGTAAGAATTTAAAATCCTGAAGCCAGAATCCTGATATTGAAGCTGTAAATGTATTATACTAGGATCTAAGAAAGTAATTCGCAAAATTTTCTAAACAGCATAGCAGTACCATTCCCGCTAATTACTATTATCTTTTCTTATTTTTTCCTCAACACTAATCCGATATAAAGGAACCTAAAGCCAGTACTAAAATTTAATCACTAGTAAGGGGTCTTTGTTTTATTTGCGACATAAAACCAATTTGCCTCTTGCATTCGGTTTTTCCTCTCGTTCTGTCCTGTGCATGTTGGTATAGGGCTGTCCCTCTCGCTCTTGTTGTAGCTCCCCTCAAGATATTCAGCTATAGACCATGATAGTAAAATAACAGTAACTTAAAACCTTAATTTAGGTATGGGATTATACAGCCATAATGTTTTTCTTCATTACCTTATGCAGCTATTTTGGTTGGAAATTACTTTGTTTTTGTCGTGTCAGCGAAATAGCATTTTATTTTCTAACTAGGAGGATTAAGATTTTCTTCTAAGATTTTATTTAAAAATGTTGGCACTGAAATCATAGCATTTTTAGAGTTCCGTGACTCAAAAGGAAAAAACGGAACCCGTATAGGATCACTCGTGTGTCTGTCTGTCTGTCCGTCTGTCACAGCCAATTTGCTCCGAATCTGATTGACCAATTAAGTTGAAATTTGGGACACATATGTATTTCTGTGACCCAAACACGGACGTGTAACATAAATAAATGAATGTTGAATATTGGGGTCACTTTTGCAATATTGGGGGCAAATAAGAAAATTTAAAAAAAAATTACGAACTGTACCGCAAAGCTGTACATATCAAATGATGGGGCTTATTACGAGGATCTCAAATACATTTTTTTAATCATATTAAAATAAATACTTTTAAAGATATTTAAGAAAATAGATGAAAATTGTCCATTCCCCCCCCTTATCTCCGAAACTACTGATCCAAAAATGTTGAAAAAAATACAGAGAATAGTTCTATGCTTATAGATGACAGAAAACCCTATAAGAAGTCTACGTTCTTAAAATAACATGGTAAATCACTCAATATTATACGTACAAACTTACATTTGCAGTTGGGGAACATGTTTTTCAACTACAATTTTAAGTCTGTTCTTGAGATAAATTGTATTCATCCCAACTACGGGACCCTTCATTGGGCGTGGTCCGACACGCAGTTGGTCGGTTTTTTATACCACATTGGCAAGTAAGCCCCGACACTTAAACAGCCAGCCAGTTATTTTATCAAATGGAATCTGGATCATGAAACCTTTTCTATGTCTAATAGTTAAAACATTACAGCGGCTTGCTCATGTTTAGCATAATCGGCCTATAATATTGAGAGAGTGGGCCTAATCCACCACGCGGGCACAGTGAGGGTTGGTACCAACTTACTCGCCGCGGGAGGAAGACCTGGAGTCCTGAAATACAGGGCTGCCCTAGTTTAGGCTCCAGTCCACTCCATTTATTTATGTACCTATACTGTCTTTAGATTAGTGTGGAAATAAAAAAAATGTCGTTCTAGGCCATTTCCACGCAATGCCTTTCTTCACCGTTTTGAGAGCCTGAAATAATTTACACCAAGAAAAGCGCCTGTCAGCCAGCCTAGAACTCGTAAGTCGCGGCTGAAGTTACCACTGCTCATGTGTAAAGTTAGGGAAGCCAATTATTTTTCAATTACGCAAATTGCCGTGTGATAATCATTTCCTATAACTGTCAAATAATGACAGTCTGTTGTGATTTAAATAAATGGACAAAATAAGTTGATGGTCAAATTAATAAACAATTAATTTCCCTGATCAAGTATATGTACCTTCTATAAGACAGACCTACTTTTAATTCTGGTGTATTCACACAGAAACAGAGTTCGTTGGAACTCGACCTGCATTTGGAAGCGACCGCTACAGTTCCGCGATGCGGTTCGTTCAATGTGCCAAGGATAATAAAGATCTATGTAAAATGTGAATAGATGGTATAAGCGTGTATCTATATGTGAATGACCACACAGTATTCATAGTTCAGTACCACAAAGGTCACTGCTAACGTGTCTTTATCGTCCATTTTAAATGTTAGGTATAGGGGTGGGTTAGGTTATCCACGTAAGCCTAATTGAAACTAAACTAGTGTCTCGACGAATGTATTGAAATGGCTGTAATGATACGTGAATCCAATTGAAACGGCTCGCGTACACCTAATCCGTTATCAGCCGAACTATAGTCAACTTTTACGTCGTCGGCCAACGTCGGCCGACCGAACTAAACAATTATGTAAAAGAAAGTCATTCACTTTCTTTTACATAAAGTTTGGTTCGTTCACGTAGTTATCGGTCGACATCGGACGATGTCAGTTCATCATCATCATTTCAGCCGAAAGTCGTATGTACACTGCTGCACATAGGCCTCCCCCAAGCACCGCCACCGATGTCAGTTGAAGTAGTGTAATCATATGTTTGGTTCGTTCGGTTGAGTTCAACCAACGACGGTATGTACTATTTTTAACTCCCGACGCAAAAATAGGGGTGTTATTGTAAGTTTGACTGCTATGTGTGTCTGTCTGTGGCACCGCAGCTCTTAAACGGGTGAACCGAATTGAATGCGTTTTTTTAATTTGAAAGTAGGTTTTCTAGCGTTGTTTCTTAGACTTGTTTTTATCAAAATCGGTTCAGCTGTTTGAAGATTATCAGCTCTTTTCTAGTTGATGAATGGATGTGAGCGTCTTCCACAGGTCTGATCGATTTGGAACCAACTTACAGCATAGGTATCGTGTTTGGGCTCTTTGGAATGGTCTCAATAAATAGGTTATAGATAGATGATCAACAGAGTCTGGTGATGGAGCAGGAAAGAGAATGAGGAAATGTTTGTGTCGGGGGTTTTTAAATTTAAATATAATTTCATTTGTGTAAGTTTTGATGTTATTAAAACTAGTTCTAGCATACATATACACAATGCCTATTATAATGATAAATAACAAGAGCCCACATTTCCGTTATAAGCTGCGTAAAGTTGAAGAAGTATTCTCTCACTTACGAAAAACTAGCTAACTTTAGAGTTTGTTGAACTAAACCTTCTGTAACGTTATATTGCACAAATCCTTTGGTAATTCCATAATGCTATTATGTTGGCTGAAGCTTAGCTTCGCCTACGATAATAGAATTGATATTAACTTATGCTGCAGCCGCGGTATCTACCATCATAGAAATAATGTCGCAGGAATTTAGAATTAGTCGTTTTTGGGCTAAATTACTAGTTAGTTAATAAGAGAAATGAGAGTAAACAGACATACGTTTTTTTTTTTTTTTACGTAACTTAGTTCCTTAGTCTGAAACCGATGGTGTTCACATTTTTCCAAGTGTGTTTAGTACATATTTTATGTTGCATGAAATGTTTTTTTTTTACATTTTGTAATTGTAGATTTTTTTTTCACCGTCATTTAGTAAAGTAGGTATTCTAAAGTTTGTCTGTTTGCCTACATTTTCCAAAATAACTACTTAACGTCTTTTAGCTTAAAGACTTTTTTTTTGTTCGTCTGCTACAGCAACGTAGTCTAATACGAGTAGCTCCCTGGAGATCTAAAAAGTAATATTGTTCAGTTTAAATCTCTTTTGAAAATCATTTGGGTATAGTTATCTAAAACCATTAAGTTTAGTACCAAAATGAAATTAAAGAGATACTTTATTTGAAATAGTAGACAATATTCTTTGTTTTTTTTTATCGTAGCTAAGCAATAAACCTTAGCGTTACAAATATTTTGAAAATATCGAATATTGTTGTGATCATAGCCAATCACAGCTTCAAATCTATACACATGAGCAGTATCTATATAAGTTAATCGTTTAAAATCAAATGAATTTCCAATTAAACTGTTTATTGCCTCCCCACGAAAACTTTTCGTGAAGCCAGAGTTTATCGATACCAAATTAACACCAAGATTACAATAATAAATTAAGCATGCTCACACCTCTTCCCTTAAAATAATGTTTAATGAGTGAAAATTTGAGTGCGTTAAAACAGAGCTTTATACATTACATCTACTTAACAGTATATTATAATTTACAACATTCATACTGTGAATATAATCACTTAATTGGTTGCTTTATATATTGTGTGCTCATAGAAATCAAACACCTGCAATGAAACGTGGCCTAGGTGTATACATACGTGAAATGATTGGCTTTTGATTGCTGCATACGGATATACTATTAGGTTGCTCTTTTTTTCTATTGCTGCAGGCTATAGTGTACTTTCTAGCTTTTTTTTATATATTTTACAGTCTTTTAAAATTAACTGTTTGGTTCTTCTACGTTGAGTACATTTTCTTGCTTGATTATATTATATTTAAGTTCTGAGGCTTTAACCTAAGTGCCGCTGAGAACGAAATTCTGAAACCTTAATCACTAACTAATGGTACTAGAATCAGCAATGCCAGAAGCGAATCCACTTTCTTGTGTTATGTCTGTTGTATCATTTACTGCGTCCGTTAATAGTGCAATTATTTCTATTATGACGAAACATTTTAATAACTTTGATAAAAAATATGAGATAATATTTACACCCCAATTTATTTCACTACTTGAATTCATAATTCCATACATATCCCAAAGAAATTGACCCTGTTTTACAAACAACATCACTTACCTTATGCGTCACCTTCTTTATTCCAATAATCAAAGTTCTTACATCTTATCAGATTACGTTTCTATTCCACACTCGTAAATCTCCCATGTTTATCTCATACAGGACTTAGCAAAGTGTTAGTCATTATACCCGTGCACAGCCATCAATCGCCGGCTTAATAGTCTGTATCTCACTTACTTTAACGACTAGATACGTCACTTACTTAAGTAAAGAATAATCTAAAACAAATACTCCATAATACTACAAAGACAAAACTAGACCTCAAATTCATATAACCCGAATTCGTTTCATGGAATCTATAAGTTTTCATTTCGTTCTGTATTGGTATAACAGGGTCTACTATATAAGCTGGTATCTCAGTTGTTTTTATAGCTTCCCTCGGGCAGGGAAGGGTTTCAGCAGGGATTTTCAAAACAGTCCTTTTAACACCCTTTTTGGATATTTCATTACCGTCGTCATTAGATAGGTCGCCTGGTAATGTCTTCTTTTCCGTTACGTTCATTTTGTCGTTCAGCGTTTCGATGGTCAGGCCGGCATGGAGTATGTCTTGATTGTAATCCAGTTTGTTATCCATAGCGTCAGGCATTTTGTTGTAAGCGGAACTCACGATGGGAGGATCCATTTTGCATGTTACGCCGTCTAGGGACTCTTTTGTGTTTTGACTTTTTGTCTCGTTTCGCAGTGAATGCATCCATTTTAATCTGCAGTCGCATACGAAGTTGTTCTCTGTAAAAAGAAACAATAATGTTTCGTTAGAAAATTTGAATGATTAAGTTAAATTCCTATTAAATAGATGAAAGCACACCGGACAATGGACATTAAAACTAAAACTTTTACGCAACAGCCTAGGGTTGGCAAGTTTAAACTAATTTACAATTAATTTAGGAATGAAACGGATTATACAACATTTTCCACTTCTATCTGGCCCATTCCAACCCAACTAAGAACACCCGTAGGCATCATAAAAGACCAAACTTTCCAAGTGTGTTAAAGTTAATAATAACGTCTCAGTTTCAACACGTTTAATATTCATCGAGTGTTTTAAGTTCATGAAACTCAACATGAGGAAGTATTATATATTCATTATTACCTTCGAGTAGTAGATTGCTGTTCTGCGGTTTTAAGTTGTCCAATATAGGCTTGATATTGTCAAAAGTTAACGCGTGCAGTTCGTTGGAGCGCAAGTCCAGAGAGCTGAGGCCCCTCACCCCTTCGAACAGGCCCGACGGGAGCGACGCCAGTTTATTGTCATCAAGGGACAACTTTCGCAGTTGAGACAGTCCGTCAAATGCCCTCTCCGATATGTACCGCAAATCATTCTTGCCCAACAGTAATTCTTGTAGATTCCACAGCTCGGCAAATGTGAATTCCGTCAAATTTTGTATTCGGTTCTTTCTCAGATCCAATTTCCTCAGATTCGCCAATCCGTCGAATGTCCGTCTGTTCAAATAGTAAATGTTGTTCTTATTCAAATCCAATTCCAGCAAATTGAACGTGTGCTGGAAAGTGCCGTTTCTGATCGTAGTTATATTATTCTTGGTGAACACCAACTTCTGCAGTTTCGGCAGGTCATAAAACGCTTCGGCATCGATATCTATAATCATGTTTTCTTCTAAATTTAGAGTTGTTATGTTCGGTAGGTGAGCGAATGAGTACTGCTGTAGATTTTCGATTTGATTTTGGGATAAGCTTGCTTCTTTTAGATTAGTTAAGTTGGCGAAAGCGAAAGGAGTTACATCAACGATGTTGCCATATTTTATATTGATTGAGCTCAAGCGTTGCAAATAGAATAGGGCCTTTGAGGGTATATAGCCTAAAGCGCCATCGACTCTGACATTAAAAGACAAAGTTTGCAAAATTGGTTGGGACGCAAAACTCTGCCAGATGAGGTCGTCGCGCGGTATTCCGCCGTTGAACACCCAACATTCCGCTTTGGTCGCATTCCTTGGCTCCCTAGTATTTTCGCAGTAGCAGTGAACTTTTGAATCTCTGTCTGTGATATCGCAAATATTCTTTTGGAAGCCGCCGCTTTTCTCTTTGGTGCGCCTTTTGTTGTTGTCCCTGGCGTACACGTTTATTGACATTTCATTAACGAGAGCGAAAGTGATCAATATGTAGATTACGCCGGCGATTCGTCTCTCCATTGTCATCTGAAACAAGCGAGAGTGATTACGTTAGGACATCGTGTTTGTTCAGATTAGCTTCAATTTGTGTTTTGCTTATAAATATTAACTGTGTCTTTGTATTTGGTTTGCATATTATCATTATGAGGTGTAAGTCAGATGTGATAACTCATTAGAGATATGAAATACCTACAGTTTTCGTGGTAAATTTTTTCATAATTAAGTTTAAAATATTGTTATTTATTTAGGCATGAGTTCCTTAGTATTGACTATCTCAATAGTTTTAATCCGTGTTCAAAGTATTGAAAATATGACAATATTCACAGAGAAGAAAAAGCGCCACCCTTTCGTTGGCCTACTTTTCCCGAACAACAGGGTCACTTAATATCACGATGAATAGCTATTTAATTAATAGGTGCTTAAAAAGTCTGTTCATTAGACAGCCATCGTAATCCCAGCTTTTACAAAATTTCGTTTCATATTTTTTATTTGCTTTCTTTTGTCATCTTCATGGCTTCGTAATTAAGTAATGAAAGTATTTACTAAACAAAGGGATTTAGTTTCATAAAAGTGTTTAAGGCCTCGGATTAAATTGAAAGCTTTGTTTGATGATTATATTTCTGGATGCTGAACATCATTTTGTTTTTTTATAAGTTTTGTAGCAATGAACACATCTTGTTACAGTCATTGTTGAGCTAGACATAAGCCTCTCCCAATTTGCAATACAATAATGGTTTTACATATTTTCCAGTCCGTTCCATGTCAATTCCATTTAGCTGTGACAGACTTTCATTTTCACTAAGGAATGTTTTCTTTTACCCTTTGAGTATGTTTGAAGCTTAACGTTTTTAAATCTCAGGTAGAACCTCCTCATAAGCAAAACTCAGAATTAAAAACCACCCGAAAACAGAACCATCTCTTTCACACAAACTCCAATCAAGTCTTCCTCTCAACGAAGCTAAAGCATCCAAACACAAGCTACACTAATCCCTCAGAGAGCTTACAGGCGCTTTCAAAATGTAATTTAATTCATGAAACCAACATAATCCAAATGAGTTTCAAATTATTAATGGGTGATAGTATGTGACGTCACTGAAATGTTCATTCAAACGGTACCTATGATTTGGTAAGCATAGTTTGATTTAGATCGTTGTAATTATTGTTTGTAATGTAACTAGTAATGATGATTTGGTGAATCAATGCCATGGCTAGTTGGAGGGAAAACTGTAGTTGATAGGGTCCAATCAAATGGACAACCTGCAATGGATTATGCGAAATTGCGTATGTTTTCTTGGTCATATAATGACGTGACATTCAACTTTAGGAAAACGTCAAGACAGATTTTGTGGACGCAGCTATACCATCCAGGTTCTCAAAATAGCGAGAACCAATATGAGCATCAATGTGTCTTTTATAAATATATTTTTTTACGATCCCATTGCTGACCTAAGACCTCCATTCCTTCTTTATGTCGCGAACATGTGTTTCTTATGAAAAGAATAATCGTGGAGTTTGTTGCCCACTCTTCTCCATAGGAAACGACCAATTGGTACCGTGCACCTAGCTTCTGACGTTTCATAAGTGTCCAGGTACCTTAAAATGTATGTGAAATAATATATGTTGAGTTAGAATTTGAATTTATTTTAATTCCTGAGAAAGACTGATTAAATTGAGAAGCTGTAAAAAGTGAACCGTTCATGTTCAGTAATAAACTTTTTTTTGCAAACCAGGAAAGTGATAACCCTAACCAATAGTTCCCATAGTGGTATAACAAAAGACCCAAAAATATCCCTTAAACACCGAACAAAATCTTGCAATCAGTACATCGTTTTTCTATTACCCCGAACGAGGCGAAAGGACACTTAATAATCCTTTATTGGAGACCGATATAATTCTAATAACTCGGAAATTTACAGCGGCTTCGTTCACTGAATGCTAACGATCGGGAAAGGGTGGAAATGCCAATGTAGCATTTTTGGATAGGTTGGCAATTGAAGGGTAGTAGGTATTTTTGGCACGTAAATGTTATATCATCTTTGGTGATCTACTTCGGGTATTGGTTTACTTAGGTACCATCTTTTTTGGATTTTTCCAGAAGAGGTTTTAGGTTTAATTTTGAAATTCTAGTATCAGCTACATATTTATTGGGTTATTAAGAGCGTTTATCCTAAAACTTGGCAACGTCGCAAATAGCTGTAAAAAATTACTTGTTTTGATTAATTTGGCAAATTTGAAAAATTCACAGCTGCAGTATATATAACGAAATTAAAAGGAAAACTAACACAGCTAAGTAGACTTTACAGGTGAACGAGTAATAATCGACCAATTTAAATTTGCAGTTTGAAAACATGATCTCTCAAATATTCCGTATGGGAGAAACTGTTTTTCAACTACAATGTTAAGTTTGTTCTTGGGTTCAATTCATCCCAACTACGGAACCCTTCATTGTGCGTGGTCCGACACGCACTTGGCCGGTTTTTATTAATATGGTAAAGCAAAAAATACGTGTCTAATATTTTATTATTATTTAACTGACAGACTAAATAGTTTTTTTCCCCCTATCGTTACATAGATGAGACAGCAACTATCATTCATGTATTGGCGAGACCTATTACTAACTGTAATTAACTCGACTTCCCTACTGACTCTCAATTAATGTTTTAAGGAATATAATACTTTTCCCTTTCGGAACCCATTAAATAACTGTTTCGTATTTTAATCACGTAGTAGGCTGTTATATATACAGCACTGCTATATCATTTTTGGGTAATTCACTTTCATACCGCGATTCGATTGGTTCAAATATGGGAGCACAGGAACGCTAGTTCAGTCAATTGAATTGGGATCGATTTGCGTTATAATTGATAACAAATCGAGGCTCAATTAGAAATGATTAATGTAGGTATTAGTTGGGTCTTGTTATGATTTGCTAATTGAGGCACCTACCCGGGGTCGAAGAAGGAAATATTGATACGTCAAAATATGTATTTGAGTAGATCTGGAACATAGAAAGCGCTATAATGTGAATTTAAAACAAATAAGTTCACGGGTAATTGAAGACGTTCAATTGTTTTGACTACACAAACGTTTACCCCTGTCAACGCTATTCGAGTGCCAAAAGATTAATGTATTTATATATCGAACTGTCAAAATCATATTGACAGCTGTCATATTGGCTTGGCTGACTGAAATTACAATAGCCAATCATACGCGTTAATCACTTGACGTGAGTTGGACAGTCTATCAGTTAATGTATTTTTAGGGTTCCGTACCCGTAGAATGCTAAACGGAAACCTATTGCTAAGCCTATAATACGCTGTCCGTCTGTGGTCAGTGGGCTGTATCTCATGCACCGCGTAAATGACAGATAGTTGAAGTTTTCATATATTGTGTATTTCTATTACCGCTATAACAACAAATAACAAAAATTAAATAAAGTTAATAATTAAAAGTGGTCCCCATACAAGAAACGTGCTTTTTTCGGCGAATTTTGTGTTTTATGTGTTGCTTAGCCTTTTGAAAACTTGGTATAATCGCAAAAAACGAACGTTAAAAATTGCTTCCAACTGAACAAAACTGAACTTCTCCGTAGTAATTGTTTGAACATAAAGTAATAACGTTAAAAGCAGAATATTTCTAGTTGAACACGACAGAGTTATGCAAAGAGAATACAGATAACAGTATAAGCGCGCTTTATGAAACATGCGTTTGAAAATTTGAATTTCAAAGCGAACGTCGACGTTCGTTGTGCAAACGGTTCGAGTGAACTCTTTTTTTTATATCATGGATATTGTTACACCGGAATGTATCGTCGCTTTGACGTAATTTATATATATATATATATATATATTATAACGCGATCTTATTTCAAACCGGTCCCGCCACAATCCGCTCGTCCAACCGCTCGTCCAATAAGGGTGCAGCTTCTAGAATGTGCTAGAAGCCATAAAAAAGAGACGACGCGCACCTTTTATTGACGACATGTCTGTCATCCGTCAGCTGTAAAGCGCACCAACGTATAATTTACAAAACCTTGTTCTTCGCCCCGAAACCCTAATGTATTAATATATAATATATTGTGATTTCATTATTATTGTGATAATGTATGCTAAAATATACTTTATTGTACACCACAAAAATAGATAAGAAAAAAATTTAAGCGTAGTTAAAAACAATATAATAAATACTTAAATAATAATTAAAAAATCAAAAAAATATGCGTTGGAATGCGGAATAGTACATTACTGTCGCGGCCTGCAACAAGGGCATCGATGGACGATCCTGAAAATGCCCTTCCATCGATGCCCTTTTACTCACGTATGTGATCCTCGGAACACATACGTGAGTCCATCAACTCCTGGTACCGGCCAAGGCCTGTGTAGTACTTTTCTCAAATAATGCGCGGAAATTCAAAATAAGCAAATTAATTATAAATTCCAGTATCAATGACGAACAAAGATAATTTTTCACGCGCCAATTCTTTTGTTTAGTTCTTCTTTACTTTACTACTCTGATAAGTTACTCGTATCTCCTTGGTTGCCATGTGTTGAAGTCAAAAACTCGTTCCGTTTTTAAATAACACGACAGATATGGATTTTCATACAAAAATTGCCGGCCGGGGCTCTCATAATCTCTCAATATTTCTGATTTATCTCGAAGAATGTTGTCAAAATAATGATCGAATTTCTAAGCATGTTTGAGAAAATAATATTTGTATTTTTATTTTAATAATCTTCTCATCGATGAAAAGTTTTGCCGAGGAAAGGAGGCCTTTGCCGGAGAGTAAGACAAAGTAAGCTTACAAAAGTTTATTTTTACTTAATAAAATAATCTCATAACTCATAAAAATATGTTTCTGTTATTTAAACAGACAAGAATACTCATTAAATTTGCAACTATTATTGTCAGTCACTCAAAGAAAGTTCTAGACTTTAATTACATTATCTCGTTCTTGAAATTAAATAAAAATTTGCCAGAAATCGTATGGGATCCTTTATTAGTAGACTAGCTTTTGCTTGCTGCTTCACCTTCATGGAGATTAGAAAATTACATCATTTCGAAAATAACCTGAGTGTATTATCGGGATACCATAATGTACAGTGCGCCCAATTTCCACCTGAACGTTACCGTGATAGTAAAAATTATCCTAGTGTCCATTCAGAACATACGAGTAATTTATCCGTTCACCAAATTTCATCCAAACCCAATTGGCTGTTAAGGCATGTTTGATTAACAAAACACAAGCAACAAATCTTTCAAAAAAGATACTACTTTTTTTTTTGTATGGTGTATCAAAATCCCTGTTTAGATTCAGATTTCATCTTAACTTTAGACCCCCACCGTCACCGCAGTGTATACAGGGGGAGCTCGCAGCGTACCCCATAATAATCCGTTTAGTCTTATGAGATTAGACGGAATTACCTACAACTTTACTTAGGTACATTAGGTTACATTTACTTTGATTAGATTATACTACCTACACATTCATAAGTTAAGTGAAGTAGGTACTGGTTCATTGTCGAGAAGAAATCCTCATGGATATCTCAGTCTAGCGAGAATATTATACAGTATAATAATATGGTGACAGTATAAAATCAATAAATTATCCATTTATTTACAAAACTATCCTTTTTGCTGATTGGATGTAATAATAATATTAAAGGAAATTAAATGAAATTATAACATTAGTCACATTAATTACATTCATCTAATAAAAGAGAGCTGTAAGTAAATGTTTCCATTACTTTTCGTTACGAAAAATTGCGCAATTCCTTACGCAATTCATAGGAACGTAATATTATTTCTCGATCCCGTGAAAATATTGGGATAAAAGTATTATATTTCCTAATCCAGGCCATGGCCTACTCATTTGCCAAATTTCATCCAAATCCTTACAGCCGTTTTAGCGTGAAAGCGTAACAAACAAACAAACTCATGTATTATAACTAGCTTCCAATTACTTCGCCCGCATGATATTTTTATAAATTATAGCCGTAATTATAGTATTTTTATAATTATTTAGTGATGATATAGCATACTACCGGTGAAAGAATTTTTAAAATCGGTCGAGTCGTTTTTGAGTTTATTCATCACAAACAAACAAACATACAAAAAATCGAATCTTTTTAAATTTTAGTTTAGATACGTCATAAGATTATGATGAACCTAAGATATGTACTATAGTTGCCTCTCACTCAGGTAGAAAGGGAGCCAGAATAACCATGATCAATAGTCAATCAATCTGCCTAGCCTTTTCCCCGTTATGTCGGGGTCGGCTTCCAGTCGAACAGGATGCAGCTGAATACCAGTATTTTACAAGGAGCGACTGCCTATCTGACCTCCAGAACTCAGTTACTGGGCAACACGATACCCCTTGGTAGGACTGGTTGTCAGACTTTTGGGCTTCTGACTACCCTTAACGACTGTCAAAGATCTATGAACCATTGACCAATACTAGTAAACAGAAAAATGTATACCTAGGTAAGTTTTTATTCTCATCTCTTAGCTAGAAAAGTACCGACGGAAAACCTAGTGGTAAATAACTTTATCGTCTCAACCGCTTTCACCCGGAGGGACCTAGCCAGTAGGTAGCTATCAATTTCCCTAGTTGACTTACAAATGTTGCAGACAGATAAAAGCTAGGTCGGAAATAGTAGGAAATAGGAACATTATGTGGGATAGTTACTAACTGTGGTTTACGGTCCAATACCCTTAGGGAAAGAACGATACAAATCAATGCTCAGTAGGTTAAGTTTAGAGTTGCGAGTAGAATCTAGAAAATAAATGCAGAAAAAAAAGATGAAAAATAAAAAAAAACGGTTAACTGCTTTTGAACTGAAGATTTCTTTAGGCACGTTGAGCAATTTTTGGTAGGGGGTAAAATTATGGATTCGCGTCACACACGTGCCGTAGTGTTTGACTATAGAATGTAGATGGCGCTAATACCAGCTTTAAGTTTTCCCTTCTGTCAGCAGTCCCCATGACTGCCTATTTTGTTTTTTTTTGTTTAATTTTTTTATTATTTTAATTACATATGCAATAGTGGTATAATGATGGACTTAAAGGCTCGTGCAGGCTGGCGTGACTTGTCGCGCGTCGCAACACTGGTAATTTTTCTACCGTATAGAAATTGTTTGATTAGAGTCGCGTCGCGCCTGATTGCAGAAGCTTAATGCAAGTCATAGTTCCTTTATTTATCTTCAGATATTAATGTAGGTACCTATACCTAAATAAATAACTGTAACATGATATCAACACGAGCTGAAAGGACCTGGTAATTTGTATTTCGGTTGATAATAATAAAATTATGATTTACAGAGAAAAGTGAATGTAAAAAAAAGTTTAAAATGCCATTGGGTCGAAACAATACAAGGTTTCAAGAGTACAGTCTAGTCAATGGGTGAAATAAACTTGGTGCCAGAACCTACCCTTGTTTTTTCAATGTACGCCATCTCAAATGGCTTCGAAACTGACCGATTGCCTTTTCGCTACAGAACCAATTCCCACACGCAACCAATATTTGTATGGCTTACATACAATCTGTTAGGAGTCTGTGTGTTTGTGGTTGAGAAGATTTTCATGTAGGTTAATAAAATGTTTGAGGTTAAAAAATGTTAAAGAAAATATTCTTAAACATACTATTTTCTTTTTTATTCATCTTGTAAGAATTATTATAGCTCTTGACTACTCATTCCGGGTCACGTCGGTGTGAAATAATCCAGACTTAAATTTGTATGCTCAAAAGAATATATCTGTTCGTCTCCAGAGATTTTCAGTAATAAATCTCTTCTATCAAGTGGGAACCTTTGCGTTTGTTTTTATCAAGATCCTACGAAAGGGGAGGAACGGGTGGCGCCGCTTTTGTTCCATCTCGCCTCCTGGGTGCATTTAGGGTATAACGATTACACGTTGATTCTGCAACCTTTATGGGGAAATGGGAAGAAATGGACCACTTGTGGAATGGTTTTGCGAATGAATAGGTAGGGTTATCGGTGGAGATATGTTTCATTATGTTGGTGCAAACTAAATACCTTACCTACGTTTACCGTTCAGAATTATTTTAAATTATAAGCAAGAGTTTTGAGATAATTATGATATAGTTGAACACGTAATTTCTTTACTGCCCTAATGTTAAATATCACTTACACGTCATAAATCGACAAAGTCTATTTGTATATGTGATAGTTTCAACTTTATTGAAGTTTGGAGGTTTGGCAAAAAATTATGAAAGCTGGTACCTGAATACCAATAAAAATAATTTATATACTGTTTTAATTATGTAGAACAATAGCCGTTAAGGGGGATAGTCTAAGTTTGATGTCAGTTCAGAGATATACACAACCTTTAACATTCACATTTTTCTGTGAATCATAAGGTAATAATAAAATCAACAATAAACAATACTAAAGTTTTTTTATATAAGCGTATAGTTACTTTGTAGCATTTAGGGAACTACATATATCTAGGAATGCATAATAAATGGAAAAAAACTTAAAAAAAAATCTGTAATATGTTTAAGATAAAGGTTTTATAACTCTGAATAAACATTGATCTGACAATTTATCACTGTAAAGCTTGTTTTATTTAACATCATTAATTATAATCAAAACTATAACAATTAGAATTCAAAGCAAATAATATGATTCATACAAATATATTAATGTCAAAGGTTGTTTATCTATGAACGGACAGCTAAGTGAGACCAACCCCCAACTATTGCTAACAGCTATTGTTCTACCTAATTAGACCTTTAATTAAAACTGTATATTAATTATTTTTATTGCTTGTCTTGGTTTTCCGGTACCTTCCAAAATGCCCATCCTCCTTTAGAGGGAATTGTTGTCAAAAGTGGTACAGCTTATATGAGGCCTTTTAGATTTTATTTTGTTGATATTATAAGTTTGATGAAGTCGTGAGAGACCTTTCAAAGTACTTACAAAAAAAACATATTTATAATTTGGATAGAGTACCTTACCAAATAAAGTTTTGATTGAGTTTTATTTAGAGAAAAATATTCAAAGTTTTTATCAGCTTTTACCTCCGCACTTAATTTTAGAGCTTTTAAATTCGAAAGCTTTCCAACTCTATAATGTAAAATTGTTAAACAGATCTTCATAAAAAAACCGGCCAAGTGTAGTTGAAAAAGGTTTTCTGCCATACGGAATGTATTGGAGATCAGGTTTTTCAAACTGCAATTTTAAGTAGGTCGATTATTACTCATTAACCTGTAAAGCCTACTTAGCTGTGAGAGTTTTCCTTTTAATTTCGTTATATATAGTACTGCTGTGAATTTTTTCACAAATCTTTGTATAACCATTTAGCTGGCTGGGGGGGGGGGGGGGCACCTGACTCTAATAAAAATTTGCACTTTAAAGATTTACAACGACACTTTGGGACAGACGTGAAAAAAAAACATCCCCACTTTACATGTAGGGGAGGTACCCTAAAAATTGATTTTATTTTACCACTTGTCGCCGTGATTAATATGTATACTCATGCCTAATTACAGCTTTCTAGTACTAACCGTCTCTGAGTTAAGCCGCGAACAGACAGACAGACAGACAGACAGACGGACATGGCGAAACTATAAGGGTGCCTTGTTTACTACGGAACCCTAAAAACGGTTCAATACTGTTGACTTAATATAGTTTTAAATAATATAAATAACCGACAAATCTGTATGCAAGATAATAAAATAAAATGACGATAATATTTTCAAAAACATTTAGGTATTTTCAGTAAATTTACAGCAAAATCCGTGAACCGTCCAGTCCATTTATAACAGAATTTCAGTTATTTCAGTAATTTGTTACTGAAATAACTACACCAGGGTTAGTTTTCAGGCAGTATTTCGGGAAAATTCAGAGCAGATTACGAGTACTTTCATGTTGTTCTCATTTGTAGGTTTTGCTCCCTGAAATCTTTCAGGTATTTTTAATAAAGTGCTGTGGGCTTCTGTGGGATTTGTTTTTGTGTCTTTTTCAGGTTTATTAACAATTTTATTTTAGGAGTTATTAAGCTGTAGAAAACTAATGGGAATAGTCATTCAACTTGGGAGAAGCCTATTTTCATAATTATAATTATGATAGACCAAAGTAAGTTTTAGGGTTCCGTAGTAAACAAGTGTGTATTTCATTCAAGTGTCATTTCACTTCGCATAAGTTTTCAGTGAGATTTTTACAAAATAGATCGGCAGGCTGGAAAAGGACCAAAAAATGGTGTCACTCAGTAGATGTGTGTCATGGGTACGTTTACAAACACGAATCTCATATATACAGACCCGGAACAACGATCTGTAGGCCATACAAATATTTGTTCCGTACGGAAATCGGGTGTATGTACGTGCGCGCCTGTGACGTAGAAGCCAATCTCTCAGTTACTGTGCCCACCGTGCCATCGAATGCCATTCTACCATGCAGAGCGTGTGTGACTGGTCGTGTCGTAGGTAGAGCGACCTCAACATTTAATAATTTCTACAGCTGCATGTATCAGAAAAGTGTAGTCATATCTAAGGGTACCCAACTGAAAAACTTTCTCCATGGGACCAAAATAGTAATCGCAGGAAAATTATCAACCGTCCTATAGGATTTGGGTCAAGTAGGTAATGAAGTTTTGTATGGGACGGTTGACATTTTATGCCATTATTCTTAAAATGAGGTCAGCAGTGTCGTTTATGCGGTCACGGTTGTTGAGGGTTACAACATCTAGGATAAAATAAATGAATGCATATTGCACCGTTGTTAGTAGGCTATCTTTATTTTTACCCGACTACGGTGAAGCAAAAAAGAGGGTTATGATTACGACCGGTATGTATGTATGTATCTGTTCCCTCGTAACTTCTAAACTCGCCATCATAATTTGACAAATGAGGTAACGTTGGAAGCGTATTGATCGTCCGCTGGTTATAGTCTATGTGACATCACATTAAATAAAGCGGTCTCTAGACGATATAAAGTTAAAACAAAAAAAAAAAAAATGTAATGCCATTTTGGGTATCAAATTAAAGGGGCTTAATTAGCACATCTCAAAAATATATATATTATAATATATATATTTTTGAGATGTCACATTATTTTTACCCCAAATAATTTAAATAAAAATAAAATTTATAAAACTTAAAAAAGTCATCTAAAAAGGACATCACATCTTATGAAATCACAGACAGAACAACGCATTAAAAATCCAGAGTCACACGCATTAGGCGTAAATCGAACTGATTACGTGTGATTCCAGGTTTTAATTTGTCTGTCTGTGATGTCTTGCACCTTTTGAGATGACTTTTAAACTTAAATTTTTTATCAGAGCATTTGTCTAAAGTTTTCAATTATTGTATTGAGATTTTAAGATATACTCGTACATGCATTAACCTGATTTTAATTTCCGAGAAACAATCTTTACGAACATGTTAACCAGCGGTGTGAAACTTTGTCACAGCAAGAGCTCTGGCCATACTGTATGTTTTGCTAGAATTTTCGTAAAACAACAAATTTCCCATCACAACAAACTCCATCAAAATAAGAGCATAAAGAAACTCATCAAATGAATTGCTATTCATTGTAGCGAGAGTTATCTTAAGGAAGCAGGCGAGTGAGGGGCGCTTCTGCAATAGATTAGGGATCTGTCAAACTTAATCCCGATTTGTCGCTTATGCTTTTATGAGTGAAAAGTGGGAACGAAAATAGACAGGTCGGTAGGTTAATCTGTTAGTTATTTGTCAGATCCTTACATAATTATTTGTGAGGCATTATTTTATTTTACAAGAACAAGGTGGAAACGGAGGACTATCTCTTCCATTGTAAAAGGAGAGTACTCCGACCAGAGGGTCTAGTGTGAGTTTTGTTTAACCATCTCGATTTTACACATCGACCGCGTTCGGCGCTCTGATTGGCCCTTCACTGGCCGTCACTGGTGATAGGCCAATCGGTGCGCCGAACGCGGTCGATGCATAAAATCGAGATGGTTAAACGAAACTCACACTAGACCCTCAGATGGCTTTTGTGAGTAAGTAGCTCGATGGTGTTGTCTGGCTGTTGCCAATATGGCAGTGTAGATGTCGCCACAATAAAATATTATAAAACACAGGGTCTGACGCAGGTTTTGCGTAGATGTGACGCATATTTTCCCCCAAATTGTTTATTTTTGTGTTTTGTTCTTTCTTTGCGTCATGTGTACCGCAAATAAACGTATTTTCTTTCTTTCTTTCTTTCGGGTACATACCTACTTATATTAAACGAGCAATATTTGTATATACATATATATATATAATATTTGGAATCATGTTCTCGAAAACGGCTCTAACGATTTCGATAAAAGTTGCAATATAGGGGGTACAAAAATCGATCTAGCTAAGTCTCATAACTGTGAAAATTCGTTTTCTCCGGTTTTTTTAACCCGAGCAGAGCTCGGTCGCCCTAAGTTTAGAACAAGATGGCTACCTTAGAATAATGACATGGCAGCATGGAATTAGTATGTACTTACTATACATGGATGTAGGAAGTATCCTATACTGTTAAATGAGCATTCTCTATTTTCACTCGAACAAACCTTGGTCGACCAGGTACTACCTACGTATATAAGTACAAGTCCAACCTATGGGTATAACTCTGACTTTCAAACATTCTTTGATTTTTATACTTTTAGCACACAACAGCTACGAGACAAAGCACATACTAATAAAAAGCAAAACTGTTTCTGGCATATTTTTAAATGACGAATCGCACAAAGAAGTGATGGGTGAATGAGTGGTGAGTTATGTATTGATAATCAAACAGCAGCAAACTAATAGAATATAAACAGTAGACACCTACATGGTCAATATTTCTAAACCCTGATTAACCAGTAATATTCCCACAATCTCATCATATTCGAAATGTCAGGACGTCAAAAGAGACCCTGACATTTTTGTTTCTTCACAGAGATAAGGTCGCTGCATACTGGACCGCGTTAGGACGTGGACGGGGCTGAGACGGAACGTGGTATTATAAAAAACAAGGTCGGCATCGCGACAGTGACGCGAAAGTAACTAGTCTCCTTAAGGGGATGCGCTAAAGTAGCCCGCGAGATTCAATTTTCTTTAGTTTTTTGCAATTTGCAGATCAGCGTCAGGTTTTATGTTTATTAAAATATGATTCGCGACCGTAACAAATATGGCTTTACATAATTATAATCATTACAATCAGCAATACAATTCTATAAGTTAGCATAATTGGCAAATGTCATGATTTCATGAAATAGTCATTCAATGGGATTACATGAACTTAGAGAGTTGTATTGATATTTTTTATGATTATAATTTTATAAATAAACATTTTATACGGCCGCGAATCATATTTAGATCAACATAGAACATGATACTGACCTGCAAATTGCCAAAATCGTAAGAAAATTCGAATTTGGCGGGCTACCTTGACGTTTTCGCCTTAACAAACAACTCTCCGGAGCGACCGGAGCGACTGTATATACGCAGCGTAACCACGGACGGGACGTGGCGCGCGCGGGGCGGGTCGTGCTAAATATCGTCACCGGCGATATTTTTCACATCCCTTGGGTGCCACGTGGCCGTGCATCCGTGACGTATGCTCTTTCGATTACATTTTCTATGAAACGATGTTTGCAAAAATTGTCTTCCCGTTCTGTCCAGGTTAAAACGCGTTATGCAGTGACTTTAAATCGAATTGGGAACATTGGCCTCATTTACCTTGATACAAAATATTACCTGCATTATATAATATTATTATATTAAGAATTACAAGTTATACTAACTGAACAGACAGCCGTGCTATTGGGGAGATTGTTGCGCCACTTCTTCTTCCCAGCTAAAGCAAAGAAGTGAAATAGTAGGAAATGGTGAAAGACGGGCATTTTGGGGGACAATCGTATGTAATTTTGACGTTTGAAAAGTGCTGATTCTCACCCTATAAATGACTTGATTTTGACTGATTAGTTGCGCATGTCCTTTCCTGTCCCTGTTGTGTGTACCTACCTACTGTATCGTCATCCTTGTGCCCTTATTTCGTTTATTTGGGGTCATTGCAGCACGTTTTTCCTACTTAAAGGTTAACCTTGTTACTCGAATAGAATCAACATAATCATTCAAAACAGGAAACCTTCGGGTGCCATACAAAATAAAAATGTCCCATATAAATCCAATCTAATTTCGCCTCCCATATCAGTCAAGGTTATCATCAAAAGAAGCCATGTCCCCTAATTACTGGTCTAATTCGCTAAGGTTGTCGTCAATCACATCAGGTGACCCAAGATAGGCGCCTTCAATGGTAAGCCCCTAAATGTAGCCTAATTACTTTTGGCAATATTACGGGGGAAGCTATAGAAATCTATGAAAGTATTTTTGGGTTTCATAAGTTAATATAATGAGGATTTATTATTAGATTTGTAGCTTTGAGATTCCTGTTGCGGTGCTGATTTTGTCAATCTTATTAATTCCGCAAAGGGTGTCGTATTTTGTGATTTTGATCTTATCCAAGATTATGAAATGAATTTTTGACTGTATCTTATAAGTCATTGTTATATACTTTTATATCTTCCAACCATACACAACAATATCTACTGCTGTTGAATGTTTTGGGCTAAAATATCGATGATACTTCTAACAATGCCTATCAAAATGTATGAAGAGCGGATTTCCTTCATTTTCCCCCGACATGTTTAGAACCAAAAGCAATCTTCACAATGTCTGCCTGTCTGTCATGAGTAACACCGAAAGTTTTGATTGACATAGCGCAAGGTGGTTAGGTAGTAATACATAGGTGTTTAAGTACCTGTTATACATAAACCTCTATAACCATATGGCTAAAAGTTACAGTAGAGCTTCTTGAGGAAATTTCCGAGAAAATACAACCACTATCATTTATTACTATCGCCAAACACTACCGTCGTTGTGTCCCGGTTTTCGGATGCTGAATAAAATTAATGGTGGACTTACGCACTTAGGGTTTGCAACGTATTGGCAAACTTTGTATTTTGAAACAAGCTCTGCCCATGCATCGCAAACTACTGATCATCAAAACAGTCACAAGTCTGTTTTAGATTGGCGATCACATTATAAATTAAAATTTTATAATGGGACTACTACACAGACAGCATTTATTTATAACTAGCTTCTGCTCGCAATGTTGTCCACGTAGAAGAAGCGGTTCAAGCGCAGAATGCCTAATCCTCAAAATCCTATGGCTATAGAATTGCTCTCCATCACTGATACAATTTTTGCAATCGGTTCGGTACTTCCAGAGAATACGTTTTAGAAACAAATAATTTTACCTATTTATAATATGAGTTCAGACATGTTAATACATATCTCTTCTTCTTCGCTTTGCTCTTGACCGAACGATCGTGGTCAGGCTGAACTATGTCCAATCGCAGATGTAGTCGTTGCTCGCATCATGATCTCTCTCCATCTGGTTCTGTTACATGACAGTCTGGCGCATTCATTAACAGGGCCTCCAGCCGCGAATTTTATTTCACCTCATCGTTGACCTTCCACTCTGCCCTACAGCATTAGATTCTCTATGGATTCTTTATTATAAATGTCTAGTGTGTATCAATAAAATGGTTGATATAGGCCCGGACTCCACCAAAGCGGAGATGTGCGGAAATGTCCGAAGCGGAGACGATAAGAGATGTTTTTCAGCTAGGGTGTATCCACCGAAGCTTTGCGGAGATACGTACTGGCAACACTGGAGTGTAGATGTGTGCTGAGTAAAGCGGAGATGTGTGCTGGCTAGAGCGGAACTGTGATGCGTGCGGAGAGCGTTGGATGTTGACCGCTCATTGCACGCCGCTCACATCTCTTCTCGTCTCGCTGCGCGCCGTCGTTAGCTTGTGAGGCTTAGCTCACATTTCACATGATACATCTCCGCTCAGTGGTATCAACTGAAGCTGAGTGGAGACGAGATGCGTGAATAACGAAATTATATAGGTTGCTTTCAACATATCTCCACCCTCCTCTCCTCTCGTCTCGTCTCGTCTCCGCTTTGGAGGAGTTCGGGCCATAATGCCACCATAATACCACAACACACTCATTACCTTCGTCTAATCACAAAAATATCCGTTCCCGACAGCATAATACCCATCTATCTATTGTGTTATAATCTATTCTCATCCGAGCTGCCCCTAAGGATTATCGTATGATAATTAAATTGACGTTATCACGTTAATGATGAAAGTGATGATTGATTGCGCTTACTATGGGAGTGGTAAACTTTTGTCGGCGATCTTGTTAAAGTGTGATTAAAAAACGTTGTTAGGAAAATCATAGAGGATTAGCAAAAACAAGGAAGAAATGTGGTAAAATAATAAACATGACACAACATAACATCACGCCTGTGTTCCCCAAAAGGTTGGGCAGAGGTGAATAGTACACCCATAATTAGCCTGTTCAAAAAAAAAAAACAAAATTCAAAAGTCGTTTTTATATAAAATTGGCTGAAAATCAGCAATTTTATGACGTTAAAATTATAAGACAGTCCCCCAAAAACACCCGCCCTTCACCACTTCCTAGTGCTTTAGCTGGGAAGAAGAAGTGGCGCAACAAACTCCCCAGCAGCACAGCTGTCTGTTCAGTTAGAAAAACTTGATTCTATACAATAGTACTTATGCAAAATAATGTACATTACGCATCATAAAACATTAAATTAAATTATTTTGCTATTAAAAAGTAAACTTAATACCCGAATTAAAGCCTCCACGCATAAAGGACGTGCCCGCTTACATACAGCTATTAAAGCTGTAACTCGAAGTCACAAATGATAAACTAGGACCATCGAAGTAAAAATAAATAATATAAATAAACAGTTAATTACTAATAACAAAATCATGGTCAGCAAGACGACCAGTCAGCACAAGCAGCACCCGTTCACGAGCATAACGCAAAGACCAGCCATTACCCCCTTGCCACATTTGAGGGAAGGAGGCAACCCGACCCCCGACGTTATGTTTAAGTCCCATGAAATAAGGGTGAGCCTATTGCCATCAACCGGGCACAAATCCAGCCTCCGGGAAACTGGAAAAATTCCTAATGGAAAATCTCAGTATTGCTTTGCCCGACCTAGAAATCCAATTTAGGACCTCACGCTCAGAAGTCGTGCAACTGCCCAAACTTGGAATCGAATCCAGGACTCCTTCTTAGCAGTCGTGCTTGTGACTAGACCAACGAAGCAAAATCGTAAGCACTTAAGACATCTCTGCAGTCAGAGTGTAGTCGATTATATAACTCATCATCACTTCTTTCATCGTCATTATCAGGCAGAGGAGCCCTGGAGTAGATACCACGTATCGGCAAGCGTAGTCTGGGACGCTCCCTTTAAAAAAGTGGCTGGGACAGACGGGATTTGGAAGGCGGAGGACAAGGTAGTGTGGCGCAGCCTGGGTGAGGCCTATGTGTTGTTCATAAGGCGTTCAATCGATCAGTGAATACGCCACATAGCTGGCCCGCGCTGCCTGCATTCAGCCAATCTTAATTAGCAGTGCCTTACACAATTTAAACTCGTTATTTAGAATGGATAGCCAAATAAATCATGCCCTTTGAATATCATGGTTATAAAATACAGTACCCAAAATAACAGCCAAAATCGCGCACTCTTCAAACTAGAAAGTAGCGGCAAACTCCAAACAAGACGAAATATAAAATTCTAATGTAGTTGTCGTGTTATGTTTCTAGAGGAAACACTTTTCCATATTTTCAGGCACTCTGAGAAATGCGCTGAAAAATTTCAAGCTTGCTAACACAATCGCGTCATTATGGTTTTCCGATGACGAGCCACTGATATTCCATTGGGAAAAAAAAATCGTATTTGGTAACCTCGTACATCAAGCCAAGTCGTATGTTCCTATTATTTGACTTTTTAAACTTTTGACACAATGGCAATGGCATTGTCTCAGTATTATGAGAGTCATATCACCACCAAATTGAAAATAGCCGATTTGGCCCCAGTTTTCAAAAGCACTTAATTCAAAATCAAACCCACGCCCCAGCCAGACCGCTCTTAACATCCATAAAATTAATGAAAAATTGCCAAAACTCATCACAAGTGTGAGTAATTATGCTCAGAGTGTAATCACATAATAGGTTCGGCTCCAAACTTATTTGGCTACGAACCAGAGTCGTCAATAGCAACCACCTCGTTAACTCTTATACCAGTTTGATAGAACTGGTTCAGCTAGTTACATTTGTGGTCAAGTGTCAAAAATATGGGTATTTTATGCCTGTGAGTAGAAACTTTGGATTCTACTAATTTGGAAGTTAATTGTTGTTCTTGTAATTTTAATAAGAAAGTTTTGTTATTTTAGCTGTAATATTCAAGTATTCTAAGATCTCATGCCGTTTTTAAGTTTGTACGAGTGTTTTTCTTTCACTTGCAGTCAGTACTCGTATTAGGTATCTACATTCAGTAACAATAGCCGATTAAGACTACACAATAACAATAACAGTAACATTTACACATACTAAATTAATACTGTGGCGGCATCTAAATCGCTATATGCGAACTACGCATCAAAGACATGACGTCACACAAAATCCTGCATCGCGCAAACAGTGTTTACCGCGCGATCAACTTATATATAACTTATCGACATCAATCGTTGGACAGTTGCCCACCAGACACAACACCCGTCAGATCGGAGGATCATTCCTTTTCTATAAAGGACAAGTGAACTTTACACCCTGGGCCTATATAATACAAAATGATCCAATAATCAGCTTTTTAGCATTGCATATAATGGTTTAAATCTGTTAATATTCTTTAAACTTTACATCTGTTCCGGTTTCATTAAAATATTTAACTCGTTTATTAAGATTTAGAAAAATAAAGTGTCAATCGACTTTTGTTAGTGTCTGTGCTTACAACGTAGTTTAAATCAACATCATAACTGTCAATGTAATCAGTCTTTTAACGGCCACAATCCGCAATGGCGATCGCAGTTTGTTGCTGGTCATACTACAGTACTCTTGATCAACGTCAACAGTAGCAATTTTAACGTAAAGTCCGCCCCACCACTGAAGTCCATTTGACGCGGCGCTAGTGTCTGTCATTGCATCGCATTGTATATTATGTCCCAGGCAGATTGTATGATTCATCATTTTACAAACGGCGCCATCCGTTTACAAACGCTGGCGGTTTTGCGAAATGCCTAAGGCAAAATGTAAATTACCTAGTCACTTTATAATATGCCACAACATTTTTGATGGACATTTCAAACGCCGTTTACAAAATGCCGCGACAAATTGAAATGTTTAGTTATCCGGCAAGTGAAAAACGTATGGTGTCTATGGAATCTGGTGCTCAGAGGACTCCTGCGGAATATTATTGGTACAAAATTGTCGAAAGTTTTGAACTGCAACAAACAATTTACAATTTAACGCATTACTTTTGATAGTTTATAATCAGACGGAAATAATACCGACAAATTGTATCAAACTTGCGTGCGACGTAACGCACCGTGCGCTAATACTAAATTGTCAGCAGCAGTGTTGCTCGCAGCTAGGTAGGCTTACCTAGGTGCGAGCAACTTTGAAGTAGCGCTCGCCGGCTGCTGCCGCGGCGTGAGTCGCTACGCTCACTCCGCTCGCTTCGCTCATTCGGCTCGCACGCGGTTGGTCGCAATTCTAACCTAACCTATTTCACCCAGTTCACAATTTTTATAATCTAACGGAAATAATACCGATAAATAATACTAACGGTTTTCACAATTTTACGAAAACATAATATGTACCCGATTGATGCAATAAAGTATAGTTTGTCCAACCTGTGTTTAATGATGGTTACAATAACAATCAATGTCGAAATTATAGCAATTCAACGAATTGCCAATTTGCCTTAGGCATTTTGCAAAACCGCCTGCGTTTGTAAACGGACGGCGCCGTTTGTAAAATGACGAATCATACAATTTGCCTGCGATATATATAAAAATAGGTAGTTCCATAGTTTTTCTTTCGTGGCGCGCACACCAGCTCGCATATATCTCGAAACCTTACGTCAGTCGTCAAAGTGGAAATTATATTTAATGTCTGATCATCTAATACAAAAGTCAACGAAACCGACTTCAAATTGATTTGATAATTCAGAATACCAATTTAGAAACGTTTAAACATTAAGCGCATCCAATTAATTTGATGAATCAAACCATAATTGCATAACAACACAACGCATATCCCAGATAGGAACCATTATACTCACTGGTATCTAGTTCCTAATATCCGAAATTGATACACACTCGACATCAAAATACCTGCAATTAATTCCATGGAAATTTATTAGCAGGAAATTATTAGCTCAGCAGCAATAATTCTGATGATGTACAAACGCTGTCAGTAATTCGTTGTGAACATTCAACTGAGATCCCCGAATGTGGCGGTCAGTGTGGGCAGTAATTAATGTTCAATTACATAGGTACTCGTTGTGTTATATTTTAGAACGTGAATAGGAATTGGTATTCGGTATTGTAACGGTTAATAAATGCGGTGGAATTGTAATACTGAAATGTGGTTGAGATGTTAAATTGTAGTTTTATGATTTCGATGGGTGGAAGAATTATTATTATGCCAGGTTTTAATCTGAAAGAATCAGTTCAATCAACGCTAAGTAATCTAGGAACGTACGAGGTTTGATTACCAAATAACTATAGAAAAAAATTAATAAAAAAATAGTAATGCTCGTCAAAATGCCATGTGACAAAATGAACACTGACTTTACAAAATAAAGGGTGGTAATGATAAACCGAATATTTCTCGGCTTATGACCATTGTGAAAATTCTATAAACAGCTGCTATACGATGTGTAATAACGATGACAATGACAAATTATATTTATCTCTGTAAGTAGATTCATACAAACACTTGTAAACGTTAATTATATTTTAAAAACTAGATGAGGTCGTGTTTCCTATACGACTACTCTGAGACGGAACACCAAAACAAACACAGAGGTCACAGTCTCTGTGTCTAAAGTCCAGACATTATTTTGGTAAGATTATGTGAGGATCAATGTAGATTAGTGTCTGAAATGGTCTTTAGAGGAAAGAACTACACTTTGAGTGGACTAATCCAGTCAGTGCGCACATTTGCCAGCAATCGTGTAGCTCAACTCAAAGCTTAGAAGCTCAACGACTCGACGAACAATACAAAAAAAAGGACATTTATAGAAACCGTTCTTCACAAAAACCACTTCAAAGACCAAATTATATAACAGCCATCACTATTGATACAATTGATTGTGCAACGTCATCGCAGTTCCTAACTAGTGTTTGGCAGGGGACGTGACCTGCGTTGCCAATATCATGTAGTGTGGCCGCAATTCTGTCACGTGGCTGAAATATCAAGCCTCGATGGGAAGATATAAATTTATTAGAGATTATTAGGTACTGATAGCGATTTTATTGTTATAGGTTAATAAAAGAAACTGTTTTGGGGTCGAGAGGTTGGTTGGTGTATTGGAATTGGTTTTTTGATGATGAAACAAAGTAAACGGGATAGGTGCTGTTGCATGAGATCGAGGTTTTGTACAAGGATGTTGAGTTTTAAGAACCTGAGGGCTCATGCAAAGAAGAATCTTGTATGAATTAAAAAGGTTCACCTTTTAATTCATACAAAATTCTTCAAAAATGCAAGTGAAACGTCAGAAACTCTCAGCAGCCTATATTACATTCGGTAGCCTCTTGAATGCTAAGAGATAAAACCACCAAGACCATAAAAAATTGCAATAAAGACAGAAAAACAGAAGAAACCAAGGCTCAAAAAAGTCTTCACACATCTCAGACATTCCTCAAACAAAAATACTCCCAAGACAGCCTCCAAAACTAACAACCACTTTATCTACCCACGTTTTACAGCAAATAAATCATAGCTGGATTATACTACTAAAAACCTTTTTGGCAACGCATGTTCTGGACGCTGCCAAAGGGGACAGTTGGGCTGCGCGATCATACTTGGATGTCCATCAAAAAGTTATTACCGAGTTCAGTACTTGAGACGCGGTTTTTACTGCATTAACTTGTTGGTTGCTGGTGGCTGGTGGTTGGCAGTTGAGCGTTCAAATGTGTGCCAGATTGTCGAGTGGGTTTTTTGGTCTGTGGTTGGTGAATAATGTAAAGATACATTTAAATTTTGCTCATTTTAAGCTGAAGAGACTCTTCGAGTGACAATGATTAAATACTACTATAATAAGCTATGTGTTATAAAGGTACTCCTCAGCCTAACACTAGTTGGACCTATAACCTATCATTCTTCGGAGAAAACAAGCGTGGCGTGATGTGAATGTATTTAATAAATCCGACGCACCTTAGACAGTGTCAGATACACTGTCACATCACAGAGTCACTCTCACAGAGAGGAGGCCTATGCTTCGGACAAAGGCCTCCTCTAGTGAGAACGTTATTGATTGATTATACTTTTTCTGGCTATTAGCCCCCTTAGGCCTTAGGGTGACTACATACGTAACTGCAAGCGTGACAATATGCCTGCTTGAACAATCATTTTGTGGTTTCTCGAACTTGCAGTAACGTGTTGTTGCAGTGATTGTTGAAGCAAATAAACCCAAGTTCTTAGGAATAGTGATCGACAACAAACTTACATGGAAACCTCATGTTGAACAACTATGTAAAACACTGAGTAAGTCCGCCTATGCTCTCTTTCAACTTTCAAAGAAAGTCAACAGTCAGGCTCTTTTACGGCATACCGTGGACTAGTTGCCTCTGTTTTACGGTATGGTGTAATTTTTTGGGGGCAGTCTACTGATAAGGAATTCGTATTTAGGATGCAAAAGCGATGCATAAGGTCAATGTGCGGTCTTATGACAACAGATACCTGTCTTTCTTATTTTAAATCTTTAAAAATATTAACTTCTCCATCTTTATATATATTCGAAAAGGCTTTATTTGTAAAAAAAAACCACATCTCTTTCAAAAATTGACGGCTGTCAGAAAGAATCCAATACGGACTCAATACGTAAATCAATAGTGTCAAGTAAAATGTAAAACCGCACTAATACAAAAAAGTTTTTTTGGTATTGCCCCCCGCATTTATAATAAAGTACCTAATGCTATTAAAAATATGACTGTTTTCAAATTCAAAAGGGCACTAAACGAAACATTCATTGAAAAAGTTATTACACAATTGACGACTCCCTTAATAATGAATTACTAACTGATTGACATGCTAATAATCCATTTTTTATTTTTTATTATTGCTTACTGCAACCTTGTTGACATTTTTGTATTAATTTGACATTTCATGTACCTAATTCGAACGATTTGACATTAATTTATATTATGTATTAGTATAATTTCCTAATTGTTATTTAAAATTATAATGTCTTTAAATTTGTGTATATTAAATATGATTTGCATGCCCCTGACATGGAGGACTTTCATAATGAAACATCTATGTAATAATTACCCATGTTGGCAAGGTAATAAATGATTTATGATTTATGTGTGTAGCAACCACCCTATGAATAATCCGGAAGAATATTTTTGCGATTATTGTTCTTTGAATACGGATGAACAATTTTCGGATGATGTTCGTTTGAGCTTATTATGTTTCCTTAATTACTTGTCTTCTAAATATACTACGTCTCACATCAACAAACACTTCACGCATTCACCTTGAAATTACAACGTTGTAAATAAGTCTGCATGATAATAAACAAGAACAAAACGTGTACCAACCAATCCGCCAATAGCATTTTTACAACTATATTGGGGTCGGCTTCAAGTCTAACCGGATGCAGCTGAATACCAGTATTTTACATGGAGCGACTGGGTATATGAACTCCACAACCAAATTACTGGGTAATACGACACCCCCTTGGTAAGACTGGTTGTCAGACTTTTGGGCTTCTGACTACCCGTAACGACTGTCAAAAATCTACGAATGACAGCCACGACTACGTGCTTTCCGAAGCACGAAGGGGTCCCGATATGTAATGTAGATGGTCACCTATCTACGAACCGACCGCGGCAAGCGTAGCGTAACCATCAATCGACCCCTGTGACTGTTACCTATCATTTCACGGGTCCCTTGATAATAAACTAAAACAAAACGTCAACAAATTTTCCTGAATTCAATAAACAAAATGGCGGCCACAAAACTGCATGATCAGGCGTCCATGGATACCGATGGAACCGTATTTATGTCCGATAAATCATGCGGAACAGAAATTCAATCAGGCTCCCGAGGTGTGGATCGGGCGCTGTTATTTAATATCTCTTATGTTGTGGCTGTTTGGGGTCTCGATTTACGAGCACTAGGCTTTTATTTTGGGTAGCTTTTGTTACTTTTGTATTCTTGTAGAAGGAACATTTAGGGCGTAGATAAAATGTTGGTAGGTACTGCACTAAAAGTTCTTAATGAGTCTTGTTTGTGGTTTTGTGGATTTTTGTGATGAGAAAATGTCAGATTAAAATTAAGTAAGTAGTGCTTTACCATTAGGGGGAGCCTTGTTTATATTGAGATTTATTTGAGTCTTTTATAAAACCGGGTGAATAAAAATATTCTGTTCATTTAGTTCATATTAGATCTAGACCTACTGGCCACTTACTGGTCCGAAATAAAAATATGGATGTATCGTCGATACGAAAAGATGAAGAATTCATATTAAGAAAATTGTTTCTTTATTATGCAAGGAATTAAATGAAAAAAGGAATACCTAAATGGAGATCGCGAATTAATAACTAGATGTTCACTAATGCCGGGCACTCTTGAGAATTTAATGAGGAGCTAAGGAAGACGTTTTCAAACAGTATGAAAACTCAAAAACGTAGGTAAACAAAAATCAATTAAAAATGTATTAATACAAATTCTATTATTAGTACTCTACTCATTGGAAAAGACAATGCCAATACAAAATTAGATAGAATCAAAACATTGAATCTCTAAAGTTTCTGCATCATTTATTCACTAAGCAACCTTGACAGCTTTTCTTAAAGGATAATTTGATCCTCCCTGTTTAGAAGCAACTGCGCGAGAACTGTATTGTTTGTGCTGAGTGAAGGGGGAGGGGTGAAGTGAGGTGGTTAATTTTGAAGTCAAGATGAGTTTGATAGGATTTGGTAGGTGAATACTGTTTAATTTTCAATATTATAGCAATTATTTTGGCACTGGATTTGAAAGACAAAATTTAATTTTATTAGCATAGAGCAAGAGATTTACGCACGTAACTTACAGACACTGTAACCAATAGATTCCGTGCATATGTGGACGAGTTTTGTATGTGTGCACGAGTCCAGATACTTGAGGGACTGGCCTTGTTGCATCCAGTACTTGGAAGGAACGCATTATTTGGAAATGCACTTAAGGGGACTACAGGACCTAAACGTGCCTAAACGCAAGTTTTATAATGCGTAAAAGTATATGATCCACTGCAGTAAACAAAATCAGAAAAATATATGATATTCTTCAGGATATATGCTAGTATGATAGTGTGTTGAAAACATAATACAACTAATTTGATACGATAGAAAAAAATCATGAAGATACCTCTAAAAATTTCTTTTAACGATTAAAAATCATAATATTAATTTACATGCAATCATTCAGATTTTTTGTCAGATTATTCTACAAGCTACATATTAGCATAATAGTGTTTTAATTTTTCAGTCCAATCAATAGATTTTTTGTAAATCGCTAACTGCTTCATATTTTGCAATAAATTACCTGCGTCGTGTCATCGCGCTTCTCTTTCATTTCTATGCAGTCCAACAGTGACCGCGCTTTAGCTGTTGTAAGCCTCTTAATAAGATATTTATTTAACTTATGTAGTATAGACTATTCAATAAAGAGAAATTGCAGATGGGAAAAACCCAAATCATACTTTCCCCGACTTGGTTATCGAACCCAAGACCTCGAACTCAACAGTAGCGTTTGCAAACACTAGACAAATGAGGCAGAAAATCAATTTGTACTAAAAATAAAGTATTCAAATTAGGCCCAGTCTACCCACATTTCCTTACTCGATGCATCCCACCAAAAGGTAAGCTTCGGTTTCAAACAGACCGTCGGATTAAATGTAACCCTTTCCTTGTCGGTCATTTAATTTGCAATGTGTACAGAATTTAATTCAAATTATTACTGGTCACCTAAGTAGGTTTCTACCTTACCAAAAGTCAGGCAGAAACCAAAATAGATGTAATAAGGGATATTAAGTAACCCTTTACGATCCGCACCTGGATGCTTAATAAAATTTCTGTTACGCACAATGTATCAGCTTATATTTCTCAGCTTTTATTTTACCTTCTGAGGTCAACAGAGTTTTGTGCGTTTTTTTTTTTGTTTTTTTTATGTGTATCCGTCAAATTTGGAAGATGGATGAATCTTTACATGTGTACAAGAAATGGATGGGATTTTTGATGCGATTGCGATTTTACATGATCCTCTACCTTCACCGGGAAGACAATAATTCCTTAATATCATCACCTCACCATCCACGGCAAACTTACGAATCTGCAGTTTTAGTGAAATTGACATTTTGATGAAAAACTGTACCTACACATGGCTACACATCAAACTATACATTTCCAGTATAAGTTGACCTCGAATTGTACGGAAATCTTATATACAATGCGAGATCAGCATAAACTGAAAATGTATAGCTTGACGTGTAGCCGTTTGTACTACACACCGTGGAGAATTTACGAATTTTTATCTCTGACGGTTACAGAATTCAAGTTGTTCGAATCTGCGTATTATGTTAATACACCCATAGTAAACTTACGAATTTCACATACGGTGTTTTATCGTAGGTAGTAAATTTAAAATAAAAGAAGTTATAGATATTTATTCATACCCTGGCAAACTCACGAAAGTAGTACTTTCGTAAGTTCACCAAAGTTTCAATCGGATATTTTTATTATTTAGTAACGAAAGTACCAGTTTCGTACGTTTGCCAGTGTATAAATAGATATCTATTATCTTCTATGTATGATGATGTAACCTTACGAATGTGCATTTATTTCTGATCCATGTAAAATATTGACAATCCATTGATAATATTGAAAAGTACCATTTTGAAAACCAAATGTACGGCGGTACTTTTATACCTGTAACAAAAAAATATATTCTTGATGTTTACTTTCAAAACGCTACCCTGTAAAATGTATTTTCTGCAGATTCGTGAGTTTGCCGTAGAGGTGACGATATCACGCTTGAAATCCCCGAAGGATTAGGCAGAGATGTAGTTGTAGTACACCCATATTTCACCAGTTATGTTTAAGTTCCATGTAATAGGGGCTAGCCTATTACCATCAACCGGGCACAAATCTAGACTCCGGGGCCGCAACTGAGAAATTCGTAATGGAAAAACCCAATAACAGTTTGCCCTACCTGGGTATGTTATCCAGGACCTCATGCTCAGCAGTAAGTGCTTGCGATCACTAGAGCATCACAATCATCATTTCAGCCGAAAGACATTCACTGCTGGACATAGGGCCCCCAAGCACCACTTCGACCGATTCTGTGCTCGCGGGCCTCCAAGCACCACTTCAACCGATTCTGTGCTTACGTCCAGTTGATTTCTGCGGCCTTCACAATGTCGTTGGTACACATTGTGGGAGGCCTTCCATCGCTACGTCTTCCGGTACGTGATCGGCACTGCAGAACCTCTCGGCCCCATCGGTCATCTGTTCTGCGAGCAATGTGCCCTGCCCACTGCCAGTTAAGTTTGGTAATTCTCCGGGTAACTTTGGTTCTCCTACGGATCTCTTCGTTTCTAATTCGATCACTTAGGGAAACTCAAAAAATAGCCCTCTCCATTGCCCTTTGGGTGACTTTCAGCCTTCTAATGAGGTCTATTGTGACTGACCACGTTTCAGTGCTATAGATCACACTGGCAATACGCACTTTCGTCTTGAGACACTGTGGTATGCTGAACCAATGAGGCAATAATTCCTTCACAAGAAGCTGCTTTACGGTATCAATAATAAATAATAAGCACTCAAGCAATAATGAAAATGATTGATAGAAAAAATTTATATATAAATCAAGAGATTTTTCGATGCTCATTATGGCACTAAAATATATACAATAAAAAATTGTCAACTTGATCCGAACAACATTGCTTGATAATTTTGTTATCAAAATGGTAAGGTTGTTTGTAACACTACATTATTCACTTTCAAATTGAATAACGTGAGTACATTAATGGAATCAATTTAGATTTTTATTACATCTTGTAACTACATCTCATGTCATGTCAATGTACATAGCTGTAAGTTGAATCTCATTCTAAATGTAAACACAATTCAATCTCATCTGTTTGAGAAAATATTAGGTTTAAATCAAGAAAATATAATGCAATTACGAGAATTTTTGTTATAAGGCTGAGGTCACACAGGCACGGCACGACTTCACGACACAATTACAACGAGTTTGTGATATCTTTTTCCCTAATATGTTTTCTTTGAAATCGTGCCAGACAAAATACAAACATCTTAAAGCCGTAGAACCAATGTTCATTGAAAAAGACAACAATGTAGACCTAAAGGACAATTCTCATACTCAAAAGCGTTCATATTCAAGTCGCAATCTGACGTCATGTGTTTTTGACATTGATTTCAAAAACTTGTCAAAAAATACGTAGACTTTTTTAATTGGAGGTGTTTTTAACAGATTGAGACTGGTGCGATCGTTCTTAAATACACGGGAATTGCCCCTCTGTTCATGAGTGGAGATCACGAAACGAAAAAGGTAAAGTAGGATTGTACCGTGGCTATGTGGGTGGCCCTTAATTCAGGTAGAGCAATGAACTTCCGGTATGTACATTCACGAGTACAAATATGTATACCTACACTTAGCGAAATGTAGCTTAGAGAAATAATGACTTCAACTTTTAGATAAGACCTATTTCATAATATCATAGGTTCCAAGGTACTGATTGTAGTTTTATGTTGTTACCTAGGTAACAACATAAAACTACAATCAGTACAGTAGGAAAAAAAATATCATTTATCAGTTGCTAAGTGTGTTGATAAGCTTGTGACTGCACCTAACTTTTTCGAGTAGCTAGAAGAGAGTTGCCAAGGATAAAGTGAAATGACTATGTCCGACAATAGACTTCTATAAGATGACTTAGCCGCGATACGACAAAAAAAACTCGCGGTAGGTCTCTCAAAAACGCAACGCGACATGTCGCAAGTATAGTCACCCCCTTATAATAAATTGAAGTCTCTCTTGTTAAGATATTGAGACGAATTTAAGTTCATGATTGATTTTGCGAAATTGTGCTTACTTATTATGTTATTCTTCGTAATTGGTGCTTTCATTATTACTGAAACTGTTATTTTAGTTTCAAGAGCTTGAACACTTGAGTAGTTTTTGATTGCTCAAGATTTCTATTTTTGATTCTAAATTAATTGTTTTAGACTTTACTGTTATCTTTGCTATTTATTTTTATTCTTATTGAAGTCCTTTACGAAAAATATCGATAAAATGATGAGGTAAATAACCAAATGTTTTCTAAAAGAAGGTACTGGTTGGGGACATGACCCATGTTAAATAAAGTGTCAATTTAACCAACAAAGGTTAAATAAAGACAATTTTATTGTGTCGCCGTGTTTTCAACGTGATCAAAGAGTGTAATAGTATACTCTTTGATCACGTTATAACTTATTTTATTATTGACAATAAAATGTATTTATTTATGAAAGAACGCCAACAGCTTGTACATTCAACATTGGTTTAAAAAATAATTAGGAAAACTGATAATATATACAAAAATTATAGATGTACATAACATTTATATAAAAAAGACATTGGACAGAAGCTTTTAAACCAACTAGAGAAAATGATTTTTCTCAGATATGGGACCTAGCTAGATCGATTTTTCGCCCCCGTAAACCCAACTTTCATCGAAATCGTTAGAGCCATTTTCGAGAACGTGATTACAAAATAATAATAATAACGTATTCGTTTTAATATCCCATAACTTTAGGGTATTAATGAAACCATGTCAAAGAATAAACTGGCTTATGAATTATTTTTAAATTTCTCATTTTTTTTCGGATTTTTTAATTTTTCTTATAAAATAATTTGACAAAGTCACGATTGTTTATATAAAACAACGTTACGAGAAAAAAAAAAATCTTATTTAGTTTAGACTCTTATTGTCCATAAAACAAAATAAGTACGTCGCTTATTCTTAGCTATGAATGATTGGTTTGAATAAAAATGATTTACTCGTACGTATCAATGAAACTTAGATACACACATCGAGCGACTTTTTGTATTATTTTTACATAAATCATATATAACCTTCGAGTTATGGGACATCAAAAGGACCGACCTTATATATATACATATACAAATATAGCTCATTTAATAGTATAGGATAGGATAAAATACAACAGAATACAAATTAATTAAGGGCATAAACTTGCTTATATACAATTATTAAACAAGTAACTATTTACACAAGGTACTAAATTAAATGACTAACTAACTAAATTTACAAATAGCTATTTTTAATCTAGCATTCTATTTTTTTTTACAAATTTTCGTCACATATAGTTTGAAAGGTTCATAAATTAATGTCCTGGGCATTTTCACAACATGATCAAGCTTCTTTCTAACAATGTAGACCTACATCAGGCCTAGAAAACTCGCTACCAAATTCGAGGGGACCGTAGAACTTCCCGCGGGACCCATAGTTCGACTTTACGACGCTCTTTAAGTAACACAAGGAAATAGTTTCGTTTAGCTCGGTCAGGTTACGAAGGCCCTCAGTGGGTTCACGTAGCTCTCCTTAGTTTTATGTCACCCTGGTACCTTTGTAACGATGTTGCGTTTGAATAATTCGGTGAGTAGGTGGAAATTTAAATAGGTTAAGAGATGTTTGAAAGTTTTTAAGCTTAACAGTTACTACAAAGGCCGTAATGGGCAGAAGCTACTAAGAAACTGATGCAGTTAGAATATTATACTCTAATAAAGTTTATACAGAAACAAACATAGATAGCAATTTTACTAACTCAAAAATATACTTGTATAGTGATTGGTATTTGCAATAGCTATAGAGGCATATAGCCAGTGAACCAAATAATTTTAAAACAAATACATCGTGAGTCTTGATTTGTGAGCTTTTCAGTACCTTATCTCAAGCCCTGAAAATAAAGCTATATCTATCTATTAGCAACAACATTAACATTACTTGAACATGTAAACAGTCTGCTTCTCAGCAATCTAATTTGAAATCTGATTTAACTACTCTTCGCAAACCACTTTATGTCATCTTCGTCAAGATATTTCATCTTCTCTCCAACTAAATGTCTTGTCACGAATCTAGATTTAATTAAAATATAAGCTTAATAAACGCTTTTCTGTTATTTCAAGAGATGAATTTCACTTAGACAAACTAGAAGCAAATAATTGCTTGAGGAACAATTTACTAATTTGGTATGGAAGTTAATTTTGCAAATTCAGGGCACGGCGGGGCTAATATCTCTTCTCATTCAGAAGAGGAACCAAGAGGAGAAGGAGGAGGGGGATTGAGAACAAGGTTTCCCCACAATGTTAGTCAGTCAGTGGTGACCAAGATTAATTAACAGTAAGAAAAAACAAGAAAAAAAATTAATGTTTGACCTTTTAAAATGGGCAACCTTCACGCCGTTTGAATTTATATCCTAATAATAAATTCTTTCTCTCTCTATAAACAAGAATCTCTAAATTTATTATCATTTTCTACTCAGTGCTCTTCGTTGTTCAAAACATATGAAAAAGTAAACAATTTTGACGTCTAATAAAAACATTGTAATAAGATAAAACTGTAAAAACTAGGAGATTAAAAGAAGAAACGATTAAGTTATTAATTAAGTTTTAAAGTAAACTTACATTTTTACTAGCCCTTATTTTATTGAGTAGGTACTTAGTAATTTTAGTATGTAATATTTTATAAAAATATTTTACTCCAAAGCTATAATATAACTTTAGTGTAAAATATTATTTGCTTACTTTTGCCCGCGGCTTCGCTCGCGTCAATTTTTCTTTAAAACCGAGTAAACTATCCTACCTATTTACAGTCCTTACATAGAAGATATATTCGAAAAAGAACCCATAATTTTAACAATATACTCGTAGGTTTTACCCGCATCTGTGGTCTAGTGGTTAGACTATTTGATTCCCAGTGGGCAAAAGCTCGGTTTGGTGGGTGGTAGGGCTTATTCTAAGTCCGCAGCATTGTTGTGTTTCAGCTGTTGGAGGTAAGATAGCTAGCTACACTGTGGTTGGGGATTCCGGGTGAAGCTCACCCCCACCTTCGACCTAATCATCACTTACCATCAGGTGAGATGCAGGCTAATAGCTTCACTAATGTGGAAAAAAAAAGGTACCTATCCTTACTTTTGTGTCGAACAAACAAATGTTAAAATAATACTGCCGGCTCTTTAGTAATTCTACGCTAATGTTTCATTATTTATTTTTGAGCTTGGCTTTTACTCTTTTAGCCCTCTTTAGCCCAACGTAATGCACTCAGGGATTATATCAATAAGATGGACAACTACATCTATCCTTATAGACGTATAGAGATAAGTGCTCAGTGCTTCCAATGCCTGGGGAGTGCTTTTCGGAGGATTATTGCGGATCTATTCCTGCACATGATGACACATGTGCAGGAATGGATCCATGTCAATAATCCCATGGACCAGTGGTTAAGGCCTCGCCTCCCAGTAACAGGCTGGTATTATTATTTATTTATTATATTCCTGCACATTTGCCACGGAACTTTGGTCGAATGTCTCAATCTCACATCTATTGAAATCTCCTGAAATTCAATTCACGTTCAGAATATTTTATATCACATAAAACTACACGTGCACTTATAAAACGTAAGATGCTAGGTGCATGGTTCCAAGTGCTCGTTTTCTATGGAGAAGAACCTGAAGAACAGGCAAGAAATACAATGTTTTCATAATAACTACAGTGTTAAAGGCTTCGCCAAATAGAACGCGTACCTAGCGCGCGTCAGAGCGCTAATTACAGCGCAGCACGCAACGCTAGTGTGGCGGCGTTGCTAGCGCCGACACTCTGTTTGACAGTAAACGTACGACATAGTGCAACACAATCCGGCGCTATAGCGCGGCGTCAGGATAGCGCTCCAACGCGCGCTAAGTACGCGTTCTATTTGGCGAAGCCCTAATAGATATGACAACAAGTACCAGATATTTAACTAAACCTGTAATATTCTCCGTTTCACATGAAAAGGATTAGGTTAGGATCACGCGTGAATAATTATTATTTTTCTAAAATAAAAGTAGCATTTGTTACTCCGTATAACATCAGCTATCTGCCAGTAAAAGTCTCGTCAAAAGCAGTCCAGCCGTTTGGGAGATTAAGCGGAACAAACAGAAAGACAGACACAAAAATAAAAATGTTTTTTTTTGTTAAGTTATTACAAAAAAACATATTTTTTTATTTGTAAATGCATATGAAAGTATATACATACGATACTTATTAAGCACGTTAAGCCGTCCGGCTGTCATTCGTGGATCTTTGAAAGTCGTTACGGGTCGTGAGAAGCCCGAAAGTCTGACGACGTCTTACCTAGGGATATCGTATTACTCAGTAACCGAGATGTGGTGGTCAGATAGGCAGTCGCTCCATGTAAAATACTGGTATTCAGCTGCATCCAGTAAGACTGGAAGCCGACCCCAATATAGTTGGGAAAAGGCTAGGCAGATGATAATGATCGATGAATGTAGTGCAGCTCATATTTTTCTGTTGTTTGTTCTACTGGAATTGATATTACAAGTTTAGACCGCAAATAAAATGAGCGTAGGTACTTTGTTATAGACTTTAAACAATTATTTCAAGAATGCAGCGAGCCAATTCTGTCACGCTTACGATAACTGCCGTAAGTATCATTTCTGTCCCAATTTCATCATCATTTCATTGTTTTCATTTTATTTTTAATTTTTTTCTTTCTTTTTTCATTTGTTTTTTTTTTCGATAGTCGTTCGAAGTCGATTTTATGATAAGTTTTCCTTAGCATAACAGCAGTAACCATACTTACGGCGAGTTTCTAAGTGTGGTATCATCATTAATGTCTTACTTCTGCTAATGATATGAGCAGTAAGTTCATACTTACAGCGGTTTTATTAAGCAATTGATGCAAAAGTTTTTAAACTTGTACTAGATATAAAAAGTTTTATGTCATTTAAAAATATTAAAATATAAATACATATTTAATGATTACACAATGAAATAATACTTTACTTAGGCTACACATTTCAAAAATCTGAATTTAAATAAGTTAATAAAACAAGTCAGAAAAGGTAAAAATGTGACGAAAAGCTTTTAGCGCCAATTAGGTACTCGAAACTATGCAAAACGTACTTTATTTATTTATTCATTCACTCCAAACATACAAATATCCTTACGGGCTAGACCCAATGCGATATTGTAGTACACTTAAAAATGAAATAGTTCCACTGCTTGTATGACAAATTCTATAGGTAGCTATTTTATTGGTGTTGTTTTGTTATTACTTACTGCAGTTGTCGCTAGCGCGGCAGTTAACGTCAAAATATATAACTGTCCCGAGTGATGTTATGCTTTGAACTGACATTATATTATGTATAAATAAATTCAAGTCAGTGTCTTTCCCATCTCCGCACATAATTAGAAGTGCGTAAGAAATTCGTAGAAAAAATAATTCAGAAATTTCGACACTCGGTTTATGTACAATTATTTTGATCATAAAGCTATCTCACATGAAAACATTTCTATTTTTATAAAGTGTTTCGTATGCAAAACAAAACAAATTGCTCACCTCCCATAGCGTGAACCACCATGTTCCCTGCAACACTGGATTTCTTATCAAAGAATATTAACTTTTAAAGGAGCAATTAGGTAAGTGAAAACACCCAGCGCACGAAAGGGAAAAAGTGTAAGAATCTAAAAAGTCTTTGTTAAAAAACTATTGACATGCAAAAGCGTTGTTAATTCTAGTACAGGTAATTGCAAACTGCATTTTATAATGTTTTTGTTTAAGAAAAACTCGGGACTTTGTGATGAAAATCACTTGTAAAGAGGCAATTACGTTGAAGCGTGTGTTATATAATTTTACGCTGAAATTGGAGTTTAAATTAAGGTGTGTCACGAGCTTTAGAATATAAAGCACGTTATTATTGCAAACATCTCATTTAAAAACCGTGCCTTACTCTAGGGCTCGTATATAATAAGGCGCCTAACAACAGTCTCGCAAAATATAATTAAAAAAAGGTCTCAGAAAAATATTTTTTATGTTTATTTTTCGTCGACAACTTCTGTGTATGACGTAATAATGTGCTGCTTTTCTCATCAGACTCGGGTGTATACAAAATAAAAACTCTATTTAGATCATCGCCATCATCATCTACATAGCCTTTTCTCAACTATATTGGGGTCGGCTTCCAGTCCTATATGCAGTTGAATTGAATAAAACATATTTAAATTGAACTCAAGATTCGACATATTAAAACCACCTATTTACAGACTGCGAGGAGAAAAAAAAAAGTCTATAAACAAATCTCAGAAAAAATAGTATCGGAAACATTAGCATAATGTTTGCAACATGCATAAAACAACCAATTTGCATCTCTATTTTTACAAAGGCCACGCGAAAAACAGTACTTACAAAATGTTTCTACTGTACAAAAATACTGTCTATCGGTACTAAAATACCCGATGGGATCAATTTGTATTCATTGAGTATTGTTTGCGCCGCTTTACACACCAAACACGATGAAAACTTTCATCTGATATTAGTTTTCAATTTCCCGACTCATCTCATCTGCGGTGTGTTGAATAAGAAACGCTGTTGAATGAGGAAGCGTATGTTTTTGGATGTTGCATTGTCTCGTGAATATTTTTTTTTTGAATTGGCATTACCTACCCACTGTTAGGGCACGGGCATCTGTGAGAGAAAGTGGGCCGTTATCCAACACGTGGGTTCAGTGCGACGCACGAGGTCTTGGTGGATGCCAAGCTGTCTGTTAAATTAGAAGAATCAAGTTCTTCTAACTTAACAGACAGCTGTGCTGCTGGGGAGTTTGTTGCGCCACTTCTTCTTTCCAGTCAAAGCATTAGGAAGTGGTAAAGGGTGGGCGTTTTTGGGGACTGTCTTATGTCATTTTGACGTTCAAAAAGTGCTGATTCTCAGCCTAGTTTGAACAAAATGACTTTACATTTTGATTTTGCCACAATGTCTTCGAATTTATGTCTAGGACATGCCGGTTTCCTCACGATGGTTGCCTGATTTCCTGTGATGAAATAATGTCACTGTAACATCTGGGTTGCTTTTAATTCTTCAAGTCACAGTAATCTTTAAGGCAAGCGTCCGCCGTTGTCGACAGCATCAACGCTCACCTTTAGGCAAGATAATTATGTTGTTGTGTTCTTCGGTTAAAAACGAATAAATGACAGAGTCGAATTTTAAAGTCACCGTTATGTACCAGTTAGTGAAATTCCTGTTAAAAAAAATAAAAATCATTTATTTGCTTATAATTTAGTTACACAGATATCGGGTCAACTTTTACGGAATACAAAATTAATTGATTGATAAGTGAGTTTACTATTAGCCATGTTTGTATTTGTGACGATATTTTCAGTAGTATTGTTTTGGTAATCAATTTTATAGGATTTACAATAAATATAAACCCTGCGGGGTGATTGCATAGTACTCATACATGCAGTGACTTTCATTTTTTTTAATTCAACCACATTCATTGCTTTATTTTCATTGACGTACAGAAGAATTTTTAAACATAATTATGTAGCAATGTATTACGAATTTCATTTAAAATTCTTCGGCTTGTGAGTGTGTTATGCAATTGGAGTGCTGCCATGCTATTCTGTAAACATCTCACCGTGAAAACTTGGGTGAAGTGACCTGTCAATCCCTGTGGAATGACAGCTCACTCTACGCTCACTTCACCTAAGTTTTCAAGGTGAGATGGTTACAAAATAGCACTGCTGAAATATATTTATTTTATTTCTAAGATGATCGTTTCAAAACATTGTCCCTACCGCATCCATGTTCCCCGTAATTATAGCTCGCAGTGAAGTGAAGATCAAAGCAATAAAGGCCATGTTTGCTCCGGGAAATGATATCCATTGAAACTTACAATGCTGTTTATATAGTGGCGGTAGACTTAAAAATGTATTTAAGGCTTCACATTGTTTTTATACTCGTTTGCTTTAATTGTTTTTTGTTGAAGATCTTTTAGTGAGCGTTCATTCAAAAAGTTGGTAATGACGCAAATAGCTGTCAAATATTTATCTGTTTTAATTGATTTGGCTACATTACTGTATGGAAATAAGAAATATGGCTAACTAGTGAACTAAAATATTAATAATGAATTGCAATTATAACACTGAATTTGATGTTGTAACCGGTTTAGGTGTAAAAAGGCAGTTGGAAGCTTCCAAATACTTTTTTTTACACCTAAAACTAAATATTCGGTGTTACGATATTAATTATAACATTTCGTAATCAATATTTTAGTTCACTATATTTCTTATTTTCATACAGCAATTTTGCCAAATTAATCAAAAACGCGAAATTTTTGACAGCTATTTGCAACGTTACCCACTTTCTTTATAAATGCTCTTAAAGGTAATATTGCTAGAGGCAATGATGTCATAATTTGTTCTTTATTTATTTGTGAGAACGTCGTTTTATTCGTGACAACCTTTCTTTATCCAAACGAATAAAATTGAATTTCTAGTTTTATTTTGAAATTTGTAATTCATTTTTCATCTGTTATCTAAACTCGTTGGTCACAAGCACTACTACTGATCTGGAACCTGGTTTCGATACCTAGGTCAGGCAACAAGTGTTATTTTGTTATTAGAAAATTTTCAGTAGTAGCCCAGAGTCTGAAGTTGTACCCGGTTGGTTGATGGCAAAGTCAAAGTCAAATCATTTATTTCAAGTAGGCCCTTGTAAGGCACTTTTGAACGTCAAAGTTTACAAAAAATTGAATTGATTCTAGTCGCCGTAGTTCCAAAAGGTAGTTTTCGTATGGAGAAGAATGGGCAAGAAACTCCACCGTTAGGTACTCTTTTAAAAAGTGTTACAATATTCTGTATATGTAGGTACATTAGTTACATAATTATATGAGAAAACAATGCAACTAAAAAAAAAAAAAACATTATCACAATAGGTAAAAAGAATAATTAATAAAAATGAAGCAACGAAAGATAAATTAATTACTTATGTGATAGATACATGGTTCTCACATATTTACAAACATTGTAAATGTAGACGATTTTCTTAAAATTTTACAATTAATAAGTCAGTGTGTGTGGCGATAGGCTCGCCCCCTATTACATGGAACTAAAACATAACAACCGAAGTGCGGGTGCACTAGGTACAACCCTGCCTGACCTTTCAGGGAAAAGAGACGTGATGTTATGTGATGTTACTATCTAAATATTATTTCAGAAAGTATCTAGGTACCTAAGGAACTGCGGTAAAGTCCGGAGAGGAAGTGGTCTACATTTCACTCCAGGCCTTCCGCTCTGTCGATCATGCTGCAACGTGCTACATGGTAACAAAATGGGAGTAATTTTTTCGGGTAAAAGAAAAGATAGTAAAATTTCGATGAATTGTGCAATATGCATATGTTATCTAGGTCTTACGTCACACAGCTAAGGAGATTTGTAATTGTACTAACACTTTATAAATAACTAAATGCTTCAATTGCTGCACTAAGTACCTATTCTAATTTCTAATATTATATTTTAATGTATTTTTTAATGATTTAAGTATTGTTCCACTTTTTTTTCAATTTTTTATTAATGTATCGAACTTTTATGTTATTTATCATCATCGCATTGTTTTATTATTTTGAATCTTCATAATGTTAATTAACATCTCTACTTGATGGCTATTTTTAAGTGTCTATTTAATTAAGGGGTTTTTTGGCGCTGATAGCCGAAATACAGGCTTTCGCCTAGTTCGGCTCTGTAGCCGAACTAGGCGAAAGCCTGTATTTCGGCTAAAGACATCTGGATGTCTAATCAATTTGTAACTAGAAAATATAGCCTATAAACATATGTGTATTATTGTAAACATTTATTGAAATAAACTTATTATTATTATTATATTATTAATGTTTTTTCTTTTGTCTCGATTTTATGGTTCGTTTGAGTCTCGATGTGGGTCATTGATTTATAAGGTGCTTATTAGAAAAAATAAATTTACAAACACAGAAAGAAGAATACCAGCAGTGAACCATAATAAATTGTCATCATAATGTAAACACAGATTCTATTATTTTCCACATTCGGGAGCGTTTCTTAAGCTGTTATGGTACCAAGACGCTTCAAGCGAATAAAGACGCTCCGCCATCTTGTACAACTATACTCCCCGTTTGTTTGCTCAAAATTAACATGAACCGCCCATAAAAATGTAATTGAATTTCAATCGTATAACAGACGGCTGTTTACAAAACCAACATTCGAATGGAAACACCAAACAAACCATAAACTAAATTTATGTCAACCTATCAAAATCGAAATGTATGTATGCTTACGTACAAATAGTTGGTAGGCTAAACCCTAATAAATAAACATGAAGATTGGACAGTAATGTCGTTACGTATATCAAGGGAACCGATGAAATATGAAGAGAGAAACCTGGTTCAAGGGTTGAAGGGTGGTTACAGTTTTAAGATTTTTTTTTCCGGCAAAGGGTACTTCAAGATGCAGCATGATATATCTTATTTTCTATCTAGGTGTAGGTAAATCTTTTCTATACGCATAACAAACACGTATTGAGAGCGAGAAGTCAGCAGTTAATATAGCTATACATAGAGGCTCGAATGAGAAATTACTGATAAAGGATCTCGAAACGGCAAAAAAACAATGCATCACAAAATATTGCATATAAGGATTTTTTTTTTCAATTGACTGAAAACAGCAATATTGGAAATGTTGGCTTCTGCGAAAAACCTTTCATATGGCCTACAGAGATTATAGTTACGGTCAAGGGACTTAGTGCATGTGCGATTTTTAATAGGAAACAAAATGATATACAGTTATATTCTTGCTGTTGAATTTAAAAAAAAAACTTTGTAAGAGATATCACATTGACCCGCTAAGAAGACCAATTTCCGTGATTAAAAACATTGACTATCTAATCGCAATCTCATCTTAGCGACAGTCAATGTCAAAAACATGTCATAAATGTTAGTAAGGCTGAGGTATTTATTAACAGATCAGTCTCAACTGAGATAGAATGCGAACGTTCTTAAAAATTGCGTCTTATCTTTTATCAAGCTAAAGATACCACAAAAATATGATAAGCAAAATCCAGAAAATTCTACGATGTCAGGAATCGTCATAAAAATGTGTGTCACGAACGGAAAAAGTCGACGCGTGCAGTATTGGCGTTGGATGACGTCCAAAATCAGAAGGTTTGAACGTTGCTCGCTCAGCCGAAATCAATTTTATATTAGAAACTGCTATTACTGTGAAGGATAATACGAGGGACATGGTTGCCGAAATGGAGCAGTTACTGTGTAATTGCTTAATGGTAGGATGTGAGTCAATTATTTTTAAATTTTGGGTGGATGTTGGAAATATTTAAGACGGAGAATTTTGTTAAAATCAATATCAAAATATTTTATTTCACATAAACAGACAGTTATGACGTGTCAGAAGCTAGGTTCATGGTTCCATTTGGTCATTTCCTATGGAGAAGAGCCGGCAAGAAACTCCACGGTTATTCTTTTAAAAATAAATAGCTTTTACAATGTTTTCAAATTACAGTGTTAATAGGTATGAGAGGACAGTGTAGGCCTGTCAACAAGTACCAGGTACTTAACAAAATAGAACATGATCTACAAATCTATAGTCTGTTAAGCCTACAACGTTCACGTTAAAAAAATATGAAAATGATTAATAAAATAATTTAAAAAAAACAATTTAAACCAAATGACATTGTTGCCACTACTGGTTACATACACTCGCACTTTGGACTTGCCTATTTGCTACGTTAGATATACCTACATCACAGGAAGCTCCAATTCATGAGAATGTTTCGTGTAGTCGTCTTGTTATGTGGTTTTGTAGTTAGATTACTTGAATGTATTATATATTAATAATTAAGCAGTGCTACTGGTGAGTTTGTTGCGCCACTTCTTCTTCCCAGCTAACGTACTAGGAAGTGGTGAAGGGTGGGCGTTTTGCGGGACTGTCTTATGTAATTTTGACGTTCGAAAAGTGCTGATTCTCAGGCTAGTTTGAATAAATTACTTTTGAATTTGTATGTGAACCACAGTAAATTGGGGACATGATTTTAATTAATTAGTAGATTTGCTCGATAGCAAAAAACTTAAAATGAAAAATGACACACAGTATTGCTGTGTTAGTTTTAAATGTTGTGTGTTGATGCAATGTATTTTTTTTACGATTAAGGAAATTTTCAAAAAGATACGTAGTTATAAGAATCTTATACTTGACTCTTACCTATGTAGTATCCACGCTCCTCAAGGTAGGTAATAAATCTGAAAAAAAAGAAACAAAGTTATTTTTATTTTTTTTTGTAATTAAAAAATACGTGTGGCACTCGAGGACTGCCGCGGTAAAGCTATTGCATAGCATATATTCAAAAATAAGAAGATAATATTGTTGATTTAAAATATTTTTTTTTTAAAATACCCCTATACCCCCCCCCTAAATCGCAGAATTTACACAACCGTCAATGACGTCTGCCCTCACGCGTCTGCCCGCGTTCGGGTCGCGCACTCGGCGATCGCGCGTCATTGCCTATCCCGCCCCTCCACCCTCGTTCTGCGCGCCCGCCGTCGACTCATCGCAGGTCATTCTTATCGTTCTAACTTTTAAAATATTAGTCCAAATTACTTAGTGTAAAAGACAAATTTTATCTACATTAAATACCGAAAGCGATGAAGGTATTTATTTTGATACGAATTAACTAAATACTCTAAAATATGCAACTTAAAAAAAGTATTCAATTTAAATGTATTTATAGCTCACTATTTTGGCTATAATGGCTTCCACATAAAAGGTAGATATATGCTGTCGCGGACTTTTATTTAGAACTCTTTAAGACAAACAACCCCACAATACATTCTTTTCATGTAACTCCAGCGGTTTAGGCAGCGCACGCAAAGATAGATCTCAGAGGGCAGGATTTTTTCCGACTTACTGGATACTTATCGTTATATTATGGCTAAATCACATAAAATCTTTATAAATTGTAGCCTATGTGTTATTCTGATATATAAGCCACATTACTGTAAAGTTTCATTAAAATCCGTTCGGTAGTTTTTGCGTGAAAGAGTAACAAACATCCATCCATCCATCCTCACAAACTTTCGCGTCAGGTTTTTTTTTTCGTTACGGAATTTCTACATTCGGTCGCCGCGCTCAGAGTCTCCGATAAAAGCTATGCAATAGCTTAAAAAAAAGAACTCATTGCTTTCATTTAAAAGAAAGTATGCTTTTAAATTCGTTTCCAAGACACATTTTATTTATAAATTTATCTTCATCATGGCTAGCTGTAGAGAGTCTGCTGTACTTTTTCAGTATATTTATTTAATATGAACCATATTAATATTAGCTTTAGTATTCACAGTGAGCTGAACACCAAAGGCTGTCATCTGCTTGGAAACTTTCAGTTGCATAATAAAATCTTTGATAAAAATGTTCAGTTTAAAATGGAAACCTTTTCAAGTTGTTTCTCTATTAAATCTTTTTTTATTCATATTATTTCAGTATACTGTAGCGTTGTGAGCGGTCTCAACTGTAAATAGTCGAGTGATGCTAAAATATCGCAACTAGTAAGTTCCTAACTACATCACTAAAAACGTGGTACAACACTGGTTTGCTATAGATGCTCTGGATTTGATCTGCAACCAGCTACACTAGCGGACAATTCTCTAATTAAAACTATGTGCCCCGAATCTAAGGGCTCTTCGTACGGCTGAGGGCAGGACATCTTACCCAATCCAGCACGCTACCTACTGCTGATGCGTAGCTGTGCTGCACGCTACCTGGTCTAACGAAGGCCTGCCCTACCTGCGGCCTACCGCCGCAAGCTACCTGCGGAGCCTGAGCTGATTACCAGCGGTCTTATGAAGGCCGTCCAGCCTGTGCTGAACAGGGCCCCACGTCTGCCACGTGCTGCCAAGGACCGTACTTTCCTATAATAAGTGTGCGAGTGCTTAAGTGTTCAGTGACCTTACCCACGACCTAGCCGAGTGTGAGTACTACACTACTTATCTAAATTATATGTATCAATCTACCCAGGTTTCAATTATTTTGTACCTAATTACCTACCTATCAGTTAACGGCCTGCGCAGCCCAAGCCTTTACAATACATGCCGCGAATATGGATTACCAAAATCCTTTATTAAGAATTTCAGGTTTGAGTACCAACCCCATTATTAACAATTATATTCGATGTGTCAATTTAAAAAAAAACTAGGTACTCATAAAAAAAATAGAAGCTATTGAGTAAGACAAAACAAAGAAATTAATTTTATCAAAGCACAACATTTCTGCCGATCAACGAATAAGTAATCACTCAACCACAAAAACACCAATTCTCTAACAAAATACCTCTTACAAACACCCCTATAAAATACCTTTCACAATTCGCCATAAACCTCAAAAGAACTTACAGGGGTTGTTTTTCAAAGAACACAAAAAAAAAGATTGCTAAAAGGGCTTATAAATTTTTCACTCGGCTATGGCTCATTGTGATTCACAATATCCCATCGGTGTTATATGAGGAACACCTAAAACATCCCTTGAGAGAGCTGAGCATGTTGTTCCGAGTGAGGTAAAAAATGTTGTACATGAATGTGACAATGACTGGATGTGGTAAGTCTACTTCTTGTGGTTTTATTAAACACTAGCTGTGCCCCACGGCTTTACCCGCATAAGTAACGATCCCGTGGGACTATTGAGATAAACAGTATGTCCTGACCCAGGCCTATGTGCCAAATTTCATCCAAATCTGGTCAGGCGCTTTAGCGTAAAAACGTAACAAACAAACATAGAAAAATACAAAATTTAATATTTTTCCTTCTAATAGGTATTAGTTTAAACTAACAGTTCATTCATCATAATCAGCCTATAATATTCCCACTAGGACACAGGCCTCCTCTCTGTGAGAGGGAGTGGGCTGTAATCCACCACGCGGGCCCAGTGAGGGTCAGCAAAGTGGTCACGTGCCACTAACAGTTGCCCGTGACTTTATCTGCGTACATTTTGCATTTCATATTTTTTTATACAAAAATTCAGGATGAAAATTAGCCTATGTCCTTCCCCAGGTCCCAGGCTACCTATCTATATACTTCATGACGATCGGTTCAGTGGTTAATGTATGAAAAGGTAACAGACAGACGGACAAACAGTTTCACATTTATAATATTAGTATGGATTCATCAATTCATGGCCTATGGCAATGTTGCTTTGCATAAACATTAAATATTTCGGGTTCACAAGAGTAGGTTATGCTGAGGTAATATATAAGCCAGTCTGAACGGTGCTAGCGAGGCTTATAATATTGTCTAATAAGGGTAATACCGGACATACCACCCAGCAACTTACTCACTAAAGATAATAGCAGTTTTAAATGGTTTAGGATAAACTATCGGCTCAGCATTTGGCCATTTTGTGACAAATGTCACAGTTCTCACGGGAACCTTTTATCGTCTATTGATATTTTATTCATGTAACATTTGGATCTGTAAATAAATCCACTTAAGGAGCATTTCTGTTAAAATAAAACAAATTATTCTTTCAAGTCGGGGTGTATCTGAGATTAGTAAAACATCAAGCCTCTGAAACCCCAAGTGGGCCTCTTCAATTCACCCCTTATTCTTCGTCCGACATGGGTAATAATAACGGTTATGTTTTACACCCCCGCCGTAAGATTTCAAACTGGGGATGATTGGGGGCGATGTCTTGATATGCTTCGTAAATGTTGCATCGCCATATTGAAAATTGCTGAGGGTAGCCGGAAGTTTTTGCTGATTATTATTTTATGGTACGTCTGTTCAATATTTTTGGGGGTCTAAGTGTTTTTATGCTGGAGATTCGCCCCGAGAATCTCACTGTTTTTTTTTCTTTTATTAAAAAGTTAAGTAGCATTATTTACCAAAAGTTTTATGAATAGTAAAAATCATAATAATGTTCCTAATGTATAACTTTTTGGTAAATCTTAGGCGCAAGAGATCTAATGAATGTGGGTGCCTACGGAAGCGGGTTGAAGATAGGAGTGAAAAAAATAAAATATTTTAAAATTGCTCTAAAGATCGCTTCTTCGCCATGGCTAATAAGCTGATCCTTTAAGCAAAGAAGACGTGGCAAGTAATGTACTGGCATGCACTCATTATTTTATGACAGCCGCTATCCTCGCCATCAGTTCACTTTGAAATCATTGACAGTAAGAACTGCAGGTAACGATACCATATAAACGTATTCCAGCTTTACCCTTTCCTCTATCACTCACATCCCCATCTGTCTACCCTTTTCCCAAGAATCCCTTTTTCCAAGGGTCTCCAGTCTAACCGGATGCAGCTGAATACCAGTCATTTACATGGAGCGACTGCCTATTTGAACTCCACCGTCCGAGTACCTACTGTGTAATACGATACCCCTATCGCACACATCACTAGAGATTATAATATCACCTTCGCTAAACTCTAAACTATCTCACATCCTCCACACAAACTAAACTTAGTTCTACATCAATCACACACTAACTGAAAATCTAATCCCAGTTCCTAGTACTTACAACTTAACTAATAACTCGCACAACACATTTACACTTCATTATTACTCTAAAACAGTTACACGCAAAATTTCCTCATAAATATGATTTATTAAGCATATATTTAGACCAAAACGCGTCGGTCGCCTCAAAGCTTTATGCCTACCTATTAGAAATATTTCGGCCCGTGAGTGAGTGATGCATACGATTTTAGACTTTAATCACGCATGAATAAATAATGTTATTGCTTGCGAGAGCATTTTGATGCGCAGAATTTAAGCTTAGCAAGGGAAACCACGATATTATGTTGCTAAAATTGGATATCCGATGATAGGAAACCTCTAAATGTTAAGGTTTTAGTACGAATTTGATAATATAATGCCACTATTATCGTGTAAGTAATTAGCAGCAAATTGCAGGTAATTTTATCTTCTAAATTATTTCTCCATTTAAACCGTTCGTATTTCGAACTGGCTCATTGAAATTCCGTAACACAATATCATTGACGCATTCCAAATACAAAATATAAATTACCTTTTCGCGCGACATAAATAAATACTTTTATCTTTCGTGATTGTACTGTAAACAATATACAGGTTTCGCTATTAACTGTAAATAAAATATAGGTACCTATCCAGTATCCATTGAGTTTTTTTGGGTAAAACAGTTTATTTACTGAAAATGCGTTATTTCGTTCATGATAATCCGTAATCGTGTGTAATAATAGCCGGTTTGTCCTATTTAATTGAATTTATGGATTAATAAATAATGAATGTTTATTTTATTGAAATACACGGTACTACCGCGATGAAATGAAGCTTGTCAGTACTGTTGAATAATTATGGATTGTTAAATTTCCGACTACAACGATATTATTTCGGCATTGAAATACCTGTTTTCATTAGATATGGTTCTATGATTTCAGATCCGATATTGAGATAGAAATTAATGTGTTGTATGAAATCGGACTACGTTGCGGCTACGGCGTAGCTGTAGTTGCTACGGTGGCTACGCATCCGTAGCAGATTATCGGTGGACTACGCGCTACCGTTTTTGGAATTACCTTTTGGTGGAAGCTGTTCACAATTTTGATCCTATAATACCTGTTTTATATCTCCGTGAACAATCGTTTTGCTTGCCGAAGATTTAACATACTAGTTTTACCTACAAAGCTTCCAATGTTGAGTTTGTTTTGGCGTTTGTGCTTTGTAATAATATGAATTGCATACAAGTTATATATTTTGTTTGGAGTTCCCAGTTTTGTGAACTAAGTATAACAAGGCAACTATAATTATATAACTACACATTTTCAATACAAGGTCAAATGAAAGTTAAACTAAATAAAATACAATAAAAATGCTAACGAAACAATGTCAAGTACATCCTAAAATCGTTTGCTAAATTCTCTTAAAAGAGTTCAAACGAATACAGAACAACCGAATGAGCTCCGTAATAGTACAAAAGACAGTTAAGTAGTACACAATGGTACTAAAAAGTGCCATTTAGTAACACAGGCAGCTGATACCCTACTTTTTAGTCAAAGTACCCAATCAGCATACGAATGTTCTAATACAGGTCCCACTTTCTATTAGTTTCAGTACATTTAAAACGAAAATAAAAACGTTTTCGGTCGGTTTCTCCGGGTTTTAAACGTTGTATGTGTGCCAAGAGATTTTGTAGGTGACACCTCGCCAAGTTTGAATGCTGAATCAAGCTGTTTTGTTAAAGTCTTATACATTGTATGTATGTATGTAGGTGTTTGTATACCTTTTTGTCATTGATGTTTACATACATCAACAACACCAACTGCCTCATTCGTCTAGTGGTCGATAGCGTTACTGCTGAGAATGAGGTCCTTGGTCCGATTCCCGGGTCAGGCAAAGTGTTATTGGGCTTTTTCCATCCGGAATTTCTAAGTACGCTGCTACTTATCGGCGTCTCTATTTTTGTTCGGTTGCTGGCAATAGGCTCGCCCCCTATTACATGGGACTTAAACATAACTGACGAAATGTGGGTGTACTATAAATACCTCTTGCTAACCTATCAGGGATTACAAGCACGATGTTACGTGTGGCTTTTTGGGTATGAATAACGTTGTAGACCTCTATTCGGTTAATTATACCGAATCTAAAGATTACCTTCTTCCGTGAATAACCACTGCTAGTCCTCTGCTAAGTAAGCGACATACAACGATTTATTATCTCCGAAGATATTAAATTGAAATTGTATTGTATAATAATCACTTGCTACAAAAACGGTGAAGGAAAACATCGTGAGGAAATCGGCATGCCTGAGAGATATTTCTCGACGTCATGTGAAGGCAAGTCCAAGAGGTCCATGGGCGGCTTTAAAACTCTGACACCAGGTTAGTCACTAACCACACGAAAAGAAGATGATTGAAATTGTTAGGTATAATTGGCGATTGTAATTTAAGGAGGATAATGCCGTCTTTACTAAGCTCGAATAATAAGATAAACTGTGATGAGAACTAGTACGTCATAATAAGGTTTTGTATCATCTAAACCGACAAATATTATTCTGTACATCGTACAATAAGACTACCAACTGGGTTGTAGAGGTCTGATGAGCAGTCGCTCCATGGAAAAACTGGTATTCAGCTGCATCCCATTAGACTGGAAGCCGACCCCAACATAGTTGAGAAAAAGCTAGGTTGATGATGACATCGTACAACCATAATTATTAAAAAAATATAACCCAACACCCTTATCAAAAATAATTTATCTCTCCAAAAAGTAATTCTGGAACTTTATCCTCTAACATAATAGGTTTTGTTCAAGTCCTTAGCAAACTAGAGAGGTAGGTACCTAAATCTAGACAGCTTACATTGTCTCCTACTCAGACATACTCGTAAATGTAAACATTTAGATACCTTACTATGTATCACCTGAGAGGCAATTTAGTGAATTAAATTTTGAAGCGACCGTAAATGTAGGGATGGGTAGACGGATCGGCTACTACTACTTTTAACAGGATCAGCCTTGAATAATGTTTGATGTATAAATGAAGTTATATTTTATTAACAGGGGTAACAGAAAATAATTGTCAAATTGGTATACCTACCTACATTTCAAAGTTCAAAGTTCACCCAAATGTTTAAGCTTGTGTTTCAGACAGGACAGGCCAGACATTTAGGATATTTATATATCTGTGTATCTATTTTAGTATATTGTATACTTATTATTTGCACCAACGATAGCCCCATTTTATGTCCAGGCAAATCACTGTCCATATCAAGGTTGCCTGGAAGAGATCGCAGTCTAAAGCGATAAGGCCCACTGTATATTTTGTAGTGTTTGATTTATAATCAGCATATAATTTATATTTATATATAATTACACGCTGTTGTGGTTCATTTATACCGATGCGATTTGAAATCTTCCTGTTTGCACGAAAAAAGTCAATTGTTTCATGTGTCCCCGAAAAACATTAAATATATAAGGCTATTCATATTTAGATTTAAGTATTACCTGTATGGGCAATAACTTTACCAAACATCGCTTGCCCAGATTCCGCCCAATAGCCTTTGGCCTTTTTCTGTAAGTATACGGAGTAATTACCGTAGTAAAATATGTGGTTCCTTACGGAAAACCAAAAACCGAAACCACTGTAACTTGACCTCTATATTCTTTTCTTATGTTCACGACCGTACCATGTTACATATGTCTTTATATAATGGTCGTGTAAATAGATAGGTAGGTACCCCACTGCCTGGTTTATGATAGCGGAATTTCTTTTTAGTGTAAGTCCGTTTTATTCCTGTTTTATTATTGAGAAAAATATTTCTTTCTTGGATAAAAATGAGATTTTTATTGCATGGAAATTGGTCGAACTGAGAGCGAGCGGCGTGGAGTAGTCACTGAGGACATTTTGTATGAGAATGATACCTGCATTTTGTGGCGAATCGGAAAATATGAGATACAGATAATTTTAGAAGTAAAGTGATGACAGAGGTTATGTGACATAAATATGTTAGAAAAGGCATACCTTCTGTATATATTAGAATAGAGAGTATATTAGAATAGAATTACTATCGAGCCCTGCTCAAAATATAGAATGCTCATTTAATAGTACAGGATAGTTCATACTAATTCCATGCTGCCATGTTATTATTCTAAAGTAACCATCTTGTTCTAAACTTTAGGCGACCGAGCTCTGCTCGAGTGAAAATACGGAGAAAACGAATTTTCCCAGATATGAGACCTAGCTAGATCAATTTTTTGCCCCCTTTATTGCAAATTTTCATCAAAATCGTTAGCTAGAGTCGTTTTCAAAAACGTGTGTATATATATATATACAAATATTGCTCGTTTAAATTTCACAGACTATCTATCACCTTGAAAAAACATCATATTATTATCAGCCGAAAAACGTTCCCGGCTGCCCGAATCCCGAGACCTTCCATGACAACCACCAGACCTTTTGTTCACCCACTCAGGCCACGTCCCATTCAAAAGCGCGATCGTCGCGCGAATACGCAATCGATCCCCTACAATGTGACTTCTTGTTCGGAAAACCGGAAAGCGCCCTCTGTCGGCGCGACAACGCGTTCTGGTTCACCGAACAAAACCTTCGAACGATCGTGTATTCGCGCGACGACAGCTTTTAAATAAGACGCGCAGAAAGAGGTCACCCCAAATTTTTTTTGACTTTCCTCAGAAAACTGTCACTCTTTTTAGATTCTGTTATCTATCTATACTCTATTTTAAGCTCAAACTCAGACAGTTCCTTAATAAGAGTGAATTCGTTTAATCTGAGAGAGGAAGGGTTGGTTTCCGCTGCCCACAAGCGAACAAGACCTTTAGCTCGTCACACAAAGATTGGAATATTCTATTCTAAGTTCAAAGTAAGAACCCAAAGTAAGAAACCGTTCATTTCTATTATCTAGAAACGGATACTAAACAGCGCACCAAGTTAAGTCACGTACAGATGAGGCATGCGCTACGAATGGCTCGCCACGCATGTCACACGCTCAAAGAATCACCACATCGCCAAACAAATTCACCGCAGCGACGAATGCTCTCAGTGAGCACCCCATTCGTTCAGTCGAAGGCATACGTTGCAAACTATTCGCGGTGCCTCGCAAACCTCGCAATGTCTGTACACGGCCTTAGTCTTCAGTTCATTTTAGGACGTAAATGGTAGAATATTATTAGACTAGAACAATATTTGTTTAGAAGCCAGGCAATGTAGGCGTTTTCTAATTAAAGTTGGGTATAAGTAAATATTGTTTAGATCTTTAAGGAATTAAATTGATCTCAAACGGTATTTTGAGGAAGATGAACATTATTTATGTTCACCTAGATATTAAAAAGTTAGCACAAACACGTTACTTGTTAACCAGAGTAAGAATTACGTGAATTTTCTTTACGTGCCTTGAGAAGTAACTTATCCAATTAAATTGTTTATGAAACATGTTTATGTTGATTATGTACGCTTTTACTCATGTCCATGTTTCGAAATTACTCCACCAGGTTCAAACTCATATACAATGTGGCCCATGGACATGTGCCCGGGCGTATTTTTCTGATTATTCATGAAAAATTAGCTTTAAATTCTTTAATATTTTTCATATTATTCTTCTTTTTTTTTTTTGTACCGTTTGCCGTATCTCCTATGTTATTAGCTTGATTTGGATTATGTTTATTAATTCTAAAAGCTTATGAGTTATTTTATCGGATTAACTAAATTTGACTATGAAAAAAAAAACGGAGGTGAACACAATTATTTCAAAAAGTAAGTGAGTCCAAAATCATAGCGGGATATAGAAAAAAAAGAAATAAGAAAAAAGAAAGTTAATTTTCGATAATTTGTCATGAATATTCAGAAAAATACGGGCAAAACATGCCCATGGGCGAGATTACAAATATCTACTAGTTGCGCCCCGCGGTTTCTCCCTCATAAGTCTCGATCCCGTGGGAATATCGAGATAAAAGGTATCCTATGTCCTTTTCCAGATCATGGTCTACAAATGTGCCAAATTTCATCCAAATCCGTTCAGCCGTTTTAGCGTGAAAGCATAACAAACAAACAAACTCAATTTCGCATTTTGCAATACTAGTGCTCGCCCAGAGGTTGAAATTCGACCATAATTCATTTAAATGTCATGATTCTAAGATAGCCGTCTTGTGTCAAACGCATGGTAGTGTGTGACATGTTTTTTTTTATTAATTTAATTTATTTCTAATGTATATTTTTATAAAATATTAGCTTTCTGCACTCCTCCATATATACTTTAACTGTGCCAAATTTCCTCCGTCCGCGTAATTTTCGTAAAAAGGGGTACAAAGTTTTTGTTTCATGTATTAATATAATAATAATTAGTTAGGATTTATTTTTTTAAATGTCTTTGAGATATCTTCGTACCTTTGGGGACCTTCGGTAGGCGTAAGAGAGGCCGGAACCAACTCGCAGAGGCCCGTTAGACACTTTTAATGAAATGAGGCATATTTTTATTTTTATTACTAGTTACAGGCAATAATGATGAAACATGTTCGACTGCCTCGTTGGTCTAGTGGTCGCAAGCGCTACTGCTGAGCATGAGGTCCTGGGTTCGATTCCCAGGTCGGGTAAAGTGTGACTGGGTTTTTCCGTTTGAAATTTCTCAGCAGAAGCCCGAAGCCTGGATTTGTGTCCGGCTGATGGCAATATGCTCGCCCCCTATTACATGGGACTTAAACATAAAAGCGAAATGTGGGTGAACTGTAGGTACACCTCTGCATTACCCTTCCGCGATTACAGGCGTGGTGTTATGTTACAGGTAAATATCAAAACACCCTTATTTGCAAGCAGATCGATAAAATTGCAAATACCTCCACGCTTACAGACAAACCGAAGCCTACTAGTAAAAAGCCTTTTATTTCAGCGATTGACGAAACAGCTACACTCATGTATGTACTAAATGTTATTCGTCTTGTGTATCCCAGGAATTTGAATACAGATAGTTTATGCATGATTGTACGAAATGTCTCGATTTCGATTTATTGAAGCATTGAAAATATTGGTTTGTATTATTGCTTTGTGTGAAGGTTCCAATATCTAGGGCTTTCTGTATTGTCAATACCTATACCTAAAGGCTTCGCCACATAGAACGCGTACTTAGAGCGCGTTAGGGCGCTAGCCTGACGCCACGCTATAGCGCCAAATTGTGTTGCACTATGACGTACGTTTACGATCAAACAGAGCGCCGGCGCTAGCAAACCCGCGACACTAGCGTTGCGTGCTGCACTGCGCTCTAATGTGCGCTAAGTACGCGTTCTATTTGGCGAAGCCTTTAATGTCTTTAATTGATAGGTCTTACCAAAGGGTATCATGTTACCCAGTAACTGGATTGTGGAGGAAAGATAGGCAGTCGCTCTATGTAAAAAGCTGGTATCCAGTTGCATCCGGTAAGACTAAAATCCGACCCCAACATACTTGGGAAAAGGCTAGGCAGTTGATGATGACACAAAGGTTCCAGAAACTTACGATTTTATTTTTTAAGAAGTGAAAACTCGTGATTCTGAACTACTTGGAGAAACTTTGAACTTGGTAAAATGGAATTAAATAAAAACTACAATTAGAAGCATCTGTAGGAAAACATGGTACTCTTTATTATTATTAAAAGCCTGTGATGTCCCACTGCAGGGCAAATCCCTATACTCTCTATCTGTGGTAGTATATAGTAAGGTAGTTTTAGTACACGCTTAAATATGCAATGATATAAGAGTGTGAATGTGGGTGTAATAATACCATCAAAGAAGTTCATATCTAAACAGTTTGAAAACAAAATACCGTGAACACCATGACCACATCTGTAACCGGCCCGGTTCTATAGCCGTCGAGCGCTGCAGGCAAGTATAGTCCTTACGGTGTTCTGTTATGACCTACTTTGATGGTACACCTGCCTAACACTTCGAGAAGTACAGGCCTGATGTTATGTTGATACTTATAAGAGTTTGACTCAATCTTGGCCGTACGATTTTATGTTCTAGGGAACTTTTTGTTTCAACCCAAACCTGGGGCCCTACTATGATGTGTTAAAACGATCACTTTTCCGTTGTGAAATAAGGATAGTGATATTCGTACTGTATAGCTCCATCTCTCTCTCACACTGGAACAACGATTGCGTCAAACATGTATCGCCACTTACTTCGATAGCAATATACCTCTCGCCGAAACGATGTACCTGCAATACAACATACCTACATAGTTACGATTCGTTTTAATCCCAAAATGGGTCCCCCAGATACGCACTTCGCACTGTCTTAGATTCAGCAAAGCGAATCAAATGCTCACGAAACACTATTCACTGCTCTTCCTTCCCTTTAAAACTTTTATACAAACCCATGTTTCTAACATTCAAAGTTACTTAGCTACCCCATAAGGAAAAGAGGGAGATAAATCTACTTACCTACGTATATCATAATTATTTATTATGTTTCTCTTGCTGTGCAGATTAGATAATTTCCTGTGTGTTTGTGACTATTATGTGCATAAGGTTTATTTTTATCTAGCCAGGGCTGGCCCTGGCTAGATAAAAATACAACCATAACATAACAACCTACGCAAGCTTGCTTGTTTTATGTGTACAACTTTTGGGAAAACAAAATGGATGTATACAATCTTGTTGAAATTAAATGAAATTGTTTAAGCATTGGATATGCAAGACACAAAAAAAACCTGTGACTGTTGTCTGATAAAGAAGTCTTTATAATTGTCGAACCTACTAATTTGAAAATTTGTAGTGGGTTCCATTATTGCGGGAACAACTAGTTTGATAGTGTACTTCCGACTCGAGATCAATTTATCCGATACTAGCAACCCACCCCTGCTACGCGACGTTTTTAAGATTTGACAAAAGACATCCATATTTCTTTAAAAAATCTAAATTCTAATTATTTTATTTCACATAAACTTACTTGGGCACTTTTGAAATGTCAGAAGCTAGGTGCGTGGTTCCAATTGGTCGTGTCCTATGGAGAAGAGTCGGCAAGAAACTCGACGGTTACTCTTTTAAAAAAAATTGGCCGTTACTATATTTTCAAATTACTTAGTACAAAATTTAGTATAAATGCATTATTCACATAAACTTTCCAAAATACATCATCAAAATTATGCGTTAAGATCCGTTGCGTAGTTTACAAACAACGTGGTCACAAAGAGAGACACGAAATGCGACTTTTTATAATTATGTATGTATAAAATTATAGATATATCGAAAATTTTGTTTTAATTTCTAATGAATATATTATGACAAGCAAACAAACAGGATAACAGTAACGTGTAACTAAATACGTATTCACGAACAGTTAATTACTAAGTTTCAAAGATGTATCGACAGGCCAATGTAAGAGCCGTTGAGACCGCATTACGTAGTAGGATATATACCAGACTACTTTACTATATAACACTCGATATATAAGGCAGAATTGTGAAGACAGTTCAACAGAGAGTTCGCAAGGAAGGATATGGTGGGATAGGTTGATTACTAGGTATGAGGAACAGGGTTTAAAGTTCACTCATCCTCCTCATCCTCAATAGAAAAGGGAGGATCCTCCTACCAGACGGGTGTCGTATCTAGTGGGTAACTGCCCAACGATTGATGTTGGGACGTTGTATATATACTCGTCACGCGGAAAACTCTGCTTGCGTGATGCAGGATTTTGACGTCAGTGTGATGCGTAGTTCGCATGTGGTGTTGTAGATGCCGCCACACTATTTTAATCGTATTTTCCAATGGAGTTGGTGCCGGGAGATTACGCGAATAGCGTCTAATTTGAAACAGAGAGGAAGAGAGAATGCGTCCCGGTTATTCCAATATTAAAGTACTTGGTGTCTCTCAACATCATGATTGGAGAAATCGAGTTTCGATTCGATATGAAATTGGATAAGCTGTCAAATAAATCTGTTGGCATCAAACAAACAATACTTGACAATTGTATTATTATCTAGTAAAATCACTTGATCACAGACTTGATAAAAGGTAGGTGAGATGGAGTTCCAGAAATAGGAAATAAGTTAATAAATACTGTAATTTTTCCAAAAAAATCTTCCATATCAAGATTAATTTATTGTAGAACGGAAATTCGACTTGTGAATGAAATTGTACTTAGAATCAAAATACTAAAGAACCTATTCCTTAGTTCCCCAGCAGTCTTAAGTAGTCACACCTCTTATCTATCCAACATCATTGCCACCACATAAGGGGGCTCACTAACTTCAAAGAAATCTTAGCTCCAGTAGGATAATCCTCAAAGACCCTACCTAAGGGTGCCCTCAGATTGTCGTAAACTATAATACTTAGTATTATACGGTAAGAAATTATATAGAATGGTTTTGAAAAGGAGCCCCCTATAAATTCGTAGGGTTGAAGAAGATTATAGGGGAGATACAGCACTGTTCACAATGTTTTTTATACCAGAATACCCGCGAAATTTCGCGTTGTTACATAACTTTTTAATTCATATTCTTATGGCACCTCTTTAGATCATAGTCATGAGCTATCCAAATATAAAATAATATTGATCCTGATAATATAAGTACCTATAAGGTATACTCGTAGCTACAAAATGGATTTTACTGAATCTAATAGTAATATATCAAACTTGCTGATTTCATGTAGCGATGAAGCACGCTTTCCTAGAATAGAATAGAATAGTGCTTTATTAGCACAGAAAGTAGGTACAAGTTACAGGTGTTAAGGTTAAAATGATCCTTATACTAACTACCTCCTAAGGCATGCAAACAGTTTACAAATATTATTAACAAATTCAATCAAATCAATACAAGTTTACCATGACAAGATGAAATTCAGAAAAAAATGAAAAAAAAATTAAAGTAGGCAATACAATACAAAATGTCAAGTTTAATAAAATGGGATTATAAATTCGTCAAGTCTGAGTCAATACATTTAAATTAAAAATAAAAGTTTTAGTAAAAGTTAGGAGTACAGAGATGTCATATTATTAATTTAAATTCTTATCGGTCAAAAATTCGCCAATTGAGTAATAACACTTAGTAATTAATAGATCTGTCAATTTCTTTTTGAAACGTGGAACTGTCTCATTTTTTATTACATCGGGTATTTTATTAAATATGATCGGACCCATACATATTATATTTTTCTTTCCTAGAACTTAGTTGGATACTGTCTGTCTGATTAGGAGGGATTACATGGGACATACCGAGAAATACACACTCTTCCAAGTTTTAATTAAGTTCTCATTTACTATTATGTAATTAATGCTTTTTCTCATATCCTATGTCCTTGTTTCGATATTACTCTACCGTGTTCAGACTCATCTTTATCTATTACATAGTATAAAAAAGTCGGTTTTCGGACCTGTCTTTGCAACAGCTTGTTCTCGAAACTGCAAATTAGATGTTGAGGCGGTTTTCACCATCATTTAAAGTATTTATTCCGAAAGGTTTATATTTATAATAAATTAATATTAAACATGCATAAATAATAAAGAAATCTCGATGATTGTCAAGTCATAAAAACCGCTCGAAACAGGCGAGAAGAAGGCGGATCACTAATTTGTATTAATAAATCAATCGATCTGCCTAGCCTTTTCCCAACTATATTGGGGTCGGCTTCCAGTCTAACCGGCTGCTGTTGAATACCACATGCTGTATTTTACATGGAGCGACTGCCTATCTGACCTCCAAAAGCCAGCATCTGGGTAATACGATACCCCTTGGTAAGACTGGTTGTCAGAATTTCGGGCTTCTAATGACCCGGCAACGGCTTAACGTGCTTTCCGAGGAACGGAGAAGTCTCGGTTTGTAAAGATGGTCACCCATCTACAGATCAACCCCGGCAAGCGTAGATTAACCTGATGGATAGACCCGTGCGGCTGGTATTACTTAGCTACGAGCTCCTCATTTTGTTTTTATAAATATCAATCAAAAACACAACAACATAAACAAAACAAACGAGAACCCAAATTGAAATCATAAGTACTTGCAGTAAAAACCGATATCTCAAATAGACAACTACTGCATTATGACGTCACTCTTATTCCCGACATTTTCGGCCGACCGTTACCGACCGAGAATGCGTGAAATCGGTTTATCTGATCGGCAGAACATTGAACTGGCAGAAATGTGTGAGTTTCAGATTGTTTGATGTTGATCACCCATCAAAGGGTAGTAGAAAATTGATTCGGAAATGTATGAGCGTGAGTGAAAATTATGGTCTATTTTAGCTTATTGCGGTTTATGATTTATTTTTAGTGTAGCTTTATTCTTTCGTTTATGGATTATTGGTGTTCTACTTTGCACTTTCCAGTAATTATCGGCCAACTGTCTTGGTTTAGTGTCAGCAAGTGCAATAGCAGAGCGAGGAGTCTAAGATTCGATCCGGTGAAACAAAGTGTTACCTACTGGTTTTTTTTAATACGTTTGAAATACAAAATTTTATGGCATTCGGCTCGCCCCCTGTACATGGATATATTATTCTTTAACCAGCCAAACAAATATGAGTATTACGATAAGCCTATGCCTTCGGGAAATTAAAGCATGATGATTTATCTCGATTTTTATAACTGTGCGCTTTGAGCTGTCAAAGTCGTAGGTTGTTAGTATTGAATTCACCCGCCCGGTTACCTCCTCAGTGCCCCGACGACGCCTCTTAATACGGTCTTCACAACTCGTTTCGTCTCCACAGTTCTGTCTTATTATTCTTTAAGTTGTTATTATTATTATTTAAACCACATACACTGTAATATTTTGATGTTGCCAGGCGTACGGTTACGAAAATCGGGTTGTAAGTTGTTTATTATTATTGCCCCTTTTCTGAGATCTACAAACGTTTCTTAGTTTGTACCTTGGCTAAGCGTTATACCAACCTGTTTCTGTCGCACAACCGTCAAACTAAAAGTTTAAATTAGAGACGGGAACAATTCTAGGTTAAAGCACGTGCTAAGTATCGTTTATAGAATTCAAGCTTAGACTCCTGCTGATCACAAAGAAATACCTAGCTTTTCAAGGGACCCTGATCGTTCTCAGATCTGGCATGATAAGCTTTACTACAAACACTCTTAGCTGTAAAAACCCGGAGTGTCGGATTATCTCCGGTTATTTTCAATAGTCTCGCCCCAAAGTTATTGAATCGGTATTTTATACTATCCTTGATGAATTGCCTTAGTACAATATTTATACAACTCTGAGGCTTTTTGTGAGGCGGCCAGCATTTGGTAAACTTTTTTTAAGATATATTGGTGAGTTGGGCGGTGTGTTTCGTCGTTGTTTTATGTAGAATGACTGGTTTTTCTAATGGAATAATTATCCAGGTTAAGAATAAGTTCATCGGCACGTCTACCTATATCACAGTCCTTTTCAATAGCTATACTCACTTGCTTTAGCTCGCAACCCGTTTGTAGTTCGGCAATAATCTCACAGCAACGTACTACCGAGATAAAAAGTATTATTGTATTAACTTTATCCTAACCCAGGTCATTGTCTATCCCTGTGCCAAATTTCATCCAAATCCGTTCAGCCGTTTTAGCGTGAAAGCGTAACAAACATATAAACTCACTTTTGCATTTATAATATTAGTACGGTCAACCGAGCTTTGCACGCGTGGAAATAGAGATTGCTCATTTAATAATATAGGATAGTTCATACTAATTCCATTTATAGTACATACCATACTTTACATTTTGATTTTGTATCTTTAATGCATAAGGCTTCGTACAGACAAGCGCGACGCGACAGCGCGGCGCGACACCGGCTATTGTTATACCGTGAAGTTTTCTTAGAAATTGTATTGTTCGAGTCGCGTCGCGCCGTCGCGTCGCGCTGGTCTGCACGAGCCTTATTGATGAAATGTAATTTTGATGAATGTTATCACGGTTTGTGCACCATCTCTTCCTACCAATTTGTACGCCACAATATGCGGCTGAACATGTTAGAACTTTTCGTATCCTAGTATTATCTTGCATGCAATGTATCATGTACACCATGTTTAAACAAATAAAATTTACTTACTTACTTACTTACAATTCCATGCTGCCATGATAGAATTTACTTACTAATTCCATGCTACCATGTCATTATTCTATGGTAGCCATCTTGTTCTAAGCTTTGGACGATTGAGCTCTGCTCAGTTTAAAATACAGAAAAAACGAATTTTCTCAGATATGAACCTAGCTAGATCGATTTTTCACCCCCTATATTGCAACTTTTATCGAAATCGTTAGAACCGTTTTCGAGAACTTGATTACAAATATTGCTCGTTTAACAGTATGGGATATATAGTTATTATAATAATAATATAGATTGTATTGGGTCAGTAGACTAGCCATAGTCAGTACAAATCTGACCAACACGCTATTAAAATCCTCGTTTAAACGTCACGTAATGTTTCACTCAGTAATTTGTCCGGACTTAAATCACCAATCAACTGCTCTCTTGCTGATTGGGGCCGACACACTCCATCAACAATTAAATGCTTGACGAGGGCGATATAATCATATGTAGGACTGTAGACAGTTGCAGCTGCGCGAAGGTTTATTTTAAGCCAGTGACACATTAATGACCATTGAGTGATTTTGACTGCGAGGCCGTCTGTTTCGTGCCAGCAATACTATAGCAAGGTTCGACTGATTTTGAAATAAATTTAACCTATGTTTGTTTTGATGATGATGATGATGTCATCTAGCTGATGTCGGTCACAGCGACGCAAACTCAAACTCAAACCCTTAATTTTCATGCTCATTATCAAGTAGTCGAACAGTCAGAAAGACAAAGCTAGTACCCCATTCCAAAGCGTAGTAGTTTCCTATGGAGAGGACGGGCAAGAAACTCACTGACTGACTGGAGTCACTATAAATACCTGTAGTATTTTTCCTTTCTACCCGTAGTATTCTTCCGTTTCTTCTGTACCTTCCAGCACTCATTGAAAGTTTCACGTATTTTGTATTTTACTCTCTCGCTATTATCATATTCCTACAAATGTTAATTTCCCTAAACAACTCTCAATATGTCCACCAACCTAAAACCAAACATTTTCACTTGCACAGTAACAAACAAATCTCTACAAAACAGAACACCGTTTTGCTGCCAAGCAGCAAAATTCGGAACCTTCCTATCTCGTATCTTGCAAGCGATATATTTTTTACTGAGGACGCGCGGCTTAAGGGGAAAATGGTGCGGACCAGATAGTTACCGATACTTGAGCAGTTTAGCTCATGGTCAAGGGACAAGGCGGTTGATATGGCGTTACTTTTTTGGGCCTAACAGCTGTTATAGACTGGCCAGCTATGATTAATGTTCCCGAAAATTCTTTGAAATGATTTATTTCGGTCTTTTTCGAGAGTTGGATAGTTAGGTACTTTTATACGAAATTAATAAGCTAACTTGTATGTATGGTCTATTGATAAAATACACGGTGTTAGGGATATCGATAAAAACAAATCAGCTATACCATTCATTTTGACTGTGTACCTCTATTGCACTTTTATAATGAAAGAACAGATTTCTTTTTATAACCTATGAAAAGTTACAACGCGACGTGGGACGCGATTCTCGGTAACATTACGGCTGCTATGTGGCGGCCACCGCTCTTCTAGAAAGCAGTAGCTTAAGACCTAGATATATGCCAGTGACCTTGAGTGGTTAGCTTGCGTGTTTTGCAACGCGTCGTATGTCCAGCCAGTAATAAGACTCGCTCATTAAGGAGCACTGTCCCAAATTAGACGCATTATTAATTCATTATACAAAAAACAAAAGGTACTTTAATAAAACATGAATACTAAAAGTACAATAATAAAATTATCTTTAAAATGGTGAAGGTTTCAGAAAAATACGCTTAATAGATTTGGCGTGATTCTCAGTTTTTTACCCGCGTTGGACATAACTTTACAAATTAATTTCTCTATGTAATAAACATAATGTAAAATATTCATATATTAAGTTTTTAAGAAAATGCTTTAAATATTTTTCCAAATAATTAACACCACTAGTTTAGACGAGATCTTCAGTATAAAATCATTAAAAGCCGGTTATCGTCGCCTTAAGGGACATTGACGTGCAGACAGTAACCTTGAATTCAGAACACCCACCCACATTGTAGACCCACCAGCGTTGCTAACCATATGAGGTGTTTATCTCATCATCCTACTAATTTTCCTATGAATGAGTGAGAGAAAAGTAAATTAACCAATTATGTCGTGTATGACCAGATGTATGAACGTAAACGAGGTAAAACCAGTAGCAAGTGGCATTCTGAAGTATCTCCCTACCCCCAAGGAAAGAAGGCGTGTGTTTACGTATGTATGTCATAATTTCAGTTTTTTGGACGTTCATTAATTTTATTATCTTCTTAGTAACCTGATGCTTAATAACCCACGAACACCATCTTTCTATTTATTCATAAAAAAATCTATAATTGTGTTTAGTACGCCAAATGAAAGCAAAAGAAGAAACTAATTATTTTGGAAAGATGATACATTATTGTACTTTTTTTTTACATTTTTATTTACTCCTCGTTGACTGAAGTAAGCAGGTTCACATTATTACTTGAACCCGACGAACCATCTTGTCACATGTCACTTGCACTCGTTCTTACAGACCTTTCACATAAATATTATTATTATATTCCACGAAACGTTCGTAGTTATTCCCCGACTACAGCAAAGCCAAAGGAGGGTTATAATTTTAACAGGCTATGTATGTATGCGCGTATGTTCATCTGTTCCCATATAACACCTAAACCACCCACTCGTTGTATTTTCAGAAATCAGGTATCTTTGGAAGCGTCATGTTATTCCGCGGGTAATGACTAAATATGTCATGTAATTAAGGCATAAATCACACACATTACGTATGACTCCGGTTATTCTGACGTTTCATAAGTGCCCATGCCTGTTTATGTGAAATAAAATATTTAGTTTTTTTTTAATTTTGATGGGATTTAATTTACAGACAATTTAAGTCGGTTGTCATTTTCTTAAATTAATTTCTTGACTTTATATTGCTGCCAATTTTCTTGACTGACAGAATCCCTCATCTACTACACCCACAATTATTATTACTACAAGCCTAGATTTTCCCACTGCAGGGCACAAGCCTCCATGCAATCTTTCCACATCTTTCTATCTAGGGCTACTCATAAGTAAACCCTATTACATGCTTGGCAACACACTAGGTAGGTATCTACTATGATTCTTAGTTCTAGACCAGATCCATGTATTTCGTTCCATTTTTCATTCTTTTTGATGTCTAACATCAAACCCCCTAAAAATCTGTGGGAGTAATATCGTAAAAAGGGACAGAAATGTGTAACAGGAAGCCAAGGAAGCGCGTGCTATTTGATTTCACCAATCGGCGCGCGCGGTGCTAGAGCTGGCCGTCAGAAACGACCTTAACGAGGCCTCGCTCCTTTAATGTTGCTTATTACCTTAATGTTTCTGAATTCCAAGGTGAGATGTCGGATGTTACACATCATAATGCGACTACTGTAAGGCTCGTTTTTTCATTCATCTTCATGTGAACAATACTAAAGAAGTTAATTACTTACCAATTCAATTGTTGTATTCCAAAAAGATTTTGGTCGGTCACAGGGAAAACAGTTAGTTACACGTGACCACTCTAAACGAAATACAATCCTCAAAATCAGGTAGATAAAGTGACAAAAACACATCTAACTTATCAAGGAGACTCACGAAGTATCAACCGTTATTATTTTATATTATAAGCGATATTCTAAAGAGACATCAAATTTTTTATTCAAAAGCTTCGTGTCATGTTCTTTTAGCGCCCTGTCGTGGGTTCATGCGGGTTTCATTCAGAAATCATCGAGGCGGGAATGATACAAGGCAGTTTATCATCCCCTCATGTCATATTTACCCCTGTTTTTTGGATTCCGTAGCCAAATGGTGTGCGTGGACCTACTTTCGTGGTACAAATGTTGCCGATCCGTTTATAAATTGTGAATCAATGTGTGAATTGTTATCAATTCATACTTTGAAAGTGATTGCATCATTGTTTGAATTATATTGTAAAATTATTGTATTGTTGAAAAGTATTATCAAGAAAGTTACTCGCAGAAAAATCAGTAAAAGTAGTATTTTTTTACAGAATTAGGTTTCTGTCTTTTCTCGGTTTTGGTTTGACAATGAAACTATCTATATTGCGTGTATTAATTCTATTTTAGTTTCGTAGTTAATAAAAAGCATAGAAAGATTCGAGTCACGTCATTGTGTTTATTTGCAACTACAAAACCCTAAACAAATGTCCAACACGCACTTGACCACTTTTTATATTGCGATGGCTAAGCAAAATGTGCGTAGAATACAATATACTTTGACCTGAGCCCATAATAATAAAAGAGGGAGGCAAAAATTGTGTCGGTAAGCAAGCCAAATATTAGGAGGGCCTAGGCTTCTAAATTACGAGGTCTGCTGATTTGTGATTACGATCTAGCGTTTATAGCACATGTTTGTTTTTAGTGAGACAATATTTTCTCATTTATGATTCTGGGTATGAAGTGAAAATGTACTGAATGGTGTTTTGGGGAGAAAAAATGGTTGATGTTTTTGTTTAATGAACGTGGATGTTTGAAGATGTTTTTTTACTATTGACTTAAAAATAAACGGGACCAGAACTAGAACCGGACCAGTGCCCACCCCGGTGCCCCGTAAAGGGCCATGGACCGCACGACTCCCGCGTAGAGCCTCCGGCACGAGGCGTTTGGACCCCCTAGATTGGGCAGGAGCCGCTTCAAGGCAGCCCCGGCCCGCTCCAGTCTGGGAGCCAAACGTCGGAAATGCTCCACAAAGTTCCACCGGCTGTCGAGGACGAGTCCCAGATACTTCATCGTTGACTCGACGCTGATGTGGACCCCTCCTACCGTCATTTGTGAACCCGATGGAGCCGCGTTCCGAGGATCATGAAAACACATGGCCTCGGACTTGTACAGGGCCACCTCGAGTCCCAATTGCCGGATCCTGTCGACGATTGTCACAACCCCGCGTGTCGCTAATTCGGCCACCGCCTGGTGCAACCTCCCCTGCGCCAGGACAAACGTGTCGTCAGCGTAGCAGACCATGCTGACGCCGCTAGGGAGGTCAGCGCGCAGCACCCAGTCGTATCCGATGTCTCACAGATGCGGCCCCAGGACCCATCCCTGTGGGACACCGCACGAAATCTCTCGCCGGTTCCATTCTGCGGGGTAGATGACGGCCCTGTCCGTCAAATTGCGAATCTGTCCATATTATTATGTCTATTCTTTCGTCGACAAAACCCGTTTCTATTGTGGTCATGCGACGAGTGCTGAAGTTATTTTCGTATAAAGTAATTAACTCTAAATGTAGTCGGGGGTAAGTTATTACTTATGAGCTTATTGCATTAGTTCTGTAGGATTTAATTGGCTTCTTAATTAAGTTTGCACTTTGAACACGCAAACAAAGTGCAATATGTCGACTTCCAGGTTACATAATTTCTAAGAAGACCTTCATAAGACGCTGTTAATTAAATGCATGTAAAATTAATTAAATAATTTAATTAGTGTTAAAAAACGTATTAAAAACATTCATGGCCGAACGCTATTCGCTGAAACTTTTTGTATTTTGTCAAGAAACAATTTAGTATTTTCTCTTATCAACGGTGTACTGTAGGTACGCCTCTACCTGACGGCGTGATTTTAAGTTATCAACTTAACATTTTGTCAAAATTATCAACTTAACGTTCAGCAAAATCTGTTTGGACGGACCAAACCCATATCTCAATATATCGCACCCCTGGTGCGAGACTGTCACTTATGCAAAAATGCAATTTTTCAGGAGAAGCATTTAAAACTTTGACATTTAAAAAAAAAATTATATTTCAAGATTTAGACAAGATGAATAGTTTTTACTACAACGTCAACTTTTAACTTACTTTTGAATTAACAGTTATTACATATTTAACTCACTACTGCAATTTTTGCATGTGACAGTCTCGCACCGGGTTGCGATATGTATGTGTGGTTTCCATGTTGTGCAATAGTCCTGTACCAACCCGTTATCCTTGGATGTACTTGCATAGTTCATGACAGGGATAATCGTCGGTTGGTGCTTCATTCCATTCAAAATTGTCTAATGGTGCTTTGCGAGTTGGTTTCGGCTCGTATGAGGCACCAAAGGACCGGGATGCCTTGGTCCCGAGATAGGTAAAGAAGAGGATTCTTTGATAAACTATTCACGAAACCCATATCTTCGCCCTGAACCCTATTGTTTTGATAATATTTATATTACTAGTAATAAAGCACTTATAGTACGTATGTCTGTACGCTCATAAAGCTCCAATAAGCTTTTATTTTTACAAACGATCCCTATAAACATATTGTCGGATTCTTTTTAAGACCCACGTAGATGAAATTATTCGATATTCTAGTTACAGCATACTTTACGTTCCTAGTTTTGTTGTTATAACATAAAACCCGAACTATCTGCGTCTATTTACTTGACATAATACTTTTTATAACTTCATAAAGAAATTAAGATTATCAATAAAGTCATGCTGTTTAAGATCGTAACTTTTACTTTTACTGGCGACCTCCCACTGTTTCGCATGGCTTTTACAACTTAATAAAACATCGAGATATCTTTATTATATTGAAGTTTAATAAAAATGTGTTATAGATATAAACCTAGAGGAATTTAAATGGTGGTTCTTCTTTTTTGTGTGGTTAGTGACTAACCTGGTGTCAGAGTTTTTATGCCGCTCGTGGACCTCTGACTTCGCTTCATATGCCGTCGATATATATCGCTCAGGCATGCCCGTTTCCTGACAATGTTCTACTTCACCGCTTCACCTTCACTTTGTGTGACACAGTACTCTACCGGTTAAAGCAAGTAATAATTATAAAACATGCACATGAATCCGAAAAGTCAGAGATGCATGCCATAGGTTCGAACTGCTGGTGAAAAGGCAAATGATGGTGAAAACGCATCAAAATCCGTTGTGTAGTTAATAAAAAAAAACAGATACGAAAAGCGATTTTAATATATTAAATGTATAGATATAGAAGTATAAATGCCGGGTACTCAATAGAGAATGTTGGTGACAAATGTTGGGCAAAATATACCCGTATATCTTAATGTTGTCGACATTGGTTACCCATAGGTATTAAGAAAAATATTGTCGTGGATAGATTTTCTGGGGCGCGTGCCATTTTTTTTTTATTGGACAAAGGCCTCTTTTATGAATAATATAAGAAGGATACGACTTATTCCTAGCAGTGGATTGATTATTGAAAGGTATTATTGCGAAGACTTTTCGCAGAATGAAGCAATATTACTTATTTAATTTTGATCAAACAACGAGTTGTTTTATTGAGTATTATTTTCCTGATAGGATGTTTACTTACATAACAGCTAAAATAGATAAAATCAACAAAAAGTTCTTAGAGATCTTTGTGAAAGGGATCGTCTGGTGAAGAAAAGTCAGAGAAATCAATTATTTAGCAAATTGACAACTTCGTCAACTTGTCGTGTTGGTTATAACAACAAACAACAAAATGGTTATAACAATAACCATTTTATAAAACTATAGAGGTATGAGGGACAGGGTGTAAAGTTCACTCATCTTATATATAAAAAAGGGAGGGTTCTCCGACCAGACGGGTTTGACAGTAACTGCCCAACGATAGATGTCGGGGAAATTATATATAATATGCTGTTCGCGCGGTAAACTCTAATTGCGCGATGCAGGATTTGTGTGACGTCAGGTCTTTGATGCTTAGTTCCCATGTGGCGATGTAGATGCCGCCACAGCACTCCCCTCCCTCCATAACCATTTTTTAAAACTACAGAGGTATGAAGAACAGGGTGTAACATCCTCTATATAGAAAAGGGAGGATCCTCCGACCAGTCGGGTGTCGTGTCTGGCGGGCAACTGCGTGACAATTGATGTCAAAAAGTTATATTAATGCTAATCGCGCGGTAAACTATGCTTGCGCGATGCAGGATTTGTGTGACGTCAGGTCTTGATGCGTAGTTTGTATGTGGCGATGTAGATGCTGCCACAGAACAGTCAAAGAATTACAGTTGTGATTTGAATATACCTATGGACAAATGATAGGCACTTTGGTTAAAAATTAATTTGCCTTCTTTACGTAGAACCGCACAGTCGCTACCTGTTTCCGTCATCAAGCACTGCTGACGTACCTACATATACAATGTGAAATTTAATTTGTTTGCATCCTCTTAAGGGGTCATTGTACTCATCATTATGAACAAATTTTACTATGGGGTCAACATGAAGACAACAGCAGATTTTTTTTTTCGCGATTTCAGTGTAAATTTCACATTGTACATATATTAAAGATATTCCACCTTTGTCCTTAAGGTTGGTAATTCGGCACACCCTGTTTGGGCACAACTTGGTACATAAGTAGGTAGATATCTATTAAGGCGGTGGCAGGAACTTGCCGTCAGGTACGTTCCCGAGCCCGTCGGCCTGTTTGCCCAACCCCTTACTACATGGTAGTTTACGGTTAGAGCACATTTACCCTGGCACGCTAGTGAATACCCAACCTAATATTTTGCCAATTTTCTTTGTTTATACGTATATTTTATTTATTAATTTGCTTAGACAACAATGAACCTTAAAAATATGTTAGTCAGGTACAAATAAATTAAACGTTATGTTTAAAGTGAACACGTATTAGAATAGTTTTTTGTTTTTTTTTTTTGTTTTAAATGTACCTCTTTGATTGTGGGTGTCCCAAATAAAATATTTTACTGTCTTTTTTTATAAAAGATAACTTCGTGGGACAGTTTTCGTTCTATTTTATGAAAATACGAAAAGCATAATCATGAAAACTATAACAACAAGTAACAAGGGTAGGCTTTTGTTGACAGGCTGTCTAAAAAAGGAGCTGTTTAGAGGTGTAATATTAAGGATTCATTTTATTTTTAAGGTTTCTATTTTGAAGCTGCCCTTTATCTAGACAGGTGTAGGTGGAGTTTAACGAAAGTTGAGTGGACATCGGGCTAAAATAGACGCATAAAAACCTCGTTTTTTTGTGCTGAAACAACCAATTAAACCTTGCTAACTAATTAATCCCCTTATCACAACAAATACAAGAATTCACGCAATGTAAAACCAACTGTTTGTAGGTAACATAGGTACTATGGACTATGAAGCTTTCTACTAAATACATAATTCATAACTCACCCTACAAGGGTCGACTCACGCACATGCACATCCTCGTTACACCCATTGACCAAACAGCCGTTACTAATTCTACATCGTACAGGTATTAGTACGAAAACAAGTCGGCAATGAACAAATATTTAGCAGTAAGCCTTGACCATAGTATAGATAGATACAGAAGATCAACTCCATAAACGGAGCGAAAACACACGCACACATAGACACGCATCACGTACAGTCACGAGTATAAATACCTTACTCTTACACAAAATCTGGAGGCCCCAGTGGTAATGGCTGCGACTTACGAGTCGCATGTCGAAGGTTCGGACCTTTTAGGTTTCCGTAGTAAACAAGGAACCCTTATAGTTTCGCCATGTCAGTCTGTCCGCGGCTTAGCTTAAAGACGATGAGGAAATATTTATGCTCGTGACTGGATAGTACATATACAGTGAGTGCAAGAGCACTTACGACTGGAATTCAATTGAGATTGCCGTGCACGCGTCTATGTGTGCGTGTGCCTGTTTTAATAATAATAATAATATATTTATTTGCTCAAAACATGGTATTACAGGTCTTACAGTTTAAAATAGTACAAACATGTTTTGCCGGGTTTAGACTCAGCATGCAAATTCGAGAATAAAAAGTACGTAGGTACCCACTTAACTTAACATTTTGTGTCAAAAAACTGTTTCAGACTATAAAAGTTATTTTGTTTTAGTCATGCACTCAATTTCCGCTTAAAACAGTATCTCTTATTTAACAATTTAAAATCACCAGGTAATTTGTTATAAATCCGCACACACACAGCTTTTTTTTTTTTTTTTTTGAGGGTGGGAAATTATCAGATAACTTCTCCCGCTCTGGGCGGAGCGGGAGGGCGTGTCAGACTTTTACTGACTAAAACCCACCCGTGTTCCTTCCGTTGCCTGTGTGCCGGGGTCGCGATATCCCTTTCAGACAAACCCGCAACCCCGGCAGGCATTGGCCCTTCCGGACCCCGTCAGTTGGTGCTGACATCTCTTTGAGGCGCGCGTGGAACACAACGCGCCGTCGACCCGGGCCTGGTCCCTATCGGACGGCGAGCTACCCATTGCTCACCGTCCGCAAGCCCGCGCCTACGGTGGCCGGGAGTCGGCTCTCGACTCCCGACGCCCGGGGCGTCTCCTGCGGCGACTAGGGGCGCGAGGGCGCGCATTTTGCCTCTCCCTCGCGCGTTCCACCTCCTCCTTCGCGAGCATTACTGCTTCGCAGAAGGAGGTGACGGCCTCCCATGCACTCTCGCTCCGGACCATGGCCTGAACCAGGGCCGGACGCGAGAGATCGCCGCCGCCGATCGCCTCCGTGAGGACACGGCGGTGCTCCGCCCAAGCTGGGCAGTCCTCCACCGTATGCTCCACCGTGTCCTCCGGGCGATCCACACAGTCGATCCACACCCGGGCGTTTCCTCCCGCTTTATCCTGAACAGGAACCTCCCGAAACCACCATGTCCGGTGAGGACCTGCGTCAGGCGGAAGGTGAGGACGCCGTGGCGCCTCTCTAGCCACTCCTCAAAGAGGGGACTTATCGCCACAATTGTGGCGGTACACACACAGGTAAGCAGCTTTTGTTATATTTTGCAAGCCTAGGAGCATTGCTTACTACGAGCCTGTATTGGTCTCGTCTGTTTCGAGGACATATATCGTTCGCTGTTTTAAATAACTTTTTTATGTTTCCATACAAACATGCATATTTCGTAGATGTATAGACAAGGTAGCGGTAACAAACCAAGTTTTTTAAATGCTGGTTTGCATGATTCGACAGGTTGGAGTCCGTATAGAGCTCTAATGCACTTTTTGTGCAACAAATGTTCTATGTTAGTCGGTACTGTTGCCCCACATTATAAGTCCATAGCGCAGTATAGATTCTACGTATGCGTGGTAAACTAATATGGCTGTTTTTAAATTAGTACGAGTAACTTTTCTTACTTGTCTCAGTGCATACACAAGCTCATTGAAGGAGGCTGACCTTCTGTATCCATCTATTTTGTGGCTTGACGTAGGACGTAGGTACATGTTTACAAGGCCGGGGGAAAGTAAAGAGTGGCCGTAATATACTGTTGATTTTCTTTGATAGCGTTGGTGGATAGTTTGTGTAGGGTTAGAAAAATGGTTATTACATGGCTGAAATATGCAATAAATTAATTAATAAGGTGACTTTTTAAACTTTAACACACACACTACACTCTTTTTCTTAAAGTTTTTTATTGATTTATTTATTAATAACTATCTGCGGCTTCGTCCGCGGGGTTAATTGTTTTTCTAAAATAAAAGTAAAAGCTTTAGTTACTTCTTATAACATCAGCTATGCGCTAGTGAAAGTCCCGTCAAAATCAGTCCAGCCGTTTCGGAGATTATCCGGAACAAACAGACAGACATTATTTTATAAATTGTTGTATTTAAATGTATCTATAGATTTACACGATATACGAGATACATTTAACACAATTATTTAATTTTTCTACATTATTAAAACTTGTTTATTATACATAATGCTAATAAGACCTTATATTTAGAATATTCAATCGATATTTATCGTACGTATCGACAGCCATTTTACCTACATACATATAGTGACATATTGTTATTACTACCCTGTCTAGAACAATAGCGATATCTTGGGCAATGTATCTGTTAATCCGTAATTAGAGCCCAAAGCAAACACTAGACTACATAACGGTACCATTGGATCTGTCAAATACGACTGCCCTAAAATTTATTGGCCAATAGCCCAATAGGCTATTTGACCAGTATACCTTGACAACTCATAAGTGTCTTTAAATTGGTTAATTGAAAGTATCTGATCGACCGAGCTCTGCTGCTCGGGTGAAAATAGAAATTGCTCATTTACTTAATGGTATAGGATAGTTCATACTAATCCCATGTATAGTATAAACTAATTCCATCTATAGTACATACTAATTCCATGCCATTCCATTGTTTCCATTATTCTAAGGTAGCCATCTTGTTCTAAACTTTGGACGACAGAGCTCTGCTCGGGTGAAAATACGGAGAAAACGAGTTTTCCCAGATATGACTACCTAGATGGATTTTAAAACCCCGTAAACCCCTATATTGCAACTTTCATCGAAACTCAAAAAACTCAAAGCATTTATTTCAAATAAACCAATTACAGGCACTTTTGAATTTTCAAGGGGTTGGTCAGTTAGAAAGATGAAGCTAGTTGCCCATTCCAAAGCGTAGTAGGTTCCTATGGAGAAGAACGGGCAAGAAACTCCACGGACACTCTTTTAAATCAAAATATTTTTAGTAAATATTGGTTACATCATTCATGTTGAAATTATACATCGAAATCGTTAGAGCCGTTTTCGAGAACGTGATTCCAAATATATAATATATATATGTATATACAAATATTGCTCGTTTAATAGTAAATAATAGGATAAATGACTCCCTCGTTGGTCTTGTGGTCGCAACCAGCTACTGCTGACCATGAGGTACTGGGTTCGATTCTCAGGTCAGGTAAACTGTTATTGGATTTTTCTATCTGGAATTTCTAAGTAGCAGACCGGAGTCTGGGTATGACTGTTTGCTATAGGCTCCCCCCTATTACATGGTACTTAAACATAACTGGCGAAATGTGGGTGTACTATACCTATAGTACATCCACTACACTGGCACGGGCAGAGGTGAACCTTCACCTCTGCCCAACTCTTCGGGAAAACGGGGTATGTTATGGTATGTGAAATAAATGCTTTGAGTTTGAGTTTGAACTGGGAATTCGTTAGTTCTTCTCCATATTGCATACTTTCAACACATCGTATCATTAGTAGGTGCCAGCTGCGATCGACCTTTTTTTAAAATCTATATTATTATAATTAAATTAGAATCTCTGGTCACGCCATAACTGGAGAACGGCTGCACCAAATTGAATAATTCTCTTTTTGTTGTGTTCGTTATTCTCAGGCCAAGGTTCTTAAGATAGGTAGGTGAAGGTAGTGTAGGTAGGTAGGTATGCAAGTAGGTAGGTAAGTAAGTAGGTATGTAGGTAGGGTGGGTAGGTATGTAGGTAGATGGGTAGGTAGGTAGATAGGTACATAGGTAGGTAGGGTAGGTATATAGGTGCGCCGTAGATACTTAGTGCTACCCGTACGAAGCCGGGGTGGGCAGCTAGTAACATGATAAATAATTAATATTACAGAAACAACACGACAACAGTAAGGGTCCTCCTGCAGGGAATGGTTCAGTGGTCCTAGGTAACTAGGCTATTTTTATGTCACCAGCTCTTTTCCATAGGAAACGACTAATTGGAACCGTGCACCTAGCTTCTGACGTTTCATAAGTGCCCATGTAGGTTTATGTGAAATAAAATATTTTGAATTTTACACCAAATGTCACTTTACCCTAGCAAATTAAAAATCTGAGCATAATTGATATACAGGCCCATTTCCACAGCCAAAAGTGGACGCTATAAGTCTTTTTTAAATCAAACGACGCGTAAGTTAGTGACGCTAAGTAAGGCATGTCTGTTTCACGATCTAAGCAAACTCCAAGCGCTGTTGATGTAAAGTGCACGTGCTTACAACATACCTCTTTGATGTGTTGTTCGTGTGTTTTAACCATTCAGAATGTAGAGAAGCTACTTTGGAACTGGTTGATGTACCTGGTACTGTGAGAATTTCTTGTGGCATGTATTTAATTGAACCTCAAATAATTTCCATGCATTTAGCTTTCCTAGAAATATTATTGAACACTGTAATATAATAATTGCGCCCCTCTTTGCGTACCTCAAACGATTTCTATTTTGGGGTCCTAAAAATACTAAAAAGCCAAGTAACTGCGACCAACTTGATCGGGGTGTCTTCGCTAAGTTACTGCGACCAACACGGTTCGCGCGTGGTTGGTCACGGTTCCAACTTAACCTAACCTGTTTGGTCGGGGTATCCTTGCTTAGCTACTGCGACCAACCGTGGGGAAAGGCCACAAACTTTAAAAGAGGCTTTTAAGGAATTATTTAAAACTTATGAACACTTTTTAAATATTTCCCATTTCTTTTAATCACAATGTCTATTAAACCACTTGCGGCCCTGCGGTGACACCAAATTAATTACAGTGATATGTCAGATTTTAAAACAAATATATCACATTTTGCCTAACTTACCTACAGCCAGTTTCAGAAACGAACTTTTACGTTTAAAGCTGTCATTTTAAATACTAAGCTTCCATTAACTTGTTTTACCTTGTTGCAGAAAGCAACATTAGAAACATTGACGACATTAAAGAAATCATTAGAATTAATTATCCATTAATGGGGCATTAAAGTTTGTCTTTGTGCAACTGGGTGTTAATAGAAGAATTTTTAACGCCAAGCCTCCTGGAAAATATACTAAATTAATCTTATAATTATTTTAATACGTGAAGCAAAAACTTTGTACCCCTTTTTACGAAAATTACGCAGACGGAGGAGTATGAAATTGGGCACAGTTAAAGTTTATATGGAGAAAGAGTGCAGAAAGCTAATATTTTTATATAATATACATTAGAAATAAATTAAATTAATTATTAAACATTACACCTACCATGCGTTTGACATAAGATATCTTAGAATCATGACATTTAAATTAATTATGGTAAAATTTCGACCTCTGGCCGACCACTATAATTAATAAACAAAATCGAAGCTTTGTGTATCTGTTAAAACAAATAACTATTAATAACTAATTAAAGTTTATTTGTATTTTGTGTTTCACGCACTGTGTCCAAATAAACGATTTCTTTCTTTCTTCTTATCTTGAGATTGAACCCAAGATTGCAACCTAGTCGTCACAAGACGAAACCGTAACTTTCCACATAACTTTAGTCCACACAACCCTAAAATATGACATTACTTAATAATCTGACCAAAATATAAACACAACGAACCCTTTATTATACGAACAGCCCGCCAGACAAGCAAAACGCTGTAGTGTGGTATCAAGTCGAGTCTACTTGTCACTGTCATGTCGCAGCTCTCACACAAAGGGTAACTGAGCGAGCTTCTTGTACCACTTGTGTGACAAAAATTCTTTCACTTGTTAATTTGTCGCGGTTTTGTAAAGTTGAGGTTTTAATTGTGGGGATGTTTTGTAAAATCAGAGAAATTATTTGCGTATCAAATTAACATACTACGTCAATTTTCCGTGTTATAGCCAAAGGATGACAGTCGTGATTTGAATACCCGGAAAATTTAAGTTGGTTGTCAATTTGCTTTCCTTGACTTTACTTATATTCAATTTGTTTTATACACGTAATTTCTTTGTGTTTATTAAATCCCATGCTTATGCCCGTTTTTACCGACAACTAAGTGACACTTAAATGAATTCCTAAATAAAAGTGGGATTTAATAGACACAAAGAAATTACGTTGGTGAAAACGGGCATTAGTGAACTTTTGGATGACATATTATTGATAATTGAGGATTTTTTTTTAATGCGAGCAAATAAATAAACAGCATTTCATGTGTAAGTAATCTTTCGACTAAAATGTATTTACTTTTAAGAATCTAGTTCTCAGAATACATAGTCTTTTCAATATAATCCGGCCCAGTAAAATTGAAATAATTTGCTACGACAGACGCGACGTCTTTTAATGATATTATCATTTGATTTAGACAAAATCTCGTACTTGTAGTACGAGATTTATTGCTTGACATTAAAAATATTAACATAAATATTTATTTAGCAGACATTAAATTAATTAATACAATTTATTACCTTAAGCTACCTCGAGTTCACCAGCGCGATTGCTGAGCGCAGGGTCCTGGGTTTAGATCTCCGTATCGGGAAATGTATTTCGCTGGATGGGAGAACCACAGAAACGGTCAAAGTTACGATGCTTGGGGGAGGCCTATGTCCAGAAATGGACGTCTTTCGGCTGTAATGATGATGATGATCGGGAAATTTTATCGGGTTTTCCAACAGCTGATTCTCATTAGAAATCCGGAGTCCGAATTTTTTATCGTACCTGATCGTTATGTAAAATTTCTCATTTAACTTTTCTACATGCAATAATTATAACAATATGTAATTTCCCAACACAATTTGAATTGTTTTATGAAAAACTTCCGCCAGCGGTTTCGCCCGCGTGATATCTTTATAAATTATAGCCTATGTTACTCAGGGATAATATAGCATTCTACTGGTGAAAGAATGTTTTAAATCGGTCTCGTAGTTTTTGAGTTTATTCATTACAAACAAAAATACAAATCTTTTTTCTTTAGAGTTATTATTAGTGTAGAAGAAATTAAATGAAATAATACATTAGACCAGTCATGCTTGATGATTAAAGGGTGCATTTTAAAGATGTAGATTATTTTTATTTTATTTTACTTCGGGATTTTTGGAGTATTTTTAGCACTTGCGAAACGAAGGGTAAAATCGCGGTGGTAACTTGCCTATTCATAAAATGCGTCTTTATTTTGTAAAAAAATGTTCGGTCAAACAAACTTTAATGTTCTGACCAAAACCTATGACGAAAATCAAGATATTAGGAAAATTCAAAAGTGCACGCTTCATAACGCTCATTCAAAAACTTTACCAATATGGGTAAAATTTCTTACCTCGCAATCTTTACGTACTGTCAAAGACTATTTAGGTTTGCTTTGTTGGTTGCTAGGCAACAGAAGAGGGTTGAAGTTGGAAATATATAGATATAGATATTGCGTAGGTACAGTATTAAAACTATATTCATATTCCTAAAAGACATATTCTAAACCGTCGTATTCACTATACGTTACTTAAAATATTTCCTTCTATAATACTCGTAACTTCCCCTAAGTTGGCTGGTGAGGCATAAAATCTTCTTAAGGGATCCGACTAGCTCTTAAAGAATGAATAAGAACTTTTAGATTAGAATCTTTTTTACGTGTAATGCTATATGATTAAAGGGTGCATTATAAAGATTATCTTATTTCATTTCACTTTGGGGTTCTTTTTTGGAGTATTTTTAGCACTTGCGAAACGGAGGGTAACATCGCGGTGGTAACTTGCCTATTCATGTAATGTGTATTTATTTCGGCAAAAAATTTTTGGTCAAGCAACTGTTCTGACTACAAACTATAACGAAAATCAAAATATTTTATCTCACATGGGCACTTATGAAACGTAAGAAGCTAGGTGCACGGTTCCAATTGGTCGTTTCCTATAGAGAAGAGCCGGCAAGAAACTCCACGGTTACTCTTTTAATAATAATAATTGGCTTTAAGTAACAATATTTCGAAATTCCAGTGTAAATATAAATGGGAGGACAGTGTAGGCCTGCAAACAAGTGGTCATCTGCCTAGTCTTTAATCAACTATTTTAGGGTTGGCTTCCAGTGTAACCGGATGCAGCTGATTACCAGTATTTTACATGGAGCGGCTGTGACCTCCACAATCTAGTAACTAGGTAACACGATACCCCTTGGTAAGACTGGTTGTCAGATTTTTGGGCTACCTCTGACGACTGTCAAAGATCTATAAATGACAGCCGAGACACGGAGTCACCCATCCACGGACCAACCGCGGCAAGCGTAGCTTCACCTGATCGATCGACCCGTGCGGCAGTTATTACTTAGTCACAAGCCCTCCTGCCTGCAAAAAAGTTGTATAACTGATTGTATAAATAAAGAGTGAAGAAACTAAATTGATCATAACCAGTTTTTTGCGCCAGGGAGCAATAAAATTATCTCAAGTGAAGAAAACAACAGCAAAACTTTAACTAAAACATATCTTCAAAAGCTCCACTATTTATTGCCCTGCCACAACTACCACTAAAAACAAAAGATATGAAATAATAAAAAGATTCCTTTATTTCTTTACTTAAAATCTGTGTCGTGGACATTTTTGTTACATAACGTTAAGGCTCATTTACACGAGGAGATTTTTCTTGCCTCGAATAGGCGGTTTTCAAAAGGAGGTAGAAAATATGACTTATGAAAAAGCAATAATGAACGATACTCGCACTCACACTTTAAAATTGGAAGCATTCTCTCTCAGTCTTGTTAAAACATCGAGTTGAGTCTAGAAAATCTGACGACTGTAGCTGTACATAGATAGAAAGATAGATAGATAGATAGATAGAATACTCTATAATATGTACACCATAAAAATTACAGATATAAATACGTGCAAAGGCAAGTTTTTTGTGCTCGGACCGAGTAAGAAACACGTACACTACGCGCTGAACCGAAGATCACGGACGTTACCCAGAAAGTCGCTAAGCTTAATTGGAACTGGGCCGAACATGCCTGCCGCATATCAGATGACAAATGGGCTGAGAGAACCACAAATTGGGTCCCACTAAACGCACGACGACATCGCGGCAGGCCGAGACGAAGATGGCGGGACAAGCTTGATTCCTACCGAAAGGACTGCCCGACACTAGCAAATAGACTGAATAGGGATGTTGACTGGGAAAAAAAAAAACTATTTAGTCCGTCAGACCGATAATAAAAAAATATTAGACACGTATTTTTTGCTTTAACAAATTAATAAAAAATGGTTTAGATAAAACGCATTAAAGTCGAGGAGTGGGGACTCGCTACGTCACAAGTCAGTATAAAATCTGCCGGCCAGTGACGTCATGCTACATTATTTTTTAATAACCGACCTGACGGACAAAAAATATTTTTTAGTTGTGTGGAAAAGGGAGAGGGGGGCTTTTACCCTGCAGTGGGCAAATACAGGCTAGTTAGATTAGATTGTATCTAAGCACATAACTTCGATAATCACGCGAGTCTCGTCAACGAGACTTGCATGGACATTATCGCCTCTCACCAGCCAAGAAACTCTCTTCGTGTAAACGAGCCTTTACTTGGTCGCCGGATTTCTGTGTCACTATTATGAATAGTGTCGAATATATCTCAGTTTTTTTTGGCCGAAAGCCGTCTGAACAAACGAAATAACACGTGCGATTTGTCACGGATTCAACAATAGCCACTCGTGGGTCTTACTTGTGTTATAAATATATATATAACGCAGATAAATAAGGTGCTATGTCAATCTTCGTTGCGGGGACGTTTTTCTCGGACTGTTGCCAAGACTTCTGCCCCCGAACTTTCCTATAAAGATCGATCCAAACAATATTATTGTCATTTAAAAAACTCATTCAAATTCAAAGTATTTATTGCAATTAAACTAATTAGGCACTTTTATCAAGGAGTCGGTCAGTCAATAAGATGGAGCTAGTAGCCCATTCCAAAGCATAGTAGGTTCCTATGGAGAAGAACGGGCAAGAAACACCATGGACACTCTTTTAAATCAAAATATTGTTGCAAAATATAGGTTACATCAGTCATGTTGAAATTATAAATGTGAGAACAATGTAGAGAGACGTGCACATTAAAAGCATCCATAGTAGTCAATTTTCTACCACAGCAATGAATCCAAGGTCAAATGGTAGAAAAGTAGAACACGACCAGGAACTTTTGTTTTATTGCTTTTGCCGTATTCATTCAAATTACTTAGTATTTTCTGAATCCATTAACTTAATGGTATTTTTATTAGTTTTTGGTAAACCGGCTGTAATGGAAAGGATGCCAGTCACCAAAGCGTTCCCGTCCTTAGAGACCAAGTTGAAAGTCTCAGGTGTCTTTCTTATTACGGGCTAGGGTAAATCAGCATTTCTGCTAGGCGGCAGAAATAGATAATATGGTGGTAGTTTGCAAAAACCCTTTTTATTTTAGGATATCCTCATCAAAACCTGTATCTTTATCGGCGAAGGAAAACATCATGAGGAAACTGGCATATCTGGCAAGGTTGCCTGGAAGAGATCGCAGTAAGCGATAAGGCCGCCCATTGTATATTTAATTTTTGTAATGTATAATCTGGTGTACAATAAAGTATATATAAATAAATATATATATAAATAAATAAATATCTTGGAACCAAAAAATCGAAGACATGTAGATAGATAGATAGATAAATCGTTTATTTGGTGCACACAAAAGACAGCACAAAATACAAAAACACGATTAAATAATGACTAAATACATGAATATAGCTATAAGGTGCCAATATACAAAAAAAAAAAAAAAAGAAGAAAATAAAGACATTGTGATGACTATTGGCTAAGACACTTTAATATAGTGAAACATACAAAGTGCCAATGATGTGACATCTAACAACCCGCACTTTAGCCCGTGGTGGATTACGGCCCACTCCCTTTAAAAACAAGTAGGCCTGTATCCTAGCAGTGGGAACAGACATTAGCAGTGGGCAGTGAGGCTGGTTATGCTTATGCATCAACAAAAATTGCAATTTTCTTGCTAATTCAATGATATATTATAAAATTTACACCTAGTTTAGAAACCAGTTTATTCTAACCAGATAAACAAAAACAATTTCACCGTATCCAAACTCCTTGCTTACTAAATCCGCGATAAACTTTTAAAGCGTTATTTTAACACCATATTCCAAATAATGCAGCAATGTTGCAGGTAGCTGAAAACATGATGATGATATAGAGACAAGTATTGTCACTGCTAAAGCCTCCTAAAGGCCTTTTCTAATACAAGTTACAGTAACCCAACTTGTATGAGAAGAGGCCTTTTCCTTTAGGCAATAGTATTAATAAGTGGTAATTGGAAAATTGGAGGCCCTTAATATTATAATTTATATATATTATATATTAAAGTCACTTTTCGTCTCTTTTTGTGTCACAGCGTTGTTCTTCTAAACTACGCAACTGATTTTGATACGGTTTTCACCATCAATTAAACTTTAGAAAATTCATTCCGGAAGGTTTTACATTATTATTTAACTTACATAATATAATGAAGAAATCTCGCTGTTTTGCCAAGTTATAAAAACCGTGCGAAGCAGAGGCGGGTCGCTAGCATTATTGTAAAGAAAAAGAAAGAAAGAAAGAACAATAAGTTTATTTGTCACAGAAACACGTGCATAATATAAAGATAATAAACTCGAGTAGAAAATAAGAAAATAAAACACAATAGATTTAAATACAATAACGAGCATAAAACAGAAATAGTCGGCAGCTGCTGGCACGTCATGACTGTGACAAGAAGGCTCCCACTCAGCATGATGCTGTGCTATGGAGACCCACAGCACAGCGCTGATTTTCAGTGGTCACCCGAAAAACATCTGTCATGTACATCTATTTTATTAACCATTTTAGCAAGCCTCCAACAACATGAACAAAAAACAAATCACCGTATCCAACCTCCTTGCTTAATATATCCACCATAAACTTCAATATATCTTCCAGTGACAAATATTAAAGTTTGCGGCGCTACGTTTAACGTAGGTATAGCGGCCTGGAGTGCTGCCAAGCGTCCGAATTAGAACGACTATATATCAGATGGGAATTCTAAAGGCATGAAAGTGGAAAAGAGTGATTATAAGGAACTTGCGGGGTTGTTGTTCGAGAGTTGGGGCAATTGGAACAGTTGGTAGTTGATTGTGGTTGGTTAAAGGTGGGTAGTTCAGTCTTAGGTAGGTTGTGATTTGTGATAATGTATCCAGCGAGGATTGGTCTCGTACGCAAAATACGCGAATTAAAATGTTGAATTGCAGATACCAATCCGTACCTATTACCGAGGTAAACAACAGTGGTAGGTGCCGTGATTTATTTAAGGTGAATAACAAGCAAAGGCCATCTGATGGTACGTTGTCACCGTTGCCTATAGGCACCTGCAAGAGGTATCGCAGATGAGTGGCCATACCAGAGCAAAAATTAAATGACTCATGTCCCGGTTATTCATTGTGAATACCTTATTTGGTGGCATTAATAGATATCCAAAGTCTCTCAATGATAAATATATACCTAAAATAGGGTGTGGCTGTGTCGTGTACACGGCCGCGTGTTTTACGTGTACGTTACGACTAATATCTTCTTTGAGACAAATTATTTAATCCTTTAGCTATCGAGTGGCGTAATAAAATGTTGGATGTAGATGATAAATATGTAGCTGCAGCATGAAACTGTATACCGAGAGATTATTATCATCAGTTTTTTGAATCGCCTGTCAATAAGGAAGCAAATTTAAAGATGTATTCATGTCAAAAATACTTAATTTTATTATTTAGAGTCACTAATAATTTTAAGATTCGCAAAATATGCGGCTATTCTGGACTTCTCGAAATAACTTAGTTAACTAACTCAGTTTTACCGAACTTACTTCTCTAAAACTGTTTGTAGGTTGTTGACGAAGCTGAGCTAATAAAATCCTGCCCCCTCAGCAGAATCTACTTATGAGACACCAGCTTCCACAAAAAGAATCGAAAAGTTTTTCAATATTTTACCGAATCAAACCTCTTTTAGGTTTGTGGCATACTCAAGAATTAATGCGGGGCAATGCGATATTGTTAAGTTTTTATGGTAGATCTTGGAAGAGCCTTTTTGATAAAGCTAGATGGCTAGGAGTATTTTAGGTGTCTAACGAGGTAAATCTTTGAAATGAAATGAAATGTATATTCCTGTAAGTAGATTTTGACACTTTTACAAGTCTATATTTTGGTCAATATTGTAAAACCAGATGGCGGCGGCATATCCTAGCTGACTGATCCCTAAGAAAAAATGCCGAAACAGTGGTAATGTAAAATTATGACGAATAAAATTAGTTGGAAGTGCCAGCATAGGGAAACATGACACTAAACTAGCAAATAAGCAAATAATAAAAATTCCCCCGAAATACCACACTGCTTTTCATAAACAAGGTTCTAATATTCATAGTAAAATCTCTCAGAAATCCCCGAAAATAAAATAAAGTTTAATGATTATATCGTTCATCTACAATATTATTCCCAAGAATTTCCATCAGAAGAAGTAAACAAATATTCATCAAAGAAATTCCTGAAAGCACTCAGTGATCCTTCATAACATAATCTAAGTCTAGAACATATTACGCGACTTTGGAGGGAGACGAAAAAAATATTTTGTTAGTAACGAGATATTTTCTCCAAGAATATGTGATATTAGAAAGTTGCAAAGTTATTAAATAACATTGAATAAATATGTGCGTCATACGTTCTGGTCCCTTAATAAGGTACGGCGAAGTTTTCCGGCCAACTTTGGTAACTTAATTCCGACCAAAATAAGGTTTTTTTGCGTCCTCCGTGGTCATCTTCAGGTGGGGGAATGATAAAACTGGCATATATCTCTCGTGGTTCGGTGGTTTCGACAAAAACATAGGCAAAAACTTTTGACATAACGCCGTATGAGGAAAATTCTGTCTGTGTAGTTTATTGGTTGTTTTCCGCGATGAAGAGCGGTTTACTCGTAAATATAAAACAAAAGCGAATGGGTAGACAAAAGACGAACGAAGATCTGTTTTTTTTATCTTGAAATGAAAGGAGGTTAATTGTTTTAGTGTACATAGGAAAAATGGCGTGCGTTTCTCGACTCTTGCCTGGTATTTGTAACATTATCATTCTGAAATTAATTTGATAGAAATATCAACGACAAAATAATTGACTAGGCAAAGACGACACTCAATCGGATGACCTATTAGGAGCACTGGGTGAAGAAATTAAAGTTAGTAACGTATGGACAAATCTGCCGTGACACTTCATAGGACCTAAGACAATATTTTACATTCATTCCGTACTAAAATCACCAAGAATACGTGAAGTATAGTATTTTTATCTTATGAAGCAACGCGCGCTTTACTTGTGGTTACCATAAGTGTGCAAACACGCTGTGAATATGTATGTTAGCGCAGGAGCTCTCGGTACCGTCCGAGACAGTGGCGAAATCAGAAATGTGTGTGTGTGTTTGTGTGTGCGTGTGTGTATGAGTATGAGTGCATATGTGCGTGTCAAAAAAAAACAGTTAAATGCTTGAATCACCAGGATTTAACTATATGTTTATTTTTAGCCAAGGAAAATTAAATACATTTGCAAGGATACGTGTATTATGTGCTAACGCTAATTATCTTCACAGCGTGTTTGCACACTTGGTTAGCACAAAGAAAGCGCGCGTCGCTTCGTGAGATAAAAATACTATTCCTAATAAACGCACACTCACCAGTACCAGTAAAAGCATTCCTACTTCCCTGCAATACTTTTCCGCTGCATCTTTTAAGCCATCAAACTTTACGCGTTTGCATGCACCTTCAGAGCCACTATGGTTTGGACTGAAACCAGCACAATTGCACGGAGATAACACTACCAGAAAAACCTCTTAAAAGAAAAAGCCGTAAACACAAGGAATCCGTTTTTCCGGTTCCACGTAGGATACGTTTGGCTAAAATTTTTGCGCACTTACTATAACGTGAAGTGGGTTGAATATATATTTTATGACGTACTTAACAATGATGTACGGTGGTTTGTAGCGTTTAGGAATTATCTTAATGCGGTTGGCACTCTAACATGTGTGTATTTGTATTAATGTACGTTGGGCTACGTTTTCTTCGTCGTTTAGATTCTGGCCAATATATTAGACTCTCTATCATACATAAATAAACTCACGCTTTGTTCTAATGGGGTAACTAGAAACTACAGAATGCCGCCTGCTATGATCCTTACGGGATGTAAGTTTTTGTTTCGTTAACGCGAAAGCAATATGAAAAAGCCACTTGCAAAGTGCCAAAAATCTAAATATCTCCTAAACCACACAAGTTAAGCTTCTTCTTCTTTTCGTGTGTTTTGTGACTAACCTGGTGTCAGAGTTTTAAAAGCCGCCCATGGGCCTCTGAAATGGCTTCACATGCCGTGGAGAAATATATTTCAACGATGCCGTTTTCCTCACGATGTTTTCCTTCATCGTTTTTGAAGCAAGTGATAATTATACAATTCGCACATGAATCCGAAAAGTCACAGGTGCGTGCCTTGGGTTCGAACTCGAGACCTATGACTCTGCAGTCCGACGGTCACACCCCTAGACAATCACTGCTAAAAACCTTAAAACAGTTTTATAAGTGTTTTTTATGCACTATTAAATTTATTTGAGTGTTGCTTTTTACTTCAAGAAGCTATCTTTCGTAGTTTCGGAAATATTTCATGATAAGTTAGTGACTTTTTTATATTGCTCGTCAGTGTATCTATTTCGGTGGCTGATTATAAAAAACGTCGTCTCATCAATGTTGGTAACGTTAACAATACTTATTTACCAATGGCTTTGCCAAACGTGATGATATCGCAGTGTGAAAATCACCACACTAGACAAAAATCTCTACATTCGGTAATCTAAAACAACATTAACTTAAATTGAAGAGAAAATCGTGAGGAACGTGGACTTAATCGTCTGAATCGACACATAACGGTGTGTGTGTATGTGTGGCTACTTCCTTCCCTATAACAGAAAAGACCGCTGTCTCAAAGTTATATAGACTGATGTTATTTTAAACAACAATATTCAGATACCTATAATCCTCTAGTAAACTGTAACAAACAAGGAGAATTAACTGAACCTTGACTTACTCCATTTACTAAACAATACCTAACAAATAGCTTTCAACAAACTTCTATACATTGAAAGTTAGCTTTATAACTTTTTAGTACCCAATTTATCTATTTAGAAACAACTAAAACTGTTCGCAAATGGACCTATCTGCTGTTTGAGAAAACCCTCCCCGAAATTGGGGCTTGTGGAAAGTTTGTCGACAATATTTCGTGAAAAACTTTAAGTATTTATTATATTTATTTACTGTCGTTGCTGCTTCCTTATCCTTTGGCTTATTACCAAGATTTGGGCAATTTATATGAACTGGGCGTCACACGTGATGGTTAAAGTCTGTATTATGAGTTTTGTCTTTTTACATTTTACGATAATTATTGGGATGTTGACTACAAACTTTTTTGTCCGTCAGGTAGATTATTAAAAAATATTGGATACGTATTTTTTCTTTTTTTGCGCATTCAAAAGATTACGGCAAAACATTGAGTAGGCAATACGTTAAAATGTGACATGACGTCACCCCCCGGTAGATTTTATATTAACTTATGACGTAGCAAGCCCCCACTGCGCAACTTTAATGCGTTTTATCTAAACCATTTTTATTAATAGGTATGATAAAGCAAAAAATATGTGTTTAATATTTTTTTTTTATCTGACTGACGGACTAAAATTTTTTTTTTTCCCCAGTTTCATCCAATCTCTTTACTTTTTTACTGTACGACGGCCCCCCAAAATCGAAAATCTTTGCAAAAAGAACTCTATTTCTTGCAATCAAAATACACATAAATCGATATTAGTTGTTTTTGATTAGAAAAAATGTAACATTATGAAAATTATATTAAGAACTTTTTTTTTTCAAGCACTCTTTTTCCACCGCCACCTCGAACCTGCCCTGGCGGTACGTATCTAGGTCGTCTCGCCACATCTTTCTGGGCAGGAAAAGTTTTTTTTTTTTTTTTACTAGCCTACGCTGTCCCACTCCTGGGCAAAGGCTTCCCTCCACTCCTTCCATCATTCGCGAGCCCGCGCGTCCTGCTTCCAGTTTTGACGGAACCTATCCAGCTCGTCCCACCATCTCCTACGTGGTCTGCCGCGACCCCCCCTCACTGTCTCAGAGCACCAGTTCTGTGCTATTTGGGTCCAAAGGAAAAGTATTATTACAGAAAAAAAAACAAATAGATAAAAATCTATAATATAACCAACACCAGAATGCCCGGTGGTCCACCAGAAATGTCCCGGTGGTAACATTAAACTAAACCCGATAACAAGGCAATAATTACCTGTTTATACTCTGAAACTCATTATGTACCTACTACCGCTAGGTACGTAAACTACGAGCAACGTTGTGTACGTAAACAATGCCATATTAAACCAGGATATAAAGTGTCAAATGGCTGACAATGCAACATAGTACTTTACAGTCCTGTTATTATGAATTTCCACAGTAACGGATACTCAAGTTTCCTATTTAAATGTAATAATTAAATAACGGAACACGGATTCATTTTGACGGCCCGGTTGGTATTGTGATTGCGTGATCGAATCCTGCATGGAATTATTATTGTTCAGAATATTGATACTAAAATAATATCATAGTTTACTCAGCCTATAATGTTCCAACTGCTGGGAATTAGGAATCCTTGCTGTGAAAGGGAGTGGGCCGTAATCACATCGAAATCAAATCAATCTGCCTAGCCTTTTTTCAACTATGTTGGGGTCGGCTTCCAGTCTAATCGGCAGCAGTTGAATACTAGTACTTTACATGGAGTGACTGCCTATCTGACCTCCACAACTCAGTAACTGGGTAATACGATACCCCTTGGTAAGACTGGTTGTCAGACTTTCGGGCTTGTGACGACCCGTAATGACTGTCAAAGATCCACGAATCACAGCCGGGACCAACGGCTTAACGTGCTTTCCGAAGCACGGAGGAGTCTTGGTATGTAAAGATGGTCACCCATCCACAGAACAACCCAGGCAAGCGTAGCTTAACCTGATGGATCGACCCGTGCGCTGTTATTAATTAGCCACAAGCTCCTCGTAATCACATAGAAATCTGAGAGGCAATGCCCGTATTTTTAAGAATGTTTGAATTCTAATCTGTCTCAAGCTGTAGAAAATTAATTTATCTTATAACAAGTCAATAGACATACATTTTGATATGATTTAGATATAGATAGTCGCTGAGATGAGATTAGGACTTGAATTTGAACATTTTTGAATACGACAATTGGCGTTCTTGAATTTAAACATTTTTGAATACGAGAGTTGGCGTTCCTGAATTTAAAGATTTTTGAATACGAGAATTGGCGTTCTTGAATTTGAATATTTTTGAATACGAGAATTGGCGTTCTTGAATTTGAACATTTTTGAATACGAGAATTGGCGTTCTCTCTAATCTGGATATAAATCAAACTCAAATTCAAATTCTTTATTGCGAACTAAGTGTACAGAATTTTGAAGATAAGTATTATAATTATGTTACTCTTCCTACTAGTTGGTTTTGTATTTGTGACCGCACCTACCACAGGTACAGGAAGGAAGACCAACGCGAAAAAAAAAATCCGCTAAATTCGCGAAGCCGACAAAAAATTGTTTATTCAAAATATTCCATTTACGAATATCCCGTAAGTTTCGATATCCAATACCAAGGGCACTCTTCCTCAAACACATCACTGTCAAGGACTCGTTCAAATCTGAACTATGAAAGAGGTCCCGAATAACAAGCGCCCTAACTGGCCCTTAAATCTCGGGCCCTAATAAACCTAGCGGTGAAACCCTACTTTCTCTTTTTTATTTTTATGTCATTATGGGCCTAAGGGAAAATTCGGATTATGACTTAATGAAGTTGAGGTAAAACTTTTTGGATATTTTCTTTTATTTTAGTCTGTTATTACATCTGCGTTAATTTCGGGAAAAATAAGGAAAATTCTTACCTTCAAAATCCTTTATTTAATAGTCATTTTGGTAGGTATGTTCTTTGTACAAAATATATTGCCATAAAGCTTGTAAGAAGATGCTTCAGTGGCACCATTTTCCGTTAATCGATAAACCCCTTTTTATCTAACCACGAATTAATACGTTTTGTACACGACAGTACTATTAAACTGCACTGCATTAAAAAAACAACGCACCTCGTACTCATTAAAACATCCCGGCCCGTTCGATTGAAACCACAAACCGTCAAATCCAGTCTTGTCCGGGGCTCAATGGCTAGTCGATGTCATCCTACTACCGTTCAAACGCAACAACAATAATACGTCTATCTCATTCTATCGCTACATTGTCAGAGCGGGAGGGCTGTCTAGATCGTTTCCAATCCATTCGGTAGGGTTGACTGGTATACGTTTGGACCTAGATCTAGTCGCATGAAACTGACGGCACGGAAATTACGGCACTTTGAATTATCGCGGCAATATTCATTGCTGTTTGTTGGACGTTGCTAAATTGTTTTTTTTCTCCGTCTATTGTATCGGTTCTTTTGTTGAGAGTAAAGAGAAAGAGACCAGTGATGTATTGGTACTCTAATTAATGTTTGTTGTGTCGATTCTTAGTTGCAATAATGTTTAAACGGTAGTTAACGCTTATTGAAAATTTTAAATTGCTACAGCATATTTTTTTCTTTCATTCATTTCATATGCGTCATTTAAACAAACTAAATTCATTTTAGTACTGGCAATATTGAAAGTATTTGTAATTAGTAGAAGTCCATATAAAATGGATCAGCATCTTTCGATCGGACACTCTGAGAACGACTGGTCGAGTCATTATTATTTGTATAAGTAAAACGCTTACTCGTATTGCCCCCCCCGTTGATTGCTTGCCTGTTTACACGTTGTGCATCGCGGCATGATGGAAACGACAACAAAGCTTGTAATATCGGAACTGTCAATCAATGTGTCTTTGCAAGATATGGAATATTGGTTTAGCAAGCGTTTAAGCAAGGGTTAAACTGATATGATTACCCAATAACTATATTGTTTTATACAATGTGGAGCCGACAATACGGCAATATATGAAAACACTAGGCAATACTCGTACTAATGCAGGAGTATTTTGAAACTATCAAATCGGTCATAACATCAAAATTAAAAAAGTGTTTTATTCAAACAAATGAAGTGCGGATTTCACCAATGAAATTGAACACGTTCAGCACATTTAAACACGTTCAAGAGCTGTCAGTGTACAATATTCCATAACAATTTTGACACTGACAGCTCTTGAATGCGTTTTAGAAATGCTGATCGCGTTCTGTTTCATTGGTGAAATAAGCCCTAAATGTGTAGTAGTGATGGGGCGATGTAATCTTTGACTAGCTATAGTGTCTGAATTATTGAATATATTCGGTTGAACTTTTGTATGTAGACTGGGAGCGTCATTAGATACCTATACGAAGTTTAATTATTATTGTCGTATCCACCTTATAGAGGAAGGTTTTGTATGTAGGTACCGCTGTCGTCGGCGTACAAATATATTAAATAAATTAATAGCTAGGATGGTTTATTTAATTTTAAGGACCAATTTTTTCGTGGTTTTTCGAAACAAGAAGTGATTTTAAAGTATTTGCGGTTTTTTTTTACCAATTTCTTAAAAGGCTTTTTTTCTGCCAAATTTTGTTGCAGTTCTATCTGGGAAATATTAAACTAATCCTCTTTTTAACTTTCTGATCTTTTCTCAAGGTTGGTCGCGGTAAGCTGCAGAAAGGGAAATGGAGATCACAAGTGGCCCTTCCGTCCCGCAGCAGGCGCACTGGGCGTCGGGGCGAGGACAGATAACGCCCTAAATGGACCCTATCCGGCCCCCCTATATGGGTCCAGAGGCGACTGACCCGGGGACATCCATCGCCCCCCATCACACTGGACCCGAGATGGCGGCGCGTAGTATTCTTAGCGCGCCACTCTGACACGTAACGGGGAGACTTGCAACACCTCAGCCCCCTACGGGACGGGGTCCGCAGAGCGCGGGCCTTCAAAAATCCGGGACAGTGGAAGTCATAATGGCACTCGCAGCCCCCCGACTCAAGTGTGCGAGGGAACACTGGGGTGGTTTTAGTCAGTAAGAGTCTGACAGACCCCTCCGCCCACCCCAGGGCAGAGGACATCCATGAGGCAAGCCGACAAAAAAAAAGTTTAGAACTATGACCAACCTTGCACGAGCCGAACGAGGGAAACGAGCGGTGCCGCGGCAGTGGCCGGCGAGCGCTACATCTTAGTTGGTCTGTCGGACCAACTAAGTATTTACAGGAAGCATAATGGGTATTATTTGAGATCTGATTATATACATGCCAATCTATTTCTCTCGTTTTAAGAAAAAAACATATTGTATTATATCGTATCGTATTCGTATCGTCGCAGTAAATTCAAAAGGGCATAACTACTTGTCTGTTGTGCTGCCAAACACAAGGTAGAACGTTGCATCACAACGTTATAGAACCGACGACAAAGTATAATATATAATATTGGAGCGGTTATTATCTACCGTTGAATGGAGCTCGGCCGGAGTGCATTTTCATGCTCTAACCTTTTCGCTACCTGTCTTTTGAACTATGGATGGAAGGAAGTGGTATATGTAAGGTAGATGCTTTGCCTTCTGATGGCTAGAAAGGCTTTTGTTGTTCGTTATTTTCAAGTAACTGGGTCAGGCAGTGGTCAATGTAGGACCCATACGACAGCGAAATTAATTTAACACACGGGTAGAGCTAGTGGCCAGTAACCTTAAAAATTATAATAAGATATAATTCGTAAATAAAAAAAAAAATCTGACGCACGCCGACATAGAGCTCTATATTTCCTTGAATTCGCCTACTCTTTGCACGTCATTCATTTTAATTAAATTGATGCGATGTTAGAATTCGTGAGTTCCGTCATACCGGCAAATGACTTCTGTGCACCTCTGTTAAGTACAGGTTGCTCCAAGACGCCATTTTAGAAAAAAAAAAAAAAAAAAAAAACAATTAAATAATAACGTTTAATGAAATTAAAATATCTTCATAGAACGAAGACGCGAAACCGTATATGTGTGTTAAATTAATGACGTCATTAAAGCGACATGCTGTATTGAATGCTTTTGATTCAATTGATAAGTGGCAGGACATAGTGAACTTATAGCTGATATTCTTCAGAAAGGTCAGGTGCGTAGTAATCACAACCGGCGTGCGTGTATGACCAAATGTATGAACGTAAATAAGCAAAGGGTGTATGTGAGGATCGTAGCAGATGGCGTTGTGTAGTTTCTGCCTACCCGGTACCTCCGATAGGAAAAATACATGAGTATATGCATATGTATGTCTATATCTGGGAGGTATTATAGAATACTTTAGTAGGTTTGTTAAAAGGCTTTTTTGTCAATATTTGCCCTCATGTTTATTGTTAGAGGTAACTAAAGTGTATGCTTCAAAGTGACGAGATTTCGTGATGCATTGCTAAGCGCCAATGCTGAAATAAGTATGCAGCTACATACACTATCTCATATTAGTTCTGCAGCCTATTATTGGTAACAGACGCAATTAATGCGACTATACTCGTACATAGATAGATTTGGATTGTAATTTCGAATCCAATCTCGAAGGTGATACAATGAAGCATTGTATTCATCCTTACAATAAGTAATTACTAAGCGTCGCGACGTCGCGGTTGCCGTATTGGGGCGCTTGAGCCGACAATTTCACACTATCTACAAATTAGCAAGAACCTTAGTACCTAAAGGCTTCTACACAATCTATTTCCAGAGCTAATATTGCAACAATAAAATTAGGCCAAGTCCGTGATTTTGTTTTTGATAATATAATAGGTAGAATAGAATAATTTTATTTCGGACAGAGTCCATAGGGTTAGTAACAATTTTACTTAACATCTAGTGTTAGTAGGTACAGACACGGATAAACATAAAATTAAAATTCAGCGTGGAGCTGCATCCACCTCCGCAACATCGAGGAATCCCACCGATCTGCGAACACACTAAGAATACTGTTGGTGCCGCCGCGAACACGTGACATCAGGGATGCACATCTTTTTAGAACAATCGCGGCAAAACCATCAATGTTATTATCCGTAAACATCCCTGACGCACTACAACGCCACGGCAGCCGCAGCAGTATTCTCAGTGCATTATTGTACTGAATGCGTAGGTCGCTGATAATGATCAAGTTCCAAGAAACTATAGTTTTGAATCCTTCCTGACTTACATTTTCAAATAATTTAGAAAAAAAATAGATTTATTGGTTTAGTTTTCATAGTTCAAGTCCACATTAAGGATCTACTATAAAACATGGCTTATTTTAATCATGTTTATCCCAACGTTTATAATTTAATCACTGGTTAGAAATTTCCAACGCCCAGTGAACAAGCGAAGTAATTGAATTGATGTTCTCTGGACAATAACAGGCGTTTGCCCTTCACTTTGACAGTCAATAAATTAAAGTAATTATTAATAGACTTTCAAAAATTACCAAAATCTTTAATCTGATAGCCGACCGACAGTAACATCAAAGTCAAGAACAATGCAGAAATAGATTCAAAATGAATAATTTTGAAATAATGCTCTGAGCATTAAATTTCCTAATAGTCACGAACAATGCTCGCTGGGATTACCTAGCAGACTACAAAGCAAGCAATATTGGCTCGTCGCTACTACCGTACCTGATTTTCCGACACGGGGATTATGTTAGACTACATTCATATTAGGTACCTACCTGGTATATTGGTGTTGATTGAATTACGATTTTACGTTCAGCTGCACGGTGGAATTAATATTTTGTATTTCAATCAATCTGCCTAGCCTTTTCCCAACTATGTTGGTGTTGCTTCGAGTCAAAGTCAAAGTCAAATCATTTATTTCAAATAGGCCCTTGTAAGGCAGTTTTGAACGTCAAAGTTTACCAAAAATTGAATTGATTCTAATCGCCCCTTCCAAAAGGTAGTTTTCGTATGGAGAAGAATGGGCAAGAAATTCCACCGTTACTCTTTTAAAAAGTGTTACAATATTTTGTATATGTAGGTACATTAGTTACATAATTATATGTGAAGACGATGCACCTATAAAAAAAAAAACTTAACCACAAAAGGTAAAAAGAAGAATTAATAAAAATGAAGCAACGACAGAAAAATTTATTACTTATGTGATAGATGCATGGTTCTCACATATTTACAAACATTGTCAAAGTAGACGATTTTCTTAAAAAAATTACAATTAATAAGTCTGTGTGAGGAAGTAATCACAGAATGTAAAATCAATGTCATATAGGTAATAAAAATTATAATTTATACAACTTAAGTCTAACTAGATGTAGCTGAATACCAATATTTTACATGGAGCGACTGCCTATCTGAACTCCACAACCCAGTTACTGGGTAACACAATACCCCTTGACTTACTAAGGGGTTTCGTGTGGTGTGTGGAGTATCAACCATTCATATATGGTTGTCAGACTTTTGGGCTTCTGTCTACCCGTAACGACTGCCAAAGATGACTGTGAATGGCAGCCGGGACCAACGGCTTGACGGCGGGTAACCTTTTGCATTTGTTATAATAAAAATTCATAGGTACCTATAAAAACAAGCTTAGTTTTTATTTACACTAAACCTAGCTGGAAGTATCATCACTACGTTCTCGTATTGTTTGTCTTATTTGTTTAAGTATATTCGTAATTTTTATTTTTATTTGTATATATATTATATTAATCCTTTTTAATAGGTATATGTGTATCTTTATTTTGAAATAAATATTTATTCCTCAATTCCCTAAATTTTTCGTAACTGCATTTATAATTGTTTGTCTCTGCATCACCCAAATGTTGATCAGTAGAAAATGCGTCATCAAGTCCTCCTCTGTACATTTCTGTGATTGAAATATTCAGTAAATAAACTTGACAAGGGGTCATTGTGTACTCATCATTGATAACAATATTACTATAGGACAAAGCCTAAAACCGTGAATTAAAATCAGCTTCCCCGTACCTACATTTTATCGGAAACCAATTTAAAGTTGTTTAGAAAAAAATTGTCTTCGTAAAGCGAAGTCAAGTCATTCTACTTGATTTATATTTTTCTCTTATCTAAGAAGAAATCAATAAAAGCAAATCAGGAAAACATTAAATGCAGATTTTGGTATTTTTTTAAACTTTATTTTTTTTACCTAAAAAAATTAATTTAATAGATAAATAGATTTCACACAGAGTAAATTCTTCTAGAAAAATACCAGAAACGCAAAGCTACGAGGTCACTGTAGTAGCAAACATCATACAAAACAGACTAAACTAAATTAATCTCCAACTTTTCTACCTCCACTGCCGAACAAAACATTTTCCTCCATCATCACAGTCCATCCTTCCCTCGTAAACTCGCAACAATTCACTTGTTTCGGCCCGACACTGTTTCTCGGCCATCAAATCCCGGCGCATGTACTGCCAGCCAACACTCTGGATTATCTAGCCGACGAAGAGCAACCAATATGTGGCGTCACTGCTTGATAGAATAGTGACGTCAGATATTGGTTGCTCTCACGTTTTAGGCTTTATACGAAGTGAGGGATTTGAAACAAGTGGTGTTTGCTACGAAAAATATTAGAATTATTAATTTGAATTTGAATTATTTATTTTAAACACTGCTAGCTATCCGCCCCTGCTTTGCATGATTTTTACGACTTGTCAAAACATCCAGATTATAATGTAAGTTTAATTAATTCATTAAACATAACCCTAGCGCATTAAATTCTCGATATGATGATGAAAACCGTCCGTGATGCAGTTCAGAGACGCCGCTCAAAGTAAAGACCACCGGCTATATAGTACATGCGTTCGATATAACTAGTGCACACAATGTAAACAGACATTAACTTAGTATCTAACATCTGATTAACACGTCAATAACATGTTCAATACATGGACAGTGTATGGTCGCCCGCCTTCCGTGTTATTGCATCGTCAAAGTGTGCTCGCCTTGATTGGTTAGCCTTACCTCTATACGTTTATCGATTGTTGGCACAACCAAGAGTTAAATTGGACTAAACGTTTTTCTAAGGTGATGGCAAACATTCTGGCAACCTACGGTGTTAACTACACCTACAGACAACTGCAATACCAGAGGTAACGCAGTTGTGTTGCTAGCCAAGTGCCTATTTTTTTATTTTCTGCTGTGTAATTTGTGTGCTTTTTATTATGTGTTCAATAAATGTATTTTATTTCTTTCTTTCTTTTAACACCTATGGAGAGACACAAGTTTTTTGATGTGTAACATTTTTCTTAACGCTTTCCTGCAATCAAAATCGAAATAATCAAATCTGTGGGAGTGATTTCGTGAAAAGGGACGGAAGTGTGTCACAGGAAACCGGGAAAGTGCGCGCTATTTGATTTGACCAATGAGCGCGCACGGTGCTAGAATTGACCGTCAGAAATGACCATGACGGGGCCCCGCCCCTTTAATGTTGCTTATTACCAAGGTGAGATGTCAGATGTTCATGACACCAAAAGCGACTACTGTAAGGCTCGCTCGTTCTTCTTTTGAATTTATTTATTAATAACCAACTACGATCGATCGTCACTCACTAGACGCCTGCGGGGGGAGGACATCGCCGTCGATGTAGACCGCGGTGAAGGTGGTGTGAAGATCTAATCATGTTTGCGGAGCCAACATGGCCAGAAATCCCACAAAACAGAGATTTGGTAGGAAAAAGGGGAGGCTTTTACCCCCAGCAGTGGGGCAAAATATAGGCTTAAACTTATATTCACAGTTCACGTCACACATACAAGTTATCGATCAATATAAGAATTATTATAGCAATTAAACAAAAAAAATAATGGTTAAATTTAATTTAAACAGAATAAAATAAAATAAGTCTGATTTAGATAAAATCGTTTGCGTTGCCTATTCTTTGTCGGAACCAATCATAATCATTTATTTGCAATAAGCTTCAGCTCAATCAATTTCACTCTTAACTGCAACAATAACTTCACTTACGTCATACATACGCCTCTAACTAACAACCCATAAAGGACATAAACGCCATTGCGGTACCTGTTAAAGTACTGCCTGCGACTTTGTCCGTGAGGAGTTTCATGTGAGCCGGACTCACCGAATTGGATTATCAAATAAAAAAAGTTTTTTTTTAATCCGACTGGTCGTTCTAGAGATTAGCCCGTTCAAACAAATATCATCATCATAATCTTCCTAGTCTTTTCCCAACTATGTTGGGGTCCGCTTCCAGTCTAACCGGATGCAGCTGAATACCAGTATTTTACATGGAGCGACTGCCTATCTGACCTCCACAACCTAGTTACTGGGTAATACGACACCCCTAGATAAGACTGATTGTCAGACTTTCGGTCTTCGGACCCGTAACGACTGTCAAAGATACACGAATGACAGTCAAGAACAACGGCTTAAAGTGCTTTCTGAGGCATTGAGGGATCTTGGTATGTGAAGATGGTCACCCACACATACAAAATAACAAACAAATAAACTCTTCAGCTTTGTTAGATATATAGTATAGATATTATAGATAACCAAGCCTTTAATTCCAAATTTCCGACACTAACGCTATTGAAAGGTTGGACCTCAATCTGGATATTGGGGAACCAGCATCCAGCCTTCCTAAATGCCGTGTTGTGAGAACAGTAACAAGGTTTTGATATTGTGTAGGCAGTTCCTAGTATTTTCAGTCTCTGGCTACTCGATTTCATTTTCGATGGAGATTTCTATTGAAAATGGAAAATGAAATCGAGTTGCGAACGTGTTTCGTCAGTCGTCGGATTTCTTTATGGCTGACCGTAACGTGGGCGCAGCGGTAGGAGTCAATACGTACAAGCACCAAGTGCAAAAGGCAACCGATAGAAATCCGACTACTGACGAAATACGAAGTTTGACGAGGGACATTAAGAAAATAGTTGTACTGTACAATATATTATACCAGTGGAAACAAGAATAAGTATCCTTCAAAGTTAGTCGTGTGGCGTCTCTACCCGCCACAAAGGCAGCCAATAGACCTGATTGGAGAGTGGAGTAACTATCACGTAATTTGTGACCAGAGACGCTTGCTAGATCTTGTCGGTGTTTCCGCCTACTTTACCTTTGAGCTCAGCATGAAGCGATTCAATAGACCGATATATCTACAGGTTTATTGAAATAAATTGGTTGGGTCTTAAGGCTTAGTTGAATATTGACTAATAACACTAGCATAAGGCCTGCGAGGTAAAAGGGATGACAGCAAAAAAAAAAAAAATTACATTCAGATTGTTTATTAAAAAATATTGGACACGTATTTTTTATGTTTTTGCGGCAATACATTGAGTTGAAAATGTAGCATGACGTCACTCTCGGGTAGATTTTATACTGAATTGTGACGTAGCGAGCCCCCACTAGTGACTTTAATGCATTTTATCTAAAGCAAAACATGTCTAATTTTTTTTTTTTGTGTTCTGACTGACGGACTAATTTTTTTTTTTTCCCCAGGCATCATCCTTATTGCTTAACACAATTACAATGAGCGAAACAAAAGAAGTACCTATGTTACTCGTAGTATCATAGTATGTGGCATTCTATCTCCATAAGAGGAACGTGAGTTTATGTATGTATTTAAGTGAAATGAAATGAAATGAAATGAAATTGTTTATTCTGTAAATAGGATATCGGAATCACTTTTACACGTCATATAATTTTTTTTTTATTAAAAATAAGCTAGATGAGGTCGGTGTTTCCTATGTGACTACTCTGAGAAGAAAGGCCGAAACAAACTCAGAGGTCGTAGTCTCTTTTAAAGTCCAGACATAATCTTGGTCAAGTCATATGAGGACCATGTGGATCAGTGTCTGAAATGGTCTTTTGAGGAAAGAACCACACAGATTTGAGTGGACCTGTCCAGTCAGTGCAAGCATTTGTCAGTAATCGTGGAGCTCAACTCAAAACTGAAGGAGCTCAACTCGACGAACAATACCAAAGAAAGGATATTTGTCTAGGCCGCATCAACTACTCAAACTGCCAGACCATCATTAAAACTAAATGAGAAAGAAAAAATAAATGAAAGAGAAAACATAAAAATAAAATATCCACATAGTCCTCACATTCACAATAATTAAAATAATATGATACTTTACAAAGTAATCGTGTGCAGTTTGAATATAATTTTCAACAATAAGTGTACTTACAATGGCAACGCCATTCATTTTGACGGTTCAACAACATTCATTGCATTATTTACGTTGTTGAGCAGACGATTTTTTCAATAATATGAAGCAATGTATTAGGAATTTCCGTTAAAAATCCTTCGGGTTGTTATTGATAGTGTATTACGCAATTTGGCTGATATTCTCTTACAATAAAAGGATCACGTTTGATTACACCTCGGACCAATTTCTGACTAAGTATCGATTTCCACTAGATTTATTTCGCCTTTGTAGGTAGATTATAATCATTGTAATCATATTGTCTCAAAAAATCATTACATTAGTTTATCTGTATTTCTTCAAATGCCGTTAACTGACTACCACAAAACACTTTACACTCTACTATTCACTGTACTATTGTAGCATTAAATAGCGGTAATGTATATCTATCTATTTTTTATCGGTGTCTGCGTCTCTTTACTTGTCACAACGATGCCAAAGTACCACAGACACTAAAGACATAGACAAGTAACTGATGTTACGTCGGGTGCAGACAGGCCTACTACATATATTTTACTTTTTAATGTATTTCACAGACCTATTGTGTTTTTATTTTATTTAGTATTTATTTCTGTATCTATCCATCCGTGACATCACTGTGGGCCTTATCAGAATACCAGCGCTGCAGTATTTCTTTTTAAATGTCGTCAATTCCAATTATGGAGTAAGGTATAAATGCTCGTGATTGTATTTAAATGACATATTGTTAGTAGTTACAAAACTCAAAGCATTTATTTCAAATTACAAATTATAGTTACTTTTGAATTATCAAGGGTCGGTCAGTCAGAATGATGAAGCTAGTTGCCCATTCTAAAGCGTAGTAGGTACCTATGGAGAAGAATGAGCAAGAAACTCCACAGACACTCTTAAAAATTAAAATATGGTTACATGATTCAAGTTGAAATTATACACGTGAGAACGATGTAGCGATGAACGTTATAAGCGTCCATTTTATATATAATATATTATATTACATTAGTAAAAAGTATCGTACTAATATTAGTTCTGAATATTATGTGATTTGTCAGCAGATTTACTCGACTTGATAAGGCTCAGAAGCTGACGGCAAATTATTACAGATGGGGCGAATATTTCTACAACGTCGTAAGGCCCCGAAAGTAATATCCATTTCGTTTGGTCCCAAGTAGATTCGTAATATGCTATAAAAAGGTGGTAAAAAGGTCGCCATCGGTAAACGTACATATTACTGTTGTTTCTGCCGAGTTTAGGAACAAGACTTATGTTTTGCTGTGACTTTGCTCCCGTTTATTTGGTCTTCTTCATTTCATATGGTTAGTGATTAATCTAGTATTAAAGCCACCCATGGGCCTCTGACTTGGCTTCACATGCCGTCGAGAAATATCTCTCAGGCATGCCGGTTTCCTCATTATGTTTTCCTTCACCGTTTTTGAAGCAAGTGATAATTATACAGTACGCACAAGAATCCAAAAAGTTAGGGGTGCGTGCCTTGGGTTCGAATTCGAGACCTATGACTTGGCAGTCTGACGGTCACACAACTATTAAAATGTATTATCGTTTATTTGGTTGAAACTTGGTAGTACGACATGGATGCGGGCATACTGACAGTTTCACAGTAAAAGAAAACATAAAAATATAGTTTAGGAAAGCATTTGGGTAATAGTTATTACAAACCCCATTTACACGATGCAAGTTTCTTACCAGTGGCATACAGTAAAATTGAAACGTCTAAACACTGTTAAGACGGCGCAATTTTTGTTGATACTTCAACTTATGGTATGCCACCGGTAGGCAACTTGCATCATGTAAATCAAGCTTAAGTTTACACAACTATAATGGTTTGAATACACATCCACTAACAGCTCCACCATCTACATCGCCACATGCGAACTACGCTTCAAAGACCTGACGTCACACAAATCCTGCATCGCGCATTTAGACTTTACCGCGCGATGGACATATATAAGACTATCCGACATCAATCGTTGGGCACTTGCCCGCCAGACACAACACCCGTCTGTTCGGAGGATCCTCCCTTTTCAATGGAGGATGAGTGAACTTCCCCATCCTCCTGATACGTAATAATTACAATCTAGAAAATCATCAGACTGATTCTCTGTCTTTCTCTCCGCCTTGCTATGAACCTAAGACATATTTTCTCTTTGACCTGTAAATAAAACGTTGAATATAGCAGCGTAACGCTACGTGCAGTAACAGACGCGCGAGCGACGCGACGCCGCGACGCGACTCGAACAATACAATTTCTAAGAAAACTTGACGGTATAACAATAGCCGGTGTCGCGCGGTCTGTACGAAGCTTAAATCGGCCCGGTAGAATTCCCTCCGAGCTCACAGAATAGCTTCATGCATAACTGTCTATACTAATACTTGACCGAGGTTGCGTAGAGTGAAAGTCCGTACGTTTACCATTTGGCCCAAAGCCACGCAAACTGTCTTATACATACACACATAAACTCACGCTTGCTTTCCATTTGGGTAGGCAGAAACTACAGAACCCACCACGCCACCTGCTACGATCTTTACATACTACTTTTGCTTCGTTTACGTTCATAAATCTGGTCATACACGCACGCCAGTTGCGAGTTCTACGCACCTGACCTTTCTGAACAACATCAGCAATAAGGTCACTATATTTCCTTATTGGGTGACCCACTCACATACTTCTAAGGAATATAATGGTAATTCCCTGATAATGGCTTAATACTATTAAGTTGAGAACGACTGATTTCTGTTTCAATCAATCTGCCTAGCTCTTTTCCCAACTATGTTGGGGACGGCTTCCAGTCTAACCGGATGCAGCTGAATATCAGTATTTTACATGGAGCGACTGCCTATCTGACCTCCACAGCCAAGTTACTGGGCAACACAATACCCCTTGGTAAGACTGGTTGTCAGAGTTTCGGGCTTCTGACGACCCGTAACGACTGTCAAAGATCCACGAATGACAGCCGGGACCAACGGCTCAACGTGCTTTCCGAGGCTCGAATTCTCGTTATGTAAAGATGGTCACCTATCCACGGACCAACCCCGGCAAGCATAGCTTAACTTGGATGTTTACGGATAATAACATTGATGGTTTTGCCGCGATTATTCGAAAAAGATGTGCATCCCTGATGTCACGTGTTCGCGGCGGCACCAACAGTATTCTCAGTGTGTTCGTAGATCAGTAGGATTCCTCGATGTGGCGGGGGTGGAAGCAGCTTCACGCTGAATTTTAATTTTATGTTTATCCGTGTCTGTACCACTAACACTAGATGTTAAGTAAAATTGTTACTAACCCTATGGACTCTGTCCGAAATAAAATTAATTATTATTATTATATTAACCGAATGGATCGACCCGTGCGGCTGTTATTACTTAGCCACGAGGTAATAGAGAAGTATGGAAGAAAATACAAACGTTTCGCCGAATCCAAATAAATTGAAATAAGGGCAGGAAAATGATGATACTTCTAAGTAAAATTAATATCTTCAACATACAGACCAACACTCGATACAATTTTACAATACAACACGTTAACCCTGAACATCGAACCATGAGCTTATTTTATGTTCTTGTTTTGACAGCGTTCGTGTGTTTTGAGGTTACATTCACTTAATTGTTACTGATCCGGAATAAAAGAAAATACAGAGGGTTCTGTTCATTGTTTTCTATTATCTGTTGGGCACCGACGAGATTGTATTAGGTATAGGTATTGCTGTCCATAAATAACAGGCATAAAAAGAAAAAGGTAGAGAAAGATAATTTGTAAAAAAACTTCAGCGTAGGTATTTTTACTCGATTTCTGTGTTCAGTAAATGTTAAGCTATCTGCTTGGCACCTACTAGATTTATTCAGGTAAAATTTCTCACTGTGAAAACTTAGATGAAGTGAGCTGCCAATAAATATCAATCCACGATGTGATTTTTCAGAATAGATCGACTGGTATTGCTCTTCATAGTGTATTAGGCATAAAAGAAAGAGGTAGAAAAAGATAATTTGTAAAAACCGATTGCCTTTGAAAAAGGCTTATGTTTTTAAACTACGTATTTAATTTTTTTCCTGTGATTTGTATAAGCTGTATGCAGGAAAACTGTTGTTGGACGGCAATCGGAACTGGTATCTTGGGCGTAAATTAAGATCTTGTATTATTACGCTGTTATATTGAACAACAAAATTAATGCAAATATCTCAATTTATAGTTTATCTGTTCAAGAATGTAAATCAGCAGTCCGCTCCTACCTACTAGACAAAACGTATGAGGAAACCGAATCCTTGTTTACTACACTATCATAAGTACGTCTACTAGCAACACATATATTCTCAAAACATGCACACACACACACGTACGTCTCAGACACATACAGGCACTCGCAAACACACATTCCCCACCACACCCCCACTCACATACCACACATATAAAATATATACTTATACTCTCAAGCATTTTCGTTAATTGTTATCTTTTTATTTTCATTTGTTTTGCGTTACTATACTTAATTAAAATATTGAATTGTACAAAAACACTAAGCAACTGATTTTCCACTTTTAGAGGGATACGGCACTGATTCTCTTTACTACAGGCTATTGTATAGCCTATCTAAGAGGACAGTACCCCCACCATTTTTGTAGCATACAAGTGTTCATTTGTAAAGTGTAACTTTTTTTACTGTATTCACTGCAAAACCTTTTGTGCAATAAAGTATTTCATTTCATTTCATTTCATTTCATATTATTCTAATACTGTTTTTTTCTTCTTAGATTTCGTAGAACACCGTCGCACGGTTAACCATGAAATGCCTCAACTATAAATAGAACATTATTATCCGCCAGAACTTGGTAGCTCCAGAACATAACCACCTCAATTTCCATAGAGAATATCGTAAATCATTTCACACTTCCCAAATAGACACATTTACAGCTCACTCAAAACGATTCATCGTTTCGATTCGATCCCTAGAATCGAATGGTACCGGTATCAATATTCGATACGGTAACGAGATGCACAACTCAGTCACAAAATAGATAGCTTCAGAAGGCGAACGGAAAACAGGCGCATGCACACATTGACACGCGAACTCGGTCTATCTCGGTCGAAGGGCAGTCGCGAGTGCACTTACTCTCGCTGTACGTGAAGCGTGTCTATACCTGCGTGTGTTTTCCCTCGATTTATGGAGCCGGCCTTCTGTACTTATCTATTTAGCGACTCAGTGTTGGTCCGACGCGTTTCAGTTTCAGCTAGTGACGTCACGGAAATTGCGAGGGAATAAATTTACGTTGAAACGTCATGCTTTGAATGGTTGTGTTGTGATAATCTGGGACACTGCTATGTCCTTTGGTAAAGGAAAGGTAATGGTCATTGTTTTTCGAAGCCTGGTTTTTGGTAAGGTGTTTATATATTTTTGAATTTGTTTATTATCTTTTCATTGTGGACGCTTTTAACGTGCACGTCTTTCTACATTGTTCTCACATGTATAATTTCAACATTAATGATGTAACCAATATTTTGTAAGAATATTTTGTTTTAAAAGAGTGTCCGTGGAGTTTCTTGCCCGTTCTTCTCCATAGGAACCTACTACGCTTTGGAATGGGCATCTTTCTGACTGACCGAACCCTTGACAATTCAGAAGTGCCTGTAATTGGTTTATTTGAAATAAATGCTTTGAGTTTGAGTTTTTCAATCTTTGTTTATAGATGTTCTTTTGTGTTGGTATGTTTTTGGAACGACGTTCTTTAGTTAGAGTTGACTGGTAGAAATCTTCTCGTAGCGAAAAGCGTTTTCACCGAATAAGTCAGTTTCAAGTGTCAACAGTTTTTGGAATGTTTTTTAAAATGCTATCTAGTATAAGTTTTTAGAAGCTAAAACCTTATACTAAATGGCTCTGTAGTCATACATAATATACGAAAGGAACTTAGTTCCAACACGGTGTCCCACGACGCCTATTTTCTTTAAATCAAATCTAACCTAGTTATTTTTTATTTTTAATGATAAAATAATAAACGATTCAATGCATAGGCAATTTCTTTAAGATTTTCTTAACAATCTTTGCGAATCGTATCTTACTGGTATCTCAAAACTTTTGGCTTAGTAATAACTTAACTACGTCTTTATTAAATTTTGTTAAATCAAACTTCAGCTTAAACTTCCTATTCCTTCAATTTCGTTTTTTTGTGAGTCGACGTAGAGTTTACTTTACCATAAAGGTTCCTCATAGGGCATAGTTACACACATGCATATACATCGACACACACTCCTTCTCCCCTCCCACACACACACTCATACACACACACAACACTCACCCATATTTTTGATAAATACTAATATATTAATAAGCATTAAATGGTAAATCGACACACTTTCATTCGTGTTAAGCTCAGTTTTATTAAATACAAATTTTAGCCGATCACTGTCTCTTAAGATACAGGCCTCCTAGTTTAAGAGACAGGGTTCATATTATTTTTGTATACATAGACTATTTCTTGTAGACTTAAATCTTTTGTGCTCAAAGCTATATTATTATGCTCACTGTATTTCTGCCACTTTCCTTTGAACTGTGTCTGTGTGTATTATTTGGATAATTTTTTTTTTTTTTTTAGTTGTTTTTGTAGTTCCAAACTCGCAAACCGCATCTATCCAACAAACAAACAATTTAAGCGCTCACAAAAATAGGGGACTGTATATAAAATAACATATTATTTCACCCAGTTTTCCTCGTTTTTATGGCGTAACTATAGGATTAATGTCATGTCCTATTTGCAGCATCAGGAGGACAAGTTTGAGGCACATACTATTAGAAGAAATTAGGGTCGAAGACATTTGTTATGGCGAGATATGGTGAACGGAAACTGGAAGCAGAAAATGGGGTCCGTAATTACTTTGTACATCATTATTTTGTGGTTTGAATTTGGTGTACGTGGTTGGTTTTTGGAGGTATTTTTCTTGAAAATGTCTGTGAGGTTACATTGACTTTCATTAACATTATTGAAACGAAATATCTTGAGGGACATTTAACAATTTTATTATTGTATAAGTAGGGAATCATTTACTATCATACAGAGCAATTAAGTGACTTAGTATATTTGATAAGCTGATCCCTATTACTCACATAAAGTATTCTTACTAAGACAGAAATAAAGAAAGCAAATACGTTTGCTTGACACAGACTAAAAAAGGCAAATAACACTAAATAAAAATATGAACAGAGAGCGCGCGATATCTGAAAGTTCTGCATCAAAATAGACCCACATTATATTCTTTGGTTTTGGTACAAAGGAATAATATCGGTCCCAGTACGTGTACCAAAATTATCGTAGATAATTAATGACTCTCTCTACATAGAATAGTTTTCTCATACATTCATAGACCATGTCACCCGGAAAATGCCTAGTTCGACGCATTTTCCGGCTTGCGTTAACCTTTTATACTGTAATAAATAATAATTAATGATCTGAGAGCGTAAGGCTGTAACAATCACGGTTGGCAAGTGATTGGTGATCATAGAGTAAGGTTATTACATAGTGCTGTGCTGACATTTTTCTTTTCTTCGGTAGTAAAGTAGGAAAGCAAATAAGGTAATTTTATTGAGGATATTATTTAAAACGTATCCTACAGAATATATTATAGAATAATTTCCGGATAATTACTCCCAAAAATAAAAATAAAGAGCGAGCCTTAGCCCTCATACGCACTAGCGGTTTGCCGCGCGACTAACCGCCGCGGTTGATGGTGGTTAAGTGCGTACAATCATAAGCGGTTGCATATTAAAAAAATAATAAGCGTCTAGCCGCCCCGGCGGTTAACCGCCAGTGCGTATGAGGGCTTACAATAGTCGCATATGATACATCATTAATATCTGACATCTTGACTGACAGTACCAATCTCTCGAAAAATGGGTTGGTACCATCTACCATCTGACGGCGAACTCTAGCACCACGCGTGCTCATTGGTCAAATCAAATAACACGCGCATCTCCGGCTTACTGTTACACACTTCCGTCCCTTTTCACGAAATCACTCCCACAGATTGCAGGAAAGCGAGAGGAAAGATGTTACACATCAAAAGTATGTAATGACCGCCACAAGGTGTAGACGTGCCCACAACCCATTTTTAACAGTTAATATAAAATTAAATACAATTTTAAATAATTTAATTCGCATAAAAAAATAGGAGTGCATCAAGTCTGAGGAGGTTTGCTACAAATAAGTGCCACACGCGTACGCGAGCGCCGAAGAATCAAGCGACAGCTGTGCGTACTTATAGTGCCCTGGTACTTCAACTGATTCGCCTAATACAAGGTACCGTGACTTATCATTACACAGCAGACGGGCGCACGCGTACTAAAGAGACAGAAGTAAACGTGAGCGCCGAAGAATCAAGCGACAGCTGTGCGTACTTATAGTGCCCTGGTACTTCAACTGATTCGCCTAATACAAGGTACTGTGACTCATCATTACACAGCATACGGGCGCACGCGCACGAAAGAGACAGAAGTAAATAGCTGATCTCCGCCTCATTATAAACATCACTAAGCGGATGACGACAGACGACAAACTTCTACAGTTTATTGTCTCCTAGTACCTCATCGTGCTACTCATACTTTTTAGACGCGCAAGAGACCCTCAATATTATAAATCTCGCTTCAGTACATATTGAGATTCTTATTGTGAGCGTAAGCGCCACTAGCTGACATAAGGGATTGCGATAAAGGTAAACTCTCCTACACTTTATTGTCTCCTAGTACAGGAATAAGCTACACAATACAAGAAAAGGATCCAAAGTACATCACTAAGCAGATGACGACAACTGGCGTATTTGACAAACTTCTATAGTCTATTATCTCCTAGTACCTTGCCGTCCTACTAATATTCTTGACGTGCAAGAAAAAGGACTCGGAATAATATAAAACTCGCCTCAGTGCATATTTGGATTCCTATTGTGTGCGTATGCGCCGGGTACTGGTATATAGAATTGAGCTAACTATAAAAAACTAACTCCTACGTTGTATTATCTCCTGGTACCGGACTGAGCTACATAAATCAAAAGAAGGATCGGAGATAACTATAATAAATTCTAGAGACTGACCCAACCAACTGTTACACTGCAATGGCAACGGAGCACACACTGAACAAATCATTATCTGAGTCAAACATCGCCATGTGTACTGATACTCAACATACTCCACCCAACTTTGTTTCCCAACGGAACAAGCGCCCGCGAGAAAACGACTACGACTCGGACTTTAGCAATTTCAAAGAAGAAGTCAAAACACTCATATCATCGTTGATCACGAAACAAAGCGAGGAAATAAAAAAAATCTCTACTACATTATTGGAAATTAGGACTACAAATACTAGTATAGAAAGCTCCATGACCTTTCTCACCTCTCAAAATGAAGAGCTAAGGAAGAAGATCGATGTAATCGAAATAAAGGCTAAGAAGGATGAAGAGTACATAATCCTACTAGAAGATAAAATCGAAGATCTTCAGCGCGGAAGCCGTAAAACCACGATAGAGGTAAAAAACGCACCACAAATCCAAAACGAAACTAGAAGTGACTTAATAAAAATGGTTACACATTTGTCAAATGAGACTAAATGCCCTATCCAACAAAACGACATAAAAGACATTTTCCGAATTCCAAATAAACGCAGCGACGTAAAAAACGGACCGATTGTCGTCGAACTAGCATCATCTATATTAAAAATTGACTTTTTGAATTCGGCCCGCACGTACAACAGAGGAAACAAAGATAAATTATGTGCAAAACATCTAGGATTTACTACTAATGAATACACCCCAATCTACGTATCAGAGCAGCTCACCACTAAGGGTGCGCGCTTATATTTTTTGGCCCGCGATCTAGTTAAATCCAAAGCCTACAAATACTGCTGGACTTCCTTTGGCCAAGTCTGCGTCAAAAAAGATGATGTCTCGCCAAAAATAATAATAAAAAGCGAAATGCAAGTTAATAAGCTTAAGCAACAAATATGACTAGTCCTAATTAATCACTACGTCACATGTATAAATTATAAGCACAATAGTCTTTCTTACTGTTATTTGTTAAATTCTATTAGCTCTAAGGTTACTATTAATATGTTGAAATTAGTTATCATTATTTTATTACTAACTAGATTAAGGAGTACAAATTCTGTAATTATAACGCACACACACACAAACAAAATATACACTATTAAACCTTTCATACAGACCATTTCATACATATTACGTACAAAAACACATACACTTAAAACCCTATACGACTACAATTTTTTGCACCTAAGCCCTGTTAGGGACAATTATGGATAGAATGCTGGAAACAATAACTGAAATAGATAACATAGAATTAGCCCAAGTATCAAACTTTTCCCTTCGCAATTTTAGTACGACTGTAAAGATTAAAAACTCTGATTTTACGATTATCTCACAAAATATAAGAAGTATCTATTTAAATTTTGATGACTTGCAGTTGAACCTAGCTGATCTACATTTTAACACAGATCTTATTGTTTTAAGTGAATGCAGGCTAAACCCAAATAAAAATATTCCTCAAATACAAAACTACACTACAAGCTGCACCACTAAGCATTTAAATAAAGCTGACGGTGTCGTCGTCTTTGTTAGTAACAGGTGCATCTTTAAAACAAAAGAGATAAAATTAACTCACGCATCTTGTATACAGGTTGAAATTAAACCCGATCTCATAGTCATAGGGATATATCGCTCTCCATCAAATACAAATGCAGATGATTTCATAAACTCTTTATCTCAACACTTAGCTACCCTTTCTTCAAATAAAAATGTAATTATTACGGGTGACATCAATATAAACTTAATACACAAGCAAGAAGAGCAATCATACGAAAGATCGAATCGACTTAATTATTTAAACATGTTAGCAATGCACGGCCTACTACCTGGACATACGCATCCCACTCGAGACAAAAGCTGTCTAGATCATTTTATTCTAAAGCTTAGACCTAATCAAAAATCAGCATCCATAGCAATTATCGAGACCACTATCACCGATCACTTTATGATTTTCCTAAAACTGTCTGAATTGATGAGCAAACACAAATCCTTTAAAACTAAAACCTCAATTAACGTAGAATATTCACTCGAGCTCTTACAAAGTAGCAACATTCAGGAACTTTTAGACCTAAATAACCCCAACATACTAATAAATAATTTAATAACTTTACTACAAAAATGTCTCACTGCCAGTACACTTGTAATAAAAATCCCCCTGAAAAATAGATTAATTAAACCTTGGATGACCATAGGCTTGCTGCGCTGTATACATAACCGCAACAATATGCAAAAAAAGTTAAAACTAGACCCTCATAATGAGATACTAAAAATCACTTACAGGAGATACAGGAACTACTGCAACAGCGTTATTAAGAAACAAAAACGTAAATACGATCGCAAACAGCTTTATAAGACACATAAAAACTCTAAAAAGCTATGGCAAACAATAAACAATATTACCCAACGAAAACCACCTAAGACACAAAACACAGAATTATTGGAATCAGCCGCAACCCCTCTCGAGGCGGTGAATAAAGTAAATGAATACTTCTCAACCGTTGGAAAGCATCTTGCTGACGAAATAATAAATAATCCTGAGAGACAGGTTCACAAAGACCCCAGTCTACTTACGAACGTTCCAAACCCACCGGTCTCATCATTTGTACTGCTCAACTCTGACGCTGAAGAAGTAGCAACCGTAATTACAAGCCTAAAATCCGACAGTGCTACTGGCTGGGACAAAATCCCCGTAAGTTTTTTAAAATCTGCTAAGTTTATTATTTCACCGATCATTTCACACCTTATTAACCTATGTTTTGAACAAGGAAGCTTCCCCACGGCCCTGAAACAGGCTGTAATAACACCTGTCCATAAGTGTGGTGACAAAGCTGATCCGTCCAACTATAGGCCGATATCCGTCCTCCCGTCCCTGTCTAAAATTACCGAAAGGATAATAAATAAACGCTTAAGTACATATTTAACACAAAATAAAATAATTTCACCCTCACAGTTTGGCTTTAGACAGGGAAAGTCTACTGAAGACGCAATCTTAGCGCTGACATCTATCGTCACTCAAAGAGTGGACGATCGAAAAAAGTGTCTGGCCGTCTTTTTGGACATCAAAAAAGCCTTCGACACAGTCTCTGTCCCCACACTTTTACATAGGCTAGAAGACATTGGTATAAGAGGATTACCACTTAAACTTTTCACGGAATACCTGAGTGAACGCAGGTACGTAGTTAAAATAGGATCAGTCACTAGTTCTGAAGAAATTGTCACTTACGGAGTAGGGCAGGGTAGCGTGCTCGGGCCGCCGCTGTTCCTCATTTATATAAACACCCTATGTAACATGAGTATCGAAGGTGCCCACATTTTCTCTTATGCTGACGATACAGCAATTGTTTTCTCGGGAGAAACATGGGACAGCGCTGGTCGCATCGCCGAACGTGGTCTGTCTACAGTAGCTACCTGGCTCGATCAGAACCTTTTAACTTTAAATATTTCAAAGACCAATTACATCTGCTTTTCTATATTTGACCGTGCCCAGCCATCACAAGATCTTCAGATTAAAATCCATACCTGCTCCAGGTCTACTAACACCACCTGCTCTTGTTTAAAAATCAACAAAGTATCCAGTACTAAATACCTTGGTGTCATGCTTGATCAAAGGCTATCGTGGCACTTGCACCTAGAACTAATAATGAACAGAGTGAGGAAATTGATTTGGACTTTCAAATCTCTTCGACATGTGGCTACTAAGGATCTTATCCAGCAAATTTATGTCTCCCTGGGTCAATCTATACTTACGTACTGTTTGCCAATCTGGGGCGGAGCATCTAAAATAAAGTTTTTGGAGCTGGAGAGGGCACAGAGAGCTTTGCTAAAAGTCATGTACTTCAAACCGATTAGATTCCCCACGGAAAGTTTATACTTAACCTCAAACCTTTTGTCTGTTAGGAAACTTTATGTCCTGCAGATTACATTAAAAAACCACAAATCTCTTCCCTACATTACTTCCAAGACACATTCTAGGAGAAAGAATAAAGTAGCTAAAGATTGTCCAGTGAATACTACATTTGCTGCAAGGCAATTTATTAAACAATCCCCCCGTATATATAACGCTCTCAATGAACAATGTGCCATCTACTCTATGACATACCACAACTGCAAAAAAACGCTAACTGAATGGCTCAAGAGCAAAAGTTATAAAGAAATCGAAGATATCCTACACAAGATCACATAACTAAGGAACACATATAATTTGTACACATATACACACCACACACCCCCACGGTACACAAACCACATTTATCTTACACACATGCCCATTACATCCCGACACCCACACAAGCACACACACACACACACACACACACACACACACACACACACACACACGCACACACACACACGCACACAAACGAACCCACACACAAACTCTCAAACATATTCTACACCCAGTGCCCTTACTAATATATTAAGGGTTATATAAAATCTTAAAAAATCTTAATTAGTTTTAAATGTATCTTTTGGCGCACACATTGTTGAATTACTGTAAACTGGAGGAGCGGAACCACCTAATACAAGCAAATCTATGCTTAAAAGGTGACTCCAAACCTAACATAGTTATTTACTTAAGTGAAGAAATAAACATTTTTATTTATATTTTATTTTATTTAATGGATACAAACCCAAAATACTCGGAGTTCCTAGAGTCACATAAAAATAAAACTAAATATCAAACTATCAGAAGTAACAACTAAATCCTCGTGACTTTCTTTTCCACTCAGTCCTGTCCTAACCCAAACATCTCCACAACATCCAAACCAAGCAAGTTCCAAGGAGTCCTAGGTAGTTAATCCACAAAATGACTCCACAACAGTGAGACACGTTAAGTAAATAAGCTTCCCAACAAAGGTATGAAAGAAGTCTCATTTGCAACGAGTGTCTCTCCTGGTCGCGTCTAAAGGTCCCATTTGTTCCCGCGATGAGTTTGCAGAAACACAGATTCGGGTTGGCTCACACTGAGAGAATTTGTCCGTCCTTACTTTAGATGCACGGGCGAAATTTACATGTGGCTTTGCATTTGTTAGTTGCGAAAACAAAGGGCGCTGAATACGTTGAATAATGTTTTTTTTGGTCAGGTGGAATGGAAAACTGACGGGATTACGTGGCGTTTACACGTCACAGTCCGGGACAACGCAGATGTATGACGTACATTTGTAGACATGTTGCACGAATGTTTTAACGATGTGGATGGATAGAGAATTCTATGAAATAACGAAAGGTGAATAAAAAATATTGTTTACGTTTGGTAATAACGGCGTATAACAACGTAACAATAGGGGCTCATGGCTAAGTAATAACAGCCGCAAGGGTCAATCTGTCAGGTTAAGATAATCTTGCCGCGGTTGTTCCGTGGATGGGTGACCATCTTTGCATACCGAAACCCCTTCGTTCCTCGGAAAGGATACCTAAAGGCCAAAAGTCTGACAACCAGTCTTACCAAGGGGTATCGTATCACCCAGTTACTGGGTTGTGGATGTCAGATAGGCAGTCGTTTGTGAAATACTGGTATTCAGCTGCATCCGGTTAGACTGAAAGCTGACCCCATCAAAATTGGGAAAAGGCTAGGCAGATGATGAATAACATAAACAATAAAATATCTGATTCCTTTAAATTTAACTGAAACATCACATATTTTAAGATGTTTTTTTAACTCAAGCATTTTCAGGTCATTATTGCAAAATCTATGTTTATTAATTAATCAATCATTAATTTTTCGGTTATCTGTAATATCTAAAAAAAAAATTGTTATGTGGGACATCGGCATCGTGCTGATATTAGGTTGGGTCAGAATCTGAGGTAAGGTATCCAAGTCAAATTATAAAAGAACAATATCGACTTTGGTTTTTCTTTCCTTCAGCAACATCTTCAGTAACAAAGTTACGCTCGATACTGCAAAGCAACAATTTAACTAAAAAGGATTTCTTCCCTTTTCTATTTAAAGTTGAAAACTTCTTCCGATAAACTAAACTTTAAAAACTTAGTAATTTAAAGAATGACTTTGTAAGGATTTTTCTTCAGTTCAAAGAAAATGTAGACAATCGTACGAGAACTTTTAAACTCAAAGCTACATTTTTCCTTTTTGTCAATGATCGATGCAAGTTCTATTCAATATGAGTTTCAGATTCTTCCAGCCGAAATATATTCTATTATTAAATAAACTGGGCTATTCAATAAATGTTCCTTAATTTATTTATGACAGTAGGTACCTATTTGGTTGAAATAATTTTTCACTGCTGGGCCGGTTTTTCCCATAGAAATTATTATAGATCTAAGGAATGTCAACGTGGAATCCTACTGGGCTCAAATAGTATAATAATAATCAACCAAAGTACCGCCGAGTCGAAAAGAAGGAGAAAAATATCAATAATTTACTTAGATCAGTCAGAAATGTCACCACAACTTAATTCCTTAAATATATTTCATTTTCAAAGATAATATTTACATAATTTAAAAAGCTAACAGTCTAAAAATAATAATAATGTACAAATATATAACAGAGGAGGAGAAATAATCTCAGGAAAAAATGATATAAAAAATATAGAAATATTCTTTAAAACTGTATTTTAATTAAAATCTGACTAAACGAAACATCCCGCCATTAATTTTGTACATTTTTGCGCTTGCTACATTGTACTAACACGTAGTCGTTTCCAGGTAAATTAATTAAATAATTAGCACTTTTTCACTCATTTGCACCAGTTAAGTCGCAAACTTTATTCAAATATACAGGTTGTATTTTCATTTCGTTTATTTACTTTCAACGTGGCTAACGAAGCTGTTTTGTGGTAACTTTTTATTAATCTGGTTTAACCTAGTTAAATTATTATTTTTATTTATAATTCGCAGGCGTTCACATTGGTCACGCTTTTGCATTTTTAGTTGTGTAGGTATTGTAGACAAAAAAATCAAATGAACCAATTAGCTGTAGATAATAAATCTCTTGTGGCTTTTACATATTAAGCGTTCAGAACAAAAATTAAATTTTGATCAAAAAATATTATAATCCACTTATTGCTCAAATTACCTACTGCTAAGTTTTGAATACATAGGTATTATTTCAATAATTATTTTTTGTTTATTGTCTTAAAATCTGTTTTTATCCTGTTCAGAGTGTTTTTAAAAATATTTTCCCATCTAGTGAATTGCCTAAAAAAAATCTTCTTCCGCACTCACTGTGTCCCGAACGTTAAACAAATACTCAGGTAGTGACGCGCGTGTTCGTCTCTTATTTATACTGTTTTTATATGTTCGCTGTAATTACAGAGGTTGTTGCGTTGTTTATCTCCATTTCTTAGAAAAATATTTTTCTGTTGTTAAAAGACAAATCAACGGTTTAGATTTGTAAAACAGTCAAATTTAATGAGCAGTGACATATTTTATTGGATAATTTCAACAAATAGAAATTTTTTGCAAATTCCAAAAATTTTACCCATCAATATGGGTAGAATTTCTCACCTCGCACTCTTTACGTAGTTACTGTCAAAGACTGTTTAGGTTTGCTTTGTGGGTTGCTAGGCAACGGAAGAGGGTCGAAGTTGGAAATATGTTATATACTTATAGATAGATATTATATTAGTCAGTTTTTTATTAATTATAAATTAACTACTTTGAATAAAAGAGCCATTTTCAATATGGTTCCTCCTATGGCTGAAAATAATCTATAAAAAAAAAGTTTACTCAATTAATTGATTTTTTCGCAAGCCACAATGTTTTCAGGTTTCATACTTGATCGACGGGATCTTTTTTAAACTAGTTTTATGTTTTTTTCGTTTCTGCTGCATTAAATAGAATTTCGAATACAGAATTAATTTTTATTAAATTAACTATACAATGGTATATAAATTAAGTAGGTTCTGTGTACTAGCAGGAGTGTAACAATAAAAACAGTTGCAGAAAGGAGGCAAAACAAATTTTTCGATCGCAAACTCTAATGCTTCGCAATAGGAGTTGAGCAATAAATAATATTAGTTGTAACAAACGATCAAATATTATTTATTTTCTATTATAATTATCCGTCATATTGAGCGACAAGAAACATAATATTATATTTATTCAACACAGACTACATAAGACAAACTAGCAAAAAGAAAAACCGGCCAAGTGCGAGTCGGTCTCCCACACGAAGGGTTCTGTACCGTATTAAGATCCAGAAAAAATTCGCCGGAAAAAACACGTTTCTTGTATAGGACCTCTTTTATTATTCACTTTATTACATTTTTATTATTAGCTGTTTTACCGGTAATAGAAATACACAATCTGTATAAATTTCAACTATCTACCTATTACGGTTCATGAGATACAGCCCGCTGACAGACAGGTGGACGGACAGACAGCGGAGGCTTAGTAATAGGTTCCATTTGGCATCCTTCGGGTACGAAACCCTAAAAATCACAGGTTTTAGCAAACAGTTTGGTGATCGCAGCAAATTATATAGACGCTTTTAAGCATATTTTTTCAGTTGCCTTCAATCCTCTGCAGGCAGAGGGAAAGGGATTATCCTAATTGCATTTTCCAAGTTTAAAATATTACCGTACAAGTATGAGATCTTGAAATATTCAGCTGCAACCAGCTTAATAAAACACAAAATTTCATAAATTATTTTAATTAATGCAGAAGCGTCCTCGTTTATATCATTATTTATTAGCTGTAGCGTCAGTTTACTTTGTCTTAAATCCGATTACTGTCAAAGGTTTAAATGAAATACTTATCAAGCAGGATATTATAATTAGGTACCTACATAGTTATAAAAACACCTATTATATTATATTTTTATTTTTATATTATATTTTTTCTTTTCTGTTAATATGGTGCAGAAATTGGTCTTTGAATAACATCCAGAAGTCCAAATCAAAGGTCTGCAAACGAGCAATCAAGCGCAGTACAAGGCGTTAAATTAACGGATCGTATTCGAAACACAATACTGAGCTCCAAAACAAATATAGCTGAAGTGGCTCAAAAGGCTGCCAACTAAAATGGGACTGGGCAGGACATGTCCGCCGCATGCCGGACAAACTGTGGGCTCTAGTAGCACAGAACTGGTGCCCTGAGACAGTGAGGCGGGGTCTCGACCGACCACGTAGGACATGGCGGGACGAGCTGGATAGGTTCTGTCAATACTGGAAGGAGGACGCGCGGGCTCGAGAAAAATGGAAGGAGTGGAGCCTTTGCCCAGGAGAGGGATAGCGAAGGCTAGCAAAAAAATATTTAAAAAATGTTGCTTATACTTAGTCGTTCCGTTTCGTTTCAGTTACCCATGAGGTTTTATGCAGTAGAACCCTTCTTATTAACTGTTTATTTATTACATGCTTTTACCCGTGACTGGGACAAAAATGGAAAAAATAATAATATCCTTTTCCAGGTCATGGTATATGCTAAGGTCGTCTGTCAACACTCAAGTTCGTTCAGCCGTGAAAGGGTAAAAGATAGACAAAAAAAAAACCCTTTATTTGCTCAAATTAACACAACAACATTGCACAATTCACTTAGTTACAAATAAGCAGTAAAGGTAGGTAACATTTTTGTTTGGTAAGTATCGTTGCTTATTATGGTTGTTACATGGAACTGATTCACTCTGCTCCCCGTTCTAGTTTAAACTGTATTACGGTGGAACAGTTTTCCTCGTTCTCTGTAAATTTACTTATACTCGTAGTAGCAGACTTGTAACAAAATGATTATTTTAATTGAAAAAAGGATTTTAGTTATTGATAAAAAAGCAACAAACAAAGTACAGCAAAAGTAAAATAAGGGAAGGTAAACCTAAAATCGTGAACTAAATTTTTGTCAATTTGTAGGTGGATGTTAAAGTTGACATAGTATATGTAAAATATTTCGAAGTTAAGTTTGTTTACATTGTGTTTGGTTGTACTTTTATTAAATGTGTGTTTATTATTAAAACCAGTTGCAGAGTAAATTTAAAGTTAAAATTGAATTGAAAGATATTTATAATATTAGTATGGATTGTACCTTCTTTGGAGTTTTCTACGGACTCTTTCTGTTTCGGATATGACAAAGTTGCTTATCCGCTTGACCTAATCCCTAAGACGTTTTTTCTCTTAAGATTAAATTAGCCTATTCCATTCCTTGTGAGAGAACAGTGGTGGTCCAGTGGGAGAGCAGTGGTGACCTAGTGGTAACGGCTACTTACGATTTGTAGGTCGTGGGTTCGAACTTTTTCAAATAATTTCATCACCACTGCTCTTAAAACGGTGAAGGAAAACATCATGAGGAAACTGGCATGTCCTAGAACCAAAAATTCGAAGGTAAATGTGACATCCACCAACCCGGACTAGGCCCGCGAGGTATATTACAGCCCACTCCCTCTCGAAGAGAGGAGGTCTGTGTCCCAGCAGTGGGAACTATATAGGCTGATTATGCTTATCCTTGTGTGAAGCAAAATTTTAAGTTGTCCAAAACATTTAAGCACTGAAAACCACCCTATATTTATAACAAAAATTAACAATGTAACACAGATTTAAGATAACATTCAGAAATCTTGTTATTTGAACCCTAAAATGAATACCAAAACTGAGGTCATGTAATTATACATGTTAATTTTAAACTAATATATTCGTGTGGACGCTTTGTAATTACGAACTCAACTGACCCAGTTCGCAATTGCACTGGAAGATATTTAAACTCTTCCTTGGCCCGTTAGGTATCTGTCCCAGCGCCGACGATTAACGAGAAGCGAGAAGTGATAGCAACTACAAAAACCGGCCAAGTGCGTCTCGGACCACGCACAATGGGGGTTCCGTAAAGATTTACCATGTTTTTTTGAGACCATAGACTTTTTATAGGTTTTCCTGTAATCTATGAGTAAAGAGCCATTATCTATATCTTTTTCAAAATTTTAGGCTCAGTAATTTCTAAGATAAGGGAATGGTAAATAATCATAAATTTTATTAAATGTCTTTTAACGTATTTATTTAATAATTATAGAAAAAAAAAGATTTCCACAACAAACGCGTTCATTTGATACGTCACAGGAAATCTTTTTTTTCAGAGAATATTGGCTGTGACAGACGGACAGACACCCAGCCAGCCAGCCAGACAGTCAAACGATTGATCCTTTATGGGTTCCGTTTTTCCTTTTGAGGTACAGAACCCTTAAAACGAGCTGGCGAGCAGCGAATACGCGACGGTGACGATATGCGTATGTTCCAAGCATGAGCTTCCCAGCGAGAGCACTGCCCGCCAAGCGCGTGATGCTGAGCGAGTACTATCTTTGACAGCTCTTGTCGTTGCAACAAACGAGTACCTACTCCTTGGAGGTGTGAACAGTCAGATCAACTATTAATTATATATCTCTTTTTTTACACGGGTCCGTCGTTTTTCGTCCGTTGAGCGAGAAAGATCGTTGATAGCTAATCGCTGTCTCGTTTGCAGTGGGGCCGGTGCCCTACGGTGGCGGGGTGCACGTAACGATTACAATTTATCAAAGGCTTCTGCTTTAAACGGGTCAAAATAATTTATACGTCGACTCTAAATAATGTGGATTTTTCTTTGTTTAATGTGCAAGGAGAATACCTACAAATAATTAAAATAATACAGATCGTAACTATCTCATTGCAAAACAAAGGTGTCCTCTCATACATAATATATAGAAGTTCTTCCTTAAGGCGACAATAACCGACTTTTAATGATTTAATACTGAAAATCACGTCATAGTGTTAATGATTTGGATAAAATATATGTTAAATAATAGCATTTTCTTAATAACTTAATCTGTAATTTTTGAAAAGATTATGCCATTCGTGGTTAAGATTTGCAGATGATGAAGATGGCTTAAGATTCTAAGTAACAACTTAGAATCTAATTTGGTAGCACTTGGAGAAAGAATAAAAGTCGAATTCATGCTTGCCAATTTTAGGAACATTACAATATAAATAATCATTTTTGATGTTTTAAAATGTAATGAATATAAAGTAATGGTTACCTACTTAAACATATTATGAAATAAAAGTACTGACAGGACCTCGTCAGTGGCGCCAACTGGTTAGCACAAAAACGGTAGCCCCCATTGCCCTTTGGTATACTCACGACATCCGCTCACCGCTGTCACTAAGTCCATACCTTTACAATCAGTTGAAGACGACTGCCTCCAGCGATAGGTTTACATACGCAATGAACTTAAGTTAAATGGGACTGTTTGTGTCGGAGCCCTGTAGTGAGTTTTTCTGTTTATTTTTCAGTCTTTTATTTTATTTTTCAAAGTCATTTAGTTTATTTTACAAAGTCATATAGTTTATTTTTCAAAGTCTTTTAGTTTATTTTCCAAAGTCATATAGTTTATTTTTCAAAGTCTTTTAGTTTATTTTTCAAAATCTTTTAGTTTATTTTTCAAAGTCATATAGTTTATTTTTCAAAGACTTTGTTATGTGGTGTATGTTAGCATTATACTAATTGCTACTTATTCTATTTCGTCGGCTTTCAGTTGTACACACATTTACGGAATAAATTATAAATTCACTCCGCCATGCACATTCGTTAATTTGTGACCGTCCAGTGACAAATTAGCGGAGGTGAGTAAAATTGTCAAATCAAATAATTTAACTGGTTTAAACTTTTGGAGTTCTAATGCTCGTTATGACTTTCATAGACTTTCGAATATATATATAATACTCGATGATGATTGTAATTAGTTCTCGCCAAGACACGGAGTACTCTCAGAGTCCTGCACGCGCAGCATGACGCTTTCTATGTCTACGAAGAATAGACACAGCTCTTTCTATACAAAGTGACATTTTGTTTCTCCATTTTTGACATCGCACCGTAGAAATCTTTCTACAATCTGTCATTTTGTCTTTCGTTTCTAACAATCTTTGTCTAGGTCCTTTTATACGTAGACTATTTCAGAAGAAAGTTTTCTATTCCAAACTGTCAAAATCACTCTGACAACTGACAGTTGTCTCCACGGCCATAAAGTATAAACGGTTATCTACAAAATCATGATTTTACAGTAGAACATTTAAACACAAAACTGTGATAATTAATAGAAGAACAAAGCTATCTTCTCATATTTTACATCATTTCGTTAATAGGAAATATTACCAAGGAAACGGTTAAGGCCAATATTACGGAAATATATTTTTGTTCTAAAATACGGTTCTTCGACGCTGAGAAAATTTGTTTTAGTTGTCTATACATATATATACGTGACTTAATATCAGTAAAAATTGAGAATCAAACAGAAAAATAAATCTTATAACAAAACAAAGAAACCTGAGTCGAATTATGTAAAAGAGTGAATTTCGTAAAATGTGCAGTTGACTCTTTCTACTTTGCTACCGTCGCACTGTCTACACGGAACGTCAGTTTTGTCTACTCTTCCGTCGAAAAAACGGTGTTCATGCTACGCGTGCTGGAGTGGGGACCGCTTATCGGCAAGCGCAGTGTGGGACGTAACCCAGCTAGATGAACCGACGAATTTAAAAAAGAGGCTGGGACAGAATTGATGCGGAAGACGGAGGAAAGGGTGTTGAGGCGCAGCCTGAGAGAGGCCTAGGTCCAGCAGTGGACTTCGATAGGCTGAGTTTATTGAAGACAGGGAGGTTGTTATTTAATGAAGAAAGAATTGTTAGCCATCCACGGACTGCTTCAATTTGCAATTGATCCAAGCCACTGTGGCTTAGCCCCTCCGTCACGTCCATATTATCGCAAAATGGATCAGAACGTGAAATAAAATTGGCACTATTAAAACACCACTCAACAATGCAGTTGTAATTAACTTCGCGAGATATAATCGCTTCGAGCGCCATAATAAGCCATTAAGGAAATGAGCTTGGGGCAATATTAATAATGTTAGATTAGATTTAAAGATTACCGTAGCACTAAAGCTGCCATACCTTAAAATTGCTTGCTATATCGTGGGGAAGATGGAAAATATGGACTTTTCGAATTCATAGCTACCTACTATCGGTATTGTTATTGCTGCCGGTTATAGCTGTTGCCTATCTGGTAATTAAATCGTGGCTGGAATTTGGATGGTCTAAATTGCTAGTAAGGAACACCCCTAGTTAGATCGAGTGAGTAACTGAAAACGGGAAAAAGCAGAATGAACGGAGAAAGTTACGGTAATAAAATATTTGTGAGACAAAAACACGGATTTATCTATTCAAAGATTTACGAGGCACATTAGGCATAAAATTGCCCAACTTTTACTTTGAATTAAAATAATAATACGAATAGAAAGAAAGAAAGAAAGAATAATGTTTATTTGGACACAGTTCGTGAAACACAAAAAACAAAAAAACAAAAAAGTGAAAATAATAGAAAATAACAAAAAAAAAAAAAAAAAAAAAAATATATATAATTATAACAAAAATATATGATATATCTAATAGTAACAGTGGTGGTGGTGGTGTGTAGTAGTGCGTGGGTGGTGTGTATGGTGGTGGTGGTGGTGTAGTGTGGTGTGTGGTAGTGTGGTGGTGGTGTGGTATGGTATATGGTATATATGTATAATAATATAAAATCTAACATCCTAACTTAACTACAATGGTCTTTAAAATGATATGTAAACATTGTATGTACTTATCTAGATTCCCTTTCTTACCAGCTAAGCAGAAACCCGAACGGCGAGACATCAAGTGTATTGGCATCGGTCCACACGTAAGGGAAAACTACATAGTAAATTCTACATTCTACATTTTCACACTCCCTGTCGCTTGCTTGAGCAAAGTAGATAGACTTTTGTGTACGAGTTTATGATAAAACAACTAGTGTGTAAAGGAATGGGTGTCACAGCTCTTAGTATGTGGTCTTATAGAATCCTACCACAATGAAAGAAGGAAAGAGATTATTTCAATCATATTATGTTAACTCAGCAGGATGGTAGTAAAGTTAACTACTCAGGTGCTGAACGAACATCTGCGAATATGACTTTACGATTCCATTAGCTTATAATTCCACTAAATTACACAGTAAAGGCTGTTGTACACGGCACGGTTCCTTTACGGTACGGCGTATAAACCGCGCCGTAGAAGAAACGTGTCTGTCAACAAGCTTTCGTAGTGATCCATACAACACTAACGACCGTGCCTACACACGACCAATAAACCGTTGTTTTTCATGGCACGAAAAACGTGTGTTTATAAAGGGCCTAACCCATGCTATGCAGTGAGCAGAGCTAGTCTAAAATATATTTTTTGTGTTTTCACAAATATTTATACACAATTAGCTTTTGTCCGGCTTCGCCCGCGTGAAGCTCAGATATTACGCCATGGAACAGTACCTACTACCGGGATAAATAATATCCTATGACCTAACCCAGGTGATGGTCTACCCGTGTGCCAAATATCATATCATCCGTTCAGCCGTTAAGGCGTGAACAGAACACTAACAGACAAACAGAATTACTTTCGTATTTACAATCCTAACTAATATTACAAATGCGAAAATGAGTGTGTAGCGTGACAGCATAATAACTGTCACGCTAAAACGGCTGAACGGATTTGCATCACCAAAACTTATTCTGCACGCGCTCGGCTGAACGCTGACTTTTTTTAAAGTGCATAATGCTCATTGTACCTTATATAGATATATATATATACTTACCTAATCTTATTTATCGTGTTTGTTAGTGATTCTAAGATTTCTACTACTTTTTCTGTTTTTACCCGTGAGAAACTGTAATTGGCTGTATGTTTCGTAAACAACTGTTATCCATTTGTTATAGCTATTCCCACAGGATCGAGACTTATGTGGGTGAAAACGTGGGGCGCAGCTAGTAATTATTACTAGTGGTCGCCCAGAGGTCGAAATTCGACCATAATTCATTTATATGTCATGATTCTATTCTGTATAATATATAAAAATATTAGATTTCTGCACTCCTTCTCCATATAAACTTTAACTGTGCCAAATTTCATACTCCTCCGTCCGCGTAATTCTCGTAAAAAGGGGTACAAAGTTTATGTTTCACGTATACATATACTCGTAGATTATATAAGTATATGGATATTAATTAAATAAGAAGCATCGACGATCAGCTATTCATAGTCATTTGAAAACACTACACATTACAGATTGCCTCTTTCGTCTAGTGGTCGGAAGCGGAACTGCTGAACACTCATGGTCAGCAGTTGCGCTTCGATTCCCAGATCGGACAAAGTGATATTGGGTTTTTCCATTAAGAATTTCTTAGTAGCAGCCCGGAGTCTAGGTTTGTGCCCGGTTGATGGCAATAGGCTCGCCCTCTATTACATTGAACTTAAACATAACTGGCAAAAATGTGGGTTTACTTACTACCCTTTTTTTTTTTTTTTGAGGGTGGGAAATTATCAAATAACTTCTCCCGCTCTGGGTGGAGCGGGAGGGCGTGTCAGACTTTTACTGACTAAAACCCACCCGTGTTCCTTCCGTTGCCTGTGTGCCGAGGTCGCGATATCCCTTTCAGACAAACCCGCAACCCCGGCAGGCATTGGCCCTTCCGGACCCCGTCAGTTGGTGCTGACATCTCTTTGAGGCGCGCGTGGAACACAACGCGCCGTCGACCCGGGCCTGGTCCCTATCGGACGGCGAGCTACTCATTGCTCACCGTCCGCAAGCCCGCGCCTACGGTGGCCGGAAGTCGGCTCGCGACTCCCGACGCCCGGGGCGTCTCCTGCGGCGACTAGGGGCGCGAGGGGGTGCATTTTGCCTCTCCCTCGCGCGCTCCGCCTGCTCCTTCGCGAGCATTACTGCTTCGCAGAAGGAGGTGACGGCCTCCCATGCACTCTCGCTCCGCACCATGGCCTGAACCAGGGCCGGACGCGAGAGATTGCCGCCGCCGATCGCCTCCGTGAGGACACGGCGGTGCTCCGCCCAAGCTGGGCAGACCTCCAACGTATGCTCCACCGTGTCCTCCGGGCGATCCACACAGTGGTGACACCCGGGCGTTTCCTCCCGCTTTATCCTGAACAGGAACCTCCCGAAACAACCATGTCCGGTGAGGACCTGCGTCAGGCGGAAGGTGAGGACGCCGTGGCGCCTCTCTAGCCACTCCTCAAAGAGGGGACTTATCGCCACAATTGTGGCGTGCCCATTACTTACTACCCTAACCCTTCGAGGAAACAAGCCGTGATGTTATGCTGAAAACACTATGAAAACATGCACGTAGGACCGAGATAACATTCGAAAATGACACGTCTCATAAATTCCGACGGACACTTTAAAAAAAAACCTATTGCAGGACATGCATGTACATGCTGACAAGTAAATGGAAGAAAAATAAACAAGTTGTAGCAAGTCACCTCGAGCTTGTCAGGCCCAGTTAGCTGCGTGATGTATGTTCGCTTTTATACACTTGCGAACTAAATGCACAGCCGGACAGGGCCGCACTCGTGTCGAGACTTGGTCTTTAAGACCATTGTAGGTATTGGGTTAAATGTTATGACGCTTTAGTTAAGTGTTTTGACTTTTTCTTTGTAGTTATATAGTTTTTTCTGTAATTAATGAACAGGGTCACTTGGAACGGAGTTGTGTTGTTACGTAACAGATCATAACATTGGTATGGTATGACCACTTCCGAATTATTTTAAATAATATAATTGATATAATTGATGAATTATTCCCTTGCCAGTAAAATATTTTTACAGATTTGTCTTAAAATCTAAAGCATTTTTTTGCCATTTATCTTTGACCCACGCTAAGCGACACTTCCGTTGAAATATTGTTCCATAATCCGGAATATTTTTAGTCATTTGAAGCGCAAAGGAATAATCTATAAATGATCAATATTCCAAATTCATTTGGAAGTGAACTATCTGATCATTCTTTGTATAGCTTTGTATGAATGATAGAAACAAAATCTTTATTTTTCTTAAATATGCTATGCTTATAGTCTCTATGATATTAAAATGGGATATTAAAATGACAGTGAATATTGACAGTGCAGTGAGAATATATTAATTTTTACTAAGTCTTAGGTGCTGAAGAGAAATGTTTTTCTGTGTGTTTTCCGCGTGTACTTATATCGCTGCAAAATTATTACAAAAAATAATAAGGATTACATTTCTGAAATAAATAATTTTACTTATTTATTTATTTATTAGCCTGTATACCTATTTCATTTGTCGACTGTACAGAGAAGCAAAACCTCTTGCATTAATACCTCTCACAAGATAGGGCTGCCACTGTACTTCCAGGAAATTGGACGGTGCAGTGCAATAATTGGCTTATCCTTACCTGTGTCGAGCACAATACGTACAACCACCTCCAGGGGACGAGATAAGCTCTTAATCCCGCAGTTATCGAGCTTGCCAAGATGTTAGTCTCGGAATGAAATGGTCCTGCTTTCTGCTTCTGAATTAATCTTGTGTTAGAAATGCATGTGAGGGTTTTTGTTAAAAATTCTATTACTTCGGCAAGTTTGCATGACAATATTCAACAAATACAACAAGCATCAAAATAAACCGTAACAAAAGATTGTGATGTATTACTGTCTGTTTATTACATTTTCTATTTTGCCAACAACCTTTTCGTATTTTTTGTATAAGATAAAAAAAAAACATAAACATGACATGTCATATTATTTAGTTACATTATTATAAATAACAAGGCACGGAGGTATCACACCGCCAATTTACAAACTCCGGTCTGTTACTAAGAAATTCGGAATGGAAGGGAATCGAAAACAGGATCCCACGTTAAGTCGTTGGTCCTGCGCCTGATCACTCTCCGGTCGTGTCGGATTGCCGTCCCAACGAACTATGAGAGTGAGGGAAGAGAGAGTGCACCTGTGTCTGCGCACATATTTGTGCACTAAAATATCTCCCGCGCCGCAGACTCTGCGTTGAGATTGGACGCCATGGCCGAAATACGGTATGGAGGAGTATATAAATAACAACTTTTAGGTCAGGTTTTTAGAGAGACGAACCTCTTCACAATGCGTACAGTATCCAACAGTACTACGTTATTTGTTGATACCTACACTAAATGGTGGCCGACAGTAAAGATATTAACAAGAAGCATTACAATAATACATCATTATACAATGTGAAATTTAATTCGTTTGCATCCTTTTAAGGGGTCATTGTACCCATCATTATGAACAACTTTGACTATGGGACAAATCCTGAAATCCCGAAAAAAAAATCTGCTGTTCCCTACATTATAACGAGCTATGCGAACATAAATGTATGGAACAGCAGATATTTTTCTCGCGATTTCGTGGTTAGCCCCATAGTGAAAGTTATTCATAATGATGAGTACAATATCCCTTTAAGAGGTTTAGGGTAAACAAAAACTAAGGTTGTATATCAGTCAATACAGTTCAATTTAATATTGTTTCCATTTGAATTTAGTGTACACAATAGTATGCTGGGTCGGAGGTACCAGGAATTTCATATTATTTTAACAATAGGTACAGTTCCTATTACCTGCATGTTGTGGTTCTGTTGAATATAAGCAAAATAAACTGCATATTGCTAGTACTAGGTATTGAATAAGACTCGAAACTCACTGCTAATTGGAACTGCCTTTGAACTGCTTGGAGTTTTATGCACCCTGTAACAAAAGCAAAAAAGATTGAAAATGGTGACCTAGGTAAGAAGAAATATTATGAACAAGGAAATTCGCTTAAGGAAAAAGTTATACAGTAGAATAGCTTTATATTTCTAGTTTTAACAATAAGAGATTACACCCTCATCTTTATTATTTGATGCAGTAAGAGCCAACTGTTGAACGTGTTTTCCCAACAACAAAATTGCATTAGCAATTCATCTTATAATAACCAGTCTTGGCCAATAGATCGATGATGCATTTCAGTAAAAATTAACGCCATCCACGAAAATATACGTGTAGAGTATCTACGCGAATTTTAAACCGTTTCCAAGTCTGCCACGAGTCTTAAAAGGCTTTTAAAATATGAAAAATCACGTCGATTTATTTTAATCCTTTCAATCAAAGTCCACAGTCCGTCCCTGCACTCTCTACCCTCGTCATCTGTCGTAATGGCGGATTAAGTGGTGTTTTCCCGTGATAAACATGTTCTCAGTAAAAAATACATTAAGTTTCTCTCACATAATTGCGTATGGGCATAACAAAAAGCTTCTGTTTCAGTTGCACAGCTCTACGAATTGTCCTGCGGCCTTTTTTTTCGTGTGGTTAACGACTAACCTGGTATCAGAATTTTTATGACTCTAAGTCAGAGGAGCCAAGTCAGAGGACTTGGCTTCTAATGCTGTCAAGAAATATCTGTCAGGCATGCCGGTTTCCTCACGATGTTTTCCTTCACCGTTTATGAAGCAAGTGATCATTACACAATACGTACATGAATCCGAAAAGTCAGAGGCCTTGGGTTCGAATTCGAGACCTATGACTTGGCAGTCCGGAGGTCACAATACTACTGAAAAATATTGGATTTTTCCACTCGAGTGGTTCTCCCGACTAACGAGTTGTAGGTCGCAGGCATTTTACTTTGTGTAAATAATTTCATCACCACTGCTCTCAAAACAGTGAAAAGAAAACGGCATGTCCTAGAACCAGAAATTCGAAGACATGTGACATCTACCAAGCCGCACTGAAGAGAGAGGCCTGTATTCCAGCAGTGGGGACATTATAGGCTGATTATGTAACAAAGTTATAGTATAGTATACAGTACAATTTTGTATAGTCCAGTTTCAGTTGTAGGTACTCTACGAATCGTCCTGCGGTGAAAATATTGTATTTTTCCACTCGAGTTGTCGCGATGTACTTGGCGAAAGCTTCTCTGCCAAGGCAACTAAGAGATTACATGAGTGGACAGCTGTATATATTTACCACATTTTACGTGTTGTGGTAATTTTGTTGCTAGGTAGGTTGGTATTATACAATACCAAATTAATGCTGTCGTATGTATGTTAACTTTTTCAGATTTTTCATCTAATTTGTTGTTGTATTTGTGGTTTTTGGCTGGAAGTTTTCAGTTGCAGCTGGAGTCTGGACTTGTGCCCAGTTGATGGCAGTAGGCTCGCTCCCTTTTACATGGAACTCAAACATAACTGGCGAAATGTGGATGTACTATAGGTATACCTCTGCCTAACCTTTCGAGGAATACAGGCGTGATGTTTTGTTATGTAATAAATTAATAAAATAAAAGTTTATATATATATATATACGAGTAATATATTATTATTAATTAAATAAATATTATTATTATTTTCATGATTTATATTGTTAAAAAATTATAATTTATTATAAATAATTACATTTTTTTTTTTTCCTTTTGTTTTTATAAAAAAGAAATGTGGTTTTTAAATAAGCCTAAGCTTTTTCCCAACCATGAAACTGAAGGGTGGCACTAAGATGATGTGTAACAATGCCAGTATAATGTACGCAACTAACTGCAAAAGCGTTGACCATGCTTGGTGATAGTTTGCAGTTTTTACTTTGACCGCTACGTGAAAAAAACAAAGAGAGAAAAAACAAATATGAGGACCTATAACTACCCCTCCGAAGAATACAATCATATTATTCAACCCACATTTTATTCAAATCTACACACAAACAGTAGAATCTGTAAAGTAAATACACAGACAACACTTCTAGCTTTATTTTTTTAAGCAATATACAAAATTGAAGCGCTCTCCATCAAAACTACAACGTTTGCTCAACAAAATAAAAGCAAAAATATGCGCGTTATAACGCTGTAGGGTTTGTATAAACAATCTTATTCAATGTAAAATAAATTAGAACATAGTTTTTTTCGTTTGATGTAGTTTAACCAAATAGAGTAATATTGTGCGTGCGCGACTGATAGTCACCACGGGGTATGTGAGCAGTGAGATGGGGGAGGTAGAAAGGTACAAAGGCAAAGCTAACTCAGTGTGCCAATTTTGTCAATGGCACCCAGCCCGTCTCACTTACGTTGGTGACTAGCAGTCGCTATACTTAATAAGTACAACTTATGGACTGATTCAAAACTATCTGATAAAAGTGTAAACAAACACTGTTCATGTTAAACTCTTACGCAATTTGAATGTGTTACTAATTATTTCGTGAATGAAAGAATTAGTAACACATTCAACTGTATTTAGAAGGTTTACTAGGTATCTCAACAGGTATTCCAAGAATTACTGTTTGTTTATTAACTTGTAATTGAAAAATCATCGAAGAAAATTGAGTTAATAAAATAAAACTCAATTGTCAAACAAAAAAACATCATTAAGGTGATTTTAAATTAGAATTTCCGGTTTAAGTATTCAAATAAAAGCACTCAATTTGTAAGTTGCACTACAAATTGGTATACACAGGTACATTTTCTGACCCATTTGTTTATATTTTCATTTGATACATTTGGAACAGATTATAGAGCTAGACGTCTAGCTCACTAGCCGTGACTAATGGCTTTTCACTACGGCATGACCTATTCCTTTATCCCTGCGTCCTAACCAAAAGCGACTGTCGTGCCAATACGTGATTACGCGATCGTTTATCTGAATAATGACGCACTTACGCAACTCCGCTGATCGCGCGACTACGACATTGTCATATAAATGAGCGCGACGATTGCGTGCCCGTGCGACAGTCGCTGGCAGTTAGGACCCGGTCTATTAGCTCACCCTGATATAAGAGAAAGAAGTAAATTAACAGAGAAATCAGGCTGGTGATAAATAGTGCAAAAATAATGAGAACACTTATTTAGTTATATTTTATATCTGACAAGAAAGGAGCGTTCTAAAACAAACTACGATAAAGGTAGCCTCACACCCTTCCCAATAAATTCCGTCCACTTTTAAACGTTCTCAAAAAAATAATTCCGTTCCCGCACTCCGTAAATAAGTAATGTGAAAATATTTCCATCGCTTCGTAACACATGACAAAAATTGCGGCGGATACACGATTAAATCCTTCCAGATAGCCGATTAACTTCTCAATTACAATATGGAACGCGCCACAATGCGTATCCGACGCGCATTCATGTCAACTCGCCCAATGAGGCGTCAACGCGCGGAATATTTAAATCGACCTGCGGTATATCGGCGATGTGTTCAGGGTTGGCAGGTAAGAATGATGAAGAACTCCTCTTACTGGTGTCAATGTTTATCAGGTGATCGTCATGATAGAAGAACAATTGAGGACCTCTAAAGACGAAGGAGACTAAAAAGTATAAATAATGGTAGTTTACTCAGACTGAGAAGGTCATCATCTCTGGCAAGTCATTACAGGCATAAAAGAAAACGTCTGAAAGTTTGGCACTCGGCCTTATTTAAGAATTTAGGGGTTTATTTATAATCCTTGCTTACAGTTAAATGGCGTTTCAACGTCAAAAGTGTATGGCTACAGTCACTAATCATTACTTAACTTTAAGCAACGTTTCAACGGAGAGGGCTATGCTTGGAGTTTCCTTACTTGATCGAATCAGAAATGAAGAGATCCGCAAGAGAACCAAAGTAACCGACATAACCCGAAGAATTGCCAAACTTAAGTGGCAATGGGCAAGGTACATTGCTCGCAGAACAGATGGCCAATGTGGCCGAAAATTCCTGGAGTGGTGACTGCGCACCGGAAGACGTAGTGTTGGAAGGCCTCCCACAAGGTGGACCGATGACCTTGTGAAGGCCGCAGAAATCTGTTGGATGCGGGAAGCTCAGAACCGGTTGAAGTGCGATGCTTGAGAGAGGCCTTTGACCACTAACATTTGATGTTGAATGATGAAGCAACGTTTATAAATAAATGGCACCAAGCATTCTACGCATGATCGGTTTCAAAATTTATTGAAAAAAGGAATTTATAAAGACGATGTTTAGGTCCAATCTCTCTAAACAAACATTATTTTAAATTAATTCCCATTTTAATGCTAGGAATATTTTCTTCCGTTAGTGTGGAACATAATTATAAAACCAATTTTTGGCAGCCCTAACCCCGCGATAGGCCGTCATTGTAGTAAACCACGATGCGATGTGTAGTATAACCGTAGATGGCTGACATTTGGCGTAGTGCGTGAATGCCGCGTATGGAATACCAATATGTACCAGCTGGTGTGTATCTATCATATTGATTTACCTACTATTTGTTTGGCTTTTGGATACTGATCAGATGATAGGATCTGTTTTAGTTGCGAAGAAAAACAAAGCAGCTTTAATATTTTTATTTAGGTCAATCAATCTGCCTTGCCTTTTCGCAACTATGTTGGGGTCGACTGCCAGTTTAACCGGTATTTTACATGGAGCGACTGCTTATCTGACCTCCACAACACAATAACTGGGTAATATAATACCCCTTGGTAAGACTGGTTTTCAGACTTTCGGGCTTCTGACGACTCGAAACGACTGTCAAAGAATCTACGAATGACAGCCGGGGTTAAATGTCTCGCTGATGGTGGCGAGTGTGTTGGATCATTCGGTTCCCTACAAAATGGTTGAGCTGGATGGTGCTGATCCACGCGTCATGTTCGTGAACGGGCGCCGTCAGTTGTGACTGGTCATCTCTTATCTGCCAGGGCTTATTTTTAATCTTATATTTTGAATTGTTTTAATTATTTTTTTTGTACCTTGTTCTCACATATAGAAACAACCAGAATAATGTACCCTGGATTGTGTAATTTTCTATATTTAAAAGAGTGTCCTTGGGGTTTCTTGACCGCTCTTCTCCATGAAGATCTACGTTTTGGAATGGGCTTCAACTTTCTGACTAACTGACCGACTATTTGGCAGTTCAAAAGTGCCTGTAAATGGTTTAATTGAAATAAATGCTTTGAGTTTGAGTTTGAGTTTGACCAACGGCTAAATGTGCTTTTTGAGGCACGGAGGAGTCTCGGTATGTAAAGGTCACCCATTCACGGACCAACCCCGGCAAGCGTAGCTTAACTTGATGGATCGACCCATGCAGCTGTTATTAATTAGCCACGATTTTTTTATATACGTATAATTATTATATTTTGATTTTAACTTAAACATAACTGCCGAAATGTGGGTGTACTCCTCTGCCTAGCTCTTCAGGGATTATGGGTGTGGTGATATGGGTGTGTTTATTTTGTTTATACAACCTTTATATTAGTTGGCTTCGTTCGTATGTGATTCCAGTTACTCGCATTGTCATCCATTTTTCGAGCACTTCCTGGTATCTATAAAACTTGGCATACTTATATAACTTCTTATGCTCAATAAAAGCTTGTTTTTAAAAAGATTTTTACCTATATTTTATTTATTTACTTAAAATTCGTGTGAGGGTTCTAGTTCAGGTTCGGATTCTCACACTATTTATGCACTGGATTGGAGGGCACTATTACTAGGTTCGCTGAATAAAAACTCTCGGTTCACTTGTCGAATATTATTTACTGTTCCTTACGAGGTCTCGATACAAACTGAATGATAACTAACTAACAAACTGAATTGGAATACTGGAATAACTTTGTTGAAAAACTGAATACAAAATAATAAATGCGCCTATACTTATAGTAAGCCACATAGGCGCAAGTAGCGTCGGTAGCGATCAATAGTTAAAATAATTTAACAAATAAGAAAATTACAAATAAATTGGCGATCGCACGCAATCCCAGGTCCACCAATCAGAGCGAGGCAGAGGCGTGTCTACGTCGGACAAGTCCGTACAAGTTCAGACAGGTTCTGACACGCTCGGTCAGGCTCAAACTCGCTCCCGACTTGACCTAGAATTGCGTACGATCATGACAGAGTTCTTATAACTAAATAATAATGTTTATAACATTGTTCTTGATTGATTTCGATTACATTGGTCTTATCTACTATGTTATTACTAGGCGTCCTGCACATTCCTCCCGCCGTGCGTCGTCCGCTGCTGACGTCGCAGTTGTAGAAGCCGGTGCAGGTTCGCCGTGGTCGATTGATAGTACCACTATCTTTTTCACTGGACGTCTCAGGATACCTCCTTTCGTGATCACGTCCACTGTGCGGACTACTCCATCTGGGCCAGGGAATGTAGCGCTGATGCGTCCTCTGACCCACATGTTTCTTGGGAGGTTACCATCTACGATGAACACTAGATCGCCTATATTGGGGATCACGCCTTTAGTGTGTGGTTCTCTACGGTTCCGTAGTTCTGGGAGATATTCTTTCAGCCATCGGGCCCAGAATATATCGGCAAGCCTCTGGGCTGCACGCCAACTGGCTCGTAGACGTAAGTCGCTGTCGTCGAATTCTCCTGGTGCCGCGATGCGACCTGGACCGCCCAAAATGAAATGATTGGGTGTCAATGCTTCAGGATCCTCGTGGTTCACGGACACGTGCGTCAGTGGCCGGCTGTTGACAGTGTGTTCGGCCTCGATGAGTAGTGTGTTAAGCACTTCTTCGCTCGGGAATCGCTCGTTCAACGTGGCAGCTAGCGCTGTCTTCACAGACCTCACCATGCGCTCCCAGGCACCTCCCATGAATGGTGCTCCGGGTGGGATGAAACGCCAGTCGATCATCTTCTTCGAAGCTTCTTCGGCCGTAGCCGCGAAGATGGCTGTGCGTAGCTCCTTTTCAGCACCGTGAAAGTTCGTTCCGTTATCAGACCATAGCTGTGTTGGACATCCTCGGCGTGCTATCATGCGTCGTAGTGCCATGATTGCCGAATCTGTGTTGAGCGATGCCACAAGTTCAAGGTGGATGGCTCGCGTCGTCAGGCACGTGAATAAAGCGACGTACCTCTTCTGATGACTACGTCCCACTGTAATGGTCAGGGGTCCGAAGTAGTCCAACCCGGTGTAGGTAAATGGTCTCTGGTGGTGTGCTAGGCGACAGGAAGGGAGATTCCCCGTCATCGGCTGAGGTGGAGAGGCTGCCTTTATACGACATCGCAGGCATTTGCTTATGATGTTCTTGACTGTTGGTCGTAGACGGAGGACCCAATGTTGCTGGCGACACTCGTTGACTATGGTCTCGGTGCCCGCGTGATGTAATTTGCGGTGGACGTGTTCGATCCACAATCGTGTCGCAATATGATCTCCATCTAGTATCATCGGTTTCTTCAGTCGTTCGGTGATGTCTGTCATAACGGTTATTCTGCTCTTCAGGCGAATCTCTCCCTCTGTGAATTCTATGCACAGTGCGTGCAGACGACTGTTTCGTGATATGGGCTTCTTGTTGGTCAGAGCTTCTATCTCTTCCTGGAAGGATTGTTCTTGTGAAGCTCGCAGGATCAGACTTTCGGCGTGGCGTAGGTGCTCACCGGTGAGAGGCAGGTGATTGTTCGTGACCTCTCGCTTCTCTCTTGGTTTGACTGACACCGTCTGCTTACTTTTTCTCCAATCAGGGTCGTTGCTGCTGTTCTTCTTAGTTCTTTTGTAGTTAATATTCTGCCCTGATTGGCGACAGAGATGCAGGAACTGTAGAACTCGTGCTGTGGCTCGTAGGTATCTCTCCCAACGTGAGAATCTGTTGGCGTTTGGTATAGCTTCGCTGATCTGTACGCTCTTGTCTCTGATGCTACAGGTTCTTTCTTCCCCCGTGATTATGAGAGGGTTCTTCTCATCAGCTGGCCATGTTTCTGGAGGTCCACGTAGGAATTCTGGGCCGTTGAACCAGCGATGATTTTGATCATAGTGTTCTGGCACGTCTCTTGTAGCGTCGTCTGCTGGGTTCAATTTGGTCGGGACCCAGCGCCATTCATTGGTGGAGCTGTGTTCTTCAATTGTTGCAATGCGGTGGGCGACGTATGGTTTATATGATCTGGACCCCGTTCTGATCCATGACAGCGTAGTTCTGCTGTCGGTCCAGAACGTGGTCGACTCTGGTGTTCGTTCATGTTCTTCCTTAACCGCTGTCGCCATGCGTGCGCCAAGTACTGCTGCTTGCAGCTCTAATCGTGGGATTGACGTTAGTTTCAATGGTGTCACCTTGGCTTTGGCTGTGATCAAGCAGACGTAGACTCTTCCGTCCCTGGTGACTGTTCGCCAGTATAATGTTGTTGCGTATGCAGATTCGCTTGCGTCGGTGAATATATGTATCTGTAGTGATTCCGTAGCGCTGAAGCCTGGATAGGTTCGTGGAATGGAGATATGTTCTAGTGCTCTGAGATGAGTCAGCCATTTCCTCCAGCTTGCAGCTAGGTCACTATCTAGGGCTTCGTCCCATGCTGTTCCACGACGCCAAACTTCCTGTAGTATCTGCTTGGCTCTGATGGTCACCGGCGATACAAGTCCCAATGGGTCAAATAGGGACATAACTATCCGAAGAGCTTCTCTTTTCGTAGGCGTGTCGTTCTGTAGGATGTTCTGAGGTATGCGTATCAGATTCAGGTTGAAGGTAAGCGAGTCTTCTGTTGGCCTCCATATCAGACCGAGGACTCGCTCTGTCTGGATGTTGTCTTCCAGATTGATTCTGTCTTCGGTCTTGGTTACTTCCCCTAATGCTTCAAGAAGGTGAATAGAGTTCGATGACCATTTCTTGAGTTCGAAGTGCGCTTCTCTGTGAATGTTACGCACTGCTTGTGAGACTCTTACTGCTTCTTCTAATGTGTCGAAGCTGTTCAAATAGTCATCCATGTAATGCTTTCTTTTGATAGCTTCGACTGCCTCTGGATATTCATGTTGAAATCTTTCGGCGTTCGTGTTCTTCACATATATGGCTATGGCTGGTGAGCAGGAAGCTCCGAAGATTAGAGACTTCATGCGGTATTGTTCAGGCGGCTGGTTGTCTCTTCGGTCTCCTCGCCATAAGTAACGGAGAGTGTCCCGATCTTCGGGTCGAAGTTCTATTTGTAAGAACATTTCAGTGATGTCGGCGGTCACGGCGATTGAATGTTGCCGGAAGCGCATGATCACTCCTGGTAATGATTGTAGAAGGTCTGGACCAGTGAGTATTTGATCATTTAGAGAGACCCCTCGGGTCTTGGCTGCAGCGTCACAGACAATCCTCAATTTGTCCGGTTTCATCGGGTTGTAAACTGCGAAGTGAGGTAAGTACCAGGTTCTGTGTTTCAAAGTGGTCGTTGGAGCTGGTTCGGCGTATCCCTTTGATACTAGTGCTTCCATTTGTTCAGAGTACTTCCTCTTTAGTTCTGGATCTTTATCAATTTTCTTTTCAACACTGATGAGTCTGTTCAAAGCGCTGTCGTAGTTGTCTGGCATCTTTATGTTTTCATCTCGCCATAATAGAGCGGTTTGATACCGTCCTTCTGCGGTTCTCTTCGTGTGCTGCTGCAGGATACGAAGTGCCTTCTCATCAGGATCGTTGATGGGTTTCTTTGGATTGATTTGCATATTGTCCATTGTGATGTGTTCTTTCAGCAGTTCATGAAGGTCGTCGTCTATGTTAGCATGTCTGATGAAGTTCACTCTGTGGCCAAGTGCTCGTGTGTGGCTGCCGTGTAGGACCCAACCGAGTGGCGTTAGTGATGCCACTGGTTGGTTCTTCTTTCCTGTTTTGGTTTCTATAGTAATGAGGAGATCCCAGTTGTCTTGGCCGATCAGTAGTCTGGGTCTTGCATCTTCAGTTACTATGTCTATGTCTCGAAGATGTTCACAGTACCTGATTGCTTCTCCAGGTATCCTCTGTGCAGCCAACTCTAGCTGCTTGACTGTTCTTGCTTGTAACTTGCGTTCAGGTGTGTGAAGTCCTTTGATGAAGAAATTCACTCGTCGAGATGTTATGTCGATCGTAGGTTCGCCGTCGAAAGCTGCTATACGTAGTGGTTCACAAGATCCTTCTGCTCCGATTTGATTGGCTAGGCTCTCGTCGATAATGGTTACCGTAGAGCCGTCATCTAGGAGTGCGTAGGTATCTACAGCTCCCGCCGGTCCAGAAAGTTGCACAGGTATTATTTTGAGAAACGATACCTTAGGTGTCCATGCTGAATGGATCTTCTCTTGTTCTTCTTTGGGGCATTCAGGTTCTACTTTCTTCTTGTTCACTGCACTATTGGCGTGTAACATCTTATGATGGAAATGTACACAGTCGTTTATTTCGCACTTCTTTTCAGATGTTTTCAGGCAGGGCATACGGGCTGCATATTTCAGCTTCAATCTTGATGAATCGGGTGAACTTCATAAGATCAGGTTCTGTTCTGGGCTGCATTGCTGAGAATTGGTACCACTGCCTCTTCAAGGTTGGCGTGAGCTTCTCAACAATAGCTTTCGTTACTTCTGGATTGAAGAGATAATGTCCACAGTTGAGTGCTTGTAGAGTTCCAACTATGCTTTCAACTTTGGTGGCGAATGTACAAACTTCACGCGGAGATTCAGTGAGGCGTGGCAGAGTTCGTAAGCGCTCTATTTCAGCCATTGCGATTGAGTCCGACCGTCCGAAGCGTAGTTCGAGTGATTTCATAACTTCATTAGGGTCGGCGTTCACTATTAATAGACCCTGTACAGCTTCCTTGGCTAGACCTCGAAGGCTTCTTCTAAGTCTAGACATGTTCTCCAATGCTGATAGTCGGTGTGCCGTCTCACAGTAGGCGGCGCGGAACGTGAGCCAATCTTGCGGCGGCGGTGCTCACTGGCGGCATGTTCGGGTGCGGCTGTTCTGTCGCAAAGTTCGGTCGCCAGGAGGCGGCGGTGCTCACTGGCGGCATGTTCAGGTGCGGCTGTTCTGTCGCAAAGTTCGGCTGCCAGGAGGCGGCGGTGCTCACTGGCAGCATGTTCGGGTGCGGCTGTTCTGTCGCAAAGTTCGGCTGCCAGGAGGCGGCGGTGCTCACTGGCGGCATGTTCGGGTGCGGCTGTTCTGTCGCAAAGTTCGGCTGCCAGGAGGCGGCGGTGCTCACTGGCGGCATGTTCGGGTGCGGCTGTTCTGTCGCGAAGTTCGGCTGCCAGGAGGCGGCGGTGCTCACTGGCGGCATGTTCGGGTGCGGCTGTTCTGTCGCGAAGTTCGGTCGCCAGGAGGCGGCGGTGCTCACTGGCGGCATGTTCAGGTGCGGCTGTTCTGTCGCAAAGTTCGGCTGCCAGGAGGCGGCGGTGCTCACTGGCGGCATGTTCAGGTGTTCAGGCGGTGGGTGCATGGAGCTGACTCCCGCCGGTAAGGTCGCCGGGATGGTCCAGGACACGGCTGCGGTCACTGGAACTGTACGTTCGGTCGGCGACTTTACTTCGGATTGATGTGGTCGGTCGGCGATAGCGAGTACTTGAGTTGATTGTAGCCAAGTAGTCACTCGTTGATCATTTCCAGTCTCAGAGGCGACTGAGCATGAGTCATCATCCGTAGATTCAGTTTCGACTTCGGCGAGGCGCACGGTTGCTAATTCTACTAACCTTTGTGCTAGCTCCGCTTTGGCCTTGGCTATGCGACGCGCTTTCGACACTTTTTCACTCTTCTGCGACGTAGGTTTGCTGCGGCGACCACTTTCTTTGTGTTCAGGTTCGGTTCCTTGTTGTGTGGCGGCAACTTTGACCGTGGATTCGGTCGCAGTGGGTGCTTCTGACGTATCAGCTGTCGTTCTCGTAGCCTCCGTACTGACCGTCTCAGTCGTAGTTTCTGTAGCGGTCTCAGTAGCGGTTTCAGTCGCGGTTTCAGTAGCAGTTTCAGTCGTGGTCGACGGCTGTCTGCCTCTTTTACCCGTAGATCTCGTAACTGGCATTGTTCTTGATTCCAAATAATATTTCTTCAAGAAGTTCGGTAGAGTTTAAACTCAATAGTGTTTTCCTCAGATCCGGCTAACGAAGGACCAGACAATGTGAGGGTTCTAGTTCAGGTTCGGATTCTCACACTATTTATGCACTGGATTGGAGGGCACTATTACTAGGTTCGCTGAATAAAAACTCTCGGTTCACTTGTCGAATATTATTTACTGTTCCTTACGAGGTCTCGATACAAACTGAATGATAACTAACTAACAAACTGAATTGGAATACTGGAATAACTTTGTTGAAAAACTGAATACAAAATAATAAATGCGCCTATACTTATAGTAAGCCACATAGGCGCAAGTAGCGTCGGTAGCGATCAATAGTTAAAATAATTTAACAAATAAGAAAATTACAAATAAATTGGCGATCGCACGCAATCCCAGGTCCACCAATCAGAGCGAGGCAGAGGCGTGTCTACGTCGGACAAGTCCGTACAAGTTCAGACAGGTTCTGACACGCTCGGTCAGGCTCAAACTCGCTCCCGACTTGACCTAGAATTGCGTACGATCATGACAGAGTTCTTATAACTAAATAATAATGTTTATAACATTGTTCTTGATTGATTTCGATTACATTGGTCTTATCTACTATGTTATTACTAGGCGTCCTGCACAATTCGTATGGTCAAGTAAAAGACATTAAATTATGTGTGGATTTTTTACATAGAACTTCACCAACGCATTAAGGAAAATTGGGCTCATCACTCAGTAACTTATCTTACAAATACCAAGAGCAGTGGTAGCCTAGTGCTAATGGCCCCGACTTACGAGTTGTAGGTCATGGGTTCGAACCCAAGTAGGCGCTTTACTTTGTGTAAATAAATTCAACACCACTGCTCTCAAAACGGTAAAGGAAATCATTGTGGGGAAACCGGCATGTCCTAGAACCAAAAATTCGAAGACATGTGACATATACCAACCCGCACTGGGCCCGCGTGGTAGATTACAACCCATTCCCTCTCACAGAGAGGAGGCCTGTGTCATAGCATGAAAAGTTCAAATAAAGACATCATTTGAACTGTCATACTTTAAAACATTAACATCGGAAGTATGTCTCTTAACAACTATAGTAAGTACTCAAATACAGCAATAACGACGAGTTAAAGATGGCTATAAAACACAAACTTGCTTAAACTAACCACCAACAATTCTATTAGAATAGCGGTCACGCGAACGGAACTGCGGGCAAATGCTTGTATTATTATATGTTCGGGCAAAATTCAGGCTACACTGCCTTGCTTACATGATTTATGCCCCGGAAAAAGCAACTGTAAGTAAGCGATGGAAATGCATGTTTGATAATGTCTAGAATATGATTTAAAATTGATTTAAAAGTCAGATTTCTGTAATAAATATCCACGTTATGAACAAACAGAATTGAAAGTGTAAAAAGAGGATGAAGGGACTCTTTATGTCTTCATTTTGACTTCGTGGCATTGTTTTGTAACGCCGCCACCGGAGTACAGTCCTCGCTTATGCCATCCATAAAAAAAAGGTTCCCGCACAAAATGTTTAGGAAAAGCGAATTTACTTATTTATTATAAGGTAGCTTCACAGCTGACAGTACGTATACCTACCATTAAATATTATTATTCATTTTTTTTATGATTTTGTATTTAATTATAATTTAAAGTTTGAATACTTGTTATTTTTAATTTATTTGTGTTACTTTTTTTTGTATCGGGTTTTTTTTTTTTGTAGATCATGTGGTCTGCATTAAAGATTCTTATTATTATTATTAAACTTATTCTAAACATTACGCCAATTACGAAGTACACAGAACAATATGAAAAACAGAGAGTGACATAATTGTAGTGTGTGCGGGCGTGTATATATGCGGTGTAGTGTGTAAATAGTGGTGTTGTGAAGGGTGTAATGGAGGTGTTGTAAATGTGTGTGGAGGTGTGTGTATGGCTATGTACATATGAATAAACTGACACTACTGAGTTCGCTGGGTATCCGGCGTTTGGTGGAGGATGTGGATAATCTCCTTTTTAAGTATGTTCCATGTGGTATTGAAGGGGTCCAATGTTGGGAATTTATCATTATTATAATGCAGGTACACAAAAATGGTGACATCTTTAGATAATTAGTGGAGGCCGATGGTACTGATTTAGATAAAATTTTGGTACAATATAGCCTATAACATGCTGATTAAAAACCTATATGAGCGCAACAAAAAATAATGGCCAGTTTTAGGGATATAGCCATTTTTATGTTGAAGCCAAGAAGATGCCAATTTATTTTATTTAAAAGAGTGTCCGTGGAGTTTCTTGCCCTTAGGTACCTACTGCACTTTGGAATGGGCAACTAGCTTCATATTTTTGACGGACCGATTCCTTGACAATTCAAAAGTGCCTGTAATGGTTTAATTGAAATAAATGATTTGAGTTTGAGTTTGAGTTTTGAGATGATTTTTATATGAACAAAAAGCATTCATATCAACTACAACAAGTTTCAGTTCATATTTTATGGTTTAAAAAGATATTTCTCGGCTGTATACCCTGAAGGGGTAGGCAGAGATGTTTTACCCGTATTTTCATAGTAGACAAGTCGTCCGGCCGATTTTGCTGTGACTTTTTATTTTATCAAAGTCATTTATTTGCTTTAAATGCGTTTACAAAGGTGTTAATAAATAAGTATTCTCGACGATGACACATTTGGGCGCGCAAATATTAATAATAAAGCTTATTTTAAATAAGCAATTATCTATAACTAAAGTTGAAGATATTGATTAAACATAAAATTATTTAAAGTAAATCAATCTTCTATTTACACAACCGAACTAAAGTAATAAAAAAATATGTAATACATTTGACACAACAGAACAAAATTGTATCTACAATCGCAGATTTAATATATTCTAAGTCACAATGCAGTCCTGAAATGATAGGACCGACAAGAAGTTTTTTTTAGAAATTAATCTATTGATTAATTATTATTTTTTGTTTAATTGAATATAAAGATCATCATCAATCGATCATCTCAGCCTATCGCAGTCCACTGCTGGGCAAAGGTCTCTCCCAGGCTGCGCTACAACACTATCCTCCGCCTACCGCATCCAATCCGTCCCACCCACATTTTTAAGGTCAACGGTACATCTAGCTGGGGAGCGTCCCACACTACGTTTACCGATACGTGGGTTTCGCTCCAGGACTCATCTGTTCCATCGGCCATCGGTCCTAAATTATCATCATCCAAAGCCTTCTGACTTTTTCTATACTTTTTAGAACAAAAAAAAAATCTCACATATAAATACTTTTTAACACTGAATCAGAAACAGCAAGTACTTTATATGCCCATAATAACGTCCATTTTATGTGAATAGCAGCACTCGGCAGTAAAACATAATTTACAGTCCTTTTATAATCCACTTGCAAGCTTGAAAATACATTAATTTCTAATCACAGAGATTTTTCTATAGCCTTTTATCATTATGTATTATTACTTTTATGTATATGTGTGCAGTACGAATAAAAAATGTGAGGCAATTTTTATAAATTTTAAATAATGTAGGTACAGTACATTCTGCTACTCAGATGTAGCATTTTGAAAATTTTCATTCACCCAATTCAATTTTACGAATGTATTTGGATAAATGACTTTACAAGTTATTGCGTTTTCGTAAAGATCATTTTCACCTAAAGCAGTCGTAAAGATTGGTGATTTTGAAGACTCAGTTCGGATGGTGATCGGTTTTACGAATTTTGCCGATGCTACATCTAAATTGTGTCGTACTGTACGTTTTCAGGATTCCGGAGTCAAATGGCAAAAACGAAACCCTTATAATTTTGTTATGTGTAAAATACGAAAATTCGAAGACATGTAACATCTACCAACCCGCACTGGGCCCGCGTGATAGATTACAGTCCACTTGAAGCTGACACTGCAGATAAGGTTTACCTGGAATTAGTATCCATCGGATTGCGGTATCTCCATTACGGTAAGATGAACTTCGATGCATGCTTCGATGCTTCGCTTAGAGCAAGTTAACAAAAAAAAAATCGTACATTTTGACAGGTCGTTACAGCAATACCGATTGTACAGTTTTGTAAAATATATTAGTTAGTTTTTATTTTAGTTAACTTAAATCAATAATTATACAAACTCTCGCCTCTTAAGTGCCTCGTCTTGAGTAATTCCACAAAAAAACTCACTTAATTCTTGAAACTTTAATAAAACCTTTATAAACGGTGCAAATTATAACGTAAAACACTAGTCAGCGCATGTGTCTATAACAACGTCCATATCTGAACATCAGCAGTAAAGTTTCAGCCAATTAACCGCGTGCATTTAATATTTCAGGTTGTTGAACACGTTTTTACGAGACCTCCCTCCTGTATGACGTCAAGTTAATCGAAGTAGCCTGGTATGTGGTTAAATAAGCGATTTTAATCGAAGAATTCAGTCTGGATTTTTTTTGAAAATTGGAAAGAGAATTACTGGCTGCCTATAAAAATGTATTTAATAATTTTCTTTATAGCATTTTTTATAGTCCCTATCATTTTAACCTAACATAACGCCATCTTTACCCAAAGAGTTGGGTAGAGATGTACATATAAAGAGTATACGCCCACACCCACATTTCGCCAGTTATGTTTAATTCCCATGTAATATTGCCATCAACCGGGCACAAATCTAGACTCTAGGCTGCCTACTGAGAAATTCTAAATAGAAAAACCCAATAACAATTTTCTCGGTCTAGGAATCGAACCCGGGACGTCATTCTCAGCAGTAGCGCTTTCGACCACTAGATCAACGACGCAGTCCCATTTCATCGACCTTAAAATAATAAAGAAAACTGCCTTCTATTTTTCAAGATTTAATAAATGCAAATGGTCGACTCCATAATGGAGCTTGTGGCTAAGTAATAACAGCTCACGGGTCGATCGATCAGGCTAAGCTACGCTTACCGCGGTTGGTCCGTGGATGAGTAACCATCTTTACATGCCAAAAACCCTCCGTGCCTCGGAAAGCACGTTAAGCCGTTGGTCCCGGCTGTCATTCGTGGATTTTTGACAGTCGTAACGGTTCGTCATAAGCCCGAAAGTCTGACAACCAGTCTTACCAAGGGGTATCGTATTATTACTGGGTTGTGAAGGTCAGATAGGCAGTCGCTCCATGTAAAATATTGGTATTCAGCTGCATCCGGTTAGACTGGAAGCCGACCCTAACATAGTTGGGAAAAGGCTAAGCTGATGATGAAATGGTCGGCTCCATTCAATTGAAATGAACATACCTAAGTTTGAAATTTATTTGTTAAAGTATCTTAGTCCTTCCGTTATTGGACGATGTACTCGTATATTCAATTTTAAATGAATGTAAGTAAGGCTAAGTTACCAAGCCGTATCGTATTACCCAATAACTGGGTTGTAGAGGCCAGATAGGCAGTCGCTCCATGTAAATTACTCGTATTCAGCTGCATCCGGTTTGACTGTTACTAATTAATTATTTTAATGATCTATTTTAACATGACATTTTTAAATAATTAGACTCAATTTGACATACTTTATTTTATTAATATTTGCATGCCATTGTTTAAGGCAAACGTGATGATCTGTTTTTATCTCTACTTTTAACATTTCTTGCATGCTGACAATTTGTGTTGTATGTATTGTAAGTACTCATGTTTGAGCAAATAAATGATTATCTTATCTTACTGGAAACCGACACCAACATAGTTGGCAAAGGGCTAGGTAGATTGATTCGAAGTAAAGCTAAGTTAATCAAGTACTTGAGCATCGATGCTTACATCGATCGGTAGTTCACTTGGCTAGCCTATTCTACTAGTTCAATGCTCCTGTGTCACGAGTATTACAAGAATAGCCCAAGTAGGTAACTGGGCTAATTGCGAGTCATTAATTCATAAATCTAGAGTTTATCGTTGGTAAGTATATCAATGATTTATATACTTTAAGCTCGCCTACTCTGTATCTGAAGAAACTTTTTAAATGCGACAGTTTGTTCTATCGATTAATTTTGAATCCAGGAGATTTAAAATTACGGACTTAGTAAAAGCTTTCACAAAAACTTTTACCAACAGGCAAATCCTAAAACGTCCACGAAACCAAGTTACAGTCATTATAACAACCTGTTCCAGTAAAAATTCAATATTATTTTAAATCTTTGTTGCGATGCAAAAGCGGTTACCGGAACACACGGGGCAAAAGCGAAAATGTCCAATTTCACTCCGGAATTGTTTTGCTAAAAATATTTTTATTTTTTGGCCAACATGTCCACATTTTCACGCCGTGTGAACGCGCCTACAGATTCGCTAAAGGGAATATTTTAAGTTGTTATAACAGCTTTATGTACTGGTTAAACTATTTAATTTTTTGTTGTGGTATCGGAATGGAAGAGATACGAAGTTTATTGAGTGGAATATGAAGGTAGACATGAAATGTGCGAATAATAATATCATCTTGTAATTTTCCCTGTGGATGAAATGGGGGCAGGTCACGGGAACAATCTGTGACTCCCGCATTCCCCTTAAACTTAAGGGGAAGATATATAAATCAATGGTGTCTTGTATGGTTCAGAATGTTGGGCCACAAAAGGGATGCATGAAAGGCAATTGCATGCAGCTGAGATGAGAATGCTTAGAGAGATGTGTGGTGTTACACAAATAGATAGAATAAGAAATGAGTACTTATGAGGAATTCTGAAAGTGGCGCCTGCGACTGAAAAGTTGTGCAGAAATCCGTTGTCATGGTATGGGCATGTGATGCGGAGGAATGAGGAAGATGTCGTGAGGAAAGTTTTGAGTGTGGCGGCATCTACATCGCCACATGCGAACTATGCATCAAAAACCTGACGTCATACAACATCCTGACGTCACACAAATCCTGCATCGCGCAATTAGAGTTTACCGCGAGATGGACATATATACAAGCTCCCGACTTCAACCTCTGGGCAATTGCCCGCCAGACATGACACCCGTCTGGTCGGAGGATCCTCCCTTTTCTATGGTGGATGAAAGAACTTTACACCCTGTTCCTCATACCCCTAAATGAGTATGAATGTCGATGGGTATAAGACCAAAGACCAGGGGAAGACCAAAGAAACGATGATTGGACTGTGTGAAGAATGATATTGCTAGAAGGGGGGGGCCTACCAAGATTACGACTAATAGAGAAGTATGGAAGAAAGGGACATGTTACGTCAACCCCAAATAAATTGGTATAGGAGCAGGAAAATGATGAAGTTTCCCAGTGCAAAGTGAAAAGCTCTTCTGAAATCGAGAAGGAATGAAGCACCACGCTTGCTTACTGCGTGATGACGAAACTATTTGTACTAACAAAACTTAATAAACTCAATATCTTTTGTGATGAAGAACAGTTGTGTTCGAAAAATATTAAATAGATTTTTTCCATTAAATACAAATATGATAAAGTACACATTTCTATTTGAGTAGACACAGCATATATTGTAATAATCTTTTATTTTGTTACAGTAAATAAAACCAGTCGGGATCGCTACGTAAACTATGAGAATACGAATATTTACTCCTGTCAGATATCGGGCATAGGAATGAGCGGGCGCGATTTGATGAAGTATTTATTCTAAGCTCGGTTTAAGATTGTACAGAAAGTCATAAGGCCCTTGTGCCATAATTTAGAGATTATAATCTACGTGTTATGCTAAACTCGTGAAAAGAATTCTATGGGTCAGCGTCATCATCATCATTCTTTAAACATGAATTTTTCTTCCATAAGTACTTCTCTATTAGTCGTCATCACGGTATTCACGTTTTTAGCTATTATCATCTTTCATACAGTCCATACATCGTTTCTATGGTACAGTGTATATTCAAATAAAAAAAACCAGCCAAATGCGAGTCAGACTCGCGCAGCGAGGTTTCCGTACAAATCTGTAGGTAAATAATTATTAATTTTAAAATTATTAATAATATTTTTATTATAAATATGATGTAACAAAAAATTTATATTTTTCGCAATTTTACCTTTATCTGTGCTATAAGACTTTGACTTTGACTTAGAAGTTTGATTTTTTCACAGCTTCAAGGGACAGTAGAACTGAATATTTTATATGAATTTCAACTTGGTACCTCCGCGCGTTCCTGAGAAAAAGGGTCTTGACAGACAGACAGACGGACAATAAAGTGATCCTATGAGGGCTCCATTTATTTCTTTTGAGGTACGGAACCCTAAAAATAAAGTAAAACCTACCAATGACATTAATTATCCCCAGTAAATAAATTTTACTTTGTTTTTTTTTTTTGTCTGTGACAAATTAAATAGGTACAGAGAAAATATAGTAAGTAAAAAGAAAATTATTAAATACTTTGATATGCAACATACGACAACAACTAGGTAGGTATTTCATTGAAATGAAACATTCAAATCTGCTGGGACACAGGCCTCCTCTCTTCGTAGGCGTAGGCTGTAATCTACCACGCAGGCCCAGTGCGGGTAGGAAGACTATCTTTGAATTTTTGGTTCCAGGATATGCCGGTTTCCTCACGATGTTTTCCTTCGCCGTTTTGAGAGCAGTGCTCCCCATTCAAATCATTAATAATATTGAATCATCAATCTTTCTTTGCAATCGCTACCGCGCCCGCTCTGCTTTTGTCCTATATCGCCGTGCTTATCCAATCTGAAAGTCACGATTCGTCTTATGTCAAACGATATTTTATTTCAAAAATCATTTACTGGTTCTTGTGACTTTTTTTTTCTTTTTATTTGTTGGCAACTCTTCTTCTTTTCGTGTGGTTAGTGTAGTCACTAACCACACGAAAAGAAGAAGAAGCCAAGTTAGAGGCTACCATGAGCCTGTAACTTGGCTGCACATGCCGTCAAGAAATATCTCTCAAGGATGCCGGTTTCCTCACTAATATAAACTTGATTTAATATACATATTATAAGTAAATGGCAGTGTTCTGAATCACGATTTCGACAGTTTGTACTTTTCAAGGTAAAACTTTCTGCTTTTGATTTGTTATTGTCATTATAATTGAGTCCAAGGTAAAGAATTTCAACGAACAGAAGCTTTTTTTTTTTCGGGGGTGGGAATTTATCAAATAACTTCTCCCGCTCTGGGCGGAGCGGGAGGGTGTCAGACTTTTACTGACTAAAACCCACCCGTGTTCTTTCCGTTGCCTGTGTGCCGGGGTCGCGCGGTATCCCTTTCGGACAAACTCGCAACCCCGGCAGGAAGGAACAGAGGCTAGGTCTGGTGTCTTTAACTTGTACTTGCAAAATCCCGTCGTTTCTTTCCTATTAAACAATGTCACCCATGGGCATGTGACCGCCCGTATTTTTCTGAATATTCATGTTTTTTTTTTCGAAAAATAATTTTAAAATATTAAAGATAGATCCACCCGGTCTATCTTTAATATTTTTCATGTTATTCAATTTTTTATTTTTTGATAAACGTTTGCCCTATCTCCTATGTTATTATCTCGATTTGGATTCTGTCTACTATTTCTAAAAGCTTATGAGTTATTTTATCGGATTAACTAACATTTTTTAGTTAAATTTGTCGGTTAGGAAAAAAAAAGGAGGTGAAGACATGAGACCCGTGGGCGACATTGTATATATCCTATTTCATAATTACTCCGCATAAATAATAGCTGTTTGCGTACTCATTCTGTCAAAAAATAAATCAAGAAATATCTCAATATCTAGGGCAAGGTAGCCCCCGCCAAGTCGAACAAAACAAACAAAGGCACAACCCAAAAATAAAATACCGTCTAATAATGTAATAATAAGATACCATCTTTTCTCGAAGCCATTCAGGACATTTTTGACCCCCTGTAACTTCGTTGTGGATAAAGCTAGAAGCCCGAATTTTCAGTGGCCAAGAGGGCTTAGTATAACTAGGTATATTTCCAAATTACATTTAATTTGAACGTGTAGTTTAAGAACTATTGCAGGTCAAAGTTACATAATTTTTTCACTGACTTACTCACCGATCATCAAAATTCTAAGGTTTTAGCAGACACACATGTGTAGTTTGTGACTTATATGAACTGGGTCACTGAAAAAGATAACTAATCCTTTAAGAGGGCACACTCAGTCTTTTATAAAACCACGATAAAATTAAAGTTTTTTTATACAAAAAAACGCAATGCACCTTCAGTGCTGAATTCCCACATGCTTAAGCATAATGTTCTACAATTCTAACTGTACTTGCTACCAACACCTTTGTGGGACCGTAAAACTAATGTTGGTCCATTCGGGCGTCCATGGCTACCATTGAATCCACTGATTATAGTTGCAGCAGTTAATGTCCTCTACGTTGGAGGTAATGTGAAAAGTCTGTGAGCATACATTGTATAAACATTTTATATAGTTGCTCTGGTTTCAAAAGTACGACGAAAACCTGGTTTAATTCTGTTTTATGCTTATGTAAAGTTGAATGAGGCTGTTTTATTTCTGATTAGAGACAGAAAACAATTATATTATCATCACTGGAGTTTAATTTTGACAGTTTAACAAAATCTATTGCGTTATGTACGTTATTCAAACAATCTAACAATGAATTAGCAATTTTCTTCAAAATATTTAGGATTTGATTAGATTATTGTGATTGAAAGTTTGTTAAGTAGATAGGGACTAACCATGGAAAATTTTATCGAGATGTATAATATTCCTAGGATGAGATAGAACAGCACTGAAATTAAATGGGGCTACAAGATGTGAAAGCAAACATCATGTACTAAGATATTCCGCAAAAGCATCAACATCTGCCTAGCCTTTTCCCAACTATGTTGGGGTCTAACCGGATGCAGCTGAATACCAGTATTTTACATGGAGCGACTGCCTATCTGACCTCCACAGCCCAGTGTCTGGGTAATACGATACCCCTTGGTAAGACTAGTAAAAAACATCTATCTATATAAATATAAAAATAAATCCCTATTTTTCTGGTCACGCCATAACTTGAGAACGGCTGCATTAAATAGGTTTTTTTTTTTTTTGTTGTGTTCGTTCTTCTTAGCACAAGGTTCTTAGGGGGTGAAAGTAGGGTAGGTAGGTATGCAAGTAGGTAGTTAGGCATGTTGGTAGGTAGGTAGGCATGTTGGTAGATACATAGGTAGGGTAGGGTAGTGAGATAGGTAGGTGCACCGTAGATAAGTACTTAGTGATACCAGTGCTAAGCCGGTACTAGAAATAAAAATAAACTAACTATGAAAATAAACACGCGCATAGCTGTTCAGAAGAATTTATTAACAACCAAATTGAATGTTAGTGAACCGTCCGTCCTGAGTACATTACACTCAGGCCATAGGTCTTGGCCTATTTACCCATCTCAACGTTACAAGCTGAGAAAAATTGCTGTTCATCCAGCTTTAAAACTGGGTCGCAAGCTTATCTCACGAAAAATTGCAACCCTGTAAGGAAATGCAGCGATTTTTTAAACATTTCACTCCAGTTCCCAGTGGAGCGGAAACAATTTGTATTTATATTACAATCAATCTTTAGTGGAGGCGTTATCATTCGCAGCTGACTTACTGTGCGAACAAATTGCCCAATAAATTTTTGCTGCGTCACCGGAGTAAACCCCGCACACGTACGAGTATTTATGCTATTTTGTGTAAAACGAAATTCGGAAAATAGATTTTTGTTTTATGCATTTTTTTAAATGTTTTTGTTTTCCGACGAGTGTCCGGTTCGATGGTTTTATGGATTTTATGATGAAATGTATCCGATAATTTACTTTTGAAATTGAACAATATATTTTTCCAATATTTTGCAGATACGTTTCCCGTGTAAAACCAAAAAGCTTGTTTTCATTTTGTCAATATTTTTATGACATTACTTAACTGACCTTTAATATTTAAATCCATTTACTAACATAGTTATTATGATATTAATTAATAAGTTACTTCTTTGCAAAGATATATGTCTTCTCAAAATAAGAGCTCGCAATTATAGGTTTGTGAACCATTTATTCCAGATAATGGATGTCCCATGCTGGGAAATACACTAAAATTCGCATCATGAAGCCATTACATACTTACTCGGGACATGTTTTATTGCCTTGCGGCTATAATGATGGTGCAATATTCTTTCCGAAACGCAAATTAGTCGTTTTTGTCCCTTGTGGCAAAGAAAAGGTTATTCCACCAATTAAATGCCGTGATATTATAGCATGAACAACGTAAAGAGAATAAGTATCGTCGTCCAATGTGTTAATAACAAAAGATCTATAAAGGTATGAAGTACAGGGTGTAAAGTTCACTCATTCGCCATAGAAAAGGGAGGATCCTCCGACCAGACAGATGACGTTTCTGTTGGGCAACTGCCCTGAACTGATAGATGTCGGCAAGTTGTATATATGCTAGTCACGTGGTAAACTCTGCTTGCGCGATGCAGGAGTTCGCGAGACGTCAGTGGTGATACGTAGTTTGTATGTGACGATATAGATGCCGCCACAGATCTATGCAACCATCAGTCTCTCAGCCAAGAGTCATCAGTGAAAGTGCATAGTAGCGGTTAGTAGGAAAGTTGTATCTACAGCAGGGCCAGTTTTAAGAGGACAGATACCTATTTCTAAGATACTTTTGAATCTTGAAAGGCCCGAAATACTGTACATAATGTTTACAACAGCTTCTTTAGAACCCGCAAAAGAACATGGAAAACATCATCTCAAAATGGCTAACAGGCGTCAAAAATGTAACAAATAACACGCACTCAGATTCGCGTCCTCGTTTATCCGAGAGCATCATTGGTGTCGGTTTAAAAGACCACAGGAGGGTCGGTTTGAAATGAAGACATCTGTCAGAGGGTAAAAGGATACACCGGTTCCGGGCGACCCCGGAAATTTGACTCGCGCGGTTACCAAATAAATTATAAAAAAATATGTTCTGTTTTTCGCGGAGCATATTTCACGATTTATGGAGTTCAGGTTGAGTTGTTTATGGGTTGAAAGTGATAATGTTTATAAATAAGACCAGGTTTATTGTGTTTCTTTTTTGGAATTTTTAAGAAATATATGTACGATTTTCCCACGAATTTCTATGTGTTGCCTGTCTTTAGCACACAAGAGAAAAATGATTTTACATCGAGGTTGTCAATGGAACTCGAACCAAATCGTGATTGACTTTCGAACCTAAGGAGAAGAGCTGAAGGACGAAGAGCTAATGCGTAAAGGACGAACTAAGTTAGAAAATTCAACAGACAAATTAATTAGTCTTGCCTAGTTACCTTATTAAGGCTCATACCGGGAAAATTCTAGCAAACTCAAACTCAAAGCATTTATTTCAAATAAACGAATTACAAGCACTTTTGAATTGTCAAGGGGTCGGTCAGTCAGAAAGATGAAGATAGATGCCCATGCCAAAGCGTAGTAGGTACACTCTTTTAAATCATGATATGGTAGCTATTCAGGAAGTCGCTATCGACGCTAAATGCCTCGACGTACCTACAAAATCATGGTCATTTGTGTAGGCTTTCAACTATCTGCTGTTAAAACTAAAGACTAGAGGAAGATACATTAACCTCTAAATCATAATCGTGCTTACGCAAACCCCTTCTTATATGTAGTCGGTACTTAAAACTTAAACTACGTACTAATTTCACGACTCCTTCGTCAAATCTAAAACTTATGTCTTAAATCGGTTAGTGATGTTGTAACTAACATAAAACAGGTATGTATTAAACTCAGGGCATGTCAACAACTAACTTTTAGTGCAGTGTATGTATGGCCCACGTTATAAGCGATCGCGTTATTATTATTAATCATTTATTTCAGAATAGAAACATTCCATACATTGTTAGTAAAAAGTAATTATAACTAAGTTAGTAATTATTAATTATTCATATTATGTTTATTATTTACAATTCCTCTATTTTATATTATAAAGGGCACCTCTAGGTCCGTGAACGGTGTTCCAGTGCCTCACAACCGGGCAATCAACCCTTCCCAATATGGTATCCAGAAGGCTGTTGGAGCTGCCCCGCACACGGCGCATCAGGGAGGCCACTCTTTTCCTTACTATTGCCTTGAAGCAGTCCGTACTGGCCTTTGCAAACATACCTGATGCACCGCAAAAGCGAGGCAACCCCAACAGCATCCTAAAACCATTGTTGTACAGTACCCGTAGGGCAATAACGTTATGTATTTTTTTTTGCATTTTCTTCAACTTTGAACATTATGATAGGTAATTTTGCTTCAAGCATTGTTTAAGCTGCATGTAGCTTAAACAATGCTTGAAGCAAAATTACCTGATATTATTTCCAGCAACGATATGAGTTTTGCCAAAAAAAAAAAATGTCGTTTTCACATTATCTGAAAAACAGTCTGACTAAGGGGTACCATATTTTGTTACCCAGTAACTAGGTTGTGGAAATCAGATGGACAGTCGCTCTAATTAAGATCCAGTTAAGACTGGACGCTGACCCCAACATAGGTGGGAAAAGGCTAGTTATGTAGCTATGTTATATATATTCTCTAAGTATACAATACCTTTAACTCCAAGAGTGTCGTTTCTTTCCTGCGTAGCTAAATAGGGATGATGACTAAAAGTTTATTTTAGTCCGTCTTTGAGATTATAAAAAAATATTGGACACGTATTTTTTTCTTTTTTTACGTAATCTAAAGATTACGGCGATACATTGTGGTAAAAACTGCCATGACGTCACGAGTATGTAGATTTTATACATACTAGTGACGCAGCGACCCCCACTCCCCAACTTAAAATGCATTTTATCTAAGTAATCTTTTGTTAATAATGATAAAGCAAAAAATACATGTCTAATATTTTTTTTATTATCTTACTGACGAACTAATTAGTTTTTTTTTTTTTTTTTACCCAGGCAGCATCCCTATTGTTCAAAGTTATCTCTCAAGATGTATTTTATAAATGCATGTTGTTTTTGTGACAAAAATTTGAGCAACTCATACATATTTGTCTGAACATGGTCTGAACACTTCCACGCGAAAGCGAAGATTTATTAACATAAGAAGAACGATAGTCGGAACCTATAAATAAAATATTCATACTTTGGCCATAGAAGCCAAGTACCTAAAGCCACGTACATATGCAAACAAATATTGTAAGGTTATAAGGTAGTAAAGCAAGATACGACGCTGCCTGACATTTCGACTTTATGATGTATTATACTCAAACGTTAGAATATACTAAACAGAGGTGTAAAAACCACCAAATGTTCTGACATTGTTACTCTGGAATTTGTATTGTTTGATTAAGAACTGCGTATGTATTGTATGTAGGTACAGTTTGAGCTCGTACTGACACAACACAATCAAAGTAGAATATCCAGCATAAATTGGTTTTCCTAAATTATAGGCTTCGGCCTAGTTTAGGCACCAGTTTCTCACTAACAACATATTACATAACATCTTATATGTGAGTTTTAGGTAGTAGAGTTTCAATTCATTTTCATTTGTTTCTGCTTTTTTCATGGAATAGATAAAAACTAATGTATCCCAATTTTCTAATTTTAAATCGCCTAATTAGAAGTCCATGAAGGACCAAAACTTATATAGATAACCCTATATGAGTCTTGAAGCAATCACAAGCCTTGCAATATTTTTTTTCAGCGGTCATTCTATTGCACTCATAGCATGATCACCCATGGTAGCCTATGGCATGAATGTGGCCTCTTATCCTGCTACATAAATGCACCCATAGTGACCGGTCCGGTCGATGCCGTGCAAGTAGAAAAGTTTTGGGTCAACAAAATTTAATCAACTGTGGTGCCATCGACAAGCCAAAAAGACTATGTCAGAATGTCATGATCTATGTCGTTCATCAAATCATAATATCGAACATTTATAACCTAAACAGTAAAGTTTCACAAAAGGAAAGTTTCAGTATTCTTCTTGGGAAATTCTTCAAACTTTTTTCATAAAGAAATATCGGAGTTGGTTCAAGTATGCTATTCAGTACTTGAACTATTATGTCTGGACATATTCAGGGAAAAACTTCAAATGACTAATAAAGGCATGAAGATTTTTTGGTTTGGATACCACAATACCTTCTTTTATTTTTATTACATAGAAAAGTTTCGTATTGAGTAGAAGATAGGCATATCACAGTTCCAATAGTTTGGGATAACAATGAGATGAATATAATTTAGGAGCATTTAATAAAGTAGACCGTAGTGTATCATGTTGTTAACTATGAATATATATTTACTAAGTTATCTCGAATTTAATAAAAACCTTAAATATTTTCTTACAATGGATCAAAAATACATTGCATTGCGTTTGCAAAAAATGGGCACCAAAATATTACCGACCAAATCGGTCTACTAGCCAAATCATACAATTTCTTTTTATTTTTCAAATATGGGTACAATGAAATACATGGTGAGAAAATAGGGAACAGGTTCAGCTATATTTTACCAGCAGGCATGCAAAAATTACAAAATTATAAATTTATCCACTAAACTAATTTACAAAAATTTAACAAACAGAACGTGTGAACATTCGGAGTTTTACGCTGAACTCCAGCTTCACTAAAATTACTTTAGGGGTACGAGGAACAGGGTGTAAAGTTCACTCATCCCCCATAGAAAAGGGAGGATCCTCCGACCAGACGGGTGTCATGTCTGGCGGGCAATTGCCCAGAGGTTGAAGTCGTGAGCTTGTATATATGTCCACCGCGCGGTAAACTCTAATTGCGCGATGCAGGATTTGAGTGACGTCAGAATGTTGTGTGACGTCAAGTCTTTGATGCGTAGTTCGCATGTGGCGGTGTAGATACCGCCAGATTACGAAACTGTATCTTTCAAATCATTCTAATTCCAAAAATAGAAATAACGATTAACTTACCAATCAACGATGTTTTACAATAAAAGTGGTATTCCCATTTAGCATAACTATCATGACATGTTGAAAATCTTCACAAATCTCTGAGTTTGTCATTTGCCCATGCTTTTTACACCACATAACAGGAATCAGAATCAGAATTTATTTATATGTAAGAATGTAGTTTTATATATTTTACTAGCTGCCCGCCCCGGCTTCGCTCGAGTAGCACTAAGTACGTATCTACGGCGCACCTACCTGCCTACCCTACCTACCCTACCTACCCTACCTACCCTACCGACCCTACCGACCCTACCGACCCTACCTACCCTACCTACCCTACCTACCCTACCTACCCTACCTACCCTACCTACCCTACCTACCCTACCTACCCTACCTACCCTACCTACCCTACCTACCCTACCTACCCTACCTACCCTACCTACCCTACCTACCCTACCTACCCTACCTACCCTACCTACCCTACCTACCCTACCTACCCTACCTACCCTACCTACCCTACCTACCCTACCTACCCTACCTACCCTACCCTACCTACCCTACCTACCCTACCTACCCTACCTACCCTACCTACCCTACCTACCCTACCTACCCTACCTACCCTACCTACCCTACCTACCCTACCTACCCTACCTACCCTACCTGCCCTACCTACCCTACCTACCCTACCTACCCTACCTACCCTACCTACCCTACCTACCCTACCTACCCTACCTACCCTACCTACCCTACCTACCCTACCTACCCTACCTACCCTACTAAAAAGTATCCTATGTCCGTCTCCTGGTTCTAAGCTACCTCCCCACCAATTTTCAGCCAAATCGGTTCAGCCGTTCTTGAGTTATAAGTGGTGTAACTAACACGACTTTCTTTTATATATATAGATATAGAAACACAACACTCACAAACACTGATCACAACAACTCTAAACAATTAATCAATTATCACTTACTCAAAATCTATTACGTAATTTGCGTAACACTGACAAGATAGTTAATCATAGTTACATAACATCACGCCTGTAGTCCCATAGGCTTAAGCAGAGGTTTACGTATAGTATACCAACTTTACGCCAGTTATGTTTAAGTCTCATGTAATAGGGGGCGAGCCTATTGCCATGCTATTGATCAGATTGTTCTGAGCAACGGCATCCATCTATCATCACATACTGAAAGTCCACTGCGGGGGTTGGTCTGGATTTATGCTTTTGCGGTTGCACAACGACATGCTTTGCTTCGCTTTGCTTGGTAGTATAGATGCAGGTCTACCCTGCTGCCTCCTTCAGAGGCAGTAGGGTGGCGGGGTCTTGAGGGAGAGCGCCACAGTCGTGTAGATCCTCAAGGCAAGTCTGGCGGATGCACCTTCCCGAGGTTGCCACCCCGTTTCTTGGTCTAATTCCTTAAGAAATAGACGTAACTAAAACCACCAGGCGCCATCGCACACCCGCTCCATCCCTACTCCATCCTATCCATTTCCCAACTCCTCTCAATTCCGCTTTCCCAACTTCCACTCCTAACCGTGACCCCCTGTGACTGGGTGGTGGCGGGCTCGGCTATCACTAAAACAAGCTGATGGCGAGTAGGAGAGAACAGTCACCTGCGCTAGGACCTGCGCAGTTGAGCGCCGTGAGCGGGGATGAAGGAGTCCTGGGGGGTTGAGCCGAGCGGCTCTGGCTGTTATGTGCCCGTGAGGCAACACGCCCCCTTTGGTCCCGATTTCAAGCGAAACGGTGGCCCTACCCAATAGCCAGGGGTAGGGAAATGGCCACAGTGTCCCGTCAGAGGGCCACAGGCGAGGTGCGTGAGGTCCGCTGAGGTCGTCCTCGGACGGCCGAAGCGGTAGGTAAAGGTCATGCTGACGGTGTAAGTGAGGGTTGATCAGTTCGTGGGGGGTGGGCCTTTCGACCCCCTACGCCAGCCCGATCAAGCACCCGATGTCGCACTGTAAACCAGCCTTGCGCCCCTATATCTCTCTGGTAGTCCTAACGATCTTGCTTATTTTTAAAGTAAGACGTTCCCAGGTGCGGGCTCCATGGAGGGTGGGAGCCAGAGAGATGAATCCTCATACACAACATAACATGGATTCTAATAGGCCTGTTAACAAAACCGGAGTGGAGGCGAAAGCCAATGAGACTCCCAAGGGAGGTGCTCGCACTTCCCTTGCCCCTGGTGGCCATGCAGCTAAAGCTGCGGGTACCAGCGCGGGCACCGGTCCGGCTGTGGCGAAAACCGCAGCTAAGACCAAAGCTAAAAAGTCCCAATACAAACAAAGGACGTCGGCGCTGATTGGGACCAGTACCGACCCTTCTGACACAAAGGCGAAGACCAAGGCGACGACTTATACCACTGCCGGTCTGACCCTCTCCACACAGACCCCGGTGCCGGGTAATTCTGGCACCGGGCTCCCTTCCAAACACCCTCCTCCTCCTGTGGCTCCTCTAGCCTCCTCCACTCAGACGGTCGTCACTGGTCAAGCAGAGTCGGCCAGCTGCACCGAGGACGCGTTCTCGCGCGCCTGGCAATTTGTGCCAAAACGCAAGGGCAAGGCCAAACGCACTCAACAAGCCCTCTGCCCTTGCACCGACCCTTCAGGTCCAACTGCTGCCCCAGTTCAAGGCAAAAAGAGGGACAGATTGACGAGGAAGGAGCGCCGTCAAGCACTGCGGAAGCCAGGCAAAGGCTCCCGGAACATACAGGCCACTGCCGCCAGTTCGGGTAAAACGACGGGCGGCCAGCTGAACTTCTCCGCCGGAAAGCGGTCACAGGCAGAGGCCGGCACTAGCCGACCAGCGCCCAGTCGACCGCCTACCAGAGCTCCGGAGAGTCCAGCTGAAGGTAACAGGACACATCGACCCGATTGGAAGGATCAGGCCGCGGCGAAGCGAGCTCTCAACGAGACCTTGACACCTCGTGGAGAACATAAGCGGCCGCGTCTTGATCATTCCAATAGGGTCGACCAACGAAGCTACGCCCAAGCTGCCAGCGCAACCCTAGACGTCGCGATCACCTGCGACCGCACGGGGATTCTCAGCAAGGACGTATCAGATCAGGTACTCGCTGCTATCCAGAAGCAGATCATCCTCGAGGCCTGCTCCCCCAAACAAGGCACCCCAGGACCAACTTTTAACGCCAAGCCGCTGTTCGCCGGGGGTATCCTCAAACTGTGGTGCGGTAACGACCACACCTTAGCCTGGCTAAGGCAAACAGTCTCCGGCCTGGCTCTCTCAGCTAGCACCCCGCTAGTTGTTGTGAGCCAGTCGGAAATTCAGAAGCGTGCACGGTGTGGCATCGTGATCCCGGATGAGCAGGGGGTCTACGGAGAGTCGACCAATATTGGGCGCACTCTCAGCTACCAAAACCCTTGGGTGGACATCAAGAGGTGGGTACTGTGCTGCACGCGGACAAACAAGCCTCGGCGTGGTTCGTGGTGGTCGGTGTCCCTGTGGACCAAATCCCGACTCTGATGGAGGCCGGACGCCGCCTCTCAATTGGCTTAGGGGCGGTGTACGTGAAGTTCCAGGGTCGGAACGGTAGGTTCACCGACGTTCCTCAGGGATGGGACCCCGCCACGGGAACCGTCTGCGAGGCGCTGACTCAGCCGCCGCAGGCACCAGCAGGGGAGTCCACTCCCCCTACACGCAACCCGGAAGCATCCGCGGCTGAATCTGCTGCCGCAGAGTCACTCGCCCTTGCCGCCGCCATCGTGGGAGCCGTCCCTTCATCGGGCGAGGAGCTGGACGACATTATCCTGTCCCCGGCTTCGGGCCCGGGGGAGGACGGTTTCGACGAGGGTGACCTGTTCGCCGGGCTTAGACTTGGGGGGGACGACGAGGGCTCGGCCAGCGATGGCGTCCCTTTCGTCACCCTGTAGAGTCCTCCAGGCAAACCTCCACCACAGTCAGACCGCGACGGCTCAGCTCCGCAAGTGGCTGGAGGTACAACAAACGGCCATAGCCTTAATCCAGGAGCCGTGGATTAGGGCCGGCCACATACAAGGACTCTCCAATCTTGGCGGTAAGCTCCTAGTCGCCTCAGATCACGATCACCCCAGATCGTGCATCTATGTCACAGGTAACCTCAAAACACAGCTCTTAACTGATTTCTGTTGCAGAGATGTCTCTGCAGTTAAGCTGATTATACAGCGTGACGATGCCAATGAGGTGGTGATCGTTTTTGTCTCGGCCTACATGCCCGAGGTGGAGGCGCCGCCTCCCCATGACCTCGCCCGTCTCGTGAGCCATTGCGAGAGGTGTGGGTTCGAGGTTGTCATTGGGGCCGACGCAAACGCTCACCACCAACTGTGGGGTATGGACACGCAGAACGAGAGGGGTAAGGCCTTGGTTGACTACTTATTCTCGACTAACCTATCCCTACTAAACACTGGCTCTGAACCAACATTCGTAACCAGACGAAGCCGCACAATAATAGACCTGTCTCTGGCAACGGAGAGCGCGGCGGAAATCATCACCGAGTGGCAGGTTTCCAAGGAGGCCTCCTGCTCTGATCACAGGTGGATCCGCTTCGACATTCAGGTCTGTGTGCCACCGACACCACCACGGCGAAACCCGCGCAACACGGATCGAGCCAACTACACACGCAACCTTGATTGCAAGCTTGTGACATTAAACAACCCCTCGACATTTGCGGACACAAAACAGATTGAATCTCAAGTAAGTCACCTTACTAACTCAATCATAGACAGCTATCAGGCTGCATGCCCGGAGACCACGCCGCGCAAAACACCGGGTAAACAACCATGGTGGGGCGCTGATCTGGAGCGCAAGCGCAGCAAGGTAAGAGCAGCTCTGAATAGAGCCATGAACACATGTGCGGATGAGGACTGGGACAACTATTACGCGGCCAAATCCAGCTACAAAAAATGCATCAGATTCAGGAGCACCTCGGGATGGCGCAAATTCTGTGGCAGCATTGAATCTTGTCAACAAGCTAACAGGGTAAGGAAAGTCCTGGCGCAACGGAATACATCAGGGCCCGCCACCCTCCGCAAACCCGATAACACACTCACGTCGACGCCTGAAGAAGCAAGACGCGTCCTAATCGAAACCCACTTCCCTGGATGTGTCTTCGCACAGGTAGTTGACTGGCGAGATGAAATCCAAACACCATCGGACAATGATTGGAGTTACGCAAGCAGGGTGATCACGTTGGAGAAACTCCAATGGGCCATCCGGAGCTTCCATCCTTTTAAGGCAGCTGGTCCTGATGGAGTGTTCCCCGCCCTACTACAGTGGGGGGGCGCCTCTGTCGCTATAAGACTGGTGCCATTAATGAGAGCGTGCCTGGCCTTTAGATACGTTCCTAAAGGATGGAGGGAAGTGAAAGTAATATTTATCCCCAAGCCAGGTAAGGGTGACTACACAAACGCCAAATCCCACAGACCAATAAGCCTGACTTCCTTTCTCCTAAAAACTCTGGAAAGGCTATGTGATAGGGAGCTGAGGGACGGCGCTCTTAAAACCATACCGCTACATGGTAATCAGCACGCATACAGCTCAGGTAAGTCGACCGAATCTGCTCTTCATCTGGTAGTCAGCCAGATAGAGGACGCGATTCATCAAAAGGGCACCTGCCTGGGCACTTTTATAGACATCGAAGGAGCCTTCGACAAAACCAACTTCTCCAGCATCAGTAGCGCCCTCTCCAGACATGGAGTAGAACAGGTACTAACGGACTGGATTACAAACATGTTAAGCAAACGAGTGGTTCGCCTTGAGGATGAGCAGCAGTTGGCCATGATAGCCAGAGGCTGCCCTCAGGGAGGAGTTCTGTCTCCCCTTCTATGGAATCTGGTAATTAATGACCTCATCACCAAACTCAACGCCAACCGCTATTACACGATAGGGTATGCAGATGACCTCGCAATCCTTGTATCGGGGAAGGTGACGGGAACGATCTGTAACCTCACTCAGCAAGCACTACGTATCGTAGAAAGTTGGTGCAGGAAATTTGAACTATCAGTGAACCCCACTAAAACTGAACTAGTCATGTTTACCCAAAAACGAGCATTAGGCCCATTCTGTCTACCGAAACTGTTCGATACAGAGCTTCAGTTGGCCAGCGAGGTCAAGTACCTTGGGGTCACTCTAGACAGTAAGCTAAACTGGAGTAGCCATGTAGACAACAAGCTAAACAGGGCCTGCATCACCTTCTGGCAATGCAGGAAAATGATAGGTAAGAAGTGGGGCCTATCCCCCAAAATCATACTGTGGCTGTACACAGCTGTGATCCGCCCCATGATCGCCTACGGGGCCGTGGTCTGGTGGCCCCGCACACAGCTGGCTACAACCTCCAACAAACTACAACGCCTGCAGAGACTAGCCTGCGTTGCGACCACTGGCTGCATGAGGACTACTCCGACTGCGGCAATCGAAGCCATGCTGGGTCTAACCCCGCTCCATCTGTTTATACAGCAGGAGGCGACGATGGCGGCGGTGCGTCTTAAGGCAATTAATCTCTGGGGTAAGAGAGACACACAACACACCGCGCTGCTCGAGGGACTCAATTCTGAGTTCCCTATTACGAAAGCCATAAATGATCGGGTGCCCAAACAATTTATCTTCGATAAAAAATACAGGATTCAACTTCATGAGGATCACCGATGCGAGGGTTTACGCCCCACAGAGCTACGAATCTTCACCGATGGATCCAAAACAGGTAGTGGCACAGGTGCTGGAATCTTCTCGGAGGACTTCAACATACAGATAGCCACACCATTGGGGGTCCATAACACAGTGTTCCAGGCCGAATGCATGGGTATATCTCTTGCCGCTTTAGCCATCATGGCCAGGGAAGTTAAGGACCACTCGATACGTATACTCTCAGACAGCATGGCTGTTCTGCTAGCGCTAAACAGCCACACTGTTGACTCTGGGCTGATATACGAGTGCCACCAGCGCCTTAACCAGGTGGGTAGCCTCAATAATATTACCATTCAATGGATCAAAGGACACAGCGGTTCGCGGGGCAACGACGCAGCCGACGAACTTGCCAGAAGGGGGTCGAGCATGGCACCAGTGGGGCCAGAACCCATTGCGCCACTCCCCTTCGGGTACCTACGCACTCTGGTAAGGAAACGAACCAGGGACCAACATCACAAACTTTGGTTGGACCACGGTGAGTGCAGGCAGGCCAAGGAGGCACTCCCTACAATTGATGGCCGCTTCACGAAACAGGTTCTCCGACTAACTAAACAACAGCTGCGTACAGTCACTGCAGCTGTGACTGGCCATGGGTCATTTAATAAACACCTCTTTGTCATAGGAGTCACAAACAGTCCGCTGTGCAGAGCCTGCATGGAGGACGACGAGACAGCAGCTCATGTGCTGTTATACTGCCCGGTGGTCGCCACATACAGGGCAAAGTACTTCGGTAACCCAGGTACCCTACGTGAGATTGTCAGTGACACCAAGGCGCTGCTGGCCTTCTTTGAGGAGCTGGGGTGGATCGAATAACCGATTTTCCCACCCGTACGCAAAATACGCGCTTAGTCGTGGAGTTGCGGATATCAGCCCGTATTACCTATTACCTATTACCTATAAGTCCACTGCGTAATTTGCGTAATAGTGACAAGATGGTTAATAAAGTTATTATTATATAAATGTCAAGATTGTATTTAAAATTAACAGGACTTTTAATTAAGAGGGTTTATCGTAAAAGTTGGCAACGTCGCAAATAGTTGTCAAATAGTTACCTGTTTTGATTAATTTGGCAATAATACTGTATGGAAATATGAAATGTGGCTAACTAGTGAACTTAAATATTGTTAATGAAATGCAATAATTATCGTAACACCGAATATTTTGTTTTAGATGTAAAAAAAGTATTTGGAATCTTTTCAAATGCCTTTTTTACACCTAAAACTGTTACAAAATCAAATTCAGTGTTATAATTGCAATTAATTATTAATATTCTAGTTGGCTAGTTAGCCACATTTCATATTTCCAAACAGTAATTTTGCCAAATTAATCTAAACAATAAATAAATATTTTGACAGCTATTTGTTGGCAAATAGCCTGGCACTTATGACTTAGAGGCCAAAATGACACAGCGATTGAGAATTATAGTACACACACAAAACAGTGCGTAAGAATTCTAAAATATGCAAATTACAAATCTGAGACACGTAAAAGTTTTCAAAATAATATCGTTATTCCATTAACGAGGTAAAAGTAAGATCCTGGGTTCGATTTCCAGGTTCGGTAAACTTTTATTGAGTATTTTCCATTGGGAATTTCTCAGAAGCAGCCTTTTTTTTTTGTGACGTTCGGAAGTTATCAAATAACTTCTCCCACTCTGGGCGGAGCGGGAGGGCGTGTCAGACTTTTACTGGCTAAAACCCACCCGTGTTCCTTCCGTTGCCTTTAAGCCAGGGCCACGATATCCCTTTCGGACAAACTCGCAACCCTGGCAGGCATTGGCCCTAACGGACCCCGTCAGTTGAGCCTGATCCTTATCGGACGGCGAGCTGCCCATCGCTCACCGTCCGCAAGCCCACGCCTACGGTGTCGAAATCGGTTTGCAACTCCCGACGCCCGGGGCGTCTCCTGCGGCGACTAGGGGCGCGAGGGCGCGAATCTTGCCTCTCCCTCTCAGTAGCAGCCTGGAATCTGAATTTGTGTTCGATTGATGGCAAAAGGTTTACCCCCTATTACATGGGACTTAGACATAACTGGCGACATGTAGGTGTAATATAGGTACAACTCTGCATGACCCTTCGGGGAAAAAGGCGTAATGCTACGTTTTGTTGAGTTCTTACAGTTCGTGTCCATCCGGAAAAAAATACCACTGCACCACGACTTCGGCACCTATGTGCCTACACGCGTAGGTACAGATACCGAAACTGTGTCACTAAAAGCCCATAAATATATCTTTCAAATGTAAACCGCAGTAAGTTGGCAACAGTCTGGCACTTATGACTTAGAGGCCGTAGTGACACAGCGTTCGGCGTTAAATTTACTGCGCCCATTACCGTGACGTCACCGTAGGCGGTATCTCGAACAAACGACTTTTGTTACGGACTGCAGAATAGTGGAGTTATTGTCTGAAGGGGAAGCTCCGCTTTATTTTTCTTTGGAACAGATTAAGATAAAATATCATGATTATTATTAGTTTCCTGTTTCTGCAGTTTTTGGTAATGTATAGATGTTCCAATTGGGGGAGCTTTTCATGGGGTGTTGTTGAGGTTTTCATGAACTGTGTAAAGGCTACTGATATAAACTACCCAATTTCCGTTGACCTTCAAAATTGCTTTCATATAAAAAAATATTAATTCTATTTTATATTTTATTGTAAAATATAAAAAAATATAATAAAAAATATATAAAATATATAAAATTTTCCGGAATTTTGGAATCGAAAGCCAAATCTTTTTTAAATCGGAAGTCTGTCTATGAATCGAAAGTTTTAAATACAATGAAGTATAAATCGAAAGGAGAATTTTTTAACAAATTAATATAAGCGACAATTAAACAAACAATTGCTTTTATTAATTTCCAAATTGTATTTTCAATATCTGTTGAAGTTTGTTTGTTTGAATACGAGAGAAATTTCAATGTTCAATAACAAAGTTTCGCTTCCGAATCCTGGTGCTCTCGGCTATTGATTATATTAACTTTAAAACAACAACAACAAAAATAAATGTTGTTGTTTTATAATTAACTGTTGCTCTCCGATTGATTTTAATAAAATTTCCACTTTATATTTGTGTTGAAAGCGGATTTATGGAGAAATCCTTTTTAATAAACAAAGTTTTAAGTTTAAAATTAGAATTATGGATGGAACATTATGTTATTAATAATATAATTGAATAATTCGTCACAGTCAATATTTATCAATAATTTGAAATAAAAAAATGCCTTCTTATTTTGCTTCAGCTTTCAAATATAGCCCCCAAAAATTTGTGTTATTTGAACACAAGTATCCGATCACATTTTCTTAAATGCAGACTAACATAGTCATCAGCGAAAATAAGACAAGAATTTATCATGTTCTGAAATATACAGCGGAACAAATAAAAGAAAAGTTTCCAATTTTGTTGCAAGTCATAAGTCAATGGGGAACATTTTATTTATTAGTGTTTATAAACTTAATAATATAAATCAAAAACATTTTATTAAGGAAAAAGATTCTCTCATGTATCTTGGAGTCCTCTATCAGTTGTCACTGGGGTATGCAGTAAAGGCAATAAATAGTTTTGAACTTAGCAGCTATTCTGATAATTGTATTTGAATTCAGACAAGTTAGTGAGATTTTTGTTTAAACTTTTTATGATGTGTTCTGTTTCAAGTTTATTTATTTAGTGGTATGAGGAACAGGGTGTAAAGTTCACTCATCCACCATAGAAAAGGGAGGATCCTTCGACAAGACGGGTATCGTGTCTGGCGGGCAACTGCCAGGAGGTTGAAGTCGGGAGCTTGTATATATGTCCATCGCGCGGTAAACTCTAATTGCGCGATGCAGTATTTGTGTGACGTCAGGTCTGGTCTCAGGCATGTGGCGATGTAGATGCCGCCACAATATTTATTAAGTAAATTTGACGACTACCTCTTGTTCACTGGTTGCTGGCTCTCAATGTGGCTTTCATTATTTATATCGAAATACCATCTTAACGAGATTCTAAAAATCAGTAATCTATTACTTTAAACTGTACTACCTCGTTGGCCTAGTGGTCGCGAGCGCTACTGCTGAGCATGAGGTCTTGAGTTCGATTCCCAGGTCGAGCAAAGTGATAATGGGTTTGTCTATCTAGAATTTAGTTTATACAATTTTTGGAATCTTGGTGATTTTTTAGTTTTTTTTTTTTTTGTAGCAATTTCGAGTATCTATACTCGAGACTGCTACAAAAAAAAAAAAACTTTGTGCCCGGTTGATGGCAATAGACTCGCCCTCTATAACATGGGACTTAAACATATCTGGCGAAATGTGGGTGTACGATAGGTATAACTCTGCCTAGCCTTTCGAGGAACACAGGCGTGATGTTATGCATTCATATATGAATTTTTAAACTGTACCTCCTTTCATAAAAACAGGCATAAAAAATCACCCTAATCCTTCAAGTACCCGCATCTTATGCCAGTAAAAATTACTCGCGAGTAATTATAAAAGCGTCCGGATGTACTTCGCCGTTTGCTCTCGACATTGCACTCAGAAGGAGTCTGAAAAACGTCACCGTCGCCTTAAAAACGGTTTAATTTTCTGAAAGTTTCAGCGGGCGGCACTGGGAAGTCCAACAGGAAGGGAGTGCCGAGGAAAAGTGGAAATATGAGTGTCTCTAATTCGAGCAACACTCAATGTGAGGGTTACTATGGGATTAGAGTGTGGTTGTGAGTTTTATGTGAGTAATAAAAAAAATGGCAAATCCATATACATATTATAAAACTAGTTGCTGCCCGCAGCTTTATCTGCGTGGCCATTTATTCTTTTTTTTCTAAAATAAAAGTCGCCTAAGTTACTGCTTATAACATCAGCTATCTGTCAGTGAAAGTCCCGTCAAAATCGGTCACCCGTTTCGAAGATTTGCCGGAACAAATAGACAGACAGACCAAAAAATTATGTTTTATGTTATAAGAACCGTGTATACTTTCATATGCATTTAGTAAAAAGCTGTTATTTTGATATTACAAACAGACACTTTAATTTTATTTATTGTTTATATAAATGTATATGTATTATTTATTTATTTACCTATATATACTTTATTGTACAGCAGAAAATACATAATAAATTTAACACTACAAAACATACAATGGGCGGCCTTATCGCTTTCTGATATCTCTTCCAGGCAACCTTGAACCCAACTATATTGGGTTTAGCTTCCAGTCTAACAGAAGGCAGCTGAATACCAGTATTTTATATGGAGCGACTGCCTGTCTGACCTCCACAACTGAGTAACTGGGTAATACGATACCCCTTGGTAACAGTGACTGTCAGACTGTTGCCACTTTTGTAAAGGTAAAAAAACATAATCCTATAAATATTATTAACTGATTTACACACACACTTAACATACATATTATTTTTTCTACATAGGTACCTAAAAGTTTAAAACAGATTGCCTTTTCACAAATGTGTTCCACTCGGGATGTTATTATTTAGCAAACAGTGTTTTTTTTACTGTTACTGTAGTAATTCAAGCCCTATTATAATAAGTAGGTACCTATATTAAACCAGACTCATATATCACTTCGCATAATTAACAATGTCATGTACAAATTACACGCTGACCATAAATTTCTATTACCGTAATTCTACCTAAATGTTCCTAATTATCACACAAGCGAGTTTAAAAGCAACGCTAATAATATTTCCTCTAGTATGTTAGAATTAGAAACATTAACAACGACTTTTTTATGTCCAAAACCCGACTTTGTTTGTTGTAATTATTTTATATAACATCATTACCAGTGTAACATTTTCAATGATTTATGACTAAAAATCGATTAATATCGACAAAAACTGAATGTATCGACATACACATTTTATTTCAACTTGGTTACAAAATTTGTCTTATGATGACACAGAAAAGTTACTGGTTGTTTTAAGTTAAATATTATTTTTAATTAAGTACTGTCCTATCATTAGTCTGTTAAGTTACTCACTATTTATGTCTACCATCAATTTTAGAAAATTTTAATGTAATTTTGCACTTATGACACCTGAGATACAGGTTATCCTAGTTCAGGTCGAACTATTATTATATACCTACCATTTTACTATAAGGCTTAATATTGTAAATATGCATTATTTAATTAAATAAATAAACATAAACTTAAACTAAACATTCAGTTTTTGATGTAACATCTTCCTCTCGCTTTCTTGCAATCTCCCATAGATTGCAAGAAAGCGAGAGGAACATGTTGAAGACTGATTTTGTGAAAAGGGACGGAAGTGTGTAACAGGAAAAGTGCGCGCTATTGGATTTGACCGATGACCGCGCGCGGTGCTAGAGTTGGCCGTCAGAGACGACCTTGATGAGGCCCTTTAATGTTGCTTATTACCTTAACGTTGCTTATTGCCAAGGTGAGATATCAGATGTTACCCATCATTTGCGACTACTGTAAAGCTAGCTCGTTTTTTTTTCAAGTCTGTTTTAAACTATCCGTTGCCCCTCCTTTTTTTTTTTTTTTTTTTTTTTTTTTTTTTTTTTTTTTTTTTTTTTTTTTTTTTTTTTTTTTTTTGGATGGGAAATTGCCGTTTGATGGCGAACGTTCACCTAAATCATGCTCTTCATGACATTGCCTTCAATCGTCATCCGTCTCAACAAAATCTTAATCCACTTAATAAAAGTCTTAAATTCTTTCACTGGCAGACAACGCACAGCCTAAACCGCTAGATCTAAGGCATTATATTTTTCACAAGAGTTCCTTTTATTACGAAGGTGGGCACTGAGGAAGGATTTTAGAAAATCATCCCGTAAAGTGGTTAAATGGGGAGGAAAAGTTTGTATGGATATTCATCATTTTTTTCGAGGGGAACCCGCACACGGTAAATATGTGAGCACCATGTATTTATCACATAATTAATTTATCTGTCAGGTATCATTTTTAATTCTTTTTACCTACTGTGACGTAGTAATTTTATTCTAGGTGCATCGTCTTCACATAAGCTTGTAAATAATTTATGTATACAAAATATTGTAAAACATTTTTAAAAGAGTAACGGGGAAGTTTCTCGCCCATTCTTCTCCATACGAAACTACCTTTGGCAAGGGGCGACTAGAATCAATTATATATATTTTTTTTTTATTATTAGGTAGGTTTTCCTGAAATTTATGAGAAAAGAACCATTCTCTGCATTTTTTTCAAAATTTTGGGCTGAATAGTTTCGGAGATAAGGGGAATGGTCAATTTTCATAAATTATCTTAAATATCTTTAAAAGTATTTAGTTTAAAATTATTAAAAAAAAAAAAAATGAGCTCTTTGCAATAAGTCCTTTCATTATGTCACACGGTTCAGTTTGAAAAACTTTTTATTTTTATTTTCTTATTTGCCCCCCAAAAGTAACCCCAAAATTCAAAATTCATTTATTGACGTTAAACGTCCGTGTTTGGGTCACATATAAACATATGTGTACCAAGTTTCCACTAAATCGGTCCATTAGATTCGGAGCAAATTGGCTGTGACAGACGGCCGGACAGACAGACAGACACACGAGTGATCCTATAAGGGTTCCGTTTTTCCTTTTGAGGTACGGAACCCTAAAAAGGGTAAAGGTAAAGGGTAAAAAAAAAAACTATCGTAATGCCACATTTTAGCTTAATGTATCGCCGTAATCTTTTGAATACGTAAAAAAAATTAAATTACGTGTCCAATATTTTTTAATAATTGAACCGAAGGACAAAAAACATTTTTAGTCATCATCCCTATTCTTTGAACAATGAACGAAAATAACACTTCTCGACTCATTATCACCTCAGTTCTCACTGCATGACTTCGGCACAATAGTACCACCGGAAGTGCCAACACTGAAACGGAAGCATCACGTAGTACCTGCCGCGACATTCAGATTCAGTACTTTGAGTGCAAGTTCCAACGGTGGTTGCTCATGAATAAATTTTACACGTTGTTTTCAAACTAGCTGTTTGACGTGGATTTTATTCAATTTATTTCGGTGCTGATGTTTTTATTCTGCTGTGGCGAGGATAAAAGCTAGATTTTTGTCAGATTTTTAACTCAAAACTGTGGGAATTAATTTTCGTGCGAGGTATTCTAAAATATTTTTTTAATCTTAGTCAGAGTATTTTGACGGATCATCGTCTTTAATGGGCCTAATAAAATAAGAAGATTAAAAGTAATCTAAAGGGCATTGGGGAGGAGAGGCTTAGAGTTTCCCTGCGTGATCGAATCAATAATAAAAAAACCCGCATGAGATTGCATCACTTTGCTTGCAGAACAGATGGCTGATGGGGCGGAACGGTTCTATTTTCTATGTTATGGTTTCCGCACTTAGCCCGTCAGGTGGACCATTGTGCTTGGACCATGGCGGCCGTTTGGTGGTTATTCCAACCAGCCCACCTCCCTCCAGAAGTTAATTAAAACTCCTGGTCTGTTCAGAACATCTGTGAAAAATCTAGGTGACCCGAGGGTTTCTGTTCTAATCTGGGTAACGGCTGTGTATTCAAAGAGCACGTGCGCGACCGTTTCCTCAGCCCTCCTGCACAGAGGACTGTCCATTATGCCTATTGTGTGGAAGTGTTTGTTTAGCGAACAGTGTCCCGTGATGGGCCCTGTCACCAGTGCGGTGCGCCGATGACTTTGTGAAGGCCGCAGGAGTCCGCTGGATGCGAGAAGCACAGAATCGGTTGAAGTGGCGGTGCTTAGGGGAGGCCTATGTCCAGCAGTGGAGTATTCTTTCGGCTGAAATTATGATGATGATGTTGAGTATTTTGATAGCTCACAATGATAAAACCCTATAAGAAATTCTCTCATGACAGTAAAACCCCGAATTGCACCAACAGGGCTTCCGTAACTGGGTTGAGGAGGTCAGATAGGCAGTCGCTCCAGGTAAATTACTGGAATTTCAGCTGTATCCGGTTAGACTGGAAACCGACCCCAACATAGTTGGGAAATGGCTACATAATATGATCTCTTAAGGCAGTTAAGAACCTACATCAGCTCTTCCATTGCAGAATATTACGTATAAGCAAATAATAACTAGCTTCAAATTTTCTTGAAACACAAATTATAACTTATAAAATTGGACCCGAACTACAAAGAAATTTAAAAAGAAAAATAATGTAAAGTAAACTTATTACTCAATTAAACTTAGTCGAAACTTCTTGTTTTCTCCGTATTTCTTTCAAGAAAATCTTCAACACGTGGAAAACAATGAACTTAAGAGGTACCTACATACATTGAACTGATAGATAAACTTCCGATATAATAAGTTTTACCTAGAAAGGAACAGCCTAACTTATATTATAAATGCGAAAGTGAGTTTGTTTGTTACGCTGACGGCAAAACGGATTTGGCACGTGGCTAGGTAATGACCTAAGTCAGGACAAACGATACTTTTTATTCCGATATTACCACGGGATCGAGACTTATGCGGGTGAAACCGCGAGGCGCAGTTAGTAAACAATAAACAACACCCCGTCTGCGTTCCCCTGAAGGAAACGCAGAGAAGCCTAGTATATACCATACCACCTTATTTCACCATTTATGTGAGAGAGAACCAACTGAGACAAATTCGAGACTCCAAGTTCAATCAATCAATGTGCCTTGCCTTTTCCCAACTATGTTGGGGTCGGCTTCCAGTCTAACCGGATGCAGCTGAATACCGGTATTTTACGATTTTACGACTGCCTAGCTGACCTGCACAACCCAGTAACTGGGTAATACGATACCCCTTGGTAAACCTGGTTCGAGACTGAAAGTTGCTAATGAAAATGTGAAAACTCAAAAAAATCCCATCAGGAATTATTGTCGTACTTGAGACCACTAAGACTTCACAGAAAATAAACATAACATCACGCCTATTTATCCCTGAAGGGTGGGCAGAGTTTTGTTGAAGTCCCATGTAATAGGGGGTTATTACAGGGGTTAGGGGGTTGTAATAGGGTCTCAGCATTAAGCTGAGCGATGGCCGTTTTGCGTGGATGTGACGCATATTTTCCCCCAAATTGTTTATTTTTGTGTTTTGTTCTTTCTTTGCGTCATGTGTACCGCAAATCTAATGCTAATCTGCAAATCTACCACTAAGACTAATGAGGCTATAAATGTTTTATATTACGAAGAAAGTTAGTCCTGTTATGTAAGGCCCTTTGTATTACATGACACGGTTTATTTACAGTACGATGTATAAACCGCGCCGTAGAAAAAACGTGTCAGTCAACAAGGTTCCATAGTAATCCATACAACACCGACCACAACGACGACCGTGCCTACACAAGGCGAATTAACCATAGCTTTTCACGGCAAGAAAAACGTGTGTGTATGAAAAGGGCCTTATTCTTTTTCATAGCATGTTGACGGTATGGTGTCATCTAAACCGCCACATGCGAACTATGCATCAAAGACCTGACGTCACACAAAAATCTGGACGTCACACAAATCAATTAGAGTTTACCGCGCGATCGACATATATACAAGATCCCGACTTCAACCGTTAGGCATTTGCCCGCCAGACACGACACCCACCTAGTCGGAGGATCCTCCCTTTTCTTTCGAGGATGAGTGAACTTAACACCCTGTTTCTCATATCTCTAAATTGGTGACTCCGACGTGATCATCATATCTCTAAAATGGCAATCCAAATAGAGTCAAACCAGAATTCGAATAGAGTCGAATTCGTTTCTGTAACGCAACGTGCAGACATAGGACACGCTGGACTAGATATTATGTAATTGTTGAATTCGCATTAGCAATTAAGATACCTACCTTCCTACTTATAAAATAACCTTTTACGCTGATTGTTATTGTATTCCGTGTTTGAGATTCGTAGCTATGGGTAATATTTTTTTTACGTAATAATAAAATAATAAACTCGCAAAACATTGCTTTGATAATAATGCTATGATATTTATTGAATTTGTAACAAAGCTAATGTTGATTTATTTTTAGATTTTGTTTCATTACAGTGCATAATTATAAGCACAGATTGCCAAACTTAAGTGGCAGTAGGCAGGGCGCATTGCTCGCAGAAAAGATGGCCGATGGGACCGAAAGGTTCTGCAGTGGCGACCGCGTACTGGAAGACGTAGCAGTGGAAGGCCTCCCACAAGGTGGACCCATAACCTTGCGAAGGCCGCACGAATCTGCTGGATGCGGGGAGCACAAAACCTGTCGAAATGGCCGTACTTGAGGAGGCCTATGTCCAGCAGTGGACGTCTTGTGACTGAAATGATGAATCATGATGACAGAGTACAAAAAAGCGTAAAATGCTAACATCAACATGTTGAATTAATACCTAACGACCTTCTTTTTAATCCTTAGTCTGTGATAGACATGGACTACCAAAAAGATAATGTAAGTATCCAAAGTAAATTCTTTAAAAGCTATGAATCAACACATGGTACACACGGCTAGTTATCAAGCTATTTCATTTCCAATATGATGATGATGATGAATCAACTAATGATGCGATGAGCTGTACAAAAAAACGACCAGTCCACTTTAGTCTTGGATCGGAAAATTGGAAGCCATAACGAGAGGCCTTTGCCCAGCAGAAGAATGATGCAGACAGTATCCAGTAACAATTAATGGTAAATGTACATGTATCATACATTAAACCCAATGAAGGTTGTCTACTCATCGTCCTATTTTATTCCCCTTTCCTTCCCCACGGATGTTTTAAATCAGCTTGAAGGCTCACCCTATAACTGACACTAACACTACACTAACATAGAATAGAAATAGAAATAGGAAATTTATATTCTATTCATAACATAAGTACACCTCTACTTAACCCATCGGGGAACAGACGTGATGTTATATCTTATGGTATCTGGTCTATATGGAGTACGTTTAACACGTCATTATTTCCCTCAAATCGTTAAACCAATTCAGAAAATAGGTTACTATGTCACGCAGCGCAAGCAGATCTTTATTTCTTGTACTATAACAATCTTAAGACCAATTCGTTATGTGGCACATGGCCTCAACTGTTATCGACGAATCACCCCCGCTAAAGAAAAAAGAAAATTCCCTCAACTCGGTAAAAGAGTTTTTCCTTTAGTTTTCCATGGAATGTAAATAATAACAAAACGCGAGAGCAACGAGTTTCATTAACATCGAAAGACAGTAATTAGTTCCAACTATAGTATATTAGTTCTAACTACAAATAGAGTTTTACAATGTTGCGATAGTGAGAAAGGGAAGATGATTTTGATAGGGGTGAGCACTCCTGTGCTATCGCCATACTTATTTCAATTGCAATGACGTACTCTGGTGGTAGTTGTAGTATGTTCCCAATATGAAGCAATAATTCAACTGTGATTTTCTTGCCAACAACGTGTCAGCCCTCTTGCTATCATTTTCCATCGTCCATTGTTGTAAGTTTAAATCCTACGTTGAAAAGTACATCACAATAAAGTACTACGATTATTTTAAAGTAAACATTATTAACATTTTGTATGCAAGCCGTACTTGGAGCTCGTGGCTAAGTAATAACAGCCGCACGGGTCGATCCATCAGGTTAAGCAACGTTTGCCGGGGTTGGTCTGTGGATGGGTGACCATCTTTACATACCGAGGCACGGAGGCCTCAAAAAGCACGTTAAGCCGTTGGTCCCGGCTGTCATTCGTAGATCTTTGACAGTCGTTACGGGTCGTCAAAAGCCCGAAAGTCTGACAACCAGTCTTACCAAGGGGTATCGTATTACCCAGTTACTGGGTTGTGGAGGTCAGATAGGCAGTCGCTCCGGAAAATACTGGTATTCAGCTGCATCCGGTTAGGCTGGAAGCCGACCCCAATATAGTTGGGAAAAGGCTAGGCAGATTAATTGTATACAAGCTGTACATACGTAACAATATTTAAAAACTCAAACAAATATTACGCCAATAAAGTGTCAAACAATCTTCTAAGATGTTATAGAAATTCTCGGTGTCCTCTTGAATTTAGTTATAGAGGCTAGGTGATGTGAAATGACAAAGTCACTAACAGAGAATTGTGGGAAAATTGCTGAGTGCAGATCAATCCGTTCACCTAGCTGTAACCACTGGCCCACGCCCGTTTAGATTGGATAGTGGACGAGCAATTTGATTTCGTATGTTCCAATTGTTCGATTCGGGCTGTGTTTAGGCATTGAGGATTCCTTTGTGACATAGACGAGGCCTAGCAAGGTAATGGATGTAGATGGATTAATTTCTACAAGTTAATTTTTGAACGAAATTCTTGAACGTGGCTTGCGGTAGGAGTAAACTGGTAGAACATCACATAAGGAAAAAGCTGTACACCGAGGGGGTGTACAGCTTTTTCCTTATGTGATGATTTCTTCACGCGACTTTCTCTCTCTCTAAAGACAGAAAGTTTGAATTTGGTCAAAATGAAAATTCAAGATGGCGGTGACGAAATTTTTCAAATGTTTCATCATGGGTCTTGTTTTCATGGATTTCGAGGTTGTTAAAGCCGATAGTGACGTTAAATTGTAAATCGAAGATAGCGGCTGTGAAATTTTGTTTTTGTTTTAAATCATACATGAGAAGCAAATTCGTTCCTGACGTTCCCCAGACTTTTTTTTTTATTTAAAAATGATTGCTAATCGTCATTTTTGACTTATCGTTCGTGAATATTCAACTTATTTTGTGTTTTGAGGTTGTATATCGTCAAGGATAATTTGTTCACTTTTTTTTTTTTGCTATTACTGCGACCGGGTGTTGTTCTACCTTAACATTTTATCCGTTATAAAATGTTAAGATAGAACAACTCCCGGCTCTGTTATGTTATTACCTTTCAGCATAATAATTACTAAATCTGTACATCTATCGATTTGAAACAATAATTAACCAATACAATTCACTGTTTAATCGAGCTCATAAAATTACATGCGACAACGGACTCAAACGACACAAATATAACAACTTCATTAGGAGTTAATATGTTTGAGCCGTTTAGGTTTGAAACAGTAGGGCCGTGGGGACCGAGAGCTTATCAAGTATTTCGGGACATCGCCAAGCGGTTGGTTGACACTTCAGGTAACCAGAGAGCTGGCCTATTTTCAGCCATTCAAGTGGCAATGCTGCCGGCCTTTTGGTCACTTTTCCCATTGACAACGATGCGGACGAATGTTTTGATGCCCAATGATCTCTTCGCCTTTTTTATATAATTGTGCATAATATTATATAGTTTAGTGTTAGCTTTGTATTTAAGTATATTTCGCTGTAAATAATTAATTTAAAAGTATTATGTCATGCGACATAACCAACTATCCTCCAAAATAAACGCGGCACGAATAGAGCGATCGGTCCAATGTTCAAACGATGTAATTGCCGACCCATTGTGAGATTTTGGTAGTCGAATTGCAGTATTACTATCACCCATTACCTGTACTACAAATAGTTATTTACTAGACAGTCTATTTACTGCGTTTTACTGGAGTTTTATACGAGTTTTTAAAGTTTATATTGTGCCATTACGGGATTTACGTCGCTGGTACGATTTTAATTTTATTGCAATTGGTCTCGTATGTTTGGTAGTTTTTAATACGTTTTTATTAGCTTCTTTTAAATTTATGTTTACGAGGGAGAATCTTTTACCATCAAAAGTGATGTAGGTAGGTATATTAATAGTATTTGTAGTAAGTACCTTGAATAATTATGTATAGCATTTTATAAATGAAAATAATCCTAATTAATATAAATGCAAGGAGAGTGTTTGTTTGTTACGCTTTCACGCTAAAAAGGCATAATGGATTTAGATTAAATTTGGCACATGGATAGACCATGACCTGGGTTAGGATATAGGATACTTTTTATCCCGATATTCCAACAGGATCGAGACTTGCGCGGGTGAAACCCCGGGGCGCAGCTAGTTAAATATATAATTCAGGAAATGGTAACCCAACTCTACCAACGTTATTTAACGAAATAACTCTATCTCTCAATAAATGTTTAATCTTCAATAGTAATTTATTAGAATTGAATGCATAAAATATGTTATTAATCGTAAGAAGATTACTGAAACGTACTTAATAATCCGACGTATAGGTACTATTTTTTAATTAAACCTTTTTTACGAAACATCACAAGCAGACTCCTAGTTCCATTTTTTTAATCTTCAAATTCATTAACTTTTTTAAACATAAAATACATGTGTAGCAGAAATAACAAAGTGAATATTCTACTTAAAAAGATAACGTCAAAAACAAAACAGCTTGGATTTTATTTCGATGTCCTAACGTTTGATGCATCATGAATCTCGATGTGATGTCGACGGATGATCGATTGGATTGGATTGTCGTGAAATGCATAGACAGCTCTATGACAATTGGAACGTTCATCGTCTAGACATCGTTTGAATATATTCTTGTCTCACGTCTTATGGGATAAGCAGAATTTGAATGCCTTACGTTCTCTGACTTTGTATCTTTGTATACAATAGCTTCTTGTCATTGTCTAAAGCTTTTGTTGTTAGATGAAATCTGACACGATCCATTTGTAAATGGTGAGCAATTCTAACTTAAGTAACTTCAATCAACAAAAAATCTTAGTCATCATATTGCTGTTACAAGTTCTTCTAGCTTAGCCGACAGCTGTGCTGCTGGGGGGTTTGTTGCGCCAATTCTTCTTCCCAGCTAAAGCACTAGGAAGTGATGAAGGGTGGGGATTTTGGGGGACTGTCTTATGTAATTTTAACGTTCAAAATGTGTTGATTTTCAGTCTAGTTTAAATAAATGAGTTCAGTGTATATCAATGGTCATGGCTTTAGTTCCGTTACTCATAAATTTACCCATCAAAAGATTAAGGGCATTCGAGCATTGGAATTTTTTATTTACATAGGTACACAACTGATTTGACAGCAGCTTATGATTTTAAGCAAGGCTTAAACCTCGCAGTATTGGCAAAATATTGATGTAATACAATGTGAAATAACAGAGCAGTACATACAATATTATGAATGAAATAATTACACCACACTGTAAATTGTCAAAACTAATAGGATTATTCGCAGTGTAAGTATTTATTCGCTCATAAAAATGTCGAGAGCGTTGTAAACGATACCGGGACGCGTTTCGTCATCACTTTTCCCGTAATAAAATGATAGTGATATACAGATACATCACAATAAAACGGATATTGCGACTACAACGTTGGCCTAAAATGGTACAGTGCTGAAATATCCGCTTTCATCGGGGAGTCCCATTTTTGTTCACTTTTTATTAACAAGTTTTCAAATAAAGTCACTCGTTTACCTGGCTAAAAATAGTTGTAAAGGGATGACGGACGGGCCTTGGGACGTCACCTCACGAAGGAAAACTGTTACACAAGGAGCACTAGCAATGGCGGTATCTATTATGATTTGGATATTTTATGCAGTTTAGTCGCTCCATGTATAATACTGGTATTCAGCTACATCCGGTAAGACTGGAAGCCGACTCCAACATAGTTGGGAAAAGCCTACGCAAATAATGTTGATAATATTTTATGCAGTTATATATATAATATTTAATTATCGCACCTTTGGTAGAACAAGGGATAATTGTCATAAATTGCCAAACGATTGTCTTTGTCCCTCCAGTTCAAAGGGCCTTTTTAAAGCATTTCTGCATATTTAAGTCATTTTGGCAATTTATGACAATTATGCCCTTGTTCTACCAAAGGTGCGTTATGTGAAATTGACTCGTCAACACTAACTCGCGCTTGTAATGAATCAACGACGCGATGGGATCAGCTTAGGATGTCTCACTCAGCAGCATTGCAACTTATCTTTAGTGGGTTATGTACATTTGAAAACATAAATAACGTCGATAACCTCAACACGAAGAAACATAAACAAACTTCGAAACATATTTTCCTATAGTACAGTTTCATCTGCTGATAGAATAGGTACTCTAGTTTATTGGTTTTGTTTCATACGGAAAGATGGATGGCTTGACGTGTGTTATTTGACTACCCCTTTTATTTATGAACCACCTCAAACTACCGTTTCTATGTTGAAATATGAATGAGGGAAAAAATTCTGGCTGTCAGGTTTGTCATCTAAATTGTTAGGGAACAAGAGTTAGAAGAGGAGATCTCGAGTTCATATCGAAGGTAACTTGGCTGCCTTACACTTAAATAATATAATATCTAACAGAGGGCTCGTGACTTTAATAATAACAGCCGGGTTGATGGAAGATTAAGCTACGCTTGCCGCGGTCGGTTCGTGGATGGGTGACCATCCAGTGCATATCAAGACCGTGTCTCGGAAAGCTCGTGAAGCATTTAGTCCCGGTTGTCACTCGTAGATCTTTGACGGTCGTTACGGGTAGTCAGAAGCCCAAAAAGTTTGACAACCAGTCTTTCAAAGGGGTATCGTGTTGCCCAGTAACCGAGTTGTGGTGGTCAAATAGGCTATCGCTCCATATGAATACTGGTATTCAGTTGCATTCGGTTAGACTTGAAGCCAACCCCAAGTTAGTTGGGAAAAGGCTAGGCAGATTGAGTTATAATATCTAACAGAGTTCAATCAACTAGTCCACTGATGGCAATAAACATATTCTAAAGATATAATTTAATAATCAATTTTCCACGTTTTACATCTTGTTTGCTCTGGTTGTCTTCATCGGGTCATCTGTTGATCTAATCTGTATATCAAAGTTGGATAAAATAATATTATTTTTTCAACATAATTTTTACCAACTCTTCGTTTCTCAAATTTCCAAAATCGATGTTTAAATGCAATTGATTGCCATTCCAGCTCATCCCACTAGCTCAAATATTATTTTCACTTTTGTATTTTGTGTTTCACGAACTGTGTCCAAATAAACATTATTATTATTCTTTCTTTCTTTCTTAGCTCTTTCAGAATCTTAGTTAATACCGGTCAACTGCCCTTACTTCGCCTGGCGCCCTATGTTTGCCTATAATGAAAAAGATGTAAGATATTATAGCTTTTTCATACAGCTTTTCCAACACGAAGTAAGGGCAGTTGGCGGTACCGATTTGCTTTGTCACGATAATGAAAACCATTAAAAGTAAAGCTTGAACACAAACTAATTCCCTGATAAATTCAAGGAAGAAATCACGTCAAAGAATCTTCCTCGGACACTAGGAAGAAGTATTGCAATTTAAAAACTCCCATTAAAGCTAGTTCAGTGATTTACGAGCGATGTACATGCAAAATGACTTTTATATCCCTGCTTGTTTTAAAAAAGAGAATAAAAATAAAGATTTTTTCTTAAATGGGTTGAAAAACTTATAAAGTCGTTGAAGTTTTTCTTAAGCATGGACTGGGAGTTCCGTAGTTGAAAGTTAATAATATAGTACCAGCATGATAGTTAGAGAAAATAAACTTAGCGGCAGCTACGGTCCAATTTAAACTTGATAAAATGAATAAGAAAGTAGTTATCTTAGGGTTTGGATACTTAATGCAAGATGGACATAAAATACTGATTTATTCCAGTATCTGGTGCCATCAGTTGGGACTGGCCATCTCTTAGCTGCCATGGTTTAGTTAATTATTTTAATTGTTCTTTGTTTTTATTATCTTTTTATAACGAACGCTTTTAACGTGCACTTCTTTCTACATTGTTCTCATGTAACCAATATTTTGTAACAATTTATTTATTTAAAAGAGTGTCCGTGGAGTTTCTTGCCCATTCTTCTCCGAAGGTACCTACTACGCTTTGGAATGGGAAACTAGTTTCATATTTCTGACTGGCCAACTCCTTGACTATTCAAAAGTGCCTGCACATGGTTTAATTGAAATAAATGCTTTGAGTTTGAGTTATGATCTAAGACCACTTGTGAAAGATCCGGAATTTTTGTACATCAAAATGTTTAAATATATAGCATCTAGTTCACCAATGCTCAATGACTTCAACATTATTTTAAAAGTAACAATATACAATAAATTATAATAGTATCCGTGGATATTATTGAAAGCTTTACCATTAATAACGATTTATCGAATGCAAAATTTTACCTCTCCAACTATCCCAAACACAAACACAACGACCTCTGTACAAATTATATTTTATATTCCATTTCACTCATCACATTGATATCCACAGCACTATTCCTAACAAAAACTGCAATGTACATCGTATTACTTAAAATTCCCGCGTACAGGTCACAAAGATATTCAGCTTTAACGTTACATTCACCCGTTGACGCACCGGTCGAGACAATCGAATTATTCTGTGGTATATCTATATAACAGGGTTACGGATGGTCGGACGGTAAAAGTTTTACACCCACTACAGCTTCACGATCAGTTTTCAGGTTACCTGTAGGTATCATTTTATTTTCAGGAGTATTACACGGGTGTGTTTACAGGATTATAGCGTGGGTGACCCCCATTTTATGTAAAACAATGTTTATTATTTTTGTAGCACTAACGAATACTTGAAGAATTCTTTGACATCTTTGAGTAAACGTTTACCTTTCCCCAGGTTTAATCAATTTGATATTTATAGACTTGATCATGATTATTGCCTACATCAGTAATTTTGTTTTTTTGCAAGAGTAAAACACATGTCTAAATTGAATTCTGCTTTTTTTAGATTTAAATCCCTATTCTTACCAATAGAGTGACCTATTCGTAGCTGGAATCCACAACTAATTCGATCACATCTAGTTCAACAACCTCATAATCGGATCGCTGGACTTCAAAGTGGTCACTGTACACCAAAGGTAATTTTAACGTTCCACTTTCAAAAGACATTACGTCATTTAGATCTCAATTTGAAATGAGAAGATTTGTTCCAATAGTACGAATACCCGTACACACACGAGCACAAGTTTTGCTATCCATTCCCCACATCCCATACGGTTGGCTGCGCGAAAAATTTGCTCTCGGTACAATTTTACTCTCCTATACTCCGTTTCATTCGTCCACATTCATGAGTCGACGTTATACTGTTTTTTGTTCGTTCATACAAAAGTTTATTTTGTTTTCGGGAATAATGGGTTCGCGTTCACATCGACAGCTTTTTTACTATCATATCGAAGTTATTGATCGAATGTTTGGTGAATATTATGTAGACTATTGGAAATATGTAAATGAAATATTAAGCTTCTGGTGTAACAGTTATGAGTCTGGTTCAAAGTGAACGGCGTATTAAATAGAATTGGAATAATTATTAAAACTTTAGCGGTAAATATTACAGGATTTCAGTTTTCATTGTTGCAGGTAAATTTTGAGGAAGTCAAATAATTTATTTCAAGGCCATTAAAAGGCACTTTTGAAGGTCAACATTTACAAGAAAACAGAATTGATTCTATGTACCCCTTCCAAAATTTAGTTTCGTTGACACCACCCGCTTCCACTAGCTTAGCAAAGGCAAAAAACGAAAAAACGATACAAAAAAAACACATAAAAACATTAAAATAATATCCCGTAACAAAATACAGGTGGTAACATTTTTTGTGCAGCAACAATTTGTTACCTGTTAGCAAACTGCGTGTCACGAGCAACCGTTGCGTCCGCCATGATTGATTGAATGACGTATTTCAGCTTTGAAGTTTTTGCATTGAGAACTTGTTTACAGACATGGAGGGAATAGTTTAGTTAAATGTTTTTGTGGGATTGTTGGTGAAATAGAAACGTATGGAAGAGGAAGACATGCTGCGCTAAATTCAAATGAATTGAGGTAAAAGCAGTAGATGGACAATGCTGATGAATAAGAGAAGACTATGAAAGATGTTAAATGTTTGTTTAGCACACCAACTGACTGACAAACAGTAAAAAAAAAATGTATTCGTAGCCCAGATAAAGAAAATGACGCTTGTCCGTATTTCTCATCCAAACTTGCAAAAGAAAACAACAAAATCATTTTAACAAATTATACAAAAGATGGGATTGGAAAGTTAAGCGGCAATGTCAAAACACCAAATTCTCATAAAATTATGGAAATTACGCTTCCCAAGGTTCAAATTCTACAAACAAGATATTATATTTTTGCTGTATAGGTATTGGAAAACAAAAAAAAAACGCCAAAAAAAGGCAAAACAAGTAATGAAATAAAATATTACCCCGGAAACGCTTACAACAGTATCACCTGTTCAGGTATTTGATCGAATACAGAAGGGAACATTTCTTAGCTTCATTAATATTAATGATTTGTCCGTGAAAGCTTCGAAAACCCTGTATTTGGCGTTTATCGCGTCCCTTTTAACGTGACATAGGTATTTTGGCTATTAAGATGGTACAAATCGTTTACATTATTCAGCATTTAGAGAATATAGTATTAATAGTATCAGGGTTGATGTAGAGAAACGTTAGAATTAGGATCGGGTACTTTACATAGTTGTAATGGATATTGAGAATGTGTTGTGCTAAAGTTTTATGACTAAAGGGAAGTTTTTAAATATTAGATTTTATTTTTGTAAGTAGGTTTGTACAAAAACTTTTATACGTCATTATTATTTTAAATACTAGATAAGGTCGGTTTTTCCTATTCGACATGTGAGTATTCTGAGAAGAAAGACAGAAATAAACTCAGAGGACACAGTATCTGTTAGAGTCCAAACATAATCTTGGTTCTGACCAGTTTAGACACTTTTCTACATGGTTCTCAATGATCTGTCATATTAGGACCATGTAGATTAGTGTCTGAAATGGTCCTTTGAGCAAAGAACTACACAGATTTCAATGGACTTGTCCAGTCAGTGCACGCATTTATTGACCGAGCGAACGAAGCGAGTGAAGCGTTCTCTGCTTCAAGTCTAATAAAATTTATTCTCTCGTGTCATTTTGTTGGTACACCTCTACAGGTCGTATTTTACTACTGATCTGGACGAATCTTGATATAGAGACTTTACGACTATATAGATTTTTTTTGTCTTTGTGTTTTTGATTGGAGCCTCCGGGTAATTCTTCCAAAAAGGGAAAAAAGGGGTACTACTACTGGATATCTCCGCCTTATGAGACCCGATGTCGATGGGTTTTTTTTTATTTGAAATGTAGTAACTTTAAATTGGTCTCATAAAAATTTGGTGAAGATCTTCGGCGTGATAAGCAGAATAGCTCTATTATATTCTTGCCACCATATGCTTTTTAATAACCTACAGTCGCCAGGCCGGTTTTTTTTTTTAAGTTGGATAGATATAATAAATAAAGGTTTTTAAGCTGACATGGTTATTTTCACTACTAAAATGATTTAAAACGGGATATTTACCATGTTTCTAAAAACAAAAAACATGTTAAATATCCCGGCTTAAATAACTTGAGTGGTATTTAATTGTTGCAAAAAAGTTCGTGCTCGCGAGGTCTACTGTTCGCAGAACTACTAGTCAGTAATCGTGTAGCTCAACTCAGAACTTAAAGAGCTCAACGACTCGACAAACAATATAAAAAAAGGACATGTCTGGAAATGCCTAGTCATTTAGGCAAAGTTCAAGTTGTGGAAGGCGGAGGTTCACTCATGTGTCTGTGTGTCTGTCTGGCTGTCTGTCTGTCTGTACGTCTGTCCGTCTGTCACAGCCAATTTATTCCGAATCTACCAATTTAGTTGAAATTTGCCACACATATGAGTTTCTGTGACCCAAAAACATACGTGTAACATAAATAAATGAATTTTGAATATGGGGGTCACTTTTCAGGGGCAAATTTGAAAATTAAAAGAAAGTTTCGTTTTGTAAACTGTAAGTACCGTGTGACATATCAAATGAAAGGGCTTGTTGTGAGAGCTCAAATATTTTTGTTAATAATTTTAAAATAAATACGTTTAAAGATATTTAAGAAAATAGATGAAAATTGACTATTCTCCGAAGTCTAAATTCAAAAGTCATTTATTCAAACTAGGCTGAGAATCAGTACTTTTCGAACGTCAAAATTACATAAGACAATCCCCCAAAACGCCCACCCTTCACTACTTCCTAGTGCGTTAGCTGGGATGAAGAAGTGGCGCAACAAACTCCCCAGCAGTGTGCAGTCTGTGGTGGACACCACTGAAAGGGATAATAAAGAAATGATCATCATGATTCTCCTGTCCATAGCCGAGTCTATTCGGGGTCCGTGCAGCGTGTGTTTTGTTTCATATTTGTCTAATAGCCGTCATAAAAATGGAATATGTGAGAGTGTAATTTTATTGTAGGAAACCTTTGAAAGAATAGTATAAAACCGCAAGTAAGTAAAATGTTTCAGCATTTCGGAACAAGAAAATCTGTGTTGTGGAGAATTTAAATAAGTGACGTGACGTTGTGGCAAGCATGAAATATCGGTGCGACAGCTGTGACGTAACACCTCAAGCCAGATACACTATGTTATTACGTAGATACTTCTTATTATATTTTAGTCACGATTTTTTTGTTAACAACATGTTTTTTGGTGCTTTATCTGGCAGATGGAAAGTAAATAAAACTAAGGACCTGTTTCACAGTTTCCAGATAATTAAATACACGCATTCAAATTCAAAAAATTTATTTGTGAATATGGGTAGAAAAGTACTTAACTGGAATGTGTTTAAATTTTTTGCACAATAATGTAAAGTCAAATAATTAATATAAGTCTGAAATCGTCAACCCGTCTTGAGCAAGCGTGGTGATCAATGCTCGTGCCTTCTCTGTATGGGAAGAGGCCTTTGCCCTGCAGTGGGACAGTACAGGCTGGCTTTTTTTTTTTTTTAATGTAAATTCATCAATAAATGCCTAACAAAAGTACTATGATAATTATGAGATCCAATTTTCACAATCTTAATAAATTAGAACTTATTGAAACATGTCAATTAAATAAGTTATCCGGGAGTTATCCCTATGCAACAAGCTCATATAGTTCTTAGTCAAAATATGTAACAGAATATGACACAACCGAAGCTACCCAAAATGCGACATAAAATTCTGCAAGCTTTGCGACAAAAATATTATTCCTTCAACCTTTTCCCCCACCTTATTTATAGTCTTATAGGCATATTTAACATCGAAAATCACACTAATAAATAACATAGTCTGTCGTCGCGTCGTCACCAATAAATCTATTAGCCATTACGTCGTTAAAGTTAGTGCAAAAATACTGCTAAAAGCGAATAACATTAATGAAAGCCATAAAGTTATTAATAGCAAAACTTTCGTTGTTAATCTCCTTACATCACTCCGTTTCCAACAAATAGCTCTCAATCATTGCGATGTGATTACAAGAGCAATAACATTTTATATGAAAAAGTTATATCTAAAAATAATCATAAAATATAAGGATGGAAATATTGTAATGTTCCTATAAAAAAGGATTGATATTATCGAGGTTGTAAGTCGATTTTTTCTCGTTGATCAAGGAGTGGAAATACAGAAAGTACTTGTATGTTGTTATCCGCATAAGTTGTTACAATATTAATGTACAAAAACAAGTTACATGGCTGTTTTTATGCCAAGAGATCGTAATCTATTGGGCCTATTTCATGCTGTTGTGCCGGTGTTTATTTGTTCTCGCTTTGCTTAAAGTATCTATTTTAATGTTTGGGCTTTGACTTTATCAAAACGTAGACAATAAAAACTGTTAATACACTTTTACTTCTGATTAACCTTCATACATTTTATCTGTTGCCGAATTAATGTGTTGACTTATTTCTATTACTGTTTGTTGTAAAGTTATACCATTCACGTATCCAATACTAGATGTAGGTAGTGTGTCAATATTCTATAATACTAAACACATAAGCAATATTTTAATCAACAACTTCCATATTTAAGCTACATAAGCCACCAACCCGCACTGGGCCCGCGTGGTTTATTAAGGCCTACGCCCTCGCACACAGACGAGGCCCGTGGCCCAGCAGTGGAAACGTTATATGCTGATTATGATAATATATTAATCTATCTGTTCCAAAAATAATAAGAACAAGATGTTACGCACCCATTATTACACCAGAATTGGAATACTTCATACTTTAGTATAAAACTTTGGCAGTAAGAACAAGTAATGAACCCAGAAAATGAAGCGCAAGTAATAATTTCGCTCGGAATTGAGCTGTTGAGGCTCACTGAAAAATTTAATCTCAAGAAAAAATATGCGGGATACAGCTAACGATCTCCTCGAGAAAGCAGGACAACAAAACATAAAGAATGCAAGAGGGAACTTTGAAAATGTTATAAATATTTATTACAATTTAGGTGGAAATAATAATTCTGCGGATATAAAAGCATTAGATATTCTTGCTAAGGTTGATAAAGTGAATTTCCAGTGTCAAAACTGATGCATTGTCATTACTCGTTGATGTAACGGTTTCTACATGACGCACTTGAACGTTAATGGATTACTACCTATTGCAATTGTATTTTAAGTTACAATGTCTACGTACGGCTTTGTGCACAATATTGGCTGTCATTGTACATCGTACAATGGCAGACATTTACAATAGTGGAAACGGAGGATCAACAATACGAAGCTCAAATCTCAAAGGTCCCATTAAACGTCACTATCAAAACTAACCCACGCGTTGTGAAAGATTGGCGCAGGTTTTTAGCCACATATTTTTTCATAGAACGACGATGGAACGAAAGCCGCGTATAGCAACTATCCTCAAATAAACGACAAATCAAAAAGGTTTGTCCGCTTCACGGTGTTTCAACGAAACAAAACGCAGTCAAAATTTTTTGGTGCCAAAAAAGAGGAAATTCAAATTAAAAAGTGTCAACGGCAGAATCGATTTTTAACCATTCCAACACGAGCGGTGTCGATTGCAATTCTCGTGTAGAACTTTGCTCTAGGCTCTTTGTAGTCGTCCAGGATTGAACCGGAATATGTATGCAGCGAGTAGGGTTTCACAACCCCTGTTTTTATTGGCGTAACTTCTTTCAGGAACCAACCAAATGTTTTTAGTGTTACGTGTGTGGAATTAATTGGTATTTTTAGCCTTGTATATTTTCAGTGAAATAATGTGCCGTATTGTTGTTCAGAAATATATTGAAAGCCGACCCCAATATTGTTGGGAAAAGCCTAGGCAGTTTTCAGGTTGTTATTCAGAAATTAATTTTGAAGATCAATTCTTTTATCAAATCCATTTCATTTATTGGCTCTAAGCCACACCATGATTCAATGGGTGTACTTAAGTCTTATTATGATCTGGGTTTTTGGTTTGGTAACCATTTGGTTTTATTGTGGGTTTAATAATTATCTATTAATCACAGTCTTTCGCGATTAAAGTGTCTCATGGTGCTTTTATTAATTTTGACTCATAAATCAACGTAGATAGGTTGACTGTTTTGAAGTTAAGGGCTACTTTATCATTGGGACCGTGATCAAAGGAAAATAAGGAATTCTTGCAGATGAGGTTATGAAAAATTATTGAGTGTACGGGATAATCAATCTTCTTTGAGGTTCGCCTTATAGGATTTCGTACCATTCAAACAAAGTTTTTAAAAGTTTACGTCAAGGATTTATAAAAAGTAAAAGACAATTTTAAATACGAAGTTATAGCAGTACTTAAGTCAGTTTTCCAATAATTATACGCTAATGGTGGTTATGTCAGTAAGACCAATGTCAGCAAGTTACCAGTTCCAGCATCGATTCTGATCGATTTCGATTATTATGAACAAGAAACTCAACAATTATTTAAAAAAAATTATCATTTTAGTTTTTTTTTAAATTATTTCTATTTATTATTATTAAAGTTCTTTTCTATGTGATGTATAAATGTCGTCTCTCAGTTGACCTTTGAGGAGGTCGTAACTGCTTAACCGGACTTTCCTGTGACTGCCTTAAGCTACTAACATAAAGCCTCCAGCCAGGGCGTAAATATAACTTATAAACTAGGCGAACGCTCGCTAAGGGCACCCCCTGTGGGGTACGAACCTCGGCTTAGGGCGCCGCCGGGGGGAGGACAGCAAGATGGGACTGGCTGGATCAAACATGTTATTGCGTAGCCCAAGTAGTACCTATATCTTATAACAATTGCCAGTTAAGTAATTATTAACGTTGGTGTAACTATATTTTTTTTTAACATTGAAGCTTGTCTTTACTCTAAAGCTACGGTTCCCTAGAAGATCGGTGGCCGCCACATAACGGCTGCGGAGACAGCCGTCATGAAAATGATGGCCGGGATTTGACTTCACGGTATCAAAAAATGGCCTCACGTTACAATGACGTCATTCACCGTGCAGACGCTATGCGGCAGCCACCGCAATCATAGGAAACCCTAGCTTTACATATAAAAAAACATCACGCAACACATACAACATACATATAACAAAGCATCATCAAGCATCATCTTACATATAACAAACCATCATCTGTATTCTTCGAAGGGTTATGCACAGGTGTACCTACAGTACACCCATATTTCGCCGGTTACGTTTAAGTCCCATGTAACAGGGGGCGAGCCTATTGCCATCAACCGGGCACAAATTCAGACTCTGGGCTGCTACTGAGCAATTTCAGGTGGAAAAACCCATTAAACCTTAGCTTTAGCAACGTTTATATAACAAGCGCTTTACTTTGTGTAAATTATTTCATCACCACTGCCCACAAAACGGAGAAGGAAAACATCGTAAGGAAACCTGCATGTCCTAGAACCAAAAGTTCGACAACAAGTGACATATACCACCTTTTCCCATTCAAGGACATTCGATTACAGCCCACTCCCTCTCACCGAGAGGAGGCCTGTGTCCCAGTAGTGAGGACACTATAATAGGCTGATTATGCTATAATGTAAGGACGAAAAAGTCTAGACACTTAGACACTACTGGTCCTTCTCTACAATAGTTATAAAGCCATACTAAACAGTTCTTCGCAAAACTAGAACGTTATCTACGACAAGAACAAACTTTGGCGTTATTTTATCTATTTCTCGCCAACAAAGAAATATATTATTCTCAAAGGTTGAGAGACACTTGAAGATGTTTATGTTACTGTTTATTATATTACCCTTTTTTGTATAAGTGAGACTTCCTTCAAAACAATGTGACGTTTGTAGTGGGAGCGAAAATAAATATGACACTATTTAGGCTGTTGACTTGGTTTCATAGTTGTTTTTAGTAAGTGCGATGCAAATATACGAAGTTTGTATGGCTTTAATGTTTTGTGGCTGTTGGTATGGTTTTTGGTGTTATTTGTAACATTATTTCGTTTTTATTTGCTCTGGTTTGACTAACAGAATGGGAGTTCTTTTAGGTTTTGTGGAACATTTATACTTTTTGTCCTTTCGACATTATTTACTACTTTACTTATTTAGTAACTACTTGAAATATACTTGACATTTTTTATCGTCTCATTAACAAACTGTCTTATGTGTCTGTCGTGTGTGGAGAAATAAGGATACCCTTATTTCTCCAGACCAGTTACAATTTACGACAATAACTATATTAATATTATTTTTGTCAATCATATTTTAGTCCCAAAAGGAAACTGATGATAGCATATTTTGTGTCGAAGAAATAATACTGTAGATCAAAACTCACAAAATCACAAAAAAATGAGAAGAGAAAATCTCAAATCTTATAAGAAAATAGTCTCGAGCAGCACACGCCTGCACCAAACACGCACACAAAAAAGTTCTAAGCTACCATTTTTCATATCCGCAATCATATACTCAACCTTAACCCCTTGTCACAAAATACATAGGTACAGAAGGTTGGCTCGAATAAAAAAGCAAAAACATGCGCACGCAACCATAGCCGCGGACGTACGAATGTCTGAAGGGATTGCCAGTCGCGAGTGCACTTGCTCTCACTGTACATGAAGCGACTCTATGTGTGCGTGTATTTTAGCTCGTTGCATGGACCCAACCTTCTGTTTCATCTATTTAGTGTTCTAGTACCGTCAGATTTCGAAGCGCGAAGTGTGCCACTTGCCCTTATTTATGAGCTGCCATTTTCCTTAGCAATATCTTTTTTCTCTCTCAGTAAGTGCCCTCCCGTTCTAATACTCGACGGAAATTAGGCGAGGAGAATTGTTGAGATTTTTATAAGAATAAATGTGTTGGTGTCGGTACTTGTCTCAAAAAGGGATCATTGAGACGTATAAAAAGAGGTTAGTGTGTGGATGTTATATTTAACGTCAATTTATTCATAAAAATCTTTACATATCGCGACTGCTGCGTGCCTCGGAAAGCATGATGAGCCGTTGGTCCCGGCTGTCATTCGTGGATCTTTGACAGTCGTTACGGGTCGTCAGAAACCCGAAAGTCTGACAATCAGTCTTACCAAGGGGTATCGTATTACCCAGTTACTGGGTTTTGGAGGTTAGATAGGCAGTCGTTCCATGTAAAATACTGGTATTCAAGCTGCATCTGGTTATACTGGACGCCGACAACAACATAGTTGAGAAAAGGCTAGGCAGATTGATTTTTTTATTCATAAAAATCTGGTTTTTATTAAAGAACGCTATCCTAATCATCATTGACGAGTTTAATGGGTACCAAACAGCTTAACTCAAAAGAAAACGTAGAAAATGTTGCCCGAGGTTTATTTGACTTATAAGTCTGAGTATGCATATAAATAGTTGGTAACAAGTATCTTCCAAAATTAGCTCTCCTTCTTCTATAATATCAAAGCTACTAATAACCAATTTCAAGATTATAATCACTTAAACAAGTTCTATCTCCAAAATAATACAATTTAAAATTCATTTCTTTGCTTAGCTATTTTAAATAAACTTGATTTATTATAGCATATAATATGTCGTACAAAACAGCGTTAGTAGAAATATTTGGACTAGGTCCAAGTATGATGTCACTGTCCCACAGAACCAGACGGTTGCCCATTAGTGGGATTACACGACACAATTAACGAAATAATGGAATCACCACATTTTGTGTCTCAGACTTCATGTTATATCATTTGACCTTTGTACTAACCAGATCCAGACTAAATGTTTATACAATGTTGTCTAGAATATTCTGTGTTGTCGTTTTAGTCCTAATTGGACTAAAAACAACAACGCATAGACCTCGTTGTTAGTGATATCAAATGGTAACAATGTTATTGTGTAGAAATGTTTTCCTAATTTAATCTAAACATCTCGGAAGATGAAAATAAGAAAATTCAATTCGAAGACGAAGAATCACAAAATAGAACTGTTGTTGATAACAATCAACGTTCCATTATCTAAAATTCTAAAACAGACAATAATAAACCCACTCCTTACAAAAAAGGTGAACAAAAAGTAATTTCTTCTAAGCCATATTGATTCAATTCTATAAAGAAACTCACAAGAGCTTTTATTCTCAAGAAGAAACAAAATAAGCATACACAATTTCTAAGTGAAAACAAGCTCTCACATTTGAGAAGGAGCGAATTTCGTTTGAAAAAGAAATGCCGCGCTGTCGACCCCTAAAAATCTAATTATATACTTTTGTGAGTTCTCCAATGTATGACGGATTTCCGTTCTCGACGCCGTCCTTAAATGATTTTACTTCTTGAAATCTGTCTCAATTTCTCCCCGTTTCAGTCCTCGACGCAATTTTGTTCATATTATATTAGATGGGGTGCCAGTGAACGTGGGCGTTTGATTTAATATTTGATCGATGTTTGAGTTTTGTTGTATTACTTATAAGGACAGTGCGACGGTTATTTCACTCGGTTTCTTGAACAGATTAGGCATTATCTGAATCTTGTCTTATGAAATTTTGTAAGTTTACTCGTATCGCGTTTAATACCTTTACTAAAAATGGTTTAAGGATTCCGCAATCAGGTTGTAGCTCTAATTTCTAAGAAAACTTCACGATATAACAATTACCGATGTCGCGTCGTGACGTCGCGTCGCACCTGTTTGCTCGAGCCTTTACGTTTTTCTTTATATCGAATTGCCATGTCATAACGCAAACTATTTCTACAAAAAATAAATAACAAATCATCATAATACCTATCTATAATTATTGTTTTTAAGAGAATATGATCACCAAATCTTTTTTTCTCATTACCTGTTTATTAAGTTCTATGTGTTTTTTTTTCTCCTATTATATAAAGAATCTGATTTGACAAACAGATTTAAAACGTAATTTTTAGCTATAGAAATTCGAAATCTCTTTTGAGAAAATTCAAAACATATAAAGCCAATTACATATAATTGTGTGTTTAAAGAATGGGAGCCGCATCTAATTCATCTTTGGGAATCTTAACTGGCTTATCAACGGCTCATATATACCAATCAGATATATCAGAACTCGTTGAGTTTTAAGCCTAAAATGTAAGATTTTTTACTTTCTTACTTTATCTTTTAATTTATTTCTGGCTAGATTTGGCTCTCGGCTTCACCCATGTGGAGGTTGGAAATTATCCCACGGGAATGTACTACTCGTACCGGGGGCACCAGTATGCCAATCCGTTCAGCTGTTATGCCGTGAAAAATTTACACACAGACAGAATTAATTTCGTATTTATTATATTAGTATGTGTATTACAATTTGATTGTCAATGTATTCATTGACCTTCTGACCTAAATAATGTAATGTGAATTATTTACATTTCACTTTCCGTGAAATCAAAGAAGACGGCAATGTGCAGATTTCTTTTCATATCAGAAATAATAAAGTATTTCAGGGAAAATGCCGTCTATTATGTTTTCTCTCAATATTATATTATGTGGGTATAAAATATTAAATTACTAGCTTACTGCTGCCCAAGACTTCGTCCCTCTGAAATTTCTTGCTCCCCGACCTGCCCTCCTAATATTTCATTTGTAACTCATTCGTCATTCAATTCGCATACATTTGAGTAATTCTGCATTATTTAGCGTTATTGTATGTTATTTCAAGCTTTTAGTTTTATTAATATTACCTATAATTATATTTGGAATTGACTTTTATTTGACACCGCTATGATTTGTTACAGCTGTGTGGTTCATCATGTCATTTGGTTTAAATAGGTCTTTATTTTTTTATTTATCTTTTATAGTTTTTTTCTTGTAAATTTTGTGAATGTGAGAACATTTTAGGCTTAACAGACTGTAGATCTGTGGACCATTATGTTTTGCTAAGTACCTGGTACTTGTTGGTAGGCCTACACTGTCCTCTCATACCTTTTAACACTGTCATTTGAAAACATTGTAAAAACCATTTACTTTTGAAAGAGTAAACGTGGAGTTTCTTGCCGGCTCTTATCCATAGAAAACGACCAATTGGAACCGTGCAACTAGCTTCTGACGTTTCATAAGTGCCCTAGTAGGTTTAACGAAATACAATATTTTGAATTTAATTGAATTACCAATATTGTTGTAACATTTTTTTAATCTTCCTCTCTTTTTTCACACTCCCACTATTAAGACGAATATAACGACACCTCATAAGTTAAAATCTATCAAGTTGTTTAGGCTACAGAGCGTGCCAAAAAAAAATACATACATACTCTCGAAAAACATTACCTTACTTCTGGGGCAGTCGGGTAAAAAGAGTTTTATTTTTTTTGGAAAACAAACATCTACATCCAGTTGTTTACTAGGCGACAAAATATGAATATATTTATTTTTGTTGACTGCTTACTGCTCAGTTTCTGCTAGTGACAAATACAGTCCTTGAATTTTCTATGACAATACGTCTACCTTTTGTGGTAAATAAAAACAAACGTAACTTTTTGAAAAATAAGCAACGCTGTTATTGTCTGGTAAAAAATACTACAAGGATTCCTTATAGCATAATCAGCCTATAATATTCCTATTGCCGAGACACATTCGTCTCGGCGAAACCGATGGGGCCGTAATCCACCACGCGGGCCGAGTAAGGGTTGGTAGATGTCACATGTCTTAAATTTTTTTGGTTCGAAATTCAAAATTCAAAAGTGGTTTTTTTCAAACTAGGCTGAGAATCAGCATTTTTCGAACGTCAAAATTACATAAGACAGTCCCCATAAAAAGCCCACCCTTCAGCACTTCCAAGTGCTTTAGCTGGGAAGAAGAAGTGGCGCAACAAACTTCCCAGCGGCACAGCTGTCTGTACAGTTAGAAAAAAAACTTGATTCTATTCAATTTTAAGCAAAATAATTTACATTACTCAACACAAAACAGTAAATAAAATTATTTGCCATAATGACGGCTAGCTAGCACACGCCAATATACCAACTTAACAATCGAAATCTATACTCAAGCTCATAAGTCATAGGTTCTAGGAGATATGCCGGTTTCCTTACGATAAAAAAAGATAAAGTAATTTAACAATTAAATAGAATATATTTTGACTTCAGATTATCAAAGTAGGCAGTATTTAATCCATGTTATTTTTAAAACACCATCATGTAGCTAAAAAATATCGATATATGATTATATCAAGTTCCAGGTTTGAACCTGTTCCAAAATACTTAGATAAAAAGAATACTTGTCTTAACTTGATTACACAGCTTTCATTTAGATTGACTGTTCAATTCCATTTGAGAGTAACGTAATTGAATACGAGATAAGTTGAATAAATTATTGAATAGGGATTCAGACTGACATGATTATACGAAATTTAGAACGTCTTTAATAAATTAATTTTGAGATGGTACCGGCAATTAGAACTATATAGACGTTTTATCTTTGATTTATTTTATCAAACTAGCTTCTGCCCGCGGCTTCGAGTGGAGGTCTGAAAATATAATCCCCCGGGAACGTACAACTCGGATATAAAGTATCCAATATCCTAACCCAGGGGGCCACCACCTCTAAAGCTAATTACTTTAGTGTGGGAAAGAGATGAAGACCTACAGGACATATAGCTCCATCTCTTTCCCCCACTGAAGTAAGATTAAAATAATCTATCTGTGTGCCAAATTTCATCCAAAATTGTTCAGCCTTTGAGGCTAGCAGAGGTAACAGACAGAGTTACTTGCGTATTTATTCATATCAGATCAGTGGTCCACATTCGCCCTGGATCATAAGAGCTTGTCATGGGGAGAGGCCATTGCCCAGCAGTGGGATGATGCAGGCTAAAATTAGTAGCATAAATATGCTTTATTTAGAGGAGCTCGTGGCTAAGCAATAACAGACGCATGGGTCAATTTATCAGGTTAGGCTACGCCTGCCGGGGTTGGTCCGTGGATGGTTGACCATCTTTACATACCGAGACTCCTCCACGCCTCTGAAAGCACGTGGATCTTTGACAGTCGTTAAGAGTCGTTAGAAGCCCGAAAGTCTGACACCAGTCTTACCAAGGGGTATCGTATTACCCAGTTGCTGGGTTATGGAGATCAGATAGGCAGTCGCTCTATGTAAAATATTGGCTGCATCCGGTTAGATTGGATGCCGACCCCAACATAGTTGGGAAAAGGCTAGGCAGATGGATTGATTTGTAAACGTTACTTAAAGTTATGACACGTTGAGCGTTTTACCTGTTTTGATCAATTTGACAATATTACTACTAGAATATTAATAATGAATTGCAACGATAACACCGAATTTGATATTGTAACCGTTTAAAGCTTTGTGCAGACTAGCGCGACGCGACAGCGCGACGCGACACCGGGTATTGTTATACCGTCAAGTTTTCTTAGAAATTGTATTGTTCGAGTCGCGTCGCGCTGATCTGTACGAGCCTTTAGGTGTAAAATTGCCATTTAGAAAGTTTTCAAATACTTTTTTTACATCTAAAACTAAATAATCGGTGTTACAATATTAAAAATTGCATTTCTTAATCAATATTTTTGTTCACTAATTAGCCACATTTCATATTTCCATTCAGTAATATTGGCAAATTAACAAATCAGCGAAATATTTGACATCTATTTGCGCCGTTGTCCACTTTCAGAATGCACGCGTAAATCGCGCGTCTTAAACGTCATAAAATGTGTGGACAAGGCATACGCTAATCATTACGCTTTTAGCAATATTAATAATTAAAAGGGAACATTATAGTAAAAAAACCTATAAATTATAATGCTTGCTTTTTCTGTTTTCAGCTATCTGTTTTTGCAGTCGGGTTTTATTTAATCATTTATTTCAAGCTTTTTAGTTTTATTTAATTAATAATATATTATTTGGAATCGACTCATTACTAGCTTTTATTTGATACCAATATTGTTGTAATTTTTTTAAACGATCCCCTCTTTTTTTTGTATTTGCAGAAGCAATATATAAATATTATATAGCCTATGTCACTCCAACAATTAATTTGAATCTAACGACACCTCCTATGTTGAAATCCACCAAGGCGTTAAGGTCACAGAGCGTGCCAAAAAAGAAATAGACATACATACATATTCTCGAAAAACATTAGGCTCCTTCTGGGACAGTCGGGTAAAAAATATTATAAAGTACTACTTACCGATGGCAAGGTGTTCAGTAACTGCAATGAAAGAAAATATTTTATTAGTACACTTAAAAAGTATTAACTAAAGCGTAAAGATTTTTATTTACTCTACCTATAGCTAAATTCCATAAAAAAACTAAAAATAAAACATTTATTTAAGGTATCACATAACCCATATTAGAAATCTTTAAATGACACACAAATAAATACAATAAAAATATAACATCAACACAAATTAAATTAAATTATATTAATTAAATTATACAAATTCATATTCAATCAATAAAACAATAAAGAAAAGTGTTTTGAATTTAAAAGTAAGTAAAGCTTTTTCAGTTTATAGGTAAACCAGTCTGATAATAAACGGTTTTCAGTATGTTATAAAAATGGTTAAGTTCGACTCTTGAAAACTTTAAGTTGATTTAAATTTTAAACACGGACGAAGTACGTATTTTTAATCGACTTGATTTGACTGTGTTGGTCTTAAAATCTAGTAAAGCTGCTGTTTTAAGAACACGGATTTAAATTTTCTTTGCGATCATCATTTTATATTTCGGTTACTTTGCGCTGTTTTATTAAATGTATAAATCCTTCGATGTGTGACCAAATAAAAGTATGTAGTTTAAAATGTATATTCTTGAGTGATTTTGTTTTTGTGACGCTTATAAATCGGTTAGCCTATTTGTATATACAAAGTCACTATTCATACCTACATAGTCTTAATTAGAGGGTACCTAAATGCAAATAGCAAGTAATTACGTCCCATAATATATCCGGCGAGATAGAGCCAGTGTAAGCAGAATATTACACCCATTTAGAAATCTATTTTACCGTTAACGACTCACCAAAAGATAATATCTAATTCTCTCAGAGGAGAATTCTAGACTAGTTTGTATTACCTAAGCCTAGATAATGACATGACACGAAACTTGAACAATAGACGGACTGAATTAATGACCGATAATAATAGGTATCGTGTTCATTCATGTGGTAATTGGAAGGGCTTTGATACTGAGCTAAATTAAAGAAATTCTGACATATTTTAGAGAAATATTAAACAAGAGTTAGTTTGAATTTAGGTACACCCTTTAATTAAAAAATAAAAAATATAAAAAAGTAACTAGTGTACAGTCACGAGCACTAATAAGTATGTATATAATTTTCTCCTACTATATTAAGTCCCTACGTAATTTCCATAAAATTAAATACTAAACTACCCGCACTAATAAAAAAAGAAGAGAAAATTAATGTAGATAAAAAACTTGGAAAATTCTTCCTAAATAAAAACTACTACTCGGTAAACGAATATCTAAGTGATAGACTTATATAAAGTCATAACTTAAGTATCTGAGACTTTAAATTTATTTGATTTGTTAATTATTAAAAAATCCCTCGATATACCTGAAATATAAAATTTTGTATTAAAGCTAATTTTATGGGATAAACTAATAGTTTATCTCATAAAATACCTACATCATTATTATAATATAGTAGTTTGCTAAGTATTTATACAACTTTAGTTGTTGTTTACCCTAAACCTCAACTTTCACTATAGGATCGCCGCTGAAATCGCGAAAAAATTATCAGCTGTTCCCTACATTTCGACGAGTTAGACGAGCATAAATGTAGGGAACAGCTGATTTTTCTTTCGCGAGTTCAGCTTTGGTCTGATAGTGAAAGTTGTTCATATTAATGAGTACAATGATCCCTTAAGAGGTTTAGGGTAAACAAAAACTAAGGTTGTATATGAATAATTAAGAAATGCTTCCTCTCTCCTAACTCGCTTATTTTACTGCGCCCTACAATATGATCTAATTATAAGTTTACCACCTAGGAATACGGAATGCAATAAAAGTATTGTGTTTGAGTATTGATAACAGTTTTGAGCCCATACTGTTACGAAATAGGCATTATCCTTTATTCCACGAGAAAAGCGCTTTTGAGTTTTGATAAACGTGTACATAGAGATAGCTCTTGACTGTACTTTAGGCGGTGAGTAAGTCATACCAAGTTTATACTGAGTTTGAATGAGGTTTATTAACGGCCGATTATGTACCGTATCTACAACTTATTAATCATTTTTCTACAATACATCACACCTGTTTTTCCCCGAAGCGTGAGGTAGAGGTATACTTAATAGTACAGCCACATTTGGATTACTCTCGCGTAAAACACTTTCAGCTTTAGTAGGGTCTCCTTAAATGCATCTGTGGTGTCATCCTGGAAATTTATAAAGCAACAGGAATCATTTCCCATTGTAATAGCACCGATTTTCATAATAATTGCGTCTGCAGTTTTATAAAAGAATTTTAAAATGCACCTTCGACCTAAGATCGCCAGGAAACCATCCGTACGAATAAGTTCTATGGTTTTTTGTACACGAGCGAAAATACCATTGAAACTAATAAATTATACCTAAAAACACAACCATAGGAAAAGAAACAAAAATAATAATTAAATCGGTTAACGAACCTATTAATGAGATACCTAATACTCCTTCTCATTCTTTGTTACACAGGACATACCTGCTACCGGACTAAAGACCTCGAACCTTAACCTCGGATGTTGTTGGAAGACCTTCCAACGCTACGTCTTCCGTTCGCCACTACAGAAACTTTGCGCTCCATCGGCCATCTTTTCAGCAAGCAATGTGGCCGTACGAATGCCACTTAAGTTGGGCATTTTTTCGGGTTATGTCGGTTACCTCGGTTCTCCTGTGGATCTTTTCATTTCTGATTCGATCACGCAGGGAAAATCCAAGCATAACCTTCTCCATTGCCTTTTGAGTGACTTTTAGTGTTCTGAATGGGCCTCCCATTGAAGATGATAATCCCTCAAAATAATCTAAGTAAAATTAAAAATTGTTTTTTGAAAACTGCGCACTAAAATTCGTTCCCAGAGTTGAGTTAAAAATCTGACTAGCTATTATCCTCCTTTTTCGGTGACTTTTAGCCTTCTAATAACGGCCATTGTGAGGTCTGTACCTACATACAAACAACAAAAGCGCAAACGCAGCAAATTCTCCTTTCACCATCAACCTATTTAGCAAACTCTCCGTCAGCAGTTAAACGAATTACAGGCTATTAGAAAGACTTAACTGCCACTCTTTGTATTGGCGGCGTAATAAAATAGGCGTTTGTTATTTTATGGAAGATCATATATCTCCTTTAGTGTTGAAATGTTGACGATTAACGTCATCAATATCGGCTTCCAAACAGTCGTGTTGGTTTTAATATTAATTTGCTTGTTTTTAATGGGTTTCCTTTGAAATTGAAATGTTAGTAGGTATTTTTATGATAATTTAAATGTAAATGGGATTCCTTTAAAATCGGATATTGGAGCGGAAATTGTTTATTGTAGCCGGTAAAGCTACGGTTTCTTTGAAGAGCGATGGCCGCCGAATAACGGCCGCAGTGATGGCTGTCGTGAAACTGATGGCACCTGGGTTTGACTTTACGGTGTCATAAATGCTGGTGCTGATCCATGCGTCATGTTCGTGAACGGGCGCCGTCAGTAGGGACTGGTCATCTCTTAGCTTCCATGGCTTATTTGAATGTATTTTAATTTTTGAATTTGTTTATTATCTTTTCATTGCGGACGCTTTTAACGTGCACGTCTTTCTACATTGTTCTCACATGTATAATTTAAACATGAATGATGTAACCAATATTTTGTAAGAATATTTTGATTTAAAAGAGTGTCCGTGGAGTTTCTTGCCCGTTCTTCTCCATAGGTACCTACTACGCTTTGGAATGGGCAACTAGCTTCATCTTTCTGACTGACCTACCCCTTGACAATTCAAAAGTGCCTGTAATTGGTTTATTTGAAATAAATGCTTTGAGTTTGAGTTTGCTCTTTAAGGAAATACATAACGTTTCAGTGACGTCATTCGACGGAAAATTCTAGGCGCTATGTGGCGTTTGCCGCAGTTTTAGGAAACCACAGCTGAAAGCCAAAATTAAATTACGAAATTACTGACATAAAATTATAGAGTGAATTTTTCGTAAAAGTGTGTGGATGACGGGACCGCTTGGCTCGAGCGTCAGTCGCTCGCCAGCGTGAACCATGGGATGGGACTATCCCCTACGAAAAAGTCACCCTATAATTTTATGTCATTTCATGTCACTAATTTCGTAATGTAATTTCGGCTTAAGGTTACGCTAGTCGGTCATTCTTCCATACAATCGTAGTATGGTGATTAGTTGTCTGTTTGACGGTAAAAGTTCAAAACTAAACATTATATCAATTTGTCTTGTCATTATCTAGCCCTATATGGAAGCAGAATTGGAAAAATATATTGGTTGGGAAAAACATTTGAAGTTATGAGCGTCGATACTTCCATATTTCAATAGAAATTTTAACTAGTGTTTGGGCGTCAATAAATAGCTTATGTAGTAAGAAAATGGCAAAATAGAAACCGTACAGGGGTAGATAATTTATTCAATAGTTCAAATAATATTATTTAGTAGTTTTTTCATAATATCTATACGCCCAAAGATATGTTCATAAAATTTTACGCGCTGGTTTTCGTTAAAAATCATTGTTTATTTCACTAAATTAATAAATAAATAAATCAATAAAAATTAATAAATAAATACTAAATAAAAAAAACTAAATAGATAGATAGTTAGACTAATTAGCATGCATATTAGTTGCGGGCCCACCAACGAGTTCGAGCCGTCGACTAGTGTACCCTTTAGGTAATAATTAGGCTACGTCCGTTACGATGTCGTAACATGTCAATTGTCTCGGTCAAACCATTTGATAATTTGAAGGTTCACCTACTTTTTTTCTTAGTTAGTCATGATCTCGCAAAAGTACATTAAGTAAATAATTATGTATCTAATAACTGATTTTTCGACGAAAAAATCATCTTAAACCAAGTCGAAAAATTATAAAAAATTCAAAAGTACTTATTGAGCCATTGGAAATAGGTTTACAGAACTAACAATGTACTAAAATAAATGAATCTATCATTCTATATTCAGAAATAAATTTCCATTAATACAATTCAATCTAGTAGACAAGGTCGTATAGGACATGCCATTTCCGTACCTAACATCAATTTATCAAATACAACACAACACAACTGATTACTTAATTTACCCCCAACGAAAGAACCATTCATTCTTGATTCCTTCTAAGAATTAATACAACATATATTATCCCTGGCTCAGTACAGTCGCACAGAAATCTCGAACTGACAACGTCTGGATGTGTTAATCTAATTAACACATCTGTCCTTCACTGTACGTCCCGTTTCATTAATCACTGCTGCCAGCGACTGTACAGGACTTAATCAGCCGCTGTCGTCAGATGTCTTCAGTTGTGTTATTACTAGAAACTCTGTCTTTTGTCACGAGCAGAATTTTTTTGAGATAAATTGTGGGGAGTATAGCCACGTTATTGTATGGTTGTACACGTACTATACCTACTTTAAATGAAATGTGTAAGTTGGCTGTAATATCAATCCAAATCTGTAAGTAAGAAATGGTAAACAACGATTGACATCCCCAAAGATTGATAATGATAATTAAAAAAAAAAAAATCTTTTCATATTTTTTTAATGTACTAATTTCTTGCTTCAATCTTTAAAAATTAAAAAGAAGAAGAAAAACATTTTAGAAATAAAAAACGTAGGAAGTATCTATTATACACAACCTCCCTGAAATATGAAAATTAACCCACTCTATACGCCAATAACTGTCTATGACAATACTGTTTTGTGTAGTCTGTGCAGTGCCTTAATAAGAATGTTTTTCTCATAAAACGGAGCAAAGGAAATGTACTAAGAATGCATTCATATTATATGAGACCAGGTTAGTAGGGGTTCATAAGTGCAAAGGAGTTCTGTTGCAAGTTTCCTGAATAATTGCAAAATGTTGTATAAGTTACAGTTCGGGTAGGTACTATCGAATCGCTTTGCAGTTACTCTTTGAGTATGTCGTGGGAAATGAAGCACCTGATTTGTTTGAGGGACTTTTTAATTGAAGTGCTTAACGTCCTACTTAGGGCAAGCTTGCCTTTTTTGAGGAATGCAAAATTGCCCTTATTTATAAAGTAAGAAGCTGATTATAATAGATCTCTTGAATCTCTTGTTTCTTGTTCTAGCCTTTTGCTGGCAGCAAAATGATAATACCTTCTTCTTCTTTTCGTGTGGTTTGTGACTAACCTGGTGTTAGAGTTTTAAAGCCTCATGGATCTCTGACTTGGCTTCAAATGCCATTGAGAAATATTTGTCAGGCATGCTGGTTTTCTCACGATCTTTTCCTTCACCGTTTTTTAAGCAAGTGATAATTATACAATACGCACATGAATCCGAAAAGTAAGAGGACCGTGCCTTGGGTACGAAATAGTAATACCTGCAGTGCTATTCTGTAACCATCTCACCGTGAAAACTTAGGTGAAGTGAGCGTGGAGTGAGCTGTCATTCCACCTGCTAGAGATTGACACTATTGACAGCTCACTTCACCTAAGTCTTCACGGTGAGTTTTTTATTTACAGAATACGTCGGCTGGTGCTGCGGCAAAAACAATTGACAGTCAGTGAGATAAGTAGTGTCTTCTCTCGGGAGTTATAAATACCTTACCGGATGGCCGCTCGTGACGTAACGTACTGAAACAATCCTTCATCACTATTGTACATTTTCTATGAACCAAACCAGTCGGCCCGCAACGCACTTTTGTATGAAAATGCATTGCGTTGCGGCCCTTTTCGGCTGTAATGTGCGGTTGGCTTAAGACCAGGCACTCTAAACACAATTTCCACGCAAGCTCCTCCCCCATGCACCCTGCCACTCCACTAGTTTTATAGTGGAGTGGCAGGGTGCAATAGATAAAAAAAAACTAAAAACTTTTTATTTTCCTGTTTTATCTTCATCCATTCACAATCATAATTTAAATTGTATAATACCATCTGCTGTGTAGGAGATCGCTGCACTTACTGATATTGTTACAGGATGATCCTATTAGCATGATGAAATAAAACCGACCGCCTTGAAATACTATTTGTTGAATTATTTTTTTACTTTACTGTTTGCAATATTGTCTTTGGCCTCTGACCATGACAGCAAGCAATAGATATAATTTGTCAAACATTTCTGTGTTAATAATGGATACGAGGCTTTTGGCTAATTTGTAAAGTGGTATTGTTTTGTTTCTTTTTTTGTAATGTGCGTTTATTTTGTGCAGAATAAACACTTTTTCTTTCTTTTCTTTTGTCTTATGTGCTAAACGCTAACACATCAATGATAAAGTTGAATATCGTGTGCGCTCGTTGATCGTGTTCGAGCACAGAACTAAATGGCGTAAGTCTCAATTCTTATTTCGTATACAACTAAAGTAACAATTGGTCTAGAGAAAAAAAATCTTGTGGCTGGATAATAAAATATGTTTTCTTACTGTGAATGCTTCTTTTAGACATAAAAGCCGAGTAATCTTCATTTTATTTAAATAATATTTAAAAATAGACATGATTTTCGAATAAAAAAATTATCGAGCGAAAATATTACAACGTCGTAACTGTACATGGAAAGAAAAAGATCCAATAAATCATATTAAAGTTCCATTTTGATTGAATGTTTCAGAATATTAATACAAATTAACTTCATTTACGTTCATATATCTGGCCAAACACGCACGCTGGTTGCGAGTACTAAGCACCTGATCATTCTGAAGAACATCACCAATAAGGTCACATTTCCACTCACAATAACAACAGCAACACAATAATAACATCAACAACTACAGCAACAGTAGTAGCAGCTCAATGGTATCACCACTGATAATCCAGTCTAATTTTTAAAATATTTAAATTATTCATCGTATTAATTTTAGTATTTATTTTAGCAGTATTAAATGGATATGATAAATGGAAATCCGATAAAATCTGTTAACTCCACCGGAGTATCAAAGGATTTAGATTGTTTAGATAGATAGATAGATTTATCGTTTAGTTTAAATTTAGTGTAGTGCGTATAAATCCGTTCTCTAAAATACAATCACTCTATTTGTGTGTTATTGTTAGGACATAACGATTATTATTACAAGTGGGATAAAATAATGGTGTTTGATTTGAATAGTGCCACTATGTACCTACATATTTTACACCCATATTTCGCCAGTTATGTTTAAGTCTCGTAACAGGCCTATTGCAATCATCTAACTAAGAAGCATGTGCAACCGTGGTGATTAATGCTCGTGCCTTCTCTGTATGAGAAGAGGCTTTTGCCCTGCAGTGGAACAATGATAGGCTCGTATAGGGATAACGGCTGGGTAAAATAAAAAAACTATTTAGTCCCTCACGCAGTGGATTGAAAACAGGCTCTCCAAGACATTGGAGCTTAAATTTTAAAGTGTCGGTTTTTTCCTTAAAATGGCTTCTAATAGCCAAATATCATGTATAAATATATCATAGGATACAATCTGGTAGACAAGTTGGCATCATATATTTTCTTTGAAAAAAAAAAAGTATGGAGCTAATGCGTATATCTCCGGAACGAAGAGAATAACCATAATATCCTTGCACACACTGATGTAACTATTTATTTATGATTTTTTGACATACTTAATTTTTTCAGATATCTCGTTATATGAAGTATGTCGATATAAGTCGATCCAAAGTGCGTCAGTTAGATAATAAAAAAATATTAGACACGTATTTTTTGCTTTATCATATTAATAAAAAATTACTTTGATATAAAATGCATTAAAGTTGGGGAGTGGGGGCTCGCTACATCACAACTGAGTATAAAATCTACATAGACGTGACGTCGTGCCATATTTTAACTCAATGTATCGCTATAATCTTTTGATTACGTGAATAAGAAAAAATACGTGTCCAATATTTTTTTAATAATCTGTCTGAAGGACAAAAAAACAATTTTTAATCATCATCCCTATTATAAAGAATCTTATGGCATGAACCCTTAAATAGGACAGTCAAACGGACTAAGTTGCCCGAGACAAAAAGTCTACTCGTATTCACAAAGATATTTATGTTCATGATATAACTTTGGATGGTTTGCAAACACAAAAGTTACTGAAGTGCCACAGATTCTAATCTCAGTAGGTTCTCTTGAGTTCCTGATAAGGATCATACTGAGTCTTGGTCATATTGCCAGGGTTTGAAAGATTCTTCTAAAACAGATTGTAAGTATAGTGAAGGTAAATGAGAAAAGTAGGTCAATAGAATAGAAAACTCAGCACGTACAGAATCGTAAATTACCCTACCGCTTAGGCACCATTCTGCACAAACAGCATTAAAATTTGTACTTAATATTGCAAACAGTAAAGTAAAAAATAAATTTAACAAATAGTGTTTCAAGGCGGTCGGTTTTATTTCATCATACTAATAGGATCACCCTGTAACAATATCAGTAAGTGCAGCCACCACCTACACAGCAGATGGTATTATACAATTTAAATTATGATTGTGAATGGATGAAGATAAAACCGGAAAATAAAATGTTTCTAGTTTTTTTTTATCTACTGGCATTCAAGTTTAAACATTTTGCTCCTTCAATAGAGAAAATAAAAAATCAGCAAATTAAAAACTTTGTTCAATGGTTCAGACCGAAATTTAAAAAATCCTAACAACAATAGGTTTTTCCTTCAATAGAGGGAACAAACAGAAACTGGCTTCATTTCGGTTTCTGAATTTTCCAGTATTTCAGTTTTTACTGTGGAACTCTCGAGAATTTCACTGATTGGAAGCTCTGTCGTATATTTTGTACCTACAACTGGAGCATTGTTTTGTTTATGGACAGCAATATTCATGTATGTAGGTTAAAAGTCAAAGCCAAAAGCGATGAGTTAAAAATTGCAAAATATGATTAAACTTGTTGCTTTTTTTCGTCAACCTATTTTGTCCCACTGTTGGGCAAAAGTCCTCCCATAGTTTTCCAATTTTCTCTCTGTTTTGTCTTCTCGGGCTAATTGTTCAGGAAGACTACAAATCGTCACGCCAGTTTCTCAGGCCTACCTCTAATAAAACTTGTATGGTACTAAAATGAGAGTAAAATGCTTAAAAGAACACTATCCGTCTTATTCCAAAACACGGACTAAATTTGGTACTGGGATTAGTACTAGCTTTAGTACCATGACTAAATAAAACGTTATTATAAAATGAAGTTTATCTCTAGTTCCAGAACTATTTATGGTACTAAAGTTAGTCCGCCGAGTCCCCTAGTTTATCTTTGGTACTAATTTATTTGACGTTTGGGTTGTCATTGTTTTGGTGTTTGCGCGGGTCTATTGAAATAAAAATCATAAAAAATAGATATTAATATGATCGACTTGATGAATTTAGAAGATCTGGATATGCTGGAGACGTCTCGGCGATCTTACAGACATCGTCATCGTGAGAATCCATTCGAATTGAGTGACGGAAGATTTCAAATATAAGTATAGGCTCACAAAACGTTTTGGACAAAAGATAGTGGATGTTTTACGTGTGGATTTATCCCACGACCCTCGAGGATGCCCTATGAGTCCTGAAGTGCAAGTAGTTTGCGCATTACGCAACTGGGCTCGACATGAAGTATGTAAGCTTGGTCAATGCTAACCTAACATTAAAGATAAAATCCAAAAAATATACAAATATTATTGTTTTATTCGTAGATTTAAGACAATACAGCTGATTTGCATAGTGTTTTTCAGCCAATTGTCAGCAAAACGTGTAAAAAGGTAGCGGACATTTTGTCACGGATGTCCCGAAGATTTATAAAAATGCCCAGTACTCTAAATGAACAGGAGGAAAGCATTAGGAAATTCCGCAGTATTGCTAATTTTCCTACAGTAATTGGGGCAATAGACTGCACTCATATAAGAGTAAAGAAAGTAAATGCTGATGGGGGTCTGTTATATATTAATAGAAAAGGATTTTCTTCAGTCAATGAACTGGTAATTTTTAAAGAAATATTTTAAGTTGTGATTTTCTCAATTTGATTGACAAATGACTTTTTAGTTCCATCTCAAAATGCTTACAATAGAGAATAATTTATTTGATTATCTTAATTACCAATGTCATAGAGTGTAAAAAAATATGAGAACATGATTATAAAAAGCGCGTCAAAAGTACAAGTTGTGCTTGTTCAATATATTGTAAGCTAAACAAAGAACTATTTATGACATATTTTTGTATTGATAAATAATTATTTAAGCATTTCAAAGTGTTATTATAATATCAACATTTAGAGAAAGAACCTTTCTTCATATAAAGCCTGCGTGAACGAATGAAAGAATGCCATTTTTGTTTCTTATCTGTGGATATTATTTGAACCATGAACCTTCTTTGGTACTAACTGATCCTCGAATAGTCTTCGTTTTGTAATAGGAACACATTTTGAGCCTGGAACTAGTTTTATTACCGTAACAATCCAAGACCTTTTAGTCTTGGTTTAAACCATTACTTATACAGTTTTTTGTAATAAGACGATTCGTCTTTTAGTCTTAAAGCTGTCACCAATCCGATACCAGAGAGGCAATGCCAGTATTTTTTAAAACGTTCGCATTCACATCTCATTCGCAATCTGTCAAAAATATTTGACAAGTTTGACAGATTGCGACTTCACTGTAAACTTTACTAATATGATGTGGAAAATAAGGTTTTTTTTCTGTTGTTTATTTGTAATGTTCATGGAGCCATATATACACCAGAGGGGCAATTCCCGTAATTTTTAAGACTGTTCGAATTCGCATCTCATTCACAATCTGTCAAAAATACTATATAATATACCAACTATTCTAGAGAGATGTCAGCACCAACTGACGGGGTCCGGAAGGGCCAATGCCTGCCGGGGTTGCGGGTTTGTCTGAAAGGGATATCGCGACCTCGGCACACAGGCAACGGAAGGAACACGGGTGGGTTTTAGTCAGTAAAAGTCTGACACGCCCTCCCGCTCCACCCAGAGCGGGAGAAGTTATTTGATAATTTCCCATCCAAAAAAAAAAAAAAAAAAAAGGGGAAATTATATAATATTTTGTAAAAAGATATATATTAATCGATTGTAACACACGAAGACTCGATGGTAATCAAGATGTATGTTTTCCTTCACGAAGCGTGAATGGGGGATTTTAACGACCAGCTTTTTCCATCAGGAATTGCTCAATAGCAGCCCGGAGTCTGGTCTTTGTGCCCGGTTGATGGTAATAGGCTCGTCCCCTACTACATGGGACTTAAACATAACTGGTGAAATGTGGGTGTACAGATACACTTCTACCTAACCTTTCGGGGCTTATAGGCGTGAATTTATGTTATATTGCTCTAAAGTAATTACTGGTAACTATTTTAGTTTTCTAGCGTTATAATCCTTTAAGCTTTTTATTGCCTGTAAAGAAATGTTGGTTCGGAAAATGTCGAAGCAAAAATAATATAGGTAAGGTCTGGTTTTATTTTTCCTAGAAGCAAAGCTTTGCCTTAGAAGTCTTTCCTGCTCTTACTTTTATAAGTTGAGCAAAAAGAACAACTGATTTACTAGATCTCGCTTTTATTTTTGTTACTACAGTTTCCTGTTAGGAAAACGCGATTGTTGGATAAAACGCACGATTCTTTCTAGTTCATGGTTTGAAATAACATGACTCCCTTAGAATTTTTCAGCCTCTTATACTTGCTAATGCCCAGCATGCGTCGCATTTTTTTTTGTTAGGTGTTTTCCCGGTGCTCACACGACAACTTACCTTGTTTTAATCGGTCGAGCCATTTTCATGTTCATTCGTAGCGCGCGGCAGTTGACATTCAAGAAGAAGTATTTGTGAATTTGTATTTAGGGGGTAAACTTCAGAACTTGATCCGATTTCAAAAATGCTTTCACTAATGTGATGCTACAATACTGTCGAGTGTATAGAATATATTTTAAAACACGAATTTAACGCGGATGAAGTCGCGGGTATAAAGAAGCTGATAATAAAATCATTTTACACAACGCTTAAAATTAAATCTGTTATCAATTTTCATCTCTACGAATGTAATAAAGTGGTTGTTATTTTGATCATTCAGTCATAAGGCTTATATGGGATTTCACAGAAGATCACCTTATCGCATCCTTAATTAGGATTTCAGAGACCATTGGAACCACTTCACTGCTTTTGTCATAATTGGAAAGTGAATAAAGCATCTCAAGCATCAGCTCTTGGCTTAATATGTGACAATATATTTTCAGAAAAAGGATTACAAAACGTCATGCAGAAAAAGATTTGTCAGATTGACATATCTGTAGATACCCATCGTATTCTAAAACCAGAGCCACACGGATCGATACACCCTTAATGATAACTAAGCCTCTTCAGCAAGTAATTAACTTAGGAGTCAAGATGAAACAAAAGACCAAAAACTCTGAAGACACAGTCGGAACTTTATATTATTCTTAAACTTCCTCAGCACAAATAAGTACTTCCATAGCTAATACATCACTGGCAAGTCACTCGAAACATTTCACCTTTTGTGCTGCGTTCCTATTCAACAGTACGGTTGAAACTTGAGTTTATTCGCACATTTGAAAGTTCCCTTTTGTTTCCTAAGGGACGCCATTTAGCTTAATGGGGGACGCATTACTGTATCTGTTTCTGCGATCTTCCCTCCTTACAACGTTACGTCATGAAGCTATAGGTAACAGCGATGTTTAAATACATGTATGTATGTGTAAAGGCTTATGAATTTTGGGAGTTGAATTTCAGAATTATTTGTATAATGTATTTATTTTGTCATGAATTTTGTAAAGGAGATTCTTAAGGGAATAGAAGAATGCGTATATGAGATCAAAGCTCCAACGTGAAATATTGAGAAAATATTCTACGTTGTAGCTTTGATGTTCTGACGTGATGTCAAGTTGCAGTCTGACAAGTCTTTATTACGACACGAAAAACGACAAGTAAAATTAATTCAATTTACATCTTTTATCGTTTCATTTATCATGTTATACTTGATACGAGTGTCATTTCTGCAATACGTATAGTGACCTTATTGGTAATGTTCTTCAGAAAGGTCAGGTTTGGAAATGTTGAGAGGTTGAATGAAAGGCAACTAACAAAATATAATTATTTACAAGGCAGATGTGAGTGGAAACGCCAGTCCTCCTAGGGCATCCCCCTTAGGAGGACATAAGTGAACTTATTGGTGATGTTCTTTAGAAAGGTCAGGTACGTAGTACTCGCAACCAGCGTGCGTGTATGACCAGCCGATCGATTCTGTAAAAATATCACCGTGAAGCTTAGGTGAAGTGAGCGTGAAGTGAGCTGTCAATAGTGTTATCCATCCATGCATTCTGCCGGTCGATTTGTGACAGTGACAGCTCACATCACGCTCACTTCACCTAATAATAATATAATAATAAAAAAAAAAAAAAAAAAAAAAGAGCTGAGAAGAAAAAACACTCAACAAATTAATAATATATTTATTTGCTCAAAACATGGTATTACAGGTCTTACAGTTTAAAATAGTACAAACATGTTTTGCCGGGTTTAGACTCAGCATGCAAATTCGAGAATAAAAAGTACGTACCTACTTAAGTTTCACGGTGATCTTTTTACAGAATCGACCGACTGATGTATGAACGTAAACGAAGCAAAAAGAGGTCCTAACAAATGGTGTTATAACTTCAATTATTTATGAAATATATTGCTCAAGATCTTAATTTCTTCAATAGTCTCGACAACAAAACATTAAAGCAACAATATCAACATTAAATCGTTTAATAGTTTTATCATTAGTCCTTACGAGGTTTTGATTGGAAGCAAATGAGCCGTCGAACCCAACAGATACAAGTTGACCAGACAGATTGTAATCAACCTCTAACCCCAAACCTTTGTCAACTGAAGTTTACGGTTTCAAACGAATTCAAATCCTTGAGCAATCTGTCCGTTTCCTTGACTATAGTAATGCTTATATCTGAGAAATATTCTCACGTTATTACACATATTACTAACGAAGTATTTTTAGATGTGAAAACGTTTTTTCGCTCGGCGTACTGCTAGTGAGTTCAATATTTCTGACCGTCAAAACCATGTAAGATTTCAACCGCTAACAACTACTAGACTTTTAATGCTAGAGTAATGGTGGAACACGCAAAAGATAGGTCATATTTATAACAATTTTAAGGCAGGGTATAATCTTCCTATGACGTCACATGGCGAGGGCAGGTGCGTGCGCGTGACCCTCTATTTTTAACTATTATGTCGAAATTCCAAATCGTATAGTGCAAAAACGTATTCAGCTGGAACGGTGATTCTGGTGTCGTTGCAAATAATGTACAAAGGGCTATATAAAGAATAAAACAAAATATTTTGCAAAATAGAGTTAAAAATGCATATTATGAAGTTGACACTAGTAAAATAATTTCATATATCGTCTCATACCGGCCGTAAATATGCTCAGAAAAAAAAAAACCCCCAATCGAAGAAAGCTTGCATCATTATGAATGCAATAAACATTTTTTTTTGTAATTCGTTGTAAATATTAAATAACATCGTTATAGAAATTTGTTTCTATTTCACCACACGTTTTCACGAAACTCTGCGGCCCAGGCTCGAACTGCGCCTAACAATTTTTTTTTTCTATGTTTAGTATACTTATTTTGTATCATCAATGTTATAGCCTTACATAATCAGCCTATGATGTTCCCGCTGCTGGGACACAGGCCAGCTGGTGAGAAGGAGTGGGTCGTAATCCACCACGCGGGCCCAGCGCGGTTTGGTAGATATCACATGTCCTCGAATTTTTGGTTCTAGAACATACCGGTTTCCTCACGATGTTTTCCTACACCGTTTTGAGACCAGCCTAAAGCCAAGCCCAACGCCAAGTTCATATAGCATTAACTAGTGAAACTCCACGGACGTGACTAGTATTGGCATTAAATAATGATTTAAAAAAAAAACGTGTATAATATATTTTTTTGAAACTGGCCAACTGCCACTCGCACACAAACGGTTCCGTACCGTATCGTTTCTTATATATCCTTTAATTATTACATTTTTATTTGTTGTTAAGGCGGCAATACTGCTAAGCCGAAAGGCGCTATCTCAAGCGGAGTAAGTTTTGAGAAAATTGACTTTTTCTAAATTGTAATTTAAGGAAACATAAGGCTATAAAAAACTTCTGAGTGGTTTTTTTAAATGTTTTAACTTAGATACCTAGCAGTATTTGGCTTATACCATTCGATCCGAAATTGTTATAGCTATTGAATGGTATAAAAAAAACTAAAAAGGCGTATCTCAGAGATAGCGTCTTTCGGCTTAGCAGGGCAGAATAGACGCCACACAATCTGTGAAAATTTCAACTATCTACCTAATAAAGTTCATGAGATATAGCCCGCTGACAGACAGATGGACGGACAGCAGAGGCTTAGTAATTCAACTTAATAATATTTATGTTGAAACTAAACAATGAAGATATCCCAAGAGAATTTGGATAAGGACATGTAAAGGATTGTTTACAGAGAGAGATGCACTAGTGGACAAAACTAACATTCCTGTTAACCGCACTGTCCGAGCTAAAACGCTTACCTACACACTTGAGGAGAATACAAAGCAATCGTTCGATAGAATTGAATTTGGACCCATTCTAACTTCTATTTTCGCTACAGAATGTTAATCAATCCGCCTTTTCCCAGCTATTTTGAGGTCGGCTTCAGTCTATCCAGTTGCAGCTGAATACCAGTATTTTACATGGAGCGACTCCCTATCTGACTTCCACAACCACAACTGTGTAACATGTTACCCCTTGGTAAGACTGGTTGTCAGACTTTCGGGCTTCTAACTACCCGTAACGTCTGTCAGAACTCAAAAGTTACAATGGACAGTCTTATGTCGCTAAAATTATCTGTTACAGACAATCTTTGGTTGGACTTAACTGAGAAAGTGATACATTGTAGTCACTTAGTCAGTTTCTTACCAATTTTAATTTTCTTTGAAAAATTTGTTTCTTAATTATGAAAATGTCAGACGTTTAGAGTTGAAAGTGTGTCTCAAGATAAAAAGTAATTTAATTTATTTTTCTTTTTCGTCCAATTTAGTTTTATCATAGTCAATTGAAGCAGTAAACTTTTAAATTATGTATTTTATGTGACAAATTGAAACAGTTTATAGATTGCCTTTTCAGGTACCTACTAGGTAAAGAAAAACATCAATTCAAGAAGATAGTAATAAAAATTAAATGGATTGGAAAAAAAAACAAGAAAAAAGTTCGACTGAAATTCATAATGGACTTACAGATTTCAACACTGAATAAAATATCTAGTTTTATAACAAAAACCCTCCTGCTACTTTTAAAATGAAATTCTATTCGTTGATTGTTATAAAAATCGAACGAAAACTTCGTCTTCCAGTTCATTTTGAAAGTTAAAAAAATGGTATTTACTACCAAATATCAAACGAAAAAGATTTTGTACTAAATTTCATTTTTTGTTCTTCTACTATCTACATAAAATATTTGCGAGCTTTTCTAAATGTCAGAGGAGGACTTGTTATAAAAATCGTCATGTATCGAAAAAACGTTTTGCCTGAAAAAGTGAGTGTCAAGGTTTCAAGGTCAAGTTACAAATGTCCACAGAGACAAAGCCATTTAGTATCATTTTTTCGAAGCTTAAAACTTATACTTAATGGCTCTCTACATAATATACAGCGACAGGAACTATGTTCCAACCGGATATCCCACGACACCACCAAATTAAAAAAAAAAAAACCAGGATCTTGTAGAGTAAAATCCTTTGACACAGACCGAAATTTAATTTGGACAATACAAAGCAATACAGAGAAGCGTCAGCCGACAGAAGCTGCACATCATAAACCTTACACAAAGGTAACAATAGACTTACTGTCACACCCTTTACAAAGGGTTCAGATACAATGAAAAGAAATAAAGCGATGACATCACTAAGTTTATCTTCAGTGAGAAAATTACTTGGGAAGGCACCTACTTAACAGAGGGGTATTGTGACTTTGTTTTGTATACCATTGTCTGCATGTAACAGTGTTTCAGGCTACAAGGTATAATTTTTGAATACATTGTCAAGTTTGTTCGGATGGGGCAAGTAATTACGGAGTGAAAAAAAGTAATGGAACTCTAGCTGTGTAAAGTTTTCCGAGTTTTCTTGTTGGTGCAATTCCACCTTAAATTAAATTGAAGGGAGTTCCTACTCGATTCTTCGACGTTGATCTTGTAATAAAAGATAAAACGTAGAACCTTATTCTATCAACATTTCGATTCTTTATATTACAATAAAATACTTTTACAATGTCCTTTTATTAAAAACTTTGTTGTAAGCGTATGACTAGACTAGATCTGCATGCGTAGCATGGCCACCACGGGTTTTGTCGACGGAAGAATAGACAAAATGACAGCTTGTGATTGTGAATCTGTCATTTGATCTATTCTTCCGACTAAGAAAAGCCTGTCTGCAACTTGAAGGAAGCATCTTCTTTGCCTTGGATAAAACGTGGGTTAGAAATAACTAACATTGTGCATGCCTGATTGAAGAATGCAATCGTGATTGTAAAAATGATTTTGTTTACTGATAATATTGTGGTATGGTTTAGTTTATCTTGGAAATTACTGACATCGGTGAATGAAAACTGGACTTATCCTATACTATTAAACGAGCATGTTTGTATATATGTATTTGTTACGGCGTTCTCGAAAACGGCTCTCACGATTTCGATAAAAATTGCAATCTAGCTAGGTCTGCGAAAATTCGTTTTCTCCTTATTTACACCAGAACAGAACTCGGTCGCCCAAAGTTTAGAACAAGAATAATGACACCTTAGAACAATGACATGGCAGCATGGAATTAGTAAGTACCTACTATCATGGCAGCATGGAATTAGTATGTACTTTCCTATACTATTAAATGAGCATTCTCAATTTTCACCAGAGCAGAGCTCGGTCGCCCAGGTACCACAGACTAAGATAATAAAGCGGCAGAGTTTGTTTGTTTGAACACGCTAATCTCTGGAACTACCAGTCTCACTTGAAAAAATATTTTTCCTTTGATATGCCTAACCCTTATAAGCCGAGCAAAAAGACAAAATAGTGAAAAACGCTCGCGATTTTCACTATTTTGTCTTTTTGACTAATCAAACTTGACATACCTAATTTAGTTTATCTAGTTTATAACAGTATAGGTATATATAAGATTATTATATAATTACGTATGTATGTATATATATTATATAAGTTAAGTAAAATTCATTTATTTTAGTAGAAGTCGCCTCTGCGGCGTAGGCCTCTCCTAAGCCTTTTTTTCCCGCACCTCTCGCATCCATAAGCGTCCACATCTCTGATTGAAGATATCTCTCCATCTTTTACTTGGTCTCCCTTTTTACTTTTTCTTGTCTCATGGTACCCATTCAGTTAAGTGTTTTCTCCACTTGTCCTACAAATCTGTCCTGCCCAATGCCTCTTCAGTAATCTTGCCATCTTACTATTTCTGTATTTTTTCCTGATGTTCATGTTTCTTAACCTTATCTGATAGTTTTAGATCAAGTATGCTTCTTTCTATTTTACGTTGGCAAATAGCAATTCTTTCTTCGTCTTCATTTTTCAGTGACAGTAAAAGGCTGGTATAATTATAAGGTTTATGCCATGCTTAAACTGAAACCTACCAAAGTGTAGATGATCAATCCTTTTAATTTAACAAACCGGCTATAATTAGTATTCGTCACAAAGTTTCATGAAAATCTATTATATCCAATTTCACGGTATAAAAACGGCTACTCAGAATAACGAAGATTAATTCGTTTCTGTACATAATCGATTTTAAATTAAGTATTTAAAGCGTAATAATACCACAATTAGCAGTCGGTAAAATTTCGGCTATTTTTAAACAGATAAATGGTTTCCAAGCAGTTATGAATTACATGATAATTTGTTACATTTTACGGCTATTTTGGCGACCTCTTTTATTAAATTCTGATTCTAAAGAGTGAGCTATGAAATCGTACTAAAAACTAGATTCTGATAGATGAAATGAAATGAAATTGTTTATGCTGTAAATAGAATATTGGAATCAAATTTACGCGTCATATAAAAAATAAAAAAATATTGTGACTGGTATAAATAATTTTCTTTTGTGTAATATTAGTATTGAAAATTACTCCGCAGAACAGTGCAGTGATAGCCCGCGAAATTATTTTTTTCTTGTTTTTTACAATTGACAGGTCTATGACAAGTTGTATCTCGATCAAAATATAATTTGCGACCATAACAAAATGTATTTACAGAATAATATCGTATGAATCATTAATACATCCTTTTAAGTTAAATTTGTTCTATAAGAACTTTTCCATAAGATATTTGTTCAGATACGTACAACCTGACACTGACCTGCAAATTGCAAAAAAAACGTAAGAAAATTTGAATTTCGCAAGGTACCACTGCGGAATCTACCTTAAAGCAATTTTCATTACTAATATTACAAAAGAAAATTATTTATACAAGTCACAATAGACATAATAAATCGGAAATCTTAACGTCAGTTCTCACTCATCCCACCCTAAGTCCTATTACGAGATCCCACAGGGAGAAAATTTGTGGTTTATCCTCACTTGGCGACCATATTTTTAACAACTCACAAAATTTTCATTATTCAGCCCTTTATATCAGCTGTTCGGTTCTTGATGGCCATTTTATTCGTAACAAGTTGTGGTTCGCTCCCCACGGACCGATAACTGAGCTCGTATTGTAGAAATTGGCGCTATGAGTGCGTTGTAAACGTCAAAGTGCTATGAGTTATGGCTTTTTATGTTTTTATGAAAAAGTTTTGGTTTACCCCGTGAGCGAGATTATGCGTTTGTTGCAAGATTGTTAGCATCTGTTTTTTAAAACCGTTATAAATATTGCACGGTGCAGCTATTGCCACATTCACCCTTTATTGAACTGTGACTTGACTTCGATGTGATGATCAAATATTTTGATCACGTTTCATTTTATTTTTTGATAAAATGTATATAGAAAAGTATGCTATACAGAAACGTGTGAATCGTAATTATAATCTATTTAAACAGAAGATCACTACCTACTAAAATACATACGTAGTCCTTTAAGCAAAACAAGGGCAAAAAATATAGAAAAGTAAAAAACTACCAAGTGCAAGTCGAACTCGCACGAAGGGTGCTGTACCACCGCTGTCATTATTGCCATTATCACACAAAAACTGCCGATAGTTTTTTAAACTTATTTTTATTTATAATATTTAACCTTATTTTATTTTTATTTTTTGTTGTAATACCGACCATAGTAATACACATTCTGTGAAAATATCAAGTGTCTACCTATTACGGTTCAAAGTTACAGCCCTGTGACAGACAGATGGACGGACGAAATTAGTAATAGGGTCCCTTTGGCACCATTTGGTTATGGAACCTTACAACAGCTCTAATAAATAGTCAGTACCACTGATAAAATTCAAACGGTCCAAAAAACATGACCCTTATAACGACACGACTAAACGCCAGCAAGTTGAAAAGATAATTTATTTATAGGATACATCAATCATGGCATTTTGATGATTCATTGTATGGAAGCTACTGTTGACTCGACGCTACCATTATATCGAATTAATAAAACATCAGCGATGAATGATGATTTTTTAATTAATCTTGTTGCTATGAAAAATGGCGAATGAGGAAGTGAGATTGGAGAGTGTGAAAGTGTGCGGTTTTGGATGTCAAATTATGGATCGATCAAGTTTTTACAAAATAATTGCATTCGTTTGAGACCTTTTTAGTTGTGCAATTAATATATTAGATATTTAAGGATTCACGCTGTAGACCATACACTTTAGAAACACGATTACTTGTAGTTTCCTCGATAGAAAAAAATGCAAAGTAATCTTTATAAAACAGCATAAACTTCAATATACGGAGTAAATACTTCATGGAAGGTCATCATTTCAAAACAACATGTTTTCGGTAACGTACGAGTATACATTTTAAATTTTCAAAATGAGTATTTGTTTTAATAATACGAAGGTAATACCTAAATTATCGCGCGAACCTCCCATTCTTTATCCCGCTCTATCCCATTCATTAGCGGAAAAAGCTCGATGCGCCATTAAGCTTTAGTTTCCTAAAAAAGCCGTGAACGGTAAGACAATATCGGCTGTCCAATTACAGAGCGCTTTTCGACACCGTTTTGTCAAGTATTGGATTTTTGTATCTTTTTTTTTTTGTGTCTAATGAATTAACCCAAAAACTACTGCACCGATTTAAAAAAATCCTTCACCATTAGAATGCTATATTATCATTGAGTAATATAGTAAATTTTAAAAGATAATGTAAAGATATCACGCGGGTGAAGCCGCTGGCGGAAGCTAGTCTAAGCTAATATTATAAAGAGAAAAGATTTGATTTTTGTATGTTTATTTGTTATGCTTTCACGCTTACACGGCTGACTAGATTTGGATGAAATTTGGCACATGTGTGGACCATGATCTGGTTTAGGACATAGTATACTTTTTTTCCCGATATTTCCACGACATTGAGATTTATACGACATTGAGAAGTTATTGGAACGAAGTTCCTTATCGCGCGTTGTGAAAGGGGGCTAGACGGAAAAAATTCTCACGAAAAGTTGTAACGACACTTTTTGCTCTAGTAAGCTATTGTAAGCTGTGCGGCGTGCGCATGTATCTCTCTCTCTTCGAACTTCGTTCCATCCGGATGTCCCTTGACACCTCTCACACCATCAAAAAAAAAAAAAAAAAAGGGTGAAGTTAGTTATTTATATGACGGAACCGCTTTCCTAAGAAACTCAAGCTTTACATAAAATCACGCCTGCATTCCCCTTAGGGTAAAGCAGAGGTGTAGGTTAGGTGCCAATAATAATAATAATTACACCCAAATTCGCCAGTTATATTTACATACATAACATTAGGTCTTGTTATACCGACCCCGCCGCCGTAGTCTTCCGCGGCCGCGACCCTCCCGAGTAAATGATACTTCCCCGAACGATTTATCTATCTATCTATCTGTCTAGATAGGCAGTCGCTCCATGTAAAATACCAACATAGTTGGGAAAAGGTTACGCAGATAATTATTGTTAAAGGAGGTGATCAAGTTTTAAAAAATTACTTAATGTCCATATTAGTCTTTATAAGGTATGCAATTGAAACATACCAAACCTTATAAGCCAAATTTTCTGGCTTCGGCTTACCGATTTTAATAAAATTAGATCTACATTGCTACCGAAGGTAGAAAGAGAGATAGATAGGTGGATATTACTTCTCCCAAGAAAATGAAACAGTATCAAAAATAGTGCTTGGTACTGTGACTGATTATTCTTTGCAAGGCACTACGAACTACGTGCGTCCCAAAAACGACTGAATATAAAATAGGATGGAAATTATAATAAAAAATAGAACAGAATAGAAATCAGAATAGAATAAAAAATAAAATTGAAAATATAATGAAATAAAAAATTCGCCCTACACAGCACACAGTATTTGCACATTTCTGACTAACTTTACTAACATCATAGGCTTTACAGTAACTGACAACCATTTCCAAGCTCATTGAATTTAAAACCTACTGCCTCCGACAAAATTAGCCCCGTAATTACATTCTTACTGCAAAGTGTATTTTTCTCTCTTACTATTTTTCTCTCATTCCAAGAACTGTGAAATAAAACTTTAGGTCCCTTTACAAAGTCGCTGATCTGCCTACCATTATCAACAATGACTGACACTTAGGAGGACATTTTCTTCTTTAAATCGCTAGTTATTGTCCACTAAAGTTACCTTATCAGTCCTTATAGAATCAACGCTGTTCTACAATATTAATGTCTATCACTTGAAATTCCAGAACGAACACATTTCAGATTTTATTATATCGCTTCCTCGCATCAAGGCAAACGACATGACCCATGATGACGTCATTACAGCATTATTTACATAATCACCCGGTCTTCTCAACCCCTTAAGATTGAACCTTAAGATCCATAAAACAAAGTCCAATTTTGATTGTGCTGATATTTTCGGAAATATATTTAGGGCTGAAGCGTCTTTGCTACAGAATGTCTAATATTAGATACTTTACATTTAAAATTATAGCGATGGTTTTCGCGGGAGGCTGCACTCTCGGTCGGATAGTCCAGACTTGGGTACGCGCCTCGATTTTAAATGTAAAGCGATCTTTTTTAATTATCCTTTCGTGTTTGGGGTTTCTGAGAATTTCGTCAGTGAGTAAATAATGTAAATGCTATTTTTTTATTGTTTTCTTTCAGGTGGTTTCGTCTTTTCTTGCGGAATAAAATATGGTTTCGGCTTTCCTTAAAGAGCCCACAAAAAGCAATACTTTGGTCGATAAATATTAAACAAACATGACACAACCACTACCACTAGTAACGTACTACCTAGGACAGTTAATGATCTATACCATAATCAGCCTTAACTGTTCCCACTGCTGGGACACAGGCCTCTTCTCTGTAAGAGGGAGTGGATGTTACATGTCTTCGAATTTTTGGTTCTAGGAAATGCCAGTTTCACAAACTAAAGCGCATGCTTGGGTTCGACTTGCAACTCGTAAGTCGGGGCCGATACCACTGCGCCACACTGCTCTTCATCATGACCTATGTTTTAATTAAATTTTCTGAAATGCATTCCCTGGTAATGGCTTAATACTATTAAGTTGAGAAAGACTGATTTCTGTTTCAATCAATCTGCCTAGCTCTTTTCTCAACTATGTTGGGGTCGGCTTCCAGTCTAACCGGATGCAGCTTGAATACCAGTATTTTACATGGAGCGACTGCCTATCTGACCTCCACAACCCAGTAACTGAGTAATAAGATACTCCTTGGTAAGACTGGTTGTCAGACTTTCGGGCTTCTGACGACCCGTAACAACTGTCAAAGATCCACAAATGACAGCCGGGACCAACAGCTTAACGTGCTTTCCGAGGCACGGAGGAGTCTCGGTATGTAAAGATGGTCACCTATCCACGTACTAACCCCGGCAGGCGTAGCTTAACCTGATGGATCGACCTGTGCGGCTGTTATTACTTAGCCACAAGCTCCTCTGTGTGTTTTAATACAACTTTTTACAAAAAGTAAACTACGAAAACGTTCATTTAGATCCAAAATCAAATAATATATTACCAATCCAGATAAATAGTATTCTCCAAAGAAATAGAATATAATATCGCTTAGTAGTCCTAAACACGGATAAACGATTTTGGCCCAGAATGTTCTGGAACTTTTACAAAAGTCTATTTATCGGTGCGTGACAAGAAACCACGATTTTATTATATCCCAGTAATTACTGAGTTATTGAAAGTTTCATATTTATATAAATGGAATAATAATGTTTATTGTGTAAGATAGTCTAGACTGTTATCGGATTTTTATATTTGGTTTTGCTTAGCATGATTACGCATGGAGATTGAAAATGGGCTGGGAATTCCCTCCCACACATTCTTATATACACACAAATTACAAATATCTAAAATGTTATGACATTTTAGATATTTGTAATTTGTGTGTGCTTTGTTACCTACCTACGCTTCTTATCTGTTAGAAAAATCTATACTGATTTCGCTTTTGGACACAGAATGTCTTAATTAATGATAGAATAATAATATGGTAAAGACAGATAATTAGACTAATTATTCAGAACTTCCTTTTAAACTTGTATTTGAATGCAAAAGCGATGCAAAAGATCAATGTGTGGCTGTCTTCATTATTTTAAATCTTTACATATCTTAACATTTCCGTGTATATAAAGGTATTGGAAAAGGAAAGGAAAAACTCTTAAAAAAAATGGCAGCAGTTAGTTGTTTGATTTAAAAAAAAACATGCGGTTTCTTGACTGTGATTAATAGGAACCTACTACATTTTGGAATGGGCATCTAACTTCATCTTTGTGACTAACCGACTCCTTCACAATTCAAAAGTGACTTTTTTGTTTTGAGATTGGACATTAACTTGTTTTAGTCATAATAATAATTTCCTGTATTGCTAGTTGAAATTATAATATCTTTTATATTTGAATATGATTTGCAAGTCCATGTGACGGTAGATATACAGGACTATAGGTATATACACTAGCGACCCGCCTCTGCTTCGCAGCTTTTCATTATTATATACATATTAGTTTTAACCGGTAAGGTCCCGGTGCGGCCCCAGAGCCGCATCAAACGCTCCTTTAAACCCCACTGCGGCCATACGGCCAACCTTGTAGAACCTTCCTTTTTTTGGAGGCAAGACCGGTTAAACTGACGTGTTATACACATAACCCTTTTGGAATCAATTATCTAAATAATGATAACCTTATCAAAATCAGTCGCGTAGTTTAGAAGAACATCGCGGTCACACAGACAAACACGAAAAGCGACTTTGTTTTATGATATTTAGAGATAGATGCATCAATTACCCATATTAAAAATAAGTGATTTGATTTGATCTGATACTATGTCGTAAAAAACATTACTTTTACTGGCAAAACACAGATACGTAGATGACGTTTGGTTTATCAGTTGCGCCTATGTCCAGCAACAGTAGCAGCAGCAGCAGTTTCCCCAGTTAACATGGGATATTCCCATGTTGACTGGGGAAAAAAAAGTCTATTAAGTCCGTCAGTCAGGTAATAAAAAAATATTAGACACGTATTTTTTGCTTTATCATATTAATAAAAAATGGTTTAGATAAAATAATCGCATTAAAGTTGGGGAGCGGGGGCTCGGTACGTCACAAGTCGGTATAAAATCTACCGGTCAGTGACGTCATGCCTACTCAACGCATTGCCTACTCAATGTATTGCCGTAATCTTTTGATTACGTAAAAAAAGAAAAAATACGTGTCCAATATTTTTTAATAATCTAGGTACCTGACGGACAAAAATGTTTTTTTGTCAACATCCCTGTTGACTGACTAGCTAGATCATAGACTGGTGGTTATCAAGAATCAGCTTATATGCTTATCCATGCAGTGCTTAACGGGCGTTGACCCTTTAAGTTCAATGCCTCCAGCGTTTTAGGGTTTAATAAAAAACTTAGATTTAACACTGATCTCCTTTTTGTATTACCGACCCTACATTAATCCTCGTATTTTATAACTTAGTTACAAAGCAATAACTTATAGAGAACAAATTGCCTTGGTCAAGGTTGTTGGCGACTCCCCGTGGTGTAAGAAATGGCTAACGATGTTGTAAGATAATAATAATATCGGCTGTAATCGATTGAGTATAGGACAAAGGCCTTTAGTTATACAGACTGCGTGTTAAGGTTTTTGAGTTTTCAGGATTTCTCTTAACCCGCATGGTTGGTGTTTTTGAAAAGGAAATATTTAGTTAAACCTCTAAAAGCTTATTGACCTTCTAAAAAAAAAACAGTCTGCCTAGCCTTTTCCCAACTTTATTGGGGTTGGCTTTCAGTCTAACCGGATACAACTGAATACCAGTATTTTACATGGAGCGATTGCCTATCTGAGCTCCACAACCCAGTTACTGGGTAATACGACGATTAGACTGGCTGACAGATTTTCAGGTTTCTGACGACCCGTAACGACTATCAAAGATCCAAGAATGACAGCCGGGACCAACGTCTTAACGTGCTTTCCGACGCATGGGGGGTTTTCGGTATGTAAAGATGGTCACCCATCCACGGACCGACCGCGGCAATCGTAGCTTAACCTGATCGATTGACCCGTGTGGCTATTATTCTTTAGTCATGAGCCCCTCACCTTCTAATGACATTCTAAAGATGCATGCACACAGAAACAGCGAAAAAAAAAAAGTCGCAGGTACGTTACTGATTTGACTAATCGGGAAGCCAGCGCCGCCTTGTAGCGGTACTGGACAAAGTCTACAAAAAAACGCTTGGAACGGCCGCCGGCCGGGGCTCAGCAGAGCAGAAGCAGATTTTCATGGGTGGCGGTCAAGCGGTGAAGACGTTTAGAAACTGACCCGCGTTTCGAATAGTTGTGACGTGGGCTTACAGTGTGTGACTCTTCCGACATACATATATGTCTTCATTGTTGGTTCTACAATGTTTTCTAAAATTATTTTTCTATATTACACCTACTAACATTTTCTTAAATATCGCCATCATTGCGTCAGTCAGCGATATTTTTTTTGCGAAAGAATTGCGAATCGCAAAAAAATTATCGCTCACTAAATTATCACAGATACATATCAAGAATACGCACTCAAATCGAACTAAATGTGGTCAGCATCTGGTATGGTGTATTACGATTTCTATTATTGTCTTGTAATAAATTAACTGCCTCTGTGGTCACTAGACCCAGAGGTCCCGGGTTTGATTCCCAGTGGGGGCAATTTTTTTTTTCTTGGTTTGGTTTGTTCTAAGACCACCAGGTTAGCTACCACCATCTTATCTAAGTCTGTCGCCATAACAACAATTTTAACAGCATTGTTGTGTTTCGGCAGTTAGAGGTAAGATAGCCAGTTCCTCTGTGGTTGAGGATTACGGGTGAAGCTCGATTCCACCTTCGGCCTGATCATCACTTACCATCAGGTGAGACGCAGGCCAACAGCTTCTCCGTTAAGTCTAAAAATATATATATATATGATCAATTACCTACTTACTTACGGCGTACGTGTTAGTAACAACATTATCGCCATAACTAAACATTTTCAAGACACTTCACAAGTTTCAAACTCGAAACGAACTTCTGTTCAACCATTTACGCCCCAGGCACGAGCTTTGGTAAACAAAATACACCCGCATATTTTACGACCCGACACGACATTTTTTTTTTCTCGTAAACTTATTACTGGCTATAACTCGATTTGTACTAACATTCGCAGTGCGAAAGTAAACAAGGCTATTATATTGAATCACATAACATTCTATCCAAAACAAATTCCTATAAATCTGTAGCTAGCTTTGTTTTTCCGCCGGTTTTATGAATGCTCCGAAGCAAAATATGATTTATATTGAACAGAAATATAATTCAAAATGCGAGTTAAGTTTTGTAGGTATTGTTTGCGACCTAACTTAGGAGTTTTTATGAAGGTCTATTTTACGATATTTATGAAAACTACAAAGATAATAAAAGTCGACTTGTTGTGTAAAAGGGGAGAAAATTTATTGAAAGCTAAAGAAGTGTTTTGTGAAAGATCTTAACATCAAGAAGTTTTGAGACTAGGCATAAGATTGAAAAGAAAATGTATGAAAACAAAAGATAACTTAACTTGATATTACGTGTTTATTATTCTAAGCATTTCTTACAAACTTTTGATCCTTCTCAAATCTTCCACCCTCACAATCAAATTAGAACCACCCAAGTTTCATCTAACTCAAAAATACTCATAAACTTCAAATTAAATTAATAAAAGTGAAATAACCGAAAACACTGGTTTCGTTTTAATAATCTTTAATCGTTTCACGTTTCCCTTTTTTCGCCGAAAAGGGAGTATTCAGGGGTCCAATTATGACGATAAGAACTTGGTCGTTTAGACTTTCTTCTTTTGAAACCAACAGTAAAGAGGGGTAGATTGTTTCATAATTTTGGCAATGACGTTTTCTTTTCCCTTTTATGACGAAAACTTTACATTATGGCCTCTGAACAAGATCGTAATTTTCAAAGGTTATTTGATACATGGAAGTTTTGTTAATTTTGATGGAACATGAAAATGGTTTATTTTTATTAATGAATTTATCCTATTTCGGTTTTTCTTTTTTCCGAAATATTTCGTTAGTGTATGAAATATTAAATAAAGTACCTGAGCGACCGAGCTCTGCTCTGGTGAATGAAATGCAGTACAGGATAGTTCATACTAATTCCAAGCTGCCATGATAGTAGGTACTTACTAATTCCATGCTGCCATGTCATTATTCTAAGGTAGCCATCTTGTTCTCAACTTTGGGCGATTGAGCTCTGCTCGGGTGAAAATACGAAGGAAACGAATTTTCCCAGATATGAGACCTAGCTAGATCGATTTTTCGCCCCTATATTGCAACTTTCATTGAAATCGTTAGAGCCGATTTCGAGAGCGTGATTACAAATATATATAATATATCTACATACTCGTATATATACATAAATATTGCTCATTTAAAAGTATAGGATAGAATAAATAATTATGGCAACCAATGACTGGAACACAGCGTTTGTTTCATCGAAAAAATAATATGTGGTTTTTTATAAAATTAAAATATAAACCAAATGAATAATTTTGTTGAACAAACCTATTTCAAATTCTCTTTCTATTTTTTGAACCACGAAACGAGGTTTTGACACTAAAAGAAACGAAATTTCTTTTTTTTACAACATGGCATTATGCAAGTTTGACATCAGTAATTTTGGACAGAATCGTACTTAGAGCAAATACAAAATGCTAATGGCAAATTTTAGAATGATGTTATTAAAATACAAAACGAAAGCAATATGTCTCGTTTGTACCAGGCTTAATTTAAGTACTTACCTACATAATCTAAAAAATATGCATCAAATTTTCCTAAAAATATTACACAAACATGCCGTTTGAGTCAATTCGTAAACCAAAGACCATTTTGCTGAACAAACTAAAGCTTTTAAGGCGACTCAGAAACCTACATGCTTACACAAGAATAAATGTATGTAAAAGAACACCGCTGCCAGCAAAACGGAGTCTTAAAACCTTCTATGGAATCACACATTTTTAAAGAATCTTGGAGTATTATTAACTCAACCAACACCCAATGAGAATGCGGCGCTCCTTACCAAACCATGTCCCATTTGTTGGAGTGTCCAAAGTTTCCAGAAACCTGCACTTCCGAGGACCTACATAACGCCACTGATACCACTATTAGTAGGTGGCCACGCCCACCTACTGGGCCCAACTCATCTAATATAATAATAATATTCTTACATCGACGCGAAAAGAAGAATAAAGAATCGTGTATAATATAGGTACAGCTCAATGTTCACAATAAACAGATCTTTCCTAGAGACATTTCCTTAGAGACAACAAGTAATTAGGTTCAAAATTAAGGTAGTCCAATCGTAAGCAAAGCTACAGAAACAGAGAAAGAATAAAGAGCACTGTTTAACTTTTTGTTTGCACAGCAGCTTGTTAAAGGAGTATAAACAGTGAAATACAGTATTTAAAACTGTGCTTTGAATTAATTTGTTGCAATGAATTTACTGTAGGAGAGTATATTTATATATTCATAAAGTAACGCTTTTTGTAAGGGAATATTTATGATTCACTGTATAAAAAGAAAACTCAATGTTTTTGATCTTTTTGGTGCTATTTATGATGAATAAGACAACACAGATTGAGACGATTCCAATGAAGAAGAAAATATTTCGCATGGTTGGATTGTAGCTTGAACAGTCCTTAATGACGATATCATAAATTTAATTGTTTGCCTGCCAGCGACAACCAAGAAAGATGATATTTATTTCCGTAAATGGTTTTAAAAAAACGCTTATACGCGTCAAAAATAAATTATGTTTTAAAAGTAGATGAGTTTGATGTTTCTTAACTGACTACTCCAGGAAAAAGGACAAAACTAACACAGGTCACAGTCTCTTTTAAGGTTCTGACATAATCTTGGTCAGGTCATATTAGTACCATGCAGCATTAATCTCAATCTGAATTAAGCTCTTCTGTAAAATATATCCATGGATTCTTAGAGAACTCGAGCAATATTTTTTGTTTGAAAAGTTCTATATTAGACCCTGGAAACAGATTGGAAGGCACAAAAACGGAACTATTGTAGTTTCGGATACGAACTTATGACTTTCCAGAGTTCCGACGATAAGTACCTACCTATTGTCTCTGTGAATATATCTTGGCTTTGACCTTTCGGAAACCCAATATTATTTGTCACTCGACAGAACAAAAGAACATTATCATACCGCTTACTAACTCTAATCATTTTCAAATATCTTTATTAATTAACATCGGAACAATGAACAAAATGCGAATCCTAAGCTACATTTACTAATTATAATTAAGGCACTTTATGGTGCTAGCGGTCCACCTTTCAAAGCTTGTGAGATATTTTTTTTAACTGTAAACAACATAAAGTTAACCCACAATAATTATGGGTACATGATGACAGTAACGCAAATTATTTAGTTTAGACTAATATTATAAAGAAAAAAGATTTTTAAGTATGTTTGTTTGTAATGAATAAACTATTGACCCGATTAAAAAAAAAAAATCACCAATAGAATACTTAACAAAAGGCTATTATTTATAAAGATATCACGTTAGCAAAATCGCTGGCGGAGGTTTGTTTAAAATATGATACACCTTCGCACTATTTAGTTAATTTAATAAAATATTTAAAAATCTGCTATTTCATAGGAAAAAGCAATGAACAAATGATTTCTTTTTAATAATCGACGTAAATTTTCAACGCTCCTAGGTCTAAAATTTTAAATGTATTAATTTCCTATACACCCTGTGTATGTAGTTGTTACTTGAATGAAGTAGCCATCATTTTGTTTCCTCAAAAACCTACCACCACCTTTCCTTACAATAATTTAAACTTATTGACGATTACATCATGAAATTCTTGGAACCATAATTATGTTAGTAGTTTGTGATAATAATCAGTCGATTAATGACGTGTCTGAACAATAGCAAAAATTGTCAATATTATAATCGTATAGTATTTTTATCGATTGTCCAGTTTCAATCTTCCCACAATTATGAATTCCTATTTCATCTGCATTCAGTGTTCTTTGTTACTAATTTACAAGTTCTTCTACCACAAAACCCACAATTATAAATATAAATGCCAAATTAAGTTTTCAAAATCACTTTGCAATTACATTTGCTAAACCAAAACTTTACCTTTTTGCCACTCAATATTCCTTTACTAATACTGAAGCAACTCAATTAACGATATTGGAGAATGGCAGACCAACTTTGTACGTTCGCAATTCATCTGTACGCTCGCTAGTAACTCTCAAACTAGTTAGCTAATAGCAGAGATAAATGGCTACTGTGGCGCGAATGTATTTGAATCCGAGTGTTGTGTAAATCTGTTTGAAATTTTGTATTTCAATGTACAAATTGGAGTTTGCGCTTCGAAGTTTTACCGTGATTTTTGATGCTGTTTTATTGGAGTTCGTTGTAATTATGAGCTCTAATGAGTTTTGTTTTTTTTTTTAAGTAGGTCGTCTGAGTTTTATCAACTGAGCTCAGTTTTTATACCCTTATAATGCTCTATTCCTCCGTTACACTTCAAAAATCTTTATAGCAGATGCCTTAGTCCACGATATTCTCTCTGTGTGTGTCTATGTTTTCATTAAATTATTAATCCCGGCAGCAAAATTCCACATTTCCATAAAAACTTTCACAGTCAGCTTCACACTCTGACATCAAATGCTCTTCAACTCAAACACTTTGAGAGATTTTTTTATGTGTAGTGTGAACACTACACATAAATTTAAAAAATCTCTCAAAAAACACTCCAAACCTATATTAAATGCACATGTTTCATCCTTATTACGATTTACATTAATTTTGCTTATTTCTGCGACACCCCACTGTAAATTGTGCTCGAATTGTACGGAAACAAGCAGGTATTCAAGTCGCGTTAGCACGTTAACTACACTTGCGAATAACCTGCTAAGAATGTTTAACACTTAGAGGAAACGCTCCGTTGCCTGCATTTTAAAAGTATAATCTGTTTTGAGATGTTTTTGTTTGTTTTCTTGAAAAGGGGCGTTTAGAAGTGAAAATATGAGTGAGATTTTTAAAACATAGGGTAGGCAGTATCAATGAAAAAAATAAGAAATAAACCTGAAGTCAATATGTCTTTGCCCATGCCCATGGTCGTGTTGAAAATGATTTACCAATTTCACAAACTTAAAAAAATTATGATTAAAATTTTCGGACCTAAAAAAATGTACTGAAATATCGTCGTATAATAAAAAACTAAAAATAAGGTTCCAAAAAGGTTCTTATAATAAATACCATCCACTTTTCATTCCTACTCTGCTATCCAGAAACCCTAATAAATTCTACAGATGAAAAAGCCTTACCAGATGATTTCGAGGCAATGAAAACACAAGGAGGCCAGACCTTATATTTACATCCAACGAGGGTCTGTAAGTCAGCAACAAAATGAAGCAATTCAAATTTAACGACATACATTTTGAGTTTCATCCTTTAATTACAGTCAAGAATATCTTAGTTGGTGCGAATTTGTCCCGCTGCTTAGCATGAGGAGGCAGTTGTCTTAATCTTAACTCGTACAATTCGTCAACTGGAAGGGGTTAAGGGTAAGCTCTCAACATCTGTATAAGCCTGGCTGGAAACGTTGAGTAATTCTACAAACTTCGGGTTTTTGTTTTTATTACGCTTTGTGTACTGGGTGTTTCAATTATCTTTAAAGTTTGGCGGGAAATATTAAGAATGAAATATAATGGGTTGATGCGCGTCGAATCGTAAACTTGGTACACGTAAGTGAAAAGCAAATAATAATTTAGCACCTGGGCGACCGAGCTCTGCTCTGGTGAAAACAGAGAATGCTCATTTAATTCCGTGCTGCCATGATAATTGGAAATTACTCATTCCTTGCTGCCATGTCATGTTATTCTAAGGTAGCCAAGTCTTGACTTTAGCCGACCGAGCTGTGCCTGGGTGAATACGGAGAAAACGAATTTTCCCAGATATGAGACCTAGCTAGATGGATTTTTCGCCCCCGATTTCGTTACAGCCGTTTTTGAGAACGTAAAATAAAATAATAAATACAAAATAATAATACAAAACGTATAGGTACGTAATTACAAATATATAGATACAAATATTGCTCATTTAATAGTATAGTATATACAGCAGCTTTTCTCACAGCAGCTAAGTTTAAAGTCTTTATAAAGTTACTCATGTTTTAATTAAAAGAATGTTAGAGAAAAATTATAGTGAATCCAGAAGTAAATGCAATGAAGATTACTCTATAAGTAATAAATCTGAAACAGATGATAACAATCTTATCACTGAATTAAACAAAGCAATAATCGCGATTTCACATAACTCACGACATAGGCACCTGAACATAGAAGATGCTCCTATACGGTGTATAGATAAGGCGTTAGAACTACGTGGGCCAACTAAAACTTCCCTTTGCGCACACGGAGACAACTTTGCACAATCGTCGAGTGAACAATACCGCCGTCGAGTTTCAACGTCGATGCTTCTCGATTGCACATGATTGTGCGAACAAATTGATCGTTCTACAACTTCATGTTCGTCTGTTGTATTTATATTTTCGTTATCTATTTGAATAGAATTGTCATTAATTCTCGTACTGCCCTAGTAGATTTGTTTCCATTTAAAATTGCGGATAAATCAATTTCAGCGTCGCGTTGTCAATTGCTGGATATCTATACTTAATTTCTGTTTCATCAAAACGTATACAGGGTGGCAGGGACATCGACGCAAAGCCGGTTACCATGGATTCAGTACATGATTCTGAACCCCTCTGCGTTGAAATTTTTCGTCGGTAATTAAATAAAAAATCACTGAATCCATGGTAACCGGCTTCGCGTCGATGTCCCTGTATTGTTTTATATTGTATGACACACTAAACCAAATATTGTACAATGTCTTCTGCTTTACTTTATGACCAGCTTTTGCCATAGTAGGCTTGCACTGTCATGAAATTAATATTTATTCATATACTGGTACAGATGATAAAGATAACTTTGAAATGACAAACTTTCCAGTTATTTATAGATCAGATTTCAGAACTAGACAATGAACTAAAACTTTAAACAGACGTAGACCTAACAATACAACCAGGATTAGACAACGAGGTGCTTCTGGATTGCAGTCGTCATTGTGAAAACTAATTGATCGTTGGAAGTTTGCCTTCAATGGCTGCTTTTCCTGTGTTGTTACTATTGGAATAAGCATAGCCTATATCAATATAAAATAATAAGTTATTCATATATCAATTCAGCTTCTTAGTCAACTGTAAGAAGCTGAAAATTGTAACACTTAAAAATAAAATGGGGGCTCACACTGTTTTGATATCCTTCAACCAATACAAGAAAAAAAAACAATAGAAAAAACCGAACAACAGCGCTGCTCCTTAAATAACAATCCGTCAAGCGACCCGCTTAACCATTCGCGCTTCCCGAAACTGGCTAATCGACTAAAATCGGCGAAACTTCGCCAGTGTCGACAGAGTCCGCACTTTGTCTCCGTGATTGATTGATCTTGCAAGGATCCCTACAACAAATTAGATCCGTGGTTCTATTTAAAGAAGACAGCGTGTATACGAGAGAGCGAGTCTACTTCTGGATTGTTTTCATTTTTTAGTTTAATGTTTTTTGTGAACTTTGGCACTTGTGAACAGTAACAATGTGCTGCAGCAATTAAATGCTGAAAAAAAACAAAGATTGCACATCAACGAGGGTCATGTACTAATGTAACACTTAGAAAGGTGTGTACTGCATAATTTCCGGTAAATAAGTGATGTATTTGACATTTGTTTTTTGATTTTTTAGAACACTTTTATATGTCAGGTGTGACTAAAAATAGACTAAATGAGTACCTATGTCTTGTTTTTACAACGCAAAAAGGAACAATATTACAAGCTTTTTATCGTCTTCGTCTCGTAAAAACTTAAAAACAAGAACTGAAAATAACAACATCTACACTAGACCATCTTTCATTTAAAACAATCATCCAGAGAAGCGATTCGCAATTCCTATCCTATTAAACAAGTTGTTTAAGAAATTGAAAGTTAAAATGCTTTAAGTAATAAAATTCATCAGTTCCCCCTTTTCCCTTTGATTTATTAGAAGCGACATTTGCGACCTTGTTTGTTCAATGTTTAACAAAGGTTATAAAACCATAATGGGCTTTGAGGGCTTCCGGATTATCGATGAGGTCAGCCATGGACCTAACTGAATGATATTATCGGTTGTATGTAAATGTAATTTGTTTCGGATATAAAGGAAAATCTATTGTTTGATAGCTGTAGCTACTTTAGGGAAGGGTCCTTTTTCGTTTTCTCCTCGCCTATTTGTTTTTTTACAGTTGTTTTGTTACTGTACGATATCAACCGAGTGATCGATTTCTTAGCCGCAATATAAAAGCTACACTACATTATCTAGAGTTAGTTGCGTTTTTAATCATTAAAATTAAAACAATCCGTAAAATACTTATAGAAATCTCATCATACTACCATAATGAATATAGCAATGTGGTAAAATAGCATAGTTTGATAATAAAATATTTACGCCCCCCAAAGTAAAATAGCTTGAAAATCTTTGAGGTTTGAGGAATTCACGTTAATTGACCCAGGTCAAGTTGTTAAAAAGTTTCACGTGGTATTCACCTTTGCAAAATAGCTAGACGAAAAACAATAATCTGAGGAATGTTTATCAAAAAGATAGAAATGAAATGAAATTGTTTATAAATAGGATATCGGAATCACATTTACACGTCATATTAAAGAAATATTAAAGTGAAGAGTACTTCAACTCAGGTAATTTCAGAAATACGTAAAAAGTACTTTTTGATTTCAGCCACTGACTGCCAATGATTTAAAAATAATTGTTTATTCAACAGTTGTTAATTAAGGCAATATTAATTATACCAACCTTTGTTTCGCTTAAATCAGTGGATTGTATGAATTTGATTGAAGAGTTTCCAATTTTCATCGAAAACTGTATAAAGAACCACATATTGAGAATATTATTTTATTTTTAGACTTTGTTGTTCCACTGCAAAGCAAGCCCTTTCGCCTTGAGATTGAATTCGATATATTGTTCGTTGACAAAAAGGACGTGCGGGGTCAATATAATTCCGTTCCCAATAAACCCTCATTCTACGGTTTTGACTTTACAAACCAAATATCAAATTGATGTAGAACTTAACGAATAACTGACTAGAAAGGGCAAAGCTATCGTTGCCTAAAATTATAAACGGCAAACCCTCTACTGTTTGACTTTTGGAATATTATATTAAGAAAGTTCTGCAGTCAGGCTGACTACGTTTCATTATAAATTAACATAAAAGGAAAGTTAACGGTCAGACGATTGGACTTGCCTCATAGTTTGCTGGAGACAGTTTTGTAAATGTACTATGATTCTTTAAATGTGATGTCGTTTAGATAGACTAGACTTGATAGAGGTGTAATGTTCCGTGGATTGTTAATATGAATAACAACAGAATATGTTGTTATGAATTATATAGTTTGCATTGGAAAAGATAGAGGGGGGCTTGTGGATAAGTAATAATATCCGCACGAGTCGATCAATCAGGTGAAGCTACGCTTGTCGCAGTTGTTGATCTTTACATACCAAGACACCTTTGTGCCTCGGAAAGCACGTTAAGCCGTTGGTCCCGGTTGTTATTCGTAGATTTTTGACAGTCGTTACATGGCGTCAGAAGCCCTAAAGTCTGACAACCAATCTTAGCAAGGGGTTACCCATTAACTGGGTTGTTGAGGTCAGATAGGCAGTTGCTCCGTGTAAGTTACTGGTATCCAGCTGCATCCGGTTAGACTGGAAACCGACCCCAACATATTTGGGAAAAGGCTGGGCAGATGATGACATTCGATAAGATAAAATAAGAAGTAAAATCAAAAAATAAATTGTTCTAAGCTGCATGATATAAATTGACTCAAAAGATGCGATAATAGTTATTAATGCAACTGTTGTATAATAAGGGTATTAAAACACGAATGTGGGTTTATCACATGAGTGTTTTAATACCGAATTATGTACAGTTGCATACAAGACTTCATCTACTCCCGTGATATGAATCCTCTATAAAAAAGGTTCTGAAACCATAGGGTTTCGTACGAACTCTATGTAAATTCATGGAAAGTTTAATTGCTGAGTATCTAATACAAACAAACTAGTATAGGTAATAATATAATTATTTAAATTACGGCGCTGTGTTAGTGAAACGCGCGTGACAATGTTTTTTTTTAGTCCATAAAGATACCACGAATTGAGTAGTGAGAATGTGTCTGTTTGATGAGTAAGGAAGGGATCGAAAAAGCAATGGAGTTGCATAATGAAATTTAGTACCACATTATAACACTCGTTTGGATGATATTATAGTTGCTATGACGCTGGTTGTTTTAATGTTGGCAATAAGCTAACTGTACCAGAAACTTTTATAGAGGATGTATAGAGGGTGTAGATAAAGTAACGTACATTGTAACAGAAGAAAAAAAAATATGAATGACAACAATAGCTTTTCTTTGAGCTTTAGGGGAAAGCCGGAAAACAGTCCACACGCAAATAAGAAAATTGCGTATAGGTCGGTATTAACACCAAGAATGTGGTAGACAAAAAGCAGCCGGGTAGCAAAACAGTTCCGTACGACCGTACAATATTTAAAGCTTTGTGCAGACTAGCGCGACGCGACACCGGTTATTGTTATACCGTCAAGTTTTCTTAGAAATTATATTGTTCGAGTGGCGTCGCGCCGTCGCGTCGCGCTGGTCTGAACGAGCCTTAACACTTAATATATTTTTTACGAATTATAGGTACACATTTCTTGTATGTGAATCTCCTTTTATTTATAATTTGTTTTTATAGCGGCATAGTAGTACACACGCTGCGAAAACTTCAGGTGTCTACCTATTACAGTAAAAAAATAAAACCCTGTGACAGACGGACGGACGGACGGACAGCAGACCCTCAGTTATCGGGTCCCGTTGGCACCCTTTGGGTAAAGAACCCTAAAAAAAATACAACAAAGAATGACCACGATATCCATCACATCGTTTTCTTTTCATGTAATAAAATGTCATCCTTCTCGGTAAGCAAAGCCTTGAAGATGTTTTAATAACGCTCGAGTTCAGATATAAGAGATAATAGTGTACAAGAGATACTTGGACGAGAACCTTATTAAATCCAAACCGTATCTGACCTATTTCATTAAATTTATTGGATAAACAGAAGCCAGCAAGGTTTTTAGATTTAGAGAATTAGACAAATATGAACTAAAAGGGATAAAAATGTTTGTTTATTAACTCGTTATAAAAGAGGTACTGCCGATTGAAATTAATATTATAATTTATTATTTTTACACATTGGCGAAATGTGGGTGTACTACAGGTACATCTCTGTCTAACCCTTCCCTGGTAATGTATGTTATTTATATTTAATTTATAATTTACGTTTAATTTGGGATAAAGTAATATTGCTCGTACTAAACCATTGCCGGAGCTTCCTGAAATTAATATTGAAGTAATGAAAACCAGAGAGATTAATGAGACATTTTGATTCAGAATTAGTAATCGAAAACGATGAAAATCAATAACTAGAATGATAAATTGACATCCGCTAGTTTGTATTGTCGACACAAAATAGATAGTGGGTAATTAGTAAACACGACAAAACTAAAATATAGTTAAGATGTGTCACTTTAGTCTATTTCAGAATGGGAAATCGTCGTTTGACAGGAATAAACTAAATTTTAGTGATTTTTAGTCTAGTTTAGAGGCATTTGCGACAAAAGAATCGGCACCATTGTTAAGTGTTTTACTAAAATTATAGAAACATTTGTACAATAATTATATTATTAATAAAATATACACAGGGTTAAAAATAAAAAATGCAATTTGCTGTTGAACAACCGTTTCATACGCTTATGAATCTTATTAGGTACACTTCTGCTTAACCCTTCTGGGATCACAGGCCTGATATTATGTGTTATATTATGAACCTTAATATAAGCGAGCGTGTGCAAGCGTCACGCACGAATATGAACGTAAATGTTAACTGAATAGTGTTCATATTCGTATGCGACGCTTACTTATCAAAGTAAACTCAAAGTGCACTCTGTGAATCTTGAGTAGAATAGTAGGTATTTTAGTGGGTTTCTGTTGGGAAGTATTTATTTTGCTGGTTCTTCTTCATGATAAGACAATTATCACTATAACTTCTATCCACAACACCTAAACAGTGATTTACAGAACAGTGTAAATGGAGAATTGTTAACAATTCAAAACTTCTAAATAGACAGTCAAAATTACTGTTAATTACAGTTTAAGTACATTGGAACTTGACAGCCTTTGAGTGTTCTCTGTAAACGGTTAAATTGTTTTTATTATGATAGGGTGAATTAGTATGAGTTGGTTTTATGTTCATGCTTTTGTTTGAAATAAGGTCATGAGCCAGTTTCATGATATCTATTTCGAAAACACGTGGAAGAGTTACATTGTAGCTAATTTTATTTTGCAGGGCCTGTACAGGGTCCATTTTTGAAACTTCTAATCGTATTTCAACTTCTGTACAACATGTTTGCAATAAACTGAGTTGATTTAATCTTACTCCAAAGGTTGTATTACTCTACTTACATTGTATAATCTATTACTTAATTATCTACAGAATGTCACTATTACATATTATTAGTGAAAACTTTTTAGATTTTTTAGATAGAGATCATTATTCAATTCTAGTTCCCCAACAATGAAAATCCAGCACAAACTGCTGAAACTAAACAATTAAATAAATCAAAGAATTTTTTTATCTAAAAACGACCACGTCATCCACATAAACGGACTCCACAAATTAATTCATCTACCCTCGCGTTACAATTGAACTAATAACATTATGAATGGACCGATCATCCATCATAGCCTGGTTTTGACGCGAAGGGAAACTCCGGAATCACTGCATCATATTCCATTAGATGTGAGGTTTCGATACGGATTTTTTTTGTGAATTGCAAACGGATTCGTGTGATGGTTTTCATCAGATCCCGGATTTGAATACATTGTGTGATTGCGAATGAGATTTTTGTTTGTATTCATGCTTTTCAACTTAAGTTAATTTAATGGCTCACGAGTATTTTAAATTAACGTTTTTTTTTCAGTTTTAAACCATTTCAATTTGTTAATATATCGCCTCATTTTCCTAAATTGCCTATTTTCACATGAGACTCAAAACCTCCGGTACTGTTTTATTTTGCGCGTCACACTTACTCTAAAAGGATCAAACCCTATACAAAAATATCCTTAAAAATTCCACTTAATTTATCCAGCATTTTACCTGTACAATAAAAACCGACAACCGACACATATATAACGATAAGTTATCAGTAAAAATCAACAAAACTCATTCCCACGTAATACGTACGTCCCGAAAAGTCGTTTGCTTAAGCAAAACTTAGCTATGGATCCGCTTACCACAAACAATACCGGCCCCGGCATACAAAAGACGATCACCGCTTAATATCCAATACCTTTACAAATTAAGGTATGAAAGGTCTGTTCGCAATGATTCTTGAACGAAATTCATTAATGGGCTATAAACAAAATCCTTTTGGGTCGAACGAGCCCTCAAATGGGTGTTATTAAAATGAAGGGCTTCGAGAAATTTCCAATACTTTTGATATTCATCGCGCGTTTGGCGCATCAGCGTTATTGTGTTATTCTAAAGAAAAGAGGTAATGTATTGTGTTGTGGGATATAATTCGTGTTTCGTTTCGTAGTGGGGGTACTTGGATACCTGAAAAGGCAAAATTCAGAGATTTTCGGTACGGAAAATGGTTTTAAGTATGTAATATTAATTTGTAAGGCGATTTGGACTTTCTGATTTTGGGAAAAAATTTCGTTAAGCAGTAATTGAAGTACTGTCATATTTACCGAAAACGAAAAAAAAACAAAGATTCCGGAAAGTGTAACAAAAAGACGAAGTTATTTATGAGACCGGCCCATAAAGTATTTTTGCCTTTATTAGAAATTTTCTAAAATGAGTTCGAAACTAAAATAGACTTTATGTTACTTAATAATTTCACTTTCAGCAATATTTTACTCAGAACTTAGTTAAGTGTAAATAAGTTATTACAATGAAATTGAATTTTGATGAATAAGCTAAAGAAAGTGAAAATTCAAAGTTAATAAAAACTGTACTAGCTGTTGGAACTCAGCTTTATGAGGAATATTATTGCGTCGCTTTTAAAAAGAAACGCTAAACACTTTTAAGTTTCTTTAAGAGATGAAAAGAAAACTGGAGGTCATCCTTGAAGATGGTTTTCGTTTAACAAGGAATGTAGAAATATTAAAACTGTCTGTAGTGACGGCTGATGAATAATTTTGTTTTGTATTGTTCTAGGAGTGCTAAAACATCAAACACGTTTAATGAAATTATTTTAGGCTGTGTATAGAGTGCCGCAAGCGGCGTTGTAGTGGCACTACCTCGGTCCGGCTAAAGTGCCGTAAGCATTGCATTGTCATTGTCACTGTCAACTGTTATTTTGTTTGATTGTTGAGGTTAGTTCGCCGCCCTTTGTATTGATTGATCGTATTTGTTAAAGATAATTATATCAAAAGTAACTATAACGCGCATACAAACGAAGATTCGAATCAGACGAACAAATGAGATATTTTGGTTTTGTCTCTGTAATGGCAACATAATCTGCGATGTCTTTCTAAACTATCCTAACTATAATAATATATATGATAATATAATTATATATATATTATGTTATATATTATTATAAATGCGAAAGTAAGTTTGATGTTTGTTACGCTTTCACGCTAAAACGGCTGAACGGATTAGGATACAATTTGGCACATGGGTAGACTATGACCTGGGTTAGGACCTAAAATATTTTTTATTCCGATATTCCCACGGGAACGACACTTATGCGGGTGAAACCGAGGGACGCAGTAAGTCTTATTATAAATTAATGTAAGTAGCCACTTATCAACAGCTTAACCTTCAGAATATTTTCCATCCAAAAACTGAAGAAAAAAAAAAACTCCTAATACAATGCTCGGTCTTGACAAACTACTCGAAAACGAGACACGTTTACCACAACACAAACATACTAATTAGTCTAAAACATCAACAATTCAAGTGCCCTATATACCAACGATGACAAGCATTACGTTTGACGTCAGCAATCACCGCGATACTGGTTTAAGTTAGTTGGTAACTTGCAACTGACATTGACAAACTGTTGGGAAACTAATTCTAACAGATCGCCCGTACCACCCAAGAGGTAATTAATTATACATATTGGGTGTTCAAGTGATGAAGTATTCAGTTGTATTGTGGATTTAAATTATGTGGATTAAATGCAGGCAGTGTTATTGTGGATAGCTCCAGGAATAATGATTACGCATCTGACGTTAGTTGGAGCCGTGTTGATGCCGCGTTGACGGTGCGTAGATGCGTGCTAGCGTGGCATAGTAGAAGCTTTTTTGTTAAGATGCTTTTTAGCTTGTTTTAACTCAATCTTGTTGATTCGATTTAGTCACAGGTTATCAAAGTTAATACACTCCCGGATTCCAAAATCGAGCCACCGTAAGGCATAAAGGCCTGAAACATGAATACAATGATAAGTCAAAGAAAAAGTTTTGATCAGTTTTGAAGCTGAAATCCTCGCTTAATATAAAAAAATGTTGCTCGATTTAAGATGTATTTTGTATTCCACTGTTGTTACGCTAGAAATAGTTATGGTTCGTGCTTATTTAGGTACGAAATTAGGTCATAACTAGATATCGAATATTCGGATGCATATTTACCTAAAGTTAGTTTTTGGCTAAGAAATTATGGAAACGGCTTCTTAATAAAAAAAATCCTAATATTAATCCCGGAATGCAATAAAATCCGGGAATGCACAACTAATCGAATTCATGGTATGGAAACAACTTATCAGCCCTCGTATGAAGGTTACTTTTGCGGTGTTTTGTGGTATATAAAAAAAAATATACCTACTGTAAACATTTTTACGAAACTCAAGGCACCGAGTTGTCGCTATGTACTATGCCAATTTGGCAACCTACTTTACAATATTAGCTAGCATTTCTATAGTCAAAAAGTACTAAATTGATCAATTCCAGAATCGCGACACATAATAGCCAACACTTCAACTTTAGGTAACTATAAATATTCGGATGCACCGAATATCCGATCTTCAGAAAGAAAGAAAGAAAGAAATCATTTATTTCCTGATAATGTATACATATAAGTTGGATTATTTGTTAATTGTCCCGATACATTTTGCCTTACGGCATGCAAAATATTACATTTTAATTTAATTTAATTTAATAATATAGTTACAACCATTACAATTATTATTAACACTAGTCAGAATTTAAGAGGTAGGTACAGATCAGTAAAAAAAAAAACATGCATATAATACAAATCTCTCGCATATTATAATGAAGAATTTATGTGTCGTAATGTTTATTGTCAAAAAGATTAATTTCAAAATGTTTAATGTCCAAATATTTCGAAACATTAACAACAATCACAATTAATAAAGAGAATATAGATAATGTCATAATGTGTAGGTAATGTCAATATCTGTAATGTCAAATTATGTTTAATGTCGACTTTTTATTCTAATAGAATAACAATCATAAAAATTCACTAATAGGTATAACAAAGTAAGTCACTATAATAATTATAAACATTGGAAATTACAAAGATAACGTTTATTTTTTACAAACAACATTTTACCATAGATGTTTGTCATTTAATAAAAAGTCTTTTACTGTGTAATTTTTTTTTCCAGCAATATTTTTGTTAACTGCTTTTTAAACATTTTTATGGGAAAATCTTTTAAATTTCCAGGTAGTTTATTTTTTATTTATTTATTATATCTCCTACTTTTTATTTATTTATTAGGTCCCATGGAAAGGATGTTAATTTTTAAGAAGGCTGTTTTATGACCTCCTGTGTACAATTTGTTTTTATACTGGGACCTTATTGGTACTGTGCGTTGCCTTATGTCAACCATTGAGGTAAATAACTGTTTGTTTAATAAAACGAATAGGGCCACTTCTAGTATATTCAAACAAGGTAATATCAAATTTTTCAGGGATTTAAATACGGGTTGACAACTTTCAGTAGACTTAAAACCTGTCATTGATCTAAGGCATCGTTTTTGGGCCCAAATATTCTTTCCCTCTCACTGCTGTTGCCCCAAAATATGACACTGTATCTTAAAAATGAAGCAACTAATCCATGATAGGCTATCACTAATGTATCTATGTTTACTTTATTTGAGAGGTTATACAGTACGAATGTGAAGATTTACTTAGTTTTTGGCTCACATTTTCAGCATTCGATTTCCATGTCAATTACGTAGACATAACATAAGAATATATAACAAACATAACATTTAGGTAGGTACTAAAATTCTCAAATAAGGTGAATGAATAAAAAACTAAAAAGCTAATCCTTATCCTGAAACCTTTATTGAAAGTTTCCACAACTCCCACATCTTCTAGGCAAAGAGTGACAATGTTTACCGCGACAGACTCTCCCCAATTTATCGACCGTTTCTAGACACTTTGAGAGACACCAATGTCTTGTTTGTTTGTTTTTTGTCTGATGTGAACTGACAGTTTGTTTTTCAAAACATCATAAACTTTCTAACTCAATTATTCTAGTTTATTAAGAAGATTTCGCCTTTTATTTATAGGAAATATTGTTATTTTATAAGTTTCTGATAAAATATTTTTTTTAGTTTTACATTTTGTTTTTAGATAATTATGACATTAATTAAGGACTTGAATAAACTGACTCACCTTTATTCAGCATAAAATCTTAATAGGATCATGTTGACACTTCCTGCATTTGATGGTTTATGTCATTTGAAAAGCAATATCAGTAGTATTGCAAACGATACGTCCTCGAGTATTGGAACCGGGCATCCGTAACGGTACCTTGTACCTATGTACAGATTTCTTGTTAGAGATCCGGAACATAATCGACTGTCAGTTATCCTTCACTGCGATTGGCACTTGCATCTGCATTTCTGCAGCGCGCACTGAGTCGCAGTTATTACATCAAAGTGGGTTATGAGACCACAATGTTACTCAGAACTGGCGTTGCTCAGTGTTTCAAAGTCTTTCATAATGATATTTTTAATTTCTGCACTTGATTTTCGGTTCTTTTGTTTTTTTTCAAACAACTGCACGACGAGCGTCTTAAAGACATTAGCAGAATTTTTCAAAACCTCTTGGCACATTTCTTTAGCACATTTCCTATGTGATGTTCTATGTTATGGGGTTTGGTTTCTACACTTAGTCAGGTGGACCATTATGTGTAGGCCATGGCGGCCGTTTGGAGGTTATAGAATAACCTCCAAATAAAACACTGAACTGATCGTTTTAAAATATGACAGAAAGGTAGCGTTGGACCTAGAAAACGGCCTAGCCTATACTTTTCTTCCTGGATATTTGTATTTAAAAAACCGGCCACGTGCATGTCAGACTACGCGCCATGAAGGGTTCCATAGTTGGGATGAATTTATCCCGAGACCAAACTTAATATTGTAGTTGAAAAACGTGTTCTTCCATACATTTCAACTGCAAATGTAAGTTTGTACGCACAATATTGAGAGATTTACCATGTTTTCCTATAATCTATGAGCAAATAACCATTCTCTGTATTTTTTTCAAAAAGTTTGGCTTAGAAGTTTCAAAGATAAGGGGGGGAATGGTCAATTTTCATCAATTTTCTTAAATATCTTTAACCGGTAAAGCCCTGGGTGACCCTCAAGCACGTCAATTAGCACGTTAATTAGTTGTTTATCAGGCCTTTAACGGTTAAAGGTATTCATTTCAAAATTATTGGGTTGAAGATATTTATATTTTTTTCTTTAATTTTCTTATTTTCCCCTCAAAAGTGACGGTGGAATATGGGGATATTTAAAATTCATTTATTTATGTTACACGTTCGTATTTGGGTCACAGAAATACTTATGTGTACCAAATTTCAACTTAATCGGTCCATTAGATTTGGAACAAATTGGCAGTGACAGACGGACAGACAGACTCGATTGATCCTATAGGGGGTCCGTTTTTTCCTTTTGAGGTACGGAACCCCAAACATGATGAAATACAAAATATACACAGACGAATTTGCGGGCTATTATAATTTTTTTCATAAAATATACTCTGACCGTAACTAAAACACACCTGATCCTGCATCACAAACAGTACAGGCTGTTTTTATCTGCACTAAAACTTTACCAATACAACTGGATTAAACCGAAACGCCAGTATAAATGGGATAACACCGGAAAGAAGTATAGTAAGTGATTTTACTATATTACTTCGCTAGCGCAGGATTCCATGTCGGAACAAGACTGAAACAAATTACCGAGTTTCAGTCGGAACTCGGTGCGGTAACGTGCAGTGCCCACAGTCCACACGTCTAGGTGGTGGGTTCAAATTTTAAATAGATCTGTGTTTGAAATTACTCAGCGAAGAGCATTATAAAAAACTAGGTTCTGCCCGTAATTTTGCCCGCGTAATGAACGTACTACCAGAGTAAAAAATGTTTTAAGTCCAGAGGGCCTAGTGTGAGTTTCTTTTAACCATCTCGATTTTACGCATCGACCGCGTTTGGCGCTCCGATTGGCCCTTCACTAGTGAAGGCCAGTGAAGAGCCAATCAGAATGCCAAACGCGGTCGATGCGTAAAATCGAGACGGTTAAAACAAACTCACACTAGGCCCTCTGGTGATGGTCTATCCGGGAGCCAAACTTCATCCAAATCTGTTCAGCCGTTAAAGCATGAAAAGGTATCACTCTGACATACAGTCGGAGTTACCCTCATTTATAATATTAAATTAAAATAGTATGGATAAATATTACTAAGTAAGAATAGTAAGGATTATGGATAAGTACTTTGTTGTTTATTTTTGAAAGAAACTGCAACATTAATTTGAATGTATTGGAGACTTTTATAGGGCTAGCTTTCGGAGGGCACGACTCACGGCATTTCCGCGTGGTCGGCTCTTGACTAAGGCTGCCTGTCCATTGAAGAGGAGCGAGTCAGCGGAGCGGAGTTACGGACTGTGTGGAGCGAGGTAACGGAGCAAAGCAACTGACTGTGCGGAGCGAGGTAGCGGAGCGAAGTAATTGACTGTGCGGAGCGAGGTAGCGGAGCGGTGTTAAAGACTGCGGAGGTAGACCGACGAATAATTTGTGTACAGTCAAAGTACAAAGTGTTACTTTTGTACTCAGTCTCCCCTTAGTCGCAACAAAGAGGCCACATATATAATATACTAGCACAGCCGGGGCACGCACGTAATGGCCGAACATCGGTGGCACACTACTCCCCCTCCCCCGGGCACCGCGGCTGCAATACTTCGCGACCGGTTTTTTTCCGCATCCGCTTCCCCGCTCCGCTGCCCCACTCCGCTTCTCCGCTCTGCTTTCCCGCTCCACTTTCCCTCTCCGCTTCTCCGCTCCACTTTCCCGTTCCGCTTCCCGGTTTTGTATGAATTTTTAAACTAATTCGCAAATTCGCAAGTCCACTGAAGCGGAGCGGAGATTTTATGCAATGCCATTAGTTAATATTGGCACAGCTCTGCTCCACTCCTCTCCGCTGCAGTGGACAGGCAGCCTTAGACTTATGTGCCATTCCAAAAATTTTATACCCTATTACTAGTTAACAATGAATCCCATACTATTAAATGAGCAATATTTGTTGAAATATATATTTGTAATCACGTTTTCAAAAACGGTCCTAAGGATTTCGACGAAAGTTGCAATATAGGGGTTTACGGGGGCGAAAAATCTATCTAGCTAAGTCTCATATCTGGGAAAATTCGTTTTCTCCGTATTTTCACCCGAGCAGAGCTCGGTCGCCCAAACCTTAGAAAAAGATGGCTAGCTTAGAATAATGGCAGCATGTAATTAGTATGTACTATACATGGAATTAGTATGTACTATACATGGAATTACTACGTACTATACATGAAATTAGTTCGTACTATAAATGGAATTAGTATGAACTATCCTATACTATTAGATGAGCATTCTCTATTTTCACCCGAGCCGAGCTCGGTCGACCAGGTACATAACTATAATAGTAGTACATACAGTCTCTAATATTTTCATCAACTGAGCTAAAAAAAATATCTTAATCTTAATCCCAAAAGTAAAAAAATACCCTTACATGTAATACCAAATAGAAAGGTATTTAGGAAGGTAATTGTGGTGAATGCTAGAAACTCGTTGCATCCACGTGGCGCAGATAGTTTATGTCTAGTGCCAGGTGCCAAGTGCCGCTATTTATCACAGTTCTTAACACGTTAAAAATTTATATTCTGCGGTTGCTTGTGGGATCCTAAATATAAATTCTATTCTAAAATATTTGATACAACACGGTTTTATGTTTTAAAGCTATGAGGTTTATCCCTATTGTTAAAATTATAACTTTTAGTCATCACCAAATCCTTTCAGATTAGTATACAAAACCTCTGCAGAATAAAATCCTTTGGATGAAAAACTAAGTTATAATTTAACTATGAGTCGGTTAGTTTCTTGCACTGACTAAGAACAATGGCGTATTTACTCAAACGCGACTAAAACAAAAAAAAATTAAGAGAAAAAAAAGGGATAACTTCGCACTCAAGGCAATAGTCTACTTGAAACTGTCCAGACAGATTTTCAAACACCCAAAACCATAAATCCAGCGAATTCCTTTGTTCGAACAGAAATCATTCTGGCGAAAATAATTACAGAAAAAAAATGTCTCCATCTTACAATTGTCTCTTTGACCTTTCATCTTCCCCAACCTTGACCTCTTATTATCGTGTCGTTTTGTATAATTTGTCTCGACTGGAGACCGATGGTAACCACTAGTGTGTAACGTAAAGTAATTTATTGCTGTCGTATCTAAGTAGGTTGTTTTTCTATGATAAAATAATAAGCTATAATAATAATAATGAAATCTTTTTGTTGGGGTGTTTCCTAGTGGATAAGAATGGATATAATCTGAGAATTACATACTTATTTTTGGAATAGAGCTCCCTTCTCGCTTAATATTTTTCCTCATTATTTTGTGTGACATTCCCTTCCTGATTTTTTACAAGATCGTCTATGTAGGTACACCGTCCAAATTGACCCAATTCAACATTAAAACGAATAAAATGGGTTATTTATCCTACTTATTCAATGTCCTAGAAACCTCAAAATATTTTTATGTTCAGCTGCGACCCAAAAGATACCAGACACAAATAAAATAAACTTGATTAAAAACCGGACGCCTCCCAAGATACTTATTCAATAATAAAGTCGTTTTTGGCACCAAAACTGGTGCAATAACATGGAAACAAAAACGATAATTCAAAAAAAGTGGAAACGAAAGCCAAAATCTCAAGGAAAACGGAATAATACGACTTGATACTCGTTTCGTTTTCAAAATGTGTAAACGAGGCCTCAAAGGCAGGCCAAATTTCCATACTGTTTGGTTCGTTAGACCTGGCTTATTGCCGTCTGTGTCCTTTGATTGACAAAATACATTGCGTGCCTGAGAACGGGTGGTTTTCACTTACCCATGTTTGAAGCTTTGAGACGCTTAGAAAACTTAATCAAGATTTGGTTATTTTTCATCTATATAGCCCGCTTACACCACAAATCGTTAAATTCATTTACTGCTAAACGTATTTAAATCATCACTCTATATCTAAGAATCATTTGAAGATGACAGCGACAGAATGTTTTTTTTTTTTTTTTTTTAATATGACAAGCGAAGCCGTGATTTTGAGGGCACATAATATTGTTTAAAGCTGTTTATGTTTTCTGTGTGTGTGTGTGTGAATGTGAATTTGTATGTCAATCTATACTAATAATAAAGCAGAAGCTGTTTTCTTTGTTTGCTTGTTTGTTTGAACGCGCTAATCTCGGGAACTACCATTTGAACGGATTTGATAACTTCATATTGGCATCTGATAGCCTAATTCTTGAGGAAGGTTATAGGCTATTTAATATCACGCTACGACCCTTACGAGCCGAGTAAAAAGAAAAAGAGTCAAAAAGAACGCTACGCCAAAACGAAGGAATAGAGGGGGGGGGGGGGGATACAATGCGACAGCGTGAGACGGGCAACAAGAAATTTCACGCGGACGAATTCACGGGCAGAAGCTTTAGTGATATGTGGTGAAAGCGGGCCTAAATGACGAACGAAAGAATATAAGACACAACACATAATATCACGCCTGTATTTCCCTAAGCGTTAAGCAGAGGTGTACATAGTACACCTACATTTCAATATCTATATAAATGTAAATGAATCCCTATTTCCCTTGGTCACGTCATAACTTGAGAACGGCTGCACCAAAATGGATAATTCTTTTTTTGTTGTGTTCGTTATTATATATAAGTAGGGTAGGCAGGGTAGGTAGGGAGGTAGGATTGGTAGGTGGTAGGTTAGGTAGGTAGGTAGAGTAGGTAGGCAGGTGCGCCGTACATGAATACTTAGTGCTACCCGTGCGAAGCCGGGGCGGGCAGCTAGTAGAGGATTTATATAAAGCTATATTAAGTAAATGCTGAATATGTTATCAAGGCTTATACTGTAGTAAGCCGTTTATCTCCTTTTGGCATTCAAGGGTGATGTAAAAGCAAATTTTATCAAACACATCTTAAACCTTCAAAAGGAAAATCCCATTTCCATAGAATTTGGTTCGTTAACTCTGAATAAGGAGAAACCTTGTAATGAAAATCGTTATACTTAATTAAACTAAACACGTGTTTAAGGATAAAATATATGGTTTTCGTATCATCGATATAAGTATCCTTTGGTGTCGTTGATTACATAATTATACACATTTGACAATTCAAAAGTGCCTGTAAATGGTTTAATTGAAATAAATGCTTTGAGTTTGAGTTTGACACACAAACTCCCGACTCCTTCTCATGGCAGTAATTCTTTTATTCAAACTAGGCTGAGAATCAGCACTTTTCGAATGTCAAAATTACATAAGACAGTTCCCCAAAAACGCCCGCGCTTCACCACTTCGTAGTGCTTTAACTGGAAAGAAGAAGTGGCGCAACAATCTCCCCAGCAGCACAGCGTCGTGTATCACGTGAAAATATAAATATATTTTTATTAGTCTGTAAGTACAATTTTTTCTAATATGTGTTCGTTGCTTTTTAATATTCAATCTTTATTTTTATTTAATTTAAATTCAGATTACCAAATTTAATCATGTACTAGTATAATACTATCTATAATTTTAACTTTCAGGGCTACTTCCATTTTCTATATACTGTTTGCTTGTTTTTATTGCATGATGTGGTCTCCTATAATTGAGGGAGCACATATATTGTTGTTCTTATCTTTATATTATATCATGTAAGGTGTATTCTTTGTTGGAGATCCTAATAAAATAAAATAACTACCTACATCCGTTAGTTTGTATCGCTATTTCTTCTCAGGGGTAGCCAGATAGGAAATGTTAAATCTAGTCTTTTTGTTTTCCGTAGTAAACAAGGAACCCTTATAGTTTCGCCATGTCCGTCTGTCTGTCTGTCCACAGCTTAGCTCAGAGACTGTTAGTACTAGAAAGCTGTAATTTGGCATAAGTATACCTACATATTAATCACGCCGACAAAGTACCTTTAATTTAAATAATCACCAACATTGTATTAAAATTCAAAATTCATCCAGTATTAAAATAATAAAAAAAAAAAAAAATATACAAACACTACAATCTATTGTCACAAACAATCATTGATCACAACATTATTAGTCTTACCCTTACCCCAAGTTATTTGGGGACAGCACAGTATTTCTTTTTCTTCCAGACTTCACTATTAGCCATCACCTCGGTAGTCACCTCCTTTTTAGCCTTATCATCTTTCACCACTTTAATAAACTCCTAAGCATTTTGAAAAAAAAACACATTGAAGGCCTCGTTCTAGCCGTGTTATAATTATAACACGGCTAGAACGAGGCCTTCAAAATGTAACGTTTAAAAAATACGTACTTCCAAAGTTACATAATTTATTTTAATTTCGGGTGGAACTTGGGCCTAAAGAAAAATATAATAAGGGAAGGTAATTTGAAAATCCAGCATTTTTATATATAATTCTATGAATTGTATATTAGAAGACGAAATACGAGTAGATATAACGTTTCCCGCTTGGAGACCACATTTCACAATTTGTATTTATTCATTTGAATATGTTTTCATTCAGAAGCTTCGAAGAATTTTTCGCCATCACAATAAATAATCTTAGAATTCAGAGTAATAATCGTGGTTTCTTAGTTACCTCCAGTAGAAAATGCTTTGGAGTTCATCTACCTAACAGTACGAAATACGATATCAGTAACAAAATCAGAAACGGTTATCAGTTGCTAGAAATATGAGCAGCATGTTTTACAAACATGTAATAACATGAAAATCTTTCACAAACTCTCTTTAACGCCAATATCCAGTTCACATACAGAATCCAAAAACAAAATCACAGTCTTCGGAGTTGAATCTCAAAGTTATTTTCGCACACCGTTACTTAGCGAATTTTTCTAGTAAAATAAACTTAAAGGCAGACTCATATATTAGCACTGAAGTAACATGACGTGTTAAAGGCTAGAGGGAATTTTTACATGTATTTCCACGTTTTCTAAAAGGTTAGTTTGCGTTATAGTAGCGTTTTGCACGATAGTAATGATCCTTTTGGAAATACGAGAGTAGGGTCTAAAATGTAGATAGGAAATGTAAGAGAAATGTTATTCGGGAAAAGAATATTGAATCGACGACAGCTTTGACTATACTGACGTTCAGAGATATCGTAAAATCGACTGAGGAAACACGAGTTGTAGGAGTAATACCGATACGTCAAGAAGGCGTCCTCATGTCACAATAAAATCGTGCAGAAACAAGTCATTGCGAATCCTTATGACATGGGTTTATCTCCATAATCACATGTGTCGTGTCGTTACGGGCCTCTCGTCCCGTGGATCTAACAAAAGGCAACCGAGGGTGTTATATCATTAGGATGGGCAGCAGTTACCTTTCATTCTATAAACCGATTATATTCATCGCTCCGTTGGCAATACACTTAGATTTTTTGTGCTTACGATTCTTTTTTGCTTTATTTTTTTCAATATTGACAGTGTATATAAGTTTTGAGGTTATAAATAAATCATCATTTATTATTATTATTTGTTACATTTATGATATATTTTTGTACGAACACAATACCAAATTTTATTTTTGTCTGGTATGGTATGGAAAATATGGTTTAGTATGATATTGCAGGGTGATCTATGCAACTCTACATCTAAAGCTACGGTTTGCTAAAAGAGCGGCACATAACCAAAGATTTAAATCGTAGATTTGCCCGTCCGCGTCAAAAGATGGTCGCGTTTCTGTTTCGTTTTGACACCTCTGAGACAGACAGTCTCGCAGAGACTTGATTTGGTTGTCATAGAAACGCCATTGTTAATTTGTCAGCTCATTATGGACGATTTTTCGTGCGACTTAGTACAGTGAGGGCAAATCTACGATTTAAATCTTTGCACATAACGATTGTAGTGTCGGCTGTCAATTCCAATGATGTCAGCGGGGGTACTTTACGACGTCAAAAAATGCTCTCTAGGAAAACAGACCAACTTACTTTAAAATATAACGTTTCAGTGACGTCATTCGCTGGTAAATTGCGGATACTATGTGGCAGCCACCGCTCTTCCAGGAAACCGTAGCTTTAGAGGTAGCAAGTAGTGAAGTAGTCGTTGGTAGTACCCAAGTCCTTCTATCAACATCGAGTCACGAATTTCCAATCAGGGTGTATTAGGTACTGGCCATATCCTGTATTAATATAAATTTCCCAGAATAGACTGCCCTTTCATTACTGATATAGGTGTTATTATCGCATGATTGAGCAGCCAAATCCGACTATGTGTATATCCTCTCCTGAAATAGTATTATGTCTTATTTACGGCATGCTATTAAATACTCTGCCTTATATCATCAGACTGAGTGAAATGATATAAATCAGGAAAATAATTATGCTTAGTTCTTAGCTGAGGATAATTAGAGGTATTAATAAGAGGCTAACTTACGCGACTCGAAGAATACAATTTCTGAGAAAACTTGACGGTATAACAATAACCGATGTCGCGTCGCGCTGGTCTGCACGAAGCTTTACACGACAAATATTAGTTTTCATAGTAATTTATTCGGCCACTAAACACGACAGATATGGATTTTCATACTATCATTGCCAGCCGCCCGCCTGCATGCCGTACAGCATTCTCGATTTATCTCGAAGAAGGTTGTCAAAATAATGCTCGAATTTCCAAGCATGTTTGACAAAATGGAATTATCTAAATCGTTTTTCAATTGCTTCGGAATTTTCGGCCAACTGCAATTTTAACAAAAAAAAAAAAACTCTAAAACTTTTGCTTGTGTGAAATTGCCCAATGAAGTGTAATCACAGTCCTTTTCAAGCGTGAGATATAAGTAAAAGATGCATTGGAGCAAGCGGCTGCTCAATTTATTTTTTATTGATATTCATGAGATACGTGTTACGAGAAGCATTGAAGCACCTAACTACCCTATTTTACTGAGGGTTTTAGTAGCTTGAGATACGGAGAAGATTATGGTGATTTTACATAAAAAAATAATTTTATAAATATGAAAATTTTAGTAATAATAATAGAAACGACGTTTGAGTGGTGGCAATTTTACTAGACATTTCTATTTCTTACCCATTCTCGATATTATTAGGTCCCCACCTATGAAATCAGCGTTTTGTATGGAGATTTTTTTTAAGTTACATTTTTCATACGAACATTTTCTCAAATTATATAACATCCATGAACACTAATGTTTTAAAACTTTTATGCACTAATGTTTAAAAACTAAGATAACGTAATATGCCACTTAGATTACTTAAGCGACAAAAATAAATTTGGCTAATTTAAAACAAGTAGTGGTCATTTCTGAGTCGGAGTAATTTTTAAGGTATTTTTTATGTTTAGAAAACTATAAGTAATAAGGTTTATTTACGATTGGTATTTGTCTATGATGGTCATTATTCGATATAATACCAAGCAATTGATGAATATTTTAAATCATAGAAGTGATGAGGTTCTCTATTTGTGAGCAAAAAAACGCCAAGTTCATAGGTGGGAACCCAATATTTGGAAATGTGTCGATCCATTTCGATTCCAGTGAGTAAAAAATAAGTCGTGCAATACTCTATGGAAGAAAAGTTACATCGTTGCTCCCTCGGTAGCTTGGGCATGAAAGATAGCCACGACGAGGACAGACTATGAAAATGCATTATAAAAATGATTGACTTTCGGGAGACTCGAACGGGTATTAGCTAAGCATCGGGCTCCTGAATGAACTAGCGCGATTACCGCATACATTCTACTCCTATATTTAACCCGTTCCAAACAAAATAATATTCAAACAAGTGAAATTATATTAAAATTTAAAAAACCGAAAAAAAAAAATACGTGTGGCACTCGAGGACTGCCGCGGTAAAGCTATTGCATAGCATATATTCAAAAATAAGAAGATAATATTGTTGATTTAAAATATTTTTTTAAAAAAATACCCCTATACCCCCCCCCTAAATCGCAGAATTTACACAACCGTCAATGACGTCTGCCCTCACGCGTCTGCCCGCGTTCGGGTCGCGCACTCGGCGATCGCGCGTCATTGCCTATCCCGCCCCTCCACCCTCGTTCTGCGCGCCCGCCGTCGACTCATCGCAGGTCATTCTTATCGTTCTAACTTTTAAAATATTAGTCCAAATTACTTAGTGTAACAGACAAATTTTATCTACATTAAATACCGAAAGCGATGAAGGTATTTATTTTGATACGAATTAACTAAATACTCTAAAATATGCAACTTAAAAAAAGTATTCAATTTAAATGTATTTATAGCTCACTATTTTGACTATAATGGCTTCCACATAAAAGGTAGATATATGCTGTCGCGGACTTTTATTTAGAACTCTTTAAGACAAACAACCCCACAATACATTCTTTTCATGTAACTCCAGCGGTTTAGGCAGCGCACGCAAAGATAGATCTCAGAGGGCAGGATTTTTTCCGACTTACTGGATACTTATCGTTATATTATGGCTAAATCACATAAAATCTTTATAAATTGTAGCCTATGTGTTATTCTGATATATAAGCCACATTACTGTAAAGTTTCATTAAAATCCGTTCGGTAGTTTTTGCGTGAAAGAGTAACAAACATCCATCCATCCATCCTCACAAACTTTCGCGTCAGGTTTTTTTTTTCGTTACGGAATTTCTACATTCGGTCGCCGCGCTCAGAGTCTCCGATAAAAGCTATGCAATAGCTTAAAAACGTCATCACCAGACCCCGTTCATCTATCTATAACCTATTGAAATGAAATGAAATTGTTTATTCTGTAAATAGGTTATCGGAATCACTTTTACACGTCATATAAAAAAATATTAAAAATAAGCTAGATGGGGCCGGTGTTTCCTATCTGACTACTCTGAGAAGAAAGGCCGAAACAAACTCAGAGGTCGTAGTCTCTTTTAAAGTCCAGACATAATCTTGGTCAAGTCATATTCATTGAGACCATTCCAATGAGCTCAAACACGATACGCTGATAATCTTCAAATGGCTGTACCGATCTTAATAAAATATGTCTAAGAACCATTGCTAGAAAACCTGCTTCACATTGTTACTTACTCGAATTTAAACCCACAACCTCGTGCAACCATCGCCATGCCATGTGGCTCGTGAGGCCATCACTTTATAAATAATATTTAGTAATGTACAAAACACATTAAGAAAAATAAAAAACATTCAGAACATTGAGTACTCGTATAATGAGTATGTTCTCAGAACTCTAATGCTAAGATTTCATAAAGAAAATGAATAAACATTAAACAAGGAAAGCTTGCGTCTGTGAACTAACGTTCGAACAAGGTTTCCATTAAGACTCTTTATCATTTCTGTGAATTCTACAACACGGGTTTCATATACAACCTCAAGAATTACTACTGAAGAAAGCACTTTAGTTACTTCCTTCGCGTATATATTCTGAGAAAAAGCGATTGATGCTTTGCAATCACTTTAGGTACTACTTCATTAAGCCAATATGCCAATATCTTGACAACATTTTACTTGAATTGCCTTTGAAAGAGTGCTCTTATGTTTCTTAATGTGATGAATTTATATATTAGGCTCGTATTTATGACTTATTTTGTGTTCTTAGGTAATAATATCGCAACCTTTAAAACAAGTTTACATAACTCTTCGAATTACGCGAATCAGTTTTCTAATAATATTATTATTGAGCCTGTTTAATAACGTCCTTACTTTAAGATAAATAATAGTTTTTTTTTATTGTTTTTTTTTAGGAAACATTTTAATTTTAATTTTGTTATTTTAAATTTTTGTATTTTTTTTTATCGTTTTTTTTATGGTTCATGTGGTCTGCAATAAAGATTTTTATTTATTTATTTATGAAAGGTCACCTTGGTCGTGACAGTGTCTAGCCATTTAAGCAACACAGCCTTGAGAGGTTTTATATTTATGTCCTAAATCCTAAAGGTATTAGAAACAAAATCCCTGTAATACCTATGCAAAGCCGAGTTAATTTACACCTCACAGACACAGCACAATACAGTTCATAAACTGGCTTGGAGCCGCGGTATCAAGTCTCAACCTGATTTATGTTAATGAGGAGAGCGCCACCTTGCGGAACAGATTGGGTATTAATAATGGATCAGCTGGCAAATTGGCTGATGTGGACTGAGAATGTAGGGAAAGAGGAATTGATTGTTCGATTATTTTATGACGAAACTATTAATTGTATCATTTTTGAAGTGTAACATCTTTCCACTTGCATTCCTGCAATCTGATGGAGTGATTTTGTGAACAGGGACGGAAGTATGTAACAGGAAGCCGTGCTATTTATTTTGACCAATGAGCGCGCGCGGTGCTAGAGTTGGTGGTTAGATGGTTCAACCCAATTTCCGAGAGGTTGGTACTGTTGAGATGTCAGATGTTACCCATCATATGTGACTACTTTACGGCTCGCTCGTTTTTTTTTCTGATCAATGAGAAATCTTTGGGATGATAAGACATGATCTGGTGCCCAGTACAATAATGATCAAAATAATGAATTAAAGTGCCAAAATCTTCCAGCATGACAATAAAGGCCAGCTGAAAAGTCGACAGCGGAAGCACAACCCATGAAATAATGATACCATGGTCGCGGCAAATCTAAACACTTTCAATCCATCTAATTTAATTTTAAGATTTCAAAACCTCAAGCTAACCTATGCTCTTGTCACATCCAGTTTCTATTATATATACGTTCAAAAGAATAATATGTAACTGGAAAAATAATATGAGAGATGAAAAATTGCGTTTGTTAGTATTCCGTCAAGTAGAGTTATGTTTTTCTCGCTTTCTCTCTGCAAAAGGTAGGGTACAGACTACGCGTTTTAAAATAAATATCGTCAAATTCTTCATATACGTTGACTCAAACTATATTTCCTTTCAAAGCACTTACAAGTGCTTTACTTTAACTACACTTGTTGTTTTACTTGCTTTATTCAGATCTTGTCGCTCTTGTTCTTTATTTTAAATCTGTAGATGAAATTTACGTCGTCAGTTTTTACAATCTCTTCTCTGTATCACTATCATCATTGACTGATAAATAACTCCTCTGTTGAGCCCTTTGAAAATATATGAAGCATTTTTTTCCTACTCGAGCGTTGGGTTTATTATAATTAATTCAAGGTATCTTATTACGGGATTTGATTGGTACATTTATCTTTTCATATTCTCTGCTTTCACGAACTTTCGCAGTATCATGTAGTCAGGAATGGTATTCCATTATGGTTAAGCAGATAATGGTTGAATGTCAACATAAGATAGATTTCTGGTGCCAAGACCACCTAGGTCTTGGCACCAGAAATCTATATCGCTTCCATAGTTTACGTCCTATGAGTTGGTTGCCAAGTAGCTACTTATCACTGTTCGTATGTTGTATTGATATTTATGTACGAAGGGCCAGCTGGTCTTTATCGTTGTTTTAACATTCAGGTTATTTGAATTTAGCTCCTTTTATTTTTCTTTTTAGATTAAGCTTAAAAGTAATAGAATCTTCTTTGTCTTCCATATTTTATTTCATAATTATTTTCAGTCTTCTAATTAAAGAGTAGATAATAAGTATAACATTATTATTACCATTAGTAATATCTAATCCATCAATGATGTCATCTTGACAAATGAGTAAGAATAATTGCCTAGCTGACATTTTCCTAACGATATTTTATTATTGTATCTACTGAGTTTTCTCTTTCATGTTTCCTCCGATGGTCATTGTTAAGTACCTTTAATAATATTGCTTCCCAGGAACCGAAGTTATGAAGATGAATTTATTGTTTGTTTGTTAGTAGTCAATACGGAACCAATTCATCAATCAGTTTGGTAAAGTACTTTCACTTTACAAGAATATTATCATTTCTCACACTGACCGACTGACTGTGGGAAAAGGGTTTGTTCCACAGTGGACATCGACGGTCTCATTTTGATTCTACATATCATAACATCACGCTTTCTTTCCCCGAACGGTTGGGCAGAGGTGTACTTGTAGTAAGCCGACATTTCGCAAGTTATATTTTAAGTCCTATGTAGGGTCGAGCATATTGCCATCAACCGAGCACAGTTCCAGAGTCCGGGCTGCTACTGAGAATTTCCTGTTGAAAGAAAGAAAGAAAGAAAGAAAGAAAGAAAGAAAAAGTATTTATTGAGACTTGCACAGGAAATCACACACTAAACATAAATAAAAAACAAAGTAACATTAAAATTTAAAGAATGAAGTCCCGTACGAGGCGCCAAAAGGCTCCTATCTCAGCATGATGCCGCAACATAAAAAACCCAATAATACTTTGCCCGACCTGGAAATCGAATCCAGGACCTCATGCTCAGCAGTAGCGCTTGCGACCACTAGAACAACGAGGCAGTCAGTTCAATTATAGTCTGTATCAATTACGTAGCTGGCAAAACAGAATCCCCGAATGCTGTTGGTCAGTTCTGGAAATTTGATTCTGTAATTTAAAAGCGTTTTATTATTATATTGGTGTCGTTATATTTATGTCAATAGAGTAACTTTTACCAAATACGGTATTGAGTTGGTTATTAATACTCACATCAAGCATGAAATTACTATTCAACCAGATTTAGTTACCTTTGGAATATTATTAATTTAAATATTCAAATGCATGCATTCGTACCAATTCAGCTGTAGGTTCAACACATTAAAGATATAGTGATTATGCAATTTAAACGATTCCGCGTGGTTGATGAACAAATATTTAATGTATAGCCACGTATTACGTGAATATGATTTAGTATGAATTAATGAAATTCATTCGACAAATCCAAATTAATGCTATATTTGACATAATAGGATAATAATTAACTTCTTGTTTGTTGTTGTTTACTAAAACTCGAACATACGTGAATGAAATAAAATATATATGTATATTTATCTTTGGGTTTGAAATTCCTAAGAAAAAATGCTATACATTAAGTCTTGAAGCATCATACACGATTACCAAAATCTGATAAGTTTAGACTTCTATATTTTCTTAACATCAAGTCCCATTTCTCCCGACACACCAATTCATTAAATAACCATAACATTACTTCCATAAAGATTTTCTGTACCTCTATTTTCCTCACAAACATCACATTTAATTTTAACACCACTCACTCGCCGTCTGAGTCCCCCATTACGAATCCCTATTCAACACTTTTTGTCAAACTTTGTGAAATAAATCCAGAACTAAAAGTTAAGGCTACGGTTACACTTCAGGATAAGATTATGTAACGTATACTGAATGCGGTAAACATGTGAGATTGTGTAATACACTCAGCTGGTGTGTTTATGGATTTACTTTGCGTATAATGTGGTTTGAAAGTTTTACAAGGTGTTTTTGGGGAGTGAAGTTTCAACCAATTTTAAGAAAATTTATCATAACATAATATCACGCCTTGTTTCCTCGACAGGTTGGGCAGAGATACACCTATAGTACATCCACATTTTGCAGTTATGTTTAAGTCCCATGTAATAGGGGGTGAGCTTATTGCCATCAACCGGGTACAAATCCAGACTCCGGGTTGCTACTGAGAAATTCCTGATAGAGAACCCAATAACACTACGCCCGACCTGGGAATCGTATCCAAGACCTCTAGCTCAGCAGCAGCGCTGATATCATTTATGAGGATGAGAGCGATTTGAAACATAGGCAGTGCCTTTTACCGGAGCGCGCAAGGGAGAGGCAAGATTCGCGCCCTCGCGCCCCTAGTCGCCGCAGGAGACGCCCCAGGCGTCGGGAGTCGCGAGCCACTTCCGGCCACCGTAGGTGCGGGCTTGCGCGGACGGTGAGCAATGGGTAGCTCGCCGTCCGATAGAGACCAGGCCCGGGTCGACGGCGCGTTGTGTTCCACGCGCGCCTCAAAAAGATGTCAGCACCAACTGACGGGGTCCGGAAGGGCCAATACCTCCGGGGTTGCCAGTTTGTCCGAAAGGGATATCGCGACCCCGGCATACCGGCAACGAAAGGAACACGGGTGGGTTTTAGTCAGTAAAAGTCTGACACGCCCTTCCGCTCCGCCCAGAGCGGGAGAAGTTATTTGATAATTTACCACCAAAAAAAAAAAAAAGGCAGTGCCTTTTAATAAATGGAATTTACTTTGACCAGGTTATAACTTTGAACATACAAAATATAATAAGTTGAAATAAAAGCATACACAGTTAAGATATTATTGGCAACAGACCTCATAAAACTAATATCAATAAAAAAAATATTATCATTCAATTTAGCAGTTCATCAATCATCATAATATATATATGATGTTTAATCAATTGCTGAGTTGAAGTTAAATAATATTATTTCTTTACTTCGTATTTTAACTCTCCTACCCAAACCAGAAAGATCCCGTGAAAACAAACCCAATAAAGTATCAATAGCCCCAAGCAACTCATTTATAAGAAAACAATATAGAAAATTCAAATAAAACAGAAAACTTACGAACTCAATACACGTGATATTGAAAAATAATATCCCAGAAAGTTTCCGCAAGAAAAATAATGGAGAAACGTGTGTATTCCCGAAGTAGTGTATAAGTGGTAGAAACTGATGCGTCAGTAAAAGTGAAGGAATAAAACCGGTTTTTGCTAAGCTAGGCCTCATTGAAATTGAAAGGAACAAAGAACGTGGCAAACCCAAAACCTTTTTGTACAGTTTAAGGCTTTTTGATCCAATTAGGTGGTTGGATGCTTTCGGAATCGTCGTCATTGTTTTGGTTTCAAAAAGGCACATAACGAAAATCACATAGCTTTTCAATTCTTCGTTTGAATTAACTATTCTGTCCATTTTCAAACATCCTGAAATAAAATTTAAGCTAACGCAAACATGTTTCGAATTAAAATTTAAGAGGCTTACAACAGCTAAAGCGCGGTCACTGTCGGACTGCATAGAAATGAAAGAGACGCGCGATGACACGACGCAGGTAATTTATTGCAAAATATGAAGCAGTTAGCGATTTACAAAAAATCTATTGATTGGACTGGAAAATTAAAACACTATTATGCTAATATGTAGCTTGTAGAATAATCTGAAATGAAATCAGAATGATTGCATGTAAATTAATATGATTTTTAATCGTTAAAAGAAATTTTTAGAGGTATCTTCATGATTTTTTTCTATCGTATCAAATTAGTTGTATTATGTTTTCAACACACTATCATACTAGCATATATCCTGAAGAATATCATATATTTTTCTGATTTTGTTTACTGCAGTGGATCATATTCTTTTAGGCATTATAAAACTTGCGTTTAGGCACGTTTAGGTCCTGTAGTCCCCTTAAGATCACGCAACTCAGGCCCCCCAGGTACAGGCGCTGCCTAGTTTGGGGACCACTGTTTTAATACTATGTTAAATATTCTAGTTACAGTAAGCATACAATATCATTATTTTTATTAATAATAATAATAATAATCGTGGTGGGGCTTGCGCGCTCCAAACTCCAGGTCTGTGCCGGTAGAGTTTACTTTGCCGGAACAGGTCTAGGATGAGGAGCCAGACCAAGAGAGATACAGAAACCCGCAGGGCAGCATGTGGCGAGCTGTTGGGCAGTAGCGACCCCACGGACCCTATCTCCCGGGAGAAATCTTGTTCCTCATCTCTGGCTTGCCTTTATTGGCCGGCTGGAGTGAACACTGACGAGGAACAGACCTCCCACCTCATTCTTGCCTTAATTGGCCGGCTTGAGTGGAGATTCGCAAGAGCAAACGTGCTCGGAGGAAGGAAGTATTTCAGTAAGTGCTCGTAGGGATCTTGACCATCTTCCGGGCTCTGGGATTGTTCTGAAAGCCGTGGAATACCTCTCCACTCCTCAAGCACCTCAGGACGTGTTGCCCCTTGTCGCTACGTCACTATGTGCTAGCGACAGTTTCCGGGGGCCCATTATTGAGTGTGCAAGTCACCCCCTGCCATTTTATCCGTGTACATATAAAGCATTGATCAGGCAGGGGCCATAGTCCTCCCATAGTTCCAGGTCACCAGCCAACTTAAGCCACCCAAACCCATAGTCCAATATTTTTGTTTCCATATCCTGCAATAGTCCTGCAACAACCGGGGGTTGTCCTTGGGTGCACTTGCATAGTACATACAGGGATAATCGTCGGTTGGTGCCTCATTTCATTAAAAACGTCTGACGGGCCTCTGCGAGTTGGCTTTGGCCCCTCGTACGCCTTCTAAAGGTCCGGGACCCCAGGGTCCCGAGAAATGTCAAAGATAATAATAATAATAATAATAAATTTATTTCAGACCATAAGTCCATAAAACAACACACATTACAATTTTATACACAAAACATACATACATACATGAAAACACATACAAAAAATACAATAAAACAACTTATTTACAATAATGGAATGACGCACGATGAGTGGTCATCCATTGCCACATAATTGGACTGTCCATCCTGTCGGCTACTATAGCTACCAAGTTGTTGGAGCTGTCGCGCACTCGCCGCATCAGGGATGCTATCCGTGTCCGCATCAGTGCGTAAAAATCTGGCACGCCATTCTCCGCGAACATCCCCGATGCACTGCAAAAGCGCGGCAGCCCCAACATAACTCTGAAGGCATTATTGTATTGGACTCGCAGAGCATTGTACGAGCTTTTTGTATAGCTGACCCATAGGGCACACGTGTACATAGATTGGCAATACGCTCTAAAGAGTGTAATTTTCACCTCCCTAGTACAACGTGCAAACCTACGAGCCAGCATGTTACATCGAACTGCCAATGCTCTGCGTTCCCTCTCCACGTCCGCATCGTCGGACAGACTATCGGTGACCCAATGCCCCAGGTACTTGAACTTTGTGACCCTGGAAAGCTGAGCGCCCCCCAAGGTGACTGGTGGGACAGTATCATAACATTTGTTACCCGCTTTGAAAACCAGTAACTCGCTCTTGGTCGCATTGTACCTGAGGCCGTGAGCCACCGCATAGTCTTCACAGATGCGAAGAAGCCTCCTAAGAGCACTAATCGATGGGCTCAGCAATACCATATCATCCGCGTAGCTGATGTTATTGACGCAGTACCCGTTAATGGAGCACCCGATATTGGTATTGCTGAGCTCACAGATCAGCTCGTTTACATACAGGTTGAATAGCTTGGGTGAGCTGATTCCCCCCTGCCTCACACCGCACTCCAACCCGTATGCATCCGACAGGACACCCGCCCACTTAACATAATTGTATTGGTTTTTATACCAATACTTTAGCATCCTAATGATATCGCTTGGGAGGTTCTCAACATTTGACAGTTTCTTCCATAGGCAGTCATAAGATACGAGGTCGAAGGCCTTGGAGAGGTCCAGAAAACACGCATACACAGGTGTTTTCCTACTTGCATAGTATTGTACAGTCTGTTTGAGGCATAGTATAGCTGTTTCCGTGGATAAACGTGGCTTAAACCCAAACTGCGCGTCGTTGAGTGTTAAGTGCTTATCCAGCTGCTGATCAATCAGACTGTCCAACACCTTTGCAATGATGGTAGCCAGGGATATAGGCCTGTAGTTGCTCTTGTCACTCGCATCTCCAGTCTTATTTTTAACAATGGGCACAACAATAGTTTTAAGTAAATCAACTGGAAGATATGAGTGACTCAGGCACAAGCTAAAAAACATTGCTAGCACTCGCGGTAAGTGCTTACCAGCATAAAGTAAATGCTCTATACTTAGGCTGTCGTGACCCGGCGACTTGCCTCTCTTTAAGTTGCGTATGACAGTAGCTACCTCCCTGGCCGCAAACCTAATAGGCATGTCTTCGGACGCCCCCAACACCTCCGGCCCGCCAGACGACGAACCTAGGGGAGACCCAACCTTAAAGGCTCTGCTGAATAGGTTGGCGATATCATTAGGATCACTAAGGCCCTCAACACTCACAGGCAGACCCGACCTGGGTTTCAACCTGTTCGTGGCTTTCCAAAAACTACCAAAATTCTTTGCGTCATGATGACTTGCAATGATGTTCATTTTAATTTGGTCCTTATTATTTCGACACCATTTCAATTTACTTTTAAAAACCCTTCTACTTTCCACCATTTTTTCATACAACTCACCATTTTTCGGCCTACCAAACAACGTCCAGGTTTGAAAATCAAGCCGAGCCTGTCCGTGTACGTCCTTTACATGTTTATTCCAGCCCGTTATGTAACGCTTTTTGCGCTGTATTCCGTTCTTACAGTTACTAGTGATTGCACCTTCACAGAGAATACGCACAATTTCCGCATACATATTATCTAAAATCGTTTCATGTTCCTTAATTCTACATCTACTTTTACTACATTCAGTAAACTGTAAGGGAAAGTCTAAATTTCTCAAGAGATCATTACAATAATTGCTATATAACTCAGTCTGCTGCACGTCTCTGTCACCCCATGTTACTTTGTTACATTTAGGTAGTCCAGGTGCAACTTTTGGCCTTAATAAGTTAAGATCACACATTACAATTAGAGGTAAATGGTCTGACCAAGACACGTCGTAGAGCACACTAGCGTCTCTAATAGTGTTCCACGCCGCGTCTGTCACTACGCAATGATCTAACCAACTAGTAGAACCATGTGCATCACTTACATAGGTATACGTGTCCGACTCACCACCAAGCAGGCAAACGTCAGCGCACCGCCACTGTACTTCAGCCGAAAAACTCAATAGTTCTTTACCGAATAGACTATTCGGTTGAGCATTAAAATCCCCCAGAATATAGACCGCGTCTACACCACTACTTTCTATCACTGCGTGAATCTCACTTAAACACTCGACAAATTCACTAAGATTATCCATCGACTCTGTCGGCATGTAAACCGAGAACACTAAAAGAGATTTACCGCCTACCGTTATTTTGATAGCCACAAGACGCACACTTTTGCACTGCACGAAAGACACATTTTCAAAGGCGCTCTTGCGCCACAGTATAGCAACTCCGCCATAAGGTCGCCCTCGTAGGATGCCCGACGACGTATCTACCGCCGATTTTCCCACGAAGTCGAACTGAGGGTCTATGATGCTCAGAAAAGGAATGTCGTGAGGCAGCAACCAGGTTTCTTGCAATGCGATTATATCAGATGTTTGACATAATAGTCTAACATAATCCACCGATCTAGTAATAGATTTACAATTAAAACTCACAAACATTATTACATTATTAAACATTATTTTATTGACATTTATTTTGTAACAATGGACCAATAAATTATTCTTATTCTTAATTTATTATTTCGACTTACTTTACTATCTCTGTTTTACGTAACAGAACTGTGTTCCTTATATTCTCTTATTTTGGTATTGGTGGTATTGGTATTGGTTGGTTGATTGGTTTTATTGGTGATATTGGCTGGTTTACGAGACTAGATTAACTAATCAGCACAGTTGGTAGTGAAGCCAGACGTAAAGATGCGTTTTTTTATTGGATATTCCGTGTTTGCACAGCGCGACGGCAAAGACAGGGTAACGTTTTTTTTGGAATTATATAACGCAATGAATGCAAGCGTGTCAACTGAAGACGAAAGAGTCATGTGGTTAGGACTAACTGACTCTTTCCCTACAGTATAAGTATCTATTTTCATATTTTTGAAGCTTGACAAAGTATTCTTCGTATGCCAGCATCGCCACATGCATTATACATGTAAGTGAGGCCATCTGCGCATAATAATGTACCTAGCATTCGTATTTTCCTTTATTTATGTCTACTATTTAGCATTTTTTAATAGAGAATAGGGTCAGATTTATTAAATAAACAATGTATATAGCTCATGACAAGTTTAGAGAAATAGCAGAAGTTACCTCGCTAGTTGGAAAATATCAAGGGACCGTTCAGAACTTGATTGAAGTTATCCCTACAGTTTCTTCATCTAATAAGGAAAAAGAAACACTAAAAACCGGCCAAGTGCGTATCGGACCACGCACAATGAAGGGTTCCGTAGTTGGGATGAATTAATCCCAAGAAAAAAAATTATTATTGTAGTTGAAAAAGATGTTCTCCCATATATTCCAACTGCAAATGTAAGTTTGTACGCAAAATATTGAGAGATTTTATGTCGACGGGTTCCGGGCTAATTGTATTAAGCGACACTCTGAGCGATATAGACTTTTATACATATTTGGAATCAGCGAATTTTTCTGCGTCATTTGAGCTGGGTTTGGTGACGATCGGAACACTTTTTTGTCGCTTAATACAACCGCATTTTGGACTGCAATGAATGAAGCGACATAAAATATTGACAAATTTAGGAACTGTGTACTTAAGCTGACTACCAAATACCAGGCAGTCGTTTAAACATTTTTTCCTGGAGCAACAATTTACAGGCAACGTACGTTAAAGCATTTAGCCTGACTTTATAAATATATAGAAATGTCGCTTCAAACAATTAGCCTCTTTGTTAAATTCTTATCCAGTGTCGCTTAATACAATTAGCTTTACCTTGTAAATATACAAGAATGTCGTTTAATACATTTAGCCTCTTTGTCAAATTAAAAAGACTATTTAACTTCTGATTCCTATACAATTGTGATAAAAACTTTAGTTGTTACCTTGGTAAGCTAAGAAGTTACTGCTGTTCCTAGGTGATTGTCATTTTAAATAAAAAACTTATCTTTAAACAATTTATAATGTGTTTTGTTTCTCATTTCATCATTATTAACAAGATAGGTAGGTACACTATATACCTTTTAATTTATCAATGTTTTAACCGCCAATTTCTGCAAACTTCATTATTCAAGTATGATTACAAACAATTTATTTAAAAAAAAATCTGTCGCATAAACGAATTAGCCATACATTAATAAGTTTAAGATAAATCATGGTATTTAAATCAATTAGCTTGGGTTTGAAATATGACCAACTCTTTGATTAAAGCACTTAGCTTAGAGCCATTATTTGCATGCCTAGGCGGTTAAGTCATTTAGCTTGGAACAAGAAATAATAAACCTAGGAGGTTTAGTCATTTAGCCTGGAATAAGAAACAATAATCATAGGCGGTTAAGTCATTTAGCCTGGAATAAGAAACAATAATCATAGGCGGTTAAGTCATTTAGCCTGGAACAAAAAAAAGTAAAATATGGGTCATTTTGTATTAAGCGACATTTATCTTCGTTAAAAATAGGAATATTAGAAAGAAAAAAAATCTGATTATGGGGAATATGTTATAAAAACAGTAATATCCTTCTTTTTAAAGAAATAATGCGATTTGCTAAAGTAATTTTTTTGATTTTCCTGTATTCTATGAGTAAAGAACCATTATCTGTATTTTTTTCAAAATTTTTGGCTCAGTAGTTTCGGAGATAAGGGGGGAGAATGGTAACTTTCATAAATTTTCTTAAATATCTTTAAAAGTATATAGTTTATACTTATTAAAAATATATATTTGAGATCCTCAAAATATCCCCTTTCATTTAATATGTCACACGGTTCAGTATGAAAAACGTTTTTTTTATTTTGTTATTTGCCTCCCTATATTCAAAATTCATTTAAAAACGTTACACGTCCGTGTTTGGGTTACAAAAATACATATGTGTACCAAATTTCAACTTAATCGGTCCATTAGATTCGGAGCAAATTGGCTGTGACAGACGGACAGACAGACATACGAGTGATCCTATAAGGGTTCCGTTTTTCCTTTTGAGGTACGGAACCCTAAAAACTATATGAAACAACAAAAATGACAATAAACAAATCCAAAGGTTCTCACATGAAGAACAAACATAACGTATTAAAAGTTAGGAACGAAAATGCAAAAACAGAAAATAAGCAAGCACATTATACAGCGTGATGTGTTTTGTGAAACTTTTACGATATATCATTTTCCAGGATATATCTAAGAGTTTGTGAGTCACCGCTACGAGATTATGTTAATCATATTACAAGCATTACGTTGATGTTTTTATACCAGCTTTTGAATATGGCAACGTTTTTTGTTCTGCGGTTTCCTTATATTTATTTGTTGCATTTTTTTTTTCTTTTGTCCTTTGTGGTGTGAGTGGTGTTAACATGACGCGAATTTTGAGAAAAATGTGAAGCTGTGTAGCTACAGCATGGCTCATGAAAGTCTTCTTAATGGTTAATACTTATGGAATTATGATGAGATTTAATCTGTGTGTGCTATCGAGTACATTAGCGCCTATTCCTTAATCTCTTCTACGACAAGTCGACGTGTTATTATATCAACCTAAGATAAAATTTAAAAGACTGTACCTACCGTAATTTTACTTACACTCAAACTGAAGCACTGCAACATTGCTGACCAAAGAACAGTACTAGTTATTTTCCAGACAATTTTTTCAAAAGGAACGCGAATGCTACTATTAATTTCACACAGGACCACAGATGTACTGAATACAAAATACATAATGGTTTAACCGACCATATATTTGTATTCCATGAACGGCACGTCGAAAAATAAATCACTCATGAAAAATGTAAAACCAGTAAATCCTGGCTTAATAAAAATAAAGAAATAAAGTCAAAAACCCCAGGCAGCACATGAAATGCACTCAATTTAATACGAGCCGTATTTTGATTAATAAAAAATACCACAGCTCTGAATTCTGACATTACGATTGTTCTGAACAGCGGTAATCTGCGAAACAGCACAGCTTTGCTAGGGCAACTCATCTTGTGCCGCCTGAGTTATGAGAGGAAGCGGGGACAAATGTCTTTCGAGCACTTTTGAATAAATTGAAAGAAACATTAAGTAAACAAACAGAGACGTATGAAATCAAATTAATTAAATGTGGTAATTAAAATGTAGAAATACTTTTTAACCGACTTCGAAAAAGGAGCAGGTTAGGTTCGTCGCGTTTTTTTTTTTTTCTTATATGTGACCTCCGATTTCTCCGTTAATTGTGGACCGATTTTAAAAACCCAAATTGGTCCATTATAAATTTAATTAACTTTGCTTGGATAGTTTTTGAGTAAGCTTTAATAATACGTAATTTGAATAGTATATGTGGATGATATGATGATAACTTCCTGTCACTGTTATTTACGTAGCAGGTAGTGGTATTCAAATTTGTGTGGGGTAGGTACCACAACTAAAAAGTGAAAATTAAAAACCTTTACAAAATAAAAAAAACAACCGACTTAAAAAAAAACACTACAAAGTGTAAAATAACTTTAATTTCGGATGTCAGTGGCAAAAAATGAAAATTCAAAACCAAAGACACCAACTTCTGAAATTAAAGTTATTTTTCACTTTGTATTGTTGTTTTTTGGAAGTCGGTTGTATTTTTTTTTGTAAAAAGTTTTTAAATATAATGATGCTAATGTATTTACGTTGCAGTTAAAGAATATAGGTTTTCAGGAACTTTTATATTCTACGAGATGCTAGGATGCTAGACTACTTATTAATAAAGATACTAAAATATTCTGACTTTATAAAAAGCCTTTTACAATGTAAATTTTAGACTGAAAATAAAAAAGAATACCACCAAAAACATGACTAAAATAAAATGTGATTTCAATTTTTTTACAGTCCTTTGTTCGTTTTTATCTTAACAGTAGATATTTATAGGGCTACAGCCTGCGGGTAGTGAATAAAAACATTGACCCACTGAACCGAAGAAGGTCGAATGTCCGTATCTTGGCCAAGTAGACAAAGCTACGACTTGGCAACTAAACAGAAACTGTTTTTGTTTTACAGTTACCGAAATATTTTTCATTTAAACACCCGTAGTTGTTTTTGGCTACATGCTCTGAAGAAAAAATGGACCAGATAGGATGCTCCTGTATTTGTTGCTATTCCTTCTGCTGGTGTATTTTTTGCGTTTTTACGATATGGAATATGCCTAAAGAGTGACCCCAAGATATTGTTATCAATGAGGGCCATTTATTGAACCTTTTACTCAGAGATTCATTCATAACACATTTATGTAACATCACGGCTGTATTTCAAAAAAGGTAAGGCAGAGCTGTACCTTCAGTATGTACACCAACATTTCGCCAGTTATGTTTAAGACCCATGTAATAGGAGGCAAGCCTATTGCCATCAACTGGGCAGGTTCATTCACTTGGAATTTTAAAAGTTTTAACAACATTCCCCACATTTAGCACTCTCCAACGTCCATCACCCCATCAGTTACCCTGTCCATCAAATAGTGATTCATCAATCAATATAAAAATAAAGCTATCCCAATACACGTCATTCAAAATGATTTTAAATTTTCAATATATTCCTATATCTAGCTAGATTGAATCCACTTAAAAGTGAAAATCCAAGTTGAATTTGTTGTTTATTGTTAGTTGTTTATTTTTATTTTTACTTCGATGGTCCTAGTTTATCATTTGTGACTTCGAGTTATAGCTTTAATAGCTATTTGCAAGCGGGCACGTCCTTTATGCCTGGAGGCTTTCATTCGGGTATTAAGTTCTGTTTACTTTTTATTTTCGCTTGAGTATAGATTTCGATGATTTTTGGTATATTTGCGTGTGCTAGCTGACATAACAAATAATTTAATTTAATGCATAATGTACATTATTTTGTATAGAATCAAGTTTTTCTAAGAGAACCGACAGCTGTGCTGCTGGGGAGTTTGTTGCGCCACTTCTTCTTCCTAGCTAAGCACTAGGAAGTGGTGAAGGGCGGGCGTTTTTGGGAGACTGTCTTATGTAGTTTGACGTTCGAAAAGTGCTGATTCTTAGCCTATTTTAAATAAGTGACATTTGAATTTGAATTTAAAGTTTTATTAATTCTCGATACAGTCGGTCTATTCTGTGAAACTCTCACAGTGAAAACTTAGGTGAAGTGACTTTGAAGTGTCATTCTACCTGATGCACTATTGACAGCCTCTTCAAGCTCAGTTCACCAAAATGTTCCCGACGACATTTTTACTAAGACAGTTAGTAACAGGCATTGATAATAACACCAAAATCTCCGAAAACTTGCGCCAACACGGAATTTAATCCGTAACCTCTCGCCGAAGCAAAATAGCACAAGGCATTTCATAACCACAAATCTAACTTGTGCAAGTGGAGCTCTTATTTATATAGGCATAAAAGCGGAATTTCAGTGACACAGTGGATTCTCAAGCACTCATATAGCAAGGATTACTCGGCTCAACGGTTCTGTTGGAATGATTTAACGTTTTGGTTGTTAAGCTAGTGAAATTCGTAGGCTCAGTTTAAATATTTTTTTGGAGTATTTAAGGGATGTTATTTCTATAATTTCATATGATATGATATGATTTTATTTTCTGTAAATAATTTTGTACAAACAGTTTTACACGTCAAAAATATTTTAAAAACTAGATGAGGTCGGCGTTTCCTATCTGACAACTCTGAGAAGAAAGTCCGAAACAAACTCAGAGGTCACAGTCTCTTTAAATTCGAGAAATAATCTTGGTCAGATCATGTGAATACCATGAAGATTGGTGTCTGAAATGGTTTTTTGAGACACACATAGATTGAGTGAACCTGTCCAGTCAGTGCAAGCATTTGTCAGTAATCGTGCAGGTCAACTCAGAACATAAAGAGCTCAACGATTCGACAAACAATACCAGAGAAAGGACATTTGGGTAGACTGCATAATTTACTCACACTGCCAGACCATGATTAAAACAAAGTGCGAAATGAAAAAAAATACAATTCACAATATTAGTTAATTAAATTAATAGGTATAGTACATACTTTACTATATTTCTTATACCTTCTACTATTATTTTATGAAACTCTCTCCGAAACGTGACTATAACAATGTGATTCGGTCAGAGCGATTGATTGTTTAGAAAATTTACTACCAATTTAAATTGTCCGGAAATTAAAATGACTCTGTGACAGTTACATAAATGACTCATCATCTCATCATCTGCCTGCCTTTTCCCAACTATGATGGGGTCGGCTTCCAGTCTAACCGGATGCAGCTAAATACCAGTATTTCACATAGAGCGACTGCCTATCTGACCTCCACAATCCAGTTACTGGGTAAATACGATCCCTTGGCAAGACTGGTTGTCAGACTTTCGGGCTTCTGACGACTCGTAACGACTGTCAAAGATCAACGAATGACAGCCGGGACCAATGGCTTAACGTGCTTTCCGAGGCACGGAGATGGTAACCCATCCACGAACTAATTGTGGCAGGCATAGTTTAGCCTGAACGATCAACCCTTGCGGCTGTTGTTACCTAGCCGCAAGCCCCTCAGTTGTATAAATGAGTAGGTATAAGACGAAAAATTAGCTTAAAGTAAGATGTCACATGTCTTCGAATTTATGGTTTTAGCACATGCCGGTTTCCTCACGATGTTTTCCTTCATCGTTTTGAGAACAGTGGTGATGAATTTAATTACACAAAGTAAAGCGCCTGTTTGGGTTCGAACCCATGACCTTGCAACTCGTAAGTTGGGGCCGTTACCACTGGGCCACCACTGCTAGTGTCAATTTGATAAACATTAATTTCCCTGACATGACTGTACAAGATTTCTCTAAAATTTATGATAATCTTAATATTAGGTCCTCACCTATGAAATCAGCGTTTTGTATGGAGAATTTTAAAGAAGTTGCATTTTTCATACCAACATTTTCTTAATTTATATAACAACAAAGTTTTAAAACATTAGTGTTCATGACACTAATGTTTTAAAACTTTTATGCACTAATGTTTAAAAACTAAGATAACGTAATATGCCACTTAGATTAAGCGACACAAATAAGTTTTGGCTAAGTTAAAACAAATAGTGGTCATTTCTGCTAACAAAATGAGGAGTCATTTTTAAGGTATTTTTTTACGATTGGTAGTTGTCTATAATGGTCATTATTCGATATAATACCAAGCAATAATGATGAATATTTTAAATTATAGAAGTGACGAGATTCTCTATTTGTGAGAAAAAAAACGCCAATTTCATAGGTGGGAACCCAATATTATCAGCAGAAAATGCTACAGTCAATTCACCTGATGTTACTTGTATAAGCTTTAATTATGAAGATAAAAAATAGAATCTCAGCACCAAAGAAAGGTAATATAAAAAGTGAGGAAATACTTCCCACGCAGCTGACACACCGCATATTGTGCAAGCCCAAAGTTCCTATTACTTCATACGACGTAAGATGAGACAAATATCTCAGAGAAATTAGTTTGACAGTACTTACCTACAAATTGGGATTTGAAGGGTTCCAAAGCTTACTTACTCAGGATAAGTTAGTAGTCCTAGGTGGGATTTGAAGATTAGCACTCCCCAGAAATATAAATGACATTTATTCTATTCAGTTAGTTTATAGTTGGGTAAAATTTAAATTGGACTCCAGAGCGTATAACTGTGTGAATATTCAGTACCAATATATTTTCGTTAACTGCTACACTTAAGTTAAGTGCGCTGTATTTTATTATTTTGTCATTGTACGTTTATTACCCTATTTTTTTTCTCTTCTCTTCTTATTTGACGCATTTCTGCCAAACTAATTTAAGTTATTGCTGGGGTCTGCATTATTTTGGGGTCCCTTATTTTCCCCGAAATACATTTTTAACGTTCAGGCGTACGAAGCACCGAGTAATTCATAAAATATTTACACGGAAGACTCAAAAGTTCGAGTAACAAAAACTACAAAGAAAAATTGCATTAATTTTCACACGAACGAAAGAGACATGTATAAAAAGAAAGAGTCAGGTGCAAATTTGAAACTCCTATTACTTCGTCCAAGCGAAAAACAGCCTGTACAATACGGGGCGATGAAAATACCATTTATTTCAAGTCCTTTTTATAAGCGCACAAATGCCAACAGAAAATTTTATGAATGCTCCAAGTTTTGTTCCTATTGGTTATATTTTTTTGAATTCAGCCTTAAACTGCGCCGTTCTAGACTGTCCCAGGGCGGGAATTTTCTGAAGAATAAGCCTTGGGTTTCGTATTACACCGGAGTGCAAAGGAGATAAGAATATTGTACCGTTATTAAAAGGGGAGGTTTTTATTCAGAATAGAGACTTTTCTTTTAATATAAAGGAAGATAAGACAATGGGCATCATGTTGTTCTTTAAATGGAAGGAAAAATAGCATGTTGGATTTCTTTTGTTTTAGCAAAATAACGATATTGAGTTGTTTCACTGAGTTGGGATGATTGTTTCAATATATTAGTCCGTTTATACTTCTTAATTTATATTGCCATCTTTGTTAATATTGGAAAGGTTTTGTCTTAGTCACCTGCTTTTTTGGTACGGCTTTGTAAGACATACAACACGATTACGAAGATTTAAAATACTAATTCAAATAAACAAAAGCGAAGCAACATGTTTAAGAATTTCTTTACGGTGACTAAAGCTTTGTGCAGACTAGCGCGACGCAACAGCGCGACGCGACACCGGTTATTGTTATACTGTGAAGTTTTCTTAGAAATCGTATTGTTCGAGTCGCGTCGCGCCGTCGCGTCGCGCTGGTCTGCACGAGCCTTAAACCGGTCTTAATGAGCGGCCTTGGTAGCGAGCTGCTCAGATTCAAAACATTACATGTGTGTGACTCACGTACTTACTGATAGATGTTTACGGCTTAAATAGTAACGTGCATTTTATTGTTTATGTACCTAAATTGTTTGCTTATTTATAAAATATAGGTAAATAGTGTACGTACCTGCACGCGTAGCATGACCACCGTAGAAATGAGTTTTGTCGACGGAAGAATAGGTATAGTGACAGTTGAACAATCATAATCTGTCATTTTGTCTATTCTTCCGTCGACAAAACCCGTTTCTACGGTGGTCACTGGATGATATACATGAATAATATATAATAAGTATGTACAAGTTATATTTAAGTGATTAAGGAGTGATGTTATAGCGAATGTGAGTACCCATACAAACCATTTCTGGTTTAATGGTACAGAACAAACATGAACCTGTATCAAGACTGTATGAATAAACTAAAAAAAAAAAAAAACAATTAAAAGTTTCTTCATAATTTTATCACCAGATCCAAGTCTTATTTAGTGGTAGTGACGATTTATTATGAGCCTCATGTTACGTATAATTGTATTTTCATATTAATATTGCGTGACGGTGTAATAGTAAGTCTTATAAGCGGTATTCAAAACGGAAGCTTGAAGAAAAGCATAACCGCTTTAAGCGAAATAATTTTCACAATTTTGAGATACCCGTACTCAGAAAATGGACGGTATGCAATATTTTCAACGTCTTCAAGCAGAAATATTTTTTTCTGAAAAATGTTTTAAGATTAGGATCATTTTCTGCCCCTCTGTTATTGGTATAAATAAAGCAATTTAGTATTAGCTGTTCGGAAAACAGATAGCATGGCGACATAAATATCATTTACAAGAAATTATACCTCTGGAAATCACTAAGTACCTACTGCAAAAGTTCGAGGTCGTACCAGCAACGTTTTTGTGACGTTTGACAACATTGCTTTGATTCAGTTCATGAGTTAGTGTGAAGGAAAAATTATACGTATAGTACTGCAAGGTTCTTTTGGCGCGTGGCCAAAATTGGAACTAACGCCGCCATCTTGTTTTTGCGATACATTTCACAAAACAATTGCACAAATGTTAACACTTTCACAAGCGTTGGCAAAATATTTGCCACACTGCGTACTTTAAATCTGGCGCGTAATCTATTTGACAGAATTATATTTTTATTCTATGTACTACTAGCGCCACTACCCAAAAACCTCTTAAGGTTTCTTCATTTGACTGATTAACGTATTATTTGACATTTAGTGTCGCCACGTGTAGTTTGCGGTGTATTTTGACAGAAGTTGAGTAAAAATCTGATTGAATCTCTAATTTGGCCGTGAGAAATGTATTTTTTATGTTTTTGTAATAATTATTGACCATGCTATTATATTCACTGATTATTATATTATCTATTATTATATTTATATATATATTATATTCATTGATTTATGTTTTATTATATTATTTTAATTCAATTATGTTTCAGTAGCGCATTGGCACATAAAATATATAATTTTATGTTGCATTTTACGTTCACTGGAACCAAAATTAATCGCGGGCATTGGCAACTATATTACCAAAAAAAAATTAAGACGTGGCATAGGCAAACATATTGCCACCCCCCATACAAGTAAGTAGGGATGTCTGAGGGGGTGCAAATGTTCATAAATGTTATGTACTGGATTCTAGCTACGTCAACACTCATTAAAACAAAAAAAAAACTACGTATTTCGTACTGCATACAATATGTTATATGTTATGTTATGTACTGCGTAATATGGTCTTTGCAGCAGTGTATATGAGTAAATTCAACATTGACTGATGGTAACGCAAACGGTTGTAATAGTGTATGTAGGGCACATCCCAGTTTGACGTGGTCGACGAGATATTGTAGTTGTTCAGGGAGAGCTTGTCGCTTAACATAAAGCCGAATTTACATTACGAAACTAGTTGCACAAACTTAGTTATTCATTGATAGTTTCACGTGTGAATAATTATCTATTTACATGTAACACTATCAATGAATAACTTAGCTTATGCGACTAGTATCTGAATGTTAATTCGGCTTTAGGTCAGTCAGTATGACACTTGACCAAGAGAACTCGTAATTTTTTGTGCAAAACCTGGATGTTTTTTTAAGACTTTTTTTTTAAATAATTGTGACTTATTTAGGAAATAATAGCACCTACAGTTGCTGTTACAAACCAAGAAAATTCTTATAAAATGTTGAAATAAAAATCTATACTTTTAAAAGCTAGGTCAGCAGTAACAATAATTATAAACAACAGCGAATGTTCGACCATTCTCAGCGAGCCAGAGTAACCCATTTTACTTTCTACCATTTTTACTCCGACACTGTAATAAGCCGTATTATTTTATAATGTTTAACTTTCATTACAAAATCGTAAGAGAACTAAAATACAGACCGTATTATTTTTTATTACTCTACTTAATGAGTGAAAAAAACAAAAAAAACACTTGGTCGTTAAAAACTCTTGCTATATCAGTGACATAAATAAATTTCCGTCTCTCTCAAACGTAGGGTGTTAAGAAGAGACGGAATCGGAACATTGGACGCAGGTGTAAGCAGTGGAAGTATTCCATTTTTTTGCCGAAATGCTGATATATTTCGCAATGTTGCGTAATACAGGGGAAGAGCATAATCAGAGGAGGTGGTAGGAGGTGCATCAAAATGTAAAGAGTAACCTTGACTTGAGTTTTTAAATCAGCATGCATAAACTGATGGCTTTTCTTCAGAAGCCTGTAACAATCATTTATGTATGTTGCCAAAAAAAATCGGAGTATCTACATGCAGGGTAGTTTCGTTTTATACTATAAAAGGTTGGCTCACAGTGGCAGACAACCTAGCTGATACAGACAGACTTGACACCAGTAATACCTAGGGGATTGCTAGTGTCTTACTAAGCTTTTTTTTTTGCGTGGAAAATTATCAAATAACTTTTCCTGCTCTGGGAGGAGCGGGAGCGCGTCAAAATTCAAATTCAAAAGATATTTATTCAAACTAGGCTGAGAATCAGCACTTTTCGAACGTCAAAATTACATAAGACAGTCCCCCAAAAACGCCCACCCTTCACCACTTCCTAGTGCTTAAGCTGGGAAGAAGAAGTATCACAACAAACTCCCCAGCAGCACAGCTGTCAAGCAAAGGCTTGGCACTAATTAAGCTACTCCAATGTACCCCACATTGGAGTAGCTTAATTAGTCCCAAGGCTTTTTGTCGTCTAAGTAATCTTTAACTTTATAGAAACCTTTTTGTCATAGTTTCTGTGCGTGTCAGACTCTTACTGACTAAAACCCACCCGTTTTCCTTCAGTTGCCAGTACGTTGCCAGGGGCCACTGTATCCCTTTTGGCCTTTCCCGCGATCCTGGCAAGCATTGGTCCTAGCGGACCCCGTCAGTTAAGCTGACATCTCTTTGAGGCGCGCGTGGAACACAACGCACCGTCGACCCGGGCCTGGTCCTTATCGGACGGCGAGCTACCCATTGCTCACCGTCCGCAAGCCTGCGCCTACGGTGGCCAGGAATAGGCCTGTGATTCCCGATGCCCAGGGCGTCTCCTGCGGTGGCTAGGGGTGTGAGGGCGCGAAATTTGCCTCTCCCTAACGCGTTCCGCCTCCTCCTTTGCGAGCATTACTGCTTCGCAGAAGGAGGTGACGGTTTCCCACGTCCTCTCGCTCCATACCATGGCCTGGACCAGGGCCGGACCCGAGAGATCACTGCCACCGATCGCTTCCCCAAGGACACGGTGGTGCCCCGCCCAATCACAAACTGAACTATATATGTAGGTGTTAAAAATACTTTTCCAAAAGCACATATATGTTTACATTTTTGGAAATTAAATAGCGAATGCGGAATAGCGAAAAGTTCAAAAACAATTACGTATTCTTCAAAACACTTCAGACTAGGCTTGGTTGGTTGCAGTATTTGGTTCACAGGTCTCCAGTAAGTATCTGAAGCGACCTTTCTTTATACCCAAGGGATCCATACATTTTCCGGAATAAAATGTAGCCCACGTTGTTCCGTGGTCGCGAGTAACAGTATCGTGTTGGTTAAATGCTTTAATTTTTATTAATGGTTTTATTTTATTATGCATGATAGGTGTTGCAATTTGCATCTGTGGTTGAAACTTTTCGTCACGCTGGTTAAAAAGTTTATGTCATACTTTTAATTATACAGATTAATAAAAACGAATGGTCGCCCAGAGGTCTAAATTTGACTATAATTCATTTAAATGTCATGATGCTAAGGTAGCCATCTTGTGTCAAACGCATGGTAGTGTGTGTAATGTTTTTTTTATTAATTTAATTTATTTCTAATGTTTATTATATAATAATATAAGCAAATTCAAAAGTCATTTATTCAAACTAGGCTAAGAATCAGCACTTTTCGAACGTCGTAATGTAAACATAATCTGAAATATGTATTAAGTTTTCAAGAAAATGCTCTAATTTAAAATATATTTTTTCTAAATCATTAACACTACTCGTTTATACGTGATCTTCAGTATAAAATCATTAGTTTGTTATCCTCGCATTAAGCGTAGTAGTCACACTAAATTTTCAATTGTTATCTCTTCCATAATAACCTACATTTTACCTTCATGTAAAACCGTATTACAAGACATCCATTAATATAGTAATCTGAAGATGGCGCAACTGGGTCCTGTCCAAAACCATTAGCTAAGTGACAACTTCCTTGATTTGAAATGACATTCTTCTGATCTTTAAGACGGATCTCAAGGTCAAATAAGACCTTAATAATGTTGTATTTGAAACCCAAAGGTTAGTGATTTTATAAATAATGGCATTAATATTCCCGCAAAATTATGTAAGGTACCAGTACCTTGAAACTGTGACAAATAACCCTATGCCCACTATTTCAAAGAGCCCTGGAGAATTACGGAGAGGATAGGTAGACAAAATTATTTTTTGGCAAATGTATAGTAGTAGCCAAATGCCCTCAAATATAAGTGACCTATTTCTCTAAGACCGTGCACACAACAGATCTTACGTCTACAGTACCTACTACATACGCTTTAAACTAAGCACGAGAACCTCGGGAATTAAATTTCGCTACTGCCAAGCTATGTCGGCACGCTGCGCACAAAATATGGGCTAGAGTTCTAGAATGATCCGGAATTTACTGGATACAACCGCTCTGAACCGGTACGGAGTTTTTCGCCTGAGGGTACAATGGATTTTTTGTTCTTTGATAGATATTGAAAGTGAATTTTTAAAATCTTTCGCTTCTTTTCGTGTTTAGGAGTACAGTTTGAGATTGATAGGATCGTATCTATGGGAATACGAAACGTGGCAAATAAATAATTCCTGTGTTTATGAAGAGTTAGATAGAAGATGTGCAGTTTTATAAAATTGATAGATTCCCTGTTCTATAAAACGAGAGCAATCAATTGCTTAACAGTAAATTTTTTGTGTAAAACAATGCCAACAAAAATCTAGTAGCTTGTATTAAAAACATTTAATTTTACTTTTATAGGCCTTGTTTTACCAAAAATTTTGGCTATTAAGCATTTGATTGCTCTCGTTTAATAGAACAGGGAATCTATCAATTTTATAAAACTGCACATCTTCTATCTAACTCTTCATAAACACAGGAATTATTTATTTGCCACGTTTCGTATTCCCATAGATACGATCCTATCAACTGCTTAGCAGTCAACATTTTGTGTAAAATAAGGCCAACAAAAATCTAGTAGCGTTGTATTAAAAACATTAATTTTCTCTTTTTTTCTTTCTACACTTAAACCAACAAAAAATAAAGATCATGTTTACCCGTAGGTACTTAAGAGTTAATTAGGGAAAGCAAATTACTAACAGCCTTCACAATCAATCATGTTCTATCATCCCTCAGAGTAAGGCCATTGTTTAAATATTCTCCTTGTTTTAACAACATGATACTTATCATAATCGTACCTACATAACATAATCAGCCTATAATGCTAGGAGCACTGCTGGGACACAGGCCTCCTCTCTCTGAGAGGGAGTAGGCTCTACTTCATTCACCACGCGGGCCCAGTGGGAGTGGATAAATGTCACAAGTCATTTTATTATCGTCCATAATTTTATTTTATTTTCGTTTCTTGGAAGTCGGTTTTCTCACGATCTTAAAGGCTTTCGCAAACAGTCGCGACACGATTTCGGTAGCACAATTTCCGTGAAGTTTTCATAGAAATTGTTCCACCAGAGTCGCGTCACGCCTGTCTGCGAAAGCCTTGAACCTCAAGCGCTGAGCGCGTGCGTTAGGCTTTGGCCTCCTATTTTATGCTATATGCGACGTCTGACTTCAGCGTCAATGTTCCGATCGACGTCTGAACGCAAAAAGACGCCGACGTTGACGTGTGAAATAGACCACAACAGTACATTTCTATAGTAAGCATCGTGACGCGGCGTACGGTGTCACGCTGTAAGCGGCTGACGGCGTTTATAGGAGACCATCACCTTACCTATTTCCAACCGTCGCCGTCGCGTCGCTTCGCTAGTCGTCATCGCGGTAACTCGTAGCATACTCTAACCAACTTCTTTGATTTGTTAGCTCCTGCAGCCGCTGTCAGACACGTGCTGGCCGTATTGGTCGTGGCCAAGGGGCTAGTTGGAGCAATTACCATTGGGCCACCATTGTTCCATGTATATAATGCAGTTCGAACAAAAGTGATAACTTTAAAAGCATACTCGGTCCTTATAATCCAGGGGCTCAATTTTATTATGAAGCTCAACTTAGCCAGTAAAATTAAGAAAGTTCCATAGCACTTTCGAGCCGTAATTGCGAGCCTTTGTCAATTTCACATAATTGTTTGCTACATAGAATTTAATTATTAGTATCATCATTTTGCTTCCTCCTAAATAATAGCATCTTAGCAAGATGTAATCTGGGCTGTTATGTTGCAACTCCTAAAATAAAGGCCTTATAAAACCACAAATTGTTGGAGGTAACGATGGACCAAGAACCCGAAAGTATACTGACGAGCAATAATAATAAAAAAGCCACTAACTTATCATGAAATATTTCCGAAACCACAAAAAGCGGCCAAGTGCGAGTCGGATTCGCCCATGAAGGGTTCCGTAGCAGCAAGTAACATAATATAACAGTTCTTGTAGATCGTTGTAACTTTGATCGATGTTTACGATTTATGACGTGTAAAAAAAAAACTACTTACGTTCAATCCAATTTTCGGTGGAAGTTTACATGGTAATGTACATCGTATATTTTTTTTTAGTTTTATCATTCTCTTATTTTAGAAGTTACAGGGGGGGAACACACATTTTACCACTTTGGAAGTGTCTCTCGCGCAAACTATTCAGTTTAGGAAAAAATTATATTAGAAACCTCATTTTTAAAATATCATTTTTGAAGACCTATCCATAGATACCCCACTCGTATGGGTTTGATGAAAAAAAAATGTAGAGTCAGTTCTAAGTATGGGGAACCCCCAAAATGTATTGTTTTTTTTCTATTTTTGTGTGAAAATCTTAATGCGATTCACAGAATACATCTACTTACCAAGTTTCAACAGCATAGTTCTTATAGTTTCGAAAAAAAGTGGCTGTGACATACGGATGGACAGACAGACAGACATGACGAATCTACAAGGGTTCCGTTTTTTGCCATTTGGCTACGGAATCCTAAAAAAATCTATAAAACTGTAGTCAAGTGTGGTTTAGGACTTTTTTGGCACTTTGCAGGTGGCTTTTTAACACGCTTTTATTAGGTCGACCTGTATGTATGTAACTATGTAACCAAATCTAAGAAAACTAATTTAACCATCTTCTAAAGATCGTAGCGTTATGAAAATTGGCAGTTGTATGTGATTTTGATGACAATACAATAACATGGTACTGTCGAGCTGATCTGATGATGGAGCCGGAAGATATGAACTGGAACTTCATGATGGATGATCGTATCATAGCCGTGTTTATTTTTTTATATTGCTAGTCGGTATATAAGAATATGTCATAATTATAATAATACATACATACATGGAGGTAGGCAGAAAATACAGAACGTCACCTGCCACGATCCTTATGATTTTTTTTGGACACTGGCTAACACTACAAAATTCTTATAATTATCAACAAAAAAAAAGAGTAAATAAAAGTCAGAGCTATCTAAACTTATGTCTTATGTATTGCAAATATACGTTAGAAATAGCAACCTAAAACAGAATTGGAATTAAATCATCCAGAACCTTTAATTCAATTTGAGCTAATGCAGACGACATTAGTGTTGTATCTCCAAATGCCATCCATGACTCTGGAAATAAACCTCATTTAGACAAAACTATACAACTAACTAGAACTAAAATAACTATGCGACGTAAACTGTCACCCATCTTAACCAGGATAACTATTACTCAACAGTGCTAATCGCACAATTTATGCAAACACCACTAAGCCATCATCTTGCAACAACTCAAAATCAACTTTATACTCTTCTTTATAAAGTTTAAAGTTAAACGACAGCTATGGGAATAAAACGAAGGTAAATTCCACCAAGAGAATTTGCATAGACCAATTCAAATAAGTTTTTTATCCTTTTTTTTTCTGTTGAGTCCATTGCCAACATCGTTAAAGTTTCGTTAATTATGAAGGGTTCTGTTATTCAGTTTATTATTTATACTGGCAGGCAAACACCTGGCTGTATTGAATTTAGTATTCAATAAAATAACTTTTTTACCATGTTAACATTTTTAAGTTAATTGGTGGTGTTGTTAGAGGGGAAAACGTTTCAATGTATTCTATAAATTGATGATCCAGTTTGTAACAAAAAAAATATGTTGGTAGCACAATTTTATTTTCTGAAAAATGGTACGGCACTATACGCGGTAACAATTCCAGCTACAATGCTTAAATAAACAAACTTTTAATCCAGTAAAAATATACTTTAAACCGCCTCCGTAAAAATTCAAGGCTTGCCAAAAAAAATGTACTAAAATTGGTAGCTTTTGTACACTACATTAATAAACCTCTATAAATCAGAATAGCAATTGACTGCGGACTAGGGTACAGTATAGAGGTTTCAAGCTTAGCACAGAGGTTTTCAAACAAAAATTTTATCCTCGTAAATTTTATCTGTTTGTTTGTAGTAGAATAAGTCATACGAACTATTAAAATAATCAAGTTATATGGCAATTCAAAATATATACACAATCTTAGATCTAATATACAACTAACACTAAAATGATGTCAATGAGCTCTTCCTTTATTAATTTTTTTCCTCTTTATACTTGTTTATAATTTATATATATTTTAGTGTTAGTTGTATATTAGATCTAAGATTGTGTATATATTTTGAATTGCCCTGTAAATAAATATTAAACATTTGAAAAAAATTATTTGTAAATTTTATTTATATGGATCTTAATAATTATGTAAATAAGTCTAGCAGGTAGCTAGCCCGTTATAATAATTACACTCGCTTTTCTCAGAAATTCATACAAATTTACAACACACCGGCTGAGTAGTTAACATAGTTATGGACATGAATTATCTTACTAAGTCGGTTAGTGTACCAAGCTCGCATTCCGTTCTCAAGGTATCAGCTGGTCCAGTCATAAATGTCGTCTCTAACGGCTAAGTACCAACAGCGAATGTTCATGGAGGTAGAGATGAGAAATATAGTGCTGGATGGGATCCAAGAGTAGAATCTCCTGTAGATGAAGAGAAAATAAATAAAACTGGTGAAGAAAATATACATAACACATATATTCTCTATTAAGTTGGGCCTTATAGGAGAAGGTAAGGTTAAGAAAAAGAAGACGGGAGCAGTGGCGAAGGGTGAGTTTATGAGAAAGGTAAGCCGGAGCAAAAACAAAAAAAAAAAAAAAAAAATGCTTACCTAGCCCGGACGTGGCGCACGTAGTCCAGTTACCTAAAATCTGTGACTGACTTCCTGGCTTCAGTCTTCTATAAGCAGATGTCTTCAGTCCACCTTTACCATACGTATAAGCACTGATAGGATTGAAACAGTGTCTTGCAAGTAGGTATAATAAAAGTGGCTTTGAAAAAAGCCGTTTGTGGTGTGATCAGTGTGATGACGTTGACGTATGATGTCTACTAGACAAAACTACTTAACTAAAATACTACTGACTTATTCTACTTATAATACTACTTATACTCTAAAGCTATTCATCTATTCTTTCGTACAAAGTAAGTACGCTAAGACATTTATCATAAAAACCGGGATGATTCTTAATTTTTAGCAATAAATGTTTTTCTATAGAAAAAATGGCTAGATCAGATAATCGTTCTTGTTTTTGAGAATTACGCAAGTACGTATGAATTCGCTTCAAAGCCGAAACCGACAAAAATAACAATCTAAAACTATTAATGCCGCCATCCTACTAATAACTTTTCAAATCTACTCTAAAAAAGTAATTTCAACTTGCTAATCTATCGACTTACCACAAATTCCTCATTACAACGACGGCGAACGCACAATTTCACAACAAACTCACGATTATCCAATTCCAATTGTTACACTAATACTACACTAATAACTTATATGAATACAACGAACAAAATGCTAATTAACTACAAGTATCAACAAAATTAAAGGTTATAAATTCTATTATCTATTTACGTCAAACGTCGACTAACAAATTATTGCGAGCGTGGAGCGATGTTTGTCCCTCCTCCATTCCCGAACCAAACCGAACGCTTACGAAATTCAGCGAATGGATTCCTACACTCAATCATAACTCGACTTTTTACGGCTTACTATTGCCTCAAAAAACAGCGTGTCACGTGACCTGAAGTGACGTCATGACGAGATTATTTTGTATAGAAATTTAAGTTTTCATAACCCGGGCGGACAACGAGTTATACTGGAGGCACTAGAGCAAAATTGGCGCGCACTTTAAATGTTTTGTTTTCGTTGGAATATAAAGACAATTTTTTTAATGTAGGTTAGGGTTTTGTAATACTTTAATTTTATGGTGTAAGTATTAAATAATACATTCAGTGTGATTATTAAACACTGCTGAGAACTACTGACTGTCATAATTTCCTAAGGGAAGCCGACAGGAATCGGGTTATTGGTTAGCTGCGCCCCTGGACGGGAGAGGCTTTTTACCTGCAAGAACAACAATCAAGGCTAAAGTAAAATCAAATCAGGTCGATGTAATGAATAACAGCCGGTCGATTCTGTAAAAATATCACCGTGAAACTTAGGTGAAGTGAACGTGAAGTGAGCTGTCAATAGTGTTAATCCCTAGCATCCTGCTGACAGTGACAGCTCACTTCACGCTCACTTCACCTAAGTTTCACGTTGATATTTGTACAGAATCGACCGACAGATCTTCATTTCACCGAATATCATTCCCAAGTAAAAGGGGTGGTTATTAACGGAGTAGAAATCTAGACAGGCTACTACTGAGAATAAATAAATAAATATTTGAAATAATAATATTAATAGTTTAAAAAACACTAAAAAACACGCTTTTACGTGCACCTATAGGCGTATTCACACATTGAAACCTAATCGTGGTCAAAGTTCATTACAAGACCTTTCTAACAAGTCCAAACACGGCTATGATACGATCATCCATCATGAAGTTCCAGTTCATATCTTCCGGCTCCATCATCAGATCAGCTCGACAGTACCATGTTATTGTATTGTCATCAAAATCACATATAACTGCCAATTTTCTTAACGCTACGATCTTTAGAAGATGGTTAAATTAGTTTTCTTAGATTTGATTACATAGTTACATACATACAGGTCGACCTAATAAAAGCATGTTAAAAAGAGCTAAAATTTGTGAGGTTGTATGTCGGGGGTTAGTCTTGGGAACTACTGCTCCGATTCCGAAAATTCCTTAAGGTTCTAATGGGAAGCTACAACAGTATTAACGAGTGTCATATGACATATTTTATGTTACAAGTGAACTTACATTAAAATTTAAAAAACCCCCTACACATTCATTTCTTCATTTCTCTTTCCTACTAGGTATCACCAGACCCTGTACATCATATATCTATAACTTATTAATTGAGACCATTCCAATGAGCCCAAACACGATACCTGTGCTTTAAGTTGGTAAGGGAGTTGGGTATCCTACAAATTCCAGGTGATGCTGCAGCATCAGTTCAAGGTTACTATGTTCTTCTAATATCAGTGAAGTAACAGAATACCAAATTTCAAATCAACATATCTAACAACCATCTCTAGAAAACCTGCTTTCAAATAAAAAAACCGCATTCATACTGGTTCACCCGTTTAAGAGCTACGGTGCCACAGACACACATAATGGTCAACTTACAACACCCCTCTTTTTGCGTCGGGGGTTAAAAACAAGACATTTCAAGCGTACAACGTCGAGGATAGTCTGCTATAAATGTAACAGCTAACTAGAGTCCGCGCCACCACTCAAGTCCGATAGTCGCGGCGCTAGTGTCTATATCATTGCATTAAATTGCATTAAAAAAAAAAAAACATTTTCTGGCGTAGTTTAATGCTGGCGCGGACTCTAGAGATTATCGTTGAACTGTAAAGAGCACAAACCGTAAAGCGTTTGACAGTAACATGACATTCATGATTTCGATTTTAAGCTTTAGTGTTGCAGATTGTTAGCCGATAATTCCAGTCTATTTGCCAAATATATCGCAATAATGTATGGACGTCCTTTTATCAAGGAAAACGAATTTGACAAAGATATCATATTTTTTTCAAACCAATCGTTTTACTACTGTAGAATTTGGCTGCTCCAATTTTTTGCCTTCGTCGCATACCTGATCTTCTTAAATTTTAATGCAAAATAGTATTTCCTACAAAGCCACTCAACTGTGCCTAATTAAAAGCACTAACAACACAATTCATTCACCAAATAGAAATAATAAATCTCAAGTCAGCCTTCCCTAACCGCATTAATTAACTTCCAAATTTGGAATAACTCAAAACAGTTTCACACTAATCAAGACAAACATAGTATAAGCAAAAACCGCAGACGAATATCTCGTGAGAGCTGCCACGAATTAAAATTATCCCGAAGTTCTAAACTCAGGTGGAATTTAGCTAGGCCATATTTATTTAGCCAACACCAAGAGACACGGATTTCGTATTACTTCAGTTACGTTCCAAATGTCAAAATAATGCCACGTTGACATCTAGTTTGCGAAGATAATAGACGAATGTTTATTTTGGAATAGAATCCAACTCTGGGTGGAAAGGTTTCTGAACAAACAGGCTCTTGATTTAGAAATTAAAGATTTTGTTTGGGGATAGTTAAACAAGGACTTGGATTCAAGGCGTATTTTTATATTACGATGTTGATTGACTAATCCAAGCGGAAATATAACAGACATTTTTATTCTTGTTTGATCTAAAAAAAATCGTGTCACTTCAACAAAATTATCATTCTAACTGACTAGAAAGATATAATTATAATGCTGTTGTAGTAATACGGAATTTAACACGTTTCTTAGAATAAGAAAATGTACATATTCTTATTGAGATGGGTGTTAGTACTACAAACACACTCGATGGTGAAACAGAATACCCAGAACCTATTTAAGCACTTACACCTTAGAAGAAAATAAGTCAAACAACAAACAATGTGTGAAGTCGGTTTACCCGCGCAGTTAGTTTAAGCATTAATTATATCGTAACCAAATTCGGGAGGTCTAAGTAAAATGGTTATGAATGCGTTTAAATTAATGTCAGAACGCAGAATTGCCTTGTTTAGACACAACAACAAAATTTATGTGTACTGTTACGTCAGGACTTGAAATTTGCAAATTGCTTTGGTGTATTGTTACGTTTAAGTGTGAGTTAGTTAAAATTAGTGAAAGAGGTTCAGTTCTTTCAGTTTTTTGTTCTTCCTACTAATTTTCAGAACGCGAAAGTTTGTGAGGATGGATGGATTGATGTTTTCTTTCGCGCAAAAACTACTGAATGAATTGGGATGAAAATTGGCACACAGATGGTTTATAACCAAGATTGAACCTGAAAAAACAAAGGATACTTTTTATCCCGATATTTTTAAGGGATCGAGACTTCTTCCTTTCGCGTGGTTAGTGACTAACCTATACCCTAATTACGTAATACACGATCAATCAGAATCTGAATCGTTTTGAAACAGATTGCTAATCCATTATTTAGTACGTTCGAAAAAAAAATCTGCTCAACAACGTAAACAACACAATGAATGTTGTTGAACTGTCAAATTGAAACAGATTAGTCGGAATTGTCAACGAAAATGTGTTGCGTAATTAGATAGCTGGTTTCAGAGCTTTAAAGCCACCCATGAGCCATGGATCGAGACTTATGCGAGGAGAACAACGGAGTGCTGCTAGTTTATACTAATATTATAAAGAGGTAAGTGAGTCTGTATGTAGGGGGTAATCTTCGAAACTACTGATCCGATTCTGTATCAGTAATGGGAACCTTCAGAATTGCCGAGTATAGTGGGACCTATTTTATGTAAAAGAACAAATTTCACGCGGACGAAGTCGCGGGCAAAAACTAGTATTTCATATATTTATGTATTATAAATGGTTTTATAATTGAGTGTCATTGTTATTCAATTCATTTGACAGATTCTGAAAATACAAATATTATTATTATTTACTTTACACTACTCGTAAAGCCAGCCATATTTTAACATCTGTCATCCGGACTATTCTGTATACGCAACCACACTATCATATTTAAATAGAATTTCAATAAAACCAATCCAAATACTCCAATTCATTCACTGAATATTGAATTATTTCATTCCGTCATTCATTGTGGGGATGGAAAATGTGTTAATATTTCCTGATAACGTTGGCTTCCCGAAAGAAGACTTACTACATAATTACACGGAACGAATAAATTTGCAAACAGAAATCCACTCATGGTCGGTTAGAAAATGGCTTTATATGGATTACAGAGACCCTAGGGGCTCAGAGAGAATCTAATTTAGCTATAACGCAATTTGTTGGGTCTGGCGTAATGTCTTCGGCACGAGCGGGAGGCGAAATCGGAGAAGTATCGCTTAAGGGACACAGGTGAACAATTATATACAGCCAGCTTTATTTTTAAGACGTTTTTTTTACTAGAACCGTCCCTATTTGAATGGATTCAATTCTTTCTAACAGGGACGGATTAGTAATTCAAGTTAAGTAAGGGTTACTGAATTCTTTTGTTTTATTTTTGCTGCACACATAGGTTTGCTTGGAAGAGTAGAAAATTAAGTCTAAGGCAGCCTCTAAACAGTCAATTATATTGCGCAATATTACGAATTGTGCAATATTATTGACCGTTTAGAGTAAACATTGAAGATTGCGCAATGATTGACCGAAAATTTGAGCGAGTCTAATTTTTATTGCACAATATTTTTTCATTGCATCGTGTAGGGTCAGTATTGCGCAATATTGCTTCGCACGGTGCACACGGGATCAATACTATTCTCCAACTGAACACGAAAACATTGTGTTGTTTGGATTCAGAGCGCCTTTCAATCTTATTGTACAATAAAAAGTATTGTACAATGTTATTGTAGGTCTAGGGGCCGCTTAATTCACGGTTACATGATAGATTTACTAGCCATGAAATTATTTGTATATTTTAACATGGGAAATCAAAGAAAAATTTGAAAAGCTCAACCGCATTAAACTGAGTTAAATTAACATGAGGTTTTATCAATTTAATAGTCATACAGTAAATAATACTACATCCACAACACTTCTAAAAATGACGTACTGTCACCAGACAGATAATTCAAAATTAGCGCTATAGTAACCTGTATGTATGTAGTCTTCAATTAATATTACTTACATTAGTAACAATCATAGAATCAAAGTAAGACAGACAATTTATGTATTCTGACGTGCGAATAATACCGACGCAGCGAGCTTAACATTAATCTAATCGAACACTGAAACACGATATAGATTAGTAAGGAATAATTATTATTTATGGAATATATTAATGTGTTTTCTTCTTCGTCTATTGTAATATGGATGGAGCAAATAATATTATTGTAGAGAGACTTACCTAATGTTTGATTAATAAGTTTGTTCTTATTTTCTATATAAACATTATATTACGTATCAAAAACTTATCAAAAACCTAGCAACCAGTGCCTGCTTCGCACGGTTTTGAAGACTTTAGAAAGCATAATTCAGTAACCAAATCCGCTTAACTGTTCTTAAAGATTCATAAAGAACCCTGTAAGAAATCGACACTTGTTTCACCTCTCAACGAGGCATCCTCGGGATGACGATTGACTTGTCACGAAACCAAACACAGCGCGGCGTGTTGCCACGCCGAGCGCTGGATAATGGCGGATGAATGTGAGGATGACTCTTTAGGAATAGGTTACTAAATATATCTACGTATATTCTATTTTATAACGGATTTCCGCAAAGCCACGCCTGGATCAATTAACTCCTTTAGTATATTTTTTGCCTGGAACATGCTGAGCTGGACTCCCATTTGGTGCAACCTTAAGAAACACACCGCACTTTGTATGTTTATTATTTCATAAAATGTGTCTTATACAATATTGTGTTCAAATTATGTCATCTTTTGTTTAATGGCACCTTGTACTTTCTAAGTATTCATGTAATTTGTTAGTATTTTATCGTGTTTTTGTATGTTATGCTGTCTTTTGTATTCGCCAAATAAACGATTTATTTATCTTAGTTCGGAGTTGAGCAACTACACAGGTCCACTCAAATCTCTCTGGTTCTTTCCTCAAAAGGCGCAAATCTGCATGGTCCCCACATGATCTGGCCAAGACAATGTCTGGACTGAAAAAGATACTGTGACCTCTTACTTTGTTTCGGTGTTTCTTCTCCGAGTAGCGAGCTATGAAACACAGACATCAAGTTTAAAAAAAAAACTACGTGTATTTTTTTTGTACAAAGGTTTGTCAACAAGTAAACACAACAAAAACAGCACAACACAATAAACATAACATCACGCCATATTTCCCCGAAAGGTTAGGTAGAGGTGTATCTATTAAGTACACCCACATTTTGCCATTTATGTTTAAGTCCTATAAAATAGGAGGGACGGAAACTATTCATCATTTTATCAGCACAGCAGTATTTTTTTTGTTAAACCCATAGTAAAAGTTGTCCATATTCATGAGTGATGTTCAAGAGAAGTTTAACCAGGTATTTATTTGGACCGTTTCGTCAATCACTTGGACTACACTAATGGCCAGTGACACGTCTAAAAACACATCAATGTCCAAAAAAGAACTTAAAAATGAAAGAAATGAACGGGCATCAAAGATTAGAATGTAGATAAAACAGACTGTGCCGCTATGTCCCAACGCTCGCCATTTGTTCACGAGGCATAGCTAATTGTCTAAAGGAATACCGTCTCAACGGATTTGTATAAGACTATCCGATTCTGGAAATTAGGGGAACGTTTGTGTTCACGTTTGTGAACAAAGTGATGGAGGTAGTTGTGACATAGCTTTATGTACTTCTGTTTTTGGTTATTTATTTTTCATTTTCACATAATATTAAAGAGTATTTTCACACTGAGTGTATATCCAGCTCAGATGTCAAACGTGTGTCACGCAGGTTGAGAGATTTCTTCTCTACTATTGAGCCTTTGTCGCGAAAGAGAAAACGTAATTGCGTAAGCGCCGCGTAACCGCTACAACAACGCCGGTTTAACGCGACTTAATTTCCATACAATCACGTCAACATGACGCTAGCCAATTTGATGCACACGGCGTATCCATTTAGGCAGCGTCTATGCAATGTCAATTCTTTCGCTGGTCACAGGCTCAAGGGCGGAGAAGAATTCTCTAACTTGGATTTTTCAATATTTTTCTTTTTTACTTGGAGTAAACGTCAGATTGATTAAAAAACACTCAATAAAATAAACGAAAAAAGAACCGATTAAATTGGATTTCATATGCTTTGCGTTCTCCAAAGAATACTAATAAATTATTAAGGTGCAGAAAACCTCAAATGGCGAAAATATAGCAACTTTTTTGGTAGCTATATTTTTAAGCCGTTTGGGGTTGAAACACTAGGGCCGTGCGGTCCGAGTGCTCATCGAGTATTTCGGGAAATCGCCAAGCGGTTGATCGACTCTTCACGTGACCAGAGGGCTGGCCAACTTTTAGGTCAAAGAATCAGCATTGCCGTCCAACGTGGCAATGCTGCCAGCCTTTTGGGCACTTTTCCCACTGACTGCGATGAGGACGAATTTTTTTCTGCCCAATGAGCTCTTTCTTTATTTTATTTTTTCCTCTGTATACTTGTACATAATAAAGCTAATATCTTCAGATATGCGAATAATATAAATTATTAAGTAAGAACAAACAAAATAAAGTAGGTAATGTATTAAAATACTAAAACCTCAAGCAACTCAACATCTGGGTTCTCGAGCCAGACCAAACTAACATAAACTCGGCTTACAATATAATTTGCTTGTTACCTTCAAACGACAAAACTTCTGCCCGTATATTAAAACATCTTGCGCTGGCACATACCTGAAAGATAAAGAAAATATATATTATTTCTTGAGTTTAATTAAAACTTATACAATTGTGTGTAGACTAAAACTGTAGGTACGTGGAATTTGACTATCGGTTTAAAACAAAGTACTAGGTAAAGATGTAACGTCGAATACATTGTGTCATCATCCCAAATACGTTGAAGTCGGCTTCCAGTCTAACCTGATGCAGCTGAATACCAGTATTTTACAAAGAGCGACTGCATAGCTGACCTCCACAACTCAGTAACTAGGTAACACAATACCTCTTGGTAAGGCTGGTTAAATAAATTGTGTGTCGATATGATTTAAAATTAGTTCATGATAATTAATTATGCTACACAGACCCACGCAAATATCGACGTCGACTGTATGCAACTTTAGTCGCCGGCAACTCGCTGCTGATTTAAAAATTTTACGTCCACACACGGATTTTGACAGCAGATTTGACGCAAGCGATGTCAAAATACGTATAGGTATTATGTTAAGGCGCGTTCCCGTGCGAAACACAGCGGTAGCCGTGTTTTAGGCTGTTTTTGGGAGCCAACTTCTCTTTATCTAAAAGAACTAGCAACTAATAAAAAATACATAATCTTGACTCCAAAATGGTAGTTTTTTTTTTTTTTTTTAAGCGGCATCATATTTAGTTAAAGGTCCACAAAAAAGCCACAGAAATGAGAAATAATGATTTATAACATGCATCTCCTCCTAAAATAACCGTTATTTTGATTTGCTTCCTAAACTAATGGATAGGTAATTTATTAAAAAAAACATTTTGCTAGTTTTATTTTTTTCAAAACACGAAAATTTGATTTTATAAAGATTTTATTCTAAAATCTGAGCGTACTCGCTAAGTTACTCTTGCACAGAGTTAGTGTGCCACGAATGCTCAAGGTTATTTGGTCAGGGTAGCGCCTTAAGCAAATATGAAATTTTGGAATCGCCAGCGACTAAAGTCAGTGCGCGTGTGACATTACTACCATAACTGTTGAGAGAAATATTATATTCACCTTGTGTTGTACACATAACATTCATATCTATATGATTCTGATCAAAGGCAGTTTTATGCACAAACGCGAGCTCTCCGAATTGAGTTTTCCGAAACAGAGGTATAGATAAATTTTACTTTATGGACAGAAAGAGGTAATATTTAATTTGAATACTGCCATGCCATGTCCATAGCTTATAACTTTTTTATTCATTTCTGCTTAGGTATATAATCGATCTCGTAAATTCTACACCACCCTAAGGACGAATGCCACTTACATGTCATACAACGACGGACATGACAACTGGCAATGGCTTTCAAAGCATTCTGTATTTCTACAACGACTTTCGACAAGATTGATATAATTAATTCGGTAGTTTATGTCAATACAATTCATCATTTTTGAAATTTCCAGCATTGTAATCGCTGATAGATTGTTATTGTACAAGGACCTTTTTGTCTATGTGACTGTTAGATAGTTTCAACCTTAGTGAAGCCTATGCTTGGGGTCTCTTTACGTGATCGAATCAGAAATGAAGATGTAATCGACATAGTCCAAAGAATTGCTAAACTTAGGTTGTGGCAGTGGGCAGGCCACGTTGCTCAGAGAACAGATGGCCAATGGGGCGAAAGGTTCTAAAGTGGCGACTGCATACCGGAAGACGTAGTGTTGAAAGGCCTCCGCTGACGCGAAGGAATCCGCCGGATGCGAGAAGCACAGAGCCGGTCGAAATGGCGGTGCTTGGGGAGTCCTATGTCCAACCCGTGGACGTTTTTTGGCTGAAATGATGATGATGAGTGAAGTTTCAATTTTTTGGGAATTGTTGTCACAATTGGTAAAGTAATTACGCTTCGACTATATCTACTTACACGTATAAAACATATTTTAAATCCTTTTAATTTCATCACAAAGCTTTTTCGCCTTATCTTAATTGAATTCCAAAGTACGTTTATACTTAAAAGATTTTAGATTATAAAAGCTACTACAATTAACTGACAAATAAATTATTTCAAGAGACATCAAGGACCTTAGATTTTGGATTGTTTATTGAAATAAGTAAAACTCGAGGGACGTTTTAATTCAAAAGATATCTTTTACACTAAATTGTTGAGATAAATATTCTCAACAATTTAGTGTAACAACTAATAGACATCTTATTACAATTCCATTTTTCTTAAGATAATTTCAGTAGAATTGTATAAATATTTTTGTTTTTGTTTTGAAATGTATTTTTGGTGATGCTTTGAAGAAATAATACAAAGACTTTCTAAAGTGCTTCTTTTTTGTTAAAACTAATAAACAAGACTAAATTAACATTCTATTATTGTAATGGTAATATTACACAAAAAGGCTATAAAGGGTTAGGCCATAATCAATAAGTACAAAATGAATTCAGTCACAGCATCATTTTTATAGATTTATGCGACTTAACAATCCAGACATTATTCCGAAAATTCCCGACTATTTCGAACATAGACTTCAATCATGGGCTGCTTACGCGAAAATCCGTAAGCCGAACGGTATTTCGAAATATCAAACTAAAACGTTGATCCGATCAGATATACTTCTAATAAATGAATCATGAAGATAAAGATATAACAAAGGACCTTTAAAATAACAAAAGAAAATTGGGTCACATTTCGCAACAAAGAAGACAGTCGTCCAGGCAAACCAAAGTCAAGTTTCTGAAACTTGTACATATACTAGAAACTTTAACAGAACTATACATTAGCTCATTGTATTCACAAAGAATATGGTTGTTGAAAAAAATAGTAAGAAACTTTTAAAAAGGAACTTGGGCGCAGTTGTAATAGAGGGAATAAATTTGATAGAACCTCAGAGCCGGAGCAACATAGTGTGGACGGAGTTGGGAAGATTTTGAAAGGAAAATTATTCTAGTGTGAGAGCCATGGAAGTTTTTAAAAGTTTTTCTATGAGACTTTATTTCATTCCATATAGATCTATACCACTCTATACTAATATAATGAAGCCGAAGAGTTTTTATTTTTTGTTTGTTATTTAAAATTATCAGTTGGATTAAAAAAAAAAATTTTTGCTATATTTGTCTATGTTCTATGTTAAAGGGTTTGGTTTCCGCACTTAACTCGTCAGGTGGACCATTATGCGTAGGTCATAGCGGCGCTATGGCCTACGCATAATGGCTACGCTTTGGCTATAAAATATAGCCTAATTCTTGAGGAAGGGGTGTCCAGTCATTTCACCAAAACTTAATTTACAAATTTTCATTTGACAAGTAACCATTGACAAAAATATGATTTGTTATTTCATCATTATACAACAACAAGTTTGCCAAATAATTCAATTAAGAAAATAATTATCCGATAAACCGTTTTTAATAACGTATTATTTGACAACGTTTAGAATAAAAACGTTTAACATATTTCAGTACGCAATTTCCTAAAAATAAAACTCATTAAATAAGCAAAACCGTACTTTAATACAATTTTAGTAGGCTATCCGGAACCGAACTAGTTAGATTAGGTTAAATGTTTTTATTCGCAAAAAAGGTTAGGTTAAGTTAGATTAAAACTGTGACCACCTACGCACGAGCCGAGCGTAGCAAGCGGTGCCACGGCAGCGGCCGGCGATTGTCAAAAACTACTAGAATATACAGAAAAAATAAACTTTTGTAGGTTTAAAGAACTTCAGACTCAAATGGAAATTTCAACCATGATCCCTTTGTGACTAGTTTAGAAAATTTATTATAAAATGATATTTAGTTTAAACGTGATTTTTCCAAAATAATCAAAATATTAAATGAAAAATGTATAAATTATTAAATATCATGCGAAATATTTGTAAAGTCTATGAATGCATTTGTGTTTATAAAATAAAATATTTGCGGATTAAGTTGTTTGTAAAATAAATAGTTTACGAAACGTTGGTTGTATACTAAAAATGTCAATGGTGTTTTGGTCAAACATTAGTGAACCTGGGGAAGGCTATTTAATATCACGCTTCGACCCTTAGGAGCCAAGCAAAAAGAAAATAATAGCCCGGGAGGGCGATCTGATTTCTTTTACGCCAGTACCACACCTCCGCGGCGAAACCATAGTAGCGAAACCGCAGTAGTTCAATTGAACTGACTCGCGTGAAGTTCCGCTATTCGAATCGGAGTAGCGGAACATGACGCGAGTCAGTTTAATTGAACTACTGCGGTTTCACGGCCACTACAGTACAAGGTCACTACAGTTACGATATCTATCTTAAGATTCGCGGCTACTTCTATACTATCAGTATTGTTTGGTGGTCATTTTATTGTCTGCGATGTTTGGTTTAGGTGAACTAATCCAAAACAATTTTGCTTTACTTAAAATTACTATACTGGTCTATAATATCTCCCGCGTCGATGGCTAGTCTCCGCTGAGATTCGTCGCCAGGTCCAAAATTCGATCTGCAGCACTATTAATCTTGTTATGATAGTTTTATTATTTAATAAATCGACTTTATATTACACTCTTCAATAATAACTTTGTAAAGGTTACATTTATTTCTTATAAATAAAAAATAAGCGTTTGATTTTTATTTTTTTCTTTGCAGTTTTACAATATTTGTTAGCATGCAGCAAAGCTAACATATATCTAAAAAAATAAAAAAAAATAACATAATTATGTCGTTTCTTGAAATCTATTGCAATATTTTTATGATGGTATTTAATATTAAGTTTAAATAATTTTTAACTAACTATATTATTTTTTATTATTGTTAATTCGATTTCCGATTTATTATTATTGTTAATTCGATTTCCAATTTATTGTTATTGTTAATTCGATTTCCAATTTATTATTATTGTTAATTCGATTTCCAGACCATAAAGAAGATGGGTCGATGATATTTACTCCTTACTGCTTACTTATTATTACTTAGGGATTCGCAAATCTTTTTCATTTACATTTATATCGCGTATATCGATAGCCTTTTTACCCGTAGTCCTTAAGCACGTCGTTACTGACCCATCTCTGAAGCCATTCGACTTTAAAGACAGCTCACCATTTAAAAAGACGTCACCCACATGTTTAACCCTCTTCATTCAATACTTCGACAGTATTTTCTTTGAGACCTATATCGGCTGAAAAAGACTACTATTTTCAATGTGTGGTCACAAGTCCAATTTCGGGTAGTCCAACGCCTAGTTTAAGCTGACGTGGAATATTCTGGAAGGAATTTGTGAATATTCATGTTCTTTATTTTCGTTGGTTATTTCGGTTGGGTGTCAATTATGGACCTTGTTAGGTACAAAAACTATTTTGAATTTGATTTTGCTCCATAGTTAAAATTTCATGTATTCCATATTGATATTTGTTTCACATCCGCGCATTTAAAAATCCATTATGATTTTACAACTTAGAATTTATAAAATATGACCAGACCTTACCACCAATAATATTATGTACCTACTTAAATATACATAATTTTGTAATGCTTAAATAGGTATGTCATTTTCTTCTTTACTATCATTGTACTCATATTTCACGCATCAGTACAGTATTACCTCCGCCTTTGATGTAGTAATGCGACTATTAATCATATATTCCGTGCTTTGAAACCACACACTTCAATTGAATTTGATATGTACCAAAACATACTACGTTAAAACTCGTAAAACTGGATCCGTGTTCAGAAAATCTATTCCGGCCTTCAACAGCACCACTTGACCCAAAACTGTGCCAAAAACGTGCTAATAATTTTGATTAGAAAACTCTGGAGGCTAGAATTGGTCTAGAAACTTGTGTTTACGACAAACTTTCGCAGGGTCATCTATTTTCTGAAACTGTTCTGTTTTGGACACATTGTGTGGGAGCACAAGATGTTTGTTAGTGTTTATTGTTTTATCTACTAGTTTTTACTTAAGTTCTATATAAAAAAAACTAGCTTCAACTCGCGACTTCGTCCACATGAAATTTCTTTATTTTAACGTAAAATAAATATCTATGGCACTCGGCAATACTGTAGCTTCAATTACTGACAGATTTTTTGGAATCAGATCAGGAGTTCCGAAGATTACCCAATACATATTCAAATTCAAAAGTCATTTATTCAAACTAGGCTGAGAATCAGTACTTTTCGAACGTCAAAATTACATAAGACAGTCCCCCAAAAACGCACACCCTTCACCACTTCCTAGTGCTTAAGCTGGGAAGAAGAAGTGGCGCAACAAACTCCCCAGCAGCACAGCTGTCTGTTCAGTTGGAAGAACTTGAATACAAACTCATAAACTTTACTTATTTATAATATTATTATATTAGTATTAGCATAGACATTTTGTGTAAGACATTCCAAAAACAAAAGACGCCACAAAAAAAAACAATTTAAAATAACATCGTCAAAATTCCAAACTCAACAGCGAACAAGAACGTTAACAGTATCAACATAATATAACCCAAGACTCAGGAATTCTAGTGCAGTGCCAACCTGATAAGTTTGCTCACCCACTTAGAATTTCGTAGTATACTCCTTAGCTAGATAATCGCCACGTGCCCGCTAACATTCTGTAGCCTTATGCACCCACAAATTCCCACCTTTGTGACAACGTACACCACGCTGGTATTCCGGTATTCTACGTGAAAGCCAATGGTTATTTAACTCTTTTGTTCTATGTCATCGTCACCGGACGCTTTAATTTCGATGATTGGCTCTGTTGTATTGATTTTTATTTTGTGAAGAATTATGTAATCGTCCGCCTGGGCTTTGCACGTTTCATTTTAAAGATTTTTTTTTGATTAAAACAAATTAATGTGGGCGGAATTTTTGATGGATCTTATCTTAATAAATTTAGCGTGGGGTGAGAAGGCAAAAAGTCACAATTCTGTATTTAAATAATTTGTTTACTGTGAGAATATTTATATATTTTTTCCATTTTGTATAGAAATGTTAGTTACCTGGCTCACTCTCCAGAGATAGAATTACACTACTATTCAAATATACAACTACTTCTCCACTATTTAAAATTAGGCAAGCCAAATTGATCGTAGTGATGTCAACATCTCTTGAATTTCTAATCTCATTACAGCATAATTAGGTCGTGACTGATTAGGAATTAGTGGTTTCATAATTAAATTCAATCAATGCATCAATCAGTGTGTATGATTCCGAACAACGCTACACGTTTTTACCTCTATGTTAGATCTTTGTACTAATTGAATTATTCTGTACAAATTCTCCAACGTTATAACTCATGTTGAAGTACCAACAAAAAATCCAATTCTTATTCAGCGAATAAATAATTAAATATTCATTCGTAGATCAACAATAAGAAATTTTATGTACATAACATAGACGGAAAATTGGCTGGTTGTGCTGGATAACATAAAAACAGCTCTAAAAATAAAACCACACATCTTTTCTAAATTCTACGACAAGGATTTTTTCAACCTATTTCATATTCTTTATTCTACTACTAGACCACTGTAACACCTACTGCTGATTGAATTTCAACCTTTCTGTCTGAAACTTAAGATGCAAATTCGGGTAAGTTAGGTAGATAACAGGACAATGAGGAAAATGGTAATGTCTAGTATCAGAACTATAACAATTGGATACGGAATTGTAAAGAAACTAGTACACCTTTGGGTGTATCAATGCTGTAAAAACTAATGGTATCTATACCAGTACCTATTGAAGATCTAGATTCAGTTGGGATTGTACTAAAGACGTTTCATTTTGGTATTCATAAGCTGGTTGGAATTACACGAATCTGACACGCCCTCCCGCTCCGCCCAGAGCGGAAGAAGTTATATATAAAAAAATGGTTTCTGGTTCTACCACGTTACTACTTTTTACCACGTTCTAGTAGACAGCTCTGGATAGGAATGTAGAAAGAAAATAGGGAGTTCTTTGTCCAGTTTCTAGACAGATATGGACTTAGAAGACGACATAACAAATATCAAAGCTTGATTAGATGAAAAAGGTCAAGATCTTCAAACATACGATAACATCACGCCTGTATCCCCGAAGGATCAGCCAGAGGTTTACTATCGAAGAAGTTCATATCTAACCAGTTTGAAAACAAAATCCCGTGAACACGATGACCACATCTGTTACCAGCCCAGTTCAATATCCGCCGAGCGCTGCAAGCAAGAATAGTCCTAACGGTGGTTAGTTATGAACTTCATTGATGGTCCTTTGGTTTGATGGACATATGGTACACCCAGTTATGTTTAAATTCCATTTAATAGGGGGCGAGTCTATTGCCATCAACCGGGCACAAATCCATACTCCAGGCTGCTACTGAGGTCAGCACCAACTGACGGGGTCCGTAAGGGCCAATGCCTGCCGGGGTTGCGAGTTTGTCCGAAAGGGATATCGCGACCCCGGCACACAGGCAACGGAAGGAACACGGGTGGGTTTTAGACAGTAAAAATCTGACACGCCCTCCCGCTCCGCCCAGAACGGGAGAAGTTATTTGATAATTTCCAACCATAAAAAAAAAGGCTGCTACTGAGAAATTCCAGATAGAAAACCCCAATAACACAAAGATCACCTGAATAATCTAAAATAAAATAATATAATCTACTCTTCGAATATAATTAACGTCAAATAGAGGTTTCATAAAACCAGAGTACCGTAACAACTTTTCCTACTCTGTTTACTTAAACAACTTGAGCGAGATGACAACTTCTTACTTTCGTAGAACGGAACTTAATCATGATCGTGAGTATGATGAAAAATATCAGAATAAACTTCATTACATTTATGTAACATTTTTCATAACATCATCAACATAAATGTGTACACATTTATTTGAGCATTTCCTTGTAAATGTGAGTTTAGACCAAATGAACAATGAACCAGAACAAGATTAAGAGCTTTTTTTTTTCTTCAATATTTTGAATATTTTTTTTTGTGTAACCTTCAATTATTCTATCGCCGTTTACGCTCAACAAGAACATTAGACCAAGTATACATGCAAATATTTTTTCGATAAAATCACTTGAATACAAGAAAGAAAGAAAGAAAGAAAAAGTATTTATTGAGACTCGCACAGGAAATCACACATTAAACTTAAAACACACTAAACATAAATAAAAAAGTAACATTAAAATAACGAACGCTTTGATGAGATCAATCCAAGGAGCGAGCAAATGTGTTTAACATTTCTTGGAGCAAATAGCATGGGAAAAATATACTACTCTAAATGGAAAGCAAAACAGAAAGTAAATGCTTACACACCACGGAAATTTTGCGTATTATTATGTATATTTATATATGTTTCTATTTTAGTATATTGTATACTTATTATTTGCACCAGCGACACACCCTTTTTATGACCAGTCGCTTGGTAGAGATCGCAGAAAGCGATAAGGCTGCCCATTGTACCTATATATTTTAGTGTTCCAGTTATTTATGGTTACGTATTTTTGTGGTGTACAATAAAGTATATTTAAATAAATAAACATTTCGTCGAACACACTATTAAGCATTCGCGAGAACGTACGTTTCTTAGATCTGGTGTGTACTCGGCATAATTTAAGTTCATAAAAATGTAAGCACTACTAAAATCTGTGTGAGTGTATTAATAAATTCAAAATTGCTCTAGTTTAGCGTGAGTCAGATTGTTAGTCAATTCCTTGAGAACATTTTACTGTTACGACTGTACTAAAATGAATTAACTCTTGCTTTTCAAGACGATGTTCGAGACTTTATTGAAAATAAATATGAAATATCATCTGCTCTTTTATTATCTTCGAAGTTTGTTCAAGTCAGGAATACTTTGGTTTAAGTTGTAAATATTGATGACAGTGTATTGTTTTGAGGTTATAAATCAATCATCATTTATTATTATAATTGCATTAATTTTAATGTCGTGATGTCCCAGCTTCAGCTCTTTTAATTCATATGTACTTTCTGACTTTATCTTGGACATTACTGACATCGGTGAAGGAAAAACATCGTGAGGAAACCTGGACTTATGTAAGTCTGTAATCACCAACCCGTCTTGAGCAAGCATGGTGATCAAAGCTCGTGACTTCTCTGTATGCGAAGAGGTCTTGTTCTACGGTGGGATGATAATAAGCTGGTAATATTTATTTATTTATATTATTGCATTTGGAACATTTTAAGATAAATTTTTGTACGACCATAACACCCAACTTTATTCAAAGTGAAAGTCAAATAATTTATTTCAATTAGGCACATGAAAGCCACTTTTGAATATTAAAACTTAAGAAAAAAAAAAATATGTCGCTCGTTCCAAAGGGTAGTTTTCGTAAGGAGAAGATTGGGCAAGAAACTCCACCGTTACTCTTTTAAAATGTTTTGCAATATTTTGTATACATTGATTATATGTGAAGACGATGCACCTAGAATAAAATTACTATACCACTATTCTATTATTATTATTATGTATTGTATCTTCTATACATAATATTAAATAAAGTCGCTTTTCGCGTTTGTCTGTATGTCCGCGTTGTTCTTCTAAAATACGCAACGGATTTTGATGAAGTTTTCAACATAATTTAGAGAATGTATTCCAGAAGGTTTATGTGTATAAATACATTAATATTAAACCTATAGATAATTAAGAAATCTCGATGTTTTGTCAAGCCGTAAAAACCTTGCGAAGCAGGGACGGGTCGCTAGTAGTCCTTTATATCAAACTGGTGTATGCAACTCAACGTCTAAACGCGTAATCTGTGTATATTACGTCTGAATTTAATATCATTTTGCAGCAACTGCTACACCGTCATAATGAAATGACTCATCAAATCTTCCAACACCAGCATTAAAGATTTTAATTTAAGGTAAGGACATTTTAATTGCCGAGTTTTAGTTTGAGTTTGAAGCTGTAGGCTTAGCAGAGCAAGCAGAACTCCCGACGATGTCAACATCAACTTTGTTGGTACACTGCTAAGCCCGAGCCTTTGTATCAAGATTGCAACAGAAACTGACAGGTTCGTAGTTGATAATCTGTAGGCTTTTGATGGCATTATGTAGTTGAGTTGGTAATGTTGCTTGTGGTATAATCTTAGCGGTTAAGGAGAGAAGAATTTTTTATCATAGCATCACGTTTCGTAAGGCTTACCTTGTGTTAGATGTAACAATAACTATAATAACTGTACAAGAATATTTTGGCGCGTGGCCAAATTCCGAACTAACGCCGCCATCTTGTTTTTTCAATAGGTATATTGCACCAATGTTTACCAACAGCGCCCCTCTGTCAACGTCATTCGGCGGCTAAAAGATCTTTGTAGCAGTATGCTATTTAATTCACTTAATAAAACTGACTGGTGTAGTTGTCACTTCGTAGAAGTAGTTCCGTACCCAACGGGTGTCAAACGGAACTAAGCCTCCGCTGTCCGTCTGTTTATCAGCGGGCTGTATTTCATGAGCCATAATAGGTAGACAGAAATTTTCACAGATTGTGTTTCTATTGCCGCTATACCAACAATTTTTTTTCCATAGAAGAATCGCGTTTTTTTTACTAAACTATTAAAATAATATGTAGTGCAAAAAAATTACGGTGGTACGGAACCCTTCATGTGCGAGGCCGACTCGCCCTTGGCCGTTTTTTTTTACACTTAAAGCTTCTTAATAAACAGCTATTTTATTGAAACTTAATGTAAATCGCAAATACTGACTAAACGATCGCTTTTCCAAAAATATGATTTTAAGAAGTGACATCAGGCCTGTAATCCTGAAGAGTTAGGCGAAGATGTACCTAGTACACCTCTCTCTTCTTCAGTTGTTTTTAAGTCCCACGTAATAGGGGACGAGCCTATCAAGCTGCTGCGCGTTCATTAAGCCTGCGACCGGCCCAGCGGTTGAACGCGTCCCAAAGGGTCATGGCCATTAGGCTGGTCCGAGGATACCGCACGGTCTCCCGTGAGGCGGCGAGCCTCCTTGCCGGACTCCCGCCATGGGATCTGGAGGCGAAAGTCCTCCGAAAGTCCGCCCAGAGCGGGAGAAGTTATTTGATAATTTCCCACCCTAAAAAATAAAAAAAAAGGCTGCTACAGAGAAATGTCTGATGGAAAAACCCAATAACACTTCGTCCCTACCTGGAAATTGAACCCGTGACCTCATCATGGGCAGCAGTAGAGCTTGCAACTACTAGAGCAACGAGACTGGCAGAGAATTAATGTATCGTGTTTAAGCTGTTTGTAAATTACATATGTAATTATATTCCGATTTATTGATCCCTAATCTTGTTAAACGGGAAATTATTGTTTACATCATTTGCTAAGTGATTATTAACAAGCACAGTTTATATTTATATTGTGCCATTAGTCTACATAATATTTTGATTTTAGATTTTAGTCTAGGCAGATTCATAATTAATACGTTAACACAGTTTAGGTTCGCTAATGCTTGGTTTAGTAAAGAGAGTCTTTACTAAACCAAGCATTAGCGAACCGTGGCTAAGTAATAATAGCCGCGCGGGTCGATCGATCAGGTTAAGCTACGCTTGCCGCGGTTGGTCCGTGGATGGGTGACCATCTTTACATATCAAGACCCGAAAGCACGTTAAGCCGTTGTTCCCAGCTGTCATATCTAGATATGACCCCGTCAGTTGGTGCTGGCATCACTTTGAGGCGCGCGTGGAACACAACGCGCCGTCGACCCGGGCCTGGTCCTTATCGGACAGCGAGCTACCCATCACTCACTGTCCGCAAGCCCATGCCTACGGTGGCCGGAAATCGGCATGCGACTCCCAACGCCCGGGGCGTCTCCTGCGGCGACTAGGGGCGCGAGGGCGCGAACCTTGCCTCTCCCTCACGAGCATTACTGCATCGCAGGAAGTGACGGCCTCCCATGCACTCTCGCTCCGAACCATGTCCTGAACCAGGGCCGGACGCGAGAGATCGCCGCCACCGATCGCCTCCGTGAGGACACGGCGGTGCTCCGCCCAAACCGGGCAGACCTGCACCGTGACCTCCGGGCGATCCACACAGTGGTGACACCCGGGCATTTCTTCCCGCTTTATCCTGAACAGGAACCCCCCGAAACAACCATGTCCGGTGAGGAACTGCGTCAGGCGGAAGGTGAGGACGCCGTGGCGCCTCTCTAGCCAATCCTCAAAGACGGGACTTATCGCCACAATTGTGGCGTGCCCATTTTCAATCTGCCTAGCATCATTATGATATACCAAATTGTCGCACTGTGTCAATTTGATGAACAATTAATCTACCTGCTTGTACTTTGTTCAAAATTATTTGTTTCTTATTCAATACCTAAATTAGGTTTCCCATTTACCGTGGAAGTCTTAAAAGACAACTTAACTATTAACACTGAGGGTCTCAAAACTCATAACTATTAGGGACTTCAAGGGTTACCTCTTAGCAGGCTTTGAATTAATTTATATCGTCATATCAGGCCATAAACGCCTACAGCCGGTACTTAAAGCGCTACAACGTCTAACTAAGCCTATGGATTTAATACTATTACTACTGCCCGCGATTTCGTCCTTGTGAAAATTCTTGTTTTACAATTAAATATATCTTACGATACTCGGGAATACTGTAGCTTCCCACTAGTGAAAAAAAAATCAGAGAATCGGATCAGTAGTTCCGATGAATACCGCCTACATACAAACTCAAAAATGGTTACCTCTTTATAATTATTTTATTAGTATAGATTAGAACGCAACCACACCCCTTAGCCACAAGCAACATGCTAAAGCGAAATGCGTCTTACTACAGCGACTGCGGAGAAAACAAATGAATGAAGTTGTTTGGAGCATGCTACGAGTCACCGTGACGCGACTTGCGGAGCATCTCGAACGAAAACAGCGGGTTAATAGCGTAACACACTAACAATTGCAATTGACGTTGTCGAGCCGAAGAATTTCTGAAACGTATGAAGCAATTTCTTATTTTAGGATTGGGAATTTATTTCGAAATCCGTCGAACTGTGAAAGAAAGTGTGCAATTCGGGTGCAGGTGAGGCACGCGCGTGTTTCGTTTTGACGCACGCCGCGTCGCAAATCGCATCGCTCAAGGTTTTGAATGGGACCAGACTTGAGATCCTTATATTCATAATGTTAACACTAAAAGCTCTTACTAATCCTGAACAACGAAAATTTATAAATCAAGTAAATTTTAGTATTTATTTATGTACAAATGATTTTTAATCTTTAGAAATAAATGAATTCAAACCATATATGAGCTCTTATTAGGAATGAGGACTGTCTATTTCAGTGGCAATTTGTAGTAGTGTACCTACATAATGACTTTTAATTCATTTGGCTGAAGTTCATATTAAATAGAAAATAAATGATGAAGCAAACCAGGATAGAGAACATAAGTTCTCTAAATACTAAAGGCATAAGAATATTAAGCTGAGAACAATTATTATTGTTTCCCAAATATGATAATTAATCAATTCCCTTTGTTCATTGCAGCTATGGTTTGGTCCTGGGTTGCCAATTATCCGAATGGATGATGATGAAAATGGACAAAGGAATTTGTAAGAAAATATTCCAATTGAGTTCGAACCCAAGACACGCACCTCTAAGTTTTCGGACTTATGTGCGAAATGTATAATTATTACTTGCTTCAAAAACGGTGAAGGAAAACATCGTGAGGAAACCGGCATGCCGGAGGGATATTTCGACTGCATGTGAAGCCAAGACAGATGCCCATGGGCGGCATAAGAACTCTGACCCAGGTTAGTCACTAACCACACGAAAAAGAAAATTTGGATTAGTAAATCTTCAAAATGGCGTCAACCACAGCTGATCTCATACGTAAGAAAATCTCTAAAGCCAAAACTTACATTACACATTTATTTAAAGCTTTCTTAACAGCGTATGCAAAACAGGTAACCCACATTCTGCGAGCAACCGGATGGAAGTAACAAAAAATAAAGTTTTTTTTGTTGCAAAAAAACTGCATACGCTCGTTGAGTCGAGTGCACATAATTACCGTTATTTTGGTTGGAACAGAAACATTTTCTGTTTAATCGTGAGCAGGTACCTTCAACGCACTGTTTTTACATTATTCGTTGAATGAATACGGCTTTAATATTCACAGCAAATGGGGTAAGCGAGTATTTTAACTTTGTTTTTATAGGGAATAATGCAGAAAAAAACGTAAAGCTCCTTAGACTAACTATATGGAATATACTTGCTATCTATAGCCCATAGTTATTTTAAAGCCAGCGCTATACTTTCTCATATAGGTTGTTACCTTTGCACGCCTCATAACGCGAAGCGTTTGAGGTAGTGCATTACTCTCAACTTGCCAAAAACAAGTGCTGTCTTGAACTATGATTGCCTCTTATATATTCATTTCGCACTTTTACTTTAAATATGAGTACACTGACATATGTAGGTATACAAAACTATCCTTTTAACAGAATTATTATAACAAATTAACATTTATTGCGTAATATATTTAAAAAAAACTGATTGCAAAAGAAAATCTATGGACATCTGTGTCTGTACGTATGGATCCCGTGTGTGGCCACGATAACGTTCAAAATACTCCATATGTCGAGATATTTGTTTTTTTTATTCACTTTAGACTTGCTTCCCCAAATTTCATATTGTAAATGCCTGAATTTTTGTAATATAAATTTTTTTTTTTTTTTTTCCTCTTTTTGCATGACCGATATGATGCGTGCACTTTTGGAGTTTCAAAATTTTATTTTTAACAGCAATGTTTTGAGTTTCATCAAAACAATCTTTACATGCGATTCTTTTTGCTCTTGCTAAGGCAATTTGCAATTTGTGATCTATGAGTGTAAGTTCATTTACAAAAAGTACGCTAAAATTATTACTAATAACAATACAACACGGCTTTTATCTCATAAAAAGAAACATAAGAATAAAAAAAGAAGAAAGAAGAATATTTAGTTATAAGATTTTGTTTTAAGATGTTAAATTCGATTCCAGAACAAAAACTTAATATGTACCAAACAGAATTAAAGAAAAAACTGCTAATCGAGAAACTAAACAAAGTGATCCTCATTTTTTAATGGTACCTCTCAAATTATTTTCATACATTAAATTGTATGTTACCAAATCCATTACAAGATCACATTTCGTTGAGACATCTTGAAACGTATCAAAAAAGCAACGGAGAACGTCGCAATTTCTAAACCAAATTCCATTGCTGAATATTTTAATGGTACAGGACCCTCAAATGGAGTAGTTTCGTGCTCCAAAGCTTTTCATACCACAAGTACGTTTAAAATATAAAAGTTCACATTAAAACCATTAAATGTCGAGTTTAACGTGCACATATTAATTTGTTTGCCTCTAGTATTTTTGTCCTGTATGCGGTTCAGGGAAATTATGTAGGTATCTTTTAACTCTGAATGCTGTGGTGATGGCCCTGGTCTGGGATTAATAGTTTTAATGGATATTGTGAGGGTTTTATATAATTATCTTTTAATATGGCGCAAATGGAATATTTAATTGTGTGTCATATGATGCCTTTGATGTTATTCAGTATTAAATTATAATATTGAACACTGAAAGCAAAACCAATTATTTCGCTTATTGGCCGTCCAATACCTGCTAAAGTATCTAATTGAACAAAGGAAAAATTACCAATGACCTCGTTTGGTATGCAGATTTGTAATGGTGGATTTGTAATAAATTCTAATATAAATAAATAAATAATATGAAATTTTAATATACATAATATAACATTTTAATATAAATAATATAAAATATTAATATAAAAAAAAAAAATCTTTACTTACAGTAAAGTTAGGGTAGGTAGGTAGGTGAGCCGTAGATAAGTACATAGTGCTACCCGTGCGAAGCCGGGACGGGCAGCTAGTAATATTATAAATGTGTAAGTTTGTGTGTTTGTTACTCAATTGCGCAAAAACGGCTAAACGGATTTAGATGAAATTTAGCACACAGATAGTTTATAACCTGGATTAACACATAAGGTACTTTCAATCCCGGTAGTACATTCCCGTGACATAGTTTCCGACCTCCAGACGAGCGAAGCCGTTGGAAAAGGCTAGTAATAAATATGACTCAAAACGTATGCATAAACTTGAACAGATTGAATGGGAGCCTAGTTTTATTGCGTTCTTTTATTGCCCCGGAAGCATCTATCTGCATCTGGAAAACAGTTGTTTTATGACCACATAAACTCTTTTCCGGAACTGTTTTCAGCTTTATGTCGATTTTGAACTATAAACTAGTTGAAATTCTCTTCAATAATAACTGCACTGGTACTTTTATAGCAGTTTTAAATGAATTAAATGATGAAATGCATATGCAAGTTCAACGCAACAGGAATGTTAAATTTTTGAATCCAGAAACAAATGGTATACGACTGATTTGGTAAGGACTTTTGACCTTTTAAGCTTGGAAACTAAATTGCTTTGCTGTGGGTAGCTTATAATAAAGAACGCAAAAATGAACGAAAACTTAAATTATTTGTTTCAATTAAACCATTTTCAGGCACTTTTGACTGTGAAGAAGTCAGTCTGAAAAATGCATCTAACGCCCATTCCAAAGCGTAGAAGGTACCTGTGGAGAAGAACGGGCAAGAAACTCCATGGACACTCTTTTAAATTATATGGTTACAAAATATTAATTACTTCATTAATGTTGAACGCAACTGAGAATGTTTATTTGGCCTGAGTTAGTTTATTGTGAGTAATTGAAGGGCAAATTCATATAAATTTGAATGCTGCTAGTGATCCAAGGATAATATGAAAAGAAAATAAATTGAAGTAGCCTATGATTTTACCAGCTCAAAGACTTCAATTCGAAACTTAACAATACTGAGGTCACAAATAGCTATAATAACAGTAAACAAAGACAAACAAACAAAGACAAATAAAAAAAAACAATCAATCTCCAGACAAATAAAGCCTTTCACAAGGACTTTACTACTCATAAAATCCTATTCAAAACATGTTTTATGAAACCTATATAATCAATTTAAAATAACCGACTTCGTCTGAACACAATTGATTTTCACGAAGCTTCAATTAAAATGCCTTTTACTATTAGAATGTCGAGACGTTCGCCTATTAAAACAAAAGAATCCCGTCTTGTGATTAAATTCATTGCTTGCTCCTTCGCTAGCATTCCCCAGGGCTGCTAAGCTTCAATGCTGCCAGTAACTGAGACGAACAGATTGCCGTGAAGTTCTAAGATAGTAAAAAAAGAATATTTGATTAAATTACATGCTGCTGTTATTTTGATCATGAAACCTTCTTGAATTTTGCTTTGTAAGCATTAAATACTTTAGCAAACCAAAAGTTTAAATGCCAGATAAGCATTAAAAGTTCAGAACGACTCGTTAAAATAATGATGTCGATTAGAACGGTTAAGGAAATTAATTGTTTATCAAATTGATGTACTACGTCAATTTTGCGTGTTAAAACCATTTCATACAATTGTCAATGATGAAATGGGTAAAAGATAAAAAGGTAAAAGAATGACAGTTGTGATTCAAATAAATGGACAATTTGGTGAACAATAAAGAGGATAAAAATATTATAAACTTCTTAAACTAAATTAACAAACAAACAAACACTAAAAATATAATAACCCATCCTAACTAAAACTATAAAAGAACTAAAATAATATGGCGTCGAAAAATTGCTCCGCTTCACTGTCAACTGGTAATGCAGGTATCCAGAGACTGGCGGCATTGCCGCATGTATGGCAATGCTTAACCTCTGGCGAAGGTAAAAGCCAGCCATCAAACGTCGAAAGTATAAATAACCTTATCGGTAATTATATTTTTGAGCCGTTTGGGGTTAAAACCGTAAGGCCGTGGGGCCCCAGTGCTCATGGTTTGTTCAACAAAATCTCCAAACGGCTGGTTACCGTGATCCATGATCAATTAATTTCCCTTGATACAATTCTGAGTGATAGCTGATACCTAACTTTATTTTACAGTCTACTGCCTGCAGTAACCCTAAAAATAAAAACAAGAACCTTTTGCAATATTCTCTTATCAATATATTGACTTTACTCTGGATACTGACAGCAAAAACAGCGGCATAAAATTGAATATTGTTTTACTGAAACACGAGGCACATTTACAGATTTGTGTAAAATATTGTTAGAAGCTCTAACAAAACCAGCAACGATATACGTCACAAAAAAATAAATCTTATTTACTTTGACCCACAAAACCGGCCGAAATCAACAAATCTTTGGAAGACGTCGATTGAAATTGCAAATAGATTGGAAGGCCTAGAATACAGTTGAACCGGAATAACACACGCGTATATCAAATAGTGCATGAAATTGGCCCCAAATATAATCAAGAAGGGAGATTCATAATATATGAGGTTATCTTATCTACAGTGTGTATGAATATTATAGGACCTACATATTTTCAGACACGCGAGCTTCAACGATGTGACGATGTTAAGAGGCTTACAACAGCTAAAGCGCGGTCACTGTCGGACTGCATAGAAATGAAAGAGAAGCGCGATGACACGACGCAGGTAATTTATTGCAAAATATGAAGCAGTTAGCGATTTACAGAAAATCTGTTGATTGGACTGGAAAATTAAAACACTGTTATGCTAATATGTAGCTTGTAGAATAATCTGACAAAAAATCAGAATCATTGCATGTAAATTAATATGATTTTTAATCGTTAAAATAAATTTTTAGAGGTATCTTCATGATTTTTTTCTATCGTATCAAATTAGTTGTATTATGTTTTCAACACACTATCATACTAGCATATATCCTGAAGAATATCATATATTTTTCTGATTTTGTTTACTGCAGTGGATCATATTCTTTTAGGCATTATAAAACTTGCGTTTAGGCACGTTTAGGTCCTGTAGTCCCCTTAAGTATAAATAGTGAAATTCTCTTCCAAGTTTTTACCTATTAGTACTCTTTTAAAGGTAATAAACAGCCCAGATTTATTCAATTTAAGTACATAGAGAATTCTTTAAATCTTTTATTAAATAAAACCATTGAATCTCGTGATATTCTTCAGTACAAAAAAATATAATGTTGAGAATTTTGAGCACAAAAACCCAAATGAAGAAAATATTTAAGATGTAGCAATAACGCGAGTCGCCAGAATATCTCATTTAAAAAAGTAATAATATTATAAATAGCCTGATATTAAACGAATTCATTTTCATACATTCCCATAATCTCGTAAAACTTTTTGACATCTGTATTTACTGTTATATTTTTTCGAATGTAATAGAATAGTTTTTTGTTATTCCATAATTGTTATTTACGTTTTCACGACATAAATAGCTTTTCTTAAGTTAAATTTTATGTAAACCTAAATGCCCAAAAAATGTGGATTCGAATTTAATCAAATAGGGCTATATACTCTTGGCGACCGCGTACCGAAAGACGTAGCATTGGAAGGGCTCCCAAAGGTGGACCAATGACCTTGTGAAGGTCGCAGGAATCTGCTGGATGCGAGCACAGATTCGGTCGAAGTGGCGGTACTTGGGGGAGGCCTATGTTCAGTAGTGGGCGGCTTTCGGCTGAAATGGTGATAATGATGATCCAGCCCCAGAAGTCTGAAGTTACACTCCATTTGAAATAAGATTAGACATTTAACTAAACCTTTTTTACAGTCCGTTCATCCGATTTTGACTTCTATTGCGTTGCTGACATGACAAATGGCAGCTGCAGTAAAAAGTTGGTATTGTTACCACTTTTTTGCTTTTAATGCCATCCTTATGCCCACGGTATAGAAGTCAGAATCGGTTGAAGGGAATGTAAAAAAAGTTTGTTTAATGTGTAATCTTATTTCAAATGGAGTATAGGTAAGACTGATTTTATTATTAGATTGAGGACAAATTTATCCTCCAACAAAATATCCAGCTGTGAACACTATTTCAATATAACGAAATAGGTAGAAAAAAATTTAAAATTTTTACCAGAATAAAATAGAGTCTCGTTAATACAAACGACACCATTTTGTATAGGTTTTGTATGTATATTTTTTCATTGTTTCCCATGAGTGCGTCCGTACTTTGGTTTCATATCCTGTTTTAGCTATCAGCGATAAAAAATGTCGAAAATGGAAAGCGAGCGCCATTTTTGTTGTGAGCCGGTGCTAAACTTTTATATTAGTTTTTTGGGATCAAAATAGAACGGCCTGTACCTTTAGTAGGTATAGAATTATACATCCTATTTTATTTTTCTCAAACATGTTTGGAAATTCGAATATTATTTAGACAACCTTCTTCGAGATAAATCGAAATTGCAGTACTGGTCAAAAACAAGCGAGTAAGACGCCGGCAATGTTACTATGAAAATCTGTCGTGTTTATCGGCCAAATAAATTACTATGAAAATTCATAACTGTTGTTTTATTTAAAAATGGAACTAACTTTTTACTTCGATCTATGGCAACCAAGGAGGTAACTTATCAAAAAAAAAAAATCGAACTGGCTTAGCAAATAGAGCTGTTTAAAGTAAAGAAGAAACAAATTAACCTGAAAAATTTGTACGCAAAAAAATGTATAATTAATTTACTTAGTTTGAATTTCCGCGCATTGTTTGAGAAAAGTACTATTATGCAAGTCTTGTCCGCAACCAGACATTGATGGACTCACCTCAGCTTCGCGTCGGCCCACATTTTCTCGATCGTCCATCAATGCCCTAATTGCTGGCCGCGACAGTAATATTCTATATCAATATATTAATAAGTGAAGCAAAAAATTCATTATTTTTTACCCCTTTTTACGAAAATTACGCGGACGGAGTACGTTTGGCGCAGTTAAATTCATATGGTGAAGGAGTGCAGAAAGCGAATATTTTTATATAATATGCATTAGAAAAAAATCACTACACACACTACCATGCGTTTGACACACTTTAAGATGGCTTTACCTGACCTTAGAATAATGACATGGCAGCATGGAATTACTATGAACTTAAAATTTAAATGAATTATGGTCGAATTTCGACCACTAGGCGATCACTAGTAGGTATTTATAAAGTCTTCATGTAAATCACCTAAAAATAAAATGTAACAAACTTCTCATATATGGATATGGGTAGACATAAATCTCTGTGAATGTAAACTCTTTTTACAGGGTTCCGAATTTTCATAATTTTTGTTTTCTGAATTTGACTGAATTATTATACGGGATGCGTTTGCATCGTAAAAACTTCAACACAAGCAAAGCAATGCAAGCACAGTCTATGAAAAGTCAAAAAATATGTCGGGTCTAGGGTTACTAGAACAAAGTTAAAAATGCTATTTATTTATATACAGGGTGTTTGGCAGAACGTTGAACATACGAAAATGGTGGATAGGTGGGGTCATCTGCTACTTACTCAGCCCTAATTTATTTGGCTCTGGCCCCCTGGATATGTAAAAAAATTTTTTTTGTTTTCTTCTAGTTTCACCACTTCCTTAACTTTACAGTGTAATTTTTTATTAAAAATGGGTAAAATGCTTGTTTTACCCATTTTTAATTATTTTCAAATAAATTAGGGCTGAGTAAGTAGCAGATGACCCCACCTATCCACCATTTTCGTATGTTCAACGTTCTGCCAAACACCCTGTATATTAAAAAAAAAAAAAAAACAATTTATTTTATTTTAATGAGAGAACTCAAATGAATTCGATTGTGTATATAGGGTGGATTTTGAGACAGGATTGTCTCAGAATTTACGCTTATACACTATTGAATTTAACTGATCAATTAGGCTTTCTAGACCACAATAATTATTAATGAACCTTAATTGAGTTTAATTAAATTATTTACTGACTCGTTGGTCTAGTGGTCACAGGCGCTACTGCTGAGCATGAATACCAGGTTCGAATACCAGGTCGGGCCAAGTGTTATTGGATTTTCCCATCAGGAATTTCTCAGTAGCAGCCCGGAATCTGGACTTGTGCCCGGTTGATGGCAAAAGGATCGCGGGACTTAAACATAACTGGCGAAATGTGGATGTTACTATAGGTACACTTTTGGCTAAACCTTCGGGGTCTACAAGCGTCATTTTATGTTATGAACTGTACCTATATACCAGGGGTGGCCAACTTGATTAGACCCAAGATCTACTGTTTACTGACGAAACAATATGTGAACTACCGCGCGTGATGAGCGATTTTGATTTTATTATGAGGGAAAACATTAAATTGAACATTATTCTTAGAATCTATTTATTTACAGTAGTGTGAGCATGCGTTTGAGCTACTGCGTGGAAGAGAGGATAAATAACGTGATGGAACGGCGATTGAAAAATGATACAAGATGCGCGCAGAAGTTGGTTGTGCGGTCTGTTCTACCTATTTTTTACATAATATAAAAATATGATTACTAGGTATATTAAACATAACATCACGCCTTGTTCCCCTAAAGGGTTGTGCAGAGGTGTACCTATAGTACACCCGCATTTTGCCTATTGCCAGGTATATCAAACTTGTATTTTTTATGCCTTGTCACGATCGACTGGTTGGCCACCCCTGCTTTATAGTGTGTAATTTGAGACAGAGCTGTCTCAGAATCCACTCTATATACACCATTGAATTTTACTGATCGATGAGGCTTTCTAGCCCACAAAATTAATGAAGCTAGAATTACAACATACATAATAGAAATTTAGGGACATTGTTGTGATACCTAAGCCCTGATATACTATCAATTGCTAGCGAATTGTGGTCGGATTTAACTCAAAATTTCATGACACAAATTAATCCGTTGTTTCAGCCCGCTTTACTAAATAAGACTTTAATTATTAACAAGTTAATGAGCTTACTCGTGTATTGTTGTTGAATTAAAATTAGTGTTTTATGTTCTAGGAAGGGGTCTCGTAGCTAAGTAATAACAGCCGCACATGTGGATCGATCAGGTTAAGCCACGCCTGCCGCGGTCGGTCCGTGGATGGGTGACCATCTTTACATACTGAGATGGGATCCTTGCCTCGGAAGGCACGTTAAGCCGTTGGTCCCGACTGTTATTCGTAGCCTGTTATATTTGACAGTCGTTACAAGTAAGGAGCCCAAAAGTCTGACAACCAGTCTTACCAAGGGGTATAGTATTACCCAGTAACTGGCTTGTGGGGGTCAGATAGGCAGTCGCTCCGTATAAAGTTCTGGTAGTCAGCTGCATCTGGTTAGACTGGAAGCTGACCCTAATTTCCATAGTTGGGAAAAGGCTAGGCAGATTATGTCTTAGGGAACGTTCTTGATTTCAGTTAACACGTACGTCTTTAGCGTATCATTACCCAATACATATCCACTTAGAAGCAATCTTAGCAACATATTGGAGAAAGTCGCGGTAGAGCAAAAAGGGATGGCAGGATAAAATTGATACATTGCTTAAATACTGGAAAGTAGCATGCAAGTCCGTATATATGGAGAAAATGAAGGCCCAGAAGTAATTAATATATCGCTATTGAATGCAAAACGTTAATTTTTAGGGTTCCGTACCTTAAAAGGAAAAAAAGGACTCTTATAGGATCAATCGTGTGTCTGTCTGGCTGGCTGGCTGTCTGTCTGTCTGTTTATCTGTCTGTCCGCCTATCCATCTGTCACAGCCAATTTGCTCCGAATCGAATGGACTGATTGAGTTGAAATTTGGTACACTTATGTATTTCTGTGACCCAAACACGGACATGTAAAGTAAATAAATAAATTTTGAATATGGGGCTTTTGGGGGCAAATAAGAAAATAAAAAAATAAAGTGGAAATGGAAGCCCCTTCCATTTGCAAAACTTTATTTTTTCTCTTCAAAAAGCCCTTTTTCTTTATTATTGTAAATTGATGAAAATGTACCATTACCTCCGAAACTACAGAGCCAAATTTTTTTTTAAATATACAGAGACATTTCTTTACTTATAGATTACAAGAAAACCTATAAGAAGTCTATGGTCTTAAAATAACATGGTAAATCTTCATGGAAAATTTTTCAACTACAATGTTAAGTTTGTTCTTGGAATAAATTCATCCCAACTACGGAACTCTTCATTGTGCGTGGTCCGACATGGCCGGTTTTTTTTTGACACATGTAATGGCCCGAGTTTAACCAAACAATATTTATTAATTAACAATTACACAGAATTTATATTATATCAAAACAAACGCGCCTTATTTTGTTTATTTCCGTGAAATTGATAATTTTCCCATTCCCTTATGAGACAAACCACCTGCAATACTTTATATAAGGCTATACAGCTTGTATCAGAAATGTGTGGTCATATTTAAGGGTGCGTTACAGTACATCATACTGAACAATTTTCTCCAATTTTCAACATATTAATCGCAAATAAATAATCAGCTGCTGTGCCATAATAAATACATAAATAAATAGGCCTTTATTTTTTCCATATCTTACATATTAGATGACACTTTAAATAATAAAATATAAATGTTAGTATGTAGTTTAGTAGTTTGCTTACATCTAGTTGTTAGTATTATTAGTTTGAAGTTTAGTGTTTCTAGATTTGGGTTTGAGATATGAACCCCATCATGGGTGAAGGCCTCCTCTAGCATTTTCCATTTAGTTCGATTTTTCCTACTTCTATCCATCCTTGCCTTGCCTGTTAATTGGGTGATGTCGTCGATCCATCTTTTGTTAGATCTACCAACTCTATATAACATACAAAACTCGATACGTACCTACTCGACCCAAAATGTATGGGAGAGCTGATATTTTATTCGCGATTACGATTTTGGTCCCCTGGAGAAAGTTGTTAATTTTGATGGTCTGTACCCATTAACTTACACAAATTTGTTTTATCACGAACATTGCAGTATAAAATTGATTGCCATCCGTCACCTCACACTTCAGGTCCAGTTGAACACCAGCGTCAGGCATTAGTGTGCCAACGTTTTTGCTGAACTGTGCCTATTTGGCGTAGCCGCGAGGCACCCTTTCCTGTTAATTTCTTAATTTACACTTTTTTTTATTTTTGTATTTCTTTTTTCTTGTAGTACTCGTATAATATGTTGTATTGTGTTGTGTGCCTTTTAGTTTGAGATAAATAAATTTATTTTCTTTCTTCATCTTTCTACCGCTCCGTTAAATATGATCACACATTTCTGATACACGCTGTATTGGCAAACACACACATGCAAACAATGCTTTATAATCAAAAGCCGCGACAAATCGTGGTCGTGCCGATAATTACGTCATTACAAAGCAACGCTTGTAATTTTAAAAATGCCTGGCTTTTCATATAAAAATTGATTTATGGAGGCTTTTATTAGAGCAATTTGATTTTTTGTCGTAAGTATGAGCTCGCGTGAAGGTATTTGCTGGTCGGATCTGGAATTATAAGGTACTTAATTGTTTTTAGGGTTCCGTACCTCATAAGGAAAAAACGGAACCCTTACCCTCACTTCGTTGTCCGTCCGTCTGTCAGTCTGTCAAGACCCTTTTTCTCAGAGGTATATAATTGAAATTAATATCAAATACGTAGGTCTACGGTCCCTTGGAGCTCTAAAAAAATCAAGCTTCTAAGTCAACGCAATAAACAAATACGGACATTTATGCGACATATTTTGATACTCGCAAATAAATTAAAACCTATACTGTACTTCCGGGTACTTCCCGTTGACATAAAATCACGAAATTTGGCAAGAAGCAAGGTCTGACAGCACAAGTAAAGGAAAAAGTCCGAAAATCGTAAATTTGTAGTTTTGTTTTTATTTTTTTAGCACATTTAAAAACGCGTTTATAAACTTACATTCATTGCAGTCGAAGAATTGACCGTGACGTATATCAATGTGTGGCAGAAAATGTTTTTCGACTACAATGTTAAGTTTGTTTTTGGGATAAATTTCATCCCAACTACGGAACCCTTCATTCTTGATCCGACACGCAACTGGCCAGTTTTTTTTTTTAATTGATTCCATTACTGTGGGCTTGCATTTTGCGAATAATGACATCGGTTTTCCATTAGTTTATAAATTATGACCTTACAAAAATGTAATCAATGCTTACATGTTACTATAATAAGTAATAATAGTCTACGCCTTAAAAGTGAGCATGATCCCTATAATGTTTGTTACCCACATTAATAGGGATCATCTCGCTTTTTGACTACCGTCCGTGTGAAAATAAAATACCGAAAAGTGCTCAATAAAACACAAGCAGATTTTGCTGTATAAAGACGGTGAGAAAAATTCGATTTTGCTGCGAGCGTGAGACAAAGTAACTTATTTTTTATTTTTTTTATAATACTGAGAACAGTACTGGGTCTACTTACAAAATTCGAAAGATCGAACTTCACTTTGTTCTGACACTTCGATACGAAAAAAGCGAGAGATAGAAACAAGTCGATTCGAAGTTCGATTTTTAAATTCCATACTTACTAGGCCCAAAAAAGAAACAATCAATAAAACGTTCGGATACACATATAACCGTAAAATTACAAATCATCTATTAAGGTTTTAAATGTAATTATTATACTTTTATTTTAACTTAAAATATTTTGATATTGTTTGTTTTACAAATATACATAGTGGTTTAACTTTAGGTAATATGTTCTCGAAAGTTGTATGTGTTACACGAGACCAAAGTTATTTGCATCTCGTGTCTTTGAATCCCGAGCGGTGCTCAGGATTCTAACCTAGAATCACTCGCTATGCTCGTGATTCAATGATAGCATCCTTCGCTTACTCGGGATTCAAAATCAACACTCGCAGCAAAAACCAACTTTGCTCTCTTGTTGCACAAATAACTATTTCAGTATACTACCAACAGCAAAGGGCTACAAAAACTAATTCCATATCCATAACCCACAAACACCGAGAATCATAACAATTTAAACAAGCATAATTTAATAATACAATTTCACCCTCGAGACAAACTTTCAGCGAGTAAAAAAATCGTTCTGGGTGAAACAGTGCAAAATTTCATCGGAACCCTTTTAAATAAGTCACAGAGCGGGATTAACCGGGTTTTATCTCGCGATAAAAGTAAAGTTGGGTTAGTACATAATTAAGTAGGCGTTACCACTGATATGGGCGTAAAACGCCTGGAAGAGACTGGGGAAACTTCGTTGAATCTTGATTTGTTGACTGAAGTTCTGACAGGTGGTCTGGTTTCTGTTTTCCAAGTCATACGTAATTACATTATAAGTATGAATCATAATCTTAAATAATGCCGACAAAAGTTTGCTTTGATTTAAGTGCATACGGTACTAACTTTAGATATTTTAAGGTTCCTGACATTTTCGCGATGCTATCCATACTTTCCATGTTTTACTTTCCCACAAAATCACAACAACGATCCCAACTACAAAAAAAAACTCAAAAACATTATCAGGAAGCCATATTGAGTTCTTCGAGCATCCTTGTAAGTCTTGACCCTTCATAACTCAACCACTATCTACGTCCTGGCCACATCCAGTGGGCCTTATCTCAAACAGACCGGCTACTTAAACTGTCCAAGTTTGCACCATCCCCTTAGGTTCTTTTCTTTTCAACACTTAAAAACTTTTCTAGAAAGATACCTAATATATTTGAGTAAGGATTGACAGAATTTTCTTAAGCTATTTATGGGTTTTATTCGGGTGTTACGGAAAGGGTTAATTCAAAATGTCGATAAAAGATATCCTTTGAGTCTTTGAAAGCGTCATTGTTAATCTTGCTCAAATCTGTGGAAGATGTTCTTTTGTTTTTGAAGATGACGGAACTAGCAAATCAGTTGAGCAAAAATTGCTTTTATCTACAACCGCAGTAGGTTCAATATTCAAAAGATAATGTCTTGATTTTAATATCTCTCTTATCTGCACGATCGTGACTTGGAAAGCCGTTGGTCCACTGGTTCCGGGTAATCACAAGCCCAAAAGTCTGACCACCAGTCTTACCAAGGGATATCGAGATACCCAGTACCCGTGTGTACCCGTGGGATGTGGAAGTCAAATAGGTAGTCGCTCCTTGTAAATTTTACTATTCAATTAATGACTATTTAAATGAAAGATGACTGATTTTATCTGAAATGGCACCACAACAAGTGTAATGATTATTGACATTTTGATTTGACTTTTTATTTTTGCATTTCTATATTTAATGTTTTTTAAAATTTATTATGTATGTTTAATGTTGCGATTGTAATTATTTGCATGAGATATTAATAAGATATTAATTTGCACACCTCATTAGGTTATAATACAATGTACCTTTTATACCTGTAACATCTTTTTAACATGTAGGTATATATATGCAAATAAATTATTTGATTTGATTTGATTTAAGATATTGGTATTCAGTTGCATTCGATTAGACTGGAAGTCAACCCTAACAAAGGTGGGAAAGACTAGGCAGATTGATTGATCTGCACGAACTATATGAGAGTAGCTGATGACGTAGTAAAAGTAATACCTAGGCAGTCAGCAGTGATAGCCTAGTGGTATGACCGTCGGACTGCCAAGTTCGAGTTCTAGCCCAAGGCCTCTGACTTTTCGGATTCATGTGCGTATTGTATAATTATCACTTGCTTCAAAAACGGTGAAGGAAAACATCGTGAGGAAATCGGCATGCCGGAGGGATATTTCTCGACGGCATGTGAAGCCAAGTCAAAGATCCATGGGCGGCTTTAAAACTCTGACACCAGGTTAGTCACTAACCACACGAAAAAGAAAGATAAACAGCAGTCAGCAAAATAAATTATAGCAGAGATATTGTGTGCAATTTTCCCTATAATATGTGAACGAGGTTTCCATCACTAAGCGCCACAAATAAACCGTAAGGAGCATTGAACGAGTAGTTTCATCAGAGTCCAAACCTTTTAATCAAGATCAAGACGACATTGAAGAAATGAGTATGGCTTTGTAGTAGATAATCCCCCGATTAAACTTCGACGGATTATGAAGAAAATACTCCTTACAATCCATTATTTTCTCAGAAATAAGTCTGTATTTATTTATTTACTTAGAATTTTCTTTCATGATTTCAAATTAAAAGGAAAATATACAACTGTAGCTACGCCTGCTTTTGAAATACACTAGAAACAACTGGTGGCTGTGAAATGAGTTATCAAAAAGAAATTTCTGTTAATTTACTTTTGTAAAATAAAAAGATTTTATTTACTTTACGAAATTCATCGTTCAGGAATAAAAATAAAGCTGTTTTAGCTACACTTTTCGTACAAAATGTAAGAGCGCATAGAGAGAAATTGGTTGGTACAGTACATGCGGCAGCGACCATTTGTATAGCGACTTCCTAGTGGGACCACGGCTACCTACATTATAAGTTTTAAGCTGAAAATACTTTCGGGATACGTTCCGATACGTCTGTTGACCCAGTTAGGAGCTCCAGTCACTTCGGGAGATAAAATCTTCATGCTAGTTTTGCATTACTCACTGAAAAGAATTCAAAGTGTACTTATACTGTATTGGCACTTTAGAGTTATTACTTTGAATAGATAATGTCAACAACCTGAGGAAGACTCATGAATTTGGTCTATATCGAGTATTGGTTAGATATTGAGTGATATGCTTATTTAGTTGTTGTTTTGTGGGTATACTCTAAGGTACACGTCTACCTCGCCCTTTGAGGGTTTCCAGGCGTGATGGTATATACAGTACAAATATTTTCTTAAAGTCCCTCGGCAAAACTTCATGTTTCGTCAGTCGTCGGATTTGTATCAGTTGCCCTTTGCACATGGTAATTATGGTTGACGGCAACGCGGGCGCAGCGGTAGGAGTCAATACGTACAAGCACCAAGTGCAAAGGGCAACCGATAGAAATCCGACGACTGACGAAACACGAAGTTTGCCGAGGGACGTTAAGAAAATGGTTGTACTGTACCTACGTTATGTCAGTTTTATCTACTCTATAAATGTAGATAGATAATATGGCCATGATTGTCGTGTTGCTGTTGTTGTTTTTGTGATATCATTTAGGTCTCGTGAGACACCCGGTTGGACCGAAGACCCTTTCGCTGCATATTATTATTTAATACAGAGTCATCTACTATGGTCTCAAGTTTTTAGTATGGTCAAATTTTTTTTTGTTTTTAATACAAAGCTATCAAGTTTTTAGCAAGCTAAAAACTTATACTAGATGACACTTTTGACACTTGATACTGACTTTTCTGGGCATATCGTTATGAGTTCTGGCTCTTGTGATACAGAAACTCCTAGTACAAGAGCCAGGGCTACACAGGTGTTTGTGACTTTGAAGTGTAAATATTATTATTATTAGTTTACTCCTACCGCAAGCCGCGTTAAAGAACTTTGTTCCAAAAATGAATTTTAACTCGAACTTTTGAACAAAACTGATCTAAAATCACAATCTAACACTAAAGCAGCCAATATCGTCTGTGGTGAAAGGGTCGGCGTTAATGAGGCAAATGTTCGGGATGCCCACGATCCTCAGATTCCTAGATCCCAAGGTTAGGTCTTTATCATTACGTGATAGAAATTAGGATTAATGGCTCAAGCGTTCGGTCAGGTGAGTTTAATTTTGAATTTAAAATCTATTAGAGTTAGCTGCTGAGAGATTGATATGGTAATGAGATTTTTATATCTTTGCGAGGCTGGTATTTTATTAGTTTTATTACAGTTTGTGAATTTCACCAATGAACCAAACTTGAATGCTGATCGCGTTGAGTGATTTTTCTCTCTGCATGTTCATTTAGACATCACCTACTTAACAGAACTGCTGCCCAAAATGTCTCATCTCTGCTTCTCAGTAATGAATGAGTACATAATAATAATAAACCTGAGCAAATATTAGAACAGAATTACCAACAGTATTCTCAGTGTGTTCGCAGATCGGTGGGATTCCTCGATGTTTCGGAGGTGGATGCCACGCTGAATTAAAATTTTATATTTATCCGTGTCTGTACCTACTAACACTAGATGTTAAGTAAAATTGTTACTAACCCTATGGACTCTGTTCGAAATAAAATTATTCTATTCTATTCTATTAGTATACTAGGACCCCTTATCCGCACACAATACTGACGGATTAAAAGCATCATCCCGTATTCTCCTTTGATTTCCAAATGCACATCGGGACCAAAAACCAACCCAGTCCATACATTAAAATACATAATTATTAAAGGAAACCAAAGCTTGTTCTCAAACGTTGAGCACAGTACCACACGGTCAGAGCCGTTCCACTAAGCCGCGAATCCTCTTTGTTACGGGGAAACTCAGGAGATTAGGCTTTAAAAGCATTTTAGTGTGGAGGTTTTTGGTGGATCAAGCGTAGGTATTCTTTTTATAAACATAATTTGGTGAATTAGAAGGTGTTAGGAAAAAATTAAATTATTCATAAAATCAATACAGGTCAATCAAATACTTGGTTTTGTAAAACGTAACTTATAAGTACAAGGTTCTTTCCCGAACAATATACATCTACATAAATAAAAATCAATTGCCGCATTTTTTTTGATACCCAATGGGCACTTCCCTTTATTTTGATATTTTTTATTTTTTCCTTTACATACTTGTACACAATATATGTAATAGTTAGTTGTATATACATACATACTTTACATAATGTATAATCAAATATATTATTGAAATAAAAAGTTATAAAATTAAAAAATAAATAATAAAATCGCGACATGTATGAAAAGTCACGAGAGAACGGCTCGACCGATTTGGTTGTGTTTGTAACTGTCAGAACAAGGTTTGTATGAAGGATTTTTGGAAAATCCACCGGAGATGTCGGAAATTGAGAGCTTTAATTATGTATCAAAGACTGACAGACAACGCACAACCCAAGCCACTGGAGATAGAGATATGAAATTCACCCGGGGAACGCCGGGCACGAACAGCTAGTAATAAAAAATAAAAAAATATTCTACTGAATTCGCCTGGCAGGATTGAGAACTCCGGTTCGGTATTAAAAATTTCTTAATGGGTACGATCAATGAATGATAATTAACCCGGCCCAGGGATAGAACGCAGGATTTTAGCTGTCAAGCTTGTGATTAAAGGCTGCAAGCGACGTGTCGCGGCGAAAACTCGCGGTGTCATGTCACTGCAGTCATGATTCCGACTGGAATACGACCGCAGGCAGCAGCAGCCCGTATTCCAGCCGGTAGATAGAAAATAGAAAAACGTGTTATCGCCCGAGCGTTGGCGGCACTACTGGTCTGCGGTCGGGCTACACGTGTCGCCTGTCGCTCGCCCGTAGCGGCCAACGACGTGTCGCTGGAAGGTATTTCGTAGAAATCAGTCGTGTCGTGGCGCCTGCAGTGGCCTGCTGCGGTCGGGAACGGAATGGTAGCATAAAAAGGGAGTGCAGTCGAGTAATATTTGAAATAAAAAACAACGTTCGTCAATTCATAAGCAACTAACTTCTACTCGCGACTTCGTCCGCGTGAAAGCTGTTCGCCTAGTCCGCTCCGTCCTATCGCATCGCCTGCCCGCGCTATTAATTCGTTTTCGCTTCGCGTAGTTTCTGACTTTTATTTCCTTTTGCTTGGCTTCTAACACCCGAATACTGAAACGCCACTCAAAACTTAAGCGTTACTTATGACTCATTTAAAGCCTTTTGATTGGTTTAAACTAGTTTTAAGTAACGCTTAAGTTTTGAGTGGCGTTTCAGTATTCGGGTGTAGGAGTCCTAGCGTAATGTTAAAATAACGTATAACCTTCCTCAAGAATTAGGCTATCAAATGCTGCCTCGTTGGTCTAGTGGTAGCAACCGCTGCTACTGAGCATGAGGTTATTGGTTGGATTCCCAGGTCGGGTCAGAAAAGTCCAAATACACTTTTATTTGGACTTTTCTGAAGTGGTATGAGGAACAAGGTGTAACGTTCACTGCCCAGAGGTTGAAGTCGGGAGCTTGATGTCCATCGCGCGGTAAACTCTAATTGCGCGATGCAGGATTTTTATGACGTCAGGATGGTGTGTGACGTCAGGTCTTTGATACGTAGTTCGCATGTGGCGATGTAGATGTCGTCACATTTCCAACAGGAATTTCTCAGTAGTAGCCCGGAGTCAGATTTTTTGCCTGGGTAATGGCAATAGGCTCGCCCCCTATTTCATGGGACTTAAACATAACTGGCAAAATGTGGGTGTACTATAGGTACACCTCTGCCTAGCGCTTCGGGGATTACAAGCGTGATGTTATGTTATGTAAATGCAAAAGGATTTTTTGAAATCCGATGGGTAAAGATTGGACCGCATTCAAATCGGTTCACCCGTTTCAAGAGCTACGGTGTCACAGACAGACACACACACATAGCGGTCAAACTTATAACACCCCTCTTTTTGCGTCGGGGGTTTAAAAACAAACTCTTCAGCTTTATTATAAGTAGGTAGGTATAGATATGGTTATAGATACTCGTAAATATGTCATTCTTTTTTCATTCCATACAAAAAATAAGCCTATTACTCATTTCATACCATTTCTGTCTTAAAGTTACTCAAAGTTCCAAATACGATATAAAATTCGCCCATATCCCGATACGTTTGTGGGCGGGGGATGTGTCGTATTTATACTTAACGCTCCATTACGCTTTTTATATTCGATTTATGTGAAGATTGCGCTGTGAAAACGGTATTGGATAGCGAAAGTTGAGGCGTGATCGTGTGTATTGTGTGGAGTTCTGTTGTGAAATTTTTGTGAGTTTGTTATTATTTTGTAGTTGATTCTTTGTTGAGTAAGTGAAGGAACTGGCAGATAGTCAATTTAACGTGAAGCAGTTAGTAGCTACCTTGTGCAGTTAGTTTAATTATGTGTTACGCAAATTGACATCCTACCTCAATTTTCCGTGATAAATCCATTTCATACTTAACTGGCAAAGAAAGATAGTTGTGATTTGAATATACGGACAATGACAAAATTGTCAAAGTTGTAGGTATATGTGGTAGGTATAGTAGGATAGCAAGAACACTGTAAAGCTACTTACACCTACTTATCGTTTAGTTGGAATTCGATCCAATCATTTCGGTACATTTCAGCTTATCTTCGAAATAATAGAACGTAGCATCTCGAAGTTCAATAAGTAAGCACGTAATTCTATGAATACCGATTTGAGGTTACACTGAAATCATTATTATATTCCTGGAAGCTTTCGCATGCGTCTTAAGAGGGCGCCTAAAGGTCCACTAGCGCCACTCTTTAAAAAAAATATTATCTCGTGACTGAGAAGGAATTATGAATAACGGCTAGTAAGGACCCTCGGTAAGTGTGTCTAGAATTTTCTAATTCCTTTTATAAAGTTTCATATTGAGACACGGAGCAACAATATACGACGCAGATATATGCCAGTGACCTTGAGTGGTTAGCTTGCGTGTTCTATTCTGAGCTCACACAATGCGTCGTATATCCAGCAAGTAATAGGACTCGCCTATCAAGGAGCGCTGTCCCAAATTAGACACATTGTTAATTTATTAAAACAGGAGTCATTTTAATAAAACACGTAGGTATACTAAAAGATTAATAATTAAATTATATTTAAAATAGCGAAGGTTTCTGAAAAATACGCTTGATAGATTTTGCGTGATTCTCAGTTTTTCATTCGCGTTAGACATGGTTTTACAAATTAATTACACTATCTATATATATAAAAGAAAGTCGAAAGTCGTGTTAGTTACACCACTTATAACTCAAGAACGGCTGAACCGATTTGGCTGAAAATTGGTGGGGAGGTAGCTTAGAACCAGGAGACGGACATAGGATACTTTTTAGTAGGGTAGGTAGGGTAGGTAGGGTAGGTAGGGTAGGTAGGGTAGGTAGGGTAGGTAGGGTAGGTAGGGTAGGTAGGGTAGGTAGGGTAGGTAGGGTAGGTAGGGTAGGTAGGGTAGGTAGGGTAGGTAGGGTAGGTAGGGTAGGTAGGGTAGGTAGGGTAGGTAGGGTAGGTAGGGTAGGTAGGGTAGGTAGGGTAGGTAGGGTAGGTAGGGTAGGTAGGGTAGGTAGGGTAGGTAGGGTAGGTAGGGTAGGTAGGGTAGGTAGGGTAGGTAGGGTAGGTAGGGTAGGTAGGGTAGGTAGGGTAGGTAGGGTAGGTAGGGTAGGTAGGGTAGGTAGGGTAGGTAGGGTAGGTAGGGTAGGTAGGGTAGGTAGGGTAGGTAGGGTAGGTAGGGTAGGTAGGGTAGGTAGGGTAGGTAGGGTAGGTAGGGTAGGTAGGGTAGGTAGGGTAGGTAGGGTAGGTAGGGTAGGTAGGGTAGGTAGGGTAGGTAGGGTAGGTAGGGTAGGTAGGGTAGGTAGGGTAGGTAGGGTAGGTAGGGTAGGTAGGGTAGGTAGGGTAGGTAGGGTAGGTAGGGTAGGTAGGGTAGGTAGGGTAGGTAGGGTAGGTAGGGTAGGTAGGGTAGGTAGGGTAGGTAGGGTAGGTAGGGTAGGTAGGGTAGGTAGGGTAGGTAGGGTAGGTAGGGTAGGTAGGGTAGGTAGGGTAGGTAGGGTAGGTAGGGTAGGTAGGGTAGGTAGGGTAGGTAGGGTAGGTAGGGTAGGTAGGGTAGGTAGGGTAGGTAGGGTAGGTAGGGTAGGTAGGGTAGGTAGGGTAGGTAGGGTAGGTAGGGTAGGTAGGGTAGGTAGGGTAGGTAGGGTAGGTAGGGTAGGTAGGGTAGGTAGGGTAGGTAGGGTAGGTAGGGTAGGTAGGGTAGGTAGGGTAGGTAGGGTAGGTAGGGTAGGTAGGGTAGGTAGGGTAGGTAGGGTAGGCAGGTAGGTGCACCGTAGATAAGTACTCTACTGCTACTCGAGCGAAGCCGGGGCGGGCAGCTAGTTTAATATAAACATAATCTACAATATTCGGCTTCGCCCGCGTTTATGTGACATCCGCTAACCCACGTGGTGGATTACAGGCCACTCCTTCTCACAGAAAGAAGGCCTGTGTCCCAGCAGTGGGAACATTATAGGCTGATTATGCTCTTATGCTTTTATATGATTCATGAAGAGCTCGTGGTCGATCCATCAGGTTAAGCTACGCTTGCCGAGGTTGGTCCGTGGATGGGCGACCATCTTTACATACCGAGACTCCTCCGTGCCTCGGAAAGCACGATAAGCCGGTGGTCTTGGCTGTCATTCGTGGATCTTTGACAGTCGTTACAAGTCGTCAGAAGCCCGAAAGTCTGACAACCAGTCTTACCAAGGGTTATCGTGTTACCCAGTAACTGGGTTGTGGAGGTCAGATAGGCAGCTCCATGTAAAATACTGGTACTAAGCTTCATCCGGTTAGACTGGAAGCCGAAAAGGCTAGGCACATGGATGGCTTTTATTTGATTCATAGTTTAAAACTCAAATAGATTTTCTGTCAATATATCTTTGAAGATTCTTGGTGTAACTACACGCTCAACACTGTAAAACGTGGTACAGAATTCCGGAATTAAGTCACACGCCTGACTTCCTAGCGGAGTACATTTAAATAAACGACAGACGGTGTGTGCACAGAATTAGTAATAATATGTGAATAGTTTTCAGATTCTGAACGCTTTGAGAATTGCTTGGGCGGGCTTGAGTGCTTACAGACGGTCTATTATGTAGTGAGTCTGATGTGAACTTGCAGCAAGCGTGCTTTATGAAATTGCAGGAAGATTTATCTTTGGGGTGCCTTTGTTTCTATGTCCCGGTAAAGATTAGTTGCCTTACCTAACAGCGTGTCGTGAAAGGTGACTGAGAGATTACATTTAGAGGACAGCAGAGTTCCCAAACGCCTGCCTTTCTCCCAAAGAGAATTGCTATATGCCTTGGGGTGATCGAAATTTAATTTTACAAACATGATGATAGTGATCTGGTCTTTAAAAAGCAAGAGCATGGGTGGTTATTCAAAGGCCATCATGAACATTATGATTTCAATAGAAACCTAGCCTAAAAAACCGGCCAAGAGCGTGTCGGACCACGCACAATGATTGGTTCCGTAGTTGAGATGAATTTATTCTAAGGACAAACTTAACATTGTAGTTGAAAAACATGTCCTTCCATACATTCCAACTTCAAATGCAGCATTCTTCTCAGCATTTTGTAGGTTTGATTGTTTGTTTTCATTTTGTAAATGTCGCAAATTTTTCAAACTTTTCTGTTGTCAATAATGGATACGAGGCTTTTGGCTCATCTGTAAAGTGGTATTGTATTGTTTTTTTTTTTTTTTTTTTGTAATGTGCGTTTGGTTTGTGCAGAATAAACACTTTTTCTTTTTCTTTCTTTCTTTAAATGTAACTTTATATGCACAATATTGGGAAATTTACGTTATTTTGAAACCATAGACTTCTTATGGGTTTTCCTGTAATCAATAAGACAGTATAGAACTACTTTCTGTATTTATTTCAACATGTTATGCTCAGTAGTTTCGGAGTTAAGGGGGAAAAGTTGATTTTCATCTACTTTCTTAATAAAAAATTATTTAAAAAAAAAACTTGCAAAACTTTTTTTTTATTTTTTTTTATTCGACCCCGAAAAGTGACCCGTTTATTTAAACTTCATTTATTTTCGTTACATATCCGTGTTTGGGACACAGAAATTGATATGTGTGCCAAATTTCAACTTAGTTGGTCTATTAGGTTCGGAGAAAATTGGCTGTGACTTACAGACGGGCAGACAGACACACAAGTGATCCTTTAAGGGTTCCATTTTTTCCTTTTGAGTTACGGAACCCTAAAAATAAATAAAACTACCCCATTCCTATTCAAAACCCACTATTCACAAGACAATTCCTGTATTCATTCATGCATTCTGTAAAACCTGAATTTTTAGACCACGTCTACTTTTTGAAGCACCAGGTATGCATAGGTGAAACACAAAGATAACAGCGCTCAAAGCGATTGCGGTACTGTGTTGATCCGTTCTGTGTCCACAGTTATGTACCGAGCTTAAAATTTCGTATGTGTAGTTATTGTTGTTGTTTGTGTTAGTAAGAGCGAGAAGTGACAGTCATGTAAATAACTTTGCCTTGAAGAGTGTGAATCATTATTTATAATTTTATATAAATCATCAAAAACTGTGGGGACTTGTTATTATTTTTACTAGGACGAAACAGGAGGAAAAGCGAAAATGGCAGAGTAACGAAAATCGGGTCAAAGCGTTTTGCGAGAACGTGAACACAACTATGAAGCAAAAAAAAATACATCGCAAAACGTTGCTGTTGTGAATTTTTCTCGGTATTTTCTACCTTTATAAAAGTACTAAAGTTAGTAAAGGGAAACTAATTGTGAAGTAAAAATACTATCAACTTGTCCATACATTCAAATACATAACAAGCGTAATTTTTCGACAGATTTAAATGAAATGACAAATTGACGTAAGGGGTCACTTTGCTGTAGCTCGCCGTCCGATAAGGACCAGGCCCGAGTCGACGGCGTATTGTGTTCCACGCGCGCTTCAAAGAGATGTCAGCACAACAGAAGGGGTCTGCTAGGACCGATGCCTGCCGGGGTCGCGGGAAAGTTCGAAACGGATACCGTGACCCCTGGCAACGTACAGGCAACTGAAAGAACACGGGTGGGTTTTAGTCAGTAAGAGTCTGACACGCCTTCCCGCTCCACCCAGAGCGGGAGAAGTTATTTGATAATTTCCGACAGAAAAAAAAGGGGTTTCTTTGCTAAATCATTAATTACTCTGATTGTATATTCAACCATCTGTCTACTTGTATAAAATATTAAATTCACTACCCAATCGCTCGCTCTTCGCTGCGTACTCAAGTATAAAATAGGCATTCTCGTCATTCCTACCATCTCTTGAATAACTGAGAGAATACCTAGGTACCTAGTCTAGGTAGGTCAAAGTATAGGTTTGTGTTTGTACCTAGTGCCCGCACTCCGTTCAAAGCGATGCCTAGAACAGTGGAATGAGGCTAGGTCATCGCTAGATTGTAGGTCGATGTTTTGATATTTGTTTGTATAGTTTTATGGAAGTAAGAATGAGTCGTTATTTTGTTTTCTTCCCTTGGGTAACAACTTTGGCTTAACAATAGGCTAAACTAATTTAATACAGCCATATTTTTTATCCTTCAATACTGTAGAGTCAAAGAATTAAAAAATTAGGAACTTTTAGGTAAAAGTTTGCTTACTTGCACCGATTATGTGAATCATTGTTTTATCACAGAAATAAAATCATTTATCATTTGAGGAAATGGATGCTATGTATGTTCTGGTGTACAATAAAGTATGGGTATATAAATAAATAAAAAGTATTTGAAAATTGCTTAACCATTTCGTTCTGCTACCGTCCATTTATTTTATAACAAACTACTATTACTTTTATAACTTTAAAAGTAAGTACCTACCATACATACGGGGTGTTACAATTTGTCGTCTTCGTTTCCATTGAAACCCACACCAAATCAATTATTTATGCTAATAATACGGTGGACAAAAAGTTTAGATCTTAATGGTGATAGGAAGAACTTGTTACATTGACCGCGTTATTTCATCGCCCAAATAATTTCGACAATATTTGTGTTCGAGAAGGTATGAGAAGGGTATGTTTTGATTCTTATGACAGTATTCGATTGAATCTTTTATCTATGCGAAGCTGTGTGGAGTTGTGTGTTGTCGTATACATACCTGGCGGACGAATTCCGTTTTACGAACACTGTGAAGAGAATAGGGAAATATTTTGTTAACAGTTCCATAACAATATTAAAAAAAACGGTTAATATTTTTGTCTTTTTTGTTAATTCCCTACTTATAGGTTCATTAGAAAACCAGCGTCAGACAGCACCTGTCTGGCATTAATGCTGAAATGAACCTTTTTGGTGCAGCCGTGAGGCACACACTATTATTGTAAAAATATTATTTTAACTTTTTTATTTTTTGTGTTTCACGAACTGTGTCCAAATAAATATTATTCTTATTCTTATTCTAATTATCAGTCATTAAGAATTATAATCACAGTTATGTGGCGGCATCGACACCGCCACATGCGAACTACGCATCAAAGACTTGACGTCACACAACATCCTGACGTCACTCAAATCCTGCATCGCGCAATTAGAGTTTACCGCGCGGTGGACATATATACAAGCTCACGACTTCAACCTCTGGGCAATTGCCCGCCAGACATGACACCCGTCTGGTCGGAGGATCCTCCCTTTTCTATGGGGGATGAGTGAACTTTACACCCTGTTCCTCATACCCCTAAATTGGTGACCCCGAGCATGAACGTCAACGCAGCCTTCGTGCAACTACTTCAGCGTGACGTCATCGTCATCGTCACTCCCGCAAGCTTTCGTGAGGCGAGTCACACAGCCAGCCAGCACCCACGGCTTCAACGGGTATCCTGACCACCAGCATGCAGCGAACGCGCATTCCTGGTCATCACCCTCAGCCTCATCAGCAACCTTGGCACAGCACCTGCACTTTCGGCCGGTCTCACAAGCAGAGCCCATTCTACCCTCTCCTGGTCGACGCCAGCAGCCAGCCACAACCCAGCGCTGTACCACATCCGACCCACTGGATCAAGACGCAGCGCCACCCCGACTCACTAGGGAATCACCGCAAGCACCGCAGACAGTTCCGACTCACCGCGAACTATGCGGCAGACAGTTCCGACTCACCGCGAACTGTGCGGCACCCGGTTCCGACTCACTGGAACCACAGCTGGTACTGTGAAGCATCGCAAGATACAAGACTCAGCCCACTATCGACCTCCGGTCTCCGGAGGGGAGTGATGTGGCGGCATCGACACCGCCACATGCGAACTACGCATCAAAGACTTGACGTCACACAACATCCTGACGTCACTCAAATCCTGCATTGCGCAATTAGAGTTTACCGCGCGGTGGACATATATACAAGCTCACGACTTCAACCTCTGGGCAATTGCCCGCCAGACATGACACCCGTCTGGTCGGAGGATCCTCCCTTTTCTATGGGGGATGAGTGAACTTTACACCCTGTTCCTCATAGCCCTAAAGTTATTTAAGTAAAACGGGTGGTAAGAGGTGTCTTAGTACATTTGATTTCCAAACAAGTCCGTAGCCTATATTTAGTCTAGAAGAATAGTTGAACTGGCATTTTCTCATCAGTTTCCTATCAGTCAACTGTTAAGACGCAGAAATTCCATGGTCACATATCAATGACCATTCAAGGTCACTGATATGTGACCTTGAATGGTTAGCTTGCGTCTTCTGTACTGAGCTCACGCAACGCGTCGTACTTCCAGCCAGTAATAGGACTCGCCCATCAAGGACCGCTGTCCCAAATAAGACGAATTATTCATTTAATATACATAAAACAAAAGGTATTTTAATAAAACACGTATACTAAAATATCAATAATTATATAATCTTTAAAATGGTGAAGAGGTTCCAGAAAAATACGAAAAAGAAGATATTTTTTATACATACTCGTTACACATAAAATGTTGTCTGTTTTCCCAAAAGGTTTAGTCAGAGGTATACCACTAATAATAACCCCATACTTCGCCAGATATTTTAAGTTCCATGTAATTGGGGGTGAGCCTAGCACAAGCAACAGCTGAGCACAAACGCAGTGCCCGGGTTGCTACTAAGAATTTCCTGAAATTTTTCCACCAGTCCAGAACCTTTATGTCTAAACCCGCCTAACCGAACAGAGATAGCCAAATGACCAAAAGAGGCGAAGGAAACTGGAAAATAAGTAAGTAAAAATCAGTATTATGATAAGTCAATCTCAAGCATTTTAATATTATAGCCTTCACAAGAAGAAAGAAAGACCAATCCGCCAAGCCTTTTCCCAACTATGTTGGAGTCGGCTTCCAGTCTAACCAATGCAGCTGAGTACCAGTATTTTACATGGAGCGACTGCCTATCTGACCTCCACAACCCAGTTACTGGGTAACACAATAGCCCTTGGTAAGACTGCTTGCAGACTTTCGGGCTTCTGACGACCCGTAACGACTGTCAATCGTTGACAATCGTTCAGTCGTCCACGGATGACAGCCGGGACCAACGGCTTAACGTACTTTCCGAGGCACGGTATGTAAAGATGGTCACCCATCCACGGATCAACCCGGGCAAGCGTAGCTTTACGTCATGGATTGACCCGTGCAGCTGTTATTACTTAGCCACGAGCAACATCCAAGACTAAATCACCTTCAAATCTAACCATCGACCCTGGAAACAAATACAAAGAAAAACAAAGCCCAAAAAACTTAAAGACGCTTTATATGCAGTATGTCACACCAATAAGAACGAATAAAGACGTAATAGATGTTTTAAACAGAGGCAGGTGTTCCCCGTCTAAGTTTAATTAAATAAACATTTTGCTGAAATTAATTCTGTATATTAATATATTAAAATGGCGCCGTAACGGGACAACTTTTAAAATTAAAACGTGGATCGTGTGTTTCACGCTTTGTTTTAGGGTGTCAGCAGGAGTTTAGGTAAGACTTATTTAAGGAATCGATAGTGAAAAAAATTCGGAAGTCGGGTGTGTTTTTTTGAAATTTAGTTTTTTGCCAGCGAAAAAGTTTGCCACACAAATTCGAATACCACTACCTGCTATATAATTAACCGTTAGAAAAACTTATTATAACATTATTCACATAGATTAGGTGAAAAAAACGTATTATTGAAGCTAACTCAAAAACTACCCAAGCAAAGCTAATAATTATATAGGACCACCGTGCAAGCTTCCTCTACCAAATGAAAAAAATATTTTCAATATCGGTCCACAATTGACGACAATCTCGATGAACATACATTTAAAAAAACACTTAGGTATATAAAGTCGAACATAGATCCTCCTCCTTTTTGGAAGTCGGTTAAAAATTGTTTAGATGATATTCAGAAATGTTCGCCTGTAGACAGAATCTGTCACCAATCCCTCCCATAAACTTGAAAATTACACCAATTTCACCGCTGTCAACAACACCAAACAAACAGACCTTTGTGAAACTTATATTTAACCTACCCATAATGCTTTAAAAGTTTATTGTTTTAGTCACGTATTCATTTCGGGTGATCACGATATAATTTCGATCACCAAACGGTGCCGCTAGTAGTTATAAGAAATGCCCATTTCTGAACTAAAGTTCGTTTTTTAAATCCCAGAGATCAATTTGACGTTTCAAGTGTTTGTAGTTTGACATGTGCACCTGTCAAATTAGTTCCTGGGATTTAAAAACGAACTGTATGTACGAGAAGGTTTTTAATTTCAAAATCCCAATGTTTTCCCAAAGATACTGATCGTAATTTGCGTTTTACCTCGCTTAATATTAAACTATACACTGTTAATAAAGCAATATATTTACCACAACCTATAATATAGTTCACGAAATTTATAATAAAATATGTTTCGTGTTCCAATATCGGTTCACCTTTATCTTTATACCCCCTAGAGAAATTTGTGAGAAGATCAGATTCTCTATCCACGAGCTTATTACCAAAGTAGGCATAAATATTTGATAATAGATAAATGGAATTTCCCTATTAATATCGATGGGTAGGATATTTAATATATTGGGCCCGAATTGTTGTGAAACGTCACTGCTATTGCTATCTTTTACGTGTGTATGAAATTAGAATGAGACAGGGGAAAAGGGTCTTCTGTCTTTGGATGCTTCGCTACATACATCACTCAGACTTAAATTCATTGTTTTGCCGTTAACTTTGGTTTAAACTACCACAGACCCTATCCCTTTTCAGGAACTATAGTCCCAAGGTTTTCTCGCTGTGTCTGTTAATGCATGACTAGTAAAAAGTTTAGTTGCACCTCATCGCTAAAAAGTCGCACAGTTTGAGTATGCAGAGAAAGACCGAGAACGATCACAGCATGAAGCAAATCATTATTTGGACTTTATTTGTACATTACGTGAGGACGTAAGGTACGAATAAAGTCTCGGTAAGTACGACCTCGGTCAGGACCGACGTACTTACCGAGACCACTCCGTGCCTCAGAAAGCACGTTAAGCAGTTGGTCACGGCTGTCATTCGTAAATCTTTGACTGTCTTTACGGGTATCAGAAGCCTTACAGTCTGACTACCAGCCTTGCCAAGGGGTATCATGTTATCCAGTAGCTGGGCTGTGGAGGTCAGATAGGCAGCCGGCCCCAACATAGATGGGAAAACGCTAGGCAGATGTGATTCGTATGTCAAATTCAAATTCAAAAGTCATTTGTTCAAACTAGGCTGAGAATCAGCACTTTTCGAACGTTAAAATTACATAAGATAGTCCCCCAAAACGCCCACCTTTCACCACTTCCTAGTGCGTTAGCTGGGAAGAAGAAGTGGCGCAACAAACTCCTCAGCCATGTGATTGTGCAGTCAAGGAATGAACATTTTCAACACCATTTTTTACATGCATCTTATTATTTTTCCGACTCCGAAATACCAACATTTTGACTGAAAATTACGGTTAAAAAACGTGACATGCGCTCGCTTTGTGAGAAAAAAATGTGTTTGAAAATTACTTAACATTTTCGCTCCTTGGCCATACCTACCTATACCCGTCACAGCTTACAGCCCATATAAAAATAAAGTAAATAAATAGTGTTTTATTTCAGGCAAAATATCCTTAAACAAAAAAACAAAAAAAAAAAAAAATAAGTAGTAAAACCATTAAAAATTATCAATAAAAATTATCATTAAAAATTATCAGTCTTAAAAAAAACACAAGTAACACATATAACGCAAGTATGCTTGTCCAGTACAATGCTAAAGAATAAAAAAAAGCTTTTAACTTTTATTATCATGCATTGTCACGAGAACCAAACACGTATGCCAAATTTCAGCCCAATAGCTTCAGTGGAAGTGGGTGAAATATTGATTACAATATTCCAGGACATGCATACAAGTGAAGTTAAATAAAAGCTTTTAATAATAATTAAAAACAAAGATAAAGAACTTCTAGTGCTCAAAAAAGACACAAAATACACACAATAGAAAGCAGTGGAGGCCTAGTGGTAATGGCCGCGACTTACGAGCTAGGTTGCGGTAGTGGACTCGAACCCAGACATGCACTTTACTTTGTGTAAATTATTTCATCACCACTGCTCTCAAAACAGTGAAGGAAAACAAAAACTTGTGACATCTTCCAACCCGCACTGGGCCCGCGGGGTGGATTACAGCCCACTCCCTCTCACCGAGAGGAGGCCTGTGTCCCAGCAGTGGGAACATTATAGGTTGATTATGCTACACATACTAATACAAAGTAATTTAGTTTGAATCTAAAATTGATAAGAATTACGTAATAAGTAAATTAAGTTTCGATTATATACCAGGAAAAGTTACTTGGAAAAAATCCTTGTCGATATCATTCTTAGAAACGAAATTCCTTACAAATAACTATCTATTTGAACAGTAGGTACGAAAGTACACAAAAGTCTTTCTGCCTTTTCGTAAGTGATCCATACAATTTCCAGTCGGAACTATACGGACAGGGGTACGTCACCGAACATGAGTAATTTATTAACTTTATGTTGCCAAAACATGTTTACGTGTATCCTGAATTACGTAAATAGAATCAGGCTTCAATATTTATGTTTGTTTCTTTATGAAGATGCGTTCACACTGCGACCATTATTCATTTATATCCTTTATTTCATTACATACATATAAATTATATTTTTAAATATTAGAATATAAAAACATTTAAAAATATAAAAAAATTTAGCCCGCCAACCGGTATCGGGAGCAGGGTCCAAGCTACCGGTCAGGGCTCCAGAGAGAGGAACCTCCTGACAATGCGAGCCGTGTCCAAGAGTACCGCTTTCTGAATCAAGCCTTGATCCAGCTGCCCAACGAGAGCCTCCTTAGGTGTTGGTCGAGGCTCTTGGCAATTAAGCCATTGGCTGATACGACTATCGGCACAATGATCGCTGAGTCCACATCCCACACGTCGACAACCTCGCGAACCAAGTCAAGATACTTGATTTGTTTATCTTTCTCGGCCTTCACGAGGTTCCCGTCATGCGGGACCGTTATGTCAATATCATTGTGCGCCGCTCTACTTGATCCACCACCACTATATGAGGTGTATTGACAATCATTTACATTATTAGTACACCAACAGTACATACAAAGAATTAATAGAAAACATTAATAAAATAGTTTTGCTGGTATGTACCTATTACATACGCAGCATTTACAATTTAGAAAGTCAAAATTCACAAGATTGTGAAAATGACATAGCAAAATATTTAGAGCAAATCGAAAAGTGGGTGCCATACACTACCAGCAGAATGGATTTCTGTTAAGATCTAAAAGTCCCCGAGTAGCGACAATGGAAGGCGTTTGGACTTTATATCAGCAGTGCTATTCTGTAACCATCTCACCGTGAAAACTTAGGTGAAGTGAGCGTGGAGTGAGCTGTCATTCCACAGGGATTGACACTATTGACAGCTCACTTCACCCAAGTTTTCACGGTGAGATGTTTACAAAATAGCATGGCAGGTCTACCACAGACCTGGTAAATATCGTGGGTGGTATCCGATGTATTCTAACGGAACAGACAGCTGTGCCGCTGGGGAGTTTGTTGCGTCACTTATTCTTCCCAGCAACAGCACTAGGAAGTGGTGAAAGGCGAGCGTTTTGGGGGACTGTGTTAGGTAATTTTGGCGTTCGTAAAGTGCTGATTCTCAGCCTAGTTCGAATAAAAAATGACTTTTGATTTTGATTATGTGCCCAACGCAGAACCAGTCTTTGATAATCTTTTGGGTAGAGCTGCGTTGGCAGCGGCCGTCTGTCGGCTGATATGAATGAATAGAATGAATGCGGTGATCATCGGAACTTGTGAGCTTTGTAAATCTCATTACACGTTACTATGACTGTTCTCGTAGCCCGCGCTATTGCTCGCAGTGTGGACGCACCCTAAAATGTTTCTATTACGCTTATATATTGAAGGGAATTATAGCTAATGGAATTAATTCCGGTACAATACTGAAGTATTGTCCGTTAGTATTTATTATTCGTTCATGGAATTTATTATTACTTATATCATAGATATTTCTTTCGTGTTGTGAAAGGCAACTGTGAAATAATGCTAACAATAATTATACTGTACTATAATTGCCAAGAGCCTCCACCAACACCTAAGGAGGCTTTCGTTGGGCAGCTGGATCAAGGGCTTGATTCAGAAAGAGGTTCCTGGACACGGCTCGCATTGACAGGAGATTCCTCTCTCTGAAGCCTTGACCTGCTAGCTTGGACCCTGTTCCCGATACCGGTAAGCTACTATTTTTATATTTTTAAATGTTTTTATATTCCATTATTCTAATATTTATAAATGTAATTTATTATTATTATGTATGTAATGAAATAAAGGAGATTATACTGTAATTAATTATTGATTGTTTTTTTTGTCCCCATGAATGGCGCCGAGGCTGAGTGAAAGTGACAACAAAATACAGGATGAATCAAATTACCGGTAGATTATTGACATGCTTGAGGGTTTATTTATTAATGTTACTAAACGATAATAGACGTTTAAACGTCAAAACATGGAGGGTTAAGCAACACACATAAAAAAAGAAAAATTGACAGGTACTGCCGATAGAAGTGAAAACTTAAAACTGGTATTAGCGCCATCTATATTATATAGTACAGCACTCCGACGCGAGCATGTCAGTGACGCAAATTCATATGTTTATTACCAAAAATCGATCAACGCGCCTAAAGCAGCTTTTTTTTTAATTTACTTAATTTGCATTAAACATGTCTGTCTGTCATAATAAAGTACATATTAACTTCGGGTTTACTAAAACATTCAATTCACAAGATAAAAACATTAGGCTATATTAACTTATGAACTATTATTTAGTAATTACTGTGAAGAGTTTCGTTTTAATAAGTAATCATAATTATCTAATCACATTATTTTGTTCTGAGCTTTAATTACCCTAGTACATAGGTACCCTTAATATATCGTGAGATATAATTACTTTTAGCCATGTGTGCTTTCAGTTAGAAATTGGTTCTAATAATATCTTTACTGAGTTAAAGCATATATACATATATATCTGCTTGATTAATCATCTCTGTACTTAACCAAGAATACTTAGAAAAAAATAATTTAAAATATAAATTAATTAAATACAACAGCTAATACAAATTAATGAAATATAATAGTTAGTACAAATTAATAAAATATAATAATTAATACAAATTAATAAAATAAAATAATAAATACAAATAAATAAAATATTATAATAACCTCATGATATTAATTAAAATGACTACATAAACTGAATAGTGGTAATATTATCGAAAATAATTATATTTGTTTAACAAACTTGCACTGGGTGCTTGTTTTGTCCAATTTATTATATACCTACGTATATTATGTTGCCGTGCCCTAACCGGGTTTCATGTTGGAACTTACTTACATAAATGTAACACCTTAATGCACACATGAATGCAATAAAGAGTTTGAGTTCGAACCAATGACTGACTTCAATCAGTTTTCCTTAGTATTTTGTTTGTATGTCCTTTTTTGAAGCATCTATCGTAATTTTTTGGAACGGATATTCAATTGCAGTTTTTTCAAACGTTGCCGTGTGATAGGAATTCTTTTTTACATCTTGGGAGTGTTTTGTAGACATGTCACCGTATAATTATGTTTATCGTAGGCTTATATTCTATCTAGCGTGATTATAACTGTAAAAAAATTGTGAACTGCAACAAACCCTTTACAATTTAACGCATTATTTTACGATAGTTTTAATCTATCCATGGCAGAACGACAAATTGTGAAATGGAGTGCTATTCTGTAAAAATCTCACCGTTAAAACGTAGGTGAAGTATGCGTGAAGTGAGCTGTCATTCCACGTAATGCTATAGATTGACACTATTGACAGCTCACTTCAGGAAAGGAAAGAAAGAAAGAAAAATATTTTATGTGGGACACGCACATGAAATACAAACAGTAAGTAGGTAATAATAAAAAATAAAAAAAATAAAAACAATAATAACGACCTGTGCGAGGCCAAAAAGGCTCCTATCTCAGCATAATGCTGAGCGATGGCCGTTTTGCGTGGATGTGACGCATATTTTCCCCCAAATTGTTTATTTTTGTGTTTTGTTCTTTCTTTGCGTCATGTGTACCGCAAATAAACGTATTTTCTTTTCTTTTTCTTTCTTTCTAATGCGGCGATATTTAAAAAAATAAATACCGCAGCGCTGACTTCAAGCTTCACTTCACCTTAGTTTTCACGGTGAGATTTTTGCAGAATAGCACGGCTGGTATCAAACTTGCATGCGACGAACGCACCTTGCGCTAATACTAAATAGCCAACTAAACAGTAACTGCGACCAACTTGGAAGAAGCGGTCGGTTGGTCACAGTTCTAATCTGGCTTAGTTACTGCGACCAATTCTGCTACCGCCAACACCAACCAATCAGGGACGGTTCACAATTTTACGGGTGATAAAATCAGACAGATTATGAACTCTGTCGATTTGATATTGATAGATTATAAATTACCGAAAATGGAAGCGTTATATTGTTACAGTAATTTTTTTTTGGTAGTATATAATCTCGCTAGATAGATTAAAAAGGAACGGTGCTCACAATCTTACCGTTACAGACACATATGATGTGAAGTTATCCGGAAAAGAACTGGAGCTACCGACATAGCCTACAGAGTAAGCCAGCTAAAGTGGCAGTGGGCTGGCCATGTTTGTCGAAGGACCGACGGCCGGTGGAGCAGACGCATCCCAGAGTGGAGACCACGTATCGGCAAGCGTATTGTTGGACGCCCCCCAGCTAGATGGACCGACGACCTTTATCTATCTATATCTATCTATCTTTAAAAGTTGGCTGCGATAAACTGGATACGGATGGCGGAGGACAGGGTGTTGTGGCGCAGCCTGGGACAGGTCTATGTCCAGCGGTGGACTACGATAGGCTGAGTCATATGATAATATTCAGTATAAACTAATAACCGACATCACCATCATCATCATCCACAGCCAGACTTTACCCACTGCTGGGCAAAAGCCCCTTTTTTCTTGTGCCAATCCCCATGCTCCTGCCTCATCCAGGTCCTACCCACGATGGCATCGCTGGGCTATGTCGTCCACCCATCTCGCCACTAACCGACAAAGTCAGGAGAATTGCAAATCGCACATTGCTCGCAGAACAGAGAAGTACGATTGTACGTTACACTCCGGCCGATCAGAGAATGCGTTCCTGATACCTGTCAGCTGAGTACAAAAGAATACGTGTTTTACGAATTTAGATTTTATTCGTCCAACTTGACAGGTGTGTATGACTGTCAGAAACGCATTCTCTCGGTGACCGGAATATAGGGTCAAAACTTTTAGAATCAATAATTTGCGTAAAATATTTTGTTACCATGCCAAAAAATTCTAAAATCGGGCCGTGTTTGCGCAATATAGTAGTAATCATCTATATTAGGAGAGTTACGGAACTTATTCAACAGTCTTAGACCATAATGTTTAAGACCTAGTGTTGTCAAAGAACTTTAAGTCTTAACTTAGGTTCAAACTCGAGTATCAGTGTTAGCTAACCCAAGTATAGCAATTAAGTATAGCGTTGGCGTAAACAGCGTATTTATGTACTAAGTTTGGTCTAGTTATGTTCAATGCTATCCTGTAATTTGTTACTATGTCGTAAGTTAGGTTAACAGGAAGAGAAATGATCTGACTTACGGTGTATGAAAACATGGTGAAGAATTAATTATTTTCCGTGTTTACAGATGAGATAAGATAAGATATATTTATTTGCTCTAACATATTTACACATTCAAGAATAAAAGCGTGCATGCACATTTAAAAAAATCCAAGTTCAGACATATTTGCCGCAAATATTAATAATGATTGTTAATAATTTAGGTAGCCAAGTCCTATTTTTTTTCGATCTTAATTATATATTTTTGACAATACCTACCTACCTGAATAGTATGCTTAAGATTGACATGTCGGTGAAATTATTTTTTATTATAATTTTTTATTTTATTATTTAATTATTTTTTTGCGTGGATGTGACGCATATTTTCCCCCAAATTGTTTATTTTTGTGTTTTGTTCTTTCTTTGCGTCATGTGTACCGCAAATAAACGTATTTTCTTTCTTTCTTATTAATAAAATCACAACTGTAATTTTATGACATTTGTAATTTTATTATACGGACAATCTATGTACAATAATGAGAAAGCTTTAAATCTTCACCGTATTTTTCTTAGCTTTGTAAAAATATATATTTGGAAGAAGAAATAGAAGCTTTCACCCCTTCATGGAAGCGAACTATACTGGGAAACAGAATTTAGGAAACTAAACAAGCAAAATATAACAGTTCTCTTATTAAACAAAATAATAAGGGCCTATAATATGCCGAATATCATATTATAATCAATGAACAACTGCCTTCATTACGCCATATATTTTCTATAGCAACATATTACGAACCAACTTTAACTAACACCACTAGGAAAAGATCTTCCCGGATGCTTCCTCATTCCAATTATAATAATTACAAGTATCTTACACGTAAAGCCATCTCACTGGCACAGTTAATTCAAATATTATAACTTATATACTAGCATCATTATTATGTACCAGCGTACACTACATAATATAGACAGTTATAGCAATGGCATCACGTCTATAATTAAATTCCAAGGACAATATATCACTGTATTGTTGTGATAAGATTTGCATTAGTAATTGAACAAGGAGTTTCTATATATAGCTTTATTTATAGGAGAATAGATGGCATCGGCATCGCAAAGACCGATGCAAGTCATAATGTACAAAAAAATATGTCACTGGCTTTAGTCTACATGGTTCATTGTCTTAATCTAAGTAACTCTCCTTAAAAACTGTGCTTTCCTATGTGTAACATCTTTCCTCTCGCTTTTCTGCAATCTGTGGGAGTGATTTCGTGAAACGGGACGGAAGTGTGTAACAGGAAGCCGAGGAAACGCGCGCTATTTGATGTGACCAATGAGCGCGCGCGGTGATAGAGTTGACCGTCAGATGGTACCAACCCATTTTTTGGGATATACGCATCATATGCGACTACTGTAAGGCTCGTTTTTTTTTTTAGATATTCCATCTATGAACCCATATAATAATATAAGGCAATGGAAAATACCTATGTCGGAATTTTATTATGATTTTTTCAACAGAATTATTGAACCACTTAATAAAAAGTAACATAGTATTAATAAGACAATTACTTACTACTTTTAAAACCCGACGCAAAAAGAGTTTTTGTTATAAGTTTGACCGCTACACATAGCCGTCAAACATATTATAACACTCCTCTTTTTAACAGACGGACACACGTTTGTCTGTGTCTGTCTGTGGCACCGTAGCTCTTAAACGGTTGAACAGATTTGAATGCGGTTTTTTTTATTTGAAAGCAGGTTTTCTAGAGATGGTTCTTAGATAGGTTTTATCAAAATCGGTGCAGCCATTTGAAGATTATCAGCTCTTTTCTAGTTGATGAATGGATGTGAGCGTCTTCCACAGGTCTGATCGATTTGAAGTTTGGTATTCTGTTACTGATATTAAAAGAACATAGTAACTTTGCACTGATGCTGCAGCATCACCTGGAATTTATAGGATACCCAGATGGGTATCCTACAAATTCTCTTAGGGAAGGGAGTTCCCTTACCAACTTAAAGCATGAACAGGGTCTGGTGATGGAGTAGGAAAGAGAAATTAGGAAATTTTTGGTTTTAAAATTTTAGTATTATGATATGTACCTACATTGTTTGTTCATTTCAGGAAACTTAACATGGGCAATATTATACGTCCTGGAAACAAGTTTTTGGTCGTTATAAACAGGAGGTTCCATTTACTAACTACAAAATAAATCTTCGTTTCTCTAATAGTTAGTGATCTCCATGAAAAAACTCACCAAAGCATCTATTAGAAACAGATTATATTTCGTACATAATCCTTTCAATTATGTAGACAAAATAACAGTATGTTGACTTGAAGCGTAAACGATCCTTCTTCAAATTGAGTTAATATGTGATCCCAAACCTATTGTTAGAACCTCGCTTATCAAATTACATTTCGCTTATTAGATTAATTAACGGAACATTACCAACACAATAATTAATTTATCATATGGAAAGTTAATAATAAAAGCGGCGGTAGCCCAAGGGTTAAGACGTTAGAATGGGTCGTGAGTTCAAGCGCCATGCGTTGAAATATTCTTGACTTTTGTTCATCTTTATTACAAAGATTTTTTAGGCTTTTAATTTTAGGTATAGTCATTGAATAGACATCAAAAATGAGAGTTTAACAAATAATTTAGTAGGTAAACACTATAATCAAGTCGAATTGAAAACCATTATTTTAAATACCATAATATTAGTATTTTGCGTCAACAGCGATACAGCAAATTATAGAATAAAACTTCTCAATATACCAATAATAAAAGTCGAAATTATAAAAAAGTTTTTCAATCAACTCTATTAATTCGGGCGGATGCATAAAACACGTCGCTTGGCAATTTAATTTCAGTTTCATAATGGATATTTTTTTCCTTGCTAATTATATTTTTGGGAGTGTATAATAAAATCAATGGTATCGGTTATTGTGTGGGCAACCGAATGGAGGTAAATCCCTACTGAATTATTTTATCTTTGCCATTTTTGTTCGAGTACAAAGTGGGATTGGTCTTGGGTATTTATGCTGAATAAAAAAATCACGATTCTTTGGAAACTGACAATAATTTTGCAAATTCTAAATTTTTTATTAAATGTATTACTGGATTTTTACAGATCTTAAGTTATATATATAAGAATTATCAAAAACTAAGATCAGAAAGAACGATTTAAGTTTTTATTCCAGTGTAAGAGCCCAGATTCATTATTAACGCCAAAAAGATATCACTTCTCGCATTTCAAGACGAACTTTATTCATCCGTATCGTATCCTTTAAAAATCAGATTAAAACCTTTTCAACAAAAGAAGAAATCCAAAAAATAAAAATTCAGCTCCACTCGAATAACGACTTAAAACACAAACGGTCCTCATCTTAAGACATTTTTTTTTCTTTTAGCAAAAATTCTACGGACCTCTTATTCAATAGAAATCCTCGTGAAGATTTCTCAAATGTTTTTTCTGGGATCATGGCGGTTTAGCTGCGTATTGTTAGTGAGAATCTTAAATCTGGTGCTGTGAGTACAGAATTAACGTAGAGGCCGTCGAAATAATGGGTGTTGAGTAATTCGAGTACTGAGATAAAATGGTGAAATTTTCGTGTTTTTGACGGATAAAAAGGAAAGGTTAAAAAAAGGGAGGTTCTCAATTCGGTTGTATTTTTTTAAATGTTTGTTACCTCGGAACTTATAAACCGATTTAGACAATTCTTTTTTTAGTTCAAAGGATACCTATACATTCAGATTGCTCCCATATAAATTTCGCCAAGTTCTGATGAGTGGTTTAGAGTCAGTTTCAATAATACGTACTTTTTCCAGTATTTTTTTGATAGTATAATAAATTCCTGTCACATTGCAAGTAGTTGTATGAATACATACGAATTTATGACGCGTAAACTCAAACTCAAAGCATTTATTTCAAATAAACCAATTACAGGCACTTTTGAATTGTCAAGGGGTCGGTCTGTCAGAAAGATGAAGCTAGATGCCCATTCCAAAGCGTAGTAGGTACCTATGGAGAAGAACGGGCAAGAAACTCCACGGACACTTTTTTAAATCATGATATGGTTACAAAATATTTGTTACATCATTCATGTTGAAGTTATACATGTGAGAACGATGCAAAACGTGAAAAGCGTCCGAAACAGAAAATAAAATATAAAAAAAACAATCCCAAAAAAAAAGTACTACAACTACTTTCCAAGATGCTTGGAAACATGCTGGTCCTGCTCGATAGGACAATTTAGCGTCTAAACAAAATCAAAATGGTTGCTAAATTAATTGTTAGTTATATATTTTTTTAATTATATGACACTGATTTTACATTCTGTCATTACTTCCTCACACTGTCTTATTAATTGTAAATATGTGAGCACCATGTATCTATCACATAATTAATTTAACTGTCATTGCTTAATTTTTAATTATTTTTACCTATTGTGGTATAGTAATTTTATACTAGGTGCATCGTCTTCACATATACGTATTTAAATAATTAATTTACATACAAAATATTGTAAAACATTTTAAAAGAGTAACGGTGGAGTTTCTTGCCCATTCTTCTCCACGCGAAAACTACCTTTTGGAAGGGGCGACTCGAATCAATTCAATTTTTTTGTAAATTTTGACGTTCTACAGTGCCTTTTATGTGCCTAATTGAATTGACTTTGTATTTGAAACTAAAAAGTGAAAATTATCTTTAGTTTTGGAAGTCGGTGGCAAAAACGAAAATACAAAACCAAAAACACAGACTTCCGAAAATAAAGTTATTTTCCAATTTATTGTGTTTTTTTACTACTTGTATTATGCTTCTAATCTAAATAACTATTCAAACAATACCAAACATTTTCATCGTGTATTTTTTCTGGATTTAGCTTGTCCTAACGCCGTACCAAAAAGAAACTTGAATATTTCAGGTCCGTTGATTCACGCCGAGTGCACTCCTTTAGCAAAGCCCTCTCAAGATTAAATCCCGAAACAGAAATCACGAGAAGGCTCACAGTTCGGGAGCCTGGACACATTTCCTCCGCTGTTTTGATTAATGACTCTCTTTTAAACGCCTTTTATACTTTGAAACGCTCCCCACGGCACTGTTTAAAGGTCAGGGTATTTGCTTCTTTGAACCTTTTCTTTGCTCCTTAATTAAGCGCTAGCTTGAAGCGTGAAAGTTTTAATTGAAGGGCAATTTTTTTTTCTCACAAAAGATACGTTTGGTCCTGTTTTGGGACAATTTTGAGATCTGAAGACAGGTTAATGAATTTGTACGGGATAAAAATAGAAATGTGATTCGAAGATTTGTTTTGATGGTTTCAGTATCCAGCCACTTAAAATAATTTCCATATATGGTGGTGTTAAAAAATTACCATCGAAATGAATAAATTTCAATATAGAACAACTTTACAATCGCGAAAAAAAATCTGCTGTCCCATACAGTTTAAAACAGTACCTAGGTATTTTTACTAAGGCACAGCAGATTTTTTTTTTCGCGATTTCAAAGTTGATTCCATAGTAAAAGTTGTTCAATTCGATGGTCTAAATCGTGGTGCTTTAAAGTTTCTAAACAATTTTTTTTTACATCTTACATATTTTTTATATATTCGCTCTTGGCAAATTCTTCTAGATAAGTATATTTCCGTCTAGTTTAATAGCTACACCGTATTGCTGGCTTTTTATCACCCGATAGTTCAGTTTGATCGCCAATCGGGATGAGAATATATGGGAGTACGCGTTCACCAACTAAGCTAACGGCCAATAAAGTAGTCAAAGGAGTGAACTTGGCACACTAATGGCTGATACTCATAGCGGGATTGACTACTAAACGAGGCATATTCATATAGATGCACATGATAATATTCACGAAACAATAATAAATAAACATGAAAACCAGACTCAATTATTAGAAAAGGTTAAATTAAAATAAAATACAAAGGTTCAACTGATAGATCATAAAGTTTCAATTAACTGACCTATCAACAAGTAAAATTCCAATCAATCCTACTAAACGCTAGAGAATTTAAATCAAGAAATACTTGAAATCTTGTAATAAATCCGGAACACACAACAAAGTGATAATAACTGCTCCCTAAATAAGATCTAAATTCGAAGTTGAAATCGATAACAAACGTAAGAAAGTTCTTGAAGCCGACAATTTCGTTACAATTGAAATATTGGAAGCCTATAACAACACCAACAATCCTTCACCAAGAGACAAAAATCTATACAGTCTGTTTATTTACGAAAGTCAACGCGTTTATTGAAAACCCTGTGAGGGAAGACTCAACCGATAATTGCTTTTCCATTCTCCATCGCCTTTTTGTTCGTCGCGACATTACCCAGACGTCGAATCAATTCTTGCCGAGGTTAATTTATTTATTAGCATATAGAGAGAATTTTCAAACAGCTCCTGTAAAGAATCGGCTGGTTTTATAGGAAAATTGAGGCTCTTTTTATCATGTTTAATTTGCAGCTTGATTTGTATTTCTTTGCTTTTCGAAAATGGAATGGATAATTGAATCAATCGCAGCGTTCTCCAAAGAACTAAGTTTTGACAAAGGTCGATTTGCTTAAGGATAGAATTTTGTACAAAGCAATGAATACAGAGAAAGTTAACAACGTAATTGTCTAAAGATTCTTCTTTAGACAATTAAGTAAAAAATATGTCATTAGGTTCTCCCAATGACATATTTTTTAGACAAGATTTTTCTCTTGTCAGATAACTTTTATTTAAAGAATAAAATAATACACTCCCGTATTCCTAAATCGAGCCACCCTGTATTTTTTGTATAAATGTTTGTACATTTTTTTATGGTCGTGAATTCAAATTCGGAACAATGATGTCACCAAAATAATGGCCAGTATTTCGGCTTCAAAACTGCATGAAAGCTTTTACTTTGACTCTCCATTATTTTATTGTTTTAGACATATAAACCTTACATGGAAATGCAAGGTTGTTCGATTTAGGAGTCCGCGAGTGTATTATGACAGTTTGGCATATTTTTATATGTCTACAAAAGCTGTCAAATCGCAATATTAATTAATTTTTTTCTGACTATTTAAAAATCAGCCCATAATTGGTTAATTGTATATTAAAAATGTAATTTAATATTTATCAACAATTTTGACGACAATTCGATGTACTTAACTATTGGGTAAAAGCGTTTTAATTCCCTTGTTTTATATGTGTGTAAATTGTAAATATAATATAATTATACTTTATAATGATGTTTTTTTGCGAAATGCTGCTTTAATACCGATGTATGCTTTTAACGTTTATTAATTTCATTTCGTAAAATGATTTCCGTTGATGGAATTGGAAGTTGTTTGTGCCGCCCATAAAGGTTATTTACATCGGCTACATAAAATAAACATTTCACAGGTGTGGGCTTAGATTTTTCCGATTATTAATTATTTTGTATAAAACATCAAAAAACCGCGAGATCAAAGCTTCGCATTTAAATTCTCCAAACCCTTCCTCGTTTTAGATCTGAATGTTGTTATTTTTAGGGTTCCGTACGTCCGAATGAAAAAACGGAACCCTTATAGGATCACTCGTGTGTCTGTCTGTCTGTCTGGCTGGCTGCCACAGTCACTTTGCAATTTCGCAATTTGATTTGATTTGATTTGATTTGATCACATTTTTCTGTTGTTGTGTTTCTAATTTATTGGTGAAGTTCGCCCACGAAAATCCGTTGAAGGCTAAAGTAGGTACTAGCCGTTCACTTCGAGTTGGCCATTACCTCCCCCCGCGCTCCACCGCACCGCCAGTTTGTTAACCACCTTTACCTTATTAATACTACTTCCATGCTTTTATCACAAACTGTTTTAAATTCTTTTTATAATTAGAAAGAATGCAGTAAAAAAAAAAACTATTATTATTTTTTGTCAACGTTAGTAGTAGTTGTGCCGTTGTTTTTAACAGTCGATGACGGCCAACTCGAAGTGAACGGCTAGTAGATGCTAGACAAGTTCTCAACTTGAAATGCTCAATTCACAAAACCCGGTGTAAGGATCACAATAACTTGATACCCAAGAATCACTAACCTAGCTGTCCGAAGGCTGCCATTTCGAAATACGAAAACAATAAGAGACGTAGCACGAATATTGTTCCGCGCAAAGATATTCGCAGGAACGTCTGGCCCACCTTCCGTTTCCTTCAGGAAATATCCTATTGTTACATCTGATCCACGGAAGGGATTTCAGGGCTTACCCTCGCCTTTTTGTGAAAGGAATTTATTATGTTATAATTTTTGCGTTTAAGGGGCAAATTAAATTTCAGGGACCGCCCCCGTGATGTATGAAAACTGAATCCAATTTCGGTTCGCATTTTGAAGGAAATGTCAAACATCATTTTGGAGATTTAGAGAAGGAAGGTTCTTGATAAATTTGGGTTCGAAGACGGCCGTAATGGTTAAGGTTCCGTAATCCTAAGTAGTGTAAATTACTTAGGTAGTGACTGATGTAAAGTTTAGTGCGGTTTATAGTTAAACCTACGATTAATAGCCCGGATTAATATATTAGCAAATGATCCTATTACCGTAGTTAATGATTAGGTATCTGTCTAATAGTGCTGTAACAGTAGTGTGTATATCTTTTTTGACCCATAGAAAATAAAGAAGATGAAACTAGAAATACCTTCAATATCTACATGATACTGATTATCCTAATCAGTAATGCTAGAGAAAGAAAAAAAAATTGGTAAAATACCTATTCAGAAGTGACAAAAATAATGCCGATACTAAATTAACACATTAGGAAACACAAAAATCGCTTACAAACTTAAAGTAAATTCTTTTTATAATAGCACGACAACTTTGAAACCTTCTAACAAAGTTAAAAGTGCAAAGAGCCCAACTAAAACCTATTTCTTTCCAATGCCTATTACTAAACAAATATTTGTTCGGAAACAAGAACAAACCCGCGAACACGGAACTAAGTTTTTTATTCAACAGACAGGAGTAGAGTACGTATGCAGGGGAACGCCAAAGTTCTGCACTACGTATAAAGTAAATTTAAAGTTGAGATGCGTCTAGTACACAGTGTATCGGCGCGAAGTGAGGAAAAATACATTGTGTGTATCTTGAGATGTATCGGCAGAAGTTTTGCGGGTGTTTTAGATATCTTAAGACTTTCTTTCTCTTGTGAGCTTTAATGTTAGAGATACTTTTCAGATTGCTGTAGCTGAAAAATACAAGAGATTTTTCATATATAAAATACTAGCTGCGCCCTGCGGTATCACCCGCATAAGTCTCAATCACGTGAAAATATCGGGATAAAAAGTCTTTATGTCCTAAATCCGTTCTGCCGTTTTAGCGTGAAATTGCATAACAAACAAAAATACTCACTTTTACATATATAATATAGCTGGGATTATATTAAATACATAAGTAGGTAGGTACCAGTATAGCTCGGCTGATTTGCCAAATAGGTACTTATAAAGTTGAATAAACAACTTGAGTGTATAATAACAATTTCAGTTGAAGTAAGGTTTATAATCAAGAGGATTTTCATACACGTCTTACAAAACAGTATGAAAAAAAAACTGTTTTTCTTTCACCAAATTCCTTAGTTTCATCTTATAGCATAAACAAAAAGAGTAAAGCAGTATTTATGGCACCTGGGAACTACACAGCTGCAGAAACCATAAATGTTGCAAATCCAGAACCACTTGATACAATTTCCTACATTTCTCTTTCAATTCCAGTCACAATAAAATATGTAAATTAAGCTTTTTTTTTTACTCCCAAGCACAGTTCTTTGGACGAGGAAAATCTTTTGATTCTGGTTAACAAGAAAATGGAGCGCTGAATCTCGTTATCTTCATGTCCAATCAATTATGGGCGGTAGCAGAAAAAGTTAATTGCGTATTTATTGCTGTATTATTCATAGCTGAAGGCTCTGTTCGTTTTATGTTAAGTATAATTCTATTGTCTGTTTCTTTATTGGCTACTGAAATTATAACAAAAAGGTACCGGTTTTACCTACCCAGACTCTACATGAAGACGATGAATTATAAGCCTGTTAAGATCGAGTAAAATAATGTGGCAACAAGATGCTAAATCATAGGATACAAGGCTAATGGCCTGGCAGAAAATATATCTGGTGTAACTAAAACTGTGCGTAAAACAGAGACTTTTTCTCTCATTCGCTAAACGCACTCGAACAAAACATTCGAACAGATCCAAATAAAATTTGAACAAAAACAAAATTGCGCGTTCTATACAAAAGCTCAATTTTTGCAGCACTAAATTCTAGTCGGATCCAACAAGGAGAAGTGAGATAAGTTTAAAATTCTATAAAAATCATTTGTACGAGTGCGCACAAATCCGGATTCTACGTTCCGGACTGTAAGAGTGAATGGAAATCGAGGGGAAAACAACGCGCGTTCGGGCGGAAAGGATTTTTCTGATTCGTATAGAAACTTCGTACGTAAGTTGGGGTACAGGTGTACACTGGCGATTACTCGGAGATAAATTTTGGATAACTTTTAAAGCCAAAATAAAAAGGTCTTACAGAAAAAAAATGATCTTCTGTTCCCATAGACATTGTAAAAGATGTTTGTGATAGTAGAATAAGTAGCCGGTTTCATAAAACAAATACACAAAGCTTTCTCGTTAGTGTCGATCAATCAATAAATTTTAATTTTAAGAATATTTTGAATTATAAATTAAATCATAAAGGTTGCATTCGACAATCCAGTCGCAGCAGAAAATCGCCCGTTTACATCAACACCAGAACCGAACCCCAGTCGTTCGTATTGCGAAAATGTTGATTTGATTCGATTCTAACGAAACAAAATGAAGTTTGGAAGCTCTTTCTTTCCGTAAAGTAATTGGATTAATCACTCGCACTCGATAATCCTATTGGGGTTGAGTTTGCCTTTTATTTAACTCTGAGTTGTAAATTGGATCTTTTACGTGAGCGACGTATAAGTCTTATCTCGTTGTCTTTTTTGGGTTGGAATTTCCTGCTTTGTTTTTATTTCAACATCAATTCAAAGAAAAATATATTAAAAATATCTCTAAAATTATCTGTTGACAACTCTTCTGTCAGATCTGAAAGTAATTACTTTTTACCCGAGTCTTTCCTTAAAGAGCTGGCAGGAAATAACCTAAAATTAAAAAATGCCAATAAAATTCCACTACCTAATTCAAAACGACCATTTCATCTTGACCTCTTTCCCGAACGTGGTACAGAAGTAAGAAGAAATCCAAGTTGTATCAAAAAGTTTGGTATAAAAGTAACTAAATTGTTTCTTAAGTTCTTTGTTGTAAAAGCTTCTAGGGCGCCTAGCCTACTTTTCTCTCTCCGCCTTCTTCGAAAACGTTTTCTGCATTCGGCAACTTACTGCAGTGAAATTGTATTTGGTACTTTTTGTGAGTACATTACATTTACGGCAAGTAAGGGGCTATTTGCAGACTACTGTTATTATTGTATTTCGTCGTTGCGCGTGCAAAAGTCGCTATGTGTTATTTCGTGATTTTCGGTTTTTTATGCAGTTTGAATCGTTATTTCAATACACACATACCTACTGTAAAAACAGCTAGGAGATAAATGTAATATTTAAAGAGTTACGAATACAAACGCAATACATCGAAAGTTCCATATAAACACGCTAAATATGTATTAAGGTAAAAGTTTTTTTAAAAATAAATATGTAAATTTGAATACTCTGGGTATTTTTTGAGAAAATCAGTTTTTTGCGTCTCCTGTAAAGTGTGTAAAAAACACATAGCGAGATTATGGAAAGCGCAGCGACGATTTGTATAATTATTATTTTTTAAGCTTAATGCTTAGTGATAAAATACGTATAGCTGGTACATGATCAAACATAAATAAGTGCAAAATCTACCTACTTATCATTACTTTCGGGAAATTAATCATGTAAATAGCTTACATTTTTAGTATTTTTGAATTTTTAATAAAGAGGATTTCTCCTACTCTAAAAAAAGCATTTGAATCAATAAAATAAAGCAAAAATGATCAACCTTTTATCCCAAATCGAGCCAGACATAATGAAAAATCTTTGAACGAATGGAACTCAAAAAACGAGGTCCCTCTCAAAGGCCAACAAGTAGTTAATACTGAACTTTCTAAATACTAATACTAAGAGACAAACAAACCTGGGAGCATAGTTCGACACATTTTCTTGAACTAACTGAATGGAAGTCGGGGACAACAATGGAAACAAGTTGTGCTAACTTTAATTTTGTCCTTCTTCGGCACATTTTTACTTGTTTCTCAAAGCTTTTTTCCCCTAAAGAAATGTTTTTATGTGTATATGATGTTTGTTTTGAAAGTTTTACTTTTTTTGCTTTATCAGCAAAACTGTTGTATTGTCATAAATGTTGAATGCGACTTGAATAATGTTGTGGCAGTAAAGTAGAATAAGAATATTGTGAGTTATTCTTCTGATTGTAGATTGCTCTATAAAATTGGGGTTCACACAAACTCTCAAGATCATAAGTCTAGTTTTAAGCAGTATCAATTAGTTCCAGCTAAATTAAACAGCATTTTAACTATAAAAGGTTTTAGACAAATAGTAGTACTTTCTTATTAATACGATAACAATATAACATAACAACATATAACTAATTAATTAATCAAAATAACAAAATTATATACTAACTTAATTAAAACTATTCACAAACTAAAATATGGCGTCGAAAAATTCATCCGCATCGTAGTCGTATTACCAATTAATGTACCCAAGAGACTAGCCGCATTGCCACGTTGTATGGCTAAGGTAAAAACCAGCCCTTGGGTCACGGGAAGTGTCAAATAGCTGTTTTGAAATTCCATTAAAGAGCCCATGAGCACTCGTACCCCACGGTTGAGGGTTTCAACCCCAAACGGCTAGAAAATATAATTACTTTAGACAATTACATGAAATTGCATCGATATCAGACGGTTATCAGAAACGGATTCACATGAAAATAGGAATAAATTGCTGTCCTTTGGCATTATATTTTTCTTAGGTTACTTGATGCATCGTCGTAGGTACATGTTTGTACTCCTGCGATTGACCTCAACTGACCTAACTATGCTTGCACAAGGTATGGGCTCACCACAACAATTCAACGGATTTCAATTAAACGTCTCGGCGATCACATCGGCAGTCAACGTCTTAGATGGTATATATAGAACTAATGGCTTTCGACCTTCTTAGTATAAGAATTACCTAGAAGATAAATGAAATAGTGCAATACGGACGAATACCTTGTTGCCCTCTTTTTCTAAGTTTATATGCCTATTTTAGAATTCTACATGCAAATACATACGATAACAAAATAAATGGCTTTAGAGAAAACATTTCAAAGGGGTTAAGTAAAAAGTAAGCACCTTCAAAATCAAGACCTTCGTCAAATATTCTAAGCAATTTCACGATGTATTTTTGGGATCAAATACGGTCTTCCGTTTTTCTATTCCGTACAGCCAAGATCTTGATGTTCGAAATCTTTTAAAACGATTTGGAGCCATGTGTAACTTATTGCCAGATAGAGATATTGTGACAGCTAGCTACCTCGTCGTCTGTAAGCGTAGTAGCAATCCATTTACCTCGCGATTCTTACAACCTGGCGGAAAATGAACAGCCGATAAAATCTAGAGCTTTCTTTCATTTTTATTCAGTTGAAAAACGTCTTTTGAATGATTTTTTCTATTTAGACGATACTATAAGCGCAATTTCTGGTGTAATATATACGTGGTCACTTAAAAGGCTTTTCACTTCTGGTTCAATATTATAATCTTCTCTTAAAAAAATCAACTTTATGTAACATTTGCGATATAACACAAAGATGAATGAACGAAAAAGTACCATGCAACTGCTCGAAATGCATTGCAATGCATTTGCATGTAAGACAAAATAATTATAATAATCAATTATTTGTTTATAAAAACAAAATCCTTCCAGTTCTATGTCAACAATACCTAGTCTTATTACTGTCTCTCCTAATCAACAAAAGATACAGCGCAATACACTTCTGCCTCATTCCTTGACAATACTAATATGAAGTTCCCACAATCCCCTGCGCGCACATTCACACGCTTATTTTACATCCAATCAGTAGCGTGTACGTAGTAAGCACGATTTCACAACTATACTTGTCAATATATAACACAAGTTACGGCGCTTGCTAGTTTTGCTCTAGGGCCGGAAAATGAGCGAGGTGGGGGACTAATAGAGTGAACCAAATCCGATTGTCATTCATGAATGCTATCACAGGAATGAAATCAGAGATGTGCTTCGGGTTATTAGTCAGTTGAAAGGTTCTTTTCGTGCTATTATTAGCAGGATGAGATTTTTTACGGGGACTTTTGGTAATGTAGTTTTCAGAGTATTATAGTAAAGATATTTTTTTTATGCTGCTATGCCAATATACTGGATGGCTCATAGTATACTAAGCTGTAAAGTAAAGTAAACATTTATTTGCATAGATAGACTGTACCTGCACAGTAAATAAGATGTGGCAGTTAAGATATGGGTGATCCTTGTACAATCTACCTTATAATAGACATGCAACATTATTATAAAATTAGTCAATTAATAATTGAATTGCAGTGATGACATAGTTAAATTATTTTTGAGGTATTATAGTTCAACAATAGTCGGCATGGTACATTCATATATATTTTTTTTTTTTTAATAATCTGGAATACAATAGGAATGAAATTAAATCAATTGTAATAACGTCATAATAAGCTGCGTCAAATTAAATTACATTAAATTATACAGTACAATCAGTGCCAGTTAGAAAGTCATTCACAGAATACTAGCATTTTACAATTAATAATGCTGTCAGTTTCTTTTTAAAGTTTTGTATTGTGTAATTTTTAATTATGTTAGGTATTTTATTATATTTTATTGGGCCCATACTAATAACATTTGTATGACGGTAAAATAATTCTATGTGGCAAAATTAACTTTGCCGCCGGCAATTTTCTTTTCAAACAATTTACCTTTATTTCGTACAACACAAAGCGCAATATAGTCCAGCCAACTCTCTAGACTCCAATCACAAAGAACCCTAATCGCTACTTTCCTAGCCACGTCCTTCCCTATTTTATTTAATACAATGTGGAAATGTGATTTGTTCGTTTCCACATACTGTTTTGGGGCGTGACATAGTCGCTCCTAGGAGGGCTTACTTCCATATCTCGCAAACTCTGTGCTTAAAGCCTACATGTATCTATTGCTAGTCTGGTACGCCTGAGACGTTTGAGGAGACTTACGTATGCTATGTATTTAGTTCACCGCTAAAGGATTCTGACTTAAGCGAATGATTGAGCAATCGGAGCAACGCTTTGATTCTCGAATTGATTTAGGTTGTAGGCACGTTCTAGTAGATGGCGGTATTAGAAAGTTTAGATCAATACTTGCTTACGGCGTCAGCTGCTGAATATTGAATTTTTATGGGATTGGACTAGATTTATCGAGGTTATAAAGGATAACATAAAAATTTCATATCGTCTAAGCAATTTTGAAGGCTATGAAGAGATTGAAATCAATATTTTTAACGGTAGTAAGTATATTGTTTGTCAAGATTTATAGTCCATAAACACATCGGTGAGAATTCGACATAACCCTTCATCTTTTTCAGACAAACGAATACAAAGAAACCAAAAGTGAAAACATTCTGTTTGATGCTAATGTAAGTCGCCTATAAGCCCGCCCGAGGTCACATATCTTGACATTATCAATATCATGTTGTTTGTACGTTTATATTCCTTTCATTTTCGTATCACCGTTTCTAGAGCCATTCTACTTATTCGCACTCAGTTGACATTCAGAGCATTTTCGCAGTGGTGAAAAATGTTCAAGTTTATTTGCCAATAAAAATAAAAACGTACCTAAAGCAAGCGTTATACGAGATCAAGTATATTATATTCGGTACGTGTGAGAAAACATTATTATATTTATGTTTGTTGTATTCGATGTTTTGAAACTACGTGACGCTATTATTTTGGTGACTGTACCTATATCTGTACAAAATGGTAATAGGGTCTGTTTATTGTAAGGGATATACGAAAACAGTCTTCTATGTACCTACTTGGGTTAGACGAAAACACCCGTGGGTTTGATAACAAACGAAGGGATTAATATCGTAGAGTAGTAATATGAGCGGACCCTTGCTAAAGCACGTTTTATTATCGTTAGTCTGAAGAAAGAGCGAAATGTGGATAGCTTTTTAGATGAAATAGTCATTGAAGATGCGTAGATATTATGAGAATCTTTTGCACTGAATGTGAATTATCCTTTCTATCTTATATAGAAACGATTCGGTCTTTAAAAATCTAGGGTAATTAAGTGTATAACAAATAAAAAGTGCGTTTTTCGCGTTCAGAATTTTATTGTATAAGTCAGCATTCATTGAAGTTTTCAAGTCAAACTTCAAACTAACTCAGTAAAGTTGTACGATCTCAGGATGTATGATCTACGATATGTATGTATCTGAGCTGGAAAATTGTACTTCATTCTCCAAGAGACTTCCGTTAAAACACAAACAGAATCCGAAGGAGAATCTAGTTCCAATAAAATCTATAAATTTGCCGTCTGAACTTAATGGCATGCGATATATGCACTTTATTTCATAATTTATTTCCGAAGTTGATCGTGTTTTCAACTCTTTGTTTGTATGGTGGGGGTTAAGGAAGTAAAATCAATCTGCCTAGCCTTTTCCCAACTATGTTGGTGTCGGCTTCCAGTCTAACCGGATGCAGCTGAATACTATATTTTACATGGAGCGACTGCCTATCTGACCTCCGATACGATACCCCTTGGTAAGACTGGTTGTCAGACTTTCGGGCTCCTGACGACCCGTAACGACTGTCAAAGATCCACGAATGACAGCCGGGACCAACGGCTTGAACTGCTTTCCGAGGCACGGAGGAGTCTCAGTATGTTAAGATGGTCACCCATCCACAGACCAACCCCGGCAAGCGTAGCTTAACCTGATGGATCGAACCGTGCGGCTGTTATTACTAGCCACGAGCTCCTCCTACAAGAAAGTAAAATAAGACAGGAATATAATAATATTGATGATGATTGTTACTTTCATTTCTTGGATAAGTTAAGGAAGCGTGAAACTTCGAATATTTCAACCTGAAAAGGTGTCCGCCAGTGTCAAATACTGCAACAAAAAAAATTACGTCCGCTTCCTTTGCTGTCCCTGAAGTGGTACACCGAGGTACATTTCAACGGATAAATTTATTGTTCCATTTTAAAGAAAGCGACAGAATTGCTACTGGAATTTTGTTGGGACCTTTGTTCCTAGTCGCAATAATATTTATTTTTTATTAATTTAGAAGCATTAAGGGGGATGTGGTAAGGTAGCCCGCCAAATTCAAATTTTCTTACGTTTTTTTGCAATTTGCAAGTAAGTCTCAGGTTGAATGCTGCTAGCCATCAGGTTGGTACGAGGATACCGCACGGTCTCCCGTGAGGCGGCGAGCCTCCTTGTCGGACTACCGCCATGGGATCTGGAGGCGAAAGTCCTCGCGCACATGTGGGAGTTGCGCGAGGAGGCGAAACGCCGGGGCGTAACTCCGCTGCCGCGAGAAATCACGGCACAGCGGACAGAGCTCCGGCGGGGTCTCATGGCGGCATGGAGAGTGCGATTGTCGCAACCCAGCGCTGGGCACGCCACAATTGTGGCAATAAGTCCCCTCTTTGAGGAATGGCTAGAGAGGCGCCACGGCATCCTCACCTTCCGCCTGACGCAGGTCCTCACCGGACATGGTTGTTTCGGGAGGTTCCTGTTCAGGATAAAGCGGGAGGAAACGCCCGGGTGTCACCACTGTGTGGATCGCCCGGAGGACACGGTGGAGCATACGGTGGAGGTCTGCCCAGCTTGGGCGGAGCACCGCCGTGTCCTCACGGAGGTGATCGGCGGCGGCGATCTCTCGCGTCCGGCCCTGGTTCAGGCCATGGACCGGAGCGTTATTTGATAAATTCCCACCCTCAAAAAACAAAAAAAAAAAGGTACAATGCTGATTAAAATATGATTTGCGACTGTAACAAATATAGCCTTACAGAATTAGAATCAGCAATAAAACTCCTTAAGTTAGAATTGGCCTCAAATGTCACGATTTCATGAAAATTAAATGGTCATTCAATAGGGTAATATGAACGTAAATATTTGATGATTTTTACGATTATAATTCTATAAATAAATATTTGATACGGCCGAGAATCATATTTAGATCAACATACAACCTGATACTGACCAGCAAATTGCAAAAAAAACGTAAGAAATTTTGAGTAACGCGGGCTCCTTGACCTGACTGTTCTATACCCTTATATTTTTTTGTTAATTCCTTACGACATCGTTACTATTTCTAGATATAATTTATACTTTAAATGTCTCGGAGCCATAACCGCCAAATTTCCGTTAATGTCAGACAAGAATAATGCTAGCTGCTGTTTGAGCAATATAATTTACTATACAGCGTCTTTTTCTTAATATATTTTAAGTACACATTCATTTTTATATGAGCCAGTCAAACTGTTTATCTAGCAAAGGCAAACGTACTTTTATGTGAGTATTTACGAGCTTACTCTTTCATCTTTCGACACAAGTCATAAAGCTTAGGTAAAAATGACGAGTTACTTAGTGTCCGCGATGTTTATAGAATATTGAAATATTGAGCAAATGTACTACGATCCGATGGGTATCTAACATATAAAAAGGATATTTTTAAGAATTGCCGCGTCATATTTTATGACAGTATAAAATTTTCTAAAGCGAGCAACCCTATAAAATGACACCTATAGCAGTACAATCGCGTACAAAACTTTTAAGAGTAATAAAAAAACACCTCCGCAGTCTAACTTCGAAAATAGCTTCTCAATTTACAATTCGAATGAGACTTTAAAAATTCAGCATGTGACGAATTCCCTTCTAAAAGTTACATTAAATTACTTACACGCATAAACCAAGAGTGCCATACAAAATAGGTTTTTCTTCGAGATAAGCCGAGGAACCAATTTCCTCGACGAAAAAGGCAAATGTGTTTGGAGTACGTTTAATAGAATGTCGAGACAGACTAAAGAGATGGGACAGGATCGAATTTGTATTTGCTCTACGAATAATAATGTGAGGTGGGATTTTCGGAGTGTCGTATTAAGTGATTTATTTTGAGTACAAAGATTTTAAGGTAGGGGTGGAATTATATTGATTTATTGAGCAGATTTTCTTACAAATACGCTTTAATATTCACGTGTAATTGAAGAAGTGGGTAAGTACACACATTTTCACAGGCAGCTCTCAAGTATTTATACTAACCCAAACTATCCACGTTTACCCATGAAGATATTTTGTTACTTAAATAATAAAACTAGTAACCCTTTTTCTTCAATGAAAAACTGCCAACTTTACGATCACAAACTAGGCCAATACACCACATCCAGTAGGGCAAAGTTGTCAACCAAAAACATCGATATTTTCATCTTGTTTTCGAAGTCAACATTGCCCAGCTGTGCGAATTCAAGTTGTTTCAAAGTCACCCAATAATATCATATCTAATCTAATAAATTATAAACATACCACAATTACAGAAGAAATAATTTAATTAAAATATCCCTCGATTCAGCCGAACTGTACGAAATAAGTCATTACTTTAATAGGGTAATATTTCATTGAAACAACTTAGTGGGATTGCAATCGCTAATTAATTAGGACCCTTACATTTATAAATTATGAAGTACGCTCAATTCTTGGTAACGCAATAGACAGGTAAAAATATTGGTGATGGTAATTATATTAAACCCTTTGGATTCATTCGTTTTTGGGTGACGAAGCTAGGTCATTTTGAAAGGTTAGATAATTTTCTGTAAATATTAGGTCTTTGACTGAAATAATAACACTAGATATTTACAGACCGTAGATTTATAAACCATTTTCTATATTGTTATGTACCTGGTACTTGTTGACAAGCCTACACTGTCCTCTCATACCTATTAATACTGTAGGTATTGAAAACATTTTCGAAGCCATTTCTTTAAAAAAAAGATACCGTAAAGTTTCTTGCCGGCTCTTCTCTATAGGAACCGAACAATTGGAATCGTGCACCGTACATACACATAGAACAAACATACAGTCAGTGACTAAAATATGTACACGTTATGTGAATTACGTAACACAAAAAAATTATTTGTTACGAAAAAAAACAAACACCTTCCAAAAAAGACAACAAAGTGAAAAATAATTTTGTCAGAAATAAAAGAAAAATAAAGAAAGGAAATACGTTTATTTGCGGGAAACATGACGCAAAGAAAGAACAAAAAACAAAAAAAAAAAAGTTGGGGGAAAATATGCGTCACATCCACGCAAAACAGCCATCGCTCAGCATAATGCTGCGATCCTATGCGAGACAGAACCCTAGCGACAACCGGCGTTGACGTTATGACGTCGACCGGTGCAGCATACAATGAGTAAAGATATAAAAATAAAATAAATATATAATAATTATTCTACACGTTTATACAAAATATAATATTTAAAATGGCAACATTCCGTTCATGTCTGAAGTACGCCCAACTCTTGGTAACGGAATAGAAAGGTAAAAAATATTGGTGATGGTACCTAATTATTAAAACCTTTGGATTACTTCTTTTTGGGTGACGAAGAATGTCATTTTTTTCTGTAAATTAAAAAGGTGACGCTATCTTTGACTAAATTTAATAGGTAACACCAACCGGTCCATTCTGTAAAAATCTCATCGTGAAAACTTAGGTGAAGTGAGCTGTCATTCCACTTACCAGGAATTTACACTATTCACAACTAGAATAGATCGATATTTGCTCAGTCCATACACTTTAGGAAAGAACAAAGGTACAATCAGCGGCAGCAAAAAAAGCGCCAGCAAAACTACATGAATAACGTAACAACAAAAATATTTAACAAAATTTTGCATGCACACACAATATTCTGAATTCATCCAAAGCTCGAAACTCACATCAACCCTCTATTACTTGGTCTCCAAACCCGTACAGTCTCAAGCCGAACCTATTAAGCCATGGAACCCTCCATTGTCTGCCCATTGCCTTATATCACGTCTTGAGCATTACGCCAAAACCACATCTGACACATTAAGAGCGGCTTAGGTCCAAGTCTGTACGGCCCCTTAAATTGATATTATCGCCACAGTACTTGATGGTACGACAGTTACCATTAAATTAATTAAAGATTGCTTGGATGTCACAGTTTTGTTATTTGTTAGTTTAATTTATGTTGTGAGTTGTTTTGTTATTGTTTCGTGAATATGAGCGTAGGAAACTCAATTGTATTACAACTCATACAGCCTTGTATGTTTAATTGTAATTGAACGCTGAATTATTAAAGTATAGCATCTATGTATGTCGTTGTAACAGTGAATCAATTTTCTCGTCTCCCCCTTAAGTACTAGGCCAAATATTTTTTGATACTCAGATAGCTCATGACCTACACAGGTGCCATGAAGAATATAAACCAAAAATCTAAAAAAATATATATAAATCCGCAAAATTTCGCGGGTATTCTGGTGTTTAACAATAAAACAGATTTTTGAAAATAATCCTCGTTATTATCGAGTTGTTTAGGTCTAATTCGACGTGTAAAAAACCAAGCCATACTTTTAGGAAAATATATCGGAGAGAGTTCTCAATTTCGGTTAAACTCCTGTGATAGGCCGATGAAATTATTAAAAACTTCCCTACAGAAGTCAATACGCATAATGCCCGACTTTTCTAAAGTATGGCATTATGCGTATCGACTTCACTAAGCGCCACCTGAATGTTAAATAAAAGCACACTGCACTGTAAAGCTCGCTTTTGGATTGTGAACTCTCGGCGCTGAGCCGAGCGTTAAAAATCCAACAGCATTAGTATAATAAACGGGCTTTAGCATAACAAACCCGATTATCACGTCCATAACAATATATCTAATAGATGCTGATCGATTACCCACTCCCCGCTACTCTATATCCACTCCAAACCTGAACTACTTTTCGACAACCAACCACCCATCATCGGTTTTGGCTCACATTAATAATTCCTATCCATCAGCAAAGGTATAATGGCTCAATAGCCACAGCTCCCATGTGGTCAACTACTACATACTTTACCTGCTTCGGATAACAAGGGAAGTGAATTTGAGGGACTCGAGGGTCCGAAGTAATGATATTGTGGTGTGGTATGCGAGGTCTTAAGATGGGTCAAGGTAGATGCGGATACAAAGGATGTTAGTGGGTACATACGTAGTATAATACGTATATATCGTTAAAGACGAAATACTCGTAAGTATTGTCTCTCCTTCTCCCTTTAATCCTCGAAGGTTGTCTTTAAAAGATCGCTAGTAACGAAAAGACCGGCCATTTTGTCACCGTATAAAAAGTTTCTACATTCTCATTTATATTGGTAATTCTTAATAAACAGAGAGAGAGAGGGTCTACTACATAATAAAGAGTATTCTATTCTAAAGATAACGCAGTTGTTATAAGTACCGAGACTCTAAGATCTAATTAAGACTTTCCTTGGCAAGAAAAGACTGGTTAAACAATATTTTACTCGTTAAAATAAGCAAAGATTTAATGTTTATTTCTTCCCTAGTAACTCGCAGTGTTAACTTAAAACTATTAAAACTAACAAAACTATATCAAACTTGTTATACTACAACTTCGCTGTATTTACAAACTTCTCAAACGTGGGTTGTAGTGACCCAAAAACAATTCAAACAAAAAAGTAAGCCCAACTAAAATCCCTTACAACAATAATAATATCATTATCTTAAACTCCAAACATTAATATCCTTTAGACTTTTAATATATTCACTTCCCTAAATAAATTAACAACGTAAATAAGAGTTTTGAAACAGTCATAACTGCCGGAGGGTTTCAGCCGAAGTTTGGGGTATTTAGACACTTTTTCCAAGTTTGAACGTGTAATTTAGGGGTTAGATGAAACGTGAAATTTAATCATTTTGTTCTGACCCCAAAATGAAGAAGAATTTTATGATCCGAAAGAAAAAAAGTTAGAGCGAGATGGAAACACCATTATTGCCGAATGGTTTAATTTAGATGATGGAGTTTGAAGTTTTATAAAGCAAGTTTATTTCAGGTACCTTCGATGTGCATTTGCGCACTTCGGTAATTGTCTACCAACTTAGGTAATTTACTAGTTTGTATTTTTATTAAATTCTTTTTTTTCCGCAATTTCAATCCAAAGCTACATCTGGTTTTGTTCTGATTGATAAAGAACTATAATAGAAGCAATAGTACTTATGCCAAATCAATTCCTATTTTTTTTCTTTCATGTTATTGGAAAAAAAGAAAGCTGCCAATAAATCAAAAAAGTTATCACATTGATCAGGTCAAGACCATCTTTCATAACAACTTATATATAGGTCCACCAATACAATATAATTCCTCTAGTTCCTTCTAACTCATTCCTGGCTCAGGCTCCAAAATCATATAAGTCCAGTTTTATTGAGGTCTGCACTTAGACCCGTATAATTTTACATTTGATGGCCGCTGTTACTCACCCCTGACCGTCGAAGTGTAGACCTCGGAATAGTTTAATACTAGATGATACTCGAATCGTTTGAAATAAAATATTGCTTTGAAATCGTGACATTTCATTGGGTTTGAAACATTCATAATTGATTAAAATCAAATAACAATGAAAATGCGAATTGCGTTTGATTTCATACAATTGGGTAAACAATATAGCTTTCAGCTTTTATATTTTGTTGACTTATATTTTTATCTCGTCTTTTAATGTGAAAATCTTGCTCTGACAGATATTTTTATTGACAAATAACATTAGATAGCCTCAATCATGACTATGAAATTTTCAGTCTTCATATTCTAAAATGTAATAAAAAATCATTATCGCATTGTATTTCACCTAAAATTGTATGGTAATTATTGAAATCTCTAATGTGTTTATTATATACATAACATATACAATCAGCCTATAATGCTCCCACTGCTGGGACACAGGCTTCCTCTCGGTAAAAGCGAGTGGGTCGTAATCCACCACGCAGTCCCAGTGCGGGTTGGTAGATGTCACATGTCTAGAGCAGTGGTGGCCCAGTGCCAACCGTGACTTATGAGTTGTAGGTTCGAACCCAGACAAGCGCTTTACTTTTTGTAAATTATTTCATCACCACTGCTCTCAAAACGGTGAAGGAAAACATCGTTAGGAAACGGCATGTCCTAGAACCAAAAATTCGAAAGACATGTTTATTATATATTTACACAAATTAACAAAAAATATTGTCCTGTGAGATGATTGTCAATCAAAATGAGCACAACATTGCCCAAGCTTATTACGAAACAGTCTTGTTTATAACCACTTAATTTCATATCTGGATGAAACAATTCCCATAAAATTATATACAGAAATCTAAACAAATTAACCTGTCTCACTTAAGAGATATACCGATCTCCAACTTTTCCCTAAGTGCCCAAAAAAATACTCTTCATCAAATCACTCCGTTCAAACTCCCGGACATGACTTCCAGGTATCTCTTAAACTTTTTCACTTAGAACTTTGGTCCAACCGATACTGCTAACTTGAGGGGTTGTTTTAATTAAAAACCTGTTTTAATCAGAATCTAGTGTACTCTTGGTTCCTAAGTCAACGCAGCGGAAAAGAGCCGAGATAAAAAAAAGTAAGAAGACGTTCTTAGTCATCAGTTGTTAAAGAAAATAATCTTTGTATTATAAATCAGAAGATGGGTTGAACGTTGAAGAAAGTTTATTTGAATAGTTTTTCACCTTTTAATAAGAATATCGTTTATATACACAGTTTTGAAGACTCGTGACTCGTTCTTACTATCCTTGTAAATATGTCGTTGGTGTGCCTTGCTAAATAAATCGTGGTATTTATTGTTGTAACTTTAATATAAGAAGACGGAAGATATCCTTGTTGACTAGCTTTTGACCGCGGCTTCGCCTGCGTGGATGTCGGAAGTTATCCCATAGAGATATATATACTTACATATAAACATACTTACCATAGACACTTACCATAGAAACATACTATCGGGATAAAAAGTGTCCTTTGTCCTAACCCTGGTTGTGACTCCTGGTCTACCCATTTGGATAGAAAGGTAAAAAAAACCCTGGCCCGGTAATAGCTTATTATATTATATTTGCCCATTGAAGTTGCATTATTTGCCTTGAGCACCTACGCAACTTTAGTGGGCAAAAAAAAACATATTTTTTTTCGTCGGACCTGGGTTTTTTATATGGGCCGTGGCCATTCTCCTTTCATCCAAATCTATTCCAGAGCCGTTTTAGCGTGAAAGCGTTACAAGCAAACAAACTCACTTTCGCATATATAATATTAGTTAGGATTAGGGAGTTATTATTCGATTTAATCATTTTCTATGTCGATGGATTACGACAGGCTGAGTTGAAACATAAACACGAAAAACCAAACAGTTTTTCATACGGTCATGGGCAGATTTATAAGACCAAAAAAACTGAGCTGTATTTTACAAATGTTTGTAATTAATTTTCATTGAGCTGAGATATTTTAAGTAAAGAGAAAAGGAATTATGCAAAACTTTAAAAAACTGTAGTAAAAAATCTAGTAAAGTAATTTAAGAATTTCTTCTATTCAAATGAACTTACATAAATCGCTTGTACTGAAAAATGTTTAAGTGAAAAATACATCGGATTTCCATAAAATTTCTTCTTCAAGACAGCTTAGAAAGCTCTCGGAGTACTAAATATTAATTATCTCGGTGCAAGTCCTCTAAAAAAGTTAAATAAAAAAAAGAAATGGTGCTGGGAACGATAAATTACCACTCGGGATCTGGGAATTAATGAAAAATAGACCGTGTTGGCGCTCTGGTGTTAATTTAGAACGTTAACTGGGGAAAACTGTTTAGACTTGCGGCTATTAATGTGAAAAGTGCCTGTTAATGGTCTAATTGGAATAACTGATTTGACTTTAATTTAGAATTTTGTAATCTTTGTTTCTTTTTACCAGCTTTATATTCGCTTGCTCTGTTCGGATGTGTTTCCGGTTATTCCAATTGTCATTATTTTTCAAGCACTTCTTGGCATCCGATTGAGCTGAAACTTGGCATATTTATATAACTACCGAGACATTTTGAAAAAATACCATGCAAAAGCTTGAGGCGTAAATGTCCTTCTTACACTAAACTTGAAGATAAGCCTGGCTTTAAGAAAATATTAAAGCATGTTTAAAAAAAAAAAAAACTTATATTTTATTTTAGATTCGTAAAAGAGTAATAAATAGTGCCATCCATGAAGACGCGCCCCACTCCGCTACAGTAATCGCGGAGTGGGGCGCTTCTTCTTGGCTGGCACTATCTGTACTTTGTCCCCCAGGTTTTATGATCGTCTCTTAGGATTACTAATTTTTCCAGGATTATTTATTTTCAACTTATGTGGTCCCACTGCAGTGCAAAAGCCAGGGAGGCTTGCAGTGCACTTTAGTGGTGCCATTTCCAATCTTCACTATCTTGAGCACAACACGGAATCACCGAACCCACAGCATATAGAGTGGCCTGCAATGCTATTCTGTAACCATCTCACCGTGAAAACTTAGGTGAAGTGAGCGTGGAGTGAGCTGTCATTCCTGAGATTGACACTATTGACAGCTCACTTCACCCAAGTTTTCACGGTGAGATGTTTACAGAATAGCATGGCAGTACTAATAAAACTCATGGCGCCGGAAATGCGTTCAGCCCACAACTTCTGTCACGGACCGCCTTCAAAGCTGTCTAAATACGTCATTTGTTTAGTAGTGTGAGTAAATGGTGACACATTTGGTTTATATGGAAAGTGTTTATAATGACACATCACAGCAGTTAGGCAATAAGTGATTATATTTACAGACTTTTTTACGACGGATACCTGGGTGGTGACGAAAACTATTGTGGTGGCATCTACATCGCCACATGCGAACTACGCATCAAAGACCTGACGTCACACAACATCCTGACGTCACTCAAAATCCTGCATCGCGCAATTAGAGTTTACCGCGCGATGGACATATATACAAGCTCCCGTCTTCAACCTCTGGGTAGTTGCCCGCCAGACACGACACCCGTCTGGTCGGAGGATCCTCCCTTTTCTATGGTGGATGAGTGAACTTTACACCCCGTTTCTCATAACCCTAAACTATAACTGAAACTTTAACCAGCTTTATACTTTTTGCTTCATAAAAATATCATTACTGTGACTGAGAACTGAAACCTAAATTACTCAAGAATTACATATAACATCACGCCTTTGTGACCCGAAGGGTCACAAAGGCGTGATGTTATACACACGTGATGTTAGACATTTCGCCAGTTTTGTTTGAGCCTCATGTAATAAGGGGCGAGCCTGCACTAAAGAATTACTACAGATTCATACCTAGGTATTTTTCAGAACACCCTCTTACTAAAAGGTCAAATTGATAGTTGAATTTAGCGAAAAAAACCGGCCAAGTGCATATCGGACCACGCACAATGAAGGGTTACGTGGTTGGGATGAATTTATCCTAAAAACAAGCTTAATTTTGTAATTGATAAACATGTTCGCCCATACATCTATATACGACACGACCAATTCTTCAACTGCAAAGTTTACAATCGCAAAAAAATTATAAAACTACAAATTGACCATTTTCTGACTTTTCCTTTACTTGTGCTGTAAGATCTTGCTTCCTGCCAAATTTCATGATTCTAGGTCAACGGCAAGTACCCTGTAGGTTTTGATTTATTTGCGAAAATCTAAACATGGAGCTTAAATGGCCGTATTTTTTATTACGTTGACCTAGAAGCTTGGTTTTTTAGAGCTCCAAGGGACTACAGACCTACGTATTTGATATTAATTTCAACTTGATACCTCCATGCGTTCCTGAGAAAACGGGTTTTGACAGACTGACAGACAGACAGACAGACGGACAGACAGACGGACAACGAAGTGATCCTATAAAAGTTCAGTTTTTTCCTTTTGAGCTACGGAACCCTACAAAGGACAACAGGTGGTAACTAATAATTGCAACCACATTGTTTCACAATTTTGCAAGCAGTTGCAAAATAAAACACCTCGAATAGCCAGGTCAAACAGTCGCACTTTTCAACGTAAATAAAAAATAAACGAGAACATTTAACAGGCAGTGTTAATCAATTAATTGGTTAGTTAATTGAATTTATATTCAGGCGTCCAAACATCAATCTAAATTGAAGTCATTCGAGCAGTGAAAACAATTTTATTTTTAGCAGAATGCAAATAGAGAATGAACAAACTGGTGTATATTAAATTGGACTTATTTATTTGTATAGAATTTTAACCGGTGAATGGTTAACTTTGGTTAACCAATTAGAAATTAATTGGATCTCTAAGAAATGAAACAATGGGCTCTCTGAATAAAGGGGCTAAAAGGTTCTTCCATTCTTTCTCGAGAGTATTGTAACAAGCGGCTTAGGTGATGCCAAGTAGTTGATAGACTACTAGAATAGAAAAATTATTAGATCAAATTTGTGGAAAATACGTAGATACACTTGTATAATGTAATGTTTAGTTGTATACTAATCTGAAACATTACTCTCTCTTTTAAATAAAATAGATGAAAAATATCCGTAATTACACACCTAAAACAAGGCAAAATTACAATGAACAGTCGACAATAAAGCCGCCACGAAATGCCGCAACCTAACCCTCTAAATGCCGAGGCGTAATACAATTTTTCCAAGAATGCAACTTAACCCATTTGGGGGCTATTACTGTGGACTACAAACGATCCCATTTCACTTGACCTTGGATTTACGTTATCCAGTATTTCTAGGAAATTGTACAGAAGTTTTATTTTATATTTCTACCTTTATAAATGGAACAGTTACTTGACTATGTAATTGGTGGCTGATAAACACCACTGCAGATGATACTAGACAGATAAATAATTTTCCATATAGGTGTGTGCAGGAGACTGCCTCGTTAGTCTAGTCACAAGCGCTACTGCTGAGCATAACTTCCTGGGTTCGATTCCCAGGTCGGGTGTTATTGGGTTTTCCATCAGGAATTTTTCAGTAGAAACCCGGAATCTGGATTTGTGCCCGGTTGATGGCAATAGGTTCACCCCCTATTATATGGGATTTAAACATAACTGGCAAAATGTGGGTGCACTATTATAGGAACACCTGTGCCAAACCTTTCGGGGATAGCTTCGCAGGTGCACTACCGTGCATTAAGGAAGAAAACTACCCCTGAGTGGTAGAAGTTTGTTTGCCAACAAAGTCAAAGGCATCAGTTAGTTGAAGAATAAGACAAAGTATTATTCTCTACTTTTAGTTTGATTGACGTGAAAAAAATAATAGGACATTAAGCGATATCAGACAAAGTAAAACTATTCAAACTTCAGCGACAATATCCTCAAGCCAAAGACTTTGATTAATGGCCGTAACGATTGAGGTCGTAAGTTAAAATGTAACACCAATGACTTATTGTGGTGGAGTTTCTTCACTACCTCTGAAGATTAGCTAGAGAGATTAATAGATGTATGAGTTATGCCCATCTAAAATTGCAATCACTCTTGAATGTAAAAGTGAAATATTGCACACCAGCCTCGGCTCAGGGCCACCAATCAATATCCCGTCACTACCAATTTTAATATTCCTGAAGAAGAAGAACCGCACACAATATTTTTTTAAGGTTGCGTAATAAAATGTTAATGTATTCTATCATCCCGAATGGCCGTTGAAACGTAGTAAAATATAAACTCCCATCAAAATAACAGTCCATATCACACCTGATTTTACAGGGCACTCGAGCGTCATCTATCGTAAGACTCATAAACTTTAATGTTGGTCATAATACAAAGCTGGGGTCACATCTTTACACCCCAATCTCACACTTAAACGTTTAACATTAACATAACCGAGTATAAACGATGAATTAGCACTCCGAGTGGCCTAATTAAGATGAATGCGATTCACGGCTAGGGAAAAAAAACACATTTTTTTTCGCAACTTTTAAAAATTAGGCTTTAATTTCGCGCCATTTGCCATCCCCCGTCTCAGGGCATTTGTCACTTCCTCGAATGAAGAATGGAAAAGATTTCTGTTGTTTTTTTCCCCCTCGTCAGCCTTCCGTTTTTGTACGAATGGACAAATTAGCTCCTTTGTTTTTGGCCGGTTTGAAATTTCAAAAGAGTTCGACGCCGAAATGTTTTTGCGGTCGCGGCGCGCGGCGGGCGGGTTAAGTTGAAAACGTATTGCGTTTTTGATTGGCCGTGTTTGTTCAATTGTTTAATTTGAATTTTTTCCCATTTGAGAATTTACCTTGTTTCCCGATTCAAAGAGAAAGTGGGTAATCAGATCTGAACGCTGTTGTCTGTCGGAATACCTTTCAATTTATTGTTTGTATGAATCGGTTTTGGCCTCTTGTTTTACAATGACGGGGAATATTATTATATTTATTTCGAAACGAAAACCGCGAATTCAATAAACATTGCTGTTTATTTCGGTTCTCTTAATGACAGCGTTAAATATTACATAGTGATTATTAATTAATTAATGTAATGTAATTAACTTGTTAATACCGCACACACTCAGCTGTCACAGCTGTCAGCAAAACGTAATTCATTAATAGGAAGGTAGTATTATTTCGTAGGTATTGTGCTGAACAGCGGATCAAAAGTGACTGTTGATAATATTTTGTTGCAAATTAAATTCCTGTCTTATTTTGACTACTGTATCTATTATGACACATTGCTCATTAGAGACATGAAGATCAGGGAGTAAACTGAAAACCAGACGGGTGTCGTGTCTGGCGGGCAACTGCCCAACGATTAATGTTGGATAGTTATGTATATGTCGTTCGCGCGGTAAACTCTAAGTGCGCGTTGCACTGTGTGATGTCAGGATTTTTGTGTGACGTCAGGTCTTTGATGCGTAGTTCACATGTGGCGATGTAGATGCCGCCACAACTCAATTAAAAGTAACGATGGCTATTGTCATCCATAAATATTGTGTAAACCTTTTTCAGTAATTGAATCTCGATTCCATTTGTATAAAAGTTTTCTAAATCAAGCAAATCCAAATGGCTTGACCGAATTCTTGGATTTGGTCCATCTCGTGACCAAATTAATATTCATAAATTGACAAGCTTCCTTCCGAGAAAGTTTTCAAATATTCAAGAAGAACAGAACGAAGAAAATACTGTCACTAATCATACGGGGAAGTAATAGGTAGCATTGTTCTAAAACCATTGCTCCATTTCAATTGAACTTTCTCGAACAAAAATTTCAATTTTAATATATTTTCGTTCAATAAAAGTAAGCTTAAGTAAGCCACAAGTCAAAAGCCGACTGACATGATAACTTAACATTATTTGCTCCGACAAGATGTGACGTTACCAACAAGATTTATCGTTTTTAATTTCATTTTTTTATCAGTACAAAAGTTTTACTCTCCAAGATAAGGGTGACAGAATTAAATTTATTACGTAAATTAGTTTTCGCGGCGAGTGTACATGTTTTCGTGAAGTCAGGGGTGTTTTGGGAAAATGTTGAGCGCACACTTTTAAGGGTGCCAAACGGAACCGTATTACTAAGCGTCCGTTGTCCGTCCGTCTGTCCGTCTGTCAGCGGGCTGTATCTCATGAACCATAATAGGTTGATATTTTCGCAGATTGTGTATATCTTTTGCATAACAAGAAATATTAAAAATAAAGCTAAAATGTTAAGGGGATCCCTATTTATGAAACGTTTTTTTTGGCTTTTGTAGCGCGTTTTGTAGCTTAATTTTGTACGGTTGTACGGAATCTTTCGTGTGCAAGTCCAACTTGTACTCGGCCAGTTTTTTAATGCACCCCAGTTTATTATGCGTTTCGTAACAGAATAGAATAGAATTTTCTTTATTCGAGTAACCAAGACTCAACAACGAGAGTCTTAGTAAAACTTACGACTATGTTAGTAAGCACAGACACTAAACAAAAACAAGGAAAACAATACAAATAACAACAAATAATGGTTGGTCACGGTTGCGATATCCCATGAGAGACGGCACAACAGTGACCCACGTACACACAGTCCAGGCGACTCGCAACCATGCTTAAGACACTGTTGGAGCCGCCCCGCAGCCTGTGCACCAGGGAAGCGCAACTTTTACGCATTGTTGCGTAAAAGCAATCTACATGCGCATCTGCGAACATCAAAAGCTAATATGAACGCTGTTTTTAACAATTAAACGGGGAAAATTGAATTTGGTTGGAAACAGTCTTCGGAAAATGACTTCGGTAAAATCCTTTTCCAATTTGAACGTTCGGTAATGTAAAGGTGTTTCTTCAAAGAGTGTCTTACAAGATTTATCACAGTTGAAGAAAATACACCTGTCGCTTTCATATCGCAATAAATGAACCTTTTCTGTTCCAATAAAAACAAAGTGTAACCGTATGTATTTCAACCTATCCTACAGGTATTCAGTACTTTGATTACCCAGAACACGTTTGAACAGGAAAACATAAAAGTCAAGTGTCACTTGCATGTTACGGAATAGGGGAAAATGTTCGAATAATAGACCTTACTACGTACACAGCTTTGATAAACGGATTCGATGTAAAAAAAAAAATGTTGTGAAAACATTTCGGTCTTGAGGCGCATTTCCATTTTCCACGTGTTTGGTATAATTTTTAAATAAGTACTCGTACCTAACATACTCGTACAAAAGGAAAGTCCTCAAGTTCTGAAGTCTTAGACAAGTAACAATCGCTTTCATAGCATTTCGTATTTCTACAACGATTTTCAACAAGATTGACATAAGCTTTTCGGTAGCTAATAATCTGCTTAGCCTTTTTCCAACATGTTAGGGTCGGCTTCCAGTCTAACCAGATGCAGTTGAATACCAGTTTTACACGGAGCGACTGCCTATCTGACCTCCACAAACCAGTTACTGGATAACACGATACCCCTTGGTAAGACTGGTTGTCAGACTTTCGGGATGACAAATGACAGCCTACGGCATAACGTGCGTTCCGAGGTACGGAGGGATCTTGGTCAAAATGGTCTCCTATCCACGGACCAACCGCGGCAAGCGTATCTTATCCTCGATCTATACTTAGCCACGCGCCCCTTTTGGGTTGCTTATGTCAATCCAATACATTTTTGTCTTTTCCGCTACCGAGATCGCTGCAAACATGACACCTTTCCTAGTCCCTTATCCTTTATGAAACTACAGTCAATAATCTCGTATATTTTTTTAAAGCCATCGCAAAATTGGTGACTAAATATTGTATTTCTTTCTTATCTATCAACATTTTATCGAGTCTTTTAATCTTAAATTCACCGACAGACAACACACGAGAACTGGACCCACTCGACCCATCCGCGGGATCATTCAACCCAATCACATTTTGAATAGGTTGACTGAACCCACTGCCCAATTTCATTATTAGTACAGTCACGGAGTGAAGCCGAATCTCTTAGTTTTATTTTTATGACTTAAAATATACGGGTCCACCTGACCGAAGACTTAACACAGCCTTATCCGCTGAGTTTAGAAGCTTGAGCACAAGAGTTGTATAAGTGAGCACTTAGAAAGCATTTATGAAGACAAAATTGGAACTTCTATACACCAATGGATTAAAATGTGTATGGAAGTTCAAAATTTTTGCCGACGGAAAATCCCTTGATAATAAAATACTACTTTATAATTTTATTGAGATTCCTTCTTCACATTTGATCACTGATTATATCTTATGATTCCGGATCAAGAATTCGTCATTCAAGACTTTCGACGATCAAGATCGAAGAATTTCGTAGAACAGATGGCCGATTGGCCCGAAAATTCTGGAGTGGCGACCACATTCCGGAAGACGTAGCGTTAAAAGGTCCCAACAAGGCGGACCGATGACTTTGTGAAGGCCGCTGGATGCAGGAAGCACAAAACTGGTCGAAGTGGCGATGCTTGGGTGAGTCCTTGCTCCAGCAGTGAGACAGTACAGGTAAAAAGACTTCTTTCAGCTAAAATGATGATCCTGGATACAGTTATATGGGAAAACAGTAGCCTACTAATACTACACAACCACCCCTAGTATTTAGAGAGGATAAATATTAGCTCACCAGTGTCCACGGGAGCTAATTGCGTTGACCTCACTAAAACAAAGCTCACAAACGCTTTGAAATTACGTCAATCATTGATAAAATCCGCTTGATCTGATGAATGTTTGAACTTTCGGGGCAAAGCAGCAGTGGACTGCGATGGACTGGATTGATTGATTGAGTACTAGCGACCCACCCCTGCTCCGCGCGGTTTCACGACTTGGCAAAACCTCGAGATTTATTTATTACATGTGTCGTAGGACAATTCGATAACGCGAAAACCGCGAGCAACTTGGTTGAAAGAGGTTACGTTAGAACTGTGGCCCCGAGGTGGTGGCGCGTAGTGTTCCACGTGCGCCCCTCTTAGGCGTCGCGTGGGGAGTCACCTCATTCCTCTCGCTTGACCAGACGGAGCCCGCAGAGGCAACTGGGTCACCAGTCGAGGGCTGCGTTGAAGAGTGCTTAAGTGCCCCCGTAGACCCCGGTGCAGGAAGAAAAAAAAAAGAAGTTTATTATTAACGTAGGTAATAAACACCTAAACCTTCCGGAATAAATTCTCTAAAGGATGGTGAAACCCGCATCAAAATCCGCTGGTTAGTTTAGACGAACAACGCGGTCACACAGACAGACACGAACGAGTGATTTTAATTTATAACATTTGTAGATGCGAAAGCACCATACAACACGATTCCTACCGGTTTTTCTTCGGAGGTTCTCATCCTTCTAAACCTTCTAATATTTCAGGCTAGGAAAGGAGTCTGTATTTTAAGGCTATTTTTGTGTTTCTTTCAATCTTCAATCGACTTTCTAGCCATAAACAGATGGAATCCTCGTGAGAGTATAATAAGACTATTTACTGAACATTTTCAGTCTTCCCACAATATATTTAAATAAAACTTATAGAGCCCGACATCTAATAAATGAGAAAATAATAATTTTATTAAAATACTGTTCTAAGCGACATTTAATTAGTTAGATGAAAAGAACTGAGACTTACCGCAAACATTTTAATTAACTTTCGTATTTCACGTATAACTAAAGAGGAAAAATACGATGGGTAAACTCCGCAAATTCTGAGAAATGAGCTTTACCGCTTGACCTTAGGCCGTGTTCTATTTAAAAGCCATCGTCGCGTTTGTCACTCTCCTTTCGGTGAACCTGAACCTGTGGTCGCGCCGACAGAAGGTGATTTCCGGTTTTCCGACGATCGCTTTTAAATAAGACGCGGGGTTAACACGCTCAAGCGACACGCTTCTCGTGACAGCGACTACTGAGAAAACAAATAAAATTAAGTTAGGCGCAGTTCGAGCCCGCGCCGCAGTTTCGTGAAAACGTGTGGTGAAACAGTAACAAATTTCTTTAACGATGTTATTTAATATTTATAAAAGGATTTACAAAAAAATGTGTTTATTGCATTCCTAATGATGCAAGCTTTCATCGATTGTGATAGTTTTTAGTTCTGAACAGATTTACGGTCGATATTAGACGACATCTTAAATTTGCTACAGATTTTTTTTACGGTACTGCCGTTGCTATTGTATTTCCTTGGCACAAGATTTTTTAGGCTCATTGCATTCCTTATTATGCAAGCTTTCTCCGGTTGGGATTTTTTTAATTTCCGTGCTGATTTACGGCCGATTTGAGTATTTATATGAAATTATTGTGCTATTGTCAACTTCATATGCATTTTTACCCCTATTTTAAGAAATATTTTTGTTGTATCTCTTTAGGTCCTGGTAGTCCCTTGTCAACTCTTGCGAACGAAACCAGAACAATCATTCTAGCTGAACACGTTTTTGCACTATACTATTTGGCATTTCGACATATAGTGAAAAATAGAGGGTTGCGCGTATATGCTTGGTCTGGCGAGGTGACGTCATAGGCAAATCAACCATTACTCTAGCATTAAAATTCTTGTAGTTATTAGCGATTGTAATCTTACATATTTTTAGTGCGTTCCCGTGAAATATTTTCCGACATAGACGCGAGCAAAGCCGCGCGCAAAAGCTAGTTTCAATTAAAACTTTATGTCAAAGTCATAAGACACACTTTTAAAAGGTCAATTCTATTTACCTACCGCCATTACTCAGTTCAAAAACTACAATAAAAATAAAATTCTACTTTACGAACAGTGATTTAATCAACGAACAAACTGGTAACTTTTTTTCTTCAACTTTAATAAGTTTAACTAGCAGATTAACCATTGTTTTAATATTCAACGAGTTTTTGTTTAAAAAAATCACTTAGTGCTTACAGTAAGTATGAAAGTTTGTTTAATGAAATCTTTGTTACCACAGCTTTGTTTAATAAGGCTATTTTGTGTTAATTAAGTGGGGTAAGATTTTGATGAGCATTTATAATGATCAGCTTGTAACTTTCTCAAAGAATGAACAATTACAACGAGTTCGAGTTTTAATTCGAACACTCAGCGAAAATGCATAATTGCATTGAACGCAAACAAGCACATTCGCTCGTTCAGCAAAATACGGGCTTGTTCGCGTTTAGCAATGCGTAAACGTAAGCGTTTACGTAACATATTTTCGTAAACGATTACGCCTAATCTGTTTAATTTTGACAGTTCAACAACATTCATTGCGTTATTTACGTTGTTGAGGAGATTTCTTTTTCGAACTTGTGAAGTAATGGATTAGCAATCTGTTTCAAAACGATTCAGATTCTGATTGATTGTGTATTACGCAATTAGGGTACAGATCTCATTAGAGACAGCACGGCTCAACACCATTTCACCAATAAATATTTTTTTTTTACCATTTCTTGTAAATAAGTGATATAGTGATGCAATACACTTATGCGATGCGATGCGACTTTCGATCATAATCAGAATGATTTTCATCAATATTACTAATGCATTGCTTCATATGTTCGAAAATTTGTCTACTCAACAACGTAAATAACGCAATGAATGTTGTTGAACTGTCAAAATGAAAGTCATGTTGTCACAGCCTTCATTTAAAGCAAAATGATAGTATTGACCTTTTTAAATTTAGATTATTCCATAATTACAACATTTTGAGTATTATTCAGCCATCAGTTAATTTCATTAATGTCGGTCATCTAAGATAATAATATAATCTTAAAGACAATACGTCGTCTTCATCAGAAGAGGTCTTATTATCTCAAGCAGTTGTAAGTAAATGTCTCTGATCACATTAGACTTATGTCACAGAATACCTAATAGAACAAGTACAGAAGATGCACTCCGCAAAATCATTTAAATGAATAGAATAGAATACTCTTATTACGACACAATAAAGTGCAATTCAGTACTAATTACTTACAGTTATATTTACCCAGAAGTTGCTGCTCTTTCTAGCGCGTAACTCTTATATGTTTTGTCTACGGTACGCCCGCTGAATAGGTCCAAAATGTCGTGCCCGCCGCGTACTTTTACCTTGATACCTAAAAATATGAGGAGTGCGCGTGGCCTGCCAATATAAACAACGTACCACGAGTGCGGGAGGCGCGAGCGCATATCAATCAACTCACTGCACTGCAAGGGTCACCGTTATCGCAGTCGTAATAAATAAAGCTTTTCGATCGATCTCCTCGATCTTCATTTGTTTTCCATTTTGGTGGGCCGCGCAATACCCGGGGTTACCTACGTCAAGTTGACAGCTGTCGAATTCGTTCTAAAATCAACTCTGTAAGTTTAGCGTCGCAAAACCCTTAGTCGCGCCGTCAAACTAATAATACGTATTACGCTGTATGTGCTGTACATCATGTAAATAACAAACACTTACATACAAAAAAGGTTCACCCTTGTTTGATCGAACAACGTTTGATATAATATTACTAAATCGAACAACGTTTAAGAAAATCATCACTTTGTATAATATCATTTGACAGAATTTTCAGTTCATCGAATATTTATTTGCTATAACAACGTTTGCGCTAATGATCAAAAGGTATAATGTTCATTTGATGTAATGTTCAGATGGTATAACCATGTATTTTATCGAATATTCAATTGGTGTAATGTAATGCAGAAAAAAAAACATTATGCTACAAAATTTTGTGACAGAAACGAATCGCTGCAAAACCGACTTCACGCAGTCTTGTCTGCCCTACCCCTAGAGTGTAATTTAAGCCCGCGTAGGCGCGGAGGGGTGGGGCGGCCCGCGAGCTGAGGAGCAGGTGGTTTGAAGGCCCGCCGCCGCGGCTGAGGCTGGCCGGCGAAGCCGGCCAGCAAGCCGAAGCTGCGGTGGTGAGCGTTAAACCCATCTGCGACGATAAGCTCGCGTGGGGCCGCCCAAACCCCGCAGCGCCGGAGCCGTGACAGAAACAATGCTTGCTGCATGTTGCATGCCTGCTTGCTTGCTGCTTGCATGCTGCATGCCTGCTTGTATGATGCATGCCTGCTTGCATGTTGCATGCCTGCTTGCATGTTGCATGATTGCTAGCATGCTGCATGTCTGCTTGCACGCTGCATCTGCTTGAAACTGAAAAGGTATAATGTTCATTTGATGTAATGTTCAGATGGAACCATGTATTTTATCGAATATTCAGATGCAGCGTGCAAGCAGACATGCAGCATGCTAGCAATCATGCAACATGCAAGCAGGCATGCAACATGCAAGCAGGCATTCATCATACAAGCAGGCATGCAGCATGCAAGCAGCAAGCAAGCAGGCATGCAACATGCAGCAAGCATTGTTTCTGTCACGGCTCCGGCGCTGCGGGGTTTGGGCGGCCCCACGCGAGCTTATCGTCGCAGATGGGTTTAACGCTCACCACCGCAGCTTCGGCTTGCTGGCCGGCTTCGCCGGCCAGCCTCAGCCGCGGCGGCGGGCCTTCAAACCACCTGCTCCTCAGCTCGCGGGCCGCCCCACCCCTCCGCGCCTACGCGGGCTTAAATTACACTCTAGGGGTAGGGCAGACAAGACTGCGTGAAGTCGGTTTTGCAGCGATACGATCTTTCGACTAAATCATTATTAGTGTAGTGAAACATTAGTTTAAATAAAATTAGTGCATTTGAAAATTCGGCGAAATGAAATTAGTTCAAATGAAATTAGTTCAAATAAATAATTACGCTAAATAAAAATTTACCAATGAATTATTCGGTCAAATGAATAATTCTTCGAATTGACTTTATTGCAACTAAAATTCGATTTAGTAATATTATATCAAACGTTGTTCGATCAAACAAGGGTGAACCTACAAAAAACCGCGAATAGTGATCTATATTAATTTTATTTTATACTCAAAGTTAGAGAGCGACCCGAAGGGTGTAATCGGGTGTACACGGACACAAGAATGGGCATCAAGTATTTTTTTCATTTTAACCACTGACGCATCGTACCGTACTTGGTTACCAGTAATTATTATGTTGCAATATTGTTAGAGAAATTTCGTACGTGTGTATTTTTTTATGCCCATACATATCTTAAGAGCAAGTGCTAGCATTAAGTTCACAAAGTTTTATTGCAATCGGATTGATGATATAGCAGCGTTTAAAATAAGAACAAACAAACATTGATTTTTATAATAAGAGAAGAAGAAGTTATGAAAAGCAAGAAGACGATGAGGTATTTATCCCATTGGTATAGCAGTTCATTGTTGTGTTTATTGAAAAATGTCGGGTATTTGTAAATCTGTGGAAAATTTGTAATTAATTGTAAATGAGGGAAAGGATTATTTGTAATAATAATTAATAATATTTTTCTTTGTTCATTTGTAATTTGTGTATTGAATATTTTAATTAAGCAGCTTATTTTATCATGTGCATGAAATAAAATTATTGTAACGTAATTGAAGTACCGTAGCGTATAAATTATCAGCAGTTAGGTAGTAGATACTTCGCATTCTTATTATTTTATCGGAAAAACATGTTACTTATAATTTTACTTTAATATTTTTTTCTTCCACTGGTTCTTTATGGCATAAGTATAATACCTAGGCACACACTCATAGCAACATAGTACGGTCAATAACCCGCTTCAAAGTACAGTGATTACAAGATTATCCCGAAGATCGTTTGTAGCAATTATTACTAAGACTTACGATCCCCTTGGGATAACAAGAGTAAGCATAAGTAAATTAACATTTCTTGATAAATATTAATGACTTTAAAAGCTTGAGTAGTCTATTTATAGCTTTGTGTGTGGACCTAGGTGAAGTTCCAAGGTCAAAAGGTTTTTTGCGGAAATTCTCAGTAACAAGGTTCATCTATTTATATCGCAACAAAACTAATTATATGCTCAAAAATTTATTAAAATTGAAAACTGCATGAGGAGGGATATAATAAAAATAAACATCTAACCTTATTTTCAAGAAAAACTTCTAAAACATTCAATCATCTTAATGTATTCACTTAACACTGAACCAAATACCTAAAGACTTCATTATTTTCCTTGACAACATAATAAAAATACACGCTCCAAAAAAACCTATCCCGAAAACAATACCCCACCTAAGATTCCAAATCGAATAACTACAGTGTCCCCAACTTCCTCGTTAATAAAATAAAAGGGATTTTAGGGTAAAAGACCCTTCGAGATTCTTTTATAAGGCCAGATTAGCGAGCGTGAATTGTTGACGTCTTGTGTGAAAATGGCTTAGCAGGGGTCCATTTTTTTCTATAGCACGTTTCTGTAAGGGGCGGAGAATTTTCGATTCTTCTGACAAATGCAGTTTGGGATATTTAATTGACTTCGTTTCGAGTTTTGTAGTGTCGTGTGTCTGATGTGCATTGGTAATAGAATTCGGCGAACGGCTCGTGTCGTTTATGTAAAGTCAATAGGGTATTTGACTACTGTTGAAAAAGTACAAAGAAAATATCTCTTGAAAGGACAAAATATGAGAAATTCTTCAAATCAATGAACAAATGGGGCAGGTTCTGAACGGATTTTTTTCTTGGAAAGAACGAATTTAGTATTTCTTCTTAGTGCCGTATTCTAGTAAACAATAATTTTACCGTCATATTTATTTAATTTTTTAGTATCTAATACCTACGTAATTTTCCATCTTCCTTTTCTATATTTAATTAACATATATGTCGCAGTAAGATGGTTGAAGCCGTGATATAGTTATATGAAAGCAAACTAACACGAGCACGGCCTAGTAATATAACTATTAGGGTACTCCGACCAATAATAGGTTAGGTTAAACTACGACCAAGTACGCGCGAGCCGAGAAAGCGAAGCGAGCGGTGCCGCGGTAGTAGCGACCGGCGAACGCTTCGTCGAAATTGATCGCAGCAACAAAATTAGGGCACTCCGACAGTTATGTACCTCATAACTATATTACGATATACAGCTATATATCACTAGGGAAATAACTATATCTCGGCTTCAACCATCTTACTGCGACTTAAAGATCTTAAAAATAATTATAACAAAAAGTCGCATACCATGTCCCTCATAGCAAAGCTTTGAAATATAGAGGGTAATGTAAGTTTTTCAATAATAATGGCATTATTAGTTTTCTTTACTAGTTAGGTCTTTGATAAAACTGGGTTGAAAGGACTCGGTTGTATCTCCGGAGGCATTATTTATCCTACAAAGGATAAAAAACTTGGAACTATTTCAAGGAAAAAAGGTATTAGTATTAGTTTCTCTTACATTCTTTATTTAAGCTTACTTACCTTTTGCGATATAGCGAACCGTATAAGGGTTATTAGTAAAACAAACAACATAAATAAATACCAATTTTGTTACTTTATCACTTGGCTATATTACATGCTGAATTGCTGAAGATTCATCACATTGACTTGTTAGCATAAAAATCAATCTGCCTAGCCTTTTCCTAACTATATTGGGGTCAGCTTCCAGGCTAACCGGATGCAGCTGAATACCAGTATTTTACATGGAGCGACTGCCTATCTGACCTCCACAACCCAGTCACTGGGTAATACGATACCCCTTGTTAGACTGGTTGTCAGACTTTTGGGCTTCTACCTGTTACGACTGTTAAAGATCTACGAATGACAGCCGGGAGCAACGGCTTAACGTGCTTTCCGAGGCACGGAGGAGTCTCGGTATGTTAAAACGGTCACCCATCCACAAACCAACCCCGGCAAGCGTAGCTTAACCTGATGGATCGACCCGTGCGGCAGATATTACTTAGCCATGGAATTGGTTATCATAGCATAATCACCCTATAATTATCCCACTGCTGGTCCTCTCGAGAGGGAGTGGGCTGTAATCTACCACGTGGGCCCAGTGCGGCTTGGTAGATGACACATATCTTCGAATTTTGGATTGTAGGACATGCCGATTTCCACACGATGTGTTCTTTCACCGTTTTGAGAGCAGTGGTGGTGAAATTATTTACACAAAGTAAAGCGCCTGCCTCTGGGTTCGAACCCACGATCTTCAATTCGTAAGTCAGAGCCATAACCATTGGTCCACCGCTGCTCTAAAAGTGGTTAATGGCAACTATTAGATACCCAACTTGGATCTTTTTTTTTTTCTTCACCCATTTTGTTGTCGGTCACTGACTTTTGGCCGTAGGCACTGTGACGTGCAAAAGCCATCATAATTTCAGTGTAAGACCAGCACCCTATCACCCCAGCACGATCAATCACACTCTGTTTCATTTTGACAGTTCAACAACATTCATTACGTTGTTGAGCAAACAAATTTTTCGAAACACCTGTAAAACAAAAGTAAGTGGTAAATAAATAAAAAACTAAATAAATAAATATAAAGCAATGGATTAGCAATATCCTTCAAAATGATTCAGATTGTGATTGATCGTGTGTTGCCTACGCAATAAGGGTACAGGGTGGAGCTTCTTCTTTTCGTGTAGTTAGTGACTAACCTGGTGTCACAGTTTTAAAGCCGCCCATGGGCCTCTGACTTGGCTTCACATGCCGTCGAGAAATATCTCTCAGGCATGCCGGTTTCCTCACGATGTTTTCCTTCACCGTTTTTGAAGCAAGTGATAATTATACAATACGCACATGAATCCAAAAAGTCAGAGGTGCGTGCCTTGTTCGAACTCGAGACCTATGATTTAGCAATCCGATGGTCACACCATTAGCTATGGAGCTATACAAGACGAGCAAAATTAGTAAATTCTACTTCGCAACTGAAAAATTATGATTTCTACAAGCCCAAGCGGGGGCTTGGGGACTTGTTCAATGGAAGACAGGATCATGGTTACGAAATTATTAAACCTGTCGTGCGCTACTTTCCCTAAAAAAACGTTGTTACGTAAGCTACTTACATGCACAAAAAGATTTAATATCAGGTGATTGCTTGGAAAATAAGTTATTACCTACCTACTTACCTCCGCAGCCAGGCGCGCCGCGACACCCTTAGAACAATTTGCACGAAGACTTCATAGAAATTTTTCCATCGGTGTCGCGAAGCGCCGTTGCGTCGCGCCCGTCTTCTCGAGCCTGAAGTTCGTTTGTCTACTTAAACATCTTTGAACTAGTACAAAACTATGTAAATTTGGTAGTCCTTCAATCTATGACTATTATTTCTCTTATTAGAACTTAACAGAAATTCTGCTAAGAAAATAGACTTCGGCTGAACTCTAGTTAGGAGATATGGAAACAATACCATGATAAAAACAAAATTTTATCTGTTATACTATTTTGTAATTATCATGGTTCTTTGTGACTCTCACACGAAATTATTAAGGTCATCAGATAACCTGAAACTTAAAATGCCAATGCATTCCACAACTTTCCTTGACAAATCCTTTACTGTCCAGGCTGCTCGTTTGTGGAACGCATTACCAGTTCCAATAAAGCGCGCGCAATCGTTGCCTGTGTTTAAAAGACTCGTGAAAGAACATTACTTGTCGTTATAATTTTGTTCTTATCGTTAGCTGTAATAATATTCGTCATTTATTTTCGTTGCTTATATAGTTAGTATGTATGTATCTATGTATCTTTTATATACCATATATCTGTGTATATATTATAGTATATTGTACTTGTATACCTTTTATTTGCACCGAAGATAACCCCATTTTATGTCCAGAAAATCACTGTCCATTCCAAGGTTGCCTGGAAGAGATCGCAGTAAGCGATAAGGCCGCCCATTGTATATTTTATAGTATTACTTTTTCTTTATGTAATGTATAATCTGGTGTACAATAAAGTATATATAAATAAATATAAATAAATGGTATTTTTTTGAGAGAATTATGGTAATTATGAACAAAAAAATAAACTATTCCGGTTTGTATCTTATAAATCAAAGATCAATATTCTGTTTATAAAAAGTTGTAGAGCATAGTCGCTATAGCTATGGTTTCCTAGAAGAATGGTGGCCCAACGACTGCAGTGCAGCTATCACGAAAATGATGGCACCGAGGTTTGTCTGTCAAAAAACACTCTTTAAGGAAACACTCCAACTTACTTTCATAAATAACGTTTTAGTGACGTCATTGGACGGTAAATTGCAGACGTTATGTGGCAGCCACCGCAGGCTCAAACCGTATAGCTTTAACTACAAAAAAAAGTTGATAAAAAAAGAGGTGTAATAATAATATCATATAGAGAAGTAGTGAGCATAAACCACCGCGCTTGATCAAAGTGGACATTTCGGACCATAATTCTAAGTTTCCTCAAAAACTATTCCTTCACCGAAATAATTAACCAAATACCTACCAAGAAAAAACATAATCGGTGACATAAAAAAATAAATATAAACGCCAGGTTTTGAATCTGAAACCTTATTCTTATGAAAAAAAAAGAGTGCCCCAACACAATTATTGCTTTGAATAGTTATAACTAAACAACTTTCGCTATGAAACTTATATCCAACTCGGGGAAAAAAATAAAAAAATCCTATACAACAGTTAGACGAACTAATTCGATGCATCTACGTTTTTTTTAAAGAATCCGATATGATTTTCATAGCGAAAAATGTTCAGTATGACGGGTGGAATGCCCTTGACGGATGCAGGTGACTAAATCGCCAACCTTTTTAAAGTTAATTTAATAAATAAAAAAACGTTATACCTAAACTAAACGGTCTTAGCATAGCCGCTCTACTAAGCAATTCAGTACGATTAAGGTTAAAACTACATTGACAACCTACTTTGTACTAGAAGAGTCTTAACGGTCGGTCAACATGGTGGTCCTATTGCAGCCCTATTAAAGGTGCATCGACACCAATCTAAGGCAACTCTTTTGTATTGAAGATCGAAATAACAATGGTGGAAGAAAATAGCCATGCTATTCTGTAAACATTTCACCGTGAAAACTTGGGTGAAGTGAGCTGTCAATAGTTTCAATCCCTGTGGAATGACAGCCCACTCCACGCTCACTTCACCTAAGTTTTCACGGTGAGATGGTTACAGTATAGCACTGCTGGACCTGGATTCAGGTATAGATTTCTTCCATCCGTGGCGAATCGATTACTATTGGAATCATTACGCCTCCTTTCAAAGTGGTTAGCAGGGGTGTTTTACATTCACGTTTTGACATTTATTCATTTATAATATAATGCTGCGGCCGCATCTGCGCCTATCGTGACAAAGCAATGCGTGCCGAAGCTTCGTATGTTTTGCTCGCAAAAAAATTATCGCTCTAACGCGGCTTCACATTAGCGGTTTCGCCACGTTTATTATGTACCGCCACCCGAGCAATAAGTGCTACGCAACCCGGACTGTCGCGAAGATAACCGATAATGGTTAGTCACATCTGCGTGTATCGTATGCGAAGCTTCGTTACGATAGACGCCGATGCGGCCGTAGCATATGGATAATAACGATAATAAAACGAGACTAATGCTAGTCACCAATTTCCTGACTGCCACTGATAATTTTGTGAAAGAAAAATCCAGTAATACTTTTCCCGGCCTGGGACTGAAGACACATATAACATAAAATAACACCACGCCTGTATTTCCCAAAGGGTTAGCCAGAAGTGTAGGTACACTTCTGGCTAACCCACATTTCGCCAGTGTTTAAGTATCATGTTGTGATTGTTTACCGAAGAGGGACCTCATAATCAAAGTAGACGCTTGCAACAACTAGATTATCTGCCAAGCTTTTATCATTGTCGGCTTAAAGTCTAACCAGAGGCATCTGGATACCAGTATCTACTTTACATGGAGCGACTGACTGACCTCCAATAAAACTAGTCTAAAATCCAGCACATAATGAGTAAATATGTTTAAATCTCTTTCCATCGATGTATTAGAAGAGGTTTTCGCCTTACAGTAGGGAAGGGAAGTACATGAGTTCTGCCTGTGATTGTTTCACTCTATGAATCAGCCAGAGAAAAAGCAAGCATGCATGCACGTGTGTTAACGAATGTACACACTCACTTAACTGCAAGTATACCAAGCCTGAACAATAATTCTGTGTAAGCGTGCACAACTTCCCTATAGGCTACACACTGTACAAGCAAGCTGGAGTAGCTTCAGTTTTTGCTTGAGCGTTGGACGATGACGATTCGCTTGCTTTAGCTGCATTAATTGTGTGGAACTGGCGTGCGTATGATTGCGCAAGCTTAACCTGCATACACACGTTCAATTACGCTTGCACAAGCGTGGCTTGTTCAAGCTGCATAGTGAAAATTCTATCAATATTCATGCTTCCACAAAATAATTATTCGTGCAGTGTTGTCATGCTTGCAGTTACGTGTGTTACCGCTCTCCTTTATTTCAGACCATTATGATTAGGTTCACTAGGTGACGGAAAAAGATAGATGCTTATGAGATGTGGTGTAGGCGAAGAATGCTTCGCGTACCATGATGGTGATGGGTAAGGTAGATGGGAAAAGATCTCGCAGCCAGTCACCTAACCGCTGGTCAGACCAAGTAACTGTGTGACTGATTAAACCGTGTGACTGACAAAATAAAAATTTTAATTTTGATAACACAAAAAAGTAGTCGCTAATTAGTCAAAATTTGTCGCCAAATATCAGAATTTGTCGGTCACTGGTTCAAAAGTTATAAGGGTTTATAGATGGCCGCTCTGGGGAGCATCTCCCCAGTTTGGCCCGATTGAATCTAAAAAGCTAGGGCACCTAACGAAGATCTGTTTTCTCCCAAATTTTGTCGCTAATTAGTCGCAATTTTTCGCCAAGTTACAGATTTAGTAGGGTCTTAGTTCAGAAGATATAATGAGTTCAATTTTTAAGGTATTGTCCAAGAGCTAGCCGAAGAGTTTACGAAAAATCTTCGATATAGCTCTTGGACTATACCTTATAATTAAAATCCCTGATAATGGCCATGCCAGTGTCAGTCACACTAAGTAACCGTCCTCACTGGACTCTGCTAAGACCGCCCTAAGAGAAGCCGAGAATTGAACGTAGTGGGAGAACATCACACATCAAGCCACAAAGGCCTTTCAGGGACACGGCCTTCTGTAATGAAGTATACGACTAAGAACAGATGACTAAGTTTGACATTTTCCTTAACACCAAGTCACGGTACAGCTTCTAAATAAGTTAGCTAAGTAAGTTAGTTAGTCAAATACGTCAATTCCAAGAGATGTAATAACTTATGATTGGCTGCAACTGTTATCAATGCAAGTTCGTTAGTAACTAGTTAGCGACGTTGTGTTAGCAGATATCATAGTTTTGATAAAGTTAAGTTAGACTTAAGAGCAATCCTTTCATAACTTATCTATTGAAGGGACTAAATTCATAGATCTTTAGACAAGTTTTTAAACCAAGTCTTTAATAACCTTAGTGTCGCCCCCTATTACATGGGACTTAAAAGAGCTTATCCTAAAAGTTGGCAACGTCGCAAATAGCTTTCAAATATTTACCTGTTTTGTTTAATTTGGCAATAATATTGTATGGAAATATGAAATGTGGCTAACTAGTGAACTAAAATATTGATTATGAAATGCAATAATTAATATCGTAACACCGAATATTTAGTTTTAGATGTAAAAAAGTATTTGAAAACTTTCCAAATGCCATTTTTACACCTAAAACGGTTACAACATCAAATTCAGTGTTATAATTGCAATTCATTATTAATATTCTAGCTCGCTAATTTCATATTTCCATACAGTAATAATGCCAAATTAATCAAAACAGCGATATATTTGACATCTATTTGCGACGTTGCTCACTTTCAGAATAAACGCATGATGTTATGTTATGCGTGTTGTTTTTAATAGTAGTTGAATTTTACCATGAGGATTTTTTTTGTAGTTGCACAGAGTTTGGACACATTGATGTTGATGGAGGCTCACCCCTATTACATGCGACATAAACATAACTGGTGAAATGGGGGTGTACTACAGGTAACCGCCTCACCTTATCGCTGAGAAATGCGTTACGCATCCCCGGCTCGTGGGGCCGAGTCGGGGTATGTGGGACTCCTGTCTAAGTGCAGTATACCCACTAAAACTCAGCGGTGCTCCCGCATCGCCATGATGGGAGGGCCATGGGAAACCGGCTCAGCCATTACATCCACAGCCCTCCCGGCGCATGCCCGCCTAGCTGGCGGGCCCCCCACCTGGATGGTGGGGGGCTACGGGAATGGCCGGGAGCACCTGGCCATTCCCGTCCGGCACTGACGGAGGCCTGTGCGATGCACTCACCTGCTTAACCTCTTCAACATTACAGGTGTAATGTTTATGTTTCAAATAAATAGGTATTTAAACATATTACCTTCCTTTTGAGTATAGCCGCAGTCAGGTTAAAAAAAAAACATTATTTTATTTCAGATAAACCTACCTGGGCACTTATGAAACGTCAGAAGCTAGGTGCACGGTTCCAATTGGTCGTTTCATATGGAGAAGAGCCGGCAAGAAACTCCACGGTAAAGAGAACATAATATGGGCTGCCTTATGCCTTAACAATCGATGGCAAAAAATCTTAGGGCACTGAACATATTCCTCAATGATTTTAATTACTCTCGACCTTCTCAAAAGAAAAGACACTGAAATTAGGTTTGTGAAAAGGGATTTCCACGACTCCCATCTTTGCAGATGGGAAAAAACTGCCCAAGTGCGGGTCGGACGCGCATATGAAGAATTCCGTACCACCGTATATTTAGCAAAAAATTCCAAAAAAAGGTTCCTCTTATGGGGCTCCCCTTTATTATTTATTTGTATTTGTTGTTATAGCGGCATTAGAAATCTGTGAAAATTTCAACTCTCTACAAATTACAAATCATGAGATACAGCACGCTGACAGACAGACGGACAGCGGAGGCTTATTAATAGGGTTCCCTTCTCTTCCCTTTGGGTAAGGAACCCTAAAAAGCAGTTTTGAATCACAAAGAAAATGGCTTGTTTTCAATGACTTTTTATAGAATAGTGCGCTTTTATTCATTTATTTCTCGGCGTAAGCTAGGATAATTTCATTAGGGATATTGCTTTTTCAGTCTTCGTTTCGTTTATTTCCCAAAAATATTTTAAAGTTTGTTATTTTCATCAACTGGTACTGGTGGACTTCATCGACCAGAGAGTATTGTGTTACCCAGTAACTAGGTTGTGGAGGTCATATAGGCAGTCGCTCCATGTAAAATACTTGTATTTAGCTGCATCTGGTTACACTAGAAGCCAACCCCAACATATGTAGTTGAAAAGGAAAAGGCTAGGCAGATTGATTTATTTTAATCTACTGATACAGAAGATTACAGGAGGCCTCGTTGCCTATAAGTGGAACAGATTATGTTAAAAAATAACTTTTACCTAAAGGTGGTGGAATTCATTAAGATGTATTTTATCTCTTTAAAATATTATTATGTCAATTCGTGTGCTCTAGGAAAAAGTTTAGCCTTCTACGCTAGGAATTTCATCACTCAGCGCTAAGAATTCACGTGAAAGAGATGGAATTTATACTATATGAATAGCTTAACCTACGTTTTGTATTTGGAGCTAAATAAAGACAAAAAGAATAACAATTATATCTACCTAATATAAAATCATCACAATATTCGCTACAGAATGTTACCCTTTGATCAGAAGTCTTAAGTTAGGGCTTCACATGATCTGACCAAGATTATGTCTGGACTTTAGAAGAGACTGTGACCTCTGAGTTTGTTTTGGCCTTTCTTCTCAGAGTAGTCAGATAGGAAACGTCGACCTCATCTAGTTAAAAAAATATGATTGTAGTGAAAAAGTGTTTGTAAAAATCTACTTACAGAAATAAAATCATTTGTCTTTATCACTAGAACAACAAAGGCTAATTTATCACAATTAGAACAAGATTTTTAATTACAGTGACAATTAAGAACAAGACATCCAACTTCAACATCGTCCAATTAGGTAGTTTGATATGTATTATATAATGTCCCTACACACTGCTCCCTACTTAGCTCTGTGTGAAAAATAGAGCAGGATCAATTTGAATTGACTTGGGAGAGTTTTTCATTCCATGCGACAAAATATTATTGTTCTCAATTCACCATATAATAGTTACATACATATGAATATTCTATAAATAAGATTTGATATAAAATTTCTTTAGAAATATGCATCACCTTTGTACTTATTTGTCTGTTATTTCCTTCTTGTCTGTTTAAAACTGTTATATAAGTAAATAAAACTCAAACTTAAGAACACATAATATTAACGTAAGACGATAATAATTTGTTCTTCTACTTATCTAATCTAATTGATGTTTGAATTGCGTATGCTTTACCTACATTATATGTAAATTTAATTTATTGTAATCGTTAACAAATTAATTACAGTTTATTGTACATATTTGTTTATGTATAATAATCAATCGTTCTAATTAATTAGATAATTTATCGAATATATTATAATACATATTTGTACGCCGTTAAGGTAAAACATGACTGTGGTGATCCTTTCTGCAATGTACTTAACATCTTGCATACTTTGTGTGTGCATACTCATGTTTTGGACAAATAAATGATCTATATATCATACAAAAATGAATAATTAATATCTATCTATCTATCATACAAAATATTATAGAAGTGTAATTCATACAATAAATAACTATACGATTTTATACTCATTACCACTATGGTCAATAACTCCTAGATCCTACTCTATTTATCTTCACTCTAAAGTACAAGTTCACTAGACTTTTTTTTTAATAAATAATGTACGACTTTAAAATAAAATTAACAATGAGGTAAGTAGGTATGTACTTAAAACTGGAAGACACGAGCACATTAGCATATCGCATTAAGTTGAGCATTAAATAAATGCAAAACCAGAAGAGACAGTACAACTACTTACATTCAAAATATGCTAATAGTACTCATTTGTTCGCTTACTTTTAAAGAGTCTTTCTTTTATAGTTTCCAACATTTTTATTGCAAGTTATCATGAAGAGTAGGGAATTATACATTATCTTATCATGCTATTTTAAGGTCAAAGTATGGACTTCAACTGCCAATAAAATTATGTTAAATATCGTCTTGATAAAAAAGTACGCTTTTAAACATCGCCATATTTAAAGTTTCTTCGAAGAATTAGTAGTCTCAAAACTCTATATCTCCCTTCAAAAAACGCACGAAAGTTCTTGAAAACTTTTCTCAAACACATAAAAACACGTTTAAAAAAATTCTAACTGACTTACCTCAAAAAACTTCATCCAAACCATCCATCAGAACTCACACACAAAAAACATTTCATCAACTGAAAAATAATATAGTAAACTCGCGAAAATCGGAACGCTCCAAATTGACCGCGCGACCTCTCCCGACCGCGTCTAGTGTGGAACTGGGGTTGTACCAAACATGCTACTTTTCGGTAGGTATATATCGACAGACATCCCTTCCTCGAGTGCTGCCATCTGGCGAGACAAAACTTATGCATTAACTACCAGGCTTTAAGAGTTAAAAAGTTTTGATAGCGAACCGTTCGAACCGGTAATGCTATATTAAATTTTTTAATGGTTTAATTGTAAAGTTTTTTAAGAAAGGCTATTTAGGGGTTGTTTCGGTTGTTTATAGGAATTGTTACTGTTGTTTAATAGCTGTTGTGAACGTTAAGGTGATGTTTATGCAATTAATTAGAATCTTGTTGGCTGTACAGTGTTGTAACAGGAGCGGGGATGAACTTTTTTGAAAAGGAATCTATAAATCCCCTAAAATTATGACAATTTTAATAAATCTTAATCTTTTTCTTAGAATAAAGATAGTTCTTTACTGTCCTGAGTTTATATAGAGAGGGGAAAGAATAACAAAATTCTCTCCTCAATTTTTCTGTCGTCTTGTAATGTTAGGTACTTAGGTACCCAAAAGACTTAACCGATCAATAACATCTAAAACCCATATAAAACAACGATAGCCAATCTACCCGCCTAGGTCTAGCTAATACGGCAATACTTCTCGTAAACGGTTCGTACTTCAAGATAATAGTCTGCAGAGAACCATTGTACTAGGCGCCTATAAATTGTAAGGGAATAATAATAAATATCGAACTTCGACTTGACTTGAATTAGTTATGCAGTACGTTTATTGAGTAGGACTCGCTTTCGCATGCACCATAAATGATTAAATCGGTTTAGCGTTAATCGAATTTAAAACATCGTTTTCAGTCAATCGTTTCAAGATGGCAGACGGACAGACAGCAGGCCTAGGTATGAATTGGCACGAATGATAAATGATTTATTTCTTTTACAGTATTTAACACAACTATTTACCTACACTAGATACTAAATTAAATTAATAACTAACTAACTACATAAATAAGTACAAAAAAAAAACGACACTTAGTCGTCGAAGTATTCGTCTGCATCGCTGTCATCCGGAAACATACCCAGAAGACTGGCAGCATTGCCATGTTGAATGGCAATGCTAATTCTTTGGCCTAAGAACGAGCCAGCCCTCTGGTCACGTGAATTGTCGGAAAGAAATTTCCTTAAAAAGGAGACGGGCACTCGGGCCCCATGACCCGAGCGTAAGGAAGTTTATCCAAACACTTTTACACGTCAACCATATTATAAAAACTTGAGGTCGGCGTTTCCTATCTGACTACTCTGAGAAGAAAGGTCGAATTGAACGTAGAGGTCACAGTTTCTTTTAAATTCCAGACAAAATATTGGTCCGATAAAATGAAATATGAGAACATTTAATATCTAGGTATTACCAGACAGTAAGTTGGTAGCGGACTCGTTGAGTTCCTTAAGTTCTGGGTTGAGCTTCACGATTACTGACAAATTGTTGCACTGACTGGACAGGTCCACTGAAATCTGTGTGGTTCTTTCCTGAAAATATATTTTTTTTTACATGAGAGGACCATGTAAATTAGTGTCTGAAATGGTCTTTTATGGCCTGACCGAGATTATGTCTAAACTTTAAAAGAGACTGCGACCTTTGAGTTAGGAAACACCGACCTTTTTTTTTAATAACTTCTCCCAGTCTAGGCGGAGCGGGAGGGCGTGAAAGACTCTTACTGCCTAAAACCCACCCGTGTTCCATCAGTTGCCTGTCCGTTGCCAGGGGCCACGGTATCCCTTTCGGACTTTCCCGCGACCCCAGCAGGCATCGGTCCTAGCGGACCCCGTCAGTTAGACTGACATCTCTATGAGGCGCGCGTGGAGCACAACATGTAACCCGGGCCTGGTCCTTATCGGGCGGCGAGCTACCCATTACTCACCGTCCGAAAGCCCGCGCCTAAATCAACGATTTTTTTTTATTTGACGTGTAAAATTGATTCCGATATCCTATTTACAGAATGAACAATTTCATTTCATTTCGTTGACTGTCCGAGGTGCGCCAGACGTACATTTAAGTACCACTACTCGTGGGGACCATAATTGATGTGATAGAGTGTAGTCACCGAACCGTGTGATCCTCTACAAGGAATAAGCGATCCCCTCTGCCCTTGAGAGTCATAAAATGTGACAGGAGAGGCAGTAGTATGGTCCTGTCTGGAAAGAGTAAATACTTACTGCCACAAAGTGTGGTGTTTCGACAACCGCCGTTTATTAGGGGACCCATGTCTAGCTGTTGACGTTTACGATGAACAGACGCCCTTTTCTAAAACAAATGAATTAGTTAAAGAACTCAAGCTGTATTTATTGATAAGATATATTATAGTTTCATAAGTGTATTAGAATTAACTGTTCAAATCACAATGCAAGGTACATTACTGCCGGCGGCCACACATATACAGAATTCCGAAACGCGATTCTGTTTCATAATGACAACCAGTCTTACCAAGGGATATCGTATTAGCCAGTTACTGGGTTGTGGAGGTCAGATAGGCAGTCGCTCCATGTAAAATACTGGTATTCAGCTGCATCCGGTTGGACTGGAAGCCGCCCCAACATAGCTGGGAAAAGGCTAGGCAGATGTGTAATTCCGTTTCAAAATATCGATTTGAATTTCAAAGGCAGCAAATATATACAAAATCAATGATCATACATGTAAAATAGTTCTCCGTTCTGAAACGGAGTTCCATCTGTATGTGGCCGGCCTTTTGTATGGATTTGCTGCCTTCGAAATGCCAAATCAATATTTTAAAACATGATTCTGAAACGAAATTCCGTATGTATGAGGCCGGCCAAGTGGTGTCTAATTTTTGCCTGTAACTTCGTTCAAGGGAATTTCGTGACGCGAAACATTTCGAATAGATAGGTACCTACCCACTAAGATTTTGACATAGAAATTTTACAGTATGTTACACATCATTGATTTATGTAAAATCATTTATTGATGGGCACTAGTCTCACTCTAAACAACATTTTATTTACCTTGTTTATATATTCAGTACCTGGTCGATCGAGCTCTGCTCGGGTGAAAATAGAGAATGCTCATTTAATAATATAGGATAGTTCATACTAATTCCACGTATAGTACATACTAATTCCATGCTGCCATGTCATTACTCTAAGGTAGCCATGTAGTTCTAAACTTTGGGCGACCGAGCTCTGCGAAAACGGATTTTCCCAGATATAAGAACTAGTTAGATCGATTTTTAGCCCACGCAAACTCCGATATTGCAACTTTCATCGAAATCGTTAGAGCCGTTTTCGAGAACGTGATTACAAACATATATATATACAAATATTACTATATGTAAAATTATAAACCAAAAAACAATACGCTACCTCTGAAGCAGTTGGTTAATTACATTAATTCAAGAGATATATACAGGAAACTAATGTTCACTACCAGCCATAATATATCTACCAGGAATTCATGAATTACAACGATATAAATTAAATTACGTTAGTTCAACACACAGTAGGAAGTTTGTAACTTTGCGCGCGCTACAAAACTCTGTTAGTGTTCTAGCGCTAAACATTTTGTAATTATATTTGACCTTCACACAGCTGCTAGCCTAGTACACTTTAATGGGAAAAGTGGCAAGGGTTTGTGTTAAATTATGGAAATTTTTGTTAAATTGTATAGAATTATAAAATAGTTGTTAATAAAATCCTGTAAAGAATTAGTTTACGCTATTCCACATGTGAGTACCTCTAGAGCTAGCTTAACAATCTGGGAAGATCCGAGACTTATTTATTGCATAACATTACGACTGCATTCCCCAAAGGGTTTGGCAGAGGTCCACCTATAGTACACCCACATGTCGCCAGTTATGTTTAAGTCCCATGTAATAGGGGGCGAGCCTATTGCCATCAACCGGGCACGAATCCATAATTTAGGGTGCTACTGAGCAATTTCAGAAGGAAAAACCCAATAACACTTCAACCGACCCGGGAATCGAACCCAACATCAGAATTATAAAATTGTTAATAAAGTCTTGTAAAGAAGTATTTTAGGCTTTTCCATGTCTGAGAGCCGTCTTTTTTTTGTTATTTTTGGTCGACTGTTGAGCGTGGGCTCAGTTCGATTCCCAAGTCTATGGTCTATTTTACATCCTTATTTATTTATCAGTTTATGTACGCACATATAAACAGACAAGAAGAAAGGAACAGAAAAATACGTACAAAGGTGATGCTTATTTCTAAAGAAATCTTTTCCAGCATATCTACGATAGGAAAGTAGTTAAAGAGATGTAGACAACGTGTGTAAGAATAGAAGAGAAAATAAAATACATAAATAAAAACACTTAATTATTCACTAATTTAACTATAAACATACGAGAATAAACTTACTTCAAACATCCGTCCATTCTTCATCTTTCAACCTTGTTTCCAATTGATGTTATTTCCACTTATACAAAAATCAACTATATGCTAGTGTGAATAAAGTTTATTTTAGGCTGACTAGTACTGTAAAAAAGTCATAAAAACTATGAAGTGGTAGCGCAAACTGAACCTTTTGTGTAGGCATTACAGTTGTTCTTCATAAAACTCGTGTTTGTTTACATGTTTGTCAAATAAATTGCGAACGCAAATTATCCAGTAAATAATGTCTCAAAGACAAAAGTAAAATTTTTCCACAAAACCTAAAAAAAACCTAGACACCCATTTTGTTAGTCAAACTAGAGGAAATAATAAAAAACTAAGTTTAAAAAACTGTAAATCGACTACTGAAAAATAAAAGTGATCTAAAAAGTACGAAATAAGAAAAAAAATCAGACATAAATCAAGATATAGGTACAAAAATAGTCAAGGTAAAGCCGTGGTCGCATGCCTGTATACAAATTATAATCCACGTACAAAATCGCGGGCAAAAGCCAGTGATATAAATACATATTTGTAATGTGCCTTTGTTTTGATAGGTACCAAACATGTCAAGAATATCTAAATTTAAATTTTTTTCGGGGTCAGATATTTACGTGTCAACTCGAAAATCGATTGATACCTCATTCATCAAAATCGGCGTTACAGTGAAACACACGTAGTTACAAACATACTTACATACATAGACTGCTAAATTCATAACCCTTCCTTTTGGCTTTGCCGTAGTCGGGTAAAACTAAAGACCAAAGATTTTACCAACAGCCACAAAACATTAAGTCGATACAAAATTCGTATATTTGCATGGCTCTTACTAAAATCAACAATGTGTTTTGTAGCTATTTTATTGCATTTGTAAGTTAAGATTTAAGAATTATAAAAATTAAAAAAAATTGTCTAGCAATGTTGGTAGGCTTTTCTCAGTCGCAGTTTGGGAGTTTTGAATTTATTATGCATACGCATGGGACTAAAACATAATTCGCCAAATGTGGTTGTTCACAACATTGCCTTTCCCTTCGGGACTACGTTGTGTTATAATATTGTGTTAGTTAGTAAATACATTACTAAAATTACTTAGATACCTAAATTCATATTTAAATCCCACTGCGAATATTCATCGTCTAAAGTACTTAGTAATGTAACGATAAATAACTCTATTTGCATTACAAATAAACGTAAGTAGTGAGAATCACGTTTTGATTCGCTTCAGTTATTTTAATCATAAATATCTGAATTTTTCTTTTTGATACGCATTTTTGATTATTTTAGTTATAAAAAACTTAAATATTCATTTGTTTGGCTATAAATTCGAAATACGATTAAAAATTTTACATTCAAATATTTAGACAAAATAATATCTATTAACTAAATGCTGAATATTATAGAAAGTTAATCATTTGTTTGGCTATAAATTAGAAATACGATTACAATATTTACATTAAAATATGTAGACAAAATAAAATGGATTAACTAAATGCTGAACAGAAAGTTAAAAGCCATTTAGTAAAAAAAAATACTTACACAAATAGTCTTGTTTTCGTAAAAAGAACACTGCGGTTCGATAGTCAATTACTTTTAAAACTCTCCTAAAGAAGGTATATCTCTTTTATAGTTCTCTGGGGTGGAATTCTTATAGGTCCAAAAGGGCTAAAGGGAGGTTTGCAGGGTCCCCAAACGGCCTTTGTAGATGCCTCATTAATTAATTCCTTGGCCAATCCTGATAAATAAGGGATTCTAGAGAGCTTTGTGATACATGCGTAAATACGTTCTGAAGTTTGATGTGTTCTGTTTGAGTGAACTTTTGGTATGTATTTTCTGGGTTGCATGTTGGGTAATATTCGTTCTTTCTTCCTAGCATTTTTCTCCATACAAAACTCGAACGGGTACTTAGAATGTAAAGTCTTTACGATCAAAAGTACCTTTTAATGGCCTACTTGAAATAAATGATAAATATTGTCATAAAACTTTTATATACATTATTTTAGTAGTTTGAAAACTCCTTTCTTATTATAAATAGGTACGTTAAAATCTTATTCTTTTTGTGATTTTGATTGTGCATTTATGCACAAATAAAAACTTTTAACTAAATTTCTACACTTCACATCTCACAGACAAAGTTGGAACTAAACGTTTCTGAAAAACAAAATGTCATGACGTGACACACTGTATGAACACCTCCCCTTTAAAAAAAGCTATACAAAGATTTATTCATCCGTCTATAGACTGTGAAAGCAGCATTAATTAAAGAAGAAATAGGAAACGTTATTCCAATATCGAGTGATGATACATCAATTTTATTCGAACACAAAAGTAATCTAATGCTTCATTACGCGTTCACTCTTTAACCATTCAGTCGGTAATTGAAAGACCAGAAAATTCCATAATAAAAATTCGACGTTTCGTACATTTTCCATTGGAACTCTTTCATTAAACCCGGTCTTTAGAATCGAGAAACACAGCACGCCACCTCTTTATTTTCGCCACATAATTTTCGGCTCGAATAGATTTTATTTTATTTTCGCAGAATCAGCAATCACTAATCAAGTATTCGTTCAATCATAATCCCGGCCTCCAATACGCTTCTTTTTTTTTAATATTCATGAAATTTTTCGTAATCTTCGTGTACAAAAACTCGGTTTGAAGGTAAACCTTTGGTATCTTGAGTTTCCGTAGAATGAAGCAATGTGGACATGAAAATATAAAAAATTACCATTTTTAGGAGTAGTCTTTAATATCCTATAAAAATAAATAAATAATAATAAATAGTGTATTATTTCAGGCAAAATACCCATATACAAAAAAAAATAAAAAAATAAGTAGAAAAACATTAAAAATTATCAATCCTTTCTCCATGTTGCATTTCATATGAAGAGAGATGCCATAGACGGTAATTATGAAGACTAAAACCTAAGTGTACGAATTTATCGATAATGGAGGTTGTAAGAAAGAAACCTAACTGAGCAAGTCCAGGAACCTGGTTTTATCAAGCCCGTCATTTGCAAGTCGCATTAAAACACTCAAATAAATAAGTCTCGTCAAAGGTATTACTTCAAAAACTTGTAATCCACATTCGAAAATCCACGATCAAAATAAAATAGGGGACCAGCGGATTGCGTCTTTTAAACCGAAACGCAATGATTTACGAAGCAATCCTAACGAATGGCGATTCGTTAAAAAATAAGTATTTTTCGGCAGAAAACTGATTTGTTTGTTTACTCAGAGGTTAGATGATGTTACTTTATTGATTTAGGACAGATTCGATGTGTTTGGACCGAATTCATTTATGTTGTGTTATATGGACGATTCGGATGCCGAGTGTATCGCGTTTGGCGTTATTCTCTGAGTGGTAAACAACGTTTCGTGGTACAAAATAGTTGGCTGTAATTTGTGTAAAAGTTTTGTTGATGTAATTTTGTTGCGTGATAAGTAAAAGGCTAATTATGAAACAAAGGAGAAAGTACCCACCTAGAAGTTGTATGTATCGAAACAGTATTCTGCTGGGAAGGTAAGAAATTATAGCAAAACATTTAGGTTGTTTTGTTAAGATCCAAACCGGTTTTTCTAAACAATTGAAGTGGAACAGTCCGCTTCAATTGTTTAGAAAAACCGATTGTGTTGGTATTTCTTCAAATAAAATATTTCTTCAATTTCTTCCTGTTTATTTTCTTGAGATGGTTTCCTTGTTGAGGGCTGGAATCCGACTGTATCTTTCCACTTTTTTTTTGTATGCCATCTCGCAGTTGACCTCTGAGGAGGTCGTAGCTGCTTAACCGGGCTTTCATGTGGCTGCCTTAAGCTAATAACGTAAATCCGCCAGCCAGGGCGTAAATATAACTTATAAACTAGGCGAACGCTCGCTAAGGGCACCCCCTGTTGGGGTACGAACCTCGGCTTAGGGCGTCGCTGGGGGGAGAACAGCAAAATGGGACAGGCTGGATCAACGTGGATAATTATTATTATCCGGGGAATTGTATCGTTCCAGCTCAATTTCCCCTTTTATACAAAAATTGTTAAGGCTAAGTTACCGTAAAGAGACCTCTGAGTTTTGGACCATTTTAATTGCATTTTTCTCTTAGGTGTTGCTCTTTCGAGATCTATTTCTACCTGCTTCCTAAGTTGAATCGTTACAATTTTACAGAATATAGCTTATGTATCCCTTCATGAATTTACATAACAATATTTACCATATCTTTATATACTAACAGTGGCGAATTTGCCCTAAGGCCCACTAGGCCCGGGCCTAGGGGGCGAGATATATTAGAGGCGGTCAATCGTGACAAAATTCACTGATGATAACAAGAAATAACTCAAAGTACCTATATTCTAAACGTTCGCGCACATTATGGCGGGCTTCACTGCACCGCATAGTATAACAATAATAACTTAAAACTATTTAAAAATATGTCCAAATAACTAATTGAAACGCGTCATAGAATTTCGCGGCGCCAACCCGACTCATATGTACTTAACAAAATTTCTGAACCGATTTCGATAAAAGTTGGCAATCAAGTAAATTAATTATATAGTTTATTACTAGTCTTATTAGTACATGGCCTGGGGCCTAGGGCGGCCAAAACTGCAAATCCGCCACTGTAAAAACCTTCATCTCACATAAACTGGTTTTGACATATTTTCAATAGGTATACAAAGTCATCAATATATCTAAAACTCGTGGACATAATCAGTTTACATAATTCAAACGGAATACATGGTTTTATACATAATCCTTTCATTTGATATAAAAAATACGATTTCCCAAGGAGTTAGGCAGAGGTGCACAGATATTATTAGTCTATTTCAACATGTTAAATGTGTATTCAGTATCAACTGGCGAAATGTGGGTGTACTGTGTGTGTGGTACAATATAGGTAGGTGATGTTATGTTATACCTAATTTTACCCTCACACCTATCTTACCCAGAAAAAAATACTTTTCCAATTTAAACTTCGTCAAACCTATCAAATAATATTACGATATAACTTTTTCCTGACGTGCAAGTCTGTGAATTCCATCATTAACTTTGACACACTTCTCCCTACGTTTGACTTATTACGAATGGACTCCAGTTGCCAACAACTTTTAATAGGGCCTCCGTCAAGCGTCAGTTCGTAGGAAAAAAATAATTGTCGCAAAGGGAATAGTCCTTGGGAGTGTTAACAGTAGGTGAAGTTCATATTTTCTTGTCGAGACTGCCATTGATTGAGATTGCTGTCAATCAATCTATCTATCAATCAACTTGGTTCATCACAGGTCACTTAAAGGAACGGAGTACCCATTTCCTCCAAGACGAATATACTTCTTGGTTTCAATAAAACAAAGATTACTCTTTTTAATGAATTTAATAATACACTTTCTTAAATGTCAAATTCAAAATTCAAAATATTTAATATATAAACCATAAACATACATAAACCTACATGGCCACTTATGAAACGTCAGAAGCTAGGTGAACGGTTTCAATTGGTCGTTTCATACAGAGAAGAGCCGGCAAGAAACTCCACGGTTACTTTTTTAAAATAATTGGATTTTACAATATTTTCAAATAACAGTGTCAATAGTGATGGCAGGACAATGTAGGCCTTTCAATAGGAAATGTTTGTTTTACACTCATGTAGACAATAGTAATTATTAGTCTCGCAAATCCGTTCAGACGTTATACAAATATTTTTCGAAAGTGTCATTTTGACAACCGGAAATTACTAGTTTTATATTTACTATAGATAATATTAACAGGAAGTCAATGCATAGTACCACACTGTAGAACAAAGGCCTATTTGAAGTTGCACCACAACATAGGTCTTGAAAAGGCGGTGGAGGAAGATGGAGAACAGGGTTTTAAAGAGATACAAATATTTTTTACTTTGTTCAGAAGCCAGCTGTTCAACCCGATTTTGACCTCCACTTGTACAATCATTGTTAAGTGTATGACTAACTTTATGTGTTTCGCTTTGTACAATATACTATTTTTATTTTATTAGCCATTATAGTCCCACTGCTGGGCAAAGGTCTCACTACTCTCTTTCCACCTCTCTCTCTGTGAGCTGCCAAGGACCAATCTTTATTAAAGGAGTCCAGCTCATCCCACTATCTCCGTCTGGGCCTGCCGCGATGTCGTCTGCCATGAAGTTATTTAAGTGATGAAACGGATTGTTGTATTCTTAATCCCGTCCACAAATCCACTTATTATTTATTTAATATTATTTAATATTATTTATTAATATTTAATATTATTTATTAATATTTAATATAATTATTAATATTTAATATTATTTATTAATATTTAATATTATTTAATATTATTTATTAATATTTAATATTATTTATATATTTTTTTTATTATTATTTATGTTAGCTAATGTTAACTTACTTAGCAAATGGAAATAGCGGAAGGGCTATTTCATGGGACTGACATCAGAGAGATCCTAAGTATATTTAATCCCACCGTTACCCTATTGACGTGAACACGCATTTACCCTATTTCAAGCATTTATTATTTAATTCGGTAAAAGGCGTTTATTATGAATATTCGTCTTGTGTAATCCACAAATTGCAAGTAGTAGGTGCTTCGGACAGCGAAGGATATTTTTTTGTTTTGTTTTCTGTGTTAATTAGAACTATAGTTTATTTATTTATTTTATTATTTATGTACACACAGTAAAATACATAGAGTTCTTAGTAATGGATTACAATTTAGTATTATAGGCTAATAAGCAATTTAACTGTAACTTAATATTTTACGAGGACGGCGAACGATTTAAAAACGAAAGAAATTAGTATATTTTTGCCTTACGAAAATAAAGGAAATATTTGATTGACGAACCTAGTAAAATTTTATGGGAAAAGTTTTGTTAGTTTGATAGTTGGTGAAGCTGAGCCAACCGATATTGACCTTAAATAGTGAATTTTTTTATTATTTCTATGGACTATATTTCTTCTGTCCCAAAACAGAAAACAAAGACACGTCGCATTGTACGGAAATCCTATACAATGCGAGATCAGCATAAACTGGAAATGTATTGCTTGATGTGTAGTCGTGTGTACCTACATATTATTTATTAACATGTAACATAAGTAATTTCCTGTTAAGTCATTTCATAAGTATTTACATTTAAATAAAGCTGCTGTTGGGCTATTAAAATGAAAATATAATAAACAAAAAAAAAATACGAGGAATGTTTTAATAAAATCCAGCAAGCCTTTACATTCGACTTCTTTTATCTTTTTACTATGACTACACAAACTTTCAGGGCAATATTATGTGAAAAAATGAGCAGTAATCCTACTGATTAGGAAGAAGAATAAGTATCTGCCAAAAGTTGTCCGATTCTGTTAAATAAATAGCCACTTTTATTTGCTTCGGCAAGAGCATAATGTTCAAAGTGTTTTTGAGGTAAACTTTGTTGAAGATGTTTCGTCATAAGCGGAGTGGATCATGAGCATTTCTTGGAATACTTTAGATCTTAAAGCTCCATTAAAAATATAAAGCAATAATGTTTTTTTTTTAAGAAAGTAACAAGCGTAAAATTAAGCGTAGCTAAATCAAATGGTACACGCTTATTTTCTGCAGCAGAGCTTGTAACAAAATATTGTTGCGAGTGTACCTAAATGGTTTTGAAACGTCTGCATACAATCAAACTGTTGTTCGTTAGTTCTGCTACATTGCTAATGTCAACAAATGCATAGATGACACGTCATCGAAATCATAGCATAACATCCAACCAATATTCCCACATTTCGTCATTTATATTTAAGTCCCATTTAATAAGGGGCGAGCCTATTGCCATCAACCGGTCACAAATACAGACTCTGGGCTACTACTAAGAAATTCCAGATGGAAAAACCCAATAACAATTAGCCCGACCTGGGAATTGAAACCTGGACCTCATGCTCAGCAGTAGCGCTTGCAACCGCTAGACTTGACTAGACCAATGAATCAATAGCATACTCGTACAGCCATATACCGTGTTCTACCTTCAGCTACAATATCATATTTCGTGACCAAAAGTCATCCAGTTATTCGATTCCTACACAGTATATTATAATAAGCAACATGGCAACAGCGTATAATTAATTCGGTAATAATTATTGACCAAGACCGGTTCCAAAAGATTTTCGGAGAAGTTGAAATTTCGGATTATTTATTCGAAAACCACTCATTCGTAATTAATTTCAAACGGACTGAGGATTGAAATAGAAATGCCATATTTTACGTTTATTGGATTTAATCTACTGGATAATGTACAAGTTTTGAAGCAGAGCCGAGTATCGTAATAGACAAATTAAATTAAATCCTCGTTCGGGGAAATATTACCACCATAATTTTATATTTATGTCGAGATGAGATAAGTAATTAATTAAGAAAAAAATATTTCACTGATGTCTAAGTTGGTTGCAGTAACTAAGCCTAGGTTTTCCCGACCAAATGGATGGAGTTAGGTTGGAATTGAGACCAAGCGCATAAACTACCTATTATTAGGCTATTTAGGATTTTAAGAAACTCCAAAATATAAATTATTTGAATTTCACAAAAAGAGGCTCAGTCATTATATAAGAGTGTTCAATAATATTTTTAGGAGCGCAAAATGGAAATTATTACGGCCCGGCCACGGGGATGAGCTTCGCGAACGTCGGCGCGTCTTGCGGGGCGGCAAAGTTTGCAGGCCACGGGCAGAAGCGTTCGCAGGCGCGACCAGTATAAACCCGGGAGCGAAATGCCTTCAAAAGTTACCGTCTCGATATTGCTTGGAGAGAAGTAGTTTTTTGGTTCAAGACATAATATACTAACAACTTATATCCAGTTATTTTTTTCGATTATACCCAAATGAGTGTCGAAACCTTTGATTATATGGTTATAAAAATAAAAATAAAAACAACTGGAGAAAACGTAATTGCAGACAGGATAGCTGGCCTAGCAATTTCAGCAGTAAAATGTTCAGTATTCATTATTTCGCGGTGAATACAACTTAGTTTGGTTTCTGCACTATTCGCCGTGTCTGCCGCTCGACACCGTATTATGCGTCGAACTGATTCATAAATTTGTTTCCGACACCCGCCGCACCGCCAGACGCTCGTGCGATTCGCTCGGCAAATTTTGCCAGTCGCCCCGCCGTTCGCCGCTACGCGTGGTATGATTAGTACATTTCTATACATTTGTTTTAGTCGCTAGACGCTTCGCCGATCGCACCGCGCGAATATTGCAGCGAATGTCCTGTGCCCAGCCGGTAGGAGACTCGGATTTATACATAGCGCACAACTCAATTAAGACGCCTCCCGATCTATCCCGGGTGGCGATTAGACATTGTCTTTGATTTGTTGTGTACTTACTGATAATTTGGTGGTTTTACTCTTAACCCAAAGCCTTGAAAGATACGGTTGTCGATATAATTATTCAGACACATGAGACCTTCCAACGTTGTCGCTAAGTAACGGCAACGTACTTTTTTGTTGGGTGGGAAATTATCAAATAACTTCTCCCGCTCTAGGCGAGCGATTGAATGATGAATATAATATTTTATACTGGTAGACAGAAGGGTCATTGCGGCAAAGTGACCCCCAATATTTATTTTTGTTGGGAAATTATTAAATAACTTCTCGGAGCGGGAGGGCGTGTCAGACTCTTACTGACTAAAACCCACCCGTGTTCCTTCAGCTGCCTGTGTGTTGCAGGGCCATGGTACCCCTTCCGGACTTTCCCGCGACCCTGGCAGGCATCGGCCCTAGCGGACCCCGTCAGTTGTGCTGACATCTCTTTGAGGCGCGGGTGGAGCACAACACGCCGTTGACCCGGGCCCTGGTCCTTATCGGACGGCGAGCTACCCATTGCTCACCATCCGCAAGCCCGCGCCTGCACTGATACCCAGATTCATCACAATTTGGTCATCAATTCGATTTCGGTTATCTATCTATCTATCAATTGAATTACCTGGAAATAAATATATTTATTTTATTCTAATCTATTTAAATTGTCCACAAAGCTTAGTGTTTTTTACAAGCCAGTTACTTCTTCTTAGTACACAGAATTGGCTCACCACGGCTTTCAACCATGATAGTTAAAAAAGACCTAAACCTTATAGCACCTCACAGCACAACATCAACACCCGACCACGACAAAGAAATATCGTCACACCGCAGCCTAAGTAGCCAGGGAACAAGCAAACTCGACGCGTATTCAAAGGGAGCTTACACCTACTGAATTGTGCATACGTGCGAGTGGCTTAGTGCCTTCATAGACGGTTCAACATGCACACAACATTGTTAATGTTGAATAATGTTTTGTGTGTAGCTTACGTACATTTGCAAATGGTGCTATGTGCACTGGTATTATTAAGTAATGTAGTTTAATTAGTAGAGTGGGCAAACGATAATAAACACTCACAGAGAAGTCTTAAACAGAAAAGCATTCCTAAAATATTACCCTGCATAATACGCATTAGCTATATCTCGTTTATTAGATATTGTAATTCTATTTATGTAATGTTTTCATTAAGGCGCGTTCCCGTGCGAAACACAGCGGTAGCCGTTTTTTAGACTGTTTTTGGGAGCCAACTTCTCTTTATCTAAAAGAACTAGCAACTAATAAAAAATCCATTTAATTTCTACATAATGTTGACTCCAAAATGGTAGCTTTTTTTTTTTAAGCTGCATAATATTTAATTAAAGGGCCACAAAAAAGCCACAGAAATGAGAAATAATGATTTATAACATGCATCTCCTCCTAAAATAACCATTATTTTGATTTGCTTCCTAAACTAATGGATAGGTAATTTAATAAAGAACATTTTGCTAGTTTATTTTTTTTCAAAACACGAAAATTTGATTTTATAAAGATTTTATTCTAAAATCTGAGCGTACTCGCTAAGTAACTTTTGCGCAGAGTTAGTGTGCCACAAATGCTCAAGGTTATTTGGTCAGGGTAGCGCCTTAATGTATGTTATTTTATACATTTATTTATGCTAAGATTAGCGTACCTACTTGTAATATTGTTATAATAGTAATAAATTCAAACACCCAAATTTTTTTCAAAACTTATCGTAAATGTATCGGGACTATGTAAGAAAAAATGTAATCTGTATACATACGCTGTACAACAAAGCGAATAAATTATTTCTAGGCATATAAAAACAGTGACACAATGTTAGGTACTTGAGTAAAATCAACAACACGACATTTTAAAATAATTCAATTATTTTGCACGTCTAAAGCTTCGTGCAGACCAACGCGAAGCGACACCGGTTATTGTTATACCGTCAAGTTTTCTTAGAAATTGTATTGTTCGTGTCGCGGCGCTGCGTCGCGTCGCGCTGGTATGTACGAGCTTTCATAATGGAAAACATTAGAGCGTGCTTTGCGATCGAAAAATTTGTTTGGCCTCCATTCTGCGACTGTTTTTATTGTTACACTCCTGCTAGTACACAGAACCTACTTAATTTATAAACCATTGTATAGATAATTTAATGGAGATTAATTCTGGTTTTTTTTTATTGATTTCTTGCATCACAAACGAAAAACACATCAAAATAGTTAAATGAAACCTGAAAATATTGTAACTTGCGAAAAAATCAATGAATTGAGTACCTATTTTTTTTTTATTGATTCGTATCAGCCATGAACCCTATTGAAAATAGTTTTTTTATTCAAATAAGTTTAATTATAATTAATAAAAAACTAAAAAGTATAATATCTCTATCTATATATACTAGTGGTCACCCAGAGGTCGAAATTCGACCATAATTAATTTAAATATCATGATTCTAAGGTAGCTTGCGTCAAACGCATGGTAGTGTGTGTAATGTTTTTTTTAATTAATTTAATTTATTTCTAATGTATATTATATAAAAATATTAACTTTCTGCACTCCTTCTCCATATAAACTTCAACTGTGGCAAATTTCATACTCCTCCGTCCGCGTAATTTTCGTAAAAAGGGGTACAAAGTTTTTGCTTCACGTATTAATATAATAATTTCCAACTTCGACCCTCTTCCGTTGCCTAGCAACCAACAAAGCAAACCTAAATAGTCTTTGACAGTACGTAAAGATTGCAATGTGAGAAATTTTTGCCCATATTAACGGGTAAAAATTTTTAATGAGCGTTATGAGCCATGCTCTTTAGGATTTGCCTAATATTTTTCCTTTCCAATGACTACACGAATGTTCATCTTCAAAATCTTCAACATTTCATCACCAACACAACCCATCCCGTGTATTACTGCCCTAACAAGGAAGTACGTAACACGATGTACCTGCATTTATTCGCCTCGGAACAGACGTAGCTCCCGAATTGAAATGTTATAGAAACACTAGACTCGTGTCTTGCTATTGTATATCAAGGAAGGCAATTGAATGGTATTATTTTCTAATGCTTTTATTTACCAAGAAGTCTAATGTCTTTGTGTCATGAAAAAGAACAGGTTTGTTAGAGGTATACCTATAGTAAATAATACCAGCCTGTTACTGTCCCACTGCAGGGCAAAGGCCTCTTCTCATACAGAGAAGGCACGAGCATTGATCACCACGCTTGCTCAAGACGGGTTGGCGATTTCAGACTTATAAGTCCAGGTTTCCTCACGGTGTTGTCCATCACCGATGTCAGTAATTTCCAATATAAAGTCAGAAATTACATATGAATTGAAAAAATCACATTGGTACTTGCCCGGATTTGAACCCACAATCTCGTGCATGAGAGGCGAGTCCTTAACCACTGGGCCATCACGACATATACCTATAGTACACTACAAAAACGTTTAACTAATAAAAGTGTTTTCATTTCGCAATAAATCGACTTTACTTGAGACAATCAAAGAGATTGACAATGCTTTACACTAATGCACAACACATTAACAAAATGCCTTGTTGGCGAAAAAATCTTAGAGGTACAAAAAGTGTCCTGAACAAAAAAAATGCTAGACACCTAGATTTGTTACTAAAGGTACGTTTCACAGAATCAGGATAGCCAATTTTAGCCAGATAAATTAATAACCTTCCAAGTGCTAGTCGGACTCATGAAGGGTTCCTTACCATTGATCGAGCAACAAACGCCAAAAAAAAAACTATGGGGATCCCCTTAATTATTAACTTTATTAAATTTTTATTTTTTGTTGTTATAGCGGCAACAGAAATACACATTCCATGATTGAGTTTTAACAGTATACCTATTACGGTTCATAAAATATAGCCCGCTGACAAACAGACGAACAGCGGAGTCTTAGTAATAGGGTTCCGTTTGGCACCCTTCGGGTACGGAACCCTAAAAATTTTACAGAAATCATAAAATCAAATAATGTGACAGATAAGTTAACTGGAGTTTATCGGAGATGAAATAAGCCATAAATTTGTAATACAACACTATAACCAAAATTGAGAAAGTAATAATTGATGAAGTCAAACAAATCTTTGATAGTATCCATGTTATAAGAATAAGAACAAATTTATTTCGCAAAGTTTACATTCAACTGGATTGAATTCCTAGACCTTACACTAGGATGCCCTGTGTTGTGAAATCCAGGCTCCTTCGTTTCGTTAACAATTTTATGTAAAAAGTTAGGTACATTTAAAAAACTTAAATAATAGATACATATAAAAAGAGTGTATGTGTATGCTGTAATTTGTGTTAGTATTGTTATACAATAGATTCAAAATTTCATACTGCTATAGACAAAATAACACGATTTCTAGTATTCTATTCAAATCCTAAATCCCTTTCAAATACAATTCTATATCAAAATACGTCACATATCAGTTTTATAGAACGCTATCTGGCTTACAAGTCGAGGGAAAGGTCTAGTCAAGTATCCAATTACTAAGCTAGAATAAGCCATAGCAAAGTGGACTTTAGATTTTGCCGAAGTATAGTAACAACGGGGAAGTATGAGCTAATCGATCCTTGTGTAATTGAAGACGTTTCTTGGAAGTAAAGATAAACGTGAAATATATACTAATATTACTTATCCTATCCAACTAGATAGTCGGAGAGGATAAGTAATATTAGTATATATTCCACGTTTATCCGCCTATTCGAGCCTAGTGGTTTTAAATTGTTAAAATATTGTCGTCCTGAAAACGTAAGTACAGTTATATTTGAAGATATTTAAAAAAACTATCGTCAATTGAATAAAACACATCCATGTTTTCATCAACACAGGAGCATTAAAACACGCAGAGACTAAGCACATTAAAACTCCAAAAAAAACAAACGTCAAAACATTATTTATTCCCTAGAATAACGTACTAACTGGGGCCTGAAGGGACAGTTAACTTTGTTCCTCAGTTATGGGCTTCAACCTTCCGATACTGACGCTATTCGATTCTTTATCTGAGGATTGAAAAATCGGCCCTTAATATTATAAATACGAAAGTAACTGTCTGTCTGTTTGTGCTGTAACCTTTTAACGGTAGAATACATTTGGCACACAGATAGATCATGACCTGGGTTAGGACATGGGATCTGGATATTGAACCCAGGACCTTATGCGCAGTAGTCGCTTGCGACCAGTAGACAGCATTCCCCGACATCACAATTAAACTAAACTATTTTTAACCCCCGACGTAAAAAGAGGGGTGATATAAGTTTGACCGTTAAGTGTGTCTGTCTGTGGCACCGTAGCTCTAAAACGGGTGAACCGATTTGAATGCAATTTTTTTTATTTGTAAGCAAGTTTTAGCGATGGTTCTTGGACATGTTTTTATCAAAATCGGTTCAGCCGTTTCAAGGTCATCAGCTCTTTTGTGTTAGCTGTGGTGGGGATCTTAGACGCATAATGGTTATTTATTTTACTTTCAAAGATGTGTTTGACCTAGAAACATGCGTGTTAGATAACTATGGAAGATTATGGAATTCTTGGTCTGATGCTGCAGCCAGGATATTCGGCACACTAGTAAAAAAAAGAAAGAAAGAAAAAGTATTTATTCTAGTACACTCTTGAGTAAGTTTTTAACATACATACCTGAAAATTATGACTAACTGTATATATATTGTTTTTTTTAAACCCTCAACACAAAAAAAGGGCATACAGCACAGAACCGGTCGAAGTGGCGGTACTTGGGGGTAGCCTATGTCCAGCAGTGGAGTTCTTTCGGCTGAAATGATGATGATGATGTTAAATAATACAATTTTCGTGTAAACTGAAAAGAAAGAAAGAAGGAAAATACTTTTATTTAACACAGACTAAAAAGCACACAATGTATACAGCAAATAAAAAATCTAATAAAAAGTGTAAAATACGATGTAAGAAATTAGCAGAGGAGTGTGCCTCACAGCTGCGCCGAAAAGGCCCAGTTCAGCAAAAATGCCAGACAAGTGTAATTGCATCGTAAGGTACATTTGTGTTGATCGGGGCTTTTTTAAATTTGCAATTTAATAACTTGTTCACACGCTTTAACTAAGCTACTGCGTAGCACTTGCTACGGCGTAGCATTACCTACGGCGTAGACCGTAGGTAAGCTTACGAAGCTGTAACGAGTTCGGTTTAAAGAATGTATTCTCATAAAGAACACAAGACAGTTCACTTAATATATGAGATATACAAATAAATCATGCAGTTATAAGGTGTCAAAGACTCCGTGAGTCGATAAGAGGAAAACAAAAATAATATCTTAAAAACTAGGCTTCTAAAAATTCCATCCAATAGATTAATTTAGTTATTTATCATGCAGGCATTTTCTAAATATGTGTTACATTGTTTCTAAAACATAAACTTTTAACAATTTTTTAAATATATAAAATTTTTTTGCATTTACTATATTATCTTACAGTAAATGCCAAAAATGATATTAATATCGGAGTTACTACTGTAACTACGGCGCACCGTAAACTACATTATAAAGTAAAATATACATTCAAAAGTTTGAATAATAAACAGGTTAAGTGCGGATGCGGGTAAACCAAGACTTTCCTTTTAAAACGACCATTTGAGCTAGATCTTCCTGAAAGGGTGTAGATATAAAAGAGGTTTAGTGTAAAATATTTCTGTTTTATAGAAAAAATATGATGTTAACTGAAGCTACAAACAAAATCTTACTTACTGAGATTGTGGTGCTTTGAACGATACCCAGGTCGAGACAAGATTAAATTTTTAGGTTTTTAGATTTTTTCTTACTTTTTAATTTTAATATCACTTCGATACTATTAATCCGCGAGTCATTTCACATATAGGCTATCACATTTATTGTAATTTGTAACATAATTATCCTAATTTTGAAGTTACCAAAAAATTTAATTATTTCATGCATGAAAAAAAACTAACGAACTTTTTTTTACGTTTTGCAGTCTAGCAACTTTCTAGAGTTACTTGTACCTTTCTGTAACGAAGAGCTTTCCCAAGCACTAAAACTAAAGGGCATCTAAATCCATGATTATATTCGTCCTAAATGTGTGGGTAAGACCGTACGAATAAAACCCTGCTTCAGCCTACAAATAGCTTAAGACCGGCCGTGAACCTGAAATAAATCTTCTTTTCTGGGCACTTATTTTCATGTATCTTAGATTCAAGAGTAGGCAGATTTTTAAGTGATGTTAAGAGGGTTTCGTTAAATAATGATAATCTTGTTGAAGGCCTCGTTAGTCTAGGCTTCGCAAGTAACTGCGGATTATGGCGTCTTGGTTTCGAATCCCAGGTATTCCAAAGTGACATTGGATATTTCTTTTAAATTAGGCATTTCTCAGTAGCCTGGAGTCTAAAATTATGTGCTCAGATAAACGGCATAGTTATTAACCGAGCATTTGCGAGAATTCTAATTTATAGGACTTAAAATATTTCTGACGAAATGTAGGCGTAGTAAATAGCTGTGCCTACCCGACACAAAGCCTAAATGTTTAAAGACAATACCTACTATTTTGACTTTGACGTGCGTACTGCTTAAGAAAGTCTGTAAAGTTGAAGGTCATACGACTAAGTACATTTTATGCGACAAAATATAATTAAATTTATTTTTTATCGATAAAAACCTTCTTAACTTCGGCAGTCCTCAGGGGAACCAGGTGCTTAGTTATTTCGGGCATCCTTAAGTTATTTTAAGGGAGGGAACATCGATTTCATATTGTGTCCGCCTACACAGTATTAAATAATAATCTTCGGTTTTGACAACCTTTAGTAGGATTCCCATATTTTTTGGAAAGTATTCACGTTGTATTTCGTGGATCTTTGACAGTCGTTACGGGTCGTTAGAAGCCCGAAAGTCTGACAACCAGTCTTACCAAGGGGTATCGTGTTACCCAGTAACTGGGTTGTGAAGGTCAGATAGGCAGTCGCTCCATGTAAAATACTGGTGTTCAGCTGCACCCGGTTAGACTGGAAGCCGACCCCAACATAGTTGAGAAAAGGCTAGGCAGATTGATTCTCGTTCTAATTCTGTAATTTTTTCGCGTGTTTTTTTTTACTTAGAGAGCTGTATTTATGATTACTACTTTTTACTGTATGAATTCTACGGAGTCATGAGGAAGTCACAGGTTTCCTTTATGAACCAAAAAATCTGACAATGCAATATTAACAGCCAGATACGACATAAACTATTTCATTGTACATAATAAATTCATAATATAATATTTATATCAATCTATTGTTTTTTTTTATTTTGTAATTTGGTGTAGTTTTTATTTATGTTATAATATATTGTATATGTTATATATATATATATTTGTATTATATTTATGTAGGTGTATTCCTGAAATAAATTACTTGTTATTATTATTCCGGCGTGCGTGTACGACCAGATGTGTGAGCGTGAACGAAGCAAAAAGGCGTTCTGTAGGTACTACCTACCTCCATGGTCAGAAGGCGTGAGTTTATGTATGTATGTATGTATTAGGCCCCCAAGATACAGGCGCTGCCTAGTTTGGGGACCACTGTTTTAATACTATGTTAAATATTCTTGTTACAGTAAGCATACGATATCATTATTTTTATTGAAATTTATTTTGTAACAATGGACCAATAAATTATTCTTATTCTTATTATTCTGTAAATACATTTCTTTACGCAAATCTTATTTTGTTTAACATACACCTGATAATGAGCTGCAAAGGACCAAAAACATAAAAAACATCCGCGGGCTACTCACCCCTACATTCACCTTAAAAAATGTCAAAGAAAATTAAGACCACTTATTTACTCACAACACCAACACCCCAACAATACGTACTAACAAGCAATCAACACGAGCGCATCACTAAATCCGTGCCACGACAACTTTGGACAAGACGAGCCTCTGTCATATTTGAATTGCTAATACCGACAGCCTTGCAAAGAACACGACAATTAATTCGGAAACACTTCAATGTTGATGTTTAATCAGTTAAGTAGAGACGTTTCGTGTGTTTTCCTATGGATTCGCTAGTTTATACCTACTTATATAAGTAGATATTTGTGTGCGGTTTGGTGTTAGGTGTGTGTCTCAGGTTAGTTAGTGATGCCAATTAGAGAGTGTTTGGAGAATCGATATAATGTGTAAATAGTTGATGGGATTTAATACCCGTGATTTGTAGGTAATATACGTTTTCATCTCATGTCGACCTATACGCAAATGTACTTTGCCGTTTTAAAGAGATTAGGTAGTCTGTAAGTTTGGTAGATTATTTACGCAAAGTGTACAGGTTATTGAAAAAAACCTCGTCTGGTTTATCGTTTATGATTGTACCAATAGTAAAGTGGTAAAAATAGCAAAGTTGATAGTTTACCACTTCAGAGAGATAAAACCTGCTTTTTAGGGTTCCGTAGTAAACAAGGAAGCCTTATAGTTTTTTTGTCGCCAGTTCCTATTGTGGGTATGTGAAATCATTTTTAAATTTAGGAGTCTGATTGCGAAATATTAAATATTAGGCTTTAAAGTGCAAACTTTTGTAAAGGTCAAGTGCCCCCCCCCCCCCGCCAGCTAAATGGTTGTACTTGGATTTGTGAAAAAATAGGCTTTACAGGTTAACGAGTAATAATCGACCAACTTAAATTTGCAGTTTGAAAAACAAACCTCCCATACATTCTATAAGGGAGAACATGTTTTTCAACTACAATGTTTAGTTTGTTCTTGGGATAAATTCATCCCAACTACGGAATCCTTAATTGTGCGTGATCCGACACGCACTTGGCCGGTTTTTTTACAAATAAAATCTTTCGTTTACACCATGGAATTTACCTAATTGCCCGTGACATACCGTAAGTTGAAGCAACAATAAAAATTGCACACAGTCTAAGCAGTGTTTAACCGATGCAAGTCGTTTGTTCCTTCAATTTTATTGTATTTCACAGTCAACAAACTTGCATCGTGTAAATGGAGCTTAAGTCATTGTTACGTGATAGTTTGCAAACCTTTCAAAGTCCTTTGACTTCAGTCAAAGTTTGACTCCTAATTCGTCACTTATTTTCCTTCCTAAATACACGACAGACAACATAAACTTTCATATTATGTATTGTGATTCCTTTATTTTATGTTTATAAATATAATTTATATTTTAAAATATTTATATAAAAAAAAAACAAAATGTATTATATATTTATTATTATATACTACACCATAATTAATTATATATCTTAGTGATATTTATTTTAGAAGGTATGTATGTATGTAAGTATATTCTGATATTTTATGTTTATACTTATTTAAATGAGTGCAAAATATGTTTAATTTTAATTTTATGTATTTTGTTTTCTCTTCTACTCTTACACACGTTGTCTACATTGCTTTATCTACTTTCCTATCGCAAGTATGCTGGAAGAGATTTCTTTAGAAATAAGCATCACCTTTGTACGTATTTTTCTGTTCGTTTGTTCTTGTCTGTTTATATGTGTGTACATAACCTGTTAAATAAATAAAAACAAGAACCGACTATCAAAAAACTATCGAATAACTAACAAAATATTTGCCGACATCTGCCTACTCTGAAGGTCTAATGAATGGATCAGTTCAAAGGGAACCCTACTCAGGCCCATTACACGAAGACAATTTTAGAATAAATCATCATTTACAATAGAAACAAAATTCATTGCGTATTAATATTGTAAACTCGTAAAACAATGAATAAAGATAGGAAATTCGCTGAATAGACAATGGTGGGCCTAAATAAACCAATCTTTGGAGGAGGCTATGTAAAATAACTGATCTCAAACCTGGCGTTTGCAGCAGCCTTATTCTGGTACATTTTAACTATAACGTTATTGTGATCTCTTCATCTTTTAGTCTGTAACAAGGGACATGTACTTAATATAATTAAAAAGTTCAGTACAATCTTATCCTATGGTGCACAAACTTGGTCTTTGACTAACATCCAGAAGTCCAAACTCAAGGTCTGCCAACGAGCAATGGAGCGCAGTATATTAGGAGTTAAATTAACGGATCGTGTTCGAAACACAATACTGCGCTCCAAAACAAAAATAGCTGACGTGGCTCAAAAGGCTGCCCAAATTAAATGGGACTGGGCAGGACATGTCTGCCGCATGCCGGACAAACTGTGGGCCTGAATAGCACAGAATTGGTGCCCTGAGACAGTGAGGCGGGGTCGCGGCAGACCGCGAAGGAGATGGCGGGACGAGCTGAATAGGTTCCGTCAAAACTAGAAGGAGGACGCACGGGCTCGCGAACGATGGAAGGAGTGGAGGGAGGCTTTTGCCCAGGAGTGGGACAGCGTAGGCTAGTAAATAATAATAATTAAAAAAAAAACAGTTGTAGCATGTTAAAATTCAATGCTGAGAAAACACCTGGATGCAATATATTAAAATTGGCTCCAAAAATTTGAAAAAGCATGAATATCAAACATTCTCTATAAGAGACAGGATCGGAGTAAAAGTGACCAGAACTTGAATTACCTGAAACATTATTATTTGAATCACGTTTCAGGTCATTCAAGCTTTGCTTTTTCCGAAACTGACCACCGTAATGTAAAACCATAACGACTATTAAATTTATTTTCATGAATAACATAAGTTCATGATCATCTAAAAACATTTCCACATCATTTTACATCTACATTCACTGCCGAGCTCTAAACTTCATAATATCCACATAGGTATACACTCTTAGCTACACACCCCATATTTTCCTTGCAAAGTGAGCTCCTACCACCAAGTTTGTAGACACAGCCCCGGGCTACTTGCGGCAGCAATATGTCGCCTAAATTGGATTAAGATGCAAGACCTTACCGTAACACCCTTCAGACAAGTTAACATTCTGACTTGAGAATTAACTCCCTGTGTTTTAAGCAATTTGTTAGTAAACAAAAGTACTTGGATTGTTTGTTTCATACATCAGTAGTAACTCCGGTTTCTGGAGAAGATTTAATAAAGCTAGTGATAAGTGTTTTTCCAGTGATAGATTTCTAGTGGTTTGACCGTCGGACTGCTAAGTCAAAGGTCTCCAGTTTGTACCCAAGGCACGCTCCTCTGACTTTTCGGATTTATGTGCGTATTGTATAATTATCACTTGCTTCTAAAACGGTGAAGGAAAACATCGTGAGGAAACCGGCATGCCTGAGAGATATTTCTCGACGGCATGTGAAGCCAAGTCAGAGGCCCATGGGCGGCTTTAAAACTCTGACACCAGGTTAGTCACAAACCACACAAAAATACTGTTAAGCTTGATTGAAAAAATCGTATTATCAACGATTACTTCAACAAAAAGAAGAATCGCCAAAACCTAAGTGGCAGAGGGCAGGGCAGGGCGACCGCGTAACGGAAGACGTAGCATTGGAAGGCTTCCCCCAAGGTCGACCTATGTCCTTATGAAGGCCACAGGAATCCACTGGATGCGGGAAGCACAGAAATGGTCGAAGTGGCACTGGCTTGCGAGACCTATGTCCAGCAGTGGACGTCTTTCGGCTGAAATGATGATGATGATGATGAATTCAACCAACGACACCAATTATCTATTGTTACGTTAACTCAGGGGAGACTACTTCAAAAATTTGCAAAAACAATCGTGTTCACTGCAGGATTATGTACTTGGAAAAGTACTTTCTGCAGCCTTTCTCCAGGGATTACCATACTCCCATAATGAAAAAAGTACATTGATTTCCACTGCATCAGCGAAAACGAGAAGAACAGTGAAAATGCACTACAGCTTATTGCGTTTACAGTCCATTTGTAAATGTAAATAATTAATGGCCAATATACCGCAACCTGTATGGGCCATTTTGTACAGACCTCATTACAACTTTCCCAGAATGACGACCAGCCCGTTTAAAATCCTCGATTCCCGTCCGTGGAATGAAATAAAAGTAAATTATTTGCTTTAAACTTTTATGCATCAACGACATTACATTACTTGTAACACAATAAAACTCATTGTTCTCTCCATTGCATACGAATTTCGGACAAAATAATGTTACGTTTAAAAATTTCGGACAACGATAATCATAGGAAAATTAATTGTCTGGTTCATGGATGGTCGAATCAAGCGAACACAAAATGAAACACGAAAAAAAATTTAACAACGTAAACTGTGACATTGCAGGACAAGTCAGTTTATTTTTTTCCTCACACTTCTGGTCCAATCTTCACACTTCAGGTCCAGTTGAAAACCGTAGGCACTGATAGTTGTCTGGCATTTTTGCTGAATTTGATCTTTTTGGTGCAGCCGAGAGTCACACTTTCGTGATAATTTCTTACTAATTTCTAATATCTGATGTGTATTATATTGCGTGCATTTTATTCTGCGCTAACAGAATGTATTTTCTTTCTCCTTATTTCTTTCTTTCTCAAAAAAAGGAAAGACTGAGGATGTGTATCACTGTTAATGGTCACTCATGGAATCTTCATCATCTTTCCGGGCCTTCTCTCATAACTACGATTTGTCTTTTCAGATCTTCTTTCTCGTCAAGATTCTTTTCTATGTTTTTCGTCATTTTAAGATTCAAAGTCGATTTGGCTATTTCGATCCGTAACATGAGATTGAAAAGTATATCTTACGGATACTTATCGGGGCCTTAAAATGCCTAAAATAACAAATACTTTCAAATTGCTGTCTGTTGAGCAATGACCGTGGATGCTGTCTATAGGATTAGACATATTTTTATCCTAAGTCTTCCTACCTGGACTTGGCACAATTTCCAAAATCATGGAAAGATTAATTAGCAATTCTGCAATAAAATAATGAAACGAGTATGCTTAGATGGTTTGGTCATGTTGAGAGGATGAATAAAAGGCAACTAACAAAAGGTATTTACAAAGCAGATGTGAGTGGAAACGCCGGAAAGGGATGCCCTAGGAAGACATATAGTGACCTTATTGGTGATGTTCTTCAGAAATCAGGCGCCTAGGACTCACAACTGGCGTGCGTGTATGACCAGATGCATGAACGTAAACGAGGCAAAAGAAGTATTTCGATTTAGATCGTGGCAGGTGGCGTTTTGTAGGTTCTGCTTACCCCCATGTCGTGAAAGCGTGAGTTTATGTATGTCTGTAGAAGTGTAGCGGGGTTAACCAAATGTACTTTAGTATTGCCTAAGGGGTCTCCAATTGACCCAAAGTATTTGCAGATCACTCTCAGTTCCACAATAACACATCGCCAACATTTTTCGCTCCCAGTGCTCTCGATAACGTTGTTAACGTTTCACGTTTCGAATGTCGACCGTTTCCGAATCGGCACATCATTCTACGACATTTGCAATGCAGATATAACCATTTTCATTTTACAATCAACAGAACAAAATTAATTCAATAGGTTCCAGTGAAGAATGTTTCTGGTGTTTTGCGAAAGGATCTTCTCGGTAGGTATGAATTTTTAATGTTATTTAGATTTATCGAGTGCAGCTGTTGTTTGTTTTAGTAAGACCAATATTATGGGGATTGGGTTATCTTTTGTGCTGTTTCGAATTGAAGGAGATGGTTTGTTACTTTGGTAAATGGTTATTGAATACTTTGTAAAAACGAGAGAAGGTCGCTTCGTAAGCTTGAAGGATGAATGAAACAGACGTATCATAGAGTCAGTATTTATGATTTTTTGTTGAATCTATAAATTATCATCATGTGCCTAGCCTTTTCTCAACTATGTTGGGGTCGGCTTTCAGTCTAACCGGATGCAGCTGAATACCAGTATTTTACATGGAGCGACTGCCTATCTGACCTCCACAACCTAGTTACTAGGTAACACGATACCCCTTGGTAAGACTGGTTGTCAGACTTTTGGGCTTCTAACTACCTGTAACGACTGTCAAAGATCTACAAATTACAGCAAGGACCATCGGCTTAACGTGCTTTCCGAGGCACGGAGAAGTCTTAGTATGTAAAGATGGTTACCCATCCACGGACCAACCGCGGCAAGCGTAGCTTAACTTGATCGATCGACCCGTGCGGCTGTTATTACTTAGCCACAAGCTCCTCCAATCCAATCCAATATATAAATTATAAAAAGAAAATATGTAATAATTGTAGAGAGACGTCACACAATCCCTGCTTCCACAGAAATAAACAAAAATGTGTTATCAGTGTTTATGATAAAAACAATAAATATATTTCAAACAAACAACCTCAAGTGTAACGTCAACAAAAACTTAAATTTTTAGAGTTCCGTACCTCAAAAGGAGAAAACGGAACCCTCATGTGATCATTTTGTTGTCCGTTTGTCGGTCAGTCTGACAAGACACTTTTTTCAGGAACGCTCTGAGGTATCAAGTTGAAATTAATATCAAATACGTAAGTCTACGGCTCTTTGGAGCTCTAAAATAAATCAAGCTTTTAAGTCAACGCAATAAAAAAATACGGCCATTTATAGGCGACATGTTTTGATACTCGCAAATAAATCAAAACGTTGTAGGTACTTCTCGTTGACCTAGAATCATGAAATTTGGCAAGATGCAAGGTCGTACAGCACAAGTAAATTTCAAAAATCGTTAATTTGTAGTTTTATCACACAAAAAAATATGTTGTTGCAATTACAAACATACATTTACAGATGGAGAATTGACCGTGACGTATATCGATGTATGGGAAAACATGCTTTTCAACTCCAATGTTAAGTTTGTTTTTGGGATAAATTCATTCCAACTACGGAACCCTTCATTGTGCGTGGTCCCGCATGCACTTGGCCGGTTTTTTAATTAAATCATCTGGAACAAGAAGTATTGTACCGTCGCTTCATAAAAACTGATACCAATCGCTTATTGAAAATACCAACACGAATCCCTACCACCATTCCCCATTTATTTCCTTTATGTAATGACACACCGAATTTAAAATACGACCCGTCATAAAAATCTTTGCAGTCGTAAAATACGACTTTAAAAAAAAATACAACATGTAAAAAGGAATTTCTGAAATACCCCTTCACGAAATGCGATCCCACTTATAGGATAAAAATCTCATAAAAATGCTATAAAACATTGTTCATTCCAACACTATTGCCTCCGGCACTCGCGGTAGGGACGTGCATCGGAATCGAATGACATAAATCGATTAATTGTCTGAATCGATTGCGTTACCGATATTATTGTACGGTATTATGCGGAATTGTTAAATGATATGAATGACGCAACGTAATGATGATAGCTTCATACAGAGTGCTATTATTGTTTCCTACGTAGAATTTGTAGTAATTAACAGTTTAAAATCCCGTAGGAAAACTTGTATATTAAAAGTAAAGTATTGTCCAAATCGAAACGGATAATTTTCTGAATTTTAATTTTGCCATAGTTTCTCGAAACATGTCGAAACAAAAAGAGGAGAAATGTACCTGAAATACAGAGATATATTGTAGCTATTAGGAATACAGTCTGGAGAATGACTAGTAAAAGCAAGTATTTAAGTCAAAAGTAAGTAGTAATGCCACAATTAATCTATTTATCGACATCTTCTTCCTATATTTAAAAATCCGTCTCGAAAATGGCTCGACCGATTTGAATAATTATTTTTTTTGTTTTGTTCGCCTCAATACTGATAAAAAAATTAGGAAAAATTATAGTTTTTTAGGAAAAAAGAAATTTAGGAAAACCCCAAAGGAACAGCCGAAAAATCTAAACTTTGTATAGGAATTGCCTACGTGGGACGAAGTTCACCGGGTCATCTGTACTAGATGACGGTGAACCGGTGAACTTCGCATCACGTGGGTATACACAACTCTATAAAAATGATTCATATTTGTATTTGCGGTGCAAGTGTTAAATTGAAGAATTGCCAGTAAAGCTCCATAAGATTAAAGTATTCAATTACATTATCGGATCAATTCACAAGTTTCTTTAATACTGGCTTCATTTTAAGTAATGGGCTAATTCATCAAAGAAAATGGAAGTTTCAAACTTGTAATAATGAGAGTCGATTTCAACGTCTTCCAACTTTTGTATTACTTTCATGAAATAACTTGAGAATGAGCTCTTTACTCCTTTCTGGTTCGAGTATTTAATTCACTGTTTAATATAAGTAAGATAAACAGAAGGGCTCAGTGTGGTGCCAATAGCGCAACAAGGTTATGTCGGCGCGTGGCCAAAATCTGAACTAAGCTGCCATCTTGTTTTTTGAATAAATTTCAAGCGACATTTCACATAACTTAGTCAGCCTATATTGTTCCCACTGCTGGGACACAGGCCTCCTTTCTGTGAAAAGGAGTGAGAAGTAATCCACCACGCGGGCCCAGTGCGGGTTGGTGGATGTCACATGTCTTCGAATTTTTAGTTCTAGGACATGGCTGGTTTCCTCATGATGACTTTCACCGTTTTGAGATCAGTGGTGATGAACTAGTTTACACAAAGTGCCTGCCTGTTCGAACCTACGACCTACAACTCGTCCGCCGTTCTACTTAGCCACCACTGCTCACTTTCAGATAACAATTGCACTAATGTTTACCAACAGTCAATGTCATTCGAGTGCCAAACGATCGTTGTAGCAGTGTATGTATTTTGTCAAAATACTATTTAAATACTGAAGACAGTATGATACGATTATCAAGAATTCGTCCATTGGTATTTGAATATTGAGTGGGTACCACATCGCAGCTTTGTTACGACGTAGCTAATTTGCTACGACGTAGCTAATTAGCTACGCCATTTCGTAGCAAATACGACGAATTACTACGAGCCGACGCATCGTTCTTAGATCTTTGAAGTAGATCGAATAAAGTAGAAGATTCGTTTTGATGATTACGGTTGTTTTAAAAGGTTCCTGTGATTTTAATTACCACAAATTCCCGTGAACAAGTCGTTCTTTTCAACTTTCGGGTAGACGGGAAAACTGCCAAAAATTACAACCATCGAAAGATAAATGACTTATGACATCTAATAATCGACGTTCCCCCATCACTACGCAAACGCGTGTGAAACGATTCGGAAAAATAATTTCCTTTCAATGTACGACGTATACTTTACGTCACAGATGTCATATCCGCAAAACAATTTATACTTTATAATGAATGCGGTAGGGTTTATAATTAGATGCGCGGAGTGGAGAGAATGCTGTAATTAAATAGCTTTGGAGTTTGTTAATTGTAACAATTTGATGACGTCACGTGTGGCAGGGTGTTTGCGATGGCTCGGTTGAATCGTATCTCTCATGTCTTGATTAGTTCAATTACTTTGAGAAACATGATCAAGTGTTATGTGTTCTTTAATTTGTGAGAAGGAACGCTAATTAGAGGTGGTTTGGTTTAGGTAAAATAGTCTAAGGGAGTAAATTTAATAGGTTCAATTATCATACAATCAATCTGCCTAGCCTTTTCACAACCATGTTGGGGTCGGTTTCGAGTCTAATCAGATGTAGCTGAAAACCTACCAGTATTTTACATAGAATGACTGCCTATCTGACCTCCACAACATAGTAACTGGGTAATACGATACCCCTTGGTAAGACTGGTTGTCAGACTTTTGGGCTTCGTGCTACCCGTAACGACTGTCAAAGATCCACGAATGACAGCCGGGACCAACGACTTAACGTGCTTTCCGAGGCACGGAAGAGACTCGGTATGTAAAGATGGTCACCCACCCACGGACCAACCCAAGCGTAGCTTCACCCAATTGGTCGACCCGTGCGGCTGTTATTAATTAGCCACGACCTCCTTTGTATGAATAAATATCCTTATATTATTTATTTTAAGAAATTCTGTGCATTTATGTTGCTGAAACAATGTTTTACAACTGTAGCCTAGGGGCACGGTGCTTTTTATCATCTGCTCAGCCATTTCCCAACTCTATTTGAGTCGGCTTCCAGTCTGACCAGATGCAGCTGAATGTCAGTACTTCAAAAGGTTTACACGAACATAATACTGAAATATTTTCAAAAATAAAAAGTAAAATAAATACACATCCATCTTTAAACAGAATATGTCAATTTTATCTCATCAAAGTTATATTCAAACTCTGAGGAAATTAAATTTTCACTTTTGTCCAGTTTTAAAGACCTCTGCATTCGTACAAATCTATGAGAATTCTCGGCATTTTTTCTAAAATGGTAGGTCTCCGTAAATTGGGGAGTATGATAAAAAGAAGAGTATCATTTCACTAGGATTGACGTTTGTAAGATCTGAGATTATGTCAGGGAAAGCTTTGACTGAATTTATTAAAAACTTTGCTGGCAGCTATATTGGCCTTTTCCTATGGAGTGGTTCTGTATGATATTTTGTCTGTTTTAATTTAGGTTGTTTATTTATTTTAATATTTTTGAAGTGAAAACTCCTTCAGGCGCGTTGAGCGATTTTTGGTGGGGAATAAACTTATGAACTTACGTCACTGACATGCTGGCGCCGTAGTGCTGTACTATAGAATGTAGATGGCGCTAATACCAATATTAAGATTTCGCTTCTGTCGGCATGATATGCCCATGAGTGCCTATTTTTTTCTGTACAGATTTATTTTAGTTCTTTCTTTATTTAGAATCTCCAACAAAATGTAAAATACACAATACATTACACATAAGTAATAAATAAAGTTATTGGACGTGGAGTTTTATTTTTAAAATAATGTTTCAAATATATTTACATCGACTTCCTTCGCGTGACAATCGTAAGACACCACAATATATATAATATACTAACGTAACAGATCAAAAACTATTTTAGATCCTTTTTCAATTTTGGTTTCTTAGATAAAGTACGACACAACTTAACATCGGCAAAATTCGTAAAACCGATCACCATCTGAACTGAGTGCACCTTCAAAATCACCAATATTTATTCCTGATTTAGGTGAAAATTATCTTTACGCAAACGCAATAACTTGTGTAGAGATATAACCAAAAACATTCGTAAAATTGAAATGAATAAATGCAAATTTTCAAATGTATGCTACATCTAAGTTGTGTCGTACTGTATGTAATAAAATGAAATGAAATAAAATTGTTTATTCTGTAAATAGAATATTGAAATCACTTTTACACGTCATAGTAAAAAATATTAGAATTTGCTAGATGAGTTAGGCGTTTCCTATCTGACTACTCTGAGGAGAAAGGCCAAAACAAACTCAGAGGTCTCAGTCTCTTTTAAAATCCAGACATAATCTAGGTCAGGCCATTATGAGGACCATGTAGATTAGTGTCTGAAATGGTATTTTGAGAAAAACCAAAATCAGATCATTGAGGTAGATTTGTTGACCAAGGGTCTAGGTACTATTAAACACTACAAATTTATGGAAACGTTACGTATTGTTAAATTGTAATGTAAATATGTAAGTTAATTTTGTTGTATGGTGGTTAGTTTATTTTGATAAGTGGGAATGTTGTAATTTATATCAAAACGTACCTACTCTATCTATGTTATAGAATGTGTGAATGTGAACCCTTTGTGTCATTTGAATGTACTACATGTGAAGGTAGATTTACAATAAAGTTAGTCTGCACTAAATAACCGACGTTTACTTTAAAAAGAACCACACAAATTTGAGTGGACCTGTCCAGTCAGTGCAAGCATTTGTCAATAATCGTGGAGCTCAACTCACAGTAGATCTTGATAGTTTTATAGACAAAAAAAAAGTTATTATTCTTGGCAAAAGTTTATAGCCACTACTTTGTTCATCGTATTATAATTGAATACATAAACATAACATTACAACATAGGTATATTGGATCTCATTCTTGTGCCTTCTTCACGTAAACGATTAGGTTAAAAGTAAATGTTTAAAAACAATCAGAGTGATATAATCGTTCTAGTCAATCCACAATTCGATAATATACCTGTAATTAAAATGATCAAAGAGAACCCTAAAAATATTCACTGCAAATAATTTCAGGGGTTCCATTAAGTTCACTTTAAACTGGCAACTTCGATGATTTTAACGTCAAGATTATGACCTTTTTCCCACAAGTCGAGTCGTTCTGACGACTTTAATAAAAATTGACTTTGAGTCGAGCTGGTGGCGCCATTTCCTCTCTCCGTTTCTATATCGGGCACCTTATTAAATTAATATTCGGAAATTTTTACTTTTTTTTATTAAGTAGGTAAGTAATATGACGGCTACTTTGGCAACTCGATTACCCAGGAATCTGTGGGTGGTTTTATTTATATTCTCGCGAATATTTTATGTATATAATATTTTTTTTTGGTGTTGGAATTTCTCGTGGTTGCCGGAAAAAACTAACAACCTCAAATTGCAAGGCAAACAATGTGCTTGCGATTTTAAAAGTTTAGAAACTGTAATATTTTAATATCTAACACAATGGTGGCGATGCTCTTGTCACAAATGCCTCTACAATAGACTAAAAATCACTAAAATTTTGTTTATTCATGTCAAACGACGATTTCCCATTCTGAAATAGACTAAAGTGACACAACTTAACTATATTTTAGTTTGACAGCACTAAGATAGTACTGAGTTTTTAGTTTAGTGAAAGTGCCAATTTTGCTATTCTGAATTTGACGTTTTTCACCTAAAATTTTGATTGTAAAAAACCAAACCAGACTAAACCTGTCAATTTTTAATCGCGATTAAAAACGTGTGGGATAAAATAAGTTGTCATGAACTAAAATTCACACCAACATCTCGACTTCACGTGCAAAAAAAGTACCTACTGTATTTATTTTTTCTTTTATCTCGAAAATGGTGCGTCCTATCGTAAAAATAATGAAAATTTCGATCCCCTTAATAAAACCCTAAAACCCCTAAAACTCAACACGTAGGTAATTTTTTTTTTGAAAAATTCCATTTAAAACCCGTCGAGTTCGCAAGCCATACGCGCCTCCGGCTTTAAAAAAATCACAGGTTAGGGCAAACCACCCGTACCACGTTTATTCGCGATTGTCAAATTCGATTTTAGTTGTGTCAAAATTATTTTTTAATTTACAGAATTTTATTCGCAGAATAGCTGTAAGATTCTCATAGCCAAAAGTAAGGAATTTTAGTGATACTTTAGTTAGTTTAGTTCGGTGTACAAGAGAATCGGTACCAATATTGATTAACTAGGTAACTACGCTTTACTTCTTTTCGTGTGGTTAGTGACTAACCTGGTGTCAGAGTTTTAAAGCTAATATCTTTAATTTTTTTCTTATTTCCTCACGATGTTTTCCTTCACCGTTTTTGAAGCAAGTGATAATTATACAATACACAGGTAAATTTGAAAAGTCAGAGGTGCGTAGCTTGGGTTCGAATTCGAGACCTATGACTTGGCAGTCCGACGGTCACACCACTAGACTATCACTGCTATGCTTTACTGAAACTGTAAAAAAAAAAACAACAATAAAGCTATACTGCGGATATTCTTTTAAAGTTATGAAATATTGCTGATTATACCAATATTGGTTTTAGTTCAAATTCAAATTATTTTATTTCACATAAACCTACAAGGGCACTTATGAAACGTCAGAAGCTAGGTGCACGGTTACAATTGGTCGTTTTCTATGGAGAAGAGCCGGCAAGAAACTCCACGGTTACTCTTTTAAAAGTAAATGGTTTTTACAATTTTTCCAAATACCAGTGTTAAAAGCTTCGATCAACTATACAGGTATGGGAGGACAGTGTAGGCCCATCAACATGTACCCTGGTACATGTTGATGGGCCTACACTAACAGTCTGTAGATCTGTGGACCATTTTATATTTTGCTAAGTACCTGTACTTAGCAAAATATAAAATGGTCCACAGATCTACAGACTGTTATATCTACAATGTTCTCACATTCACAAAATTTAAAAGAAAGTAATCTATATAAAAGATATAATAAAAATAAAAACCTATTTAAACCAAATGACAATACTTGACACTACAGCTGTAACAAATATAATTTAATAAAAAATATAGAATATTGTAAGTATACAATGTCCCAGTTACATTTTCATTGCATAATCTACCAATAATCACCCAAGCATTTGTGAGTAGAACATACCTTGTTGCCGTTTCAGGTTCACACCATAAAATAACAGTTGCTACCCCATTGACTCTGAACACCACAAATCTCACTTCCCTCCCCCACATAACATTTATCAAAAATATTTCCTTCGAAAATGGAATGTTTCCATACAGTTGCATTTTCATGCTTTTTCGTGTTGGGTGAGTGAAAAAACGAGAATTAAGTATAGGAACTACGCGAAACACCGAAGTCAACCCGAACGTGTTGTGTCAGTAATACGGGCCATTTTTTAAACTTTATGAGAATATAGAGAGTCCAACATCAACTGCCTAGCCTTTCCCAACAGCACAGCAGTCAGCTTCCGTTCTAACCAGATGATGATGAATACTAGTATTTTACATGGAGCTACCAACTATCTGACTTCTTCAACCCAGTTACTGGGTAACACAATACCCCTGGTAAGACTGATTGTCAGACTTTTGGGTTTTTGGCTACCCGTAACGACTGTCGAAAGATCTACGAATGACAGCCGAGACCACCGGCTTAACGTGTTTTCCGAGGCACAGCGGAGTCTCGATTTGTAAGGATGGTCAGCCATCCACGAACCGACCGCGGCAAGTGTAACTTAACCTTTGGATCGAACGGTGGCTGTTACCATTTACCCACCAACTCATTTGAAGCTTTATGAGAGCATGGAGAATTAATAAATAAAAATTAATTCTTACTAATATTACAAATGCGAATGTGAGCTTGTTTGTTTGTTACGTTTTCACGGTTAAACGACTGAACTGGTTTTGATAAAATTTGATATGGGGATACTTTGAACCCTGGGAAAGCATAGACTACTTTTTATTGACATACCACGAGGACCAAGCCGCGGGCGGAAGTTAGTAGTGAATAAATCCAGGGTCAATCATTACCGACTTCGGTACATTTACATAAGTAGAATCATTATCAACTTCGGTACATTTAAGTAGAATCATTACCGACTTCGGTACATTTAAGTAGAAAATACATTAGGTTAGTTTTTTTTTTGTACTCTATTTCATGCATAGTTAGTAATAGTGATTCCACTCAGCGATCGTTAGCACTGGTGTGTCATAGATTGGGATTTCATAAAGTTTACCTAACTACCAAAGTTAAGTCTGGTGAGTTCATTCATCAAAGTAATCGAATTGCTTTTACCAATTACACTCTTGTAATAATACCTATTATAGGCCTCATGACAATTCCAACGTAAACAAATCATAACATTAAGAATTTATACTGCGTTCGCGTTTTAGTTTACAAACATGTAAACAAATTATGCTTTTGTCACATCACATAAAGTTCCGTTTGCGCTACAACTTCAAACATGGTTATGAAATTGATAACAAAAAACAATTGACAACAACAAACAGGGCACACTCTCTTGCTAACAAACAGACCCTGGCAATTAGCTAAAAACCCTCAAACGATGAACAATACCAATCCAATTGCATACTCGTTGGATTGATAGTAGAAACGTAACAAAAAACTCAAAAAAACTAATACGAAGTAGATCAAACACGGCACGGATTTTTCATTGTATTCCGATATGAAGAGAACGCAAAAAAAACGTATCAAAACAGTATAATCACTGATGATACTGTTTTGATACAGTTTTTTTGCGTTAATCAGTCTATAATGTTCCCACTACTGGGAGTCCTCTCGGTGAGAGGAACTGGGGCGTAATCCACCACGCGGACCCAGTCCTGGTTGGTAGATGTCACATGTCTTCGAATTTTTGGTGCTTGGACATGCCGGTTTCCTCACGATGTTTTCCTTCACCGTTTTGAGAACAGTGGTGATGATTTTGATGTAAATAACTTACACAAAGTAAAGCGCCAATCTAGGCTAGAACCTACGACCTACAACTTGTAAGTGGCGGCCTTTACCACTGGGCCTCCAAAGTTTCGTAGTCATCAAACACTACGTAGTGATTTTATAACAATAAATGTTTGAGTTGAAATATACGGAAATTTATTGGGGACGGCAACGTTGAATGTTTTTTTGCTTTAGAATTCGCATTTTGTGTGATTTAGATTAAGTATTTTTAATAAACTATCTTATTCTTTTTTATTTACTGACGATTTATTTCTTTGCTTAATTGGGTAATTTAGTGTATAGTTGACTCTTTCCTTCCTTCTTCTCTACTCATCTTGTTTGTTACCCAAATGTTAACTGACGAATAATTTCTCTGTTGCGTTAAGCAATTATTAAAAACAACTACAATTAATATAAAATATATTATATATATTAACTATATTGTTATTTTATTTATTATTTACATTTATTTATTTAATTGGCAATTATTATTTGTTTTTAATATTCATATTATTATTTTTCGTATTATTATAAACAAAAAGAAAAAAAAGTACTACAAAACCTCCGGGCCAGGAGCCTATTAAATAACGTCACGGTATAAAACACTCGATTTCTAAAAAAAAACTAACCAGCATTCAAAAAATAGCAAACAGACAGTCAAGTGATGCGCTACTATCATTTAAAGGCTCGTGCAGACCAGCGCGACGCGACGGCGCGACGCGACTCGAACAATACAATTTCTAAGAAAACTTCACGGTATAACAATAGCCCGTGTCGCGCCGCGCTGTCGCGTCGCGCTTGTCTGTACGAAGCTTAAGTCTGCCAATTACAGAAGTTCTCATAAAGGCAGCTATGTGTACGAAAATTCTAACAGGTACCGATAATAGCCGCCTCTTTGGTGTCGTGGTTAGACCACCTGTCTCAGCCCCATAGGTCCCGAGCTCGATTCCCAATAGGGTCAAATTTTCTTCTCGGTTTGGTTGGTGGTAGGGCTTCTTCTAAGTCCGCCTGGCTAGCTACCACTATCTTATCTAAGTCTGTCGCCATAACAACAATGTTAACAGCATTGTTGTGTTTCAGCAGTTAGACTCAAACTCAAACTCAAAGCAATTATTTCAAATAAACCAATTACAGGCACTTTTGAATTGTCAAGGGGGTCGGTCAGTTAGAAAGATGAAGCTAGATGCCCATTCCAAAGCGTAGTAGGTACCTATGGGGAAGAACGGGCAAGAAACTCCACGGACACTCTTCAGAGATAAGGTAGCCAGTTTCTCTGTGGTTGCTGATTCCGGGTGAAGCTCGCTTCCACCTTCGGCTCATCACTTACCATCAGGTGAGATGCAGGCCCAGAGCTTCACCGTTGAGGATAAAAAAAGAAAAAGAGGATAATAATAATAAAAACCATAACTACTACGACTCCAAACCAATTGCACATCCGTAAAATTCAAAAAGTTCGGGAGCAACGCACTTTCCTCTTTCATGTGCATTCGACTGTAAAAATGAATTATTCTTTCAATTTATCGAATAGGCCCCGTCTCTGCCCGGTACCTATTTAGTTTGTTTCAATACTCAGACTAAATGTGTCCAAATTGCTCACGGCGCCCAAAGAAGATCACTCAGTATGTTTTTTCGTACGGAAAATTCGAACAAGTGAACTGGATTCTAGTTTAAATTAACGTTTCATTTGGGAGGGAGTGGTGATGAGTGAATTAGCTTTGAGTGAGTCGGCTAGGGAATGTGTTATTTAGTGCTCGCAACAGTTGAAGTGGCACTTTTACGATTTAATCCTTGAAAGTGGTTACATTTTTTGTGCTTATTTATTTGGCTGGCGTATCTTTATTGTATTTTATAAAACGATGCCCCGATACGTATTTCCGAGACATTACTAGAGTTTTAATTAAATTTGCTGTCGATGTTAACGTGATAGTATTTAAAAAACCGGCCAAGTGCGTGTCGGACCACGCACAATGATGGGTTCCGTAGTTGGTATGAATTTATCCCAAGAACAAACTTAACATTCTAGTGCAAACTGCAAATTTAAGTTTGTGTGTTGTTATTACTCCTTAACCTGTACAGCCTACTTAGCTCTGATAGTTTTCCTTTTAATTTCGTTATATATACTACTGCTGTGAATTTTTTCACAAATCCAAGTACAACCATTTAGCTGGCAGGGGAGGGCTTGACTTTTATTTTATTGAAAATTTCAGTTAAAAGCTTAATATTTCGCTACCGGATCCCTAAATCCAAAAATGGTTTCGACAAACTCACAATATTTTTAAACGACCTTTTTAACGATACCTTTTTAACATGGGGTTGATGAGAAATAAAAAAAGTCCCTACTTTACGTGTAGGGGCCTGTTACCTAAAAAAAAATATTTTTCTTGATTTGTTTTTACCACTTCATCGGCATGATTAATATGTATACACATGCCAAATTACAGATTTCTAGTACTAACCCTCTCTGAGCTAAGCCGCGGACAGACAGATGGACATGGCGAAACTATAAGTGTTCCTTGTTTACTACGGAACCCAAAAACGATAGCCCTAAGTATTTTCGAAACATTATTAGAATATTTGAGCAGTTGGAATTCAACTGCTCAAATATTTGTACAAAATAAGTCCTATCTGTAGGTCATGCCGACATTTTGTAGGACTTAGGAACGTAGAACAGATTATTACTATTCTTCATTTTCTAGTTTATAAATTCTAACAAGTCAAAACTTCTATTTGAGTGATTTGAGCTAAGCCTTTGGCGTGAGATTTAAATTAAAAACAAGAATAATATTAAATTCATCAACGTGCAATCAATATTTCGGACTAGTGACCTGCTTCGCACAATACTCGACAAAACATCAACATTTCTGCATTATAGGTATGTTTATACACAAAAACTTTTCGGAATAAATTCTCTAAATGTTAGTGAAAACCGCATCAAAATCCGTTGCGTAGTTTAGAAGAATAACGCGAACACACAGACAGACTCGAAAAACGAAATATATTAAGTATTTTAATATAGATAGTTAAATAAGCATGTCGGAAAAACCGTACAAGTAAATACCATTAAAAAAAAATACAATGCTCTCTGCATTACAGAAAATTCACCTTTTATCGAAAACTTTTAGTTGATACAGTACTGAGTACAGCCAGCAACGCAGCTATACACCGAACGTACGTGCATCGTTAAAACTTGGGGGTTCATAGAGGCAGAAAAATAAATTGCTATCCAACTTTTAATAGCACGCTTAAGAATTTCGGGGGTAAGCACGTGACTGCACGTGCGACTAATACGAGTATTATAAACGATGCATGAATTTTGTGACTTTGATTTTTGTACTTGTATGATAACGTTACCCTTATCTGAGGGGTGGATTTAAGTGATCAAGATTTTTTTTTAAGACGTGATTCTTTGGTATAATAATTTTCCGGTGGGCTCTGAAAATTCTGTGCTTTGTGAACGCACGCTGTTTTTTGCAATAGATTGTTATTAGCTTGATAACGTGCATTTTCGATAATGATTATTTGATAACCAAATAACAGACCAATCCTTTTTAGAGGTATGATGATCACGTCGGGGCACTAATATATGAGTAATGAGGTGTAAAGTTCACTCATCCTCTATAGGAAAGGGAGGGTCCTCCGCCCAGATGGGTGTCGTGTCTGGCGGGCAACTGCCCAACGATTGATGTCGGTGGTAATACCCGGATCGTGAACTAACCTTCAACTTAGGCTAACCAAAATGCTGGCTCCTGTGGCCAAAATAGCGGCAGCTTCACGCTGACTCGACACTGGTGGAGCGCCAGCAGAGAAGCAGACGTCCTGTTTCTCTGCTGGCGCTCTTCCAGTCATCGCTCCTACTCCGGTTGACATGATGGTTCCGTCAGGCTTCTGTGTTCTTTATCTAAATTCTCTTTTTCAGTTAGTGTTAACGTGGATATCGCAAACGTTTGCCTATTTATTCAGTGTTAAGCAACCTGTGCAGAAGCATCGCTAACAAAACCCGCCTAAAAAAATCCCAGGTCACTAAACCATTGTCAAGTATAGTAAAATAACATAGACGAAAGAACTGATGATCACAGTACCTATCTAAGTTATTTCTGAAACTAACCAACAGGAGCTATTTCAGCATCCTACATCACAGATGAACACAAACAAATAAAGCTCAAAATAAAAGCGCAAAATCAGCGTGTACCACTTTGTTTGTGGTGGCCACATCCTAAACAAACTGGGGACAGTAGTGCCTCTATTGGTTTTGGGAAAACAGAAAAATCTATGGGAAAAGATTAACCGCACTTTTTTGACAACATCTGAATGTATTTTTTCGAAGTTCACTTTGGTAAGCGGGAAATTAATTATGTATGGTAAGCGATTAATTTATCATTGTTTACAACGACAACCATGGAGGTACAAAGACAATTATGAATTATTATTGGTAAATAGTAGAATGCATTAATATAATTTTCCCATTTGCTGCTACATCAAATGTCTCATGCTTTAATTACAATTAGAGCTATTTATTTAGAGATTTTCTTGGCTTTCAAACTATATTTAAACCAACATATCTTTTACCTTTAAACATACGTTTCTCTCTACAGTCACTACTCAGTTAATATTTTTCTATGTTCACTCTACCCTTGCTACAAAATTCGAATCATATCGGCCTATCTCACGAGACCAACTCACATTGCGTTTCGACAATTTCCCTAAAACAAATATTATATAGACCTTAGACGCATCCCTTAAGGCACGGCACCACGACACATCTTTCATTACTACCCAAAGGGGAAACCAAATAAACAATGTCTGTTGCTATCCTTATTAAAACATGAACTGCATACAAGTTATTCCTTTGCAAGGACAAAAGATAAATAAATGGCGGACAAAGCCGCGGGGCTAAGCAGTTGCGTCAACAGACGCTTATTCAATATGTAGTAACACCTACAAAATATTATATGGAATCCTTTCTAGGGGGATTTTGTTAAGAGGGAGCTTTTGTGTATTGAATACCTAAGGCTACGGACACGAAGTCAGCGCGGCTCGGAGCGGCACGTTTCGACTGGTGCGCATCGCCTTCGAGGCCAGTTCCATATAAATCTACGAGTATGCATTAAAACGCGCCGCTCCCCGCTCCGCTGGCGCCGACGCCCCGCGCCCGCTGACTTCGTGTCCGTAGCCTAAGATCACGCGAAATTAAAATTGTTTTTTTTGTAATTTGCAGGTCAGTAAAACGTAAGAAAATTTGAATTTCACGGGCTTACTCGTATTATGGTAGATGAGAAATTTATAAAATTTAGGTCATGTGAATAAAGTAATTTCTTCTCCACTATAATTTTTGTTTTAGTCTCAGAAGTTTAAGAAACTGCCAAGCAAGCACAACCAACTTCATAATAGTAAATCTATTTCTTAGATATGGTCGTTCCAGCAGACTGCGATATGTCTTTCTGTACCTACTTCATAGTTGTCTCATCAGCAGGACAGATTGGTGATCGTAGTACCCACTAACGCAAATATTGTGGGCGTCGCCTTGAGGTAATCCTTCTAAATGAATTGGCCGCATTAGTCGCTTTTTTATTGAAAAAAATCACTATTATAAAATCCCTCTTCCCCATACCCCAAGATCGTTCTAAGACAGAAACCCAAAACCTCAGTAACTCACCTCGGCATTGCTACGTCGTATATTACGCAAATATATTATTATCCTTTATTATTACGTATTCCCGTATTACGTTACCCCTTAATACTGTGTAGGGATTAAAAATATTTTGCCTCGAAAATGTGAGTGCTTTTGTCTTTTATTTTTAAAGGAAAACTGCGTTTCTTTTCATTCTCACTTTATGAATGAATATTGAAGATTTTCATGATACTACCTACGTCTAATTTTATTAGAGAAATAATAAAGCTTCCGAAAAACAAATTAACTTCCAGCGATCTGTGATTATCTGTAATACTCTATAATCTAAGCTGTGTTAAATGAATTACCGAAAACAATACCAAACTTCCGAAAAAAATACTAAATTCCGAAAATATTACTAAAATAATCATTTTCTTAAGCTCCATATAAATCAGCTTAATTTCTTCTATTGGATAAAGAATAACTTTTTAACTCTCAATTTTAATGAAAATAACTACGTACCGGTAGTTGCGTTCGGGTGCAGAGGTGAAAAAGTGGGTGAAACAGGTTAGGTTAGAACTGCGACCAAACTCGCGCGAGCCGAGCGAGCAAAGGAAGCGCTGCCGCGGCAGCCGCCGGCGAGCGCTACTTCCAAGGTGCTAGAAGAAAATTTTTCACCATTTTCATCCGGGTTTTGGGATGAAAATGACTAACTGTAGTTTTCGTTAAAACGCGATTTAAGCTGCTGGAAAAAATTTACGTCAGCAAATGCTGTATTGGTTTTTCGGAATTTTCAGTATTTTATACGTTCGTTTCTTTATTTGCATTCTCATAATGTAGTTGGAAAATTATTATATTTTGAGTATGCCCGTATTTAAATTTTTTTCAGAGCTTTTATTAAGAAAGAAAGAAGAAAGAAAAATAAGTTTATTTGTCACAGAAACACGTGCATAAAAAAAAAGATGATAAACTCGAGCGACTCGATATTACTACCCTTTTTATTATGTGGATGGGTAGTAAAGCTTCGATTCTATAGGTATACATAGTATGGAGAAGTGTTGAGCCCGCTCCTTTCAACATCAGCGCGCGCTGGCGGTAGTGAACCAGCTGTGCGGCGAGACAGCGGCGAGTCCGTCTGCCGAATGACCGAGCGTGGGCCCCCGCGCCATACCAGTCAGCTGTTGCATGCGTCCTCCCACGGCTACGCTAGCGCGTCTTAAACCGACAAACACCATTGTAACTTCTTCTTCTTCTACACTATACTCATGTTATACAGTCCACACACCTTTCATTTTACTCCACTGTGACCTATCGTCGCGATCAAGACGCCTTGGCGGCCGCTGCTAGAGGCGGCACTGCCAACAATTTCCATATAACCCAAGCGTGTCACCGTTTCTTCGTACTACGACACAAATGCCGTATAGAAACTGACGGGTTTAAATGGCGGCCATGACAGAAGTTGTGCGCTCACCGCAATTTTGACACAAGGAATTTTATCAGACGTGGCGTGGCGATTCCCTGCTCTCTGGGTACACAACACAATAGTTAATACGAGTAAATTCGGAGAGGTTGCTCCCTTTTTTTATGTGTAACATCTTTTCTCTCGTTTTCCTGCAATCTGTAGTAGTGATTTCGTGAAAGGGACGGAAGTGTGTAACAGGAAACCGGGGAAGCGCGCGCTATTAGATTTTGACCAATGAACGCGCGCGGTGCTAGAGTTGGCCATGAGATAGTTTGTACCAACCCATTTTCCGAAAGGTTGTTACTGTCAGTCAAGATTTCAGATGTTACACATAATTGCCGACTACTGTAAGACTCGCTCGTTTTTTTTTGTGATTTTAACCAATGATAACATTTATACCTGCCATTAAAAACAAATGATTGCTAAACGCAATCTGCCTAGTCTTTTGCCAACTATGTTGGAGTCGGCTTCCTTATAATGAAAATACTCAGCTGCATCCGGTATCTAACCGGATGCAGCTGAATACCAGTATTTTATGTAGCGACTGCCTATCTGACCTCCACAACCCAGTTATTGAGTTATACGATTCCTCTTGGAAGGCAGGTTGTCTGGCTTTGGGGACTTGACTTTTGGGATTTTGACTACCCGTAAATACTGTCAAAGAACTATGAATAGCTAGGACCAACGGCTTAACGTGGTATATGAGTAATGGATGGTCACGCATCCACCAACCAACCGCGGCAAGCGTAGCTTAACCTTTGATGGACACGTGCCGCTGTTATTATTTAGCCACGAACCCCCGTGAATTGATTTCTAAACTACTTAAAATATTATCATTTATTGTCAAACTAAGCGTCTTAAAACCTACTAGATATCGCTGTGCCATCTGCTGTTGACAGTTTTACTAAAACTTAGTAGTTGGCAATTTAAAGGGGTGATTAATAATATTGATGGCAGTTTGCCTAGGGAGAAAACCTTAGTTTAAACACTTAGTTTGGATAAAGCTGGTCCTATGGTACAAATTCAATGAAAACAGCTGTGAAGAAATGAGACGAAGGACCAAAATATGACTACGTATATTGTTAATGAGTTTGTTGTAATTAAACAAGGTGTAATTGAAAATACTGGTAGGTGGGAAACTGAAGAAATCTGCTGTTCACTACATATTGTCGAGTTAAAGCTCGTGCAGACCAGAGCGACGCGACGGCGCGACGCGACTCGAACAATACAATTTCTAAGAAAACTTCACGGTATAACAATCACCGGTGTCGCGTCGCGCTGTCGCGTCACGCTGGTCTGCGAACATGCAAATATGGACCAGCTGATTATTTTTTCGCGATTTCAGGTTGATGTGTTCCTTAAGTCAGTTATTTCAATTTATGTTCATGTTTGGCTGAGGATTGATTTTCTTTATAAGAGCCGTAGTCATATCCTAGAATCTATAATATGACTACAATAATTACAATTATATAAAATAATTACAATTACATAATTATTATAATGTCTTTGAAATATCTCGGGACCCTATATTATTTAAATGTCTTTGATATATCTCGGGACCCTAGAATCCCGGACCTTTGGAAGGCATACGAGGGGCCGAAGCCAACTCGCAGAGGCCCCATAAACATTTTTAAGTATTGAGGCATCAACCGGCGATATATTAATATTATTATAAAAATATTTACGATTATATAATAAATATATAAAATACTTACAATTTGGTATTTCCATCTAGGACCTAGATGGGAATACCAGATTGTAAGTATTTTATATATTTTCGATTTTCTTTATAAGAGCCGTAGTCATATCCTAGAATCTATAATATGACTACAATAATTACAATTATATAAAATAATTACAATTATATAAAATAATTACAATTATATAAAATAATTACAATTATATAAAATAATTACAATTATATAAAATAATTACAATTACATAATTATTATAATGTCTTTGAAATATCTCGGGACCCTATATTATTTAAATGTCTTTGATATATCTCGGGACCCTAGAATCCCGGACCTTTGGAAGGCATACGAGGGGCCGAAGCCAACTCGCAGAGGCCCCATAAACATTTTTAAGTATTGAGGCATCAACCGGCGATATATTAATATTATTATAAAAATATTTACGATTATATAATAAATATATAAAATACTTACAATTTGGTATTTCCATCTAGGACCTAGATGGGAATACCAGATTGTAACTAAGTATTTTTATTAATATAATAATTGAGAGGACGACGAGACAGCAGCTTATGTGCTGTTATACTGCCTGGTGGTCGCCAGATACAGGGCAAAGTACTTCGGTAACCCAGGTACCCTACGTGAGATTGTCAGTGACACCAAGGCGCTGCTGGCCTTCTTTGAGGAGCTGGGGTGATTCGAATAACCGATTTTTCCCACCCGTACGCAAAATACGCGCTTAGACGTGGAATTGCGGATATCAGCCCGTATTACCTATTACCTATTAATATAATAATTTTCGCGTTTTTTTTGCATCGTGATCAATGCCCGTGAGTTCTCTGTATGAGAAGAGGATATTGCCCTGCCGTGGGACATAATAGGCCAGCATTATATTATTTTTATTTTAACTTAACCAGGAAACTTGATTTAGGTCGAGCTTCCCTGTACCGTCGAACACAACTCCTGCCGGCCAAAACTCTGTTCTGAAGACTGACTAAGACACCACAGGGATCCAGAAGATGTACTACTTACTTGGAGCTTACTTGAAGTTTGTAGTGCCAATAAATTTCCTTAACTTCTAGATTTTTGACCTTTTTCTGTTCAACGTATTCATACAAAAGTAGTCCGGGAACCTAGACAAGTATATTGACTAACGTTACTGACTCTCAATCTTTTTTCTATACATACACATAAATAGAATTAAAGTGACTGTTTGTAATGTTAAAATAACAGCTTTTTACTAAATGCACATGAAAGTATATAGGTACGGCTTATACCAAAAAAAACGTTAAAAAATGTTGTCTGTCTGTTTTTTCCGGCATATCTCCAAAACGGCTGGACCGATTTTGACGGGAGCTTCACTGACAAATAGCTGATGTTATAAGGAGTAAAGTAGGCTACTTTAAAAAAGAATGAGGGTCCACGTGGGCGTAGTCGCGGGCAGAAGCTTGTGTAAAATAAGAAATAACAATCAATCAATCAATCAATATTTATTCGTGAACACAGGTATTACAATAAAGGTCTTATGTTAACAAAACAAAAGAAACGAAATCCTTTGTTTAGAACCGCTGTATGTAATTAGCTAACCTGTGTTAATGACCCTTTAGAGATAAATGAACCGTTGCGCGTATAGTCTAAAAATAGACCCTTAATTAGTTCCAAAACACTTTGAATAAGGTACACACGGCTGCACATCACGCTATATATTTCCAGTATAATCTGACCTCGCATTGCACGGAAATCTTACACAATGCGAGATCAGCATGAACTGGAAATATATATCTTGGTGTGTAGCCGTGTGTACTTTAAACTTTTTTATTAAGTTCTTCATAAAACAATATCTACACCTTAATGAAATATTTCTTTTCTTTTTTCATTTGAAGATTCTTCATCTTTTCGAGTCGATGGTAAATATATTATATGTAATTATTTTGTTAAATTAGTTGGGTTGGCAAGGAGCTCGTGGCTAAATAATAACAGCGGCTCGGGTAGATGCATCAGATTAGTCCATGGATGGGTGACCATCTTTACATTCCGAGACTCGAACCCAGGACCTCATGCTCAGCAATAGCTCTTACGACCACTAGACAAACGAGGCAGTTAACTTACATAAAATCACGCCTGTAATTCCCTAAGGGAAAAACGGAGGTGAAGGTCAAATAAGAATTACCTTACCTACGCCGCATTTCCCCAGTTACATTTCAGTCCCATAATTATTGTTAAAGGAGGTGAGGAGCTCATGGCTAAGTAATAACAGCCGCACGGGTCGATCCACCAGGATAAGCAACGCTTGCCGGGGTCGGTCTGTGGATGGGTGACCATTTTTATATACCGAGACTCCTCCGTGCCTCGGAAAGCACGTTAAGCCGTTGGCCCCGGCTGTTATTCGTGGATCTTTGACAGTCGTGACGGGTCGTCATATGCCCGGAAGTCTGACAACTAGTCTTCCCAAGGGGTATCGTATTACCTAGTTACTGGGTTGTGGAGGTCAAATAGGCAGTCACTCCATGTAAATACTGGTATTCAGCTGCATCCGGTTAGACTGGAAGCGGACCCAAACATAGTTGGGAAAAGGCTAAGCAGTTTCATTGATTGAGTTGGTACCACGCTAATCGCGGTAACTGTGTCTTAGGTCCTCAGAAGTGCAGGTATATGGCCACTTTGGACACTCTAACATATGGTACATAGTTTGGTCAGGAGTACCAAATTCGCACTGAGTATCGGTACCTTTTTCTGTTTTCAGGAGCCACATATGAAAAGACTGCTTATCACGGAAAACGACATATCCCTCAACCTAGACAACAGCAAGACTGGCAAAAAATAACAAGCCTATTACTTCTTCGGACAAACTCCTATTAAGAGCGATGTAAGTATATACCTGGATAAAATCTTTTCAAAGCTGTATAGCACTGTATTTACCAACATTATTCATTTATAACCATGCTAACTCACTAGCCTCATAAATGACGTCAGACCTAATACTATTATCTAGAACTGCTGGCTACGACAGTTCAACTCTAACTAATCCTTTGGAGACATTGAGCGTGACTGTTAGATAGTAGTTATGTCAGGTACCTGCATAACACTCAATGTATATGTAGTTTCGATAAGTGTTTCAACAATTAATGGAATTGTTGCTCGCAAACAAATTTTGGTTCCTCTTTGAGAACTTAAAAGTACAAGTAGGGGGAAATATGCGTCACATCAACGCAAAATGGCCATCGCTCAGCATAGGTATACTTCTTTTTGAGATTTGTAGAGTCAAACCCTTCTACACTGAAGTCTCAATTAAATGCACAGCACGTCGGAAATATTCCTGTTTATTGTTTTACATACCTACCAGTTTTTGTAATAACAATCTAAATAGTATAGCATTAAGGCTCGTACAGACCAGCGCGACGCGACGGCGCGACGCGACTCGAACAATACAATTTCTCAGAAAACTTGACGGTATAACAATAACCAGTGTCGCATCGCGCTGTAGCGTCGCGCTAGTCTGTACAAAGCTTTATCCGTGACATTTTTTATTCCGACAGCTCATTAAAAGATAATAATTTCAAAACTAGCTACTATTTTACATGTTTATTGTGAATAACATACCTAACATTCGTTATTTGATAATAACTGTGGCCTAGTCATTATTTATATATTATTAATCCCTATTTATCAAAGCTTTCAATTATATTTTAGAAATAACTCTATCATACGAACTAATTTCTCTAATCCTCTTACTAACTTAATGAGTACCTTAACACGCGACATCAAAGGATAACCTAATTAAAATCAATTCAATAGTTTCGGAGATCAAAATCTCCATATAAAGGCATATATTTATAAGTGGTTTAATTTATTAACTTTGATCTCTGCCGCTGGCAAATTACGAGGCAATGCTTTGAGTGTAATGTTATTTGATTTTGCACTTTAGTTCAATTAGAATAAGGTTGTTTTTGATGGATTTTGTGTCGTGTTGACTGCTCCTTTGAAAGCCCTGTCACTGCGCAAACATTGGACAGAAGGGGAACTGGGGGTTCTTGTTAAGTACATGTTAATTTGTATGATTAATTACATTTGTGATGGTTTAATTCGTCATCGTAAGCTTTTTTTTATTTTCAAACACATAAAAACACTGGAATAAAAATATTTAACTTAATTTCCTTATTGCTTTCATCATTCCCAATGATGAGTTTAAGAAAATTGGAAACAGGAAAGCGAAACATACTGAATTTATCTCTAAGCGATTCTCTTATTTTAACCGTCTAGTGCCAATTTCACCAATAAAACTGAACGCGATCATTACATCTAAACCGCGTTTAAGAGCTGTCAGTGTCAATATTCCACAACAATGATGACACTGACAGCTTTTGAATGCCCATACAGCACAATTTCTTGGTAAACTCCGATTAAATAAGCTTTAGATGTTGAGTTTGTATTTTTAGCACATTCCGTTAATTGGTCCTTCAGTCCAAACAGCCCGTTCAATTTAGTCCTTCGTCCCAAAAACAATACTGCTACAATTAACCTGTACCACGACAAGAGCGCACTTCGAAACAGCATCTATAATGAAGATAAACAGCAGAAAACAATATGCGATACACAAATAGTGACAGTCGAAACAAATATTTGAAATGAAAAACAAATGTTTGGCAACGTTTGATGTCCTAAGCAAATAGCGTGGCCAGGATTGGCGAAACATTGGACGAACGCCATCATGTTGGTGGCTTATTTTTAGAAGGGACATGCGTGAATTTTGCTTACTGCTGTACTGAACTAGAAAATAAATAAATCATGTGCAAATTAAGAACAAAATTTTGGGTAATAACGCTGATTAAAATACTTCCCTGCTAAGCCGAAAGGTGCTATTTCTGAGAGACGCCATTTTAGTTTTCTTATACCATTAATTATAGCTATAACAATTTCGAATCTGATGGTATAAGCCAAATAGTGCTATCTAACTTAAAACATTTTAAAACACCACTAAGAAGATTTTTTATATTTTAATTTTTCCTTAATAAGAGATTTGACGGCGCGCGGCGTGTCGTTTTTATGAAGCCAAATAGCCGTTTATTGGCATAAGCTAAAAACACTTAAAAATAAATTGTTGATAAAAACTTTATTCAATTTCTAAAGCAATAAGCGGTAAGTTCATCTTTCGAATTAGTTGCCCGGAGCTAGCGCTTTTGCGCTAAGTAAATGTGGGTATTATTAATTCGCTAAGATTTGAGATACGGCTATACTTACCTACCATTCATAATAGAGCGTGTAGTGATATGAAGATAAACAGAACTATTATTTCTTAGACAAACTTCCAACCCCAACTAAAAAACCGGCCAACTACGTGTTGGACTACGCACAATGAAGGGTTCCGTAGTTGGGATGATTTTATCCCAAGACAAAACTTAGCATTGTAGTTGAAAAACATGTCCTCCCATACATTCCAACTGCAAATGTAAGTTTGTACGCACAATATTGAGAGATTTACCATGTTATTAAGTCCAACGATACCACACTTGTCAAATTATGATCAGTAGTTTAGAAGTTATGAGGTCACTGATGAACATACAGAGGAACGTACATATTGTCGCTTGGCATCCAATACCGCGAATGTGACATTTTTGACGAAAATCTGATTTATAATGCAGGATCGCGTATTTAAACGAGTTTAATGAAATAAAATAAAAAATAGATTCACACATTCGCGGTATTAGATGCCGAGCGACGATATACATATACATACATAAAAACCGGTTAAAATCATAACCCTCCTTTTTGCGTCGCCGTACTCGGGTAATTTTTTTATCTGATATTGCGACGTATATTTTCTTTAATCCCAATGAATCTAATTCTGTGCTTAGAGAGGATACACACACAAACAAAATAGCTTTCTACTGAGACTGTTTTTATCAAATGTTTTTTTACCAAACATCAAAATCACTAATGGGTATAGTCACGAAAATAAATTGGTACTTACGCAAACTGACACCCTGGGACAATTTGCCATTTATAGTCATTTCATTTCATTTCAACTGGCATTTGTGTCAGTGGTGATTTGAATATGCGGACGATTGAAATTGGTAGTCAACTCGCTTAACAACCAATTTCCCTGACTTTACTTTCCTACATCTCAATAATTAAGATTTCAACTAAAACGAATTTGGTGCCCAATGAGCTCTACCGTATTTTTGTATTTTTTTTTCCTTTCCATACTTATACATAATATAATAGTTAGTTGTATACAAAAAGTTTAGATAGTTTTAGATAGTATAAAAGATTTATACGTGTGCATTGATTGCAGTAATTGAATAAAAAATCCAAATCGAAAACAAAAAAACTAAAACGGATGCCTATTTTTAGATGTTTATGTAATCAAAATGAATACATTAAGGCGTGACGCGCTTCTAAAACAAATTCTATGAAAACTTCATGCAATTTGTTCTACCAGAATCCCGTCACACCGTCGCACAGTGGTCTGAAAATCAAGCTCCATACTCATAGAAACTTAATGTCAGAAATTAATAAATAAAAATATGTTTTGTGTTTAGTATACCTCCCTATGTTTTACTAATATAGTATGAAGGGTATGAGTAGCTCCATGCGTGAGAAAAAAAATATTTTAATTTTTCTTGTATGGAATGAAACACTTAAAGTGCTTTTTTTCAAAACTGAATAGAACTGATAGGCTGGTATTCACATGAGCTATTGCACCATACACGGCGATCAAGATGACATACAATTCTTGTGCCTTTCGGTGCCGCTTTGCATGTAGCAAGCTTTGGAAATTTTGAATTTACAGTTGGTGATCTTTCAAATCTTTGATGGTATTTTGTGAAGTTACATATTGCTTTGAATATGAAAATTGTATGTAAACTAATACTCATGCAAGAAGAGACAAACATACACACACACACACCCTCACACACTCACAAACTTTCGCCTTTATAATCTTAGTGTGATTATAAAGGCGAAACTTTGTGTGTGTGTGTGTATGTTTGTCTCTTCTTCACGCTCAAACAGCTGAACGGATTTGGATGAAATTTAGCACACATAATAGTTTATAACCGGGAATAACACATAGGTTACTATTTATCTCGATATTCCCACGGAATCGAGACTTATGCGGGTGAAACCGCGGGGTGCAGCTAGTAAGGAATAAATATGTACTAAGGATATTTTTATTTTTAAATATATGGTTAAAAGTGAAGAAAGATAAAAAAATGTATTAAATAGTTAATGTATAATACGTTTGGGGGAGCTGTTAATGAAATAGTTAATACTAATACATTACTACAAAAATTATGTGCAAGAAAGGCAATAACAATAAAAGTAACGTCAAAATTGTCAATTTAAGACTACAACAACTATTTACAGCTCCTATAACTATGATATATTAAATATTACTGTTTAATTATATTACTAATTAATTATATTAATTAATTTAATTATATTCTTATTATTATTTTATTATAATTATTTGCTATAACTACTTATACAAAAACGATTAGCAGAGAGTATCTTTGCTGTCGTCAGTCCTCTAAATCCGAGTCCAGCATTGACGCGTTAATATCAATAAATTCAACATTCTCTTTGTCTAGATCTGCATCGTCACCAATAAGAAGAGATTTCATATCATCAGTAATAGGTGTATTTACTGATTTTCTCAGCACAGGTCTTATGCTGGACAGGTAGGGATCTGACGAGACAAGGAGACCATTGAAAATGTCTTCGTTTGTCGCTTTTCGACAAAATTTGCGCGAATGCTGTTCTCGGATTTTCTTGAAGTCTTTGTTTCTGGCTTTCGATGCCTCTTCAGATAATTTGCCAATGGGCATAATATTGAAGTGTTTAATAACTTCAGCACCGTGCAGTAAAAGTTTGTGGACACTCGAAGGCATGTAATACCAGCCATAGAGCTCCACATATAATTCTGCTGTTTGGCGCGCAAAGTTTTTAAACGCCTCAACATTTATGGGCTCCCCACAGGCCATCACACGCAAAAGTGTTGCAAATCTTTGGATCAAACTAGGATCCAAGCCTGTAATAGCTGCAGTATTGGCAGGATTACCAAAAAATTTCCTCGCTGTGTTTCCATCGTTTGTGGTTCCGGAACCTGAAAATTATAAATGAATCAAAACTAATCCACAACTTTGTAAAGAATAAATAAAACTAACGTTATTTGAAAAAATAAGATTTAAGAACAACGACTGTTATCATAACTCACCTTGTTTAACGATGTCTACTAGGAGGCCCATTTCATCACGAAACTTCTGCTGTATAGTTTTTTTTCTACTCTTCAATGACTCTTTGCTGTCTGCATCTCTGGCTTGCCATGTTTTGAAGTCTAGTCTATACGAAATATGGAGTAGGCACTCCATACATCTAATCCAAGCATGAAGTGTAGACAAACCATACTGATATATATCTGTTGAAACAGGTTTTCTGGAAAGAAAGTGAATTAATTAATAAAAAGATACACAGCATTACGGTAATCTGAAATATAACAAATTATTCAAAACTTACTCTGAGATCTTCTCTAACTTATTCATTTCCGAAGGGGTAGCTTTACAGATGTCAGAAGTCTGCGTTGAAGTATTTGACAGTTGCGAAGTGATTTTACCATCTATCATGGTCATAAGCATTGAGTGTTTAACAGTATGAATTCCCATAATAGACGGCTCCAGTGCTGCAATCTCAGCTTCAATCAAAGCCTGTTCTTCCTTAATATTTAATTTGTTTTCATTTGCAAATTTAAAATAGAGCGGTCTGCAGAACATTGTGGAAGATGGCTTTGGATTCTCCCATAACTTTTCTTCACCACAAACTAAGCGCAGAGGCACAAAAGAACACATAAAATTGCTTGAATCATCTTCACCCGCCATAGTTTGTTTGTACAAACTTTGCCCTGAAGCACCGTCAAAGCCCCACTTGCATATCAATGTTAGCTCTTTGCCATCTAGCGAAGATTCCAAACGTAGGAATTTCCCAAATCTAGCAACAGTTTTGTCCAAAATCGCTTGAAGCTTTACTTTTACCCCTCTTTCGGTAATTTCTATGGTGTCTTTTGGTGGGTAACAGTCCTTTTTCGCCTCTAAGATAGCAGTATATGAAGGATATAGTAGTATTCCTTCTTCTTTTGCACAAGCTCTTAATATTGTATACTGCCATTTTGAAAGCTTCAATGAAGTCAGAATTCCTAAAGCTTTATCAGCGGAATATATGGGCATAGCTTTCTTGGACTTCAACAATTCCTTTATCTTTGTAGCCTCTTCGGGATGCTCTGTGATCAATTTTATTATATCTGCTACATTTTTGTTATCTGCACTTAAACCAGTTGCATAAGCAAGGCTTTCAGTGCTATGCGTGAGGAGCTCTTTCACTCTTCTTCTCTTCTGTAGCGGGCTTAGCTCCGAGAACACTTTTCTTGGACTCACAACAGTTGATGTTCCAACACTGTACGTCTCCGGTTTGTATGATGTTGATGCACCCTCATTTACACCGAAGTCAAAACTGGAACATGGTTGCTGCTCTTCTAACATTAAACAAGGTGTCATCTTGTCCTTCATGAACTCAGGCCATTTTATGTCTTCTTGCAGCCATGTCTCATACTTTTTTATGAAAGTATGTCTCGTGCGATTACACGAGATCCATTTGTTCCTCAACGAAAACACACGAGTCTGACAGAATTGTTTCAATTCTTTATTTTCGATTTCTGACAAATCAACGGCATTGACAAAAACTTCATATAATACACTGGGCTGTGAGAAACAGCTATTGTTAGCCACAAACATAAAAATATCCAAATTGGTACTAAAAGCTTCCATCATAACACGAAAACAAATCGAACGTAATAAGTATAGTAAAGCACAAGTGCAAAGAGCTACTGAGTGAAGTTAGTTTAAATGTCCTATTTATATTATAACTACCCTCATTAACACTCGCTGTCCCATAATGCTTATTAAATTAAAATTCAACAATAATGACGGTGATTAACAAATGAGTTATTTCGTGAAATTAATTTTGTAGTAAAATGTAAATAATCTACATCGTTTTCTAATATTTTCATTATAAAAGTCATTAGCAGGTTATTAACTAACGACAATATCAGTTATGTGGTTGGTTACTTCATTTAATTATATACCTGTGTGTTGTTAAATATATTACCTATGTGTTATTCCCGGTTATAAACTATTATGTGTGCTAAATTTCATCCAAATCCGTTCAGCTGTTTGAGCGTGAAGAAGAGACAAACATACACACACACACACAAAGTTTCGCCTTTATAATCACACTAAGATTATAAAGGCGAAAGTTTGTGAGTGTGTGAGGGTGTGTGTGTGTGTATGTTTGTCTCTTCTTGCATGAGTATTAGTTTACATACTATTTTCATATTCAAAGCAATATGTAGCTTCACAAAATACCATCAAAGATTTGAAAGATCACCGACTGTAAATTCAAAATTTCCAAAGCTTGCTACATGCAAAGCGGCACCGAAAGGCTCAAGAATTGTATGTTATCTTGATCGCCGTGTATGGTGCAATAGCTCATGTGAATACTAGCCCATCAGTTCTATTCAGTTTTGAAAAAAAGCACTTTAAGTGTTTTATTCCATACAAAAAAAAAGAAAAAAAAATTTTTCTCACGCATGGAGCTACTCATACCCTTCATACTATATTAGTAAAACAAAGGGAGGTATATTAAACACAAAACATATTTTTATTTATTAATTTCTGACGTTAAGTTTCTATGAGTATGGAGCTTGATTTTCAGACCACTGTGCGTCGTCGCGTCGCGGCTCTCTATGGTAGCCTATAATCGGTAGTAAACCTTGAGTGGCAAGGCCGTGTTTTTGTTTCTTTCCTTTACAAATTAAATTACTGAAAGACACGTACCTCTGAAGTACCAAAATAAAATTTGCTTCAGGCCAAACCCCGGAGTGCGTTCAATAACTCCTATCCTAAAGTTAATCTGAACCGACTTCGATGAATTTACATGCAAATTGGGTTTCAAAACGGATCTCACTGAGCGCCCATAGTTAATGCTTAGGCCAACTTATTTTGAAGCTTAACAAATTTTATTGCACTCTTATTTCGATAAGCGTAAGGTATAAAATTTAATGCAGATTCATGTTTTGGACGGCAAAGTAAAGCCGGTATTTGAATTAGTCCGACAAATTGAATAATGCATTCGAATTTGAAATGATTTGTTCTAAATGTGTTAGGTATAAGGTCGAGTTTCCCGTGTCAAGTTACTTCTAAAATATACTAGGGTTGTGCCATCGTAAGTTTTAACTTTTGAAGCTTTGGTAAGGACTTTCAAACCTCTAATATGTGACAAAGTGGTGTGACATGTTAGTTTTTAGTTATTATTAATAGTTTGCTTATCTCTAATTAGTTTGTAATGAAGGCACGTGTAAGATTGGTTTCTCAGAACACGTCGCTATTATATTCTAATCGATTATGTTCATAATTAGTGAACGACGAGTCCGTATTAGTTTGATAGATATTACATACACATATATAAAGTCACGCCTTTTTCCGCTTGAACGTAGGGAGAAGCTACAGAACGCCATGTTAGATATTGGAGGTACCCCAAAATACTTAAAGGTACTTAAGTATAGAGTTATGAGGAACAGGGTGTAAAGTTCATTCGCTCATCCTCCATAGAAAAGGGAGGATCCTCCGACCAGACGGGTGTCGTGTCTGGTGGGCAACTGCCCGACAATATAGGGATGCTGTAATTTTTTTTTCAAAATGACTATTCATCTGTATTTAGTAAAAATCTGTTATTTTGACATTACAAACAGACGCTTCAATTTTATTGATTTGTTGTACGAGTATGTATGTAGTATTTGTAGTATAGTAGTATGTAGTATTTTAGTATAGTAGTACGTAGTATTTGTAGTATGTAGTAGATATGTAATATGTAGTTATAATCCTCTTTGAACATGGACTGCAGCTTCATATCCGTATTGTGTCTCGATTTTTCTCAGAATAGAAAATAGAGTATCACAACATGAAAGAGCACATATTATGAATAGATTCTCAGAAATCTTCGATATATTGGAATGCGTAGATACGACAGTACATTGAAAAATACTTTGATAGTATCGAATGGTCTTCTAGGAATTTAGGTTCATAGCAAAATCATTGCTGGCGTAAGTACTCGTAAGGTAAACCATTTTGCCTGAGTGACGTAAGGTTTTTGTTAAAGCCTTTTCTGATTTCAGCAATTAATATAATTTGTTTTTCTTTTATAGGCTGCTGAAAAAGAGGATTGGATGTGAATTAAAAGATCTTTCGCCATTATTTGAACCGACTAAAGGACATCGCCCATTATAACAGCACCGCTCCAGCGCAATAACGCCCCGGCACCGCATTGAGAAATCTAGTCGCCAACGCGCCGTAAACAAGGCGACCGGTAGTCGCCAACGCGCCGTCAGCAAGGTGACCGCTAGTCGCCAACGCGCTCGCTGCCGGCACGCCACCAGCACAGCTTGTTGTTCATTCACAAGCGAGACGTCACCGCGTGGACGGTGGCAAGGCGCATGCATACCGCCCGCAGGCGTATCTTCCCCGGGGAGCGGGCTCCTCGCTTGAAGCGTGCTGTCGGCGCGACGTGTTAGGGCACTATTCTGTATAGTCATCGTAAAATAGACTTTAATGCATTTGATTTAAAATCCTAACTTGACTGACATGTTATTTGCCGTGTCGGAGCCGTGCTGCTATAATGAGCAATGTCCTTAACTTTATTTTTTTTATATGTACAGCATAATCAGCCTATAACTGTCCCACTGCTGGGAAACATGCCTCGTCTCTGTGAGAGATAGTGGGCCGTAATTCACCACGCGGGTCCAGCACGGCTTGGTGGATGACACAATATCTTCCAATTTTCGGTTCAGAACAAGCCGGTTTCCTCACGATGTTTTCCATCACCGTTGTAAGAGGAAAGGTACCGCCATGCTATTCTGTAAACATCTCACCGTGAAAACTTGGGTGGAGTGAGCTGTCAATAGTGTCAATCCCTGTGGAATGACAGCTCACTCCACGCTCACTTCACCTAAGTTTTCACGGTGAGATGGTTACAGAATAGCACTGCAGGTATTTACAGTTTTTTTTTAATGTTCTTGTTTATTTTTCTGTTAATCTTCTTAACAACCGTTACTCATAATAACAAAGTATCAGTAGCATGAGCTACTGATACTTTGTTATTATGAGTAACGGTTTGGAATTGTTTGTTATAAGTATGAACTTATAACAAACAATTCCTTACCGAGCAATAAGTAAAGAGGAATAAGACAAAAGCATGTAGGTAATAAAATATCCTATGTAACATTCTGTATTTTTGCTTCGTCCGCTGATATTGATCAAGTGATGCAAAACATATTTCCTGATAGGATGAGTGAAAGGTACTGACGTATTGGGACCCTTTTCATTAACTATTAATACGTTAGTAAGTACGTACATACACGTCTGGGTCCTAACAGAATACCAGCGCTGTGGTATTTATTTTTTTAAATATCGCCGCATTATGCTGAGATAGGAGCCTTTTTGGCCTCGCACAGGTCGTTATTATTCTGTTAGTTTTTAAATGCTCCTTTTTTGGTTTTTATTTTTATATATATATTTTTTATTATTATTGACTGTTGGAGTAGCTCGTGACTAAGTAAAAACAGCCGCACGGTTCGATCCACCAGGTTAAGTTACGCTTCCCGGGGTTAGTCTGTGGATGGGTGACCATCTTAACATACCGAGACTCCTCCGTGCCTCGGAAAGCACGCTAAGCCGTTGGTCCCGGCTGTCATTCGTGGATCTCTGACAGTCGTTACGGGCGGTCAGAACCCCGAAAGTCTAACAACCAGTCTTACCAAGGGGTATCGTATTACCCAGTTACCGGGTTGTGGAGGTCAGATAGGCAGTCGCTCCATGTAAAATACAGTATTCAGCTGCATCCGTTTAGACTGGAAACCAACCCCAACATATTGGGAAAAGGCTAGACAGATTGATTTCCTGTACGTGTCCCTTAATATATTCGCTGAAGTAGGCAGAAAAGAGAGTAATATTCCGATTCTTGTAGCCTCCATCACTAATTATCTCTGTTTCAATGACACAATGCTTTCTGGGATATCATTCCTCAAAAGACCATCTCAGACGCTAACCTGCATGGTACTCACATGATCTGACCAAGTTAATGTTTAGACTTTAAGGGTAGTATATGATCTACTGCAGTACCCAAAATCAGAAAAACATATGATATTCTTTAGAATATATGCTAGTTAGATAGTGTGTTGAAAACATAATACAATAATTTGATAGAAAACAAACACGAAGACACCTCAATTTTTTATTTTACGATTTATATGCTTATTAATATAGGTATATGCAATCATTCTAATTTTTTGTCAGATTATTCTACAAGCAACATTACTTTTATCGTAATAGTTTCTGTAACTCTTAAAAGAGACCGTGAAAAATTCTGGGTTTAATTAAATGTTCCCCAGAAAAGTTGTAAACGTTCTTAAGTCAATTTTCATCAATGGAGCTGAACGCGATCAGTGCTTTGAAACCTGTCTAAATCGCGTTCAAAACCTCTCAGTGTCAATATTCCGTAACAATGATAACACTAACAGCTCTTAAATGCAGTTAGACAGGTTTAGGAGTGCTGATCCCGTTTAGATTCATTGGTGAAATTTTACCTTAGACTTCAATTCTTTTTCGCAATGGTACTAGAAAAGGTTTTACCCTTTAAAAGATCAAAAACAAAATGCGAAATTTAAATAGACAGTTAAAACTGTTTAGTATTCCACAAGTCTCTCGAAAAAGGGTCACTATCGGGCGGTTAGATAAAAGATGGACAGGCAACTGAAAGTCTACATTATTTAACAACGTGATTAACTTTTGACGCACGTACCATAGGTACGAGTACGTATCTTTTTAGTCTAACTGGTTTCAGGAGAGCCAGTGCCATAATCAGCTTATAATGTTCCCACTGCTGGGGCACAGGCCTCCTCTCGGTGAGAGGGAGTGGGCCGTAATCCACCACGCGAGCCCAATGTCGTGTTGGTAGATGTGACATGTCTTCGAATTTTTGGTTGTAGGACATGCCGGTTTCGTCTAGAGGCCCGGCAGCAGAGGACGAACGAGAACGATTCCTCATGCCGGTTTCTTAAGAGGGCCTTTACTTACTTTACACGTCCCTTATGCGCCGAACGCAGCGTGAGCCATACCGCGCTTAACGTGGCAACACGTCGTGTCCGGGTTCGCAACAAGTCAATAGTCATCCTGAGGATGCCTCGTTGAGAGGTGAAACACGTGCCAATTTCTTACAGGGTTCTTTATAACTCTTTAATTTAAGAACAGTTAGGCGGATTAGGTTACTAAATATACGTCGTCTATGGTATTTTTCAAGCTAAATTCAATAAATTTTTTACTTTCCGTCATTATTATCGCTGATAGAATGTCACCTTGTCTAGGCCTTCAGGTCTACTTAAACTGGTTGACTTCATTACAGTAACTTACGCGTTCCAGATACAAAAAAAAACATAATAATAATCGACACTTCCTTTCAACAGCTTACTAATCCTCCTCATAACGACAACAAAACAAAATAATCTCCGACTACCTTCTTTTCCGAACATTCAATAAATATTGATAACATCTCTGACAATTTGGAGAATAGCCCTCCATCGATATAATGCGACATCGAAAATGCTCAGCTTAGCAACTAAGAGGGGATGATCGTACCCCTGGCCTCTTATATTGGTTTACCATGATACGATGAGGAAAGACTTTTAGATTTCACGATACGATATTAATAAACAATTTTTCAGGAAGTGTATTATGTGAGCTACTAATTCGTAAAAAAACGCTGTAACTCTTCTAGAGTTACAGCGTTTGTCCACCGCCACCGTCAATGGGACGTCAATGATAATCGAGATTATACGAAACGAACATGTTGGCCCGGTGACGGCGACCGTTTGTCCCCCGCGACCGAACTCGCTGGTTCAGTATGTTATGATAGACAAAACAAAAGCTGAACGGCGCCTGTGCGACGGTAGTGCGTGGACAAGATCAAACGTGTTTTGTATTGGTGGCACAATCTCGGGCCGAGTTTTAGCGGTCGCGCTGAACTACTCGAAAAATCGTGGGCTGGGATCCCGGCGCTCGGATGACGGACGTGCTGTGGACACGCGGCTATAGTAAATGTGTGTATCGGTACTTCGGCATCGTCATTTCGTCTTTATTGACGTCCCGTGGTGGTGGCGGTGGTCTTACACACGGTTATAAAGTTGATGATTTGAAGTTGAGAACTTATCGTAATCTACTTTAGGATTACTTAAAACGCCAAAAACTAGCAAAGTTTAAAATTTCTTTGCAAAAAACGAAACACGTCTTGAATTTCGCTGGCTACATTAAAGGAATTACCTTAAATAATGTTTTAATTAAGTAGCAGAGTTTTACAAGTTCTCAACTTCAAATTCTCAATTCAGAAACAGGGTGGTAGCTATAATAAAAAACCCGGCCGAGTGCCTGTCGGACCACGCACAATAAAGTTTAAAGTAATAGTTGGGATGAATTTATCATTACATTTGCAGTTGAAACGTATGGGAGAACATGTTTTTCAACTACAATAATATTAAGTTTGTTCTTAGGATAAATTCATCCCAACTACGAAGTTCATTGTGCGTGGTCCGACACGCACATGGCCGTTTTGTTTTTCATTCGGACTTCCGTAACCCTAATAAACTGGCTTAAATAAAGAAGAAATGAGATGACGATGCTTTGTATATCTCTCTAACGAGGGCTAGATCTCTTATCTAGCCCTCGTTAGAGAGAGCTGAAAGTTGTTACTCCGGGAAGAGCGGTAGCTGATAAGTAGAAAAAAAAACCAATATTGGAAGAAAACTTGCTCGCAAGAAGAAATCGTGGTCTGACACCTTTTGGGGGAGGTGTTTTGCAGGTATTGTAGATAATCTTACATTAGTTAAAGGACCACAAGAACACGAAGAAAATTTTTATACTTACTCGGCAATGTAGGTAAGTTGGTATACGTACATTATTGACTGTTTGTTTGTGAAGTACGTCTCGCTTTACTAGTCAAATAGAGACATGTAGGCGGTGTGAAAACGAATCCGGCAACAGATTAACTTATTCTGATAACCTCATCTCGTCTTTTTGTCACACGAGAGTATTGGTAAACATCGAATTATTAACAGTTTTTGGGAATAGACACTGCAAAACAGACCCAAAAATTCATGTTCGTTACATGAATTTTTGGGTCTGTTTTGCAGTGTCTGGATGCGAAAAATGTCTACAAGAAAAATGTTGGTCTTTGACTGGCGATGGGTTTGCGTGTCCTCAAAACTTTAAGCTGAAATTCAAATTCCTATATTTCATAGATCTCGAGGGAAACCTCTGTGACAGATGGACAATTTTTTTTCTTATAACGGTTTCTTTTAGCTCAGAGCCCTAAAAAATAGATCAGAATTTGATTAAACCTACCTATCAGAGAAATTAAATTGAAACGTAACCTGGAGTAGTGACAAACAGGGCCTAGGAACTAGAAACTAGAGAATAGGTACCTAATATAGTCACATGGTCGTTAAGTATAAAGACCTCAATGCATCGAAAGAATCAATGCGGTTTGAATTTCGTAGCATATTATATAGCTTATTATTTTCCGAGTGACTAATAACTTAAAAGTCGACTAAATGTTTGCAACAAATAAAATAACTTGCCAGCGATTAAATATTTTCGCGACTATTATAATTATTATGTAAGGTTCAAAATTAAAGGTGTTATAAAAACTAAAAACTAGCAGCTGCGTTTAGGTAGCAAATAAACTATACCAGTCAAATAAAATATTAGGCGAGGAGCTATAAATAATGACTTGGCGACTAATAATGTTAGTAGGGTGGCAAAGATAATATATTACCAGTCTAGTTAGAGTAGGTTATTTTTTTTTTTTTAATGGTTAGGTTAGGTTAAAACTGTGACTTCCTACGCCAGAAACGACTAGATTATATAGAAAATCTAAACCTGCCCTAATAATACAATAATAATATATTATTTATGAATGCCCATTTTCTATTTTATTTTCGCCATTAAGTTTCCGCTTAGATATTAATTCTGTTCCCAAAAGAAAAACTTGATGCTAGTTTAAATTAAAACGGAGCTTATTACTGATATATTAATATGCTACCTATTACTTATTACGATACTCCTTATTAGCTGCCAACCCATTATATATGGTACCCACTCTATTTTTTTTTTAAACCTATATTCATTTTACTTAGTTGCCGCATTAAATACATGCCTTATAATATTAATATAATAAAGCTATAGAGTTTGCTTGTTTTTTTATTTGAACGCACTAGTCTCTGGAACTACCAGTTGGATTTGAAAAATTCTTTTTGCGTTAATTGATAGTGCAAATCAATAAAAAATAAATATAATAAAAAAAATATAAGAAATAAAAAACCAAATGAATAAAAAAAAATGTATCTAGTTGGATAAAACCGCTGACCTATAACGACACAGAGGCGCTGCTGGAGTAAAAAGTAACCCCACGCCTAATGCCACTTTGAACCTCATGCATACACTCTAATTCATTCACATTCACACACCTTCACACTCACATTCACGCACTCTCACTGTCACTCACATACTCGCATGCCTGCATACGGGCTGCGTTTTTAGTTTTAATTCTCTTTTCTTTGTATTATTATTTCATTTAGCATCTTAACTTATATAGAATCAAAAATAAAACAAGTAAATTGTACGTATTTAAGATATTGGAAGAGCTGATTCTCCTAACACAGGCTTATTTGCTTAAAAGGAGGCTCCAATCACTAGTTGTTAAGGTATTTACTTGTAAAAATAATAAACCATTTTTAATTTTTCATAAGGAAGCTATTATTTTAACATCGCGCGACGACGCTCAGGAGCAGAGCCAAAAGAAAAAACAAACTTTTTTTTTTAATTTATTGTTTTCCCCAGACTCCCGAAATCAAAGTTATTTTTCACTTTATTCTTGGAAGTCGGTTGTTTTTTTGTGAAGGTTTTTAGTTTTCCCTTTTTAGTTGTATTTCCTACCCAAAATAAACTTGTATACACTACTTGCTATGTAAATATCAGTGAGTTATTAGTACTAGTGGTCGCCAAGAGGTCAAAATTCGACCATAATTTATTTAAATGTCATGATTCTAAGGTAGCCATCTTGTGTCAAACGCATGGTAGTGTGTGTAATGTTTTTTTTATTAATTTAATTTATTTCTAATGTATATGACATAAAAAATATTAGCTTTCTGCACTCCTTCTCCATGTAAAATTTAACTGTGCCAAATTTTATACTCCTCCGTCCGCGTAATTTTCGTAAAAAGGGGTAGAAAGTTTTTGCTTCACGTATTAATATAATAATAACATCATCAACATACACTAAGTGGAAAAAATACGTATTATTGAAGCTGACTCAAAAATATAATATAATTTGTTTTTGCCAAAACAATAACCGAGTTTTATTTGTTTCATCCCATTTCATCTGAAACTCGCATATTTAACTATCAGGTTTATTTATTGAACGCTGGTTCAAAATCAACACCGAATATAAAAAACACAAACAAAGCCAATTATTATTTACTATTGAAAAAAACTCTCTGTTAAAAAGTATAAATAAAAAACCAAATCGAACCCTTCACAAGTTTGACAAAGTTCAGTTTCTGAACAATTACTTTTCAAGGGTCGATATGTCTGTCCTGTTCTCGTGTATGCGTGCATCTCTTTCTAACAGATGACTCGGGTCAAAGCTTTCATTTACCTAAATCGAGTTAAGGGACCAAGAAAACAAGAAAGAGCTTCGCAGTGTCGTCATCTGTCAGCGGACGACCACTTACGGCTACCAAATTTATTTACTTTTAACACAATCGAAAATGACCCTTACATCCTTTAACATTAAACACATGATCGGTCCTTTGTCCTGGGGTCTGCAATACCACTCTATTTTTACGGTTGCTGAAGAGATTTTCAATCTTATGTCAATTGCGTCAAGGTTATGTTGGAAGGAAATTCATTTGTAAATCTGATCTTGAAGCCAGATCCCGCAATGGAGCGATAAGAGCAAAAGACAAACGGGCCTTTTGGTCGGTTTTGGTTCAATGGCAACAGCATGTGAGAAGTTTTTTGATAGGTACTTACAATTATATTAGCGAAAGCAGCCCACCCCACCAGTTCCCCACCAGTTTGGAAAACTGCCAATACGGATCATCATCGAATATCCTATATTAAATGAGCAATATTTGTATATACATATATATGTAATCACGTTCTCGAAAACGGCTCTAACGATTTCGATGAAAGTAGCACTAAAGGGGTTTATGGGGGCTATTTTCGTCGCCCAGGTAATGGCTTGTACAAAATCGTCTATTACTAAACTTAGAGATTATAAGAAATGAAGAGTGTATTTAGCGAACCTTATAAAATGATAGACAGTAGTACTATCTTTATTTGCTATTCACAAAAACATTACCCTCCTTTTGAGATGCACAGTAGTCGGATAAAAACTGCAGACATAGAAACAGTGGCCGAACTTGTTCTAACTACCATTTCATGTGATTTTAGCAAACATATCAGAGTAACATGTCGTTTATAGCAATCAATTCTATATAGTCATCATTCTAAACAATTTATCAACAATGTACTTACCAATAACATCAGACTCTAAGGACCAAAATATTCACATTTTCGCTAAACGTACTTGCCACTTATAAATTCTCGGGATAAAATATTATGCACACATTCCCTCGACTGCCTCGCAGCTCCAAAATGACTTGCATCTGATATACTTTCATCAAATTAAGCTTATTTTACCCTTGCTTGCTCAACGTCGACTCAAATCAAATTTAGTTTATCAAAATTCACTCTGACCTTTATGTGAATATATTGCGTTGAAAGTTTGTAAAATTGTAAAAATATTGACAGGTGTTTGGCCTCAAGGCTAAGTTACCAGGGTCGTGGAGGGTTCGCCAATGTTAGGGTCCCGAGATTTCAAGGGTAGCGATCGGGGTTTGTATATTAAATTAGTTGGCAATATCGGAGCATCCGTTTCGTGTGTTTTGGACAAATAAATATGGTAAAGTGGTCAACTGCCGTTTAGAAAAATGATCTCTACGATATTTCTATAACGCGCTTTTATAATTTACTAGCTTTGTGCATGTCGGAAATTATCCCACGGGAACTTACTAGCGGAATAAAAAGTATCCTATGTCCTGGCCTAGGTCATGGTCTACCCGTGTGCCAAAACTCATCCAAATCCGTTTAGCCATTTATTTTGAAAGCGTAACAAACAAACAAACTCACTTTCGCATTTATAATATTAGTTAGGATAACGTGACGATATTGTCGTGGACGTTCACGTTTATAAACTGTATGGAAATACGTGCACGCTTTACCGTTATCGTGGACGGAAATTTAAAAGTGTGTGTATTTCCATAAATTTTATTTCCCTGTAATATCGTAATGCCGTGACGTGGACGTGGACGTACACGACAATATCGTAACGTTAGAAACTATTAAAGCGCACGTAGTAAAAGCAAACTATTTGCAAATAATGTTTCTCAAATATTCATCTCAGACGTTTATTAAGTTTTCAGCGATGTGTCAGAGTATATTTATAGAAGGTATATTTTATTTTCATTTAAAATTACAGGGTACTCTTCAAAAACCTTTTCATTTCGATAACATCTTATGCTGTCAAACTTATTATGACGAGTTTTATTAACCAACTCCAAAATACCTGAAGGGTCTTATTTTAACACAGTTTTCATATAACAGTACTATTGTATAGAATCAAGTTTTCCTAACTGAACAGACAGCTGTGCTGCTGGGGAGTTTGTTGCGCCACTTTTTCATCCCAGCTAAAGCACTAGGAAGTGGTGAAGGGCGGGAGTTTTTGGGAGCCTGTCTTATGTAATTTTGACGTTCGAAAAGTACTGATTCTCAGCCTAGTTAGAATAAATGACTTATACATTTTTGAATTTAGAATTTTAACAATTCACATGCTTCTCAATCGTCATACTATATAAGACATCGCATTCCATTCACAAAACATTCCTTTCAGAAAAATATACAAATAGTTCTTAAGAACATCGTTCTTAATTTACAAGTTGTTTGTGTACTGGAAACATTGAAATAACTAATTCATTTGGGACTAAACTGTGACGTCAGAGCTCTTTGACATGGGTCCAAAACCGTGACTGTACTTTTTTATGAGAAACCACGTAAAAATGTTTTTAGTGTTCCACGAAATAGTGGAAAAACTAAATTAAAAAAACCATTTTGAAATGATGAACTTTATATATATTCTAGTCTCGCAGGGCTGATAGTAATTAACAAGAGGAATATAAAAGAGAGTTATAATTAGTAACGATAACTAACAAAGTTTTTATCAGCCTATGCTTCAGAGGGTAGGACGTCGAACTGGCAACCTAAAGGTCGTACATTTGAACCCTAGTCGTTGCACTATTAAAGTTAAATTACTCCTAGATTGCAATTGGCTAGATTATTTTAAAAACCTCTCTGAGGTGCAGGTTCTTTATCCGATCATAACAAATAATAACATTGTTTGTACATAGCTGTTTTGTTTGCATTTTACAGAGCATTCAGTTAGTCACAAAAAAAAACAGATTTTCGGTAAAGAAAATTGGAATAATCTCTTCTTCATACTTTCGTCAATCATTTTACAAAGAATTTAGTTAGTCACAAAAAAAAACAGATTTTCGATAAAGAAAATTGGAATAATCTCTTCTCATACTCTCGTCAATTTTTTTTTTTCGTAAATAACTCTCTTTCATTTATATTGACAACTTATATTAAGGTAATCCATTACTCGGAAATGCTATCTGTTCAAGAAAATTCTTTTTCCTCCGATTCTTAAGAAACATTAATAAGTATACGAAATAACTTATCTCATAAGTAACGCCTGACTAGTTGTTTCATAAGTGTGTCGTGGAAGTAACTCAATTTGTTCATGTCAACGGAACCCAGAGTTATGATGACGTCACACATTCTGAATTTGTATACTGGGTATATATTTTGATATTGAACTTAATTCACACTTATTTTCTTTTAGAATTTTGGGAATATATTAACACGTTTAGTAATCATGGCCCAGGGTGGATCGCCCAGAGCGGGAGAAGTTATTTGACAATTCCACACCCTCAAAAAAAAAAAAAAAGTTTGGATCTCCCTGGGCCATGATTACTAAGTCCAACTCATTAAAACAGACAGCATTTTAGAATTTCACGTCAGGTTGTAAATAAAACCAGGTTGGTTTTGGACTATCATCATAACGATCATCATCATCATTCATTATCATTCTCCTGCAATTATCCCAATTTATTTGGAGCGCAACATGTCTTACGGCATACTCAGCCTAATTGTTCCCACTGCTGGGACACAGGCTTCCTCTCGATGAGAGGGAGTGGGCCGTAATCCACCACTATGCTGGCCCAGTGCGGGTTGGCAGGACATGCCGGTTTTCGCACGATGTTTTCCTTCACCTTTTTGAGAGGAGTGGCAATGAAATAATTTACACAAAGTAGTACGGCAGAGTAAACTCTACCGGCACAGACCCAGAGTTTGTAGCGCGCAAGCCCCACCACGACGTCAACGTAGAGATACGGCGGTGGGGTTATTATTATTTCCTTTATTTCATTTCTACACATATAATTTACATTTTTAAATATTTTTATAAAAACAAAGAGAAAACAAAAACATTTAAAAATATAAAAAATAGTAGCCAACCGGTATCGGGAACAGGGTCCAAGCTACCGGTGGTCAGGGCTCCTGAGAGAGGAATCTCCTAACGATACGCTTTCTGGATCAAGCCCTTGATCCAGCTGCCTAACGAGAGCCTCCTCAGGTGTTAGTCGAGGCTCTTGGCTATTATACCATTGGCCGTCACGACTATCGGCACAATGACGGCTGTATCCACATCCCACATGTCGACAACCTCGCGAGCCAAGTCAAGATACTTTATCTGCTTATCTTTTTCAGCTTTCACGAGGTTCTCGTCATGCGGGACCGCTATATCAATAATCATTGTGCGACGCTCTAATCGATCTATCACCACTATGTCTGGCTTATTGGCAATTATTATTATTATTATTAAAGCGCCTGTCTGGGTTCGAACCAATGACCTATAACTCGTAAGTCGCGGCCGTTACAGCCACTGCGTTGCTGTTCACTAGACCACCACTATCTTACGGAACGATCATCATTTACAGCTTTTATGAATCCACTAGCTTTGATTTTTTATACATATGTCTAATAGAGTGTCGCGCTGCATAATAACTAAAACAAACAAGCCAACTTTGTTATGCTAATGTGTGTGACAGCTACATCTTACACTCGCGGCACGTCATTGTGCTGTCATTGTACTTTTCAAGTGTGCGGCCAACAGTTGGACGCAATATTATTCCGACGAGTTCATATTTTCTTTGACTGTCTATCTAGCCATATTTATATCTATGCCCATTAGATATAAGATGCCTTTCTTGTGTGTTAATCTCCCTTTTGTTTGGCACATTTACATTTGTAACATTCAAAACTGCACTAATCAAAATCCGTCAAAATACACGAAAAAAATTATCCTAACACGAGAAAACCTAACGAACCATCTCAAATGAGCACTTCTGTCTACCCCAAAAACTCAGCGATACTTCATATTTCTTCTCTCTAGACAAAACATTGTGCTACGATATCACAAGACGAATGCCTCACATTTGTCTTGACGATTACTGAAATAGCAAAGTTAGTGGCCGTATTATGTTATATCTGGCCGGAATAGGGCACTGCTGACTTATTTGTTCACTTGTTATGTTTCTGTCAGTTTTCTGATCCATCAGGCGTTTCTAGGGTGGAAACTTTGAACTGTCTTCAGCGTTCCGTATGCAGTTAGGTCAACTACAAGTTTAAATGGCAGGTTAATATTTTTACCACGACACTTCGCAGCTTAGGTATGAAGCTACAAGTACATGACAGGCCCTTCTTGGCCAATTCATTGAGTATACGTAGTCAGAAGATTTCACGAGTCACGCGATAGAAAGAGAGGCAACTTCTAGGTGAATATAACTGTAGGTGATTAGCGCTGTGCGACCTGAATTACACTTTATTGTATCGTAGCAGGAGTCGCTTTTTATTTCAATGGTTTTGCGGAGTGTCCCATCTGTGTGATCTGAACTCATGCTTAAATAAAGTCGTTGACGAAGCTAACAGTTCCTCATAATACTTCAACAAAGCTTGATGTCCCACACATCTTTACCTGGTCATAGATAATTCTTAACAACATATATTATGTTTTGCGCATTCATAAATTATATAAGGGCCACTTTCCTATATTACATTTTCTCTATCTACATTAAGTACAAGTATAAATTACCGACCTCTAAATATCAATATTTATCGCATACGCACGCTCCACCAATTACGGAATTTATTGACTGTTCGAAGTTTTGTAAGAGCCATCAGCACAAAATTCGAGGTCCTTACTAATGCTAAGTTTAGTGTTTGTCAACAAATGTATTGATGGGAACTAAGTTCTCCTACATCGTTTGTGATCGTCTGTATGTTATTTATTAGAAATTGAAAGTATTGAAAATACAGCAGTCGATATTTTGTATGAATGAAGAGTTTGGAAAAGATAAATAGAACTCAACCACGCACAATGAAGGGTTACGTAGTTGGGATCCCAATAACAATCTTATCATTGTAGTTGAAAAAAATGATTTTGCAACTGCAAATTTAAGTTGGTCGATTATTACTCGTAAACTTGTAGAGCCTAATTAGCTGTGATAGTTAACCATTTGCAATTTATAAATTTCGTTATATATACTACTGCCTTGAATTTTTTCACATAACCAAAACTAACCATTTAGCTGGCACCCTTGACTCTTACAAAAAATTGCACTTTAAAGTTTAATATTTCGTAAACGGATCCCTGAATCCAAAAATAGTTGTCACACACTCACAACATTTTTGAACGAACTTTCCAATGACACTACACACCACGGGATAGACGAGAAAAAAAACATCCCCACTTTATTCGTAGGTGAGGTTACATAAAAAAAATGCTAAAATATCGTTTGATGGAATGTAACTTCAATATTAATCAACAGTTAAACAAGCAAACATAATGTATTTGATATTACAAAACGGGCAAAATCAAAATGAGCATCAAGCAAACACTTGACTCAAAATTTTGTAATAACGGTTTAAATTAATATGGTATGGACGAGTACCATTGACAGTTCCGAGCTAACAACCAGTATAACAAGTACTGAAAATTGTACACCAGAGGTCAATTATTCGAACAAAATGTAAGAAAGGTTGGTCCATGATATAGATCTTCCGAAATTAGCCATGCTGGGAAATGAGGTTGATTCATTTTTCTCGAAAGCCTTGTTTATATTGTTAGGTTTGAATGGCTCTGTGAGATTTAATTACTTTTCGGCGGGAACTTATTACATTTTTCGAGGCCAAGCTTTGGTAGGTATTATGCTGACTTCTGTGGTAGGCTTAGCAAGATTAGCTTTTGTGAATATTGCGACAACCCTTTGAACAGCAACCGAGGAATAAACAGAAAAATGATGCTGTACAACTCATTATATTTATATAAACATTTAGAATTAAGACAGAATTGTATATTTATTTTGTTTTTTATTTCTTATTTGTACGCTGCAACGGTCTACGTCATTACATCAACGCCGGCTGTCGCTGTAAACCAGCGCTTTGGCTCTGTCTCGCATAGGGTCGCAGCATTATGCTGAGTGATGACCGTTTTGCGTGGATGTGACGCATATTGCCCCCCAACAAGTTTTTTTTTGTGTTTGTGTTCTTTCTTTGCGTCATGTTTACCTTCAGTTTAGGTGCTTTAAATTAAATTATTGATACAGTCGAAGGTAATACGAAACAGATATCAAGCATGTTTCTCATTCCCATAAGGGACATGAATGAAGAAGTAAATGAAAACGAATCACCTACGTTACACGAATCCGTATTTAAAATATCACTTAAACTCATTAGCTAAAAGCGGTAATGAGTACCTTTCAATAAATTTACATCCCGACCCCTAACGCCCAGAGTTCCGTATGTTACACGAATAAAACCAGCCCTGACCGGGTCCCGCATAATTTTCGTGTATTCTTTGTGAATTTACTCTCACATTTGCAATTCTGATCGGGACATCCCGACTGTGACGTTTTAGCTCCCAAATTGGTGACATTCGCTATTCGAAGCCAAAGTTTATATGGAGGGTAGTTTTAAATATTGCTTACGCTGTCTATGTGGATAACTGTGATTTCCATTGGTATTACGCTATAAGGATGATTTACTATTCTGAATCGACGATCCGTTCTGACGTCTATGTGTTCCTGGTAGTTTCATTACAATATCAAAGATTTTCTTACCTACTCTATAGAAAACTAACACATAGTCACCTTCAAATCATCTTCTTTTTGCAATCATATCTTTTTGTTTCAATCTTTCTAAATTTTCTTGGCGTGTAGTGAATTCGAAGGCTGTAAAAGGTCAAATCTAACGTGTACCATACAATATATCCCCGTAATGTCTGATAAGAAACAGTGCTTTTCCTCTTAGTACGCTACAATAAAAAGTCCCTGGAGTATATTGTCGTTATGACCCGGCTTGACATATAAAGCGATGTTACTGTTTTATATCTCCTTGTACGAGTATATTATACTGTTACACTATTGTCTTATTGGAATTATGTAGCTCATGTTCTATAAAATATAGTTTAAAATAAGGTTTACCTTTAAGCTGACCTTTTCTTATGGACCTCTTCTGCAACAAATATTAATAACTATTATCACTAACCTTGGACTTCTTCTTCAATCATTGCTTCCTCCCTTAGACATTATTTTAGCTTCAGTTAGGTCTTGTATTCTTATCTTCGAAAGATGCTGGCCAAAAACACCAATTTATTTCATTCCTATTCAATAAAACCAATTCTAAAAAGTTAAAAACTCAACACTTCAAAAATGCGAAACCCTTTATATCAAATCTTTATTAACCAGTTTCCTTTCCAATAAACTTATTGATGTTCAAATGTTTTGATCTATTGGAACTCGAGACTGGGTTAAAAGAAATAAAGTGTCGTAATTGACTAGCCAGTGTTGCCAGTATTCAGTTGAGGAAAAATGTGGGTAAAATTAGAAGGGCGTCTCTTTGTCTCGTTACTAGCCAATCAAACCTTTGTATTTGATAAAATCGTACTATAAGAAGCTATAAAAGCTAGGGATTTACTCTTAGATATTGTTCCGGAAAGTTGTTCTGTAATAATAAGTGAAATTATGCGAACGAAGTTGCAGGGATACTTTGAAAGGGATGTCAGTAAGGGTTGTTTATGTAGTATTATAGCAGTAAGCTTGTTTTATGTTGTGTTGGGGAAAATAAACCTGTCGAATTTCATAATATAATTTATAATGGAAAATACCTAAAGACCTTTTCTAACAATTTCTGTTTTTTGACATGCTGTTAATAAACATCACGCCTGTATTTCTCGAAGGGTTCGGCAGAGGTACGCCCACATTTCGCCAGTTATGTTTAAGTCCCACGTAGGTAATAGGGAGCGAGCCTATTGCCATCAACCGGGCAGAACTCCACACTCCGGGCTGCTACTGAGAATTTACTGATGGAAAACCCAATAACAGATTGCCTGACCCGAGAATCGAAACGAGGACCTCATGCTAAGCAGCCTTTGCGACCACTAGACCGATGACGCAGTGAAATAACATCAATCGGTATTGATTCTATATCAATAAAAACTCTAGCTGCTATCAAAAGCTACAAGAAAAGTCAATTTCATAACCCCAAGAAGACAAAAACCAAAACACGGCAACTCAAGAATATTGATGCAATAATAAAACCGACTATAAATAAAATTAGCCTAGATTTTTTCAATAAAATCCCACATCACGACGACCCGGTAAAGGATCAAGTGTTGCTGGAGTGAAAAATAATTTTCCATCGCTCAGAGTGACACGGGAGCGATTATGTGATCAAAGGGTCAGAGGCTGTAAATATAATAGTTGCGGATATTAAAAGAGCTTTCGAACGAGAATAGTGTGCGGGATATAATCATGGTTTAGAAAAATAGGAAGGTAAAGAAATTTTAAATGGGGTTTTCTTTGATGGTTCTGAAAGCTGATGGATAAGTTACCAAGCTAAGCTACATGTATATGTATCGTTTGGATTTCAGTATAAAACTTTATTATTTCAACCTTTTAATAGCCAATCAAACGAAAATAGGTAATTAGTTAAGCCGATATCAAACGCTATAAATTTTTGTTCATTTTTGCCTTTCTTTCGACGTTGTTCGTCATTTGAATTGAAACTTAACACCAAATGAATAAAAAGCGAAAAATGAATTATTGGTGAACCGATCTAATGTTAAAGGATTTCGGCACTCGGCATCTTGGGCCTATGCACACCACGTTTTTTAAACGCGCCGTCAACGCGCGTTTTGGGAACGCGCGTCGCCGGCGCGTTTTTATCCTGCAGAGCAGTTTGTTGTCGTTTATATCGATACAAACGCGCGGCACCGGCGCGTGTGTATCGATACAAACGCGCGGCACCGGCCTATGCACACCACGTTTTTTAAATGCGCCGTCGACGCGCGTTTTTGGAACGCGCGTCGCCGGCGCGTTTTTATCCTGCAGAGCAGTTTGTTGTCGTTTGTATCGATACAAACTCGCGGCACCGGCGCGTGTGTATCGATACACAAGCGCGTCAGGTTTGCAAAGGTCTACAGGCTGCGACTGACTTGCGTGCGTATCGCGTCTGTATCGCTACAAACGCGCGTCGACGGCGCGTTTAAAAAACGTGGTGTGCATAGGCCCTTATACTCGCCTACCGAATGATCGAAAAAACCGGCCAAGTGCGTGTTGGACCAAGCGCAATGAAGGGTTCCGTAGTTGGGATGAATTTATCCCAACACCCGTCTCTCCACTATTCCAATGCTTACTCTAGGATGCATATCCGGTATGGCTCTCAAATCCTTCCTTATCCTAAGGGCACGGTCTTCCTTACCATTACCCGCGCCCCCCGGTCTACTCCTCGATTTGCAATAGCCTTTGAAGTCCCATGAAACATGAGGCTTCATGGGCTAGTGCAAATCTTGGGGTTCATTCGATTTATCGAGTCTGGTTAAACCATGCTGGGATCGGTGCATTTCATTCATTCAATACAAACTTAACATTGTATTGGAAATGCATGTGCGCCCATACATTTCAACTGCAAATGTAAGTTTGTACGCACAATACTGAAAAATTTACCATGATTCTATTATCATAGACTTCTAAAAGGTTCTCCGGTAAAATTAAAAAAAAATGCTGAGAATGATTCTTCCATTCTCAGCATTTAATTTTTTATTTTAGGCTCAGTAATTTCGGAAAGAATGGTGGAGACAATAGTAAATTTCCATCTACATATTTTCTTAAATATCTTTAAATATAATTATTTTAAAATAACAAAAACAAATAATCTGATCCTCGCAATCAGCCCTTTCGTTTATAATGTCACACGGTACAGTTTGCAAAACGTTTTATTTTTATTTGCTTATTTGCCCCCCAAAAGTGACCCCCATGTTCAAAATTCATTTATTTGCGTTACATGTCCGTATTTGGATCACAGAAATACATATGTGTACCTACCAATTTTCAACTTAAGACGGACATACAGACAAACAAACGAGTGATTCTATAAGGGTTCCGTTTTTTGCTTTTGAGCTACGGAACCCTAAAAATGAAATGAAAAGAGCAAATAAACGTATATTTCTATGTAATTTTGTCGGTGCTGTGTGAACTTGGAATGAAACAAAAATGAAGCTTCACAGCTTTATAGTAATCCACGAATACTCGTAATAAAAGAAAAACAAAAGCCTAGAAGAGAACAATTTATCAAAATATTCTTAAAGAAGGAGAACACTGTCGATTTCTCTCAATCGACTCCCCGTCGCAAGTAATCTCTATATCATTTTTACTGTTTAGGCCTTTTGTGGTAATATAAATTCTTTTTAGCTCTTGGTGGCGTCGTTTCAGGAATTATCGCATCTCATAAAGTTAAATGGACGATAATTGCCACGTGCGTACACACATACTAATTACTCAATTAAATTAATTATAACCGACACGTCCTTATGTACGTGATCATTATTGTCTACATACATACACAACTACATGTCACTTAATACTTGAGTTGAACATGACAACAACTATATAGGGTGGCAAGGACATCGACGCGAAAACTTATACCATGGATTCAGTACAGATTCTGAACCCTACATATAAAAGTGCAATACCTACGCGGTCACAATGTATGACATTTTTTTTTTAATAACCTTTGAAAATTTTCTACGTAGGGGGAAGGGTCGCGGGAAAGTTCGAAAGAGATACCGTGGCCCCTGGCGACGTACAGGCAACTGAAGGAACACGGGTGGGTTTTAGTCAGTAAGAGTCTGACACGCCCTCCCGCTCCGCTCAGAGCGGGAGAAGTTATTTGATAACTTCCCAGACTAAAAAAAAGGGGAGGTTCGAAATCACGTACTGAATCCATGGTAAAAGTTTTCGCATCGATGTCCCTGCCACCCTGTATTATACTACAACAACTTATATTGAAAACAACTACATTACTATGAAACGGTTATTCAATAGATATTTAAGATATGGAAGACCTTAGTGAGGCCAACGATAACCCTGTCGAAGTGGCCAAATTCTGGTCTAGGTTTTTTTTAATTTTTTATTTAAAGAGGGTTTTAATATAGACGAATAATGTCCACCCTCGTCGTTACAAATCGAGTTTACACACTACTACACAACAAAAACAAATCTTACACTATCTTCCTCTACGATTCATCCCAATGTTTACGAGCTTGTACAACATCCTGGCTGCTTCCGAATCAGGAGCAGCAAGGGTGCTGTTATATACCCCAGTCTTGCACATATTACCTGTGTTTCCGCAAAATCACGCCTGATTCAATTAACTACCTTTTTATTTATATAACAAGAATAATATTGTGGAACAGCCAAATAAAATGAAAAATCTGCAAATAAAAGAAAAAAGAAAGAAAATACGTTTATTTGCGGTACACATGACGCAAAGAAAGAACAAATCGCAAATATAAACAATATGGGGGAAAATATGCGTCACATCCACGCAAAACGGCCATCGCTCAGCATAATGCTGCGACCCTATGCGAGACAGAGCCCCAACGCTGGTTTTCAGCGACAGCCTGCGTTGACGTGATGACGTCAACCGGTGCAGCATATAGTGACAAAATAAAATGAATAAATACAATACTTAGTCCTAAATGTTTATATAAAATATAATATTTAAAATGGTAACACAGGGAATAAAAAAAAAACAAAAAAAAACTCATTATTTTTTCATTGCAAATGAGGATTTGCTATTTTTCTACAAAAGATAAATGGAATAGCAGCGAAAGGAAACAAAAAGCCATAACAAAACACAATCAAATACCATCCTTCAAATGTGTAGGGGACGAGACAGTAGCTATAGCTACGCAACACCGTGCAAAACAAACTGCTAATTCTACCAGAAAAAGCAAAACCAACAATTTTTATTAAACCACTGAACATATTTTTCGTAAATACATTTCCCCCGTTTCCTATTACCCTTTGTCTTAACCGGGATAATCAGAGATAAATAAAAATAACGAATTACCCTCATATTGTGTTTGTTTATGCCGAAGTCTACCTTTGCTAATATTCTTTTGGAATATAAAGATTTTGCTTTTGAAATAAATGCTGGATTATATTCTGTGTTTCTGTTAATTCTAGTGAAACATCCTTAGTAATTTGTTTCGTCTGCCTCAACCATAATTTGAAACTAAAAACTTCACCAGACTGTATTTTCATCTATTTTTCTAAAAATAATATTGCTATTTTAGACACCTAAAATAATAATCATCTTTAGTTTGTCACGCTCTAATTTCGGAATTAGGTCAACCTTCTGGACAATATCAACATTGCCAGTCCTTTCTAGAAAATATTCAAGCTATAAATGGCCTACATTGCTACTGTCTAATATTGTTTCTACAAAGTGAATCCCTTGACGAAGATTTTGTAAAACATTATTACGCTCATTCTCATACGATATAAGTGTGAGACACTTTACGCAAACAGCATTTGGCATGCGTCGGCGCCCAAGGAAAAATACAAATAGCAATTTCTGCCAATTTAATTCCGGTGAATTCACAACGATATCTTTCTTAGGCAGTTTGCATACTTGAAATTTTGCGACTGTATTTTCATCGTTGTTAGCTGAGATCGTTATCATACCTTACTTCAGAACGGTTAATGTTGCCAACTTAATTGTGCTTAACTAGGTACTCATACCAACTCCCATTACGTATTCCCAAGCGTTTTGCTAAATAACATCAAATGGGGGATTGTACAGAATGGCCCCTGTTATTGCTAGCATTGTGGCTACGTCATATTAAAATTTTGAATAAATTATTTCGTGCTCAACTGAACGGAATTATAATTTGAATGGGTATAATGAGTGTCCCTTTTTGTTTGTTAAATTCGTTGTCAATCGGCTTCGAAAATGATGGAATACGGGGAACTATAAAGCGGGAGAAAATTACCAGCGCTAAAGTTCTCTGAATTATGATTGAAATTTAAATAACTTTTAAATAATGAGTGCTTTTAAAGCAAAATGGAATAGTGACGCATAATACAAATAACATAACATCACGCCTGTATAACCCGAAGGGTTGGGCAGAGGTGTACCTAATAGTACACCCACATTTCGCAAGTTATATTTGAGTCCGATGTAATAGGGGACGAACCTATTGCCATCTACCGGGCAGAAATCCAGACTCCGGGCTACGACTGAGAAATTCCACATGGGTTAACCCAAAAACACTTTTCCCAACCCGAGAATCGAACCCACGACATCAGGGTCAGCGGAAGCGTTTACGACCACTAGACCAACGAGGCAGTATATTATAAGTAATGTTTATTTATTTGAGTTCAGGGGAACCATCAGGTAAAACAGAAAGATAACGGTTGTGTAGATAACACAGAGCCAACCAATGTTTGAGTTTTTGTAGGACTTTATATTATAAGGCGCTGTATGCCAATCAAGGATTGGCTGAAATGCATTGTGAAATGTTACGTAATTTAACAAGTTCTAAATTCGCTACACAATTAATTAGTACATTGTTTACAAAACGACGCACAAAGTAACAGAAAGTAACAAAAAAGAACAACAATACTTAAACTTTCGGCGCAGCATTTCCTCTAAAACAAAAACAAAAATTTGAAAAGCGAACGTATTTTCAAATATTTACCCTAAAAAAGATCCATTTCGTTGGAGCTTTTAAGATCCTTAATTTGTAATAGGGCCAGTATAAATCTCCTTTTCTTTTGTTAAATTTTTCCTCTCGGAACTCGCTCGAACCGAGTGTCACGCCTGCGTTACGATATCTGGGAATAATCAGTTGAATCCGACGTCAAATAGCTACTCGTAAAACGAAGAAAGAATACTAATCTTTCTGTCTGTCAATTTTGATAGCACATCTATGATTCGACGACGCCGACGATCCCTGAATACGAATGCTATACAGGTTTTTTGTCTACAAGTGATTCGAGAGCGTTTTCGTTTCTGCTTATCTTTATGTCAGTCCTAATGGAGATTCGTACATGAGGCTTAGCATAAAGTATCATTTATTTTCGGAAAATACAGGTCTTAACAGATATTAGAGTTGGTGCTTGGCAATTCATATTATGCCAGTTTAGGGCATTTTTATAGTACCTTGTCGATCGAGCTCTGCTCGGGTGAAAATAGAGAATGCTCATTTAATATTTTAGGATAGTTCATACTAATTCCATCCTGCAATGATAGTAGGTACTTACTAATTCCATGCTGCATACTAATTCCAGTCATCTTGTTCTAAGCTTTGGGCGAGCGTGCTCTGTTCAGGTGAAAATACGGAGAAAACGAATATTTCCAGATATGAGACCTAACTAGATCGATTTTTCGCCCCCGTAAACACCTACATTGCAACTTTCATCGAAATCGTTTGGGCCGTTTTCGAGAACGTGATTACAAATATATACAGTCAAACCTGGATAAGCGAGAGTTCAAGAGACCGCGCCCTCTTTTTCGCTTATAGAGGTACCGGAGAGGCCGTACTCACTTATAGAGGTTAATAAAAATAACAGCGAATATGTAGTGATAAACATGTATATGTGTATTTTATAGGTATTATTCATTAAAATTTGGAGCGGTCGGTTCCCGATAGTAATATCACACTTGTACTCCCGAACAAGTTATCATTGACATTATGCGATTTCCCGCACTCAAACGCTTTCACAATTTTAAGTTTATCACTTAAAGAGAACACATGTTTCGTTTTAACATTATGAGTTCGTGCCGAAACTTTCTTCGCAATTGATATTTATCAACTGTAGTAGTTTTGACAAATAAGTCAACACAAGAATAGAATACGATACAAAAGCAATGTTAATTAGTCCCTCGAAATTTAAGAGAACAAAAACAATGTTAGTTCCACGAAATTTAAGAATGAGTCATAAATAACAGATGTTAAATTACGCTCGACTTTCACTTATAGAGGTACAGGCAACTAGCAGTCTTAGTTATAGAGGTCCACGAGTGAAAATTTATTTTCTCTTATAGAGACTTCAGTTTCTCACTTATAGACGTTTAAGAGGGTTAAAATGACGGGACCTGACAATTACTCTCATTTAAACAGTCTTCTCACTTATCCATGTTTGACTGTTTATACAAATATTGCTCATTTAATAATATAGGATTAATAAACAATAACGTGTCTGGAATAATTAGTTTTCATTGAATGTATAAATGCAATTGTGGCAATATTTTGTGTGTATAAATCGGTATTAATCGGTTGACGGACACTGAACTGAACTTTATAGAACTGAAATATTCTTGCGTCCATTAAAACGATATGTATCTACCTACTGAGATGTTTCATTAGATAGTTTATACCAAATGATTTAAGAGCGTTTATTCTGAAAGTGGGCAACGTCGCAAATAGATGTCAAATATTTCGTTGTTTTGATTAATTTGGCAATATTACTGTATGGAATTAAGAAATGTGTCTAACTAGCGAACTAGAATATTGATTACGAAATGCGATAATTAATACCTATCGTAACACCGAATATTTAGTTTAGATGTAAAAAAAGTATTTGGAAATTTTCCAAATGCCTTTTTTACACCTAAAACGGTTACAACATCAAATTCAATGCTATAATTGCAATTCGGTATTCATATTCTAGTTCCCTAGTTAGCCACATTTCTTATTTCCATACAGTAATATTGCCAAATTAATCCAAACAGGTACATTTTTGACAGCTATTTGCGACGTTGCCAACTTTTAGTATAAACGCTCTTAAGACGAGCGCTTATTTTGTCGACAAACTGTCACACATTTTGGCAGGTATGTAAAAAAAGTCACCTAGGTACCAGACTTTTATTTAAGCATACAAAATGGAATCGACTTTTTATGTTAAAGAGCACTTCAACCGAATTGTTGCAACAAAATCTCTTTCATTGCTAAGTTAATTCATTATTACCCCAAGAACGTGAACTATACCCATTGCAGTAAAAGTTATTTCTGCACCAAACATTAAGACTCTTAATAACACGGTTATGGATTGTTTATACAAATATTCTGACCTCAGCAAAAGCAGAATCTAGTTGAATTAATAAAGCTTCATTATCACGGGCATAGCAGTAAATGTTTCAAACACACATTGCTCATTCTCACGGTCAAGTTAGCCAGACATGTTCCCAGCGAAATGGTAATTCTAACTGACTTAAGACAAATGAAATGCTGATGAGATATCAGTCGAACTCAGACGGTTGCCAAATACGATAGTTTTGGTTGAATACATCAAAATGTGCGTGCTGTTGTAATATTGGAATGTCTTGAATTTTCATGAATATTATATTTGATGAATGTTTTGGTACGATTTTCTAATCATAGTAAATATTAATGAGCATGACAGAACGCACCTCAGATATTATGTAGATTGAAATCATCTACCTGCGTGATACATCTTCGTTTTGGAATGGGCAACTAGCTTCAACTTTTTTGACTAACTGACCGACTCTTTGACAATTCAAAAGTGCCTGTAATTGTTTTAATTGAAATAATGCTTTAGGTTTGAGTTGTATATATTAATTGGTTCTTCAGTAAAGCTAGTTATTTATGTGATAAACTTGGTGTGTTTTTCTAGAGAGCGTTTTTTGGCACCGACGGCCGTCACATCAGCCGTTATGTGGCGGTCACCGCTCTTCTGAGCAACCATAGCTTAGGTAACAAAAGAATTTAAATACAATAACAACTTGTTTTCTCAAAGACTATATAATTGTCCTTATTAATATAACGTCTCATTTCATCTCTCAATAATGAGTACAAGTAATAAGCAGAATTCCGAAGCTAAACAACCCGACATCAGGACACGTGATCGGTCAACTCCCAAAAGGGCAATTTAAGGGCCTACTTAAAGACATGTCAGCCGAGATAAGGGTTCGCTTGCGTTGGACGGATCGATCTAACTGTGCAAACTCGATGCTAACTCGCAGCAATTTATAGCCGCCTTATCTGAAAGTGACCTTATGCGTTTTGCATTTTAAAAATAGCTGGGTTGTTCTGTTTGCTGATTTCAAGTTGGATCAGTTATTTCTATACCCTGCAAAGTAATGACAAAAATATGGCTAGTCAAGTTTGAAATTAATTGAATAGGATGGTCAGTGACAAAAGTCTATATGGACTTTAAATTTTACACATCATCTTAATTGACAGCCAATTATTCGATTGAACAGCACATGATAACCTTTACCAGAAGCGGTTATCCTATTAGTGGTTTAGCGGCCTCAATATCATCACGATTGCGCCGGAATATAGCAGTTCGCGGCTCTCCTGACCTCATCTTCTGTCATCAGAGGAGAGCCACCACGCAACCATCGTTGTGACGCTCTGCTAGAGTGACAGTCACCAGCCAGTGTCACTCCTATCCGAGCTTTTCGGTGATTTCAGTAACTTTTACAGGGTCAAATTGAATTGGCTAGCGAAACCCCGCAGACGTGATGGGAATTGACAATATCTAAATAAAAACAACACCAAAAAAAGGGAGGTTTTTTTTGGGTCATGAACCGCAGGTAGCGTAGTCACTTGTAATATCAGTTTTCTTTCTGTAATCTTCAAAGACGTGATAGGTATTGATAATCAAACACGATATAGCAAAAAAAAACTGATTTTCTCAACTCACACTTCAAGTAGGTACCTAACAAAACCATCAAAGGTAGGTAGGTGGCCCCAAAAAAAAAGCATTAATTCTTTTTATTTTTTATTTGTCGTGTTTGGGTTAAAGTTAAGCGAAGTGTCCATTGGCAATAACATTTGCGGAAGTTGACTTGCGCACGCGACTTCCAACGTGTAAACGCTCGCGCAAGTGGACTTCTGCAAGTTTTAGTGACTTGCCGAACTTGTTGCAAGTCCCACGTGTATACGTAATACGGTTGTTTCGACCTGGCACCAAGCGCTTGCATCTTTATTTTGTTCACACAAAAAAGTTGCAAGTTTTTAGGGCAAGTTAAATTTTTTATAAGCTGGAAATTATTCAAGTAGTTGCTGGATACACTTAATACATTGATTGTGTCAAATTTCAAATTCAAATAAATAATTTATAATTGAGCAAAATATTGAAGGTGACTTCAGTCATTCGTAGGAGGTTTTTGAATTGCACGGGATCTTCGCTTTGGCGTTCTCTTAATGATTGGTTTTGAAGACCTAAATCATCACGTCTCAATATCCAATCTCGTAACCACATCTTACGTTTTCAACAACACAATAGACGCAGCTGATATTTTTCTGCAGCTAGACATTTGCTTGCCCGCTCTTGCTCAAGTAATTTGTATGCAATTTCTGTCGAAACGGTTCTACAAGATCTTGCAGGAATTTCACTTCTACACACATCTAAAAGGCAAATAGAAAAATCGCAGTCAGTGGAAGCAGTTGTCAATTGACTTCTGCAAGAAAGCGGAAGTCACTTGCCAGTGGAGACTTCGCTAAAGGTACACGTCACGTCTGCGGTGTTTCGCTGACTAATTTAATATAACCCTGTATGTTCTTAGTTAGCAGAGTTAATATTCTTTTGATTTTACTTCTGTTCAGATTTACGTATACAGCTCAATAATTAAGACAGTTCATCGGCCTATATCGCTTGTACTTAATGGTATCTCCATCATATTGGCATCACCAATTCACAAAGGTACCTTTTATTACACGAACAAATTCACTACTTGTTTATTCATGTTCAGTCTATGTTTTATCTGTGACTACCGTCTCCGTTCCTTAGAGGATAGTGTTTATGGTATCTCGTAGCCTACTAGCTGTCCATTACTTCAATATTCCCTAAAGCGAGTCTCGCGACACCAGAAGAATAAATATTTAGAACCATTTCGTGTGCGGTTGATGTGGAAATATTCGTCTGACATACACATTTTGAATGTTGTGTGATGACAAATTGCTATTCAAGGTAAACACTTTTCGGCAGTCCAGTGTATTATTCACTAGCAGCGCCCCCGCGCATAAGTCTCGATTCCGTGGTAATATCGGGATAAAAAGTATTCTATGTGTTAATCCAGGTTATAAACTGTCTGTGTGCCAAATTTTATCCAAATCCGTTCAGTTGCTTTTACGTAAAAGAGTAACAAACATCCATCCATTCATCCTCACAAACTTTCCCGTTTATAACATTAGTAGGATTTTAGTTGTTCATCAGGGGAAGTCTAAAAACCTACAGACCTATTTTATAAAATTGTCACCGTGAAAACTCAGTTGAAGTGAGCTGTCGATAGTGTCAAACCCTAGCATCATATAGAATAACAGCTCACTTCAAGGTCACTTCACCTTTTCTCTTCAGCTTTCACGAACTATGTCCAAATAACCGTTATTCTCTCTCTTTCTTTCTTTCTTTTACCTAAGTTTCTATGGTGAGATTTTACAGAATAGATCGGCAGTTTTCTAGACTTCGCCGTATGGACAACTAAAATGAATAATACACTGGACTGCTGACATATCGACCGGCTGATATTGACTTACCAAAATTAAAACGGAATTATGTTGGTGTATCGTAGGTAGTAATCTTGCAAGACGGTTACTTTTTGTTTTGCAAAGTCACTACAAAACTGCCGAACCTTGTCAGTATTAAACTACGTGGACACAACTATTTTATAGGTTAGAATTATCAAACAAAAAAAAGGCTAAAAAGGTCGTCGAGCTTTAAGAGCGAGCATTCTGAAAGTGGGCAACGTGTCGCAAATAGATGTCAAATATTTCGCTGTTTTGATTAATTTGGCAATATTACAAATTAATCAAAACAGCGAAACTTACTTACTTACTTCTCTATAGGAACTACTACGATTTCAAATTGGGCAACATCACACAGTCATAATTTTGACTGAGCGACTCCTTGACAATTCAAAAGCGCCTGTAAATGATTTAATTGAAATAAATGTTTTTTTTTTAGTTTGATTTTTCGTTGAGATGACAGACGATTGAGCTAAAGTAGTTTTTTTTTTTTTTGCCACAAGCAGTTGTTGAATTTAACTTTTACTACCTACTTATCTTGGGTTTGTATTGCTTACTGTAAATTATAGATTTAAGTGAGAAACAAAATACTTTCATATTGCCAAAGTAAAAAGACAGGAGCAAAAATAATATTTCGTTTTTTTTTAAGATCCTGAAAAATAATGTAGAAATAAAAGATTAATCAACTAACACAGCCGAAAACACACAATACAAGGGGCTGTGGGTGGCCAAGTGGTAACGGCCCCGACTCGAGTTATTGGGTTCGAAGCCAGGAAGACGCTGTACTTTGTGTAAATAATTTCATCACTACTGCTCTGAAAATGGTGAAGGAAAACATCGAGAGGAAACCCACATGTCCTAGAACCAAAAATTCTAAGACATGTGACAACTCCGACCCTCACTGTGCCCGCGTGGTAGTTTACAGCCCACTCTCTCTCGAAGAGAGGAGGCCTGTGTCCCAGCAGTGGGAACATTAAAGGCTGATTATGCTGTAAGCAAAAACTAGACCGAAACAGCAAATATTTCTGTTTCTATATTCCCACGTCCTGTCAGAGACCTATGACAAATCGTTTGATGTATCATCCATCATCATCGATCGTAACCTTTTAAGTTACCTTTTTTTTTTTTTTTTTTTTTTTTGTTCCGGGGTGGAAAATCCTCATGGATGTCCTCCGCCCTGGGGCGGGCGGAGGGGTCTGTCAGACTCTTACTGACTAAAAACCACCCCGGTGTTCCGACTCACACCTACGCCGGGGGTCGCGGGAACGAAAGAATCTTCCGCAACCCCCGGCCGGTGCCGGCCCGCCACCGCGGGCCTCCTCTCGGGTCAGGGGGGGGAGTGAGGTGTTTGACTCCCCCCGCGACGTCTCAGAGGGGCGCGCGTGGAACACTACGCGCCGCCACCTCGGGTCCTGATGTGTGGGGGGCGACGGACGTCCCCGAGTCCGTCGCCCCTGGACCCATTTAGGGGGGCCGGAAGAGGGCGTTATCCGCCCTCCGCCGACGCCCGGTGCGCCTGCTGCGGGCCGGGTGAGTGGACGAGATCTCCCTCTCCCTTTCCGCAGCCTCCTTCGTCTCGTCTCGCAGAAGGCGACCACCGCGTCCCAGGACTCGGCACCGCCGACCATAGCGTTCACTACGGCCGGCAGCGACAAGTCACTGCCTACTTCTGAGATGAGGGCACGGCGCGGCTCCTCCCAAGCGGCACACTCTGCCAGCGTGTGCCGCGCCGTGTCCTCCCGGCAGTCGACGCAGTGGTGACACCGGGCGTCCGGCTCCCTGTTTATGCGACACAGGTACTTCCCGAAGCAACCATGCCCCGAGAGCACCTGCGTCACCCGAAACGACAGGGAGCCGTGCCTCCTCCCGAGCCAGCGGTCGAGCACCGGCCGGACCGCCTCGACGACGTCGAGGCCGGCGGTAGGGCGCGAAAGCCTGTCCCGCCATTCCGCCACCAGGACCTCGCGAAGCTGAGACCGATGCAGTTCCACGTGTCGCTGCATCGGTCGCTCACCTCGCGCCCGCGCTTCCTCGCGCCACCGATACGATGACGCGAGTACTTTCGCCTCCAGGTCCCAGGGCGGGGATCCGGCCAGTGCACAAGCCGCCTCGTAGGAGATCGTGCGATATCCCCGGATGACTCTGACGGCCATCGCCCTCTGCGGTCTCCGCATGACGGCGATGCTCCCGGCCGTCAGGTCAGCCGCCCAGATCGGGGCCCCGTAAAGGGCCATCGATCGCACGATCCCCACGTAGAGCCGCCTACAAGCGGCGCTCGGGCCCCCCAGATTGGGAAGCAGCGTTGAGAGCGCTCCAGCAGCGCCCAGCAACTTGGGCGCCAGCCGTCGGAAGTGGGGCCCGAAGTCCCACCGGCTGTCGAGGACCAATCCTAGGTACTTCATGGTACCCTCGACAGCGATCCGAGCCCCCCCGACCACGATATGTGAGCCGGGTGACGGCGCCCGCCGGGGGCCATGGAACACCATGGCCTCCGACTTGCTGAGGGCCACCTCCAGGCCTAGGCGACGTATGCGGCTCACCACCTGTGAGACCGCAGCCGTCGCCAGCAACGCTGCTTCCCTGTGCGAGCTCCCCCGGGCAGTGACCAGCGTGTCGTCCGCATAACACGTCAGGTCTACCCCCGGCCTGAGCTCGCCCCTCAGCACCCAGTCGTACCCGATGTTCCACAGGAGCGGCCCTAAGACCGAGCAACCTTTTAAGTTACCTGCCTCAACTTATTTTTACCTACTGACAAAATTCACGGTCCTTTTTACCAGACTACGGCGAAGCAAAACGGAGGATTATGATTTTGAACGGTAAGTATGTATGTTCATCTGTTACCTCATAACTTCTAAACTACTCGTCATAACTTGACAAATAAGCGTCCGATGGTTATAGGCTATGTGATGTCATGTTAAATGAATATGACGCCCTCTAGAGGACAGAAGTCATGAAATAAAAAAAAAATATGATGCCGTGTTGGGTATTAAATGAAAGTGCTTAATTAGTACAATGCAAAAATATACATAATATTATAACCCCAATTAATTTAAATAAAATAAAAATTATAAAGCTAAAACCCAAATACGATAAAAAAGTCATCTAAAAAGGTATAAATAAGACATCACAAATAAAAAATCCGGAGTCTCGCGTAATATAATATAATAAAAATAATAAATATCTTTATTTCAAAATACAGATTTAACATATTTAAATAAACACAATTTAGATGAGCTTTGGTAGTAACACAATGCAGTTTAATACAAGAACTGAAATCTGTAGACAATATGGAAAACACTGCCTCTCAAACTAGGAAACCTGTATCTTGAGAGACAGTGATTCAGCTTAAAAATTGATGCTTTAGGTATAATAGTAGACTGTGTCGTTCTACCTGAGCGACTATGAATAAAGCTAATTTAAGTAACAGTATGTATTTTATAAGCAGTGTGTGTGTGTGTGTGTGTGGGGGGGGGGGTGTGGCGGTGTGTATGTGTGTGTGTGGGTGTGTTGTGTGTGATTGGGGATATGTATTTAGTTGGGAGACGTACTTAAGTAAGGATTCTGTTCGTATATAGTCCTGTTCCATTAGCCATTCCATTAATTTTGATTTTAATTCATATTTATTTAGATCGACAATGTTTAGGTTTTTGTGGACTTGTTTGTATATGTATGTGCTTAATGTGTAGTATTGATGTTGAGCGAAGGCGGTTTTGTGAGGGGTATATAAGACTAGTTTTTTCCTACCCTAAAAAAAGGCATAAATAAGCTTGCGTGTAATCTGTTCGATTTGTGCCTTAACACGTGTGACTCCAGATTTTTTATTTGTCTGTCTGTGATTTCTTGTTTATACCTCTTTAGATGACTTTTTTGTCGTAGTTGGGTCTTAGTTTTAATAACTTTTTTTTTATATCTAGAAAAATTCGAAGCTTTGTAGAGCTTGTAAGCTTTTAATTAGTATACGCTGGTTTAGTATTACACAAAACTACAGGACAGCGTTAGAGCCTTACTAACATTTTATACATTTACACAGACAATGCCTGATATATTATATGTACAACATCGAATTAAAAACAAAAGCCTGTATCGGCTTTGCATAGCAACAAATTTCAGCTTTCCTGTAATAAAAACCGAATCATACAACCTCTATTAATAACACAAAATAAAAAGATAATAATATTTTTCTCATCTCGTATTGTCATCATAAATTGTATAGGAGGCGGGGAGTTTTAACAAAAAATACCTACTCTAATCCCCGCGGTGGAAAACCCTTTGTTCATAAAATAGGAAAAAAAACAGGTTTTTTCATAAAGGTTCCGTATTTTTTGGGGCAATGTAGGGTAGGTAATCTCTGTTTCTGTCATATGGTGTTGTACTGTTATTAAAATGTGTCCGTGATTTTTAATGTGATTTAGTACCTTCTCGCTTTTATAGTTAGATTCCTAAGCAGATATTAAAATGCTTTATACAACATTATTACGGCTGAACTGGGATGATTTCTGCCATGCGATTCTGTAAACATCTCACCGTGAAAACTTGGGTGAAGTGAGCTATCAATAGTGTCAATCCCTGTGGAATGACAGCTCACTCCACGCTCATTTCACCTAAGTTTTCACGGTGAGATGGTTACAGAATAGCACTGTGTTCCAGGATTTTATATTTTGATCTCGCGATATTTTAAGTACGTGATCATGATGCGCTGGAGTGACTTTTTTTAAGGCACTTACTTATTTGTTATTAACAAAGGATCTCTAAAAGAAAATGATGAAACACATTACATTCTCAATGTTCTTAACGAGTTTTTAACAGTTAATCCGACGTCCGATACAGAATTGGTTCGTTTGTGTAATAAAGGATTAATTGATACGAATTTTCATACCATGAGCAATATTGAAAAGCAATTTTGCAAGTCATGTGAAGATAGTAAAACGTTTGCTGTTGTTCCAAATAAAAACAGAATTAAGAGCGTGCATTCTGAAAGTGGGCAACGTCGCAAATTGATGTCAAATATTTCGCTGTTTTGATTAATTTGGCAAAATTACTGGATGGAAGTATGACAAATGGCTTGCTAGTGAACTAAAATATTGATTATGAAATGCAATAATTAATATCTTAACACCGAATATTTAGTTTTAGATTTTAAAAAAGTATTTGGAAACTCTCCCAAATGCCTTTTTTGCACTTAAAACGGTTACTACATCAAATTCAGTGTTATAATTGCAATTCCCCCCCCCCCCCCCCTAACCCCCAGCCCCTATAACGCGTAACTTGCGTATACTTAATGACGTAGCAGACAGCATAGATATTTTTACTTGTTCTCTGGGTGAGTTCACAAAAATCACTATGTACAAAATATGTTATGAATATGATAAATAATAAAACTGTAATTGTAGCCACACTATTGAATTAGGACAATCCTGTAATGATAGTGATGATGAGTTGATAAATAAATAAATAAATAAATTAATTAATTCATTATTAATATTACTAGTTTACTAGTTCAATATTTCATATTTTTAATTTAGAAATAAATACTTTGTTTTTTTTTTAACACGGCGTCCGACTTGAGCGTCTACGTCGTGGGCAGAATACTGGAATAGAGGCGGGAATGTGGAATTATAGCTGATTACAGAATGTCATCCAATTGGCTAAATGCACTCCTCAAGCCGTGTTCTTCTCGATATCTCTGTATGTTGATGCTCTTTGCCAAATGAAAGAATATGGCCAAGATAGACATACCGGTCAACAATTTCCAACGTTTTATTTCCGCCTTTAACAGAACGATTTAATGATTTAATTGCTGAAGATGTTTGCCATAATCTTCGTCTTGGCCATTTTGATCCTAAGTGGTTATTAGACGCATCGTGAAGGTTTAACAGCATTCCCTGGACTTTCTCTAAGTTTTTAGTCAGCCTTACTACCAACTATCTATCTAGCACATACTGACACAATAAACGGTAGGAGGAAAGAAGACTAGTCGTGTCATAAATGACTAAAATTCGTGTCTTTTATTTTAAAAAGCAATGTATTTAATAGCACTTTTTTATGACAACAGCTATAAAATTCTATGACAGCACTTTAAAATACTAATACATCTATAATTTAATATCATCACTTTAATAAACATAAATCAAATTTCTGCGAGCAACTTGCTACAACAAGCTGCCGCAGCACAGCTCGCTGCGCTCGCTCGGCTCGCGCGCGTTGGTCACAGTGCTAACCTAACTTATATCAGCCAGTTCAAAATGATGAATCATACAATCTGCCTGCGACTATATAATTAGACAATCCTACAACATAGTAATAAGCTAAGCATATTTATAGTGGAAACGATTATTTTTATAGTTCATTCAATAAATTTTAAAGCTAAACATTTTAAAATGTGAACATTATTTTTAAAGTGTGTTTATATATATTCCCCTTAAAAAAATATGTAATATAAAATATGGAATGATATTTTCATGCATGAAACTCTTTGAAATCAGTCAATATATACAGTTTTTCCGAAATAAAAATAATACACTTCACAAAAGGTGCTTTTCTTTTTGTGATTTCGTTTCTCCCATCCTGTTGAACAGATTTTTCATCGCATATATTTGAATTTCCACCACGCAATTCTTCGAAACAGCTACCTCACAAACATCCAAGTAAAATTATAAAAGTGCCTTCTATTTACAAGTCATGTCCTCGCAATCTGCCTCTGGCACTATAGGAAGCCCGTACAATTCCTACCTTGTGTAGGTCTCGGCAAAATGCGTTCCGCTATGACGTAATAACATGAAAGGAAGATACAAGATAAAAGAACGCTTGTACTTATGTGTTTTTATTTATGACATAAATGTGAAGTTGTTTTAATGGTACCTAGTTCTTGCGAAGTATTCTGTAAACAACTCGCGGTGAAGTCTTATGTGAAGTGAGCTTGAAATGAGCTGTCAATATTGTCTTCACCTAAGTTTTCATAGTTAGATGTATATAGAATAAACCGGCTGTTGTAGTTTTATTTTAGTAAAGGTACGCTAGTCGGTCATTTTTCTATACAAACGTAGTATGATGATAACTCGTCTGTTTGACGGTGTACTTTCAAAACTAAAAATTATATAAATTTTTCTTCTCATTATCTAGCCTTGTATGGAAGCAGAATTGGAAAAAAAATCGTGTGGATGATAAGAGCGTCGAAATTTCCATATTTCAACAGTAAAAAAATGGCAACATAGAAACCTATATGCCAACATAGATAATATATTCAAAAATTCAAATAATTTTATTTTGAGTAAACAGTCGTTTTTTCATAATATCTATACGCCCAAAGGTGTTCATGAAATTTTACGCGCTCGTTTTCGTTATAAATCATCGTCTATTTCACGAAATAAATTAATAAATATATAACTAAATAAATAAAAGCTATATAAATAAATGAAAAATAAATAAATAATTAGACTAATTAGCATGCATATTAGTCACGCCCACCATCGGTTTGAGCCGTCGACTAGTGCACCCTTAACAGTCAATTTTATTAACCCCCGACGCAAAAAGAAGGCTGTTATACATAAGTGCCATATAAAAGGCACAAAGACGGACATAATGACTTAGGTATTCTCTACTCTTTACTTCGCATCCTGAAGTTTAGATTCTTTTGGAGAAGACCTGCAAGAAAATTCATGGTTAGTTAGTTTAGGAAGTCACTGTTACCTATTCTACTGACAGGTACCTATCGATATTTTCAATTTAACACAGACATCGTTTAAGTTCTGCGAATGGTTTATTCAACCCAGAACAATAAGTCGAAAGTACTTTAATTTTATTTACACAATACTCCCCTTTACAGACCACTTAACACAAAACTCGTTAGCAAACTGTTCACAATCCCATTGCAATTCAATTACTTGCAGACATAAATCTAACTAAACAAAACAGAAAAACTCACACGCATAGTGACGTCCACGATCACATCACGGCTCATAACTTGCTTTGTACGAGTTAGGAAGGGCACCAGATGAGGGGTACGAGACGGGGGGGGGACCGCGACGTGACCGCGGATTGTCAACGAAATGTATCGACGAGTATAGATTTATGAGAGTGACAGTTTTGGGTGTGAGAACGGGGAGTGGGGTAGAGTTGTATTAGTAAATAATTGTTGAGTAATTGTATATTTTTCGGTTCTAGTGGCATGTCTAAAGAAATAAGGCTGTCGGAAAAAAACACAGTGATTATCTTTGCAATGTGTGGAATAGAGAATTTTAAGGAGTAAACTTTTGAAACCAACGAGACCATAATCTTCTGAAACTTTTGAAAATAAGTGTGCTAGCTAGTTTCAACATATTTTTTTTGCAAAGGTACAAAAATATTTTAATTTCTACATCACTATTTTGATGTATTTCATAAACCCTATGTAAAAAATCAAAACAGTGATGGAGAAATTAATTTCATTTTTGGTGTACATTTATATTTCACGTGGGTAAAAAGCACTTTTAAGATATTTGGGGTGACTGGATCTTTGCATCATATTAAAAATATTATTCTCTTCCCCCAAACGACACGATATCTCATCCAAATCATCTAAGAGACCTAAGATTAAAAAAAAACTAAAAGCGCCAAACAACGCCAAATAACATTTTTGTCACGCACTGCGACTCCACCCCACTTGAAACCCAAACCCTCCTCACGGCACATTACACACAGCGGGTACGATTCGATAATATCCCCATTTTATTATATTTAGCACCCATCCCTTTCCGATCGAAATCTTTCTATGGTGTTTTTCAAAGACTTGTTACCACATAATTTGTTGATTTAATGATGTATGACGCGAAAAGTGGGTCACATTGTGTGTGTTGTGTGCAAAAGTGATGATGTGCCGTTATCGTTGATGGGTCATTGACTGCTTTAGTTTTATTCATTATTTTTGGGAGGAAGTTGAGACTGGAAGGGATGATCGTGATATAAATAAGTTCGTAACCATTCAAAGATTGGCGCCTAATGTTAATATTTGAAATCTTGCAAAGTCGTGAAATATTAAACTTACTTATTTTTTGAATAATTGAGATCTTTGATAAAGGGACCAAACTCGGACTCTTTCCTCAACTGTTCCATTCATTATTATAAGACAAAATTACAGAAGAGCTGGAACTGTATCATGAAGTATTAATGCCATCATAATCCCAGTCCAAAAAAGGGATGGTGCTATCATTTAAATATCTCTCTCGCTCTGGTCTGGTCTGGTGATGTATCTTCTTCTTTTCATCTACTTAGTGACTAAATTGGTGTCAGAGTTTTAAAGCCGCCCATGGGCCTCTGACTTGGCTTCAAATGCCGTTGAGAAATATCTCTCAGGCCATATAACTTCTATATTTCCTTACGATGCTTTCCTTCGCCATTTTTGAAGCAAGTTATAAGTGATAGTGGTCTCCTGATGGCCTTCACACTTCATAATATGGGGCCGGATTACTTCTCCAAATATCGACAAACATCAATACTCAGCAACAGCATTAATCCACACAAAACACTACAAAAAAGACAAAACAAAATTCTATGACAATATAAAAATAAAAATTCACCACACATTGCCAACCTAAACAATAGCCACAAACAGTGACCACAATTTCTAATAAATTTTATTTGTCCCACAGCTCTCTGCACGTTGGTCACTGATCCTTTTGTGTTGGTCACACTACATTAACCCTAGCGCGCCGATTTTAATTAATAACACAATAAAATATTATGGAACATGATTATTATGTTTCTGCGCGAATGAGTGATCATTCGCGCATAAACATAATAATTAGGTGTAATTGTTTTTTTAAGTTTTATTTTATTATTGGTATTGACAATTTACTTGTTGGTATGTAATGGATTAAACAAATGAATGACAGTTTGTGATATTTTAAATTAAATTTAAATGATTCATACTCATTTAATAATTATTTATTTGCATTAGTTTTAATGGTTTAGTCCCATTAATAAATCCGACAGTAATAAAAAAACATCAAACCCAGAAACATGGTTTGTGAAAAGATTTCTTAAAGAAAAGAGAGTTTTAATTTAAATGAAATGTAATGTTATGGACTTTGTCTGAAATAAATGTGTTAATAATTATGATTCTGCCATTCTGACCTTCGTTACCCCTAGTTTTTCCGAATTTCCACCAATTGATGTAACCGTTTAGACACCTTTAGACTTAATATAGGCCCAGGGTATATCCTCGTTTGGGAATAAAGCACCACCTAACTCAACTAATTCCAAAAACAAATTATTCTGACCCTTTAAATTTCGATCCATTCAATACCAACAAATAACAAAACAAATTGAGTCGACCCTCTAGATGTCCCATAAACTATCGCTGGCCATCCCTTTCATACTTATCAAATTTCCGTACTAAAAACCGCAACGCTGCGCGCCCAAGCCTTTGGGTAACAAAATTGTATACGAAATTAACCCAACGGAATAAATTAAGGGCTATTGTTCGTGAGCACAACTACAGAATGATTTGCTCTCGATTTAAATACGAAAGCATCACGGGACAAAGGTATTCCTAATCTGAAACTGTGGAAGTTTGTTACAAATGCCTCGCTTCAAACTGATTTTCTAGTTGAAAGATACGGTGTGTTTTGTCAGGTTTATTTTTGGTGATAATTAAAAGTTTTCCTTTGGTATTTAAAATAGTTATTAACTAATTGTTTCTAAACACATTTAAACGTAAATTGACGATTTGGAATAGCTATTTCAACATGAATATTTAAACTAAGTAAACGTGTGTCTGATGTCTTTTTATATTTTCAAACCTTTAAAATAATTCATTCGTGAAACCCACATGAAATCAGTCAAAGGTTTCAAAGAGTTCGTCGCGACGGATTCAAAAACAAAAAATTCGTAGACCTTACTCAACTACAAACCGCTTTTCCCTTAGAACACCATATTAACCCCTAAATACCAACGAAATAAGAAAGAATGCGATTTAGGGTTGGGTACAAGTCACGCGTAGGTCATAATGGCCGCACGACGCTGCGGACGTGTTAATCTGACCACAAGGGTCGCATTAATATAGCTTAGAACACTGACACAACATTTTTGGGTACATAAATATATTGTAGGTACAACATTTTCACTTATTACCTAAACGATTTCATTAAAATACACGTAAACCCGTTGCTCCCAGTCATTATGTGTAGTCAAGAGTCCGAAAGTCTGACAACCACTCTTACTAATGGGTATCGTGTCACCCATATCTTTAGACTGGAAGCCGACTCCAACATAGTTGGCAAATAGCTAATGATGATTTCCTTGGAACTCTCACACTTCAATTATCTAGAAATTTTTAGCTTTCAACTACTTCCAGACAATGCAAAAAAAAATGTTAAAGTATAGAATAGCGGCTGTCAAATTCGTTTTAATTAAAGTTTACTTAAGCGTCAAGGTAGCCCGTGAAATTTGAATTTTCTTACGATTTTTGCAATTTGCAAGTCAGTATCATGTTCTATGTTGATCTAAATATGATTCGCGGCCGTATCAAATGTTTATTTATTGAATTATAATCATAAAAATTATCAATACAACTCTTTAAGTTCATGTAATCCCATTTAATGATTATTTAATGAAATCATGACATTTGACAATTATGCTAACTTATGGAGTTGTATTTATTATATTGTAATGATTATAATTATGTAAAGCCATATTTGTTACGGTCGCGAATCAGATTTTAATAAACATAAAACCTGACACTGACCTGCAAAATGCAAAAAACTAAAGAAAATTTGAATCTCGCGGGCTACCTTAGCGCATCCCCTTTAACATAACATACCATTACGCCCGTATTCCCCGAAGGGTTAGGCAGAGGTGTACCTATAATAGTACACACACATTTCGCAAGTTATGTTTAAGTCCCATGTGATAGGGGGCGAGCCTATTGCCATCAACCGGGCACAAATCCAGACTCCGAGCTGCTACAACATAACTGGTGAAAAGTCAAAGTCAAAGTCAAATCATTTATTTCAAATAGGCCCTTGTAAGGCACTTTTGAACGTCAAAGTTTACAAAAAATAGAATGGATTCTAGTCGCCCCTTCCAAAATGTAGTTTTCGTATGGAGAAGAATGGGCAAGAAACTCGACCGTTACTCTTTTAAAAAGTGTTACAATAAAATGTGGCTGTACTACAGGTACTCTGCCTAAGGCTCATCATCACACACATTGAAGATCAGGGTGGCAGGGACATTGACGCGAAAACTTATACCATTCAGTACATGATTCTGAACCGGCCTTGCCGGGGTTGGTCCATTGCCGGATTTAAGGCAGGGCAACAGGGGCCATGGCCCCGGGTCTCCACAATTTGAGTATTAAAAAAAAAAAAAAGTTTAATTGATCCAATACGCTAAATTTACCGTTTTGTACCGCAAAAACGATTATCAAAAAAATCAATGTAAGGAAATTTTTTATTAGCAAATACTCGAAAATTCAGAGCTACATTTCCAAATGTTGAAATTACTTTGAGAATGTACTTGGTGTTGATGGCTTCGAACTGCACTGGAGAATGCTCATTTTCGAAGATGAAATTATAAAAATAGACTTCGGACTACAATAACACAGAACCGTCTATCAAAGTTATCCCTACTTAGTATTGAAAGTGATTTACTCCGAGAACTGGATTTCACCGAAATTATCAATAATTTTTCGACGAAAAAAGCTCGCATAGTTCCATTCGCCTAACATTTATCTTTTTTTCTTTTGTATATTTTTAGTACCTATTATGTATAAATGATTGAAAATTACGTTTTTTTTTTCGTCTGGTCCAAAACCAAAATCGGTGCCTAGACTTCTTGGTTGCCCCAGGGCCTCCACACCTTTAAATCCGGCCCTGGGTTGGTCAGTTTATGGGTGACCATCTTTAAAAATTTAAAAGTCATTTATTCAAACTAGGCTGAGAATCAGCACTTTTCGAACGCCAAAATTACATAAGACAGTCCCCCAAAAGGCCCACTGTTCACTTTACATACCAGACTCCTCCGTGCCTACCGTGGGACCAACGGCTTAACGTGCTTTCCACGTTAAGCCGTTGGTCCCGGCTGTCATTCGTGGATCTTTGACAGTCGTTACGAGACGTCAGAAGCCCGAAAGTCTGACACCAGTCTTACCAAGGGGTATCGTAGTACCCGGTTACTGGGTTGTGGAGGTCAGATAGGCAGTCGCTCCATGTAAAATACTGGTATTCAGCTGCATCCGGTTAGACTGGAAACCGACCCCAACATAGTTGGCAAAAGGCTAGGCAGATTGATTGAAAAATTTCAACGCAGTGGGCTTCAGAATCACGTACTAAATCCATGGTAACAGTTTTCGAGTCGATGCCACCCTGTATAGTATAACGGAGGAGGGTATGTGTCTCTGTTCGTTATTATCAGCCATACTTTTACTATTATGGGCGTTTTGTGGGTAGTTTTGGTTATTATGCAATAGAAAAACAATTTGCAGTTCAGATCAAATTATAATTAACAATCAAATTAATCACACTATCAATTCACACACTGTATGTACACGACAGTTTCTAAACTTGTTCACTGCTTAACCGCCACCGATGAACTCTGCTTAGCTCCGGCTGGTCCGACCGATTGTAGACTCTGTCGAGCGCCGCTAGGCGGCGGTGGCGCTCGGATTAGTCAACTCAGCAACGTATTACCGACTTATACAGCCCGACATATGAGCCCCCTGCGTTGAAAATTTTCGTCGGTTATTAAAAAAAAATCTGCTGTTTCATAGCAAAGTGCAATACCTACGCGGTCAAAATGTATGGAACAGATGTTTTTTTTTTTAATAACCGACGAAAATTTTCAACGCAGGGGACTCAGAATCATGTACTGAATCCTTGGTAACCGGCTTCGCGTCGATGTCCCTGCCACCCTGTATATTATAGCGATTAAAAATCCTTTAAAAATAAAATAATAGTATCTTCACAGTGTGTCCATTAAATTGTACGGTGAGCGATAAGATACGATTTTATATTATCTTCAAAGTGTGTAACGACCTTAACGCTTCGGAAGATAGGCGTGATGTTATTTTTTCTTAATGTTATGCGCTCGACGCTTGGCGTAGCAACACGTCGTCTCCAGGTTCGCAACAATAGTCAATCGTCATCCTGAGGATACCTCGTTGAGAGGTGATGCATGTGTCGATTTCTTATAGGGTTCTTTATGACTCTTTAAGAACAGTTAAGCGGATTAGGTTACTAAATATACGTCGTCTAATGTTTTTTTTTTTGTTTTATGTAAAAAACAATGTAATCTGGAATAGTTTCCATGTCTCAATCTTACATTTTCTACAAACTTTAAAAGGTTTTTTCTAAACACATTATGGTTTATGTTTCAATTACCTCAACGTAATAAAAAGACAATTCCCATAAAACCATAAACAAAGTCGTAATAGTAATACTAAACGTTTAACCCTTTTAGCTAACCCTGCTAGTGACCGCAGGGTGAAGGTTTATCATTAAACTGTTAACTCCGGGTAACTTTACTATTGCTTTAACTGGGTAAGCTGACTTTTATTATCAATTCGTTTTAGGGGACATCAAAATGTAACTTATTTCCTTCTTGTTTGAAATATTATTCAGGTAATTTAAAAGGTCGTAAGAATTTTTTGTCGGGCACTGGATTTTGAACGCACTGCTTAGCGCAGAAAATCCAACAGTGTATTTTTTTGGACGCGCTGTGATCCACTCTGTTGGATTCCCAATGCTCGGCTTAACACCGAGAGTTCAAAATCCAGTGCACGATAAAAAAGCGTCGCGCGTTAAAAAAATCACCTGTGCGTACCTTTTAATCGTCACCGTTGTTTTCACAACGTCAACGGGTTTTTCCAAAATAAATTAATCCTACGCGGAGATTTAAATCAACACTTGTGACATGACATACTAAACATTGTAGATTTTCAGTAATTAACTTCAAACAAATTACGACATAATAATATACTATGTGATAATTATCTGTTATAACTAGAGTGTCTGCGGCGCGAATGCCGCGACCGCAAGTAACAATTATTATCTACCGCAAAATTAATCACAGAAACCAGATATTATTCTATACCAACCTACCTAATCTGCTTTCGCAATGCATTTGCAAAACATGTAAAGAAACACGAGTTTTAGGAAAAACCAGTGTAATGCCTACTAAAATAAGGTTTAGTTTGCGTTACAACTTCAAATTTATTATCACTTTTTCAACAATACTAGTCGGTCTAAAATCAACTTTATTTACACTTTCATAAAGTTGACGTTTGTCTAAATGGAAAATTCGTGTTTGTTTACATGTTTGGCAAATAAATTGCGAACGCAGAATATATAGTTCTTGAGGTACCTACACGTGTTGTTCTGGCTTAACAAAACACATGCACTCCTTTTTTTTCCATGGATCAACCATGGGAAGAACTTCATGTGTTTTGTAAAAACAGCTAAAGTATTAGATAGTTACGTAATAATAAATAACAGTTGCATTCTCTAATAGGTAACCAAATTCCCATCACTAAAGCATATGCCATGCTTGGAGCATAATCAGCCTATAATTTCCCTCCTGCTGGGACACACGCCTCCACTCGGCGAAAGGAAGCTGGCCGGAATCCACCACGCGTGCCCAGTTCGGGTTGGCAGAAGTCACATACTTTTGAAACAGACTGTAATAGAATGACGCCCCCCATCTTCTTGAGTCCGATAGTTTAGGTATGAGACAGGCTTTTTAATAATACGATGGCATTGTGACATTCTCTGTGTACCTAAAACTTCCCCCCGTATTTTTAAAAACGTTCGCATTCTAAAATCCGCGCCACCACTCAAGTCCGACAGACGCGGCGCTAGTGTCTATGTCATTGCATCAAATTTTTTGTATTTATTATCCTATTAATTTAGAGAATATTCGAAAAGTTACAAATAAAACAGACAAAAATAAAAAGACTCAGGCAGAAATCATGATAAGCGTCCTCTATGAGTTGATATTTGATGCAACAAGGGTAACTACGAAGACAGTTTGTAAATTAGTATCAAAATGTATGTATAGATGGCGTTTTTACAAAAATATCAAACATAATTATGTCTTTTGTTTCTGGTCTTTTCCTTGAGTTTTCTTGAGTCCTTTCAAAGTATTCATTTTAGGGGAACGTACATATAAACACTTTAAAAATAATGTTTCACACTTTAAAATGTTTAGCTTTAAAATTAATCGAATGAAATACTTAGCTGTTTTCATTAAATTTAAAAGTGCTAAAATACATCCCTTTATTTTACATCTGTTTTTACATCACAGTGATCTTTATTTTGATCGCTATTGTGTATAGTTAAGGTTGGTAACCATAATTCTATGAATTGCCGTCAGAGGTAAAGTTACTGTAAACGGACTCATTGGTACCGAAAAAACTCCCATTGGTTGACGAAAGCTTTTTATGTAGCTATTTGTTTATTATAGCAATTTATTCGTAATTGTCTTGTTATTAGACGATTGTTCATTAATTACCACGATGTGATTAGTAACAACTTTGTTTTGTAACTCAAAGCAATAGTCAACCCTAAAATGTTTATCAAAATTCACACTTTAATAATATAAAAAAACACCAACATTTACAAAAAAAGTCTTTATTTCAATATTTACACAGAATGTTTGTATAAAAATAAGTGATTATTAGAGTACACAATTGTTTTATTATATATTTTTTTCTATTATTAAAAGGTAGACACTGAATATCTAAAGTCTACCTAATTATTATCTTTCTTTTGTTTCTTCGTGCCAAAATGATAGGACACTACAACGATACATACAATACTTACATATAATTACGTATCAGAATTTACACGCATACCTTTTTTTATTATGATCTGCTCTTTGTTCCTAAGAAAACAATTTTTTCCCCCCAAAAATAATTATTATCACGAATAATCCAACGCGCTCTAGTTGTGACACTGGTTTTTCTAGTCTGTGTAAAACTTTAATACTGTGTTGTTGACGGTCTCATCTATAAGTAGTTACGAGCGTTTAACGTACATTTTTATACTTTAATGCCTAATAGAAATACTAATATTTTTTTATCACAATATAAATTCAGTAGGCTTCCCTCAATTATAGATAGGTACCGAGGATAGCATTCTGAAATTATAATTTTATATTTTATTATTATTAATATTTATATTAATATAATAATTATAATATTATATTCCCTGTACTTAAAGTAAACTTAAATATTAACATTATCTAAATAATAATAATTCGATACTGAAAATACAATAATTCTAAATGCAATATAAAATTATGGACATCAATGACAGTACCTTTAAATAGTATATAATAATTATAAACCATTTTCAAAAAAATCAAACAAATAGTTGAGTATTATTCAGTCTAAATATTAGTATCTATTGATATAAATCGTGTTTTACAATTTGACAAAACAATAATAATAATAAATGAGTACCATGAAATTATACATATATTATCCGTTTCCATCTAATATTTTTCTAACATTCAAATGTGCTAGTATAAAATAACAAAAAAACACTTTGAATGACAAATAATCACGTCAATGGATTTAAAACACACTCATAATTGGTGAGAATCTTTAAAATAATTTAAAATCTATCCTGTCTGTGTGTGCGTGCGTGACGCATTTGCCACTTTCTGCATTGTATCGTTTCTGAACCTATTTAAAGCATCAACTGTTGTCTGAAGGATGCCAAGTCCTAGCCTAAACTTAAAATCAACAAGTCTTTGTAGGAAGGTGAAAAATCCACCTTGCTGGTTTGATGGAGGATAGGTTATAATCTCCGGATCATTCCATGGCTTCGAAGTTGCTGCAGGCTTGTCAGTCGTCACAGGGAATGAAGTAGGCATAGTCGATGTCGTGTCAGATTTCAAATCTGTAGTCGTTTCCGTCATCATGTTACTTACAGTACTCGTTGGAGAGTTAATCGGACTATTTCGCTCAGTCACATCAGTATTGCTCGAAGGGAATACTTCGTAGACTTTAAAAGTTTTAGTTGTTGTTTCCATATCGTTTGACATTTCTGTTTCCGTTGTTTTCTCATTTTTGCTATTTATCGGGATTGTTGACACACTTTCAACAACTTCGATTCTCGCGGTCGTCGCAGCTTCAGTTGATTTGACATCCTTAGCGGGTTCAGATACGGCGTAAACTGTAGTGATATCTTTAGGTAATACTGTGACGTCATCAGTACTAACAGGAGCAAGATTTCTTATCGGGCTATTCATGTTATAAATGTCATCAATCTCGTTACTTATAAAAATGTCTTTATTGTTCTCTTTTTCAGCTAAAAGCTCCTCTAATGAACCGGAAATACTACGCTTTTTTCTTAACTTTCTAGGTCCATGTTCGGGTACAACTGCAGGTGTAGCTGAATCTACAAGTTCCTTAGGCACATTACCAACTACAAATTTGTTGTCTCCAGATTCTGAACTGGCGTCACTGCCGCTTGGATTTTCATCATATATTTTATCTTCCTGATTTTGCTCATCATTATTAGAACCTAAATACATTGAAGTTGGTGGATATGTCACAGAGCTGCTCGTGGTTTCACTAAAAAACTGGCCTTCAAAAGGGTATACAGGTTTAAAGTCAGATTCTGCCGCTGGTTTTACACCGTAGACTACCGAGTTTGAATTATCATTCCCATAACCTGACAGTCCTGTTGGGCCGGTTTGTGGTGCAGCGTATATAGGCTCTACGGCAGGGTACGGAGTATAATTTGGTTGCTGAGGTTTCTCATAGTTATATTTCCCTTCTGTAGTGTAAGCGTGTCTAGTCTCATACTGAGGGCTATAATTAATTGGCTTAGAATATACAGCAGCGTGAGCTATACCTGTCTTTTGTTGAGCGTAATGTATTTTACCATAATTTGTGTTAGGTTTGTAGCCAGTTGCAACTTGTCTGTACCTAATATCTTGGTCCTTATTCACTGGATACCGGTTGATGTGAGCAGTTTGGCCAGCGTAAGGGTTCAACTTCTGTTTAGCATGAGCCGGCATTCCAGCTAGCACAGTTCCTAGCATTTCTTCCTCAGCTTGTCCGTTACCGTCGTTAGCATACTCTTCAGCATTATTTCTGTATATGTCATCACTCTTATCAACCTCAAAGGTTCTGCGCACTGGAGTTGCGAACGGATATAAGAAGTATCCAGCAATACCCACCAAACTTGCAAGGCCTAACATACCTACACCGACTGATGGCATCACTTCTCTAGACAAGTAGTTGTAAATCTGGGTTGTAATAGCGCCGGTAGGAGCTGCTGCAGGTTTCTTACCATTTTTATTTGATTTCGTTTTATTTGTCGTTTTAACATCAGATACAGCGACATCTGTGCTCGGTTTAGGCGTGGAAGTCTTTCGTTTTTTTGTCTTATTCTTCTTTCTAGTTGAACTTCTCTTTGGTTTCTTGGTAGTGGTGGCTGGTGTACTAACTTCTAGTTCAATTTCTTGTTCCTTTGCTTCTGTAGGAAGTAATGCAGATTCGTTGATGACAGGAGGTGCTAAAGTAGTGCTAGCTTTCTGTTTATTCTTGTTCTTCTTCTTTGGTTTAGAAGTTACTGTGATCACTGGTGTTGAAACTGGGGGTTTCGTTTCTTTTTTCGTTGTTGGTGCTTCAGTTGTTGTTGTTGTTGTAGTAGTAGAAGTGGTCGTCGTAGTGCTAGGTCGAGCTGATGTGTTCTTATTCTTTTGTACATTAGACAGTACTGTATCCTTAATCTTATTGTAAACATTCTCACTGATAGCAGATCCACTGGCCACTAAATCAGCCTTGTTTGTGCTACCAATTATGGGACGTTTAGCTACTTTATTATTCTGAGGTCGTTTTGGCTTGTTTTTTGATACTGCAGGCTTAGGTTTCTTCGTGATTTCTTCTATTCTTGAAGAATCAGTAGTTGAATTTTCTTTGACTGAATTACTTAAAGAGATCCAAGTGGAAATGCCTTCATTAGATGTCGAAGATTCGCTAGGCACATCGCTTATTTTGTTCTCTGTTTCCAATTCATCCATTGTCATAGGAACAGCAACTCCAGGATGTGCGTTTTCAAGTTCTTCGCCATTCTCGTTTCTTGTTTTTATTTTATGTCTGACTTGAGTTTTAAGTTTGGGTGGTATTCTGGTATCTGCAATGACAGGTGTTTCAACCGTCGTATTGGGTTTGTCAAGGAGTTGGATGGCGACCATTTCCATAGATTCTCGTATCGGAGTCTTTGATTTGACATCTCGGGAAGAGTTTTCTGGCGTGGGGGTTGATGGTTGCTCAGTCTTGACTGCTTCAGTACTTTGCGGGAGGTTCCTGTAATGAGACAAAAATAATATGTTAGCATTCGATCAAATAAACCAATGAATCTGAAATTAAAAACAAAACAGAAAAAACACGTCTTTATCGTTCAAAATAATGTTAACAACCTTACAGTACTTAAAGTTATATAAATAATAATACTCCTATAACTGTCTTACTTGACAGGCGAATGAATCTTCTCTGGAAATGTAGACTTACAACAACATCAAAGCATTAGGTATTTGAATTCAAGATAACAATCTTATGCAAAAAATGTTTTTTTTTCATATTCGGCTGCATTTTATCTTGATTAAACCTGAGGTATACTCAGGTATAACCACACCAGATGGTATAATACAACCACTCATGAATGTAAAACGAAAGTTGATATGAATAGTGTTTTAAAAGACCCAACACATAACCACATAGACAACCTAACACTCACGCCACACCGCTACTATATTATTATACTATAATATTCTTATTTGTTAAGACAGTAAAATTGTACATTCTGCACAAATAAGACAAACCAAAAATATGGTCAACCCTTCCATAGATTATTCGTACTCTTTTGGATATTAAGTTCTAATACAGTGATTTTTAAAAAGCTCTGCATTGTTTAAAAATCTGTAACAAGTAGATAGGTACTTCGTTTATTAGCAATATCTCCATAACCAAAAGGTTCAGAGGTATGGTCCAGTAAAAAGAATGATCACAATAACGGGAGTATAGTGACTATCAGCTTCGTTGAGCGTCTTTTTACACACGTTAAATTAATACAAGCTTAATCGATTGGCTAAAGCTTGTTTTATTTATTACTGGATACAAACACGCTAACACCTATTTTTATTAAGGTAACATTTTAATGGTATTGAAAAGGTAAGTACACCATTTTTATATACTTATCTTCAACAAAACAATTAGAATGTTTTCTTGGTATAATGTACTTTACCTTTATAGGCCAAACGGTTACTTCGAATAAATCTTTACGAGAAAAATATACATACCCGAAAGAACTTTATAACATGACAAAGTGACAATATAAACTGCTTAATTCCTCTGATGATTCTTGAAAGTCAACAATTCACAGTTAATTCGGTGAATTGTAAGAATGTAAGGGTTAGATCATACTGTAGTTAATATGGTACCTAGCTAAACTAAAGTAAGTAATACAATAAGCTAATAATTAATATGTTGTGAATTAGGTGACGGGTAAAGTTTTAGATAATAAAGGTATAATATGTATTACTGTGCACTGTTTAATTGCACACTAGACGTGAAACCTATTTATTAGAACAGGTATGCGTACTAGGTATTTTACTGAACTAGGACGCACCTGGTACGACTCGTAAAGTACGAAGTGGGTAAATTGAGTATTTTCTTTCAAAGCGAGAAATTTTATCAATAGTCACTATTATTAATTTGGACCATTTATGATATTAACGCTTTACAATTTCGACTTCCAAAGTTCAAACATAATTTTCGTGCTTAAAATAACCGGATATACAATAAAAACTATCCTGATTTAATATTTCTCCAATACAGGTCGTGACCCATTGAGTTATTACGTTCTTATAGCGTACGGCTATTGAGTATCGAGTATCCACCTATTCCAGTAAGTACAGTAAATTATCAGGTTCTTTTTCATATTATGCAAAAATAATCCTAATTACCTGCACGTACAATTTAATTTTACATGTAAGATATAGTAAGAATGCTTTTTAACGTATGATTTTGGATTGTTGTCGTTTTGCTCACAATTTACATGTAACTTTAAGAGGCGGAACTTAGAACATTCAGTTTGTGAGAATTTGTGACCTTCTTTAGCCAACCACATTTAAAAAAACATAGCTACCAACATGAAAATTCTAAGTAGCAGACAAACTTGACAATCATGTCCTTGAAAGGAAGAACTGTAGATAGCGATGCGAAACGTATACAAATCAATAAACTTATCGATATCGATTAATGCATTCTATGCAGATAATAGTGAGGTTCCAAAACTAATTTATCTTGAAAAATCGGTAAAATGAAATATATTTATACTTAATTACATAATTATGATTTGAGTTTTCATTAATTTATATGAATGAGCAAGCAATATCGCTACAGGCCAAAATGGCTTCCTTTTTTGATTTTTTTGCACCAACGTCACAATTACTTTTAGCACGCCTGACTCAATTTTTTCCAAGAGATTGGCACTGCGTCTTAGTGATGCCAGGCTGCATTTAGCTTTGTGTAATTGTTTCACCAACTGATTTTCCCTTGGTGTTAAATCTGTACCCAAAGATAATTAATTAAAAGCATAATTTTCGATGAGACTTGTAAACATTTCTCTGCATATAAAACACAGGGATCTTTTCTATGAGGACAAATAACCTTGATCAAGAATTTCTTTCTCGGTCTGTCTATTTGTTTGTAACATCATCTCATGAGAAAAGCGTAATGGATTATAATGAAACTACTATACATATGGAGACAATTTCCCTTTTTGTTGAAATCCTTTTTTTTTCCTAAGTTGTTAGCACGTAAGCACATGATTCGCTGCTCATGCAGTTTTTCTATTGGTAGATGCACTCGTTTTTAATTATTAACTGGTTTTAGCCACTCTCGACAGCTTGAAGATACAAAATTACTTATAACTGACTACGTTTGTCTGTGAATTTATTTAGTGTGATTTAAAGTTAAGAAAACACCCAATTTATACATCAGCGTAACTGAATGGAATAGATTTTTATAATAATTGGTCCCAAATTCCATACAAAAATATTTTTTACGGAGTTTCATAGCACTGCATGTATGACACTTACGACATGCAATAATTTGACGACTTCACGGTAATATAAACTTCGACGAAGGGAAGTTGTCGAAAAAATTATTTAGACTAGAGAGAGAAATCTTTAGTAAAAGGCGCAAGATTTATGCGTTGTGTACGGAAATCAGAGATATAATGGATAACTGCCGATTCGACGTCACCTAGTCAAACGGCGGAGAATCTTGACACCGCGATTCAGAAAATGGCTTCGATTGCACAGTGACATCTATTGATATATTGAGAGAAGTAATGTTAAAATCTACGAATAATAAAAGTCAAGAAATATAACTAAAGCTCAAAAACGGCACCACGCAAACAGGACCGCGGTGGGCGGGGCCAAAATGTGGACACCGCGCAGCGCTGACAGTTCACCGATGTCATTGAGTCGATGCGGGCTCGTCGCGGAGTATTTATGATTGTGTTTATACATATACATACTGCAAATTTGCCGTCATGTGTTCTAAAGTGGTTGGCATAGAAGCCATACGGATATGAAGATTTCTGGAATCACTTTTCTTATGCGAAGATTTTTTTAAATGAATGTCTATACGTGTTGCATAACACTTTCCAGAGTCGCAAACTCTGGAAAGTGTTATGCAACACGAACGCAACATGAAAGCTTATTTAACACGTTTTGAAATTTCACTTGAACTTGTTTTTAGTTTAAAGGAAAAATGATAATATGCATTAGTATTACTATAAATTAAATGTCACAGATTCCCGAAATTGAAGTACAGCGAAAACAATGGGTAACTGTGGTTCGTTTGAAAAGAAACGAATTTGATTGGATGCCTAGTGAAAGAAGTAGATTATGCAGCATACACTTTAGAAGTGACGATATATACATTTGTATTAACGGAAAGCTAAAACGATTAAATAAATAATCTGAAATCTGAAAATGGTTGACCTATTTTATCTTTATTTCTAGTATTAAAATTATGCTTTTATTTGATACCAATATGTATGTTGCAATTTATTTTAAAAAATCCTTTCCCTCCCTTTTTTGTATATATATACAGGGTGTTTGGCGCATGGACCGACACAATTTTTTCAGGAATTTGGGAGGTCATTAGCTAGGTTCTACCCATACACCCTTTGTCCCAAATGTCACGGTTGGTTACATATGATTATTTTTTTTAAATGAAAAAAATTCCCAAAATGTGTCCTTTAATTTGAAATAACTTTTTTGTTTGTGGGTGTAGTGGCACAAAACAAATTTTGTTGCATTCTCCAAAGTCCTTTAAATCTAAAAACATCTTTGTTTTATACAACTGGTTTCAAGAAAATTCCTTACAAGCTTCCAAAGTTAATTTTTGTATTTAATGTATGAAATTTTACAACTTCTAAATTAATTATAAAAAAAAAGGGACAAAGGGTGTATGGGTAGAACCTAGCTAATGACCACCCAAATCCCTGAAAAAATTGTGTCGGTCCATGCGCCAAACATCCTGTATAAATATTATATAGCCTACCTATGCCACTCCCACAATTAAGACGAATCTAGCGACACCGCATATGAAATCTATCAAGCCTTTTGAGCTACAAACCGTGCCAAAGAAACATCCACGCATCTCTTGATCTGACATTGATGCGTCCAATCACTGTATGATTCGTAGATAAAAGCATTAAATTGATTAAAAAATTTCTTAATTTTAGATGCTTACAATACAATACTACAACACATTGAGTAACATTTTAATTATCAAAACACTAGAATCTCAAACTTTTAAATAAGTGTATTCAAGAATGGTTTACAACTAATTAATCTAATTAATATGGATAGTGCAAAAATATAATCATTTTTACTATGACTTATCCTCTCACACATAATGCATGACATCTTCCACGCATCTCGGACTGTAGCAGGCGCGCGAACCAATTACCATTGATATATGCTGGCCACCAGGTTACGACGTCTGTCGCGCTGACGGTTGTTGACGTCTCTCTATCCTTCATTAATTTGAAATAAAGATTATTGTTTTACAAAATGTGTATTTAAACAAATTGGCGACGAGGATGTCAACTAATGATATAAAAAAACTGAAGAAAACCCGCGCTTCATTGCGTGGTATAATCACAAAACTAGAAAACTACGTGAACAGCCAAGAAACGCTACTATTTGAAGAAACAGAGTCAAGACTTCAAGAAACATTACAGAAATTACAAGAAATACAGCATAACATACAATGATGTCTATGATAACATAGAATTAGAAACTCCAGACGAACAACTAGACCAAGAGATAGAAACCAGGTACGATTTTGAAGAGAAATGTATTATCATAAAGACAAAACTTCTAATATATCAAAATAGAGAAAATCGACGCGTTTTACCACATACATCAACATCACAGCTAAGTACAAATACGCAACAAGAACGAGGCCCAAAAATTAAATTCCAGCCTTTTCAAGAAAAAGAGACTTGCAAACTATACTAAAAGACTAACTGTATTTTTCTTACTTAACAAGATTGAACACGCTAAAATGAAAGTTTACACCATACTTGCTGCTCTATCACCAGAATTACATGAAAAATTCTATCTATGCATGCGATCTTACGGATAAGCTCCTTGTCCTTAAGACCCAGCTCAGACGCACACCAAACCTCAACGGACAGACCCACTATGAATTGATGTTCAGCCGGGATGTGAGAACAAAGTTGCATGTGATGTTTATAGACTCATCCGCCCCGAAGGCGTTCAACCCAAACAACACACCGCATGCCATCAGGGCTTACTCCGTAGGTGATTGAATCCAGGCTAGAGCCTACTCCGACCAGAGACGAAGATGGGAGTTCGGCACGATAGTGCGTTGCCTAGGCAGGCTTCATTATGAAGTGCAAACAGATGGAGGCGTCGTGTGGCGTAGACACCCGGAACAGTTGCTTTCAGCCCCAGGCGTGGGACAACCAGGAATGGCGGCGGAAGACTGATATATACTGGCCACCAGGTTACGACGTCTGTCGCGCTGACGGTTGGTGACGTCTCTCTATCCTTCATTAATTTGAAATAAAGATTATTGTTTTACAAAATGTGTATTTAACAACCATTGTCTGTCCTGCCGAGAATCAATCACCGCGCTTGCCGAAATGCAACGCGGTACGCGAGTGCAGCTATTTCTTCGAATACTCGAGATAATTTTGTTTTTGATGTTTGGAGCTGAATTTTTCGTTGATTTAGTTCACGATTACGCTTCCTGACTTTTATTATACGTAGGTTAAAATTCAATATGAAGTTATGTTGAATTTTGAGTATCACATAGCAATAAAATACCTATCATAGGAAGTCCTTTGATAGGTATTTTATCGCTATGTGATTCTTTATTTGTAATTATGATCACGTTTCTTTAATTAGGTAAAAGCGTGCCGTGATAATAATAAGTCACTTACTTGTACCATTTTTACTCAACTGTAAGCCCAAAATCATAAAAATAAAAAACCAACATGTTTATACAGCGTTTTATTGAAATATAAATAATTTCATTTTAATAAGTTAGTCTAAAATTATTTTTGTACAGCATTTACCTACATAATTATTATTGAAAATAACACAAGAATACTTTTTTTTACAGCAATTTAGATCTGTTATTTAATAAAGAACAGTTTTAAATCATTGGTGCGTTAGGTAATTATATTAATTTAACACCCATTATGGGTCACTTTACTTAAAGAATATTACTAAGAATATTACGGCTTAGATCAATAGAGTGCCAGAGACAGAAATTGATGAGACTCTAAAACTAAAATAAATAGTTATTATTAATATTTCTTAAAATATGTTAGTGGCTTAAAATAAAACTTAATAAATTAAACGAATATAATAATACTGTTATTCGTCGAAGATCGTATCTTCGGCGCTTATGTGGTTAGCGCCATCTATCATGTTAGATATGGATCTTTTACTATCTCGTTTCTCAACTTGATTAATAGATGGCGTGAGATGTACCTACAATTTTCAGCAAAATAAATGATATCTCTCTTGTTATGTTAATGTGGTGTTTGCTGAAGATACCAATGCAGTTGTTTCGGCTGACAATATAAACGCTCTTAATTCCATAGTTAATCAAACCTAAGATATCTTCCACAGCTGCTTTGCTGTTAACAGTCTTAAAGTTAATGCCAGTAAAACCAATGTAATGTTTTTTCGTTCTACTTCCAGAAATAAAGATAGCATTAACTGCGTCATAAATGGAGAAACAGTGAACGTGGTCCCAGTGGTTAAGATCCTGGGAGTTCATGTCGATAGCCAGTTAAAGTGGAAACAAGAGCTAACACACCTAGAGAAAGCAATCAGCTCTGTCTGTTACGTACTAAGAAGTCTAAACGAGGTAACCATAAAACATTTAAAAATGGTCTATTACGCATTAGTTGAGTCAAAACTGAGATACAGCATACTTTTCTGGGGAGGAAGTTATGATTACAATACTCAAAAAGCTTTTGTGATTCAGAAAAGAGCAGTCAGAACCATAACTAGAATTCAACAGTAAGAATCATGCAAGCCACATTTTAATGACTTAAATATATTGACAGTCCCAAGTTTGTACATTTTGGTCCTACTTAGTCACTTATCAAAATATATATCTTTGAATATGAGACTGAAGATGAAAGGAAAAAAAGGGAGAGTACAAGAGAAAAGATCTCCAGGTGAAGCAAGTGACTCACCTGAATTTTGTAAAGCGTAGCGCCTACCACAAGTCATTAAAATTTTCAATAAACTGCCGACAGAAATAAAAAGTCTAGTATATACAAGTGGGTTTCAGAATAAGCTTAACGGTTCTTGTTAAATAAGTGTCTATATTCTATTGATGAATTATAAATTATTACAAAAGTTAAAAGTAACATAATTGTATTGAATTGAAATGAAAATCTTATGAATTTTATGAATTGACATATGACATTTATTTTTATATTTTTTTATTATTATTCTGATTTTATTATTGTAATTTAGATAATTGTAATGATTTAAATAAAGATTGCATGCATAATTTTTCATAAATAGGTATTTAGTTAAAGGAATTCAGACACGATGTAAAAATTGTTATTGAATAAATAGGTACATTAACTTCGTGCGAATCGAAAATATTTAATAGTGTCGATTCGCCCGTTTTGGGCGAGTAAATTCGGGTGAATCAAAATCAATCAAATTGTTTATGCTAAAATAATTGAATAAATACATAATAATCTTTTTTTTTTTTGTCATTATCATTTATAAATTTCCGCTGACAGATTTTTTTTATGGATGGCTTAGTAAAATTACACCTTATTTTGATAAACTATTCAGTTACATAAATAGGTCTCATAGTAGTGACGGACATTGTAATTCTTCTTCTCACGCATTACAAACAGTAGATGCACATTCAACACTATAAAATCATGGAGCACTCCTTTTTGGCAAACAACAACAATAGGATAATAATATAATATTATCAGCACCATAATTTAGTCCCTTAATAACTGTACGTGCCAAAATATACTGAATGTGTATGTTGACACAGAGTGTGATCGTCAAGTATTATCTAGGTTCAAAAGTATCAACATCTAAAGTCATTAGTTAATGTATTGCACAGTTTTCAGAATATTTAAAATTATTTTACAAGAACTCTAAAATCTGTATAGCATAATGTTTGGCGGTTTGCATAATGTTTGGCGGTTTGCATAATGTTTGGCGGTTTGTTAGCACTTTAAAAGCTGACTATCACCTTAGTCGTAGTAGATTTAGATAAAGGAAAAAGCCTCAAAATCAACCGATTTTTACGTTTTCTGTTTACATTAAAAATATATGTAAAGGGACACCTACACTGTCCTCCCATACCTATTAACACTGTTATTTTAAAATATTTTAAAAACCAGTTATTTTAAAAGAGTCAACGTGGAGATTCTTGCCGGCTCTTCTCCATAGGAACCGTACACTTAGCTTCTGATGTTTCATATTTGCCCATGTAGGTTCATGTGAAATAAAATATTTTAATTATGAAAAAAAAATACGTGTGGCACTCGAGGACTGCCGCGGTAAAGCTATTGCATAGCATATATTCAAAAATAAGAAGATAATATTGTTGATTTAAAATATTTTTTTAAAAAAATACCCCTATACCCCCCCCCTAAATCGCAGAATTTACACAACCGTCAATGACGTCTGCCCTCACGCGTCTGCCCGCGTTCGGGTCGCGCACTCGGCGATCGCGCGTCATTGCCTATCCCCCGCCCCTCCACCCTCGTTCTGCGCGCCCGCCGTCGACTCATCGCAGGTCATTCTTATCGTTCTAACTTTTAAAATATTAGTCCAAATTACTTAGTGTAAAAGACAAATTTTATCTACATTAAATACCGAAAGCGATGAAGGTATTTATTTTGATACGAATTAACTAAATACTCTAAAATATGCAACTTAAAAAAAGTATTCAATTTAAATGTATTTATAGCTCACTATTTTGGCTATAATGGCTTCCACATAAAAGGTAGATATATGCTGTCGCGGACTTTTATTTAGAACTCTTTAAGACAAACAACCCCACAATACATTCTTTTCATGTAACTCCAGCGGTTTAGGCAGCGCACGCAAAGATAGATCTCAGAGGGCAGGATTTTTTCCGACTTACTGGATACTTATCGTTATATTATGGCTAAATCACATAAAATCTTTATAAATTGTAGCCTATGTGTTATTCTGATATATAAGCCACATTACTGTAAAGTTTCATTAAAATCCGTTCGGTAGTTTTTGCGTGAAAGAGTAACAAACATCCATCCATCCATCCTCACAAACTTTCGCGTCAGGTTTTTTTTTCGTTACGGAATTTCTACATTCGGTCGCCGCGCTCAGAGTCTCCGATAAAAGCTATGCAATAGCTTAAAAAATAGAAATATTGATGGCCGGTGCACCTGGATAGACAGAGTCATCCTCAAATTATGACGAGTAATAATAATGTCTAAAAAGCGATCAAATTATGTTTTAATTTTTTATCATTTAAGAAAACTTAAGTCGTCGAGTCCATGCTTCTCGTTTTTTCCTTTTTGTTTTCCGACCGTTCAAAACTATCTGACGACTTTGATCTTCTCTCAGCTTATTTGTTAGATTTTTCATCCATTCCTTCAATTTGAAAAATAAAGTAGTTTTAACGCCTCCTTGCTCTTTATTCTCCTTACTTGCTCTTCCCATTTCAGGAATCAGTCTCCTATTATTTGGGAAAGAATGCAAATGCCAGGTTTTTAAATCATCATCCCACCGCCATTCAGGTTTATAAATATGTATTACCTTAGGAGCTTCTCTTGCATATGGTAAAAACCATGGAGCGAATAGAGCTGCAAAGCCTGACCCTGCAAATAATAATCCTAGAGGGGCTAACAGTAAAGGGAAGAGACCAATACTCAAAGGGTTTATAGTTGCTAACCAGCCTAATGCATCTAATGCTGGTCGGAAAAAATCTACTAGTGATGAAAAGCTAAATATATCATCATCAGAGCCTCCTGATCCACCTGGGGCAATTATAGCAGAGTTTGGTGAAGACGCAGCTCCAAAACCACCCGCTTCAGCAGATTCGGGTTTAATAACACTATTTGCAGAATGATAGTTGGCCAATTCTGTGCCTTCGACTGACGCACTTTCATCATCCTGCTCTTGATTTTCCTCGGATTCGAAATAATCTTCGTCTTTTGATGAATCGGCCCCTGAATCGTCTCCTAGACCTAATCCAAAGCCTCCAGGAAATAAACTCTCGCTCTCTTCCTCCTCTGATTCTATAACAACATTCTTATTTATTACATTTGTGTTTACTGCAATATTTAAATCTGGACAAGCTTCTTTTGCTTGACCTTGAAAAGTGTTATTTAATGTAAGATAAATAGTAGGACAGTCTTCGGCAGATGGACTATAATCTTCAGGTCTTATAACAATTCTGTCAGTATAGGAGTGCGTTGGTTCAAAAGTAGAAACTTCGTAAGTATTTACGCCATAGTTTTGAACGTTATTGTGGTATTCATAATTTGTAGGTCTAGTGTTGTACGTTGGTCGTTGTGTTGTAGTTTTTCGATTAACTTGCTGAGTCCAGGGTTTTGGGTAGCCCAAGTTTGTAATAATTGGTGTAGGAGTCGGAACATTAATGTGGTAGTATGGAGGTCTGGTTGGACGAGGACGAGTATGTATTACCTGAATGTTAGGGGAGTAAGCTTGGGTTTCATCTGAATATGGATATTGTGGGCGTTGGTTATTGTACATATTATTCTCATTATAATACTGATCATAGATGTCATTCGGAGGAGGCCTTGTGTATCTTTTAGAATTTATTTCACTAGAACTTTCTGTACTACGGTCGTCATTTGGACGAATATTACTAAACTTTTTCGTGCCCTTTACATCGGTATCTAAAGTGCTAGTTTCGTAGGAAAAATTTAAGTCGTTTAGTTTTGTTTTATCCCTCCATTTAGTAATTACTTTCCTAATTGCTGGTTTCTTTCTATCGTAAGAATCTTCTTCACTATTATTTTTTACTGGTTTCGGTTTGTATTTCTTTTTTGCTCCGTGTGAATTGGTTCGAATCAAACGACTTGTTCTGTTATTTACGTTACTGGGTTCTAATTCTCTATTGGAAATGTTAACAAAAGGGTTATTTACTCGTACTTCGTTAGTGATAGATACAATAACAGATACATTACTAGGTTTGTTGATATTTACTTCCGATTCATTAACAAAACTAATGACTTTAGGTGTTATCTTAAAACTATTCAAACTTAAATTACTAAATGTATACCTTATTGGTGGATGCGTAGATTGTTCATTCTGCGCCTTAGTTGCGGCAGAAACTAAGAGCTCTTCTTGAGGTCGCGAATAAACAGACGGACAAACTATAACTACTAATAAAACTAAAGTCCACTTTGAACACACACTTTTTCTTCTCGTCATCGTGTTTGTCGCGAACTTTACCTGTAAAGAAGAAAAGTAATTGTTAGTGATAATGACACAAAATAACAGTAAACGTTGTAACCACGGTAAAGTGGTAAAAGTGTGAAGAACAAACATGTATCGAGTAGGTATGGTTGTTGTAACTGAAATAAAGCGCCAGATTTACGGCTAGTTTGGTTGTAATATGGCACACAGAGGTTTTTGTCAATACTAAAATAACTATCATTCAAAGCTTCACTTTAAAATATGTCTTAAATAATGTCATAAAATTAACAATCGTGATAGGTAACCAATTATACAAAACTGCTATTCTTGCCCCATCATAATTAAATATTAAACTATCTGCTCATGACCTAGTACAAGGACACAAAACAAGTTAGTCAAAGTAAAGTCCAATGACCCAAATGTCCAACATTCCGATTTCCATTCGGTATAAAAATAAACAAACAAGTAAAAAAACCGGTGGAACATAGTATAGAACTAAAAAACGATCCGTTAACCCATCGTTAACCTGAGAGTACCGTTAAGCCAGCCATAATATCGGTCAAGGCTATTTACGTAGACTTGTATAATATTAAGCTATATAATGGCTGGATATTAATAATAAAAAGAGGAAAAAGATGATTAATTCTTGGAGGAAATCAAAATAGATGACACTTCAGTTTTGAATGAAGAACGTGCTATATGTACCTAAACACAGTAGAAACAACTTTGTGGTGCTTTAAAATCTATAAACTTATTGGGTTAGGAAGCCTGTTATGTTCACAAAATTGCTGGTTTGGTGTAGCTACCTATAAAACATACATACACAATGTGGAAAGAAGAAATGGGTAAGGCCGATTAGTCGTTTAATAACAAAATGAATCAGATTCAACTTTGCAAAACCGCAAGTATTTTATATTTATTCCAAAAAAAAATTGTGGTTTCTATTCAATTATAATTAAATGTAAAAACAAAGAAAAAGAAGCCATGTTTTGTGGTTTTTAAAGATAATTTATTCTTGTTTTGTTTCGACTCCTTTCTTTATGACTGACTGACTGATGATTCACATTAAACAGACATAATACAGGTGCCGATTCTTAGAAGACTACTTTCTCGAGATTAACTCCTTAGGTATTGACCTAGAGAAACATTAGTACCGGTTTATGAGGATAGAACTGATACTAATGATGAACTAGCATTCAAAATCAAACATAATTATAAAGCTAATGTAGAAGAAATTTTTGATTTACGCAAAGAAATTAATATAACCAAAGAAAAGCTTATAATAGAAAATATATTAGCTCTTAGACAAGAAATTCTATTAAAATGAGATGATACCTCAAAACACATAGCGATAGATGACAACAAAAATATGTATGAAGAAACAATATTATATCCTCTGGTGGTTTGGAATGTGTTAAAAAGACAATTCGCACACGCGTACAGTACTATGGAGTTAAGTCAACAGACGTCATCATTGAACATACGCAAAAATACCGTTACATATGTTTACTTTATATTAAGGTGATAATAGCCCTTCTGGCAAAGTTGGTATCTACATAAAGTTTACTTCTAAAATCATCAAAATGATTTCGAAGAATTTGGGCAGTTTTGGATATTCTAACGAGACCTATAGATACCACAATCTTTTTCAACCAAACTTTTTTTTTATATTCCTTATCTTAAGTATTTATAATATACGTGCACAAACCAAGAAACAACGTAAAGATAAAAATATCATGAAAAAAGAAGTACAATAATTAAATACTCACAATTTTTGAAAAAAAATATAAAAGTAGATACGCGGTATATCTGATTCTAGAACTGCTGATTAAATATATAGGTACTTACTACTTAACGACTAGAAAACTTTCTTTAATTATAGATTAAATCTGTAATTAACTGAAATAGTATAATCAAAGGCTGTCATTTAATAGAAAATGATCTTAAAGTTATGTGCGCCACTTTATAGTTGAAGTGCAGTTTCCCTGCGCTTTCTGGCAATTATAATTAATAGTATAGCATAAAACTTAATAACTGCACAGACCTATCCAATTAACGACCATAGAAGATGTTATCAGTTTATTTTCTAGCTTCCTTCCTAGGTACGTAAATCATCTTCTTGAAGAGGATCCTCGTTTTTTGAGAACATCTTTGTGTATAAAATGATTGCTCCAAATTATTTTAGATCTAGATCAATCTATCATATTTAGATTTTTTTAAACTGTAATTTTCTACCTTCCTTGTCCTTGTCGTTTAGTGCAAATAAATTTCTTTTCTTTTTATCGAACTCATCATTCTGTTTCTATCAAATTGCATAATCTTAAGGCTCTAGCACCTGTACTTCAAAACTCAAAAACTACACAATTTCACGGTGGAAAGAGACAACACATAAGGTCATTGACCGTGCGACCATGACCAACTAGTTTGGACTACCATACTCGACACATTTTTGACCCACTTGTCCACTTTTTAAAGTTCCCGTTTGTCCGTTACGTTTCAAATCTTGATTATGTGACATTAATTATTTTTAATGCATAGAAGCCTAAAAAGGACGTGTATTAAGTTAAATGGCCGTAACTTTTGCTTAAGGTAAACGCAGCTATCAACGACCCATCCAAAATCTGTAGTTATTACCGACCTATAAAAGTAATTCGAAATCTTTACGTTTCCAGAACTATTCTAGCTATAGGTAGGCAAAGTTACACACGCGTTTATTCCTTGAGCATCTTATACTTTTACGTTAGTGTGAGTAGCTGTGCAAAAAAGAGATAAAATACGTCAGTTACTGCGGGGCAGCGTGAATGCAGAAACTGTCGTACTGTTCCCTTGTTCCTTTAAGTAAGTACGTGACTTTTCTATTTAAGACATTTATACAAACAAATGACATCTATACTTTATCTTATATTACTAAATGTATTCATTTAAGTATCAACTCTTGATTTCTTACGACATTTTATTATTAAAAAGGAATTTGAAACGATAAAACCTTAAATTAAAATGGGATGGTGTTAGCTTCATCAGTTTTAGTCGTGGCAGCTATCAACGACCCATAAGTCGGCAATGGCAGCAACGTAACTTTTCGTTTTATTTTTCTTTTATGTTACTAAATCACACTAACACAAGTATTTTTATGGACCAGTTTAAATCTAAGCTATCAGTCTTTATAAAAATCTATTAGCGATTAAACTTTTTTGGCTAGTTGTTACCTTTTAGCGTTGTCAATTTAACCAAAGTTATGATATTTTTCGAGGATCGATATTGAATAGTTACAGTAATAAATCATTGTTTTTGTGTTTAAAACAGTGTGCATTTGTTCATATTTTTTGTGACATTAATCAATTATAATCTATTTTATAGTCCGAAGGTCAATTGAATTAAAATAACCATATTTTTATGAGTCGGTAATACAATTTATGTTTATACTTACATACTTTATTACCGACCCATGAGGGTCGGCAATAGCAACTATAGTTGCTATTGACGACCCTCAAATAATCTATACGATCGGTAATAGCTTCTTATAAGAAGCTATTACCGATCGTATATAGATTATTTAGTCACCTACTTTTATCACATAATAGGTACCTATTAATAAATGCTACTTCTTGGCTAAAGCAACATAAAACGTCTGATGATAGTGATGATGAATGTATTTTTTAAGTGACTTTAATGTTTCGTTTGTAAGCACCAGTTGTACCAAATCATATATGTAACTAATTAGTTGCAATTTATTTCTAAAAAGAGGTAAAGCAGTGACTGTGATGATTAATATTATAATTTTCAAAAAATGATTATGATCTCAATAGCATAAGGAAATATCCTAGAGTTTGAAATCCTTAAATTAAAATATATATGTGTATTAATAGTATTATGTTTGAGTAGTTTGTTTTATTAAAAATAACGATAATAAAAAATACGAATAAGTATTTGCATTTTTATGTTGTTTTATTTTATTAAGATCGGTAATCATCATCATCACTAGCTTATATACATTCCATTGCTGGAAAAAGGCCTCCTCTCATACACGATCGGGAATAGCTGCATAAAAATCGTTAATAGCTTCACAGCCGTTTTTGTGGGTCGGTAATTGCAACAATCGACTTAGTCACATTGTAAATTATTTTTTACAAGATAATCCTTTATTTAAATGTATTTGATTGAGTAAATACATTTTTTATACATAACACTAGCATATAAAATGAAACTATTAATCTTTAGAGGAACCAGTATACTAAAAAAATATGGTTGATTTTAAAATTGCCTTAGGGGGTCGTTAATACCTGCGTTTACCTTAAATAGTAGAAAAGGAGGGTAATGTTTTCGTGGTTTTTTGCAAAGTTGCTGAATTTAGGCTGCATGAATCACAATTTAAAATTTAATTTAGTTATGATGTTCTTTGCCTTGTATATTTTTTTTTTTTAATGTTCATGAATATGTTGGAATTGTTGGTAAATAACAGCAATAGTTATATTTCATTATTTTACACATTATATCTTTAAAAAAAAATGGTTTAATTACATAACCGCTACATAACTCTACAAAAATATGTTAAAAACTTAGCACTTGTCGTAAGATTTTGTATAAAATATGGTCAACATTTTTGACTGTGTAAAAATAAACACCGATTCGAAGACACTCATATTCAAAAGACCTTGAACGTCATTGTAACACTGACACAATTTCGATTCATTAAAATCCTCAGTAGCCATAAAAATTAAGTTAATTTCACTTATGATGACGCACACGCAAATTTTTTTATTTTTTATTTTTTATGGCTTATTTTTTTTTTTTATAGCTTTCTATGGCCTTTATTTTCTACGGAACAAGTTAACTTGAAGCCTTTATGATTTCCTGGTATTATAAACCCATAATGCCTGCCGGATATTATAATATCACCCACAGAAAGCTATATGCTTATAATGTCAACCGCATAGTTGCTGTCATCGCCGCAGCGACGTTCGCTTTGCTGGCAGTGCCATGATGCTATCAATATTGATCAAATCTTTAAAATTTCAATCTAGATAGATAGAAGAGTCGTTATTGAAATAGAGTTTAAAACTATGACAGATTATTAGTTTGAACAAAGGTTCAAATGGAAAAATCATCTTGTACCTACTCCAATTTGTGCCTGGGATATGCCTACACGATATTATGAATGATTCATCTTTTTCGCATCAAAAATTATGTATATCTATGGTATCTTGATCTTCATAGTATGATTTCCAGCCTCGGAAACTATAGTAATTCCACGTTTTTTTTTTCCAGAGAAAATCTTATTTTATGAAGATTTCCATACTGATTTTGATGACTTTATCGCAATATCTGCATAACCCATAACTTCAAGCAGTAAAACCATAAAGATACAATTTTCCAGTTAAACATATTTGCATCCGCAGCCTCCCACTTTCCGCTACTAACTTGTCGTGTTGATCGTACTTGACCGTAACATTCAACTACTTAATTGCAACTTGTATAGTACGTTGACATTGAGTGCCAAGTTAAAAGAAATGGCGTGAGATATATTTTAAACAACAGTAGTAGCCTAGTAGTGTGACCGTCGGACTTCCAAGTCACAGTTCTCGAGTTTAAACCGAAGCCACGCACCTCTGACTTTTCGGATTCATGTGCGTATTGTATAATTATCACTTCCTTCAAAAACGGTGAAGCAAAACAACGTGAGGAAACCGGTATACCTGTGAGATATTTGTCGACGGCATGTGAAGCTATCAGAGGTCAATGGGCGGCTTTAAAAAAAGTCTGACACCAGGTTAGCCAGTAACCACACAAAAAGAAGATTTTCGACAACATTTAATTTGTGTGATCTGTTCCTAAAAATAATATAATAACACCAATATTTAAGGGAGTTTCTAGATTTGATTTCCACTAGATAACTTTATGTAAAGAAATAACACCTCACGAAGCTACAAAAAAAAAACATAATTTTCCAACGAAATCTTTGATGCAGACTTATGCTTGTTGTATTTGCTGAACATGAATTACAGCAATTGGACCCTTTTTTTTTTTTTTGGGTGGGAAATTATGAAATAACTTTTCCCGCTCTGGGCGGAGCGGGAGGACGTGTCAGACTTTTACTGACTAAAACCCAAACCGTGTTCCTTCCGTTGCCTGTGTGCCCACCCCCTTAGGCATTGGCCCTTCCGGACCCCGTCAGTTGGTGCTGACATCTCTTCGAGGCGCGCGTGGAACACGACGCGCCGTCGACCCGGGCCTGGTCCCTATCGGACGGCGAGCTACCCATTGATCACTGTCCGCAAGCCCGTGCCTACGGTGGCCGGAAGTCGGGTCGCGACTCCCGACGCCCGGGGACAATTGGACCCTGGGAATAAGTTTGTATTTCCGTTGCAAACCCTTAATTCATTGAAATGACTTCAATGAATTAAGAAATCATACATGTCATTTAAGAATCAAAATTGAAAGTTGCAACCTGCATCAACTTCAAGTTCATCAGTCCTACTTTAAACTTGTTTAATGTAATCTATCTAGCAGATTGTACATGGTGAGTAAATAGCTATGTTTGAACTAATGCATATCTAGATTTAGTTTCTAGGACAACCTTTCACGTTTATGTTTATCTGATTTTGGAAGAAGTGTTAGGTTGGGTATCACGCAATGCCGTTTAGAGATTTATCAAAAATGCATGAACAACGTTGAGTATCTGGTTCTGATCTGTTCAGAAGGAATAGACAAAAAAAAAATATAACAAGATTCAAGAGACGTCAAGGGCAGGAAGATGATGATCGGAAACATTACAGACTGTGCGAAAAGAGTGGGAAACGATATTTTATGTAACCTGATTATAAACTTCATGATGTTTGTTTTCCAGAAGGGAACAAAAAATATGTCTTCACTTGTCAACATTTGAATCATCATCTGGGCTGGGAAGTCACTAACGTTCCAAATTTGTGGTTTATGTTCCCCAATAAGGTAACATAAACCACAAATTTCGAACACCTTATTACGACTAGCGATTACTGGCGACCAAAGAGTAGAAACCGAATTCGGAACCCATCCATCTACTTAACCTACAGCTTCTTGTTCTTATGTATATTATATAGTATTCTATTTATCTGTTCGTGCTCAATCTAGAACATGCTTAAACACCGCTTCCTCACCTATCTTGCACCCCACCCAGCCAAGTTGCGCACGATTATTATGTTAATGATATAACTGACGCGCGCTGGCACGCGTTCCCATTTCTACTTCTACTCGTTTTTACTTGGAGAGATTGCCTGCTTTCGAAGGGTAGCATTAGGTAATGAACGGTATAGATTTAATTATAGCGGTGAGGTCTTCTTCTTCATTACCTCTTTTAATAGTCGATTCTCATGCACTACTCAACATTAATTGAGAATCGACTATACAAGTCCATACTTGTATACCGATTGTCACCCCATTTACCTCATGGTGTCTAACATACCTGTCTTATGTCGGGATACTGCGATCCGCATTCGAATCTTCAACAAATGTATCAATCTCTCAATAATTCGCAAACACTTCTCCATACATCGCTCTGACACCAACTGAACACGTACTTAGCTTTTGTACTATCAAACCTCTGTTATTATTCTCTATATTATCAAGTTCCATTTTAATTTAAAATAACTTATCTTTCCAATGACTAAGTGCTCTTTTATCAGCAGATTTATCGTCAAATTGTAATGAAGCTCAATGAAGTCAATGCACGTAGCTACATACAATCAAATGGTACAAATTCGCGTTCTTGATTCTAGTCATGACTGACCGAATTTTTTGCATTCTTCTTTTTTAAGAGAAAGAAATAAGTAACCGTGACTTTGATTTTGTTTCATGCATCATGAATAGCATTTGCGTTATTGGAACTACTTTGCGGTCCCATTAGTTAATCGTGATTATTTTTGGTTCGGTTCTGCTAGTCTGAAATCATACTAAATACTTTCTACCTTATGATTTGGATACTATTCATCTAAGTTATTTACGATTGATTGATTAATTTATCCGTCCTTTGATAATCCCCTTGGCAGCCACGTGTAAAGTTGTGCAGTGACCCATATGTGATCATGAACCTGGATTATGTAAAGCTAGTTTTTCGCATGATCACTTGTGTTATTATTTCAATTAAATGAAAAAGCATTTGGAGCATCTAATGTGATTAAATATTTAACGTGCTTTCATTACTGCACCAAGATTCCCAATCAAGCAGATTTTTCAAAATCTATACGATTTTAAGTAAACAAGCTGGCGTTTTTCCAGTACGGAACCTTTTCTAGGAACAGTTGATGCACAAAGAACTGACAGCAGCAGTGCAATAACCCAACACATACATACCATAATAAAAGGTTTGTATCAATACACGATAATTTGTGTGCAATGCTATGCCATGGTTGGTCCATCATAGGCGGAAACACTTTCCAATTTATGTCACTTTGCGCTTCACAACGCACGAAAAGTATACAATCGATTTCCTACCTTACATCTGTAGCATTAAGTATTTTTTTAACAAATTGAGGAGGTGTGTCTTATGTGATATCAAAAGTTCTATTTTTGTTGTCGATACCATATGTTTTTTTGGTTTAATAGATCGTGACATTGTCTACTAGGCCTCCGTTTCCGTGACCGCCCTATATTGCATGATATAGAGTTAAACTGTGTATTTTTATGGTATTAAATTGCTTCTTTTGTGGATTAAGTGATGGGTCATACGTAAAGCAATTTTGACGTAATGGTTAAATGCCAAATGTATTATTTCCTCATAGACTGACAAAGACACGATAAAAAAGGAGCAACATAGCACAGGACAGCAAAGACAGACAAATAACATAAAAATTCAAATGGTTGATGATAGAAATGATGATTATGAGAATGACAAGTCAATGCATATATATGTACTAAGTACTAAACGTGATGGTGGAATCTAAAGCCAAATCATAATTAACGCTGTTGATAGACAGGATGATTTGAAACATAATCACTACAATGAATTTAATGAAATCATAATAATATTAACCGTCACAATACATGCTTTGAAACATATCTTCTTTAACATGAGCTAGTCTCAAGAGTAACAGCATTCTGTATTATCGAACCGAATCATAAAACTAAAGAGTTGAACATCGGACTTCCACAAAAAATGACAGGAGCATCACCTCAAACTCATTTTCCTTTCATAAATAGTGCGAAGAAAGCCATCCTTTGCTTGGTATGGTACAAAAACCATTCATTTAAGGCTAAGTGTGCCACTTCGCTCACGAACACAACGGGACTTTAACGGTCACAATGACTGACACACATCTGTCTTTTTATGTTTTAAAATTGATAAATTGAATTAGTTTTGTTCCGAAGCCTGTTTCACTTTTATACTGATCATCATTAGTATCTTTGCCTTAATCTGAATTATATCGTCACTAGCTTTCAGAGTTTCAGTAAGGCATTTGCATTAGTTGTCTTTCAGCCGTCACGTCTTGAACGAACGAGTTTAATTTTATTAAGATACTTTGCCTAGCAGAAAATATCTATGATGCCCTAACTGGCAGTCAGAAGCCCTAAATCTAAATGATTATATGAATTTCCAAAGAATTTTGGCAACCTCATTATCATTTTATATACTTTACAGTCGTGCCAACCTTTCTTGGTTTTATTTCTGGAATCTCAATTCCATAATATATTACTATAATGTTTAAATGTTAGTGAAGAAAGCGAGATTTGTCGGCAGTTTGTGAATTGACACTAATGAATAAATAATGTCACTGTTTTATCTCATCATTTAACTGTAAGAACTTACCACAAAAACCTACTTCTCACAGTTGACTTTTAAACTTGACTGTGAAATTCTTCTTCTACTACTCTATAGATTTTTTGCCAAATTGGTCTAGTCGCGTGCCGAGTAGTAAGTACATGACCGATTCTTTTTACCAAGATAATCGACTATTTTCTGGTTTCACGTCAAGCTACCACAGCTCATTTCTACATAGCTACCGCACTACTAAAGATAGAATTTAGTAGTTCGGTAGCTATGCTGTAAAGGAAATCACGTAAAAGATGTCACAAACAATGTAATTCATCGTAATCAGTACCTAGTGGTTTGTTTTAATGACATTGTAAAAACTAAATAGTGGCGCTTAGAGATAAGATTTAGCAGTAAAAAGAAGGTGATTTTCAAAGAAACCTAGCTTTTAGACACTTAGACTCTATTACCATAATCTAAATGTGAGTAACTTAAAGCCCTAAACAAGTGCATTAAGACTAACTACAATAATGAAAGCACCAAATCTCTCCCGGATGAGAGGAGAAAGCGTTATACGTACCTATAATGAAACAAGGATAACTTGTAACAAATGAAAGTGCCCTTAAAACGCAATAATCTTTGAGCGAAAGTAGCCTTGATTCAGTGTGGGGAAACATTACACCAACACAGAGCTAAGTAATAATGCTTTTACATACAATAATATTAAGATGAAAAAATAAGTCCATTGGCATTCAAATGATAATTGCCAATGAACTTATTTGGACATTTTGACAGCACCTATTATGAAAAAGTTGTCGTGGTGTGTTGTGGCCAGTAAAAATATTTCAATATTATCAAAAACCTTTTTGATCTGGGAATGGATGGCCCTTACTCTCGTTTAGGACGGTAAATCGGTTACTTTCTAAAGCCAACTCCTCATGAGCAGCAGACCCCTAAATAAGAAGTCGAAATTACAAAGTGGTTGATCCTTTTTTTTAATTCTTCCTATTATATTCCCTGAAAAGAAGAAGTGATGGAATAGCTATGTATAAACAACGATTAAACCCAATCTTTGATAAATCTTAACCTGTTTTATAGATGGAACAAAAAGTAGTTATGTAGACAAGCCACAATGCCCAACATCTAAGTTCAAATAAACTAATGGAATATCATGTCCCATTTCTAAGAAGACAAGTTTAGTGTAGGTACAGCTAATGTTTACATCTCGAACAAAATGTTACACAGCCTTCAAAGTGTAAATGACTGAGGCACTTTCTCCCGTTGTTATATTATTTTGTTTATACACACTGTAAGTAAGTGGTCAAGATGTCATTGTTGTAAAGGAGGTTAGTGAAATGTTAAGAGTCTTGTTTTTAAAACTCACTAAAATCGATCATTTGTTTAAATATGGATTTTTCTGCTTTTTGCTGACGTTTTTGTGAATATTTGTGGCCTGCAAAGTGAAAAATGTAATCTGCGTTCGCAACTTTTCCACTTAGACAAACATCAACTTTATACAATTGTAAATAAAGTTGATTTTAGACAGACTAGTACTGTTGAAACTAACTTAAACTGAACCTTATGTGTAGGCTTTACAGTTGTGTTTCCTAAAACTCGTGTTTGTTTACATGTTTGGCAAATTAATTGCGAACGCAGTATAGGTATAAGATGTCATCAACAAAAGAGACAAAAATTTATAAAATATGTTGATGACACTGTTGATTATTATTTAACGTTAGTGTTAATTACAAATATTTCTCCAACTTCAGAATTGGGAGACTTATGAACGTCCTTACTCATCGGATGTAAGATAAAACAAATAGCAATTTGATCATTGTTGTGTCCGGTTGTTACTGTTTACATAGCAACAATGGAAGCGACAGAATTTCATAATATTCTTTTATTTCTACCTAATCTAATGCTCCGACGCTTCTAGTACATAATTATCGTAACTACCTCACATAATATGCATTTTCGGGCCATATTCGAATAACTCCAGCAAGGCAACAATTAACGAATACCTAACCACTGCCAACCAACAACAATTTTCCTGTCAAGCCAACAATTTATATTTCAATAATTACAAAAGCTAGATACTGATACTTTTTGCCCCTGTAGGAATCATTATCATCAAAATCACCCTCGAAAAACATTATTTTTTTTGATGCCGTTTATGTAAGCAAGTTCATATTATTATATTATATTATCAATAAAACGATTACATTTTCCTTAAGCTTATTTTGACATTAATTAGATAATGAAATACGTAAGTAAAAACAATAGTTTATTCATTTTGTAAATCTAAGTCCACTGAAGGATAAACCTACAGCTGCAGTAGTCTAGTTTTCTTCCCTTTTTTCAAATACTTAACCCCAGTACTCTACAGTCCCCGTGTCAAACCCCATGAAATTAGTTTTCTTTTTTTTGGTACCGATGCTATTTACCAATTAAACGTTATGTACTACATTATCCTTCATCATAACACAGCAGCATTCATATTAACAAAACTTTGTGTCATATTTTTTACTATTGCAATTCTACAAATTGTATAACTCTATGATCTCTCCGACACAATGTCAAGAATTTAGCAAGTGCATGTGAATTAGCAAATAACTATACATAAGTGAACATACGCACGAATGCATTGTTTGGCATGTTTCAGTGACGTATTTCACGCATTGTTTGTAGCTTCTTCGACCTGATTGAGTTGTCTTTTAATTTTTCTGGCGCTATCGCAGGTATCATTGGCACACCTTTTGCTCTTTCGATCTGAATTGAGTGAGCAAATCTATGTTTTTTTAGAAATAATTTTCTAAATATCTAAGTACTTAAATCAATTAAAGTTGCCAAAACGGAATATTCGTCTCATCACTGCATAATACAAAACAAAGTCCCCGCCGCGTCTGTCTGTCTGAACACGATAAACTCAAAAACTACTGAACGGATTCTCATATTTCTCGTAAGATTTTTACCAATGTACGGAGTAATTCATGAGGAAGGTTTAGGTGTATAATTCATTAGCGTTTGTTTCGATGAAAGATGTCGGAAAAAATCATGGCGTGTATACACATAGGGTACTTTCAATCCCCGAAGCACGTTCTCGTAGGATATTTTCCGACATGCACGCGGGCGAAGCCGCGAGCAATAGCTAGTAGAGAATAAAATAAAATATACTTGAACATCTTAAATAATGTCCCAATTAAAAAAATCCCGGTTTAATAAAAAAAGTTCTAAAAGACCATAAAAAATATAAGTTTTCCCACTAATAACAGACTGACATTGTTAATTCAGTCTGAATGTAGGTAGGTATGCAACTCTTTACCGCTAAACTTAAATATTCTTTCCGTAATTTGAGTGCACGTAAAACATAGTCTCGAAAGCTTTTTAACCGCAACCCTACGAGGTAATATTAAATGGTGGTTAGGTGATTCTATTCAGCTCTATTAAAATATAAAGTATCCCATAATTTAGCCGCGACGCGACGTTGGACGCACTTGGCCGCAAGAATGCACCAGCCTACGGGTAACAGGTTGCTAGCTCATCGGTTAGAGAATCATAACAACCTAATTACCTCATTTTACGATCAAAATTATGAAAAAAAAGGAAATATTATTTTACCTTTGGGGGGAAAGTAAAAAGAGATAATTTTTGGTCATGAAAAATTAAAAACAAATGAACGCTATAATCATGCGATAAATTCAAAAAAGAAAAGAAACGCATTCGAATAAAAATTTCAAATTCAGAATGCAATCCAACAAAAACGGCTGAACGCACCGCATCACAAAAAAAGAGTTAACTTACCGTTAATTAATACTTGCAACGAACTAAACGTTAACTCGCGATTACCCGTTGCGATACGCCCGGGTACCACCGTGTATACCGATAGACTGGCGGCTGAAGATGCATAACGGTATGTCGTGCCACTTCCCCTAGTGGGACACACGAGACACCGTGAATTCCAACAAGAACTGTGTCGACACAGGTAAACTAGATTCTGTACCCTTCGGAAGAAATTAGAAGTCCAAAAAATGCGGCCTCGATTAGGTTAAGTATGTAAATTAATTTACTGTTTTCCTAAAATGTCAACAATGTCGATGGATCTTTGAATTCTTTGGATGCTTGGTATATTCACACAAGTACACGCGATAGGCTGTGAGCTACTTCGAGACAACAGTAAGTTGTCAAAACGTAATTGGACTGATGATCAAGGCGGGGGTACGTGTTATCATTTTCTTCTAATGCAAAGGGAGGATTCTTCAGCCAGGACATACGACTGGCTTCTGTTTGACAGATACGTTTACAATCAACATTGATGCACTATTAATTTCAGAGTCAATAGAGTGAATTGAGTTGAATAAACAGATAAAGTTAAAGGGCAGGGCAGGGCACACAGGTGACAGATCAGATGAAACGGACAAGTGTATATTCAAGGTAATATGAGCCATACGTCGGCAGACACTGTGGAAAACTATATTTGCAATTGCAAGAGTAGTGATAGATTAGATATGATTTAAAATTGAGCAAGGTGATAAGGTTTAACAAAAACCTCCAAACCTCAACAATACACACACACACCCCCTACCTCCTCCTCTCTCCATCTCTCTTAATCCATCCAAAGGTTATATTTAAAAGATCGCTATTAGCCAATAAGACCGCTGTGTCACCCTAAGTAAAATTTCTACAATTATTATTTATATCTATGGTTTTTATGGTGTACATATTAAGGAGGATTCTATTCTATACACCTACTTTCAAACGATAGCCAGAGTAACCACCTCTGTGGTCTAGTGGTTAGACCACCTGTCTTAGACCCAGAAGTCTCGGGTTCGATTCTCAGTGGGGGAAAAAATTCTGCTCGGTTTAGTTGGTGGTAGGGTTTATTCCGCTAAGTTGGCTTGGCTGGCTACCACCATCTTATCTAAGTGTGTCGCTATAACAACAATGCTAACAGCATTGTTGTGTTTCGGCAGTTAGAGATAAAAGAGCCAGTTCCTCTGTGGTTGAGGATTCCGGGTGAAGCTCGGTTTCACCTACCAACAGGTGAGATGCAGGCGAAGAGCTTCCACGTAACGTGTAGTAAAAAAAAAACTCTACTCTAAATATAGCAACATATTCTTCAAAAAGTGTCATCAACGTAGTTTACCTACATATCCGTATTACATAAGCCAGGTTCTGAACTTACGTATAAGTACTTCCGTAAGTCAATATTGAAAACAAATAGAATGGCGTCAAGTTGAAATGGCAAACAAATTGAATGAAGGTGGGTTAAGCGAGTGCATAATCAATCATGGTGAATGCAGTCCTCTACTTAAAATTTGCTAAGTCGTAACAGTTTATATTTTCTTATCAGACCAGCCGGTCGATTCTGTAAAAATATCACCGTGAAACTTAGGCGAAGTGAGCGTGAAGTGAGCTATCAATAGAGCTAATCCCTAGCATCCTGCCGGTCGATTTGTGACAGTGACAGCTCACTACACGCTCACTTCACCTAAGTTTAACGTTGATATTTTTACAGAATTGATCGACTGAGCTTTCTTTTTTAGATCTTTGACAGTCGTGACAGTAAGAAGCCCAAAAGTCTGAAAACCATTCTTACCAAGGGGTTTCGTGTTACCCAGTAGCTGGGTTGTGGAGGTCAGATAGGTAGTCGCTCCATGTAAAATATTGGTACCTATTCAACTGCTAGACTGTAAGCCAGTGTAGGCTAGGCAGATTGATTGCCTCGGTCAGTCAGTTGCTAACTTTAAGCAACGTATACTTAAATAAACCCCTTAGTTCGTGGAAGTAGGTACTTCTATGAAGTATTACGGGCTTTCTTTTGCCTGCCTTTGTCCCTTGCTACTTCGTCATTTTCATTCTCCTGGCCTTATCTCAATTTGGGGTAGGAGCACCATGTTGCTAGCTTTCTTCCATACTTCTCTATTAGTTGTCATCTCGATAGTCACCCCCTTTCTAGCCATATCAACTTTCACACTGTCCATCCATCTTTTCTTTGGTTTTCCCCTACTCTTATAGATATTATTTATATTTTGTAAGAATATTTTGATTTAAAAGAGTGTCCGTGGAGTTTCTTGCCCGTTCTTCTCCATAGGAACCGACTACGCTTTAGAATGGGCAACTAGCTTCATCTTTCTGACTGACCGTTACCTCTTGACAATTCAAAAGTGCCTGTAATTGGTTTATTTGAAATAAATGCTTTGAGTTTGAGTTTGGTATCGACATTCATACTCAAAACAACCGATTTCCGCACAACTTTTCAGTCACCGGTGCCACTTTCAGACTTCCTCTTGTATTCATTTTTTATAATATCCCTTGTTAAGACCTTGTTGAAGAAACATGGTGAGTACGAACATCTAACACAGGACATTTAGTTCGTATGTGTGGACGTAAATTAGCGAAGCGAACACGAACACTATACGAACACAGTTCGACTTTTGTTCACGCTCAACCACCCCGCTCTCTTTAGTAGCCATGGATTCGCCAATGTTCGCAATGTTGCATTAAATTTCTCCGAACACCGTCCACACAGCACGACGAAATTGGATCGCCACGATCGTTTTTGACGAACACAGTGTTTGATGTTTGTTAGCGGTACGCTCATGCGAACAACGTGTTCAATGTTCTTGTTCACCATGTTATTTTTCGTTCGTACACCCCTTTGTACTTGTTGTGAGCGCAATATGTTTTTCTCTCCCATTTTCCCCTGTCAGCCGTCACGGTATTATTCACTCCGTTCCCTTCATATCAACACACATGTTTTATAACGTTATTAAAAAAATTCTACAATTATTAATCTTGATATCCACTATGTTAACGCACCAACTGTAACTGAGCTCCGCGCGAGTGTGCTTTGTCCACATCTCTGACAAAGAGGTAGCAGACCTACAAAATCTTGTCATATTCAACACTATTATTAGTATTTAATTAAAATATTAGTCTTTAGTCTTCCAACATAGGACAGTTTAAAAAGACTTCATTTTTGTTGGTGGTGGTGTTTAATCGGTTTTTGGGTGACGTCTCTGCGTGTGGAAATTGTGACTACATTGTTGTATTGGGTTCCCACCTGTTAAACAAATGTAAGTGTTTATAGTAAATAAATAAATATCTCGTGAAATGGTAACACATGGTTTGCTTGTCTTTAAGTCTACTCCTATAGTAGAGGGAGGAGCACGGAATGGATAAACAAGCGTTTAAAATGAGGGACAAGATGATTGAACGGCTTGGAAAGCAGACGAACGCGGGGTGTTTAGCATACGACCTACTTCGACTCATTAGCTGTTAGTACCTAAGTACAAGACACCAATATTTACATTTCATTCATGGTGTAATTAGTCGGGAGTATTCATTACTATACCCGAATCGCTTTAAAGTAGCAATATCGGTCATCGACCCACCTACATTTTCTAGCATTCTTTATTTCAAAAACTGAAATAAAGTTCGTTAACGTCCTGAATATCTATTTTCAATATGTTGCAATAACGAAAAACCATACATATTTTGTTGTTTGGGTTCCTGCGGAGAGATATTAGGAAAAGGGCAATGACCGCTAATGCCATGCTAAAGCGATTTGGGTATAGTAAAATTATCATTCGATAACGATCTCAGTTAAGGGATCTCACGCATTAGATGACCACGACCACGACCAGTAGTCGCAGCGACCAGGTTAACTATAGAAACCGATACGAATCGGGCACCTGGTCGCAATGCCCAACTAGCCGCAGACCCCTAAAGTCAAAATCTTTTATTTCAATTCAACCAGTTATGTTGGTACTGGCACTTTTGAACTGTCGAGGAGTCGGTCAGTTAGATCAAACCATTATGATGTTTTGCATTATTTTTACCTGGTTTCAAAGTAATCTCATCGCGTTATAAACCTCAGATGGATACCTTTTTTTTTTTTTTTTTTTTGAGGATGGGAAATTATCAAATAACTTCTCCCGCTCTGGGCGGAGCGGGAGGGCGTGTCAGACTTTTACTGACTAAAACCCACCCGTGTTCCTTCCGTTGCCTGTGTGCCGAGGTCGCGATATCCCTTTCAGACAAACCCGCAACCCCGGCAGGCATTGGCCCTTCCGGACCCCGTCAGTTGGTGCTGACATCTCTTTGAGGCGCGCGTGGAACACAACGCGCCGTCGACCCGGGCCTGGTCCCTATCGGACGGCGAGCTACCCATTGCTCACCGTCCGCAAGCCCGCGCCTACGGTGGCCGGAAGTCGGCTCGCGACTCCCGACGCCCGGGGCGTCTCCTGCGGCGACTAGGGGCGCGAGGGGGCGCATTTTGCCTCTCCCTCGCGCGCTCCGCCTCCTCCTTCGCGAGCATTACTGCTTCAGATGGATACCTAATTCCCGTATTTTAAAGATCATTCTAATCTCAGTCTCATTCTGTCAAGAAATCCTCTCATGTGTGTACCCAGGGCGGGGCAGGAGAGAGCAGCTGCCCCGTCCTCCGCCCCCCCCTGGATTTTTATGTCTATGTAACTACGTTTGTCGATTAAATTTATTTTAGAGTCACGTTACTGTACAATTACACTATATTATGCATTAATTTTAGAAAAAACCGCGCTACGCGGCCGGTCATGTTGTATCATGCAAAATACGCGAACGCAGAAAGCAAGCATACAGTTTATTTTATTTGACTACCTCGAAAGCAGAATCTCCTGCGGGTTTTTCCTGTACAAGCCAACCTCATGTTTCGTGTAAACAGTAGTGAGTAGGGTAAATCATGTGCAGGGGACCCGGCTTAAGAAATTTCAGTGCTATTCTGTAACCATCTCACCGTGAAAACTTAGGTGAAGTGAGCGTGGAGTGAGCTGTCATTCCACAGGGATTGACACTATTGACAGCTCACTTCACCCAAGTTATCACGGTGAGATGTTTACAGAATAGCATGGCAATAGCATTTATAAACTTATAGGTATAAAGTAACAAAATTGTTTGGTAACATAATATATTGCACTAATGGTAAGATATGAAGGAGCGGCGCCTCCTGGTACTGGCATCTAAATGCTTAAAAGGAGACGCCACCAACTGTATAATGTACAACGTGTAATAATAAAATAAAACATTTTTGTATTTTTTTTTTTTTTTTTTTTTATGTTTCCTGGGTGAAAAGCTGGGTACGCCCATGATAGTTCTAATTTATCAACATTTTTTACAAGTTTTTAATAGTGTTTGTCATTGACATTAGTTGTGACCAGATCTTAACCGTTTTTAATAACGGGAATTTTATTGTCCTTCTGATTTGGCACCAAACACACACAACAGCCGGTCGATTCTGTGACAGTGACAGCTCACTTCACGCTCACTTCACCTAAGTTTCAGGATGATATTTTTACAGAATCGACCGACAGATGCTAGGGATTGACACTATTGACAGCTCACTTTACCTAAGTTTTCATGGTGAGATTTTTACAGAATAGCAGTACTGTAATAGGGATGACGTGTGGAATAGAGTCACACTTTGTGCGGATTTCACCAATGAAACTGATTGTAATCAGCACTTTTAAACCGCGTTCAAGAGGTGTCAATGTCAATATTCGACAATTTTGACACTGACAGCTCTTGAACGCGGTTTACGCGTGCTGAAAGCTTTCAGTTTCATTGGTGAAATTCGCCCATAATATTCGATAAAGCCGCTGCTCCCCATCCTATCGATTTATACTTATTTCTACCCCCCAGATGAGAAATAAGTAGCCTATTCTTTGAACCAGATGAAACACCGCCGTATCCATGCATACCATACCAAATTTAAGGAGTAAAAAAACTTTAAGTAGGTATTTCAGTATCATAATTATATTTTAAGTGAACATAATGAAGTGAACGTCAAATAAAACTACCATAAATACAAACGTGATTTTAGAAAATTGTTTAAATAAAATTATTTTCAAGCAGGAATAGACAGAAATCTACCTAGTCTACCTTTAAAACTGAAATTACGACATCTGGCGTTGAAACGTTAAAGTACTAAGTTCAAGTTGAGCATAGCGCCATCTATTAAGAATTCAAAACATTAAGTTTCACGTTTACTACCACACCACTCCACGCTTGCTAGTACGTCTGTTTACTAATAGATGGAGCTGTCGTCTACATTTCTCAAAGTACTTGACTGTGGGCGGTGTGGGACACAGAAAACTAGATTGCCATAAACAAATCGTTACAGAAGACAATATAAAAAATTCTGAGACGAACAGCTGACTAGTAAAATTAGTAAAGATAATCAAATACCTAGGAAAGGTTGTTTTTCTTTTATCCAAGCTTATGCTACTCCAAAGTTTCTAGGCAAAATATAGTTCACATTTTTTTTAATTTGATTGGATTTTGTGCTAGTATTCCGAAGACCAGGGCCCTGTGTGATTACATGCTATAGTTATCTTGCCTTAGGGTATTATAAAATGCCGATTATCAAAATCTTACTCTTAAGTCACCAAATTACCCTGTCCCGCAGTCCTTGCTCCCACTTTCAACACAATCACTCTTCATAACCCCATGCTCGTTACGACAAGATAATCTCTTAATTAGAGCGAAAGATATCGGACGTGTCTGCAGAATCGTGAGAGATAGCATCTGTTGGTACTAACTTCTAACTATTTACTCACAAAGGTTCTAGAGTAGTGGTACTCAAAGTTTTTGTTCTTTGAAATAATTGTTTATTTCAATTGAGATCTGCTTTTAGCACTGGTTTATCATTATCATCAGTAATTTAGACAGATTTATTCCTTACAGAAATTACCCAATCCTGTGGGTGAGGAGTTTTGTCAAATAGATGGATTTTGACTGCTTATACCGAATTAAGATCAGCAACCCACCTGCTAAGAATTGTGACGACAATAACCCCATTGACCAGTCATGGCAGTCATGCTGCAGGAGTTTTAACAATTAACATGTCAGCAATGCAGTAGATTGTAAACATTTAGCTGACCAATTTTCTTGTTCACTCATTCTATGGCAGACTTGACATAACCAGCAAGCTTTGCAAACATCTCTGAGAACAATTTTGACTACCACAGACTGAAGTACAGACAGATGAAATCGATAAACTAGTTGGAAATGGGAGTTAGAAAACAGAATTCTCAGAGGTAACTTTGAGGAGGATTATTCGTGTAGGCTATAATGTTTTACGTGTACTATTAAGGCTTCGCCAAATAGAACGCATACTTAGCTTACTTACTTACCGCTAGCCTGACGCTGCGCTATAGTGCCGAATTGTGTTGTACTGTGACATACGTTTACTGTCAAACAGAGCGCTATCAGTGCGTTACGCACCTTACTTTAGCGTGACGTCAGGCTAGCGCTCTTACGCGCGCTAAGTACACGTTCTATTTGGCGAAGTCTTTATTATTATTACACTCCTGTGATGTCCCACTGCTGGGCAAAGGCCTCCCTACTCTCTTTCCACTTCTCTCTATTTAAAGCTGCTAAGGACCAGCCGTGCTATTCTGTAAAAATCTCACCGTGAAAACTTGGGTGAAGTGAGCTGTCAATAGTGTCAATCCCTAGAAATGACAGCTCACTTTAAGCTCACTTCACCTAACTTTTCACGGTGAGATCTTTACAGAATCGACCGGCTGATCTCGTTGAAGGAGTCTATATATTACGTCATGATTATTATGTCTTTCACGTACTGTTTTACTTGACATGGACGCAATTTTAGTTTTAGTAGCTTTCAGTGGAATTTCTAAGCTTTAATTGAATAATTTCTAAACTATTTTTAAATTTTGTTTCAAAGTGCCGAAAATATAATTTTTTGTAAGACTGATTGTCATCAGCTGTTGTTTGATGACTGTGACGAAGCCGAAGTGACGACCTACACGTTTATGATCTTTGAGCCAAAACGCGTGACGTTTCATATTTATAGAAGTCAAGTCTAAGTGCATGACAACTACACAGTGAGAGTGGAACCTACACCGCTAGAATTTGTAATGAGCTGCAAAATAAAACACTTACTTTCTCTAGCCAGTGCAAGGACGTCGGTTGTTTCAATTATGCATAATTTAATTACCATCACGACACTTTGTCCTTTTAAAGAAAGAAAGAAAAATAATTAATTTGACCCTGGCACGCAATATTTACACAAAAAAGCTTAAAATAGTATTATGTGCCTCACGGCTACGCCAAATAGGCCCACAGCATAAATGCCAGCCAACTAGTGCCTGACGCTGCTTTTCAACTGTACCTTAAGTTACGAGGACGTCTTACGTATGTAAGTCAGTTTAATAGTGTGTGTGTAAATATTAAAATAAAAAAATAGCCAGTTATGTGTAATAAACTCGAAGAGATATTTGTTTAAAAAAATATTATTTATAATTATATAGTGGTGTTTAAGAACAGAAATAAAATGGTATGGTTGCACAAGAAATAATGGACTGTCGTCAATAAATAAATAGATAACTATATCATAGATTCAGGTCAATGAAATATTCATGTCAAGCTTCCGTTGCGCATCTATGAGGTACTGCCGTAGACGTCTTCTAAATGTATCGATCGTGTTAATTGATCGAATAGCTGGTGGCAGGTTATTTATGTCCTATATATAGATACTATTGGATGTTCAGCACAGTCATAATGGAGGTTTGAAATCAAATTTTGTAAATCCTTGAATTTGTAGTAAAACCCTTAAAAAGTTACAAGACGTCTAAGGTCCTCTTCAGACGTCTGTATTGAGGAGCCACCTTAGAACTCGAAAAATAGCCGACAGATATTTTTGAAATTTTGGTAGGATTTAGTAGTTTTTATGCGTAATCTCACAGAGAGGAGGCCTGTGTCCCATAAGTGGGAACGTTATAGGCTGATTATGTATGCGTAATCTGTACAAAAACGGGTTTTGCACGGCTGAATTTGAGATAGCTACAATGCTTTGATTTGTGACTAGTATAAGGGTTCCCTCACAAATAGATGAATGGAGAGAGAAAGTGTATCTTCCAACAAAAGAAATGGAATATATAAAGAAAAAGAAAGAAGAAAAAGTGTTTATTCTGCACAAACCTAACGCATATTACAAAAAAAAAAACAAAACAATACCACTTTACAGATGAGCCAAAAGCCTCGTATCCATTATTGACACAGAAAAGTTTGACAAATTTTATCTACACACACGTTAACGTTCGTTACGTTTTCGTTCGTCACTTTTTTTTTTTTTTTTTTTTTTTTTTTTCATTTTTATATGACACGTGTATATAATAACTGAACTTACTATGACTTACATATTATGGACCCGTGAGGCAAAGGTGAAGACAAGAATGCCAATAAGTATGAAAATAATACGTTCACAGAATATTTTTATTTCGTACCTTCTTGATAAAGTTTTATAGTCCAAACACGTAATGTTTTTAAGCTTTCGTTGAAAATATGCGGAATTACATTTTTGTGCACTTTATTTTATGTCGCGAATTCACGATGTAGATAATCATAGCTAATGTCACTTTCTGGTGATAAAATTCAGATTGTGTTAAAAATGTTAGGATTTTTATCAGATTTTGTAAAGCTGAATTATAATTATGCTATGTATGGTTGAGTTGGGATAAAACTCTCCAACTAACTGAGTACGGTTCACTAAGTTAAGGTAAAACTTCTTGCAGTAGTTGTCCTTTCCTTCATTAAATGTTACACAAAATAGGGAGCTTCTGCATAGTTTCCTGACTCTAATTTAAATTGAATCACTGCAACTACTTTCTTCCGCTGTCAATCAACGAGTTTTTGTCAACACCAAATTATAAATTACTCTGAACAAAAAGTGTTCGTAGCCCTTTTTATCTCGCGGGTATTTCCAAGGTTTGGCTACCGATAATAGTAACACCTTTGTTTTTTGAAAAAGTAACAGATAGATTAGAGAAACTCGTGTAAAAACTCTTTAGTTAGTGTTGGTGGTCCCTTTGTTACAAGAGTGAGAGTTCCAAATATTCTAACCGTATGGCGTGTTGATTGAATAGACATCATAGAATGTACTTGCAAACAACGGCTTCTAATTAAGACGCAGATATATGCCAGTGACCTTGAATGGTTAGCTTATATTCTGTACTGAACTCACGCAACGTGTCGTACGTCCAGCCAGTAATAGAACTCGCCCATCAAGGAGCGCCGTCCCAAATTAGACGCATTATTAATTTATTATACATAAAACAAAAGATATTTTAACAAAACACGTACATATACTAAAAGATAAATAATTAAATTATCTTTCAAATGGTGAAGGTTTCATAAAAATACGCTTGATTGATTTTGCGTGATTCTCAGCTTTTTTCCGCGTTAGATATAACTTTACAAATTAATTTCACTGTTCAATATAAACATAATCTAAAATATTCCTATATTAAGCTATTAACAAAACGCTCTAATTTACCATATTATTTTTTACAAATCATTAACACTACCTACTCATTTAGACATGATCTACAGTATAAAATTATTAAAAGTTGTTTATCGTCGCCTTAAACCAGTTGCTTCAACAAAATATTTTCATAGTTTATTTCAAAATTTAAATTTTCCTATGGAATTTTCTAAGCAAATTATTATGGTCCCGGCTTAAATATGACCAAGCACAAAAATGTCGTATCATATTTTGTGTCACCTAACGTTTTATTTATTTAATACTTGCACAGAAATGTACAAAGACGGACTTAATGACATAGACATTTTCTACCAGACAACCTTTGGGTGATGCAGAGACAAACAGTGGTAGGTGCTATTACGAAAAATTTATTAAATATAAAGATACGCCTACACCTATTAACTATAAATATATACATAAATATACGAATATACTAAAACAAATAAGACAAAAAATGTGAAAACAATTAAAGTTGTGATGATACTGCCAGCTTCTTACGAATGTACTCGCGCACTTTAATTTTAAAGGATAATCAATTGGTTGCTCATATTTACGCAGATTAAAAACGAATCGAATGCAGTTATTGAGAAGACGGTCAAGTTTGTTTAGGAGATCTGTAATCAGGTCATAGTAGCACACTTCACCATAATCGATGATAGGTAAAATTAAGGACTGCACAAGCATTGTCTTTGTATTTGTTGGTAGAAAATTCTTCAATCGGTACAAAGCCCGCAGCGTTCCAGTAACCTTCTGGCTGACCCTCGCGACTTGAGTACTCAGTTCAGAGTACTATCCATGTGCAAGCCTAGGTCCTTCAGATCAGTACTAAATGGGACGACCGTACCATTGAAGAGAACTGGTGGCAAGGTTGTACCGTGCACCTTACTCATACTCCGAGAACTTCCGATGATGATCGCCTGAGACTAATAAGGGTTTACTGCTACGCCAAATCTATCAGACCAGGTTTTTCTGGCTATCAAATCCCTGTTCAATTTGTCGATAGCGTCAGGTATTTTTTCAACACTCCCTTGACAGCACAACTGCAAGTAATCTGCATACAGATGATACACACACTGAAGCTCGGAAGTTATAATATTGATAATTTTAAGTTACCCATTTATTTTTAATTTTGCATGTTTACATTGTCTACGTTTCAATTGCATACGATAGTGACAAGTGGAAGCGCGGAGTCTCCTAACACAAGCAATTCCTTGCTTAAAAGGTGATCTCCAATAATATGTATCGTAATGCCCTTTGAAATTGAAATAAATATTTTAATTTTTTATGATAAATATAGAAAACGAAAATGTTTTCATGTCCTTTGCAAATCACTGCAATTGAATAACCGTTACTATTAATAGTCATTTAACAACTTGTAGATTACGAGTTATCTTTTCATGAATAGTACTTAGGTATGTTTAAATATGTATATAAAGACACCAAACTATACAACATACAACAACTATATAGTTGTTGTATGTTGTATAGTTTGGTGTTAGTTTGGTGTGGTGGTTTGGTGTTTGGTGTTTGGTGTAACTATAATAAATGTTTTGTATATATATATATATACAAAACATTTATTATAGTTAGGTAAATTATAACAAAGGAAACCCACTCAATTGACTTTCAGAAAAAGAAATCACGGATACTACACTAGAAATCGTAACAAACTTGAACTCAGACCCAGAACCAATTACGGGAAGACAAACATTTTATACGAAGGAGCGGTACTGTACAATAAGTTGCCAGATAATATAGTAAATGCAAAAAATATAAATCTTTTTTAAAAATTGTTAAAAGTTTATGTTTCAGAAACAATGTACCACATATTTAGAAAATGCCTGCAAGATAAATAACTAAATTGACCTTTTGGATTGAATTTTTAGAAGCCTAGTTATTTTTTTTTTTTTTGTATTCCTCTTATCGACTCACGGAGTCTTTGTTACCATGTAACTGCAAGATTTATTTGTATATCTCATATATTAAGTGAACTGTCTTGTGTTCTTTATGAGAATACATTCTTTAAACCGAACTTCTACCTACAGAGATATCTTTATTAAAAAAAAATGTGAATTATGAATTTAATTTTCTCTTGAATTTAATTGGCATTGTCTTAAGAAGTTATTGAGACAAACCTTGATTTTCTTGGAAATAAATATTAACGAACAAGCTTAGTAGGTAAGTGAAAACTTCAGAACAAAGTAAGTACAAGAAAAAGTTTTTTGGACACCGTTACTGAATCCGCCGCTAGAAATCACCAATTATGATAAACAGAAAGAAAATTGCTTTTTCTTTGTACCTAAGAGAAGTCTCACTCCACTAATTTGTCTCATAAACCGCAGGTTGTGAGGTACAAGCACTAACTTAGCTACTTAAAGATTAGCCTATTAGTTTATCACTAGAGTGGAACCCAATATCACCCTTATTGTATTAAGAAGTTTACGAGTAAAAACCGGCCACACAAAAGGTTCCGTACCACCGTATTAAAAAGCGCCGAAAAAGACACGCTTTTTGTATGGGGACCCCTTTAATTTTTAACTTTATTTTATGTTGTTATACCGGCAATAGAAATACACAATCTGTAAAAATTTCAACTGTCTATCTATGACGGTTCATGAGATACAGCCCGCTGACAGACAGACGGACAGCAGAGGCTTAGTGATAGATTTCCGTTTGGCACCCTTCGGGTACGGAACCCTAAAAAGGATGAAGGAAGGCAAACCTTCAAATTATGACATACATGAAAGATTGCCCGGAAAAATCAACACAGAGTGATAATATTACAATGATGTGGAAGATCATGGGCCCCATCGTTGTGTTGTATTTCATCCGTACCTACTAGCAGTTCGAAGCTGCTGTTTCAAAAAAGGCACTTTTGTACCAGTTCTTTCTGTAAAAGCTGCTACAAAGAACAGTAAAATGCTTGTTTGCCTACGACAATATTATTTTATTATTATGAAACTATTACGCGAATCTTTACATCAATCATTTAAACTTGTTTTGAATCAATTTGCGTGTATGAAATCATAAACAAGTTTGTTATTTAACTTTTGATTAATCACGCAAATATTTATACGGAACGGCATAATGCGGTTGGAGTCACGGTTAAAACTAGTTAAATGGTAATTGATCAAACTTGCTTCCAATAAGTTTATTGTAGTTATAATGTTGCGTATAGTTTTGCACGCATGCAGACATAAATATTTATAGCAAATAAAATACATACTAAGATATTTGTTATGGCAAATATAGTTTTTATAAGAAAACATCGGCATCGTGAGAAAATCATGACATAGCTCTCACCTATGCGCCTCGTTAAAATGACAATGGCAGTCGTTATATCCAAATTGCTTCAGCAGTTCACTATACAATTACATCGACAATGCATATAAACATTAAATCGTACTTTGAATTTACGGGTTCTGTCGATTTAATTGATTTACTGGCTGCCAATAAATTGTCAATTGCTTACTAGAAATGATTGTTGTTGCTTATTGTTGATTCTACTTTTGTTTTCATCATCATCATCATTTCAGCCGAAAGTCGTCCACTGCTAGACATAGGCCTCCTCCAATCATCGCCACTTCGACCACCTATGCTTTACTTTCATTTTAAGCGGTATTTATAATTCATGTGCTTTGTATAATATGGAGCCTTTTTTCAAGAGCCATTACTTTTCCCCAAATCTATTCAAACATTCCTTCACACGTCAATGTTTTAAGTTTTAAATGATCCAGCACGGATAACTTTTTACAGTACTTAGCTATAATAATAATAAAAAACTCACCTGCCAAATACATTAGTCCAGAGCCGTGCCTACCTGTGTTCGTTCACTCCATTTCTTCAATAATTTGTATCACTTTCCTTTGTTCCATAACACTGATTCTCTCTCCACCAGCAAAAGTATTTCTTTTATTACGATTCATAATATCATCTTCATTTTTTATAACCTTTGTAAAGGTTACAGCGTGCAATATTACATTTACCGTTGCTAATCCAATTATCTCGTCTGCATCTTCACAATTTTCGTCGGAACAAAAAGCTATTAGAGATTTTCAACCGCAAATTACAATTTTGTTAGGCATATAATAGGTTTCTATGCAAGTATCAATTACGTTGTGTTATCTTCTCATTGTGATGATACTCAATTACTTAACAAGCTGATTCTCGTCTTTGATGACTTAATAATCTAGAGATCTAACTGTCTTTGACTTCTTCGGTAGAATTTCTATTTTCAATATTATTTGCTTTCTCTAATAAATCAGCGGGTTATATTTTGTTCATGTGCTGCAAGTGTGTTGCAAACAAAGAGTGATGCCAATAAAGATAAACGATTTTCCTTTCTTCGATCAATCTTTGATTACCAGCGTTGCGAATTAGTGCAAGTAAAGACTTGAGCGGTGAAGACTGAAAGTGCAATTCTCTTGTTGACGCACTTCGTACACAACTGGATACAATTGTAAAGATGGATTTCCAATGCAATAAAATATTTATCTTTAGTAAAAAACTTTACAGTCCTTATGCAAATTTTGTTCGTCGTTATTGGCATCAATTCATACAATCAACCATAATGTTTCCAAATAATGTGTTCTCTTTTTATTATTCTCACTTTCGATTTTTGGCGTTCGTCCTCTTCTAAATGTATTAATATTTCCGTCCACAACTTCCTCAAGCACTCTTGATCTGCGGTTTCTCAAAGATGTAATCTTGTTTCACATCCCTTCATACCAGTTTGTTCCAATCTTGATACGGTTTATCCGCCATCATAAAGTTTCTAGTTTCTTATAGTTTTTGCTTCATCAACGGAATCTGCAATAAAAGTATTGTTTGTTATTAGTAACAGTTTAATGTTAGTAACAGCTAGACAGGTTTCACTTTCTTTTGATTATGATATTTACGTCATTTGTGAAGATTGCATCGATAGATAATGGTGTTAAGAACAAGTCGATGTCTGACAAAGTTACAAATGGATGTAACTAATATTATTGGAACTATAGACATAAAATATATTGTAGAAACAATAGTGGGTAGATCTCTTGTAAAGTTCAAAGAGGCAGGTATTTGAACTTACAACGATCGTTCTGTCAGCGACTCAGTAGAAAGAAAGAAAGAAAGAACATACATTTATTTAGCACAAACTAAAAGGCACACAATATAATATGACAGAAAAAATATATAAAATAAAAATCAAATCAATATTGTAAAGTGCGATGTAAGAAATTAGCAGGGGAGTGTGCCTCACGGCTGCGCGAAAAAGGCCCAGTTCAGCAAAAATGCCAGTAGGTGGGCAAATGTCTGTGTCTGTAATGTTGATGACTCCTCTAGTCAAGATTTCGATCATGGAATGTTACTTTAACATTGCAACAATATACTGAGTTAAAAGATGTAAATTTGAGTTCAAGAATCACACTCTCATTTTCGCCACAAGATGCTAAGGAAATGAACTCGCCATGGCCAGGCATATTCTACTAAAAATAAACATTTCACAACAATGTTTAGACAATCTGTTTCTAAAAAAATAAACTCAGAATATTATTCCCAAAAATCTTAACTATATTGAATCACACTCAAATATTTCTACTGCTTTCTCAATAAGAAAGTACGCACGTAGTCAAATAGCACGTAGCATAGTTAAATAGCTTGCCTCATGAATTACAAGTAATAGGCTTTAAATAACAGTAATTTCTTACTGGAACATTGTTAGGCTAATTCGCAGAAAAGCAGTATTTCTCTGAGTTGTCATTGAAACTGGTTGCGAAGCTCATACTCGATGGCTAAGGTGAAAATTATGGTGACTACAAAAATAATTGATTTAATTTGTGCTGGGACAAAATCTACTTAATGCTGGATAAGTTTCTCAATGCATCCCAAGATGTCTTGAAAAAGCAGTACCTATCTACATTTTTGGGAATTAAACTACAGGTAAAATAAGAAACTACTTTTATTACATTTTTCAACCTTTCTTGGCAACACTCGAATGATTTCAGAATATTTACTTAGCATAATCAGCCTATAATGTTCCCACTGCTGGGACACAGGCCTCCTCTCTGTGCTCTCACAGAGAGGAGGCCACCGCGTGGTGGGTTGCGGCCGCCTCCCTCTGGAGGGGGCCGTAACCCACCACGCGGTGTTGTGAGTGCGGGTTGATAGATGTCACATGTTTTCGAATTTGTGGTTTTAGGGCATGCCGGTTTCCTCACGATGTTTTCCTTCACCGTTTTGAGAGCAGTAGTGATGAAATAATTTACACAAAGTAAAGTGCCTGTCAGGGTTCGAACCTATGACATACAACTCGTAAGTTGCGACCGTGACCACTGGGCCACCACTACTCTGCAGGCTTAAGGCACATAAATTGTGATTTATTTAAATTTCGTTTTTCTTCTTAATGCATTCTCTCAAAGGTTGTCTGTTAAAGATCGCTTTAAGCGATAAGACAGCCTGTTGTGTCACCCTATGTAAAAAAAAAAAATGTCTGTAATTTTTATGGTGTACATAATAAAGAGTATTATATAATATATCTCTCGGTTGCGTTTGGTTACTAGAATTGCAAGCACTTTTATTATTTCTCATACAAATCAACATATCTACAAACAATACCATACAATGTTTGTATTTTTAAATCCACACTTTCCGTTACCTACCATTTTCTATAAGATGAATGTGGGAACCATAATTACTTAGAACATAATGAAGCATTTACGTTGTTTGAAAACTAACATTCTTGTAAGATGATGCTTCACAAAATGAAACTGTAATTCAATAAAAATAAAGATGGTATTTGGGTGGCTATCATCACTTATATTAGAAGTAGTTTTAGAGTAAATCGTGTAATGTAATGACTTTAATTTGTCCCTCATCACAAATGATGGATTGTCGTGTGCTGTGAATTAGTGCAGAACGCCCAAGAGTCTAAAAATTTTTCCGGAGCCCCAAAAATATAAAACAGTAAAAAAAATACACTGAAGGTACTGGAAACTAAAGCATGAATCCCATGAAGCCAAAGAAAGAATTTAAACTTTTAAATATTTTTACAGATAGATACGGTGACTTGATCGAGTGAATGAGTGACTTGAAAATCAATGATTACCTATACGAAAAACTCTAAACAATTAAATATCAGAAGGAATTGACTATGAGTATGCAGGAATTTGAGTAGATTCCCAAGCCATAACTTTAACAGACAGAGATGCTTACCAAGCAGATTAAAAAGTTGTCCGGGGCTTCAACAGTTGATTAATTAAAAAGAGCTTTAAAAAAGTTTGAGTTCGTAATCCAATTTTATGATCAATTAAGATTTACTTGTTTGTGCAATCCGACTCAAATTCAATGCATTTATTTCAAATAAACCAATTACAGGTACTTTTGAATTATCAAGGGACGGTCAGTCAGAAACATGAAGCTATTCCAAAGCGTAGTAGGTTCCTATGGAGAAGAACGGGCAAGAAACTCCACGGACATTCTTTTAAATCAGAATATTGTAAAAAAAAAATTGGTTACTTACATCATTCATTTTGAAATTATACATGTGAGAACAATGTAGAATCATAAAAAAAATAACAATTCAAAAATTAAAATAAGCCGTGGCAGCTAAGAAATAAATAGTCCCTACTGACGGCGCCCGTTCACGAACATGACGGCTATGTTCACAAGCCGAAACTTAGAATTAGTAAAACACGTATGTACTGTATTGCTTGTTGTCGCCATCATCCGCCCTTAAATTCGAATTCGGACACTGTGTCCGAATATATTGTGTCCGAGTCGTCAGCAAGTCGATTTAAGTAGGTAGGTACCTACTTATGATTGCTGAAATACCCAAAATCATTCATAGTATGCTTCACAGACCTCGAATCTCGTTATTCTCATCATTAACATTGACTTATTTCTTTTACATATATTATCCTTATTTTTATAAACGCACGAGTAACTAGAAATTTAGGTCAAATACAATCATGTTCTCACTGTGTTGTCTTTAGTCACGATTTTCGTACCTATGATGATTTTACAAAAATATCGCGTAATTCGTGACTTGGAGTAAAAGTGATTTGCGAGTACTTGCGCATGACCTTCACCCATGATGAGGCTAGTTTATGGTATAGGGAGAAGAAGCTGACATTTGACATTTGGTTCCTAGGGAAACTAGGATTTAATATGGCTCAACATTTTTGTAATGTTTTGTTTTGCTAGTCCTCAGCAACAAGGCAGTCACAGACGTACTGTCCGTGACTGCCAAAGTACACAAATCGTGACCAGATCTCTTCCAAACGTTGGAAGAGATCTTGCCATTCAACATGACTCTGGTGATTGACTGAGAATACTTTGAGTCTAGAAAACATTAAGTATTCTACGGGTGAACTGATTTGGGTTAAAGATACAGACATAGAAAGTATTCTGAATGAGCATCAACACATGAGAGCAGTTTTTCTCACCGAAAACTACGCATTTCCACGCGTTGAAGATACATCTTTTAGATTCTAATCGCTCATCAATTATTTCTTTTCAATCTTTTCATCATAACCTTTAATCTTTTTAACGAAGAGTTTCATGTTAAATTGTGCATCATAATTACAGTCAGCTGATGTCGAGTGACTTGCCGTCTCGTTAGGCTAACGAGGTATATCATTTTATGGTAAACGATCTTCGTAATCATCTGTAATCTTTTCAGTTAAGGGCATCCGCGGATTTATTTGTAATTACTGTTATCTGTAATGTGATTTACGTTATTGAGATTTTTGTACTTAGTTACCTACCAATTTTTTTTCTTTACCTACAACTTTTAGCAATTCAGTATTATCGTCAGAGCCCAGAGATGTTTGAAAATGAGATGAAAGCAATTGGTCCTATTTTATGTTTCGTAATATTTCTAATTTAAATTAATTATTTCCTACTGAATGAAAAGCAGTGACTTTTGGAATCAGCTAATCATTTGCCTAAATTTATTATGTTGAGGTGTCAGGGTGTGAGTGTATATCATTTAATTATAATTGAATCCCAAACTGACTTATTATCTGGAGTGCGAGTGAGACTACTGTAAAATACATCAGTTTTATCATCGATACTTACAGTATTTACATTATACTGTACTAATTTTATACCGTATGGGAACAGGTCATGTTCCCAAGCAAGGTTATCGATTGTATGAGCATCAAGACGGCTTATTGTTTCTGTGGGAAGTTTTAAATTAACGGCTTTTTATTCAGACTCAAAGTGTTGGCTTAGGATCAAAGTTGTTATTTTTTCAATAAAGATTTATGAAGATATCTGCTAATTGGGTACGTGGCGTTATTCTTAGTATTTACTTTCACTTACGAGCTAATCAGAATAATCACTTGCGTGACACAATACCTATAAAAATAACGTTTTACACCTTTTTACTTAGCTTGTATAGATAAATCAATAACGAAAGTAATTCTTTCGATTTATATGATGAAAAACCTGAACAGAATATTGTAAAGGTGATCCACGGGGTGTGATTGTGCCTATATTGTTTTTTTGTGGGATCAAAGACATTTGCCCCGGGTGACTTGTCTATCTGAATATTTTCTAAAACACTATAGTCTGTTCAGATTTACCATGACTGTACTACTCGCACACATACATTGTCTTCGTCTAATTAGGAAACAAAATATTGATAACTTTTCGTCGCGGATAATATTTAATAGTGCACTTGGCCACAGCTATAAGGTGACCCGTACTGACCCGAGAGACGCGATGAGGATTTCAACCATTGTGATTGGTCGATTCCTACAGGTCTTCGCTCAGCTCCGCTCGTCTCCGGTTCAGTGGTAACGCACCCTAAGACGGTAAAATTTGTTTATTTATGGCAATGCCTTGATTTGACATTTGCGTGACTAGAACAAAACTGATACTTACTCATTTCTTTAAAATTCCTAATTCAGTCAGATCGGTCTAATCAAATAAATTACGTAACTAACTGCCGTGTGATGTTAATTTGTAATTGAAAGGAAAACATCATGCATATTCCGCAATGCATATGTATGAAATATGACTGCATACTGCAATGCTGGCATTGCTCCTGATTAGATTCGAATTTTTATAGGTATGATATTCTAAACTGATTGCACATTTTTTTGTATTAGATCTCTTACGTTTACTATCATTAGATAAGGTTTACATAAACATAAAATTGTGCCTGTTATCCCTGAAGAGATAGGCAGAGGTGTACCTACACCATCATTTTGCCAGTTATGTTTAACCTCATGTAATAGGGGGCGGTTCTTTGCCATCAACCGGACCCAAATCACTCTGGGCTGATACTGAAATTCCTGATGGAAAAACTAATAGCACTTTTTGTATGGAAAATATGAAAAAATACATGAGCATTTTGAGTTTTAGGGGTTTATATATAGGTTTATAAAGGGGGTCGAAATTTTCATTATTTTTGCAAAAGGACGCACAATTTTCGAGATATAAAAAAAAAAAAAAAAAAAAATACTGTACTGTTTTTGCACGTGAATTCGAGATGTTAGAGTGAATTTTAGTTTATACAACTTATTTTACCGCACACCTTTTTAATCGCGATTAAAAATTGACAGGTTTGGTCTGGTTAAGTTTTTTACAATCAAAATTTTAGGTGAAAAACGTCAAATTCAGAATAGCAAAATTGCCATTTTCACTAAACTAATAACTCAGTAGTATCTTAGTGCTGTCAAACCAAAATATAGTTAAGTTGTGTCACTTTAGTCTATTTCAGAATTGAAAATCGTCGTTTGACAGGAATAAACTAGATTTTAGTGATTTTTAGTCTAGTTTAGAGGCATTTGTGACAAGAGAATCAGCACCAATGTCAAAGTCGCAACGACTAAACATTCCATTTCCAAAAATGAAAGCATCCAAAGTGGTGATAAGTGATGCACCACCACAAGTTATATATGAATATGTACATGATCAGATATTCCCATGCTCTCTCTGTTAAGAATTAGGTACTACAGTCGCGTTTATCAGAAAGATCATAAAGATAAACACTCAAACGCTTTAGCCTCCAGGCTATCGAGTCACTATTGCGCTATAAACATAAATTATTTATTCTAAGTCAAGTGCAGTGGCCCACTTGCAGGCCACTTTCTAGGGACAATACCCCAAGGGCATGTAGATGCACTTAAATTTTTCCAGGGTGTATTAAAGTGATTTTCAAAGTGGGTTTTGTCTTGGAAAGGGAGTTACTTCTGTGTCGAAAAGTGGAGTTATGTGAATGAAAATCTAAAGAATCTGAAATTGTGTGAATCTGAAGCTGAAATTCAATTCATTTCCAATTTATTTCTTACCAGCTTCTGCCCGCGACTTTGTTCGCGTGAAAGTCGTAAGACACCACAATATACAAAAATAATACAGCCTATATTACTTGCTGATAATGTAGCTCTCTATTGGATGAAATAATTTTTTAAATCGGTTATTTATTTTTTGAGTTTATCCATTACAAACAAACATACAAAACATCTAATATTTTCCCTTTATTATTGTATGAGTTTATTAGAGTTTAGACAAGCAAGTTAATAAACCTACATCCCTATATGGTTGTACAATATATAACTATTGGCTCAGATTTGTTTACCTCTTTTTGAAGTAGGTACAAAAACACAACCATGCATCTGAATATAAATTCTCATAATATAACATTTTAGTCTTTAAAATGTGTTCAGTGGCAGCTACCTAGATAATAAAAGACGATTTTCACTCTAAAATAGGGATTGAATACTATCAGCCCATTTATTCATGCAAAATCGTGATCAAATCGAGCACAGTACTGCTACGGTGTCGTGACTGACCGTAGTCGGTGTCAACTCGATACGATACGGTTCAGTCTGTATATTTACGAGCAAAAACATGAAACAGATGTAAGTAGGAAAACTAAAATGAAATTGAACAATGATTTATTTCTAAAGCCATCTTATAGCATTGAAAAAAAATCCGGCTCGAAGGACCACTTCATGAAAACTTTGCATTCATTGCACATGTGAAACAGAAATTAGATATTTATTTATTAAAATCACACAATGTTTCCCGTTTGTCTGTTTTAGAAAAAACAGACCCTTTGACTATAAAAACGTGCTCTTCATTATTAAATCACGAACACCATGCGTTCAAATTTGTAGTTCTGCAATTTCCTGCAACTTCTACTGCATATTCCATTAAATTATATCAAAAGATAAGATCACTGTGTGTTAATAAAATTGACACATCTAACATCAATCACTTTTTACTCAAGTTCTTTAGCATTAAGCTGTTACATAGACCGGGAGCTAACTATTATCCAAAGCCATTACGTCGTTCTTCATAAGAAAAAGCAATTTCACACAATATAATGACAGGTTTTCCAATAATAAATTCTCGTACAAAATTTGCATATCACTACAATTTGCGTCACCGTAGTTTCACATTAGATATTATCATCGTTATTATTTTATTTCTCATTTTAATCAGAAGATTGGACTTGATATACGCATTTCTGAGCTGTTAAGACGTGAATAGATTGATTGAATTGATAACTGTTGAGTTAAAAAGTTTCTGATGGTACGATTTCATGTTTAATTTATTTGAAATCAATTAAAATAATTTAACAGTTACAAGTTAATTGGTTAAATTATTCAATTTGCAAATCATGGTTCTCTTTCTCCGGAAGCAACTTCAAAGACAGTACATGTAGACAGCTACTAGTTCGGTCTTTGCAGTTGCGGCAGCCATTTGGCCAATAATTGACAGCAATTATTGGTCAAACGGCTAGGTACCTGTCACCATTAGTACAGTACCCAAGAATACCTCGCTGAGCTAACAAGACAGCTCCAGTCTTGCCATTATAATTGGTGCATTCACGCGTTCTTATTATATACGTAGACAGTCGTGTGTCAGCCGGATTTTTTTAAATATCCATGTTAACAATATTATTTTCACACAAAACATCTCTGCATAGCCCTTCGAGGCTTAAAGGCGTGATTTGTTATGTAAAAATCTAACTTGCAACAAAAGATAGCACTAAACTAAACCTCAGATAAACAGTTCGATGGAAAAGGACATTTTTTTTATACGCAATTTTTTTTAAGGTTGCCTGGTTGGTGCTTACTCGTTTGACCCTGCTGGACCTCGCCATCTCTTTCTTGCTGGACCTCATCATCTCTTTCTTGACTATATCATAGTCGTCATTTTATCGCAAGATACGCACCTCTGCCTTATCGGATTCATGTGCGTATTGTATAATTATCACTTGCTTCAAAAACGGTGAAGGAAAACATCGTGAGGAAATCGGCATGCCGGAGGGATATTTCTCGACGGCACGTGAAGCCAAGTCAGAGGTCCATGGGCGGCTCTAATACTCTGACACCAGGTTAGTCACTAACCACACGAAAAAGAAGGAAAGAAAGATCGCATGATAGGCTTTTCTGGCAGAGCCAGAGTTTAAAGCGTTTCCTTAAGTAATAAATTGTTTGTCGGAAACCACACGCGGCAGTAAATTTGATGGAATACGGGGAAGTTTGTTTACATGTGGTGTATAAAATAACAGTGAATGAGGCAGCCCTCATTCACTGTTATCAACTACTGTAAGTAAATTAAATAATTAATAATGTCAATCAGCATTGACATTATTAATTATTTAATTTACTTACAGTAGTTTTAATCAAAATTCAATTCATAATCTACAATTATGAAATACATCTATACTTGGGCACACAAAAAATACTTAAGGCAAATGCAATTTCGTGATAAAAATTTAAGAAAAGATTTGCATAATTAAGTAAGGCTAAACAGAAACAAGACTAAAGAGCGTGCCTGAGTTAATATATATATATTTTTTTTTAATTTACGTACTATCTGCACTATATATTATGACATTGCTGAACACACAATATAACCTTACTTTTTGCCTGCCAATATATCTGAAACACCAATCTCAATTCCGACCATTTTGGAAAGTGACAGTGGTCTTTTTGCCCAGAAAAAACAACAGTTTTTAGTGCGGAAATATTATTATATCAAAATTCCTATGGCTTGTGCAGTTGACGTTGGTTCCATACGACTGCACGCCTGATCGTAATCTACTAATGACTGCAATTGAGAATGTAATTGTTCTGCCACCGTTTACCCGACACGGTTTACATCTAAAGTAGATTTTGTTTTTTTAATAAAATTGTTTATTTGTTTTTCTCTGAATGGGAAAATAATTTTTCGAGGGATTTTAAAGATTTTTATTTTTTGATAATTTGTGGGAAATTGATTTTTCGAGGGCTTCTGTAGACATTATTTTTTTTTGGATTGCTTTGGAATTCAAGTTTTATTTTTGTTTTTTTAATTGTTTATTTGTTTTTCTCTGGTTGGGAAAATAATTTTTCGAGGGATTATATAGATTTTTTTTTAAATAATTTGTGGGAAATTGATTTTTCGAGGGCTTCTTTTGACAATTTTTTTTTTCGATTGCTAAGCAATTCAAGTTTTATTTATTGACTGTAAGTATAACACATAACTTTAGGGATAGACATTATTAGTTAGAAGACTATAGGAACATGTTAAGGATAATGATCAAATTGTTTAGCTCGGTAGCTGCGCCACAGTTTTAACTTTTGCAGCTATCATCGTTGAACATTTTTGTGTTGTATGTATTTGTTTTTTGTTCCCAATAAACGATTTTAATGTTTAAATCCTTTACTTAAAAATAAAGTAAACTTGATTTTATGACTTAAACTTGATACTATTATGTATGATTGCTAGATTGATCAGTACTTAGTTTGTCCTATGTTTTAATTTATGCTCTACGGTTTTACGTAGCTTATTTATTTACACAGATTACCAATAGCCATTAATTAGGCGTAGGTTAGGTAGGTAGGTAAATAATTAACAGGTCTAACTGAGTGCTTTGCTGATTATGACAATATTATATTATCATAGTTTCAGCAAAGCCCTCAGTTAGACCTGTTAATTTTTTAAGTAAATAAATACCTACGCAAAAATCACACTTATTCTAAAATAAATTGATTTCAAAAGAAAAGTTGGCGCTATCTTATTGTTTGCAAAGAATTGTAAATAATTAATCGTAAATAAACGTATTATTCCGGCTTGTCATTCCAAATCCATTTTTGCTAAAAACCGTACCTACAATAAAATGAAAAAAAATTAAATTATACATACTCACACGAAAATCTCAGAAAAAATCCACAACAAAACTTTTAAAATCGAAACTCGACATTTAAAACACACACTCGAAATAATATTTAAGAAAAAAACAATTGAAGCTCACGTCATCACATCACTACGAGCAACAGCGCAATGATTCTCTGCACAGTCAACAAACCACTGCTTGAGTTTATCTTACTTTAAAAACAAAAGTAAACCTTGGCTAATACAACTTTAAGTTCACTTTTGAATGACTTTTACTTCCAACTTGCACCTTATGGTTCATTGCCTATACCAAACGGAAATAAACTTTACTGTTTAAAGGTTAGAGTACAGTTTTGAATGGTAAACATGCTAGATTAAAAGGTAAAAGTAAAACGTTGTTTATTGTTGTAAGATTAAGAACTTTATATCTAAAGGGCCTCTTTGATAATCATGCTGCATGAGATTAACCATAGACAATTTTGCCGTAGTATTTTTTAAAGGTATAGGCTCAGGGCTGCTATACGTTAAAATGTTCACGATATTTTTGTAGTTCAAAGGCCATTGGAAAGTGTCCTTGGTTTAAAGTTACTTTCTTTGATTTTTATAGCGTCCGGGTGAAAACATACAGTCAAAACATTTAAAGTAATAAAATCTTGCAAAAACTCAAACTCTCATTGGAGCTCAAGAAAAAAGTTCGCACACAGAATTTTCAAAGTACTGGTTCTATTTAAAGCCGGATTTGCATTACGAAACTAGTGGCGTAAACTTAGTTATTCATTGATAGTTTCACGTGTAAATAATTATCATTTGTACACGTGAAAAATTATCAATGAATAACTAATTTCGTCATTTAAATTTGGCTTAAGAGCGCACCGAGGGAACGATACGTAATTGCGAAATAATGGCATTCGTTTGATCCCTTGCTTTAGTTATGCAATCAATATGTAAGATATTTAAGGATTCACATCTATAAATCGTAAACTTACACGATTACTTGTAGTCTCTACTCAATAGAAAAAAAGACCAAAGGATTGGGTTCCCACCTATGAAATTGCCGTTTTTTTCTCACAAATTGAGAACCTCGTCATTTCTATGATTTAAAATATTCATCAATTGCTTGGTATTATATCGAATAATGACCATCATAGACAACTACCAATAGTAAAAAAACTTTATTACTTATAGTTTTCTAAACATAAAAAATACCTAAAAAATGACTCCTCATTTTGTTAGCAGGAATGACCACTATTTGTTTTAAATAAGCCAAAACTTATTTTTGTTTCTTAATCTAAGTGGCATATTACGTTATCTTAGTTTTTAAACATTAGTGCATAAAAGTATTAAAACATTAGTGTTCATCATGGTTGTTATATAAATTAAGAAAATGTTAGTATGAAAAATGCAACTTCTTTAAATTCTCCATACAAAACGCTGATTTAATAGGTGGGGACCTAATAATATCTCAAAAACGAATTAAACTCTTAATAAAGCGTAAATACTTCACGGCAGGTCATCAGTTTTTTTTAATATTAACAGAACTAATAGTTTTCTATAACGTATATATACGTTTTAAATCTTTATAATGTGTAATTGTTTTAATAATACGAAGGAAATACTTAAATTAGCGCGTGAACCGTTCTTTATTACGCCCACTAGCGCAAGTCTTTATGATTTAAAAGAGGCATCCCTAGCTTTAATCAGTATGGGAACCAAAGAATATAATACTTAATTATAGAGAATGCCTAAGGAAAAGTTATTTAAGAGTCAACTGAAGAAAATTGGTAATCATTATGTCACTTGGACATGGATGATTTAAAGTTGAAATATTGTTGCTATGTGGTAAAGGAATGAGCCGCGATGATATTGTGATATTCTTAGGTTACGTCGATTAGTATTATATTGATAGGTATCCGACTGGAGAACGATGCAACCACAGAATATACTGACTAGAACTATACAGGGTCAAATTAAATTAGCTAGCAAAACTCCGCAGACGTGATGGGTATCGATATCATAAAAAAGATAAAATTAAAATTAAAAGATATGATTTATGTTTGGGTCAACGATCGCTTGCAGTCATTTTACTTGAAGTTGAGTTTGTTTTATTTTTGTTTAGATATTGAAAGACGATAAATATGAATCTTAGTTTGTAATTTATCGTTTACTATTTATTTCCTAATGTATGTTTAATAGGTATTTCGTACTGACCTTTTTTTTTCGTTTTTATTGTGTGTGTTAAACAGTGGAAACTAGTAAATGGCCTTTAATTTTATATTCAACGCTTATTTCTACGCGTTCAGTACAATAATGCACTGAGAGTACTGCTGCAGCTGCCGTGGCGCTGTAGTGCGTCAGGGATGTTTACGGATAATAACATCGATAGTTTTGCCATGATTATTCGAAAAAGATGCATCCCTGATGTCACGTGTTCGCGACGGCACCAACAGTATTCTCAGTGTGTTCGCAGATCGGTGGGATTCCTCGATGTGGCGGAGGTGGAAGCAGCTTTACGCTGAATTTTAATTATATGTTTATCCGTGTCTGTACCTACTAACACTAGATGTTAAGTAAAATTGTTACTAACCCTATGGATTCTGTCCGAAATAAAATTATTCTATCTATCTATCTATCTATATTGTTTAAAATAACACTGTGTAAGTTGACTGTAAGTTTCCCCAATTGAATAAAATAAAACTGATCACGTCTGTTAATTCGACACATTTTTTTATTTTTTTTATCTGATATTGCAGTGACACTGCAGTTGATGAAACTCGTCAAATTCATTACTTTGTATATTAGTATGTACGACTAAAGATAAATGTGCTTTTATTTTTCAAATAAATATTTGAATTTGTAAACATTTGAAAGTGTAATTTATATAAAATAAAAAAATAAAAACACATAAACCTACAAGGGCACTTATGTGGCGTCAGAAGCTAGGTGCACGGTTCCAATTGGTCGTTTCCTATGGAGAAGAGCCGGAAAGAAACTCCTCAGTTACTCTTTTAAAAGTAAATGGTTTTTACAATGTTTCCAAATTAGTGTTAAAAGGTATGAGAGGACAGAGTAGGCCCATCAACAAGTACCAGGTACTTAGCAAAATATAAAATGGTCCACAGATCTACAGTCTGTTATATCTACAACGTTTTCACATGCACAAAATTTAAAAGAAAATAATCTATATAAAAGATAAATAAAATAATAAAAATAAAAACCTATTTAAACCAAATGACAATGGTTGCCACTACAGCTGTAACAAATCAAATTTAATAAAAAATATAGAATATTGTAAGTATGTAATGTCAAATAATAAAAATATTATGTCAAGGAAAGTATTGCAACTTTCATCGAAATGGTTAGAGCCGTTTTCGAAAACGTGATTACAACATATAAATATTGCTCATTTAATACAGTTAGGCATTATACGGTCTTACCAACTATGTGAATGCGTCGCATGATTTCGCCGCGAGATTTTAATCAATCAACCCACTACAGTTAAGTTTTAATTAAATTATTTGCAACCAAAACTATATTCGTTTTGCATTCTCACTTTTTGTAGCAAAAATGTTCCGTAAATTGCGCCATCTGTTGATCGATATTTGAACTCTTATAGCACTTGCAAAAGTTCGCAACCATTTAGTTGCAATTCGCTTCGCTAGATGGCGATGTCTTCAAGTGTACTTTAACAAAACGATACAAGTTCACATAATCAAATCTCTTCTTTACAATAAAAACATTATGTTTGCCTATAATTCTTAAATTATTTTTATAAATAAAACCTAAAATCAAGATTGCTATTTATTTATAAAACATTATGACCTAATAGGAACATAGAAGATTATATACATTCAGCCATAACAATGTATCTAGGTAGACAATACACAAAAATATAATTCTGGTCGCAACTAAGTTTTCCTACAACGAGTACAGAAAATATGTAACGAAATAATAACATTATCTACCAGTACTAATGTGACCAGCCTAACTTGGCCTTCCATTTGCTGAATTACTGAAATTAATTTCATAAGACTTTTCCTGTACAGGGGTCTTCTATAGTGAGTGCTCTTAAAATGTCTGTAGGTAAATACATAAATAGGTAGGTTTCTACATGTTCATGGCAGCCCCTTTCACATTAAGCTTAATTATAAAACTTGAGGAGGGAAGTAATTAAATTATTAGTAATATAATCATATTTTTTTATTCGCTAATGAAGGCGGAACATTTCGTATAAATGTTAATTGTTGATTATGGTAACGTTGATGGGCCTACTCTGTCCTCTCATACCTTTTAACACTGTAATTTGGAAACATTGTAAAAACCATTTACTTTTCAAAGAGTAACCGTGGAGTTTCTTGCCGGCTCTTCTCCATAGGAAACGATCAATTGGAACCGTGCACCTAGCTTCTGACGTTTCATAAGTGCCCTTGTAGGTTTATATGAAATAAAATATTTTGAATTTTTGAAAAAACAGCTATTGGTTTAGAAGTTTGCTAAACTGCGTTTTGGTAGAAAATAAAAGCTTTAAAAAAAATAAACCTGACATAACCTAAAATCTGTGTAGGTACGGCATAATCAGCCTTTAATGTTCCCACTGCTGGGATACAGGCATCCTCTCTGTGAGAGTGAGTGGGCCGTAATCCACCACGCGGGCCTAGTGCGAATTGGTAGATGTCACAAGTCTTCGAATTTTCCGTCAACGTTTTGAGAGCTGTAGTGATGAAATAATATACACAAAGTAAAAAGCCTGTCAGTGTTCGAACCTGCGACCTACAAGTCGTAAGTCGCGACCGTTACCACTGGACCACCACTGCTCACTAATCTATGTACCACTTACCTAGTTGATTTTTTTTAATGTTCTGAATGTTGTTAACTAGTACTAGTAGGTAACTGTAAAAAGTTATAGGTGTAAGTTAGAATAATTACAGGTTTGCACGATGTTTAATATTCGGTTCCCACCTATGAAATTGGCGTTTTTTTTTCTCACAAATAGAGAACCTCGTCTCTTCTATGATTTAAAATATTCATCAATTGCTTGGTATTATATCGAATAATGACTATCATAGACTACCAATAGTAAAAAAACCTTATTACTTATATTTTTCTAAACATAAAAAATACCTTAAAAATAACTCCTCATTTTGTTAGCTGAAATGACCACTATTTGTTTTAACTTAGCCAAAACTTATAATTGTCGCTTAATCTAAGTGTCATATTACGTTATCTTAGTTTTTAAACATTAGTGCATAAAAGTTTTAAAACGTTAGTGTTCATGGTTGTTATATAAATTAAGAAAATGTTAGTATGAAAACTGCAACTTCTTTAAAATTCTCCATAGAAAACGCTGATTTCATAGGGACCTAATACTTAAATACTATCCAACCAAAACAAAACAGGTCTATCAGTCCCTACGGGCCGTACGATTGCCCTCCTGTCTTCATGTATACTTAATTTTACCCGTAGTTTCATCCACAGGCTTTGTCAATTTATTTATTTTTTCTTTGAGATTAATTTTAAATAATAAATCGTCAATTCATACCCCTTTATCACTTCGCCAATTCCCATTTCAATTACAATCGTCCCCTCGTATTACGATATCGTGATTGACATTAATGGCACTCACAGTCAATAATACCGGTACCGATACCGGTACTGATACCGTGACGGTTATTTAATAGTTTGCAAGTATCAGCAGCGATTTCACGGCAGACGACATTTTTTAATTAATAAAATTGGTATTCAGGCTTCAATCTGACGAATTGATGAAGTTTTTCGTCATAATGGAAGTTTTTATACTTACTTTGATTGGATACTTATTGTTTTATTCGAAGTGGAGTTATCGGAAAATAATTATTGACTCTTTGATGTTACTCTAAAGGATTAATAAATCTATAGGAGGACCAACTGTTTCATCATTTTGGACTTATACCTACTGTGATCTTCATTTGCTTCTCAAATCATCCTTTGGACTAATACCTACTGTGATCTTCATTTGCTTCTCAAATCATCCTTTGGACTAATAAATACTATGATCTTCTCCTCCTAGAACAGGTATATCTCCTAGCACAGGTATATCTCCTAGCACAGGTACATCTCCTAGCACAGGTATATCTCCTAGCACAGGTATATCTCCTAGCACAGGTACATCTCCTAGCACAGGTATATCTCCTAGCACAGGTACATCTCCTAGCACAGGTATATCTCCTAGCACAGGTATATCTCCTAGCACAGGTATATCTCCTAGCACAGGTATATCTCCTAGCACAGGTATATCTCCTAGTACAGGTATATCTTTTACTTAAAAGGAGGTCCCTATGTAAGATATACTGCAAAAGTTGTACATGTATCTGAAATAATCCTTTTTTTTAACTTCATTTATTTTTCAAACGTTCTTTATCATTTACCTAGATTTACCGAACTTGTGTTGTTCAAAAGAATGAAGCCTCAATGAAAAGAAGTACAAAAAATTAACATTTTGTATCAACATACAATTGGATTGACGGCCTCATTAGTACAGCTGTCGTCAGCGCTACTGCTGAGCATGAGGTCCTGGGTTCGATTCCCAGGTCGGGCAAAGCGTTATTGGGTTTTGCCATCAGGAATTTCTCAATAACTGCCCGGAGTTTGGATTAGTGCCCGGTTGATAGCAATAAGCTAGCCCCCTATTACATGGGACTTAAACATAACTGGCGAAATTTGGGTTTACTATAGGTAGACCTGTGCCTATCCCTTCTGGAATTACAGGTGTTGTGTTATGTTATACAAATAGATTGTAGACAAGAGGCTTACCGCTTCCTTCTTCTTCTCGTGTGGTTAGTGACTAACTTCAGTAAGAGTTTTAAAGTCGCCCATGGGCCTCTGACTTGGCTTCACGCGCCGTCGAAGAAGAAGAAATATCTCTGAGGCATGCCGGTTTCCTTCACCGTTTTTGAAGCAAGTGATAATTATACAATACGCACATGAATCCGAAAAATCAGAGGTCTTGGGATCGAACTCGAGACTTGGCAGTCTGACGGTCACACCACTTGGAAATCACTGCTTCAAAAAAATAAAATAAAGGTTTCTAAAAGATAGCAAACAAACACAAAGTACTAAGAAGTACTTTATCACAAGTTCTGGACGACTGAACAAGTAACTTTCTTACTGACCGACCCGTTTCAATACCGTGACGTTATCAATTCACTCCTCTTGTTTTCTGCGCTGAATAAAAAATATTCAAGTTAGGGCTGGGGTGCATAAAAGGAGACGATATTATTTAAATTAACAGTTCAGTTTTGAGTGGTTTCATAAGTGCTGCCTCCCGCTAGACGTGAACTCAGACCTAATAAAAAACAAGGCATAGCGCTGCGAACAATACAGTGAAGCATGCCAAAACTAAACCTCCGCTCTGTGCATACACACATTTATAATCAAACTACACTTCACTAAGGTGCACATACACATGTTTACTAAACCGGCCTCACATCACTGTTTTTTATTTGGTCTGAGAACATAAAATATTCTTTTGTAAATACTTGTTATGAGTACTATAACCTTAAAACTATAACAAGTATTATTGAGAATTCCGTCTCAATCATAAATCTTGATTTGTTACTTATCTCTACTCATATAACTATCTATCGAGTAATTGAAATCGAGAAAAATAAATCAAGATTCATTATTTTGCTCTCTCAAACCCAGAAACTAAAACACTTACGTATGAATTCAGTCTCAATCATAAATCGTGATTTCTTATTAATCTCTACTCATATATCTACGAGTAGTAAAAGAAATCGAGACAAATATTATCGAGAGTAATTATTTCGCCCAAGAAATCTATATACATAAAAGTAGAAACTGACTGACTGACTGACATATCAACGAACAGCCGAAACTACTGGGACTACGGACGTGATATTATGAAAATAAAGAATATCGTGTAACAGGGTTTTTCAAAAATCTACCCCTAACGGGGTGGAAAGGGTCTTTAAAAAATTAGGGGGGGTCTTTTAAAAAAATATCTCCTTTGGGGATGAAAGGAAAAAAAAAAATTACAAACAAAACAAATAACTTCTCCCGCTACGCCTAGAGCGGGAGAAGTTATTTGATAATATCCAACATAAAAAACACAAAAAAAAAAAAAATGGGGATGAAAAAGGCGGATACAGCTTATATGAAAAACCTTATTCCTATAATCTAAAAACTCGAAACTTGGCCTGAATGCCTTTCTACATATGTAATAAACATCATAATCATTCATTTTCGAAAACAACCTTTTCAAGGGGATGACGGGGGGTTTAAAAAAAATAGGGTACGTACGATATCCACGCGGACGAAGTCGAAGTGCTAGTCCTTAATAAGAACATGGGTGAAAGTGCCAAAGGACACACTAAACAAAAGCCATCTTGGGTAAAAAGTTATAATATGATAAAGAACTTACATAATATTATTTTTATATTTTAATAACTGTGTATCCTAAGCCTTTTAAAACATCTGTACCTACATGGACTGAAGGGAAAAGGGGTAAAAACCTCATTGTGAAATACGGAGAGTAGACAACGACTGATGTATTCCCATTGTCTTTATAATTAATAACCCCTTTTTTTATTCACCAAATTGTAGGGAAATAAAGGCATTGTCTATTTTCGGGACAACTGAATTGGGGACATTTTGATTTTATAATTTCGCATTTAGAACGTGTGCATTCTGTAAGTAGGCAACGTTGCAAATATTTCGCTGTTTTGATTAATTTGGTAATATTACTGTATGGAAATATAAAATATCGCTAACTAGTGACCTAAAATATTGATATCGTAATAATTCATATCGTAACAGCGATTATTTAGTTTTAGATGTAAAAAAAATGTATTTGTAAACTTTCCAAATGCCCTTTTTACTCCTAAACGGTTCCAACATCAAATTTCAAATTTATGGTCACTAGTTAGCGATATTTCATATTTCCATACAGTAATATTGCCAAATTAATCAAAACAGGTAAATATTTGAAAGCTATTTGCGACGTTGCCAACTTTTAGAATGAACACTCTTAAACCAAAGTAATTTACAGTTCATTTAATTATGAATAGTATTTAGATACTATTATGTAGTTTTCTTGCTAAATTACATCACTAATTATCCAAATGGCCTAGGCCGATTCCATTCAGATATCTATCGAAATGCTAAGAGAAGTTTTAAAGGACCTACTTACTTGGATTACTATAATCTGTTTCATGGTTTATGGTATAGACCTTGAAGGTATTTATTACCTGCGTCAGTTTTACGTATGTCACCATCGTCATTAGCAGCCCTTTTCCACCCTTAAACAAGGTGTTCCTTTTAATATCCCATAATTCTAGGGTATTAATGAGACTGAGACTTTATCAAAGAATCAACTGGCTTATTTTTTCTTTATTTTTCATTCAAAATAATTCGAAAAAGTCACGATTATATATGTACCATCGAAGAACTTCATATCTATACACCGTAAGGACTATTTCTGCTTGTGCACTACAAGCAGAAATAGTCCTTAATAGTTAGTCCTCGGCGGCTATAGATGTGGGTATGGGCGGTAACAGATGTGGTCATCGTGTTCACGGGATTTTGTTTTCAAACTGCTTAGATATGAAGTTCTTCGATAGTACGTACGTGTTACGTAAAACATAAAAATTAAAAATACATTTAAATCAGACTAATTTTTTTAATTTAAAAAAATGCCAACGTCGCATTTTCTTAGCTTTAAATATGAATTATTGGTTTTAATGAAAACGATTTACTCGTACTTATCAATGAAATTTAGCTACACACATCGAGAATAAAAAAAATAGATATATAATTTATATAGGTACCAGCCGACGTATTCTGTAAATAAAAAACTCACCGTGAAGACTTAGGTGAAGTGAGCTGTCAATAGTGTCAATTTCTAGCATTAGGTGGAATGACAGCTCACTCCACGCTCACTTCACCTAAGTTTTCACGGTGAGATGGTTACAGAATAGCACTGCTGTTGATTCTTTGAAGTATCGTAGAGTTATGAAATATCGAAAAAAACACATTGTAGGTAGGTATAACAGATGATAAATACGCAATATTATCCAATAAGTAGGCCATCTGTGAAAAAAATTCCCGTAAACTTGAGCAGATAGATCGAACATCAATTGGATTCCATCGAATACATTCATGTAATTAATACCTACATTTTCTCTTATAACATCCTTTTCAACAATACACACATCAAACACCCATACGCATATATAACCATCCGTATAAACACATTAAAGAATACGAACACGCGTTCATTATCATACAAAAATCTCCTCCAACCTTAATTCCGGAGCAAACCATAATATTACATAGAATCGTACTCTGAAAAATTTTCATAAACGTAAATTGATTCCGTAATACGAAGCGACGTGACTTGCCAAGCCAAATTCGACCTTGGAGCTGTCAATTTTAAGTTCTAATTTGACAGATTGAAGCGTCATTATAGACACATGGATGAGCACGAGTGATTTATGAGTTTCGTCAAAGGGAAAGCGACCTTGTTTTAAGAGAAGTAAGGTGTATATTTTGTGTGGTGAATATTGTAAAGGAAATGCTCCCGGGTCCCGAACAAGTTCTCTGTATTCACTCTCGAATAATCGATAGCTGACGTCTGGCCTCCCCCCGCACAGGTGGTCACCCCTCTCTCATCTTTAGTTAAGGGTCCGTTTCGCTGCGACGGATTATTGACGGAATGTCTAGGTGTTTCCAAGCTGTTGTTGACACCAGCTATTGTTGTATTGTCAAATAGTTCAAAGTTATGCAGAAGACAGCTTTGGGTCATCGGCTTTGGGCATTGTGGTGTATCTTGCCATGGAAAAAGTAGGTAGGCATGTGTCCAGCAATAAGGCTTTGATTGAGTTGACCGATAAATGTTTTTATTTATGAAAGTAGGTAGTAATTACTAGATTTAGGTAATAACTTTAAAACTATGAATCTGAACATCTGTATGTTTCGGCCATGTGAAAACATTATTTTTATATTTTACATTTAATAAAAAACTCTTTATGGAGAAAATAAAACCAAATTACAAAAAAAAAACTAAACTAAACTGAAAATGGAATTAAATAAGTAAGGTGAAATTCTTCAACTGCAACTCCTGTGGGCCAGAATCTTCCATTGCCAATCGTGTGTGCCGAGAAAATTAAGCTCAGCGTGTTCCGGGCAAATTATTCAGCTATCCTGAAAACCATAAAATGTATAATCAGAACAGGAATTTGAAGATATAGAAGGAAATACGCTTTCCAAACAAATCTCCAGTAATGGTGGAAGATTGCTAGCTAATCTCAGCATTAGAATACTAGTAGGTAACTTTTAACGTTACATTGGAAACAATAACTTACATATTTTTGACACTCACACGATTAGTCAGTCGCTTAGATAAAAAAAGCGCGCCAGTGAAACTATAAGCAACTTTTAACGTAACATTGAAAATAAAAACTCATGTATATTTTTTTGACACACGAAATTGATTCCGCACGCATTTCCAGCTTGCCAGCCAGTCGCTCGCCGATCTAAAAAAACGCGCCAGTGAAACTCCCCCGTAAGCTAGACACAGACGAGCGTCTAACAAGCTCTCACATGAATGAACTGCCGTTTCTGCGTGCTGCGTTCAGTAATTGGGCATTGTGTCGCTTCTGCATTGTTCTGTGACAAACTTTGTTCGGATGTCGTTATTGAGTCGGTTCAATAGTTCGCCAGTTTGATTCTGAAGTTGGGTTGTTACTATTTAAATTAGCATACGGCAGCGTAACAAGGCTGGTACCGAGTTTGTGTTTGTTATCTCACACAGGGAGTTTTAGAGCAAGATCCCAGGGCGCCCAGACGTTACTTATTTCTGAGTAAGAAAATGTGTGGAATAGAGTAGTGTTAGTATGTACTATAAACGTACGCATACCGGTTAGATTGGGCCGAAGACGGCCAATTTACAGGTACTAAAGGTACGTAAAAAAATATTCACTCTAAGAAGAGTGAAGTCGAAGCGCTTTCTTGGACCAGTTGGTTTTGTTGGATATTATCAAGGTATAAAATAAAACTGGCAATTTAGAAATAAGATATGATTATAAAAGCCATGACGAAAATAGAAATAAAAGTTTCAGTGGGCAATCTTCGATCGAAAAACAATATGGAATTCCACAAATAAGCTACCAAAAATGTTCTTTAGTCTCTTAATAAATCCCATTTTAGTTTAAAACACTGACTGTATCTACTCGAGTCCCATATCGGGAATTCGAATTTTGTTACGGACGCAAGGGAAAAAGTGATTCATTATTCTTTCCCTTATGTGGCGAGGAATACCGAAGGAGTGCGATCTGCGATCTCACACCTCGGGCCTTCACAAGAAACGAGCGCGCGACTGCGCAAACAATTGAGACAGATCTGCGGAATACCTTTCTGCTTTTAATCGCTATTTATGAACCATATTTAGCATGAATTTAAAATAATGCTGGTAAATTTTTTACTTATGTAGTAGATAAGTGTATGAATTCAGCTGCATCTGAAATCGATCTCAACATATTTGGGAAAAGGTTAGGTTTATGATGATTTCGATGATGATATGAAATAAGACGTGTGTAGAAATGATTAAAAACGGCTTTGCGAGCTAAATCATATTGGTAACGTCATAACCGGTACGTATGATTAAAAGAGTCATTTGAATTAATAGTATTTTAAACAAACATAGACTAATATAAAATACAGAATGCTCCCCTTTTTGGGAGATGGCAAAATTGCCCCATTTTCAAATCCATTATCGAATCAATAACATCTTCGTAACAGCACAAAATCCATAAACTAAAGACGTGACATCATAATGGCGTCACGGACAGCTGGCGTAATACAAGGTGGTGATATGAAGAATAAAAAATACTGAAAATAAGGATACAGGGTGGTTATAAAACTCGTCCATTGCAAATAGGCCGTAAAGAGTGCCGGATGCGACGTACGACTGTCGATTAGCCAGGAGGCAAGTGCGTTTGTAGATATCAGTAAGATGCCTCTGAGAGGGAGGATTAAGTAAGTTGGATAAAACAAAATCGCACTTTTTTTAAGAATATTTCTAGGGAAAACAGAAAATAAAAGTTGGTAGGTGTCGTGGGACACACGGTTGGAATAAAGTTGCTTTCGCTGTATATTATGTATTAAAACAGAGCCACCTAAAGTATGGTCTCAAGTTTCGAGTGTCGAACGAAAACAAAAATTTTGACACTTGAAACTGATTTTTTCGGGCATAACGCTTTTTTATTACGTGACGGTTTCTACCCGCTTACTCCTACCTCAAGCCGCGCTAAAGAACCGTTTTCCAATAAAATTTTTTCGTGGTGGTGTCCTATTGGCATAATCAATCTTTGCTAGCAAACATTTTTTTTTACTGGCCTGTGCTTTCCCACTCCTGGCCAAAGGGTCCCTCCACTCCTTCCATCGTTCGCGAGCCCACGCGTCCTCCTTCCAGTTTTAACGCATCTATCCAGCTCGTCCCGCCATCTCCTACGTGGTCAACAACAATTATTATTTATTGCAATTATTTTTTGCAAATTTATGTTTTAGTTTTTGCAATTAAAATAATCAAGTTTCTTTTATTAATTTTATAAAGCTAGCCTTTTCCCAACTATATTGGGTTCGACTTCCAGTCTAAGCTGATGCAGCTGAATACCAGTATTTTACATGGAGCAACTGCTTATCTGACCTCCACAACCTAGTTACTGGGTAATACGATACCCGTTGTTAAACTGGTTGTCAGACTTTCGAGCTGCTTACGACTCGTAAAGACTGTCAAAGATCTATAAATGACAGCCGGAACCAACAGCTTCACAAGCTTTCCGAGGCACGGAAGAGTCTCGATATGTCCATTACACATCGAGAGATGAGGTACGGAGGGGCCGTACCTCATCCTCGAACCAACCGCGGCAAGCGTAGCTTAACCTTCAATCGCCACGGCTGTTATCATTCACGAGCCCCTGTTATATGATTAAATAACCCTGTATAATTTAAAATACACCGTATTGTTTCAAGTTTTGAAGCAGTCGATGCTTTTTCAACAAAAAATAACACAAAGGCTTTAAAAAAAGTCACATCTGCAACATAGCCCACACTAGCTGCTCTATGACAGACCTCCCCTAGGCTCTAGGCTATATCCCCAGGCAGTGCTCGAATAAGAAAGGGTAGTTTTACAACTCGCGAGGGATAACTTTACGTGTTAGGGGGTAGAATTTCCACCCCTTTATTTTGGGGTTCTTTGCTATCATAGCCACTGAAAGTCTCGAGTTTTAATACGAAATATACCTTTTTCGTTTCTGTACTTATACAGGTTGTATCAGAAATATGTGGTTGCATTTAAGAGTGTGCTACAGACCATCAAACTGAACAAATTTCTCCATGGGAGCAACATAAAGAAAGAAAACACATTTACTTGCGGTAAACATGACGCAAAGAAACAACACATTCACGAAATGAACAAGTTGGAGGAAAATATGCGTCACATCCACGCAAAACGGCCATCGCTCAGCATAATGCTGCGAGACAGAGCACCAGCGCTAGTTTTCAGCGAGAGTCGGCGTTGACGGGATGACGTCAACCGGTGCAACATTATAATGAAATAACAAAATAAGAAATAAATACAATACTTAATCCTAAATGTTTATATAATTATAATATTTATAAAATGGTAACATTCCGTTCCGTCGCCGACTCACGCGCCGCAGTCATAATGCTTAACCGAGAAAAAATAAGAATCAGTCGTTCCATAAATTTGTGTAGAGTAGGTATTGAAGTTATGTAAGGGACAGTTGATATTTTTTTCGTAATTACTATGGTGGTCCCATGGAGGAAGTTGTTCAGTTTTTTTGGTCTGTACCGCACCCTTAAATATGATCACATATTTCTGATACACGCTGTATATAAATAAGTAAACATCTAAATTCTGAATGGTCCCTCTTTAGTTGATTTTAGAAATTGGGGAATGAGCTCCTTTTCTAAAAGTAGTGACTTTAAAAATTGGTATTTCAATGGAGGTGAGTGCAATTAGGCCCTTAGTAGGTACACGGCATGATTTCCTTACGGTACGGTTTATAAACCAATCAATCTGCCTAGCCTATTCCCAACTATGTAGGGGTCGACTTCTAGTCTATCCGGATGCAGCTGAATACCAGTATATTACATGGAACGACTGCCTATCTGACCTCCACAACCCAGTAACTGGGTAATACGATACCCCTTGGTAACGTATCTGGTGTCAGATTTTCGGGCTTCTGACTACTGTCAAAGATTCACGAATGACAGCCGGGACCAACGGCTTAACGTGCTTTCCGAGGCACTGAGGAGTCTCGGTATGTAAAGATGGTCACCCATCCACAGACCAACCCTGGCAAGCGTAGCTTAACCTGATGGATCGACCCATGCGGCTGTTATTACTTAGCCACGAGCTGCTCCGTACGGTTTACAAACCGCGCCGTAGAAAAAACGTGACTGTCAACAAACTTCCTTTTATGATCCATATCACACTGACGACCATGCCTACATACAGCGTATAAACCATAGTTTTTCACGGAGAAATACATGTGTGTTAGACAAAGGGCCTAACGTTTTTTCTTGCTGTGGAAATTTCTGGGAAAATTCGTAATTGGAAAATGTTGATTTGATTTACATTGCATAACCACTAAGTTTGTTTGACAAACTAAATTGAAGCTAGCTGGTTTTTCGAAGACCTGGCAATAATTACGGTCTTGCAGTAAAGTTGAAGAGATTGTCACATATTAGAATAAGTTAAAATGACAATTATTGGCACAGCAAGAGAGTTTTCAACTTCAAACCTTTGCACGTGTTGAATTAACCGCTGAACATCAGGTGGGGTGTTTTACAACGTTGTCTTAAACGCCTTAAAAAAAAATATAGATCAGATTTTTTCTTTGATTAGCAAATGATATAAATTCACCTCTTTAACTTAAGTACCAAAACATAGCGTCTGAGACCAGAATCTTAAGATAAGTCAATATTAGCTGTCAATATGATTTCAAAATTTCGTACATTGGGAATTTGTTTATCTCACTATATTAATTTTAATTAGATTATTTATTATTATGTTAATAAGGAATACTCTTTAATACGCGTAAGTAATTCAAATTATAGGAGACGCCGCGGTTTCACCCGCATAAGGTCAATTCCGTCGGAATATCGGCATTAAAAGTATTCTATGTTCTAACCCAGGGCATGGTCTACCCATGCGCCAAATTTCATCCAAATCCCTTTAGCCGTTTTGGCGTGAAAGCGTGACAAACAAACATACAAAAAATCAAATCTTTTCTCTTTAATTATAATACAATATCAAATTTAATTCGTTTGCATCCTCTTAAGGTGTCATTGTACTCATCATTATGAACAACTTTCACAATGGGGCCAATCCTGAAATCGCGAAAAAAAATCAGCTGTTCCATACATTTATGTTCGCATAGCTCGTTATAATGAAGGGAACAGCTGATTTTTTTTTCGCGATTACAGGGTTTTCCCCATAGTGAAAGTTGTTCATAAAATGAGTACAATGACCCTTAAGAGGATGCAAACGAATTAAATTTCACATTGTATAATATGATATTAGTTTGGACAAACTTTAACAAGACGTTTACGAGTTTACGAACGCTTTCACGAGATATAAAACGTCACATAAGAGACTTGAACCTTAGCAATTTTTTTATACAGTTCCAAATCACTTTACATAAAGAAACAGCCCCGACTTATTGAATAGTCAAACGAACTTACCTGTAAGTGAAGTTCGACGGTAATTATACTCGTTGCTGTCTCGCTCGAAGATGATGAGAGAATACAATGGTAGTAGGCGTTTAGTCGAGTCTCTAGTCACATAATTTTGAAGAAATAACTAAAAAATGAACGCGTCCTATCCTAACGCGTGCTGCCATCTTCCTCTGCAAGCTATCTTCATTAAGTTCATAGCGATTTATTGGCTTTACAACACAGGGCCCATGCTCATATATCTAGGTATATAGCATGGAATGTTTGGGTCGGGTGGGACTCATCATCTTCGAGCGAGACAGCAACGAGTATAATTACCGTCGAACTTCACTTACAGGTAAGTTCGTTTGACTATTCAATTATACTCGTTGCTGTCTCGCTCTCAATGATGAGAGAATACAATGGTAGATGTTCAAAGACTAGTTGTAAAAGCAATAAATCTTAATAAAAATAAAAAATAACGAGGATTTGTTATTTTTAACACAGGTATTAGATTAGCATTCAAGGTATGTACCTACTTGTACCAGTAGTAATCAAATTAGGAACAAAAATATATACTTAATTCAAAATGCACTAAATCATTTTAATTAGCAATAATCTTCAGGAAAGTATAAATTGTTGATTATGATCAACAACAATAATAACTTTATAATTTTATTAGACAACAATATTAGTTGATAATTATCAATCATAAACCTATTAAAATCTTGTATCAAATCAAACTAACGTTGAGTAGAGTTTGTAAGAGAATGTATTAATGTCAATAATATTCCACACTCTTCAGCCACAAATTATACTTTAGCTCAGTTTTAGCAATTTAGCAATTAGTAATTTAGCACAGTCTCACAGGCATTTAGGACTTCTAAAGAACTACAGCCTGCTGTAACTGCGTGCGTGCTCATATTATATTAACTTTTATTATTAGTAAAGTAATTAGTAAAAATAAATTAAAAATATCGTTGTTATTTTTCCCTAAAGTTTTCTTTAAGTAGGTACTTAACCAATTTAACCTTAGTGTTATCTATGTGTGTATTTATTGAAAACTTTTATGTGGATGTTGATTGAATCATAATGTAGTGTACTTTGATCACTGTATTTTTAATAATATTTAATTTATGAGATCGTTAGCTCCATTTCCAAGTTACAGTTTACGGGTGGCAATTAAAAAAATTATTTTGGTGAAAATAGATATTGCAGTTCATTTAATGTAAACAAGATATAATATTATTAAGTATTATAATTTATATAGGTTTTGAAGGTCTTTATTTATAGAAAAAACCTCTGAATAGTGTTTTGACTTTATCAGCTGTTGTAGGTAGAATACCTAAATGTATAATTAAAGCCAATTAAATTGATTTGGTTTAATGGAATTTAGACTTCTACAGAAAATTCCTTCTTGAAATCTCTGAGTGAAAATATTGTCTAATCTTGGTAATGGTAGGTTTTGTAATACCTACTTAATTATATTTTGTAAATTACAATATTTAGCCTATGCTACAAATGCAGGTGAGTAGGTACTGATTCATTGTAGGTACTTTTAGATGCTGACTTTATCATAATTTCTACTGCTACATCAGTGATTCCTTTCTAAAAACCAATTTCGGGTGAAAAAGGTAGGTATACTTAATATACTGTTACCCTGTTATCTTTGAAAGTTAGTATAGCTGGTATGGTTTTGAGAACCATAGAGAATAGAAGGGAAAAAACATAAAATAGATTATATTATTCAGACCTAATTATGTACTTAAAAAGTAATCACTGCCACAGATCCTGGAGTTTCAAATTGGCACTATGTATTGTTTGTGTTTGTAAATAAATAAATTTTAGTTTCACCAATGAAAGAAATATTGAATCTTTTGATAATGTGTAGGTATCATTCAGATCTTATTCTGCATGGCTAAGTCTGATTTTTAGACTCACAAAGCCATAAATGTACCATATTAGGTACTTATACCTATATCATCATCATCTTCCCCATATCCCAATTTATTTGGGGTTGGTGCAACAAGCCGTTTATTCCATACTTCTTTATTAGTCATATATATTATAATTATATATATTATGTAGGTATATAAGGGTTACAGAATATAACAAATTTTCCTGACTCACACTTTTGCTATATGATAGATACTGCAGTACTTAATAGATATTGAATTTTTTAAATAAGATTTCATAATCTCATAAAAATCTGTCAGAACATATTTATCACAAGAAAGCAATTAATTAATGTGAAACTGAGCTTCATTCTTAGTCCATTGCAGATATGCAGTCTGAGCGCTACATGATATTCCCCACCCTGTGAGGATCTGTAGATATCCTCTAACATGAAAAAATATTTGTAAATTAATTTCCCCAATGTGGCTAAGTTTATAGACCACAACCATCACCATGATCATGTGTGTACAGGATCCAATATACCTGGTTATCATAATTGTCATAATTAATCTCTTTACTTGTAATAATTAAAAACTAGACAAAAAACGGATAAAAAATTCCAATAACCTAAGTATGAAATCTAAACATAATTAGATTTTAACCAATTGCAATAATGCAAAAAATATGCTTATTATCTTCAAGCTGTTATTTGTTTCTCTCATTACAATATCAGAGTTATGTTGTGTTGTTGGAAACAATTAGACCTAGAAAGTTTACAATGCTGTTTTGGTATCAAATCTAACTTTTCAAGTATAGGTATCTAGTGTTGACTGTGCTTTCCAAAACACTAGGTATGTGAATGTTTTCGATTGGAAGAAGATCATCTTAAATATACATATCCCTGATAACAAACCCTCTTTCTTTAAGTAAGCTCTAATAGGTTTCATGTTTCCAGAGCCAAACAAGAGGCAAGCATTAAATTGGTACCTAGTATTTTCTCTAGGACCGCGTCTTTTACATCTGAGGTTATATGAAAGTAAATTTCTGTAGTTTTCTACTGTTTGGTAGTTTTTCCAACTTGATATTATTATGTATTATTTTAACAATACTAACATCTTCCAATTCAATGTAAGAAGTAATGTCCCATTGGGCTTTTAAACAAGAAATGATTGTTGTAAATGTACATTGTAAATGTATACTTTGAAAAAATAACTAAGTTATAGTATTTTAAGAAAGGTCATCCATTAATTTCAGATGTTACCTGTAGGTAAGGACTCTAAAGAATTTGACATTCAGCAGAGTTTAATCTAATTCTGCTATGACTTATTATGTAAAAGGGGTTGTATACCCTACTTAGTGATAAAAAAATACAAGATCTGTGGTGATTAGTTTCAAATTACAAAACTATAAGAAATAAATGTGCCACCTGTGGGTTCACTTGCGATGTTGGTTGTTCCTTTTGTCTTCCAGTTCCCATTCACAGATCCAGGAGATGCCTCCCCCCCCCCTCTCTTTTACGCTTCTGCGCGAGGGGGTGTAGTTTTATTTAAAAAATGTTTGATGTAAGCAATGACCTTGCAGTGTTTATTTTAGCAGAGATTTTCACCGAAGGGGTAAGTTTCTGTCTCCGACTGTACCAGAAACAACTCTTTTTCCTTTATAAAAGGCAGATAGTAGGAGATAAATGTCCTCTTGTGCCAGGATTAAGTAACAAACACCATAACTGTTAATAATCGTTCAGTTTCTATATTTAAAAAGAAACATCTTCTGGCATTAAATGTCCTTCAGACACAGCTGAAGACCCGAGGCTGGGCATGATAGTGTTGTAGCAATTTGTTGCTTCTTTATTTGTATTAGCTAGTCTCACTTCCTAGACATTTCCTGATCTGTAATGCTAACTTTTGTTTGATTCAGATTAGAACATTTGGTAATTCAAGTTTTCTTCTCTTTTGCTAAGCCATTTTGAAGTATAATAAATGAAGTATAAAAAATATTTTCAGACTCTGTTTTCAATATGGTTGAATATTTTCTACCAACTCCGGGTGGTCATTCTCATGACTATCATGTAGGTATGTCAGATGAGCTACTTACTGGGGGATATTAAAATATCTGAAAAAAAATATACTTCATGCATGCTGTAGGTAAAGGGCAACACATATTGCACCAAATAACCATGTAAGTTCCCACAAAACTTCCCTTTAAGGTTATAATGAAAAAGTCAACCATAGGTTGCTTAGCTCACAAGCACAACATAGCCATTGTAACCACGTACGTCCCCACAGAACGCCCCAAGGTCAGGCAAATCGTTCACATTATAGCCCTTTTAAACCATGTGCGTTCCCGCAGAACGCCCCCAGGTCAGGCAAATCGCTCACACTATAGCCATTTTAAACCGCGTGCGTTCCCGCAGAACGCCCCAGAGGTCAGGCAGAGCTTCAGTTTCAGTTATAATAAAGTCAACCGCGTGTGTCCCTTAAGAACACCCCAGAGGTTGTTTAGGTTACAAACTAGCCGTTTTAACCTCGTGCGCCCCCGCAGGACGCCCCATAGGCCAGGCAAGTCACATTGAAGCCATTTGAGGCTCAGAATGTTCATTCTTAATTGCAAAATTTGCAACCATGTGCAAAACCTCATGACAGAAATCACAATATAACACTCGTTGACAATATCGAAAATTACATTTTTCGAGTTTTTTAATCTTTCACAATAATGGGAGATCCTTAGATTTCCTTTCTGACTTCCTATTTTCCATTTTTAAGTGAATTTAAACACTTTTTACACAAAATAATAAAAAATATGCGGAAATATGTGACGCCGATACTTGACATAAAAACCGAATGAAGATAGCTTGCAGAGGAAGATGGCAGCACGCGTTAGGATAGGACGCGTTCATTTTTTAGTTATTTCTTCAAAATTATGTGACTAGAGACTCGACTAAACGCCTACTACCATTGTATTCTCTCATCATTGAGAGCGAGACAGCAACGAGTATAATTAAACGAAGTACCTTAATCATACAACTGCACTGAATACTGGAGATAAGATCTTATAAAACATACAGTAAAGCAGTACAAGCTTTAGCACAGTAATCACACGGATTGATGTCACCAATTTAGCACAAGTCAGTGCTGAGATTAAACGCAGACTCTTAAGGAAAAGTGCTCCAGTCGGCTCCTATCTTTTTTTATTTGGTTTAAAATTGTGATTCACGATGTGAAGTCTGGAGTTAATCTACTTGGATTAAGCGGAGCTTATGTTGGTTTAAGAGTTTTTAGGACTAGGAGGAACTTGCTAAAATGGTGTCTTTAGCTTTCATGCCCTAAATATCAATGCAGAAACCTACTTAGTGATTACCTCCAAGCACTAAGCGATGACAACACTGAGGATCTTCTGCTGGGTAATTTACAATGATAATTGAACTATATAAAACTAAATCTAAACGTAAACAGATGTGTACTCGTTACATCCCATTCTTTCTCATTACACACACCCTACACCTACTCACTACATACACACACACACACATCCCACACTCACTCACTACACACACACAAACCATACTTTTATTTCACCACTCAGTTAAATGTTTTTCATTTTGTGTTTTGTTTACATAAATTATATCCTGTTTTCTTTTACACCATTTGCTTATTGTTGAAGCGTCCTGTTTAAGTATAATATGGCTTTTTTGTTATGGAGAATCACTGACTCCTAAGACACAGGCACATACACCTAGTTTAGGAATCAGAGTATTAAAATTATTGTCTTGACCTTTTTATAAGCCTTAGGTTTATGCTCTTAGTCTTGTTTACTGTATTGTGATGACTTTTGGAGAAAACTAAAAACATTGGACTATTCTTCGGTCTTGTATTAAGTAAATATCAGCTGCTTGTATGCAGAGATATTGTGGTAGAGTACAGAAAAATAGTGCAAGATTATTCAGTAGGCACGTCGATAGATGATATTGCAGCGATAATTTACGATTGATTTCCAATGCAGATTGGATGAACTATAAATCTTAAAATACAAATGAATAGCTTATTAAGTTCTGGAGAAAAACTTTGCTTTTGTAGAAAGTGGAAATATGAAACCTAAGCGGTTTTCTTGCTTATCTGGAGAAGTGATACATTTGAAAAAAAAATCTGTTCTACATTTTCATGTCCCAAGCTCACCTAATATCCTTAGTTGGGTCACATACATAGCCATACATAATGTACAAATATCCCAACATATTGGTCGGGGTGTAATTTAATTTGAATCCATCGTACAAAGTTTAACAACCCACAAAATTAGATTTAATTGCATTATAATTGAAATAACTTTGTCCCCGATTCGTATTTGGGATGTATTTTTACTAGATGAGACAAATCTTAGACGTTATCTGAAAGCAGCTTGAAGTATTGCTATCCTTTATTAACTACCTAAATAAGAAAGAGATGGAAGCTACGCGCCATTGAGTTGTTTGGAGTTTTCCAGAATGTGGTTCTTGATTTCAGGTTCAGACTTAATTTAAATATAGAGATTAACTCAGTATAAAATCTGCATTTTTTGTAAATATGGCCTTAGTTTTTTACGTAGGCACCTAATGATATCGCATTTAAATCGAATTAGCTTTGAATACTAACCAAAAACACTCAGGCGGTCGACAAACTCACTTTCCCATACAAAATATTATTATGGATATCAAGTTACAGACTATAATTGAAATGCCATCCCATTCTGATAGTAGTGACATTTCACCACGTTGATTGGCATTTAATTAAACAGGGCTCACGCATTCTATTGATTTTTGGCCAATCAGCACTTCGCGATAATTAAAAATGGCGTATCGGTTGATTCAAATGGACTGATTGATTATAAAATGAATATAAGTGATTGATACAACACAGTAGGTACTCTACTGCTACTGAGAATTAGCATTAGGTGATAGCTAATGTTGAATCATCAAGATCGCCCAGCGAGCTATGAAATGGGCTATACTTGGAGTCTCTCTGAGGGATCAAATCCAGAACGAAGTGATCCGGCAGAGGTCCAAAGTTGTCTACGTAACTCACAGAATAAGCAAGCTGAAGTGGCAGTGGGCCGGCCATATTAGCCGTAGAACCGATGGCCGTTGGGGTAGATGTGTTTCTGAGTGGAGACCGCGAATCGGCAAACGTAAGGTAGGACGCCCTCAAGCTAGGTGGAGCGATGATCTTCGCAGGGTGGCGGGTAACGGCTGGATGAGAGTTGCCGAAAATCGAGCTGAATGGCGTGCATTTTGAGAGGCCTAAGTCCAGCAGTGGACTGCTATTGGCTGATGGTGATAGCTAATGGAAACAGAGGTACCTAAGGTAATTCATAGTTATCTTCTCTATATCTATAGGTACATATTATCAATTAATCTTGCTTTTCGTGTCTATCTGTATGACCGCGTTGTTCTTCTAAACTACGCAACGAATGTTGAAGCCGTTTTCACCATCATTCAGAGAATTTATACCGGTAGGTTTTAAATGTATACATCCCATACTATTCAATGAGCAATACTTGTATACATACAGGGTGGCAGGGACATCGGCGCGAAGGCTGTTACCATGGATTCAGTACATGATTCTGGACCCCCTACGTTGAAATTTTTCGTCGGTTATTAAAATAAAAATCTGCCGTTTCATAGAAAAGTGCAATACCTACGCGGTCAAAATGTATGAAACAGCTGTTTTTTTTAAATAACCGACGAAAAATTTCAACTCAGGGGGGTTCAGAATCATGTACTGAATCCATGGTAACAGGATTCGCGTCGGTGTCCCTGCCACCCTGTATATATTTATTTGTAATCACGTTCTCGAAAACGGGTCCAACGATTTTGATGAAAGTTACAATACAGGGGTTTACGAGGGCGAAAAATCGATCTAGGTAGGTCATAATTTGTTTTCTCTATTTTCACCCGAGCAGAGTTCGGTCGCCCAGGTACTTGTTATTAAACTTACAAATATTAAAGAAACCTCGATGTTTAGTCAAGTCGTCAAAGCCATGCGAAAAAGGGGCGGGTCACTATTCTAACTTACTTACGTAGTGTATTAGGGCCTTTATTATTTCTTATATATATAAATGACTTTCCTCAGAATATACCGAATCCTATGACATTGTTTGCCGACGACAGTACTATTATTGTTAAATTTGACAAAAATAATAAAGACTTTGAAGATGACATAATCAATGCATTACAACAAGCCGTTAACTGGTTAGAACAAAACAACCTAATTATAAATTTGAAGAAAACTAAGATTATGAATTTTCGTCAAAGAATAGCTAATTCGGAACTAAATGTAAGCTTTAATAATGAAAAAATTGAAGAAGTGGCAAATACAAAATTTTTGAGCTTAACAATCGACAATCAACTTAATTGGAAACAACATACTTCAATATTAATTAAAAAAAATAGTAAGTTTGCCTTTGCTTTGTATAAACTAAAGAAAGTAGTCAATCAAGCAGCGGCAGTCACTGCATACTATGGATATGTCGACTCTATACTACGCTACGGAGTCATATTCTGGGGTAACTCCTGCAATAAGGACATGGTGTTCAAATCGCAAAAAAGGTGCATTAGAGCTATTACCGGTATAAAAATAACTGATAGCTGCAAACCTTATTTTGTATTGTTAAAAATAATGACTTTGCCTTGCTTGTACATATTTGAGACTGCTTTATTTGTTAATAAGAACATGACTCTATTCCGAAAAGCATCTGAACATCGCTATAAAATTATTAGACAACTATATAGACATGAGTTATGCGTTCGACCATCAAAGACCGCCTTGATGCACAAAAGCATACTTTGCATGGCCCCAAAAATATTTAATAAATTACCAAATGGAATTAAGGACTTAAATATGATTCAATTTAAAAACAAATTAAGACGTCTATTATTGGAAAAATGTTATTATACCATTGACGAATTCCTTAATGATAAATTGTAAACTATTTGACATTGATATTTATTTAATTTTTGACATTGTATTATTATCTTTATTTCCATTATTATTTTATATGTTTAATCAATTGTTAATGTTTTGCTTGTTTTTATTATTATTATTTTTTTTTTTTTTCTGTCCTATGTTGTGCTTTGTTGTAAGTAAATATTTTATTTTAATATGTTCAATAATCTTTTTTATAATAATAATGACTTATTTTATGAATGTGTGTACACCTATATGGTAGATTTTTGAGGAACAAATTATTTATTATTAAGATCTCATGTAACATGTACCAAAAATCACACGAATAAATGAATTTGAATTTGAATTTACTTAACCTAATCCTAACTAATAATTATTATAAATGCGAAAGTGATTTTATTTATTTGTTACACTTTCACGCTAAAATGGCCGAACGGATTTGGCACTTGGGTAGACCGCTTAACCTGGATTAGGATATGAGGTACTTTTTATCCAGATATTCCCACACAATCGAGACTTATGCGGGTGAAACCGCGGGGCGCAGCTAGTTATGTTTATAATCAGTTCACAGCTGACAAAGCTGAACAGCTACCTTATTGCGTGACACACTTGCAATGCCAATGCCATACATTTTGACAATTCAACAACATTCATTGCGTTATTTACGTTCTCGAGCAGACGAAATTTCCAAAAATTAAGAAGCAATTAGTTTGGAATTTGCTTCAAAATTCTTCGAATTTTGATTGAAAGTGTGGTGCAGGTCGGTTCTCACACAACAAACGACAAATTTAAATGTTGTTTGAAAATAAAAATGCTGCCTATTTCCTTGACTTGAAAAAGGCAAAATAAATAATAAATCTACCTCCAACGCATGGCAGAAAATACACTTTAAACGATGTTCAATAACGTTGATTCTGTATCAAAGCTCTATATGGCCTGTCACTTCCACGGACAGTAATATCCGTGGCATCAATACCAGGTAGCTGCAGGAAGGGTTTAGTCTCAAGTTGTGACCGTCGTCTGATCGACGAATTAATAGCCTCTATCTATATCAAAACTATGCAGAGATAGGAGTTCAGATCTAAATTGTAGATGTTACAGTGTTGTGTTATCTAGTTATAACAAGCCAAAACTGGAATCTCCTTTGTTCTCTTGAAGAGTTCAGGTACCTAGTAACTTTTCATCTTTTCAAGAATTCCCCACCTGTCTGTAGATTAGGAAAAAACTTGTGACTAAGTAATAACAGCCGCACGGGTCAGCCATCAGGTTAAGCTTCGCTTGCCGGGGTTGGTCCGTGGATGGGTGACCATCTTTACATACCGAGACTCCTCCGTGCCTCGGATAGCACGTTAAGCAGTTGGTCCCGGCTGTCATTCGTGGATCTTTGACAGTCGTTACAGGTCATCAAAAGCTCGAAATTCCGACAACCAGTCTTGCCAGGGGGTATTCGTTATTGTTGTAACCCAGTTACTGAGTTGTGGAGGTCAGATAGGCAGTCGCTCCATGTAAAATACTGGTATTCAGCTGCATCCGGTTAGACTGGCAGCCGACCCCAACATAGTTGGGAAAAGGTTAGTAGGCAGATTGATTGGGTGCATTAGGAAAAAAGTATTACCTATGGGATTCATTCAAATTAGCACTACAAATAATTTTCTAACTCAATAATACATAAGTTATTGGAACGAAGTTCTTTAACGCGGCAGGACTAGACTGGTAAAAATCGTCACGTAACGAAAAAGCGTTATGCCCGAAAAAGTCAATTTTAAGTGTCAAAAGTTTTTAGGGTTCTAAAAAGAAACGGAACCCTTATAGGATCACTTTGTTGTCCGTCTGTCTGTCTGTCAAGACCCTTTTACTCAAGAACGCGTGGAGGTATCAAGCTGAAATTCATATCAAATACTCAAGTCTATTGTCCCTTGGAGCTGAAAAAATCAAACTTCGAAGCCAAAACGCAATCAAAAGAGACACACACACACAGCCGTTTATACTGCAAATTTTCGACACTTGCAAGGGAATCAAAACCTACAAGGTACTTTCCGTAAACTCAGAATCTTGAAATTTGGTACGAAGCAACGTCTTATAGCACAGATAAAGGAAAAATTGAAAAGTTAGTTAAGTACATATTATATTAAAAATAATTTTAATAATTTCAAACTTAATACTTATATACCTACAGGTTTGTACGGAACCCTCGGTGCGCGAGTTCGACTCGCACTTGGCCGGTCTTTTTAATACAGAGCGACTTTTTCAGGTTATTTAATTTTGCTTGCCTTTTGAAGTTACAAAGGTACAGTACAACTATTTTCTTAGTGAGCAAACGGCAAACTTTGTGTTCCATCAGTCGTTGGATTTCTATCAGTTGCCCTTTGCATTTGGTAATTATGGTTGACGGCAACGCGGGCGCAGCGAGTCAATACGCACAAGCACCAAGTGCAGGGGGCAAATAATATGCCATTTTCCTAAACGATAATACATACATACATGCATAAACTCACGCCTTCTGTCCTTGGGGGTAGGCAGAAACTATAGAACGTCACCTGCCACGATCCTTACCTACGTACTCCTTTTGTCTCGCTTACGTTCATACATCTGACATTCTATTCTGTAAACATCTCACCGTGAAAACTTGGGTGAAGTGAGCTGTCAATAGTGTCAATCCCTGTGGAATGACAGCTCACTCCACGCTCACTTCACCTAAGTTTTCACGGTGAGATGGTTACAGAATAGCACTGCTGGTCATACACGCACGCCAGTTGCGAGTACTACGCACCTGAATTTTCTGAAGAACATCACCAATGAGGTGGGTAAACGGGAATGTTACAATTTCCATGTTCTAGCAGTATTCCTCATTGGTATTATCAAAGTCAAACTATATAATAATTTATTTATTAATAATTTCAATTAGGCACATAAAAAGGGTTCCGTGTGGTGCCGGACGTAAAGAATAGTACCTACCATCGCATTTCTTCCTGTGGGTGTCGTAAAAGGCGGCTACGGGACTTACTTAGAGAATGGGCAGCAGCGTTCTCTATGCATTTTAACGCCATACTGCGATCGCCAGCCCGCCTGCCAAGCGTGGCGATTATGGCAAACCCCCCCATTTGGGGGAGGCCTATGTCCAGCAGTGGACGTCATCCGGCTGAAATGATGGTGATGATTAGGCACATAAAACGCACTTTTGAACGTCAAAATTTACAAAAAAATTGAATTGATTCTAGTTGCCCTTGCTCCTCCGTTGCTCTTTTAAAACGTCTTACAATCTTTTGTATATATTAATTATATAATTATATGTGAAGACGATGCACCTAGAATATAATTACTAAACCACAATTCGTAAAAATAATAAAAAAATGAAGCAATGATAGCTAAACTCATATTTACAAACATTGTAAAAGTAGACGATTTTACAATTAATAAGTCCGTGTGTGAGGAAGTAATCACAGGATGTAAAATCAATGACATATAACAAAAAAAATATATACACTTAAGTTAGCAACCAGTTTGATTTTGTCTAGACTCTAAATTGTCCTATAAAGCAGGACCAGCCATCATTTTTACCATTTACATAATAATAAATCGTTTATTTCCCACGACTATTATCATAAAACCATTTTCCTATCAGAGCTGTCACTTCATGTTTAATGTTAGGCGTCCGCCATTTTGATAACACAACCCGAGTGACTTGAAATTGTTTTGTATAAAACCTTTAGTTTTTAATGGAATACCGCTGTTTTGTCCATTAAAAACGTTTTTGATGAAACACTTTTATTGTACAGCTTTTATTTCTATGTTCAAACGGATTAAAAAGGATAGCCCCGTTCTCTACAAATAGAGAATAAAATTAGACAAATGGATTGATGAGAGGTAACCATTTTAATACACGTGCATATATAATTTTGTCATTACCGTTTTACTCCTCGTTCTATTCTTTCTTTATTTATTTTTAATTTTTATTTTGTTTATTCTGTAAATAAGATATTGGAATCACTTATACACGTCATATTAAAAAAATATTAAAAATGAGCTAGATGACTTCGGCGTTTCCATCTGACTACTCTGAAAAGAACCGTTCGAATGATTTGGAAATTTAAAATACACTCGAGAGCAATGAATCCGGGTCACTTAAAGAATCCTAAAAATCTCGGAAACCAAAAATGCTAGGTTAATGCAATAAATTGTATTTAATAGACAATGTAATACTCCTTAAATGAAGGTATTAAAACTTCTTAGTTATTGTAAAGTTATATCATAAAAAAATCAAATTTTCGAAGATGGAACTACGAAATTACAGCATTTGGTTTTGCTTTTGTTTGTAATCTGTCATTTATGTGGGTACATAAACCATGTTGATAGTGCTCTATATTCATTATTCAAGCTGAAATTATGTCGCTTACGCCTGAAGAATGCACCAGAATACTTACAATGCTGGAAACCGGCCGGAGTCAGCGCGATACAGCCAGGACTGTCGGTGTGTCGCTGTCAACAGTACAAAGAGTTCTCCGACGTTACGAAGAAACTGGTTCTAACCTACGCAGACCAGGAACGGGCAGAACCAGGTGTACCACAGCACGAGAAGACCGATACTTGGTGAACACCATGCTTCGAAATCGCTTTCTCACAGGAACTGAACTCACAAATCAGTTTCGACGCCTCGGAGGAAGTAACCCAAGTGCATGGACAGTAAGACGTCGGCTTGCTGAATCTAACTTAAAACCCCTTAGACCTGCAAACGGCCCTAAACTGGAGCGTGGGCATCGTATTTCAAGACTAAGATATGCCCAGAGCCACGTAAATTGGAGTATTGAAGATTGGTCAAAAGTTATGTTCTCCGACGAATCAAAATTTATGCTCTACAAGCACGATGGAAGACACAGAGTGTATCGAAGACCAGGGGAAAGATTCAAGCAAGCATGCATCGAAGAAAAAGTAGCCTACGGTGGTGGGTCTGTACTTGTGTGGGCCGGAATTTCTTCTGAAAGTCGCACATAGCTGGTGATCATAGAAAACGGCTCTTTAACTAGCGTAAGATATGTGGAAGAAATCCTCAATGATCACGTTGGTCCATTTATGGTCAATTTAGGTGAGGATGCTATATTTATGCATGACAATGCCCGACCTCATACAGGTAGGATTGTGAATGACTACCTTCAAGAGATGAACATTACTCGTATGGAGTGGCCAGCGCGCAGCCCGGATATCAACCCGATCGAGCATGCTTGGGACGAGCTAGGCAGATGCGTAAAACAACGAAACCCTCCCCCAATCACGCTTCGTGAGCTCAAAATTGCTCTCACAGAGGAATGGGAGAATATTCCCCAAAATCGTATAAGGAACTTGGTGTACAGCATGCCAAACCGCGTAAACGCAGTAATGGAAGCACGAGGAGGCAATACGAAGTATTAAAATTCAAGAAAATCGTAATAAAGTTCAAAAATTTCATGTTTCCTATTTTTGTTTTAAGGAGAGATCAGCAGTTTTTTTCTTTATGTAATTTTGTGTTAATAAAATGTATGGTGACTCATTTTTTTTTTACTTTCATTTAAGGAGTATTACATTGTCTATTAAATACAATTTATTGCATTAACCCATCATTTTTAGTTTCCGAGATTTTTAACATTCTTTAAGTGACCCGGATTCATTGCTCTCGAGTGTACTTGTTTCGCACATACTATGTACTAGCATAAAAGCATGCTAATTTCGAGCAGATGCTACCTACTAGCACACAATAAGCATGTGTCTACGAAAAAAGTATGATCATTTTACATACACGGAGAGTATATTAAAAAGAAGCATGCTACTTGCTAGCAAACAAGCATGCTTTTTAATAGCATGTCTACTCCAGCAGTGCTATTCTGTAACCATCTCACCGTGAAAACTTAGGTGAAGTGAGCGTGGAGTGAGCTGTTATTCCACAGGGATTGACACTATTGACAGCTCACTTCACCCAAATTTTCACGGTGAGATGCTTACAGAATAGCATGGCTGGGCTTAAGATTTAATTCATATCTTAGATTGGTATAGGGTAGTAGTATTTTCGATTGATAAATCGTTCGAATTTTTATTCCCAGCATTCGTGCTAGAGCGTCTGATGTCAGTGTCGTAAGAGCTAGTGAACAAAAGTATAGGAAGGAGCTTTGTCCTATCTTCTATACAGGGTCAAATTAAATTAGCTAGGAAAACCCCGCAGACGTGATGGGTATCGATATCATCACATTATAAAATAAAAGAAAACTGATTTTCTCAACTCATACTTCAAGTAATAACATTACTAGAGGTACAATAGACGTGTCTAGTTACCTATTCCGCTTAACTAACACGGTGTGTTGCCACGCCGAGCGCCTGACGGACGCATAAATCTCTCTACAACCTCCTCTGCGTCTGGCGTTTGGCGTGGCAACACGCCGTGTTCGGGTTCGCGACAAGTCAATGTTCATCATGAGGATGCCTCGTTGAGAGGTGACACACGTGTCGATTTCTTACAGGGTTGTTTATGACTCTTTAGGAATAGTTAAGCGGAATAGGTTACTAAATATATATATCGTCTATAGTATTTCATAATAGATTTCCGCAAGGTCACGCTTGAATCAATTAACTATTACCTGAGGTGGATATTGACACCAAATATTTTTTGTGAATACCCATCACATCTGCGGAGTTTCGCTAGTTAATTTAATTTGACCCTGTATAAGAAAACTAGCTGCAAAGCTTTGCTTTTAGTATTCCATTTTTTGGGCTCCATGAGGATATAATAGCAGCTGCAGAAATTATGTAGATACCTCTGGCTACAAAGACAAACGCCATAGAAGCAACAAGCGACCTAAACATCAATGTTATAAGATTGACTATTCTACAGCCAGGTACACAAATGGAACATTAACCACACCGAATGATTGTAAACTCCTTACCATTTCCCACCGACTTTGAGTCCATTACATAACGTAAATATATAAAAAATCTTCCCGACACGTTCCGGCCTCCCTTCCCCTACAATAAAACCGGTATTTCAAACATGTCAGGTAATAAACTTGAAAGTCGCGTTCCATACTTTACACTTAGAATGAAGAAGGTTTAGAAAAGGCTTTTTTGGAATTTAAATACTAACACATTTTTTTACAATTAAAGAGAAGAGCTCATATTCGATTTTTAATAATAATAAAATATATTAAATAGCTCTTCAAAACAATGAAATTAAATAAAATTAAAGCGATAAAAGATCGAACAGCAAATCAGCCAATGCCAAATATTTCAATCAATTCAATTCACTGAAAGTTCAGTTTATTCACAACAAAAGATCGAACTACCTACAGCTGTAATGGTGAAGAAGAGATGTTTTGTATTTGCTAACGCCTAGTTGTCAATATCGGCGTTTGTTCAGAGAATAATAATAAAGAATAACATGTTATATTTTTTTATTATTATTTAATCAAGGTCCTGTTCCAAAATATCTTTGCTAAAGCATATTGTACGAAATCCCATTGGTTTTAAAACAAATGTTTTCTTTAGTACCATAAGACTTATCTTACTTATATTCTGCCACTGAGAAAATGTGTTTTTGTAACCTGTCAGTTAGACAAGATTAGGAACCAATAAAGTTTAAATTCGTAAAACACGTATTCTTTTGTACTCAGCTGACAGGTGTCGGGAACGCATTCTCTCATCGGCCGGAGTGTAACTCAAGAATATCTTCATTTCTTCAACCCCTCTACTCGTTGCTGATTCTGTAACCTTTCGCATAACTTCTACCTGGAATGTGGCAATATTTCTACGACGAGCGAAATGTAATTAATCAAAAAGTTTGCAGGATCCCCGCGCTGTCAGGAGTGAGGTGACGTTCGCGCCTCCCGAATACTTTTTCGATTGTTGGAGGTGTGTTATTATACATTTTGTGTTCGTAATGGTTGTAAGGAAGTCGTGTTTCCAATTATAAATACGCTGAAATGCTGGGAAGTGGCGTTGTTTAATTTCAGTGTGTGTTTTTGTAATTGGAGTTTTATAACAAAATGTGTTCACATATTTAGTCATTCGCAAGATAAGATTTTAACGTAGAATATGAACTGTGAATGAGGAATTAAAATATGGTAGAAAATTTGTTATTGTAGATAAAAAAAATCTAAGTAAAGTTAAAACAGCCTCTTACTAATTAAGAGGCTTACAACAGCTAAAGTGCGTTCACTGTCGGACTGTATAGAAAAGAATGAGAAGCGGGATGACACAACACTGGTAATTTATTGCAAAATATAAAGTAATTATCTATTTACAAAAAATCTATTGATTGGACAATTTTTTTAAAATACTATTACGAAAATATGTTGCTTGTAGAATATCTGAAAAAATATCAGAATGATTGCATGTATATTAATATGATTTTTAATCATTAAACATTTTTTTTAGAGTTATCATCGTGATTTTTTTCTATCGTATCAAATTAGTTCGTAGTACTAGCACATATCCTAAAGAAAATCATATATTATTCTGATTTTGTTTACTGCAGTGAATCATATACTTTAGGAAATTATAAAACTTGCGCTTGGGCACTTTGTCCTGTAGTCCCCTTAAATACCAGTCGCATACATAGCGAGACATGTCTTAAGATATTATAAGGCTGACCCATCTAAGACCCTACTGCACCACTCTGTCTTTCTAAGCCATTACAGATTTGCAACCCACATCATAAGGTATTAATCAACCCATTCATTATGTGTATTATATACCCGTGACATTAATATTACGTCCTTTGTCCCACAAACAATGCTTCACGCTCAACAATTGATCAATGTTGACACGGAACGATTTACCTTCAAAATAAAGACGCAAAATCCTCGAAAAACGGTCCAAAGGGAAAATAACAATAATACACCAAGCGGTCAATTGTTTACCCACCCTACGGAACCCTAAATTAATATCACTTCCGTCAACACGTGACGTGTAGGGTAAAAACGACAATTAGGTACGAGCGGACGCGAATTGGAGCTTTCACCCTAAGGTTGAAAGAAAAATATTTTCTCGAATAATGGCAACCCTTTTTGTAAAGGAGCGTGTCGGGTTTATATTTAGGGAAGATGTAATGTCGAAGTAAATATGCTGTGGGGCTAAACATAAGCTGCCCGACTTTTTTTGTAGACTAGAATTCTTTTTTTCTTTCTTTCTTTATTTCTTTCTTTCTTTCTTTCTTCCTCTTCTTCTTTCTTTTCTTCTCTTTTCTGTTCTTTTCTTTTTACTTTTCTCATTTCTGCGAAGGATAGTAACAATTGCGTGAAAAACAGAACTAAAATCTCTAATTCTATACATATTATAAGTCGGATTACGTGTCTGTTTGTGTGACCACGTTGTTCTTCTAAACTGTGCAACGGATTTGGATGCCATCATTTAGAGAATTTATTGCGGCAGGTTTTTGTGTAGCATAACATAATCAGCCTATAATGTTCTCACTGCTGGGACACAGGCCTCTTCTCAGTGAGTGGAATGGGCCGTAATTTACCAGGCCGCACAGGGCACGAGTGGTGGATTGACTGTCTTCGAATATTTGGTTTTAGGACATGCTACCTCACGATGTTTTCCTTCAGATGCAGAGAGCAGTGGTGATGAAATAATTTAAACAAAGTAAAGCGCCTATCAGGGTTCGAATCTACGACCTAAAACTCGTAAGTCGCGGCTGTTACCGCTGGGCCATCACTGCTCTCTCGATTTTGTGTATAATGCACTAATATTAAAATTACACAAAAATAATAAATAAATCTCCATGTTTTGTCAAGTCATAAAAACCATGCGAAGCAGCGGGGCGCTAGTATATTATATAAAACTTTTTTAACGATAGAAGAGCTCTCTCTCTCGACGGAAAACCGTAGCATATTGTGGTATCATATACGAAACTATAAGAACTACTTTTTATCTAAGGCTGGCATTGTGTTGGCAACTTATGCCAGCAGCCAAAAATAACGAATCCTTGGAATTTTTAAACACAACAGCACAAGATATTCGAAACACACCTCATCATTTCAGCCGAAAGACGTCCACTGCTGGACAGGACATAGGCCTCCCAAAGCACCGCCACTTCGACCGTGTCTGTGTTTCTCGCATCCAGCATTCACCAGGTCATCGGTCCACCTAGTGGAGGCCTTCCAACGCTGCGTCTTTCGGTACGAGATCGCTATTCCAGAACATCTAAGAACTACTTTTTATCCAAGGCTTGCATTATATTGGCACCTTATTCCAGCAGTTACAAAAATAGGATTCTTGAAATTTTAAACCACTCTGCACAAAATATCTCGAAATTTTCGTTACAATATCCTTCTTCAAGCTTCACTCACAGGGGACCAGTAGAATTCCGAGTGTACCTGAATTCAAATGTCTTTGTTATCCCAAGAGGTAACTTGATGTGTATAGTGTTACATTTTGAATTGTACCCTTTTTCCTTATTGCTGGTAAAATGCAGATATGGTGAGAGAAAAGTGAATATTACCCTACTGAACTTCAAGTATTGCTGTCTTTTTCTTGCAGATGTAAAAAGAAAGGGATGAAAGAAAATTGAACCTGTTAAACTTGGTTGAATTAAATCTTGCAGTATCAAATTCAAAATCAAATCATTTATTTCAAATACGCCCAAGGCACTTTTGAACGACAAAATTTACAAAAAATTGCATTGATTCTACTCGCCCCTTCCAAAAGGTAGTTTTCGTATGGAGAAGAATGGGCAGGAAACTCCACCGTTACTTTTTTTAAATGTTTTACAATATTTTGTATATAACATTAGTTATATAATTATATGTGAAGAAGATTCACCTAAAAAAAAATACTTTACAACAATAGGTAAAACGAATTAAAAATGAAGCAACAACAGGTAAATTAATTACTTATGTGATAGATACATGGTTCTCACATATTTACAAACATTGTAAAAGTAGACGATACGCCAAAAATTTTACAATTAATAAGTCAGTGTATATTTTTTTGACTTCATTGTGTCAGTTATGTTTAGTGAAATATGCTGCTAAATGCTACCGTTTTTAATTAACATGGTAAGCGAAGACAAAGGCAAGGCAGAACCGCGTTTTTTTTAACTTTTTTAGAAGAAAATTCCACGGTCTGAAAAACTACAACACACGAGAAAAAACCAAGCTTTGGTGATTCAGAAGTTCTATGGCATATAGATACCATTCCGTACTCGACCGCAGGCGGCTACTGCAGGCGACGTGTCGTGGCGACACGTCGCAGCGTCATGTCTCTGCAGTCATGATTCCGAACCCGACAGCAGGCGGCAGCAGCCCGTATTCCAGTCGGTAAATTGAAGATAGAAAAACGTGTTATCGCTCGAGCGTTGGTGACATTACTGGTCTGCGGTCGGGCTACACGTGTCGCCTGTCGCTCGCCCGTAGCTGCCAACGACGTGTCGCTAGCTACAGAAGGTATTTTATGGAAATCCATAGAAACCAGTCGTGTCGCGGCGACACGTTGCCTCCTGCGGTCGGGTACGAAAGAATGGTACCTTAAATCTCTTTGTCTGTCCTGACAAAAAATTACAAAATGGCCGACTTTTTTAGGCAACTAGCAATAATGGCGACATTCCTTCAACTGAAGTTATTTAAGATATTGCAAATTCTAACAATATTTAATTCAAAACTTGTCCCCCAAAAACATCGTCTAATTCACGTGGAGTTCCGAAGAATGACAGGCGGGGACTGAAGGCTCGGGGGGAGGAGGTGGGAAATTTTAAACTTTACAAAATTACACAAGTTCGCGCAAGCTGTGGCGGGCGATATTCTGGAGAGGTGAAGCGATGCCGCTGTGACTTCAGAATCGGGAAAATTGTGACAGGGATTTTTCAACTATAATAGTATTTTCTTTTTCTTTTACTGTTATTTGTTTTGAAAGACCTCATTGGTCTATAGATAGTACGTTTATGTGTACCTTGCGTCATGTGTATCGCAAACACATGACGCAAGGAAAGAACAAAACACGAAAATAAACAATTTGGGGAAAATATGCGTCACATCCACGCAAAACGTTCATCGCTCAGCATAATGCTGCGACCCTATGCAAGACACAGCCCCAGTGCTGGTCTATCAAATCGACGACAGACCAAAAAGCAAGTTCTGAACTATAAATCCAATTTTTCTCATGATTATAGAATCCCACGAAAAAACATAAACAGGCATTGAGGAGCCATTAAAAATCACAATTTTTAAACCACTCTAGCTAAGAACGAATTGGTGAAAGTAATAAAAAATCAAAATTATTTATTTTTCTAAAGTTAAAATTACTTCAGTCTAATAGATTAATAGGGTAGCAGGTGTACTTCGGACTCACCTCAACCCAACATGTTTTACTTTTTCAAACTATTCTACTTGAGCAAGTGTGATGATCAATGCCTTCGTTATAAAATAAAAAGCCTTTGCTCTGCAATGGAACAAAAATAGGCTGGTATTATAATATTAATGCATGAGGTTCTGGGTTCGATTCCCAGGCTGGGCAAAGTGTTATTGGGTTTTTTTATCTGGAATTTCTCAGTAGCAACCTGGAGTCTGGATTTGTGCCCGGTAGATGGCAATAGGCTTGCCCCCTATTACATGGGACTAACTGGCAAAATGTGGGTGTACTACAGGTACACATCTGCCGCGCTAAGGCGTGATGTTATAATTTTAATAATACTGTTTATTTTGAAATTCTAACAATTTTCTCCAGAATACGTGTTCAAGGCTCGTCACAGTATCTAACGCAGATCCTGAACTCCGCGGCAACTTTTCACACGACACCTGCGGATGAATTTTAATTTCTTCTCTTGTTTTCAACCTCCTGTAACTTTCAGGGTGGCTGATCTCGTGGCAGTATTCAGAGAACGATGAGTATTTCATATATCGTAGATGTGACTTAGGCCCCAATTACACTATCATATATATATTATCATTTAAATATGATTTCATATCTGTCAAATTCTATGATCCTATAATCATAAATGATGCTGTTCTTCATTTATACATATTACACTTATGATCATTAAACGGCATATTTAATCAAGATGGATAACGATTTAGGCGTGTTTGATTTAGCCATTTTTGAGGTTAGACGGATATAATCATATTTGTACGCTTGCTGTCAAATCGGAGACCTTAACTATGATCAAAGGCAATATAAATCATAAGTAGTTATTATACCGTCATAGGTTCTTCATATAAAACTGACTCGTACATCTCTGATCATATTGATATTATAGTCTAATAGGGCTTTTCATATGACACTTGGTCTTATTGACCTTTATTTAAGACCAATTGTCATGCTAAGTGTGAAGTGATTTTATACTTTATGTGCAGTGCAATTAAACTTCAACTTCCCTGTTAATGATTACGGTACTTCATAACAATCTTAGCGACCGAGTGTCAACATTGTCGGTGACCTTTTTCTGGCCAATGGTCCTTCGAACTGTTTATACTAAAATGTGGGTGGTGTAACCCTGCTTATTCCTTGGAGCCTTGTTGTATTACTTAGGTATTATTTCTGTAACAAAAATGTAAATGTTTCATGCCAAGTTTTCTCCGAAAAGGTCTTGGAAGAAAGTAAATAATTATATTCATAACATTATGAAGTAAAACCCTTGTTTTTAGTTCATTGCCTGGCAGAATTATGTATGCGTGTAGCTTCACAAAGAGGACGAAATAAGAGACAAGGCTCTACAGGCAGTTATACTATTTATACCTCTTCTCCGCTATAATGGGACAAATGAAAGAGGTGTATATTAGGTGAAAATATTATTAAAGTTATTGTGTTTAAAAACGGGGAGGGCAGCTCACGCTAAGTAATAAAACCCGCACGGTCGATCGCTTGCTGCGGTCGATCCTCGGCTGGGTAACTATCTTTACATACCGAGACCCTTCCGTGCCTCGAAAAGCACACTAAGCCGTTGGTCAAGGCTGTCATTCCACAAATGACAGCCTTGACCAACGGCTTAGTGTGCTTGTAGTCTTTGAAGGTCGTTACGAAGCCTGAAAGTCTGACAAGCAGTCTTACCAAGGGGCATTGTATGACCCAGTAACTGGGTTGTGGAAGTCAGACAGGCAGTACCATATGGCAGGCCATATAAAATACTGGTATTCAGCTGGATCCGGTTAAACTGGAAGCCGATTCCATCATAGTTGGGAAAAGACTGGGCAGAGGATAAATTGTTTAAACACATGATATGTTTGTTCGAGCGGCTACACTGGGTTTACCTACAAAGAAAACTGTCCAATTGGTAAATGACGATTCAACTTCACAAAAACTGAAATCTGTTTCTTTTTTTAAATACCTAAGGTTAGTAGAAACAGAGAGTGGTATACGTATATCGCACTTTTTGCTAAGCCGTAAATATTATGGACTAAGTGACCCGACAGACGTTGTAAAAATTTCACAAATGTCAACATAAGATCTTGAGTTCATACAAAAATCCCATTAAAAAAAGTTAATTCAGTTTTTCCATTTTTCTTTGTATAAAAACCTAATTCAAACTGTTACGAACATTTTAAAACAAAATATACCCAGATCGGTCCAGACGTTCTCAAGTTACTTACCAACGAACAGCATTTCTTTTTATTTATATAAATTTATAAATCCAATTACTATCCATTTGATTTAATATTTTCCATACCGATACCGAATATAAAATATTTGATGTCGTGATATTTAATATCATTATATTTACCCAGAAAGAAAATACACAAATATTTCCTTCGAAAACAAATTCATGAGGGGATTTATATTAAGCGACGTTTAAATTAGGAGGGTAAGAAATATAAAACTTTGCGTTTAGAATTGGGTAGAGGTGGCTAGCCTTCTTTCAAAGATTTAGCATATAAAATCATGGTTTTTTTTTTATTGTTCTTGAGAGCATTAAAGCGCTACCCTGACCAAATAACCTTGAGCATTAGTGGCACACTAACTCTGCGCAAGAGTTACTTAGCGAGTACGCTCAGATTTTAGAATAAAATCTGTATAAAATCAAATTTTTGTTGTTTTGAAAAAAATAAAACTAGAAAAATGTTCTTTATTAATTAGTTTTTTTGTAGATTTATGATTTTGAATGAGTTTTTTTTAAATATTCCATACATATTTCATAATTGTGAGGTCGCTATGAACTAAACCACTTAAAAGATATTATTATATAGTTTTCATTTCATTTGCTTATATAAAGTTCGCGAAAAGCGAAGCCGCTATAAATTATACTAATAACTATTCTCGACCAATAAGTCATAGTTGTTGAAGTCTTTCAGATTCTCAGAATAAGAACGCCGAAGTTGCTCATTCAAGGCAAAAATCTCGATGAAAATGTAATAGGCCTCTTAAGAATTCAAATAGCACTAGGATTCCTTGTGTCGTGCATTTATACATACAGTTGAACTTGTTACAAGAACCCCATTCAAATATTTATAACGTGTACCAATGCGAATTTAAAAAAAAATTTAATTGTCAGAAAGATTAATTTTGGAAAATCTAGCAAAAACGTTTTAAAATTTAACAGTATTTTTGTAAAAAAATCTCAATAAAAAAATATGACATTCAATTTGACAGGTCTCGGGCGACGCCTGTCACAAGCACCTAGTTAAAAAAAAAAAAAACGAATAGGGCTGATATGGCACACCTTAATAATGACATAGATGTCAAGTAGATCATTGATTTTACATTCTGTGATTACTTGACTCACAAACAAACAAAACTAACTTATTAGCATTAAAGCTCGTACAGACCAGCGCGACGCGACGCCGCGCCGCGACACGAACAATACAATTTCTAAGAAAACTTGACGGTATAACAATAACCGGTGTCGCATCGCGCTGTCGCGTCGCGTTGGTCTGCACGAAGCTTTACTTGTTAAAATTTTAGGAATATCGTAGTTATACTTTTACAATGTTTGTAAATATGTGAGCAGCATGTATCTATCTATCACATCATTAATTTATCTATCATTGTTTATATCTTATTGTGGTACCTATAATTTTACTCCAGGTGCATCATCTTCACATATAATTATATAATTAATGTATACAAAATATTTTAAAAGAGTAACAGCGGAGTTTCTTGCACATTCCTCTCCATATGAAAAATACCTTTTGGAAGGGGGATTAGAATCAATCCTGTTTTTTAACCGACTTCCCAAAAAGGAGGAGGTTCTCGATTTGGTTGTTTTTTTTTTTTTTTTGTGAATTTTTACTTTTGGGACCTTATTAGTATCGTGGTTGGAGAAGGAGAGTAAATGAAATTCAGGTGTACAAGATAAAGTCTATTCAGATGACCATCAATATTAAGCACAATGACGCTTCTTATATTAGTTACTAAATTCGGAGTCCCGCAGGGCAGTGTACTTGGGCCATTGTTGTTTTTACTTTATATTAACGATCTACCTTGTCAAATACATCATCCTATGACTTTATTTGCTGACGAAAGCACAGCTATAATTGAATGTAAAAATAATACTGAATACGAAAGAGAGATAAATGATACACTTGAAAAATAATAGATTGGCTTAATAAAAATAATCTTGTGTTAAATCTACAAAAAACCAAAGTAATGCATTTCTTCCAACGACTGAGGCCAAACTATATTGTAAATAAATATAAAGACGAAATAGTAGATACCACTTCAGTTACAACATTTTTGGGAGTACATATTGATGATAAATTGACCTGGAAAGACCATGCTGAAATTGTGTGCCAAAAATTAAGCAAAACCGCATATATTCTGTACAATCACTCAAAAAAGTTAAATATGAACACGCTAGTGACAGCATATCATGGTTTGGTTGCTTCATTACTAAGGTTCGGTGTTATATTCTGGGGAAACTGTAGTGAGAGAGATAAAATATTTAGTGCCCAAAAACGTTGTCTTCGATCAATGACAGGGCTTAAACCCATAGAAAGCTGTAAACCAATTTTTAAATCACTGAAGATTCTAACACTACCTTCTTTGTACATTCTTGAAGTTGCCTTATTTGTTAAGATGAACAGTAATTTGTTTACATCAATGATTGATAAGAGAATACGCAAAGGACCAATGAGGTCTCAATATAAAAGTCAACTTTATACAGGCGGTTACAAAACGTCCTTACTTAAAAAAAATATTTTTTCCATGGGTCCTCTCATATATAATAAATTACCAATAAATCTAAAAGTATTACCCATCTCAGTATTCAAAAAACAGTTAACTAAATTGTTATTAGAAAAATGTTACTATTCAATTAAAGATTTTTTTGATGATAAAAGTTTTTCCTAATGGGAGTTTTGATTGTGGTACTATAATTAATATAAATTTATGTTATTTCTTTTTTTTTTACATTTTGATATTTGACATTCTAATTTTGGTTCTTGATATTCGAATTGTAATAATAATATTGTTAATTGTAATGACATGTCAAATATTCTAATGATAATAATTTATATATTTTCTTTTTTTTTTTTTTTATTAATTTTATGATTTAAATAATAATTCAAAAATTATAAATTGATATACCTAATTGTGATAAGAATGATATAAATAATCTAATCTAATTTTGCATGCCGATTGGTAAAATGTGGCTGAGCTATAATTATGTACTTAATTTTAAGACCTGTCTGTATTACCCATATTTGCGAAATAAAAAATTCTATTCTATTCTATTCTTACACGGTACACAAGTTATTGCCACAGGCGCTGGGAAAACGACTGGCCGCTATACTCTATGCCCGGGGAACATTGCGTTTTACACCGCTAGCATTATTGCTACCTGTAGTCCCTACATTGACGTTCAAAAGTGCCTTTTATCTGCCTAATTGAAATAAATTATTTGACTTTGACTCTGTTCAAAATAACTATCTGGGATCATTGTGTTGTTGCCGGTTCTAAACATTACTAGTCCCTATGCTAGGATGTAATAAATCGGTGTCTTGGTTTCGTAAATTTTTAAGGAGGCCTATTATAAATCATTCGTTTTTCATAACATTTTTTACGTCTACTTTTTGTAAGGCTTAGTTAAGTTTCTTAAGCTAAAAGAACTTTTGGTGAAATTTTTCTTTTTACAGTTTTTTATTTTCTAAGTTTTCCTTTGTTTGCTTTTGAGAGACGACGTATTGTGTTCCAGTCTATATGTAATATTATTGTATTATATTCTTTGTGATCTAATATAAAGGCTGAGAGTTTCTCTATACGTAAGAAAAGTATTATATTCGTGTAAGTTGTTTGGGCCTACGAACAAGCAAATTTTGCTAGTTTTGTGAACGGCTAAATATTTTTGAAAAGCTGGAATATGGGAAATTGATTCCCATTTTCCAGCTTTCTGGCGTCAGTAATAAGTGTTTATGTATTATAAAAGGTACAATAAAGATTTTAAAAGCCCAAAGGCAGAAAGAAAAGCGAGCAAAAAAAAAAACGAGTGAAAAGACATTAAAAACTGCTATAATTTTTTCAAGAGTTTACTTGTGTGCTCGATATCCAGGGTGCAGCATCAGCTCACCGTGTTGCCACCATTGCATTGTTTTTAGAATTAAATACTGATCAAAACGAATCCAAACACGACGTACCTATCTGCTTTTTTAATTCCATAATCTTGCATACTTGGGTGTTTCAAATTTTAGGTCACACACATGTTTGAAAGTAAAGTAAAAACTCATTATACGTCTTAGATCCCTACCGCAGCTAACACAAAAGAGCTGATGACCTTGAAACGGCTGAACCGATTTTTATGAAACATGTCTCGCCATCGCTAGAAAACCTGCTTTCAAATGAAAAAAACCGTATTCAAATCGGTTCACCAGTTTAAGAGCTACGGTGCCACAGACAGACACACATACAGCGGTCAAACTTATAACACCCCTCTTTATGCATCGGGGGTTAAGAAGAGTCATCACAAAACCGTCATCTACGCATTCTGTAGATCAAACTAAGTAAATTTGTGCAGAAATAATTGCTGGGAAACGACTTTTATTTTTGGTGTGAAAACTCGCTGTTTACAACCGCAATGTAACGCACGCAACACATTGTGCGTATTTATGCATGCAACGATACAGGGATCGTGGGATTATTTAAAGTGACGTTTTTAATAAAACTAGTTTTCGTAAAAAAACGTAAAAAAAAGTTAGAACTTCGACCTTCAATATCTCCGTAACCAGAAGGTTCCCAGATCTTGTACAAAAAATACCACAGTAACGGGAAGAACAAATGATTCTCGGCTTCGTAAAGAGTATTTTTATACCCGATATAATTAAAGCACCAAAATAATGAAAATAATAACTCGACCAACACCTACGGAGGCTCTCGTCGGGCACCGGTGAGTTACTATGTTTTATATTTTTTTGCAAGTTTTTGTTTTGTGTGAGCAAGCGTGGTGATCAATGATCGTGCCTTTTCTGTATGAGAAGAGGCCTTTGCCCTGCAGTGGGACAGTAACACGCTGGTATTATTAAATGTTTTTATTTTTTTGTTATTCTATACAAGCTGCGAACCGCGGTTTCACCCGCATATCCTTTGTCCTAATCCAGATCATGGTCTAAATTTCTTTCAAATCTGTTCAGCCGTTTTAGCGTGAAAGCGTAGCAAACAAACAAAACCACTTTCGCATTTATAATATTATACTTAAAATAAGTTAGGATTAGAATTTACATAAATAAATTATATTTTTAAATCCTACTTACTATTAAATACAATAACGAACTATACAAATAAATACAAAAAACAAACGGACACTTAGGCGTCGAAGTATTCGTCCGCATCGCTGTCGTCCGGAAACGTGCCCAGAAGACTGGCAGCATTGCCACGTTGAATGGCAATGTTAAGTTTGTTGGCTGGTCGCGTGAAGTGTCGACCAGTCGGCGAGAAAATTCCTTAAAAAGGAGACGCGCACACGACCCGAGCGTTTCGACCCCAAACGGCATTTGGGTAACAGCGGTATTTGCGCCGCTTGAGGGTCTCAGCAGCCGCAGCAGCGGCGCCAGCACTGCCCGCCGTGACATGAGATGGTGCAAGAGTGTCGACACAGGTTGCGTCCCACACCAAAGGCCTACCCACCTTCCAAGGCAACAACGTCATGCCGTCTGGTCTCTTCCCAGTACCTAGTGTAAATAGTTATTTGTGTTAAGTATTGTAAATAAAACACTTACTATTAAAAATGCGAAAGTGAATTTGTTTGTTTGTTTATTACGCTTTCACGCTAATAAGTCTGAACGGATTTGTATGAAATTTGGCACATGGGTAGACTATAACACGGGTAAGGACATAAGATACTTTTTATTCCGAAATTCCATCGGGATCGAGACTAATGCGGGTGAAACCGCGGGGCGCAGCTAGTAATGAAATAATAATTAATAATTTTAGTTAAACAAAGTCAATAACTATTTTCTCCATAAAAACAAAGACCTACACACCAGGGGTCAAGGCCTTTTGCTACAAAACAACCAACTTGAAACATTTGTTTTATCACTAGTACAATAAATAAGGGTTGTGCTCAGATTGATTGCGTTTTGAACAATTTATGAAGATAGAATGCTCGATACGGGTGACGACGATCCATCAAGGGCAGTGTTGCTACCTTGAATAATAATTTTAGTTGGGGACTGTTTTATTTTTGGACGTGAATGTAGGTCAATGTGAGGTGTCCAAAGAGAAAAATCTTAATGTAAGTACTGAATAAAAACTAAAGATTGACCCCAATTTTTAGGAACCTAATTAATTCCAATTATTTGGAGGTCGAGATGGCATTTTGTGCAACAACTATCAGAAACCCTAATACCCCCCCCCTACCTAAGACATATGCCTCGGTAAATACGTTCGAAGCATGTGGCATAGAATTAGATAATAAGAAATTAGTCATTATTTGCTTGTACCGAACACCTCAATCCGATCCTATCGTATTTTTAAATAAGTTAGATAGTATCTTACATGATATATACAAGAAATATAAATCTAGAACGCGCATAGTTTTAACCGGTGACTTTAATATTAATACCTTAAAAAGAAGCAAAATCACCCAAGAATTTCAAGACCTAGCACACACACACAATTTGAAGATTCATATTAGCGTAGCCACTCGCAAATCTTCTTGTATAGATCATATATTAAGTAATGTACCTGACGCAATTGCAAACGTCCTACCACTTCATCTCTCTGATCACGACACGGCGCAAATGCTAAGCTTTCCTTTTCGAATTCAATCAAGAACCGCAATATATCAGATCTACAAAAGAGATTACAGTTTAAATAATACGCTTAAATTTAGAGAATGTTTGCAAAACCTACTTTGGACAGATATATACATGGAAAACGATGCAAATGTGGCATTCAATAGTTTCCATGAATTAATATGTCTGTTTTACAATCTCTGTTTTCCAAAAGAAAGAGTTAAAGTAAATGAAAACAATAAAATTAAACAAACGTGGATAACTAAAGGTCTTAAACTATGTTCTAAAACTAAACGCTCCTTACGATATCAATACTACAAAAACAAAAATAGTACCAACAAGACCAAATACATCACGTATTCTAAACTATTGCAAAAATGCATCTATAATGCTAAGCGGAATTCTAACATCAAGTTTATTAACAACAACAAAAACAAATGTAAAGCCACTTGGTCAGTTATAAAAAATGAAATACACAATATGGACCGTAAAGACAATATTGAATATTTACAGGTTGATAACACTGTACTCACAAAACCAGCGGAAATAGCCTCTGCACTCAATAATCATTTCATAAACGGTATCACTACACAATATCAAATAAATAGCTGTCTCAATGAAAACGTAATTGCTAACTCGATGTTCCTCACTCCGATGTCTGAAACTGGGGTAAGGCAACAGATATTATCATTGAACAATACAAACTCTGAAGGTTACGATGAACTAAACACCAAAATTATTAAGACATGTACCAATGAAATAAGTCAGGTGTTGACATATTTGATCAACTTGTCTTTTTCACAAGGAGTATTCCCAAAAGCGTTAAAATTATCCATTATTAAACCATTGCTCAAAAAGGGTGATAAACATGATATGAACAATTATCGCCCTATAACATTAATACCCATAATCTCAAAAATATACGAGAAATGTATGCATCAAAAATTAATAAATTACTGCGAGAAATTTAACATTATAAGAAAACATCAATTTGGATTTCAAAAAGGTAAATCCACAACGTTAGCCATATTCTCACTATTAAAAACCATACTGAACAATTTAAACAACAACCGGTTCGTAACGGGACTATTCTTTGATTTATCGAAGGCGTTCGATCTAGTTACACACGCAAACTTATTAAAAAAATTAGAAGCTCTCGGAATCAGAGGACAGCCACACCAATGGATATCGTCGTACCTAACTGACAGACAACAGTGTGTCGCTGTTACCAAATTGGACGAAAATGGGGATATGATACTGCATACGTCTGAATATCAATATGTAAAACGCGGTGTGCCACAGGGTAGTATATTGGGCCCCATCTTATTTCTCCTTTACATTAATGATATAGTTGATATGACTAATCACAAATGCTTTCTTTTTGCGGATGATATTTCTATAATTGTAACTGCTGACAAAAAATGTAATTCAATTACCGACCATGAAACTGACATAAATAATACAATTGACATTCTAATTAATTGGCTAAATAATAATAATCTATCTATTAATCTTGATTAATCTGTATACTTACAATTTAACAAATATTATAATAATAAATTTAATTTAAAAATGGACATAGCAAAAATTACGCATGTGACGCAAACTAAGTTTTTAGGTGTAGTAATAGACGAACACTTAGACTGGAAGGCGCAGGTTGAGAATGTCTGCAATAAAATAAATAAATTTGTATATGCCCTTAGGCAAATAAAAAAGGTAACAAATATAAAAACAGCCGTAATGTCATATCGAGCATACGTTGAGTCCTCGTTGAGGTACGGACTAATAAAATGGGGAAATAGTACCGACCACAACAGAGCATTTATCGCCCAGAAAAAATGTATACGGGCCTTATACGGGATTCCATCCGATGAATCTTGTAAACCGATATTCAAAAAGCTTGGTTTGCTACCGTTTCCGTCATTATATATATATGAGGTGTGTATGTTTGTAAAGAAACACAAAGAATTGTTTAAAACAGCAGCAGAGGTATGTTCACGAAGTCGGCGTGACCAATACACACTAGTACTAGACGAGCTGCCTAGGTATGCTAAATATAATAAAAATTGTGTAGCTATGTGTGTACGTATATTTAATAATTTACCAAAGACATTAAAAGTATTGAATTGTAGACTATTTAAAATTAAATTGTATAACTGGTTGAATGAAAATAATTTCTATAGTATTAAGGAGTTTTTAGAGCACTAACGTTGACATAACAATTTTGCATGCTTCAATTATAAGCAAAACATGTATGAGCTCATTTTGTATTGTAACAACTTTTTATACCGTGTTTTAAGCAAATAAATATTATTATTATTATTTTTACGTCTCTTGACATTTCTCGAGACCCTGGGGTCCCGGACCTTTAGAAGGCGTACGAGGGGCCAAAGCCAACTCGCAGAGGCCCGTCAGACGTTTTTAATGAAATGAGGCACCAACCGACGATTATCCCTGTATGTACTATGCAAGTGCACCCAAGGACAACCCCCGGTTGGTGCAGGACTATTGCAGGATATGGAAACAAAAATATTGGACTATGGGTTTGGGTGGCTTAAGTTGGCTGGTGACCTGGAACTATGGGAGGACTATGGCCCCTGCCTGATCAATGCTTTATATGTACACGGATAAAATGGCAGGGGGTGACTTGCACACTCAATAATGGGCCCCCGGAAACTGTCGCTAGCACATAGTGACGTAGCGACAAGGGGGCAACACGTCCTGAGGTGCTTGAGGAGTGGAGAGGTATTCCACGGCTTTCAGAACAATCCCAGAGCCCGGAAGATGGTCAAGATCCCTACGAGCACTTACTGAAATACTTCCTTCCTCCGAGCACGTTTGCTCTTGCGAATCTCCACTCAAGCCGGCCAATTAAGGCAAGAATGAGGTCGGAGGTCTGTTCCTCGTCAGTGTTCACTCCAGCCGGCCAATAAAGGCAAGCCAGAGATGAGGAACAAGATTTCTCCCGGGAGATAGGGTCCATGGGGTCGCTACTGCCCAACAGCTCGCCACATGCTGCCCTGCGGGTTTCTGTATCTCTCTTGGTCTGGCTCCTCATCCTAGACCTGTTCCGGCAAAGTAAACTCTACCGGCACAGACCTGGAGTTTGGAGCGCGCAAGCCCCACCACGACGTCAACGTAGAGATACGGCGGTGGGGTTATTATTATTATTATTATTATACCCTATGACGCATGGGCGCCGGACTGCTAGATGAAAGAAATTCAGAACACGGAGAATAAAAATGTTAAATCTACGCGGCGCCTGCACCGGCGCGCGGCGCATGCACGATATTTATTCGTATACACAATGCGGTCCAGCGCCGGTGCGGCTCCGGCGTCGTGTAGCCGTTCTTGTATCTACTATTTACATGGACGATGAACTCTATAAAACAACAAATTGGTCTGGATAAGCACCAATCAAAAAAAAAAATAAAATAAAATGAAATCCAATCTTTATCAGTAAGATTGAACCAACGAAGCCCAGTAACGTTGTTTGTTACATAAGATAAAGTCCAGAGTACGACATCGGATAATCCCAGTCGATCTAAAGTTTCTATACCAGAGGGATTCAGAAAACAAAACAAGTCATATCGAATATCATTCGCTGTTTTACAGATAAAATATTCGAATTAGAATATTGGTTTACAGAATCATGTAGTTTTGTTTTGTTTTTCTTTTGCTGAGTTAGCGGCGTTTGGAACGTTTTCTGGATTTCTATTAAGTTTTCGAATAATGAAGTGTTATAGAGGTTGAGGACTTCAATCAATCTGCCTAGCCTTTTTCCAAATATGTTGGGGTTGGTTTCCAATCTAAACGGATGCAGCCGAATACCAGTATTTTACATAGACCCTATCTGACCTCCAAAAATCAGTTTCTGGATAACTCCATATCCCTTGGTGAGACTGGTTTTCAGACTTTTAGTCTTCTGACTACTTGCAACGACTGGTTGAGGACTTAAATATCACGGAAAAACAAAAGTTGAGGGGACAAGAAGGACAAAACATCAAAATGAGACTCTTAAAAGGCGCTTTATTAAAATTAGCAACAAGCCTTAAAAAAAATTCAAGCATGAAGAGGAGAAAATATAGTTAACAGTTTTTTACCTTTGTAGAAATAAATATCCATCCTGAACCTTTTTTGTTGGTGTTCATTATAAATAAAGTGATCTAATTCGAGGTTGAATTGAATTTTGAATTTGTTCCTAACTTTTTTTTTTTAATACGTTATATGTAGCAATATCTTAATTCTTTTTTCTTTAATCAAATATTAGGTCCCCACCTATGAAATCAGCGTTTTGTATGGAGAATTTTAAAGAAGTTACTTTTTTCATACTAACATTTTCTTCATTTATATAACAACCATGAACACTAATGTTTTAAAACTTTTATGCACTAATGTTTAAAAACTAAGATAACGTAATATGCCACTTTTGACTCTGGGCTGATATACGAGTGCCACCAGCGCCTTAACCAGGTGGGTAGCCTCAATAATATTACCATTCAATGGATCAAAGGACACAGCGGTTCGCGGGGCAACGACGCAGCCGACGAACTTGCCAGAAGGGGGTCGAGCATGGCACCAGTGGGGCCAGAACCCATTGCGCCACTCCCCTTCGGGTACCTACGCACTCTGGTAAGGAAACGAACCAGGGACCAACATCACAAACTTTGGTTGGACCACGGTGAGTGCAGGCAGGCCAAGGAGGCACTCCCTACAATTGATGGCCGCTTCACGAAACAGGTTCTCCGACTAACTAAACAACAGCTGCGTACAGTCACTGCAGCTGTAACTGGCCATGGGTCATTTAATAAACACCTCTTTGTCATAGGAGTCACAAACAGTCCGCTTTGCAGAGCCTGCATGGAGGACGACGAGACAGCAGCTCATGTGCTGTTATACTGCCCGGTGGTCGCCACATACAGGGCAAAGTACTTCGGTAACCCAGGTACCCTACGTGAGATTGTCAGTGACACCAAGGCGCTGCTGGCCTTCTTTGAGGAGCTGGGGTGGATCGAATAACCGATTTTCCCACCCGTACGCAAAATACGCGCTTAGTCGTGGAGTTGCGGATATCAGCCCGTATTACCTATTACCTAATATGCCACTTAGATTAAGCGACAATGGGCACGCCACAATTGTGGCGATAAGTCCCCTCTTTGAGGAGTGGCTAGAGAGGCGCCACGGCGTCCTCACCTTCCGCCTGACACAGGTCCTCACCGGACATGGTTGTTTCGGGAGGTTCCTGTTCAGGATAAAGCGGGAGGAAACGCCCGGGTGTCACCACTGTGTGGATCGCCCGGAGGACACGGTGGAGCATACGGTGGAGGTCTGCCCAGCTTGGGCGGAGCACCGCCGTGTCCTCACGGAGGCGATCGGCGGCGGCGATCTCTCGCGTCCGGCCCTGGTTCAGGCCATGGTCCGGAGCGAGAGTGCATGGGAGGCCGTCACCTCCTTCTGCGAAGCAGTAATGCTCGCGAAGGAGGAGGCGGAGCGCGCGAGGGAGAGGCAAAATGCGCCCCCTCGCGCCCCTAGTCGCCGCAGGAGACGCCCCGGGCGTCGGGAGTCGCGAGCCGACTTCCGGCCACCGTAGGCGCGGGCTTGCGGACGGTGAGCAATGGGTAGCTCGCCGTCCGATAGGGACCAGGCCCGGGTCAACGGCGCGTTGTGTTCCACGCGCGCCTCAAAGAGATGTCAGCACCAACTGACGGGGTCCGGAAGGGCCAATGCCTGCCGGGGTCGCGGGTTTGTCTGAAAGGGATATCGCGACCTCGGCACACAGGCAACGGAAGGAACACGGGTGGGTTTTAGTCAGTAAAAGTCTGACACGCCCTCCCGCTCCACCCAGAGCGGGAGAAGTTATTTGATAATTTCCCATCCTCAAAAAAAAAAAAAAAAAAAAAAAGATTAAGCGACAAAAATAAGTTTTGGCTAGGTTAAACAAATTGTGGTCATTTCTGCAAGCAAAATGAGGACTCATTTTTAAGGTATTTTTTATGTTTAGAAAACTATAAGTAATAAGGTTTTTTTACAATTGGTAGTTGTCTATGATGGTCATTATTCGATATAATACCAAGCAATTTATGAATATTTTAAATCATAGAAGCGACAAGGTTCCCTATTTGTGAGAAAAAAACGCCAATTTCATAGGTGGGGACCAATAATAAGACCAATATTTAGTGTTATTAATTAATTATGGTAAATGATGTCAGGCAAATGGCCTCTGGACCTTCTGTAGCAAATGATTATTTCGAGGTAATTTTCGGTGACTTTTTCGCTTTCGTGGGTCGTCTCGGCAATAACTTGGCGGATGTTACTAATCTATGTGGCATGTTGCGCCGTCTTGCTGTATCCAAAGCGATTCATTTTGTAAATGTATTGTTACAAACTAACATTTGACGTTTGAACACGTGCCATTACTAACAGCTTTGAAAATTACAGTGTGCAATAGGAATTGGATTACCCTTTATATCATCCCTTTATAATACCAGCCTATTATTGTCTCACTGCACGTGTTCGGGCGCCTCCGACCACTCGGCAATCTTCGGCTGCTGTCGTGAGATAGCGGAAGGCGGCGCGGGCGGCGGCGAGAGGTGCGGCGTGCGGCGCGCGGGCCATCGAGCACTTCGCTACCGATCTCCGACGACGGCACGCGCGCGCACTCCATACGTTTACCAACACGTTTTATATAGTCTGAATTAAATTCATCTTGGACAGTGGGCCCCACCATTTGGATGTCATTATACGACACTCCAGAAAAAAAGGCCAACCGCCCTTGGTGTGGCCACTGGGGCGTGTCATCAAGGTCTTCCCTGGCAGCGACGGGACCACACGGGTAGTGGAGCTGAAGACGAAGAGAGGAACGGTGGTGCGGGCTTACAATAACGTCTGCCCCCTTCCTCTAACTTGAATGCTTCAACCCGGGGAGGATGTTCGGGCGCCTCCGACCACTCGGCAATCTTCGGCTGCTGTCGTGAGATAGCGGAAGGCGGCGCGGGCGGCGGCGAGAGGTGCGGCGTGCGGCGCGCGGGCCATCGAGCACTTCGCTACCGATCTCCGACGACGGCACGCGCGCGCACTCCATACGTTTACCAACACGTTTTATATAGTCTGAATTAAATTCATTTAAAATTACAGTCCACTGCGTTTAACTTCAGTCCTTAATTAGGTCCCTAACAGCACGGTATAAGCCTCTTCTCATACAATGAAGGCACGAGCATTGATCACCACGCTTGCTCAATATAGGTGGCGATTTCAGACTTATATTAACTATAAAGGTACCATTCCGTACCCGACCGCAGGAGGCAACTGAAGACGACGTGATACCGTGACACGACTGGTTTCTATGAATTTCTATGAAATACCTTCCGTAGCTAGCAACACGTCGTTGGCAGCTACGGGTGAGTGACAGGCGACACGTGTAGCCCGACCGCAGACCAGTACCTAGTGCCGCCAACGCTCGAGCCTTAACACGTTTTTCTATCTTCTATCTACCGACTGGAATACGGGCTGCTGCCGCCTGCGGTCGGGTTCGGAACCATGACTGCAGCGACTTGACGCCGCGACACGTCGCGTGCAGTTGCTACCTGCAGTTGGATACGGAATGGTACTTTAGGTTTGCTAACGATGGTTTTTCTTCACCGATGTCAGTAATGTCCAAGATAAACTACCTACTTATACATTTTTATAAATTTTTATTATTTGTTACAAGATCTTTCTTCAACTTCAAAACTTTAATTTAATTTACAACTAACTATTATATACATGTAAAAAAACAGAAAATAAAATGAATGGAAGAGCTCATTGGGCATCATAAAATTCGGTACTCATATTTTGGCAATGTCCCTCTTAATTGCTCCCTTAATTTGGGCACACTAGATAACGCGACGGCGTCCAGAATCTAACTAACTAAATTATACATATTATTTCTATGCATTGGGTAAAAATGCAACATCAGTACTTTAATAAAGGAAAAGTACACTGTTTATAACTTAAAAGCTGACTTAGGCTTTATTGCCTTATAATAAGGGTTATAACAGTACGCATCGCTGTCAGCGGGAAAAGTGCCCAAAAGGCTGGCAGCATTGCCACGTTGGATGGCAATGCTGATTTTTTATACGGTACCAATATCTACCCAGAAACCCGCATTTTACTAGTACCTACAATATTTTTTATCATCTTTCCTTCCTTCCGGATAATGCAAGTTCTAGTATTACTAGGCCATGTATGTGCCCGTCGATCCGTTATTGGATCCCATACAATGGTAGGCTTGCGGCTTTGCACTACTTCAGGCGAGTTTTGTAGTCGGTACGGAGTCTTATTATGAGGAACGAGTTTATTGCGGTTCTTTACAAGCGTTTATTCTGAAAGTGGGCAACGTCGCAATTAGATGTCAAATATTTCGATGTTTTGATTAATTTGGAAATATTACTGAATGGAAATAAGAAATGTATCTAACTAGCGAACTAGAATATTAATAATTAATTGCAATTATAACATTGAATTTGATGTTGTAACCGTTTTAGGTATAAAAACGGCATTCGGAAAGTTTCCAAATAATTTTTTATAGATGTAAAAAATTATTTGGAAACTTTCCAAACTAAATATTCGGTGTTACGATATTAAGTAGTGCATTTCATAGTCAATATTTTAGTTCACTAGTTAGCCACATTTCATATTTCCATACAGTAATATTGACCAAATTAATCAAAACGGGTAAATATTTGACAGCTATTTGCGACGTTGCCAACTTTTAGGATAAACGCTCTTAACAAACATAAACATAACATAACATCACGCCTGTATTCTCAGAAATGATAGGCAGAAGTTATACCTTTAGTAAACCGACATTTCGCTAGTTATATTTAAGTCCCATGTTATAGGGGGCGAGCCTATTGCCATCAACCGGATATACGTGTTGTCGCTGCCATAATGTTGTGTGACATTTTACAGCACTTAAAATTAATGTCGTAATTACTGCCTCGTTGATCTAGTGCTTGAAGCGCTACTGCTGAGCATGAGATCCTGGTTTCGATTCCCGGGTCGTCAGTGGGTTTTCCCATCTGAAATTTCTCAGTAGCAGCCCGGAGTCTAGATTTGTGCCCGGTTGAGGGCAATAGACTTGCCCCCTTTTAAATGGGACTTAAACATAACTGGTGAAATGTGGGTGTACTATAAGTACACTTCTGCCTAACCCTTCGGGGAAGACAGGCGCGATGTTATGTTACTTAAATTATCGTCAAATTATCGTTAAATTATCGTCAAATTATCGTTAAATTATCGTAATATTATCGTAAAATTATCGGTTTCATCCAAATATTCTCTCTCTTGTAATAGGATTTTGATATTGTGACCGTGGACAGCAAGGGTCGCATTGAATTAGGTGCCTTTCACGGAGGCTTTGCTCCGAGGTAACTATATTTTGCTTTTGCCTGCATTTACGGAGAGATTTTAGAGAATATTGCATGATGCGATAAGGTTTCGATGTTCGGGCACCGCTATTGTATAGAGAGGTGCAGGAGTTAAGGCTTTCATTGTTAAATGGAGAGGTAGTTCTGAGCAGTATCTGGTCGAAGCTTTCTAAGGATATCGCATCTTAATATATATAGTACAGCCGAAACTTTGAATATAATATTGAAGGAGGTGCAACGGTGCATGACGAGTTGTTAGTGAGTTGCTTCCTATGAAGAAACAGTTACCTAACTAGAAGGTTATAAGATCATATTTGACTGCCCTGCACCCCAATTACGTAACACACTTTGAATGGTGATTCAGGCTAAAGGGATTTTGGATTCTGATCCAATGCTTCTTATGTTTGAAAATTTTGTTTGCTCGAAAACGTAAATGACGCAATCAATGTTACTGAATTGTAAAAATGAAAGGCATTGCTATTGTAAGTGTATATCCAATTATCCCACTGTTAGTAGAAAGCCTAGTATGCTTTATTGTATGTACACCATAAGAGTAACTTGACGTGACTTCATCTGCATGTATAACTTACGTCGTCTTTACTTCAGTTCTTCTTTGTCACTTTCGAATTTAAACCATTACTTTGATTCTCTTTGATTCTTTGCCCAAAGAATTAGCATTTCCAGTCAGTAGAATCGTGGAAATGCTCCTAGTCTTCTGGGCACGCCTCCGGATGACGGCGATGTGGACGAGTACTTCGACAACTAAGTGTCCTTTTGTCTTTTTTGATTTATTTGTATAGTTAGTCATTTAATTTAGTGTTATATAAGATTTATATGTAAGTAAAGATAAAAACCGAAACTCAATCTAGATGTGTGGGAATAGTTGGCAGTCTAATACTACGTAATTATTATTATTAACTATAAATAATAGTTAATAATGATAATTATCTCCCATACAAACGTTGGATGATTCTGTTATTGAAACATTTTTTTTCTATCTTTTTACAACTACTATGTTTTGTCTCTGCATCACAATGCCTTAGATATTTTCTAATAGACTACGTGAGATAGCCTGTTAGAAAACATCTAAGGCATTAAGTCCGCCTTTTTACTGTTATTTTTACTTGTGCATAAAGGTACAAGTCCATACCCGACTGCAGTCAGCAGCAGCAGGCGACATGTCGTCGCGACACTAGTGGTTTCTAGTATACCTACATATATAGGTTGCCTGGAAGAGATCGCGGAAAGCGATAAGGTCGCATTGTATATTTTGCAGTGCATAATTATAATTTTTTATTATGTATTTTTGTGGTGTACAATAAAGTATATATAAATAAATAAATATATAGTTTTACCTTGATGGTCCTAGTTTATCATTTATAATTTCCAGTTACAGTTATTAGTAAGCGGGCTTTATGCTTGGACGCTTTTATTCAGATATTAAGTTCTGTTTACGTTTAGATTTATTTATTTCTGCCTGAGTTTTAGTTCTCGATGTTTTTGGTTGGTTTATTGGCGTGTTGCGCGTGCTGATATATGGCTAATAATTTATAATTTAGTTTTTGTGTTGCGTAATGTAAATTATTTTGCTCACTATTATGTAGAATTTTTTATTTCTAACTGAACAGACAGCTGTGTTGCTGTGGAGTTTGTTGCGCCACTTCTTCTTCCCAGCTAACGTATGAGGACCTGGTGAAGGGCGGGCGTTTTGGGGTACTGTCTTGTGTAATTTTGACATTCGAAAAGTGCAGACTCTCAGCTTGGTTTGATTAAATTATTTTTTGAGTTTTGATTTTTTTATGAGATATCGTGTCGCTAGCAACTGAAGGTATTTTATAGAAAAACATAGAAATCAGAAGTGTCGCGACGACACGTCGCTTGCTACTGCTGCCTGCAGTCGGCTATGATATTGTACCTTAGAGTTTTAGTAAAAAACACTCTTTCAACTCGACCCTCCACGTAATACCCACACTTAATACAATTGCGTACAAGTTCGTCCGAGGCCTACCTTCGAGCAGGATCCAATAAGGATCCAGTCTAGACACTCTAATAAAACTAGGCTTACGGGGGACTTTGTCTACCGCGCTAACTCGGTTTGTGGGTAGAGACTGGAAAGTCTTTAGTTTCGCTGTTAAGTATTTATTCATAACGGTCATCATCAACTGCCTAGCCTTTTCCCAACTATGTTGGGGTCGGCTTGCAGTCTATCCGGATGTAGCTGACTACCAGTATTGTACATGGAGCGACAGCCTATCTGACCTCCACAACCCAGTTACTGGGTAATACGATACCCCTTTGATAAGACTGTTTGCCAGACCTTCGGGCTTCTGACGACCCGTAACGACTGTCGAAGATCCACGAATGATAGCCGGGAACAACGGCATATATTGCTTTCCAAGGCACGAAGGGGTCTTGATATGTAAAAATGGTCACCCATCCACGGAACAACCACGGCAAGCGTTGCTTATTTATTCATAATGGTATCACACAAAAATGGCCTATGGTTTTTTTTCCAATAAAGTAAGGGAATATGTCACGCTTCGCCAATTTTCCGTGTTATAGTCATTTCATACAATTGTCAAACAATGACAGTTGTGATTTGACTTTACGAACAATTTATGTTAGTATTTAATTAGCTTAAACATTATTTTTCCTGACACATGTAGTGTCAGGAAAAATAATGTTTAAGCTATGCTTGCCATGTTTAACATATGCGAAATAACGTCTGGAGACGATCCCTAAATAAACTAGATGATGTGGGTTTAAGAGATAGGTAAATCAACTTTTTTAAAAATAAGTTGTTAACTTATATTTTCACAGCTGAGAATGTTTCTGCCTCGTCGATGACACTAAACTCGAAAAGATACTAACATATATTTTTTTCCTCATATTCCACGCATTATTCAATCAATTCAATTTTTTGTAAACTTTGACGTTCAAAAGTGCCTTACAAGGGCCTATTTGAAATAAATGATTTGACTTTGACGTTATTTGAGAAAGATACTATACAAGCCTTAGCCATGCATTGGTGGACTCACGTATTTATCGATCGTCCATCATTGCCCCTTTTACAGGCCGCGGCAGTAATGTACTATTTTCTCTGACCATAGAATACGTGGTTGTCACAAAAATTTGAAAAAAGGAAAATCAGGGCAAAAGATGCTCCTACCATCATATCAATTCCTTTATCAGTGAGGGTTTAACCATCAATGTTATTCTTTAATTAACGCTCAACGCATCAACAACACCCCAACACAACACCAAAAAACTTTCTAATCAAATTTTAATACTATCTTACCCTTTAAAACAAAGGGCTTCTATCGAAATTTATCTTCTAGCCTAAACAATCGTGGTATAAATCCTGTAATCTATTTGTAGGCGCCTGCCGCGTAAGGCTTAGGTGGAGCGACGAATGAGAGAGGGGAAGGCTTAATTGAAACTTAGTCGCGGATAGGGTAGATACACTGTCGCTGGTTTCATACACGAACTGGTCCGCGGAATTCTGGAAAAACAAAAGAACTTTAGTCTGACTAAAAAAGCAAGCTAACCAAATATTAGGTCCCCACCTATGAAATCAGTGTTTTGTATGGAGAATTTTAAAGAAGTTGCATTTTTCATTCTAACATTTTCTTAATTTATATAACAACCATGAACACTGATGTTTTAAAACTTTTATGCACTAATGTTTAAAAACTAAGATAACGTAATATGCCATTTAGATTAAGCGACAAAAATAAGTTTTGGCTAAGTTAAAGCAAATAGTGGTCATTTCTGCTAACAAAATGAGGAGTAATTTTTAAGGTATTTTTTATGTTTAGAAAACAAGTAATAAGGTTTTTTTACTATTGGTAGTTGTCTATGATAGTCATTATTCGATATAGTACCAAGCAATTGATGAATATTAAAAAAAAAAAACTCAAATTTCATAGGTGGGAACCCATATATACCTTAGCAAATTGACACTCTACGTCACTTTGCCATGTTATAGCCATTTGAAACAACTGTCAAAGATTGACAGTTGTGATTTAAATATGCGGACAATGTGCATAAGTTGGTAGTTTGAATTAGTATGCTTAACAATTAATTATCCTGACTTTTCCTACCTACCCTGTACAGATTCGCTAAAACTGTGCAAAAGTCGACAAAAAACATCAAATTTTTGACAGTAAAAGTAGCTTTCGTATAACCACCGACAGATTTGACTTAGGTACGATATGTGATGAACTGAGGCTCATCTTACATGTAAAAGAAACGATGAAAAAAATTTTTTTTTGTCCATCAGGTTGATTACTAAAAAATATTGGACACGTATTTTTTTATTTTTTTACGTAATCAAAAGAATGCGCCAACGCGTTAAAATGTAGCATGACATCACTGACCGGTAGAATTTATACTGACTTCTGACGAAGCGAGCCCACTTAAACTTGACTTTAATACGTTTTATCCAAATCATTTTTTATTAATTTGATAAAGCACAAAATACGTGTCTAATATTTTTTTATCATTTAACTGATGGTTAGTCCATCAGTTTTTTTTTTTCAGTCAACGACTCTATTGTAGTTCCATTTTGTAATCACCAATATCTAATACCTAGACAACTTCTTATCAGCATTTTCTTCAATGATTTGTTTCGTTATAATTCAAAATAATAAAATACTTAGCTACATTAGATTTTAATGAAAATACTTTCACTTATTTATCCGAAATAATTTAGAAGCATGGTAAACCCAGCGCGTAGGGAGTGGTTGTGTCGACAAGTAATTTCGGGAATTAACGTACTTGTACACCCCTGTATAACGCGCTGGTCCCGGTTTTTGAGGACCCCGGAAAGAGCACTTTGCTCTCTCTGAGTTTCTAATAAAATTGTCTTAATCGATTAATGTGAAGTTGGGTGTAGGAACGTGAGGAGTAACGTTTTGATTAGAAATCATTTTGTTTTTTTTTTATAAATAATTTAAAGTTACCGAAAGAACAAATACGTAAGTACTTACCTATAACTAGGTCCTGGGTGCGATTCCCAGTTCGTGTAAAATGTTATAGAAAAGAAAGAAAGAAAAACAAAACACATTGAAATAAATGTATATTATTATTTTCTTTCCTTCTTAAAAATTAAATAAAAATAGCACTGACTGAAAGGCAATATACGGCAAATAAAAATTTAAAAAAAAGTTTAAAGTTTGATGTTAGAAATTAGCAAAAAAGTGTGCCTCACGGCTACGCCAAAAAGGCCTAATCCAGCAAAAATGGCTGGCAACTATAAGTGCCAGACGCTAGTTTCCAACTGGACCTGAGTGAAGTTATTGGGTTTTTAAATTAGGAATTTCTCAGTAGTAGCCCGGTGTCTGGTTTTGTGCACGGTTGATGGCAATAGCCTCGCCCCCTTTTACATGGGACTTAAACATAACTGGCGAAATGTGGATTAGTGTTGGTACAACTCTGCTTAACCCTTCGAGGATTTTATGTGTGATGGTATGTTATGTAATGTTTGCTAGATACATATTCTGTGGTCATAGAACCAAGAAAAAATTATATTTAATTACCGAAACAAACTAATTCTACGAACTTTTTGTCCTGCCGATAAAATCAATATTGTGTATTTGGCAAGATGCATGCCGACCACGGAACCCTTCACTGTGCGTGGTCCGATACGCACTTGGCCGATTTTTTGGTTATCAACCCCGTAACTACAAATCTACAGCACGTTCTCTCCCATTCGTCCACAGTTATCCAAACCCAATTATAATCGTAGTCGATCAGAGATCGGTCTAACATGTCCAACTAACTTATCATCCGACTTGTCGGCCAACAGATCTTCGGAACTCACTTCCAAATTCAGTCAACAAATACCTATTTGCTGACGCTTTGCGAAGTTTGTCATTTTGTACATGAGGGATGGTGAGTTCCACTTTAGTCTTCTGATTTGACCGGCAAAAACATCGTGTATTTATTTTATTAACGTCTTCAGGTCAAGCAATGTCCTCTTGATTTTTTTAGATAAAGATAGTTAATCGGACACCAATTAAGACCGGCCAACCCGTCATACTTTTCATACAAACGCTCGTACGTGATCATGGCGTTGTAACACATATTTCTTTGAATTTTTTAAACTAATATGTATCTTGTGCACTATATCTAGTTTCTATGATAGCGAAAAATTAAAAAAAATCAGAAACAAATTCAGTATAAGCCTCCAAAAGCGGTTCGCTGGGTAACGATGCAGCTGACGAGCTTGCTAGACGAGGATCCAGCACGGCAGTCTATGGACCCGAGCCCATCGTACCCATCCCCTTCAACCAGATACGCAGGTGGCTACAGGAGTTCACCCACACTCAAGCCGAGCACTGGTGGACCTCGGCACCGGGCTGCAGGCAGTCCAAGGAAGCCATGCCATCCTTGGATACCAGGCTAACCCGGCGTTTACTACGCCTGGATAGAAACGGCCTGCGCCTGGTGACGGGTACCATCACGGACCACTGCTCGCTGAATAAACACTTTCACACAATAGGCATAACGGACAGTCCTCTGTGCAGGGCGTGCATGGAGGCTGAGGAAACCGTCGCGCACGTGCTTTTTGAATGCACAGGCGTCACCCAGATTAGAACACAGACCCTCGGGACACCCAGATCTTTCACAGATGTTCTAAACAGACCAGGAGACTTAATAGACTTCTGGAGGGAGGTGGGCTGGTTGGAGTAACCACCAACGGCCGCTATGGCCCACGCACAATGGTCCACTGTAGGACTAAGTGCGGAAACCAAACCCCCTAAACTTAGAACTTAGAAGCCTCCAAAAATATGCTTTTTTGCAAAAACTTTAACTGAACTTTGACCGGTCATAATATACTCATAATTTGTAAAAGTAAAGAAAACATCTTCATAGAAACCTCGCACATTTAATGGAGATTCTAAATGATACACATTTATTTCACAAACTTTACGGTTTACTCAAAAACACGTATTTCCTGATACAAATTTTTACACACAATTTTTCGTACATTTTTATCCCGTTCTCACTCGTTTGTTAGCAGTACTCACTTGCGCTCGATGAAACAACAAGCATTTCGACCATGCTCGCATTGACGATAGACGGAGCGGGAAGGGTCCTCTTAAGAACGAGTGCAAGGAAAAACGAAAAAAAATATTTAAAAAAAAACATACTTAGGTACTATGATTTTTGTAAGCTAGGAAATTGGCCAATGGACGGCAAATAAGAATAAAAATGCAAAAAAAAATAAAAATAATAAAAAAAACCTTTCCAAAGAAAGCCTCATAGAATTTTCTTTCTGTAACAATTTCATCCTAATCAAACAATTTAACACCACTGTTACCAATCCATAACAATAAGTTCTCGCCGAAAATTAGCCGATTTGTACTAATGACGTCATTTAGCCGATCGCGGTGAACGGCTAATACCTGTCGATAGCCGATGGGGATGTTAAGCGACGATTACCTTTTGTTTATTGCGTTTTGGGGACTTTGAACTGCTAATGAAAGTAGTGTCAGTGGAGTAACCTTAACAAAAGAAAATTGTGAGTGAGAAAATTGTATGGTATTGCATGTTCTAGTTACTGAACATATAGAAGCAACAATAATAATTAATGTACCCAGGGTTTTGTAATATCTATATTTAAAAGAGTGTCCTTGGAATTTCTTGCCCGTTCTTCTCCATAAAGATCTACGTTTTGGAATGGGCAACTAGCTTCAACTTTCTGACCAACTATTTGACGATTCAAAAGTGCCTGTATATGGTCTAATTGAAATAAATGCTTTGAGTTTGAGTTCTGCTTTCTATGATGATACAGGAAAATTAATAGTCACTTTTTTTTCTACTTTTTCTTAACAAGTTGGAGGTAAGAGGTAACTTTGCTTCAGGAAGAATTATCATAGTATCTAAGTATTAAAAAAGTAAGTAGTAGTATCTAAGTATTAAGTATCTTAGTGTTATAAGTACGTACTTATCTTTGACATTTCTCGGGACTCTGGGGTCCCGGACCTTTGTAAGGCGTATGAGGGCCCAAAGCCAACTCGCAGAGGTCAGTTAGACATTTTGAATGAAATTATATTATTATCAGACTTGATACGATAGAACAGAAAAATAAAGATAAATACGTTTATTTGCGGTAAACATGACGCAAAAAAAGAACAAAACACGAAAATAACAATTTGGGGGAAAATATGCATCACATCCTCGCAAAAGTTTCAAGTTCGCTTGTTACCGTCGTTGAGTGCAGACGTGTGTTCGATTCGATCTCCTTAATAGTACCTGATTGGTGGACAAGTGTAAATTTAAATTCTCTGTCTTTCCTTAAGTGCTCATATGGACTGTTAACGCCTCCTGGGCGTGTCTGGAAAGGGACATACATAGTTTCGCGGATCTGTCACCAAATTTTGCTTCGGCCGTTTTTGGTAATTGGCGGGATTCGAACTGCCGGACACGGGCGCTCGGCGCAGTGGAGTGTCATCCTTGTAACCGCCGAGTCAAATCAACATTGAGAGGTGACGCCAAATTAGCCGATAACCTACGAAGCGGTATCTGCTACGACGCGCGGCGCGACGTCACAGTGCTACGCGCACGGAGACATCATTCACTTGCTACGCGCTACGGTCGGAGTCCCTCCCCACCGCACTAACAGTGCTACGAAGCGACTGTCTGCTACGCGGGTCACCTACTCGTGCGTGCTACACTTAAAAGACTTTCTTATATTGCCAAAATACTTCATGGCGTTCGTGCAGCATTCTCCGCGTAGTAAAACTACAAAAAGTCCAATTGCGACGGATCAATCCCAGTCTGTTCCGGACATAACTCAGGCTGTGAGTGACCCAGAATTCAGCAACATAACCGCACGCCATAAGCGCCCGAGGCTAGACGACTCTTCGATTGACCAATTCGAGGAATTTAAACTTGAAATTAAGCAAATGCTGACGTCATGGAAGAGTGACCATGATGACGCAGTGGCAAGAGTGATGGCAGAACAGACAGCACTAGTCACGAAACTGGTTTCTGACGTGGCAGAATTGAAAATACAAAATCTGCAGATTCAGAAGATAAATAAAGAAATTGAAAAATCCATCACTACTACTAGTGAATTCTACGACGATATGAAGAACCAAGTAAAAATATTGCAGGATGAGTGTAGAGACTACAAGAAATATACGGAGTCCTTGGAAAAAACCGTAAGAGATCTTCAACATAAGTCGCGATCCTCCACTGTTGAGGTTCGCAATATACCTTTACAGCCTAACGAATCGACTGCAGATCTCACAAAAATTATAACGAATATCGGAAACACTGTCGATTTTCCAATACCTCCAACAAGTATCCGAGATATATACCGTGTTCCAGGCAACTCGGCCAACAAAGCGATCGTTGCAGAGTTTACGAGTGTGCAAGTCAAGACTGAACTGATCTCCTGTGTACGTGGATTTAATAATAAAAATCCAAATAAAGACAGCAAGCTTAATTCACAACTGGTGGGACTTCCAGGACCAAAACAACCCGTATTTGTAGACGAGCACCTGAGTCTATCTGCAAAGAAACTCTTTTATTTGGCAAGGCAGTTCGCAAAACAGTATGACTATAAGTTTTGTTGGTCTACTAACGGCAACATCTTCCTACGCAAACAGCTAGGACATAAACAAATACTTATTAAATCCGAAACTACTCTACAGGAGCTGCAAGAAAACAAATGACTACCACTCGTATCGGTAATACTAGTTAACTTATATTCTCAATTCATATCTTGTAACAAGCACAATATTCCTCTTTTTATACTGCATGATGAATCTTTCTATATAATGTTCTTACTAAGGAAATTTATAAACACTCACGGTACTAAACGACACACACTAACATATCTCCAACCCACACACACACAAATTCCTTCTTATCATACCATAAACATAACACTTACACACACCTTTGCACATAACCCTAAAATTGTTAAAAGCTCACCTGTTCGTAAGTATGCGCCTATTTTATTTTTAATTATTACTGTATTCAACAACATTGGGTATAACTTATTCTACAAATGGCTAATCTAGTTGAAAACATTATCACTGACTTAGATGACATTGAAGTCGCGAAGGCCTATTCATGTATTCCGGAAGATTGCAATAAGTATTTTAATGGTTTACACGGATCTACTACTATTCTCCATATCAATATACGTAGCATAAAAAGGAATTTTGATGAGTTATTAACATTGTTATCAATAATTAAAGTTAACTGCGATGTGCTTATACTGAGTGAATGTTGGCTGAGCAAAATCACAGACTTACCCGTTTTGGAGGGCTATAATTCTCACTACACAAAGCAATCAAAAAACCAGAACGATGGTGTAGTTTTATATATTAAAAATCAAATACAATACACAATTGATGAACCTGATTTCATAAATGGCAGTTGTCTCACCTGCCAAGTTAATAACGAGTTAGCAATAATTGCCATCTACCGATCTCCCTCATACAATACAAAGCAAGGATTTGAGCCCTTCCTACATAGTCTGGATAACGTATTTACTTCCCTTAACAAATACAAAAATATATGTCTTATTGGTGACGCCAATATAGATATCAGACCCTCCAATATAGACGAACGCTCAGCTAACTATTTAACCCTCAACGCTACTCATGGCCTATTACCTGCACATTCTTTTCCAACACGAATAAACACCTGTATTGACCACGTTATGTTAAAAACTAATAAAACTACAACTGTACTTATCTTAGATTCTCACATCACCGACCACCTTCCGCTACTTGTAAAAATCGATGACACAAAACCGGAAAAACAAATAGTCCCGGCATACAAGATTCCTAAGATAGACTACCCAAGTGTCAAAGCAGATATTGAACACCAGGATTTCTCCCAAGTCATAAGTACAGACGACCCGAACGTTGCCTCCACTGCTCTAATAAGTACAATTCAAAATATCATTAATGTGCACACAAAAATAATCCAAGTTCCTAAAATAAACAGAAACCTAAAACCGTGGATCACCCCTGGTCTATTGAGGTGTATTCGCCACCGCGATAGACTTCACAAAAAGGCACGGAAATCACCTGGTAATCTAATCCTACAAATTACTTATAAAAGGTACCGTAACTATTGCAATGGCCTTCTTAGAAAACTTAAAACATTACATGACAAACACGAACTAAATAAAGCAAAACACAATCCCAAAGCACTTTGGAATAAAATAAAAGACATCACAAATACAAAAAAGATATGTGCACCACCTACAGAACTGCTGAATACCAAATCTGATCCGAAAGCGGCCGTTAACAATGCATGTCATTTCTTTGCCACAATTGGAGCTGAGCTAGCCTCTAAAATTCCTGCAACTTCACAACAGCCCGTCACACAAAAAACCTCTAATAACTCATTTGTAATTCTTGAAGTGGATGAATCAGAGGTGGAGTCCACCATCATGAACCTTAGGCAGGATAGTGCGACTGGCTGGGATGGAATACCCTCTACCCTGTTGAAGGTTTGTCGGAACACCCTTGTCCCTCTAATCACACACATTATTAACATTTCTATTACAAAAGGAGTGTTCCCAGAACCTTTCAAGAGGGCCATAGTTCACCCGATATATAAGAACGGGGCCAGAGACTGTGTCAACAATTATAGACCCATATCAGTACTCTCGGCTCTCTCTAAAGTTATGGAAAAATTAATTAACGGTAGACTAGTAAATTATCTTAACAGATACAAAATTATAGCATCCAACCAGTATGGATTTAAAAAAGGAATTTCTACTGAAGATGCAGTTATCGACCTCACTCAGTTTGTATCAAAAAAACTAGATGAGCAACAAAAATGCGTCAGTATGTTCCTGGATCTAAAAAAGGCGTTCGACACAGTCTCTGTTCCCAACCTTCTCTACAAACTGGAGGGTATAGGTATTCGCGGCAAGCCTCTTGAACTCTTCAAGGACTACCTTAAAAATAGAAAATTGGCTGTTAAAATCAACTCATGCCTAAGTGACGAAGAAACTGTCACATATGGAGTCCCCCAAGGCAGCGTGCTGGGACCTACGCTTTTCCAGATCTACATTAATGACTTATGCACGCTGCCTTTACATAAATCACAAATCTTCACTTATGCTGATGACACCGCGATTGTGGTCTATGGTAATACCTGGAGCGAGGTAAAGAATATTGCAGAGCAGTCCTTAAAGACTGTTATGAACTGGCTGCTACTCAACCTACTTACCCTAAACGTGGCCAAAACAAACTTCATTCCCTTCTTTATGAATTATAGGAACAAAGCTCCACCAGAATTTTTAATCACGGCACACACGTGCTCTGATCTCAGTTCTTGCTCATGTGCGACGCTTACCCGTGTTAATCATACAAAGTACCTGGGTGTAGTGATTGATGACGGACTGAGATGGTACAACCAAATAGATAACACTGCTTCGAGAGTCAGAAGACTTATCTATATTTTTTAATCTCTGAGACATTGCGCAGACATTAATATCCTAAAAATGGTTTATCTAGCACTCTGTCAGTCCGTTATCACCTACTGCCTCCCGGTATGGGGAGGGGCCGCTAAAACCAAGTTTATTGTAGTGGAGCGAGCACAGAGAGCTGTCCTGAAGGTTATGCTTGGTAGACCATACAGATTCCCTACAACTAAATTATATGCAGACTGCAAATTACTTACTGTGAGGCAGCTCTTTGTCCTTCGAGCCACTCTCAGAATGCATAAATATACTCCCCCATCAGGTCCTACTAAGCGCAAAGCAAAAAATGTATGCCCGACAGTAAGCCACAAAACTGCATTCGCTAGGCGCCAGTTCTACGTTCGAAGTACATTAATTTATAGGAATATACATAAAGCAATTCAATTAGCTGGGCTAAACAACCACGAAGTTAAGATTAAAGTACAAAGTTGGCTGCAGGATCAAGACTACGCTCGAACAGAGGAACTATTGCACCACCAGCAGTAGGCCTGTAACCTGTTTTTACTGGTGTTTGCAATTTTTCTCTTCATTTTGGAACATAATTATCAGCAGTACATATACACTACATAATCTTAAACATTTCAACACACCCTCACGCAAACGCTAAATACTACTAAACACACTCTTACTTACACACCCTCACATACATCCCTCATTCTAACATACACATCCTTACTCTAACATACACACACATATACACTTTTAAGAAGTCGTTTTCAATATCCTTAGTACCTTCATAGTTAAATTTTATAATTATACATAGTTACTTTTACTTTTTTAATTTTTATATACTTACTTTGTGACTGCTTTTGTAATGTTGGAACACAACATAAAAGGTTTCTAGTATCACAGTGACAGCAGAACACTGACTCCTAAGTCACAGGATCACCTAGTTTAGGAGTCAGGGTTTAAATTATAAGTATGACCTTTAACCAAGTTATGTATCCTAGTTTTAAGCAATGTCTAAGGTTTTTGTTACAATAAAGATTTTTATTATTATTATTATTTTATTTTTAGATTTAACTATTCTCGGGACCTTGTCCCGGACCTTTGGAAGGCGTACGAGGAGCCGAAACCAACTCGCAGAGGCCCGTTAAGCGTTTTTAATTAAATGAGGCACCAACCGACGATTGTCCCTATATGCACTATGTAAGTGCACCCAAGGACAACCCCCGGTTGGCGTAGGACTATTGCAGGATATGGAAACAAATATATTGGACTATGGGTTTGGGTGGCTAAAGTTGACTGGTGACCTGGAACTATGGAAGGACTATGGCCCCTGCATGATCAATGTCTTATATGTACACGGATAAAATGGCAGGGGGTGACTTGCACACTCAATAATGGGCCCCCGGAAACTGTCGCTAGCACATAGTGACGTAGCGACAAGGGGGCAACACGTCCTGAGGTGCTTGAGGAGTGGAGAGGTATTCCACGGCTTTCAGAACAATCCCAGAGCCCGGAAGATGGTCAAGATCCCTACGAGCACTTACTGGAATACTTCCTTCCTCCGAGCACGTTTGCTCTTGCGAATCTCCACTCAAGCCGGCCAATTAAGGCAAGAATGAGGTGGGAGCTCTGTTCCTCGTCAGTGTTCACTCCAGCCGGCCAATAAAGGCAAGCCAGAGATGAGGAACAAGATTTCTCCCGGGAGATAGGGTCCGTGGGGTCGCTACTGCCCAACAGCTCGCCACATGCTGCCCTGCGGGTTTCTGTATCTCTCTTGGTCTGGCTCCTCATCCTAGACCTGTTCCGGCAAAGTAAACTCTACCGGCACAGACCCAGAGTTTGGAGCGCACAAGCCCCACCACGACGTCAACGTAGAGATACGGCGGTGGGGTTATTATTATTATTATTAAAGGGCCATCGCTCAGCAAAATGCTGCGACCCTATACGAGACAGAGCCACAGCGCTGGTTTTCAGCGACAGCCGGCGTTGACGTGATGACGTCAACCCGTGCAGCAGAAAAGAAAGAGTATCTACTAAGAAATTAAGGTAGATAAATTACAATCATGACACAAATTGAGCTTACGAGAGCATACAATCACATTGTCTTTATCTCCACTATCATAATTTCAGCGAAGATCTTTTTTTTTGCTTGCTGAACAACTAAATTTCAAAGATATTAATAGGTAAATAAGCTTGCATACAGTATCTTAACTAACGAAGGGTGTTCCCGATAACCCGCAATAGTATAGCATTCATACATGCAAAGAAAAATATTACCATTTTTATTTATATTTTTTTATACCGAGAAATTCACATTTTCGGCATAAAAAAATAAAAATAAATATGGTACATAATATTTTTCTTTAAACGTGGAAAGAAAATTGCGACAAGTGCGCGTGTACAGAGTTTTTCTTTTATTTACATATCAATTTAATCTTTTTTGTGTTGATTATTTTAAAAAATAACTATTTTTTTCTAATAGTAATATTTTTTTTGCATGTATGCACATTATTCCATTGCGGGTTAACGGGAACGCCCTTCGTTAGTTAACAAACTGTATAAACCATGAGGTCCCAATACGAACCCACCAGCGGGTATACATCGAAGCAACTGGGGGCGTAGCGAAGGCGCACAAACTCTATTAATTATATTACGCGCTGTCACAGACTCACAGTTTGTGCAACTCTACGTACGTCACGACTCTACAGTTATGAGGTGGGTAGAACTTCAGCGTAGCGTCTAATTTACTCTACCTGCAGTGAATTAGTCGAACGTAAGAGCATAACATATGTGGAAAGAGCTGCATTGTTTTTTTTGTTTGCTAAGTTTATTGTAACTTAATAGAAAAAAAAGAAAATAAATATATTTGATCCAGGTAACAGAAAATAATAGCACAGATGAAAGGATAGGTGGCAAAAAACTTGTTTAAGGGGACTACAGGACCTAAACGTGCCTAAACGCAAATTTTATAATGCCTAAAAGAATATGATCCACTGCAGTAAACAAAATCAGAAAAATATATGATATTCTTCAGGATATATGCTAGTATGATAGTGTGTTGAAAACATAATACAACTAATTTGATACGATAGAACGATTAAAAATCATATTAATTTACATGCAATCATTCAGATTTTTTGTCAGATTATTCTACAAGCTACATATTAGCATAATAGTGTTTTAATTTTCCAGTCCAATCAATAGATTTTCTGTAAATCGCTAACTGCTTCATATTTTGCAATAAATTACCTGCGTCGTGTCATCGCGCTTCTCTTTCATTTCTATGCAGTCCGACAGTGACCGCGCTCTAGCTGTTGTAAGCCTCTTAAGGAACAATATATGAACTTATTTAATTTTATCTTGGATGTAACAGACTGCCCTTTGATGGCACAAAATGGTAAGAAAATTTTAATAAGTTAATATTAAGTTGACGTTTGTTATCCACACGTTCATATCTGGATGGAATACGAATGGATTTGGATAGAATTTGGCATAGTGATGGATCATGGCCTAGGTTAGGAGATAGTATGATACTTTTTATCCCAACAGTATGTTCCCGTGGAATAATTTGCGACCTCATCGCGAGCGAATCAGCGGGGAAAAGCTGTAGTATTAGTATAAATAAATCCTTCATGGAAACCAGTTACGTAGACGTATAAAAAAATCCTTCATGGATACCAGTTACGAAACCCCGGTTTCCTTGACGGCCGAAGCGGTATAAATCATCTATACATTATAAAACAATGTCACATTTCTCGTTTGTCTGTTCCGCGTTGCTCTAAACCACTCAACAGATTTTGATGAGATTTTCGCCATCGTTTAGAGAATTTATTCCGGAAGGTTTATGTGTATAATATGTTAATAGGTATTAAAGTTACGCTTACCTAAGAAATCTCGATGTTTTGTGAAGTATAAAAACATTCGTGCGAAGCCGGAGCAGGTCGCTAGTTTAAAAATATAGTTGACTCTGGCTTTGTTCAAAATGTAATCTTTTGTCCAACTTCTTACAATACCCGGAAAACCAAATTCAATCAAATACTTCCTGTAGCTAATTTAAAATTTTGATTAAGAACAATTTTCACAATAGATTTCGTTCGCACAAGGAAAGGATCAATGAATTATTATTAGCTCCATTTACTCAGAAGCAAACCCTTTCTATTTGGCACCGAACCAATATTATTTTAATGAAACATCAAAGGTTCAGGAAACAATTTCATCACTTTCATAATAAATTATTGTTAAGGGCCTGTTTCCTAGCGTTGGTAACTTAGTGATAAAAAAAAGTGAAGATTTTTCCTTTATTTTAGCGATTTTAACTTTTATTTACCTAACTAACTGCTTGCCGCGGCTTCGCCCGCGTGGGCCCTAAATCTTTTTCTAAAATAAAACTAAGTCTAAGTTACTTCGTAAGACATTAACTATCTGCCAGTGAAAGTTGATTTATCAGAGTGTCCGTGGAGTTTCTTGCCCGTTCTTTCTGACTGACCGACCCCTTGATAATTCAAAAGCGCCTGTAATTGGTTTATTTGAAATAAATGCTTTGAGTTTGAGTTTGCTTTCCGTCAAAAGCGGTCCAACCGCTTTGGGGATAAGCCGGAACAAACAGAAAGACAGACAATTTTTTTTTTCGTTTTTTTTGCATTTACTAAAAAGGTGTTATTTTGTGATTACAAACAGATACTTCAAATTTATTTATTTGTATAGATGTATAAATGAAGCATCTATACATCTATACATACCGAAATACATGCTTTGCCTAGTTCGGTTGCAGTGGCTACATCCTTATATTAGAAACTATTACTGCCGAACTATTTTCTGTAAAATATTACTAAGTTTTATAAGAAATAAACATTTATTTATTAATAATTTATTTATCTAATCTGCGTTCGCAATTTATTTGCCCAACATGTAAACAAACACGAGCTATACGAAAAACAACCGTAACACCTACAGATAAGGTTCAGTTTGCGCTAAAACTTCATATTTTTTATGACTTTTCAACAGTAATACTCAGTCTAGAATCAACTTTATTTACGAGTACACTTGCATAAAGTTGATGTCTGTTTAAGTGGATATTGATAACAAGGTTATAAATAGATCCTAGTAGATAAAGTCCTTATGTTACCTACGTTGTAATACCGGGGTACAATCCTGTAAGCCTCGCAACTATAATTTAAAATACCATTGCAATTTCACCTACACCCATACTTTTCTAATACCCATACGTTGCACCAACCCTTACTGGGCCCGCGTGGTGCATGGATAACGGCCCATTCCCTCTCGCCGAGAGGAGGCCTGTGTTCCAGCAGTGGGAACATTATAGGCTGATTATGCATACTTTTGTAACCAGAACCAGGATAAAATTGATTGTGGGAAGAACACAGTCTATTTGCGTGGACTGAAAAGTATAACATAAAAGTGATTATTTCATTTAAAAAAACCGGCCAGGTGCGTGTCGGACCGCGCACAATGAAGGGTTTCGTAGGTGGAATTTATCCCAAGAACAAACTTAACATTGTAGTTCAAAAACATGTTCCCCCATACGTTCCAACTGCAAATGTAAGTTTGTACGCACAATATTGAGTGATTTACCATGTAATTTTAAGGCCATAGACTTCTTATAATTTCATTCTTCATTCTTCTTGTAATCTATAAGCATAGAACTATTTTCTGTATTTTTTTCAAAATTTTAAGCTTAGTAGTTTTGGAGATACGGGTCAATTTTCATCTATTTTCTTAAATATCTTTAAAAGTATTTATTATAAAATTATTTAAAAAAAAAATGATATCCTCGCAATACCCTTTCATTTAATATCTCACACGGTAAAGTTTGCAAAACTTTTTTTAATTTTCTTGTATGCCCTCCAAAGCCGAGGCACACATAAGTGAGTCCACCAATGCCTGGTTGCGGCCAAGGCTTGTATAGTTCCTACTTTTCTCAAATAATGCGCGGAAATTCAAACTAAGTAAGTCAATTATAAATTCCAGCGAACAACGACCATTTTTCACGCGCCAATATGTTCATTTGTTTCTTCTTTACTATAAACAGCTCTATTTGCAAACCAAATCGAAATTTAAATAAAATCTTTGATAGGTAACCTCCTTGGTTACCAAGTGTACCATTTTTAAATTACATGACAGATATGAGTTTCCATAGTAATTTATTCGGCCGCTAAACAGGACAGATATAATTATGCATTTTCATACAAACATTGCCGGCCGGGCGCTAGTATTTGACCAGTACAGCAATTTCGATTTATCTCGAAGAAGGTTGTCAAACTAATGCTGGAATTTCTAAACATGTTTGAGAAATAACCATTTTATACATTTCTTTTTAATGTTTATTTGACAAAGAAACAGACAGCCATCTTGTTTTCAATCAAACTAAATCAACAATTGTAAATTTTCTTACAAAACGGGCCTAAACCAAAACCTAACCGAGCCTAACTAATTATTCCTAATCAATTTCAAAACGTAATGTTCACAGAACGCCAATACAAGACTTATTTAATTAAAGCTTGTTCATTGTTTCACCCCAAACTGATACAAAACTTCTCGTTTAATTACTAAGCGTTTTAAATAACTCAAAGTCATCGCAAAGTCGATAAACAGTTGAAATTGAACATTCTTTACTAATCTTGTATCTTTTAAAGGGAATTTTAAGAGGTGCCTATAAAGGTTTACATCGAAGAGCCTACAGGATTCCTTTGAGATTGGACGTAAAATGTTGACATTCGTAGGTACAGTATACCTTGTTAAGAATTTATTTGAAAAACAACAATCATTGGTATTATTAATAGTATTGTATCAGTGTGTCTTGTTCTTCTTTTCGTGTGATTAGTGACTAACCTGGTGTCAGAGTTTTAAAGCCGCCCATGGGCCTCTGACTTGGCTTAACATGTCGACGAGAAATATCTCTCAGGCATATCGGTTTCCTCACGATGTTTTCCTTCACCGTTTTTGAAGCAACTGATATTTATACAATACGCACATGAACCCGGAAAGTCAGAGCCTTGGTTCGAACTCGCGACCTATGATACACCACTAGGCTATTACTGCTTATCAGTAAGCAGTGATAGCCTATTGGTGTGACCGTCGGACTGCCAAGTCATAGGTCTCGAGCGTAGCCACAAAACATAATGACACATTGGCTAAGTACCCAATGGGCTATTTGTGTTCCATAATACTGTCTCAATGTGTAGCTACAAGTGTAGCTTTTTTTTTGTTGGACATTATCAAACAACTTCTCCCTCTCTGGGCCCTAGACGGGGTCCCCCGTCTGTTGTGCTGACATCTCTTTGAGGCGCGCGTGGAACACAACGCGCCGTCGACCCGGGCTATTATATTCCATGCTATTCTGTAAGATCTCACCGTGAAAACTTGGGTGAAGTGAGCTGTCACCCTGTGGAATGACAGCTCACTCCACGCTCACTTCACCTAAGTTTTCGCGGTGAGATGGTTACAGAATACTCGTAGCACTGCAGGTCCTTATCGGACGGCGAGCTACCCATTGCTCACCGTCAGCTTCAAGCCTAGCTGACAATCAAATATGAATTCTTGTCGATCTATAGGTACCTCTTCTTGAGGCTAAATGAACTCATCACTCCAGATAAATAGCATAGGATATTTACCTGTAAATTCCGGAGTATGTTAAAAGAGCCACTATTAAGGAAGAACGTCAGGGAAATTAATTGATTATCAAATTTACTCATCATCTGCCTAGGCTTTTCCCAACTATGTTGGGGTCGGGTTTCAGTCTAACCTGATGCAGCTGAATACCAGTATTTTACATGGAGTGACTGCCTATCTGGCCTCAACAACCCAATTACTAGGTAATATTTGATAAGAGTTGTCAGACTTTCGGGCTTCTGACGATCCGTTACGACGTTTATCAAATTGACTACCAACTTAAATTATCTGTATATTTAAATCACAACTGTCATCCTTAGACAGTTGAATGAAATGGCTATAACACGGCAAATTGACGTAGTGCGTTAATTTGATGAATAATAAATTTCCCCAATAACAAATTAACCCTAAGCAGCGGTTCTGAATGAACCGCTACTTACAGACAAGTTTATTATAACGTGACTTGCGGTAGGAGTTGACTGGTAGAAATCGTCACGTAACAAAAAAGCGTTATGCCCGAAAAAGTCAGTTTCGAGGTTTCAAGTTTCAGGTGTCAAGTATAAGTTTTTAGCTTCTAAAAACTTATAATAGATGGCTCTGTATTATTACATAATGCACAGCGCAAGGAACTTCGTTCTAACTGGGTGTCCCACGACATCTCCCAACTTTTCTGTTTACATTTCATCAAGATTATCCTAACTATAAAGTGAGTTTGTTTATTTGTTACGCTTTTACGCTAAAACGGCTGAACGGATTTGGATGAAATTTTGCATATGGGTAGACTATGTCCTGGGTTAGGACATAAATACTTGTTATCCAGATATTCTTACGGGATCGAGACTTATACGAGTGAATCGATAATAATCTGTTCAATACACAGAATGCCAAGAAATCTTTTACAAAGTCTTCAGGCAAATCAAATAAAACCTTATATCTTGCTGCCCCTTTAAACCTAGAAATGCGTGAAGACACGGAGGTGGTACTCGAGGGTATATCGCGCGACACTCAAGACACAAATGTCGACCAAGTGATTTCCGATCCAGCCCACATGGAACACAAGGACCTAAAAAAGAACTGGAATGAAATTAACATTTTTCTGTAAATTACATCTTTTCATTTTAAAAATCCTATCGGATTGTCTGATATCATTATCTGACATTTCAAATGAATAAAGTCCGTATTTTGTCCACTGCTAAACAGAAGTAACTGAAGAAAATAAGTAAAACCCATTAATAAATGTGGAGTAAAGTTACAACCAGTATAACCTTCAGATTACCCATACATTTGCTCTAGGTTTAGTGTTGGCATAACGTTATTCCGAAAGAGTTTAAAGTATGTAGTGTAAGTTAAAAATATGAACAGCAGCCTAATTGCATAATACACTTACAATGACGAGTAAATGAATTTTTCAAACAAATCAAGCAATGGATTAAGAAATCTCCTCCAAATTTTTCGGATTGTGGTTACCTATATGATTGGACTGCAAAGTCAAAAGTCTAATAATTTATTACAGAGGCTTAAAGGCACTTTTGAAAGTCTAAATTTACAAGAAAATAGAATTGATTCTAGTTGGCCCTTTCAAAAGGTAGTTTTATATTGAGAAGAATTAAATTAAGGAATGATTCCTTTCTGTCTAAAAACTCTTCACTCTTCTACAACGTCTTTGTCCCATCCAGTATCTCTACCTCCACAAAGCACTTTTGTCTCCCACTGTGGTTCACTCCGCTCACTTCGCTCGATCGAGCGCTTATTCGCGATTACGCTCGTCTCACCGCTCAGCAGGTGATCGCTCGAAAAAATACGCCATGATAAGCCTCGTTTGGAATCTCTTGTGGTAAGCAATTCCGGAGATTCGGAAAGATAAAGACATGAAGGAATAGTTTCAGGATTGGGGAAGTAAGTAATAAATATATATATTTATAGACACTTGAGAGGTTTAGGCATATTTTGTGAGAATATCAAAAGTTTTCTTAAGGGGTTCTAAAATCTTACGTCTGGCGAACGACAGGCTCAAATGAAATAAGTAAGCGAAATCCTTTTATTTTATCGTTTTTTGATATTGATAGCCATCAGGCCTACAACGTTTCACTATAGCTAATTTAACTTGACCGTGTATAGATAATTAGCCTTACTACCAACTTCGCTGACTTCACAACATCATAAAAGTGCTGCGACCTCACAACACTTTGGGTAATGTCGCTGATTTTTGAAGTGCGACGTCGCTTTACTTTTATGTGTACCGGTCCTAACAGCGTATGGCACGGTGGCTACACGACAATAATGTTCCTTTGTTTTTACTAAATGGCGTAGTCGTCCAAAAAGGCCCAACAAATATTTAAAACCACAAAAGAAAAGCACGAATTTACATATTAAATTATTCAAACAAAAAACTCTACTGAAGTGTACTCGAATCAAACCCATCTGTCCGAATTCCGCAGCTGAACATTGAAACAAAATATCATAGGGATGGGCTCAGGCCTGTTAAATTAACCGAAACAGTACGAATTTATCCGAATTAGACGCACTTCGGGTACGCTGAGGCTCGTGCACTTGACTACTGAATACGATTTGGGTTAAGGATTTTTACAGGCGAAGCATTTAAAGGGCTCCGTGGTATGTCACTTTTTTTAAGACAGCTTTTTAGTCTTGATTTAATGTGTGAAAGAAAAATATGTGATAGTGTTTTTTAAGGCTCCTTGTGACACACATAATATAACATCACGGTTGTAATCCCCGAAGGGCTAGGCAGATTGTGAACCTATACTACACCCACATTTCGCCTGTTGTGTTTAAGTCCCAAGAAATAAAGGGCGAGGGGAGAATCATTCTTAAAGTGCAATAAAACAAATGGCGTCATTGGCACAATTCAATGTCAGCTTGTCCTAATTTTAATGTAGTGTAGAAGTGTAAAGAATTTTAAAGTGTCTCCTATGTCCTTTGAGCTTCTTTAAAAGCTCGTGTTGCTATAAAGCTCAAAGTAGGTAGTTATAAAAGAGTAAGAAAAGCTGCACTTACAAAACCTCACGTACAGCGACCCTAAACGAAAAATTCCGCCTTCGTCCGGTGGAAACCGCTTCGGAAAGCGGTGCGGTTCATAAAAAGGACTATATCCAATTTGTAGGATCCGACTAAGCGTGGCCGGACACTGTGGTACATTTAAATTAGAGAACGGAGATTTGCTTTACGAAATACTGAAAATATTCAAGGATCTTTCCTTTGATGATCGTCGGAATTAATTTAAAAATTCGTAAGTTGATTTTCGTTCATTTACTTAAATACCTACCTTTTCTATATCAGAACAGGTTTTTACCTTGCCATACGTTGCCGTCGTTTGAAATAAGTGATTTTACTCATACACAGTTTAACCTGTAACCTACCCTACCCTAAAAAATTGTTTCTATAGCGAAGGTTTTCAGACCGCAACAAACTAAACTTCTCTATTTAACACCTACATAGCTACTTTTCAAGACACTGTTAGAACGAGGCAAAAATTCCACGATTTTAGTCTTCCTCCCCTATCAAGACATTACAAGCATCAACACTTTGACCAGATTCCATTAACATACCCGGCTCTCGACCCCCATATACCTTTATTAAGAAATCCCGTAAGCAAATAGGTGTTACCGGATGCAAATGACGCGACAATGCAATAATCTATTCGTTACGAGTAGAACTCGGAAAGTTGGGATACGCACTCGGGTTTGTAACAGCTGCGGTTCGGATATGTTCGGATATTTTATTGGACATCATTATAAGTTTTGGTTTGGAAATTGACAGTGGTGGATCTAATTATGTAGGCCTCTGCGAAATTGTGATGTTTTCTGAAGATTTGATTAATTTTATTGAACAAATACACTCACCGGCAGTTAATGTAGGCTAAGCCCTAAACGTGAATTTCTGAACACACTTAATCTATTCTTTTGGATTTTTTATTCATCCGTTTTCATAAAAAATGCCGGTGAGTGTAGCATTATGTTTCAAATAAAAGATCAGATAAGTGAAATACGAATAAAATTTAAATAAATAAATAACGCTAAATGTCGTGATGGCCCAGTGGTTAAGGCCTCGCTCGCTCCTCGCTCTCATGCACGAGGTTGTGGGTTCAAATCCGGGCAAGCACCAATGTGACTTTTTCAATTCATATGTACTTTCTGAGTTTGTCTTGGACATTACTGACCTCGGTGATGGAAAACACCGTGAGGAAACCTGGACTTATCTATACTTATAATAAATCTGTAGAGAGGTCAATTCTGTACATGATATATATTTTCAAAATAACTATCAGGGGGTAATTAGTGATCGATACTGATGCCAAAAATGCAATCAGTAAAAATTTTGTCCGTCTGTCTGTCTGTCTGTCTGTCTGTCTGTCTGTCTGTCTGTCTGTCTGTCTGTCTGTATGTTCCTTATAGAAACAAAAACTACTCGACGGATTTTAACGAAACTTGGTACAATTATTCTTCATACTCCTGGGGAGGTTATAGTATACTTTTCATCACGCTACAATCAATAGGAGCAGAGCAGTGAAGAGAAATGTTGGGAAAACGGGAGAAGTTGCTCCATTTTTTAAGCTTCCGTCGCGTGTGAAGCCTTAATGGTTAAAGCTACATAGAAATCCTTTATGACGGAAATGTTCAAACACCAAACTTATACATGAAATACGCTAATAAGCCATCGCGCCGTCGCGCGTGAATACTGAATCATGCCATAAGGATTATTTTTGTGTAACGGTTGCCGCGCTCGACGCGGGTCGTGGCGGTAGGGTATAAAAAAAGGCGGGAGGTCCACCGGGAGCGCAAGCTTCATTCAATATTTGGCTGTTGATGCGTTCGGAGCGTTCGACCTTATTGACAGACAATAATTGATATTAACAAACCGTGCTTATCAGCGCGACTTTTAGTCTTTAAATAGTTTATTTGAATTTCTTTTGTTGTTATTTTATAAAATAGGTATTAGTTGTTTTGGTAGTGTTTAAATATTCGTTCAAATTACAAATTATTAATAGTTTGCATTTTATTTCTTTTTAGGTGAAGTAGTAGTAGAAGTAGAAGTAGTACGCATAGATTTTTAGATACCGATAGGTAAGTTTTAGCTAATTTATGTTCAATTTTATTTTTGTATTAAGTAGGTAAAAGCGTAGATACTTTTATTGAAGTAGGTATAGGTAGATAGTATTGCACAGGCGTTTCAGCTTTATTTTCATTTCTTTTTTTGTTGTAAGTTGGACATATTTCTGGGTATAATTCTATTAGAATATTTTAGTTTAAATAGGCACTTAGATTTTAAGTGTAAGGTAGCTATAGTTAGAACCTCTAACGTAGGTTATTTTGTTAGGTAACTGACAGCCTTTCCGTTACCGTCGATTAAAAATAAAATACACAATGCCACCTAAAAAACGATTATCTTTATCTCGAACTTCGAGTAAAGCTAAGAGAATGAGAATTACGTGTTCTCAAGAATCGGCAGAGGAAAGAGCACATCGGTTAAACTCTATGAGAGTTAGTGCCTCAACTTCTCGAGCCAATGAAAGCTCTCCAGAGAGAGAAATGCGATTAGCAGCTGACAGAGCGAGACGAGCTACATCACGGGCGTCTCAAAGCTCTTCTCAACGAGAGCTAAGGCGTACCATTGACCAAGAACAACATGCGTTATCCCGAGAAGCTGAAACTGCTTTAATAATAATATTCTGCGGTTCCTTATTGCGATATTTTTCAACAGTATTGTGGATTGACATATTATATTTCCCTACTATAATACGAAAGTTAATCTGTCTGTTACATCAAAACCACTGAACCGTGAGGAAGGACATATGGTACTTTTTTACGAAAAACGACGGAAACGCGGACGAAGTCGCGGGCAAAAGCTAGTAGTTATTATAAGTCTGAAATCGCCAACCCGTCTTGAGCAAGCGTGGTGATCAATGCTCGTGCCTTCTCTGTATGAGAAGAGGCCTTTGCCCTGCAGTGGGACAGTAACAGGCTGGCTTATTACTATTTTATAAATATTGCTAGGAAGTTAGCTTATTTATTTACTTGTACGTTGTACGTACCAACCTATATGTTTTTGGTAGGGTTAACTTTTAAAACTTGTTCTAAAATAAAGTTTAGCAGTCACATACTAATTATAGTCCGCGCGCGACTGGTAGTCACCGCCAGAGGTATGTGAGCGTTGAGACGGGGGAGGTAGCCAAGCTAACTAAAAGGATAGTAGTAACTATAGTACCTAAGTATAGTAGTTGTAGTAACTAAAGTTATCACATACCTACACAAAATGGGCCAATTTAAATTAGGTTTGCACGAATTCCTAGTTGCAAAATGTTACTATTCAATTAATGACTATTTAAATGAAAGATGACTGATTTTATTTGAAATGGCACCACAACAAGTGTAAAAGTTATTGAAATTTTGATTTGTCTTTTTATTTTTGCATTTATATATTTAATATTTTTTTAAATTTATTCTGTATGTTTAATGTTGCGATTGTAATTATTTTCATGAGATATTAATAAGATATTAATTTGCACAGCTCATTAGGTTATAATACAATGTACCTTTTATACCTGTAACACCTTTTTAACATGTATTATGCAAAAAAAAATATGATTTGAATTGAACTCAGTGTGCCAATTTTGCCAATAGCACCCTCCCCCGTCTCAAGTGGTGACTAGCAGTCGCGCGCGAACTATAGTATCCGACTAGTACACGTAGTTCACTTTTGTGGTATGTTAAATGCAGAAAATATAACAAGCAACGTATTAAAACAATCAAGAATGTATTATATGTTTGAGCCGTTTGGAGTTGAAATACTAGGGCCATGGGGTCCGAGTGCCCACTTAGTTTTTCAAGACATCGCAAAGCGGTTGGTCGACTCTTCATGTGACGAAGCTGGCCTATTCTTCGGCCAGAGAATCAGCATTGCCATACAACGTGGCAATGCTGCCAGCCTTTTGGGCACTTTTCCTGTTGACAGCGATGCGGATGAATTTTTTGATGCCCTATGATTGTCCCCCCCCCCTCCCTTCTTATATACTTGTGCTGTTAATTTATTTTGTAAATATAATTTTTAATTACCTTAATGAATAGTGATCCATTGGCAAAAAAAAAAGAATTTATTATTGAAGAAACAACCGTTCCATTTAAAAAAATAGACATAAAAACGCCGCGTTTTCTTCACCCACTGCGTACAAAATAAGTCATTTCTAATTGGATGGAACGCATATTTGCATATAGATTGCATCAGGTCTCAGGCGACACTTGAGGATTCCATCTTTTGCAGACAAGTAGCCTAGGGTGAGTAACCCTTGTGCATTCCTGTGCTTGGTTTTTAAGCAATTTTCTGAAGTAATCCAGCAGATTGGACTGGGTTCTTGTTTGTAAACCAAATGTGTTGTTATTCAAATCTGTTGAGATAGGTCTTTAGACTGTGATTTAAAAATAATTCGTTTTCTTGTTCTTCTTTTCGTGTGGTTAGCGACTAAACTGGTGTCAGAGTTTTAAAGCCGCCCATAGGCCTCTGACTAGGCTTCACAAGCCGTCGAGAAATATCTCTCACGCATGCCGGTTTCCTCACGATGTTTTCCTTCATCGTTTTTTAAACAAGTAATAAATTATACAATACACACATGAATCCGAAAAGTCAGAGGTCCGTGCCTTGGGTTCGAACTCGAGACTTGGCAGTCCGACGGTCACACCAATAGGTTATTACTGCTCAATAAATAATAATACAACTCAATAATACGTCTCAAGTCGATTTCGGCTATGGTGACTGTTTTTGTTTCTGACGACTACATGTCACGAGCGTGTGCATTGATGTGACTTATGTACCCTATTTTTTTATGAAATTATCAGATAACTTCTCCCGCTCTGGGCGGAGCGGGAGGGTGTGTCAGACTTTTACTGACTAAACTCCACCCGTGTTCCTTCCGTTGCCTGTGTGCCGGGGCCACGATATCGTCATGACTCTTGTCTATGGCAATTGTCACTTATGACCATTCGTCATCGTTCGTATCTTTTATTAGACTTATGTACCCTAAGACTAATAAAAGATATATACAGGGTGTATCATTCAATATCTTCATAACCTGGAGTTTCCCAGGTATGGTCCAGTAAAAAAAAAAGATCATAATTATGGGGAAGAATAATTAGTGACTCTCGGCTTTGTTTAGGATATTTTTACAACCGTTATACCTAAAACTGTGATTTGTGTAATCTACCAAATGGTAATTCGTTGTTAGTAGTCACTGAAATAGATGAAAATAGTATATTTAAGTAGTAACGCCTGAACTAAAACAACGTCTTATTAATTTAAGGAAAACTTGAGCCTTTGCTTTTTTGTTACTTCAGGCGCTCATGACCATTTCTACGAAAAAGATTATGGTGTCGTAAGTTCTTATAACAATTTAATATAGATTGAGGATTTGGGGGTGCTGGTTCAATATAGAATTGTTATAGAATTATTTGATACTATATATTTGCTAATACTATGTATAATAATAGAAATATCATGGTGGTATCGCCGGGGTGGACACTCAGCAACGCAACCACTTTAAATAAAAGTTTACGTCGAAACTAGTGATATATACTTTTTTTAATAGGACTAGAATTTTATAAACATTCCATAGAATTTTTCATGTAACTTATATGTACTTGTTACAGCAAAGGTTCCGCCAGGGAGCATGACGTGTTTTTTTGCCATACTTACCTGTGGAAGACATCAAAATCAATATGTATCTCCTTTGAGGGTATGTTTTTTAATATCTTTGCAATATAAATAATGTTCCTTTTCTTTGATCTTGTTTAAAAACTTTTATTATACCTATAATACTCTACTGTTTTGTCGTATCTAAGAGAGCCGGGTGATCTGTAACTCAGGACCTTCCTACTTTAGACACTTTTCTCTATTTAAGATTGTGCATTTTATTAACCAGTGCCTTTTATATGATGAAGAGATAAATAAAGATTTATGATTAAAATGTTTCATGACAGGAAAATACGCTGATGATGTAATGAGGACATACAAAACCTTTGAATTTATTGTTGCCGCCTCGCTCACCTATTTTAAGGGACCTAGATGTAGGTATTAAAGATCGGCAGACCGCTGAAAGTTACTTATTTCAGCTTCAAAAACCAGTTCGAAAACCAATATCTAAAGTCTTGTCGCTTGAAATGACATCTTTGACGCAAGAAGATCATTTTATTAAAACCCTGTGAATGCTATGATAAACTTTCGGCAAATTAAAAAAGTTCGCTTTTTGATTAGACCTATTCATTATTAAACGAAACCGAACTAATCTGAAAAAAATCTCGTTACCGAGTCGGCAGTTTACGAAAGTTGCCGGAGTTGGCCGAAGTTGCGCCCCTTTGATAGGCCGCAACTATTGGTAGCGGATAAGTTTCGCCATGGGAAGGATGTATGGTGCAAGGTAGTAGAAGTTAAAGGAGGATCTACTTAAGTCAAAATATTTGATTTACATTTTTAGGGTTCCGTAGTAAACTAGGAACCCTTATAGTTTCACCATGTCCGTCCGTCTATCTGTCTGTCCACGGCTTAGCTCAGAGACGGTAAGTACTAGAAAGCTGTAATTTGGCATGGATATACATATTAATCACGCCGACAAAGTGGTTTAATAAAATCAAGAAGAATAAAAAAAATTAGGGTACCTCCACTACACGTAAAGTGTGGAAAAAAGTGTTTTTTTTATCTCGTCTTTTCCATAGTTTGGGGTATTGTTAGAAAGATCGTTCAAAAATATTGTGGCTGTGTGAAAATCATTTTCCAAGTCAGGAATCCGTTTGCGAAATACTACGCTTTAAAGTGCTAGTTTTTGGTAGAGTTAAGTGACCTCCCCCCCCCCCTGCCAGCTTAATGGTTGTACTAACATTTGTGAAAAAATTAACAGCAGTAGTATATATAACGGAGTTAAAAGGAAAACTATCACAGCTAAGTAGGCTTTAAAGGTTAACGAGTAATAATCGACTAACTTAAATTTGCAGTTTGAAAAACATGACCTCCCATACATTCCCTATAGGAGAACATGTTTTTCAACTACAATGTTAAGTTTATTCTTGGGATAAATTCATTCTAACTTCGGGAACCTTTATTGTGCGTGTTCCGACACGCAGTTGGCCGGTTTTTAATTATTTTATCTCCATGGGCCCTTATGAAACGCCAGCAGCTAGGTGCACGATTCCAATTGGTATTTTCTTATGGAGAAATGTCGGCAAGAAACTCCACGCAATATCTCGGGCATGGCCGGTTTCCTCACGATATTTTACTTCACCCATTTCGAAGTAAGTGATAATCACACAATACGCACATGAATCCGAAAAGTCATAGGTGCGTGCCTTAGATTCGAACTCGACATCTATGACTTACCTACTACAATCGATAAAATGGATTCGTCGATCGTGGATTCCAATGGCGGCGTTTAAAATTTCACATCAGTTTCTTGCGTTATTGAATAAGTAGGTATGCCTTGTAAACAATAAATATAGAAAAACAATTGACGAGTGTTCATAGGAAAATCTTTAGGTAAAGTACCTAAAGCCTCTTTTCCCTTACACCACACACCATAAAAGAGATCAAAGCACGCCGTTCACGACATCATTAAATGACTACCATACGACCATCAAATCAAATTTGCCGTCGCTTCCAACCTTAACACGATTCAATAAGGATCTATTTCCTGTAGTTTACCGCTTCAACTATTTTGTCAAAGTAACATGCGTGATTTCCTATAAGCACTATGAAATGATTATACAATTGCCTGTGTTTATGGAATTGTCGTCTTTCTATGTTTGTGATAAAGGTGAGATTGGCATACAGTTGTCATTGTTAATTATTGCTTTAAGCTCAGTTCTGCTTTGATGTTGAACAAAGAAAGGTATTAGTACTGAATATTGGTTGTGTGCATGTTTGTTAATCAATGTGTATTAATTATATTATGGTATTGCGTTTGATTGGTTATCGGTATACCTTCAGTTGAGATAGAATATCAAAGGCATCGTTGGTAATACTGTTATGTATTGTAAGTAAGGATAGGAGGCTTGATTCAAAATGTTATACGAAGCCTCTCTATCATGAACTAGTTACGACGTATACCACATTGGGCTCCCGTTTAAATGGCACCTGAGGTATTACACATGCGGCACCTATCAATATTTTTCGCAGTTGCCATTCGTGGAATAATTTGTTTCCTATTTAAAATTATATTCCTCAAATGGCGGATCCCTACAAATCCCAACACTAGTTCGTACTGATCCGTAGGTGCTATTTGTGGAATAAAATTTTAAATAATGGCACCTGCGAAAAAAAATCTATTGGTGCCATATGTGGAATACCTCAGGTGCCATGCTCAGGTGCCGTTTAAGCGGGTGCCGAATGTGGAATACGTCATAGTTACAGCTGCTGTTGTCGAAATGCCTGTAAATACATAGGTAGGTAGTCCCAAATGCTCAAACTCAACTATTCATGAACAACTTTCTCCATGGTACCTACATCGAAATCAAAAAAAAATTATCTGCTGTCCCGTACAAAGCTTCAACAGGTCGTCCTAAATGTATGGGACGGGCAATGATAGCCTGGTGTGACCGTCAGACTGCCAAGTCATAGCTGTCGAGTTCTAACCCAAGGCACGCACCTCTGACTTTTCGGATTCATGTGCGTATTGTATATTAACACTTGCTTAAAAAACAGTGAAGGAAAATATCGTGAGCAAACCATGCCTGAGAGATATTTCTCGACGGCATGTGAAGCCAAGTCACGGCATGGGCGGCTTTAAAACTGAGACCAGGTTAGTCACTAACCACATGTACAGAGGAATGTATGGTACGGCTGATGACTTTTGACCACACTTTTCTGATACATCCTGTAATGCATTAGACTAATAAAACGAATGGATCTGATTCCGTATTAGCAGTCAATTGAAAATATATCTAAAATTATCATATCTTAGGAAACTCTGTCAAAATCGGTTCAACCAGCGGCTCGGGATAGTTAAAAAGCCGCTCGTGGCACCTAGGCCTAATCATTCATTACATTTTATTTATTCAATAACAATTTACATTGTGTCTGAATATTTTACGAAGATACCTACCACAATAATAAAAATAATAATCGCATTGTCAGGAGGTTCCTCTCTCTGGAGCCCTGACCGTAGCTTGGCCGTGTTCCCGATACCGGTGGGCTACTATTTTTTATATTTTTAAATGTTTTTATATTCTTTTATTCTCATATTTAAAAATATAATTTATATGTATGTCGGGACAGGAGCATTATTAACACCGTCGTCAGACATTATGCGGGCGGATATTAGGGTAGTCGAGCAAAGAAGAACACTCAATGCACAATAATCTCTTTTAATAATAATCAAACACAATAGACACAATAATTACTTATAGCCAAACGAATCCTAGACTGGAGGTTCTCTTCTCTAGAACGGTCGGAAGGCAAGTGTTCTCGCCCTGACGCCCCTCCATTAGCTAGGCTCCGTCGCAGCACGAAGTTAGCCGAGTGTTAGTGCTGCCACTACTCGGGTCACGTGCTGCGCTTCGTTTAGCGACCGTACTAATGACGGTCTCCGACATGTATGTAATAAAATAAACGACAAAATATTAACAAGTTAAACACAGAATTAAATTAGTTCCACACAATCTCACCGCCTAGCTACGTTAATATTATTTACACTCATAAAAGTTAAAACATAAAACGAAGTCAACGAGAGAAAAAAAAAATACATGTCACTAACACCTACCTAATAATTTCATTTAATTTCCAATAAAAATTATAAAATTAATTTACAATGTCCACTATCCAGGCATAAAATTTAAAACATCTATGATTTGAGGCAAAAGCGTCAAGGTAGACCGCGAAATTCAAATTTTCTCAGTATCATGTTCTATGTTGATCTAAATATGATTCGCGGCCGTATCAAATGTTTATTTATAGTATTATAATCATAAAAATTATCAATACAACTCTCTAAGTTCACGTAATCCCAATGAATGACTATTTCATGATATCATGACATTTGACAATTATGCTAACTTATGGAGTTGTATTGCTGATTGTAATGATTATAATTATGTAAAGCCACCCGTTGCCAGCCAGTCGTTGTTACAGTCGCGAATCATATTTTACTAATCATAAAACCTGATGCTGACCTGCAAATGCAAAAAACTAAAGAAAATTTGAATCTCGCGGGCTACCTTAGCGCATCCCCCTTAAGCTTAATCACTTTTAAATAAACCCACGACATTCAAAAGGTCTTACGATTTTGCAATTCTATAAATATAATATTTGTTACGGTAGCGAATCGTATTTTGAACAACATACCTGGCACTGACCTGCAAGTAGCAAAAAAACCGTAACAAAATTTGAATTTTGCGGGAAACCATGGCGTTTATTTAACTTTAAAATTGGAAGCTACAATTTTCGATAACCCCACAACAAAATGCATTTTTGCTGTTACATCTCGATCTCAAATTCGACATTAGATTTGACAGCATATAAAACTGCAGAGGTTTTCAAAAGCTGGGAGTCGTGGTCAGAAGAACCGTCTCTGTGGTTTAGTGGTAAAACCACCTGTCTCAGACCCAGAGGTTCGATTCCCATCGGGGACAAAATTTTCTGCTCGGTTTGTTTGGTGTTAGGGCTTGTTCTGAGTCCGCTTGGCTAGCTACCACCATCTTACCTAAGTCTGTCGCCATAACAACAATGTTATAAGCACTGTTGTGTTTCGGCAGTTAGAGGTAAGATAGTCAGTTCCTCTGTGATTGAGGATTCCGGGTGAAGCTCGCTTCCACCTTGAGATCATCACTAACCATCAGGTGAGATGAAGGCCAATCTTTTACGTTGTGTTAAAAAAAAAAAACGAAGCCCCCGTTTTTTTTACTCTAAACAAGTACTGATGAAACACAAAAACATCGCACACTACTTTATAACCCAAGAAGCCTCCTTACCGCAGATAACCTTGTTACAGTACAACATAATATTGTTAGTAACACATGTCTAATGTCTGGACCCTTCTCAGTCTGTTAACGTCCTTATGTGAGGACTGTTACTGGAGAATAAGGGGCTTGGTTTTATCAAAGATTTAAGAGATAATCATGAGTGGGATCTAGACATAAACTGTAAATTGTCTAAAATTATTACACAATGTCTATATAACCTGAAGGAAAAGGCTCAAGTACAACGGTCAGCAACAAAAATCGATTAACACTGCTAGTTTTACACGTCATCTGAATAGGGATGTTGACTGAGGAAAAAAAAAAATTTATCCGTCAGTCAGGTAATAAAATAAAAAATAGACACGTATTTTTTGCTTTATTAATAAAAAAATGTTTGGAAAAAACGCATTAAATTTGGGGAGTGGGGGCTCGCTACATTTTTTAAATGTTTTTGGGTGGGAAATTATCAAATAACTTCTCCCGCTCTGGGTGGAGCGGCGGGCGTGTCAGACTCTTACTGACTAAAACCCACCCGTGTTCCTTCAGTTGCCTGTCCGTTGCCAGGGGCCACGGTATCCCTTTCGAACTTTCCCGCGATCCCGAGGGGCTCGCTACGTCACAGTTCAGTAGGTATAAAATCTACTGGGGAGTGACATCATGCCACATTTTAACGTATTGCCTACTCAATGTATTGATTACGTATAAAAATAATTTTAATTAAATATTTAGTTCAATAATTTAGACATAAAAAACTGAAACTGAACTGTTTATTTGTGCCCGGTTGATGACAATAGGCTCGCCCCCTATTACATGGGACTTAAATATAACTGGCGAATTGTGGGTGTACTACCTGTAGGTACAACTCTGCCTAAAAGTTCGGGGAATAAAAGCGTGATGTTTATGTTGTTAAAAAACTGAAGTGTTTATCAACTATTGTCGCTGACTATACCAAGAATCTGAAACAAAAAAGGCAGTGCATAGAGTGCCACTAGCGGCACTCGATCCCTATCGGATAGACTACCGCTAGCGGCATAATAGTGGCGCTTCTTCCGCCCGGCTAAAGTGCCGTAGGCATTGCATTGTTATTGTCACATTACATTCTCTTGTGCCTAAACGGACCCTGGAGCATTGTGTGGTCACACAGTTCTAACCCAACCTTACCTTTCTTTCAGCCATTTTCATTTGCTAAGCCAAGAAGTTATGGCTACGCTTAAGTTTAGCCATGTACAGATGAATGAAATTAACATTATATAGATAACAAAGTAATTAATTTGGATTATGAATTTAATTTTTTGATTTCATAAGTTAATACAAAGTTATCGCAGCATGTATAATGAGAAACGTCAAAACGGGCTTCTTAGATTGTTGCCAAATTAGCCTCTCCACAAAAAAAAACTCATCTTTTGATATACTTAATTATCAAAAACAAATACGATCAATCAATACAAAGGGCAGCAAACTAACCTCAACAATCAAATAAAATAACAAGTGAGAGTGACAGTGACAATGACAATGCAATGCTTACGGCAATTTAGTCAGGCCAAAGCAGCGCGGATATTATGACGCAAATAGCGGCACTTTATCCGACAGAGATAAGGTGCCGCTAGCGGCACTCTATACACATCCAACAAAAATTTGAAGTCACTGACCTCAAGTTACATTTGAATCCCTCACAAAGCAGTCTATTATAAGTGCTACGCCCACGGCTTCATTTACGAAATTAGTATTATTTTAATAAGTACCCGCTAAAGTCTACAAAGTATTGCTGGTATCTATATAGGCTGTAACATTTTATAATAGCTTCTACCCGCGACTTCGTCCGCGTCAAATTTCTTATGTCCCCCGATCCACCCCGTCGCATCGCATCGCATCGCCCGCCCGCGCTATTACTTCGGTTTCGCTTAGCGTTCTTTCAGACTTTTTTCTTTTTGCTCGGCTCCTATGGGTCCTAGCGTGATGTTTAATATATATATAGCCTAACTCAAGAATTGGGCTATCCAATGCAAAAAAAAATATCATATCCAACTGGTAATTCCAGAGATTAGCGCGTTCAAACAAACAAACAAAAAAAATTAACTCTTCAGCTATAGCTATGATGAGCAGTGATAGCTTAGTGGTGTGACCGTCGGACTGCCAAGTCATAGGTCTAGAGTTCGGACCCTAGGCCTCTGACTTTTCGGATTTAAGTGTGTATTGTATAATAATCACTTGCTTCATAAACGGTGAAGGAAAACATCGTGAGGAAACCGGCATGCCTGAGAGATATTTCTCGACGGCATGTGAAGCCAAGTCAGAGGCCCGTGGGCGGCTTTAAAACTCTGACACCAGGTTAGTCACTAACCACACGAAAAGAAGAAGATTATTAGTGTAGATACAGATATATTTCAATAACACTTCTTTCATAGATATTTCCTGCTTCATTAAACAGCACTTGTCGTGATAATGTTTCAATTTTGTAATTTTTTGATAAATTTGTCACATTCAAAAGTCCCTTAAAATTCAAAAGTCATTTATTCAAACCAGGCTGAGAATCAGCCCTTTTCGAACGCAAAATTACATAAGATAGTCCCCCAAAAACGCCCGTGACGTGACTTAGAGATGAATGTATTATTGATTAAAATTATACACTCACGGGCTCTTAAGGGTCTCCACCAGGAAATAGAACAATTATCTAGAAGGTTTATCCTCATTCTGATTTTTTCGTGGCTACTACTTTCTATATAAACTTAGCCAAAACCCATAACATGATTTCCTGGTTCCCTTAAAACCTTTAACTTTCCCCCAAGTCCTTTATCTAGGTACACTTCCTATGATCCTAGTCTCGAACTCATCATAAGTTCGTGCGAACTATCAGTTTATTGCGAATTTCTTCGGGATCAGGCGTTAATGACGCTCAAACAAGTGTTAACGAGCATCGTCTGTATTCGTGTCACGTCCCCGTGACGTAACGCAAACAGGTCGGGACATGTTGCAAAAATTGTTGGAAAGACAAGTGTAATAAGGAAAGTTCGGGGTCTGATTTAGTTAAAGGGAGGATTTGGTTATTTTTGAGTGGAGTGAAGCTAAGAAGCTAAATACAGACGAAAGAATTGCTAACCTAAATCTTCTTAAAAAGTCGTAAGACTACGCCGAGACAAAGGGCCTCGTTCCCAACGAGCAGTTTGGGTTTCGAGCACAGCACTCTAGCATGAAATCAGGTCCACCATATCATGGTAACTGTATTGTTTACGGTATAGCTTGTCCACTCTGAAATGACGCGCCCCACTTACCGCATTGCGTATAGAAATTCGCATTACAGTGTAAGTAAACACAGTAGTGGGGCGCGTCATTTCAGAGTGGACAAGCTTTAGCATCTTACGAACCCCAGAGTGGTCAGCATCGTACAGAGAATTAAAAAAAATACAACTGAATTGAGAACCTCCTCCTATTTGGGAAGTCGATTAAAAAGCTGGCACCAATCGTCATATAGCTAGCCCAATGTTGCCAAAGGCTTTACTCAAGCAGTTGATTTTTTACAAGTTTTTATTGATTATGTATATATATATCCTATACTATTAAACGAGCAATATTTGTAATCACGTACTCAAAAACGGCTCCAACGATTTCGATGAAAATTGCAATATAGGTGGTTCTACGGGAGCTAAAAATCTACCTAGCTAGGTATCATATCTGGGAAAATTCGTTTTCTCCGTATTTTCTCCTAAGCAGAGTTCGGTCACCCAAAGTTTAGAACAAGATGGCTACCTTACAATAATGACATGCCAGGATGGAATTAGTAAGTACTATCATGGCAGCATGGAGTTAGTAAGTTCCTATTATCATGGCAGCACTATCCTGCACTATTAAATGAGAATTCTCTATTTTCACCAGAGCAGAGTTCGGTCGCCGAGGTACTAATATAATAATCAACCTATAACGTTCCCACTGCTGGGACACAGGCCTCCTCTCTTCGAGAGTTGGTTGTAATCTACCACGCAGGCCCAGTGCAGGTTGGTAGATGTCACATGTCTTCGATTTTTTGGCTCTCGGCCATGCCGGTTTCCTCACGACGTTTTCCTTCACCGTTTTGAGAGCAATGGCGATGAAATAATTTACACCAAGTAAAGCGCCTATTAGGGTTCGAACATACGACCGAAAACTCGTTAGTCGCGGCTATTTCCACTAGACCACAAATGCTCTCTTAATGATTATGGATGATAATATTCACCACCTGTACTTAAACATCATGACAGTCTGCCTGATAACTCCCCACCTCCCAGGGAAATCGATGAACCTAATACCTACCTCCATATTATTATGTAAGTGCTTATTCTATATAGCAAAAGTTTTATCGAACAGAGAGGGTTTACAGTTTACCTACCTATATAACTGTTTCAAATAATCACTTTGATGAACTGTGCTGCGTTGGAACGTTTGTACTCAGAGAGATAGGAGACAGACCAGAGTGCGCGCAAGATAAGTCTGGTGATGGCATGCTTAATTCTATACTTTAATATTTAAAATATAATATTAAATCTATATTAATAATTATTCTTAATTCATTAAATAATTATATAATTAATTTAACCTTACATAAACGACAAGATGGCGGCATTCTTCTTAGGTCCGTTTTCACACGCGCACAGACTTATCTTGCGAGCACTCTAGTAAAAAATACATATAAATGAAATGCGTTGTGAAATATGATGCCAGAAAGTTACCTAGGTTGTTTTATGTATGATAATGTATGACGGGCTGTATCCACTGTTCTAGTCGAAATTCAACCGCGTAAATTGGATACGTGGTTTTCGTGTTATAAGTGCGCCTAAGGACAGGGAGACAGGTAGACCTTGTATTTTATCTAGGCATATCAGTTTTAAGTAAAATTATGCAAGATAGAACGCTTATCCTAAAATTTGGCAACGTCGCAAATAGCTGTCGAATATTTAACTGTTTTGATTAATTTAGCATTATTATTGTATGGAATTGAGAACTGTGGCTAACTAGTGAACTAAAATATTGATTATGAAATTAATATCGCAACACCGAATTTTTAGTTTTAGATGTATAAAAGTATTTGAAAGCTTTCCAAATGACTTTTTTTACACCTAAAACGATTACAACATGAAATTCAGTGCTTTAATTGCAATTCATTATTAATATTCTAATTCGCTAGTTAGCCACATTTCATATTTCCATACAGTAATATTGGCAAATTAATCAAAACAACAAAATATTTGCGACGTTGTCCACTTTCAGAATAAACGCTCTTAATGACCGTGGTATATCTGGAAAAGACCGCGAAACAAAGACAAGCCTCCATAAAAATACCTAGTTTCAGCAGTTGATAGTGACAGGACAAAGACGAAACGTCATGGCTGTTAAACTTACAACAATATTTCTACTATCCTGTATCTGGTACAAGTAACTAGCCCATCTAAACGGTACTCAGTCTATTTCGGGCGCTCTATCTAGTGTACTCAGGGCTATTGGGGCCCGGCACAAAGCTTTGCGTCACCTTCACACCTGCACTACAGTACAGGGTAGGCAGAGTGATCGCTTTGTGTTACTTGATTGAGATCTGGACTAACTACTTTGTTTTAAATAATATTAAGGTTATGTCACCGTACATGTCAGAGATAGTTACAATATATTACGACACCTGGGGTAAATATTTCATTAGGGGTAGGCAGGTAATAGGGATGTTGACTGGGAAAAAAACTATTTAATCCGTCGGTCAGATAATAAAAAAATATTAAACATGTATTTTTTTCTTTATCTTATTAATAAAAAATGGTTTAGATAAAACGCATTAAAGTTGGGGTGTGAGGGCTCGCTACGTCACAAGTCAGTATAAAATTTACCGCGGCGCGGCGTGCCGTCGTGCCGCCTTTTAACTCAATGTATTGCCGTAATCTTTTGATTACGTAAAAAAAGAAAAAATACATATTTTCGTCAAAATCCCTATTGAGTAAGAGCGTCTAGTCATTAATCGGGCACAAATACAGACTCCGAAAACGCCATTTATGATTTGCCTGACTCGAGAATCGATCCGATCCTATTACAGTCGCTTGCGACAACTACATCAACTAATCTATCAGCCTTACTGAATTTCCTTTTAAACGACTTCAAAAAGGCGTAGGTTCTCAATTCAACGATATTTTTTTTTTTTGTATTTTTGATACCCGAGCACTCCGCCAAATATATATTGATTTTGATAATTCTTATTTTATTTAGTAGGTTATACTTCAAAGGTGGTCCCATATAAATTATATTAACTTTTCTTGGGTAGTTTTTGAGTTAGCTTCAATAATACATTATGTTTCCTAACTAGTCTATGTGGATGATGTTATAATAAGTTCCTGTCACTCTTATTGACATAACAGGTAGCGGTATTCGAATTTGTGTGGGTAGGTACCACAACTAAAAAGTGAAAAATAACAAAACAACCGACTTCCAAAAATAACACTACAAAGTGAAAACTAAGTATACTTATAAAAGCAGGAGGCAAAAAACGAAAATTCCAAACCAAAGAAACCGACTTCCGAAATTAAAATTACATAATTATGTTATTTTATAGAATCACTTTGCCGGTCAAAATGCAGACCGTCTTTCTACCAACACTCGAAAATCTTCAATTACGAACGAACTCAAACAGCCGTCCACTTTCCTTTCACGAAATAGGCAGCAAAGCTGATGAAATACGCTAAAATGTCCACTTAAAAGTGACAACATTAACACAATGTAAAATAGGCCAAAACAACTATATTTTAACCATACGCAAATCTTTGGAACAAACATGGCGCACCAATTAAGTCGCCGCAAAGATAAACCCCAATTGTACGGGATTGGCAAACTGTAGCGGACAAGTACTAACAACACTAGTGATGTTATTCGTGGGATTGAGATATATTCCGGTTTTAGTTTGTTATGAAAACTAGCATACAACAGTATGTAAGTATGTAGGGTCTGTTCCAAAAGTATTTGATGAAAATGTAAACAAACGGATCGGGAAACGTACCTGTGGATGCCCATTTGTAGTGCTACTTACAAATCGAGTGCTTTAACTGCTTCGATTTTATTATTTCTACACTTTTTAACCGACTGCAAAAAGGAGGAGGTTTTCAATTCGACAGTATGTTTTTTTTGTTAGTTTGTTACGCGATTACTCCGCCAAGTATGAATTGATTCTGATTACTTTTTTGTTTGGTAGGTCATACTTCAGAGCTGGTCCAATATGTTTGAGTTAGCTTCAATAATACATATTTTATCTGATACTTTTGGAATATAATATATTATAATGATTTTGTGTGTTAAGCTACTGACACAGATATTCCAAAAACAAGCTTAAGAGCATGTTATAACTAGCATGCTCTTTACAGGTACATTATGTAGATATGTTTTGACGCACATGTGTTGAGTTGTGTCATCAAGAAGCAGACAGCACTTCAAAAACAAATGACAAAATGCTAAAACCGACCGAAGGAACCTAATAAATTGCTAGTGAAAACATACATCATCGACCACGATTAGCGGTCCCAAAAAGCAAATAATTATCTGCTTGATGATACAAGGCCCAAAAGATAAACCGTGCCTCTATATCCACCCGAAAAACTCATCTGACCAGAACATGAAAATCAAAGCACAGTCCTAATACCCCGGAATGTCCCACATTGCACATCCCTACTTCTAAGCCAACCTAACGATTTGCCTGATTCTCTGCTTGTTTAGGACTTAATTTAATTGATAGGTACCCGTGATTGGATGATTTTGGGTACGAGGATCGAGTGGCCTTACCTGCTTTCATTATATATGTATCAGGTATGTTGGATTACTTATTTCTGTAAGGGTAGTAGGGGCAGAATAATATTCTTTTTTGTTTTTGAGTGAAGAGAAAGAAATTAATTTTAATTGAAAGTTATTGTTATGGGTCGAAGTCATAAACTTTGTCGATCGTTGTTCGATTACATTAGCCTAAACGCTATTGTTCGGACTTTGTGAAATTTTATCTATGGTTTTTCTCTATCTCTCCGAATACCTGGTTGGTGGTTGGTTAGTAGGTGATTTCAGACTCGAAAAAGAAAGAAAGAAAGATAATTCTTTTATTTAGGATAGGCACAGGAAATAAAAACAATAAAAAAAGAGCATTAAAAACTAAGAAATGGAAAAAGACCAGTGCGAGGCCAAAAAGGCTCATAACTTAGCTACGATAATTACAAAATAAATATTAAACATCGTCCTCAAATGTGTGTAATGGAATTTTAGGTTTGCAGAAATCCAAAGGTATTGCTCAGTAATGTAATGTGATCTTATTTTTTTTTAAAGCGCACCTTTGTGTTGCTGCATTTTCTTTCTCACTTTTTAACCGAAGAAAAAAAATGAGGAGGTTCTCAAGTCGTCGCGTATATATATATATTTTTTTTAATTTATAGCCACGCTGAACTTTTTACTGAGTAGGACTACTCAGTAAAATTGGAACAATTTTTATTTTATTGGGGATATACCTCAAAGTTGGTCCCATGTAAAAATAGAAAACTAAAATACACCCCAAAGGGTAAAAATATTGGGGTTAATTGATTTTTCACCTACTGAATTTTCAACTGTGAACCGATTCTGTTGTAATTTCGCACACATAATGTAGTTCTGATGACACAACCACATTATAAGCACCTGGAGTTGATCTGATGATGGAAACAGTTACTTAAATTAGTTTATGAGCTTAGTTACACTAAAAGGATTTTTTTTATTTTTCGCCTTATATTTTTTTTTTTGCGTAAGTTAAATTTTATGAAAAATGGTTTCTTTTCATTTTTACTATAACACATTATATCGTACCTTAGCGGTCAAAAACCTCCCTCCCGCGTAAACACCCAATGCAAATCCAGATATTCAATAATACACAAACATGTCAATGACGAGCCGTGACGTAGCACCCCTGTTTAGGGTTCCGCAGTATCGCCCGTGGCTAATTGAATGCCGATGACGTGAACCGTGATGAGGCGTGACGGCTAAAAGGGTTCCGTATTGCAATAGCTGGTGCTGTAGTTTAGTTACTGGGTATTTTTTGGAACTTGCTCTTTTTCTGTTTTTTTTTAAATATTTTTAACACTTAGTCAAGAATATAATATATCTTAATTTTGATATCAGTAGTGCTATTCTGTAAAAATCCCACCGTGAAAACTTAGGTGAAATGAGCTGTCAATAGTGCATCTGACAGCTCACTTTAAGCTCACTTCACCTAAATTTTCACGGTGAGATTATTACAGAATAAACCGGCTGGGTTCGCTGTGTATGAAGATACCCTCACCAAAGATCCTATAGGGGTTATAAAAAAAGATTTTAGAAAAATTTAGGTACAAGGAAACTCTATACTGAAATGCCTTAAAATCAAAGAAAAGCCAATCTAACGTGCGCTTTTATAATTTCTAACTTGACGATATTATAGTGGACGTGCAAGTCCTCATCCACAAAATGTATGGAAATACGTGCACGTTATACTGTTATCATGGACGGAAATGTAAAAGCGTTTTTATATACTTCCATACATTTTACTTGCCTGTAAATTTCTCACCTCGCAATCTTTACGTACCGTCAAAGACTATTTAGGTTTGCTTTGTTGGTTGCTAGGCAACGGAAAACGGTCGAAGTTGGAAATAAATTTATACAGATATTATATTAGTCAGTTTTTTATTAATTATAATTAAAATACTTTCAATAAAAGAACTATTTGTAATAGGGTTCCACTTACGGCTATATAAAAAAATAATTGACACAATTAATATATTTTATCGCTAGGTACGATGTTTTCAGGTTTCATACTTGATTAACGGGAAAAAAATTAGACTATTTTAATAGTTTTTCCGTTTCTGCTGCATTAAAAAGTAAATTATCTATAAAATGATATAAGTAGGTTCTGTGTACTAGTAGGAGAGTAACAATATAAATATTTAAAGAAAGAAGGCAAAACAAATTTTTCGATCGCAAAGCACTCTTTAATGCTTCGCATTAAGAGTCGTGAAAAGCACGCAATACTTGATGATAAAAGTTTGTTAACGTCATTACAAAATCTGGTACCGGAAACATCTCCAAAAACTTGCTAAATTCATATTTAAAATTTTCAAACCATAGCATAAACTCGTACATTTAATAACCTTACCACCACAAAACAAACACCCCTCGTTCAAACATAAAAGTTTAAAATTACTTAACATTTTTAAAACCATACTCAGGTAATATATTCGCACGGCGGTGTCCCGGGAGGACCGACAGAACCGTCTTATAAACGAGTTAATGGAGATTGAGTGAGGTATTGAAAGACATTTCCAAAATGTATTTATAAAACCGCTGTTGTATTAAATATGATAAGAATGCAGCCCACGTATATTAAAGAAACAGCCCTTATTTCCATTCTGCAATGGTTATATAGATATTAGAGCTTAATACAATAAATCACAAACTTCTGTTATAGAATAGAATATATATATATTTTTTTTTTTTTAATATTATATTAACTTGCATTAAAACATTAAAATTAATGGTAGAATAATAATTTTCATAATAGGGTTATGATCTAAGTGTCTCGCAATGGACCTGCATTCATATATATTATAGAGAACAAGTTTCTTATAATTATGCACTTAGCATCAATAATAACAGTGTAGGTAAAACAGTCGTTATACCTACTAGTACAAAAAGTTTTTTTTTTTTTTTTTTACAATGTTTATTAACAGTTTTAGATCTAAACAGTATCTATCTACATAAATATCAGTAAATCATTACTGATATTTATTTAGATAGATACTGCTTAAAAAAAAAAGAAAAAAAATGTTACTGATGTACCTAACAATATTTATTACTTACTTTTTTATCAAATAATTATTTTACACTTTAAGAATGGGCTAGAGGTAAACAGAAAACTACAAAGCTGATGACCGCTTACTTGTGAAATAAAAATGAAACGTTCTCATTATGAACAGACAGAAAAGCTAGCTTCTACCCTTATAATTTTACTTTGTTACACCAATTTCTACTTTCGTATGTTACCCATGAATTAATTTACCATTAATTTCTCCTAGACTCCCATAAATAAAATAAATCCACGGAACCACGAAACCAAAATATTCAAATCGACATTATCCTGCAATTTTTCACCGTCGCGTGGTTAACGGGTTTATGCACGGCGTGTCCATATGTCGGGGCTAGGGTGGACACCCTTCTTCGACCCCATCATGGTGTGGTTATCGAAGTCTTTCCGATGCATTGAGCAATTTCAATGGCTTTTTATACCATGCTTTGAAATGTGAAAATGTTTTTTTTATTTTTTTGGAACTGAAGTTTCAGTGATCTGGATGGAGTTCTTTTGTAATTTTTGTGGTTTTTTTTTTTGGGTTATGTGGAAGAGGACTGTTATGAATAGTTTAGGGTGTTTGTTGGTAGTGCAGATGAACTAGGGGCAGATAACTAACTACCTAGGTGAGTGTATACCTACTATACATTTTTAAAGTAATATTTGCATTAGGGATTTTGATGCTTTAGGTTATGAAATTTCGGATCTAAATTCAATTCAAATTTAACGGATACGGATATATTATGTATATTAAGTTTACCGGTTACGGATATGAAATTATTTCGGAGAGTTTTGGTTACGGAAATTAGTTTTTTTTTTTAATTGTAACAGTAAAACACAAATAACAAATTATAAAAAAAACATGCAAGGGACGCGCGCAGCTAGTGTGACGGCTCGGCCGGGCAGAAAACCTTTAATATCGTGTCTCATTTAGACTCCGCTTCTATCCGATATAATCCGAACATTTATATCGAATTCGGTTACGGTTACGGATAGATTTTTATTTCGGATATCCGATAGTTTCGGTTACGGTTACGGAGCTCCTTAAGAGCGTTTATTCTGAAAGTGGACAACGTCGCAAGTAGATGTCCAATATTTCGCTGTTTTGATTAATTTGGCAATATTACTACTGTATGGAAATGTGAAATGTGGCTAACTAGCAAACTAGAATATTAATAATGAATTGCAATTATAACACTGAATTTGATGTGGTAACCATTTTAGGTGTAAAAAAGGCATTTGGAAAGTTTCCAAATACTCTTTTTACATCTGAAACTAAATATTCGGTGTTACGATATTAATTATTGCATTTAATATATCCATACGGTATTATTGCCAAATTAATTAAACCAAGTAAATATTTGAACTGTCAAATATAAAAGTTGGCAACGTCGCAAATACAGTTATTTGCGACGTTGCCAACTTTTATATTTTTGCTTTTTTACTTTCAACTTTTAGGATCTCCTCTTAACCATCCCTGATAAGGATGAGTTTTTTTTCTGTTATCAGACGGCAAGTCCAGCATGTCATCAACTCAATTCTTTCGTCTTTGGAACAAGGATTACCTGCGTATCATTTTGTGTTATCGCTTTCTCATTAATATTCCTCATTGTGTGAAAAACCAAATAATTAGTGTCCCTCCTGCCTAACATAATTATTATTGGTAGACCCATATTCAGCATTTGACTCACCAATTTATTTGCTATGACGCACACAGTCTTCCAAACTAATCATCCAATCCGAATCCATTTCAGTTTACCAGGAAAACCCTATTCTCAAACAGAAAATACACAAAATTCTAAAAAAACGCGCATAAAAGAAAATTCAGGTGATAGAGGAAGACAAACAGACATTCATTTCCGGCGCCACCTAGCGGCGGGGGGCGTCAACTACACAAAGTACGCCACTTCCGGTTAATCTTCTGAAAGCAAGTCGCTTTTCAAGATTTTCTCTTTTTTGTTAAAAACGTGTTTTTGACTTGAATTTAGGGATGTTGGGATTTTTGTGACATTACTGTATGGACGGATGCTTTCTATTGGGATGGGATGTCTGTGTTTACTTTCATGTTCTTCTTTTGAAAGTATATTTTTTTTTGTATGTTAGTGACAGGGTAAATATTAAAAAATTTAAATGGACTGGAATTAAAAAAATGGCTAACTACAGCAAGTATGGAAATATTTCCTCTACAAATATAAAATAACGGCCCATTTTAGTTTTTTTTTTAGTTTTTTTTTTTTTATTCCGAAAACTCACCTGTGACCCCCATAAATACATCAAAGGCCAATTAATGGAACCACCTAGATTGCCCACCTGGATTCCTTTACGGTTTACTTTTTCACCTAGCTACTTTAAATCCCCTTTCAATAGCTACTTCAAACTCAGTCTCAAGATCTTTCATATAATTTCTCTGATTATTTTCTCCTACTCAGATACACCTACACACAACTCTCAAGCCAGCTTCCAAATATACCTTGTACACTGTCTAAAGCAGATACCAGACGCTACACTTTTTTTTTTTTTTCATATGTTCGTTATCTTTCACTCGAAGTGAAACATAACACAAAATGAATCAAAAGTGAAAAATTAATTCATTACCTAGTGAATCCATCCAACGATGTTGGGTTTCGGCACTCCGATTCTGTCACTCACCTACCGAATGATCGATTCCTATGTAATTTTGTTGGCGTTGTGTGAACGTGAAATGAAACAAAATAAACCAGCTAAGTGCGTTTCAGACCACGCACAATGAAGGGAAGGTAGTTGGAATGAATTAATCCTAAGAACAAACTTAACATTGTACTTGAATAACACGTTCTCCCATACATTCTAACTACAAATATAAGTTTTTACGCACTATATTGGGAGATATACCATGTTATTTTAAGATTATAATCTTCTTATAGGTTTTCATGTAATTTATAATTATAGAACTATATAACTACTTACTGTGTTTTTATAAAATTTTGGTAAATTTTCATCAATTTTTTTTTATTTTTATTCACTTACAGTAAGCCCTTTAATTTGATATTTGATATTTTATTGTCTCCCAAAAGTGATCCCCATATTCAAAATTCATTTATTTACGTTACACGTCCGTTTTTGGGTTACAGAAATTAATATGTGTACCAAATTTCAATTTAATCGGTCCATTAGATTCGGAGCAAATTGGCTGTGACAGACAGACAGACAGACAGACACACGAGTGATCCTATACGGACATACGGAGCCCTAATGAACATTCACTCGAGCGAAGCGTCTGATATCAGCTTAAGACACAATATAGGGCCGTCTGCTTTGAAGAGCCCTACAACAATATTATGTAGTAACTCAAAACATATTGGTTGTTAAGTACACCTGCAGACAGTATTGCCACTCCAGTTTGAATAAACAAGTTTGGAGAAAAAATAATGAAGCTTATTTTGTAGACAGAATTTATTTTTGGATAATATATTAAAGAGAAGAGTTTTAATATAGGCGGAGATCATGTTGTTAGATATTTTTGTTTTAATCTTGGTATTTTATTGGCGTTTGTTTGCCTAAATCCTACACAATCTCAATTGTTTGGTTCGAATTTGATACTTCTGTTTTCTTTGAATGGCATTTATATTTTATCGTTTGCCGTCTTTGGTTTCTAAGTATCTTATTACTTAGAAATCAACACACGTCCACAACGTCACACAAATCCTGCATCACACGATAAACTCTAATTGCGCGATGCAGGATTTGTGTGACGTCAGGATTTTGTGTGACGTCAGGTCTTTGATGCGTAGTTCGCATGTGGCGATGTAGATGACGCCACAAGATGTAAAGCGTAACAAACAAACTCACTTTAGCATTTATAATATTGTCTAGTTAGGTAAGCGCTGAAGACGAAAGAGGCGTTTTTTATTTGTAGCTACTCAAGATCATAAACACATTGTTATACCTACCTACGTACTTGTTTTTAAATTATTCAATATGCACATAATACGTAGCAACTTAATACCTTCTTCCATATCCCTTTATACGACTGTTTATTGCAATATACAGTATGAGAAGCATTTTGCGGGAACATAAAACATAAATGGTGTTTTCTTTTTATCAATACAGACCCGGCTGTCGCTGCAGACAGGCTCATAAAATGGACTGAGGACGCGGATGTTGAAGGACTTGAAGAGATTCTATCGAATCAGTAGAAAAACTAGAGGTTATGGTTGTTTTAAAAATGCCAAAGAGTGTGTGAGTGTGTGTGTTGTGTGTGTTCACACACTATACCTAAACGAGAAGGTGAAAAAGCTCTTAAGGTTTTTTTTGCCATTAAATATCTAATTAATAGATTACTACTATAAGCTTACCTACTGTCATTGAACACTTTCTTCAAAATATAATATTCTATACAAGACTTACAGTTTTTGACGTGACAACGTCTTAAATTAGGTTGCGGCTCGGAGTCACTCATGAAAAAGTGTAACGCCCGCTCACGTCTGTTACGATGAGTCACCGCCGATAAAAAGACGTTGTCACGTAAAATCTTCGCCCGTAAAACCGACTTTACAGGCAACCATTTTTTTTTTCTACATAGTTCCACAATAAAGACACACAATAACACCAAAATGTAACCTTTTAAAACCTAGACCGGGTTTATAACATCTCTGGAAGAGTATCCAGTTCTCCTACATCCACGCCACGGAACCCATACGACGACACGTGTTCAGACGACGTCTATTTTACGGCGCAACCCTAAAAATGTTATTTACAGGCGGGAAGGAGCGATTTTCAGCTTCCCCCCTTTCAGACTGGCGGAAGTACTTCGATATTCGATTATATCCCAGAGATGTTATTATTTAGATGTTTATTTTCTCTCGTTTCGATAAAAAGAACGTACTGTATAATAAAAATTATTGACGCGGCTACGTGTTTTTGATTAAGGTGAGGAGCTGAAATGGTTTTGTGATCTGAAGGTGGAGGAGAGAAATAAGCTGCTTATTCTCCCACGGTTTTCGGTGAAGTTTTCGGAAGGAAAATAAATTATATTATTGAGTAGGTTGGCTTTCTTTCCGGCCTAGCCCGCACTGCGATTAAAAATCGCGCGAAATTTTTATCGCAGTTCTGTAACACATCGTATCTTTTGTAACTACAGACACTGCCGATTTAAAATTCACGCTCGTTGCAATGCTGTACACTAAATATAAACCGCGCGAATAAAATTCGCAGTGCGGACTAGGCCTTAAGGCTCCGTGCACGAAAAAATCCCTTTTTCGTCAATAACTTATCTAATTGTAAGAAAGCTTGAAACATTAAGTCTGTGTAAGTATAAAAGTACAGTTTTCGTGGTGCTAAACCATTCGTGTCAGTCACAGCACCTGTTTATAGTTGCATCATTTTTGCGCTCTCGAAAATATGGTTTGTTTGATTAACTTAATGAAGATATTGTAAAATCATCAAATTTTTTAATAAAATTTAAGGATAGCTGAAGACTAATAATGTTTGATTTATAAATTTCTTGATATGGTTTGCTAAATAATAGGAAAAAATACTTTACTGACGGGGTTTTAAAAAAATGGTTTTTCAATAGTATGCTATATTATGTATCGAAGTTGAAAAGAGTGGTTCAGCCACATGCAAGTAAACCATATAACGATGTTGCTAATAATTTTAAATATACATGCAAAACAAAGAACTTGAATTTTCAAATCACAAATAGTTTTGTTTAAGTTGTTATTCCCTTTCTCACAACTAATGAACAAAATTGATCAAAATCAGTCGATTTGGTGCACGGCCTCTTAAAGGGGATTCTTCTTTCGTGTCTGTGGCGTCAGAAATTATATTCAAGATGCCTTGTCTTGCCTGGTCGTTAAAGGATTGCTAGCATAGCATGGTAGGTAATTACTAACACACATTCGGCCTTATTATAATAATAAGGTTTATCTTTAGAACTCGGTTTAAACCATCAATACATTATTGAATTACGAACTTTATTCCGACAAAGACAAAAAACGGGTTTTAAACCCGAATCTAAGTTGTCAATTTCGTATTAATAACTTTATTTACGTCGGAATACAAAAACTAGCTCGATGGTTTAAATTGGGACTATATCTAGAACTCGTTTTGTAATAAGACTGTATGAGTTAAGTAGTTTCTCGAACAAAAACGATTTTAAAATTAATGTGACAAAATGTCAAGCACTCTTAAAGTGCTACGATTGGCTGTTGATAAAGCCTCTCTCCCCACAGGCGCGTTTTTATCGGTCTATAATAACGCAACCGTTATTGCGATATCTGTTTTCAGTAGGTACATCTTGTATTAGGACCCATACGATCTTACTTACCTTATTAACGCAGGTCTGTTTGTACCTGCGTTAGAAAGAAATAAAGAAAAAGAAAGAAAAAGTATTTATTCTGCACAAACTAAACGCACATTACAAAATAAAAACAAAAAACAAAACCACTTTATTAATAATTATCCATATAAAATACCAAAAGCCTCGTATTCATTATTCAACAGAAAAGTTTGTCAAATTTTGTCTATTGCTTCCTGTCAGGGCCAGAGGCCAAAGACAATTTCCAATCATTGTGTAATGTATTGCGACATTATCAAATCAAAACAAACAATGAAACCTGCAAAATGCCGATTGCAAAGTGGAAAAAAAGCAATTTGATTTAAAAAAAAAATAGCGTTAAAAACGTTGTGTAGTGCGGGCCAGCCTGTAGTGTGTAGGTTACACGCAGACGGTAGATTAACCGGACGATAAAAACGTAGCTGTGTGCAAGGTTTATCGCAATAACACTTGCGTTATTATCGACCGATAAACACGCGCCTGTAGGGGAGAGGCTTAAATCATTCAACCACTCACAGCAGTTTACGCGCACTTGACAATTTTTCACATTAATTTTGCGATCACTTTCGTCCGAAATACTGGGCCTATATAAATACAAGTTGGTCCAATATAAATTTTATTAACTTTTCTTCGATAGTTTTTGAGTAAGCTTCAATAATACGTATTTTTCCCACTTAGTATAATGTGGATGATATGATGATAACTTCCTACCACTTTTATTTAGATAGCAGGTATTCGAATTTGTGTGGAGTAGGTACCACAACTAAAAAGTGAAAAATAAAAACTTTTTACAAAAACAAACCAAAAATTTAAAACCAGACACCGAAAGACACTGGAAGTCGGTTGTTATTTTTTGTAAAAAGTTTTTTTTATCATAAAAACGTCTTAATAAACCAATTTCACAAAGAAATAGGCACATTTTTACCCAAAATATTCAGACTAACATTAAGGCTGTCTTAATCACAGGAAAACCGAAACATGCCTCCAAAACTCAACTTAATTCTCTTCTTCTGACGAGGGTGGTTGAGTAACCAACATAACTTGAACTACCCACCTCTGCTCAACTATAAAGTCTTGGTACCAAAACGGGGGGTCTCGAGCAGCGTCGAGGGATCAAAAGAAATTGGTAAAAGATTACGTAAAGGGTCATGAATGGTAATAGTCTTTCGCTGTTATATTTCACACCTTATAATGTTGGAGTATAAGCAGTATTGTTTCTTAAAGTTATTGTTGTGAGGTTTTGTCATTGTAGAGAGAAAAAAAAAAAATAGTAGGTAATGCTGTTTTCCTTAAGAGCGTTTATTCTGAAAGTTGGCAACGTCGTAAATAGCTGTCAAATATTTACCTGTTTTGATTAATTTGGAATTAATACTGTATGGAAATAAGAAATGTGGCTAACTAAGTTACTAGAATATTGATTATGTTATGCAATTGTAACATTGAATTTGATGTTGTACCCGTTTAAATATTCGGTGTTACAATATTAATTATTGCATATCATAATCAATATTCTAATAACTTAGTTAGCCACATTTTTTATTTCCATACCGTATTAATTCCAAATTAATCAAAACAGGTAAATATTTGACAGCTATTTACGACGTTGCCAACTTTCAGAATAAACGCTCTTAACGGGGTGAAAATTATTAGAAGGGTGTTTAACATTTTTAAGCTGATTTCCGATTTGCTTTTGTTTTTATTATAGTCTGATTGTTCATTTTTATTCGGGTGCCAGCTGCGCCCCGCGGTTTGACCTGCATAAATCTCGATCCCGTGGGAATACGTGGATAAAAGGTATTCTATGTATAAATATGTAAGTACTGAATGAATGAATAAATAAATAAATAAATGTCCTAACCCGGGGCATGCTTTACCTATGCGAGCGTCTACGCAGTCCGGAAGCAACAGTTAAAATGACCAACGCTAGTCCGACCACGCGGCCCGAGCGATAAGTGCTACGCAGCCCGAAGTATCGTGACGATAACCTAATGGTTGGTCACATCTGCGTGTATCGTATCACAGTGCGAACCTTCGTCACGATAAACGCATTTGCGGCCGCAGCATAACAAAAAAACAAACTCACTATCGCATTTACAATATTAGTTCAGATTTTGAGAAAAAAAACATTATTTTCGACCGAACATCTTGGTTGTTGTCAAAGTCTCAATTTTCTGCCAAACCTCTTTTATAATTTAGTTAACCAAAGTACCAGAAAAAATATCGGCTTTTAAAAGTTGGCGATAGTAATGATTCAGACTTACTTTGCATATTATTTAGGTTAGGTTGGAGATCACGTATCGGTAGACGTAGTGTGGGACGCCGCCCATCTAGATGGACCGATGACCTTAAAAAGGTGGCTCAGAGGGACAGACTGGATTCGGGAGGCGGAGGACAGGGTGTTGTGGCACAGCCTGGGAGAAGCCTATGTCCAGCAGTGGACTCGATAGGCTGAGTTGAAGGTTAGCATCGACGACACCTTCTTGAAGATACAATAGCACAGGCCTATTTCTGGCCTCTTTGGTAAAAAGGTTAGTTAAAAATAAATAAAACGACAGATGGAGTGCCACAAACGTGTTTACTGACAAACCGTGGATCATTGTCCGTAAGTATATTATGTACAGCGAGCTAAGCGTTCTGCTCATTTGGTGGCCTATGTTAAACAATATCGAGACAAAAAATAGGCTATTTTGTTTCATACTTATAACTTATAAACATTACTGCGGAATTGTGGGTGTGTCAATACGTCTCTGCCTATTCCTCAAACAGGAGAGATATTGGCCGAGATAAACATTATTTAACACGTATTTTCACGAGTATTATTTGCTGTCACTGTCACACAACTGTCAAACTATAAGTGCACGATAAAGACGGAAACATAATTATCTAAGCTCGTGCTAATTTACGTTTATCAATAATATAGACCCTAGTTTCTTTTAGACGTATTTTTGACCAGCGATTGAATGGGCTTAAATCACCTCGTCCATGATAAATATAGGGGCATAGATATAAATATGTCTAGATAGACAGTCAAAGCTGTGAATTCGTCGAAAAAAATTGTGTCCAACTGTTGGACGCTAAATGCACGCACACTTGAAAAGCACAATGACAGCACAATGACGTGGCGAGAGTGTAAGACTTAGCTGTCACGCACACCAGCATAACAAAGTTGGCTTGTTAGTTTTAGTTCTTTTGCAGCGACACTCTATCTAGGCGAATAAATAATCAAAGGATAGGAGTTTTTAATTGGATATTAATTTAGCACCAACGTAAAACGCCGTGATGCCTTACTAGAGTGATTTCTCTTTTATGTGTGAGATAATAGCCTATAACAGAACGGTCTACGTTAAGCTTGAATCGTGGACGAGGAGCTTAAGGTAGGCTTGTGAAATCCGGATCTGGCCTCCAGATAGGAGGAGCCTCCCAAGGATGTGCATACTGGCGTAGTGGTGTGTGAAATCTACCAATAGGATCGCTCCACCAGAGTTAAGATTTGCTAAGCTAGGAAAATGATACGATCTTATTGGTGGGTTTAATACACATTATTCGTTAATACGTACATCTCCACTAATCCCTGTTCGAAAGACGCCCTGAGAGGAATCTTATTTTAAAAGTTATAACTATTATTAGCTGGCAGTACTAAAATAATATTTTATAAAAGTGTTGGTGAATTATGATCAAAGGACACTGACCTTTTTAGCCGAACCCGTCAAATTATCTAGTAGGTATGATGAATCTTAAAATAATGTTTTTAAAATTATTTTATTTGTGACTTCTACATACAATCAGTTCTATTTATCACATTGTTTGAGTTTGAAATGAAATTGTAAAAATAATTATATGTATTAGGTAGTGTCTTTGTCTACTTTTTATCGATCTCACTCAACCCCATCACATCGACATAATGTGAAAATTACAATTAAGGACTTGCTTTAAATGAAAATGGGCCCTAAATTACATATTTTTACAATAAATGACACACTCACTCTTTCATTTGTAAACTCATATTTTTATTAAAGTTAAGAAAATAAATTCTCGATATTGTTCGACAGTGGGCCACCGACAGTTAGTTTTAATGACATTTATACAAATCACATAGTTAAGAGCAATAGATAGATATAATTCGGTACAGTTAGAATTCATTACACTGATTCGCTTCCGACAATTCATCAAAAAGAAACGCACAGTCGAAAATTTCCGGTGGAAAAAATTGGACGACTTTGGAAAATAATTAGTGTTAAATACGACTATGGAAATCAGAAACCAAGGCGATTTTTCCATCCGGAAATTTTAGCTCATGAGACATTTTAGTCTCCTGTAATATTTTTTTTACAAACGTATAATAATTGCTGGTGTTTTCGTATACGTCAATAATAAAATCATGCTATTATTTTATTATTTCAAGATACATGTTCCAGCATAAATTCTATCTCACTCATGTTAAGGACTGTCGCCATTTTTACAACCTCTACCTTTTAAGAAATAAAAATGTTATAAGTATAAACAAAAAAAAAACAAAGTTCGACAGAATCAAGCAAAAAAAAAACTTAAAGTAAAATTATAACACGAGAAGCATCACAAAATTTTATTACTCGCCTATTATTTACCTTAACTAAAAAACAAACTTAACTCGTTAAAAAAAAGAAACAACAACATGTATTCTAAAAAAAAAATCACATTGACCCAAGTTTCCCAAACTACAATTACTAAACAACACCTTAATTTTGGAAATCGAAATAATTTCGAATATGTACTTACTAAAAATATAATTAATTATTGGCAAAAGAAATTTTTTTTATTACAAAAAAAAACCTTACATTAAAATCACTTGAATCTCGCTTTGGGAACAATTAATTATACATCCCTGTTAATATTCCAATTATGGGATTTCCCATAGTAATCGACCCGGATCATAAGAAATCTACCATAATATAAATACAGCTAATAACTAAGGATTCTCCTATTTATTTTGTAGCTATCATAGACACAGAGAATTAGACTGAGCGTTAGTCTCACAAAAGTAATTACTCTTTAGAAAGCGACAAAGCGACTATGCGGCCAATACCTGTAGTACTACTAAAGTGACAACTACTGTCCGCGAATTCGCTTTGTCTCTCTCGTACTTTTTGGTCTGTAATCAGTGGACAACTGAATACAGAATGCTCAGTTCATTCTCTATGTCTACGGTAGGACAAAACTACAAAAAAAAACTGTCTTTATATACATTTTATATCATTCATCAAGAACGTTTATTTTTCAATACCCTTTCGTTCCATTTTTTTTTTCTAATTCCTGCAAAAAGCTTAAAAAAAAGCGTTTAAACGGAAAGTCGACAACGTCGTCAAATTAATCTAAACAGCGAAATATTTGACAGCTATTTGCTGTCAAATAATTCGCTGTTTTGATTAATTTGGCTATATTACTGTATGGAAATTAGAAATATGGCTAACTAGTGGAATAAAATATTGATTATGAAATGCAATAATTAATATCGTAACACCGAATATTTAGTTTTAGATGTAAAAAAAGTATTTCGAAACTTTCCAAATGCCTTTTTTACACCTAAAATAGTTACAACATCAAATTCAGTGTTATAATTGCACTTCATTATTAATATTCTAGTTCACTAGTTAGCCATATTTCTTGATTTCATACAGTAATATTGCCAAATTAATCAAAACAGGTAAATATTTGACAGCAATTTGCGACGTTGCCAACTTTTTGGGTAAACGCTCTTGACTTCTCAAAATGAAGGTATGAATTAGTTATACCAGGTTGATCGGATCCGTGTCAACAAGCATGGAAACTCCCAAAGGATACATTAATTTAAAACAATGTTAGCAGTGATGTTAATTTCGTATAATACAAACCTATACTTTCAATACAAGCCACATTGTTTGTCAATGCGTCTTAATCGCCATTACATGTGAAATGACAACTACTTATATAACTAAAATTACTTTTTTCGTGTACTGAATAAACTGAAAATCTGAGATGTCATTTCTCCACAACATCCTTTCAGTTTGAATTCCACTACCGAACTATTTAATATACTTTTTAGAAACTAAAGATTTGTATGTTTGTTGCATTAGAACTTCTATAAAAGTATTACTCTGGCAGCAAATAAAAAATAACAAAGGTATTATAAAAATCATCGACATCCGACTAGGCTTCAAACATCACTTTGTTAAGAAATTATAGAAGAAAAACCTTCAATCCTTTTATTTATATTAAGAGGATATTTATCAACTAATAACATAAAGGATCGTTGACGAAGATACTAAAATAAAAATTATTATTTCATCCCTAAGACCACACGTTTTTAGGGAAATTAATGTTCGTAAAAACACATTTTCCGGAGTTTATATCGTGTAGAAAACTATTAGGTAGTTAAATGCAATAAATACGTTATATTTAAAACATAATACTTGAAGAAAATGCGCGTTTTGCCATCTGCATTAGACGCGTGCGGATATGTTAAAACAGAAGTGCGCAATGAAATAAAATTAGTTCGAGGATTATTATTACAAGTGCGTTTCATATGTACGAGTATCTCGACTATATTATTTGCATTTTCAAGGGGAGAAAACTGATATTTTAAACCAGCTACTATCAAATAAATGTACCTACGACAAATCCAATAACCTAGTTTTATTTCAATAAAAAAGTGTTCGTGTAAATATCAGAAAATGTTAACGTGCATTCAGTGTTTTTAAGTTGAGTATACAAGATTTATATCCAGATAAAGTTCATAAACAATTTGACTGAAAATGTACAATCACAATTTTTATTTATCAATTCTAAGAAAAAATAATCACATGTTGATATGGTCACAATGATACTTACTTATTTGGTTTAGAATTACAAAAGTACTTTTCAATAATGAAATAAAGGGTTTTACCAACCTTTCTTGATATAATTTATAATTAATTAATTACAAATAATTAGTTTTTCAACGCTCAAATAAGGACAAAATGTTGGACAAAAGGCACACATTTGGACATGAGAAAGGAACTTGGTTAGATATGATAAATTCATGTCTATCTACAATTTAATTATTTTCATATTGGGATAAAAAATATCTGCTTTAATTATTATGTGTAGCGTGCTTCATATTATTTTAAATTACAGTGAAATAGATCCAAATTGTTGCCTTTAGTATGAACTCATCCTATTTCTCACATTTGGCTTTCAAAAGAATCTTCTCATATTTAAATTTAAAGTACATTATCAAGATAATTACTATCAATTACATTCTTGTGTGACATTTAAGAAAGTATGTACATTTTTTTATATTTTTTACAATGATAAACTACACCAATATAAGCCTAGGCACTTACGGCAAATATGTTTTGGCATATTCATTAATTCATATACTTTAATTTTACCACGAAACACATAATTTTACTTAGACATACATTTTGAATAAACCTGTACAGTAGCTATGAACTAAAAGGAACGATGCCCACATTTTCAGTTAGAACAAAAACGTGATTCTTATATGCTATTGTTATTCATATACTACAGCGACTTACTCCTAATTTAGACATTGACAAAGGTACCTGGCACGTTGTTCGGACTTCGACGTTTGAAAAATAAAAGAAATAATAAAATGTAATATTATGTTCAAACCAAGGATCAAGCTACAAATTATGAATACAACATTTCCGGAAAGAATAATCACACTGATTTCCATAGTCGTATTTACGTTTGACGGAAAGTTCGTAAATATTTTTTTTAAGGAATTTTCAATCCGGTTTTTTTTCTCTTCCAAACGCCAACCACGAACATCGTCCGCTATTTCAAATTTATTTAGAATTCTAACCACGATTGACTCGAGAATTCTTCGTATAAAATTAGATTTTTTTAAATTCAAACTTTGAAGCGAGTGGATCTGATTAAGTAGAACGTGAAACGTGATAAAAGTGAGGGATAAAAACTTGTCTATTTTTTCTTTTTTATTGTCACAAGGGATTGAAATTTGGTTCATTACGAAGCACAATTACTATGCTAAGATTTTTTTTTACTTATATATTGACTTGTATGTCACAGCACGCTTTGATTAACACATATTCGTGTCACATACGATCGGTTCTACGTTTAAATCGATTGGAAATTTTCGAAAGTCGTTTTTTTTCCAATTAATTTAAAGTATTGAGCGTATGTAGTTTCTCACTAAAAGAAAGTGCTTATTGGTCTTAATTAAGTGTGCCCTGGGCACGAAACAATCGAGCTATGACTCGATATGTCAAACTCGAGGTAACCACAAACGCACAAATTAAAACTAAAAAAAAAACTTAATAAATTCTAAAGTAAAAGTAAATTAAAATTAAAAAATGTACTTCCGCCTTGCACCTCCGTAAAATGAGGGCAAATTCAATTTTGGATATTGACTGCTAAAATATGAAAATATGAAAAAGAACCTACCTACTGCTTGTTAGTTTTCGTTGGACTAAGAGGAGAACCGATACGGTTCGCAGAAAATCTTATTACAACTATGATTCTTATTCGTTCTAACTTAGCTCATGCTTTTGTTAGAGATAAGTACACTAGACTAGTTCGCGGTGTACTATTATAATTCCCACTGTCCACACAAAAACGAATAATTCACTAAACGAATATGGCGAAAAACGCAACACAAATAATTGAATGACTAGTTCAACAGGTTTTTGTATAGTCGAACTCTTAATTACTTTAATAGTGCATTTTGAACTAGTGAACTAAAATATTGATTATGAAATTCAATAATTAATATCGTAACCCTGAATATTAGGTTTTAAATGTAAAAAAAGTATTTGGAAACTTTCCAAATGCTCTTTTTACACCTAAAACGATTACAACATCAAATTCAGTGTTATAATTGCAATTCATTATTAATATTTTAGTTCACTAAAGAGCGATATGTTACATTTCCATATACTTAGTACTATTTTCAAATAAATCAAAACACAATAAACATTTGACAGCTATTTGCGACGTTGCCAACTCTTTGGATGAACGCTCATAATAAAAACAGTTAAATATTCGACAGCCATTTGCGACGTTGCTAATTTTTCGAATGCAATGTAGTGTAGTAAGGAAGACTTACGAGTACTTAGTGAAGGTTTAAATAACTGGGAATTGTTGTCAAAAGTAATTCCGATGACGATTATACAAAAAAGAAACCATGGACCGTTCGAATTAATAATGTTGCGAGGAATTTTATGTTTAGTAAAGATATTCATTCTTGTATGGCTAGTGTTGGACATATTATTAGATGTACTGAAAGGGTTAGAAGGTTTAGCTATGGCATTCGAGGCAAGAGACAGCATGACATTTGCTCTCTTTTAGACTTATAGCGTTGTCACACTCTGTCATCGCGCTTTATATTGCCATCTCTAAATAATACTTCTATTTTATTTAGCAGCCAATATCCAAAACCTTTATTTTGTTACAACATAATTTTTTGAAGACCAGACGTGATGAATTGGAGTGGTGCTGTCAAAATATGATATACCATAACGATATACGACTACTATAAGTCCTAATATAATAGGGTGAACCTTATATAAGGAGGGTATTTATTAACCTATTTGATACAATATTATTTTATTATGTAGAAGTTGATGAATGGAATTCCAAATACTAACATAAAATGACAGGATTTACCCGGTATCATGGCTACAAATCAGTATAAAAAGTTTGGTAAAAGTTAACTTACACAATAGTGGAAATCTCGTGTGACAACTCAAAACTTATAACTAAAAGAATTAATATGACCACTGTTGATTTACTGGTAAAGCATCTCCAGTACTTAATCTCTAATTCACGAGATCTGACTTACATCGCATAATGGTTATCGAAATTAAACAAGAAGTTGAAGAATCCAGAAACCTCAAGATTGACATATTTGAATAGGGAAAAACAAATAATTGACACAACACAAGAAACTCCAACCATCAAACATGAAACCAAACCAAATGACAATTCTGGTCATGGTACTAAAAAAATCACGTCTGGTCCCACAAATATTCCGTTACCAAAAATAGTTGCAGATGGCTCGCGCCACCTGAATTTGTAAGTAAGTGGAGGCTATAAAGAAGGTGTGAAGGATAAGGTATCTAAGGTTGTCTTGTCTGACGACCCTGGCTAGGTGGGGACCGCTGCCTTTGGTGGGGAACCGGCCGGTGCGGTAGAATTCTTCTAACATCTGGTCCTTTTCGATGAATCTGTCGTATAGCCATTGGGTCATGCCTTCGGTGTCAGCTGGTACCTGCATAGAGGAGATAGGTTATTTTTATTATTTTATTTATCTTTTATATACCTAGATTATTTTCTTTAAAATTTTGTGAATGTGAGAACGTTGTAGACATAACAGACTGTAGATCTGTGGACCATTTTATATTTTGCTAAGTACCTGGTACTTATTGATGGGCCTACACTGTCCTCTCATACCTTTTAACACTGTAATTTGGAATCATTGTAAAAACCATTTTCTTTTAAAAGAGTAACCGTGGAGTTTCTTGCCGGCTGTTCTCCATAGGAAACGACCAATTGGAACCGTGCACCTAGCTTCTGACGTTTCATAAGTGCCCTTGTAGGTTTATGTGAAATAAAATATTTTGAATTTGTTTCTGGTAGTATCCATACTGAGATTATTAAATACGAAAGTAAATCTGTATATCTGTCCGTTACATATCTGGTTAAACTGATCACTATGAAATTTTACAAATAGGTAGCTTGAAACAGCTAGGTAGTAACAGCGTCAGTAACTTTTATACGTCACTGTGGTTTTTGAAGTGAAAACTTCTTTAGGCGCGTTGAGCACTTTTAGGGTGAACAAAAATCATGGAACTCGCGCCATCGTCACCGCACGCTTCCCATGAGCTATATGTATACTGTGTATATATGTACATAGATATGCAATTCACAAGTTACTTAGTTTTCACTTCAATCGGCAGTGCCCAAAGACTGCCATTTTATTTTTATTTTATTCCTTTTAACGGTATTGTAAAATACTGGCGAAGATTTGGTATTGTAAAATGATGGTCAATTCCTTGCCACAGTAACAACATAACTCGATCACTAATCCATCTGCTACGTATTGTCACTATGGCAAAACCTCACTCGGACCGTTTTTTGTAACAGTATATTAAAAGCTTATGTTCAGCACAGGTCATTTACAGGCTAGCATAATGAAGCTTTAGAAATGACCTTTTCAGGGTAATCAAAAAGGTTCTTTTAAAGGCCGAAATAATGGCACATTTCGGAGTCGCCAAAAAAAGCTTTATATGCTAATTTTTTTTTAATAGTTCGTCGTCGAATTCAGGGTGAAGTAGAGAGTGATGATTAAAATGAAAGAAGCAATGAAAAAAGGTTTTATCGCCAGAATTTTTAACGTTGAACTAGTTTCAAATAGCCTAATATTTCAGTAACAAATTAAGATGTTTTCTTGATTTTGAGAATGCAGTTTTTCTTTATTCATTGCATTGTAGTCTTTATCCTTATGTAAGACGATTTTCAACCAATAGACCCTCGCTCTCTCTCTCTCTCTTTCAGATATTGTTTTTATTCCATATTCCTATGTAAGAATTTTTTTCTGAAGAGATTAACCAATGGCCGTCTCTATCCCTGGTTCCAAATCCGAAAAATATGTTCATCTTAAAAATAATTAGCTAATGATTGTCCACTTACATCAGTACTAGGGTACAGCCTGTAATGCAGATGGGTGGCACAAGAAGGCCGAATCCCGCATACCACGTCCTGAAGATGCAGGGGGATCCGGTCAGGATAGGCGATGGTGACGTCCAGGATCCATTCGATGCTGTCACCAACTGAGGACTCCACGATCAGTTTGTTGTTGGCGTTGTTCTGGTTGAAGTTGTCGTCTGTAGAATGTAAATAAGTATTTAATTTTTTTTGTTGCTTAACGCATCCAGTAATCAATAATAAAAAATCGTATATGTTTTTGATTTGTGATTGACTATCAATGTAACATCGAAGTGCAGAAATGTTTGTATGACTACTAAGTCAGTTCATGGAGGACCACACTGCAATGCTCGATGACCTCAATAGAGCTGACAGAGTGGAACTACACTGGAAGTTGTTGACGATTATGTTTACCTAGGACAAACTGTCCGCCATCGCCAGTTAGGTAGGTCTGCCTCAAGACGAAAGTCTTTGACCAGTATGTATTGCGCTGAAAAGTGGTCGCTTATAGTCTTGATTAAAAGGCACCCAAAAAAGCAAAGAGGGCTATGCTCAGAGTTTCAATGCGTGATCGAATCAGAAATGAAGACACCCACTGGAGAACCATGGTAACCGACTTGGCCAAGAAGAATTGACCATGTTAAGAGAGTGTGTGTAAGTGGCAGCTTAGTAGACGGGGAAGTGCTCGTAGGGGTGTATGCTGATGGGGCCGAATGGTTCTAGAGTAACAACCGCATACCGGAAGGTTTAGTGCGCGTAGGCCCTTCACAAGGTGGATCGATGACCTGGTTAAGGTCGCCGGAATCCACTGGATGTGGTAAGCACTGAACCCGTCGAAGTGGCGACGCTTGAGGGACGTCTAAGTCCAGCACTGGACGAGTTTCTGCTAAAATTATGATAATTAACATGAAAACTAGAAAACAATAAGAATGGTTGCTATTTATTTATCCTAGTACATCTGTATGGGTTGTTTGAGTCCGCAAGTGGACTGCAGCGCTTGCGGACTCAATGCCTCAGGCATTTTATACCAGTAAATTTTTGGGTGACCCAGAGACAAACACACTACAATCGCAAATCCCTCTGACAGACGAGAAAAACCCATTTTACTAACCATTACATTATATTCACGCATGTAATCCCGAAAGGCAGAGGTGTACCTACAGAAACCCACATTTTGTGTAATGTAATGTTTAAGTCCCATGTAAGGGGGGCAAGCCTATTGCCGTCAACCGGGCACAAATCCAGACTCCGGGCTTCCACTGAGAAATTCCTGATAGAAAAACCCAATAACACTTTGCCCGACTTGGGAATCGAACCCAGGACCTCGTGCTCAGCAGTAGCACTTATGACCACGAGACGCACGTTAAAGTTTCATTCAGTGCAATGCAACTCACCTTTTTTCGAGTCCTCTTTAGAAGTACCTGCACCCTGGTCTCTGAGGGGCCCCACTTCTTCCATGATGACCTTCATAGCACCAGCGCGAGGTAGTGATACGTATTCCAATTTCGGCAAGTTGTTCTTTTCTGCAAATCTGAGAATTTAGCCGAATTAAATATTTTTCTGGGGACTCCTTAAGCTTTGTGCATACTAGCGCGACGCGACAGCGCGACGCGACAACGGTTATTGGTAGACCGTGAAGTTTTCTTAGAAACTGTACTGTTCGAGTCGCGCCACGCCGTCGCGTCGCGCTGGTCTGAACGAGCCTTTAAGCTGTAGTAAGGAGAGGTCTAAAAAAACTTTTTCAGATCGCTATTAGCGAAAGCAAATTGATTGATAACAAATTGACAGAGCTCCTTCGTTACGGTTTCTAAAAACGAAAAGGTCAGCTTTTTTTCCCTCAGGATGTTATAAAAGGTGATTGAAGCACAGGTATCGCTTTTTATTGTCTTGTGCACGTAAGTATCGAATCACTAACTTTTTAACTTAAAGCTTCGTGCAGACCAGCGCGACGCGACAGCGAGACGCGACACCGGTTATTGTTATACCGTCAAGTTTTCTTAGAAATTGTATTGTTCTTGTCGCGTCGCGCTGGTCTGCACGAAGCTTAACGGGTATTACAGTCTGTCTCATAGTTCTTTCAGTATGGTCCATGAGTCATTCAGTCAGTATGAGCGTTATTTTGCTTTAGCTGATATCAGACCCTTCAGTCGAGTGAACTGTTGATTTTTGTTTGTTGCTAGAACCACGTTGATACGCCACCGATCAAATTAGATAAGAATAAATGTTCATCTGTTCATTTCATTTTTCAATCATTTGGTAGGCGAGTGAAAGATGCCAAGTGCCGCAATCTCACATCGTTGGATGGGTTCAATAATGAATTCATTTCTCACTTGATTTTTTCATTTTGTGTTCAGACGTTTTATTTCAAATGCAAGATGCCAAATTAAAGACAACCACTGGCTAAGTGCGTGTCGGATGACGCACAGTAAAGGGTTCCGTAGTTGGTATGTATTTATCCCAAAAACAAACTCAACTTTGTACTTGAAAAACATGTTATATACGTCACGGTCAATTCTTCAACGTCCAAGGTCGTAAACGAAAAAAAAAAATACAAATGGCCGTATTTATTTATTTCGTGTATAAGCTTGATATTTTTAGAACTCTACGGGATCATAGACCTATGTATTTGATATTAATTTCAACTTGATATCTCCACGTGTTCCGGAGAAAAAGGGTCTTGACAGACTGACGGACGGACAACGAAGTGATCCTATAAAGGCTCCGTTTATTCCTTTTGAGGTACGCTAAAAATGAACCGGCATCTCCTTATCAGGTATCTGGCATCTACTTTTTGAAAATTTTATAAGAATGTATCTTCCTTACCTCTGACTGACCTCCCGTCGCTTGTGCAAGAAGCCCCCTTCTGGGAACAAAACAATGAACTCCCTCGCGAGGGGGATGTAAAACTTGTGAATGTGCTGTCTCAGGTCCTCCAGAGATTGGTCGCGTTTCGCCTGGCCCTGTTGACAACGAGAAAGAAAATGGTCAGTTATTTGAAAATATGTCAGGGTGTCTATGGTAACCAGCTTGTTACCATGGATTCAGTACATGATTCTGAGCCTGCGTTGAAATTTTTCGTCGAATATTTAAAAAAAAAACAGCCGTTCCATACATTTTGACCGCGTAGTATTTTTATTCGCCGCTTAAGCTTAGCTTAGAGCGTTCATACAAAAAGTTGGCAACGTCGCAAATAGCTGCCACATAATTACATGTTTTGATTTATTTGGCAATATTACTATATAGAAATATGAAATATCATTAACTAGTGAACTAGAATATTAATAATGAATTGCAATTGCACTGAATTTGATGTTGTTTTGTGTTTCCAAATACTTTTTTTACATTCAAAAGAAAATATTCGATGTTACGATATTAATTATTGCATTTCTTAATCAATATTTTAGTCCACTAGCTAGCCATATTTCTTATTTCCATACAAAAATATTGCCAAATTGAACAAAACAGCGAAATATTTGACAGCTATTTGCGACGTTGCACACTTTCTGTATAATAGCTCCTAATTCACTTCTTCGACCAAAAGCCAAATCAATGTATTTCACTTTTTAATTTTAAATGCATTAGTAACACTTCGGCTCACGTCGATATTACACACCTTCTCAAAACACTAAAATTCCTTCCAAGATTACGTGTCACATTTCGCTCAACGAAGGGTCGTGGAAAAATGACTCTCATGATTTCATCCACCGTGTATAATTAGAGATAAATCGTTTCCCGCATATTTTAATATAAATTCCTGATAACAATGTGAAACTACCATAGATCTAAGACTCTTGGGCTCGTACACTCGCCCGCACAATGCGTTAACTATTAACGTGCATTTCATACGTCATTATCGGGATTGGTCGTGGTGTTAGGGTTGTCCATGTTGAACAAATAACATTATTTTTGCGTGTCACATATATTTCCTAGGTCTTTTTATTACTCCATCCATAACGGCAGATTTTCTAATAATTCCGACACACAGCGATTCCTAGTTTCAGTAATAAGTAAGCGTCTCGAATTCCCCTTTAAACAAGTTGTTGTCCCTTTAATCAGTAACATCGAATTCATAATTGTATTTTTCTTATTTTTTCCTCTACCATTATTTGTTTGAAAATAAATTATATTCAATATAAAGACAACAATCTTCATAATTTTATTAATAAAATGAACTAATACAAAATCACACGCACCAGCCCTATCCATAGGGGTACCTCTAATGGATATTGTCGATATTGGCCCGTCGATGAGTGGGCAACTTTTCGACCACCCCTGATTGGACACAAGGGTCGGCTAACGCGATGTTTTAATTAAAGCCTGTTGTGTTTGTACCGAACATGGTCGGCTCACGATTTCTGCTCAATAGAAATATATAATATTGTTTTTTTGTGTTAGACTTTTGTTAGTGATTGACTTAGTGTAGTTTACTGTGGAGACCGCGTTTTGATAGGATTGTAGTTTAAAATTTATTTCAAAAAGGCACATAAAAGGTACTTTTGAACGTCAAAATTTACAACTAGTCGCAAAACGAAACTACCTTTTGGACGGTAGTCCAAAAGGTAGTTTCCGTATGGAGAAGAATGGACAAGAAACTCCATCGTTACTCTTCTAAGTTGTATTGTTATCGTTGTTTTACATTGTTGTTAAACTCGTCTGGTGCCGTAAACGTTACTTTGATTGGGATGGTTATAAAATAATACTAAGTACTATTTATACTGTTATCATCAATTAAGAATAAGCAGGTATGTTTCACAAGACTTTCAATTTGAATTTAGTATATTGAAGAAAAACAAGCACTTTTTTACAAAGGCCTAACTTGAAAACGGAATACTGGAAGCTCACGAACACCCAACACGTTGAAAATTCCAAAAACTAAATTTGTCGCTCCAAAAATAATTTTAAATGAAAATCCAATCAAAGTTCGTGGAAACTTCAGCACACTCCACTGAACGTGCTCAACCCCTCATTCCCTAGCCTACACTATGGACCTAGGAACATCTCAGACCTAGACTCAAGTTCTTTGAAGTCCAGTAAGAACGCAAATCGCTCGCTTCCCACGGGTGCAATGAACCGAACAACCGGGAACTATCCACGAGATCGGATCGGGAACCATCGGCAGGACTTTTGAAAACGCTAACGACCGTCCAATTGGGTTTGCGTGTTTCCACTGTTGTCGACACACGTTTTTTTGTCGACATCATTTAAAGAAAGCTCAAGAAAATTATCATTTGAAGAGCCTAACCCATCGGGGAATTACAGGCATGATATTATCTTATGTTATCATTGAAAGAGCCACTACGAAAGATAATATTTATTTAGGTACGAGCGATTCTCTAGATGTTCAGAGTGTTTTAGTATTTTATTTGTAGTTTTACGGGGACCTTCCAAAGAATTCAGTATGAGATGAAATCGTTAAAACCTCGCTGTGTAAGGACACTGTTGTACTACGAAACCTGCGAAGCCCAGAAATTTTTTCCTTATTTTAATGTGCCTATTATTCTGTACTAATTTTGTACCGCACCCGCAAACACCCAAAGCGAAAGTCGCTTTGGGTGTTTGCGGGTGCGGTACAAAATACTACGAACTACGACTATTATGTCAAACAAATTGTAATCCTGTAAATTATTGTGTTACCTGTCTTACTGTTGACAACAGTGGACAACAACAACATCGTGAGCAGCACTAAAGACGGAACGTGCGTCACAGTAAGCAACGCTATCCGATACTTAACGTTTTTACAACAAATACTTTATTTGTACCTACCGTATTATAGTATTCAATGCTATTTGCTGTTAAGAGGTAATAGATACCTAATTTATAACTATTTATGTTACTTAGTGAACGGGTTCGTTAAATTACGTTAGAACTTATTAGTAAATAAATATACGGGTTATCGATGTCCCTTAATGATTAAAATTGATATGTACCGACGACAAAAAGAAAAACCGTTGATTGAAAATAACAAATGAACTTAACTAATGAAGGAAGGATTTTTTTTTTAAGTGTGTATTTTTCGTAGTTTTCGAGGGTGCTAAAGTCGATAGTGAGGACAGAATGTAAATCCAAGATGGCGGCTGCGTTTTTGTGTTTGTTTTATATCATACGTGAGAAGGAACTTTACAATATTCGGCAGTTTACTGCAAAAACTAAGTTGTACTTTGATAGGATAATAACAGCTGAGTTGATTTTTTTTTTCAAAATAACAAGAAAATTCAGTCTCAATTCCACTTAAACATAAATCCAACCGTTGTGTTAGTTTATTAGCTGTGTTTAATCCAGCGCCGCGTGTCTTTGACTGGGGACTACTAATTAGAGGCGGACTGTGCGAGATATTGTGTTGTATGTGTGTGTTTGTGTAAAGGGTTTGTTCAATATTAGTACGAGAACACTATACTGATATTCCATTAGATAAAGTAAGACTGGGAGCTGATTTAAACATTTCTGGGAAAAGTTTAACATGTTAGGCCAGTTTCGGCAGGCACCGTTTGAATCAGCTGTTCCATACATTTATGTTCGCATAGCTCGTTATAATGTACAGCTGATTTTTTTTCGCGATTTCATGGTTGGCCCCATAGTGAAAGTTGTTCATAATGATGAGTACAATGACCCCTTAAGAGGATGCAAACAAATTAAATTTCACATTGTATACATTGACATAAATATTTTCTTGTAAAGTATTATATTATTTTAATAATTGTGAAGACTATTTAGGTCATTTTTTTTTCTCTGTTAATTTTAATCATGGTCTGGCAGTTTCAGTAATTTATGCGACCTATCCAAATTTCCTTTCTTTGGTATTATTCGTCGAATCGTTGAGCGCCTTAAGTTCTGAGTTGAGCTGCACGGTTACTGACCAATGCGTGCACTGACTGGACAGGTCCACTCAATCTGCGTTGTTCTTTCCTCAAAAAATCACTTCAGGCACCAACCTACAAAAGATCTGACCAAGATTATGTCTGGACTTTAAAAGAGACCTCTGAGTTTGTTTTGGCCTTCTTTCTCAGAGTTAATTTCCTTAAAATATGTTTGATGTGTAAAAGTGAGTAAAACCACTTACAGAAATAAAATAATTTATCATTTTTAGTTGAGGATTGAATATGAATGAATGTAATTCATATTCAATCCTCAACGAACTACAAGGAACACTACAGCTCAACTATTCGTGCAAACTAATTCAACTCGTTAACTCTCGCTTCACACCTATGTTTAACCGTTTGAGCACAACAATTAAAAGCCGGATATAAACTTAGTACGTACGGAACCCTAGGATGAGCACCTTTTGTGCAAGTTCTAATTGAACATGGCGCGATGAATAGCGTTTTGAGGTCGTAACTGGAGTTTTGAGAGGATCTGTGACAAAAAAAAACACAATAGACGACGTATATTTAGTAACCTAATCCGATTAACTGTTCTTAAAGAGTCATAAAGAACCCTGTAAGAAATCGACACGTATTTCACCTCTCGACGAGGCATCCAAAGTATGACGATTGACTAGTTGCGAACCCGGACACGACGTGTTGCCACGCCAAGCGCCGAACGCAGAGTAACGAGTATTCGGCGCTGAAACGCGTGTCGATTTTTTACAGGGTTCATTATGACTCTTTAAGAACAGTTAAGTGGATTAGGTTATTAAATATACGTCGTATATTGTGTTTTATAATGGATTTCCGTAAAGTCCGCGTCAAACAATGACAATGCAATGCTTACGGCACTTAAGCCGGGCTGAGGCAGCGCCACTATTATGCCGCAAATGGCGGCACTCTATACACTTCCTTATTTTAAACGAGTTGGGCCCAGTAGGTGGCCACGCCAATCGCGGCATCAGTGGCATTTTTTAGGTCCTCAAAAGTGCAGAAACCGCTGAACAGATTCGGATAAAATTTAGCAAACGGGTAGACCATGACCTGGGTTAGGACATAGGATACTTTTTATCCCGATATTCCCACGGGATCGAGACTTATGCAGATGGAATCCTGGGGCGCAGATAGTCAATTATATAATGTGAAGACGCTGTACCTAGAATAAAATTACAATGCTACAATAGGTTAGTAAAATGAAGCAATCCACATTAATATTATAAAGAAAAAGAAAATGTTTTTTTGTTTGTAATGAATAAACTCAAAAACTACTGGACAGATTTTATAAATTCTTTCACCAGTAGAATGCAATATTATTACTGAGTAGGTATATAATTTATAAGGGAATCACGCGGGCGAAGCCGCTGGCGGAAGATACATTAATTATGTTTCAAGAAGAATGACAAGAAAAGATTATCCAATGGCGTAGCAAAGTCATATTTACTGGTTGAAAAAGAAGCAAGTGATTATGCATAAGCTTTGTAAAAATTATAGTTACCGTACACCTACGTTTTGTTTGGAACATAAATACAACTTAATTTTGAATTTATCTGTAACCTCACAAACTTTGTTAATATTAATTAATTAACAAACCAAAGCCTTGAAAGCTGTAATAAAATATCGCACTTGTGGAAAACTGAATACGACCACTTATGAGTAAAATGTCCACACGATCCTAATAAGATTAAACAAAAAATAATATTACACACGCGACCAAAATTACTTGGACACACTTATAGATAATCCGCTTAGAGTAAGCCGTCAAGTTGAGCTTGTTAATCGTCCAAACTATTACAAGTCATGTACGAAGAAAGTATACACAAAACTGCGTCCAGGGAAATTCGTTAAAAGAAAAAAGTCTCGTTACAAACGTCCAAGGAGCAGTAACGAGGGTATCTAGTTGAAAACTTTCGCATCGTTACCGCTACTACGAGTGAGATAAGGGAAAAATCTTACTGTAACATTTACAGTGGCGGTGCTGTTAAGTGGTCGCTTGGTAATTTTGGTCGGACTAAAATTGTCGAAGTATTTAAGTTGAAATTATAACTATGGATTCGTGTTTTTGATCGATCTCATGAACAGTACCTAAATATACGAAAATATTTTAATACCAGTAATAACCGCATGGGTCGATCTGTCAGGTTAAGCTATGCTTGCTGGGGTTGGTCCGTGGATGGGTGACCATCTTTACATACCGAGACTCCTCCGTGCCTCGGAAAGCACGTTAAGGCGTTGGTCCCGGCTGTCATTTGTGGATCTTTGACAGTCGTTAAGAGTCGTCAGAAGCCCGAAAGTCTGACATCAGTCTTACCATGGGGTATCGTATTACCCAGTTACTGGGTTGTGGAGGCGAGATAGGCAGTCGCTCCATATAAAATACTGGTATTCATCTGCATCCGGTCAGACTGCAAGCCGACCCCAACATAGTTGGGAAAAGGCTAGGCAGATTGATTTTGTGTAAGAGGTAAAGATTCAATGAATATTAATGTTTTTTATTTATTTACATAATGACAATTGTTAATTGATTACGGTTCATTATTTATTATTAAATAGATAATAAGGCTACCTATGACTTTTTATTTTTTTGCTTTAACAAGCATTTTTAGTAATTGACAAGTTTATTTTTCCACCAAAACCGCAGGAACACATCATACGGCTGAGTTGATGAATATACCTAGCCAACAAAAACATACGTATACTACTTTTAAAACTCTTCTAGCTCCACCACACATCCACCCCCCATTTGAAGTTACCTCCATACGTTTTATCGGCCGCCAGTGTACCGCAAAACTTGCTACGTGTGCCGTTCTCACAGAAAGCAAGCCTAATTACCTGCGGCCGACTTCCCTCCTTTTCTATTTTTGTTTTAATTGCGACTATATTTTTTTATTTCTGCAAAAATGCGACCAGCTTTCAGGCACGCGATTTTGAGGTTAATAGTCATGATTATTGTTGAAAATGTACTTAATTCGGGTTCCTTGAAACTAAGTATTAATTTGTGTAGCAATGCTGTTTTTGTATTTCCTTTTGGAATGTTGAAAAAAATTATTATCGGTCATATTTCTACAGCCTTATTGGTACCAAGTTTTTTTTTATTGTAGGTATGATTTTTGTATTTTTTCTTTATCTTTAATGCCCGCGGTTTTGCCCAAGTTAATGTAGATTTTGTCATTCATTTTTCTATCCCTTGGGAACAGTATTTCTTTTTCTGAATGAAAGTTACCTTATATCCTTTTTTGTATCCCCTGACAACGTACATGCAAAATTTCATGATGATCGGTAGAGTAGTTAAGACGTGAAAGCGTAACAAACAAATGAACAAACTGTCACTTTCGTATTTATATTATTAATATATAATAATAGTTAGGATTGTACCTGTGCATTTGGCAATGCACTGAGTAGGTAAAACATTATAGTAAGGGTCAATCACACTTCCCATTATCATTGGCCACCACAATACAATAAAGAATTACCTCAAAAAAAAAACAAAAGGTTAATTCATTCAGGTAATTAAATGGTGCGTTAACCTACACGCATTGATGTGCAAATGAGGCTACGGTCATGGCCACTGCGTCTGCGCAGTAACAAAGAAGTAAAATATAAACAGAAGATCAACTAATATAATTCAGTCGCGGTGTTGGAGTTTCACTTTTAGGTAAGTACTCGACGTACCCAGGTAGATCTATTTAAGTATAGGTAGATGTGATTAGCTTCAATGTATCTTATAATTACGTACTGTTTTTTTTTTAAACTGTGATATAGCGAGGAGTTTAAGAGTAAAAAGCATACGTCCAGTGCAGCCTCAACAGCCATTCCACAATCACATGACTTGCTAAGCAGATAAATAGAATCTGTGTATATTTGTGAAGATATTGCAACTAAACTTGCGAATTAAGATACTACTCCTCTTTTTGAAATAGGTTAAAAAAAATTAAGTCTTCTTTTTGGGGTTCCGTACCTCGAAAAGAAAAAACGGAACCCTTATAGGATCACTTCGTTGTCCATCCGTCAGTCTGTCAAGACCCTTTTTCTCAGGAACACGTCGAGGTATCAAGTTGAAATTATTATCAAATACGAAGGTCTATGTTCCCTTGGTGATCTAAAAGAATCAAGCTTCTAAGTCAACGCAATAAAAAAATCGGTTATTTATGCGACATATTTTGATACTCGCAAATAAATCAAAACTTACAGGGTACTTCCCGTTGACCTAGAATCATGAACTTTCGCAGGAAGCAAGATCTCACAGCACATGTAAAGGAAAAAGACCGAAAATAGGTGGTCATTTGTAGTTTTATCATGCCATGTTTTTTTTTGCTTTTACGCCCTTATATTTGCAGTTGGAGAATTGACCGTGACGTATATCGATATAAAGGAGAACATGTTTTACAACTACAATGTTAAGTTTGTTTTTGGATAAATTCATCCCAACTACGGAACCCTTCATTGCGCGTGGTCTGAGACGCACTTGGCCGGTTTTTTTGTCACTTCAATGGTACCTTTCAAATAAATGCTATAGTGAGCCATTACGATCAAAACCTATAGTGATTCTTCAGTATTACTGTAAGTACTTTAAAAAAAGGACGTTCTGCTAATAGGACAAACTGGTCGTAGGACGTTTTGCTAATAGGACAAACTGGTCGTAGGACGTTTTGCTAATAGGACAAACTGGTCGTAGGACGTTTTGCTAATAGGACAAACTGATCATAGGACGTTTTGCTAATAGGACAAACTGGATGTAGGACGTTTTGCTAATAGGACAAACTGGTCGTAGGACGTTTTGCTAATAGGACAAACTGATCATAGGACGTTTTGCTAATAGGACAAACTGGATGTAGGACGTTTTGCTAATAGGACAAACTGGTCGTAGGACGTTTTGCTAATAGAATTGCATTTAGCTAAAGTTTCGTTTTGATTATAGGTCCTTTTGCTATTAGGACCATTTGCTTTTAGGACTTTTTGATACGGAAGGAGCTCAATTACGAAACACTGTATATATAGTCGGTTCCAAAAGTATTTGATGATGTTATAAAACAAACCCAATGTCAAATGAAAAACATCCTAATTGCGATTTATAATTACTATTTATAGGTATTCAAATAATCAAATCAAAGTATTAATTTCTAAAAGGCACTACAAACTGACAACCAAAGGTACGTTATTTGATTAATTTGTTTACGTTTTCATCAGATACTTTAGAAGTGATAGTGAAGAAGACGAATTTCTTTTTGCAAATTTTTTTAGACCACAAAGGGGAAGCCCTTGACCTACATCCCATCTGATGGTAAGTAATGATCAGGCTGAAGATGGAAGCGAGCTTCACCCGGAATCCTCAACCACAGAGGAACTGGCTTCTTATCTCTAACTGCCGAAACACAACAATGCTGTTAACATTGTTGTTATGGTGACAGAGTTACATAAGATGGTGAAAGCTAGCCAGGCGGATTAAGAACAAGCCCTACCACTAACCAAATCGAGCAGAAAATTTTGCAAGAGTTCAAAAAGTGGTATTTCTGCACTTTCTTTACGAAATGACAAAATATGCGCACGCGCTTCGGAAGCGCCGACAGTAGTAAGGTAACTGACACGTGCTTGAATAAATTAAAAATAATTTATTCAAACAAATTATTGTGATGGAACAAGTTAATAAGCTTGCTGCCTACGACGCTCAGCTTTTTTGTGTCTCACTTGATATATGAGCTTGATTTTTTTAATATTGTAATTAATTCGGTTTTGAAAAGATATATATGAAGGCTGTATGGTATTGTGGCGGCATCTAGGTACATGCAAACTACGCATCAAAGACCTGACGATGACGTCACCTCTACTTGCGCGATGCAGGATTTGTATGAACAAATCCTGCATAGCGCAATTAGAGTTTACCGTGCGAACGACATATATAAGACTATCCGACATCAACCATTGGGCAGTTGCCCGCCAGACACGACCCCATCTGGTCGGCGGATCCTCACTTTTCTAATGAGGATGAGGTAACTTTACACCCTGTTCCTCTTATCTCTAAAGTATATTACAAGGTTTTTGCGTGTAAACTCTAAAATATTATAAGGATTCTCTATCTCTATTTCAATATTAGTACCGCGGCGAAAATAGAGAATGCTCATTTGTGCACATAGTAATTCCATGCTGCCATGATAGTACGTACTTACTAATTCTATGCTGCCATGATAGTAGGTACTTACTAACTCCATGCAGCCATGTCATTATTGTAAGGTAGCCATCTTGTTCTATACTTTGGGCGACCGAGCTCTTCTCGGGTGAAAATATGGAGAAAACGAATTTACCCAGATATGAGACCTAACTAGATCGATTTTTCGCCCCCGTAAACCCCTATATTGCAACTTTCATCGAAATCATTAGAGCCGTTTTCGAGAACGAAATTAACGTAACGTAACGTAACAAATATATATACAAATATTGCTCGTTTAATAGTATAGGAAACTTGTCATTTACTTGATGAAAACTGTCCATCTTTAATAAACATACCTAATACAAATATACCATAAAAAGTACATGATCATATTTCACCACCTGCACTCGCATAACCACAACATGTCTCAGTCCTAGGAATCCACAGAAATATTTCCTATTACGTCACACTCACAACTGTTGTAGTACGGAACCACGGTCCGATGGGCAGCACGTGCCGAGCGCGGACGCCGCGCCGGTCGGCGCAAACGCCTATTGTTCAATGTTGCAGTGTTGCAAGGATATGCTATGCTATAGCGATGCGATTGATGAAAATATTCTGTAAAAGAATTTGAGTTTCTTTTCTGTTCTTCTCCATAGGAACCTACTACGCTTTGGAATGGGCAACTAGCATCTTTCTGACTGACCGACTCCTTGACAATTCAAAAGTGCCTGTAAATAGTTTAATTGAAATAAATGCTTTGTGAATAAATCTAATTATCATGATGACTAATAATGTGCTTTGTATATACTTTTTTAATGTCATTATTATACTCCAAACCCATTCAGTCATACTGACTAATAAGTTGTTTATTTGTTTGATTTAGATGAAATTTGGCACATAGGTAGACCATGACCTGGATTGGGACATACGAAAGTTTTATCCCGATATTCTTACGAGATCGAAACTTATGCGGGTGAAACCGCGGGCGCAGGTAGTGGAGAATAAATTTTCCTTGTTCTTTGCTCTACCATATTCATTCGCAGGCGCAGGTGATGTGCAAGACCGATTAAGGTGACAGTTAAAAGTACATATTTACACATGGTACAAAATTACAATTTGTTTAACGCCCCCATTTTTGTTAAGTAATAGGTAAACCCTATTACTTAACAAAAATAAAATTTTCAAAGTAGGAAGTTAGACATTACCATTTATTATACCTAATATTGGGAAAATTATTCCTCGTGTAAAAGAACCAAATTAAAATTCACGATTGAAAAATCCGCAAGCCGGCGTAAAAATCCAAATTTTCACATAAACATTTATTTAAAACCCCTTTTAACACCACTCTTAACCATGTAAACGCTCACGACTTTCCAATAAATAATTCCAGCGCTTGATATATTTCATCGCTCCACGTTACAAGTAGGACATGCAGTTAAAAAATATACGCTTCGTTGGGCTCTGTTCATCGTACGAAGACATATTGCTTTCATTAATATGGCCTGTTGAAAAATGTAAGTGAATTTGCTTCTTATCGTCACGGCTGTTGCGTTTTAGGGTTGGAGTTGAGGTGCGAAGATTAATTAGGTTGGTCGTAAATAAAATTAGAGTTTACATACAGGTAGAGAGAGGCACGAAAGTGAAATATGGCAGGAGCGTATATAATTATTATGACGTAGTGTATAATTAAATAGCAACAAAAACCCTTCCAATGTCACGCGAATCGTGGACAATTTTGTCCTGAACGGACTCAGCATTTCATGTTCTGTTCATCCCGGATATTTCAAATGAAATAAAATACAACTTTTTACTTTCATGACAAATCGTGTAACAAGAAAGTTAATTGAAGGAAAGCGTATAAGCAACTCGCATATTAAGTACTGAAAACGAATAGAGATGAATCTGTTTAGTCTGTGGTAACCAGACCAGTTCCATATGATACATGGAAGATATATTCCACTGCCTAAAACATTTCAAACGCGAATCGAACAAAACGAGCACCAATCTCCAATTTCGTACCACAAATATGTAGATAGGCGAAGCGGCTGTAACAGAAAACTAGATAGGCAACCACTATCAATTCTGCCCACAAAAAGAGTGGTCAAAAAAACTAATGAAAATCCTTTCATCTGGTCGGCAGTGGCGCAATGGCTGCGGCCAGGAAATGAAGACCGCAAACTTTGCTCCAATTTGTTGTACGGGTGGGAATAGTGATGTACAATGTGTGTCTGACAATAAAATACTGGGACCACAATTTGGCTTCTTTTTTAAGGATTTTTGAATTTTCCTTATCCGATTTGTTTTGCAGCAGGAAATATTAAAGCAAGTAAAGTGACAAAATTTTAAATCAATATATTGTGTATGTACACAAAAACCATGAAATAAAAAAACAATATTCATTATTTAACAGCCTTGAATTTATGACAGTGACAAATTCTAAAGTCATGCACGGTCGATACAAGGATCAGTACTGTCTTATTACTTCAAACGTTTTGAATTAAACATATTACACTTACACTTATATCTGATCTCAAATAATGTTAAGAATATATTTAAAAATTGTTGATTGTTACTTAATGTATTTTTTTTTTCTTTTATTTTTATTATTAAGAATTTATTTAATACTTTTTGCTGTGCCCTACAGGGTCCGTAATTGTACCTTAGCTCTAAGCCATTATAACACCTGTATACTTACATTATGGAATGCAAATAAAGATATGAATATGAATATTATATGATAGTGTTAAATATAATCTATAATTATTTCCTTCTACAAATCGTTAGTCGGCGAGCAAAATGATTCGTTACGCGAACGCAAGCTTGTACGTAATTGACCAACTATTATTTCCAATTACGAGTATCTACTTACTTACAGGGTTACAAAGTTAAGTTATGATTAATAGAGGCACAAATAATTAAAATTATCTGCTAACAACATGACAAAAAATTATTTTAACGAATTTTGTTCTCGCTATTTCTGGGTCCAAGAAAAACGTCCTCAGAATCCCGGAGAAGGCACATCACTAGCAAAGGCTCGCTGTCCACAGTCCGAAGTTCCACCCTTGGAGGAAATTAACCAGAGGCCGGAATATTTTCGTGGTTCGTCTTTATTTCTTTGCTGTGTTTTGTGTAGTTCGTGTTATTTTGTCTTAGACACAATGATATCTTGATTACGTAAGAGATAGAACGAATGTGTGGATAGATTGTTTTCGCTCATTTTGTGCGCAGTTCTGGCTAGATTATTTTTAGTTCCGACATTAATTTATTTGGTTTGTTTTAGTAGTTATCTCGTATTGATGCTGGGGAGTTCGCTGCGGAGTTGCGCTAATTCTTTATCCCAGCTAAAACTCTAGGAAGTGGCGGAGAGCGGGGGTTTTGAGGGCTGTCTTATTTAATTTTGATGCTGATTGTGAGCTTTATTTGAATAAATTAATATTGAATGATAAAAAAAAAAAACTGCTACTTGACACCTGACAGCAAAGAAGGGTTATGTCCTTTCTACGAGGAATTTCGTATATTCTGCACCGAATTGTTAATTTAAAACTGTCTGACGTGTTTGAAAATTGTAGTTTAGAATTAGACAGTCTTTATTTCTCTACTACACTCTTCTTTTAATTTCATCATCATTTCAGCCAAAATATGCCCACGGCTGGACATAGGCTTTCCCCAAGCATCTTTTATTTTATTTAAATTAAAAAGTCGGATGAGACCGAATTACCCAAAATAGTTCCACCTTCCGTAAGTAACCCTATACAAGGGTGGAATTACCCGCGTTAGCATAGGCACGCGGCAAGCGATGCGTGAACTAAATGATTGGGGACACTCGTACGGCATCAGATCGGATGTCCAGTCTGTTTGCTGATCAGGTGGGTCACTTGAACGTAATCGGAATGATGTCAGATGATGGTCGTAAGTTGAACTAACTTAGTATTGAAAAAAAAAACAAAGTTAAGGGGAAGGTGTAGCCCGCGAAATTCAAATTTTCTTATACCTTTTTAGCAAGTCACAGTTCAGTATCAGGTTTTATGTATTTAAATTTATTTATAGAATTATAATCATAAAAATCATCAATACAAACAAGTTACAAGTTACCATATTATCCCATTGAATGACTATTTTATGAAATCATGACATTTGACAATTATGCTAACTTATGGAGTTGTATTGCTGATTGTAATGATTAAAATTATGTAAAGCCATATTTGTTATGGTCGCGAATCATGTTTTAATAAACATAAAACCTGACATTGGCAGGAAACTGACCTGCAAATTGCAAAAAACGTAGAAAATTTCGCGGGGCACGTTGGCGCGTCCCCCTTAACTTGATTGGCTGATCTTGGCACCTAAGTAGTTTATACTTACTTGGGTAGTTTTCGTATTACTCTAGGCAAAATTTGGAATAGAAGCTTTATTAACGAAAATCTTAGTTGGTTGGTCAACTGCAACAATAGTCAGGTGCTAATGAACGAACGTAATTTCAATATTGATAGATATTTTATAATTTTTTATTTCGGTCTTTAAAATTAGGTTATACTTACTGCCTTATGCAGTTAGTCCGAACGATGGGTCTTATGCCTGTTTACCCCGACAACTAAGTGGCACCTAAATTAATCCCTAAATAAAAGTGCACTGTTGGATTTTCAACACTAGGCTTAGGGCTGAGAGTTGAAAATCCAACAGTGCTCTTTGTGTATGTGTCACTTAGTGATGGTGAAAACTGGCATAAATGTCATAAAAATAGTTTCTCAATCTTAAAGCCAAAGTCCAACCAGGCGCGACGCGACGGCGCAACGCGACAGCGCAACACGTCACCGGTAATTGTTTTACCGTCAAGTCTTAGAAATTGTTTTGTTAGAGTCACGTCGCGCCAGTCTGCAAGAGGCTTAAAGCCAAACGTTTTCAGACTAAAACTAGTAACCCTCATTCAATTTACTGATTGCCTTCCCCATTAAGTCTCAAAGCCATGCAGTACAGTGAAGTACCTGGACACACATAGGCACATACAAACACACAATTAGGGCTAAGCATTAACGATGCAATCGCTACGGCTATGCGATGCTATCGGGAGTGTACTGGTGGCAAATTAAGTTTTAATTGAAAATTATGTATTTGTGTTTTTTGGGCAAAGGTACATCGCTTATACATTCATCAAATCTATGCGGTCTATGGCAATATTTTATGACGATACAGCCTTCAAGCATATAAAAATCTACGCAAGGTTCATAAGATCCAGTAAGCTAGTTCAGTATTTTTACTCAATCTATTTGCCTAGCCTTTTCCCAACTATGTTTGGGGTCGATTTTCAGTCTAACCGAATGCAGCTGAATACCAGTATTTTACATGGAGCGACTGCCTATCTGACCTCCACAAACGAGTTACTGAGTAATACGGTAAGGCTGGTTTTCAAGCTTTCTGGCTTCTGACGACCCGTAACGACTGTCAAAGATCCACAAATGACAGCCGGGACCGACGGCTTAGCTTCGACGATTGACTTGGCAGTTGACACTGCGTTCAACGCTTGACGTGTCCACACGTCGGGTCCGAGTTCGCAATAAGTCAATCGCCTTCCTGAGGATGCCTCGTTGAGAGGTGAAACACGTTTCGATTTCTTACAGGGTTCTTTATGACTCATTAAGAACGGTTAAGCGGATTAAGTTACTAAATATACGTCGTCTATTGTATTTTATAATGGATTTCCGCAAAGTCACGCCTGAATCAATTAACTATTTATTTATTTATTTATTGGACGGTTTATGTACACATATAAGCAGACAAGAAAAAAGGAACAGAAAAATACGTACAAAGGTGATGCTTATTTCTAAAGAAATCTCTTCCACTAACACACTAACTAACCACGAACACGAACGAACACACGAACTATCTTAATTTCGATAATATTTCGCTGGCATTTTGCGTTGCATGCCGACGGTACAGTCCTATATCCGTCCGTCCACAATCCGTCGTCCAGCGGTCCATAGTGGCAGCGAACCGGGACTCATATTGAAATTACGCGCATAATCCGCCACGAGCTACGGTCGCAGTTCACTTATTATTTTGCAAGTTATTACATTTTCCGTATGACTGTATGTGAAACTATGAGGTACGCCAAGTTCTGATCGAAGATGTACGATTTTTCTTTTGTTATGATCAAGCAATTAAAGAAAGACAAGAAAGAATAATGTTTATTTGAACACAGTTCGTGAAACACAAAATACAAAATAAAAAAAGAGAAAATAATATAAATAATAATAATAACAATTACTAATAACAATAATAAACAATAACTATAACAATAACTATTATAACTATACTATTATTGATTTGATGATTACAATTACTTGCTAAATTAATTTCTTCGCAATTCTTTCTATAGTTCTGTATCCCGATCCTTGATCCTGATTATTAAAAGGATTTTACAGCTACTAAAATTCGTTTAGTCAGCATAACCCATGATATTGATTGGTTTCGTTAAATAAATTGAACGCTGAAAATCAATTAATACAATTGACAGCCCCTCTCCAAAAAGTACCACAAGGAGTTCTCATCAGTACTTACAATCTATGTGTAAGAATTATTTTTAATTAAGTAGAAACTGGAGCTAACGAAACGATTACACGACTTATATTTACGAGAAAATATTTAAAAAACCCAACACCCCTAACATCCCAAGTATATTAAAAACATCCCTTTCAAAATCGCAATTAGTTATTCAAAATTGTCGGCCGCCTAACTGATGGTTAACAGTCGAAATGACCGGCCGGTGACTTGCACGTGTACTCATTACCAAATGAATGTTACGCCGAGTTACATTCGGGAAATGAATGGGACCTCCTTATCTGTGCTTTTAGATACTTATGTAGGGTGTATGTGGAAGGGGGAGAGTACTTAATTATCTGGAAAGAAAGTTGGTTGAATATGTGGTAATTATGGTAGGAGCTATGTAGGATTTACTATTTTAATAAGTAATTTACTAGTTCTTTGCTGGACTAAGCTTAATTTGATTTCGTGTGCGGCTTTATACAGGGTGGCAGTCACATCGACGCCTAAACTTTTACCATCGACTCATTACATGATTCTGAACCCCTCTGAAACCCCGTTGAAACTTTTCGCCGGTTATTTAAAAAAATCTGCTGTTTAACAGAAAAGTAGCAGCAATACCTACGCGGTCAAAATGTATGGAACAGCAGATTTTTTTTTAAATAACCGATGAAAAATTTCAACGCAGGAGGTTCAGAATCACGTACTGAATCCATGGTAACCGTTTTCGCGTCGATGTCCCTACCACCCTGTATAGATAACAGGTTTAATGCAGAACAACAAGGTTTATCAACGTACTTTTTACAACACTGAACCCACAACTACCTTATTTTCAACACAGGATTCACGTCAAAAGCAACAACCTAACACAATCCAATGAACCAGTCCAAATTACGCCAGCAGAATATGTTGACTTGACAAAAAAAACCCGGTAGACAGCCCAAAATGTGTTGACCTGCCGCCGTTTGGTTGGCGGTAAAAAATAAGGGTCAGGTGTGCCTGGGCATGTGACAGGGAGGCATTTCGTAACAATATCGCAATTTATCAAACGAAGCACATTGTTGCGCCCCTCACGGAACAGCGCAACCTGTCTCCCTGGCCTGGCCAAGCTAAATACGTTGAACAAAAGGTCCACATAAATCTATGGTATGGTAACATTGCCCAGGTTTTGTGTTGCCCTACAACACGGGCCCATATTATGGGCTTATAAAAATATTTTTCTATAACCCAAAAGCAGTAGATACCTATAGCATAATTATTTCACGTTTATTCCTTTCAGCGGTCGATCAGAGAACATTTGCGGTCTTATATTCTTATTGAACAACAAAAGAAATAGCGGAATGAAAGACCTTAGAGAAACAGACCATGAACGAGTGACAATTTGTGACACCATTTGGTTGGTGCACGTTCTATTTAATCAATACGGAAATTCTTTATTGTGAAATTTTGTTTCACGCTTCTTCTAATAGTGTTACTTCTGCATTTTTCTTCTTCGTGGCAGTACTTTCATCTACATACAAACATCTGTACAGGGTCGGATATTCGTAAGATTTTTTGCAAGTAATATTTTTTTTCTCGAGTTCAGATTTATTTGGCCTGCCTCCTTTATGCCTTATAAATTCATGGTAAAACGTTCCAGGTTTTTGTTTAATTTTATTGCCAGCCGTGGCTTCAAGTGATATATCTAAAGAGAATCTACTTTTTGTTTAAAAAATACTAGGCTTTGCTAAATAAATATACATAAGTTACGTTTAACGTAAATAGTGTAAAAGTAGAACTTTAAATCTCCATGGCCATAGCTGATTGGCTAATAGTAGTTATCTATTATTATTATTAAATTTAAGTTTATTAGTAGCAGGCCGAAGTCTGGATTTGTGCCCGGTTGATGGCAATAGGCTTGCCCCCTATTACATGGGACTTAAACATAACTGGCTAATGTGGGTTGTACTAATAGATAGGTACACCTCAGCCTTACCCTTTGGAAAGTACAGGCGTTATGTTATGCTATGTTATTATTATTATTATATTTAAGTTTATCAATTTATATTTTTGCGGCATAGTGATATAGACACCTCGTATAGGCTGTATAGAGTGGTCCCTTGCTAGAACCCCGAGGGGATAGCGGTATAATTACACAGTTGGTAGGTTGATTGGTAATTACAATGCGATATTATTAGCACATTGATGTATGCTGTCCGGTCTACTGTGAAAGTCAACAATTAATGTTATGACGCTCATGGGACAGTATGCTGTGGTCCGATTGCTGTCGAGAAATTAATAAATTCATGACATTTTCAGTTTTTGCTTAGTTGCATAACATCAGCATGTCCACAATTAATCAAAAACTAAAATATAACTTAAATTATAGATTAAATCTATCTTGATTTACAAACAAAAGCTTCATATTTTTCCCAAAGCACGTGCTAATTTTATGTATTTTATATCAAACTGACATGCTTTAACTCGAAATAATCTTCCAAAAAGTCCAAATGTTTTTTTCTTTAAAATTAGTCCTATTAGGAAAAGGAAAATTAAGCATACCAAAAATTCTAGCCGTAACCTAATTCCGTCCCTGTGTTGTTAAATGCAGAGCAGGTGATGTTTTTATTAAAAAATTTCGTCAGCGCCACGCTCCGATCGAAATTAACTTCAGCTTGTTTGTGCCAAACTACTTGTTTTTAACAAAAGATCCACAGATTGGAGTCATTTCGACTTTAATTAAATGTTTCAGCAAAATATTGTGGTGCAAAGGTCTGTTTACATTTTATTTACGGACAATAGCGACGAACAACTGAATTGAGTCAAGTTTATGCACACGACTTAGTAAAGGAGTTGTAGTATCAATACTTAAAGAATAATGTGAGGGTTAGTGAACTTTTTTCCTGAGTAATGTCTTACAGGTATATTAAGAAATATTTGAATTTCAAAATCATTACAATAAAAATTTGGACCGGATTTTTTTTCACCTATTTTCGGAGAATGCAATAGACGTAGATATGTTTAGTAACCTATTCCGCTTAACTATTCCTAAACCGGCGCTCGGCGTGGCAACACGCCGTCTTCAGACAAGCCTCTTTGAGAGGCGAAACACGTGTCAATTCCTTATAGGGTTTTTTATGATTATTTAGGAATAGTTAAGCGTAAGTAATGGATTTCCGCAAGGTCAAGCCTGAATCAATTAACGATCTATTTTCGTAGATTGTAACTTTTTTCAATGTCCTTTAATATCACGTAAACTAAGCTCACGTTTGAGCGTTAGAAGCTTATTTAGTATAGTGACATTTAATTAAGTACCTTATTTGTATTTATCTCACACATAAACAACTAACATACCTACCCATTGTTCCAATTTTCTTTGTCTTTATCCTTCAATATCCGACCATCCTTATTATATTAGTGTGTATTAAGACACGTAATATCCGTCTGTCTGGCGTGTTGCCAACGTCTTAGTTTTCCCAATTTGGTGTAACCTCGGCAGTGCGTACCGAGATGATACCTAAATCCGTAGGCTGTCTGTACGGCGGAGATATAAAGAAAACACAATTTTCACATTATGAGAATAGAAAATATTCCGTCTATTTTTTTAGTTGTTTTTGCACGTGTTTGTTAAAGATAAAAAATAATATGGGGTTGGTTTATGTGATTTTTTTTGGGTGAAAGAGTTCAAGGTCCACCTCATATTAAACCTATTGCAATTGAAGGATGAATATATGTCTTTTCTTTCATCATTCAATTGTAAAAGCAGAAATGCACGACATTTCTGCTTCTTCTCGCTCTACTTCAACATAAAATGCCAAATATTTTTCGAATTAAGGAAGACCGAAAATCAAACCATCCAGAACACTGACGATACTCGTACGATCCACCACCGCCCGTCACTCGGCTCATCAAACTTCCCCACTACTAAACCTGACGAAAACCCATCCAATTACAATCGAATCGAACGTTAATTTAGCCGAACGTTGCTCGAACCTTCCAAATACACTTCATTAGACCCAGGACAAAAGCGGAGCCGATCAAGAAAAAAAAATAACAAACAAATTAGTACCACGGAACAAATAAGAAACGAGAGACAATATTACAAAAGAAAAGAATGGAGACGAGGTTTCAATAATAAATTATCAAAGGGAGGAGGGGGCGCCTAGGGACAACACCTCCCACCGTCTTCCTTATTGTCTGTACTCGACTTTATGTTGAGGTCCAAGTTACAAGAGGTTGGAGGCCGAAAACCGCAGATGATTTTATTTATTTTATTTCAGATCCTTACTACAAATTTTATTTTATTCTATTCGGGAAACTTACAGCTAACTTATACAGTGCTGTTTTCTTTATGTGTTGCTTATCTGTTACGCCTATACAATTATGATTGGAGTCGAAATACGTGCTGGTGTAAGTTTTGATGTCCTTTACATAGCAGAGCAGCTTTATTTGTTATCAGAAAATCTTCAATTATTTGTCTCTTCTTCCTTTGTTACAGTATAACATCTAAGTGTTTGCCTTTTGCTACATTGTTTATTTTGTTGTTATGTAATTGAGTTTTACTAGTCTTACAATTTTTTATTGCTTTTGGAATATTCTTTAGTTGAAGAACTTCAATTATAGAGTCATTTGGTGTTCATGCACACACGTCAGTCACGTCAACGTCAAGTCGCCAAAATTACAGTCACGCCAAAATTATAGTTACGTAGAAGTTGTAGGACGTTGATTCTCTCAGTCGCCGTCGTGTAACCGGCAAATCAAAACTTGTATTGCTACGAACGAAACAGGCGTTTCTTTGACTGACTGACTGACTATCTGTTCACACACGTCCTTGAAATTGACGTGACTGATAGGTGACTTGACGTTGACGTAACTGACGTGTGTGCATAAGCCCTAAATTGCTCTATAATTGATGTTTCACAACTAAACAATATCTCAACGGCAGTAAAAATCTGAAAAAAGCAGTAAAAGTAAAAAGCTTAAAGCTTCAGCCATAGAGCGATTTAACACGAACCCTATCGTCGCTTCTACTTTCAACTTGGTACAACTCTAAGTACGCGTTCACGTAGAACTTTTGTGATACAAAATTAGCGTTAGGAATAAAACAAAGAAATCGCCGAAGGGGATTCAAACAGGGTCGTTTTAATCAGCATCATGTGCGCCACTGCTTGGAAATGATTTAAAATTTTGAGCAAAAGTGGAAGATTGCCTAACTTTTATAATTCAAGAATGAATGACGGATCTAACTTTGGAATTGTACTCGAGAATTACTGTTCTATTTGTGACTGTAACATTTGAGTCAACTTTGTGAGATTATAGTAGATTCAGACTGTCTTGCTTAACCTTTTCAGGAAATATGTAAAGTGCCAAAATATGTTTCTCTTTTGTAGGTACCTACTTAATATTAAAGACATGTCCTTTACGTCACATGATATTACTTGATGAATTAAAGATTGTGATAAGAATTAGGTATAACAATATTTGTTTCGTTGCACATTCGTTTGAACCACTTTTGAACAACGACTACCATTTGCTCTCCAATATCATCTGCTGTAGAAGTTTCTGAAACAATATCTTCAATAGGATGCAAAATCTATTCATGTATGTATGTATATAAAAATCAATTGCCGTGCGTTAGTCTCGAAAAAACTCGAAAATGGCTCGACAGATAATTTATTTTTATTTTTTTATGTTCGCGTTAATACAGGGGTGGACTAGGAAAAAAGAAAAAATAGGAAAACCCCAAAAGAACAGACGAGAAATCTAAATTTTGTCTCACGTGCTACGAAGTTTACCAGGTCAGCTAGTACATAATATAAATTAAAGTCGCTTTTCGTATGTGACCGCGTTCTTCTTCTAAACTACGCAACGGATTTTGATGCATTTTCACTATCATTTAGAGAATTTATTCCGGAAACTTTATATATATGGCTTATATAATACATTTTTAAACATACATAAAACGTATAATAAAGAAAACTGCGAAGCAAGAGCGGGTCGCAAGTTGACATTAAAAGAAAAACAAAAAATAACGACCAAAACTTCGATTTAATCTGAAAACAATGAATAAATCGTGTACATAATTTTGATATTCACGACAACTTAAAACAAACGACTGCAAAGTTTTCGATGCTTCTGGTATCGACAGCGTTCGAAGTCGTGTCCCCAAGTTTGATGATGAATAGACTCCCAATACTTGAGTAACTGCTGCAAATAGTTGCTTTGTTCAGAATTGATTATCGCTAAATTTAGTGGTATGTATGGAGAGTGAAATTGTTAGAGTTGTAAGATGTAATTTGTAGTGAAATTTCTTGTTGTGAATAGTTTTGGTTGAGTCTACTGTCACGGTTTGTTGGATATGTTTGAAATCAAGGTGAAAAACTATTTCAAAATGTAATAATTATTTTATTATTTAATGAACCTTCAAGTAGTCACTCAACGCGCCAGGTAGTTAAATTAGCTTTCAAAGAAGATAAGTTTAGATAGCGTTTGTCAATCAAAGTCTTCAAGACTTTTAAAGGTATCAAGATTTCAGTGAAATTTTGTAGTCAAAGGAATATGATAAAATCTAAACACAGATAGAATTTATCGATTTTGTCTACCATCATTCCAGTCGACATTACAGCGAAAATTCTCTTGAAAACAAAAACAAATAATTTCAATATTCGCTGGGCATTCTCTATCATCGTTATTATATTTATTTGAAAATTTTCCGCGTCTGAGCGTCCGGTATGCCTGTTATTTAGCGCTAGCGTCTCGGCTTCCATTCGAAGGGGAGATATTTAATAAAAACCCGATTTTCTTTGAAACGCCCCGCGATTTTAACGTGCCTCGCACAAGTTATTGTTCATAATAGCTGATGGATTTATGTGACGACGATTTTTGGTGTGACGTCTGGCAAATCTATGGTGAATTTCATAAAGGTTACTTTTTCAGGACAATTTTTTCTTATATTTTTGGAGTTCAAAAGATAACTTTTAGAAAACAGGTAAACGCTAGAATTTTGCTACAATAAAATTATTATGTTTAATTATTAGAACACTTTACTTTGACTATGAATATAATCATAAGACTATCCAACGCATAAGACGGAAGTTTTTATGACTAACGTTTTGCGTATAATGTCTATGTAAAGCAAATATTATATTGAAAAAAAAGTTAAAACTATCAGCTTCAATAATCCCGTTTCTCCACGACGCTATTCAAAGGTAACCAGTTAAACATTCAAATCACCTATGAGTAGCACAATGTGGCAGCATTTCACTAAATCAATCAATCTACTTTTCAATCACTAACTAGTTAATAGCGCGTTAGTAAGTCGCGTCGTGTGGGCCTAAAATGTAGGTAAATTAAACTTGAATCTACTCGAAAAAAACATACAAATGTCGGTAATACCTTACTGAGTTGACTAATCGGGACGCCAGCGCTGCATAGCGGCGCTCGACAGATTCTAAAACATAACGCTCGGACCAGCCGAAGCTAAGAAGACTTCATCGGTGGCGGTCAAGCAGTGAGCAAGCTTAGAACTGTCGGGCATTTCGTACGTGTCGTTTACCTACAGTGTGTGAATTGCTAGTGTGATTAATTTGATAGTAAATTATAATTTTAGCTGAACTGTAAACGGCTTTTCTTTTGCGCAATAACCAACATTACCCACAGTACGCCCACAGTAGTTAAAATATACCTGATAATAATGAAAAGAGGCAATGGTCCTTCGTTATAATTATAATGCAATATAGTCCGAACTCCATTAAACTCTATGACACCATCTTCCATCCACTACAACTTCATCATTACATCTTATCTACATATTCCTACCTACACGAGGCAGATCCGTGTGTCCAGGGTAAGAGTAATCAATACGAGACTGTCGCTGCCTTGAAACAGTGTAGGTATATATAAGAGGTCTATCGCAAGGGTCATGGTCGACAGACACTAACGGCAGGAGGGCTACACTATCTGTGATAGGGTTGGCAAAGGAGACTTGAAACTATTTTGCGATATTTCAGAATTATTTGGAGAAAAAGTGCAGTAACTACAGAACGCTTCGTCCATGTTTATACATCGATCAGGCTTTATCATAATAATTAGGAAAAAAAACTTTATTTTCTGTTTCTTTCGTTTCCACCGAAGACCTATTTCGGTGGAAACGAAAGAAACAGAAAATAAATATTTTAGAAAATATTAAATATCTAGTTTTATATGCCTGTAGATAGATAGGAAGTAGATAAAGTATCAACTTTAAAAAGATCTGTACGAATTATAAGTTTACACAAAATGGCGCACTAAACTAAAATCGACGTACACTAACTAAACCAAAATCTGAGGCCTAGTCTTACACGTATGTTACCAGAAAATAATTAAATGGCCAGCCCAATCCTCTCATCACTCGCACTAACCACAACAAACCACACACAGCTACCTGATTAGCCACCTGTCCGAATTTCAAGACACAGGTAAGCCCCAAATTACTTTCGACAGCCCTAACAGCCCCCAAGAAAGGGACAATCGAAATCTGCGGGACACTAGTGCCTTTTATCTGTAATGGGATAGACAGAAACGTCTAATGTCTGGACATGCGAGTTTAACTTAATGATTGGTTTAGTGGCCCTTCCGATGGGCTTTCGATGAGGGTACTCGGATATTTTTCCCTTACCCGGCTTTTGAAGGTAGGGGTTCATTTTAAGTGGTGTACTTGTGTTTTTTCCAGATTTTCATTTGTTTTTAAATGAGGATTCTATGTGAAGGGATATGGAAGATCCTTTTATTTCACTTAGTAAAAATACCTTCTGAATTGCAGAGCCCATCGAAGACCCATGCTGATAAAAATAGCTCTTAAATAAATAAACATAAAATACCAACTGAATAAGTCATTCGTATCAAACTCGACGTGAAAATGAAACCTTGAAAGGATATGTCACAATTGCTGAAAGATTCCACGAAAACATGGCCATCATTGATTTTCATATGTATTATAACTGAATCAACTACAAGCGTGGTGGATAAGGCTCATGCCTTCTCTGTATAAGAAGCGGCTTTTGCCCTGCTGTAGTTTAGGATATGAGGAACAGGGTGAAAAGTTCACTCATACACCATAGAAAAGGGAGGATCCTCCGACCAGACGGGTGCCATGTCTGGCGGGCAATTGCCCAGAGGTTGAAGTCGGGAGCTTGTATATATGTCCACCACGCGGTAAATTCTAATTGCGCGATGCAGGATTTGAGTGACGTCAGGATGTTGTGTGACGTCAGGTCTTTGATGCGTAGTTCGCATGTGGCAATGTAGATGCCGCTACAGTAGGACAGTAAAAGGCTGGTATTATTAATATCATTCTTCCATCTTAGTTATTCAAAATGTTCCACAGGCTGTTCAACCCTAACAAAGTTTACCATTGCGTTCTCACTCCACAATTTCTCCTGTTTCATTATTAAAATAATCCTTTTAAGCTTAAAATCCCCATTACACGAACTGGACTATCTGTGAGAATGTTTCAAAACATTAAATACATAATGTAGCATTTAAATGTTAATAGGAACTTGGGCTTGCCTCACATTTCCAAATGTTTAGACGCCGGGTTCAGTAGAAACCGTAAAGCATCTGATCTTTGTTTACGGATGAGCCTGTTTTTTCTAGTGACTGCTTATTGGAGTATCTTAACTAAGGTTAACTATGTCATACTCATACATTGATATTATCAGCAAGTAAAACTCCAAATTGTCTTAACGCTAGTGGCAAAAAATGTCTAACAATACGTGCCCACCCGAAATAAATATTATTAAAAGAATTGATATACAAACAATTTAACATTTAGTTAGTAAGTCCAATTTACTAACGATATAAGTAGGTAGGTACTATTTCAAAGCCAGTTCCAAGAGTTTCTGTTCAGACAAAATAGTTAATTCCCACACTTGAGGTATTAGCTTTGAACTGTGTAGTTTCAAGTAGTATTCAATTATCATTCAAGGACTGCACCAAAAGTATTGATGTGAACAGCCAATTTGAATCATAAAACACTTGTCACTGCGATCACCCTGCGATCCCCAATAGCCTGTGTGAGTGGGCGCTTAAACCGGAATTCATTACACAAACAGAATTGACCCCTGACAGGTAAATTACAAACTTAATCAACATAGCGAACCAAACAAAAATAACCTTTACAGGACAAAAGATAAAGGCTGCAAAAACAGTAAAACAAAACGTTGTTTATGCGTAAATAGGGAAGGGAATAAATAATCTTAAACTCATCTAGTAAGTCGGCGAATTTAATTTCGACGCTTTTAATAGATCCCGTCTTTGAGAATTCGGGAGTATCAGCTTTTAAAAAATTAATGTGAGTTTAGTTAAAATTGTTGTTTATATTGAGCTCATTTCAGATAAAGGTATTTTCGTTAAAGCGTCAGTACTTCTGCATCGTTTTCTTAATAAAATGTTTTATTGGAATACTTCAGATATTTTTTTAAGTTATCAAATTCTTGTCTAAACTTAATTTTGTTTTTAACAATGTTCAAATCAAATATTATTTACGAACGATGTCGATATTTTTAACCATCACAAAGGAGTTTTCGATTCCACATTATTTGGATAGATTTAGTCCTAAAATCCCAAAAAATAAAATGCTAGCTATAATTCCTAGACCGAAACGAGCAATATATGAGAAACGAAACAATTCCATTAAGAAGAATTTACTGACATCGGCATACTAGTAACCCCAGAATTCACTAAATCACCAGTTTTCATTATACTCCCCTACGATTTGGGGACTTACGATTTATTTATTTTCATAATGTTCTAGGTATAAATCTGTGATAGGACCCTTAAGAATTGTGTAATTTTATGATTCGTAAAACAAAGGTTTAGAGCGAAAACGCTATATCTATTATTGCTCTCGAGGGTACAATGAAACAGGACTAAGAAATTTTATCAGGTAGATTAGAAGGAAAACATCTTAATAATTGAGATAATGAAGCGAGAAGAATTAGGCATTTGAAGCATCCACCATATAAATATTACTTTGGTATCAATACATCCGAGAAGCTTGATAAGTTAAGAATTGAAGAAAGAAATATAAATTACTTAGTCACGTAAAAATTGAAACGAAATCAAAGTGCCTGACAAATAATTCCAACAAACCTGTCAACAAGTTAATAACAGAAACACAGCAATTAATAATCTACATATTACGTGTTCTGTTCCTATACCAATGAAAAATGTCACGGGGTATTTGCCCTTTGTCGTAATTAATTAAACCTAACGAATATCTAAAACAGGAATGTAGTCTCATTTTCAAATACAAAGAAAAGTTTTCAAAGGTCTTACGCCTTAGTGTAGGTGTAGTCTAACTATATATCTAGGTGAACAATACTGCCACCCGAAAATTCTACAAAATTCGAAATTGAAAATTATCTATTCCAAAATCAGAACCCTCAGGACCATTATTTCTCTCATACCGTTTCGTGATAGGTCGCCTCTTCCAAACAGTACTATAAGTAGACAAAAGGTGTATATTAAAACACTGGTCACGTAAAACTCGTTGCGAGTGGCTCGCTCTGCACGATATTAGGGAAAGGGGCGCTTTTTTAACTTATTATTGCCCCCAAAAACCCATTTTGTCTTCGCCAGTAATAAAATAAGGCCCCTTTATGGACGAATTATGTGACGTTTATAAGACTGTTTGAGTTCAGTTAAAGCCTTGCATCCGATTAACGTGATATGAGAAGGACTTTGCGTGGTAACAGCAACGAAAAAAGACGAGTTGGACGACGTTTGGGGGTGGAACACAAAAAACACGCCATACCACGGGAGAGGGAAATGGTCGCGTTTGCAATGACCGCACACTTATTTCCTTTCAGCAAAGCGAGACTTAGTAACACGGTATGAATAAATGGTCGGAGATAGAAAAAGCTTTTGGTGTGAATAGTATTGATTAATATCTGTGGAATGTTGACTTAATAGACTCGTTTCAAGCAATGGATGATAAAAAAATAAGTAATGAAGACTAGTCACATAAAATTACTAATTCTTCTCTTTATTATTTATTTCCCTATCACCCCCGCTTCAAACGCACCTATAATCTGGAAATAACGCTAACACTGTTTTCAGATTGTGGTTGAATATGAACGTTTCATTTACGCAAAACATTATTATCATATAATTCCGCACAAAATTTCGCTCAACCAACATCCAAGGCTCAGAAAATACGACATCAAAAACCATGGCAGTGTAGGTGCGTGAAGCGATCTCGTTACATCTCCGGAAATTAATGTTTCCTACCGATAGCTTCGCGAAATATTCACATAAATTATCTGCTCAGGTACTCTACCGAGACTGAATATGATAAACGATTAGAGACGCAGTTTTTGTGATGCCTTAATATATGGAACGATGTGCAATTACGTGTTACGTGAGGACCTAGATTATGGGAGAAACTTTTAGGTATCGGAAGGTCTTGATTGATTCGTTTTTATGGGAACTCATTTATTTTCGAATCAGAAGTCTAATGTCTTCGTCCTTACTTGTGTTTGCTTGAGGCTTTTTTTTTTTTTTTTTTTTGAGGATGGGAAATTATCAAATAACTTCTCCCGCTCTGGGTGGAGCGGGAGGGCGTGTCAGACTTTTACTGACTAAAACCCACCCGTGTTCCTTCCGTTGCCTGTGTGCCGAGGTCGCGATATCCCTTTCAGACAAACCCGCGACCCCGGCAGGCATTGGCCCTTCCGGACCCCGTCAGTTGGTGCTGACATCTCTTTGAGGCGCGCGTGGAACACAACGCGCCGTCGACCCGGGCCTGGTCCCTATCGGACGGCGAGCTACCCATTGCTCACCGTCCGCAAGCCCGCGCCTACGGTGGCCGGAAGTCGGCTCGCGACTCCCGACGCCCGGGGCGTCTCCTGCGGCGACTAGGGGCGCGAGGGGGCGCATTTTGCCTCTCCCTCGCGCGCTCCGCCTCCTCCTTCGCGAGCATTACTGCTTCGCAGAAGGAGGTGACGGCCTCCCATGCACTCTCGCTCCGGACCATGGCCTGAACCAGGGCCGGACGCGAGAGATCGCCGCCGCCGATCGCCTCCGTGAGGACACGGCGGTGCTCCGCCCAAGCTGGGCAGACCTCCACCGTATGCTCCACCGTGTCCTCCGGGCGATCCACACAGTGGTGACACCCGGGCGTTTCCTCCCGCTTTATTCTGAACAGGAACCTCCCGAAACAACCATGTCCGGTGAGGACCTGTGTCAGGCGGAAGGTGAGGACGCCGTGGCGCCTCTCTAGCCACTCCTCAAAGAGGGGACTTATCGCCACAATTGTGGCGTGCCCAGCGCTGGGTTGCGACAATCGCACTCTCCATGCCGCCATGAGATCCCGCCGGAGCTCTGTCCGCTGTGCCGCGATTTCTCGCGGCAGCGGAGTTACGCCCCGGCGTTTCGCCTCCTCGCGCAACTCCCACATGTGCGCGAGGACTTTTGCCTCCAGATCCCATGGCGGTAGTCCGGCAAGGAGGCTCGCCGCCTCACGGGAGACCGTGCGGTATCCTCGTACCAGCCTGATGGCCATGACCCTTTGGGACGCGTTCAACCGCTGGGCTGGTCGCAGCCTTAATGAACGCGCCCACACCGGTGCCCCGTAAAGGGCCATGGACCGCACGATCCCCGCGTAGAGCCTCCGGCAGGAGGCGTTTGGACCCCCTAGATTGGGCAGAAGCCGCTTCAAAGCAGCCCCTGCCCTCTGCAGTTTGGGAGCCAAACGTCGGAAGTGCTCCACGAAGTTCCACCGGCTGTCGAGGACGAGTCCCAGGTACTTTATCGTCGACTCGACACCGATGTGAACCCCTCCTGCCGTTATCCGGGAACCCGACAGTGGCGCGTTCCGAGGACCATAAAAACACATGGCCTCGGACTTGTGCAAGGCCACCTCGAGTCCCAATTGCCGGATCCTATCGACGATTGTCGCAACCCCGCGTGTCGCCAGTTCGGCCGCCGCCTCATGCGACCTCCCCTGCGCCAGGACCAGCGTGTCGTCAGCGTAGCACACTACACTGACGCCGCTAGGGAGGTCGGCGCGCAGCACCCAGTCGTAGCCGATGTCCCACAGATGCGGCCCCAGGACCGATCCCTGTGGGACACCGCACGACATCTCTCGCCGGTTCCACTCTCCGTGGTGACCGGGGTAGATGACGGCCCTGTCCGTCAAATAGGCCTCGACCACTCGACAGAGGTAGGTCGGCATCCGGTGATACCGGAGTGCCTCCCTAATGCAACTCCAGGGCAGGGTATTGAAGGCATTGGCGATGTCAAGAGACACCGCCAAGACGACCCCACCCCGGGCAACAGCATCCCCCGTCGTGAGGGCTCGAACGCGCATGATGGCATCCACCGTAGAGCGCCCCTTGCGGAAACCAAACTGGCTCTCCGCCAAGTCCGGTCCCACTCGCACCAGCCGCCCGACAAGGCGGTCTGCAATCACTCTTTCAAAGAGCTTGCCCACCTCGTCGAGCAGCACAATGGGCCGGTAAGCGGACGGAGAGTCCGCCGGGCGCCCCGGCTTTTTGATGAGTACCAGTTTCCCCGTCTTCCAACGAAGCGGGAACTGGCCCCTTTCCAAGCATGCGCTTAGGAGCCCCCTTAGTCGAGGCCCGAGAGCCTCCAAGGCCAGAACCCAGGCTTTTCCAGGTAAGCCGTCGGGTCCTGGGGCGGTATTCTTGGCATTCAGCCTACGTACCGCCACTCTCAAATCTACCTCGGTCACCTCCGGAGTATCGTCGTCGTCGTCACTATAGTGGTCCGCATTGGGCACCGCAGAAGGCGGAGCCATGGGCGGGGGAGTATATTCCCCTCGCGAAGGGAACAGAGCGCTCACCACGTCCTCCACGAGCTGGGGCCGGAGACTCTGTGTCAGCGGGGGAGCCCATGGGCGGAGTTTGTCTCTCGCCCATTTGTATGGGCGTCCCCACGGATCTCTGTTCAGAGTCTCCAGCGACTCCTCGCGGGCCAGTCCTCTGGCCCGCTCGATCTCCGCTCGGAGGGCGGTCTTCGCCGCTCTGTACCCGTCGTACAGCTCCGCCTCAATGGCTTCCGTATCCGGAGGGCGGATACGGAGCCTGCGGTGCCTGGAGTACCGGTGGCGCGCAGCAACGCATGCCGCGCGTAAAGCGGTCAGCTCACGCGACCACCAGCACACCTGGCGCCGAGCACGTCCGGGCTGGACCCGGAGCATTGCCACGTCACATATCTCGGACATGGCCTCCCGGAACCACTCCGCCTCGCCATTGATGTCGGCAGGCCTGTCCGGTGATGACACCCAGGCCTGCACGATCGAGGCTTCCAGGAGGAGCTCCCGGTCCAGCTGCTTCAGCGCCCACCGCGGACCACTCGGGGTCTGTCGGACCGGCACGCCCGAGGTCTGGGCGGAGACGTCAAACCGGATGTACCGATGATCGGAATAGGTCTCCACCCCCTCCATGACGCGCCAGTCAATGACACGTGGTGACAGAGCGGGGCTGGCGAACGAGATGTCCACCACTGATTCACCCCGCATCCGCACACACGTGGGGACAGAACCCCGAGCTTGAGGTTTAAGTTTGACAACAGTCGCACCTGATGCTAAGTCTAATAATTATGGATCATTTACTCATCATTCATTCATCTCATCACATGGTTCTCCAAAGTTATAATCTTCCACATTGTTCTATCATTACAAATATTAATTTAAAGTACATATAGTGCCAGCCCTATATTTATAAATAGTCGGTAATCGTCCACCACAATCTGACTCGGCCACAGTAAACGGCCCTGAGGGACACTAGTGTAATCACCACGTTTGACAGCGTCATTGGTGGTCGTGTCATATTTATTAACTAAATTTGAGTTTGTCTGCATGCAAATATAGACAGTTAGTTGAATTTTGGACAAAAGTCAACTAACTTTTATTTTAGATTGGGTCTATATCCAAAAATAAATCCTCTTTAAAAAAAACTATCATCAGTAGTTTAGGCGTGGTCTGTCATTCACGGAATTGTTTTGTAAGATAAAGCTTTTCCTACCTACGATTTTAAACGAAGATATAAAGTCCCCTCAATCACCCAAAAAGTGATAAACCGTTCTATTCATTACCTCAAAATCTCAATTGACACAATAAATCACTCGAGATTGCAGGTCCCAAAAACCTTACTTAAGACGGTCTACGTTCAATAGGCGTACCTGAACAAACAGATAGGTGGCGGTATAAAAAGAACCATAATCCGCTTTCAAAGAAAAGCTTTTAGACTTTATCGTTCCAAATTTACATGTCAATGTATCTTTATGGACCTTACACTGGCGTGAACTGAACCTCTTTCATGAGCTCTGTATGGTCTACGTTCGATCAAAAATTTATTTCATCTACTTTCATTACTTGAACGCTGTTAAATTCATCTGCTCATATTAAAGCCAATTTTTTTATGGGTCTGTAATTTTGGTATGAGTTTTATTCCGGTGTAGTTACAAGAGTTAAACTTGGGTAGTAACTAGATATTTCGGATGTGGGAAGCGAAAACAGTCCTCAGTTTGCCCAATTTGAAGCTAAACTTAAACAGCTAATATATATGAACTGATTATCAAGAGATTTGCCTTTTGAGGTAAATAATATATTGTAAATATATTACGAAGCAAAGAGGATTGTCGGTTCTTCAAAAAATATCAACAACAATACCTATTTTAGTTTCCGCAAATTGTTTATATCATGCCACCCACACACATAATGTAGGTATTATGATTTTCTGGAAATATGGTTCCAACATAAATTATAACAATCCTCGGAAATCTGCTCATCCAAATATTAAAACAGTATTTCCTATTTATTTCATACAGTAACATGGTTTTAATGGTAGATACTACATGTAAGGTAAACACAAATGTTAGTACGCCATTCAACAATGTTTCCTCCCTCTCGACGCGCCGTCAACAATGTAATTAGACTATTTGGCTTGAGACTGCTTTAGCCAAGCGGAACCGCTCTGAAAGCACTAATACTCAGCTCTATGTAACAACAAAGACCTCAACGATTCTAAGCGCACACAATATCACACAGACTGGCGCAGTACTCGGAAAATTAAACAATCAGCAGCCAACACAAAGACATCACGGCAAAGAGTACAATTTCTCTCTCTCTCCTCAAAACGAATTGATTTATTGATATATAAAATACGAAGCAGTAATGACAGTAGACGAAATGAGAAATAATCATTGAAAAGCGAAGTTGTGAGGTCTTCGACAAAATAAGGCGCTTTACAGATATTACCGAAACGAGAAACGAAGAAAAAAATATCGCATCCACAAATAAGCGAGACGGTATAAAATGAATAATCGGGCATTACGAGAGCTTTCGTACATTTATTCGTCTGTTTATTCAGTTTGGCGCTGGGGCTGCCAAGTTGCCAATAAAAACATTTTCATAGCTCGCATTAAAACACTGGCGAAAGTGAACGCCCTCAAATAATCAATACAGAAACCCTCCATGGCGGGAGTCGCCGGGCGCAGGTACGCGCCGCCCGCGCCCCGCGACCGCCCCGCCGACGCCCCGCGCACGCCCCGCCGGTTCCGCGGTCATAGAATAGACAGACAGACGACTGTGCAGTAGTTCGGACGTCAATATTTTATGGCGGGCGATGGCGTGGGCACTACCGCACAGGTGCTAAAACGGCAACTTGCTTAATATGTTCGTACTAGAATTGAGAACGAAGACTCTCAACTGACAGTAAGTTACTCCTGATGTTACGTTCAGTATTAAGTTTTATATCATGTAGCATGTGCTAAGATATACAACTAACGACTAGGGTTAGGGACTCCCTGAGGACGCACGTACCACGTACATCTAAAACGCTTTTAGGATTAATATTTAAGCCAGACCTGTGCTGGATATGGATGTAGAGAAATATATCAAGGCGTTATTGATTTTCATTCAAGTAGATAAACTTCATTCGCTTATGTCTACTAAACATACGGAAGCCTCAATGGATGCAACAGTTGATAATATAATTCACGGACGAGTGTACTGCTCGCTGTTAACAGTCATAACTATAGCCAATAAAATATATCTGAATACATTCCCACACGAAACCCTTACAAGGACGAGACGGCAGTAAAACGAATAAAAGATCTAGAGATATTCCATGTTTGACCTTAATATAGTAATAGTCATGATTTTAATAGTAGAATTACTTTAATGGAATTCACATTTGTTGATGCATTTTTTCCTGGTATAAGAACAAAGTAAGACTTTATATTTACAAATAAATTATTTAGAGGTAATTACACACTTTTAGATCTATGCTTTAAAAATTATGCAAGTTTAATTGATTTCAACGTCTGACGCAACATTTATTCTATGAGAGCACATCCAGCCGCCATGCTGTCTAAACCGATTGATGCGACCGAATTTTGTCCATGAAACGAAATTTCGTTTCGTTTCCAATGCGCTTAAGAGCTTTGGCGAGGTGGGTGACCTTTTATTTACTTTAAAAAAAGTACCTCCAGGTACTCGCCCCTTTCAGAAAAATCCCACTGGGACTTGTAACGTTCAGACGGCTGTTAACTTTTTTTTGCCTTTAAACGAGTAATTTAAATAAAGTATCAAAATATTTAGCATAGATACAACAGGTAAAAGGCATAAAAAAGTTCCGAACACAAGAATGAATGCCAGGAGGAAGAAAATAATCTTAACAAAGGAATATCATACCAGAATCAACCACAGAGTTGTCGCGTAGATAACACCAAGAAGCCAATGAAAGTAATTGAAAGTACCTTAATTTTTGCGTCCATAAATAAATCTCGTCAATAATATTTAACTAGGGCGGCTATTCGGCATCAGTGGCGGCCGTGCGCTTGAAGTGTATGGTTGTGTCAGAAAGTGCATTGAGGTCCAAGTGCAACGTGTCATCCACGCGACCACTCACGTATGTTTTGATATCTTATTAATCATGTACTTATGTATACATTTTTATTTATTTTCTGTTTGGTCTATAACTGTCTTTAGATTAAGGATTGAGGGTATTATTGAACGGAAAATTCGATCATTATGGTTAGTTGACTACCCCCACCCCCTCCACAAAATTTGTGGCGATTCGGGTTCGAATTGTTGCGAACGCGTTTCAGCACATACTAGGTGCCCCGCAAACCGTTTGAGTTGCGGTTTTGTATTTGACTATTCAGCGTTTCAGTAATATATAAAGTATGCATTTGATTTCCGGAGGTTTTTACAACGGTAGAACCCGTGGGCTTGACGAATCCCCGGGCCGCGGGGCTCCCCATCCCATGTTATGGCGACCTGTAGATACACTCAGACTGGCGGGAGCTTCGATTTTCCCCACCTCCTTTAGTTGAATGTATCTATATTGAATTTGTCTGTATCTATTTAATGTATGAGAGATGTTTTAATGCTATTTAAACTTCAATTCATATGACTGAATAATTCTTGGTGCTAAGAACTTGGGCTATGGTCCAAGTGTACAGATTATGGCGGTTTAGTAAAGCGGGTATTCTTGACTGCTTGAATGTTTACGTTTTGATATATACTTTCTGACGTGATAAGCGTGTTCGTTACAAAGGCCGAAGGATACGATGCCTATTTGTAGTATGAAATTTTCTAAAATTACGTACGATCCTTTAGGACATTTTGGAACACTACAGTTTCTAACTCCATTGAGTTGTTGTTTTACCATTGTATTATTCAAATAGTAACCACACAGCATTTTAATCTTTATTTTCACTTAATAACCCTTTCCAGTCTTTGAATCTTAAATTATTAATATTTTATTGATGATATTATAGGTAACAATGGCAAAAAGGTCGGACGTGCTTATAGCAAGATGGCTTGAAGAGGATAGAGAAGAAGATTTTATTGATGGACCAGCTGGCACTGATGACGATGTAGATCACATCGAAGAGCAGTTAGAAAGTACTGGAAGTGAATACAGCACTGGAGCGGAGGATAACACAGATGTCGACGATCTGGATTGGGAAACAGTTTTTAATGTGATTGAGGGACCGAGTACCAGTAATTATCATTTGGGTCTCGAAGGCACTAAGTGGATGAAGCAACCCATAGAAGCAAGATTATTGCTGCAAAGCGATTACATTCCAAACATTCAACCAGGACCTACAGATTATGCTAAATCGAGAAAAACTCAGTCTGCATGCTTCGATTTATTCTTCGATGAAAGCATTATTTATATGATTGCAAAATATACAAATGAACGTATTATAAAAGAACAAAAAAAGTTCTCGAGAGAAAGAGATGCTAAATTGACTGATGAGGTGGAAATTTATGCACTGTTGGGTATTTTCTTCCTTAGTGGAAGTGCAAAAACTAGCAGAGAAAACTTCTTGCAATTATTTGATTCCAAAAAAGGCACTGGAATGGAAGCTGTTTACCTCGCGATGAGTTCTAATAGATACAGGTTTTTAATGAAGAATCTCCGTTTCAACGACCCAGCGACTGATCGCATAACTGAAGATAAAATGGCACCAATCAGGGTATTGTTCCAAATAGTGGTGAACAATTTTCAAAAACACTTTACACCCAGTCACGAACTAAATCTGGGTGACTTGATTACACCTTACAAAGGAAGATGTGCATTCCGTCAGCACACGCCCAAGAAGCCCGTTAAATTCGGAATCAAGATGTTCGCGTTGGTGGATTGTCAGTATCCATATACTTACAATTTAGAAATTTACTTGGGTGATAATCCTGGGCCTTATGAATTTACTAATCGTAAGTTAGACATTGTTGTGAGAATGACTGATCCTATTCAAGGAGAATATCGTAATGTTACGATGAGTAACTGGTTCACTACACTTGAAACCGCGGAAGTATTGTTTGATAAGAAGATAACAATCCTCGGGGCAATAAGACCTGATAAAAAAGAAGTGCCAAGAATATTCAGAACGATTAATGAGAAAAATTTACATTCTTCGCTATTTGGATACAGCCATGTTGCCACTTTAGTTCAGTACGTCTGCAAGCCCGATAAGGCTATCCTTTTGATGTCCACGAAGCATTGCGATGGTTCAATAGATAAGAACTCTGGTACTCAACTCAAGCCAGAAATATTAGTCTATTATAATCGGACTAAAAAGGCCATAGCAACAGTGGAGAGCATGTGTACAAAGGCCGATGTGACAAGGAACTCACGTAGATGGCCACTGAATGTTTTGTTTCGCCTGCTCAACTTAGCTGCTCTAAATGCACTCTGTATATTCACAATTAACAAAGGGCAAGAGAGAATAGTGCGCCGTGAGTTCTTAACAGAACTGGCTCTCAGCATGATAAAGCCGTTGGTTCAGAGGAGAATGCATGCAGAAGCTATACCAAGGATAATAAAACAAAAAATGTACGAGTTTTTAAGCCTTCCTTTACCACTGGACGTTGAATTACAAATTGATCTAAACGATAAACCTCCAACTTGTACTCGGAGCGGACCGCGTGGACGATGCCACATTTGCCGACGATCACGTATGACCAAAACTACGCGTGAAGTTTGCATATCTTGCGAGAAATTTACTTGTTTTGAACACAGTAAATACATTTGCAGTAGCTGCTACGTAAGACACTCTAAGTATAATAATTAAGTATTAAATTGTTAAGTCATCAATTGATTGTGATCACAACGGGCCAAAGTGATTTTATATTTGGACTGCTTAATGTTAAAACACATACATATGTTAATCGTATTAAATACTAGTTGACTCTTAAGCGTTGTGCAAGTATACTAAGACTTATGAATACTCATAATAAAAAATAGGCCTAAGTTTTCCGGAAGTACTCATCCTTCCAGAAGTGAATAATTTCTAAAATTACTCACTTATGCAATTTTCTCGAGTAAACTCATTTTAGCGTTAACTATTTTAGTGTTGTGTGCATCTCAATGCAAATTAATAATAAAGACGACGAATTTGGAACGATACAGTGTTTTCATTTCCGTAAACAGTCCCTAATTGAGTTATGTTTTCCACCATTCCACTTAGCAACAAGTGTTAAACCACATAATAAATAAAATACATGTAGACGAGACTATAATCGCGGCAGTTTTATTTCCGACTCATACAACAAAGACAAGAAATTGGTAGCGGCATCCAAAAACAGCAGTTGTGGCTTATGAAATAAGGTTGAATACTGCTGTATTGGTAAATAGAACATCGGAGTTCCAGCTTGTTTAATTAATCATCTGCGTTAGCGGAAAATCGAGCCGTTTGCGAACAAAATCGTCTAAAAAGTTTGATGGCTGACAAAGATTTTGACAGCAGCAGTCTATCTGCGTTATTCGCTGTTATAAGCTCATTAAACTTAGTGTCGCCATTGTTTTGCGAGATTTCGTGAGAAAAGCTGGTTAAATAAGTAAGAACGATTTCCGGGTATTCGTTTTGTAGCATTGTCTTTTAACGAAAATCATTGACAAACAATGTCAGTAACATCGTTAACTCCACATAGTAAGCGTAGAGTAAGCTGAGAATGAATGGTATCATTTGGAATGTCAACCATGCCAGTCTTCTTCGTAAGTATGACCATTTATCCGCGCACCGATTGATTAAGAAAGTGGATAGCCAATCGTCAGCGCAAAGAGGTGATGGCTCTGTCTATGTTGTTCTCTATTCTCGACAAACCCACTTTTCCTTCTTACCTGACTTCCCATGTTCAATACTTATGCTCTACCCATAGTAAAAATCTTTGTTCCACCAACAATCGTCTTCTAAGATTTCTTCTCACCGCTCTGGTTTCATTCAGTCCTCTTTCTTTGTCCACGCGGTCTTTCTTTACTGGATAGCTGAATTATGTAAAAGAGTGAATTTCGTAAAAAGTGCAGTTGACTCTTTCTACTTTGCTGACGTCGCACTGTCTACACGGAACGTCAGTTTAGTCTTCTCTTCCGTCGACAAAACGGTGTTCATGCTACGCGTGCTGCTGATCTTTATTTCTTCTCTACCGATCTTTATTTATCCTGACAAAGTTTATTCTGTTTATATGTACGTATAGAAAGAAAAGAAAGAAAAAGTGTTTATTCTGCACAAACTAAACGCACATTACAAAAAACCAATAATACCAGTTTACAGATTAGCCAAAAGCCTCGTATCCATTATTGACACAGAAAAGTTTGACAAATTTTATCTATTGCTTGCTGTCAGGGTCAGAGGCAAAGATAATTACATAATGTGTTGCGACATTTACAAAATGAAAACAAACAATCAAACCTACAAAATGCTGATTGCAAAGTGGAAAAATAACAGTTTGTGTAACAAGTAACAACAATAACAAGAACAAATTAAACTGTGCTGTGTATGTATATACCTCTGTATTTATTCTTGTATTTTATAGTTATTTTCGTGTTATCAATCCCTTATGTTGCAGCTGCCATGTTTTGCCGCTGCATCACCCTAAAGTTGACTGGTAGAAAATGCCTCACGCATTAAGTCCGCCTTTGTACGGTATTTTTTTTACTTGTGTATAAAGTTTTAATAAATAAAATAAATAAATAAAAGTATGAAATTAAAAGATATTGGATAAAACTTTCAAAGTGTCTATGTCCGATTTAGATTAGACTAGAGTTTTTATAATGAAGCACTAGATTTATTTCCGCCAATCCACGAGAAATATTGTAACACAAAGTTCGTCTCAGCCTAAATAGACCATCGCTGCGATAAATTCTATCAAATTACCCAATTTAATTAATAGGAGAAACCGCGAATACCTTTGCCAATAATTTACTCTGAGGCAATTAATTCATCAAATATCTTAACTATTAGTTAAAACCGCATTGTTTCTGAAGCAATCGACAACTAATCTAAGTTTGATAAAAGACAAACTTCGGATTTCAGCAACAACTGTTTGTCGACTTGTAACAAGGAATCAGATTCCTCTCGAAGTAATGTTAGTTCACAGTAATTAAGTCTGTTATAGTTTTTATGCTTTATAGTTGAACATTTGGGTATAGTTTATTATCAGAATAAACAGTATAGATTAATAACTGCGATACGGAACTTTGTTTGTGCATAAAACTGGTTGATTAATGTGTTTTTGGACGATATCATCATTTCATCAACGCATGCATGTCACTGGGGCGAAACTGTTCATTTTCTTTTTCGGTTAATTAGTAATTAAAACGTTTTTTTTGGTAATTATATAAACTTCGTAATTCTTTAACCGCTACTAAATGATTATAATGGTTTTATTAACATTAGAATTGCAGAATTTACAAAAAGATTTATAAATTAAGTTTAAGCTTTAAACAGTAAGGTTTAATTAAACACCCCAGTTAGAAGAAGGGTATATAGCATATTTAACCCCCATTTTAAACAAAACACACATAAAGACCTCTTACGTATTCATCTCTTTATCTCACCATCTACAGAAACCTTATTTCGGAAGAACCGTTATTTTCACCTTATCAGAGGCACTAACTAACCTTTATGCGAGTCCCTTCACTAAGTGCCTCACTCTAATTAAGATTAAAATACACTAAATTACCCCGACATTTTTAAGCCCATGCCATAAATTAATAAAGGCTGGGCCCATAAAGTGGCCCACGTGCGGAGGCCTTAAGCCTCGGACTGGGAAGGCCATTCATTAAAACTTACAACAATGAACTCAGATACGGATATAATTCAATAAGCATCTCCGACCGCCCTGCAACTTGCTCAATATTTTATAACTATGAATAGGGATGTGTGGTTCGAACTACGAACGATGTGAAGTTCTCATAAATATTATATGTGATATTATTGTGAAACATGTTTTGTGCAATATATTAACCGCGTCCGTGGTCTAGTGGTTAGACCACCTGTCTAAGATCTAGAGATCCCGAGTTCGATTTCCAGTGCGGACATAAATTTCTGCTGGGTTTGGTTGGTGGTAGGGCTTGTTCAAAATCCACCTGGCTAGCTACCACCATCTTATATAAGTTTGTCACCTTATCAGCAATATTAACAGCATTGCTGTGTAACCGAACTGCCGAAAGTTAGATGTAAGATAGCCAGATCCTCTGTGGTTGGGGAATTCGGGTGAAGCTCGCTTTGCTCGCACCTTCAGCGTAATCATCAGTTACCATCAGGTGAGATGCATGCCAAAAACTTCCACGTTATGGATTTAAAAAAAATGTGGCTCATAAAATTCTACATTCTATATACTATTCTACTATTTCATGATTTAGAAAATACTGTAATACACCCCGTATTACAGTATTTTCTAAATCATGAAACAGCGCGGTCCATATAAAACGTTTTTATTTGTTTATTGGCTTAGTTCTGACCTTAGACACAAAATTACTTCACCCTAATTACAGTACTTTAATTTTAATAAATCTTAATATCTCCTACGATCATAAATATAAAACACTAAACTCGTGTAGAGAAAAACTCTTGTACAGTACAAAGCCTAAAAACCCTTTTCTAAAATAATGAATCTTGGTGAGAGCATAATATATAACACAGACCCTTAAATTAGTTCATATATTAAGAGGAATTATGTAAGCGATTTAGCTAAAATAACCTGGGTTAGATAATTCCACAGTGAATGTGCTACAGCGTTTAAAATTTTCCAATCTAAAATCCGTACGTGAATTATTTTGCTTTCATGAACACTCTGAGTTAATCGAATCGCTCCAAATCAAATTAGACTAGTTTTCAATGTGTTAGAACATGTTAAAATAAATCTAGTAGAAGGTGGTTTCTTTCCTTGCAGATATCTTATTAATACAGACTATTCGAACACTTATATTATTCTTATGGCCTCACTATGGTGCACGTTGACCATCACATCCACTTCAGTATTCAACAGTCCATTTGTATAAAAGAGGTTCAGAAAAGAGGTTTTTCTATCTTCAGGACCTGAAAGAGCCATTAGTGATAAAAAGTCTGAATGTAAGTTTTTCGAACTGTACCGTGTGACATCAAATGAAAGGGCTTATTGCGAGGATTTCAAATACATTTTTTAAATCATATTAAAATTAATACTTTTAAAGATATTTAAGAAAATTGATGAAAATTGACCATCCTTATCTCCGAAACTACTGATACTATTTTTTTTTTTAAATACAGAGAATTGTTCTATGCTTATAGATTACAGGGAAACCTATAAGAAGTCTATGGTCTTAAAATAACATGGTAAATCACTCAATATTGTGCGTACAAACTTACATTTGCAGTTGGAATGTATGGGGGAACATGTTTTCCAACTACAATATTAAGTTTGTTCTTGGGATAAATTTTATTCATCCCAACTACGGAACCCTTCATTGTGCGTGGTCCGACACGCACTTGGCCGGTTTATTTTTTTCTGCTATTACCCAAACACGTCTTTGATGTTTCGCCAATCAATTTACATAATCTTTGTCATAGATATCAACTGGCAATTTTTTGTGCACACTATTGTGACTTCCCACGATCGAGCCAGTAGGCACAGCTAGTCCAGTGTAAAAATAAAACTTCCATATATTCCTTTTCCAACAGCAGCAGAATATAAATAAAATTGTGCCAAACTCCACGGCAACTGTGGCACTGCCAGGCTATACGTTATTATTATGTTAGATATGATCCCGGTTCCCAGCTAAAAGTTTAGAAACTACTACAGCATACGGCTGGCCAATTTGAATCGTAACTTAGTGAATTTCATTTCACCATGTTAGAACTTAGCTTTTGTTCATTGTACGTGATGTAAAACGCATTATTCAGGTGGCCGCTCTAATAAAATTTGGAAAGTTGGAATCGTGTGTGAGTATGTTGAAGGCAGTTGTGTTGAAATGCCTTTTATATATGTACCTCGTTTTGGTTTATGGGATTACGTGATGCTGTTAAATGGCTTGTTACAGATGAAAGCTGTTATAATGATATAAAAATATGCTTAAATTCGTGTCTAAGGTGTCTTGTTGTTTGCACGTTACAGGAACTGATGAACTGCCAAATTCTGAGTCAACAGTATTTGGATTGCCATCGACAAGCGAAGAAGAAGATATATATACATCTTTCATTAAATATTATGATCGTAATTACGAAAGCTTTAGCTTCATTTATCCAAGATTGTTTTGTCAATTCACAACTACAGCAACACAATAACAAAATTACGTAAGTTATACGAATTATGACTTTAAGTTATGTGCTTTAGAACTCAACTCACTAAACTCTGACCTTTAAAACAACTGACATAACACTCAAGACTAATAAAGACCTTACACAACCATTCAAACCAGAAAAGGCATTTAAAACCGAATAGGTTTGCCAACATAAACACATATTCTGCTAACAAGGTCTGCGGTAACCTCACGTACTTACCTAATCCCACACGCTGGCATTATAAATACTAGGTACCACCTCACAATCCTTGGGGGATCTTGGGGGATCCCGCTTGCAATTTCCCCCGAAACTATCCCACATTAATCCCTACCTCCGTAAAGGTTTTTATTATGAGGCTATGACGAAACAATTGGTATAAAAGGATCCCTTTTGGCCTTTATATGTTATGGTTACGTTCCAAAAAATAATAATAGGAAATATGGAGGTGCAATGAAATTTTGTGATGGCAAGCGTTAGTGTCAAACAGTTTGTTTTTATGACAAAAAACGTAGATGCGGCACGTGGCTTGGTTAATAATGATTATGTGAACATGTGAACGAAGAAGTCTTGCGCGAATCTGTGCGCGAATTTGAGTACGTTGGTTCTAGTGTCAACTCTCAAGTACCTAATAGGGATGATGCCTGGGTAAAAAAAAAAAAAATCTAATTAGTCCGTCAGTCAGATAATAAAAAAATATTAGACACGTATTTTCTGCTTTATCATATTAATAAAAAGATACTTAGAGAAAACGCATTTTAAGTTGGGGTCGCTACGTCACTAGTATGTATAAAATCTACATACTTGTGACGTCATGGCACATTTTACCTCAATGTACCGCCGTAATCTTTAGATTACGTAAAAAAAGAAAAAATACGTGTCCAATATTTTTTTATAATCTCAAAGACGGACTAAAAATAAATGTTTAGCCATCATCCCTATGTATATTGTAGTAGAAAAGGCAGGTTTAAGGCGTACTTGCTTTCGAGCTTGACAGGTAGCAAAAATGCACAAGTTTTTATAATTTTTTTTACCTGTTAGTTGCCAAGATCCGCTTGAAGTTTTAGTACAAAAACTAGATTCCCATTCTTATGGCTATATCATCAATTTTGTGTACAGCTAAAACTAAAAGCAAGATTGTTTTAAGGATAACATTTTTATTCATACCAAGAGCGCCATTAAGCCATTTTAAATAATGTACGATATTTTAAGTATTCCCCTTATGGACAGTTTTTTTTATATTATTTCCGTTCGTTAATCCGCAGAGTTGTATTATTCTTTTACTTTAGTTGTAAGGGAATATTGTTCGAGAATAGAGACATGACTCATACAAGTTCCATTATTCAGAAATATTCTCCTTGTGATGCTACAATAAATATTAAATTTTACGACGAAGCGATAAAATGAGATACATATGTATACAAGAGAGTATTACGTATAATGGGAAGGCACGAGTATCTAAACATCATTTTATAAAAGATAAAAGCTTAAAACGAAACGTTTCAGTTCTTAATAGAAATTCTTAATATAAAAACAGCGATCGAGATATCAAAAAAGAAAAGGAATTAAGTGTAAACAAAGATGATAACGGCTCATTTCCGAAGCAGCGCTCCGCAAATAAAACATTCATGCAGTACAGTTAACTGAATCACCCGCCTCGTACACCTAAACACCGTATTATTTGGCTCACGTTCCTATTTTACTCAACTGAGTACAGGTGGAGCCACGGCACACCTCGGCAATATTTTTCCGTCAACTCCGCATTTATATGATAATGCGTACCCTAGCAGGAGGTTCGGTACTGATCCGGTGAGTTCCGAAAATTCCCGAACTCGTAAATCTAATTTCGGTGCCCACCTAAGTTACAGCTCATATTTGCTGGCAATTCAGCGTCGCGTTTTGTTTGAGATTCGACCTTAACTCCGGGTTATGAGTAGTGCTGTTGATGTGTATCGATAAATTCATGATAATAGTTCGACTATCGATATTTATAGACGGCGATAGCGAGCCAATAAAATTTTATTGTAGCGATAGTGGCGCAGACGATAGCGAAAGGAAATTGACAGTTTCAAAGTCCCAATACAGAGAAACTGTGTTAATAACTTTGCTCGGTTGAAATGTTCCATCTAGTTTTATACGCTTTTATTTCTGCAATATAGAAGTTCAGAACTAAGAATATTTAAGTTGTTTACGTGAATATTTTGTTAAGAATATCAAGTCCACTGTGTAGCGTTCACGAATCCAAAATGAGTGGGGTAACATGAACTGTATTTTTTGCTGTTCACACAACAAAATATAATGCACTTTGTGTTGTTTTTTGCTGTGTTTTTTATCTGTTGCTTTCAGAAACTTTTTCTTTCTAACTGATAAATCAAATAATTTGTTTTCTCCGAAAACTTTATTTTTAATAATTTTTGATTAATCGTCGTGAAAAGTTATCATATAAAACGTATTTTAAAAATATATCGACATTATTTGTCAACACATCCCTATTTAAGTACGGAAAGTATGTAGATCCCGAGGCGTGGAGCATTAACTTTTCTTTTTTGTTTGCGAGATATTTTGCTTTTTAAATGTACATACGTTATATGTCTATACCGTATTCCGTATGGTGTAGGTAGGGAATAAGAATCAGTTATTGGTTCTCTGTTTTGATAAACATATCCGTGTTGGAGTGTGTGTTAAAAAGACGCACGCTTTGTTTTTCATTTGTATCAAAAAATAGAATCAATATTAGCTTGTTATTTAATCTTTGGTCGTATGTATTATGTATCATTTATACGTACCACCATTAATACTACTGTTAGACGTTTCAAGTGCTAAGTAATCTTTTATATGTAAGTGTTTTTGTGGTGAATAAACCATTTTTTATTCTTCTCTTTCTAAGGACCAAATATTTTCAATAAAAGCCTGTTATTATATTTCATCTTTCTAAGCCCTTGTAAACCAATGAAGACCCACTACATTTTTAATAAACCATTAAAAAAATAAACAGCAAACGTTTAAAACAATATTTTCATAATCAAAAAATCCTTGCAAAAATTAAGTCCAGAATATTTTCAAAGAGATGTTGCCAGCTCACCGAGCCATTTGCACAGCACGTAGAACAGATAAAACATTTTAAAACTAAAGAGGGTTGAATAAAGAAGTTTTCTTATTAGTTACCCGACTGAATAAGCACGGGGGTACGGTAAGGTCAATTTGATTGAAAGTTTCGCCTAACAATATAGCCAATTAGTTAAACTTAACTAACTTAATATTTATGGACGAAGTGTTAATTAAGAAGCGAAATACCTAATTAGGGCTTGAAAAGAATTGGTGTTGGTGAAATTAGTTTTTTGTAAGTTAGGAGTTTAGTGAAGTGGATTCATATTTAATTATTTGACGTCATAAAGAAATTGTGAAATCTTCGAAATATTAATATCACTTAACTTTTTTTGTTAATAATAAGCAAAACATTTAAAGAAATTGCAATTAATTTTAAAGATTGTATCGATATTAATCACAACCGTAATAAAATAATAATCAAACCGAAACTGATATCTCATTATTTTCATATTTTTAGAGACCCAGTCTTTATTATTTGTGCATTCCTACGACTTATAAAATAAATAAAACAGAACCAGTGCAGTAGACAGCAAAACGTAAAGGGTAGTCAGACTACAACTGAATAAACATCCACGTCTTAATTTGACGGGGACAAACAAACGCACCGAAGCAAATATTAAGATAACACATCAAAAATAATGAAAACACGAACAGATGCAGGGATGCAATTAAAGCAATCATCAACACTCCCTCCGAAAATAAACCTGATTTATTTGCTAAGACCAAACCTACCGAAAATGTCAATACTACACATTTCACTCCAGAAAAAAGGGTTCATTTTAATTTGAAAATTTTACGTTTTTCGTCGCAAGAAAAGCATGACTTAGGGAGGGTTCGCGATAAATTACATTAAATGCCAAATTAATTAAATACGAAAGAGAACACGCTACCGAAGCTTTGGGAGAAAAATAAATCTAATCAAAATTCATAAGTTAATAAAAGTTGGTCTAATTTCGGTAAATTAAGTAATGAGATAACGGTACTTTTAGGTTCAGAGTTTTGACTTTATAGTACTCGTAGCCCGTTCAGGTTCATTTTTGTTCGTTTCTTTATGGAGGATTCGTCAGGCCAGAAATCAAATAGAACACTGCTTTGTGTTTTCATATTTTGTGTCATGACTTGATTTTAACGATACCCCATCGCATTAAGACCTCAATTTATACCGTTTTTGTAATGATTGTTGCCTCCCAGAGTTCATTATACTTATCTACCAATATCAAAACGGACTTCGAAATGATCACTATTAAAATAAAGACCCCAAAACATATCATCAAACATCACCTTAACATAATGCTACAAACAATGATAAGATCTGGCCAAAAAAAATTATATATCACAAAAATAATAAATGACAGTAACACAAAGTACATTTCTCTTCGTCAGTACAGTTAATCTAACGCCCATTATTTCAAAGGTTCGATGGTTTTGACAGGCCCCTTTGTGAACGTTTTTGGTCTGTAGTTATGCCCCCTTTACTGTTTATTTGGAATGATAGATTTTTTTTTTCATTTGCGTGTTACTGTTTATTTTGAGTGACGTTCAAAGGATTGTCAGATACAGGTCGTATTGATTTTATATTATGATAGATATGTCATTACGTTAAATAAAATATGTTTTCTTTTTACTTGAGCGCGGTTTTAATGATTTTTCGAATGTGGGCTTTCGAAATATTATGACAACGTTTCATGAAAAATGCGAAAGAAAATAACTGCGTCATGTGCCTGGCTTTAGAAATATTTAACTTACTTTTGTTAATAATAAAACCTTATTTCTTTTTCACAGAATTTGTTTTCAAATCAGGCGTACAAGTCTTCAGTGGGTGTTAGTATAATGAGAAAATTCAAAACACAATTTTCTAAAAACGACACGTCGACATTTTTTCGGGCAATTTTAATTTTCGTTTCACGAAATTAACAAAATCCACGGATTAGTCCGGACGAGTCGCTGTGGATTTTTTTCTACGGAAATTTTAGGCAACTCCGCTGTGCAAAATATTCGTTTACAAAATGCACTGTTTTGATTTCGTTAGCGTAACTAAGTTTTCAAAATTGCGGATATTCCTGACACTACTGATTGAATAACAAGAACAAGAAAAAAAATAAAAAAGGAGAAGAAACAAAAACAGAAGGTAAAGGATAAATATAAAAACAAACATCGATGTTTTAAGTATTTATAAAATCCCATTTTATTCCACAAATGTATCTCTACTAACCTATAAAGACCAAACGTTATTCGGTTCAAGGGACCAAATAGTTCCTCACCCTTACATACTCAATACACTAAACGTTCGGAAGCAATTACCATCAGGTGGGCTATAAACGAACCTGACTTGATCCTTCCAGGAAAAATACATAAAATCGGTCCTAACGACCGGTGATATCAATCACCAAACGACTCCAGCATCGAGTAATCCCGGTCTCATCAATAATGTGGAATCAGGGCCATCGGGCCAAACTTGGTACTCAACCTATATTCTTTGATAAGCACTTTAAATGTTAAGGTTCACGTCAATCGTGACTTGTAGGGTTGTTTTAGTCAATTTCAGTTAGCTTGTTCAAAAACTGTGTAAAAGTGATTTTAAAATCCAAGTTTTAGAATAATTAACTTCATTACTTGAATCAAAAGATATCAACTAGTATTTTTTTTTAATGTGTTTAGATATTAACGTTTATTTATAAAACCGAATCTAGGTTCTTAGTGGAATGAAACATTACAGACTAGGGCGGGTCAACCATAAAGTTTGACAAATGAGACATTTATAGCCTGCGAGCGAGCCGCTTACTAATCGAATTCCGATCAGCGCTGTTTATTCCTGAAGGAAAGACTTTCTAGGCTATATTCAGGAAAGCTTTCAGCCAGCTGCTTTCCATCTCGTGTTCATTGTAATGGATTTGGCACACATTTAGGTGAAGCTAGGCCATATTTTTTGTTAATGTTCTGCTTTTTTAAAGAGCAACAATAGGCAAGCAATAGGGATGTTGACTTATAACTTTTTTCGTCCCTCAGGTAGATTGTAAAAAAATATTGGACACGTATTTTTTATTTTTTTACGTAATCAAAACATTACAGCAATACATTGAGTAGGCAATACGTTAAAATGTGGCATGACGTCATTCTGCGGTAGATTTTATACTGACTTGTGACGTAGCGAGCCCCCACTTCGCAACTTTAAAGCGTTTTATGTAAACCATTTTATATTATTAATATGATTAAGCAAAAAATACATGTCTAATATTTTTTTATTGTCTGACTGACGGACAAATTTTTTTTTTCCCTCTCAACTACCCTATATTTTATTTTGAAAAAAGCTGTTTAGGGTTTCGTGTATTCACTGCTCAATTGTATAATAATTTCTGATAAAAGACACAATATTTGTGTCTATTTAACCGACAAAAGCTGAGCAGAATGGTAAATCTCTTCATATGAAACGTTCAAGAATTTCAAATAGAATAAATAGCCTTATTCCTACAAAAGGGAATAACATACTTTAACATCAAACAAATGAGATCTCGTATTGAAATATAAAGTAGTAGAAAAATAATACTCTTATGAAAATAATCCTACGTAGCAACAGACGTAGGCGTACGCGTAGCAAGGCGCTACGAAGCTACGGCGTAGCATTTATCAGAATTAATTCATAAACGATCTTGTATGTATTTATTCTGTTATTTTTGTGTGAATTTTATCTTATAAGGTCATGTTTTTTGTGTGACCTTTGTAAGGAGCGTTGATCGTATTACTTGATTATAATCTGATACACACTTCCCCAAACTGAATAGGTAATCAAAATTGATGAATGTTTCTGTCATTTCGAGCTAAATATTTGTGCAGCTTCTGTGATTCAATCTATTTATATTATAAGGAAACATTACTCATTATTGGCAGCTTCATATATTTATTTATATATACTTTACTGTACACCACAGAAATACATGACAAAAAGTAAGTCGAACACTACAAAATTTACAATCTCGTCTTTTCGTGTGGTTAGTGACTAAACTGGTGTCAGAGTTTTAAAGCCGCCCATGGGCCTTGGCTTCACATGCCATCGACAAATATCTCTCAGGCATGCCGGTTTCCTAACTATGTTTTCCTTATCGTTTTTGAAGCAAGTGATAATTATACAATACCCACATGAATCCGAAAAGTTGGGGTTTGGTTCGAACTCGAGACCTATGGCTTGATTGTCCGACGGTCACATCACTAGACTATTACTGCCGTGCTATTCTGTAAACATCTCACCGTGATAACTTGGGTGAAGTGAGCATGAAGTGAGCTGTCCATAGTGTCAATCCCTAGCTTTAGGTGCAATGACAGCTCACATCGAGCTCACTTCACCCAAGTTATCACGGTGAGATGTTTACAGAATAGCACGGCTGCTATCAAACTGCCATAAAATATACAATGAGCGACCTTATCGCTTTCCGCGATCTCTTCCAGGCAACCTAGGAATGGACAGTGATTTGCCTGGACATAAAATGGCAATGACTTCATCATCATCATCAGCCTACAGCAGTACACTGCTGGACTCTCCAATTACACGCCATTCAGCTTGATTCTCGGCAACTCTCATCCAGCTGCTACCAGTCACCTTGCGAAGATCGTCGCTCCACCTAGCCTGAGGGCGTCCCACCTTACGTTTGCCAATTCGCGGTCTCCACGTCTAGCCCAGCGGTCATCGGTTCTACGGCTGCTTCAGTAAATGCCTAAAGTAAACCCTGGCAATACTATCACAGCAATTTATTACAGCCTTATTAAAGTAAGTAAATAAAATATCGCAATGTATACGTTAGCGAAAAAAACATAAAATAACCTTTTGAATGTTATTCATTCTGCTAGAACATATTGTATTTCTTAGAAATAAGGCTTCTTGTGAATTTACTGGAATCCTACATAAACTTGATTAAGACTTAGTATTGTATAGAATAAACTAATAAAGTTTTTATTTTTATAGCACCGTTTGAGTTTATCGTAAGCCAAATATCGGAGCCTGTTTTTATTACATTACTTAATAACGTTACCTATTTATAAAATGTTTGTTTTGGAGAATTACTATTACAAAAATCTTAAAAAAAAAAACTACATATAAATATAATAAGTTGCTTCAGTTACAAACATAACTTTTAAACAATAGTAAACAAAAAAAAAACTGGAAAATGAACCCTTTGTCCTATAAAAAACCAGTTAATTTACTCAGATTATAAAACACAATAGACGACGTATATTTACTAACTTAGAGGATTCTTTATGACTCTTTAAGAACAGCTAAGCGGATTAGGTTACTAGATATACGTGACGAAGTATATTTAGCCTTAATCCTTAATCTAACCTTATCCGTTACCGTCCGTCATGTTTTTTGTACTGGTTTTTATAAAATACAATAGACGTATTGTATTTTATAAAAACCAGTACAAAACTCATAGCAATACTTTCCACAGAATCTAGGTTAGATTCAAACAAGAATTCAACCTACATACATCACGGTCTACGCAACAATAAAGATAGTATCTACGCGCGTAGCAGATCTACGGCGTAGCTCGCGTGCTACGGTGCTACGAGAGGCGGATGCTACGCGAAATAATGCAATATGTGAACGTGTGTGTGGGTGTGTGAGTTATTTGCGTTGCTTGAAATTGTTTTTAATTAGTTTAAGAGTGTGGATAATGTTATTTTAGCAGTAACTAGCGACTTACCCTTGCTGCGCAAAGGTGCGATGATGCGCCAACGTGTCAAAATATCGAGATTTCTGAGCTATATCAAAATTAAATTTAAATTTACACATAAGCCACAAGGTGAGCCGATGACCTTGTGAAGGCCGCAGGAATCCGCTGGATGCGGGAAGGACAGAACCGGTCGAAGTGGCGGTGCTTGAGGGAGGCCTTTGTCCAGCAGTGGACGTCTTTCGGCTGAAAAGATGATGATGATGACACATTGGGACAAATTCTCTAAATGATGATCAAAACTACATTAGAATCCATTGTGAAGTTTAAAAAACGAATGGCCGATTCCTGCTAAAATTTACGGATCGTTATCGGTTAACATGGAGACTTGTATCTTTACCAATAATGAAGCAAAGACCTCATACCTAGTATAGTAGACCCTCCCGTATGGAAGTAACTATCACAGTTAAAATTATTTTACGAATCTATTTATATGCTCATATATGTATTTGGCAATAAAAAACATACCATTAGTAAGAAAAACGATTCGTTTTTGTTTATAGGAACCGAAAATAAGTGAACATATAGACACTGCACAAAAATAGAATTTGGTTTATATCATGTACCTATTCAATGCGCTGTCTAAGTATTTGTTAGATCATGTAAATAATATACCTACACGGAATTTTAGCAACATTTGTGTTAAGTCGCCTTTCTTTAGATTTCCTATCTACAAAATGCTGTAATCTAAATATAGAAGGAGCAGAATCCTTCTCAAATAGGAACTTACAGAATCTAGATTTCCCAACGGAATACATACAACTTTACTCATGAAAATAAATGAACAATCCTTTTTTTAACCACAATGGGGAAGCTCTTGGCCAGCATCTCACCTGATGGTAAGTGATGATCAGGCCGATGGTGGAAGCGAGCTTCACCCGGAATCCTCAACCACAGAGCTGGCTATCTTACCTCTAACTGCCGAAACACAACAATGGTGTTAATATTGTTGTTATGGCGACAGACTTAGAATAAGTCCTACCACCAACCAAACCGAGCAGAATTTTTTGGGAATCGAATTCGGGCCCTCAGGGTCTGACACAGGTGGTCTTACCACTAGACCACAGAAGCGGTTATTACATAAACCTTTTCAGCGGGTCAGTGAACTCTTATTAAAAATGGTGTTATATCAGATTGATTGAAGAATTCAAATGTACACAGACATCAATCAATAGCCAGCTTTAACGCCGTCCACTAACTATATAGTTACATACAATACATAGTTTGTATGTATCTGGCCGAGCAAATAGCAACGGAACCTTTGACCGTACTGTGACCTGCCAGCGTTGATTGCGTCAACAAACCTTTCGTATCTAGTCACTGTGACAATCAAATACACACCTTATTACGTACACATAAAGTCCAAATTTCGTCGACAAACTGCAGTTCTGAAGTGGCTTGCAAAAGTAAATCGGAAAATTGATTTTGATTTCTATTTGTTGGAAGGTAAGGTTGGAATTTGGGTGTGGGATAATGTATCTGTTGAATACGTAACTGCCCCGAAGGCAATGGATATTGCCATGGCCGTTTTTTATATGACTCTAGTATTGGAAACTGTGAATGATGAATTTCTATTGGTATTTGTATTTTTTCGTAAAGTTTTGATGGAAAAATATATTGGCTCATACATATGGATTTAAGGATCCGAAAGTTAAAGCTCTATTATTATGAAAACGAGTATTTTATTTATGAAGTACATAAAACGCTCGTATTTGGAAATATAAATAGAAAGTGGAAATTTTTAGAAGCCATTATGTATTTTCTCGAGTTTGCATTTAAGAGCTGATTTTTTCAACGTCAGACATCTTTGATCCGCATAATAAAATTGACGTCTGACAGTTTTTGTGTGGAAAAACTGTCAGAAATTCAAAATTATTACTTGGATATCTAGCGTTGGAAAATGGGTCTTTATAGGCGAAAACTTTTCTTTTTTTGCATAAAAGAGACTAGAGAATCAAAAATGACAAAAACTATTTTTAACTTCTTTTTATAGACCTTAAAATCTCTATTGATTTGGTAAGAAAAAGCAATTTTCTTCGGTCTTAAAATCTTCCTTTGTTGCTTTCAACAAACAGTCATAGGCCAGAATCAAAAATATTATCAAAGTCACTCAACTTTTCACAAAAACATTTACAAAACTAAAGGTTAAGTTTAAGTTACTAACTTGGGGTTAGGGGAACCCCAAGCTAATAACTTAAACTTAACCCAAACAAACACATATCACATCGTGTGGAAACATACCATACGTGTGGATACCTGAGAGATATTTCTCGATAGCATTTCCGAGGCCCTTAAGCGGCTTTAAAACTCTGACACCAGGCTAGTCACTAAGCAAACGAAAAATAAAGAAGAACCCAAACTCATCATTCCTTCCTTTAACAGCCACTCATCCAAAAATATCACCAACCAATATCTTAAACCTACTCAAAAATAAAGCAATGCTTACGGACGCAATGGCAGGAAACGTTTTCAGTAACAACTTCCGGCTCAGCTATTTTTAGGCGAGGCCATTGTGGAGGTTAATTTAACGAAGGTTAACTTATAAAACTGCGGTTAACATTTGGTCAAAAGCCAGCTTACCAAGAGCTGATTTAATCTAGAAGCGTTTTGATATTCTAAATACTAACCGTCATATTACAGAATGAGTTTCGAGCTTAAACTATTGAGCCAGTTATTGTATTTTTTACTTTATTCTGGGCACGATAAAGTTCCTTATATAAAATTGACTTTAACGTCAGTTTTTTATAATTAGGCCTTGTAGAAAAAAGTTCGACATAAAAAAATGGCTCGACCGTTTAAGCCTGGCTCTAGAGGTAAACCTTGTTATAAATTAAGGCCCATGATCCTAGAGTAGGGTAGTTTTCTGAAGTTTTTTCTTTGTGAGTTGAATGACTAAAAATCTAATAGAGCGCAGCACAAAATCTCGATTATGTATATAATCGAGATTTTGTTAACCTTGAGCACAAAAATGCTCATGGATTCAAAAAAAATTATTCGAATATCGCTTAGCCTCTACCATATAAAAAAAAATAAAATGTATTTTCTTTCTCTAACTACAGAAAAAACCTACATAAAACTGAAAGAAATTGAAATGAAATAATTGGAAATTCTAACAGCATTTTTCAAAGAATATTGCATAGAAACCTAGCTTCCCAAGTTCCATAAAAGTCCCTTTAAGTAAATACCTAGAACAAGGCTCCTTGTTCCTCTGCATACAGTTTCGTAAAAAAGCCTGTGAAGCTTCGAGCAATAACGTTCAAAGGCATATTAATTTTAACGGTCGCTAGCTAGACCGGGAGCCGCAGCAATAAATATAAAAACATCGTCGTCTGTGAAAAATGTCCCTTTGGTGTGTCGTTGTAGCGTTTGTCGATTTTTTATGGGACGGTGTTAATGGTTCAGTTGAGTTGAAAACTAGTGGTTAGTTTTGTGTACGAGTTTCTGGTCTGAATTTCACGTATTTCAAGAGATTTTGTTATCTATTTTCAAAAAAATTGCGTCGTTGTGTATGCTAGATTATTCACGTTTCACTCACACCTAACATAAAGTTAAAAATTCTGCCTACACAGCCAGCCAGCGCGGCAAAAAAAACCCTACATGCATCCTCCACAAGGAAAAATAGTTCACCAGGTACACAACAATGCACGTCGCTCAATCAACGCGCTATAGGAAAAGAGTTTGCAGTACACATCAACACATATTGTTATACCAGGCGCACACTCGACTCCCGGCCTACAGTGCTAAACACTCGCGCCGATTGGTTTTTCCAAGCAATTAATACCATGAACGCATGTCCAGTATCCCTTTTATTAAAATTAACTGAGTTTTGTAACGATTGCCATCAACAGATGTTGGGTGATAAGAATTGGGTGTGTGTACATGTTGGTACATGATTCGGGGATAAATTATGCCGATCTTCTTCTGGATGTTTGTGTTAATCGATATTTGAAGAAGTAGGTGTACAATACTGCGCCATATAGGCCCAATCACGTTAGAACATGAGCTAGACGACTTACTAAATGATTGATCGAATGTTATGTAATAAACACTTTATGCGTATGAGGAACAAAGTGTAAAGTTCACTCATCCTCTATAGAAAAGAGAGGATACTCCGACCGGACGGGTGTCGTGTTTGGCGGGCAGCTGCCCAACAATTGATGTCAGGACGTCGTACATATACTCGTCGCGCGATAAACACTGCTTGCGCTAGTTCGCATGTGGCGTTTTAAATGCCGCCACAACACTACCAAGAAAAGTCGCAGTAACAATACCCACCTATGCAGAATCGATAATTATATCAAAACAAATAAACGACCATGGCAATATAGCAATACCTAGTCATATTTCTATAGGTACCTGATTTTATATGCTACATCAAAGGTCAATTCGACACATTTTCCTATTTTCAGATCAGCATAAAAAAAACTGTAGAGATAAATAAAAATAAACGAACCCTTGTCAATCATGAATTATATTTTTGGGTTGACAACGTCAACCGAACAGGACCAAATCCAGGTCCTGTCTTTGCGAATATGTTTTAGAAGTTTGAGCACAGAAATATGAGAATAGAATCATGTCAGGTCTTACCTAGTTTTATCGTAAATATGTCTTGATATACTTTTGAAAAGAAATGTTTTATTACAAAAAGGATACCAAATATCATTTACTGGATTATGTCTTGTCTACCGTAATTCGTTACCGAAGGCACTCTATCTGTATTGAATCGTTAACACGAGAACTATATTCCAAATTCCTATACCTATATAAACTTAATCAATTTACTTTTTCTTTTATAAATTTCAATAATCCAGATATAAGTCCTAGGATAATGTCAGTTATAAAAGTAATTTATCTGTGTTAGTAGCTAGTTTTTAAATACTTTTAATTGTAATCTGTGGAGAACGTAGTGGGTAGCATAATTGTTTAAAAATGTCATATTTAAGATATTATGACTATTTCTTATTGTGCTACTGTTTGATATTCCTTAAAATAAATAAATAAAAACCAATTTCCTTACCAACTTTTAATAAAAACCCAGTAATTGGTCGAAGCAGTACTTCAAAAAATATTTGAAATGTTGCTCGCAATATGTTTTGTAGTGAATGGAGTCGGAATCAATTAGCGGAACGCGCGGTCAAAGCGGATATTGCACTTGGCGCCGGGGCTACCCACTATCGCGATGTAGCATAAAACGAACAGTAGGTCAATTTGGGGTAAGTGTTTTTATTAGATTTCTTTGCGCCAATATCATCGCAATTATTCGTCACGTACACTTGACTAACCCTACCGTAAAAAACTTAAATACTTCTACTAAAAAGGTGGAAACATAATAATTCTATTCACAGATAACTTCTCTGAAATAAGTCCTACTGTTTTGAAGATACTGTGCTTTTTGTTACGCGGCGCCACGGTAACAGCTTACTTGTAAACTGATGTAACAATAGAAATCAACCAGATTATTAAAATTTCTCATGGGACTCACACATTACTGGCGAAATGTGGGTGTACTATAGATACACCTTTGTCTAACCCGCCTTCGGGGATTACAGGCGTCTTATTAAAATTTGTTTCCTGTTTGCCTTTCTCACATATTTCAATCTAGTCCTACTGTATTCATCATACTGTGTCATTTGCGCTACGCGCCCCGTCGGCTGGTCCCAACTGATAACGCGCGCATACATGCATTTGTTAATGGAACGCATCGCAATATTGACTTTTCAGAATAACGCGTTTGAATGCAATATGACACGTCACGTTATATTTATTTAGTGAATGGCTTTTGTATTGGGATGTCACTATACAAAATCGACTTAAAAACGGTCGTATTTCATCGCACTTCCACAAAATAGACGCGTAAAGTTGCTTCGAATAATACTGTTTTATTGGTTTGGCAATCGTGCTAGATTCAAATTCTATAGAAGCATTTCTGTGTGGCCGCCCGTAATATAGTTGGGAAAAGACTCGGCATTATCTTATTTCCATGTCTAAGACGCAGATCCAATGACCAATGACCTTGAGTGTTTAGCTTGCGTATTCTGTACTGAGCTCATGCAACGCGTCGTATTTCCAGCCAGCCAAATTAGACGCATTATTAATTTATTATACATAAAACAAAAAGTTTTTTATATAAAATACGTATACCAAAAGATCAATAATTAAATTATCTTTAAAATGTTGAAGATTTCAGGAAAATACGTTTGATAGATTTTGCGTGAATCTCAATTTTTTAACCGCGTTAGGCATAACTTTACAAATTAATATCACTGTAAACAATATAAACATAATCTAAAATATTCCTATATTAACTTATTAAGAAAATGCTCTAATTTAACATATATTATTTCCAAATCATTAACACTACACGTTTAGACCTGATCATCAGTATAAAATCCATAAAAGTCGGTTACCGTCGCCTTAACATGCTTTGCTAAAGCTTCGGTAATTAAATACTTGCAGTCAATATCTGATGCGTTTTCATTTCTGTTCTAGTGGCTCATGAAAGCAGAAGTCGCCTTGACTACCTCCTGAGTTCTAAGGAATTTTAGGAAGGAGAATTTTCTGTCTATTTTTTAACACACGTTTAAAAAGGAACAGAGTTAGTGTAAATTAATTGGCTTTTCATAATAAATTAGGTCGTTTTCACATCATTGAAAAATACTAATAAAGCAGAACTTGGCAATTAGGTTAGGGATGGATAATGAACGGCAAGATAACATAAAAGAGAGAAAAAGATTAGAAACAAACTAAATCCACATCCAATCGGAATAGGAAACAGCCCGTTAACACCATACAATTCGATACCGGAGCGAAGCAAATATTCGCAGTTCATTGGTTCGCAAACACCACATTCTAATATCTCCCCCCCTTAATAGGGTAGGGGTAGCTTCCTAAATAATTACCCCGGCACAGTTTGCGCAATAAATAATACTTATACAACGATTCTGCTCATATTACTTGGGTAACTTAAAGTCCCCAGTTTTGCTTACTGACTCAGCTATGGTAAGTTAAGAAGTGTAATTTTATTTAAGTGTGTGCATACCTTATTTTGTGTTATGTTTATGGCAAAATGGGTGTGGGTTTTAATAACATGTGTGTTTTAAATAAAACTTTTGTATTAAGCTTTGATTTAATGGGATTCGTCATTGGTTCGCAAATCTTTCAGAAACAAACGTTCTGAAACTACCTAATCGAGATATCACGCGTATCATTTTGCTCTCGTCTTTAAACATTTTATAGGGAAGTATAATAGGGCTGACTTAGGCCAGCAAACTTTCATCATCATCATTTCAGCCGGATGACGTCCACTGCTGGACATAGGCCTCCCCCAAATGGGGGGGTTTGCCATAATCGCCACGCTTGGCAGGCGGGTTGGCGATCATCGCAGTATTGTGTCAAAATGCATAGAAAATGCTGCTGCCAGTTCTCTAGTAATTCCCATAGTCGCCTTTTACGACACCCACGTGAAGAAATGGGATGGTACTATTCTTTACGTCCGGCACCACACGGAACCACACCACAGCAAACTTTACACTATCATAATTCCAAAAAAGCGTATGTTCTTTATGAAATGTGGTTACTCCTATAGGACAAACATACTCTTAAAACCTACTCCAATATAATTACAACAGAAAAATAAAAACACATGGTATTTCTCAAACAAAGCCGATTGCACACTGCCTACATCAATGCGGAGTCTCTTTTAAAATAATTTCCGTTGTTCGCAAGCACATCATTATTTACGGATTACACTTGTCTGTACTCCGCTTTATGAGTGACGTCATATAGTGGGGATTATATCAATGGGAAGACATGTCAGGATGTATGTTTTATAAATCAAAGTGCAGAGTATGCTTGTGTTTTAATTTGCCTAGAATATCGGATGGTTTTGCATGTGACTTTCCACTTAATACAACTTCATACCACGTGAGATGAGCTGTTCCTTTGGGTTTTCCCTAATTTTCTTTTTTCCTAAACTACCCCAGTACACACCGCCGAACCATTTTCGAGTTTTTGCGAGAATAGGTAGATAGATTAATTGCCAATCTAAAATCGGGTTCATTTAAATAGCCTCCATGAATAGCGCTACTTTTTTTAAATGGGTCAGCTCAGCTATCTGGTCAACTAGGTCATCATATTTTTACGAGACATGACCTCTCAGAGTTTGTGGTAATACCAAAGAAGTAGAAATTAAAATAGTTCATGCAAAAGAAAACTTTTACCCGTGGCCACGAGCTACACGCTCAAGCGAAACGCATCTTGCGACATCGACTGCTGAGAAAACACATGAAAAGTGTTGCTACTATGACTAGTAGCAGTAGTACTAGTAGTAGCGGAAACCCACGAAAACAGGTGAAGTGCGTGCATGTCGCATGACGCAAGTCACATCGCTGGAGTTCGTGAACTCGGCCGTTAGTACAGCAGCGTTTGTACCCTATATAATGCACTTTCGCCGTGAGTCACTTAGCACAAACAATCGTAAATTTTCTAAGGCATAAGTATGAATGTTTTATGTGCCACTTAAACAACCAGCTATTACTACCCAAATTAAAAACCATCAAAGCCTTCGATGACGCACATTGTACAAAAAGGCAGACGGTCAGATACCACTATTGTATAATATTCTAGGGTTTAAGGTCACCGCGGTGAAGAGTAGTGGCACTCTGCCAGCGCGAATCTAACTGAACTACGGTAACTTATTTTGTTCGATTAACTCTTACCGTTTTGGAGTTCTCTTTGCTTGAACAAGCGTTGGTTCTTCACTTGGTAATTCAAGACGGATAGAAGTGAAATAAAACAAAAACATACCACCATGCGTGTATTTCCCGAAGGGTTGGGCAGATTAGTACATAACGGGCGAAATTAGGGTGTACTGTAGCTCCCATACGGGTACTATACATCTCTGTCTCAGTGAATTATAATAATGTATTTTTGTATGTAATTGCATGGCAAACAACTCAAGGGCCCACCGGATTGTAAGTGGTACTTAACCTCCGTTTATGGTCATCTGCATATACCAGATGCATAAGAAATGATGCGTGAAAATCAGCGCTGCGCTGTGGGTCCCCATAGCACAGCATCATGCTGAGTGGAAGCCTTCTTGTCACAGTCATGACGCGCCAGCAGCTGCGACTATTTCTGTTTTGTGCTCGTTATTGTATTTAAATCAATTGTGAATAGACAAAATTTGTCAAACTTTTCTGTTGAATAATGAATACGAGGCTTTTGGATAATTTGTAAAGTGGTTTTGTATTTTGTTTTTATTTTGTAATGTGCGTTTAGTCTGTGCAGAATAAAAACTTTTTCTTTCTTTATTTTCTTTCTTTGTGTTTTATTTTTTTGTTCTACTCGAGTTTATTATCTTTTTTTTTATGCACGTGTTTCTGTGACAAATAAACTTATTTTTCTTTCTTTCTTTCTTTAAATGCGTTGCCATTCCAGAGACAACGTTGAAATGTCTCATGTGTCTCTAATTACCCTGACAGCCATAAAATTGGAACACAGCTACGCTGCTTGGCCTCAGAAATCGGTATCATGGTTTTGATAACCAGCTAAGCTGTGAAAATATATTTCATCATAACATCACGCCAGTATTTCCCAATGGGTTAGGCAGAGGTGTACCATCAAAGAAGTTCATATCTAACCAATTTAAAAACAAAATCCCGTGAACACGATGATCACATCTGTTACCGGCCCGGTCCTATAGCCGCTGAGCGCTGCAAGCAAGAATAGTCCTTATGCTGGTTAGATATGAATTTCTTCGATGGTACCTATAGTACACCCACATTTTGCCAGTTATGTTTAAGTCCCATGTAATAGGGGGTGAACCTATTGCCATCACCCGGGCACAGATCCAGACACCGGGCTGCTAGTCAGACATTCCAGATAGAAAAAGCCAATATTCATGCTCCGCCGTAGCGCTAAAATACAACCCCGCTGCGTTGAAATTTGTCGTCGGTAAAAATCTGCTGTTCCATACATTTTGACCGCGTAGATATTAACATTTTCTACAACAGCAGTTTTTTTTTATAACCGACGAAAAATTTCAACGCAGTGGTGTTCAGATTCATATACTGAATCCATGGTATTCGTTTACGCGTCGATGTCCCTGCCATCCTGTATATATTTTTCAGTAATTTCAATACAAAAGCCTCTACATAGCTACAGTCAATCATTTCCTTATCATTTATTATCTATTCATGATACAAATAAAATAAAATCGTTTATAAATACGTGAAATAAATTCAATTTTCCGTTCATTTGTGCGTATTCACGATCAGAGAGGTAAGCGAAGCGGTAAAAACGCTTCGTTACATTTCTAAATAAAATCACTCACTCTCTCCTGTTATTAATAAATGTTTAGTATTTATTTTAACGTGTTTATTCATGATTTAATTATAGAGGCAACATTTTGATTTCAAAAATATAATGTGTATTGGGCTAAGTATAAATTTAATTGAGCTTCATGCATGCTCGAATTTGTGTAAAGCCATTTTTGGTTGAATCGGGATTCTGAAAACATATATTGTTATCAATAATAGTGATTTAATGTCGTGATGGCCCAGTGGTTAAGGCCTCGCCTCTCATGCATGAGGTTGGGGGTTCAAATCCGGGCAAGTACCTACCAATGTGATTTTTTCAATTCACTTGTACTTTCTGAGTTTATCTTGGACATTACTGACATCGGTGAAGGAAAACACCGTGAGGAAACCTGGACCTATAGTTAGTATAAGTCTGAAAAAGCCATCCCATCTTGAACAAGCATGGTGATCAATGCTCGTACCTTCTCTGTATGAGAAGAGGCCTTTGCCCTGCAGTGGGACAGTAACAGGCTGGTATTATTTACTTATATTTTTTTAATAGTGATTTAAATAACCATATTTTATGTCTAGAGTTTTTACATATTCACTGAGCCGTTTTATTTAAATATTCCTATCCATCATGGCTGCTTTAATTTATTTATAGTCGAGGTCGAAAATAAATAGGTACCGAAATTCTATATTTCAAATCGACGCCTACACTTCAGGCCACAAAATTCGGCTCAAGACCGCGCCGTCTTCATAAATATACACGTCAATACAGAATTATGCCGCGACAAGATGACGTCACGCCTCTAGGGTTGCGACAACCACTCGCGCGTGTTTCGCCACACTTGTCGTCGACGAACAAGGGACGGATTTTCATATTATTAGCATAATCCACGGCCTCAAAATTTACAATCCCCTCCTCTAATCATAACATTGGGACGGTGTTTTATTGTTTTACTGGAGTTTTACGTTCGTAGGAACAATGGGAGCTTGTTAATTGTAAAGTCAACGGTCTAATGTATGTAGGTAGGTGTTGGCACACGTTATAATGAAGTAGAATATGTGGAGAGTAATTTATGGTGGAAATGTGCCGCAATGAGAGTTCGAATATTTTGACGATGTGTTTTATTATGGAGGGGTGAACTAGATAAGGAATTAGGGGAACTGGCTGTTGTAGTACAATATGCATAGGTACCTAAGTACCTAAGCCAGTAAGCCAGTTTCCCAGCCAGTTCATCTTAGCAGTGTCGCTTGAAAGAAGAAATGAAAGAAATACAACTTCTACCAAAGATACGAGGATAAGATTAGTGTATGTTAGTAGAGAGCAAAATATTTATTTAAAAATAGTCTCGTGTCATTAAAAATAACAAACATGTTCAAACATTTTGCACCTTGACAACCCTTTTTATGGAGGTAACTTTTTTTACGCACCTAATGATAGTTTATATTGAAAATAAATGCAATAGAAACCCGTGAACCCCACTGTCACGTCACTCGACACCGACTAATATCATACCACCGAAATCAGAAAAGTCAATTTCACGCTACGGATACCCTTCATATTATTAATTTCGGGACACCCCACTGAACAACATCAAAACAAAACAAAAAAAGAAACAAGTGAAAAAAACGCGCTCTAAATTACAATTTGACTCAATTTATACAAATTACAAAGTATGAGAATTTTACACCCTTACCCTCTCGATAATAAAGGCTTGAAATTGTAGGCCCGTTATAATATAACCAACCCTTGTCAGTACCACTTTGACAAATTAAAAAGCACGCTACGCAAATAAAATTGCCGGCTTGCCAATTTGTAATTTGTGATTGTGACAGCCCTGGTGATCTTATCGTGTGTTGGATTAATAATACGTTAAAGTGGTAACTTGCATGTTTGTTTTTACTTTAACATAATTATATTAAAATGGCGTGTGTGAACATTTTCTTTGGCTACTTGGTTATTAGGAAAAGCTCGATCAATTTTGTGATCACCAAAAAAACAGCCCATTATTTTAGATTCGATAAAAAAAAACAATTATAACACTGAATTTGATGTTGTAACCGTTTTAGGTGTAAAAAAGGGCTTTTGGAAAGTTTCCTTAAAGTAGTTTTACATCTAAAACTAAATATTCGGTATTACGATATTAATCATTGCATTTCATAACCAATATTTTAGTTCACTAGTTAGCGGTATTGTATATTTCCATTCCCAAATTAATCAAAACAGCGAAATATTTAACAGCAATTTGCGATGTTGCCCACTTTCAGAATGCACGCATTTAAGCCCATTGCAGCCTCTGCGTTTAGTTGGTATTTAATAATTGTATTTGTGTTCTAATTCTCTATCACCCAGTTTCTGAAAGCTTAGTATCTGAGGGCAGTTCCCGTACTTTTAAGAACGTTTGCATTCTAATCTCAGTCACAGATTAATACAGATGGGAATCCCCGCAAAATCATTTTAATAAAAAGCGACTCTTGCTACGACACAATAAAGTGCAATTCAGGTCGCACAGCGCTAATTACCTACAATTATATTCACCTAGAAGTTGCCTCTGTTTCTATCGCGTAAAGCTTCGTGCAGACTAGCGCGACGCGACAGCGCGACGCAACACCGGTTATTGTTATACCGTGAAGTTTTCTTAGAAATTCTATTGTTCGAGTCGTGTCGCGTCGTCGCGTCGCGCTGGTCTGCACGAGCCTTTACTCTTAGATCTTCTGAATACATTACACTCACTGAATTGGCCTAGCAAGACGGACCCGCCGTGTACTTGTAGCTTCATACCTAAACTGCGAAGTGTCCCATCTGTGTTCATCTGTATCTTAGTCTCAATCTGAAAAAAAACCTCTGATTTACCTGCATTTTTGATATTGATCGCCGTCGAGTTATGATGGCGACTTCAACTTGAACGTTTTTAAGTCCAAGAATTTACCTAAAATCTGTTATTATGGTAAGAATACGAGATTATTAAATTGTATATGCTTTCAAAACTAGGGGGTAACGCAATACTCAATACTACTACCACCTAAGCACATGTATTCCACAATGTATGTGCTTAGATGGTAAACATTTGCTTGAGAAACAATCGTGGACCCGGTCGGGCACAGCAAAAGAAAGATATACATCTGTTGACGGAATCTTCGCCCCATAAATGTCTACCTTCGTAAAACATCTTGGAGCTGCAATTGCTGACCACTGGAATAGGCCCATGAGTGTAGTGATGGGTTGGCTAAGATCATCATCTCAATAATCCGTGCCACTAGCATGTGCATTCGCGGCACAAGGCATAAATTTGAACCAATAGCCAATCTACTTGGCTTCGACGATGGAGCAGCCCTACCTAGACAAGACTGATGTACATACCTCCATGTAGTCGATGAACCGGGAAGACGTCAATTGCAATAAATCGCGATATACAATTGAGCTTGTGTTATTTTATGTAATGTTACTTAAGTTCGATGATTTAAATATATACTTATATGGTTTTAACAAAATGATGAGGTCACTAAATACTCGTATTAAAAAAGAAAGATGGTAGGTAGAGATGAGGACTTATCGTATAACTTATAATTAAATTTACTTTAAAAAAAAACCTTTTTTTTTGTATTTTATAGGAGTTTCAGGGATTTGTCATTTAAATATTCGTTTAAATTGTAATAACATTTACTTAATAATAGATTTTTTAATTTATTCGTGAATAGATGCAGTTTTTTTGCTTTTCTGATTGATTCGGGTAATTTATTAGGTATATATTTGTATTGACATAACCAGATTGTTTAACGTTTGAAGCTTTGATATTATCGGTCCATAAATTACTCCTACATAAGTGCAAAATTATCTTTGTTGTTAGTCTTAAGTATTGCTATCAAAAACTAAATATTCATGTATTTGTTTTAGTTTCCTCCGTAAATAGAAAATATAGAAATATTTATGCATTCGTTAGTATTGCAATATCGACGCTTCTGAATATTCAGCTTCGTATTGAATTGGAGTAAATTCGCTCTCTATTTGAGCTCGAAATTGTCACTGAGTTTCATAAAATTCTGTCGGTATTTTTCTATTTTCTCTAAATAAATTATTGTCATATTTTATTTATTTTTATGGAAGAAATTGTATTGCGTTTCCATATTTCGTATAGTCTGTGATGACTGAATGAGACAAATCCATAAATTATCCTGTTCCTCCATCTCAATTGGTAAATTTATTACCAGATTTATTCATTTCAAAAGAAAAAAACTTGATTTTTCAAATGATAAGCAGTGTCCTGCAGTACTATTCTGTAACCATCTCACCGTGAAAACTTAGGTGAAGTGAGCGTGGAGTGAGCTGTCATTCCACAGGGATTGACACTATTGACAGCTCACTTCATCCAAGTTTTCACGGTGAGATGTTTACAGAATAGCATGGCAGGTCTGTCTAACACAAGCCACAAGTTACAATGAACTTAGAGCGCATACTATAAGCAGCTTTAAATTAATTACTTCAGGCGTACTTATAAGCAACACAATACACCTACTTACCTACATTATCACATAAGTATGCCACTAAATTCACAACTACCCCCAAAACATAAATTTTCACTTACACCGTTCATATCCATTAGATGTACACACGACAGCACATCAGGAATTTCCAGTATAAACTGGCCTCTTATCGTGAAGAAAACTTTCACTATACGAGGCCAGTTTATACTGGAAATTTATAGCTTGATGTGTCTTCCAAAGTATAGTTAACCTCTTTATAGCTGTACCACTTTTGACAAAAATTCCCATTCAATTAAAACTTCCATAAAGTTGAAACTATCAATCTCTCACATAAACAAATAGACATATTTTTTATTTATTTGTAAAATAAAACAAACAGTAGTATATTAAAAATAAACAGAAATAACTTAAGAATAAATCTAACAAATACTACCCAATACATTTTCCACAGATTACAACTTAGATGTTTACAAACTTATGGCAAACGTTGATCTATTCTGTGTGAAGTAACCTGTCTTTCGACCTGATGCTAGGAATTGACATTATTGACAGCTTACTTCAAGCTCACTTCACCTAAGTACTCACGGTGAGATTTTTATTATTGTTCTTTGTCTATTTGTCGTATGTTTTGTGGAACTCGAATGGAGTTGGGCAGACCAACTGGCAAGGCGGTGTGGTACTGGGGAAGGAAGGCAGTGACCGAGTGGCGTCCAAGGACTGGAAGACGAAGTGTCGGTCGTCCGGCGGCGAGATGGGCCGACGACATGGTTACCATCACGGGTAGAACCTGGATGAGGCCGGTACAGGAATATGGAGAATGGCACCAGAAAAGAGTGTCCTATGCTCAGCAGTGGGTGGAAGTTGGACTGTGGATGATGATGTCTATTTGTCTATTTATTTCTTTTTGTATAGGTACTCCAACAATGACATATTATATAAAAGAACTTATATCTGTTAGTGAATTTGTCACTTAAACAAGTACACAGCTTAGACATAGATAAAAAATACATACCAATTAAGAGGATTAATTTAAAGTGATTTAAATTGAACTATGTTATTTTTTATTACAATAAGAGCTACTATACCATAGGAAGACAATACAAAAGATAATACTACATCAGATTTCAGACAGTCTATGTGAAGAATACAAAAAACGGCTAGACGTTTTATGACGTGTCAGTGAAATTTAACCCTGGGGGTGGTAAACGAAAAACGAGGTCGACTGTACCTTCGAAACACGTAATAACGATGGTAAATTAAACCATAGTGTTATGGGGGGTGGGTCGTAAGCCGTATTTATGGCAAGTGGTCTTAACAATTAGTAATATAATATTGCTGGGAACTATAGTAATAGGGCACGCCCTGTAGATCATTTTGATAATTTAGTGTGTGCTCTTGTTGAAGTACAGGGTCTTGTTATTGTTTACAATGGGGCATGGGAAGAAAGGGAATAATTTGCTTGTTTCTGGAAAATTAACCTATAGTAAATTATGATAGTAGTAGACCAACGAAAGTCGGTAAATATTCCAGATTTTCAAATTCACGTATCGTTAAATATTACATTTATTCTATATTATTGACTATCTGTGCCCCACGGTTTCACCCGTATAAGTCTCGATCCCGTCGGAATATCGGGATAAAAAGTATTCTATGTCCTAATACAGGTCATGGTCTATCGATGTGCCAAATTTCATACAAATCTGTTGAGCCGTTTTAGCGTGAAAGCGTAACAAACAAAAAAACATTTTTGCTTAATATTAGTTAGGATAATTTATTAGAACTAAAGGTCGAAATTCGACCATAATTCATTTAAATGTCATGATTCTAAGGTATGTCTTGTGTCAAACGCATGGTAGTGTGTGTTATGTTTTTTTATTAATTTAATTTATTTCTAATGTATATTACATAAAAATATTAGCTTTCTGCACTCCTTCTTCATATAAAATTTAACTGTGCCAAATTTCATAGTCCTCCGTCCGCGTAATTTTCATAAAAAGGGGTACAAAGTTTTTGCTTCACGTATTAATATTGTATAATAATAATAATTATACATAGGTACATGTCTGCTTTACCCTTCGGGGAAAATAGGCGTTATGTGTATACCTCATATACCTACATACTCGTATAATATTATTCTAATAAAGACATTAATGAAACTTACATTTTCCGGAATAAAAATCCGACGTACCATGTATCTTTTACCTAACCTAAATAAACCAATTTCGATCAGGCAGTTTGGGCCTAAAAACGTAGCCAAAGAGGAAACCTAACCTAACTTTTGCACTAATCAAAATTGGTATAAAATGTATCAATATAAAATACCCTGCTTATAACTGAACTATAGTATCCTACTGAAAGCTCTTCTAAAGTCCTATAAAAAAAAACCATCAAAGCACCAGCACGGTTATCTCTAGGTATCATTTTCAAACAAATGTTTCGACAAGACAATTCCTACCTACTCTCCTAGATATGAAATACACATTCTACCCCTAAGAACACTCGCCCCATTACCCCGAACATATAAAACTACAAACTAAATAAGTACAAAAGTGCGGGTAGTCTGCAGTTCAGCACATCATTTGCGCAGTGCCACAGAATAGAAAGGCACAGAAGGCTAACTCCATACAACTAGCAAAAACGAACGTCTATGCGTGTGTAAAGATAGACGCAAATTTACGGTAATCTCAATCTTCAAAAGTTTCATTAATTATTGAAAAAACAAAACCTAAAAGGCATAAAATATAAACTGCTTCTGGCTGGAGTTTAATACAGTTTGATGTGTCTATTACTAATCTGGTAGCCCAATATTAATAAGCTGAAACTCTGCATAGAGAAGTACATCAAAAGATACCATACCCTTGTTATCATAATCCTAACTAATATTTAAATGCGAGAATGAGTTTGTTTGTTTGTTACGCGTTCACGCTGAACGGATTTGGATGAAATTTGGCACGTGGGTAGAACCATAATTTAGGAAAGGACAGAAAACCTTTTTTTACTGATATTCCCACGGGATTGAGACTTATGCGGGTGAAACCGCGGGGCGCAGCTAGTGTTATATAAACCTAATGGAAGTATAGTTTGAGATTGCTGTACGCAATGACAAGAAAAGTCAGTCGCACACTCGCTGTACGTCGATGTGTATCTGTGTTTGTGTGCGTTTGCGCTCGTAGTATGGAGCTTACCTTCTGTACCTATCTATTCTGTGGCAACGCATTCACTGCTCGTATCTCATTAACACCACTCGCATTCATAGCGAATGTGAAACTTGAAACTCGTGTTTGTAACATTTAACTGCATAAAGTCGTGCGTGGCTGGCGTAGTTATTTTATGTAGGGGTAGACTGTATGTGGGGCAAAAACTTTAAATGGTATTATTCTGTATACCCACTATCTAGTTAAAGATACTGTAAGCTACAGCTCAAAAATAAGGGGGTTTGCAATAGAAAACTATACAAATTATTTAAACAAATATATTTATTTCCTTTTCCTCAGTAAACCACTAAAATGTCACCAAAATAATAAGTCTTGTACTTACATGCTAAGATTTTAAAGGAGATAGAAAACGGTGGGCACAAATGTAATAAGTTGAGATATGATCTAAAAAATTTGTCATATTTTTATCTTAGAATATAAAAAATTTGAGAATGATAGTTTTCGTGAGATTATCGATTAATTGAGTAATCGATAACACAATTCCAAAGAGAAAACCTTCGCACTAGGTAATTAACTCAGAATTCATAAATATATACAATAAAGTGCATTTCATTACAGTCCTTTTAATAAATTACTGAAAAACCAATATATTGATTATCAATTTCATATCGATTAAAATCAGTTTTATTATATTTTTAGTCTATGTCACTGGCATGATAGCTGACTGTTATCGGCACTAGACAGTTGCTGACTGCTCTTAGTTGTTTACTCGTTTCATTTTCAACGACCACTGCTTTGTTTTTTACGGGATCTACCATTCCTACTTTTTACGACCCCTGCTTTCACACTAGACACCGAAGATCGCTCACACGTTTGACTTAGAATTGTTATTTTGGATTTTACCGCCGCCTTAACATGGATTGGATATTGTTGAAACTATGAATTTTCATCTCGTTACATTCAGGCCCAAGACTGTAGAGGAGGTTAGGATCAAAACCACACGTATCCACTTTTGGCAATTACGATTTTTTTTCACGATTTCTGCACAAAATGATAAAATCTACCATCAAAAAAATTTTTGTTCAAATACAGCATATTTTCTCTTGTAAAATGATGTCTAATATTAACGTTTAGTTCAAAACCTCAACATATCCTAGTCAAAAAAAATACATTTTGAAATTGGTTCTAAAACACACAACAACTAGACCACAGAGGCGGTTGTGTTTTCTTCTACTTTTGTTTAAATAAAACAGTAAAATCTGAATATGGAAAATGATGATAGACAAAACGTTAAAAACCACACACATATCCCATGAAGTTCGTACAAAACAGCACATACTGAAACATAGCCTGATTTGTTTTCACAAAACCGCACTTATCCAAAATAACTTTTCCAGACAGACTGTTATCGAAGCAAGCAATTAAATAATGAAAAAAACTGTTTTAAGGACCTATTTATCACATACGTAAATGACATTTATAAAAAATAAAAAAATGTGTTCACAACTTTTTATTTTTTTTAGATTTCTGCCTTATTGAAAAAAGTGGATATCTATGGTTTTGATCTTAAACTCCTCGTATTTAATCGTTTCCGTCTCCTTTAAATTGCACCAAAGTTACGCGATCAAGAAGCGTGGCTGTCAGTTGTCCCCCATAGAGCATGACAGTGAATGAAGGTCATGATGAACGAATTATCGGTTGATGAATACAAATATTAGTCGATTAAATAAGTAGGGTTACCAGATACATGCTAAAAATATAATGAAAACATTACGCCTGTATTCCTCGAAGGGGAGTTCAGAGAAGTAGATTTGTATACACATCTAACAAGTTATGGAATAGGAGAAAAAGTCTTGTCATTGTGTGATGTATTGTTACTGAAAAACCAAAATCATACTGCCCGCCATTTAAATCGAACCCAAAATCCCAAAAAGATTGAACAAAATAAAATGAAACTTGATTCAATGAAACCTTCAGCTCAATTCAGCAGAATTCGTCACATACGAAGAAAAACACAGAACATTTTCTAAAACAAAACTGCCTTAATACGTGTCATCAGTATTCTGACACACAATCGTCCATATCATGAAGACTTCCTAACACATCTCTAACACACGATCAAGTTTCTGCACTTCACACCTTACTGACACATCCAATTACTAAAACTAGGTTGTAAATCTTTACGCAACTCAAAGGAGATGGAACTTTGTCTCAGTGAACTGGCACAGTCGTTTCCTTGTGAGGAAAACTTTAAGAAGTGGCTTAAGGCTGGGTGTATACGTGCTTTAATTTAGCAAAAGAAAAGGTAGTTTTCTATTTTGTGTGGAAAGTTTGTTTAAAAGCTGGTGTGCTGTGCTAAGTCCCTATATGGTGTTCATTTTATCCGTACACACCTTTGACTGAAATAATAAAGTATTTGAATGTAAAAGGGGCCATATTTAAGTCGAAAAGAACGTTAACTTTTGTCCAATAATAGACTCAGGATTATTTTTAATATATACTAGCGGCTCGCCTCTGCTTCGCAAGGTTTTTACAACTTGACAAAACATCGAGATTCCTTAATTATCTATAAGTTTAATATTAATGTATTATACACATAAACCTGCTTGAGCAGCTCGTGGCTAAGTAATAACTGCCGCATGAGTCAACGCATCAGGTTAAGCTACGCTTGCCGGGGTCGGTCTGTGGATAGGTGACCATCTTTAGATACCGAGACTCCTCCGTGCCTCGGAAAGCACGTTAAGCCGTTGGTCCCGGCTGTCATTCGTGGATCTTTAACAGTCTTTACGGGTCGTCAGAAGCCCGAAAGTCGGACAACCAGTCTTACCAAGGGATATCGTATTACCCAGTTACTGGATTGTGCAGGTCAGATAGGCAGTCGCTCCATGTAAAATACTGGTATTCAGCTGCATCCGGTTAGACTGGAAGCCAACCCCAATATAGTTGGGAAAAGGCTAGGCAGATTGATACACATAAACGTTCCTGAATACATTCCCTAAATTGTGTTGAAAACCTTTTCAAAATCCGTTGCGTATTATAAAAGAACAACGCGGACATACATACAAAGCGAAAAGCGACTTTGTTTTATAATATCCTACTAATATTATAAACACGAAAGTTTGTGAGGATGGATGGATGTATGGATGGATGTTTGTTACTCTTTCACGCAAAAACTACTGAACGGATTCGGATGAAATTTGGCACACAGATAGTTTATAACCTGGATTAACACAAAGGATACTTTTTATCCCGATATTTCCGCGGGATAGCGGATGAAACGGCAGGGCGCAGCTAGTACTATAATAAAAATAAGATAAAATATAAACAAAAATCAATTGCCCCATGTATGAAAAATCATCAGTTGAGCACAGCTCGACCGATTTGGCAGATTTTTTTAGTTCTGTTGTTAATTGTCAGGACAAGGTTTGCATGAAATATTTTTTTGGAATATTCACCGGAAAAGTCGGAAATTTTGATAACAACGCACAGCCTAAATAAACCACTGGATGTAGCTTGAAGTTCACCCGGACGACGCACTGTGGATCGAAAAAAGGCCCTCGAAGACTTCGGAGCTTAAATTTTAAAGTGTCGGTTTTTTGCTTGAAATATCTTCTAATAGCCAATACGAGTATTAAGCATAAATATGTCATAAGATACAATATGGTAGGCAAATTAGCAATTTTTTTTTTTTTTAACAAATATGTATGGAGCTAATATTTATATCTCCGGAACGGAGAGAATGGCTGTTATATCCTTCCACACGGTGATGTAACTATTAATTTATGATTTTTTGATACATTTCATAAAACGAGATATAGTGCGGTTTTATTTTGAAAAATCCCGCACCTAATCTAAAAAAATTAAGTATGTCAAAAAATCATAAATAAATAGTTACATTACCATGTGCTAGGATATAACGGTTATTCTCTCCGTTCCGGCGATATAAGCATTAGCTTCATAAATAAAAAATAAAAAATTAATTGGCAATTTGATTACCAGATTGTGTCCTATGATATATTTATGTATAATATTGGCTACTAGAAGACATTTCAAGCAAAAAATCGACACTCTAAAATTTAAGCTCCAATATCTTCGAGAGCCTTTTGTCGATCCACAGTGCGATGGCGGGCACGAACAGCTAGTCAAATTTATTTATTTATTTATTTTAGCATGAAAGACTTACAGCAAAAAAATGACAAACAAGAAAAGGAAACAAATATAAGAAAAACTCTCCAAAACATATTTATGATTAATTTTATCTTTTTCTTTCTTTCTGCTCATGATCATAGTAACACTTCACGTATCTTTTCCTGTAATATAGAAGAAAACATCTGCTCGCTTGTATCTATCTTAATACAATTCCTCTTAAAGTATGTCACTCAAAGTAACGTGAGTCTTCAGCCTAACATTATTCGCGCACTGAATACAAATGACAGCGTCACAAAGTGTTGCCAGGCAGATTAAGTGCCGAAGTGACACGGAGTTAACGAATCATATTAACAGTAGGCAAGTTTTGTTAATGAAGGCTTTTTCGCACATTCTTAGTTAAGGAAAGAAATGTATGATGGTGTTGCGGCATCTATATAGCCACATGCGAGCTACGCATCAAAGACCTGACGTCACACAAATCCTGCATCGCGCAATTAGAGTTTGCCGCGCGAACAATATATATATGACTATCCGAATCAACCGTTGGGCAGTTGCCCGCCAGACACGACACCCGTCTGGTCGGAGGGTCCTCCTTTTTCTATACATGATGAGTGAACTTTACACTCTGTTCCTCATACCTCTAAAATAGTACCTACAGTTAGGTTACATTATTTAACAAATTGACAAACTACGTCTACTTTCCCGGGTTATAGCCATTACATACAAGACAGACAATTGAACTGGCAGACAGTTTGGATTCGAATACGCGGACAATTTAAGTTGTAATCAATATGATTAACAATTAATTTCCCAGACTTTCTTTTAGATTTTATTACCTGGCTGATGTTTACCGATGACTACGTTTGAAAATCCAGATATAAAAAAAACTATTACCTAAAGGTTTGTATAAATAAAAATCTGTTTTTAACCTGAGAAAATAACAAAGCAAAAAAGTTTTGAGGTATTACATCACCGAGCGATAACCAAATATCTTATTTTTGTCATAACATGTAGAACTGAGAATCTGAGCAATTGGTCCAATCTTAAAAAGCAAGAAATAATTCGTAAGCGTTTTGGGCACATGACGCGGACTCTGCAAAATTACCAACCATCTCTGAGAATAGAAGAAATTACCCCAATTCCCGAGAACTACTCACCGAAAGAAAATCAATGAAAAATTGAGTAGGTGGGGGAAGTTAATAAAACATTCATATATTCAACCGCCCCATTTCTAAATTAACTTTTGAATTCGTCAAACGCGTAGGGTTGCCCTCATTAGCACATAAAACAAACCAGTAGCGACAATCAGAGGAGACAATATTAGTGCCCCCAATAATCGGAAGGAACACAGCCCTGACTACAAACATTTGTCTGGAGTGCCTCAGGGCTGTCACAGTACAAAATTACACCCATTTATATGCAGATGTTGGAGGAATTAAGTCGGCACGCGTTTGACTCGATGCAAATAACTCTTGGAAATTAAGCCATCGATAACCAACCCTATCCTGGTCTAATGTTAATAGACGCAATCAGAAATAATTTTTCAAGTAGCGAAATTTAATTCGGAATTCTTGATAGGTGACATTAGGGGAATGACTTGATTCTAGGTGGGTTATTCTCGTATCTGATGGCGGAATTAATTCTATGAGGGAAGTCTTTTTAAGATTTCTACAAAACTTGGTGATAAATTGTTTCAGTTTGACGATGAAATTGATTTGATTATCACTTATAAGGTACAATTCTGTAGCCGACCGCAGGCGGCAACTGCAGGCGACGTGTCACCGCGACACGACTGGTTTCTATGTATTCTTACGTGTTTCTATGGAGGCGACGTGTTGCTAGCTACGGAAGGTATTTTATAGAAATTCATAGAAACCAGTGATGTCGCAGCGAGACGTCGCCTGCAGTTGCCGCCTGCGGTCGGCTACGGAATTGTACCTTTAACGTTTCTATTTTAAATATCCATTCTATTAATTAATTTTCTCTTTCAAACATTGGTTATGTTTACAAATAATTATTTTAAAAAAATATTATTAATTTAGAATGTTATAAAAACTTTGGTTCCAATAAAATACCACATTTGGTAGTTTTGGTACCAAAATATCAACAAAAAAAACGTGTATCCCCGATGCCACCTACAACCTTTACTAGCCACACAAACCTTAGTTTTTCACCCTGGTAAAAAAAACAAATGCAAGGGGGAAGGAAAATGATTACTATTGATATATTTCAGTGTTGCCTTCCTCGTTATGATAAATGGCTGCCACGTCACTGCCGGCTGGCTGTTAATTACTTTATTGTATTGAGGGATTGTTGTGTTGTGTCCATTGCTAAGTATGGGATACAACGTGAAGGGGTTCGGTCAAGAATATAAGAGAGATTGCCTTGTAAATCTTGGGCCCGCAAGCGCTACTAATGAGATCCTGGGTTCGGTTCCCGTCGGGCACAGTTTTATTGGGTTATTCCATCTGAAATTTCTCAGTAGCAACCTGGAGTCTGCATTTGTGCCCGGTTGATGGCAATAGGCTCGCCCCCTATTGTATGGGACTTAAACATAACTGGCGAAATGTTGGTGTACCGTAGGTACACCTCTGACTAAAGTTTCGGAAGATACCGAAATTATAAGAGAGAAAAAAAACTCAGGCCCATCGTCCACGATACTACTCAAGATTAACGTGTGACAAACCCAAATCACCAAAGAGTAGCGAGAAAGTCACAGCACTAGTATATAGGCTGAAATTTAATTTATTAGCAATATTTATAGATAGTTAATTGACTCAAGCGTGACTTTGCGGAAATCCATTATAAAATACAATAGTCGACGTATATTTAGTACCCTAATCCGCTTAACTGTTCTTAAAGAATCAGTACAGGGTTCTTCATGACTCTTTAAGAACAGTTAAGCGGATTAGGTTACTAAATATACGTCGTCTATTGCATTTAATATTTATAGAAGAAAAAAACTTAAATACCTAAATGTATTTTTTTTTTGTTTTAATATATTTTATAAAATGTTTTTTTTCTATATTGTTTGCCTAAATGAAGAAGTAACATGGTTAAAATACGTGGGTAAAATATTTCCAATAAATTAAATTTCAGCCTGTATACGAGTACCTACTAGTGCTGTGACATTCTGGCTCCTCATTGGTGATTTAAGTTTGTATCACGTTACTTTTGAGTAGCGTCGTGGACGAAAAGGCTTTGACTAGTGATTATAGCAATATCGTCTTAGATCTTTTTAGACAATAGGAGCCAAATGCAGTACCTAGTAGTTATGTAGTGATTGATATCATTGTACGAGTACAATCAAGTCTTATTTTTTATTTAAACATTATGAGACAATTGCTTCTGAATGTAACCAAAATATTTTAATGTAACTTTATCGTGATAAATATGAATATGAAACATTAAGCAATCATCAATAATTACCTAAAACCTTTATTCTATTGTCTATCCTTATAACATACGGACAGAAACACAAACGGAAATAACTGACAGCTTCAAATGGTGATATACTTCGTTCGAAACCTACGCGCCTTGGAAGTAAATAGGCTGTTCTCACGACAAATGAGTGGTCCAGCCTTAGTTAATTATAGCGTTCGTTTTGTTTATTATGTTGTTGTATTGGAGATGGTAATCCGTTCTGTTAGCTGTGTAGTGATCTATTAAACCTTTTCATCCCAACAGTTTATTCTTTCTTTGGTAACTTTGAAATGATAGTAAGAAAACAGAATAGACACGTATTGTTAGGGAATTAATCGTTATGGAAATTTACTACCAACTTACTTTGTCCGTATAGTGTAAATCACAATCATTTCACTGACAATGAATGACTCATATGAAATTATTATAATACGGCAAATCTTTGACATGGGGTGTCAATTTGCTTAGCTTTTAATATCCCTGACTGTATTTAAGTGCTAAAGCTAAGTCCCTATATAAACAAACTGCTATTAGGTCTTGTATAAATATACAAATCTCAATCACTAACTTAAATTATAGAAAAAACGTGGATGATAATTCAGTAGCCGACACATGACGGAGAGCAAAATATCAAAAAGATCTGCCAGTTTGTAAAGATTATTTGAATTAAGTACATACAATTTATACAATAATGTTGTCATGTGACATCGGTATATGACCTACAATCCTGCCCACCTCCCTGCCCCCCCATTCTGTCATGACAAACGGCCAGTCAGTACACAACGACTGTTAATTACGTCACTGTATATTAAGGGCAAGCCAGGAATGTTCCGCGTACCTTCACACCGAGAGGAATCCTTCGCAGAATGATTAATGCGGGAGATGACATTTTTGAGGCCCAAATGGAGCCTCAATGGGCATTAAATGGTGACGTATAAAAGTTTTGTTTTGACTAAGCGTAGCAGATGTTTGAGTAAGTTTTGGAATGTGTGCTAATTTATTTAAATTGTTGAGCTGTTGTATGAAATAAGGTTGTGATGTAAAATTATGATCAGTCAAATCATAGAATTGAAAGTTTTTCTGTTTTGCGTAAATAAGGACACATTCTTAGAAACAAGAAACAACCTACAGATTGCGATAGGTATTACAATAACTAACAATGAAAAACATAATATGTAATATATTTCCAAAACTTCAGTAACGTTACAACAGTATAGTAGTAGTGAGTAGTTTATGCGGCCTACCCAAATGTCCTGTCTTTGGTATTTTTCGTCGAGTTAAGCTCCTTAAGTTCTGAGTTGAGCTCCACGATTACTGACAAATGCTTGCACTGACTGGACAGGTCCAGGAAAATCTGTGTGGTTCTTTTCTCAAAAGACCTTTTCTGACACTACTCTACATGGTCCTCAAAAAGCCTGACCAAGATTTTGTCTGGACCTTAAAAGAGACGGTGACCTCTGGGTTTATTATGGCCTTTCTTCTCAGAGTAGTCAGATAGGACACGCCGAACTCGTCTAGCTAATATTTAATAATATGACGTTTAAAAGTGATTCGTATATCCTATTTACGGAATAAACCATTTCATTTAATTTCAAATGGTCTCGACCTCTGAACTAGGACATCCTGTATAACAGAAAATAACTAACGAGCCACAGAACATCAAATATTTTATTTCACATAAACCTTCATGGGCACTTATGAAACGTCAGAAGCTAGGTGCACGGTTCCAATTGGTCGATTCCTATGGAGAACAGCCGGCAAAATACTCCACGATTACTATTTTAAAAATAAATGGCTTCTACAATGTTTTCAAATTACAGTACTAATAGGTATGGGAGGACAGTGTAGGCCTGTCAAAAATTACCAGGTACCTATTTAACAAAATAGAAAATGGTCTACAGAAAAAACCAATATTTGGAAAATCCAAAAGTGCACACCTCATAACGCTCATTCAAAAATTTTACTCATCATTATAGGTAAAATTTCTCACCTCGCAATCTTTACGCGCTGTCAAAGACTATTTAATTTAGGTTTGCTGTTGGTTGCTAGGCAACGGAAGAGGGTCGAAGTTGGAAATAGATATATTATATTAGTTACATAGTTGTTTATTAGTTATAATTAAACTACTTTGAATAAAAGAGTCATATTCAATAGGGTTCCTAGTATGGCTAAAACGAATCTATTAAAACAAAAATTAACTCAAGTAATTGATTTTTTCGCAAGCTAAGTACAATGTTTTCAGTTTTCATACTTGATGGACGAGAATTTCTTTAAAACTATTTTGCTGCTTTCAATCAAATTTTGATAGTACAGAATTAATCTCCATTAAATTATCTAAACAATATATAAACTAAGTAGGATCTGTATACTAGCAGGAGTGTAACAATTAAAACAATTGCAGAAAGAAGGCTAAACATATTTTTCGATCTCAAAGTACTCTCTAATGCTTCGCATTATGAGTCTTGCAATAGGCTGTTTCAACTTTCATATATATCTGGTCTTCTACCACCATAATTTGTCAACCCAACCCATAGCAGTCTGGCATTAAATTACTTTTTTCTGTCCTCAAAGACCCACCCTTTTTTACCTTCATCCATCTTCAAGGGAACACATCCAAATGGAAAATCCCTAAAGGATGAAAATTCTCATTTTAAAATAAACATCCTTTTCGATGTAAAAGTATGTGTACAAACTCATCAGATTATATTCATTTGAGCGCGGTTCTCTCGAGTAACCTACGCCGTCTCGGCGTGAGTCAACCAATACCAGTGTCATCAAAGACTAGTGCACACATACGTGGCTTACGTTACGCACGTATGAACACGGGCGAATATTATGTCGACGGGTTTCACTGGACTTAATTAAAATAGAACATGCAAAGATTATGGTTCAGGAGGTCTTGTTTTATGCCTACTAGAATATTTTTTATTGAGCTGAATAATTTCAAGCCAAGATCCAAAAAAAACATAATTACAGAAGAAACTTATCATAATATACGGTTATTGTTTCATTTTAAGTATGTAAAATTTCACGTTCTGGCTGTTATCACTTCCAATAAACGACTTTTACACCTCAAATATAAAAAAAACAGCGCAACATATGCGCCTCCCTACTTTAAAAAAAAGTCTGACTCGAATTTCTATATTAACATCAGCTAAATGCATAGTAATAATGCCAGCTTATAACTGTCCCACTGCAGGGCAAAGGCCTCTTCTTAAACAGAGAAGGCAAGAAGGAAAAAGTAATCAGTTTGAAAAGAATATTCATGCAGCGTTTCCTTCAAACTAGGAATAATAGTAGAGTTGAATACACACAAATACGGGGACTGCGCGGTGCCTGGTAAAGTTCGGGGATGGCACGAGGGCATAGGCGGGCCCCGCGCCGGTGTCGTCGCGGAAGCTGCTGAGCGCCCCGCTTGCGGACGACGGGTGCATCATGTGCGTGGTGTGCAAGCGGCCGGCGCAAGGGACAGCGTTAATCACCCCGCTTGCTCAAGGCGGGTTGGCGATTTCACACTTTCACATACGATAAATAAAATCATTCCTGTGCACAACCACATAAAATAATACCAAAACTAACATCCGTCCTTTCTATCCGCCACATAATCATATACGCAATGATTACGTACCCAGCGTACGTTTAATAAGTGCTTCATCTAACCAGGCAAGCCGCGGGCGATCGGACGTCCGCTAACAAAATTGTGTCTTTTGCACGTAGTACACTGTTCTACGAGGTAGGTACTCACACCAGTCTGTGGGGTGGGGCGTTTATTTGCTCGGGTGGTCCCTGTTTTAATAATGTTATTGTTTGTGGTTGCTTGGTCCTTTTGGAAGTGTAGAGTGTAGGTAATACAAAGACAGTAAAAAAAAGTGACTATAAGTATTTATGAAAATGGGAATCGTTTTGTTTTTTTTTTAGTTTCTTGAGTTTAATATTTGACTGTCGTTTTAAATTGACGTCATTTTATAATCTGCACGTTACTGTGTTACAAAAATAAACAAACAAAATGCGGAAAAGGCCCCCAAGCGCTTTAGAGTTCAGAGTTTCCGGAAGCCTAATTAACTCGGGAGGGACCCGTGTTCTTTAAGAAGTTACCAGAAAATATAGAATAAAAAACGCAGTAGGTAAGTAATTTCAATGATCTCCATATAAAATATTACAGCTGAGCTGCATTCGTACGTTTTCCCAAAACAAAACCACATAAACAACAAAATCACTATCATTCTTCCCCGGCAATAAAATAATGTAACATGTCGTGTGTGACAAATGAACATATTCACAGATTACATACAATGACATGGTCATCTTCTGAACCAAGATTTACTGTCGCATGTATAAAGATCGACGTAGTGGAATATTCATCGAGATTCATCCCCTATGAGACTGATTGAATAGGAATTATTATTAGAGTGAGTGTATTTCCTGTTTTGTTTGAGCAGTAAAAGAATAAAACAGCGGTCATTGACCGTTTATCACTACGTTGTAGAATTGTACTGGATAGTTTTAGTATTATCGAGGGAATAAATGGTCTAGCGATTTGCATAAAATAAAACTGAAACGTTTTTGTCTCGTAGCAGAATTGCAGACTATAGTTGTGATAAAGTTAACCATTATTCTATTGATGCTCTTTGAATACTAGTTGTTTAGCTAAAATATTTACAATTAATCATATAGCTGTTGTTAAATAATTGTACTGCCATCAAAACTTGGTATTTTTCACTTTCACATTTTCTATTACAAATGCTCTTAAAGTTTTACCCGAATTGAATCGACCACACGCCCACATTTTCCCTTCGACACAAGATCAATATTTAACTAAATCCGATCACGCTAAGTTGAAAATTGAACACGACGTATTTCCTCCGTTACAAAGGACCAAATGCCAGTAACACTCACTTAAACACAAGGTACCGTCCCCTGACACATCAAAAAGGCCAGGCCCAGGGGAGGCCGCGTGACTTCGGAATGCATTCATTAAGATGCATTGTGTCCGCATGCCCTATGCCCAGACACGCTGCAAAAATGCACGCGGCATGCAGGGGGCACGGGCGAAATGAAAGTTATGTGCTGCCCTTAAATTTCCTTTGATATTCGTTTTTTTTTTTATGGCTGCGCTTTTCTCGTTCTACCTGTAATAACTTCCTGACGTTGGGATTACTTGAAGGTCAGGCAGTACTTAATGACCTATTTCAAAGTCAAAGTCAAATTATTTATTTCAAATAGGCCCTTTACAAGGCACTTTTGAACGTCAAAGTTTACAAAAAATTTAATTTATTCTAGTTCCAAAAGGTAGTTTTCGTATGGAGAAGAATGGGCAAGAATCTCCACCGTTACTCTTTTAAAAAGTTTTACAATATTTTGTATAATAATAATAATAATAATAATCTTTATTGGAACAAAAATGTATATGTAAGTACATTAGTTACATAATTATATGTGAAGACGACGCATCTAAAAAATAAATACGTTATCACAATAGGTAAAAAGAAGAATTAATAAAAATTAAGCAACGAAAGATAAATTAATTACTTATGTGATAGAAACATGGTTCTCGCATATTTACAAACAATGTAAAAGTAGACGATTTTCCTAAAATTTTACAATTAATAAGTCAGTGTGTGAGGAAGTAATCGCAGAATGTAAAAACAATGTTTGTTATTTAATTAGAGCTTTGTGCAGACTAGCGCGACGCGACAGCGCGACGCGACACCGGTTATTGTTATACGGTCAAGTTTTCTTAGAAATTGTATTGTTCGAGTCGCGTCGCGCCGTCGCGTCGCGCTGGTCTGTACGAGCCTTAACAAGTGAATTTATATTAAAATTTAAAAACCCCCGACACAAATATTTCCTCATTTCTCTTTCATACTCCATCACCAGACCCTGTTTATCTATAACCCATTGAGGACATTCCAATGAGCCCAAACTCGATACCTGTTCTGTAAGTTGGTAAGGGAGTTGGGTATCCTGCAAATTCCAGGTGATGCTGCATCATCAGTTCAAGGTTACTATGTTCTTCTAATATCATTGAAGTAACAGTATACATATAAAGAGGGGTGTAATACACCTTCTTTTTGCGTCGGGGGTTAAAAATTGGTACTGGGAAACTGATTTAAATTGATTGGTTTTTGAAGGTTTATACATAAATGTCAAAGATCTTAACTTAACATCACTTCTGTTTTCTTCGAAAGGTTAGGAATAGATGCACCTACCTATTGGTTAAAAATGGCATTATAGAAACGGTACAGGGATAGATAATTTATTCAAAAGGTCAAATAATTTTATTTTGAGTAGATACGTCTTGCAGTTTTTCTAATACGCCTAAAGGTCTGTTCATGAAATTTTATGCGCTCGTTTTCGTTATAAATCATCGTCTATTTTACTAAATAAATTAATAAATAAAAACTAGATAAATAAATACTATACATAGTTGCCACGCCCACCAACGAGTTGGAGCCGTCGACTAGTGCAACCTTAACCACCCTTACTACACTACTGCTGTTTTCAATCATAATATCAACCATGGTGTAATAAAACAAAGTCTGGTATTTCGGGACTAACGCATGCTTTCGTCACTATCCAGTTGCCACTTTATTGCAACAAAACACGATTAAGGACCATTTTCAGTGACCATTCTGTTAAAAAATATGCACAAAGCATTTAGATTGTCGTTTCGTGTGTCTAATCAAACGAAACAATTCAATTTAAAAATAAACCAACGTAATTGTTAATTAAAACCTCATTGTTTTATCGGATTCGCACAGGTAATAAAGGTGGTTGGGGAGTTATTATTACAAACTTCTGGTAACACAGATGTGATGACGTAGACTTGTGTTGCCCACGTGACCACTGTATTTCGGAATGCCATACCTGGCGAAGTACCTATATTATTACACCATGATATCAACTAAGTTACTAAAACGTAATAATATCGATGCGGAAATGCATTTATGCAGCAGCTAAAATAAGGAACAGGCAGAAAAAATCAAAACTCACGAGTTCCCGTAAAATACCGTGCATATTTTTAGATAACTTTTTTCTTCCGTTTCAGATCTAGACAAAAACATGATACATTTATAGTGAATCATCTTTTTTTCTGTCTGGCGTTTTAATTAACTTTTTCCAGGCTCTGTTTACCGTTCGTAAATACATATGCAAGATTTCTCTGTGAAAACTTAACATTTATCATTTTATAAAAGATGCATATTATGAATTGAAGTAAGTAAGTAAGTATTTATTTGCATAAAACATGGTATACATGGTGTTACAATAATTTAAAATAAAGATCTTACATGTTTTTCCAGAATTGTACTTGGCATGCATATGTTCACTTAATACTAACATGAGAATTTGTTATCCATAAATTCGACTAAGAAACTAGACTACGAATAAGACTATAGAAATTTTTCAAGTTTAACCAGTCAAACAATTTTCCCTTAAATAATCTGGAGTTTAAGTTTTTTATGCTACTCGGTATGTTATTATATATACTAACACAATTATATACGCAGCTTTTATTATATTTAGCAAGCTTGGGAAGATCATGCAGAACGAGTCTCTGTGGATCACGCCGGCTCCTTAGATTAATATCATTGGCTGATATAAACAGGTCTTTATGTTTATTAACGAACATACATATTTCAAATAGGTATATAAAGCGACGGCGGCGGTAACAAACCTACACCCGAATACTGAAACGCCACTCAAAACTTAAGCGTTACTTATGACTCGTTTAAAGCCTTTTGATTGGTTGAAACTAGTTTTAAGTAACGCTTAAGTTTTGAGTGGCGTTTCAGTATTCGGGTGTTAGTTTCTTAAATATGGGTTTACAAGATTCCTCCGAGTGCATCCCGTAAATTGCCCTAATGCACTTTTTTTGAGCAACAAATGCTCGGTTTAAATCAGTACTATTTCCCCATATTATAAAGCCCGTAACGTAGTACCGATTCTACATTATGCATGATAGGAAGAATTATTTTATTAGGTAATATGACGATTTTTACATAATATCACGCCTTGTTGCCCGGAAGGGTTAGGCAAAGGAGTACTTACCTAATAGTACACCCACATTTCGCCAATTATGTTTAAGTCCCATAATGTAATAGGGGCGAGCCTATTGCTTTCAAATGGACATAAATCCCGGCTCCGGGCTACTGTTGAGAAATTCCAGATGGAAAAACCCAATAAAATGTTGTCCGACCTAGGAATCGAACCCAGGACTGCGCGCTCAGCAGTAGAGTTTGCGACTACTAGACCAACGAGGCGCTTTAACTTCCATACTTAAACTATTTTTATTTCAATTAAACCAATTACAGGCACTTTTGAATTTTCAGTCAGAAAGACTAAGCTAGTTAACTAGTCAAGGAGCTTGTGGCTAAGTAATAAGAGCCGCACAGGTCGATCCATCAGGTTAAGCTACGCTTGCCGGGGTTGGTCCGTGAATGGGTGACCATCTTTACATACCGAGACTCCTCCGTGCCTAGGAAAACACGTTAAGTCGTTGGTCCCGGCTATCATTCGTGGAACTTTGACAGTCTTTACGGTTTGTCAGAAGCCCGAAAGTCTGACAACCAGTCTTACCGTATTATCGTATTACCCATACCCAGTTACTGGGTTGTGGAGGTCAGTTAGGCAGTCGCTCCATGTAAAATACTGGTATTCAGCTGTATCTGGTTAGACTGGAAGCCGACCTTAACATAGTTGGGAAAAGGCTAGGCAGATTGAAAGATGAAGCTAGTTGTCTATTCCAAAACGTCGTAGGTGCCAATGGAAAGGCACGGGCAAGTAACTCCACCAACAGAAACAATATTTTTGTAGTAATAATATGATGGTGGCAGTCTTATCACCATAATATAAAGACAAACGGTATTATTCTTACTCTATCCTGCTCAACCGGGGGATCTATTTACCCGAATGATGGGAGTAATTATTTCCCCTGGGACATGAATATAAAATTGCATTTCCCTGTTACTTGATCACGTCTTATCGGAGAACGGAGGGCTCTCAATCTTTATAGACAGGAAATCATGCGTGAAACGAATTTTAGTAAGTAATCTCTGACGACTTCCTTGAGTTTTTTTTTTTTTTGATTCCATAACGTAATAGTTCTAGTTTTAAACATTTACTGAAAAGTCAACGCAGAAAACAGGATAAAACACAGATTGTCAGACTTTCAAGATATTTTTAAATTAATAAATGAGTTGTTGATATTTCAATTAAGTTTAAAAAATATCCTAACAACTTTCTATAGCTTTCCAACAACAACTCAAAATATCAAACTTCTGACTGATTCAGAAAACCATATAAAATGTCACTAACCCCATACAATGACCGCTTTAAAAAAAAAAGCGGCCAAGTGCGAGTCGGACTCGCCCATGAAGGGTTCCGTAGCAGCAAGTAACATAATATAAAAGTTCTTGTATTTCTTTGTAACTTTGATCGATGTTTACGATTTATCACGTATTAAATAAAAACTACTTAGTAGATCTCGTTCAAACCAATTTTCGGTGGAAGTTTACATGGTAATGTACATCATATATTTTTTTTAGTTTTATCATTCTCTTATTTTAGAAGTTACAGGGGGGGGACACACATTTTACCACTTTAGAAGTGTCTCTCGCGCAAACTAAACCTCAATATCATTTTTGAAGACCTATCCTGTATATAGATACCCCACACGTATGAGATAGATGAAAAAAAAAAAATGAGTTTCAGTTCTAAGTATGGGTAACCCCCAAAATGTATTGTTTTTTTTTCTATTTTTGTCTGAAAATCTTAATGCGGTTCACAGAATACATCTACTTACCAAGTTTCAACAGCATAGTTCTTATAGTTTCGGAAAAAAGTGGCTGTGAAATACGGACGGACAGACAGACAGAAATGACGAATCCATAAGGGTTCCGTTTTTTGCCATTTGGCTACGGAACCCTAAAAACAACCACATAACGTCGACTCTAAACGTAACCATATATATATATAATCCTGCCATATAAAAATGTAACGTACTCAATACGTAAAGTGCACGTCTGCGCCGCTAGTAATGAAAATCAAATTTACACAAAACTGTACAAGCAAGGGTTCTGAGAACAGACTCCATGGCTAAGCGAAATGTAGCTTGATTATAGCTTGCGATTTTGTTCTCATTTTAAAACAATTTAAAGCATCATCATAAGGGAGCAGTACTACAGCAGGGAGTTACTACTGAGTAATGACCCCGATTTAAGAGTTGTTGTTCGTGGGTTCGAAACTTTCATCACCATTTCATGACCACTGCTCTCAAAACAGTGACGGAAAACATCGTGAGGAAACCGGCATGTCCTAGGACCAAAAAATCGGCTATGGCTATATCATAATGAAAGCGGTTATTTACCACCAAATTAATTAAACTGACATTTAAATTAATTTGGTGGTAAATAACCGCTTTCACTGCTTTATTTTTACGTGACGTTTTGTTTTTACTGGTAACCACATATATCGCAGTTCTTTTCAGGGTTCGTCCCTCTGTTTGTCTGTCAGTGGGCTGTATCTTATGAACTGTATTAGGTAGACATATGAAATTCACAGATTCTGTATTTCTAGTGCCGCTATAACAACAAATAATAAAAATAAACTAAAGTAAAAAAACGCGGGAAAAAACACGTTTTTTGAATGGGGACCATACAAGAAACGTGTTTTTTCCTGCGTTTTTTGATAAATATTGTGCGGTGGTTCGTAACCCTTCGTGGGCGAGTCCGACTCGCACTTGCCCGGTTTTTGATGTGTAACATTTTTCCCGCTTTCCTGCAATCTGTGACAATAATTTCGTGAAAATGGGACGGAAGTGTGTAACAAGAAGCCGAGGAAGCGTGCGGTATTTGAATTGACCAATGAGCGCCCTTTTATGTTACTTATTATTACCTTAATTTTGCAGGTGTTCATATTACACATCGAATGCGACTACTGTAACGCTCGCTTTTTTGCGCCTGATTTACATTCGTGCTAGCTTCATTATCGCCTATCTTTCAGTGCACGCTAATCCTCTCACTAGCAGAGTGTACTGAAACTATTTCACAAAAATCCTCGACTAAGAGCTATACTGCTGTACTGGCGCTCCTTTATGCGTTTTCACTGAGCTTTAAATGTTGACAAAGCCAGCCCTACTTGACAGTCTTTTCCGTACGGATTTTCTGTACCAATGCAGATAAATGTTCGTATTTATTTTGTAAAGAAAAGCGTTATTTCAACGAAGATTTTTAATTTACGGAGTGTTTATCACGGAATAGCTTCGTGATATAATGTAGTTGTAGCGAGTAATTGTAGGGTTAATTATCCGGGTTGCTGCTACCTTGTAATTATTCGCTTAGTAGTTTGTTTCGTTTTAACAAGTAAAGGTCTCCGAAAATGTTTTGAGTAATTTCTTTTTCGGCATTCTTCAGGCAAAAGGTTGTATCATTTATTTTCCTCTAAAGGAGTTAACAATTATAATAAAAATATACTTGAAATTTATGCTAATATTAAGGTAATACTTGAACGAGGACATAGAACACGTTTCGTTTCTGAAAATGTACGACACAATCAGAGCCACGAGCAGAACTACACTCCTTCAACCAACATACATAGTTCTTCAACTAAAACTCGTAACTTGAACAAAACGGATACCAAAAACTCCAAAGAGCTTCCCAAACTCGTAATCTTCCAACTCGGCTGCTCACAATTTAAATAAATCACTCCGGTGATTCGAATCGTTCTATCGTTGCACCCAGCCCGTCACAAGGGACTTAGCGCCCCAAAATACTCGTTGCGGCAATTTTTTCCTGTCTGTCAGACTACAAAGGGATGCACGCGTTAGACCAATGTAATTGGATAAACTGACAGATGGTACTTTTTTATATGTGTTGTCGTCATTTGTCTATCAGATGTTCGTAGATTGGCTTGTTAAAAGTGGAATTCTATTACCAAAAGTTACTTATAAAAACTTAGACAACTCTAAAGCTTTATTGCCTACCTCTGTATTACACCTACCTATCTATCGACCTATCTACTTTTGTATTTTTTGATAAGCATCACAAAAAAAAAAAATGTTATCGAAGTCGTCCACGAGCATCCGGCTCGAAGGACCTTTTTGTGCGTATATAAACGTGTAACGTTTATATCTAGTAAAGCCATTTTTGTTGGACCTGTACACCAGAAACAGTTTGTAAAACTTATTTATTTTAAAATACGTTTGCATCCTCACCTGAACCATGAAACAAGATTTGAGTTATTCAAAAAGTCATATATACCCAGTTTAGAACCCAACATGTTCCAGTTTCTGTACACAAGCACACGACACTGGTTTGCATAGCTTTGATAAAAATCTAGACCAGAATATATTTTGATTCAGTTTGGAATTCTATTCAGCGTTCGCACAAAAAGCTTTGGAAAAACAGCCAGTCGGAAACGGTATATCCTACAGCAGAAATATTTGAATTTCTGTGAACTAAGAATATACGTTTCATATATTAAAAATCCTGCTATATAGAGCTATGATCAGAGAAAGAAAATTTCTGTTCGTTTTCTACCACTTGTACTGGTTTTGAGTTGGTACTCATTTGTATAATACCTTATCTTCAATAGACACCGGCTATTCTACAAAGGACCTTGCATTAGAACACGTTTTGTAACTATTTATAATATCAAACTTAAAACAACTGACCCCATAAACCCAATAGGTACCCAACACACAAAGTTGACGCATCAGCGATGTCACAACACCATTGTTCTGCATCATTGCATCACTGCGCCCACAAACACCCACATGGCGACCAGTTTATTGTACTATACTTCTATCATGTACCATAAAAACAGTTATATAGATAGAGAAAGTTTTATTAGGTCGTACTGGATGAATTACCGATCGGGGAATTAAGAAGGATAAGAGCCACCTACGCACCTGTCTTTGAGAAGGTCAGGTGCGTGGTAATCGCAACCGTCGCGCGTGTATGACCCGACGACGTACGTATGAACGTGGGTAAAACAAAAGAAGTACATATGTAAAAGTTGTAGGAATAGGTTCGTAGATTAAATACAACAATGAACGTACATAAACATAACATCAAGCTTGTAATCCCCGAAAGCTTAGGCAGAGGTGTACATAGTATATTCACATTTCGCCAGTAATATTAAGTTCCATGTAATAGGGACTAGCCTATTGCCATCAACCGGGCACAAATACAGACTCCGGGCTGGTACTGAGAAATTCCTGATAGAAAAAACCAATAACACTTTGCCCGACCTAGTAATTGAACCCAGGAACTCATGTTCAGCAGCAGCGCTTCTGCCCGAGGCAGTAAAAGGAGTTGGTACCTAAGGGTCGATGTTGATTAGATCAGTAGATTCAATAGGCAATGAAAAAAATTTATTAAATATAAAGATACACCCTTATTCATTAAACCATTCTTATCCCACGTCATCTAGGTACGTCGAATGGGACAAATCCAATAGGACCATTAGGACCGACGTAACTTAGTGCCAGTTTAAATAGGTTCGTTAGTACCAAGTAGAATGCTACCATAAATCATGTCTGGTGTAAATGAGGTGACTTTCAAGCGAATAATACTACATTTTATGAAGACAGTGCCATGTTTATTTGTATCAGTTGGCGTTTAATTAAAGTGGTATAATAGTTTTAAATTATATTTTCAAGCCCTCGGTAATTGAAACGAAAAAGACACGCGTCCTTCAACTCAAAAAGAAATATCAAACGCAAAAGTAAACATTTTGTCCTAGATTAAATCTGTGGCTAATGCATTATGGTATAAAAGCCAAAGTGAGGGGAAACTCATTTCGAATTTGACTCGTACAAAAGGACCGAAAGATTCTCGTTTGTTTAAAGAGAAATCTTGACGGCACTTGGACAAATTAAAAACTTTTTGGACGAAAAAAATGGTAACAACAAAAAACTTTTATTTGAAAGAGGAAGAAAAAGTCAAACGATGTACTAAAGCTTTTGAGGACCTCAAATTGTCTCGAGTGTTAGGACTTTAAGGATATTTTTCGTACAATATTGAGGAAAATCAGACGCAAAAAGGTAAAATAATGAAAATGGCATATGGCTTCGGAAAAAGCCACTTAGAGAATTACAGTGGTTTTTACGAAAGGTAAGTAAAGTTTGTGTCTATTTTTCTTGTTATCGTAATATTCGCAATTACAGTCAGCTCTATGGAATGGCACAAATAATACGCTCCACAAAATAGTTTTTACCCAAGCTTTTTAAAATAATGCTTAAAAGCGTTTATCCTAAAAGTTGGCAACGTCGCAAATAGCTGTCAAATATTTACCTGTTTTGATAAATTTAACAATATTACTGTATGGAAATATGAAATGTGGCTTACTAGCGAATTCGAATATTGATTATGAATAACATCGTAACACCGAATATTTAGTTGTAGATGTAAAAAAAGTATTTGGATACTTTCCAAATGCCTTTTTTACACCTAAAACGGTTACAACATCAAATTCAGTATTATAATTGCGACTAATATTCTAGTTCGCTAGTTAGCCACATTTCATATTTCCATACAGTAATATTGCCAAATTAATCAAAACAGCGAAATATTTGACATCTATTTGCGACGTTGCCAACTTTCAGAATAAACGCTCTTAAGGTGCTTCAAAGAGAGAAAAGGTTTATGCCTAAAAAGGTAAGGTTAAGCCTAGGTCAGGTACCCAAAGCTCTTTATTTTTCACGTACTAAACAAAATTTTCTTCACAACATTTTTCAACGTAAGAAAACTGCGGAGTAAAATAAACTACCTACCCACTATTAAGCACACTTTATTTTATTATCAAAGTACATTCCCCTGGCGGTGCGGGCAAGTTCTAAGTACAGGGGGCAGGGAGGAAGCCGGGGTCATATCGACATACGTTTACTGGCAATATCCGAGTCGCTTTCTTCAAGTCGCCCATTACGAACGGAGGTTTCAAAGATTAAGTGGCGTAGATGTGAGGAACTTGGAAAAAGCGAGGAGAGAAACGCAATAAAGAATTCTTAGGAAATACGAGAATGGGAATGCAATAAGTAGTTTTATGGGTGTTGGTTAAATAAAGAATTATAAGAATGAGGTTTGAAGTTATGTTAGTGAGAAGGATTTGTTGAAACTGTGTGTAATTTTAAGACACTTTTATAAATAACTAGCGACTGTCTCTGCTTCGCACGTTTTTTTACGACTTGTCAAAATATAGACAAGTCTTTGTAATACGTACGTTTGAAATAGGTTATACAGATGGTGCCATCAACGAAGACGCGCCCCACTCCGCGATTATTGTACTGTAAGCTATAATTTAGTACGGAGCGGATTGCACTATCTATATAGGTAGTGTGTGACAGAAGCGTTCCGAAATAAATTATACCGCATGACTTTTTTTACCGTCTCGAAAAAAATAGGGTATAATAGGTGAACGGAGTAGAAGCCTATGGCATAGAAATTTTAATGTTTTAATTTTTTTCAATAACCTAGAATGAAATTGATTTATCGATAAATACCAAGCATATAAAGTGAACTTTTCATTCCAGAACATTAAAAATAGAAAATAAAAAAGAACCCTACCCTCATACGCACCCTACTAGATGCGCGGAATTTATCATGATATATGATGGATAGTTTTCATGTTTTTTTAAGGATACTTGGAACTTTTTATTTTATTTTTTTTATTGAAAAAAATTAAAACATTTAAATTTCTATGCCATAGGCTTCTACTCCGTTCACCTATTATACCCTATTTTTTTCGAGACGGTAAAAAAAGTCATGCGGTATTTATGATGACGAAAACTGCATCTAAAATCCGTTGCGTAGTTTAAAAAAACAACTTGGTCACATAGAAAGTGCCTTTTTTACTATCTGTACATTATGATTACCTTGTATAATGGAATTAATAATTCATATTCATTTATTTGCGTTCCACAAGGTAAATCAAGATGTTTACAAAAGGCTTAGAGCTAAGAGCCGTTGTAGACCCTGACAGGGCTCAGCAAAAAATATTATTAGATACATAATAGCTATTATGGTTAAAAATAAAAACATAATAAAATTTTCATAAAAACTGTATAATTACATTCGCATAAAAAGTCAATAACATAAATAATTCTATTATTGGTAAATAGGTAATTACTTTCTTCTAATAAGCTAAATAAGCTAATCGTGCTGAGATTATGCACAAAAATGGTCCTTTAGTTTTCAAAAAATGCTGGTCATATTCAATTATTTATTTTATGGTCCTTAATTCACATTTTGAACTGCCAAATTGCCTCACAGCGACCAAACTAAAATAGGCAGTAAACCTCTCCCCCAAAATATATTTACCTGCAAATATAAATTCTAAGGTTTTATGTAGGGGAAATACGTGGGCAGAGCGTGGTTCACGGCAACCATCTAGTTAAATCAACCCTCGGTACCGCGCCGATAACCGACGTGAATAGCCGCCTTTATTTTGTTACTATTGCCTGACTCACTGTGTTGTGTGTGGATGTAGTCTTAGATGTATGGAAGGGCTAAAGTATGTTGCTGTTCGAAATTCAGTGGTTTTGTGGTCTCTAAAGTTAGAATACTTAGCAATATTTATAAATACTTTTTTTTTTTTTAAAGCCTAGTTTTAACCTAAAATATTATTCAACCTTGAATCTTTGAAAAACGCTATTTCTGAAAATTAGTTTCCTAGCTAAGGCATGTCACCAAAGTAGTTTATTTACGTTCATAAAAACAGTTTATTTCGCGTTAGGTAATGATTTAATTTTCTTATTTTCTTTTATTCATCCAAGTAGTTGAATGAATGCAACCAATCGATTTTTTCATTCAATCAAACTATTTAATACGCCTTTCAATCTTCAGTTTCTGTCATCAAAATGTTATTTCCTTTGAAACTTGAATGAAAGAGTTATTCTTTTATACAAATAAACTCCGCAGTTAACCTTTGAGGAATTTCAACTTAGTACTGAACATTTATTTTGCCTTTACATTCAACCAGACGGTCACAAGATCCAGTACACGCTAATCTTTTTTCAATTCCAAATTGAAAAAAAAAAACAAAAAATCGACCATAGAGAAGCGAACATTCGAAATTAGAAAACTCAGCGCGGCCAATCGACGCGAACGCGCGGGTTAGGTGCGGCGCACACTAGCGCCCACTTTGTGCAAGTGCAGCCCTCGGGTCGAACGTCGGTCGCCCGGGAGACGAGCTCGGCCCGGGCCGCCGTCGGGCCCCGTCAGGGTGCAAACGAACCCTCATAACACCCCCCCATCCCACAACAACACGCCAAAACCAACCTTACGTCACAAACAATAAAGTCACGATCGCTTTCCCACTTTCAGAGTAAAGTAGAATTAGCGATTTGTATGCTATGCAACACGGAATAGGGTCTGCTTTTCGAACGCTAATTCGGTTATCGCTAAGTACAGGCATGTTCGTGTAATTTTGTGCTCAGTTTCGTTGGTTTAAAGTTGAAAGTTGTGCGGTGGCATGCGGTGCGTGCGATACGGTTTGAAGGGGGGTAGCTAGGGGTGTCCCCTCATTCATAATCACAGGGATGTCGAATGCTCAGGTGGTTTAGGTAGCAGATTTATCGTTTCTAGGTGAGATGGTCCGCCGCTGAATAATCTGTATTGTTTATAAACCTCGCGTATTGTTTTATTACTGCGATTAATATGTCTGAAGTTTACAGGAGCGTCATATGACGCCTTTTTGTGAGGCTTTGTGTAAACTGCAGTACAAAGGGAGGGGTAGAGTACAATGAGTTATATTAATGGTCTAATTAAGCAATTTTAGTGATAACGTTTAAACACGCACACGCAATTATGAAAATATATGTTTTTAAACGATAAAGTGCTCAATTGAGCAGTTTTGTATGAAAAAAGAACGGCTAAGTGCGTGTCGGACCGTTCAATGAAGGATTCCGTAGTTGGGATGAATTCAACCCCAAAACAAACTTAACTTTGTTGTTGAAAAACAAGTTCTCCGATACATACATCTATATATATCACAGTCAATTCTCCAACTGCAAATGTAAGTTTGTAATCGCAAAAAAATATTTTTCTAAGTGATAAAACTACAAATTAATGATTTTCGGACTTTTTCCTTTACGGTACATTATTTGTTGCTTTTACAGTTAGGTACTCGCCAAACTTTCCAGTTTGATGGCGAGAAGCGCTTGTTAAAAGGTATACACAAATAATCTAGTAAAATGAACCTTAAAACTATCAACTATGCACTAATTACAGTAAAGGTAAACTCGCTCAAATATCCGTATTTTTTTATTGCGTTAGAAGCTTAAGTTTTTTAGATCTTCAAAGGAACACAGACCTACGTACCTATATGGTATTAATTTTTCAACTTGATTCCTCCACGCGTTCCTGAGAAAGGGTCTTGCCAGACTAACAGACAGACATACAGACAGACAACGAAGTAAGTGATCCTAATAAGGGTTCCGTTTTTCCTTTTGAGGTACGTTACTCTAAAAAGTTTTTTATTTTTTTTATAAAAAAGTTTTTTATTTTTGGCTTTTGAGTTGCCATTTATTGTTTTCCTCCAGTAAGGAATTCCCTTAACAGCCTTGTGTCTCTATCGTCAGACCCTCAATGACCAGTCATACCCAGATAGATCTAAAGTTCTCATCAAGGTGAATGAAATAAGCCCAAACTCGATGTAGCAGCTGTAAACTGCTGAAGAGCTCTCGCGACTGTCTTCCGTCTCCGTCATCAGAACAACTCTAGGTTTTATTATGTGGTTGTGTCATCAGAACTACATATGTGTGCGAAATTACAATAGAATCGGTTCACAGTTGAGAATTTAGTAGATGAAAAATCAATCAACCCCATTTTTTTACCCTTTGAATTAAATTAAATTAAATTCACCCCGAATTTTAGTTTTCAATTTTACATGAGACCAACTTCGAGGTATACGCTCCCCAATAAAAATAAAAGAATCGATCAGATCGGGCAACTGAGTAAAAACTTACGGGAACACACAAATTAAAAAAAAAAAATTGGTGTCGACTTGAGAACCACGTCTTTTTTTTTTCGTCGGTTAAATTATTATCAGTAATTTAAAATTGCACAAATGCAATATCTTTATTTTAAGTACGTAATGTTACGTTTAACAGAAAAAAGATTCCGTAATAAATGTGAAAACTTTACCTTCTTCTAGTAGGAGCTATTTCCTATAAATAGTCACTCGTACACCGTTACTAGCCATAAAAGAACCCTCTAGTGCTGGACTTAATCTCTGAACTGGACTTACCTGAAACAAAAGAAAGCATAATGTTAATGAAAGCATTACCAGCTGAGCTTGATAAAGTAGGTAGTAATTCTTGTTCTTTGCCATTTTCTTCTTATTAAGTGAGAAAGATTGGATTTTTATTAGCCATTGTTTCGATATATCTTTATCATAGACCAGAATTAGGGCGTGCTTGGGCATTTTACACGTACCTAATTGGGGTGTAGCCAAAAAAAAAAATGTTTTGTCCGTCAGGTAGATTATTAAAAATATTGGACACATATTTTTTTTCTTTTTTTCGTAATCAAAAGATTACGGCAATACATCGAGTTAAAATGTGCCATGATTCCCCCCCTGGTAGGTTTTATTCTGACTTGTGACAAAGCGAACCCCCATACCCCAACTTTAATGCGTTTTATCTAAACCATTTTTTATTAATATGATAAAGCAAAAATTACGTGACTAATAATTTTTTATTATCTGACTGACGGACTAAATAGTTCTTTTTTTTATCCCCAGTCGACATCCCTATTAAATATTTTGTAGCCCATTGCTACACGAAACAAAAACAAACTGTCTTATTTCTGCTGATAGTCTATGTTTAACATACTATAATTACTACAAATAAGACATGAGATATATAACTCAATAAACCTAAAATCGATAAAAATGTCACGGATGATTTCATGACTTCGCCAATTTAAAAAGTTCCTAGTACCCATTTGTTACCCAGACGGTTTTACTACAGATAGTGACCGACACTACTAAGAGTACTTGGAAAACTTCAAAGAACCCATTAATAACAGACAGAAGACATCAAACAACAGCAGTTCAGAGCCTCCAATTGAAGCCTACACGCAACGAGTTTTTACGACACCCAGTTACGACCTGAGTAGCGCGGAAACTCGCAGACTGCCTATTAAAGTCTATCCTAGAATCTCATAAAGTCATACTAACACCCCATTTTCTGCACACATAACCTTTATCATTTATAAAATAAGGGTCATTTTCGGGTAACAAAACTGAAAGGAAAGTTTCCTCCAGTTTTCTCCCGCATTCGCCATTTTGTTCGTCGTAAAAAGTTAATGGCATTTCTGTAATTTTGCGGCCAGCAACAAGTAAAATTAAACGTATAATTACTTGAGAGCGATTCCTTGTGTTATGGTGTTACATAAAAATGTGTGTGTTGTAAAATTAATTAAAGAAGTATTTGAAATTGTTATACAATTATTTCGATACAGATAATTTGGTTGTCTCTAAAGACTACAGACACGTTCTTGGTGATAAAAACGAAGAACCGAAAAAAGGGTTTAAAGTAGGTCGCGAGATATGCTTAATGTCTGTATTATTCGCCATAACATTTGATAAAACTTCAAGAGATACATACAAAATCTTTTGAAGCTCTGTTGTGAATAGTCTTTATCACCTAGTTACAACTTACAAGTTCAACAACAATGAAACCTGTATCTAAAACGTGTTACAACGAAATCCGAGAAAAATTACGAACACTCCTACATAACACAACATATAACACCAATCGATTTATCCAACGAAATCACAACTTGGACATCGATCAGTGTGCTCCAAAAGTAATCCGGAGACGTTACGAGCGAGCTCTAGGAAACACAACGCGACAGGCTGACCAATTACGGTCATTTGTTACAATGTCCGAGTGAGCTGTATCGCTGCAACACACTCCACTCGCTGTGGTTTGGGTATGTATGTGTGTTCGGTTTTTTATTTTATATTTTTTAGTTAAATGTGAGTGAGAACCTGTGTGCTAATTTTAATCTGTTAAATTGTTTGGATTAATACATTTTAAATAAAGATTTTGCATTTAGAATTTTAAAACCGAAGCGATAACGTCACTGATATTCACTGATATTTCAGACAAATAACGTAGTTAGTTAGTATTTTAGTATTTTCTTCCTTGGAATAAATTATTTGCGTTTGACTTTGAATTAGAAATTAACGATAAAAACCAGTGATTATTTTAGATCAAATTGTCTATTCAATACTCATTACCTGGATCTAGAATTTATTTTGTTTCCAACAAAGTGATCAAGACAAACACACGACAGCAAACAAAGTAACAGTATCGTCCGAAACTAAACTTGGCACTTGGCAGTAACACGTTGGATTTAAATATCACTGTCCCACGGGTTGACCGATGCCGGTCATTTATTTGAATGACCGAGTAAATTGTATCACTGCAACACATTGCTTGCAGTCCTAGTTTTATGTTGTAAGAGAAAATTTTGTAACTACATCCACATTATAAGCAAACATTTACTTAGCAGTAAAAATAATTTTGTTCGACTTTCTTAGGCCCGCTTGAGGCTAATGATAAAAGCCGCATGGGTCCATGGAAGGTTAAGCTACGCTTGCCGCGGTCGGCTTGTAGATGGATGACCATCCATTAGATATTTAGACCTCTCCATGAGCACGTTAAGCCTATAGAGGTCACTACGTCGGAGTCACGAGTATAGAGGTATGAGGAACAGGGTATAAAGTTCACTCATCCTCTGTATAAAAAGGGACGCTCCTCCGACCAGACGGCTGTTGGATCTGAGGGTCTAGTGTGAGTTTTGTTTAACCATCTCGATTTTACGCATCGACCGCGTTCGGCGCTCCGATTGGCCCATCACCAGTGAAGGCCAGTGAAGGGCCAATCAGAGCGCCGAACGCGGTCGATGCGTAAAATCGAGATGGTTAAACAAAACTCACACTAGACCCTCTGGTGGGCCACTGCCCGACGATTGATGTCGGGACGTTGTATATAAACTCGTCGCGCTGTAAACTCTGCTACCGCGATGCAGGATTTTGCGTGAGGTCAGTGTGATGTGTAGTTTGCATGTGTCGTTGTAGACGCCGACACAAGCCGTTGGTCCCGGCTGTCATTCGTAGATTTTTGACAGTCCTTCCAGTTTCTGCTCTCTTTCAGTATCCAGTTTTAGTTTAAAGCATTTGTAAATTCTAGACGAACGAATGAACGAAAATAAGACTGTAGCTCTGAAATGCACGAAGTAGTAATGTTACAGTTGCAACTAATATATGCAAAGTGCCCTGAGCAAATAATATAACTGATTTCAGGCAAAAAATCGTTCTAATATTTATCATTCTGTATGTTAAGAGAACGACTTTTTTGACTGATATGTTAAACTGTTTGGAAAAAAAACAGTTGTTCCCTATAAAGTGCAATACCTACACTATGAAAATTTTTGGAACAGCTGACATTTTTTCATCATATTTCGGAGTTGGTAAACTGCTCCATTTTCATGAGTACTCATCATCATCACCTGCCTAGCCTTTTCCCAATAATATCGGGGTTCGCTTCCAGTCTGACCGGTTGTAGCTAAATACCAGAACTTTACCTGAAGCGACTGCCTATCTGACCTATTTTCATGAGTACTTCACTCCCTTAAAGTATGTCCCTCGTTTAACCTAACATTCTGTATATCCTTTGTGTTTCAGTATAAGCTCGCTTTAAATTATCTTTCCTTAGGCAGACTTTTGTCCCTGTCAAGCAAACTTCTTGACACAAAATAAGACTTATCCCCTCTTAGTATACGTCTTTGAACTAATTTTTCAGACTGCGATAAGCGAAGAAACTTTTATGAGGTCATGAGCGTTAAAACTCAACGTCAAGAATGGAAAATCCGGGTTGAAAACATTATGAAAAGTAGTGGAACTACCCTTTTAACACTTGTCTTGGATTTTATATAAATGAACTTCGTTGGAATAAATTAAACTGTAAATTATTTGGTTTAATCACCTTACGAAAACGTTGATCACTTTTGGATTTTGTCACATAAAACTCGTTACTTTTTAAGCCTCGACGTAAAAAGAGGGGTGTTATAAGTTTGAACGCTATGTGTGTGTGTGTGTGTGTGTCTGTCTGTTTGTGGCACCCTAGTTCTTAAACGGGTGAACCGATTTCATTGCGGTTTTTTTTATATTTGAAAGCAGGGTTTCTGGAGATGTTTTTATCAAAATCGGTTTAGCCGTTTGAAGATTATCTGCTCTTTTCTAGTAGATGAATGTATGTGAGCGTCTTTCACAGGCGGTTTAGTAGAACGTTCTGCATACTATTGAACTGTTTGTGTTCGAGTTAATATTCCTTTGTGAGGTTTTTAATAGGATCTTTGTAACTGAATGCATGTTGTCCGAGTTTGTATTGATAATGAAATCTGTTTCTGGATTTGTGGCGTATAAAATTCATTTTTAACCCCCGACGCAAAAAGGGGGGTTTTATAAGTTTGACCACTATGTGTGTCTGTCTGTGGCATTGTAGCTCTTAAACGGGTGAACCGATTTGAATGCAGATATTTTTTATTTAAAAGCAGGTTTTCTAGCAATGGTTCTAACACATGTTTTATAAAAATCGTTTTTTTTTTATTTTAATATTATTTCACTTGTCAACAGTCATAGTCACTTGTGTGTCGTCGACACTTAATTTTCGTCGTAGATAAAGTATTAATTGTGTTTATTAGCTATCAGCGAACCTTATGAGACACCTAGTCTTCGACAGTTACTAGTCGGGTAATGTTGTCCAAAACAATCGTACCGTGATAACCGTTTTGATTCTCATTATTATTAACCGCATCACTGCTCTCAAAACGGTGAAGGAAAACATTGTGAGGAAACCGGCCGGAGGAAAATTTCCTAGAACCAAAAACATCGAAGACATTATGACATCTACCAACCTGCACTGGGTCCGCGTGGTAGATGACAGTCCACTCCCTGTGTCCCAGCAGTGGGAACATTATAGGCTGATTATACTACATATTATACTTATGCTATTATATTATTATTGTTTAGTGGCTTGTCTTTTGCTATATTGTTTCTAAGTATTTTTGTTGTGACAAAGTTCTAAGTATGGTTAAGTTTTTCATAAGCCGACCATAGTAACGAGGGCTCATACACATGAGGACGATACATGTTTTTTGACGAATCGTCTTTTTTCACGATTTGTATTTTTTTTTGACGGCGGCCATGCTTTTTAAATACCCGTGTTCACACGCATGGATCGTGAAAATAGACGGACTTTAAATAACGTCTCGTCTTTAAAAAATCATGATTTTCAAAAAACATGAATCGTGATTATTTAGTGACTGATCCGCTGAACTGTGAATCAAGAATCAAAATGTGAACATCTATTCGGATATTTTGACGAATCACGAAAAACTTCGTTTCCGTATGCAATGTGAACGTGCATCCAGCATGACGTATCGTTTTGTTTGACGAATCGTCAATGACGAGTCCCGTGTGAATATGCCCTTACTAAACACTACCGAGCCAATTTTGTGAAATCCTTCAGTTGCTTTGGGAGTCACTTAATGTAGTTTTATAGTGAAAGATTTTTCTTTTAAGTTTGATTGAGTATCGTAGTTAAACAGTCTAGACTTAGACAGGGTATTACCTAGATTGGATATCTGCCTGATTTTTTTTGATATTTTACGAGTAGATTGATGACAACAACAACTCCGTGGCTCGTTAAGCCATTGGTCCCGTCTGTCATTCGTGGATCTTCGACAGTCGTTAGAAGCCCGAAAGTCTGACAACCAGTCTTACCAAGGGGTATTGTATTACCCAATTACTGGGTTGTGGAGGCAGTCGCTCCATCTAAAATACTGGTATTCAGCTGGATCCGATTAGACTGGAAGCCGACCCCAACATAGTTGGGAAAATACTAGGCAGATTGATTGTTAACAACAACTACATACATAACCTCACGCCTGCTTCCCACGGGGGTAGGCAGAAACTACAGAACGCCACCTGCCACGATCCTTACATACTCCTTTCGCCTCGTTTACGTTCTTACATCTGGTCATACACGCACGCCGATTGCGAGTACTACGCTCCTGACCTTTCTGCAGAACATCACCAATAAGGTCAGTATTTGTCCTCCTAGGGCGTCCCCTCCCGCCGTCACTCACATATGCCTTATAAATAGGTAGCTTTTGTTTTCATTCATCCTTTCAACATGACCCAACCATCTATCTAAGCATACCTTTTTTCAATTTTTATCACTACATCTTCCTTTAAGCTGCACCGAACAACAATAGCTATCTACTATCTTTAAAACTTTATTAATCCCTCGGTTGGCTTGTGCGCTTTGAATTTGAATCGAATACTAATTATTTAGTACTCCGACTAAGTGTCATCATTTCAAGTAAATGAAAATCATTTTTTTTTTATATTTTTTTTTGTATCATCATTTTTAGTATGTTCATTATTTTTATTATTTTGTTAAAGTACTCTATAATTATAAATACAAACGGTTACATTAATTGGGTACCTACCCCACACGCGTATATATATTTTATATACCTGCAAATACCTTTGAAAAAGGGGTGTTACCAATTAATTAATGCGAGCCTACATGTGTATGATTAAGTTTTGATACATAATTTAATTGCCAACAGTACTTAATTAATAAAACACGCCATTTGTTATGATAAAATCAGATAACAGAATTATTGTGACAAAAAACACAATGATAGTTGTTACTAGACGTTATCAAGATACCCAAATACAGAATATCTGGGTAGAGAATATCATAGTTCAACTTGATGTTTGTACTCGTAGAAAGTATATCAAGACTCAGGGGTGTCACAAATTTCCGAATTATTAAATTATGGTATTTGTTTTATAATTTATCAGAGGCTGGAAAAATGTAGCAGAGTATCGAAAATGGAGGCCTCTGCTCAAGAAGGGGTGTCTCCCCCATATTGGGCGGCTGATAATAATTAAAAAAATAGTGTGTTTATAGGAAACTTAATTTCAATAATTTTTTTGACATACAAAAATATCATTTTAACTATAAGGAGTGAGTCACATAGATACACACTAGAACAGATGTTACTAATATCCGAATACCATTATTTTTTAAAATTATTCAGTTTCAGTGAACCATAACTTGGCCAATTATTTAGTTTGAAATAAAAATCAATAATTCCACCAATAATCAAGTGGTGAAAACATAAATGTATTCGCTTTTATCAAAAACCAATATGGTAGTCATCATATGACGTGAATGTCCACCGCTAATTACAGACTTCCATTATAAACCGCTTCAAAGAACGATTCATGGGTAGTAATTGGTATAATTACCACTTTTAGTAGCAAATTGGTGATTGCTGAATGATTTTATTTATTAGTATAGCGAATTTTGATGTTTATTTCAATGGATTAATAAAAATAATAATACAAAATATTTGAAAATTTATTTAATAAGTATGAAAATAAAAACGAGATAATAATACCAGTCTATTATTGTCTCACTGCAGGGCAAAGGCCTCTTCTCAAATAGAGAAGACACACAAGAGCATTGATCACCACGCTTGCTCAAGACGGGTTGGCGATTTCAGACTAATATTAACTACTAGCTTTACCCGGCTCGGCTTCACACGGGTAACACTAAGTACTCTACGGCACATCCACCTACCCTACCTACCTACCATACATACATAACTACCTACCTACCTACTTCCTACCTACCCTACCTAATCTGCGTTTGCAATTTATTTGCCAAACATGTAAACAAACACGAGTTTTAGGAAAAACAACTGTAATGCCTACAGATAAGGTTCAGTTTGCGCTACAACTTCATATTATAATAACATTTTTTTAACAGTACTAGTCAGTCTAACATCAACTTTATTTACACTTACATAACGTTGATGTTTGTTTAAGTGGAAATAACATATATTGGAAACAAAGATTAAAATATACCTTAACTACTAAAACCACCTTCTCGCGTTTGGGGCACATCGGTTGAATGGTTTCAAAGTCTATAACGGACCTAGGTAGAAACATTGTTTGTGTTGTATATATAATTATAGACAAGTCCAGGTTTCCTCACGGTGTTTTCCTTCATCAGTCAGTAATGTCCAGGATAAACTTAGAAAGTACGTTATGAATAAAAAATGTCACATTGGCACTTACCCGGATTTGAAACCACTACCTCGTGCATGAGAGTCGAGGCATTTACCACTGAGCCATTACGACATTTAATTATTAATTATGATTATATTATAATCATTAATGGATTGTAAGCAATTAACCCTTTGTACCAACCGCTCGACAAAATTATTAAAATAGGTTACACGTGCCGCTTTTGTCTGTACAAGGCCTCTTTAAGTTTAATGAATTAGCTTATTAATTTTTAAAGTAACATCGCTACCTAATCTTTTCATTTTACTTAGGTACTATTCAGATCTAGTTATTGAGTCAATCGGATATAGCTGTCAAAAATATCCGCGCACAAGTAACAAATGTCTACGCAAATTGATTATTTTATCTCTTTTTAGAGGTCATAATTATTCCAGTCTTTCTCTGCGATAAAGTAACGCAAAACTAATCAGAGCTTTAAAATTAGAAACGCGTATATAACAGTCAAAATATCCGCAAGACGACAACCCTGCACAGCGCAAGCTCATCATAGCACAAAGTTCATGTGTCGGGCCGTTTGACTTCTATATTAGGCCTGTAGAGGTCGCTAATGTTGTCGTTGCCATTCTGCTCACGTGTAGAGCCTTATGCTCGTCTCGGGAATTCCGCTTATTATGCGAGCGCCGCGCACCTCGGCACATCACTTTGTATTTAGATAATTTACGCGTAAAAATGTTATGGGATGTGTTCTTGAAGCAATATGGTAGGGATATCAGTTGTGATATTAGTTTGGCAATTTCGAAATGGTTCTGAAATGAAAGATACATTCTGTTGAATTCAATTGTTGTTGAAATAGTAAAATACCAGACTGTCTTATGTAGGTACATTCAAAGACTAAAATAAATATGTTAAGCACCTTAAGGTTAATTTTTAAGGTACCATTCCGTAGCCGACCGCAGACGGCAACTGCAGGCGACGTGTCGCCGCGACACGACTGGTTTCTATGAATGTCTATGAAATACCTTCCGTAGCGACACATCGTTTGCAGCCAGCTCCAGGCGAGCAACAGACACGTGTAGCCCGACCGGCACTAGTGCCGCCAACGCTCGTGCGATAACACGTTTTTCTATCTTCAATCTACCGACTGGAATACGGGCTGCTGCCGCGACACGACGCTGCGACTTGACGCGGTGATACGTCGCGTCGCGAGCAGTTGCCACCAGCGGTCGGGCACGGAATGGTACCTTAACATGCACCTTATTATTGTTCTGCCTAAGTCATAGCTGACCAATTTTTTTTAATGAAAATGGCAGTTCAAAAATGTGACATGCGTCCGGTATGTGGGAAAGGAAAGTGTCTGAGAATTGCATAACATTATCGCTCCTACCGTACATAAATGAAAACAAAGAGCCTATTTCAATTGCCAAGTTTAAGCTTTGAAAAGCTAAACCGCAAAAAAATTCAAAACAAAAAATATCTGCACCTTTATTCTAAACTAAACTAAACAAGAACACGTCAATTAACAATCCCAACTAATCTGCAAGTCCCCTTAATCAAGACGAACAATATAATTAAACAGTTGTACGTGTAGAATTAACATACGATACCCACCGCCCATTATATCTTGAGCGTTCACAGCGGAGCTGGTGGCAAGGGCAGATGTCATTACGTCAAAATTATAATAATTATAATTAATACTTATTTCGTTTATTAAACTTTTTAACATATCAAATACATCCTACTTCCTACTAATATAATAAATGTGTAAGTTTGTTTGTTTCGATTTTTGTATGTTGTGATTGTTACTCAATCACGCAAAAACGGCTCAACGGATTTGGATGAAATCTGGCACACAGATAATTTATAACCTGGATACGATACTTTTTATCCCGGTAGTATGTTGCCGTGGGATAATTTCCGACCGCCACGCGGGTGAAGCTGCGGGGAAAAGCCAGTTTTTAAATATTTCATAAAAAAGATATAAAAATATATAAAATTGTGTTCCGCCAGTGTCGGGAGCAGGATCCAAGCTACCAGTGGTTAGGTCTCCTGAGATAGGATATATTAATTAAAATAAATAATTATTGCATCATAACCGTTTTCCCCAACAAAAAAAATTGAGTTCTGAGTTTTAAACACAGATTTCGACATTTTCTTTAAAAGTAACATGATATAATAGATATGATCTACTGTCACTAAATACATTTCCAAATTGTTCGAATCTCCGCAGTTGGGTCATAGTCTTACAGTCCGGCCGTGTCGAAAGAATGCGTTCCTGTCAGTTGGACAATTTCTAGTACATACTAATAAGGGTCAAATTCGCAAAACACATACTCGTTATTATGAAACTGACAGGTGTCAAGAACGCATTCTTTCGACGGCTGGACTGTAGTTAATTAAAGTTCCATATTTAGCCACGGTCCAAGGTAAACTGGTCGACGGTGTGTGAAACCGCGCGAAAAATGCGAAATAAAGGGTGGAAGTTTGACATCACGGGTTCCGTCGTTAATCTTTTTTGATGATGTAATGTGTCTTCATGGTTGTCTGACTCCGGGATCAGGATTATCATGGTGGTAAATAAAATGAGGATGAACAATGAATGTATGAATTTTACAAGGGTAGATCACAACCATGTTTTATTTTACTATAAATTGTTTCTTTCATGGCATTTTTCTGGACTAGCGCAAGATTTTTCCTGAATTCTCTCTTATTTCGAAGGCATGAGGCATCCACCAACCCGCACTGGGCCCGCGTTGTATATTACGGGCCACTCCCTCTCGCAGAGACTTCTGTCTGTGAGAGCCTGTGCTCCAGGACTGGGAAGGCTATAGGCTAATTATGCTATGCTCTCATTAATTCACGGATACTTTCTCTAAGTATATTTAAGTAATTTCTCATGTTATTAAATTTGAATTTATGCAAATGTTTTACAGAACATTTCAATAACTTTCCAGAGATTAATAATCCGACAGCTTAAGATTACTTAAGTTAGGCTAGACAAAAGCCATTTCACTCAGATTTAAGTCTAGAAATTATTAATTGTATTAATTAATATTTCAAATAATTCACATTGCTTGAGGCATAATATTCCTCAAAAGTAATATTATTGCTTTAAGTTTATCGTAGTTAAGTACATAACAAGACGTGCTGTTGTCTGTGATGGGTAATTAAAATTGAAATTATTTCGTTCTTTAGAAAGGTCAGGTCACTCGCAACCGGCGTGCGTGTACGCAGATGTATGAACGTATACGTATACATACATACTCCTTGTATGTATGGATCGTAGCAGGTGGCGTTCTGTAGTTTCTGCTCAGCCCCATGGGGACAACACGTGAGTTTACGTATGGTAGTTTTGAAAGTGCGCTTGTGGCTAAGTAATCACAGCCGCACGGGTCGATCGATCAGGTTAAGCTACGCTTGCCGCGGTTGGTCCGTGGATGGGTGACCATCTTTACATAATAAGACCCCTCCGTGCTTCGGAAAGCACGTAAAGCCGTTGGTCCCGGCTGCCATTTGTAGATGTTTGGCAGTCGTTACGGGTAGTTAGAAGCCCATCTGACAACCAGTCTTACCAAGGAGTATCGTGTTACCTACTAACTAGGTTGTAGAGGTCAGATAGGCAGTCGCTTCATGTAAAACTGGTATTCAGCTGCATCCGATTAGACTGGATGCTGACCCCAAAATTGTTGGGAAAAGGCTAGGCAGATGATGAGTTTTGAAAGTATTGATTCTATTCCTTTTCTATCTATAAACGAGATGAAAAGATGAGAATATTTTTATATTTTTCCTCTTAAAGGCGAGTTTCAACGTCAGATTCAACATTGACGGGTATTCAAAGCCAAAGCTGTCAAATAATCAACATTATTCCTGGAAAGCAAGCTCCCTTTGTTCTACCTCCCTTATTTCCTTCAAATCTATATTAATATTTAAGCACAAAATAATCAAAATAACACCATCTGCAACAGACAGGCTGACTAACCACAGGTGAAAAGGGGTCTCCTCTCGCAGAACCCTGAAAACACGACCCCCCCTCCCCCTTTAAAAGTGGCGTGTGACGTGTTTTGTCATGCCATAATCAAACGTCACGTGACAAGGGGATGTGACACCCCCGCACCCCCCTCGTCTCCGCAAACATTCGTGTTGCCACCTACCAGGGATTAAGAAGTGTTTGTTCGCCATCTGATGGATGAAATGCTACTTTTTTATTATTGGAAGAATTTGGATGGATTTATGTATAAGGTGTGGTGCGGCTTTCGTGATTGATTTAATGGGAAAATACTTTCAACTTTTGTTGTTATTGTTAATTTAGCAAAGCTAAACGGCAATGTTTTGAGGAATCTTAACATGCTTTGTTCTCTTAGTATACATACATAAGATTATTTCATTTGCGGCACATGTATTTTGTTGGAGGTTTGGTAGGAAAAAGCCTTCCTAGCCTTTGCCCAGCAGTGGGACACAATATAGGGTAACAAAAAAAAAACATTTATTACGAAAGTATAACCAACATCGGATCTAGTGTAAAATATGGCCAACAATCTAAATCTTTAAAGTATGTCTTAAGGTTTATATGTTTTCAGCATAGATCGACGAAATTGCTCTGCTGTCTAAAAACCCACCCTTTAGATGTTCGCCTACCTTTGAGTGGGTAACCCCACGGTTCGACTGGATGTTTGTATTGCATTAAAGATTCTTTGTCGGAAATAATGAATGAGGAGCGCAAACTTGGCCGCCGAGCGAATATTAACCAATGTTTATCTTGCTTCTTTGCTCTTTTTTCGTACCGCACTTTTAGGGAGACTTGGAAAATAAAATTGTTTTGTTACGTCACGTCTGTGAAAGGTAGGCAATGTTTTCAGTTGCATTTGCATAGGCAATTAAAATTACGCAAGCCTTGGCAGTTGCTTTACAATCTTGACTTTTCAGTGAATTGCTAGGTGCTGCCGAGAAGTCATAGTTCCCACAATTGGTTAAAATTGAGTTGCTCGTGTAAGTATCTGTAAGTGCACCTTTACAATAAAATCATCATTGAATCAGCATCTGCCAAGCCTTTTCCCAATTATGTTGGGGTCGGCTTCCAGTCTAACCGGATACAGCTAAATACCAGTATTTTACATGGACTCGACCGGCCTTCCTGATATCCACAACCTTTAGAATAAAATGTGGTAATAAATAAAAATGCTGAGCTCTAAACAAACCACGTCAAAATAATAACTACCTTAAAATTGTGAAAAATGTTACTACTTATTTAAAATTAACTAACTCACAAGTTTCTTGGCCCAGATAACTACCAGTTACAGAGGTTACACTTTAAAATCTGGCGCCAAGAGAAGTGTAAAAACTTCATCTGGCCATCACCTCGGAACCAACAGTTTCTGGCAGAGAGCCAAAATATAACAAATCTTTAAGATATTTTCTGATCGGAAATACACGACCCGAATTGAACAGCCATTCAATAAATAAACAAAACACGTCTATTCAGCCAAATCGTTTCAGGAACCGATTAAGTCTAAATTCATTAACGTTTCTGTTCATCAAATAATTAATACCTTACATTAATTTGATTTGTATTATCAGTTACAAATAATACCAAGGGTCGATTAAAGGGACAAGCCTATTTTAGGTGATTCTTATCAAGATTTAGGGGCCCGCGGATCATTCAGTAAAGAGATTACTTGTGTAAACAGCTTTGCCAATTTGGCTTATACTTTCGTTTAGTGGTTATTTATTTCGTGCCTTTTATTATTTGGAAGGTGAGTTGACGATCTTTATTGATTTTGTTGTTTGTTTAAGAGGCTTTAGGGGTTTAGGGCGATAGCGATTGGAGTTTTACTCTTAGTGGAAATAGAGGTCTTAGGAACCATTATTTTGGTATAAGCCCATGCTAAGATTTCATCAGAAACTCTAGTGATTAAAACGCCAGTTACTTAATGAAGCAGAATACAAATGTGGAAACCTAAGGAAAATCATTCAAGTGTATTTTGTGTAATATGTATATGAATCATGTGAATTTGAGCGTAATAAAAGCGTTTATGCATGGCAAACGAGTGATTAAAACTGTCGTTTATCACAAGAGAGATTGTTAGTAATTAATGTAGTATCAACATTTATAGAAAACCAAAACCTCTGCCCGCGACTTCGTCCGCGAGCCTTATAACCTTCGTCAAGAATCGGGCAATCCAAAGCTAAAAGAATTGTTCAAATCAGACGAGCAGTTCCTGAGATAACCCCAAACATACGAACAAACAAATTTTACCTGTATTTATAATATTAAGTATAGATAACAGTTTGTATCTCAAAACCCTCTAAAAGTCTTTTGAGCAGCACTAGCGTAACTCTTTCAAAACATAACATGTTGGTACGGAACCCCAGCCATAATAACAGATGGTTCATTCTCCTTTTATGAAGACATAATACTTTTGTTTTGTACGCATCTTAAAACAAATTCATCTCCTTTAGACAAAACAATCTAAGTAAAAGTTACTTAACGGTTTTTTTGTTTAACATTTATTTACATAAGCTTAGCTTTGAGAAAGATTCGGTGTTGAGATCAAAACAATAAGTACTTGAATTTACTTTATATTTATGTCACGTAAATCTTGGTCTAACTTTTTTCGGATGAATGAGAACAGCTTTCTGTGACAAATCCTTGGGAACTAACATGAAATGTACAATGTGTTCTTTTAGATATCTCAACAAAAAAACATTTCATTTTCAGCCTACTTATGTCCATAAAAAGAAAATGACAACGTCGCATTTTCTTAGCTTTAAATATGAATGATTGGTTTGAATGTAAATCATTTACATTCAAACCAATCATTACTTTCATCAATGAAACTTAGATACACATATCGAAAGTCTAGTGTTATGTTATCTTCTAAATTATGTATTTTTGGAACAGTACTACGTGTTCTAAGACTTTTTGAGTTATTTTACATATAGCATATAAACTTAGAGTTACGGGAAATCAAACGTTACACGTTGTATAGTTAATTTTATACCCGCTGATAAATCATTGTTGCAGTCTATATGCACACCTACTTACTTTAAGGAAGGTACCTATTTGTGCAAAGTTATCTTTTTTATCTGGCCGACACTAAAAAATTGAGAGGAAAAGGGAGAGGGAGGTCTTTACCCTGCAGCGGGACAATACAGGCTAGTTTATCTTTTTTTTTTTGGTTTGGCAGGAGTGGGAAATCCACATGGACGCCCCGACTAACTCGCGGGTCGCGAACCCGAACACAGCGTGTTGCCACGCCGAGCGCCAGACGCAGAGCTGCGGCCGGCGCTTGGCATTTTTTTGACTCTTTAGGAATACCTAGTTAAGCGGAATAGGTTACTAAATATATTTACGTCTATTGTATTTTCTACGCATGTTTTTAAAAATCTATTTATTTTTTGAATGCTTTGTTTGTATATATTAAATGTGTACATATTAAATTAACGTGTATATATTAAATGCATAGCTTTGTTTCCTTATTTTTTTTATTACTCTTGTGGCTATTGCTATGCTGTAATCTATGTTTTTTTTTTTAAGTTTTGCGTTAGTTATTAATATCTTAGTATTTTCCCAATTTATCTCCGCCTCAAGTCGCTTTTCCGCATCCAATCGCTCCGCTCCAAACGTTGGTACAATACAGGCTAGTTATTTAGATTAGATAGAACTTTTTGTGACAACAAAATATTATTCTTTCTTCTTTCAGGGGTATGGAGATGTCTACAAACAACTGTAAACTATTTCACGGCAAGCAATTCTCCCAAAAAGTCGATTGCCGCAAAACTTTTAGCAAGCGAGTACTTTTGTCTACATTGTTTGTAGAAATACAGCGGTCAATCCAAAAATTCAATTTAAAATTGTAGATACACTTAAAGTAAAATATTTCATCGAGCCAAAGCACTAAAACGCCAGTGCACAAAGTCAAAATTATAGCTCAGCTTACAACTTCTACCTCCCGAACAAAAGCGTGCGGTATCTCTACACAGTACACATATTATACCAAAAGTATTTCATACCAAAATTGCAGACGCAGTTACCGCAGTTTTCGAACTGGAAACTCCGGCCACAGATTACATGTTATACAGAGACTTTACTTGTTATACTGACGACTTTCTCACACACGTAGACATCTCTCTTTTGTTCTAAGTTGAGATGCAGTCACGAGTATAGTCCCGTAGTTTTCCGCCGAATGCCGTATTAACGAGTGCTACATAATTATGTGTGCGTGCGTTCATCTTCATTAATACAGAGTCAACTTCTCATTTCAAATTGTTCAGTATGTTTCAAGTACCTCAGTTTCCGAACTAGGAGCTCAGACCGCAGACATAGCTCAGGGGCACACGTATAGAATATGATCCTTCATTTTAATTAAGAATTATTTACATTCCCCCTATATTTGTGGAAGGATGCGTAAATATGGGCAAGTTCGTTTTAATGAAATTTTAAACTAAGTTTGAATCAATCGGATGGTGTTTGTTTGGTTTGAGCCTTATCCGGTATAATGTGGTGTGTTGTGAAAAGCTTTAACTCCCTTTAATAAGTTTTAGACTAATTTAATATTAGGGTTGTCTAATAAAATACTAAACACACATCTGTTAAAGGCAGGAAAAAGAAGTTTTGGCTGATATACCTACCTTTATAAGTGTGTTCAGGCCTACAAAAAGTGACAACATTTTAATGTGTTATTACAATGGCAACATCGTCATCAGTGTCAGTGTCACAGTGACGTTGTGACTTTTATAATTTATCTGTAGAACTTTCCCGCCAATGCCCAAAAGAAAAGCCTTGTAAAAACATCGTCGTCGTAAATAAATAATATTGTATACTGCAAATCGGGCCTTTTTTGGACCTTTATATCTCCAAAGATATAACAAAGTGTGCTAAAAGTTCAAGCAAGCAAAAGGATCTGTAAGGATCGTACAGGTTGTGTTCTGTAGTTTCTACCTAAGCCCATGGGGAGAAGGCGTGAATTTATGTATTTATGAAAAAATTCAAGATTATTTCCGTTCACATTGTTCTGACTCCTCAGGCCTTTGTTTTTCCCCAAAACTATTGAGTTATACCCACAAACTCAAAAATAATTTCCCATACACTGTGACCACCATTCAATTACACAAACAAACATATGGAAATCATTCCAATTCCGTATTGGAATAAAAGAATAACAATGACACGGAATAAGGGGATAGACATAGGGGAGAAATACCGATTGGTATTGGATGTTTTGCGTGTAAAATAAAAATATAAGCGCGCATGAGAGCAGGATGGGGAGCTAAGTATAAGTAGTGTTTTTATGTTTATGTATGAAAGTGCTTATTCACGGTGTGATGGTAATTTATGGTTGGAAACATAAGGATGAATAAAATAAATATAATATCACGCCTCGTTTTCCCGAAGATTAGGTTAAAGCTGTACGTATAGTACACACACGTTTCGCCAATTATGATAATATAATACTAGTATTTTGGTAATAAAGTGTTGAAGACTTATTAAGATTTTTTTGCCCAGAATTTCAAAGGACATTGCTTAGCAATGTAACACGAATTCCAATTTATAAGAACTATACAGTAGCAGTACAGAATTGCGTTGATAAAAACTAAACGAGTTTCCAGGACTTAAACAAGTTAACAAGCTGAAATTTTTTCTTCAACCCTTCCACCACAAACGTTTATAAACTCTTCATGAAACGACTACGAAGCGAATTAAAATTCATTTAAGTCACAAAAACATCCTAATTTCCTTAACCATTTAAAACTAAAACTACTTCACCCAACGCTTTTGATACCAACGGATAAATTATAACACCAACCAAGTTGCGACTATTCAGTCGACGAAAATAGTCGCAACTCCGCGCTGCAATAAAAAGGGGCGAAAAAATAATAGAAATAGCTTAGTCGTTTGGGAGAAATAAGGGAATTGGGAAGGTATGAATGGTTAATGCGGAAAGAGGGGAAAACTGGGGATTAATTTGCCGTGGTGAACACCATGGGTACGTTTTCCCATTGGGTTCGGCATTATGTTCTTTTAGACAATAAATGTTCCGAAGATATGTGTGAATTTTACGTGTGTAAGTGTTTTACTGTTGATAGTCGTGTTAGGGTATATTTTGGGGTAGGTATAGTATGTTTCATATTCGGTTTAAAGACATTTATTTCTCAAAAAAAAGAACGTTACTGTTCAGTTAACATATTGAGAAAGTAAGATAAAAATAAAAGTATTCTCTGTATTCACAGAGAATTAAGAGTTAAAGGTGATATTCGGTATTGTTAGTGTTGTTTTCTAGCGTGTTCTTCTAGGGCTTTTTTAAATATATACACTATTGGTTACATCATCAGGTAGTTTATTATACCTACAGTTTTGCTCCCTCGTACAGTATATTTTTTTTTCCATAGTTAGTTCTGAGTTGTCTTAATTCTAGTTTGTAAGTCTTATTTTTAAGTTTTAATTGTGAATGTGTACCTTGTGTTATGATTTTATGTATTAAGTACGTATGTATAATTGGCAAATTTTAAGTATTTTTGTATCATTGTACGTTTTGGTGGTTGGTGTTATATATTTTACATAAAGTTAAGAATAAAATAGGTTTAAAGCCCTATTTATAGTACATATGTATAACTACCATTTCAACCAATGGAAACTGATTCTCCAATATTTTTTTGGAGATTATTTAATTAGGAAAAAATTGGTAAACTACTTTCATCATTCATCGTGATACTTTAGCAGTTCCGTCATTGGCAATAACTTCTTGTATAACCAATCGTAAGGTCTCTAAGATAAAATCTTGGACATTCGTGACAACAGACAGTTCCTCACAACTTTGTCTGTAAGTGCACCTGCTGAATGGCTTACTTCCTCATTTAATTGATACTACTTCCACACGATGAAGGACTGACATAGCGTGTCAGTTCTTTTCATGTCTTTTAGGTCTAAAATGCAGCTGGCAAATGTGATATTAGAGTAAGTTTTTATTTAGGTATTAGTAGCTCGAACGGAAGTGACAAACACGTATTCAAGAAAAAATAATGGGATAATTATGGATTAACCGTCTGATGCCTTTTCTACCTAAAAGATTTAGTGTGTAGGTACAAAATAAAATTACAATTTAAAAATTTTACTATCAACTTATAACCTCATTATACACAATTTATATGATCATAAAAGCTTGTCGCGAGGTTTGCGTAAGTACCTATAAGTATTTAACTATCTGAAATTAAAAATAAACATAGCAGAATAAGTTACTCAATTAAATAGGTACTAGTTTATTTACACAAGTAAATCGCGCGACAAGCTTTTATGATCATATAAATTGTGTATAATGAGGTTATAAGTTGATAGTTAAAATTTTATTACCAAATCATTATAACTACTTTAATTTCTGCCAATTAAACCGGATAAGCGCGCAAAAGCAGGCAAACAAGCACCGCTTTAAAAAACTCTTTTAAACAAGATAAATAATAAACAGAACTGTTTATCCGCAATTAGTGGCTCTACTTAAAACGCGACTTGTTTGTCTAGTAAAACAAACAACTAACTAAGCAATTTTAACAAACACGCTGAAAACACTATAAAGCCCTAATGTGAAGCTCGATCAATATCGAACTTTCGAGAAAAACATAATAAATATCGTACACTCGAAAAAAACTCGATCAATATCGGGCATGCGAGAAAAACATTTAATGAATATAGTACACTCGACTAAAAAACTTGATCAATATCGGGTATTCGAGAAAGACCTCAATCGATATCTCGAACATTCAAGAAAAAGAACTCAATAGTCAAAGGACATTTTAATGTTGAAAAATCATTCTCTCCGAGATCTCATTTTACTAACGTTCGACTAGGCTGTTACTGGCTGCCATTTTTTATACACCTGCCAACAAAGACCCACTTTTCTTAGGTATATTTATTACAAATTTTGATCTACCACCACCCGGAAACATTTTCAACTCTATCTTCAACACTTAGAGGTGAATTTTCTTTTCCAAAGTGTTCGGTTAAGTTTGCAATTGTTGATGTATTAGGGAGGCACCAAGATTGAAGATCGATTCGATGTTGCGCACCTTCTGTGGCTTAAGTACAGGGGATTTTGATTTTAAAATGAGTTTAAAATGTTCGCTGGTGTATAATTAAATGCGACGAGATTGCCCAGTTTTATGGCTATATTTGATGGGTAAAGCTCCTTGTTATAAAATTTATGTAGGCAATTTAGAACGATTACAAAGTTTTGCGAAATTTTATAAATCGCAATATTTTACAATAGGCCTTGTAACTGGTGTTCCGTTTTTCGACAGTTTGTAAATTCAAACTACATACCCTGTTTGATAAAACATTATGATGGATTACACAAAAACCGAATTCGACACAAAAATCAATCAAAACAAATAAATAATCACCTAACAAAACTCGCCCCACACATCCATCCATTCGAAAAAGCGGGAAACATCCAATCCTGTCAAAAATTACCTTTCGCCCAATCAAAGAGGAAGAATACACTCCGATTCACGCAGTTAAATCAGTCCGGTTTTTTAAAAGTATTTTCCTATTTCAAATCATGGTAAATTACTCTCATCCCCGTTTGGGCACAGTCACAATAGGGGGATGATTCCACTGCCCGAGGGTGCACAAAGAGGACCTTTTTAAATCGCCGATAAGAGTTAATGAGGTTGAAAATCTAAAATTTATATTCAGAAAATGAATTCTTTGATGAAAGAAAGCGATAGCGCGGTGGGAATGATTTAATGTATTTATGTAAATGTAGTCTTTGAGCCGAAAGCCGAATACTACGCGTGAATTTCGACGGTAGTTACCCATTTTATTTCGGTCTTTTGGGGTTCCCTGATATTCAGATTAAGCATGTGTCCCCGGGCTATCGAAAAATCCACTCTACTTTTTCCCGTGAAGACAGGATTTCATTAGATGGATTAGTAACAGCGTAATACCTACCTGTAGGAACTGAAAATCTGTGTGAAAATAAAAACTAAGTATCAAGGTTTTGTTTATGTTTTAGGAACTTTTAGGTGGATACTACAAGAGAATAAAATAATGACGTAAAGAGTCGAATCAAGACCTGGACCGTCTGAGCTATGAACTGAAAATATGCTGAAATAAATAAAAATACCCCACACTAGTACGCGCCAATGAAAGAGCAGTATAAACAAATAAATATTGATAGGTACACATTTTCCATGAAAAAAAATACGTATTTCATTTTTTATATCTCAATTTGTGAGAGATACGGTTTTTTCCAGCGCTGCTAATTGATTGATGCTGAATAACGGAAGAGTTTATTGGAAAAAGTTACGTTATCAATTTTATTCGCCCTCGTACGACGGTGATGTTCACGGTAGGTACATTGGCATTGTGAGCAATGCAGTAATGGGATATTTATCTTGATTATTTTATGTTTTGTAGATTTTTCTGATATTTGCAGTGATTTTCCCGAAGGGTTAGGTATAGTGTTTCTATGGTAGTGTAGCTGCATCATAAACTCACAATACGCGCGACGCGCGCGCCGGCCGAGTGGCCGACCGCGGAGCCCTAGAGCTCTGCTACCGCCACCGCGATCGTGTCGCCCCCGTCGTGAGTTTCGAGAACTACAGATCAATACGTGCTGTGCAGCGATTGGTCTACCCAAAATCTTATGTTTTTAAGTAACCCACATTTTGGTTTTTATATTTATAAGAATTTGTATTAGTAGCTAAGCTTTCCTAAAATAAAGTCAGTACCAATTAGTGCCTTGAACTGGTCGTGTCCCTTCATCACCTCAGCTCCCAACAGTAGTTATACGTTATTTCATAAGCTTCTAACCAATATAAAGTACTTTGGCTGGTGCAAGTAATTTGAGCATGTAAAATTGTGGGCTACATACGCGGGTATAATACAATGCAAACAATGCGATACAGTTACAGTCGATCTCTAAGAATCTAACCCTGAAAATGTATGTGCAATGAGTTATCAATAAAGTCAATCTCTAGTATCAGGTGGAATGACAGTTCACTTCAAACTCATTAAGGTACCATTCTATAGCCGACCGCAGGCGGCAACTGCAGGCAACGTGTCGCCGCGACACGACTGGTTTCTATGAATTTCTATGGAATACCTTCCGTTATGTCGCCTTCATAGAAATACAGGTATTCACAAAAAGGTACCATTCCGTACCCGACTGCAGGCGGCAGTAGTCCGTATTCCAGTCGGTAAATACAAGATAGAAGTTAAAAAAACATGTTATCGCTGGAGCGTTGGCGACACTACTAGTCAGCGGTCGGGCTACACGTGTCGTCTGTCGCTCGCCCGTAGCTGCAAACGACGTGTCGCTAGCTACGGAAGGTATTTCATAAAAATTCATAGGAACCAGTCGAGTCGCGACGACACGTCAGCTGCAGTTGCCGCCTACGGCTACGCAATGGTATCTTAAGAATACATTGAAAGCAGTTGTGTCGCGGCGACATGTCGTCATTCTACGGAATTGTACCTTTACACCTAAGCTTACAACATTTTTTTACAACGTTTCGTCACTATTATAACCCTGTAACATGTCAAATTGTAAATCCCATAAACTCGGCGACCTTATTTCCTTCTCGAAGCCAGATGACTGTAAATTTTTCAACAAAACGACTAGACTTAAAATTTCGCCAGTGTCTTTTTAAAATTTAAAATACTCCGCCTCATTTTTATTTTCGACGGACAGATTCCGTGAGGTAAATAGTTGAGACGTCTCCCTGGGTGTATTTTCAGCGCAAAATTTATGCACGTTAGGCTGTAGTGCGATAGTAAGCGTTTAGCTAGGCAGCAAATTCGTGAAAATTAATATCAATACTTGTATTTTTCTTTTAAACGACCCACATCTCTCCTCAAGGGAAAATAGGTTTTGTAATCAACTAGTAATAATAGGCTCTCTGTGTCCCAAAACTTGCAGCCAAAGTGTCACTAAGCGCTGCGACGTACTTCGCCGTAGAAGTATCAAATTTTTCGGCCAACAAGATCTGAAATACTGTTGTACAAGTGAAACAAAGAAGAAGAATAGGACCAACGCTCATTTGTCTATAGAACCAAAGGGCCGGTCAAATTTGGCTTGAAAAGCATTCTAAACTCTTTTATCCTGACGAAAAATAATAAATACCACATCAAGATAATAGTGATGATGACATTCTTCTAGGCTACTACGGCAGCTGCAGCTGGTAGGCCAATTATATTTCAACCTTAAAAAATACCTTCTTTAAAACGCTCCTCAAACCCGCTACTAGAACCGCTCATCGCTTTCTGTCAGACCAAACTCTACATGCATTTCACAAAGCATCTTTTATAGTCCTAAAATTATGAAAGGGACGGGCGTGTTATTCCTTTTTGGACTTCAGGACACGGCTTTGCCTCGGTCCTTTATAATTTCCGAGCAATGGAGTACCAAAGCATCCTTGTCTACTTATGCACTATTCTTCTTCAAAACCAGCCGTTTAACTGGATATTTTAATGCTGCTAATACTTAAAATTCCACAAGTGTTTCTTGATTTCTTAGAGCTGCATATACCGCGGGAGATTATCTTTGTTGAGCAGTATTTCATTTAAACAGATACAAAATTGAAAAATTGTCTGGATTTGTGGCCGGTTGATGACTCGTTCCCTATTACATGGAACTTAAACATATCAGGCGAAATTTGAGTGTACTATTAATAAGTAAGCACACCTCTGCCTGAACCTTCGCGGAAAATAGGCGTGATGTTTTGTGACGTCAAATAGAAGATACTTTGTTGCAGTACTTAACATTGAAACAAAAGCACATCGACCACTCTGAACCGCAACGCACTGCGCCAACTCCCACTCCTTATGGTGAACCAAAACTATTATTACTTCATAGATACTATCCGTTTTCTGCCATGTAAGGCTGAGTATCCTAAACATCTCTACCAGTTATTTCCAATAAAGAGTACACTAAAAATACCTGTTCCGAAGTATCGATAGTGTAGTTCTCTTTGTGGAGAACAATTTCATCACAGCACCGTGAGCCGCAAATTTCACGCATTCCACTATTTATAAACGTCAGAATCGGTAAACTACCGGGAATTATAAAAGTGTGGACTGTTCCACAAACAGTCCTTTAAAAAAAAACATTTTGTATTGGAAATGTAGGCACATACTTTATTTGATTAGATAATGGTCTTAGCTACCTACTGCAAAAAAAAAATGCTGTATAAATCTCTCCAGATTTCAGTACAAACAAGACTTATTAAGACTCAAAGGACCTAGAAGCAGAATGTCAAAACAATTTCACATACAAGACCTACCTAAATCCACAACTCTAAAACAAAAACCTTTAACCACAACTAACAAATAAACTGTCATCCAAAAACCAATCCAACAACGACTTTACGACATTCCTCTCCACACTCCCTATCCGTCATTCCGTTAATCCAAGTAAATCCTCAACTACAAAGCGCGGTACACTCAAAGGCCGCCGATACGAAAAATCCCGAGTTATAAAGATTTACTATTACCGCAGGGATGGATAATAATGGAATTTCAATCAGTTGTGGCGAACGCGGGGAGTGAGGCGGGAAGGGAGGGGCAGGTTATTGCTGATTGGCCAAAACGTAGCTTTGACTGTTCGGGCTGAAAGTTGGAGTTTTGATTAGTAATATCAAATTGGGAACAATAGCTTGTAATGAAGATGGATTTGGCAGTTCGATTGTTGGAAATAGGGGAATAGTTTGCATAATCTTTCATTGTTCCTGTAGCTAATGTTTCAGGTGTCAATAATGTGCTTAAAAAAGAGGTATATACCAATAGGTAAGGCTGCTATGATAGTAGGTACTTACTGATTCCATGCTGCCATGTCATTATTCGAAGGTAGCCATCTTGTTTTAAACTTTGGGCGACCGAGCTCTGCTCGGGGGAAAATACGGAGAAAACGAATTTTCCCAGATACGGAACCTAGCTAGATCGATTTTGCGCCCCGGTAAACCGCTATATTGCAACTTTCATCGAAATCGTTAGAGCCGTTTTCGAGAACGAACGTCATGAACGTCATCTCGATAATCACGCCTTTTTCCCATGGGGTAAGCAGACACAGAAAGCCACCTGCTACGTTCCTTACATGCTAGTATGTATAAGTACACCAACTGTTAATTTTTCCCTATAGATAATATTAAAGAAACGCCTATTACGTAAGGTAGTTTATTCCCCCGCCCTATATTTAATCGTAATTAAGTCAACACAATCAACATTCCCGCGAAAATCATAAAGATAATAATGTAAATCAGAGCCCTGATGACTGCACTGAACCCCCTGAACACAAGAATGCTATTTAAACTTTTTTATGTCTCACTTGGTATAGGAAAGGTGGCCACCGACTTTCTTATTAAAGTATTAAGGTCTGACGTCAGGTGGAGTAGGGTCACCACGTCTGAAGAAAATGTTGGTGACGATGCGGTTTTGAATATAAAAGAAATGGAAAAGTTCATATGTATTGTTATGAGTACAGTATGAAGGGAACATTATTATACCTATGTGTCGTAGGATGATTTGATAATTCGAATTTTCGCGAAAATCCTTGGGATTTTGCGAAAACACGGATGATTAGAAAATGGTGAAAATATTTCTGCGAGCAACTGGGTGAAATAGGTTAGGTTAGAACTGTGGCTAACCGCGCGCGAGCCAAGCGAGCGGTGCCGCGGCAGCTTCCGGCGAGCGCTACTTGCAAGTTGCTCGCAGAAATATTTTCACTATTATCTAATTATCCGTGTTTTCGCAAAATCTGCAGGGTTTTCGCGAAAATTCAAATTATCAAATAATCCTTCGACATAATGTACCGATTATAAATTACTAGCGACCCACGCGCCCCTGTTTTGCACAGGTAAAATGCACTGATGTGGCGATATGTCAAAACATCGGATTTTTGTGGTTTATCAAAGATAAATATTATATTTTTACACACATAAACCTTCCGGAATAAATTATCTAAATGACAGTGAAAACCACATCAAAATTCAGTGTGTACTTTAGAAGAACCGGTCAGACAGACATCTACACAAAAGGCGACTTTGTTTTATACTATTTACATATATTATTTAGATAGATGGAGTGTCTAGTTTATTATATCAAATATCCTCATGAATGAATTTAGAAGGTAAATAATTATTTAGTGTGTTTGTTATTAATTTTATTTGCGCATCTGATAATAAGTTACCAATTTGGAAAAGCTTTAAGTATACACAGGTAAATACTGTTTCCATAAAATATTATGTACACGAGCACATCACTAAAATACTTTAAATTGATACCAAGCAGCACCAAGCTTAGTAGAAAGTCAACCGTTCTCATAGTACACGTTTTAGTACCCCACTATATACATACTTTCAATAACCATGAAATCTAAGTGCACAGACCCAGTGCACTGCAAAATGATCACGCCGTAAATCCACATAAAACTATGAGTTGTTTCACATTATGTGCATGGTGTAGTGTAGATAATATCTATTATATTTTTCCTTGCTCTGTATATCAAAATGGACTGTGGGACACATTAAAAATTCTGCCTGCGATGTCACTGGCTTTTGTTTTGTCTTCTTGTATTAATCTTAAGATGGATTTATGTTTGTGTTTTAAATTATAAATATTGTACGAGTACCTAAACAATGTGCTCCTTATTTATTTTTTACCAAAGTATCTAATAGTGCCCTATAACATGAAGTCATCGTTAAATTAAGCAACTTATTAATAAATAGCTAGCAGCTTATTAATAACTTTCGACAAAGGCTAAAAAGACAAGTAAAGGCCTTTGACTCCAACACGTCATGCAAGATTTTCAAGAGTCGATATTCTAAACAAGTACCTATTATATGAAATTAGGACAGAATTTAAATATTAATGATACAAAAAGGTCTCTACGAAAAGGACCATTATTCTTTCTTTCACAAAACACATATTACCTTGTTTTTCCTGAATGGTATTCATTCCCGTCACCACAGATATAACAATATATTCATTTGTGTGTTCGTTCAGGAGATTAATCAAAAAGTTGTCACAAACATTTTACGGGAGAAAAAGGGACATTCTTTTATACATTGTCTTCGTAATTTTGGTGATAGCAACCCTGCAACTTAAATATTCCATTAGGGATGCGACGCTGAGGATAAATTATTCGTTCAGGGTGAGAATTAGGTGAATGCCATTCAGTGGTGATTAAACTTCCCTTTTTCAAAGTCGGATATTTGTCAAGATGAGATGCTTAATTGTATTTATGGATTATGATTTTTCTTCTATTGTGAAATAACATAAAAAGTCCGACCAAAATAATTTTAGAAAAAGACGCGGTCCGTCCGATAGGCGGAACAATGTGAATTCTTGTTTATATGTAAATAATGATTTCCAGTTCTTATATAAATAAATTATCACAACTTGAATGTCTAAATAAAAACGATACAAATTCACCTCATCAACAAAATCCTCGAATTCTCTAAAATAAAGCACTAAACAGAAAAGCTCACTAAACCGGTTACCCAAAACGCAAAATAGTACGTTAGAAACCCATTAAGAAGTAACCACAACCATCTCGTGTGCTGAGGGGGGAATCACAGGATAATGTCATTCGAATTCGGTTTCAATACACCTGCCGCGTAAAGGTTTCGTTTGTCGATCGTTATTTTATGAATACTCGACATAATGTCATGCGAAATAGCTGTGACATTTTAGAGGAGGGTACAGTCTAGAATGCATAAATGTGTTTAAGGATTTAAGGAAATTTTCTTGTGTTATGTGCTAGAAAATTATAGGAAAAGGATATCTGTCTACACTTTGGGTCATTAATTTTTTTTTTGTTTTTTGTTTTTTTTGTGGTAGGAAAACCTGCAGTTGGATAGGTTTTAAAGTAAAGTTACGGGGCCACTGAAACTTGTTTACTTATTAATTTAGATTAACCAACGTTTGTATACCTACCTACACTACAGAAATTACAGGAAGCAACGGAAAATAAGAACTAATTGTAACTAGTACCTATTTGTTGTAAACTAGTTTGAACGTCAAATTTTGGCAGGTCAGGTTTTGTCATTATAAACTATATCGCCTAGGATCGAAAGACCAAAACACTCGGTACACAAGGACCAGATTCTATCGAGTGCCACCATCATACGGCACACAAGGACCAGATTCTATCGAGTGCCACCATCATACGGCACACAAGGACCAGATTCTATCGAGTGCCATCATCATACAGCACACAAGGACCAGATTCTATCGAGTGCTACCATCATACAGCACACAAGGACCAGATTCTATCGAGTGCCACCATCATAGGCACACAAGGACCATATTCTATCGAGTGCCACCATCATACGGCACCACTAACATATGCAGAGGGGCGACAGTTAGAAACTTCGTTGCTATTTGTAAGATACGTTTTATCGTCATTTATAATTCAGGCAGGACATTTGTACGGTGCGCGTTTTGAACTGTTTTGAACCTTCAAACTTTGACGAGGCGTTCAAGTTTTTAATTGAAATGGTTCCGGAAACGGTTTTGTAACTTAATTTGATGGGGAATATTGGTATTTGAATAATTTGCCACAGTGGGGCGATTTTTGACTATTTTAATTCGATTTTCATTATGAAAACGTTTAAACTTTGCCACAGTAACCTACAATGATATTGACGTTTAGGTCAGCGGCATCGGGCAGATTATATAAGTTTGAACAATTAAAAATTGTTTGTAATAATATCACCAAACACTACGAAGATATCACATTGCCTGAACTACCACGTGAACTAAAAATAAAGGACGTTACAAAAAAATTAAACAAAGTTCATTGACCTACTTCCCTTTGAAGAATGTTAACATTACTACCGGCTTTTCCTTACACCCATCATAATAACCCATAGATACAATCTGCGCTCGGTCAGCCCACTTGAAAAAACGGCCTGAAAAACATGTCTTCAGAATGTCGAACAAAAACACGATATACAGGCGCACATAATAAATATGTGTGAACCCGCTCCATCTGGCTCGTAGCCAACTAAAACTCCTGAAAATTTCAACACACAGCCGAAGGAAACCTTAAACTTTTATAGTGACCTAGAACAAGTTTCAGCTTTTCTTATTTTGAAAGGCTGGATGTTATGAATAAATTATTTGGAGGAAGGTGTATTCAGTTTTATGTGCAGTGGGTTTATTATCTTCTGTTAAGTAAAACGTCTTTTTTACCTTTTTTCAAGAGAAAAAAGGGTATAAATGCCTAAGGAAGGCGGGAAGTGGACAGTTATTCAGAACCCGACCGACTTACCACACAAATAGTTAAGCGCTTCAGTGGGCCCAGCCTGAACGCGTGAAGTAAACATACCGTAAATTTGATCCATTTTTGAATCTATCCAATATACAGGGTGTTAAAGTAATTGCGTGCCATAGCTTCAGGGTGAGTTCAGAGTCGATAAAGGAACCCGTAAAAAGTAAAAAAATTATATCTTTAAAAAAAGTTAAAAAAACTGAAAATTATCATAAGATGAACCTAATATGGTACCTACCTATACCTACTAATTAAATAGCAATCGTTTAGAAATGATTAAATACTTGCTTAAAATAAGTTTTTATTTTGATTAAAATGCTAATTAATAATTTCCTAGAGTTACCTACCTACTATCGAACGCAACGAAAGTAAGTAATTAAAGCATTTAAACAAATAAAATTATTTTAATTCTAAACGATTAGATTAGATTAGCTATTTTAAGTTAGTATTAGGTACTAAATTAGGTTGATTTTGCAATTCTTTTTTTTTTCCTGGTTTCTTTTATCGATACTAAACCTACCCCTAAGCTATGGCACGCAATTTCTATAACATTCACAACTTATATATTTTAGGTTTTTTTAAAACTTTTTTTAAAGGTATTTATTTTTTATTTTTTACGGGTTCCTTTATCGACTCTGAACTCACCCTGAAGTTATGGCACGCAATTACTTTAACACCCTGTATAGCATAATCAGCCTATAATGTTTTTTAAGCGCCAATATGTTCATTTGTTTCTTCTTTACTTTAAATAGCTCTATTTGCTAAGCCAGTTCGAAATTTAAATAAAATCTTTGATAAATTACCTTGGTTGCCATGTGTTGAAGTAAAAAGTTAGTTCCATTTTTAAATCACACGACAGATATAGATTTCATAGTAACATTGCCTACCGCCTACTCGCTTGTTTTTGACCAGTACAGCCATTTCAATTTATTTGAAAGAAGGTTGTCAAAATAAATATTATGAGCGAAACGAGTATATTCGATGGAACTTTCCTGCGCACCGATGCACTCCCCAAGTGTTTCCTCAGTATATTTTTCAGTGATAAATAAGGGAGTATTCTGGCTGCCCGTAATATTGTTTAAATCACTTTTTATCATCGCCAAAATATTAAATAAATTTGATACCTACGTCACAAGAAACAAAATACAAAAACACTAAACAGTTTTGATTACCAATACAAACTCAGACAACATACAATAGTTACAAAGACTATTAAAACCTCACAAAGGAATATTAACTCGCACACAAACAGTTCAATAGTATTGAGAACGTTCTACAAAACGAAAGTCACCCACAGTGTTCAGTTCTTGACATTTCCAATACTATTTTAAATAGCCACTTTTTCTCAAAGTCGATAAACCCAGAACTGTTGCAACTGGTCTGAAGAACGAACTCGCTTGCACGAGTATGCATTTCTGGAAATCTGCCAACATTACAGGGCTTTAAAGAAGTCCAAGTTAACTTGCCGAGATATAACTTGTGAATTTTGTTTCGTATTTACTTTGTTTTCTGCTTTTGTAATGGTTGAAATTTTGGCGCAAACGGTGTGGTTTTCAGTTTAGTTTTGGAGGTTGTGAGCGCTTGCTAGTTGTGAATATCTGTGAAGAGCTAAGAAGGTCTTCACGTTTCATTAATCAGAAAAATCAAGCAAAAGGACCACGTTTATGAAATTAAGGCTGCCTGTAAATATTTATGTTAAGTAACTGGAGAGCAGTGTCGGCCCAGTATGACTGCGACTTACGAGTTGTAGGTCGTAGGTTCGAACCCAGACAGGTGCTTTACTTCGTGTAAATTATTTGATCACCACTGCTCTCAAAACGGTGAAGGAAAAAATCATGAGGAAACCGGCATGTCCTAGAACCAAAAAGTTTAAGACATGTGACATCTACCAACCCGCACTGGGCCCGCGTGGTGGATTACGGCCCACTCCCTCTCACCGAGAGAAGGCCTGTGTCCCAGCAGTGGGAACATTATAGGCTGATTATGTATGATACTGGATATAGAAGCTCATGAATGCAAGCAATCCTAAACCGTTTTTTGAAGACTACAAGGAACACAATCGTTTAGCTGCAGCAGTGGACGGCTTGTCGTATGTATCAATATTAAAAGATATTTTATAGGTTTAAAATCATTGTAATAATCATTTAACAAAGCGACACTTAATCAAACAACAATAGAAGTAATCCTGTGAAGTCAAAAGTTAGCCCGTATATCTCGAACACAATGGACGTTGTCGTGGAATCGAATCTTGTCCGGCACGATGGTTGGCTATCTGCCAACTCGAACAATTATCGGGTCGTCAATGATTTTACTAATTGGATTGGTAATACTTGAAGTTTTGGTGTGCAATAACTGTTAAAGACATAACGTATGTACGTACAGACAGCCTCAAAAAGATGAAGGTATAATCGATAAGAATTCATTTGTTTGTCTACAATAGGAATGATGACAGAGTAAAAAAAAAAAAACTATTTATTTATTTATTTAATACTTCAAGCACAAAAATGTACAGAGGCGGACTTAATGCCATAGGCATTTTCTACCAGTCAACCTTTGGGTGATGGAGAGACAAACAGTGGTAGGTGCAATTACGTAAAATTGAGGAATAAAATAAAATAAAACTTAAGTAATATATAAAGATACACATATACCTATTACAAACAATAAACATAATATATATGTCTGATTATATATAAATATAAGCACAAATAAATATACATAAATACACGAATATACTAAAACAAATAAGACAAACAATGGGAAAACATTAACGTTGTGATGATACTGCCAGCTTCTTACGAATGTGCTCGCGAACTTTAACTTTAAAGGATAACCGGTTGGTTGCCATCCTGATTTCCTGGGGGAGCGCATTCCACAGGGAGATGGATTGAATGAAGAAGGAGGAGTGAATGAAGTCTGTGCGGTGAGTGGGACATAGAAGAACGCGATTATTTGAAGACCGTAGATTTTTACTGTGGTTGTCACAAATGTATTGAAAGTGGGGGGCTAGATAACTAGGGGAAGTGGGAGAGACAAGAAATGAAAACAAGGTAGTCAGCGCCCTCTGCTCTCTGCGCTGGCGTATGGGCAACCACTTTAGAAGCGACCGGTGCGCAGAAACATGATCATATTTACGCAGATTGAAAACGAATCGAATGCAATTATTGAGAAGACGGTCAAGTTTGTCAAGGAGATCTGCATTCAGGTCATAGTAGCACACATCACCATAATCGATGATAGGGAAAATTAAGGACTGCACAAGCATTGTCTTCGTAGTTGTTGGTAGTAAATTTTTCAGTCGGTACAAAGCCCGCAGCGTTCCAGTTACCTTCTGGCTGACCCTCACGACTTGAGTACGCCAGTTCAGAGTATTATCAATGTGCAAGCCTAGGTCCTTCACATCAGTACTAAATGGGACGACCGTATCATTGAAGACAACTGGTGGCAAGGTTGTACCATCCACCTTACTCATACTCCGAGAACTTCCGATGATGATCGCCTGACACTTATTAGGGTTTACTGCTAAGCCGAATCTATCAGACCAGGTTTTTATGGCTATCAAGTCCCTATTTAATTTATCGATAGCGTCAGAAATTTCCTCGACCCTCCCTTGACAGTACACCTGCAAGTCATCTGCATACAGATGATACGCACACTGAAGCTCGGAGGTTATAAGGTTGATAAATATAGAAAACAGAAGAGGAGAAAGAATACCACCTTGTGGAACGCCAGTTTCCAAATCACACCAGCATGATGTAGAATCTCCAACATGAACGGACTGCTGACGTTCCTGAAGGTAGGAGGAGAACCATTCCAGTGCCTCGGGAGAGACCATAACATAGGACAGAATGGCTAACAGGATATCGTGACTGACGGTATTAAAGGCATTCGAGAAATCGACCAACACTAATACAGTAACTTTGGTGTCTTCCAGTCCTGCCCTTATATCGCCAGTCACTTTAAGGAGTGCGGAAACAGTGCTGTGCCCGGGCCTGAACCCAGATTGAAAAGGGCTAATGAGTGAGTTACGATGAACAAAATTGGAGAATTGTTTGTGAACGCAGGCCTCGAGAACTTTGGATAGGAAGGGAAGGATAGAAATGGGACGAAAATGGGTAGGAAGAGAGGGATTAGAAACCTTAGGCAATGGACGAACATAGGCTTTGCGCCACAGGGAAGGGAATACGACGGTGTATAGGGAAAAATTTACAATGTGGGTAATCGCGGGTAGGAGATGATCCAGAATAGTGATGATCATACCACGGGTAATATTATCACATCCCACCGCTTTTGATTTAATGGATGTGATGATTGTTTTGATCTCTCCCGGTTCAACTGGGACAAAACTGAAACAATTAACATGGGGACGCCGAACGACTGGTGCCATTAATGAGAGCGTGCCTGGCCTTTAGATACGTTCCTAAAGGATGGAGGGAAGTGAAAGTAATATTTATCCCCAAGCCAGGTAAGGGTGACTACACAAACGCCAAATCCCACAGACCAATAAGCCTGACTTCCTTTCTCCTAAAAACTCTGGAAAGGCTATGTGATAGGGAGCTGAGGGACGGCGCTCTTAAAACCATACCGCTACATGGTAATCAGCACGCATACAGCTCAGGTAAGTCGACCGAATCTGCTCTTCATCTGGTAGTCAGCCAGATAGAGGACGCGATTCATCAAAAGGGCACCTGCCTGGGCACTTTTATAGACATCGAAGGAGCCTTCGACAAAACCAACTTCTCCAGCATCAGTAGCGCCCTCTCCAGACATGGAGTAGAACAGGTACTAACGGACTGGATTACAAACATGTTAAGCAAACGAGTGGTTCGCCTTGAGGATGAGCAGCAGTTGGCCATGATAGCCAGAGGCTGCCCTCAGGGAGGAGTTCTGTCCCCCCTTCTATGGAATCTGGTAATTAATGACCTCATCACCAAACTCAACGCCAACCGCTATTACACGATAGGGTATGCAGATGACCTCGCAATCCTTGTATCGGGGAAGGTGACGGGAACGATCTGTAACCTCACTCAGCAAGCACTACGTATCGTAGAAAGTTGGTGCAGGAAATTTGAACTATCAGTGAACCCCACTAAAACTGAACTAGTCATGTTTACCCAAAAACGAGCGTTAGGCCCATTCTGTCTACCGAAACTGTTCGATACAGAGCTTCAGTTGGCCAGCGAGGTCAAGTACCTTGGGGTCACTCTAGACAGTAAGCTAAACTGGAGTAGCCATGTAGACAACAAGCTAAACAGGGCCTGCATCACCTTCTGGCAATGCAGGAAAATGATAGGTAAGAAGTGGGGCCTATCCCCCAAAATCATACTGTGGCTGTACACAGCTGTGATCCGCCCCATGATCGCCTACGGGGCCGTGGTCTGGTGGCCCCGCACACAGCTGGTTACAACCTCCAACAAACTACAACGCCTGCAGAGACTAGCCTGCGTTGCGACCACTGGCTGCATGAGGACTACTCCGACTGCGGCAATCGAAGCCATGCTGGGTCTAACCCCGCTCCATCTGTTTATACAGCAGGAGGCGACGATGGCGGCGGTGCGTCTTAAGGCAATTAATCTCTGGGGTAAGAGAAACACACAACACACCGCGCTGCTCGAGGGACTCAATTCTGAGTTCCCTATTACGAAAGCCATAAATGATCGGGTGCCCAAACAATTTATCTTCGATAAAAAAATACAGGATTCAACTTCATGAGGATCACCGATGCGAGGGCTTACGCCCCACAGAGCTACGAATCTTCACCGATGGATCCAAAACAGGTAGTGGCACAGGTGCTGGAATCTTCTCGGAGGACTTCAACATACAGATAGCCACACCATTGGGGGTCCATAACACAGTGTTCCAGGCCGAATGTATGGGTATATCTCTTGCCGCTTTAGCCATCATGGCCAGGGAAGTTAAGGACCACTCGATACGTATACTCTCAGACAGCATGGCTGTTCTGCTAGCGCTAAACAGCCACACTGTTGACTCTGGGCTGATATACGAGTGCCACCAGCGCCTTAACCAGGTGGGTAGCCTCAATAATATTACCATTCAATGGATCAAAGGACACAGCGGTTCGCGGGGCAACGACGCAGCCGACGAACTTGCCAGAAGGGGGTCGAGCATGGCACCAGTGGGGCCAGAACCCATTGCGCCACTCCCCTTCGGGTACCTACGCACTCTGGTAAGGAAACGAACCAGGGACCAACATCACAAACTTTGGTTGGACCACGGTGAGTGCAGGCAGGCCAAGGAGGCACTCCCTACAATTGATGGCCGCTTCACGAAACAGGTTCTCCGACTAACTAAACAACAGCTGCGTACAGTCACTGCAGCTGTAACTGGCCATGGGTCATTTAATAAACACCTCTTTGTCATAGGAGTCACAAACAGTCCGCTTTGCAGAGCCTGCATGGAGGACGACGAGACAGCAGCTCATGTGCTGTTATACTGCCCGGTGGTCGCCACATACAGGGCAAAGTACTTCGGTAACCCAGGTACCCTACGTGAGATTGTCAGTGACACCAAGGCGCTGCTGGCCTTCTTTGAGGAGCTGGGGTGGATCGAATAACCGATTTTCCCACCCGTACGCAAAATACGCGCTTAGTCGTGGAGTTGCGGATATCAGCCCGTATTACCTATGGGGACGCGTTAGACCAGAAATAAGGGACAGAGTAAGTTGTTTGGTTGGACGATCCATGGTAGAAGCAGTGGAGAAATTACGGTTGAGATCGTCCAAGTCAATTGAATTAGGAAGGTCCAAATGTCGCGGTTTGCCGATACCAAGAGTTCCAAGAAATTTCCAAATATCGGCAGAAGAGGAAGAATTGATAGTATCTAGAATGTGGCGGCGTTTAGCATTGCGTATCATCTGATTACATCTATTCCTTGCAGCTTTAAATAGTGTCCAGTTCTCATCAGTGCGATCCCTTTTAAATTTACGGAACGCGCGGTCCCTACGTCGCATTGCCATCTGTATTCCTCTTGTCATCCATGGTGCAGGTAGGCGTTTTAATTTAACTTTTTTGACGGGAGCATGGATGTCATAAAGGTTGACCACAACATCATTGAAAATCGCAACCTTGTCGTCTACTGAAATGGCTTCCGTCATAGGATCCCAATTGACTACAGACGCATCTTTCTTAAGTTTCTCAACATCCATCCGCGCAAAACAACGCCTGTACAGAACCTTGGGTTTGGGTTTGGGAGGTTTCAGGATATATGAAAGGAAAATCATGTCGTGATGAGAAAAACCAGGAGCGTCATGTTGACCATGGGAGGAAACAAGGGTAGGATTCGAGGTGAGCATCAGATCGAGCCAGGTGTCATCGCCGACAGTGTTATGATGAGTAGGTTGGAGCGGCAACACGTGCAGACTAGCCGACTCGATAAGATGGAGGAGCTTTCGGGATCGAGGAGAGTTGTGGGCAAGAAGGTTTGTGTTGAAATCACCCATGATGATGTGATGTGCATATTCCGAACCCAAAGATTCAAGTACTGATTCGAATTCAGTGAAGTAATCAACAGTGGGAGGACAGTAGACAACACCAATAATTGTTTTGGCTCCTTTGACACAGACTTCAAGGAAAATAAACTCAGCAGAAGCAGAATAGTGAGAAGAGGAAGTGGCAAGTATTTTATAAGGAAAGTCACTGCGAAGGTATATAGCCACACCACCCCCTCCTTTACCAATTCGATCATTTCGTATCAGAACGAAACCAGTAAGAGGGTAAGTGGTGGACAGGAGATGCGGTTTGAGCCAAGTTTCGGAGATCAGGATAGCATGAACTTTGCTATTATTAAACACGTCGTAAAGCTCACTGTAGTGGCTTGGAACACTTTGAGCGTTAATGTGACACACATTCACCAACCGATTAGACTGATCCTGGAAATTATGTCGTATAAAGTCACCAAGGGTGTCACTAAAAGAACAAAAGCTTTCATCGCATGAAGAGGCAGTAGATTCGTTTGCAGAAAAGTAAGACTCATTGTCTGACATAAATATATAAGTAGGTAGATATTATGTTGAAATAAATATATACAAATAATAAAATAAGCTATTTCTAAAAACAAAGCAACTAACAGGTGCAAGACACTGCACCACCCGCCAGCCAACACCAACACAAACAGCAATTAAAGAAATAAAACCTGAATTCACACTTTTGGCTATACTACTGGAAGCAAAGCCGGAAACCATTGGTCCCAAAAATATAAAATTACAAAGTAAAAAGTTGAAGAAAAATCAACTGGCACACCCAACTGCAGATGGAGCAACGTGAAACGAAATGTTAGTAATATTTCCTGTGAGAGCGAAAAGCAATAACAAAAACATTTCGGAACGCATTTTAGGAACGTCAACGTCATTAAAATATTACTAACGTCATTATTTGACAAGCGACATTAATTACAACATAAAATTTTCACTGTTGCTATTTATAAAGAGGGTATCAATCAACAAACCAATATTTACACCTTAATTGAAACATAAAATAAGTAAACAGTTGGGGCACAAAACAAAAAGAGATAACTATGAGACGGGACAACTACAGAAAGGTAAGTAAAGATTACGAAGCTATGAAACTACAATTTAGAAACAATAACAAGACATCAAACATTCACCTTTAGTTAACGTATTATATTATTTTTCAGGTTCCGGGCAGCGTCAAAACTTCTTCATCTCGTTGATGGAGTCACGCCAGGCGCCTTAGGGTACTTGGCTAACAAGGGCTTAAGCTCGTCGAAGGAAACAACTTTGTGCCGACTTCCATCAGAGGCCTTTATAAAGATGACGCCGTCCTGAGTCCAACACGACCGCATACTGAAGTGCTCGCGCGCCTTTCCAAACACAGATTGCCTGGTCCTGGTCAAGAACTCCTTCACTGATATCTTCGAACCTTTCAAACCTGTCTTTGCCTTCCAGACTGAAGCCTTGATGTCAACACTGGTGAATCTAACGAGTATAGGCCTGTGGTGTTCCTTGCCTTGGGCTCCAAGTCTGTGACAGACCCCAATTGAGGATGGTGAGAGATTCTTGAGAGCAAGCTTGGAATTAAGCAGATCAAGAATTACTGCTGTGCTGTCCTCGTTCTGCACTTCAGCAAGACCTTGAAAGACCAACGCTTTCCGCCGGTGCCTGGTCTCTAAGCCATCGACTTGTTTGGCACACTCACCGATCTGGCTTCGTAGCAGACCAAGCATAGAAAAGATAAGCTCGCGGAAGCTGCGGAACTCTTCAGCTATCTTTGCCACTGTATCCTTGGCAGGACCGGCACTCTGGATTTGCGCTTCGAGCTCACCCATCTTCCTCAAAAAGTTATCTTCAAGGGTTTTCTGTGCAGCAAGGACTTCGGCAAACTGTGACATTCTGTGATGTGAAGTGCTAACCAATGTTGTGAGATGATGTAGTCGATGAGCTGGCAGGTGGTGTTTTTAATGTGCCTATGTCACATAAATGTGCCACAAACGTAAGTACTTGTTACTAAACTATTGTAGACTAAGTACTGAAGTAAACTTAATCAGTATTTACTGTTAATTATATTTTAAATAAAATTCCGAATTTGAAAACGTCTATACTTTTTAACACCTACCCCCGAAAAAAAAAATTTAAAAATTTAAAAATTTTTATTCCGTCAGTCAGATAATAAAAAAAATATTAGACACGTATTTTTTGCTTTACCATATTAATAAAAAAATACTTAGATAAAACGCATTGAAGTTGGGGAGTGGGGGCTCACTACGTCATAACTCAGTATAAAATCAAACAAGGCGTGACGTCATGCCACATTTTACCTCAATGTATCGTACAAAAATAAAAACTACTGAAAAGATTCTGTTCTGCACAAATATTTCTTAAAGGTCTGATCATCGAATAGGCTGTAAATTATCACGCTATTGGCTATGGAGGATTAGTAATATTGCATTATATCAGTATTTTTAACAGTTTATCGCGAGATTTACCCGTTCACCCGTTTAAGAGCTACGGTGCCACAGACATATAGCGGTCAAACTTATAACACCCCTCTTTTTGTGTCGGGGCTTAAAAACGGTTTTTAAACACAATATTTTTGAACGGCCTATCCAACGACACGCCACAACATGGAATAGGCGAGAGAAAAAAAATTGACCCCCACTTTACGTGTAAGGGAGGCAATTTTTTTTTTTTAAGATAATTTATCCGCTTTGTCAGCGTGATTTATATGTGTACCCATGCCAAATTACAGCTTCAAGAGTCTCTGATCTAAGCCGCGGATGGACAGACAGACAGTCAGATGGACATGGCGAAACTATAAGGGTTCCTTGTTGACTACGGAACCCTAAAAAACTAAATTTTCAGACTGCATGATAACTGATGTATCAACATACTGCTAAGAAAATAGCAATAAAATCCACATATTAATAGACAAGTCGATTCTTTTGCCTATCTTCTTGACCTTATCCCTTAATCACCCTTTAAGAAACCCACGTAAGGGTTGAGGATTTCCTTTTTTCTTTTTTTCAAGAACAACTTAACCCTTCGCCCAATCAATTACAACAAGAACAAAACAAAGCGACATCTTAACTAGTCCTTAATCCTTGGGTTCCATTTCAAACAGCCAGTTCTCGTAATAAGCAGTTTCAATATCCGAAGTTCTTCAAAGGCCAGAAACAAATAGGTTGGCTTCTCAAAATCCCATCTTTAATTACGGGGAAATCAGGTGGCAGGTAAATTAACCGCCCCCACCTGGGCCCCGCTGATAACACCTCGATATTTTATGGGTTTACAGCTCTAAATAAAATGGAAGGAACTTTTATTTGTTCACACGAGCTTAGTACATAAGTAACGCTTAGTTTATTTATCAATTATACTAATACCTTGCGTTTAGTCATGCTAAATTTGTGCTTGTGACTAGTAGTAGTGAAACTGTCAGTGGGTGAATAGAATTCGTTCCAATTTGAATTTCAAAATGACAAACACTAAATAAGTTCGTGTATACTAGGCATTAGGGACGTACATTTTACCAGACAGATTTTAACAAATTTAGTTGTGTTTAGTCGTTATGCAAGGTGATTAGGTGTTTAAGTACCTAGCTAGCTAATAGGATTATGGTGTGATGTATGTCATGGAGGTCAGCCATCTTTAAATAATGTCGGAATAATTATGGTATAAATAGCACTGCTAAGTAGCCAGTGTCAAATAGCTCATAAGTTCATCTTATTAAGAATGATATAATTAATTATATATAATTAGATCAAAAAAACTGGCCAAGTGAGAGTCGGACTCGCACACGAAGTATATACATTATTATTAAGATCGAGAAAAAACGCCGAAAAGATCATGTTTCTCGTATACCTTTAATTATTAAGTTTATTGAATTTTTATTATTTTTTGTCATAGCGGCATTAGAAATACACAATCTATGAAAATTTCACCTGTCTACCTATTACGGTTCATGAGATAAAGCCCGCTGACAGACAGACGGACGGATGGACAGTGGAGGCTTAGTAATAGGGTTCCGTTTGGCACCCTTCGGGTAGGAAACCCTAAAAATCTATAGTAATTAAATTTGAAAAATAAACGTGAGTGCTATTTTAGAATCTATGTTCTAAATGAAATAATAATGGTTTTATTTTTTAAATAGATTATATACACTCCAATTCTGTTCTATTACCTGATTTATACCAATTATAAAGTACACTTCCTTATCTCTTCCAGCATTTCGACATCTATTTACTCAGCGGTTACCCAATTGGTAAGAATTGTTAATTTTAAATTCAGTTGGAAGCGCCTCCTCGAAGAAACTCAATTACCGCTGAGCCTACGAAAATAAACACCGATCCAGGTATTTATAATCATACCAGCGCCATTTTATAAGGCGCTTTTGTAAAGAAGAGTGCTTTTTATTTAGTATTCAAAGTTTCATTCAGTAAGAAAGTGGCTTTCCTTTTTTTCTGCTGTTAAACAAAATTCTTGGAAATGACGGCGAAGGATTAAATCTGGAGTAAATGGACGGAATCTCACAAAAATCTACTTAATATTACAAATTCAAACCTACTCTATTAAAATCTGTTGCGTAGCTCACTCATAGTCTTTTCTCTTTTTCCCATATCCTAGGAAAGTAAATATTTTACCTAAGTAAAGAAACACAAAATCATAATTTTCGTTATCAACAATAACAATTTTATGGTGATTGCTGCATCTTTATAGGCCAGTCGTATTTTTATTATTCGACAATAAAATGATGAGTGAACGAACTGAATTGCACCCAACGTGGGCCAGATATAAAAAATATGAAGTACTTTGCAAATAAAAGTAAATCTTCGGAGTCCTTGAATCCTATACTATTAAATGAGCAATATTTGTATATGTCGCAGTAAGATAGTTATAGCCGTGATATAGTTATATCCCTAGGGATATAGTATACACCGCAATATATTTATATGAAAGCGGTTAATAACTGTCGGAGGGTAGCTGTTCACAGTTCTAACCTAACCTATTTGGTCGCAGTGCCCTAATAGTTATATTACTAGATCGTGCTCGTATCATAGTTATATTCCTAGTAAGACAGTCATGAACCGCTCTCATATAACAATATTACGATATATAGCTATATCCCTAGGGATATAATTATGTCACGGCTATAACTACCTCACTGCGGCAGATATATTTTTATCACGTTCTCGAAACCGGCTCTAACGATTTCGGTGAAAGTTGCAATATAGAGGTTTGCGGGGGCATAAAATCTAAAAAATATCTGGGAAAATTCGGCTCAGTCGCCCAAAATTTAGAACAAGATAGCTACCTTAGAATAATGACATGGCAGCACGGAATTAGTATGTACTATCATGGTACTATGGAATTAGTATGAACTATCATATACTATAAAATGAGCATTCTCTATTTTCACCAATGCAGAGCTCGGTCGCCCAGGTAGTACTGTAATGTAATGAAGACTGAATGTTTGGACCTTCACATTTGAATGTATAAAAGGTAATGTAAAAACCGTTACAAAATACGATTACCATGAAAATACAGTGTGTAAGAGGCTTCGACGCGCATAATGTTACCATGAATTCAATATGTGATTAAAGACCGTTTACAAAATCTCATCGGTTATTAAAAAAATATCAGCTGCTCCATACATTTTGATCGTGTAAGTATTGAACTTTTGTATGAAACAACACATTTTTCTTTTAACGCTGGTAAGTCTAGAATCAAGTACCTGTTGAAATTCGTGGTAAAAGACAACAGTTTTGCGTCGATGAACCGTGTATACAAGGTAGAGACGACAATACGACAATAAATTTAACTACGTACCTACCTATCCTATACCTACTATTGAATGAGCAATTTTTTTTAAATTATATTTGTAATCACAATCTGGAAAACGGCTCTAACGATTTCGATGAAAATCGCAATATAGGGGTTTACGGGGGCGAAAAATCGATCTCGCTAGGTCTGATATTTGGGAAAATTTGTTTTCTCCATATTTTCACTCGAGCAGAGCTCGATCGCCCCAGTTAAGAACAAGATGGCTACGTTATAATAATGACATGACAGCATGGAATTAGTAAGTAGCTACTATCATGGAGCATGGAATTCGTAAGTACCTACTATCGAGGCAGCATGGAATTAGTATGTACTATACGTGGTATTAGCATGAACTTTCCTATACTATTAAATGAGCATTCTCTATTTTCACCCGAGCAGAGCTCGATCGCCCGGGTACTATTAATGAAGTTCCCAGTCTGAACATGAAAATTCAATCAATTATCTGTAATAATTTAGTCACTATAGCTAGTTGGCTGATTGGCAAGATTCATAGTCGGCCCATTACTACTACTTAGTTTGTTTGAAAAACTCACTTATTCAATTTCAATGTTAAGATTTATTTGACAGTTCCAAAATACTCATAAGCATTAGTATTTCGAGTGTTTTCGTTTATATTAAGCTTTGTTCAGACAAGCGCGACGCGACAGCGCGGCGCGACACCGGCTATTGTTATACCGTGAAGTTTTCTTAGAAATTGTATTGTTCTAGTCGCGTCGCGCTGTCGCGTCGCGCTGGTCTGCACGAGCCTTTACTTATAATTACCGCTTCATTCTCCGTGTCTCGTTTCGACACGAGAATAGAACATGTCATGGTAAACAGATTTGCCATGCACCAAGATTGGCAGCCGGTGTGACTGCCCAGAGTGCACCGGACGTACTTAAGAGGCATACAACGGCTAAAGCGCGGTCACTGTCAGACTGCATAGTAAAGACAGAGAAGCGCGATGACACAACGCAGGTCACTAATTGCAAAATATGAAGCAACTATCCATTTACAAAAAATCTATTGATTGAACTAAAAAATTCAAACACTATTACGCTAATATGTTGCTTGTAGAATAATGTGACAAAAAATCAGAATGATTACATGTATATTAATATAATTTATAATCGTTAATAGAATTTTTTTGAGGTATCTTCGTGATTTTTTTCTATCGTATCAAATTATTTCTATTATATTTTCAACACACTATCTTCCTAGTGATATATCCTGTAAAATATCATATATTTTGTTTATCGCAGTGGTACATTTACTTTTAGGCATTCTAAAACTTGCGTTTAAGCAGGTTTAGGTTCTGTGGTTCCCTTAACTAGCGTCACGCCTGATTGATGTATTGGTTTGTCTTTAAAGGGACGAAAAATATTGCCGTTACCTTTATACAAGCCGAAAAGCCCAGCTTACCCGAATAAAAAATAAAACATCACCTATCAGGTAGTGAATGCTAAATCCTAGGCACGCCACTGTTGTTACCTACAGTACACTACTTTGGCGACCGAGCTCTGCTCGAGTAAAAATACGGGAGAAAACGAATTTTCCCAGATATGAGACCTAGCTAGATCGATTTTTTGCCCCCGTAAACCCCTATACTGCAACTTGCATCGAAATCGTTAGAGCCGTTTTCGAGAACGTGATTACTAATACTATATGTATTAGTAATCACGTTTTTTTCACGTTTCTTCAATGTGAAATTTAATTCGCTTGCATTTTTTCAAGGGATCATTGTGCTCATCATTATGAACAACTTTCACTATGAGGCCAAACCAGAGATCGCAAAAAAAAATCGGCTGTTCCCTACATTATAACGAGCTATGCGAACATAAATGTATGGAACAGCAGATTTTTTTTTCGCGGTTTCAGGTTTGAAAGAAGGGGAAAGTTGTTCATAATGATGATTACAATAACCCCTTAAGAGGATGCAAACGAATAAAATGTCACATTGTATATATATATACAAATATTGCTCATCATCTTACAAATTTGTAGACCTGATGCTCTTGATGAAATTGCAATGGGATTGATATTAAATTAAAATCATATCAGTTTATTGCAATCATCACTATTATAGTTTTTTTTTGTGCCCACCCATCCTGGGTTCAAATATTCAATTTCCCAATACGTCTTCATAGATAGCAAAGATAATGAAAATTCTTGTCTGCGGGGAACTTACCAACGTGAAACTCAACATCATAGCTAGAGGCTATAAGACAATACAAAATGTTCTCGAACTCGAAAGACTCACACGAAAACTTTTCCCTACTTCCCTAATATCAAAACTGGAACATACCACAGAATTTTCCTTGCGAAGTTGACCTACTGACACAGGAGCTTCATAAATCCATCTCTAATAGAATCCCGGGCTCCCGAGATTGTTTCCTATAATAACTCGTTGGCTTCCCCGATAAAGGTGGTCTTTGTAATTATGAGCTTCAGCTCAAATCCGATTTAGAATTCTATTGGAAGATGAATATTTAGAGGCATTTTTATTATATTTTACGGATATGGCTTTTAATGGATTTACATAAAATTTTGGTCTTAAATGTATATGGAAAGGCATAGATGTAATCATCTATTGATACAAGCAATTAGAGGGCTGATTAGGTCATTCTGATTTCAGTGAAAAACCAGCTCAAATCAAAATATGGCAGTAGAGAGGGCCCGAACAAGAAATTCAGGGGGCAAAACAGGCTTGGAATATTAACTGAGGATTTGAATAGAAAATTGGGTGTACTAAAGGTACACCTCCGCCTAACCCTTCAGGAATAACAGGCGTGATGTTTTATCTAATTCACGAAATTCTTTGTTCAATAGATTCATCTATTTTGTTTCCTCAATAATTCGACGTTACGTCATATTTTAATGAATTAATTTCTCAGTTTCAATGACTACGTTCTCCACTAACGTTTTCCTGTGCCCGCCAATACATTTACCATCTCTTCCTGCAGAATAAAATTCCAACTTCAACAGCCAGTTTGTTGACAGTAATAACTCTGGACGTCAGTGATAAAGGTGCTTGTTGTAATTGGGAAGCGTCTGGGTTGCCAGCGTAAATTCAGAGAGGAATATTCCTAGTTTTTTGTGGTTTCTGATATTATATTTACTTTAACAGTGGTTGAGGAGTAAACTAAGTTTGTGGTGATGTCTTTATACAGATAGATCTTTTTAGGTTTGCAAAGTGTTCGAAGGGTGTAAATACGACTATATAGGGCCAATAGTTTTACACATGCAGTCTATGGGTCGACTACACGCAAAGGGCTTAAAGCGCCTTACGTTTCCAGTACAACAACGCATACAGGGATGTTCGCAGAAGCACGTATAGACGACTTTTACGCAATCATGCGAAAGCGTGTCGCCTCCCTGATGCGGCGGGTGCGGGGCAGCGCCGACAGCCCCTTGGTCACTTTCGCTGATAGGGTGGAAGGTCTAATACTCAGGCACTGGACCAGAACACAGGTATTACCTTCAATTCGTGCCTTGAAGTTATGTTTTGTTAATTATTGCATATTTGGTTATTGTCTTATTAGTGATTTTGACTTTATTGATGGTGATTTTGATATTATTAGTTATGATTTTGACATTATAGTTATGATTTTAATATTATTATTGATGGTTTTGACATTACTAGTTATTATGACCAGAATTTGCCAAATATTACTATGTACTAACACTAGTGTTTAAGATGTGAATGTAATTACTAACAAATTGGATTGTATGATCTGGAAATTGAATAATTTGATTTCATATACAGCTTAATTCAAGTGCAAGTTGTTTATAAGTTTGATAAATGCCAAAGGATCTTATTGTTTCACTCTGGTTAGTCCATTTCTTTATAATGTATTCTGTTCTTCATTGCTGAGTAAAATAATACGGAATCAATAAGTATTTCAATACTAATTTGACACATATAATTAAGGAAGAGCATGACCAATGACTAAGACCTATTGCCCTTTGGTCCTCCTCATATTTGAGGACGAACAAAGGGCAAGTATGTTACAAATCAAAATCTAGCCCCAGTAGACATAATTAAACAAAACCCTAAATTCAAAAACATAAATAATCCAACAATCTCGATTTTCTAATCTGGTAACATCTACAGCAATCGTTCCGCTCAGATTTGTCGCGGCCATCTTGGATGATGAATGTCCAATACCGGTGGTGTCGCAATCCAATTAATAGCTAAAGTTTGACACTTTGATAAATAAGCTGCCTCTGCGACCAGATTTTTTTTTTCGATATAAAGATGAAATTCGTAAAATACTTTGCGGTTTATTTGAAAATTAATTAATCAATCAAATTCTGTGTGTGGCCATTTTGTACAACTTTGGTTTAATTGATTTTGGCTTAATTAGAAACATTTTCAATTATTTTCCATTTGTGGATGTTATTAATTGTTATTTGAGTTTGCTTACTCGTAGTTCCTGAATTATCAATGGAAGGGAAGTTGATATTGGTTTAATTCCATAGAACAGTTCGAACCCAAAACTGATTCCAAACTCTGTATTTCAGATCACGCTGCTCAAGAACATTACAGAGGAGAGTATGGGTATGGCAATTGGAAAGAAGTACGTGAAGCAAGAACCAGGACAATTGAATATTCAAAATGGGGGATAGAAGATGAAAAGAACTTCTTGATTGAATGAAAAGGAAATGTATAATTGCGGAGGATTATTTAAAACTGATAACCTTGGGAAGCAGGTTATCAGTTTTTGATAATCCTTCTAATTAATTAATTGCGTAAAACACTTTCAATCATAGCCTGAAGGATTTTGGTAATCCATTGTTATGAATGTTGTTGAACTGTCGAAATGAAAGCAATTGTAAGTTTATTACGCATTTACCCCGCTGTTTATTTTGAAAGATGATAAATGACTTGGAGAAGTGTATGGAAGAAAAAGACGTGACGCGTTGACCCCAAATAAATTTAGATAAGGTCATCAGGACGATGAAATAGTTAGTTTTGAAATACTTATAGGCAAACAACCAACTAATCCCATAACCCTTACCTACTCCACTACCACCGCAAATACAAAACCTAACACGCTCTACATAATTACCTAACAACAATAATTAGAACAACGCAAGCCCATTAATATCCATAATTATTGGAATCCGACACCACACCCCGTACATCACAGGAAACCGCCGTACAAGCATAAAATCATTAAAATCCCATATTGGACACTCATTATGGAACATATCCTATAGCTGAACTCCATAAGATTGTAAGTATACGGGTTTTGTATGCACTTAAGTCGTTTTAAAATGGCGCGTCGCCACACCGGTAGCAAGGCGATTCAAGTTTATTAGTTGTGTCTATAAAAGGGGCAGGGGTCGTAAACTCGCTTCGGGAGGGGTATGCAACATTGTTTTTAATACTTTCCGATAGGGTTTAAGATATGAGCGGCAGCGGGGGTGAATGGACAGAAAAAAAATGTTTTGAAGATCGTAGTAGTAGGTGGGGTTCTGTAGTTTCTAACAAGTGCCAACCCCTATAGAAAAAATATGTGTTTATATTCGACAGGCACTGGGTGCGGAGGCACGTGCCAACATGTGTTTAGCCACTTATTGGTTGTTGTTAGGTTAGTGTGTAAGTTTTATTAACATATTTTTTAGGTTGTTGTTACTAATTCTACCTATACATGGATTGTGTGTGATCCGCCATTAATTAAAAATATATAATATATGTATGTATATGTCTGATGTTTTAACTGTCAACTTGAACTGCACTGCACATTATCTGCCCTACAAATGATTATGGGAGGGCCCAGGGTCAACAATACTGTAGGTACTGTTAACCTTCGAAGAGATATGTAATTTATTTTAAATGTTTACCCTCTTTGAAAAAATACCAAATAAGCGTTTTATGAATTTGATCGCACTCCTTTGGCAAACGCAAAAAACAACTTCAGTTATCGATGCCACTAGCGACTTTCATAATACCAACAAAATTAAATATCAATATAATATAGGTATCTATCTAAAGTGCTAATAGTATGGTGTGACACCATAGACAAAAAGTGAAAACGGTTTTGTGGGGCATATTTTTACATTTAAGACTGCTGTAAACTTCTATAAATAAATAAATATAACATAAAATTCCTTTGCAATACTACAGAAAACTATCTCCATTCTCTCCCGATTTCACACACTCTCGGGTTCTATTTTCATTGCTCCTACTTGGCGTAAACTGCTAGATGCAATCACTTAATAGCTTTTTGCAAAACAGGAAACAATTCCAAACTTTGTCGTCGCCACAATCTTATCACTTGCACCACACATATCCCAACTCTTATTACAAAATCTAGCGTGCACTCCGCAATTAATTTTAGACTTTGTTGCATCGCAATAAAAGCTATAACAACTGCAACAACAACTTTGTACGGCATTAACGTGTCACATCCGTTGGTTCGTTCATTGTATGTTTTTTTAATAAGACATTGATTTTCTGTAGGAACTTACTGTTAACTGAGCTGTTCTGATAGGATATGTTGCAACTGGCGTGTGCTTGATATAATCTGTCAAAATAATTCGTGTTATTGAATTAAAAGTGTACTTACAGCCGAACACAAATAAGATAACACACGACACATAACTGCCGAAATGTGGGTGTACTACAAGTCCACCTCTGCCTTCCTTCGGAAAATACAGGCGTGATGTTAGGTATTATGATTAAGAAGAAAATGTTAAATTATATATCTATAAGGTCAAGGTCCACGATTATAATATTTTCGTTAAAGGAGATGTCAGGATTTTACTGTCAATTACGGAGTGGATTAAGGACGTGTCAAAATTCAGTCTACTCAAGACATTCATAACTTCAACAATGCAAGAGTAAGTCATTATCAATAGCTAATAGGATACACTCACTTTTTGCCATCTTAATCCTAATCCTAACTTATAATATAAAATATATATATAATATTATAAATCCGAAAGTGACTTTGTTTGTTAAGTTTTCATGGTAAAACGGCTAAACGCATTTGGGTGATATTCGGAACATAGGTAGAGCATGACCTGGATTGGGACATAGGATACTTTTTTATCCCGATATTCTCACGGGATTGAGACCTACGCGGGTGAAACCGCAGGGCGCAGCTAGTTTGTAATAAAGAAGGAAGGGGAAGTGGTTACCGCCATGTATGGCGATGGCGAGGCGCCAATACTTTGCCGAACTTGGACAAAAAATCTTTAACAAAATACTTCTTTTACAAAAGCAAAGAAACAGTACCAGACGAATCACCTGTTAAATAAAGCATTTTGACACAAGTTCATTACTGAAATCATTCACGTAGGTGCGTCCCAGCTGAATGTTTGTCACTACGGTCTGTTGTAATCTCAGCCGGATTAAGAGGGAGTTTAATTAGTAAATACAAATTTGATGCAAGGGTTAGATAATATCAACTTGCTACACACATATTGTAAGAAAACGGGGAAGTGGTTACAGACACAATGGACACCTGCAACTCTATGGTGACAGCGACGTGCCAATACGCTGACCGACCTTGGAAAATAGGTAGACACATGTTTTTATAAATTCGACAAAAAATCCTGCTATGATCTAGACTGCAGAACTGCTACTTATAGACAGTAAGTATACATCGAGTGCTACAAGGATCTTTTGGCGCCTGAATGACAGTGACAGGGGGCGTTGTTGGTAAACATTTTGTAAAATGGTCAAGATTATGTTTGTAAAGATGGCGGCGTTAGTTCTGATTTTGGCCACGCGCCAAAAGATCGTTGTACCTTAGTAAGTAAGTTGCGAAAAAAGTCTTTAAAAAAATACCGGTATTACAAAATCAAAGATTCAATTTCAACGAGGCTCCTTTTAAATATAACAATTCCACACAAGCTTTTTACTGAAATCATTCACGTACGTAGCTGGGAACAGCTGAATCTTTGTCACTGAGGTCTGATTTAATCTCCACCTGATTCCTCTTACAAAAACTTCTTTTACAAACGCAAAAATCGAAACTCCTTTAAAATAAAGCAATTCCACACAAGCTTTTCACTGAAATCATTCACGTACGTCCCAGCTGAATGTTTGTCACTAAGGTCTACTGTAATCTCCGCCGGATTAAGAGGGGGTGAGTGCAGCCGCGTTTTAAACCCTCCTTGAATAATTAACTGCGAAAATGTAAATCTTAATGTTTGAGGTTTCTGTACGTTTTTGAGAGAATTTCGTGAAATTCGCCAGATGACGGGATTTTTGTTCTGTTGGAATGAAAGGTTCTGTGTTAAAATATGTGTTCTTTGAACTGTGTAAAGTGAAACAGATTTAATCTGTGAAGATCCTTACTTATACCATGTTACAATCTAAATTGGAGACCAATACGAAATGGTGTTTCTTGCTTTTAAATCTTTGATTTAGAAGTGAGATTGGATCTACATATTGTTCATGATTGAATCTAAACTGATTTATTGGGATTGCCAAAAAATAAATTAGTAATTTTACTCCTATCTGCATAAAAATAAAAACGTATGCGGTCGATGCACCCCCGTCAGGAACTGAATTCCTTACGCGATACTCGCACGCACACATACTTGTATATAATAGAAAGAGACAGAGAATGAGCCCTCTCCATGCGACTGCATAGAGAGGGCATAACGCTTTTCCCTTACGTGACGATGTCTACCAGTCAACTCCTACCGCAAGCCGTGTTAAAGAACTTCGTTCCTATAAGGGCGAAGTAAATGGATGGCACATAAGTATTAAACACAGGCACCTCATTACGGAATAACACTAGCGCAAATTCGAAAAATTCTCTTTGTAGCAAGCACCACGTAACACTCAACGTGGCTCTCGCGAAAATATCACAGCAGTAATTCGGGAAATATATCACCAAAAACAAAAGCAGAACGAAATATGTTAATACACCACACAGAACATATGATATAGTACACGTTAGTTAAAAGCATTAAAACATTTAGAGACAAATGTAGCAACGAGACAACAAAGACAGCTTCAAGACAATGAATGATTGCGGTTTGCGTTTAAATGTGACGATTTTTAGTCGTGTCTGAGTCGTGTCGTAAGGATTATGTGTGATGAATGTATAGAAATGTGGGGAAGGATTGGGATTATTGATTCGAGTGTGTGAGAAAGCTATGACTTATGAATTGATGGCGTCTGAGTGTTCACAACGTTGTTTATTGTCTGTTTGAATTATCAAACAGTCCATCATAGTTCAAATATTTAAATAAAAAAGTTCGTTACGGAAGACACTACTATTACTAGGGTTATATTGCTTTGGTAAGTCTCAGCGTGCAAAATGAAATACACTGCTGTCAATCTACCACAATTATCTGCGAATTTCTATCTAATTGCGACCATCCAAGATTCCAATAAAGACGTTTAAGGCCGCAAAACTGTACGAACGGTCACAAGTGACAATTGCCACAATCAGGAGTCATTACGATTGGTAACTGCTGTGTGGTAGCAGCACGAACGCAGGGAGTAAACGTAACGTACATTCGAACGAGTTTTAAATTGAAAATACTCCTTTCGCACATAACATTTATTTAGTTTTAACAAATTATTCATAACCATGATTATATCAATCGCTTTTTCCCGCGGCTTCATCCGCGTGGAAGTCGAAAATTATCCAACGTTCTACCTATGTGCTAACGTGCTAACAACCCGCATGCCAAATTTCATCAAAATTCGTTGCGTGAAAGCGAAACAAACAAACTCACTTTCGCATTTATGTTATTAGTTAGGTTTGGGATACCAATTATTTTGTAAAAAAAAAAATAAAAAAAATATGATAGTTCTATTTTCGATTCAAAAATCGTTCGAATTTACATAACGTTTACGTCGCGTACCTTCTGTTCCTGTCGTAACCCGAAAGTCTTTTAACAAAACCTGGAAACCTAACTGGTTTTGTTAATTGGGTTCTCTGTCCCGCGCAAACAAGAGGGCTGCAGTATGACTACCTATTACACATGAATGAAAATCGTATCGCATCCGTCCCAGCTACCAAAACCACATTACATCCCCGCACTTGGTGTTAGTTAGTGAATCACGTCACTGTAACGGCCAATTGTGGGCAAATTGTGTCCGACTCATAAATAAAGCGCTGACTAAACTGTCCCGCTAATATCCAGCGCTGTAGTCCGCTGTAAATAGCCACTGTTTACCCGCAGTTAATCATGTGTTTGTGACGTGTGCTGTGATATTTGTATTCATTAATATGTTCTGTCATTATTTATTTGCCATGTGGTTGACTGAAGTTTGGTTGACAAAATGGAGAATTTTCTAATTTCATAATCTCTGAAAGTTCTATTATCAGAAGCTACAATGAAAGAAAAAGCAACTCTAATAAAAAAACAATACCTACATTAGGTACTTATTGACGTCATAAATCCGCCATTTTGATAAACCTGGCCTGTAACCAACGCACGAATCCAGTTCGTGCGATGGTTACAGGCTAGGTTTCGAGTCGATCCAGTCGTTAGGATGCTTCGGGGGTATAAAGAATCCCACATGCAAAGATACATCATAGATATGTGTGAAAAAATGACCCTGTCTTAGCTGTCGCGTTGTTGGGTAAAAATATATAGATAGACTAGCTTCCGCCCGCGACTTCGTCCGCGTGGAATAGTTACTTTGAGCTAACGCTAACTTTAACCCGCGACTTCGTTTATATAGGTGAGTAAGTACTGGGTCTTATAATCTTACTAGCTTTCGCCCGCGACTTCGTCCGCGTGGAATAGTTACTTTGAGCTAACGCTAACTTTAACCCGCGACTTCGTTTATATAGGTGAGTAAGTACTGGGTCTTATAATCTTATATCATGTAGATTGTAGGTTATTCTCAAAAAAACTAAACTAATGTTATTTTAAAGTACTTCTGCGTACACTATATTTTTAGTTTTGTTTTCTTCCGCCAGAAGTAGATATTGATTTTCACCAGAACCAGATCTCGATAGGGCAACATATAGTTGCCCGTGCGAAAAACACTCTTGGCGTAAATCTATTATGATGTAAAGGGCAATTTTGTTTTAAATTAAATACTTGTGATGAATAACGTATTTATTTGGATAAGGATTAATAATGTATATAAAAACACCTTCGCAAATAATGCATTATTTAAGAAGAAATTTGGTTAGCATAAAAAACGTTATAGTGAGCTAACCTTAAAAGATAGACATATGCTGTCGCACGCAGCGGAAGCTCTCAATAGGAAACAAAATCCCCCGATTTTGAAACATTCTTCATTAGTGCTCCGCTCCTATTAGTCTTAGCGTGATGATATAGCCTATAGCCTTCCTCAATAAATGGGCTATCTAACACTAAAATAATTTTTCAAATCGGACCAGTAGTTCCTGAGATTAGCGCGTTCAAACAAACAAACAAACTCTTCAGCTTTATAATATTAATATATTATTATTATATTATATTATATTATTAAATTATTAATTATTAATTATTATATTATTAGTTTAGATGTGTTGGATCATTTAGCTCCTTTCAAAGTGGTTGCGTTGAATGGACTGGACATCTTTTAGCTGCCATGGCTTATTATTAATTATTTTATTTTAGAACTGTTTTTTTTTTGTTTCTATTTTCTGTACTCTTAACGCTTTTAACGTGTACTTTTTTTACGTCGTACTTACATATAATTATAAATTCAATATTAATGATGTAACTAATATTTTTGGAACAATATTATAATTTAAAAGGGTGTCCACCATTGATGTAAATCAGTGTCCACGGAGTTTCATGCTCGTTCTTCGCCATACGTACCTACTACGTTTTGTGATGGGCAAGTAGCTTCATATTTCTGACTGACTGACTCCTTGACAAAAGTTTGAGTTTATGTGAACTGTTGCAGCCACCTCTCATTAAGTTTAAAGGTTAAAATAAATGATGCCTCCACCATTATTTCATACTTATTTTAATTAAAGTTTCGCAAGCTATCAGTGTGTATTTTCTTTTACACATGCTTAGTCAAAACGTTAAGGGGCCGTGCACGAAATCGACTGATTTTGATCAACTTTGTTCCGTTCCGATCCGTTATGAGAAAGGGAAACAGAATTTAAAAAGAAAAACTATTACACAAAACTATTTATAATTTGAAAAGTCTAGTTCTTTGACTAGTATGTGGCTGAAAGGCATTTTTCAAATAAATTAAGTAATTTATACTAATATTCGCAACAAGTTTTCCGAAAAATGACGCGAGACTGACGTTTGATCGCTTGGTTACAAGAAACTACTTTCAATTTTGAAAATTAAAAAGTCTCATCCACATCACTATATGGTCTACTTGCACGTGGCTGAACCACTTTTTTCAACTTTCATACATAATATAGCAGATTTTTTTTTTAAATAACGTATTTCTCTAAAAACTTAAAGACAAATAAGTATTTTTTTCTAATACTTAGAAAGACATTAACGATATTTTTAAAATTAATCTTAAGTCAACCATTTAATATAATCAAAATTTTATTTTATTTGCACTCAATAGTAAGCGCGGCCAAGATTCGCACATACTAAGAACAATATGACTTGAGCTTTTGGCAAAACGCACCGAGTTAAGCGCGATTGAGCTGTAAGCTTAACATGCTTACTACAAATTAACCGAAAATGCTCCACGACATTATCTTCTATATCTATAAAACAAAGTCGGTTTAGATCCACCATTTACAACTCAAAAAACGGCTGGAACGATTTTTATGATGTTTGATTCCGCTCCGAGTTGTAAATATTAACACATTGGAAAAATTCACGGAAAAAAAATCATAATTAATTAATTTGATGGTAGGTAGGTACGTATAGGTAGGTAGGCGGGTATAGGTAGGTAGGTAGGTGCTACCCGTGCGAAGCCGGGCCGGGTAAGAAGATGGCTTTACTGAAATCATAATAGATACTAAAAACTGTCTTGAGGTATACAGGCCCAAACGCATTGTAATCTGTAATGTTCACCTTAGTACCTACGCTGTACTTGTTTGCCCTACATAAAATTACTAATCAAACTACACGAGAAAAACTTATCCGTAATTACATTTCAATTTAACAGAACGTGACCTGCGCTCTCATCACCGTAACTATGATAATCCCATATAATCTTAGTACCATCTAATCCTATCAAAATTCATAATTATGAATGCAGTAACCATCAGAGATGATCTGTATGATAATAATCTGTAAAACTCATCTATATAATGGATTATATTCAATCAACATTGATTAGATGGATTACGTTGAGTTTTGTGCTACTCATATTTTAAAGTAGGTCTATATTCCAATATTATTTGACTCTTAGAACTGCGTAGGTAGTACATAGAATAAAATTGTATTGAGAGTAATATAGAACCGATTTAATACAAACTGCAAGCATCTAAAAAGCATTTTCATCAAAATTAAAAACTATCCAAACTGCATACTTTAAATAGATTGATAATAATCAGTTAATGTGAACGTCGAGGTTACTCAAAACACCAAATCAGTATCTATTATAATAAGCTTTCAAAACACAATAAGGCATGATTACGATATATCCCTGATCGATAAAGGAATTCACATTCAAAAATACAGTCAAAATATTTGCATATTCGAATATTTAGACTACTGTAAGAAATATTTTGACTAGGAATATATCTCACCTCTCATATACAGTTACCTTAGCACAATCAAACAAGACCATCGTGGATCGATTTGATAACATAGCCCTAAACTATCAAGAAAGTGTTACATTAAACTGTTCGTCTTCAATATTGTTTAATGGAAGCACGAGACGAAACGGAATGTATGCTTTTAATGAGATAACGATCAAGCACCGGCTCTTAAGTAATTGTTGGCTATCGCATGATGGTGTATGTAAGTGGCTTGGTAGGTAAATAGTAATTTGTTATGTGTTGAGTGCGTTAAGTTGAACAAACCTTGATGAAATATTGATAAACAAAAAAAAATATGGACTTAACTAAATTATGTCAAGATCAATTTCAATCAGCTCCATTTGGAGTAAAAAAAAATCGCAAATCACGCGTTGTCACTCAGAAATTCAATGAATCTCATTTTAGGATTAGCAAAGTAACTAGAACAAAAACTGATTTTGATTAATTAGGTATACTACTCGTTCTTAATAAATAAGGCAGCTCGATCTCTGTTCACACGACGATCGACATCACTAGCCAACGTGTGAAGCTCCTACTGGTCAACCTTACAACTAATATACGTTTTAACCGGGCTCAAAAATCAATGCGAATCTTCCGTAAAACCGCGTGACGGCCAAGTCAAAGACGCGCATCACTGAACGCGTTAAAACGCTCCAGCCCGGGACACATGGCACCTCTATCTCGAGATATTTGTGTATCGTGGGAACCCGATCCCGGATGAGCTAATTATCGATGGGTTATTAGCGCCCTCAAATTGTTGGCGAGTGGAATTTGAGAGGATACTCTAACAAACACTTTCGGAGCTGTTTAAATAGATGGGTCGGTGAAAGCGTTGATGAGGGGCAATTATATAATTCAATATTTATGGTTCTAGAGTGAATAAAACCCTAACCCCTAATCAAAGGGCATTGAATCTGTGACAGCATCTACAATGCCAAATGCGAACTACGCATCAAAGACCTGACGTCACACAAATCCTGCATCGCGCAAACAGCGTTTACCTCGCGACCGATATATATCCAACGACATATATATGCCGACATCAATCGTTGCCCAGTTGCCCACCAGACACAACACCCATCTGGTCGGAAGATCCACCCTTTTCTATGGAGGATGAGTGAACTTTACACCCTGTTCCTCATACCTCTAAAAATCCTTATCAGATATCAAGACTTTAACAACAGAGATTTCACGATAATGACCGAAAGGTAGACTTAGCTCGACTGCTTGGCAGACCCTGGCAATAAATGACAGTAGAAGTGATACATCCATCCATGTTTAAAATTCACGAGACACATGAAAAACAAATGGTACCCTGATACGACGATCAAGATTGACGACCCATACTAATTTATAGTGCAGGATAATTAAGGTTATATTGGTCTTTGACAGCTCGACCTGGTTAGACAAGTAGGTCAAACGATTAGACTTTACGATTGATTGTAAAGTTTAGTTTTACGGGGACACCTGGTGTGGTGATTTTGTTGTATACGTCGCTAAAGAGAAAGCCCATAAATTAGTTATTGTGATGGATCAGTTAGACGTAAGTGTGTAATAAAGATTGTTTCTTGTTTCAGTTTTATGATGTAATCATTGTTTTGGTGTTTCTTAAGTGAAACAGTCTGGTTTTTAGGGTGATAAATTACACAATACTCCATCAATGACGGAACTTCTCTCACTTTCACTATTCAAAAAATACTACAAAGTATAATGATTTGTAGATAGGAAACGTTACCACATCTGTTTGTTTTCATTATAAAAAAATAACGACCACCGTTTGAACACAACATTTTTAACTCTCCCGCCGCTTTATATCAAAAAAGAAAATCTTGTAAAAAAACGAACCTACAAAAACACAAAACCACTTACCGCTTGTATAAAGAAGTCTTCATGCAAGACGCTGACGATCCCAAAGTTGGTGAACTTGAACACCCTGTCCATGATCCACATGAGATTGGGCAGGACTCTAGCCCTGGGGTTCCAAGCCGCCATCAACATAGGCACGTCTGCTGTGCTCTGGTGGTTGGCCAGGACTAGCGTCCTTCTCCCGTTGCATGCTGCTGGCTCGTCCCCGGTTTCTATTACTGTGGAAGAAGGGTTGAATGTTAGAACTTTGAAAGATTTTTTCTAAGAGTTAGATTCAATCAGAACATTCTGAGTTTATCTTGGACATTACTGACATCGGTGAAGGAAAACATCGTGAGAAAACCTGGATTTATAGTTAACATAAGTCTGAAATCGCCAACCCGTTTTGGGCAAGCGTGGTTATCAATGCTCGTGCCTTCTCTGTATGAGAAGAGGCCTTTGCCCTGCAGTGGAACAGTAATAGGCTGGTATTGTTATTAGATTAATTTATAGATAATAACTTTCTATATTGAATTTTTCTAAGCTAAGCGAGACACACTGATTCCTAAGTAAGTCACGAACATGGATAATTAATATATTATGTCTGATCAGACTACAACACCCTGTTCAGTTTTTCTGTATGATCAAAGACAGGAATGATTACAATTGAAGACAGGATTCACCTTCGCGGAGATCTCAACATATTTTAGGGACTCATGTGCCTCACCACAATAACAATCAAATACACTGTTGCATCTTTCATCGTTATTAACTCAGCCTATGTTAGGCCACTGCTGGACATAGGCCTCTCCCAGGTTGCGCCGCAACACCCCCTCTTCCACCTTCTGCATCCAGTCTATCCTCGACAATTGATTATATTATTTATTGTTATTAGTAATTAATTAGCTGTTTATTTATTTTACCTCGATGGTCCTAGTTTTTCATTTATAACTTCCAGTTACAGCTTTATGTAAGCGGGCACGCCCTTTATGGCTGGAGTCTTTTATTTACATATTAAGTTCTGTTTACGTTTAGTTTTTATTTCTGCCCGAGTATAGTTCTCGATGATTTTGTTTGGTATATTAGCGTGTGCTAGCTAACATAATTATGGATAATAATTTAAATTATGTTAATTATGTTGAATACTATTATGTAGTTTTTTTTTTTTTTTCTAACTGTATAACTAGACAGCTGTGCTGCTGGAGTTTGTTGCGCCACTTCTTCTTCCCAGCTAACGCACTAGGAAGTGGTGAAGGGCGGGCGTTTTGGGGGACTGTCTTATGTAATTTTGACGTTCGAAAACTGCTGATTCTCAGGCTAGTTTAAATAAATGACTTTTGAATTTTGAATTTTTGTCATAGCCACCTTTCATCGTATCGTTATACCTTCAAACAATCAATATTACTGCAGGTACTTAGAGAGGGGAAAAGGACGTAGAATTTCCAAGACTTAATCAAATATTCAGCAGCATTCCATTCAGAATCCCACTCTAAAACTATAACAGCATAGTCTGAAGACTCCAAGGACTGTTTGTTCGAGCGTCGCGTAAATACAAACTACACTGAAATATTTATTTGCTCCGAGACCGTTTAGATGCTGCCTCGTGTTTGCCGAACGTGACATATAAGAAGATGGATATTGATTCTGGTATACGTATGGTTTGTCTAAGAATTTGGTAGTTCGGTTATATGGATAAGAAAATGGGGAAGCATTTTTCTGGATACGTGTTTGAGTGTCGTACTTGGAACTATAAAGTAGGCGGGTGTTATGATGGGTCTTATTTATCACTTGGTGTTCGCAAAGACATGAATGTAAGCGACAAGGAAGATAAATTTCATAGGAAGTATCGTCATCTAAGTGAAAAAATCTTTTTTACTTAACTAGTTGAAACATAATTTAAAGGCAAGGTCACAACAAATATAAAAGCAGATAAGTCACCCAATGTTTAGACAAAGAATAAGAAAATACTCTCAAGGTACAAACAAAGGTCTCAACAACCTTTGTCCTATTCACTAACTTCCACAATACAAGTACCCTCCAAACTTTTAACACACTTAACATCAAACGCTCAATTGCCTTCAGTATCTTAAAATCTTCGCAAAAAGAATCACGCATTTCCTACCCTACTTAAAATAAATAATGGCTTTCGTATTAAGATTCAAATTACAGAATATCTACTTAAACACCCTCCCGAAACCCCCCTTATAAAACCCACCCTTCTATCAGACCGAAGGAAAAAATGCTACCTCAGTAAAAATTATTAACATTTTCATGAATTTGTAATTCTGTTTGCTTGAGACGCAGTGATCTACGAGCCACGATTTCTTGAGGTTACCGGAATTAAAAATGTATTAGTATTGCCCTTTTTCGAGAGAATTTTAATTTCGAGTTCGTATTGTTTTTTTTTTTCTGAAGCATGGAGAATTAATACTATTTTAGAAGTACCTACCTACATACCACTTACATACGCAAGAGTCAAATGAGAAATTCCGACACATTACTACAATTCCGTTTCCCTTTATTGAAAGTTATTTTATGTTTTTGCTGAATCCAATTTTTTGCCGTACATTTTCGCTACATATGTCGTGACAAAAATGTATTTTCTTATGGTTTTTTTAAATAAATTCTTCATAAAACTTGAATGAACTTATTTTCTTACTTTTATCGAAGCTAATCCTGATATACCTTCATACAATTTTACTCATATACGACTGGGGTAGTCGTATATCACAATTCATCATTATTCATCTCCATTACCTACCCCCACCTCCTTGAAATACATCACATTAAAACTCCATTCTTCTTTCAACCTATAAATTGGCAATACATTACAAAAAGCGCTATATTAATTCTTCAAAGTCAACTGCTGGCAACATTAGTCCCTTGGGCGTTGCATCCGAAGGCGAAGTAAAGACGGTGGCTAAAAGAAAACCCTTCATTAGTTGCCTTTATTAACTTGTGATATTCTACGAAGGAATAATGTGTATGTGGATACGATAGTTAGCTGTAAACTATTTCTGACTCATTACAAACAAGTCAACCAACCATCAGCAACTATTCAGCCAAGTTTTGTTTTTCGAACAGTATTCCAACAATATTAGTATAAAATCAGTTTTTGAAATTAGAATTTTAATACTGTCGGAAAAACGTTCGGAATTCAAAAATGGCTCGATGATTAAACCTGGATGGTTACAGGCCGCTTGTGCCCGGTTTCGAGGAAAAGTACTCAGATAAATTGTCAATAGATATGATTTGACAAAGTGATCTATTCAAGCAAAGTTCTTCCAAAACCAATAGCACTCTGAATAGATTAACTCTGGTTAAGAATATCTATCAAAACGGGTCTTTACAAAACCTTGGAACAATCAACGCTTAAAACAATCTAAATTGTCATAATGGGCCTGTAAAGTGTAAACGACTGTCATTTACAACTGGTTATTTCTAAATAGTTAAAAAAGATAACAGAGATAATGGCAGAGGACTTGGTGTAGGAAAAGTTCTTGGTCAAAGATTGACCAAATGCTTAGTCCACTACTTTATGTTGATGTTTGGCATCATACATAAATTATAGGCCGAACGCTGAACTGAGACGGTTTCTGAGCTAGCTGCGCGGTGCGGGAGGGGTGACAGTTGTCAAAAGTTGACGAATCACTGAGTTCTCGCATCATGAAACCTCACGCACCGCGCTGCTACCTCAGGAACCGTGTCAGATAAGCAGACGGCCATTACTATCTATTTTTGAATTTAAAGTCATTATCACGTATTCATAAGCTTCCATTTTTAAATTGCACTATATTTAATCATTTGCAGCCTCATAATGTATTTTAAACGTAAGTAATTTTTAACGAACGAGTCTTTATTATTTTTTCAGATACCACATCCAACTCCCACAACCTCCTGGTACACAGACATCCCCTGGGCGGGTTGCCGAGTAATTACCAAAGAAGATACAGTCGTATTGCTGACGTGGCGTGCCCACAAAGAAATAACTTGGTCTTGGTGCTATGTATACCTCGCTATATAGGTGCTCCTTTTGATTTAAGTGAGCTTGTTCTTTAGCAGAAGATAGGTACTTATAGTGATACTAAATGTATAGTAGTTTCTTTGGTAACGGAACAATAATATAACATCATGTCCTCTCCCCCAGTGGGTGGTGTTCTCCCATATTTCGCTAATCATGTTTAAGAGCCATGGAATAGGTGCGACTGCAGCAATTTAGCACGAGTCCATAGTCCAGTTTGCTGGAAAGCAATATTAGTAGATATTTTAAAGGCTGATTTATTTTTATTAAAGTATATTTATCTATACATACATACATATTTACATCCATATGCAAACATACAAATAAATAAAATTGAACTGTCTGTTTGTGATGCCAAAATAACAGTTTTTTAAGAAATGCATATGAAAATAATACGGTAGGTACTTATAAGATTTTTTTTGGTTTTTGTCTTTCTGTCTGTTTGTTTCGGCTAATCTCCGATACGGCTGTACTGGGTTTGACAGGACTTTCATTGGCAGATAGCTGATGTTTTAAGGAGTAACTTAGGCTTTAATTTTAGGAAAAGAATGGGTGAAAAAAACGCGGGCGAAGCCGCGGGGAGCAACCAGTTTTTAGATATTATAAAGTAAAAAATCGACAAGATCTCATTTTCCTGTCAAACTCCTTTCTCATATTTACTTAGGTACCTACGTATTTTATTAATATCATTCCGCCCGTGTGGACAAAAGTCTGTGCTAACTAGATTACTGAATATTGAATGAATCGTCGACATTCGATATGCCCAATTAAAAAAAAAAAAAAATGATTTGGGAATGTCTATTATTTTCAACGAAAAAATCCGTTTAAAAACGTTAACCAAACAAGAATCAACGATATTGGATATTCAACAAATCTTCTAAGTACTTGGATTATAGGATAGTTCATACCAATTCCATGTATAGTAACATACTAATTCCATGCTGGCATGACAGTAGGTACTTACTAATTCCATGCTGCCATGTTATTATTCGAAGGTAGCCAACTTGGTCTAAGCTTTGGGCGACCGAGCTGCGCTCGGGTGAAAATACGGAGAAAACGAATTTTCCCAGATATGAGACCTAGCTAGATCGATTTTTCGCCCCCGTTAAGTTGTGTGAAAGTTGCAGTATATGGGATACTGCAACTGTCATCGATATCGTTAGAGCCATTTTTGGGAACGTGATTACAAATATATTTAAATATTCATATACAAATATTGCTCACTTAATTGTATAGGATATGGAACAAAATTAAATGACTATCAATGAATTTCTTGAAATCAATTGCAATTGAAAACAATTTATTTATGTGAAGTAGTTTTATCATAAGCAAACTGAAATATTTCCTCGCCAATCAAAAACAACAATTTTAGAAACTAAAATTAAAGCAAACGGGTTGAGAACGCCAACCGTCTCACTCCGCTTTCATATTCTACAACGTTAATGCAGAGTTGAATTTAAATACGAAAGGATACCCGTAATTAAGCATCTCGAGGCGTTTGCCTAAGTAATTGGAGGTTGCAATCCCCGGGATTTGAGGCAAGAGCCGCGGGTAAGACGGCTTCCATTACCTATTGTAATGTACACGGGAATTTAATAAAATCGTTAGTCAGTTAGCTTTGTTGTTTGTTACTAATAGCGACTGTGTTTTGTTTCAATGTTGGTGTCAAATTGCTGCTACTGAGCCTTTGTTTATTAAAGGAACATAGAACCTTTTTGGTATTTAGGCTGGTTACAGCTGTCCGGGAGACCCGTACGGGTAGCGCCCGCAGTGCTCTGAAACGAGGGAGTAGTACGATACGTTGTACGGGCACTACCCAGAGGGGGTCGCGTACGGACCAATCCGCGTCGCTGTGTAACAATGTTCTAGCGCCTCACGTGTGTCTTTGTACCGAGCGGCCCGTACGGGTCTCCCGGACAGCTGTGAAACCAGCCTTACTGAACCTTTTTCGGCGAATGAAATTGTTCCCAACACAGGTAGAAACTGGATGAGCCTGACAAGAGCGCGAAAATTGGCAAAAACATAGCGACCTATTGTCGAACTGTGGGTGAATTCGGGCTGTGGATAATACAACTTATGCAAACAAGTCTGAAATGTTAAGCCTAGATATCAGCTTCCCCAAAGGACAGAAAACCAATACCAACACAAGTAAAAACTACCCAAAAACATTTACAAAACGCAAACCTTCGACAAAAAGATACCGATCTCGTATCAAATGGTTTTCTTTCCCTATTTTTACAATAGCCTGTATCTTTCATCTCTCTCTGTCCCAAAACTCGTTAGGCAAACGAGTCTTAAAGGAATTCGCATGACAATGCAAGAGAAAACAAGGAGGATTGGGTAAAAGAGGTCAAGGTAGTGTGTGGCTTGTAAGGGGCAGCCTGTAGGTCAGGTTGGTATGTCAAGGGTGGTTTAAAGTAAGTAGAAGATTAGGAAAACAAGTACAATTATATAACATAACGCATGTAATCTTCGAAGGTTAAGGCAGAGGGTACCTATAGTTCATCCAAATTTCGCCAGTTCCCATCCATCACGCACAAGGGTCAACCTGATGGACAACAAAGCCCTATAACATAGATAGAACATACACCCATTTAATAGGTGGCGAGCCTATTGGCATACACCGGACACAAAACCAGAAATCCGGGCTGTTAAGAGATTCATAATGGGAAACCGGCCAAATGCCTGTCGGACCATGCACTATGAAGGGGTTCCGTAGTTGGGATAAATTTATCCCAAGAACAAACTTAACATTGTAGTTGAACAACATTATCTACGGAATATAATGGGAGATCATGTTTTTCAAACTGCAATTTAAGTTGGTCGATTATTTTGATCGATATTTTTCTTTACCTTCGTTATATATATTACTGCCGCGATTTTATTTTACCACTCGCCGTGATTAATTGGGGGGGAATCGATCTAGTCAGATCTGGGAAAATTCGTTTTCTCCATATTTTCACCCGATCAGAGCTCGGTCACCCAAAGTTTAGAACAAGATGGCCTACCTTAGAATAATGACATGGTAACAATGAATTAGTATGAACTATCCTATACTATTAAATAAAAATTAAGAGCGTTCTCTATTTTCACCCGACCAGAGCTCGGTCGACCAGCTATCTAATTGCGCAACACATTTTCGTAAACGATTACGACTAATCTGTTTCATTTTGACAGTTCAACAACATTCATTGCGTTATTTACATTGTTGAACATATTTTCTTTTCGAACTTATGAAGCAATGGATTAGCAATCTGTTTCAAAACGATTCAGATTCTGATTGATCGTGTATTACGCAATCAGAGTACTGGTACTAATCATAAACACTGGTAATGTCATTGCTTAGAAACAAAGGTTAAATCAGTCAGATAATTAAGGTACCTAGCATGTATATAACAAGTAGCAAAGCTCTTTAGCCACTTAAACATTTTTCAAGAAGTCTTAACCCAAAAATATAAAAGGTAGGTCAAAAATAAAACAGGCATATCTCGAGAAATACTTTATGTACCAGCCCAGGGGCCGCACTCAGGACACAAAGGCATCGTGTTTATACGATACTAAAGGTCATGTCAAGGTTGGTGCCATTTTCGGATTTTGGGCCGCATGACTTGGAAACTTTGAACCACTGCAGTAAAAGAAGCTGTATGTATTTTGTTGGTTTGTAATCAGAAGTAATTGTATCAACATTATTTGGTTTCTTATTAAGCGCGGTTTGGGACTGATTTGAACCCCGTAACATATATTTTACATTTTTTCTATACAAAAACTGTCACTTTTATTCTTCGGATAAAAGATATCTGACGTATTTGAAATCGGTCCCATAAAGATATCTCTCATTCGGTTTTGGTCAGCACTCGATTTTAGTTGTTGCAACTAGGACCAAAATTGTTTCTTGCTTTCTGCTTTATATTTAACAAGCTGAATTAACAGATACTTAAGTTTTAAATTCAATAGAATAGAAAACATAAAAAATACGGCAGAACATGAATAATAGCTGTTCCCAACTCTCAAAGATTGAATGGAGCTCTCAATCGAATGAGTTGTGGATAATTGGAGTGCACAGGAGAGTCGGATTATACGGGGGATTAAAACTGCGGCCTAGTATTAAAAATATTGAGCCAGTACACCGGCAAATGATATTGGAATTGACGACTCAATGGGATCGTCGATTTAAATCTTAAAACATAATTGAACGAGAGGCACTTGGCCACCAGTTAACAGCGATTAGCTAAATAGAAATACAAAATGGTTCCGACCGTAGTAGGTAATTAGCATCAGGTTCCTAAATGGCTAGTATATTGGGGCAAGTCCCTGTCAAATATCAAGATCTACTATCGTAACAGTGAATCAATTTGCAGGCCTCACTGTCAGTATAGCCCCGCGGTTTGACATTGACGTGCGCTTCACGTCACTTTCGACATTATTCAGAAAATTTTGATGATACCTGTGATTTATTGATTATTTTTGGTCTAATTGACGAGAATATCCATCAGGCCATAGAGTGTAACAGCCCACATACGATATCAGCCATTTTTTTGCAGTAAAATTAGTGATTTTAGCCGCGTGAGCCCACCGTAACCAATTGGTCACAGTGGGGTTTTGTCGACTAATACCTAATACCAAATATTTTTAATATTCGGATAACTCGTAACTAAAGAATGTGAATTTAAAAAATAAATTTAAAAATACGCGTTTCGTGGGTTAAAGCTAGTGCTTTATAAAGAGACTTAACTCAACAAAAGAGACCATAAATCTAAAAAGTTGAATGTCTTAACGACTACCTTCAATCCGAACCTCTACCTTGATTTTTAGCGGTTGAACTCTGTACAATACTCGAAATTGTCTTTATAATACCTACACGGATACCTACTACCTGGCTAACCCAGCTATCTTCAAGGCTACGTCACTGTGGCGACGTGGCACGCATACCTGCAGTGCTATCCAATGCATGCGACGACCTTGCACCAACAAATGTAAAGGGCAGAAGATTTACTCCACAAAATTCACTAAAAGGAACCCACGGTTACAAAGACGATGAACTACTGAAATTGTATACATGACAAGCTTTGAACTTTCGATTTTCTCGTACGTCATTGCTGTTGGCTATTTCACCAGTCACGATCTGAACCTCTAGCAAAAGAGTTGATACCATAACTGGCGATATACAAAAAATTAGCGTCGAAGAAAGGACTCAACCATATGATTCACTCATGATTAAAATTGTTGAGAGATTTTCAATTCGTTGGGCAGCAGATATTAAAATCACAAGAAGAAGACCCTGTCTTCTAGATCAATGTAGACAAAGAACAGAATGTGTAACGTAATTTTGCGAAGATCTCAAATCAGCAAACGAAATCATCATTTGCCTAGCCTTTTCGTAGCTATGTTGGGGTCGGCTTACAGTCTAACTGGAAGGAGCTGAATACCAGTATTTTACATGGAGCGACTGCCTTTCCAACCTCCACAACCTATTTACTGGGTAACACGGTATCCCTTGATAAGACTGGTTGTCAGATTTTTGGGCTTCTGTTGACCCGTAACGATTGTCGAAGATCTACAAATGACAGCGGGGTCCAGCGACTTAACGCTTTCCGAGGCACGTAGGGGTCTTGGTATGTAAAGATCCACACGTAAACCCATCCACGGACCAACAGTGGCAAGCGTAGCGTAACCTGATCGATCGACCCGTGCGGCTATTATTACTTAGCTACAAAACCTTACTCAAATCAGCAAACAATCAAACAAAATAAATTATTAAAACCTAGGAGTCACTAGCGTCGCAAGTAGTTAAGCTAGTGAGTATCCGAAGATCAACTTCGGTGGCGTTTGAAGAGACCAATATCCAGCAATGGAGTAGTCCTGCCTATAATGATGATAACCACCAAGTTAGATATTCCAAATAAACCTTCGGAAGCCTTTTCTGTACTTGCAATAGCGCGGCGAATTGTATCACAGTATTGCATGAATACGCCAGGCATTGTGTGCATACCTTGCATGACACTGATGGCATTGTGATGCCTTACTTACTCAATGAATAGGATATTAATATTACATAATAACTATTTACTATGAAGCTGTGACCTAATTAAGAAGGACATAGATTGTGGTTTGTTCATTAGGAATAGTGATTTGCAAGTAGGTATAATTTTAAGATACTTATTTGTTCTTAATATAGTCGAATGTCCAGATAAGTGCAACGATCTCACAGCAGAACTATAGCCATCAAATGAGCTTCAGCTTTCATAAAGCTTCCCCTCAGATATTATAGCGATGGTACATTTAAGCAGCTTCTACGATTAACAATACGTTTGTTCTTCCGGCGCTCTGGCGTACCCTCATTGCCGGCTGGTCAATATTTTTTAAGGGCTACGCTGACAGGCGCGACGTGACGACGCGACGCGACACCAGTAGAACACTTTCCGTGAAGTTTTCATAGACATTGTTCTTCACGCAAATTGTCGCTTCGCGCCTGTCTAAGGGAACTTTCACACGGAATAACCTACTCATGTGCCATCGAAGAAGTACATATCTCACAACAAAATCCCGTGAACACGATGACCATATCTGTTACCGGCCCGGTGGGTGCCACTGCCGCCGACCGCTGCAAGCAAGAATAGTCCTTACGGTGGTTAGATAATCCCAAGGTACCATGGGAGTTCATACATATGGGAGAAGAAGATTTGTTAAAAATGCGAAAGTGCATTTATCTGTCCGTCATGTTGCAAAATCGGGAGCATAACACGGATACAAAAGCGGAAACAGAGCTCTTCTTTCTTACAAAGAAAACCACGTTCACCCACTAACAAATTTAACAATATTAACCTCACTAACCTACGTCCATAAAATCTCTAAATTAGCATTAAACAATTAGTTTAACGAGCAAAACAGCCATACGTTAACCCTACTTCCTTACACCAATTACATACATGCATGACTCAATGAGAAGCGACAATTAAAAACGAATTTGAATACATTAGCGAACAATCGTGTCGTTTGAATAATTTTACATTGCTGTCTGTATTGTTGGCAAAATAGATAAGTCTGCAGGCAGTTACCTGCAGCTTCTTTTTAATAATACGTGTTAGTTGGCTTTGTCATGGTACGGACTATCGATGCGCAGGAACGAGAAATATATTAAAAAAATATTTTTAAATATTTGAAAAATCCAAAAGTGCACGCCTCATAACGCTCATTCAAAAAGTTCATTACCCGTCATTATGGGTAAAATTTCTCACCTCGCAAACTTTACGTACTGTGAAAGACTATTTTAGGTTTCCTTTGTTGGTTGCTAGGCAACGGAAGAGGGTCGAAGTTGGAAATATATATAGATATAGATGTTATATTAGTTCGTTGTTTATTAATTATAATTAAAATACTTTGAATAAAAGAGCCATTTTCAATAGTCTCTAAATCTATTAAAAAAATTTGCTTAATAAATTGATTTTTTCGCAAGCTACAATGTTTTCAGGTTTCGTACTTAATTGACGGGAAAAAAATTAAAAATTATTTTGATGTTTTTTTCGTTTCTGCTGCATTAAATCAATTGAAAGTACAGAATTAATCTCCATTAAATTATCTATACAATGGTATATAAATTAAGTAGGTTCTGTGTACTAGTAGGAGTGTAACAATAAAAACAGTGGCAGAAAGGAGGCAAAACAAATTTTTCGATCGCAAAGCACTCTCTAATGCTTCGCATTATGAGTCGTGCAATATGAACATGGAACAAGGAACAACAACAACCAAAAATTGATTAAATTATGTGGAAGTTGTTATAACAATAAAAGAAGTGGCCATCAAGATGACGGCTTATAGACATTTATGGAAAAAGAAGACGTAGGTAGGTATTTCGTCGATTCCAAATTGTGTTGTCCCACATACCAAACTCTTATAGCGACTGTACGTCGTACAATTGTATCGATGTAAGCTGAAGTCGTAATCTACAGCGATAGATCTTGTGATGGTAACAATGATTCTGGTGTGGGTCTAAGGAATGGGCGAAAGCGAAGCATCATTATCGTGATCTTTGTGGGCAGTGATAACATTATGATTGATGCAGAAACTTAGTGGCTTCGTGGCTTCTGTGCTAATTGATAAATCGATAGGGTTCCTATATTGCAATTAAATTAAAGAAAAATTAAAACTCATATTAAAAGTACACTTTGTAAACAAGCATATTACAAATTAGAAGATTATATCCAAGATAAGAACACTTGGAAACATGCTGGTCCTGCTCCATAGGACAATTTAGAATCTAGATAAAATCAAACTGGTTGCTAAGTTAATTATATAGTTTCTTATAACTCACACACTGACTTATTAGTATTACTTGTTAAAATGTTAGGAATATCGTATAATTTTGCAATGTTTGTAAGTATGTGAGCACCATGTATCTATCACATAATTAATTTATGTCATTGCTTCATTTTTCATTCTTTTTACCTATCGTGGTATAGTAATCTTATTCTAGATGCATCGTCTTCACATATAATTATATAATTAATGTGTACAAAATATTGTAAAAACATTTTAAAAGAGTAACGGTGGAGTTTCTTGCACATTCTTCTCCATACGAGAACTACCTTTTGGAAGGGGCGACTAGAATCAATTCCATTTTGTGTAAAATTGACGTTCAAAAGTGCCTCTTATGTGCCTAATTGAAATAAATTGTTTGACTTTGACTTTGATATGGAACAAACAGTTGAAACAATATAAGTGTCGTTGAAATTACAGGCAGTTGAAAGTATCATAAAATGTGTAAGGTCAGCAGCAAACGCCACCTAAGGGCCAGTGAGAACTTCGGCTGTTGGCCATATGTGACGTTAGCCACTTTACATCATCACAAATCAGTCAAGCTGTTTGTCTGGCGTTAACATGATAATAGCTGTAAAGTTAAAAAAAAATGCTTATAAATTACAGCATGTTTTCTTTTTGTTAAAAAAATATTTTATCATTCATACAATATCGCTTCCGCTTCTTCAAACACCACTGACTGAACGAAAGTGAACTAAGCATTAGCGATTCAGACTAACGCTGTGCATTTCAATAATTCATGCGTTCGATGCGCCCACGCAGACAAGCGGCGCGTGACGTAATACAAATCATTATGATTTGATATAGATTTTAGCATTCAATTGATTTATTGATAATTCATGGATGTATTGTGTGCACGAATTGTAAACAGGCTAATCTGTTACATAAACGTTTTTTTTTTCGTGTAGATCTTCGAAAAAAAAAAAAGATTAAGAAAGTAAATCAAAATATGTTTATTTGCGGTAAAAAATATGACAGAAAGAAACCAAAGCACAGAATAGATAATAAACGTATGGTTTAGTTAGGGAAATGACAAAACGATAAAGAAAAAAGTATAGACAGTAGCATCAACAATCACCTAAAAAAGTCGCTAGTCCTAGTGTTTGAGACAATATGGCTAGGTACCTATTCAGTAAATGGCGGTCATTAAACCAGTGACAATTTCAAACAATCAAAAAATCAAAGAGTAGATAATGACCGAAAGTGAACTCTGCATCAGCAATCATCCTCACGCAACATCAAAATGATTAATATTCATAAGCCTGCGCCCACGCACCGGCAGACATTTTGTGACGTAAGACACAAAATGATGCGCATTTTGTCACGTAATTTATGTGTGATACAGTTTATAGAATTTAATGATTTTATTGTCTTCTGGTGAGGTGATACCGATTTTTGCATTGAATGGTGTTGGTATACCAAGTGTATTTTTTATGGTGTCTGTGATGCAGAATATCTTTACAAATACCTATTACAAAAAACCGGCCAAGTACGTGTCGGACCACGCACAATGAAGGGTTCCGTAGTTGGGATGAATTTATCCCAAGAACAAACTTAACATTGTAGTTAAAAAACATGTTTTCCCATGCGGAATGTATGGGAAAACATGTTTTTGCAACTGCACATGTAAGTTGGTCCATTATTACTCGTTAACTTGTAGAGCCTGACGGCTGTGATAGTTTTCCTTTTAATTTCGTTAAATATACTCCGTCGTAAATTTTTTTCACATATCCAAAACGAACCATTTAGCTGACATGACACTTGAATCAAACCAAAAAGACGATGGCCCAAAAATAACCCAGGCCCGGCGCAAAAGTTTTGGCTCAGATTTTAGAGGATATTTTGAAATAATATTTAAAACTATCAGTACCTCTCTGTCCGGTGGCTAACATTTTTTTTTTTCTCTAGAAGTTTTGTAAGCGTTCTTATTAAAAAATCATGCGACCAAAATATTTATTATACTTTAATTCGTTAATCGTTTACTAACAAGCATACCGATACAAAACCTATATAAGCATACCTACAGAGTTTATTAAAAATAAACACATTAATGTTATCTAATTCTTTAGTCATGGCATAGTACTTAAACGTAAAGTATTATTTTATGCATTCTGTATTATTATGACATGTTCATGATTACCTGCTGATGCGCTATCTCACCTTACGCGTACCTTAGATTATGTATTATTAGATTTAGAAAATAATTGATATTTATCCATATGTATGTATTTTGATCAAATAAATACTCATATTACTTTATTTGTGTTTATTTTATTGACCCCCATAGTTTTCAGATACTTAATCTTGAATGTGATTGTGATTACACAATAATCGTAAATAATAATCAATATTTTAGTCGACAAATGAGATTTTATTAGTAACGAATACAAAAGATTTCGATCAAAAAAAAAGATTGCCACCCGATACAGAGATAATGATAGTATATAATATTATTTATAAATATCCTCTAAAATCTGAGATACAAAACTTTTGCGCCGGGCCTGGGTTTTTTTTGTATGGGATTTGGGCCATCTCCTTTGCACTTTAAGCTTAATATTTCGCAAACGGATACCTGAATCCAAAAATGGACTGGGAATTAATGAATGTAATAAACAACTTTTTCAACGACATCCACACTATGGTACAGACGAGAACAAAAAACATCCCCACTTTAAGTGCGTCTCTGAGCTAAGCAGCGGACAGAAGAACAGACAGACGGACATGGCCAAACTATAAGGGTTCCTTGTTGACTACGGAGCCCTAAAAATGTGATTAGGTCTGTCTGTTTGTATGAAACAGCAGGAAGAGCGACCTTTACTGCGATGAACAAGGAACACAGAACCTAAACAATATGAACATATACATACGTACGAACGTAGCCACATGCCACACGTGCAGCGAACAAAATAAAACATCTCAACGAAAATCGGTTCACAAAAGGAAATTCTTAAAACAATACGCCGAAAACAGGACAAGGAAGAAAAAAAATCTATTTATTTTATCTCGAGGAAACAAAAACACGACATGTCATCCTATAATTTTCAGTCCCTTACATACCCTTATTTCGTGGAACAAACTTGGACAGAGATAGCCCTTCAACCAATTTATATTGATCCCGAACCCAAACAAATTTTCTTAAGAATAGTTAAGGTTGTCAAGGACCAATTTACAGTGGTCGTAAAATGGAAGGAAACATACAATTTCACCACTATTGCCTGATATGAAAGGAGCTGAAATCGGCACAAATACACGTTTGGGAACCTTCCAGAATGATTCGCTGCGACCTTTCGCACTTGACCTTTAGATTGGTGCTCGTAAGGACGATTATCTGGTATAATTCATAATATCTGACATGTTATTTCTTGTTTCCTTCTAGAAACTGAAATATATTTGGCAAAAGACAACTTACAACTATGTCTCATCTTCTTTTCCTGTCGTTAGTGCTTTAAAGTCGCCCATAGGGTTCTGAATTGGCTTCATGCCGTCGAGAAATATCTCTCAGGCATGCCGTTTCTTCAAGATGTTTTCCTTCACCATTTTTGAAGCAAGTGATAATTATATAATACGCACACGAATCCGAAAAGTCAGAGGTGCGTGCCATGAGTTTGAACTCGAGACCTATGACTTGTCAGTCCGACAGTCACACCACCAGGCTATCACTGCTATGTCTCATAAAACCCATGAAGTAAAGTGAGGGATTTTTTATAATTATCTATCAAACTGACTACCAACTTTAATTGTCCGTATATTCAAATCACGACTGTCATTTTTGGTAGTTATATGAAATAGCTATAACACGGTAAATTGACGTAGTGTGTCAATTTCCCTGACCATACGCTTGTCTAAAACTAGTCGAGTAACCCCAAAAAGCTACACTAGAATTCAATTATAATAAACACGATCACGTTTATATAGGTCCAAAGTTTTGCTCAATAGATCAAATTAGGTTAACCTAAATTCCTACTAGGCAACCTATTTGCTTACATACATATGTAACACTTGTTTAGTTACATTTCCATATATTTCGTATACTCGTTACTTAATTATAATTGACACAAAATCACTGTTAATTGAACACTAATCAATATTGATTATACGAAGGTTAATACATTCAGTCAGGTTACTATGCCAGTACATTGACCTCGCATGCTAAACAGGTTAATATTTTTAACTGAAGTTTATAATTAACCCAGTTTTGACTACTGCATGGAGTGCTACCGGGCAATTCTCTCAGAAATGGATTAACATAAATACCATTGTGTTTGGGAATTTAGAAATGTTTATATACTTATTAGCATAATAAATGATCTGATACCAAAATCGTTAAATTCACATTAGTTACTGATGCTTATAAAGCCGTTGGTCCCGGCTATCATTCTTAGATCTTTGACAGTCGTTACGGAGAGTCAGAAGCCTGAAAGTCTGACAACCAGTCTTACCAAAGGGTATCGTGTTAAGCAGTTACCGGGTTATGGAGGTCATATATGCAGTCGCTCCATGTAAAAAAAATACTGGTATTTAGTTGCCATCCGGTTAGACTGGAAGCCGATCCCATCATAGTTGGAAAAAGGCTAGGAAGAGACAATTAAAAACATAGTTTTAATTTTAAGTTTGACAGTCTTATTTTAATGCGGTTATTTTCAAGTCAGGAGCACAGATTTTTATGAAATGCAAAACGGGCCCAATGTCAAATTAAAATCTATTAATAGCTAGCTTAGAGCTTGTCTTTCTGCCGAAGATTGAAACCCTGTGTAATTTTTGTCAGATGTCGAATGGAAAAACCTATTTCCTACTTATGACCCTTGACTCACGAAAAATCATAAACTTCTTTTTTTTCATATCCATCGAATTTCTCAAGTTCTCGTTTATCTTTGACACAAACAAAACGACCGTGCGTGTATCACAAAGTTGTGAAATGAACTTCTCTGTCCGTACCCCAGGGACAAAGCGTGATGATTTCACTTATACAACTGTACCCTTTTGTGGTTCTTAAAGTTTATTACAGTAATCTTGGTCCTACACTGTAATATGAGAGTGTATAAAATTCTTGAGGTTGCTAAGTCCCTTGTGTGGACAATTTAGAGTTCTCTTGGGTGGACTGCGAACAGTAGCTTTTGCTTTCTAAGGTTTTGGTTAGTTTTTAGGTGAATTCGAAGTTTATTAAAAGGTTTTTGTATGGTCTTTATTAAAAGTATCATACAATCTTATCGATTTCAAAGACCCTCGCTATAGTGGGGGTTGAGATTGAAAAAAGTATTAAATTTTTACTCAATTCTTGTTTATTCATAGATGTAGTGATTACACCGTAGAAAACAAGTGGTTTAGTGGTTAATTTTTCTTAAATTCTAAGAGCCTATATTAAGAGGGCGCCTAAAGGTCCACTAGCGCCACTCTTTAAAAAAAATATTATCTCGTGACTGAGAAGGAATTATGAATAACGGCTAATAAGGACCCTCGGTAAGTGTGTCTAAAATTTTCTAATACCTTTTATAAAGCTTTATATTGAGACACGAAGCAACAAAATACGATCTAAAGAAAAGCGGCCACATTCCTCTAGATCGTATTTTGTTGCTCCGTGTCTCAATATGAAACTTTATAAAAGGTATTAGAAAATTCTAGACACACTTACCGAGGGTCCTTATTAGCCGTTATTCATAATTCCTTCTCAGTCACGAGATAATATTTTTTTTAAAGAGAGAGAGCGCTAGTGGACCTTTAGGCGCCCTCTTAAGGGCGGAACATCTTGACACCGCAATTCACAAATCGATCGAAATCGAGCAACGCCATCTAGTGACGAGTTAGTGAACAAAAATATTGAACATTTGACATTATGATCGCGGTTTAATCAGATATGGTCTTTGTGCGGCTAAACAAAGAGGTTTAAAAAAATGTAGGCATGAGGTTGTTTAGACCTTCATTGTATGTCGATGTCATAAATAAGACATTTTTTTTTTATAGATGTCATTAAGTTTGTGTAGATGTCCCCAAAGAATCCTAAAAAGAATGAAACTGAATTGCTTGTATGCAATGGCTATTCGATTTGCAATCTTTGCTAGGTTATCGGTTCGTTTTTGTTTCATTCGTTTTCCTGAAACTTTGGTATAGCAATCACATTGAATGTTACGTAAAGGAATAGTAATAAATAAATAAACAGAATTGAATTAGCCTACTCTACAAACAAAGAATACAAATAGGCAAACAAAAGTTTTGTTTTGTTTATTTATTCGGTAGGTAAGTACTTCCATTCCACTATAAATTGGTATAAGAAAACACATTACCAACCAAACTTATTGGAAAAACCGTCAATCACCCCTGATTTGACCAAGTGTCTTATTAGGGACATCGAAAACACAAATGATGTTGCACTTAAATAATGTATTTCCCGTTACCCATAGTTTTTCCATATCAACAAGGAAAACCCATCAAAATAAACATGTAGTAATTTTGCCTTTGAACAGAGAGTAGATAGGTACAGAAGGTCACCTCTACAACATGTCGCGGAATTAACGCACACCATCAGACACCCCAATTAGAATATTATGTTAGAATCATAATACTTATACTGAATGTTTACTATTATGTATAACACAATTACATTGTTTATTTATTAAATTAGGTACACACAATCGCAAACTTATAAAGGTCTAGTGTTGTAGGCACTTCGTCCATTTTGGTTTGTTTTGACTGTATACAGTGGATGTGTGACCGTAATTTACGTCGTTTTAATTAATTATTGGAAAAAAAAACCATTATAAAAAGTCACAGAAATCGATTAAGTATTCAGAACAAACTACTTTAATAATGTGCATTTATTCAGTTACACATTGTATACAATACAAAAAGCGAAAAGAGGCGCACGCACACATAGCTTATGGGCGGCGATATCAAACGCATGCCATCCGCGAGTGCACTTGCACTCGCTGTACGTGAAGCGTGTCCATGTGAGCGTGCGTTTTCGCTCAGTGTACAGAACGGACCTTCTGTACCTATCTACTTAGTGCTCCGTATCAGTTCCGTGGCTATCTATTATCAAAGCTCCACCACCCTTAGTCCGTTATTATAAATCGATTAGATATTTGTTTGTTTTCGCTGGACGGCTCCTAGTCGGCAGTCAATATTATGTTAGATGTTTTACTAATGCGTAGTTTTGGTTCATGTATGTATTTTTGTAGTCTACATAATTCAACCAACTGTACTTATATACGATAGGACACAAAAAACGGATAAAATATTAATTTTATAAATATAACATAATAATACTATAGGTAAATTATTATTATCATATTATGTATAACTACATAAGAGCTCGTGGCTAAGTTATAACAGCCGCACGGATCGATTCATCAGGTTAAGCTACGCTTGCCGGGGTTGGTACGTGGATGGGTAACCATCTTTACATACCGAGTTCCTTCGTGCCTCGGAAAGCACGTTAAGCCGTTGGTCTCGCCTGTCATTCGTGGATCGTCACGGGTCGTCAGAAGCCTGAAAGTCTGACAACCAGTCTTACCAAGGGGTATCGTATTACCGAGTTACGGGGTTGTGGAGGTCAGATAGGAAGTCGCTCCATGTAAAATACTGGTATTCAGCTGCATCCGGTTAGACTGGAAGCCGACCCAACATAGTTGGGAAAAGGCTAGGCAGATTGACTATGTACGTATAACTACATTCATTACAAATAAATAAATTCTGATTCTGATAGTTGATCGAAATAGTTATACGACCTCTACGCAAGGTTTGTTGCCAGAAAATTATTTTACAACTGTCAAAGAGAAAATTTCTTGTTGTATCTGTGCATTGAAAAGATTTTAAAATTATAGTTCATATATTATATATATAAATAAGTATATTTAAAAATGAATCCCTATTTCCCTTGGTCACGCCATAACTTGAGAAAGACTTCATCGATTTCATTTATCTTTTTTTTAAGTTTGCTAATGCTTTGTAGAAGGTCCTGACGGAAAGAAAAATTGAGAAATTAGGTTGGTAGGTTATAGGTTGGTTGGTATGTAGGTAGGTAGGTCTTAGGTAGGTAGGGTAGGTATGTAGGTAGGTAGGGTAGGTAGGTAGGGTAGATAGGTAGGGAAGGTAGGTAGGTAGGGTAGTGTACAACCTACCGTTGTTAGGTAGGTGCACCGTAGATAAATACTTACTGCTAAAATGAAAATAAATATCTCCGGGCAATACCAATCTGGTAAATGATTACTGACTGGTTCGAATTGAAACTATTTACAATGCTCCATTTTCTCTCATTCTGTTTATTAAAATAAAGAGAAAATATTGCGTTTAATAACAGAGAAAACATGCTACTAATTATTATTTATCCCATGAGGATGTTGAATAAAGAGCCCTCACGTAATTTCAGATAAAAAATCTACGCTACAAATGGGTTAATTTTTTATACAAAGAGGTTTCTTTTAATTTAAAATATAAAGAGGTTTATTTTAAAATAATTGAATATTTACAGAGGGTAATAAGACCCAACGGGACTTGAATATTTTTACTGGGTTTATTTTCGTAAGAAAACTGTTGATTCAGGTTATTTACAGCTTAAGTATTTAGATTCAAGTGATTGCTATTCATTTTAATATTATTTGTTTTATGTAAGACTTACTGCAGAGTAACTGATTAAGTTTTTAATTGAATATACAAAGTTAAATTGAAATAACTGAAAACCTGAAAAGTTGTAATTGCACTCATCATTATGAACAACTATTCATAAAGAAACAACCCTGAAATCGCGAAAATAATAAACATTTACTTACATTTAGTCGAGTTATGCGAACATTGTATGGAGAAGTTTATTTTCTCAAACATGCTTGGAAATTCGAGCATTATTTTGACAACCTTCTTCAAGATAAATCGAAAATGCTGTACTGGTCGAATACATACAAGCGCCCGGCCGGCAATGTTTGTATGAAAATCCAAATCCTGTTTAGCGGCCGAATAAATTAATATGAAAACTCATATCTGTCGTATTATTTAAAAATGGAACGAACTTTTTGTATTCTTTGTACTAAAAGTACCTAAATATCACTAACATTTCCCCGATGTTTAATCGCTTTACAGTTACACCATTAAAAATAACATCAATATGTATTTTTAGTATTGCACGATCAAGTTAGTTCTATGTGTGAGAAAAAGGGATAGAGGCATCAATATAACTAAAAGTTACGGCACCCTCACATAGAAATGTCTCATACAAGTCCTTACATCCATACAAGTCCAAAGTAAACAGCATTTAAGTGGGCTAGCCCGAAAATATCGCCATCGACGGTCAGAGGGTGACGCGGGGGACTGATTTACTTTGTTGAAGCCGCGACGTTATCGATTGGCCAATGAGAGAGCTACAGGGTTTAATATCGTCACTACTTGGATGATGAGTAGAGAAATAGCTTTATGGAGAGGAAAGCTATCATATGTTCGACGTGGAGGTGAACTTGTGGAATTGTGATAGTATCACAAGTGGAAGTGGTTGAGTTTGAAGACTAAAGTGCATGAATATTTTGAAATAAACGTTGAAGTTAAATAATTTGTTATGATAAAAGTTTAGTTTAATGCAGTGTTTTCAAGGGCGTAGTGTAGCGTCTTTGACTGCAGAAAGACAATTATATCTAACTAACTTAACCCTGACACTTGAAAGCAAAAAAAGAGTAGGTAATCTCGATGTTTTATAGCCCATTACATTCAGACATCTAGGTACTTTTGCAGTAGATCATTTGCAAACACAAACAGATGTCTTTAAATCTATCCTGACATTTATAGCCACATCTAGACAGCCCATGTCTCTTGATTAACCAAAGAGTTCCCAAGACAATGACTGACATGGCCGATTACATCTGGGTCACAAAGAATGGCCGCCCACCTCCAGTTATTTGGTAGATATCAAAATAAGCAGATTTCTGTTCACATCCTTATAAGCGTGTTCTGTAGGTGGTCCCGGTCGTAATGAACGTATCCTGTTAAACAATTGGTTAATTGTGACGACTCTGGGAAACTGGCCTATTTCACGTTTTGTTTTGCGATAAAAGATGATTGCTCTTATAATGGCGATATAACACACCTATGTTCCAGATATCTAGACTTAACATTCCAAATGAAACTACATAAAAAAAACGCTGATTCATAAAGATTGCAACATAAGCAAATGTCAACTTTAAACACACATCATACTAAATTGATTTCTGAGTGACAAAAACTATTGAAAAGAACGTCAACACAGAGTTACCTAGTTTTAAGAGCAGTCAGTGTCCATTATAATCATAATCAAAGACTTATTCTTTGCCAAACATTACAAGGACCTAAACACAAGTAAGTGCATAAACAGTACCTACTAATTTCCCTTCAAATCAACGCAACAATAGCTATATAATTACCAATTACCACAGCAGTATGTCCTGCGGGATACCTAAGACAATAATTATCTCAATTGGCAGTCAAATTAATGAGCACTGTGTGTTATTAGCGATCAGGAGAATCATGCAAATCTGGGATGCAAATGGAGCGACGGCACGTACGTATCAGCACGCTTAACATGACCACAATAGAAACGGGTTTTGTCGACGGAAGAATAGACAGAATGACAGATAAACAATGCAAACTGTCATTTTGTCTATTCTTCCGTCGATAAAACCCGTAGAAAACCCGGTTCTATTAAAGGTATAATTGACATAACTGAAAACCTCTTAATGAGTCATTGCACTCATCATTATGAACAACTTCTACTACTAGATCAACTCCGAAATCGCCAAAAAACTATTAGCTGCTTCACGTTTATGTTCGCATAACTCGGCAAAATAAAGCCGAAGAGTTTGTTTTTTTGTTTGTTTGTTTGAACGCGCTCATCTCTAGAACTAGTACCTAGTCAGATTTCAAACAATCTTTAAGAAAAAATTAAGAAAGAACGCTAAGCAAAAACGAAGTTACAAAGTCGGGGGGACAAGAAATTTCACGTGGACGAAGTCACGAGCAGGAGCTAGTAAATCAAAATGTTTATTGTACACAGAAAAAACAAGGTTCGTCAAACACTAAACATGATTGTACGAGGAGTGGTCAAAAGCAGGTTAAACAGCTGGCTCCTGAACTAAGTAAAAAGATACTTTGTATCTCAAGAACCAAGGATCTCGTTCCTCATAAACAAATGTAGGGAACAGCTGATTTTATTCGCAATTTCAGTGCTGGTTCCATCGTGAAAGTTGTTCATAATGATGAGTATAATGACCCCTATGAAATAGATGGTATAATTAATATGAACATGTTTCCAGAATCACAAAAACATGTTTCTACAACAATGCTGTTTACCATGAATACGAGGAATAAACTAAAACCACGAACAATCTACCACGAAGTACTGTCTATTCAGAACTTATGAATGAAGCACAGGCCTCACAATATCTTCAATAGTATCCTAATGAAACCTCACATCATAACAATATAGTTCAATAGTCTGGGGAGGGAAGTGCCCTCCGTTAATCAGATTAGAGAGTATACGGGCAGCGGTCACGACCTCATACTTACTAACATGTAAGTATAGTTGCAACAATACTCCAGATTGTGTATCGAGAAATTGTGCTTGATTTGTTCAATGGAGACTCAGAATTATGGGTATTGAGTTACGGTGTTTATAAGATGGGTATAGAATGAATATCTGGCAAGTTCTATAAATCAAAGGACAGAGAAATAATGAGACGAGATGATGCCAACATTGAAGACTTCAGTATGTGATTATCTTTCGAGCAAGTTGTTGATTATTTCAATATTTGAAAGTGGAATAATATGTCAATAGTCAATAGTGTCTGTCTGTGTGTTTATCTGTGGCGCCGTAGCTCTTAAACGGGTGAACCGATTTGAATGTGGTTAGTTTTTATTTGAAAGCAGGTTTTCTAGCGATGGTTCTTAGACATGTTTTATATTATAAATTATATATTTCTATCATGTTTGGGTTCATTGGAATGGTCTCAATGAATAGGTTATAGATAGATGATGAACAAGGTCTGGTGATGGAGTAGGAAAGAGAAATTAGGAAATGTTTGTGTCGGGTTTTTTTTTAATTTTAATAAATTTGACTTGTTTCAAAATTAGCTACAAAAAGGATGACAAGAAATACGAGGGGCTCGTCGCTAAGTAATAACAGCCACACGGGTCGACTCATCAGATTAAGCTACGCTTGGCGGGGTTGGTCTGTGGATGGGTGACCATCTTTACATACCGAGACTCCTCCGTACCTCGGAAAGCTCGTTAAGCCGTTGGTTCCGGCTGTCATTCGTGGATCTTTGACAGTCGTCACGGGTCGTCAGAAGCCAGAAAGTCTAACAACCAGTCTTACCAAGGAGTATCGTATTACCCAGTTACTGGGTTGTGGAGGTCAGATAGGTAGTCGCTCCGTGTAAATCATGTTATTCAGCTGCATCCGGTTAGAATGGAAGCCGACCCCAACATAGTTGGGAAAAGGCTAGGCAGATTGATTGAAAGATGACAAGAAATAATCTTGAACAAATGATAATATAAATACCCTGAGAATGTTAATCACTGGTCAGACAGCAGGACAAAATTAACCCACACAATCTAGCCTAACTGACGCTTTAACGAAGATAGGCGTTCGTCCATCACCAGGAAACTAAAGCACTTAAACATGTACCGAAGATCGTTTGAGCACCTAACGTCAACAAAGCAAAGACAGAAGACACACAACTGTGTGTGAACGAAGCAACAGCATGTATATGTACAGAGCTATGTATAGAAACATCTGAACGTTACTCAGAAACGGTGGTATATAAAGGGATGTAGCTAGACGTTTAATCCGGAAAGCTGTCTTAGTGCCAAAATGTTTGTGGTTAAAGGTTTTAGTAAGATGTCTGACTGTAGGTGTAAAATGTTCACTGTAATATTTTAAAAGCAAAAGGACGGGTTTTTTTAGTACAATTTGAAAACGAATAACGATATTCGAGTAATTTTTGCAACACAGATGGCAAAGTATCTGGAAAAAAGACTTAGAAAACTTCTCGTTCTGGAAATAATATAAACAGTTACGTGGCTACAAGAACATTCAATGAAGTGATAAGAAAACAAATTGTCAAAAATGGTCGAACTTGAATTGAGCCATTACAATAGTTTACTTTGCCAAAATACCTACTGAATACACAAAGCAGCAACCAGACACACGTAGATATTATCCCGACACATTATATTACACATCTAACACCCAGTCTAAATTCTCCTAATCTAAACCACCTATATGCCTAAGAACGCCCGAATTAACCCTTGCTATCAACGTCTACGTACATACGTCAACAAGCCGATGCCTTTGGCTAGCCAAAATACACACAGACGGCCCATGGACATTGAAGGCGGAATTACTATGGCATCACCATGTACTTGTCCAGACAGTTTAATTGGTAACGTAACGTACAAAGGAGTGTGTGCCAAAGGGAACTGTGTGTGGAATTGAACAATTTAGGCTAAAGCGAATGGTAGAACAGTTAAGACAAAAGCTGTTTGTTTCTTTTCAATGTGCCTTGTGGTTTGATAGAAAAAAATACTGTGTTGGTGAAATGTAAAATACAATAGGCGACGTATGTCTAGTAACCTAATCCGCTTAACTGTTCTTAAAGATTCAAAAAGAACACTGTAAGAAATCGACACATGTTTCACCTCTCAACGAGGCATCCTCAGGATGACGAGCGCAGTGTGCACTGCGGCACTTGACGTAGCAACACGTCGTGTCCAGGCTCGCAACAAGTCAATCGTCATCCTGAGGATGCCTCGTTGAGATGTGAAACACGTTTCCATTTCTTATAGGGTTCTTTATGACTCTTTAAGAACAGTTAAGCGGATTAGGTTACTAGATATACGTCGCCTATTGTATTTTATAATGGATTTCCGCAAAGTCACCGTTGAGACAATTAACTATCTTAAATTTGGTGAAATGTCTTTGTCTTTTTTGCATCTGTACCTCTCACACATAATCTTAACGTTTAGGATCTTCCTTCATGATTTTTGTTAACTTTTACAAGATCTTCCATAAGTTTGTCTCTTTTCGATCTTTCATAATAATCCTCTATAAACAACTGCAGTGAAAAATAATTCCACTATTAGGTATCTACTATTTAATTGCAATTTATTTTAATTTAAAATTCAACATATACCGTGGTCAACCACAATTTCATTTCGATCACATATAACAGTTACTCTAGCAGTCTAGCTGATTCGTTCCGCAATACAAATATTATTATTATGAGAGATGGCTATCCAAATCGCCATTCAAGTCCTAGGTACCTTAGATTCCACAAACACACAATCACAAATCTCTCTATTTACTTCTGGCGGCTTTGGATATAACACCAACACCACAAGACATATATCAGGACGCCCACGGACCAACATTTCAACGACGGGCACCGTAAAACCTCTATTCACACTAACTAAAGAAACCCACACCATTCCTCGAAACGACATACACTGCTGGTTGTGCTCTCAAAAGTTTGAACCGTATAAGTTTGGAGTCATCCTTGGATCGTGTACACAGCGATATAGCCACTTGCATATAGTGATATCAGCATCTATTCACATACGAATGGGGGGGCTATTGACTGGGCTCAAGTTTCACTGCCGACCGGTGACCATAACACACCAGCCATGCATCAAAATGGCGGATAGCGTCGACATCGCATTTCGAAAATGCATAGGACTTGCACTGAGGGCCAGATGTGTGGCTATTGTTTGGAATGCGGTACATTGCTGGTTTACTTTCAAAAGAAATTATTAGTTGTGAGGATGAGCAGCAACATCTCAATAAACTTAGTCTATGTTCGTGGTATATGCATAAGGTATACATTTTTTATTTACATGCAAATAAAGGACAGCATTTAAAAAAAAAAAACCATTCGTCAAATTAGTAATGTCCAGCGAATTGATAATTGCAGTAAGTTTAAACTTCTCTTTTATTATTTTATAGGTTTGCACTACCAACCTGGGATCATATTTTGAACACAGCATTATCTAATCTCATAGGATATTGCCGACACAAGAAGAATAGAATGATAAACGATGAATAAAAAATCAAAACTGAATCTCAAATCGATTGTTCCGACCGAGTAATGTACTGCACCCGTTACCACCGTACTCCCTTGTCAAAGTGCCTACAAATAGCCCGGGCCAGAGGAATTGTTGACAAATAGCGTGTGTCGTGCATTTGATGAATTAAGTCGACTTACGACCCGCACTTGCCGTGTAGTCCGGGCTTAGAATAAGCTGCCAACGAGGTGTTGGAGGCGGAAAATTACGGTTTTAAAGGCTGTGGGTATATGCTATGGTGATGTTGTACCGTTTTCAGAAGCACTGGGGAAATAATAATTCTGTTACTGCATAAACATGAGAGTTTTCATAGCAATTACGTACACTCTTGTGCAAGCTAAACCATAAAAGTTACATAACTGTTTATTTAATTACAGGTAAATTAATAAATCATAGCTAAAGACCTGTTTCACAATATCTAGACAGGCACTATTTACCAGATTCAATTCCAAAATAAAAAAGATAATGTATGAAGTTACCTTCCAGAAGTAAACCAGAACTGATCCCGGGGTGGCGAAATTCACTCAGGTGCCCGTAAAGATGTCAAACTTCATTTATTTCAATGAATGTGCTGACTCATCCCAGTGAAGGTACGGTTCCAGGCAAGGCCAATCCATACTAAGATACCTATGTTTTTAATAATAAACTACAATAAATTTCTCATATAAATAGGCCGTACTTGAATTAATCATAGCCTTTCAAATCATATCAAAACATTTACCATACACTACCTCCCCACTTCACTGACATCAACTTCCATCCACATACTTCACGAACATAGCCAGCAATGTATACTCAATACAATTCCTTATACAAACAGATCGTGTTGACAAATGCCCTGCGCCGTACATTTTGATGAATTAAGTCTTCAGATTGATGGCGTAACGAGTGGGCGGACGGCACGTTCCGCTGTTTGTGTTTCTGACGATGTAGCGAGTTTCATGTAGGCGGACTTTTTTAGTATTTCGAAATATTTTTAGAAATTCTTTGTGGTACTAAAAATAACTGTTGTATCCTAACGGTATAGCTATAAATCCATACTAAATGCGAAAGTAACTGTCAGTCTGTCTGTTTATTTTTCACACCTTAACGGTTGAACGGATTTCGATGAAATTTGCCACACAGATAGACCATGGCCTCGGTTAATACATAGAATACTTTTTATCCCGGTATTACGTTCCTGTGACATAATATTCGACCTCCAAGCAGATGAAGCCACGGGCAAAAGCTATAGTAACAGATATAATTATTAGCTTAGAAATAACTATTAAAGGCTCATGCACACTAGCGCAACTTGTCGCGCAACGCGACACCGGTAAATTGTTCTACCGTCAAGTTTTCTTAGAAATTGTTTTGTTAGAGTCGCGTCGCGCTGTCGTCTCGCACTGGTCTACACGACGCTTAACTTTGGATCTACTGTGTGATCTAATTGTTTCACACACTAGTTATCAAAATGAATGCCAGTGGTATGTCTAAGTAGCATTTTACGCGCCTTATGTGGAGGCGCACAATGACTTTCATTTTGCTAAAACAATGAAATCCAAAACTTTATTGCAAAATGAAAACATTATTTGCCTACCCCTTGGTAAGACTGGTTGTCAGACTTTCGGGCTTCTGAGGACCCGTAACTACCGTCAAAGATCCACCAATGACAGTCGGGACCAACAGCTTAACGTGCTTTCCGAGGACCGAAGGGGTCTTGGTATGTAAAAATGGTCACCCCTCCACGGACCAACCGCAGCAAGCGTAGCTTACCCTGACCAATCGAAACTACCCCCTATGTCAAAATAAAAACGATTGTGGTAAAAATCAAAGGATCTTCACTGGCAGACATGTTGGTTTTATAAAGTACGGTACAAATTGGTGAAATGTAACGTTAATAGCTAATCTATGCAATGCAACATGAAATGTTAAGGTCGATTCAGACCAAACGAGCGAATGTACATTCTACCCGTACTCTGCCAAATTATTTTTGTGTAAACAGGGACAGAACATTCCATCGTTGGTCTCTCTCTTCTAAAATATCAAGAATAATCTAACTTAATGTTGACATAATCTACTCATTACAATGTTTTTTTTCTTATGAGTTGTATTGCAATATGTAACTAGTGACCTCGACAATAGATCATATTATTTATTGTTATTAGTAATTAACTGTTTATTTATTTTACCTCGATGGTCCTAGTTTATCATTTATAACTTCCAGTTACAGCTTTATGTAAGCGGGCACGCCCTTTTTGCCTGGAGGCTTTTATTAAGACGTTAAGTTTTGTTTAAGTTTAGTTTTTATTTCTGCCCGAGTATAGTTCTCGATGATTTTGTTTGGTATATTGGCGTGTGCTAGCTAACATATGGATAATAATTTAAATTAGGTTAATTATGTTGAATACTATTATATAGAATCATTTTTTTTCTTTCTAACTGAACAGACAGCTGTGCTGCTGGGGAGTTTGTTGCGCCACTTCTTCCCAGCTAACGCACTAGGAAGTGGTGAAGGGTGGGCGTTTTGGGGGACTGTCTTATGTAATTTTGACGTTCGAAAAGTGCTGATTATCAGCCTAGTTTGAACAAATGCCTTTTGAATTTTGAATTTTTTGAGTTCCCTTGATGTCTCCAAGACCCCATCATCAGATCGTGACCAAAGGACAATGATACCAACTAGAAAGTATACCCTTTCAAAAAAAATAAGAATTTTCCAAATCAGTCCATTAGTAATCGGGGAACATACATTTAAAAAAAATCCGACGAACTCCTTTCTTTGAAGTCGCTTAAAGCATTCTCATGTAATTTAGATGAAAATAAAATATTAAAACGCATAACTAAACGATAAAATTCCTTAAATACCAACCACCACTTTAATTTTCCCCAGTAATCTGATCCACCCAAAATTTAAGACATAATCACAATTTATTGAGGTGTCTTCCCACGGTATTAAGTGGGATGACCTATTCTTAGCTAAAGATAAAGTACCTATTTAGTGAAAGTAAAAGGTTATTTACTAACCTATTTCTCTTATATTTTTAATCAGATTACTAGACGTAGACAGTATGAGATGTGTATTTTTCTGCCCACGTACGAGTGCTATTCTTTTCTTAATAACAATAAATATAGGTTAGGGTAAGAGCATACGAACCCGGGATTCAGAATCCCAAAGTCCAGGGGTCATAGTTGGTTCTGTTAATCGTTGTAGTGCAGACCGTTTGGAATTACCAGAAGAACAAAAATCTTCACCCGTATCATCTTCTTCTTTGTGCTTACTCTAGGTACCTGGAGCTTTGGGAACTATAGTTAGTAAGCGTGTATTTACAATATAATTATCAAAGTGAGCAACAGAAACTCATAGGGTAGGCAGAAACTACGCCACTTACTACAACACACACCGTACTCTTGCTTCATGCACGTTCATACATCTGGTCATATCACGCGCGTGTCATACTATCAAATATAATTTCCAATCAATTTTATATAAATCCCGGGATTTGTTCAAAAGACCCCGGGATAACGAAAAAAGGGTCAAACTCGGGTACTCTAGTTGGTTACAAATATTGGACCTGGCTACTTTAATTCGCTACGCCAATATTTGTACAATTGGAATAGAAAGATTCTGAAGTATGTCATGTTTGCCCGTTTCGATATCGTTATTTTATGGTTCCTACCTGGCGAACTGTGTGTAAAACTTGGCACAAGCAGGTTTTTTTACAAACGTTGCTTAAACTTAAGAGTTTTTAAACGTAAAAAAATGCATGGTTATGAAGAAGTTAATCATTACTTTAAGCAACTTTTATGAAGAAACCCCAATATATCTTGATTCCCATTCAAAACTGTCTGTATAACATCCACGTATGTGTATACTAAAACCTAGAACCTATTTTTCTGCTCTATTTCTCTCTTTCTCTCTTATCATCTGTATATACTGCTGATTCTAAGCCCCCACAATCCAGAAAAACTTGGGTGGCCTATCTAAGAGATTCGCCTACGAAATATAAAAAATACTCTCTCATGCAAATAACTTCTTAGCTCAAGGAAATCCCTACAATATTTTAACTCCGGCTTGCGTTTATTTAAAGGCTTCATCTGAACTGTCACATATAAATTTGTCAAAACGACAACCCGAAAGGCTCACTAAAGACCGTAACTCATGTGTAACTTGAGTTTCGTAAATAATAGGGCCTTCGCGATTCGGTGACAATACACCAGAATATATTCTAGACTTAATTTTGATAGCCACAAGGCACAAAATCCTATGTTTCTATTCTATATTAGTGGTCAAAGGAGGCACATTGTAGGAATTAATTACGCATACAAAAGGGCTTCGTAATGGTGTCGCTGAAATGTCACCATGGCGTTATGTTGTGACAAGTTGATGTAATAACGCGAGTATCGGTTACCGAAGTACTAAGAGAAGTCGGAACTTCTCAACTGCCTTAAAGCTGGTATTTGGCTGTGTTACTTTGTGAAGTTCGTCGTGCTACGTAGTTCTACGTATCGGTAAGTACGTAGCCTACCATATGTTATGCTACGCGCAACATTAGCTGTAGAGACTTGCTATAATTGAGGTTTTTTTTCGTCACCCTGTGTAGCTATGACTGCTTACTGTAGATTCAAAAGTCGATGGCATATTTATCTCAGAAATCTTAGTACCATAATTATTTTGTCTATTAAAGACTTACAGACCTGTAAGTACACTCGGGGAGATTAATTGTAAAGAAAACTGACACCCTCCGTTCAAATTGCCGTGTTATAGCCATTTCATACAACTGTCAAAAGAATGACAGTTGTGATTGTGATTTGAATATACCGACACTAACAGTTGGTTAATTTGCTTAACAGTGAATTTCCCAGACTTCCGTCACTACACAAAAATTTAAATCTGTCGGTTTGCTCAATGATCAACACTTTTGTTCTTTTCTATATAAGTTTATATGTAAATTAAAAGAAAACCATGTCACATCGTGAATAGTCTAAGACGATTAAATTCCCTTTCAGATCCTAACTTCAAGATTCCGTGGTCACATTTATTATTATTGATTTATGAATTTCGATAAACATGGCTATAGTTCAACACTTACTATCAGTGTTCCTATCGACACGAGTTACAATAATAATAAACTACAAAACTGAATAAAATTGTACTATCTACACTTAGATCTGTAATGACCACATAATTATTGCGATTGCTTAAAGGTCAATAATAAAATATAATGATTATTGCACCACTTCTGTCTGGTTCACAGAAATCAATTTTATTCGATTTCTGTGTAGCCATACAATACACTCTTGGTAAGCATTCTTGGTCTTACCAACCCGCACTCGGTTCGCGTGGTGGATTACAGCTCACTCCCTTTCACAGAGAGGAGGCCTGTGTCCCAGCAGTGGGAACATTATAGGCTAAACACTCTTATTTTTAGGTAGATGTATGTTTTTAATCACAAATCTAGTAAATTTTGGGAAATAATTAACTGATCTTGTAAAAACTTATTGTGCTTCTAATGATTGATACCTTTATAAATAATTTAGCCTCTTTTTAACTTTCTGGCCTTATTCTCACAGTTTGTCGCAGCAACTAAGCTAGGGTACCCCGACCAAAACGGGTTAATTTAGGTTAGAACTGTGACTAAATGCGCGCGAGCCAAGTGAGCGAAGCGGTACTGCCGCAGCGCCTGGCAAGCGCTACATCCAAGTTGGTCGCAGTACATTTTTAGGAGCGCAAAATGGGATGTACTTGAGGTTCGATTAAATACATGCCATAATTTAATATCGCGTCATGAGTTTTCCTCATACTGCGGGAGGAAACTCCCGGGTGTCACCACTGTGTGGATCGCCCGGAGGACGCAGTGGAAGATACAAACTTAAAAACAAACAAACTTAACATTGCAGTTTTTTTTTGTAATGCCAATAAACGCATTTTTCTTTCTTTCTTTCAGTTTGGAAAATATGTTCTCCCATACGAAATGTATGGGAGAACATGTTTTTCAAACTGCAAATTTGAGTTGGTCGATTATTACCCGTTGTTAACCTGTACAGCCTAGTTAGCTGTGATAGTTTTCCTTATAATTTCGTTATATATACTACTGCTGTGAATTTTTTCACAAATCCAAGTACAACCATTTAGCTGGCAGGGAGGCACTTGACTCTAACAAAAATTTGCAGTTAAAAGCTTAATATTTCGCAAAAAGATCCCTGCATCCAAAAATGATTCTCGCAAACTCACAATATTTTTGAACGACCTTTCTAACGATACCCCACATCATGGGATAGATGACAAAAAAAAGCATCCCCACTTTACGTGTAGGGGAGGTACCCTAAAATAATATTTTTTCTTGATTTTATTTTACCACTTTGTCGGCGTGATTAATATGTATACCTGTAAAGTTTAAAGCTTCGTGCAGACAAGCGCGACGCGACGGCGCGACGCGACACAAACAATACAATTTCTAAAAAAAATCACGATATAACAATAGCCGGTGTCGCGTCTGGTCTGAACAAGCCTTAATGCCTGCTTGGATTAGCACTAACTTCTGAGTTGGTTGATATTTGGTTGATTTGGTATTATATTAGACTGGTTTAATGATACGAAATAATATGGTTTAAAAGCTATATTGAATATTGGTTAAATAATATATTTAGTGGTAAATCTAAGCTAAATTAGCACTAAGATGGTTTGATTTGGTTTGGTTTGAGTTACACGATTGATATCCGAATATGTTCTAACTGGTAATAGTTGTGATACATGCATTTATGGAAATGCACGCAGGCAAAAGTGCTGAGCTGTTCGGTTGCAAATATTTTACCGAACAATACCCATACCAAATTACAGCTTTCTAGTTCTGACCGTCTCTAAGCCGCGGACAGACAGACGGACATGGCAAAACTATAAGGGCGAAACTGTTTACTACGGAAACCCTAAAAACGGTTTTACTCATACTATAGGGAGTGAGTTCGATTCGATAGACAGGAGAGAAGAACGAAATAAATCTTAAAAAGCCAATCAAAAAAATCTTAATCTTTAAAGGTTCCGTACCACAGGCAAACACAATTCAAACATTTCGATAGCCAGTGCTACCAATAACCATACGATTATCAAGTTTACTGAACCTTGATATCGATACTTGTTTAGTTCCAAATACGCTCACGTGGCGCTGTTTCAATTCTGATACTAAAGTCCATAACATTTTGCTAAAAGTTAGTAGGGGTTGTTGGTATTGGAACCGTCGAAGTATTTAATAAAGTTATTTGTTCATTTCAGGGTAAATTGAGAACGCGTTGTCGGTGCTAATTGTTTCACTATGTTAATTTATGTAGAAAGAAAAAAAATAAAGAATAATAAGAATACTTTCCAGTTAATAACGATAGACTAGTTCATGGAACCCGATGTTTTCGAAGAACTTGGATTATAAAGTAAAAAACCTGACATAAATTTTTATTTAACACGATATAGATAATTTATTACTAAAGCCCAAACCACCAGCAATACTAAACACAACAAAATCAAATAAATAAAACCTTACAATCCTTTATACAATAAAACTAAAACATAATCGTAGTTGTAAAGGTAGGTCCACATGCGCGACTATTCGAATTGATCCGAATAGTTTTCGAACGTACGTGAAAATTCGATTGCGCGGCGACCCGATGCGGTATTCACTTGTATTGGTTCAAGCAGACGTGCTCTCTCGCAAATGCACTTTTGTTGTCGTTGTTTACCGTTGCGTCGGCAAATGTTGGCTTTAGCGTTTATATTTTGTGGGAAGCTGATGTGTTTATGGTTTTATAGTGATTCCGTATTGATTGGAGGAATTGTGTTTTGTTTTGTTGTTGCCACTATGTGGTTGCTGTAATGAAAGGATCTGGGGCCAAGTCTATTAATTTACAAACATTGCAGTGGTCTCGCCATTATGAGTTTTTGAGAGATTTTGTATGGCAAGTCTGGCAAAAATCACAATGGACATACCATATATTACAGCGTTTATAAACTAGTAGTTCTGCGAACAGATAGTCCTCGCGAGCACAAACTTTTTTGCAACAATTATTATATCACTAATGTTATTTAAAACGGGATATTTACCATGTTTTTTTTTGTTTTTAAGAACATGGTAAATAAGTATGTGGTCCCAGGTGCTCCAGCAATCCCTACGTATTAGTTAAAAGTCCCATTCCACTGGCAGAAATCTTAAAGTGAGCCATTTACTGAGCACTTTTTGGAGATAGTCTACTCATCACGCCGAAGATCCTCATCAGATCTTCACCAAATTTTAATGAGACGAACTTAAAGTTACTACTTTTCAAATAAAAAAAGAATCATCGAAATCGAATCTCAAAAGACGGAGGTACCCAGTAGCCCCTTTTTGGAGGAGTTCCCCTCCAATTAAAAAAATCTAAAAAGTAGTCAAACCCTGTATATGTACCAAGTTTCGTCCAGATCGGTTGTAAAATACGACCTGTAGAGGCCAACAAACTGACACACGAAAGCAAATTTTGCCAGACGTATGTATGAAGCAGAGACGCTTCGCTCGCTCGGTCAATAAGTAAACTTAGCCCCCAGAAAAGGAAATACTGTTAAGTTAAAACTCGTCCTTTAGGAATTATTCATGTTTTCAATACGAGTAGAACCAAAAAATTCGTCGAATTCGTTAAAGCCGAAATTGTACTTACGTTATTCATGGATCAGTTTATTAATTCAAACACAATACATTGGAAAATTTTGAATTCATAACATATTTACAACGAAATCGCATTAGGTTAACTTATTTTTCAATTTTCTTATTTTCAAACACTAGACGACCGCGTTGACGTTTTTGACCTCATGTGTCTCATATTCAGGGTTGACGAATAAGGTCATTTTCTTTAAGTAGGCAACTATTGAAATCAAAATAAACATTTTAACCTCCAGACTAATGATGTACACATTATTTTATTAGTAGTAAAGTAATATAATTTGTCAACAAAATTACATAAAAAAAGTTTACCAATACAGATTTAAATATCTGTCTCACAAAATAACCTGACCTTAAGAAAACCTCAGAAGTTATCCAATTACTCTGAAACTTCAATTTCTATATTGTCTTTAAGAATGATTCCAATGATCCACCTATCGATGAAATCAACCAATTCATTAACAAGTTGTTCTAGCATACACAAATTGAAGTTTCTCTTACAATCTTGGACTGATAACCTCTACGACCTTTGTGTCATATTCAAAACATTTTAGGGTTGGCGAATAATTGCCTGCATTTGTTTAGATTTTAGACAACTGATTATTTCTGTAGGTAATTAGTTTGTCTAATCATAGTTAGTTAACATGAATATTAAAGTGAAAATTTATTCGCACATTAATTCAGATTCAAAAACAAACAACAAGATAATTATAATTTAACGAGCAATGGGAATTTAAAAAGCTGAGATTATAAATACGTGATAATTATGACTTTGTTAGGATTTAGTATTCTTAAACTCGTTTATCAAACAATAATCTCATTTTGTCTCACTTTAAACCAGGGTAATCCTGATGATGACAATTTATTTTCAAACTAGTTTTTTTTTTGTGTTTAAGACGCAGAATGCGAAAGATCTTAAGGGGAATTTCACCAATGAAACAGATCACGTTTACACACGCGTAACCACCGAGCTGTCAGTGTCATCATTGTTGTGGAATATTGACACTGACAGCTCATGATCGTGGTTTAGTTAAGCTGATCGCGTTCACATTAATTGGTGAAATTCGCCTTTAGACCTCTCGTATCCTCAGTAGTTGTAGTATTGGCAGTTTGTCTTATTTATACCTATTTAATTAAACGTTTTAAGTACAGTCATGTAAATAAAGCTTTGTTTCTATAACAAGAGTAGTAAATAGTAATAAAACTAAAGGATTACTCACATTGCCGGAAACCTTCAAAAGCCTAAGTAAATAAATTCATCAATACCGTACATAATAATACCGATTCAAATCACTGACAGCCCTTACCACGTGTGACAAGGGCAAACCTTCAGTGTAAACTCAGCTTTACACCCTTCGGCGTGTTTGTAGTTCTTTGAAATGGTAATTTATAATTACAGGATGGTACAAGTGGACCTTTAGAGTCTCCGAATGACTCTAAATTCGACCTTTGACCCTCCACGAAAGTAAAGGTCATTACCATATTATTAGCTTTTAGATTTTCTGAAATTACTTTGATATTATGTGGAAGGTATTAATGAGATTGCTTCATGTTGTTGGCTTGAGCTAAGTATATCCGGCCGTTTTGCGTGGTGGCACATATGAATACAGATGGTTATGAAGCGACAAGTATGCGGCGGGCCCGTCTTGTCGGGCCAATTCAATGAGTGTAACGTAGTGAAAAGATATATGAGTTACGCGATAGAAAGAGAACCAACTTCTAGTTGAATATAACTGTAGGTAATTACCGCTGTACGACCTGAATTGCACTTTATTGTGTAAATCATTTTGCTGTGTGAACCATCTGTTTTCATCTGTGGTGTTGGTGACTAGAGGATTACGTTCAAGGATTATATTTGATTACCCTCGTGATCTTATCTTCATCAATTCTTTATTTCTAAATTCTAGGATGATTTCTTCACACGCAAATTAAGCATAAGGTTGACAGTTGATTGATTCAGGCGTGACTTTGCGGAAATCCATTATAAAATACAATAGACGACGTATATTTAGTAACCTAATAAATAAAGAGTCATAAAGAACCCTGTAAGAAATCGACACGTGTTTCACTTCTTAAGTCTCACCGAGAGCAGTGTGCACACTGCTCTCGACGCTTGACGTGTCCACACGTCGGGTCCGAGTTCACAACAAGTCAATCGCCATACTGAGGATGCCTCGTTGAGAGGTGAAACACGTGGCGATTTCTTACAGGGTTCTTTATGACTCTTTAAGAACAGTTACGCGGCTTAGGTTAGGATAAACGTCGTCTATTGTATTTCATAAGGTTGATATTTAAATGCAGCCTTTTTTCGCTATTGAAAGCCTCACACCTGTATTCAGCCACTAAACCACTCTCATTTATGAAAATTATGTTCAAAATTAATCTAGCTACATTTCGTATAACATTAATAAAATCTGCCTAACTGGTTTCCACACAAAAACCACGTGATTTTACGTCCCAACAATAATCATCAACTCATGACTGGATTGTAATTCCAATTAATTGCATCTCGACAATGGCTACTAAACCAATACAACATACTAATTACATCAAACGGAATACATGATGAATAGCTGGGATTCCGTGGCCATCATTAACTAGACTAAACATTTAGGGGATGCCTAAATAGCAGCAGAACATTGCGATCGTGGATCTAATTACATAAATTCAGATCATTGTTTGAGTTGATGCGTTGTTGTGGTCTACGGGTCTATGGCTTGATGTAATAGGTATTTACTTTGATTAGATATACTAAATTATAAATATATAAAAATCTAAATCAAGTCATTTATTCAAACTAGACTGAAAATCAGCACTTTTCGAACACGAGACAGTTTCCCAAAACTCCCCAAACCACATCCTAGTGCTTTATATGGGAAAAATAAGAGGCGCAATAAACTCCTCAACACCACTGCTGTCTGTTCAGTTAGAAAAACTTAAATCTATACGATAAGTATGCAAAATAATAATTAAATGTTGATCGTTGTATACTGGCTGATTTGCAATAACTACAATAAAATGAGTGTGCTTGAAAAATCCGAATTCTACAATGAGAACACTACAATACAATGCTTTAAAATTTTAGACACTGATGATTTACTCTTTACAAGACCTACTACGACTTTAATACTTATTAGCTTCTGCTGCTGGAAGTCGATAAAACACAGCCCATGTTACTCGTTGATAATGTAGGTTTGTAAGGGTGAAATATTTTTTTGGAATTTATCCATTACAAACAAACATAAAAAATCTAATCTTTTCGCTTTATAATATTAGTTTGGACGATAATCAAAATTAAACTAAACAATATTTATCTACAAATCAACAGTATCCAATATTATAAACTCAAACTCAAAGCATTTATTTCAAATAAACCAATTACAGGCACTTTTGAATTGTCAAGGGGTCGCTCAGTCAGAAAGGTGAAGCTAGTTGTCCATTCCAAAGCGTAGTAGGTTCCTATGCAGAAGAACGGGCAAGAAACTCCACCCACGGACACTCTTTTAAATCAAAATATTCTTACAAAAAAAATACTTTAAGGTTACCAAATACTTAAATATTGTAAGGTTACCAAAGCCAGACATTTATGAGAAACTATTCCAACACAACATTAAATCACAAATTATAGCTAGTTTCCACTTATCACAACAAACAGGGGAAACATTTCAGCTGCCACGGTAAAACTATCAAGGTCAATGCGGTACCATTTACAGCCATGTTGAAACAGAACCACCAACAAACAAATCAACCGAAAACTTTATTAGGTAGGAAGGCGTTCAGTGCAAGCTAATTAAATACCAATGTTATGAATAATTTACTAAGACCTGAGGCCACATAGTAGCTTAGGTACACAAGGCCTTCGTTAGACATCACACGAAAAAATAACTAGTGAATATTTCTACTGAAATTCATAATCTGCCTAGCCTTTTCCCAACTATGTTGGGGTCGGCTTCGGCTTCTGGCCTAACCGGATGCAACCGAATAACAATATTTTGATCAGGCGCCTACCACCACCTCTAAAGCAGTATTATTTTAATCTTACTTCAGTGGGAGAAAGAGATGGAGATGTACGTTCTGTAAAGCTTCATCTCTTTCCCACACTAAAGTGATATTAAAATAATAGGTACTGCTTTAGAGATTTGTTCGTCGAATCGTTGAGGTCCTTAAATTCTGAGTTGAGCTGCACGATCACTGACAAATGCGTGACTGGACAGGTCCACTCAATCTGTGTGGTTCTTTCCTCAAAAGACCATTTTTAGACAACAATCTACATGATCTTCACATGATCTGACCAAGATTATGTCTGGACTTTAAAAGAGACTGTGACCTCTGAGTTTGTTTCGGCCTTTCTTCTCGGAGTAGTCAGATAGGAAACGCCGACCTCATCTAGTTTAAAAATAATATGTTTGACGTGTAAAAGTGTTTTGTACAACCTATTTACAGAAATAAAAATCATTTAACATTTATCAGAGGTGGTGGTAGGCCCCCAGTAAATAATTCTACTAAAAGTCATCAAAGTACCTATGCAGTAAAAAAACTATGTAAATAAATAAGTTACCTATATGTTTAAAACGTAAAATGGGATTTGCCTTGTTTGTCTAGTAGTCCCAAGCACAACTGCTGAGCGTTCGATCCTGGGTTCGATCCCTAGGTTGGGCAAATATTGTTTACAAACCATGCAACCTATGTGTACACGATATTTTTGTTCTTTATGGTTTGTTGTGAACATTGTACTTAATCGTCCATAGGAACAATTGACTTTGTTAGCGCCTTTATTTCGTAGTAGTTAAGAGCTGTTTTCGTAGTTCAGTACTGCCGTGCGAATCGTTCAAATTCAAACTGGGTCTTCTGTATGTATATTTCTGTTTTGTGCTGAAACCGAGCCTTCATCGTGACGTAATCATTGTCGAGTTTGGAAATCATCCAAAACCTTTCAAACTACCCACTCTGAATTTTATTCCACTCCACACTACTTCACACTACTCCATAATAGAATTTCTCCTTTCCTTCCTTATTGTCGTATTTCCTATGACTGTCCCAAATAAAATAATTTTCTCTTTCTTTTTTTCTTCTCCTGGAAATTATTTACATTTTATTCATTACACTATTTATTTCAAATAGTTTAAATAAATTGGAATAAGTAATACAATCACGCGTAATGGCTGGCTGGCTGGTAATGGCTTTGAAGAGTCAGTGCGGTGGCCATTCCCACGCAAACCGTTGTATTCTGGACCGCTCGCACCCATTGTGTGCGGCAACCGGCGAATGCTGTCTCTGTCTCACTCTGTGACGCACAAAATACCCTCACCCCGCCCCGCGCTCGCCTCGTCTCATGCAGTATGCACTCAGTAGTGCTCAAACGTTCACAAAGAGAGGCTTGTTCGATCGCCAGCTCACTGCGCCACAGGTAAAATAATACGTTTCCTACTTTTCGCGGTATCTAAATCCGTATTATATTATTGTTTTTCTTATTTACTTGGGTACTTACAATAACTTTGTATTTTCGTTTTGTTCTAGAACCAAACAGTTCGTCAAACACACGAGAGATTGCAAAACAGATCGGAAAACTTACCTGTCTTGCCCAACGTACTACATAGACCATTCTGATGATGATTCCGATAATTCTTTACGTCTTATCAACAGTGATCTTGACTTCGATTATGAAGATATATCCAAAAATAAATGCATAAAGCGTCACCCAAAGGAAGGAACTAAAAATCTTTTTATTTTCTGGAGTTTGTTTTTAGTCGAATCGCTGCTTGCGAACATTTTAAAATACACTTACAAGAAAATTTAAAGTCGCTCTATATCCACAAAAATGAAGTGGCGTCCTTTGTGCATGGATGAGCTACAAGCATTTCTCGATCTACGTACTTATATATACGGATGAGTTTAGATCAAATGATGAACATTCTATTTGCCACGAACGGTACTTCACGCAAAATATACAGGTTAGTAATTACATGAAAACGTTTCAGTCTATTAGGTACTGAGGTTGTTATGTTTTAATTCACCACATCCGGAAGGACAAGAATGGGGCCCTAAAGAAGAAAAACTTGCCCCACTCTCCTACATCTTTAACAAGATCGTAGAAAATGTTAAAAATAATTATACTGTTGGGCCAAGTGTGACAATAGATGAACAGTTCTTTAGTGATGAAAATAAATTCCGTACCGACAAGCACTTGATCAAGAAACCTAGTGTATATGGAGTTAAGATTCAGTGCTTATGTGATGCTGAAACTAATAAATTTTACGATGGGCACCTTTGTACCGAAGAACAAGAGCATGAAGCGGATGAAGTATAGCCACCCCACGAATTCTAAAAAGCAACAACTATGGACGAAATTATTAGGAAAAGTGTTGTTTACACTCGCAAACGTCGTTTTCAGACGGAGATGTGGCAAATGTGTGTGGAACTGCCTAAGTTCACACTTTGGCAGTTCCTGCGCGGTCTCACGCTCAGTTTCAAGCAGATGAGGATTGAGGTGTAACAGATAAAATTAACCAACCCCTACCATTTATACAATTTTTACGGTTCCTCTACTCTCACCAATCATAAGGGTGCAACCAGCCCGCATTCAATCGACCGCGCCGCTCTATCTCAAAATATGTCACAATGTTACTATTCGACGTCGATCGACCGCGATCTGGTTGCATCACTTGGGATCCTATTGGTTTATTTTCTTCCGCTCCGGCTCAGAAAGGGTCCACCTTACGGCACTACTCAAATAAAGAAGTTATCATCGACCTTAGCTAAACAATTACATCCAGGATGATCGCACAATGTTGCAGTCATCGTGTACAGCGTACGGTCAAATGAAAACCGCCCTTACTGCTACGAAATAAAGTCAAATTATTACCATGGACTGCACAAGCTATTGGGCTGACTGCCCCAGATGTAGGTCACCGGTTAATTGCTGTTCCGGTGCAGACAACCACTACGATTTGTGTGAATATTTGCTCAATTGCACTGAAAAATTCCGTACAGTTCCCGGTCGTAACATGGCGTCCAGTTTTTGAGATTTTTTAGCTTTGTGGAATAACGTCTCTGTTATGACCTGTCTGAAAATTTCAAGCCTTTGAAGCTCGATTTCTCATGTTTCAAAAAACATTATAAAATCACGCCAGTATTTCCCCGAAGGGTTTGGCAGGGGTGTACCTATAGCACACCCACATTTCGCTAGTTATGTTCAAGTCCCATGTAATAGTGGGCAGGCCTATTGCCATCCACCGGGCATAAATTCATACTTCCAGCTGAGAAGTTCCTATGATTTGAGTGAGTCCTGTATTAGACAAAGCGTTATTCGGTGGAAAAATCCAATAAGGATTTTTCCACCAAATAACGCTTTACCCGGTAATCGAACCCTCTTGCTCATTTGTCATAATACTACTTTTTAAAGTTTTGCTTCAATAACGACCGTTTTACAAACATTATTAAGTTTAAATAAAAGTATATGTAATATTCACACGAAGTAAGCTGTTTCTAGTGCCTGTTAGCAACGAACTAGTTTTATTAGCATTCGGTATGCCTAACTAGATACTACATTTAAATGAAGGACCATTTTATGTCCCTAACTTTATGAATTTAGTTAAATTAAAATTATTTTGGTAAAGTCTGTTAGGCTTTTAGGAAAATACTTTCTGTATGAGGAGAGTTTAAAAACTAGCTATGTCTCTGGAGTTTCAATTTTCATATAAGCATCAATTTTCATATAAGAATCGATTTTCGTATAAGGTCATGGAAATTTTATGAGGAGTGAAATTTATACAAGCGTAGGTAACACTTGTTTTATTCGTAAATAACGCGGACTAAAATGTTGAAAAACATATATTTCGACCGTTTTTTTCATTTAAGAGACGCGTTTTTCCCTTTTTGTCTATTGCATATTCAAAGACAATCTTATTATGAGCAAACTCCAGGCGTGTGTCGGAGATGACATAATTTATCTATTTATGTGAAAAACAAGCTCTTGAAACTATCAGCTATAACTATTAAAGTTAAAGAAAATGTCGTGACGAACCACCAACTAAACTAAAATATAAAGTACGATACTTTCCTGATACACTATATTCCTCTAAAGCCGCAAATACACATGCCTGTAACTTGCGCAAAAGTATGCAAGTAACTTGAATCCTATTTTACTATAACAACTACTGATAAGTGAATGCCATAATGGCGTGCAAGCTTCTTGCATACTTATGAGTAATTTACATGCATGTCTTTACGTGCGTAATAGTAAAACGAAATGGGAAGACAAAGGGTTAGTGGCAAACAGACCCTTCTAAAGTTTGGGTTTTCTTAAGAAAGGTGGCAACATAGAGGCCGCAAAATAACGGTGTTTGCCATTACGGCCGTCATCTTGCGACGTAAACCCATCATACACATGACTGTATGAGCATCTTGCATCCAAATATGCAAGTATTTCAAATGCTATTGAGACATTACAACTTCTGATTGGCGAACGTCACAATCCCGTGCAAGCCACTTGCATGCTATCGTGCAAGTTACAGGCAAGTGTATTACGTACTTTATAAGATTACATCGCTTGAAGGAAAACAAAGATAAACAACAAATATACTACCATATTACCACTAATATCATGTTAGTACACTAAAATATCAACCGAAGAATAATCGTACACGACTCAACCCCATCAAAAGCAGGGTAGCACTCGGTAGTCGGGTATCGACGTGATTCTCACTACATTACGCTTAACGGACGTATAATCTTATATTGTAGTTATACCATGATGTTGTCATGGAACTCTTATGGGGGAATATCTTTTCTTAATAGTGTCAGATACTGGAGTTTGGATCATGTGAAAACGATCTTGTTTTGAAGTCAAAACATGAGGATTTTGTCCAGCCATGGGATGTAACTGGATTTATAAGTGTATGCAGATATGGGCAGACGAGCAGAGTGAATGACTGCCTCGTTGGTCCAGTGGTTGCAAACGCTACTGTTGAGCATGAGGTCCTGGCTTCCGTTCCCAGGTCGAGCAAAGTGTTATTGGGTTTTTATATTATTTTTCAGTAGCAGCGCGGCTCTGAGTTGTGGAGGTCAGATAGACAGTCGCTCCATGTAAAATACTGATATTTAGCTGCATCCGGTTAGACAGGAAGCCGACCCCAACATAGTTTGGAAAAGGCTAGGCAGATTAATTTTTGATGGCTGTAGGCTCGCCCCTATGACATGGGACTTAAACATAACTGGCGAAATTTGGGTATCACCTCTGCCTAACCTCTCGGGGAGAACAGACGTGATGTTATATGATGGGAAAATAATACGACGGGTCCAAAAAAAATAAGGGTATTTCGCGTATCCAAAACTTCACAACACAAAAATAATCCCAAAACAAAACCAATTTGACCCGCCCTTAGTTTCACATGGAAACATCGAAACACGAATACACGAGGCCATCAACTCAAACGTCACTCACACGCCATTACACCTAACTGACATTAAATGTAACGTTATCGCCCAGCGTCCGCCATTTCCCGACGTCAAGCAACAATCTAGAGTAGTCCCGTGAATAAATCAGCTAGGGCACCTCTGATCCCTTAAATAAGTGGGTTCTCGTGTGTGAAATATCGAGTACGGGTGAGTTTGTGAGGAGTGTGCGTTAGTGTGGCGGTGACGGGTTCAGATTGTGAGATCAGACGACAGTATTTTAGGGGGAATATAAAAACGCACTTTAAAAATTCAGTTTCACACTTTAAAATGTTTAGCTTTAAAATTAATTGAATGAACTATAAAAATAATGGTCTCCATTATAAATATGCTTAGCTTTAAATATAATTGAATGAAGTATGAACTATAAATTTAACTCGCAAAAAAGGTTAGGTTAGAACTGTGACGTGTGGTACGTTTGAGGTGATTTATATGATGCTGATTTATGTGAGCTATTAAATACATCCCGTATTTTAGGAATGATGCGGTGTGATGTAATTACTGTTATAAAATGAAACTTGTGAATAAAACAAGATTGGTGCATACTAGCCTGTGTTTAAATATAAAATTCTATATTTTTCGATACCTAAATTAAAATATTATTTAATTAAATAGATCGAAATAATATTTATTCCTAAGAATACATATTATTTTTATTTATTCCACATAATATATTTTCAATAATTTTATTGTTAAATAAAAAATAACTTCAATGTTCACTTCTTGAGTTTATAAGGACACAGGTGAATAACTTAGGCAATATCGTAAAATAATAATATATAGACATGCATCCTCATATAAATTCAGTAACGAGAATAACAGTTTTGTTAAAATTCTGACCAAAACCTTAACAACGTAACAATTTGACATTGACAGCGCCTTTATTTCGTAGCATTAACCACAGTTTTTGCAGTTCAAGTGTTACGTGTTGACCGTACAGTTACTTACTGGTTTAGTGGTATGGCTTATAAATTATTAGAAGCAAAACACAAATAAACGATTTATCAGTCAACACTACAAAATTAAATTCTTCTCCCATACATCAGAGTGTTCCCGCCATCACATCGCACACTACATCATTATTATTCAGGCGGGGTACGCAACGAAGCGACACGTACGGCGGGCATCCTTCAAGCAGGACGAATATTGTGACGCGACTATCCGCCTACCTACGATATATTATTATGTAAAACTTTAGCAGGTATTAGGTATGTTAGTTGGTAGCCTATCAGGGGGATACCATCACACCCTTCTAGTTTGAATTTTCCTTATAGTATCAACACAGCAAATAGACTGCGGTAGATCGGTGACATTATGATTGCGATATTTTGAGGCAATCAATATGGACTAGTCCATGTCGACCGAACGCATTATAAAGTTCGTCTTTTAATCCCAGAAACTACAACGGAACTATTAGGTACCGCCGTAGAGTATTCGTATGTGCTACGGCGCTACCTAGTATGTCCGTTGTTAATGTTTAACAGTGGAGCCAACATTACGGCAAAGGAACTATTTGATGAAACGCAGTCTAATTTGACATTTCAAGTGATTGCATTTGCATCTGTCAAATCAGTCTCAGGGATTAAAAAATGAACTGTAATTTCACCTCAGTTAATTGACAGACGATTTAGGCTGCTGAAGCTGACAAATGACAATCGTTTGATGAATCTATCCCAATAAATACATTTGTTTCTTTATTTCCAAACTGTCTATCGAACAAATATGTTATGGATCTTAATCATTATTCATACATAATCATTCTTAGCCCCGCTTGCACCACAAAAACAAAATGCATTTAGCATTAAACATATTTTAAAAATTATTCTGTCTCTGTCATGATCAAACGATTGACAGAAACAGAAAGATATTTTTAATTCGTTTATCTGGCCTTAAACAATGATTTGATACGGTTGATTTAACAATACCATCAAAGACTGCCGGCATTTTTTCCAACAGCTCATTTAATCAAGCCAAAAACCAAGGACCTATGACTAATCCAAATAACGGTCCCATTCATTAAAGGTACCAGGATACCATAAAGGCATTGGTTCAACAAACTCGTAAACCCGAGAGCAGCCGAAAGTCGTGTGTGGATTATTCAATCACTTCCCTCGAGTAATTGCTTTCGTTTCCTTTAGACCCTTAAAAGGGACAAAAGCCAACAATGGAATATCGGTATCTTTCCTTTGGCCCAACCATAGGAGGCCTTGGAGGTCACATGGCTCCTGGCGGTCACTCCGTATGATCTACTGATGTCATACATCCAACGCATATGCTTAGATTATCAAACTCGTTAGACACCAGCCACGTAAGACAGCTCTTTAGTTAAAGTTCAAAGATGGCAAGAAATGAATGGGTGAGTTCGAAAAAATACCTGGCAATATTACCCCTAATATAGCCCAGTACAGGGCTTCCCAAACTTATTTTTACTGTGACGCCCTTGGGAGTTTGCCATTTTTTTTCGACGTCAGGGGGGGCCTCGTAAAAAAAATACAACACATTGGTAGGTACTTTATGGCTACAAAGGGGGGCCTTTGTCGCCAAAAAGTACCTATCGGTATGTAGTTCTACCCTAGTAACAAGTTAACATAAAAACTCCAAATAATATATTTGCGACCTGTACTTGCTCTTTATTGCTGCAACTGCAGAAAAGCCTGTTTCGCACAAGTACGATGTGACAAATGGTAATAGAACCCTCAATGCAGCAGTGATGATGAAGAGCAATTATGGCACGATATTCATGAGAAACTGAGCTCCTAAATTCAAGCAGTTTGTCTTTGACGTATTGGAGCTTAAGGCTACAGTTACAGGACAATCGCCTCGCGACGCCCCAAGGCGTCGGCGTCGCGACGCACAGTTTGGGTTGGGAAGCCCTGGCCCAGTAGAAGCGAAGTGAACAGAATGAAGACCACAAGCTAAACGGATCTTAAAAAAAATTACTCTTGAAATACGAAAAAAAAAGAGTGGCAGAATACACGCACAAAAAAGTCTCGGAAATACTCAGAATTTGTTTCTTCTTAGCATGTTCTTATAAACTAGCAAACAATTAACAAATCAAACATCTTCCTATAGAAGTGACGTCATTTGCAAAAACAAGAAAAAAATGTGTCTATTAAGCTACATTCACAACGGCACTTAATAACAGTGGATGTCAAAATGTTCCGTCAGTGGTGGCAATCATATTCTCATCTGCGTGCAAGTGACTATTGTCAGCAAAGTTAATTGACTGGAAGTAGGTGTGTTGGTCGGTGATAGCATCGAATACATCTGTCGTTTAAGACGTAACAGTTATGTATGTAAAAAGAATGGCTTTGGTGGCAATACCGTGGGAATTTATTTGAAGCGTCAAATTGGCACTGTCATTACTATAAAACGTCTAAACATAATTGTCCTCATTCATAAGCTAGTCGACAATTAGTATAGTCATTAAGTATTAACACATAAAACTAACTAAGAAATCTCTGCATAATGGCTCAAGGAATTAACTAGCCATGCCCTTTATAACAATGCCCATTCTCTTAAAGTAAACATGAGTAATATTCCGGCAAAATGCTAGTACGAGGAAGGATATCATAATGCATTCACATTTCAAATGCATGCATGATAAAGTTTGGAGCAACGGAAGCTGGTACAAATTGTATTTCGTAACTGTAATTCCCAGTGGCCATCGTAAAACACAGAGAATAATCTACCTGGAAGTTGAGCGGGAGACGGGATGGTATGGAGAATCAAGGCAATGGATAAATAATATGTTAAGGCTCTCGCGTACAGCAACGACGCGACGGTGCGACGCAAATTTGGTATAACAATGTCCATGACGTTTTCGCAGAAATGATTCTACTAGAGTCGCGTCGCGCCTTTGTACTATCCTTATTTCCAATTGGTTTGGATTAGATTGGATAAGAAGAAGACCCATTGGATAAGAATACAGTACAAATCCTTATTAGAACACGAAAAATAATATTGACACATATCTGTCGAGCTGGTGCAGTTACAAAAAGACTAAGTAATCACTTAACAAATTGTTCGAAACCACATAAACCAGAAGTTTAGATCTTTACTTAAAGAAATACATTGCAGAATGTTGGTGCATTAAAATTCTAAAATGAACGTCTACCCAATATTACGGCCTGTATCAAGAGCAATTCTCATAGAGTCAATACGGGTCCAAGAAGTTGGACTGTTCATTTCAGGTAAAACGTAAATAGAGAATTTCAATTAATGATAGTGCTGAAACCTGCAAGGACCTGCACAACATAAATATTACATCTACTGCCACGACTCGCGACCGCAGTGTTTGAATATGCATCGCGAAGACACACAGGTCCAACTTGGTAGACAGATAACAAAGTAAAATAGAAAGGACACAAACATAAACTTTACCTTGGACGGTGCAGAATTGTATTTACCTAGGTAAGCTTAGCTATATGGGATAGGTGAAGCTCCTGGTGGATTTTACTTCGGAATATATGCAGCAGTAATCTTGAATGAGGAGTAGTTTACTGATATGTTTTACAGTTGCATGATTGTATAAATGGTGTATAAATTATTGTTATACGACAAAAGGTTATTATTAAAGGTTTTTTTCTGCTCGGTTTTGCTGGTGGTAGGGCTTGTTCTAAGTACGCATGGCTAGCTACCACCATCTTATCTAAGTCTGTCGCCGCAACATCAATGTTAACAGCATTGCTGTGTTTCGACAGTTAGAAATAAGATAGCCAGATCTCTGTGGTTGGGGATTCCGGGTGAAGCTCGCTTCCACCTTTGGCCTGATCATCACTTACCATCAGGTGAGATGAAGGACAAGAGAATCCCCGTTGCGGTAAAAAAAAAAGGTATTGCAAACTACGTTTATTTATGAGATGTTTCTCGTATGAGCTTTCGAAGTTATGTCGGAGAAAGAAATTCAAAACGATGAATACAGTCAACATTATATTAGCACCCACCATAGCTATGATTAAGCTCTGTAGAAAAAAGCAGACCCACCTAATTCTAATTACGATGACTATAGAATATATTTAATAACAACTAAGATAGTTCATTCAACCTTTCACCAAAGATTCAAACACCGCACAGGGAACCAGCGCTATTAAATTCTTAATTAACAAAGTTCTTGCACTTCCTAAGCTTTCAAAGAAAACAAACATGGTCCAAAGCTTTCCTAGTTTAATAGAGCAACCTTCTAGTTTCTCATAAATTTCGTAGACACCTTCAGTGTTCCAGACAGCACTAAGTGATGCCCCAGGGCGTTTCCTTTAGTTGGAAATAAACGCAAGACTGTGAACGTGAATAACAGCTGGGATGCTAATCAGGTACGATTTATTTATAGATTTATTAGACATTCGATTAAAGAAACGCGGGTTTAATGTTGGTGTTGTCAATTTATATGACTTTTCTTTGTCTTCAGTGGATCTAATTTAGGTACAGTTATAATTATACTCACGGGCACCTTATAATCTTTGCAACATGATAGAACGGTCTCGTAAAGCTCGTGAAGACGTAACAAAGAACTACAATGCTGCATACGAAAGTTAATTATTATGGGCTTGATCGTCGTTGAATGCTACCTACACGTTTTCCAAAATCTTTGCGAATTACAGACGTTAACACTTATTTGAGCACCAAAATCTTGGACCAAATATAAATCAACGCCAAATCTTGGCCTCGTGTTTCCAATAAATCGTTGACCACTTAACCGTTTACTAATTTCTCGGGCACCATTTCAAATCCCTTAATAGTCCCTTTTATTTTTTGCTCTCTTCGCCTCACAGATCTCACAATAGGACCCTTTGTGACCAGGGCCGGTCCGACCTTTTTACAATGTCTGTCTATTGTCAACGACTATTTATAGGCTTTTTTTCTCACTTGTCTGAACTTGTCGAACGAATCCGACAGGTCCCGACATGATTTCGTAACGGCCAAAGATAACAGTTCCAATTTCAAAAGTGAGTTTATTTTTTTAGGGCTGTGATTTCGTCTTTGTCATTTGGAGGCGCTGTTGTGTGCCAGTGATTGGATTTTTAGGCATCGAGTATTTCGAAATACGATTATCAAAATTCGGACGGTAAAAAGACGGTAGGCGTTCTAAAACCTCATTACTCCCACGTGGTAAATAGAAGATTATTCACTCAGGGGATAAAACAGTGTCTAATGTCACGGGTGCTATATTGAATCGCGAGCGCAACGACGGATTCTAGCGGTAGCGCAGCGAGGGAGTTAAGACTAAAAAGCAACGATAAACGACTTTTAATGATTTTATATTGAAGATCGCGTCTAAACGAGTAGTGATAATAATTTGGGGAAAATATATGTTAAATTAGAGCATTTTAAAATATTTCACATTATGTTTGTATTACATAATGAAATTAATTTGTAAAGTTACGTCTAATGCGGATAAAAAACTGAGAACCACGCAAAATCTATCAAGCGTATTTTTCTGAAACCTAGTAATTTTAAAGATAATTTAATTATTTATTTTTTAGTATACGTGTTTTATTAAAATACCTTTTGTTATAATAAATTAATAATGCATCTAATTTAGGACAACGCTCCTTGATGGGCGATTCCTATTACTGGCTGGACGTACGACGCGTTGCGTGAGCTCAGTACAGAACAAGCAAGCTAACCACTGAAGGTCACTGGCATATACCTGCGGATTCAAAAAAAAAATATTGGGAGAACATGTTTTTCAACTACAATGTTAAGTTTGTTCTAAAAAAATAAAAATATCCTAACTACGGAACCCTTCATTGTGCGTGGTCCGATACGCAATTGGCCGGTTTTTAATTATTACCTTGTAGAAGGTGTGAAAAGTAAAGTTATCTCCTGGCTCGATAGATGGCGTCGACGCTATGGTTTCGTTACCGCGCCGCATACAAGAGTTAGCTTTGCTTGGATCACACTACAGCTAGGTACACTGGGTCTAGTGTGAGTTTTGTTTAACCATCTCGATTTTACGCATCGACCGCGTTCGGCGCTCTGATTGGCCCTTCACTGGCCTTCACTGGTGATGGGCCAATCGGAGCGCCGAACGCAGTCGATGCGTAAAATCGAGATGGTTAAACAAAACTCACACTAGACCCTCTGTTCTAGTTGAGATATATATATTATTATTTTTTTTATCGACCCGCTCCGTTACGATTTTATTTTAAAACTGTCATGTTACAATTGGCTTATTGATGTGTAACATCGCTCCTCTTGCTTTCCTGCAATCCCACGGATCCTGCAATCTCAACATAAATAAAATAAATAAATATTTTATATATATTTTGCTCTCTCAACTCTCACGACCACAAGCTTTCTTTGAATCTTCCAACCACGTAACAATACAGCAAAAATTCTCAATCCAGTTCGAATTCATTCAGAATTCTTCCATTCCCACGGGATATTATCGCAAACGATTCATACATCGATATATTATACAATTCTCCCAGAAATTAGATATGAAGCTGGCTTCATGAGCCATAAAATATATGGAGATGAAATTACGTGTTCCTTACAATGTATTAACGGCAAACGTATGTGTATTACCGCCATTATGTGTTCTGGTATTGGTAGTGCCAATGTAGCGTATGGTTTAGAGTGCGCTAAAATGATAATTAATATTTAAGTCCATTTTGAAATTATACTTTGAAGTGCAGGACAGAAATATTATGAGGGCCATAATTATTGACTGTTTACTAACAATTCTAAGCAACATTGATACCAGCCAGCACTATTTCACTGCTCTTCTTATACCCAGAAGGGGTGGGATCACAACGCTTGCTCACTACGTGTTGGAGATTTTAGAAAAGGATATGCTCGTCGTTCTGATAATATAATAATATATTTTCAGCACATTGCCAAATGATAGCTGAGTCTTCATTAACATTGAATGTAAATGAAATCTGTCGTGAAATAAAGTTTTTATTGCAGGACTTTTAGAACTTATTGGTGATTCGCTTGAATTTATTCGCCCGAAGCGGGCGAACGGACATTTTTTTTTTTTTTAAGCTATTGCATAGCTTTTATCGGAGACTCTGAGCGCGGCGACCGAATGTAGAAATTCCGTAACGAAAAAAAAAACCTGACGCGAAAGTTTGTGAGGATGGATGGATGGATGTTTGTTACTCTTTCACGCAAAAACTACCGAACGGATTTTAATGAAACTTTACAGTAATGTGGCTTATATATCAGAATAACACATAGGCTACAATTTATAAAGATTTTATGTGATTTAGCCATAATATAACGATAAGTATCCAGTAAGTCGGAAAAAATCCTGCCCTCTGAGATCTATCTTTGCGTGCGCTGCCTAAACCGCTGGAGTTACATGAAAAGAATGTATTGTGGGGTTGTTTGTCTTAAAGAGTTCTAAATAAAAGTCCGCGACAGCATATATCTACCTTTTATGTGGAAGCCATTATAGCCAAAATAGTGAGCTATAAATACATTTAAATTGAATACTTTCTTTAAGTTGCATATTTTAGAGTATTTAGTTAATTCGTATCAAAATAAATACCTTCATCGCTTTCGGTATTTAATGTAGATAAAATTTGTCTTTTACACTAAGTAATTTGGACTAATATTTTAAAAGTTAGAACGATAAGAATGACCTGCGATGAGTCGACGGCGGGCGCGCAGAACGAGGGTGGAGGGGCGGGATAGGCAATGACGCGCGATCGCCGAGTGCGCGACCCGAACGCGGGCAGACGCGTGAGGGCAGACGTCATTGACGGTTGTGTAAATTCTGCGATTTAGGGGGGGGTATAGGGGTATTTTTTTTAAAAAATATTTTAAATCAACAATTATATCTTCTTATTTTTGAATATATGCTATGCAATAGCTTTACCGCGGCAGTCCTCGAGTGCCACACGTATTTTTTTGTCTTTTTCGCACGAAGTTAATTTATTTCTTGTCGATTCGCCTACAAATAAAACAAATAAATTAACTTCGTGTGAACAGCCTCAAGAAAAAATAATATTATAAATATTATAACGAATTTACTCGTTAGTAATGTCACTGCTGTTTGAATTCCCACAGTTAAATACTTGGACCAACTACATTAACAAAAATGTCTTCAGCCCATTGACACTATCACCAGAAAAAAACACAATTTAGCGCCACAAAACTGTTCCCAAAAGCGGTAGAACAAATTATAATACTGTTACATTGAAAAGTCTGTCGATTTGACACGGCACTTTCTTAAATCACTCCGGTGGAGTATCGACCGCAAATTGCATAATTTCGCCCGCCGACACCGCCCGTCATAATAACAACACGACACAATATTATTGGGTGTGGTACAAGTTATGGGAAATAAGAATAGTTTAAATAATTTTTATTTTTATCTGTGGGGGCTTGTAATTAGCAATTTAGTTAAATATTATTGTTACTATAATGTTCTTAGTCTGTAAGCCTTCCGAAAACAAATAAAATATAATTATTGCAGGTTTCAAAGTTTTGGCCAGCTTAAGTGATTAAAAAGCGTTCTCTTAGGGGCTAAAGTATTTGTCGTCGAAAGCAACAAAAAAGTCTGTGAGAAAGTCACCAGCCTACTTTTGCAATACTGTATACAGCGAACATATACCTATCTGCTTTGCACTTCCAGAACTCATGGAGACTTTTGCTACTGGGGTTGTCAGGTTGCTACACAGAAATTTGTAATGGAAAAAATCTTAAAAACAGTTGCTCGACCTGGGGTTCACACCTAGCACCCCAGCAGTCGCGCTAGCCACTCTGGTTCAACGAACTGATCGAGAATGCGATAATAACTTAGTCATAAGTAGTTATACTAGTTAATGATGGAATGTTATCTAACGACTAGATTCTTAATCTCATGAAATATTTTGAATACCTACCGAAACTTGATTAATTTTTTTAATGTGTTAGATTAAACTAGATAATTATGTTAATGGGCTTTGCATTTTAAATTCTAGATAAGTGTGTATGTACCTATAGATAACTGTTTATGTTACAAACTATGTATATTAGGTACTTAAATAAATCAGACTTTTTAAAATATGAAAGTTATCTCTATGTATAGTTAAACTATTTATTAAATTATTACTAAAATTCCGATCACCGAGTGGTTCTCGTGGTCTTTGAACTTTAAAAAATGCATTTTACTTTAAAATTATATCAGATTATTTTTATGAACCGGATATTTTAAATATAATAAACTTTTAAAGTTATTTTTAATAGTTAATTTTTATGCTGCAGATCATAATTTATGATCATAAGGATAATAATGATTGAATTTTAAATAAATATTCCGCATAACAAATTAGCTTACAAATATATTGACGGAACAGTTTAACTTCAACATAAATAGTTACAACACAAACATAGTGCGAACAAAACTCTTTGACTTAGTGTAGTGTAATAAGTGTAAAAATAATAGTGACAATTATGACACACATATAACACATGAACAAAGTGTTTATAATATTATATCAGACTCTAAGAAAGTGGAACGGACTTGACTTGCACTATTCTAAGTTTTAAAATAATGATCACATAAACATTTTAGTTAGATTAAAATTGCTTATTAATCTTAAAGGCTAGATTGTAATTAGTTATTAAGAACCTGGATCTTTCTAATAACGCACAATTTTTTTTATTACTTACTGGATACTATTTGTTGCCAAAACAATTCACAGAACTTAGGCATAGGAACTTGCACAGTGTAAATTTTATGTCCCCGCTACCTCTCGTAACTCAACCTCACGAAAAGCTTCGGACAGCCGATACGATCTTCGATACGACGGCTACAAAAAGAAACGCCGTTATTTCCCACGGGGTGCGGAATTCTTGTGCCATTTCGGACACCAGCCTTTTGTGATCCCCGTCCGGCTGTCCGCTAGATTATTCGTTTAATATTGAAACTGTTTACACTGAAAATAGGTTCTTTTTGTCTGCTAAAACAGTTATTGGTAGGCTTTGTTAGCAGGACATTCATGAACAGCTTTTCTGTGATGAACACCATCTATGATATAGTTCAGGTAAAGCGCTGCTTTATACCTGAATGTGTAGGAAGTGTGTGTGTGTGAAGTTATCCGGAAAAGAAACGGCGTTACTGAGATAGCCTGCAGAGCAAGCAAGCAAGCTGAAGTAGCAGTAGGCTGGCCATGTTTGTCGAAGGACCGATGGCCGGCGGAGCAGACGAGTTTTAGAGAGGAGACCGCGTTTCGGCAAGGGTAGTGTAGGACGCCCCCCAGCTACATGGACCGACGACCTTAAATAGTTGACTGGGACGCACTGGATGCTGAAGGCGGAGGACAGGCTGTTGTGGCGAAGCCTGGGAGAGGCCTATGTCCTGCGGTAGACTACGAAAGGCTGAGTTGATTGTGTAGGTACACAGCAAAATAGGATATTAACATGAAATCTACTTCACAAATTTTCATGGCAATTTCCCATGCAGTACCACCATGGAGCACAGAAAATATAATATAGCAGTTGCAGTATAAAAACCTTGCCTGTTTATATTTGAGCCTAAACCTAAGACCTGACATCCTTGAGATGAATGGTGAGAGAATACCTTTTGCCAATTTGTCGCAATCACCACGCCACCACTTAGGTACCTTATTGTAGCAATTTTTTAGCCAATAACACGCCAGCTATCCATCCAATAGCTATAGCATATTACAATAATAACATCACATTCAAACCAAGATAGGTTGAACAGATTTACACTCAGTGCAAACTGCCAAAGCACTTGTAACAACCACGTGTGTCATAAAGTGACCACATTTTACGGCAACGCGGTGTAAAAGTTGATAGAGCCGTATCTTAGTAACAAGTTACGGGTCTTACGCTTATCTATTTGTGGAATAGTAACCCTTTTATTGGCCCACTTGCACTGGATGAAATGCTGCAGTAAAAGGTCGTTTACACTTCTCCAGACTTTAATAAAGTGCTTGTCCTCTAGTTATGGTGTAATTTGAACCTTGCAAATAACTACTAAATACTACTTACAACATGGATTAATTGGGACACTCCTCACCACATACGACGTGCAAAAGTCGTATCACATAAATCGTAGATAAAAGGCTGATGGCACCCTAAACAGAATAACAAGATACCATATTTGTTTTATAAATCCTAGCTTAAAACAAACTTCAGTTCACAAGATCCATGTTTCCCAGATTGTTCGCTAAATCGTGCTTCACTTCGCCTTAGTTTCATCGATGGAGTACAACAAGCAATTGATAAATTGATTTCAATCTGTAGGTTACCGAACTTTCTCAAAGATCTACTGTCCCGTTTACAGTTACTGCACAAATAGTGTCAACCTAGTTAGAAGTAACAGCGTTTTGTCTAACTTCACGAGTGGCAGCGAACTGCTCTAGTTGGTCTTGTCAAATAAATAGACCACTAAAATTTAAGAAGAAGGCAGCTATGTTCACAGCTACACTCCTAGTATCGGTCGGGTGTGTCTACACCATTCGCACTAGATCCAGCCCTGCCCTCCCCCAGCGACGCCCTAAGCCGAGGTCCGTACCCCACAGGCGGTGGCCTCCCTTAGCGTGTAGTCGCTTAGTTTATAAGTTTTATGCCCTGGCTGGAGGCCTTGATTTATTAAAGCATCAACAGGATAGCTCGGTTAAGCGACCGACAACCTCCTAAGTTGACCTGCGAGACGAAATACAAAAAAAAATTGTAGAAGGTGGTACTCGTAGTGTTGCGCCGCCAGCAAAAAGCTTGGAGACTAGACCTATTTAGCGACTTATTACACGGAAATACGCAAATTGTAAAATAAAAACTACACACTTACGCAGCACCTCAGTGGTAAGTTTTAGACCTTGAGGTGGCCTAACGTAGTACAGAGTTTGAATACACAGAATGCGAGGCCAGCTAATACTGGTTTTTTGTACCCCTAACGCGGCTTTAGAACCTAATGTAGAAGTAATCAAATTATTTATAGGTACCTTTTTATTTGTAAGTGCCATAATTATCTACAACCATTCCAATCAGTTTACTATGTACTGCTGTAAAAAAGGTTGTTACGTGCAGAGGTAAAAACTGTGAGGGCTCCGGAGTCAAATTAAAATTCAAATTCAAATTCAAAAGTCATTTATTCAAACTAGGCTGAGAATCAGCACTTTTCGAACGTCAAAATTACATAAGACAGTCCTCCAAAAATGCCCACCCTTCACCACTTCCTAGTGCTTAAGCTGGGAAGAAGAAGTGGCGCAACAAACTCCCCAGCAGCACAGCTGTCTGTTCAGTTAGAAAAACTTGATTCTATATAATAATGCTTTAATGCAAAAATAATTTACATAAGCACAAATTGCAATCAACTCATAAAATAAAAACATTTTAATGAGTAGATTATGTCAACAATAAATTAAAACAAAATTTAAAATAAATTGACTTACAGTCAAATAAAATAATCCAAACAATTATATGAGCTCATATAGTATCATGTAGTCTTTGATTCTAAAAACACTTGTTTGTTGCTTGGGGTACATTGGAGTAGCTTAATTAGTCCCAAGCCTTTTTGTCGTCTAAGTAATCTTTAACTTTATAGAAACCTTTTTGACATAGTTTCTGTTTAATAAATGATTTAAATTTATTGAGGCTCAGTTCTTTGACATGGCTTGGGAGTTTGTTGTAAAAACGTATACTTTGGCACTTAAATGAATTACTAATTTTTTGGAGCCTAGTCCTCGGCACAAGAAATAAATCTTTGTTTCTAGTATTTAAGCTATGAATGTCGCTGTGTTTAGAATATAGATTTATATTCTTTTTTACATGAATCAGGTTCTCATATACATATTGAGACGCGACCGTCATTATGTTTATTTCCTTAAATTTATCCCTCAGTGAATGCCTACAACTTAGGTTATAAATTGCTCGAATGGCACGTTTCTGCAGCACAAATATAGCCTGAAAGTCGGCCGCATTTCCCCACAACAAAATGCCATACGACATTAAATCAAACAAGGAACCCTAAACAAACATCGTTGTAAAGAAATATTTACATGACAGGTGGTTATACAAACTACCCTTCCGATCAAGGGTTAAAACGCACCACATCCTACAAGTAGATACCTACCGATAATATAAAACTCACAGCATGTTTATATAAAAACTCTCCTCATCCTACCGATTTAAAAAATAAAATATCGGAAAATCTATTCTAAGACGCGAGAAACAAAACCTTTTATGTACATAAATAGCAATCTTCTGAACGATCTAAAAATAATACAACCTTTTTACCCTTCGAGGTAATCCTCTAGGAATAAGCTGGTAATCACGAATTCATGTAGCATTGTAATCAAAATTACATTTGTTCTATCCTATGAATCCCTCGTTACCAGCAGAGCTTTCAAGGCGGTATCCTGAAGGATAATTCATGTAACAGGAATTTTGGGCTTATTGGTTGATTCGCGCGAATATTACTAGCCCGAAACGGGGGAATCGACACAAAAAAATAATCTTGAGGCGATTCACACGAAGTTGATTTATTTGTGGACATTTTGAATTTTATGCAGTTAAAGTTTAACTGTTTCTTTAACTTTACTGCTTAAAATAAAAAATGTGCCAATCGCCTACTACGTATTTTTGAAGTTCCTGATTTGCCCACAAATAAATTAACTTCGTGCGAATCGACTCAAGAAAAAATAATATTATTTATTATTATTATTAATAAAAGCGTCGAATCGTACCTATCTCTTCACCACCCTTTGTTGACTGGTAGGGAATGCCTAAGGCATTAAGTCCGCCTTTGTACCTTTTGTGTGCGAGAAGTTTAAATAAATAAATAAATCGCCCGTTTCGAGCGAGTAAATTCGTGCGAATCAACCAATTAGCCGAATTTTGTGAATAAAACTGAGAAGTACCTAAATAGTGCTGATAATCTAGGTATGTAGGAGAATAAAGTAGTACAGGATCGCTTGTAGATCGCTCACATGATGTTCTGCTGATACTAAAAGAGTCAGGTCTTGAAGTCAGCGGGTTGAAGTGCAGAGCGAGACAGCGTTTTTGAGTAAACAGTGCATAATATTTAAAAGTATTTAAGTAAACAAAAAATCATTAGGACATCTTAGTTGTTTATTAAAAGTTGAAATTATGTTATAAATTATGTTACTAAGTTCGCGGTACCTACGTGTTAAGAGTACTATACATTAATTTAACATTGTAAGAAACATAATGATGTACTTACCCATCTCCGTACACCACACTCAGCATAATTAAAAATAATGGTTCACTTACCTAAAACAAAAAAAAGCGAAATTAATATGGTATTTTATTAAGGGCAGATTTCTGAAGTGAACGCGATCACTGCGATTAACACATATAAACTGCGTTCAAGAGCTGTCAGTGTCAATTTTCCACAACAATGTTGAAACTGACAGCTATTGAACGCGGTTTAGATGTATAGTTATAAAAATAATCCTCCATCATATTTGCATAAATCGCTGCTTGCATTACGACAGTATTTTCACTACCAACAAATTAGTTTGATTTTTTTTAAATTTTTTTTTCGACGTGCTATTGGCCCCTATGCCTCACCCGCTCGTTTCTCGGCTCCAATCAGATACTCAACCTGATTGGCTCCACACATGCAAAAAAGCAAACATTTTTACTGGTTCCGTAGCCGTAGTGAATGAGTGTACGTTCATGAGATGCAGCTCTGAACGGAACCATTCAGTAATGTTGGCAATACTAATGCATTTCCTCGAGGTTCTACACTTAAAAGTAACAGTTTGTAGTGGTTCACTTTGATTGTAAATGGAGAATCTGAGAAGACGCAGGACTGTTGTGAGTTTTCGTGGTTGGAATGAAAGACTTTGAACATGTTTTGGGACGGCTAAGTTGATGGCTAGAGCTTTTGCTACCAAAGAACTTAGAGACTGAATCTGTTTCTGCGCAAATTTCTACCTTCGTACAAGAAGAAAGGAAATAGTATGTTGATATTTAATCGAGATCATTTTATATATCAACGAAATTACCAAAACTATGAAAAGTTTGATAAGGTAGAGAAAACTGTCGCCTGACTAACTTGGGTACCATCGCAGTCACGCATGTCAAACCACTTTGAAAACAAAACAAACGTGCACACGATGACCACATGTGTTTACCGACCCGTTTTTTTTTTAGGTAAGCGTTACTATAGCGGACGACCGCTGCAAGCAGGAATTGTCCTTACGGTGTTCAGATATGCGTGTCCGCGATAGTACAAGAGGCTTGTATAGTGGCAGCAGAAAGTTAAAGGCTAGACAAGAACGACCAACGTAAACAAAATAAAATTATCCAGCTAACATGACCCATGTCAAGTTATTTCAAGATACCGCCGTGACACATACAACAACACCACATACGTTACCTAAACCAATTGCTAGTACAAGAAAACTTTGCTAATCGAGTATCCATGTTTCTCAAGCAGACTTTTCTACAGCAATCCACAAATAACAACTGTTATGTTCTGCCGCGGTTGTAAAGCAAAAGGACCGACAGTTTACAAGCCCTGAGCCGACTCATACAACGAGCTGATAACACGCTGTTTCATGCTTTTACAGCCTTACTAACTTTGCAGATATCTCGGGGCTCATGGTTAAATAATGACAACCACATGGGTCGATCGAAGCGTAGCTTAACACGCTTGCCGAGGTCGGTCCGTGGATGGGTGAACATCCACGAGACCCCTCTGTGCCTCGGAAAGCACGTTAAGTCGTTTGTCCCGGCTGTCATTTGTAGATCTTTGACAGTCATTACGGGTAGTCAGAAGCCCGAGACTATTCTATCCAGTCGTACCATGGGGTATCGTATTACCCAGTAACTGGGTTGTGGAGTACAGATAGGCAGTCGCTCCATGTAAAATTCAGCTGCATCTGGTTAGACTGGAATCCGACCCCAACATAGTTGGGAAAAGGCTAGGCAGATGACTAGCATTGCAGATACAAATGGAAGGGTTTATGGACTTGTGTGGTGTTTGTTACTTACGAGGGAAGTTAAGTTTGGGAACCAGCGAAACAAGTAAATGATTGAACAACTTATCATAACATTACGCTTGTTTTCCTCGAAGGATTAGGCAGAGGGAAAAAATAATGGAAAAATATTGAAGCGATTCTAAATTCAATTTTTGGCCCATATCGGCCCAACCACGTCGCCTTTACACGCAAAGATAAAATATACAAGTTGTAGAAATATTCTAGGGGTCAAAAACACCATGAATGTATTATTTATATAACATCTCAGACCTAATAAAAAACCAAGACAGCGCTGTCAACAGTGACGTGAGGCCGGTTTCGTAAATATGTGTGCACTTAGTGAGGTGTAGTTTGATTGTAAATGGTTGTAAATGCGTGCGTATGAGCGTATATAATCGCAGAGCGAAGGTGTAGTTTTGGCATCGCAGCGCTATGTCTTGGTTTTTTATTTGGTCTGGGCATAATATGCAGTTTCTCTAGCAGCTTTGAAGTTATGGCAGTTTTAGAAGCCAACGTTATAGCAAATTGCTAAAACGTTGGCTTCCAATGCATGGACTCCTCAAAGAGAGATAGTTTTCCTATTCATTGGAAGAAAACTTTTTGTTTGGAAGATCACTATGGAAGCTTGATCATAACTGAGTCATCATCGGCATTTACCAACGCGGCTCTTCAGAGAGGAGTGGGGCAGATTACGTCAATTATATGATTAAGACTCATCAGTCATCAACAAATAAAAACTCTTTGTCTGTTAGCACAGTTAAAGAGAGAACACGGGCAAAAAATTTACATTTTTCTGTTTACAGTAATACGAATGATAATCAACTTTGACTGTCTTTAGATAAGGTTGAAAGTCAGTTATAAGTAAGCAGTGAAAAAGTACTGGAGTCCTAATTGGAAATTAACTTTGTGGAATGTAAAATAAGGTTCAAAATAGCTTAAATTAAATCAGTAGGTATCAACGTCACGTGTGGTCGTTTATAGAATTAAACTTTATTACAATCGTAAAGTAGTGTAGTGACTGCGCTGGCGCAGGACAACCGTCCGTTAACATTGCAATTAATACATGTAATTTAATGTATTTTCACTGTAATCATTACATGTAATTTTATGGATTTCAAATGTAATTAGCTTCATAATGGGACTTTTATTAGGCATTTTTCTTTGATTTGTAAATGAGATGGAAAATTATGGAGATGTTGGTCGTTTTTTATTTTATTGTTGCAGTTACTGCATGCTGTTATTGCAGCATTATGGTAGACTGACATTATGGAGAGATTTTTTTGTAATAAGTATATATATTTGTAGTCACGTTCTCGAAAACGGCTCTAACGATTTCAATGAAAGTTGCAATAATGATTTTTCTTCCCCGTAAACCCCTATGTTTACAGGAACGAAAAATCGATCTAGTCTGGTAACTTATCTGGGAAAACCGGTCACCCAATTTTAGGACAAGATAGCTACCTTAGAATAATGACATTCCAGCATCGAATTAGTAAGTACCTACTATCATGGCAGCATGGAATTAGTATGTACTATACATGGAATTAGTATGAACTATCCTAAACTATTAAATAAGCATTCTCTATTTTCACCATAGCATAGCTCGGTCGCCCAGGTACTATTATTAAACTAACTTCACTAATAATTTCCTTATGGAAAGCCGTTGCAAAATCCAAAGCATTAAATTAAACTTCCTTTGGTAAGCCAATAACTTATCTACTAACCTAATTCCAAATAATAAGCAGAAATCCCTGATGGAATAGGCAACCATTACTACCATGTTCAATTTTCTTCGTTAGAAGGAAATAGGAAATGCACCTATTTTAAATCGTTCGACCAAAATCGGGTCATGAAAAATAATTGATTCAAAGTATTTCGTTCATAATCTAATAACTTTAAACCCTTGTACAAGTTCTCCTAAAATATAGCTAACTAAAAATCCTACAAGCTCCGTTTCTTTCAATACAAATGTACCTATTATAAATCGTTCGATGAAAATCGGGTCCAAGACAAATCATCTCGCTATGTCAACGTTGTCGAGCGCAGTCACGACTTGTCCTCACATTATCATGAAAAATCATTGCATTAAAGTTATAAACTTTAAAATACCCTGATTGATAATCCTACCAAGTAACAAGTTCTGTTTCTCTCAATAAAACCAAAGGAAATAGGAAATCCAGCTATTATAAATCGTTCGATCAAAATCGGGTCCGAGACGAACCATGTCAACGTTGCCACATGATCGTGAAAAATCGTAGAACAAGTACATGTTTCTTTGACAACCTTTAAGCTTCCTAGAAAATATTCAATTTCCTTCAATACAAATCCACCTATTATAAATCGTTCGATCAAAATCGGGACCAAGTCCGAGACAAACCATCTCGCTGTGTCAACGATGTCGCACGCGGTGGCGTCTTGTCGAGTAGTCGTCACGTTATTGCCTTGTGAACACCTTTCCACGATTCAATCTTGATATCTGATACTTTGTAGCACAACAGGTAGCTTTTATTTGATGTTTAAGTCTTAGAATGGACAGTTTTGGATACTTTGTTTTTGGTCTATCCTGTTTTAGAAGTTATCCGCTGCTCTATTAATAGTTCGGTATTCTTTTTTTAAGAAACAAGACTTAAATAGTCTTGTTTCTTAAAAAAAGAATACCGAACGAACTAAACATATCAAAATCATAATTATGTGCATCTTTTATTTTGTAGAAGTCTATCTTTGGAGTACTTATAAACGATGAAATGTATCACGCGATGCTTCATGCAAGAATCAGTTCACATTTGCAGTGATACGAAAAACAGACATTTACGTCTGCTTTACTGTAATACAGTATCAATAAAAAGTTTCTTTAATCAATACATAATTGCTACAACTAAAAAGAAGATTTTCTTTAACCAATAGTCCAATAACAAAATAACAACAACACCGAACTATTATCTGAACAGCGAAACATATAAATTAAGAAATATCTTCGCAACACGTAGAGCAGCCGGCACCGGTGTCTGACACACGTGTCGACACTCGGATACACTTCGTACACTCGGATTTATTTGTTCTTCGTTCTTTGCGCTGTAACATTTGTTTCCAACTTTGTTTCGAAAGGAGATATTATGTTTAAAAATTATTTTGGCACTAGCCACTGCCTTTGGTTTGACCGAGAAAGGAAATTGCAAGTAAACTTACGTTGTTAACAGAATAGTAGTATCTTAGATTTCGTTGCTATGCCAAAACTCTTAAACATAGTGTCCATTCATGCTTCCTTGGATGCTTGTGACAATTTTATAACTTTTTATACTTTTTAATTTGGGCTTTTGACTTTAGTATTACTTACTGTGTTTAATTTTCTTCCAAATGGGCGTTTTATTTGTGCAGAATAAACCATATTTCGTATTTTTTTATTACGTACAAAAAAATATTGCCCAATATACTTGGGTGACCACGGAAATTTTGAAAACTAAATCAATAGCAGTTAATGGGTAGCCGGCCATGAAAAAAGCCGCAGGAGCCGCCCTGGGCGTCGGGAATCCCAGGCTTCTTCCCGGCCACCGTAGGCGCGAGCTTGCGGACGATGAGCAATGGTTATCTCGCCATCCGACAAGGACCAGGCCCGGGTCGACGGCGCATTGTGTTCCACGCGCGCCTCAAAAGAGATGTCAGACCGATGCCTGCCGGGGTCGCGGGAAAGTCCGAAAGGGATAGCCATAGCCCCTGGCAACGTACAGGCAACTGAAGGAACACGGGTGGGTTTTAGTCAGTAAGAGTCTGACACACCCTCCCGCTCCGCCCAAAGCGGGAGAAGTTATTTGATAATTACCCATCCTAAAAAAAAGCCCATGAAAGGAGCTGGATGTAATATGATGATGTTATATTTGGGAGAGACAAAATTAAGAAGAATAAGAAGTCCTAATCGTTGAAGAGATTCAGAACTTCAATTGTCAGTGCACTGAATGCGTAAAGTAATGTGACTTTATAAGAAGATACCAGGGACTCATAAACCAGAAAGAAGATCACATAATTCTCAATTCGTCTCAACCCCACAAAACATAACCAAACTAGGACAATCTGTTAGCAAATAAAAACAGTTTAGTGACGTAGGTATTGTCAAGTTTTATAGCAGCATGCATTAAGTCGTTTGCATCTATTTGAGAGGCGCCGACACGACTGGCGCCGACATTACGCTTGCTGCCGTGAAGAGATCTGGGTTTATATCGGAATATGGAGCTGGTTTATAGGTTGTCACAGATTTCTGCAGTTGTAACTTTATTTAGGTTAGGTTGCATTGTAATAAAATTATCTTAGAGTGCGTTTGCGGTAAACTGGCAGAATTTAGCCAAAGTAGTCGCAGGATCATGCTGACGTAGGATCCTTTTGGCCTCGTATAAGACTTTCTGTTATTAATTAACCTCCGACGCAAAACGAAAAAACGATGTTATAAATTTGGCCGCTATGTTTGTGTGTCTGTCTGTGGCACCGTAGGTCTTAAACGGGTGAACCGATTTGAATGCGGTTTTTTTATTTGAAAGCAGGTTTTCTAGCGATGGTTGTTAGAGATGTTTTATCAAAATCTGTTCAGCCGTTTGAAGATAACCCGCTCTTTTCTAATTGATGAATGGCTGTGAGCGTTTTCCACAGGCCTGGTACATTTGAAATGTAGTATTCTGTTACTTCAATGATATTAGAAGAACATAGTAACAAGGAACTGATGCTGCAGCATCAACTGGAATTTGCAGGATACCCAACTCCCTTACCATCTTACAGCACAGGTATCGTGTTTGGGCTCATTAGAATGGTCTCAATTAATAGATAGATGATGAACAGGGTCTGGTGATGGAGTAGGAAAGAGAAATAAGAAAATGTTTGTGTCGGGGGTTTTTTAAATTTTAATATAATTTCACTTGTTTATTTTCTTTTTATATAATTTTGTTTTTTATATTTTTATGATTGTTTAATTTAGTTTGTGATCTTCCGGTGCGAGTCCTAATAAATACTTTTTTTTTGTCTAAAAACTTTATCTCTTTTTGCAGAAACTAACCGACGCTCACTAATCGCAATTGCAAAGTTGCAAATAATAACTAATACTAATGATTTCTTAATAGCTCCACCATGACTAGCACACGTCATCAAGTCTGTCACACATCTCTCCTTATCAGAGGATTTCCTGGTGCTCTGACCCGCGATACGTTATCAATTATCACTGACGGAACAGTAACACTGTGAGGAATTTGTTTGTAAATAGAGGAAGTAACGGCTGTGTAGTGTTGACAAGCGATATGGGATGAAGACTGTTTGTTTTAAGAGTGTGAGATCGATTCCTGTGCTGTGTTATGTTGGTGTGTGGCCTTTGTTGCTTTTTTAGATTCGTCTCGAAGTCTGTAATTGTATTCATGTATGATTATGATTCTTTTCCACATGTTGCAGGAATTCGTGGCCTTTTAAGACAGTCTTCAAAAACGTCGACGAGACTAATTATGTCAAATCTCAAAAGGTGAGCGACTACCAACTGCCAGGCTACAAGATATTGCTAGATTGGGCCTGTTTCCAAATGAATTATTTCATTTTGTACGAAAACGCTCATTCAAAACTATGCACACAACAACGATGAAGCAACCATGATAAACGCGTTAAAAATTGCCTGTGCAAACAGCAGGTAACAAAGAGAGAAAAATTACCAACATTAAAATTACTAGCTATCCTTTTACCCCATGGTAATACGTAGGTAATACTCCTCAGGCTGCACTACGTAAAGCTACATAAATTAAACTTTCCACAAACAATCCCTGCACAAAAGGCTGTGCAAACGCAACGTCATTCGCAAGCCACCGACACACGAGTATCCACCACAAAGAATGTTATTTCCTGGAAGGCATAATAATAAAAAGCGCAATAAGCTCGCGTGTGCTCAGCCTAACGGGAATAATCGCGATTTCATTAGAAGTCATTATAAAAGGCTCACGCAATAAAATAATTCTTGCATTTGGAATATTTGTTGGGTTGGAAATGTGGCATAATAAATATGCTTGCGCTTGTAGTCAGTAGATAGTTTTTGAAAACCAATCGCAATGAAGAGAATTTTGGAGAATAAACGGAAGTAAGACGTCAGAAAAACGTCGTCATCTCAGTCATAAAATCATCTGAAAATATTATTTGAAACCCAAATTCAAAGTCAAATCATTTATTTCAAATAAGCCCTTGTTAGGCACTTTTGAACATAAAATATACCAAAAAAAAATATTGACTAGTAGCCCTTTCCAAAAGGTAGTTTTCGTATGGAGAAGAATGGGCAAGGAGCTACACCGTTACTCTTTTAAAATGTTTTACATTTATTTATTTATTTATTTAACGGTTTATGTACACACATATAAACAGACAAGAAAAAGGAACAGAAAAATACGTACAAAGGTGATGCTTATTTCTAAAGAAATCTCTTCCAGCACATTATTTTGTATAGGTACATTAGTTATATTATAATTATACGTGAAGACGATGCACCTAGAATAAACATTACTATACCATAATAGGTACCCATTCGGACGATACATTGTTCATTAAATTATGAATTAAACTAATCTACATACAAACTACTCATACACATTATATAAAACAATAAAATATCCTTTCACTAAACCTAACAACAACCTAAAAGGCGTCGAAAAAATCCTCCGTTCTTCTGTCAAATGACAATGTGCTCAAGAGTCGGCTGCATTGCCTCGTTGTAATACAACATGGCAATGGCCAAGGTAAAAGCCAGCCGTTGGGTCACGGGAAGTACCTATTAACCGTTCAGAGTATTTTTATCCCCAGCTTTTCCTGCATCTCACCTGATGATAATTGATGATCAGGCCGCAGGTGGAAGCAAGCTTCGCCCGGAATCCTCAATTAGTTGTAATACTCGATTAGTCACAATTTTAATAAAATAATTAAGCACCGGTAACTTAGTTCCGATGAGATCACTATCACGAAATCATGCGTCAGTACTGACTTAGATTATGTACACACTAGTAATTGAGATTTAGTCATTGCTTCCCCTTTATCAGGATGACAAAGGAAGTGACGCACTTATTAATTATTTACTGCGTTTCATAGGTTCTCTTTGTCAGCATTTGTAACGTAGTCCAAGTGTATGAGGAATTATTTCTACATCTTATCGTAAGTGCATTAAGAACTTATGTGCACATACACACCCAGGACTTGGAAACGTGGAAGTGAATCAGATGTATGCAATAGTCAAACCCTTTGCATCCCCATATAGCTTTAAAATATGATTAATTCTTTCGACGTGTAGAAGTGTAAATTACAACCAATTTACAGATATAAAATATCATTCATCAACCGTCAGTCTCGTACTTTCGTCTCATCTCACAAAAGTATCATTAAATTCGTTTTGATTTTCCATTATTTCACATTTTAGTTCCACGATAATCATCTCAGATAACCATGACATTGGGCACGCCACAATTGTGGCGATAAGTCCCCTCTTTGAGGAGTGGCTAGAGAGGCGCCACGGCGTCCTCACCTTCCGCCTGACACAGGTCCTCACCGGACATGGTTGTTTCGGGAGGTTCCTGTTCAGGATAAAGCGGGAGGAAACGCCCGGGTGTCACCACTGTGTGGATCGCCCGGAGGACACGGTGGAGCATACGGTGGAGGTCTGCCCAGCTTGGGCGGAGCACCGCCGTGTCCTCACGGAGGCGATCGGCGGCGGCGATCTCTCGCGTCCGGCCCTGGTTCAGGCCATGGTCCGGAGCGAGAGTGCATGGGAGGCCGTCACCTCCTTCTGCGAAGCAGTAATGCTCGCGAAGGAGGAGGCGGAGCGCGCGAGGGAGAGGCAAAATGCGCCCCCTCGCGCCCCTAGTCGCCGCAGGAGACGCCCCGGGCGTCGGGAGTCGCGAGCCGACTTCCGGCCACCGTAGGCGCGGGCTTGCGGACGGTGAGCAATGGGTAGCTCGCCGTCCGATAGGGACCAGGCCCGGGTCGACGGCGCGTTGTGTTCCACGCGCGCCTCAAAGAGATGTCAGCACCAAGTGACGGGGTCCGGAAGGGCCAATGCCTGCCGGGGTTGCGGGTTTGTCTGAAAGGGACCTCGGCACACAGGCAACGGAAGGAACACGGGTGGGTTTTAGTCAGTAAAAGTCTGACACGCCCTCCCGCTCCACCCAGAGCGGGAGAAGTTATTTGATAATTTCCGATCCTCAAAAAAAAAAAAAAAAAAAAAAAGATTAAGAATATAAATAGTTAGTAATAATTCAGTAACTATCATATACAACTTCTGCTCGTACTCATACATTAAGGCATTCTTGACAATTATATGTATTGTGATGAACGCTACAGTGACACCTTCAGAAAATCTTGAGATGATGATAGAAACAATAAGATATCTTCAGGACGTCAGACATCACAGAAATCCCTTCATATAAGACAGAAAAGAAATAGACCGGATTCTTTATTTCTATTTCATTCCTAGATTTATATGCCAAATGACTTATTTTTCTTTATTTTGAGAAGAATATTAACCTGCACATAAAAGGGCCGTCTTGTACTGAAACCACCCGACATGTACTGACTATTTTTGAGATGCAAGCCAAGCAGGGGTAACTATGAACAGATATTTCTACTACCTAACCTACAACCTTCAAAATAATGAAAAACGAGTAGGTAAACAATAAATATCTACCACATGTTTGTTAACAAGCAAAAACTATAAAACCCCCGACACAAACATTTCCTCATTTCTCTATCCTACTCCATCACCAGACCCTGTTCAGCCATCTATCTAGAACCAATTCATTGAGACCATTTCAACGAGCCCATACACGATACCTATGCTGTAAGTTGGTAAGGGAGTTGGGTATCCTGTAAATTCCAGGTGATGCTGCAGCATCAGTTCAAGATTACTATGTTCTTCTAATATTATTGAAGTAACAGAATACCAAATTTCAAATCGATCAGACCTGTGGAAGATACTCACATCCATTCATCAACTAGAAACGAGCAGAAAATCTTCAAATAGCTGAACCGATTTTCTTGCATCATAGCTAAGAACACTCTCGATCAAGTCACCTTTCAAACAAAAAAAACACAATCGGTTCAGCCGTTTGGGAGCAACAATTACGCAAACAGACACACAGATACGCAGATATACTGATACACACGTTAAACTTTTTTTATACATCCCTCTTTTTCCTTTTCTACCGCTCTTTTTTTTTTAGAGGGTTTTTATACACACTTTTTCCATCTGGGGTTAAAAATGACTTTTACCGTGATAAATACACGTCACGTGTCTCCATATTGTCTGCTCATAGCAGACATGTTCAAGTAAACTCATAGGTCATGACAGCAGACATTAGTCACGGCCTATTACGTCGTGCCGTACTTAGCATAACCACGGACTAAGTTATATTTCTAGTGTCAGGCGCAACTGTTGTGCTTGTGATCTTGGAAGTAAGGTAACAAAGACAATAGGTCAAATATTAGGTTGGCTCTTTCAGATCACCCAAAAAGCAGTTAAAAAGAAAAAGAAGAAAGAAAAAGTGTTTATTCTGCACAAACTAAACGCACATTACAAAAAAAAAACAAAATAATACCACTTTACAAATTAGCCAAAAGCCTCGTATCGATTGAGTTCTGTTCAATCTGCCTAGCCTTTTCATAACTATGTTGGGGTCGGCTTCCAGTCTAACCGGATGCTGCTGAATACCAATATTTTACAGGGAGCGACTGCCTATCTGACCTCCACAACCCAGTTACTGGGTAATATACCCCTTGGTAAAGCTAGTCAAAACGTAGTGCTATTATAAAAAATCGGTAGAATAACAATACGTTATGTTATTCTACTGAATTTTTGGTCATGTGCAATTTTTTATAAATATGTGTGTTTAAACTGGCGAAAACATTCGGATTTTCGGAGGAAACTTGATATTATTTAATAATGTGTTGCTAATATCGATTGTGACTAAGTACTGACTGTGTTGTGAATCACATCTATTTTGCCTATAACAATACAAAGCTGGAAAAACGCTACTCTTAACACAAAGACAATGCTGCTTTAACAAGTGGATTAACGGTAAATGAATCTAATTCTCAAGCCGAGAAAAAGGGAAAACGTGCAAAAACTATACATCGATTGGAACCAGGAACGACAGCTAAGCTAACAGAGTAACAGTGAAAGCGTTTTCACTATTACTCCAATAGCAACACGATACACCAATCCGAAAAAAAGTCTGCGCAAAACTGTAGAGAAAAAGAAAATAAAGTGGCGATTTCAGCGTATGTATTTATATAGTGACTCGGCCTTGCTTTGCACAAGTGCAAAAACATCAAAATTTCTGAGCTATATCTTAGTTAAATATTCATGTTTTCTTTCGGAAGAAACCCTCTAAATGATGTTGAAAACTGTATCAAAATCAATTGCGTAGCTTAAAAGATCTAAGCGGTCACACAGACAGATGAGAAAAGCGACTTTGTTTTATAATATGTATATAATATTGCGTACTGTACGTATGTTGCTCTAGTAACTGCTTCCTCTTCTTCGGGGTTTTGCTTCTCAACGATAAGATTATTTTTAACCCGACAACAGGATGGTAAATGAGTTTAACAGGTTTCTCTATGTATTTCAAGACACAACGAGTCGATTATCACTTCAGCTTTTTAATCTTATTATTGAGCCAAATATGTATTTAATTAAAATCATTAACAGAAGTAAAATAAAAAATTATTAGATAATTATATTGTATTCCAGCTTAACATATATAATAGTTAACAATAAATATTCTGTTAACTATGTATTATATAAAATATATCTAATAATTATATTACAGTCAAAACCATTTATAACGACTTTGCTTCAAACGACGGACGTACCGGTTAGAGCGACGAAATTTTGAGGTCCCATCATTTCTGTTTATGCATCATTAGTGTTTGGTTAGCACAACCATCGGCTATAACAACCGTAACCCGACGGTCCCTTCGAAGTCGTCATAAACGGTTATGACTGTATGTGTAAAAGTAGTAGTGTTAATCGACTTTTGTCGCTGACCATACATAGTATGACGAATAGCGAATTTATTATCACAAGATATAACAATAAGACCGGAAGACCTGGGCGTAGATGGCGGGACCAAATTGACGTTTATAAGAGGGATTGGTCCTTATTGGCTCAGAAACGCCTTTGCCCTGCAGTGGGACAATACAGGCTGATTATTATAAATTATTATTATTAATAAGATATAACAAGTCACGTCGAACTAGTAGCGCACGGTAGGTACCATATTCTTCATTCATGGCGCAAAAACACATAGGTCATGGTAGTGGGCGTCGGTCACGGGTAATTACCCTATAGTATTTAATTTTTATAGTTATATTTACGCTCTTTTTCATATATGGAGTAAGCGGGTCTTTCAGGCGTGACCATGCGTGTGCAGCAGTTTGATTGAAATGGGGTACGAATATGAACTTGGAATGAATAGGTATCACTGTCCATTCTAAGGTTGCCTGGAAGAGATCGCAGAAAGCGATAAGGTCGCCCATTGTATATTTTGTAGTGCTTAATTATTATTTCTTGTTATGTATTTTTGTGGTGTACAATAAAGTATATATAAATATAAATAAATAAATATACTTATTTTGTAAGTTGTTGTTCAATATGTTTAAAATTACTACAAAATCACTCACACAATGCAAAAATATGGTCCTGAGAGACAAGGCTCCTAGAGTGTCCCTAAAGTGATCTCTTTTTCATTCATCATCAATTCATCATTTTGATAGGCTTTGAGTCTTATCAGCATTTTAAATAAAAACTGATTAAAATATTGTTAATCAATTGTACCAACCTTCCTGGAATTTCCAAGAGAATTTAATCATTTCACCATTCCAATTTCAAAATTGCTAAATTAAATTAATCCAATAAAATTGGTTCAATTACATAAATTAAATTATCTTGTTCGACTCTCGGCTTGCACTGACAGGTTGACAGACAAAAATTATGCTAATTAATAATTGTGATAATTGACGAAAACAAGCCATTCGTACAGATATTTTGACGTATATTATTTATGAATACTGTTTATTTCAGAAAAAATGAATCCCAGAAGATAAGAAGAATGTAGTAACAACTGGAAAAGTTTCTGACGAAGTGTCGAATCTCAAAACTTCTATAAGTAGACGTGAAGATCATTAACAAAATTAGCGGAACCCATTAATTTTCTTACGGTTTAATAATTTGCTACTGGGTCCCACCTGCTAAGTAAAGTTTATAGTTTATTTTAATTTTATTTCTATTTTCAATCTTGATTCGGTTTTTTTTTTTTACTTTTAAATTGCCTTTTTTGCAGTCGGGTTTTTCTTTTTTTCTTTTTCGTGTCCCGGCACTCTCTTATGAACATAAACTGTGTTACTTATATAAAGTTCCGTCATCAAATAAGTCGTCCGACACAAACATGGCCCATTTTTACGCTATAAAAAGCTTTTTAAACCAATTTATTATTCCTAATTAAATTTAAACATATAATAGGTTTGGCTAATTTTCAAAAATTAGCGATAGGTTTGGCTAATTTTCTTTTATTAACGTATTACGCCAACAATCCGCCATTTTGTTTTGTTTTATCGAACACTTATCTAAGGACACTTGGGTTTTTAAGACGAATACAACGATACCTTAACTGTAGAAATTCATTCAGCTGTTTGGAAGATACGAAATACACGTAATAAACGGTATAAAATATACGAGTATATACGGTAATAAGCAAATTTACAAGCAAATATACATAAATACAAGATACACGCGAAAAACATATCCCGTCTTCGGCAGTCGAGTAAAAAAAAATATTTAGAAAAAATAAAGACAATCGGTATAGTTCCACTTTTAACCTCATTCATAAAACAATAAGAAACCATTGACAATGATAAAACCACAAATCAAATCATTTATTTACTTACAATAACAATATTCCAAAAGATGCGCTAACCCATTGTTAAATTAGAAAAGACAATAGGCAACTTAAGGCATTCGGAAGAACAATAAAACTGTTATTTAATCTAGTTATCTTACAAATATACATAAACTCACGCCTGCTTCCCACGGGGGTAAGCAGAAACTACAGAACGCCACCTGCCACGATCCTTACCTCCTTTTGCGTCGTTTACATTCACACATCTGGTTATACATCTTACAAATATCTAAGTCTAAATCATAGATATCCGATCTAGACTTAGATATTTGTAAGATGTATGTGATGTTTGTAAACGACGCAAACGGAGTATGTAAGGTCCATATCCGTGGTCTAAATAAACACGACAACTAGTTTCAAATGTTTTAACTTACCTTGACACCTCTGTATCGTTACTTGCACCCACCCTAAGCACAATGTTTTGGGTGCGTTACATTGAGAGCGATTTTTCATACCGCTGTTATTTTTGTGCTTTAGTTTGATGTACAGAATGCGTTGTTAACAGCTATGTGATGGGTCTTTTTAGACCTTTTAGACCGAAGTATGCTTTTTTTAGGATATAAAGAAAAAAAAAAGAATAATGTTTATTTGGACACAGTTCGTGAAACACAAAATACAAAATAAAAAAGTGAAAATAATATTTTAACAACAATGTGTGTGCCTCACGGCTGCGCCAAAAGGTTCATTTCAGCATTAATGCCAGACAGGTGCTGTCTGACGCTGGTTTTCTAAACAATAAACCATATTCTATCGATCGCTCAACCAGCGTATGGCCCACTTCTAAACCTATGCAGCAATTCTACTAGGGATTCATTAAATTTATCTTTTATAGTCAGATTCGCCACTGACGTCATTTCATTACAGCGGAGCTTACCATGCCATTATTTGCAATTTCATGAATACGGAAAACTGAATTATGTAGGTAGCCAGTAATCAGATTTCTGTGGTAGCGTCATTTCAGGTATTGGCATTTCCAATATTGCATTTTGATTACTTTTAATAGAAAATAAAATGTCAGGGGTAGCTTTAGTTTCCGCAAGGGGCGCTCTACGGTGGATGCCATCATGCGCGTTCGAGCCCTCACGACAGGGGATGCTGTTGCCCGGGGTGGGGTCGTCTTGGCGGTGTCTCTAGACATCGCCAATGCCTTCAATACCCTGCCCTGGAGTTGCATTAGGGAGGCACTCCGGTATCACCGGATGCCGACCTACCTCTGTCGAGTGGTCGAGGCCTATTTGACGGACAGGGCCGTCATCTACCCCGGTCACCACGGAGAGTGGAACCGGCGAGAGATGTCGTGCGGTGTCCCACAGGGATCGGTCCTGGGGCCGCATCTGTGGGACATCGGCTACGACTGGGTGCTGCGCGCCGACCTCCCTAGTGGCGTCAGCGTAGTGTGCTACGCTGACGACACGCTGGTCCTGGCGCAGGGGAGGTCGCACGAGGCGGCGGCCGAACTGGCGACACGCTGGGTTGCGATAATCGTTGATAGGATCCGGCAATTGGGACTCGAGGTGGCCTTGCACAAGTCCGAGGCCATGTGTTTTTATGGTCCTCGGAACGCGCCACTGTCGGGTTCCCGGATAACGGCGGGAGGGGTTCACATCGGTGTCGAGTCGACGATGAAGTACCTGGGACTCGTCCTCGACAGCCGGTGGAACTTCTTGGAGCACTTCCGACGTTTGGCTCCCAAACTGCAGAGGGCAGGGGCTGCTTTGAAGCGGCTTCTGCCCAATCTAGGGGGTCCAAACGCCTCCTGCCGGAGGCTCTACGCGGGGATCGTGCGGTCCATGGCCCTTTACGGGGCACCGGTGTGGGCGCGTTCACTGAGGCTGCGACCAGCCCAGTGGTTGAACGCGTCCCAAAGGGTCATGGCCATCAGGCTGGTACGAGGATACCGCACGGTCTCCCGTGAGGCGGCGAGCCTCCTTGCCGGACTACCGCCATGGGATCTGGAGGCAAAAGTCCTCGCGCACATGTGGGAGTTGCGCGAGGAGGCGAAACGCCGGGGCGTAACTCCGCTGCCGCGAGAAATCGCGGCACAGCGGACAGAGCTCCGGCGGGATCTCATGGCGGCATGGAGAGTGCGATTGTCGCAACCCAGCGCTGGGCACGCCACAATTGTGGCGATAAGTCCCCTCTTTGAGGAGTGGCTAGAGAGGCGCCACGGCGTCCTCACCTTCCGCCTGACGCAGGTCCTCACCGGACATGGTTGTTTCGGGAGGTTCCTGTTCAGGATAAAGCGGGAGGAAACGCCCGGGTGTCACCACTGTGTGGATCGCCCGGAGGACACGGTGGTGCATACGGTGGAGGTCTGCCCAGCTTGGGCGGAGCACCGCCGTGTCCTCACGGAGGCGATCGGCGGCGGCGATCTCTCGCGTCCGGCCCTGGTTCAGGCCATGGTCCGGAGCGAGAGTGCATGGGAGGCCGTCACCTCCTTCTGCGAAGCAGTAATGCTCGCGAAGGAGGAGGCGGAGCGCGCGAGGGAGAGGCAAAATGCGCCCCCTCGCGCCCCTAGTCGCCGCAGGAGACGCCCCGGGCGTCGGGAGTCGCGAGCCGACTTCCGGCCACCATAGGCGCGGGCTTGCGGACGGTGAGCAATGGGTAGCTCGCCGTCCGATAGGGACCAGGCCCGGGTCGACGGCGCGTTGTGTTCCACGCGCGCCTCAAAGAGATGTCAGCACCAACTGACGGGGTCCGGAAGGGCCAATGCCTGCCGGGGTTGCGGGTCTGTCTGAAAGGGATATCGCGACCTCGGCACACAGGCAACGGAAGGAACACGGGTGGGTTTTAGTCAGTAAAAGTCTGACACGCCCTCCCGCTCCACCCAGAGCGGGAGAAGTTATTTGATAATTTCCCATCCTCAAAAAAAAAAAAAAAAAAAAAGGGGTAGCTTTAGTGGATTATTTTAATTGATCTTTATTATAATTTAAGTAGGGTAAATCACTTTACAAACATGTAGGGGTTCAGGTAATCTATGTAAAGTGAAATCTGAAAACTGGTGTTAGCGCCATCTATAATCTATAGCACAGCACTACGCGAATCCATAAGTTTATCCCCTACCAAAAATCGCTCAACGCGCCTATAAAGTTTACACTTCAGAAATTAAATTTATCTAAATTTCATTTTTCCCTCAGTTGCATATCGTCTATAACTAGTATATCGATCTGGATGAAATATTTAGAATTCTAGACGCACCTGAGGGCCTAGACAAAGTGACATTCGAAAACGATTATGGAAAAGTCAAAAATGTATAGTCTAAATTTACTACGATTCTCAACTGGATTGACATAGCGTTTCGGTAGCATAAGTCAATTCTGTTGAAAATCTTTTTAAATATACGAAACGCTTCGAAAGCGATTGACACTTGGCCTCTGGTTATTCCAACACTCCAATTGTAATAATAGTTAGAAGTAGAAGTACAAGGATAATAATGATACCATATAACGTGTAAGAAAAAATCAATCAAACAAAATAACTATCATCAAATTCATATTCCGTAAGCTAGCCAACGTAATCAATTAGCTGAACCTAATTATTGTACACAGCGATCAATCAAATCGAACACTAGCATCACTTCTCGACCTGACCCCAACGTAGATAACACCCAAATTAATCTCCTCCAACACCATTAATCTTCAATCCGGGACACCGAAAGGTTTTATTTGTCCAACACCACATTTCCAGAGTAATATTTGAAAAGGAATTCATTCCGGAGCTAAGTCGGCCATAAGTTATTCTGTCGTGGATTCTACAAATATTACCCTAAGGGTTTAGCTAGACGATTTTTGGTCGAATTGACAGTTTATCATGATTCCGAGTGTGGAGTGCGAATGTGAAATGTTCGGGTGTGAAGGATAGTACATTTGATTTTTATCAGGGGATTTTTTACTGAAAAACATGCCATGCGAGTAACAATCTGACTATTATTACACCACGATTCATTGAAGACAGCAACAGCAGATTTAAGTCAATAAAGTCACGTCGCTATGATGAAGGTGAAAAGGACTGGTTAAATTCAGAACGATATAATCATGAAGAATACTTTTAGAAGAAGTGGGCATTTAAACAACCTGAAAATGGTATAAGTATAAGGTACCTCGGACGAGGAGGTAAACAAATGAGCATAATCAGATGATAGGGTCTAACTAATGTTAAGCCTCATTATAACAGCCCTAATTGCCAATAATTGAATATCCGATACCCATCTCCCATTGCTTATCATTTTATTAAAGGGTCCAATCGATCATATCCTTATTAGCATCATTTCCTTATTGCTTTTAACCGTCGACACAACTCCCGTTCGGTCAAACATCTATTGTGTGTTAGCCCTTACTTCTACCCTTATACGTAAAAAGGGCCTGACCTTGACGTGACAAGGGTCATTAGTAAAAAGAGTAAGAACTAATACAGCTACATTGATGTATTGACGCCAGAGTGTAACAAGTTTGGTGTTATTGATAGATTTTGTGGTGTGATTCAGCAGTGATAGCCTAGTGGTGTGACTATCGGACTACCAAGTCACTATTCTCAAGTTTGAACCCAAGGCACGCACCTCTGACTTTTCATGATACTTTATAACTATCACTTACTTCAAAATCGTCAGAGGCGGTATAAAAACTCTGGTAACAGGTTAGTCACAGCCACACGAAAAAGAAAAGGTGTTTTTTATTTAAATGGAGTTCATTATTGGTTTGTTAGTTTGCAGCAGGTCCAGAAACATCGGGGGTGTTAACTTGGATTAAAAAGTTATAAGTAACACAAAACAGGCTGATGCAAGCAACAGTGAGTAACGCGAAATAAAAACGTATAAAGAAAAATGTCCTGTTACACAATCACAGTTTGCCTATAAGCTAGGCATTCCATGGTTTGGTCCCAAATGAACAGACTTTTATAGGTCCAATCACGAGTAACGAAGGATTTGAAATCAAGCCATCCAATTACTCTTTTTCCAATCTGATTGTTAGGGTTTCATTTGCATCTAAAATGACTAGTACTTTTGAAGGTTTGAAGTATCAATTTCTTATTACAAGTACGTTATAGGTAAAGTCCTTCCAAAATCATTACGTTATGGACAACTTCCTAAACATGTACAAAATAAACGTTAAACATTTTTTTAACAAGCTTTTTACGACTTCGTCCCTTTCCTTCCTTCCTATTAGCTTTAACTACCTGGACCCTATTCCTTGAACCGGAGTCAATGCAAACAAAATATTTTGGTAATAGGTACACATGGTTTCAAATTGAACATGATATGTTCTTCTATGGCAACGTGCTACGTGATATATAGAAGTCATGGGGAGAGGCCTTTGTCCGCCAGTGGGATGAGGCAGGTTAGCAGTAAAAGAACAATTTTAGAAGTGGATAAAGAACATACACCGACCTGGCTACAGCCTGCATTAGCATATCTCAACAACTTGGTCAGAAATTGGGAGATAGGAACATATCTACCTATTTATAAAGTAAATTCTCGTATTCATAACATACCTATTTATACTGTCTGAATTTATCTGCAGTACAAAGTTGAATGTACTCCTGAAACCGGGGCAGGAGGAAAACCACAAATATTTACAAGTCTTTGTGTCGCAGACAATGTTCGTTCAATTATTCATAAGCGTTTATCATTTCCTATGCTTCATACATTGAATTTCCCCATACATACGGTGATTTGTGGAACAGATTCGTCATAAGATTTGTTTACAATGTCTGCCAATTAAAATAGAAATTGAATATAATGTGTATAAAAGTCTGGACGGAATATGACGTGAGTGCAGACATTCCTATGCAATCCCTGAATGTTTGATGAGGTAAGGCTCTCGCAAATCAAGATGGCTACGGAAAGTGGAATGGAATTAAAACTAGTAGGATCCCTGACGACATCTTTAAGTTCATTGCTCCTACATGATACTAATAGTTAGTAAGGTACTTCAATAAAGATCACTATCCTAGTCTACACGTTTCCATTTGCAATGTAGCCATGCAAAACAGATGTAGATGCCAATCTTACTGAGCCAGCCCTTAGAAACCTAGAAGCTCGAATAATTTAAATTAATTTAATTTCTCAGCATCGAATCTGAAATTTCAATCACGAAACTGTTAGCTAACAGACCAAAGGTCCCCAAACTTATTTCATTTGACTTCTTCAACTTTTTTCCCAGATCTCTTTGTCAAAACTTTATTCATTGGACCACTTTAATTTTTGCAGAAAGGATGTCAGATGAAAGTTGTAATTGATTTGATTTTTATCACCCAGTAAGTTTAATTTAGTCTTCTTTAACCTTTTTCTTTGATTGAATAAAACTGGAGTAAACTGGTTAGTACTAAGTGTGATTTGATTGAGATATTTGAATACCATACCTGCCCTGAACAAGGTTCAAACTTAAGCCACGTTACACAAGCGATATCAGAAGACATAACTTACAAACAAATTGCAACAACAGAATGGGGTTCTGCTATAACAGACATTATACTGACCTTTTCATGTTTATCTTACGAAAGGTCAACGTAGGGCTTATGCAATCCTGACCCGTAGGCATCGCGATCGCCAAGAGAATTCCAAAACCGTTAACTATAACATTTGGACCGTCCAGGATAACTTGATCTCTTATGTTCCATTATTCTACTTCTTCTATGCCTATATTATGTGCGCCATATGAGGGTTCATGTGTCTCTTTAAAATGGTTGAAAAACAAGCCTTTGGAGCAAGCGGATACTTCGTAATGATAGGGCTGACCAGAATGAATCTGTAATTATCCATTGTCTGTTACTGAAGTCAATATTCGTGTAAAATGTATCCTTGATAAAGAATGCAGGCAGGTGGAATATGGAGACGGCAAGAAACTATTTCACTTCTTAGTAAGGTCTCCATAAAGCATATCGTTTCATTATTTAAAAACACAATACAAAAATTATCTCTATTGTCATTTACTACGAGTAAGGGCCGATTTTTCAATCCTCAGTTAAATCGTTGAATAGTTATCTAGCGTATAAAATTATCTGGCTGTTTATCAGGCGAATAAATATTTTCAATTTTTCAATCGTATAATAACTGAAGAATAGTTATCCGTGGTCTTTGTTAACGAACTTCACACTATGATGTGCAAGCGAGATGCACAGATACAGTATTCAACGTGTGAGACAAGAATAGAAACAAATCGTATTCTTGACATTTTGACGAGATTTCTTATCTTTTGTTTAGATCCACAGATGGTCAGCAATAATGGCGGCCTTTTTTTGTTTTTTTGGCTATCTGGATAGAAGTGGGTATGTGTTTAGTTAAAAAGGATCAGTTACAAACAAATTTTCTGTGTGTTAACGGTGTTTTCGACTTGATACTAAATAAAGTTGAGCGTAGTGGTTTTAAATTGTTAAAATAATGTCGCCCCGAAAATGTAAGTAAAGTGATATTTAAAGATATTGAAAAAAAAACTATCGTCAATTGAATCAAAAACATCAATTTTTTCATCAACACAAGAGCATGAAAACACGCAGAGGCAAAGCACATTAAAATCCCAAACAAAACAAATGTCAAAACATTATTTATTCCCTAGAATAACGTACTTAACAGAGGCTTGAAGGGACAGTTAACTTTATTCCTCAGTTATGGGCTTTAACCGTCCGATACTGACTATCTGACTGTTGAAAAATCCAGAATCACGCTATCTATGGAATAAACGCTATTCGATTCTTTATCTGAGGGTTGAACAATCGGCCCTAAGAGAACAAAAGAAATGGTCAGCAAAGTGTACCAGTAGCACATGATTTTAACTACAAGGAACAAAAACTTGGCATTCTTACGAAGACGAACTTTCGACAGAGCACAGACCAATAACAGTCGCACGATTTGGAAACAGTATTCCAACGAAATCGGTCAGAATAACGGCGTATTTGCTCTCCTGTGGCGTTGCACAATGCTCGTCCAGCGATACCTTCACCCCGAGGGTATACCCACGACTTTTGAGGCTGCCGTTCAAAAAACAACCTTACGTTGGACGAATTTAAGTTGGCGTTGGAACGAATGTGGTGATCGTGTATCTCATTTCAACACAACAAATCCAAAACCGAGATATCATAGTGTACTAATATTAGAGGATTACCCGACGTTGTCTGTATGTTTAATTTTGGTCCTTAGATACAAGAAATAATTCCGATGATAAGAGTATGAGGTAAATGGAAAGCTATTTATTCAGGTGTATCAAAATAATCCCGATGACGTTTGTAGAAAATATTTTTTAAGCTTTGAAACGCCCTTAGGAACATAACTTAAATAACATCGCGCCTGTAATACCCCAAAGTCTACCTATAGTACGACCCACGTTTTGCAAGTTATGTATTACGTCCTTTGGAACAAAAATACCAAAGTTGAGAAGTACAGCAAAATAATCCCCTAAAGATTTCTACAGATGTAAATACTAACGCAAACGAGCATTAAAGTAATGCGCAGAAACATAAGATCAATAATTTGCTTGATACAATCAAATATGCAAACGGAAAGAAATTTTATGTAGTTGAAGATACTGCTGAAGTTATAAGCAGTGCAGTCACGACGGACATAAATAAAGCCGGAATCTTTTTCAGATTCATTTTTTTAATACTCACTTCTATTGCCTAGATGATAAAGTTGATATTCGAAGAGCAACACATCAAAGATCTGCCAGATGCGCGTGAGTAGTTATGCGCCGCCGACTCCTTATTGAGGGAACGAAAGGAACGTACAGTCAACCGCATCTCTATTGTAGCAATTGGACATTAATAGAGACTTTAAGGCTTAATCAGTAAGGGTGGTTTTCCTAGTTCAAGTATCGAATATGACGAGCGGTTGACCATACGTATTTCAAGCAACCGCTAATAGATGTCGCTAGTTGCGGTGCGCGTTTCATTTCACGCTATGATTTTAAATGAATGGACTTCACGCAAAGGCGACCCTCGTGATGTTAGAGCGAGATGGCAAAACTTCCTTCCTTGTTCCAATAAAAAGTATTCTTACAAATCTTTTCATTTGTGAATAACGTATTGATGAGATTAATTCGCGGCGTGACAGTACAATGATACTTAATAGTTGGTAATCACTCACTTTTTTGTATAACACTTGAAGCGTTAGCCTTTGATGTTGCCAGGAATATTAATGTGTAACCTATGTATGATAGTCTGACAATCGCGATTTCTTATCTAAATTGTTCTCGGTACATCGATTTGTTAGCGTCTGGTAGGAAACATGGATCTCTCATTACATATCTAATAAGCAATTTTAAAATTAATTTCTTCGACTATCTTATTGATCTAGTACAAAGCATAAACGATGTATCTGCAGTGATGGCAGATAACGTTTATAACTGAACGATAGAAGTAATTACTTACAAGTTAATCATGATTGTGCTAGAAATACTAACTACTTTCGTGAGAACCAAAATAATGTGTCTTAAAATGTCAAACCAATCAAAATTAATTAAAAAGTAAAAACTCAGCACGCATGAGATTGGTTCAATCCTCATACAGTGAGGTGACAAAAAATAAAAATTACACGGAAAGAGAGAAAAATCTCGGTCTACCACACAAGATAAACCATCACCCAAAAAGACCCATAAAAAACACAACAAAGACAATTAAATAAAAATCTGTTGAAAGAACGAATGAATATAATAAAAAAAAACATGAACATAGAACACAATATAAAAATAATTCAGTTTCATACAAACAATGAAAGTATTAGCGAGGGGACGGACAGGAACAAAGAATTACTCTCCATATACATGGACAATTTATGGGCAAAACGATGGGTAAAAATTCTTGTAGGGCCATAAAGATATGGGGAAAAATGTGGATGAAATGTTGTGGGCAATGAAATTATTTTATAATTATTTAACTGTTGCGGTTCTGGTTAATTTTGTAATCATTGTTATCCTTATACATTTATGAATGGAATGTCATTCATAAATAAATACGAATTCAAAAAATCGCCAATGGGGCACTAATGTACTAAACTAAACCTAAAATAAAATAAACTAAAGTTGACTAACGTAAATAAGACTAGTAAAAACAAAAACAAAAATGAAATTACGAACAACTTGGCAAGGATAGCGTGATTTTCTTTCTGAAAAATTCAAATCAATTCTATTCTATTCTATCGTACTTTGCGGACATCATACACGTACCTATAATATACATACATAATCATTCTATAATGTTTCCACGGGGTTCCTCTCAGTGAGGGAGAGTAGGACGGAGGTCGTAATCCACCATACGGGCCCTGTGCGGGTTGGTAGATGTCACATGTCTTTGTATTTTTAGTTCTAGAACATGCCGGTTTCCTCACGAAGATTTCCTTCGCCGTTTTGGAGTAGTGGTGATGAAATAATTACACAAAATAAAGGACCTGTTTGGGTTCGAATTCGAACCTACAGCTCGTAAGTCGCGGACATCTACTAGCCTCCTTTTCTTTAATATTTTTAAAGCTATCTACTTAGAATAAACACGACTAGACTAGATAAAGACTTAGCAGTCAATGAACTCTTATACCTAGCTGATATATACCTTCACTCTATGTATATAAACAAAGGTCAACCACAAAACTTAAAGTGTTTATTAAACCGCATATAAAATAGGCAGGAATGTTATCTCAATAACCCTATTTCTCATAGTCATGTTTAATAACAAACAACACGTCGAACTAAAATGGCCTTTTACTACAAAATTAAATATTATAAAAACCTACCCTTCTTTTAAATCTTCAGAGCCGCAGTGAGCTTTGGTTCCACTGAGAGCGAGTGGAGCGGTAAAACGAATTGCAACCAATTTTAAAACCCAAAGTTTAATGATATTGCTGTAGTTATTGGAATTCAAGTCCTGTCTGTTTGTAATCAATAATTAAATAGATCTAGGATATCAGATAATTAAGTTACATAAAACTGCCACAGTTAATGATAGATGGCGTACTGTCCTTGCGGCGCAACTTGGGAGACGCCTATAATTAGCAAAGCGATAGTTTGAGTTTATATACTAATTAAGTACAGTCATCAGCACATCAGTGGTAACATTTTGACATTGACAGCGTCTTTATGTCCTAGCAGTAAGGGCGATTTTCGTAGTGCAAGTATTACTACTGATGTACGATTGACTGTACGTTCATTGTAAAAATTACGGAAATAAACCAACCTGTTCAATATTTTCAATGTTAAAGTGCAAGTAAAAATTTGTGTAGACCTTCATTATTGCATTCGAAGCTATAACAACAATCTTTGGAGATCACAGAATCCACACACCCCTATCAATCTTCTATCTCTCATATCAAATCGCTATCACGACCATGGTTATTCCTCTACATTCCCATTTATTGATGAGGAAACTAATTATTTATTTCATATATTTATGACTGTCTTCGAAGCTGTAACAGCCACCTTTGGAGACCACATACTAAACACACCCTCTACCAATCTTCCAACTCTTATACCAAATCGCTACCACAGCGACCTCGGCGTCACATCGCGTGTTACCGTGAGAACGTTACCCCGATTACAACGCTGTAGTAGAATCAAAGGCGCCGCCGGGGTGCTTAATCGCAGCTCCTATTTGAACTGCACCCCTTTGAACCACATGTGCTCTTGAATTTAGAGCAGTTTACAGCTTAATTCTATTGATTATCTCTGGAATACTCGTTGTTCTGGTGAGTGAATGGAAGTTCTACAGGCTTCGGGTATGATCCTCATCAGAGTACCTACGGAAATACTGGCAATACTAATGCATGAAATGTACTCGTATAGGAGTATTTTGGAAATATCTAATATACGATATACTACTACTATCGTTGATTACTATCATCTAAATTAAAAACGTGTTGTTTTCAAACAAATTAAATAGTAGTGATGGTCCCCAGGGTTTTGCCAATCTTTGACTAAACAATATTACTGTACTTATATAATTATACTATCATCATAATCATCACTGGCAGCATTGTTCCACTGCCTAGTATAGGCTCCCTTTTGTATCATGCTTCCCTGGTCTGTGCGAGACTCATCCAGGTCTTTCCTGTGATCTTCTGTAGCTCTTTCACTCACCTGGCTTATTATACTATCTTTGGTTGATTGTTTTTTTTCTGATGATGTCATTAGATATACTAAGTTTACAATTTTTTGGCATATTGTCATCTCCACCTTCTATATCGTGATATAGATAAGGTATGTGTCTATATTATGTGTGTCCGTTTATGGCGTTCCGGCTCGATGGAATAAGGAAGATGCAGGAAGGTGCAATTACGACGGCATGGAGAAGTATGCACCTAACGACCTTCCGCACGAAAGACCGCATAGCATAGACAAATTGTGCGATGGTCGTGATCTTCAGCACTAAGAAAATGATGGGAAATAAATAAAGCGTATGTTTGTCGAGTGTGCTACTGAAGTCAAGTTTGCACGAATATTACGATTTTTTTTAAATCTTTTGCTTTTGTTTTTAGTTTTATAGTCAATGTTATTGTTTTTCTTTGTGGTAGTGTGAGCTAAGTACCTACCAACACTAGTTACAAATGAATCATTGCTTTCCTTTATTCCTGCAACTTTAAAAAATATTTGTGTCTACTACGCAATCGTCGTATAGTCTTAACAGACGAACTTGCCCCTACTTTCTAAACAAGAGATTATACTTAATCAAGTGGACAGAAATTATCCATCCATGTACTAAAAGCATGATATTCGATCACCGATCGCTTGTGATCCTGGTGATTACTAGGGCACCCCATTTTTAGACCACGCACGTGTGCAGGTTTAAGTGGAGTTTAAAACTTAATACGCTATTGATTATATCGGGCTCACTTACGCGTACTTAATAATTTATTATACGCTCTGAGAATGGCTGGATGTGACAATTCACACCATAATGTGGTTCGGAACTGTACAGTGTGAACTGTGTACCAATTTCGTCTTAAATTTAATAACATTTGTTACTGTACTGTTGGACTAACAACCAGAAGAGTATACGAAAGTAGGTATAGTAAAACAGACGAGTTCCAGAGAGAACGGAACTAGCTAGCAAAATTGTCATAATCTAACGTTTGAAACAGTTTTATAATATTATTGTCGTGACTATGACGAAACTCCCAATAATATCTTATCCTATACTATTAAACGAGCAATATTTGTAAATATATATTTGTAATTACGTCCTCGAAAACGGCTCCAACGATTTCGATGAAAGTTGCAATATAGGGGTTTACGGGGGCGAAAAATCGATCTACTGAGGTCTCATATCTGGGAAAATTCGTTTTCTCCGTATTTCACCCGAGCAAAGCTCGGTCACTGGTAGTTTAGAACAAGATGGCTACCTTAGAATATTAACATGGCAGCATGGAATTAGTAAGTACCTACTATCATGGCAGCATGGAATTAGTAAGAACCTACTATCATGGTAGCATGGAATTAGTAATTACCTATCATGGCAGCATGGAATTAGTAATTAACTACTATCATGGCAGCATGGAATTAGTAATTACCTACTATCATGGCAGCATGGAATTAGTAATTACCTACCATCATGACAGCATGGAATTAGTATGAACTACTACTACTATTAAATGAGCATTCTCTATTTTCGCCCGAACAGAGTCCTGTACTAAAGGCATAATATATAAGACATTTTGAGGTGAAAGAATAGGTATTCACGCACATATCAAACTCTTATAAACGTCTGCAAGAAACCGTAAAAAAATATTAATATAAACAGGCGCACTTGCATACATTCATACTATAAACTCACACCTTTTTCCCACGGGGATACGCAGAGACTAGAGAACCCCACTTACGATCCTGACATACCTACTTCTTAAATATCTTTTGCTTCGTTTACGTTCATACATCTATCTAGTCATACACGCACCGGCGTGCTGATAATAATAAATTATAAGACTAATTATTGCTCTTCATAACTATATTTTACTAAACATTATTCAATATTCTTTTACTAAGTCATCATCATCAGCCTACAGCAGTCCATTGCTGGACCTAGGCCTCTCCAATTGCACGCCATAAGCTCTTGTTTGTCGGCAACTCCCATCCAGCTGTTACCAGCCACCCTGCGAAGATACCCTGAGGGCGTACGTTTGCCGATTCGCGGATTACTAAGTAAGTATCAGAATTAGCGTATATATATACAGCACTACACAGCTATAATTTAAATAAAATCTGTAATCCTATGACTATTCTGAATGGCGAAAGGATCAGAATATAGCTCAGACTTGACGATGTGACAGCTAGGTATATTCTGGTCCTTCCGGTCAAACCAAATGCGTTTGGATATAAATAATGAACACGGAACGACTGCCATCTGCCGTCTGCAACCTAATTACTAGGACCTAAGCGTGATGTTCTAACCTTACAATGGCTGTCAAATTGTCTGACTTCTGACTATCCCTAATAGTCCCTTATCACGGACTGTAAAAAAGGTTTATTTAAGGGGACTACAGGACCTAAACGTGCCTAAACGCAAGTTTTATAACGCCTAAAAGAATATGATCCACTGCAGTAAACAAAATCAGAAAAATATATGATATTCTTCAGGATATATGCTAGTATGATAGTGTGTTGAAAACATAATACAACTAATTTGATACGATAGAAAAAAATCATGAAGATAACTCAAAAAATTTCTATTAACGATTAAAAATCATATTAATTTACATGCAATCATTCTGATTTTTTGTCAGATTATTCTACAAGCTACATATTAGCATAATAGTGTTTTAATTTTCCAGTCCAATCAATAGATTTTTTGTAAATCGCTAACTGCTTCATATTTTGCAATAAATTACCTGCGTCGTGTCATCGCGCTTCTCTTTCATTTCTATGCAGTCCGACAGTGACCGCGCTTTAGCTGTTGTAAGCCTCTTAAATGTCTAATCTTATTTTAAATGGAGTATAGTGTCGGTTAATATACGAGTACCTTCTGAATTTTAATTCATTTAATTTTTTTACAGTCCTTTCAACCGATTTTGACTTCTATTGCGTTGGAGCATGACAAATGGCAGCTGCAGTAAAGAGTTGGTATTGTAACCACTTTTTTCTTTTTCTTTGAATGCCACCCTTATGCCTACGGTATAGAACCCGGTTGAAAATCGGATGAACGGATTGCAAAAAAGGTTTATTTAAATATCTACTCTTATATCAAATAGAGTATAGTAGAGTCATGGAACAAAACGGTCACTCACTTTGTCCATCTGTTTGTTGCACTTTGGTCTTTTGATACGAATGGTTTGAACAAATACCTAATACGCATAAGAATAGTTGACGCAACTAATATCTTTATCCAAACACAATGAACATATCGAGAATTAATGAAACGTGGAAAGCTGAGTCAGTGTTATCGTTACTCACGTTATCAGGCTAGTGAGCGGTGACGTCACGTAAACATTGAGTCATGTACGGTTCTCGGAAAGTACCGGCGCGGCAGACGAGTCTGTGCCTGTTAAAGTTTTATGGAAGTGTGAGGAATTAAATATTTTGTAAGCCTATATTGTTTTTATACGAAATGTCACACGATGATTAATGAATGAATGGAATAAAGTAATGATTTGACTATCGGACATCCTGTTTAACTCATAGACGATAACAGTCTAAACTTTGTAACGGACAAGTTAAGCGATAAGGAAGTTATTAATAGTCTAAAACATTATCTACACTATATTCAATAGTTTTAGGATTGATCCTAAAAATATTGAATGTTACCGAGGTTTTGTCAGCTCCGCATCTAGTGGGGGGGCAAACCGGGGCCCGCGCCCCGGGGGCCAATGCCAACGCTTCGGGGGCGACAAATTCAAGCGTAGCAGACAAGTGCACCGCACAACACCACACTTTGAATTAAATGAGACGCGCAGCACATAATAATCTTTAAAGTTTTAATATTTAATATGTTGCTGCCAATATTTTCATTTCGACAATATTTGAATTTCGCGGGCTACCTTAGCGTATACCCCGTAAAGGATTGGCGGGGGGTGGCAGGGGGCTGCTTTGCCTCGTCTCAAAAAAGTCTAAATCCGGGGCTTGGTTTTCAAAGTCAAAGATTTATTTGCAGATAAATATGGTTACAAAAGTTGTTACCTTGGTAGTATAACAGCTAAGATGGTGGCTGTGGTGGCATTGTGGATGGTAGCTTAACATATTAAATCATAACATAATGACATGCAATTTTTTGGTATACAATTAGATTTATTTTAATTTAAACTGAAGGAATTCTTTTATAGTATAGAAGGAATTCTCAATTAACCAACTGCGTTAAGCCCTTCTGAAGCGGACCATTGCAAGTTCTTTGATTTGGTTAGAAATCTTGTTATAAATCTGAATACACATAGGATAGCAACTTCGTCCATATAGTTCTATTTTCATTCTAGGAATAATTAATCTATTAGGATATCTAGTTTTGAACTTACATTTATCTCCCAGTTTTTCGAACATCTCAGGGTGAGATTTGTTAAATTTACATATTTCCTCAATATTAATGTAAGTATTCTAAGTTTCCTAAACAGTGGTTTACAGGATGTAGTATGTGGGTCTACATTACAAATCGCATGTATACATCTCTTTTGTGCGATGAAAGCTCTTTCGAGATGCACCGAGTAAGCTTTGGTAATATCCTTATACGCATACAAGCAGAAATCTCACAAAAACAGTACAAAATCACCAAATCCCAGTCAGTACCTATCTCAAATCTCAATTAACGTACCAGAATACATTCCAACATGGCCTCTAATCCTCTATTCTGCCAAAACACGATGGTGTTAATACAAATCCTGCCTACGAGCTAGCTAGGCGCCTAGGGGTGTCATCACATTTAATTATACACACTGTAAGCCTAAGCCGAGTGTACGAACTTGGCGTTCGGATTTAATTCTGCACAGCCCTAAGAGACAGTCTTTGGAATTAAAAAAGGAAAGTTTTGCGGGTGCTCCAATTGCTTTGCGGGCTGGGGAGGATATCTAGACTGGTATCTACTGGTATTTTTAAAAGAATATTATAGTATACTTTTTTGTTGAAACTACTGTCCACAGCTGGATAAGGGTCTCCAAAGGCGCGTTTCAGTACCTATATGACGTGGTTTTTCCTGCGTGTCAATTCTAAACCATCTGTTCTGCGAGAAATGTGCCCTGCCCACCGCCAGTTAAGTTTGATCTCTTCATTTCTGATTCGATCACGTAGGGAAACTCCAAGCTTAGCCCTTCAGGCTTCTAATGAGGCCCAACTTTATGGGTAAATACTTGTAACTCCACTTTTCAATAAAAGAAAGCAAACTCAAACTCAAAGCATTTATTTAAATTAAACCATTTACAGGCACTTTTGAATTGTCAAATAGTCGGTCAGTTAGTCAGAAAGTTGAAGCTAGTTGCCCAGTTCCAAAACGTAGATCTTCATGAAAGAAAACGTTAAACGATTTTACGACACATTAATTCCCGAAACACAGGAATGTGGATTTTTTTCCGACTGTCAATTTCATTCATAATGATGACAGGGGTAGTCGGAAAAGTAACGAAGTTCATGCAAACGCAACAAAAAATCAACGTAAAGTTGTTTAATCTTTCCTTTCGTGACTGACTTTCACCTATCACCACATACCACCCGCTGTACTTACCCCACAAAGTATAAAAGTAAACAGGACCACGAGCGACGCCGTGGGGCGCTAACTTGCTTAATTATACAAAGTCTCGGGCAGCTAAGCTGGTTGTCGAACGAGCGACTAAAACGCGCAGAAGTTAGCACACGGATTTAACTTTACGGCCAAAACCGTCGGTTAAGGCCTCACATAGCGTTGATAGCTGTCCTGTGTTCTTGGTACTACTTAATTAAATTGATTAATTTTGTCCTATAAAACAGGAAACGTTTATGATATACGTTTATGTGTATCGATCCAACAACACCGACGATTCTGTATTACGTACATTCAAAGTACAGCTCCATACTCACAATTTATTTTCAATTCAATTCAATTCTTTATTACGTACCATAATGTGTATAGTTGGTAGGGAAATAATTATATTAGTCGCAATTATGGATCCTGTCGGGCACAGCATAGATCAAGTAGGAGAGAGGAGGAAGAGCACTGGGTGTTTCATGTGATAAAATGTATAATTAGTTAAATAGTTAGTAAGTTATAGGTACTCTTTTGTTAATACAGAATTGAATTTAAGAATTATAATTATTGTTTTATAAATTATATACATTTATTTATTTAGTAACTTTGTAAAAAACATTGTTTTTTTAAATTATTCAATATTATTTTATTTACTTATTATTATTTTGATTTATTATGTAATTCATATTTATTACTCTAAGGTAAATTATTTATTGGACGCATATATATTTATTAAAAAAAAAAAAACGTATTGTGAGTAAGTAGGCGTGGCGTATCTTTAATGGTGAGTATTTGTAGATACAAATAGATAGTTATGAAATTACTTATAATTTATCATTTAAGTATTCGCATAAACTATAGTAGCATTTGCTTACAAGGAAAAGCTTCAATTAATTGGTAAAGTTGTTATATTTATTTAAATTCTTTATTATTTCGGGTAACTTATTATACATTTTTATGGACATGACAAAGGAACTATTGGAGTGTTATTTTATGAGACAACAGAAGTCGCTAAGTTTGAAATCAGTACATTATACAAAAAAATATTCAATGTGATTAAAGAAAGTATTTTTAAATTGTTGCATCATAAACATGCATTTATTTATTTATTTAATTAAGCTTCACCAACAGTTGTTACAGATAATAAACAGATAGGAACATATAGGTAATAGTGTCTTAAATCTAACTGCACAACCAATTACAGGCAAACACCGCATGCAAAATGTTCTTTGTGACTATAACTTTAACTTTAATTTTAAAGACTTAATGTACTTAAATTCTAGATAGTAATATGCATCAACAACACCAATCGTGGCTATAGGTAATGATACAAACTGCACGTCAGCTAAGCCCTTGTCAAACGAGGTTTAAGTTAGCACATGGATTTAACTGCAGACTGGAAGACGATCGCTTAGGGCCCTTGTCTACCGACACTTACACCGTACTGTAACATGACATCTTAATTAATAATGACATTCAGTTCGTTGAATTGTCTGCTAGCGAATGAGGTATTTAAATAAAGTAGATCACTACGTATTATAAAACAAAGCCGCGTCTGTCTGTCTGAACGCGATAAACTCAAAAACTACCGAACGGATTTTCACCAATGAACGGAGTTCATGAGGAAGGTTTAAGTGTATAATACAATGTATAATAATTCATTAAAGGTTTTGTATACATTGCTGAAATATGGCGATGATTGTTAAAGATGTCGAAGTCATGCTGACTGGAAGGTTCACTGGCGTGCGCCGCGTAAGCCAATAGAGTTATATGAAAACAATGTATTAAGGAATTAAAACATTGTTTCCCTGGATTAACACATAAGGTACTTTTAATCCCAGTAGGTATATTCCTGTGGGATACTTTTCGATATCCACGCGGGCGATGCCGCAGGCAAAAGCTAGTACATACTTTATAAAATACGTATAAGAACAGTAACGTCCACATCTAAAAGTATATCATTTTTTTTAACGTGTTAACACACAAATACTCCAGCCGTGCTATTCTGTAAACATCTCACCGTGATAACTTGGGTGAAGTGAGCTTGATGTGAGCTGTCATTGCAACTAAAGCTATTGGGATTGACACTATGGACAGCTCACTTCACCCAAGTTATCACGGTGAGATGTTTACAGAATAGCACGGCAGGAGTACTCTAAATGTTGGTAAGTGGGTTTTAGTCAGTAAAAGTCTGACACGCCCTCCAGCTCCGCCCAGAGCGGGAGAAGTAATTTGATATTTACCACCATAAAAAAAAAAAAAAAATGTAGTGCTCTAAATAGGTATTATAGGTCTAGAGGTTTTAAGGGTAAAGCAACAATCGCTACCTAAGTGTATTTGATATGAAAGAAAGAATGCCTCTAGTGGATATTGATAATGCACACTAGATACCCAATTATGAATAAGATTTAAAGAAAATTATTGCTTTATCAACATTAAGACAAGTAGGGTTAATAATAAGAATTTTAAGTATAAGGTTTTCTTACCTAGCTTATTTTCATTTATTAACTCAAGCTTTAAATAAGGTTTTATTATTTTAATGTGGAGTTATTATTCATAATATAATAAACTGCATACACCCTTTATAATCAAGCGACTCCAAAGAACAAACAGCGAGCTAGGACTAGGGAAAATATAAAACGGAAATTTCAAAGAAAGTCTATCAACGTCAACAACCAATGAAGGGGTAAATATTTTGAATTTGAATTTGGCGTCTTATATACTGCATATTCAAATGGTGTCCATTTGAATATGCAGTATATAAGACGCCAAATTCAAATTCAAAATATTTTATTACACATAAACCTACAAGGCCACTTATGAAACGTCAGAAGCTAGGTGCACGGTTCCAATTAGTCGTTTCCTATGGAGAAGAGCCGGCAAGAAACTCCACAGTTACTCTTTTAAAAATAAATGGTTTTTACAATGTTTTCAAATTACAGTGTTAATAGGTTTGGGAGGACAGTCAATAAGTACCAGCCATGTAAAGTGAAAATATTACACTTCCATGTAACAGCAGCCTGTCGTCCTACCTACAGGCATTGCGGCGGCGCCACCGTTGACGACTAGCGCCAAATCCGCTGATGTAACACCCAAGTAATTAAATTCGGCTACACGGACGTAAAATTTGAACTGACTTAATTACCTACCCAAATTGGTTGTGTTATCATTTGCATACAACAGCATTAGCAGGAGTTGGTTAGATGAATGTGTTATGTATTCATCGTTTACATAGGTAGGCGTCCTAAGTAACTAGTGGAGGTACTTTGAAGTTCCTTAAAATAAGATGAACTGAAAACTGGTATTGCTTTTGCAAAGTTTCTGGATATTGTCACGAATTTCTTGTAACATTGGCATTGTTTAAACTAGTTTAATTGAAATCTGTATACCTACGCAAGTATTAGAATTCATGTCAAAATTTGTATGAATGAATGAACTACTTTAATAACTAGAAACAAATGAATATTTTAAGATATGATAATGAATGATCGAAATGTATTTTTTGGGAAATAAAAGGCTTAAATAATAAATAATAATATGCAAAGGAGCAAAGCTCACCAACGCGAACACGAAGAAGAACCACATGAAAATAACAGACATAGAATACATATGCTTCTTATTTAGTGAGTCATCGAAAAATAATTCCTAAAACTCCAATTAACCAGTAATTTCGTACCGAAGCCTCACTAATATTAGTCCCAATATCGAGTAAACTAAACTAAATTCAAGGCTGATGCCACAACGCGTTCTGAGAACACTTGACATTCCGTAGTCGCGGCGATGACACGCTGACAGCCACTGTTGACATATTGATTAACATTCGGTGCGGGTAGTATAATGTTATTGATTTTGTTAGTGGCAGAGACAGTTACTTTTATACTGAGAACCGAAGGTTCATTAGTCATTACAGAAGCTCATTATTACTAGCAGTTGGTATTATTTTAAGCGTTGAACATTGAAATTCTGTATCGTGGGTGGTAGGTATTACAAATAAAATGAAATTTCGAAACGTAAGACAGTTTAAAGTTTTGCTGTTATTTTGTATATTACATGACAGATAAGTTTAACTGGTAGGTATTTATAGAAAATAATTAATCATCATGATTTTTAATGTTTTTACTACTTATTTTGTATATGGGTATTCTGCCTGAAATAAAACACTATTTATTTTATTTTAATTTTATTCATTATTTTCCTTGATTGTCTATGGCAAAATTCTACTGTTTAGTTAGCAATTTATAATTATGAAAATCCACGTATATACAAACTGTTAGACCAGAAATATTCAATTGATCTTAAAACGTTTAAGAAGGAACAGATAGTTTATTTCGTGTTGAGATCCAAATTGCAACATGTCTCAGATAGTGTGTTAATCAGGTCGTTAATATTCACATCTGACCAACCCTCAGACGCTGAACCAGTCAGCTGGTTAATATTGACGAGTGATTGAGCTGGGCTATCAAAATATGGTGCAATGAAACGGCCTGACAATTTGCAGATGTTGCTGCATACTGATTAGTGTATAATTATGCTGATTTAAACTCAAGGGCTTGGTTCTAGGTTATGAATGTGATATTGTAAGAAATTAAAGTATTTCAAAAGGACATGTCCATAATACATTACATTTTAACAAGTACGATCAATATTCAAGTGCTATGTCGATGAACTTTGTATTCATTAAATTAATATAACTAGTGGTCGCCCAGTGGTCGAAATTCGACCATAATTCATTTTAAATTTAAGTTTGATAGGATAGTTATGAATAGTTCAAACTAATTCCATGTATAGTACATACTAATTCCATGCTGCCATGTCATTATTCTAAGATAGCCGAGTGTGTGTGTGTTAAACGCATGGTAGTGTGTGTAACGCTTTTTTTATTAAATTAATTTATTTCTAATGCATATTATATAAAAATATTAGCTTTCTGCACTCCTTAACTTAACTGTGCCAAATTTCATACACCCTCCGCGTTATTTTCGTAAAAAGGAGTACAAAGTTTTTGCTTCACGTATATATAAATATTATGATTATTCAAAACAATACGGAGGATTATACAGTGTACTGAAGTTTTAAGGCCAAAACGCTGCATCTATTTTTCCTAATCAGTAGTTATTTTACCAAATACACCGCAAAACTAGAAGCCCACGTTTTTGCTCACAAGTAGCAAAACTACCCCCGAAAATCGATAGTACTTATCTCTCACAAACACGAATGTAACTAACTTCAAAACCAAAGTTTTTTGTAACAACTACTAAATCACTTGTCGCGATGCGTGGGGTCCCACACGTGGGACAATGGCGCCCCTTCAACGACCCTTGTACCGAAGGACCAGAATATCTTGGCCCTCCTTTCCCCTCTTTCTTCTTACAAAAATTGGCGTTTGAAGGGACTTTCCATAAGAGTGAGAAGTCATGTTAAAATGGATGCTCGTAACAGCTGTTAGGAGTGCGTAAGTCTTTGGAAGTACTCTCGTTGTCTGCCAATAGATGTGTTTGACAGTGTTTGTATGTGTTTGTGTACTGTTCATATCAAAGTTTTAAAACGTCTCAAGCTATTGTTTATTTATGTGATGAGTTTACTAAGGGGTATTGGATGAGCTGGGGGGGCTAACATCAAACGATGCAGGGTTTCATTTCTGGAGAAGATTATTGTTAGAATTTCTTGTGATACTTGTTTTAGACGCAAGTAACGGTGCCGGAAAAAACTACTTTCATTCATTCTTTTAAAAAAAGCTTTAAATATTGGGAAGAAGAAAAAATATTGAAATTGACGCGGTCTCGGCATAACAAGTTTGATTGACACTTCGTTTTTTGCCCTGCGATGCTCTAGTTACCTTGCAGCGTTTCAGAAAGCAACCCAGTTTATCACACGAGGGCCAAACTTTTTGAATCCAAACACACTACGTATGCATACAGTGTCCCCTACGACAATCATATTCAAATACCCAGCTAAGAACACCCAAAAATCCCAAGACTTTTAAACCCCACTCATACACACTCTTGATAAGCATCCTCGAACATACAAATCTCGTCGCATTGGAATATATTATCAACATCGTATGTTTAAAATTCCTGCACACTACGCAAGGACCACTCGATTCAGCATTACGGCCATTCAGTGCCGCGCGGCCATTTTGTGTTGATCTGCCCCGCCGCTCCGATTCTCTGTTGGCTGAAGAGTTTAGAGGTAAAGTTTTAAGCAAACTCTGGGGTCTTAGCTGAGTGGTCAATGAACAATGGAGGTGTGAAAGGGGTTTAAGTAAACACCCTTTTGTGAGAGCTCATGGTATTGTACGGTTGACGCTCTGTGCAAATAGATTACCGCGCATTGTTGCGGTTCATGCTGACGCCTGCGGTGACACTACGGACGGTGTCTAGGAATACTTCGTGTTAATTCAAAGTAAATCCGTGAATACCTGTCATTTAGTATTAAAGTAGCGGGGCGACCGAGCTCTGCTCTGGTGAAAATAGAGAATGCTCAGTTAATAGTATGGGATAGTTCATACTAATTCCATGCTGCCATGTCATTATTCTAAGGTAGCCATGTTGTTTTAAACTTTGGGCGACCGAGCTCTGCTCGAGTGAAAATACGGAGAAAACGAATTTTCCCAGTTATGAGACCTAGCTAGATTGATTTTTCACCCCCGTTAACTCTTATATTGCAACTTTCATCGAAATCGTTAGAGCCGTTTTCGAGAACGTGATTACAAATATTGCTTGTTTAATAGTATAGGATGTTGGCGAGTTGGTTAATAAAGGCTTGGGAAATTGACCTCTATGCAAGTTCTAAAGAGTCACACTTAAATACGTCAGACGCCAGCGCATTAGAAGTTCTTAGTAAATAGGTTTTTCCCGCATATTTTGTCGAACGATAGACATGATGATCGATTATGGCTTTTCGTGGCGGTATACCTGCCACATAATATGAATAAAACCTATCGACTGTAGCACGAAATTGCTGAAGCATTGATGAATTTTACGACGATATTAAAAAGTTTATTAAGCGAACAGACCCGAAATAAACATACTGAAAATATTTCCCCAATTTCACAAGACTCTAATACTACTAGGTATAAGTACGTATTTCCTACAGTTACTTCGCTAAAACTCGGGATTAAAACTGTTCACGGTAAATGGCTATAATCTCGCCCCCTTTCACCACAGGCCACGGATCACACAATGGGAATTAATTCTGACATTGGGGAGCTTTGGGAGCAGATACGAATGCCTACTTTCTACAGTTTTCGTTTTGGCGATGTAATACTTATTATTCTTTCATAGTACTCATTAGCAACTAAACGTACTGATAGACAAACGAAAAGGAATTGAATTCAGCTAATACCTATAACCGCTTAAGGTTGCCAAACGGAACCCTCCACTGTCCATCCATCTGTCTGTCACCGGGCTGTATCTCATGAACCGTAATAGGTAGACAGTTCACAGATTGTGTATTACTATTGCCGCTATAACAGCAAATAATAACAACAAAATTAAATTACAAATTAAAGGGGATCCATACAAGAAACGTATTACGTATTTTCAAAAGGATAAAAAAAAATGTGTTACAGAACCCCTCGATTGCGACTCGCACTTGGCCGGTTTTTTAATGTGAGTATAGCAAAAATATTAAATCCTGGCTAACTATCCTGCCTTGGCACAAGCTATAACTGTTCACACGATGCTAGTAAAGCCAATACCATTGGAGTGACTTACTCTGCGTGGAGAAAATGATCCGAATGTATGCTAGCTTCGCCGGTCACACGAGGCTAGTACACAAGCCAAATCAGTGGGGGGCGCCACTAGTTCAAAAATAGAACCACATCCTATCACTATCTTACTATCTTTTTCACTAGCTTACTAGCCTTAAAATGAGGATAGTTCTATATAAACGAGGCCAGAGTGACTAGCTTGCTAGCTTCCTAGCTCTATCCTTTTATCCTAGCTTCAAAAACTAGTCAAGTGTAACCCGGGCGTTAGTAAACGGATTGGATTTTAAATTGCTTAGACGCAAAGCGTGTTAATATACCTACTACTCGAGTAATTATGTCGCACCGAACACCTTGGTTTCCATTCTTTCTTATTTTTGCGTGGTGAGTGACTGACCTCGTGTCAGAGTTTATAATTATGCCGCATGCCTCTGACTTGGCTTCACATGCCGCGTGCCGCATGTGGTTGATTTCCATTTCAGCACTTACTTTACTTAGTTACGCTACTGGAGGCGCCAAGCTTGTACCCAAATTTTGGGCCGACTCAATTATTATAGTCGTATATATCTCTCTTAGATTGCCATCGACTCGCTTAGAAGAACACTTCTTATTTTTTTTGTATTACAGGTTGAGGAACAACCTGGAACTACCCTAATATATACTGTTCACTGCTGCCTTAAAACACCTACAATACCAGAAGCTTTGCATCACTGAAGTTACCATTACTATCAACTATATGGTTATATTCTCACTAAAATCAATACCATTAACCTCTATGATTTCAAGACTATTTCGTATTAAAAGATAGCTATTATGACTCATGATTGCCAATACTAGATATTCCCACAAGTGCAATTGGATCGATGCAAACGAACAGCTTTCTAGCTCAACACTATCATTATTCAAGCTGTTTAGATTACGACTATGTTATTTGCATTGTTTGTGTAAATAAATTGTAAACGTTGTGAATGTTTTAGAGAAGCTATGAGGAAATAAGTGTTGTATAGTTTCTTTATCCTCATCTTTTAATATCATGCTCTCTGTGTTTTTGCTGCGTTAGGTTACCTGTGATTTTACCAAATGTGCACTAATGTAATTTAACATACCTAGTAAGTAGGTACCTAAGTACTTACCCACAATTGTCAACAGACTTTTTTGTCCTGTGTTTCTTATCTCAGGCATGATTTCAGTCTTTAAAGTTTTTTCCTCATAGAGGTCAAAGTCAAAGTTAGTTACTATTATAATTAAGTACCTAAACAGCACTTCGCCAGTCTGCATGCATATAGATTTTCCTTATAAACATTAACTTACGTTTGCTAATTAAAGAACTCCGTTTTTAGAATAGCGCGGACTACTAAAATATTAATTTAATATCACTTACACAATAGTTATGTATTTCAATCTACGGCAAATTCGGGCAAAACTAATCAGCCTTGGAATCCCCTAGATCCTCATATATCAACGTGAATACGCGGAAACGGACAGATTTAGAAAAAATACGACACCGTCTTCTCTCGCCGTTCATACAGAAAACACCCCATTAAGTAATTTTTTCTACCTAAATCTAATTTTGAGGGTGGGCATCCCATATGTGCCTATGGGATTTTGATTGTCCTCACAGAAAATTGCACTTTATCACGAAGGATTTAAGGGCCGAATTCAGTTGAACTGTATATAATTTCTACCCCACACTGGACGCAGAAGCAGCTGCCATCAAATGCACTATGCGATCTCAACCCTCGAAATGCAATGTTGTGTAATAATAATAAATTTACAAAGACAAGGTAATATTGCATTCGGTGGGGACCGTTGCAAGGGTTGCAGCAATCGTCAGGAGATTCTGAACGTTCATTTGTTATATTTTAATGTATTTTTGAGATGCGAAAATCGTGCGCTGATTTGCCCTTCGAATATTTTATATTGCATAGACTTGAGTCGTGATGAGATATGAAATAAATTCAGTTATGAAATGAAGGGATGCGTGATTCTATACTCTGATTTATGCAGATTGGTTTCTAAATTACATATTTATGAAAAGAAAATTAAACTTAGGGATAGAGTCGACCATACCTAAATCGGAGATGTTGAATGGCGAACAGTCATTATACAGATTTTTTGCAAAGGTTGGGCGTTGGTATGTCAGACGTCAAATCTATAGCTTATGCATCACCTCGTCAAGGTCATTAAATAAGGGGCCTAGGAACGTACCCTGTTTAAAACGTGTCTCTCTCTTCGAGATTAAACTCTACAAAGAGCCATCGCAAATATTACAAACTTTACAAATGCTTGTACTCACGTAGACTGTACTTACCCAACTCCACAACTTTATTCCCCCAACTAAGCCCCCATGTGCTATGGGTCCTTAAAGCGATATTTACAAAACAAGTCGCCTAGAACGATCTAGGTGTAGTGACAATAGCTCCACCCCCTCCATTGTCACTAATACCTCGTTGAAAGACTAGGAGCAGAGAAACAAGAGATGTGTTAGCGGAACTGGAAATGTTACGCGGGTGTCCTTTGTATTATGAAGGATGAATGAAACTAACTGGCTTCAAAAGAAAGAGAGTATTTTCGAACCTGGATTAGATGGATTAGAGTGTCAGTATATAAATCTATCAGATTCAAAGAGGTTTTAGGGAGATGTTAGATTTCAGATCAAGAAATCGGGTTTTAATTTTAACATTTAGATAGTATTTAATGCTTTGTATTGTTATGATTGACACAAAAATCATGTTTAACCAAAGAAAAATTGTAGTCAGCTTAGAAACGCAGATGACTATGGTAAAAGGTTTTGCGCAAGTCTAACTTTTAAGTAAGTTTGCTGTTATCGTGTAAGATCAAATAAAACTTTATTATGTAGTTTCTGCATTGTTGAACGATAAAGTCTATAACTACCTACCTAGCTGGTTGTAACGATCGAATGCTCAACCCCGAACATTAAAAAGCGCGATCTCACGATTTCTAGTTACGAAATGCTACTAGTCTACCACCAAATGTGTTTCTCGAACGCAAAAACGCGATGTAGAATCGATGTTGTTTTGAAATCCCTGGCATTATATGTATTGTGCATAGTCTTATTTGTAAAGTTACAAATTCAATCATAACATAACATCACGGCTGTAATCCCCGACGGATTAGGCAGAGCTGTACCTATAGTACACTCACAAGTCGCCAGTTATGTTTAAGTCCCATGTAATGGGGTGAGCCTATTGCAATTATCTGTGTACGGTGTATCTGTGTATCTCACTCCGGGCTGCTACTGAGACAGTCCTAATCGAAGAACCTAATAACATTTTGCCCGACCTGGGAATCGAACCCAAGGCCCTCATGCTTAGCATTTATTTATTTATATATACTTTATTGTACACCAGATTATACATTACATAAAGAAAAAGTAATACACTATAAAATATACAATGGCATGCAATGGCATTAGCGCTTGTAACCACTAGACCAACGCGGCAGTCCATACATTCAATTAATGAACATGAAAAAACTTAGCCCCTTATTTTATAAATCCGTCTTTATAATTGTCCTCAAAAATGACAAGGACAGTATCAGACAGTTTATTTATAAACAAATAAATGTCAAGTTTTTGTGTTTCTTTATTCGTTACACAATTTGTACTATCTAATTTGATTCATCAAACGCCCTAAAATTTTAAATCTCTTGTCACATCCCTTTCTTCTTAGTTCTAGGTTATCTTGTAGTAACCCTTGTGTTTCGTACGAGTCATTTAGAGGGGACGATATCGCAGATAAGTGAGGTTAATCGTGTTGCTTTGTACTGTATTGTGCAAGATGAGGCTCTTCTACTTTTAAGGGTTGTGAAGGCAGATAGCTAAATTGATAACGTTCTATAGCACATAAACGCGAAGTTTGAAGAAAAAGGAATGAAAATTGTTAAAAGAATTCATGAATTAGACCATGCTGTTGTACCAAATGATGATGCAGATATATTATACTACGGTAAGTGATTGTTATGAAGTACGATATCGAAGGTTAGAATTCGTAGTAATGCTTCCATTCCATATCATAGCTACACTACCGACACTCACAGATGATAAGCGTAATGTTACGAACAAGTTAGCACTTACAGCCCACATGCTCCGCTTCTAGGTTAAACAACCTGTATACGGTATTAGAAACAACTTCTTTGCGTAATATGGCGTCACAGACATTACACATATCATTGTCTGTCTATAACACAACTAAGGTACATAGATACTCCTGTCTAATGTCTGTAACAAACAAGGTAACAAAATGAACATCAACACCGGTTTTGACATGACTTCGGCGGATAGCTAGCTTCTCTATTACTTGTACCAACACCCACGGAATTCCACCTATATCTAACAATCAAACAACTTGCTCAAATTACAACCGGTACTCACGCCCACAAAAATAAAAAAAAGGTTAAAATCTCAAAACAAAAAGCATTGCTCTCTAGAAAGGAGATTTCATTGTCCACAATTGAATAACTTTTCAATGGTGATGAAAACAAGATGAACAGTCGTACGGACAACTAAAGAACTTGGAAAGAATGCAACGACAGAAGAAGATAGGTTGATGCAAGGTAATGGTGCATTAGAAAGGGATGGAGGACGTCTCATGTCAACAATGAAAGATAGACTTCGTGCAGTAATGTGAGCACTCAATGGACATGAATACAAAGGCGTGATTACAACTAATGGAGGATTCGAATATTCCATTTTAAGCTTTGAGGTGCATTTGATAAAGTTCATAATTATGTTTGGTGAACGCAAATGATTGCAGCAGATCGTGAACGCATATAATGTCATTGACTCAGTTTATCATAAGTCATACGACCTAGACGCTTTGCTAGGCTTTACGACTACTAATAACATGATTGGATATTTCTGTTTATTGCTTCTGAGTACTTAAGGTACTATTTGAGTATCATTAAGTACAGGTTGGCGATGTTGAGACGTCCAATTGATGGGTGTAATCGAGTGATAATCAATGATTTGCAGGTTTGTAAGAAAAAGCCAAATGTTTCTCACAGTGAGTGCAAAAGTTTCTGTGTCATAAAATGATGTAACTTGAGGAATATTAAGAAAAATCTTTGTCATTATTAACAAAGCTATTGGTAGGTACATTGGCAAGTTATGTTACACGTGACCTTTCGACGACCTCATTGATGGTTAAGATATCATAACATTACCATGATTGGAGAGTTCAGCAAATCAGTTCACATAACACTTTTTAAAGTATGCTGAAGAGTCAGATAGTGTTTCGTTACCACATTGATAGTGATAGAAAATTAAGAAAAGCGAATAACTGATAAGTAATGATATTGATCCTTTCGACCCCGTGACTCAATGAGCAAGCCCAAAAAGGAGCAGTCATCTACCAAATGACTTAACAATGCAACAAAATAACAATTAATTAAATTCGAAAACAATCGAAGAACATATTGACATTAACAAATTCACAATCAAGTAATATTACACTGACAGTCAAGTACAAGGGTCAATTGGCACAGTTAGCATCGCGTGGGAAAATACAAGCAATGCTCGAAACGATAATTGTGATCATTAAGTTGGTAACAGCTGTTGCTATGCTGATCTAGGACGCGTAATTACTAGCTGTAAACAATCGTGGATTTAATTAAACAATACCTATAGTACTGGGATCTTGTATAGCGTACTAAGGCTTGGTTTGTATAGTTATGGCACAGTAAGTATAGAGTATACTGGTAATGTAGTAGTGGATCATATTGGGGTAATGGTAATCAGCCTGCATCATTTTATTAGGTAGTCAGTTATTAATCATTTTAATTAAAAATTAATGACACACAACTAATGTCATGATAATATGAAGATTCAGACATAAAATTCGTATTGAATAAAACTTAAGGTGCCAAGTGATAAAGATTTACTATTAATCAGTAAGACTAAGCAATCAATCAAAATCAAGAAAGTAACATCATTATTTAACATTTACATAAATGATATGCCTAAGGTCAGTAAGCACCAGATTATCAGAATACCATTCATGTTAACTCCCATAAAACCCCATTTTCCGGCAAAAGTGTGCAAGGTATGGCCCCAAAAATATATAATAGTTTACCAGCAGCTATTAAAAATAAAGAGTTTGTTTAAATTCCTTTTAGATTGATGTTACTACTCCAGCACTGAGTTTACTACTGTTAAACAGAGGTATGACGATTCCGACTTGCTAATAAAACACTTATGATTTTATTTATTGACTAAGTATGAATTTGTTTACTTATCTGAAATCGTAATGACCTATTTACCTAACTGACATATTTTAAATTTAATTATTTTTTAAATGTAATCTATTAACATGCCACCATAATTGTAATTGTGCGCCATTTTGTGCGCCATATATTGGCAAAACATAGAGCACATATTTTTGACAATATACTATCTGTAACCATACCTATGTTCAACAAAACAAACGATTGATTGAACGAAATGCTCAATAAACTAAAATACCATTAAAAACAACTTATAACAAATCCTAATCCTAATCTGAACGCAGCATCCTTTCCAATAATAAATCGTAATCATCGGCCAAGGCGACTAAATCTTGATCGTTTATGAGCAATGCCTTCAAAGGCCTATACAGCTGTTATTAATAGCCGCAGTTATGCCACGATACAACCGACCGATTACCTTGAGGGAAGAATTTCAAAAATGTTAAATGTATTCTTAAGAAATATAGGTCAAATCCTGTTTGCCTCACTTTTAGGAAAAGGCTTTGCTGGGTCGTATAATCCTTGATTATTCTGAGCCCTTCTTTGCAATCGATGTACTCAGTTCTATCGTAGTCCACTGCTGGATATAGCCCTCACATAAGTTGCGCTACAACACCCTGTTCTCTGCCTCCCGCATCCAGTTCACCTATTTCAAAATCCACTATAGTCCATAATAATATTTCTACTTTATTTACTCTAAAACATGCATTTTTGAATGATCACGTCCGACATGAACATCTGTAATCGCAGTATGATAAGTACTACTCAGCTAGACGCTTCTGTTCATTCAATAAATACCAAGAATCACCTTTTGATATCCAATCCATAACGTCACCGGAGCTGACCGGTGCTCCACAAATATTAATAGCAGCAAATATTCTCGGAGCGCTTGAATTTATCTCACTATTCTCACATCTGATATTACATCGTAGGATCAGTGTGATATATGTTATTGTTCGCAAGTCAGGTGAATTGTATGCAGGAGTTGGGATAGTAACCTGTCGGTTGGATATTGCAATGCTGAATTCGAATGTGTGGTCAGAAATGATATTTGTATTTCGTAGCTTTGAGAGCTCTGTTCTTGGTTTTAGGAAAGTTGGTTCAAAGAGTTATTTCTACATTATTGGTGGATTTTTGTCAATATCTTATTGCAAAGCTGCAGCAAAAATTCATCGCAATCAAAATAAACACCAAATCCAAGAAGAATAATTTACGAAATGTATTATAGGGTGTCGATAAAATCGCGTCTAGACCCAAAAACCAAAGTGTTACATCGTCCTTCTCAATTTTATGTCAACCCAAAACCATTGACATACATTGGTTATACAAGATTTGGAGATCGACAAAAAACACTCCAACCTAATTTCTATGTCCAAAAATAGCTGCAGTATTTCGGTACCTCTTGAATAAAACAATAAAATAAAAAGGAAACGAAAACAAGAAACGTCCACGTATCATTAATAAATAAGCAACTAAGATTCCTGCAGGGCTTTTACGGAACCGTGTGCTGGACACGGAAACCGGACCAACGTCCCTTGTTAAATATTCAGCCCTTCCCACATATATCTGTCCTTAAGTGGCTACCGATGTCCAAATTATTTCGTGTTTACCTAAGACTTTTTGATTTAGGTACATTGTTTTGTCTGCAAAAAAGGACAGCTGGAAATCAGGTCGGTCTAATTGGGGCTGCTCGCAAAAAAATAAAATGAAAATATCGATATCGAAAATTCTTGTTCCAAAAATATGTCAAAGCAGGCAAAATGGATGATGATAAAACACGGAACAAAAGCCCGAACAATTCAACGCCAACTTTCCACAACGTCAATAGTGACTTCATATTATAATATTCATAATGAATTCCAACCTTTTACCTCAAAACAAATAAACCGAAACATTCTTCGCCCACGTCCGCGCGTATATGGTTGATATTATATAGATATGAGAGCTTCTAACATAGCTGATAATGATATAGGGCACGGTCACATTACCGCATGTCAAACGCATATTAATGGAGATTTACTGCGGACCATAGGACCAATATAGATAGCGAACATTAAAGAATCTTTTAGTGGGAAAGATGAACGGTTATACGAAGGAAGGCTTTGAATAATCCTTTGATGTATATCGAGTCTGCAAACCTAATCAAGTATATAGATTGCAGGTGATCAAAGCGAGATCAGATATTCTGGAACGAACGCATTTATGATATTGATCAATACTGTTCGATAGTGTAATGAATACCTTATTGAAAAAAGGAAATTTTATGTCTTAGGAAATTGGCATTAATAAGTCCACAAAGAGAGCGCCACTAAAAATAAAAAATGCACGAGCCTCCTCTAAAATATTCATAATCACAAGCTTATCCTTTCAGTATGAATTATTAATAGAATTTAAAACTGAAACCCTTCTTTCAATTTAAACATTTTAAATCTCCGAACTCTGATCATTTTCCCTTTCCCATGATAGAATATTTATGGTGCAGATACATCTTATCCCGTTAAGAGACAGTTTAGTAAGGAATTATGCGTTTATTAATTAAAATACCAACGAAGGAGCATTTCCTTTACGAAAATGGATGGTGATTAGACTAAGTACTAGTGTTCTTGCAGGAAGTCAGATAGTTTAGTTTAAAATATACGTTCCAATTCCAATACTTAAATCTTTCAATTAAGGAGGACGTATAATTAAATTGGATGGGTACCTCATATAAATTCTATCGGATGGAATTAGAAACCACGACCTAAGGTTCTTGTAAATTGTAACCGCTGTGACTGTTATTGAAGATAACATTTCGAATACAAACGTTGATATAAAAAGATTTATCTAAAACAATTATAAAGTGACACAATTAATCTGCGCTACAACACAAAGATTTACGATCAAGCAAGCCAAAATTAACAACATAAGTGTTATAGGCATGAATAAATAATTTTAACGAATAACATGATTTATTCTGAATATATGAATAAAGATAACAAAGACAACAACATAGACCTGCCAATAAAGAAATATATACAGAAGACCCTGTCCCTGTTACACTTATTAATGACGATAATAATGAGTGTTGCAATGAAAAGCTTTGAGAAGAAAACGTTATAACCGTTTAACCTACAAAGATATCTAATGAAGATAGACCATAATGCGGAGAATAGTCACGCTCATCTCGATTTTAGAGAGATCTAATTAAGGGCATCATTTGAATGAAGATTTCGTGCATAGGATGTCAAATTGCGTTCAGAATGATAAATCTATCAGGACTGACCTATAGCCAGGAGTTTATATGAAAATAAATGAGAGACAATGATAAAGGTATTGATTTAAAAGGAAAAATCTGTTCAAGAACTTGTAGATATGTAAGTGACAAATGGTGTGCTAATTGGAAAAAACCGGCAAAGTGCGTGACGGACCACGCACAATGAAGGGTTCCGTAATTGGAATGAATTATTATCCCAAACATAAACTTATCATTGTAGTTGAAAAACATGTTCGATACATCGATCCTATACGTTACGGTCAATTCTCCAACTGCAAATGTAAGTGTAATCGCAATTTTTTTTTTTTATGTGATAAAACTATACATTAACGATTTTCGGACTGTTTCCTTTACTTGTGCTGTTAGACCTTGCTTCTAACTAAATTTTATGATTCTAGGTCAACGGGAAGTAGGTTATAGGTTTTGATTTATTTGCGAGTATCAAAATATGTCACATAAATGGCCATATTTTTTTATTGCATTGACTTAGAAGCTTGATATTAGAGCTCCAAGGGACCGTAGACCGTATTAATTTGAACTCCATGCGTTCCTCAGAAAAAGGGTCTTGACAGATTGACAGACAGACGGACGGACAACGAAATGATCCTATAAGGTTCCGTTTTTTTTTCTTTCGTGGTACGGAACCCCAAAAATGTAAGTACTAAAAGAAAAGGGTAAAGCGGTATTATAACGTAGATAATTAATGTTCAAACATAATAAATGTGCTAGAAATGCATTCGTACCGCTTAATGGGTTTTTACAATTTTGACATGCATTATGCAGATTTATGCGAGGTCAAGAAATTATAAATAAAGGCAAATCTATGTTACCACGCGAGCTTCTACAGAAGCAATGAAATACATTCATTTACATAATTAAACATTACAGCAATTAAAATAAACAAAATATCTACCATAGCGATGACGCAATATTTTCGATAAAAATATAAGATAAGTGGAAATCGAATGGGCTTATTAATCTAACAGATATGTACACGAATAGTTTTGATACAGGCATCGTTAAATATCCGACATTTTCGTTATCTTGGTCGTAAATATGCCAGATAAACTCCGAGGAAGAGCCCCGAATCGAATTTATGAACTCATTTCTAATTCTTCGGGTATCACGAATTTTATCTTTGAATTATTAGCTAATTTTGTAACTAGGTTTTGATTGGTGCTTGCATGGAAGGAAGTACATATCAGTATAAAAGAAGATTACATCTTGGCGCCTAATTTAAATTCCATGCTTCGTCTAGATCCCGATATGAGTCGTTCAGAAGATATTTTATCATTTAAAGAAGTCACGTATATGCATTCCCTTATAATGGCATGTTTGTATGCATCACCCAAAGCATTGAAGTTTTACTGTAACCGCTTGCAGGACTGTTCTTGTTAACTGCTATAGTTTCTCTTCGGTCTAAATTGTTGCCCGCTGCTAATATATTATAATGAAATTACTGCCAAAAATGCCGCTGATAATTACTGCCTAAAATTATTGGTCTTTATAAGAAATCATTATTTTTATCAAAAATATTGTTTCACCACGCCTATTATCCCAAGGCTAATATCAAAGTTTCATTTCATTTCAAACTTCAATACTAACCTATTTTCCTTAATTGTGTTTGAACAATCTGTACGAAGCGAACAAAACATGTTTCATATCAATAAGGAAACTTGGTTCCATTAAATCCGTTCAAAACAAATGTTCAACTGAATGAAACGTATAATTACAAATATTACCTTACGTTTACTCGGCAAACTCTATCCAACGTCCATTGATAAATAATTAACAACTTTTACCAACTTTGTGTATATTTTGAAGTATTGTTTGGTTTTCAATACCGCGTGTCTTATAAACCTTGTACTCAGAGACTAAATGATAACAGTGACACGGGTCAATCGAAGGCCAAGCTACGCTTGCCGCGATCGAATCGTGGATGGGTGTCCATCCATTATATACCAATCCTCCGTGCTTCGGAAAGCACGTTAAACCGTTGGACCCCGCAGTCATTCGTAGATATTTGACAGTCGTTACGGGTAGTTAGAAGCCCAAAAGTCTGACAACCAGTCTTACCAAGGGGTATCGTGTTACCCAGTAGGTGCGTGGGTTGTGGAGGTCAGATAGGCAGTCGGTTCATGTAATCTACTGGTACTCCGTTGCGTCCGGTTAGACTGGAAGCCGACCCCGACAAGACAAGATGAGATGATGAGCAATTGTCATAAACTTCGTGCTGATATGAGAGAAGAAGTAGACTAGACAGTTTGGCTTCTTGGTCTTCCTCAAATAAACGATATTTCAGTTAAACAGATTTAGTAGCTATGTCAGTTATTTATAGCGAAGTATCAATGACACGATAACACGCAGCTCTAAAAACGTTTAGAAAATATTCGGTCGGCGGTTTGACGACCGGCGTTACTCACGTTAGCCTCACAAGGTCGAATCTTTAATACCTACATTTTAAGAGAACGTTCACACTAGCCATTTGGTCACGTGATTTTATTTTGTTGTGGTTCCGGGTTCACGATTTCGTTTGTAAACTCAACCTTTAGTTTTGCTTGCGAAGGTTTTTTTAACATTTATCTGATTTACTATGCCATAAGCGTTAGATTTTACATTGTATACGCTTTGTAACCGTATAAAATTGCCATTTACACAACGTTTACTTAATCCGCAATTTCATACTATAAAGCAATGACTCAGGCTCAACGCTTGTGTGTAAGCGACCTAATAAACAGTACGTGTTTACATATTTCCACCAATGGTGTTCCATGGTTCTATGTGTGTGACTAGCGCCACTTCTGTGCGTCTACGCAGAGTATTGCACGACTTTTTACGTTCATACAAAAACTATTCATAAATTCTGTTATTGAGTGCCTCTGATGTGTACTTGACCTGTGTTCGAAATTAGAATAGAATATCTAGTCTAAGAACAAAAACTTATTTAAATGAGTAAGAATTTTAAGTGATCATATATCGTTATCGACAAAATCTAATATGGGTAATATTTCAATGATGTAAATATCGATTTAAAAACCAAATCAGTATTAGTGTTTCATTAAAAAACTACTTTGCATATTGTGATGGAGCGGTTCTGTAGTCTTTAGTTGCGTTATTAACATAATCTTCATAGTTAAAAGGATTACTTTCCCAAGAAGGCTTTATAGCTTATAATATGACTTCGGACAAAAGGTCTCTCATCATATTAAACTAGGTCCTTATAATGTCGGCTCTTATAGAGTTGTTGAATATTCTATAGAATTACAAATAGATATCGACATGATAGAGATCTGTTTTCCATTTGAGTTTATTACAGTTTAAGTATCAGATTATGGTATTGTAATATTTAAATCCGGTATTGCTAAATATGGTTTCTGCCGATCTTATTTATGAAACGCCATTGTTTTTATGAGTTAGATACGACAATCAATCTCAGTGTTTCTTAAAAAATTAAGTAAAGCGGCTTTAGTCACTTTACTTTATTTTCATCAATGAAATTACTAAACTCCCATCAACTAAATTACCGACCTTGGGCATGTGCCCAAGGTCGGTAATTTAGTAAAGAAATAATTATGAAATAGAATTTGGTAAAGATTAAAAATGCTCTCACTCTCAAAGCCGATGAATGAAAACATAGCAGAAAATCCCGGAAGCAAATGAGACGAGTAAAGTAGTCATTTATCATTCCACTAATATCCCAGCCAAGGCTACTGAACTATCATAAAAAAACTCCACATTTTAAACAAACTATCAGTAGTAAATTGTTCGTCTTCAATGTAATAACCAAAGTAAATAGCACGTCTAAAACCTTGTAGATAGCGTTGAAACAAGCGTCAGTTGTTTTGGAACATAGCCAGAGGGAAGAGTTGGTGTACTGCAGACCGGCAACTATGAAACTACAGGAGAGCAACTTAAAGTGGCGCGCTTTCCTGCTCTAATATAAATCTAAAAACAATCTAAAGCCGGAAGCATAACACTCGTTTTTAATATCACAAAATAACTATACGGAGGATCAAATGCTGCTCTAATTAAATCCAGTTTTTAATATTCATTCCGGTTGATTAATAAATTCAATTCGGTATTACAAAGTACTATGTTTTCAAATAAATACCAATTTACTGCGAAAACCAGCATTAGCATTAATTTTCAATTGCGACACACAAATCTGCGGTTAACCACATCATAAATGCTTTTATTTAGTCAGTTTTCAGTTACTAATGTTGTTGTTTAGAGATTTCAAGGAAACACAAAAGGGTCATGAGTCAATTTCATTGACATTGTTTCAGTCACTCAAGAAGCATTAAATAAATAAGTTTTTGCGGTTTACCTTGAAATGACATTAATTAATAAAGTCAGAGACCGCGAAATAATCCGTTAACTAGTTTTGTTTTAATGCAAATTACTTCAAGTTACCAAATAAGTGAAACGCAAATAAGTATATTATTTAAATCCGCTTAGGGTCTTAACTGTATTTTGTAATTATTATGTACTGGAATGTAAACCTTATAACTCAAAGATAAAGTTCAAAATCTATCACGAAATGTATAAATAATCGATAATCACTCGTATGTATTGCCAATTGACATATCGCAGATTAACAATTGACACTCGTGACATAAATGTTACCAAAACAAACATTCATTCTTTTGAACTCGTACAACAAGCAAACCAGTTCTCTTGACATAATTTATTTCCTGCTTCCCAAGCAGGCCCAATAACTTGTAACAGTTATAATGCTTCTCAATGAAGAACGCTATAAACCTACGCCCTGCCTAAGTAATTAGTAGATCAGGTTATTATTGTGTAATACTCATTTAATTTGATACCACAAAAGCCAAAGCCCAGCTTTATTATTATTCAATTAAATTCTTTCGATAAAATACCTAAGTATTTTTTTTCATCAGAGTGCATGTCTCAGACATGCTATAAAAATCAATTCCGAGTTCTTAGTTGCCCACAATCATTTTTGTGGCCCGTCAGCCCAACCCTTTAGCGCATCCCGGCAAGTTCGTCGCCGCGACAAGCCGAGAGGGTTTAATTAGTGAGAGGACAAAGCGCTTCCCTCCCCGCCTCAAAAGACCAACGATATTACGAGTTCGGACAATGAAGGTGCTCCTTCAATCCTTGTTTATACGTTTTTTGAAAGGACCTACTGATCTTAAGGCCTTTGTACGGAAGCAGGGTGGAAGCGGATAATGTCTGTGTTTTTATGAGAATGTGTTTTGGAGCGAAAACGGAGTTGTTGGTACTGGAATTGCACGAGACTGTGTTGAAAAAACGTGGTAGATGCAGTAAAAAAGTACGCAGTAATATGGCTGTCTCTGTATGAGAAGAGGTTCTTTGCCCTGCAGCAGTAAGACAATAATAGGCTGGTATAATACCCTGGCATTTGTCGAGCTTTGTAATTGATATATTATGTGTTTTACTGTGGGAGTAATGTGTGGATCCTAAAATTAAAACAGCTAATGAGATGCGAATTTTTAATATAATATCATAATTTTAAAACACCAATTTTTCATTTGACGCAACAAAAAATTTCACCTGCACACTCCACAAACAAAGGCATGAGTCAGATGTAACCATAACATGTTATACTCCACAGATTGCAACAATGCATAAGTTATGACAGGCTTCAACCTCCCGCCGGCATATTAACCACGTTTCTACTCTAATAACTAGAGCAGAAACATAGGAACAAAATGGACGTGAAAAACATCGCCGAACAAAGCCTTACTTAACTGTCAATAGCTAAATAATTCAATAAGTACAATCAATCAAAAATCAAATCAATGACAGGTTATATGAGTTCATATAATTGTTTATTTTAATTTAATTTTAATTTATTGTTGACATAATCTACTCATTACAATGTTTTTTTTTTAATGAGTTGTATTGCAATATGTAACTAGTGACCTCGACAATAGATCATATTATTTATTGTTATTAGTAATTAACTGTTTATTTATTTTACCTCGATGGTCCTAGTTTATCATTTATAACTTCCAGTTACAGCTTTATGTAAGCGGGCACGCCCTTTATGCCTGGAGGCTTTTATTAAGACGTTAAGTTTTGTTTACGTTTAGTTTTTATTTCTGCCCGAGTATAGTTCTCGATGATTTTGTTTGGTATATTGGCGTGTGCTAGCTAACATATGGATAATAATTTAAATTAGGTTAATTAAGTATGTTGAATACTATTATATAGAGTCATTTTTTTTTTTTTCTTTCTAACTGAACAGACAGCTGTGCTGCTGGGGAGTTTGTTGCGCCACTTCTTCTTCCCAGCTAACGCACTAGGAAGTGGTGAAGGGTGGGCGTTTTGGGGGACTGTCTTATGTAATTTTGACTTTCGAAAAGTGCTGATTATCAGCCTAGTTTGAATAAATGACTTTTGAATTTTGAATTTTGAATCAGCAATCGCTAGTTTTTTTTTTTCACTTTATCGTTTACCGTTAACCTTTGGTCAATGGAAAGGTAAAAATTGGTTTATAAAAAGTTGTTATTAGTGTTGCTATGTGTGTGAGTTAATAAACGGGACTTATGCATTGAAAAATCTGGGTCTATGCCAAATAAGCGCGTTATACAGTAAAGTAACTGCACTAAAATTGAACAAAAACAGCAAATACAAGGCAAAAATTCACTTTTAGTTCTTCATATTCCTAAACATTCGTTGGAAGTTGGAACATTTCAGTTCACAATTTTAATACATTGACCTATATCTTTAAATTGGTCCTTTATTCTTTTGGTTCTTCAAAAATAAAATAAAAAGGAACAAAGTAAATTAATGTTACATCTAAGAAAATTTATTGGGACTAAGGCGTCCCACAGGGTATTATCATTGGCCTTCTCATTAGACCTACAAATAGGAACGTCCCAAAAAACTAGTAAACCTGATAAAAATGTAGTAATTAAAACTCAATGTGATGTATGATATAAAGAAATAGTCAATTAAGCAATTAGTCACTCGACCATTGAACTACTAACGCAACGCTTTGTAATACTTTGCACGCTACAGTGAATATAACTTTAAAACCACTTAAACATACTTGAGATATTTTGCAGCATTTACTTGGCAGATGTTGGTAATAAAATGAGCAAGGTTGAATATTATAAGTAATAAGTAATACATAATAGAGAAAGTCTGTCCAAACGCCCTCAGTTCTCGGAATTTATTTTAGTTTTGACATTGAAATTGTCAAACGCAGATCTCGAGCTAGCTGTTATTATTCAAAATTCCAAAATTGAATTATGTGTATTTCAAATAAATTTCTTATTCTCAGACTTCTAGGCTACACTATAAGTCAAAAGGATCCAATATCTTTGGCGCTTCAACAACATAAAATATATATTATTATTTAACTTTAACAAACATATTATAATAATAAGGAGGAGCTCGTGGCTAAGTAATAACTGCCGCACGGGTCGATCCGTCAGGTTAAGCTACGCTTGCCGGGGTTGGTCTGTGGACGGTTGACCATCTTTACATACCAAGACTCGAAAGCACGTTAAGCCGTTGGTCCCGGCTGTCATTCTTGGATCTTTGACAGTCGTTACGGGTCTTTAGAAGCCCGAAAGTATGACCACCAGTCTTACCAAGGGGTATCGTATTACCCAGTTACTGGGTTGTGGAGGACAGATAGTCAGTCGCTCCATGTAAAATACTGGTATTCAGCTGCATCCGGTGATACTGGAAGCCGACCCCAATATAGTTGGAAACAGGCTAGGCAGATTGATTATAAGAATAACAATATTAGCATGTAGGATCCTCTTTTGAACTATGTATAATAAAATATCCTCATTCCTTACCACAGACCTGCGACCTTTAAAAATCAATGTCAAGCGAAAAACGTTCACTTCCTGTCCAGATTATATTACAATATTGCCAAAAATAGATGCATATAAGTAAAATATTACATACTCTCAGTATTGGTAAAATATTTAGAAGAACCTAGACAAAATTGTTGTACACGTCATTCCGGTATTTCCCAAAGCAGTAGACGAAGAGAGGATGGTATTATATATATAGATATATATATACAGGGTGTAAAAAGACACATCACAAAGCCGTAAACTACGCATACTGTACGTATAGCTAAGTAGCTTTGCGCAAAAATTATTGCTGGGAACCGTAATTTTTTTTTTTTTAATAAAAAGAAACAAGTTTTTATTGCGCGCAATGTAACGCGAACCCACGCTTGAATGAACGGATTCAGTGTTAGTTAAGCTCCGCCCCTACGCTACGTAGGTAGGTACTTGTTGTTCATTGCGTTTTTGTAACTTCAAATGCGTAATCTGTTAAGATAAATCTAAAATTCAGGTAATGTTTGTTTGGAAAAAAGTTTCGTATTATCGCATAGAATTCATTTTCGTGAAAAAGTAAAAAAAAATACGTGTGGCACTCGAGGACTGCCGCGGTAAAGCTATTGCATAGCATATATTCAAAAATAAGAAGATAATATTGTTGATTTAAAATATTTTTTTTTTAAAATAACCCTATACCCCCCCCCCTAAATCGCAGAATTTACACAACCGTCAATGACGTCTGCCCTCACGCGTCTGCCCGCGTTCGGGTCGCGCACTCGGCGATCGCGCGTCATTGCCTAACCCGCCCCTCCACCCTCGTTCTGCGCGCCCGCCGTCGACTCATCGCAGGTATTTCTTATCGTTCTAACTTTTAAAATATTAGTCCAAATTACTTAGTGTAAAAGACAAATTTTATCTACATTAAATACCGAAAGCGATGAAGGTATTTATTTTGATACGAATTAACTAAATACTCTAAAATATGCAACTTAAAAAAAGTATTCAATTTAAATGTATTTATAGCTCACTATTTTGGCTATAATGGCTTCCACATAAAAGGTAGATATATGCTGTCGCGGACTTTTATTTAGAACTCTTTAAGACAAACAACCCCACAATACATTCTTTTCATGTAACTCCAGCGGTTTAGGCAGCACACGCAAAGATAGATCTCAGAGGGCAGGATTTTTTCCGACTTACTGGATACTTATCGTTATATTATGGCTAAATCACATAAAATCTTTATAAATTGTAGCCTATGTGTTATTCTGATATATAAGCCACATTACTGTAAAGTTTCATTAAAATCCGTTCGGTAGTTTTTGCGTGAAAGAGTAACAAACATCCATCCATCCATCCTCACAAACTTTCGCGTCAGGTTTTTTTCGTTACGGAATTTCTACATTCGGTCGCCGCGCTCAGAGTCTCCGATAAAAGCTATGCAATAGCTTAAAAAAAATGCGACTTTGACCTTCAATATCTCCAGAACCAGTGGATTCCCAGGTATGGTCTAGTGGAAAAAAATGATGCAAATAATGGGTAGAATATGTGGCTTTCGGCTTCGGAAAGTGTCTTTTTACACCCGATATAGTACCTGAACACTAGGACCCTCGGACGACAATCACAAACTTTCGAGTCCTGATGACTGTATTTACATGTTTACTTGTGTATTAAGGAAGCAAGCAAACTAAACAACAGGCCCAATTTCAAACTTAGAACAACTACTGAGGATGTTTCAATATCAAAATTTCAATAACCTAAAATTGACTAAAAAGGTCGCATGAGATTTAATTAACGTATCAAAAACACATATTTTATTTTCAAACCGGAAAAGGAAATAAAACATGAAAGCAAAGCTCATAATTTCACAAAAGCCTATGATTCCATGAGTCATGGTGCTGTCAATCTGTCACGTTCACCCAATGGCTCAGTTGGACAGTTTTAATTGTCTCATCACGAAGGTCATGCCCATTGTTCGGCTGCCATTGACGTGCGTTCTCATGTTACGTCCGATGTATGACAATCGAATGGACAGAACAAGTGACTCCGAAATGTGGGAAATGTAAATACAAGTTAGGAAGGAATATTGTTTAAAGGTGTTTGTAATAATAACCTTGGACTCTACTGTGTCAGCGGTAGTATTACATTGACAAATAACATTAACACACATTCGGCCCCTCAACAAATATCTTTAGATTGTTGACCATATAAATATTTAATGTCATTAAACGAAATATTTGTTAATTGAAACCGTTGCAATGAGAGGCTTATTGAGTGTTAATAACAGCACACTTAACATCAATCTCCTTAATGATGTCACATATTATTATGTAACTATTGAAATTAAAACATTTTATCTTGATATCATAAGATATGATTATAGTCGAATAAGAATTCCCACACTTTTGACAATGAACTTGTTCATAACATGATATAACGCCACAAGATTTATCTGCAATATCTTGCATAGCATGCTTTTAAATAGAAACGTGAGAACCACAAAAACAAAGATGAAATTACGCAGTCTTCCTAATAAATTAATGTATATTTAATGTTGACCGTTGCCTGCAATAAGCCCATCAATCCAGCAATGGTCGGCCCGTGTCTCCCCATGGGTATCGTAAAAGGCAACTAAGGAGTAATAGGTTCTAGGGGAGGGGCAAAGGGCCACCTGTGAACAAATAGTAACATCATACTGCAATTACAGAGCCCTAGCTAAATGTGGTGTTTATGGGAAGAGTCCCGAATACACCGACCATCTTTTGGAATAAAATAGATACATTCATATATGTCAAAGAAAATACATCTGTTATATGGCTCGACTGTTTTCGCTGTGTTCACCAAAATCTACAAAATTGGCTTAGTGAATCGATCGAGTATCTAATAACGTTGGGTGTGTCGACTCGTAGGACCAAAAATAGAAAGCCAACAGAACCAATATAAACCTGTCTTGAAGTTATTAACAAACCTTTCCTTTTGACGAATCTTATGAAAAACATTGATTTCATACAGCGTATGTTAATTTCACGAGTCAAATGAGACGGCTTCGCTGAAGACGAGTAAGGTACGATTTTGTCGAGCATGAATATTCACATTAGACCAAAAGATTCCTTTGCCAAATATCCTTTAGTCTTTTTCTTACCATTATTTATGATTATGTAGGTATTAGTATCACTTTTAATATGAAATGTATTTTATGTAGCGTTTAAGATTACATCTCGTTCGACTGCAAGGACCAAGCAAAAAATTTAATACAGCTTTTGAGCAGTAAAAGATTACGTCCATCAAAGATTCTTTGTGTAATACTGACAACGCTTGGTATTATTAAAGGTAAAGTACTAGTACAATCATACTGCATTTACCAATGTGTCCACCAAGTGTGATTACAGCAATTATCCCCCTGTGACCTTACATTGTCTTTGTAAAGAGGGGAGTCTTTCGAGGGAGACTCCGTGTTTAGTAACTATGTACCGAATGAATGCTTATAGACTGATGTGACATTTATGATAATTAGATCCACTATAAAGATGAAGGCGGTTCAATTTTAGATATTGAGGAATGGCTATGCACATCGTTAACACCGAGGATATTGCGGATCGGAAGACCGACTTTGGAGACAAAGTTTAAAGGCCTAGTTCGGGTAAACCAATTTCAACTTTATCTCCAAATAGCAGATATAATAAAGACTCAGAGAACCATAAATGCACTCGAAGAAGTTTATTAATGGTACAGAATTAGGGATGACGACAAATATTTTATCTATACTGTTTAAACCTGAAGAGTCTGTTTGTTTGAACCCGCTAATCTCTAGAACTACCAGTCGGTTTTGGCTATTGAACATCACGCTACGATCCATAGGAGCCGAGCAAAAAGACAAAAAGACAGAAAGAACGCTAAGCGAAAACGAAGTGATAGCGCGGGCGGGCGCGGGGCGGTGCGATGCAACGCGGTAGGTCGGGGGCCGAGGGAGATTTATAAGAATGTGGCCGTTATTTTAGTACCTATATTGTATATCTTACGACTTCCACGCGAGCGAACATAAGCTAGTTAAAAATATTCTAGAACATCAATCCAGTGGGTATCACACATGCACCACGCCAGGCCGCAAGATGCGTCACGAATCCAAATCCACTCCTCAGCGGATCTATAAAAAAATGTTTTAGCGCTCAAATGTGTCATTGATCTAGAAATTCTACGTCATCTATAATAATAGCCTTCGATCATAATGATATTTAGAATTTACGATATGAATTTTGAATACGGACTTTGAGATTTTTAGTGCCTGTCCCAGAATACAAATCGCTTAACGCTTAACAGGTACATGTGTGCAATTATAACAACAAACTGCAGTATCTAATAAAAACCGATTTACAGTCAATTATAACATAATTCGCTTATAAACCTTCATGAAGAAGGAAGAAATAAAAATACAGAAGGCCGACATTGTAACGTGGACTTAATGAATGATTATCATGATGTAGATGGACTCATTTTTCTAGAGGATTAACAGGCTATAAGGACGCGTCAATGATCGTCGCGTTCATATGTCACTTTTCGTTCGGCGAACCCGAATGCGTGGTCGCGTCGACGCGTATATGGGATTCAGAGCCCCAGTACTTCTGAGCTGCGGGCTTTCGTTATTATTTATTTCACAACTAGATGTTGCCAGCGACTTCCTCTGCGATCTAGGATGAAAAGTAGCCTATGTCCTTCTCCAGGTCATGGTCTACCCATGTTTAGCGCGAAAGCGTAACAAACTCACTTTCGCATTTATAATATTAGTTAGGATATATTTTAGTTGTTTTGGCACTCGCCGGCCGCTGCCACGGTGGTTGAAATGCGGGATAAGTGCTCAGCGACACGACGCCATCGCTGCGCCTCTAAGCTGTGTATATGGAACGTTGAAAGACCGCTGCCGCGCCGCCATCGCGCCGCCACCACACCGCTAGTACTGTTTAAACCGTTTTCTTTTTTCCATCGCCGGCCGCTTGCAATCAAGCGGCGATGGTGCGGCGACGGAGCGGCGGCGGTGCCGTGTACACAAGCCCTAATACTACAGGTCCGCATTTTCTTAAGAACCCAAAACATACAACCTTCACACATACAAGCCAGCCCACATCCAGATGAAAACAATCCTATTTTCCAAACAATACAACATTTACAGAGCAATAACACAGATTGTACACGTAAAACAAGTTTATTGCCCCTAGGGAAAACCTGCTTTCGACACGACACTATTGATTTATTCATTGAAATTATCCTATGTGGGTAGTCTGGGTTTTTAATGACAGGTGTCGAAGTATGATGCGATGAGGTTTGAAGCCTATTTTTATTGAAATCAATGGATTTATTGGTGGACAGTCGTCAGATTGTTGGTGATATCATATGGTTGGTGTTAGGGCTGATATATGATTGATTTGATTTCAACCGATTAAAGTGAAAGTTAATGAAAATATTCTGGTCTTTTTAATTCACAAAACTCAAGTGTACTCCCAATTCAACTCGATCATGTTTCATTAGGTAACAAAGGTTTTAGTTGTAACTAGGAAACCTTGCACTATGACCCATTAGAACGGCATTCTCTTTTCTGTAATTTATCATTTCGTTATCTATACTAATATAATAAAGCTGACGAGTTTGTTTGTTTTGTTTGAAAGCGCTATTCTCTGCAACTACCATTTTGATTTGATTGTTTTTTTCATTTTCTTGAGGAAGGTAACAGCACGCCACAACCCTAAGGGTGCGTTTCCACTGAAGCGGAGACGAGCGAAGCTGAGCGGAGACGTGCAATCACAATGGTTGAAATCTTCATCGCGTCTCTCGTCTCGTCTGTGATTGGACGATTTCTGCACGTCTGCGCTCAGCTCCGTACGTCTCCGCTTCAGTGGAAACGCACCCTTAGGAGCTGAGCAAAAAAAACGTCACAACGATTGCTAAGCGAAAACAAGGCCATAGCGCGGGCAGGCGATGCGATGTGACGCGGTGGCGGTGGGTCGGGGAACAAGAAATTTTAGTCGGACAAAGTCACGGGCAGAAGCTAGTATCCTTATAAACAGTTATACTTATCAATACTTTCTAATATCACAAATATTTTTGTTACAGCAACAAGCAGCTCGTTATCTGCACGACAATCGTGACAAAAAAATCATCGATCTTATAAAAACATCAGTCGGTCGATTCTGTAAAACGATCAACATGAAACTTAGGTGAAGAGAGCGTGAAGTGAGCTGTCACTGTCACAAATCGACCGGCAGGATGCTCACTTCACCTAAGTTTCACGGTGATATTTTTACAGAATCGATCGGCTGAACAACACCTTTATCGAGCGTCTCCGGGCGAATGCCAAGAATCAACAAAGTAAAATGGATTACTTCTTAGTTCGCTATTGCATTACTGCGATTCGCCCCACCTGTTCCAAGTTCGGAGCAACTTCGCACCTGCATTATCATGATAAACAACGCCCAAGTTTGATGAATAATAAGTCTGAAACTTGTGTTATCGCGATAAACTTGTTACTTTACTAAGAAATTACCGGCTTGGAATGAAGCCTGTTGGAATTTTACTGTTTATGGAAGTAATATTAGTTCAGTTTCCTTTTCATCATCCTTTATTATTAAACAAGCAATATTTGTATGTATATATATTTGTAACCACGTTCTCGAAAACGGCTCTAACGTTTTCGATGAAAGTTGCAATATAGGGGTTTACGGGAGCAAAAAATTGATTTAGTGAGGTTTCATATCTGGGAAAATTTGTTTTCTCTGTATTTTCACCCGAGCAGAGCTCGGTAGCCCAAAATTTTGAACAAGAATAATGACACCTTAGAATAATGACATGGCAGCATGGAATTAGTATATACTATCATGGCAGCATGGAATTAGTATATACTATCATGGCAGCATGGAATTAGTATGAACTTTTCTATACTATGAAATGAGCATTCTTTATTTTCACCAGGCGCAGAGCTCCGTCGCCCAGGTATTATGTTCTTAATAAGCCTATTCTCATATCCTTCTATTTGAGTTCAAGTATTTTTGGATATCTGCTTTCAGATTCTTTGCACTATTTTACACGATGGAACTATTACATCGGACATCTCAGTCAGTCTCATCATCACACTAAGATTTAATCCTGTCCAATACAGAATCGTCAACTAGATATAGTAATTTCACTAATCCGTAAGGCACATAATTATAACAGTACCTGGTCGACCGAGCTCTACTCGGATGTAAATAGATAAACATATCGTCCAGCACGCTTAGCATGACCACAATAGATACGGGTTTAGTCGACGGAAGAATAGATAAAATGACAGATAAACAATCACAATCTGTCATTTTTTCTATTCTCCCGTCGACAAAACCCGTAGAAAAGGCGTTTCTATGGTTTTCATGCTATGCGTGCTGGTATAGAAAAGAAAGAAAAAGTGTTTATTCTGCACAAACTAAACGCACATTACAAAGAAAAAAACAAAACAATACCACTTTACAAATTAGCCAAAAGCTTCGTATCCATTATTGTAACAAGAAAAGTTTGACAAATTTTATCTATTCTATCTATTTTGTATACCAACGTTGTATCACATTCCCGAAGCTGTGAAAATAGAGAAAACGAACTTTCTCAATTCAATTCAATTCAAAATATTTTTATTTCACATAAACCTACAAGGGCACTTATGAAACGTCAGAAGCTAGGAGCACGGTTCCAATTGGTCGTTTCCTATGGAGAAGAGCCGGCAAGAAACTCCACGGTTACTCTTTTAAAATTAAATGGTTTTTACAATGTTTCCAAGTTACAGTGTTAAAAGGTATGAGAGGACAGTGTAGGCCCATCAACAAGTACCAGGTACTTAGCAAAATATTAAATGGTCCACCGATCTACAGTCTGTTATGTCTACAACGTTCTCTCATTCACAAAATTTAAAAGAAAATAAGCTATATAAAAGACAAATGAAATTCCTAATAAAAATTAAAACCTATTTAAACCAAATGATAATGGTTGCCATTACTGCTGTAACAAATCAAATTTAATATATTGTAAATATACAATGTCAAATAATAAAAAGATTATGTCATTTGTAAATTAAAATAAAATAAAAAAGTAAATTAAAATAATTATCGTAATTTGGGAGCAGTTAATAGACATTTTCTCAGATATGAGACCTAGCTAGATTGATTTTTCTCCCCCGTTGCAATAGAGGGCATATTGCAACTTTCATCGAAATCGTTAGAGCCGTTTTCGAGAACATGATTACAAATATATATATCTATAAATGCATACTAGAGCGGCACCCAACACTAGAAAAAATAAATTTAATAGCTATGCAGACACTCATACTGAAATTAGTCGCCCTATGTGAAAGCATTCTATGGCGGCCATTATCGACACGAACGGACGTCTGCGGCTAATTTTTAAAACCACAGAATAAACAGCACATTATCGTAGGACATTGCACTGTGAATATTATTAATTCATGACAATCGTTTTATTAATCGTGAACGGTGGGAGCCTGGGCTTTATCTACGGTTTATTGGAGTACTAGTTGACAGAAAGCTGGCAACGAGCCAGTCTTTTTCCATTGTAGCGTTTACTCGACTGGTTAAAAGTCTGTTTGTTTGGAAACTTGTAGTGAGTTCATTCGTGTTTTATTAAGGGTACGATGTTTATCTAACGATATGGAGTATCCTTGAAACAGGATACAAGTAGTCTTATCTTTTCACTTCGACAATGATTTTTTGAATGGAAAGGCAAGTTAACGCTTCCGTTTCCATTGACAAAATCGCGTCAGTCTGCACGAGGCACTATTATATGGGTTAAACAACCAACTGTGATCACAAATCAACTACCAAGTACAGTCAACGGCCCGTTAGTGGGTACACTTTAACATTAAGCTGGCCTAACGTAGTACGTACGGAGTTTCAATAGAATAAGAGGCCTTCCTCACGATGTTTTTCTTCACCAATTTCATCACCCCTGCTCTCAAAACATAGTGAGGAAACCGGCAAGTCCTAGAACCAAAAATTCGAAGTCATTTGATATCTACCAACCCGCACTGGGCCAGCATGGTAGATTACAGCCTACCCCTCTCGAAAAGAGGAGGCCTATGTCCCAGCAGTCGGAACATTATAGGTTGATTACGCTAAGAAGCCAGCTTATACTGGTTTTGTTACCACAGACGTGCGGCCTACTGGACCAATACCATAATTTCCATGCCCTTATGGCAATTTATTTGAGGTCGGCGCAACATGCCCTTTTCTTCCATACTTCTCTATTAGTCGTCATGTAGGTGATCACCACCTTTCTAGCCATATCATCTTTCATACAGTCCATCCATCATTTCTTTGGTCTTCCCCTACTCTTATAGCCATCCACACTCAAACTCAAAATTTTCCTCACGGCATTTTCTTTATTCCTCCGCATCACATACCATGATAAGCGATTTCCACCCAACTTTTCAGTCACCGGTGCTACTTTCAGACTTCCACTTAAAACACCCATTTCTTATTCCTTCTATCCTACTGGACCAATAGCAACAACACAAATTATACCGTCAACCACCAGTCCACTACCAACATACTCCCGGTACCGATAATCGTATCAGTCATTAAGCCCATGTAGAGCGACGGATGTTTCCGAGTGATATGTTGATAACATAACTCCGCATGTTATATCCAGTAGTATATTCTGACAATTACTTACTCACTGTAGGTATATGAATACTATACTCAGTTCAATTTATGACGCTAAAGTGATTTTAGTGACACATGCGCAATGCTTATTCAGAGTTAAGCTATGACATAAATTAAATTAAATACTTGTAGCGATCTAATCGAGTTACTCTGGGAATACCTAACCAAGCAGAAATTTAAAATTATTAACTGATCGTCTGATTAGTTGTGTTGTGAAGCCTTTATGAAGCTTTTATATTTTACAACATATTTTTTTTCCCTAAGTAAATAGTTAGTTCGCTCGTAAACTTGACATGTAAGTCACCTAGACGTCAATGAACCTTTACGTAATTGTTGCACTGTATAAAGTTTAAAATGCATGTTTTTAAAGATATTAGTAGTGTGAGCAGTTGTTGGTAGACCTAAATGAATAAATAAACATACATCTAAAGATGGTTATTCGAATCTTTATTGTCTATCTCCCTTTAACGTTGCATTCTTATTCTACAGCACAAAGTAGATCATACAATGAACAGAGTATATAGCACAATGAAGAACTGTTACGGCCTAATAGCGTGACATAAGTACTAGGTATGTAATTACAGAACACGCCAGTATTGAATTCAACGATGACAGCTGTGCATAAGTACCATAAGTAGCGCCATGTTGCACGCACGTACGTTTATACAACAATAGAGTGTCCCTCAATTGCTATTTAAACTAGTATTTAGAATTGTAACAATTAGTCCATTCTGTTGTATTTGTTTGGACTTCCTGGAAGGTGAAACTACTGCTAAATTATGTCACAGCAGTGTCTTTGTTTTTTTTAAATAGATTTTCATGACTATAGGCAAAGGATGATGTCTGTAAGACTTTCCATTCTAGAAAATTAATTATGCTGGTGGAGTCATGATACCAGCATATTAAATAAGTCACATTGGTACTTCCCTGGAATAAAACCCACTACCCTCTTGAATAAGAGGCAAGGCTGCCTCCACTGGGCCATCACGACATGGAGGAATATAGTTTTCTAATTATTAAAGCATCCTGAAATTCTGTGTTCCGTGTTCTGAATTCCGCGTTCTAAATTCTGAATTACGCGTTATGTATTCTAAATTACGTGTTCTGTATTCTGAATGTAATCATCATCAGTTTCTTGCCCGAATATCAATTTATTTGGATATTTAGTACAAAAAGTACCTGGGCGACCGAGCTCTGCTCTGGTGAAAAAAGAGATTCACTCATTTAATAGTATAGGCGAGTTTATACTAATTCCATGCCGCACTGATAGTACATACTAATTCCATGCTGCCATGATAGTAGGTTCTTACTAATTCCATGCTGCCATGATAGTAGGTACTTACTAATTGCATGCTGCCATGTCATTATTCTTGTTTTAAACTTTGGGCGACCGAGCTCTGCTCGGGTGAGAAAACTAATTTTCCCAGATATGAGACATATCTAGATCGATTTTTCGCCCCCGTAAACCTCTATATTGCAACTTTCATCGAAGTCGTTAGAGCCGTTTTCGAGAACGTGATTACAAATATATACAAATATTGCTCGTTTAATAGTATTGGATAAAGGTTGATAATTATAATACCTACTTACTCTTATCTAACTCAAGGTCAATAATAACATGAATAATAATCTATTCATAAATAAGAACACAAAAATAGATTAACAAAAAAACTAGTCGACTCCGCCAATTATTAACCTCAAAGGATATTGATCTAAGAGCGGATTATTACACAGATATATTCTAATATTATACAGATGTAAAGTATGTTTATATATAGGCGGTAATCTTCAGAACTACTCATCCAATTCCGAAAATTCTTTCACTAATGGGAAACTACATTATTGAAGAAAGAAATAACACGTGGACGAAGTCGCGGGCAGAAGCTAATTAAAATATCATCAAAACTGCCCGCGGCACGTTAAATTGTACGGTTCAGATGATGGTGACCACACTTTACGTCAATGAACGATATTAATTGAAAATAATTACAACACGGACCGATATAGACCGTTTAATTGAATAGGGCCATCATGCGGAAGGATTGAAGATTGCTGTTAGTTGTGCGAATATTGGGGCCCATGTCCAGTAAACTGCGATGAACTGGGTGTATTCATTGAAATTGAACCGCCAGTGTAGCCAGTTCATTTTTTTTTTTTTTTTAATGTTTTTTTATTAGATATCAATTTATCACGCATGCGACCCAGCTAATGAATGGCAGTCAATCGACTGCTATGGACTTCTGCAATACATTAATTAGAGACAAAACTGAATTGTTTCATGTGCCTATTCAAATATGGAATAGCGACGGTGTACGTTGTTTCTTTCTACAAAATTGGTTCCACACCTAGATTTAGATCTTTAAGATTACCTACGTACCCAAGAAGTCACGGCATTAACCTCGTGACTTCTTGACTACGTTCACTACAACCCGAATCATGTGCAAGTACCATCAAGGAAGTTCATATCTAACCAGTTTCAAAACAAACGTGTACGTTACCCCAGCAGGAAAGTGTCTCCTAGAGTTATATGAGTGGAACATTTAATTGGTGCCTTAGCTGCTGTAAATGTGCCCACACATAAAAAGTGTGTGCCCCCTGTCGTTTTGGAAAAAAACGGAAAAAACGATTCCTGCTGGGGTAACGTTTTTCTAGCAGGAAAATTCTAAACGAATGATCGGAGACAGAAAAATTGTGCATGGCCAGATAGCTTATATGTGTGCCAAAATGTGCCCCCAAAAATAATTGAGAGAGAGATATTGCATTTCCTGCTGGAGTAACGTTTTGCAGAATCGTATATCTCTAAAACCATTGCATGTGCCCCTGTAGAATAAACATACACGAGTAGCTCTTAATGTGTGCCCTTAGTGCCCTAATTTGACACTTCCCTGCTGGGGTAACGTACACAAAACAAACTCCCGTGAACACGGTGATCACATCTCTTACCGGCCCGGTTCTATAGCCGCCGAGCGCTGCAACCAAGAATAGTCCTTACGGTGGTAAGATATGAACTTCTTCGAGTGTACCTAAGCTATGCAAAAATCGATTCAAAAATCTAAGACTGACTAAAATCATTGGATTATGGTTAGATCTAGATTCTCAGAAGTCTAGGCTCAAAATATCTAAGAAACAAAGTCCGTAGTATACCTAAGTTCCGTTAATATACCAAGTTTTTATCGGTTACTCAGTTGTAGTTAAATTTGGTATTTAGACTGAACCCTCGTGTTGATGTAAGTTTCGTTTTTGCTTCCATAACTTAAGAACCTTAAAAATCCTTGCGTGAGGTTGAATCATATTTTGTCGGTTGAATGATCTTGAATCAATCAGTATGACTTTGTTATTTTATAGATTAGTTAGAGGTAATTAAGTTAGACAAATAATTCATAAATATTCCAATTAAGAAGATGTAGCTATTTATACCTTGAATATGACGAGTTACGCAAGGTACTACATTTGATTTAAAAAAATATTCTGCTATGTTGATTACAACACAATCATAACGTAAGTTACTCAAAAGTTAAGTAATTTAATAATAATTGTATATAATAAAACACTAATTCACCATAGCCAACGACCACGACCACCCAAGATCTTGGCTATCATTTAGAAACAAAAAAAAGTAACACTCTCTATGGAGCAAAAAAACCCTATCATTTGGCAGACATATTGAGTTAATTTAAACAAATTAAATGATCACTAAACGGCTATTATAATAATTGGCGGCAATTCACAACAGAAGGAACGTCCACATATGGGCCTTTAAATTGCTTCCTTTTAATAGAATTTCCGATAAAAAGACAGTTTTTACGACTTTAATTATAAACGCTAGTTAATATTAAATATATTACTATTTTTAAGCCGAAATAATATTTATAGTTCCTTATCGTGACACAATAGGTTGGCTGCCATCTTTATTTACCACTAACCGGTGACCACATCGCAAAAAAATCTATAAGTACTAAGAATTTATTTCGTGGAAATATAACCTTGATAACAGCAAATAATTTGTCATATAAAGATACCGTAAGTTAAAAACGTCCAATATTAATACCTACGTTATATATTTTGGATCTAGCTTTGTGAATTAGTAAAGAAACGTATCTAAGACGAAACCACATTGCATTTTAATACCAAATCTAATTTCTATGAATTCTATTAAGTAGATTTCAATAAGAATCCACAAACAAGACGCGTTTATTATAGTTTCTAAACTCGAACATGAAGCAAATGTAAAAACCAAGCCTGTTTGCATCAAATAAGTTCCCATTTTCTTCAGCTAAGTGATAAACGAAAAGTATTTACAAATTAATTGAAGGCGTGTGGTAACGCTATACATAGCCAATTCAATAATTCTGCCTATTCAAAAGCCTGAGTCGATGCAAAAAATGTATAAGTAAAAGTAAAGTATGTCGAAGTAAAAAACAACGCCAAGAAGTAAAAAATATAAACGCACACCATGAAACTTATTAGCTTTTTTCTTGAATATATTACACGTCCCAACTATTTCTCAGAAAATTCAAAAATCATTAAATGACATGACACTTTAAGAAGCTCCGGGAGAGCAGCCCTATTCCGCCGATAAAGGCGCCAATTACCGCCAATTTCGTTTCGGTAACGTTCCGCCATTTTGGCGTCAGCCATCTTTGTTGCCAACAATAGGTGTATCTTGTTTATGGTCGTGTAATCTATCATTGTGTCTTCGTCTACTACCGCCGAAACACCGGTGTGGTGAAAAATGGTAATGATTGGGACCGTTAGATGACGACCATGGGAATCTCTTGAATTTTTATTGTTATAAAATTTGACCGCAGGCCTAGCGGTAAGTGAAGAAGACGTGGTTGCCCATGTGCATATTTTATTTTTATTTCGTTACAAAATATTGTTAAGACTAGGTAAATGCAATCAAAGTCCTGTCAACGCCCCACGAATTATATCGAATGTCCGACATTAATGTTACACCTGAACTTATTTTTCACCGAAAATGAACAACAATACAAAGGATATCCCAAAGATTCTCTATTCACCTTTCGTTCGTTTAATATCCTTCTCAGAAACACAATCACGCCTGTCTTGTTATATTACAAAGATTGAACATATTGCCAGCGTTTCCATACGGCCTAGTTCACACTCATGGCTGAATCTGCAAAGCTGCTAGATACCATTATCTAAGGTCACAAATCCGAGTAGCAGGTCAGTTGGGAGCACAGAGCACTATTTGGGTCGGAGATAGCTTAAACTGGAAAGTAGGACGGAACCCTATACATATTTTTAGAGTGTCCGACAAAGCAATGCCTAAAGATTCAAATAAAACCGAAGAAATGAGTGCTATCAATTAATTTGATGTTACATAATAGCTTAATCCTTGTATTGAACCGACTCCCAAAGAGGAACAGTTATAACAGTTCCACGATTTGTCACGACCATCAGTTCATGGTACCGATCATAAAGATAAAGGTTCGTAGGGACCAATTAGTGAGATCGTTAGCATTGCTCCGTAATTGGCGTCTTCACTCACGGCGACTGAAGACGACGCAGCACGATTTGTGATGGTAGCCTCAGCAAATGCATTTGATGCAGTAACTACGGAATTAATTGTCTAAAAAATTATGCATTCCAGAAATGTTTTTGGTTTACGAAAGTCTCTTGCGGTAACTTTTACACACGTTTCTTTCACGGTAATTTGGGAGTAAAAGAAAAATTCTGTGCTAATGATAAAAGTCGATTGAGGTCAGTTTGACGACGCGTTGACACTACATCATGCAATTACTTACATTACTCAAATTGAAACTAACCGTACTTTTAAGAAGTGGACTACCTAGAATTGTTTTTCCGTCTTCGTCAGGGCTAATGACCATGTTTAATGTATATACATTCCAAAACTATTTAGAGCCAGCCATTATAATGAAAGTATCTTTCATAAATGCCTTTGTCCCTAACGAGGTGACCAAAGTCCTCGAGTATTTAGTACTAATTGAAACCTATTTTAGTAATAACGTGTCAACGTAAATAAGGGCCGTTAGAACCACCTCGATACTGTTGAATGCCCAAAGCGATTCAGCAGTAATAAATCGTGGTAACTGGAGTTATAGAAACTCAGGGAACTATTATGGGGAATTTATAGTCTCCAAAATTATGGTAATTGCATCTTGTTGAAGACAAACAAGCTATATAGTCTATACATAAAGGCAACATAGACTATATAGAAGATAAATACCATCAGTGTATTGCGTAGGACTACTTTTGCAATCAACGGGCTTCGAAATTAGGTTGAAGGATTTAGGTCCACACAAAGGATCTAATTTCACACCCCAAAATTCGATACGATGCGATTGGGTTCTATTTCTATTATACATGGAACGATAGCCTCAAATTATCGACCGTACGGTACACACCACTTTTTTAGGGGTTTTTTCGACGTAATATCTGATATTATTATTCGGGTTCAGTTGACTCGGGCCGAGCTGTCACTGACCTATAATTTCTGGGATTCTTGTTGACCGTGGTCTGTGCAGTGATGACTTAAAATGTTTAGTAACTAGGTCCTCGTTGTTGTAAACATCATAACAGACATGGTCAGACATAAGTTTCATTGATGAAACGATAAGGCAATGTGTCGTAAACGATGAACTTTATAATGACGTAACCGGAAATAATATTGAACTGTCATAAATCAAATTAAAGCCGATTTCAAACCAATTTAACGCTATTAGTGTATCCGTATACTATACAGTAAGTAAATGGTTAATATTTATAACAGCACGGCCATTACAAATAAAAGGTTTTATTTTCATTACAACAAACGGACCGTGAAGAGGACGTTTCGCGAATTGCTAAAGAAGGTGCGCGGTTTTATGCAACGCGATCGCGTCCTGTCTTAATTACTTTTACGAATTAATTGAATGTCAACGTGCCTTAATAACTCGTTTGGATTCCGTGGTTGCTCAATGGGTGTGATTGGTTTTAAGAAGGATGTGAGTTGGGATTACTTAATGAAGGTAGTTTTGACATGCAAATATTTACTGGTCATACTTTTGTCCTTTTAAAGCAAGTTGATTTCTGTACTGGACAGGTAACATCGTTCGTCGTGTATTTCGAAAATCGTAATAGTTTCACGTTCTACCATATTTAGGTAAACCTCAGACACGCAATACATTGACAAATCTAGTATTAGAAGCCACACAACTCGGCATAATCTACGATACACGTGTCATAGTAACGCGTGTTAGACCTAAAACACAATTAATATTAATACTTTATGTTGTATGGCTCACCTGATAAATGAGGTCATTAACAAGCCCTCCGCGAGTAGCGATATTAAAATGTATGTCCAACGCACCATCCTTTCTGACTACCTCGTATTTGCCTTTATAGTACCAACGAGCTATACAGAAAACCTATACGATACACGAGAGTCTGTTTTCTACCACAACTGACCACGTTTCCATACATAATTCTCTCTTGAATTAAAATTGAAACATTAATCTTGACCCCAATAAAAGAACTTCCAAAAATGGCTTTAGAATACAAATGTTACATGTTTAACTAGCAATTCCGGTCATTAGTTTGCACTAAAATGATATCATACATTTATGAGCCGAAACTATGTCTGACAGTAACATTAAACAACTAAAATTAATTAGGCCACATGCATATTATAGTTAACTGTTATGTCATGCAACAAAATAACTTATCTCTCTACTCTGCATACTGTTTGATGGATGCTGTCAACGCTCAATCAACTACTGGACATTGGCATTTCCAAATATACAACAAACATCCGCTCTTAAACCTTTCACATCCAGTCTTACCCAGATGGATTGCTTTACCATCATTATGTATTATGGTTACGAGTTACGATGCCCTATTAGCATGCTGTATGATGCAAAATGTTGACTTGATTTATGTTAATATCCAGCAACCTGCGCTGGGCCCGCGTGGTGGATTACGGTCCACTCCTTCTCACAGACAGTAGGCCTACGTCCCAGCAGTGGGAACGTTACATAGTGGTATGTTAAGACTTTGCTACTTTACCTTTAACACTGGGTACAGTTTAGAGGCAGTTCGAGTTCGAGTTGGGTCGAGTTTTGAGCAAATACCTACTAGGTTTGAAGTAATTTTAAAATTCTCTTTTTGACTCAATCAAGGCACATCACTTTAGCGTCTCTAGACTGCAAACTGACATTCCGTTGTCGGTTCAAGACAAAGTATGGACATCGTCTCGTCAGTCCCGTATAGCAACTTGTTTCACATGTCATGTCTGAACATGTCTATATTAGCGGATGGGACCGTTTACGTTTAAATATAGCGGGGCAGGTGCCAAGCCAGTTTGGTCTTCATTTCTGCGAGTGCTCTACAAAGGATGCTTGTTTGAAAAAACAAGTTCAATGCCACTTCATGTCATGCACCCATAAGTGGCTTTAAAAGCTAAAAACCGAAAAGAGAAAGCCAAAAACATAGACAAGTAGACAGATGGCAACGTCGTAAAGGCAGCTGAGTTAAGGCTCCTCCAAACAAGCACGACACGCGACGCGACACAAAGACACCGCTCGGCGCGCGACGTGCGGTGTCTTTGTGTCGCGTCGCGTGTCGCGCCTGTTTGTAGGAGCCTTTAGATTGGTAACGGAAAAAAGTTTTTTTGTTTGTTTAGTTCATGACTTTATGTTCTCTAGAGGGCGCTATATTTCGTGTGACCAAGACGCTTCCAACGATACCTTATTTGTCAAGTTATGATCAGTAGTTTAGAAGTTATGAGGTAACAGACGAACGTACATACATTCATAACCAGTCAAAAATCATAACCCTCCTTTTTGCTTCGCCGTAGTCGAATAAAAAGATAAACATCAGCTTGATAGAGATGACATGGGGACAGCAATAGAATAATTAGATAATTTAATTTAAATTGCGGAAGATGAAGACCTAATTCGTTTAACTCTTGGTTGCTACTGACTACATTAGCATGCATAAGTCAATAGATTGTCTACAATCGGGCTGGGGCAGTAGAGTCCGCGCCAGCACTTATATTCTATATTTTTTATTAAATTTGATTTGTTACAGCTGTAGTGTCAACCATTGTCATTTGGTATAAATAGGTTTCTATTTTTTATTATTTTATTTATCTTTTATACAGGGTGTTAAAGTAATTGCGTGCCATAGCTTCAGGGTGAGTTCAGAGTCGATAAAAGAACCCATAAAAAATACGAAAAAAAAAAAAAAAAAAAAATAGAGTATAAATATTTTCATCGGTGAGAAAGATACTAACTAGCTCAGTGAGAAATATGAAGCTAGTAGTCCTTAACAATTCAAAAGTGCATGTAAATAGTTTAATTGAAATTAAGGCTTTGTGTTTGAGTTTGACACCTACTCTACACTATGTTCATGTCAATCGAAAATTTCGTATCAAACGAGCAACCTGTCGATTTGGATGTCATTATGATGAAAAACAAATCGACCGTATAGTCTGGTTACCTTGAAAGAGTGACAAAACAAACATAAATATTATGTTGCCGGGGTGAGGCATGTTTCGATGGAAACTTGGGCTTATTCACACGAACTGACAATATATTGACCTAACATCAGACCTGTATTCCCTGTAAAGGTAGGCAGAGATGTATACAGGGTGGCAACGAAAACTGTTAACATGGATTCAATACCTGATTCTAAGCCCCCCCCCCCTGCTGCATTGAAATTTTTCGTCGGTAATTTTTTTTTTAATTTGCTGTTCCATACATTTTGACTGCGTAGGTATTGCACTTTTCTATTAAACAGTAGATTTTTTTAATCCATGGTAACTGTTTTCGCGTCGATGTCCCTGCCACGCTGTTTTAGTACACCCACATTAGGTACGCCAGTTAGCTTAAGTCCCATCTTATGTGGGGGCGAGCCTATTGCCACTAATTGGGTATAAATCAAGACTCTGGACTGCTACTGGCAAATACATCTTTTGTGGATAAGAAATTACTAATTAAATTAACAAATTCTGATCTTATCTAAGCTAAGAGTTGAACATCCTATTCATAAAATCTATTCTAAAAGGTCATACCAATAAATTAACTTGTAGATTGAACACAAATTCAAGACCCGTGGATGCGAGCCGGAACGGCACAATGCCTATAAAAAATCTGAGTATTCACTTGCGATTTATTTTGAACATTTAACCGCTACCATCAAAAATGTTGGCCTTTTGGACCACAAATGTAAGTAACTTTTATTTATTTTACTTCTTATTTAGGTACAGTTGTAGTACATACGTAGACTTAATGCCAAAAGCCATTCTCTACCAGTCAACCAGTTGGGTTAAAAGGACAAAATTGTGATAGGGTTACCTACAAAAAATAAATAAATCATAAGATGTCGCAAGCCAGAAGGTACACTAACACTAATGATCATTTAAGTGTTGTCGAATGCTTCCTTTGATACCAGTTTTCAGCTACAAATACAAGCAATTAGTCTATTCCCATTCGTTCCGACCAATGAACAAACAAAACACAAAACCCATAAAATATTTTTGTAACAATTGATTGCATATAACTGCTGTTGCCGTTGCAAATAAAATTCTGCAACAGTAGAGCGTGGTGTAATCTATCCATTTGCATGTGTTACATGCTTCCGAACGAACTGAACGTTCTCGTGATGTATTGGTGAATTCAATTTACGTTTTTATTTCGGTTTTGTGAATTATGTGCTGGGATATATGGGTCAGCAACGTTTGGTTTCGAAACTGGATAGTGTGCGAGAGTGTTCGGTGGTGTTTAATAATTACGATGTCCACACGCTTAGCATGACCACAATAGAAACAAGTTTTGTCGACGGAAGAATAGACAAAATGACAGGTAAACAATCACAATCTGTAATTTTGTCTATTCTTCCGTAGAAAACCTGATTCTATGGTTGTCACGCCACGCGTGCTGGATGTGCGTCCTAAGATATCCTCCTTCAATGAAGACGGGTGCTTAGTATTCGCAAGTGGGGCGTGCGACTTGGAGGAAAGGTACGCAAATTGGAGTCCCACTGACATACGATTTCATATAATTTAAACCCTACGGGTAAATCCTTTCTGTATGAGTTAGTTCTCATAATACTTAATTAATTTCGATATTATAAATGAAAGTCGCTTTTCGTGTTTTTTTGTGTCCGCGTTGTTCTTCTAAACCACGCAACAGATTTTGATGAGTTTTTCACCATCGTTTAGAGAATTGATTCCGGAAGGTTTTTGTATATAATACGTTAGTATTAAAGTTACATACAACTAAGAAATCTCGATGTTTTGTCAAGTCGTAAAAACCGTGCGAAGCAGGAGCAGGTCGCTAGTTATTATTTTACCATGAACTTTCTGCTGATAATTAAACTCCAGTGTAGTTACAATAGACATAGTGCTATAATAGTTCACTAAGAATCACTATTCTATTCGCAGAGAGCGACCCCTCATTACTTCGCTAACCTTTGCACTCGATAACCTGGAGCCGTGCCTCCAATGCAATGTTCTACTAATACTACCATGTGTCGATGTTGCAGCTAACTTGTTGAATAAGCCAGAAACCAATAAAGCTGGGCAGTTACGGAAACTGAGGTTTTTAATACAATTAGTAATCCTAGATGTTGTAATAAAATATGCATTAGTCTTTATGGTAGTCCACGTTTAGGCGAAAAGGTACCATCGAAGAAGTTCATAAATCTAACCACCGTAAGGACTATTCTTGCTTGCAGCGCTCGGCGGCTATAGCACCGGGCCGGTAACAGATGTGGCCGTCTTGTTCACGGGATTTTGTTTTGAAACTGGTTAGATATGAACTTCTTTGATGGTACGTAGGCCGATTAAAAAACCGGCCAAGTGAGAGTCGGACTCGTATACGAAGGGTTTCTTACCACCGTACAATATTTAACACTTTTTTTTTAAAGTATTTTAGCAACCCCCTTAAATATTAAACTTTATTTGTTATTTTTTGTTATAGCGTCAATACAAATCGGCTGCCCAAATTCAAAACCTAGTAACAGGTGATTTGAAAAAAAAAACGGTTTTTGGCATGTTTCGACTTACTAGACAGTATCAAAATGATGTGGACCTTAAAACACCCAGTTTCATTCGTAATTTTAAAAATATAATTTAGCAAGTCTAAGCAATTTGGCATGATTACGAAAATTTCCTTGAAGTACAAATTTTAAACTTAGTATGTCAAAATACAAATTTAAAACCCTAGCAGCTCAAGCGACTTACTAAGTTATGAATTTGAAATGCCAACTTGCTATGTTTTGAATTTGGCGCCGATTGTAAAATAGATGAAATTTCGTTTAGTAAGTCCAGTGTCACCGGCGCACGAGTGTTTCGCTCCGTGTTAAAAAATAATAAAATGAGCTACAAGCAATTCTGAGTGCATTAATATTGATACTATCACTCTGAGATTTCTCACCAAAGTCCATACCCATATGTCTGCTGACGGCAGTGTTGCCATATATACGGATTTGTCCGTATCTGTACGGATTTAGGAAGTCCAATACGGATTAATCATGCTTACGGATTTTTATACGGATTTACGTACAGATAGACTCTACCTCAGACAGATGCAGTACAGAGCACAGCATATTCCAATATTTTTTTCGTAGTTTTCATTTTAATCATATTTTAGTCTATCTGTTGGAAATATTACCACATAATAGAACCGTAACACAAAGATGAGCTGTGGGGAATCCCGTGCCATAGTTCACGTTCGAAACCGTGAATCAAAGACGATAAGCTCTAATAGCTGTCTTGTTCTTTTGTATGCGAAATGAAAGAGAAACGTTATTAGTTTATTCATTCATTCAATATTTCTTTATTTATGTTCTACCACTCTCACTCAGCAGCGCCTACCTGTTTGGACCAAGTTTTATTTCGTCGTTGTAGTATTAGTGCAATAAATAAGTGTACTTTGAAAACAATGGCTGGAGATGCAAAAAAATCGCGCATAATGCAGCGCTTCAACGAAGATTGGTTGACAGAATCTACTTTCAAGGTTTGGCTCACACGTAGCAAAAAGGGAGATACGTTTGCATTTTGTAAATACTGTTTGAGCGACTTATCTATTGGAAGTGGAGGTAAGAAGGATATTTTTAAGCACATGAACACGACTAAACATCGAAATTCAGTACCTACAACGTCCCAAAGATCACTCACAGATTTTTTGCCAAAAAACAATAAAGGCGTGAAAAAGGGTGAGATTTTACTGGCGGCTTTTGTAGCAGAGCATAATTTAAGTATGAATGTTATGGAACATGTGCCACAACTAATCAAAAATATATGTACTGACTCCGTTATAGCTAAAGAACTCAGTTGCGGAAGAACTAAAACTACGGCCATTATAAAGTCGGTAACTGGAAAAACAAATGAAAATAATGTTACTGAACAGTGCCGAAACCGCAAATTTTCCCTTCTCGTAGACGAAAGCACTGATATGGGATGTATTAAACACCTTTGCATGGTTGTTAGATATTATAATGACGAAAAAATTACCGACGCTTTTCTAGGGATAATACCACTTCAAGACGCAACGGCTCAAATTCTTTATGACTATATAAAAAAATTCTTCACTGAAAATGAAATTCCATACACACAAAACATGATTGGATTTGCTGCAGATGGTGCTAATACTATGATGGGCCAACATAACTCTTTGGCATCCAGGTTTCTTGCAGACATTCCTCACCTTTACATAGTTAAATGTATCTGCCATTCCTTTCACTTGTGTGCTTCCTATGCATGCTTAAAACTAGCTCGCGAGTCTGAGGACTTGATAAGAGATGTGTACAACTATTTTAACAGTCCGAAACGCAGTGCACAGCTAAAAGAATTCCAAGAATTTATGAGCTTAAAACCGCATAAACTGTTACACCCGAGTCAGACACGATGGCTGTCAGTACGTGCTGCGGTTTCCCGACTTTTGGAACAATATCAGGCGCTCATACTATACTTTACTGATGCTGCATTTACGGAGCGTTTAAGAGCAGCCGAGAACATCTTGCATATGTTAAAGAATCCTTACAATCAACTATACCTACAATTTCTAGAGTTTTCTTTGAAAATATTTAATGATTTAAACCAGTTGATGCAGTCGGAACGCCCGCAAATTCACAAACTCCATGAAAATGTTTGTGTCGCTTATAGGAGTCTACTAGATTGTTACATAAATGACTCTTACTTATCCCGAACTGAAATACAGAATATTGACTGCGCTGATCCTCGTAACTTCAAACCGTTAGAAGAAATTTATCTTGGAGCAAAAGTGGCCATGTCTCTGGGATCAAACAGCACGGATCTTAATCCAAATGACGTCAAAGCATTCAAATTGCGTTGCCTTGACTTTTATATAGAAGGAGCAAAGCAGATAAAAACTCGCTACAAGTTCAAAGATAATATTGCGAAAAAAATGGAATTTCTAAGTCCAGATGTCGTGCAATCACGCAAAATACAATCTTTGGTTGATATAGCTCTTTTGTTTCCCAATATTATTGACGCTGAAAATATACCAGCTCTAGATACGGAATGGCGACATCTACGGAACAACACAGAGCTGCGTTCTACGGATTCTGGGGACAATATAGAAGAATTCTGGAAAAAGATAATGACTGCTAGTAATCCCACTGATGGAAAACTTTTTTACCCAATTTTGACCACATTCGTCTCAGCTTTAATGAGTCTGCCCCACTCGAGTGCGGCGGTAGAGCGAATCTTTTCCACCATAAATCTAATGAAGACGAAGCAACGAAATAAATTATGTACCGAGACAATAACAGGCTTGCTACATACAAAGCAACTTTTAGGGAAATCGCCCTGTTTTGATTTAAACGTTAATTCAGACATGTTAAAAATGATGAATAAAGATATGTATAAATCTTAATAGTTTCATTTTTATACGGAATTTTATTCAGATTGGTAATACGGATTTTATACGGATTTTTTCAATGAAAATACAGATTTCAAGCCTCCTCCATATGGCAACACTGGCTGACGGCGTACACGGAAATATAGAAAAAGAGATGAGGCGTCGAGATGGAGTTTATGATTACGAGGACTACAAGTCTATTATAGCGAACTGTAGAAAGAACATTGACGTTATCGAAGTGCAAAAATCATACCAATGGGTGAAAAAGAAACGAGTTCCACGGCGTAACACAAATGACGATTCAGCTCTCAGCACATTTTTGCTAAACCCAGTGGTTGAAGCTGAGGAACTTCTCAAAGGATCACGAAATCTGTTCTATAAAACAGATTTTGATGAGTCTTACCAAGAACTGAACTTCTTGATGCAGAAATTTAATGACAACACTATTCCCCCACTTTCAAGTACTATCCCCCGAGGGGTGAAATCGTTGAAGAAAGATGGTATTTTTTCAAAATTGGTCCCCCTAATGCCACTGAACAGAAGGGAGTTTTGGCTGAATCTACCCACGAGTGATAACTCCATTGATTTGCAAACTGATGGTTAAATCGTTACCAATAACAACGAGTAGTTCATTATCAATAAGAATGGTTTTAGCTTAAGTTTTTTTTTTTAGTTTTGGTTGACTGTTGAAAGTGTGAGTCATGTTTTAATTTAAGAGTTCTTTGAAGTACGTTAGTAAATATCTTTTTATAAGTCAACAGGATTTTTATTCAAAATCTGCATTCATAGGCACTTTGGGATAATTTTTTTAATTTTATAAACACTAAAAATGTCTAATGAATTTGTTTAGTCTTCACGTTTACCATAGAAAATCAAATTGATAACCTAGTAAGCAGACTTACTAATTTTTGATATTGTTTTTACATTCATATTTAGGAAAATTCACAAATAAAAATAAAGTATGAGCGATTCAAGTGTAATTATACTCTAAAAATGATTACGAGTATAACAAACTAAAATGTCAACAATATAGCACAACTTTTCGCCAAACATCCAAATCGCTATCTCTTCTGGTTTCTTCGGGCGAACGAATCAAAGTAGCCGACCAGTTTTTTGGCTCTCCTGAACATTTTTGTTGGAACGAGTTACTATGTTTTGATTTTAAGCAGCCGAAATACACGATCTTCGAAAATTTCAACTGTCTACCTATATTGTTCATGAGATACAGCCCGTTGACAAACCGACGGACCCTAAAAATGCTGTAACTAACCAGTACCAAAATTGCGTAATACACGATCAATCAGAATCTGAATCATTTTGAAACAGATTGCTAATCCAGTGTTTCACAAGTTCGAAAAATAAATCTACTCAACAACGTAAATAACGCAATGAATGTTGTTAAACTGTCAAAATGAAACAGATTAGTCGTAATCGTTTACGAAAATATTTTACGTAATTAGATAGCTGGAACTAATAAGAATCGCAAGACAATCATGATCTTGATGATAATATACGCGAAGCGATGTAAATGGTCATTAAAAATTATAAAATATTTGAGGATGATCTGTGATGACCTGAAGCCAAGTTCATAAGTTTCATTAGAATATTCTAATGGACCTCGAACTCGAACTCAGTTGACCTATCCCAGTTTGAAACATAATTTTCGAAATTATTTGCTCTTATTCACCCATCTTATAAAGAAACTTCTTAAAACCAAAATCATATCTCTCCCTTAGTCTTACATTTCCTGCAACCATCACAAGTAGTTTAGCCTAATACATATGTAAAGCTGAACGCTTCGCAATAACAACACTCCATCAATACTCGCTAGATCTGAACCCACGATATTTAGCCAGAGGAGCGGAGAGCGTATGTTTAATGTAACGAGGTCGAAACTACACAAGTATATAACCATAGGACTGGAAGGAACAGAAGGACAACTTGGATTCCCGGTAGAGGTAAATAGACCAGTGAGGACAGCCAGCGTAGTGAAGGCGTGACTAAAAGGAATCGAAAATTTATGAACAGCAATCGAATATTATCACAAAGACAATTTTTTTTGGTTAACGTTTACCGCCGCCCAAGGACATCTGCAATACTAGCACGCGTAGCATGACCACAATAGAAACGTGTTGTGTCGACGGAAGAATAGACAAAATGATAGATTGTGAGTCTGTCATTTTGTCTATTCTTCCGTCGAAACAACACGTTTCTATTGTGGTCATGCCACCCGTGCAGAGATATTGTCTGTGCTACCATCCTGTATTTCATGTGCCTGTAAACACCAACGCCATTCTAACCGAACCTCAGTAATAAGTAAATTATTTCCTTGAAAGGTAATCTGGGTATAGAAAAGAATAGAATACTCTTTATTATGTACGCTATACGAATTACAGATATAAATTTAGAAATTTATATAAGTATCCAGTTAGTGACTGTGTTAGTGTGTCTAGTTGGTAGTTTTTGTATTTCTAATTTGCGAGAGGAGAGTTTTCTATGTTAATTGAAGTGGTCCTTCTGGTTTTAACTTCTTGGTTCTTAAGACTAAGGACTGCATTAAGGTTCACTGATGTATCGCGCCATATCATTGTTGGTAAAATAATTGGGGAATATATAACTTGGGTGTAGTAACTTAGTAAGAGGCACCTAAGGTGGGGCTGCTGCATCTACTTATATATATCATTATTTTGAGATAGACTGCCCAGAAGTTTGGAATTATGGCAGTGTGTCTGCAGAATATTTCGTCTTTGCATAGAGGCGTAACGGTCTGCGAGATGTGAGCGGCTTTTGATGAAGCGAAAGTAATAAATTAAGCGTATTTTCCCCTGCAAAAAAAGAAAGGGCATGAATGGTCTAGTAATTCTTCTATTAGAAAGACGGAAGGGAGGTCTTTGTCCTGCAGTGGGACACAACAGGGTCGTAATAATAATAACATTGGCAGCTATGTAGATCTCTACCGAAGAAGGTAAGTTCAGAATTGAATAAACATGCTGTTTATTTGGAGCAGTGATGGTCAAGTGATAACGGCCCCGACTTACGAGTTGTAAGCGCTTTACTTTGGGTAAATGTTTTCATCACCACTGCTGTCAAACGGTGAAGGGAAAACATTGTAAGAAAACCGTCTGTCCTAGAAGCAAATATTCGAAGACATGTGACATCTGCCAACCCGCACTGGGCCTACGTGGTAGCGGCCTACTCCCTCTCGAAGAGAAGAGGCCTGTGTCCCAGCACTGGGAACATTATAGGCTGATTATGCTGTTTATTTGAATCTTTACTCTTAATACATAATATCCTTTATTTCCCAGTTTCAGAAGGAGCCACAATCTCGTCACCTCGCACAAGTTGTGGAGCACTTCCTCATTTCAGTTCAATTGTGCGATACAGTTTACCGCTTCATTCGTGCAGTTGTTACGATTATGAGGATTATTTCCTCGTATTGCCTCATTTTTTATTTGTATGCATATTGGAATTAATAGTGGTTTTCAATTGAGTTTCCTACCTAAGTGTATTTATTTACTTAGTACTTAAGCACAGACTTACAGGCATTTATGACAATACACAGCTTTTTTTTCGAATCGTGGTTGCTACAAACACAAAATGTCACATACAACAGCCAGACCCAGAATCTAATCTAAACTATCTGTAAATCATTCTATTATTAACATTCTATTCCGCGAGAGTATCAAACACGCGACCACAGCACAGCACTCAATGGCTCAGCCATCCCCATATTATACCTCGTACGAAGACATGAAGACCAAACTTTTATAAACTAATCTGATAGAATCTGCCTTTGTGTATTACAAAGAAGCTTAAACAAACAATACATAATCGCCTTCATACGGATATAAAGACCAGTACTATTTTAACACGACCCAATAATAAATAATACGCAGAAGTACACAAACGCCCACGCTTCTAACAGAATCTTAACGGCCGTGTCCACACGTGGCCATTTCAAACGATATTTTTATCTTTTTTAATCGTCAGTGTGACCGGTCAAGCGAGATGACTCAGTGCTACCAGAGTTGTGACGTCATCATCTCGCGACAGACTGTGGTATGTTTGTAGTTCGTGTATCAAAACATTTGAAACCTTTTCAACAAATGGTTTACCTACATACAATAACTTATCATGTCATTCAAATGCTGGTTGATGGAATTTGTCCAGTGGGTGATAGGTAAATAATTTATTCATGGGGTTTATGTAAGCTGTAGATATTGGTGGATGACCTTGTGTTGACCGCAGGTATTCGTTGGATGCGAGCACAGAACCGGTCGAAGTGGCGGTGCTTGGGGGAGGCCTATGTCCAGCAGTGGACGTCTTTCGGCTGAAATTATAATGATAATGATAATTTGTATTATGCTCGGTTCTTAACCCCTATTTACTTATACTAAGTAATTTACTGTACTATAACATAAGCTACTGCAGTTTTCCGAATAGTTGTAACTAATTTTAATGTTCATTACATTACTACTACACATTTGTTTTAGAATTTCAAATTACAATGAACATTTGTAACTAAATTACTGAAGACCAACATCATAATCAGCCATTAATAATCTACCTTTGTTTTTAGGTCATTTTTATTTATAATGGACATGTTAAGGTGTATGACGTCACTGTTACATTAAATATTCAATTTCTATATTTATGATGTCATAGCAACGACCTTTGTAATAAAGTAACATCAAAATTTTACGAAGGCACGTGGGCGATTGTGTAAACTGAATTTTAGGGATTCCAGAGAATTATCCATCGGTCTCTATTGTTGTGCTAAAATGAATACTGTGTTTTGAAAATTAGTTATCATTCAAGTATTCTGAAAGCATTTATATAACAAAATACTACGTCACCTGAGGCGGAACGCGTGAGGGAGAGACAAATTTCGCGCCCTCACGCCCCTAGCCGCCAGGAGACGTCCTGGGCGTCGGGAATCACAGGCCGATTCCCGGTCACCGAAGGCGCGGACTTGCGGACGGTGAGCAATGGGTAGCTCGCCGTCCGATAAGGACCAGGCATGAGTCGACGGCGCGTTGTGTTCAACGCGCGCCTCAAAGAGATGTCAGCACAACTAATGGGGTCCGCTAGGACCGATGACTGCCGGGGTGGCGGGAAAGTCCGAAAGGGATACCGTGGCCCCTGGCAATGTACAGGCAACTGAAGGAACACGGATGGGTTTTAGTCAGTAAGAGTCTGACACGCCCTCCCGGTCCGCCCAGAGCGGGTGAAGTTATTTGATAATTTCCCACCCAAAAAAAAGGCCTGCTTTTCCGAAGGGTTAGGCAAAGGTGTACCTATAAGTATACCCACATTTCGCCAGTTATTTTTAAGTCCTATGAAATAGGGGGGGAAGCCTATTTTGAGAAGCGGTCATTTTGCGACTGAGCCTTTACCTACATGAAAAAATTAAATTGGAGGATTTAAGGAGGATCCGCAGTGGTAGCCCGGGAAATTCAAATTTTTATTTCGTTTTTTGCAATTTGCAATTCAGAGACAGTTGTATCTTGATCAAAATATGATCTACGACCAAAATAAATATGTATTTACAAAATTATAATGAATCATTAGCATCATTAATATATCTGTCTAAGTTACATTTGTTCCTTAAGAACTTTGCCACACATTTTTTTTTCATCTTGCGTTTTCATAATTTTCGAGGATCCTAAAGCCGATAGTGAAGTCAAAATGTAAATCCAAGATGGCGGCCTCGAAAATTTTCGTCATGGGTATCGTTTCCATAGCCTTTGTGGGTACCTACTAAAGTCGATAGTGGGGTCAAAATGTAAATCTAAGATTGCGGCTGCGAAAATTTTCATTTTGTTCTAAATCATGCGTAAGAAGGAACTTCGTTCCTGACGGCGGGCCCCCCGACCGCATGCGTTTTTTTATTTATTTTTTCATTTATTAGAAGCTCCCATATTAATTTTATTAACTTAGCTTGGGTAGTTTTTGAGTTAGCTTCATTATTACATATTTAATCAACTTGGTGTATGTTGATGATGTTATAGCAAGTAGTAGTGGCATACCACTACTGTATGCTACTTGCTATGTAAACAACAGTGACACGAACGACATGTGGAGTAAGACCCCAAAAAAAAAGTGTAATATATTTTTTTTATTACCTATCCGTTATTTGTACCATTTTAGGTACTTATAATAACATGTGCAGGTGACGATATCTTAGTAGGTATGATATATCTAGATCTTAGTTGTAGGCATCTATATGGATTCCTTACATTTTCCTTATAAGACCTTGTCTTTGGTGATTAAAAACTAATCACGAGTAGGTATCTTGTTGCTAAGAGTGTCGAGTGTTACCTTAGTATTTTGCAAAAAAAAAAGGTTTTGAACTTTGTATACTTAAACTAAGTATCCATTATCAGGCAGCTTTAATGTTACCAACTTTTGTACCGGCCATATGAGTGTCTGCCCATCGTCCACGACACTACTCAAAAGTAACGTGTTCCAAACTCAAATCGCCAATGAGTTACCAGAATTTCAATAGCGGTGCGGTACACGACGCGAGTAACTAAAGGCTCATGTAGACTGGCGCGACTTGACGCGCGATTTATTATCGCACTTTGTATGCCGCCCCGTCGATATCGCCGCGATAGCGCGTCACGCTAACGACTCCACACATGGGAGTATTTTCTGTGTCGCGGTGTGACAGGTCGCTCCTGCGTGTAGTGTCGCGAGCGTAGCCTGCAGAAGCTTTAACGCGTTATTAACTAATTTGTGATTGGTTAACAATCTGGCCACTCATTGGTGATTTGAGTTAGTAACTGGTTAATTTTGAGTAGCGTCGTGGACGACAGGCCAGTCAGACAAACAGTCTGTCACGGAAATATTTAAATTGCAACTTGATTTAAATTCTATTTCTCATTCCAGGATGAATGAACCGGAACTTCAAATGGCAGTAGATGGCAACAACTTTGGATTTTTTTATAGAGCTGTAACATATTTTAATTAAATAATAATAAATCTAAAAGACACCTGTGCAGTGTGCGTATTCAACCTAATTTATTTAGAGACAACTCGAGATCAAGTATTTTCGTATAAATAAATGTATAATTAGTTATTCAGACTGATGGCAGACCAGATAGGATTTGGAACTACCCACCTGTATTAAATAAGTGCGTTTTATAAAGCAAACATTATTATTGTTACTATTTAAAAAAAGTTATTGGAGCTATTGACCGCAAAACCTTGCTAGACTTGCTACACACGGCTACATATCAAATTATACATTTCCAGTATAAGCTGACCTCGCATTGTACGGAAATCCAGAGAATACAATGCGAGATCAGCATAACCTGGAATGTTATGCTTCATGTGTAGCCACGTGTACGTCAAATAATATTAAAAAACGCCAGTAAACAATAATTTTATAAACAAATTTCATAATTTAATAAATAAATATTGGAATAAGCATTGATATTGAAACTGAAAGATAGATTTGATCTGTTACTGGGTAAGTGACGCAGATATTCAAACAGGGTTTTAGTTAGTCTCGAACTGAAAAGAATATCAGATGGCCGATGGGGCCGAAAGGTTCTGGAGTGGCGCCCGCGTACCGTCAAGGTGGGTTTAGACCAAACGACCTTAGAACAAGAACTAGAGCATTCTTTTGTTGATATTCTTGACATTTTAGTAGCGACAGACCAACGAACGAATATTCTCTCCCTGTTTAAACAAAAATAATTTGCTAAAGTGGGGGTAGAATGTGCATTCGATGCAAACGTAGCATTGGATGGCCTCCCACAAGGTAGACCGATGAGCTTGTGAAGGCCGCAGGAATCCGGATGCGGGAAGCACAGAACCGGTCGAAATGGCAGTGAAATGAAATGATCAAAGGATCTGGAATAGCTTTTATGAAAAAACTGATTCTCAATTAAAACTATTTCATATCCTACAGATTTCACCAACACTACACCGTACTCAGGACCCGGAGACTTCGCGTTGTCTCAGCACATACATTTCAATACAACATTCCCACCCGAAGCACAAAATAGCGAATAAAATGTAACGTAATAATAACAAGTAAATCAAAGCGAAACAAATGATAAGTTGAGGTCATCGTTCGTGCTCGCCGGACACCGGACGGGTGATATCTGTCCGGCGATAACCTAGCGACCGTCTGTACTGGTCTTTATCTCGAGGGAGGCTGTGGTGAAGCTGTAAGCGGTGTGACAAAAATTTTGTATTATGCTTGGGCTCTGTGTTCTTAGGAAGCTGGGCTGTCTCTGGGCCAATATCATGAGTCAAGTGAAGGTGAAGGCTTTATCTCAATAAAGCCTTCACAGTCAATGCTATAATGAGAATGAAGCATGAAAGTTCAATATCCGTGATGTTTAGCACGTCAGACCTTCCTTACACTGTTTGTCCACCGCACCGTGAACGGTACCGTTCAACGAGAAACGAGATTACGCGGCCATAGTTTTACTGTCGCTACTTCGGCATCGTCATCTCGTTCTCGCGTCTCGTTCACGGTGCGGTGGACATAAGGCCTTATGGTAGCCATACACGTTACGATTACGATATACTTGCGCAGGTTTACACTTGCACAAGGCTGTGTGACACACTGACACTGAATGGCTCGGATACTTGTGCTAATTCATCCTACACACGTTGATGTATACTTACTTGTGCAAGTCCAATTTTCCGGATTTTACCACCGACAAAATGGTTCCGAAGATTGTCTCAGATCATTAAACTCATAAACTTCAAATTCTATTGCAAATAAATCTCTCTCAAGCCCAAAGACTTTTACAATAACCCCGCTCTCAGTCGAAGCCAAGCCATCACCGATACACAACCATGTTAATAGAACTAGTCATTGTTGGAAAAACAAAAGTATGAGAGGTCAATATAATTTGGTTGTATATGTAATAATTTTCTTTGCCCACTTGGCAGATAACTGGCATTTTGTGGTCATTAAATGCGATGTCCAGGGTAACTGAAAGGTGGTCTGATAGCAAACAGTTTTGGCTAATTAAGATGTTTACTTGTATGTTTAGAATAAATATTTTAATAACTATTGATGATAATTTTTGATTCAAGGTTAATTTACAGAGCTAAATACGTCAATTGGCTGTAGTTCTTATAGGTTGCAGATTGTCTCGTAGTACTTATGTAATATTTTTTAAGTAAGTACCTACCTTTACTACTAACCTACAAGCTTTTTACAGTCTGTTCCAATTACCACGTAAATTAAGTAACGTATCTCATCCTCTAAAATGTTCTTAATCACTTGTAAGTGCGACTATTCAATCATGGCTTTTATTCCTGTGTCCGCCTAATGGCTAATTCTAAACCAGATAAGGTGGGCTTAATTATGAAATAAAACATTATCTATCTGTACTGTTTGTTTTAATTTTTCGTTGATATCTATCGGTCAGAGTTCAGCAGTTATCGGTTTTGGAACAAAAACCACAGCTCACTTACATCGTTTGATCCAGAAAATCTATCCATGTTGTTCGATGGCACGTAGAGAATTCAAATCAATTGCATACGAGCACAACACGACCATGCCGCACGGCGTGAGAAAACCACACGTCTGATAATAAATCCAGATTCGCATTGAGAGAGGAGAATATATCGCTTACTGGGCTGTAACCGCTATCTGTTCGCGAGGACAGAATCATAGAACATACCTAGTTTATAGCTGTTGGGCTCCTTGTGAAAGAGAAGCACTAGGTTCTATTGTTCCTGCTGCAGAACAGCATAGCTGTGCTTTGCATTAAGGAGTAAACACACTTATCGACGCGGAATCGGCTTGAGCCAATCACGTATCACCACACTTGTCGCATTTAGTTCTACGTGGTGTCGAGGCGCGTCGTCCTTACCGAAACGAGGCGAATGACGTCTTTTCGCTTTTATTCTTGGACATAAAGACCGGCTCAGTCCAATTCCGCGTCGATATGTGTGGTTACTCTCTTAAATGGTGAAATGGGGAATGTTTAGTGCAAGTACAATCACATGAAACATCTACGTTATCTCTGAGGTGGGCTACGGAATTGTAATCTCCTAGCTGTCGCAAAAGCTATTACCGGCGGGAACTACTTCCCATGCGGTGAGATGCCTGTCTGTTTGCCAACGACATAAGAAAACCACTCGCCGTGGAGTTGATACTCGTAGTAGGATTTAGAGCGTCAATTGTTTCCGATCCTCTAGTTTATGTACTGAAATCAACCAACAGATTCTGATGGCACGATGCGCTTTATTATAGAACCTTACTAAAAGTGATAAGCTGTGCCAAACTACTACTAGTTGCAAATAAGCTCTCGTTGCTGTACTGAATTATTGGGATAGGGCAGATGTGTTTATTCGAATCGCGAACGGTAATCAAACCCCAAATAATGGATAGATTAATTATTATCTTCAAAATGATACAATATTAGTGCTTCTTGTCACACACACAATACCTAAACTGTCATGTCCCAACCACTATGATTGACAGTCGATTAAACATGTCTGCCGCGGGCTAGATCGCATTATTCAAATGTAACGACCAAAATATATCGGCAATACAATTACTAGTATTGTGGTCAATCGACCTCAAGTTTAATTGAAACCAATGAGTTTGATATTGGCCAATTTGGTGTGTAGTTGGTGATATCTGTTCGGTCTTTATTGGAAACTAAAGGCGTTTGAGTTTCATTGCTTCTTAAGCGCCTTGTAGACGGAGTGGGCGGCGTCTCTGCTTCAAGTCTGGCAAAATTTGCTTTCGTCTGTCAGTTTGTAGGTACGTACCTACTCCTCTACAGGTCGTATTTTACAACCGATCTAGACGAAACTTGGTATACAGGTTTTACTAATGTTTTGAATTTATTTGTCGTCGGGGATTTTTGATTGGAGGAGTATTTACCCCAAAACGGGGCAAAAACGTTTATTCCCGTTGTCCCCGTACACCGTGTCCCCGTCCTACGGGGACAGCGGTACTTCAATTAAATATTTAAAAATACTTCCCGTTGTCCCCGTACACTGTCCCCGTTAATATAGTTGAATAAAATAAGTAAAAATGATTGCCCACAGTCCCCGTTTTTTCATTTTTCTGTATTCTGTAGTATTATGAATGTGTGCGTTGGCATCTTTTACCCAACAAACAAAGTGTATGGAAATATTGGTAGATTGGTCTTGGTACGCGGTAGATTAATATTAGGGATTTAGACCTTGTTTTCAAGTAGTATTTTTTTATAAATTTAATCGATTTAATTACATGTGTATTGTTTGAAATGTATCGTACAATCCAAATTAAGTTTTCTAGTAACTTATGATAAACGGAGCGACCTTGAAAAGGATGCGCCGGCGGCGGCGTCGCGCGCGCCCTTGCTGCTGCGGAACAAAAGCGCAGATAACATTGTTTTTGTCGAGCTCTCATTGGCTCATGCAAAATCCCACTCCAGAATTCGACAAAGGGATCTACTTAGTTATTGTAGTTACTTGTGAACTTCATATTGAGAACTGCCATGCTATTCTGTAAACATCTCACCGTGAAAACTTGGGTGAAGTGAGCTGTCAATAGTGTCAATCCCTGTGGAATGACAGCTCACTCCACGCTCACTTCACCTAAGTTTTCACGGTGAGATGGTTACAGAATAGCACTGCTGGTGATGTTAGTGATAGTGTAAATGGGAGCACATGTAAGTAGTTTATTTTTAATATCTAACTAAAACAATAATATTTTATGTACAGCATTTATAGGATGTTTAGAATGTTAAAAAATAATTAAGTATGTACTTGCAGAAAAACTAATAACCATTAGGGTAGAGAGAAAAAAATGTTTGGAAGTCATCAATTTAATGTTTCGTTTTTTCCAATAGTGATCAACAATATCCGGAAACTCTCAGCCAGGTCCTTCAGGAAGTAGTGATTTAAAACAAATACACAGAAAGGGAGGCACAATACTTCTACATGCTGGACACCAGCAGGTGATATTTTTTGTAATTACAAATGTAGCTAGGTATTTACTATGATTTTTATTTTTAGGCAAGTAATTGTGATATTTTTGTTGATTTTATACTACTACTACTATATTTATAATGCTCAAGTTGTGTTATTTGTGTAAATTTAATAATTGTTTTTTTTTTACCTCAAATTAAAATTCGAATACAAATAAAAAAAAATTGTTTTATTCCCCTTTTCTTTTTCCCATGCTAAAAAACTAAGCTTAAACAATGCAGATTTAAGAGGACAACGACTCGTGAAAAGTTTACTTCCCGTTGTCCCCGTTAGCCGAATGTACGTTACGGGGACAACTGGAAATAAATTTAATCACGTCCCGCTGTCCCCGTGACGGGGATATGGCATACGGGGACAACGGGAATAAACGGGCAAAAAGGGTATCTCCGCCTTATGAGATTCGATTTCGATGGTTCTTTTTTTATTTGAAAGATAGTAACTTTATGTTCGTCTTTAAAAAATATATGAAGATCTGATGAGGACCTTCGGCATGATGAGCTGAATACTTCCTCAAAATGCAGTAAATTGCGCACTATTTATTAAAACCTATTAGTTATTTTTCTAGCTGGCTTACGAATTTTTACTCATAATTTTGATGGTTTTTAGGGTTCTGTAGTCAACAAGGAACCGCTATAGTTTCGCCATGTCAATCTGCCTGTCTGTCTGTCTGTCTATCCGCGGCTTAGCTCAGAGAATCTTAGTACTAGAAAGCTGGAATTTGGCATGGCCTATACGTATTAATCACGCCGACAAAGTGGTAAAATAAAATCATGATAAAGATTTTTTAGGGTAAATACGTAAAGGACGTATTTACCCTAAAAAAATACGCGTGAAGGCTCGTACACACCAGCGCGACGCGACGGCGCGACGCGACTCGAACAATACAATTTCTAAGAAAACTTGACGGTATAACAATAACCGGTGTCGCGTCGCGCTGTCGCGTCGCGCTGTCGCGTCGCGCTAGTCTGTACAAAGCTTAAAGTGGGATGATTTTTTTTCTCATCTGTCCCATGTTGTGAGGTATCGCGTGGTTGTGTGTTTTTTTATTTTAATAATTTAAAACTTAATATTTCGCAATCGGATCCCTATCCGATTGCGAAATATTAAGTTTTAAAGTGCTCATTTTTGTTAGAGTCGGAATCATAGGCGTGACGTTATGTTCTACTAAAAACTCCAATTATTGGGGGGCAAAAACACTAACTTTCCCTCATGGTGAACAGTTACTTACATTAGCATCCAGTGGCATCCACTAGTAAATTAAAAAATCGTTATTTGAAACCAATGCCTTAAACATTGACCAATTTATAACCTAGTCTAGTATAACAAATACCTAGTTTAGTTTCTAATTTGCTATTCGCCCGTTGTAAAGTCCTTTTTAGTCATAAACTCGTTTCGGTAGTTCCAAAGTTATTATGAAGGAGATAAGGTTATAACCAAATTAATTGTCAGTTGGTAACATTGTATTGGTTCTTATCCTGTCATGTTGGCGGCTTGTTGCTGAATATCCATTTAGCTGATAGCTCTAGTAGGCTTTATCATGGCCTTGTTTATAACAATGTAGGCATTATTAATGTTGGGAGATAGAGTTTACATAAGCATACAGGTACTGTACACACCACCCCCACCATTGTATAACATGTTTTATGCAAATAAATTATCTATTTATTTATTTTATTCATGGTTGTATCGTAGTTTTGAACTATACATACATACATACATATACTCACGCCTTCTTCCTTTGGGGGTAGACAGGAATTACAGAACGCCACTTGCTATGATCCTTACATATCCCTTTTGAATTATACCAAGAACAAAATTAGAAAAATATCATGGTAGAGGCGAAAGCAGTAGTCACCAGATAATGTAGATAAGGATCTTAGCATGTGGCATTCTAATTTCTGTCTACCCTCATAGATTGAAGATGTTTTTATGAATGTCGGAATAAAACACTACGGATGTACCTACTTGAGTATGCCCATAATTGCACATGGCAACTACAACATCTTACGTGCGCATGCGTATTTAATGCATCATACGTGTATCCAACATATGCTGCATATCTGTTATATATAGTTGGTTTAGAAAATAAAGCAAAGGCGCGCGATATAGGTACCTACATTTAAAGATAAGTTCAATTGACTTTCATTCACACTCAACTAGGACCTACTAAAAATACTTCTAAACCCACCCAAACAAAAATGAGTAAAACAAGCTTCAATAACTCGAATTCAGCTCATTTACATACACCTCGTAACAAAAATGCCAACATGCCGAAAAAAAAACATGAACTTTCTGTGGAACGCAAACACGGCACCCCTAAAAATTCCCAGAGCGACCTACTACAACAATATTCTTAATGATGGGAGGTTTTTTTCTCATAATATTTACACATTCATACCACATTCTCCCTCTCCCATATCGGAACATGTCTAGAGAGAGGGGCGCCTCTAGCTCTTACTTATTTATAAGATAGCTGCACCTACAGTGAAAAACAAGGGAAATGGAAGGTGCTTTATACAAAAGTAGAATGGCGAAAGCTCTAAATTGTTTCACAAACATGTTTAAACATTAGAACATCTCACAATTAACACAACAGGCAATAAGAAAATCTCATCGAACTTTACTGTTTATGCAGAGGAAATAATCAATTTGTAAGCAAGGAAATCTTCTAATACTTCAATAATTACTGCATACCAGCGTTTACGACCCATACTTTTTAAATATGCAGATATGTCTTTGGCTATTAGAAAGCCATTTACAGCTTTTCAAACACCATCATAAAATTATCGACGAGATGAAAGACGCCCACGTGCCAGCCCTATCCTCAAAGGAATGCGGCGTCAAGCAAGCAAAGGGCAAACAAATTCCTGTGCAGACGCAGCTTGACAACTGACGATCCACATTCGAGGGAGGGAGGGGTTGAGGCCACATAGGAGGTGGATAGAGAAGTTCCAATCATCAGATCGATGACGTCAAAGTGTCAGATCAGATACACCTCACCTCAGATCAGAAGAGAACGAAAAGAAACTGCCAAAGCAAATGCATGGTTCGTGATGTTCAATTTCATCCTACACATTTCTCAATCCTATCAATCAATGGGACAATGTGCCTTCATATCACTAAATCTATTTTCTGTTCCAGCAGCTGTGGAAAAGCTGTACCATTTCGATATAAGAACAACAGCCGAGACTGTTCTGCTGTACTGTTCTCCTCTAGCAACAGCTTCTACCATCGAGTATCCTTCACACATTGCTGCTAACGAGTCTTCTGTAATCATTTCATGGTGACGGGGTGTAACTTGTTCCGTCGTTTCGCCGTTTTTGGAACATGTTGCGTAAGCTGCATCGTTAAAGTTTAATTGACTGTAAGATCTGCTTTAACGGTATTGGGCGGTAAGTACCATCACAGTGTGAGGCCGTGGTGTTATTGAATCATGGCCATAATAATGGATGTACCACTGTTTTAATATTTATCTTCACACATATACCTACCAAATACCGATACGTGAGTAAATGATGAAATCATAATAATATTTTAATAATAATGATGTCAAATGTGCACTGTATCGTTATCAAGGAATACAGAAATTAGTAGGTAACATGTTTGATAGTGTTGAAAGGGACGTTTGTATGTAGGTTACAATACAAAACGATGGAGAAAAATGTTATCAGACATGTTCAAGAGATAAAGGTTGATAAAGAATCTATCAATAGAATAAAAGGTAATCGTATTAAAGAAAGAGACAATACTCAGATTCAAGTAAAAATAGGCCATGCTCCACAGGTCTATGTCCAACAGTGGACTGCTACAGACAGTAGGGAAAAGTGTGGGCTGAACTGATAGAAAATCATGGATATTAATTACAATTGGAGTTTCTTGCCGGCTCTTCTTCATCGGAAACGACCAATTGGAACCGAGCTTCTGAAGTTCCATAAGTGCCCAGGTAGGTTTATGTGAAGTGAAATAAAATATTTTGAATACTGAGATTCCAACGTAAACAGGCCGATTTTCCTAATTTCAAACAACATACTTGTTTAAAGAGTCAATTTTTTGGACGCTCGTTGATAACAAGAAAAAATAAATATGTCAAGCGATACAGTGAGCAAGCCTAGTGCAGTTTGGCGAATACTATCTAATCGTTGTCTGTCGGATGCGATACGACCAAAATGTTGTACAAACACTTGATTTGCGATATGTTCTACTATTTTTTACTTCGTTTATATTATGATATCATTTATTTGTTTTAAGTTTGGTTGGCAACAGCTGTTTTTTTTGGTTTTGTGAACTGAATTTTAACTTCTGGCTTTGGTCTTCAAAGATACGTAATATTACAATATTAACTAGTCAAGGAATTTAAAAAAAATTGAAGAGCTTGAGATAAAATCTAGAGAGAGAAGTAAGGCAACGCAATTTAGGACTGGACTGCGAGAGGCTTAGGTAATTCAAAATTCAAAATTCAAGTCATTTATTCAAACTAGGCTGAGAATCAGCACTTTTCGAACGTCAAAATTACATAAGACAGTCCCCCAAAAACGCCCACCCTTCAATGGTTGATTGACTGCCTAATGTGTGGAAGGAAACGTTAGTCAGGTAGAAAAATGTAGTAATTACCAAGATTAGCACAAGACAAAAACGATCGGAAATTTATTAACACGTTCGTATAATCTGTAAATGTTAAATGATTCATCACTAAACTCATTCAATCTAACTGTTAATAGGACTATACTGAACACAAATCATGTTCAACTACAAATCGATTATATTCACGTGATCGACTGCAGCTATGATTGAAAAAGAAATCACTTTTGATTGTACGGATGTCGCCTCTGGCTAAGTTTTTATAATGATGAGTTGGCTCCTTAACCATAGCGGTGCCGGTTGATCTTACCGAAAGGTTAGGCATAAGTGCACAACTCTCATATTACAATGCATTGATTCACTCACAATTTGTCTATAGTATATTACCTACTATATGACATTGAGCAAAAGTAAGCCTGGATGAGACTCGCATAGATTAGGGAAACATGGCTCAAAAGCAAAAAGGTGGGATACTCGGAACTCGGAAGTGGGAGCAAGAATAATGATGCTTGAACAAGAATAAAAATAGCAAGACAATAATGATGCTGATGAAGCCTTTAAGAATAATTTTATACCATTTTTCTTCATACATTTTGCCATGTAATTATTTCTTCTCCAAATTGAATATCCTACTTACTACACAAATGCACCAAAAGTTCTATTTGCAAATTAGTTCATAATAAAACCCTATACCATTTTGTGAAAACAAAACTAACAGCCCCGTTATTGCAGTAACTAGGTACCTACCCAATTCTAAGATTTAACAATGCAGAGAAAAAATGCAGCTGACACTAAAAACAAAGCCCGTGCATTTAAGTGGAACAGTGCACTGCCCACAGAACAACGACAACACACGCAACAACCAATAAAGCTGTTGCAGTTAGCACTAATCAGTCTGAAGCAACTACGTAGACTGAGGTATCCTGTCAGGATGATCTTATCTTTATGAATGGGCGAGTTAGCCAGACTAATAGGTCCAGTGGTTCCTGTAGAATGTGACACAGAGACGCCATATGTCGAGGAAATCAGGGTAATTTTACTTGCTTATCTCCGTGTTCTACAAATTTATCATCACTTCTGCGAGTCTTGGTAGGGATTCTGCTGTGAGATGACTTTTGAGCGTAGTAGTGTAAGATTTGATTCAGAAAGAGCCGAATGTAGGATGAATTAGATATTGCATGTTATGGTAATTTGGTCAATCCTCTTTGTAGAAAAACCTACCTATTAAAAAACAAAACTTGTATAAAATGCAAATCATTGACCTGGGAATATGATCCTAATATTCTAATACATACTTTGTTATTCTAGCTGAGAAGTTCTACGACATTTTGCATATAATCTGTATCATAATCTAGAAAACTTTACGTTTTGAAACCAATAACATCAGTAAACGAGGCTTTTTATTCATGTTATTGTTCTTTTCTAATTGACCATTTAACTCCACGCGATATTATTATTACAGTAAAGAGCACGTGAAGCCATCACATGCTGAGTTTAAAGATAAGTATCGAGAAATTGTTACTATCTACATCGACAGATGAATTTTATCAGGATGAAGATACCTAATATATTTCGTATTTCAAGCCATAGAAGAAACAGGTTACTAAAACCACAATGGTGTAAGTAAAAAATTAAACAGATTCGAAGATCCTGAAGATAATATAGTTGGTGACCTCTTTATTGGCATACCTACCTGTCGCAAAAAGATAAGAATTAGCAATTTTATCTATAAAATTGCGAGATATCAGAAACTTAATCGGTTTAATCATACAAACAAGTTATTGGAATGATAAGAAACTTGTAATCGAATGTCCGTTCACGCTTTGGACAGCACTTCTCTTGTCTACAAAACTACAGACACGTAAAAAATAGTTTTAAATAACTATATCAATTACTACACCAAATCACCCTATGCAATTTAAATAGGCTTGTAACAGTCGCGAGCATTAATACCATATCGTCGCTGAGCGTGCAAGACCGCGGAAGAGCAGTTTGTAAATACCGCGTAACAGCAAAAGTCGCAACATTGACATATCGTGCCAACAAATCCTTTTACCTAATTCGCTTAAACTAGATCTCACGCAATTTGAATTAGTCAATAAGAAGCCCCGTTTTTGCCATCGAAACAATACCGCGTAATAGTAACATGCGTGAAGTTGGCAGCAATTCCGCGTATTTACCAAATAAAGGACGAAGCCACAACACGATCAGTGCGTGCTCCCGAAAATAATTATTTTGTTGTGCATACCACTTACCACCAGAACATACCACCTGACCATCTAGAAGCATACCATGTCCTTACGAAGTTATTACACCTGATTACACGTTTTTTAAAGACTTCAGTGTTAAAGATTTACAGATCTATGAACCAATAAGACCTGGTCGTGGGGCGGGTGATCACTGTGTCTTTGATATAAGATCACTGCGGTGTAATTCAAATGGCACAATAGACTATAAGCTTCGCTTTGCAGATGAATTTATTCCTTTGCCTAGAAGACCAAAGAAAGTATCATCTTTGATTGACAGCGTGCCTTCACTTTATGAATCAAGACAATCAATATCAAAAACAAAGTACGATCATTTACAGGAGCTTAAGAGTGTCATACCAGGAGATTGTCATAGTTTTTATGACAATTTAGCTTATAAATAATGTTAACCTGTTATAGCAAATGCTGTGATTTTTTGATAATTATTTGATAAATAATTTAAAACCTACCAAACTGATTATTTTTTATTATGTTCACTTTAATATTTTTGATTGATTTTTATTAGTTTTAAGAAAAAAAGTGTTATGATTATAAGAAATATAGAGTAGCCTTTAAAGTACAAAACATTTAGCAAAGACTTGAATGCTGTGATTTTAATGAGAACCTAGGAGACTTATCTTTAATTGTTGTGTTTAATTATTCATGTTTTAGAAGTTTTTTTTTGTTATATTTGTCAAAATAAATTCAATACTATATGAAAATGTTTCATTTCAAATCCGCGTACCTACTAAAAGTCTACCACATTTTCTATTATTTATCGCTACAAAACCGCGTAAATAACTTAACACGATATCTAAATAAACTATTGGTAAATTTACGTTATTTTCCTATAAAATAAGTCGAAAATAAATAGTAAACAAGTTCAGTCGGAAAAATATATTTGAATGGCCAAGATATTTACTTTTTTCTTCTTCCTGTAAAATCGTGAAAACGCAGATACGCGGTATTTACAAACAGCTCTTACGCGGTCTTGCACGCTCACCGACGATATAGTTATGTTCGCATAACTATAAGGTATTTCACGAGAAAAACACTTAAATTTCGATTCTAGTGTTTTACTCGTGAAATAACAATTGCAACTTTGAGAAAAAACCCATTTCATAATAGTCGTAGTGGTCTTTTCTCAAAGTTGCAATTATTACTTCACTAGAAATATCGTAGCGCCTAAAATTTCTATGAATAATTTCGGAGAAAATCGATTTTGAATCTTGTGTAAGTGTATCCCTCAACATTTCACCCCCAACTATAAAGGAGAAGGTCAATTGTCATTTGTCTTAGGTACTACAGCTGACAGCATTCCAGACTAGACCAAAACTTAGTACCTATCTACCATTTTATTCAAGTCTCATACGCCAAACCCTAAAGGGCCTAAATACCTCAAAACATTGTTTCGTTTAAAAGCACGCACAGCTAGTAACAGCCTTCTGTTACAAATTACGAAACACTTTATCGTAGGCAATTAACCTTCAAAGATAAGACTGAAGGGAGATAGCGCAGGCAATTAAGTTGCTCTATGAAAGGTCACAGTCTCTTTATCTGGAGTTGGGGTAGGTATCTGTATCAAATGAAACAAGAAAAGCGAGTGGGTGAAACAATATTGAAGACATCAAATTAATGTTTGGGAAAGAATTTGGATTTATTGTTTCCCTTGCTTTTAATTCCCCGTAAATATTAGTACTTATGTCATTTTACTGATAAATTATTTACAAGTGTCATGTTAGCATTTCAATGTTTACATAAAACTAAAATATCTAGACCCAATTGAGGTTTAATCCATTCAAACTTAATGCAGCAGTAATTATGCTGAAGACTTGCAAGCAAATAACCTATACCAACTTAACAGCATAAATAAGCTTGTTTAATTGTATACTCCCAAATCCCAGAAAACGCGCCAAAAGTTTGAAAAAAAACGTTCGAAAATCATAACCTTTTGAGGCCACCATCGAATACTTTCGTACGTTCATTCAAGGTTCGTGAGACTCAAAACCGGTTGCTTCGGGAATCCGATCCTCGAGAGCTTTTAACCTTTTTTTCTTGTTTTTTTTTTCTACCATGTGACGATGAGCGTTCAGCCTTGTGTTGCAGACGGTAATGATTGATCGCTTAGTTTTGGACTTTTTGGTCGACCTTAATAGTGGCTTGCGCTAGTGAATGTTTTATTAGTGATTGTTTGTCGTTAATCGGCAAAGACATTGTTTGCTAATAAACGTGTTACCATAATATACCATAAACCGTTACGTAGATTATTTTGGGGTAACTTACACCAACATAACTAATCTCAAATTCCCGGCTAATTTGACAATATTTTTTAATGCTGACAACATTGTGTTTTGCGCCATTTTTTTCTGTCCCAGGGCAGAATAAACGAGTAATATGGTGCACCATTTGATTCATACGATCTTATCACAGCACTGAACTTACTCCAACATATCTTATTCCTTTGTTATTATCCTATCTCTAGGCGTTATCGAATTATCGATGATGATGGACCAGCTTTAAGAACTCTGTTTTCAACCGCTTAAATCTATATATATAAAAGAAAGTCGTGTTGGTTACAACCTTTATAACTCAAGAACGGCTGAACCAATTTGGCTGAAAATTGTGGTGGGGAGATAGCTTAGAACCAGGAGACGGACATAGGATACTTTTTAGTAGGGTAGGTAGGGTAGGCAGGTAGGTGCGCCGTAGATAAGTACTTATAGTGCTACTCGAGCGAAGCCGGGGCGGGCAGCTAGTACTGAATAAATAAGAAGTTTATGATACTGTAGGTATCACAGATGTAAAACTCCTACACAGTCCATGTTCAAGGGTGTAAAGTAATAAAAAATTTGTCGTAACTTTAAACCCGCGCTGTGGTAAGAATATTAACGAACTTTTTTCATAGCAATAGTTTCCTATGATGCCCGCCTTGCCTGCTTGCCCAACTTGCCCGTATGGGAAACCTTAGCTTCGGTGCGTCAGTTTTTAAAATTCGAAGAAATTCAAATGATTCAGACTTAATTGAAAGTACAGATGAACGAGATAAAAGAAGAACTACTTAATACTCGTAACACGAAGAGCAAGAATATTTACCGTGACTAGGTAGGTACATATCAATAATATATATTGAATTAAACGTAGTTTAATTTAATGCGGTAATCGTATTAAAGGCGAGAATCAAGTGAAAGCGTTAAATATTTCCATTTAAGAAAAAAACATCAAGATGGAGATAACAAAAAAAAACTGAAGTTAATTAGGTTTGGATTAAAAGGGATTTACGATTATGATGAATTAAGATTTAATGTTTGAAAACTAATTATTTATGAACTTTTTGAGTCAAAAATCCATGTAAACCTATTAAGTGTACCTTACCTGTCCTGCAAATAAGGGAACCAAAAAAGAATCAGTCAATTTTGAACGGTCCTCCCGTTCAAGATGATACAATCAACGTCTTTTAGTCCCAACTGGTCCCAACGGACGTTGAAACAAAGCAAAAAATATTGACAAGTTGAAGTGCACGAGCCGAAGCTTGCATTTGTGAAACAAACTGCAACAGAACTGAAACGGGTCTATTTATAGCACAATTTACCATAGCTTGGTTTGAAGTTAACGGACCGATACAACTTGGCATGATTACAGAAGCCATTGGCATACAAATGCAACACTATCGGTGTCTTTACCGGTAACTATTGATAATTGATTTAGTCTGGTCCTACAACCATTTACACAATAAAGGCGGGCAAGCCGCAGTTCTTGGCTTAGTACTGAAATCTTGGAGTTCTTTAAGCCTCGTGCAGACCAGCGCGACACGACGCCGACGGCGCGACGCGACTCGAACAATACAATTTGTAAGAAAACTTCACGGAATAACAATAACCTGTGTCGCTTCGCGCCGTCGCACTAGTATGCACGAAGCTTTAAAGAGATTTACAGGGTCAAATGAAATCTAGTGAGACTCTGCAGACTTCTTCAGAGTTTCGCTATCGAATTTGATCCTGTATACACTAAACTAATTCACTACCTAGGTACTCTTGACACTTGACGTTCATGACACTTCGCCAAAACAATCTTTCAATCTCATAACTTCAAATCAAAAACTAAAAAAACACAGTTCAGACTACGAAGGACCAAGGATGAAGGAGCTGCTATTTATAGAACAGTTACCTACCTACATAATGCTCGTGAAATGACATGGCACAGATCTACAGAACCCTGGCGTGGTAACAATAAACAAGCTGACAGTAATTGTAAATAACGTGGTATGGACTGCAGGCCTAATGCTGAGAGATGTAATGTTTGGGGAGACGAAATGTTTGCATTTTGACTTTGGAGAATTTCAAATGGGATTTAAGATTTGTGATGGCTTTTCGACGTATGATAGACGATAGCTTAAATTTTAGCTTCGGTATTTTGAATGCGTTTAAAATAATTTTTATTTCTGCCGCAGCCGGTCCATTCTGTAACAATCTCACCGTCAAAACTTAGGTGAAGTGAGCTGTCAATAGTGTCAATCCCTAGCTTTAGGTGCAATGACAGCTCACATCAAGCTCACTTCACCCAAGTTATCACGGTGAGATGTTTACAGAATAGCACGGCAGAGCTTGAAGTGAGCTGTCATACCACCTGAAGGGATTGACACTATTGACAGCTCACTTCACCTAAGTTTTCTCGATGAGATTTTCACGGATAAAATCGGCTTTGATAGGAGTTGTGTAGGAGCGTCAATAACAATAGGTTCGAGTTCATTTGTACACCCCACCTAGTAGGCACTTGATTGCAATTGAGAAATATTTTTATGAATAATGTAACCAGGATTTTGTAATATCTTGATTTAAAAGAGTGTTCTTGGAGTTTCTTGCCCGTTCTTCTCCATAGAGATCTACGTATTGAAATGGGCAACTAGCTTCAACTTTCTGACTAACTGACCGACTTTTTGACAATTCGAAAGTGCCTGTAAATGCTTTAATTGATATAAATGCTTTGAGTTTGAATTTGAACATTGATTTCTACCTAAATTAAGTTCAACAATCAAAGGTTAACATTTCATAATTAGAAGATACCGTAGCCCTTAAATCGATTAAAATATTTAACACGGTAATCAACCAGTTTAACGAGAAAATAAAAGATAAATTAACAAGTTTTGAAAACACGTTTTAATGTTATTGAGTAAAATAAAAATATTCAGACATAGTAAGAAACTTGCGTTCGTCATCCGGGTACCTACTGTGAGTTAACTTAGTTTTCAATGAAACTCGGTGACTAATCCTGATGATAAATACAAACGGTGTTTAAAAAAACATTTAAAATGCACGTAGTTTAACAAGTTAATATACAGGCTGTTAAAGAAATTGCGTGCCATAGCTTCAGGGTGATTTCAGAGTCGATAAAAGAACCAGTAAAAAATAAATACCTTTAAAAAAAGGTTAAAAAAAAACCAAAATTGTCATAAGATGAATCTAATGTAGTAGGTACCTACTAATTAAATAGCAATCGTTTAGAATTGATTAAAAAAATCCTTAAAATATTTTTTTTTTTTCTTTAATTGCTATTAATAATTTCCTAGAGTTACCTACCTACTATCGAACGTAATGAATGTAAGTAAAAAGCATTTAAAAAAATAAAAATAAAAACAATTCTAAACGATTGCTATTTTAAGTTAGTAGGTAGGTACTAAATTACGTTGATCTTGCAATTTATTTTTTATTTTTTTCTGCTTTCCTTTATCGCTACTGAACCTACCTCTAAGCGATGGCACGCAATTTCTTTAACAGCCTGTATTGTAAATAATAATGTAGGTAATGAACGGAATTGTTTCAGTTGAAGGAGCTAAATAGAGTATGTTTAGTAACACAAGTACAAATACAAATACAAATATTTTATTGTGTAAATAGAAAGTTACATTGTAATCGGTTATGATTTTAAGTAGGTCTGGTGCATTTTCTAATTCTCTAAATCGGTCTTACCGTATGTCTCAGATAAATTAGCAAAAGAATGATAATCGATTCAAATTAATTCTTTAATTTCAATTATGATATGTCTATAATTATAAAATGTTGTTTACCTACCTGATGAGAAGTAATCCCATCGTGAATTTTAAGTAGTAAATTCAACTTCCTTGTTGCTTCTTCCTTATAGGTAAGTATTATAAACAATTTGAGATCAATGGAAGAAAAAAATTATAGGTTACATTCGAGGGAGTATTCATTGTTAGCTTGAATCCCGAATTATCCCCAGGAGGATGTGAAGGTTTTTATTTGTAATTCCTGCCCAGCCATTAATGAATAAGTAATGGTACCTCTTCCTACTCCAGCAAATCTATTCTGTAAAAATCTCAACATTCAAACTTAGGTGAAGTGGGCTTGAAGTGAGCTGTCAATAGTGTGGAATGACAGCTCACTTCATTGATGTTTTCATGGTAAGATTTTTTCATTTTAAATTACATTCCGAGCGCAATGCCGCGCGACAGTCGAGCACGGCTTGCTATGGGGACCAGTACACGTAGCATGACAACCATAGAAACGGGTTTTTTCGACGGAAGAATAGACAAAATGACAGATTGTGATTGTTTATCCGTCATTTTGTCCATTCTTCCGTCGACAAAACCCGTTTCTAGTGTGGTCATGCTAAGCGTGCAGTAGTGACGCGGCAGCACTGCCACGTGCTGCGTTGTTCGGAATCATACCTTTTTTCTAAACAAAACATAATTGAACGTCATAAAAAAATACATAATATCCTCGACAAAGGATTTTGAAAGTAAACAGAAGTAAAGGAATTCCAATTAAAACACGTCTAGTTGTCACGGATCATTTCGCACTCATTGTTTTATTTTTTGCAGCGCTTTAAAGCCCTTTAAAGCAACCATGGTCACGCTTCAGGGCTCAATACAGTAGAACTGATTGATGAGGGAAAGTGTTGAAATAAGTTATGTTTAAACAATGAATTGTAAATAATTCAGACGGGAAAACAGAAACCGTTATTTCAAAAAAGTGGGTAGATAGGTACCATCGAAGAATTCCATATCTAACCACCGTAAAGGCTATTCTTGCTTGCAGCGGTCGGCGACTATAGAACCGGGCCGGTAACAGATGTGGTCATCAAATCAAATCAAATCATTTATTTGCTTAATACAGGTGGTATATAAACAGATGTTACAAATAGATTAAAGTACACTGTATCATTACCTAATAAGGTGTGCAAATATTTATATTATTATTCTTATTATATCATTATTAAAATAACCTTACAAAAATTATTATACTAAAAACAACAAAAAAAAACAGAATACTACATCAAAGGTTTAAAAATAAAGATTGTCAGATGAATTATAAATTTATAATACATGTCATAAACTTATCAATCAAATAAATTAAATTAAAAATATTATTTATTTTATTTATTTGATAGGAATAACAAACAGCAGTATATTACACAGTAGGCATACAATATAAGACTTGCAATAAAAGTAACAAATACACTACTCAATACGTTATCCACAGATTACAATACAGAATAGCTAGCTGTTAGCAGAGCTAGTTAAAAAAGCACTTATTAACTATATACTATATACTAGGGCTATCTCTTAAAATAGTTGTAATCTCACTCTTAAATACAGCTTTGCTGAGAAACATAATATCAGTAGAGCCAAACTGTTTATTATAGGTGTCAACCAAGCGATGTAACGGTGATTATATGATGAAAGCGATGTATTATGTAGTCCAAATTAAAATAAAATTACCAGATGTCAAATTAAATTATTATAGCATGTCACACTATTGTTATTGCCATATTATTCAATGTCAATAAATTACTCTTGCTATATGTAACCATCTATATTCTTATCCTGTAAGTACTCCTTGACATTATAATAACATTTATTTACTAGGAATTTTTGTAGCTTCGACTTAAATTGAAGAACAGATAACTTTTTGACATCATCAGGCAAATTGTTGTAAATCAATGATGCCATACAAAGAATACTTTTATTGATTAGTGCTGTTTTCCCATATGGTATATGAATCCCATATGGTCATCGTGTTCAGATTTTGTTTTAAAACTGGTTAGATATGAACTTCTTTGATGGTACTTTAAATTAAAGAGGACATTACATAAATTTATATAGCTAAGGTCTAATCAATCACGTAAGTACCAATATTGACATGGAATCAATTTTGTATAGAACTAAGTACCTTCTTACTTCTAACTTACTTAACAGACAGCTGTTTGTTTGTTGCGCCCGCGCCACTTATTCCCAGTTAAAGCACAAGGAAGTGTTGAAGGGTTTTGGGGGCTGTAATAAGTAATTTCATCCTTCAAAAAGAGCTGATTCTCCGCCTAATTTGAATAAATAACTTTCTATTTTCATTCAAGTGTATTCTACCTCTATTCGAAGTACTTGAATGTGTAGGTACAAACAAGCGCAGCAATCATAAACAAACTACTATTTCTTGAATTCATTCAACAACATCGATAATTGCATTAGCAACTTTTCCAACAAACTTATGAATGCGTTTGTCCGTCATGTAAACATCTTGGCATAGAATACTACAGTACGTGTATCGAAGTTCAAAGTAAATATTTAAAGAAATGATTCATACAGAGTCTTTCACAAGTATGATACTGACAAATACTTTCAAGTTCAAGTCTGCCAGTGGCTTTTAAAATATGATAAGTTATGAGATGCATCTGTTTTATTTTATGCTTGCTTTGAGTTTGTGCATAGTTAGGGTTATACTTATCGCCTTTTCTGTGTGTTTTGGTTACATATGATGGATAAATTCAAAAGCTACACGTAGCTAAGGTACTGTATTGCTTTCTTCATCATTGGTTAAATCCAAGGGTCAATAACATACATTAATAACATAAAAATATAATATCCTAACGTAACTAAAACTATTAACAAATTTAAAATATGGCGTCGAGAAATTTCTCCCCATCGCTGTTGACTGGTAATGTCATAGTAAAATAAAAATCAGGTACTTATTCAATCTGCCTAGCCTTTGCCCAACTATGTTGGGGTCGGCTTCCAGTCTAACCGGATGCAGCTGAATACCAGTATTTTACATGGAGCGACTGGGAACTGGACTGGAATCAGGGGGCCTAATCCCTAAGCGAAATCCGTAGTTTCGGCCGTCGTTACGGACATTTGGCTCTCCTTCTCACTTACGGTATGTCTGTAAGTGAGACGGAGAACGAAGCGCGCGTAACGACGGCCCAAACTACGGATTTCGCTTAGGGAGTAGGCCCCCAGGTACGTATTATAGTTATTATAGAGCAATTTTTTTTAAAAGTTTAATATAACATTATTAGCTTACTTATTACTAATTGCTTGGAACTTTTACAACTCTAATAAAACCAGGTTTAAACCATCGAGTCATTTTTGAATGTCGAACTTTTCCAGATATGTTAAAGATCTAAATACAAAAACTAAATAATTTTAAGCCCACTTCAGTTGTCAATTTTGTATTTAGAACTTTAACTCTGTCAAAATAAGGTCAGAAATACAAAAACTGGCTGAAAGGAAAGGTTTAAAGCTCGGACCAAAGTTAAAACTAGTTTTGTAGTAATAAGTTAGATGGTTACTGGCTTGACAATTTCACACCTTGCAGTCTTTCTCAAAGATCTCTGTTACTCTATCCGTCATGCACTTGATAAAGACTTTACGTTCAGAACGTGCCAGTAGGTAGGTACAAAGAATCATTGAATCAAAACAAGCTATTGTACCCGACACGTGTTTTGTACTGCACAATATGCGTCCACGTTGTCATCTGTTTATATGCCACCTTACATGACGTAGTTAGAAGAAACTGACTGTTACTATGGCGAAACCACAGACTACAATTATATATAGGGTAGAAGAAGCCATCCTCATGTTCAAGCTGGGTTAGTCAGCTCATCCACCACGCGTAGCATGACAACCATAGAAACTGGTTTTGTCGACGGAAGAATAGACAAAATGACAGATAAACAATCACAATCTGTCATTTTGTCTATTCTTCCGTCGACAAAACCCGTTTCTATTATGGTCATGCTAAGCGTGCTAGAGGTACAGGGTTAATTCAGCACAACTATGTCTAATATTTATAATGACTATACCTATTCATGGTTTTGTTTTTTTAAAATAAATTCCCGTATTTTTAAGAACGATCACATTCTAATCTGAAATGTCACTCCCAATTACCCAAAAATACCTCTTTACCTACATTTTTGGCAAGTTGTTGAGATTGTCGCCATTATGAGACTGCGACTAGATTTTGAACGTTTTTAAATACGGGAATTGGCCTTCAAGTTGATGACAAGTGACCACCTACCTACTGAGATGACGGCTGGTCGAAATGTATAGAAGATCCACTACCTGCTATATAAATAACAGTGACAGGAACTTATTTTAATATCATCCACATAGACTAAGTGGGAAAAATACGTATTATTGAAACTAACTCAAAAACTACCCAAGCAAATTTATATGGTTCACTTCTGAAGTACGTGTGACCTACCAAACAAAAACAGAATGATCAAAATCAATTCATAATTGACGGAGTAAACGTGTAATAAAACTACAAAAAAAATCAAGCAGGTGAATTGTGGATCTCGAAGTCGGTTAGAAATGGCATCAAGAGGTTGATGATGATCTGCTATCTAATTACGCGACAAATTTTCGTAAACGATTACGAATAATCTGTTTCATTTTGACAGTTCAACATCATTCATTACGTTATTTACGTTGATGAGCAGTTTTTTTCTTTCGAACTTATGAATACTTGGATTAGCAATCTTTTCAAAACGATTCAGATTCTGATTAATCGTGTATTACGCAATTAGGGTACAGGTTGATGACGTTACTTGTAGTGAGGCTAAAAAATATGTTGTTTTTTGTGTTTTATTTAAAATTAGGTAAGTATAAGAATTATTTCACCTACCTTCGAGGTTTCTTTTCTGCTCCCTGTGTGTTGCCAGGATGCCTTGAAGCCGAATCATATGTGGTAGGTAGGTACTTATAAATTAGCAGCTGCAATGAACACTAAAGCTCCATGAAGACTAGCGCGTCGCAACACCGGTTATTGTTATACCGTGAAGTTTTCTTAAAAATTGTATTGTTCGAGCCACGTGCGCTGGTCTGCACGAGCCTTAATAGACGTGAGATAGTTATTACCAGCTATCTAATTACGCAACACATTTTCGTAAACGATTACAACTAATGTTTCATTTTGACAGTTTTTTCGAACTTGTGAAGCAATGGATTAGCAATCAAACGATTCCGATTCTGATTGATCGTGTATTACGCACGATCAATCAGAATCTGTCAATAAACAGTCTACCTAACGGATTCTGCAGTACTTAAATGAGTAGGTATTCCTGCATGCTATTGTTTTATTACCAACTCCTTTACCTCCAGTTTGACTAGTGGTTCAGGCAAAACCACTTAGGTGCTGTAGAGATGATTCCTCCTTCACATAAGTTTTCTAGGTTATGGCTAAGCAAATCAATGAATCAAGCTGTTGGGCTTACCTATCTAAGGCTGCTTGTGATGAAAAACAACAGCTGCGCGGTAATTGCGTAACACTTACAGTAGCAAAGGCTTTAATTTTGACAGTTCAACAAAATTCATTGCGTTATTTACGTTGTTGCGTAGACAACATTTTAGAACTTGTGCAACAATTAAATGAGTTTGAAGTGGGCTGTCATTCCACCTGATGCTAGGGATTGACGCTATTCGTAGGCGCCGGGAGGGGGGTGCACTTGCACTCCGTGGCTTCAAAATAAAATATAGATGTAAAAACATTCAGAACTAAAGAGATATCTGAAAACGCCTAACACAATAATAGAGAACTTAACCTATTCGAGGCGAGATCCTAAATTTTTCGACCTCGCTTCGCTCGCTCTTGTATTGTGTAATCTCTGAATCCTAAAGCTTCTGTGCATTAGTCAACAAAGTACCGAACTCCTATTTCCGAAAATCGAATCGACCCTAGGCAGGGTGCTAACATTATCGAGCTTGCTTCGCTCGCTCTTACATCCTATTCTATCTTAACTCTTAAGGTTCTTTGTATAAGTCGACACAGTTAGTAGTCTTTCTGTATGAATATACAAAATAAAAACCAATCCCATTCGAGGCGAGATGAAATGTCTTATATTTTTTAGCTTTTCTGCATAAGTCTACAAAGTTACTCCTTGTATTAATGGACAAACGATAACCTAAAACATCCGAGGTGAACAGCAAAAATTATCGAGCTCGCTTCGTGGAGCTGAAGATGCACTGAAAATAACCGTGCCGGCGCCCATAACGCTATTGGCAGTTCACTTCACCTCAAGTTTTCACGATAAGATTTTTTACAGAATTTATATTTTTTTCACACCCAACTTTTATAATAAGTACAAAGAATAAAGATTTATTGTTATAACCATAAGCTACTCTACCATAAGCCTAACAACTAAAGTTAATAGCAGTCGTGAGGTTGAAAGTTCAAATTCCTATACTTGAACTATAGTGAACTCTTAGCACAATCAAGTTGCGTCGAGGTGAAGAATAGGAAACACATTAGTAGGTAACTTATTTCATACAATGTATCATAGACCACAATTTAATCATGTTAAAAAATAAGACACATATTTCAAATAAGTTTATTTTTATTTTTCTGCAAATTGGTATTCCTTTACTTCATCTGTAGTACCTACTTACTTACTAATACCTAGTTATAGTTAGTACATTTATTCGAATTATAATTATTTCTAAAGTAAATAAGTAATTACAATTAAATAATATTTAATATTTATACCTACAAACGAATATAAACAAACTACATGCTTATTCACCATCAAAGGAAACAAATTCGAATCGCCATTTCCTTATTTCAAAGTAAAGCAAATATAGGTTATATTATAAACACGTGGTGAAGACTCACTCGTTGGTTGACTAAGAATTGCTAGGGTTGCTAACTGCCAGATGTAGAACGAGTTGGGTCGTTTAGTTCTTAGAACTTGATCAGACAATTATTACTTACACATCAGTGTTAGCAGACATTCATCCTATCTTTCTGCCTTTACTTAGTTTCTTTTCAATTCGGCAGTACCAACCCTGACTTCGTCTAAAGAAATCTGTTGTGAAATGAGTCAGCCTTCACCAATTAATTTCATGCCCTTTTCGTCACTTCTGAGTAATACGAACGCAAACAATTATAATGGTCTTATCCTAATACCCTTTGTATTAGGATAAGACCCGTATTTATGAAGTGGATTTTAGTTTGAATGTTTAATGCTTGGAATTCCTGCTATAGCGCTTGAAGCGGGAACTCGGGAAATAATTACCGCCATATTGCACGGCGGGATTTCGGACCGGAGTTCGGATGCGTTCGTGGTTACACTATTTAGAATCAAGCGTTCTGTTTAAAACGATTGAAGTTTTGGCTTTGATTGCAAATGCTTCCCAACCCACTTGTTTTAATTAAGTATGCGAATTCTAATGCAGAAACCTAGTACTTACTTATCGAAAATGGGTAGACACCTATCTAAATTCTAAAGTATTGCATTGCAACTGTTCGTCTCCAAAAGTACAGTACTAAATGAGCGAAATGAGGAGTGGCTTCTTTTAACACATGATATTCTACCTTTCCTTAATCTCGACTATTACAGGACTCATGTAGCCACTAGCCACCCAATGCCCGAAACAAAAGGCCCCAGTTAATAATTCGTACCAAAATGCATACCGGTTTCGGAACTCCACACCCCGCTTGACTGGAGCTGTCCTTATTTGGCAAAGCAGTTAAATCTGGGCTTACAGCCCTTGGCACTTTCGCTTTTCAAATTCAAAAATGACGCAGTCTATCTTCGTACTTTCAAAAAACATGATCAGACATACCATACGGATACTATACGGGGCCAAACAATGGTCCTAATACGTATACTAGCGCACACACCACAATATGCGCTCTCCTATTGGTTAGAAAGTCGGACAGACAACAACACACGGCCAATGTGGTTTTATTGCAAGAACTCGCTCTGCTCTAGTGCTTTTGTGGTGTACTAATGTACGCACATGTCTCAAGTTAATGTTTTACGTCGAGTTTTATATTGAAACTGATGCTGTACGATACGTTTTTCGAGTCGAGAGAGAAATAAAAAGAAGCTGTGTATACATACTCTTTGTCAGTGATTAGTAGTTTATTTTTACCTTTGTTTTGATAGACAGCAGATAATATTAACCGCAGCTACGTTTTTATATTAGAAATGGTTTGTGATGGGTATTTTACTGTTAGCCGCTGAAGTATCAAGTTGGCAGCCGTTTAATTAAGATTGTACGGGATGATAAATAAGCGGACCTAAATTACAGGTGTGTTATTCTTATCGCTGTATGTAACTCACAACAACTCATTACATGATAACAAATATGACTTAGGTTCGAATACGTATGTACACAGACAGAAATTAGCAATAAATTACTGTATACAAATTCCTATAGGCAGGCAATAAGGCATCGTTATCCTTGCAGTTCCTGTTCCTAACCTAAAACAATACTTAAAGCAACAGGAACTTCGGCATTCAAAGTCAAAGACGAAGTTTAAGTGCTCATTAAACGGAGATCGGCCGACTCTAAAATTAGTTGCCCTCCAGCCTCACTGAAAGATGGTCCATAAAACCGCGGCGCAAACCAGTTCTTTGTTACCTCCGTAGTTAGTACGTACCCGCGTACCAAGAGATCGGATCTAAAACGAGTTTACAGTACATGTTTTCTCCGCTACGAAGGAAGATCGTTTGCGCGGCAATATGCGGAACGATACGCTTGTTTCGATTGAGAAAAGTCGCTATCACGAATTGTCACGATCTCTCAGTACAAGTACAGACACAACGTGAACGTCCTTGACGCACAGAAACGACTGTTTTAGAACGAGGACGCGTATATAACATGCTCGGTTGTATGCGAGTTTTATCTACGCTACTGAACGGAAACAGATCTGGATTGCATCTCCGTTGTAAATGTAATTGCAGGAAATAATACAGTTTCTCATCTCTGTAGATGCTCTGAGGGAAACTAGAAATTATCTAGATGCAGCGGTAGTTGATAATAAATTCATGAATTATGTTCCTTCTGAAATGAAAATACGGTGTTTTTAGCCTAGACGCATGCGGAAGAGTGAATGATATGAAACATGTTCTACGGAATATTCTACTACTTTATTGAATAAAGTGGTACTTTAGTTAGTCAGCTTTGTTCTAAGCCCTCTAGCGAAGTTTAGTCATAAGTAAAACGGTTGGTATTTAATTTATTCTGTACTTCGGTACCTATCATACATTTTTTTAACCGACTTCCAAAAAGGACGAAGTTCTATGTTCGTCTGTGGTATGTTATTTTTATGTATTTTCATCGATGTTTTCGTCAAAAGTGGACCGATTTTCGAAATTCTTTTTTTATTATTAAATGAAAAAAGATTGAGATTTTGGTACAGGAAGCTTGCGCGGTGGTCGCTTATAAATTTTGTTAAGTAACTTTGCTAGGGGTAGCTTTTGAGTTAGCTTTAAATTATTAAAGCTAACTAACTAAAAATACGTATTAACGTATTTTTTCCATGTGGATGATGTTAAGGTACCACAACTAAACAGTGAAAAATAAAAAATTATTACAAAAAAAAACAACCGACTTCCAAAAACACTACAAAGTGAAAAATAACTTTAATTTCGGAAGTGAGTAGCAAAAAAAAAAATCCATACCAGACCGACCGAATTTTTGTTTTGCAATTAAAGATATTTTTCACTATGTAGTGTTTTTGGAAGTCTGTTTTTTTATAGTAGGTACTAACAATGAAAAATAAACAATCATTTTGTGTGAGTCACAGATATGCAATTTATCTTTATTTAAGCCCTAATCATAATAGTCGTATTGTTTGAAAATGTTTCCGATAGCCAATAAGACTAATTTGACGGACATTAGATTTTATTAAACAGAATGGATAAAGGTATAAATAGGTTGTTTGGTGGCGACAAGGCAGGCGATTGGAAACCTAAAACTAGGTAAGTATAAGTACTATTTTAGATTGGATTTGTGAGAAGTGGACCTACTTGAAAGACAAAGAGGTGTCGAGATGACCTGCTGGACGCATACTGCGAGGGCTGGTTCGAGAGACCACAGGAAAAGAGTATGTACTTAGGTAGGTTATCTGAAGGGGAAGGACTCTGTCCAGCTGTAGGATCCAGTAAAGGAGGCTAAAACAATGTTTTATAAGTTAGTGCTCCAATCACTTTCGTCTTAGTAAATTAATTGAAATTTATAAATAAGGGCCACCAATCACTCACTCTTCATTCATTTATTATATTCTTTTTTTTTGTACAATAAGCAGAAATGATAACAGTATGACCAGTACACTTGACATGCCCGATTTGCCCGAAGGGTTATGTACTATCGACTATTATGACGTTATCAGGACGTGATAGGCTGAAGGCAGCGGCAAGGAAGAGAAAAATAAAAATAAATGTTTTATTATATAGAAATACTTAGGTACTTATTAAGAATTTCCAATGGTGCCAGGGGCAGTGTAGTAGAATTCGAGGTTTCGTTTGGATTGATTTCCGGTCGAAAAATGCTTAGTCCTATAATTTTTTTTAACGCAAATTCATGATTTTTGACGTTGTCAACTTACAAGAAAAAGAATCTCACTATCATTATTATAATCAAATACATATTTAAAATATCTAACTGCTGCAGAAAATTACAGCGGCACTCTAAAAAAGGTTTTTTTTTTCTAAGATTTTTTACAAACTTGCACTTGCACATCGGTCCGGGAGTATTTTCAACAAAAATTGACATTTAAGTATATCGTTTAAAGTATTTTATTTGAAAAAAAAACAGTTTTACAAAATATTCGTGTTCGTTAACAGCTCTACATTAGTTTAAAAAATTGTGTTGCAGCCATTAGCACTCACCTCCGAGAGGGGACACGTCGGCGTTCCAACATTTATTATAATCACTGGCGTACTAAAGGGGGGCGGCAGGTGCGTTCCGCCCTGGGTCCCGGTCCTGGGGGGCCTCCAAAACTCATGAAATACTTTTAAATCAAATCCAAACAAGATCAAGTAATTATGTCCAGTAAGTAAAAGGCAGTTAAACGTAAAGTGCAAACATTTCGAGCTCGCCCCGTTCGTTCTTGCAACCTACATTCTCTTTTTTCTCGAGAATACTATGAGTAAGTTGACAAAATAACTCCTATTTATGTACCTACGAACGGTGAAAAAAAAACCTTACCTATGGTGGTGGTTTTGTGCTAAAATTTTCGAGCTCGCTTCCCTCGCTCTTGCATCCTCCATTTTCAAACTTTTCATTATAGTTTGACAAATTAATTTCTATTTCGGTATAAATGTTCAGAAAAAGAAAATTTCAACTATTGCGGGGTGCAAAAATTTTCGACCTCGCTTCGCTCGCTCTACCATGTGATATATGTGTGTTATATAATAATGTGTGTGTGCAGGGTATATACTTAGGTATACTTAATATTACGAAAGGTACCTACTGAATATGATTGCCAGGTCATATTTATTTAGTAGTTATTTTTGTAATCATAGGTAAAACATGTTCCGAACGAATGGCATTCATGGTGCATAAGACTAGGCTGGGATACACCTGCGTGGAACCTAATGAGCTTACGGTCTAGATGGACAAACTTTCTGCATAATCCGCCGGAAACCGAACCAGTTTTAAATTAATACCTACCTTGTGGGTAAATAATGCCAGTAGGTATAAAAACAGGCGCCATGTAGTGACCGGAAGATGATTCAGACATAAAACATACATATAATACTATCGTACTTTACTGTCCGTTCATAAGCAGGATGCATGAATCATGTATGATGGAAAAATAATACATCTAAAATTAGATTCGACGTCTTGTTAGTCTGCCTCGGTTGCTGATATCAGCTGGCTTGGTTGTAGATGGTTTCAGTAAGAATTTGTACACGTTTACGCGTGTTAAGCTTTGCGCAGACTAGCGCGACGCGACAGCGCGACGCCACACCGGTTATTGTTATACCGTCAAGTTTTCTTAGAAATTGTAATTGAAAATTGTTGAATTGTTTGAATTGTTGTTCGAGTCGCATCGCGCCGTCGCGTCGCGCTGGTCTGCACGAGCCTTAACTGTAGCTACAATGGAGTGCTAAGCAGTGTTAAGTCGAGTAAGCTTGTTCACGTACCTAAGTACCTACTAGGTAACTTCACAATCATGAAGGATTGTAGGTAGGCAAATACAATGTGTATTTAATATCAGTTGAGGTTACTAAAAATGTCTTGGGGCATGAATACGCTGTTGACAAAAAAAAATGACTGATTTTATCGAATATATTAATTATAAGTGTATACCTAATTTTATAACTTTTTAATGGTTTTCTCCCAATTTTGTATCACATTCCTATACCTAAAGGCGGTTTGCTACTACTTATTTCACAAATAAATTATCTCGCGTAAAATCCCAGTGGCGCCCGGAGGGGTCGGTTGCCGATAGTAATATCACGCTTTACCCCCGAACAAGTTAACATTCCTAAACAGTTAGGATATGGTTTCCGTACCCTAATTACGTAATGCACGATCAATAATAAATTGAAACAAATTGCTAGTCCATTGCTTCATAAGTTCGAAAAAAAAATCTGCTCAATTTTTTTTTCGAACTTAGGAAGCAATGGACTAGCAATTTCTTTCAATTTATTATTGATGGTGCATTACGTAATTAGGCTGCAGATTAGAAACTACTGCACTGTACTGTCGTAAAAGTAGGTACTTAGACAGGTTTAAATAGGTAGGTACTATTACAAGTTAGCTACTACGAGTATATTTTTTTTTCCATGATTGCAATGTTACCGCTTTCATTCAATAAAACTAGATAACCGACAATTATTTTTTTAAATAAATAACGCGAGTTGTTTTCGTCCAGTGTAATAGTAATTCAAGAGAATAAACACCTTTTTATTTTATTCTAACAATTACAATTTTATTGAACCCAATGATGCGTAAGACCGGAATCGCGAAATATGCTAAAAAGTTGGTTGCGTTTCGATTATGTCATATCAAATCGTAACTGTGCCTCGGAAAGCATGTTAAGCTGTTGGTCCCGGCTGTCATTCGTAGATCTTTGATAGACGTTATGGGTAGTCGGAAGCCCAAAAGTTTGACAACCAGTCTTACCTCGGGGTATCGTGTTACCCAGTAATTAGATTATGGAGGTGAGATGGCATTTGCTCCGTAAGAATACTGGTATTCAGCTGCATCCAGTTAAGAATGGTTCTATAGGAGGAAAAAGGCTAGGGAGATTGATTTGCTTATCTTATATTTCCTACTGAAACATTTTTACGCTGTGAATTTTAGAACCAATCAGATTTAACAAGGAAATGACGTCACTCATCGTAAGACCATTGTGTTATTTTGGCGTGTGACTGAACCAATGTCATACCGGTTATATTTTGATGATGGTCAGTCAGAGCTATTTCAAACAATTTTGTTGTTATTATCAATTGTAGGTAGGTATTTCAAAATCGCGTGAGATCTATTGTCAAAATATAATAACTGTGTTCAGTAAACGATGAAAATGAAAATTTTGGAATAGGATTACATACTTACTAATGACCCTTGACATACTAATGTCCAACGCACCAATATACTACAGCATGTATCCTATGATCATGGAAAGAAATAACAATCAAAAACATATAAGTCACCAATGTGTTTTATACGATTGAACCAGTATTGTGTACATAGTTCTTAATTACTGGAGCAATATGTAAACCATTGCGCTTCAACCATAAATACATAAGTACAGGTTTGCAGATGCGTGTAAGACTATATGTGTCAGTCCAAGCGAAAAGGGTCCAGTGCGCGGCATTTAGTTTCCGAGATATAAGAGGTTTTGTAAAGTTGGGTATAAAAATTGCATTTCGCGATTTTAATTGGTTATAAATAAATGCTCAATTATCTACAATTTCATATAGTAAATGACTATATACGATGTTTCTAAGTACCAGAAACTTTATGAAAAAAGTTTACTAAAAAGGTACCAGTGGGTGGCATGTCGATATTCTGGGAATAAAATACGTTTCAATACCCCGTACTGATCACTTCTAAAAATCTATAGTAGCTGTTCTAACTGGTGATGAGAAAGGAGAAACTTTTGTGAAAACTTACGACTGGGCCAATTTTTTTCAACCTGATTGTGTAACTATTAACCAACTTCTGCATTTTAGTCATTTTGAAACAAATGAAGATAATAGAGGGCACATGTTATGTTACAAAAAATATACTGACAGTCAACCAACTGTATCAAAGGTTTTGAACCCGAATAAAGTATACGGTTTTCCTTTAGAAAAATCCCCTGCAGGCATGACGTACGAAAGAAAATCGTATCTTTATAATAAGATTCGTGAATTTGTACGTGAAGAATCTAAAGACATTTTATGCCCGAAACCCATTCCAAATGTTGATGTTGACCACAACTCTGTCCCAACAACATCTGTCGAGTACTCTTTTCAGAAACCATCAATTGAAAAGAGTATTCGACAAAAACCAACATGTTCGTACTGCAAACAGGTTGGTCATAGGAATCAGGTGCGAGGAGGAATTTATTTTTGTCCAAAACGTAAGTTGGAGTCCCAAATAGAATAAGTTTTATTTTTATGTTTGTATTGGCTTTTTTCAAATATTATTGCAACAGAATAATGATTATTTTAGCCACTGGTACCTTTTATGACATTACATAAAAGGTACCAGTGGCTAAAATAATCATTATTCTGTTGCAGTAATGTTTGAAAAAAGCCTGTCTTGTTATTTTGTTAGTTCCTAAATAGAGTAAGAATACTTAATTTTAGTTTTTTATTGTTAATTACTATCGCAATAACTAACTTTTTATTAAATATCGGCAAGTGGACCTTTTTTACTAGACTGTGTATCCTTCTTTTATTTTGATAATAATTGTTTTAGTTTTGATGTCAAAAGTATAATTATAAGTTGATTCTATGGAAAACATATCAATCTACAATAATGAATAAAAATCTACGTAACAAGCAAGTAAAAGTGTGTTTTTTTTTCACTCAAACTTTCAAAATGCTTTTTCTCAAATCAAGCTTTTTCAGAATTTCAACTTCAAATGTCTGATAAAAAAAACGTGTGCTACTTTTTGATTATTTTTTCAATCCATACTATCAATTGACTATTCTAGATACCGAATCCAGTCTTAACTCAATACCCCACTACTGGACCCTTTATGCCTGGACTGACACATATATGTATAGTAACACGAGTTCTCGTGCATACATCTGGCGTGGTGGCCTCAATCTGAATGGACGCCATTTTCGCCATGTAACTATTTTCCCAGATCTTTGTCGCACGCACCGACCGCCTGATTTACACAGGAAGGTCTCAATTTGAAACGCGAACCGCCACAATCGAAGGATGTACCAAAAGGAATTTATAACTCCGAGAATGATACTACGCAATCCACCAATAATGATTGTAGGTGGACACCGTCTGAATATCATTTGCTTGTGTTAAGTCTTTCAATGTTAATTTTGTCTCCGGAGGTCTGGTGTGAACAGAATTTGAATGGGCCAACGATGTGTCAGGACAACATTGGAGGCATGAATTAATAAGGATCGAAATCGTTCTGAAGTTAGTAGTGCCAGCCGTTATTTATTAAATAAAATGGATAGTCAACTATTTATCGTTTTCTTTCTCTTTAAATAACCCAGAAGGGAAAGTGCTTTAAACAGATCTACTTATTTGCTACTAAACTATCAATCTAAAAAGTGTATCAGGGGCGATCTAAATCGGTTTACCGCTTCGTGAAAAACGATCCAACGCCGTACTTTCACGTGCTTTCACCACGTGTAAAATCTCGGAAACTTGAAATGTCGATCGTGAGTGCGCTGACTCGACAACAACATGCAAATTCGCCACTCGAAATGCAACATGACATGACGTGGGGGGGGGTGGCATTCCTAGCGCGGGGGCTGCGCGCGGGCGGCGACGGTCATCGACCGTCCTCAGGCGGCCGCGCATAAACTACGCCGCATAAGGTCAATACAGCGCGCGCCATCCACGACCGGTCTCCGACCACTCGCAACCAGAACGTTTCGAAACACTATTGTTCGTTCGAAATCAATTACTAGTCGCCACATGCGAAACTTAATTTGTACTATTGAGTAACATATTACGCGTATTATCTAGAAACATTGGTCGGTAATCCGTTTAGTTGTCGCCAGACGTGTCCGGTGGACGGTAGCCCACTTTTACAACGCGATTAAGCTTGCAGTCGCGTGAATGAAGCTATTTCACATCCATTGGCAATTTAATGGATTACGTAGTTTTTCTGTAGACGCTGAGTGTTGCGTCATTTTGCAAACAACATGTGCCCCTGACGTGTCACCTGATCCAATGAATCATACATAAGTCTTGACTCTCGTACACTACAGACATCAGTTACGGTGTTCTTAAGGCGCTGACAAGAGGCAAATGTTAAAAGTAGGCTTGTCTTAAACAAAGATCCACATCTCTATAGTTTGTGGTAGCAAAACAAATATATATGTTAATCTTGAACATATTTCTCAGAACTTGGATGTAAACAAAACGTTTTGAAAAAAAAACTTAATACAAATTAATGGTAAACTAACCTTTTACATTAGAGTTCCAATCCAAAATGTTGGTATTTTAACTTCTTATTGAAACGCCGAACTTGCTTTTTTTTTTTTTTCGATTACTCAGCTCATATTTGAGTAAATAGACAATTGCTTAAATTAAAAGCGATGTGTAATTGCGCTTCTACCTAACCGCGGTTTAGCTCTTGTCAGCATCTTAAAGCATGTGCGAGAATTATTACGAGTTACTCTAAGATAACAGCGCACGGTGGGGTATTAGACACAAAAAGCTGGCCAGATCATTTTTTTGTTCTTAAAATTACTGTGTAGTGGTCGTTTACATATTACATATATACATATACTCATTTCTGTCTCCCAGAAGGATAGGCACAGACTAAAGATTTCCATCTGCTACGATCCAGACACACCTTTTTCGCCTCTTTCACGTCCTTCAAGACAAAATTCTAGTGAATGTAGTGCAAAATGCGTCCCTTACGGAGTATGTGGCTTAAAATTGAATAATAGTGTAAAAAATATTGACATACGTGATCGTTGCGGCCCAAAAGCAGGATGAAGTGTTAGAATAGAAAACGGAATACTATGGTGGTTTGGACATGTAGAGAGGATGATGATGGATTAAAGTAGAGTGACGAAAAAAATGTATGGCGATGCACAAGTGGAAGGTACAGCTCGATCAGGCCGACCTTATTTAGTATATAATTAGGATTTGATCTTTTATCAAGTCGATTGAAAAAATGAAATATAAAAAAATATATATTTATTAACAGTAATTATTCATGGTCTGTATGATCTTCGTCACTTTCGGTTTCTGCAGAGCTGTTAGGTTCTCCAGACAGTAATAAATCTAGTGTTTCCTTGGAAAATGACCTCTTATTCTTTTTTGGCGGCTTTCTCATACCCGTGAGAAGGGGATCGGATGTCAGCAAAAGACGATTCAAGACATCTTCATTGCATTTTTGTCGCGAAAATTTCCGGGCAAAGTGCAGTCTATATTCTCTTATATGCTTATTGCGCGATTCTGCGGCTTCCTCCGATAGCTGTCCTATTGGAAGCAATGCAGACGATATAACCTCAGGGCCATGGCGGAGCACTTTGTGTACTGTAGGTGTCATTGGATACCAATCGTATAACTGTACATATAGCTCCTCTGTCTCCCTAGCATATTTTGTAAATGCGTCAATGTTTATTCTTTGTCCGCTCGATATCGCTTCCAGGATAATTTTAAATCTATATATGAGGTCTGGATCAATTCCTGTTATTGATGCGGACAGCTCATGATTGTCAAAAAATCTTCGGCTTGTATTGCCGTCATTTGTGTTACCAAAATTAGCCCTAGGCACATCTACTAAAAGTCCCATCTCGGCTTTAAATCGACTCTGGATATTTTTTTTCGTTTGCTTTATTGTATTTTGTTCGGATGCTGTTTTTCTCCACTTTCTTATTGGGAGCTTGTACACAACATGTAGAAGACTTTCAAAAAATCGAATTCGTGCGTGCAATATAGAAAGACCAAATTCTAATGAACCTTCTATAACATCCCTTTTCTTGGTTAAATCGTTGAATTCGCTGGATGTAGCACCACAAATAAAGCACCTCATAGTTGATGTAGTACAAGTAGCTGCATTACACACCTTACCATCCACCATGGTAAACAACAGCGTATGTTTGGTTTTTGTACCTTCAAATTCTGTAGGATTCAGAGAATTTATTTTAGATTTTATATAGCTAAGTTTCTTCGTTTGTGATAGCAGCAGTTTCATGTAAAAATCTGATTCTAATTGGTCTACAATACCGTGGTGATGAGGGGGTTGGATTTTGCCAAATTACTTTCTTTTCTTTGCCACAAAGTAGTTTTATTGGCACCATAGAGCTCTGGAAAATGTTTGCATCAGAGTCTGCTTCATTTTCAAATTTCATTTTGTACTGCATTTGAGTTGATCCATCACATCCCCATTTACAAATCAATTCAAGGGATTTTTTGTCTTTATTTTTCAGTGTGTCAATCACAACCTTCAAACTTAAAATTAATCTTGAGCTCGTATGATCCAGTAAAGCTTGTAAGTCTACCTCGGCTTTCGTAGCGTTTACATCATATGATTCTTTCGAGGGATAGCAATCTTGATTTGCTTTTTGAAGAATGCTGTAGCAAGGGTATATCTTTATACACCTCTGACACGCCCTCGGAATTCATGTCGTGATAATATGTTTTATATATTCAAAGCTGTGAATAAATACCTTTAGTTGGTAATGGTAAACTTGTCATGCCATTAAGCCAATCACTGTTGTTTATCGCAAATATGTGACTCTTCTTGTATGCGGCTAACCATTTGACCTTAAACTGATGTTTTAATATTGATTATTTATGCTTAATATCTTCATACATGTTAAGCACATTTTCTTCCATAAAGTCCAGTTTTTTGCCAAAACTAATCTGACTAGATCTTTCTATTATGGCGTAAATGTCTTTTCGACTCATAAAAGTCACGCCAGAAAGCCCTGAAATAAAACAAATTCATTTTACGGAAATTTGTTATTTTTCAAATTTTACTTCACAATCAGGAGAAAATTCATTAAAATTCCAACCGCGGCATTCCACGGCTGATTTTTTAAAATTCGTATTCTAACATAAGTACTCGTTACCTTGAAGTACTATTGAATGCTTAGAAATGCTTAGAAATAAAGTAAAACACTAAATGTTTGTTTTAAATCGAGAAAAAGCCATTTATTTTTATCTAGTATGTTCTCGGCTCTGTTATTGACCAGAGTTCGTTATCAATTTGAATAAAAACTATGTTTTAAACAAATACATACCTGGTTCTTGAGAATCCATAACACAATTTCACAAACTTGTCTTACAAACAAAATTAATATGGTTTTTAATATGTTGTAACTTAAAGCGCATCGACAAATCACGCGTACACTGATAGCGAACGGTAACTTCCGACTGACGGGTAGGCGTGTGTCTAAGTTCAGGTAGAAAAAAATGGCCACCTTTCATTTCGTCGACTCATTAGCTATCCCTAAAACCGGTTTTTGTCCAGTAATGGAGCATTTTGTAATTACGACTTATGACCACCTTTTTGTGTCTAATACCCTACCGTGCAGCGTTTGCTCAACAAATTTTAAGTGGTCATAGAAGCAATCTTGAATATTTCCTAAATGATATCATAAATATTAAGATAAGATAGTTTAAAAGTAAAACAGTTGTGCCATAAAGTTTCAATTTGGTCTTAATGGTTTTATAAGGTTTATTGATCAAGAATATGATGCCAGACCAGACGTTATAATATAAATTAATCCCATATTATGCGAGATACCAAGTTAAATAATATAAACAGCTAAGTAACGTCTGGTTGATTCAGACCAGTGATGAACTTCATGGCAGCATGACTAAATGTCGATTTTTTTCAAATTGTGAACGACAGAATTTTAACCAGTATCAAATTAAAAGTATAACAAGATTTTTACTTACCTTTGTTGCAGGAATCTCTTGAAATAATTGTACCTTACACAAGTTTACATTAAGCGTCGGTTAGGTGCTGTGATGATAATGTTGATATCCGGTTGCTTTACATAGGTATCTAATTGAATGCATTTCCGTCCGTCCAGTTACCACCGATTTAATAAGTTCCTTGAAAGTACAGTCGTAATGCAAGCGGAATTTACTAATGCGTAGCAAGTAGCAAAATTTAATTCCGCGTTATATTACCCATTGTAGATTCGGTAATTTGCAGAGCTCATTATGTATTATGAGAGGCGCGCCATGTGACAAAACTCTTGTGCATACACCTCCTTCCAACAATACGGACCATAAAGAACAATGGTAAAAGTTTTTAAGCTTCTATACGCTTTTTACTTATCTTAAACGCAATCTGAACATTACCACACAGATGCTAATTACACTATTCAAAACTAAACGTAGTTACTTCCACTAAGAGGCGTATGGAACAGAACATTAGGCGGTCGGTTATTGTGTGATACTTGGCGCGCCTTCTCCGAACAACAAAACTGACTTACTTTCATATCCAGCCGTCCAGGACCACATGGAGACCATCGCCAGCAGCCAGTGATACATGAGTCCTTCGATCTTCCAATAGAGGGGGGCGAACAAGGGTCTGACGAGGCGCAGCGCCATCATCCACACCACGTAAGCGGGGATGCAGTAAAGGTTGTTGACGACCGCGAATGTCGTTCTTGCCACGATCCGCACGTACCGGCTGAAACAGCAGGGCCGCGTAGGTTCATCCATGACCGTCTCGCCGCGCGGCGCGCGAACAACCCTCGTGGGCCGGCGACGTGCCTCAACGCAACGACATACACATGATTGGTGATATGAGATGTGACGTGCTGGACACCACAGTTGAGTGACGCGACCGACAAGGGTTCCGCGAGCTAGCGAGACGAGGCGGCATGGCCGTACCTACCGCGCTCACCCTGCCGACAGCTGCCGAGACGCGGGGGCTTTCGTCGTGCGCGACAATGGCGCTGCTCACTACCGCCGACAAATCAAACAAAATGTTTATATTCGACGATATTTATTTATTGGAATCGTTCAGGGCATCACTGTCGGATATTTCGTTAAGTAGTGAGTACAAATTTTAAAATCGCCCGTCAGCGAGCGACGGCCTCGCTCGCCGGCGAGCTCACATGCGATTTCGTTTGCGACACACATTTTACACCGATCGACGTAACAATAACTCGTACGACGCGAGCACACATAGACAGACATACACAATTTTTATTACGATGCTTACTGTGGCACGACCGCGGCCGGCCGAGCTCGTCGTGTAAAATTAATACAAATTTCATTATATAAAATTAAAAAACGACATCGGACCGCAGAAATGATACAAAAATTACAATATTAATGACTGTACACTATCTAATATATACAATATTTGCCAGCATAGATATGTGCGAGGGCTTTATATACAGGGCGGTGGGCTTGGTGTCACGGGCCTCCGACACGGGCGCTCACACGTTATAGTCGTGCGACATCAGCCCGTGCACCTGCTCGAGGCGGTACGCGAGCCGCTGCTTCTGCGAGAACTCGTCCTCCTCGAGGGTCACCGTCAGCTGTTCGTTGTACCTCTCTGCATACGCGTACAGCTCGTTCAGCGCACAGTTTGTGTTGAACTCTTTAGTGTGGAGACGCGACTCCTCCGCGAGCATAGCATTCATATCCTGATCGGATATTGCTGGCATTAACTTAATATCCGCATAGTAACGCTCCACCCACTCCTTGTATACCGGTATGTCTTTCGCGTAAAGAAGCTTGGACGACGGCGAGTCTTTACCGAGGATGTGGTCGGATGTGGAGCACGAGTCCATAAACGTTTGCGCGATAACTGATAAGCAAGAATCTACAGTGTTGGACTTGTGAACGTCAAAAACGAAGTTAGGATTCTTAATCAGATTGACCCAGAAACGTAGCGGAAGGGAATTACTCTTCCAGGTGTGCACCACCTCCGGATCGGAGATTGTGTGCTGCAACGCCTGATCGTCGAGGAAGTCGAACATGTACTTTATAGCGAGAGGAAGCGCCGAGCCGCGGTGAGCTGTGCTAAAAATAGTCTCGAATAAATCATCGACAAACTTTTGCAGAGTGCCCTTGGTGGCGAGAAGACGGGTGAGATATATTTCAGAGACCATTTTATTACCACGCTCTCCCTCTTTGCGTGCGTCATCGTCGTGGTGGCGCACTAAATGCCAGTATTTGAAACCACCGCCATGTTCGTATTTGAGGGGGCTGGCTGGTGGACTAGCCGAACCGTATTTACCGCGGTTGAGTGTTTCATACGTGTGGGACTTATCGTTCTTCTCCATGTTCGACAGATTATATACGGAACTTTGTTTAGCAACGAGACTAAGACAGGCACCGTCCGGTACGCGGTAATGATTAAGAGTATTGAGCTTGCGCCATTCGCCTTCGCATTTAGTAGTGCTATCCTCGTCGTAGAGGATCAGCCGTCCACAGGCGCCCGTGCGCCACTCCAAGTCGAGGTCGTCACGACTTGGTCTCTGGGAGTACGGAGTTGCACGGTAAATTGCGTCTAAACACTTCTCTTTCACTTGACTTATTGTATCACAGTCCAGAACTTTAACGTGAACGTTTTCAGTAGTAGCCTCTAAACCACTAACGAATAATGTCTGTTGTGAGATCGACACGCTAACGGATATAGGTTTGAAATCTATGGACTGCCTAATAAGCTTTTCCTCGCTTAGGGAATATCGTGCTTCAGAAGTTATTGCGTCTACAGGCCCTTTGTCGACTTGACCTTTCATCGACCTAAACAACAGGTACAGAGGTTCGCCAGCGCATTCACGAAGGAATTTATACAACAGGAAAGTGAACCAAGCACTCAACATTTTTTCAGCGACGCTCTCGGTACGTCTCAATAACAACTTGGGGTGATTCTTTCCTTCCATACACTTTTCTATTAACTCCGCTAATAATGTCTTTAATACATCAGTACAATACTCCATCTTACTCTGAAGAGTAACCATAATAAGAGAAGCTACATTAACACGATCGCGCATTGAAAAATATCTATTGCTTTCTAAAGTACGAATAAATAATAGAAGGAATGTTTTGTTCATAATTAGCTGCCCAAACATTCTGAGACCTTTGTCTTTTCTAATAAGCTCTGGGCGCTCCCATTGCAGGACGGCATGGTCGTCGATGTTAGGGAACAATATTTTCATAGCATACGTACGGTAATCTAAGAAAGGTATACCGCCAGTCACATCTCCAGTCAAATCGGTCATTTCTGTTTGCAACTCTGCAAACGCTTCTTTACATTCAGCAGCTACTCTTAATTCTAGAATATCCATTTGCTCTTGCATATTTTTTAATACCCTAATATTCTCAGTTGATTTTCTCCTATACATAACTAAAAATCCGAAAAATATCAAAAGGAGTATACCGGCGCTGACGCCGATGCCTATTAAAGCTGGCTTGCCTATGGCGGCTTGGAGGCCAGCCTGCGATGAATAAGATAATTTACCAATCTTGTACGTGAGGGCACGTCCGACTCTAACTACAACTTCGGGTGTATCAATTCCGTCTGGAAGTTCATCTCGCGAAGGCGGACGGCACGTCAATTGATGCCGCGACAATGATGTCACGTTACACAAACTTTCGCCTATATGAACCTCCACATCGAGTTCTGTACAAGCTCTGTCCAGATTTTGACCGTTTATAGTTAAATATTCAGACTTATAATACTTTACGTCTTCGTCGAATTTTTCATAAATGGGATCTGGATAGAGTAGGAATGCTTCGCCTCTTTTGCTAGTTAGATTTTGCACACTTTGAACGTCGTCCATATTGAAACCGTATTCTAATTCTAAGGGTCTATCCGGATCTAAATTGAGACCAGCACTTTCTATTCCTGGAGATTCACAAATGAGATGAGATTGAAAATCAACTCTGTTGCAAGGTGCGATGTAAGGTCGGTTATCATGATATACGTATATCTGTGGAAATTGAATTGTATGGAAATTCTGTCCGGTCACTTTGATGTTTATTCCACCGGACGGAATACCTTTGGGTTGTTTTCTTTGCGTTGTTAGTGGTGGGCCGGACTCTACGGACGCAACGATAGGATCCTCCATATATTCAAACTTTTCTCGCTCTAAAGTACGCATACCGTTATCGAAACGCATTCGCAACGTACCCATTTTAATTTGATACGAATGGCTAGTTCTGCAAACGGCCTCCTCGTGCGATACAGACAGTATAGCGCACGGCAAGTCATCTATAAATGCTTGTATGTTACTCCCTGCGTTGAGATATTCACCCGTAATACGTAGTTTAGTACCTCCGGATTGTGGACCATATTTCGGTTGAATAGAATTGATTTTTGGATTCACAAAAGCATAGTGGTGTTTAGATTCTCCGCGATAATCCGCGACGCGAACGACCACAGGGCCGTCTCGAGGAACTTCTTCACCCGGTCCGTCTACGGTACAGACGATTTGTTTCGTTTTTACATAAAGTTCAATTATTGGCTGACATTTGATACCCGCAATAGTAACGCCGTTATAAATATCAGATATATTGCGACCTAAATTAATTCCTTCAATAGTGATATTAGTACCTCCGTCCCAGGGACCTAACTGGGGCCGAAACGAGTGAATCTCTGGGTTAGGGCAAGTCTGGGTACGATTCAACCATACACTGGGAACACCACACTGTTCTTGAACTTCGCATCGATCCGATCCTTGGCACCAACCACATCCAAATTTCTCTGGGAGTGCGAGGCACATACCACAGTTATCTGCCATATCATTACAACGGTAAATAAGAATATGAGTATTATCCGGATTATCTAAAGGTTTCGATCCTCCCCATATAACAGCGAAGGAAGCGGTAATATTTGGAGCACGCGATGTGTAAGTAAATTCAACGGCTTCACAGTAAATCGTGTCAGCAAGAAGTTGAGCGTTGACATGAGTCACACGCCCCTCTATATTGAATTGACAAACGAACCTTGTCTGAACGATAAATTGACCTATTATATGAACTTTAACTTTTATAGCTTTCTTTACACCGGATGGAACTAAAATCTCGTTTGTGCCGTCAGACGTGGAATTTATAGTGGGACAGAAGCCGGGCCCTGAGCGATAACTGGGACCAATTCTACTGACACCGGTGACTAGTATATCGTTTCGGCAGTTTTCAGCGGTATCATGCGTACATCGGTGTCCGTCGACACACCAGTCACATGGGAAGGAAGAGCTGACGCATTGCGTGCACGAGCTGTACGTATTGCAGTCGAAAAATGTGAAGTTGGTAGCAACGAAATCAGGCCCTTGGGTGGTGCGCACCGACAGTTTCGCCGTAAAATGATGTTGGCCGGTGGGAATTGAGGGCAGCGTGTCGGTACGCGGAGTGGTACAATTAACGCCATAAGGCTTCCTAGTAGCATTGGTTATGAGAGTACGATCTAAGGCTGTAAATGCACATAAGAATTGTCCATTGAGAGTTGGCAAGTTTTCGATGAGTAAATCTAACGTCCTAGCAGTCGTTCGTTGTAATTGATTTGGTGTTACTTGAGTAATAGTTGTACAACGGCCGCTACGGTACGAGATCCAATACAGTGGATCTTTAGCTGCGTCTTGACAGTCCGATCGTAAGCTGCACTTATTTTCTAAAGAACACCATCCACAATACGGGTCTTTGGCTCCGAGACATGTTAAGCATGATTTATAGACGCTACACTCTTGAACTTTCACTTTAGACACTTTACGTTCAGTCATCACATATAAATGCATAAATTGAGTATCGAAATGCAAGTCTTTGTTGACAGCAGAGCCCTCGTCGACAACGATGTCTCCGTACTCAAACGCGGAGGTGGCGCTCTCGACTACGATCTTCTTGAGGTGCCCCTGAGCAGTCCCGGCAAACACAACAGTGTAGTCGCCAGTGGCCGTCGCTGCAACCGCTGTTAGCCTCTTCGAAAATATTGCCACTGGCACCGCTTCTACAGGTTGTTCGCCTCCCAGAGGCGTATTCACATCTAGCCCGCAGAAATCTTCGCTGATTGATTGTAGTTTTGTTCCAATACATGCATGGGACGGCGATATGAAGTCCAGACCTCTGGAACCGTTGCCACTAAAGCAAGTCTTTATGTTTTGCATGAATTTACGTCGGATAGCTTTGAGCGAATAAACACATAGCGCAGATAGATCAGAAGGAGTGTTAGTATTGATTGATTCACTCTGGCTGAATGCAGCGAACAGCACGTCATGTTGAGCAGTTATTCCTAGTTCTCCCGCTAGAACGGATCCGGCTTTTCCGACAAACGCTGCTTGCACCAGGTTGTATCCATAGTTACCACCGCCTTCTCCGGTACATGACATTGGGATTTCAGTGTAAGAATAATAATTCTCATCATCATGACAAACTCTGACTAATTTGCTGTAATACGTGTCAGAGCCTACACCTCTCAGCTGGGTCGTCAAAAAGTAACTGAATCCTTCCGAATTGAAACCGTAGACATAATTAATAGGATAGCGTTCGCGAGATAGCGAATTGACAAACATCCGTGTACCAGTCGTAACCGCCGTTCTAGCTATCATAAATAGACGGTCGTCTTCAAGGGAGCGACTGCTTACAGTAGGAACTTCTGAGCGGTAGGGCGAGTTGCCTGTGAAAGTGACGCCTACATACATAACTTGCGTCATCGGAGGATTCGGCGGTCCTGGCGCGATGAACGCCACCGTGGAAGCTGTCGCATTGTTCGCCACCACTGGCTCACGCACTTCGCGCACATCGTGAGAAATATTATTCAAGTTTCGTACAGAACACAACCCTTGCAAAACCGAACCACATGTTATCAGGCGGCTGGTCGCGTAGTCAATCACTAGAGCTTTATTCACATTGTCCGTGGGTTTTTTCACATAATTAGAAGGGCAGTCGAAGGTGCAGAGGGCGGAGTCGTTAACGGGGCCCGTGATGATCGACTGTGCGACTTCCAGGTCGGGGGAGAGTTGGTAGATTCTGTTGACGGCGCCGACGTACACCCGGCCGGTATTGCGATCGACGGCCAGATGATTGAAGAACGAATAGGGCGCCGTCACGGGGTCGCTGAAGGTGAGGACCACGTCTTGCGAGGCGCGCGCGGCGGCGCACGCGGCCCCCAGGGCCAGCAGCACGCGCCACATGGCGCGGGCGCATGTGGCCGGCACTCTACCGCGCGCGCCGCCGCCCACTCGTCGCACTGCTGCCGCCCGCCCGCCCCTTACATCTGCAACGCGAGACACCCACTCAGGCGCACTGTCCGCGCCCGTGCGCTGGACCAGCCGCTGTCGCCGCTTCGTTCCCATCGCACCGCACCGCTCCGCCGCCTGCTACTCGCCTATGTACTACTATACAATGGTCCAGTGAAGCCTGTTAACGATTCAACGATGAGGACCTATCGCGTGTTTTTTTTTTTACAATTTGATTTAACCGCGTTGCGCACGAGTACACGGTTTGGCTCGGAGAGGTCCAGTGCGGTCGGAGCGAATTCGCGAGCTGTTGCGGGGTGACGCGGTCACCCTCATCCCAGATAAACGATATCGGTACCAACCTATTTTACTGCACAAAATACATATTATTTTTGGTTACGGGTCACGAAATGGCTTGTCACTAATGAATTTGGATTACAATCACATTTTCTTTATCTGCACACGTACATATTGTGCAGATAGACATTTGGTTTCCAGAATATTCCTAGTTAACATGCAAAAAATATTCAGCGAGCATGAACTATTGATAACTAAGCCCTCTGTTGAGTTAAATCACTCGAGCTTAACTAAGTCATAAGCCGGTGACTAATCAATGAACCGGTTAAAAATAGGTTAGTACCAGGATAGCGCGGGCGACCCCGACGCGGTCAGTGCACTGATATAAGTCACACGCCGACGAAAGCCTCAGCATCATCATAAAGAGGAATAACTAAAATAATAATTTGGCATGCTGTTCGCAACGAGGGAGTGAACGTGGTAGCGTAACGATAAAATAATGAAAAAGAAAAAATCGGAGAAACGAAAAACATCGAGAATTCGAAACACCGAGTAATGTATACTCACAGGAAGGCCATTGTGGTGTATGATGCGGGCTTCTAACGTGTATTTAGTTCTGTATTGAGATCATAAGCATGGGAGGCGCACTCTCATAGTGCGGTAACAGCGCTGCGAGCTCGTGGTAGAGACCTGAAACAACAAACGTCATGTTAAAGCCCCTTAGGGGCTCAATTTGAGCGCCGATTTACGTTCCATTATTTGAACCCTAAAACGTTAAAGCCCAGTAGCCATCTTTCACAAGTTTAATTCAAAGAATATTGGATGTAGCCAATTAGATGTGCATGATACATTAATGATGTGTCAAATAACATTACATAACGTGATGGATGAGACAGTTAATTCGTTATCTTGCAGCTTGTACCTACTGCAAATGAGTTACTGTACTGTTTTTCTGAATTATTTACAAAGCATTATCTAATGATATTTTAACAATGACTGTATACTCTTTAATGATCTTAGAGGATAAAACTCTCTAATAAACATTACAGATTTTGTAATAAACAGTCACTTCAAATAAACATGATAAAAATGATTGAAACCTAGACCGCCGAATCGGTTGACCTTTGACTAAGATTTTTTTCGCTTATTTGTTCAGCATAATGGAGAAATTGCCAAAAAGAGGACAAACAAATTGAGGAGCAGTATCGTAAACGTAGAATTTTTTGGCATTGTGAGCATTGCGTTTGTGACCTATAAACACGTGTTAATCTCGCAGCAAAATATGTTCCTGAAGGAAGATTGCAGTCTTCTTCAAAAAAATTGCCGAATACATCCAGTAGTGTTCTCACATTCAGTGATCCTTGCTACCAAGTGGGTTTCGGTGTCGTCGACCCATCTCGAATGACCTACTCCACTTACAATTCTTGGCCACCATACAGGGATTTGTACGGCATTAACTGGTAACCTATTTCATCACAACGCGGTTGTTGTTGCTTGTGATGTGAGTAGGCACTTGTAGATATTTGTTTGTCTCTAGTAATTTTGGAGGAATATTTCTTACTTAACTATATATATAATAATATTTATCAATCTAAACCCATTTCAGATTTTGTAGAACTATTTGGCCTTTTTGCGCAGTATCTACACTTAGACGACTTTTTACGAAACAAATATTCCCTACCTAATCTTCGTACGTTGCGTAAATAATCTAATCTTTATCTATTGAACGAATACGACAAAACACAATGGTGTAGACATTGAAGTTATGTCGGAAAATTTATCAATTTTGGTTTTACTTCAACTGATCTTTTTTTTTCTTTATTATTTTTCATTTTACCTTTATAGAAGTTTCGGGTTCGCCCGACTATTTTCGAAGTCATTAACTTTACACGGTGAGGTCGCGAGTCATTGAACTCTAAATAAAGTCGCGAATAAATCTCGTAAAATGTTTGGAAAAATTAATGGGTGTCGAAAGTTTTATATTAACATTATTAATGTTAGATATTTAAGTACTGTACATAGTAAAAACAAAAAGCAATAGGATCTTGGTAGGTCGTGGCCCCTTCTGTATATCAAAAGCTCAAAAACGTTAGCTCGATAGTACCATCCTAATTGAAATCGACAAATTATGAGCGCGACTGTTTACTAGACACCTACCACGATACATTAAAAACTGAGATAAAATCTAGATATATCTACGACTAGGTACCTATATCTCGCAAGATCATTTCTCGAACGACCATCAAATCGAGTTTTCCAGGATTTTATTACAAGAAAATATAGGTATTCGCTACACTATACAAATAATCTGATGATATTCTCGTAATGCTTGAAACTACCCATTAATATATTTTCAGTAAACAAGTTAGAATAGCGAGGATGACAAATATAATTTTTTTTTGTCCAATCAATAATTAGGACAATTATTTTTTCTTTTTTTACGTAATCTAAAGGTTACGGCGATAAATTGAGGTAAAATGTGCCATGACGTCACGAGTATGTACATTTTATACATACTAGTGACCCCCACTCCCCAACTTAAAATGCGTTTTATCTAAGTAATTTTTTATTAATATGATAATGCAATAAATACGAGTCTAATATTTTTTTTATTTCTGACTGACAGAGTAATTAGAATTTCATTTTTATTACCCAGGCATCATCCCTATTACCGACATTATTAGGTAGAATACACATTGTCTATGACACAATGAACTATTCAATTACTATTCTGAAAATTCGATTTGATGGTCGTTCGAGAAATGATGTTTCGAGATTTTGAAGCATCCAAGCAGGAAACTGTCGCGCTCATAATTTATCGATTTCATGTACCTATATACTATCGAGTTAACGTTTTCGAGCATTTGTTATTCGATCACACGTAATTCGATTTTCAAAGGAATCTGTACCTGAACCAAAATGTGGAATTTTATCATTCATGCTCTAAAAACGGCGAAGGAAAACATCGTGAGAAAACCGAAATGTCCCAGTACAAAAAATTCGAAGACATGTTACGTCCACCAACCTGCACTGGGCTTGCGGGGTGAATTATGTCCGCGGCCCCTTTCACTGAGACGAGGCCTGTGTACCAGCGAAGGTAACATTATAAGTAGGTAGCCTGATTATACTTCGCTTCGCTTTCGCTTCGATTGCTGTTACCTACCAACAGTTATTGGGTAGGTAACTAAATGATAGTTACCTACTCAATAACTCATGTTGTCTAAGTCTAAAGGCTCGTACAGACCATCGCGACGCGATGGCGCGACGCGACTCGAACAGTACAATTTCTAAGAAAAGTTCACGGTATAACAATCACCGGTGTCGCGTCGCGCTGGTCTGTACGAAGCTTAACGTGGTTTTTTAGTAGGTGTAGTTTATGTAAAAGTCACTTTTAATTTAATTTAAACTAACGTTCTACCAAAGAAAAAGTATTACCAAAAGGTACGACTGGTGATAAAGAATAGTTTCCGGTATGAAGCCGGGCAAACGGCGATTGCGAAAGAAATGGTAATGTGTCTCATATAATCTGGTGCACCCACTTACCTACAATTTTTTTTTTAATTGGTATTCTCGTTTCCGATATCGGCAAACGAGTTAAGCTACGTGCAGACTGATCCGACGCGACAGCGCGACGCAACTCTAACAAAACAATTTCTAAGAAAACTTCACAATAGAACCGGTGCCGCGTCGCGCCAGTTTGCTCGAGGCTTTATGGAACTCAAATAGAGTTGGGCAGGACACCTGGCAACGCCCAGTAATGACAGTTGGAGTAAGGCAGTGACCGACTGGCGTCCAAGGACTGGAAGACGAAGTGTCGGTCGTCCAACGGCAAAATGGGCGGACGACATTGTTACCATCGCGGGTAGAACCTGGATGAAGCTTGGACATGAACGTGGGAATTGGCGCATAAAAAGAGAGGGCTATGCTCAGCAGGGGGTGAAGTCAGGCTGTGGATGATGATTCTCGTTGAGCCCCTAGCTCATGCCAAGTAGGTAGGTATGTACAGGTATTTGGATTCAGTCTCTCAGTTTATCCCGATTTTTTTTGTTAGCATTAGGTAATTTGTATTATAGATGAAATTATTGACTCCGAAAATAGCCTATAGACGAAATTAGCTGGATAGCTAAGTTCTGCTAGTAATAATAATAACTTAGACATTACTATTGCACCTACACTAAATTGAGATAGGAACAGGGCGATGTTAAATGATGCTTTTATTATTTACCTATTTGTACCTACATACATACTAAGCGTACAAAATAACTAATACCTACGAATCTTAATAAAATTGTACCTACCTAGTTACGTTACGTTGTCGTAGTTTGTTTAAAAATATCATTAACACTTGAAAATATAATAATAATAATAATAAGTTGTCTAAAAAAAAGGGCAGTTAAGTTGTGGTTTGAATTTACGGACAGTCAAATTGATTATCTATCAAGTGAGGTCACGCCCGAGATACTGTTTTACGAAAATAATTTAGTTATTTAGTGCAGGTAACTATTACATAGGTAAAACTTACGCTATATAAATTGCTTGATAAACATTTTAAAGGCAGAAGAAATTGATGGTCGAGGTTTATTTGGTCTGAGGGTCGACGTTATAAAAAATATTGCTAAAAGTGCCGAAGAGCCTACCTTAGTCTAGATAGTCAAGTGACCTAATCACGATATTTTTTCATCTGAAGTGACGAATGAGTCACAAAACTTCATTCATAAATTGGGTTCAAAGTTCGAACATATTAATTAGGTATTACTATCTGGCTAGCACAATGTTTTGTTTATTGTTCAATATGGAATGTAAATAATTGCAGACGCACAGCTAAAATTATCTCCTAGAACGTATACAGGGAGGCCGCACGGCTCAGAAGAATGTGAATAAGAAAATTGATCACGTCATCCACAACTTGAACGTTCGTCGGGCTCAAAAACGGAACTCGCCTTATCGAATAGACAACACTATGAGTACGGTGCACGACCGAGGACCGCGCAACCGGTCTCAGGCCTGCCGAGTGCCGTGCCGCAACATTTTGATTACATTCCCTGCCTCCACCCACTCTGTGTAATACCACCAACGCACACAGTTGTAACAAAAACAATCCAATGATAAAAATGCCGATTTAACGACACCGACTTGTGTTTCCATCAATATCTATCAACGAAATCCCTTCTGTGAGAGAAAAGAAAGTCAGCCATTACCGCGCACGCGAGTCGATAAACGGAAGCCATTCCAATAAACGCCACGAGTTCTTACTTCACGAATGGTCCGCTGCACTACAGTAAAAGTATAAAACTTACCTTTTTACAAATTATCTCTTTGCTGGATAAACAACAATCCTTTAGAATCCAGGATAAGGGAACTGCCGTGAGCACTATTGCACCACACACAATATTCTTTGTATACTTTTTTCACTTAAACGTAAGGAACACTTAACACCACAAGCGACGGTTTAAATCACAACATTATACTTATAAAAATACCTCTGGCGGATATCAAAGCCCGTTACAATGAGTAAAATAGCACGTTTGCTCAGGGAGTCCACGACAAGAGCATCAGTCTTCGTACATCGCCGTGGAATGATTTGGTTTCGCTTTTCGAACGAGTCTAGGCGTGACTAACCCGAGAAAAGCCGAACATAGCCGATTCGGAAACATTAGTAACCAAAATTGCCGCTAGAGGCGCTTATGAGTTTAGATGCGTTCAAAATTAGGCGAAATAATTTACGTTTCCAACAAAATGATAATTTTAATTTTGTTTCTCAAAAATAAAATAGTTCAAGCTAAGCTGAAAATTGAAAAACCGGATGTCAAACGGATAACGTATGCACTAAAAACTATTACGATAAAACACAAGTTTACACATAAATAAAACAAAAGTTTACAACCAGTATGGAATCAGTAAGTACTATAAAAGATGTGTTGCTGTCTGTGGCCAAGGGCGTCCCAGCCAATGACTAATAAATCGTTTTATAAGTCATTGGTCCCAGCCTTCTAGTCAGGGGGTCACATAGTCGGGGTCCATTCAGGACAGGCTCCGATCAGTGGCGGACTAAGCCTTTTGGGGGCCTGGGGCGGCAACACCAAATGAGGCCCCACCGGTCTTCTTAGTTAATGTAGGTATTTATAGTAACATTTTCCAATAAAAAAATATTGTCAGCAAAAAAATCAAGTATAACGTGCGTAATTATAATCTACCTACACCATTGATCTCACAACCAGCAGGATTATTTTTTCCAGGGCGGTCCATTTTCATCTCATAAGTTAGTCTCAAAGGTTATTTACGAAAAGCAAGAATGTAGCTTGAAATTTTTTGCACCTCGTCTCGCAATTACCGGTTCGGTTTCTATTGCACATCCTTACAGAAATAGGAGTTGCTTAGTCGGTATATGCAGAAAAGTTTGAGATTTAGAAGAATATGGGATTCACGAGCGAGCGAAGCGAGCCCAAAAATTTTTAGCACACCGCCTTGTGTACGTAAGGTATTTTTTTTAAAGTTTTACATAAATAAGTGTCCATTCGTCGACATACGCAGAAAGTCTGCGTTGTAAATATTAGCGAGCGATGCTAGCTTGAAAATGTTCATCCGCAGCCACCAACTTTAAACTGCTTCTTATGAATATATTTTGACCAAGTTTGGGATATCATTAAAGATTTGGGGGGCGGCTTGTCTTGACACTATTCTGGGGTATTTAATTTCTACGTCTACTCGCCTGCACATGCCTGCGGCTATACGCAAACGTTCGGAAATCTTTCTGAATTCTAGCAAGCAAGGACCTTTTGGCGCTCGAATAGCGTTGACAGATGAACGATGTTGGTAAATGCAACCCTAGAAACAGCAACAATATTTGAACACCCTTGTTAGAATACTTGTGAGGCACGGGTATTTGAGTATTTGTTCAAAGTATGATAACATATTTATACCCGTGCCTCACAAGTGTTCTTACAAGTGTGCAACTAGGTGTGTGGCGCCGCCGGCGCCGGCTTAAAAATTTGTGCAAATTCTGTGTGTCATTTGTAAATCCTATCATATTATCTAATTTAAATGCGAAAGTCAGTTTGTTTGTTTTTTATACTTTCACGCTAAACGGCTGAACGGACTTGGAAGATATTTGGCACATGGGTAGACCATGACCTGGAGAAGGACATAGGCTATTTTTAAACCTAGATCGCAGACGAAGTCGTGGGCAACAAACAGCTAGTTTGTAATGTTTTTTTTTTTTTATTGCGACGTTCGTGCTGATTTTTTGGCCACGCGCCAAAATACCCATAGAGCAATAGAGCAACGAGAATTGGCTTTCTCTTACAAGTAAATGCTCTAGTCTATAATCAATTAATCATAATATTTTGATCAAGATACAACCCGAATGACACTGACCTGTAAATTGCAAAAACTTAGGAAAAATTTAATTTCGTGGGCTACCATAATTGCGGATCTTCCGTTTTTATTACTATTGTTTTTTTTTACGACCATAGACTAATATTCTCTAGAAGAACTGAAGAATCTGGTTTGAATCTGGTTTGAATTTCACCATGTTTGACACTTTGACATTTCTAAACCTGACACCCAAAGAGCTATTCTCTGCCTGCCGTGAAGTGTCGTGACATATTTTCAGATAATGACCTTTTAGGAGTTATTTGCTCAAAATCATGGCTTTCTGTTTTAAATTTACACCTACTGCGTTATTCAAATCTCAAACGAACCTAAGATGCATCGTAAGAGCTGTAAAGAGATCGAGTTTCTCGACTTCAAGTGCACTAGCGGTAAGTTGCGTAATCTGATTGTTGTTTGAATGGCTGTTTCTAAAAGAATCGTGCCATTGGCGCTGGTGTTAATCTTGCGAGACCAGTAATACACAGCTGTACACCTTTTTGGTGAAATGGGGTTTTATCGATCCATCTAACGCCCAGTGCGAGCATGCTTCAGATCGAACTATGTCTCATTTGCTGGAGTTGTAAGTGCTGGTACCCACCAAACAAACAAAAACGTTACTCAAACAATATAATATAGTTGTTCCGTCGTCTCATAAAGAAGACGAAGAAGTAACAGTGTAATCGGCAAGTATTGTGCAAACTAGGTAAATTTGGGAAAACGGAAAGTGCATTTTTATGGTAATTTTGTATGAATTATTGAAATTTTGACTGGGCAATGTCTGGTCTGCAAGTATAATTATATATATAAGATATTATGTGATGTTGAAAAAATTTGCTTTAAAAAGAAAATGAAATTTATAATTAACTGTACTAAAGGCACAATTTACACTTGGTCGAAAGGGCTCAGTCGCAAAATGACTACTTCTCAAAATGTCTACTAGGCGCAAAATGCCAAAAAAAGTGGGCCATTACTCAGAATGTCCCTTCCACAAAATGACCACTTCGCAAAGGGTCCCTTTCGTAAAATCTCAAATTTTCAGAATGTCTCTTACGTAAAATAATTGACCCTTTTTTCCAATGCACTTTTTATTCAATCCTTCCAATCAGTACAAAATCGGTCAAGTGCCAGTTGAATTTGCACACTGAGACATAATAACCTTTTATTCAGATAAATGGTTAGGTAGGTACATCTTTACACAAATAAAAATAAAATACAGAAATTGAATCATTTGCGACATTTATTTAGGGTTGGGCTTAGAAATGTGCCACCTCGCTAGAAAGAATGTTTAAGGCAATAAAAAATATTTAAGGCTTGTAGAGGGACTTCTAAACCCTTATATTTTAAATTGCCCAAGGGTGCCACTCTGGCACCCCACGGACTATGGTTTAGTATATCAAACAATACTAGAATCAATCATAAAATAAAACTTGTAGCCATTTTTCAATTTAGGGATCCGTTTGCGAAATATTATGCTTTAAAGTGCTCATTTTTGTTAGTGTTGTCGACCCCTGCCAGCTAAATGGTTGTACTTGGATTTATGAAAAAATCACAGCAGTAGTATTTATAATGAAGTTAAAAGGAAAACTATCACGGCTAAGTAGGCTTTACAGGTTTACGAGTAATAATCAACCAACTTAAATTTTCAGTTTGAAAAACATATTTTTCAACTATAATTTTAAGGTTGTTCTTGGGGTTAATTCATCCCAACTATGGAACCCTTCATTGTGCGAGGTCCAAGACGCACTTGGCCGGTTTTGTAGGGTTCCGTACCTCAAAAGGAAAAAACGGAACCCTTATATTATCACTCGTGTGTCTGTCTGTCCGTCTGTCACAGAATTTTGGTGTTACTTTTGGGGGCCAAATAAGAAAATACAGATAAAAAGTTTTGCAACATGTGACATATCAAATGTTGCGAGGATCCCAAATGTATTTTTTTATAATTTTTAACTAGATAGTTTTAAAGATATTTAAGAAAATTGATGAAAATAGACCGTTCCCCCCCATATCTCCGAAACGATTCACCCAAAAATTTTGAAAAAAATACAGAGAAAGGTTGTTTACTCATAGATTACAGGACAACCTATAAGAAGTCTATGGTCTTAAAATAACGTAGTAAATCTCTCAATATTGGTTTTGTAATGTTAAGTTTGTTCTTGGGATGAATTCATCTCAACTACGGAACCCCTCTTTGATATCACTTGCAGTTTTTTTTTCTTATTTGGCGACCCGTCTAGTATTCTAATGCCCGTTTTCACCTTCACTTAGTCCCTCTTAAATGAATCCCTAAATAAACGTGCACTGTTGGATTTTATTTAGGGATTCATTTATGTGTCACTTAGTGAAGGTGGAAACGGGCATTAACCTTTCAAGATACTTTTTTTTAAGTATGTACAAATTGAGTACATATTGGGTACAAAAGAATTATTAATTTATAATTGGAAAAACAGGTGATGGGGTTTGCTGGGAGCATGACGTAACTAGCTTCATCTTTCTGACTCACCAACGCAACCCCTTGAAAATTCAAAAGTACTTTAGGGGCATGAGGAACAGGGTGTAAAGTTCACTCATCCACCATAGAAAAGGGAGGATCCTCCGACCAGACGGGTGTCATGTCTGGCGGGCAACTGCCCAGAGGTTGATGACGGGAGCTTGTATATTATGCCCATCGTGCGCTAAACTCTAATTGCGCGATAGATGCCGCCACAGTACCTGTAATTGGTTAATTTGAAATAAATGGTTTGAGTTTGAAAATACTAAACAAAGTATATTTTTCGTCTCAGATTTAAAAAATCGTAATTTGTTTAATTTGTATTTCATAATGATACTGTGAATTACAAAGCTATTTTTTATTACTAAGCTCCGCTGTACGCCCGCCCGTCCGTCAAATTTTCACAGATTGTGTATTTTTATTGCCGCTATAACGACATACTTATAGCTGCAATACACAATCTGTGAAAATTTCAACTGTCTACCTGTTATGGTTCATGAGATACAGCCCGCTTACAGACAAGACGGACGAAGAATAATAAAAAAAAAAGAGTTAATAATTCAAGTGGGTATAAATTTTGGTTTTGAAAAAATTATCTTACCCTGTGATCCTACGCATGTGAGGTGTCAATGCCTAGAGCTCATCGAGTAGTGTGCAAATATATTATTTACACATATTATATACAGTAGGCGCTCGGTAATCCGGCACCCGTTTTTTTTCCTCTATGTCGGATTATCGGAACTGCCGGATTATCGGATTTGTATAGAAAGTATGAGCTAGGTATCCACAATAAAAGACTACAATAGGGTTAGGTCTTTATATTATAAAAAATGGCGAAATACGTGAATAGAATAGAACACGTGGTTTCACTGTCAAGGTTAGGCCCGGACTGCCGAGCGCGTGCTAAAATTCAACCGCTTTGTAATCCGGCGTTCGGCTGTGTTAAATGCCGGATTATCGAGCGAGTTACTTGAGTCGCCAAGTGCCGGATTACTGAGCGTGCCGGATTGGTGAGCGTCGGATTACCGAGCGCCTACTGTATATATATATATTTTTTTTTTTTTTTCAAAAATGTTTTAATAGGTGCCGTAATAGTTTTCAGTTTTAGAACATGTTTGTACAAGGTCTATCGCAACAACTAAAAAAGTTAGGAATTTGAAACTTCTGTATATAATGGACCATATTTCTTTCCTGACAGTACAAATCACCGTAATCGGGAGTTAAATATCTGGTATTATTATTCGGTTTGAGTTGACTCGGGCCGAGCTGTCACTGACTCGTAGTTAGCTGGCACATTGGCTTGTACAAAAAAAAACATATTTTCATTATAATTTTACAGCGGAAAGAACGCGACACAATGGGTGACTTGGACGTGCCAGATGACAGATACTACGGATGCCAGACGGGCAGGTCTATCATCAACTTCCCCATTGGGGGCATCGAGGAACGAATGCCGGTGAGTTCAACTGGTTTCTTGCATATTTGTTGCTTAATCCATTGGCTGCAACAGTAGTCAACAGGAACTCGTAAAATTAAATTAAATTAAGTAAATTAACCAGAAAATTAATTCGTTTCTAATCCAACATTCTATTTGGGGTGTGAAAATGCGTTTGCGTGCGCCCGTAGCACCGTTCGGTGAAACGGGATGGTTTTGTGAGGCTCATACATGTTTTTTTATGTAAAAATATTTGAAATTTAATTTTATATGTTTATAATTCAAATATAATATAGGAAATATAAATAATAAGAATAACACAACTGGCGAAATATGGGTGTACTAACTAATAGGTTATGTTGTATCAACATACAACATAACCTATTAGTACACCCAATAATAAACTTCTCATCACAAAATCGAAACACTACCAAGATTTCCTTTCTGGCGACAAATAATCAAAAAAGAGGATTTCCTCACACATGCACAACATTCTTCGAGATAAATCGAAAATGTTGTAGTGGTCAAATACATGCGAGCAGGCGGCCGGCAATGTTTTTGCGAAATCGACGCCTTAAGGCGACAACTAAGCTACTTTTAATGATTTTATACTGAAGATCACGTCTAAACCAGTACTATTAAGGATTTGGAAAAAATATATGTTAAACTAGAGCATTTTCTTAATAACTTAGTCTGTTAATATTCTAGATTATGTTTATATTACATAGTGTAATTAATTTGTAAAGTTATGTCTAACGCGGATAAAAAACTGAGAATCACGCAAAAACTAATTTGGGACAGTTTTCCTTGATGGGCGAGTTCTATTACTGGCTGGACGTATGACGTGCTATCTAATTACGTAACACATTTTCCTAAATGATTACGACTAATCTGTTTCATTTTGACAGTTCAACAACATTTCATTGCGTTATTTACGTTGTTGAGCAGATTTTTTTTCTAACTTATGAAGCAATGGATTAGCAATCTGTTTCAAAACGATTCAGATTCTGATTGATCGTGTATTACGTAATTAGGGTACGGGTTAGAAGTTACTTGTTGAACAAAACAAGAAATTTTAATTTTGAATAATATATTTAAAACAAACTTGAGAAGTGTTTCGATTTTTTTGATGAGTAGTAGTAACACGTAGTTAACACGTTTTGAATACACGGATTTCCGTTTCCACGTTTGAATTTAGTTGTCTCATTGACATATCTTATGTTATTTCATCCTCATTTGATCAAGAAACGTAAGTGCAACTACTAAAATTTTTTATTTTTTTTGTAGTACGAAGTCATCGTCGCCTTTGGTATTTTGAAGAAAGCTGCTGCTAAAGTGAACATCGAGTTTGGCCTAGACAAGAATATTGGTGAGAATTTATTGATACTTACCTATAGTATTTTGATCGCACGAAGCGACGGACGCTTTACTTGTGGTAATCAAGTGAACAAACACGCTGTGAATGTGTGCCTGAAAACGAGTAGCGTGAGCATAAAACACACGCACACACACACTCTCACACACACAAACACACACACATATTTCCGAAGGGAGGTAAACCCCTCGCTGACTAAGTGTGCAATAGAGCACCGGTCTTTGGGTTTCCCACCCCCTCCTGCAAGAGTGGGAACCCAAAGACCGGTCACCAATTTTGGGGACCAAGAGAAAAAATCGAGGATTTTTTCTCTTTGTGATTTTGTCTGAGTGCCCGGAGCGTTAAAAACATGAAAACTTCGGATTTTTGTTACAGTGAATGAAATTTAAAAATTCTAAACGGTATGTTTAGCTATTAATATATATATATTAAAGTTTACCTATAAAAAAATGGTGATCATGATTTGAAAAAAAAAAAAAAATGATTTTTGGTACAATTCAAGTAGTATAAAATAGGATATAAGGCTGTAGAATATTTCTGTGTAGCAAAATTAAGTTAATCTTTCTATTTATGTAGAGATAGAAATCGAGAAAAAGAAGTTAATTAAGGAAAATTAAATACAGAAGAAAATGATTATGATAAATGATTTTTATTTCTGTAAGTAGGTTTGTACAAAACACTTTTACACGTCAATCATATTTTTTTAAACTAGATGAGGTCGGCGTTTCCTATCTGACTACTCCGAGAAGAAAGGCCGAAACAAATTCAGAGGTCACAGTCTCTTTTAAAGTCCAGGCATAATCTTGGTCAGATCATGTGAAGTTCATGTAGATTGGTGTCTAGAATGGTCTTTTGAGGAAAGAACCACACAGATTGAGTGGACCTGTCCAGTCAGTGCACGCATTTGTCAGTGAATGTGCAGCTCAACTCAGAATTTAAGGAGCTCAACGATTCGACGAACAATACCAAAGAAAGGACATTTGGGTAGGCCGCATAAATAACTCAAGCGGCCAGACCATGATAAAAACTAAACAAGAAAAATGAAAAAATAAAATAAAAAGAGAGAAATGTAAAATAAAATAAAAAGGAAATGACCCACAGAGTCTTCACATTCACAATTATTAAAGTAATATAATTCTTTAAAAAGTAAATATTCATGTCATTGTATATATAAAATTCATTAATGTCAATGTGTATTTAAAACCCAGAAATAATCTTGATCAGATCAATTGAGGACCATGTAGATTTGTGCCTGAAATGGTCTTTTGAGGAAAGAACAATACAGATTTGAGTGGACCTGTCCAGTCAGTGCACGCATTTGTCAGTAATCGTGTAGCTCAACTCGGAACTTAAGGAGCTCAACGACACGACGAACAATACCAAAGAAAGGACATTTGGGTAGGCCGCATAAAGTACTCTTAACTGCCAGATTATCATTAAAAGTAACAGAAAAAAAAAAAATGTACATTTAAACAATTTACATCATTTTCTATATCAAATAATTTCTTCGACTTTATTTTTTTGAATGATAGGTTTTTTAGGTTTTTTTTTTTGTAAAATTATTAGTAAATTTAGCATGTATCGCAACTATAAGTAAATTTCGTATTTATCGCATCTATTTCGTAAAATCGAAAATGACGTAAGTATCCCTAAATTCATTGTGTGAACCGTCGGCTTGATAAAATAAATTCATTTAATTCAGGTGATTAACACCCATATTACATGAAATAAAATTTCACAAACCACTGAACCTCTGTAAACCACTGTTTTTTACCTAGATAATAAAGTACTAGAGTACCTATAATTATTACGATTATGAAATTAATTTTCCTGCAAATGTGTTACAGCGGAAGCTATTATGAAGGCATGCGAGGATGTCATCAACGGCAAGCTGTACAAAGAGGGTCACTTCCCTCTTGTCATTTGGCAGACAGGATCTGGCACACAGTCCAACATGAACACGAATGAGGTACTTAATAAAAAATACATATAATTAATGATAACCCTTGGGTTGGCACCCGGGGCAGTTTTCTATTAAGCACCGCCAAAATAAAACAACAAATACTAAACTTGCTTACTTGACTTTATTTTGCTAAAATTTTCGATCACATTATCAAAATTTACTTCCTGTCCTTTTCAAAGGAAAATATGGAAAGATTGGTAAGTCGCATTTGGCTCATTGTGGATCAAAAGTAAGATTTCATCAATTTTAATTTTGAGAAACTTCTTTGACAAGATGCCACCGAAACACAAATGGTTTAAAAAAATCTAAGACAGCACTAGACTCGGAAACGACTCAGAATAGTCCCATTTTACAAATGAATTTCAGAAGCTCCAAGGTCCATGGACCACTTCTTCGAAAGAAATGCTTAAGGTAGCGTCTCAGTTGCAAAATCTCCAAAATAATGTCCTCTGGAGAAAATTCATCACAGTTTTTTGTCAGATTATAGGCAGAGTTTTAGGCTGAACAACACCAAATTTTATGAGAATGTCATCCATTGCCCTGTAACGAAGTTCTCCGTAAAATCTATCAAGAAATTCTAACATAGCTCTCTGCCTGCCAATGTTAGTCCAGCGTGTTGCCACCCCATTGTCCACGTTATCACCCCTTGGTGCTTGGCGGGTTGAGACATGTGATATCGTCAAAACGGTTTCCTTAATTGTTTTAAAAATTGAAAGGTTTTTTTTAAAATGAATGTTAATTTGTGTCAGAACCTACTAACACTAGATATTACAGGTAGACATAAAAAGAGTCTGACGTGGTGACATTTGGAACTAAATATTTTACTTAAGTAATGCAGACCTATAATGATGGCACTATTTTGCCGACAAGCGCTGGTAGGTTTTGAGTCACCCACAAGCAGCGTTTTTAACAATTTGTATACATTTTTTTGCTCATTTCCCATTCGAAGAGACCAAGTGCGATAGTGGCGCCCTCATTTTTTCCAAGCTGTATTATAAATTTTTACTAACTATCAACTCTGTTTTTTTTTTAATAATCCAATTATTATTGCTCGCAGGTAATAGCAAACTACGCTATTAAGGCCTTGGGCGGCGAATTGGGCAGTAAAAAACCAGTGCACCCCAATGACCACGTAAACAAGTCCCAGAGCTCCAACGACACGTACCCTACAGCTATGCACATTGCTGTAGCCATGACACTGAGGGACAGACTCATGCCTGGTCTTGTGGAACTTAGGGATACCTTGGAAGCGAAGGCCAAAGAGTTCGATAAAATTATTAAAATCGGCAGGTAGGTGAACACTAGATTTATGATCTGTTCCAAAAGTATCTGATGAAAATGTAAACAGATGGATTAGAAAACGTACAGCTGTGGATGCCAATTTGTAGTGCCACTTACAAATTAAGTGCTAACATTTGATTATTGAAATACTTAAACCCGACATTTTAATTTTAAATCATCTTAAGGTTTCAACTTTATATCTCACTCACCACATTTTCCAACAATTATTGAATGAATAACATAATAAAATTTGTTGAGTTTATCTTGGACATTATTGACATCGGTGAAGGAAAACAAAGTGAGGAAACCTGAACTTATAGTTCACTAGCTTTTGCCCGCGGCTTCGTCCGCGTGGATATCGCAAAATGTCCCATGGGTACCTATGTTAATTGGAAGGTTAGGTACTATCGAAGAACTTCATATCTATACACCGTAAGGACTATTTCTGCTTGCAGCGCTCGGCGGCTATAGAACCGGGGCGGTAACAGATATGGTCATCGTGTTCACGAGATTTTGTTTTCAAACTGCTTAGATATGAAGTTCTTCGATAGTACATGTCAAGTTTACAAGCAGGCCTAATACTAATGAAAAAAAATGGGTAGTAAATGCGTGCCTATTGGCCTCCTACCTTCCAGGACCCACTTGATGGACGCCGTGCCGCTGTCGCTGGGCCAGGAGTTCAGCGGCTACGCGGCGCAGCTGACGTTCGGCATCGAGCGCATCTGCGCCACGCTGCCGCGCCTGCACTACCTGGCGCTGGGCGGCACGGCCGTGGGCACGGGCCTCAACACGCGCATCGGCTTCGCGGAGAAGTGTGCTGCGGAGATCGCTTCACTCACTGGTAAAAAATACACCTTGATGAGAATCGGAGAGGAGGTCTATAGGCCTCACCCAGGATTGCAGCCTGAAATGATGATATAGTGAGCGCTTCTGAATTGGAAAGGCGATGACCAAAACTTGCCCTTTTTTTGGGCGGTCTTGAATTATCCGACCATTAGCCCTGATGTGCTGTCGCAAAAATCACCCTGTATAAAGTTATATTTATTATTATGTTGTTTATTAATTTTCTTTCTTATCTTATTACATTTTAAACATTTCTTAAAATAAAAAGATATTAAAAAATATTAAACAATAGAGATGCGCCGGTGTCGGAAGCTTAGAAGCTACCGGTGTTTAGGGCTGCAGAGACAGGAACCTCCTCACAATGCGAGCCACATCAAGGAGCCTTCTGAAACCGTGTTTTCCCGTTCGTCCCACTGCCGTCGGAATGGGAATTAAAATTACTAAATTATTCCCATTCGTCCCAAAAACAAAATCAGTGGGACGAACAGGAATACACGCAGTTGGCAAATCACGAGTATTCACGAGTCTCCTATAATGAAATCTTTAAAAAACAAAACATTCACATTTGCAGGCATCCCTTTCGAAACTGCACCAAATAAGTTTGAAGCGTTGGCCTGCCACGACGCAATGGTGGAGGTGTCAGGAGCGCTGAACGTTATCGCATGTTCCTTAATGAAGATTGTTAACGACATTCGCCTGCTGGCTTCCGGGCCTAGGTGTGGTCTGGGTGAACTGATGCTGCCAGAGAACGAGCCTGGATCATCCATCATGCCTGGTAAGTAGATATAACTTATCAAAATCAAAAACGTCATTATTATCATTCCAGGATTTTAGAGGAGCTATTGTCGCTTCTATGTTACTTAATCCCTTGAAGTTTAGATAATATACTACCTATTCCGATCTTTGGTTATAAGATATGGGAGGATAGTGTAGACCTATCAACAAGTACCATTACATAAAAGACTAGCTTTTGCCACCTGCTACACCTGTCTAGAGGTCAGAAATTATCCCTCACTACCAGGATAAAAAGTATCCTATGCCCTTATGCAGGTAATGACCTCCCCAAAACAATAAAATAAAAACAATAGACTTTTTAAAAACAAGCTTTACTAAACTAAAAAGTACAAAATACCCAGATATACAGCAGATTGATCATTATCAATCTGCCTAGCCTTTTCCCAACTATGTTGGGTTTGGATTCCAGTCTAACCGGATGCAGCTGAATACCAGTATTTTACATGGAGCGACTGCCTATCTGACCACCACAACTCAGTAACTGGGTAATACGATACCCTTGGTAAGACTGGTTGTCAGACTGTCGGGCTTCTGACGACCCGTAACGACTGTCAAAGATCCACGAACGACAGCCGGGACCAGTGGCTTAACGTGCTTCACCCATCCACGGACCAACCCCGGCAAGCATAGCTTAACCTGATGGATCGACCTGTGCGGCTGTTCTTAAGCCACGAGCTCCTCTAAACTAAAAAACTCCAAAAAGGTCTAAATAAATCTTACGTAAACCTAGAACTTTAATATTTTCTAAAAGCTTGAGGCTTATCGCTTTAAGTCCAAAAAGTAGTACTTTTTATTAGTTTAGTAAAGCTTGTTTTAAAAAAGATTTTTACTTATATTTTATTTTGTACTTTTTAACCGACTTCCAAAAAGGAAGAGGTTATATGTTCGTCGCGTATGTATGTTTTTTTTTTATGTATGTCCGCCGATTTCTCCGTCAATGGACCGATTTTGAAAATTATTTTTTTGTATGAAAAGAGTATGCTCCCAAGTTGGTCGCATATAAATTTTATTAACTTTGCTTGGATAGTTTTTGACTAAGCTTCAATAATACGTATTTTTCCCACTTAATATATGTGGATGATATGATGAGAACTTCCTGTCACTGTTATTTACATAGCAGTTATTGGTACTCGAATTTGTGTCGGGTGCCACCACAAAAAAGTGAAAAACAAAAACTTTTTCAAAAAAAAAAACAACAAAGTGAAAAATAACTTTAATTTCGGAAGTCGGTGGCAAAAAAACGAAAAATCAAAACCAAAGACACCGACGTCCGAAATTAAAGTTATTTTTCACTTTGTAGTTTTTTTTTAATATTAGAATTTATTTAAATATATTCAAATTCAAATTTCAACGCGTCAGAACACGATTGTGCCATCATGCAAATCCGTTAAAGCGTATTAACTTCATGTGACGGGTATCGTAATCTATAAAAAAAAAAAAATAAACAGATTTTCTCAATTTCTTCTACTTTTCATGATTTTCTTTTACTTCAAGTGACTACACTACACTCGATCGTTGACCCCAAAAAATATATCTTGTATCAATGTATTCTTATTCTAAATAAATCATTATTTGATGCAATTGGTCTGTAAAAAATACTTGTGTGCTTCCAAAGTATTTTATTAATGTCTCAAAAATTACAACTTCTAAAAACACTATAAAAAAATAACTAACAGCCATTTTGACCTATTGCATCAAATAATGATTTATTTAGAAAAAGAATACATTGCAGAATACAATAAAAGTTATTTCGTGCAATTACAACCTTAAACAAAAAGTAATGACGATTTAAAGGCGAGATTTAGGGAAAAAAACAAAAAAAAAACATATCTGAATAACCGTGACACCTAGAACATGGGGTCTTTGGGTGAAACTTCGAAGATGACCTTCCCAACCCTCCAAAAAATTGTGTTTGTCCATGCGCCAAACATCCTGTACAATACGATACCCATCACGTCTGCGGAGTTCCGGTAACTGTTGGTCGATTCTGTAAAAAGATCAACGTGAAACTTAGGTGAAGTGAGCGTGAAGTGAGCTGTCACTGTCACAAATCGACCGGCAGGATGCTAGGGATTAACACTATTGACAGCTCACTTCACCTAAGTTTCACGGTGCTATTTTTACAGAATCGACCGGCTGATATAATTTGATCGCGCATAAATTATTATAAAAAATAAAAAAAATTAGTAAAAAATAATTATGATTCCAGGCAAGGTGAACCCCACCCAGTGCGAGGCGCTGACGATGATCGCGGCGCAGGTGATGGGCAACCACGTGGCCGTGACCGTGGGCGGCTCCAACGGACACTTCGAGCTCAACGTGTTCAAACCCATGATGGTCGCCAACGTACTGCGCTCCGCCATCCTCATCGGTAAGTCATCTTCACAGAGGTGACCGATCACGGGTCAGTCACCTACAGTACTACAAAGACTTTTTGACGGTCGAATGACGGTTGACAGTCAAAGTCGAAGAATTCATTTAAAAAAAGGCCAATGGAGACTGTTCAAATTTGAATTGGAAGTGGTCTTTGAACCAATAGCGATATTGTGGTAGTATTTCTGTGGGAAAACCTCAAATACATCCTTGTGCAAAGGAGCATCAGAAGCTAACATATCACACGACACTTTTGAGAAAAATAATACTTTAGTATTCATGTTTATTGCTATATTTTTGGAACGAAGTTCCTTATCGCGCGTCGTCGGGGCTAGACGGAAAAAATTCTCACGAAAAGTTGTAACGACACTTTTTGCTATAGTAAGCTATTGTAAGCTGTGCGGCGTGCGCATGTTTCTCTGTCTGTCTCTCTCTCTCTTCGAACTTCGTTCCACCCGGGTGTCCCTTGACACTTCTAAATTTTTTTTTTTTTTAAGGTTTTGAACGCGTATAATTATCTTACTTTATTAATGTGTTTCCCTGCTAGGTAATGTAATGACACTTGCCACCTCAACAGTTTTTTAATACCGATTTTTTGTTGGTTCTAGTATTTATGTAGGAAGGTAAAGACTTAAAAAAAAGCCGGCCTAGTGTGTGACACGGTTATGTTCGTATAGCTCGTTATAATGTAGGGAACAGCAGATTTTTTTTTTTGCGAGATCAGTTTTGGTCCCATACTGAAAGTTGTTCATAATGATGAGTACAATGACCCCTTAAGAGGATGCAAACGAATTAAATTTCACATTGTTTATAAAACTTTACGATTAAAAACCTAAATTATCGGAACAACACTAGGATAAGAAGCTGGCCACATAATTTTTAAGTTTGACATTGCAATTGTCAATTTAGCGCTGATTTCACCAATGAAACTGAACGCGATCAGCATTTTTTAAAACGCTTTCAAGAGCTGTCAGTGTCAAAATTGTTATGGAATATTATACACTGACAGCTCTTGAACCCGTTTAGTATGCAATGACAGCTCTTGAACGCGATTAGTATACGCTGACAGTTCTTGAACGCGTTTACCATACACTGACAGCTTTTGAACGCGTTTAGTATACACTAACAGCTCTTGAACACGTTTAAATGAACGCGTTCAATTTCCTTGGTGAATTCCGCACGAGCTGTTTTCACTCTCTGAAAGTTAGTGCGGATTTCACCAATGAAATTGAACGCGTTCAGCACATCTAAACACGTTCAAGAGCTGTCAGTGTCTGACTGACAGCTCTTGAACGCGTTTTAGAAATGCTGATCGCGTTCAGTTTTATTGGTGAAATCCGCACTAAGTTTTAGAGATAAAAAAAAAAAAAAAATTGCAAACAGTTTGACATTGACAGGGGGTTGTTAGTAAATATTTGTGAAATTGTATCAAAAAAACAAAATACTAATTTAATACTAGTTAATTCCGATTTTGGCCACGCCCCAAAAGATCCTTGAATATGTAGTGCCATCGCCCCACTCTTCTTCCTAATCGCTTACAGTACAGTAATCGCATTAAGAAAGAAGAGTGGGGCGCGTCTCCGTAGCCATCTACGAAGACGCGCGAACTATCTATACACCTATAATTGTGTGGTTATTCATTTACTGGACAAGTTCTAGCTGTCACTTTGTAGTTTTCGTTCGTAGGTGCATATGGAGAAGAACCGGCAATAAGCGCCATGGACACTCTTTGAATGATCTTCTTCTTCTTCGTCCTCAGGTGACGGCTGCTTGGCATTCAACAAAAACTGCGCGGTCGGCATCAAAGCCAACGAGGAGGCCATCAAGAAGATCATGCAAACGTCGCTCATGTTGGTCACAGCGCTCAACCCACACATCGGATACGATAAGGTGACTTAATTTTTTTTATCGGGACTAGAGATGGACAGACAATGACTTTGGCCAACTAATCAGTTCCCAAAAGACCGACTTGTCGGCCAAGTCGATCATTGCGATGCTGAAATTGCTAAAAAAATCCCATAATGATGAGTACAATGACCCCTTAAGAGGTTTAGGGTAAACAAAAACTACCGTTGTATAGGTACAGTTAGCCCCATAAAGATGTATACACAGACAGGGAACCATTTTATTGTCAAAGACCTTTGTTACATAACATCCCACCGTGTAGGTACTAAACATAATATAAAATTTATTTTACCAAAACAAAGTAAATTTTTTGTCTCAAAAAATTCATACGCCCTTTGACCAAAACAATCTATACAGTGATAGTTCCAGAATGACAACGTCGCATTTCCTTAGCTTTAAATGTTAATGATTGGTTTGTATGAAAATGATGTACTCGTATTTATCAATGAAACTTAGATACACACATCGAGTCTAGTGTTATATATTTTTGTGACACTTGTCCTAGGACTTTTTCTATTATTTTTACCTATAGCATATAACCTTAGAGTTATGGGACAACAAAAGGAACACGTTTTATATACAGGGCGGCAGGGACATCGACGCGAAAACTGATACCATGGATTCGGTACATGAAAAAAAAAAATCTGCTATTCCATACATTTTGACCGCATAGGTATTGCACTTTTCTATGAAACAGCAGTTTTTTTTTTAAATAACCGACTAAATATTCCAACGCAGCGGTGTTCAGAATCATGTTCCGAAAATGGTATCAGTTTTCGCGTCGATGTCGAGTTGGCGCAGTGTACAGACACTGCGCCAACTCGACTCACGGACTAAGAAGCGTTCGCTTTTGTAACCACTCGAAATATGAGTATTCATACATATAACATCGATTCAGGTGTAATAGTCAGTTTTCCCCACTCACTGCTGCACTGTTTCGAATTGTATCATTACAGGTACGCTGTAATGCTCGCACAAATGCACCTGTCAGTAAGAGGTGATCGTTGTCACGACAATAATATGTCAGTCTAACACGTTAGAGTAAACGGCAATTGTTTATGATATCGCATTTACAACTAAATACTTATTTCTTACACCTCCTCTCGAAGTTAAACTTTTAAATTAGGTGGCTAAACTTGAGTTCATTTTTGAGGAGAGGCTAATGATCGACATAATGTGCCTTTTTTATAAATGATTTCATCTTTAGCCGGCTAAACTGCACATTAGCCTAAATGCAACGGCTCAGTTAGTGAATATTCGATTTAAACGCGAGGAGCGGGGGGAACATACATGAGCATGCGACCCCTTCGTCGCAGAGTAAAATTTACTCAAAACACGTCCGCAAAAAATCATAATCTCAAAACACTATAATCGCAAATCGTCATATTCGCAAAACACCACATTCCCAAAACATTACACATTCTCTTGTGCCACGTACTCTGGCCGTTGTGTGGTTACAGTTCTAACCTAACCTACCTTGCAGCCATTTTCATTTGCTAGTTCATTTTTAGCCAAGGGTTAGCCGGCTAAAGATGGAAGAAATTAAGTTTAGCTGGCTAATCTTTAGTTTATTGTCCCATCCATCCTTAGCCGGCGTGCGGCGTGTTTTAGCGTGTTTATGTCACGGCTATTTTGTGTCATATGTGAGAAAATGTTTACTGTGTTTTGGTAAAATAAATTGTATACTATGTTTTGTACCTGTACGGTGGATACAATGTTATGAAAGAATGGTTGTAGACAATAAAATGGTCCGTTTATACATCTATTTGGAGCTGTCTGTACTAAAGTCATACATGCTATTCATGATAAACAAAACTAGCGCAACATTGCTGCTGCTATATTATTTTGTGTTGCCGGGAACTTGTTGGCAACATTGCATAAAGAGTGCTACAAGGGTTTACAATATTTGTGAATTGACATAGAAATTGTATTTATTTTTTGTATATTTTATTAACAAGTAACAATGCACCCAATATGTTAGTAACAATATTTCTTAACAACTATGTTAGTAAACTTAACTAACACACAAACTAACACTGCTCTATAGTTACTCGTATGAGAATCCCTGCTACAAGCTTAACCCCGATGCGGACAGCTCGCAGTAGCGAGTCACGCGCGCGGCGGGAGGCGCAGCAATACTCGGAACTCATTAGTATTGGGTCCCCACCTATGAAATTGGCGTTTTTTTTCTCACAAATAGAGAACCTCGTCACTTCTATGATTTAAAATATTCATCAATTGCTTGGTATTATATCGAATAATGACCACCATAGACAACTACCAATAGTAAAAAAACCTTAATACTTATAGTTTTCTAAACATAAAAAATACCTTAAAAATGACTCGTCATTTTGTTAGCAGAAATGACCACTATTTGTTTTAACTTAGCCACAACTTATTTTTGTCGCTTAATCTAAGTGACATATGACGTTATCTTATTTTTAAAACATTAGTGCATAAAAGTTTTAAAACATTAGTGTTCATGGTTGTTATATAAATTAAGAAAATGTTAGTATGAAAAATGCAACTCCTTTAAAATTCTCCATACAAAACGCTGATTTCATAGGTGGGGACCTAATATATTGAATGTGAAGGGCGCTGTACGAGTGTAATTTACCCACACAGGCTGCACGTGTGTGACAAGTTCATCGGAACTTCAGCAACAAGCCAAAATAACCTTGTAGCGTTGTTCTTTCCGTGAAAAATCTTAAATTTAACCATAAACTACACAGTACTTACCATTCTTATTCCTATTCCAGGCTGCACAAATCGCCAAGACAGCCCACAAAGAGGGAGGAACTCTTAAAGGCACAGCCATCAAGCTAGGCATCCTCACTGAAGAGCAGTTCGACAAATGGGTGAGGCCAGAAAACATGCTGGGGCCTAAATAAACGGTCCTTGGCCTACGATTCGGAATAAGCGAAGAAATTTTATGTGTTGCAATTAGAATTAGCCAAAGAAAATTCGAATTGACTTGAAACAATCCGATTTCTTTCGCCTCTTTCCCTTTCGCAAAATTCAAGCATTATTTTATTTTCTATATGCGTTAAGTTAGGCATAAACGCAAAATTGCGCCGAAAAAATATGCAAAACATAATGTTTATTGTTTTTGAACGATGTTAATAATTATGCGAGAGAGAGAAGGACAGGGCTGTTACTACTCTATCGTAGTGCCAAAGATATTGGTGTACCTTTTCCCAACTATGTTGGGGTCGGCTTCCAGTCTAACCGGATGCAGCTGAATACCAGTATTTTACATGGAGCGAAAGCCTATCTGATCTCCACTGCCCAGTTACTGTCTGTTGGTTCTATCTATCAAAAAAATTCTTGTTTCAACATAGAAAATATATAATTGTGTAGAATCGTAACTTTTCGTACGATTCTTAACAATTTGCATTTATGAATAACTTGCTGTCCCGACTGACGCTGACCTTTCAAAATGCACTTTAAATTTTCCTGAGTTTTTTTTACAGCATTTCATTTTTATTATATAGATACTGCATCTATCTTGAAACGTTTTGTTTATAGTAATTTTATTTATTACAGTGTTTGATATGTAGATTGTTATTTTTTTCGAGTTTGTTTACAACAGTGTACACAGTCGAACAGTATTGTGTAAACATATGAATTTAAATGTTATCAGTACCTAGGTACAATGTTTCTTTTTATGTGTTTTCTCAATACAGAATATTAATATAGTTAACAGTTATTTTTATTTTCCCTTTCCTTAAAATCTGGGGGCACAGTAGGCCCCCGCCAAGACGAGTGTACTTTTTGTGTTTGACAAAAAGCAGGGGTGCAGTACCTACCTTTTCTCGAAGAGATTCGTCGTGTTTCCAAACCCTCATAGTTTCGGAATGGATAATGCAAGAGAGCTCAAATTCTCAGAATAAGATGTAGTTAGCAGAGTTATAAAACAGCTATCTAATTACGCAACACATTTTCGTTGACAATTCCGACTAATCTGTTTGAATTTGCCAGGTCAACAACATTCATTGTGTTATTTACGTTGTTGAGCAGATTTTTTTTCGGACGTACGAAGCAATGCATTAGCAATGTGTTTCAAAACGATTCAGATTCTGATTGATCGTGTATTACGTAATTAGGGTACAGGAGTAAATTTTATTTGTATAGCTTTTTATACTTCAGATTTTATTAATTCCTAAAATACGTCACATTTCGTTGATTCACTGGCTCAATCACTCAGCTAAATGTATGCAGGACGCGATGACAGAAACAACAAAAAATAAGAAATCTGTAAATTTCACCCTGCAAGTACCGTAATGGGGGGTGCAGATATGTATCTATACTTAGAATAAAGCTGAAGAGTTTATTTGCTGTTTGAATGCACTAATCTCTAGAACTATCAGAGTCCGATTTGAAAAACTCTTTTTACAGTTGATATTCCAATTCTTGAGGAAGGTTACAAACTATGTAACATCACGCTACAACCCTTATATTTTATGTTAAAACAATAAATTCCACGCGGACAAAAATCGCGTAATTTTGTATATTAAAAATAATTTCACCCTCCAACCTCTATATTTCTTACAGATAATATAGTCTAAGAGCCAGTGAACCCCAGACCTTCGTTATTTTATAAAAGCTGAAAGTTTGTCAGCGCATGCTCCCAACACAGGTAAGAACGATGGACCATTAAGAAGTTTGGGTTGCCCTGGCTTTGGCAGGTAAACGGTACTAAAGGTGTGTAAAATACCGATCTAACTTCATCAAATAATAAAGTGCGATTTTTTGGTATTATCTTCAGAATATTATTAAAAATCACGTTATTCATTGCCAGACACTTAACATCCTGGCAAACCCTTGCCAGACACCCTTATTATTTTACTTACGTTATAGTATAAAAGCTGATTTTTATATACAGGGTGTTTGGCAGAACGTTGAACATACGAAAATGGTGGATAGGTGGGGTCATCTGCTACTTACTCAGCCCTAATTTATTTGGCTCTGGCCCCCTGGACATGTAAAAAAAATTTTTTTGTTTTCTTCTAGTTTCACCACTTCCTTAACTTTACAGTGTAATTTTTTATTAAAAATGGGTAAAATGCTTGCTTTACCCATTTTTAATAATTTTTTTTTTTTAATTTAATTTTTTTTTTACATATCCAGGGGGCCAGAGCCAAATAAATTAGGGCTGAGTAAGTAGCAGATGACCCCACCTATCCACCATTTTCGTATGTTCAACGTTCTGCCAAACACCCTGTATAATACTCAGGTAATAAGTAAATGATGTTTCCTCATTAGCCAGACATTTTTGATACTTCCAACCCCTTGCCAGACAAGCATGTAGGGTAACTGTAGGAGCGAGCGCGAGGCAGTATATACATGGGTGGGTGCGAGTGAGATGCGCTTGTATTGTTAACCCATCAATTATTACGACATCTATAGTAGTTGGTGGCTGATGCTGGACCTCCTTTTCCAAACACTTCATTAAGGCAGATTTATCCGTTTGCGAAATCTTAAGCTACCTACCTATAAAGTGCAATTTTTTTTTAGTTTTGCCCGGGGTGGGCATAACTTACCAGCTAAATGGTTGGTTTTTTAATTATGTGAAAAAAATCACGGCCATAGTTGGTATAAATAACGAAATATAAACTATCACAGGTAAGTAGGCTCTATAAGTTAACGAGTAAAAAAAATCGACCAACTTACACATGCAGTTGCAAAAACATATTCTCCCTTTTGTACAAATAATAAATATAATAATAAAAAATAAACCAATAAAACCAACCAATAATTAATATTGTAACACCGAATATTTAGTTTTAGGCGTAAAAAAAGCATTTGGAAAGTTTCCAAATGCTTTTTTTACGCCTAAAACGGGTACAACATCAAATTCAATGTTACAATTGCATAACATAATCAATATTCTAGTAACTTAGTTAGCCACATTTCTTATTTCCATACAGTACCTATTATTTACAAATTAATCAAAACAGGTAAATATTTGACAGCTATTTACGACGTTGCCAACTTTCAGAATAACCGCTCTTAAGTGGTCTGATCTACCTTCCTTTCCCCTACCTTGCTATTTGGATCCGTTCGATGAAATTGATCTTGAAACAAAACGCTTTGCCTTTTCGTCATTGAAGTTCTAACAGTGCGTAAGTCATTTTATGAGTGTTTTACTGACAACACTGTGAAATTCACCAAATTCCTTCAATGGAAAAGATTGTAGGGATTTTCACGGGTTCAAGTCATCACAGAGTTCATTTGTATTAATATTTGAACACAATAAGGCCTTAAGCGTTAGTTACATTCATTTCATTGAGTTTTTTCACTCTCCTGTAAAGTAGCCATTTTTGACTTACGTAGGTACTGTTAGAACTTCACTGACGTTTTGTCGAGATAAAAACAGTAGGTACCTAAGTAATACTAGTTCCAAGATTGTGTACCTAGTATATCTAGCTCAACTGGCTCATCACTCATCAGTCATTCGGCATCAGACACACACCCTGTGAACACTGTTTACATGGTAACATAGGTAATAAACAATATGGGTACTTCCCTAGGTAGGTTAGCGGTCGTGAGCCGGTGTAGGTCAGGCAGCGGGTACCGTCACCACCAGCTATTTACCTACTTCCTCCTACCGCTTGGTTTACCGCAGACTACGACGCAGCAGTGATAAGCAATCTGCATGTACTTATGATAAGGTGACTGAATGCGGACGCGGGGAACTCGGCGTTGCGGTATTCCAGCAGGGGACTTGCCATTAGGTATTCCAGCAGGGGACTTGCCATTAGGTATTACTTCGTTTATTTATTTTCTTGCCAATTAAAAGCGTTTAAATTTTTCTTTAAATTTTGTTTTTTTTTATACCTAATTATAAAAAATTGTGGTGTCGGCAGCAGCTACCGATGACTAGGCCTCCAGGCAGAATTATTACCTAAGGTGACTGGGGGTAAGATAAAAAACGGGGAAAGATAAAAAAAATACAATAACGCCGAATATCAAGGAATTCTTTTACTACTGGCAATATCGTTGTAGACACCATTTTGTCTTGCCCCGCCCCGCAGTCTGCGTCAGTCGCCAAGTGAGAGCGCACGTATGTTTTTTGTCAATTTTCCGTACGGACACATTTCCCGCGTAAAATTGAGTTTTTCCATCTTACCCCGCTTGCTGTATCTTCTTACACAGGTGAGTAACAAACATTTTGTTTCGATATTATAAATATATTTGAAATTTAATATGCTCTATAAAGTGGTGATTAGTACCTATATTTCACGTATTTTAAGATTTATGGTGCCTTTCAAACTTTCCCCTGCAAAATTTAACGGGTTAAGATGGTAATATAAAACTTTCCATCTTACCCCGTTTACGAAACTCCTAGAAAAGGTCAGAGGTTCTCAAACTGAAATACACGGTGGAATCCCTTCCCCAACATCGTAACAAAAACTTTAATCATGGAATCAGTACATAATTCTAGACATAGAAAAGGTTTGTCGATTTCAAAAAAGTCTGATGTTCTATTCATATGTGCAATACCTACACGATCAAAATGTATGTACCTATGTATACAGTAGATTTTTTAAGGAGATGAAAAATGTCTACGCTGGGGTGTCTAGAATGGTGTACTGAATCCATGGTTAAAGTTTTCATTACAATGTCCCTAAATTTATAATGTTCTATTATAATCATCCTAAAACCATTGTGGTTACTTTTTTGCACTAAGTATACCCACCTACTGTTATGTTCTTGTTAATTTTATCTAATAATTTCCTTTGGAAAAGATTTTTTTTACGAAATTATTTTATTTAAGTTCCTCGATGGTCGTCGCACGTGCAGCTGCTGTGCATAAGGTCTTGGGTTCGATGCCCAGGTCAGGCAGTGTTGTTGATTTTCCATTAGGAATCTCTCTGTAAGAGCCGGGAGTGTAAATTAATGTCCGGTTTGTCTCTTATTACATAGGACTTTACACATAGCTGGCAAAATTTGGGTGTACTATACACCTCTGCTATCTAATTGCGTAACAAATTTTCGTAACCGATTCAGTAAAATTGGTTTCATTTTGACAGGTCAACAACATGATACTAAATGAAACCGTGTGTTTTATTTATCGACCCGACTACGACTTGACAGTCATGAGCATGATTATTAATTTTTTTTAATATCCTAACCTAATATTTTGAGAACCTCAGACTGCCTGCCGTTGTAACGGGGTAAGATTGATATATTTTATTTGATAAATTATTTTTTCTTGCATTTAGAAAGCGATTTTTAAATGTAACTGATTTTCAAGCTATTTAGGTTATTGGAGCAGAGGGTTTATTGATCACCACACATGCATAATGACCATGAATACGATTCTAGTCACTATATCAATCTTACCCCTTCGGCATTTCGTCTTTCCCCTACATATTGTTTTTCTGAAGACCAATTTTATTAACCTTTTTTTACATAAAATATTGTTTCAAAAAGATGTCTGTCAACATTATAGAAACAAGTTGACTGTACTTTCTTACCCAAAACATCATTTTATGCATTTCACTTGAATCCCTTTGTTTCACAACAGTTTCAAATCAACACTGTTTATCTAATCAAAAATCCATTCCAACTTACCCCCACTCACCTTATAGTATTTGATTGAAATTATTTTCTCGGGACCCAGACCTTTAGAAGACTACGAGGGGCCGAAACTAACTCTCAGAGTTCATCATTACCTACACGTTTTTAATTTAATGAGGTACGTACCAACCGACGATTGTCGAGTCACATACACCCAAGGACGACCCCCGTTTGATGTAAGTAGGTACCTAGGACTATTGCAAGATAAGGAAAAAAATATTTTAGAATAAGGGCTAAAGTGGACTGGTTGCCTAGAATAAATTATGGAAGGACTATGGCCCCTGCCTGACCAATGTTTTATACCTTTATATCCTACACGGATAAAATTGCAGGGGCCCCGGAAACCGTCGCTAGCACATAGTGACGAAACGACAAGGGAACAACACATCGAGAGGTGTTGAGGAGTGGGGAGATATTCCGTTTCACGGGTATCAGGATATTGCCGGACGTACGGTCAAGATCCCTACCAGCATCTCACTGGAATACCTACTTCCTCCCTCCGAGCACGTTTGCTCTTGCGAACCTGCATTCAAACCGGCCAATACAGGTAAGAAAGAGGTGGGAGCTCTGTTCCTCATCTGAGTCCACTTCGCCCGGTCAATAAAGCCAAGCCAGAGATGAGGAACACGACTTCGCTAGTGCCCAAAAACTCGACACATGTTTCGAGTTGTTGGGAAGCATGTAGGTATGCTTCCCTGCGGGTTTATGGCTCTCTTGGTATAGCTGCTTACCCTAGACCTGTTTCGGCAAAGTCAACTCTACCGGCACACACCTATAGTTCACAGGAGTGCGCCTCGAGACGACGTCAAGGTAGAGTTATGGCGGTGCGGTAATTATTAAGTAGGTATTAGGGTGCGTTTCCACTGAAGCGGAGACGAGCGAAGCTGAGCGGAGACGTGCAATCACAATGGTTGAAATCTTCATCGCGTCTCTCGTCTCGTCTGTGATTGGACGATTCCTGCACGTCTGCGCTCAGCTCCGTACGTCTCCGCTTCAGTGGAAACGCACCCTAATGGTCTGGTGTTCTTGCCCTCCCAGCAGTGGAGTTGATTGATACAAAATAAAACTCAGTCTACATGCTTCAACTACATTATAATTAGCAAAAACGATAAATATAGGTACACATACTTAATACTAAAATTACATCTTTGGTAAAGGTATTTTATCACACCCAATTTCATATTGTGAGATCTGATTGGAATGTACTGATTTAATAAATCATTGGTCATGCAAATTCTCCTTCCACAAAGAAAGGGCCAAGATTTCTAACTATTGAATTAGGTTAAATCCCATATTCAATACTTGCAGCTTCAGATTTGTAGGTCAACCATCGTGCCATGGTATTCTCTTTTTTAAGAGCAAACAATTTAGAGTTAACAAAATTTTACTAGTAAGACAATTACACAACTAAAAGATACCTAAATAGATGGACTAGTGACTAATTCAGATTATTAATAGACTAGATTACAATAAATGCATACAGCATAGTTTGATATTGTGGAAGGCATCATAAGCCTGCTTTCAATTATGTGACAAGATGCTACTGGTCTGGGTAACATCATTATTATACATTAATTGGTTATACCGATTAGCTCCAAAACAGTGTTGCTTATTAATATTTGAATTGTTTGTTGAGACGATGTAAATAAAACAGTATCTAATATGTAAAATAATTTCTACTTACATTTGCTGTAGCGGTATAGCCTCTTGTCACATTCAGAAACAGTGTTCAAATGTACATTATGTATAAAATTGTACTTACTCTTAAAAATTACTTAATTACATAAATACATCTTTGATATTCTGGAATTGTTTAACGGCAAGGTCCACAGGTAATTCAAAATTGTATGGAGTCAAGCGGTCTAAACTTTGCAGGGCATCCTGGAAACCAGTGTTCACCACATAGCTTGTTGATGAATAGTAAGCATCAATCAAAGACCTGCTTTTCAAAATGATATTTAACCAAACAACTAGTTTATGTGCATTTAATGCTGCACAAACAAAAGCTTTGAAATGGGCATCATAACTTCGTTTGTATGGTGTATGAGAGGCCACAATGCTGCCAACAGCACTCAGCAAACTTTGCTTATTAGTAATAGCTGTCCCACCCACTATATCTAAGTTAAAGCTTTGACTTAACTTCCTTGCTGGAGTAGAATTAAATCGATCACCATCATTTAAATCATAATATCGTAGGATTAATTCCCAGATATGTGTGGCTCTAGAGGAGGAAGATCTGCGAACAGGAAAGCATCCAATAATAGGAACAAGAGAGCTAGATTCAGGACCTGTAAGGCCATGATGCAGTAAGTCACGTAAGTTAATGGCTAAATGTCTACGGACTGCAGTAGTAAGAGGAGCGTCATTTATAATAATACCACCTTCTTCAGATTCACTGTCATAGTTGTCTATCATGTTGTGAGATGGTCTATCTCTTGAAACTAAATGAAGCACCCCATCCACAGACATTTCAAGCCTAGCTCGTAAGTTACCCCAGTGGGTCACATTAGTTGATGATTTCCCTTCATACCTTCTATTTGTGTTGGGAGAGCAACCAAACTGTGAAACTGTAAAAATTTGAATCAAAGTTGATGCTTTCCTCATCAAATTAATAGTTTCAGTTCTTAGATCATCATTGCTTTTACTCCTGCTAAAATTTTTCTCGAATTTCTCAGATTTTCCAACATTTTTTGTTTCTGGGGCAAGTTTAATGTTTTTAAGCTCCTCAGTTTTCATTATTTTAATGAATTTCTGCATGTCTTCTATATGCGCTTGTAGTTTACTGATGATTTCATCTTTTGATAGTTGCTTGTCTGCATACTGCCGCACTGCACAATTAATCTGGTGCCGCAGCTCCTCTGCAGTAAGTGGTTGGTGGCATCCTTCTTCAAGGTTTTGATCAATTTCACTTCGTAAATGGTCAATCAATGTCCTGTGCTTACTGTCGCTTGTTGAGACAGGGTTTGCAGCAAAACGCTCTAGCTCTTTTAATTGTATTTTAAGTCTATCAATAAAGTGAGCCTGTTTCGTACGTTGGCGCGTTATTTTCCGTTCCAACTCAACACACTCGCCGCACGACGCGTCGCCCGAGCTGCCCTGGGGGGCGGCTCGTGAGTCAGGCACTCCACGTGATGTAAACTCTTCGAGAGCTTTTAGCATCACATCTTTTTCTTCCGGCGGGGCTTTCAAAATCTGTCGTAAACGAAACTCTACCTGCGCGAGATGTGAGGTCAGAGAGAACACAGATGATGATAAGATTTCCTGTTCTTCTTCCAAAGCATGTAGCCTGTCTCCTTGTGCCTGCTCTGGGGTGGTTTCGTCACACAGAGTCTCCTTGGGCGCTCCCAAGGGCTCGCACCTTGGTTCTTGCCAAATAGGATAATCATTTTCTTCGTATTCTCCGGGTGTATCCATGTCCAGGTTAGATAATTTTAGATTTAATTAATCAAAGATTATGGAAGCAATCATGTTTCATTGATTTCAATAAAGACTCCTGAAAAGCCTGAAAATTAAAGAACAGAAAGACGTCACAAAGGAAAATGTCATTTTCTTTGACGTCATTACGATACAGGTCAGTGTTGCCAATTCCAAAAGTCTAAATTATCGAGTTCCCACGTCGAAATTATCGTTGTTTGGGCAAAATTATCGAACAAAAGATAAATCCAAAAAAACACCCTAAATTCAAATCAAATTGCTATCAAAAGACTATGAATAGTTTTATACTAGGGTCAAAGGATAAGTATATACCATGTTTCACCAGTAGTGGCGCTAGCCGCACAAACCGTAAACATGTTGTGTTTTTAGTTGATATTTTTGTGTTTCACTGTAAAATTCTATAAAAAATAAGAGATCCCGGAAAGAGAGAGAGATACTTACTTACTTGTTGATGTTGACAAACTTGACATTGCCATTTTTTTAATTGTTTCTGCGTTTAATTTCGTTTGAAAAATACGTTTTGTTAATGGAACTTTAAAATGATTTTCAGCAAATCTCAAAATTATCGTACACTAGACATTATCGTACCATCACATTGGCCAAATTATCATACGCCCCCATAAATATCGTATGGGTTAGCAACACTGCGATACGTTAACCGACTGCAATGAATGAATGGCAGAATGAGATAATGAATGGTAATTGAAGTCAGAAGAGTGAATAAAATGTGGGAATATGAGATTAGAACATTTGAAAATAAAATAATTGGGACGTTAAAAAAAAACATTTAAAAAACAAGGCTTTAATGTTTGTTTGTTCTTCTTTGTTCGATTTTGTAAATTTAATAGTGAGCTTTGTAGCGACATCTGCCGAAATCCCTTTCACTACTTTTTACTAAACTGCACACGTTCAAAAGCTCGATTTGAGCTTATTCAAGAGATGGCTGGAATCGCAAGAACTGTTTTCAGTACTTTGATGAATCCACAGAGCATGTAACTTTAGATGGATGATTGTAGAAATGCTTTTGATTTTAGGTTTTTGATACTTCAAAACAGAAAATCTTACTGACTGAAAAGAATAATAAACAATTCTAGAATATTGTTTATTTTTGCTGCATGTGAAATATTGCAAATTATGCTTCTCGAAGTTGTGGACGAGTATGTTTAGGACAAACTGTCCAGCTAGATAGGTCCAACATTGAGAAAGCGGTCAATCGTCAAATCCGACTCGGCTGGGCAGCGTTCAAAAAGCTACGAAATATAATATATTTTCGTCCCACATAGGTACCGCAGTGTCTCAAGACGAAAGTCGTTGAACAGTGCGTGTTGCCAGTGATGACCTATGGCAATGAAACGGGCTCACAATGGGCCTTATTAGAAGGCGAAAAATCACCCAAAGGGCAATGGAGAGGCCTATGCTTGGAGTTTCCCAACGTAATCGAATCAGAAATGAAGAGATCCGCAGGAGAACCAAGGTATCCGACATAGCCCGAAGCATTGCCAAACTTAAGTGACTGCCACTTAAGTTTGGCAATGCTTCGGGCTATGTCACATTGTACAAAGGTTCTGGAGTGGTGACCGCGTACCAGAAGACGTAGCGTTGGAAGGCCTCGTGAAGCCCGCGGGAAACCGCGGGATGCGGGAAGCACAGATACGGTCGAAGTGGCGGTGCTTGGGGGAGGCCTATGTCCAGCAGTGGACGTCTTTCGGCTGAAATGATGATGAATGATGACTAACAAATATAAAGTTGTTAAAATTAAAAATCTGGCCAAGTGTGAGTCAGACTCGCAAACGAAGGGCTCCGTACCGAAAAAACGCCGATAAAAACACGTTTCTTGTATGGCGGTTCCCATACAAGAAACGTGTTTTTTCAGAGTTAATTTATTAACTTTATTTAATTTTTATTATTTGTTGTTATAGCGGCATTAGAAATACACAATCTGCGAAAATTTCAACTGTTTGCCTATTACGTTCAGACAGACGGACGGACGGACAGCAGTATGGCTTAGTAATAGGGTTCCGTTTCGCACCCTTCGGGTACGGAACCCTAAAAAGTACCTATATCTTTAGGGTGTGAAACTGTGAACTACGTGTGAACTAAGATTAAGGGAAGTTAGATCATCTCAATTTTTATACAAATGCAAATAAAAGGTACCTTACCTATACCTACCCATGTAGAATCAATCAACCTACCAAATTCATCATCATCATCATTTCAGCCGAAAGACGTCCACTGCTGGACATAGGCCTCCCCCAAGCACCGCCACTTCGACCGGTTCTTTGCTTCTCGCATCCAGCGGATTCGTGCGAACCTGCCAAACTAAACTTACCTACCAAATGAATTACTTAAATACATTCCACATAAATAGGTACCTAGTACCTAACAGATTTTTCGCACAAAAAATTTAAATTAGAAAGTAGGTACCTACTTACCTACCTATACCTCATATCATTAGGTCGGTACGTCTAGAATAAAAAAAACATTATTAACGAAACATCTAAGTACACAACACCTCTCAATTCCTTACGTAACAGAAACAAGCGTACGTACTAAAATAAATTATGCAAATAGCGTCTGAAGTTAAATCAAACAATGTTAATTGATAAGTCGTGGTATCACATTGTGGTCGTAAACCAGTCACACACAATCAGTTTCCCCACAACTCTTTATGCGGGCGGTTCTATTACAATTTGATAACAAACCCGTTACCCGTACCTATAAACCGTATAAATAAAATCGCGGGGCCGAAATTGTGTAGGTACTTAGTGGTGGGGTATCAAACCGGTTGTCAGTTAGATGACTTTGGCCCGCGTGGACGTGGCGAACAAAAATACTCGCAAAAAATCTCAATCAAACGTTCAACCGGCAAAGTAACCGGTACTGCAGTCACCTAAATTGTCGTGTTATTTTTATTCTTTGAGTGAGTGTAACTTCTTGTGGTTTGAAAATGGAATCGTCATGCTCTTGTAATGGGGGGAAGAAGACAGTTGGTGTGGTAAGTTTACTACAAAATATACCTAATTTCTTTTACGTTATTGAGAGTAACTACTCATTAATGCATGGTATAATATTTTTCCCAGGCCATTAAAGTATTCGAAGCGTAAATAATTAGTTGGAAGTTTAATAGCAAGGCACAACGTTTCCAAATATTATGAGTCTGTGACGCGAAACGAGAACATTTCGTTACTATAAATATTATATAGGTATATAGCTATCTACTAAATTATGTGTAACAAGTTGTGGGTCAAGTTCGGTGGCACTGAATATAATAGCATAACAACTGAGTAATTTTATACCTTATTACGCTATCAATAGGAATCGAATTTCAATATTCTCGAAAGGTCACCACCCTGCTGCCCTTAGGTATGCCCTTTGCGAAGTGTAAGATATTATTTTTGCTAACATAGAATCAGTCGTAACTACTAGCTGTTGCCCGCGACTTCGTCTACGACCTAGGATGAAAACTACCCTATGTCCTTCTACAGGTCAAGGTACCCCTGTGCCAAATTTCATCCAAATCGTTTCAGCCGTTTTAGCGTGAAAACGTAACAAACAAACTCACCTTCGCATTTTATAATATTAGTTAGGATATAAGCTGCGCCCCGCGGTTTCACGCGCGTAAGGCTGCCTGTCCACTGGAGCGGAGAGGAGAGGAGCGGAGCGGTGCCTATCCAATGGAATCGCATAAAATCTCCGCTCCGCTTCAGTGGACAGGGATTTGCGAACTAGTTTTAATGTGCCAAATTTCATCCAAATCCGTTCAGCCGTTTTAGCGTGAAAGTGTAACAAACAAACTCAAATCAAATTATTTATTTGCTCAATACAGGTAGGTATGAACAGATGTTTCAAATAAATATAACGTACCTACTCTGTATCATTACCTAATAAGCTGTGCAAATATTTATATTATTGTTAATCTAATTAAATAATTATTAAAATAACATTACTAATAATTATTATACTAAAAAAAAAAATGAAACAAATATATAAAATAAATTAAATAAATTCAGAGTAGGTACTACAAAAACTTAAAAAAAAAAAAAAATATTGTCAGATGCTTTTCTCACTTTCGCATTTATAATATTAGTAATGGTTATAGTTAGGATTACCCTATTACGACTGTATGAGTACTAGTAGGTATCGCGGTACAATTAAGCCCAACTCCATTGTGATCGAATTTTACCCATTGATTTCACATGTTTTCGAAGTGAAAGTAGGTACCTGAGGAGTTCAAGGCAATAGGGGCTAGGGGCCCACAGCTGCGCAGTCATGCTACTAATAATAGATATACCTACTAAGGTATGATTATTATTTTATTTAGTGTCTATGTCAATTCCTCTTGGTGCCCAGTGTACTATCGAAGAACTTCATAAATCTAAGCGAAAACAAAATCCTTTGCGTCGACCAATGAAACAAAAAAATGACATAGTAATATTTTGTCGTTTTGTTTTTTGTGTGTTTTGTAGGCTCTGTTACAATGATCACAGCTGTCTGACCCTTTTCAGACCACTAGGAACAGAACAAAGAAACAAATTTGAGAAAGTTCCAGTATAACCGAAAAGGCTAGGTTCCTTTAGGCTTCTCAGGCTACAAATTCGCATCACACAATACGTTTATCGTCTCACAACACCTATTTTGAATGCCAAATCAAAAATCGACAGGCACTCACATACGTAAAGTACGCGTCAAACTTTATGTCGGTTCTGAAGTGCGCTACTCACTGCGCAGTACCGCACCCCTCACCCCCGCTAACACATGAATTTGTTACTGCGCAGCCACTCGCCTCATGTTCCGAGCCGCCATAAAGTTTGAATCGGGCAGTACCTTTCGTAATAGTGTGAAATGGAACTCTCCAACATCCTGCAGCTCACGTATTATTGCGTCTTTGGCCTTTAATACTCCTTAAATTGGATGCCGTCCAAAGAATGTGGAAAAAATTGGCTCCTGATGTGGACATTATAAAGCCCAATACTTGGATATTCATTTCACGAAAAATAAACTTTCATTCATTGAAGGCTGTCCGTGATATGGGTAGCCAATGTATTACAAAAAATGTCTTATGCAAAACATTTTCAATCACAATCTGAATGATTTTGAAACATATTGTCTGCAAAACAACAACGTAATTAACGAATTATATGTTGTTAAACTCTTAAAATGAAAGCTTACGTATGTAAGCCCACGTCCACACGGACGTAAAAATATCGCGGCGGGATTTTATCGCGCACTGGATTTTCAACTCTCGTTGTTGAGCCGAGCGTTGAGAATCCAACGCGCTAGGACGCACTCTCGTCCCAGCACGTGGATAAAGCACACTGTTAGATTTTAAACTCTTGGCGCTAGTAGAGCGTTGAAAATCCAGTGGAAGAAAAAAATCGCCCGTGCGTACCTGGGCTTAGTGTGTTACGAAATTACCACGCAGTTCAAAGACGTCTCATGTAGTTATAATGATGGAATGGTAGCCAAATTGGTCTCAAGGAGCTTTATCGGAAGACTGGTGGCGAGATGGGTGGGATGACATTATACTTAATAAAGTTTATGAGGTGGTTCAAGTGAAGACTTGGATAAACAGGTACACACCAAGCGTTTTGATGACTGGCTCGGCCCGAGTTAACTCAACCCGAATAATAATACCAGATAGCTATCTGGTATTATTATTCGGGTTGAGTTGACTCGGACCGAGCTGTCACTGACCCATATTGTCAGGGCAGAGTAGTGGCACTGATTTTCTAAACTCATACTCACTATAATACGGTCGTACCAAAAAAAACACTACCTACAAAGTGAGTGGCAAAAAACCAAAGACAAGAACTTCCGAAATTAAAGTAAATTTTTCACTTTGTAGTGTTTTTTTCGGAATAGTCGGTTGTTATTTAATTGTAAAAAAAAATCATTTTCATGTCATGTTTACCTATTTCTCGTCTGTAGAGTTTCCCTAGCAAATTTTATTTGACCTTGTATAAAATGCAGCTGACATTATTTTTTAGATAGTTTCGCTTACCGGATGTGGTCGGTTGCAAGTTGCAAATGATGATGATGCAACGTCAATTAGCGCATCGACGTATGAACGAACTGCATTTTTGTCTTCTTGATAAACAGTATCCAGCTTTATAATAAGTATTGATTGAAATATAAAATATGCCAGATTCATGTAATTATGACATGTACTAAATAAACATCGTCTATCTTTCCATCAGATTATCTAAACTTCTTGCTGTTTGTAATCTTTGTAAAAGTAGTATTTTTTAATAATAATTGTATTGTTTCAAAAACGGTGTGTAAAAAAGGTAGATTTCTTTTTCGCGGATCTCATATAAAGGGTGTCAGGTACATCATTTAAAAAAAAAACAGCAGCAGTGCTATTCTGTAACCATCTCACCGTGAAAACTTAGGTGAAGTGAGCGTGGAGTGAGCTGTCAATAGTGTCAATCTCTAGCATTAGGTGGAATGACAGCTCACTCCACGCTCACTTCACCTAAGTTTTCACGGTGATATGGTTACAGAATAGCACTGCTGTTCCGTACATTTTGACCGCGTAGGTATTGCACTTTTCTATCTAACAGCAGATTTTTTTTTAATTACCGGCGAGAAATTTAAACACGGCGGGGCTCAGAATCATGTACTGAATCCATAGCAACAGGCTTCGCGTCTATGTCCCTGCCACCCTGTATATACACTATGTGAAATTTAATTCGTTGGCATCCTCTTAAGGGGTCATTGTACTCATCAATATGAAATACTTTCACTACGGGGCCAACGCTGAAATCGCGAAAAAAAATCAGCTGTTCGCTACATTATAACGAGCTATGTGAACATATTGTATGGAACAGCTGATTTTTATTGTTTCGTTGTATTTATATTTTAATAATTTTATTATAACTCGAAAACTATCAAGAATCGCGGAACTTACATGGATAATTTTTTTTTTATGACTTCACTATTTGGACCGCCCTAGGCCTCGGCCTAGGGCTTGTCCAACCCAGCTTTAGATGAGTTCACACTCATCTAAAGCTGGGCTGGACAAGCCCTACCTACATTAGGTAGGGCTAGTAGTTAGTACATCAAAGCCTAGTTGTCACTTGCGTTAATTCGGGCCTTACATCGAAGTTCAGCTAAGTGAGGCTTCGAAAAACCCAATGTTTCCAAAGATTTACATCGAATGTTTCTGATAAAAATGTCTTAAATGTGTATCGTAGGTGTTATCCTTTAGGATCGATAAGAACCAAGGTCGTGGAAAGCTAACTGTGAAATACCATTTGTGTAATAGACCAGGGTAGAAGCCTTTAAAAATAATAAAAAGTGAAAAAAAATAATAGTAGGATGAAACCCATTAGAAAAGGAGGGGAATATTATAAAAATGAAAGGAAAAATAATTTACGGGCGATCTGAGGTCGGGAAGGGGATGGGGGTGAGTTTTTAAGAGTAAAAAACGGTTTTTCTCGATTTCCGGCAAAACTAAAAGTCCTATCGAAAAAAGTCAAATGGCAAAGTTGTATGTAATAAAAAGATCTAAAACTTTTGTATTTACACTTTTTTCACATAACCTCAAAATGTATGTGAAAAATTCAAAAAACCAAGTTTTTGGTTTTTTATTTTTATCTTTTACAATTGTTTTTTTTTTTTAACGAAATTTGGTGAAAACTTACTTTTTTATGTCCCAAATACGCTGTAATTTATTTGATTAAAAATATTTATTTTTTCACCTTATTTTGAATTAATATCGAAAAAACACCCTAATTTTCAATCGAAAATTCACCCGTCAAAATATCAGCTTCTTTCAAAAAGTTGGTATGGTTTCTGTTCGTTGAAATCTCTACTTTCCGATGGTGAAAAAAAATATATATGTTACTACAGTAAATCTTCTCAGAAAATGCAAAAATTCAAAAAAAACTTGAATTCGATTATTTTTTTTAAATTATTATAAATAATTTTGAGCTATTTATTAAAATTTACACTTTAATTACTCGAAAAACGTTAGATTACATGTGACATTGATAACAAAAAAATTGCAAATAAAAATATACTACTATAATTAACAAACAAATAAGTTAATAAAATTAATATTTAATAAGACATCTACAATATTTGGAGAAAGTTGTCGAATCTTCTTTAAATTATATGCGTAGATGCCTATTTATAACTATTTTAAGATAAATTATATATACCTGAGTAGATATACCTGAGTGACCTACGAAAAATTGTAGCCCATCAAAAGGTATTTCGTGGAGAAGTGGGGAAGGGGCTAGGCGGGTCTGGGTCTTACTACATACATACCTACTATTATATACTATATATTTCGTAGCAGCTGTTACAACCGTTAGCCTAACCAGTATTCGAAATACAGTACAGTATACAACATCGTTTATAAAAATACACGTGCACGCTGAGTTTCTTGAAGATAATTGTGACAAGTTTACTTAAAAAAACAAAAAAACTTTTCGAATCTGCATAGGAAGGTAAATACTATCTCTATTTTTATCTGTATCAATCAACTCAAACATAAAAATCGTAATATTTTCTTTAAAAAATAGTATGCTTAACGTAACATAACCTAAAGATTGAAATTAAATGATATTTTAGTACAAGATAAAAAAAAATAATCTCCTTAATTTTGCACAAACAAATTTTAGTTAATCCCATGAAAAAAAAAAATTTTCAAAATACATAAAACATATATTAAAAATCTATAAAAAATGTATAAAATATATATCGTAAATATATTTTTAATAACAAACTTTTGGCCGATTTTCATCATCATTTAATTTCAATCTTTAGGTTATGTTACGTTAAGCATAGTATTTTTTAAAGAAAATATTACGATTTTTATGTTTGAGTTGATTGATACAGATAAAAATAGAGATAGTATTTACCTTCCTATGCAGATTCGAAAAGTTTTTTTGTTTTTTTAAGTAAACTTGTCACAATTATCTTCAAGAAACTCAGCGTGCACGTGTATTTTTATAAACGATGTTGTATACTGTACTGTATTTCGAATACTGGTTAGGCTAACGGTTGTAACAGCTGCTACGAAATATATAGTATATAATAGTAGGCAGGGCCGGATTTAAAGATGTGGAGACCCTGGGGCAACCAAGAAGTGGAGGCACCGATTTTGTTATTGGACCAGACGAAAAAAAAAACATAGTTTTCAATCATTTATACATAATAGGTACTAAAAATATATAAAAGGAAAAAAGATAAATTAATGTTAGGCGAAAGGAACTTTGCGAGCTTTTTTCGTCGAAAAATCATTGATAGTTTCGGTGAAATCCAGTTCTCGGAGTTAATCATTCAATTCTAAGTAGGGATAACTTTCATTCGCGGTTCTGTGTCATTGTAGTCCGAAGTCTATTTTTTCATAATTTTATCTTCTAAAATGAGCATTCTCCAGTGCAGTTCGGCGCCATCAACACCAAGTAAGTACATTCTCAACGTAATTTCGAAATGTTGCTCTGAATTTTCGAGTATTTGCTAATAGAAGATTTCCTTATATTGATCTTTCTGATAATCGTTTTTATACAAAATGGTAAATTTTGCGTATTGGACCAACAATACTTTTTTTTTGTCAAAAAAAATCAAACTGTGGAGGCCCCTATTTTGTGGAGGCCCGGGGCCATGGCCCCTGTTGCCCTGCCTTAAATCCGGCCCTGATAGTAGGTATGTATGTAGTAAGACCCAGACCCGCCTAGCCCCTTCCCCACTTCTCTACGAAATACCTTTTGATGGGCTACAATTTTTCGTAGGTCACTCAGGTATATCTACTCAGGTATATATAATTTATCTTAAAATAGTTATAAATAGGCATCTACGCATATAATTTAAAGAAGATTCGACAACTTTCTCCAAATATTGTAGATGTCTTATTAAATATTAATTTTATTAACTTATTTGTTTGTTAATTATAGTAGTATATTTTTATTTGCAATTTTTTTGTTATCAATGTCACATGTAATCTAACGTTTTTCGAGTAATTAAAGTGTAAATTTTAATAAATAGCTCAAAATTATTTATAATAATTAAAAAAAAAAAAATCGAATTCAAGTTTTTTTTGAATTTTTGCATTTTCTGAGAAGATTTACTGTAGTGACATATATATTTTTTTTCACCATCGGAAAGTAGAGATTTCAACGAATAGAAACCATACCAACTTTTTGAAAAAAGCGTATATTTTGACGGGTGAATTTTCGATTGAAAATTAGGGTGTTTTTTCGATATTAATTCAAAATAAGGTGAAAAAATAAATATTTTTAATCAAATAAATTACAGCGTATTTGGGACATAAAAAGGTAAGTTTTCACCAAATTTAGTTAAAAAAAAAAAACAATTGTAAAAGATAAAAATAAAAAACCAAAAACTTGGTTTTTTGAATTTTTCACATACATTTTGAGGTTATGTGAAAAAAGTGTAAATACAAAAGTTTTAGATCTTTTTATTACATACAACTTTGCCATTTGACTTTTTTCGATAGGACTTTTAGTTTTGCCGGAAATCGAGAAAAACCGTTTTTTACCCTTAAAAACTCACCCCCATCCCCTTCCCGACCTCAGATCGCCCGTAAATTATTTTTCCTTTCATTTTTATAATATTCCCCTCCTTTTCTAATGGGTTTCATGCTACTATTATTTTTTTTGGTTTTAAAAATTATCGACCCTGGTCTATAAGGGAGGTACCAATAAATAAAACTTAGTCTGCCCTAGATTGAGAGACCTTGACATTGTTTTGCGAAGCTTACGCATGGCACGTTGGTAACCTTGGCTTGTTAGTACCTTTTCTTACCTTGCCTAGGTATGTATACTTACTATAATAATATAATATTCCTAAAATTAAGTATGTAAGTAAAAACTTTCCTCCATGGTATTCCAAAACCTTGGTGAAAGTTCTCAATGAAAAAGAAAAGCTAAGACAACGTTTTAAAAAATACGGTAATCCGCGTGATGATATTGATGCTTGATGATAGGGCACGGTCGATTATTAAGAGTTGTTACAGAAAGTATGTTCACTCTGTTGAGAAAAACATCCAGCTAAACCCCAAAGCTCTTTTGAAACATTCTAAATGTACTCGTAGCTTTATACCATCCGAAATGTCATTAAACGAATCAATAGCTACGACAAGCGAAGAAATATGCAAACTTTTTGCTACTCAATTCTCGTCTACGTTTTCTGTCCCTAACAGAAATACTAGAGCAGCAATAACCTATGGCGCTGTCACTTTTTAAAATACAGAATCCTTTATTTATTTTAATTTTATATTATTTATTATTTTTATAGATTTGTTAATTTTATATTTTGGTTTTATTATTTATATTAAGACAAAATGGCGTGTTCAATATGTATGGACCCGGATGCGAAAACTTCGAAAACGGTGAGACACTGTAGGATTAATGTATGCTCGAAGACGACCTTTGGCAAGTCGAGGAGAAGAGAGTAGGGACTGGTGTATTTATTAGATACAATAAATCCTGTATATTTAATTTCACACGTCCAATGCAGCTAAAGATACTCCTTTAACCCCTAACGCGTGTAATATCTTGAACAGAACCGCCCATCTAAACCTGTTACATTATTATTGTTACAGCGGAAGGAGCGCGATGGAATGGGTGAGTTGGACGTGCCAGAAGACAAACTCTTTGGATCCCAGACGCTCAGGTCTGTCATGAACTTCCCCATTGGAGGCATCGAGGAACGAATACCGGTGAGTTCAACTGGCTTCTTGCATACTTGTTCCTTAATACATCGGCTGCAACAATCGTCAACAGGAACACGTAAAAGAACCAGGTTTGCGCCCGTAGCACCGTTTGGTGAAACGAGATGGTTTTGTGAGGGTCATAACCATTAGAAACCCCGTGATAGACACACCCACAAACAGTCCTTGGATTTTGCTAAGTAATGTGAGCGTTTCTTAAGAATGTGAACCTTACACTTTAGCATTTACCTACCCCGGTAGCACACCTCCGCCGTGAAACCATAGCAGCGAAATTGCAGTAGTTAAATCATATGTAAAAGTCATATGTGTACCAATGTTAGATTCTGAGCAAATTGCCTGACTCTTGGCTTTGTGTGGCTTCGTTAAGCGTCTTTATAGTTCATATTCGAATGATACAGTTACTTTACTGAGCTACGTATAAGTTTTTGAATCTTCGGTATTATTTATTTCAAATAGGCCCTTGTAAGGCACTTTTGAACGTCAAAATTTACAAAAAATTTGTAGTTTTCATATGGAGAAGAATGGGCAAGAAACTCTACTGTTACTCTTAAAATGTTTTACAATATTTTGTGTATATAGGTACATTAGTTTTATAATTATATGTGAAGACGATGCACTTAAAAAAATAACAATACAATAGGTAAAAATAATTAAAAATGAAGCAACGAAAGATAAATTAATTACTTATGTGATAGAGACATGTTTCTCACATATTTACAAACATTGTAAAAGTAGACGATTTTCCTAAAATTTTACAGTTAATAAGTCACTTACTTATTAATTGTAAAATTTTAGGAAAATCGTGTGAAAAAAAAAATGTGAGGAAGAAATCACAGAATGTAAAATCAATGTCATATAATAAAAATATTAATTTATACAACTTAAATTAGCAACCACTTTGATTTTGTCTAGATTCTAGATTATCCTATCAAGCAGGACCAGCATGTTTCCGAGCATTCTTATATTGAATATATTTGCGTGATTAAATAAATTCTACATGATAATTTTCCAAATACCGTGGTTTTGGCTGCAACATCCAGTTGCTAACTGCGTTATCTACAATAATAATGACGTAAACACAATGATATTCTTGTGTTTTTATTTGTCTACAATAATTGATGTACAGATTGACCTACGATGCCCTGTTGTGACGCAATAAAAATATCTTAGTCACACATTCATGTTAGGTAAATGTTGTAAATAATAAATTATAATAGTAAATTAAATTATTTGTCACACGCCAATATACCAAAAAAAACATTGGAAACTATACTCAGTCAAAAATAAAAACGTAAACAGAACTTAATAGGTATCTATCTAAATAAAAGCCTAAGGTAATGCCATAAAGTCCGCTTCGCTAGTTAAGACGCAGATATATGCCAGTGACCTTGAGTGGTTAGCTTGCGTGTTCTGTACTGAGCTCATGTCGTATGTCCAGCCAGTAATAGGACTCGCCCATCAAGGAGCGCTGTCCCAAATTAGACGCATTATTAATTTATTATTCATACAAAAGGTATATTAATAAAACACGAATACTAAAAGATCAATATTTAAATTATCTTTAAAATGGTGAAAGTTTAAAAAAATACACTTGATAGATTTTGCGTGATTCTCCGTTTTTTATCCGCGCTAGGCACTTTACACATTAATTTCACTATGTAATATAAACATAATCTAAAATATTCTTATATTAAGTTATTAAGAAAATGTTCTAATTTAAGAGGGCGCCTAAAGGTCCACTAGCGCCACTCTTTAAAAAAAATATTATATCGTGACTGAGAAGGAATTATGAATAACGGCTAGACAGGACCCTCGGTAAGTGTGTCTAGAATTTTCTAATACCTTTTATAAAGTTTCATATTGAGACACGAAGCAACAAAATACGATCTAAAGAAAAGCGGCCACATTCCTCTAGATCGTATATTTTAAAAAGAGTGGCGCTAGTGGACCTTTAGGCGCCCTCTTAACATATATTTTTTCCAAATCATTAACACTACTCGTTTAGACGTGGTTTTCAGTATAAAATCATTAAAAGTCGGTTATCGTCGCCTTAACCCCATAAATGATCATAAATCTATTTATTTTTGGTAAAGGCACCAAAAACAAATGCGCAGGCCACTCTGGGAACGAACCTAAACGAAGCAAGTTCGTTTAGCTTTCCTCCGCGTCTTTTCATACTTCCGTTTTCGTTTCGCTTAGTACGCGGTGTGAACTGAAATATGAAAACCCGCGAATGAATGAATGAATTCTTTATTTGCCAGAATATAGGTACATTGTGTATGGTAAATTATTATATAGTTTCACTATATTCGACTTTCTAGTCGTGCAAATTTTTAAATAGACATAGTCAGCTTTAAAAAATAAATTATTATATCAATTTTTGTCTTCCTACATTATTAACACAAAAAATAATATTAACATTAACAATAATATAAAATAAAAAATAATAAAATAATCACTATGTCAATTACAGTATACAATTAAATATTTTTTTAGTCCTCTTACATTATTAACATAAACAAGAAAAGTAACATTAACAATAATAAAAAATAAAAAATAATATGTCAAAAGGATTTCAAATTCACAAAGTCATCTATGGAATAAAAACATCTGTCGCACAGCCAATTAAATAAGGCTCTACTGAATTCTAATTCGTTTAGGTTTCTCATTTTTTCCGGTAGCTTGTTGTATAGCTTAACCGCCATACTGTAGCAGTTCGTGTCGCAAAGTTTTAGTCGATTTCGAGGGACTATCAGAGGCTTTTGTGCTACCTTTCTTTTTAAAGGAGCTTTTTCATCCTTTTCAAAAAGCGAAGGGTGATTTCTAACAAACTTACACATTTCTAGAATGTATAAGGATGGGAGTGTAAGCAGTTTTTTGTTAGTAAACACGGGTCGGCAGGAATCGGTCCATTTAAGGTTATAGATCGATCTGAGGCATTTCTTCTGAACTATAAATGCTCTTTGGGAGTCCGTGGAGTTTCCCCAGACGATTATCCCATATCTCAGTACAGAGCACACGTGGCTGTGGTACACAATTAGAGCTGTTTCTACATTCGTTAACTGTTTTATTTTCCGTAGCGCGTATATAAATTTATTTAATTTCTTACACACCATGTCTATATGTGATTTCCAGTTGCAGTAATTATCAAAATGTATTCCTAAGAATTTTATAGTATTTACTTTTTCAATTCTGTCATTATTATATTTTATTTGTGTGTCAAATGTGTCGGTTATTTTTTTTTTGTTATTATTATTTGTACAAAATGTCATAAATTTAGTTTTATTTGTGTTTATTTGTAAATTATTTAGGTTTAACCAGTCATGTACATCGTTTAGAGCTTTATTTGTGACATTTATTGCTTGCTCAACAGTAGCCTCTTTAGTCAGAATAGTGGTATCGTCTGCGAACAGTATAGTGGATTGGTCTGTTGCGTTCGGTAGTTCATTAATGTATGCTAAAAATAGTATCGGCGAAATCGCAGTCCCTTGAGGTACGCCACATTTGTTAACTAGGTACTTAGATCTATACGTTACGTAGGTGTTAGTCTTACGGCACATTTTCACGATCTCCGTGCATTGCTTTCGACCCCTTAGGTAGCTATCAAACCAATTGTAGGCTGGGCCTCTTATACCGTACTTTTCTAGTTTATTTAATAGTTTGTCAAGAGATATCATGTCAAAGGCTTTACTCATGTCCAGAAATACTGCTATTGGAATCTTTTTTGTATCTATTGCACTAAGGATTTCTTTTATTAATTTAAAACTTGCCAAAGTAGTAGATTTATTTTTAGTAAAACCGTTCTGTTGTTGACATATTATATCATTTTTATCAAAAAACTTTACCAGCCTTGTACTCATTACTTTCTCGAATATCTTGGAGATAATCGGAATCAATGTGATTGGCCTGTAGTTTCCTGCTTCAGATTTCGGACCCTTTTTATGCAGTGGTTTAACTACGGAGAATTTAAGTGCTTCAGGAAAAATACCGTTTTCCATAGACAGATTTATTAAATGAGTCAATGGTTTTAATATAGAAAATATAGTTCGTTTTAATATTTTTGTTGTAATATGATCATACCCAACTGAATTTGTATTCCGTAATTCCATTGCAATTCTATATACTTCTACCGAATCCACTGGTTCTAGGTAAATAGAGCTGGCTAACGTTCTTCCAGTTATTGTTTGGTCTGCAGGGTGGTCATTAATTACCGGGTTTACAACATTTATGTAATAATTATTGAAATATGTGGCAATTTCGTCGCCGTTTAAAAGCATTTGATTCCCGTTCGAAATTTCTCTGATTTCATTCGTTCGGTTGGTTTCTTTGAGTCTTTCGTTAACTATTCTCCATGTGGCTTTACATTTGTTTTCGGCTTTTTCTATATATTTTTTATTATTACTATTTTTAGTACTTATTACACATTTCCTCAAAATTTTACCATATGTTTCGTATTTTCGTTTGTTTTGACTATTTTTATTTTTATAGTATTCATATTGTAGTTTTCGTTTTGTCACAAAAGATTTTTTTAGGCCCTTTGTAATCCATTTTGGGTTATAGGAGTTTTGATTCATTTTGATTTTTATTTGAGGAAAAAACAAGTCAAAATAAAGGCAAACCTCGTCATGGAACAGTTTAAACGCCTTATTAACGTCTGTTTCTAAAAAAATCTCCGAGAAAGATAGGTTGCCAAGGTAGTAACAAAACTTATCAATATATTCCTTGCATAGGTCTCTTTTATATACAAACCAATGCTTTTGATAATTACTATCTGATTTTATTTTTATTGTCAATGTTTGACCAGTGTTATGGTCTGATAGTCCCAGTTCATGTACTTCTCCTTTAGCATCTTTGATGTCACTAATTATGTTGTCAATACAGGTATTTTGTCGAGTTGGTTTGTTTATATGACATTTAAAGTTGTAATTGAGTAAAATATTTATAAATTCATTTTTAGACTGTGTATTATTTAATATGTCAATATTGAAATCACCACATAAAATGTTTTTGTAATTATCTTTATGATGTAGTCTGTTTAATAATATTTGAAGCTTTCTAAAAAATATATTTATGTCCGAATTTGGCGTTCTGTACACACACAGCAAATTAATGCCGTATTTTTGTATTCGTATACCGCATATTTCGAAATGTTTTTCTAATGTCATATTTTTTAGCCATTCAATAGATTCATATTCGATCCCTTGTCTCATTAATATGCAAGCGCCACCACGTTTCTGGTCTTTCCTAGAAAAACTGCTTACTAATTTAAATGCTTTTATTTTCAAATTTTCCTCGTCACCCGATTTTATAAAAGTTTCAGTTAAAGTTATAAAATCAATAAAAATGCTTTTATCTCGAAGTAGATTTATTGCTATTTCAATATCTTCAGCCTTGTTTATGGCACCAGCAATATTTTGATGAAATATTACATGATTAACTGGTACGAATCGAACATAGCTTCGTTTTTTTTTATACTGGGCCATACCTTGGCACCTTGTGGTTACTACTCATATTATAATGCCGCATTAGTATCAGCCTTCCCAGTTATTGTTCATTTTTGGTAACAATAACTCGTCTTTGAGCGGCGATAGATAGTCACTTGGCAGACCGTCACCATTGACACCAGAGGGCCTCACACCTACCAATTACTGAATCAGCCTTCCTAGCGATAGTTACCAAAAGTACGGCTATCTTTTATACTATATCGTCGCTGCGCTTTCCATAATCGCTATGTGTTTTTTACACACTTTACAGGATACTTACGCAAAAACTGATTTTCTCAAAAAATACCCAGAGTATTCAAATAATTTACTTTTACTTTAATACATATTTAGCGTGTTTATAATGGAACTTTCGATGTATGAATTTCACATAGCTACATTCCGTAACTCTTTAATTATTGCATTTATTACATAGTTGTTTTTACAGTATTGAACTGCATAAAAAAACGAAAATCACAAAATAACACATAGCGACTTTTGCACGCGCAAAGACGATATGTATGTATAGATTTCTCATAGTACCTCTACAATGCAATTCCCACGCATAATTTGTCGATGGCGGAACTATAGCGGTTACTACTTACACTACGTTTGCTACATATTCGTGCAAGGGCACCAGAACTGCCTCGTTGGTCTAGAGATCGCATGCGCTTCTCCTGAGCATGAAGTCCAGGGTTCATTTACTAGGTCGGGTAAAGTTTTATTGGATTTTTCCATCAGGAATTTCCCGATAAAAGCCCGTAGTCTGGATTTCCGGTTGATGGCCACAGGCTCTCGCCCTATTACATGGGACTAAAACATAACTAGCCTGTCATTCATCCTCTCTACATGACCAAACCATAAAAGCATACTCCTTAAAAAAAATCTTTTCACTTTATTTGTACGCCTTCTAGTGAACGGTTATAATATTCTATCTGGCAAATAATCGCATAAGTACGGCAAATAGTTCCAGTTATTCAGGAGCAAAGTGCAATGTTTATATACATCTACACTATCATAATCATAATATTATAAAAAAACTACCGTTTTAAAAATTCTTTCACCAGTAGAATACTATACATATTATTATCAGTGAGTAACATAGGCTATAATATATAAAGGTAGGCATGCGCGCGAAGCCAAACTCAAATCATTTATTTCTAATAGGCAATCGTAAGGCATAAAAATTGAATTGATTCGCCCCTTCCAAAAGGTAGTTTTCGTATGGAGAAGAATGGGCAAGAAACTCCACCATTAGTTACTCTTTTAAAAAGTTTTACAATATTTTGTATATATAGGTACATTAGTTAAATAATTATATGTGAAGACGATGCACCTAAAAAAAAATACTTTACCACAATAGGTAAAAAGCAGAATTAAAAATGAAGCAACGAAAGATAAATTAATTACTTACATATGTGATAGATACATGGTTCTCATATATTTACAAACATTGTAAAAGTAGACGATTTTCATAAAATTTTACAGCCGCTGGCGGAAGGTAGTAATTTTATCAACCATAATCACATTCGCATAATGACTACGAGTATACCTACCTATTATAATTTTTTGAGCTATATTTATTCTTTCCAGTTTCCTGTCATTATCGCCTTCGGGATCATAAAGAAAGCTGCCGCCAAAGTGAACATGGAATTCGGTCTTGATAAGAAAATCGGTGAGCATTTCAACGTTTCTGCTTTCTGGACGGGAGATAGTTTCATATCACACTGACTTCCTATTAACTGGAGCGATCAATAATCGAGGATCTTTCCATACCTATCAACAGTCGACCCAGAATCGTACCGTAGTTTGACAAAACGTTTCAAACTTTTCGAAGATTCTGGATCGACTGTGTTCAAAGTCAAAACCACCAGATTCTTACCTGGTTACTAAATTACTAGAATATAATTATACAATAGTAACGGCTTGTAACTAATTTACCTACAAATGTGTTACAGCCACAGCTATTATGCAAGCGGCTGATGATGTGATATCCGGTAAGTTGTACAGAGAGGGGCACTTCCCTCTCGTCATCTGGCAAACTGGATCGGGCACACAGTCCAACATGAACACAAATGAGGTAAGGTAGCCCTATCGTACCTACCTATCGCATGGGAACTTCATACAAATATACAAATGTAGCCTTATGAAGTGTTAGTAAATAAGATTTTATTGTTAGGTGATTTCAAACCGCGCCATCCAAATCTTGGGCGGGAAGTTGGGCAGTAAAACCCCCGTTCACCCCAATGACCACGTGAACAAATCCCAGAGCTCCAACGACACGTTCCCTACAGCCATGCATATTGCTGTAGCAATGGAGCTAAGAGACAGGCTCATGCCTGGCCTCGTAGCACTCAGAGATACCTTGGGCGCCAAGGCCAAGGAGTTCGAGAAGATCATTAAGATCGGCAGGTTGGTTAATGCGATGTAGATTATTGTGTATTCTGCTGCATGCTGTCAGGTGGTTACATCTGTATTTTTTTTCTCTACAGAACGCATCTAATGGATGCCGTGCCTCTAACACTTGGGCAGGAGTTCAGCGGTTACGCGATGCAGCTGACGTTCGGCATCGAGCGCATCTGCGCCACGCTGCCGCGCCTGCACTACCTGGCGCTGGGCGGCACGGCCGTGGGCACGGGCCTCAACACGAGCATCGGCTTCGCGGAGAAATGCGCTGCGGAGATCGCAAATATCACTGGTACGGCAGTAACTAATCATTTGATTTCTGTTCACTAGATTTTAATTGGATTGCCTCAATCTTATGTAAAAATGTAGTAAGATAAAAATTAAATTTTTGTTGGTTCATTGATTATGAATTTTGCGGGCTATTTTAGCGAATCCCGCCTAAATAATATCGTATTGTTTTCTACAGGACATTCACCTACAAAAAGCACTATCGCTGAAAAAAAAAATGCAATTGGTAACAATATTTTTTGCAGGCATTCCCTTTGAGACAGCGCCAAATAAGTTTGAAGCGTTGGCCGCCCACGACTCAATGGTGGAGGTGTCAGGAGCGCTGAACGTTATCGCATGTTCCTTGATGAAGATTGTTAACGATATTCGCCTGCTGGCTTCCGGACCTAGATGTGGTCTGGGTGAACTGATGCTGCCAGAAAACGAGCCTGGATCATCCATCATGCCTGGTGAGGTTCTTTCGTCTGATAGGTGCTCCGCGGTGGTATTTTGTTGACTGATTTGTTTGTCCTAACGTTAGGTTTACAATATTCCAGGCAAGGTGAACCCCACCCAGTGCGAGGCGCTGACGATGATCGCGGCGCAGGTGATGGGCAACCACGTGGCCGTGACCGTGGGCGGCTCCAACGGACACTTCGAGCTCAACGTGTTCAAACCCATGATGGTCGCCAACGTACTGCAATCGATTAAACTAATCGGTAAGCTTGGAATATTCTTAAGAGTCCTATTACATTTTTTAACGGAAATTCATGATTTTTGACGCTGTCATTTTCAGCAGCAGTAAGATTTTTTAATTATTTGAATATAATAACGATAGGTTCTCTTTCTTGTTAGTTGGAGTAACACATTGTTTTCGTGTACTTTGCTAAATTGACGCGGAATATATAGTACTTTAATTTTATTTATTATAATTTTGTCTTATTATATTAAGAAACGAAAACGAATGAAATGTATTCATTGTTGACATAATCTACTATTTAATTAGTAGATTATGTCAACCATGTTTTTTTTATGAGTTGTATTGCAATATGTGGTTAGCTAGAAGTGACCTCGACAATTGATCATGTAATTTTTTGCCTGAGCAACCGGCAGCAAGTTCGTTATGCTCCCTTAGATGCCACTGCGTGCGGTAGCGTCGGGGTGACTGGATGTTTTGCTGATGATGGTTTTGTTATTGTTATTAGTAATTAACAGTTTATTTATTTTCCTTCGATGGTCCTCGTTTATCATTTATAACTTTCAGTTACAGCTATATATAGCTATATGTAAGCGGGCACACCCTTTATGCCTGTAGGCTTTTATTTAGATATTAAGTTCTGTTTACGTTTAGTTTTTATTTCTGCCTGAGTATAGTTCTCCATGATTTTGTAATTTATTTTGCATAATATAGTATAATTTTTTTGACTAACTAACTGAACAGACAGAACAGCTCTGCCGCTGGGGAGTTTGTTGCGCCACTTCTTCTTCCCAGCTAACGCACTAGGAAGTGGTGAAGGGTTGGCAAAAGCGTTTTGGAGGACTGTCTTATGTAATTTTGACGTTCGAAAAGTGCTGAATCTGAGCCTAGTTTGAATAAATGACTTTTGAATTTTGAATTGTAGATAAAAGTTTTATATCATATTCGTATATTTGATAAAATTGTGTGTATTCGGAATAATATGGACGCTGAATCAGGACATTTATTGCTTTTCCTTACGATTTTTTCCGTGAAAACTCAAGGAATTTAAAGAAATTCTAGAATTCCAATAATAAGTAAAACATTCAACTTATATTTTAGTAATTTTAGCTTTTATTAGAATTGAATGAAACAAATGAATTTGAACGTCAAAGTTCCATCGCCCACGGTTTTGTTAAACTGAGTTCGTAAAATATTTGTAGTAAATTACACGAGAAGAAAAATTAAAATGTGTAACTCGAACTTACAAGAAAGAGCATGGCACTATTGTTATTCATAATAAAATAATTAGAATATCTTACTGCTGCGGAAAATTACAACGTGTGTACTGTTTAAATATCACTTGCTTAAACAACGGTGAAGGAAAACATCGTGAAAGAAGAAAAGAAAGAAAGAAAATATGTTTATTTGCGGAACACATGACGCAAAGAAAGAACAAAAGACAAAAATAAACAATTTGGGGGAAAATGAGGAAACGCCTGAGAGATATTTCTCGATCGACGGTATGTGAATCTAAGTCACAGGCCAATGGGCGGCTTTAAAACTCTGACACCAGGTTAGTCACTAACCACACGAAAAGAAGAAGAAGAAGAACTTTAGTGCAAACGTAAAGCCGGTAACCCTCCCGGAGGGTTCACTTCCAATATGAGTTCTATGAAAAGTGGGTGGAATCGAAAGTGTTAAGTAGGTTCAGTAGAGCCCTTAGGTATTTAAATGTAAATAACTTGTAATCTTCCCAGGTGATGGCTGCCAGACGTTCAACAAGAACTGTGCGGTCGGCATCAAAGCTAACGCTGAGGCTATAGAAAAACTCATGAACGAGTCACTGATGTTGGTCACAGCGCTCAACCCGCATATCGGATACGATAAGGTGAGAACATTTTAAACCGTTACGTACGATAATAGCGCATGCTTCGATTGTTATATTAGCCAATCAACGGCGAGGCAGGGCTGACTGCTCAGAGAGTGCGCCAAGACGTACTATCGCGGACACAGGCGTCTGACCACTTTTCGATCTTATTGCTTAAGCAATAAGGTCGAAAAGTGGTCAGGCGATAATACCTATATTTAAGTATCGGTAATCGTGGAAGTCATTCGAATGCACGGTTATTGTTAATTTAAAATGAGTCAATTATTGGGAGGAATTAAATATTCTCTAGATAGGGGAATACGGATGTTGACTGGAAAAAAAAACACCTATTTAGTCCGTCAGTCTGATAATAAAAAAAATATTAGACACGTATTTTTTGCTTGTATCATAATAATAAAAAATGGTTTGGATAAAACGCATTAAAGTTCAGTGGGGGCTCGCTACGTCACAAGTCAGTATAAAATCTACCGGAGAGTGACGTCATGCTACATTTTAACTCAATGTATTGCCGTTATCTTTTGAATAAGTAAAATAAGAAAAAAATACGTAACCAATATTTTTATTATTCTATCTGACAGACATACGACATTTTTTTTGCAACATCCATTAAAATTTGATTAAACTAAAGCGATCTTCAGTAGCCTTTTTGTCAAAGTGAAATTAGCATAAATAAGATAATTTACGTTTATTTACACACGTTTTGAATCATTTTGAGACAAGCGATTTAACTGATTCCTTTTAAATCGTTTCTCAAAAAAATATCAATACCGTACCGTTCCAAGCATTAAAACTATAGCCTCCTTGGGACGCGAATGAACTATGCTTAAATCTAAGTAGAGAGCCTGAATAGCTATCAGAATAGCGTTCGACAGGATATCGTGTCGAAAATTACATTATCGATACTTGATTAGGGGTATGAGGAACAGGGTGTAAAGTTCACTCATCCACCATAGAAAAGAGAGGATCCTCCGACCAGTCGGGTGTCATGTCTGGCGGGCAACTGCCCAGAGGTTGAAGTCGGGAGCTTGTATATATGTCCACCGCGCGGTAAACTCTAACTGCGCGATGCACGAATTGAGTGACGTCAGGATGTTGTGTGACGTCAGGTCTTTGATGCGTAGTTCGCATGTGGCGGTGTAGATGCCGCCACACTTGATTTGGGTTACTCCCAACAGCAAAATAAATAGCTGTCGGAAGATTAAAAAAAACAGGTTTTCGATAATGTGAACAGCGTTTACAGGACTTCTTCAATTTGATTGATTGATGTTGGATTCGGCACGGAAGCATATCGAATGGTTGTGCATGGTTATGCTGCACAGTTAGCAACTACAAGAAGGGGTACTCCTCAAACCAAAGCTGAAATAAATGCTAAATATTTAATTTGCTGTTTTATGTTTCAGGCTGCCCTAATTGCGAAGACTGCCCACAAAGAGGGAGGCAACCTGAAGGACACTGCCATCAAACTGAACATCCTCACTGCAGAACAGTTCGACCAATGGGTCAGACCTGAGAACATGTTGGGACCCAATTAGATACAACGGAAACGGAATGGCCGTAGCCATCTTTCGCTTAGGAGTTTAGTATTTTTCGATTGTATTTTTATATTTAATACAATTAATTCCAGTTTTAATTCCACTTTTTGCCATTGTGTACATTGAATTGCCAATTTTTTATATTCAAAGAAATGTTTCCAAAAGAAAAATAAGTATGTACTTTGAGCTAAAAAAAAAATGCATCTTCTGTTACTTGCGTTCTGATCAAGATTACGTTCAGACTAAAGTAGGGTACCTACACCTCAGACCAAATAAAAAACTAAGATAGAGCGCTGCGAACAATACAGTGAAGCATGCCAAAACTACACCTCCGCTCTGTGCATACACGCTCACACGCACACATTTACAACCTCTTACAATCAAACTACACAAAGTGCACATATTTTTACGAAACCGGCTTCACTAAACTGTTGATAGCGCTCTGTCTAAATTTTTTATTTGGTCTGAGACCTACACAACTTTGGCCAAAACTGGTCGGATGATGGTCGTTGCGGCCAAGCGCACGATGCGCATTTTGTTTCTACCTACCTCTAGTTTACCCTGCTGGCAATTCAAGTAATTAAAAACGTCCAAAATCTAGTAGCAATCTCATCTCAACGACGATCAATGTCAAAGTCCTGTCAATTAAGGAAAATTAGAGGTATTTTTGAAATCGGAAATTGCTCCCTCTGCGGGGTAGTTGCATAACACAATATCAGGGAGCCTAAAACGGCCACTTTAGCAATTCTGCTAAAAGCGATTCATTTCCCGAATTCCCAGCAATTCATTAGCAATTCCTCTAATTTTCGTGACACATATTATCAGAATAATATCTCAATTTAATTCATATCTGAATCATATTTGGTGTAAATATTGCCATATTGCAGGAAATGAACCGCTTTAAGCAGAATTGCTAAAGTGGCCGTTTTAGGCACCCAGAAGCAATGGGTTTCATTTTGACAGTTCAACAACATTCATTGCGTTATTCACGTTGTTGAGCAGACAAATTTTCGAATATATAAAGCGTTGGATTAGCAATATCCTTCAAAATCATTCGGATTGTGATTTATAATGTGTTACGCAATTTAGGGTGCTGGTCATAACCCTAATGATATGTATGTAAATAAATTACATAATACATATGTCGTATATCCGTTCCCGTGTTATTTTGTTAAAAATAATCGTCATGCAGTGTGTATATAATATATTCCATATTGATTCCCAATAAAAATGAAGTTTACAATCTACATATATTTATTTTATGAATTCCCTGAAAATATTTGATGAATGATAACTATGTAGTGATATTACGATAATGATGTACAATGATGATGATGATGATGTGATGTGTGATGTGTGTGATGTGTGATGTGTGTGATGTTGTGTGTGTGATGTGTGTGTCATTTTGCTTTGTCTTCGTGCTTCTACCTTCTATCAATTTATCCCAATACAGCAACGCAAGGTGCGTTGCTGTATTCGGATAAATTGATACCCGTTACTTTTCGGCACGAATAGATGCACGGTGTACAAAACCCATCAAATACCCGTAACCGTTATCTACGCATTCTGAACATCGAACTAAGTAACATTGAGCAAAAATAATAGGGATGTTGACAATTTTTTTTTGTCCTTCAGATATGTTTAAAAAATGAGGAGCTCCTGGCTAAGTAAGAACAGCCGCACGGTCCGATCCATCAGGTTAAGCTACGCTTACCGGGGCTGGTCTGTGGCATCTTAACATACCGAGACTCCTCCGTGCCTCGGAAAGCACGTTAAGCCGTTGGTCCCGGCTGTCATTCGTGGATCTTTGACGTCACTTTCCGGTACATTTTATACTGACTTGTGACGTAGCGAGCCCCCACTGAACTTTACTGCGTTTTATCAACATAATTTTTTATTAATATGATATAGCAAAAAATACGTGTCTAATATTATTTTATTATGTGACTGACGGACTAGTTTTATTTTTTTTCCTCAATCAACATCCCTATTGCCAGTTGGGATACCAGTTTTATTGTTGATGTGACAAATCGCTGTCTACAGTAGCGCGCAATGTAACGCACGCAAAGATTTTGCTTATGGGTGCATGCAACGGTACAGGAAGTGGGGTATTTAATCTTAATATTGCCAGGTTGATAGTAATGGTTCGGTAGAAAAAAAAAATACAATGACGGGTAGTATAAGTGACCCTCGGCTTCGTCACAGCTATGATATCCTAGAGGAGCGGTGGCCGCACATAGTGTCCGCAATTTACGGCCGAATGACGTCACTGAAATATTATTTATCGTGTGTTTTCCTAGAGAGCGTTTTTGATACCGTGAAGTCAAACCCTGCTTCCCAAAGATTTAAATCGCTAGATTTGCTCTCACCGTACTTGCCGTCACGCGAAAAAGGGTCCATACTGAGAAGAGTTAGCTCACAGATTATTAAATAGCATTTCCATGACAATCGAGTCAACTGCGTCATTGTGAGTTCGAGATGTCAAAAAGAAACCGAAACACGGTTATCTTTTGACGTGGTAGGGCAAATCTAATGATTTAAATCTTTGTCGCTGTCATTATTTTCATCATGATAGCCGTCACTGCGGTCGTTAATTGCGGCCACCGCTCTTCTAGGGAACCGTAGCTTTTTTTCACCCGTTATAGTAGCTAGTAGCGACATCTACCATGATACGCGAAGCTTATTTTTGCTGCAGCAAAACCGACGTCGACCAAAATACATGTCTCGCTTGCCGACGAAGCGGCAAAATGTTTTCGCGTTACATTCAAAAGATGGCAGGAAATAAAATAAAGGTTTTGTCCCGAAATTCTAGGCAGATGGAGCCATGTGTGTGACCATGAGCATAATCAGCCTATAATTTTTCCACTGCTGGGACACAGGCCTCCTCTTTCTGTGAGAGAGTGGGCCGTAATCCACGACGCGGGCCCAGTGGGGGTTGGTAGAGGTCACATGTCTTCATTCTAGGACATGCCGGATTTTTCACGATGTTTTCCTTCACCGTTTTGAGAGCAGTGGTGATGAAATAATTTACACAAAGTAAAGTACCTGCTTGGGTTCGAACCCACGGCTCGTAAGTCGTGGGTGTTACCACTGGGCCACCACTGCTGTGTTTAAGTTAATTTCTATTACTTATAATTATGTTTTCCTGTAAGACTAAGTAAGGTCTGTAAGAAAATAGGATCTTGTATCCACCCCAAAACAACGTTAAAACTGAAGATTCCTTGTGATAATGGCTTTACTTTAGGTACAGTCGACCGCACGCGTTGCTAACACTTGTAACCTTGAGCTGGCCTAGCGTAGTACGCGCGCGGCGTTTCAGTAGAATAAGAGCCTGTGCACACGATGCGTTGCGGCGGAGGCGCGGCGCCGGAGTGGTTTCGCTGCGGCGTTTTACATACCGGTATTCCATTGCATTTCTATGGTATGGCACAGAGTGCGTTCCGGTGTCGCAACGTACGTACACCGGACTTGCTGCCCGCGAGACGAGGTGGGGAGGGGTGTACGCGTTGCAGAGCCGAAGCGACACCACTCAGTTGTTTGTGTGCCCGCCAATGCGGCGAAATAATTGCGGTGCGGCGCCGCAACGCATCGTGTGCACTCGCTAGCTGCGCTCTTACAGGACAGCTTATACTGTTTCTGCTACCACTAACGTGCAGTATACCTACTACTTTCTAGCTATCTACCTTGCTGCGCTTTCGTGGAAAGAGCTTTACTTTCCTTTATAAAAAGTTTCCCAAGCGTATGGAGAAAAATAGAATCACCATCATGTTCCTTTGTCCCATGTTACTTGTGGTAGGCGCAACACGTTGTCTTCTCCCACTCTCCCCTGTCAACTGTCACGCTATCATTCACTCCCACCTCTTCCATATCATTCCTCACACAATCCATCCATCTTTTCGTCGGCGGTCCTCTCCCTCTCCAACCATCAACATTTATAGTCATTACTCTTTTAGTCACATGGAGAAAAATAGAATAACAAACTTAAATTGACGAGAATTTTTGTGACTACGCTATGAGAAAAGGGAAGTTTATTATAAAGAAAAAACAAACTTCTGTTTTCTCAAAGCGTAGTCATAACGAAGAAGGTATGTTTCAAAAATATTTTTGCTACTATGAACATTAACAGGTTTTTTATTTTAATGTCTCATAACTATTTTTACACTCTAAATTAAGGTTACAAAATACCGTTAATTCAGCTTTTATTGATGAGATTAATACCGGCCCTATTGCTATCATCTCGCCATTTTGTATTGAAATAAAAATATAGTAGTTTCGCCTACTATATTTTTTCTTTAGAATTAATATAGCGTTTAGGCCTCTAAGCCAGCGTTTCCCAAACTATGGGTCGCGACCCACTGGTGGGTCGCGAGTGACTATTGGGTGGGCCTTGAAAAATTGATGTTGAAATACTCAAATAAATTTTACGTATTAAACATAAGGCGATTAAAAGTAACTAAAATTGAAGTTGACGCTAGCTCTAGTGAAAAAAAAATAGGATACAAATACTTCCTTCTCATTGAAATAGCACTCCTTGTATTTAATTAAGTATTACAATTTTCGATAGTAACTGAATGTATTTCTTATTTGTACAGTTCTTCATTCATAAATAAATAAGCCTCTTTTTTTTCTCCATGACGGCTAAGAGGTGAGTCCCGAATTTATTAGTTTTTGTAAGGTGGGTCTCGGTTCAGGCAACTTTGGGAACCACTGCTCTAAGCAGAATACTTCATATAGTATGGTTTGCAACCCTATAACAGATACCAGTCATCATTAATTATCATAAACTGAACTGACTACAACATAGGTCCTACGAGCAAATTCAATTCCATTATTCCCCAACATTCCCGGACACTATTACCGGACATTCGTAATATCGTCCGACACATAATTATGTAGGTGTATAAGTACTCGTACTTAAACCTATTATATCTATCAGTAACCGATGTCCGCGTATTATCGAGACGAGCCGTAATTAATTGGCTGGCGTTGAAAGTAGGTCATTAGGAAAATGTTCCCCTAGTACAGGGATGAGGAACCTTTGTGTATTCACTAGATATTGTCGGACGGCCGCGATTTCGGATCTCAAATTAAAATATTCCTTACTTAAAATTTTTATATATACTTTCCTAGTAGTAGGGAGGTTGATTTTCGAAGAAAACTTTCAGTGTGCACCCCTAGGTGAAGGAGTGAGAGAGTGTCCAAGAAAAATTCCATGCTTTCCTCAGTGAGTCAAGAGCCATTTTTGTGTAAAGCGAGAGTCGTGTTAACATTATTTAAAAAAAACTTATCTGAAGAATAAAAATGGCAGTTTGACAGCTTTCGAGTAAAGAATGTGTCTAACCGCCATATTTATTATTTCGAAAAAAAATCTGACGATAAAAAAAACCAAAAAAAAAAAACCACCAAACCACCAAACCACCAAACCTAAAATTAACCTAGACTTCGCGCCACCACTGAAGTAATTTTGACGCGGCGCTAGTGTCCATGTCATTGCATTAAAAAAATGTAGTTCCAGAATTTTCCGCCGAACTTCAGTGGTGGCGCGGACTATTTAGCTGTGGAAATTATTATTTCGAAAACGATTGTCCTAAAAATGACAGACAGTAGAGCTCAAAGTAAATGCCGTGCCCACAATAGCCATGGTTTGTTATCCCTGCTCTGAAATATCCATATCAGTCTATAGTGCACTAATAGGGTTGGATTATAGATAATTTTTAACTTAATTTGTGGGTTTTGGTCATGTATTAATGGTTAAATTGGATCAGCAATTTTTCTGTTCAAGGCTGCTTTTAGGAGTCTCTGCTGGTGACCATATTTGTTGAATTTTATAGGTATGTGTTTTATATAAAACTGTTCACAGGTGCTGCTTTTTCCTAGTTATTCCTTTATTTTTCACTGGTGACCCACACTTACTTCACACGGTTTTTTCGCTTGACAAAACATTGATATTTCTTTATTATAATTAAGTTGAATAATTATGTAGAAAACACATAAACCTTCCGGAATCAATTCTCTAAATTTTGTTGAAAACCGCATCAAAATCCGTTGCGAAGTCTAAACTTTGCAACGGATTTTGATGCCGTTGCCGTTGCCGTTGATCAATTGAGAAAAATGCGGTCATGCAACAGACACAAAAAGCGGCTTTAATTTTAGCCCAGTCAATAACAATATCAGACATCCCAAACGCGCATGTAACTACGATTTTTTTATTTGTTGTTAGGTCTTGATAGTAGCATAGACCCTAGTTAGCAACCCTGAAAACCTTGTGATACTCCCACGGTGCTTGAAAACTGCAAAATTCTGGCACTTGTTTCAGTTTTTTTGAAAAATATACCTTAAGGACGCGTTTTTAGGTTTAAATTTTCTACAATTTGAACCCAATCCAAGCACTGTACGTCTTTTGGTTGCGAAGATACAGTTAGTCAAAGATGACCATTTTTTCCAAAAGGTGTTTTTTATTTTATTTAGAGTCATTTTCCAAGACCCGTAACGGCTGAAGTAATGGTCCTTTTAGGGAAAGTGTATAAATTTTTATTTTAGAAAGTCGTTTTCTATTCGTTTTGAAACTTCTTGCAGATTTTTTATTAAATGACAGGACTCAATATGTAACTGTGCTGTCATATTTATATTTACTTGGAAAGCAGAAATCAATCTTCGGGAATCAATCATCGTAGTAAGTTCTCTATTCACAGTAAGTTTGCTCGAAGTAATATTTTTTATGTAAGTTTGCACAAGACGCTTCTCGTTTGTTTGACATGTTCATACATTCTTGATCGATCGTTCATATGTAGGTAGGTTAGGACAATTTCGTGAATGTTATTTTTGAGCAAATTGTTTAGGGTGGGTTTAGAAACGTGCTGACTCGCTAGAGGGAATGTGAGGCTATTTGGGGTTCTAAAGGCTCTTCTTAACCCTCTACAACAATATTTTTTTCAGCCGTTTTTTTAAAATAGAAAATATAGTATTTTTGGAACGTAAATATTGGGTCACCTAATACTTTATGGACCGCACGTGAGAAGCTTCGCGATTTTTTAATATGACTTATTTCTCATAGATAATGTTGATAAATGAAATGTAGAGGGAGGTGGAAGGGAGGATAGAGTAACCTAACCTCTCCGAGCCGGTATGCCCCAAGTCTCAAGCTCGATAGCCTCGCTCTTGCATCGTAAAGGCCTGGTTTAAACACGGTGCCAGCTACTGGCGTTGACAGTAGACTGCTACTGACACTTTGTATTGGTATGACAGTAGCTCGACTCGCATCACCCGGTTTCACGAGTGCAAGCTGCGTGACAGTAGACAGCTTCTGCATCTCAGCTGTACTCGCGAGTGAGAGAGTATCAGAGAAAGCACCCGGAGAGGGCCTGAGCGTACGAGCTACTGTCAATAAATCTGCCTAGCCTTTTCCCAACTATGTTGAGGTCGGCTTCCAGTCTAACCGGATGCAGCTGAATACCGTATTTTACATGGAGCGACTGCCTATCTGACTTCCACAACCCAGTAACTGGGTAATACGATACCCCTTGGTAAGACTGGTTGTCAGAGTTGCGGGCTTCTGACGACCCGTAACGACTCTCAAACATCCACGAATTACAGGCCGGACCCACGGCTCAACGTGCTTTCCGAGGCACGGAGGAGTGTCGGTATGTAAAAATGGTCACTCATCCACGGACCAATTCCGGCAAGCGTAGCTTAACCCGTGCGGCTGTTATTAATTAGCGACGAGCTCCTCGCAAGGTTTATGTGTATAATACGTTAATATTAAAGTTTAACCTAAGAAATCTCGATGTTTTGTCAGCAGGAGTAGGAGCGGGTCGCTAGTTAAAAATATATCTTTTTCCATACAGCACCACAGTGCCATTAATGGTGACGGATGAGCAGCTCTTTGGCTATGTGCAACGGGAAACCCGTATCAATCATCATTATGAAAACAGGGGACAATGCGCCCTTTTGCTAGCCGGTTTTATAATTCGATGAGGGCGCCCACCGTGCGTTTACGTGGATTTATGAAGTTTTACACCGAATGCGATTGTTTATGTGAATTAATAATGCACACCACCAAACACCTCAATTAGAATATAATTTTATAATCATAATACATACACTGAATTTTTACTATTATGTATAAAACATTGTTTTTTTTATTAAATTAGTTATTATGATTGTAGGAGAAAATTGCGGTCACATTACAAATCTACGCACACACAAAGTCGCACACGTATATGAGATTAGCGTAAGGTACTTCGTCCGTTTTGTTTTGACTGTACAGTGGAAGTGTGATTGGAATTTACGTAGTTTTAATTATTTTTGGGATAAAAAATTACGTATATGTATTAAAAATGACAGAAATCGATTCAGTAAACGATTCTGAAGAAACTACTTTCACAATGCTATCCTATCCTATACTACACTCGAGAGCAATGAATCCGGGTCACTTAAAGAATGTTAAAAATCTCGGAAACTAAAAATGATAGGTTAATGCAATAAATTGTATTTAATAGACAATGTAATACTCCTTAAATGAAAGTTAAAAAAATATGAGTCACCATACATTTTATTAACACAAAATTACATAAAGAAAAAAACTGCTGATCTCTCCTTAAAACAAAAATAGGAAACATGAAATTTTTGAACTTTATTACGATTTTCTTGAATTTTAATACTTCGTAATGCCTCCTCGTGCTTCCATTACTGCGTTTACGCGGTTTGGCATGCTGTACACCAAGTTCCTTATACGATTTTGGGGAATATTCTCCCATTCCTCTGTGAGAGCAATTTTGAGCTCACGAAGCGTGATTGGGGGAGGGTTTCGTTGTTTTACGCATCTGCCTAGCTCGTCCCAAGCATGCTCGATCGGGTTGATATCCGGGCTGCGCGCTGGCCACTCCATACGAGTAATGTTCATCTCTTGAAGGTAGTCATTCACAATCCTACCTGTATGAGGTCGGGCATTGTCATGCATAAATATAGCATCCTCACCTAAATTGACCATAAATGGACCAACGTGATCATTGAGGATTTCTTCCACATATCTTACGCTAGTTAAAGAGCCGTTTTCTATGATCACCAGCTCTGTGCGACTTTCAGAAGAAATTCCGGCCCACACAAGTACAGACCCACCACCGTAGGCTACTTTTTCTTCGATGCATGCTTGCTTGAATCTTTCCCCTGGTCTTCGATACACTCTGTGTCTTCCATCGTGCTTGTAGAGCATAAATTTTGATTCGTCGGAGAACATAACTTTTGACCAATCTTCAATACTCCAATTTACGTGGCTCTGGGCATATCTTAGTCTTGAAATACGATGCCCACGCTCCAGTTTAGGGCCGTTTGCAGGTCTAAGGGGTTTTAAGTTAGATTCAGCAAGCCGACGTCTTACTGTCCATGCACTTGGGTTACTTCCTCCGAGGCGTCGAAACTGATTTGTGAGTTCAGTTCCTGTGAGAAAGCGATTTCGAAGCATGGTGTTCACCAAGTATCGGTCTTCTCGTGCTGTGGTACACCTGGTTCTGCCCGTTCCTGGTCTGCGTAGGTTAGAACCAGTTTCTTCGTAACGTCGGAGAACTCTTTGTACTGTTGACAGCGACACACCGACAGTCCTGGCTGTATCGCGCTGACTCCGGCCGGTTTCCAGCATTGTAAGTATTCTGGTGCATTCTTCAGGCGTAAGCGACATAATTTCAGCTTGAATAATGAATATAGAGCACTATCAACATGGTTTATGTACCCACATAAATAACAGATTACAAACAAAAGCAAAACCAAATGCTGTAATTTCGTAGTTCCATCTTCGAAAGTGGCCCTTTTTCAAATTTGATTTTTTTATGATATAACTTTACAATAACTAAGAAGTTTTAATACCTTCATTTAAGGAGTATTACATTGTCTATTAAATAAAATTTATTGCATTAACCTAGCATTTTTAGTTTCCGAGATTTTTAGGATTCTTTAAGTGACCCGGATTCATTGCTCTCGAGTGTATTAAACGAGCAATGTTTGTATATTTATATAAATATATATGTATTTGGAATCACGTTCTCGAAAACAGCTCTAACGATTTCGATGAAAGTTGCGATATAGAGGTTTACGGGGGCGAAAACTCGATCTAGATAGGTCTCATATCTGGGAAAATTCGTTTTCTCCGTATTTTTACCCGAGCAGAGCTCTGTCGTCCAAAGTTTAGAACAAGATGGCTACCCTAGAATAATGACATGGCAGCATGGAATTAGTAAGTACCCTACTATCATGGCATCATGGAATTAGTAAGTACCTACTATCATGGCAGCATGGAATTAGTAAGTACCTACTATCATGGCAGCATGGAATTAGTATGAAGTATTGAACTATTCTGTACTATTAAATGAGCATTTTCTATATGTTCTCGATCTATATCAGCTCGGCCGCCCAGTTACTGTGTATTAATTCAGTAACACATTGTATACAGGATTATTGGTTATATGTCGGCAACCCATTATGGTGATGTAGGAGAGGTCATTTAGAAGCAAATGACCCCTTTTGAATTATATGCAAATGTCAACAATTTTCGAGTCATTTGACATTTTATATTTCATTCATTTTAAAATATAAAATGTCTAATTACTCAAAAATGGTTGATATTAGAATAGGGATCATGAAGGGTCATTTGGTTGCAAATAATGACCTTCCCCTTATTGGATTGCTGACATATAACCAATAACCCTGTATAACCTGGGACTCGGGAGTCTTCACGTTTCGAGTGATTTGGTGAACTTCTAGGCAACCGTGCGTTTCAACTTACTTGATACAGATAAAATACGACAAAATTTTGAAAATATACAATAAAATACTTTAATTACGAAAAAGTAAGGCCGCAGTGTTCGCGATTGACGGGTTTTTAGGCAAAGCGAGTCTCAATAAGCTTTGACGTTGAAATGAAGATGTCACCGACAAAATTGAGCTCGCCTTCACGCCCCGCGTGTGTCAACTTTCTCAATTAAAAGTTAGATGCGAATCGATACTCGTGTAGACTCATATTTGTCGCCGTCGATATTGCTCGAAACTCGAGCAACTGCTGCAATACAACCAATACTGAAGGCTGCGGGGTTTAGTTTTCGAAAAGAAATTTGTGGCTGAATAACAAACATAATTTGATGGATTTTTAAGGCGTGTACAACGAACGAACAAAACATGGTGAACACGAACATCGAACACGAAACATTTGGTTCGTACGTGTGGACATAAATTTACGAATCGAACACGAACACCATACGAACACAGCTCGACTTGTGTTCACGCTCAAGCGTCCCGCTCTGTTTAGCAGTCATTGGAAGTGGTCGACAGTGAAGTAGCCACAAATTTCTCCGAACACCGTCCACACTGAACAACAAAATTGGATCGCCACGATCGTTTTTGACGAACAAAGTGTTTGATGTTCGTTAGCGGTACGCACATGCGAACAAAGTGTTCGATGGTCGTGATCACGGTGTTCTTGTTCGTTCGTGTGTGTACGCCTATAGGGTTTAGATTTGCTTACCGTACCGGTTTTCAGTAGGTAGGTGGATATGAATTCATTCATTCGTCTCCATTTTGTGGCTTATTGCCCGCTCCCTCTTGCAGAGAGGAGGCGTGAGTCCGAGCAGTGTGCAAAAGTAGAAGCAGATTAAGTGAGATCCCTTCGTGTCTCGGACAATTGTGTTATAACCAGGCCTCTCTTGAATTATTTTTATTCACTGTACTCTGTATAATTATCACCACTTAAATAATTATGTCGTGTGAACGAACAGCTTTAAATAACGGCTAGTTTACACGAACTTTAACTAAAAACTGTAACTTAAAAGTAGGAAAACAAAAGGGGAAAATGTTCCACGATAAACAGCTCAAGATAAAGCATTCGTGTAGAAATTAATGCGGTCTCGAGTGTTGCCAGCTAACCTAACTGTTTTAAATTACAATTTATAATGTTTGTTTCCTGAACATTTTGCTTAGAAGTCACGATTTATATTTTTTTATAAGAAAACTAAATTTCCTACCTAAAATCCAGCCTTTAATTTTTTAACTGCATGGGAAGGACCTATTCATATGCTGAAAAGGAACTCGTATTAATCGCCAAGATTGCTCGCTGCATTTTATTTATTTTCTAGGTTGTGCCCCGCGGTTTCAACCGCATTAGTCTCGATCCTGTGAGAATATTTAAATAAAAGTATCCTATATCCTATCCTAGGTCATAATGTACCTATGTGCAAAATTTCATCCAAATCCGTTCAGCCGTTTTAGCAGGGAAGCGTAGCAAACAAACACACAAACTCACTGTCGCATTTATAACATTGGTTAGTATTACCACTTTCATTTGTTTTTACAGGTGGAAATCCAATACAACAATGTAGTCACAATTTCCACACTCAGACACATCACTCAAAAACCATAGTTCCTGCAAAGGAACTAGTGAGCACAAAGGGGGGTTTTTAACGTGGGTGATTAATTAACAAGTCCCAAGTAACAACTCTGAGTACGGGCACAAGTCATACAGAGGACAATTTATGTTAAGTGTCACCCTCTTGAATTCCGCCAAAGAGCAAGTAAAGATATCCAATTGCAGAGAGACGCTGTTGAGTATCTCTATTCAAACTTTAACAAGTTTGTACGGGCCACCGGGAGTTTAAGCAGCCTCTCTCTCATCCCTTGGGGGCCTTTGAAGGTTTCAGACTTTAAGTCCACGTTCTCACGGACGTAAAAATATCGCGGCGGGATTTTATCGCGCACTGGATTTTCGACGCTCTCGGTGTTGTGCAGAGCGGTGAAAATCCAATGCACGAAAAAAAGTCACCGCGGGAAAAATCGCCCGTGTCTACCTGGGCTTAGTTTCCTAACGCACGATTGCTCGCGTTCCTAACCGAATAAGAATAGGGTAGGTAAAGTATGTAGGTTAAGTTTACTAACATACTTGTTAAGAAATATTGAATATCTGTTTACGTTTAGTTTTTATTTCTGCCTGAGTATATTACTTGATGATTTTCGTTGGTATATTGGCGTGTGCTAGCTGCCATATGGCTAATAATTTAAATTATGTTTTGTGTTGCGTGGTGTAATTTATTTTGCATACTATTATATAAAATATTTTTTTTTTCTAACTGAACAGATAGCTGTGCAGCTTGAGAGTTTGTTGCGCCACTTCTTCTTCCTAGCTAACGCACTAGGAAGTGGTGAAGGGCGTTCGTTTTGGGGGACTGTTTTATGTAATTTTGACGTTCTCAGCCTAGTTTTAATAAATTACTTTTGAATTGTTACTAACATATTGAGTCCATTGTTACTTGTCATACGTCGTCGGCCGAACTCGTCTGATCGAACCTAACATTATGTAAAAGAAGGTGAGTGAGTACACTATTTGAACCGATAGTCAAAATTTAAAAAAAAAAACAAATTTCAAAATTCAAAATTCAAAAGTCATTTATTCAAACTAGGCTGAGAAGCAGCACTTTTCGAACGTCAAAAATTACATAAGACAGTCCCTCAAAACGCCCACCCTTCACTTCAAAAGTCATTTATTCAAACTGGGCGGACAACGCCCACCCCTCACCACTTCCTAGTCCGTCAGCTGGGAAAAGAAAAAAAATAAAGAAAGAAAATACATTTCTATAACATAGACTAAAAATATTTTTTTTTGGGATGCACCTGGTGGAACAGGAAAAACATTTATTACCACCGGCATTCTTGCAGAGGTCAGGAGATAAAGCCAAATTACAATCGCGGTGGCGTCTTCTGGAATCGCTGCCACACTGCTTTCTGGTGGCAAAACAGCGTACACCATGTTTAAAGATTCCCATTGATTTAGAGAGCAACGAAACGCCTGTGTTTGAGATGTCACGCAACCGTGACAAGGGGCGCGTGCTTAGGGATTGCGTTTTCATCGTATGGCATGAATACATTATGCAAATAGGAAAGCAGTAGAAGCTGATGGTGGTGTCACAGTTCCGTTTAGTGGTGATTTCCGGCAAACACGCGAGTAACTAGGGCTGACGAGGTGAATACTTGGTTGAAAAGGTCGACTCTACCGGCGAAGGCCTCCCTCAATTTCTTTAACTTCCATCTGTAATTATTGCCCAATGCAGTGACAATTGGCTGGGAACAAAATTTTCGTTGCTAACAACGCCATACTTATAAAAATTGAAAGTAATTTTATCTGTTTGTAAATAATATTCTTCGTTTAGTATTTTCATTTATCTGGACTAAAAACCGGTCAAGTGTGAGTCGGACTTGCACACGAAGGGTTCCGGTAGAACGTTCGTCTCGGTAGAACGTTCGTCTCGGTAGAACATTCCCGTGGGATAATTACCGACATCCACCCAGGTAAAGCCGCGGGCAAAAACTAGTTTTCAATAAAATGTTGCTTATATTAACGATTCGCAATGTGGGAGGGCTAGAGAGCGTATGAAATCAATACATCGTCGAGCGTAATTAGTTAGTAATTAACACTTAACCTGGCATTTCAGAGAATCAGAGAGTTAACAGTAGACTTATTTGTAGCTTATTACTGATTGATATGGAGTTATGACGTGTAGTTGATGGCGGATTGATTAGAGATGTATACAGCAAGATAAGGATGCCAGAAGTGCCAAAAAGTATCGATATATATCGTAATGATATTTAAAATATATATATATATATATATGACGGAGGAGGGTATGTCTCTCTCGTTATTATCAAGTATACTTTAACTACTGTTGGCGTACTTTGGGTAGTGTTGATTATTGCGCAATAGAAAAACCGTTTGCAGTTCAGATCAAATTATAATTTAGGATCTAATTAATCATGTACACACACTGTAGGTACACGACACAACTATTCGGAATGCCCGACAGTTTCCGAACGTATTCACTGCTTGACCCACCGATGAGCTCTGCGTAGCTTCGGCCGGTCCCTGTCGTACTCTGTCGAGCGCCGCTAGGCGGCGCTGGCGTCCCTATTAGTTTAACTCAGTAATATTAGTCCTTTATGAAATTCTATTGTGTTTGTTTTTTATTCATATAAATACCATACTAGGAACATCATTTCTGATGTTTAATCATATTTTAATAAAACAATTATAAAAAATAGTCTTATGGCTCGGAATTTTAACGGTTTTAGTCGGTGGCGACAACGGTGTTGCTTAAGGAAATAATTATGTCGTATTTGATACATTTTCGATACTTGATATGTATCGAGGTATCGAAATATATGTATATTCTGTGTGGAGAATCCCTGCGAAGAGTGGACAAGTTTAAGTATCTAGGCCACTGGGTCACTGAAGGCCTTAAATATAACTGTGCCATTGAAAGGGAACGTAGGTCGCTGGCTGTCCGTTGTAACATGCTGGCCCGCAGGTTTGCACGATGTACGAGGGCAGTTAGAGTAACGCTTTTTAAAGCTTATTGTCAATTCTTCTACACGTTCAGCCTGTGGGTCAACTTCACTCAGCGCGCATACAGCGACCTACGAGTTTAGTACAATAATGCACTGAGAGTACTGCTGCGATCGTCGCGGCGTTGTAGTGCTTCAGGGATGTTTACGGATGATAACTTCGATGGTTTTGCCGCGATTATTAGAAAAACATGTGCATCCCTGATGTCACGTTCTCGCGGCGACACACAACTGTATTCTCAGTGTGTTCCTCAATGTTGCGGAGGTGGATGCAGCTCGGTGGAACCGTCGCAAGCGCTACTGCTGAGAATGAGGTCCTAGGTTCGATTCCCGGGGGGGGGGACAAAGTGCTATTAAGTCTTTCCATCTGGAATTTCTTAGTAGCAGCATGGAGTCTGGATTTGTGCCCGGTTCATGGCGATATGCTCGCCCCATATTACATGGGACTGGCGAAATGTGGGTGTACTAAAAGTACACCTCTGCATTACCACTCGGGGAATACAGGCCTGATGTTATGTATCTACAGGCATCCGTACATACATAAAATAAAAAAGTAGAGGGTGGGAAATTATCAAACAACACTTCTCCCGCTCTGGGCGGAGCGGGAGGGCGTGTCAGACTTTTACTGACTAAAACCCACCCGTGTTCCTTCCAAAAAAATATAAATAAAAAAACAAAAAGTAACCCTAACACATTGATTCATACTTTCTTTACATCACAATATATACCCCACACGGTCTCGTAAACGTTCGAGAGCTCTCGCAACAGTTTACTGAAGAGCTTCCATTTCTCTCAATTGGTCTTCACTGCTCACTAGGTACATATTATGCATTGAACAGCGTGCTACAGGGCGTAACAGCTCGCTGCCTTACAAATGCAGTTTATTTGAAGACGCAGACGAGGGAATGGTTCAACTAGATGTTGACAAGAAGGAAAATGTGTTTGAAAACGGCAAGTTGGATTCTGATCGGATCAACTTTAAAAAAATGGTTATGTATTTTGTATGCTGCATGCGCTAGCGTGTTAACTTGTGGTTAAGACGCTGACAAGAGCCAGACCGTGGTCACTGTCGGACTGCATAGAAAAGAAAGATAAGCGCGATGACGCTTGTTATTTATTGCAAAATATAAATAAATGGAGAAGTCTCATCTCCCATAGAAAATTACTCCACACCTGACAGCAAAGAGGAATATCTAAAAAAATCACAGTAAAATGAATTAAAAAAAAAAAACACACACTTCCAGTTTTAATCCTTACTGGCTAACATAGGATAAAAATGCTCTGTTTATTCGTTCAGGGGTAGTATACAATATAGTAAAATCTGCAGATTTTCGAAATGCAATAAAAACCTAAAGCTTATTTTACTTCTAAAAATGTCAGTAAGACTACCGTTCTAAATCTACAACCTACTGTTCTAAAACTAAAATCTGCCGATTTTACTAAATTGTACACTACCCTTGAATTAATATTCAGAGCATTTTTTTCGTATGTTAGCCAGTAAGGATTTAAACCGGAAATGTTTTATTGCATTTCTAGTCGCTCAAAACTAAAATCTCCACATTTTACTTAATTGTTTATTATTGTCTAGTTACTTACTCAAAAATAAGTTGAGTAATCGAAAATAAAAAACAACCAAGTTCTGCATTCAAATAAGACGTTCTTGTTATTAATTTAAATGCCAACGCACGTTCATATTTAATACAGATATTTTAGAGATTGGAACTCAAGGTCTTCTTCTCAATTTCGTGTGGTTTGTGACTGGTGTTAGAGTTTTAAAGCCGCCCAATGGGGCTCTGACTTGGCTTCGAGAAATATCTCTCAGACATTCCCTTTTCCTTACGATAATTTCCTTCACAGTTTTGAGCAGCAGTGGTAATTAAATAATTTACTCAAAGTGAAGCATCTGTCAGGGTTCGAACTCGTAAGTCGTGGCCATTACCACTCCAATGATCCAAGATTAATGATCTTTTCTTATGTAATACAGATAATGTTTAGCTCAAATTAAAAGAACAAAGGCGAGCTAAAAGAACTTTTATCTCGACGGTATCTCAGACGCGATGTATCTCCGTGAAATTAAACTAATCATTCGGAAAATTGAGTTACACAAGAGAATAAGTGTACGGACAAGTTTTGTACAAGTGTTTTTTGGGTTATAAGTTAACTTATTCTTTCTTCTTGGCTTTTGTGAAGTACAGAGACGAACAGAAAAATAAAATGTATAAACAATGTATTTTGGTCTAATCGAAAGAGTATGCTTAGATTCTGAATATTTTGAATGATTATTTAGACTTAATGTTATAGCTGTTAGCTTAAGTACTTTTGTTTAAGAATATTGCCTCGACTGACTACGATTATATTTTTGTTGTTTTCGTTACCAGAATCCTAATTATGTTACATGGAAGTTATTCGCTTAAAGAGAATTTTGATGACTATAAATAAGATATTTTACGTTCTTTTTTTGGGTACTCGTTCAACATTCTATTTTTAATAAAAATACTCATTTGATTTAAATAAGTGTTTTTATTTTTCCCCTTTGATTTACCATGTAACTACTACCTACCCTAGACACTGACAACCATCTCTGAAAAGGGGGTAAAAGTCACACTTTTTTCTCAAAAATGTAATATTTCCTCAATGGATAACGTTAAGTCAAAAAATGTTAATTTATTTTTAAACTTCATACATTATAAATATACACTGTCCATTGATATATAAATGTCATTGCTACACCAAGAATATAGGCAGTAAAAAATTAAAATAACCTAAATGTGACTTCCAACCCCGGTCTCCCCTAATTAAAATAAAAACACAAATTTTAATAGTTAACTTTATTGACATCCAAACTATACTCTCTATGTTTCACCCCTAACACTAAACTATACACTACCCCGGCCACGACACCCCCTAAAAGGGGTGCTACCCAGTACACCCAATGAAAATCATAAATACCCATCACAACAGCTGGCCCTAAGGTCCGCACCGGGTTCAAGGACCCCGTATAAGGCAGACAGGAGCATAAGCAGCCTGATAAACAGAGGCCTATAGCTAAAGGTGAGGACCCAAGACCTCTGGCTCCTCTTTTGTAATCAGTTACGCTTAAAACCAGGGCTACAAGGAGGAATGTCATCAGGAACTCCAAAGCGAAGATCTGTTCTGTAGTGGTGTACTTGTATGGTACTGTAGCTCCGAGGTCGCCTCGTATTGTGTTTGCTGAAACTGCGTAGGCTACTGCTGCACCTGAAATGGTGGAAGATTATCGTAGTAAATGATATTGGCCTTTAGTGAATATCTGTTGTTATCGCAGACAGAGCACGAAGTCAGCGCGGCTGCGGGTAGCGAGTGCAGAGACGCCTTTACAAATAAATATAAAGAAAAGAAAGAAAGAAAAATATTTTATTTGGGACAAGCACAGGAAATACAAACAGTAATAAAAAATATATATTATTATAAACATTAAAAAGAGCATTTAAAACTATCAAAATGAACATATTTTTAGAATAACGAAAAAAATAAAAATTATTAACGACCTGAGTGAGGTCAAAAAGGCTCAGCATAATGCTGCGATATTTCAAAAATTAATACCGCGGCGCTGGTATTCTGATAGGGCCCGCTGTATATATATAAATCCTACTAGGATATTACAAAATAAATAAAACAATAATTTAAAAAAAATCTTCACGTCTGAATTTGCCGCAACTGAGGTTTTTCTAATAAAAAAACCCGATAACACTTCGTCCATCGCGGGGATCTAACTCAGGATTAATCATTTTCTATTCGTATGCTCTGCCCTGCGAGAGATACACAATCCAGATATCAGTCTGTCTAAAGCATCAAGTCTTATCAGTGAATTCACATTTTCTAAGAACACAAAAGTAGGTATATCGTGTTCTCTAAAAGATAATTAAAATTTAATTACTATAAAAGCTAAGGCTACATTAATTCATTGTCTGGCGTCTTGTGAGGGACATCTAATTTGACGCGCGTCTAATTAAAATCCCGTGTAATAAGGAGGACCTAATAATCTTTCTTGTTTATTACTGAAGTAAAATACTTGTTCAATACTTAGTTTACCGATGTAGTTAATTATAAATGTTCTGTTTGATTAGTGAATAAGATTGAAGGGTATTTATTACAAGGCTGTGTCACTTTTAGAAAGATACAAGACATAACATACTACATATTTTTGAGGGACTTCCCTCCCTTGTTAGTCTAGTGGTGAATGTCAAAGTCAAATAATTTATTTCAAATAGGCCCTTGTAAGGCACTTTGAAACGTCAAAATATACAAAAAAAAATATTCTGTTCGCCCCTTCCAAAAGGTAGTTTTCATATGAAGAAGATTGGGCACGAAACTCCACCGTAATTTTTTTTAATGTTTTACAATATTTTGTGTATGTACATTAGTTATATTATTATATGTGAAGACGATGCACCTACAATAAAATTACTACGAGTATACCATAATAGGTAAAAAGAATTTAAAATGAAGCAACGACGGATAAATTAATTATGTGATAGATACATGGTGCTCACATAATTATAAACATTGTAAAAGTAGACGAATTTCCTGAAATTTTACAATTAATAAGTCAGTGTCTGCTGATTATGAGGTTCTGGGTTCAATTCCCGGGTCAGGCAAAGTGTTATTGAGTTTTTCCATCTGGAACTTCTCAGTAGCAGCCCGAAGTCTGGATTTATGCCGGTTGATGGCAATAGGCTCGCGTGTGTTACATGGGACTCAAACATAACTGGCGAAATGTGGGTGTACTAAGGTGCACTTCTGCATAACCTTTTGAAGAATGGCGTGATATTATGTTATATTATTGAGAGCTCCGGGAAAAGTAAACGCACCCTTGTTACAATATAACATTTTCAACCATATTTCGATTACAAATTCACTGCAGTACAAAACACAACTCACCAGCAATGCTTCCCAAAACATGCATTATTACATAACATACGGCTTTCAAAAGCTTCATACGTCCACACACTAAAGCCCCGACCGTTACAGCCGGATTTATGTGCCCACCGGAAACATGGCCGAATATCTGCACCACCGTAGCAACAACGAACCCATGGGCCAAGGCTATCACCACATTCGCATTATTGGTTCCATAGGCTATACCAGATGATAACACTAGGGACAGAAATAGGAATGTACCGAGAAATTCTGACAATAGTTGTTTGAACAGTGTCTTGTAATTTCTCATTTCTTTTATGCCTAAGAAATTTTGTATTTTGTTGACCATTGTGGTTGCTGAATTGACGGTGAAGTAATTGATTCAAAGCCTACTGGATATATATCTGGGGAGCTAGAGTTAAATGATGTTAGGACGGTTGTACACGGATCGATTGGATATGCGTTACAAAGTTACCCAAAAAAAAAAACAAAAAAGCAATGTCGTGAAACACATCAAGGATGCTTTAAAATGATAGAGACACGAACATTTTCAATCAACAAATCGTTGGAGGACGACCGATAATGACCAAGTTTGTATGGTAAATATGCCTAAGCTATAGCAGTGATAACCTAGTTATGTGACCTACGGAATGCCAAGTCACGGGTCTCGAGTTCGAACCCAAGGCACGCACCTCTGACTTTTCGGATTCATGTGCGTATTGTATAATTATCACATGTTTCAGAAACGGTGAAGGAAAACATCGTGAGGAAACTGGCATGCCTGAGAGATATTTCTCGACGGCATGTGAAGCCAAGTCAGAGGCCCATGGGCGGCTTTAAAACTCTGACACCAGGTTAGTCAGTTACTGACTACCACACGAAAAGAAAAAAAAAAACTAAACTATTTCGTTGCAAGATTTTCAGAATGTAATAATTCCATTTTCATGGAATTTTATACAAAACTGTTCACGTTTCCAAGCATTAAACCTGACTTCAAATACAGCCTTTAAAGCTCGTCACATACTTAGCTATAATATATTAATTTATATTTTCCATCGTAATCTTCGAGCGACCCAGATGGAGCTATAATATATTTTTTTTATTATGTCACCAAAATATGTGGATAGATATAGCAAGACATATTAATATATACTAGTGGTCGCCCAGAGGTCGAAATTCGACCATAATTCATATAAATGTCACGATTCTAAGCTGTCAAACGCATGGTAGTGTGTGTAATGTATTTTTATTATTTTTTAATTTATTTATAATGTATATTATATAAAAATATTAGCTTTCTGCACTCCATATAAACTTTAAATGTGCCAAATTTCATATTCCTCCGTCCGCGTAGTTTTTGTAAAAAGGGGTACAAAGTTTTTGCCTTCACCTATTAATATAATAATTATGGTATATTAAACCGCAGACCAAATGAAGGCAAAAATATATATTATAGTATAGCAACCGTGTGTGGTGGATTGCTTTAATATAATATATAACACAGTATATTAATATTTGTTATAGCTTACGTCTGTGACGAACTTTATTCTCTTACGCTGTTTGAACTTGTTGCTAACGCCACGTAGCCTTTGTATCCCGGGCTTAGGGGAAGCCATCTTGAAATAATTGTTTGAGCTAAGTTTATTAACTAGTGATTGGTTCTCTGTAATAATAGCTTTTTCTTTACCGTCTTGGCGTTTATATTGAATTTTACGAAATGGCTCGGGGCTGATATGTTAAAGGAGGTGTACCTAACCTACTATTATTAGGCATTTAGTTTTAACTAGGGTGGGTGGGCCATTACTAAATAGAGTTTTTTATTGGCGCATTGGCGCAAAGTCAACAAGAAATTGTTGTTTTTTTTTACCAATACTTTTGGCCTTCCTCTCACCTGATGGTCAGTCTGATGATCAGGCCACAGAGGAACTGGCTGTCTCGAATTGAATACGGAAGGTGGAACTATGTGTTCGGGTTCGAACTGTAGGTATGGGTTTCGGGCAAAACTTAGGCATAGAAGACTCTAAGCCAAAATTACGTTTCGATATTAGTGGCATAAAATTATAGAGCGAATTTTTCGTACAAGTGTGCTGGCGGCAGGACCGCCTGGCGCCTGGCCTATAATTTTATGTCATTCCATGGCCCCTCATTTTGTAATGTAATTTTGGATCTTGGTAAAACACCGATATCCCGATTAGTAGCAGGTAGGCGAGACATACGCGCTTAACTACCAGTGACTCATGTATACATATTACTAGCTTCTGCCCGCCGCTTCGCCCACGTGTAATGTCAGTAAAAAGTAATCTATGTCCTTTCCTAGGGTTCAAAGTACCCCATACCAAATTTCATCAAAATCGGTTCAGCCATTTGGCCGTGAAAGCATAACAAACAAACATACAAAAAAAAAATATAAAATTAATATAAATTAGTAATATTAATATAATAGTATAATTATAAGTTAGTATATTAATATTTAACTTACATAAAATAAAGAAATCTCGATATTTTGTTAAGTCATAAAAACCGTACGAGGCAGGCCGTGCGGGCGCTTGTACCTATAAAATAAACAAATTCAACGTTCAAAATTATGTTCTATACAACGAAACAGCCTGTCTAATGTATAGGAGCATGTATAACGTTGTTATAGTCCCCAGGTATCTATTAATACCCTTGTGAAGGCACGCTTTGATGCTCAATTTTATCCAATCGTGTTACTTGATTTGTTTGTTGAAACCATTTTTCACGCGCAAATATTTTCGTTTGCTCACGGAAAATCAGTGTTTCAAGTTACACGGTATGAAATATGATGTTGAGGATAAGGTCGTAGTGTAAGCGATTTAAATTGATATTTTATTGTATAAGGTAGTTCTTTGGTTGTTGTATGAAATGTAGGAACTTAGTAGTTTTCCAAAATGTTTCAATACTTATTGCTTTAGAATCTTGATTTCGACTAATTGATTGTCGTTTCCATCATACCTGGCCTATTAAACTTCCTAGGATACCTGGCGATCTAGCTGATCGGCTGGTATCATAGGCAGTTTAATAAAAAAATATTCTAATATGCTAATACGAAAATATGCTAATTTGTAATGACGCCAATTCTTCTTCTTCTTTTCGTGTGGCTAGTGACTAACCTCGTGTCTGAGTTTTAAAGCCACCCTTTAGGCCTCTGACTTGGCTTCACATGCCGTCGAGAAATATCTCTCATGCAAGCCGGTTTTCAATTCACCAGATCATTCGTATCCTAACTAATATTATAAGTGAGTTTGTTTGTTTATTTGTTACGCTTTCACGCTAAAACGGCTGAACCAATTTGAATAAAATTTGGTACATGGGTAGACCATGACCTGGGTTAGGACATATAATACTTTTTATCCCGATATTTCCACGGGATCGAAACATATGCGAGTGAAACCGCGAAGCGCAGCTAGTTTTTATTATAACACCCTTAGACAACCATGCAGTTTGTTGTAAGTTGCTGTCACTTAAGTATTAATGCTTTTCATCATAACACCAGCAGTGCTATTCTGTAACCATCTCACCGTGAAAACTTAGGTGAAGTGAGCGTGGAGTGAGCTGTCATTCCACAGGGATTGACACTATTGACAGCTCACTTCACCCAAGTTTTCACGGTGAGATGTTTACAGAATAGCATGGCTGGTATTCGCGATTAATTCGTCACGCTATCGCTTCACGCTCGCAGTCGATACATTGCCCTAGATATGTATCATATTTTTTCATTCCCGCGAACATCTCTGTTGATTATAATACAAACAGACGAATTGTATTGTTATTTCGGCGTTATTTTCGACGTTATCATAATAAATACATATTTATTGAAGCTGCGTTTATGTAAAATGTTGGCGGTGTTAAGCAGAAGTGACAATGGTGAATAATCGTTTATAAGATACGTATGGAGATTTTTCATATTCTAGCAAGGGTGGTGTATACCTATATTAAATACAATAATAGCAATACAAAAGATTTAAACGAATAATTAAATGAACAATGATAATATATAATTTAATACAAAAAATAAATAAATAGATTGACCTACACATATTATATTCAAAGAATAAATAAATGAGAGATGGTATATAGTAGATTGTTTGCCTAGGGAGCAAACATACATTTTTAAGGCGAGAGTGTTTCTTTGAATCCTGAGCGTAGCAAGATAGCTAGCGATAGATAGATAGATAGATATATAGCGGCTAGTTTTGGAAAACCAAAGAAAATTATATGTGGAAAACTTGTAAAAAGTAATGAAAATTATGGAAAATTATAGCTGAGTAGAGTACGAAGTACACACGGCTACACATCAAGCTATACCATTCCAGTTTATGCTAATCCCGCATTGTATAGCATTTCCATACAATGCGAGGTCAGCTTATACTGAAAATGTATAACTTGATCTGAAGCCGTTTGTACAAAGTATTTTTACCTCCAATTCAGAATCTCATAAGCATTTACATGTACATACATGACACATGTACACACATGACACACACACACACATACACATGTGTTAACATGTTTTTTTTTTTGTCATACGAATGTAGGAATATAATATTTGCTCTTTGAATCCGCCAACTAAATAGCTAAAAAGTAGAAACTATCTTTTTATCAGAAAAGAAAACAAATAGACACAAAGTTTGTGTTTTGTGTTGTGTCTATTCGTTGTCTTTGTACGAGTAGTATCTCTTTTGCTTTCTGCTTACTGGAGAGTAAACAGTTATTTTTCCCCTTTTTTGTCTGCGCTTTCATGTGACAAGAACATTAAAAGATTACTTTTCGTTTTTCTTGCTTGCATTCAAAATATTCATAGTCACATTTTCCGTAATCTTTCCTCACTTTTTTTGTTGAACCTATAGACCTAAAATTGAGTGACATTACTGAGAAAATCTTCAAGGATCGCCTTTGATAACGTGACACGTTTAAAAATAGAACCTCTTTGAAGTCAAATAAAAATACAGATTGAAAACCGAACATGTCGAAACGAGGGCAACTGTTTAGGGAATTTGATTCTGAATGCAATCGTGACACGTAGAGTATTACGTCGAAGTTCGCCGCGTCTTCACGAAATTGCATTTGTTAGTGCATCAAAAACAAGGAACAAGGATTAAAAAAATCAATAATTATTAATTATTTTCATCCCTCTAATGTTATAAATACAAATATGTTTGGATGTTAGTTACTCAAGCACATATAAAAGGGCTACTAATCGAATTGAATTGTATTCGTAACTAAAACCGGATTAGCAAGTCTGAGAGGAGAAAAAAATGGCTCCTATTTTTATTGGACCCGACCCCGCGTCTAATAGAAATCAGAAAACTGGTGTCCTCTGTCGGTGCAACCACGCGTTCTGGTTCACCGAACAAAAAGTGACATATGAACGCGACGATCGCTATGTTATTAGGGCGTGGCCTTATCCTAGTATTTCATTAATACTAGTAATAGTAAATTCATTAATATAATCATAATACAGCAAAATTATTTCGATTTGAAATGAAATTCATTAATTTAATCATTTTAAAGCAAATTTATTTCTCTTTGAAACGAAATGTAAAATAATGAATGTGTGTAATTAATGTGCAATGGAAATGTAATGATGAAATGAAATGCAGTTTATTCGTATAAGTAAATCTTTTAGTACACTTGTTCGTATATTTTTTGGTCAATATTTTAACGCATTCAAGGAAACTGAACGAGATACAATAAAAGTTGTATTATTATAACGCCTATGGGTGTTTAGTGTCCCCTCAAAGAGTAAAAAACTAGATGGCGCCGGCATTTGCTAGCCACTTAATTCCGCAGAAAAAATGCTGAAACAAACTGAGAGGTCATGGTCTCTTTTCAACCTCTTTGGCATCCACAAATGAGAATTACAATCTTTATTATACAGCGGGTGGCATCGTATCAAGGCCTCCCATGCTCCCGTGGCGTAGTAATTAAGTTTATTTGTAATTTGGCTCTATTTCCTCTCTGAAGAATGAATATTTTTTTCAGTAACTCGTGCCAATAACTTTCGTTTGTAGTTTTGTAACTATGCAAATGATATTACTATTTTAAAATTATTGTTATACATGACTATAACTTTCCATGTTTCTCTTAATTAATATGTTATTAGATAACATATTAATCAGTAAAGAAAATTAAAACGTTACTTACGAGATTTAATGGGTTCGTAACACGAAGGACAGAACTTCGTGGTCCTTAGGTACCTACCGGACATATGAGAAAATTATATCATTTACAACTAAGTAGGTATCACTGTCGCAGCATTATGCTGAGGTAGAAGCCTTTTGGCCTCGTACAGGACTTTTTATGTTTATGTTTAGTTTGTGATCTTCCTGTGGGATTCCCAATAAACACTTTTTATTTCCTTCTTTCATTAAGTTGCATTCTTTTTTTTTTGTGTGGCAATTTCTCAAATTACTTCTCCCGCTCTGGGTGGAGCGGGAGGGCGTGTCAGACTCTTACTGACGAAAACCCACCCGTGTTCCTTCAGTGTTGCCTGCAGGTTGCCAGTGGCCACGGTATCCCTTTCGGACTTTCCCGCCAATTAAGGTGCCCACAGATTTGTTCGTTTTTTGACGATCGTCATTGTCGCTCGATATCCTGTGTTATGACGATCATTAAGATCTGTGAACTTTTTATAGATTTACTCGATGTTATTGTCGCCTGTTAACGATCGATAAATATTAACGTTAAAATAGAAATCACTTGTTGATTTATCGGTCGACAAAAACTATCTACAGTGTCGATGGTATAAAATTTATTAAATTTGTAGGCACCTTAAGTCTCCAAATCCCTGCCGGGGTTGCGACTTTGTCCGAAAGGGATATCGCGACCCCGGCACACAGGCAACGGAAGGAACACGGGTGGGTTTAGTCAGTAAAAGTCTGACACGCCCTCCCGCTCCGCCCAGAGCGGGAGAAGTTATTTGACCATTACCCAACCTAAAAAAAAAAAAAAAAAGGGCTCCAAATTGCAATATGAGTCTTGAAAATGTTAAAATATCTATAAGTTATTCTACAAGGTATGTCAGTGCCTTCAATTCCGTTCCAGATAATGACTTTTCTACAACTTCCTTTTATCGTTTATTTTTATTAGGAATTTCATTTGTCTTTTATATAGCTTATTTTCTTTTAAATTTTGTGAATGAGAGAACGTTGTAGACATAACAGACTGTAGATCGGTGGACCATTTAATATTTTGCTAAGTACCTGGTACTTGTTGATGGGCCTACACTGTCCTCTCATACCTTTTAACACTGTAACTTGGAAACATTGTAAAAACCATTTACTTTTAAAAGAGTAACCGTGGAGTTTCTTGCCGGCTCTTCTCCATAGGAAACGACCAATTGGAACCGTGCACCTAGCTTCTGACGTTTCATAAGTGCCCCTGTAGGTTTATGTGAAATAAAAATATTTTGAATTTTTGAATTTTTTGGATCGTGAAACTAAATTCGGCTAAGCGGTTTTAAAATGGCCCCTTAGGAATCTAGAATTTAAAATAAAATCCTTTGGAGGTGGATCGCGACTAATGGATAATATCTTCGTAATGTATAATCTATTTATAAGTTTTTATTAGAATTGAAAATTATTTATTTGTGTGTTTCTATTTTAGTCATAGTTACCGTGGTGACATTGGAACTGTGCTGTGACGGAGCCGATTACGTAAACAGGGTGTCCAGTGAATGTTGTGACAAACTGCGAGGGATGATAGCTTAATAGCGTGTGTCTGTACCCACCAATAGAGCACAATATTATGTTCCATGAAGAGTTACCGTTTTCAAGTCATATACCTACTACGCTTTGGAATGGGCCTGTAATTGGTTTATTTGAAATAATTGTTTTGAGTTTGAGTTTGAGTTTATAAAATTATTAAGATTTTTAACCAGCTTATTAAAAAAACATCCGTGTCTAGTTCTCGTGACAGGTGCGGTCTAATTCTCAAGCTCTTGCATTCATTGAGGAAATTCACACATAAAACCTAACCTATTAGGTCAACGAGCTCCAACGTGGTCGCTTCGCTCGCTCTTGGATTCACTTAGAAAAATCACAATGACAGCTTAACCTTCTAAGTCAGTACCTACGCTATTTTATTTATGACCCCTTTAGGTCTGTATAATTTATATTATTTGCACATTCTTACAATATTTCAAACTTCCAGTCGCGATTAAATCAGGCAGAGTTAGCACTCCAATTGAGTTTTGAGTGCTTTATTTATTTAGGACGATACCGGCAACGTGCCTTTCTATTTTAGTTGAGAGCTCTATGTTTGCATCAGTTAGGTGTTCGTCTTTTATTGAAATAGCAGACATGTTGAACATTATTCACGTGTTGGTAGACGGGCGATTGGAGAAGGATAAATGTAGTTTATTAATGAAGTATCGGTCAATGACGACCCGTGCTTGCAGATTGAGTGTTCTCTAGCATTTTTTGTAGCCTCCACCATTGGCTATAATTATGTAGGTAAGTCGGGAGCTCCGTAGGGAGTTAGAATCGCTACTCCATTGCTGACTGTAATAATTCAACACCGGCAATCAACATTACGCTTGAAAAAGACGATTTTACACTAGAGGCGTTTCAAAGAAAAAATGTGATAACTTATTGATAATTTATTGAAATTTTCACTGTTGTCAGTTCTCTTGATAATACAAAGAATGTCGTTATTTAATTTCTTTATTAATTGTTATTTTTGAATTTAACCCGATGTTAGCCGTGTATACACTAAAAAAACGATAAATTAATGTGCAATAAATTACGCCAACTCATAGTTAGCGTACTATATTATGGAATGTCAAAAGGTGAAAATACTAAAACATTAAATTAATTAATTAATAAATTCATATTAATAGCCGAACTAAAACTAAAATAAAAAACATAAATTCTTTACAGTATTAATAACAACAAAGAAGCAATACTAACACCTTAAACCACCAAGTAATAAGTACTCGTAAGAGTGTACTTACTCTCGGCTAAGTCGTGCCTTTTTATTACGAACATTCACGAAGGGTCTACACTAGGCTAACTAGAGATAGCGTAATGTATGTCGCCCGATTGCAAAAATTACATTCACTTAGCGCAGTGGTCGGCAACTCATTAGTCAATAGAGCCTAATATCAATGCTATAACGACTAAGATTTCTTATGACAGCCAATCCTTTCTGTATAATACTGATTTAAAGTCTATACTATAAATAATTTGGAATTATAAACGGAAACAGCACAAAATTCAAGTTAGCGTAGTGTAAATTGCTGGTGTCGTATGTTCACCAGTTCATGATTTTTTTCTAGTTAGTGTTCTTATGGTTTTAGGATGCTGTTGGGGTTGCCTCACTTTTGCAGTGCATCAGGTATGTTTGCTAAGGCCAGCACGGACTGCTTTAGGGCAATAGTAAGAAAAAGAATGGCCTCCGTGCAGCCCAACAGCCTTCTGAATACCATATTATTAGGTTGATTGCCCGGTTGTGAGGCACTGGAACACCGTTCACGGATTTAGACGTGCCCTATATAATACAAAATAGCGGAATTGGAAATAATAAACATACAAGAAATTAATAATTACTAACTTAGTTATAATTACTTTTTACTAACAACGTATGGAATGCTTTATTCTGAAATAAATTATTAATAATAATTAGTCTAGTTTGTGCTGATATGAAGAAGAAGACCAAAAATTGCTTATATTTTAATTGACAGACAGGCTGGGTGATAATGGCCGTTGGCTAGGCATCCCCTGGGTAAGGGAATAAAAAATCATGCAATTTTTTTTGCGGCAAGACACTTAATTAAAATCTAAAGAGCTCGCTTTGATGACGTCAAAATTTAATGAATCTTGAAAAATAGAGGTAATAAACCGCCTTTTGTTTTTTTATTACTTTGTGCTGAATCCCAAGGGAAAGATAATTAGTTCACTGTCTGAATAAGAAAACATTGTTTTAGTTAATTAAATTATTTTAAAGAAATATAAAAAGAGACACCGTTGAGTTTTCATAAGAAGCTTTAATTGAGGACATACTTAATTAAGATAATGGTTATTCGTATGGTGGAAAGTACAATTTTCATTCTCAAACCGACAAAAATCCAAGTCATAATAGACATAATAAATTACCTCAACTACAGTACCTATCTAATATTCTATTAGCTAATTTCAATGAGTTCTAATTTCATATTTTTGAATAGCAAAACATTTACTAACTGAATTGGAATTTTCATTAGAACTTAGTAAATATGTATATTTAGTCGTAAAGTTTTCTCAAAATTATCCAAATCTCCAAATTATTATAAGTTATAAGACGAACTATAGTAACGCTAGCAAGTAACCTAAGTACACAATGTACGGAACCCTTTAGATCTCGCATAGTACGAACCATTAATTTCGATCTTTAGAAGACACGGAACCCTAATTGCTCTTTATAATGTAGGGTTGGCGAGTAATTGTTTTGAAGAAAAGATTTCATTTTACTGTAAATTGCTGGTGTCGTATGTTTATCAGTTCATGATTTTTTTCTAGTTAGTGTTCTTATGGTTTTAGGATGCTGTTGGGGTTGCCTCACTTTTGCAGTGCATCAGGTATGTTTGCTAAGGCCAGCACGGACTGCTTCAGGGCAATAGTAAGAAAAAGAGTGGCCTCCCTGATGCGCCGCGTGCGGGGCAGCTCCAACAGCCTTCTGAATACCATATTGGGAAGGGTTGATTGCCCGGTTGTGAGGCACTGGAACACCGTTCACGGATTTAGACGTGCCCTATATAATACAAAATAGCGGAATTGGAAATAATAAACATACAAGAAATTAATAATTACTAACTTAGTTATAATTACTTTTTACTAACAACGTATGGAATGCTTTATTCTGAAATAAATTATTAATAATAATTAGTCTAGTTTGTGCTGATATGAAGAAGAAGACCAAAAATTGCTTATATTTTAATTGACAGACAGGCTGGGTGATAATGGCCGTTGGCTAGGCATCCCCTGGGTAAGGGAATAAAAAATCATGCAATTTTTTTTGCGGCAAGACACTTAATTAAAGTCTAAAGAGCTCGCTTTGATGACGTCAAAATTTAATGAATCTTGAAAAATAGAGGTAATAAACCGCCTTTTGTTTTTTTATTACTTTGTGCTGAATCCCAAGGGAAAGATAATTAGTTCACTGTCTGAATAAGAAAACATTGTTTTTGTTAATAAAATTATTTTAAAGAAATATAAAAAGAGACACCGTTGAGTTTTCATAAGAAGCTTTAGTTGAGGACATACTTAATTAAGATAATGGTTATTCGTATGGTGGAAAGTACAATTTTTGTTATTATTCATTCTCAAGCCGACAACAAATCCAAGTAAGAATAGACATAACAAATTACCTCAACTACAGTACCTATCTAATATTCTATTAGCTAATTTCAATGAGTTCTAATTTCATTTTTTTGAATAGCTAAACAGTGACTAACTGAATCAGAATTTTCATTAGAACTTAGTAAATATGTATATTTAGTCGTAAAGTTTTCTCAAAATTATCCAAATCTCCAAATTATTATAAGTTATAAGACGAACTATAGTAACGCTAGCAAGTAACCTAAGTACACAATGTACGGAACCCTTTAGATCTCGCATAGTACGAACCATTAATTTCGATCTTTAGAAGACGCGGAACCCTAATTGCTCTTTATAATGTAGGGTTGGCGAGTAATTGTTTTGAAGAAAAGATTTCATTTTACAGGTTACGGTTTTTAATTTTTATTATTTCTTCCAGCTTGGTTTATTTTTGTCTTCGTTTATACTCATCTCTAGTTATAAAAGAGTAGGTATGAAATATAAAAGATAATATGTATAAAAAAATATTAATTTATATTATATATTAATTTAGTAAGTTAAAAAAGTCTCTGTCTATTTCTAATTTTGTTATGGAAGAGGTTCCATTTAAAAGCTATTTTAACCTGGCGATACATCAAAATTGGTTCAATTGTTCATGCAAACGAAACTACCACACATACTACAGAGTCACCTACGCAATCGTAAAAAAAACAATTGAAAATCTGAGAGGCAATTCCAGTGTTTTTAAAAACGTTCGCATTCTACTCTTAGTCTACATCCATCAAAAAAACTTCTATCTTACCTTTTTTGACAAGTATTTGACATTGATCGTCGCTGAGATGAGAGATTGTGACTAAATTTTGAAACTTTTTACTATGGGAATTTGCCTTCTGATCTGTGACAACTAAGCTTTACACTCTTGTATAGTTTCCGAAACCAACTATATCGTACACAACCACTGTTAGATACCCCTTTCCCCACAGTGCCGACTATCAAACGCAGGGACCACACGGTACTCTCAGTATTGCGCTTAAAAATGCATTAGCCTTCGTCTACAAACGATAGCCTCGCTTTGTTCTAGCTGGCTATTAAAAGCTTATACGGGAGATAGTAAACAGTGGTCACGTATAGCCTAGCGTGGGTAGAACGCTACTTGATACTTGATTCAAATGAACGCATTGAAAATCTTGTTTGCGAATTAAGCCGCGTATTCATTGGCAATTAGGTTTAGAAATAGTTGCTGAGCATGATTGTCAGCAACATTTGATTTTGCGGACAACGATGTAGGGCAATTAAGGCGACGATAACTGACTTTTAATGATTTTATACTGCCGATCACGTCTAAACGAGTAGTGTTAATGATTTGGAAAAAAAAAGTTAAACTTGAGCATTTTTTTAATAACTTAATTTACAAATATTTTGGATTATGTTTATGATGAAATTAATTTGTTACGTTACGTCTAACGCGGATAAAAAACTAAGAATGACGCAAAATCTATCAAGCGTATTTTCTGAAACCTTCACCATTTTAAAGATTATTTAATTATTGATCTTTTAGTATACGTGGTATATTAAAATACCTTTTGTTTTATGTATAATAAATTATCATAAAACTTCCCCCGCTCTGGGCGGAGTGGGAGGGCATGTCAGACTCTTACTGACTAAAATCCACCCGTGTTCCTTCAGTTGCCTTTACGTTGCCAGGGGCCACGGTATCCCTTTCGGACTTTCCCGCGACCCCGGCAGGCATCGGTCCTAGCGGACCCCGTCAGTTGTGCTGATATCTCTTTGAGGCGCGCGTGGAACACAACGCGCTGTCGATAAGGGCCTGTCCTTATCGGACGGCGAGCTACCCATTGCTCACCGTCCGCAAGCCCGAATCGGCTGCGAATCCCGACGCCCAGGGCGACTCCGGCTGGTGGCGGCTAGGGGCGTGTGGGCGCGCAAATTTGCCTCTCCCTTACGCGGTGCGCCTCCTCCTTCGCGATATAAACTATATACCTATGATATAAACAATATTCATCATCATCATCATCATCACCGTCACCATAACCGTCACTGTCATGAAAATCTGACGGCCAACTAAAGCACCGCGCGCGCTCATTGGTCAAATCAAATACTGCGCGCTTCCCAGGCTTCCTGTAACACACTTCCGTCCCTTTTCACGAAATCACTCCCACAGATTATATTATTTAGACTTAGATATTGATGATTGCAAGGAAGCGAAAGGAACGATGTTACATATCAATAAATACAAGGCAGAATATTATTCAGTAGAGTTACTTGTTAGAGTTTGTCCCAAAGTTGTACCATGAAACTATGTCAGTCGCCGAGTAGCATTGTTATTACTTTGTCTCTGCGAGCAACTGCTTTCCATCATTATTTCAGATAGGAATAACAATCTTGAGGAGAGTTTGAACGTACTAAAGGTGCTAAATTGTTCGTACTGTCAACTACTGCATCGAGGTTTCTGTCAATATTCATTTCCATCAATTTTGGGCTCGAAGGTACCAATTCCAGCACAAGTTCTTTTAACTTAAGAGGGCAAACAGAACAGGGCCTGCGAGGAATTTGAAAAATAGGTATTTAAATGAACTACATATTGCCGTCGTCTTACCTCAAGTCTGCCCCCGTAGAGTGCGATACGGACAGCTGCAGCTGAGGCCGACAAATATAACAAAAAATAATTACGAGATCGACGTTTCGTATTCTCCCTTTTCTCCTCGAAAACTGCCGATTCAATTATATTTTGCATTCAAATTTTAAGAAAGAGTATGTCTAGGTTCTTATCATTTTCCTTTATGTTAAAAACTTTTGGAATTTATCTGGTAGTCCTCTAATAACTGCGGTAAAAATGGGGCATATTATTTATTTTTGGAAGGTCATATTTTCTTTACCAGTAAATGCTGAAAAAAGGAAATGACAGGGACGTGTCTACAGCAGACCATGATTTTATTTAAAAACGTTTGCTCTGGAGGTATTATTCAGGAAGAAAAAGGGGAAATACATTACGGATAATACATTTATGGAGAAGCGCAGGCCCTGTTCCCTCTTAACAGTCAGATGTGTTGCTGGGGAGTTTGTCGCATCACTTCTTCCCAGCTAAACCACTAGGAAGTGTTGAAGGGCGGGCATTTTGGGGTACTGTTTTATGTAATTTTGTCATTCAAAAAGATTATCAGCCTAATTTGAATAAATAATCACTTTTTGGTAAGCTAAAATTGCGTGGGCCAACTTTGGCTGCAATAAGCTAACTTGCATACAAATACTTAATTGCTGTATCAGAAACTGTTATTACCCTCTTATCAAAGAAATAAATCTGTATCGAATTAGTTTCAATTCATAATCAATATAAAGCTGATATTTTTCCTACAATCACAGCCCTATTCACACGACACTGAATAGTAGCGTACTAAGGCAACGTAATTGGGTCGTCAAGGAGTTCACGTAAACAGTTAAATTTAATTCCCCTTCCATGTTCCGTAGATCGTGATGTAATTAATAACTGTTGTTGATTTACTAAAGTTACTTAGGTACCTATAGGAAGAACTTAAGGGGATTTAATCTGTGTATGACTATCGTTAGTGAGTGACAATTCCCGCATTAGGGATGTAAAACGGTAAAATTACCCAGTTTTCCACTACCAAAAATATATAATAAAAAAGAAATGAGATATTTTTGAAATAGCTCAACGCGAAGACGTTGAGCTATTTCAAAAATATCTCATTTCTTTTTTTCAAATTCAATACAAAAATCTACATGGGCTCTTATGAAACGTCAGAAGCTAGGTGACGGTTCCAATTGGTCGTTCCCTATGGCAAAGAGCCGGCAAGAACCTTTACGGTTACTCTTTTAAAAATAATTGGCTTTTACAATATTTTCAAATAACTGTGTTAATCGTCATGGGAGGACAATGTAGGTCTTTCAACAAGTACCAGGTCCTTAACAATATAGACAATGGTCAACAAATCTACAGTTCATTAAGCCTACAGCGTTCTCACATTCATAAAAAAGAAAAGAATCTTAAAAATAATTTCAAACGAAATTACATGAGTACAACTGTAACAAATCTGAATAATGATCATGTCCACAAAAGCAACTAGTTATAATAGTTAGCTAGTTTATAGTTGAAATTAAATTGTAGAAATTAATTGAAATGAAATTGTTTATTCTGTAAATAGGATATCGGAATCACTTTTACACGTCATATAAAACAATATTAAAAATAAGCTAGATGGGGTCGGTGTTTCCTATCTGACTACTCTGAGAAGAAAGGCCGAAACAAACTCAGAGGTCATAGTCTCTTTTAAAGTCCAGACATAATCTTGGTCTTGGTGGTTGGGTAATCTTGGTCTTGGTTGGTAGGTATATAATGACAAATAATGGGATGATTATGAATTTATTTATTTGTGAGACTGTAGTTTTACATAGTTTTAAATGTTAGTATTTTTGTTACATTCTACTACAAAGTATATGGTGTACAAATATTCAATTGTCGTTCTTAACTAAGTACAATATTACTTTTAAGATTTGTGATTTACAATAAGTCCAATGAATCAGTAGTTTTATAATTAGGTAATCGTTACTATAAAATTTCAAAATGAAGTCCATGTCATCTTGATTTTTTACAATATTTATTAAATTCGTCAATGTCATAAAAGCAATTATCCAACAGCCAGCTTGTCAGCTTTTTCTTGAACATGGGTATGGGAAGTTCCTTAAGTGAATTAGGTAGCTTATTATACACCTGAATTATGTCAAGGAAGAATGTAAAAAATAAACACGAGCAGTTAATAGACTCTTACATAATTTGCGTTAACCTGTTATCTACCAGGGAAGCCAAATGTGCAGAAGGAATTATTACCAAACTTCCTTGTCTTCAACGTAGTCTTTAATTTTATAATACACTTTCTTGATAAGGACACTTTTGATGTGGGTTTTGAACTTTCCATGCATCGCTAAGTTCTGTAACCGACTTGGGCAACTTGTTATAAAAGCGGATACTGTTTATTAGAAATGACTTGCTTGTTTTAGTTAATCTAACTTTGGGCACCACAATTTCTCCATTCTCAGGTTTTTGACATTCGCTCAGATGAGATTACGATTTGCGACTAGATTTTGTACGTTTTTAATACAGGAATCGATTGCCTGGTCTAGTTCCCATATAAAGCACTAGGAAGGTGAAGGGCGGGCATTTTGGGGGACTGTGTTAAGTAATTTTGATGTTCAAAAAGTGCCGATTCTCAGCCTAGTTTGAATAAATGACTTTTGATTTGTCTGGCCTATTTTTTGGCCAAAAAATCAGCATTGCCATACTACGTGGCAATGCTGCCAGCCTTTTGGCCACTTTTCCTGTTGACAGCGATGCGGACAAATTTTTTGACGCCCTATGATTATTTCCCCTCCTCTTTTGAGTTTGATTGATTAGACTTATGACAGAATAACAACCACAAGGATCTTTTGATAAGGCCTTGTTGTACCACGAATATGTATTTAAGAGTGGCTCTACAAGTCTCAAAGTTTGACAGCCTTGATATGTGAGTATCGGGCAGTTATTGGGTAATCAGGGGTCAGATGGCAGTTGTTGCTGTATGTAAAAGATTGATAAATATAGCCACAGCTGGTTAGACTGGAGGCGAGCCAAGGAGGCTAGGCAGATGTAATTTACCTATTTATACATACTCGTATGTATATATCGTCGCCTTAGAGTGAAAAGCTCGGGAAGGCAACTTTGACTTTTTATTTTAATACATTTTTGAAAAAAGAAACCTCGCAACACACGCAGTTTTGCGGCGGCATCAATATCGCCACATGCGACCTACGCATCATGCTGACGTCACGCAAAATCCTTCATCGCCTAAGCAGATTTTACCGCGCGATCAGCATATAATATAAATTCCCAGTTGCCCACCAGTTTTTCGCATATAAGAGGTTTTTACTCTAAGACGACGATATATAGGTACTCAAAGCGGGAAGGGTCTCGAATGGTTTTGTATCAATTTAGCCACTTCTGGGGTTTTAGAAGCGGACATCTCGAAACTCCATTCATATTATTTTTTTAAGCTCATTATTTATTTAGAAAATCAGTCATAAAGTAGCATTCGATCATTAGGAAACGCTTCAGGCAGTCTCGTGGCTAATCAGCAAACTTCAAAGAATAATGAGGCTCTCAAGTACCTATTACTCTACAATTTGTGATAAATCAAAGGTTCTTTCAACATTTTTGAACGTAAAATTAAGAATAATTTCATTTTTAGGGTTCCGTATGCCCAAAAGAAAAACCGGGACCCTTATAGGATCACTCGTGTATCTGTCTGTCCGTTTATCACAGCCAATTTGCGCCGAATTTAACATACCGGTTAAGTTGAAATTTGGTACACATAGGTATCAATTTCTGTAACCCAAACACGGACGTTACGTAAATTAATGAATTTTGAATATAGGGGTCACTTTTGGGAGACAAAGAAGATGAAAAAAAAAAAAAAATCTGAACACTGTACTGTGACATTTTTTTTTATACTTTTGACATAAATGGTTAAATTTAAAGTTATTGAAGAAAATAGATGATCCTTATCTCCGAAACTAAAACGAAAGTCTAAAGTTATAATAAAAATACAGACAGAAATACACAATATAATACATTACAAAAATATACTTATAGATTACAGGAAAACCTATAAGAAGTCTATGGTCTTAAAATAACATGGTAAATCTCCCATTATTGTGCGTCCAAACTTACATTTGCTGTTGAAATGTTTGGGAGAACATGTTTTTCAACTAATTGTAGTTAAGTTTGTTTTTGGGACAAATTCATGCCATCTACGGAATCCTTCAGTCTGCGTGGTCCAACATGCACTTGGCCGGTTTTCTTCTTTATAATTTCGGTCGCTTTAACCTCAATTTCACGGCAGGTACATTTTCATTTTTTTCATTACGGAACTTCAGACTACTCAGCATTTGAAGGCAATCTTTACGTTCAGTCACTTGAGTCTGATTTAGATTTTACAAAACACCACGTACAACGTCGACGACATGTTTTACGTTTTGAAAAACATTATATTTAAATTTTATTTATTACTGGATAATATTAACAGAATTTATTTATGTAATTTATTACTCTTTAAATAATACAAAAAAAAGGACAAGTATATAAACAAGGGAGGGGAAAGAACCATAGGGCATAAAAAAATCGTCCGCATCGCTGTCAACAGGGAAAACCCAAAAGGCCAGCCTTTTGGGCACTTTTCCTGTTCGGCAATGCTGCCAGTAGCATTGCCGCGTTGTATGGCAATGCTGATTTTTTGGCTAAGAAATAGGCCAGCCCTCTGGTAATGTGAAAAGTCGACCAACCGGTGGGCGATATCTTCTAAATAGAAGTTGTTGGTGTGGTTGTTGGTAGTACACACAACAATTAAAATATGAAGGTTTTAGAAATTAGTTAGTAAACAAGACAAGTTATATCATAATTTTGTTATATCTTTTTCCTATTTCTCTGCTGGTGTCCACCCATTTACTGGACACAGTAATAGGACTATCGTCTTTGCACTTAACGTTCAGAAAAAAGAAGACATTATAAAGATTTTTTTTTCAATTATACTGCATCATAAAAGATAATATTATCATCATACATGAAACAGACCTAGTGAAACCTCCAAAATAACCCTTACCAAGTCTCTCTACAACGTATGACTATTTCCGCTCCGAATATTACGCAATAATAGCTCTGCGAATTTCGCCTCAACTGTTCAATAGTAATAAAAAAAGGGAACGGGCAATATTGCCCGCTTTACACCGAGCCAGCCTGTTGACTATATTGCTTTGTACGGCATAATAAGGCGTTTTACTTAGTAGACATTGTATCAAAACTTGTGGAACGAATGGAACTGTAACAGTGCTGCAACGATAAAATTTATTTTGTTTTCCTTTTCAAGTGTATGATAACGTAAGGAACTTCACCTGTGGTAATAAGGAGTTTTCTGTTTGATATATCTTTCTGATATACCTTCATTGGACATGGCAACCATAACGGCCGAATACTGTTGAATTAAATAAATAAAAAGAAAAATGAATCTTTCAATTTATAAGAGTTCATTGATCGGTAGATATTGTTGCTAATTAAGGAAAATTATTAGAGACTGTATCACCCAAAGTGTCCTTACTGCTCCTGCGCTGTCACTGTCAAATTGCTACCATAGACGTGCTGTTGAATTCACCATTAGAGCCTGGCACACTGGCGGACGGCAGGGGAGAGCATCGAGGAGGATTCTTCTATCCGCCAGCGCATATTGACAAGAAAAAAAAAAATCGCCATATTTTTTTTAAATGGGGAATTTTTACATGGGTCGCGGGCGGCCGTCGTTTAGCGGGTGTCTACAAGTCATAACTTATGAGTATGACCCCTGTTGAAAAGTTTTTCTATTTATTTTTAATGGATTTGGGGTAATTTTGGTACAAAAAATGAGAATTTTAAGTAAGTAGGAATAACTTTTTTATTTTCAATAAAAATAAAAAATAAAGTTATTGCAGTACATTTATGTGCCCCTTTCGAATCGGATAGGGTTTTTTTTACATATTACATAAACTTAGTGTGACTTTGTTAGTCTTTACCAAGATGAGAGAAGAAAACGAATGTTATGGTTAGTTGTCAAAAGAACATGCAGCATAGTTCAGCAGTAGACCACGATAGGCTGAATATGTCGTAGAATAGTTTTGCCAACAGACATCACACCAGTCTACCGTTTAGTTAGGTACTTATTCGTACAGCTAACAAACATATAATAAAAAATCCGGCCAAGTGCGAAGAGTTCCGTACCACCGTACAACATTGAGCAAATAAATGAACATACTAAACGAAGAATATTATTATTTTTCATCTTAAATTTTAAAACGATAAATTCTTATTTGATACTAATACTATGAATTAGAAAGTAATTTTTTGCAGTTGCCGTAAATCCCCCATATTTAAATATAATACCTTATGAATTGGCGTTTTTTTAAATTATATACAGTATATGGTACATGATATACAGAAGTTTCAAATTCCTAACTTGTTTAGTTGTTGCGATAGAGCTCGTACATACAAAAATGGTGTAAGACTGACATCTTTTACGGCCCCCTATTTCTTCGTTTTTGTAGATAAAAAAGAAACAAAAATATTGTTTGTAATCTACTCATTAAGCTCTAGACAATGACACCCCACATGCCAGGGCAAGATTTGTTTTTCAAAATCAAAATTTTTATTTGTGGTTCCCTTTCATTTTTAACTTTATTTAATTTTTATTATTTTTTCTTATAGGGGCAATAGAGGTCTACCTATTACGGTTGATGAGATACATCCTACTGATAGACAGACGGATGGACAGCGGAGGCTTAGTGTAGGGTTCCGTTTAGCACCCTTCGGGTACAGAACCCTAAAAAGCCTCTTTTAAAACACAGTGAGATGTATTACACATTTCTTCCCGACTGTAACTGCGTCGCTGCGTAGTAACGAGATATTATCGTCGTAAACTTATGTCGTGTGTTTCTGTGAAGATGTCGCGAGTGTTCCGGTGCGGGACATAAGCGTTTTATTAGACATTATAGCGATGTTGTATGTCGTATGTGACACGCTGCGAGAAAGAATGGCTTGAGAATTTGCTGGTGATTCGAACTCAAACTCGAAGCATTTATTTCAATTAAACCGATTACAGGCACTTTTGAATTGTCAAGGAGTTGCTCAGTCATCAAGATGAAGCTAGTCGCCCATTCCTAAGCGTAGTTGGTTCCTATGGAGAAAAACGGGCAAGAAACTCCACGGACACTCTTTTAAATCAAAATATTGTCATTTTTATCCTAGTTCATATTTTATGCTTTCTCTGCTTACTTGTCCATTGATTTTGTAGCAAATGTCTGATGTATTTGTAGTGTCTGTTTATTTCTATAGCTGGGCCGTTATCACGTTTACTCACAGACCCCTCCAGCACATCCAAGGTCCTAGTAGTTCTTGGTACGTTTCACGTGGCAGACGTGAAGCGTTCCCGCGCGTTCCCGCCATTTCTCTTGACTGACAGTTGACATTAGTGACAGCTACCTGACCTTGTCTGTGCGAGACAGTGTTTACATTATCTATTAAATAGATAAACTACAGTATTGAAACACAAATCCTTCTCTTTTCTGTTGGGAGTACAATACCTACGCTTATACGAGCTCGATTTTTCATTTCGCTACGAAGACCAAGCTTAATGTTTTAAGAAAATGGGTTTAATTTGGTATAACACAATGAATATCGATTAAATTATCTATTGTTGTGAGACCTCTGGGGGGGGCAAACAGGAGATTCATAATTCTGGAGCCTATTATCATCAGTTGATTATTGATATGGCTACTCGTAAAAAGGGAGTGATTACCGGGATAACGACTAAGAGATGTGTTTGGAAGAAAAATTACATGTTGCGCCGCCATTTTGAATTGGGTTAAAGGGGGGAAGAATTATGATGACCTCAGTATTTTAATCATTAGCTATTTCGCACTCTGTTTTAAAAACAAAACAAGATCTCAAGCATATAAAACAAAGTAAGCTTATTACAGCCGTGCTATTCTGTAAACATCTTACCGTGATAACTTGGGTGAAGTGAGCTTGATGTGAGCTGTCATTGCACCTAAAGCTAGGGATTGACACTATGGACAGCTCACTTCATGCTCACTTCACTCTTCACGGTGAGATGTTTACAGAATGGATCGACATGTCGGTTTTTTAATCCCAGAGACTAATTTGACAGGTGCAAATGTCATTCTCCAAATTGAAAAAACAAACAACAATCACTTGAAATGTCAAATTAGTCTCTAGGATTAAAAACGAACTTTAGTTAAAAGCTTTTAATAGTTCAGACGTTATTTCATTAAATGATATCGAACATGCATTTTTCTTTAAAATTCCAACAAAATTCCTTAGCAGATTGGATGAAATGCCAGTCCGTCTGTCTCGAAGCAAATCTAATAACGTCGTACTACCTTTATTATATGAAAATGAAATACCGACTGACAGTTTGATGTTGCTACATGGAGTAATAGAATTTTCTCACTTACACTTTATAACTTGAATACCGTCAGTTTTTCCTTATATGTTTTTGCCTTAACTGTTGTTTTGTTTTGTTGTTTGTGACTGTCTAGGGCTGCTTCTTGCTGAATATATTTTTTTTTACTTAGGGCAGATTTTTCCAACGCCACATATCTTTTTTTTTTTTTTTTTTTTGAGGATGGGAAATTATCAAATAACTTCTCCCGCTCTGGGTGGAGCGGGAGGGCGTGTCAGACTTTTACTGACTAAAACCCACCCGTGTTCCTTCCGTTGCCTGTGTGCCGAGGTCGCGATAAGACAAACCCGCAACCCCGGCAGGAACGCCACATATCTGGGCCCTGTTTAATAAAACTTACAAATTGTAAATTGTAGATGACAGGCTACAATTTTACAAGTTTCTGTTTAATAAAAATTACTAGTTACAAATTTGTCATGGTGGAAACGTTACAAAATTGTATAATTGTACCAACAATTTTACATATTTTTGTTTAATAAACATTTTCACTTTACAAACTGAGTAAGTTTACATATTTGTAGGGAAAACTACTTTATTGAACTTAATTGTAACTACAATTTTATATATTTTGTAAATTGTAGTATAATTCTGACAGGTGGTCTCAGGGTGTGTCATAACTTTACAATTTTGTGCCTGAACTCAAGAAATTAAAATATTAAATGCTTATAATAAAGATGGTTCTAACAACGAATACCTAGTGAAAGTAATGATGTTAGTGATGATGTATATGTGATTGAACGGCAACGGCGAATTTTTCGTAAAAGGATACATTATACGAAAAATTCGCCGTTGCCGTTCAATCACATATACATCATCACTGTCACTATGCGTTGTTAGAACCATTATACGATCAACGAAAAATTTCGGTTAAGCAAGACTGCCGTCGAATATTGTTAACAAAAATAGGGATTTACTAGAACACAATATAAAGAAAAATTTAGCCCTTACGCCGACGACGCACAGTGGTCTGAAAATCAAGCTCCATACTCATAGAAACTTAACGTCAGAAATTAATAAATAAAAATATGTTTTGTGTTTAATATACCTTTCCATATCTGATATCTTTTATACGTGGAATAAAATTAGCTTTTGGAATAAACAAACTAAAAAAGATAAAGGTCGGCCCTGTTTAATAAACGTTATGAATCCTACAATTTTGTAAAAAAAAGTCACATATTTGTAAAGTTTTACTACATGTGCTGTTTAATAAACCTTACAAATATGTAAGAAAGTAACAAGTAAATAACTTACAATTATCACAATTGTAAATGCTGTTTAATAAAAATTTACATATGTAGAAAACGCCTGTAGATTTCGATGACAATATTGTATTTACAAATATGAAGTTGTAAGTTACAATTTACATAAAATGTAACCTTTAATTTTTGCGCCGTCGACGGCGCAAAAATATGTGACTTTTTTTTACAAAATTGTAGGATTCATAACGTTTATTAAACAGGGCCGACCTTTATCTTTTTTAGTTTGTTTATTCCAAAAGCTAATTTTATTCCACGTATAAAAGATATCAGATGAAAAAGCAGTCCTTAAAGCACATAAATATTTTACTAGCAGACAAAACAAAAAAGCAAAAGAAAATGAGAAAAATTTAGCCCACCCAGCTCAATTTTTCCATAATAATCTCTCAACCTTAATCCTTATATTCCTGCTTACACTGTAATTGGATAAGGGAGAAGATACAAAACCAATTTATAAATACACAAGGGTATTTTCTCGCTATTGATATAAATTTTATACAAATGGTGTCTGAAACCAGCTGAGTCACTTAAAATAATGAAACTTCCGTTACGCTGCTCATTTTTATTGTTTATGAATATCACCACATATTTATTACGAATTTATGAGAAAAAAATGTTAAAAAGGGCTTTTGTCATCAGCATCACTGTTGTTCTACATTGGCTATTTTTACATTTTATTCTGCTTAATTTATTTGTCATATTATTATTATCAGCCAAAAAATTATCATGTACAGGGGTCAAAAAATGTGCCGTTTTAAAGCAATTTTTAGTATACAATGTGTTACAAAAACCTTGTCCGATCCGAAAACGACACATAGGTACTGCAATAACATTACCAAAAAGTGATAATGTGAAGAGTGAGTGTGTGTGTGTGTGTGTGTGTGTGTTCGTGAGTGAGTGTGTGGTGTAGTCAGTGAATCAGCGTCAGGTGGTTCACTTTGTGTTGTCATCTGACATTATGCTGAGCTGAGGCCCTTTTGGCATTATAATAATGTGTTTTCTGTTTTTATAGTTTTAAAGTGTATTTTTTTTTGTAATGCCAATGCACGCATATTTCCTTTATTCTTTCTTTCTTTATAAAAACGACGATTTTTTTTTTCTTTTTTCCTGAAAGTTTCCACTTAAATAGACTTTCAGTATGATTCTTAACAACACCCTCACGGATCGGAAAGGGTTTTTTTTACATGCTGTATAAGTACTTCAGTAATAAAAATTGTTTGAATACAGAATCTTATATATATTATAAGTTGTCATAGAAAAGTGATTGAAAGTTGAGCTTTCTAAAACATTTCCTTGTACCTTGTGACCGCCCGATCTATTCTGTAAAAAGCATAGATGTACTACATATTTAAAACTATATCTATGGTAAAAAGCTAACCGTGAAAACTTATAGAAAACTTAGGTAAGGTGACAGAGGCAATCCCTAGCATCATTTGCCAATCTCCTTTCTATCTTAGGCGCCATCCGCACGGTCGAGAGAATCGCGGCGATAGTCACGCTGTACCTTCAAACAATCGCCGCGTGTAGATTGATTCATAGAGTTTCTATTGAATTTGATAGCGGCAAGACTATTGCCGCGATTTTCTCGCTAGTGGAGATGGCGTGGCCGCCACATAACGGGCCTATAATAGTGACGGCTGTCATAAAAATGATGGCAGTGGGTTTTGAATTTACAATGTCAAAACACGCTCCCTAGGAAAACATACCAACTTACTTACATAGATAACGTTTCAGTGATGTCATTCGCCGGTAAATTGCGGACTCTATGTGGCGCTCTTCTAGGAAACCGTGGCTTCCTTTGACCACGGAATGAGTTATTCAGACAGCTTGTGTCGACACGAGAAGATCTAATCTACATTTCATGTACACAATGTTATATACATAAGTAATTTCCTGCAGAGTTGTTATGCTTTGAAGGCTACTCGTATAAACACTGATATATATTCTTACTTACTAAGTATTGTTGGTGAAATGTCTTAGACACTACACTTTGTCAGCTATATTTAGGGAAAATGTTTATCCATTTGGGTGGATGGAAAAGATAGCTGTAGGGAGGTAGGGCTGACACGATTTTTCTAGAACCAAATAGACTCGACTTACGTAAATCATGTGTAGACATCGCATAGATTCTAAGTAGATCTCGTTAGTGTAGACACCGCTTAGAATCTGTGTAGACGACCCGTAGACTTCGCGTAGATGAGAAATATCCAATGTGAAGGTATACAAAGATGTCTGGTTTTATCAAATGAAGAGACTTTTACATCTACTTACTTCCTTCGATGGCAAACCTCCGAGGATCTTGCCCTCTTCTATACCGCCAGTATTGTGAGTAAAGTACTGTTGTACAAGGATGTTTTGGCGCGTAGCCATAATCGGAATAGCCTATGGTGATAGCCTAGTGGTGCGACCATGGGACTGCCAAGTCATAGGTTTCGAGTTCGGATCACGCACCTTTGACTTTGCGTATTGTTTAATTATTATTTGCTTTAAAAACGGTGAAGGAAAACATCGCGAGGGAATCGGCAAGCCTGAGAAATATTTCTCGACGGCATGTGAAGCCAAGTCAGAGGCCTATGAGCGGCATAAAAACTCTGACATCAGGTTAGTCACGAAAACACGAAAAAAAAATCGGAACTAACGCCGTCATCTTGGTTTTTCAATAAAATTCTTAAATGTTTATCGACAGCGCCCCCATCACTGTTATTCACGCCAAAAGATCCTTGAACCAGTGTATATTAGTTCCCTATCATAAACAATTCGTTTATGACAGCCCTGAATAAGGAGTTAGCCGCTAGGGACGTACCATCGAGCATGCGTACGATTTTCTGTAGACCTCCATCAAAAGATATCCGATTGCGCCAATTTGTGCCCGACCACGACGGCCGGCACTGATTTAACTAAACTCAATTTGTAGTGTAGTGCCTGATTTGGTTTCGTATTAGAGTTGAATGGTTGTGTGGCAGTGTTGGTACAGTATAGGTAATTTTAGCTACCGACGTGCATTGTGAACGGCAATTACATATTTATTTATTTGATCAGATGATTTCTGAAAAAGTATCCTAATGCACGGTTCTTAAAAATATATGTGCCGAAAAGCCTGTGTATTCCTGTACCTACCTATCCCTCCAGAAACAGTCGTGATAATAAGTAAGACGACAAATTACATATTAATTAAGAAAAATAGAACTCCCCTAAACGTACTAAAAATGATTTTTCTTTAATTTCCCTTTTCTCCAAAATCTTTTATTGTATTGTACAAAGTAAAATACTCGACAGAATTTAAATAGGTACGAGTACACAACAACCACACGACGTGTTCTGAGATATACGGAGAACTTAATTAAATTCATAATTATGTACACCAAGGAGGAAAGTATTAATTAGTATGTGTATTAATTATGTAAGCCTAATTATTTCCTTTTTACACAACGATTACGAGGTAGGAAAACAAAATGTTATTATTTTACCACCTCCGAATACCATTTACCACAAATTCTGTAGGTACTTGGCTTTTTATTTTTTAATTAATCGGTAGGTATATAGTTTTAGGTGTCTAGTACTAAAATGTTCAGAGCTATCAAACTGCCCGGAAAGCATAAAATAGCGTCCCTCACTCTCCCTTTCATGCACACTAAAATAAATTCTCGCAAAACTCCATGTTCATTTATCAACAACTTATTTCACTTATTTATCACCTCCACCCAATTACATGACGGTATTCCATTTAATTTCTCTGGCATATTTGATATAGATTCTATTCCTATTAATCTGCCTATTCAGATTCATTGTATTGAAAATCTTCAAGGCTATAAAGCTGCTCGGAAAGCATCAAGGAGTTTCCCTGGCTCTTCCCTTTCATGAACACCAAAATACGTCCTCGCAGAACTGCACGCCAAATTATACCAGCTCATTATTTTTTCCACTGCAAGGCAAAAAACTCTTTTTCATTCAGAAGAAAGCACCATGCTTTCTATGTAAGTCCAGTGCAGTCTAAATAATGAATCATTATAAAATTCACGATAAACAGTCAACAAAAATTCACTTCAGAATTCTTACCTGGGAATGTAAATTAAGAATCTCTGTAAGTATGCGAGTAATGACAACGGAAAGGGAATTGTTCCATCCGACCGTCCCCGCCTGTGGGTGGGACAATTAACTGTCGTTATGTCGCCCTTCGCAGAATTCACAATTTTGTTTTGCTATGAGCTCGTTCAAATGAATTTTATTTATGGGAATAAACATTTGAGGTCTTGTTGGTATTTTTAAATTGTATGGCTGATAGATAGATTTCTTAAGAACTACATTCCTATAAAAAATTTCATCGTTATATTTTGATGATATATTCTATACTCTTGACAAATATACAATTTGTTTTGCTATGAGCTCGTTCAATACAGAATTTTGTTTATGGGAATAAACATTTGAGGTTTTGTGGGTATTTTTAATTTGTATGGTATATTTCTTAGAGATAGATTTCTTATAAGACTCCTATAAAAAATCTCATTGTTATATTTTGATGCTATTCTTTACTCTTGCCAAATATAGAATTGTATTTAAAATTGGTCGTAGGTACTTGGTCGTAGAACTTACTTTGCTAAATAAAAGTCGTCTGTCCCTTATCAAAAATTATTAACCAACTTCTAGAAAGAGGAGGTTATCAATTCGGTGTTTTTATTTTTTCATGTATTTATGTTCGGGCATAACTACGTCATGTATAGACAGATTTTCAAAATATTTTTTTGTTTCAAATGATATACTTCCGAGACGGTCTCATTGTCATCAGGTCAGGATCTGAAGATGGGATCCTGGAGAAATCGAGGGGAACTCTTCCAATATTATAGACACACCTATAGCGATTTTATTTGGCAAAATATTACTATAAATATTTTCGCCGCCATGTAGCATTGTGTGTTTCAGTTCAGTTTTCAGTGTAGAGAGGCGGATGAAAGCTTTTCTGGGAAACATAAAACGTTTTAATTACTAGAGGACGAGCACAATGAAACAATTAGGGCAAACGGTCGTAGGTTTATCTGAGCAACAAAGTAGGGGTGCAGGAGAAGAACCTCCCCGAGCGGCGTCCAGATCATAATAAAACGCCTGGCGCACCCTGGTGACAGCTGGCACTCGGTTACGCAGAGTCCAGCTGGGCAATCTTCTCACCCCGATGATTCCCCACAGTCCCCCACCAGGACCATCAGCAAATGCACTTTTCAGAATATTGGTCTACATAGGAACCTTATCACTTCAACTGGCTTCTCTAGTTCCATCAAAAAACTAATGAAAAATTCAAGCCAAGGAAGCTTTGAGTTAATTAATGTGAAGTTAATACTGGCTACTTAGAGATTTATACTTTTGTATTGTTTCATTTTAATTATCATAGTACAAACAAAAAGAAGTATTCTTGTTTACCTCAACAAAATAGAGCCATTTTGCATTTAAATGCAACTAACTCCACTACTTTAATAACTCTGCGTGTAATATGATAATATATCACAGCACAAACTTAATTGTTTGTTGTTTCTAAATCCCGAGATACTAGAACGTTTTACTGTGAGCTCTGTTTATCTCATTAATGTTCCTTTGTTGGTTTAAATCACACTGTTATGAAAGTTGTAGTGCAGACACTAAACGTGTAGCTAGTATTTTCCAAAAAGGTTTAAAGTAACAAAGTAAAATTGGTACTGATGAATATATTTTATTGTACGAAATTATCATTACAGTCAAACTAATCTGGTTCAAATCCTGAGCTTTTCTCAAAAAACTACAAAATAATTTTTAGGTTCCTTTAAATCGAGTTCCTGATTCGTTTGACCGCTGTAAAAATGTCACCGTGAAACTTAGGTGAAGTGGGCTGTCAATAGTGTTAACCCCTAGCATCCTGCCGGTCAATTTGTGACAGTGACAGCTCCATTCACGCTCACTTCACCTAAGTTTCACGTTGATATTTTTACAGAATCGACCGACAGTTCTTCTTATTTTCGTATCAACGTTACATCTTTATAATTTTCTTTCCGTTTTCCATTTCGCCAGATTAAGTTTGCAGCGGCTTACTTGGGTACGCCATCGATATGAGTAGCAGTACATTTTGATCCTGTTAGTAATGCATGTTGCGTGTTGCTGTTGCATGCATGTTTATACCCAGTTGAGCTGCACGATATAACTGACAAATGCGTGCACTGACTGGGCAGGTCCACTCATATCTGTGTGGTTCTTTTCTCAGAAGACCATTTCTGAGACCAATCTACATGGTCCTCGCATGATTAGACCATGATTACGTCTGGAGTAAAACCGACTGAACCGAGGGGCAATTCCCGTAATTTTGATTATTTGAATATTTCTAAAAGCTGGACAAACTTTTAGAGATATTTTATTATAGAGATAGCATTTCGTTGGGACCTTATTTGTTGTACTTCAACACATTTTTACTATCTGTATTGTTTGTTGCCAATTGACTATCTTACTTGGCCATCTGCCCCTACGTCACAACCCTTTTAGGAAGCCGTTTGGCATAGATAGCATATCTTTTGGCACGGAATACAATACAATGAAGTTAGGTTTATGAATTTGCGCAGTAATTAACTGAATATTAATAATTTAGTAATTAACTGAATATTAATAATATAGTAATTAACTGAACCAGATATTAGAATTTAGATTACTTTAATACAACTAGGTGGTGGTGAAGCCTTCTAACACTTGGTTTCTGGAAAAAATATCAACAAAAAAATACTGCTATATTGTATATGAATTAAAATCTATGTCTTATGATGATTTGATAATTCTAATTTTCGCGAAAACCCTACGGATATTGTGAAAACACGGATAGAACGCGAGCAACTTGGTTAAAATAGGTTAGGTTAGAACTGTGACCAACCGCGCGCGAGCCGAGCGAGTGAAGCGAGCGTCACCGCGGCAACGGCCGGCTAGCGCTACTTCAAAGTTGCTCGTAAAAATGTTTTACCGTTCAAGGTTTTCGTGAAACTTCGATTTATCAAATCATCCTACCACATTATATATTATAAATTAGCTATGGTCAAGCGCCCGTAAACTTTTGTGATTTGTTGATTGAATTATCAACAGCCAATCACACCACTTGCCTTGCCTTTAATTTTGACACGTCGATAATTTTCGTTCTAGAAATCGGGTGTAATTAAATATTCTATAACGCGCTCATAAATGCATATAGAATACGTGAACGTTTTTTTTAAATAATTTTTCTTCACTCTTGTTTTTCTCTATCTACAAGTTAAAGGGACATCGCAGTGGAAACATTTTATTATAACCATAGATGACAAATCGTATGTAGAATATACAATCTATAATATCACTAATCAATACACTCAAAATACTCGTCTGCATCGCTGTCATCCGGAAAAATACTCAGAGAACTGGCAGCATTGCCACGCTGAATGGCAATGCTAATTCTTTGGCCAAAGAATAAGTCAGCCCTAGTGGAAACTTATGTTAACTACTCGTGTAAATAAATAACTGATGACCTGGTGAATGTCGGAAACCGCTAGATGCGAGAAGCTCAGGTCCGGGAGTTGCGATGTGGCGACGCTTGACCCTGTTCCATCCGTGGACATGCTTCGGCTTAGCAAGTGATGATGATGGAATAAAGAGAAATTTTGTTTTGAACATATTACCTAGAAGAGAAGAAGACCAAGTTCCACCAGAATATTGATTGACCTCAACGTGTCCGGAATGCACAAGTGTAGCCTAGGATGTATCTATGTATTCTGCAACAGTTGTACAATGCATGAAGCCTAAACTTTATTAATACTAGTGAGCAAACTGCTAGTTCGAATGGCAGAATACTGAAAACTCCTGCAGTTGTGTTTAAAGACTTTTTTTTAAATTTCACATTAAAAGTTAGTGTCAGTATTATGTCACACATATATTTCAGTAAAATATTCACATTATTCCGTTATTTGCGTGTGCTGATAAAAGCACATTTTTTATATCTAGTCTGATTGTAATACGGTTTTCGTGAAATTTTACTTACATTATTATGAGGGCATACTATTAAAAAGTGGTGCGTCTCTTAACATATAAAGTTATTTGGGATATTTTCATTTCATTAACGTTCACAAGATTAATAATAAACATTTATATAACCTAAAACTTATTTCGTATAACGTTATTGGATATAATGTTTATTTAATCGAAAATCATTGGTCTATCGTTTAAAATATGTTTTATTCAGAGCAATCCGACTCGGAAAGCTTAGGTTAGAAAGCTAAGAACGAAAGCGGTAAATCGGTAAAATCTCACTGTGAAAACTTAAAAATAAATAAAATCATTTTAATTCGGACAACAAAGATATCCATAAATTGTTAGTAACAGGTTTGCACTTAAAACACTATTGTTAGTAACTTAAACTAAAGACGAATTAATGAGAAGACCATCCATCAACTAAACAGAGACTACATTAAGAGCGTGCATTCTGAAAGTAAAACAACAAACAAAAAAACAAATTATAATATAATACTAATAGCGCGACACCGAATATTTCGTTTTAGATGTAAAAAAACTATTTCGAAACTTTCCAAATGCCCTTTTTACAACTAAAACGGTTACAACACCAAATTTAGTGTTATAATAGCAATTCATTATTAATATCCTAGTTTGCTAGTTAGCGATATTGCATATTTCCATACAGTAATACTGCCAAATTAATCAAAACAGCGAAATATTTGACATCTTTTTTTGTCGTTGCCCACTTTCAGAATGTACGCTCTTAAGCGGAGTGAGAGAAGTGAGATGTTAAGTGTCAATCCGGGTTATGTCATCAGGTCGAATGACAGCTCACTTCACCTAAGTTTTCACGAGGAGATTTTTACAGAATAGGCTGTACTTCATTGGTTAAAAATTTACAAAATAAACGAATAACCGCCAGCATGCGAATCAGTTTTCTATTAAAGCAAGCTCTTCCACAACAAAAATGGATTACCTACTTAACTGGAATAAATACCTATAGGTGTAATCTTTGATCTGGATCCAGTCAACCTTCAAAGGCATTCTCAAGGTTTCCTAAGCACCTCTGAACATTTCCTACCACGCTTGTAACAGAGAAACAAAGGCGTTTAAAGCCGCCTTTTGGGATTAGCTCGCAGATTATAATAGGTATATAATACCTATTATATTATGTAGGTTACGCTTGTTCGAGGTCAAACGGTTCGTTGCTTGAGAAATATCGATATACCTACGTACAGCTGTAGCTAGTATTGGCTGGCCAATTATATGAAGGATTTTGGCGCAGAATGCCCAATTCACGTATACAACTTTTTTAACCCCCATTCTGAATACTGACTTATTAATTGTAAAATTTTAGGAAAATCGTCTACTTTTACAATGTTTGTAAATATGTGAGAACCATGTATCTATCACACAAGTAATTAATTTATCTTTCGTTGCTTCATTTTTAATTTTTTTTACCTATTGTGGTATAGTATTTTTTTTTTAGGTGCATCGTCTTCACATAAAATTATATAACGAATGTACCTACATGTACAAAATATTATAAAACATTTTAAAAGAGTAACGGTGAAGTTTCTTGCCCATTCTTCTCCATACGAAAACTACCTTTTGGAAGGGGCGACTAGAATATTTTTTTTTGTAAATTTTAACGTTCAAAAGTGCCTTACAAGGGCCTATTTGAAATAAATTATTTGGTTTGACGAAAACTACTTTCTTGAAGGGGCGACTAGAATCATTTTTTTTTTCTAAATGTTGAAAAAAAGGATTAGACTGACTTTGACTTTGATTTGACGGCCAATTTTGCAGTTGTTTGGAGTCTATTATTTAGTTAAAATGCGGCAAATTCTTTATGCACCGTCTAAAGGGGCGTGTCGTGGTCAAGCTTGAATACGAAACGCAGAATATTTGTGACTTTATTAGTGGGATACCGAATAAACTATGAAAATTTTATAAAAAGCACGAAGAAAAGCGATCGCATTTTTAAGAATAAAACAGGAGCATAATACGCAGATCTTATTAACCGTATAAAATTGCCAAGCCTGAAATATATACTTATAGAAAAATATACGGTAATTTTCGTTTGTAATAAAAATAATCTTAATTTATACTTCCTAATTAGTCACTCCATTTCTCTTTATGTAATACCAGCCTACTATTGTCCCACTGCAGAGAAAAGGCCGCTTCTTATACAGAGAAGGCACGAGCATTGATCACCAATTCAACACGCTTGCTCAAGACGGGTTGGTGATTTCAGACTTATAGACAACTTATAGACTAGAGGTCTAGGTTTTCTGATGATTTTGTTCCTTGTCAGTAATGTCCAAGATAAACTCAAGAAATATGTACATATGAATTTATTGAGAATTAGCTGCACCCCGCGGTTTCATGACAGGACAACATATATTATAAATATTATGTAAATATATTTATATTATGCTATCTAATAAAACATTTAATAAAAAATGTAATGACCAGAATTTCCATTATCATCAAGTAACTGTTACAAATAAACTTACTTACAGCTATTTCTTAAAAAAAAAAAGTATGTATTTTTCATCTATTTAAGAATATGATTTATACTTAATATATATTTTAATTGTATAGAATAGGAAACTAGATAACAAATTTAATAGAAGACATATTGTATATGCAATGTGAAATTTAATTCGTTTGCATCCTCTTAAGGGGTCATTGTACTCATCATTATGAACAACTTTCAGTATGGGACCAAACCTGAAATCGCGAAAAAAAAAACAGCTTTTCCCTACATTATAACGAGCTATGCGAACATAAATGTATGGAACAGCAGATTTTTTTTTCGCGATTTCAGGGTTGGCCCCATGGTGAACGTTGTTCATAATGATGAGTACAATGACCCCTTAAGAGGATGCAAACAAATTAAATTTCTCATTGTATAACTTAGGTAGTTGGTACACCAATTAAGTATATACAGGGTGGCGATTTTACCCGCCATACTGAACAACTTTCGCTATGAAACTGTATCCGAAATGGATAGAATCATCCCCACGACGGATGCAGGTGACTAAATCGCCAACCTATACTTATATAAAGTTACAATAGGTTCTAAAAAGTATAAATAGGTACATATACTAACGGAAACTATATTCCAGAAAAGCTTATTTATTTTGTTTACCTACACTAATACTAAATTATGAGTAAAATTGTAACTAACCTTATGTATTCCGGCTGAAATATTTTTTTTACTATGGTCCCATCTATTTATGGTTTCATCATAGTAGGACGTAGTTTTTTGAAATATTTTATTTTGACCGTGTAACATTGTAAAAAGGATGAGTGGACTTGGGAGATAATGCTCACCTGGTCAAAATATTAGCTACAGATAAACATTTTAATTAGGTTTGTGAGTTAGCGCACAATCTGCGCTACTGAAAACAAAGTTCCAAACTTATTCGACAACCTAAATGCCATAATTATTATGATAATAATACTCATTTATTTCATTCAACAATTGTTTGGTAAAATATACAAATAAAATAAAGTTATTGTTCAGAAAACAGTAAAAGTAATCTTCTAGCCAAACTGTGAACAAATGTATAAAGTAGCATGAAATACCAAATTCTTGGAAGAAAATTAAGTACCTAAGCAGTATTGTGAATTTAACTCCTACAATTAATATTACCATAATTTACATTTAAGAGCATTACGGCAATAAAAATTATTACAAAAAATCCACATGCAGTGACTGCAAAGACTCGTCAAAACAAACTACACGTTTATATTTTCTCCTGACCTCATGTTTCAGAATTAAATCATAAATTCATATTGAATGTTTGCAGTGAATAAATCAATGACATTCCACGCTTCTGAAAATCTTATAAAGAGATTTCCGTCTGAAATCCGGATGGATTCGAAAATAAAATAAAGCATGCATTGTAATTATATTCTCCAGTTTGTAAATTCGTGGTTTTTGTTGGTAAATGCTCGTAAATATTCGGGATTTTATATATAAAATGAAACTTGGCAGTATTTTCTGCACAATAACTTATGAACTTAATTACAGCTTGGCAAAAAAGAGTAGAAACATTGACGCTGTTATCTATACTTATAATAAATCTGTAGAGAGGTCAATTCTGTACATGATATATATTTTCAAAATAACTATCAGGGGGTAATTAGTGATCGATACTGATGCCAAAAATGCAATCAGTAAAATTTTTGTCTGTCTGTCTGTCTGTCTGTCTGTCTGTCTGTCTGTCTGTCTGTATGTTCCTTATAGAAACAAAAACTACTCGACGGATTTTAACGAAACTTGGTACAATTATTCTTCATACTCCTGGGGAGGTTATAGTATACTTTTCATCACGCTACAATCAATAGGAGCAGAGCAGTGAAGGGAAATGTTGGGAAAACGGGAGAAGTTGCTCCATTTTTTAAGCTTCCGTTGCGTGTGAAGCCTTAATGGTTAAAGCTACATAGAAATCATTTATGACGGAAATGTTCTACATAAAATTATCTAAAAAATATCCCACAACAGCATATGTCTATCTTTTATGGTTGACTCACAATAACACGTGTAACTCCCGACAGCTTAGCAGTTCGGAGCTTTCTGATTATATTTGTTTACTCTTACGTTTATAATACTCTCACTCATCCCTAATTAAAAGAAGTTAATATTATTACCTATTCAATAAAAAAAGAATCATAGTAATCGGTATAGAAACACCAAACTTATACATGAAATACGCTAATAAGCCATCGCGCCGTCGCGCGTGAATACTGAATCATGCCATAAGGATTATTTTTGTGTAACGGTTGCCGCGCTCGACGCGGGTCGTGGCGGCGGTAGGGTATAAAATGGCGGGAGATCCGAGCGCGAGCTTCATTTCATTCAATATTTGGCTGTTGATGCGTTCAGAGCGTTCGACCTTATTGACAGACAATAATTGATATTAACAAACCGTGCTTATCAGCGCGACTTTTAGTCTTTAAATAGTTTATTTGAATTTCTTTTGTTGTTATTTTATAAAATAGGTATAAGTTGTTTTGGTAGTGTTTAAATATTCGTTCAAATTACAAATTATTAATAGTTTGCATTTTATTTATTTTTAGGTGAAGTAGAAGTAGAAGTAGTAGGTACGCATAGATTTTTAGATACCGATAGGTAAGTTTTGGCTAATTTATGTTCAATTTTATTTTTGTACAAGGAGTTACACGCTGACGGAGTCGCGGGCACAGCTATTAATAATAATATTCTGCGGTTCCTTATTGCGATATTTTTCAACAGTATTGTGGATTGACATATTATATTTCCCTACTAAAATACGAAAGTTAATCTGTCTGTTACATCAAAACCACTGAACCGTGAGGAAGGACATACCTATATGGTACTTTTTTTACGAAAAACGACGGAAACGCAGACGAAGTCGCGGGCAAAAGCTAGTTGCTAATAAAACAATAAAAAAGGCAGCGTATCCCTATCGGATAAAGTGCCGCTAACGGCATATTAGTGGCACTGCCTCGGCCCGGCTAAAGTGCCGTAAGCATTGCATTGGCCTTGTCACTGTCACTGAGTCACTGTCAATTTGTTTTTTTGTTTGATTGTTGAGGTTAGTTCGCTGTAAAACACCACATTCCTAAAACATTACATTCTCTTGTGCCTAAACGGACCCTGACCCGTTGTGTGGTCACAGTTCTAACCTAACCTAATCTACCTTTCAGCCATTTTCATTTGCTAAGCCAAGGGGTTATGGCTACACTTAACTTTAGCCGGCTATAGACGAAAGAAATTAACATTAGCCTCTCAAAAATAAGCTCATTTTTGATATTATGATCAAAAACAAATACGATCAATGAATAGAAAGGGCAGCGAACTTACCTCAACAATAAAAAATGCAATGCTTACGACACTTTAGCCGGGCCGACGCAGCGCCACTATTATGCCGCAAATAGCGGCACTCTATACACTTCCATACAAAAACTTCCATATTAAATTATTAAATTAAATTAATTATTCAGAACCTGCAAGTCTTTCGTTTTAAGCTTTAAAATGACCTTGCTCTTGAACTGATATTACGGTATCACGACAACTTGACCCCGATAACTCGATCCAGTGACAATTCAACTCCGGGACAACCCCGACTCGGGGCCGAGTTGTAGTAGAATCGATATTAAATATGGTGATAGCATTTTTCTTAAATTTAAAATATAATGTAGTTTCGCTCTTAGATTTTTTTGCGAAGCTGTACTGCCCTGCAAAACCGAAAGATACGGCCTCTAAGATCTCGGATCTCTGAGATATGGCCTTTTAGTTTTTTTTATACCATTCAATAGCTATAAGAATTTCGCATGTCATGGTCTAAGCCAAATAGCGCTATCAAACTTAAAACATAAAAAAAAACACTTAGAAGTTTTTTTATCCTTATGTTTCCTTAAATTACAATTTACAAAAAGTCAATTTTCTCAAAACTTACTCCGATTGAGATAGCGCCTTTTGGCTTAGCAGGGCAGTGTAGAGAAATGAACACAAATCTTAAGAGCAAAATAATTATAAACTAAAGCAATTCTACGTCCGTAAGTTAGAGTTAAAACTTGGCAGAACTTCGCCTTAGATATCAGATCCAGACCAGAGAAATTTAAATAGAAAATCCTGATACCACTTTGCCCGACTTGGGAATCGAACTCAGGACCTGGTCAGCACTAGCGCTTGCGGCGAATGAGGCAGGCATATGAGTGGAGTGCCTGAGGAGTCTTGAACAATATTGTTAGTTTAGCAGTGATTTGGGGAATGAAATAGAATATTTTTATAATATGTAGCTATCAGGTAAACAATGCATCGTGGTAGATAAATATGAAAGGAAACAATGGTCTAAAGTGATGTATGATGATGGATGAATTTACGCTGTTATGTAGGTTGTGTGCCATGATTAGTAATCCTACTTCTACTGAATATCAGAGCGTTTATTCTAAAAGTTGGCAACGTCGCACATAACTGTCAAATAAACACCTGTTTTGATTAATCTGGCAATATTACTGTTTTTAAATATGAAATATGCCTAGCTAGTGAACTAAAATATTGAAAATGAAATGCATTAATTAATATCGTAACACCGAATATTTAGTTTTAAATGTAAAAAAAGTAGTTATTTGGAAGTTTTCCAAATGCCTTTTTTACACCTAAAACGGTTACAACAACAAATTAGTGTTATAATTGCAATTCATTATTAATATTCTAGTTCACTATTTAGCGATATTTCATATTTCCGTACATAATATGCGAAATTAATCAAAACAGCGAAATATTTGACATCAATTTTAGACGTTGCCCACTTTCCACGTTCATAAAATTCTGTATAATTTTTTTTTGCCCTTTTGCTCTGGACGGTTTTGACATGAACGTCTTTCTACATACTTGTCTATATAATTTCTACATGAAAGATGTAACCATTACTTAGTAACAATATTTTTAATTTAAAAGAGTGCATAAAGAGTTTAATGCGCGTTCGTTCTTTCCATACCTATTACGGCTTTGGAATGAGGTAGCTTCATATTTCTGACTGACCTCCTTGACAAGCCAAAAGTACCTGTAAAATAAATACTTTGAATTTTAATTGCTAACAAGTTTAAAACTCGGCCAAATTTTAACTCTTACTGCCCAATAGTTACTTAAGGTAACCATATTTTAATTAAACTACATAAAGAGTCTCAAAAGTTCTCCTGTCAAGATTGTGCCTTCACGTTGTCCACCTTGGAGTCCTCGTAGCCTTTCACCAGGTTCTCTAGGATAAACCTGATGGTCTTCTTGTATATAGTTTCTATGTTCGGAGTGTATCTTTCGCCGAGCGTCGTTTGTGCAGCTTGTAAGAATGGCTGCTCGATTTTCTGTAAAAAACATTTTTTTTTTTTGTAAATTTTCTTTATGTATTTTATGGTAACACACCTAAATTGTAATGATATTATATTTTTAATTATGATTATATAAAGCGTGGCCAGTTCAGAGTGGTCCAAAACAATATTTTTGACGGCTCTCGCCAAGGGCATTTCGAAATATGGGGGTATTTCGAAATGCCCTTGGCGAGAGCCATCAAAAAAATTGTTTGTTCAGCGATTATTTTTAGTTAAGGAAAAATATAGTTTCAGATTTACAGTCTTTAAAAATTAAATAAAGGGATGGTGGCAAAGACTTTCCAGTAGTTTAAAAAAACGTATGGACCGTTCGAACCTCTTCAAATGGGCCACCCTGTAGGTGACCTCATATGGAGACGTTATGTCTCCATCTCAGTTCATTTATTAGTAGGAATTTTCACGAACGTTGTAATTCTTACTGTATAGAAAAAAATGGCAAGTAGGAAATTATATAGGACCGCCTCCCTCAGTGTGTTATATGATTTACATTTTGCAGTTTTTTCCTTATTATTACGGAAGTAAAGGAGAATAATATATTATGTTAACATAAGGAAGGAAAGCCTTGATGTAGGTTGTTGTTTCAACAATGCTCCACAAATCAAATCGGTCGAAGTGTTTGGCCAGATAATTAGCCTCATCCGTCGATATCGTGTGAAAGGCAATCAACCGATAATGAAAGCTGTTTGCGAACAACAAATATAATCTGTGATCATTTATCCTTCTGCAAGGCGTGGTTTTAATAGCAATTATCTTAGAGTAACAATTGAGATGTTATGACAGACACACAAACTGATGAAAAACAAAAGAAGGAAATAAGAACCTCTTATTACTGAAAGTTGAAATGAGACGTTTTTATGATTTCTGTTCTATTTGATGTTCTGTTGGTGTTAGGCAACAGCAATATATACAAACATTTCAGTTACTTTCCGGAATAATACTGTCGTACTTACAATGCTAAATTCGAAAACTATGCCCGTTTGATTAAAAATACTCCATTTCGTTAAACAAAATTACTAGATAACTAGCAGCACCCCGCACTTTCACCCGCATAAGTCTCGATCTCGTGGGAATATTGGAATAAAAGGTCCTATGTCCTTCTCCAGGTCATGGTATACCCATGTGCCAAATTTCATCCAAATCCGTTCAGCCGTTTTAGCGTGAAAGCGTAACAAACAAACAAACTCACTTTCGCATTTATAATTATTAGTTAGGATTTTCTTTGTGATATCAGTCGGTCGATTCTGTAAAAAGATCAACGTGAAACTTAGGTGAAGTGAGCGTGAAGTGAGCTGTCACTGTCACAAATCGACCGGTAGGATGCTAGGGATTAACACTATTGACAGCTCACTTCACGCTCACTTCACCTAAGTTTCACGGTGACATTTTTACAGAATCGACCGGCATGTCTCAATGTTTTCGGGGTATTTTTTTTTGTTTTTTCTTAAATTTATTCCTGATTACGACCGCGTTTCCTCTTAAAGATGCTTTAAAATTTTGTTTAAGATTGATTTTTGAAAACAGAACATCCGACCGATTCTATCGGCTGTTCTAATAAGCTAAGGTTTTATACGACGAGAGTCGAGACACATTAATGTATCAGCCAAGAGAACAGCAGCTGCGTCCCCATGAGTCCCCCATCTACAAACACGATCTATAATCTGTATGTCCGAAGTGTGGGTATTATATAGAAACCTATATAATAGGTACTTGTGCGTTCATTAGCCTGGTTGCAAGTAGAGGAATTAAGGAAGAAATAACTGTATTGGAGAGATCAGCAATCAGCACAGATTTCGTGGCTATGTAGGAAGCATACTCAATAACAACCTGTTTAGGCTGCTTTTTCATCAGAGATGTGCTATGTTACGCACATATTGAGCCAGCTTTGGCTGCGTTTGATATCCACCAATCATATTCATTAGTTCACATAGCATAGCACTGGTGGAAACGGGTTCAACTAAGCTATGTTTTTTTGTATGGAAGGATGCGTGGATGCGCGAATGGTGTGCAGAGTAGAGTGCCTTCCCTACTGTCGGTGTATCGCATAGCTGCGCATCTTTCTCGCACAGCTACCTCGCCGCGGCACATCTTCATAGCACATCTTACTCGCTCCGCTACACAGCTTAGCATTAGTGGAAACAGTCACATAATTTCGTAGCTTAGCTTTCACATCCTCGCAGCATAGCTGCACAGCACATCTCTGGTGGAAAAGCAGTCTTAATATGAAAAATTATGCTGCAATAACAAGAAGTGTTCTTTGTCCAGCAGTGAATGTCTTTCGGCTGAAATAATGATGATGAACTAGAAGTAACCTATACATTTTCACCATTGAACGTTCGACTCACATGTACAAACATCAAGCCCCTAAACAACTTTCCTTACACACACAAAATCACGTTATGTGAGCGTGAACTCACAATATGTGGAGCAAAAGCCAAGTGCTTAGGCTTTTGTCACTTTTACAGGATGCTTTACATTTATCCAGTACAGATCCAGCAGCTAACTCAAAGCGTAAGTACACAATTTTGAATCTTCAAGATGCCTATAATTTAAAACGTCTTAGGTACAACGTAAGTTCCCCATGTATGTAATCATAGAAGAGGCTCCAGCAACAGATATATCGTTTGCGAACACTTAGGAATAGTTTCCCGAGTGTTCGAGCGTGTCTAATGCATGCCGCGGTGAAGTTTGAAGCTCCCTCACTTTGGCTCAATAATGTACCATCGAAGAAGTTCATATCTAACCACCATAAGGACTATTCTTGCTTGCAACGCTCGGCGGCTATACCACCCGGGCCGGTAACAGATGTAGTCATCGTGTTCACGGGAATTTATTTTGAAACTGGTTAGATATGAACTTCTTTGATGGTACCTTGCAGCGTAAATATGCCGTGAAAAATGGGATGGACAAGGCCAAAAAACGATGGGACGGATTGTGTGAATAATGATTTGGCTACGAATGGGGTGACTTCTGAGATAACGGCTTTTAATTATTTCTTTATATCTCGTTTATTATTTTCATACTTATTACTTAAATACATTTTTAAGTATTTTTTATAATAATACATTAAAAAACCGCTTATTATTTATTTCAGAGAATCTCCATAAAGTTACATAATCATAACATCACGAATCATGAAATCATAAATTGTTAGTGTGTTAGTAACAACATTGTACCTAAAACTATAATAATATTCAAAACTCAAAAATCATTCATACAAACTTGGCTGAGAATCAGCACTTTTCGAACGTCAAAATTACATAAGACAGGCCCTCAAAACGACCACCCTTAACCACTTCCTAGTGCGTTAGCTAGGAAGAAGTAGTGGCGCAACAAACTCCCAGACTCCCAGATTGTGAGTACTAAGTATAAGGTATAAGCATATGGGGGTAAAATGGCAGTGTCAAAACAATGAAACAGGACACAAAAATCATGGCTGTCCGTTTTTCCCATATAAAAAATACAAATTTTCGTTCAGAAAACTCGAATTCCTACATTGAATAAAAGCTGGATCTTTATTAAAAAGAAACACAACTATAATAGAGCAAACCCAACCACATAACAAAAACAAAGTTATCAAACGATATTGTTCTTCAATCAAAACTTTCAATACTTGCACTAACTTACACAGTTCGTTGGAAACATAATATTACCACAGATGATTATGTAAATAGATTCTTCTCCGTACAAAAACTACCTTTTGGAAGCGGCGAAAAGAATCAATTCTCTTTTTTGTAAATTTTGACATTCAAAAATGCCTTTATGTGCCTAATTGAAATAAATTATTTGACTTTGCCTTTGACTTTAATGAATACAGATGGTTCAAACCGTAAAATCATTTAAATAAAAAGCGACTCTTGCAACGACACAATAAAGTGCAAATAAGCGCACAGTGCTAATGACCTATAGTTATATTCACCTAGAAGTTGCCTCTCTTTCTATTGCGTAACTCTTATATCTTTTGACTCCTTTACGCTCATTGAATTGGCCCGACAAGACGAGCCCTCCGCCTACTTGTAGCTTCATACCCAAAAAGTCGGAGTGAACTATCTGTATTCATTTGTGATATTACCAAATTCACATTTCGATACTAGCAACTCTTTTCAAGTGTGTTTTAAATAGCGTGCTATTTACATGCGATTTAATTTCCATCTTGAAATGACATGTTTGTTGCAAACACCTCGGGGAGGGCTCAGCGGTACTTAGCAAAGGAAGAACGGTTATTGGAAATCGGAACTGGAAACATTGTGTTTTTGGGTAAATCGAACGGTAAACTAAGAAACGAAATATGCTACAGAAATAGAAATAAGTCGATTATTAGTCGGTAATTTTTTTAAAACGTTTTTTGCAATAACAAGGTCATATTCATATCTTTATTTGCATTCCATAATTTAAATATACAGGTCTTATAATGGCTTAGAGCTAAGGTACAATTTCGGACCCTGTAGGGCACAGCAAAAAGTACTAAATAAATAAAAAAAAGTTTTTTTTTTATTAAGTAACAATCAACAATTTTTAAATATTTTCTTAACATTAGGTCAGGTTCTCTGTTGATCAAAATATACTTCGCGACCGTAACAGATATTTATATTTACTGAATTATAATAATAAATTGAAATTATCAATACCTTTGGGAAATTATCAAATAACTTCTCCCGCTCTGGGTGGAGCGGGAGGGCGTGTCAGACTTTTACTGACTAAAACCCACCCGTGTTCCTTCCGTTGCCTGTGTGCCGAGGTCGCGATATCCCTTTCAGACAAACCTATCAATACCTACATTTCTCTTTCGAATCATATTTTGATCTGTCTCCTTTTAACGCATTAGACCTTACGATGCATTCAACCAGACGACGTACAGCCTGCCCGCACTAAATCCGACTTCTGAAACTACCATATCCAAAGCTGTAGGGCACAAAACCCCGTAGCTAATTATATTAAAAATATTTAGATGTAATTTACCTTTCCTTTGCAATTTATTAAAACAAACAGAACTTGTGTCTTGCGTTTTTAGGGTTCTGTAGTAAACAAGGAACCCATAAAGTTTCACCATGTCCGTCTGTCTGTCCGCGGCTTAGCTCAGAGACTATTATTAGTACTAGAAAGCTGTAATTTAATCATACAATACATACATATTAATCACGCCGACAAAGTGGTAATATAAAACCATGTTTTTTTATGGTATCTCCCCTACACGTAAAGTGGGTACGTTATTGTTTTTTTCACGTCTATCCCATGGTGTCAAAAATATTGTGAGAGTGTGAAAAATATTTTTGGATTCAGGGATCCGTTTGCGAAATATTAAGCTTTAAAGAGCCAGTTCCCACCAACTAATTGGTTGGTTCAGGATATGTCAAAAAATTCAGGGCAGTAGTATATAATTATAACGAAATTAAAATGAAATCTATCACAGGTTATTAGGCTCTACAAGTTTTAACGAGTAATAGTCAACCAACTTACATTTGCAGTTGCAAAAATATATTCTCCTATAGGTACATTCTGTTTGGGAGAACATGTTTTTCAACTACAATGTTAAGGTTGTTCTTGTGATAAATTCATCCCAACTACGGAACCCTTCTTTGTGTGTGGTCCGACACGCACTTGGCCGGTTTATTTATTTATTATTTTTAGTACTTCACGGATACTTCACTGCCTCTGGACGCCGCGCCCGTCCGTGCTTAAGTGTATCGGCAAAGTTTTTGCTTTGCCGAATACAGAAACATCCCTTTCAGTATTTTCCAATTATTACTTCGCAGGTCGTCTGTCTGAAGTATTATACTTGTACTAAGTTCTTATTTATTTAAACGTTAAGAGACGTTCTAAATAATTAATTAATATTTGTTCAAGGTAAACTTTCTTTCTGGTTTTAATTAACTTTGCTGCTATATTTTGTAAAGAAGGCAGTTTTATTGCTTCTTTGGTTTCATGTTTGTAGGTTCGCTGAATAAAGGACATCGCTTATCAGCACAGCTCTGACACGGCAAATAACTTGTCATTCAAGTTAGGATTTTAAATCTAATGCGTCGTTTAACGTCTATTTTACGATGGATATGCAGAATAGTGGACGGCTCGCGGGCAGTGAGCGACCCGCGAGCCGTCACACGTCACGCCGACAGCACGCTTCAAGCCTCGTGCAGACTAGCGCGACGCGACGGCGTGACGCGACTCGAACAATACAATTTCTAAGAAAACTTTACGGTATAACAATAACCATGTCGTGTCGCGCTAGTCTGCACGTAGCTTCAAGCGAGCCCGCGCCCAGGCGAAGAAACGCCTGTAGGCGGTATGCCGGCGCCTCGCCTCGCTTGTGAATGAACAAACAGCTTGGCGCGTTGGCGACTAGCAGTATATAGTATATATTATAGCTACAAAAAACGGTTATTATCAGTTTTAGCAGGAATTTGCTGCCACTTATCCTCTTGATTAACTCTTCATCCTTCTAGTCCTCAGCCTATTTTATAAGCGGAAAATATACCACCAATTAGTAATTGACTGTGGCTTGATTTTGCGAGCAATAGAACTTTTATACGAAAAATAAGAAGTCATCATCCCACAGCTGGACCAAACCCCCATCATTTCGAAGCCACGCATTTTCTTAAAAATAAAATATAAAATAAAACGATATTGCATTTTTTATTAAACATTGCGAGTAAAAAGCCGGCGTAGGTAGATCTTTTATAAACGTTTCAGGTACTTTCAGTTAACCTTTCATCCGAGAATTATGAGATGCTTAACGTTCATGCTCTTTTACCTTCAAGGTTGGGAGAGAGCCAGGTACTAAGGGTATTCGAATTGCGTAAATGTATTTGAGAACATAATTTTGACTTACAAATCTATTTCTTTTCAGACTTTTGAGTGCTTGCACTAACTATTTGCATTGTATAGTCGTATTATGTATAAGTTTTTTTTTATCTATCCCACAGTTAGAAATCTTTTTAAAATTAAAATACACGCTTTTTGTTGACTGTAAGTACTGTAGAAGTTGGGCTTCAACTTATGCAATTAAATCTAGAGGACAGTGCATTAGTTAGAAAATGTTGGTTCATTTTACAAAACCCAACTTTATTTCAATGAACTTTATTTTTGACAGTAAATCTAAGACAAGATGAACAACCCTTCCTCCCTTCCTTTTTAGGGTTCCGTACCCGAAGGGTGCCAAACGGAACCCTATTACTAAGCCTCCGCGGTCCGTCTGTCGGTCTGTCTGTCTGTCAGAGAGCTGTATCTCATGAACCGTAATACAGTTGAAAATTTCACAGATTATGCATTTGTATATATTTATAACAATAAATAATAAAAAGGTAATAAAATTAAAAGGGGATCTCCATACAATAAACTTTCAATATTGAAAAAAAATCTAACCCTGGTAAGTGCGGTGTCATTGTGTAGAGCTCATAGAGTAGAGAACAACTATATATATTTTTTTTTGTCTTCAAAAATTGTGAAATGTGGGGTAGTAAAACTTGTCAGTTTAAGACTATTTTTGTACGAGCTCTATCTCAACAACTAAACATGTTAGGAATTTGAAACTTCTGTATATTACGTACCATATACTGTTTAAAATCAAAAATACTAAAAATGCCGATTCATAAGGTAATTATTTAAATATGGGTGATTTTCTGCAACTGCAAAAATAACTTTGTAATTCATAGTATCCTTATGTAATACAAATTTATCTAAGTAAAGTAACTATTTAAGTAAGAAAAAAAAATAGTATTTTCATTTATTTGCTAAATAATGTACGGTGGTACGGAACGCATCGTGTGCGAGTCCGTCTCGCACTTGACCGGTTTTATTTAAAAACCATATAAAAACATTGAACTCACCCAAAAGTTCTCAGCCTTAAACCCTGGCACCTGATGATGCGTGGCCCCCACGTGCCGTATGTACGCGAAGAACGCGTCAATGTCTCCCAAACCCTTGATGCCTTCATCCAGGGTTTGCATGACCTTCGTAGCATGTTCGGCCAACTCCTCGGAGCTCATCTGTGCCTCAGCTGTCTTGAGTTCGCCGAATTTCTCGAATAGATGAAGTAGGTCTTCGTTTTCTTCAAATAGTCTGGAATTAAATACGTGAGGGTATTAGAATCTGTTTCCAAGAATCTGGAATAGAATACGATAGGTTACTTATTGGGAATATGTTTTCAAGATTTTGAGTTCGTTTGTGTAATCAATATTTTCGGATTTTGCATTGAATATTGATGTAAGTAAGTACTAATTAGGTAATGTTTCACACCAAATGCTTACGAGTATCAATTCTGATGCTGGTGGGCTGGTTTTTGTATACTGGCATTTAAATGTTTCTCCGAGTTTTTCAGAATATTACAGAGAATAGGTAAAATGATAAAATTAATAGTAATTTATATTTATAGGCACCTCTTTGTGGTTGTCACCAACAAAACGCTTACTAAAAAAGATCAATCATTCCTAATGAATTAAGTATTCATATTTTACCCAAAACTTATTTATCATTCACTCACTGAACACAATACCGTGCATTACTTTCGTTACGTTAGTCGCGTATTGTTCGCGAAACAAAGCTTTCATTCATTCTCTCATTCAGTGAATGTTTTGACAGAATAATGTGCGCAACATATGGAGAGTAGAGACTGCCTCTGACAGAAAGCGGCGAGTTGTTGGTAGTAGAGTGAGTTTCTATAAAGAAAGCCAATTCCCATAGAAAAAAACGAGTGAACCTTACAGTTGCGCATATGATGACACTCACACCACACACACACAGACACACACACATCACACACCTGATACATCGGACAATCTCATCCTCTCCTCATACATCTGATATCTTGGCTGACAGTACCAACCTCTCGGAAAATGGGTTCTTGCTGGCTGTTGTACAAACCACAATCCACCGCGCGCGCTCATTGGTCATATCTATATATCAAATAGCGCGCGCTTCCCCGGCTTCCTGTTACACAATTCCGTCCCTTTTCACGAAATCACTCCCACAGATTGCGGGAAAGCGAGATTGCAAGAAAGCGAAAAGATGTTACACATCAAAAACTTTGGTTAAAAAGTATGTTGCATAAAGAATCACTTGTCTTGTGTTTGATATTTGTTTCTCCGAATAAATAAAATAAAACAAAATTTTATTTGAAACTGGTAAAGTGAGGAATAAGCCATTGTCGGGACTGAAATCTTTACAGATCGCAGATGGTATGAGGAACCGTAGAGTTTAGGTATTAGACCTGTGGCATGTGGTGTGTGTTCACACACTGACGTCACGAAAAATCCTGCGTCGCGCAAGCAAAGTTCGACGCGCGACTAGCATATATACAACGTCCCGACATCCAGACACAACACCCGTCTGGTCGGAGTCTATGGAGTATGAAGAACTTTACACCCTGTTCCTCCTATAAATTGTGCCGTACCTATCAGTGTCGCTGCTGTTACCAGCCCACCTGACTCCAACTTTATAAGTAGGTGTGTTTGCTTCATATCTAATACTACTTAACATTCAAGATATTCTGAACATGTTTTCATACATTTAAATTAATTTGTCTGCGGTAAAAGTTTCATGAATACAAATGAGTTTTATAACTTGAGCAAAACTTCGCAATTTACTTTTGCCAATGGTTCAACCTGACATTATAAATTGATTACAACTAGAACGAAAATGATTTATAGACATAAAAGTAAGTTATTTTGGCCAACGTTTGCGTATTTACGAAATAACGAATAAACATAATTCCCAAGTAAGGTCAATCAAATCAACCGGTCTCCGATAAGAAGGTTTTATTCAAATGTGATTTTTTATCATTTTCTATTTCGATTGTTCTTAGAACTCCGGCCTGGCTCAGATCTAAATAACGTGAGGGTAGATAATTAACTATTTATTTGTACAGTTAGTTAGTCTTTTAATTTAGTACCTACTCTAAATAGTGAATTTAGCAAAAAAAAAAAAAGTTATATTGCGTGCAAAATAAAAATAAAACTTGGTTAAACAAAACGTTTAAAGGATAGAATTATTGGTTCACATTGTCAACACCTCAGTAACAATTAAATACTAAGAATATGCTGATACAGCCCCGAGGTCTCTCATGAGAGACACTGACGGCCCAAACCGTCAAGCCCCGCTGACTCTCCTGAGAGTCATCTGACTCACAAGTGAGCCAATGGGGCTTGACGATATGGGCGCGTGTGTCAGGTGACTTACGCGGCTTATTTTATGGACTGACGGATTTACTTGTCAACTAATCAACTAAATCATTCAAAATTTAACAACATATAATATTTTAAAATATGTCAAAAGTGACGTGAAGCGCGCGTCAATGTCAACCCCCACGGTTTGACATTGACGCGCGCTTTACGTCACTTTGACAATTAAAACGTTACAAAATGGGCGGTGCTAGATCGGTTAACTGTTTACAAAATTGACGACCAACTTAAATTGGCCGTATATTCAATCATAACTGTAATTCCTCTGTTATAGTTCTAAAAAAAAATATTTTTGTTTTTCTTTGACTTTTTGACAGTTGTATTAAATGGCTTTAAACGCTATAACACTTTTCTTAGGAAAGCGGTTCCGTCATAATATAACAGCCGCCATGAGAATCTGTAAATTTCACCAGTAGTTTGACAATAAGGTGTCAAAAAAGGCTTTGTATTTCGACAGCCGTTATTGTGTGACCGTTGTCCCCTTTCTTAAGAAACCTTTACTGCTTTAAATTTGATACACTATCAATTTCCCAGACTTAAAGTCAATCGAAATGCCAACCAAATTCGTGGAACCGATACGAAGTCTAACTCTTCAACAGTATATTGTTGGAGGCTCAAGTTTCTTTGCGACTTCGGTACAAATGGGACATTAACAGGCTATTACGGCTCGTCCCCAAATTCGGAAAGTTTGGGCTCATAAGTTCATTCTTAATTACGGCAGAACTAATTTAACTTGGTAGTGTGTACTTCTGTACCACGGATTTGGTTTGAGGGTAGGAGAAAGTTAAATGGCAGAAGTTTCAGTAGCAGTCACGTCAGTGAAAATAAAGCGCTGTTGAAATTGTGGAGAATCTAAAAATAAAAATAGACAGGGTATGTAAATAAGGGCTAGGTACTTAAAAAAAGTGCGACAATTTAATCTCATTTTACAGAATCCTTAAAAAGAAAACGATTCCTAGAAGAATAAATCAAAATAGTGGATAAATGGAAAAGCTACACGTATTTTTGTGGCAAACATAGGTAGGTACTTTCGCCCGCAAAAGAAATATGGGCTCACCAACTTTTTTCGGCTGGTGTCCCTTACCTTTTGATCTCGGTACCGAAATAGTAAATAGTATACGTATACCTTTGAAAGCTTGACAAATCGTTTTTGTATTATGTGTTTCTCAACGAAATCCCTCGGCCTAAGTAACGACCGTCTCCGCTTAGTACCATAGCCCTTCCTTTTTGCCAAAGTCGGGTAAGAACTTGAATAATTGAGGGTTGACGGAAGTTGGAAAGTATAAATACAGGAAAAACCCTTTGCGATGTTTTATATCGCTGATTGAATGATGGAAGAGCGTATCAATCTCACCATTTTTCGAACAACGTATCGTGAAAATCGGTTTTGTTTAATGGTTAAAACATATTGGGGAAAAAAGCCGTCTGCCCACTGAACCGTGTACTGGCTACTGGCCGTTAATGTGGTAAGGCTGTTAATAGACTATGAGTAAAATAATCCTGATAGGTATTACCTACTTTAGGTTGTAATTGACAAGCTGTGCCCCACCGGCAAGTATGAGAAACTTCCAAACAAACGTTCATTATTTAACTCCTTTAAGAGATGAATTTTCAAAAATCTTTCCTTGTCACTCACCTACGTTGTACCTATGAGGACTTGAGTGAATTAATTTAAGATTTTTTTAAGTAGATTTCTGCAGTCATTACAATGGAATTATTCAAAACCGGGGCAGGTATTAGTTTATTTCCATTTCAGTGACAAGTTTTATGAAGAAAAAAAAAACATTTTGGGTGTGAGTTACGTGAAGACTTTGATCCATTTGTTGCTGTCAGCAGGGCTATAAATGCACGTCAAAACAAAAATCAAATGAAACATTAAGAGGCTTACAACAGCTAAAGCGCGGTCACTGTCGGACTGCATAGAAATGAAAGAGAAGCGCGATGACACGACGCAGGTAATTTATTGCAAAATATGAAGCAGTTAGCGATTTACAAAAAATCTATTGATTGGACTGGAAAATTAAAACACAAATGCTAATATGTAGCTTGTAGAATAATCTGACAAAAAATCAGAATGATTGCATGTAAATTAATATGATTTTTAATCGTTAAAAGAAATTTTTAGAGGTATCTTCATGATTTTTTTCTATCGTAACAAATTAGTTGTATTATGTTTTCAACACACTATCATACTAGCATATATCCTGAAGAATATCATATATTTTTCTGATTTTGTTTACTGCAGTGGATCATATTCTTTTAGGCATTATAAAACTTGCGTTTAGACACGTTTAGGTCCTGTAGTCCCCTTAAGGCATTAACACATTCGGCGTGTCATTCACATTCATCATTAGGACATTATTTCTTTTTTATTATGTATTTACATACAATATATATTACATACAAGAAAATAAACTGTTTTAAACTCACAAAGGAAATGTGAATACCTACTACTAAGTGTTTATGACCACCCATTCAAGAAATAGCAAGACAATGTAGCGCACACCAACATAACTTCTCTTAGAAAGAAACAAATGTAAACACTTTATTTCAACTGAAAGTACAGAAACAAACCGTTGTGCTAACTGAAAGTACTGTAAATTCTCACTACTTTGCAGTGACGTCATTTATTCACAGAAACATCACGACTGTAATCCCCGAAGAGTAAGGCAGAGGTGTACTAGTAGGTACACCTACATTTCGCCAGTTATGTTTAAGTCCCATGAAATAGGGGCGACCGTATTGCCATCAACCGGGCACAAATCCAGACTACGGGCTGCTACTAAGAAATTCTTGATGGAAAAACCCAATAACACTTTGCCCGGCCCGGGAATCGAACCCTGAACCTCATGTTTAGCAGTAGCGCTTACGACCACAAGACCAACGAGGCAGTCATTTATTCGTCTGCAAGTATAAACAAAACTTGTAATTCGTTAATTAGTGCACAAAGTTGAATTAACCTATTTCAAAGTTGTCACAGCGGACTTTGTTGTTGAGTTTGAAAAGTGATGACGTATGTAGAAGTGCATAGTTAACAGTTCCTAGAATTTGATGTTTATAGATCTTTGTTACTGGAAGAGATGGAGGCAACATAACACAATATCAAAGTCAACGTCGAAGTCAAATCATTTATTTCAAATAGGCTCCTATAAGGCACTTTTGAACGTCAAAATTTACAAAAAAATATAATTGATTCTAGTCGCCCCTTCCAAAAGTTAGTTTTCGTATGGAGAAGAATGGGCAAGAAACTCCACCGTTACCCTTTTAAAATGTTTTACAATATTTTGTTTATGTTTAATTAATTATATAATTATATGTGAAGACGATGCACCTAGAATAAAATTACTATACCACAATAGGTAAAAATAATTAAAAATGAAGCAACGACAGATAAGTTAATTATGTGATAGATAAATGGTGCTCACATATTTACAAACATTGTAAAAGTATCTTGCTTGTATTCCCCGTAGAGGTAGCGAGAGGTTTAAGGTTCGTGCAGACCAGCGCGACGCGACACCGGTTATTGTTATACCGTCAAGTTTTCTTAGAAATTGTATTGTTCTAGTCGCGTCGTGGCGTCGCGTCGCGCTGGTCTACACGAAGCTTTATAGTACCGCACTCGTGCGTGTTTTTTATTTTAGTCTGATCTTCAGGCGAGCAAATTCACTTGACATTGTTATAATTATGTCCAAATTAAAAACCACACTCACAAAATCAATTAACACACATATTTTTTTGGCATATTTTGTCGCCTGTTCTAGAGAAATGTAATTGTTGCGATTTATTTTATTATATTTAAGAAGTAATTTTCATATATTAATAATGACTGTACATTTATTTATTCTGAATTGATTCTGATGGCAGGATCCGGCCATGTCATTTCACCAGTTATATTTAAGTTTTATGTAATTACCGGGTACAAAACAGACTCCGGAATGTTACTGAGATATTCATAACGGAAAATCTCAGTACTCCGACAAAAGAGGCTGAGCTGAACATAAATGTAATATAATTATCGTCCTTGCTATACCTATGGAATTCTTAGAGACAGTGTGCTGTCCCTAAGGAGGATCGATGTCCTGGTGAAGGCCATAGAAATCCGTTGGATGCGAGTTCAGGGCTCCCACACAAAACTGCGAATTCGCATCGCATTGCAAAAATCTGCGAGCTCCTAAAAATCAAAGCTCCTCTAAAAACCTGCGATACGACGTCGTATCGCATCGCATCGCAGTTTTGTGTGGGAGCCCACAAGCAAGGTCGGTGCGGCGACGCTTGATAGAGGCCTATGTTCATCTGTGGACATCCTTCGACTGACATGCAGATGATGAGTGTGTTGTTGGAATTATCTTCTCCATCTCCTGAAGCATTTACAGGCTATAGTTGGTCGGCACGGTTAGATATTTCATGAAAGACTTAAATACTAACGTTCCACCGCAAAACTTTCAAACTCTACGTTATTGGCTACGTGACGTGAGGCGGTTGCAGCATCTTGGAATGCACCAGCAAGCTCAGCTTAGATCGTAATGAAAAACAGAGTTGGATCTACACTAGCTGTACCGTGGCGTTGCCCATGCGACATTGTTAATTATTGACACAGCGAATTCATTGCAAACATTGTTAAGATACTCAATCTAGGTACTCAACAACTATTTTAGTTTGATCTACATTATATTTATCGTTGAGGAAAAAGTTTTTTGGGGAAACTGCCTTAATCGTAAACTAGGGATGCTTTTTTTCTCGTCTATCTCAAATTCAGAATTCAAATTGTTTATTTGCAAGAAAATACATGTTTTACAAGGAGAGATCTTACAGCCTTAAAGTCATTGTATTCTGCCTGCAAGCAAGCGTGCAAATTATTAATATTTAGAAGTCATAATTATTAAGCAGATTCTTTATTATAAAATTATTATTCTTATTACATTATTATCACTCATTATTATTACATAAAAATGTCCTTAATTAATTTACAATAAATTCACCAACTAATACTCTAACAAATATTTTTATGTTCTAAAAATTATTTTATGCTGTAGAAACACTTTTTTTGTAACCACTCTGACAATTTTGTTTTGAAAACATTACCCTACAACAATTTAAATTCATTTGGTAGGGTATTATGAATTAATATACACATATTTAACACATTTTTCTTGTAAATATCTTTATGACCAGCTGGCTTGTGAGTATGTGAAAACCATTTTTAGATTCAGGGATCCGTTTGTGAAATATTAAGCTTTAAAGTGCTCATTTTTGTTAGAATCAAGTGTGCCCCCCTACCAGCTAAATGTTTAGTTTCGTAGATGTGAAAAAATTCACGGCAATAGCATTTATAACGAAATTAAAAGGAAAACTAACACAACTTAGTAGGCTCTACTAGTTACGAGTAATAATCGACCAACTTACATTTGCAGTAGCAAAAACATGTTCTTCCATACATTACGTCTGGGGGAACATCTTTTTCGACTACAATGTTAAGTTTGTTATTGTGATAAATTCATCCCAACTACGGAACCCTTCATTGTGCGTGGTCCGACACGCACTTGGCCGAAAAGAGCAATCTGCATAGCCTTTTCGCAACTATGTTGGGGTCGGCTTCCAGTCTAACCGGATGCAGCTGAATACCAGTATTTTATATGCAGCGACTGCCTATCTGACCTCCACATCCCAGTTACTGGGAACGATCCCCCTTAGTAAGACAGAGCCTTGCTGAGATTTTACCAAAAAGACCAAAGTAAACTTTTGGTCTGATCTACAAGGATTTTATATATAAAATCCTCTTGATAAGATCTTTCAAGGATATGAGTTTATTTATAGTCTACCTACACCATGCAGTAAAGTTCGTCACTCAGCCACTTTGCATTATTAAGTTGGTACAGCATCCATTTATCCCGGAGTGTTGGTAATGGAGTCATTATCTTACGTTGTCAGGTTGCCGACGACGTGAGACACGACAGGAAATATAGTGGAAATGATAGCATTTGTGTAAGGTCTTATGAACATATATGGATATTTAATTTATGCTTTTTATATACCAAAATAGCAGGGTCTATCCTGATTTCAGGGACATCATTAAAATCTCGAAAGAAAAACGTGAAATATTTTGATTGATTTATGAAATATGTCGTAAAAGCTTTTAACAGAAACTAAACACTACTAATATATTTCGAAACCTGAAGACAAAATCAAGGCATCATAGAATTTCCAGAGCTACACAAAACATTACCACAACTGACAGTTTGATAGTCACAGTTGTGGTATTGACACAAGACAATATTCAAACATATCTAAGCACCCTAATGAACCAAGTGCCCACCCACAGAATATTCGCTTTCAAAGCAGTTACATTCCGTATCGAGACCAATATTCTCCTGTTTGAATATTTGTGTGGATGTTAGCAAAAGCTGGGATTAATATCGCCAGCTGGTTTATATCTTTGGTGGCCACAGTAGGTACGAGAATGGAACCGCAGCCCCCTAGACATAATATAGCAGTCCAGGAACATTGAAGTCAAATATTAAATTCATTACTTGTCATGACATTTAATCTCGCAGAGTTATTTCTATAGGGAACTTAGGTACTTACTGTTATTACTAATAAGTACCTTATTACTCAATATCGTCGTTTGATAGAAACCTTTGTCTCCATTCTATTAACTTTCTATTCATTATATCCTAGACGTGTTAGTTTCCTAGTCAATAGTCCCACACAATCCTGACAATTAGCTTCACTTCGGTGACAATGACCGGACCATGTATGTGGGTAGATAGTTTGATGGACCCTTTGTGTTCTAATAGATCAATGGGCAACAGGACATGGATCATTAGAATGATTCCTGTCGATGACAGCTATCTATAGTATAGAATCTGTAGGTACTACGAGTATAGATGATGTATAGTTAAATCAATATAATATATGATTGTAGAACGGCTCGTGGCTAAATAGTTATTATTTATCCACGAGCCCCTCCACACTTGCCACAGCTCACCTCGTACCATTCAGCCGCGCGGGTGGATCTTCTGTCGTGGTCTGTGGTCTTCTGTGCAGTTACAGCTTTAATAGCTATATGTAAACGGGCACGCCCTAAAGGCTTTCATTCGGGTATTAAGTTCTGTTTACATTTTATTTTCGCTTGATTATAGATTTCGATGAATTTTTGTTGGTATATTGGCGTGTGCTAGCTGACGTTATAGTAAATAATTTAATTTAATGTCTTGTGTTACGTAATGTACATTATTTTGCATAAGTACTATTGTATAGAATCAAGTTTTTCTAACTGAACAGACAGCTGTGCCGTTGAGGAGTTTGTTGCGCCACTTCTTCTTCCCAGCTAAAGCACTAGGAAGTGGTGAAGGGCGGGCGTTTTTGGGGGACTGTCTTATGTAATTTTAACGTTCGAAAACTGCTGATTCTCAGCTTATTTTGAATAAATGACTTTTGAATTTTGGTCGGTCCGTAGATGGGTGAGAGGAGTCCCCTCCGTGGTTGTAGAGGCTAGGCAGATGATGACTCAATTGCTTGTGGCATAGCTTAACTAGAAGCAACACTAAAACTTGCACCATCTACATAGTGTTCAGGCGTTGGAAGTCATTATTTGTTTCACTTTCATTGTATGCCACAGGCAAGAAACATGCCTCGTGTAAATGGTTTTCTTTATAGTAACTCAAGAAAAGAAGCCCAAAAACTAATCATAACTTCAAATTGTTTCCAAAAATGTTGGTAAGTCGTGGAAATAATTACCATCAGATGGAATGTAGGATTGTAATTAAATATTTTTTCACAATAATAATAAATATCACTTGGAAAGTAACTTTATCCTCGTATTTGTTATTAACAAATACGCAATGAATGCTCCTTGGTTAATAAAGTATGGAGGTTATCGTTTGAAAAAATTATGATCTACTACCAGATCTAGTTCTAGGCACCATTGTTTTGAATTATATATCTCTGACTCCCATTTCCGTCCGAAGATCTTATCCTAGACCAAGAATAAATCTTAAACTAGGGCTTGTAAATCACAGAGCCGAATTCCCGCCAACTTCATTATGCATGCCCTGAAGCGATGCAGATAAACTGACTGGGAAGAGACTTAGGACACAGAGTAGATAGGAAACAGAAGGTGAGCTGCATATAATGAGCGAAACCGCACGCACAAATAGACACGCTTCACGTACAGCGAGCGGGATACGCAATGGAGTGGGGTACCTACGCGGATTTTTTTTGTCTTCAACTGGATAGCTCTTGGCCTGCATCTTACCTGATGGTAAGTGATAATCAGGCCGAAGGTGGAAGCGAGCTTCACCCGGATCCCTCAACCACAGAGAAACTGGCTATCTTACCTCTAACTGCCGAAACATAACAATGCTGTTAACATTGTTGTTATGGCGACAGGCTTAGATAAGATAGTGGTAGCTAGCCAGGCGGACTTAGAATAAGCCCTACCACTAACCAAACCGAGCAGAAAATGTAGCCTCCACTGGGAATCGAACCCGACACCTCTAGCGTGAGACAGGTGGTCTAACCATTAGACCACAGAGGTGGTTAGAATGTATCAATATGTGTGTGTTTGTGTGTTGTCTGTGTGTTTTCGCTCGTTGCATGGAGCCGGCCTTCTGTTCCTGTCTATTTTTTGTTTAGGTATACTAAGACAGTCTGGGCTCTGAATAGTACTTCGTTTAACATCCATAAGTGATGTTGCAGATGACTGGAAGATGTGGTTTCCCTTGAGAGAGTGGTAGTGCACAATATAAAGTGGCGAAGGTGGACGGGTGTCGTTGAAAATGTGCATTAGTATGTTACTGTTCTTGGAAAGGGTCTAAGTCCAACCGCTGTTTTGGGGAGGTACGCAGAATCTATAGTTTACATAATATTATTGAAAAAGCGAAAAAATATTGTAATGATCTGATGAGCAATATGTCTAGCTGATGTTGTAGTATCATTTCAGAGTAACCGGGACCCATACACTCAAAAGTGGCGATACATTACGTATAAATGTACGCCTGCTTCGTGATAATGTATAATAGTTCTATTAGGTACTGTATAGGTATCCGGGTCTTCATTCTTTTTCATGTCTCTGACTTAGCTTCACATGCCGTCGAGAAATATCTCTCAGGCATGCTGGTTTCCCCACGATGTTTTCCTTCATATCCGGGTAGGTTCAAGAATGAAGTTTTTCTACTTATCACTAATTGATTAGCATTTGAAAATACTGTTGGAGCTGCTGAAGATTGAATTGAATTGTTTTTTCTATTTTATTACGGACGCTTGAAACGTTTTGCATCGTTCTCACATGTATAACTTCAACAAGAATGACGTAACCAATATTTTGTAATCATGTCTTGATTTACAAGAGTGTCCGTGGAGTTTCTTGCCCGTTGTTTTCCATAGGTACTTACTACGCTTTGGAATGGGCAACTAGCTTCATCTTTCTGACTGACCGACCCCTTGACAATTCACAAGTGGCTGTAATTGGTTTATTTAAAATAAATGTTTTGAGTTTGAGTTTACTGTCTTTGAAAACATATTGTATATGCCTCCTTAAGATACTCTAAACCACTCAGTGAATCTCGTCCTCAAATCATACATACTGTATGCCGGAGACGAACCGATGGTAAACCGTCTTATGACCGCATCACGGTTACATGTTCCAAGTAGACAGAGTTTAGGAACTAATGTGTGTGTGTGTTTGTTTGTTTGTGTGGTGTTTGTCTGTGCTCGTGAGATCTAGTTGTTTGTGTATTTTGGAACTCTAATGTGCATGTTTCACTGACGTGTCTGGTTTAAATAATGTAAGTGTGTTCACATTGAAGTTGAATATTCCAAAAACTAGATTGAGTTGGGAACCTGGGTATGTATTTGTCTGATGTGCAGTTCGTAGGAGTTTAATAATTCTGTGCCAGCATATCTAAAGTTTGAAATGTGCAAATATGGTTTGGATTAAAATTTAAATTCTGTTCTGCATCGTGCCAGAATCCGAATTTCATATTCAAATTCAAAATATTTTATTTCACATGAACCTACATTGGCACTTATGAAATGTTGGAAGCTCGGTGCACGGTTCAATGCTGATAAGAAACTCCACGGTTACTCTTTTGATAATAATTATTGGTTTTTATAATGTTTTCACAGTAAATAGGTATAACAGGAGAGCGTAGGCTTGTCAACAAGTACTCATAAGTATCTAATCTTACCTGTCCAAGTAGAGAGAAAGAACGACACAAAATAAGAATAATGTATAAATAGACAAGAAGTTACAAAACTTATTGTTGTCAATTTATATACAAACTGCAGATATTTAACCACAACAACAGAAATAGCATTTATAACCATAAATTAATGTGAAAGACCCACAAATCACCATTAAATCATGCGAGGTTTGCATACGAACGTTAATTCTGCACGCCGCACGTAAACTACGTGCAGTCGTGGAAACTGACAGGTGACAACATGCGGCGGTTACGTACCAGATGAGGAACTGTTATTGTTCTTGTGGGAAATGGAACTATGAATTTGGTTTGGTTTGGTTTCACCGCCAAAGTTTTTTTGAAAACTTTCTGGAATAAAATTTATACTTTTTTATTTAGAGCATCATTCATTACGGGTCACACGAGATGAGTTCGAGACATGATCAAAACGAGTCGGATAATACCGATAAAACCACAAATTTGATCCAAGTTGTAATTACTCCTACTAACGTGTTTTAAAGCACATCGCCCATTATAACAGCACCGCTTTAGCACAGTAACGCCCCGGCACTGCCTCGACCTCTCGCTGCCGGCACGCCTCCGTCAGGTGACAGATTGTTGTTCATTCACAAGCGAGGCGTCGGCGCACGGACGGCGTGGCGTCACCGCGCGGATGGCGTGGCGTCACCGCGCGGACGGCGAGGCGTCACCGCGCGGACAGCGAGGCGCGCGCCAGCATGCATATCGTCTGCAGATGTTTCTTCACCGGGGAGCGGGGCTCCTCGCTTGCGGCGCGACGTGTGACGTCCACTATTTTGAGTAGCCATCGACTTTAATGCATTTGACTTAAAATCCTAACTTGAATGACAAGTTAGTTGCCGTGTCGGAGCCGTGCTGCTATAATGAGCGATGTCCTTTACACTTTAATTTTTTGGTCTTTTATAAACTAAATAGATGGCGACGGTGGTTCCTAGCCGATTAATCCCCGAGCAAAAAGGCCAAAACAAACATATTATATATATATCAACGGATATTATATCCATTGATCGTAATCACGTAGAGCCTCAAGCAATCTTCATTTATTCGAAAAATATTTTTATTTTGCTCACAGGCTGGGGTAAATTATGCGTGCTATTCGTGCAGCATACTGAACTGACTGGGAGACATCAGATTGTGATTATTCTATGAAGCGAAGCTGTGATCACATTGTGGTGGATCTAAAATGGAGGCGGAAGGTTGACTTTAAGAAGCCTTTTAGTGTATAAATAATTTATTTTGAAAGAATGGTGGTCAAAAATGGAATGCACGGTTCTGGTCAGTTAGTCCTGAATGTCTAAGCAAGACACAGAACAGAAATAGAAAATAGAAATAGAATAGTAGTTTATGAAACTGTTACATAATGAGGGGTATTAAAATACGAGGTTTTTAATAGTATCACACGAGTGTTTTAATACCTAGTTATGTGCAGTTTCATACACTACTTTATCTACTCTCATACATTTTGACTGAACCTACTAAATAAAAGATCAAAGTTAAAGATCAAGAATACAAAATTCCATAACATAGTAACTTAAAGTGTTTCAGACAAACTTTGTATACTTAGTCCGCACGAAAAAGGTAACTTACTTACCAGTTACCCAGCTATTTTTAGAAACTGTTCAAAATAACAGTTCCAATTACTTCCCACAATACGTCAATATAATACCTTAGCTGTGCAAACACTCGATAGGAAACCACCTGGGCAGCGTGGGGATCTAAGCCGCCCGGTGGGGGGGTAAAGGGGGCGAAATCTAATATCATTTGACCCCTTGTCCTATTGCGGTGAAGCGTACGGTAATTATTTACGGTATATTTCATGTGTTATCTGTGTTTTATTCAAATTGTGACGGTGGTGATTCCTAATATTTATAATTTTCATATTATTTGTTTTATTTTATGTATTTAACTTTCTGTCTACTCGTACACACGGTGTCTACATCTCTTTTTTTCCTCTGTCCTATCGCAGGTATGCTGGAAGAGATTTCTTTATAAATAAGAATCACCTTTGTACGTATTTTTCTGTTCTTTTCTTCTTGTCTGTATATATGTGTGTACATAAAGGAATATTCTTCATACGAGTAGTAGGTAGTGAAGTTTCCTATGAAAAGTTTGTTTATCCGGGGAAATAGGCGGGCTGTACTGATTACTCATCAACTGTTTAACAACATTCCTGATGTGGTCCACTTTGCTCCTTAGGACGCGTACTAACCAAAAGCGGCAGAACGCGCGATCATGTGGTCGTTGCGTTCTTTTATTATGAATTTATATGAACTAGTGGTCGCCCAGAGGTCGAAATTCGACCATCATTCATTTAAATGTCATGATTCTAAGGTAGGCCCCATCTTGTTTCAATCGCATGGTAGTGTGTGTAATGTTTTTTTTATTAATTCAATTTATTACTCATGTATATTATATAAAAATATTACCTTTCTGCACTGTTTCTCCACATAAACTTTAACTGTGCCAAATTTCAAAGTCCTCCGTCCGCGTAATTTTCGTAAAAAGGGGTACAAAGTTTTTGCTTCACGTATTAATATACTAATATGACATACTCGCGCGATCAATCAAGATACGTACATCATTATACAGGTTAACGATCGCGTAATCGCGTATTCATGCGACAGTCGCTTTCAATTAGGACGCAGGGTTACGGACGTCATCCATCTTTGTCGGAACAACACCATTCTAGGAGGGCATACTGGCAAAAACGTACCCGCAAAACGTACCCGCAAAAACGTACCCGCATAAGCGTACCCGCTAAATCGTACCTGCAAAAACGTACCTGCAAAAACGTTCCCGCAAAAACATACCTGCAAAAATGTACCTGCAAAAACGTACGCGCAAAAACTTACCCGCGCAAACGTACCTGCAAAAACGTACCCGCAAAACGGACCCGCAAAAAGTTACTATAAAATTAAATAAACTGTCAGAAAATACTTTATGTCAATACGATAATATAACAGAAACAGCACGTCTTTATTGCCGGAAAGGCGACAGAGACTACATACTTACCACACCTACATATTATAATAATCATCTCACATTTCGTCAGTTGAAATCCCATGTAATAGTGGGCGAGCTTATGGCTATTTTCACCTATATTCTACGTGAATTGACAGATTTTTCAGGAAAGAAAATTACAATAGACGACGTATATTTAGTAACTTAATCCGCTTAACTGTTCTTACAGAACGAGTCGTAAAGAACTCTGTAAGAAATCGACACGTGTTTCACCTCTCAACGGGGCATCCTCAGTGTGTGGACACGTCGCAAGTCAATCATCATCCTGAGGATGCCTCGTTTAGAGGTGAAACTCGTGTCGATTTCTTACAGAGTTCTTTACGACTCTTTAAGAACAGTTAAGCGGATTACGTTACTAAATATACGTCGACTATTGTATTTTATAATGGATTTCCGCAAAGTCACGCCTTAGTCAATTTACTATCTTAGATTTCTCAGGCGTAAAATCGCGTGTAAAATCACTTTAATCCATACAAAACGCCATAGATGATGAGTTAACGACCTGTCATTCTTTAGAACTACTTGAACATTCAAACGTAGTGGCTAATCACTCCATTTCGTTCAGAAGGGGGGTAAAATTCGGTAGCGAAATAATGGACCCGGTTACGTGGAACAAGTGAATGAATGAATAAAATTTTATTCATTCATTCAATTGAATTATGAGTTTCTAGCAAGCTTCGTTAGCATTTTATTTCGTTGTACTTTTTAACAATATTATTAACATTTGTTATTCTTTTAATTGTTAAAAAGGCAGTCAACAATAAAAAAGGTTCTTGTTTACAATAGGTTTAAAAAAAAACACTGTTTTATCATTTCAAGCATTGAATTATAGTTAAATATGATAAATTAACACATAATTGGGTTAACATAAAATCAAAATATTTTATTTCTCATAAACCTACAAGGGCACTTATGAAACGTCAGAAGCTAGGTGCACGGTTCCAATTGGTCGTTTCCTATGGAGAAGAGCCGGCAAGAAACTCCACAGTTACTGTTTTAAAAATAATTGGCTTTTACAATATTTTCAAATAACAGTGTTAATAGGTCCGATGGCATACATAAGTAAGAGGTCAAATATTTAAGAGTTTCCTATTATAACTCTTTTAAGCAATGTCTATTTATGCAATCATACTGTTTTCCTTAATAAAAATAAAAACGTTTCTACGACATCCAATATATCAAAAAGCCAGTTTTGCACAAGAAAATCACATTTTCCAAAAGAAATCCTTGAAAGAATGGCGTATAATGATACAAACAGTTTCTTTCAAAGCAGATCACATTACACATAATAAAGCTAAGTCGTACCCTTTTCTGTGAGGGAAAGATTAAAGGCTCGTATGAGAAGGGGCCCATGTATGGGGCCCATCATGACTCATATCCATTTCATAAAGGTTTTATTATGATTAGTGGAGACTTTAATCGTGGAAGCTTCCCTTTTAGAGGCTCGTGGCTAAATGATAACAGCCGCACCGGTCGAACGAAGGTTAAGCTACGCCTGCCGCAGTCAGTTCGTGAATGGCTGACCATCTATTACATATCGAGACCCCTGCGTGCCACGGGAAACACGTTAAGCCGTAGGTCCCGGCGGTCATTTGTAGAGACAGTCATTACGGTTAACTAGAATCGAATAGAATATTTTTATTTTACATAAAATATGTCTTAAAAGGTCTCAAGTAAGTCTGGTCTTAGAACCCTAAAACTCAGACAACCAGTCTTAACAAGGGGTATTATGTTACCCAGTAACTGGGTTGTGAAGGTCAGATAGGTAGTCGCTCCATGTAAAATGCTGGTATTCAGCTGCATCCAGTTAGGCTGAAAGCCGACCCCAATACAATTGGGAAAAGGCTATACAGATTTTGGTTGAGGTGCTCATTTGAAAAGAATAAACGTATACAGGGTGCTAGTTTACCTGCCAGGGTAGCGAGTTTGTCCGAAAGGGATATCGTGGCCCCGGCACACAGGCAACGGAAAGAACACGGGTGGGTTTTAGTCACTAAAAGTCTGACACACCCTCCCGCTCCGCCCAGAGCGGGAGAAGTTATTTGACAATTTCCCAGCCTAAAAAAAAAAAAAAAGGATGCTAGCGTAACCTAACACCTTATATAGGTGTGTTCTTTAAGGGAGTGGTAGAGTGGTAGGTACTACAAACCGAAAATCGCAAAAAATGCTGACTTTTTTCATATTTCGGAGTTGTTCATACTACGATCCCTTAAAATATGTCTCTCGTTTAACCTAAACCTTACACCCTGTATATGTTGCGAAATATTATATATGACGGAGAAAGGTACATGTCTGTCGTTGTCATCAGACATATTTTAACTGTTGTAAATAGGTAGTGTTGGTTATTGCGCAATAGAAAAACCATTTGCAGTTCAGATCAAATTCTAATTTACGATCAAAATAATCGCACTAGCAATTCACACACTGTAGGTACACGACACAACTATACGGAACGCGTGACAGTTTCTAAACGTGTTCACTGCTTGACCGCCACCGACTAACTACGCTTAACTCCGGTCCAGCGTTATGTTGTAGACTCTGTTGAATGCCGCTAGGCGGCGCTGGCGCCCCGATTAGTCAAATCAGTGACGTATTTCCGATATACGTTCAAGCGATAATAGACATCAGCTAGGGCTCAGAATATGCGAGTGAATCCTGTTTTTTAGCTACGGAAGGCAGAGGAACATCGATGTTAGTCTATAAGAGTTCGATTTAATTACATAACCCTTCGCCTTCCCCAGACTGATTAGGGTTAGCCATGACTTATTTCAAATTCGACACAGTACAATAAAAAATATAAAAAATACCGGACTGCAACCGGTGGCAGTTATTTTAGTTCAACCTCAGGTTTGGTGCCACCAATCGCACGACCTAGACGAGTTGATGAACACCTCATGTATTAAAATACACCCAACCATTAAGATGCTTCAAGGGTAATAAAGAAAGATAACATAACCCTGTCTTGCTGTCGCACAGTCGGGTAAGAAGGGGTTTAGAACTTTAACATGTTAACACACGAGATTGCAAAAGTATTGTATACGAAATGTATCCCCATATTCCCTAAGGGTACATATTTCTGACCTTGGGGATACTTGGTTGAATGTACCGAAACCCTTCTTTTATGTCTTTGCCAACGTCCTGGAAATAAATATTAACATTTTATAACAGACAATATCTCTACCTAGTATCTTCTGCTAAAACTTTCCACAAAACCTTTTAAAACAATAAAAAACTTACACCCCAAAACAAAAAATTAATTAAACGTGAATGTAATCCGTTGACGCCATGCTACATCGTGACGTCACAGGCGAATTGCCTTCATCGCCTTTGTGCCCGCGACACTTGATGATCGCTCGCTCAATAAATTTTGTGGCATTCGCGAAAATTAAAAGCCCGTTGAATTAATTTGGGAAGCTTTTACATTAATATGTGACATTAATTCGTTGGAAAATATTAACAGTCGTTTTGGTAACATCGTATATTTGTCGAAAAGTCAGTAAAATGCTCGACGTGCATGTTCTCCTTCCATGAAAATCCTAGGTTTGTGTATATGTTAAGCTTAGGTTTCGGATCTAACTAATGAGCACCCAGCTAGCGGTTGAGTCTGGATTTAAAAGTTAGGTATACATCTCTTGCAAGTAAGTCTTTTTGGAAAATAGGGTTTCCAATTAAAGTAGCTATCTCTATAATGTTATCCATGATATATTTGACTTTTACGACTTTTTATTTTGTCCATCTGTTTTTAGAAATCATCAGCATGCAATGAGCAAACATTATAATCATTGCAATCAAAATTCGGTCCTCTACTGAACTACACTCCACTACACTTCAAAAGTTAACTTTAAAAAAATAACCTTTAAAAATCACCTTTTAAATTAATTTGGCACCTCTACATCCCCGAAATCCCGTAACTTTCATTTATTTCTATCTTCATTTGTATAGGCTACGCATTGTCAGTCAGTCAATCCTAGAACTGTTTAACCGTTAAAGGCCTGATAAACAACTAATTAACGTGCTAATTGACGTGCTTGAGGGTCACCCAGGGCTTTACCGGTTAATATGCATAGTTCAGTATGTAACGCGTGCTGACGTAAGCCCATCAAATTCGGCCGTCAATTATTGTCACCGCGATTCGAACGCGGTATTGTATCCGACAACGCCAGTTCAATGAATTGGTCCGCAAGTTGCGTGCATGTTGGGGATTATAGTTTGATTAAATTCGACCACTGTTTTGGTCGGGATTTTCATAATTCGTCAGCAAACGAGTGGCTAATAGTTGTAACTGTGTTGTAACGTGGATACCGGATAGATATTTTTACATTTAACTAGTTATTTACCCGTTTTCATTATCGATCGGTGATCGAATCAGAAATGAAGAGATCCGCAGGAGATCCAAGGTGACCGACATTGCTCGAAGAATTGCCAAACTTAAGTGGCAGTGGGCAGGGCATGTTGCTCGCAGAACGGACGGCCGATGGGGTCGAGAAAACATAAATGGAGTTCACAGTTTACATACTATCATGCTCAATGCTCCGTTTTGCGTTATAAGGATCTTTTAATTTAATAATCTTCATTTAATGCAGCAGGTTTTCTCTTTGAGAAATACTCAACATTTTGCGAAAACACAGTATTAGAAAATATTCTCCGGGTAACCATAGCCAATCCCTTCCAAAGTGGATAGTGATGGAAATTCCGAAGCACGTTCCATCTAACGGATAGGTAGCTTTTGGGTCCAAGAAGACAGGACCATCAAAGCATCCTATTTGTCCCTTAATATCATTTGTCATTTCCTAAAACGTCCCTTTATGATTAATAACTCCGCGGTTTTGAGCCCTTACAGATAACAGGGTGAATGTACCGATTATCGACACAGCCATTGTTTAAATTATTTTCTGCGTACTATTAAACAACGCGATTTTCTGTATATAGGGAGGATGGAGTTTGTATAAACAGAATTAGTTATTTTGAATCGAAAGTAGCCAGACGCGAATGTTTTGAACCGAGTTTTCACAGTAATGTTTATGAAGTTATTTATTGAAGTTTATTTTCGAACAATGAAGGAGGTAAATAAATAAATGATGGATGCTAAGGTAAATAAAATATCGGGTTTGTGTTGTTAAGATAATTAGCCAGGGTAAGCAGAGATTGAGGTGTGGTTGTGGCCAGTTTGTATAGCACTAAGTAAGTAATGTGATTATTATTGTAAGTAAACACTCGTAAGAGTTAAAAAAAAGTTGAAATAAAATCGGAAAAAGTGTAGATTAATTTTAATGATCCAAAACAAAATATTATCAGTGAAAGGCAGACGCCAAACCAGAATTGCACATACGTTTTTGTTTTGTTTTGTCTGGCGCACCAGTTAAAACCACAAACACGCCACAATAACGTTAATAACATAACTTTTCAAGCTTCTGCGAGAGATATAAAGCGAATGAACTGGGAAAACTTTCGGTTTAAGAAGACTTAGGAAAGAATACGTTTCCAATGGCTATAATACTGAAAGCCAGAACCTAAGTAGTAGGGAAAAAGCTATAAAAATTACGGTTATGCATTGAAGCTTTAATAAATAGTATTTTAGAACTTCATTGACTAAATTCGAACTCAAAGCATTTATTTCAAATAGAAAGAAAAGAAAGAAAATGTATTGTAGCTAAACGCACATTACAAAATAAAAACAAAACAAAAACCAAATCAAACAAACCAATTACAGGCACTTTTGAATTGTCAAGGGGTCGGTCAGTCAGAAATATGAAGCTAGTTGCCCATTCCAAAGCGTAGTAGGTTCCTATGGAGAAGAACGGGTAAGAAACTCCACGGACACTCTTTTAAATCAAATATTGTTACAATATATTGGTTACATCATTAATGTTGAAATTATACATGTGAGAACAATGTAGAAAGACATGCACGTTAAAAGCGTCCGTAATAAAAAGATAAAAACAATTCAAAAATTAAAATAAGCCATGGCAGCTAAAAAATGATCAGTCCCTACCGACGGCGCCCGTTCACGAACATGACGCATGGATCAGCACCATTCAGCTCAACCATTTTGAAGGGAACTAAATATATATATTTGTTTTTTGTTTTATGAAACAAAAAACAAATATATTTATTCGTAGGATCCATATCCTCGGTATGTTAGCGACGGTTTGTCCTGAACATACCGACCGTGTGACCATTCACACGGTCGGTATGTCCAGGACGAACCGTCGCTAAAAGCGGCATAAGAATATTTAAATTACACATTATTAATATGAACATATAAAATTTAACCTATACTACTTAATACTTATACTCTAACAAAAATATTGTAACCGACACCGATATCGGACAAAATGAACGGGTCCGTGGCTTAGGCCCCCAGTGGTCGAGGCACCTGTGGCTGACGCCCCCGATTCGATTAATTTATTCAAAGCAATTTTTGATCAAATGTACTGTCAGACACAAAAATGTTTTACAAAAATAATAAATGTATATTGATTGTAAGTATAAGTTTATACTTATATTAAATCATAATTATATTTATAACATAGAAATGCTTTTATATTGGATGTTTGATGAATATCTTAGTTATTTTTCATTATTTATTTATTTATTTATCTCAATAAGAAATCTAGTAAAAAAATTGTATATAAATCACAGTTTTCATCACTTATAATCAAGAGAATCATTTAACTTAATTATAATAATCAGTCTTAAATTTAATTAAATAAGATAGTGATTTTAAATAATCAGTCTTAAAAATTACTGCAGAGCAACTAACTTTTTACATAGTGAAATGTTCTTTTTATCTTTATAACAGTAATAATTAAACATAATCAACTGTGAAACCTTAAACAAATGAGAATAATTTTACCTAATTATAACAGTCAGTTCCAATAGCAATAACATAACAAAATAATCAGGCTTAAAAAACAAACGTACTCGTAGAGTAACAAAAATTTTATATGTGAAATTTTTTGAAATTTTTTAAGCATAAAAATAATCAACTGTCTTTTTGATTTTTTATATGTTTGTACATAATAAATATAATTTAAATGGGGAAAAAGGTGCATAAGATTAACTGGCGATCTATTGTCTCTACTATTTGATTGATAACTTTTGTTTAGCAAGGAAAAATACTTTATTATTATGGTGAAACACTTTTCTCATTAGCTGTACAAAGTAAAAAAGTGAAAAGTCGAATCGGGGGCGTCGGCCACAGGTGCCTCGACCACTGGGGGCTTAAGCCACGGACCCAAATGAACGTCATAATCCGAATTTTATGCCTTTTACGAGCCTATTCGATGTCCAATAAAATTCGAAGTTACAAACGAAATATTCTCTATAACTGTTTGACAATGTACTTTTTATTATTTAGTAGGTATTTGTGCCTTTTTTAGTAACTAACTATATGCTTGAATTGGAGCGTTGCCCAATGGCGACAGCCGCGCCACGATCACCATGGAAATTAGTAGTGATTGGTAGCTGGAATTACACGGTATTTATAAATTGTCACTCGTAATGGAGTCCAAATGCAATTCTGCTTTATTTATAGTAGTATCGTTGTTAATGGAGGCTGCTTTATTGATCTGGGAGTTGTGATGCAGTTGTGCAGAGCTAAGGGGGTTGGATAACTAGTTTGGGCTCAGTGCAATTAGATTAGAGTGTTTTGTTAGACCATTTTCAGTCATCAAAACCGTTTTGGTTCGATTAAAACTTTATTTACGAGCATATTTTACTTGATTGGAAGGCTTAACAGACTGGTAATATGCAACTCACATTGAGGTAAAAAAATCAGGAAATTTTAAAATGCAATGTCAAAAAGAAAAACTGAAACTATCATCCCTTGTTTTAAAGTCAAAGTCAAACACTGCCTTTCACCGGTCAAACACATACCATTCGTGAAAAAACACGTCAAACTTCCCTTAAAAATTAAACATGCACGATCAAAGTCAAAGCCAACAAAACCGATGTTCTTTTACCTGAATATATTTATATATCGCGCTACTCGTGCCCCCACCTCATAGAACAAAGGCGTTCTGTTTGAAGCGCGCTGTCAGAGACAATGGCGGCGCGGTAATGATGGCGACTTTATACCTAGCTCGGTAGCTATCACTGTACGGATGAAATATTAGTTTTTGAGACATTTTTTTGTGAGGAATATCAGTTTCGGTGGCATTCTTAATGCCACCATTTGCCTTGTTTGCAGAGTGGACTGTTCATATATAATTCACTGCTCTCAGTTACATGTATTGTGTTGTTTACTAAATGTTACTAAACCTATATGAGTCTTCGCTTTATTTTAATGTATTTTGTTTTTCATGAGGTCTTGTGTTTAATTTCCAGGTCGGGCAAAGCGTAATTAGGTTTTTTCATCACGAATTTCTCAGTAGCAGCTTGGAGACTGGATTTGTGCCCGGTTGATGGCAATAGGCTCGCCCCCTGTTACATGGGACTTCAAAACATAACTGGCGAAATGTGGGTGTACTATAGGTACACCTCTGCTGAACTCTTCGGGGAATAGAGGCGTGATATTATGTTGTTTTTTTTATCTCTTTGCTTTATTATTTACTAGCTGCGCCCCACGGTTCCACCCGCAAATGTTTCGATCCCATAAGAATTTCGGAAAAACGTATTCAAAATTCAAAATTCATTTATTCAAACTAGGCTGAGAATCAGCACTTTTCGAACGTCAAAATTACATAAGACAGACCCCCAAAACGCCCACCCTTCACCACTTCCTAGTGCTTAAGCTGGGAAGAAGAAGTGGCGCAACAAACTCCCCAGCAGCACAGCTGTTTGTTCAATTGGAAAAACTTGATTCTATATAATAATGCTTTAATGCAAAATTTATTTACATTAGCACAAATTGCAATCAACTCATAAAATAAAAACATTTTAATGAGTTTATAATGACAAACATTCTATGTCCTAACCCAGGTTATGATCAACCCATGTGCCAAATTTCCTCCAAATCTGTTCAGCCGTTTTAACGTGAAAGCGTCACAAACAAACAGACTCACTTTCGCATTTATAATAGTAGTTAGGATTACTATTATTATTATTCCTGACTCTATAACATGAAGCGGGAATTGTTATAGAATCCTATGATATAATACATCTGATTCTTTCAGTTTCAAATAATTGTTATTTAGCTAGTAAGAACTCGTGTTCATGAGTTAATTGGTAAAGCATGTTGTAGTAATTTTCCAATATATCCTTGGCTTCAATACTGAAAAGTCGATTGCCTTGAAGTGACTCAACTCTTATAATAGGCACTTTAATAACAGAACCCTCCAACAGTTTTACAGAATTTTAACAAGTACTTGAAAACATCGTGAGGAAACTGACATGTTTTAGAACCGAGCATTCGAATACATGTGAAGTGGGAACATTATAGGCTGATTGGCAGTGGGCAGGGCACATTGCTTGCAGAACAGATGGCCGATGGGGCCGAAAAGTTCTGGCGCTGGAAGACCTCCCCAAGGTGGACTGATGAGAGAAGCACAGAACCGGTCAAAGTGGCGATCCTTGGGAGAGGCCTATGTCCAGCAGTGGAGGTCTTTCGGCTGAAATGATGATGATGAATCAAGTACTTTTTTCAATTAGGTAGCAAAATGTAGTAATAAGGTTAAAAAATTCTAAGGTTTTAAAGTTTATTTGTATATGCTATAATGCTTGGATTATAAATAGTACCACGATTATTGAACCTGTTAAACTAAAGATGCTGGTACGAAATAAGCTAAATCACAAATAAAACTGGGTAACACTGAGTAATCGTGTGGAAAGAACTGCAGACAACAGCGTTTCCATCCGATTTACCTTGTCGCAGTTATAAATGTTAGGTACCTACGTTAAAATAAAAACAAGGGTATTTGTAGGAAGAGAGAAAATGCAGAAAACTTTGGATAATTATCAAAGAGTGAGAGAGACAAAGCTAACTAAGAAATAATGCTAATTGTTTTAATTAGTTAGTAATTAAATTGATGTTTTGTTCTTATTTCGAGGAGCTCGAGGCTAAGTAATAACAGCCACACGGGTCGACCCATCAATTTAAGCTACGTTTGCCGAGGTTGGTGTGTGGATGGGTGACCATCTTTAAATACCGAGACTCCTCCGTGCCTCGGAAAGCACGTTAAACCGTTGGTCCCGGCTGTCATTCGTGGATCTTTAACAGTCGTTACGCATTGTCAGAAGCCCGAAAGTCTGACAACGAGTCTTACCAAGGGGTATCGTATTACCCAGTAACTGGGTTGTGGAGGTCAGATAGGCAGTCGCTCCATGTAAAGTACTTACTGGTATTCAGCTGCATCCGGTTAGACTGGCAGCCGACGCCAATATAGTTGGAAAAAGGCAAGGCAGATTAGTTGTGTTCTTGTTTCAGACTAAATAAACCACTATTACATAATTTTTGTATGGTGTATAACACAATACAGTTATGTGAAAATAATTGAGAAATGCAAAAAAAAACTCCATTGAAATCATTGACGTTTTCTAAGTAGTATGTGATAGTTTGTGGCATTTTATTCTATTTATAGGAATTAACTGGTCCCTTGATAGTTTTGGGGAACTGACAAGACTGTTTATAAAAATCCATAGCAACTATAGTTTAAGGAGATTATGCTCGTGATATGCAACCTCCAACAGATTCCCCCTCATCACTAGCATGATCGTTATATCAAACCAAGTGAGGATCTCAACCCATTAAGCCTTGGTCCAGGTAAACTCTTAGTCAGCATATCTGCCTCCATGTGAGCACTTGGACGGTATTCTATTTGAACTTCTTTCAATTGTCTTATGAAATGTAGTTTCGTATCAATATGCTTTGTCTTAGAGCCAATCATAGGATTTTTCGTCAATTGTATGGCAGCCTGGTTATCATTATATATTTTGACGATGGGTTGCCTCCGTTCTGATAAGTCGTTTATTAAACGTCTTAGGTGGATTGCTTCCTTAGCAGCTTCGGCCACACACGCGTACTCTGCTTCTGCCGTTGATAAGGCCACACTCTTTTGTTTTTTGCTTTCCCAGCTAACGGGAGCACCGGCGAGTTTAAAACAATAGCCACTGTACGATCTTCGATCTATTGCGCAAGATGCAAAATCTGCATCAGCTTGACCATACAACTCCATTTTGGTTTTCTTGTAGCACGGGCCGATATCTTTAGTCCCTTTTAAATAACGTAGAACGCGCTTCGCGCTCCTAAAATGTTCCTCTCCAAAACAACTGTTGAATTGTGACAAATAGCTCACACTGAACATTATATCAGGCCTGGTGGCCACGGCTAAATACATCAGTGTTCCAATCAATTGTTGGTATGGTAATTTTTCATCACATTTTTCTTTTTTCTGTAATTTCAGATTAAGTTCCATTGGTGTAGTTGTTGGCTTGCAGTCTTCCATGTTAAATTTCTTCAACACTTTTTCAATATATCGTTCTTGATATAACTTTATTTCGTTTCCTCCTTGCCTTTTAATCTGTATTCCTAGAAGTTGTTCAGGTTCTCCTAGATCCTTCATTTCGAATTTTTCATTTAACATCTTTTTTATTTCTTTTAATTTTGTGTCGCAGGAGTAAGCTATTAACAAATCATCTACATATATTGCTATCATTATTTTAGTTCCACCTTTCTCTAACATATATACGCAAGGATCTGCTTCTGATGGGATAAACCCCATTTTTTCTAGCTCGCTACTCAGTTTTAGGTACCATTGTCGACCTGATTGCTTCAGACCGTAGAGTGCTTTTTCAAGATGGCATACTTTTTCTCCTTTTATGTTTTTCAAGTCCTCTAACATTTTCTTAGCTTTATGGAACAGTGTTAAATTATTGTTACCACTTTCTTCCACCATTATTTCTGCCACATATTCTTCCAAGTAGTCTGGCATCTCCATTGCTATTTTCTTATCTAGCACGCCATTTAGGTAAGCTGTCGTGACATCCATTTGGTTAAGTTTTAATTCCTCTTCCACAGATATAGCGATGACGCTTCTAATTGAACTTAGCTTTGCAACGGGGGAGTATGTCTCATCATAGTCAACTCCGGGTCTTTGTCTAAATCCTCTTGCAACTAGTCTCGCTTTCTTTATCTCCGTGTTTTTCGGACCTATTTTCTTTTTTAAGATCATTTTGAAATCTACAAGGTTCATTTCTTTCTCTCGTTTTGCGATATGCCACGTACCGTTCTTTATGTGTGCTCTAATTTCTGCTTTTATGGCATCATGCCAGTACCTTTCATTTCCTTCTTCTTCTTCTTCGCATAGATACATTTTATTAGCCATTTCCTCGTCATTTCTGCCTTCCATCTCATAATCCTTAAACCATATTGGCAGTTGTCTTTTTCTTTGAGATTGTCTTCTGTTATTGGCATCATCATGAACTGTTTCGCCTTCGGTTGCTTCATGTTCTGCATGATGTTCGACTACTGCTTCATCAATATTTTCATTAAATTCATCAAGTGCATCATTGAACGTGTCTCCGAAAACATCGTGTGTTGGAGGATCAAGTGGTGTCAATGATGGGGTTTCATACTGCGTCGAAGAACTGGGTACTGCGTCAGGTTTTGACGATTTATGTTTCATTTTTACGTCGATTTTTATTTTCTCGATTGCTTCTTCTTCTTTTTGCCCTTTTGGTTTTACTGTCTGATCAGTATTTCTTTTATTAATATCTCTTCTATTTTCCTTTGTTTCTTCAAAATTTGCAAAGTCTTTTCCGTAAAACATGGTATTTACAAATTTTACGTCTCTGCTTATTATAAATTCTTTTGAATCAGGAACGAAGATTCGGTCCCCTCTGGCACATTTTGCGTATCCAACAAATACGCCTTCGGTAGCTCGAGGAGCAAATTTCCATCCTCTCTTAGGTCCTTTCCTTAGGACAAACGTTTTCTGTCCGAATATATGTAGGTGCCTTGCCGATGGTTCGCGGCCCATCCATCTTTGAAAAGGCGTCTGTCCCATTAAAACTTTAGTAGGGCATCTATTTGTTATATAATTTGCTGTATGAATTGCATTTGCCCATAGCTCCTCTGGGACATTAGATTCGATCATTAAGCATCTCGCTTTCTCTACTAATGTCCTATTTTTGCGCACTGCAATTCCATTACTTTGGGGAGTGTAGGGCGTAGATAATCTGCGTTGTATTCCATGTTGCATTAAATAATCATTAAAGTTTTTGTTGATGTATTCGGTGCCGTTATCCGATTGTAGATATTTTATTTTATGCTTTAATGCATTTTCGGCCATGTTTTTATATTCTGTGAATATCTGGAATACTTCGCTTTTATTTTTCATGAAATATACGCAGCAATATCTGGTGAAATCATCCATAAAAGTTACGAAGTATCTTGATCCAGCATGAGTTTCAACTTGCATAGGTCCACACACGTCAGTATGTATTATTTCCAGTGGCTCTCTAGTCTTTATACCGTCTGAGGTATTAAATGGTAAGCTCGTCATCTTTCCTTTCAGACATGTTTCACAGTCTCCCAACTTTTCCTTTTCTTTAATTTCTAATCCTTTTTACCCGTTCTTTCTTGGATGCTGCTTTCAGGTCAGATTCATTTAAATGTCCGAGTTTCTTGTGCCACTTCATAATATTTGTATCTTCTTCTACTGAGTTGGCCTTTTCTAATTCATCAAATCTCATGTAATACAAATCGTTCTCTCTATTTGCCTTGAGAATGATCTTGCCGCTGCTGTTTTTTATTAATGCTTGATCTTTCTGGAATACTACAGTGTATCCATTATCAGTGATTTTTCCAACCGACATCAAGTTCATGGACAATTCTGGTACATATAGAGCATTATTTATATCGTAGTGTCCATCCTTCACTCTTACCGTGATTTTTCCTTTTCCATTTACTTGAGTGACATACTGATCGGAAGCTAGTTTCAACGTTCCGGACTCATTGTTTAGTGTGTCAAATTTCTCCTCATCGCCGCACATGTGAGATGTACATCCGCTGTCGAGGCACCAAATATTTTTCTTTAAATGCTTCGCAGTCGTTAGGCAAATTGGATGCACACTGAAACTTCCGTGATTTGAATTATTTTCACTATATCCGGCTCTTGCTTGGCATTCAGAAGCCTTATGTCCCTTTCTTTTGCATTTATTGCATCTGAACTTAAAATGTCCGCTGTTATTATTACTTCCTTGTCTTTTATTTTTGCTATAAAAAACATCTTCCGTATTTTCTCTATTGTTGCTGTTTTTTCGGGCTTCACTTTCCTCAATAATCTTAATCTTTAAATTATCTGGACTTGGCAATCTGTCTCTAGTTTCGATGGCAATTCTAAAATTTTCGAAACTGTGTGGCAGGCTATACAGCATCATAATGCTTAATAGTTCTGGATGTATTTCCACACCCATTGTTGCCAGTTTATCAACCACATCGATAAAATTGCTTAAGTGATCCTGCACATCGTCTTTTTCAGCCATTTTCTTCAGAACAAGCTGTTTAAGCAAAGTTGCTTTTCGTGCGGGTCCCGAACTTTGATGAATAGACTTTAGCTTGTCCCAAACCTGTTTGGAAGTTTTACAGCCAGTCACCTGTTTAAGCTGAGGTGGAGACATCAATAGCATGATCTCAGCACGAGCCATCGTATCCATTTTCTGGAACTTCTCTGCCTCTTCGGTAGTCGCATTTACGGATAATTTTGTGGCTCCGCTTGCGTATTCCCATAGCTCATTTTTTATTAGGATGGCTTCAGCCTGAACACACCAGGTATCATAGTTAGTTTTACTAAGTGGTTCTATACGATACGACGACGACATCGTTCCTCGAACTAACCACGCTCTGCTACCAATTGATAGTTTGTGGCATTTTATTCTATTTATAGGAATTCACTGGTCCCTTGATAGTTTTGGGGAACTGACAAGACTGTTTATAAAAATCCATAGCAACTATAGTTTAAGGAGATTATGCTCGTGATATGCAACCTCCAACAGTATGGCTTCCTTGCGTTTTTCGTAGTGAAATAAAATTCTTATTTTAGCTAACCTACTAAACCGCGTACTAAAACAGCGAGTTCAGTTTTAAAGTACACGCCATAAAAATTCCACACTGAAAAAAATGGAAGTTTTTTTTTCAATATGCGATGTTTATTATAAATTACTTTTGTGGTATATTTTGTTGGGTATAAACCTGTTTCAAACTATAATAACTCATCGATGAATTCAATCCGATTAAACCATTCGGCTAATCCGATTTAGTTTACGAGCACATCACTGTTCTACGTTCGTTAAAATTTTACCGATTCGTATAAATAAATCGAGTAATAAATCATTCGATTTAATTTAAATGAGTGAAAGAGAATGGTAATCGTCGGTAGTGTTTGTGCAGATTGAGTTATTAATGAGTTTCGTTTGAGTGAATGCCAGTAACAGTTTCGTTTACCTTATTGCGACATTGAGCGGGAAGGCCGAGGAACTTATTTTTAGTGTTTAAGTAGTAATCAGGTGGGGCTCGTGGCTAAATTGTAAGACCTGCACGGGTCGAAGAAAGGTTAAGCTACGCTTGCCGCGGTCGGTCCGTAGATGGGTGACCATCTGTCATTAGTAGATTAGCCAGAACAAACAAAAAGGCAAAATAAATAAAAATTGTTATAAGTACCATATTGCATTCAGTAAGAAGATGTTATTTTGACATGACAAACAGACTCTTCAATTTTATTTATTTTTATAGATAAAGATATATGTATTGGACATATTAATTTAGAACATTAAAAGGTCTTTTCATGAACCCCTAGGCTAGTATCTTCGTATTGCATTAATTATATTCTCGTGGTTATCAATATAATGATTTGTATAGAAAACAGGGCCTGCTCCTTGGCCATTCAATTCACAAGACTATTGTAATTATTTACAATAGAGTTTCCGGAAAATGACATTCTGGTTCAATAAATTATTTTGCCAATTCTATTTGGTCATGTTATAGTTGGTTTATTACGTTATGGTTTATGCTTTTTACTTGAGTATTATATGCGTAAATGCAAAATACTATTCTTATTTACATTAAATATTTGTATTCCAGACCATGGCGAGAGACGTACCTAGATCATAACCCTATTATTAAAACCATTATTGCACCTTATTTAATGTAAATAAGAATAGTATTTTCTGTTCAGTTCTATTCATGAAAGCTTGGAAACATATAGGTACATAAAAATAAATAAAGATTGAACGATTGCTTACAACTCAGCCACTAAGATGAATGATATAACTGCTCAAATATTGTATGATTTTTATCTCCGAGTTGAATCCAGACGAATGATAACCCGGTTAGAGATGAATCATAGTTCGTATAAATATTTATGAATAGGTAGGATAGGAACTATTGGTACGTACAATTTACATACGTATATTCGTATGGAAATTGAGCAGGAATGAAGATGGACCTCGGAAACAGTCAGGCCGTTTGTCCACCGCACCGTGTACGGGACGTCATCGAGAATGAGATGACGATGCCAAAATATCGACACTAGGTACATACACTATATACGCGTAATCTCGTTTCTCGTTGACGGTGGACAAACAGTGTAAGGCCAAACGGCCTTAGACTGGAAGCTGACCCCAACATAGTTGGGAAAAGGTTAAGCAGATGATGATGAATAGGTATGTTGCTAAATAGTCGTCAACCTTTACACTGTTTGTCCACCGAACCGTGAACGGGACGTCAATCAGAAGGAGATGACAACGCCGAAGTAGCGACAGTATATTTGCTATGGCAGCGTAATCTCTTTTCTCGTTGATGTCCCGTTCACGGTGCGGTGGACAAACAATATAAGGGCGTTTGTCCACCGTACCGTGAACGGTACGTCATCGAGAACGACATGACGACGCCAAAGAAGCGACAGAACATTTACTATGGCCGCGTATTCTCATTTCTCGTTGACATCCCGTTTACACTGCGGTGGATAAACAGTGTAAAGATTGGCGACTATTTAGCAACATACCTATTCATCATTATCTGCTTAACCTTTTCCCAACTATGTTGGGGTCAGCTTCCAGTCTAACTGGAAGCGGCTAGATTCAGTAGTATTTATTATACATATGGAACAACTGACTGTCTGTTTAAACTTTTTGTATCTACTGAGATATTAGATTGTGTATACCAAATGTATTAAGACAAGCGCTAATCTTGCTGTCAAACTGTAACGCATTTTGGAAGGAATGAAATTAAATGAAATGATTTTATTTTCTGTAAATATGTTTGTACAAACACTTTTTTTTAACCATTACGGGTAAGCTCATTTTACATTAACTGATGATCAGGCCGAAGGTGGAAGCCAGCTTCACCCGGCATCCTCAACCACAGAGGATCTGGCTATCTTACCCTTTACACGTCAATAACATTTTAAAAACTAGATGAGGTCGACGTTTCCTATCTGACTACTCTGAGAAGAAAGGCCGAAACAAACTCAGAGGTCACAGTCTCTTTTAAAGTCCAGACATAATCTTGGTCAGATCATGTGAAGACCATGTAGATTGGTATCTGAAATGGTCTTTTGAGGAAAGAACCAAAGGTTTATACATTGTATATAAGTGTTTGGTCCAAATGAAATAATTTATTTTATTTTTACCTCCACAACCCAGTTTCCCACCCTCAAACCTAATATTGTTTAGATAATGTATAAGATTACAATATTTGAATCCCAAAAAAATAGGTTTACAAAATATATGCCATAATTTTACACCCTTCTGAACTAATTAAAATACAGATTCATGTCTGAGTCTAGTTTAATTGCTTTAACATTTCAAGCACTAAAACTGTTCCCGTAGATTCAATCTAGGCCTCCAATTTCCTCTGAACCATACTTGCACGTACGTATCGGATGGATGACGTATCCAGGTCAAGTCTGATGGTACCACGGATGTAATGGGTTCAATTTGAACGGTAGTAGCACCGAATATAATCCTATCAGCCGAGATTTATGTGTATGTAAAGTTTGTTTTATTTACTTGTCACATTTGGTAAACAAATATAGGATTTCGATTTAGTGAAAATGAATGCAATTAATTCATACCGTATGTGTTACTTGCAAAGATCAAGAAGTTCACATAATTAAAAGTTTGTGATTGATGTGAAAACTTTAGATATGTGTAATGTGTTTGTTTATCAAATATGACATGTAGGAAAGATACACTGTAATGTTTTGGGACATAAAATTGTTATGGTGTCTTAGATTTCGTAATTGAATACTTTTTCGTTAAATGGAATACTTTTTCGTTATTAGTGTAGGTCAAGCTGAGTTAGATTAAAATGAAAATAATGTCAATGCTACTATAAATAATTTCATGTTATTATTTTATGTACTACCTTGTGTACACATTATTTTTTATGTGTAACATTTTTCCTCTTGTTTTCCTGCAATCTGTTGGAGTGATTTCGTGAAAAGGGACGGAAGTGTGTAAGCGGAAGCCGGGGAAGCGCGCGCTATTTGATTTGACCAATGAGCGCGCGCGGTGCTAGGGTTGGCCGTCAGATGGTACCGACCAACTTACCGAGAGGTTGGTACTGTCAGCCAAGATGTCAGATGTTACATCATCAAATCAAATCAAATAATTTATTTGCATAATACATGTTAAAAAGGTGTTACAGGTATAAAAGGTACATTGTATTATAACCTAATGAGGTGTGCAAATTAATATCTTATTAATATCTCATGCAAATACTTACAATCGCAGCATTAAACATTCATAATAATTTGAAAAAAACATAATATATAGAAACGCAAAAATAAAAAGTCAAATCAAAATTTCAATAATCATTATACTTGTTGTGGTGCCATTTCAGATAAAATCAGTCATCTTTCAATTAAATAGTCATTAATTGAATAGTAACATTTTGCAACTAGGAATTTGTGCAAACCTAATTTAAATTGGTCCATTTTGTGTAAGTCTGTGATAAGTTTTGGCAACTTATTGTATATTTTGGGTGCCATGCCCAAAATGTTTTGAATATATACTGCTTTTTTATGACGTCTCACGCATATTTTGTTTTTGTGTCGTGTGCTTCTTGGATGTCATATGCGACTACTATAAAGCTCGCTCGTTTTTTTAAAGTTATCACTCTGTTCTGTCGACATTGCGAAAAAATATAAATAAGGTAATGCTTAGATGTGTCTATATTCTATTGATGAATTATAAATTAATACAAAAGTTGAAAGTAAAATAATTTTATTGAATGAAATGAAAATTTTATTGAATTTTATTAATCGACGTATGACATTTTATTGAATTTTTTCATTATTATTTTATTATTATTCAGATTTTAATGTAATTTGGATTATTGTAATGATTTAAATAAATTTTGCATGCATGATGTTTCTTATATAGGTATTTAGTTATAGAAATTCAGACACGATGTAAAAATTGTGTTTGAATAAATTAATTGAATTGAATTGAATTGATGGTTTGGTCATGTTGAGAGGATGAATAAAAAAAATAAAAAAAAAGAATGAAAGGCGACGAACAAAAAGTACAAGGCAAATGTGAGTGGAAACGTCCAAGAAGAATATAATAGTGACCTTATTGGTGAAGTTCTTCAGAAAGGTCAGGTGCGTAGTGGTAGTAACCGGCGTGCGTGTATGACCAGATGTAAGAACGTAAACGAGACAAAAGGAGTATGTAAGGATCGTGGCAGGTGGCGTTCTGTAGTTTCTGCTTACCCCCATGGGAAGCAGGCGTGAGTTTATGTTTGTGTGTATGTATGTAAGTTAATGCTGATTTTCATTTCAAGAATTCAGTTCAGTAAAACGTAAATGTTGTTCACAATTATATAAGGGTAATTATAATGAGAAAAAGTAAAAACAAAAAAAAAAAACTCTCGTACTAAAACAAAAACAAACTCGTACTAACTATGCTATTAAATAAGTAAAATAAATATATATTTAAAAAAAATATATAAAAGAAATATATGTTTTATTTACTTTTTCTGCCACATCTTGTACGAGTTACTACGAGAAACTAGAAGCCACACGAGTTTGTTGGTCAAGGTTTCTGGGTCAGATATATATGTTTGGGCGAAGTGTTTGGTTATTAATTTTATCTACCGAAGCACTCCATATATCGAAGATATTTTTATGTTACTTTAAAATTGATAATATGACTGGGACTAAAAGAAGGATGCCTGTGTGTAGTAAATGTATGTGTAATAACATCACGCCTGTAATCACAGAATTTTGGTTCAGTTTGTTTGTTCCGGCTAATCTCCGAAACGGCTTGACGGATTTTCAGGCTTTCACTGGCAGATAGCTGATTTAATACTTTTATTTTTGAGAAAAAGAATTAGGGTCTACGAGGGCGCAGCCGCGGACAGCAGATAGTCGAAAATAAAATCGGATAAATACAAGTTTTTCTAAGCTTTCTGTTAACAATCACATATTCCTACACTCAAATGACACGTTACCACCATAATTTACGAAATATTTAGGTCAATCGAAAATCCAACTCCAAACATTAGTGATCACTACTTACAAAGTACTCGGTAACTTTCATGAACTTTCGATGTCACGAAGTCATGAAAATATTTTTCGGTAATTGAAGGAACATATTACGTCATCCCCTCCGAGGTGGACGATATCAATATTCTGTCCCCCTCGATCAACGAGTTGGATAAGTTTTGAAGCACTTGTGTGAGTACGTAATAGACGTTTTATTTTGTTTGTTTACAAGTCTGTGCCTACAAAACTTTAGGAATGACTCAAGATTATTTGCTGTCTGTAGGTACTTCTATTTATATAAAAGGAGAATGACTGACTGACATATCAACGCACAGCCGAAATTAATGGGACTAGGAAAGTGAAATTTTGCACATGGCTTCCTTATATAATGTAGGGGACTACTAAGAAGGGGTTTTTGGAAAATTGTGTTTGTATGAAAAATCGTATTCCTTGAGTTAATAAACTTGAATCTTGGCACAGCCTGATAAAAAGTACTAGGCTTGCATGAATTCACGATATAGTATTTCAATCATTAGATGTTGTGCACAATTTCTGAGCAGTAACCTAGCAAAAAGTACTAGGGTTGCATGAATTCACGATAGTATTCAATCATTATGTTATGCTACTCAAAGGATTTGGATGAGGCAGACAGATGGTTTCTAACCTGAATTAACACCTTAGATTCGTTTTATTCCAGTAGTACGTTTTCGTGGGATAATTTCCGACTTCCACGCGAGCGAAGCAACGGGAAAAACCGAGTTTGGCCATAATACGTTGGATATTAGGAGATAGTTTTGGAACTGGAGAGAACTCGTATTATGTAGGTAGGTACCTATTATATAAATTCTAAACTGAACTTGTATGCCACTTGGGAACGTTCCTACGACATATCTAAGTTTCAAACAGACTTGATGAAAGACAAATAAGTATTTGGGACTTTGAATTGTCTATCGTTTAGTAGGTAGTTAAGTATTCGTCTTGGGAAATAATAACTGTTTAAGGGGACCACAGGACCTAAACGTGCCTAAACACAAGTTTTATAATGCGTAAAAGTATATGATCCACTGCAGTAAACAAAATCAGAAAAATATTTGATATTATTCAGGATATATGCTAGTAAGATAGTGTGTTGAAAACATAATACAACTTATTTGATACGATAGGAAAAAATCATGAAGATACTTCTAAAAAATTCTTTCAACGTTTAAAAATCATAATAATATATATATAATCATTCAGATTTTTGTCAGATTATTCTACAAGCAACATATTAGCGTAATATCGTTTTAATTTTTCAGTCCAATCAATAGATTTTTTGTAAATCGCTAATAGCTTCATATTTTGCAATAAATTACCTGCGTCGTGTCATCGCGCTTCTCTTTCATTTCTATGCAGTCCGACAGTGACCGCGCTTTAGCTGTTGTAAGCCTCTTAAGTAAGCCATATTGTAATCTACCCTACTAACCCTTGTGTGTGATTTTCGTTATAAGTTCGCGAGCGCGGGCTGGCAACTTTGCATTTCTAGAGGTATTTCGTGATTATTTTTTTCTTTTCTTTTTAATAAAAAAATAATTTGATTTAAATCCAATAACAATATTTTTTCAGACAAGCACTAGATCGTTGGTATTTATAAGTACTAACCGTTCACTTCAAGATGGCCCTTGCCTCCCTTCCCGCTTCCTCACACCGCGCCTTAAATCAGACCCGCTTAGTACGGATAGCGAGTTTGCTATCATTGTTTGTTTCGTGTGTTTGTTTGTGCGGCGTGGGGAAGCGGAAGGGGGGTAACGGCCATCTTGAAGTGAACGGCTAGTATTTATGCAATTTTTTGACAGTAAAGCTTCGTGCAGACCAGCGCGACGCGACAGCGCCATGCGACACCGGTAATTGTTATACCGTCAAGTTTTCTTAGAAATTGTATTGTTCGTATCGCGGCGCGGCGTCGCGTCGCGCTGGTCTGTACGAGCTTTTATTTTAGTATTTAGGTAGGTACGTAAAATATATATTGACATATTGTCAATTATTTTCTATTTGCAGTATTACTAATAGATATTTTTATTTACCATAGACTTACCCCCCTTATTCATAAACGCTGCTTAAAGCTACTCGTAAGTAATGATGAGCGTCTGTTTAACCATACATTTTTGTCGTTTATACGTCTCTTAATTTTAGACAGCGTGTGTGAATAAGAGGGTTAATGGCAAAATAATTATAAAATACAGAAAAACTAGTGCATTGCTGAAAAAATATAGTACCTACTTTGATTTAATAAAATAAACACGAAAAACCTCTAGAAATGCGACGTTGCCGGCTTGCGCGGGAGCAGCTAATTATTATGCCATCAATACGTAATTTCTATCCTTACTAATTAGTGATTAAACGAACTTACCTGTAAGCGAAGTTCGATCATAATTATACGAAGCGCTTCGTCCGAAGAGATTAGAATATAATACACATGTAGTAACACACAAGTGACACCACTCAGACACTGTAGTTGAGAGTTTTTTTTTTTTTTTTTTTTTTTTTATTACTGTGGGTATCTCTGTTTTCCTGATTACTTGGCTTCGAATCTCTCGTCATTTAGTTTAGAGGAATAAGCGTTGCTTAATATTTTCTGAAAGAGAAGTAAGGGCGTAGCGGAAGCGTGGGAGGGAGGGAGCTAATCTCTTCGGACGAAGCGCTTCGTATAATTATGATCGAACTTCGCTTACAGGTAAGTTCGTTTAATCACTAATTATACTAACGCTTCGTCCTCGAGATTAGAATATAATACACATGTAGATTTTGAGAGTTATTTCTGGAAATATTAAGAACGCACTGTTATAATTTTAGAATTATTTATTCTGGAATCAAAATATTTTCAAGTAACAAAAATGAATCCAATCATAGATTATAAGGATTTCATAAACGATCACAAAAAATAAATTTGTGCATGTATAAAATTTATTCTTAATTAATAAATTGCAACAGCGACAATTATTGAGAAATGAAGGCTATTCTATTTCTTACTGATTGATTATTGACCTAGCTAGAGAACTTTCATCATAATCAGTGATGGTGCGATTATAAAATCTAGCAAACGTTTCAGAACTACCGCTCCAGCCGGCAGTCCTGCGAATTTCATCAATATTAACCCCTAGTGCATGCGCACGCGACGTAGCTGCGTGGCGCGTGCTATGCGCCGAGAACATAGACACATCTAACCCACTATCGCTTAATGTGCACTTAATCCAACGGCTAATTGTTTGCGTACTTACAGAGTTGTGTGGCTTTTTTGGAGATATAAAAAGGATGCCAGATTTGCGAAGATCTTTGGTTTTATTTAGGTAACACACTAATGTGTTGGCGGGGCAGATTTCTACACTCTCATTAAAAAAGGGCAAAGTTAATAGGGGTTGCTTAGAACCTACTCGAGAAGTTTTTATCAAATCGGGAATTTTTATAATAATTTTGGATGACATTATATTGATATTTTCTATACTAATTTTTGACAATGTTTGAACCCTATGAGCCGTGGTAAGGGCTAGTAATGCTACACATTTTTTTGAAATTTCGTCGAGTGACAGTTGGTCATTGGGGTATTTAGAGCGTAAAAAATTTAGCACACAGTTAGTATCCCACGTTACATTATATTTCGGCCTAGGTGGTCGTAGGCGAAAAACACCTTTAAAAAATCTAAGAATTCGATCGTCTTTAGACATATTTGAGCCCAAAATCAGGGATAAAGCTGATCGACATGAATTTAAAGTTCCATATTGACTACCATTATTAAAAATTTGCGTAAGAAAATATATTACTGATGGAACCGAAGCCTCGTATTTATCAACACCTGATTCTTTGCAGAAGGTCCACCATTTTTTTTAGACATACGTCATATTGTTTCATTGAGTTGTTTGATAAAGAAGCCATCATGATATCTATCGATGAAGGCGGCAGGCATCGTCGTGAAAACGCTTCCCGGATAACACTCCGGCAACCAGGGTAAGCGTCGAGTGCACCTGACGGTTGCTGGAATGAGATATCAAAACGTTTTCATTAGGGGTGAATATAATTGGGTCTGATATAAGCAGAGACCTATATAAAGGATACCACGGTTGCGTGGGCCATAAAGGAGCAATAAAAATTCCTTGAGCGTTATCGTTAATAATTTTCCTAAGACTTTTTAAAATAACTGAGAATGGGGGAAAAGCATAGAAATAATATGAACCCCAATCGATTGTAAATGAATTTATAGCATAGGCGTCCGGGTCTTTATGCCAGGAAACGTATTTCGCACATTTTTTGTTGATACGGCTGGCAAACAAATCTATATCGGGTTGTCCAAACGTATGCTTAAGAATATTGAAGGCCCCCTCTGACAACTCCCATTCTATGTCTGGGTGATTACGGCGCGACTCGGCGTCCGCGATGGTGTTATCACAAGATCGTATATATGAGGCAAATATGTAAAGTTTGCGTTCTTCGCACCACTTCCAGATCTCCCTTGACAAACCAGTTAAGTGGGGAAATTGAACCCCGCCCATGCGATTGATGTATGCTATAGCAGTTGAATTGTCTATACGAAGTAGTACTTGACAGTCGTATAAATCCTTAGTAAAAAGTTTTAGAGCGATGAAAGCGGCTAGTAGCTCTAAATAATTTATGTGATTATCGCGTTCGCTGTTCGACCACTGACCACTTGCATTTTCATCATCACAGGAGGCGCCCCATCCCGTTGTTGAGGCGTCAGAAAATATTTCGAGGCTATAGTTGTCATCCCTAATACGGTGCTTCGAATTATCAATAACCTTTAACCACCAATTAAAATCAGGCATTAATGAATCAGGGAGAAACATTTGCTTGTTATAATCTTCATCACCCATAAGATTTAAAAATTTGCAGCGCTCGAATTGTTTAGTGTGTACCCAGCCGTATTCCACAGCTGGGCAGGCTGACACTAAAATACCTACTAATTGTGCGAAGGTTCTAATTTTGCAACTTCTCATGTTAATAAATTTACGGATTTCGTTTTTAATACGCGCTTTTTTATCTGTGGGTAAACTAATTTCTAAGTTCGCCGAGTTTATAAATACTCCTAAGAATTTACACATAGTAGAAGGATACAGTCTGCTTTTATCGTCATTAATAATAAAACCTAAGGAACAAAGAAGTTTCTTTGTGATTAAAACATTTGTTTTGCAGTTTTTGTATGTATCTGCTAATAATAACCAATCATCTAAGTAGAGGGTAGATAACAAACCCGCCGTACGCAATAATTTTACAACCGGTTTCATTATTTTTGTAAACAAGTATGGAGCTGTATTCAAACCGAATGGCAACGCATTGAATTCGAATAATTGGCTATTAAACGAGAATCTCAAATATTTCCGCGAACTTTCATGAATTTTAATAGAAAAATAAGCATCTTTTAAGTCTAAGGTCTTCATATAGCAGTCCTTAGTAACAAGTTTTATAGCTGTTCTTAGGTCCTCTAATTTAAAATGGTGTGTATTAATAAACTTATTTAAATTTTTGAGGTTTAATATTAACCTCATTTTTCCATTTGGTTTAGGAGTGAGGAACACACTAGATACGAATTGACCTGGGCACGGGTCACATTTCGATATGGCTCCTATATCTAATAGGCTGTTAATAGCTTCGGAAAATTGAGTAAACTCAGAAGTGGAACAATTTTGCTCAGTAGGTACTACCTTTTGGATTACCTGAGAGGAAAATGTGAGTTTGTATCCATCAATCCACGACAGTATCGATTGATCACTCGTTATAAGCGACCATTGTTTATAAAAGTATGTCAAGCGACCCGCATACTTAACTGGGTCTAGTAGCGGCGCTGCGGCTGGCGCTGTGGCGGCAACCTCCTCGATGAGCTGGCGGGCGGCGGCGGCGGCCGCGGCGCTGCAGGCTCGCGGCTCCTCGGCGCGGCTCCCAGCGGCCTGCGCGCTGGAGCAGGAGCTCTTCGGTTTAAATACCTCTGAGGCATTGGGTTGTTTGGTCGTTTAGGTAGGTTTTTATTGACAGTATCGGGCTTCAGTTCAGTACCCGATTTTGTTATGGCTTTAGCCGATTTTATCGTTTCTGACAGGTTGTCGCCGAATAAATATTCATCAATCCTAGTGCTACTTAAAGCGTCCTTCATGTCTCTTTTTAGCGCAGATAAAATAAAGTTTCTGCGGGTAACTGAATCATAATGTTGAATGTCGCAAAGGATTCGAGCAGCGTCCATTAGTTTAGGTAGTAACTCATTGCTTTTAGAATTGAGTTGATTAGTAATTACCTGGCCCAAGCAGGAGATAGCACACGCCATTTGATCCTGTTTGACGACTATGGCCTTGTCACGCTTTGCTGCAGCTTCGGGTATCGCTGCTTTCAACTCGGCATTCAACACCGGGGCAGCAATATAACGACAGTTAGATGCAACCAAATATTTAGCTATTAATGTTTTTCGACAATCCTTGTCGAAACCCGCGGTAGCGATGTGCTGGAACCGTTTACTTATTTCTTCATGGAAATCTGGTCCGTACTTCACAGATGTCGACGGGTCTTCCCCCAAGATGACCATCGTGTCATGGTCTAGGTCCGCGTCGATGAGGTCACCTGACGCTTCTTGCGCGGTTTATCCGGCAGATTTGCAGGGTCGATCGATATGACGGGATCCAGTGATAAGATAGGATCAACCGAAATTTCCTGATCAGTTGGGTCATCAGGAACCGCGGCAGTGTCATCAGATAGATTACTGATCTCCGGAGAGTCTTGTAGCCAATCTTCAGGCTCAATACCCGTGTATTCTAAAAAGAACACGAAGTAGTAGTAATCGCGATTTAAGAATATTCTTTTCTTATAGGGTAAAACCTTAATAATATTTTTAATTTACTCGTAGGTAGAAGAAAAGTAGATAAATATCTACTAGTATAGTTTAACGGTAAAATAGATTTTAATATAACTTATTTTTGCTTAGAATGTTTTCCGGACAGCAATAAAGGCCCATGATGCCCGTTTACCACGATCGAAATTAACGAACGTTTAACGAGTAGTTAGGTATACCGTAAAACATAATTGGATATTTATAAAGTCCTTGCGTCGGGACAGCCCACAGACAGCCCGGAGTGCAAGACTTATTTAAAGCAATAAGACTGTTATATTGAGTATTGGTAGTAAAGTTTGTGCGTCGGAAAACCCATAGGTAGCCCGGAGTGCAAAACTTAAATTGTAACGTAAATACGTTGTTTTAATACTCGGTAGGAACACGAACACACTGCTACTAACCTGTTTGTTCATATGAAGTACTCGCGATCGGAGGCGTTGAGTCTTGCGAAGGTGGATATAGACGCCGTAATCTGCGTTCATATTTTTGTAATTTCTTCGTTAAATGTTCGTAATCAACAACACTCTTTCTTTTCGACATGATATTTACCGTACAGTACAATAAAATGTTAATCGTGTTGAGCGGCTGAACACTAAAATGTGAATGACGAGAGATTCGAAGCCAAGTAATCAGGAAAACAGAGATACCCACAGTAATAAAAAAAAAAAAAAAAAAAAAAAAACTCTCAACTACAGTGTCTGAGTGGTGTCACTTGTGTGTTACTACATGTGTATTATATTCTAATCTCGAGGACGAAGCGTTAGTATAATACATATTATAAATGCGCAAGTGAGTTTGTTTGTTACGATTTCACGCTGAAACGGCTAAACGGATTTGGACGAAATTTGGCAGATGAATAGACCATGACTTAGGTTAGGACATAGGATACTTTTTATCCCGATATACTCACGGGATCGAGACTTATGCGGGCGAAACCGCGTCTTCAGCTAGTCTTCTATAACTTATTCTTTCTATTTCCTCTGCAGTGCAAACAATCACATCATAAGAATGTTCCTATAAAACACTTGCATTCATTTTCACGTCAATGGTTTTGTATCCATCAAATACTCAAAATAACCAACCGATAATTTACTGTTTCTATTGAAAATTGAGTTCTTGATGTAAAAACATGCACATGCCAATCAAAAGAGTTATATTAACAGAATCGACTTTAAAAGATTGATGAAGATTTTGTACAGCCACTAGGTTTCTCGATGTTATTCATCCATCATTAATATTCTTACATTCGCGGTTGGTGAAATCGAAACCTATTTTTTGTATTCACATCCTGGGTGCAATGAGAAATAAAATGATACTTAATGAAAAAAATATCGATGATGATTGAATGCCAGCTCTTGACCTCGACCTCGCCTGATGGACGTCAAAGAGAAGATGATCAAATTACGATAGTTAAGTAGAATTATGATGAGACACTGATGTTAAGGATTCTAAATAAGTTGATAATGAATTATGGATAGTGAGATGATGCCGATTTCAAACATGAGTGTCTTCCAGAAGAAAACTGTCAAGATTATCTCTTAAGACTCGTACAAAATTCTTCACACATTTTCTCGGTACCTACAACATTAAATCTCGCTCATTCTTACCTGATTACACAAATATCTCAATGGCCCGTATCCACGCACTATGAGTGGGTAGATTTGTTTGTAAGACCCACTATTGAGCTCATTGTTCATATTAGATACGCCCACAACCTACGTCATGACATTCTTCGCGGTAGGAAATTGGAGCTCCTGAATTAAAGGGCTATTTTCGTGCTATATAAAAGGATAATGTCTATTCAATAAATGATGTGTACTGTCAATGTGACAAATTATATACTTAGTTAGATTGAGTGACTATGTTTTACAGAAAACGACATAAAGAAAAGTAATGCTATGGATATTGTTGAAATGTCAAAAGAAAAGGTATTGTGAGACGTATCGATTTGTCAAAAGAAAAGGTATTGTGAGACGTATCGATTTCAATCCTGAGGGCCTAGACAAAGTGAGATTCAGCGATAAAGATGGTGAAAAAGTCCAAAATGTATTGGATATCGAAAAGATTATATATCAATTCTGTTGAAAGTCGTTGTAGAAATACGAAACTCTTTGAAATCGGTTGTCACTTGTCTAGGGCCTCCTCTTTACGATATTTCTTTAATCTTATTCAAATTCAAAGAGTAACTCAAAAACACCTATGATTGTGATTTAGGTACTTTGATGCAGTTTTGAATTAGTGTAATTAAAACACTAGCAATATAAAATTAATCGGTGTTGACTCCATAAAAATAAACGTACTTATGATAAACTCCAGAGCTCCAGTAACTGGCAATTTTAAAATTAGCCACAACAACCTACACGCTACATTTAACGTGAAATCTATCTATTTTAGTCAAATATTAATTAAGCAGTCGCCACGATAAAGAAAGACGACAAAAAGACGACTCGTTACAACACGAGATAAAGGTACCTACAGAAAGAGAGACATACAAGTTAAGATTCTCATTTTTGACATTATAAGTGCTTTTCTGACATTATTTTTGACATTATAAGTGCTTTTCTGACATTATTTTTGACATTATAAGTGCTTTTCTTAATGGTTCACAAAAAGACCACTATAGTCTGCTAAATTTAGTCTACGTAATAAAAATCTTAAGAGCGTTTATTCTGAAAGTGTGCAATGTTGCAAATAGCTCAAATATCTGTCAAATATTTATCGCTGTGTCCTCGTGGAGGAGATCGGCGGCAGTGATCTCTCGCGTCCGGCCCTGGTCCAGGTCATGGTGCGGAGCGAGAGGGCATGGAAAGCCGCTACCTCCTTCTGCGAAGCAGTAATGCTCACGAAGGAGGAGGCGGAACGCGTGAGGGAGAGGCAAAGTTCGCGCTCTCACGCCCCTAGTCACCGCAGGAGACGCCCTGGGCGTCGGGAATTCCAGGCCGATTCCCGGCCACCGTAGGCGCGGGCTTGCGGACGGTGAGTAATGGGTAGCTCGCTGTCCGATAAGGACCAGGCCCAGGTTGACGGCGCGTTGTGTTCCACGCGCGCCCCAAAGAGATGTCAGCGCAACTGACGGGGTCCGTTAGGGCCGATGCCTGCCAGGGTCGCGGGAAAGTCCGAAAGGGTCACCGTGGCCTCTGGCAATACACAGGCAACTAAAGAAACACGGGTGGGTTTTAGTCAGTAAGAGTCTGACACACCCTCCCGCTTCGCCCAGAGCGGGAGAAGTTATTTGATAACATACCACCCAAAAAAAAAAAAAAAAGCTGTCAAATGTTTCGCTGTTTTGATTAATTTGGCAATATTACTGTATGGAAATAAGAAATATGGCCAACAAGTGAACTAAAATATTGATAAAGAAATACGATAATTAATATCGTAATACCGAATATGTCGTTTTAGGTGAAAAAAAGTATTTGGAAACTTTCCAAATGCCTTTTTAAACCTAAAACAGTTACAGCATCACATTAAGTGTTATTATTGCAATTCATTATTAATATTCTATTTCACTAGTTAGCGATATTTCATATTTCCATACAGTAAAGTTACCAAATTAATTAGAACAGGTAAATATTTGACAGCTATTTGCGATGTTGCCAACTTTTTGTAAGAACGCTATTAAGTGAAGTGAGAGAAGTGAGATGTTAATACTGTCAATCCGGGTTATGTCATCAGGTGGAAGGACAGCTCACTTCACCTAAGGCGCGCTCAAATTATGAATTTTTGAAAATGTATCCCCTAAAGGGGCTGAATTGGGGATGAAAGTTTCCCCATCCTATCTGGCGTTCGGTTTGCAACTTTTACAGAACATTGCGTTTGCCCTAACATAATAAAGTCGTTTCTGCATAGGTAAGGAATCTGTCCTACATAAATTGTTAGAAATTCATCCAAGTATTCGCCTTTTGCAGTCGTATGCGAAATTTTTTGTTGGTTTGACATTCGAGTGCTTCCAATAGCAACCTTGCATTTTATGGAAATCGACCTTCTCTATCTATGTATTCATGTTAGATCGGGGAAGTCGTTACAGTGAAATTTATGATGGCAATCATTAATATCGTATCAATCGACTACTTTATAACGTTTTATTTAATTTGAGATGCCACTGAAGTGATCGATTTGATACTCTATGAGCTACTATTTACATGTTCTGCGCTATAAATATTTGAGTATCCACACTAAACGGAAGAAATGACCAATTCGGTTGAAAAGTTTGAATATAAAACATCACGAAGCTGTCATCTACGCATTCTGTACATCAAACTAAGTAATTTAGTGCAAAAACAATTGCTGGGAAACGACTTCTATCTTTGGTGTAAAAATTCGCTGTTGACGGTAGTGCGCAAATTAAAGGCTTCCGCGAGCAGGCGCGACGCGACAGCACGACGCGACTCTAATAAAACAATTTCTGAAAACTTCACGGTACAACAATTACCGGTGTCGCGTCGCGCGACGAGCCTTCATCCACACAAAACAATGTGCTTATGGGTGCATCCAACGTACAGGTCTCGTGGGAGTATTTAAAGTTAAGTTATAAATAACATTTAAAACTAGTTTTCGTAAAAAAAACGTTAAAGAGAGTTATAATAACTAACTAACATAATAACGAAAACAACAAATTCTCGTTACACCCGTTAAAAAAAAATCAGCTGTTCCCTACATTTCAACGAGATATACGAACATAAATGTAGGGAACAGCAGATTTTTTTTCGCGATTTCAACGTTGGTCCCATAGTGAAAGTTGTTCATAATAATGAGTACAATGACCCCTTAAGAGGTTTAGGGTAAAAATACTAAGGTTGTATATGTAGGTTTAGGTTTCCGGACGGGGGTTTATAGACGCATGAACAGCGGTTCGTCTTGCCCATATAAACCGATACACACGAACAACTTAATTTCCATACAAACCGATATTGTAACCGCCAAGCGCCCCCATATTGTGCAGACATTTTGGCAAGAAATTGGTGAGTATCCAACGGTTTTCGGGACAAACCTAGCAGAACTAACGAGTGTGGCTTCCGCCAATTACGCTGGAATATTGACATTGCACGTTGCATACGGCCTCAGAACATAGTTATATGTTCTGTGCATATGGCCTACTATAACTGCCTCGCAGCTTAATATCGGGGCAGCGTAGTTTCTGGTGGCCCCGCAAAGTTCGCAATACCATTAACAACGAAGACTGTGTTGGATAGTATTGCAACTGTAATTAAACTCTACAATATTGGCTAGCTAGTATTCCTGAACTTAGTGCTATATTAGCGAGTATTGCTGTGTTCCAAGGGTTTTAAAGGTACAGGGACGTGACAACAGAGGACGGCGTGGCGGTAATGACTTTCGATCAAGTGTGCTTGATCTCAAACTTGCCCGGCGTTTTTAATCGCGTTGCCTCTTTAATTCGCACATAAAACGCTGGATCTCGAAAAGCTCTTAGCGGTTAGAATACAAGTGCAATAGTGCATGAATAACTGAAGCCAACGTTTACGAGTTCCCTCGCACTGAACTATTTTTCTTGATTTATTCTTATTCGCGTGGGATGCTAAGAAGCCGATAAATTATGTCGAGTTTATTTAACTTCTCACTTCATGTATTTTAAATGGAGTTCTAGACTGCGTTTTTGTGTTTGTTTGTTTTGTCGGTTTTCTTATTTGAGTTGGTGGTGAAATTTGTGAATGTTCCACCTCTTGGAGATAACCTCTGCCTCTTTCAAGATCACATCCAGTCTCCTAGACCTCTAGGATACCGGGAAAAGCGAGAGAGAGGAATAGATATTGATGTACTAACCTACTATCCAGGACAAAATCGTTTATAAGGAGCAGATGTTTGTTAAGACCGATGAAAAAATACCTAATGCTCTAATGATGTAGATTCAACCAAATGTATGTACACACGGGAAGCATAATTGCAAAGAACTTCAGCCAGAGGAACCAAAAAGATAAGGTGCCAATACAGAGTACAGATGGAATGCAGCTGTGAAGCAACGAGAAAGAGGCACATCTAGCAGACTTAAATAGAAAGAAAACAAAAACGTCGTCACTTTGGTAAACGCCGATCACGTAATAATGATATCGAGACAGACGTGAACGGATAAACGTGTCAAAAACTGTTTCAGAGAAATAGGGCAGGACACTTGGCTATTTTTAACGGAGAGAGATCGATTTAGCCGGGAAACTCTTTTGCGTAGGTTGATTTTTTTACCGACAGAGATGTGACATTTTCTACGGACTTTTTTGAGCGTAACTTCTTTTTGATAGCCACATAGTATCAATATTGTTAATAAGGCATCTAAAGCATTAGGCTTTATAATTAGAAATTGCTCCATCTTTCGTTCTCTGAAACCTATTAAAGTTTTGTATTGCTCTTTCGTGCGCAGCCACCTTGAGTACGCTTCTCAAGTTTGGAATCCTCAGTACGAGATCTACAAATCTCGTATTGAGTCTGTTCAAAGAAAATTCATGAAGTATTTGGATTATAAAGCACAACAATTTTCAAATGATTATGATCACCGTTGTAAGAGGTACCATTTTTTGCCATTGGAGGCTAGACGTAATATTAATGATATTTGTTTTCTAGCAAACATAGCTAATGGCTCAATTGACTGTCCTGACTTACTTAGCAAAATACTTATTCGAACTAATCAAAATAACCTAAGGAAGCGACCACTACTACAAGCACCAAGTGCCTCTAAAAATTACAGGCGGAACGCTTTCTGTATACGCGCTGTAAAAGCTTTTAATAATTTGCCGTCACATTTGGAAATTGATCTATTCAACGCTGGCACACGTAAAATTAAAAACATCCTCAGCAGGGACTATTTTGATGACGATAAAAAATAGTTTTTATATCGCATGGCTTGACACAATCTTCTGGTTCTGTTTTATGTAATTCTTAATTTCTCGTTTGTTTTTTTTTTCCGATATAATTGTATTCGCATCAAATGTTGTTGAGATTTGCTAATTTCTAACATATATGTGGAAGCTTGTTATTAGCAATTGTCCTCAAGCATATCATATAATTTAACGTTGATATTAGTCTGTAAGCTTTCTGTAAAATAAAGTAAATAAATAAATATAAATAAATAACTTTTACGTTTCAAACCACATACGGTTCTTAGTTTTCGAATAAATCGAGATGGAATCGTCTCTAATGACCGAGCATTGTATTCGAGACTTCCCATGTAGTTTGAAGATTGTTACAATGGCACATAATGATTCATTGTTGGCTTTGTCGGACTTTATTGTCGTTTCATCTTGTGCTGAACTCAGGATCATTATACTCGGCCGGCCTCGGGCCAGCGGAAGGCGGCATCGTATGCCGCCGCTGCAACTGCCACGGCCAAACCAGGCTCGTTAGGGCAGACCAGGGGTGGGGCTGTGACACAGGCAGCGAGGGCCCCGGCCAAGGTGGTGAGGGCCCCGGCCACGGCCCAGGCAGCGGGAGCTCCGATCCCGACCCCGGTGGCGAAACGGCCGCCCCTGCCTCCTTCTAAATCTCCTCAAGCTGACGCCGAGTGGCAAATAGCCGGGGAGAGGCAGAAGGCGGGCAAGGCGAAGAGGGCGGCCAAAAAGAAGGCGAGGCGGCAGCGGCGCAAGGAGCAAAGCGTCGCGGCAAGGCTCCGCGCCCCGAAGTCCGCAGCTGTAGTGATAACACTACAGCCGGAAGCGGAGAAGAAGGGCGTGTCCTACCGCGACCTGCTTTCCAAGGTTGGGACGGCGGTGGACCTTAAAGAAATCGGCGCCGCTCAGGGCATTCGGGTAAGGGTCACAGCGACAGGGGCCCGGATGCTAGAGGTCTCCGGAGCGGCCAGTGGCCCGGCCGCTGACGCCCTAGCTGAAAAGCTTAGGGCGTCCTTAAATGCGGACGAGGCCCGAGTGTCCAGGCCCACCAAGTGCGTAGACATGCGCATCTCGGGCCTGGACGACTCAGTGGCGGAGGAACAGGTGGTGGCCGCTGTCGTCAGGACTGGAGGGTGCTCTGCCGAGCAGGTTAGGGCGGGCACCATCCGTCCTGACTTCACGGGGATGCGAGCCGTAACGGTGAGCTGCCCCGTGTCGGCGGCCAGAAAAATCGCCGGGGAGGGCCAAAGGTTATTGGTGGGCTGGGTATCCGCGCAGGTCAAACTGCTAGAACCCAAACCTCTGAGGTGCTTCCGCTGCCTTGTAGGCAACCACGTGGGAGCTAAATGCACCTCGGAGGTGGACCGCAGCGATCATTGCTATCGCTGTGGTCAGCCCGGTCACAAGGCCGGCTCGTGCGAAGCCACGCCGCACTGCGCCGTATGTGCGGCGGCTGGCAAGCCGGCCGAGCACCGGATTGGGAGCAAGGCCTGCGCCCAACCCGCCAAAGCCAAAGCCAGGGGCAAGCCCTCCGCCACCGCCGTCACCGCCGCAACCGCCGCCACTACTACTGTCGCCGCCGCTGCCGCCTCCACAGTCGTCGCCGCCGCCGCCGTTGCCGCTGTGGCGGGGCCCTCACGTGGGGCTCGGGGGGAGGCGAGAATGGACTGCCAATAGTGGCCCCATTACGCCTCCTCCAGGCGAACATCAACCACTGCGCCGCAGCTCAGGATCTGTTGCTCCAGAGCATGGCGCAGTGGTCGATTAACATCGCCGTGGTCGCTGAGCCGTACTTTGTCCCGCCCAGGGATGACTGGGTGGAGGACCTGAGCGGCTCAGTGACCATTATATCGTCGGCCGCCGCCGGTACCCCGTCCCTCGAGGCCGTCAAGAGGGGACAGGGTTGCGTGGCAGCACGGTTCGGGGAGATTGTCGTGGTGGGAGCGTACTTCTCCCCGAACCGAACTCTCGCCGAGTTCCACAACTCCCTTGGGGAGTTGAGAGTCGTCGTCGTCGGGTACCATCCCCTCCCCGTGGTCGTCCTCGGGGACTTCAATGCCAAGAACGTGGCTTGGGGTTCCCGGTATACGGACACACGGGGCAGGATGGTGGAGGACTGGGCCCTAGAGACAGGCCTGGTCGTCCTGAACCGGGGTTCTGTCCCCACGTGTGTGCGGATGCGGGGTGAATCAGTGGTGGACATCTCGTTCGCCAGCCCCGCTCTGTCGCCGCGTGTCATTGACTGGCGCGTCATGGAGGGGGTGGAGACCTATTCCGATCACCGGTACATCCGGTTTGACGTCTCCGCCCAGACCTCGGGCGCGTCGGTCCGACAGACCCCGAGTGGTCCGCGGTGGGCGCTGAAGCAGCTGGACCGGGAGCTCCTCCTGGAAGCCTCGATCGTGCAGGCCTGGGTGTCATCACCGGACAGGCCTGCCGACATCAATGTCGAGGCGGAGTGGTTCCGGGAGGCCATGTCCGAGATATGTGACGTGGCAATGCCCCGGGTCCAGCCCGGACGTGCTCGGCGCCAGGTGTGCTGGTGGTCGCGTGAGCTGACCGCTTTACGCGCGGCATGCGTTGCTGCGCGCCACCGGTACTCCAGGCACCGCAGGCTCCGTATCCGCCCTCCGGATACGGAAGCCATTGAGGCGGAGCTATACGACGGGTACAGAGCGGCGAAGACCGCCCTCCGAGCGGAGATCGAGCGGGCCAGAGGACTGGCCCGCGAGGAGTCGCTGGAGACTCTGAACAGAGATCCGTGGGGACGCCCATACAAATGGGCGAGAGACAAACTCCGCCCATGGGCTCCCCCGCTGACGCAGAGTCTCCGGCCCCAGCTCGTGGAGGACGTGGTGAGCGCTCTGTTCCCTTCGCGAGGGGAATATACTCCCCCGCCCATGGCTCCGCCTTCTGCGGTGCCCAATGCGGACCACTATAGTGACGACGACGACGATACTCCGGAGGTGACCGAGGTAGATTTGAGAGTGGCGGTACGTAGGCTGAATGCCAAGAATACCGCCCCAGGACCCGACGGCTTACCTGGAAAAGCCTGGGTTCTGGCCTTGGAGGCTCTCGGGCCTCGACTAAGGGGGCTCCTAAGCGCATGCTTGGAAAGGGGCCAGTTCCCGCTTCGTTGGAAGACGGGGAAACTGGTCCTCATCAAAAAGCCGGGGCGCCCGGCGGACTCTCCGTCCGCTTACCGGCCCATTGTGCTGCTCGACGAGGTGGGCAAGCTCTTTGAAAGAGTGATTGCAGACCGCCTTGTCGGGCGGCTGGTGCGAGTGGGACCGGACTTGGCGGAGAGCCAGTTTGGTTTCCGCAAGGGGCGCTCTACGGTGGATGCCATCATGCGCGTTCGAGCCCTCACGACGGGGGATGCTATTGCCCGGGGTGGGGTCGTCTTGGCGGTGTCTCTTGACATCGCCAATGCCTTCAATACCCTGCCCTGGAGTTGCATTAGGGAGGCACTCCGGTATCACCGGATGCCGACCTACCTCTGTCGAGTGGTCGAGGCCTATTTGACGGACAGGGCCGTCATCTACCCCGGTCACCACGGAGAGTGGAACCGGCGAGAGATGTCGTGCGGTGTCCCACAGGGATCGGTCCTGGGGCCGCATCTGTGGGACATCGGCTACGACTGGGTGCTGCGCGCCGACCTCCCTAGCGGCGTCAGTGTAGTCTGCTACGCTGACGACACGCTGGTCCTGGCGCAGGGGAGGTCGCATGAGGCGGCGGCCGAACTGGCGACACGCGGGGTTGCGACAATCGTCGATAGGATCCGGCAATTGGGACTCGAGGTGGCCTTGCACAAGTCCGAGGCCATGTGTTTTTATGGTCCTCGGAACGCGCCACTGTCGGGTTCCCGGATAACGGCAGGAGGGGTTCACATCGGTGTCGAGTCGACGATGAAGTACCTGGGACTCGTCCTCGACAGCCGGTGGAACTTCGTGGAGCACTTCCGACGTTTGGCTCCCAAACTGCAGAGGGCAGGGGCTGCTTTGAAGCGGCTTCTGCCCAATCTAGGGGGTCCAAACGCCTCCTGCCGGAGGCTCTACGCGGGGATCGTGCGGTCCATGGCCCTTTACGGGGCACCGGTGTGGGCGCGTTCATTAAGGCTGCGACCAGCCCAGCGGTTGAACGCGTCCCAAAGGGTCATGGCCATCAGGCTGGTACGAGGATACCGCACGGTCTCCCGTGAGGCGGCGAGCCTCCTTGCCGGACTACCGCCATGGGATCTGGAGGCAAAAGTCCTCGCGCACATGTGGGAGTTGCGCGAGGAGGCGAAACGCCGGGGCGTAACTCCGCTGCCGCGAGAAATCGCGGCACAGCGGACAGAGCTCCGGCGGGATCTCATGGCGGCATGGAGAGTGCGATTGTCGCAACCCAGCGCTGGGCACGCCACAATTGTGGCGATAAGTCCCCTCTTTGAGGAGTGGCTAGAGAGGCGCCACGGCGTCCTCACCTTCCGCCTGACACAGGTCCTCACCGGACATGGTTGTTTCGGGAGGTTCCTGTTCAGAATAAAGCGGGAGGAAACGCCCGGGTGTCACCACTGTGTGGATCGCCCGGAGGACACGGTAGTGCATACGGTGGAGGTCTGCCCAGCTTGGGCGGAGCACCGCCGTGTCCTCACGGAGGCGATCGGCGGCGGCGATCTCTCGCGTCCGGCCCTGGTTCAGGCCATGGTCCGGAGCGAGAGTGCATGGGAGGCCGTCACCTCCTTCTGCGAAGCAGTAATGCTCGCAAAGGAGGAGGCGGAGCGCGCGAGGGAGAGGCAAAATGCGCCCCCTCGCGCCCCTAGTCGCCGCAGGAGACGCCCCGGGCGTCGGGAGTCGCGAGCCGACTTCCGGCCACCGTAGGCGCGGGCTTGCGGACGGTGAGCAATGGGTAGCTCGCCGTCCGATAGGGACCAGGCCCGGGTCGACGGCGCGTTGTGTTCCACGCGCGCCTCAAAGAGATGTCAGCACCAAGTGACGGGGTCCGGAAGGGCCAATGCCTGCCGGGGTCGCGGGTTTGTCTGAAAGGGATATCGCGACCTCGGCACACAGGCAACGGAAGGAACACGGGTGGGTTTTAGTCAGTAAAAGTCTGACACGCCCTCCCGCTCCACCCAGAGCGGGAGAAGTTATTTGATAATTTCCCATCCAAAAAAAAAAAAAAAAAAAAAGGATCATTATACTATCAGTTGGGTGACAAGTATTATTGCACATGGGATTGATCATAGACGGATATAGCAAACGATCAAGAGGGACTGTATGCCATAATCACGACGCCTAAAAAACAAATTAGTCATCGAAAGATTTGATTGTTTACACATGTTCATATTCACAAAGGATTGCTCGACAATGTTCAGGCTCATATGGTTCTATGGATTCGTGGTTTCACCAAAAATCACGTTTCACATTTTAAGGTTTAAATTCGGAGTGGTGTAGTTACTGAATGACTGATGAGTAGTAGTTCCACGTTAATTATAAGTTACAGATTTCATAGTAAAAACTCTCTTAAGTACTACAATTATTCAAAGAATATAAGCCTCTCCCCCACAGGTGCGTTTTTATCGGTCGATAATAGTGCAAGCGTTATTGCGATAATGCGTCCCGATTCATTGCACCCCTGCGTTTTTATCGTCCGATATTTCTAACGTCTGCGTGTAACCGGCACTACATAAACCGTACTAACATTATTAACGCAGGTGTATGTCGCTTGCGTCCTAATACAAAATGTTCTTAAAACATATATCGGAATATCGCAGGTCGGACGAACGCAAGCGCCCTACTTCTATTGCGTCGTTATTATTGCAGCAGTGTGTGGCCGTCATAATACAAAATGTACTGAAAACAGATACTCGTATCGCATTATCGCTTGCGTTATTATCGCGCGTTAAAAACGCACCTGTGGAGGACTCACATACTTTCGTAAATTGATCTTATTAATGTTTACACTTCCGAATACGTTGTCAAATTACGTATAAAACAAATTGGTTTACGTAGGTACTTTGAATATCTTAGTTAAAATAGTTTTAACAATTGTCTTTTCTAAATATTATATTCAGTCGCTATTTATGCATTTATTTACACCTTGAGATAAATATAGATTTATCGTCTATCACTAAGATAGTTCAGAGACTTCGTGGTTTGGCGCCAGACAGCTTTCGAATTCGCTTGCTTTGATAATTTTGCGAGTTCTATTAGAATATTAAATTGATGGATTTTTTATGGCTTCTAGACGGTTTTCATTACTTTCGATTCCTCTTACTTTCACCTAAGTAAATTCGATATTTAGAATGTAATTAAGAATTTATTGCAGTTTGCTATCTTGTGTGAGGTTTTGGTTGAAATTTATTTTGTTTAGGAAAAAATACGAGTTTTATAATACGAGTGTAATAAAATGTTAATTTTGTGTAAACTTTAAAGTAATTACATCCACAAACTATTTCGTACCTGTTGGTTCAATTCATCTTTATATGTTTTAAATGTACCTAGTATTTGGTTTTCTTCTAGTTTTATGTGAAACTATCACCTATGGACCTTTGCTGAACTCATCAAGATCATAATGAGACGATTTTAAGAGCATGCATTCTGAAAGTGGGTAACGTCGCAAATATATATGTCAAATATTTCGCTGTTTTCATTAATTTGGCAATATTACTGTATGTAAAAATTAAATATGGCTAGCTAGTGAACTAAAAATTTTGATTATTAAATGCAATCTTACTAATATTATTAATCTGAAAGTTTGTATGTTTGGATGTTTGTTACTGAATCACGCAAAAACGGCTCAACGGATTTGGATGAAATTTTGCACACAGGTAGGTATTTTATAACCTGGATTAACGGATACTTTTAATCCCGTTAGTAAGATCCCGTGGGATAATATTCGACATCCACGCGGGCGTAGCCGCGGGCGAGAGCTAGTAATTAATATCGTAACACCGAACATTTAATTTAAGATGTAAAAAAAAAATTTGGAAACTTTCCAAATGCCTTTTTTATACCTAAAACGGTTACAACATCAAATTCACTGTTATAATTGCAATTCATTATTAATATTCTAGTTCACTAGTTAGCGATATTTCATTTTTCCATACAGTAATAAATATGGTAGGTAGGTAGGTAGGGGTGTGCAAGATTGTGAAATGTACAAGAATACGCAGAGCGATACTCAAATCAGGAAACAGTCTTCTGAGGCTTACTTCAGTTGACAGCTCACCATCAACATTTTAAAACAGTAATATTGCCAAATTAATCAAAACTGCGAAATATTTGCAAACTATTTGCGACGTTGCCAACTTTTAGAATAAACGCTCTTAATAAAGTCGCGATGAAAATCAGCAGCCCTCGGTCGAAATCAATATTTCGACCGAGGGCTGTTAATGTTTGTAAAAACGAGACAAAAAAACCAATTAAATACATCTATGCCACCAAGGATCGTAGTGAAGCCAAGGTTCAGCTTAAAATTACACACGAAATTCACGTCAAAATTGAACTTCAAGCAAAGGGAAACGTTTTACTAAAACACGCTTTGACTGCCGATTCCACGATATAAAACTAGTAAAAAGCTTTGACAGCAAAATGGGACTTGCTCCAAAGTCCAAAGCAAAACCTAAGTGTGATCAAACATTTTGTAATGAGATTTTTAATTAAGAGGAAATCCGTCTTCGTGGTCGTTCATTCCATACTGGCGTATTCCTTTGTTTTTCCCCTGGTTAATGAGACCTGCCATGCTATTTATTTATTTATTTATTTATTTATATATACTTTATTGTACACCAGATTATACATTACATAAAGAAAAAGTAATACTATAAAATATACAATGGGCGGCCTTATCGCTCACTCACTCAGCTAGCTCACTTCACCTAAGTTTCACGGTGATATTTTTACAGAATCGACCGGCATTTTCCAATGTTTTTGGCGTAATTTTTTCTTAAATTTATTCCTGACCGCGTTTCCTCATAAAGATGCTTTAAAATTTTGTTTAGGTAAGTTTGATTTTTTTAAACCATTTAAAAACTGTTTGGCCTTCCCATGTATTTTAAAAGTAACACCTAGAATCCTTATTTTTGTCAAAGTTAAGAAGTACATTTCAATTAGATTATTAAATTAAAAGACACGTTTGAACGTCAAAAATTACAAGAAAAAAAAAAAAATTGAATCTAGTTGCCCCTTGCAAAAAGTGATTTCGTATGGAGAAGAAATTTTGAGAAGAATGGGCAAGAAACATTTTAACTTGTTTTCGAGCGATATTTGCTATCTGCACGCTTAGGAGAAGATCATAATTACATATTCAATATTCTTTAATTCGATAATTATTTTAATTTACTTTTTTATTTTATTTTAATTTACAAATGACGTAATCTTTTTATTATTTGACATTGTATATTTACAATATATTAAATTTGATTTGCTACAGCAGTAATGGCAACCATTATCATTTGGATTAAATAGGTTTTTATTTTTATTAGGAATTTCATTTGTCTTTTATATAGCTTATTTTCTTTTAAATTTTGTGAATGAGAGAACGTTGTAGACATAACAGACTGTAGATCGGTGGACCATTTAATATTTTGCTAAGTACCTGGTACTTGTTGATGGGCCTACACTGTCCTCTCATACCTTTTAACACTGTAACTTGGAAACATTGTAAAAACCATTTACTTTTAAAAGAGTAACCGTGGAGTTTCTTGCCGGCTCTTCTCCATAGGAAACGACCAATTGGAACCGTGCACCTAGCTTCTGACGTTTCATAAGTGCCCTTGTAGGTTTATGTGAAATAAAAATATTTTGAATTTTTGAATTTTTTAAAAAGAAAAGGTTTTACAATACTTATTTATTTACATTAATTAGTAAGTATTATCGTATGAGAACACGATGTAGAATAAATGTGTTTAGTTAAATGATGTTCCAATCAAACCTATCGCAGTTCATAGCAATAGGCTTCTATGAATTCATGTTAAGGCGACGATAGCCGACTTTTAATGATTTCACACTGAAGATCACATCACACACAACACACTAAACGAGTAGTGTTAAAGATTTGAAAAAAAAATAAAAAAATTGAGCATTTTTTCCTAACTAACTTAATCTGTGAATATTTTAGATGATGTTTATAATTACATAGAATAGAACAGAATAATTTTATTTTTGCAAATGTGGGTAGATGATACATCAATAGGTGTTAGTAAAGTACAAAGATCAGCCATATTTTGCCATTAAGCATACAAATATTTACATCAAATTATTATCATAATTATATTATTTACATCAAATTATTGTCTGTTATTCGATCAATTATTATTAAATTTTATGCCATTAAATTAATCAATATTCAATTAAATTACAGTTCCATATATTATAACGAAAACTAGAAAAGTCAACTAATATTTTTCTCAGATAGGATCTCATAGTGTAATTAATTTGTAATGTTATATCTAACGCCGATAAAAAACCTGAGAATCACGCAAGCGTGTTTTTCTGAAACTTTCACCATTTTAACGATGATTTAATTTTTTTATTTTTATTAAAATACCTTTTGTTTTATGTATAATAAATTAATAATGCTTCTTGTTTGGGACAGCGCTCCTTGATAGGCGAGTCCTATTACTGGCTGGAAGTACGACGCGTTGCGTCAGCTCAGCACAGAACACGCAAGGTATCTACTCAAGGCCATTGGCATATATCTGCGTCTTAACAATGCGGATTTCAGTGTTAAATTGTTTAGTATGTTGGTTGGTTAGTACCTATGAAACACATTGTGTTAAAAAATCAATGTCGCCATGATAATTAACCTGTCATGAATAAGACGCTCTTTTACTATTTTTTGTATGGCCCCTTGCCATCACTACAGCAGTAGATATTTCTAAGCACCTATAAAAAGATTTTTATATTATCGTATGGCAACCAAACTGGCGGGTCAACAATCCTAAATGGTGATTGACGCATTTATAATCTCAGACCCTTCGCAGATGCGTTGGCATCCCAGAGGAAAAACTGAAATTTCTCACGTATCTGTGCCTAATAACACTGGCATCCATACCACACTACACGGTCCAAGATTTTCTTAATAATTAGTATCTACTACAAACTGTCACCGTACACCTAATTGTTATTTTGTAAGATTTGCTTTTATAAGTGATACCTAAGAAATGTTTTATACTGCATGTAGACATAATTATTGTATGCCTATTAGGCAGGACATAATTGAACCGTAATTTACCTAACATCTGTCTGTATAACCTAGCCCACAATAAAAAGATTTGATTCGATACCATTCAAACCGAAATACAGAATAAAGAAATACAGCAATGCTGTTGCCGGCAAAAATAAATATGGTACCTTCCCGAATGAGATAAATTTACTAAGAGCCCTACACAGATTCCACATTGTGTGAATATGAATAAGCCTTCAGCCAACAAAAAAAACTGGGTTTGCCCATTCCATCGTAGAAATTACCTATGCTTTTCACCAGGCGAGAACGAAATCAAGCACCAAATTCTTAATTTAAAAATACAATGACTTACTTGATAAATAATAGAATGCCAGTCTTCTCGATTTGTCTGAAGATTCCCTTCCAGGATGCCAGCATGCAGTACTGCTGCTTGAGGGTCAGAGGTGACCGAGGGTCCGAAGGTGGCGGCGGTCGGTCTATTGCATCATGGTTGTTGAATTCCGAAGATGCCAACTTGCTTAGTTCACAACCCATGGTGGAAACTTTAAACACAATGACCGTTTATAATTTCAACTATTTTTTAAATTAGGTATGTATTATTTATATATTTTAATTTGAATTTAGAAAAGGCCGTATTGTTTTGTTGTTTTCACTGTATTTTTTTAAATGTTCAAATTTCGAATTCAATCAGCGACACACTACTATTTTATTGTCTGTTCATTTTAATTTAATTATTTCACGTCACTTTTGACACTTTTTTTTTATTTGTTTTTTTTAAACTGATTTTGTTTGTCACTTAAAGGCACTAACACTTAATTAATAAATCAAGCGTTAAGTATTAACGAGCGTCGGTTAAGACTATCGGATACCAACACACCGGTGCGCGTACCCAAAATCGCTCTTCGAAATCAAATGCAATAAATTGTTTGTCTGTTCTAAAATTAGAAAAAAATCGTTCTGCGCGCCGGGCGTAGGTACTCAATACCGAGACTTACGTTTGTTATGATATTAATTGGTTAAATTAATAATAATAAAAAAAGATAAGTAAAATTACAGCAGTTTTTTTGCAGATAGATTTATAATATGATGTGAATTCACATTGACAATGAAAAAAAAATTACTGAGAAATCTACGCTTGTCGAAATTAGTTACGTAATTACCTGAACAGTTGAACAAACACTTTTATTATCTACCAAGATTGTAGGTATCAAAAACTAATTAATGCTCTTGTTTCCAATATTTAATATCAAACGATCGCGCACTATTAAATATCAATTAGGACCACCACTAAAACTCATTATATTGATAATAACGACGTTTAGTTATTTTCCATCACACAATAAACTAAATAATATAAATAAATAGAACATTTATCTGACTAGTTTAAACGAGAACTATTCTTTTTACAACTGAGGCAAAGGAACTGAGTTGTAGTGATGGGAAAAATAACAGTTATTTTTATAAAAATAGTGGTAGTAACGTTTAGTACTGTTGAATGTATTTTTATTAGGAAGTTTATGATTGTGTGTAATAAAAGTATTGGCGTGTGATAAATATAGTGCAACCTTAGTGTAAGCCCATTTTACGTATTATTTCACAACTTTTGTCTTATTTTTTTTTTATGTCAAAGAATTGACGTGTTATTTTCTTACATAGGTATATTTGAGGAGCCTATCACAATAATTCAAGAGATGTACTCGACCATAGTATAACTCAAAATCCTACATTTGTCCTAAAGAGGAGGTCCCTCGGTGAAGATCAATACTCTGGTGAATTTCTACCAAAAAAAAATAAGAGCCCCCAAATTCATTCCACTCCATAGTTTTTGTCATTCAGTCAGGGATACTTCGCCGGTCTCTCAAATCCAATTTGTAGATGATAGTATCGGAAACGGCACGTGTACGACACGACGATTCCGGGGTAAATTGCCCCATGTAACACGAAAGTGTGACTCTAATGTGACACTATGATCCATGACGGGTTTTTTTCCCGTAAGCGTGGAACCTATTGCTAACGAACCGCGCAAGGTGGAATTGAGTAATATTCACAATTTTTGGAGGATTTTATTGAATTTTTCAGGTTATTTCGATTTTTTGCTTGAGAACATTTTGATGATGAGTAATTTGGACAATGTTTTATTTAATCCCATTGAGTACCTACATATATATGACTAGGTTTTTTTAAGAAATAATTCCTACTCAGTTTGAAAATATGGGCTTTGTAATTACTCATCATTGGTTTAATTTACAAATGATCGTGGATCAGCCCGGGAATAGCAATCATGTATCTTTATAACACAAAACATATAACTGTTCAATTTACATAGCTACCCAATATCTCGATACCACAATACAAATATTGTGGAATAAACCGGAACGGCATTCAAAATTTGCATACCCAATATATCCGGTATCAATTTCAAAATGTATTCATGTCAAAATTATGAATAGATAACGCATTAAAATGACAGTTAGCGTTATTATCGCGAAAATAATTGCCCATCACTATTCAAACGAGTTGCCCATACAATTCTGTCTGTGCAATTGTATGATAATGTTACTTCCATAAACGCAATTATGGTGACGTGGACGTCACTATTTTTACTTAATTATTGTCACGGAATTATCAACCTTATATCCTTGTGATAGAGGTCACGTATTGAAGATGGTATCGTATGAGTTGTCATGAATGATCTTTGAAAGGTATGGTGACGATATTCTGTACGTAGTGTAAGGTTATATATTTCTTTTGTTTTAGTGATGAATGCAAGCGATAAGGCATTGTCTTTTTGGGAGCACTTATGAACTATATGTTTTTGTGTGGTGGGTAGACCATGGTTTAGTAATGTTTGACTTAACCGCTTGTAAGGTATTATAGTCTTTAAGTTCTAGTAGCAAAAGGGCGATTATGTTGTGACAGTTTTTCGGTTTTGTGACCTGATTAAAATTGCTACATTGATGATCATCACAGGGTTTGGTAGTAGAGTAACTAAGCAAGTTGGAACATTTGAACCAATGTCGCAAAGATATAAATACGTCTAGATTGTCAGTCAAAGCTGTGAACTCGTCGAAAAAAATAGCGTCCAACTGTTGGCCGTTAAATGCACGCACACTTGAAAAGCACAATGACAGCACACTGACGTGGCGCGAGTGTAAGATGTAGATATCACGCACACCAGCATAACAAAGTTGGCTTGTTTGTTTTAGTTATTTTGCATCGCTACACTATCTAGGCTTATAAGTAATCAAAGCAAAGTAGTTTGTCGACGGAATAGGGATATTGACAAACATTTTTTTTGTCCTTCAGATATATTATAAAAAAATATTGGACTTTTTTTTTACGTAATCCAACGATTACGGCAATACATTGAGGTAAAATGTAGCATGATGTCACTCTTCGGTAGATTTTATACCGACTTGTGACGTAGCGAGCCCCCACTCGCAATTTTGTATTAATATTATTAACTACCAGAAGGAAAAGGCGCTGGTTCTTGGTAGTAAAAACAAAAGTATAATAAGTCTATCAAAATTAAAACCAATAAGTGGCAAAAAAATAGACAAAATGTAAAATATTCTATAAAACCTAGTGCAGGCTTGCACAAATATGATAAAGCAAAAAATACGTGTCTAATATTTTTTTATTATCTGTATGACGGACTCATTTTTTTTTTCCAGTCAACATCCCTATTGTGAGCTAACAAGAAGTGGTTACAAAGTTACAATGTTATTTTTCTTAACTTTTCCTTTTTCATCGCAAAGTCACGAACGTGGTCAACTTAGCTTTCGAAACTTCTACAAATTAAATCAGTCAATTTAGCAATGAACTTAAAATGTTACCTTGCTTCACATAAACTGTAAGCTTACCGTTTTGTTTTCAGTTTCAACAGACTACCGTTGTATTTCAGTCACGTACAGAGAACACCGTTAGGTACTTCAACACATGCATGTCATTGCACGCAAGCTTCATGCAAACCAAGTGATTGACCTGAATATTATAGCTGAGTAAGCAGAATATCGACCTTAAAATGGTGGAAGGGACACATCGGACGCGGAAGGCGGAGGACATGTAACATGACCATAGTAGAAACGGGTTTTGTCGACGGAAGAATAGACAAAATGACAGATAAACAATGACAATCTGTTATTTTGTCTATTCTTCCGTCGACAAAACCCCTGTCTACGACGGTCATGCTACGCGTGCTGGGAGAAGCCTATGTCCAGCAGTGGACTGCGATAGCATGAGTTGATTGAGTTGAAACAGAATAGGATCTTAGGTAGTTTCCGAAAGGGATATCGTGGCTCCGGCACACAGGCAACGGAAGGAACACGGGTGGGTTTTAGCCAGTAAAAGTCTGACACGCCCTCCCGCTTCGCCCAGAGCGGGAGAAGTTATTTGATAATTTCACACCCTCAAAAAAAAAGGTAGCAACTTGGAACTTATTGAGTTCTTCTTAAGTTGTTGAGAGTTCTTGAATTGATTCGATGTCAATTATATCTTGTGCCGTAAAGCATTAAAAATTAACGTTTAAGGCTTCATTAAGGCTTCTGCAAGACCTTGGGTTATATGATACTTTCTGGGAAATGTAAAAAAGCATTGATTATAATATTAAGAGGCTTACAACAGCTAAAGCGCGGTCACTGTCGGACTGCATAGAAATGAAAGAGAAGCGCGATGACACGACGCAGGTAATTTATTGCAAAATATGAAGCAGTTAGCTATTTACAGAAAATCTATTGATTGGACTGGAAAATTAAAACACTATTATGCTAATATGTAGCTTGTAGAATAATCTGACAAAAAATCAGAATGATTGCATGTAAATTAATATGATTTTTAATCGTTAAAATAAATTTTTAGAGGTATCTTCATGATTTTTTTCTATCGTATCAAATTAGTTGTATTATGTTTTCAACACACTATCATACTAGCATATATCCTGAAGAATATCATATATTTTTCTGATTTTGTTTACTGCAGTGGATCATATTCTTTTAGGCATTATAAAACTTGCGTTTAGGCACGTTTAGGTCCTGTAGTCCCCTTAAGTTAGTAGTCGGTGTTTCATTTAGCGCATGAATCTTATTGGAATTGTAAGTTCCGGAGTAATGCTCAGCTTTTCTCCTAACGACATTAGTTTGCAGAGGGTAAGGCCGTTTGTCCACCGCTCGACCGGCAACGGGACGTCACGTTCGGGCCGAATAATCTCGTTTCTCCTTGACATCCCGTTGATAGTGGCGGTGGACAAACATTGATAAGGTGTATCCTAGAAAAAAATATAATAATGCTTGTCATGAAAGTAAGATATTAGGTACTTTTTCATTAAAATACGTAATTAATTTTCAAATAATATTTATTTCAAATCAAATTAACACTTTAATACACCGACCTTATACATTTTATTACATACAACACATTCATTGCTTATTTCAATTCATTTATAAATACAACTTATTTACTTAAGTAAGTACTTATTACAATAATAACGATCGTACATACAGTACTTATATGGTTTTTATAACAATTAATAACTTAGAAGAACTGGTTGTCGGTTTATTTCAACTTGGTAACTCTAACTTAATATTTGCCACACAGATAAATATTCTGGTAGACTATTACAAGGAAATAAGTGAGAAGGAGAGCAGTGGTGGTCCAGTGGCAACAGCCCTGACTTAGGACTTGTAAAAGGTCGTGGTTTCGAACCCAGGTAGGCGCTTTAAGAAAGAAGAAAGAAGTGGTACTTTACTTTCGGTAAATCATTTCATCACCAATGCTCTCAAAACGGTGAAGGAAACCGGCATGTCCTAGAACCAAAAATTCGAAGACATGTGACATCTACCAACCCGACCCGTCCATCTGGACCCGTGTGGTGGGTTACAGCCCTCTTTCTCTCGAAAAGAGGAGGCCTGAGTCTCATTATAGGTTGTTATGCTATGCTTAAGCTAAGAGAGTAGGTTTGGTTGATAAAATAATATGATTCGTCAAACATAAGTATTGGTTAGGTTAGAGTTATTATACAAATGCACTGCCTCTTGAATCTTCAGAGTTGCAGAACATTCTTTTTCTCAATAACTAAAAAATCGTCGCAAAAACTGACCGTGTCACAGATGAATACAGTACCTGGGCACCGTAGAACATTATAACGCACAAAACCATTTCAGAAAATGGAACACTGAAAATTGGCTGTAACAACAGCAACTCAAGACAAGAGTTCCTATGTTTTTTAAATCGCAACACAAATTCAATATACCATAAAAAGTTATGTGGATTTGAGCTGTATGTATCTAGAGTTGTCAGTACTCCCCAGGGAACAGAGAACAACCTACGGAATACAGGAAAACATGCATGAAAATACAATCTCCTTTCATCTGTTTCATCCATTTAGTACCTACTTGTGGGAACGGGTAGTAACAATAATATGAATGTACATACATACATTATAAAGTAAACAAAGTTACCACTTTGTTTACTTTTCGTGAAAATTAAACGACTAAATCCGTGGGCGAGTTTGTTCTAATATAAATCTTGGTTTTGTTTGAATGAAATTGATCGCTTGCTTTCAAACAAGATAATATCTACAGAAGTGGAGAAATGTAAATTTGCATATATTTCAAGACCACACACGACAACTTTTAGTGGCGATACAGTTGCGCATCTGTACTAACAAGTTTGCTAAAATTCTGTTTAACAATTTTAGCAGACTTGCTAGAGAAATTGACATAACATTTCCTGAATGATTAATAGAGACATTGAAAAAAGTAATGAGAGAGTGATCATAATCAATCAATAAAGTTAGTGAACTACAAGAGCTTCGATTGACTGTCAAATTTACAATTTGACAGCGAGCTATACTGTCTGTCAATTCAGCAGTGCGACTGAAACGTTGCGTGAGGGCATCGCAACGCAATCGACTACCAAGTGGTGTCTACACGCACCACCGAATTGGTTTTGTATTAGGACTGTATCAAAGTATGTAATTGTAAAATACTGTGAAATGCCACTGTCAATAACATCGCTATAATGACAATGAGAAAAAAAAAACAGAAAAGTGTATTTTACCATATTGTGGCAGAACAATAAAATCGTTAAAATTAAATGACGATGATGTCTGTAGATGAGTTCAAAAAATTCATATAGCGCAACTGTGTCCCAACTGCATCGCTACAAAAAGACGTCGAGTGTATAGCCACTCTTGTCGGCACGGAGAGATTCAAGAACGGTTATTGCCGTAGTAAAATTCTCAGCCACCATTGTTAGCAAGATTCTTTTGTTTACTAAATACCTAAAAATATCTTCTCCCATTTCATCTGCCCATCAATACTTCGGTTATAATCCTGGCAGCTGATAAATCTATATTCTCCTCAGCACTCTGTATTCTTATAATATTTATTTTGGCAAGTATGTAACTATTTTGCTGAAATAGACTCACGCACAGGTATTTTTGTGAGCTTTGCTGAGTGGAATATTATTTGACGTCATAACGTAAAAATAATTACCGTCAAAGCTCCTTTATTCATTACTAGCTGCGCCCCGCGATTTCACCCTCATAAGGCTCGATCCCGTAGGAATATCGGGCTAAAAACTATCCCATGTTCTAACCCAGGTAATGGTCTACTCATGTGCCAAATGTAATCCGAATCTGTCGGTCGATTCTGTAACCATCTCACCGTGAAAACTTAGGTGAAGTGAGCGTGGAGTGAGCTATCATTCCACAGGGATTGACACTATTGACAGCTCACTTCACCCAAGTTTTCACGGTGAGATGGTTACAGAATAGCATGACTGTTTAGCCGGTTCAGCGTGAAAGCGTAACAAACAAACAAACTCACTTTCGCATTTATAACATTATTGATTGATTGATTTTTTTCGATTCACACTCGTCTTACAAAATGTCTGACAGGTTGAATCTTGTGGTCGAATTTTCACCTTACTGAGACGCTCCTCTCAACAATGCCACGCGCTGGCGGCACTGAACGAGGGTTTTCCTTTTATTTCACTAATTTCATTTTTAATTTGGCCAATAGTGGAAGCCTTTTTTACATTAAAAGTGGTTTCACTTAAAAATATATTTTTTTTAAATGTTTTAAACTCATGTCAAAAATAAAACTTTAGCAGTGTCAACACTATGTAATACCGAATATCATATAATATCAGACAACCATCTAAACCCGACATAATTATATAGCTCTCAATATCACTCGCAATTATCAATTGAATTAGCAACTAATAAGGTAAGGTGTTCTATTATGATGGAGGTAATATTGCCAAACTATAATCACTAATAGCAATTATGATTGGATTCAATTCAGATGGTAATGTAATAATCAGGTGGATACTTATATCTGTATATTGTACATAGGGCCTATACACACCACGTTTTTTAAACGCGCCGTCGACGCGCGTTTTGGGAACGCGCGTCGCCGGCGCGTTTTTATCCTGCAGAGCAGTTTGTTGTCGTTTGTATCGATACAAACGCGCGGCACCGGCGCGTGTGTATCGATACAAACGCGCGGCACCGGCCTATGCACACCACGTTTTTTAAACGCGCCGTAGACGCGCGTTTTGGGAACGCGCGTCGCCGGCGCGTTTTTATCCTGCAGAGCAGTTTGTTGTCGTTTGTATCGATACAAACGCGCGGCACCGGCGCGTCTGTATCGATACACAAGCGCGTCAGGCGTGCAAAGGTCTACAGGCTGCGTCTGACTAGCGTGCGTATCGCGTCTGTATCGCTACAAACGCGCGTCGACGGCGCGTTTAAAAAACGTGGTGTGCATAGGCCCTAAACCATATAACATTACAAAGCGATTTTTTTAAATTATTTTGTATGTTTTTTTCTTGCGCTTACACGCCAAAACGGCTGAACGGATTTGGATGAAATTTAGAACACGGGGAGACCATGACCTGGGTTAGGACATAGGATACATTTTATCCCAATATTCCCACAAGACTTATGCGGGTGAAACCGCGGGGAGCAGTTAGTACATAAACAGAGACTACAGAACGCCACCTGGTATGATCTTTATTGGAGTATCTATGTAAGGATTTTTGTATCTCTTGTTCATACATGACCTTTCTAAAGAACATCACCAAGAATTATGTCCTCTTTAGGGCGCCCCCTCTCGGCATTTTCCTGTATATTGTAAGCTTATGCGTAAATGGAAACAGGCAAACTAAAGTACATTGTTCGTGCCGCTAAGGCAGACAAACCCCAGTCACAACCACTTTTGTCAGACTAATCTAAAAATGATGAGCAAACTAGCAACAAAACACTATACAACAATATCTGTTCTGACTCAAGACAAAATAATAGACTGTGGCAGCATCTACAACGTCACATAAGTATGAACTACGCATCAAAGTGACGTCACACCAATCCTGCATCGCGCAAGCAAAGTTATCCGCGTATAGTTATCTTAGGGCGGATTTCACCAGTGAAACTGAACGCGATCAGCATTTCCAAAACGCGTTCAAGAGCTGTCAGTGTACAATATTCCTTAACAATTTTGACATTGACAGCTTATGAACGCGATTTATATGTGCTGAGCGCGTTCAATTTCATTGGTGAAATCCGCATTGAAGTCGAACTTCCTGCTGGAGTAGAGAGAAAACTAAAACCTGGAACTGTTTAAGTCTTGAGGAAATTTGTTACTTAAGGTCAACATGCACCATTGTGAACAAAAACATTGCTAAATAAACGAAACTTTGATTATAACTAAAACAAACAAGCCAACTTGGTTCTGCTGGTGTGTGTGACAGCTACGTCTGAAACTCGCGCCACGTCGTTGTGCTGTCATTGCGCTTTTCTAGTGCGCGTGCATTTAGCGGCCAACAGTTGGTCGCAATTTTTTTCGACGAGTGTGCTTTGACGATCTATCTAGACATATTTATACCTAAGAAGCGAAATACCCAGTGGTCAATAGATACACTGCTCTGAGGAAAAAAAAAACTAAATAAAAAAATACAGCAGGTAAGATATATTCAGTATATTTTCCCTCTAATTAGTTGTCTTGGCCCTGGGCTATATTATGTCGTTTCTTTTTCTTTGTTACTTAATTTTGGTTCAGAAAAAACGTCAGTGTATTATCTTAACCTACATTCATATTATGTGAAGCTGTTATTTTTATTACGAGACAAGCTGCTGCTCGCGGCATCACCCGCGTGGCATTATTTTAAATAAAAGCCTAAGTAGTAACTCAGGCTAAGCTAAGACTGTGTTAAAGAGTACCTTATAACATCAGCTATCTGCCAGTGAAAGTCCCGTCAAAATCGGTTTAACCGTTTCGGAGATTACCCGGAACAAACACACAGACACAAAGACAAAAAAAAATAAGATTGTTTTTTTTTATATAATAAGTACCGTATATACTTTCATAATTATGCATTTAGTAAAGAGCTGTTATTTTGACATTACAAACAGACACTTCTACTTTATTTAGTTGTATAGATGTAGTAGATTTTTTGGAATAATTCTCTTGGTTCCAACTTAATAATTTCCGTCGATCCTTCCTCTCCAAGAGGTACTTTGGTATTTTTTATCAATTTACATACATAAGGTCTATTTAAATCCTTGTTTCCAATTGATGTTATTTCTAATTAAGCAAACATCAACTGTATGCTAGTGTAAATAAAGTTGATTTTAGACTGACTAGTACTGTTGTTGTAGTCATAAAAAATATGAAAATGTAGCGCAAACTGAATCTTATGTGTAAGCATTACAGTTGTTTTTCCTAAAACTCGTGTTTGTTTACAAGTTTGGCAAATGAATTGCGAATGCAGATTACATAAACTCACGCTTTTTTCCCTTGGGGGTATGCAGACACTACAGAACGCCACCTGCTAAGATCCTTACATACTCATTTCGCTTTCTTTCTGTGATTTTATTTTATATGTTTCTGTTTTTAGTCATGTAAGTAAGCTACTTGTAAATAGCTAATTAAAAAAGACAAAACAGTCTCATTTTATAGTTGTAAACTGCAACTAAAGGACAAAATTACATAGTGGAACTTCTTAAAGTTTGCATAGTATAGTCTGTACACTCAAGTTGAAATAAAAGGACGAACCTGACCGAGTTTCAAGGAAAACTTTTAATGTAGCTTGTTTCAGCTCATTATTTACTACAAACACATTTTTTAACGAAATTTTTTAACATACAATTTTTCTTTCATTAGTGAAAAGAACTTTTTATATATCGCGCAATTTTTATACATATTTTTGAGCCGTACAGAATAATGTTTTTGTATGAAATATAAGTGAAAAATTCAAGTACTATAATGTACTACATTATTTTTCTTTTTATAAGATTGTTTCAGAAAATATACATGTAGAGTGGGATTGTATAATATTATTATAATGTTTGTTTACATTTTTGTGCATAGAGGTATTCTGAAAATCCTTAAGAAATAAGTACAAAAAATATTAAACGTAATTAACTAGTAAATATACTGTTATGTGCTCAATATTTGCGCTTTTAATTCAATTTAATAATATAATAATAATTGGAAAACAAATATTCCGTGTAACCAACATTTTGATTAAATAATAATTACAATAAATTCTTGAATTTAAAACTTATGCTAAATATTACAACATTCACGCACGGAAGACGCAATTTAACAATAATTATGCCGAATTATTAAATTTTAAATAATAAAACATACAATAGTTGGTCCAGCCAACATTAAGGACGTTAAGAAGAATATCATTAGAAATAAATAATGATTATCATTAAATTAGTACTAACAAGCGTTTTGCGACATTTAAAAAAGTTATTTGGTTTAAAATTCCTTAATTTAACACACATGTTTTTTTCCTATTTTTATCTACATTTTGTTCCTATTATTAAAATTATGTTTCTATTCAAAAAAGCGCTCTAATACTCAGTTAATGTTCCGTTACTGAAGTGTTAGTCCCATTTTACACTAACCCAGTCTAAATACAGACGAGCGAAAAAGAACAGTGACAACTATACACAATTATAGAATTATTCACATTATACACATAATTCACGATGCATTTATAAACGTCTGTACACTTCACTTTTTAAAATCTCGTATAAATTGACATTAATTTATTTGCAGCAGTATTTTTGAATCTTTGAATTTGGAATGAAGGTTCCAATTTTAAAGTTTCCAATATAGCTGCTGCACGTCGGTTATTTCCCAATAGAAGTCTATTGTTTGAGTCGTGGTTTGTTCAAGTTTTTCAGTTCTATTATGTGTTATTTGTTTCTGTACATGGCTGAGCTCACGTGGCATGCTTGCCAGCGGCCTCGTAGCCTTCTATGAGCGTTTCTAGTATAAATTTGATGGTAATTTTGTAGATATTCTCCACGTTTGGTGTGTAACGGTCGCCCAAAGTCGACTCCACGGCTGCTAGGAACGGTGCTTCGATTTTCTGTGGAAAAGAAAGATAATGTTAATACAAATTTATTATCGGTACTTTATTTTTAACACGACAAAAAAATTTAACATCGAAGATATCGGTTCCCACCCAGGCACCCACATACATTTTGGGAATCCTAAAAAAATATCATGTCTAAAAATACTACGTCTAAAGCGACTTGCCCTTTGAGCCAGAAAATTCCATTATACAACAATGGCAACATCTAAAAAGTATTTATTTAATACTGAAAAGATGAAAACCGCGTCAATATTGACATGCCTTAAACAGATTCATGGATATTTCAAACGTGGATAAGTCAAAAGGTTAGAGGGGTTTCATAACCGGAAATGAGGGACGAGGGTCACTTCCGGAGTTCCCGAAATAGACGGACTTTGTCAGGGTAAAAGAAAATTCAGAAAATCCACTCGTTACAAGATGATAATGACGGTTAAACAAAAGAATAATGGGACAATCGACAAAATACTACGGTTGTAAATTATGCCTACTGCGCACGATTTGTTGTCTTTTTCAGAAGGCCAATTATTTTAAGATAATATAATACTAACAAAATATGGAAATTTAAATACTCTGAAGCGATTTATTTTATTTTAATTATTCCCGTACTTAAAACTACTCAAAATCTAGTATTTATCTCATCTTAGCGACAATCAACGTCCAAAACTTGCCAAAAATGTTAGTAAATTACAGATATTTTTGACAGATTGAGTCCGACATTACAATGCGAACGTTCTTAAAAATACGGAAATTGCTCTTCAGGTATCAAAACAACTTCATGCCATCATCGATGCCGGTTACCTAGATAGTCTTCTACTTTTCGTGTGGTTAGTGACAAACCTGGTGTCAGAGTTTCTCTGACTTGGCCTCACATGTTGTCGAAAAATATCTCCCAGGCATGCCGGTTTCCTCACGATGTTTTCCTTCACCGTTTTTTAAGCAAGTGATAATTATACAATACGCATATGAATCCGAAAAGATAGTTAGATAGTGAGCCATGAAAATAAGATAAACAAATGATAGACAAAGTAGAGGCACCACAACAAAATACACACTTACACTTATATCTGATCTCAAATTATGTTAAGAATATATTTAAAAATTGTTGATTGTTACTTAATGTTTTTTTGTTTGTTTTTATATTATGAATTTATTTAATACTCTTTGCTGTGCCCTACAGGATCCGTAATTGTAGCTCTAAGCCATTATAACACCAGCCATGCTATTCTGTAAACATCTCACCGTGAAAACTTGGGTGAAGTGAGCTGTTAATAGTGTCAATCTCTGTGGAATGACAGCTCACTCCACGCTCACTTCACCTAAGTTTTCACGGTAAGATGGTTACAGAATAGCACTGCTGTATACTTACATTATGGAATGCAAATAAAGATATGAATATGAATATGAAAATTATCGCTTGTGTAATTACCACGCCACGTATCAAAACAGCAAAATTAGGTTTTCATCGCTCAGAATTTACATGTATTTTAAAATTTGATGGAACTTCTGTCCGTCTCTCTTATCTGTCGTTTATGTACATATTTTACCGAGGGACGTACATAGTAATGTAATTTAACGTTTTTGGAAGACGACTTCAAACGGCTACGGTGTCTGCGGTTTCAATGTCATTGAAATTGGATGACGGGGCGTGGGAGAGGGTAGTGTAATATGAAGTGACATTGATTTAAAGGGTGTAGAAGTGCGGTTGGCTGCGAATTTAGAGACCCTTCAGTATCCGAAAAAAGATAGAGTAAAAAAAAATTATTTATGGGTTTTAGATTGTTTGAAATCAAACCGGCTAACAGCACAAACTGGTTCAAGTAAGTTCATCAGTTACAAGTTTAATGAGAAAGATAACGACAGACAATTCTGAGAATTACCAGCAGCCTAATTGCTTCACACATTTGGTATATATTTGCAATGGCACTGCAGGCCTTTAATTTTGACAATTCAACAATGTTCATGTCGTTACGTTGGTGACCTCACGAATTTGTGAAACGTATGAAGTACATTATGGGTTAACCTTCAAAATCTTTCAAATTGTGATTGCAAGTGTGTTACGCAATTGGAGTACTGAAGCTAGAGAGATCTTTATGCTTCCAGTCTAACCAGATGCCGCAGAATACCAGTACTTTACATGAGGAGAGATGAGAGCGATCTTTATATGAGGGAGAAACCGCTACATAAAATAACCTAAACTACTTACATAAAGTTGAAATGGACATATTGAAGCCTAAAAATAATAAAAAAACAAAATCCCACAACCGTTAGAGAGTAAACCAATCAATTCAAAAACTATCCAAAACATGACACAGTCAGTGAATCACTCAGTTTGACAGCTGAATATAAATGCAATCAACTTTACAATTACTGAGGCAGTTCCCTTCAACATTTTCAATTCATGTTATATATCCGAATTTGATGAATGGTTCATCCCTGGAGTTAATAATTTACTGGGAGATTATGATGTGGTTGAAATGTGGGGGAATCTACCGTTTTGTGGGGTGAAGCTCATTAATAAATGAATGAGGCATTTGTGGTGAAGTAGAATAAATAAATTGGGGTTGAAATTATTATTAAAAGTTCCGTTTCATGAAGCTCTTTTATTATTGAGTAAGATATAGTGGACTAAGGAACAAATTTTTATTAGACATATTATAGTTATTAATAAGATAAGAAGTGTTGGGAACTTATGAGTATCTTGGTTGGAGAAGGAGAGTAAATGAAATTCAGGTGTACAAGATAAAGTCTATTCAGATGACCATCAATAGGTATTAAGCACAATGCCGCTTTTTATATTAGTTACACGATACACAAGTTATTGCCACGGGCGCTGGGAAAACGACTGGCCGCCATACTCTATGCGCGGGGAACATTGCGTTTTGCACCACTAGCATTATTGCTACCTGTAGTCCCTACAAAAAGCAACGTTATTCAGTGTTTTCTGTTGGGAAATCAAACATCACTTGCCAAACGGAAACATATTACTAAGCCTCCGTTGTCCATCTGTCTGAAACCGGCCTGTTTTTTAAGTTAACTTCCTAAAAATGTCCTCAGGCTGGATTCCGCACGCGTATTATGTCCTTTTTACCCGACTGCGCGACAGCAAGGCTAAGTTTATTTACTAATAATTTAATATTTTAAATCCTTCGTTGTAGGTATAGCTGGTAGTACTAAATATATTAAGTATCCTTGAGCTAAATTTAGTTCACTACCCTAAGCTCACCCTTCCGATGAAGCTATAAAGGACAGCTGTTGACCGCAATAATCGACAAACACCTTGCGAGGACGTGGCATACTTATTTAATATAATACTAACTACATTAACAGTGACTAAGGTTTCTATGCAGAAGTAGTTTGCCAGGTCATATTGTCAGTATCACATGGTCAAAAATATGATTTACCCACCCGAATTAAAATTACAAAAGTAAGCCGAAAGTTTATATATTTAAAAACACACACAACTTGATAGTTGTGTGTGTTTTTAAATATATAAACTTTACAGACAACTTTACAACTTTACAGGTTTATAACCTGGATAAGCCTTTGGTGATCCAAAGGCTTATCCAGGTTATAAACCTGTTAATCCAGGTTATAAACTATCTGTGTGCCATTAATTTCCGTTCAGCCGTTATTACGTGATTGAGTAACGAACATAAGAACTACAAGTTTCGTCTTAAATTAGTTAAGTATGTCGGTATATACCACATAGTGAAACCTCTATTATTGTAGAGTTTAGAAAAACGATGTAAATAATAGAAATACTACACACACACGGTACAATACTGTATCTAAGCACTGGTGGCCCAGTGGTAACGACCGCGACACGAGATCTAGGTCGTAGGTTCGAACCCAGACAGAAGTTTTACTTTGTGTAAATTATTTCATTACAACTGTTCTCAAAACGGCGAAGGAAAACATCGTGAGGAAACCGGCATGTCCTAGAACCAAAAAATTCGAAGACATGTGACAGCTACCAACCCGCACTGGGCCCGCGTGGTGGATTACGGCCCACTCCCTCTCACAGGGAGGAGGCCTGTGTCCCAGCAGTGGGAACTTTATAGGCTGATTATGCTAATACTGTATCCAATATTTTAGCAATTCAGGCTTTCAAAGGTGTTTATCAAATTCAGGAAAATTAAGTTTCCGATTTCCCCACTTACCTAATCCTTTGAGGATCAGAGACAAAGTTTTAATTAATACTATGAATACTAAAGGGATATCCAAAAAGGATTTAAGTACAGAAAAGTTAACACCAGTTGAAGCTGAATACACTTAATTTACAAAATTTCAATAAATCCAATAATTGCTGGATTTATTTCAATGGAGTATCGCTGTTTTAAGAATAAGGATGTTTTTTTTACCTGTATCTAGAACAGGCTTAGGGCGAGTGCACTTTGGACACGGATTTGTATCGTACGTAAACGTACGATCTTAGTCGTACGAATTAAGTGCTGAATACGTTTTTCTCCGTGAAATACGTAGTGTTTCGGTGATATTGCACGCACGAAAAATCCCAATAAGTTCGGATTGTTTTCGGACGTCGGAACTATACGTACGACTAACTCGCACTCGGTCTGCGTGCTCCCTTTTAACTTGGAAGGTCGGGATCTTTCGTACGTGTTTGCACGAGTGAAATTCTTATTAATAATTCTTCTTACAACTCAAAAAGGTATTATTATTCTGATATTAACATAACATCACGCTTGTGTAGAAGGATACTGACAAATTCTAGATAATTCTAGGGTCACGTAAAGTGTTTGGAAATCGAACCCAGGACATCATGCTCTGCAGTAGCTCTTGTGACCACTTTACCAACGAGACAGTTCTCTTCTGATATGACCAATATGGAAAACATTTAAAAGCGACTCAATATATTAGCGAATATGGTGTATATTGCCCTGAACACTTAAGGCTTCATTTATCCGAGAAAGAGAGTTTTCATAGCAGAAAATACGGTGAAATGGAGATTAAAACTGAATAAAATTACTGTCTACTTGAAAATAATAACGTGACTATGTTAAAATCAATCAATTTTAAAGCCAGTATATCCGGATTCCCTTTGACTCTACGACAAAGCTTATAGTCTCCCTCCTAAGCTATATGATATTATAATTTAAAATGAAATGGAAGGATTATTCTGTTTGTTAATTAATATTAAAATTTGCCGGATGTTTTGATGGTAAAGTAAAACATAATGATACTAAAATTTCTTGCGAGCCTGCGGTTGCCGTTTTAATTTATAACTTCAAAGAATGTTGCCGTCTAAAGCACGGGGTTAAATAACTACTATGGGTATATAAAATTAATTTTGACCAACCCATCTGTTAAAGCATCAGTTCCACCGTTGGCTCAAGTTAACTCGGAGCAATTTGTAGACAGTAAGATTTTAGCTATGAGTATTTTATCAGGCGTTGAGCTTGCCGTCCTTGGTTTTGGTTTCAATGTCATACGAGTCAGATATTAAAGGATTCTCTGCGTGCTATATATATCCTGAGTTTATTTTTAATTCCCAATATCCTAAGAAATTCCTTCAGTTTAATACACCATCTTTAATGTACTGTGGGTGTGCTAATAACAGAGGAATATCTTATTCTGATGATGAAAAAAAACTATCTATTTACACTAGGTACTAAACTAAATGACTAACTAACAAACTCTACAAATAAAAACAAAACAAAAGGACACTGAAGCGTTGAAGTACTCGTCCGCATCGCTGTCATTCGGCAACGTGCCCGTAAGACTGGCAGCATTGCTACTTTGAATGGTAATGCTAATTAGGTATTTGTTTTGTTCTCATGCCTCACCAAATCTATGTGCCACATAAATGGATCGACAGAACTATTCATTCTAGTCCAGAACCATTATGTTCTCGAATTAAAATATAGATTGATTCTTCTCTTGGTAAACAGTGTCAGAATTTTTGGCGAAGACGCTTTTGACGGTAAATTGCCTATCTACTAAAGGACATGTTAAATAAATTAATATAAGAATGGAAACGTACCCAAAAATACTCGACTTTAAATCCAGGTATTCTTCTATGGCTGGCCCCAACTTGGTGTATGTACCCAAAGAAGTTGTCCAGGTCATCCAGACCCTTGATGCCTTCATCCAGGGTATTCATAACGTTGTTGGCGTGTTCTGCTAGCTCCATCGAGTTGATTTGTTCTTCCTTCGTCCGGCATTGGCGGAATTTCTCGAACATATTTAGCAGATCTTGGTTTTCTTCGAATAATCTAGGAAAAAGAAGAGAAAACTGTGAGTAATGTGGTAAGTAGTAGCAGTGATGAAAGATTTTTTCCTCGTAATTCCCACATAAATAGAATCTCAATACGATTTTTTATTGATTACAAACAACATCTTCACGGATCAGACATGGTTTCTGTTACACGTTGTATATCGATACCGGCCGATACCATCATGTCTGCGGAGTTTTGCTAGCTAATTTAATTTGACCCTGTATTGTATCTTTCTTTGGTGTTCCAGCCGCTTATTCCCACGGACTTTAAAAGAAAGTAAGGAGTATCGTATTCTCCCAGATAACAATTCAATAAGTAGTAATAGACAATTGGCCTAGAAACTAGAATCCAATAAGGCTCTGTTCTAAAGAGGCGACTGTGAAATTGGCATTATCCTCTGGGTAATCTTTAAAGGATAGACTGGCTTTAAACGTAATCTGTTAAAATAAAAATCGTACGTGCAATAACCTGGTTATTCGTGTGCAGATTGCCTTAGGGTGGTTACATACTGGGTAACCCCTCGATTTTTAAACAAATGCTATCTATTATAGTGAAAATTTGCCAGTGCGCCTGATGTACACAATATCGCCACCCGTGAAAGCTATTAAGAAGCTTGAATGCCATCCTGCCAATCGGTATTCTGGTAAAGATACATAAGTGGAAAGTATAAATCAATTCTGAAAATAATGAATAGATAATTATTGTAGGTACTAGGAACTTAAGTACTGTAAGACTAACGCCTCCAAAGAGGCGTCAATATACTATGTCTTGGCTATTACTTATGTGTAATTAAAGTGCGGACGATAGCTATGAGTATTTAGACGTGACAAAGAAACCATATGTTTAGACTACACGTACAAGTTATTCATTGATCATTTCTGTAGTAAAATCTCAATAGTAGACAACATTTTGCTGAGGTGACTGACACAATCTAATACTATAAGCTTCAAAAACTGGTAGGCACTTAATGAATCCCATAATTAATAACCGAATTAGCTTTGCATTCCATTCACAAATTCTAATTGTATCTATAAATCCGAAAATGTTGACACAAACGTCTCCAGAGTTGCCCAATATGTAGCCAGCCTAACCCGATTTGTTATACATGCTCGTCACGTCGGCACATCACGAGAGCTCCCTTCGGACCGAGGTTACCTACCCCTGACAAGGGGAGAAGGGGTAGTAAACCTATACGTGTATATTCTATTACCTACCCTACATTGTATAATCAAGTTATTTTCCCTTATACCGTGTATATTTTTTCAATCAAATAAGCCAACGAAAATGAGTTTATTCAGTCGCAGGTAGGCGGGATTTGCATGGATATCTTACTTGGAGAGAATTGGCCAATTTTAGCTCTGAGCTTTTTTACATACCGAAAAGATTTCTAGAGGACAAAGAATAAAAGCGAACCATTCGTTGTAATTTAATTAGTCTTTTTCACTTTTTACTTAGGTGACATTATAATGAAATGTAAGCTCCTGAAATAAATTGAATAGCAACCTGACACAGGGCGGTGTATTGATTACAAGGAACGAACTTTTCATTAAGCTCTTAAGATGTTTTAAGTTAAATTATTCCCGGGAGTTTTGAGACAATTCCCAAAATACATTTTATACCTACATAAAGCTTTAAATAAATTTGGATGACACTTCAAAAGATAACTGTAAATTAGATTAAAATTATACAATTACTCAATGATTCACTTCGTTTATTTTTCTTTAAAAGATTAACATTTTCATGAAGTTAAATCAAGAGCGTTGTAATAAAATGCCTCACGGGCCACTGGCATTCTTATTAAATTTATTTTACGCGCCTTGAAATATATTCTTAGCAACTTATTGTAGGATCGTAATCGCAAGTTTTATGGTATAACAAGCAGGCGTCAACATGCTACCTATTTCACAAATAATAAAATTTAACAGTGTACCTACAGTATTTTCTCTAATTAAATTATGTTCTGTTAGATAGCTTACTGAATTATTTTATATTTTGTTTCTTATCACAAAGTTACACGCCTATTTTTGACTAGACTAGACATCTTAATATCCTTTGAATTATAATCAAAACTTTGATAATACGTCCAGCAAATCCTTTAAAAATAAGGACCTTTTAATCTTGTCTATAAAACTGAGCTTTAACTACAAAGTTTTAAAGATTAAATTAGTTTGAACGGCTGCTGCCGTAAGAACGGTTTAGTGGGCTATAAAGTGTTTTATGGAGGGCCGGACAGAATGTGACTAAGAACAGAGTATGAAGTTATCCTAGTTACTTAAGGTTTATGTTGACATTATTATGAAGCATAAAACGTATCAATTACGTACGTGACCTTGTTGTGTGGCGTGTTTTAGAAACTTGTACCGAGAAAGTGCGTGAGGCACAGTTTTGATGGCTAACATAAAAGTATGAGGCGTTTTATAAGCGTTGGAAGTGTTCTGTTGAGAATGGAAATTCATGTTTTGTATCTTAATCCTTGTATTGTATTTGAATTTTTCATGTTGTTCGAAATAACATTATGTCTATATATCTTTATGTTTCAATCAATGTTGTGTTTGAGTTTAGGTACCTACTCAAAACAAAATTCACCAGAGAATTATATATAATCTTTCAGGAAGAATTCAGTAGCTTTGTTAAAAACGTGTCAGGAAGTTTGCAAGAGAATAAATTTTGGGGTGGATTATACATGTTAATCCTTTGAGACCGCCGAGCACACACGACCTTTGTGAGGTGTACCGTAAAGTTAAACTTAGCTTGCATGAACTCTGCTTATTAAAAAAGTCTCAATTTTGATATAGAAAGTTTAATTAATTGTTCCTCGATAAAAAGAAAAACAAGACAATCTATACAAATTACAAACTCTTTTGAAACTGAGCAATGTTACAAAAATTGCCCGTAAGCATCATAGAAATTTTGCTAATAGGAAATCGTCTCGATGCAAATTGCTATGATAAATACGGCAGGAGCACAAAATGTTGTATGTCGTAGTACTGATAATAATAAACCTTACCCGGTTTAAAAGGTGTTAAATTAACTTTAGAAACTTTAAGAGGTGCTTTAGTTTGACCATCAAACTGAATAACTTTTAGTATGGGACAAAAAAAAATTTGAAAAAAGAGCAGAGAAATTGTAAAAGTTGTTCAGTTCGATGGTCTAACTAAAGCATCTCTTAAAGTTTCTAAAGTACATTTTTTTACACCATTCATGACATTTTCGAGAAATGATCACAAATATAGGTTTTAATCATCGCATTAGAAACAGTTAAACCAGTAAAAAAAATTGTATCCGTCATGGACCAAAACTATTTTTGTCAAAAAACTTAAAGTATACAATGTAGTTATATAAAATACTCTTTATTATATATACCATAAAAAATACAGTACATTGAGTATATGTGGCCACAAAAGACAGCAATTAAAAACTAGTAATTACCTACGTTTATCATAATAGTGCTGTTAGGTACAATATAATAATATTGAATTTACCACTTTCTCATCGAAGAATATTGATTATCCGTCCCATATTTATAGATACAGAATTCATTCTTCAATTCTGTATTAAGGGCAAAATATTATAATATGACACGTTTAGTAGGTGCATAAAAAATTGCTTCGGATCCTATACTTATTATACGAGCAATATTTGTAAATATATATTTGTAATCACGTTCTCGAAAACGGCTCTAACGATTTCGATGAAAGTTGCAATATAGAGGTTTACGAGGGCGAAAAATCGATCTAGCTAAGTCTCATATCTGGAAAAATTCGTTTTCTCCATATTTTCACCCAAAGTTTAGAACAAGATGGCTACTTTAGGATAATGACATGGCAGCATGGAATTAGTAACTCAACTCAACTCAACTCAAAGCATTTATTTCAAATAAACCAATTACAGGCACTTTTGAATTGTCAAGGGGGTCGGTCAGTCAGAAAGATGAAGCTAGATGCCCATTCCAAAGCGTAGTAGGTACCTATGGAGAAGAACGGGCAAGAAACTCCACGGACACTCTTTTAAATCATAATATGGTTACAAAATTATTGGTTACATCATTCATGTTGAAGTTATACATGTGAGAACGATGCAAAACGTGAAAAGCGTCCGTAACAGAAAGAAAAAAAATAAACAATCCAAAAAATTAAATTAAAATAAGCCGTGGTAGCTAAGAGATGACCAGTCCCTACTGACGGCGCCCGTTCACGAACATGACGTAAGTACCGAATATCATGGCAGCATGGAATTAGTAAGTACCGACTATCATGGCAGCATGGAATTAGTAAGTACCTACTAGTTCATACTAATTCATGGCAGCATGGAATTAATATGAACTATCCTATACTATTAAATGAGGATTCTCTATGGTCACCCGAGCTGAGATCGGTCTGATCAGGCTGACCAGGTACTATTTTATTAAGTATGAAACTCCTCACAACTTTTCCAAGACCGATACAGCAAAGGCTTTTCGATCTTTTTTCTTTGATTTTTTTTAAAAGAGAGTAAACAAAATAAAAACTGAAATAGATTTATTACTTTCATCACCGCTGCAAAGAAACCCTGGGACCCAGAGATCTAGAACCCTAGCTCCCCGTAGTGGCTATTTACCTGGCTGGCAACTGGGTCAAGACCACTCCACGCTCGATAGGCGTACCGTCCGCAAATGATTGAGTCCCTTGCAAAAATAGCGTCGGCAAAAACAGCGACGTACCTACTTAAGCCTCAATTACTGTGAGTACTGATAGAAAATTCTGGAGGACGTTGGACTATTTTCCGAGGACTATCTTCGAGAGTGTTTTTGCTATCCGTACGAACGTTTAGAAGGGATACTCAACCTTTTTTTGCTTGTATATGGATGGGAACTTGGCAGTTTATCTGGGCCGCTGATGACGACCCTTTTGAAGGAAGGTGTAATAAATGTTAACCGCAGGTTGAGCCTCTCCGCCTCTGCGGTGTGGAGATACGGTATGTTTATTAAACTGTTAAATAAATTCTAGAAGGTGATTTAGATAGTGAAAACACAATACCTATTTTATCACCCTATTTACGTAGATCACTATAAGCAAAATACGCGGACCGTTGTGCTACGCGCCATGCTACGGCGTAGCATTGCTACGAAATGCTAATGTAACCAATTTTCAATAAGTAATGAATACAAGGCTACAATTTTGTGTTCAGTAAAATTACTGAGGCATTTATGAACGTAAACTATTAAACAAATTCATTACTTACAAAAACAATTCGGAAACAAATCTTACAAAATAGATAAAATCTATCTCAAAATAGAAACAGTACATACATACCTACATTTCTCTTAAACAAAACGAAAGAAAAAAGTCTCTCAACCTATCAAAATAATCCGATCTCCCATAAAACAGGGACGCAATAATACTAAAATGTAAATTCATTAATCCGGAGCCTATTCACATAACAACACTGATTTATAACTTTGTCAATATTATTTAGGCCTTGAAGCCTCGAAGGTCGAACATATATTTTGATGCTTCTTAAGTACTAAAATAAAATATTTTCTCCTAACCTTCCTCTTCTACGCAGAAGAGGAAGATGAGGAGAAAATATTTTATTTAGGCAATACGATTGCCAATTAATGTTTTGTTAATCACCATAAAGCACCACCACAATACACACTCACACGGTGTGTGTGAGTGTGTATTGTGGTGGAACTAGACTAACTGTGGTGGACTAGAATGACTTAAAAAAAAAGCGAAACATTTCAAACTCATAGCCACAGATAGCAAAATTATATACTAACCTAATATAATTTACATTAAACCTAATAATATAATACTATATAATTTTGCTACCTTTATTAATTAATTAGTTAGTTTTAAGTTGTTTGTACCCACTTGTAAATATGTATATTTTAATAAATTAATTAGTTACTAGCCACAGATATAATGTTAACATTTGCATGTCGGTGACGTGAACCCATAAGATTATCCCTACCAAAAATCGCTCAACGCGCCTTATGAAGTTTTCACTTCAAAAAATGTAGTTTATTATTACCGTCTGGCAAATGTACTCCCAGCAATCAAAATTTGATAAACGTTTATTCCGAATAGTAATTACTAACTTTCTAACCAGCTAAAAGCCTTGTTCATAATTAAAGTGCTAGTAAATGGTCTAATTGAAATAAATGATTCGGCTTTCCAATAAAGTAACATAACGTGACGCTTGTTATCCCCGAATGATTAGGCAGAGGTGTACCTATAGTAAACCCATATTTCGCGAGATAACACTTTGCCCGACTTAGGAATCGAACCCAGAACCTCATGCTCAGCAGTAGTGCTTGCGACTAGGCAACGAGGCAGTCTGAGTCTGCGCAAAGTAAAAAATAATTTAAAATATTCTTGCAAAGGGTTTAGAATTTTCTGCTTAATGGCGTTTCACATCAAGTTACCTGGTTTCTTAATCAGATCAACATCTTGGCTGCAGCGCGAACGGCTCATTATTGTAACCTAATTTATACGCAGTCGACGAGAAAAGAATAAAAGTGAGCGAAGAAAATATTGTTAGGAGATGTTCTTTGTAAGTTTCTAGATCAAATAAAAAAGAATTGTAGGTGTTATTTTTTATAGGTAAATAAGTTGCAGAGATGATGAAACTCTTTTATTCACAATTTTTACTTCGTCTTCTTCTGCGTGTCGCTGGCACAACAGTTAGGGTTAGCGTATGCTGAGAAATTGGTGACGCAGCAGAGCACAGGACAGATTTAGCAGGGTAGGGCAGGCGAGGCAGACAGGCCGCGAGCGCATGCTGAGACGCAGCTACACAGACACATTCGCGTTCTAGCTAGTATAAAAAATAGACGGCTGCGTTACCTGCTCAGCAAAAACGAAGTGACGACCTACACGCTTCGCTCAGAAATCTGCGCCAGCTCTACAACGAGACGCAGAGCTGAACAGATACACATGTCTGCGCCGCAGCGTACGCAGCTGTCAGTACGTTCATGCATTACTAAAACTGCTCTGCCCTGCGTGGAACTGCGTCACCTGCGTGATACGCTTTGACTTATAAAATTTTTGTGTTGGCCCAAATCTTGGCCACTTTGACGGCGTTATCTGTGTCAGAAGTCACTTTGACAGAAGGTTTTGGGGCACGGAAGGCAGGATAGGAGAGGGAGCATAGTTTGTGATATAGCTCGACATCCACAACCTGCTGCCGTTCCGTTGAGGTAACCTAGAACTATTTTAACTGTTTCCTTCATATCTTCTATAATAAACACTGATAATGTCATGAATATCGTCAGTACAACCTTAAATTTTTAGGGTTTATTTATAAACATTGCATATAGTTAAGTTGGTAATGAATAACGTCTGTTTTTAACCATACATTTTTAAGCAACTTTTATTAATAAACTCATTTTCTCTTTTTTTTACACATGTTACTGAGAGGATTCATACCCATAATAAAAAAATTTGACATTAAATAAAACCTCTATAAAAATCAATCTGTCCTTTTCATAGTAATGACAACGAAGTGAGAAGGCAAAGGACTAACTAACATCTAAGTATAGCTTAGCTATGCATGGTGACCAGCCGATCGATTCTGTAAAAATATAACCGTGAAACTTAGGTGAAGTGAGCGTGAAGTGAGCTGTCAATAGTGTTAATCCCTAGCATCCTGCCGGTCGATTTGTGACAGTGACAGCTCACTTCACCTAAGTTTCACGTTGATGTTTTTACAAAATCGACCGACTGGTCACTATCCTACTGGAGAGTGGCAACTTTAGCAAGTAATCACATATAAGGGTGATAAGGTCTTTGTAAGCAAACTACGTGGCAATCGAGCGTAATCCAACACAACAACCTCAGGAGTACACAACGTACATTGAGCCCATCACTGTTTACAGTTGTTCAGAAAAAAAATCTACACTCCCAAAGGTGAGGTAATCCCTGACCGAGCCTCACCACACATAAGGTTATATGGTGTCATTATACAGGGTGATATGTGTGTGTGAGAGAATAATAGAGGGTGTGAAATACGTCGCACGCTAACAACTGGTCCTACCTTGTAATTAAGGATTTAAGACTGAAAGCACTGTGTTCTTGACAAAACATTTACTGAAAGCCTGATCAATTCTTTGGTAGATAAACTATAAACCTTTTTCAGGATAACTTTGATAGATTTGTAAATAACAGTCATTATTCTTGTTTAAATGGTCATGTGTAGTCAAATGTTTTGTACTCATAGACACATTACCATAATAGGTTCTTTAAAACACTCGAGCTTTGTATAAAACGACAACCATATAGCCTTAACCTTAACCATATGTATGTATGACCTTTGCTTCTGAAGGCTTCCCACGCAAACCAATTTTTTTTTAAGGGGTATCACCACTTTTTTCTAAAAGAGGTATCACGGAATAAATCTGGTAGGTACCGATTCCTTTAACAGATATATAACGTAATATCAATTAATAAAAAATAAAAAAAAACAATGAATAAAAAAATAAAGAAAAAAAATCGAAAAAAAATATATCAATTTATAAATAAATAAATCGAAAAAATTACTGCAGTGCTATTCTGTAACCATCTCACCGTGAAAACTTCGGTGAAGTGAGCGTGGAGTGAGCTGTCATTCCACAGGGATTGACACTATTGACACTATTGAGCTCACTTCACCCAAGTTTTCACGGTGAGATGTTTACAGAATAGCATGACTGGTCTTCGGAAATAAAAACTTTTTTTTTTCTTATCAATATGCATTTATTTATGAAACAATAACATCTACTTTCTGTTTTTATTAGCTACCTATATTCTCTGTAGATCGGGATGCTAAAATCCTGTTTTTTGCGCGACTTAAATCTTTGCTTAAATCAATACCCAACGGGTCATTGCCAGATTTTCGATTATGTGAAAGCCGACCAGTGTCACATATTCTCGTCTCCAATCGGATATTCGGATAGATTATTCATCCCTTTTTTCAAGCTCGATATCCAATACCAATGAAATCCCTTCAGTATCGGATCCCGTAATATCATTTCTTCGACACGGCAGCTCCGTAATTTCCCGTAAAGAAACCTTTACGAATGAATGCGTTTTATTGACTTTTACATCGCGTTCCAATTTATTTTCAGGATCGCTTGCAATGTGTTTTAGCGTACCTAAACGGTAATGGATTGGGTATTGGTTTTCGGTATTTTTTAATTATCAGAGTGGTTGAAGGCATGTTTCTGTTCCATTCACATGAATATAGAAAACGGCAGAAGGATTTTCTACAAAAAAAGTATATTTTTAGGTAGTGAATTAGGTTTTTTGCAGTTATTACCTAGAAGTTTTTCAGGACGATGTCTCAACAACTTATGAAATAATAGTGCAAGGAGTGATTATACAAACGTGCATCATCGAACACCCCCCTTTTAATTTAAAATCTGGGGCCACAATCCGACAATTTAATATCACAAGCTTTTGCTTACGTTTTCTGCTTTATTAAACAGCGTGGGTCGAGAAAATGAAAAAAAAAAAAAAATGATATTGTGTCAAATATTGTATTTTATTGACAAATACACATTGTCAGTTATTTTAAATAGGGCCAACCGTCCAAGATTATTTACATTTTAATCCGCAGAGACGTAACAAAAGAAAAAACGTTTTGTTTGGATATTTTCATACATTCACCTTAAAGTTTCTCGACCTCAACCCTTTTTTACCCGACCTGCTGAAGGGCGGTTATTTCTAATACTACGACTCAAGATTTCAATAGAATTTCTTTGAACTTTTTGCAATGTGATTCCCAGCTATTTCCAAAGATTGAAAAACAGAGGTATTCCAATAAATGTCTGTTCAAACTGTCAGAAGTGCCAATACTGTTCCAGTTATCGATATGAACTTGCTCTGAACTATTTCATGAAACTATCACGTTACGTTGCAGTCGGATTGAATTTGATTTGATAGTGTGAATGCTCTTTTTGAATCTTTTAAAGAAATGCTTCACTGGAACTTAGTTATTACAGACGAATAGAATGGCGTATCTGAGAATTTGAATGCAAATAAAGCTGTGTTGAGAAAGTAAAACTACAAAATATAAATTGAAGAATCTCGTCCATGCTTACACAATTTGACATGGCCACTGAACTAAGAGAAGCGAGTGTCTTCTACTCACTTCTCTTGCGAGTTCAGTGGAAAAATATCTATTTGGGACTATCGTGCATCTTTTTCAATTATTTTGAATACTTTATTCATATAATTTTATCTACTTACATACATTTCGTGATTGGCTTTTTAATTAAGGACCACAGAGAACCTATCAAGTGTCAAGCTAACGGAAAGAGCCTTACAATGTTCCAAGCTCATAAAAAGGACCAGGACCACATACCAATGCAGAAGTCACCCTAGTACGTACAAAGCTCTACTACGTTCCACTAGCTAGCTAGAAACACAATAGCAGAAAGAGGAATAATTTGTTTATTTATTTACTAACCTATCCCTTATTTACCCACTACTTATTACTAATTTCGGAATAAGGTGCCCCTAAACAAGAACATGTGGCGAGAAATGCATAAAATGGAAGAACCTAACAATATTTCAAGCTCATAAAAAGTACCAGGACCACATACCAATGCAGAAGTCACCACAGTACGTACAAAGCTCTACTGCCGTACGTTCTCTACGTTCCACTAGCTAGTTAACAACACAATAGCAGAACGAGGCATCGTTTATGTGACGAGCTCTTTCACGTTGGCTCAATGCGGCGAACAACGGAACTCTGATCAACTCGGTCGGGCCGAGAATAATAGCTATGATGTAGTTTGTTTGTTACTAGGTACTTTGTGGAATTGTGATGTATTTTGAAGATGAGAGCAAGGTAAATTGACAAACATAAAGTACAAGAACATGACGCCTGTATTTCCCGAGGGATTGGGTAGTGGTGTATTTACAGTAATACCCAGATTTGGCCAGTTATGTTTAAGAGCCAAGTACCTAATAGGGGACGACTAACTATTGCCAGTTGTGGAGTTTCTTGCCCATTCTTCTCCATAAAAAAACTACCTTTTGGAAGGGGCGACTAATTTTGATGTTCAAAACTGCCTTACAAGGGCCTATTTGAAATAAATAAATTTACTTTGCCATCGACCGGGCAAAAGTCCCCCGGTACAAATCCAGGCTCCTAGCTACTATTTTCTGCTACTGCTCAATCAATCTGCCTAGCCTTTCCCCAACTAAATTGGGATTGGCTTCCTATCTAACCAGATGCAGCTGAATACCAGTATTTTACATGCAGCGACTGCCTATCTGACCTCCACAACCCAATTACTGGTTTACACGATACCCCTTGCTAAGACTGGTTGTCTTACTTTTGGACTACTGACCTACCCAAAATGTCACGACTGTTAAAGATCTACGAATGACAGCCGGGACCAACAGCTGAACGTTCCTTCCGAGGCATGGAGGTCTCGATATGTAATAGACGGTTACCCATCCACGAACCGACCGCGTCAAGCGTAGCATAACTAAATGAAGAAGTTAGTGATTGGAATAGAGAGCGGATTACTACAAGTACTCACTTAGAGTAGCATGGTCTATTTGTGTGCAAAATTCTATCCAAATCCGTACAGACGTTTATGCGTTATTGAGCAGCAAATAATTTCACAATCTTTCACATCTGCACTTCTTCTTTTCGTGTGGTTAGTGACTAACCTGGTGTCAGAGTTTTAAAGCCGCCCATGGGCCTCTGACTTGGCTTCACATGCCGTCGAGAAATATCTCTCAGGCATACCGGTTTCCTCACGATGTTTTCCTTCACCGTTTTTGAAGCAAGTGATAATTTTACAATACGCGCATGAATCCGAAAAGTCAGAGATGCCGTGGGTTCGAACTCGAGACCTATATACATTTGCACTGTAAAGTAAGGATGTCGTAGCCATTTCGTATGTTAATATGCATACTGTTGTTAAACATCATGTACTTTTGACTTTGTTTATTTAAGTAAAAGCATTTGCAAAGCCATTACAGTAAGTACAGTTCAAGCCCCTCTTCATTTTCTGGAAGTTGTTTTGCATTAGGTATAAGCCACACATTTAATTCCAATTTTCTTGTAGAATTATGGTAAGTACCTAGTATTTTATTATTATTCTCTTTATTTTATTTATTTTCTGTAGTTTCCGCCCTATGGGAAGAAAGCGTGAGTTTATGTATTGTATGTACGTATTTTATTAAGTTTATAAGAAGACGTTTTGTCCAAAATATTCTTTACTTTACCAAGGGATATATTAAATCCAAAAATATTCTTTACTTTACAAGGGATATATTAAAAGGAGAAATTTTCCATATTAGTTCGTCAACTTAAAAGACGAAAGTAATCAAAGTTACATAGAATTGGGTACAGACTCTTTAATATCTTGTTCGGAATAAAATCAAACTTCTAGGAGTAAACACGACGATGTATTCAATCAAAAACAAGTTTCCAAAACGAACTTTTTGATCCTCTTCTATTTAACTCCCTACATTATATTACTAGTTTTTGAAATGCCCTTCAGACGAAAAACGTACAGATTAGTTTGGCAGAGTATCATTTTAGAGTAATTTGTATTCTGCACATAAATATGAAACTAAGATATAAATATTCAGAATATTCCGAAGGACTTTTAAAGGTTGGGCAGAGGCTTTGAATTATTAAAAAGGTGTCAAGCGAGAAATTATTTCAGTAAGTAAGAAAAACAATTGAAAATTACTTGACAAAAATATATAGTTTAAGTGGTCACTACTTACATATATTAACAAATAACATAACGACATGCCGAGGTTTAAAGTTAACCCACATTTAGAAATATCGATATCAATAATAAATGAAATCTCTCCATGCAGAAACACTTTTATAGCAATATCATACAGATAGATTTTAGATAGAATTTGTATGGCGTTTCGTCCCCAAACACATACATACATGTTTGTTTCGAGAGCCGAACCCTTACCGCAACCGATCGAGTCTTCAATCACCCGCAGTTCGGACAGTGTGCATGTGACGTTGACGTCTCCCCAAATTGGATGCTGTATCCCCCATTCTCCCCAAAGTTTCCACCTACGTTTCCCCTAACACCTCTATGTTATCCAATATTGGGTACTTAGTTGACCTAAACATTGATACATGTTATATGGAAAACAAATTGTAGACAAGCAAATGAATTCTTGGCGAAGTATATGTCGCAGTAAGTTGGTTATAGCCGTGATATAGTTATAACCCTAGGGATATAGCTATATACCATAATATAGTTATATGAAAGCGGTTCATAACTGTCGGAGTGCCCTAATTTTGTTACTGCGACAAATTTCGATTTAGTAAACGTAGTTCACAAGGTCACAGTTCTAACCTAACCTATGTGGTCGGACTGCGCTGATAGTTATATTACTAGATTGTGCTCGTATCATAGTTATATTCCTACTAAGATAGTTATGAACCACTTTCATGTAACTACGGTAACTAATATTACTGTATATCCCTAAGGATATAACTATATCACGGCTATAACCATCTTACTGACATATACATCTTTTAGAGGCTGACTGTACCTATTGTAGGGACGTGGTCGTAAATATTTCACATCAGTATTTTGAAAGTGACTGTCACACCGATATGAGTAACAGAGGCGACGAAACAAAAAGTCGTTTTTTTTCGTTAATTTTTATTTTAGTGGCCGCGTCCTTTACAGACTTCATGTACGGTAGACTCGCCGGGAGGGGACACCTTAGGAGGACATTAGTGACCTTATTGGTGATGTTCTGCAGAAAGGTCAGATGCGTCGTACTCGCAACCGGTGTGCGTATTGCAAACATATAATTATGTTTGAACGTAAACGAAGCAAAAGCAGTATGTAAGGATCGAAGCAGATGGCGTTCTGTAGATTCTGCCTACCCCATGGAAAACAATAAAGAAAGTACGTTTATTTGCGGTAAACATGACGCAAAGAAAAAACACAAAAAAAAAAAAAACTAGTTGAGGGAAAATATGCGTCACATCCACGCAAAACGGCCAGCGCTCAGCATAATGCTGCGACCCTATGCGAGACAGAGCCCCAGCGCTGATTTTTAGCGACAACCGGCGATGACGTTATGACATCGACCGGTGCAGCATACAATGAGTTAAAACTATGATATAAAAATAAAATAAATGAACAAGAAAATACATTATCATTATCATATATGTATACACTATAAATAAATTAGACACCATTATTAATCTAAATAATTAACAATGTAATCTTAGGGATGAAGTTAAACTGGTTTAAGTATCTAAGTTATACAGAGTTTGTATAATAGCTAGGACTAAGTTCATTATCTTAAAGTTGCAGGAAGTCCCGTACTTTTAGCGTTAGTAAGTTGTTGGAAGAGAAACCGGGGTTTATGTGCGGGGAATACAGTGGCTGTAGTCTGTAGTGTACATCAAGGTAACCGACATAGCCCGAAGAATTGTCAAACTTTGAAGTGGCAGTGGGCAGGGCACATTGCTCGCAGAACAGATGGCTGATGAGGCCGAAAGGTTCTGGAGTGGCGACCGTGTATCGGAAGACGTAGCGTTGGAAGGCCGCAGGAATCCGCTGGATGCGTGAAGCACAGAATCGGTCGAAGTGGCGGTGCTTGGGGAGGCCTATGTCCAGCAGTGAACGTGTTTCGTCTGAAATAATGATGGTGATGAATGTAGCATTACTCTTTTAATTTTGTCTCCCCTATGTGTCATGTAATTCGTTTATTAATCAAATAAAATTCTGAAGTCAGTTTCCAATGCCCCATGGTTCATCACATCACCAATGCAGAAATCCACGAGCAATTAAAAGTAAACACAGTAAAGGAGAATATACTGATGGTAGAAAATACATACAAGGACAAACTTAAAAACCACCTGAATTAGTTGGCCGTAGACCTGCTTCAACCAGATCACCAAGCGCCTCAAAAGGAACCACATCCTCGAGCTGAATAAATAATTAGCATAAGTGCTGTACACACTGGTGTCCTGAATAACCACGCCATGAACCAAACAGCACATTTGCTTATAGCCGAAAAGCTAATTGCAGATACATAATAAAAAAAATATATATATATATATTATTAACACATAGATAGCACTATGGTCTTTTTCTTGAGTGACTGAAACCTATCTTTACCGATAAGTTCAATCGTCTGACCCATTTTTAACAACATCCACTAAAGCTAAATAAAAGAAAAAGCAATACATAACAAAAAGCCTCAACAATAAATAATTATTACGGACATAAAATAAGACAACTGGGTCACCAGCTTCCGACTGGGAAAGACTAATAAGAAGTCTCAGCTTCGCCCTTGTGACGTCATCAAAAGAAATAGCCAGCAAAGAGAAATGTGCCAACGAATCATAATTGAGATTTTAATGATAGCGAGATTTTATTGAGCAGGATTTTGTAGCTTTTGGCCTGGGATTTTTCTGCTCTAAATTTGTTATTGTTATTTTTTTTGTTAGGGTTACGATTCGTAGTCCTTAGCTGGATTGTGATATTTTCCCCTTTATTTCCATTAGCTATATTTTATTTTTTTCACGAATAGACATAATATCGTCAAATACCGTGGTATAAAGATACTGAAGAATAAAGTAACCAAGGGGTAATAATTAAACGTACCTGTACCGCCACTTCTTGAAACTATTTTAATGAGGAAGACGGTACCGAGGACTCTGCCACTAAGTGTCTAACTTAGGCAGTGCAATATCGTGCCCATGAACGATACTGCACTGCCCAAGTTAGACACTCCTCCAAAGTGTACCTACTAGTAGTTATGATATATATATATATGATAAGTGATAAGAACCGAATATTTACTCATGTATTATAATGGCAACTAAACGGTATAAATAGCGTCAATGAGCAAGATAAAGCTGGCCTGAAGACCTGTAAGACACGTATTTCTAGTACAGTGGGGTAATTGCATAAAGCACTTACAGTAGCAATCGCTTTCATTTTAACAGTTCAACAACATTAATTGCGTTATTTACGTTGTTAGATAGAAAGATAAATCGTTTATTTGGTGCACACAAAAGACAGCACAAAATAAAAAAAAACATGATTAAATAATAGCTAAATACTTGAATATATATAAGGTGCCAATATTCAAAAAAATTAAATAAAGACCTTGTAAAATTGTGAAACATACAAAGTGCGGTGTGCGTCTCAAGGTTGCACCAAATGGGAGCCCAACTCAGCATGTGTCAGGCAAATATACCTGACGCTGATATTCTGCTGGATCCCTGCAGTGACATACCGACGCCGACGTCGAGCAGATGAGATAATAAATTTGCGAATTAAAGGTGTTGTGAAAAGTGAAATGTGCAGAATGAAATTACGTAAGTATACCCGCAATTTAAATAATGATAGAATTTTTTAATGATAACAGTAAAGTTTAGCATTTGTGTTTCCAAATGCACACGAACGAACGTGAACGTTTGTTCTTGTTCGATAGTGATTGTGTATTTGATAGGTACTTGATTATTGTTCAGCAGATTCAGCAATTTTTGCAATATCCTTGAAAATCATTCAGATTGTGATTTAAAGCGTGTTACGAAATCAGGGTGCTGACTCCAGTATCCACAACATCCAAGTAAACTAACTCAACTCCAGTAAACACACTTAGTTTAAAACTCTATAAAATGAAAAATAATCTCAAATAAACTTATACCCACTTCTTAAGGTTCAACTAGTCGCGTTGTCGAAGTCACTGGTGAGTATGGCCAAAAAGCACGCTGTCTCAACTGGCATCGTGCTCGACAGAGATAGTATCAGTGATTAGCAGTTAGACGCTGGTCTACATGCACAACGTCTAATTCGCATGCACACAAACACCGTTACGAACTATTTTGGTAAAACAAGCGCGTAAAAAAAATACGAAAAGTCTTAAAAACCACTGCATAAATTAATTACAAATAAAGTTTATTGAAATCTTCGATAATTCAGCTTTGTACTTTACTTTGGAGATTTTACACTTCTTTTATTACTTAGTTACGCCCAAAGTTGCGTTAAAATTAGCAAGAAAAAGGAATCTTTGTTGGCTCCTAAAATTACTTTTTAATGGAAAGAAGAAAGAAAGAAAAAGTATTTATTGAGACTCGCACAGGAAATCACACATTAAACTAAAACACACTAAACATAAATAAAAACCAAAGTAACATTAAAATTGCTTATTGTTTTAATGGCTTATTATTTTACTGTTTCCACACAGATAAAAATTATAATGAGACAAAACGATATATATATGTTTAACTTTGGGTGTACAATGTCAAACAGTGGAGTAAAACACCCCCGAAATTTTTATGGCAAAAATATCAACTAACTAACAGTTCCACCTTAATGCGCTACGTGACACCAAAACTCAATACGACTAATTCCTAATATAACATCAAGAAAGGACTACAATACCTACAAACTTTGTTGATCCACTATAATCTAGAGCCTTTATTACAGAACCTCACAACAGTTTTAAACTAGTTTTAAGTAATGCTTGAGTTTTGAGTTAAGAGGTCGCCTAAAGGTCCACTAGCGCCACTCTTTAAAAAAAATATTATCTCGTGACTGAGAAGCAATTATGAATAACGGCTAGTAAGGACCCTCGGTAAGTGTGTCTAGAATTTTCTAATACCTTTTATAAAGTTTCATATTGAGACACGGAGCAACAAAGTACGATCTAGAGGAATGTGGCCGCTTTTCTTTAGATCGTATTTTGTTGCTTCGTGTCTCAATATAAAGCTTTATAAAAGGTATTAGAAAATTCTAGACACACTTACCGAGGGTCCTTATTAGCCGTTATTCATAATTCCTTCTCAGTCACGAGATAATTTTTTTTTTAAAGAGTGGCGCTAGTGGACCTTTAGGCGCCCTCTTAAGTTCTGTAATGCGGGCCTAAGGCCGTTTGTCCACCGCCACCGTCAATGGGACGTCAACGAGAAGGAGATGACGGCGTGGAAGTAGCGATGTATACATTTACTATGGCCGCGTGTCCATCACACGTCTGCCACCCGACCGCCAGGATCCCAGCGCCGCCCGGATACAAAACACGTTTGATCTTGTTCACACCCTTCCGTTGCACCGGCGCTGTTCGCCCGGCTTTTGTATTGTCTATCATACATAACATACTGAACCGCTGAGTTCGGTCAGGGTGGACAAACGATTGCGGTCAACTAGACGTCACGTTCGGTTTAAATAGTTTTGTTTCTCGTTGAAATGGCGGTGGACAAACAGTGTAAGATTCTTGAAAATTTCACTCCGAGAACTAAAAACTTAAGACATCAACAAACTCTTAGGTAATTAAACATAAGGCTCAAGAAACTACCAGCTGTTATTTCCCATATAAGTAGTGATCAATTAGCTGTAACGGCTGTATCGAATAGAGCTGCCAATTCGTGAGTTATTGCGATGTTCGGCTCCCAATACGGTGCCGATATTAAGTGCTGTCTCGAATAAATCGCAGTGTGATTTATGATTTTGAACGAATGGATGGTAGAGACATGGTTTACATCGTTTTCGTGTAGTTTTGGGAATGATATGAGCCATCTAAATAATATTTTATTACTGCCACTGTTTTTATTCGGGTGCACGCGTACCCGCAAGCCCCGTTACGACCTCGCTGTCTGGATAATATTTTATTTAAATTACTTAAGGGGGATGCGCTAATGTAGCCCGCGAAATTCGAATTTTCTAAATATTTTTGCAATTTGCAGGTCAGTGCAAGGATGTATATTGATCAAAATATGATTCTGGACCGTAACAAATATGTATTTACAGAATTAAATCATAAGAATCATCAATAAAACTTTCGGTTCTTGGGTTCTTGGGCAGTTTTCTCATGTCATGTCCTTCACGGTTTTGATAGTTAGAATTGGCCTTAAATGTCATGATTTCATGATATAGCCATTCAGTAGGGTAATTTGTAGTTGGAGAGTTAGATTTATTTCGCAGAGCACCCTGGTTTTCGCCTTAAGGCTGAATTTCAAAAGTCAACCGTTTTTATGTAGAATTAATATGACAGTCTGACATATTTTCCACAAAAGCTGTCGAACTTCAATATTTAGTTACCTACTTATTCCTTAGTTAACAGATATCTGACTATTTAAAGATCTTTATTTATTTATAAGACAAGGTAAAATGGAAAACCTAGGAAAACTTCAACTGTCAGTCCTAAATTCTGTTCTTACGAGCGCCTTTTAAGACTACGCCTACACATGTTTTACCTACATAAACACAAAACACATTTAATAACAGTAATTCCACTTGATACACTACAATATACGATAAAATGAAAGTTGTTTTATAAAATTGCTTAACGTCATTTGAATAACCGATAAGATTACCGGATTTAGCGACTTAGGGCCTGCGCCCACTGGCGACCCGGCACGGCAAGAGATTTTTATGCGACGAATAGAAATATAACTTAATAGTAGGACAATACAATTGAAATTTCAATGATAATCATTGTAGGTACAAAAACAAAGTTGCGGTATGCTTAGGCATGCCGTGTCGGCAGCCTACGGAATACTTCGGCAGCCTTCGGGATGCCGAGGCAAGGCGGGGTGCAAGACAGCGTTACGGCTGTTCTGATGACGAGTTACTGTTGTGAAAAGAGCGCGCGAGCACGATGTCGCGACGATACGCTTCCGTGTCTTAAGCTTTGTGCAGACTAGCGCGACGCGACACCGGTTATTGCTATATCGTCAAGTTTTCTTAGAAACTATTGTTCGAGTCACGTCGCGCCGTCGCGTCGCGCTTGTATGTACGACCCTTTAAGATGCTGCGCCATGCCTACGGATACCACGGCATACTTGCCGTTAGTACGCGCTTAAATGTAGTGATGCTGTCTTGCCGTGTTTTCAGTGGGCGCAGGCCATAAATTGTAAAACTCCTTTTTTGGCCGGGATACGGCCATGTTATTTGGCAGCATACCTAGGTACGTTTACAAGGAATTTTATTACCACAAAAGGTCTACGTCTTATCCTTATTTAGTGGACCTTCTTTGTCTTTTATTTGCAGGTGTAAAAGCTTGTGAAAGAGGATTTCTCAAGTTGTCTACCCACTCTGTTGTGATAATATGGCGGAGTTAAAAGGATTACGTTATGTAACGAGACAATTTTGGGGGAATATTGCCGTACTGGTAAAGTAAATAACAATGTACCTACCTACTAAAAGGCTTGTAATTTGTAATTGGTTTGAAAGAAAGTTCAAGGAACCTTTTTCATGTCACATAATCCATACTTAATATTTTACTATTTTTAATGCGGAAATCTTCAGACCCAGGTTGGCCGAAGCTAGGAAAATCTGTTCAGGTGGAGATTCATAGACGAGAGTGTCAATGTGGTGCTGTTCCACAAACAGTAACAAAGTACAAAAACTTTAAAAGACTATGTAGAAGAAGTTTGTAGGTTTCGGGTCAGTTCGTGACTTACATAAGTAGATCGTAAGGTCCAACAGTGGCAATAAGAATATTCAATACGCTGCCTCAAGGGATTAAAAATTAAACCAGCCTAGCTCCATTTAACAATAAATTAAAAACCTACCTTTTCAAAAATTGTTACTATTCAATTGAATAATTTTTAAACCAAAAATAAATCAATAACTACCACACACACATTCTCGTTCACAGACATTACACTCATCTACACCACTACCTACCTAGATGACTTCCTATTCTAAAAAAAATTATAAGGCGATCGAATTAATAAAAAATGTATTTTTATATTATTATTGAATTATAAAAATGACATGTCCTATAAATATTATTATTTGAATGAGTAATACAAAATTATTGAAATTATTAATGTAAAATCGTGCCAATTACATAGTTATTTTAATTTTTAATATTAACGCTCAAATTTGCGATGCCTGGAAAAGGCCGCTAAGTTGTAAGTACATTATAGAATAACACCAAAATGTACATTTAGTTTGCAAATAAATCTTTGACTTTGACTGTTTTTTTTTTTCATAAATGTGTGTTTATTTATTTACTTCCTCGTTATATACAACAACCAGAAGTTAATGAAAAGAGAACACAGCACACGTTAGATGGGGTATCTTGCAAATTGTTAGAGTCAACCGTACTATGTAGGTCACCGCTCGACCTGACGAGTTTTGTATGTATTATAATCTTTGTATGTAGGTTCGTTTGTTGGTATTGTTACTTTTGAAGGAACATATTGGTGTGGTAAAAAATAACATAGTAACAAAATAAAAGGCTTTTCTAGGAACATAACTCCAAAATGTTTAAAATAATATTTAATTGAAATTTAAAAATGTATCGCTATACTGGTCACAAAAACTGACAAAAAAAATCTGTTACAAAACCGAATTACAAATTTTGTTTTGCACAGATCCACAATTCTGTGACTTTTATATTCAGAAGTTAAATAGATTAAAAATAAATAATTATGAAGAGTTCAGAGAACCTTCATAAAAACAAATTATTGTCAAAAATGCTGCTAGTAGAAGATTGCTTCAACAGCAATTGCCACTAAAACCTTACTAGCCTCGAAAAATTGGTAGAAGAACATAATCAAATAAATTTTCTACGTTACTTATAAAACACAAAATACAATTTTGACAACTATTTAATTACCTAAATGACAAGCACTTGAGGACAGTTTAACAGGCACAGTATAAATTAAACGCTTTTCGCTTAGCGTCCTCAGGGGCTCCCAGGAGGCTAAGCGAAAAGTTTTTACTTTAATATAATAGCAGCCTAATCTGGGCTAAAATAAAATGGAAACGTTTCGCCTGTTACATTAAAACTATGAGGTTAAATATATTATTAAGTTTTGATAATCAAAAAGATTTCAGAAAACCTTCACTATTTTTTCGATCAATTGTATTAATTGATCGAAAAAATAGTTGCGACTAAAAGATTTTTCTCAACCGAGTGATTTTCTTGTCACTTACTTAAAACATCACAAACCTAAAAAAAACTTAATTTCCTTATTCAGAACCCTGTTCTGCTTTACTAAATAACACTAAATAATGCTTTAACAACTATTTCATTACCTAAATGACAAGCACTTTAGGACAATTTAACTGGCACAGTATAAATTACAGCACATTTCGCTCAACCTCTTCGGGGCTAATAACAGCCTAATCTAGGCTAAATATCGTCTCGGGGGCTTTTCTGTGCACTTCATGTGGCTTACACTGTAATTTTATTAGGTTGCGTAACCTTTACTTGCACGATAGTATAGTGGAAATTGATAAGATTTAAGCTATCTATTATCTATATTCTATCTTAAATATCTAATTTTATTGATAATTGGTATTTGAGTGTTACTTATTTTGCGGTATGTTTAAAAACACTGGTTCATATATTTATATCAGTGGAAAAATTCAGTTTGATTATTAACACGGACACGTGTTTTCTATTTTTTTACGTAATCACTAAAATGTGGCATGACGTCACGCCTATGTAGATTTTATACTTAGATGTGACGTAGCGAGCTCCCCAACTTTAATGCGTTTCATCTAAGTATTTTTTTAATTAAAATGATAAAGGAAAAAATACGTGTTACTAGCATTTTTATATTATCTGACTGACGGACTAAATAGAATTTCTTTTTTTTTACCCAGCCTTTATCCCTATTAACGCACACCACCAAAGACCGTAATAAGAATACTAAGTTATAATCATAATACAAACTCAGAGTTTTTACAATTATGTATAAAACATTGTTGATTAAATTAGATAAGCTGATTGTAGGAGAAAATCGTGGTCACATTACAAATGTACGCACGCACACAGTCACACACGTATTCGGTTCTAGCGTAGTAGGTACTTCGTCCATTTTGGTTTGTTTTGCCTGTACTGTGGAAGTGTGACTATAATTTACGTACTTGAAATTAGTTTTGGAATATAAAATTACCTTTGTTAAAAATAACATCGATTCAGTAAACGATTCTGAACAAACTACTTTCATATTGTGCATTCATTCAGTCTACACACTCTCACTCGATTTTTGAAATGGTTTTTCAAACTATCATAATTCGCTTTTAGGTATTTTGTGACGGTCATGAGCGTCTATAGAAGATGAAAGATGTAAGTCATGGTTCTACAGGGTGGCAGGGACATCGACGCGAAGCCGGCTACCATGGATTCAGTACATGATTTTGAACCCCCTGAATTGAATTTTTTTATCGGTTATTTAAAAAAATCTGCTGTTTCATAGAAAAGTGCAATACCTACGCGGTCAAAATGTATGGAGCAGGTATTTTTTTTTTAAATAACCGACGAAAAATTTCAACGCAGGGGCGTTCAGAAATCATGTACTGAATCCATGGTAACCGGCTTCGCGTCGATGTCCCTGAAACCCTGTATATTATTGAGGTACTACCAGTCATTTCAGAAATTACATCTTCGCATTTTCAAAACAGACTATATTCATACCGGAATCAGAATTCAAAGCCGGTTACTCGAATGAACCGAGGCATGAAATCAAACGAAAGATAAAGAGAAAAAAAAAGAAGTTTATTTATCTTCACAAATTACATTCTGAAACTAGATAAACATAATAAATTGACAGATAGCGATATAGACTGTCTTAAACACTAAACTTATAACAGTAGGCACCTACTAAAATATTAATATAATTTCAAGCCAGTATTCCCGAGAGGTAATAAATACATCACACCTGTGTATACCCCTTCGGGATAGCAGATATGTATAGCCCACACACATTTCGCTAGTTATGGGGCTAACGGGCTCTATTTAATTGTCACTAACTGGAATCCAGAAAATCAGAGCAGTGGTGGCCCTGTTGTAACGGCCGCGACTTACAAGTTGTAGGTCGTAGGTTCGAACCCTGACAGACGCTTTACTTTGTGTAAATTATTTCATTACAACTGCTCTCAAAACGGTGAAGGTAATCGGACATCGTGAGGAAACCGGAATGTCCAAGAACCAAAATTCAAAGACATAGACACATTCTGACATTCTGACGATTAACCGGAATCCAGGGTCGCTAATACCTGCCAGGGTTGCGAGTTTGTCCGAAAGGAATATCGCGACCCCGGCAACGGATACAGGCAACGGAAGGTACACGGGCGGGTTTTAGTCAGTAAAAGTCTGACACGCCCTCCCGCTCCGCCCTGAACGGGAGAAGTTATTTGAAAAAGGTATACCAACGTTGTATCACTTTCCCGAGGCTGTAAAAATAGAGAAAACGAATTTTCCCAGATATGAGACCTAGCTAGATCGATTTTCCGACCCCGTAAACCCCTATATTGCAACTTTCATCGAAATCGTTAGAGCCGTTTTCGAGATCGTGATCACAAATATATTTAAACAAATATTGCCCGATTAATAGTATAGGGATTAACACGAACGTTATAGAGGAAATATAATTAACTAGTCAAAGCAGTCAAAATGGGTCACTTTGGTTTGCCTGACTTGGCTAGTTATAGGTAGAGCATCTTCAAAGGACGTATAAAGTCTTAATCCAATACAAATGGATTTTCCTGGCCTTTGGTGTGCACTTTATATGGACCGCAGTGTAATATTATTAATAGTGTGGCTCGGTACTTTAACTTAACATCACGCCTGGTATCCCCGGAAGGTTAGGCAGACGTGTACCTATATAATAGTACACCCACATTTCGCCAGTTATGTTTAAGTCCCACGTAATAGGGCCTAGTGCCATCAACTGGGCACAAATCCAGACTCCGGGCTGATACTGAAAAATTTCTAATGGAAAAACACAAAGACACTTTGCCTGACTTGGGAATTGAAACCAGGACCTCATGATTAGCAACAGCGCGACCATAAGACGTCACGTATGGTACTTTAGTAATTCTAAATTCCTAATTGCTTAACTATCCTAATCCTAACTAATGTTATAAATGCCAAGAAGTGAGTTTGTTACGCTTTCACGCTAAAACAGCTGAACGGATTTAGGTGAAATTTGGCACATGGGTAGAACATGACCTGGGTTATGACATAGTATAGTTTTTATCCCGATATTCTTACGGGATCGAGACTTATGCGGGTGAAACCGCGGGGCGCTAGTATTTTATGTCATCAGAATATCCTGTAAGGATTTATAGAGGTAAACCTCATCAGCGTTAAAGTCTGTAGGTATTATGTAAAAATCTTAACGTTGACATTTCCGATACAAATCACTTGAATAATAAAAAATGAAATTTTAAGGTGGAACGCATTCAACTAAGCCCTTTGCGGTCGGTAACTGAACTCATCATTCAAACAGTAAAGTGCGTAAGTCACAAAACAGATAGATTTCGTACTAATTACCTAGATTATATAGATATTATAGTACCTAGTTGATTATTATAGTACCTACATTTAAATTTAATTTAATAATACTTGCTGCGCCCTAACAGGGTCATGTACTCATAAATTTTAGCCTAGCCTGTACTCAGTTACAGGCTAGGCTAAAACACATTATGTAAAGTACATTATGCAATAATAAATAAATAAAATAAAATAAATAATCTCTGGACAAATCTAGTATCAAATTGAGATTCATGCTTGAGCTTCGTTCTTTACGCGAGAAGAGCGGGCAAGAAACTTTACGTTCTTGCCCGTTCTTTTCCATAAAAACCTACTACGCTTTTTAATAGGCAACTAGCTTCATCTTTCTGACAGACCGACCCCTTGACAATTCAAAAGTGCCTGTAAATGGTTTAATTGAAATAAATGCTTTGGGTTTTGAGTTTATTGAGTTCTTCAGCTACTTACTCTATGGTTAAAATAAAAGAAAAGTAAAGAAAACGATTGTCTTTGGGCCATGGAAATCATAAATACGAATGTGATGACGTACCTTCCTAATTTTTCAAACGTGGAAATGAAATATTATCAACATTTATGGCTGCGTGATATCATTTTACTTTACTCGAATTTATGTTTCTCTAATGTTGAGATCAGACGCAAAAGGAATGGAGGAGGTATGGAAATAAACTTTTACGTAGATGTAATAATGTTTGGGTTTTTAGGTATTTCTCACAGTCCGGAGTCTGGATTTGTGCCCGGTTGATGGCAATAGGCTCGCCCCCTATTACGTGGGACTTGAACATAACTGGCGAAATGTGGGTGTACTACAGTCACACCTCTGCCCAACCCTTCCGGGTAACAAGGCATGATTTATTTTATGTTATGTAGAGCTTCATTACCGTAATTAATTGAGAGTTTCGTAACAGATATGCTACTGAGAGTACTGAAGATTAAAACAAAAAAAAAAAGGTTGTTAAAGGGTGGTTTCTGGCAAAAGAACTCGCGCGAAACAGCTAATATGTATAAACTAATAACCTATTATTTATAAATTACGGATTCTTAATCTATTGTTTTTTCATTTTACTGGCATAAAAGGAAAAGAACAGGTAAATTTTTAAAGTGGTTATAAATCTCAAGTTTGATGAATAAGTAAAAGGTAATTAAGACGTTGATGGGGTTCACTAATGTCAGCTTTCGTAGTTGTTCCGTTGCAAGCCTGATTCTGTGTGTTTCAAAATGTACTTTACCACTCCAATTATTTAATTATAATCATTGTATTCCAATTCTGTCGAACTGAAAATGCAATACAACAATAGTAGCGGCGTCAATTAAGCTTTTAAGTGGCAACATTAACGATATTCGTTCGAAATTGGAATATTGCAAAAATATTCAAATCTGCCGTCATGCCTGTTGAAGCGAAATAACCAGTTCATTTCGAAATTCAACGTTCCAAATGAATCTGATATTTGAATTTGGAATGTGAAAACGTCAATACCTTTTTGCCAATGGCCGTTGGAATATTGTTTTTTTTTAATTGATAGACTTTAAAAAGAGAATTTGTTTTTGGACGATTTCTATTTTTAATTAGTATGGTAGAACGCGTTAGGCAGAGGTGTACTACTATAAGTACACGCACATTTCGCAAATTAGGTTTAAGTACCATGTAATAGGCGGCGAGCCTATCGCCATCAACCGGGCACAAATGCTGACTTCGGGCTGAATTTCACATGGAAAAACCCAAAAATATTTACCCGACCCGGGAATCGAACCCAGGACTTCATGCTCAGTACTAACTCAGATAAACATTTACAAATGTGTTCCATTTTACGCTTACAAAAGTTAGGTACAGCTTTGCAGGTGGAGACACTGCAGCTCAGTACGTGCAATGTTGGAGTTCTGCACAAAATATGTGCTGAGTACAATTTTGGTGGAATCGCGAATCTATAGCTACAGATATAACTCACAAGATTTTCCGCTACCAAAAATCGCTCAAAGCCCCTTAAAAGGTTTCACTAAAAAAACAATACTTGTGCAGTTATTAAGGGGCTAGTGCAAATCTTGGGGTTTATTCGATTTATCGAGTCTGGTTAAACCACGCTGGGATCGGTGCATTTCATTCATTCATTCATATTACATTTAACCACAACTTTCCGAGTTGATCACACACTTATACTGAAGCTTTTTCCAAGTAAATCTCGCTTCTCATCTAACCAGATGCACCTGAATAAAATTGCAATTACAAAGAACAATCTCTCAGCAATTTACTGAAATGGAAAAACGAGTCCATGTTTTTTCATTCGTTGATTAATTCTGTCTGAAGATTCAAACAAGGAAAAAAGATGAAAGAGTAAATGAGAGGAGAAACCGAGTTTAATCTGTGTAATTGAGTGTGTCCATGTCAAATCAGGGAAATTAATTGTTTATGTTTCTAAACTTATAATTATTTCTAATTTTCATAATGGACCTCACTTTATTAGTTTCGTAAATTAACAAACCAATTAAATACTTTACATATTAATCTTATAGTTAATTGACTCAGGCGTGACTTTGCGCTGCCGGGGTCGCGGGAAAGTCCGAAAGGGATAACGTGGCCCCTGGCAACGTACAGGCAACTGAAGGAACACGGGTGGGTTTTAGTCCGCAAGAAATCCATTATAAAATACAATAGACGACGTATATTTAGTAACCTAAATCAACACGTGTTTCACCTCTCATTGACTTGTTGCGAACCTGGACCTGACGTGTTGACACGTCAAGCGTCGAGAGCAGACACCCTCTCTCTGACTCTGCTCTCGACTTTTGACGTGTCAACACGTCGGGTTGAGAGGTGTCGATTTCTTACAGGGTTCTTTATGACTCTTTAAGAACAGTTTAGCGGATTAGGTTACTAAATATACGTGGTCTATTGTATTATATAAATCTTATATACAATATACAATCTAATTCTATTTAAACTATGTGTATACAACTAACTATTATATATATTATGTACAAGTATGGAAAGGAAAAAATATAAATAAACAAGAGCTCATTGGGCATCAAACATTTCGTCCGCATCGCTGTCAGCGGGAAAAGTGCCCGAAATGCTGGCAGCATTGCCACATTGGATGGCAATGCTGATTCTTTGGCCCGAAAATTGGCCAGCCCTCTGGTCACATGAAGAGTCGACCAACCGCTTGGCGATGTCCCGAAATACTCGGTGAGCACTCGGACCGCACGGCCCTCTAGTGTTTCAACCCCGAACAGCACAAAAATATAGCTACCAGTAAGGTTGCGCCGATTGAGTTTTTCAGCACCTGCAGCAGCCGTCCAGGCGCAGCCCGCCGTGCTAAGAAGATGGGATGGAGCAAGGATGTCGACACAGTTTGCAACCCACACTAAAGGCCTACCCACCTTATGATCAAATAAAATTTTTAAAAAAGTACTTTTCGATGCTATCATATTTTAGATTACTTGACTGTCTCGTTGCTCTAGTGGTCGCAAGCGCTACTTCTGAGCTTGAGCTCCCAGGTTACAAGGCTATAGGCTATTTATCATCACGCTACGACACTTAGGAGCCGAGCAAGAAGAAAAAGAAAACAAGCCTGAAAGAACGCTAAACGAAAACAAAGCAATAGCGAGGGTGGGCGATGCGATGGGGTGGGTCGGGGAAACAAGAAATTTCACGCGACCGAAGTCGCCAGCAGAAGCTAGAGTACTATATCTGTGATATGTAGCGTGAAGGGAATATACCCAAGAGTTTGATTAAGTTTATGTTGAAGGTCTTTAGTTTATATGAACTAGTTTATCGCTTTACACATATACAACCGTAAAGTTACAGCCTTAATATTATATGGTGTGAAACAGTTTTGAGTTATATTTGAATAGTTACAGTTCACATTCGCTCGTTCACCTAAACGTGGGCCAGTAGAGACACTACGACTCAAAACCATTACCATTTTACCTACCATAAATTGTACCAATAAGTTAGTTATATACTTTACAGTTTTAACTAAGTTATTCTTTCGTAACTAAGTGTTAGTGATTCAATATAGCTATTTTCTTTGTAATACGAGACTTTAACTTTTACCATATATACCATATATCCTGTCAATACGAGAAAGGTTTGGTCACCATTGCCCTGAGCACTACTTTCTACATGTGTATTGTTATGTAAATACTATAGAACACCATGAACTCCCTGCAGTATCATTTTCGTCCTCTTAAGAATATACAAAGGTTGTCTGTAAAATATCGCGCTCAGCGATAGGACCATCCATAGCGTATTTGACACCCTATGTAAGTTTAAAATGTTCTTTATGTAATTAACATGTATTAAATACAGTAATGTATGTGAGGAAACATGTGGCGGGAGGGGACGGTCTAGGAGGACATATAGTGACCTTATTGGTGATGTTTTTCAGAAAGGTCAGGAGCGTAGTACTCGCAGCGGGCGTGCGTGTATGACCAGATGTATGAACGTAAATGGGGCGAAAGGAGTATGTAAGGATCGTGGCAGGTGGCGTTCTGTTGTTTCTGCCTACCCCCGTGGGAAGCAAGCGTGAGTTTATGTATGTAAATATAATAAAGAGAACCTAGTTATTATTTAGTAATCCATTTATGATTAGTCCTTTAAAGTACCTAACATCCTATACTATTAAACGCGCAATATTTGTAATATCTATCTATGTATTTAAAAATCAATTGCCGTGCATTAGTCTCGCAAAAACTCGAAAATTGCTCGACCGATTTAATTTTTTTTTTGTTTTTTTCGCCTCAATACAGAGGTGGTTTAGGAAAAAAATAACATTGGAAAAAAAAGGAACAGGCGAAAAATCAAAATTGAAATTTTGACAGGACAACGTCTGACGGATTAGCTGGTATATATATTTGTATATATTGGTGAAAAATCGATCTAGCTAGGCCTTCCGGTCAACCAGGTACTATTTTCAAATTGACTAAGAAACGACTTTCTTAAAAATTTACTCATCTAGAAAGCAAGATAATATCGTCAGGAGATACAAGTATCTTGTTTTATACAATCATGTATACACCTATACGAGAAGCTTAAAGCTCATGTCAACAGCAGGGGCTTAGCGTCAGATGGAAGTGTTTACGCCGAGCTGGGTTTTTAAATCTTTTTCATCCTTTAAACGATACCAACAAAAGTTACTGAAAATAAAGCTTAATTTCAGCGGTTTGCGGCCATTGCCTCGTGTGTTTTGTCGTGGTCTTTGGACAGATTTGTCTGCGTTGGGGAATTGTTATCAAATAATACTAATTTTCTTTCTTTTTCGTGGTGTTAGTAACTAACCTGCTATCTAATTACGTAACACATTTTTGTAAACGTTTACGACTGATCTGTTTCAAAAACATTTATTGCGTTATTTACGTTGTTGAGTAGATTTTTTTTTTGAACTTAGAAGCAATGGATTAGCAATCTGTTTCAAAATGATTCAGATTCTGATAAATCGTGTACCGCAATTAGGGTGCTGATGTCAGAGTTCTTATGCCTCTGACTTGGCTTCACATGCCGTCGAGAAATATCTCTCAGGCATGCCTGTTTTGTTATGGTTTTCTGGCGATTTTTTCTTTCACAGTTCTTGAAGCAAGTGATAATTATACAATACGCACATGAATCCTAAAAGTCAGGTTCTAACTCGAGACCTGTGGCTTGGCAGTCCGATGGTCACACCACTAGACTATCAATACTTATTTATAAATTAATAGATGTATTACTATTTCTTTTTTACGATGAATTGAGTAAATATGCTCTAAACGCTCATCTTGTTAAAACTTGTATGTACCGCAAAATGTAATGTTTTAATGTTTCACCCTGTAACCAACCTAGCTAAATGACCTAGCTTTAAACATTGTTTTTGATCATCTACTTATACGGCTACTTAAATTAGCTAGCAAAACCCCGCAGACGTGACTTATAAAACAATTAATTTTATGTTTTTTTTTTCGATCATCGACCGCAATTCACTTTACTTGAAATGTCAGTAAAAAAATTCGAATCGGTTCTGCCGTTTAAGAACTACGGTGCTAAAGGTCTCTCTCACTCATTTACTCGCTGACTTAACAGATAAATAAAATTGTCATTGCTGCCGGTTGACCGTTGTGTCGTTTTGTGGAACACTTTTGAATCTAAGAGATGCTATAAATACATGAACACAGAAAACATTATACTCCTATTTGGGCAGTCGTGTAATAAAATAAAAGAAAACAGATTTTCTCAACTCATATTTCAAGTAACAAAACTACACTCGAGAGCAATGAATCCGGGTCACTTAAAGAATCCTAAAAATCTCGGAAACTAAAAATGCTAGGTTAATGCAATATATTGTATTTAATAGACAATGTAATACTCCTTAAATGAAGGTATTAAAACTTCTTAGTTATTGTAAAGTTATATCATAAAAAAATCAAATTTGAAAAAGGGCCACTTTCGAAGATGGAACTACGAAATTACAGCATTTGGTTTTGCTTTTGTTTGTAATCTGTCATTTATGTGGGTACATAAACCATGTTGATAGTGCTCTATATTCATTATTCAAGCTGAAATTATGTCGCTTACGCCTGAAGAATGCACCAGAATACTTACAATGCTGGAAACCGGCCGGAGTCAGCGCGATACAGCCAGGACTGTCGGTGTGTCGCTGTCAACAGTACAAAGAGTTCTCCGACGTTACGAAGAAACTGGTTCTAACCTACGCAGACCAGGAACGGGTAGAACCAGGTGTACCACAGCACGAGAAGACCGATACTTGGTGAACACCATGCTTCGAAATCGCTTTCTCACAGGAACTGAACTCACAAATCAGTTTCGACGCCTCGGAGGAAGTAACCCAAGTGCATGGACAGTAAGACGTCGGCTTGCTGAATCTAACTTAAAACCCCTTAGACCTGCAAACGGCCCTAAACTGGAGCGTGGGCATCGTATTTCAAGACTAAGATATGCCCAGAGCCACGTAAATTGGAGTATTGAAGATTGGTCAAAAGTTATGTTCTCCGACGAATCAAAATGTATGCTCTACAAGCACGATGGAAGACACAGAGTGTATCGAAGACCAGGGGAAAGATTCAAGCAAGCATGCATCGAAGAAAAAGTAGCCTACGGTGGTGGGTCTGTACTTGTGTGGGCCGGAATTTCTTCTGAAAGTCGCACAGAGCTGGTGATCATAGAAAACGGCTCTTTAACTAGCGTAAGATATGTGGAAGAAATCCTCAATGATCACGTTGGTCCATTTATGGTCAATTTAGGTGAGGATGCTATATTTATGCATGACAATGCCCGACCTCATACAGGTAGGATTGTGAATGACTACCTTCAAGAGATGAACATTACTCGTATGGAGTGGCCAGCGCGCAGCCCGGATATCAACCCGATCGAGCATGCTTGGGACGAGCTAGGCAGATGCGTAAAACAACGAAACCCTCCCCCAATCACGCTTCGTGAGCTCAAAATTGCTCTCACAGAGGAATGGGAGAATATTCCCCAAAATCGTATAAGGAACTTGGTGTACAGCATGCCAAACCGCGTAAACGCAGTAATGGAAGCACGAGGAGGCAATACGAAGTATTAAAATTCAAGAAAATCGTAATAAAGTTCAAAAATTTCATGTTTCCTATTTTTGTTTTAAGGAGAGATCAGCAGTTTTTTTCTTTATGTAATTTTGTGTTAATAAAATGTATGGTGACTCATATTTTTTTTACTTTCATTTAAGGAGTATTACATTGTCTATTAAATACAATTTATTGCATTAACCTATCATTTTTAGTTTCCGAGATTTTTAACATTCTTTAAGTGACCTGGATTCATTGCTCTCGAGTGTACATGCGGTCCTTGACCCTCAAAAATAACAAAAAATCTTAGTTTTCTTTATTTTATCGTGTTTATATATTTATACCCATCTCGACTGCACAGTTTTGCTAGCTAATTTAAGTTGACCCTTTATATCCATTGCTTTATTAAGGTTTAGTGAAGACAGGCAAACATCATTTATCATGAACGTTTTCACACCTAATTTTGGATTGATCATTCTCCTATTATGTAAAAAGGACATAATGTTCCTGTGGACAGCTACATACATCGCCATACATGCCATACTTGCCTGTATACTGTGAACTGCATCTACATCGCCACATATGAACACATCACACTGACGTCACACGAATTCCTTCATCACGCAAGCAGAGTTTACCGCGCGATCAGCATAATTTGTAGCGGCATCTACATCGCCCCATGCGAACTACGCATCAAAGACTATAATTCTACGTCATATAAATCCTGCATCGCGAAATTAGAGTTTACCGCGCGAACGACATATATAAGACTACCCGACATCAATAGTTGGGCAGTTGCGCACCAGACACGACACCCTAGTCGGAGGATACTCCTTTTTCTATGGAGGATGATTGAACTTTACACCCTGTTCCTCATATCTCTAAATTCCCATCAGTTTCTGTATTGCTAACAGATAATATTACGTAGGTTCATAAATCAATATTAGTAATAGTGTCTTATCAGTTTGAAGTTAAGTGTAAACACATTGCTTGTGTTAGACAAACAGACCATAGGTACAGACTTTAGAACAAATAAACTTCAGACTTTACGCCAAAAATTAAAACATAAGCTAATATTTAAAACAACAAACTACGCTGTCGAAAATCATATGAAAACAATTAAAACATTAGAGTATCGGTTCGTGGAAGTTCAGATAGCAGCAGCAGGCTGTCAAAATAAAACACTATGTAAGCAGTCACAGCTGGCTAAATGAGACGGGCCTAAAGAGCGTACATTCTCAAAGTTGGCAACGTCGCAAAAGCTGTCAAATATTGACCTGTTTTATTCATTTGTTAATGTTACTGTATGGAAATATCGCTATATAGTGAACTAAATTATTTATAATGAATTGCAATTATAACACTGAATTTAATGGGAATGGAATGTAAAGGGGCCATTATAGTTTTAAGATCATACATTTGTAAACCTTCATTCTGGCAAATAAATTAATTTGAATTTGAATGTTGTAACCGTTTTAGGTGTAAAAAGGGCATTTGGAAAGTTTTTAAATACTTTTTTACATCAAAAAATGAATATTCAGTCTGACGATATTAATTATTGCATTTCTTATTCAATATTTTAGTTCGTTTAGCAATATTTCATACAGTAATATTGCCAAATTAATCTAAACAGCGAAATATTTGACAGCTATTTGCGACGTTACCCACTTTCAGATTGCAAAGCAGGCATTCTGAAAGCGGGCAACGTTAAACTAGTTATGAAAAATGTGGCCTGAAAAATTGTTAGAGGAATTATTTAGGTCTGATGTTGCATAACTGCCAAACTCACAGTGATCTCTATTCTATGGATGCTTTTGGGACGCTGCTCATCATCATCTACCTAACATTTTCCCAACTATGTTGGGGTTGGCTTCCAGTCTAACCAGATTCAGCTGAATATCAGTATTATACATGAAGCGACTGCCTATCTGACCTCCACAACCCAGTTAATGGTAATACGATACCCCTAGGTAAGACTAGCTGTCAGACTTTCAGGCTTCTGACGACCCGTAACGACTGTTAAAGATCCACGAATGACAGCCGGGCCCAACGGCTTAATGTGCTTTCCGTGGCACGGAAGGTAAAGATGGCCACCCATCCACGTACCAACTACAGCCGTGCGGCTGTTGGGACGCTGCTGTCAGAGGTATAATAATTTTGAAGGACTGTAGTCAAGATTACTTACTTTATAAACATACAGATGCCAGTCTTCTCCATAGCCCTTGAGATGCCCTTCCATGATGCGAGCATCGAGTATTTCTGCTTCGCCGTCAGTGGTAGCCGAGGGTCGGTGGCCGGGGGTGGCCCATCACTAATCGCTGGTCCAGCATTGTTGCTGCGTCTCTCAGATGCCGCTAGTTTCCCCAACTGACAACCCATTTTGCACTGTCACTAACACACCATTTTGTTCAACACTTTCCACTTAAAACGGCACTATTTTATCACTCTTCTTTTGTCATTATCAAAATTCAATTTTGTAATGGTTTTTCATTTTTATTTTTGCCACTTATTTTTTGTAACTTTCAACACTGACAACACATTCTTTATGAAAATAATAATTCACATACACATATTTTAAAATGAGAATTTGTGGAGCAATGTCATGTGATCATGATTTATATATTTAGTTTTTTTTAATTTAGAGCATGATTTTAAAAACTTTGACACTTTGATTTTAAAACATTTAGCTTTTCACTGCAGTACCGATGTTGTTTCCACATTGCTATGTTCTGAGTTTTATCTGTCCTTGTCACATCTTTTTATCTTATCTAATCAGCGAAACACGCGAACGACGGCTACCTGAAAAAGAAAATTGGTCTATAATTAAATCTGCTGAAAACCTTTTTGTAATAGCCTATTAGGCATTAATATATATCAACTGGGTATATATTATGTGCCTTGGAGGTAATTTGGACCTTTAATATCGGCACACCTTTTGTAACGATATGAGGGAATTATTTGATACCTAAGTATTTATATAATTTAAACACAAATGAGTGAATAAAACCATTGTATCGGCTTCTGAAATTCGTATTTCGTGTAATAAATTGTACGCTTTTGAACCTTTATTTTAATTTCAACCATTAATATTAGCTCAGTGGAAATACAACCTATTCATCGAATACAAAATTATATTGTTGTTCTCTACAACAAATATAAAGTTTATTCGCAAACAAATAAGTTTCCTAATAAAACCGTAATTGTTACTGGAACTTATATTTAACCACTATTAAACCCCTAAAATAACATGTTTGCAACATTTTGCTTGTCTTTCGAACAACTGACTAATAATATTTAACAACTGTCCAAATAACTTTTCTCCCCAAAATTCATAACTGAATTTGTTACTTGAAAGTTGAAAATTTTTGAGCGAATAAAGTGGTTTGGAGAACAATCGTAGACTTTCTAGTGGATAATAAGATAGACAGTAATTTAGAAGTTTTTTTATATATTTATAGAGACATTGAATTTTTTGGATTTAAATAGGTATTATTTCAATAGAGTTGGCTAGGTTCTATTTTTATATATATTTAATTTAGATATAATTATGCGACATCTATGATTATGACAAAGATTATGGGTTAATGCTGTATATGTATTTAGTTGGTATACCCTAATAGAAATAAATAAAAAAAAACATTTCAATGATGTGCACTAAACCAGGCACACTGTATTTTTTATGAAATTTTCAGCACCTTTAATATTTTTTGACGTATAAGAGCGCTTATCCTAAAAGTTGGCAACGTGGCAAATAGCTGTCAAATATTTACCTGTTTTGATTAATTTGGAAATATGAAATGTGGCTAACTAGTGAACTAAAATATTGATTATGAAATGCAAATGCTTTGCTTTTTATGTCAGATATGAAGTAGGGTCTAAAGTTAAAAAAAAAATTGGTGCTACGGGGAACTTTAAAAATTCAGAAGTATTTTTTTATGATTTTTTATATAGAAATCGCTCTAGGTAGGTCTCATATATGGGAAAATTCGTTTTCTCCGTATTTTCACCCGAGCAGAGCTCGGTCGCCCAAAGTTTAGAACAAGATACCTTAGATTAGAATAATGAATTAGTAAGTATCTACTATCATGGCAGCATGGAATTAGTGTGTATAAATAGAATTAGTATGAACTATCCTTATCCTATGCATGCTCATTTAAAAGTTAATGAGCATTCTCTTTTGTCGCCAGATTAGAGCTAGGTCGCCCAGATACTAAATAATAATGTTAGCTTATATTGTATCTACTTCAGTATCAATAAATAAATTGCGCTATCCGCTGATATAAGGGTCGTTACGTCACCTTAATTTCTGCTGTCTACCTGATATCACAACATACAGCAATACTTCATTCAGTGGGACGCGTTATCCGTTACTTGACTGACAAGTGATAAGGTAACGTAGGTACATATTTTTCATTAAATTGGTGATAAAAATATGACATAAAAATATCGTAATCGAGATAGCGGTGAAAATATTGGAGTATTTTTTGTGAATGAAAAACATAGAGAGAGATAAAGAAGTTTTCCCGTTTTAGACTGTATTATGAAAATGGACAATCTTTTTAGTTTGACAGCAATTTAGCAACGATTGCTGCAGTCGCTTGTAAATAGCTAAGCCTTACACTACTAAACCCTACACTACTTTTGCCTTATGCTTGCCAAACATACCTATTGTTTGTGTATGTAAGTATCGTCCTTTTTCAACTGGATAATGCAAAAAAAAAAAAACGGATTTTTACTTTTTAAATTATCTTATAAGTTTAGTGTGTCGAGCAGAAGATAAATAAAAATAATTAATTTATAAATATTATATTTATGTGTGACTGTACTGTTTCCGTTCTTTTGTTTTTAGGACCACTTGCTCGTAGGTCGATTTGCTCATAGGACGTTTTGCTAAAGTGTCGTTTTGATTATAGGTCGGTTTGCTATTAGGACCATTTTCTTTTAGAACTATTTGATACGGAGGGTTTTAGATATTGGAACTGCACGGTTATGATACCAATCAAACTGCTGTTCTCAGATTAGAAATGCATATTCTAAACCATATGCATGCATTAACTAACACCTTTTTCCAATGTAATCCCTATGAGGATAAGCGGTCTGCACTAAATACTAGGTGCTGTCCTCATTTGTCCAAGAAAAACATAGATTTATAAACAAAATACACTATAAATAAAAAATTATGTGGAGAATTTAATCCGCAACAGATTTCCTGATCTTTGCCTCCACTAATCTGGATTTCAAACTTCAATTTAGCAGAAACACTTACACTAAAAAGATATTTCCGAATCTATTACTCATGCCAGGTGCTATTCCGACGTCAGTTGCTTTTGTTAGCACAAAGTCAGGTCGGAATGCTAAAAATGAATTCTAGGATTTCTAGATCAAATGCTTTTCAATTAGTCTTTTGTTTGGGCTAGGTTTAATCCTACTTGCAACTTCCAATTTATTTAGATGAAAATGCAGGACAACACCTTTTTGGCAATCCAATCAGTTAACGATGATTTTAACTTTTTATTTCCAAATACATTTATATCTCATACCTACACAGAAATAGTCAGACGCCATTTACTTAACAAAATTCGTAAATTCTGTGTCAGACAACGCACAGTTTAGACCGCTAAAGGGATTAAATAGAGTTTGCATGGAAATCCGTCATTTTGCCGATGGGGAATCCCATTGTGGCGGCATCTACATCGCCACATGCGAACTTCGCATCAAAGACCTGACGTCACACAAATCTAGCATCGCGCAATTAGAGTTTACCGCGCGAACGACATATATAAGAATATCACGTCGGGGTCACCAATTTAGGGGTAAGAGGAACAGGGTGTAAAGTTCACTTATTCTCCCTTTTCTATAGAGGATGAGTGAACTTTACACCCTGTTCCTCTTACCCCTAAACCATCAAGCATACATTTATACGGCTTGGTTGAAAAAAAAGGTGCGTTTTATATTTTTTATTTACAGAATTCGAGAACAAAGTCCGCTGTCAACACGAGTACAATCATGGATTTAACTCATCAAACTGATCCTGGTAAAGTACATAGAATTCTAGATGAAAAATATGCTATTCGATATTATGTTCTCGTTTGTTTGCATTTAATCCTGTTCGATTATTGTTGAAATAACTACCATGACACATAATAATTTATTCCGACAATGAAAAGCCTCCCTGATACGCATCAAACTCGAGTCATCAAGCAATTTAAATAAAAGTATAGTAGAGATCAATCAAGTTCAATCAACAAAACTTCTGTGAAACTGAAATGAATGTATCATCGTCATCATGCCAGCCTTTTCCCAACTATGTTGGGGTCGGCTTCCAGTCTAACCGGATGCAGCTGAATACCAGTATTTTACATGGAGCGACTGCCTATCTGACCTCCACAACCCAGTTACTGCCTAAGACAATACCTCTTGGTAAGACTGATTGTCAAACTTTCGGGTTTCTGACTACCCGTAACGACAGTCAAAGATCTAAAAATGACAGCCGGGACCGACAACAGTCTAACGTGCTTTCCGAAGCTGTCTCGACTTGTAATGGATGGTCACCCACCCACGGACCGACCTTGGCAAGCGTAGCTTAACCTTCGACTGACCCGTGCTGCTGTTACTGTTTACCCACGAACCCCTCAAACTGAAATCTGTATGATGGATGCAAAAACAGGTCTTTTAGGCGTACCTACTAGCTAGACTCATAAAAAAGACAGATGTGTAGCAGCAATGTACACAACGAAATGGTACACCAAAAGCAAGGAACCAAACTGTATTTGACAACAAAGCACCTGATTTCACCCCACATTTCAAGTTTTCCAACTCGATTTTACAAGTGCATTTCCTATGCAAGCAATCTCCAGGAGTTACACTTTGTTTCCTTTCTAAATAATATTTGAATTATAATAAATATTAATATTTGAATAATAATATTAGAATGGCTGGCGGAAACACGATGTCAGATTGGCATCATAAATACCGAGGTCCCGCGCTTCCGCCATTTTGTCTGCGATTTGAATTTCGAACATCTAAATAATATTTGTGTTTAAATTTCGAAGGTTGAGACACGTCTTCAATGTAACGGTGAGGGATGAACCGGGGTGCAACCTAACATTTTAAGCTTTGAGGAGGTGTGTCAGATGTCGAGTTCAAAATTCAGAGCGCAGTTTAGCATTTTTATTAGATTTACCTTTTGGTGGTGGTGACTGTGGAAATAATAGGTAGATATTATTCATAATGTCACCGTGTCATTGAATAAGATATCTCTATTTTATTCATTAATAGTGTTTACGTGATAGCAAATTGATACTTGGTTCCTCTACATTATATCTGCATAGTTTTTAAACGACAGTCACTCTTTGGACTAAGTTTTGCATAGTATATTAAACACGGTTTCCATTTTTTTTTTTAGTTTTTTCTTAAACGATTGGGTTTTCTAACTGTCGTAATCCAATAACTAAAAATGACAATAAAACCCAGATTTCAACACCACCTAAGAACAATAAAAACAGACACGACAAGCAATACGTTCTCAATTTCCCGCCAAATCAGACATGACACGTAGGCATAGAACTCGAATACAGCACTTAAATGTTATGCAAATGTTTGTAACCTGTCAGTCACGTGCAGTGACGTCTTTAACTCGGCATGACAAAATGGAGGAGACAATAATATTTGCGGCTTAGTAATGTTACTTAATGTATTTTTGTTTTTGCAAGGTAGCTGTTGAAATAGAGTAGTTAATAACTATAACCACTGGGATTTGATTATTTTAAATGTTGTGGTATATGACGAAAGAAGTTTATGAGTAAAATAATTTTTTATTTTATGTTTGCATATGTTGTGTCCCAATGCTATGCATAGGCCTCCTCTTTTTTCTTCAAAACCTCCATGTCTTGTGCGATCTCAGGCCATGTTTATCAGATCGTCATACCACCTTCACCGTGGTCTACCTCAATGGCGATGTCCTCCAGGCGTCCTGTGAGTGACGATCTTTGCCTATCTCTCAGGTCACATTCGTTAGTTTTGAATAAGTAGACCCGAAAATCATGGTAAATACTAGTAATTCCAGAGATAATATTGCTCCCACTATTTTCGAGAAAATTATGTAAAATATTCCAAGCTTAATTCTAATGAAATTGAATAATTTGCCTCAATTTCTCTAGAGTAAAATTATTATACAAACTAAATTGGCTATGCATTATGTATTCGGCGGTTTAGCTGTTAAACTAATAAACTCCGAGTCAAATACATTCATGCTGGTTAACCAAAATCATTACAACGTAATTTAATACATCTAGTTAACACAATATTAATTATCAATAATGTACGTAGTACTTAATAATATCTACTGGATAGTTAGTTACGAACGAAGTTACGTTCTGATATCAAAATCTAATTGGATTGCCCGGTTTGTGAACATTTTAGGAGCTCGATGGTTGGAGGGGAAATTGCTGTGTATTCACTACGCTTTACAAGCAGATTTGAAGTCTTAGTTTCTTGCTTAGCAGATAGGTGGATGCCTCTTCTTTAGATGAAACCTGACGATCATCCATCCGGCTGTCAAGTTTTGTACCAATGTTTAAAAATTCCATGCCCGTGAAGACAACTTAATACTAATTTATTACAATACAAGTCTTTTGCCCGATGGGATATCCCATCACCAAAAATGACGAACTTCGACACAAACTTTTATCCCCTATTTAACCCCGATAGGGAATCAATTTTCAATAGAAACTCTGGTAAATTTCATTCATGCATGCTTCTGTCACTTCTTCATTTTGACAGTCAATTAATGAATTAAGATTTTTATTATGTAAATATTTTTCTAATAGACAATGGTCGTCCTATTTAAAAAATAATGACTGTTCGGGACTGTGTCATGATTATTCTAAACATAATGAAAATAATATCAAGATTGGATTGGCTTAGAAGGCGGAATTTAGCACCGAACTAAATGACAATGAGAAGACAATGTTCAAACATATTTGCTCAATACAAAATAAATGGAGTGAGCTCAGTCACTACTTAGTACGTCGACGTCAGCCTCTCATTTGTCAACCCTTCAGCTGCTAAGCGAATTAAGATAAATAAGTGGTGACTTGGCGTACCAAGTCAAGATCTAACAAGGACCGCAATGTCTTGCTTTAAGACGTATCTTAAAGCAAGACATTGCGGTCCTGGTTAGATCTTAATTACGAAGATTTAAGAGAAAAGGTCATTTAGAATAGCGATTGTAAACTACGTCCTTTAAAAAAAAAAATAGTTGTTTTTTGAACAGTTTGGAGGACTTCCCTACTAATTTATGAAATCCAGGGCCTTTCTCTTGATAAAATGAAGACTGTACCAAAATATGACAGGATTTTCTCTCATCATGAAAAAACAATTAAAAAAAAAATTGGTTTAGAAAGCAGAATTTAAAACCAACTTAAATGAAGCTCCCTCCGAAACAAATGAACTGAGCTCAGTCTTCGCTCAGTCACTACTGAGTGCGTCGACGTCAGCCTCTCATTTGTCAACCCTTCTCTGTTAAACGAATTAAGACGAAGTAGTGGTAACTCTACGTCTTAAGGCAAGACAAAGCGATGCTCCGTTAGATCTTAATTACAAAGGTTTAAGAGAAAAAGTCATTTAGAATAGCGATTGTGAACTGCGTCGTTTGGAAAAGAAACATCGTTTTTAGGGTTCCGTAGCCAAATGGCAAAAACCGGAACACTCATGGATTCGTCATGTCTGTCTGTCTGTCCGTCCGTATGTCACTTTTTTCCGAAACTATCAGAACTATGCTGTTGAAACTTGGTAAGTAGAACCAAAAAAATCCATCCATCCATCTAAAATCTTAATGCGGTTCACTGCATTAAGATTTTCACACAAAAATAGAAAAGAAAACAATTTTTTTTTTTTCATCAAACCCATTCGTGTGGGGTATATGGATAAGTCTTCAAAAATGATATAGAGGTTTTTTTTTTCTAAACTGAATAGTTTGCGCAAGAGACAATTCCAAAGTGGTAAAATGTGTGTCCCCCCCGTAAAAAAAAAATATGATGTACATTACCATGTAAACTGCCACCGAAAATTGGTTTGAACGAGATCTAGTAAGCAGTTTTTTTTAATACGTCATAAATCGTAAACATCGATCAAAGTTACAACGAACTACAAGAACTTTTATATTATGTTACTTGCTGCTACGGATCCCTCCATGGGCAAGTCCGAGTCGCACTTGGCTGCTTTTTTTTTTGCTGCATTGCGACTTTGTTTTATGCTGGCATTTAAATCGAGAGCCTTCTATAATGATTCATCTCTTCATTGTCTGAAGCACGAAAAATGGTACAGGGTAACTGTAACTGTTAGCTTGTATCATCCCACAGCTAGGCAAAGGCCTCTCCGCATGACTTCTATGCTTGCGATCTAGTGCTAATGTGGACTACTGGATGATTGTTTTGTCCAGCTCGTCCCGTCATCTTCTACATGGTCTACTGCGTCGCCTTCTAGCTGTGTCAGGGCTCCACATAGTGATTATTATAGCCCACAGCTGATTGGGCATGCGGCAGACGTGGCCAGCCCAGTCCCACTTGAACTTTGCGGCTTCTTTAGTCTGTGTTTTGGAACACAATGTGGTGTTGAGAATGGTCAGTTAGTTTGACCCCTAAAAGTTGAATAGCTTTATATCCAAGTAAATAAATACTTTGTCGTGATTTTTTTTTTAAGTTTCACCCTTTGTACTAACAAGGAACAACATCTGATGAGGCAAGGGTTTGCGTTGTTGAAGATGTTAAGTAGATTCATGTCTGAAACTTACTGAAACACTTAATTGTCTATTATAATTTCCAAAAACCGTATCTGAAACCCACTCAACTGTATCTTATTAACATAATCTTCTCAGTAAAAGCCTCTAGCTAGTCAATCTACCATTGACTAGCTTTACTACTATTAATCCTCACAGAATCTCAATCGAGATCTATTATAATTAAACCAATATCTAGGTAGGTTTATAATTTTGTATCCCACCAGCAGAAACCGCCTTAGTAAACAAGAATATCTACGTAACCATATCCATCTACTAAAGGCATATAGTCAGGCAATATAAACCACAAAACCAATGGAAAATCCCGGTCTAAACCTAAATATTGGAGTAATGGCTATATTGTTAGTTTACTTGGCCGGCAAAAACAAATCTTTCTAAATTGCTTTTCTAGCAAATAGTCAGTTGTTCAGTAATAGTCTGTATTTCTGTAGGTCTACACTACACAAGATATATCGTAGATTTTCGTCGGCATTTTCGGAAGTAGGTATTAAAAGTTTTTCAAAAGCATTTATTTGTTGCTTTAGAAACTTCAAATACTACAAATCTTTACAAAGTACAAAAGCATTCATTTCTCTCATATACACGAAGAACTTATGGGTACAACCGGCCGATTCTGTAAAAATATCACCGTGAAACTTAGGTGAAGTAAGCTGTCAATAGTGTTAATCCCTAGCATCCTTCCGTTCGATTTGTGACAGTGACAGCTCACTTCACGCTACTTCACCTAAGTTTCACGTTGATATTTTTACAGAATCGACCGAGAGGTCACAATTTATGAAAGATGCTGTTAGTATCATAGTAAAAGTTATTAATATTATTTATTTATTTGCTATCGTGCGCATCGCACATTTTACAATAGATTAATTGTCGATTTATTGTCTCATATTCATTTCAAGTTCTATCGAGCTATGCTTAACATGTTCTACACATCGATATCTCCAGTTTTCTAAAAACCAGTCATGGAAATATAAGAGTTCTCCCATAATGACTGGTTATTATCATAACTCATGAGTTACCTCGTACATACCTTTAAACTAGATATTATTGTTCGACACAGTATGGCTATTTGCTCTCCTAGACCCGTAGTCACCATTGAACCGCAAACCTAATCCTAGAACGATCCCGGTCTGAATCTTCCCTAGTATTAACTATATTATAGTATTATCTATATTGTTTGCCTCGCTAGCAGGATCTCGGTAAATTGGAACTAGAATCCTTCCTACAAATGGCATTTATGTGTCGGATATAGCCTTTCGTTTGTTATGGGACTTATACAATATTTTTTCAAGAAAACCTTTTTTATTTTTAAAGATTTTTATTTTCGCAGAGTAGCGTTAGTGAATGCATTGCTATATACAAACATGCTAACAGTTAAGAGTTAAGCAATAGCTATAAAGTAGGTATTTCCTATTATTTTGTGCTACAACATTATTATAACATCTACATAAATTAAAATACTTTATTGTTTCTTTATTAGTACTATCTAAATGTTTTATTAGTAAAATGCTAACAGATAGGTTCTGTGTAACAATGGAAAACTGAAGATGTCCCGTAAATCTTTCAATAAAATACAATTTTTTAATTCTACTAAATACCCATGAGGCCAATCTACTCACTAAGCAATAGCTCTTTTAGTGATTCTTTAGGTTATGATCGTAATTCTCAGTATTCCCGTTAGACGAAGTATAATTATTAGTACCACTGTAATCTAGAGATCATAAGGAACTAATCATTATACTATTCATTAAGAGGCTTACAACAGCTAAAGCGCGGTCACTGTCGGACTGCATAGAAATGAAAGAGAAGCGCGATGACGCGACGATGAAGCAGTTAGCGATTTACAAAAAATCTATTGATTGTACTGGAAAATTAAAACACTATTATGCTAATATGTAGCTTGTAGAATAATCTGACAAAAAATCAGAATTATTGCATGTAAATTAATATGATTTTTATTCCATAAAAGAAATTTTTAGAGGTATCTTCATGATTTTTTTCTATCGTATCAAATTAGTTGTATTATGTTTTCAACACACTATCATACTAGCATATATCCTGAAGAATATCATATATTTTTCTGATTTTGTTTACTGCAGTGGATCATATTCTTTTAGGCATTATAAAACTTGCGTTTAGGCACGTTTAGGTCCTGTAGTCCCCTTAATAGACGTTACAATTATTAGTGGGCCTAATCGCCGAACAGAAAAACTATCTTACGAGTATATTTGACAGGTTGAAATAAAGATGAATAGGTACCTACCCATGCATAGTTATTTCAGAATTTCATCATGTACATACATTTATGATAAATATTCCCAACTAAAATGAGATTATGAGGTACAAATACAATAAAGTTTAATGATGTAATTTAATTATCCCAACTGGAGTTTAAACTAAACTGTCCCCATCAATATTGCTTAATTGAATCCTCTATGTCAAAGTAACAAGCCCTTTCCTAGATAATCTTCATTGTGGCATTGATAATCTTTATCCAGCCAGTGATTCATAATACCCACACAATAGGATAAGGGAATAAGGTTTCAAAACCCGAAGACGTTATACAAAAATATTATTTTTATTCATTTGATACTTGGCAAAAATAAAAATACTTGTCTACCTATATTTCATCTGTTTTCGAAAGGATATCGTAAGTGAAGACTGTTGAATGGTTTCTAATATCTTATAGCGATACGTTTCCGAATTGTATCAATAGTTTGGCAATGCTCAAGAGGATATAAGATAAATGTAGGTAATAAAGACAGGCAAAAATGAAAAGAAAACTATCGCAAAAGTCATAGTACAGACAGCTCTGTGCTGCTGGGGAGTTTGTTGCGCCACTTCTTTTTCCCAGCTTAAGCACTAGGAAGTGGTGAAGGGTGGGCGTTTTGGGGGACTTGCTTATGTAATTTTGACGTTCGAAAAGTGGTGATTCTCAGTTTAGTTTGAATAAATGAGTTTTAATTTTGAGTGTCAGGACGGTTATTATGTTAATTTTTTATCGGTGTATCTCTCAGTCGCCAAGTGTGGAGAGTATAACGTATGATAAGGAACTTTGTTTAAAAAAATAAAATAAATCACATTATGCGGAATGTATTTATTTTCGTAAGAAATATTGGGATTGCAGTATATTCAAATATAACAGAGAAACACTCAAGTACGTATTCTACAAATGTCAAAAAGAAAATTCATTCGAAAGAAAAACAAAACCGCGTGTTACGCTCTGTAGAAGATGGTAGATAATGTCATGGAAACATGTGTGTACTGAACACATACACACTGTAGCCAAGTATTGTCAAGAATGTTCCTACCTGACCTTCATTTGAATAATTCATACACACACAGTACACAGTACCTACCTTTCGGGGCTTTTGGCTCGAATAGGGCGTAATAATGGACCCGAAACAATAAAATGGGTACCTTTAATCGAGTTTCATGGCCGTGGACAATAGAATTGTTGGAAATTAAATAGCATAGGACTCTACATATTTGTCTCATTCACCAGTTCTGAACAAAAATACCAACATGTATTTTATATTTTGGAAGTTCAAATGAAAAAGCTCCGTGCAAACTGTATGTTAGTATTTAGATTGGTAATTAAAAATATTCAGTAGTACGATGCTTATCTAATTTTAATTAAAAGAGCTTTAGCAAAAGTATTTATAAAATTATTTCCTTCCTGCGTAATTTCCCTACCGACATTATGTAGACACATTTCACCCCCAACCCTAGTGACAATACATCACAAGCCTTGCCCAAGCTGACCACAATTACATTAAGCGCCAGGGTTGCCGAAGGCAGAAACCAACGTTTGAATCAAGATATTATTCTCGACAGCAACCACAAGGCCGCCGGAGACGAGACTCAAACATTTTAATTATTTCCCAAGTTCATTTACAAAATTAAAACGGAGTGGCTTTGGTTTCATATTGCTTTTTGTTTTACATTTCAGGGACTGTAGATATTTTGAACAATTGGCTTTTTTCTGTAGTTGAATTTGAAATATATTAGGAGTGATCTTAGATCATAGAATAGGTACCTACTGAGATTTTTGTTTTGAAACAATATAAATTTAAGTTGAGAGTCCGATACATAGGGAGGAATTGTCTGTTCATACATAAAAAAAGTTTAGAAAATTTGTTATTTGCAAATCTACAAGGCACTCACGGTATCCGGTGTTATACGGAAAAACTATAATCCTTTTAAAATCCGGGCTTTCAGGCATCAATTCAGGTAGATACCCCTCTTTTAGTTCATATATTTTAGTATAGTTTCAGAAACCTACCTATTTCAGGCGCTCTCTTTGAAAAAAGAAGCTTATGCTTACGACCTTAAATAAGTTTATAAACGACGTAAAATAACTAGGACGCATGACCATAGATGTAGTGCGTAAGGATCGTAAAAGGTGCCGTTCTGTAATTTCTACCTACCCCCACGGGAAAAGGCGTGAGTCTATGTATATATGTAAAATAACTGGAAAAATGTAATACCATTTCAATTTCATGTCTATCATCTCTTATAAATTGTAGCAAGATAACAGGGGTTTGTGGTGGATCTAGGTTATATCCCTATTAATGTGGCTTGCATTGTATTGAAAAGGCTGGATTAGACTATTGGGGTGCATGACCGCAGATGCACAGGGCCCTCTTTTCCATTGGGCACTCTGGGCAACTGCCCACCCAGCGCCCCGCGATCGACGTTGGCCCCCTGGCCTGCCCTAAAAATATCATTCTTTGCAGCCGCCGTTCCATTCTAAGCATTATTAGTACCCGATTCAATGACAAAATAATTGATTTGCACTGCGATTTACAATAAGTTTCTGGCCCCAAACTTATGAAAATATTAGTATTATGTTTATTCTATTGGATTTATATAATAATTAAGTTCAATAGAAAATTTAAAAAAATTAAATATTGCCAACTTTCAAAATACATAGCATGATTATTCAATCATCTAATTAGCATACTAAATAAGTCGAAAACGTATCTAGAGTAAACTAAATGATAATATTTTGTATTTAATGACAAAAAAGTTGTTTTTTTAGCACATCCATTTTTCTATACACATAAAAGTGAGCCTGACCGTAAGCATTCTCCTTTAAAATAATTTTAGAATTTTGCTTATCTACTCTTATCAACACAGGGTCCCCGTGGTCCTTATTTGCCCAGGGCCTCCAATAGGTTAAAGACGACCCTGGAGATGCAGAGTTTGCATGCTCTGTGGTCATAGTTCATGCATGTTTCAATTGTAATGTGGATTGTGTATTGCATGTATTGTTAGAAATACAATACTATATACACATAGAGACAAGGCAAATAATTTATAAGCAAACTGACAACCTACGTCAATTTGCCGTGTTAAAGCCAATACAACTGTCCTCTGTGTTTGTGTGTTTAGATGTTTGTCACTCAATCACGCAAAAACGGCTTAAACTGTTTGGGAATATTTGGCACACAGATAGTTTAGAACCTGGATTAACACGTAGGGTACATTTTATACCGGTAGTACGTTCCCCTGGGATTATTTCTGACATCTACGCGGGCGAAGCCACGGGCAAAAGCTAGTATATTATATTTCACGCACTTGTCAAAGAAGAACAATAAAAATATGCCGTATATTTGTATTTTTTTTTTATCTTAGCCTACACTGTCTCACTGCTGAGCAAAGGCTTCCCTAAAATCCTTCCAAGCATCCTTTTATTTATTTATTTAACACTTCAAGCACAAAGGCGGACTTAATGCCATAGGCATTTTCTATCAGTCAACCTTTGGGTGATGCAGAGATAAACAGTGAAAACTTTTCTAGGGCCACCTCGATCCAACCCTTGCAGTAGGTACGCGTCGAGTTTGTCTCGTCACTTCTTTCTGGATCCGCCTCTGTGGTGCCGTTCATCTTCACGCACCCCGGGTTGGAGACTGTTGCCCAGCTTTTTTTGTAAATATACGGCATATTTTTTTTACTTTTTAAGTATTTTGCCATTTACAGGTAAGTGTCAGGTTATATGGTCCAACTATCCCATTAGAAGTTATTCTCAATATCACAGAATTTAACAAAAAAAAAAAAAAACACTTAATATTAACATTATTGTGTCTCGTTCAGTGTCCTTGAATGCGTTATATTAAATTAAACCTACGTAAGAAATGTTGAAGTAGAAACCCAATTCTAATAGCAGAACCAACTCACTCCTTAACTAAGCTAATGGGCCAATCTCTTAGTATTTGCATACTGGCCCACCGTTTATTCAGTCAGTGTGTTCCATCGCGCCGTCCCTACGGCCCTCATGAATGCCTTAATTGAATTAAATGGCCGTACATAACCGTGCCCCATTACTGTTGAGGAACTAGTTTAAAGATGCAAGATGGATGGACTATTATATTAGTTGGTTGTATGACTATTAGGCGCAGACGACACTGGGAACGAAGCCTCGTTTCCAGTGTCGTCGTGTTTTTGGTTCCAACCATGAAATAAATCCCAAAACAAACTCAGAGGGTTTGTTTCGGGATTTCTTCTTACAGATCAGTCAGCTAGGACAGGCCATCTAGTTTTAAGGCTCCGTGCACGAAATAAACCCCTTTTCGTCAATAACTTATCTAATTGTAAGAAAGCTTAAAATGATTGAAACATTAGATAAGTCTGTGTAATAAAAGTAAAGTCTTCGTGGTGCTTAACCACATGTCAGTCACAGGACCTGTTAATAGTTGCATCACTTTTGCGCTCTCGAAAATATGGTTTATTTCGCCTTTGATTTATTTAATGAAGATGTTGTATCATAAAATAAAATGTTGATTTTATTTCAAGGATAGCTGAAAACTAATGTGTGATTTTAAAATTTCTTGTTAAAGCTGGCTAAATATACATTATATAGGAAAAAATACATTAGTGATTACAAAAATGGTTTTTTCAACATTAAGTTGATAAAAGTGGTTCAGCCACATGCAAGTAGAACATATAACGATGTTGATGATATTTTTAAACGTTCAAAATCAAAAGTAGTTTCTTGTAAAAAAGTGATCAAACGTCAATCTCTCGTAATTTTTCGGAAAACTTGTTGCGAATATTTGTTATTTTCCATGAATACTTAACTTATTTGAAAAATCACTTTTAGCTAAATGCAAAACAAAGAACTCAACTTTTCAAATCACAAATAGTTTTGTTTAAATTCTTTTTCACAACTAATGAACAAAATTGATCAAAATCAGTCGATTTCGTGCACGGCCTCTTAAAGTTTTAACCAAATTGACTTGTAAAAGTTTCTCAGAAGATCTACTTACAGAAATACGTTTTATTTCATTTCATTTAACCATTAAAGAATAAAAAACCGCAATTAAAATCCTTTTCAAACTAAGCATGAATAAAATTAATAATTCAAAACACGGTCATTTTCATGATAAAGACTGGTGTTTGTAGTTACTGAAACTAACCTGAGGTTGTTGTTAGCTATTATAAGTTCTGGTATGAAAAACAAATAGGTATTATAAATGTGTAAGTAACTCTATCTCTCTGCTACCTTTTTTTTTGGGTCGGAAATTATCAAATAACTTCTGCTGTTCGTGTCAGACTCTTACTGACTAAATCCCACCCGTGTTCCTTCAGTTGCCTGTACGTTGCCAGGGGCCACGGTATCCCTTTCTGACTTTCCCGCGACCCCGGCAGATCTGTCTGTTACCTTGTGCACATTCCACCGATCGTTATGTTTGACAGATAGGTAGGTAGACTGGGACCTGTAGAAGGACAGGCTACTTTTCATCTTGGATATCTGTTTAAAAAAAAGGAGACGCTCTGGGTGTCGGGAATTCCAGGCCGATTCTCGGCCACCGTAGGCGCGGGCTTGGGTTGCGGTGAGCAATGGGTAGCTCGCCGTCCGATAAGGACCAGGCCCGGGTCGACGGCGCTTGTGTTCCACACGCGCCTCAAAGAGATGTCAGCACAACTGACAGAGTCCGCTAGAGCCGATGAATGCCAGGGTCGCGGGAAAGTCCGAAAGGGGTATAATGTTTATCTAATCAATTTATAGGTGCAGCAGATATTTTTTTATTTTATGTTACCCTACACTGTCCCACTGCTGAGCCTCCCCCAAATCTTTCCAGGCATCCTTGTCCAGAGCCACCCCGAACCAACCGACTATGTTTAGTAAATAAGAATATCAAATCCTCAATAAAACCTTAGCCTCACAATTCCTTCTTCAACATTTTCAACTGTCATCCATTATATTTACTCAGACAGTTCTGTCACAGAACTTGAACTATTATTATCTGCATTTAATTAATCATACTATGACTTATGTCCAATAAATCGGGTGTTACAGTGACCCTAGAGCCGACTATGGCTGAATCTATGTAGATAAGATTAGCTATAGACTTTCACCAGTGACCGTTCTACCGAATCAGTACTATTTCACACCCTGGTTGATTTGATACTAGGGAAAGTCGACTACTATCCCAAGTGATAGCTATGGGTATGAATTAAAGGAATAGGAATTAACAATTAAATAATTAATGAAACAAACAAATAGAATAAAAAATAAAAAAAGACGAACAAGGAACTTCCTTCTTTTTTTAAATCGTATAAAAGCGAAACATCGAAAGCCGGCAATACTTTGCAAATTTTTGCGCTTGTCACTTAGAATGAATATTTGAATTTTTCAATCATTAATTGTAACGTGTTGCCATTTGTATTTTTATCGTAGGCATCTAAATAAATAGAAATAGGGTTTTTTTGCAGTTGCACTTCGTTATATAGGTATTACGTTCGTAAAAAAAAAAAAAAAACCAACATTAGGAAATATATAAACGAATTCTGCTCAATCGGAAACTAGGTACCTACTCGTAAGAAGAAAGAACCGTGTGTGACGTACAATAAATTTAATATAACTGTATAAAGGCTTGTGCAGACCAGCGCGACGCGACGGCGCGACGCGACACGAACAATACAATTTCTAAAAAAACTTCACGGTATAACAATAACCGGTGTCGCGTCGCGCTGTCGCGTCGCTCTAGTCGGCACGAAGCTTTACTCGCAATCGAGATGATAAGCGATCGAGTGGCACTCGTAGTAGACAACCAAGCATCGATTGTGTAGGGTAGCGTTTAATCGATACTCAGCGACTGGCGTACTCGCTCAGCTTACTAGGTGTTAACGTTAACCATTCCAATATACCGCCGTCGGATTGGAGTGGGAGTTAATTGCTTAAGTACGTAATAGTAGGTAGGGTTCAGTAGTAAAAGAAACAAAGAATAGAGAAGTCTCTAATATACCTTCTGGACAGGGACCGCGGAAGTACTCTATGACGTGGGGGTCAAACTTCTTTGGTCACCCCTTACTTGAATCTCCCGCCCCTGCTTCCTCCGATCAATTTACTGCAGTTATAAGACGTAACAGAGATAACTAGTCTATCCGTCATATTATAAAAATATTTTATTTATGACTTATATGTATTGCGAAAATTCACTGTGCGATACCAAAGACTTTGCACCTCTCAGCCGTATTTGAAGCGGATTCCCTAAGAATTTCATTTACATCTAAACCAAATGTTTATATCCTAGCATAGGAGCTTATCCTAGCCTAGCCTCCAATTTTAATATCTGGTTAAGGTCTGTTAGCACAGAGAAACCTTAACCAGCCATGCTATTCTGTAAACATCTCACCGTGAAAACTTGGGTGAAGTGAGCTGTCAATAGTGTCAATCCCTGTGGAATGACAGCTCACTCCACGCTCACTTCACCTAAGTTTTCACGGTGAGGTGGTTACAGAATAGCACTGCAGGTATTAAAATTGGAGGGGGCGCCCCCCTCCGTTTGATTTTAGGGGGGCATTTGGCCCCCGTTGCTCCCCGCTTCCGCGGTCCCTGCTTCTGGATAAATTAAGGTAGCATAGATTTTATCAAGCGTAAAACGTTTACTACAAGCTATACATGGACACGGAGGAAATTGTCATAACGAGTATGCAATTAGCAAATGATTAGGTGCGAACTTTGTTATTAGCATATAATACTAACATCGGCAGATAGGAGGAAGGCCAAAGAAAAGATGGCTAGACTGTGTGAGGAATGATATGAAAGAAAAGGGAGTGAATGAATAGCGTGACGGTTGACAGGGGAGAGTGGAAGAAGACAACGTGTTGCGCCGACCACACGTAACAAAGGCAGGAATATGATGATGATTAATGAAATACAATAGACCACGTATATTTAGTAACTTAATCCGCGTAACTGTTCTTAAAGAGTCATAAAGAACCCTGTAAGAAATCAACACGTGTTTCACCTCTCAACGAGGCATCCACAGGATGACGATTGACTTGTTGCGAACTCGGACCCGACGTGTGGACACGTCAAGCGTCGAGCGCAGTGTGAGCCTCTTCGCCCTTGTATTTTATAATGGATTTCCGCAAAGTCACGCCTGAATCAATTAACTATTGATGATTAATGATTCAAACTGCTACTATGGTCTAGTGTTTAGACCACCTGTCTCAGACCCAGAAGTCCCGGGTTCGATTCCCAGTGAGGACAACATTTTCTGGTCGGTTTGGTTAGTGGCTTGTTTTAAGTCCGCCTGGCTAGCTACCGCTATCTTATCTAAGTCTGTCGCCATAACAACAATGTTAAACGGCATTGTTGTGTTTCGGTAGTTAGACGTAAGATAGCCAGTTCTTCTGTGGTTGAGGATTCCGGGTGAAGCTCGCTTCCACCTTCGTCCTGATCATCACTTACCATCAGGTAAGATGCAAGGCAAGAGCTTCTCAGTTGTGCATTAAAAAAAAAAGATGTGCAGATCGGAGGACGTTGCTGCCATTAGCATAATCAGCCTATAATGTTCGCACTGCTGGGACACAGGCCTCCTCTCTGTGAGAGGTAGTGAGCCGTAATCCACCACGCGGCCCCAGTGCGTGTTGGTAGATGCCACATGTCTTCGGATTTTTGTTTCTAGGACATGCCGTTTTTCTCACGATGTTTTCTTTTACAGTTTTGAGAGCAGTGGTGGTGAAATAATTTACACAAAGTAATAGAAGCCTATCTGGGTTCAAAGCTACGACCTACAACTCGTAAGTCGGGCCGTTACCACTGGGCCACCACCGTTCTTGTGGCGGTATCTACATCGCCAAATGCGAACTACGCATCAAAGACCTGACGTCACACAAAATCCTGCATCGCGCAAACAGAGTTTACCGCGCGATAACTTCCTCGACATCAATCGGCTATGGCTTAAGTCCCATGTAACAGGGGGTGAGCCTATTGCCATCAACCCGGCACAGATCCAGGCTCCGGGCTGCTACTGACAAATTGGAAAACCATCCGGGAATGGAACCCAGCAGTAGCACTAGACCCTAGAGGCAGTCCTCGTGAAACATGCCGTGTTTTTTTGAAACACCCAGATTTCTTTTGTATTCTTTGCAAAATGCTCCGTAAATAAATAACGTTTTATTTATACGGTTTTATGTAAATCGTGAAAAGGTATTTTCCGAGAGTATTACCTTTAAGGAAAAGGATTAAAGGGAAATTCCGCACAGAAATGGTTTTTTGAGAGGTTTCGTCCGTAAATCTGTTTTGATACTCGATAGCCGAAAATCTTTCTTGACCCTACCTGAAATATGAGTTACACAATTGAATGCCTTTACCGATTGTCGCCCTCAGAAACTTGATATTAGGTTAAGAGGAAAAATAAGTGGGTGGTTGGTATTAAGTTCCGAAGCCTATATTTAATAGATAGGTACCGGAGTTTGGCTAACTTATCGTAGATAACCGATAAACAAGTCTTTTTCAAAGGACCTGTTAACGATCCAAGGAAGAAAATAATATAAAAGTAATTCCTAATTAAACAAAAATATGAGATTGCCGGTGAAAACAAAAGCTTATATTGTTACAAATAAGAGTCAAATTATTAAACGATAACTCTGTCATATTTACGTAACAATTAAGTCCACAACAACATCTCACATAACTTAGTACAAAAATAGACGGTACCTGTATTTCGTTACAGTAGTCACTACGTCAGCCTACGTATCGTGCCGCGTGCGCATACATTTTACATAATTTTCACCTCGATAACTGACAGATAACGTACGACCTCCAATCCGTGCATTGTGTTGTAAATATCGGGCATTGTTGCGTTTTTGCAAGTGTGTCATGTGACGGAGTTTCGTGATTTTTCGTGAAGATGCAATTTTTTATTGTAATATAATAATCATTCAGGACTGCAGAGCAATAGGAGTAATATACAAAGGCACAATGCTTTTTTTTTATTTTCATCGTTTCGGTTATAGATGGACATTACTGACGCTTATAGACATGTTCAGGCGTTAAATGAGTGTAACTATCTAACTGAAAAAAAAAAAACAAGACCTCAAAACCTGAAAAATAAGCCAAGAAACTGGACTTAACTTTTGAGGCAGTTCAAGACATTTCAAGAAGTAAAAAAATACCAAAAATGTACTAAGGGCATCATTTTACAATCCCAATATACATAAAGATGAAAATGTCTTTATTAAAGTGAATTTAATTATTAAAAACTAGCTTCCGCAAGCGGCTTCGCCCGCATGATATCTTTATAAGTTATAGCCTATGTTACTCAGTGATAATATAGCATTCTACTGGTGAAAGATTTTTTTAAATCAATCCAGTCTTTTTTTTATTTAATCATTACAAAAAAAATACAAATCTTTTCTATTTATTATATTATGGATATCTAACTAAATATTAAAGAAGAAAGAAAAAAAACCAGGCTAGCAATAACTATCCTATTGCAGACCAATTAAGGTTAAAAATCCATCACAATAAAACCAATTTCTTTCTGAAAAGCCAGCGAATGGCCGCGAGCAACCAATTAGGTTATCACGGCAAGGATGGGACGAGGCGACTTTTATTATTGTATTAACACATGGAACAAGCTGGATGAAGTAAATTCCTTCCGATTCTGACGTGAATTAAGTGATTTTAGAACTTACTTGCCATTTATGTCTATTATTTTATTTAGTTCATGTCTTACACACTTAAATAATGTAAAAGTAAGAGCTTGTGGCTAAGTAATAATAACCGCACGGGTCGATTCATCAGGTTAAGCTACGATTGCCGGGGTTGGTCCGTGGATGGGTGATCATTTTTACATACCGACACTCCTCCGTGCCTCGGAAAGCACGTTAAGCTGTTGGTCCGGCGGATTTTTAATAGTCGTTAGGGGTCATCAGAAGCCCGAAAATCGGTATCGGTATCGTATTACCCAGTTACTGGGTTGTGGAGGTCAGGTATGTCGCTCCATGTAAAATACTGGTATTCAGCTGCATCCGGTTAGACTGGAAGCCAACGCCAACATAGTTTGGAAAAGGCTAGGCAGATTGATTGATGTCTATTATTATATTAAAGTTTCATTTTGGAAAGAAGGAAGGCTTGGGGCATTCTAAAAAGAAAGTGATGTAATAGTGGCTCTAGAATCATTTTATAAGATCGTGTAAATTTTTAATGAGCACTCAATATCAGCAAAAAATTAAGAGGTATCACTGTCACCCGTCAATTTATTATCTATAGAAACGATCACAACTTTTTCTGTAAAAGTAGACATAGGAAATGAACACACATTATATCCAGTGAAATTCACGCGACATGTTTTTCAAAAGTCTAGATTTTTTGTTTCCTAACAACACGTTTTCCCCGATTCGATCTCAACAATCAACCGGAGTCCCTGGAGAACTATTTTGACACAACCCTTATTTAAACGCCAATCGTTCCTCTCGATACATCTGAATTTCTCAGAATCTATAACCCTAAAATGGTTGGAACACATTAAACTGAAATCTATTTTCCTTCGTGACTTCAACCCGGGCTCCCTTGAAACTGAATTAATTAAGCCTTCGCCGAAATTTGTTTCCAAATAATTAAGACTCGTTAGGTCTTCACGGGTTATTTGAGCCTGCCTGCTATATCTTGTTTCTAACAATATCGCCCTGAAACCTCTTTTACAGAGAAGGAGTAAACCTTGATTATAATTTTCCACATCAAAACGTCGATGTCTCTACAACTGCAATACTGCCCTGCTAAGCTAACGTGACCATTTATTTTTTCCGTCGAAGCGGGACACCCTTTAATTACTTATTATTGATTTAAAAATAAATGATAAGTTTGTATATCAGGTTTCGTTTAACCCTTTGTCCTTGTCCTCAAAATGGCTTTTAGCACTGCAACTTCTACTTGTGTTATTATCCATATTTTATTATAATATGTGACACTCGACTACATCGGTACTGCCAGGTAGACATAAATGTACTCAATTATTAAAAATTGGCATTGTTGCGATTACTTGTCAACGATTTTCAGTAAATATTCTCAATTCGACCGGGTGACAACGCTTGCATGCTCCTACAATTTTGTTTTGTTTTTGTCAAAGTGGGACATTTTTACTTATCTTGGGGACAGTGGGACGCAAAGCTTAAAAGCGGGAATGTCCCGCTAAAAGCGGGACGTATGGTCACGTTATGCTAAGCCGAAAGGCGGTATCTCAATCGGAGTAAGTTTTGAGAAAATTTACTTTTTGTAAATTGTAATTTAAGGAAACATAAGGATATAAAGAACTTCTGAGTGGTTTTTTTAAATGTTTTAAGTTAGATAGCGGTATGTGGCTTATACCATTAGATGCGAAATTATTATAGCTATTGAATGGTATAGAAAAAAAATAAAAGGGTATCTCAGAGATGCCGCCATTCGGCTTAGCAGGGCAGAATAGCTGTTATAAGTAGTAGGTAAACTATGCTAATATAAAAAATGCTTATATTAATCATTTCATCACCACTGCTCTTAAAACGGTGAAGGAAAACATCGTGAAGAAACCGGCGTGTCCTAGAAACAAAAAATCGAAGACATGTGACATTTACCAACCCGCACTGGGCCCGCGTGGTAGATTACAGCCCAGCTCCCTTTCGAAGAGAGGAGGCCTGTGTCCCAGCAGTGGGAACATTATAGGCTGATTATGGTTATGCAATTAAACTGTGCTCCACCTCTTATCATGGCCTATTTGCCTCAAAATATGCAGTAAAACTGACCTCCGCGCTGCCACCGATAACGCCGTGGAAGTGGCGAAGTTATGGGCCAAAAAATATGAGAAATTGATATGAGTTACTGTCGTGCTAGCGTCAAGAAGAAGAAGTAGCAGGTAATGCTATTTGTCAAAGATCTCGTGTTAGGAAGTACTACTATAATACCAATTTTGGTCGCCAAACAGCGCTGTTGTGTTCCACGTGAGGGAGTATGGGTGCCGATGTAATTACTGGTATATGAGACGTTTCAGCTTTGTCTCTGAAATCCCAACGCATCTGCAATGCCTTTGATAGGTTTAAAGATATTTATTCTCAAAAAAAGACACAAAGTCAATTTACATGAGAACAATACTTAAAATAAGTACCGAGCGGTAACTATAAATGGCAAAAGGGGCTAGACCAAGTGACATTGATCTATCAGCGATAGCGATGATGGAAGTGTCAACAATGTATTAGATTAACACAAGTTACCTAAACGCTTGTGTCAATCGTGCTATGTCGTGGAAATACGAAACGCTTTGAAAGCGATTGATACTATAGGCAGGCATTTTCGTTGGTGACAGTCCCATGGTTCGCGCGGGTGGAGGGGGACGCGTGTAAAAACAAATGACGCGCACCTGACCGCACATGGTATTGCGTTATCAGAGATGAGTCTACAGATTTCTCTGTAAAAAGTCTATGCTCCGAGGTATTCTGCAGTCTGTTTATTTCACACATTATTACAAAAATAGTTCAATGATTCAGCAGCTAAAATCCCCAGGTTAATTATCTAACCTCTTACTCACTTCGACTTAGGTATCCATCATTACAACAATTTATTAGCTTAGTCTACCGTTGGCGGCTGATCTACGTAAACCGATCGATCACTGGAATTCAGCCAGCTGGTACGTTCCGATAGTTCTAATTATGTACGAGCATTTACGTGGTTTCATGTCCGTTTGAAATTCTAGTGCTGGACTTTGGCTTCCTGCTGGTTCAAATCAAATAAAGAGATACATTCACTCATTCAAGGGGGAATGCCGTTATCACCATACTTGGCAGACGGCTCGATGATATAAGTTTGTGCTTAAAGCTGGCAGGATTCTGGAAGGACGCCAACAATTTTTGTAGTCCCTTCCTGATTAGCTTCAGGGCACATGTTTCATCAGTGTATTAAGCCCTGAACCGTATAATAAATAGTTCGTTCTAAAAGCATCTCATGAAAATGTAAACAATTGGATCAGAAAACCTATGTGGATTCCTATTTCTAGTGTCACTTAATTCAAATTGTAATTGAGTGCTTTGATTGATTATTTGAATACATAAACCCGAAAATCTAATTTTAAATCGCCTTTAAAGGGGTTAGTCATATGACAATTGAGGTTAATTTTATAACCTCAATTTTCGTCGATGATTTTTTAATTATAATTTAATAGTGTCATTGAAACAATAATTGTTAGAAAAAGTGAGATAATGTGTGAAGTTCAAACTTTCTAAATACAGATGAATGTGTTACTAATTCCGTTTAGTGAGTAATTTCGTAAGAATTTAACCTGAACAGTGTTAGTTTACAAATTCAACTGATACTGTTGGAACATACCGTAGGTACTCAAAATCTTAAGTATTAATCCGTTTCATGATTTAAAAAAAACTGTAATCATTATTTGCTATCAAAAAACATGTAAGCAAATTTAATAGGTAAATAACCACAATATCTAGATATTGTGTGTAATGTGTATACTGTATTACTTCGCATGATACTTGACAACAGCTCAAATAGATAGAATAAAAGATGTTGGTAGAATTAGGTAATTATTATTAAAGGGGGATGCGCTAAGGTAGCCCGCGAGATTCAAATTTTCTTTAGTTTTTTGCATTTTGCAGGTCAGTGTCAGGTTTTATGTTTATCAAAATATGATTCGCGACCGTAACAAATATAGCTTTACATAATGATAATCATTACAATCAGCAATACAACTCCATAAGTTAGCATAATCAGCAAATGTCATGATTTCATGAAATAGTCATTCAATGGGATTACATAAACTTAGAGAGTTGTATTGATAATTTGTATGATTATAATTCTATAAATAAACATTTGATAACATTTGAAACATATTTACATCAACATAGAACATGATACTGACCTGCAAATTACAAAAATCGTAAGAAAATTTGAATTTCGCTGGCTGCCTTGACGCTTTCGCCTTAAGGGCCTGTACAGATATAAGCGATATTGCTGTCGCGCTTGGTAGCGATAGTGGTCCGCCTTCTGGTTAGTTAGTTTGGACCAAAACGTTTTATGTGCTAAGAAATGTAAGACAGCTTTAATGCGCAAAAGCTATAATAAAAGGGAATAGCACCCAGAATATATATAATAAGTTACCTGACTCTTTGAAGCAACTAAAGATTACGAGCTTCAAGAAAAAATTATCAATGTTTCTAATCCATAAATGTTATTACACTGTAGATGAATTGCGTAATGACATTAATATTATTATAATTTGATTAAGTAATTAATGTGTGTTTTTTTTTGTATATTGTGTGATTTGTTTATTGAATTTAATATTAATTAATCTTAAATACCTTACTGAATTTGTAAATACTTAATTGAATCATTTATACTTTTCTCTTAATTTAATCATTTATTATGATTCTGAATTAAATTTTAATATTATTGTACCTATCTACTGTAATTATACAATTTGTACACCACTGGCAAAACATAAAGAGCCAACTGAATTTTTACTAAAGACCAAATGTATGTACCTGTGTTTAACAAATAAATAATCATTCACCAGTATCGCTACCGAGCGCGATAGAGATATCGCGCATATCTGAATAGTCCTTTCAATTGGTAGATATTATTCAAATAAACAATTTTTCTCGAATAATAAATACAGTGTACTGTCAAAGTATGCATTAACACGAAAATACCTGATCTCGATTAGAAATAGCTTCGATTGATTAATTACCCGGAATAAACCGATGTTTGTATAACCAGTCAATGGAGTCGGGAATTAATTTGCCGAATGCGTTATTATGTGCGGTTTGTTGGAAGAACATTATAAATTAAGTGGCCAAGAAGGTTCATTTTACACAAAAACAGTTTTTCGTTACTGTGCGTTTGCACTGGCGAAACATTCACAACAAAACATGTTGGAATCTCTATTTACTGTCAATTTTCCATAAAATTTTTGACAGGACCTAGAGATTTCAACATGTTTTGTTGCAATGTTTCGGCAGTGCGAACGCACAGTTATCTTTCAATGTTCCATACAGTTTTTGACAGGAACTAGAGATTTCAACATGTTTTGTGGTGAGGTTTCGCCAGTGCAAACGCACAGTTAGAGATTATGATCTCAATATCAGAACTTGTTGTGCACACAAAACATTTTTACTCAAGTTTTTTTTTGTTTGGCGCCTGTTATCCTATCCTACTAATATTATGAAGGATGGATAAACATCGGTTACTCTTTCACGCGAAAAATACTGAACGGATTTGGATGAAATTTGGCACACAGACAGTTTATAACCTTGATTAACATATAGGATTTTTATCCCGATATTTCCACGGGATCGAGACTTATGCGGGTGAAACCGCGGGTTTATAATAAAATAATGACAATAATAAGGACCAAAAACAAAAATTAAACAGTTAACAGTTTTATTAATAGATTTTTTTAAATATTCTGTACAAGATTTCTTAGCCTAAATGCCTTAATGTACAAAATTTGCATGCTTTATTAGATAGAATGTACATGGATTCCTCACAACTTTGGCAACTTATTTTTGTACCTACATTCTTTGCAAATAAATTAATTTATTCTATTTTCTAACTCCTTTATTCATAAACGCTGCTTACAGTTAAGTTATGATTAGCGCTTGTTTAACCATACATTTATGACGTTTAAACTTCTCTTAACTCAAATAAACGTTTATAAAATATAAAAGTATTTTTTTTTATTCAGACTTAGAAATCCATAGAATGTTAGTACAGTATAACTTACGAAACTATTGTAGGTAGATAAAAAAATAAAAAGAAGGTAAGTTTTGGCGATCAACTTATTATGGCCCCCACCAGTCTTATAAGATTCCTGAAACCATACTTATCAAAAAAATTTAAAGAACCTGTATTAATGTAGAATTTACTATATTATTATTTATTTAATAATGTAGATCATGTCGTCAGAAATGCAAGTGGATATATACGCATTTCGCCAGAAAACGCATGTTGACAGAAACGCATCCCGTCAGATTTGCACCACGTCAAAGACGCAGCTCGACAAACACGCAACTCGACAGTCAATTAATAAATAGGATTTAAACGCTTGTAGTCATATCTATACGCAATTAGTTAAAAACAGAAAACTACTATTTCGCATTTTATAATTTAAAAAAATTAAAAATATGATTGGAAACAATACCCTACCTAGTAATAATAATACTTGTCCACATTTAACTTCATTTTATTTATCCATATTCTTTGTTGCTTCGGTACAACACTACGTTTATCATTATTTAGCACTCGATACTACCTACCTACTTTCTCTTCATTTCTCACATCTAATTTGAATACTTTGGAAATTGTTGTGCCCTTGCAGGGTTTACGTCGACACCTTGAATGCTAGCCCAGGTTTGCACGGGGGCTTTTATTATGCGCTCTGTTGGATTCTGAATACTCAACTCAATACAGACAGTTGAAATTCAAGAGCGCGAAACAAATCCTCGCGTAAAAAAGCGCATGATACCTACACTTAGGTACCACATGAGAGCAATAAAATGTTTAAGTTTAGAGATATCCTGGTCAAATAATATTATCAGCAATTAAGGCAGTATTAAAAGAGCCTCCAGGATTGAAACAACGTTAAATATTTCCGGCATATGGACGCACCGGACGGGCATTCCGCTTTAAGTTGAACGTCTACGCCGCAAAACCGCGAATAACCTCCAATTAGCTTTGGTAGGTATTTGTTAGTATTCAGGGAAATTAATTATTAAGCGAGTAGACCTGCAGTATCTGTTATTTTACCATATTGTGTAAAAGAACTGTCGTAATAATTAATAGTAATCTAGTAGAAGTCCCGCCCAACATCAGTCCCATACTGATGTTGGGCGGGACTTCTTTTTACTAGATTCTCAAGTGTAGTAGCTGATAAAGCGGCAGTTTTAGAAAAAGACTATCTCGCAGGTAATTGTGACAGAGACTACTTACGATGCACAGCCAGAGTAATTAATTGTAATGCAAATTGATACCCTACATCAAACCTACGTACCTACGACAAATTGCCGTGTTATAAGCCATTTCATACAACTGTCATTAAATGACAGTTGTGATACGGATAATTTAAGTTGGTAGTTACTTTCGAATCCACGCACTTTTCATAGAACTCATACGCCATGCCGCCGTACATTTGGAAGTGAACCCTCCGGGAGGGTTGCCGGCATTACATTTGTGCTAAAGGTAATCATCGCGGACGGCCAACGGTTTTAGGTATAAAACTGTGTTATAAAACACTGTAAAACGAAGTAAAATTGTGTTTTCAGGGGGTCTTGTCGGTATACGTATTTTCCAACCTTTTACATTTTTAGGGAATATTTGTGAACGTGAACAAAAAATTTAAATGCTTGGATTTTAAAAGCAACACATACTAATAAAATCTTGTTAGAATATACATTAGATATTATTTTCACAGTTTGTAAGAAAGAAAGAAAGATCATTTATTTGTCAAACATGCGTATACATAAACTGACAAGGCAGACATGCAAGGTATTGAGTTAATATTTTGTTGTGAGCGTCCATGTTTTGCCAATAGCGGCGTACAAATTGTATAAGTTGTAAGTTATTAGTTAACAATTTCATTTAATTGGATTAACATTCATAATCATTTCATTAATAATTTATGTCAAGATTTAAAGTATATTATGGTCAAAAATAAATTAAATTATGTCCAGTATATATACATAATTATCAAATAGTATCATTATAATCATTTCATGTCACGTCATTTTAAATTCATTAGAAAATACGTAAGAAATAAACAATAAAAATTGATGTCACGATTTTAAAGTCCAAAATAAATTAAATTAACTATGTCCACTATAATTAACTGTGTTCACATTATAAAATTGTATTTTTAACCATCTACATTAGAGGTCGGAATAGAAAAGTCCTTTTCATCCAAAAAATGCAAAATAGTGTAATATGCTTTATTAATTAAAAAAAATCTCAGCTTATTTTTGAAAAGTGACAAGGGCAGTTCTCTCCAACTTTTAGGCAATTTATTAAATATCATCGGAGCCATACAGAAAATACTTTTGCGCATGAGTGATGTTCTCGCAGCATGAGAGCATATCCTACTGTTGTCACGCCTGTTACGTGGTACAACTTCATTTAATTGTTTGAATCGGTGTGGATTCGTTTTTACAAATACAGCTACCTCTAAAATGTAAAGACATGGCAACGTAAGTATTTTATATTTTTTAAAGTACGGCACGTAATGTATGTTGTAATGCTGTATTAGCTAAGCAAAACCTACATTTAAAATGAGCCCTCCACGAGGGCTCTCAGCCTCCCATATGCGACTAGGTGAACCCTCCAGGAGGGCTCCCGGCACTGAACATGTTAACAATTAATTTCCCTGACTTTATATGGTGGAAACACGGAGCTTATACGGAGGACAGGGTGTTGCGGCGCAGTTTTGGGGAGGCCAGCAGTGAACTGCGCTAGGCTGAGTCGATGTTGATTGTTGATTGATATGGTGGAACTTCTGAACTTATTCACTACTTGTCCAAAAACTAACTACTAAATAAGCTAGTTTTAATGAAATGCGTGTCCAAACGTTGTCACGCGATTGTCAATGGAACGCGTGCGTAGTTGGCAGCACGCATTTATGGCGTGCCATTCATGACGGCAATACTAAAGCGTGTTTCTAAAGGCTATTGTAAAAACTGTGGGAGCATTGTTTAGTTATTGATTGAAACTGCCGTTTTTGGCGCCAATGCTATTCAATATTTTGTATCAGAGTTTTTGCAGAAAGGGCGTGAGTCAATTGAGTTATGGCGGTTATCCGCATAATCAATTAAATTTCAATGTTGATTTGTAGCTAGCTAGAATTCGTAATATTTCCCATCGTTTCATTTAGGTACGACTTATGCCCTTGCTCCCTAATTCATAACACAAGATCAATCGCAATCTGAATCATTTGAAAGACATTGCTTCATATGTTTGAAAAATGTGTCTGCTCAGCAACGTAAATAATGTAATGAATGTTGTTGAACTGTCAAATTGAAACAGATTGTGATTGATCGTGTGTTAAGCAATGAATGCTGGCCCATGGATATTTCTAGGAAGGCGAACGAGTTAAGTTTGAGAGTTAAAAATGGTTTGCATAAGAATTTTAACGCGTTGAGAACACACGGTGCCAACTAGCTGCGCCCCGCGGTTTCACCCCCATAAGTCTCGATCCCGTGGGAGTATCGGGATAAAAAGTATCATAGGTCCTAACCCAGGTCATAGTCTACCTATGCGCCAAATTTCATTTAAATCCGTTCAGCCGTTTTAGCGTGAAAGTGTAACAAAAAACCATCAAACAAACAAATTCACTTTCGCATTTATAATGTTAAGTTAGAATTGCATCTTTCATTAAAAGAGCCATCTTTAAATAAATTGTTAATTATGATAAAGATGTAATTACCATGTTTAAGCAATTATTATGTTAAGTTTATCTAAATACATAAGTATTTAAATACATAAGTATTTAGATAAGTATTTAGGTAACAATTTATTTAAAGATGGCTCTTAGCTAGCTAAGCCAGAATCAGCCTCAAAATTGAAAATAAGACAATACGGCAGCAAAAGTCTTGATTTCACTTCATCACTATTGACATCCCAAGAATGTCAGTCATTCCTTGTTCGTGAGTCTCTTTGATCATGTTCACTTTGACGCGAAACTGACGCGTTTTGTAAGTGTTAGCGTCACGTCCGCCATTTTGTGCTCTCGCCTTTTGTTTAGAAATTAGGATTCGACGTCGTTTGTTCGTCGTAGTTCGGAATAACATGCTTAATATGGAAACTTAAGGTTTGTGAATAGATCAGATGGCCATTTCTCGTACTTGAAAAACGTTCACATTCAAGTCGCAATTTGTCAAACTTATCAAAAATGTTGGTAAACTGATTGTATTTTTGACAGATTGCGAATGAGATGCGAATGCCAACGTTCTTAAAAATTACGGGAATTCAACTTTCACTATGGGGCCAACCCTGAAATCGCGAAAAAAATATCTGCTGTTCCATACATTTATATTTGCATAGCTCGTTATAATGTAGGGAACAGCAGATTTTTTTCCCGATTTCAGGGTTGGCCCCATAGTGAAAGTTGTTCATAATGATGAGTACAATGACCCCTTAAGAGGATGCAAACGAATTAAATTTCATATTGTATAGGTATGAAGCTCTAACGTTACCTTCCACAGAATACCACAATAAAACATCTATTGACCACCACACGAGTATATCACGTGTTTAATATTTGCAACTAATAATTTCTCTAATCTCCCCAATCCATTTATGATGGACGTATCTCTATTATCATGGTGTTCGTAATGTAATATTATGTCTATTTATGATGTTATAAATCTATGAGTAGTCCATGGCATCACCCTTGACTGTAGTAATTGTGGGATACCTTATCAGCTACACGCGTCGATGACTGATGTCCATGGTTTTACTATGGGTTTTTGTAGGGTTTATAATTTATATCCGATTAAACGTAATAGTTGTTATCTGTATGTTATTAGAGTTTATTATGATGATGTTTTTTTTATCTTATAAGAAATCTAGTGACCCGCCCTTGCTTGGTACGTGTGCAACCTACTAATGTGGCGTCATGTCAAAACTACGAGATTTCAGTATTGTATCTAATTTAAATATTGATCTATACAAATAAATTATATTGAAGTGTCTGTAATGTCGAAATAACAGCTTTTTACTACATGCATATAAAAGTTTAATATTTTTTTTGTCTGTCGCTCTGGTTGTTCCGGGTAATCTCCGAAACGGCTGGACCAATTTTGACGTGACTTTCACTTGCAGATAACTGATGTTATAAGGAGTAACTTCGGCTATTTTTATTTTTGAAAAAGTTTATAAAAGCATTTAGTAAAAAGCTGATATTTTGACGTGACAAACAGACACTTCAGTTTTATTTATTTGAATGTATATAGATTTGCTCATGCTGTGGTAATGGTGAATTAACATGTGATGAATGAAAAGCGACTAAAAGGGTATTTAGAAGGAAAATTTGATTGGAAACGCTAGGACAGGACATCCTAGAGGGACATGAGTGACCTTATTGGTGATGTTCTTTAGAAAGATCAGCTGCGTAGTACCTACTCGCAACCGGCGTGCGTGTATGACCAGATGTATGAACGTAAACGAAGCAAACGGAGTATGTAAGGATCGTAGCAGGTGTTGTTCTGTAGTTTCTACCTACCCCCGTGGATGGGAAGGTGTGAGTTTTTTTATAAAAAAATAAACAACAAAAAAAAAAGACCAAAAAAAAAAGATAGAATAAAAAATAAAAAAAATAAAAAATTATGATGATGTTTTTGTTAATATTTAATGTTTTTATAATAGATTACTTAACAGAGGCTGGCACGAACCAAGCTTGATCAGGATTAATCTTGGTTAACTTGATTTTCTGCCAGACTCATAGATCTATTACCAAAAGCGAAGCTTGTCAGTCTATCTAACCTGAATATTATACTATTTTGATTTATTCTACCCATCTCTGTCTATATAATCCCATACTAGTCAGCAAAAAGATGAAATATCCAAGTCATTACATATAAATCGGTTTTGGACGCAAAAAGAATCTTGATGTGACAAATCAATAGATACTTTCGGCAAAAAACCGTGGGTCTGTGATAGAGCGATGTGTCATCATTTATTTATCCGTCTGTCTACGGGCAGGAATATAGATTTATGATTTTTATGTTGGTGATATTGATATTAATGTGATAAGTTGCCAAGTGAGGCTAAGTTTTTCAACGTAATGCGAAAATGTAGGGAGATTATTTTAACCATCTTCTTACTAATCCATGCTAATATCTTAACTATAATATAATATTTTATATTATAAATGCGAAAGTGAGTTTGTTTGTTTGTTACTTTTTCATGCAAAAACGGCTGAACGGATTTGGATTAAATTTGACACATGGGTAGGCCATGACCCGGAGTAGACACAGGATACCTTTTATCCCGATATTCCCACGCGATTGAGACTTATCCGGGTGAAACCGCGGGGAGCAGCGAGTTTAAATATAACTCTAACTGCTAACTAACTATAAAATTAAGAAATCATCCATTAACGTCTTTTTTATTCACTTAATGTTACGGCGAAGATACTATATTTACGTGTTCTTTATAATATTCAGCATTTACATTGTAGTTTAAGTTTACTCACACTGCACTAAACTAACTCAAAAGGTTTTACCATTTTTAATCTTCGCACTAATTCGGTGTTGTCAAGGAGTTTTGCATATTACTGGTTCATATTACCAGTTTACCGCCCTTCCGAGTCAGGTACATATGAATGATTGCCAATTTAGACCATCTTGGCGAGTACTGGCTTCCCTCGAGGCGACTGACGCCCGTTGTCAAGGAGTTGGGGCGCCTCGAAATTCCTTGATAAACTAAGAAGTTCACCAGAGATGGCAGCTGTAAATTTACGCTTTCAGGTATTACAGGCGTAGATATATCATGCTCAATGGCCTGGAAGAGTTCGTAAAAAGCAATAAGGCCGCCCATTGTATGTTTTGCAGTGTTTAGTTGATTTTTTGCTATATATGTTCTGATGTAAAATCAAGCATAAGTATATAAATAACGGAGAATGGTATGTGGCTCTTTCGTTATTATCAGGCATATTTTAACTACTGTGGGCGTACTGTGGGTAGTGTTGGTTATTGCGCAATAGAAAAACCGTTTTCAGTTCAGATCAAATTATAATTGACGATCACATTAATCACACTAGCAATACACACACTGTAGGTAATACACGACACAACTATTTGGAATTCATGACAGTTACTAAACTGCTTGGCCGCCACCGATGAACTCTTTAACTCCGGCCGGCGCTGGCGTCCCAATTAATCAACTCAGTAGGATTATTACTATTCGTATTTCCGACATATAAATAAATAATTCATTTACCTACTTCAAGCTAAACCAATCAACCATAAAAATGCTCTCAACAACAACAATACCGTTCCTGAATTTCCGAAAAAATCCGAAGTTGGCCGCGCAGCGAAACGTGTTGTTTATCTCGTAAAATAGCAATTCAATCGGATTGTGTCGCATCCATAATGTATGAGACGATATAATTCACTTTGTTACCTTCCACAGCTATATTTCGTTAGCAAGAGATGATTTAGGTGTTGTTATTGTTTTGTTGTGTATTATAATGAACGAAGAAGAGAATTTTATAATATAAAGGCAGTTATATAAAAAACCGACCAAGTGCGTGTCGGACCACGCACACCGAAGCGTTCCGTAGTTGAGATGAATTTAAGCTTCGTGCAGACCAGCGCGACGCGACAGCGCGACGCGACACCGGTTATTGTTATACCGTCAAGTTTTCTTAGAAATTGTATTGTCCGAGTCGCGTCGCGGCGTCGCGTCGCGCTGGTCTGCACGAAGCTTTATCCTAAAAACAAAGTTCTGTGAAAACTGTTCGAGAATGTGCAAATAGCATTCTTTCATATGACACCCCACATAGTAGTCCCACTTCGAATTTTTAAGACTCACGGTCAGAAACAGTTCCAAAAAAAAAATCTTTCTTATTTGTAAAATAGTTGGGCAAACGTCATATAAAACTATTCAAAACTTCAAGTCGATAGCTCTATTTTTTTAAGTTATCTGACCACTAGACTCGTGTGTACCATCTAAGTTTCATTAAGTAAGAGTAAATTATTTGCATTCAAACCAATCATATAAATATAATATAATAATATTCATATTTAATTAAAGCTAAGAAAATGCAACGTTGTCATTATTAATTATTTTTTATGAACAAAAATTGTCTGAATTGAATGATTTTAATTTTTTATATTTCACCTTAGAGATTTTTACATAAATAATCGTGATTTTGTCGAATTATTTTTACAAATTATCGGAATTATCGACGAAAACTATCAATAGCTACTAAGCTATTAATGATTCCTTCAAGCAATTAAAATATTAGTTAATATTAGGGGAACAAAATGGTATCATATTGCAGAATCGAACGTCGTTGCGAATGTTTACGTTTATATTGCATTGATGGGTATGTTTCAGTTTATAGACTGAGGTACCTATGGTGACAACAACGTATTTTTTTTTGCTCGCATATATTGCCCCACTGCTGGGCAAAGGTCTCCCCCATATTTTTCCAGGGAAATGAAATGGCATGTGATGCGGAAGAATGAGGAAAATGTCGTGAGGAAAGTTTTGAGTATGAAAGATGGCTATAAGAGTAGGGGAAGATCGAAGACATGATTGATGGACTGTGTGAAAGATGATATGGCTAGAAAGGGGGTGACTACTGAAATGACGACTAAAAGAGAAGTATGGAAGAAAGGGACATGTTGCGCCGACCGCAAATAAATTGGGTAAGGGAGAATTATGATACCTACCTATATTCTCTAATAACATTCTAAATCTTCAAAAGACATTCCAGTCTAATTGCCTATAAGTAAACATTTCAAAGTCAAACTCAATCTTATTCGTAACTTAACTATTAGTTAGCGTAGTTAGCAGCACTTAGTTTGTGGCCAGTGTTAATGAATAAGTTAAGGTCTCACTAACGACCTTAGGTTGTTTTTAGTCATTAATCACGATGAACTTTGAAGACAAATGGGTCCTGCATGAAGGTAAGACTGGGCTACTGCAAGTACTCAATGATCCTCATGGGAACACCCTTTACATAACTTCACAACTGTGTTTCTCGAAGGGAACGCAGAGGTGTTTAGACATTACACCCATATGGTTCCTTTGAGGCGACCTATTGCCACAATATAAATAAGTAACAGTAGTAGTATACCAGTACGCAACAGTAGGTATCAAGTGCGCGGCAATTACGCACGAATGCGGAAGGTTTATCTACCGAGCGGCCTTAGGTATTTATTTCAAGATCACTGCTGAGACATAATACTGTTACTTTTTATACTGTGCTATTGTTATGACGGCCACGAGCTACACGCTCAAGCGACATGCGTCTTGAGACAGCGACTGCTGAAAAAACAAATATACATATTTTTCCAGTGTTCCTTGTGTTGTGCCTTCTCTGGCCAATCGGTCAGGAACGAGTCAAAATCGTCACGCCAGCGCTTTTTAGGCCGGGCAGGCCGGTGGAGACGTCCATCATCAGGGATTAATATTTCAATTAAATAGTAATAAAGGGATTCAATTCTTACTTTTTTTCAATTTGCCCAAAATATAAGGTGGATATCCTTATATTATGACCTACCTTATATAATCCTACGAGAGGAGCAAAAATAATAACTGAAATGAGATGAATTTAACTGCGTTAAATAAAATGCGATTATGTACCCTCTATGCTTATTGCATATTCAAAGACAATCGTATTAAGGATTAAAATTCAGTCGTGCGTCGGAGTTCACACACCCACACTTTTTTTAAATTTAGATTTTCATTCATAAATACCATTAAAATTTTCGACTTTTCCGCTAGATTTCGCAACAAACTATTTCATACAAACTTAACAATTACGAATACATAGAAAAAAAAACCGACCATATCGGTCGAACCGTTTTCAAGTGATGATCTTTACATGCGGCAATGGATTTTTATTCATAAACGTTAATTCTCGAATGAAGCTACAGCCAATTGAAAAATCAGCCCTTAATGTTCCAACATGGCGACCTATTTCCCAAAAGGAAAAGTTTTTACCTGTACCATTACCGTTTTCCCTATCATTATGTAAAATATTATTTGAATATTATCGTTCAGGACCATCCATTAGTAGGTAGGACTAAGTTTTACATTTTTAATGTTGCGGAATTTCCATTTCATTTATTCCTCCCCTCGAGGTGTAATGGTGAACATTTCCTTGTTTAACTAGCTCTGAATCTTCTGAATGATTATCTCGGTTTAAGGAATCTTGTTGGCTGTAGGAAAATAGTTATGGCTTACAGTTAACGGCTTCTTCATTACGTTGATTAAATTTATTAGGACGAACACCATTAATAATTCGAGAATCCGTTCGTGACATATTAGAGAATGCGTTCGTGACAAATCTGAGAACGCGTTCGTGACAAATTAGAGAATACGTTCGTGGCAAATTAGAGAATGCGTTCGTGATACCTGTCAGTTATATTATACTTACAGTTATTTTAAATCTGACGCTGAAAACTGTGAATGAACTGCAAATGCTGCGTACAAAAAAAAAAAACACGTGTTCTACGAATTTTAACTAAATTATTTCCTAATCGTGTCCAACTGAGAAGTGTCAGGAACCCATTCTCTCGGTGGCCGGAATAAACTTTTATCATGGTGAGCAAAAACAATGTGACGAAGAGGAAAGAAACGCATGTGACTATTACCAGCTAGGCCCCAGAGTTTCTCTGAGAGATTTTTTCAAAGATATTGGTATCCTCACAGTGGCATCTCAATTCATTTTCGCCAACATCTTATATATTAGGCAAAATATACATTTATACAGTAAGAACAGTGATTTTCACAATGTTAACACTAGAAATAAGGAAAAACTAAGAGTTCCTTTTCACCGGCTTCATAAGGTTCATAACTCATTTGTTGGGCTTGGTATAACCTTTTATAACAAGTTACCCTCTTCTTTGCTAGATTTGCCTTTTAATGCGTTTAAAACGAAAGTAAAATCCAACCTTTGTTCAAAGGCATACTATTCTATCAACGACTACTTAAATGATAAGAATAGTTGGTCGCTGTGATTAACTCAAGACAATTTTTATGTTCTTTCACCAGAATTAGCTTACCTACTGACAGGTTATATGAGTTCATATAATTGTTTATTTTAATTTAATTTTAATTTATTGTTGACATAATCTACTCATTACAATGTTTTTTTTTAATGAGTTGTATTGCAATATGTAACTAGTGACCTCGACAATAGATCATATTATTTATTGTTATTAGTAATTAACTGTTTATTTATTTTACCTCGATGGTCCTAGTTTATCATTTATAACTTCCAGTTACAGCTTTATGTAAGCGGGCACGCCCTTTATGCCTGGAGGCTTTTATTAAGACGTTAAGTTTTGTTTACGTTTAGTTTTTATTTCTGCCCGAGTATAGTTCTCGATGATTTTGTTTGGTATATTGGCGTGTGCTAGCTAACATATGGATAATAATTTAAATTAGGTTAATTAAGTATGTTGAATACTATTATATAGAGTCATTTTTTTTTTCTTTCTAACTGAACAGACAGCTGTGCTGCTGGGGAGTTTGTTGCGCCACTTCTTCTTCCCAGCTAACGCACTAGGAAGTGGTGAAGGGTGGGCGTTTTGGGGGACTGTCTTATGTAATTTTGACGTTCGAAAAGTGCTGATTATCAGCCTAGTTTGAATAAATGACTTTTGACTAATAGAGTGATGAATATAAATGAATGTTGATGGATGGAGAGGGAGAGGCAGTCCAAAGAAAAGATGAATAGATTTTGTGATGTATATGTAAGAAAAAGGCAGTGAATCATAGCGTGAAAGTTAACAAGGGAGAACGGAAGAAGAAAACATGGGACACGGGCAGGAAGATGGTAAGCAAAACTAAATATTTTCCAATAATACAATAATTTTATTTATTGACAGCAAAAACATTAACAGTAACAACCATTTTTTGTAAAAAGAAATTTGTAGGCTATAACGAAAATAATAAAGAAAAGAAAGAAAAAGTATTTATTAATAGAACATGGGAGCATCTGCTGTCGAACTAGGTGAAGAACCTGTATCTCGGCATATAGCCAGAATATTTACAAAGAAATTGTATAAAATACTATATAAATTGTTCTTAAAGTGAAAGCCAAAAGTGGAGGTCAGTCTACAACCAATTAGAGAAGGTTCTTAAATGTTCAGTGAAACTGAAAATAGAAAGAAAAGATAGGTATTAGTAATAACAAAACTACAAAAGAGTTTACTGTCAGAACTAGTCCAGTTAGTGAAATCGAGTACCTACACTGTAAATGCAGCTCGAGACTTCTATGCAAAATTATGAAGAAGTTTTGATATTCCTCAAAATTATGAGAATGAAAATTTTAACCGATGTTGTTAGATATAAGAATCGGGCATATAACGATAAATAATGTCAATGAACTCAAGCGTGATACCATACTATAAAGCCAACTCATAATAAAACCATGTTTTATTCATAACTTTTCAGCAATATTTTCATACATTTTCTAATTATGAGTAAGTTCAAGCATGTTTGTAAAGGAATGTAAAAAACAATCGAGCAAAAATAGCTGATGTAAGGCCGTTGTAGTCACTGAAAGGTCGCGTGGGTTCAAATAATACCTTCCTGAATTATATATTTTGGTTAAGCTGTTTTCTGTGTAAGGATATTTCGGTTATATTGGGGGATCGGCTGAAAGTTTTGTAGGTTGTGAAAAGGTCAGATATCAGATATTATGAATTGTTACCAATTTTTTTTGATGTCAGATTAAATTATCGTTTAATATCCCTGAAATATAATGTAAAAGGTTTAAATTGAAACTCGCGTGTAAATTAAGAGTGTGCCGTTGTATATTCAATTGAAATGAGTTTGGACCCAAATTTGCAATCAAAGATAAGTAGTAATACCTACTGTTGACTTAAACGATTCGTCAGAGCCTTTTAACTAAGTACGGATTCAAAGGCAACTTTTTAAATTACACTTCGCGTGCTTTAGTAGAGCAGTGGTGACCCAGTTGTAACGGCCCCGACGTATGAGTTGTAGGTCGTGGGTTCGAACACATGCAGGCCCTTTACTTGTGTGAATAATTTCATCACCATTGCTCTCAAAACGGTGAAGGAAAACATCGTGAGGAAACCGGCATGTACTAGAACTAAAAATTCGAATACATTTGACATCTACCAACCCGCACTGGGCTCGCTAGAGGAGGCCTGCGTCAGTTATGTTTAAAGGCTCGTGCAGAATGGCGTGACTTGTCGCGCGACGCGACCCCGGTAATTGTTCTACCGTGAAGTTTTCTTAGAAATTGTTTAATTAGAATCTAGAGTCGCGTCACGCCTGAGAGCCTTAAGTCCCATGTGATACGGAGCGAGCCTATTGCCATCAACCGGGCACAAATTCAGACTCAGCTACTGAGAAATTCTAAAAGTACTACAATACTTTCAAAATCACAAACACGGCTCACTATCATCCATTACAGGCATATAAGAGAGTCCCTGAAACCCACTTCATAAAAATATCCCGGTACATGAATTATTCAGTAAAGCTCCTCCACAAAGGTATACATTTTGAATGTTTTGCGTCAAGTAAACATGAAATGTAGTTATTTTTAGGGACTCAGGTACTCGCTACATTTGGCTTGTGGAATGCGTTTTATTGCGTGTATACTGTGTCAACTGTATTAAGGGTGGTGCTTGTATGTCAAGAAAGTACATTAGTATATCTATACATACTCGTATACCATTTTCTGTACCATAGTTTGTAGTCTATACCATGGATAAGTGATGTTGGAACGTCGGGCGTGAGTACCTATATTAATTTATTTATTGTACATAGTTTTGGTTTTTATTTATGTATGTTTTTATTTTTTTTATTGTTTTTCTTATTTTGTAATCCACTAGTGGGATTTATCTAAGTTCGTAGGTGTGTCCAGGGCATCACAGTGTGCCCTATCAGAATACCAGCGCTGCGGTATTTTTTTTTTAATATCGCCGCATTATGCTGAGATAGGAGCCCTTTTGGCCTGGCACAGGTCGTTATTATTCTGTTAGTTTTTAAATGCTCCTTTTTTGTTTTTTATTTTTATTATTACTGTTTGTATTTCCTGTGCGTGTCCCAAATACATATTTTTTCTTTTTTGTCTTCCTTTCATATTATTATAAACTGGCTGCTGCCCGTGGACCCTAATTATTTTTCAAAAATAAAAGTCTAAGTTACCCCTTATAACATCAGCTATCTGTGAGTGAAAGTCCCGTCAAAATAGGCCCAGCCGTTCCGGAGATTAGCCGGAACAAACAGAAATACAGACAGACAATTTTTTTCAAAATAGTTTTTTTGTTAATATAAACTTTCATTTGAATTCAGTTAAAAGCTGTTAGTTTGACATTTCAAACAGACCTTTAAATTCTATTTATTTGTAGTATGTAGTATAGTATAGATCGTGGATAGGTGACCATCCATTACTTGACGAGACTCCTACGTGCCTCGGAAAGCACATTAATTCTATGGTCTCGGCTGTCTCAGAAGCCCGAAAGTTTGACAACCCGTCCTACCAAGGCGTATCGCCTTACCCAGTAACTGGATCGTTGAGGTCAGAAAGGCAGTCGTTCCATTTAAAATACTGGTATTCAACATCGGCTACTTTGGAAGACACCATTGTAGTTGGGAAAAGGCTAAGCAGATTGTTTGATATACATACCAAGCACAGAACTCTCGAAGTTTTGACATGTTGTATTGCACGTGTGCGAAGCAGGGGCGGGTCGATAGTTACGTATATGTAATGGGTTTCTACACAAATATTATAAAGAGAACATATTTGTATTTTTGTTTGTAATGAATAGACTCTAAACTATTGAACCGATTTAAAAATTTCTTTCACCAGTACAATGCTATATTATCACTGAGTAAAATAGACTATAATTGATAAAGATATCACGCGGGCGAAGCTGCTGGCGGGAGCTAGTATCAAATACAACCATTGTTTACCTAGCCAATTCTACAGTATTCTTACTAATGTATCGCACAGTACTGTAATAAAGAGTTAAACTACCAATCATTTGTAAACACCAAGTTGTTAGCGTGCTGCGTTCAAACATTAAGCAAATGGCTTCCATTTGTAGCCACTTAGTGGCACAACGGGCATGATGGTTTGTTATTGTGGAACTATAAGTGATGGCGCTCGTAGTAAGATTTTATGATTTGTTGACGTTTTTATAAATAGATTTGAGCGTAAGGCCGTTTGTACATCGCCACGTCAAAAAAAAAATTACACCGTTTGGCCACCCGCCACCGTCAACTGGACGTCATCGAGAAACGAGATGATTCGAACCGAACGATGAGCGTGACGTTCCGGTGACGGCGTGCGGTGGACACGCGGTCATATGTATCGCTACTTCAGCGTCGTTGTCTCGTTCTTGTTGACGTCGTGTTGATGGTGGCGGGTGGCCAAATGGTGTACTTAAAGTTTTTTTTAAATGTTCAGTAGATCTTGAGTATAGACAGGCAAGTCATCCACACGCCCGCCCTTCACCATTTCCTAGTCCTTAAACAACCTTTCAGTGACGTGGATTCGAAGGTAAATTGCGGACGGTATGCGGCGGCCATCGCAGTCTTAGGAAACCCTAGGTTTACAGAGAAAACGCTGTATTACAAAGCCGAACTATTCTAAAAACTTATTGTGCCATATTAACGGCCTCGTACTGTGATTACTCTCGCAAAAAAACAGTGACTTTCATGTCACCAAGAGATATTGCTGTAAGTAAACAATATAATGTTACAGTGAAAGGTCAGGGAGAGCGATGTTTTGTGGACAATAAGCCGCCCACGTCGTGAGCCTGGGCGGACGTGTGGGTATAAATAGATGAGGACATTTATGAGGGAAATGTACGTTGAGAGTAACGTGGAATTATATAGGATGGTAAGTGCTATCATATGTGTAGTGTTCCTATTTAATAGATATGTAAACACTATCTCATGCACATGCGCAGTGAGGTCGCTGTCACTTTTGTCAACTGTCAATTCACCACGAATGGCGGGAAACAGTTGAAAGTGAGGGGTGCCTGCAATGCAGGCACCCCTCACTGCAGGCCCTGCATGAGTGGCTCAGTGTGGTGATGAGCCAGTGTAGTGATAAAATCAGCTTACATACGCGATCAACAGGATTCTACAATATGGAATGAAAAGATTTTTGGAAGTATTATAACAACCGGGTCCCGACAATCAACACTGCCATTATCATCTAGCCCATAGTTTTTATTTTATTTTATTGATTTTTCATGTTGATTATTTTCTATTTTGTGAATGTGTGAACGTTGTAGGCCTCATAGATGTTTCGATTTGTTGGCGGTTGGAGGTCGGAAGTTGTGCAATACATAAATATTTGTGCCTAAATAAATGATTTTGCCAGGAATACTACATAGTAATCTGCAAACCAAATTAAAAGTAACAAAAAAAAACATAACAAGTAAGTACAGTTAATAAATACACGACTGATATGGAACTGAGAATCAAGAAACTATTAAAACTACACCATTGAAAGAGTAAAAGCATGAATTATTTCGAGAAAAAAGAAAAAACGTTCAAACAAAACCGATACAGCCATGGTCTCAATTTAATAACTTATACGAACATTTATGATAATAAAAATGGAAGCTGAACTTTTCGCTACAGTGAACCATGATTGCATTTCAGCCAATGACGCCTGAAATAATACAGTCTACTGATTCACTCGGAAAATTGAACTGAATAATCATATTTATTGAAATCGTTCACTTTTCACGACGCACGACGCCTTGTATGGATAAGGGAAAATCTTCCGGTTTTTGTCACCAGTTCGATTCTATGTTATAGTTTTTCAGAAAGATGAGTTTTGGATAGTAGATATAAATTGAATACTCTATGCATTGCGGAGACTGAAGCCTCGTGCAGACTGGTGCGACGATACAGCGCGACGCGACTCTTACAAAACAATTTCTAAAATAACTTCACGGTAGAACGGTAGAAGAAAGTCGCGCTAGTCTGCACGAGCCTTTATAGAACGACACTATCAATCATAATCTGAATGATTTTGAAGGATATGGCTCCATTGCTTCGTTCGTTCGAAAAGTTCGAAAAAATTGTCTGCTCTACAACGTCAATAACGCAATGAATGTTGTTGAACTGTCAAAATGAAACCCATTGCTACTGATAGTGTGTTACGCAATACGCAGCTGGTCCAGAAAAAAAAAACTTCGGTTTGAGCATTTAGTGTTTGATATCGTCAATTCTAGCGATCATAACCCGAACAGAAAAGTATTGCTTAGGTTAGGTATTTACAGAATCTTTCGTAGACATTTTCTATTGAAAAAAATCAAACCCTACCAAAGGGCAAAGATCGCATGAATATAACATAATCTTCTATCTATCGTCCCACGTATGATATGTACCAGTTATTTATCACATGACTACCCGCACTTTGTATGTTTCACTATTTTAAAGTGTCTTACACCCGAATACTGAAACGCCACTCAAAACTTAAGCGTTACTTAAAACTAGTTTCAACCAATCAAAAGGCTTTAAACGAGTCATAAGTAACGCTTAAGTTTTGAGTGGCGTTTCAGTATTCGGGTGTTAGCCAATAGTCATCACAATGTCTTTATTTTCTTCTTTATTTTATTTTTTTGTATATTGGCACCTTATAGGTATATTCATGTATTTAGCTATTATTTAATCGTGTTTCTGTATTTTATGCTGTCTTTTGTGTGCACCAAATAAACGATTTATCTATCTATCTACATGAGAATGTATATTAGGTAATAATACCCACTGCAGGGCAAAGGCCTATTCTCATACAGAGAAGGCACTTTTTTTTTTGTGAGAAATTATTATATAACTTCTCCCCCGCTCTGGCCGGAGTCGGAGGTCGTGTCAGACTCTTACTGACTAAAACCCACCCGTGTTCCCTCAGTTGCCTGTGTGTTGCCAGGGGCTACGGTAACCCTTTCGTACTTTCCCGCGACCCTGGCAGGCATCGGTCCTAGCGGAAACCGTCAGTTGTGCTGACATCTCTTTGAGGCGGGAGTGGAACACAACGCGCCGTCGACCCGGACCTGCAGTGCTATTCTGTAACCATCTCACCGTGAAAACTTAGGTGAAGTGAGCGTGGAGTGAGCTGTCATTCCACAGGGATTGACACTATTGACAGCTCACTTCACCCAAGTTTTCACGGTGAGATGTTTACAGAATAGCATGACTGGTCCTTATCGGACGGCGAGCTACCCATTGCTCACCGTCCGCAAGCCCGTGCCTACGACGGTAGAGCCCACATGAGCATTGATCACCACGCTTGCTGAAGACGGGTTGGCGATTTCTTCTTCACTGATGTCAGTAATGTCCAAAAAAAAAACAGAAAGTACCTATACTCGTATATGAATTGAAAAAATCACATTGTACTTGCCCGTATTTGAACCCACAGCCTGGTGCATGAGAGGCGAGCCCTTAACCACTGGGCTATCACGACGTTCATGTCATGAGAAAGTTACACTGTTTCAATATTATTATACTTATATTATATTATCTATCTCGAGTTCCCAGACTAAGTGAAACGAGTCAAAATGATTTACTTTCACATCGCGACCAGTGTTATTTTATAGATAGCTATAATAAACAATGGTTATTTTTCTGATACTTATCGTTTTCTTTTTACAAAACTTAAAGAAAGTTCTTCATGAACCGTAACTTATTTTGATATGTTCACAAAGGATCTGCTGAATTCAAATATTGTAGTATTATTTAGTGGAATCTTTAAAGCTCCCGCAGACAAGCGCGACGCGACTGTGGGACGCGATTCTGGTAGAACAATATTTTCAAGAAGTTTTCATATAAATTGTTCTACTAGAGTCGCACCGCGCCTGGCTGCGAGAGGCTTTAATCTACTCATATATTGTACCTTTTATTTTATCAACATTATAAAGGAGCTTCCGTTTTGGTTAAAAAAAATTGGTTTATTTTTACTACATCATTTTTCATTGATGGAAAGGGACCGGCTTCCTATAAACGATACCGGAGCCGCACGCGCGCCAGACTGCATGTTTTTGTATACGAATGAATATCGCCAATGCGCCGCACCGCAGCCACGCCGGCGGCGCCGCATAGATTCTGAGATTTATTATGATTTTTTTTCATCTTACGGTCCGACGCGGTGCGGCTCCGTACATAAGATTTATATTATTATTTGGTAACATACCAATAATTCTTTGAATGTCGCTGGCTTCATTGAAGAAGTCCCCTTAAGGGCCGGCGCACACTGACGGACGGCAGGGCGGCAGCATCGAGGGGGATTTTTCTGTCCGCGCACTGACAAGAAAAATCCCCAGCGATACCGCGAGCGTCCGCCAGCATACCGGAGCATCCTCCGGTATGCCGTGGTATGCTCCAAGGTCGATCACCGAGCATTGAAATATATACCTTATTTCGATTGGACAAGTAGACCTGCCAGACTCCAGCGCATACCGCCGCCTCCCGCCATGGTATCCTCCAGCGTGCTCTTTGATCTCCAGAGAAAATAGGAAAACTGCGCTGCTATCCTCCAAGGTCGATCACCGAGCTTTGAAATACTAGTATATAGGTACCTCAAATATTTACCAATTGATAAATTTAAAATCCTCTGCCGTCCGCCAGTCTGCACAGGCCATTCGTTCACATTTTCAAATTCTCAATTTAAAAACCGGGTGTTATTTATAAAAACAAAACTTTTTAACAAAAAATTCACCCGACGAAAAAAAAAACTGAAAAGCAAAAAATAAACCTTTTAGTCTAACTAAGCTCCTAAATTAAAATGTAAATTACTAAGTTTGAGTCGACGCCAAACACGGCGCCGGGTGATGTGGTGAGTCCACCGCGACCGAACTCGGCGTGACAAAAAAAAAACCGGGTTACAGTGCCCGTGCGTCGCCAGTGTGTGGAAAAAATCAAACTTGTTTTCTATTGCCAGCAAATCAACTTTAAATTGGACCAACTTCGAGGTATACCAATAAAAAGGAAACGTCAAAATCGGACATCTCTGTAAAAAGTTTTGCGTGGTAATAGTATACCTGCAATCGATAGCTGCCCGGGCAGACAGCCCGCTGGTCTGGGCGATAACAAACCGGGCTCGTTCTGTTTAATTTATAAAGTACTAACATAGGTTAAGCAATTTTTTTCCTCACATCATTGTATTCAATAAATATAGATTATTATTAATAATACATTTAAAAAAAATACGCGTCGACTTGAGAACCTTTTTGTCGGTAAAAAAAAAAACTCATTTAAAGACGGAAAATCTAATATTGTTTAATAAGTTACCTATTAAAGTCTATTATTAACTAAACATGTGTTATCAAAACATGTCAATAAAGTGCTGCCCCCGGGCAATACCCTGGAAACTAAGTTGAGCCCTTTTCAGGCAGAGGTCGCCCCATTTCAAAAAGTTTCAGGAACGACTGTTTTTGTCATGTGTTAACACTACATGTACTGGGATATCGGTTTTACCAAACATCACGCTCAGTACCAATATACCTAGTGATATAGAGGTCAAATGCCATTGCCGAATTGCAAAAAATCCCTCACATCGTCAATCAACTAGGGTCAGTTGATTGACGATGTGTGGGAGATTTCGGGCCCTTTATTACATTTGAGTGTTCAATAATATTTTTGGGAGAGCAAAATAGGAATTATTTGAGTTTAGATTAAATAGATGTCTATTTTTGGCCAGACTAAGCAGCTAAATAAAATAAACATGTTTTATGCAAACAACTGTAGAAGACGACGCGTACCAAACACTAATGTGTCACCATTACCAACATTGCCTTCGTTAGGGCACTACTGTTTATCACTGAGCAATTCTTCCAGCCTAGTTGCGCCTAGGATTTGTTACAAAAATACATTCAAAAGAAATGTGGAAACCGACTACATAAGGAATACTAATATTCTGTTTGAAAGTTTTATCTGAGGTCTCAATAAAGTTCAACATCATCATCATTTCAGCTGAAAGACGTCCACTGCTGGACATAGGCCCTCCCCAAGCAGCGCCACTTCCACCGGTTCTGTGCTAGTTACTTGACTCAGGCGTGACTTGGCGGAAATCCATTGCAAAATACAATAGATGACGTATATTAAGTAACCTACTCCGCTTAACTGTTCTTAAAGAGTCATAGAGAACCTTATAATAAATCGCAGCGATATGATAATGTCTACACTTAACTGTAATATCGATTACATACAATCACATTATTACACACCTTTTATACTACCCTTAACCGGTGTCACTTTGCCATTTTTACACAATAAAAAAAAGATTGCTTCTTACTATTTTATGGTTCCGTGACATATGCCTATGGGGTTATACAGGGGGTTCTTAACAATACGACAATGCTTTTGTCAGCGATGCTCATAAATGTAAGGTGAAGTAAAAAGAGGTATCGAGTTATCGAGTTGGAAATAAATGTCAAATTATATTAGGAGTTTTGGTTCATAGCCTGGAGACTTATGTAATCGTCTAAAATTGTTATTATATGGATTCAAAGCACATCGCTTCTATCAAAAGTGGGTTTGTTTGTTTGTTACGCGTTCACGCTAAAACGGCTGATCGGATTTATATGAAATTTGGCACATGGGTAGACCATAACCTGGACAAGGATATAGAATAGCTTTTATCCCGATATACCCACGGAATCGAGACTTATGAGGGTGAAAACGCGGGGCGCAGCTAGTGATGCATAAAAACTTATGAAGTTGGGTTTTGTCTTTGCAATTATGTGGTTGATGTAGATGTTTGAGTCCGAAGTCAATTGAAACAGATGACGTTATAATATATCGTGTACAATAAGTTTTTTTTTTGGTTTTCTTGTTCAAGAAAAGCATGATCTGATTAATGCAATTATAGAGATATGAGGAACAGGGTGTAAACTTAACTCATCCTCCATAGAAAAGGGAGGATCCTCCGAACTGACGGGTGTTGTGTCTGGTGGGCAAGTGCCCGTCGATTGATGTCAAGAATTTATATCAAATTAAAAAAAAACAATATTCAAAAGTCATTAATTCAAAGGCTGAGAATCAGCACTTTTCGAACGTCAAAATTACATAGACAGTCCCCCAAAAACGCCCACTCTTCACCACCTCCTAGTGCTTAATCTGGGAAGAAGAAGTGGCGCAACAAACTCCCCAGCAGCACAGCTGTCTGTTCAGTTGGAAGAACTTGATTCTATATAATAATGCTTTAATTCAAAAATAATTTACATTAGCACAAATTGCAATCAACTCATAAAATAAAAACATTTTAATGAGTAGATTATGTCAACAATAAATGAAAACAAAATTTAAAATAAATTGACTTACAGTCAAATAAAATAATCCAAGCAATTATATGAGCTCATATAGTATCATGTAGTCTTTGATTCTACAAACACTTGTTTGTTGCTTGGGGGGGGTACATTGGAGTAGCTTAATTAATATATTATGTTGATCACGCGGTAAACGCTGCTTCCGCGATGCAGGAGTTGTGTGACGTCAGGTCTTTGATGCGTAGTTCGCATGTGGCGTTTTAGAGGCCACCACATAAGGATGACACTGAAAACGATTGTTAGTACCTATATACTTGTTCTTCTTTTCATATGAATCTCTCGTTCGTTGACTGAATTCTCAAATCTTATCTACTAGTTTGTCAAAACTCACTGAGGTTAGCTTTTTAATGGCAATAACCGACGCGCCCCTGTATCGCACGGTTTTTACGACTGGACAAAACTTCGCGATTTCTTTATCATATGTAAGTTTTCTCTGAATATATTCTATAAAATAAACGTTCCGGAATAAATTTTCTACCAGATGATGAAATCCCCATAACAATCCGTTGCGTAGTTTAGTAGAACAACGCTGTCACACGGACAGACACGAATAGCGACTTTCATATGAAATATGTATAGATATAGAACTACGATATGGTCTTTTCCAGTGTTGACTGGCGACTTCTGAATTTTCATCCAAATAATATTCCTTTTTCTGGCAAACGTAAACACAGCTCAGTGTAATAAAATCATTATTTCGCGTCTAACAATAGACCCTTTTTAACAGAAAGCCTCTCGTTGCCCTTAAATACGCATTTAATTCAGTTAACCTATTTAAATTACCAAAATAATCACATTTAAATGTTATGAACGACTGTTGAAGTGTAATCTGCCTTCGTTCCACCATTTTGACGTCATGTTATTATTCCTATTTCAAAATGCTCAACTCGAATACAAGAAAATTCAACAAGGTTTTTGGGAATGGCCCTTAGGTCAATGTTCCTTCAAAATTGAACCTTAAAATGTAAGGAAAATTGTTGAAATTGCAAAAATCTCAGGTGAGCTGTTTAGAAACGGGATCGATCTTAAACGGATTTATGTGTACCTATATGAGTTTGAAGTTAGAGTTCATTGTTATATGGTTGGAATTCGATTGACCTTTTGTAAAGTCAGGGTTGTTGTTCAATACCAGGATCGGTCCTGAATTTTTTCTGCATGTGAATTTAAAACTTCGCACGTTAGTTATATGGTTGATGTTTGATCAGCATGTCATGAGCTCATTATTCTTTGTTTTCACCTACTTATTTGAAAATGAGGTGTATTTATCGGCAAACCGTTTGTTTGTTGTTTACCAGACTTGATTTGTTTGTTTTAATTAATTGTCTAATAGATTTGGGAATCAGTGTAAATACTATCGTATTTGTACTTCGCATTAAGCTTAAAGCTTCGTGCAGACCAGCGCGACGCGACACCGGTTATTGTTATACCGTCAAGTTTTCTTAGAAATTGTATTGTAAGAGTCGCGTCGCGGCGTCGCGTCGCGCTGGTCTGCACGAAGCTTTATGCTTACTACTACGTACTTGGAAAATCGATAAAACAGTAAGAGAGAGTTTCTACGAGCAACCACGAATTTTGTTAACATTTAATTAAGTACATAGGTACTAGAGAGGGGCTCGTGGCTAAGTAATAACAGCCGCACGGGTCGATCGAACAGGTTAAGCTACGCTTGCCGCGGTCAGTCCGTGGATGGGTGACATATCTTAACATACCGAGACCCCTCCGTACCTCGGAAAGCACGTTAAGCCGTTGGTCCTGCTGTCATTCTTGGATCTTTGACAGTCGTTACGGGTCGTCAGAAGCCCGAAAGTCTGACCAGTGTCGTTAAGGGGTATCGTGTTACCCAGTAACTGGGTTGTAGACGTCAGATAGGCAGTCGCTCCATGTAAAATACTGGTATTGAGCTGCATCCGATTAGACTGGAAGCTGACCCCATAATAGTTGGGAAAAGGCTAGGCAGATTGATTGAGGTGATTCTACTAAAATTCAATATAATTTAGTATAACAAACTCGAAACCTAAACTTGGAAAATCTCGGGAATATTTTTTATAGATTCAAGACAAATAAATGGAATAACGAACAACGGAAAAAATAATAACCTTTTTTTCTGTTCCTGAAAATGGGAAAATATCTTTAGTAAAATAAATTGTAAGAAAATGCTTTATTTCACCGTAACACGACTTATCTAAACCAACATAAAGTAATCCATCTCTCATCTACCCACACACCCAAAATTTGTCTAAGAGTTCTAAAAAATAGCCTCCGGTACATAATTAAAAAGCCTCATCCTCGGGCGACCAACTCTATTTGTAGACATAGAGTGCCCACAATGTATATAGAGATGCTCTATTTGATTACTCGCGCTAGAGACGACGTTGCTCTACAGAGATTACAACATAGAGACGTTAGACAGAACCATTATACAGATAGGTACAGAAGGTTAGCTCCATACAATGAGCGAAAACGCACGCGCACATAGACATGCTTCACGAACAGTGTACGAATGTCTCTATGTGTGCATGCGTCTGTTCTCACGCGTTAAGGCAAAAACTCCAGAATAGCCCGCAAAATTCAAATTTTCTTACGGTTTTTGCAATTTGCTGGTCAGTATTAGGTTATATGTATGTTGATGAAAATATGATTCGCGACCATATTTCAATAACGTAAGAAAATGTGAATTTCGCGGGCTACCTTAGCGCATCCTCCTTAAGACGCAGATATATGCCAGTGACCTTGAGTGGTTAGCTTGTGTGTTCTGTACTGAGCTCACGTATCGCGTCGTACGTCCAGCCAGTAATAGGACTCGCCCATCAAGGAGCGCTGTCGCAAATTAGACGCATTATTAATTTATTATACATGAAACAAAAGATATTTTAATAAAACATGTATACTGAAACATCAATAAATAAATTATCTTTAAAATAGTGAAGGTTTCAGGAAAATACATTTGATCGATTTTGCGTGATTCTCAGTTTTTATCCGCGTTAGATATAACTTTACAAATTAATTTCACTATGTAATATAAACATAATCTAAAATATGCGTATATTAAGTTATTACAAAAAATGCTGTAATTTAACATATATATTTTCCAAATCATTGACACTACTCGTTTATATGTGATCTTCAGTATAAAATCATTAAAAGTCGGTTATGGTCGCCTAACGACCGACCTTCGCTATTATTCTGTGTCAGTACTATGTGGCAAGTTGATTTTCTTGGTAGAGTAGGTACTAAAGTAAGATGTAATGAAGGTAGTAAAGAGCAGGAAAATGAGGATTATGCTAAGCAGTAGTGTTTGTGCTTGTGATCAGAGGGTGTAAATGGAAAGACGAAACGAGTTTTTATTAGTGATACGAATATAAGGCTTAGTATACAGTTGTTTTAAACTAAGGAATACTGAGAATAACTTTTAGTTTTTGGCACCAACCTGTAATTATACAACTGGATTGAAATTCTTCAACGACTTAAGGTATAAAAGAAGAAGGTAACAAAGAATAGACTGAGCCAATAACTTATTTTTCAGTTTAGATTTGCAAAGAAATGAAAAAAAGGACTAAGGCTAAGACCATGGTGAGAACAGCGGGCGTATCATGGACTTGCTTTCATGATAACCTAAAGCAGACTGTTAAATAAAGGCCTAAGATATTTTTTTGCAAACAACTCTGTAGTATTAGTTAATTGTTATTATTGTTTGACAAAACATTGAGATTTCTTTATTATAATACTAGCTTTTGCCCGCGACTTCGTCCGCGTTTCCGTCGTTTTTCGTAAAAAAGTACCATAATAATATGTCCTTCCTCACGGTTCAGTGGTTTTGATGTAACAGACAGATTAACTTTCGTATTTTAGTAGGGAAATATAATATGTCAATCCACAATACTGTTGAAAAATATCGCAATAAGGAACCGCAGAATATTATTATTAATAGCTGTGCCCGCGACTCCGTCAGCGTGTAACTCCTTGTACAAAAATAAAATTGAACATAAATTAGCCAAAACTTACCTTACGGTATCTAAAAATCTATGCGTACTACTTCTACTTTTACTACTACTTCACCTAGAAAGAAATAAAATGCAAACTATTAATAATTTGTAATTTGAACGAATATTTAAACACTACCAAAACAACTAATACCTATTTTATAAAATAACAACAAAAGAAATTCAAATAAACTATTTAAAGACTAAAAGTCGCGCTGATAAGCACGGTTTGTTAATATCAATTATTGTCTGTCAATAAGGTCGAACGCTCTGAACGGACCTCCCGCCTTTTTATACCCTACCGCCACGACCCGCGTCGAGCGCGGCAACCGTTACACAAAAATAATCCTTATGGCATGATTCAGTATTCACGCGCGACCGCGGCGCGATGGCTTATTAGCGTTTTTCATGTATAACTTTGGTGTTTCTATACCGATTACTATGATTCTTTTTTTATTGAATAGGTAATAATATTAACTTCTTTTAATTAGGGATGAGTGAAAGTATTATAAACGTAAGAGTAAACAAATATAATCAGAAAGCTCCGAACTGCTAAGCTATCGGGAGTTACACGTGTTATTGTGAGTCAACCATAAAAGATAGACATATGCTGTTGTGGGATATTTTTTAGATAATTTTATGTAGAACATTTTCGTCATAAATAATTTCTATGTAGCTTTAACCATTAAGGCTTCACACGCGACGGAAGGTTAAAAAATGGAGCAACTTCTCCCGTTTTCCCAACATTTCCCTTCACTGCTCTGCTCCTATTGATTGTAGCGTGATGAAAAGTATACTATAACCTCCCCAGGAGTATGAAGAATAATTGTACCAAGTTTCGTTAAAATCCGTCGAGTAGTTTTTGTTTCTATAAGGAACATACAGACAGACAGACAGACAGACAGACAGACAGACAGACAGACAGACAGACAGACAGACAGACAGACAGACAGACAGACAAAAATTTTACTGATTGCATTTTTGGCATCAGTATCGATCACTAATTACCCCCTGATAGTTATTTTGAAAATATATATCATGTACAGAATTGACCTCTCTACAGATTTATTATAAGTATAGATAGATTATGTAAGTTTAATATTATATAGAAAAACCCTCCCGAATAAGTTTCCTATATCAAATTCAAATTCGAAATATTTTATTTCACATAAACCTACAAGGGCACTTATGAAACGTCAGAAGCTAGGTGCACGGTTCCAATTGGTCGTTTCCTATGGAGAAGAGCCGGCAAGAAACTCCACTGTTACTCTTTTAAAAGTAAATGGTTTGTACAATGTTTCCAAGTTACAGTGTTAAAAGGTATGAGAGGACAGTGTAGGCCCATCAACAAGTACCAGGTACTTAGCAAAATATAAAACGGTCCACAGATCTACAGTCTGTTATGTCTACAACGTTCTCTCATTCACAAAATTTAAAAGAAAATAATTTATATAAAAGATTAATGAAATAATAAAAATAAAAACCTATTTAAACCAAATGACAATGGTTGCCACTGCAGCTGTAAAAAATCATCATATACTTATAAAGGTGAAAACCGTGTCAGAATTCGTTGCGCAGTTTTGCGCGGTCGCACAGACACGAAAAGTGACATTTATTGATAATAATTATGTATAGATATCGATAAAAGGTTAGTCAGATGCTGCTGCCAGATGAAACATTCTGTGTCACAAAACGCAAGAGAAATCGATCAAACGCTGAATCTTACGAGATATTTCACTCAGTGCACTGATTTCAACAGCATTTGTCTGAACCACACCTGAGCACTTCAACTGAAGTGCGGTTCGGTGGAACAGTTTATTCATATTATTTTCAGTCCCCGAACGGGTACCTGCAAACAGTTTGTAGTGATGGGAAGTATATATATCATTACTACTTCACCGAAGTCCAACTAAACAAATGAACATCGGAATGAATCTCAGAAAAGTATTCAGGTTAAGAAAGAATGTGAACGAAAACATTACGATAAAAATACCACCATGATTATCACAAAACCTTTGGTTATTACCGGTAATTATCATTGGGCTTAGGGCCCGGTATTTCCGTGGCCTACTTCGAAATTATAAGGCTTGGGGGTGCGGTCAAATGAGGGGCAGAAATATCGATCCTGTTGGGACATGTTTTAGTAAAAGGTTAAATAGGGTGTTGGTACATACGTGATTGGGTACCTATGTGAAAATTGAAGTAGAGTTAGGTAAACTGTTAGTTATAACGTACTCTTTGGATACCTTAGAAACCTGTAATGAAAATAGTGTTGCTAAAACTGCAAGAATTTTACAAAAACATGCTTTATTTAGCTGAAAACTCTGTTGAAGCTTTCAGGGCCATAATTAACACTTTCAATGTAGACAAAGTAGACACAATAGTTAAATAATCAACCTGAACTATAAGTGGTTCATGGGACAGGGAAAGGGTTAAGTAATAAATTAACTACGAAACTGGAACATAAGTTCATTAGATTTGCAGTCCCCTGCAAATCTTGAAGTTATAAGTAAATTAGGTAGTTCTTGCTTGTGATCCAGTGCAAGTTTCAAGATTAAAATTAACTCTAACAAACAAACTACTTGCTAACGAAGTTTCCTGTTTTTCTACGAAAATCCAAGATTTACCATTCGTAAACTTATTTAGAGATGATAAATTCTAAAATGTTTCGAGACAACAGTGACAACAGTGTTTCGAGTTTCGTTTGTTTTGTGTTTGTTCGTGTTTGTTTGTTTGTTTTATGCATTAGAGCTTTTCTTTTTAACCTTCTATAATACCTGCAACCTAATTGAGAAACCTACTTTCAATCACCATCCGAGGGTTTTGAAGGAAATTCCTAGTCGATAGTTTCATAGGCATGCTCAACAACGTAAATAACGGAATGATCACGGCTGAACTGTCTGAATATTAATGGCATTGAGATTGATTGCTATATTATATGTATTACAATTACCCCATAGGTTTCGTAGAAAAAAAACTGCAATTTGTAATCGCTACTTAAAACATTTCGGTAGTTTTAGGTCTAGGTATTTAGATACTTCCAAACGTATCTAAGTACCTAGCACAATTCTAAATCGCTTCTGCTCCCGCTTCCTTTCACCATAAAACCAGCAACCTTATGCTAATAAATTCACTTCATTCATTGAAATCGGATAGCCGACGAATTTCCATTTACATGAGAATTGCTTCAAGGTTTTCCTAACAGCTATTTCTCTACAGTACGCCCAGTGGAACTTGGACCGTGGTGAAAAAGAGAACTAAAGTTAACTGTACTGGATTTGACGTATCGTTTCTTTGTGATCGCTACGAGCGCCACCTTGAAATGTCAGGATATTTTGGTCAGTCCATGATTCTTTCGCAAGGTATTAAAATGTAACATTTTTCTCAATATTTCGTAGCTCGCATGTTAAGTTTCAATCATTGGTTTTGTTTATTATATTGCGTTAGTGTACCGCGTGCCATATCGATGGTTCGCCATGATTTCTTCAGTCAATATATATTATGATCGAGGCAAAATATTTCGGTTTCGGTAAGGTTTAATCCGTTTTGAAAGAAACTCAAATAAGTACGTAAAATTAACACAATTTTTTTATTAATTGATTAACTTAGTTAAAAATTACATTTGCTTAATATTTGTACACCATAATTATACTGTGGTAGAATTTACAAAACTTATAAAATTATTGACATCACAATAAGTAAAACTAAGTGCACCCTTAAAAATAAATCAATTCTGATTCCCATTCTTTTATTGTTTAAATTAAGATTGTTCTGCAGCATTTTATCAAACAATTTTTTATTTGTCAGCTTAATATTTTCATCTCAAACAGTTCTTTAAAGCGAAATTTCTCAGTGAACGTGCCAAAAAACTCTTAATGGCTACAATTCAAATGCAAATGTAGTTTAATGCCTTTATATTTCGCGTGCCCAATAAAAAAAACGCAAAAAGCGAAAAACAACAAGCCTTTGTATTTTAGCTGCTACGCTGACGTTAAAAAAATCCAGTTTGTTCAAAGCACTGAGTTTTCCACGCCAAAAAGTTCGTTATTCTGATAAATATGCGGGCAAGAGAATAGAAATACAAAACGCAAAACTGTATTTGCACAATAACTTGCAAAGTCTACACGTGCAATTTTTTTATGCAAATGTCTACATGTGCTAATATTTGTTGCGGATTTTACCGGAATAGAATTAACGGGGAATTGTGGAATGGTTTTTATTTTTTCCAAATGAAATCATCGCATGTTTTTTCTAGAACATCGAACGTTTATTAAGGCTTTTATTTTCAAGAGTAAACTGAAAGTGGTCTAGCAATGACGTCAATCTTTTTTATTTAGGTACCTAATTTATTTATTAAAAGTGCTGGCAACTGTGCTAATTTAAACAAGCTCTGCTCGAGTTTTATTTTACAAAACTTGCAGAAAAGTTGCAATTATTCTCGATAAAACTTGGTCTTTGACAATATCGTTTACGCCATACGCAAATTTACTACTAAGTGGTTGAAAAAATAACCTCGAAACCATAAGCTATACTAACCTCACAATTACCTAATTCAATCACAAAACTTAGGTATACATACAAAGAAATCGTTTTCGTATGAAACCCGTTAATATCCTCCAACACACGAAAAAAATTGCTCCATTGATTGGCGAACGTTTTTGCGTGGGTAGTAACGCAGTCAGTCTTGATTAAACGTCAAATGTGGCGTGGAGTGGGCTGAGGACCGGTGGCTGTTGACACATGTCCCGATAAGTGACAGCCATTTCGAGAGGAATCGATTTTGTAGAGACCATATCGATACTTGTGAATTAATATCGATTAATTTGTAGATGATAATCAGTATATCTGTAGCTTATTGAACGATTTTTATCGCGGAAGAAGAAGGAATTACTTTGTTTTGTATTTGAAAAAGTAATTTATATATCGCAGTATCTCTAAAGCTAGCGATACTAAAGGAACTCATAATGACGTGAAATATACTATCAAAGAGGCATTTAGCAAAATAGATATTCGATTTGCATTTTCTAACTATCGCGCATTCAAGGACAAAGAACGAGACACAATAGAGTACACAAAAAACGAATGGAATCGTATAGATACATTCACACCTAAAAAGATAAATATTATAATCAGTTCTTTAAAGGTTATTGTGATACATAATAATTATTGGATAATAGTTATTATTATTTCGTTTATTAAACTTTTTAAAATATAAAATACTTTTTTAAATACAATCATATTTCTTAAAAAAACGATATAAAAAATATAAAAAATATTGTACTATACCGCTGGTGTCGGGTTATTAATAATTCTTTATAAATATTATATTAACGTTGCTAAAATTATTGATTGATCCTAATTTTATTTTTATTTAAAGAATTAATTTATACTTTTTGCTGTGCCAGGGTCTATAATTGCACCTTAGCTTTAAGCTATTGTAACACCTTTAAACATTATGGAATGCAAATAAAGATATGAATATGAAGTTTCATTAAAACGCTTATGGGCATTTACTGTCCCTTAAGTGTTAAGACTACCAAGATTATATAATTTCAGTTGAATCGGTCTTAAAATCCATTGCGTAACTGCAATGGACTGAAATCAATATCATCAATGAAATTGAGAAACGATTAACCAAATTTTCAAGCGATATACGAGTAATCACACCAACATGAAACAATTCCTAGATTGTTCTTCTTTTACAATTTGGTATTTCCACCATCCAAAGCACTATGCTACAGATAACAGCGCATATTCTAACCACCAAATTATCCGCCAGTAAGGTACCGTCTGACAATAAAACGAGTCGTAAGGACAACAACGCTTCGTAGATTTACATAATGATTTCATTTCCGTAGGGTTGCCATGTCGTTAAAGTTGGGTAAATAAATATATTATACATGACATTTGTTGCAGGGCGAAATGTTGAAGAAAATTTGGTTGTCACTGGCTTAAAAGAGCGGACGTGATCTGTCTAAACATTTGCTTTGTGAAGGATCTGATTCACAGTGAATGCATCGCAGATTCGCAGTGCGCCCGCGTTCTTTCACTTGTCACCATAGATAATAATCTATAACCATAGACAAGTGATGTTGGAACTTCGGGCGTGAGTAAATTCATATATTTATTGTATATAGTTTCATTTTTTATATTTGTTTTTTATTTTTTTTTTCTAATCCCATAATGGTATTTATCGAAGTCCGTAGGTGTGTACGTGTAAAGCTTTGTGCAGACCAGCGCGACGCGACGCCGCGACGCGACTCGAACAATACAATTTCTAAGAAAACTTGACGGTATAACAATAGCCGGTGTCGCGTAGCGCTGTCGCGTCGCGCTGGTCTGCACGAAGCTTAATATAAAAATACCAGTTAAATATCGCCGCATTATGCTAAGATAGGGGCCTTTTTAGCCTCGCACAGGTCGCTATTATTTTGTTAGTTTTTAAATGCTCCTTTTTTATTTTTTTTATTACTGTTTGTATTTCCTGTATGTGTCCCAAATAAAAAATTTTTTTTTCTTTCATTAGTGTCCGGAATCCGAATATACCCTATAAGTACAGAATTTGTATGAAATAAGTAATCTGCGAGATAAGTTAACCAACACATGACATGAGATCAATACATATCTTACACTCGAACTATTCTGAATGCAATGTTAATGCATTAGGGGTAATCTTGAAAAATCCGTCTGGAAGATCTATGAATTTTGAAACCATGGAAATGAGACAGACTCAAGATTCAGTGTTAATTTGTCACCAATTCACACCTTTCATACAGATGTGCACGTAGGCAAAGATATTAAAAATGATGTCATTCGTAGATCTTTGATCGTCGTTAGTGTTGTTATGGGTAGTAAGTCCAAAAGTCTGACAACCAGCCTTATCAAGGGGTATCGATTTACTCAGTAAGGGTTAGATACGCGGTCGCTCCGTGTAAAATACTGGTATTCAGCTGCATCCGGTTAGACTGCAAGCCAAACTCAACATAGGAAAAGGCTAGGCAGATGATGCGACGAAGATATTAAAAACGTTATGCTACTTTTAAGACCAATAATAAAACCTGCAGCATCTATTTCAGTTGAAAATCGGTACAAAACTAAGTTTATCGCCGTAATCCAATAAAACAATTTGAAACTGGAAACTTGAAACGAAGAGGTTTAAATCGGAACTGTGCATTGTGCAGAAATAGCAAAGTTTGGAGCGTGGCAACCCTAGCTGTGGAGAGATTTTGGTTCTCTTATAAAAGGTAGGTTTTTTAAAAAATATTAAGAAATTTTCTTGCACAGTTCAATTTTTCCGAGCGGGTTTTCTCCTTCACCTATGTATAAGCTAAACTAGCAAGAAGGTAGTTACAACTTTTGTTTTTCTAATTTAAGTTTTTCTACAGAAGCATTTTGCTGTAAACAATATATGCTTAGACTGCAGGCCAAACCTGTACCCTGGATTACGGTCTTACACCTGAGTTGTAAATGTAAAAATGTTATCGCGACAATACTGTCAGCGCTTTATCACTTATCACCACAGCTTTCTAGCCTCTAAGCCTCTGTGTAGAGGAAATCATTTAGATAACAGGCTTGTTGTTTTGCTTTTAATAAAAGGAGAACAAAATTGTCTATCCTCTCTCTCTCTCTTCGTGGTTATGTACCCCTGGTGGGGTCAGGCTTTCTGGTAAATCTTCCACTTCGCTCTATACTCGACAACATATTCGGATACCTGACACTCTTTCATGTCCTTTAGCACAACAGCTTTCCACCTTGTTATGGGTCTGCCTCTGGGTCTTCGACTGGGTATGGCAAACTGTAGCGCCAAGTTCCCTACGTATTCCATCCTCTTAGTATAATAATTCAATTTATCATCATCATCATTTCAGTCGAAAGACGTCCAATCACTTCTTTTTGAACCACGATCAATACAACAACCACTCTCATCTATAAATATCTTTTAAGAAAACAAATGACAATAAAACATCGTGATCGTTACAGCGACAGGGTCCTCTAACAACGTCCGTGACGTTTGTTTGTCAAAGGATTGGTCCGCAAGTGGGTAGGTACTTTGTATAAGTATCATTCAAATGTTCGGAGCTCTTGTATTTGTGTATTCGGAATGGAAATACGATGTTGCTTATATAATATAGGCTTTTATTAAATGTTTTGTTTGTAATGGTTTATTATTAGTGTCTTCGAGAGTGAGCAAAATTGTAAATATTAAATCATTATTATGATCCACTCTCGTATGCCGAACAATGTACCTACCTACTGTATTTACTTATCTCCTAACTTTTTCAGGCTGTATTTGTAAATTGCTGCAAAAAATTTACAGATCGATTTTCAATCACAAAGAAGGTGTCTCATAGGATACAATAGGATATTCTATATTTTACACAAATATAAAAAAAAAAACAAAAGAAAGATGTCATCCAGTCGATCCAATGAAATAAATCTTCTAACACCTAGCCCAAAAAATATATCAACTTGTACCCCTTAGTATGACATAAATCTGAATAACAAAATTTCCCAGAATCGATTCCAATATCCCATAAGATCTCCTTCAGAAAAACTTGACGATGATTCATCAAAAATATTCTCACGGGGTAGCGAGGAAAATTGAATTTTCTTAGTAAAGTATCTATTACATCGAAGGCTGTTAAAGAGGGCCAGGAAAGGGTTCTTAGTAGTCCTCACACGTATTTCACATTTGGTGGAAGACTTATAATTTACTGTTGTACCCACGACTCTACCTATGGGATTTATTTTTTATTTTCCGGGATCAAAATAACCCTATATCCTTTTCCTGGTACCGAGGTTTCTTCCAGCGAAATCGCATCCAATTGTATCAAGTAGTTTTATAGTGATAACGTTACAAACAGAGAGAAAAAACTTACTTTCACACTTAAAATATTCCTAGGTACTTACTGCTATCTTTACCTGCAAATATTTTCCGCTTAAGTAAGACTTCTGGAGAAAATGACACGTATTTTGTGGGATTGTGTGATGTCAAAAAGATATAAACTCTTTTGTACAGTTTTTGCTGCGGGGTGTAGCTTTTACCATATTCAGATCAAGGACAAAGTTGTGAGCTATTTGTTAGGTAGCAGATGTTCGTGGCATGATAACAAAATACGGTACCTAGTATCGAAAGTAGAAAACGTTATATTATAGTTACCCTATTCATTATGGCGAATAATAATGTTTTAAGAGGGTTTACTCGGAAAGTTGGCAACGTCGCAAAAAGCTGTCAAAAAATTACCGGTTTTGATTAGTTTGCCAATGTTACTGTATGGAAATAAGAAATGTGGCTAATTTTATTAGCGAACTAGAATATTAATTTTTAAATGCAATAATTAATATCGTAACACCGAATATTTAGTTTTAGATGTAAAAAAAGTATTTGGAAACTTTCCAAATGCCTTTTTTACACCTAAAACAGGTACAACATCAAATTCAATGTTATAATTGCAATTTATTATTAATATTCAAGTTCGCTAGTTAGCCACATTTCTTATTACAGTAATATTGGCAAATTAATCAAAACAAGTGCCAAGTTTTAGGATAAACGCTCTTAAGCTTATTTTAAAATTGTTATACATAAGCCAATTTCATCACCACTGCTCTCGAAACGATGAAGGAAAACGTGAAGGTCCTAGAACCAAAAATTCGAAGACATGTGACATCTACCAACCCGAACTGGGCCCGCGTGGTATTTTACAGCCCACTCCCTCTTGAAGAGAGGAGGCCTGTGTCGCAGCAGTGGGAACATTACAGACTGATTTATGCTATAAATAAGTCTAAAGTTGGTAAATTGGAATTACCTTATTACTGTCGTTAACGCTTTTTTATAAAAAAGGGTAAACCATAAAAATAATGTATGGTGACAACGTGCGATACTGTTTAACACAGTTGTTTTATAAAAACAATCAAAATCCGGTTTTATCACATTAATACATATATCAAATAGGTACTATAAAAACTCAATGACTTTGCAGTTTGCACCGTGGAATATCACACATAGGTACCTATTGAATTCACGACGTCTCATAAAGCTTCGTGCAGACCAGCGCGACGCGACACCGGCTATTGTTATACCGTCAAGTTTTCTTAGAAATTGTTTTGTTCGAGTCGCGTCGCGGCGTCGCGTCGCGCTGATCTGCACGAAGCTTAATATGAATAGCAACATTATAATAAAATTTGAAAGCATGCAATCTTGAGAATCCTTATTAGTTTGACCATAACAACAACTCGAACCGGTCACCTTTAATTTTAAGAATTTACTTAGTAAAACTAAAAGGTTACCTACCTATCTGGTTTATCTTATTTCAATAAGTGACGTAACTGGTAGATGGTCCACCACCACCTGATTCGCAGCGGTAAACTCTGTCTAGGAAACCTGAATATTACCGTTACTTATGCATACAATTCATTGCGCCTTTGACTTCGAGATAAAGTATAAGATGCTTATAAAAGTCAAGTTACTGATATTACCCCAAAGCAAGTCCTTGAAATACAGCAATCCTACTTAATGACAGAAATACTCATTACAAAAAGCTTGGGGTCACCCATTAAGGCTACGATAACCGACTTTTAATGATTTTGTACTGAAGATCACGTCTAAAGTGTTAATGATTTGGAAAAAATATATGTTAAATAAGAGCACTTTCTTAATAACTTAATATACGAATATTTTAGATTATGTTTATATTACATAGTGAAATTAATTTGTAAAGTTATGTCTAACGAGGATAAAAATCTGACAATCACGCAAAATCTATCAAGCGTATTTGTCTGAAACCTTCACCATTTTAAAGATAATTTAATTATTTATATTTTAGTACATGTGTTTTATCAAAATTTCTTTTGTTTTATGTATGATAGATTAATAATGCGTCTAATTTGGGACAGCGCTCCTTGATGGGCGAGTCCTATCACTGGCTGGACGTACGAGTACGACGTGTTGCGTGAGCTCAGCACAAAACACGCAAGCTAACCACTCAAGGTCACTGGCACATATATACGTCTTAAACCTCACTCTCCACGACATAAATTGTGGTTATAGAAAAGCTGTCCTTTAACAAGATGGCGATTCTGACCCTTAGTTGGAGCGAACATTTTGCTTAGTCAAGCTCGGTTCGCAAAAGAAAACGACAGAAGAATTCTTCTTCTCATGAATAGGCAGTATTATGTGGTTTTAGAAGATGTCTATTTTGTCCACGAGATACAACGGAACTTGAGTTGATTGATCGAGACAATCTGATTATGAGCCACCCTTGAGAGCCAGGGTATTATAAGAATCCAGGTCATAACATCGGGCAATACGGACAGCATAATGCTATAAAAAGTTGATTTCCCTGAGGACCGTGTCAGAAGGCGAGAAACTGCTAGTAAAATATACAAACATAACACAATGAAGTTTGTAATAAAAGCTTAAACGTCATTGTGTTAAATTTGTTTGTTTTGCATCAACTTCGTAACAGGTAGGAGATGTCCGTAAAAATGGTGGAAGATGAGTCGAAATGAATCCTACTCGCAATTCGAGCAAGCATGTCAATTTTTCAGCTCTCCTCGGAGCGAATTGGGGCAACCATATATTAATTTTCACAACGTAGATTTGTGACTGGGTCTCGGTGCTGGAAGTCTTGTGTTCATTTATATGGATATGTGAGCAATCTTCATTTATTTGTTAAAATATAAATTACACTAAGTTAATTTTAAGAAGGGACAAGCACTGATCACCGCGGTATGGTATTGGCGAATACAGCAAGATAATTGGATTTTTCCGTAAAAACACAAAATGAAAAAAAAATTAAAAAAAATTAATTTAAATTCCAAAACCCAATGATTTAACTTACCAATACGAGATATTATAAAAACGTTAAGAAGTACTTAAGTATAATCGATATCTACCTATCAGACATAATTATTTATGACCGTGTCCTATTCAGTGTTTTATGACTATCAAACAATAGTTCAATCAATAATATTTTATAGGTACAACATTGATGATCTATCATTCTAAACAGGTAGCCAATAATGTGGCTTATTAAGGAAATATAAATGACCTACAATTTCTGGATTAACGCAATAGTTTTTCAAAAATATACATGTACCAATAAAGCTTATTATATTATTATTATTATATTATATGCTTATATTATATATTATATTATATGCCTACAGTGCTGTGACAAAAACTGTTGCAAGAATTTTGATCGAGCTTCCATAGAAAAAGTCAACGAAATCCGTGACATAAATCTTGTGACCCGTCTTCATAAATACGCCAGCTTGATAAATCGTAAATAATATAGCAGCATTTCACATCCATGTGACGTCATAAAGTTGTGAAAAATAAAACCGTTTTTATATCTCAGCGCGCGGCTCCAAAGGTATAAAACAATCGCAATTCTATTCAGATCTTTGAATTAAAATTGTTTTATTGTTATTTCTGACTTATTTTTCTTTCACGTCTTCATGGCTGTTTCAGTCTCACAGATAAATATAATAACGCCTCCTTAAGAACATACTCTTCGTCTAAATATTTAAAAAAAAACTTTTAGAAAAACTTACCAATAGAAAAATATATCCAGAGCAAAAACACAGCACTTTACCACAAAAAGAACAATTATTTCTAACGTATTTTCATCGCGTTTTCAGATTTTCAGTGACTGAATGCGCCCTCCGAGGCGCGTCGACACAGACTGGTCCTACAGACGGATAACCATAGATCAAGGAGTGACTCGCAGACTCGATTCTATTGTAATTAATCGAATAACGCCTACTTGATTGCGTTTCAGTATTGGAGTTATTTAATTTATTGGGAAGATATTTTTTATTTCCCATTTTTTAGGATGTGTATAATATATTCATGTCCAGCAAATCTGTAAATTATATTTTTGTTGGAAGTAGGTAAATAATTTATTATCATTTCAGAAAATATCAGATGAGAAATTTAAAAAAAAAACATTTTTCACTAACCATTTTTTTTTTACAGAATCTCTTTGGATAAAAGTAACTTAATAATAAAAGTACGTGTGGTCCAATTTGTGGTACATGAAAATAATAACTGCCACTAATAAAACCCCATGTGATTAACTGCACAAACAATCGCGTATCGTGAAACATTAATTAAAATAATTTCACACGATGTTTACGACTCCACATAAAAAAGGCGTAAGTCAATAAACCCGCTTAAACAAATTATTTTCTTACTTACACCATTTCTTGCTTAACACCTAAACAATAGATTATAAATTATTTTTACGAGCGATCATTAAGTCGTTATTCACCCGTGCCAGGCTTAATTGAACATAAAATCTTATTAATCAGTCTACTTATAGCCTGCTTTGATTGATGTTTTTTTCCTGTTTATAACTTGAAACATATTATTTGTTTGATATATAGGTTAAACGATAAAATACAGTGGGTTATTTGCGGTGGGTAATGATTTGTTTAGAGTTGTATTTTATTGTTGTGGCATTGGATTTGCTGTTTGAGTTACGACTTGTCTTGTAATTCATGTTCATCTTGACCGAATATTACGTTCATAAATCTATCGTTTTCCTTACATTGTCTTACGACTCAGAATAATGTAGTTTGTTGTTAATTATTGCTTTTTCTATTTGTTTCTAATCCATTCACTACAAGAGTACGTCATTTCAAGTACGTCATTTCTGTTGATAAAATCTTAAGTTTTTTTAAGCCAGAAATGACGTACTTCTAATTCATCTTCAAGTATATTAGCCTCACATAATTAAAAAAGAATTTATTCCTTCTCCACTGACAACTCAATGTACAGTTCATCATTAGTAACAAAACAATGGCTTGTCTGTTAGTTTATACTTACATTGTCATCTTTCAAATGCAACTCCGTATTATCTGTAACAGAAAAAAAAACACACATAAATTACCTTTCCTCTCAGAGGCAGGATACTTTTACCTACAGAACTAACATGGCCGTTGTATACTCTATGAAAAGGCTTTGACCCTCCTCCTCACTCTCGCATAAACAATTTTATATATCTGTCTCGCTCACACACACACTTAAACGATTGACGTAAGTACGCGGGAAAATGTGGCTGGGAGTCAAACTCAAGGATTTTCTTGCTTTCATAGACTCACATATACTGTTTAAGTACAATTTAAGAAGTTACGGGGGTAATGTTATTTCTGCGATAATCTGATTGTGATATTCACTGATTAAGTGCTAATTGGTCGGTTGTTTTGCTGGCAAAGGCGTTGTCTAGACTATGCAAGCAGAGTTAAATAAGACGAGGTGATATAATAATTCCAAATACATTTCGTTTGGTAGTGGAAATAAGCGATTTTTAACCCGCTTTAAAAAGGTTTTCGTCTTAGTCAAAGTCAAATCATTAACAAATTCTAACTAATATTAGAAATGCGAAAGTGAGTCTGTTTGTTTGTAACGCTTTCACGTTAAAACGGCTGAACGGATTTGGATGAAATTTAGCACATGGGTAGACCATGACCTGGGTTAGGATATAGGATTGGAATTTTATCGCGATGTTCTCACGCGATCGAGACTTACGCGGTTGAAACCGCGGGGCGCAGCTAATAGACACATAAAAGGCACTTTTGAACGTTACAATTTACAAGAAGACAAAATTAATTCTAGTTGCCCTTTTCAAATTCAAATTCAAAATATTTTATTTCACATAAACCTACAAGGGCACTTATGAAACGTCAGAAGCTAGGTGCACGGTTCCAATTGGTCGTTTCCTATGGAGAAGAGCCGGCAAGAAACTCCACGGTTACTCTTTTAATTGTAAATGGTTTTTACAATTTTGCCAAATTACAGTGTTAAAAGCTTCGATCAACTATACAGGTTTGAGAGGACAGTGTAGGCCCATCAACATGTACCAGGTACTTAGCAAAATATATGTTATGTCTACAATGTTCTCACATTCACAAAATTTAAAAGAAAATAATATATATAAAAGATAAATAAAATAATAAAAATAAAAACCTATTTAAACCAAATGACAATGTTTGACACTACAGCTGTAACAAATCAATTTTAATAAAAAATGTAGAATATTGTAAGTATACTTTCAAAAGGTACTACTCTAAACTTCTAAAGAATGGATTGTAATTTAGAAATATTCCTATCGTACCGTTTGACATTGGCAGAGCATTTATATAGTCACAGTAGTTTTCTTATTGCAAATGTTACCACTTATGTGCGGTCGACTCTACGTACGATAATAGGTTTGAAACCTGTAAACTCAACAAGTTATTGTAGTTTTCTGACAGTTAAACGATTTCCATAGCTGACACCGCGTGATTTGCAAAGAATGGCGACATTAGTGGCCTGTTGACATGCGGGCGCTATAAAAAAGAACATAACCTTTGTCATGAGGATAAGCAACAGTATTCAGTTTGCCAAGCTTGGTGATTGTGGCAATATTCTTATATGTTGTAATCTGGAAAACTTCAAGTCATGTTAGTAGTTCGTCTACCAGCGTCGACCACACACTACAGAGGGGTAATTGCGTAAAACACTTACAACATCAATAGGGATATTGCCCGGGAAAAAAAAAACTAATTAGTCCACCAGTCAGATAATAAAAAAATAAAACATACATGTCCAATATTTTTTAATAATCTACACGTATATGACGGACAAAAAAAATCTATTGGGCTTTAATTTTGACAGTTCAACAACATTCATTGCGTTATTTACGTTGTTGAACAGACAAATTTTTCGAACATATGAAGCAATGGATTAGCAATATCCTTCAAAATCATTCGGATTGTGCTTGAAAGTTACGCAATTAAGGTGGTGAAGAAATATGTAGATAGTGGTAAAACGCTAACTGGCTGTTGCACATGACTTTTTTGTTTCAACCCCAGACTCTGGGGAGAATTTCCAAAAAATCCTTCCATCGTGTATTTAAAACGTCGAGAAATTCAATTTTTGTCATCCATATTTATATTTTCAGCGGTTCATGTTTTGCTTTTTCTGCCAGTCACAGTATATAGGCTACCTTGATTTTTTCGATGGCATTTTATCGGATGCAAAAAATACTAGGAAAACACCGTCAGAGTCCATTTGATCTTACTTAAAATCTACAAGAAAGGCAAGATTCTTAGTTTCCGACCAATATGCAACATAAGGGAGTTCATTTGTGCTAAGGGTAGTGCACAGACATTCTGCATGAGACAAACATTATTTATGCCAACAGCTGTGGGTTCCCAGCCTGAGTATTTGTTCGTCATAATTGAGAGCTAGTGTTGTGCATGAAAATAGAATAGTGTTGGGTTGCGATGGAATACTATGTTTATTGTATCGGATGATGTAACGAAATTAAATATCTGTATTGGGCAATCGACTGGTCAACGTAGTCTTAAAATACCGTTTATACAGAAAGTGGGCAACGTCGCAAATAGCTGTCAAATATTAAGCTGTTTTGATTAATTTGGCAATATTACTGTATGGAAATAAGAAATATGGTTAACTAGTGAACTAAAATACGCCCAAATATGGGGCATAAAGTACGCTGGCCTTTTGATCTTAAATTGATGTAATTAAGAAGGATCTTAAATTTATGAGTGCCACAGTACATTGTTAAAATAAAAATCGTTAGGTGGATCGGTATTCACGATATGGACCTGGTCGACTTGGGTGAAAATAGAGAAAGCTCATAGTTCATACTAATTCTATGCTGCAATGATAGTACATACTAATTCCATGCTGCCAAGATTGTAGGTACTTACTAATTCCATGCTGCCATGATAGTAGGTACTTACTAATTCCATGCTGCCATGTCATTATTCTAAGGTAGCCATCTTGTTCTAAACTTTGGGACACAGTTCTGCTCGGGTGAAAATACGAAGAAAACGAATTTTCCCAGATATGAGGTCTGGCTATATCGATTTTTCAACCTCGTAGACCCCTGTATTGCAACTTTCATCGAAATCGTTAGAGCTGTTTTCGAGAACGTGATTACAAATATATATATATATATATATATAATCTGCGTTCGCAATTTACTTGCCAAACATGTAAACAAACTCGAGTTTTAGGAGAAACAACCGTAACGCCTACACATAAGGTTCTGTTTGCGCTACAGCTTCATATTTTTTATGACTTTTTCATCAGTATTATTCAGTCTAAAATCAACTTTATTGACACTGGCATACAGTTAATGTTTGTTTAGGTGGAAATAACATCAATTAGAAACAAGTTTATATATATACCTTACAAATATTGCTCGCTTAATAGTATTGGCTACATATTTAAACTTCGTTCCACAAAGAAAAATATGGAGATATGTTTGTAAAGTCATAAAAGAAGAAGAATTCCAATGTACACATAAATACATAATAAATTTACGCCTTCTTCCCAAAGGGAGCAGAAACTACAGAACACTAAAAATATTATGTAAGTATCGATAACAAAAGTGAAAACTACGTCGGTTAGGAAAATAACGAATCGAAAGATGTGATTAAGCAGATTCTTAAACCAAAATGGAGATGGGCAGACCACATTCAGAGGCTAGAACCACAAAGATGGGCCCAGGTCATGACAAACTGGATCCCCAGAAATAAGAAAAGGAAGAGAGGCAGATCTTTCAAAAGGCGGACGGTATTGCGAAAATATCTGGCAAATTTTGGGCAAGAACAGCCAGACGATTTGAAACATTTGGAGGAGGCTTTTACCACCTCAGGCAGTCCATACATAAAGGAAACAAACATTGGTGATACTACACAACACAATACTAACAAACATAAAATTAAGATTTTTGTTTCATACTAACATACTTAAAAATATTTTTCTTAAACTACAAGTGTAAAACCTCATAGATGTAGTAAGGAATGAATAAAAGCTTTTATTATTTTATTTATTTATCAATGACAAAATAATGCCCTCAACCAATCAGAGACCACTCAATATCTTCAATGTCTGTAGACATGAGAGCAATAACCTTACCGGTGACATTGTAACACGGGTCGCAGTACTAGGAGGAGCTGGAGGGCTGGAGACCGTGACGAATTAGATTTAGTTCTAGAGATACTTTTAATGTTGATAATTAGCAGCTGGGTAGAATTGAAGGCGCCAGTAAATTGAATGGGAAAGAGGGTAGATGAGTGATAGAGCATAAAAGAGGCAAATAATATAACTATTCTCACATAATATGTAGGCATAAAATATATTGTAAAAGAGTAACTGTGGAGTTTCTTGTCCATTCTTCTAAATACAAAACTATCTTGCGCCTAGAATCTCTATTTTCATAAAAGTGTTGACGTTCAAAAGTGCCTTTTAATGGCCTACCTACTGAAAATAAATTATTTGACTTTGACTATATCATTTATACAGTTACATTGTTGGTTTTCGCTTTAAGGCTTGTTCAGACCAGCGCGACGCGACTCGAACAATAATTTCTAAGAAAACTTCACGGTATAACAATAACCGTTGTCGCGTCGCGCTGTCGCGTCGCGCTGTCGCGTCGCGCTAGACTGCACAAAGCTTTATGTGAAGTAGTTCTTCTAGACAAGTATCGTAAGTAAGACCCAAACCCAATTCTGCTTCAAAAAAGCAATTTGTTTTTCAGTTTGGAGGACGTGTGTAATTGAGAATGTTACGGACGTATGAGACTTTTTCAGTTTAATGGGTGCAATGCAATGATGTATAGACATGACGATGTGATTAAGAGACTTTTTGTAGCGATGAACTAGCGATGCTGTCGCGCATGTGTATATCACTGCCGCGATGCTATCGCTGGCTGTGTATCTTCGCCCAGATTCTGTATCGCTACTATGGCGATGCTGTCACCTCCTTAGTACCCCTCCCTCCATTCTCCACCCTTCGTTCACCTCATGTCGTCAGAAACGGTCGTGCGTTTGCATCGATACAGCCGCGCGTTTGCATTGTTTCTGTCTCACGTTGCAAACGTGACTAACGCGCGATAGTAGCGATGCAGAAGCGCGTTTACAAAACGCGCGACAGCATCGCTACAAAAAGTCGCCGTGGGCTAGCGGCCTAACAAAAGGTGGTAGCCTACGTCGACCAGAGGATATACACAAAATTACATTCTATTGTAACGATGATGGATAAATCAAAAATGTACGGGACTGATATAAGCTACCGAAAAACTTATGTCCTGTTGAAAATCGTTGTTGAAATACGAAACTCTTTGAAAGCGGTACCACTTGTCCACCGCGTTGCGCAAAAAATGTATCGTTCTTCACTATCCAGTGAAGAACGATACATTTTTTGTACCTTTTGTACCTTTTTGTACCTTTTTAATCATCAACAAAACAAAATAAGCAGCTATCCAAAGAAGAAACATTATTTTTGTCTATTAAATTTGGGCCTGAACAAAATTTCTTTTCATCCTTACCGAGTCCGACTAGGATTCAAAACGTATCTCGGAAAAGAAAAGTTGCGTAGACGTATGAATATTTTTCAGTAATCCTGTGTAGGATTTATTATCTGTGCCTTTAGACAACACGGGGTGGTCGGTATCTTTGGTTTTGTCTTTTCGTTATTTGCCAGCGACTTCCGAAATTTAAGTTATTTTTCGCTTTGAAGTAGGTTGTATTTTTTTTGCAAAAAAAAAAAAATTTTTTGTGAGTCAGTTTGTAATTTAACTAAGTTACAAAAGCCTAATGTCAACAATTTATCACCTTTTACAAAATTTTGCTTTTCTCGATGCAGGGACGTTAATCGATGAGGAGTTCACCTGGTACTTCACCATCACCTCCACTTCTCCATATGCCTTGTTACGAGCATAAATTGCTTGGCAACCATATTTAAGTAATCGAATCCCGTGAAATACTTATTAATCAGTAGTTCCGGTGGCCATCTGTGGTGGCGGTGACGGCTCGCAATGTGAATGAAAAACAAGCTGTCACCTCACCGGTAGCGTGCTGGCAGCGAGCGGTCGCCTTGCTGTCGGCGCGTTGGCGACTAGCGGTTGCCCTGCTTACGGCGCGTTGGCGACTAGCGGTCGCCTTGCTTACGGCGCGTTGGCGACTAGCGGTCGCCTTGCTTACGGCGCGTGGGCGACTAGCGGTCGCCTTGCTTACGGCGCGTGGGCGACTAGTGGTCGCCTTGCTTACGGCGCGTTGGCGACTAGCGGTCGCCTTGCTTACGGCGCGTGGGCGACTAGTGGTCGCCTTGCTTACGGCGCGTTGGCGACTAGCGGTTGCCCTGCTTACGGCGCGTTGGCGACTAGCGGTCGCCTTGCTTACGGCGCGTGGGTGACTAGCGGTCGCCTTGCTTACGGCGCGTGGGCGACTAGTGGTCGCCTTGCTTACGGCGCGTTGGCGACTAGCGGTTGCCCTGCTTACGGCGCGTTGGCGACTAGCGGTCGCCTTGCTTACGGCGCGTGGGCGACTAGCGGTCGCCTTGCTTACGGCGCGTGGGCGACTAGTGGTCGCCTTGCTTACGGCGCGTTGGCGACTAGCGGTCGCCTTGCTTACGGCGCGTGGGTGACTAGCGGTCGCCTTGCTTACGGCGCGTGGGCGACTAGTGGTCGCCTTGCTTACGGCGCGTTGGCGACTAGCGGTCGCCTTGCTTACGGCGCGTGGGCGACTAGTGGTCGCCTTGCTTACGGCGCGTTGGCGACTAGCGGTTGCCCTGCTTACGGCGCGTTGGCGACTAGCGGTCGCCTTGCTTACGGCGCGTTGGCGACTAGCGGTCGCCTTGCTTACGGCGCGTGGGCGACTAGCGGTCGCCTTGCTTACGGCGCGTGGGCGACTAGCGGTCGCCTTGCTTACGGCGCGTGGGCGACTAGCGGTCGCCTTGCTTACGGCGCGTGGGCGACTAGCGGTCGCCTTGCTTACGGCGCGTTGGCGACTAGCGGTCGCCTTGCTTACGGCGCGTGGGCGACTAGCGGTTGCCCTGCTTACGGCGCGTTGGCGACTAGCGGTTGCCCTGCTTACGGCGCGTTGGCGACTAGCGGTCGCCTTGCTTACAGCGCGTGGGTGACTAGCGGTCGCCTTGCTTACGGCGCGTGGGCGACTAGCGGTCGCCTTGCTTACGGCGCGTTGGCGACTAGCGGTCGCCTTGCTTACGGCGCGTGGGCGACTAGTGGTCGCCTTGCTTACGGCGCGTTGGCGACTAGCGGTTGCCCTGCTTACGGCGCGTTGGCGACTAGCGGTCGCCTTGCTTACGGCGCGTTGGCGACTAGCGGTCGCCTTGCTTACGGCGCGTGGGCGACTAGCGGTCGCCTTGCTTACGGCGCGTGGGCGACTAGTGGTCGCCTTGCTTACGGCGCGTTGGCGACAGCGGTCGCCTTGCTTACGGCGCGTTTGCGAATAGATTTTTTGAGGCGGTGCCGGGGCGTTACTGCGCTTGAGCGGTGCTGTTATAATGGGTGATGTGCTTTAGGCCGCTTGTAGACGCCCGTTTTTTCCATCGGCCCACGGACCGGGTTTTTCATATTTGTGTGAGCTGGACACCGAATCCGGCGTCCGGTGCAAGTACATCACATAACACACTTCCATTGTAACCCTAACCACCACAGCAAGTCCAGTAAAAAGCCGGTGAAAAAAAAAAGTGTACAAGCGGGCTTATAGTGCTTAAACCTTTGTCTAACTAACATCAGTGTGGGAGCTATCATGTGCTTGCGCTCATTCAAAAAGAGTAAAAGCCCCGATAAATACCATTCAGTTTCATATTACCGTTAAGTATTTCTTTAGCTTATTCCTACCTGTCCTTACCTACAGAAAATGAAATCTTTTACAAATGGAAACCATTCACACTCGCGAAATAAAAAGGTAAAGTTATTTTCAAATAAATTCCTTCCGCATCATACACGTCTCCTTTTCAAACTGTGATTTTCAGTCATGTTCCAGGAGAATCCGTTTAAAAAAAAAATGTTTCATGCGCAAAAAAACAGCGTAGGTATATAAACGAAAGCCGTACACGCTATCACACAATATACACAACATAAAGCTCATCCACAAAAGTAGATCAAAGCCCCAGAGTAACAGATGTTCAGTATAACAAGTATAATGTATAGTCTGTGGCCTACCTTGACCCAGTTTCAGCGGGCTCAAGCGCTCGATCCGCTGAAGGTTGGAAGACAACAATCTGTATTGATAAAAACGTAGGGAAGAAATGATGCATACTGATGTGTTGTTGATCGTCATGTTAAGTAGTTTGGGTGCTTTTTCAGGCCTGAAAACGTGGCGCTATAAGACATTGTGAAAAAGGAAGGTTTGTTCTGAAAAATTCTTAGAGCTAGATCAGCGTCTGTTGCAAATTTTTAAATTTATGTATGACTTCTGACAGCGGCTTCGCCCGCGTGATATATTTATAAATTATAGCCTACTAGCTGTTGCCCGCGACTTCGTCTGCGATCATGGATGAAAATTAGCCTATTGTCTTTTCCAGGTTATGGTCTACCCATGTGCCAAATTTCATCCAAATCCGTTAAGCATTTTTAGCGTGAAAGCGTAACAAACAAACTCACTTTCGCATTTTTAATAGTAGTTCGGCTGTTACTCTGTGATAATATAGCCTTCTGCATTTAAATCGGGTATCGTATTACCCAGTTACTGTGTTCTGGATGTCAGATAGGCAGTCGCACCATGTAAAATACTGGTATTCAGCTGAATCAGATTAAACTGGAAGCCGACCTCAACATAGTTGGGAAAAGGCTTGCCATTGACTGGTATGCATTGATAATTTTGTTAATCGGTTGAAGGGCACTGAACCAGACACAAAAGAAGTTTTATTGTTATTACGTCTGGGGGCGATTAGTGTCCTTCAAAGCAAAATAAAGCAACAGTTTTATATCTCAGCAACGACCTTGAAATAACTACCTACGGCCGCTCTGTAGATAAACCTTCCGCGTCCGTGCGTAACTGCCACTCTAGACTGTTGCGTACTGATATACACTGATATTTCGAAGCGCGTCGTTTCAACCGTTTTCTATGAAGATATAATACTGTTACTTATTTATACTGTGCTCAAAGTGTAAACTGTAGCTCACAATTTTTTTTTATCTATCGCTTGGCCAGTAGATACGTTTTGAAAGCGACGATTTTCCGATTGTCAATAAGTGAAGCAGCGCAGAAAAAGCCTCTGTACACATCCAAATAGAGCCGTAACCCTTTCTCTATTATTACTAGGTCAGAATAAATCGTTTCCATAAGGAAAACATGCGGTATACCTAAACCGTTCATTCCGCACGAGTTACCTCTTTATCATAGGAAAATGAAAATAATGTTTCATGCTGGAATGAAAAGGAAACAATGGGTGCATTCACTGCTTACCGTTTCATGCAAAGATGAGGAATGCCTCGATCAATATTTTGATAAGATAGGACAGTATTTATAAACAATTTTTTCTGAAGCATGTCTGAGGGGCTTATGGCTAAGTAATAACAGCCGCATGGGTCGATCGATCAGGTTAAGCTACGCTTGCCGCGGTTGGTCCATGGATGGGTGACCATCTTTACATACCAAGACCCCTCCGTGCCTCGGACAGCACGTTAAGCCGTTGGTCCCGGCTGTCATTTGTAGATCTTTGGCAGTCGTTACGGGTACTTAGAAGCCCAAAAGTCTGACAACCAGTCTTAAGCTTTGTGCAGACTAGCGCGACGCGACAACGCGACGCGACACCTGTTATTGTTATACCGTCAAGTTTTCTTAGAAATTGTATTGTTCGAGTCGCGTTGCACCGTCGCGTCGCGCGGGTATGTACAAGCCTTTACCAAGAGGTATTAGTTATATAATTATATGTGAAGAGGATGTATCGAGAATAAGATTATTATACCACGATAGGTAAAAAAGAATGAAAAATGAAGCAATGACAGATAAATGAATTATGTGATAGATACATGGTGCTCACATATTTACAAAAATTTTAAAATTATACGATATTCCTAACATTTGAATAAATAATACTAATAAGTCAGTGTGTGAGTTTAACAAATCACAGAATGTAAAATCGGTGTTATAAAAAAATTGCAAACTATATAATTAAATTAGCAACCAGTTTGATTTTGTCTAGATTCCAAAGCGTAGTAGGTTGCTATGGAGAAGAACGGGCGAGAAACTACAGGGACACTCTTTTAGATCAAACAATGATTACAAAATATTGGTTACATTATTCATGTTGAAATTATACATGTGAGAACCGTGCAGAACGTTAAAAGCGTCCGTAATAAAAAAACGATTCAAAATTTTTATTAAAATAAGCCGTGGCAGCTAAAAGATAACCAGGCCCTACTGACAGCGCCCATTCACGAACCTGACGCATGGATCCACCTGCCAGGCAGGCAGCTAGCCTGCCTGGCAGTTGGTCTAGTAGCCGCAAGTGCTACTGCTAAACGTAGGGTCGCGTCACGTTGGTGCGGTTCCTGGGTCAGCGAAATTTTATTGGGTTTTTTCAGTAATAGTGCTCACATACCTACTATGCCTCTATCTACCCCTTTGGGTAAAACAGTCGTGATATTGTGTTTTCATATAACAGCTGTCTCGGAAAAACTATACTTGAAATACTTCAATAATTATATAGATCGATTTTACACTAACATGCTTCAGACTATTCGTAACGACCCCCACAGGCATTCGCAAATACACAATTTGTGAAAAGGGCAGTATCGAAATGGCTCGTTCGAAAACTTTCTATAATTTATGAGACACGAGTATCGGGACAATGAACTTCCAAAATTTCCCCAAAACAATTGATGATCTACTTATAAACAAACAAAATTATGGGGAAGTAAAATCCCGAGAAGTTTCCCGATGATCATTTTCCACAGAACTTTATAACAAGCAATGTTTTGAAATGATACCCAATAATTTATTGTAGTTACTTATTTTTATTGAAACGCAGGTATCAAATAAAAAGATGCTATCTTATTTCTGTGGCTGGTAATGATATCTTGGCGGTAATAAATTTTAACTAGCCTCGTTTGCAGGATTTATGAAAAAAATGTGTTAAACTGAGGACATAGTCATAATATTTTTTATTTGAAATATAAAACTGAGTGTGATTCTTTCATATTTTTATGGAGACTTTAAAAGCTTCTGGTGATAATAATGTTGCCATTTAGAAAATGTATTGTAAGTGACAACATTATTTGAGACAGTAAAGTATACCTAGTAGGTACGTTTTTAGGGGTCCGGACCCGAAGGGTGCCAAACAGAACCCTTTTTTTTGTGTTAATGTTGTACGGTTTTACGGAACACTTCATGTGTCGACTCGCACTTGGCCGGTTTTTGCTTTAGTGCGTTTATTCTGAAAGTGGGCAACGTCGCAAATAGATGTCAAATATTTCGCAGTTTGAATTTTTTTTGAATTTTGAATTTTTGATGTTGTAACCGTTTTAAGCTTCGTGCAGACCAGCGCGACGCGACACCGGTTATTGTTATACCGTCAAGTTTTCTTAGAAATTGTATTGTTCGTGTCGCGGCGCGGCGTCGCGTCGCGCTGGTCTGTACGAGCTTTTATGTGTAAAAAAGGCATTTGGAAAGTTAAAAATACTTTTTTTACATCTAAAACTAAATATTCGGTGTTACGATATATTGTTAGGATATTATATGTTACAATACCTTTTTTATTCCTAAAACGGATACAACATCAAACTCAATGTTATAATTGCATTTCATAATCAATATTTTAGTTCGCTAGTTAGCCACATTTCATATTTCCATACAGTAATATTACCAAATTAATCAAAACAGGTAAATATTTGACAGCTATTTGCGACGTTGCCAACTTTTATGATAAACGCTCTTAACAAGAAGCAGATTTTTAGATATTCTTTTCGCAAAAAATCTGCTTCGCGTTTATCTATTCAAAGTGATAATTTCAATGCTCTAGCAAACACTGATAGTACAAAGATACTTTTTGTTACTTTAACACATCTTTTTTTCCAAAGCTCGGCCTATCGAACCTATAAACAACAGATTTACTCTAAAATCTGGAAATTGGTCCTTTGATATTTGGAAATATACGATTTGGTGCTGGACTTATCTCTTGATAACTAACGTTGTGTGACAATTCCTGTACCTCCTCAATGCTTATCTGTATTTTATTATGTACTATGAAGGTATTTTATTTGTATCATATCATATAAGATTCCTGGACGACCGAGCTCTGCTCGGGTGAAAAGAGAGAAAACTAACTACATCGATTTTTCGCCCCCGTAAACCCTTATATTGTAACTTTCATCGAAATCGTTACAGTTGTTTTCGGGAACGTGATTACAAAAATAATAATATACAAATAACGTCAGTACATATATACCCTCTTAGGGCGTCCCCTCCCGGCGTTTCCAGTCACATATGCCTCGTAAATACATTTTGTTAGTTGCCTTTCATTCATCCTCTCAACATGACCAAACCTTCTCAGCATACTCTTTTACATTTTTCTCACTACATCTTTTTTTAACTCACACCGTTGTCTTATCACATTATTCCTCAGTTTACCATTCATAGTCAGACCACACATGCTTCGCGAGGAATCTCCGGTTCTTTTGCCACACCCAGCATTCACTTCCATACATAAGCGTGGGCACCAGCACACCATTGTGAACAGCCAGTCGAGCCTTTATGGACATCAAATGGTTGGTCACTATCGCATGTATAGCACCATTCACTTTATTTTCCGCATTTATTCCCCTTTCCACATCTTCATCCCTATTGCATATTTCCATCCCTTGTAAACAAACTCCCCAAGTATACAAAGTCACTTACTTGCTCCACACTCTTCTCATTTATGTTCACTTCACAAACCAATACTTCATCTCCTCTTTCAGACACCATGACCTTCGTCTTATTCACATTTATATTCATCCCTTTCATCTTATATGCGTCATCCATCACAGTCACCACGTCTTGCAACTGTTCTGCTGACGATGCAAGTAGAACTTGATCATCTGCGTAGAGGAGGCATTTGAAAGGCAACTCATTCATCCTCAATCCGCACTCACCATCTTTCAAATCTGTCAGACAACTATCCATGTACAAGTTGAATAGCCTAGGTGACGCTACACAACCCTATCTAACACCCCTCGAGATGCAGAACCAGCTCGTGTATGCCCCATTTATCCTAACACAAGTATTGGAATCCTTGTATAAAGATTTCAGTGCCCGTACCAAGTGCAGTCCACACCGTACATGGATAGTGTCGACCACAGTAAGTTCTTCCCTCCACACACTGTCGTAGGCCTTCTCCAAATCAACGAAAGCACAATAGACTTTCTTGTGCTTTGCCAGATGTTTTCCGGCTATGCACTTTAGGGAGAAGATCTGATCCATACAGCCCATTCCCTTTCTAAATCCTGCCTGCACTTCCCATATTTTCTAATCTGTCACTCTTATCACTTTATTTTTTAAGACTGCGGACGCCCTAGTCCTGACCTTATTGGTGATGTTCTTCAGAAATTACAGGTGCGTAGTACTCGCAACCGGCGTGCGTGTATGACCAGATGTATGAACGTAAACGAGGCAAAAGGAGTATGTAAGGATCGTGGCAGGTGGCGTTCTGTAGTTTCTGCCTACCCCCGTGGGAAGAAGGCGTGAGTTTATGTATGTATGTAATATACTCATTTAATAGTACAAGATAACATTTCAACTTGGAGATGTTCTACCCACGTTTAAAGGTCGCATCAATTTAATATTTCCGTCATCCATAAAAAAATATCCATCCATCTAATACACTCAGCCGGCACTGGGGGACGGAGAACATAAAATATTTGCCAATAACACGTTTAGACTGCGATCAATTTTTCCGGAGAGAATTCCGGTTCGTCTCACGACTAATCTAATTTATCAAAACGTCAGGCGTTCACTCTTAAATCCCATTTTTTCCACGTTTATCGCGAAGGAATCTACGTACGGAATTTACGCAGTATTTGATAAAGAATTCTTAGGATTTTATTTAGGGTATATTAAAATTATAAAGGCGTTTAAGCACGTGTAATGATGTACGGAACGATGTGGAATTAGATATGTTTCGTAAAGGGATTTTCTGCTTTTGACAGAAAATTCGTTATTGCTATTCAGCGTTGTAAATTGAATATTTACTGGAATAAAGTTCATTTTCGTATTCTGTTGGTATTTTGAGTCAGTGGAAATGATTCGAAGACTATTTTTAAATGTCCTCCACGGAAAATAGTTTTTTATAACATCTACACGGAATACGTAGGCAAAATTGTCCGTCCATTCATTTATGACGACATTTTCTTCAGACCTAATAATTTATATAAGTAAGTACGCCTACTGACGATTTTTTTGTTTCTAATGATAGTTTGAGGTAGTGGTAATAACAATTATTCGCGCAGCTATCGTCAAGGTACTATAAGCGACTTTATTTAAAGCATTTAATTAAGCATCGATTCTCAATGTTCAAAGTCGTATTCTCAGTCATCTGTGTTCTGTAATACCGGAGGGTTATTTCACCAGCTATGTTTAAGAGCGTTTATTCTGAAAAGTTGGCAACGTCGCAAATAGATGTCAAATATTTCGCTGTTTTGATTAATTTGGCAATATTACTGTATGGAAATAAGAAATGTGGCTAACTAATTAACTAGAATATTGAATAAGAAATGCAATAATTACTATCGTAACACCGAATATTTCGTTTTAGATGTAAAAAAAGGGATTTGGAAACTTTCCAAATGCCTTTTTTGCACCTAAAACGGGTAAAATATCAAATTCAATGTAATAATTGCAATTCATTATTAATATTCTAGTTCGATAATTAGCCACATTTTTTATTTCCATACAGTAATATTGCCAAATTAATCAAAACAGGTTAATTTTTGACAGCTATTTGCGACGTTGCCAAGTTTTAGGATAAACGCTCTTAATTCCATGTAATAGGGGACGAGCCTATTTGAAGAGCCATCTGCGGTGCATCGGGCCGGACTTGTCGGACGCTCAGTACGGCTTTCGGGCTGAGCGTTCGACGGTGGACGCGCTGGCCTGCCTCAAGGGGCAGGTGAAGGATGCGATGGAGGTGAGGGACGGGTTGTTGGCCGTGTCGTTCGACATTGCCAACGCCTTCAACTCCGTTCCCCACTCCACCATCCTAGAGGCGCTCCGATTCCACGGAGTGCCTCGCTACATGCGCGTGTTGCTGGCCAGCTACCTGGAGGATCGGATGATCCTCCTGGTCAACAGGGCTGGCCAGGTCCGGCGGTACGCCGTTGATGCCGGCGTTCCACAGGGGTCAGTCTTAGGACCTCTCCTCTGGAACGTCGGCTACGATTGGCTCTTGCGGGGAACTCTCCTCCGAGGCACGAGTGTCGTCTGCTACGCGGATGACACTCTCCTCACCGCCCGGGGGGAGAGTTTCAGGGAGGCGGCCAACTTGGCCTCGGCGGGCGGATCCTTGGTCGCAGGGAGGATCCGCCGCCTAGGGTTGACGGTGGCGCTGCAGAAGACCGAGGCCGTCTTCTTCTACGGTCCCCGGCAGCGCCCCCCGCCACCTGGCGCCCACATCTTCGTGGAGGGCGTCAGGATTGAGGTGAAGGCCCAGATGAAATATCTGGGCCTTGTACTCGACAGCAGGTGGCGCTTCGGCCCGCATTTCAGCGGGCTGTCGTCGCGCCTGCTGAAGACCGCGGGCGCTCTCTCGTGGCTCCTTCCCAACTTGGGGGGGCCCAGCTCGCGATGCCGGCAACTCTACGCCGGCATCCTGAGGAGCATGGCCCTCTACGGGGCCCCCATCTGGGAGGAGTCCCTCCACAGACGGGAGAACGCCGCGGCCTTGCGGGCACCTCAAAGGGCGATAGCCCAGCGGGTGGCGCGGGCTCACCGCACGGTGAGCTTCGCCGGGGCATGCGCTCTGGCCAGCACCCCTCCTTGGGAACTCGAGGCGTGGGTGCTCGCCAGAGTGTACGAGTGGAAGGCGGGGCGGAGGGCGCAGGGTCAGCCCTTCGCCCCGGAACAGCGGGACGCCGTCCGGCGGGAGGCGAGGGACGCCATCGTCGTCCACTGGACGACGGACCTCGCCGCCGCAGCCTTCGGCCGCCGAACCCTCGACGCGATCGGGCCGGTCCTGCGGGACTGGCTCGAGCGGCCGCACGGGTTCCTCTCGTTCCGCCTGGTGCAGGTGCTGTCCGGACACGGTTGTTTCGGATCGTACCTGCATCGGATCGGACGGGAGGAGACGCCGGCGTGCCACGACTGTGGCGCGGCGGAGGACACGGCGCAGCACACTCTCGAGGTGTGCCCGTCGTGGTCCGAGCCGCGCCGCAGTCTCGTCGCGGCGATCGGGGTGGACCTCTCGCTCCCCGGCGTGGTGGGCGCCATGCTGAGGGACGAGGGGTCCTGGGCGGCGGTCGCCTCCTTCTGCGAGCACGTCATGTCCCAGAAGGAGGCGGCGGAGCGCGTGCGGGAGGACGATCCCGACGCGGCACCGCTCCGAAGGCGGAGGAGGGGTCGAAGGAGACGTCAGTTCGACGGTCATCTCCGACTCCTCCTCCCAGGTGGAGGCCAGCAGGCAACGGGTGCGGGGGCACCCTCGCCTGCATCGCACAGGCATCCACCAGTGCCGGACGGGAATGGCCAGGTGCTCCTGGCCATTCCCGTAGCCCCCCACCACCCAGGTGGGGGGCATGTGGGGCCCGCCAGCTAGGCGGGCATGCGCCGGGAGGGCTGTGGATGTAAAGGCTGAGCCGGTTTCCCATGGCCCTCCCATCACGGCGATGCGGGAGCACCGCTGAGTTTTAGTGGGTATACTGCACTTAGACAGGAGTCCCACATACCCCGACTCGTCCCCCACGAGCCGGGGATGCGTAACGCATTTCTCAGCGAAAAAAAAAAAAAAAAAAAAAAAAAAAAAAAAGGGGACGAGCCTATTGCCACATGTGAATAATATATTAACATGAAATCTTTAGTTCAGTTACAAATACACACATAGATAACGTTCACATACTAATATAATCTCAACCATACCTTCATAATTGACATGTTAATCGTGCGGAACCAAACCTTTTTCAATTTAAAAATTAATTACAATATCAACACCGACGGGTGAACGTTGGTATGTGGCTATTACCTACCGCCACCCTGGCTTGGATCCATCCCTTAGGCCCGGGTAACCCAAATACCGTCCAAAATACTCGCAGTAACAGGAGTATTTGCATCCTTAGATTTATTTAGGAATTTCGATAACTTCTGATTGGATTTTTTTAACATGTTTAGCTTTACTTGTATGGAATGGGTACATATAATATATAAAGTGGCACCGGTGACTGAAAAGTTGTGTCGAAATTGGTTGGTATAGGCATGTGATGCGGAGGAATGAGGAAAAAAACGTGAGGAGAGTTTGAGTACCTATAAATGTAGATGGCTATAAGAGTAGGGGAAGAAAAAAATGATGGACGGACTGTGTGATATGGCTCGAAACGGGGTGAATACCGAGATGACGACCAGTAGAGAAGTTTGGAAGAAAAGGAGATGTTGCGCCGACCACAAATAAAATGGCATAAGGGGAGGTAAATGATGATGATGTTTAGATTTAGTTGTAGTCCTTAACACCACCTGTTTTCCTCGAAGGATACGGCAGATTTGTATCTCCCACGACCTAAACTTGCACCCGTTATGATTACCTAACTCTCAAGATTATAGAGGGCGAGCCTATTGCCATCACCCGAGCACAAAGCCAGACTTCATGCTTAGTTGAATTATTTATACTTTTAAAGAAAATATTTATTTTTAAAACTTCAGCTAAATATTCGGCCCTTTTGCTGCGAGCATTAATTTTTTATAAAACTTTTATGTTTTTAAATCCTTTTCAGTTGTAGTTTTCATTTCACCCTCCGATGGTTTTGTTCGAGTTAGATAATTGAATTCGTTTTGCCGTTTGAACAAGCAGTTATAGTTTGATGCTCTGTTTTTTTTCTTTTTAATGTTTGTTTAAGTTTTAAATCAAAATAGTTTACATAACATCACGCCCTTTTTCCTTGAAGGGTTGAGCAGAGGTGTACTTTAAGTACAGCCACATTTCGCCAATTATGTTTAAGTCCCATGTAATAGGGGAAGAGGCTATTGCCATCAACCGGGCACAAATCCAGACTACGGGCTGCTACTGAAAAATTCCGGATAGATAAACCCAATAACACTTTGGTTGATTTGGGAATCGAACACAGGACCTCATGCTCAGCAGTAGCGCTTTCAACCACTACCAACCAGGCAGTCGAGAAGTTTTAAGTCAATTTTCCATAAAATAATTCCATGCGTTTAGATTGTAAGTAGATACCAAGTTATATGCAAGATGAGATAGATCTTGTTACTCAACGTAGTTTCTATCTAGACACTTTTTCTTTCATAAATATAAAATTACAAGACGATCGTGTATAACTAAAAAAAAAAAAAATTATGCTTGTTTGGTTTCACGCTAAAACGGCTGAACAGATTTGAGTGAAATTTACACATAAGTAAACCATGACCTGGTTTAGGACAGGATACTTTTATCCCGATTTTTCCACGGGATCGAGACTTAAGCGGGTGAAACTGCGGGGCGCAGCGACCTCAACATCAGTTTAGTTTTCTAGAAAGCCAACCAATCTATTTTCCAATTATTACTAAAAAGTTTCAGCTAAAATCCATGTTTAGCTCACAAAAATCGGTGAAATTCCGAGCGTACTGAAACGAGTAAACAAATCATCCGCATTTAAAAACAAAAATATTTTTTCTACCTGCGTCAGTTGACGGAGCGCTGCAGGAACTCGCTATACAAAAATGTTTACGTTTGTCTATCCGGCTGTCTGTCGGCAGCACAAAATACTGTGTACGTGAACAACTCTCACGAGTGCGTATCATGTACGTGAACGGGCAGTTTTTTTTTTAGTTCTTTCTTTACTAATAACTAGGATCACAAGTCTTTTTCATTCCCAAACGGCCAATTTCACTGGTCACGGGTAGACAGTCGGGAATAAAAGGTATTGTGGAACAGACCGCACAAATTGTTGGTCAAGTTAAAGGACAACCTTATCTTCAAGTCTACCGGTAACGACAAACTGCTGTAGCAACCTGTGATTATGGCAATTTTCCCCTAAGCTGGATGCTGGATTAACCGGGCTCAAATATACCGGCCACTATATAATATGTGAGCTCTATGTACCTATTTTAAAGCTATCATTTACTGGGTATGTCTTTCATTGACTTGAGTTTGCCGTGGCGGCTGAGAGTATGTCATGATCACTCAAATGTCTCGCTGGTGGTGCCATGAGTGTTGGATCATTACGTTCCCTTCAAAATGATTGAGCTAAATGATGCTGATCCATGCGTCATGTTGGTGAACGGGTGACGTCAGTAGGGACTGGTCATCTCTTAGCTGCCATGGCTTATTTAAATTTTTGAATTGTTTTTGTTTTTATCTATTTATTACGGACGCTTTTAACGTGCACGTCTTTCTACTTTGTTTTCACATACATCATTTCAATATGATTTAACCAATATTTTGATTTAAAAGTATGTTCATGGAGTTCCTTGCCCGTTCTTCTGTATAGGAAACTACTACGCTTTTGAATGGGCAACCAGCTTCATCTATCTGACTGACTGACCCCTTGACAATTCAAAAGTGCTTGTAATTGGTTTACTTGAAATAAATGGTAAAGTTTGAGTTTGAATTATTCGAACGAATTGGAAGGTCATTCAGTGGATATTTACAAATTAATATGAATTAACATTGAACAGTAAGATACATCACTTCCCCATCTACTCTAATGCATTGTATTCACAAGAATACTCAACTATCTTTGGCAGACAATGTATCAACAAGACCGTTACCATTTTCTATCTTCCTTTGACAGGCGTTACCCATCATCTTGCTGACCATCACCCATCATTCGTATCACAGTTAATCAGTTAACGTTGCTCGGAAGTTTATGTTTAAACGTAGGTTAAATATGATCTGTAGAAAGATTCTGTATGTTTGTGTAAAAGTAATAGTTGCTTGTACTACGTGATTTCTTGGTATTTTTTCTTTAAACATTTTTAGTGCGTAAGGAATATGAATTTATGGTGTTATTTCGTATTTGTGTATTTCGTTGGAGGATAGCTAAGCACGGTGAGTCGCAACGCTAATATTTATAACCCAATACTAAATCAAACTTCAAAATACAAACGTATTACAGGGAAATCGTTTGCAATTTTCATAACTAAGTTTACAAACCAATTTAAATTTAATGGAGAGTATTAGTCTCAGTTAATACCCAGTTAATTACACACGAGAAACTCATAATAATTTGTTACCAATATGTAAATTCCTGGCTGATTTACATAGCTGATATAATTTTAGAAATTATAATGTAAATTGGTTTTTCCCGCAACTGTTCCCGCGTGGAGGTCGGTAACTGTCCCATAAGACCGTACTACTCCTTGTGCCATGATGACAAGGTTTGCCAATCAGCCGGGTTGTCGATTTCACAAAGGGAAGGTCAGACTTAAGACAGTGTGATTATACTTCATGCATAGTTATTCTCCCTACGCAACACACATAACATCTCGCTTGTAGTCCCCAAAGGGTTAGACAGAGGATTACCTGTACACCCACACCCAGATTTCACCAGTTAAGTTAATTCCCATGTAATATTGGGCGAGTCCATTGCCGTCAACCGGGCACTAATCCAGACTCCGGGCTGCTTCCAAGAAATTCCTGATATTTTTACCACGTCTTCTGAAAACTGACATATTTTGCTTGCATTCAATAAGAATAATAATAAATTTATTTCGCCAAGTTTACATTCAAGTGGATTGAATTCTTATAGACCTCGCACTAGGATACCCAGGCTCCTTCGTTCCGTTATTTTTTTTATATAAATAGGTACATTTTTTTAACTTAAAATAGGTATAAAAAGTTTGCATGGTGCTGTGATTTGTGTCAATTGCGTTGTTGTTACAGAGTATCTGTATTACAATGTTTATTTATTATCTTACGATATATTTCGGTATAGAAGACATACAGACTTTTTAAACAATGTTTTGGTTTCAAACAAACAAGGTAGGTAATAACAGTACATTCTCAAAAAGTAACAACACCACACAATAAAATGTCCATTGAGATTGCTTCTGCATTGATCGCGTCCAGTGTTTGTTGACCGTCATGTATACCAGAATAAAAGTATATTGTGAACTCTTTGCGTTCAAGCAAATAGAAACGAAACGTATGTGAAAAGCTAATAAAATGTATCACGGAATAGGGGCGCAGTTGTGCCTACCATTTTAATCAATGAATGTTAGTTGATTGGGACTAGTGGGGAATGTTTTTTTTTTAATGGTACCGTGGACCGGGTAAAAGCTCGTATAGACCAGCGCGACGCGACGCCGCGCTGCGACTCGACCAATCCAATTTCTAAGAAAACTTGACGGTATAACAATAACCGGTGTCGCGTCGCGCTGTCGCGTCGCGCTGGTCTGCACGAAGCTTAATTAGAACTAAATTCGGTCTACTGACTCCTAGGAAATAATTTCAATATATTTAACTTTCAAAGGGTCGCCGTTATCGAAATCGATAATAAGGACTATACTCGTTGTTTCATTCTAATTTTTGCCTATAAACGCGTGTCGCTTGTTGTTCTTTGTTTTTATCTTTGTATTACGGACGCTTCTAACGTGCATGTCTTTCTACATTGTTCTCACATGTATAATTTCAACATGAATGATGTAACCAATACTTTGTAACAATTTATTTTATTTAAAAGAGTGTCCGTGGAGTTTCTTGCCCGTTCTTCTCCATAGGTACCTTACTACGCTTTGGAATGGGCAACTAGCTTCATATTTTTGACTGACCGATTCCTTGACAATTCAAAAGTGCCTGTAATGGTTTAATTGAAATAAATCATTTGAGTTTGAGTTTGAGTTCGCTTAGGGAGTAGGCCCCCTGATTTGGTTCGAAATTGGATATTTGATATTGTTTCTATGTGTTGATCATAATCCACTTATAACCTAGTGAAGGTAACTACATATCTTCGTGGTACAGTAGTCAAACAACTTTGATGCTGATAGCTTTGTCAAGGGATACTGATGCCTGTACACACCTCACAGCACAACCCTCTCTTTGGTCGAATATACCATCAAAGTTAGACTATGGTTTATTTACCCGTCTACGCATAATATTACAACATTACCCTCTGTCATGTCCTATGAATGATCTAGTGCAACGGTCGGCAACAGGCGGATCGCGGTCCATATCCGGACCGCGAAAGGTCGGAACTTGGACCGCCAAATACTATTATATAACTAATCATGTTTAACATGTTTTTTAAACAAATGTCGTTCGAGATCGAGATAGCTCTTCGCATTATCTGTTCCCCGCGTGAAAAACTATAAAAAACTGGTCCTTTGTGTTTTATAATAATTATCTTCAATCAATATTCTTCAATCTGCTGAACGCCCTGATTGCTCAGGAGCCTGATGCTGACATATTTATGTATAGTGGTAAATTTATGTTAGATGTTTGTATTAAATTTTTTACCTAAATGTTGTTGTTGGCTTACTGCGCGCTTTGGTTTTTACTGTAAGTGCAGCAAGTACTTAATTGTTATATAAATAAATTATAAATCTTTAATTATCTTGTACATAAATGATGATCCTTATTCGATATAATAAAATATAAATGATTCAAAATAAAAAAAATCAACTAGAAAGTATTATGAGTACCTATTATTTTCTGGACCTCGATAAAGAATTTCAACAGTATCCGGACCCCACTTAAAATTACTTGCCGACTCTTGATCTAGTGGTCATAAGCAGGGTTTGGTTTCGATTTTCAACCAACCAGTTCAGTATACTAATCCTCGTTATCTGACTAATCTATACTTATAATAAATCTGTAGAGAGGTCAATTCTGTACATGATATATATTTTCAAAATAACTATCAGGGGGTAATTAGTGATCGATACTAATGCCAAAAATGCAATCAGTAAAATTTTTGTCTGTCTGTCTGTCTGTCTGTCTGTCTGTCTGTCTGTATGTTCCTTATAGAAACAAAAACTACTCGACGGATTTTAACGAAACTTGGTACAATTATTCTTCATACTCCTGGGGAGGTTATAGTATACTTTTCATCACGCTACAATCAATAGGAGCAGAGCAGTGAAGGGAAATGTTGGGAAAACGGGAGAAGTTGCTCCATTTTTTAAGCTTCCGTCGCGTGTGAAGCCTTAATGGTTAAAGCTACATAGAAATCATTTATGACGGAAATGTTCTACATAAAATTATCTAAAAAATATCCCACAACAGCATATGTCTATCTTTTATGGTTGACTCACAATAACACGTGTAACTCCCGATAGCTTAGCAGTTCGGAGCTTTCTGATTATATTTGTTTACTCTTACGTTTATAATACTCTCACTCATCCCTAATTAAAAGAAGTTAATATTATTACCTATTCAATAAAAAAAGAATCATAGTAATCGGTATAGAAACACCAAACTTATACATGAAATACGCTAATAAGCCATCGCGCCGTCGCGCGTGAATACTGAATCATGCCATAAGGATTATTTTTGTGTAACGGTTGCCGCGCTCGACGCGGGTCGTGGCGGTAGGGTATAAAAAGGCGGGAGGTCCGAGCGCGTGAGAGCCCCTGGCTGGAGGCTTTGAGTGTAGAAGCTTAAGGCAGCCACAGCGACCTTAGTGGTCACCTGCGAGATGCCATAGTTAAAAAATAAAGCGCGTGAGCGCGAGCTTCATTCAATATTTGGCTGTTGATGCGTTCAGAGCGTTCGACCTTATTGACAGACAATAATTGATATTAACAAACCGTGCTTATCAGCGCGACTTTTAGTATTTAAATAGTTTATTTGAATTTCTTTTGTTGTTATTTTATAAAATAGGTTTTAGTTGTTTTGGTAGTGTTTAAATATTCGTTCAAATTACAAATTATTAATAGTTTGCATTTTATTTCTTTTTAGGTGAAGTAGTAGTAGAAGTAGAAGTAGTACGCATAGATTTTTAGATACCGCTAGGTAAGTTTTGGCTAATTTATGTTCAAGATATTTTTCAACAGTATTGTGGATTGACATATTATATTTCCCTACTAAAATACGAAAGTTAATCTGTCTGTTACATCAAAACCACTGAACCGAGAGGAAGGACATATGGTACTTTTCTACGAAAAACGACGGAAACGCGGACGAAGTCGCGGGCAAAAGCTAGTCCTAACTATAATCTTATCTTATATTATAAATGTGAAAGTGAGTTTGTTTGTTTGTTATGCTTTCACGCTGAAACGGTTGAACGGATTTCGATGAAATTTGGCACATGGGTAGAACATGATCTGGGTTAGGACATAGAATACTTTTTATCCCGATATTCTTACGGGATCGAGACTTATACGGGTGAAACTGCGGGGTGCAGCTAGTTTTTAATAAGTCAAAGTTTGCTTTTACCAATAATCGAAAACCGCTAAAGTCTAAATTGTGTATTGTAATAAATGCTTTAACTTTTGAATAGGTCAGGCAGCGTGGGTGTTTGACATACATTAATTTGATTGGTTCAATAGAAAGTTCGGAAGTTTTCCCGAACCGAGAATAAAAATGGCACACGGTTTTACGTAGAACTCAATAACAGCAGTTCCGCCCTGTCGAATCCAATATGGTGGGTTAATATCCTACCTATACTATTCAATCAGCAAATTTTTTTAAAACAATATGTAAAAAATCTTATCCATTCCGAAAAGGGTACATACTGCGATAAAATTCCCTAAAAGTAATAAAAAATCTTATAATTATAGAAAATAAAAAAGTTATTGCTATTTAAATATCATATTTTTAGTACCAAAATTAACCCAAAGTCATGAGAAATAAGCAAATTTTCAACAGGAGTCATACTCATAAGTTATGACTTGTCGTCTTGACGCCCGCGCGCCATGTAATAATAAACAGGTAAACTTCTCCATTGAAAAAAATGCGACGAATTTTTTATTTTATTTTCCTCGAAATTACGACATAATTAAGACTCTCAGTACGATTCCTAACACCCTCACGGATCGGACAGGGTTTGTTAAACATGTTGTATAAACAATGTATTTGTAATCCCGTTCTCGAAAACGGCTCAAAAGATTTCGATGAAAGTTGCAATAAAGGGGTTTACGGGGGCGAAAAATCGATCTAGCTAAGTCGGTCGGTTTTTCGAGCTGGAAAAATTCGTTTTCTCTTATTTCACCCGCTCGCTCAGGTACTTAGGTATTAATAGTCGTATTTTGATAAAGTTATGATAGAAGGCATTCAGAAGTAAAAAAATAATGAGTCTAGTCTAAAATTAGTTCAACAATTCAATTAACTAGATAAAATCATAATCCTCTATCATACTTTCCCTTGAGACCGAAAACGCTTTGTTATAATAATTCTCCCGTAATTCATTGCTCTCAATTCTGTTAGGGTTGACGAAAATTCCGGACAAAGACCTAGTTCTGAGGATTAAGGCCTCTTCAGATATAAGCTATTGTGCTCGGTAACGATACCGAATCGGTACGCGATATCGCTGTCGCACTTGGTAGCGATACTGATCCAACGTGACTAACACAGACACACACAAAAGAATACAAAAAAAAAGTCGGACCAGCAGTGCTATTCTGTAACCATCTCACCGTGAAAACTTAGGTGAAATGAGCGTGGAGTGAGCTGTCATTCTACAGGGATTGACACTATTGACAGCTCACTTCACCCAAGTTTTCACGGTGAGATGTTTACAGAATAGCATGGCAGTATTGCTAGCGAGTGCAACAGCGATATCGCGTACCGATTCGATATCTAAATAGGCCTTTTAATGAAATCTTAGATTTAGGGAAACCTACGGTAAAAAAAAATTGTTAGGTTTATAAGTACCTAAGTCAGATACACAGTCGCAGCATGTAAAATACTGGTATTCAGCTGCATCTGGTTAGACTGGAAGCCGACCCCAACATAGTTGGGAAAAGGCTAAGCAGATTGATGTAAGTATAACTTCACATGATACTTGACAACCACTCAAATTAATATAATAAAAGATGCTCGTAAAAACCGGTGGTGATTATTAAATTGGTAGATTTTATTAAAATAAACAATATTTATCGAATAATAAATACAGCTGTCAAAGTATGCATTAACACGAATATAACTGATCTAGATTTGAAATAGCTGCGATTAATTAATTTTCCAACTCCGTCGAAGTTAGATAAAAGGCTAAGCAGATGATGATGATAAGTTCTAAGTCGACTGAAGTGTCCATCCAAGTCTGATAATTGGATTTAATCTCCTTTTTTGTACATTTTTTTTTCATAAAACATATTATATTTACAGGGAAATTCAAAATATATACACAATCTTATATATAGTATACAACTAACACTAAAATATATAAATTATAGTATAAAGTCTGAAAATTAAAAGGAATATTTTTTTTTAACCACTAACTAGCCAGATGGGTGGACGACCTACAGAAGATCGCGGGGAAGACCAGGACCAGGGAAGCATGACATAAGAGGGAGGAGGCCTATACTCAGCAGTGGGTGGAACCTTATTTTTTGGGATGGTCTTATTGATTAATGTATAATCTTAGTATCCACTATCAGAGGTTTCTCCGTACCACGGATGGTAGTTCTCAAATTTACGAAAAATATCTTTGAAATATTTACCACCCCTGTTAAAGATAATTCTGATAATTCTAAGAACTGTATTCCTTTGAGAGGCTTTGTAACCATTACGTCATCTATGGAACAACTTAAGTTTTCAGCAGAAACGCCTGAACGAACGTTTATGCCTACACGAAATTTATAGATCTAGTCGTAAATTCTTAAAGTTATGTAAATTCTAAATTACTCCTAGGGTGATGGCATAGGAGATATTATGTGAGAGAATCAATGTCTTGGATCTCAGACTTTATTTTAAATGCGTTCAACGCTTTAAATGATCAGTTCTGATTAAGAGGCTTACAACAGGTAAAGCGCGGTCACTGTCGGACTGTATAGAAAAAAAAGAGAAGCGCGATGACGCAACGCAAGTAATTTATTACAAAGTATGAAGTAGTTATCTATTTACAAAGAATCAGCTGTTCCCTACATTTCGACAAGATATACGAACATAAATATAGGGAACAGCAGATTTTTTTTTCGCGATTTCAGCGTTGGTCCCATAGTGAAAGTAATAATGAGTACAATGACCCCTTAAGAGGTTTAGGGTAAACAAAAACTAAGGTTGTATACCATGTTTTATGCAAATAAATATTATTTCTATTTCTATGTATAATGCACGCAACTTGGCAAGGTTTAGATGTATTGGGAGTAAGTTTGCACATGTACACTCAGTGCAACAAAAAATTTGTAACTTTTATTGTATGTTATTAACTCATTATTCTATGATTATTGCCACAATTTATTTTTGATCATTAAGTCTGTTAAGAAAAACAAGCAAAAACGAATTCTGCGCATCTACGATTTATGCCACGTTACGTGCCATACAATAACAACAATTTTTTTTATCGGTTATTTTAAAAAAAACCTGCTGTTCCATACTTTTTGATAGCGCAGGTGGACTTTTCTATGAAAAAGCAGTTAAAAAAAAAAATAACCGACTAAAAATTTCATCGCAGGAGATTTTGAAACATGTACTGAATCCATGGTAACAGTTTTCGCGTCGATGTCCCTGCGACCCTGAATATTCATGAAACTTAAATATTACAAAGAAATCTCGACGTTTGTCAAGCTGTAAAAAGCGTGCGAAGCAGTTATATTGGGACGCTAGTAGTATACAATGTGAAATTTCATTCGTTTGCATCCTCTGTTCTCTGAAAAAAATCAGCTGTTCCATACATTTATTTTCGCATAGCTCGTTATAATGTAGGGAACAGCTGATTTTTTTTTCGCGATTTCAGGGTTGTCCCCATAGTAAAAGTTGTTCATAATGATGAGTACAATGACCCCTTAATAGGATGCAAACGAATTAAATTTCACATTGTATATAAAACAATGTCTGTGTTCAACCGCTTAATTCTTAGACTACACATTGGAATTTGATGCGATTTTCACAATAATTTTGATAATTTATTCCTGAAGGATTGTGTACTAATATGCAACTTAGATTTAGCACAGAAATCCTTGGTGTTTTTCGATATAAACAATGTCCGAATTATTTAATACACACGGTTGCAGATATCAATACTAAGTTGCATGTTTCTCTTTTCAAACAAGTCCAGTTTCCTCGACTTACAGAAACTCGTAACGGATCCACAAAGTATAATAATATAAAACAAACTGTAAAAGTGTTTCCTCCGACTTGTGGAACTGGATCTCTTACAAACAATCTGGATCCCTATCCGGACATCTGTCCCGTCCACGATCCGATTCTATTTTAATCCACTACTACGTTGTAACATTCTATTTCTATTTCGAAAAATACACAGATTTAGAATTGATCAATGTTTTCGTGTCGTCAAGATCGTCCTATATTATTTCTTCGAGATTATTTTGTTAAGTAAGTAGGTAGTTATCATGTTTTAAAATGGCATTATTGTGTGATTAGTGATTACCTATTAAAAATAGGCAGAGAATCGAAACGTTTCGCAAAAATAAAAAAATAATTAATAAAATACGTTTATTTGCGGTAAACATGACACAAAGAAAGAACATAAAAGAAAAAAAGAACAAGTTGAGGGAAAATATGCGTCACATCCACGCAAAACGGCCATCGCTTAGCATAATGCTGCGACCCTATGCGAGATAGAGCCCCAGCGCTGGATTTCAGCGACAGCCGGCGTACCGCTTAAATTTTATTTTAGCTAGGAATTAGAAGGGCTGAAGGTAGACCTACTGGGAAATATGTGATTATTGCCGCCAACACCAAAGGATCTGCTAGTAAGTTGCTGACTGTACATATGTAGAAAATAAATTAAAAAGTGTTCCTTTCATCATAATAAAAAATAGTTATTGGTACATTTTATACCACCTATTTCATGTAATTAGGGTTCCAAAGGAAAAACGGAACCCTTATAGTATCACTTTTTTATCCGTCCGTCCGTCTGCCCGTCTGTCTGTCACTCTGTCATGACCCTTTTCTCAGAATCGACTACGATCCCCTGGAGCTTTAAAAAATCAAGCTTCAAAATCAACGCAATAAAAAAATACGGCATTTTATGCAACATATTTTAATACTCGCAAATAAATCAAAACCGTTGAACTAGAATCATGAAATTTGGCGGGAAGCAAGCAGCAAAAGTAAAGGAAAATGTCCGAAAATCGTTTGTACTTTTATCACAAAAAAAATATATTTTTGCGATTACAAACTTACACTTGCAGTTGGAGCATTGACGCGAACATGATTTTGAATTTCAATGTTAAGAGCTGAAAGTTGCAAATACATGTCAAATATCTCGCTGTTTTGATTAATTTGGCAATATTACTGTATGGAAATATGTAATGCGGCTAACTAGCGAACTAGAGTATTAATTAATATTATTATTAAAAAAATAAAATATATGAATTGCAACTTTATCACTGAATTTGATTTTGTAACCGTTCTAGGTATAAAAAAGGCATTTGGAAAGTTTCCAAATATTTTGTTACATTTAGTTTTACTAAATATTCGTTGTTATGATATTAATTATCGCATTTCATAATCAATATTTTAGTTCACTAGTTAGCCACATTTCATATTTTCCATACAGTAATATTTCCAAATTAATCAAAACAGGTTGGTAAATATTTCACTGCTATTTGCGACGTTGCCAACTTTTAGGTTAAGCGCTCCTAGGTTATTTTTCGGGTTAATTTCACCCCAACTACGAAACCCTTCTTGTGCGTGGTCGGACACGAATATGGCCTGTTTTTTTACTATGCAGAAACTCAGAAATTATTCAATTGGCAGTACAAATAAGTATTGGCAGAAGTAGTCATTCTCTTTCATAGACGAACTGTCTCACAGGGAGCTTTACTAGTTAAACAGTTTTGCTTCAAAGGCATTCGTACTTAAGTCCAACGTATTTGGGGACGTCTTGTCTCCTTAGTTCCCTAACTATTTTAATTTCTTACGCTTTTAAGGATTACAACTTTGTATTTTTTTAGTATGTACTCTGTATCTTTGAAGTAATAGTGCTAGTATTAAATTAGATGTTCCTTTTAAGTAAGTATTTATTTATGGCTATACAGCCATGAAAACAAACATAAATACTAAGTACCTACCTACCTACCTACGTACTAAACCAGAATTACTTACTTCGCACACCCACATTTTGTTAAAAAAGTAATTCTGAATTCTGGATTTTATTAAAAGCTTTTGTTTAGCTCACTCAGTTGTTTTTTTTAATCAGACATTCAAGTCAGTTTTAAACAACCAATTTAATTAATAACACCCCGTTGCATAAAGACAAACATTAATGCCCCATTGCGTAATGGGTCATTAACGCTAATGATTTCATTAATTTCATCAAAGAACCATTTCAATAGAATCCAATGTTGCTTTCTGCCACATGTTAAACAAGTTAATGGAAGATTAGAATTGAATGACAGCTTTAAAAGTTAAAGTTCGGGACTGTAACCGACTGTAACTTCACTAGACTAACTACACTTTAATGTAATATTCTTAGTTCGTTGTAGTAATTAGAACTCATATTATAAATTCTAAAGTGAGTTTGTTTGTTTGTTTGTTACCCTTTCCCGCTAAAACGGCTGACCTGATTTAGATGATATTTGGCATATGGATAGACCATGACCTGATTTAGGACATATGATACTTTTCATCCCGATGTTCCTACGGGATCGAGACTTATGCGGGTGAAACCGCGGGGCGCAGTTAGTGAGAAATAAATTTTATTAATTCATTTATTCAAGAGTTTGTTCGGGAACAATTTGTGAAAATAATTGACATCTTACATATAGTCACACTAAAAAACAATATAATACTCTTGAAACCAAAAGTTGTCTGTGTACCACGGATTGCCTCAAGAAGTAATGCAATTCATCTTTATTTGCAAACTTGGGTTGCTAATAGCCCATTACAAAGGAAAAGCCAATGATCTCATTAGCCTTCAACGACTTCTCCCTCTTGAGCCATCCCTTGTTCTGAGAAACAGATGTTCCCCATAACTTTGTTACAAATATTACTACAATTGGATTCCCGGAAAATGTTACTTCCTCGGATATAAATTAACAAAATGGTCTTAAAACTTTTGAAGGAACAAAACCGGATTCCTTGTTTCTTTTTGGGTATCTTTGGTTTCAGTGAGTTGTATATGAAATACATTTGAACATTATCAAAATAAATCATCTTTACCAAACATTACATTTGGTATGATAGTCTGCCGCTCGAATCTGAGAAAGTTACATTCAGAGTCCCGGTGGGTTCACATGTTTTTACATAAAGCTAAATAATGTAAGGCCCACATATTCTAATGCTATGGAGAAAGAAAGAAAGAAATAAAAAAAAACTTAATTTAATTAGCACAGACCAAAAGACACAACCCAACATATTATTTTTATTTATTTATTAAAATCAGATACATTGATCCATATAAAGTAGATTACCTACTTAAAAATCACGTTAGTAATCAAAGATTAAAATACATGCCACAATAATACTATTATAACTAAAATAAATAACTACATAGAAATAGAATAGGTAATATCGAAGAACTTCATATCAAAGCAATTTGAAAACATAATCCTGTGAACACGATGACCACATCTGTTACCGGCGCGGGCTGTAGCCGCCGAGCGCTGCAAGCAGAAATAGTCCTTACGGTGTATAGATATAAAATTCTTCGATGGTACATCAAATCAAATTGTAAAATAAACATCTTTAAATTCATTATCATCTTTATAATAATTTACATTATTATTCTACAAGTAAAAAAGGAATCAAATAAAAAGTATAAAGTAATAAATTAGCAGGAAAGTGTGCTTTGCGGCTGCGCCAAATAGGTTCAGTTCAGCAAAAATGCCAGAAAACTAGTGCCTGACAAACCGACTGAAAAGACGTTTTCATCTTAATAAGTAAACCTAGAAATCAGAAGTATAAGCTTTTCTGAACCTTTTTTTTAGAACTAGTTCTCCTAACATACACATGCTAAAATTGTTTCCACTCGTCCATTCACCAATAGCCGGCCCAACAGTTTTCTGTTTATTTTCTTCAACAAACTGAAATATTTGTATAGTTACTGGATCATTAAATCTCTACAATTTCATCATTACGATCGCTTCTCATTTAAACATGTGTTGATATAAATCATTTTCCATTGGAAGTTTCTCTGTAGTTTTGCCAGAAAATGTTGCACTAAAAATAAAGATAGCGAAAACGACTGATCATTGAATGAAGAATCTCAAATCATTATCTTTTGGGTATTTCATTATATAATCATTTATTAACTTTTAAAGAATCGACTGTTATCATTGCTATATTTTACCTGACTGCAGCGAAGCCCAAAAGGAGGGTAATGTTTTACTTATGTACAAAATAAGCTACCACCACCATAATCAGCCTATAATGTTCCCACTGCTGGGACACAGGCCTCCTCTCGGTGAGAGGGAGTGGGCTGTACGTAATCCACCACGCGGGTCCAGTGCGGGTTGGTAGATTTCACACGGAAATAATTGACAGCTATCAAACTAAATAGTATTATGTGATTTTGACTGAAATTTTCAACGGTAGGGTCAAAGCTTTTCAGTAAAGTTAGACCAATTTTAGCAGCCTTTTTATTTTCTTTATTATTTTATTTACACGTTAAAAATGCTTAGTTTAAGTTAAGTGCGAAAAAGACTCCCATTTATATCCTCTCTCCTCGTAGAATAACGCATTATGTTGAAAAATAGCAATATAAAGTGCAAGCTCTGGCGGGCAATGTATTGCTCAGCCAGCGCTCTCGGGCGGCGCTATAATGATCAAATGACTCTCGTAGATAATAAGAGCAGGTATTATTTAAAATGGAGGATATTTTATAAAGAATATCTTCTACAAGAAAATATCGTTACAAAGTGAGAAATTTAATACCTTGAAAGTAACATTAGTAAAGTCCAGGTTCTGAGTTTTATAGAATAGATTTTATTCTTTCCGTTGCCTGTGTGCCGGGGTCGCGATATCCCTTTCAGACAAACCCGCAACCCCGGCAGGAGAGGAGCGTGCCTTGGGTTCGAACTCGAGAACTATGACTTGGTAGTCTGACGGTCACACCACTGAGCTATCACTGCCCGCCCATGCTAAATGTTAATAACCCCACTACCAAACAAACAATACTTCAAAATAATAATACCATTATTATAACCAAATGAAAACCCAACAGCCATTATAATAATTCCATTTGCACATCATCGCCGCAAAGTGCATATTATTATGCAAAACATATTACAATTTGTACGATCTGTTTACGTGGAGCAAACCGATAATTTACTGCGTTTTACTCTTAACGACACGACAACGTAACGTTAATGTAAACGTTCACTTATTTACTACTAGCTGCGCCCCGCGGTTTCACCCGCATAAGTCTCGATCCCGTGAGAATATTGGGATAAAAAGTATCCTATTTCCTAAATCAGGTCATGGTCTACCCATGTGCCTAATTTCGTTCAAATCCATTCTGCCGTTTTAGCGTGAAAGCTTAACAAACAAACTCACTTTCGTATTTATAATATTTATTTAATTATTTATGTACACACAGTAAAATACATAAAGATACAATGCTATTATAGGATTGTAAGTAGATCTTTTAAGACACTTTACATGTCAATTTTTTGGTTGATATCTAGTTTAGATGGCGCCGGTATTTCCAAACTGACCGATCCCTGAGAAGAAATGCCGAATAAACTTTGAGGTCATGGTGGTGATTAAAATCCAAACATTATAATTATTAAGATTTTATGTGAGTCTAACAATGCAGGGCCATGTCTGGAAGGGCCTTTTGAAGAAAGAGCCATTGCAGCTTTGGGTTGACCTGTTCCGACAGATGGCATGCATGCATCAGTCATCGTGTAGCTCAACCCTATTTTTGGGAGCTCAACGACCCGTCGCACGGCTCTTCCAGATCTGCAGGACATTTGCGTAACCCCCATAAGAAATACTTTAAAAAGCCAGACATTTATAAAGTCATGTAATTCTATCTAGCCTGCATTGCACTCACATTCACAGTCACTTTAACGTAAACGTTCAATTATTTACTGCGTTTCAGTCTTAACTACACGACAACGTAAACGCTCACTTGTTTTGTGTTTACGACTCGGTAGGTTACAGTTGTTTATGGCGAGGTGTTAAAATAATAGTTATGGTCAATGTATTCTGTTGGGTTACGGGTAGTTGGAATTCTCCTGTTTATCGTTGAGTAAATATTCCATTGAGGATGTGGAAATCTGGGTGGGGTGAATGGAATTAACAGTGATGCATAAGCCGGAATTAAACATGAGGAGTTAGAGACACATAGTTTGTCGATGCGTTTGATGCAGAAAACTTTGTACCAACAACCTGAAAGTACAGCAAAACCTTCAATTGGGATATAATAGATTACCTAATAATGTTTTAATTTTTAAGAGAGCATACAATTTTTTTGTCCGTAGTCGCCCACGTGGATGTCGGAAAATATTACACGGGAACGTACTACCTGGATTAAAAGTACCAAATGTGTTAATCCAGGTTATAAACTATCTGTATGCCAAATTGCATTCGAATCCGTTCAGCCGTTTTTGCGCCAATCCAGAACATACATCATCACAAACAGACGAACGGGAAAATATCTAAAAACTATATTTTCAGCGTCAGACTCGTCCCCACATCTCGTAGCAAATATTTATTTATTTTTTTAATTTTATTTGACTCGAATAATATTAGCACAAACGAAACCAAAATAAATTTGAATTATTTACTGAAATCATGATTAATTTAACAAAAAATTGCCCTCCCATTCCATCCTAATATTCCTAGTAAAATCTTGTACAATAAACGGCAACACATAACTTCCATACCTCACAAACAGTTGCTAAGTGGTTGTCTAATGCCAGTAGCTGCGCCCACGCAACTCGTAAAACATGTCAGCACGATATTGTAAACATAACGAACCCTTGCGCTTCTGTATTATTTTAAACTATCGTAAACAGTGAAAATCAATGATGTTTTGCGTACAGGTTGATTGAAAATGACTTTCAATAAAAAATCTGTTGATATTAACTTTGACAGATACTTTTATAGATTACATGTTGAAAATTCACGGAATTAAGTTTTGATTTTAAGAATTTGAGATAAAGCCTTGTCAATTTATCACGGACTAAAAACGTGTCGGCGACGGACCCTCAAAAGCATAAAAAATTGCATTTATTTATTAATTTTTTTTTTTTTTTTTTAATTTTTTTTTTTTTTTTTTTTTTATTAAACACTTTATTGTACACCGCATACAACAAAGGACAAACATAATAAAATTAACGAAATATAACCTTAAAAAAAACACTCTTCAGAAATAAACTGTGCTCAAAACTTCAAGCTTTACTCACATGCTTCCTCGGCTATTAAACTGTCTGTGTAAACGCAACATGAAGGAAAACTCCCCTCCTTCAATCCGTTTACCTGCAGCACCCATTCGAAATGTAGATTTATTTATGACACACCCTGTATAGCCCGAGAACCCATACGCAACCCGTACGATTTCATTGTTTACGATGGATAATTAAATGGAAATACAGATAACCCCGAGTGCTGTGTAGATAGGTTTATAGTTAGGAAACCGAGTTTGAGGAAAACCGATGAATACGATATTCTACGTAAAGTTTTGATTTCTAAATAAATCGAGTTGAGAAGTACCAGCTTCTTGTGAATCAGTTATCCCAGGTACTGCCAAAAAGCATTGCGGTTCTTAGGTTTGAAGCGCTGTTAGTTCGTATCGCAGTGTAATGATAACGTCACCAGTGTTTTAAGCGTTTATTCTGAAAGTGGGCGACGCACTATGGTTCGCGTAGAACAAGCTAGCTAGACAAAATTATTTGTTTACATTTTTATTCATAAATGAGGTTATTAAGCATAGATATGAGAGTCTTAATACTTTTTTGAGGACCATTGGTCGTTTGAGCAGATATAGTCAAATAAAAACATAATATTTTTTTAAACAATATATTTTATCTATAAATGTAACTATAAAATCGAATAACAGATATATAAAATACTTAATAACTTAATCTATCACTCATTATCATCACTATCATCAGATGAATCATCCATTGAATAGTCATGATCATGAGTGGCAGAACTATGGAAACTAGAAACTATATTAACATTTTGTTCCTTACAGCTAGGTTGAAATATTAAATCTAAGACTTCGATAGAGAACGATCCTGATTTCTTCCGGGGAACTTCTCTTAAACCATTTATTACAGAGTCAGATGTTATCAATAACATATTAAGTAAATCTCTATTCGTAGCAATTCGCGATCGTTTTCGTATGTGTTGTGTTCACGAAATCTTCTGCAGTCCTTATTCCGAGCTTCCTGTGCTTCCTCGGAAAGCTGGCCGATAGGCAGAAGTGATGATTACATCACCACTGTGCAAAAGTATTTTGTGAACAGTCGCGGGCATATAATACCACGGATAGAGGTTTACGTAAAGTTGTCTGGTTTCTTATGGAAACAAGTGCCCTTAGGAAACAAGTGGCAGGGGAACTTATTTCACTGTCTATATGGGTTATTGAAGGGTCACCATATACATCTTTGATTTGACGTGCTACACTTCTACGACATACGCGCTGATACCTCAGCAGCGTAAATCAATTCACTAGCACTCCTGGACTGTAAGAGGTTATCTACACGTCGTCTTTTCGTTTTGACACATCGAAAGATATGTCAACTCCCTTCAGCCACGTCGAATTCTTCTCTAGGAACCGCTCTCGATTTCTTCCACAGCTGCTTCACTTTTCAGCTAATTTTGACGGATATTTTGAGATGATGACCTTGACATCTCTCAGGGACTGTTCTGTAACACCATCAAAATCATTTCTCAAAGATATAAACCGAAACAGCTCCTCATTCCGCGTTTCCTTTGGGTGTTTTAGCCATTCTTCGAAAAAATCCATTTTTGAGACGATGAAAACTGTTTAATGAAAAAAAAGAAAAAAATTAGTTGTGCAAATAATTCGCAATATTTTTTTTTACTAATTACTACTAGATACTTGTGAGAATCATATAAAATAGATTCTACAGAGTGTACATGAGTGGACATGTAATTTTTTGACCATTGAATTCAAAAATATGGGTAAAAAAGTCCACTTTTATCTAAACAATTAATTTAATAAAATTATAGAATGAAGTTCTTGTGATAAAAATGAATTAAAACAAAACTACTAACCCTTACGTACACAATCCATCACAAAAACACTATCACAAAATGTCTTTTAGTTACTTAAATAATGTTAACAATGATGGTGTAAAAATGCAAATGAATGCACTTTGAATTATCAATTCTTTAAATACTTACCTTAATGACGGTCCTAATGAGGGTAATTACGAAAATTAATAGGTGTATTCCTTAATGTAAAGGGCTACTGAGTTCTTATTAGTAATTAACTACTAGGAATTGAAGAGTTGTTTTTGTCCAGCTAGTTTGTTCTACACGAACCATACGCGACGTCGCAAATAAATGTCAAATATCTCGCTGTTTTGATTAATTTGGCAATATTACTGTATGGAAATATGAAATATCTCAAATATTAATAATGAAATGCAATAATTAACACCGAATATATTTAGTTTTAGATGTAAAAAAAGTATTCAGAACCTTTCCAAATGCCTTTTTTACACCTAAAACGGTTACAACATAATTTTCAGTACCTATTAATATTCTAGTTCACTAGTTGCCGATATTTCATATTTCCATACAGTAATATTGTCAAATTAATCAAAATAGGTAAATATTTGCCAGCTATTTGCGACGTTGCCAACTTTTATAATGAATGCGACTACTATTACATATTTATGGAAAGATATATTATTATCTGAACTGACGAATTTGACAGAATGTTTTACGATTGCTTCAAGTAGTAATCGCTCTTACCGACATAGGTGACAGCCACACAGTACTTATTTCAGTCAGATCAGAATGATTTGCAGGTAAAATATCAAGATGTGATCATAAGCAATTTTATTTAATGGCAATTTTATAGGCCTAGGCCGTCTACTTTAAACCAAGTGACAGAGCCAATAGAGATAATGCATGGTTAAAAAAAAAACTGTTTAGTCCGTCAGTCAGCTAATAAAAAAATATTAGACTCATATTTTTGCTTTATCATAATTATTAATAAAAAATGATAAAACGCATTAAAGTTGGGGAGTGGGGGCTCGCTACGTTACAAGTATAAAATCTACAAAGGCGTGACGTCAGGCCACATTTTAACTCAATGTATCGCCGTAATCTTTATATTACGTAATAAAAGAAAAAATACGTGTCCAATATTTTTCCATCACTTATCTACGCAAAAAAGACGATCAATAAAGACGGCATCAGAGCTCATTCACGCGGGACCCGTGGTTGACGATTCGTAAAAAATACGATACGTCATGACGGATGCACGTTCACATTGCATACGGAAACGAGGTTTTTCGCGATTCGTCAAAATATCCGAATAGATGTTCACACTTGATTCGTGATTCAAAGTTCAGTCTTGGAAGAACTAACAACACGATCCGTCACAAAAAATAGCGATTCGTGTTTTTTGACGAACGTGATTTTTAAAAAACGGTACGTCATTTAAGCAGAATCCGTCATTTTTCATGGCCACTAAAAATCATTGCCACGGTCAAAAAAAATCACGAATCGTAAAAAAATAAAATACGGTAAAAAACACGAATCGTACTCGTGTGAATGAGCTGTCATGCAAACTGCAATAACAAACCAATTTGCTCTCAGTAGCTCACCGCGTGGCTTTAAAATATTTGTACAAGCAGATAATTGTTCCGGTTCTTGTTTATATGCATGTGCTATGTAAACTCAACAAACAGGAGGAAATTCCAGCGCGGAGAATGATATTAAAAACTTGTTTTTGAACAAACTGCGAGCAGAATTGCACCTGTTAAATGAAATGGTGTAATTGTTGAGGTTTATGGAAAACAGCTGTTTTGTTGGTGTATAGTGGGCTGGTATATTCGTTTTATATGTATGGTTGTGTACGATATTATGAGGTAGGATTAAGTTACAGTTGCTATTAAAGGTAGATAGTTTATTAAAAACAAAAAATAAATACTGTCTTTGACTATCAAAAAAATAGGACCAAATTACTAAGATGCCCATCATTGTTCAGTAGGTGGTTCTATCTATAGGTATTTTTGTTTTCTTTGTCGTTTTTATAGATAAAAAAGCCGTGTCCACAAACTGTTAAAAATAAATGATATTAATGTATTTATTTATTTATTTATTTTATTATTTATGTACACACAGTAAAATACATAGAGTTACGACATAATTATAATTTGAGCACAAAGGTACTGCTTATTTCTTAAGAAATTTCTTCCAGCAGACCTGCGAAAGGAGAAATGAGAAAAAAATGTAGACAATAGTGTGTGAGAACAAAAAGAGAAAAATATAAATTTGCAAAGTCTTATACTAAAAATATCAAAATATACCTACACGTATAAAGCAATAAATTAACATATACTAAAATAAATACATAAAACTTAAATATATAAACATACATATTACAGGTATATAAATACTCACAGTAGAGAGGAAAGGTAATTATCATTTATTTAGTATAATGATCCGTTGTTGTTAACTGCAACTCTTTTTTATTTATTTTTAAACAATAGTCAAGGTTTTAAGCTGAAAATCAGCGCTTAGCAACCCGCTAGGGGACCTAAGCATAATGCTGACGCTTAACCTTTCGCTTCCGGTATTATAGTTTTGTGTGTGTACCACTATACCTACTGGATACAATAAACGTTATAGAAATAGAAATAGAAATCATTTATTTGCCAATAATGTAGTTATACAGATATGATGGTAATTTTTATGAGAGTCCCGATACATTTTGCCGTATGGCATGCAAAATTATTTAACATAAAACATTCATTAAACAAAAAAGAAAAATTAATAAACAAAGAAACATAAAAAAAAAAAAATGCATTCCATTCACTGAACAGCATTGCTAACATTATTAAGGATACTCATATTAAAACATTCGGAATCAGGCCGTTATTCTGTTCTATTCTATTCTAGATAGGATCTTAGTCAAAACAAATTAGCTGGACAAACTTAGTAGGTACTATCGCGGACACTCATATCTGAACACCTTAAGGACTATTCCTGCTTGCAGCGCTCGGGCGATATAGTAACGCTTACCTACGAAAAAAAGGGTCGTGTGCACGGGTTTTTTTTTTCAAAGCGGTTAGATATGCGTGACCACGAAAACGAAAAAATCCTGACCTCACACAAATCCTGCATCGCGCAATTAAAGTTTACCACGCCAATGACATATCGTTGGGCAGTTGCACGCCAAACACGGCACCGGTCGGAGAATCCTCCTTTTCTGTAGAAGATGAGTGAACTTTACACCCTCTTCCTCATACCTCTAAAGTACAAATGAATATGCTAACTTTTAATAAAGAACTAGCTCTGAAATATAAATAAAAGCTGTTCCTTACATTTTGACCGCTATCCCAATGCAATTTCAGACCGATTCCATACAAAACTGCAATACTAACAAGCATCACAGTTTTGTATGGAATAGCTGTTTTATTATACCTCCTGGAATTACATAGTTATGTGATACCTAAGAACAATGCAGTTAAGTTCTAAAACCATTATCTTATCTTGTCTAAGTAAGGTATGCATTCCAAGACGTTCATGTACTAAAGTGCTAAGTAACACTGAACATAGAGCCCATGTATCTTCCAGCCAGCTTTGCATAACTTTACCGTACGGGACGGACTATGAATAAATAGTTAGGCTACAGATATGGGTATATATGGCAACTTAGTGGATGTTAAGATCAGAAGAGTTTACTTCTCGAGACCGACTAAAGATCGCACTATTTTTGTCCCTGAAAATATTTCTAACTAGATTTTGATCGCGGCATCGCCCGCGTGGAGATCGGAAATTATCCCATGGGATCTTACTACCGAGATAAAAAGTATCCTATGTCTTAGTCCAGGTCAGGTATATCCGTGTGCCAAATTTTATCCGAATCCGTTAGCCGCTATGGCGTGAAAAGGTAACAAACAGCAATCGCATTCGCATTTATAATATTAATTATAGCAGATGGATGTAACAAGATTAAATGATACTTAAGAAAGTGTAAGCTGCCAAGTTTATAAAGAACTGCAATGGGAGAACTTTAGACCATTAAAGAGTGAACAAAAACAGCAATAAATCTAATTCATTCGATATTTGTTCAATAGATCCTTGGAGTGTTTTAATTTAATGAGCGATTTCTGCTCCTATCGGATTTCATCTCGTTGTATTTCAAGGCATAATCAGCCTATGGTTCCCATGACACTGCTGGGATATCGCCCGTGTCCCAGCAGTGGGAACATTATAGGCTATATTATTCCCCTCACAGTGAGAGGGAGCGGGCCGTAATCCACCACGGGGGCCCAGTGCGGAGTCGTATAGTTTAGAACAATTGGTTCTCTGACATGCCAGTTTCCTCACGATGTTTTCCTTCACCGTTTTGAGAGCAGTGATGCCTGCCTGGGTTCGCAGACGTTTCCACCGAATTCACACTGGTATGTTGTGGTGATTATGGCAAACCGGTGATCACAGTACACTGTTACCTACTCCATTCTTTGTACCCCGATTTTTTAAGTAAACTGAATTTAATCAATCTGGCGCAATTTTTTACCATACATTGAATATTTATTGGAAAAAGCAATTTATTTGTAATGAACGAGACATCGATGAAGCGGGAATTTTCATATTTATTTAATTACCTGCTGATACTTCGGAATGTTTCAGAAAAAAATCAGATTTTTAATTAGTTGTTCAAATTAATGTTAGTAATAAGAGAAAACAGAATGGTGTTTTGAAAAATTAGCTGACTTATCCATTTTACGTATCGATTCAATAAATTATATTTTTCGGTTAATTTCGCCATATTTTATTTTATTTTATGGCAGTTTGGCACATCATCAACGACAAAATCTTTTATTCAACTGAAATTCTTGTTAAGCTTTGAACGAATCTACATCTAATTTATGAATAGTGAAAACCTCTTCATTTAGTTACAGTATACATACCGTAGCTACTGTACGTAATTTTATTTCTTCCTTAAACCTGTAATAGCTTCTTACCTAATTTTTATTTCAAATGATTTTCCAATGCAATTCTGAACATCATCACCAAAATCTGTACAAAATCCCCCAGGTCCTCACTACATTGACTTTAACGTACTCAAACGAGTCCACAGGTCGTACCAATACACAAAGTACAAACAATCGTGAAATGAAACAGTCATGTTGATTCAATCTCACCATAGAGTAGCGAGCAAATGGAGTAATGAGTAAATATGTAGGTATGTCTTGCTCGGCGCGTCTGGCAAATTACGTAACAGGATATAGTCAAATGAGTGCAATATTTTAGAATATACCTATTTTATTTTACCTTATTTATTATCCTTCACCGTAGTCAAAATTAAAATATCGTCAATTTGAAATGTTCCAGGAACGTTTGCGGTTTCTACTAAGAAGCAAAAACCGCAAACGTTCCTGGAACATTATGCGATGGAAAAGAAGCATCACAATGACCACCACCACCATATATTTTTAATTCTCCACCATAAAATAAAAAGCCAAAACCATATTATTATAGCATCATATCCTAATATTGGCAAATCTACAAATCTACTTATTACATTGCCATAGCGAATTAAAGTAAGCCAAAAATATTCACCGAGCACTCCATTGCTAACTCCTCCGTGAACCTCTTTCCCTGCCAAGTGTAGTGTTGATGTGTTCCAGCGCAGTAATTTGTACCATTTTGTTTACTGCCCGCAAATAATACCAACGACTTGTATACCATATTCATTTTCATCCTAATTACAAGTGTGTAATTAGTTAGCTACTTGAATTGTTTGCTTACGGTAATTGAGAGTTAACTTGTAGATTTTTTATTAAAAGACAATGACTTTATTATTTTTTCTTGATATGATTTGTTGGGAGTATTTTATTTGTCTGACTCTATTTGGAAGCAAAAAAAAAAGAGATAGACAAGCTAAAAGATGGACAGATATCAAGATTATTGGAAGGACAACCTGGTCAAGACAAGCAAAAAATAGAGAAGAATGGAAACAGTTCGAAGAGGCCTATGTGGCACAGGACATGCTGACCACTAAACCGGGGAATCCGCTGTGCTAGATCAGTCTTACTCAAAGTGTGCTGTTTAAACTTATGATCTAGCAGCTGGATCATAAGTTAAAACAGTTTGCTACTATGTATAAAATGTATAGTATCAGCAATTAAGGCTTCATAATAATAACAATTTAAAAGCAGGGTCAGAACAGATCTAAGATACTGTTCGGAAATTTACGGGATCCGGGGCTTGACCGGGCTTATATAGGCTTGCCTTTCTATCTTTATTCAGCAAAAAAAGAAGTCAGTATCCTGGCACTAAGCCGCCATTTAAAGTAGCTATTTCTGTTGAAGAAAAATAATCATATAGAAACGGTGCTGCAAACCCTCTTAACACTTAATCCCTTAGAAACCTTTAACGACACCCACCAAAAGCTCATTTTCTATAAACCACACGAAACTGTTCAAACTCATCGGTAAATAAAATCACCGATAGGTACCTTTCCAATTTGCTTCAAATTTCGATTTCTCATTTATCATTTCCCTCTAATCCTCCACAAGGATTAAGTAAACAAAATCACATATTCTCTCTAATGAAACCACATCAAAAGCACATGAATACCTACTGTGATATGACCCGAAAACCCATTACCACAAAATAGATGGGTACAGAAGGTCAGCTTCATAGTTACAACAAGCAAAAACGCACGCACACATAGACAAGAGTTTACGTCCAGCGATTTTGTTTCAGAAATGCCGAAAACGCTATACTTACGCGTAATTTATTTTTTCCTGTAATGCTCCAGCTCTTGACTTCGATCTAGCCTGATAGAAAGGGATAGATGAGATCTACGACGGAACGAGCTTACCCAGAAGACACCTGTTCACTCTTGTACTGAAGACTGACGGTTTTTTTTGTGCAATCACCAGACGCTGGCAGAGAGTTCTACACTTTGGTCGTGCGCTTAATAAATGTGGAGCAGAAGAGCGATTACGACTAGTCGGGATACCAACCAAGTGCGGATAGTACCCTGCAGTACGTCTGGTAGTCCGGTAATGAAATGGAGATGCTGGGATCAGGTCATGAGTTCTATGTGTGCGTGCGCCTGTTTCGATCGTTGTATAGAGCTAGCCTTCTGTAACCTATCTATTTTGTGGCATTACTTTGAACTCGGTTTAATTAAATAGCGTGCTGCTATTTGCGTAGTTAAGTAAAAGTCAGTTTAGCTGATTCATTAAACTAATTACTGTTGAGCCGTAAACATTCTATTCTTGGTTTAGGTGTAGTGTAATGGGTTTGGAGTGACTGTAGACCTGCGGTTGAATTGCGATTGGGAGGACGTGGGTTTCGAGTTCCAGACGATGCTTTTTTATTTAATACTCAGTCCTAATATCAATCACTAGAGAGTTTTATTCTCTAACCCTGAAGATTTTCATCGGGGCATGAAAAAGTTTTTTTTATTTGTACTCGTCTGAATATAATGTAAGTACCTAATCATATCAATCATTTGGAAAATGTTAGAATGCAGTATCAGACAAACTATACGAACTATTACAAGTCTCTAATCAAATCAAGTCCCAATCTCCTCCTGTTTAAAGCCGGTTTATATTAATGCATACTAAGCTTGTCTTCTAGCTTGTTTAGTCTATGAATAAGTCAACACTTATGTGTCTAAATGCTAATAAGTTATTTACTTTATCACAAGAATGCAGAATAAACTAGATCATCCATATAGAAATGTCTTTGTCCAGTAGTTGGGAAACGCCTATGCCCAGCATTGGAAGGTCTTACAATACTCAGAATCTGGGTGTCTTACCAAGGGGTATTGTGTTACCCAGTAGCTGGTTTGTGGAGGTCAGACAGGCAGTCGCTCCGTGTAACTAATACTGGTATTCAGCTGCATCAGGTTAGACTGGAAGCCACTAGGCGGGTAATGATGACTCAGAATAGTCCGAATCTGGGTAAAATGACCTTCTGTGATACAAACGTCGTGAGAACTAGCATGAACTGTATACATACGTCACCGTATCAGATAGTTTATAATTAATGGTCTAGTAAAAATAACAAACCGTTGCTATCGTGTGAAACTAACTGTTTAATGGAAGCTTCAAACTATCTTTGAAACGAAAATAAGATAATTTACGTACACTGATTATTTATTACTAATTCATAATGACTGATGTAGCGCATACAAAAACCACCTTTACTAATTGTGTAGGTAACGTTAAAGCAAAATCGACAACATATATTTCTTTAATTGAATTAATAATCGAATAACCAACTTTTGCAGCACGTCATCGAGTATCCATGTATGTAGATTTACATATTATAAATTTTTCTTATTAACTCTTACAATGGTATGGGGTTACAATGGGTATGTTACAGTGATACTTTGTTATAATACTAATTTTAAGAGCTGAATTTCCACCCGTGACAAACAATAAATAAATCTTGAATCTTGAATCTTGAATGCTATGAGTGCATTCAAGGGAAGAGGGTTCAAACTCCCGACAAAGTACTCACAACCTCTCATGCACCACTCTAGTTTTTCTTGCTTAAATTTCATTTGAACATAATCACTTTCCATCAGCATACTCATGTTACTAAACATGAACCTTAAATATCCGTACGGGGAAACCTCTAGAGGAAATATTTTTGGGTTGGTACCTATGCTGGTAGCAGTGAGCAAGCTAGGCAGGTGTCATGGCACTTTCTGTAACATTAATCCTAAGTAGCTTTTACTGTGCGAGAGAAGAGCTCTATCTACCTCATAACACATAGGAATTATAGGTGTATCTCTGCACGTGGCTGGAAATCGTCGTTCATCTTCGGATAACAAAATTAGATACGTTATTTTGATACCTTGGAATAATTAATCACAGAAAAAGCAAATCCTACTTATATGCTGTAGGTACATCTATCCAATAACAATGTTTTAAATGTGAATGCTTATTCCGTAGTCAATTATGGTGAGGTTTATCATAGTATAAGTTTCGAAATCAATCAATATTCCAGACAGGTTTAAAAAATATTTGACGAGGAAAACTGCCGAAAAATCTTGAGGAACTAATGACATAATTCATTTATTATTTTGGCTATACAAACATCAATATCAAACCAGTTTTTTACAAACTTAGCATATTCAAATGTCTCACAGATTTTCCTCCTACCTAACTACATAATTTTCGTACGATACTTTCGAAGAAAACATTTTAAAACAATTTCCTAAATCAACTTATTCCCTGTCCGATCATCACCTTTTTTCAACCGAGAAAACAAAAATGAAAATTCAACATACCAGGATCCTATAACGTTGCAGAGGTGTAAGATTTTAATCCAAGGGTCACAACACTAACTGTCACTCTGGTCAACACGCGCGCTTCGGTCCCGTGGTACCGACTCACTGAAGCTTTGGCCATAGCCTCGCCGTCATGTAGGTACGTGCAGAAAAACAAGTCGAGTTGTGTTGTGTGCTGTGTGAGTTTCAGTGTGTTGATGGTCGTGTAAAGATGAGTAACCGTAGAGTTTCTAGCCGGCTCTTCTCCATCGGAAATGACCATTTGTGACTGTGCACCTAGCTTCTGACGTTTCATAAGTGCCCATGTAGGTTTATTTCATTCTCCTGCCCTTAGCCCATGCAGGTTTATGTGAAATAAAATATTTTGAATTTGGGTGGTACGCGGGAAGTGTTTGAATTTTACTGCCGTATTTTGTGTAGGTATAAAATAAACATATAATTATGTACATGACAAAAAACAGCATCTAAAAATAAATTAATGACGAAATATCATAATGACATACAGTACAACAATTTTCTTAATGTCCCTCGGCAAACTTCGTGTTTCGTCATTCGTCAGATTTCTTCAGTTGCCCTTTGCACTTGGTAATTATGGTTGACGGCAACACGGGTGCAGCGGTAGGGTCAATACGTACAAGCACCAAGTGCAAAGGGCAACTGAAGAAATCTGACGAATGACGAAACACGAAGTTTGCCGAGGGACATTAAGAAAATAGTTGCACTGTACTTCCATTTATTTCTTGTTATTCCTCAAAGAAACTAAGAAAAAGTTATTTAATATCTGCTAGACTTTTACATGAAAATAAAATAGTAGTTGGAAACATATTATTTTGCGACAGTTGCGTGAAAGGAAAGCAGTCCTGACAAAAAGTTTTAATTTCTAGCGTCTTAACAGAACGTATTTGATTTTACTTAGGTATACGTTTGGAACTGTCGATGTGTTAAATTATTTTATGTCTGTAAGTAGGTTTGTACAAATACTTTTGACACGCCAATCATATTTTAAATACTAGATGAGGTCGGCGTTTCCTATCTGACTACTCTGAGAAGAAGGCCGAAACAATTCTAGAGCCTCTTATTATCTTGGTCAAATCATGTAAGGACCATGTAGACTAGTGATTGGAATGGTCTTTTGAGGAAAGAACGAAACAGACTTGACTGGACCTGTCCAGTGCACGCATTTGTTAGTAATCGTGCAGCTCAACTCAGAACTTAAGGAGCTCAACGATTCGACAAACAATACCAAAACAGGGACATATACAAACATATGTTGTTCGCAGTGGGTTTGCTGTATTTCCCTGTATTGTGGGCTCACTGTAGGGCGGGGATCACAGGCTATATTTTTGCTGTAAACTGTTGCGATCTATTGTTGTTAGCCGCGTTTGTGTGGGCAATTAATTAAATAAACTGTAACTTTATTTATGTAAACTTTATCCATTGTACTGTTTTACTAACAAATAAATAGCTGTAGTTATTGTTAATTAGTTTATTGTTAAAAATATTTTGGTTGATCAATAATTAAATTATATTTAAAATGTTGAAGGTTTCAGTAAAACACGCTTAATAGATTTTGCGTGATTCTCAGTTTTTTATTCACGTTAGATATAACTTTACAAATTAATTTCACAATGTAATTTAAACATAATTTAAAATATTCATATATTTAGGTATTAAGAAAATGCTCTAATTTAACATATATTTGTTTCCAAAACATTAACACTACTCGTTTAGACGTGATCTTCAGTATAAAAACATTAAAAGTCGGGTATCATCGCCTTAACATACATATTATGGTATGATCGACCATCAATGAAATGAAGGCAAAATTTATATATTATAGGTAGCTACGTCTGTGATGGGCTTAATATACTTAATACTGGCATGGAAGATTATTACATATACCAGTTAAGTAGATATCTATTGATCAGTCAGTTCGTGAACGGGCGCCGCTGCCAGGGCTTATTTTTAATCTTATATTTTGAATTGTTTGTATTTCTTTTTCATTATTATCACATAAAGAAACAACAAGAATCATGTACCCAGGATTTTGTAATATCATGATTTAAAAGAGTATCCTTTGGTTTCTTGCTCGTTCTTCTCCAAAGAGATCTACGTTTTGGAGTGGGCAACAACTTCAACTTTCTGACTAATTGACCGACTCTTTGACAATTCAAAAGTGCCTGTAAATGGTTTAATTGAAAGAAATGCCTTGAGTTTGAGTTTGTAAGAATCATTTAAATTCGAATTGTTTTGAAATGAAATTAAAGCATAAATGAAAGGAATATCAAATGTTGGTGTCTGCAAAATTCACGGCAGTTCTATCCAAATTCACTTTTCAAACTCAATTCAATTTTACCTTCAATTAATTCCGCCCTAAAAAGTCTCATTTAAAGTTATTGATCTTCCTCCAAAGACTGGCTTTTGATATTCACAATTAGATATTCAATAAAATAACGTGTTCTAATGGAATGAAAAAGTTAATTAAATTAATTCTTCATTACAGTAAGTTATAAAAGGTGGCTTAAAATGTTCAGAGATAGTGAACCATCGATATTATTAATGGATTCCTTAATTGTTAATTACTCAGCGGTTTTATGTTTAATTAATATACTGAACTATATTTCGCATCTGCTCTAAAGCCCTACAAGGACTTTCAAAGTAAAATTACAAATCTTCTAAATGAATGACCACTGATTAGTGAAAGTTCACGCTTGACAAAACATTGAAATATAACAACTTTGTTTTTATTTGCAGATGGGGTACAATAGGGATGTTGTACGGGGACAAAAAAAATATATTCAGTCCGTCAGTCAGATAATAATATTAGACAAGTATTTTTTGCTATATCATATTAATAAAAAATGGTTTAGATAAAACGCGTTAAAGTTGAGTGGGGGCTCGCTACGTCACAAGTCAGTATAAAATCTACCGGGGAGTGACGTCATGCCACATTGTAACGTATCGCCTACTCAATGTATTGCCGTAATCTTTTAATCACATAAAAAATACATGTCCAATATTTTTTAATAATCTACATGACGGACAAAAAAAAAACAAAAATCATCCAAATCCGTTTAGCAGGTTTACCGTTAAACTGTAACAAACAAACAGATAAATTAAACAAACTCACTTTCGTATAAGTTACGATTATTCTAATAATCCCATTGTCCTATGGCCAATGTCCACAAAAGAACAACCAAAAGTATCGAAGGAACTACTGTTTTCAGCAATTCTGAATTCTGTTTTGTCAAACACAAATTCATCAAAACAACGCAATATGTTTATAGATATACCTAGGTATATCTATAAACATAATATTATAAAATAAAGTCGTTTTTCGAGTCTCTTTGTGTGTCTGCGTTTTTTTCTAACCAACGCAACGGATTATGAAGTCATTTTCACCATCATTTAGAAAAGTTATTACGGTAACTTTATGTATACAGGGTGGCAGGGACATCGACGCGAAGCCGGTTACCATGGATTCAGTACATGATCCTGAACCCCCCTGCGTTGAAATTTTTCGTCGGTTATTTAAAAGGATATCAGCTGTTTCATAGAAAAGTGCAATACCTACGCGGTCAAAATGTATGGAGCAGCTGTTTTTTTGACCCCATGGTAACCGGCTTCGCGTCGATGTCCCTGACATTCTGTATACATAAAGTTACCGTAAAAACTCAACATGTAGGTAATTTTTTTTCATATTTTCCATACAAAAAGTGAAAAACTCCATATAAAACCCGACGAGGGTGCAAACACAGCGCCTCCGGCTCTAAAAAAAATCACGGGGTAGGGCAAACCACGGGTACCACGTGCAGTCGCGATTGTCAAATTCGATTTTAGTTGTGTCAAATTATTTTTTTAATTTAGAGATTTGTTTTTGCAGAATAGCTTTAAAATTATAATAGCCAAAAGTAAGGAATTTTAGACATAGTTTAGTTAGTTTAGTTCGGTGTACAAGAAAATCGGTGCCATTGTTTGCGACGCCAGTTATTCAGAGGAATGCTATGAAGCTTGGTGACAACTTCGCAGTTGAGTTTCTCATTCCAATTTGATGAATCTGCCCAGAAGAGTTGGGACGCTATGTCTCCTTAATCTCACTCAATGTCTTAATACATTAAAACATGTATTTTTTATCATTCGCCTTTCTCGCTAGTGCAGTTACTAAATAAAACCACAAACATACATTTTAAGTGCATACTTAAACCACAAACATTTACATTTTATTTATGAACCCGTGAATAAAACTGAGCAGCAAATAAGTTCTCTCGAGATCACGGTGAAGTTAAGACATCGTAACGTCTAGGAAATAAAGTTTAAACTTCAGGCAGGTTTGTAACATTTTATTTTAGGAAACACGAGCACTGAAACTAAGTTGAAGAATGTGTATGTTTCATGCTCTTTTTATTTATAATAATACAGGGTGTAAAAAGACACATCACAAAGCCGTAAACTACGCATACTGTACGTATAGCTAAGTAGCTTTGCGCAAAAATTATTGCTGGGAACCGTAATTTTTTGTTTTTTAATAAAAAAAAAACAAGTTTTTATTGCGCGCAATGTAACGCGAACCCACGCTTGAATGAACGGATTCAGTGTTAGTTAAGCTCCGCCCCTACGCTACGTAGGTAGGTACTTGTTGTTCATTGCGTTTTTGTAACTTCAAATGCGTAATCTGTTAAGATAAATCTAAAATTCAGGTAATGTTTGTTTGGAAAAAAGTTTCGTATTATCATAGAATTCATTTTCGTGAAAAAGTAAAAAAAAAAAATGCGACTTTGACCTTCAATATCTCCAGAACCAGTGGATTCCCAGGTATGGTCTAGTGGAAAAAAATGATGCAAATAATGGGTAGAATATGTGGCTTTCGGCTTCGGAAAGTGTCTTTTTACACCCGATATTTATTAATCCGTGTCCGTTCGCCGTGTATGGAATGGAATAGAGTTTTGTAAAATTCGTGTCACCATGTAGCATCAAGTGTTTAGGGGCATGAGGAACAGGGTGTAAAGTTCTCTCATCCACCATAGAAAAGGGAGGATCCTCCGACCAGACGGGTGTCGTGTCTGGTGGGCAACTGCCCAGAGGATGAAGTCGGGAGCTTGTATATATTTTCACCGCGCGGTAACCTCTAATTGCGCGATGCAGGATTTGAGTGACGTCAGGATGTTGTGTGACGTCAGGTTTTTGATGCGTAGTTCGCATGTGGATGCCGCCACAGATGTAACATCAATTATTTGATTGATTTTTAATGGTCTTTATTAAGACGCAGATATATACCAGTGACCTTGAGTCTGTTAGCTTGCGTGTTTTGTACTTAACTCACGCAACGCGTCGTACGTGCAGCCAGTAATAGGACTCGCCCATCCAGGAGTGCTGTCCCAAATTACACGCATTATTAATTTATTATACATAAAACAAAAGGTATTAAAAAAAAAACACGTACCTATACTAAAAGATCAATAGTTAAATTAACTTTAAAATGGTGAAGGTTTAAGAAAAATACGCTTGATAGATTTTGCGTGACATTTTCAGGTGTAATTGAAATAACTGAATTTAAGGGCTCATTGTGCTCATAATTATTTTAAAAAAATACTGAGGGACCAACCCTGAAATCGCGAGAAATATTCAGCTGCTCCACATTTTTTTTATGTTCGCATACAATTATTTTTTTCACGATTTTAATAGGAGTGTCAAAGGGGCTGTAGCAGATCTGACTAGGCACCCAGGGAGCGCTGGACGTACCTACATTCAAGCGCACTCTTGAAAGCTATTGCTATACCCACAGTAGGTAATTAGATATATTGTAGCCTAACACGCCCTGAAATACAAACAAACAAACAAGCCTTTTATGGCCATGTTTTCATTTGAGGAAACATAGAAACATTACCTTATTGGATTTGTGGTTAATTTGTTGTCACTTTCCTGTGTTAAAACATAAATTATTATATTTGGTCATTTCCTTTTGATTCGGTAAGTTAAAATCATTTCATTAATGCATCATTTGAAACGTGATGAAATTGGTCAGCTAGGTACCTATTTTTTGTACAGAGTTTGTCTGTAAATCAAATCACAAACTCAATCCACAATTTTTTATAAATAAACTAGCTGCACCCCGCGGTTTCCCCCGCATAAGTCTCGAGTCCGTGGGAATATCAGAATAAAAAGTATTCTATGTCCTAATCCAAGTCATGGTCTACCCTCGTGCCAAATTTCATCCAAATTCGTTCAGCCGTTTTAGCGTGAAAGCGTAACAAACAAACTCACTTTCACATTAATAATATTAGGATAATTCAAAATTAGCAGTTTTCAAACCTCAAAGCTGTAATTTTATAGGTTAGGTTAGGTGCTAATTTGCACTGGGCCCGCATGACTGATTAGGTATGGTCCACTCTCTCGCTGAGAGCAGGGCTGTGTCCCAGCAGTGAGAACCTAAAGCTTTGTGCACACAAGCGCGACGCGACATCGGTTATTGTTATACCGTCAAGTTTTCTTAGAAATTGTATTGTTCGAGTCGCGTCGCACCGTCGGGTCGCGCTAGTCTGTACGAGCCTTTATAAGTTGATAATCATGCCACACGAATTCTGGCCCAACCACTGCAGCAGTATAAAAGTTCAGTGACATTATAACTATCCATAATACTAGTAACCTTATCCTCTCACAAAGGGCTTCAGTAAAAAATCTAACGAATGGCGGGCGATTGGCTCTTTCATAAATTTTATTAGCACTTATCCCTTGTAATTTAACTTTATTATCAGCGCCGGAGCTTAAGCCAAGCTTGGGTAGTTACGGGATCGTAGACATTTTCCATTCGCCTCTTGAATTATCTATATATGTACCTACGTCTATATGTATATATAGACGTAGGAATACATCTAGATATCATCACAACATATTATAAAACAAAGTCTGGGACGTCGCGTCTGTCTGTCTGAACGCGATAACCTTAAAAACTACCGAACGGATTTTCAAACGGCTTTCACTAATGGACGAAGTGATTCATGAAAAAAGTTTAGGTGTATTATTCAATAAGGTTTTGTGTAAATTAGCTGAAATACGACGATGATTGTTGAAGATGTCGGAAAAAATCATGCCGCCTGGGAGCTTTACTGGCGTGCTCCGCTTAAACCGCAATAGAGTTATATGTAAGAAAAAAATGTATTACAGAATTAATACATTGTTTACCTGGATTAGCACATAAGGTACTTTACCGGGTAGTAAGTTCCCGTGCAATATTTTTCGACATCCATGCACGCGAAATCGCGGGCAAAAAGTAGCAAAGTATATTATAAATTTAAAGTCGCTTTTCGTGTCTGTATGGGTGATCGCGTTTTTCTTCTAAACTAAGAAACGGATTTTTTGTGTATAATATTTAAAATACAATATCAACGTAAAAGTAAAAGCTGCTTAACCTTCAACCGCAAATAAGTGACTAACACAATAACAAACAAAGATTTTTGAATCGATACCAAGATCCGGCTTCAGACGCCCTAAGCCTAGGTGTAATCTCCTTTCACTCTCTATTGAGTGATAACGTCTTGGTCTGAAAAGCGAATGATCGCTTTTGTGAGCCCAGAGGAAAGTATTTATGAGACTCGTTACGTGGGTGTTTAGATCTGACAGATACTGAAATTATCTACAATTTTCATTTTATAAGTATTAGACATTAAAGTTTAAGCTTGAAATTATTCACACAATCTCGAAACGTAAATTGAGTAACCTATACTAATATTAAAAAATCAATTTCACGCGGACAAAGTCAGTTATAAGTTATTAGCAACATGTCACAATAGATTGCCATCTAAAAAAAATCTTATAAATATTTTATCTATTCTATTATAACCAAGATTTTATTTAACTTTCAATTTGGCTTGTAAATAGACTTATTTAAAATAAAGAAGAAATAAATGAACATCAGGCGCGTGAAAAATTATGATCGCTGTTCGTATAATTAATTTACTTAGTTTGAATTTTCTCGCATTATTTGAGATAAGTACTACTAATACAAGTCTTGGCCGCAACCAGGAATTGATGAACTCATGAATGTGTGCCTCGGCTTCGCCTCGGCCCATATTTTCACGATCATCCACCAATGCCCTTGTTGCAAGCCTCGACAGTAACGTACATACTATTTTAGTAATGCAGGGTACGCTTTCAGTCCATCATCATTTTCAATCATCGGAACACTTTTCCAACCTTATAAACGACAGATAAATCTCTAAATTTTCGCTCCTATTGTTTTTATATTTTAACTTTAGTCCAGAAACTCTTTTCTTGAAAGAAGCTTGATCTCTTCAACAAATTAAAAAAAGGAGAAAATAGGTATACAAAAGTAAAAAAAAAATACCAAGTGCGAGTTGGACTCTCATACAAACGATTCCGTACCCCTGTAAAATATAACATAGCAAAAAATGCCGAAAAAAAAACACGTTTCTTGTTTGGGGAACTCCCATAATTTTTAATTTAAGTTAATTTTTAATATTTGTTGTTAGAGCAGCAATAGAAATACACTATCTGTGAAAATGTCAACTGTCTATCTATTAAGGTACATGAAATACAGCCCGCTGACAGACAGATGGACTATACATTGTAGTTGAAAAAAAAATCTACCATACGTCGATATACGTCACGGTCAATTCACCAACTGCAAAATGTAAGATTGTATTTTATATGTGATAGAACTACAAATTAACAATTTTCGGACATTTCCTTTATTTGTGCTGTAAGACCTTGCTTCTTGCCATCATGCGAGTATCAAAATATGTCGAATAAAATGGCCGTATTTATTATTGCGTTGACTTAGAAGTTTGTTTTTTTTTAGCTCCAGGGGACCGGTAGACCTAGGTATTTGATTTAATTTCAACTTGACACCTCCACGCGTTCCTGAGAAAAAGGGTATTGACAGACAGACAGAGGAACGGACAACGAAGTGATCCTATAATATAATGGTTCCGTTGTTTCCTTTTGAGATACGGGGAACCCTAAAAATCAACTAAAACCTACATAATCCATGTTTTTTCAGAAGATTGATGACCAGCCCGTATTCTGGTCATTTGCATTATCCTTTTAATATATTAACGTTTTACATTCGTACGTGATCGTATTCATTCGGGTTTTTCGAAAATATGTATAAATCATTTCTAAACATTCATGATTTATGGAGTGAAAGCTGGGTCAGTTCAGCTCCAAACAGATTGTTTTTCCATACATTAGTAAGATGTTTGGGGGGATTTTATTTTGACGGGCTGGTAGGCGAAGGCTTAGATGAAAAAAAAAAACGCAACACACGCAGTTTTGTGGTGGCATCTATATCGCCACACCACCACCACCTACACCACGGTCACCGGTCCGGTCCGGTCGGTAGTTTCTCGTCACCTACATATTATACTGACGTCACGCAAAATCCTGCATCGCCTAAGCAGATTTTACCGCGCGATCAGCATATAATATAAATTCCCAGTTGCCCACCAGTTTTTCGCAAATAAGAGGTTTTTACTCTAAGACGACGATATACGAAATGCTTTGAAAGAAAGCGCAGTGTCCCGAAGGACCAATTTACGGACAGACTCCGGGTTGCTACTGAGCAATTCCAGATGGTAAAACCCAATAACACTTTGCTCGACCCGGGAATGGAACCCAGGACCTCATGCTCAGCAGCAGTGCTTGCGACCACTAGACGAGGCAGTAAGGCACTAAGGGTTTTCTTTTTTATAAATAGGTCTGCGGAGTGCTGCTTACTCCTTGGCTGGTAGGAGTGACATGGCAGCGGGAACAAGGTCTTACAATAAACTGCGATAAGCCATTATTGAAATGTAAAAACCGGCCAAGTGCATGTCGGACCACGCATAATGAAGGGTTCCGTAGTTGGGATGAATTTATCGCAAAACAACCTTAATTTTGTAGTTGAAAAACATGTTTTAGCAACCGCAAATTTAAGTTGGTCGATTATTACTCGTTAACTTGTAAAGCCTATTTAGCTGTGATAGTTTTCCTTTTCATTTCGTTATATATACTACTGCCGTGAATTTTTTCACATATCCAAAACCAACCATTTAGCTGGGGGGGGACACACTGGACTCTAACAAAAATTTGCACTTTAAAGCTTAATATTTCGCGAACGAATCCTTGAATCTAAAAATGGGTTGAACAACTAACAATATTTTTAAATTACCTTTCCAACGATACCCCACACTCTGGAATAGAAAAAAACATCCCCACTTTACGTGTAGGGAGGAGCTACCCCAAAAAAATATACTTTTCTTAATTTTATTTTACCACTCTATCGGCAAAATTTATATGTATGGTATACCCAAACCAAATTATAGCTTTCTAGTACGGACATGGCGAAACTATAAGGGTTCCTTGTTTACTACGAAATCCTAAAAAGGATACGGACTGGACACAAACAAAACTAGCAATTTAAAACTTAATCCCTTACATACACATTTAACTTTGAACACAATTGTCTGATGCAGCATTACTATTTTTAACTACCTAACTATGTACAGTCAGGGATATAATTTGTTAAGCAAATTGATTCTCTACATAATTTTTTCAAGATATAGCCGTTTCACACGACAATAAAAAAAACCGGCTAAGTGTGAGTCAGACTCGCTCTCGAAGAGTTCCGTACCGTATTAAGATCAAGCAAAAACACTTTCTTGAATGGAGATTTAATTAAGTATTAACTTTATTTAATTTTTATTATTTGTAATATAAATTTTATATTGCCGCTATAGCAACAAATATTAAAAAATAAATAAAGTTACACAATCTGTGAAAACTTCAGCTGTCTACCTATTACGGTTCGTGAGAGACGGACGGACGGACAGCGGAGGCTTAGTAATAGGATTCTAGGCTTAGTGATATTTTAAATTTTACAACACGATTTAAGTTGGTAGTCAATTGGCTTAACAATTATTTACCCTGCCTTTACACTGAGAATTCATGTTGAAAGAAAGTTACTAAACTTACTGCGACGTTCCATTGATATTTATCTTCCTTTTAAATACGTTGGGACTTTGCTTTAATTCCCAGAGCTGTGAAGAAAGTTTCACCCCTACAGATGAATAGTTCCACAGGGATGTAGGGGGAGGTTAAGTGACGTCAGTTTGAGTTTGATAACGAAAACTGTTTGAGATTCTGGTAAGAAGCATTGTTTTTCAGTGTGGGGATGGGTTACTGACTAAGCAGATATATGTAGTTAATTTCTCATCATTCGTGGTCCATTATATTCAAATTCGAAAGTCAATTAACCCCGGCAACTTAATTGTATCTAGATTTTTTTAAGATAATTATTCAAACTAGGCTGAAAATCAGCACTTTTCGAACGTCAAAATTACATAAGACAGTCCCCCAAAAACGAGCACCCTTCACCACCTCCTAGTGCTTAAGCTGGGAAGAAGAAGTGGCGCGGTCCTAAACCGCTCAACATATAAATAAGATGTATTTTTTTCCTTAGTGGGTGGCGATATAGGTGCCAATTAACAGACTACGGACCCAAGTAGGCCGCTGCAAGCACAATCTAGCGAAATGGGGAATTTCTGACCCAACTATGTCCTATATGGTGGAGTGTCGAAAGTGACGGTAAAAACGCCACTGATGCCGTCATTAAAGTGGCCACCTACTGGGCCCAACTCGCTGCTATCGACTCGTAAAGAAGAGGGGGGTGTAAAGGTGCATGAAGAAAAAACTTTTAGGAAATCTACCCTTAACTCGGTCAGGAGGGATGAAAGTTTGTTTGCAAACATAGTCAAGGGCAACAGCATATCCTGTTTCTACAATGTGGAGATAACAATGTTGACTGGTGAAAAAAAACTGTTTAGTCCGTCAGTCAAGATGCTAAAAAAATATTAGATCATGCCACATTTTAACTAATGTATTGCCGTAATATTTTGATTACGTAAAAAAAGAAAAAATACGTGTCCAATATTTTTTAATAATCTATCTGTCGGACCAATTTTTTTTAATTTATTCATTATCCTTATACTAATGCATAGGATCATTTAAAACAATCAAAACTTAATCCTAACATCGAAATTAAAAAGTATTTTTTTTCAAACATATTAAATAGTAGTGATGAGCCGGCTATGGATTTTGCCAATCTTTGACTAGCTATGGTCCTCATACAACTGCAGCTGTCGACACGCGTCGACTGCTGCAGTTGCCTCTGCGTTGACGCGCGTCGCTCGTGTGTACAAGCACACGTGTGCTCAAATACACGAGCGGCATGTTGTCGACGGCAGTTGCCGACGCGTGTCGACAGCTGCAGTTGCCTCTGCCGTTGACGCGCGCTGCTCGTATGCATGAGCACAGTGACTGGGACAGACTGGGATCGTCATTAGATATACGAAGTTTAGTTTATCATATCATATTAGTTTTATGTATAATTATTATCTTTGCTGTAGACATCAGACTTGAATAAAATAAAACCGCCTTCTTTCTTTTCATTTATGCAATTAAAATAAGAATAGAAATGACCTTTCACACAGTGTGAAGCTACATGTTGATGCCAAACTATCTATTTAATTGGGTCGCGTTCGATAAGATTAATAGATATACCCACGTAGAACCGAATGTATGAACTCGATTAAGACAAGTTCTTGTGGTCTTGGTCAAGGCCAGTCACTAATAATACCAATTAATAGAATAACACAAGGAAAAAGATGAAATACTTTATCACTTTCTGCTAAGCTTCAAGGACGCGTTGTTAGAGCTAATTCAATTATATGTTCAAATAATCAGCAAAATAATCTTCTAGAGAATGACATACGCCTGTATGCAAAGCTACCATGCTACTACAGAATTACATAACAATATGTAGTACTATGAGCATCACTTCAAAACTTGATAGGTGCTAAAGTCAATTACCCTGTCTCGAAAAATCAAATAAACTTCATCACTCGAGTGCCTACTAGTGAAAAAGACCGTATTAAACCTATCATAGTCCGTTTTTGCCAACGTTACGTAAAAGAAGATTTTATAGCAGCTGCTAGACATGAACTAAAGACCTCACCCCTGACGCCAGTTAAAATTGGATTAGTCGGCAATCATAAAATCTTTATAAATGATCACCTAACTATAAGAAATAAAATGCTGCTGACTAAAACTAAGAAAGCCACAGCGGAAATGGATTTCAAATACGTTTGGGTCAAACACGCGAAGATACACGCAAGAAAAAACGATACGTCGCCAACACTTGTTATCAAATCGGAGAAAGATCTACAAAAAATTATTTAAATTACTCACTGTTATTACTTGTCAAAACCGATATCATAACATTATGTATTAAGTTTGTTATTTCTAAGTGCGAAACAAAGTTTGAGAATCTTAGTCTTGTGTGTGCTAGTTACGTATTCCTATTGGTTTTGTGTCATTGCACGGTGTGCCCAAGTAAGTCAATTCAATATTATTTTTGCAATGTCGCTTCCTGTTATGCTAAGTTAAATCCTATCTACCGTGACATAAAGTACATTTTCTGTCGTGGACCGTCCCCTATTATGACGTTTTACTCCGAGGTGCTGTTATCTCTGTACAGGCCGTCGCTTATTGTTTCCCTTTATAACAGCTGTTTTTACAATGTTATTTTTATTGGTCACTGTGTATTGCTGTGTCTATTACTTTATTTCACTACTACCCATCTTAAGCATTATAATAGTTGCAATAATGACCTGCTCTTGATTTTATTGGTAATATTTAATTTATTTTTGACAAATCTTTATCTAAACATACGTTATTTAGTTTTAGTTAAAGGTAATTATAGCTAAACTTAAAATTTATTACCAGAACGTGCGTGGTTTGCGTACGAAAACGAACATAGTGTTTCGTGGAGTGTGTCTCAGTTCCTATGATATAATTATATTTACGGAAACGTGGTTAGATGATAGTTTTAACAGCAGTGAATTATTCGACGGACGTTACCTTGTTTGGAGACGTGACCGTGACTACTCCCGTACAGGTCAGCTGCGTGGAGGAGGTGTTCTGATAGCTGTGAAACGTGAACTAACAATGGTTGAGAGGTTGGATTGGCGTAGTTCGGCGGAGGATATTTGGCTATCCTTAATCCTTAAAAAGTCCAAACCACAGGTTAGTTACAATTTGCATATTTGTGCGCTTTACTTGTGCAAGGAGAATCTAGGTAATTCATATAGTACTCAGTTGCATAATTTCACGGATAGTTTTAATAACTTAATTTTGACTCATCCACTTGACAAGTTTTTGCTGGTGGGTGATTTCAATTTCGGAAATGATGTCGAGTGGTGTAATGAGGAGATGGCTACTAATGGGGAGTTAATCCCACATAATGTTTCTTCTCAGCATGTCACTCATTTCTTTGATACATTGCAAACATTCAACATGTCACAGTATAATGGTGAGCGGAATATTAACTGTAGACTACTCGACCTTGTATTTTGTAATGACACTGTAACTGTCTCGGAATGCACGGACCCTCTTGCTCTGCCACTTGATCTTCATCACAAGCCTTTAATTGTTATGACAGAATTTGTCGAAATTCACACACTTATTGATAAACCTAAGCAACGTTATATTTTCTCAAAGGGCAATTATGATGCTATAAAATCTGAACTTGATCTAATTGACTGGCCTCAGTTTCTATTGTCAACAAGCTTAGAAGAAGCGGTCACTAAATTTTATAGTAAATTGTATGAGCTTAGGGATATATACATACCTTTAAAATCGGTGAAACAATCCTCTTATCCTTCTTGGTACACCACAGCACTGGTTAAAATTATTAGAGAAAAACATAAATATCATAAAAAATATAAAAAATACAATAATTTATCTGACTATCATTCTTTTTCATTATTGCGTACCAGAATTATTGAGTTGGAAAAGGCTTGTTATGATAACTACATGACTAACATTGAGGCTTCTATTGTAAAAAATCCAAAAGCCTTCTGGGCGTTTGTTAAAAGCAAGCGGAGGTCTGGCTCATTTCCTAGTGAGATGTTCTACCGTGAGACCTCTGTCAACTCAGGGCAAGATATTAGCAACCTCTTCGCTAGCTATTTCCAATCCACCTTTTTAGAACCCGAAACAACAACGGCTGATGATGAAGGTACTTCCAGTGGGCGATGTAGTGATACTGCTATGTCTGTCGGTACAGTTGACGTAAACCACTCGCGTGTATTGAAGTTGCTCAAATCCTTGGACCTAACTAAATCAGGTGGACCAGATCTTATACCTCCATTGTTCATTGTTACTTGTGCTGATAGTCTTGCTGAACCTACCACTATCCTATTCAGGCGCTCTCTTTCCGAAGGTAAAGTACCAAGGATTTGGAAGTCTGCTTTCGTCACTCCCGTCTTTAAAAAGGGCGATAAAGCAAATATTGAAAACTATCGTCCCATTTCTAAAATCTGCCTCTTTTCTAAAGTTCTTGAGCGTATAGTTTACACTGATGTCTACGCGGCTTTTAAGACTGTTCTTGGTGATGAACAGCACGGTTTTATTAGGAACCGCTCGACTGCGTCTAACTTACTTCTGTCACAGGAATTTATTACGAACGGCATGGTACAGCGTCAAGTTGACGTAATTTATACAGACTATAGCAAATGCTTCGACCGAATTGATCATTGCATGCTACTAAAAAAGCTGTTTCTCGCCGGAATTCACGGAGACTTATACCGATGGTTCTCATCCTATATAGAGAACAGAACGCAGGCTGTCGTGCTTCAAGGCTACACCTCTGGTTGGAGTTCTGTCCCTTCAGGAGTGCCTCAAGGTTCCATTCTGGGTCCTTTGTTATTCATATTGTTCATAACAGACATCAAACAATGCTTTCATCACTCGTATATTCTTCTCTATGCAGACGACATGAAAATTCACAAAGTTGTAAGAGACATGTCTGATGCATATCAATTGCAAGACGACCTGCACAGATTTGAGATTTATTGCAAACGTAACAAACTCCAATTAAATGTCTCTAAATGTTTCGTCCTAACATTCTCACGACGTACGTCTTTGGTCAATTTTAATTACAATGTCGACAATGAATTAATTAGCAGGCTAAATAGCATAAGAGATTTGGGGGTGATCGTAGACAACAAGCTTCTGTTTGATCAACATGTGAACAGTATAGTTACAAAGGCATCAAAAGCTCTAGGATTTATACTACGCACCACGGCCTGTTTCCGATCTCTGAAACCGGTTAAAATTTTGTATTGTTCTTTCGTACGTAGCCACTTAGAATACGCATCTCAAGTTTGGAACCCGCAATATGAGATTTATAAGTCCCGTATTGAAGGTGTCCAAAGAAAATTTCTACGTTGCCTAGATTATAGAGCACAGCAATACTCAGTTGACTATGAGCACCGCTGTAAACGTTACCACTTCCTTCCTCTGGATGTGAGGCGTCATATTGGAGACATAACTCTGCTTATGGGTGTCGCAAATGGCCATATTGACTGTCCTGAACTTGTAGCAAATTTAGCATTGCGCACGAACCTAATGGGATTACGTCAGCGACCAATATTAAGTGTGCCTTTCACAACGACCAACTATGTGAAAAATGTTTTTTCAATAAGGAGTGCACTTGTTTTTAATAGACTGTCAAGGGACCTCGATATCGACTTATTTTGCACTAGTGTGGCGTCCGTGCGACGACAAATCGCACAAAACTTCTTCGATAATTAACAACCTTCTATCATTAGTAATTAATTGTCACCTGTACTCTTTTTTTAATTTTTTTATATGTATTTTATTTTCTTGTCTATGTGTGGAGGCTTGTAATTAGCGATTTGAAAATATTACACTTTATATATAATTTTTATTTATTAGTCTGTAAGCCTTCTTTAAAATGAAATAAATAAAAATAAATAAATAAAATAAATATCCTTTCGAATTTGGTACCCACTTCGTCACCATCATCACATCAGCCGTGACATATTCATAGATGATTGTACGGCAACAACTGCTGCACTAATATCACAGTATAAATAAGTAACAGTATATTTTTTTCATAGAAAACGGCCGAAACGACGCGCTTCAATATCTCATTGTATACCAGTTCGCAACAGTCTCGAGTCCCTAGTACGCGGCAGTTACGCACGGACGCGGAAGCTTTATCTACCGAGCAATTGTAGGTAATTACACAGATCAAAAGTGTCTAGGGATCAAGTACATTTTTAACTATAAAAAAATATCCAATTAATATTTACCTAATCTAGTCTTCCAGACTAGCTTCTTACTTTAATTTCTATGTTTAAGTTAACAACTTATCCTTTCAACTTTCACTTTTTGAAAATTGTGGGAAATTAACCTAAGTTAATGTCTTCAATTATATGGCAAAAAAATGCATAAACGAGGGTTTTTGTCTTATTGTAAAGAAAAAATAAAAACAATTTTTTCCACCATTGACACGAATCACACAATCACAGCGATTTGGCATGCAATCAGTTCATCAAAATCACTTTGAGGAATGGCCACCCACGTTCTTTCTAACAAGTCAAAAAGTTGTTGTGGGGAACGGCATCCATACTCGGCAAAGCTCTTCTTTGGAGCATATCCCATGCGTGCTCAATTGGGTTGAGGTCTGACGATTGAGCAGGCCACGGCAGAACGTTGATGCGAGCTGTGGAGACTCGTAGCTAACATCATGGTGGTCATGGTACAATACAGTCGAGCGGTATTTTGGACGTAACGGTCCTGTCTGCGAGATCACCCTCCATGTCACTTGGCGACGCTGCCCATGATACGATAGCGTGTCCAGTCCGGCTAATGATGCTCTATGTACCTAGTGCCAAGAGCGACAGCCACAGTACGTTGCCTGGAACCTGCTTGCAACATTCCGACGGCTCTCATCATCTCTTCTCGTGTCAAATGATGTCGTCGCTCCATATCGATGCAATGTTTTTCAGTTCTGATGCAGAAATTGTAATGGTTTTGTAAAAACGCTGTTACATACTTTTATACGAATCCCGATTGACAGTTGATTTTCTATTTTTAATAAAATTTTAAAGAAAGTTCTTTTATCAAATAGTGAAATTCACTAAAAAGAATCAATACCGATCCAAAAAAGTTAAAATATTAATCCTCAAGTGCGGCGATACTCTAAAACGTACTTGATCCGATGAGTGACTCACTGTAATACTGTTTCTCTATTATACTGTGTGATTATCCTACAGGTTCCTCTTTCTATTACAAAACAAAAAAAGTTTTATTTTTAAAACAAAAACTTCTTCCCAGATGCTACTCTCCCATTTCATTTAAGTTCACTGGCGCGATTCACGATAAAGACGCCATAGACAATAGTAAACAGACCACTATCGGCCATTGTGTGGGAAATCTGGCCATTGTGTGCATCGGAGCCATGTTTTAATTATGCATGTAATTATTTTGTTAATTGCTTGCATGCAGAGAACATGGTGCCCGTTAGTAACCACTTAGGAAAGTGTTGATATTGAAACTTTGTAGGAAAATGAATTTGTTTTTCTTTTTAGAAATCGTTGCTAACATTTAAAAAAAGAACGCTAATGTACTTTGGTCGCGTATGACTATCATAGGTGACATTCTATAAAATTAAATGCAGTGGGTTTTTCTAACGTGAACTTTTTCTTTTGATCTGTTCTAAAATATGTAGCACAAATTTATATTTCAATATTGAACCTATCTTAGAATAATTTTCAAAATAGTTTAAGAGGAGCAACAAAATACGATCTAGAGGAATGTGGCCGCTTTTCTTTAGATCGTATTTTGTTGCTTCGTGTCTCAATATAAAGCTTTATAAAAGGTATTAGAAAATTCTGGACACACTTACCGAGGGTCCTTATTAGCCGTTATTCATAATTCCTTCTCAGTCACGAGATAATATTTTTTTTAAAGAGTGGCGCTAGTGGACCTTTAGGCGCCCTCTTAATATTTGAAAAATATTCTTAGATTCAACTACATAAGAATTTGTACAGAGTCGTGACGTAACCATTTCGTAGTAAGATGTTGCGCTGCATCCTCGAATAAACACCTTGTATGCAGAAATATTCACAATCCTTTACAGGCAGCTAGAAATGCAGAAATAGCTAAATCATATTTTCCTTCCATTGAAAGACGTTAGAAAAATTTCAAGAAAACTATAAAGTACAGACGTAGTGGGATTATACTCTGAAACGAGATTGGCAACGTTTTCTGAAGCTTAGTCTTCGGATCTTTACACTCGTGTGTGCCACGTCAAATAATTAAACTGCAAACAAAACCAGCTAATTTTGCCACCTTCAATATTTTTCTAATGCAGCTATAATATCAAGCGCTTGCTTAATTTGTATTTTTGAAGTAAAAACTTCTTTAGGCGCGTGGAGCAATTTTTGGTTGGGGATAAACTTATGTATTCACGTCACCGACATGCTCGCTCCGTAGTTTTGTACTATAGAATATAGATGGCGCTATTACCAGTTTTAAGTTTTCACTAGTCGGAAATCCCCATGACTGGCAATTTTTTTTGTTGTTTAAACTTATTGGGCTATTTCACTCAAAGTGAAACGCCTGAAGACAAAATAAATAAAAGTGAAAAATGAATTCATTAGTGAACTGATCCAACGATTTCGGGATCGTTTCTCGCATACCGAATGATCGGAAAATTCAATGAAAGGAACAGATGAAAGTTAATTACTATGTAATTTTTTCGGTGTCGTCACAGAATACATAATAGTACAAGTACAGAAGATTCACTCCGCGAAATCATTTAAATAACTAACGATTCTTGCTAAGACACAATAAAGTGCAATTCAGGTCGCACAGCGCTAATTACCTACAGCTATATTCACCTAGAACTTGCCTCTCTTTCTATCACGTAACTATTATTCTTCTGTCTACGTTACGCCCACTAAACTGGCCCGACAAGTCGAGCCCGCCCCGTACGCTTTTAACTTCATACCTAAAATGCGGAGTGCGCCTGACCTGGTGCCGTGTGAAGATTGAATGAAACAAAATTAAGCATTCACTTGAATGAACCGTCTGAAAACTAGCCTAGACTTAAAAAAAATAATCTAGACAGATATTATTATATTCGGAACACGTAGACTTTTCTATAAAATTGTCTAGACATATTTGGATTATGGGTAACCTCGGGAAGTCTACAGCTAGACTAGTATTTGGCTCTAGACATGAGCTTCATCCGTCACTGTCTGTACTTGAGGAGGTACGGGTCAAGGCACAGGCTGTAGCGACTACCTACTCTCTTTTTATTCTCAGCTGCTTTTTTCTGTGAAGTCATCATAATAAACGTAGCAGCAATCATCGGTTTAAAGCCAAAGCATTTTTCTCCATAGATATTTTTAAATACTGGATTTAACATGGAAAAACGCTAAGAACAGCTTTGCTTGGACATTTCTTGTTGTTTTCGTATTTTTTGTTGTTTTTGTAATTAGTTTATTTGATAACTAGTTTATTTATTTAGAAGTATAGAAACGATTTATTAGGTTTGTTGAAACTGTTTGTACGCCCCGTCACTTGTCCTTAAGGGTTCATTAGAAAAGTAATGTCAGATAGCATCTGTCTGGCATTAATGCTGAAATGAACCTTTTTGGCGCAGCCGTGACGCACACTTATTGTCAAAAGATTATTTGCACTTTTCTATTTGTTTGTATTTTGTGTTTTGTGAACTGTGTCCAAATAAACGTTTTCTTGCTTTCTTTCAGGTAACTCTATGGTTTCGCTTTTACGTCAACTTATAACAAAAAATCAAACAAGATGTAATGAGTTTTATTAAGATCGTGTTATTGCGTGTAAGAATTTACGTTTAATGAGTAATTACTACCTTCATTGGTTTGAAATAATTCATAATCTAACAAGTAACCATTATTCATTAGCTTGTTATTTTCCCGTTCTTAAATCAATTTATAACAGCCGACGTATTCTGTAAATAAAAAACTCACCGTGAAGACTTAGGTGAAGTGAGCTGTCAATAGTGTCAATCTCTAGCATTAGGTGGAATGACAGCTTACTCCACGCTCACTTCACCTAAGTTTTCACGGTGAGATGGTTACAGAATAGCTCTGCAGTTACTAACTAACTGATTGATTCATCCATTACATTTAAATTGCTGGAAAACTGCATCTGTGACTCTTGCGGTAGCCTTTAGAATTTTATGAGATGAGAAAGTATATTTCCAAAAGATGTTCTACCTGAAAAGGTAACTTTTTAGGTACGTTTGTTCAAATATAATGAAAAAGTGATATTGTACTTTCCTTACTGTGACCGACTTCCTGACCGATTATTTATATGTGTGGTGCCAACTGCGAATTTAGTTAAAAGGTTGGTTATTTATAAAAATATAATCCCGGATATATACAGGTTGTCAGGGATATCGACGCGAAGCCAGTTACCATGGATTCAGTACATGATTCTGAGCCCCCCTGCGTGGAAATTTTTCGTCGGTTATTTAAAAAAAAACAGCTGTTCCATACATTTTGACCACTTTTCTATGAAACAGTAGATTTTTTTTTCGCGTCGATGTCCTTGCCAGCCTGTATATAATTTAGCTTTGGTGACCGACATTAACAGACTCTCTGTAATCCCAGCTAATTACTATATTTAATTGTTTTTTATATCCTAACACGCCCACCTCATATCTCTTGGACCTTCGTCCATCAAAGTCACCGCACATTAGAAATGTGCCTGATTGCGTCGAGGCTCTGTCAGGACTCCGTTAGAACCTGACAGACCAAATGATTTGATGAACCATCAGCACATGTATCTTACGGTTGTCTTGGGTAATCCTTTGTGATTATCACTTGTGTGGGTGAGTAAATGTGACGGATGAAATCTCCGATTTTCTTGTGGGATTTTCGTTTAGAGAATGTTTGCAAAACCTACTTTGGACAGATATATACATGGAAAACGATGCAAATGTGGCATTCAATAGTTTCCATGAATTAATATGTCTGTTTTACAATCTCTGTTTTCCAAAAGAAAGAGTTAAAGTAAATGAAAACAATAAAATTAAACAAACGTGGATAACTAAAGGTCTTAAACTATGTTCTAAAACTAAACGCTCCTTACGATATCAATACTACAAAAACAAAAATAGTACCAACAAGACCAAATACATCACGTATTCTAAACTATTGCAAAAATGCATCTATAATGCTAAGCGGAATTCTAACATCAAGTTTATTAACAACAACAAAAACAAATGTAAAGCCACTTGGTCAGTTATAAAAAATGAAATACACAATATGGACCGTAAAGACAATATTGAATATTTACAGGTTGATAACACTGTACTCACAAAACCAGCGGAAATAGCCTCTGCACTCAATAATCATTTCATAAACGGTATCACTACACAATATCAAATAAATAGCTGTCTCAATGAAAACGTAATTGCTAACTCGATGTTCCTCACTCCGATGTCTGAAACTGGGGTAAGGCAACAGATATTATCATTGAACAATACAAACTCTGAAGGTTACGATGAACTAAACACCAAAATTATTAAGACATGTACCAATGAAATAAGTCAGGTGTTGACATATTTGATCAACTTGTCTTTTTCACAAGGAGTATTCCCAAAAGCGTTAAAATTATCCATTATTAAACCATTGCTCAAAAAGGGTGATAAATATGATATGAACAATTATCGCCCTATAACATTAATACCCATAATCTCAAAAATATACGAGAAATGTATGCATCAAAAATTAATAAATTACTGCGAGAAATTTAACATTATAAGAAAACATCAATTTGGATTTCAAAAAGGTAAATCCACAACGTTAGCCATATTCTCACTATTAAAAACGATACTGAACAATTTAAACAACAACCGGTTCGTAACGGGACTATTCTTTGATTTATCGAAGGCGTTCGATCTAGTTACACACGCAAACTTATTAAAAAAATTAGAAGCTCTCGGAATCAGAGGACAGCCACACCAATGGATATCGTCGTACCTAACTGACAGACAACAGTGTGTCGCTGTTACCAAATTGGACGAAAATGGGGATATGATACTGCATACGTCTGAATATCAATATGTAAAACGCGGTGTGCCACAGGGCAGTATATTGGGCCCCATCTTATTTCTCCTTTACATTAATGATATAGTTGATATGACTAATCACAAATGCTTTCTTTTTGCGGATGATATTTCTATAATTGTAACTGCTGACAAAAAATGTAATTCAATTACCGACCATGAAACTGACATAAATAATACAATTGACATTCTAATTAATTGGCTAAATAATAATAATCTATCTATTAATCTTGATAAATCTGTATACTTACAATTTAACAAATATTATAATAATAAATTTAATTTAAAAATGGACATAGCAAAAATTACGCATGTGACGCAAACTAAGTTTTTAGGTGTAGTAATAGACGAACACTTAGACTGGAAGGCGCAGGTTGAGAATGTCTGCAATAAAATAAATAAATTTGTATATGCCCTTAGGCAAATAAAAAAGGTAACAAATATAAAAACAGCCGTAATGTCATATCGAGCATACGTTGAGTCCTCGTTGAGGTACGGACTAATAAAATGGGGAAATAGTACCGACCACAACAGAGCATTTATCGCCCAGAAAAAATGTATACGGGCCTTATACGGGATTCCATCCGATGAATCTTGTAAACCGATATTCAAAAAGCTTGGTTTGCTACCGTTTCCGTCATTATATATATATGAGGTGTGTATGTTTGTAAAGAAACACAAAGAATTGTTTAAAACAGCAGCAGAGGTATATTCACGAAGTCGGCGTGACCAAACACACTAGTACTAGACGAGCTGCCTAGGTATGCTAAATATAATAAAAATTGTGTAGCTATGTGTGTACGTATATTTAATAATTTACCAAAGACATTAAAAGTATTGAATTGTAGACTATTTAAAATTAAATTGTATAACTGGTTGAATGAAAATAATTTCTATAGTATTAAGGAGTTTTTAGAGCACTAACGTTGACATAACAATTTTGCATGCTTCAATTATAAGCAAAACATGTATGAGCTCATTTTGTATTGTAACAACTTTTTATACCGTGTTTTAAGCAAATAAATATTATTATTTCGTTTATTTCAATTTGAGACATATAAAATACATTTTTAAATATTTCTTAAAAAAAATATAAAAAACATTTAAAAATATAAAAAATAGCGTTCCGCCGGTATCGGGAGCAGGGTCCAAGCTACCGGTGGTTAGGGCTGCAGAGACAGGAACCTCCTCACTATGCGAGCCGTATCGAGGAGTACTGCCTTCTGGATCAGGCCCTTGATCCAACCGCCTAACGAGAGCCTCGAGAGATGTTGGTCGAGGCTTTCGGCCATCAGGCCATTGGCTGTTACGACAATCGGCACAATGATAGCCGAGCTCACATTCCACATGTCGACAACCTCGTGTGCTAAGTCGAGATATTTTATTTGTTTCTCTTTCTCAGCTTTCACGAGGTTCCCGTCATGTGGGATAGTAACATCGACTATCATTGCGCGGCGCGCTAATCGGTCTATCACCACTATATCAGGCTTATTGGCAGCAATAGTCCTGTCAGTAATGATAGACCGATCCCAGTACAACGTGACATGGTCATTTTCGAGAACTGGGTCGGGCACATACTTGTAGTACGGTACCTCAGAAACCACAAGTTTGTATTTCAAAGCAAGTTGCTGGTGAATAATCCTGGCTACTTGGTTATGTCTGTGCAAGTACTCGCCGTTAGCCAGACGACAACAGCCAGAGATAATATGTCTGATGGACTCACCCGGGCGGTGGCATGCCCGACACACGTCAACCGTCCCGTCCTTCATAATATATCTCCGGTAGTTATTCGTTAAGATAACTTCGTCCATAATTGCACAGACGAAACCTTCAGTTTCCCCGAAAAGGTCACCAAAACGTAGCCAGGATACGGACGCTAGGAAATCTACACCGGGCTCATGAAGAGCCCGATAGAAGCGTCCGTGAAGCTCCTTGCTTTGCCATACCTCTTTGCGGTCATCTGTAGTAAGTACCACAGGCTTGTGCCAGTTCTCTTTAGCCATGGAGAGTGGGGTGAGCCCCTTGTCCACTGCCACCACATCACGGTGCATACCCACTTCAGCTTTCAGAAAATATTCTCTGAGATTGCACACCTCGCGGTTGTGGAGGGTCTTCGCATTTAAAAAGCCTCGACCCCCGCACTTCCGCGGGATGTACAATCTCATCACCGATGATCGTGGGTGATGCATCCGGTTTGCGGTCAGCAGTGTACGGACCCTCCTATCCAGGGCGTCGAGTTCGGTCTGAGTCCATTTGAGTATGCCGAAAGAGTACATCAAAACCGGCATGACCCAACCGTTGAAGGCGCGCACCTTGTTTCCGCCTGAAAGAAGACTAATTAATACCTTCTTCAGGCGGCCAAAGAAGCGCTCCTTCAACGATTGCTTCATGTCAGCAACATTGATGCCTAATGCTTCCGACATACCCAAGTACTTATAGCTTTCGGATGAGGACAGGGATCTAAGGTGTATGGATTCCGAAAGTTGAGTTCCCTCGGATTCCATAATCTTGCCTCGCTTTACATGCATGACTGCACATTTGTCCACACCAAATTCCATCCTGATGGCGCTACTGAACGTTTCAGTTACCTTCAGTAACTCCATCAGTCGCAAATTGTTGGGGGCAAAGAGTTTCAAATCATCCATGTAGAGCAGGTGAGATATGACCTGACCACCTCTCCTCAACCGATAGCCTAGACCTGAATCCTCCAGCAGTGTACTGAGAGGATTCAGGGCTAGGCAGAACCAAAGCGGACTCAAACTGTCGCCCTGAAATATTCCCCGTTTAATCCATACAGGCTCATCGTTCCCCTGGATCTGTCGACATCCTGGATAGCGAAGGACCGTCCTCCATTGCCCCATACACGACATCAGGAAGGTGCGCAGAGTTGCATCTATCTTGTACAACTCCAGCACCCTCATGAGCCATGTATGTGGCACCGAGTCGTAGGCCTTCTTATAGTCTATCCAGCATGTCGACAGATCCTTGCGGGATCGACGGACCTGTTGGCTTATGGCCATGTCAATGAGGAGTAGCTCCTTAGTACCGCGGGACCCATTCCTACATCCTATTATTATTATTATTATTATTATTAAGAGTCGCGTGAAAAACAACTTAATATTTTTAACCGACTTCAAAAAACGGAAGAGGTTCTCAGTTCGTCGGGATCATTAAAAAAAACCGGCCAAGTGCGTGTCGGACCACGCACAATGAAGGGATCCGTAGTCGGGATGAATTTATCCCAAGAACAAACTTAACTTAGTAGTTGAGAAACATGTCCTCCCATACATCGATATACGTCACGGTCAATTCTCCAACTGAAAATGTAAGTTTGTAATCGACAAAAAAGTTATTTTTATGTGATAAAACTACGAATGATCAATTTTCGAACTTTTCCTATACATATTGTGCTGTCAGACCTTACTTCCTGCCAAATGTCATAGGTCAACGGGAAGTACAGGTGTAGGTTTTGGTTTAATTGCGAATGTCAAAATATATTACATAAATGGCCGTATTTTTTAAGGCATTGACTTAGAAGCTTGATTTTTTTAGAGCTCAAAGGGAACACAAATCTACGTATTTGATATTAATTTCAACTTGATACCTGTTGAAAATGGGTTTTGACAGACTGACGGACGAACAACGAAGTGATCATGAAAGGGTTCCGTTTTTTCCTTTTGAGTTACGGAACCCTAAAAATATGTAATTACCTATGTTCTATTAATTAGTAAAATGAAATGAAATTGTTTATTCTAATTAGAATCTATTTACAGAATATAGGATATAATATGGAATATACAGACATAAAAATAAGCTAGATGAAGTTGACATTTCCTCTCTGATTACCCCTGAGAATAAATAGCGAAACAAACTCAGACCTCAAAGTTTCTGAGTCATACGGAATTGTTCCCATCGTTCAGAAGAATGGTAATGGAGAAGAAAATATATTTAAATCAATTGGTATGTTTCACTGGAATACGACCGGAAAGATTACTTTGTAAAGTATTATAGGTATTACTAGCTGCGCCCCGCGATTTCACCCGCATAAATCTCGATCCCGTGGGAATATCGGGATAAAAACTCCAGGTCATGTTCTACTCATGTGCCAAATTTCATCCAAATCTGTTTAGCCGTTTTAGCGTGAGAGGGTAACAAACAAACAAACAAACAAACAAACAAGCAAACTCACTTTCGCATTTAAAACCGGCCAAGGGCGTGTCGGACTACGCACATTGTCTGATGGAAACACAAAGTGTACCACCATTTTTTTTTATCGATCTGCATTCGTAGCAAATTAGCTGTGACAGATGGACAGACAGACAGCCAGCCAGACAGTCACACGAGTTCCGTTTTTCCTTTTGAGGTACGGAACCCTAAAAATGAATAATGGTGCCAGAAACTGGAATCGAATTGACAATTTACTAACAAAACGAGTTCAAATTGAATTGAATATCGCTAAAATATCAAGGTCTGTGTTATTTTTTATCAGTGTTATTATTAACGTGCAACACATTCCTAGTATTAATATTTATCTTAGCTGCTATTATTTTTCTAGACACAAGGAAATAATTGCTGCGAAACAAGATATAGGAAATCACGCGCTAACAGCTATTATTTTGAAGCTTATCTAGATTCAATCCATATGGTCCAGCATCATTGCCTGCTTTCACGAGTTTTAATTAAATGGGTTTTGGAAACATTATTGCATTTTTTTTTCTTTTTTCGTGTGTTTAGTGAACCTGCTATCTCGATTACGACTCTGTTTCATTTTGACAGTTCAACAGCATTCATTGCGTTATTTACGTTGTTGAGCAGATTTTTTTATCGAACTTATGAAGCAATGGATTAGCAATCTGTTTCAAAACGATTCAGATTTTGATTGATCGTGTATTACGCAATAAGGGTACTGGTGTCAGAGTTTTTATGCCGCCCATGGGCCTCTCACTTGGCTTCACATGCCGTCGAGAAATATCTCTGAGGCATGCTGGTTTCCTCACGATATTTTCCTTCACCGTTTTTGAAGCAAGTGATAATTATACAATATGCACATGAATTCGAAAAGTCAGAGGTGCGTGCCTTGGGTTCGAACTCGAGATCTAGCAGTCCGACAGTCACACCACTAGGCTGCATGAGCGTTCATTCTTAAAGTTGGCAACGTCATAAATAACTGTCAGATATATATGTTTTGATTAATTTCGAAATATTACTATAAGGAAATAATAAATGTGGCTAACTAGTGAACTCAAATATTGATCAAGGAATACAATAATTAATATCTTAATATAGATTATTTAGTTTTAGATGTAAAAAAGTATTTGGCAACCTTCGAAATGCCTTTTTTTTATTTTTTATTAAGAAAGAAATCACGCGGTAGAAGCCGCTGGGAGAATCTAGTTGCGAATATTAAAAGTAGAAGTAGGTAGGTAAGGTTAGCATCTCATATTTGTGAGTTTAATTTATACTATGTTATTATTATTGGCTAGAAAGCGGGTCACTACCGATATGACGACTAAACAGAAGTATGGAAGAAAAAGACATGTTGTCACTCCCGTTCTCCCTATGAACCTACTACGCTTTGGCATGGGCAACTAGCTTCATCTTTCCGACCAGCAACCGCCCCCTTGACAATACAAAAATGCCTTTAATTGCTTTAATTAAATTAAAAGCTTCGAGTTTGAGTAGTCCTGCAAAGCAATTTAACAAATACGGCTAGGTATAACATTAATAGGTATAATTTACAGCAAATAAAGTAGCCATAGTTGTTATAAATCAAGCACAAATGATAGTGGAGGCCACAGGAGAGCCCATTAAGTACGTATCATCCTAGATCTGAGCCTGCGCGCCACCTGGCGATGCTAGGTGCTAAGACATAGACACGTAGGTAGGACGGAAGGTCCACCACTACTTTATGTGCAAAAGAAACCAAAAGTAAGAGCTGTTTGACAAATAAACTAAGTATAGTTACCTACCGGGTTGATAGCCAAAAAAGTGCCAGAAATCTTAATTAAAACTATTTATTTAATTTATATAACTGTGTCATTTAGTTTAAATTGTTTTTTTTTATATTTTTATTTATTATTATTTTCTTTTCTTTTCTTAGTTTAGATTATTTTCTATTTTGTTAAGTACAAGTACTTAACAAAATCATCCCATAGATAGGTACCTGCAGTTTAATAAGAAAACATTGTATAAATACATTTTTTTTTAGAAAAAGTGGGGTTTCTTGCTAGCTCTCCAGGAAACAACCAATTAAAACCTTGCACCTAGCCATAAGTGCCCATGTAGGTTTTTATGTGGAATTGCTTCTGCCCGCGATTTCGTCTGCGTGAAGTTTTGGCCCCCGACCCAGCGCGTCGCATCCCAACGCCCGTCCGCGCTATTACTTAGTTTTCGGGTTGCGATGTTTCGCTTAGGTTTTTCTCGGCTCCTAAGGGTCGTAGCGTGATGTTACATAACCTTTCTCAAGAATTGGGCTAGCCAATGCAAAAGATTTTTTCTAATCGTACTGATAGTTCCGGAGATTATCCCCTACATACAAACTTATAAATAAACAAACAAACAAATTTTACCTCTTTATAATATTATTATAGTATTGAAGTATAGATAAATATTTTAAATTTATACTTATATTATGAAATGGATAGTTATCACAGGTAATGTTATTTTCCTTTACCAACACCATTCAACAATTGCGTCAGTTAATGTGGTTTAAAACTGGAATAATAAAGACGATTTCCTATACACATTTAACTTTCCGACTAGACCTACTCGTACAATGGTAGGTTTTTCTTTCACCGAAAAAAATCACTTTTGATTAGTTTTGCAGTCAGACGTTTTTACAAAAACATAACAAAATGGCGGCGGCTCGTAGTGGATGACGCTCCCTACATTTAACAATAACATGTCGGACCAAATTCTTTGATCGTTAATATGGAGGGACCAACGTATATGGTCGATATTTCTCAAACGATTCATATTCGTGATAATCAAATTTCATATTTCTAAAGTAGAATTTAGGTATTGTAATACTTAATAGGTAGGATACTCCTCCGCCCAGCCTATCCCTCTGGTCCCTCCATTTTGAGGCTATGACATCAAAATGGTCCCTCCATTTGTCCAAGGAATTTGTTGAAGAATTTCGTGTACTTTGAGGTAGGTAGCTAAAATTATTGCATAGGTAGCAAATACTTATTAGATTTTTGCAGGTAAGTTTGAAATCCAAGACTTGGTCCATCTATATTTTAGTTCCTTGGGTAGAAAGGGTACGGTGACTTGAAACTGGTAGCTTCAAAGTCAAAGTCAAATCATTTATTTCAAATAGGCCCTTGTAAGGCACTTTTGAACGTCAAAGTTTACAAAAAATTGAATTGATTCTAGTCGCCCCTTCCAAAAGGTAGTTTTCGTATGGAGAATGGGCATGAAACTCCACCGTTAAGCTTCGTGCAGACCAGCGCGACGCGATAGCATGACGCGACACCGGTTATTGTTATACACTCAAGTTTTCTTAGAAATTGTATTGTTCGAGTCGCGTCGCGGCGTCGCGTCGCGCTGGTCTGCACGAAGCTTTACTCTTTTAAAAAGTGTTACAATATTTTGTATATGTAGGTACATTAGTTACATAATTATATGTGAAGACGATGCACCTAAAAAAAAAATACGTTACCACAATAGGTATAAAGAAGAATTAATAAAAATGAAGCAACGAAAGATAAATTAATTACTTATATGATAGATGCATGGTTCTCACATATTTACAAACATTGTAAAAGTAGACGATTTTCTTAAAATTTTACAATCAATAAGTCAGTGTGTGAGGAACTAATCACAGAATGTAAAATCAATGTCATATAATGAAAATAATAATTTATACAACTTAAATTAGCAACCAGTTTGATTTTGTCTAGATTCTAGATTATCCTATGGAGCAGGACCAGTATGTTTCCAAGCATTCTTATCTTGGATATAATCCTCTAATTTGTAATATGCTTGTTATATCCTCTAATTTGTAGCTACACCTGTAACTCCGAAATGAACCTTCTGCCCCATGTTTTTGTATAGCCATATCCTAGATAAGGTTCTGAAAAATACGGAGACCATTAGTTATATGTTAGTATCGGTGGGTAATCTCCTATCTCCGTTATTTAGCGCTTGCAATGTATTGTATCGTATTATTTTCTGTGAGGGCTTTAGTTAGCAGGTTGTTTAAATCAATTGGAGATTAAGATTGCGTCTGATAGGTCTTATGATTTCTGTTATTAATGTCTCATGCTTTTTGTTCTGTCCTATAGATCCAGCAGTGGACATCTTTTGGCTGATAATACCTACAGGACATATGATCTGACAAATGAAATGAAATGAAATTGTTTATTCTGTAAATAGGATATCGGAATCACTTTTACATGTCATATAAAAAAATATTAAAAATAAGCTAGATGAGGTCGGTGTTTCCTATCTGACTACTCTGAGAAGAAAGGCCGAAACAAACTCAGAGGTCGTAGTCTCTTTTAAAGTCCAGACATAATCTTGGTCAAGTCATATGAGGACCATGTGGATCAGTGTCTGAAATGGTCTTTTGAGGAAAGAACCACACAGATTTGAGTGGACCTGTCCAGTCAGTGCAAGCATTTGTCAGTAATCGTGGAGCTCAACTCAAAACTGAAGGAGCTCAACTCGACGAACAATACCAAAGAAAGGATATTTGTCTAGGCCGCATCAACTACTCAAACTGCCAGACCATCATTAAAACTAAATGAGAAAGAAAAAAATAAATGAAAGAGAAAAAATAAAAATAAAATATCCACATAGTCCTCACATTCACAATAATTAAAATAATATAATACTTTACAAAGTAATCGTGTGCAGTTTGAATATAATTTTCAACAATGTCAATATGTATATAAAACTGGTTTATTGTGATGAATAAGCAAAATGTCAAGTTTTATGGTTTTCACAAGGCTTAGCAGAGCGAGCAGCTCAATCCCAAGCTTTTTTATCTTCTAAATAATCTGAAATTTTATAGTACCCTTTCTTACAAAGTTTGGTTTTAATACAGTTTTTAAATCGTTTAATGGGTAAGTTTCTAATGTCAATGGGAAGTTTGTTGTAAAAGCGTATACATTGACCCATGAACGAGTTGCCTACTCTGTGGAGACGTGTGCGATGTACAGCAAGGTTGTGTTTATTCCTGGTATTTAAACTATGAATATCGGACATTTTCTTAAAATTTGATATATTTTTGTGTACATACAATAGGTTTTCAAAAATATATTGTGAGGCTACAGTCAGAATATTTATTTCTCTGAATTTCTCCCGAAGGGAATCTCTTGGACCGAGGTTGTAAATGGCTCGAACAGCCCTTTTCTGTAGAACAAAGATAGTATTAATGTCCGCACAGGTTCCCCAGAGAAGAATCCCATAAGACATAAGACTATGAAAATAACTAAAATAAACAATTCTAGCTGTATCTACGTCAGTTATCTGTCTAATTTTTTTAACAGCATAGGCGGCGGAACTGAGCCTACCTGACAATTTTTCTATGTGTGGGCCCCATTGTAATTTACCGTCAATAGTTATTCCAAGAAAAACTGTTGACTCAACAGGGTCCAACTCTATTCCATTAACTTGAACATTGGTAGTTAACTGCCTGACATTTGGCGTTGAAAATTTGATGAGTTTAGTCTTTTTTTCGTTCAGGAGAAGATTATTTACATTAAACCAATGCACAACTTTAGAGAGTGCATCGTTGACTTGTTCAAAATTGACTAACTGACGTTTGAAACAGTCGGGCAGACAGTCGGGCTGGTCCACAAATTCAAGGTCGCTCAACATGCTCTGGAGCGGGCTAAGCTCGGAGTTTCTTTGGAGGATAAGATCAGAAATGAAGTTATCCGGTACAGAACCGGAGTTACCGTCATAGCCTGCAGAGTAAACAAGCTGAAGTGGCAGTGGCATGGTTGTCGAAGGATCGATGGCCGGTGGAGCAGACGAGTCATCCTGAAGTGGAGACCGCGCATCAGCAAGCGTAGTGTGTGTCGCCCTTGAGCTAGATTCACCGATGACCTTTAAAAGGTGGCTGGAACAGACTGGATGCAGGTGGCGGAGGACAGGGTGTTGTGGCGCAGCCTGGGGAGGCCTAAGTCCAGCAGTGGACTACGATAGCCTGACTTGACTGTGACTGATACTCATGTATAGTGATAAAAATCGTATTGAATTGTAGGTACCTATAACGAGCTGATGTCTGCAACTGAAATTCCAAGTGCATATTTTGCGTACATAAGGGTGACAATTAAAATTACCTTACTTTTTTCGATTTAACAATTTTAAGAGATACATTTTAGTGTTGTTTAGATACCAAACTATAGTAAAGTTAAAAAAAAAATAAGTTAGTGTGACCGATTTTCAAAGGGCTTATAATCTTAGTCTTTACTACGAAGAAACCTTTTGAACGTTTAAGAATACAAAGCTAAAAACTTTAGGTTCTTAATTTAACCCTATTTTAATTATAATCATAGATGACATAACTTATATACGAGTACAACGAGCCCCCGCCCCGGCTTCGCATGGTTTTTAGGACTTGACAAAACATAGAGATTTCTTTTATCTATAAGTGAAATGTTGAGGGTTCAATGTATTATACACAAAAACGTTCCGGAATACATTCTCTAAATTGTGTTAAAAACCTTATGTGGCGTATTTTAAAAGAACTACGCGGACATACAGACAAACGCGAATAGAGACTTTGTTTTATAATATGTATAGATGAACAATCTATAACCGCAAAATTTCAAGTATAAGTTCACCGGCCTACCTCTCCTTGGTCCACAGTACCGATAAATTAACCAGGAACATTTTATCTTCCTCACTGGTCGATTTTGAGGTACCTACCGTGTTTGACCGATGCGTTGAGTTTGAGTTTGAGTTCCCGGAGACGATAGGACGTGCCGCTCTGCAGTATTATACGGAATTCTCTGGTAAATACGTCACCTAATACTGTTATACTTAGGCGAAAATATACTTAGGCGTCAAAGTACTCGTCCGCATCGCTGTCTCCTGGAAACGTACCCAGAAGACTGGTACTGCTAATTCTTTGGCCAAATAACAAGTCAACCCTCTGCCCACATGAAGTGTCGACCAGTCAAAGAGAAATTTCCTTAAAAAGGTGACGCCCACTCGGGCCCCATGACCCGAGCATGTCGACCACAAACCGCTCAAAACTATAGGTGTAGTTACCCACAAGGTTACAGTACCCTAAATTAATTTCAAATTATCATCTAATTATTCTAGCCTTGTCTATTGAGATCTGAAATCGAGACTTTTCACGTAACCTCTCTCGAACGAGTGCCATTTTATGTTTTCTAAAATCCCGCGAAATAACAAAGAGGCTCAAAAGACCAAATGAAACCATTATCGTTCAGTCTCACGTTTTCATTCGCTCGTTCATTCATTGCTCACGCTGATAACAAAATCCGTACGAAGGCTCTACAGTCACGTAGGTGGTATAAACAGAAAAAAAAACAATGCTTAGGGAGAATATTCTCTTATATATTATTTTAGGTCCTTAAGTTTAGATTTAGCGCATGACACCGTTCGTTTAGTTATGTTTTAATATATCTTAATTATTAATAGTACCATCCATTTCCTTAACATAACGAGACCCCTCCTCGGAAAGCACGTTAAACCGTTGGGCCTCGTGGTCATCTGTATATCTTTGACAGTCGTTATGGGTCGTCAGAAGCCCGAAAGTCTGACCACCAGTATTACCAAGGGGTATCGTATTACCCAGTAACTGGGTTGTGGAGGTCAGATAAGCAGTCGCTCCATGTAAAATACTGGTATTCAGCTGCATCCGGTTGGACTAAAAGCCAACCCCAATATAGTTGGGAGAATGCTAGGCAAATGATGGTCATGTCGTTATAGTGAACGATTCAAGATAAAATAGGAATGATCAGTATTATAAGTAGGTATCACCATTTTTGGCAGTCAATTTTGTGATCACTAGTAGCTGTTCAGACAGGAAGACCTGCCCTGAAAATGGTTGAATGGTCCGAAAGCTTCCGGACCATTCAACCATTTTCAGGGCATAATTATTTCATAAAGAAGTGGTGGTAATTAAGAAAAAAAAACGACACAGCACACGAAAGATTCCGTATCGTATTAAGATCCATCAAAAAACACCGAAAAAATAACGCCGTTTCTTGTATGGGGACCCCCTATAATTATTAACATTATATTTTAATTTTTATTATTTTTGTTGATATAGCGTCAATACAAATACCCAATCTGTGAAATGTTTACTGTTTACCTATTACGGATTATGACTTCATGATATAGACCCCGCTGACAGACAGACGGACATTAGAGGCCTAGTAACAGGATTCCGTTTGGCTACAGAACCCCTCGGGTACAGAACCCTAAAAATCATTGAACACGTAATAATTTCAGTTTAGTTAAATGCTAAAACAAAGTTAATTCACAGTCATTCTATCTAGAGTCAGCCTTTTAAAAATATTTATTCCGAGATGAAGGAAATCAAGGAATAATAATGAAGCCCAAAATAAATAATAAGACAAGTCAGGTATTTTCAAAATATTCAAAACTGGGCTTGACTCTTCAGAGTTCTATTATTTTAAGCTTTATTCCACCCACTTCCAACGTAGTTTGCCTACTAATAACATTGGTAGTAGTAGTATTAATTCACTGAAGAATTTCCTTCAGCAAGTAATTATTTAGCTACAGTTGAGGCGCGTAATTTTATTCTACCGTCAGCGTTATAAGCTTTACAAGGAGGACCAGCACCCAAAATACGTAACACACTGTCAATCACTGTTTGATGGATTTTGAAGGAAATTGCCAATCCATTGATGTATACAGGGGGGCAGAGACATCGATGCGAATATTGTTACCGTCGATTCAGTACGCGATTCTGAATTTCCCCAGCGTTGTAATTTTTCGTCGGTTATTAAAAAAATATCTGCTGTTTCATAGAAAATTGCAATACCTACGCGGTTAAAATGTATGGAGCAGCAGATTTTTTTAAATAACCGACGAATAATTACAACCCTGGAGAAATTCAGAATCACGTACTGAATCGATGTCTCGACAACGTAAATCAAGCAATGAAAGGCTGAAAGCACGTACGGGTATATTGCAGATTGTCAGGGTACGGATCTACCGACATAACCACTCAGTGTTAATTTTCCTCAATAAAGAAAGTAAAAAATAACAAATTTAAGATGTTTTCCACCACCTCCGGATATTTCATACGAACTCAAGACCCAGTATTAGCTATAGTGGCCCAGCGGTAACGGCCTCGACTTACTAATTTTAGGTCGTGGGTTCGAACCCAAGCAGGTACTTCACTGTGTAAATTATTTCACCACCACTGCTCTCAAAACGGCGAAGGAAAATATTGTGAGGAAACCGGCATGTCCTAGGGCCAAAAATTCGAAAACATATGATATCTACCAACTTGCACTGGGCGCGCGTGGTGGATTACGGCCCACTACCTCTCACCGAGAGGAGGCCTGTGTCCCAGCAGTGGGAACATTATAGGCTGATTATGCAGTTCCAATTTGAATTTATCTTTTAAATATGTAGGTACAGTGCAAGAAACTGTCAAACAATGGAATAAAAATACTATTTATCACAACATTCAATAACATTTCTAAGGTCCATCAAACGCGAGCAATAAAGAGAACGATCTAGAAGGCCCTCACCTACTTAAAGTAAGTACCTATCAACAACTTTGTCTCTAAATTATAACTTCCCAAAATGGCGGCCGTGTTCTCCAATATTCAGGTTTATGGCACTCGGAATTAGTGCTAAAGTGCCTTGTCTAAATTAAGTAGAACCTTAGCTTATACTTAGGTTTTTACTATGGGTATAGGTACCTACTACATTTTCGCGGCTAGCCGCTTACAGAGAGAATCATAATGCTGAAAAAGAATTATTAAAGAACATCGCCAACGCAACATTGAAGACCCCTAATGATGAGAAAAAATCAAAAATGTTTTATTTCATTATTACATGTTGTACAATATACAGTTGGTGGCGTCTCCTTTTAAGCATTTAGATGCCTGAACCATAATGTGTATAAAAGATGTTGCATGCGGCTAAAGACGAAAGCTTGACGCTTTCGCCTTATTAAATAGCGGTGTCTTTTGTAACAGTAAAGTGTAGTGTCCGACCTATATTTTGGTTCGTAAACTATAAGAAAAACAATCCCAAGCTCAAAGCAATTATAACCTTTGCGATACTACGCAAAAAGCTCCATAATGGCCATCATTCCTCATTTTCCTCACTTTCCTCTTACAAAGAGCAAACACTTAATATTTCCTCTATATTTTTAATACAAAGGACTCTCACAGACAATGACAAACTGTCTTTCCTCCCACCTTCGTTCCGATTGAACACGTTGACTTGAAATATTGAAGGAATATCTTATCGGAGCATAAACATTGGTTTCAATACTTTGCTTATGTGAATAATGTTTGTGATAGTTGATGTATGGCGAAAATTGGTTTTTCTCTTGAGAATAAATAAAGGGTTTTTGTGACACAGATTTTTTTTGGAGTGATACTTCTCACCTGCCAAGAAAAGAAGGTGTGTTCAACTGTTCACATCATTTACCTTGGGTGAATATAATGTAATGGTTTTGAACAACTTTCTGAAGATATTCAGCCTTTCTAATTAACAGAGACAAGTGTCGTTTAGACATCTAGATAGAGAGATTAACCAGGAGTCACCAAATGACGGACTGCGGTCCGGATCTGGCCTGCATACCAATTTTATGTGAACCTTAAGTAAACAATAAAGTTTATAACTAAAACTCTATCTAAAATTTTTAGTTTTTTAGTTTAACCCGCGCTTTGTCTTTTCTGCCGTCAACACGACAATTAATTTCGGATTTAATGGCTATAGATTGCATCAAATTTAATCCAGACTACAGTCAGATAGTAAGTACACATTCAAATTTAAATTCAAAGGTCATTTCTTCAAACTAGGATATCATCAGAGAATCAGCACTTTTGGAACGTCAAAATGACATAAGACAGTACCCCAAACCGCCCACCCTTTACTACTTCCTAGTGCGTTAGCTGGGAAGAAGAAGTGGCGCAACAAACCCCCCGGCAGCACAGCTGCCTGCTCAGTTAGAAAAAAAAAGATGCTATACAATGTGAAATTTAATTCATTTGTATCCTCTTAAGGGGTCATTGTACTCATCATTATGAACAACTTTCACTATCGGGCCAACACAGAAATCGAGAAAAAAAAATCTGCTGTTCCCTACATTATAACGAGCTATGCGAACATAAATGTATGGAACACCTGATTTTTTTTTGGCATAATAGTATGCAAAATAATTTACATTACGAAACATAATTTAAATTATTAGCCATATGTCAGCTAGCACTCGCCAATATACTAAACAAAATCATCAAGAACTATACTCAGGCAGAAATAAAACCAAACGTAAACAGAACTTATTATCTAAATAAAAGGCTCCAGGCAAAAAGGGCGTCCCGCAACAGTTAATTACTAATAACAATAACAAAACCATGGTCAGGAAGACATTAAACACACATGGCACGTGGACATTATTATTAAGTAGGTAAGTAGGTACTTACTTTATTATTTTTGTTCATTGCATAATATTTGTATACTTATTTGTAAATAAAAATAAAAACGTACGGTCACCAAACGGACCGTTATTATAAATTACTTTTAAAAACGGATCCCAAATTAAATTAATTGGTGATCCCTGACTTAGACAAATTGCAGGGTACCTACTATTGTGAATTAAAGCCTTAAGCTACTTAAGTAGTAACTCCCAAGTTAGAAAGTTCAGTCAAAATTGACACACTCATTGTTTTCACAGTTAATTTTCAAGAGTCACTGCAATTCGCTACAAAATTCAGACATTCTGGCTAGTTATTGGTGATTTGAGTCAGTATTATGTTACTTTTGAGGAGCGTCGTAAACGATGGGACTAATTGTTGGTTGAGATACACACTAGGAACTCCAGGAAGGTACTATACATATGTAATTAAGGAGAATTTTGTAGCTAATTGCAGTGACTCCTGAAAATGAACTGTGGAAATAGTGGGTATGTTCATCTCGACTAAAATAAGTAACTTGGGAGTTACTACTGAAGTAGCTCTTTGATCCTTGAAAGCTCAAAGTACCCGCAAACTATTTAAGAGTCTATAATACCTCATATTGCTTAGCATGATCCTCCGATATGTTGAAAATACTGCAGCATTAATTTTGAAATAAATATATGGTAAATAGAATTAATGTTAATTAATGTTTGACGATAACACGATGCCAATAATTATTTCTATAGAAAAAAAAAACAAAGTTACGTTAAACTGAACAAGCTTAAAGTATTTTTTGAATAGCAGCGGTTTACGCTGCTATTAAAAAAATACATATATTTTTAATTTGAAGTAACTTTGCATAATAACTGAAATAACTATAAAGCAGACACTATGTTTTTTTAAGTTACCATAAATTTAGCCTTAAAATAATTACCTAAACTATTGGCGCCTTGGAGCCTTCTTTCTCCCCACTGCCGCTTACTGTCGTTCTCGCTCAGTCCGCGAGCAGTATCGTGCGAGCGAGATAAGGAGTGAATTTGCGCTGAGGTATTATGGACTTAACTTAAGCTCATTGTTATAAATGCTGTGAACAGATAAACTCACCTATCTTTCGTACCACACAAAATCAGTTCAACCCTAATAATCTTTTTGCAGTAAGACCTATCTTCAAACATTCTTCACCTACTCATCTTGTTATATACCTACTATACTTACTCCCCGGCCTCCTGCCTTCCAAGGTAAGGAGCACTTCACATGTAAAGGACTCTCTCAACGCTATTGTTCCAAGTTATACCTCTAAACTTTACAATGGGGATTTTGTTCAGCAGGTTCCTTCGTCGGTCATTACTTAACTTAGGTTTTAAAATAGGCTGTCGTCCTTGGGAAGGTGAAAAGACTTTGTTAAGGTAAAATTGTTAGTGTTGCCACAGATAAGTACAGATGGGATACTCCCCAAAATCATTTAAATAAAAAGTGACTCTTGCTGCGACACAATAAAGTGCAAGTCAGGTCGCTCAGCGCAAATTACCGACAGTTATATTCACCTAGAAGTTGCCTCTCTTTCTATCGCGTAACTCTTTTATCTTCTGTCTACGTTACGCCCACTGAATTCGATAATTCGATCCCGTCGCCTACCTACTTGTAGCTTCATACCTAAATTGCGGAGTGTCTCATCTGTATTCATTTGTGGTGTTAGATAAAAATGAAGAAGAAAATATTAGGGTCAGTAGCATTCAATTGTATGAACTTGTGCCCCATAAATAGCAATAGGGATGTTGACAAAAAAAAAATTGTCCATCGGGTAGACTATTAAAAAATATTGAACACGTATTTTTTCTTGTTTTACGTAATCAATAGATTACGGCAATACATTGAATTAAAATGTGGCATGACCCCGGTAGCTTTTATATGACATAGCGAGCCCCCGCTCCCCAACATTAATGCGTTTTATCTAAACCATTTTTATTAATGTGATAAAGCAAAAAATACATGTCTAATATTTTTTTATTATCTGACTAAAGGACTAAACCAAAAAAAAAATATTTTTTTCCAGTCAACGGCCCTATTAGGCTCGCTCTCCACATTTACATTGGATGTAAAATAAAAGCAGTCAAAAAATAAATGTGAATCGTGGGATTATATTTATTTATTTATATTTATTATACGTGATTTTCTGCAATAGTAAAGCAACGAAGTATAGGGCGAAGTAAACGTTGTTATAGTCGTAGTTAAGTATCTAATAATTAACTTTAAGTAACGTTTATAAATAAAGGAGGTTAATCGGGCAAAAATAGGGTTGAGGTCCCAATTCACGACCACCCCTTTAAAAATAAAGGTGATTCGAACCCAAGTCCATTACTGCCTTCAATTCTTACCTCACCGATTACCTTAGGTCCGTAGATACGTTTATAGAAAGCTGATACAATTATCAACTGTACCGTTTAGTGATAAGGTTTAAATTCCCTCCGCAATGGAGACGGCAATGATATCGATCAGTAAATGAACTTGTAGTTAAACTTCTTAAAGGTAGGTAGGTTGTCTTGTATGTGCTGAGGATATATACACATACTTAGGTGGTCATTTATTAAGGGCCTTATTTGGTCATGAATAGGTTTTAGTTGATTCACCTGTTTCATTGGATGGTAGGTAAATAGGGTTACTGAAAGATTGTATAAATATTTTATGGCCGTTGGCAAGTATAAAAGCTCGTGCAGACCAGTGCGACTCGACTCGAACAATACAATTTCTAAGAAAACTTCACGGTATAACAATAACCGATGTCACGTAGAGCTAGTCTGCACGAAGCTTAATTTGGGTACATGATTGATCGAAGAGCTCAAAATAGTCACGGCAACGAGTACTAACAATATCAAAAACTAGTTTGTTTACCAAGCCAAAACAAACGCTCCATTTATACAGCAAAATGGACAAACAAATAAATTAACACTCCTGACAGCATTAACTCATAAACCACTACAAAACAATACATCGCACTCATGCCCCGTGGAGCCAACACGACGTGAATCATGTTCAATATCCGATATACCGGCCATCCGGGCCTCCACCGACCGCCATCCGGTTCTCCACTGGCCGTCCGGCGCCGGGCGTCAGACGGAACAAAATTAAATATCGCAATAATAAAATCAACAACTGGCACTTCTACCCTAATGGACGGCATGGAGTGCAAGGTAAAATAGATTATTTTTTGCCCGATTTCTATTTTTTTTATCTTATAGAAAGGGTAGGAAAAAGCGATAAATATAATTATACGTATTGATGCAAATATGGTAAAAAAACAGTTACTATACTGTATTGATGCTAATATGATAATGCTGTATTGATGCTAATATGCTAAAAAAGACAGTTACTGTACGACCCAACTTAGATGCAGCATAAATTTGAAAATTTCCATTCATTAATTTCAATTTTACGAATGTATTTGGTTATATGACTTTACAAGTTATTGCGTTTTCAAAAAGCAATAATAAAGATTGGTGATTTTAAAGGCGCACTCAGTTTGGATGATGATCGGTTTTACGAATTTCGCCGATGCTACATCTCAGTTGTGTCTTACTGTACTCGTATTATGCTGTATTGATGCTAATATGCTAAAAACAAATAGTTTTCCTCTAGACTTTTACGCTTTTGGATTAGTTTTCTTGCATTAGTTATGGCTACCTCTGCTCTGTGTGGTACATAATAAACTTGTAAAAAAACGTCGAAAGTACTCTTTTAAAGTCTGAAAATAGAACCTGTTTAGTGATTTTCAAAAGTTTAAAGGTAGTAGGATTCCTGAAGGTCTCTTTTTTTTCAGAACCCTTAGCGTACCAAGTGCTGTTCGTCCATCTGTTTTTCAGCGGTCTGTATCTCATGAACGGTAATACGTAGACAGTTGAAATTTTCACAGATCGTGTATTTCTATTGCCGCTATAACAAAAAATAATAAAAATTTAAATAAACCATACAAGAAAAGGATTTTATTTTTAAGCATTATTTGTTCGACCTTAAATCAGTAAGTACGGAAGCTTTCATGTGTGAGACCGACTCGCATTTGGCCACTCAGAGATAACAAAAATTACTCATTTCTCACTATAGTAGCTAATCCGTCCACTTCACGATCCTATTTCAATCAGTGAGCGCCTCCGAATGGCGCGGAAAGGCAAACAGAACACCCTCTGTTTTCCTTTATTTCCCGATCAGCTTTATTTATAGGGGTCTCAGCCAATGGGGTGGGAGAACAGGCTGGTTCGTAGACTATCGTTTCGTTATAGTATAGTCGATATCGGTGATTCTGGAGGTCAACGAGGAAACAATGTACGTTGTTGTTGTTTTGATTGCAAGAGTCAGATTAGAATAATTTGCCTTTATGATTAACACTTATCCAGCTCAAAATCACGGTGAATTTCTTCAGGGTGTTCGTAAAATGAGTAGAAATTAAAACTATATTTTTTATTGGAGCGGGCTATGTTCGGAGTTACAGTGAAGGATAAAAACAGAAATGGAATTTCTGGAAAAGAACCTGGAGTTACTGACGTAGGTATGGCAGTGGACTGGCCATGTTTGTCGAAGGATCGATGGCCGGTGGAGCAGACGAGTCCTCCTGGAGTGGAGACCGTGTATCAGCAAGCGTAGTGTGGGTCACCCTTGAGCTATATTCACCAATGACCTTAAAAGGTGGCTGTGGGACAGGCTGGATGTGGAAGGCGTAGGACAGGGTGTTGTGGCGAGGCTTATGTCCCTCGGGGGATTACCATAGGCTGAGTTAATTGATATTTTTTATTTGTTTTAATTTCGCTATGTCGCTATACTCTTGAAGATGCGGCTGTGTCGTCTGTTTCCTATTTTGTTCTGAATTCTGTATTAGGTCACTTTTCATGACATCCAAGAAGTATAATAATAATAGACATTTTTGGCCAGCCAGCCTCAATTTTCTAAAGACCAAGTGTCCGACATAGGTACACTTAAGAGTTTTCTTAAGTCTCGAAGTTTTTCGGCTATCATAAAAACTTCGATACTAAAAAAGCACTTCAAAATAGGTAGGTAGGTTATAAAAAAGATGTTATTAAATAATTTCCTAAAAATTCCTTAATCCAGCAAACCGAATTTTTACAAAAAAGGTTTCAACAAAAAAACATTTAACTGGATCATTTTCTTTTATACTTACCTTATTTTCATTTAAAAAGATATAATTATGTTTCACAAATTATTTTTTTAACGCCATCCCTTTTATCTCTCATTTTGCTGTGATTCATAATACCTTTACTTTTTCGAGCAGAGGAAAACGCACCTTAGCTTTGAGAATTTAAAGTTGATTTCAGCTCGCTCTGTAGTTAATTCAGATTTGTTCGGAATATCTACGGCCACAATTTGAGTACTTTTAATTAACTTTTAATCCAGGTTTGATAAAAGTTTTGTTCACTGAAGACATTCCGTTCTGTGTGTTGTGGACACAGATGATTTACTCTAGCTTCAAGTATGTGGCCGGCTCGTCGTGTCGGGCCCATTCGGTGAGTGTAACGTAGTCAGAAGATATAAAAGTTACGCGATAGAAAGAGAGGCAACTTCACAACAAAGGTGAATATATCTGTAGGTAATTAGCGCTGTGGGACCTGAATTACACTTTATTGTGTCGTAGGCGTAGCTTTTTATTTAAATGATTTTTCGCAGTGAACTATCTGTATTCATCTGTGGTGTGGATTCGAAAATTGGTGCTTATTTTTGCTTACGACGGCAACATCGAATAACTTGATTTGCTTTATTGTGTTTGCTTGTTTGAGTTTCAAGCGGATAAACTAATATTAGCTGTACCTACCTTACTTAGTATAAACAGGTCGAAGGAGGTTTATTCTCTACCTACATAGACAGTGGTTGTAGGTTGGTGGTTGGTATAGTGGTTGGTGGGTGTATTTTTAACTTTGTCTGTTATGTATTGTTGTTTATTGATAACATATAATGTGCATGATGCAGGCCATTCCTATCAAAGCCTAGATATACCTATGCAATGGAAATTTTAAATGAGCTATCAGAAAAGTATCAGTTTACGTTATAAACAAAACCACATATTTTTTACCCCAATAACTTTGGATCCAAAGTGTAGCAAATTTGCTCTTATATCAACGATTGCAAGTAATTCACCCGATTTTCAATCACCCAAAAAAAAAGAAAATGTATACAGTACCTTTTTTTTTTTTTTTGGTTTGTAAATTATCAAATAACTTCTCCCGCTCTGGGCGGAGCTGAGGGCGTGTCAGACTCTTACTGATTAATACCCAACCGTGTTCCTTCAGTATGTTGCCATGGGCCACGGTATCACTTTCGGACTTTCCCGCGACCCCGGCAGGCATCGGCCCTAGCCGACCCCGTCAGTTGTGCTGACATCTCTTTGAGGCGCTCGTGCAACACAACGCGCTGTCGACCCGGGCCTGGTTCTTATCGGACGGCGAGCTACCCATTGCTCACCGTCCGCAAGCCCGCGTCTACGGTGGCCGGGTATCGGCCTGCAATTCCCGACGTCCAGGGCCTCTCCTGTGGCGGCTAGAAGCGTGAGGGCGCGTAATTTGCCTCTCCCTCACACGTTCCGCCTCCTCCTTCGCGAGCATTTCTGTTTCGTAGAAGGAGCTGACGGCCTCCCATGCCGTCTCCCTCCGTACCATGGCCTGGGCCGGATGCGAGAGGTCACCGCCACCGATCGCCTCCACGAGGTTACGGCGGTGCTCCGCCCAAGCTTGGCAGACCTCCAACGTATGCTCCACCGTTTCCTTCGGGCGATCCACACAATGGTGATACCCGGGCGTTTCTTCCCACCTTATCCGGAACAGGAACCTCCCGAAACAACCGTGTCCGGTGAGGACCTGCGTCAGGCGAAAGGTGAGGATGCCGTGGCGCCTCTCTAGCCACTCCTCAAAGAGCCCCACATAACGCCGCAATTGTGGCGTGCCCAGCACTATGTATATGGATTATTTATTCCAGTAAAGATAGCTAAACTGCTTATTCAACACAGAAATCTCTTTATTTATAATACAAAGATTATTACTTATATTATACAGCCGAACGTGACTTCAGGCGATTCCAACGAATAAAAATATGAAAGGGAAAAATTCAGCACGAAATATAACAATATAATTTACCGAAATGGTATCAAATAATCCGCTTTTCTAATATACATTTCACAGTTTATTTACTTGTTTCCACATTCCTTTTTTTAACAACTCGCTTTATGAATCCTTGTAGTCTGATTGAAAATTAAATTATGAGTAGGTACGTACTTAGGTATGTTGGTAGGTATCTAGCAAATAAAAATAAAATTTAATAACAATCTCAAAGGGTTTTGATCTGAGTAATTTTATATTTTTTGGGAGATGGATTTTTTTAAATCCTTTTGCGTTCTAATTCATACTAGGCAGGTAGGTTTTTTTTTTAATTGCCTTGTATGTATTCTTACAACACTTACATGTTAATTTATTTTTAACACAGTGTACAGTACGACACAAATGTCGCTCTGCCCATGTAGCATTTTGAAAATTTGCATTAATCCGTTTCAATTTTACGATGATTTTTCGTTTTTTTTTACGTTTCGTTTTTTTTTTTTTTACGAATTTATATGATTTCACAAGTTATTTTGTTTGCTTTAAGATCATTTTCACCTTAAGCTACTATAAATATTGGTGATTTTGAAGGCGTAGGGTACTCAGTACAGATGGTGATTGGCTATGTTTGATGTTGTTAACACTTTATTCGATTTTATTTTCTTAAAGTTATTGTTAAGTATGTTTGATCTCTAACTTGTTATTTGTTTTTGAATTATGTTTATTTATGTAATATGTTTAGTTTTACCTGTTAATTACTGTTATTGGCGCAAGCCGTTGTAATTAATTATAATTAAATAAATTGGTTTTACGAATTTTGCTGATGCTACATCTAAGTTGTGTCGTACTGTACCTAAGTATCTCATGAAACATCATTCCGATCTATCTAATAATCTGTTTTTTAATCAATATTAAAAATACACAAATTAAAGTTTTTTAATTATTTGAGGCCAAAAGTTAAAATGTTCAAAATCCTCCCTGTTCGAAACTTATGAGAAAAACTCCAACCCCTTACTTTGCAGGGTTTTCAGTAACAAGCATGTAAACATTGTAGCGCTCATCAGACATAAAGTTGTTTTTTTTTTATTAATTGATCTAGAAATAAATAAAAGTAACGTGGTACTTTGAATACACATACCTAAGTATAATGTGCTATTAAACTGTGGAACGTGTCACGGCAAACAAATTCGTTCCAGTGACTTATCGCTAAAGTTATTTCATCAGGCGTTAACTTCTGTGCCTGCCTTTACCTTTAGATAAGGGGTAACGAAGGTCGCACAAGTTATTGCAAGGACCTAATTGTAAGCTTACACTTGTAATTAAATAGGTGTAATTAGGAAGAGGGTGGGAATTCTACTTTAATTAGACTCGGATAGATACTATAAGCAAACACCTTCCTAATAATAACTTTTGTATTATAATAGAACTGATATATCAGTTACTTAATATACAGAATACTTTTTATTCACTAATAAAATTACACTTGTTTTTTGTTTTGCAGATGTACCTAAGTACAGCAAAGCCGCAAAGAAGAAAACCCAGTGTATCGCCAAAATCAGATTAGTGTTATAGAAATTAAATTCGCACATGCGTTAAATAAATAAATAGTAAATACATAAGTAAGTACCTACTCATTATATTAAGCTTAATGTTTATCTTAACAAGATGTTTATGAGAGGGGTTTCAGGGTTATTTGGTACCTACCAAAGAACCCTAAAACCTCTCTCATAAAGGAAAATATCAACGAAAAACTAAACACTTCATAATATTATAGGTAAGTACTTCGAAGCGAGACAAGGCTATTAACTATTCCACGGAACGAATTCAAACAAAAAGTCCTGCCATCGCTTTCAGCATGTGTACAAGTTTCTCTTTTTGCCAAGTTTTTTGCCGGTTGTCCGGGCTAACCCACTCACACCGACACCCGGCTCAAAGCCCAATTCTACCTGGTTTTTTTCCATTAAAACTTGGGTGCCGGCTATCAGATTTAACTTCAGCTTCAGGGCTTGCTAAGCCGGCTTATCTCTATACACACCCACTGCGTTTATGTAGGTAAAAATTTGGTTATTTATAATTATTATCTGTATACATTTATAGGGAGACTGATATGTCAGCTTGGCTGTTCTATCTTTTTGATTTATGGCTTAGAACAAAGAAAAATGATGGTATAATTGAAAAATTGTCAAAATAAAATGTATTATATGTGTAACCCCCCTGTACTCGTGTGTGTTTGGTAAATCTTACTATTGGCACAGCATAACTTCTGTCAAACACGGAAGGTATTTACGTTGGCAAAAGGTTTGGTATTGCTGTATGCTGTTCCCACACGTTTAATTCGATCCTTCACACTTCAACACGACTCTTTTCTTTGAAAACAGTACGCATTCTACTATCCTAATTCAAATCCTAACTTAATAATAGATAATACGGGCTGGTATCCGCAACTCCACGTCTAAGCGCGTATTTTGCGTACGGGTGGGAAAATCGGTTATTCGATCCACCCCAGCACCTCAAAGAACGCCAGCAACGCCTTGGTGTCACTGACAATCACACGTAAGGTACCTGGGTTACCGAAGTACTTTGCCCTGTATGTGGCGACCACCGGGCAGTATAACAGCACATGAGCTGCTGTCTCGTCGTCCTCCATGCAGGCTCTGCACAGCGGATGGTCTGTGACTCCTATGACAAAGAGGTGTTTATTAAATGACCCATGGCCAGTTACAGCTGCTGTGACTGTACGCAGCTGTTTGAATCCTAACTTATCTAAACTAACAATAATGTGGGATGTGGATACAGCAGTCATTGTGCCGATAGTCGTGACGGCAAATGGCATAATAGCCAAGAACCTCGACACACCAACACCTGAGAAGGCTCTCGTTAGGCAGCTGGATCAAGGGCTTGATCCAGAAAGCGGTACTTAGACACGTAGCGTATCGTCAGGAGGTTCCTGTCTCAGGAGCCCTGACCACCGGTAGCTTGGACCCTGTTCCGGATACCGGTGGGCTACTTTTTTTTAAATATTTTTAAGTTTTTTTTTTTTTTCATAAAATATTTAAAAATGTAAATGATATGAAATAAAGAAAATAATAATTAATAATATTATATTATAAAGAGAAACGATTTGATTTGTTTTGTTTGTTTGTTGATTTAAAAAATTCTTTCACCAGTAGAATGCTGTATTGTCACTGAGTAATATAGTCTATAATTTATAAAGATATAACGCGGGCGAAGCCGCTCGCGGATGCTAGTTTTGTTATAAATACTATTTTGTTTGTTTATTTATTTGTTTTTAACGCTTTCACGCTAAAATGGCTGAACGGATTTGGATGAAATTAGGCACATAAGTAGACCATGACCAGGGTTAGGACGTAGGATACTTTTTATCATAATGCAGAGCACAGAGGTACTGCAATAACATTACCAAGAAGTAATAAAAAGTCTTATTTTTATTGAAAATAAAAAAGTTATTGCTTTTTAAAATTCACATATTTTTCGTACCGAACTTGCCCCATATCTATTAAAAAAATAGACACCCGCTAAGCGATGCCCGCCCGCGCCCCATGTAATAAACCGGGTAAAATTTCCCATTGTTTTTTGTTTTTTTGTTTTTTCCTGAAAATTCCCACATAAATAGGCTCTCTGAACGATACTTAACAACACCCTCACGGAATGGACACGGTTTTTTAAATGTTGTATACTTGTGCATAAAGTTTTAATAAATAAGTTGGTCATACCTTCTGCGCCTACGCAAGGTCACTTACACACTAAAACGCAGAAATAATAAATCCATCGTTTATAACATTTTTGCTGTTTCACCCACTTTATGGTCATTGGGTTTGTTTTCAAAACCACTTTAAAAAGACTAAAAGTAACAAAGAAAAATGCGTTTATTGGCATAACAGAAAAATAACACCTTCGTCAGTCTACCCATAGTCTGACCTAAGACCGACTCAAAGTCACAAGTGTCTGTACATCCAACAAGGCCACGGCCTCCATAACCTTATCCTACATCTCTATCTACCTCTATCTCATCACGTCGTGAAGGCGTAACTTAAAAGGCAAGACAATACACCGGCGCCGTTTCCGGCAGAACCGGTCGGCTTCCGTTCCGGCCCGGCTCGGGGGAGTGATTTTATTTGCGTACTGAGGTGCTATACGCGGCTTAATTTACTGAGGTCGGTACAGTCAGATTCAAAAAGATGACAAGAATTCATTTAATTGTCTAAAAAATTTGATCCATAATCATCATTACGCAATTATTGTAAATTGTCTTTGGCCTCTGGCCCTAAAATCAAGCAATGGACAAAAATTTTCAAATTTTTTTAAGTTTTGAATATTGAATAGGAGGCTTTTGGCTAATTTGTAAAGGAGTGCTAAATGTATCTTTTTTTTGTATTGTGCGTTTAGTTTGTGCAGAATAAACCAATTTTTTTTTTTTTTTTTCTTTATCATTTTCTTGCCCTTATCCCAATGGATAAGGGCAAGAAAATGATAAAGAAAATGATAAAGAAAAGAAAAAAAAAGACATGCTGTGCCGACCCTAAATAAATTGTTATTTAGGGTCTAGCATACTTCGGTATTAGTAGTCATATTGGTAATCACTTCCTTTCTAGCCATAATCATCTTTCAAACAGTCCATCTATCGTTTATTTGGTCTCCCCTACCTCTTACACCCACATTTTACCAGTTATGTAAAAAATCATTTAATTGTCTAAAATCTTCGTTCCATTATATAGCCACAATTAAGGTCCCAATGTTTAATTTTGTCACTACACATTGATACAGGATTATGGAACAAAAATTGTGGAGAAAAAATGAACAAAAAAAATAAAAATAATAAAATTGTCGATGTATAACACCTTTAAATGGCTGACTGTACTTGGTAGCACCAACTCACATAATCATAATTTTGCATTTCACTCACACATGCAAGGTGAAGTTGGGAGGCATTACTTTAGCTAAGTAATTACTTTGAGATGATGACTTATTATAGCGTTCGGAAGCCGTTAAGCTTGCGATCTTGTTAAGTCATCGTTTGAGTCCGAAACCAGACGAGTTTGTCCGAAGATTGCATTTACCGACGCGGAAAAAGGGTAAAGCTGCGATTTTCTAGAAGAGCGATAGCCGCAACATAGCGTCGCAATTTACCGGCGAATGACGTCACTGAAACGTTATTTATGTAAGTAAACGCTCTCTAGGAAAATTTAGAGAGCGTTTTTTGACACCATAAAGCCGTAAAGTCAAACCCCGCTGCCATTATTTTCATGACAGCCGTTCTGCGGCCGTTATGTGGTGGCCACAGTAATTCATAAATAAAAAGACTGACGCTCTAATGAGATAGTTTAGCATCGGGTACCTAAATGAAACCTTATCTGCAGCTCAAGTGTCTTTCAAATATATCCACATGATTTGAAGTAGGGAGCCTACGAAAGATTTTATTTCTTAAATGAGAAATCGAATCAGAATAAAATTTTTAAAGTAAATCGGGCAGGTGTTGTTCCCACAGCTCTGATGTACCACGGAATAAAAAAGTATCTACAGAAGGTACACTGTTGACATCTGAACTTGTCTCCTCTAAAATAGCGTTTAGAATTTCGATTACCACCACATAGGTGGAAAACAAATAGACAGCCGCACGGGTCGTTCGAAGATGACCTAAGCTACGCTTCCAATGTCGGCCCGTACCTGGGTCCGCCATTACATATCGAGACCCGTCCGTGCCTCGGAAAGCACTTTAAGCCGTTGGTCCCGACTGGTATTTTTTTTTAGATCTTTGACAGTCATTACGTCAGTAGTCCGAAAGTGTGACAACCAGTCTTACCAAGAGGTATCGTATTAGCAAAATCGGAAATGGCCAACAAATTGAAACATCTATGAGTCTACAAGGCCTACAACGTTCTCACATTCACAAAATAGGAAAAAATCTAAATAAAATAATATTTAAGAAAAACTATTTAAATCGAATGACATGATTGTCATTAAGTACATCTGTAACAAATCTGAGAACATAACATGTCCACAAAAGCAATAGCTTCTACTAAAAAAACTTTTGGGACTTGGTTCCTATTACCACACCTGCGTCATTCATTAAATTTTTGCTGCCCCACCAACCAAGGATGTACTATCGAAGAAAATCATAATTATCTAAGCAGTTTGAAAACAAAATCCCGTGAACACGATGACCACCTCTGTTTAACGCTCCTTTTGGCTTCCACCAATGAAACAAAAATACATTCTTAGTCATATTTTGTCGTTTTCGTTTTTTTATTGTTCGTGTGTTTTATAGACTCTGTTACAATTATCACAGATGTCTGACTCTTTTTCGACCACTAGTAACAGAACAAAAAAAGAAGATGAGAAAGTTTTTATACTTTTCATTTTGTTTCAACTCATTTCTCGGGTTCAGTTGCAAATTTGCAGAGCTTTCGGTAACAAGTAACAACTAACGTAGCATTTGTGAACCATGTCTTAGTACCGTCCCACGATACAACAGAGGCCCTAAGAGTACCTACTGCTATCGCGCGGTATAAGACTTCTGCGTCCACTATATTTAAACACTTCTTTACCGACAGCAATATCGTACAATCATTATTGTTATCCTCACAATCGCCTTGTTAACGATTGTAATAATAACACTTATAATATTTGCTTATCACATTTTTATTACTACCTGCTGTGTTTAAATGCAGTGGTTTTTACACGAAAGTTGATGGGAAATGGAGTATCCCTGTTATTTGGTTACATAAAAGTCGCCTGAAAGTAGCTCGATATTTTTTTCTATGGAAATGAAATGAAATGAATTTATTTGCTGACATTTTTTCAACATTTTAGCTCTGTGTTTTTGGAGTTTAGGGGGAAAGGGGTCAATTTTCATCTATTTTCTTAAAACTTTATATTTTAAAATGATTAAAAGAACATATTATTATTTCAAACACTCACTACAAGTTCTTTTATTTGATATGTCACACGGTACAGTTTGCAAAACTATTTTTTTTTTCTTTTTCTAATTTGCCCGTCAAAACTGACACCCGTATTCAAAATTCATTTATTTACGTTACACGTCTGTGTTCAGGTCACAGACATTCAAAGAAAGAAAGAAAGAAAATACGTTTATTTACGGTACACATGACGCAAAGAAAGAACAAAACACAAAAATAAACAATTTGGGGGAAAATATGCGTCACATCCACGCAAAACGGCCATCGCTCAGCTTAATGCTGCGACCCTATGCGAGACAGAGCCCCAACACTGGTTTTCAGCGACAGCCGATTCACATGTGATCCTTTACTTAATCGGTTCGGTAGATTCGGAACAAATTGGCTGTGACAAACGAACAGACAAACAGACACCAGTGATCCTATAACCCGTTCCGTTTTTTCATTCGGACGTACGGAACTCTAAAAATCATGGAACATTTAAGGAAACTTTAAGGGGAAATTTCGACGAAGAGTGATTAATCAAGCCATATCAACACCATGAATGCAACACGAACACCTGGCAAAGAGCCGACATGCTTCTAACTGCATCGCGTAGTACCGTACAAAAAGGTGTTAATATCATTTCTTCGGGCAAAACCCGTGGTAGGAGTTGTTAGGATACTACGAAGATTGTCCTCAAGGAAATACGTTTTAAAATTGAATACTTAATAATCCAGTGAGTTGAATGGAAGTGGGCGTGGGAAGCTTCTGTTTTCTGCGTTAAGCTTCGTGCAGACCAGCGCGACGCGACGCCGCGACGCGACTCGAACAATACAATTTCTAAGAAAACTTGACGGTATAACAATAACCGGTGTCGCGTCGCGCTGTCGCGTCGCGCTGGTCTGCACGAAGCTTAAAGTTCGTTTGGTTGTGTTTATTCAATATATGATGATGAATGATGTGCTATTACAATATCATGTAGACATACCTACGTACGATGATACAAGTAGGCAAAATAAATTGTTGTTATAGCTGGTGATACCTACTTCCAATAAAACAGTAGGTACACACTTTCAAAATCCTTACACACATTTCAAAACCCTCGCACACAATTTCAAAGTCACTTAGGATTTGTTTTTATCTTTACGAATGAGGTTCTCAATTTTGTCTATTTTTCGACTTCAATAAAAGCTTAAAACACTACTGTTTTATATTTTTGTGTTACTAAATGGGCCTTCATAGTATTAGAAGTAAATGTCGCTAAGTAGGTAAATTCGTATTTAACACTTTTTCTTTGTTCCTATTTTTTTCATACCAAATAATAACTAGGTACGCCACGAATGCCATAACTCTTAAATGAAATACTTTCCTCCCACGTATTCATAACTGAAACTAATTAACCAATTTTTAATTTAATAATTTTAACGTTGGCGTTGATATTATCAGAATATTAATTAATGTAGACTATTTATGTCCCATTTTGGGATCCGTGGATTCCTTTATGATTTCCACCCATTTATTATTGGCACACCTAATTAAATAAATAGCATCATTTTGGATGCTTACATCCAAAGGAAACTTTATATTTCCAAAATAGCAATCTCACTCAAGACTCAAGCATTACTTAAAAGTAGTTTCAACCAATCATAAGGTTTTACACGACTTTTAAGTAATTGTTGAGTCTTGAGTGAGGTTCTGCAATACGGGCCTAAGATCTATAAAATAAATGTAGGTAGGTACTGTTATCAGTAAACATGTTAACAGTACCGGGACGAAAGGATACACGTATCCAAAAACCTGCATTTATTATTCTTATATTTCAGGCTACAATATTTTACATGATGACGCGCACTCCTAATTATTTTCTAATCTTCTTAATACAGATATAGTTTTTGTCTCTTAATCTTATGCCATTTGCCGATTTCTTATAACAAACTGGCGGAGTTTGCATGGGAACACCAAGTAAGATATAATCTCTACAGCACCTAGTTGGCAGTCAACCCCGCTAACACCTTGCTGCTTCGCTTATTATTATTATACCGTTTATAAATTTTTATAATTATTATATACATGTTTATAGTTAATATTATAGTTAAATTAGTGAATAATTAGGTGTTTTTATTTTATGTATTTTATTTTCTCTTCTACTCTTACACACGTTGTCTACATCTCTTTAACTACTTTCCTATCGCAGGTATGCTGGAAGAGATTTCTTTAGAAATAAGCATCACCTTTGTACGTATTTTTCTGTTCTTTTTTTTCTTGTCTGTTTATATGTGTGTACATAAACCGTTAAATAAATAAATAAATACATTTTTAAATATTTTTATAAATGTCATTTGAAAATATAAAAAATAGTAGCCCACAGGTATCGGTCAGGGCTCCAGAGAGAGGAACCTCGTAACAATGCGAGCCGTGTCCAGAAGTACCACTTTCTGAATGAAGCCCTTGATCCAGCTGCCCCGTGAGAACCCCCTCAGGTGTTGGTCGAGTCTCTTGGCTATTAGGCCATTGGCTGTCACGATTTATTATTATTATAAGTAGTGCAATCCACGAAGACGTGCCCGACTATTCTTCCTAAACGCGATAACTGTACTGTGAGCGATTAGGAAGAAGAGCGGGGCGCGTCTTCGTGGATGGCACTACCTATACCACAGAATTAGCTGCAATTCTTCTGATATCTAATAAGAAGAATAGCTTGCCTCTAACTACCTCGTTGGTTTTGTGGTCGCAGGCGCTACTGATGAGCATGAGGTCCTAGGTTCTAATTCTGGGTCGGGCAAAGTATTATTGGGGTTTTCCATCTGGAATTTCTCAGTACCAGCCTGGAGTCTGGATTTGTGCCCGGTTGATGGCAATAGGTTCGCCCCTATGACTTGTGACTTAAAAATAACTGGAGTAATGTGGGTGTGTGTACACGTCAACGCTTGTAACCCTTTCGGGGTTACAAGAGTTATGTTATGTTATGCTATCCAATTAGGGTTGATTGGTAATTTGGGTGTGACGGATATATCACCACTCTTGGCGATACATTTAAAGTTTACACCAGGGCGCGACTTGTTATCTGCTGCATCCATATTTAATTATTTCAAACCCATAATGAGTTAAATTAATCATCGAAATCCGATGAATTGCGTAAATTCGAGAATGCTCATGTTTGCATTTATGTGAAAGCGGAAATTTGTGAATTACTATTCTGTGGTTTGGTATTTCGGATTGCGTTCGGTGTGTAAACCGAGATTAATGTGAGTTCTAATTGTTTCTAGATAATGAAAATACTATTTTCCCTGCAAACACTTTCCTTAGAGCTAATCTTTGACTACTGGACTAAATCTCTTAGTTGCCATGGCTTATTTTTTTTTCTGACTCTTTTGTCGTGCACGTCTTTCTACATTGTTCTCACATGTATAATTTCAACATGAATGATGTAACCAATATTTTGTAAGAATATTTTGATTTAAAAGAGTGTCCGTAGAGTTTCTTGCCCGTTCTTCTCCATAGGAACCTACTACGCTGTGGAAAGGGCAACTAGCTTCACCTTTCTGACTGACCGACCGCTTGGCAATTCAAAAGTGTCTGTAATTGGTTTATTTGAAATAAATGCTTTGAGTATTATTTTTTTTGGGGATCGATTCTTCTTTAGTGGTATGAGGAACAGGGTGTAAAGTTCACTCATCCACCATAGAAAAGGAATAATCCTCCGTTGGGTGTCGCGTATGGCGGGCAACTGCCCAAAGACTGATGTCGGGAAAGTTATATACAGGGTGGCATGGTACATCGAGGCGAAAACTAGTACCATGGATTCAGAACATGATTTTGAACCCCATTTCGTTGAAATTATTAGTCGGTTATTTATAAAAAAAATCAGCTGTTTCATAGAAAAGTGCAGTACCTACGCGGTCAAAATGTATGGAACAGCTGATTTAAACAAAAATAACCGACAAAAATTTCAAAAAATTGAAATCACAATACAATTTCGCTACTTTGTGGAAATTGGAGTATTCATACTTTTCCAAGTTGTTTCCTTCGGGGTAAATGTACTTACTCAACGTTTTTCAACAAGACAGATAATAATTTTACTCTGAACGACTCTACCAATAAACTACAATGCCATTTTAACAAATAAATTATCCCAGTATCATGCCAAATCGTCATGCCAAAGTTACAAGCAATTTCCATGAAATCATAACAGCCATAGCACAAAACATCCTTTGAACAGTCAAGAAGCGTAAAGCATGTACACCCATTTCCTACATAACCTCAAAGGAACTGCTATATCTGAGGAACTGTTACATTATTATATTTGGAACAAAACAGTGCCCTGGGCCTCACTTTAATGGCTCACATTAGATTGTCATACCCTAATTTCTTTATAGTGTTCGTTTTGTGTTGGGGTCTGAAGTGAGCGAGAAATATGTACCTAGGTAAAGTTACTGCGATATTTCATTCTAACCAGTCAGAAGAATTGCTATGGAAAAAGCTTTTGAACAAGCATCCCCAAAATTAATCTAAGTATAGTAATGTTTTCGTTAACTTTTGATTGCATAAAAGCATATGCATATTCAGCCTATAATATTCCCACTTTTGGGACACACGCCTCCTCTCGGAGAAGGCCGTAATCCACCTCGCGACCCCATTGCGTGTTGGTAGATGTCACACGTCTTCGATTTTTTGTTCTAGACATGCCGGTTTCCTCACGATGTTTTCCTGCACCGTTCTGCGCGCCTGGCTGGGTTCAAACCTTACGACCTACAACTAGTCGGCCGTTACAACTGGGCCACCACTGCTTTTTATTGGCCTGGGCAAAACTAAAAATCCTGAAGCCAGCAGTGATATCAAAATTTCAGGATTCAAACAGTCGACTTGTGTAGTATGTCATCATCAATCAATCTGCCTAGCCTTTTCCCAACAAAATATGTTGGGGTCGGCTTCCAGTCTAACCGGATGCAGCTAAGTACCAGCATTTTACATGGAGCGACTGCCTATCTGACCCCCACAACCCAGTAACTGGGTAATACGATGCCCGTTTGTAAGACTGGTTGTCAGACTTTCGGGCTTCTGACTAGCCGGAACGGCTGTCAAAGATCCAAGAATGACAGCCGGGACCGGCTTAACGTGCTTTCCAAAGGACGGAGGAATCTCGATATGTAAATATGGTCACCCATCCACGGACCAGCCCCGGCAAGCGTAGCTTAACCTGACGGATCGTGCCCCTGCGGCTGTTAGCCACGAGCTCTCAAAGTACCTGACAATTATCTAAACATTGTACTCTGTCATCATCATCTACCCAAATCAATTCACCACCTCAATTCTCAGAGTTACTGAGAATCGAGGTGGTGAATTGAGGGGTTTTTCAATCACGGTGTTGACAGGCTTATAAGACCTTATTTGTTTTTGTAGATAATACAAGTAAAACCTCTGCCCTCCTAGCCCCACCACAAAGGGTTAGTAGCACAGAGAGGAAGTTTACAACCTCACGTCCACTAATCTGCTTAGTCCCCAACGACCTCAACGTAATCATGTTGCAGTGACGCGAACGGGATGTCCGGCAAACAGAATTACTGTTGAAACGTTTATTTATGTAGGTACTTTACTTTAATATGGTGACCGTTTGTGGTTGCCGGTAGATTTGGACAACCACTATTATTAACCGTGTTGCGTGGTGCGTTGGAATCTGGATTAGTGAAATTACTTTAGAGTTTGTACATACAGCGAAAAACATAGTAAAGGAAAGTTTAGAAAAAGCGTTTCTTATCGTTTAATCGGTTTAGCGGTATGCTTAATTGTCCTATGGAGCAATTTATTAATAAAAAGTAACAGATACGAGTATATATGGTTACTGAGTTTATTATATTACTATACCTACCTATTTCTTATTTTTGATTTCAAGTAGGTACGAGAACCTAATAACCAGTGTTATTATAATAATAAGATATGTTATAATAATAAGCACAAGATAAATTGAGTCAATGTCATAAAAAATAAGAAAAACATTGTTACAAAAATATTAAAAGTAATGAAGTCCTGGGTTCACTTTGAGCATGCAATCTGAAACTTTTAACGAGACTCTCACCTACTTCAGTTTCATTACAACAAAAGATGACGAAAAGCCACACGGCGTTCATTTTAACTTTTTATCGTTCAAGTTCACTTTAAAACTCTCTCGTCTTTTTTTTTCCTATTTATTTGTTTTGGGGTTTTTATATAAATAGATATGTCAACCTCATCGTGCCTTTTACCATTGAAACATTAACACTTATAATTAACACATAAACTATACTAAACAGTTAAACGATAAATGAAACTCTTTTTGATAAATATGGAAGTCACCGATGACATAACTTTTTGGCACCTTCTGAAGTTTTTTGGGATAAAATTGCTTATATTAATCCCATGTTAAGCATATTTAAGTCTAATTCTCTCAAAACTGACTCCATCTCGCGCCTGTTGCGGACACAATCCATCAGCAAATGCTGCACGTCCTCAATCGGATTACATTCTTTGCAATTCTGTGAATCAGGTTTTTTCATAAGGAATGCAAACTTCGGTGATGGATAGTGCCCAGAGCGAAGTCTTAAAATTAATTTAACATAATTCCTACTAAGTTGCACATCGAACCAAGGCACACGAGGAGGCTCGCCTTGTGCGCTCCTATACCATATACCTTTTTGCTGAGTGATTCTATCAAAGCGCTGTTTCCAGGATTCATAACAAATTACAAGTAATTTGCTGTACCCCCTACTGCAGCTAATTAAGACAATCAGTCGGTCTCCTCATTACCACGTAGTCCAATGTGACCTGGAACCCATTGCAACCTTATTTCTATATTATTCTTAAATAATAAAATAATATTTTCAAGAATATTTTAAGGTATCGATGCACCTCTGAAACAACCGTATCGGTAACATATCATTTTTCTCACAAATTCATATTTATCTATGTATTATCATTCGTTTTATATACTCGTATTATCAATTTCAGACAAGAAAATAAATAATATCTTGATTTTTAATATTATTGTTATTTTATTATAAAAAATACAAAAAAAATTGTGGTCCGCTGGTGTCGGGAGCAGGGTCCAAGCTACCGTTGGCTCCAGAGACTGCGAGCTCGATGGATCGAGGAGTACTGTCCTACGAATCAGGCCCTTGATGAGAGAAACTGAGGAACAGAAATTTCATACAATTTTTCTTTCTTTGTTTTCTACAAATACAAACATAACGGGATTTTAGCATGAAGCTTTTGGATTTGACTTGCATTTTTTACGCTTTGTTAAAAGGGTTCCATTACTTCAGATCTGATTTACAAAAATGTCTGCACTGATCCACTATGGTGGCATTTCGTTACTAATTGGATCTTGGAAAAACACTGAAAGTTTTATCTGAAAATGTTTTTAAAAGATGAGTTTTTTTTCTAGCAGAAAAATCTATGCTCAATATATCGGGTTATAATATAAATAGCGTTAAAAATCATTGAGAACGCTGCTTCCCATCCTCTAGTGAGTCCCTTAGTCGCCTTTTACGACACCCACGGGAAGAAAGGGGATGGTGCTATTCTTTACGTCCAGCACCACGCGGAACATATGACCTGGTGAAGGCCGTAGTAATCCGCTGGATGCGACAAGCACACAACCGGTCGAAGTAGCGGTGCTAGGAGGAGACCTATATCCAGCAGTGGATGTCTTTCGGCCAAAATTATGATATCATACAATAGTCTGCTATGAGGATTCCCTTAGTGAGTTTTTTTTTCAGTTTATAATAATATGTAAGACATAGCTGCTAACATAACATCACGCCTGTGTTCTTCGAAAGATTAGGCAGAGGTGTAGGTACCTACATTACATCCACATTTCGCCAGTTATGTTTAAGTCCCATATAACAGGAGGCGAGCCTACTGCCATCAACCGGGCACAAATCCAGACTCCAGGCTGCTACTGAGAAATTTCATGATGGAATACCTACACAATAACACCGACCCGGAAATCGAACCCCGTACTCAGCAGTAGCGTTTGATACCTTAGTCAGTCAGAGAGTAAAACAATACTCAACGTAAACACACAAACTTTTAAATGTAGACAACAATTAACGGCTAGCAGGCTGAGGATAAGTTCGTAAATCGTGGAAAACGGATCAGCGCGCAAAATTCAATTATGTAGCGACGAATCAATCTCAATCAGGAACGGCTGCTGTCAATCAATCTATGTTAAACTAGATGTCGGACATTTTAGGGGGATTTTCCGGTTTATATAATTTCTGGGCAACACAATGTCTGCAGAAAAGTTTTGCTAGCTGATTTAAGGTAGAAATTTTTTTAAGCGTGTAGTAAAAGAACCGGTTCTGTTCTTCCCGCATCCAGCGGATTCCTGCGGCCTTCACAAGGTTATCGGTCCAGCTTGTGGGGCCTCCCAACGCTACGTTTTCCTGCTACGCCACCCCAGAACCAGCCCTGGGTGAGCCCTATGCCCAGCAGTGGACGTCTTTCTGCTGAAATAACGATGATAATGATGGTGATTTAAAGAACCTCTTATAATTCCCATTTTGCGCTCCTAAAAATATTAATGAACACTCAAACTAAACTAAAAATATTACACACACACAAACACTAAAAATATTAAGGGTCACAGAAAGAGGCGCAATTATTGTATTAAATTGCGCCTCTTTCTGTGAACCTCAAATAGTTCCTTTTTTGGGGTCCTAAAATTATTAATAGCCAAGTAACTGCGACCAACTTGGATGTGGCGGTTCGTCACAGTTCTAACCTAACCTAATCGATTTGGTCGGGGTGCTCTAGCTTAGTTACTGCGACTAATTAAGCCCGCGCGGTTGGTCACAGCTCCAACCTAGGCTAACAATGTTTAGTGTTTTACCTACTGACAGATTATATGACTAACAGGTCGTCTGGCTGACCATGGTTTTGTTATTGTTATTAGTAATTACTAGTTTATTTATTTTTACTTCGATGGTCCTAGTTTCAAATGTGACTTCGAGTTACAGCTTTATTAGCTATATGTAAGCAGGCACGCCCTTTATGCCTGGAGGCTTTTATTCGGGTATTAAGTTTTGTTTACGTTTTAGTTTATTATTTCGCTTGAGTACCTACAGAGTTCGATGTTTTTGTTGGTATATTGGCGTATGCTAGCTGTCATTATGGCAAATAATTTTATTTACTGTTTTGTGTTGAGTAATGTAAATTATTTTGCATACCTACTATTGTATAGAATCAAGGTTTTTTTTCTAACTGAACAGACAGCTGTGCCGCTGGGGAGTTTGTTGCGCCACTTCTTTTTCCCAGCACTAGGAAGTGGTGAAGGGTGAGCGTTTTTGGGGAACTGTCTTATGTAAGTTTGACGTTCGAAAAGTGCTGATTCTCAGCCGTTTGAATAAATGACTTTTGAATTTAAACCCGGTTGGTCGAGCTACCCTTGCTTAATTACTTCGACCAACTGTGAGAAAAATCCAGAAATATAGATGCTCTTTTATTAAAAAAAGTGTGCATCATTTGAAGGGCAAACATATAATATGTAGCGAGCTTTAAAAACCGTAGCGCGGTTGTCACTTTGCAGAATGGTGTATCACAATGCTTAAACCCTGTTCTTTATGACCTCAAAACTAAAGGCAAATTCGTCTATATATACAAAAATACGACAACATTCTCAAAGTACTCTTGACCTCGTAAGATACGTGATAATTCGTCGTCGAAGAAGAAGTTCCTTGCGCAATGGTTTTTATTATTTTTATAGGAAGAGGGCACACGAGCGTGCTCGATACGCGTACAACGATTGATACGCGCGGACATAGTATTAGGGAGAAAATATCGATTGTTATCAGTAATCCTAAATAAACTATCCGATTGTGCCTACTACTGACTAGCTCGTTGGTCTAGTGGTTGCGAGCGCTACTGCTGTCCGATTCCTAGGTCGGACTAAGCCGTATCAGGAAATTCTCAGTAGCAGCCAGGAGTTTGGATTTGTGCCCGTATGGCAATAGGTTCGCCCCCTATGACATGGGACTTAATCTGGTGAAATGTGGGTCACCTCTGCCTTATCCATCGGGGATTACAGGCTTGGTGGTACTACTAAGGGTTTACGGTGCACAGCGCAAGAGACACCAGCCGCCTTTCGTTACCACCAATTCGTTGTTTCAATGCTGTGAACAGAATAGGACAATATCAAAGCATCAACTTCTTCTCCAAACAAACATCTTGCAATCAAATGAAAAAGAAAAAAAAGGAAATCTTAAAATGGTACCTATTGAGATTTTTTTTTTTTTATCAAATATAATATCTTCAACAGATAATAATAGAATAAGAAAGAAAATTATACTCAATCCAACGAGATATGAATGTCCTTATCGATAATAATTTAGCGTACCTAATATCGATAGTCGCTCATCACTACGCCACCGATTGAAACGCGCGCCTCAGGCGTATCGAATACTCAAACGTGTGTTAAAAATGCTTTACGATTTAGTTATAGATGAATGAATCGGCTGCTAACACGTGAATGCCATAACGTTCCCTCATAGAGTATTCCGATCACGAGTATTTGAGAAAGAAATATTAAGTTTTGTTGTTAGTCGTATCGCTGTCAAGAACATATTTAAGGAACAGTACCAACCGAGTCGAAAATATCAAACAGACGCGAGACGTTACTAAAGTTATGAACGTGACAATAAATATAAAGTCATATTTACTAAAGTTTAATGTATTTCATCATGTTGACAGTTCATTTCAGTTCTCAGGCTAACGGTTAGGCCATCTGCCTTAACTTTGGATATGTTATGAAAAAGCCTACGTATCGCAGTTCACCGCAGAATATGCCGCCCCCAAATTGCGCCACAACAGGGTGCCAACAGCTTCTCTTCAGCCTTTCTCCAGCTCGTCGGGCCCCTATCTGAAATCTAAACAAAAATTAAGATATATTTTTATTATAAAACCTGTCGCGATGTACGGTATTTCTATCATCCGTGTATCCTACACTTAACTATTCAACAGTCAAACAACAAGAACTAAATGTTTGATAGCTTCTGATTTAATGCGGAGACGCAGCTTGCATACCAATGGGTGGAGACACGTGTTATCAGCGTGGCCAACCGTCACTGCATAGATATTATCTGTGCCATTCGTTTATTGGTTGAAGTTCGGGTGTGGTCTTAATTTACGGAATAAATTGTTTTCCTGCTTCTTCGTTGGCATGAGACATAAAAGCTTAAAACTCCTCAAGAAAAATCCTTTCGTGTTGGTCGACATAGAAATAACAGATTTATAGTGCCTAGACAGACGACTTTTACAACGAGCTGTCAATCAACATCAACTCAGCCTATCGCAGTCCACAGCCTCTCCCAGGCTGCGCCTCAACACCCTATCCACCGCCCTACGGACTCAGTTTGTCCCAGCCACCTTTTTACAGTCGCCGGTCCAAATAGTTGGGGGGCGTGGACACTGCCAGTTGGGCTGGATCCACCAATTCAAAGTCGCTCAGCGCGCTATGGAGCGGGCTATGCTCAGAGTTTCTTTGAAAGGTAAGATCAGAATGAGCTCTAGCACCATTTATTTATAATTTTCCTTATCAGGCGTACTTAGTTGTTTGGCATTTATATTATGCTGAGCTGTGCCTATTTGGCGCAGCCGTGAGGGAAACATTGTGTGCCTTAATCTGAGTCAAATAAATGTATTTTCTTTCTTTCAATATCATATCAATAACATCGCCATTTCACTTGAGACATCGTGACGTCATTTGAAATGTCAATATGCCTTTCAAGGAATAAAAATATGACGTAATAATTCAGTTTATCAAGTTGATAACTACGCACGTTATACGAAAAAATCATACGCTTTTACTTATAAGAAAAATAATTGTAATAAATGGCTCATGTAGGTACTCTTACGTTACTTTGGGAGATGTTTTAAGTAAACCTCTCTAGATGCTTTAGGATACCAATAATATTATTTCTATTTTCTCTTAAAGTAACTGAAAGTTATGTGCAAATAACTTCTGGGTTTCTAATATGAAAATAATGGTGTGAAAATACACATCGTGCTTGAGAATCTTCGGGCCATATTAGGTGTTCAAGAATAAACTTAGCAACTTCACATAATGATTTTTTATTATTTATGTCTTAGTAAACTAGCAATAAATTTCACTTTTTTTTTGTTCGGCTTTTTTAATGGTGGTCTCAAAAATCAAGAATCAAAATAATATTACAAACGTAATTTTGACTTTTCTCAATTAATCGATACGGTTCGACAGTCGACGGTCCGAAAAAATGGATAGCTATTACTGTGTCACTACCTGCAAGTTTAGAGTGCCCCGTTCCCAAATCTATTTACAAGAAGAGATCATGCATAGATAAATCTCAGACCAAATAAAAAACCAAGACATAGCGCTGTCAACAGTGACGCGAGTCCGGTTTCGTAAACATGAGTACTTAGAGAGGTGTAGTTTCATTGTAAATGTTTGTAAATGAGTGCGCGTAAGTGTGTATACACAGAGCGAGGGTGTAGTTTCGGCATGTTTCACTGTATTGTTTGCAGCGCTATGTCTTGGTTTTTTATTGGGTCTGAGAGATTAATGTAATGATTCCAAAAAATTATAAAAAGTGGGTTCGGGCACCTTCGTTTCACCACAATAATAATGTGTGTACTGAGTTGTACAGTTCAATAACGTAAAAAAACTTTTTATACAAATCCCAAAAAGTCTAAACTGCGTAGGTACTCAAAATGACTAACACGCGCACTTAAAAACACAGACACGTCAAAATGCAATAATTTCATTGTACATTCACATCATTATGGGCGAATAAATGTCCTTTCCTCGCTAAGCTTGCGTTTATCAAGCGATTTCGCTGTCGGCAGCAGGTCGGGAATACACATGGGTTTTTATTTTTGGGACGGACAGCTATTGCTGTTGTCACCTTACTTTGTAAAAATAAGCAGGAATGGGATGGGAGAAATCGTAAATAAAATCTTGTTTCAGTTGTGCTTCCAAAATTGTCTCTGTAAATTTAAAAAGGTGGTTATTCCTCGTTTGTGGCTAAATAATAACAAAGTCAAAGTCAAAGTCAAATCATTTATTTCAAATAGGCCCCTGTAAGGCACTTTTGAACGTCAAAGTTTACAAAAAAAATTAATTGATTCTAGTCGCCCCTTCCAAAAGGTAGTTTTCGTATGGAGAAGAATGGGCAAGAAACTCCACCGTTACTCTTTTAAAATGTGTTACAATATTTTGCATATGTACGTACATTAGTTACATAATTATATGTGAAGACGATGCAACTAAAAAAAAAAAAAAAAAATACGTTACCACAATAGGTAAAAAGAAGAATTAATAAAAATGAAGCAACGAAAGATAAATTAATTACTTATGTGATAGATGCATGGTTCTCACATATTTACAAACATTGTAAAAGTAGACGATTTTCTTAAAATTTTACAATTAATAAGTCAGTGTGTGAGGAAGTAATCACAGAATGTAAAATCAATGTCATATAATAAAAATAATAATTCATACAACTTAAATTAGCAACCAGTTTGATTTTGTCTAGATTCTAAATTATCCTATGGAGCAGGACCAGCATGTTTCCAAGCTTTCTTATCTTGGATATAATCCTCTAATTTGTAATATGCTTGTTTACAAAGTGTACTTTTAATATGAGTTTTAAATTTTCTTTCATTTAATTGTAATATATCACAAGGTATTTTATTGTAACATTTAACACAGTACCCCATAAAAGATGAAGATACTTTAGATAATCTGAAAAATGGTTGATCTATTTTATCTTTATTTCTAGTATTAAAATTATGTCTATCGCTTATTTTATTAAAAATATGTAGATGAAAAATATGTAACAGCCGCACGGATCGATCGACGGTAACCTACGCTTGCCGAGGTTGGTCAGCGGATGGGTGACCATTCATATCATATCGACACCCCTCCGTGCCTCGGAAAGCACGTTGAGCCGTTGGTCCCGGCTGTCATTCGTAGATCACAGTCGTTACTGGTAGTCAGAAGCCCGAAAGTCTGACAACCAGGCTCGTCATGGGGTATCGTGTTACCCAGTTACTGGATTGTGGAGGTCAGATAGGCTGTCGCTTCATATAAAATACTCTTATACAGCTGGATCCGGTTAGACTAGAAGCCGACCCCAACACAGTTGGGAAAAGGCTAGGCAGAGATTCCTTGATAAAAGATGTTTTTGTAACCGTGTTATTTTTGAAAATGATATATTATATAACAAATAAGTTTATCGAGTTTCACAGCTGAAAAGCCTTAGTAAATTTACTTTTCATAGTTCAATATTTATGCATGAAATAAACTTTCCGGGAGCTCTAAATTATCCTAACGTCAAAGTAATCATACCAGCAAAACATGATTTACGAGTTTCATGAATAAATCTAATCTTGAACATGGTAGCAGTAGGCATCGTATTTATTTTGTGTAACTTACAGCACTGATGTATTCATTGTATGTAAATATGATTACGAAAATATGATGAGCTGAGTTGATGTTTCAAGGATCTTCAATTTTGTGGTCTATTAAATACAGCGCGTGGAAACTAAAAGCCAGTATAAATCTTCTCTAAATATTGTAAAACTAAATCGCTTTTCGCGTTCATCTGTATGTCCGCTTTGTTCTTCAAAAATACGCAACGGATTTTGATGAGGTTTTCAACATCATTTAGAGAATGTATTCCGGAAGGTTTATTTTTATTATATAATTCTTTTATTATATTAAACGCAAACGTACAACTGAAACTTGACGTTTTGTCAAGTCGTGAAGAAGGCACTTTTTTTAGCGCTTACATTGCGAGCGCTGACTAAATCGTAACAGATACATACAATTTATTTTCTACTGGATTGTGTATCTTAACAAAATTAACAGAAAAGTCCGCGAAAGCATCCCACAGTAACCATTTTTATTATCTTTCAATTCTATTAAAAAAATATTGCTTTTTCCGAAGCTATTTGGATGGCCAGTATATTATGAATTCTTATCCGATAAAATATTTTATTAAATTGGCCATTTTATTAAGATTAAAATATGCCTGTACATCACATCATTTAAAAGATATCACAGATTTCAGCAAAATAATTATGGCTGCCGGCGTGGCGCCATAACTGACAGAGCTCAATGACCTTTCCTTGGGAACAATATTTATTTTTTGTAAAACTTTTAATAAGAGTTTCTTTTAACACAAATTTGTTACGGTCGCGAGTTTGTTTCTTTTTGTTTTGTTTAGCAAAATATTGTCTGATAATTGCAAAAAACGTAAGAAAATTTTAATTTCGTGGGCTATCTCAGTGCATCCTGTACGTAATCGTACAAAATTGTGTTATGATCCGAACTCATCGTTACCAAAACCGATGGTTATAGCTACAACACTGCAATCAGCTTCGACCCATTTACGCAAATTGCAAAAGGTTTACAGTTCACGGCCATCCCCTAAACTCCTAATCGATGGGATTCCTGACAAGGACACTAGTGATACAACCCCACGTAGCAAAATCAATCCCCTGGCGATACCCCGTAGTTTCCCCCTGCCACCCCCATGGGGGACGCGGCAGGTCCTATGTCGTAAACAGGACCACTAAATCTTGCCTCAACTTAATTATACTGTCTCAATTCCCGTCAGCTATCGTGTATCAAACCCTAAACTGAATAGTTTAATTTGTACATAAAAATATAGAAACTATTATGACAGAAATTTGTTATAATGTAGAGTAATTCTAAAGCCTAGGCTGAATGATGTCTTGCTAAATGGTAAATGACTCTTACTATTCGACTCATAATCCTGTTTTTCTGTAATTTATTGATTGTGGTCTTATATCTAAATAAACCCCTAAACGTGTAGATTTCATAGACACAGGGAATAGTAATAAATATTTTAAAAAGCATAATACCACCACGCCTGTATTCTCTGAAGGGTTTTGGCAGAGGTGTACTTAATGTACCATGGAAGAAGTTCATATCTAACCACCGTAAGGACTATTCTTGCTTGCAGCGCTCGGCCACTATATAACCCGGCCGGTAATAGATGTGGTCATCGTGTTCACGAGATTTTGTTTTGAAACTGGTTAGATATGAACTTCTTTGATGGTACACCCACATTTCGCTAGTTATTTTAGTAATAGGAATAGTAATAATTTATTTACTAAGGCACCAAGACCCAATATACTAATCACAAATACATACGGTCATCCAGCTCGGCAGACACAACCTTGAGAAAGAAGCCGACAGGAGGATCCAGTTGGGTTGGGCAGCATTTGGAAAACTTCGTCAAGTCTTCTCGTCACCTATCCTGCAATGTTTGAAGACTAAGGTGTAACCAGTGCTACCCGTTATGACATACGGTGCCGAAACGTGGACACTGACAGTCAGGCTGGTCCACAAATTCAAGGTCAGAAGTGAACCGGAGTTACCGACATAGCCTGCAGAGAAAGCAAACTGAAGTGGCAGTGGGCTGGCCATGTTTGTCGAAGGACCGATGGCCGGTGGAGTAGACGAGTCCTGGAGTGGAGGCGCGTATCGGCTAGCGTAGTGTGGGACGCCCCTCAGCTAGATGGACCGACAATCTTAAGAATGTGGCTGGAACAGACTGAATTCGGAAGGCGGAGGACATGGTGTTGTGGCGACCCTGGGAGAGGTCCAGCAGTGGACTGTGTTAGGCTGACTTGATGGAAATACATATAATTAATTCAATTCATAACATTATTAAAATGATAAAATTAATCAAATCATTAATTAAGTGTTCGAATCAAAATTCTCTTCATTACAGAAACTAAATTATGTCAGAAATGAACTGATTCTAAAATCCTAGACTGAAAAATATCTTGCGAGACGGAAATTACTCTTATTTTTCGACAAAAAATTAATGTTTTACTTTTCTAAGGAGTGAATTTGATTACGAGCATCACTGTTAAAAAAATAAAGAACAAACAAAACGTGCAAACAGCATTTAAAACACAAGGAATATGCATAGTGTTCGTATCAAAATTCTTTAAACTTCTAGAAATAAGCACGTAACGTAAATCGATTTTAACAAGGAAAAGGTTAATAAGGGAAGGTTTTACTTTAACACACACTGAGCAGAGCCTAGATATTATTTTCTTTGAAACTTATCTGCATGGTCCTCATAAAGCCTGACTAAAATTATGTCTGGACTTTAAAAGAGACTGTCGATTGTGAGACTGTATCGGTCTTTTCTTTTCAGAGTCGTCGGGTAGGAAACACCGAACTCGTCTGTTAACAGAAACAACAGAAATAAATATTAGAAAGAAAGAAAATACGTTAATTTGCGGTAAACATGACGCAAAGAAAGAACACAAAACAAAAAAGAACAAGTCGGGGGAAAATATGCGTCACATCCACGCAAAACGACAATCGCTCAGCATAATGCTGCGACCCTATGCGAGACAGAGCACTACTACTACTACTACTATTATTTATAATATATGATTTATCATTAAGCCCAAGCTACATATAAGACCTTCCCTACGCCATCTTACGATCTTACCCTCATCTCTTACCCTATTTAATTAACCACCAGAAAAAGTAGGCACAGAAGTCGACCCCAACGGTTCAGTAACCGAGATACACGTTCATTAATCGTACAGTCCGATATTCACGTCACGGCCGTGTCACATAACCACTTGATTTAGTATCGGACAGCGTGGGTAAGTAGGATGGGTTGTTATCTTTAAATTGTGTTGTGTATGTATGTATGTGTAAAGGAATTGTGTTGGTGTTTTTTTTTTTGTTTGCAGAAATTAGTACCCGAGCAAGATGATTTTCGTTCAAAACTTCCTAACTAATTATTGAAAATGCGAAAGTGAGTTTGTTTATTTGTTACGCTTTCACGCTAAAACGGCTGAACAGATCTGGATGGAATTTGGCACATGAGTAGACCTTGACATGGAAAAGGACATAGGATACCTTTTATCCGGATATTCCCAAAGGATCAAGACTTATGCGCGTGCGGGGCGCAGCTAGTTACAGTACAGTTACACAACTTAGATGTAGCATAAATTTTAAAATTTTCATTCATTTATTTCAATTTTACGAATGTATTTGGTTATATGACTTTACAAGTTATTGCGTTTTCGTAAAGATCATTTTCACCTAAAGCATTAATAAAGATTGGTGACTTTGAAGACGCACTCAGTTCTACATCTAAGTTGTGTCGTACTGTACCCGACTACGGCGAAGCTAAAAGGAGGGTTATGATTATTACCGGTATGTATGTATGTATGTTCATCTGTTACCTCATAACTTCTAAACTACTGATCGTTATTTGACAAATAACGTATCATTGGAAGCGTCTTGATTGTCCGCTGGTTATAGGCTATATGACGTTACATTAATTTTGCGACTTAACATTCAATACGGCGCCCTCTGGAGCACATAAAGTAATGAAATAGAAAAATATTTAAAAAACATATGCCGTGTTGGGTAAAAAGAGCTGGACGAGCACATTACAAATATGTATAAATAACATACTCGTAGTGTGTAAGTAAATAAATATGTTTAAATTGTTAAAAACAAGCAAAAGTGAGACTGTGCTACGAAGGTACGGCGCGGCTGTAAAATTAATACCTATTATATAATAAAACCTAAACAAAAAACAATTTTAGCGACTCTGCAAATACTTCATCACGAAATTATAACCCCAAAATAATTTCAATAAAAAGTAAGTTCATAAACTAAAACCCGACTATTGAAAAATCACTCTCTAAAAACTATAAAACAAGAAAATATTTCAGACAGAAATGCGACCTTGCAATGCGATCCTTTACCTTGATCATTTTCTGTCTGATATATTTTCTTGTTTCATACTTTTTAGACAGTGATTTTTCAATAGTAGGGTTTTAGTTTTAGAACTTACTTTTTTCTAATAAAAGTAGATATACTAAGTACTACTACTATTAGTAAGCTGGGGTTCATGCGTAGATCTTTGACAGTCGTTACGGGTAGTCAGAAGTCCGAAAGTCTGTCAACCGGTCGTACCAAGACTTATAGTGTTACCCAGTAACTGGGTGGTCAGATAGGCAGTCGCTTCATGTAAAGTAGGTACTGGTATTCAGCTGCATCCGGTTAGACTGGAAGCCGACCCCAACACAGTTGGAAAAAGGCTAACCAGATTGAGTGAGCTGGGTTTAGTGAATCCACTCAACTTCGAGTTGTTTCGGCGTTTCGTCTCAAGGGGTCAGGCAGCTGAAATCTCGGCGCCATCTAGTTATACATATGTATAACTGACCAAAACATTGGCTTGTGAAAGTGTCTCAGAAGATCTACTTAAAAAACACAACGAACATTTCATATTTGGGATTGATGAGATCTGATAAAAAAAACATTATTAATTCAGTCTTCAATAACAAACAAATGAACATTATTTAGCATTACTCTTCCTTATAAAGAGCCCAACAAAACAACACTCCAAACATATAATCCTATTGTTTTAATGTATTGTCACCTAATGCGTACCCTTACGTACATAAAGCTCGTACCTTCCCAGTACATAATATCGAGCGGGGTCAGTGACCTGGCCAGGTGTCTTCCACTCCGTCGCCTGCACATGATTGATAACCGAACCCCCACGAACCCAGCCGATTGGAGCTTTAGTAATATTTGAATGTTCACGATTGATTCGCTGGGAAGCTGCGGATTTTGTGAGAGAATAAAAAAATATGTAGGGGTATTTAAAATGGCTGCTGCCATTAATAAAAACAATGACTCCTGATGCTACGCGCAAATTCTGAAAACACAGTGAAAAGAAGTTTCTACGTATGGAGCAGCTCTTTTTTTTTTACTGCAACTGGGTCGCTCTTTGCCTGCATCTCACGTGATGGTAAGTGATAATCAGGCCGAAGTTGAAAGCGAGCTTCACTCGGACTCCTCAACCACAGAGGAACTGGTTATCTTACCTCTAACTGACGAAACACAACTATGCTGTTAACATAGTTGTTATGGCGACAGACTTTTCTAGCAGTTCTATTTATTACAATTAATTACTCTTTTTTACCTATAGCAGCCCTTTGAAGATTGCTTTGTATGCTTGGTTCCCGAAAAGACCAAAGAACTTACTTGAAATTATTTACTTTTTTATCCTTAGAACAAGGTAGCTTTTTTATTCTAAATCTTAAAAAAAAAAAAAATATGGCCAGCAAGGTTTTTCCATACATCTTCTTCTAGCCGTCATCTGTGTAGTCACCTCTAGAAAGCTTTTACTTCTACGACCTGAAAGAACACCAAGTGAAATGACTTGTAAGTAAATAAAACGGCTATAAAACGCGAAAGAAAAAGTTTAATTGAATAAGAATTGCTTCATTTCCCCTCAAGATACTTACATCGCATACCAGAACTGCGGAAGATTGGCACGAACTTGAAGACAATTTCCTCGATATGGTAATATGTCCGTTGGTGGACGCTTTATGACGGTGCGCCAGTAAAACGTTATAATATACTGTTACGACTCGCCCTTGACCGGGATCAATGATATCCATGCGGATAAAAGTTCATGTTAGGTTCTGTATACATTAGACTGTAACAAACACTGGCGCTGAAATAGTCAATAATTTAGTAAACTGCCTTACCGTGTGTCATTTAACTTATGGCATACGAACTTTCAGCAGCACTTTACATTTAATTGCGTAGTTCATTTTCCAACAATGACTGCTGAGCGCGGGAGTCCCAATAGGCCAATAATTCAATCACAAGCAGTACTTATTGACACGATATTTTAGTCACATTAAACAGAAGTCCCTAGAAAGCTGTTAACAGCAACAATAAGGTACTGGACTCTTTACAAAAATCCATAAAAAATGATGGATTTACACATTCCTAAAGGAAACAGGTCGTAATGATCGAAGAACCAGTTTCTCAAACAAAAGAACACCTAGATGAAAAATACGAGAATGATGAAGACGAATACCTACTTAAGGCGACGATAACCGACTTTTAATGATTTTATACTGAATATCACGTCTCAACAGTACAGTACAGTGTTAATGATTTGGTAGAAATATGTTAAATTAGAGTATTTTTTTAATAACTTGATATACGAATATTTTAGATTATGTTTTTATTACATAGTGAAATTAATTTGTAAAGTTATATCTAAAGCGGATAAAAAAATGAGAATCACGCAAAATCTATCAAGCGTATTTTTCTGAAACCTTCACCATTTAAAAAATAATTCAATTATTGATTTGTTATTACATGTGTTTTATTAAAATATCTTTATTTTATGTATAATAAATTAATAATGCGTCTAATTTGGGACAGCGCTCCTTGATGGGCGAGTCCTCTATCACTGGCTGGACGTACGACTCGTTGCGTGAGCTCAGTACAGAACACGCAAGCTAACCACTCAAGGTCACTGGCATATAACTGCGTCTTAAATCGATACACAATTACACCGCAGTGAACGTAGTACCTTAGTAAAAAAAAAAAAGTATGTTTCCAGTTCATTACTGCTCCACTTTGGTCTAGATGCGAGCCTACTGATTTATATGGGTCGTAAAATTATTTTTATTGCCCAATGGTGCTGTATTGCTCTTTTTAGTTGCCCTACTCACGCTATGCCAGGGCTATTATTTTCATATTCTGTCTTTTGCAACACATTTTTTTAGTTGTTGATGATTTAACATTCGGATCGGCACGAACTATGTATAAATATCAGGAGAGTTCATACTGTCACTGTAATTAATCTTTATCATTCCACTCCTTGGTAAAGACCTCTCCCCATGACTTCTAGTGCTTGTGATCCAGCGCTAATGTGGACCACTTGCCGTTTGTTTTGTTCAGCTCGTCCCGCCATCTTCTACGGCAGGGATTCCCAACCGGTGGGGCGCGCCCTCCTTGGGGGGCTTAGAGCGGCCAATGGGAGAGCGTGGCGGCTCCAATAATAAATTATAACATTTTGTGTTCTTGGTATGAGAAAATGTTAAGACTTGTTTCCAAAACCCAAACCTTTACTAATACTTTCTTCGGTGCTGTTGAATGAGGTTCAGCTTTTCTGGATAAGTCGACAAAATAAGTTTTTCTATTTCTATATGAATGGACTAAACATAACCGAACCTTTCCGAGGCGGCTTGCTACAATTTTCGAAGTCGCTTCGTTTGCTCTTCCATTCTATATTATATTCTCTTGATTATTCAACTTTTCTGCATAAGTTGCCAAAATAACCTGTATTTTTGTTTGAATTATCAAAAGAAAATCCAACCTATACAAGGGGGTGTAAACATTTTTGACCTCACTTTCGCTCGCTTTACAGTCTTATGCTTTTGTGCTTATCGACATAAGTCATAAGTCATAAGTCATTTATTTCATAACAATATGGAAACATTGTGTTGAAAATAATATAAAAATAACAAATTGCAATGAAATTAAATTAAAAATAACAATTAATACGGATCAAAATTCATTAAAATACATCAAAAACGTTGAAAATATAAAACAGTACATGGCAATTAAATTACATTACAATTACAATAATAACAAAACATAAAAAATTACAGTGAAATCAGATTAAAATTACATAACATAAAACATTATAATTAAATCAGATTAAAATATTTAGAAATGTCAATAAATAAAAACACACAGACAAAGTAACTCTGGAGCGTAGTAATTATAAAAGAAAGTTAGGAGGGCGCATATGTTAAATGGTTGGCAACCCCTGTTCTACGGGGTCTGCCGCGACGCCTTCTAGCGTTTCAGGGCTCTGCATAGTTAAAATTATTCGCCAGTCAATGAGCTGATCATAAAGACTTCCTACGGTTCGCTACCTACCAATAGGTAAACAAGGGCCTTGTAACTTTCCACTGCGACCTGCCACACTATGTAATTTAAATGAAAATTCTTTGTTTTCGGGACAACACATCGGCAAACCTCTTGGGGCTACTGGCGTATATACAGCAACTAACTTACATTGCTTGTGTTGTCAGCCTATTTGGCTACATATCGGTACAGTAGACTGCACATGGGTGGTACCAGTTTAACGTTGAGCTGGCCTAGCGTAATACGGAGTTTCAAAAGAATGCGAGGTCAGCTTAGACCGGTTTACTCACCACTAACGTGTGACCTACTGTACTAGACGGCTCAAAGCTTTCGTTTACATCATTTCGAAAGCATAAAAGTACATAGTTAAGACCGTATCCTAAAACTTGGCAACGTTGCAAATAGCTGTCAAATATTTACCTGTTTTGATTAATTTGACATTAATACTGTATGGAAATAAGAAATGTGGCTAACTAGCGAACTAGAATATTAATAATAATAATAGCGGTAGCGTCGGGGGTCGGGTTGCCTCCTTCCCACAAATATGAGGAGAGGGGTAATGACTGATCTTCGCGTTAAGGCTTCTACAAACAGGCGCGACACGCGACGCGACACAAAGACACCGCACGTCGCGCGCCGAGCGGTGTCTTTGAGTCGCGTCGCGTGTCGTGCTTGTTTGTAGGAGCCTTTACGCTCGTTGCTGCTTGTGATGACTGGTTGTCTTGCTGACCATGGTTTTGTTATTGTTATTACTAATTAACTGTTCATTTATTTTTACTTCGATGGTCCTAGTTTATCATTTGTGACTTCGTGTTATAGCTTTAACAGCTATATGTAAACAGGCACATCCTTTATGCCTGGAGGCTTTCTTTCGTCTAATAATTAACTTCTGTTTACTTTTATTTTCGCTTGAGTATAGATTTCGATGTTTTTTGTTGGTATATTAGCGTGTTCTAGCTGACATATATCAAACAATTTAATTAAATGTTTTGTGTTGCGTTATGTAAATTATTTTGCATAAGAACTATTGTATAGAATCAAGTTTCTAACTGAACAGACAGCTGTGCTGCTGCGGAGTTTGGTGCGCCACTTCTTCTTCCCAGCTAAAGCACTAGGAAGTGGTAAAGGGCGGGCGTTTTTGGGGGACTGTCTTATGTAATTGTGCCGTTCGTTGAAGTGTTGATTCTCACCCTAGTTTGATTATATGACTTTCGAAATTGAATTCGAAAAAAAAAAAATGATGTAAAAATGAGGAATGAGAAGAATAAGCACCAAAGACAACATCGTACATGCTACATTCTTTGTAATGTCCTGCCAGCCAAGATAAATCTTAACTATCAACATTATCAGCCATCCGGCTTAATCAAGTCCCGAGTAACATCCTCGGCCGTTCCATTAACACGCTTCCACACCCATTAACTCACATCCACGCCCATTATCAGTGACGTCATAAGACCATTGTGTGGAGGACGTAAGTAATTAAGTTTGGCACGGTGTTGCACGGCGTTGCTAATTGCAAATGCAACGTGCAGTGAGTCAGTCTGACGTGTAACGCGGGAACGTCAGATAAGATTGGTTAACGGTGGCTAGGATGGAGTCCTAGCCAAATATGTCCTCCCGTTACTAGTCACAATATCAAAAATGCAAAGAAAAGGTGTAGTAGAGCTACTAGATCACAACCTTTAACAGTTATTAACAGCCAACTCCCGTCCCTCACTAACTAATTACCTCAGTGTATATCACAGTGGACAGCCAAACGCACAAATGTGTCTGTCCTTTCCCAACTCGATATCCAGACCCTTTTGTCTTGTTTGCATACAGCGTATTTTGACCTATTTCGGCCACATAATGCGCAGGGGAGAGAGAAGCCTTGAAAAGCTGGTCATTGTTGGCAATACCGAAGGAAAGAGAGCACGAGGCAGTCGCCAACACGATGGTCCAACCAAGTAAAAGAAGCTACGTCCTCAAGCAAATTTCAGCAGGTGGCAAAAGCATAACTTTGGATCGGTGTCTATGGTGGCAGATTATCCGCTTAAAGGGGTCCAGTGACCACGATCTTGAGTAATAAGGGACCGATTGAAGAAGAGAAGAGATATTACCTTAAAATTACCGTTCTTCTTGGACCCACTGGTAGAAATAAAGTTCTAGTACCAATAGAGTCCAAATGACCATGTTGATGACAAAAGTCTAGCGCTAATAAACTGACTAATTAATAGCCTACAACTTTATTTATTAGTTAAGTATACAGCGGATTTTTACAGACCGGGAACTTATCAGTCAGTTTTAACAAATTTTTTGAAGGCAGTTAATCATTTACTACAGCATAGTGCTGTCATTATTAGAAGCTGGATTTTTTTCCTAGATCTAGCAAATTTTAGTCCGTACTAAATATACTTTACTCTCTCCATTATTTTTCTCATAGAGCCAGATGAAATAGTTAGAAAATACTAAGCCCGATTAGTTCTCAAAACGAACTGTTAAAGATAACTTTTTTCGTTTCTTTTCTTCATATTACTGGGCGGTCCAATAGGGAGTTAATTACTCAACATTAACTACCTACCTTAGTGTATGAGTTGAAAAAGTCACATGTTACTTTGAGCAATCGTGGTGATCAATGCTCGTGCCTTCTCTGTATCAGAAGAGGCCTTTGCCTTGCAGTGGAACAATAATAGGCTGGTATTATTATAATAAGTACCGTTGATTTCAGAAAATAGTAGATTGTTTGCCTAGGGAGCAAACAACTATTTTAAAGGCGAGTGTTTCTTTGAATTCAGAGCGCAGCGGAGGATTCTAAAGTAAAATGTCGAGCGTTGAGAGGGATTCTAAAGTAGAATCCTGAACGCAGCGAGGGATTCAAAGTACGTCACTCGAGCTTAAAATAGTGTTGCTCCCACTCTACTTTTTATCACCCTCTATGAGAAAAAAAGTAAGTGCAACTTGAATAAGAATAGTACCTACGTTTATTTATTTCATTGTCACTACTTGAGGAAGACACTCTTTTTTATAAAATGTGAAATCCGAAGTTGATGCATTCAGCATTCGTTCGTATTTGTGTACACAATTACGAACGAATGCTGAATGCATTTCGCGCGTTTTATATTTATTTGGCTCGCGCGCGGTTTACTTTATCATTCAGGTTGTTACTTGTTCATACAATGTTAGTGATCTCTTTGGCGATTGGAACTTTTACTAACAATATCTACATTCCAAATTCAAATCACTTTTAGTCCCTAGGGATTAAAGAGCTATTTTGGTCCCTGTTTACGAATAATAAACTAGTTCTTTTTGAATAGATGTGATAAAACACAGTTTTACACTAGGTACCCCTACATGGCTATCTATAAAAAAAAAACACGCCGGAATACCGGCCAGTACCAAAATCCAAATAATGGCAGAATCCGTCAAAAATAAAATAAAAGAAAACAAAAGACGCCCTTCAATCATTTGGCACATGGTTGGCACAAAAAATTAAATAAAGAAGTTTATGCCAGGAAGTGTCGGAAGCTTTGACCTTGCGGGTGTGAATCCCTTTCATGTCACTGTACCATATGCGAACGAATGAACAGAGAAGGAAGGGACAGAAGTTTCATTCCGATGAACAATGCAGTCAACGAACCTTCGGAAAAAAAGAACGAGTTTGTTTTTTCCTGTCCTGGAAGGTACCAAATTCGTATAGGTACTACTACTGCTGTGAAAACATCAGTGACAGGGAGTTTCATCAACATAACATCATCAATATACCTACGCTATGAGGGATAAATACGTAATTTTTAAGCTTACTCAAAAACGACTACTACTAAATATGGGACCACATCGCCACTATCCTCTACCAAATGATAAAACAATCGCAAAAATCATGAAAAACATGAAAAAAAAAACACAAACAATTCATAACTTTCTCCTTTTTTTTATTCGGTTAAAAAAGCATAATCATGCAATTCAGATACAGATTAAATCATTCCGTTTATTACAAAGATTTAAAAAAAAAAAAGAGATTTCTGTGTGCATGTGTAATCTACCATACAAGGAAGAAGATGATTTAAAAAAATATTAAGTTAACTCAGTTTTTTTAATTTTTTTTTTTAGGATTACTATGTTCACCACGTGAATTTAATCAGTGTCACATCCAAGTCCTTACGGTACCACCGGACAACCCTACTACATATTAGATAGTTGATTCACAGATCATAGGTGATTACAGCTTTAGTTACATGTTCTGTGGTTATGGGGGACGCGCTAAGATAGCCCGCGAGATTCAAATTTTCTTTAGTTTTTTGCATTTTGCAGGTCAGTGTCAGGTTTTATGTTTATTAAAATATGATTCGCGACCGTAACAAATATGGCTTTACATAATTATAATCATTACAATCAGCAATCAACTCCATAAGTTAGCATAATTGTCAAATGTCATGATTTCATGAAATAGTAATTCAATGGGATTACATGAACTTAGAGAGTTGTATTGATCATTTTTATGATAATAATTCTATAAATAAATATTTGATACAGCCGCGAATCATATTTAGATCAACATAGAACATGATACTGACCTGCAAATTGCAAAAATCGTAAGAGAATTTGAATTTCGCGGGCTACCTTGACGCTTCCACCTTAAGTTGTTAGGATTGTACGTCTTGGAAATACCTTTCTGGGGATCTGTTTAAATGGCACGGCACTCTGCGGTTTATATTGCAAATCAACACCATGTTTGCTGTCACGTATTGATATAAAGTTTGCCTTCTGCATCAAACTCTATAATTTCAGTAGCTTGGATATTAAAAACCACATTCACTTCAATTTTGAAACTTGTATTCATCTTCATAAGATCAGTTTTCAATCACCAATAAATGTTTACTTAGATTTCTCAAACTTGTCATATTTGGTATTCAATAAGCAATCCAGATTCGATCTACAGAGTTTCATAGAAATGTGATAAAATTACTTGATTATGTTCATGTTAATCTGAATATTAAAACTTATTTTTATATATTCCTGGGAAAGAAGCTTGGTTGGTCTCGGTGGAACATTCTTGGCACCAGCCTTGTACACGTTGGGCCAGTAACTTGTAAAGGAGTTGACAGTTTGACAGGCGTTCCTTGTAACATATCTGTAACAATGTAAACAGTCGAGAAGGTAAATTACCTATCTACTGAGCCATCACATAGTTTATAGGGTAGGAGTGGTAACGTGTAAACTAGGCAACAGTTTGAGGTAGAGGGGATTGCTTATTGATCTCCTACAAAGGACAGGACACAAAGGGGTTCATACATAGTATAATTACGAGATATAGATTAGATTTGAATAATTATTCTCAGAGTTCCTTGCTTGCTACCTGTACCGATAAAGTGATGCATTATCTATCGTAATTCCATATGATAACTTATACCATGTCACGAGTACTAGGTACTCAAAGATAATATCAAAACATACCCAATCAATCTATGTATTTACTTAACCCAATAAACCCCATCATAAAAAAATAGAATTATTCTGAAACAAAATGTTCTAAAAGCTTAGAGAGAATATGTTTTCTTTATTGAAATATTTTTAAAGCTTGATTTTTCAAATAGTGCCCAACGTGTCCCGGCATCATTGTTTAACAATTTTTGCGCTCTCTAAAATTGCTATAGCCGGAATTCGACGGTCTTTTATGAAAAAAAAGATCGTATTTTCAAGCTCGTTTATATTTTAATTCCCACGCTTTTTACGAGCTGTAAAAACGTAACGTAACGTAAGAGGACAGGGTGTTGTGGCGCAGCCTGGGAGAGGTCCATCAGTGGACTGCGATAGGCTGAGCTCATGGATTGAATTGGCGAAATGTAGGTTAACTATACTGCCTAACTCTTCAGGGATAACAGGCGTGATGTTACGTGTGTGAGAAAGAGAAAAATATGTCCTCAAATTGCTATACCGCTAAAAGTGAGTTGTCACGTGGTATTTGAACCGACTTTTATAAGATTCACGTAGTAGTAGCCAGGTGCTTAGAACAGTAAATCAGGCAATACCAAAGAAAAAAAAAATTTTTTTTTTGACACAGGTGAAGTCAGAAAAAACATGAGTATTTCGCGCCCATAAAACCATTGGCACAAAATAAAAAGTTAAATTAGTTCTTAATTCAATTTCAACTTTTTATGTAAAATAAAATGATTCTGTTCTCAAAATCTGTTATGAATATAACAAGATTTTTCTCTTTGAAAGGAAATCAAATGACAAGTTTTAGCACGAAAAAATTCTAAAAGTCGAAAATTCGATTTCTAAATTGGAATTGACTTGGTTTGATTGGAATCGGTTCAATGGGCATAAGTAAGTAGATGGCCATCTAATTATTTTTCTGGAGGCTAGGTCACAATTTTGTTTGTCAGAATTTTGGGTTTTTGAAGACACGGTACGACAGTCAAAGATCCAAGAATGACAGATGGGACCAACGGCTTAACGTGCTTTTCGAGGTACGGAGGGGTCTTGGTATGTAAAGATGGTCCCATCCACGGACCGACCGCGGCAAGCGTAGCTTAACCTGATCGATCGACCCGTGCGGCTGTTATTACTTAGCCACGGGCACTTCGTATATAATAGCCGCTCTATTTTGTAAAAATCTAAAGGTGACATCTTAGGCAAAGTGAGCTGTCATTCCACCTGATGCAAAGATTAACACTATTGACAGCTCACTTTTTTTTTTACAGAATAGATCGGCAGGTCAAAAAGTAAAATCATTTATTTCAAATAGGCCTTTATAATGCACTTTTGAACGTCAAAAATGACAAAAAAACAGAATTGATTATAGTCGCCCCTTCCAAAAGGTAGATTTCGTATGGAGAAGAATGGGCAAGAAACTCCACCGTTACTCTTTTACTGGAGGTTCCGTATTCACCTACCTTATTCTTGCTGAACTATTGGGTAATTTTTGGCAAAAATAGTACCTGTAAAATAGTACCTTTGGCAAAAGTAATACCTTTAAAACCTCAGACAAAACGTAAGATTTGCACACAAAAACGTTTTATATCCCATTTTAAGTTTTTCTGTTAAACCTAAATTGGTATTTTTTATTGTTACACAAGGTCATTTTGTGCATAAGATCTTTTTGAATCGCAAGGAAGTGATTCTAGGACTATTTTTAGTTTAAAGTGACGTCAGAAGCTAAATGAGTCATACCTGCGCGGGCGCCGATTAGTTGCACCTCACATACAAATCAGTTCATTGATTTTTTATATTGACATCTACGCAATAGGTAAGTTGGTTGTTGCATATTTGAGGAGAATAATCTGAACTGAAGTTTCTTCCTGGTGTCTTCTACGGTACAAGTTGAGAGGATGAATGAAAGGCGACTAATAAGACTGGAATCGCCGTGGATGCTCTCGAAGGATATATATGACTTTATTGGAGATGTGAGATTTACCACAGAATGGTCAAGTGCGTAAATGATAAATGATGATAAATGATTTTTATTTCTGTAAATAGGTTGTACAAAACACTTTTACACGTCAAACATATTATTTTTAAACTAGATGAGGTCGGCGTTTCCTATCTGACTACTCCGAGAAGAAAGGCCGAAACAAACTCAGAGGTCACAGTCTCTTTTAAAGTCCAGACATAATCTAGGTCAGATCATGTGAAGATTATGTAGATTGGTGTCTAAAAATGGTCTTTTGAGGAAAGAACCACACAGATTGAGTGGACCTGTCCAGTCAGTGCACGCATTTGTCAGTGACCGTGCAGCTCAACTCAGAATTTAAGGAGCTCAACGATTCGACGAACAATACCAAAGAAAGGACATTTGGGTAGGCCGCATAAATTACTCAAGCTGCCCGACCATGATAAAACTAAATGAGAAAATAAAATAAAAAGGAATGATCCACATAGTCTTCACATTCACAAATTATTAAAAATATAAAATACTTTAAAAAGTAAATATTCATGTCATAGTATATAAAAAATTCATTAATGTCAATGTGTATAAAACCCAGAAATAAACTTGGTCAGATCATTTGATCATTTGAGGACCATGAAGATTTGTGTCTGAAATAGTCTTTTGAGGAAAGAACCATACAGATTTGAGATGACCTGTCCAGTCAGTGCACGCATTTGTCAGTAATCGTGTAGCTCAACTCATAACTTAAGGAGCTCAACGACTCGACGAACAATACCAAAGAAAGGACATTTGGGTAGGCCGCATAAAGTACTCAAACTGCCAGATTATCATTAAAAGTAACTGACCCACATAGTCCTCACGTTCACAATAATAAAAAATAATAATGATATTATACTTCACAAAGTAAATATTCATATCGTTGTGCATAAGATTAAAAATAATACTAATATGCGTAATACTCGCATCCGGCGTATGTGGTTGACCAGTCGGTCGATTCTGTAAAAAGATCAACGTGAAACTTAGGTGAAGTGAGCTGTCACCGTCACCAATCGACGCTCAGGATGCTAGGGATTAACACTATTGACAACTCACTTCACCTAAGTTTCACGGTGATATTTTTACAGAATCGATCGGTAGATGTAGGAACGTAAACGAAGCATCGTGGCAGCTGCCTTGAGGAAATCCGCCGTCGTACTGGTATGGCCAAAAGTGCAATAACCAGTCTAGGGAAAATTTGGAAGAACAATGGCATCCGTCGGAATACCAAAATACGACTAACCCGTGTTCTATTTATTTCTGACAACGAATGAATCCATACTAGAGGAACTCAACATCACCAAGCGGCTATCTGTAATATGCCAGGAGCGCGTCTTCGGCTTTTCCGGACATATTATGCGTTCACCTAAGCATGGTCTGGAAAGGCTTATATTACCAGGCCGGGTGGAAGAAAAACGCGCTCAAGGTAGAGCACCGGTGAGATGGTCAGACGCGATCAAGAAGGCTGTTGGAGGCAGCATTTACCAAGCGGTCCACACTGCAGAAGACCGGAAGGGGGCATGCATTGTTTAACACGAGCCTTTATGGGAGGACGAGCTGTCGTGGGATCGGCCGCACTGCATGATGGGGCCCGCTAGGCATGGCGGGCTGATACCAGTCGGGGGTGCGACAAATGTACAAGTATCTCCCGGGCCCCCGACACATGGTAGTAGTAGGAACAATGGGGTTTTAGTCGGTAGGAGTCCGACATAACCTCTGTTCTCCCGAGACGGAGGGTATCCATGAGGATGTCCCCACGGAAAAAAAAGTTGAAGTGAGCTGTCATTCCACCTGATGCAAGGGATTAACACTATTGACAGCTCATTTCACACCTAAGTTCTCACGTCGAGATTTTTACAGAAAAGATCGGAGAAACGTTTTACTCGTGAGTCGTGACATTTTTGTCTAGTCTAGCTAGACAAGAATGAGTTTCAGTTGTTCACAAGGGGCAATGACCGTCCGACCCCAACAATCAATTACTGAGGTTAGACGATATCCTTATATTAGACCGAAGGTCTCGAACCTTTAAGTGGCTAACCGTCAGAAAAATATGAATATATAATCAATTTGGTCTTTGGTAGAAAATTATATTGTTTTTATCTGCCATTGGTCGCTGGTTGTAAAGAAAAAGTATTTATTGAGACTCGCTCAGGAAATCAAACATTAAACTAAAAACACACTAAACATAAATAACAAAAATAAAAAACAAAGTAAAATTTAAATAGGAGCAGAAAGTCCTGTACGAGGCCAAAAGGCTCCTATCTCAGTATGATGCTCTGGTATTCTGATAGGGCCGGCCAGTGATGTCACGGATAGAAAGATACAGAAATAAATACTAAAACAATAAAATGAAAATAAAAATAGGTGTGGTTGTAGTAATCTTTTATCGTTTTGTGTTGCCATGCGTGAACGGAAGACTTTACTTTTTAAAGTAGGTATTAAAAAAAATCTGTGCCTTTCCACTTTATCATAAAATCTTGATTAAAAATTACATAAGTGTGGGAAAAAGGTCATTTGTCACGCTCAAAACACGCTGTGAACTGTGCAAAAGAACTTAACGGAAGACGATGCACAGCACATCACACGCTTACATTACTCATAGAGTATGATTTTGAAGACTTAATTATTTTTTAATTTTTATTATTAACGTTTTGAACTTTCACCTTCCAAACAACGCTGTTGGGTGGAAATAAATTAAAATAAAGATGTGCAACTTTTATGCACAGTGGCACCCTAACACTCCTTGCTCGAAATCTCAATGCAACATGTAAAAAAACAAGCTTGTACCAGCGGCTTTGCCCGCGTGATATCTTTATAAATTATAGCCTACTAGCTTCTGCCCGCGAATTCGTTCACCTCGAAGTCGTAATACACCACAATATACTACAATAACAGCCACATTTTTATAAGACTTCCCTGTATACTACGTACTTACGTTTATAGTTTTGTACTCAACAGCCAAAATATACAGAGAGCCAGGACTGGTGAGGCGGTAGTAAGCGACGTACAGTTGTCCGTGTGAGAAGCAGCGTGTCCTGAGGTCGACACCCGCAGCCTTCAGTGTCTGCCCCTTTGTTGATGATCATCGCAAAGCAATACTCACAGGGAACTGCACAAACTGGAAGGGGTAACTGTGGGGAATTAGTAGTATACGCGGTATAAACACTGTCTCGCCAACCCTACAACCTGTTAGAATTTTCGACTCGATGACGTTTCTTTGCAAAGACACGACTTTGTTATAGCCAATTTGCTGCGCCTCGCGGTTGCACCCGCATAAGTCTCGATCACTTTGGAATATAGGGATATAAAGTATCCTATGTCCTAACCCAGGCCATGTCTACCCATGTGCCAAATTTCATCCAAATCTGTTCAGACGTTTTAGCGTGAAAGCGTAACAAACAAATAAACTCATTTTCGCATTTATAATATTAGATAGGATATTTAGGATTAGGGTGTTTTTCAGTGATAAATTAATTATATAGCATTCTACTGGTGTAATAATTTTTAAAATCGGCACAGTAGTTTTGAGTTTATTCATTACAAACAAAAATACAAATGTTTTATATTAGAATAGAATAGAATAATGTTTATTTGCTTTAGTTTTTAGATTACATCAATTGGCAATTAGGTCCCAGTCTTACTCCAATTTTGTGTAATGTTTTATTTTAAAATAGAATAGAATAATATTTATTTGCTTTAGTACACTAAAGCAAATAAATATTATTCTATTCTATTTTTTGTTTGATGACATCAATTGGCAATTAGATCCCAGTCTTCCTCCAATTTTGTGTTGAGTACGGTTATTATAAAATTAGTTACTTACGTTTTATACCGATGTTAAACAGTTCCATAAACTGTGAATGATGACGATATCTCGATAAGTATGGGTAGTAGAAACTGCGATATCACGCGAAAGAATGCAAAGGAAAAAGTATCTCTCACGCATTTCTTTTTAATAACATACATAAACATGACAGAACTGTCAGTAAAAGACGGGACGTGTAATATTGTATAGTCAAGCCTGTTTTACCCAAAGGGTTAGGCAGAGCTGAAAAAAATAAATTAAACAATTATATTCGTTTAATTCCGACATATTTTCCATATTTTGGTGGAAAAACGTTAAACTTATTTAAGAAAATAGATGAAAATTTACTATTTCCCCCCCTTTTCTCCGAAACTACTGAGACTAAAATTTTGAACTAAAATCAACAAGTAGTTCTTTACTTATAGATTACAAGAAAACCTTTAAGATTTACCATATTATTTTAAGACCATAGCTTAAAATAACATGGTAAATCTCTCAATATTGTGCGTACAAACTTACATTTGTAGTAGGAATGTATGGAAGAACATGTTTTTCAACTACAATGTTATGTTGTTCTTCAAATAAATTCATCCCAACTACGGAACCCTTCATTGTGCGTGCTCCGACATGCACATGGGCGTATTTTTTTGTTAATAGTGACCTCTCTAATATTTTTGTAGCCAGTCTCTTCCTGTCAACAGCCCACAGCGCCATATTTCCGCACTGACCAAAAAAATCAATGTCCGAAACACGAAAAAAGTTCAAACAGTTTTTATCCACGCTATAACGCGTTTCGGTTCAATGTGCACTCAGGATATTCACATAGTGTAACGTCCGTCCGGAATAATAAAACGTAGAAAAAAGGTTAGTAAAGGCGTCATATGCGTTGTGATTGGCGGGATAGCTTCTGTTTTGTTTTTAAGTTTAGAACCATGTGTGGTAAACGAGGTTTAAACTTTTTTTGGGTTATTATTTTAGAAGTCAATGTGAATAGCTTGGGATTGTTGAAATATGTATGTTGTTAAATACATAGCTTTAAAAAAATATTCAGTCGTTAAACCCTTATACCTGTGATCTGTGGTAAACCATTAAAATACTGCCAAAATCTATTCAAAATTAAAGAAATTCATAGTAGGTACCTACCTAATAAGCTTCTAGTTTAGACCATCGCCAGCTAGTTGAAATTATCTTTTCGCTACCGAATAAGCACTAATAAACAACTTTTGATTACTAATCTGACATTCTTGATCGAAGCCTGACTCTGACTTTTGGCCCTATTGCGTAGAGATCTACGCAATAGGGCCAAAATTCAGTGTTTGCATTACATGACCTTTAAATTTTGAATACTGGCTGTACAGACAAGAAGTTCACAGTTCCAAAAATCAAATTCAAAAATCGAAAACCAATCGAACCAATTTCTAGGAACGCTATATCGACGCGAAGTTTGAACCAGTAGGGATCGAGCGCGCGCAACACACGCACGCGTTCTACGAAGCGCGCGCGCAGAGTCGTGATCTGAAAACTGATTGGTTGCGTACGCGTCGACGTGAGTGCTGTTTATGTGTTTGTGATTTATGTGGAAGTGCGTGTAGATATTATTTTTCGGGTGAGTTTGAATATAGGACATTTTGGATTGAACCTTTCTGGTACCGTAAGTTTTATTTTTATTTAAGTATTGGTCTTTTTGCCCCATATTTAACAGCGATCTATTTCCCATTAAAAAATAAAACAATCTTAAAATCATGAAATTCCAAATTCACGTGAATTGGTTTCCTAAGTCTACGACTACGTCTAAAAGCTTTATTTAGATAAAAATAAACCCAGTCAAAGGGAGGCCCTATATTCAACTGACAGTTGACACGCCCCGGGGAACCTATTATAATTAACATTCGGACTTTGAAGGCGTGGCCTTGGGATTAGCCTCTGTTCTAACAGCAACAGAATTACTTAATCGACTATTGAAGGATTGCGTCGGTATTTTTAGAAACTTACCTGAGTAAAAAGCTCATAGTCTAGCAATTAGGGGTTTATTTATAAACGTTGCTGAAAGTTTAGTGACGTTTGAACGTCACTAAACTTTCAGCAACGTTTTTTTATAAGCTCCTGTTTATCAATATCAAGTTCCACCTTCTGCAAATCGTGCATACCTGAAAACTGAAAAATGCCTACACTGAATGACGCTGCTCGCTTAGCATGACTACAAAAAAAAACTGGTTTTGTCGACGGAAGAATAGACAAAATGACAGATAAACAATCACAATCTGTCATTTTGTCTATTCTTCCGTCGACAAAACCCGTAGAAAACCGATTCTATGGTGGTGATGCTACGCGTACAGATACGTCAAGGGAAGAAATCTTCTGTGTACACTTAAATTCATCACTTACTACCTTGATCACTGCTCCACTTAGGGGCGTTCATTTTCTCATAATCGTTCTTATTTCAAAACAAGATTTATGTTTAGGCCCAGCTATCTAATTACGTAGGTATGTACCTAACATAATTTGGTTTTTAATTTAAACTTTTATGCTGCCAACATTCTAAATACAAAAACTGCTTTTAAACTCGAGTCGGGGCGTCAATTTTGTATTAAGAACTTTCGAATACGTTTCAAATTACAAAAAATGCCTGAAAGGTTGCTCTTGGCGCTCGAATGACGACACGGGGGCGTTGTTGCTAAACATATTTTGAGCAACTGTTTTGTGTAATGTCATTTGAAATGTATTCAAAAAACAAGATGGCGACTCTAGTACCGATTTTGGCTACGCGCCAAAATAACCTTGTAGCTCATAAAAATCTCGTTCTATAGTGAGTATGTCAACAAACTGAAAATGATGACTTTGCATTACAATAAATTGCTTTCTTATCATTTGTCAACCAAGTCATACCTGTTTACAACTTAACAAACATTGGTGATTTTAATAGAAATATTGGTTTTTCTCTAAAATGGAAACCATTCAAGTGTTTGTGAACCCGAAGCAATAATTCATAAACTTCCGTTCAAACTCGTTAGTTAAGTACACCATCAGAACTTTATGATGCCTTCTTAAAGCTTCTGTTAGGAAGTTGAACATAAAAAAATATTTATTTAAGTTTAGGCTGGCTTTTGCTGTTATTTATGGCGCCAATTAATGTAGATGAATCCTCTGTAACGTGAATTATGGCATACTAGCTGCCCCCCGCGGTTTCACCCGCGTAAGTCTCGATTCCGTGGGAATATCGTGATAAAAAGTATAGATGTCCTCATCTAAATAATCAAATAAGGTCATGGTCTACCCATGTGCCAAATTTCATCCAAATCTGTTCAGCCGTTTTACCGTGAAAGCGTAACAAACAAACAAACTCATTTTCTCATTTATAAAATTAGTTAGGATGCGAACTTGGGTACTAAATTATTTGAGATTTCTACTTAAATAGGTACGATAGTTTCTTGAATGAGGTACCTACTACCTACCTAGTTAAAAGGTTATTTGGAACACTTAAGGTTATTTGGTCACTGCATTTAATTGTAAGCCAAACAAAATACCTACCCTATATCTTGATTCACAATTCGTGTTCATTTCTCCGTATCGGAGGCAGGTTCCACTGTGTTACGGGTCGTCAATTTTATGGACTCTTGATCGCCTTTCCCCTCTGATTACAATCTTTAATCGGTCCGTCGCCACATCCTTTACCACGATTATGATCTTGTTCATAATTATGACATTTTCTCTTTCGATGTGCGAAACTTTATGTGTACAGACGAGACGAGGGTTGGGCTTAAGATGAACATAGTTCATATTTTTTCTGATAGTGAAAAGAATGAAAAGCAAAATAGAAAGACAAACTCGATCAAGTCAAAAAGATGAAGCTAGTTGTCCATTCCAAAGCGTAGTAGGTAAGTACCTATGGAGAAGAACGGGCAAGTAACTTCACAGGCACTCTTTAATTCATAACTTTACTCAATTTGAAATAAGATTAGACATTTAAGGGGACTACGGGACCTAAACGTGCCTAAACGCAAGTTTTATAATGCCTAAAAGAATATGATCCACTGCAGTAAACAAAATCAGAAAAATATATGATATTCTTGAGGATATATGCTAGTATGATAGTGTGTTGAAAACATAATACAACTAATTTGATACGATAGAAAAAAATCATGAAGATACCTCTAAAAATTTCTTTTAACGATTAAAAATCATATTAATTTACATGCAATCATTCTGATTTTTTGTCAGATTATTCTACAAGCTACATTATTAGCATAATAGTGTTTTAATTTTCCAGTCCAATCAATAGATTTTCTGTAACTGCTTCATATTTTGCAATAAATTACCTGCGTCGTGTCATCGCGCTTCTCTTTCATTTCTATGCAGTCCGACAGTGACCGCGCTTTAGCTGTTGTAAGCCTCTTAACTAAACCTTTTTTACGGTTCGTTCAACCGATTTTGGTTTCTATTGCGTTGGTGGCATGACAAATGGCAGCTGCAGTAAACAGTTGGTATTGTAACCACTTTTTTTGCTTGTAATGTCATCCTTATGCCTACTGTATAGAAGTCAGAATCGGTGGAACGGACTGTAAAAAAGGTTTGTTTAAATGTCTTATTTCAAATGTAGCATAGATAACCCGGTGAACTTCGCACTACTTGAGACAAAATTTAGATTTTTACGATTTTTCCACTGTTCCTTTGGGTTCTTCCAAATTTTCTTTCTTTCTAAACTAGCCCAATATTGAGCAAACAAAAAAAGCTCCAGCCATTTTTGAGTTTTTGCGAGGCTAATTCATGGCTATTGATTTTTATATATATTATAGATAGATTCATGCATTGATTCTTATAACGATGCCAGACTTACTTAGGTAAGTACTTAAATTAAATAGCTCCCTAAAACGTCTAGCTTGATAAATTAAGTTTTTGAGACGTCAAATAGTAAGTTAAAGTCGCAATTTGGAACATAATAGCAGTTGTTTATGACGAAATAAGAGATCAAACTGCGATAAACATGTCATTTAGATTTAGGCCCGTATAAATAAACGTTACTCAAAACTCAAGCGTTACTTAAAACTAGTTTCAACCATTCAAATGGCTTGAATCTAGTTTTAAGTAATGCTTGAGTATTGAGTAACGTTTATTAATACGGGCCTTAGAATATTAAAAACATCTGGGATCTAAAAACCTATATTTTACACCCGAAAGGCACCTTTAAAGTTTAATGTGTGCAGCTGGAAGTTATTGTAGCCTAAAGTAAACACGATCACAAAATTATGCAGCGCATAATCATGTTTGTTTTCCAGCGTATGAGCATAATTATATGCCTCCAGACTGCCAAGAGTGCTTTGAAGGAAATGCATAGAAGGAATGTAGGAAAGGCAATCGGGTTTTTTACTTTACTTCCTTTTTTTGATTTTGCTACTCAGATCTTTAGATTGATAGAATGTAAAAAATCGTCTATTTGTTAAACTTGGGCTAACATGTTGCATGAAGCTATGTTTTCAACTGAATCATTTTTAAATAATAATGATAATACTGGCTCGTATAAAAAAAAATCAAAAGTCATTTATTCAAACTAGGGTGAGAATCAGCACTTTTCGAACGTCAAAATTACATAAGACAATCCCCCAAAACGCCTATGACGTATGACCTACATACCGGGTTGCGTGAAATGATTACCTCAGTACGTAGATCACTGATGGAAGATTACGATGCGTCCAACTTCATCTGTTTTGACCTCAAGCTTGTGATGTCCCGCAGTAGCCTGGGTGACGTCAACGTGATCGAATGTGACGGGGGGCAGCCTGCGCGAATCCTTCGCCACGCAAGTCGACACGTCTGCTTCGGTCTCCTTCAACACTTTAATGATGTCTTGCGGACTCCTGTCTCTTTTCATCCCTTCTACGGAACGGCATTTGGTCGACCATTTCTAGCAACAAAACACGCGACATAAATGAGAGTGGTTGATTATTTACAAACAAATTGTCCCCCAAAAAGTATTATATATTTGTTTCCTATCCAAAATTAGTCTGCTCAGCTTTTAACATTTAAAAAGTATCCCATCCTCAAACTGAGTAGGTAGGTTATAGTGAAATCAAAAAAACAATAGCAAAATTCTGGTTCGGACCGCATTAAACCGGATTATAATGGTTATTCCCCGCCCTAATAACTCACGCATCGCTGGAAAGGAATTAAAAATTGCATAAAACTTTTGTCCATAATGAGTAGTTGTTGGCGCACTGGGCGCTTTCGTTGTGTTGTCTGTGGTGTGTGCGTACGTGTGTACTTGGTTTTTGGTTATTATTTTTTTGCAATATTGTTCTTGTCTGCACCGTCACGTACAGTAGGTACATACCAGGGATGTTGCTGCGAATGCAGATTTTTTTTCATCCGCGGACGCGGATGCAGACTTTTGGTGGCGCGGATGCGGAAGCGGATCGCATGTTTTTTTTAGGAATCCGTCAAGGCGAAATTCAAAACTTATGTTTTTTGCAAATTGCAGCGCTGTTTCGTTGTTTGTTGATCATACTTAATTCAATTCGCGGTAATTATAATAAAATAGGTATTTAAGTACTAAATTATAATCATAAATCTATATAACTCTCGAAATTTTATGTGTTTGATGGATACAAAACTATTTCGTGAAAATATGACCATTTAGAGCTTTATTGATGATTTAAATGACTATAATTTAAATTTTGTTGATTATGATTTTACTTATAGTCACCATTTGCGACCTACATCTGCATCCGCATGAGCTCTGCAGATGCGGATGCGAACACATAACTACTAGTTTATTTTAAGCATTTAAAAAAAATAGTGAAGCTCAAAGGTCAAAAACATGTGAACTTAAAACTAGAGCCATATTTACGTTTCCAAAACTGTTCCTAATGGCCAATTTTAATTATTTACCAACCGTTATTGGTTAGACAGATGCTCTCGTATTTTCACCAATCAGAGGGTAGTTCTTATTTTCAAGCACAAAAATTCTATACACATAAGAAGTGCTTCCTCCAGATTTTCACAAAGGACCATTTCAGAATTTCAGAAGTTACCACAACGATCCGTCGTTGGTAAACACAACGATCCGTCGTTGGTAGGTGTAAAGAAACTGACTACAAAACGTCCATTGAAAGACACATACAATCTTTAATGAATGCGTGTCTATGAATGGCGCCACTGCAAATGATTAAGTCACAGATAACGGTCCTTGGCACCTACTTACTCACTTTACTATCACTACTTCCAGGACATTACCCGCATTTTAAAACCAAAGGAAGTTGGGACATTAACAAAAATTAATGTGGGAACTTCCTTCGCTATGTCGCGCAAAGTTATGTACAATTTTTTTTAAGTTTTTCAAAATTCTCTAAGTAAAGTTTAAAGTTGGATGATTTGTAGTGTGTTTGTTCACTTAGCACTTTTTCGGTTTCTGAATTGAGAATTTGATGCTCGCGAAATTCAAAATTTCTTTGCAAAAAACGTTAGCAATTTTGAATTTCGCGGGCTACTATGACGGAATCAACTTCAAATTCTCAATTCAAAAACCGGTTGTTATTCCAGTTTTAATAATGGTGCTTTCTAGTTCTATCGATTTCATCAATGAATTATTTTTTATGTCTGTTGCTGCGACCATAAATAAATTGGGAAAAGGGTCAGGCGAACTGTCAATGTTAAAGACATTTTAGAAGAATCCCTTCTTCATTTTTTGTTATCCTGATGTTTTCACACGTTCCATTACACGATGGAGGTCATGACAATTATTCAGCTTTTTACCGCCCATCGCTGGCCATCATTCATATGCACAAACAAGGCAGCTTTCTTGGCTATATTTGTATGACAGGACTAAAAAGTTCAGAATGTATCAATAGGCATTGAGAATTCTTCGAGCTAGGCTTTGGCGAGCCCGAGCTCAATCGATGAAGTTTTTATAGGATGTTGCTTATTCTATCCTATATAGCATAATCAGCCTATAATGTTTCCACTGCTGAGACATACGGCTCCACTCTGTGAGAGGGAGTGCGCAGTAATCAACCACGCGGGCCCAGTGCGGGTTGGTAGATGTCACATTTCTTTGAATTTTGGGTTCATGGACATGCCGGTTTCCTATAATATTTTCTTTCACCGTTTTAAGAGCAGTGGTGATAAAATAAGCTGTTACCATTCGGCCACCACTGCTCAAATCGATAACAATAAGTTAAATAAAGGCTCCTGACCGTTTTCCCAATTTATTTTGGTTCGGGGCAACAGACATCAAAAATGATTTGGATTGATTAGATCGATAGAACTACAAAGCACAACATTAAGACTGAACTTACAACCGGCTTCTCGGGAAAGTTAAAATTTCTTTACAAAAAACGTAAACAATTTTGAATTTCGCGGGCAACAAATCAAATTCAAATTCTCAGTTCAGAAGCCGAGTGTAATTCTTGTTACTACACAATTTCAAAATCTAGTCATGCCATGAAAATGTTTTGCAGTAACATTATGAACGTGAGGGGCGTTATCTAAAGTTACAGGGCTAACTTTGTAACTAGCTTTCAGCCGTGTTGCCGAGATGTGACAATACAATTTTACTAGTTTTCACATGAAGCTGCTATTCTAGGATTAGGTACTTGGAAAATATTTCTCTGGGACGTGAACTCGTACGAAATATTAAAAACCATTGTAATACATAATTTTATCAGTAGTGTTATAAAGACTTTCCGTTAGTTGTCATCCTTGTTTTCGAGAAAGCAGGCAAAACCCAGCGGATTGCTGGATACTAGAAGCACAGAACCGGTCGAACTGGCGGTGCTTGGGGGAAGCCTATGTCTAGCAGTGGACGTCTTTCGGCTGAAATGATAAGGCAAAACCATTTAATTTAGCAGGATCCCGGAAAACATCTAGTGCGCTTAATTTTTCTCTCTTTGTTTTGTTTTATACAAATAATATTTAACTATTCTACTCCGATGTAAGTTGGCAGGTCTGAACATAGGCTCTGCTAACTTTCGCGCATGTTCTCTCACTCACACTCGTCTTATGTCACCATTTAGATTCTAAAAAATGTTATTACGCAGCCTTCTGCGCGAAGTTCGGAACTGCCAGTTATATCGGCCGTATTGTAGGTGATAATACGAAAACGCTGTAAGTATTTACGAGTAATTGTTTATTACATTTAGTTCTTTATATTCTGTTGCTTCCGGAAATTTCTATAGTGTATACGAACGTTGGTCAATCTAAATAAATAAATCTCCGACAACTCAGGGTTGCGGAGTTTCAATAGCAGTCACTGACTGGCAAATATTGTCATCCTGTCGCATTTGTTACACTGAAAGACAAACCCATGGATGTTGTGAAAAGACTAGAGGCTATAAAGCACAAATAATAGTTTTATATTCCAGCGAAAGATCCAAAATTATCCCCGACACACGACACCCTTTGTACGACAACATCCTCGTGCCACAAAGCCTGAAAAGCAAAAACAGTTTTTTAAAGTGTGTCGTCCCACTCACTGGCGAACGACCAAAAGAGAGACTGAAGTTGTGGCGAGATAGTGCTTGCTTACCCGAACCATTTGTTCCTCCCGCTGAAGATCTCCCGGGAACCTGGACATGAGTTGCCTTGGGTAACTACTCCGGACTCAAGTTGGCCGAACCAACGAAAATCTGTTCAGGTGGAGATTCATAGATGACTCCGCCTTGGAGTGCAAATGTGGTGCCGTTCCACAAAAGATGGGGCTCTTCATGTCGTGTCCTGCGTGCTCTGTCCGCTGCACGTTACAGGAACTGATGGACGCTAGTGATGGCGCCAAACACGTGACCGAATTTTCGGCCGAGTCTATTTAGATTTCCATCGACACACTAAGAAGAACTTCAATATCCCAGCCTTTGTATTCACTAGATCTTTGAAACTCTGAACATCGAACTTTAAACGGAGCCTAAAGATAATATTCATAGTTAAAACAGACCAATTGTGCAAGTTTAAACGCTTAATTAACTCGATCTTAAGTTAACAGTCAGTTCTCGCTACCGTTTTACTAAAATCTTCAGTTTAACGTCCAGTCAAGCCAGTAAATTATTTAAATGTGAATCAGAAGTCGTTTGCTACGGTAATCTGATGTTAGTTTAACATAGTAATTATTTTTTTACTGCACACAGCTTTTAAGCTGTGGTTCTTAGGAAAACATTGTGTGGAGTTAAATGATTTCTTTCTTGTAATCTTCTGTATTTGAGTGTGGCAAAGATTTTATTACAGCAATACTATTCCTTAAAATTACATTGGTGAGCTGAACAACTTTCTCCATGGTACCAACATATTAATCGCGAAAAAAAAATCAACTGTCGCATACAAAACTTCAGTACCTACTCGACCCGAATATTAGGGACGAATGATAATTTTTGAAAAAGTTGTTCAGTTTGATGGTCTTTATCACACCCTTAAAAATGACCACACGTTTCTGGCTTATTAGTAGATTCGCACGAATTCACTCGCCCGAAACGGCACATTTTGAATTTTATGCAGTAAAGTTAGTGTACTTTTTCCTACTTTCTTTTTCAGTTTTCCTTAACTTGACTGCATAAAATTCAAAACGTGCCAATTGTTTAATCCGTATTGCTGGAGTTGTCGATTCGCCCACAAATAAATTAACTTCGTGCAAATCGTCTCAAGAAAAAATAATATTATTCAAAAGTGTCGCTTCGCCCGTTGCAGGCGAGTAAATTCGTGCGAATCAATCTACACCAGCCACCTTTCTGGTACAAGCCGTAGGTATATATTGCAGATTTAAAACTGGGTTAGTTAAACGATTGTCTAATGTGTTTTTTCTACCCATTTTCAAAAAAGATAGCTTCTACCTACCAATCATGGCATTTTGTAATACAATATTTTGTTCCACTAACAGCTTTGTACGGGGAACTTTTTAATAGGCATAGGCCCATTAAAAAGTTACCTGTACAAAGCCTTCACTAAGGAACGCCACTCTTTATGAAGATTGGTAAAGTTCTGCAGAACCTAATAAACACGCAACATAACAGACAAAAAGTTCATACCCAATTTGCAATGGACCATCACGATATAGTTGCAAAACTTCTGAAAAATTCTGAATAATTCCGGAATACTTCTGGGAAAGTTTCTTTAAATCAGAATTATTCAAAATAAATATAATTAAGTTTTTTTTTTTGCTGAAAAATCGTATTTTGCATCGATCGTCGTTCGTCGTCGCCGCTGCCCCTCTATGCGCCGGCGCCAGCCGCTGCGCTCCTCGAGTCGTGCGTGCAGGCAATGGCGGTGCGGGGTGCGGTAAGACGGGAGATGCTCCCCGGAGAAGTTTTCCCTCGCCCCGCGAGAAAGATTCGTACCCCGCAATCGAATGTTTCCGCGGAATATTTCGCCTGAATAATTCAATGGGAATAAACGTGTTTGTTTGTGGTGTGGTGGGTGAGTTAATTATTGTTCAGTGGCACATACGTAAGTAAAATATAAATGTTTATTTTATTATAAATGGAATTGATTAAGTATATGTTGATATTTTTATAGGTAGATAATTATGTTAGCCTGCGATTAACAGGATTTTAATTCATTTGTTTTTAGGTCGGTACCTACTTATTTCGAAATCGAATGCTATTTTGGAACGAAGTTCCTTATCGCGCGTTGTGAAAGGGGGCTAGACGGAAAAAATTCTTACGAAAAGTTGTCACGACACTTTTTACCCGACACTTTTTGCGCGACGCAAAGGAGGGTAATGTGTTTATTACCATGGAATGGAATGGAATGGAATGGACGACTGGACTGGAATGGAATGGAATGGAGTGGTGTGGAGTGGAGTGGAGTGAGGTGGAGTGGGGTGGAGGGTCGAAAATCGCTTGAACCTTTTTTTTAACCTGCTTTTTTTTAACCCGCATGCCATATCCCCGTCACGGGGACAGCGGGACGTGATTAAATTTACTTCCCGTTGTCCCCATAGTGTATATTCTTTGTCCTCTTAAATCTGCATTCTGTTGTAAGCTTAGTTTTTACCATGGGAAAAAGAAAAGGGAAATAAAACAAAATTTATTTATATGTATTAGGTCCCCACCTATGAAATCAGCGTTTTGTATGGAGAATTTTAAAGAAGTTGCTTTTTTCATAGTAACATTTTCTTAATTTATATAATAACCATGAACACTAATGTTTTAAAACTTTTATGCAATAATGTTTAAAAACTAAGATAACGTAATATGCCACTAGATTAAGCGACAAAAATAAGTTTTGGCTAATTTAAAACAAATAGTGGTCATTTCTGCTAACAAAATGAGGAGTCATTTTTAAGGTATTTTTTATGTTTATAAACTATAAGTAATAAGGTTTTTTTTACTATTGGTAGTTGTCTATGATGGTCATTATTCGGTATAATACCAAGCAATTGATGAATATTTTAATTCATAGAAGTGACAAGGTTCTCTATTTGTGAGAAAAAAACGCCAATTTCATAGGTGGGGACCCAATATTCGAATTATAATTTGAGGTAAAAAAAACAAATAATAATTAAATTTGCACAAATAACACAACTTGAGAATTATAAATATAGTAGTAGAAGTATTACGTGTGTACTATGATTATTATGTGATGAGTATTATGTGTGTACTATGATTATTATTTTTAAGCAAGTGATTGTGATATTTTTGTTGATTTTATACTTCTACGCGTACGAATTTCAATCTAGTTTCCTCAACAAACTCGGATTGAGTTTCCTAGTATTTTTTTTTTTAATATAGGTAAATTGAATGACTGGGTGATATATTATTAACGCTCAGCCTAAATTGCTGGACCTAGACTTGAAATTTTACACATACTTAGCTAAGAATTTTGAATTTTGCAGAAATAATTACCTACTTAATTGTTATTTCATCAGCCCAATACATGTAGGTAAATATTACATTACTAAATCAGTAGGATTATCTTCATCTACACTACATTAGCAATATAAACATACCTACCTACACCAATACAAATAAATACGTAGGTAAGTACTTACTTTTATCCATTTTTAACGGAATACGACGAATTGCGCACACGTTCAACTTTCCAATGCCCTGCCTGCCCAATGACTGCCAGTAGTGGTCACTCGCTCGGCTCGCACGCAACGCAAGTTTCGCGGGCGGCAGGGACACGCATGCGCAAACGGCACGGCCGGCCCCCCGCGCCCCGCTCCCAGTCGCGCTCGCGCTGCCCATGACGCGACGTTGTGTGTGCTTGAATTGATGCGACGTGCACTCACAACCATAAACTTAATATACCTACCGCTCACAACATAACTAAAATAATCTATTTTACAACTTCCAAGCGCGAAATAGGTAGTAAGGTCGATTTTCCTGGTTTTTTTTTGACTGTTGAAATATTCCCAAAGCTTCGGAATATTTCCGAATACTTCCGAAGTATTCAACGGGAATGATTCGGAATTTTTCCCGCCAGCATCTATAACGACCTATTTTCTATTATGAACAGATTCTCCAATAACCAGCTATTTAATTACGTAACACATTTTCGCAAACAATTACGACTAATCTGTTTCATTTTGACAGTTCAACCGTCAACAGTCATTTACCTTATTGAGCAGATTTTTTTTTCGAACTTATAAAGCAATGGATTAGCAATCTGTTTCAAAACGATTCAAATTCTGATTGATCGTGTATTACGCAATGAGGCCGAGGGTACCCACAGGCTCAATTATCAGCCTTCCCAACTCCCTGACACGAGCGAGATGTTACAAATAGTACCAAATCGTTACAGACACGATGATACAATTATCTCGGAGCAGCCATTAAATTAAAAGTATGAGGCAAACGGGTTTCTTCCGGCGCCTGACGGTTAAGGAGAGTGCACACGAAACAGTCAGCGGGATAATTGCATAACACACTAACAATTGCAATTGCATTATTCTGACAATTCAACAACATTAATTGCGTCATTTACGTTGTTGAGTAGACGAATTCTTCAGACATGGATTAGGTTTAGGAATTTCCTTCAAAATTTTTCGACTGTGATTGAAAGGTTCGGTACGTGTGAAGTCTGTGAGCATGTTGATTGAATTGCGTTCGAAATCTGAATTCTGAGTTCGGTTTTGTGCGGGTTTTGGCTGATGGATTACTGTCTGTACTGGGTCCGGTTTACTTTGAGGATATAGGTACCTGGAAAACAGTTATCCAGTGGTATTTGGATTTCCCTACAACCTGATTGTGAAACACACTCAATCAAAATTTCTTTCAATTTGACAGCTCATCAATATTGTTGTCAAGCAGGCGAAATTTTCAAACAAATGAAGCAATGGATTATGATTCTCCTTGAAAATAAAGTGAATTGTGATTGTGAGTGAGGTACGCAATTTGGTTAAATTAAGTGAAAGATCATATAAATATTATTAACTTTCAAAAGAAATTGCATGTTTCCTTTCTACCAGCAGCTGGAACTGGAAGGTACATAATTAATCTCATATAAATTACCAACTTGTTATCTCAGGATCATATATCATACCTACCTAGTTATTACTCTGTATAATTAACGTGTGAATTTTCTCATGCACTTTCCTTCATGTATATGAAGCCTACTGTAGAGGTAGCAATTTCATCATGAATAAATATGCAGATGTAACGAAATTGAACTCATTAATAATATGGTACTTACTTTATTCTTTGTTTTTTCTCTAGCCTATGCTGTCCCACTCCTGGGCAAAGGCCTCCCTCCACTCGTTCCGTCGAGCGCGTCCTCCTTCCAGTTTTGACGGGACCTATCCAGCTCGTCCCGCCATCTCCTACGCGGTCTGCCGCGACCCCGCCTTACTGTCTTAGGGCGCCAGTTCTGTGCTATTTGGGCCCAAAGTTTGTCCGGCATGCGGCAGACATGTCCTGTCCAGTCTCATTTAAGTTGGGCACTTTGAGCCACGTCAGATATTTTTGTTTTGGAGCGCAGTATTGTGTTTTGAACTGGATCCGATAATTTAACTCCTAGTATACTGCGCTCCATTGCTCGTTGGCAGACCTTGATTGTATCGTACTTACCTATAATTAACTTGAGATTTTAAACTGTACAGGAACTTCCTGCTAAGTTAAATATGAGTAGAAGTATAGTAGTAGTAGTAATATTTATTATAGAATTTAGTATCATTTCATTTTAAATTCTCAAAAGATCGATAGCAAAACCAGTGTACAATACCCCTTAAACACGAATTAAACTAATCTTAACCCGTAGCGTGGCCGAGGTAGTTTTGTGAATGGAATAGCCCCTAATTGGCCCTCCGGCTATTATACTAAAGGTAGATAACCCTTCAAACGCTGCTTATAAATCGTTTAATGAGTAAAGCATGAAATATTGATGCGTACAAATGTACCCGTTTAACGTAGGCTTGTAAAAATGGTAATAATCGTAAAATTGCTTTTTTAAGTGTGCAATAACATAGTTATTTTCATAAACTTTCACATATTGTTGGAAAAAATCCAAAAATTTGGCCGGTTTATGTTTTCTATCATCGTCATCATTCTCCTGCCTTTATCACAATATATTAGTTGTCGGCGCAACATGTCCCTTTCTTCCATACTTCTCTATTAGTCGCCATTTTGAGCCAACATAAATCTGTCACACAGTCAAATCCATCGTTTATTTGGTCTCCCCCATATCCTTATAGCCAAAGTAAGGCTATCTCATATTGATAAATTCGTAAATACATTTTATTGGAACTCCATGTGATTAGACAAACCTATATCTATACTTTACTTATAGTACCTAAGAATAAAGCTGACTTTGTTTTTTTGTTTGAAGGCGCTAATCTCTGGAACTGCCAGTCAGATTTGTAAAATCTTTTTGCATTTGATAGCCCAATTCTTGAGGAAGGTTATAGGATATTTAACATCACGCTAAGACTCTTAGGAGCCGAGCAAAAAGAAAAAAGTCAGAAAGAATGCTAAGCGAAAACGAAGGAAAAAGCGCGGGCGAGAGATGCGATGTGACGGCCGGCGGGGCGCGGGAACAAGAAATTTCACGCGGACATAGTTGCGGGCAGAAGCTAAGCTAGTGGAGTTTGTATATGGCAATCTGGTTTTATAGTAGCTTCAAACTGCGATTTTTAATCCTGAAGGCCTAATTAGATTGCGGTATTCCACGCGCGCCTCAAACAGATGTCAGCACAACTGACGGGGTCCGCTAGGACCGATGCCTGCCGGGGTCGCGGGAAAGTCCGAAAGGGATACCGTGGCCCCTGGCAACGTACAGGCAACTGAAAGAACACGGGTGGGTTTTAGTCAGTGAAAGCCTGACACGCCCTCCTCGGAGAAGTTATTTGATAATTCCCCAACCTACCAAAAAAAAGGGCCTAATAAGACACTGGGATTGACTGCGTTTCACTCTGTTACGTCCATAGAAATATAAATAACAGAGTAATAACTTCTTTCTTATATCTATGGTTACGTCAGTCCCGTACATTTTTGTCTCTTCCATAACCGTTATCGTTTTTGTCTAGGCTATGGTGTCTTGTATAAAGTGTAAAAATATTCTTCTGTAAATCATAAACTATCAAAGACAGTTGGTGCGAAAAAGAATAACGGACCAACTTCGATCATAATTCATAACTTATGTAAATCGAATAAAAATGTAAACATTTGTTTAGAGTTAAACATAACTTTTTAGTGGGTTTTCTGGCAGTCTGACAATAGATAAGATATTTATAGGCCCAAAAACAACGTGATTTGTTTTCTTTTTTACATTAACTCTGAATCTAAAACAAATAACTTATACTTCGTTCATTATCTTCCTGCCCTTAACAAAAACAATTACTATTTTTAATGAAAATTGTTCGACCAGAATTGCGTCGCACCGTCGCCTGTCTGCGGTTGACTCAGCATGCAGCATGACCATGCAATGCATGGTCTTCCCCTACTTATAAAGCAACCCACATTTACAATCAAAACTTTCCTTACGATATTTTCCTCACTCCTCATCACAATCATGCCCCGTGACAACCGATTTATATCAATAAACACAATCCCGTGCCCGATGGGATTTCCCACAAGAGACAAACTTTCATCCCCTATATTTAACCCCTGTACAGGGTGACAGGAACATCGACGCCAAAACTTTTACCATGGATTCAGAACATGATTCTGAACCACCCAGTGTTGAATTTTTTCGTCGGTTATTAAAAAGAAACAATCATTTCTTAGATGACTGCAATACCTACGCGGTCAAAAGATATTTTTTAAATTACTTACGAATAAAGCTTTATGCAGACTAGCGCGACGCGACGGCGCGACGCGACTCGAACAGTACAATTTCTAAGAAAACTTCACGGTATAACAATAACCGGTGTCGCGTCGCGCTGTCGCGTCGCGTTAGTCTGCACAAAGCTTAAATTCAACGCAGGGGTTTCAGAATCACGTATTGAATCCATGGTAACAGTTATCGCGTCGATATCTGCCACCCGATATAGTAAATTGGTTCAGCAACAGTCTCTCAAACAGTTTGTATATAATGGCAGATAATATATATTCCCTAAACGATGAGACACTTAATGTCTTGTCCTGCGTGTCCTGTCAGCTGCACTTTACAGGGACAGGACGCTAGCGACGGCGCCAAACACGTGGCCGAATTTTGGGCCGAGTCTTTATAGATTGCCATCGAGAAGAAGAACTGACTGACTGAGGGACCGAATTAAAAAAAATCTTCCTTAATGCTCAACTTTGTTATGTTAAGAACTCTTGACTGAAGACTTGAAGCTTACTTTTGGAGATTGCACCTATTGTGAACTGCTTAACTAGTTAACAGTTTACTCAGTTTTAAGAAATTATTGCTTTATAAAAAGTTAGATAGAAAGTTTCAAAGAAACCTGTGTTGTAAACGATGAAAATTAAAACATAAATGCTACAATTTTATAAGACTTACTTGAACACTTCGAAGTTTTTGTCCTTGAATAATGTCTGTCATTTGCATATATTTTACATAGATTATGTTAGGAGCAGCGTAAGTTATGGAATATAGAAACAATATTATACTTACAAATAATCTCTAGGAAAATATATTTTTTATAAATTGAGTTGACACATTACAAGCTCTTTACAAATATTGACATAAATTCTATGAGTTGTAGTTCTACTTTACAAGAATAGGTCTAACATTCAGTAATTAAATAAAATAAGTTACTTATATAAGTACACTCGAGGATGTTTATGATTTATCAAATTGAGACACTACGACAATTCGCCGTGTTATTTATAGCCATTTCATACAAGTGTCAAAGTATGACAGTTTTGTTTGTAATTTGTATCATGTACGAACAGTTTAAGTTGGCAGCCAATCTGCTAAACAATGATGTTCCCTGATCTTACCTAAAACTAATTCTGTAAGTACAAGCTGATCTTTTCTGTGTTCATTCCTTTTGTCACTTTTCAATTTCGACTTTCTTTCTTTCGAATGTTAACACCATTTAAAACATTATCTCTCCTGATATTAAAAGTCTTCGGTCAGCTGGACCCGCTCGCTACTGGACCCGCGGGTCCACTTGACCACATAATTTATTTTCTGTATTTTTATTGATTAACTGTACCCACACTCAAACTTAAAAACCGGCCAAGTACGTGTCGGACACGCACAATGAATGGTTCCGTAGTTGGGATGAATTAATCCCAAGAACAAATTTAACACTATAGTTGAAACACATGCTCTCCTATACAGAATATATGGGAGAGCAGTTTGATTATTACTCGTTAACCTGTACAGCCTACTTAGCTCTGATAGCTTTCCTTTTAATTTCGTTATATACAGGGTGTAAAAAGACACATCACAAAGCCGTAAACTACGCATACTGTACGTATAGCTAAGTAGCTTTGCGCAAAAATTATTGCTGGGAACCGTAATTTTTTTTTTTTAAATAAAAAAAAATAAGTTTTTATTGCGCGCAATGTAACGCGAACCCACGCTTGAATGAACGGATTCAGTGTTAGTTAAGCTCCGCCCCTACGCTACGTAGGTGGGTACTTGTTGTTCATTGCGTTTTTGTAACTTCAAATGCGTAATCTGTTAAGATAAATCTAAAATTCAGGTAATGTTTGTTTGGAAAAAAGTTTCGTATTATCGCATAGAATTCATTTTCGTGAAAAAGTAAAAAAAAAAAATGCGACTTTGACCTTCAATATCTCCAGAACCAGTGGATTCCCAGGTATGGTCTAGTGGAAAAAAATGATGCAAATAATGGGTAGAATATGTGGCTTTCGGCTTCGGAAAGTGTCTTTTTACACCCGATATACTACTGCTGTGAATTATTTCACACATCCAAGTACAACCATTTAGCTGACAGAAAAAATTCAGTTGAAAGCTTAATATTATGTCGCAAACGGATACCTGAATCCAAAAATGTTTTTTTTTAAACTCACAATATTTTTGAACGACCTTTCTAACGATACCCCACAACATAGGGTAGATGAGAAAAATGAAAATCATCCCTACGTTACATGTAGGGGAGGTAACCTAAAAAAAAAATCTTGATTTTATTTTACCACTTTGTTGGCATGATTAATATGTATACATATGCCAAGTTACAGCTTTCTAGTACTAACCGTCTCTGAGCTCAGCCGCGGACAGACAGACAGATAGACGGACATGGCGAAACTATAAGGGTTCTTTGTTTACTACGGAACCCTAAAAAGCGTCTATTGTTTAAAGCTACCAGTTAGGTAGGTGATACTTTTCGGACCTCGAACAGTTTTAATTAAATAAATAACACCAGCAATACCTTCCTGCTATATATCGCACCTTCCAACACTTTTAATTAATAACACCATCACCGTAAAATGTTAGCACATCCTGTGTTCTTGGATCAACATTAGGCTCATCCGGTGTTGGTACCGTTAAGTTTACCAACCACATAAAGGCTAATTATGTATTAGAGGCGTGACTATGGTGTTAGGACTTCCTAAGGATCGTTCGGGAGATTATCCAGTACCGTCAATGATTATACACCATTAGGGTGTATATTCATTGACGGATTCAGTTCGGGTCCAGTTCCGTCAATGAAATTTAGGGTGAAGATACACCATTAAGGTGTATATTCATCGACGGATTCAGTTCGGATCCAGTTCCGGCAATAAATATACATAATTACATTCATTACCATTAGAGAGTATCATTCATTGACGGAACTAGATATTACTACTTATTGATTCAGATAGATATCTAATCCAATATCCAGAGGTTAAGTACTGCTATACAACTTGGCAATGCCACCAGTCTCTTGTGGGTAAGTACATTACCAGTCGACAGCGATGCGGAGGAATTGTACGACGCCATTTTTAGTTCGTTAATTGGTTTAGTTTGTTTAGGATATTATTGTTATTTTTTATATTATTTAAATAGTTTGTTAGTTAATTTAGTATGAGAAGTTTATCTAGTGCATATATGTATGGCGTAATTATCGAATATTCTTTGAGAGTGTCTATTGTGCTCCCTAATTACAACAAAACATGTTGAAATCTCAATTTTCTGTCAATGTTCGATACAATGTTTGACAGGAACTAGAGATTTCAACATGTTTTGTTGTGATGTTTCGCCAGTGCAAACGCACAGTAACATGCTAAGGCGCCGTTGTAATTACTACATATTTTTTTTAATAGTAAAATAATTAGGTATTGTTTTCGAATTGTTTGAGTGAAAGGTTTGCGACGGTAGTAGCGTGCTACGTAATTAGGGAGCACAACAGACACTCTCAAAGAATATTCGATATTCGACAGCATTTTCTTTTGCCTTATTTAGTTTTAGAAAGGAAAAACGGAACCCTTATAGGATCATTTTGTTGTCCGTCTGTCTGTCTGTCAAGACCCTTTTTCTCAGGATCGCGTGGAGGTATCAAGCTGAAATTCATACCAAATACTCAAGTCTACTGTCCCTTAAATCAAACTTCTAAGCCAACGCAATCAAAAGGTATAGCCGTTTATGCTGCAAGTTTTCGACACTCACAAGGGAGACAAAACATACAGGGTACTTACCGTGAACTCAGAATCTTGAAATTCGGTATGAAGCAACGTCTTATAGCACAGATAAAGGAAAAATTGCGAAAAGCATACTCGTAAATTAGTTACATCATATATGTAGGGGATTTGCAATGAAACACCGACTTTGATAATTACTTTTAAGGTATATTGAATCGCGCACTAAAAAACTAGAGTTTCACAATTTCGGTTCGGCTTAAGTAGTTTTCTACTATAGTACAAGTTGCGGGTGGTTCTACAAATTATAATACAAGTTTTACAGTGTTTAACCAATGGTAGGTTAGTGGGGCGTGGTTATTTCGGTCAAGCAAGGTCTTGATTGTCGACAGGTTGTAACCTGCTCCCCGAATGATACCTTTTCGCCTAGCTCTTTCTCGACAAGTTGCAACTTGTTCTTGGGCGATGCCATCTGTCTTATATTTGGTCGACAAGTTGAGACTTGTTCGTGAGTGATGCTATTATTTTGTTTATGTGTGTGTAGGTGCCTGTTAGTGAGTTACCCATGTGTTATTGTCAAGTTAGGACCTGCTTGGTGGGCAATACCATTATTGCTTATGTTTACCTTTACCTTAGGGAAGTGTTGGGGTACCATCTACGTCTTTATTAGGGTATATCAATCGGAATTATAAGTATGGGAAAATCAAAACTATACCTATGCTATACAATCTTATATCTAAGTAGACTACGTAAAATGGTTTTTATTGGTTTAATCAAATTCTTAATTACTAATCAGTTCGTCTTCTCGTCGCCAACAGTCTCCCTCTCAGTGCGTTGCACTCCATCTCGTTGGGGCGACGTTGCAGGTACAATCAGGACTAGGCGTGATGCTGGCCGCCGCAGGATACCCGCTGCTGTTCGCACGTTGACGATCCTGGTTCTTCCGTCTGGTCCGGGATGAGTAGCGACTATTTCGCCGCGTGGCCACGAGTATCGTGGCAAGGTGTGGTCCACGATTAGGACTATGTCGCCCAATATCGGGTCCCGGTAGTCAGGACCTTGGTTGTAGCGAGGCGAGAGAGTTGGGAGGTACTCTCGCAACCACCTTGACCAGAAATGATCGGCCAGGCGTTGGGATGTCTTCCAGTTGGGAGAGCCGATGAGTTCTGTGTCGTCGAAGGAGCCAAATAGTGTGGCTCCGCATGACCGCCCGATGAGAAAGTGATTCGGGGTCAAAGCTTCTTCTTCTTCTGGGTCGGTGCTGACGGAGAAGAGGGGCCTTGAGTTCACGACGTGCTCGGCCTCCAGAAGTAATGTGTGGAGAATCTCTTCTTTAGGTTGCCGCTCGTGTAGTGTAGCTGTGAGAGCGACTTTTACAGATCGCACCATTCTTTCCCAGGCTCCACCCATGTGGGGGGCTCCAGGAGGGATGAACTTCCACACGATGCCCATCTTGTTCACTTCTTCTCCTAGACTCGCGATGGCTTCAGCGATCTCTCTATTCGCACCGATGAAGTTGGTACCGTTGTCGCTCAGTATGATCTTCGGTGTTCCTCTTCTGGCGATCATTCGTCGTAGTGCGAGGATCATGGAGTCGGTCGATAGGGAGTTAGCTAGCTCCAGATGAATTGCTCTTGTGGTGAGACACGTGAACAACGCTCCCCATCGTTTCTCTGTACGTCTTCCAATGGTGACGAGCATGGGTCCGAAGTAGTCCACTCCTAGGCAAGTGAAAGGAGGGCTGGTCTTCGTCAGACGTTCAGGTGGCAGATCTCCTTGGGGTGTGATCTGCGGCGTCTTCTTCCGAATTCTACACCATCCGCAGTCTCGTGCTACTTTCTTCACCATGTTTCGAAGCGATGGTATCCAGTATTTCTGCCGGACCTCATTCATCACGGTGTTGTGGTTCCCGTGATTGAAGGCTTCATGGATGTGCTTCACTAGCAGTTGGGTTATTCGGTGATATTTATCCATCAGGATCGGATTCTTGTATGAGGCCATCAGGTACTTGGCCGCTCCGATGCGTGTGGATAATCTGATGAACCCGTCTTCTAATTTGATCGTTAGATTCTTCAGATTGGATGTTGGATTGAGATCTTCTTTCTTTCGTAAGGCAGCGAGTTCGTCTGAAAAGCTGTCTTCTTGCGCTCTTCTTACTAGCAATTGTTCCGCCTTTTCAACGTAGAGCGCTGACTTCGGTCGGAAGGCTATTTCTTTTCTGCTTGGCCTCTTTTCTAGTGGTTGGACTTTCTGTTTCTGTGTCTTCTTCCAAGCTGGGTCTTGTGTATTTCGGGTGATGAGTTTCGTGATGTTCACCTTTTTCTTCATTTTTCGCTTGAAGACATCTATGGCTTGCAAGTATCTCGCTGTTGCGTGGAGTAGGCGCGTCCAACTGGAGAACCTTGCTGGATCGGGCACGATGACAGGGATTACTTTTCTAACGCTGAGAGTGATGGCGTTAGGTTTTTCTTCACCTGTGTCGGTGATGGAGACCTTTTTCTCTTCTGTAGGCCAATTTCTTTGATCTTCATGCAAGAAGGCCGGTCCCTTGAACCATCTATGTGTTATATCGAAGTTGGATGGGGTCTCTCTGGTGGCGTCGTCGGCTACATTGAGTTTAGTTGGAACCCAGTGCCATTCCTTATGCTTTGTCAGCTCTTCTATCTCGGCGAGACGATGTGCGACAAAAGGCTTGAATCTCCTCGGGTCTGATTTGATCCATGTCAGTGCTGTTCTCGAGTCGGTCCAGAAGTATCTTCGGGTCGCAGTCAAGTCCATTTCTTGGCTCGCACTATTGGCCAAGCGACTTCCCAGTAAACACGCTTGTAGTTCTAGTCGAGGTATTGAAGTTGGCTTGAGAGGTGACACTCTAGCTTTCGCCGTTAGCAGCTTCACTTCTACGCGATCATCTGGGTGTTGGGAGCGCCAGTACACCGCGCAGGCGTACGCCTTCTCGCTTGCATCGCAGAATGTGTGCAGCTCCCCCTCAGTCGCGTCGTATGTGAGGCAGCGAGGGATTCGAAGATTTTCAAGTTTTCTTAGATCCTCAAGCCACTTTGTCCATTCCTCTTCTCTGGGTGGAGGCAGTCTTTCGTCCCATTCTAGGCCGGACCTCCATAAATTCTGAAGCATTACTTTTCCTTGTATGGTTATGGGTGACGCCAATCCTAAGGGGTCAAAGACCGACATCACTGCGCTCGTTGCTTCTCTCTTCGTCGGTGCACGTCTTCCTTCTTTGGCTTCGTCGGGAGTATTGCGCAGACTCAGAGTGAAATGAAGGCTGTCTTCTTGGACGTTCCAATTGAGTCCCAGGGTTTTCTGGTCTTGATTCTTCTGTTCTCCTAGTACGATGGAGTTAGTATTGCTTTCTGCGTCGGCGAACTCTTCAATCGCCGAAGGGTCGTTGCTCGCCCAGCCTCTTAAGAAGAAGCCTCCTTTCTTGTGAATTTCGTTCACATCTCTTGACACTTTGGTAGCTGTTGTCACGTCGGAGAAACTTGCAATATAGTCATCCATGTAATGATTTCGGTTTATTGCTCTGACGGCTTCTGGACAGTGACTGACGAAGTCTTCTGCATTTCTGTTCTTCACGTATATGGCGGTACATGGCGAACAGGCGGCTCCGAATATTAGGGATGTCATTCTGTATTCCTTGTTCTTCCAGAGAAATCGGAGGCTATCTCTGTCTTCTTCGTTGATTTTTATCCTCAGGAACATTTCTTTGATGTCTGCGACGACAGCTATTGCTTCTTGGCGGAAGCGGAGCAGAACACCGAACAGTGATTGTAGCAAATCGGGTCCAGCTAACAATGCGTCGTTCAGCGATTTTCCATTTGATTTAGCTGCGGCGTCGAAGACCAGTCTCATCTTCTTCTTCTGAGGGTGGATAACGGCAAAGTGAGGTAGGTACCACGTTCTTGAAGATGTGGGTTCGTCCGTTGCTTCCTCGGCGTATCCACTATTGATCAGGTTTTCAATTTGTTCTTCGTACTTTTGTTCAAAATCTTTGTCCTTCAAGAACTTCTTCTCCATTCCCCTCAGTCGTCGGGCTGCTGCTACTTTACTTTCAGGTAGACTTTCGTCGTCTGTCTTCCAAATCAAGCCTGCGCTGAATCTTCCATCAGGCAATCTTTTCGACGTAGAATGCAGCACGTCGAGGGCCCGCTGGTCAATGTCGCTGGATGGTCTCTTTGCAGCGATTCCTAGGGCTTCGATATCGAAGTGGTCTCTGATCATCTTCTCGAGGTAATCGTCTTTTCCATTAGGCTGCGTCACCAGATGATTCACTATTCGTACCGGAGTGTTGTTGCTTGATTTGGTCCCATGTAAGACCCATCCCAACTGGGTTCTGGAGGCTACTGGCTTGCTTCGGTCGCCAGTTTTCACTTCTTGAGACACGATGAGATGCCAATTGTCCTGCCCAATGAGTACCGTAGGACGAGCGTTAGGGTATTTCAGTTGCTCTGCTATCTTTTCTAGGTGCTGGCAATCTTTCAGGTCACTATCGCTGACCTCTTGGGGGGATAGGTTCAATGTCTTAACGGTATATCCTGACATTTTTTCAATGTTTCGCTCGAACTTCCCTCTGATCTTAATGTCAATCTTCTTTGACTTCTGATCCATTCGATGTCCTCCCACACCCTCAATTCTTAACTCTTCTTCGGGACCCTGGGCTCCAATCATGTTCACGATGTCATCTTCTATAAGTGTCACCGTTGATCCCTCGTCCATAAGAGCGTAGACTTCGGCTTTGGCATCTGGTCCCCATAGTTCCACTGGCACGATTTTCAAGTAGGCTCTTGATATTGCCCGCGTTGCGTTCACAGTCGATGCTACGGCTTGAGTCTCTTGTGTGGTCGGCTTCGTCTTTTCTTCGGAATGTAACATCACATGATGATCCCTCTTGCATTTTCCACACGACTTTGCTTTGCAACTGAATCTTCTGTGTCGCCCCAGCAGGCATTTGAAACATATGGAGGCTCGCTTGGCTTGTTCCCATCTTTCATTTATGGAGGAGTCGATAAACTTCTTGCATTTCAACAGTGTATGTTCCCCTGCACATTCAGGACAGGCAATCTTCTCTGGCTTCTTTGCATCATCCTTGCATGAACAAACTGTTGCTGTTTGTGGTTCGGCTCGCTCTTCATCTGAATCCTCTTTGTTCGATGAATATTCTTCCTCATTGTGCTGTGTGGCTCGAGTGGTGTTCACGCCGCGGGAACCGGGAGGTCGCATGCGGCTTTTCCATCCTTCTTTCTTTACCTTGGTCCCCATGAACTCGTGCATCTCGAACTGATCCACCATCTGGTTGAAGAAGTTCATGAGGCTGATGAGGATTGGTTCATCATCTTCTTCTTTGGATGCCCTGTACTCGTACCACCTGAATCGCACCAGGATACACATCTTCTCAATTATTCGATTCGATATGTCACATGAGTGTAGATAACTTTGTTTCTTCATTTGCTTTACAACACTGACTGTATTGGCCACGGCTCCAGCATATCGCACCAACTCTCTTGCATCTTCAGACATGGGAGGTAGCTTCTCTATGTTTTCTATTTCGCTTCTTATCAGGTAAGTGGGTCTTCCGTATCGACGTTCCAACGCAGTTATTACTTCTTCTGGATCCACTTGTGTATAGAGAAGAGACTTCACCGCTTCCTTAGCTTTCCCTTTGATTGCTCTTCTTAATCTTCCCATATTTTCGATACCACTGAAGAGAGCCTGTGAGTCTTTGTATGTTGCTTTAAAGGCCATCCAGTCTCTTGCATCGCCGTCAAATTGATGTAACTCGCTGACATACTTCGGCGCGCGTTGCATAATCGCTGTTGCCTTGCTGTCTGTGGCGGACTTGACTGCTTCCAATATGGCTTCGGCCAGCTGATTTGTGGGAGTCGTTGTGGATGGCATCGTTTCTGCAGTGGGCGGCGCTTTCTTGGAGATCTCTACTTCGTCGCACTCTGCTTCCTTTGACTTTGACACCCAAGCTTCAGTGGCCTTTTCAGCAGCGGCTTTGGTAGCAGCGTCCTCTTCATCATCACTCAAGTCCGAGTCATCTTCGTTGACACGTGTTAATTCCAACTTGGTATTTGCTAACTTGGATTTCATCTTAATTTCTTCCAATTGTAATTTCTCTAATTCCAATCTAGCTTCTAGTTCTTTCTTTTTATTCACTGCTTTATTCGAAATTGATTTTGTCTTTTTCTTTTTGTTTTCCACCAAGGTAGCATCGCCATCCTCGACCACGGTTGTGTCTTCAGTACGCGCGCTGCTATCCGTCACCGCCTCGGAGGTGGTAGCTGACGTCTCCGTAGTCTCTTCTTCCGTGGTCGAGCGCGTGCTATCCCCTTTACGGCTTCGCGTCATCATGTTATTCACTTTCACTTAATGTCAATATTGTTCAGTGACTTACCCGTTTTTATGTTACAATCCTTCAGCAGAGGGTGCGTCGAGGTGTAGGTGTACACACCCTTCGACAAACACGGTTAGCACTTCACTGAACTATGTTTGATGTTCCTTATGTACTCACTAAACAATGTCCAATGTTCCTTATGTACTCACTAAACACCGTTCAATGTTTCTTATGTACTCACTAAACAATGTCCAATAACACTATGTATTCACGCAGGGCTTCGAGAATAAGCGATCTTCCAAGTCGCCTATTCCCAGCAATAATCTTCACTTGGCACACGTAAGGCTTCGAGTGATCCCTGGCTTCGAGGGGGCGCGGCGTGTCGTCGGCCCTCCCAGCAATTTTCTTCACCCAGCAGGTCGTGTGCCCAACAGGTCTTCCGTAGAGGGCCTGGCTTCGAGAATAAGCGATCTTCCAAGTCGCCTATTCCCAGCAATAATCTTCACTTGGCACACGTAAGGCTTCGAGTGATCCCTGGCTTCGAGGGGGCGCGGCGTGTCGTCGGCCCTCCCAGCAATTTTCTTCACCCAGCAGGTCGTGTGCCCAACAGGTCTTCCGTAGAGGGCCTGGCTTCGAGAATAAGCGATCTTCCAAGTCGCCTATTCCCAGCAATAATCTTCACTTGGCACACGTAAGGCTTCGAGTGATCCCTGGCTTCGAGGGGGCGCGGCGTGTCGTCGGCCCTCCCAGCAATTTTCTTCACCCAGCAGGTCGTGTGCCCAACAGGTCTTCCGTAGAAGGCCTGGCTTCGAGAATAAGCGATCTTCCAAGTCGCCTATTCCCAGCAATAATGAGTAGTTAGTGCGCGGTACGTAGAAATAATCTTCTCGTAACTTATGTAGTCTTCACGAAATATATAAGCTTCTCGTACAACGCTGCTTATCACAAAAATAGCGATGTATCTTCACGTAGCTTATGTATTCTTCACGTATCTTCAGACTCAGGCTTCAGTTCTTCAAATCTGGCTGCAGAAGGACCAATTCTTGTAGGGGATTTGCAATGAAACACCGACTTTGATAATTACTTTTAAGGTATATTGAATCGCGCACTAAAAAACTAGAGTTTCACAATTTCGGTTCGGCTTAAGTAGTTTTCTACTATAGTACAAGTTGCGGGTGGTTCTACAAATTATAATACAAGTTTTACAGTGTTTAACCAATGGTAGGTTAGTGGGGCGTGGTTATTTCGGTCAAGCAAGGTCTTGATTGTCGACAGGTTGTAACCTGCTCCCCGAATGATACCTTTTCGCCTAGCTCTTTCTCGACAAGTTGCAACTTGTTCTTGGGCGATGCCATCTGTCTTATATTTGGTCGACAAGTTGAGACTTGTTCGTGAGTGATGCTATTATTTTGTTTATGTGTGTGTAGGTGCCTGTTAGTGAGTTACCCATGTGTTATTGTCAAGTTAGGACCTGCTTGGTGGGCAATACCATTATTGCTTATGTTTACCTTTACCTTAGGGAAGTGTTGGGGTACCATCTACGTCTTTATTAGGGTATATCAATCGGAATTATAAGTATGGGAAAATCAAAACTATACCTATGCTATACAATCTTATATCTAAGTAGACTACGTAAAATGGTTTTTATTGGTTTAATCAAATTCTTAATTACTAATCAGTTCGTCTTCTCGTCGCCAACAATATAATAAAAATATTTTTAATCATTTTAAACTTACGAGGGTTCGTGAGAGTCCGACTCGCACTTGACCGGTTTTTTCTATATCACGTTACCTCGTAACCTTCTTCTTCGGCACAATCTCAATAGTAATATAAAGATTAGCATTTTTTATTTTATTATTAACAATAACCTGAAAATATGGTGTAACTTTTGTTCGTCCCCCGCCTGCACTACCATAAAATCCTATAGATTTATAATGCTTGTTTTTCTCTTCTTAGTTCAAAGTCAAAGTCAAAGTCAAATCATTTATTTCAAATAGGCCCTTGTAAGGCACTTTTGAACGTTATCTGATTTTGCAGTCGGGTTTTAGATTTTTTTAATTATTAATTTTTTTAAGAACACAGTTATGAGTCTTCATAGCAATTTATTTGGCCGCTAAACACGACAGTTATGGATTTTCACGTCGGCCGCACAGCAATTTCGATTCATCTCGAAGAAGGTTGTCAAAATAATGTTCGAATTCCCAAGCAATTGTTTGAGAAAAAGTTAATAACTATAGTGATAACAGATATCGTGTTTAACCTGTTACAACCCATCTCTAAATGCGCACAGTTTAAACGTCAAAGTTACTAGGACGTTCGGATACACACTCTCGAATATATTGTCGATGCATAATGCGTAATGTGATCCGCATCATGGCTTCGACAGCCCGAAAAATGGTGTAACTTTTTAGGTAGGTTTTACCTTAGCAATACGATTCTGGCACTCGTAGGTGTTTTTTATTGTAGTCTGATCTTCAGGCGAGCTATAGACACAGTGTTTATCTTATGCATGTATCCAAACGCACTTGACATTGCCATAATTATGTCCAAATTAAAAACCACACTCACAAAATCAATACACATATTATTTTGGCATTTTTTGTCGCCTGTTCTAAAGAAATGTAATTGTTACGATTTATAATAGTATATTTAAGAAGTAATTTTCTACTGTACATTTATTTATTCTGAATTGATTCTGAGGGCAGGATCCGGACATGTCATTTCAGATTTGTTTACTATTAAAACTTATGTACATATTTGTGGCATAATTATCACTCATCATAAAATGAATCGAGAACTTTTTTCATTAACAAACATCACAAACAGAATTACTTCTTTCCATTTCAAAATAAAAGCTTTTAATTTTTTTTTTTTAATCTTTTATTATCATGCATTGTCACGAGAACCAAACACATATGCCAAATTTCAGCCCGATAGCTTCAGTAGAAGTGGGTGAAATACTGATTGCAATATGTCAGGACATACATACAAGTGAAGTTAAATAAAAGCTTTTAATAATAATTAGAAACGCCCTGACAAAAAGCCGGACATTTGAATTCTCAATCTTTCATTTATAAGATTCCATTTTTTTTTCTTTCTAATAACAGTCCTCTTGTATGAAAAGTTCGGACGACTGACGAGACCGGACAAAGTCCGGACGAGAAGCCAAAAACCTTACATGTTCGGCCAAATCCGGACGGATGGTAACACTACTCCTTCCTACCTTCGTTTCTAAACAATTTGAAAACAAACCACCTTTCCCTCTCAAAATAGAAGCCACCTAATTAATTCAACTACGCCACAGGAGCGTACTACGTGTACATATTATCAGCCATATCCAGTTACCAATTAATTAAATGAAGTCAACACAGAACTACACAGTAAAGGTGGAAAGTGCGTGGGAACAAAACCGTGAAGCTGGTTGTACAAGTACACTTCCGTGGCGTCGCGGTTTTTGTATTAAAACTTTTATTGGAATAATGTTATGTCATTAGGATTTCCTCTGCAGGTATATAGCACGGAATGTTGAGTACATTAATTTGGTTTTTTGAACTCCAAATTAGACCTTTTAGTTTGTACGATATAGGTACTTCTGAGTTCCTCTTAATTAGTGCCTATCCCTTTGTAATGTTAGGTTAGAATTGATCATAGATTAAATACCAACCCGCACTGGGCCCACGTGGTGGATTACCGCCCTCTCCCTCCCACAGAGAGGAGGCCTGTGTTCCAACAATAGGAATATCTATTATAGGCTGATTATGTAGAAGTATACATACTGTAGGTACAGTTTGATATACATACGTAATTAGTTTGGTTGCAGGAAAAGGGCTTAAGTGGCGTAAATAATCAAAATTAAATTATGAACAAGTGTCAAAGCTCAAGCACGACTTCCCTACCTATAACTTCCACATTTAATAGCTTGTCTAAGATTGTTTATAGATCACTAAAATTATGAATCAGAGTGAAATATATTCATCTCTCTAATATAAGAGTAAATTATCGACCTGTAAAATACAATAGACCTAGATATATTTGATAACCTATTCCGCTCAACTATTCCTAAAATAAAGAAAAAAAAAAAAAACTATTCCTAAAGAGTCGTAACAAACCCTGTAAGAAATCGACACGTCGCACTATGGTTCGCGTAGAACAAGCTAGCTGGACAAAATTATTTGTTTAGATTTTTATTCATAAATGTGGTTATTAAGCATAGATATGAGAGTTTTAATACTTTTTTGAGGACCATTGGTCGTTTGAGCAGGTATAGTCAAATAAAAACATAATATTCTTTTAAACAATTATTTTAATATTTTTTTTCTATAAATGTAACTATAAAACGAATAACAGATATATTAAATACTTAATAACTTAATCTATCACTCATTATCATCACTATCATCAGATGAATCATCCATTGAATAGTCATGATCATGAGTGGCAGAACTATGGAAACTAGAAACTTAACATTTTGTTCCTTACAGCTAGGTTGAAATATTAAATCTAAGACTTCGATAGAGAACGATCCTGATTTCTTCCGGGGAACTTCTCTTAAACCATTTATTACAGGGTCAGATGTTATCAATAAAATAATTATTAAGTAAATCTCTATTCGTAGCAATTATCGATCGTTTTCGTGTGTTGTGTTCACGAAATCTTCTGCAGTCCTTATTCCGAGCTTCCTGTGCTTCCTCGGAAAGCTGGCCGATAGGCAGAAGTGATGATTTAATTACATCACCACTGTGCAAAAGTATTTTGTGAACAGTCGCGGGCATATAATACCACGGCTAGAGGTTTACGTAAAGTTGTCTGGTTTCTTATGGAAACAAGTGGCCCCAGGGGCACTTATTTCACTGTATATATGGGTTATTGAAGGGTCACCATAAACATCTTTGATTTGACGTGCTACACTTCTACGACATACGCGCTGATACCTCAGCAGCGTAAATCAATTCACTAGCACTCCTAGACTGTAAGAGGTTATCTACGCGTCGTCTTTTCGTTTTGACACATCGAAAGATATGTCAACTCCCTTCTGCCACGTCGCATTCTTCTCTAGGAACCGCTCTCGATTTCTTCCACAGCTGCTTCACTTTTCAGCTAATTTTGACGAATATTTTGAGATGATGACCTTGACATCTCTCAGGGACTGTTCTGTAACACCATCAAAATCATGTCTCAAAGATATGAACCGAAACAGCTCCTCATTCCGCGTTTCCTTTGGGTGTTTTAGCCATTCTTCGAAAAAATCAATTTTTGAGACGATGAAAACTGTTTAATGAAAAAAAAGAAAAAAATTTGTTGTGCAAATAATTCGCAATATTTTTTTTTACTAATTACTACTAGATACTTGTGAGAATCATATAAAATAGATTCTACAGAGTGTACATGAGTGGACATCTAATTTTTTGACCATTGAATTAAAAAATATGGGTAAAAAGGTCCACTTTTATCTAAACAATTAATTTAATAAAATTATAGAATGAAGTTCTTGTGATAAAAATGAATTAAAACAAAACTACTTACCCTTACGTACACAATCCATCACAAAAACACTATCACAAATTTCTTTTAGTTACTTAAATAAGGTTAACAATGATGGTGTAAAAATGCAAATGAATGCTCTTTGAATTATCAATTCTTTAAATACTTACCTTAATGACGGTCCTAATGAGGGTAATTACGAAAATTAATAGGTGTATTCCTTAATGTAAAGGGCTACTGAGTTCTTATTAGTAATTAACTACTAGGGATTGAAGAGTTGTTTTTGTCCAGCTAGTTTGTTCTACACGAACCATAGTGCGTCGTCTCTCTAAGTCCGGCGCTCGGCATGGCAACACGCCGTGTTCGGGTTCGCGACAAGTCAATCGTCATCCCGTGGATGCCTCGTTGAGAGCTGAAACACGTGTCGATTTCTTGCGGGGTTTTTATGACTCTTTAGGAATAGTTGTATTTTATTATGTATTTCCGCAACATGACGCCTGAATCAATTAACTACCTTATCGACCTATTTCAGGAAACTATTAATCTTCAAATCTAATTTTTAACAACTTGGCTTTTACCTAATCCAAAAGGTTATTGGCTGTTTGAATCCTACCAGTTTGCCTTTTCAAATATTTCTTGAGAAATCACCATGTACCTAAGTAAGTAATAACGAAACTAAAGTGTAAACACTTGGACCTCTGGTCACGACTTACTCTATATATAGTCTAGTAGGTACCAACGATTATGTGCAAGAGAACGCATATTATGTATGTGCATTAATCTAATCGGTTATAGATTAATGGGTATAGATCGGTTTTACTGAGTTAAATATATGGTAATTGGTAACTGGTTACTGGAGTAGCCATTAACGAGTCTCGAATAGGGTGAAATGGAATGTATTGGAGATCTATTAGACATAATGCAGATCTATTAGGAGTATTTTGGAGTCCATGATTGCTTTAGAAAATTCAAAAAGTCTTGTGAGAAAAACACGAATTTTGTAGAACGTACAAGACTGCGTTTATAACACCCAAGATCTACAAATATAAGGAAAAATATAATTAAAATTTATTCAAGTATACATTAATTATAAGATGGTAGGTACAAGAAAAAAAAAGAAAGACGAAGAAATATTTTTGATAATCACAAAGTTCCACGCAAAAAGGGCATTTCCTGCCACAGAAAATTTAAGCAAAGCGTAAACAAGGGACACAAAAGCGCAACATTGTTGCAACAACACCATTTAGTGTTGAGAAAGGACTTGCAAAGTTATTTTAACCACGAAACAAACCAATACTGATCGGCAACACCAGTCACAGAAAAAAGCGGCCAAGTGCGACTCAGACTAGCACGCGATAGGTTTAGTACCACCGACCGCGACCGTACAATATTTTTTTTTTTTAATAAATGTACTTGGACTAGGTACTCGTTTCTTGTATGTTTGTACACCCCCTTTAATTGTTAACTTTATTTTGTTTTTATAAAGTATTTGTTGTTATAGCGGCCACAGTAGTACATACTTTGTAAAAAAAAAACAAGTGTCTACCTATTACAGTTAAAAAAATACAGCCCTGTGAGCTGTGACAGACAGACGGACAGCAGAGCCTTGGTACGAAACAACTCATTGGAAACACCATAGCCACACAAAAAAGCGGCCAAGTGTGAGTCTGACTCGCACACGATGGGTTCCGTACCACCGTAGAATTTATTATAGGTATATTTTTTCAATTAAAATATTGTAAAAAAGAAACCCTTTGGCACCCTTTGGGTACGGAACCCTAAAAACTTCAATTGTATCATACTCATGGGAATATTATACAGGATGTTGTGGTATTGAGGGTTATTGGAACCGGCGATGATCCATTGTCGCCGATTGTTTTGTGTTGAGTCAATGATTTGTTGCTACTGTTAGTCAATATTGGTGTCAGTGGCGACAGTTGTATGATTTGTGTTGAAATATTATAGCAGTTTGTCTTGGCTATGGTTACAGATAATACTGACCTGCTTGTCTATTTTGCACACACTGTGAAGAAATAATAACTAATGACCTAGCTATTAGGAAATAGATGCAAGGTGCCAATATACAAACAAAAAAAAAGGAAGAAAACAAAACATGACAGTATTGGTATTGTAAACTTCATGCACACACAAGTAAAAAAATACTTACTGTTCAAAGGCGTACTTAATACCTGAGGCATTGGGGTAATGTTTTCAATCGACATTTAGTCAAGGATTCCTAATTACAAAATGAAATTTAAAACGTAACATTATAATTAATTGGTAACTTCGTAAGTAACCAATTAATTATAATGTTACGTTTTCCGAACCTGCAACTGTCTTCCTTGCTTGGTAAGCAACCGTTGATCGCCTAAAACAGAATTGAACATTTTGGAATACAAATCTTGCCAGGATGCTTGACTGCTTCCTAATTGAGTCATTAAATCTGACCGTTCAAATTCAGGATCAGTTTTCATTCATCTATGAAAATGTAGTAACGTTCATGCTCCTACGGATCCCTATTGTTGTCTCCGTTATTTATCACAAAAGAGATAAATATTAAATATCAAAAACGTTATTAAATCACCTTTCACTTTTCCAACCGAACTGAAAATTCCTGAGTGTCTTTACATCAACAGATAAAATATTTCCTACATTAAAGATATTAAAACGGGAGACTGGGGAAATGTAAATCACCCGCGGGCCAGATATAATACATTTATTATTTTTATGCCTGTTCTAATCTATCTCTTGTTATAATTTCTGTGTATTTTTTTCTTTATCGTTGAGTTTTTTGGGATTGTTGCTAGGTGAGTATTATTAACAAAGCTCCATCAGACTGGGCTTAATTATATAAACTAATTACATCTTTTATCCGAATATATAAATAATTGGCACATTTTTTTTTTTTTTACAAACACTTATCTAAACACTATGTCGAGTTAAAACTAACGGAAAGAGTGTTTTCGATGAACTCTGGCACCCAAAGTAAGATTTAACTTGTGTTTAGGGTTCCAGCGTCCTCGCCTATAATAATTTGAACATAAATATCACTACTTGTAGGACGAGGACAGTATATTATTAGACTTAAATTTGAAGTACGCAGTTCTTCCCATCTTTGGTCAGTCTAACATAATGTAATTTCTCTCAATCCTTGTGAGATAAAAGCCACCACGCCTTGCGACCCGTTAGCTAAGACAAGACAATTATAAATAAAACTTTAACGTTTTAACTTTCATTAAAATAAATGTTACTTTTAAAAGAACAGTGTAAAATTCAGTGACCTAAAGAAGTGGTTTTTCTTCAGAAAAGTCGAAATAACATCTTATTTTTCATTTTAATCACGAACCAAGGTTAAAAAATATAGTCGAATTCTCTCGTAAAACACAAAAGTTAAGTACTCAAAACTCCTCAAATATTACGATTGGACTTCTAAAAAACGGAAGTTTAAGAAGATCCACTGTTTAATATAAGATCAGAAACTAGAAAGTCAGATAATAATATAATGTTTTTTTTTCTGCCATTTATCTTTTAGTTATTAGAAGGTTGCTTTCGGATTGAGAACTAATTGGCAATGCTTGATTACCATTCCTCATCTAAAAAGACATCAACCCACCAATGGGCTTTCGATGTCCTTGGAGTGGTAGCTACTCGTAAATACCATCGTTGAGTAACCTACTAAGAGTCCTACAGTCCGGCCGTCGAGAGAATGCGTTCTTTTAATACCTGTCAATTTCATACTAACGAATATGTGCTTTGCGAATTTGATCCTTATTACTAATAGAAATTGTCAAACTGACAGGTGTCAGGAACGCATTCTCTCGACGGCCAAACTGTAAGCATAATGCTGACGCTTGAAGTTTGCTTCCGGTATTATAGTTCTAGTCCGCCCACATACATATGTGAATTCCGAAACGCAATGACGTTTCGAAATAACGATTCTGAATTCCGAAGGCAGCAAATCCATACAAAATCAAGTATCTATCACACACGTATAGTATTCTCCGTTCGAAATTTTCTCCGATTCGAAATTCCGAAACAGAATTCCGTTTTATGTGGCCAACCTTTTGTATGGATTTGAATTCCGAATCGTTATTCCGAAACTTTATTCAGTTTCGGAATAAGGTATGTATCTGGGCGGCGTTATAGTGTAGACATACTGGAGTATGTCTCATACTTTACTGTCATACTAAATACAATAAGCGATTATTCTATTCTATTCTATTCTATTCTATTCTATTGCCCCCACAGGAATTTATTGGGATGAAGTTTACCTTCTGTAGCTGTCCCTGTGCAGTGACTGGATGGTCACAAAAAAAGTCGTTACTCTCGTTTCGCAGTCCCTGTTTACTCATCTTCCCTCACTTTGAAAGAAATACAAACTTTATATTGAACGGGTTCCAGTTGGCTTTCGTTATTTTAATATCTCTGACTTATTTAACTTTTACTTTGCCATTATAATTCCATATTGCGAGTCTCGCTGACTAAGTTTGAAAAACAAACTTACTTCGTCGCTAAAATATTAATGGGAAAAATTCGCAGTTTCTTGTAGCTAAATTTTTGAGAGAATTTCAAAATTTAGTAACCGTATTTTGTTTGTAAAAGAGAGCATGACATTTGAACTTGAAAGCATTTAAGAAAAAATTATTCACAGATGAATAACAACAATAAGAAGTTAAGTAGTTTGGGAACTGATAAATTGTTTAGTTAATATAAAATGCTGGTTAGTTAGAAAGTTATAAAGACATTAAAAAATTCGCAGGTGGGGCGTATAGCTCCGGATGGAAGAAAATGCAAACAAAAAACATCAACTTGAGCCAAGAACAAAGAAACAAAGACAATAGTGATATACAGGTAAACAAACAATTTTATTCTCTCATCTGTTTGTAGGAAACTCGAACAATGGTCTCTTATAAATGCCCCTTTTGATTTTAATTAAGCGTATAAAATTATGTTCATCAAACGTTTCCAATTTAGTCAACTCCACCTATTTTATTTTAATAACCTACTTGTCACGACATCTATCTATACTAAATCTAACTAATTCATCACTTTCTCATTAACATGACTACCAATTCAACTAATACACGTTGTCTCCCATAGATGGCGGTGTACTCAGTGGTGAAAAGACTATAGAAAAATATTACCCGTTTGTGTTTCCACAGAAAATGGGACGCCAAGAACCTCAGGGGCTGTCAATCGAAGGGTCAGTGCACGATCAGGCGGTATACTTGAACCAAGTCACGGCTCCGGCCATCGGTTCCACGTATTTCGGTCAGTATGCAATATGAAAATTAAATAACAAAGCACACTTTACACGGCAACTGGTTCTTTGAATTGTCCTTATTAGAACTTCGATTGATTTACATTAATTTCTATTTGATGGGAGTGAAGTTTGTTTTGAATTAAGTTTTGTTTCTCAGCTCTAATATTTTTTGTTTTATATATACGTGACATACTTGCCTATATAAAAATGTTCTACCAATATAGGTACTGTACCTGTAAAATTTTCGTCGACATCTAAAACACGGTTAACTTATTACCGTTTGGGATCATTGACTTGGCCAAAGAACCTGGGATCGATTCCCAGGAGAGGTAAAAACTTGGAGTACCTAACCCTAGTTGACTTATGGTGATAGATTTTCTTACTGCTTTAGTTTGTTTCCGACAAACCCTTGTCTATCACTATAGCAATGTTTATTTAGCAGTTTCTTATAATTCCCCATTCCTGTTATAAGAGCCCACATTATAAACAAGCTATCAGCGTGAATCTAAGTTCAAGCCAAATTGAACCTTATATCTTAACTCTATTGTACGGTATGGCTTCCTGTTCTACCCACCCCTAGAACAAACTTTTTATCTCATTGAACACGGGACTTCCACCGCATCCTATCATTTGAAACCGTCTAATTTTTTACTAATTCATGCACACTTCAACAAAAAACGTGCAAGCAGGATGCACATACCACACGAACCTAATTTATGCGTGTTTGAGTGAGACAACGATATCGCAGTGCGTTGATGCTTTCCAGCTGCACAGACACTGTACATATTTGGAAGTTTGTAAGGTTTCTTTATGAGAAATTGAGAAAGGTTTTTAATTTTTAAATTAAAGTGCGTTCATAATATTTTAACTTAAACTTATGTAACCCCGCATTTCTGAAGATTTTCCCAATCTTTGAATAAAGAAAGAGGTGAAATAAGTAAACATTTTCTTACCTAAACCGAAACTTAATGTGTAGGTTGCTTTACCTATTACAATAAAATATTTCTGACCTTCACAACTGCAATTCATTTTATTCAAGCCAAATAAACAATTACATCACTTTCATTATAACACAAAAAAACAAAAAAAAGCATCCAAACATAAGGCTTCCACCCAACACAGTGTAACACAGTGCTTGCGCAGGAGTTGACATTGAGCAGTGAACACCGGCAGACGTACCGTGCGTGATCAGAAAACTTATCTCAGATGAAATCTCAGTCTCAATGGACATACGTGTGTTTGAGAAGGAAAAACATTTAATTTTAACTTACGTCAAAATATTCGGAAATTATTTTTACAAGATTTTTTTTAAAGTGCAATTTGGTTTCGTGTGTGAAAAAAATGATTTTCTAATTTAAAGTGTGAGTGTGTAGTAGTTTTCGGTGTTTTTGTTTATTTTTTGTGTTGTGTGTTAAAAGTAAGTCAAGCTGGATCCCCGACGACGAGGGATTTTGGGGTCCCCGTCCAACTACGAGTACTATGAAAGTAAGTTATAATAGAACTAAAATTAATAATCAAAATAAGCGAATTATAAAAGTAAAAATAACTTGATTACTTCTACATAAAATATCAATAATCTAAACTTCTATAATAGCAGAAACGTTAAACAGTTCATCAAAGTAAGTGGCATCAAAATCAGGCTTCTAGTTTCCGAGATAAACACATACGGCCATATAAACATAACAACTTGCATTTTTCTAACCTCAAAACGAAGTTAAGTACATACAGTACATTAGTGTCAAGAACAACTTAGATCTCTGTCTATGCTCACGTGGATCACTTAAGTTGCGTAGTTCGTCATCTATTTCATAGATGGCGCTGTACTATGTATGGTCAGGCTATGGAACAATAGTTTCGAATTTTCTTCTTTTTATCCGACTGCCAAGGAGAGTTATGTTTTAATTTTTGTGTTAAGCTTGTAAATGTTAATGACTGCGTTTTAATTGAAATTTCATAGAACAGTAGCTTCCAGATAGCTTTGTGATGCAATGCAGACTATCGGTCAGCTATACGAGGATCGATTATGTACAAAATTCGCTTCGCTTAAGCACATTTGAATCAGTTTTGGTTTTCATAATTCGACTTTGACTTTTACTATTTAGTTGGTCATGGCTCAGCACACTGACTCTTCCTGTGATTTCGTTAAAAACAACTGAAGGAGGACGACTAATCTGTGTCCAATTAACAGCACCTGCTTAGGGTCCTAGCCTTTAGCCCATAACATACGGAGATTATGGGAATTGTGGGAGTCTAGTGATTGTATCGGTGTTATGGGTGGGTTGTGGGAGTTGTTGGGATTGTGGAATTGTGGGGATAATGGGGCTCTTTAAGTAAGGATCTTAGCAGGTGGCATTCTGTAGTTTCTGCCTACCCCATGGGATGAAGGCTTCAGTTTAAGTATGTACGTATATTATGGGATTATCAGACTAATGTTTAAAACGTGGAAAGTAACATATAAAAGCCTTTTTTAGAACGGACGAACAGAAATTATGACATTTTCCTACAAGGTCAAATACTTCTACTGCGCCTGGCATACGGATACGGTCTTATAAGTTGTGAAGAAACACAGAAGATGATGCCGTAGCTCAGCCTTCTCTTCTTCTCTACACGAGTAATGCTGTTCTTGCTATTTTATTTACTCATCAATCGCCAAAATTAAATATCTAAAAGGAAAACATTTTACCTAATTAAGTACCACATAATTATTTCTTTCTTTCTTTTAAACTATTTTAACCCTTCATCCTCCTGAATTCATTGTTAATTTAAGTTCGCTGTAAGTAAATTAAGTTGGAATTAAGTGAGCTCGCGTGTGCTTAAGTGAGGTCGGGCATGCTCCTCCGCATGACGCATGCGAGCCTTTGTTGCGCTTAAGTAGACCTCAGGTAACTTCGTGGGATGTGGTCTAAGTTATAAACTGAAGTGATTCAAAAAACTATCGAAAATCAGTTTTTTGAGTAAATGATAAATGATTTTATTTCTGTAAGAGTGTTTGTACAAACACTTTTCCGTTTTTTTTATTATTTTTTATTTCAATGTATATTTTTCTGCTGTATCGCCAATAAATGCATTTTTCTTTCTTTCTTTGTTTTTTAAACGTGGATCATATTTTAAAAACTAGATGAGGTCGGCGTTTCCTATCCGACTACTCTGATATCAAAGACCGAAATAAACTCAGAGGTCACAGTCTCTTTTAAAGTCCAGACATAATGTTGGTCAGATCATACGAGGACCATGTAGATTAGTGTCTGAAACGGTATTTTGAGGAAAGAACCACAGATTTAAGTAGACCTGTTCAATCAGTGCAAACATTTGCCAGTAATCGAGTGGGTATTTAGAGTGGAAACAGGTGATTTAATTTAAAATGGGTCAAAGCTAATATACAAATTATTCTGAGTAAGGGCCTTAAAAGGCAGGTCCCAAAAGGCCTGTTTTCCAAATAGGTAGAACACGTCCTTCCTTAGCGATGGAAAATCGACATACCTGCTGTTAGTTTTTCCAAAGGACTTTTAAGTTTTTTGTATTATTGTTCCACGGACATACAAAGGTCTCCTCAAGTCATAGGCCGCGTAATCGCAAATCGCAATAATTAATAAATATTTTATTACCCTTCATTGTTATTTATTTTAATTTCTAAAATAATATGTATTTAAAAGAATAATAAGTATATAAATAAGGAGGGAAATAATCATAGGGCTCCAAAAAATTCACTCGCATCGCTGTCAAAAGGAAAAGTGCCCATTTCAAAAGACCGGCAGCATTGCCACGTTGTAGGGCAATGCTGATTCTTTGGCAAAAAAATAGGCCAGCCCTCTGGTCACATGAAGAGTCGATCAACCGCTTGACGATGTTATAATTAATTGATTGATTAATTTTCTTATAAATCATATTGGTGATCTAATAAATTAAAATAAAAATACTTTATTTCAGACCTTTCCGTCCATATGATGTTAGTAATACACACTACTTAAAAGCTACTTTAGTAACAAATGTAATACTAAATTTCAATTCATGAATCTGTTGCACTCACCTGACGCACTTAATGTTAAAACAGTCTTGAAACCCATAATCTGTTGTTATGATGTAAAACTATAGGGTAACTAGTTGCGATCGCTCAAAACTTAGACCTAATCCCAAATAAGGTATTTTTATTCCAAAATAGCTCTCATTGGGTCTGTCTGTAACATGATGCTTTTTATTTTTTCCTCCATCATTATGTTATGGGCCACAAATTGTATACAATTGTAGGAAAGTAATGATAGCTGTTACCTTCTGATATTTATAAGTGTAGCATTAAAATTAGAGATAAAAGAATGAAAAAAGTTATTTTAAAATAACCTGCTATGCGTTAAGAAATAAAAAACCGGCCAAGTCCGTGGCGGACCACGCACGAAGGGTTCCGTAGTTGGGATGAATTTATCCCAAGAACAAACTTACCATTGTAGTTGAAAAACATGTTCTTCCATACGGAATGTATGGGACAAAATTATTACTCGTTAACCTGTAAAGCCTACTTAGCTGTGATAGTTTTCCTTTTAACTTCGTTATATATACTACAGCTGTGATTTTTTTTACAAATCCAGGTACAACCATTTAGCTGGCAGGGGGCACCTTGACTAACAAAAATTTGCACTTTATAGCTTAATATTTCACAAACGGATTCCTGAATTGAAAAATGATTTTCACACATCCACAATATTTTTGAACGACCTTTCCAACGACAACCTACACCATGGTATAGAAGAGAAAAAACCACCACAACAGGTACCCTAAAAAAAATATTTTTCTTGATATAATTTTACCACTTTGTCGGCATGATTAATATATAAATTACAGCTTTCTAGTACTAATCGTCTCTAAGCTAAGCTGCGGACAGACAGACAGATGGACATGGCGAAACTATAAGGGTTGTTTACTACGGAACCCTAAAAAGTAGGTACATAATTATATAAATCATACCTATAGGTATCTTATCTAAAATCCATGACCCTTACCTAGAGTCGAAGACTTCATCTTATGTACCTACATAATTGCATAATCAGCCTACAATGTTCCCACTGCTGGGACACAGGCCTCCTCTCGGTGAAAGAGACTGGGCCGTAATCCAACACGCGGGCCAGTGCGGGTTGGTAGATGGGTCTTCGAATTTTTGGTTCAATTTAATAATCAAAATGCATATACAACGTATACCTTTAGAAAAACACTGTTCAATATTTTAAAAGCAATTTTATCTCAAGTTAAGAATTGGAATATAACAAATCTCTTCAATTCACAAAACGTACGAATCTCATTCAGTAAAAAATCGTATTCATTCAGAGTAAAGCAGTTTGGACACGATATCCTTTTAGAGAAACATGACCGACTGCCGGAGTAAATGGTCATGTGCCCAAAAATGACCAATAAGCACATTCCCGCTAACGAAATGGTATTAAACACCCACTGTGGTGTATGAACATAATATAGTTTTGACCTTATTCAAGTGACCGAAGTGACCCAAATATGGTCCGTTAACTAATCGTATGGAGAATTTATTTCCTTAATAAATAGGCTTCCGCATTGTACCTACTACAAATGTATTTTGTAAAAAAAAAAACAATTATGGCTAATATGCTTTGTAAATTATCTTCTACCATAAAAAAATATTATAATACTCGTAAAAGAGTCTATGTTTTTTTTATATCGACATTTTTTTTTCTCCGTTTTATTTTTCTACCTTCCTTTTCTAGTGTTCTGTCTTCTGTCAGATACCTTACCTTGAAAGTGTTGTCAAAGTGAATAAAACAAAAAATATAAGTTTTATCTCAGCTTTTATTTTTATTAATCAGTTATTAGCATCTCTTGCATTCCACAATTAGGTACAAGCACACCGCACGCTAGTGAGTGGGACTTAAGTATAGTGGGGCTAGCATAGCTCTACTAACAAAAATAAGTAAGGACCTTCAACTATGGCACGTATTTATATCATTAAATAGCTTATGATAATTTAAAAAATCGCAAATAATACCTTATTATTATGATTTCTAAAGCCAAAGAATTGCCAAATTTATATAAGTGGCAGTGGCGGTACATTGCTCGCAGAACAGATGACCGATGGGGCTAAAAGGTTCTGGTGTTGCGACCACGCACCGGAAGACGTAGCGTTGGGAGGCCTCCCCAGAAGGTGGACCGATGACGTGGTGAAGACCGCAAAAATCCCCTGGATGCGAGAAGCACACTCGAAGAGGCAATGCTTGGGAAGGCCTATGTCCAGCAGTGGACGTCTTTCGGCTGAAATGATGATAATGATGGCTTGCCTTTCTTAAATGAAGCGTACCGGCCATTCTTTACTGTTTTGATTTCGCCCAGCACCCCAATCTCATAAGAAGTGGGCCGTAATACATCACGCGGACTCAGTGCGGGTTGGTAGATGTCACATGTCTTCGATTTTTTGGTTCATCACTGCCTGCTTGAGGTTCGAGTCCTCGACCTATAACGCCGTAAAATTCCCCTGTATTTTAACTTTAATTAGATTTAAATCTCAGAAATGCTAGAATTGAAAGTAAACCACACAAATCAGTGTGTCATTGGGTCAAAGAAATTAAATAAGTAGGTAATAATACCTCATATAACATACCATGTAGTTTGTCTATTGTGTGTATGGTAATTACAACGGTTATTAATTTAACTATTATTTTATGAATCCATCAATATTATTAGCCAACTGAAACGAATTAAAAATGAGGATAAAGGTGGTTAGCATCATCAACAATTAATTTTAATTTAACACGATTAGCTTACATTTATTAGACGTTTGCATATATCTATATCTGCTATTAATATATATCCATACATGTTATAAATTAAAGTTTCATTTTCTCGTATTAAATTATAGAGAAACATGACAAACATTTCAAGATACGATTACCCAACCGAGAAGCAGTGGTTTCATTGGATCGATTGAATCCTGCTCACGTACTGCCAGTAGTCACAGATGAGAAGATGGAAGAAGTCCCATACTCGCTCCGGAAGGACAGTTCAACCTACAAGAAATATACGGTTTTTTTTAAGGGGGATACTGTGGGACAACGCATTCAGCGAGCACATATCCGACCTGCACAACAGACGGAACACTGGCTGGAGTGAGAGTCTATGATGACTACCACAAAAATGTCAAACTGACATGTCAATTCGTTTGATAAAAATTATGAGAATTTTAGTGTAAAATATAATGTATACATATTCATTCGCAAATCGTTATTTACTGAACACGTACAATAAGTACCCATAGTTGCGTTGTTCTTCTAAATTACGCAACGCAATTTGGTGCGGTTTGCACCATAATTTAGAGAAGGAAGGAAGGCTTATGTGTAAAATACATTTTAATATTAAACAATTCGTTAAAACCCGTTGGAACCAGGGGCGGGTCGCTAGTATTCCATAAAGTAATGTTGTCCACTTTTATGTTGCACGGTTTGCACTTCGTATATAACGTTGATCAAATCTTACGCAAGCAAATTCCGCATTATCATACAGTAGATCTATCTTAAGCTATGTATTTAATAACAGTACTGCGTAGTTAACCACTAACCACACGTGATATGTTATCATCTTAACTGCTAGTTAAAATAATTGATGCTTGTTTACACCTTGAGATAATGCAATGATTGGTGGACTGACATTTTAGAGGTCAAAAAAATTAAATGGGAATGAGAGAAAAAGTGCGTGGTTTCCCGTTTGTGATGAAGTTTACGCCCTTGGGAAGTAAAGGTGTAAGCTTGGGAATAATTACTACAACGCCGGCCCTGGGGGTAGAGTGAGTGGAGCGGTCGCTCTAGGCGCCAGATGGCAAGGGGTACCAAAAAGACAAATGCGAAAAACGCAAAATAAAATTTTGATGTGTTGCCAGATCAGTTTTTCAAAATTCGTAGGGTAAATCCGAACTCTTTCTTAATGTTAAAGAAGCAGGAGTATACTCATATTATAGCTACTTAATAGAATTTAAATTCAATAATTAGTGTTGATATTTATAACAATTTATATAGGCCGTGAAATTCATGGAGGCTTATAAAATGATTTGGAGTAGACCCGATTCAAACTTAATGACAGCTCGGAACATGAGGCGAGTTGCTGCGCAGTACCGAATTCATGGGTCAGCGGGGGTGAAGGGTGAGGTACTGCGCAGCGAGTAGCGGACTTCCGAGCCGCCATTAGGTTTGAATCGAATTGTAACTTGTGGGTTTGAAAAATCTCGTCCTAAACACGTTTTTTATAGACTTGACCAATAAGGAAATACCAATATCATCGCAAACTAAACTAAATTATCATTATCAGCAAAACGAACCAGTACATAATCGTAAATGTAATAACCGCAGCTACCGTGTAGGTGTTCCAGATTAACTTGTTAAAAGATCAAAGACTCCGATGTGTAGGAAGAGTTATTTTTAAACTGGGTTGATAAGTAAGCGGTGCGTTTAAGTAACATGACTTTAAATGTCCACCCACGGGTGAAGTTAAGTAGTGCAAGTGTTAATTGTGACAGGTCGTTAGATTGTAATCTCTGTATATTCGATAATGAAATAAAAAAATCTTATACTGTCACTAGTCGCTTATCGGGTGGCTTGACAAGTCTGTCCGTTTTAAGTTACATTTTTTTTTGTTGGACAGCAAGCAAACGTGTTTTTGGAATTTTGAAATTATTTTACATACAGAAGGGCTGACTTTTCAATCGTCAGATAACTTTTATTATCTTAGGAATTAGCATGAGTTAGACAGCTTTTGCATAGAAAATAATATTTTAAACGTCCGTATTTTTGTCTCAGAAAAAAGTTATCTGACTAGTGAAAAAGTTGCCCGTATTCAATATTTCAAAGTTGCACTAATTTTGACTTCATTGTATCTTCGACACCATAATCAGTCCTATAGTAGTCTTGTGCTGCACATATATCTCTCTAATCTGCCAACTGAAGATGCCTTTTCTCCATCCTCAGCTACTCATTCAGCTGCTAACATCCATCGCACGAAGATCTTCACTCCTAACCTAGCCATCATTATTTACACATACGCAACAACACTTGATTCATTTGATTCATTTTACCTGCTAGAACCTTCTTTAGGTCATCAGTCAATCTTTCTAAGGGGCGTGCCAAATTGCATGCATGCAGCATGATCCGTGATCCCCACGCAAAGAGGCGCCTGCTCAAAAGTCTAAACCTAAAATTAAAATTGCATTATCAACGATCGTAATCATTTAAAACTGCACACAGCTCACAATTTGCCATAACACATAATTATAATAACTGCTATAATGTATCTCTAACACTTGAACAATTAGGTCACATAATAATTATGTCGAAATATTTTATAAATCTCGTATAATCGTATGTTACGATCGGACCTTGTAATCATCGGATTTAAGATTGTTAGTCGTGCGTTTAAATATTGTGTGAGGTTGCATTTAAGTTTTTTTTATCTTATTGAGATACTTACCTATCCCGCGTTTGCACCAAGGTATTACACATTTCATTGTATTCTACATGTTGTGTCTACTGTTTTCGTTAATCGTTCACACCTAAAACAAGTTGTAAAGTATAGTTGTAGACAAAACTTGTAGAAATTTAACAAAAAGGTGACCAAAATAATTAATAAAACATGTCCGAAACTACGTTTTATACATGAAAAGTTTTTCACAAGCATTTTACAAGACTTGTTGAAAATAAGTATCACAACTTGTATATGGGTGTATATGCCAGCTATGGACGCATAAAAAAACAAAACTGAAATTAATCGAGCTTTTCTGTAAAGAGAAATCAATTTGGAAAAAACAGCACACTCTATCTACTGTTATTTCCAAATTGATTTCTATAGTTAGAATAAAAACTTCTCGTCTTTAGCTTTAATCAAACTCTTTTTGCTCATCTCGCTACTGGTAGTAACTCCGAAATGATTTTACGAAATGTCTTCATCTCCTTTGATGAATCTAGAAAAACTCAAGCTTTCTACTGAATATCATAATAATAATAGGAGGCAATGTGACAATAACCGTTTGACGTTTATTTATCCACACTATACCACTATACCAACAGTCTATGTATATACAATTTATACATAATGTAACAGCTAAAAGTGATGTGTACAGGAATTTCTCGCAAAAACCACCCAGTCCAGACATTTAGTGTTCATTCAACTTTAACCGTCGCTCTATAATAAACTTTCTAATAATGGGGCCAGGGAATAAGCGGGTAGCTTCGTGTTTACCCGACTCGGCAATCGAACCCAGGAACACATGTGCAACAGTAGCGCTTGCGACCTACTCAACACTCATTACTTAACACTTACTACTAATCACTCAACACTTACTAGTTCTTAGAAAAGTAGCTTATGATTTTGCTTATATAAAGCACTTCCATTTTACTCACATAACATATTACTCTGTCTTTCACAATGTTTTACCTCCTGGATGAGGTAAAATTAATCTAAATTTTACTCTTCAAATCTTATTACCATTTTCGAGGCGTCTGCTTCCATTTGTTAGCCAACCTATCCAGAAAATGAGAATAGCTCCACATTAAAAGCTAAAACACACAAGTCCTCTATGATCTTGTTATTCTTGCTTACTTATTATTTTACTTATTTTACTACTTACCTTAAAGCATATCAATTACAAAAACAGCAAGCTACCATTTTCAAAATCCAAAAAACAAAACACGATCAGCCCGCTTACCTCATAGCCTCAAGCGTAGGGTGTGTGCACAGGTGCTTCGCTTCCGTTCTCAGACCTTGATATTTTGCACCCCTGCGCATCCCCGTTGCCCCGTAGGCCCCCGGCCTGCCCTCCCACTGTCTGCCCGCAATCGGCAGGTGGGCCGTCAACCGACGTAGGTCGTGGAATTAGCTGTACAAACACATTTTGAGCATCGGAGGAAAAAAGCTTTGTTTCAGCTGCTACTATAAGTATTAGTTGTGAATTTAGCAGAGTATTGAATATTATGATACAGCTCAAAAATAAGTTTTTCCAAACCGTATCTGCGTTACCGTATGTTAAAAAACTCAAACTCAAATCGACACTTTTCAAACGCTGAAATTGCAATTTCGAACGCCGAAAATGCCAAAGATAGTTGCCAAAAAATATTTTCTGTACTTTAAAGCCAGGAAGTAATACCTCCCCAGCAAACACATTCACATGACATCACGCCTGTATTTGCCCGAAGGTATAGGCAAAGGTGTACCTAAACTAGGTTCACTAGGCTACACATCAAGCTATACTTAACCAGTATAAGCTGACCTCGCATTGTATGGAAATCCTTTACAGTGCGAGATCAGCATAAACTGGAAATTTATAGCCAGATGTGTAGCCGTGTGTACACCCGCATTTTGGTCAGCTATGTTTAAGTCCCATGAAAGCCCCATGGGGGCGAGCATATTGCCATCAATCGCGCACAAATACAGACTCCGGGCTGCTACTGAGAAATTCCAGATAGAAAACCCAATAACACTGCCCGACCCGGGAATCGAACCTGGGACCTAATGCTAAGCAGTAGCACTTGTGGCCACTAACCAACGAGGCAAAAACATTCCTTGACCAAAATTCCGTAACCCACATTATTATGTAAGTTACCATAATCATTGTAATCCGATTTACTTGTAGAAAGTGTATGGATGTGATCACCTAATAGAGATTAAGTAACATCATAAGTTTAGCAAACAGCACAGTCACCACTTAAACGGGGAAGTGGCGCCGGGGGCAGGACCTGGTCATTCGATGTAATGAGCTAACTTAAGAATTATTATAACATCGTGAACCGTTACCGTATAGGTGTCAGCAAAGAGTAAGTCACATCTACCTAAACAATGAGTTTTCTGTGTAAAATAGCTCAGAGATGTCAAATAAAGGCAGCTGTGTCCTCTTATTCTTCCTTACAAGATTAAACTAGATTTACAAGATTTAAATATACAAAAATACTAATGTCTAAAGGAAAGGCCTGGGGCCAATTTAATAAAAACGACAATCTGACAATTCTACAAGTTTACAAGTTTCTTTGATCCATATTCTGCATTAGCACCTGTCATGAGAATGTGTTTTTTTTTTTTTAGTTTTATATACCTATTTTGAATGCTAAGTTTGTTCACCAAAACTGAACTGTTGGATTTTCCACTCTCAGCGCTGAGCCTAGCGTTGAAAATTCAACAGTGCACTTTTATTTAGAAATTCATTTAGGTGTCAGTTGTAGGTGAAAACGGGCATTAGACTCGTAGAAATAGTAAATTAGCTAAACAAAATTACCTGTTTAAACACACACACACACACACATTACACTTTTCTTCTTGAAATTACACTTAATACGAGACCCTTCTCACATTCCAAGATCTACCTTCTACATCCAACCTCGTTCCTAAGGCTATAAGATCCATAGATCACGCAACCGAAGCCAGAGGCAACAACTAGTCGGATATTAATACTAATAACAATTACATACAATAATTGCGGTAAGAATAACGATTCAATTGGAACTCTTGCGCAAGTCACTTATTGCTGTGGTGCTAATCATTCAACTTGACGGTGAACTTTGAGTAAGAGATTTAGTTTCGTAATGTAGAGAGGTAAATTTAAATGTGGATCTAGTATGTAAAAGAATTGATATACATATTGAAATGCTGTAAAGAATCTCCCCTATATGTGTCACATTTTTTCGAATCTAGTTTATTATGGTAGTCATCTTCAGCCAATCTTGTATACGGCAAGCTGATGAGCTTTAATTACATGAATAATTTAAAGTAAAAAGTACAATAAAGGTACCAATCCGTACCCGACCGATAACTGCAGGCGACGTGTCGCGGCATCATGTCGCTGCAGTCACGATTCCGAACCCGACCACAGGCAGCAGCAGCCCGTATTCAAGTCGGTAGATAGAAGATAGAAAAGCGTGTTATCGCTCGAGCCTTGGCAGTACTACTGGTCTGCGGTCGGGCTACACGTATCGCCTGTCGCTCGTCCGCAGCTGCCAATGATGTGTCGCTAGCTTTGGAAGGTATTTCATAGAAATTCAAGCCTCCTGCGGTCGGGTCCTTTAGTTTAATAATAAAAAGAAACATCCATTATTTCGCATCTAAACATACCCATTTGCTAACAGAATCAGATAAAAAATGCATTTGATCTGATTCTGTATTCATTTTAATGACACTTCATAAGAATGAAAAAAAGCTGTCAATAGAAATGCTAAACACTTATTCCATGCGTAGTATCTTTATCTTATCTGATTAGCATAATAATATATATACATCAATCCAGATTTCTAAAGAGCCACAAAAACTGATCCATTCATTTCTTCATGCAGTCACAGCCATTTTCCACAAATCATTTCTTTGCGCGAACTAGTTCATTTTGAGCAAAAAACTTAACAAACAGACATTACGCTATATACAAGGTGCTCATAAAGTGTTATGTCTCTATTGATATGGACAGTGGTGCTCAACACGATGTTTGGTGCATTTTCCAGGGTGGGAAGAAGCCACCCTGAAGTATGTAGTAACCGTTCGCATGACATATTTAACATCAGTCACGAGTTGGTTTAAGAAACTTTTTTGTAGTACCCATAATAAATTCCAGCATCATCATTTTAATTTATTATCCATTATTTACTCAACCAATTTCAGTACCTGCCTCTACTGCTCAATTTAAGGCGCTACCCTGACCAAATAACCTTGAGCATTCGTGGCACACTAACTCTGCGCAAGAGTTACTTAGCGAGTACGCTCAGATTTTAGAATAAAATCTTTATAAAATCAAATTTTCGTGTTTTCAAAAAAACAAAACTAGCAAAATGTTCTTTATTATTACCTATCCATTAGTTTAGGAAGCAAATCAAAATAATGGTTATTTTAGGAGGAGATGCATGTTATAAATCATTATTTCTCATTTCTGTGGTTTTTTTGTGGCCCTTTAATTAAATATAATGACGCCTAAAAAAAAAAAAAAACTACCATTTTGGAGTCAAGATTATGTAGAAATTTAATGTATTTTTTATTAGTTGCTAGTTGTTTTAAATAAAGAGAAGTTGGCTCCCAAAAACAGCCTAAAAAACGACTACCGCTGTGTTTCGCACGGGAACGCGCCTTAAGTCAATAAACGGTACATCAGTCAGACGGCTTAGTATTTCCCACAGTGCCAAAAATATCATCAAAGCATAAATCCGTCTCTTCCTCTATGCATCCGTCATTAACATTCTCCGTAAGGTAACAAACGATTAAATATAACACCTACTTTAGCACCTACTTTTCTCTGTCAGGTGCGAAAACTTTGAGCACCACTGCACCAGACCGGTAGGGGCTAGTTAACAAACTCGCACGTTCCAGATAATGTTTAGATACGGTGATTTCTTGCGGCTCCTACGACTAGTGCGACTATGTACAGTTGCCACGAGTGAGCGTCTTTGGCAGACTGTCCTGGTTCAAGTGATTCATGGGGTCATGCAGAATACCGCGTTGATGTTACTTTATAAAACTTTACCGGAACAGAATGCATAGAAAACTGACTGCCTAGAATAGCTCATTTTAGATCCACATGACCACAAAAAATACAAAGTCTGGTATCGACGAGTGAGAATGCATAATTAATTTAACTTAGCTACCACGTCGATCCATGGTGACAAATGTGAATTCAAAACTTCAAGCCAAGAAGACCCTCGATTTGCGTTGAGTTTGAGTTTGAAATTAAATTAAATGAACACAAAACATTTAAGCTTGAACTGCAACACATCATTAATTTATTTTGCTTTATTCCAAGATACTGCTAATAATTATCAGTAAACCTAGATAGTATCGTGTGTATCAGAATGGGCGGGTGTAATTTCCAGATTTGCCTAAATTTATTACAGTTATTTGGTACCTTCTGTGTACCTTTACGTACCTCTCTTGAAAATCTGTGTACCTACACCCGTATGATGATATTTTAAAAATTAGGTACACCCGCCATCCTGATGTCAGAACCGCGGGTGTACTGCTAACCAATATATGTAGCCAAGCGTACTGTTTATGTAAATTTGGTACCTCTTGTGTACCTGCAGATAAAAGTATTAAATAAACGAAATACTGCAAGGTTGCTGCAAAAATAAAAAAATATTTTTTTATTACACGACATTACTTTGTATTTTATAATACTAATCGTAAGGATTATTATTCAGGATAAAATTTCTTTAACAAACATTTGGTCTTACTCTCGTCTGTCGTACCACAAATCCCTGAAGAGTACCAATCTAGTAGGTACAAAAGTTCGTTGAAGAAATTTTTAATAAAATAAAATTAATGTTAGATTTTACGATCATTTTTATTTTTAAGACCAAATGTTTCTTAGAGAAATTTTACCTTGACTAATAACCTTATCGATTAGTAAAATAAAATAGCAGCAACCTTGCAGTATTTCGTTTATTTAATTATTTTTATCTGCAGGTACACAAGAGGTACCAAATTTACATAAACAGTACGCTTGGCTACATATATTGGTTAGCAGTACACCCGCGGTTCTGACATCAGGATGGCGGGTGTACCTAATTTTTAAAATATCATCATACGGGTGTAGGTACACAGATTTTCAAGAGAGGTACGTAAAGGTACACAGAAGGTACCAAATAACTGTAATAAATTTAGGCAAATCTGGAAATTACACCCACCATTCTGATACACACGATAGTATCTACAATCACAATTACAATACACCTCATAAATAATCCTCCGTCCATCCAGGTCTACCCTATAATCTTCCCAGAAATCCGAACATTCTCGTAGGTTATGATAGGAAGATATCGTTTTTGTCCTGCATTCTTACGAGCGATGCGCGTCGCAAGCGGAGCGACACGCGCCGCCGAGCGTGGCGTGGCGTAACGTGTGTGGTAATCACTTGCATGCAAGTGTACTGAGATTGTGGGGACTAGCAGGTGTTGTGGTGAAGGGATATTCAAGTTTAGCGAGGATGGACTATGTGTGTCCTTTAATCAGTTGTATGTTCGCCTTCTTCTTGGATTTATATTTCTTAATTTTTGGAGTTGGCTCATTTGTCATCATTTACCACATCTTCCTGTTGCTACTTTCTGCTAGGTTATCGTGGCTTAGCAGATTACCCTGGTCCATTTATAGAATGTACAGGACGATGGATTTGATTGTGCTGCACTTATGTTATGTACGAAGAACAGTGGTTTCTGTTTGGTCCGAAAAATGAACTTTACGTAAGTTCAACAAGCAATCCTTTGGTTCATGTAGACTTGTAGAGCTTGTTTTTATTAGAAAGCGCAAAACCTAATTGAGTTCGACAAACTTCTGGTTTTCAGAATCAAGTGAATTGATAATTATTTCTTACATAAAGACAACACGACAGTCAATACCATTTTTTGAAGCTCTAGGTTCAGGTTTACATTATACAACCCCCAAAAAAGCTACTACACAAGTCCTTATAACAAAACCGCATGCTAACCACTACACTAGTTAAAAAGATAGATACTCGTACATGTTCTACCCATTTCCAACAACACACACAGAACGCAATGCTCAGCCGACTGTGAATAAACTAGAAATAGTGAAGAAACGCTTCCTACACATCCCAGTGACGTGAATAATTACAGAAAAACTTTACGTTCACTTGATTGCTGAGATTATATTGGTTGAGTAACTTGGCTCTTGTATTTATACAATGGGCGATGTTGGTCCATTCGTCACTTCCTAGTTAGGGAAAGAAATATCATTTTAGCTTGTCATGCCACTCTTTAAAATTAAATTAATGATGTTTAGGTAAGTTAAATAATTTCTATGTACAAACTAAACGAAAGTCTTTCATTTGATTAAAAACATGATGTATGGAATATTTTAAGTCTCTTTTTTTTATTATATAAAATACTAGCGGCATCCATGTTTGCAATTTTATTACTCATCTAAACGTTCGATAGCACTTTGGTACAAAAGAATTTAGTTTATTACAAACCGTGTACCCGAGTCCCATTGGCAAAAAATACTCCTTTAGAGGAGATATTTTCAAAAATCCTTTCTTAGTGCTGACTTTCGCTATACATATATGGAACTCATGTGTAAAATTGTATGCTTCTAGACTCAACAGTTTAGGCTGTGCGTGTCAGCGAATGAAAACAATTAAGACGATTAAGTAGGTGACAAAGAAGTCTAAGACAACCAGTCATACCAAGGGGTATCATTGTTACCAGTAACTGGGTTGTCGAGGTCGGATAGGCAGTCGCTCCATGCTGCATCCGGTTAGACTGGTGGCCGACCCCAACATAGTTGGGAAAAGGCTAGGCAGATGATGGTCATGATGATGAAGTAAGTTAGAAACCTTCCTGTGCTGTACAGAAGATATTTGACCCTAAAAGCCCTTAAACCTCCACAATGGGATTGCAAGTGGCTGCAATTGTCTCAAACGAAATAATTTACAATTCACTCTACATGTATAACTTGAAGTTCCTTTCAAGTGACAATGGCGTCCAATATGGTGCAATGCCAAATGGTTTACATGCCTATTTGCTAACTAAGAACGGTAGAACATAAGTCACCACTTATCTGAACTTAGTTTATTACCTACCTACCAACTATTAGCTTATAAAATAGTGATGTAGTTTCAGCAAGTTCAGCTGGAATGAGATGGGGAGGGATATTGACTGGGGAAAAAATCCATTTAGTTCGTCAGTCAGATATTATAAAAATTATAGACACGTATTTTTTGCTTAATAAAGTTGGGGCGTGGGGGCTACGCTACGTCACAATTCAGTATAAAATCTATCGGAGAGTGACGTCATGCCAAACTTTAGCTCAATGTATTGCCGTAAACGTTTGATTAGGTAAAAAAAGGAAAAAAAAATGTCCAATATTTTTAATAATCTTACTGACGAATAAAAAAAAAATTGTCAACCTATTGCAGTTTTTGTCCAATTGCAGTTTTTGCCCTATTGCAGTTTTTACCCAATTGCAGTTTTTGCCCCATTGCAGTTTTGCCCTATTGCAGTTTTAACGTGAATTTGGTGTAAAATAAGTATAATTAAGTGTACCATGGTTAATTTTTATAAAAAAGAATAAACATATTATTTTAAGCAAATCACCATGTAAAATTGTATTCAGTGGCATCCGGTTAGATTGGAAGCCGACCCCAATATACTTGGGAAAAAGTTAGGCAGATGGTGAGATATTTAAGCAAAGCTAAATTAAAACAAAGTACGTGCTTATTAGACAATACCTATTAACTGATAATTTAAACAAAACAGACCAAGTCTAACTATTCTTTAATTACAACGTAACAACAGTAATTATTATATCACTGACAAAAACACAGAATAAAATTGGACCTCGATTAAAAAACGCAGCGCTAAACGCTACCTATTGTTTTTAAACTATCTCGTTACACGTGCATGTACAAAATGAATGTTTTGATTCAAAGATAGTACACCTCCACTTGTCATTACTAACAATTTGCTGGTTGGAAGATTGTATCTCTGCTTAGCTATTAAATAGCACCTATTCAAGTTATTAAGTCATGATTGATTAATGGTATTTCAGATACAATCAATATAATTCAACATTGCTGAAACCTTGATAAAGTAACATGACATCAAATTACTCCGGACCCAGATTCATTGATGACTCCACACTGGTGTGTTCCACAAACGATGGGACACTATATATTGTGTTCTGCGCATCCTGTTCTCTGCACGTTATAGGAACTGATGGATGCTACTGAAGATGCTAAACTTGAAGCCAAATTCTGGGCCAAATCAATAATTTTGATTGCCATCAAAACGTTAAGAAGACCGACTGAAACATTAATTTTTTCAGAATCCTTTGAGAAGCTTGGAAAATGTTTGTTTTGCTGAGTTAAGCTAGGGTACGGTGGCCGCCACATAGCGTTCGCAATTTACCGTCGAATGACGGTACTGAAACGTTATTTATGAAAGTAAGTTGGTGTGTTTTTCAAGAGAGCGTTATTTGACACCGTATAGTCAAACCCTGGTGCTACCATTATTATGACGGCTGGCACTGCAGCGTTATTTGGCGGCCACCGTAGAAAAGCTACAGAAACTGATTTCATCTAACTATTTACTAAGTCGCTTCCTCCCTTCGGAATAGAACTATTAATTAAAATCACATACTTACCCAACCATTTCCCATACCGTACCATATAATTATGCCTTAACAACAGACAATTTCCTTACCACCATGGGTTCCCATATAGCACGGTAGGTTCATCAGCCCGAGTTTTTTCCCCTAGCGTCTTGGAGCATGGTCGGCGGTAGACCATAGCACATTAGGTGGTGCAGCCATCTGTGACCCCCGGTAGCGCACCATTGATGTAGACCAAGTATTGCTTAGACTAGTACAGGTGGAAAAGAATTACACACAATCAAAAGAAACTGTGTTTATTATAAATTCAGGGACTGCGATAGAGAGATTTAGTGATTAAACGAACTTACCTGTAAGTGAAGTTCTATCATAATTATATGATAACCTCGTCCGAAAAGATTAGCATTATTCCATCACAGTTTAATCTTAAACTTTCGTTCCTTTCGAATTCCCTTGATTTCCCGATCAAGAACTGACAATATTTTGACGCCAAATTACAGGCAATTACAGCTCGATAATATTGATTAAATACCTGCCACATTAGATCATTATTAAAATAGAATTTCATTTAAAATGACCAAGAATACATCTGAATAGTTTAATAATATAAATGCAAGGAAAATAAAGAAAGCTTGATGATATTTTTAATTAATTTTAACATAGATAAGTAGTATGAATAAGTTTATAGATTCTTTATTATAGTTAGAGATGCATTCAGCTTAATTTATCTCTGGGAGCCTGTTCAACCAACTCTCGGCGGATACATTTTATCTAATGGCGTGTTATCTGTATCAGTAACAGGAGTTAAAAGATAACGGATAGCCGCCGTTTAATTAATATAAACCCCGTCTGAGTGGAAAGGGTTACCATCTACCAGCGTTTAGAACAAGACAGTTAGGACCCAATTACAAGGACCAATTTAAATGCCTGGTAAATTAATTCAATTCAAAGCAAGATGGTGTTAATATTGTGACTGTGAAGTAAACAACTTTTTAAATCTGAAAGCATGATCATGAAATCTTCCACAATATACATATATCATGAAATTTTTGTGAGGAAAGTTTTGAGTGTGAATGTGGATGGATAAAAAGTAGGGGAAGACCAAAGAAAGGACTTATGGACTATGTGAAAGAAGATTTGACTAGAAAGGGAGGGACTACTAAGATGCGCAGAACCCAAATAAATTGAGATCATGACAAGAAAAAGATCATGATGATCATAAACTTAACTAAGCAAAGATTTTCTGTATGATTTTCAGTGAATTTTTGAAAAGTTAATATGATTTTGCCTTTCTCAAAGCCTTTTTGTAGCTTGCTAACACACCTTATTTTATAAAAAATTCAACTACATTTGTCCAATAAATTATGATTACCCGCTGCATTACATACTAGTCGGTACCGACTCACTTCAAATTAATAATACCCAACGGGATATCTTCACAGCTAACTAGAATTACGTCGCTTACGTCAAACTGGTTTCGCGCCTCGCTTTCAATTCATTTTCCAAGATGGCGGGGTGACATAGCGAGATGATTTTCTCGAATCATGCCCATTTGTAACCGGCCAGTAAGAAGTGAATTAAAAGAAATTGCTTGTTCATTACAGCTTTCGAATGTTATAATGTAATTTTATTGACTGGGAATAAGTAGTCATTGAATAATAGACCTGAGTATAAAGAAATATCTTTGAAGAAATGCTGTATTTTGTCAGTTTTGCATAAATCTGTGGAGGAGCAAATGAGGAACAATATAAAAGAAAGATTTTGGTTTTTGCTAAGCTTACAAAACGAGTATGGTTAAATGTCGTACCTACTTGGTATCAAGGTTGCCTCTGTGCTATTCACACAACAAAGCTATGGAATTGTAATTTTGACTATGTCGTAAACCATATCGAAACGTACGCAAATGATGAAACTTCAAATAAATCAGACTTCCGAAATCACTTCACAAAACAATAAAATACACTGCTGCTCCTCCCACACATTTTAATACTGAAACAGCAATAAATTCTTACAAATAACGAATTTTCACTTTAACACCATAAAATTAAATTAGCACTTTCAAACCTTCGTGCCATATTTATCCAAGAGGCTATTTATGATCATGCTGTGTGGCCAAGTCTACTTTTTTCTTAAGTCTACATCACTTGAGGCTACGAAAGCGAATCTCGATCCCCCAATGTACGCAAAGGCAACCGCAAGGCGTTCAGTGTAATTTGTGCGCCCGCGCACCTCTGTGCTGTACTGTACCCGCGAACTGATTTTGTTCAAATAGAGTTTATTTAAAAAAAAATTTAAAGTGGGTGTGTGATGTGAAGTGATACCAAGGTTTTTGTTGTGAAAAAAATGCGAATTCGTTTTGAGTCAGTGTTTTTTTTTTTGTTGAATTTTTATCAAAAAAATATGATAAGGTTGCGAGTTACGACGATATTAATTTTCAGTACCTAATGCTGACTACAGCTAAATATTGGAAAAAAAATCATTAAAAATAGAACTGTAATTCTAAAAATGTATAATTTAAAAAATCTATGTAATCAGAACTACCCTGTTTTTATTATTTATGGAACTAGTGAAAAAAGCGCGTGAAACCAACCTTTATTAAACCCACGATTCACCCTACTTAACTAAAATTGTTTTTCCTACTATTTTATTTGTTTTAAACAAACAACAGATATTCAAATAAGTAATTAAGTTCCGGCACATGTACTGGATCCCGTTCTCGAGTTCGGTTACTCACTAGAGCAAACAAACATTGCGTTTTGTTTGGTCAAAGCGTTGCGATAGTTATTGCGTGAGGCTTCCAATTGAATATTTTACCAAACAAACGTGTGAATTTCAACGGTCTGTTAATTTCTAACATAAAAAAGAACCATTTTTTTTAAGATTTAGTTTTTTGTTTGTACGTTTTGAGAATCCGGATGTAGGTAGGCATTAAGTTTAATGAGCGAGAAAATAATTTATACCTTTTCTGATCAAAATAGCTACAGTCATTTAGCACTTGTATACCATGACCCTAAACTGATGTATTTATTTTATTTGTTTAGTACAGGACTTTTCTGTATAAATAGTGTACGGAAATTAAAAAGCTTTTAGTTCTAAAGATTCATAATCACCAACTTAAAATAATAAAATCATCTGCAAGCTGATAAATATAACTCTAAAATTCCCTGTTTTATCCCTTACAATGACCATGTGCACATTGAATATATCTTGCGAATAAAAAACAAAATTAAAGATAGGTATTGATTATGAACTGTAAAATTAAGTATACGAAATTCTCAGAAATACATTTCATAATTCTATAACTATTCGTATTCGTGTTCTTTTTCTGCACAACTGCGCTCAGGAAATCAGTTTTTGTCAAGACTGTCTTCATTACAGCATCATTTTCATGTAACCACAATAGAAAAATTACATCTTACAGAATGAATCACGGCTTCTCATGATACCGACAATTTGTTTAATGTGTAGCAATTTATTTTTATTCGTTTATAAAGTAGGCTATTTGTCTCATTTGTTTTTATTTAAACTTCTTAATTGCAATCAATTTAGCGTCATTAATTTTGGTTAATTACAAATCTACTTTTATGGTAATGATTTTAAAACTATGTTTTTCAATTAAATTTTGGCTAATTGGTGTTAATGAATTGAATGCATAATTCAATACAACCAGTTTTAGGTAATTGTGTCATGCTTGACCTAATTTTCTGAACTATTTAATGACTATCAACATAACAGCCACTGTTTGACATTGGCTTACCTCAAGAGACAAATACTACACCAAATACTTTACTCAACATACGTAGTACATATCTATGGGAATCCTAATCTCCAAACAGAGAAAGCTCTCCCAAAACAAAAAGACATCAACATCAATTTTCGCCAACACATTTCTAATGTCAGTGACCACACAATAGGTTTGGAGACCGCGAAAGGAACCACAGTCGGATGCCCACTAACAATAGATCAGTTAGAAGAGTTAATTAGTCACCTATACAATGCTGTAGATACCGCAGTACCGTACAGATTAAGTGGCGTGAAGGTAGTAATCTTAGGCAACGTATCAAGGAAACCCTGACCTGACCATCTTGCGAAACAAGGTTTAATAATATCCGTGACTACCATCTTCCTGGGTTTTAGGAAGCTGTAAATTACTAAAACTTATTTAAATTTTTTAATTAACTAACTTAAAAAAAAAAGTCTAACTTTCTTTTTGTAACGTGGAGTTTGCTTTTGGCCTCAAAACTATCTACTACCTACTATCTATCTATTTATTTTGTCTTATTGCAAAACTGGCTTACTGGGAAATCAAGACATGAAGGTGACCAACAGCATTCACCTATGTCAATTGTGGTTGCTGATCCATCAACCAAGCATGGTTATTATGGCAACGTCCTATTAAACCACTCATAGACGACCCATAGTCTACCGCAGACTAACGGGTTGATAATGACGATGATGTATTAAACTAAGACCTTTGCACCAACTTAATAGTTCAGTAGTTGTTATAAAACCAGCAAAGCTGTGAAATAAATCCTCCTCGGATTGTAGGAGTTGAATTTAAATTGCAAACCTGTGAATCATGGGAGCTTAAGTTGGTAGATTACAATGCGGTGTTAAAACGAGCAACTGCTTAGCTTGACAAGTTAAACGGTTGCTCTTAAGACTCGTCTACACTTGAGAGCTTTACGGTTAATTTGAATAACGTCTTACATATTACCTATACGAATCGAATCGTTAAATATTATAGTCTGTTTGTAAAGACTTGAAGCCGGCTTTGCACTGCTAAACAAAATCTTAAATCACAACGTAGATCTTAGTCCAAACCATTAATGTATTTACCCTAAATAGCCGTAAAAGCACAGAAAACTTCAGATTTGTGATCTTTGCCAAGTATTCAAAGAATAATAACCTTCTATCTTTGAGAGCCAATACTTTAAAAATCGACGTATCAGAATTTGGCATTACAGTGGATGCAATACAAATTGCATAACCAATCTCTTAGGATATCTCTCCGGCCTTAATGCCGATCTGCTAAGCCCTACAAATCGGGACATCCTGTATCCATTGAAAAGTTGGTAACGACTCCGTACATGTAGATCCGGCAAGTCCATGGGCGAATGGCCAAAGACAATTATCCGTTACAACAATATTATAGACGCCGTGGAATCTGGACGTCTATAATTTAAGTATCGACTCTGAACTTCTGAAGGCACCGTTAATAAGCTCAAGTCCTGACGTAGGCGTAAATTATTCAATAAAACTGCCAAGATGATATTATGATGCTTCTTAACCTTTGATATCTGGTTTATAGTTTATGTAAAATCCTTCCACATTGAGGTCAACAGAACTCTATTAACGCTTAAAACACTCTATAGGAAAGCTTCCTTCAGTGTGATTTCATCTTCAAAAGTTTTACACAATTCCATTCCAATCTGTTGGTAGAGGTTTATCAATAGGTTGAAATGAAATTGTGTAAAATTTGTTATGATAAAAAGTGAATAGACGAAGAACTTTAGACAAGTGCAGACGTAGTCTAAGCTAACGACGTAATGCATTCTACTATTAACTAATGCTTTAAAAAAAACTTGACCGTCAACCACAATTTCCAACTATTGTCTTCACTGACATCCTCCCATTTTACAAGACATGATGATGAATCAACCATCCCACGCTTTGCCTTTCAACAACTTGTGGCAGTTGCAGACATTCACAAATATTTTTTGTCAGTTTTAAACCTTGTGACCTGCCTGTTTCACTTGCTAGTATTGCATTGCTGTTCCTTACATACCTAATAATAAAGCTTCTTATAACATGTAGCCATAAAATGCCAAGTTTACTTCAGATGTGTGCTTCAGAGAAAGCTGGTATAACCTCATAGTGACTCACGGACAGAAATAAAATTGTACCTTTTACACATACAGTTTCTCATATTACTGGTAGACTGCCTGCCGGCATGATTTCAGTTGAAGTGACTCATATTTTAAGACATGTCTTTAAAAAGCGACATATTTGGTATTGCTAACGTTATGCCACATACTTTGTGAATTGTGCAATGAGGCCATGGTGATGATACTCGTTCTCATGTCCGAATTTAAGATGGCATTCATCCTTCGTGAAGGCCTGCGTTTTAAACACAAAAGTTCTTTTGGTGAGCGTCTTCAGGGAGCTGCTTAAGCTTAAAAAACTCACTCAATGCTCAACCTGCGACTTATCAGTCATCGATCTACCTATAAAATACTTTCGTGATTCGACCTTCTCAGGTTTTCCTTTGCCAAAATAGAGTCTATTTATTGCCCAAAACTCGCATTTGCAACACACCATTACTCTAATCGACCCTTACAATTTACGAAGTGATAAAACGATAAGGAATTAAATCCATTGTTCTGACACAACAGACAAAGAAACAAGGATCTAGCTTCAGATAAATAATTCAACAAGTATGATTTTGCAGATGATTAAACTTCGAATGGAGTTACGTTAGCATTATTTCTTCTGAACCCATCTACAGGTGGTGTTTAAGTCACTCATGGTTAGCAAACCATTGTTATAAAGTTCAAAGTTACCATAGTCGATGATTTGCATATGGTTGACACTATATGCTAATGGGTTATCACTCCGCCTATTGACATGAACATATCGAGTGTCGACGGGCCCTGTTTAGAAATGCAAATGGCTGCCCTGTGAGAAATGAAAATGCTTATTCATTTTACATTGCAAGACATGACTTTACTTCAACGTGAGGATAAAAACCCGCCAGTCGTACGTTTTTAATAAAAACGCCCAAGCTTGCATTAGAATCAACTCTAGTTTCTGAGATAACCCTGATTTAGACGGCCACTTTCTAACTACTTTTTGTAGAATCTGGAACATAAAGAAGTAACGACAGTAGAATCAATGCAGTAAAATCTAAAATTACAGATAGCCCTAAATTTAAAAGTAAAACTATGCAATATAAAATTGCTGTAGATACCAACGATCTACATCTACTTCCCACATCTGAACACAGAACACAACAACTTAATGGTAAGGTTGACACAATTTACATCCCCATATAACCACATAAAATAAAGGTGCGAACAATACATATAGAAACACTATACATGGGAAGTATGGTGGAATATTTCCCATCGGTAACTATAACAAAAGGTTATGAAACTCGAAAGTATGCCAGCATTGAATATGCAAACGCATTTGGCGAACCCGGGTCCTACGCAAGACTATATCAGTTAGTTTATTTTCTTGTCTTGTCGTAAATAAAATTAGGTGGAGCCGTTTTAGTAGTGGTGCTGCAATACTCAAAGTTACTTTCTTGAATAGGGACGATCGTACTTAGTTTGCAAACTAAGTACGATCGTCTTTCTAGAAAACCAATTGAAACAAATTCAATAGGCATTGTATTTTTTTTTTACTGATGCTATCCTCCATAATATCTAGTTAGTAAATTCGAGGGAGGTGCCTCATAAGATTCTGTAAAGATAATGTTGACAGCTGCTCTTGAATTTATGAATTCAAGAGCAGCTATAATCATTAACTTTATACACAATGTTGGATATTTTTCTTTTTCTTTGAGCTTATTTTTTCAAGCCATTCATTCTGATGTTACAAGATTCTAAAACAAATTACTTGCCTTTCCGGATGTGGGACGATAACTTGAACAGGTTACATTGTATGTGGAGAAACAAAGTACTCACAATATTTGTTATGATTCCAATATCTTTCAAAACTTTGACAAATTGATTCTGTAATAGAAATTCTGATTAAATGGCAACATGTTGAGTATCATTCTATCATTGTATAGACAAAAGATCTTGTTTAATTTATAGTCAATTTGGAGTCATGTTACCTTAACGGATCAAAAGATCTCATACAAATTGAATTTAGGAACCATATCATATAATACCGATTGTATAAAATTACTTCCGATTACCTTTTTCTCAAAAGGATTTCAAGTTACGTAGCTACAAATAAGTGTCAGATTTCCAAGTACCTACTTGAGAAATCGGACACTTATTTGTAGTTAGCTAGTGGATTTTTTTATCTTACTTATCGTGAAAGAGGCAGATTTACGTCTGGACTTTCTGCGTTTATGAAAGGTTCTTTTGTATAGTTGCAATTATATTTCCGAATTAATCACGGTCTGTATCTGATTTACTCCGTAACTACAATCCATAATATCTATAAGTTACTTCGAGACAATGTTGTACCTTTATGGTTCTTCTTTCCCCTTCAGTAAGCTGAAACATTATTTTTACGACATTAACATGATTATTGCTTTTTTTATAATTCCAGAAACTTTCTACTTTAAACTACACGTAAATCCAAATATTTTTAAGAAATAATTACGCTTTGTTCATGTATACATGTAATTTATAGATACAGAAACTCTGAAATATTGTAAGGGAAACAAAGTAATAATTAAACACCTCGGAATGTTCTAAAATATCCATTAACACTTTAAAGTCTCTTAATTATGAACTTACTCACAAATTGTAACTATTCGATAATGTTAATTCAACCAATATAGTTATAAGCAAGTATGCAACCATCGCAATCTCCTGTTATTTCTTAACTTAGTAATAAGAATGAAGCATTTATAGATAATGCTGATATAGGTAGATGAGATGAATTTCGATACGTTGCAAATTAACAAACCGAACAGTAAAATTGGAAGCCTCACAATAAGTTGTCGACAACAATATTGACGTTAATTTCTTTTAAGGTCTACTTAAATCAGATTAAATTATCTCTCAAAACAAAATGTATGAAAAACCTGTAAAAGCTCAAACAATTGCAACTAAGTGTCTAACAATGTAATGGCAAGCAGAATTGTAAAGAAAGTGAAACGCGGCAAAAAGGAATCCAACTCAAAAGAACACATACCGACCATAGTGGTCACTCCACCAGATAATCGAGACATGAAAGTCAAAGCCAAGAGATCAGATAACGCTAAAGATAATGTTCGAGAAATCGCTGAAGCCTCGACCTCGCAAGTAATTACCAACAAAATGGCTGAATTCAATGTCAATCAACTGATAGCCGAGCTATCGGAGAACTCGAAAGCGTCGAGAACCGAGATAGAAACAATACAGAGGAGACTACTGCAGCAGGCGAACGAAATATTGAAAGTAAACGCTTTTGCTAATCCACCCAACATAGATAACTCGCAAAAATACACAAACAAACCTGTCTATGGCAGAATACCGATCGCGATACCGAGAAATCCTAACGCAGTAGTAAACGGCGTTGCTAATCAAGTGGATCTGAAGGAACCGCGGGTGACCACGAGCGTGGCGGCTGATAATGAGCGTAGAATCGAGCAAGACGCTCAGCTTGTGCCGGAGAGGTTGCGAGAAATACCAAGGGATAGTGGCGGTGCAGTGATGAATAGTGAACAGGGGAATATGCAAAGGGTCGCAATGATGGCGACGGAGGCGGGAAGGAGCGCTTTTTTCTACGAAACGGGTTCTGTAGCCGGCCGCCCGCCGCGCTTGGTCGCCAGTGCGCGCGCGCCTCTGACAGGTGAATGTCTTGTTACTACATTCTGTATTAAATTTTAAGCAAAAACCTTCTTATTTATACTTCAAAGTTTACATTCTAGGTGAATCTTTTGTTTTGTATCTCATAAGATTTGTTATTGTGTTGTCGTGTGAATGGTTCGCGGTTGAATCGATGCCGTTGACTTGAAGTATTGTGTGTAACCGTTATATTTCATCAAGTGGTTCATTGTGCACTTCGGACGGTCCGGTATGTGTCCTTGCTTTATTCAGTAGTTATAAACGTATGTGGGGAGCTTAATGGTGGGGTTGATGCACATGTTTTCTGATCGGAATTATGAGTGTCTTTGTTTTTGCACCTGAATTTTGTTGTATATAAGTGGCACAAAATATTTCGTTGAGAAATGAGGCTCACAGACATCGTAAGCGTTCACAAGGTTCACATAACTGTGGTGCTTTGTCTCTCATAGAGCAAAGCTCTACCTGAAAAGGTATGAGGTAAAAAAGCTTGGCTTGCTAGAGCTGTGAAACGGGTTATAAGTATAAGGTTATAGTCAACAGAAGAAATAACAAAATTCCTGTTGTTTTTGATACCTTAATAACATACGACATGTTATTAGAGTATAAAAGCACGTTCATGGAATGTCCTGTTAGAATTCAAATGAGAAAGCATGGTCAAATGAACCAGCCTAAAGGCCATTACTTTCAATTTTAAACAATTTTTAATTATTTTTCGACATGCAATGTATTAGCATTCATATATGTATTTTTGCTACAACTTTCGTGCGAAAATAACTTTGTTGCCATTTGCAGAGAGATTCTTATGAGAACTTTCATTTGGAGAAATCATTAGTTTCGATCATCTTTTCTATAGGGACTTAACGTAAAAATAACTAGTACTCATTTACTTTTTATTAATCTTCTGCATGCATGCTTGTCAAACACATTATAAATTACATTCATGACCACAAGATCTTCATTCCCATGAGACTTTATTAAGTTAAGGAATGTCAAATTCCTTAACTTAATAAAGTGAATAAAACACTATAACGAATTACTTTCCTGTTTTTCTTATTTGCCTTTATTTTTCTCTGGCGTCTTTCAAATTTATCTTTGTTCAAATTAGCTGCTCTATTAAAATTTAACACTTATTTTGGGACCTTTCATCTTCGTTTTGCCTTAGGGAAACCAGTTCTATGCTTGACACTGGTAAAATCAACATTTGAACCAGGACCTCTATACAATGTTAGATTACTTGTAAAAACACTAAATCCTATTAAAATTTTGTAAACCATGTCAATTACATAATTTTAATTTAAAGTTAAAACAATAATAATCTTCAGTACAAAATAGAATCTGTTAAGTAATTTGGCATAAACTGCCAGTTTCATAATTAAAATTCACGTCACGGTCGGTATGCCAACGAATCTATGTCAGCTCCTTCAAGAGCATCCTATTACATTATCTTTTAATAATACTGTTACAGACTTGTTTGGAGATAATGACTTCGTAGAAGAAGCCTATGTAGAGGCTACAATTTGTATTTCATTAATCGTAAAGTACAATGTGCCATGTCTTGTTGAATACTTAAATAGCTGAGTATCTTTAAACTCAGTGGAACTTGACAATGCAATAATGCAAATAACTTGGAATCAAACAAAGAATTAGAAATATCAGACATTTCATATTTTCAGCTTAGAAAGGGAACCTAATAAAGCTTCTTAGCCCCAATCACCACTCAATAAAGAACCTCTACTTAACACAAGAAGGAATTAAAGCCGTGAAGATGATTATATCGTTAAAGCTATTCAAAGATCACCAAGCGAAACGGCACGCAAGCATAGTCACGGGAAATGACCATTGCATGCACATGCTAGGAGCTTATTTCATAACAAAATTGTGGTTTTAAAATAACTACATCTTATAATATTGCTAAATACCCAAGCAATCGTTAAATACTTACGTGCAGACACCAGACAGATATAATAAGAACTATCTGCAATATCAATCTAGAAAAGAAAAACAGGATTTTATCGACAGTTAATCTTTCCGCAAGTTGTAAGTGTCAATGATCAATGCAGTGTTGCGTATAGGTTGATAACCTGTGGCTATTTCCACATGCATTACTGCAACACATATATGTTTTATATTCGCCACTGTGAACATACAACCGCCTATAAGAAAAGGCTCTTCATCTGGCGATTCATGGTAATAAAGACATTTATTAGTTGATTCTGTTTTGATATCATCATTGTTTAGTAGTAAAGTGTTATCAGTATCCAAGTGATTGCTACTGTTAGTTCATCGAACCATCATCATCCCACTGCTGGGCATAAACCTGGGTCTTTTCGGTTGTACCATGTTCCATGCCATTACACCAGTCACGGCTTTATTCAAAGTCAAAGCATTTATTATATCTATTGAAGATCATTTACTAAACAAGAGGAGCTCATGGCTAAGTATGGAGCTCGTGGCTAAGTATGGAGCTCGTGGCTAAGTAATAACAGCCGCACGGGTCGATCCATCAAGTTATGCTACGCTTTCCGGGGATAGTCCGTGGATGGGTGAACATTTTATTATTCCGACACTCCTCCGTTCCTCGGAAAGCACGTTAAGCCGTTGGTCCCGGCTGCCATTCGTGGATCTTTGACAGCCTACGGGTTGTCGGAAGCTCGAAAGTCTGACAACCAGTCTTACCAAGTACTGCAGACTGTTATTCAGCTGCATCCGGTAAGACTGCAAGCCGACCCCAACATAGTTGGGAAAAGGCTAGGCAGATTGATAATAATATAGTAAACAAGAAAAGTCTCTTGGTAAGAAAGTAATTCAATTCCAAAGTGAAGATTCTAAAAAGGTAAGAACAGCTTTTACTGACAACGATAAAATATCGAGGACATTAACATACACCCATGGGGAGAGATGCAATAACCCAGTCTTAGTCCACATGGCTTAATCCATTTAATTCCTGTTGCTATATTAGTGTCGATCTAAAGATACAATCGTGATATAATATCTATTGACCGGAACTCTTACATCATGAAGACAAACCTAGTTTTTATATATTTTCATAGCTTCTAGTTTTATGTAACTTTGAATTTTATATTAAAAATCTTCATGAGTGAATATCAAGCCCAATATTTTAATCTGTATATGGTCTACTATACTTTTATTTTGGGTGTCTTTAAAATATAACATGCAGAATGTTGAAAAGTGGATAAATAATGTTCATTCTGTTATCTGTTACCTTGTATTCCAACCACAGCTATTTAAGTTTCTTAAAAGCTACCATTAGCAGCTTCTAAACTTTATGCTGGTTAGAACCTAATAAATATCATGTTAGAATAAATTTGTACAAAATAAAGTCACGTAGTGGCTTGACAGCGAAATTTGTTTTATGCATGATACTAATTGGAATGAGATATGAGGTAGTCGCGTAAGCAAACTTAACCGTCTAGACTTTTGAATTTTATCTATACTAACTAATATTATAAAAAACCGGCCAAGTGCGTGTCGGACCACGCAAAATGAAGGGTTCCGTAGTTGGGATGAATTTATCCCAAGAACAAGAACAACAACACGTTGAAAAACATGTTCTACCCTATGGAATGTATGGGAGATCATGTTTTTCAAACTGAAAATTTAAGTTGGTTGATTATTACTCGTTAACCTGTACAGCCTACTTAGCTCTGATAGTTTTCCTTTTAATTTCGTTATATATACTACTGCTGTGAATTTTTTCACAAATCCAAGTACAACCATTTAGCTGGCAGCACACTTGACTCTAACAAAAAAAACAGTTAAAAGCTTAATATTTCGCAAACGGATCCGTGAATCCAAAAATGGTTTTGACAAACTCGCAATATTTTTGAACGACCTTCCTAACGATACCCCACAATATGGGGTAGATGAGAAAAAAACATCGGGACTTTACGTGCAGGGGAGGTACCCTAAAAAAAATATGTTTCTTGATTTTATGTTACCACTTTGTCGGCATAATTAATACGAGTATGTATACTAACCGTATCTGAGCTAAGCCGCGGACAGACAGACGGACAGACAGACATGGCGAAACTGTAAGGGTTCTTTGTTTACTAAGGAACCCTAAAAAGGTAAAATTTGTTTGTTTGTGTTTTTTAAGTTTGTATGTAGGGGGTAATTTCCGAAACTATCAGTCGGAGTTGAAATAATATTTTTAGGCTCGCGGACGAAGTCGCGGGCAGAAGCTAGTCATCTATATAATACTGACCTTTAAATCTGTTGTGACTAAGGTGTGTTAATGCACATATTCATACAAATTAGCTATGGTTGAATACAATAGTTATATAAGACATACCAAATCAAAAGACGAGGAAGCAATTTGTAAATCGAACTCCGAATATAAAAATACAATTTCTCTTAACATTCAATGAAGAAGTTAAGTAGTCGCTTCAGGAATTATTAGTGAAGCTGTTTTAGTTAAGGTTGAACTAACTAAAAGTAGTAAAAACAAAACACTACAACTACACCACGACAAAAATTACTACCAACAAATAATCACAATACCACATTTCAATGAAAACTCAGTAGCAAATAGCCTCAATATCCCAGAAGTAGATAAAACAAAACAATAGGAAATTATTAATAACAATCGATAGAACCCGACCTGTTGCACCAAGGTCATCTGTCAGCCTGTCAAGTCTTTCCACTCAAGGTGGTTGGAACAATGGTGCCTATATTTGACGGTTGACAGGACATCTGACAATGGAAGTAGTTCCTACAGAAATTGTTGGGAAACTTGTTCTTCATGCCTTTGTACTGGGATAGATAGAGGAATCATCTGAGGTTTTGAAGGAGTTTGTCTGGAACTAAATAAAAGCTAAAGAGTTGAACTGGAAGAATGTTTTCGTTTAGTTATTACGTTTTGGGCTTTAATGAATTTATGAATGAACTAGCTTCCGCCAGCGGCTTTTCCCGCGTGATATCTTTATAAATTATATCCTATGTTACTCAGTGATAATATAGCATTCTAATGGTGAAATATTTTTTTAAATCGGTTCAGTAATTTTGAGTTTATTCATTACAAACAAAAATACAAATCTTTTCTATGTATAATATTAGTGAAGTTATGTATTTGGCGCTTCAATTAATTTTTGCTTTCACCATACTGTAAAGTCTTACCGACAAGAGTCTTCATTTTCAGTCTAGTCTTCTTTAAATCAGCAGCTTATTATATCTTGCACTGTACAATATTAGTCTAAGTCAATTGTTATTTTTATTATTTATCTTTAGACTTTAATCATCTACGCAATCTCTGATTTATTTATTTGTTTTGTTAGCGCTTGTTCGTTTTTAGTACTTTTTTTTTTTTTTAATTATTCAATTTCTTTTCAATTCAATTCAATATAATGAGTCTTTTCTGTTTAGGTTTGTTCAATATAACTCTACTTTTTTCAACATTAACCCATTATTGATTTATTAACTTATTCAGTTTATTTGAGAAATATATGTGTGTATTCACCCAATTAACTACGAACGTAACATATAAAGCAGATAGTGATATATTTCAAACATTTACATGACTTAACAGCCATTTAATACCAAACATGGCTGGCTGTAACGAGGTTGTAACTAAATCTGACTATGTAATTAATTCATGGCTCGCATGCACTCGCTTGATACACCCACTGTGCCATTCAAGTGTCCAAAATGGCATTATGTTGCGAAATTGTATACCAAATGTATATAAAACATTATTTGTGACTATTTCTATATCTCTTTTTAGTCTTATTATTTATCGCTTTTATATAACACTCGCTTCTGCACGCGACTTCGTCTGCGTAGACTTCAGAATTGGGTCTAGAGAGAAATTTAAAATGTGTGAGTAATAAAAAAGAAATCTGCGGGTAGAACATAAATTATTACTATTACATAATATTACTATTTTTAACATACATTGATAACAGTCGTAATGCTATTTACTGGAAAAAAATTATATGAGTTAATCCAGGTTATAAACTATCTTTGTGCCAAATTTCATCCAAATCCGTTCAGATGTTATTGCGTGATTGAGTAACAAACATCCAAACATAGAAACTTTCACATTTATAATATGATAGTAGGAGAGAGATATATATATATACCTATATATAAGTAGGATAAGTAAGATTAACGTTATACAGACCTGACTATAAAACATTATGAATTTGTTTCTTAATAATCCACTTAGATTTGATTAATCACAGCTATCAATAGTGTCTTGAACAAACACACTTTAAAATCAGAGAAAATTATTTTATCTCTGATTTTAAAGTGTGTTTGTTACATCCAAATTGAGATATCTCATGCCATCTTTCATATCATAAAAATTAAGGAAAATTAATATTTATAAACGTTATGGTTGCTAAATTTCATTTGGCAACCGGAGCACCAACAAAAACTTGTCTATTTTTATTATTAGCGCCAAACGTCACACCTCGCTCCTTCATAATATTATTATAGTTTTTTTTTATATATACATAGTTTAATTTTTTCCCATGGTCATATTTTAAATGTTACAATTACAAAATAACATATAGAAAGCCAACGAAAGCATTTTAGAAAACCGTTGGAGTTAAAAACCTCCAAGTATACTTAGCAATAACTTGACGGTGAAACAAAACAGATGTGTAGCTAAAAGTCAAGTAAAAGCACCTGCCCATTGAAAAGGCCCTCGAACATAAGCTCATTAATAGTATACTCTATCTTCATCGTTTTAATGTCCAAATTAGCACATCATCTACCGTTGTTTGTCCGATCCGTTAAATCTGCGATCGTGAGATGGATTTTTAAAGTAAACTTTAGTAACTGTTACTTCTTGGAGATGCTTAACGTTTTTTTCTTTGAATTTAGATAAACATCAGGCCATTTTATCTAAAGCTTATCTGCCATTTACGAAAAGGATTTTAAGTGGTAAGAATAGATAATACCCACTAAAATAAAGACGTGAATATTGAATTGACTTTAATGATATCCTATAATAAATTTTAGCAAGAAACATTATGCGACATACCTAAGACAAAACGAGATTCTCAAATAAATAATAAAAGAACAAAATATTATTAACATCTGCAGGTAAAATAATTTTGCTAAATTCTTCCAGCCGTTACGATATAGCCACGTGTTGTTTCTTTTGCCGCCAAAAACCACCGTCATATTGTTTACTACGTTCAGAAACACTGCACAATATGCTCTGAATGCTTTTACCCATTGTATTAAGATTTATATCACTTGCATAACAATATTTTTAGTAATATAACTTAATAACTTCCGTTTCTTTTGTACTATAAATTATTATTACGAAGGTGGATAAACCAGAATGTGATTAATTAGGTAACCGGCATAATCCGCCATGTCGATATTTCGTAATCGATTAGAGTTGATGTATTGATTAAATTTTTACCGGCTTCGTTTATATAATATTTTGCTTTACTTTAGTACCTATGAATATTTTATAAAGAAAAATGATCAACAACAACTTTCATACAGCAACATCTTTAAACAACACCATTTACATGTATAAATTAGAATTTTAGGAAAAGCTTTATTTGAAACACTGGACTATGTTTTGAATATCTTACCAATATTTTGTAAATGTATTACGATAAACTACCTCCACCAAACTGCTGAGAACAAATATAAACATTTACTAATTAACTGTAGGTGCTTCCATCAGTACATACACATGGGTGCTCAAAACACAATGTCGTCAATGTAAGTAAATACAAACGGTACCGTTCCGGCCACGGACCGGTTCACAGCTGACTCCGAAACGCCGGTCGTTGGCACCTACAACATGTTTTTGTACGTCTCATCTTAATTTTATGTCCGTCGCAAAAAATTCTGGAGCATCGTTCATTTGGTCGATCGATATGGAGCTGGAGATAACCATAATCAAGGTTTAACGGGTAGTAGTTTTCTCCTTTTTTGATTCTGCTATTTAAGAGCGTTTATTCTGAAAGTTGGCAACGTCGTAAATAGCTGTCAAATATTTACCTGTTTTGATTAATTTGGAAATAATACTGTATGGAAATAAGAAATGTGGCTAACTAAGTTACTAGAATATTGATTATGATATGCAATAATTTATATTGTAACACCGAATATTTAGTTTTAGGCGTAAAAAAAGCATTTGGAAACTTTCCAAAACGGGTACAACATCAAATTCAATGTTACAATTGCATAACATAATCAATATTCTAGTAACTTAGTTAGCCACATTTCTTATTTCCATACAGTATTATTTCCAAATTAATCAAAACAGGTAAATATTTGACAGCTATTTACGACGTTGCCAACTTTCAGAATAAACGCTCTTAATGGCTATGGAGAGTGATAGATAATGTAAAAGTTTTTAAAGCTTTTTTACAGTAATTTTAACTGAAGCACTCTTGATTCATACTTATTTTTTTTTTTTTAATGTGAACTCTTTATTTTCTATTATACTCTAAAAGGTTTATATGTAATGCTTGACACTTTGACATTAATTCAAATATGAACAACTTTATCCGTCCGCGTTTTAATCACATAATGACATGTATTGAGGTAAAAACTACCAAATGTAACTCATTAATTGGTATGTCACTTTCTCACTACATTTATTATGTTATGCAATTCTCATTATAAATTACCAAAAATATTATCGACAGAACACAAGGAAATGTAAAAGGTTTCATTCATTAACCACTTTGCACTAATGACCATGTATCTGGGTTGATAATTATTTCCCTTCGGAATTCCCATTTGTAATCCATTTGTTTTTAACCCAGTAATAGTACGTGTAAGCAATTAAACAAGATCTAGTTGCTCCCTCCGTTCGGCACTCACACGCCCGCATCGATCGAAAGATCACTGCGGTTTACCTTCGATGCTGCTCACCACAAACCACTTTACCATTAAGTTTGCTGGGAGCACTTCAAATTCATCATTGACATCCTGTCGATATGTATCTCTTATATTATTAGGTACAGTTTTAATAGTTAAGACATTTAAAGTAAAATAATGTACAATATTTATCTCAATGAAAATTATTTCAATTACGTAACGGTATGTATGGTTCGATGCACTTTTAAACCCAATCAAAAGTCTTACTTAATATTTATTTATTTTCAAACAAAATATTTACATAACAGTCTTAAATTAATAATAATAATATGTATATAATTGTAATTTTAAAAAGAAGGAGAAATAATCATAGCAACGGGAATAGTGCCCAAAAGGCTAGCAAATTGCCACGTTGTATGATAATGCTGATTCTTGACCAAAAATAGCTTTAATAATAAAACTCTATGAAATAAATCCAGGAGACACCTGAACCATTATTACAAGATCTTAATGATCACAATTGAGTTACGGCTACACAATTTGATCCAATCAGGTCCATTCAATTGTCAGTCGAATGCCATCGTCCCATCGAGCCTTGCAGGAAGTTAGCTATCACCGAGACGGGTAGACTCTGGGACAAGGTAGAAAATTGTAGCCAGTTTACCCCATCATTATTTTCATCAAGTTTTGCTTTTCATACACGACGGAAACATTACTCTCAACTTTCTCTCTCTAAACAATATTGTAAATGTTAAACTATTTACCCGACAGCAAAGAACCGGTTATGTTTTTCACGTGTAGGTATTATCTATTCTTCATACCCTCGAAGCATCATAAAGGCTGGATGGATCTTAATACATCAGGTGTCTGTCGAGTCATCTAGCTCGCGCGATGGTTAAATGCTAGTTAATATATGCGCTGCAGATTAGTGAAATAAAACACACATTGAAACAAATTCAAATACTTAGTTATTTTATTACATTTCATGTTGCATTGCATAAGTTTAGACGGCTCACCTGTGATACATTTCATGTTACGGTTTACCAATCTCTTATTTTGATAAAATCATTGTGATGGGTTTTAGAAGTCAATGTTCCTTTACCAGATTAATTCGAAACGGTTCCCTTCATTTTCTTGTGTCTTGGACTAAAACGAATCATGAGAAAGACTCGCTTAATATCACTGATATTATTGTCATCACATAATGCATTACCTTAATGAGTCCAATCTTCGCAATTTTTTATCGTTTCCTTTGCAAAAGCACTCGGCTGTCGACAACGGCTATATTTTCTCATTATTATGTGTTCATGCTTCTTCATGTTGTAAATTATGTAGGTATGTGATTATCTTTGTATTCTTATGACACGTAGGATGCTCTTTACAATACAGACCGTTTTCACAGCTATTGATAGACAGAGACAAAAAAACTTTCTGCGCGTTGCTTCAACATCAACAGTAGGACGTGATGATTACTGGAAGTTTATGTGTGTCTCTCATTTCATCCCATTTTTCTCATTTCATTCAATTATGTCACTATCATCAATATCGATCAAGACACATATTCGTAAAATTCTTTTGGCATCTCTAATAGTTTTGTTCTCTTACTTCCAGGTACAGTCGAAGGTGGGCCTCCGTACAGGATGCCGCCGGCGCCCGAGGCGGCGCTGCCCGGCGCACCCGCACCCTCACTGCCGGCCGCGCTACATACACATTCCAACAAGTTTCCTGTAAGTATTGGATGATATTATCTAAAAGAATGATGATGACTCTTGTGGTTTTAAATTGATGTCAAGAATGGAACCTGCTTAATTTAAAGCGCTTTCAGTAAGGCTTTAAAAAAAAGGCATCAGCATATATACTACTTGGCACTTACAACAAAGAAACTGCCATCACCAATCCGGTGACCATAGATGACGTTAAAAATAATAACATTACATAACATCACGCCTGTAGTACACCCACATTTCGCTATTTATGTTTTAAGTCCCATGTAACAGGGGGCGAGCCTATTGCCATCAACCGGGCACAATTCCAGACTCCGAGCTGCTACTGAGAAATTCCTGTTGGAAAAATCTAATAATACCTTGGTTGACCTGGGATACGAACCCAGGACCTCATGCTAAGCAGTAGCGCTTGCGACCAGAACCCCAAAAAATTAAATTGTCAATTTTATTAATCATATGACCCTTCATTATTGCTATCAGTACCTACTTATGGATACAAAAATACCAATATGACTACGGCTAGGAGTGATAAGTTGCAGGTTGACCTGCCGACTCAACAGACAGATTAACGAAGCTTTAGCGTTATCTGCTTTTCTTTTTCTCAAAACATCTACTACCTTACCAGTAGAAAAGAGAAGATTTTCACATTAAACCGTACGTTAACGTCCACAAGAGCTTTCTCAGTGACATCTACCTCGCATGCAAACAATTTATCCCTGTCCGTCCTTCCGTCATTCACGACTGTCACAGGCGAGTCTGCTAGTTAAGTGGCTGGACTGGCCCGAGTCGAGTCGAGTCGGGTTACTGACATGCAAGTTATGTGTCGTATATTTAGATTGCTCCTGTATACGATAAATTGTCTATCGTAATGGCGACAGTGTTTTTATATACATGAGATATTTTACGATATAATATTGTGGTGTTTCAAATAAAATGGAAATAAATATGACCTTCTTTTCCTGCCTTTGATAAATATAGACAAACCCCAGGTTTTTTAATATTATTCTTGATACACTTTACAGTAATTACTTCCTACAGATGATAAATTATTAAGTGCAAAGGCGAGCTTAACTCAGAATTGAGCTCTCTAACTGCAAACCTTAGAGTAATCGCTCTAAGGTTTGCAGTAGAGAACTCAATTCAATCGTTAAGTTTACTGTATGTATGAAGATAGATCGTAAAATAAATCTTATCTATCAAAGATCACCTCCATTGTATAAATACTTTACATAGTAACTGTTTTACCATCACCGAAACACTCTTTCTTTTTCATGGAGCATAAAATTTTTGTACCATTCGCTCCGTTTACATGCAATAAACAAATCGTGATTGGATCCCAGAATATCCGCGATTTCTCCGATACATGTGTGTGAATCCGTAGTTTTTGCCACATGGAGTCTGAGTGAAAGTTCTTCATTGTTACATTGCTTATCTGCAGACGAGACGTGTGTGTTATAATCGAGATCTTTAAATGTTGATTGGACTTTGTTAAATTGAGTAAAAGAGTGGTGTTTTGGATGTTTTTTGCTGAAATTGGCGATTGGTGAGATTTTATTAAACTTACAACCATTTTTTTTTTAAGTTTATCCATTTTAAGTCTCAATTTGGTATTGACTCATCGATAGCAGCGTTTAAAAGAAAATATTCCAGAAAGATAAAAATCACCAGGTTCAAAATATACGGGCATTGACATTAACAAAATACTATAGGGTCAAGGTTAAAGTAAACAGAAAATAAGTTGATATTTTCTGTTTACTTTAACCTTGACCCGCTATATCTCTCCTCAGGTTTTCAGGCTTCTACAGCTTTAGGCTAGGCTCTGGCCAGTTATCTCTAAAACAGAAACAACTCTAGAAACAAGACTGTTCCACATTTGTTAATACTAAGTACCATGTACATTCTTGGCAAATGGCCAAGGCCTTGTTTAAAGGAAATAGTCGTGAGGTCATTAGCAAGTCCATGATCATTATCCTTATGTATATTCACTTATGGCAAGTTACTGGTTGCTGCAAGCACAATTTGTCGAAGTACTGACCTATCCAACACCCAGTGCGAGCGCGGTGCCTCTAATCAGACCTTGTCCTACTTGATGGAATGTCCTAAGTGCCCGTTCACCTCCACCTGGGATGGCCTAAAGAATGCCACTGATGCCGCTATTAACGTGGCCGCCTACTGAGCTAAAACAATGTGAAAATAAAGAAGAAAAAAACCATCGACACGAAAAAGAAGAAGTTACTGGTAATATAAAGAGCTGCAACCATGATGGTCTTTACTACAGCACTAATCGTAATAATAAAAAATAAAAAAATACGTGTTCATTTTGATATCCCATAACTCTAGGGTATTAATGAGACCATGCCCCAGTACCTGGTACATGTTGATGGGCCTACACTATCCTCTCATACCTGTATAGTTGATCGAAGCTTTTAACACTGGAATTTGGAAAAATTGTAAAAACCATTTACTTTTAAAAGCGTAACCGTGGAGTTTCTTGCCGGCTCTTCTCCATAGGAAACGACCAATTGGAACCGTGCAACTAGCTTCTGACGTTTCATAAGTGTTCTAGGTTTATGTGAAATTAAATATTTTGAATTTTGTTTTTTTTTTTAATTTTGTCAAGGAATGAACTACCTTAAAAATAATATTTCTGTTTTAAAGATTAATTACCACTTGACTCGCAATTTGTGTATCTAAGTTTCATTGATAAGTACGATTAAATCATTTTCATTCAAACCAATCATTCATATTTAAAGTTAAGAAAATGCGACGTTGTCATATTTTCTTTTTAGGAACAAAAATAGTCTGAATTGAATGTTTATTTTTATATTTCACCTAAAGATTGTTTACGCATAATCGTGACTTTGTCGAATTATTTTGAATGAAAAACGGAAAAAAACATGCCAGTTCATTCTTTGCTATGGTCTCATTCGTACCCTAGAGTTATGGGATATAAAAAAACACCTTGTATATAATAATCAGCATGTATTGTCCCACAACAGGGCCAAGGCCTCCTTTTTCCACTAAACTCAATCCTGAGCCAATATGGAGTTCGTCCCGCCATCTACTCCTGGGTCCTGGTACGCGACGCCGTTGCACGTTTTCAGGAACCCATTCGTGATGGTCTTATCCCAGAACGCATCCGACATGGAGTAAACGTGTTCGGCCCAGTCCCATTTAAGCTTGGCTGCTTTTTGGGTGAAATTATTTAAAAGATGTATTAAAAATTTGATCATCGTAGAATGAAAGAAATTCATCAGCAGACTAAAGTAGTCAAATACACCAGTTTTAAATAACGTTGTACCGAATCCTTACCTAAGAATGCCGCCGCGGGAAATTATCTTAGTAAGAAAGAAAGTACACTTTATTGCCACCAACAACTAATTACTTACTAGTAGGTACCAAGCAGGAAAACCTAATACAAATATTTGTCTAACTTACCGAAACTTTATGATTATGAAAACAGTACACAAACTTCTTGTTAATTATGTTTGTCTTTATCATCAAACAAGTTTAGAGCAAAGTGCCGTTGCATCTAAATATTTGCTCACTCATATGCTAATTTGACTTTTAACAACAGCTTTTACTACCAGTACATTAGGGAATTTTGTATCTATAATCTTATCATATCAATCTATCTTACTATAGTCTTGTATTGTAAGGATGTCTTGTATTGTAATTGTAAGGATCCAAATATTGCTTAGTAACTTCATTGCATATAAACTCGAACTCTTTTTGTAATGTAATTCGGGCCTTCATGTTCTGTCTCTCAAAGTCTATTACAAAATTCTGTAAATATACCTTAATCATCATCCACAGCACCACTCCACCCACTGCTAAGCATAGGCCTATCTTTTCTTGTGCCAATGTCCACGCTCTTGTGCCAGCCTCATCCAGGTTCTACCCACCATGGCAACAATGGCGTCCAACCTTAACTTCTGACAAATAAATACCTATTCTTAATTTAAAAATTATATAATTCTTACTAATAGTATTTTCTCCCAACAGATAGAGCGTGAAGTGATCCTGTCTTCCGGAGACAAGAACTCCAAGGTGCCGATTCTCCAGGAGGCGAGGAAGAGAGGCAGGCTCGGTGCCGTCGCTCCTGATACTCCACCCAAAGCGCTGTCAGCTTGGACACATGCTGAGGTAAGTGCCCTAAGTGTTACTCTAGATAAATCTTCTCGAATGTTTTTGAGCTGAAAAGTGTGGTAACTTTGGACCATAGTGCCTTTTAAAATAGAGTAAGAAATCGTGCCTCTGGCGGATTTCTTGGCAACGTTATCATTGCCCTATTGCAGTCTACAGCTGGACATAGGCATCTTTAAATTACACAGTGAGTTCGTCATTATGTGTTTAAAAATATTGTGGGTTTGATTTTATCTGTTTATAAAAAAGACAGACTAGGATGCATATCCGGTACGGCTCGCAAATCCTTCCATATCCTAAGGGCATGTCTTCCCTACCATTACCGCGCCCCCCGGTCTACTCCTTGACATTATTATGCAATGGCCTCTTAAGCCCCGTGAAACATGAGGCCAGGGGCTCGTGCAAATCTTCAAGTTCATTCGATTTATAGAGTCTGGTTAAACCACGCTGCATTTCATTCAATCATTTATTCATTTATAAAAAAGAACGGATTTGTGGATGTGAAATGTTAATTTATATTACATTTCACATACACAAATCCTGTCTTTCACCAAAGGTTTACCATTAATCAGTATGAAATAATACAATTTATCTCACACCCTTTAAGATCGTTCAAAATCATTTCAACGATGACAACTTCATTTAAACAAATGCATTACAATTAACCTTGTAACACAAAACACTTTAAAATCCCGGATATCATAATCCACTTTCATATTCCGTCGAGATTACCATGTCGAGTTGATTACAGACTCTAGACTCTCAGATATCAAAGCTCATTGATCTAAGTTGTCTTAAGTATAGTGCTGTCTGTGGTACTCTCATAGGGATGCCCCAGGGTCGGCCAGATGAGTAACCAAAAGGTTGAAATGTCCGATGATAAACTTAAATAGATGAGTTACGGGCCGGGTAGAATTATTCAGGGTAGCCAACCATGAAATTATTTTTATAATATAATTTTACGTTATTTCGTCACGCATGCCTTGCCTAATGGGGTAAGCAGGTGTGACGATATTAAGTAATATGGTAAAAAAAATATAGATACCAGCAGCTTTTTTTCGCGACTATATCCACGTAAACTTAAGGATGCCTTAGAAAACTATTGTCAATTCTGAGATGTAAACATGTATCCTAAACGCTTTATATTCTACTTGGTGCCACGTATCCTAATTTCTACTGCTGTTTTTGCATCAATCAACTAAGCCTAGCGCAGTCCACTGCTCCAATTATCAAAACGAATAAGTTCTTAGCTTTCGTATGTACTCGTATAATATTATTGATGGTATTAAGTCTTATCAAATTTTGTATTTTACAGGCTCTCACTTGAATTTATATTTCAATATACATATCTCCAAAGAAAAACCCATAATTTAAAACTCAGTTCTTTCACCTTAATCTAACACCCCTATAGAAACCTACTTACGTAATGACCACCCATAACAATATCCATAAACATCGATGGTCTAACGGATTCTATCGATAAATTTCACCTCACTATTGAGCCGAGTAATGGGCCGAACCGTTCTTTATTAACCAATGTAATGAAGGTGGACATAGACTGTTAGTTTCGGCCTCAAAGTTGAGAGAAATTGGGTCAACAAAAAAAACTTAAATTCAAATAAAAAGAGTTTAATGCTATGCCTATTTAAAATTAGTTGAAAAGTATCACCCGGTTTTTGAAAGGCTATCAACACCCAAGTTTGGTTACAGACCATCAAACTCATATTCAGTGATATAATTAACTGCTAATTCATTTAGTAAATAAACATTATTTTGGCAGGCTGGCAGCTGATCGTGAGAAATCGCCTTTAACTGTGAGTACGCTCAAAATTAAAGGCGATTTCTGCTAGCTATCTATTACTTAGTATATCTAGCTAACCTATTAATTAGTAAATCGTGCATTATGTTTTTGCAATGTAATTATGGAAGTTTCTTCTCTCTATAATAGGGACACTGATATTTATAATTAGAGTTTAATCATTTAATAATTAAGGTTTAATTTGTTATCCTATCCCTAACCTTAAACCTACCCTAACTATGGTAAAACAATAGTGAAATGGTTGCGAACGAAGCCACGGGCAAAAGTTAGTATGTAATAATAGTGATATTATTACATACTAACTTTTGCCCGCGGCTTCGTCTGCATTGATTTCGGAAAATATCCCACGGGATTAAAAGTACCCTTTGTGTGAATCCAGGTTATAAACTTTCTGTGTACCAAATGTCATCCAAATCCATGCAGCCCTTTTTGCGCCAATCTGGAACATACATCCAGACAATCAGAAAAGAATTCTTCAAAGAGTTTTTGTCTCGATATGAACAGATTCGTCTTTGTTTTACGAAGTGAACTTTCTGTACCGTTTTTCCATTACCTTAACACCATCAAAAGAACCCATTAACCCCATGAATACAAAGAGGTTCTGCCTCTTCCGGTTAGCTAGCAGGCGTGAAGCGTTACCATAGAGATAAAGTTCCTTGCCCCTAAGTAACGTGTGTTGTAATCTTGTATCTTAGAAGTAATCGTAAGTGACTAGCACGAGATGAGATGTAATTAGCACTTAGGTTTGTGACCTAGGTTCAAGATTTCCGTGTTCGTGCAGATTAAATTTATTTAAACTGAGCAGATTAGCCAGCGAAATTCAAATTTTCTTACGTTTTTGCAATTTGCAGATCAGTATCAGGTTGTTGTATGTTGATCTAAATATGAAACGATATCAAAACCGCGGCGATATCAAATGTTTATTTATAGAATTATAATCACAAAAATCTTCAATACAAGTCTCTAAATTCATGTAAGTAATACTATTGAATGACTATTTCATGAAATCATGACATTTGAGAATTATGCTAATGCAATTGCTGAATCAGCAATACAAATCCTTAAGGATTTGTATTGCTGATTCTAATTATTTAAAGCCATATTTGTTACGGTCGCGAATCATATTTTTAATCAACATACACTGACAACACCAAGACACAGACCTGCAAAATGCAAAAAACAAAAGATTATTTGAATTTTGCGGGCTACCTTAGCGCATCTCCCTTAATATTAATATGGGTAACTGTTTCTCTATCAAATGTGGGGGTCAAACCTTGCCGTTAGAGGTCAATGACGAATGAGCTAATGACTGACTTGAACAAAAATCTCACCGTGAAAGCTTAGGTGAAGTGAGCTGTCATTCCACCAGATGCTAAGGATTGCAACTATTGACAGCTCACTTCAATTTCCCTCTTTCTCTCACAGTGTGAGATTTTTACGGAATAGACCGACAAAGCTCTCTTATTTATGAGCTGAGTACCCTCAGACCAGAGAACTTTTATAAAAGTTTTTTCATTTGGTCTGAGTGAATACCAAACCTATATAGGTTTGGTATTCACTCAGACCAAAAAAAAAAAAAAAAAAGATGTGACCAAATCAGTACTTGAACTTTGCACGTGAGTTATATCTTGCGTAGACAATTAAATCCTCCTAAGTCTAAAATTATAGATGCGAAAGTGAGTTTGTTTATTGGTTACGCTTTCACGTTAAAACGACTGAATAGATTTGGATGAAATTTGGCACATCGGTAGACCATGATCTGGATTAGGACATAGGATACTTTTTATCCTGATATTACCACGGGATCGAGACTTATGCGGGGGAAACCGCGGGGCGTAGCTAGTAGCTGTATAAAAGAAAAAGCACACATATGAACGCGGAAAGGGATCGCCACCGCATCAACTCGAGCCATTCAGTATTCTTTGTATGAAACTCCCTACTGCAATGCACACTAATCGGAATCGTAACGTAATCGCCTCGCGGCGATACGGTGACGATCCCTTGCCGAGTTGATATGTGTAGGTACCTTAAGTCTTTACCTACCTTATTTAGTTGTTTATTATAGTCCCTTACCATCACATTATTTAAGTCCAGAGGACCACAGGCATCGTTTATGTCTGACAAGACTGTTTTTGCTACCGCTGAAAGCCATTCAACATTAATTTCATCAAGCACCATTCGTCATAAAAGACCACAACAAAGAATTACTTGCCTTTTTACCATAATTTCACCACAAGAATGGTCAAGATCTTGTAAGAAAACACGATTAAAATTTATAGCCACACCATAATCGATACCATTACGTATATTCTAGACTGACACAAAATATATTTTTCCTCATCACTATGCGAAAATGCCGCATCGGTCACTGCCACCGTTCTGAGCAAAACAATAATAATATCTCATTGCCAATCGACATTCAACCTTATTAGTATTAAAGTAGAGTTGTGATGAGATAAGTGGGGATGCGTCATGCACTTGACCAGCCAAGGTCGGGAGTGTAATGATGACGTCATAAAACGCGCTCAGATTGTGATTTTTTTTGTTTTAAAATGGGCAAAGGCAAGCTTCGAGTCCCCTACGAGTGAAAATTAAGTAATTTTTTACCAACTCGGAAAAGAAAGGCGTATTTGTCTAAGAAGCCCGTGGCTAAGTAATAACAGCCGCACGGATCGATCCATTAGGTTAAGCTCCGCTTGCCGGGGTTGGTCTGTGGATGGGTGACCATCTTTACGTACCGAGACTCCTCCGTGCCTCGGAAAGCAGGTTAAGCCGTTGGTTCCGGCTGTCATTCTTGGAGCTCTGACAGTCGATACGAGTTGTCAGAAGCCTGAAAGTCTGACAACCAGTCTTACCAAAGGGTATCGTATTACCCAATTGCTGGGTTGAGGAGGTCAGATAGGCAATCGCTCCATGTGAAATACTGGTATTCAGCTGCATCCTGTAAGACTGGAAACCGACCCTAACATAGTTAGGAAAAAGGCTAGGCAGATTCATTGTCCTTGAGACGGTCTTGTATGATTTACTTCAACCTTCAATAATTTATCAGCCTGAAGCTGTTCCCCAGCAGGACAAAGCTCTCTTCTTATGTTCTTTGATGCACAACCACAATAACTTTTTATGATACACACCACAACTAATATAAAAATACTCAAGAAGTTTCTACCACCCTTAACCTTCCCCTCAATGTCCCTTGTTGCTCACCCCCCATAATCAATATTCACCAAGCATTCCACAGGTTGGTGACGGAATCATGACGTCATCCACACGATACTGGTCGCAATTTTCAGCTGAAAGGAACAGGACTCGTTAGCTCAGTTAGTCAGTCAGGTTAGAGCACCGATATAATTCTAAACTTGACCATCGGAGGGCGGAGGTTCAAATCCTTCACGAGTCGATCTTTTGTAACATAAATATATTTTTGCACCAAATTAGTGATATAAAATGATAATGGTGATGAGTATATATTGTGATGCAATTGAATATGTAATACTCATCATAATAGATGAAAGGACTAATCAATTTTGACCGCTTCTGTGGTCTAGAGGTAAGACCACCTCCTGTCTCAGACTAAGAAAACTCAGACCAGACATTTTCTGGTCGGTTTGGTTGGTGGTAGGGCTTGTTCTAAGTCCGCCTGGCTAGCTACCATTATCTTATCCAAGTCTGTCGCCATAACAACAAAAGTAACAGTTTTTTTTTGTTTCGGCAGTTAGTGGTAAGATAGCCAGTTCCTCTGTGGAGGATTTCGGGTGAAGCTCGCTTCCAACTTCGGCCTCATCATCACTTACCATCAGGTGAAATGAAGGTTCCAAGTGAACCTTCCAAGTTGTGGTTAAAATAAAATAAAAAACAAATGATAGTGAGGATTTTGTTTCTCACATGTTACTCCTTCAGTAAGCTCGGCTTTTGGATAGTTCGAAATTGAAACAGTAGGGGTCACTATTTGTTCAATCCTAGTGTTTCCCTAACTTGAACATCCTCAGCTTTTGCCATACCTACAATAATAAGGCATGTCTGACTCCTGCAGTAGGTAAGCTCGGCTCTTGGATAGTTCAACGTTGAAACAAAAGATGGCGCTATTAATTCACCCCAAGAGGTTCTCTAACAAATACACCCTCACGACTGGCTTCTACGATACAGCACTTTTTTTTTTACCCAATACTAGCTTGCCAATGAAATTTCTTGTTTTAAGACGCAGACATAACGCCAGTGACCTTGAGTGTTTAACTTGCGTGTTCTGTACTGAGCTCAAACAACGCGTCGTATTTCCAGCCAGTGATAGGACTCGGGGATCCAGGAGCACTGTCCCCAATTTTAACGTATTATTAATTTATTATACATAAATCAAAAGGTATTTTAATAAAACACATACGTGTTTGTGTACTAAAAGGTCAATAATTAAATTATGTTTAAAATGGTGAAGGTTTCAGAAAAAAACGCTTGATAGATTTTGCGTGATTCTCAGTTTTTTATCCGCGTTAGACATAAGTAACTTTACAAATTAATTTCACTGTATAATATAAACATAATCTAAAATATTCGTTTATTAAATTATAAAAAAAATGCTCTAAATTAACATATATTTTTTCTAAATCATTAACACTACTCGTTTAGACGTGATCTTCAGTATAAAATCATTAAAAGTCGGTTATCGTCGCCGTAGGGTGAATCCGCAGTTGTGAGGTGGTTTCGCAGTTGTAGCCCGCGAAACTCAAATTATCTTACGTTTTTTGCAATTTGCACGTCAGTGTCGGGTTGTATCTTGATCAAAATATGATTCGCGATCATAATAAAATTTGAATTTCGCGAGCTACAATTGCGAATCCACCATAAAATGTAGCATCGCATCGCGCGCCCGCGCTGTTACTTCGTTTTCGCTTAGCGTTTGCTCGGCTCCTAAGGGTCGTAGCTTGATAGCCTATAACCTTCCTCGAGAATTGGGCTATCGAATGCAAAAACATTTTTTTGAATCCGACCGGTACTTCCAGAAATTACCGCGTTCAAACAAAAAAGCAAACAAACTCTTCAGCTTATAATTTTAGTATAGATTATGAAAAAAAAATACGTCAACCTGCACGCGTAGCGTGACAACTATAGAAACGGGTTTTCTACGGTTTTAGTCGACGGAAGAATAGGCAAAATCTGTCAGATTGTGATTGATTATCTGTAATTTTGTCTATTCTTCCGTCGACAAAACCCATTTCTATTGTGGTCATGCTAAGCGTGCAGAGAGGGATGACTTAAGGATTTGAACCAACCTAACAGTAAATTCAACCAATCAATCTGCCAAAATTGATCGGTTGAATTTTCTGTTAGGTTGTTATCCTAACAGAAAATTCAACCATTGCTCAATAATACCTTGAGAATAATAAAATCAAAATAGCAGCCGACTCGTGAAGGATTTGAACCTCCGCCCTCTGATGGTCAAGTATTGAATTATATCGGTGCTCTAACCATAACCGGTGGGTCCTCTATCTGTATCTGTATCTGTCTGTGTATCTGTATCTGCATCACCTTTGTACGTATTTTTCTGTTCCTTTTTTTCTCGTCTGTTTATATGCGTGTACATAAACCGTCTAATAAATAAAAAAATAAAAAAATCACAACTTCAGAAGTATCAGATTTGACCAGTTTCTTTCAGTAATTCTTAATAACAATAAGGAAGTGCGTTGCTCAGTGTTTTTAGAATACATAGTAATCCTAATAAACAACAACAGAAAGATTAAAAGTAATGGAAAAAAAAAGGAACTTGCCGACTCGTGAAGGATTTGAACCTCCGCCCTCCGATGGTCAAGTATTGCAGTATATCGGTGCTCTAACCTACTGAGCTAACGAGTCTTGTTGCTTCCAGCCAAAAACATCGACCACTAATCTAGACGTGACGTCAGGATTACTCATGCACTAAAAACAAAAGCTGGCGCAGATGGTTTGGCTCATTATCAAAATTATCGATATGATAATGTACTATTATAGTGCATAACTATTTACATACTTGACAGTTGTTACGGGTCTTCAGAGACCTAAAATTCTAACAACCAGCCTTAGCAAGGGGTATCGTGTTACCTAGTAACTGGGTTGTGGAGGTCAGATAAGCAGTCGCTCCATGTAAAATACTGCTATTCAGCTGCATCCGGTTAGAGTGGAAGCCGACCGCAACATAGTTGGGAAAAGGCTTGGCAGATTGATTGATAGTGCATAATATTGGGAATGTATATATTCCTGGCGATCTGCTGATTTAAGGCTCGTGCAGACCACAGCGACGCGACTCGAACAATACAATTTAAAAAAAAACTTCACGGTATAACAATCACCGGTGTCGCGTCGCGCTGGTCTGCACGAAGCTTTACTGAACGCATCCCATGAAAGCTTTTCAGGATCTGTTTTAAGCACTTCTCTCAAGAATTCAGGATTCTCTTTATCACTTAATCAATATACATAATCACAGTAAAGGTAAACAAAGGGACATTAAGTATTAAACTATTATTGAAAGTATTTCACAATGTTATTTAATGTATTATACAATCAACGACTGCTCCCGTACAGTATCTACGACTGTTCAAACTTGTGGATACAGTACAGACAGAGGGTACTAGTTCACTTAATTTCAATGCTTTTGCAGACATCGATGGGTCTTCTCAATCATCATTCTCTTGCCCTCATCCCACAAGCCCATGTGACCTATAAGAATATTCAGTAAAGGAAGTGCACTGTGATCACTCTCGTTGAAATTCACTCTATCCCTCTTGTTTATTAAACTGGGCCTCAAAAATCCACTAACGTAAGGACAAAAATATCACTAAAATCAACTTCCAAAATTTCAGATCAACGAAAAAAACAAAATCGTTAAAAAAAACAAGTTGCAAAAGATCGACTCGTGAAGGATTTGAACCTCCGCCCTCCGATGGTCAAGTTTAGAATTATATCGGTGCTCTAACCTACTGAGCTAACGAGTCTTAATAATCCTAGTTCCAAACTACGACCACTAATATGAAAATGACGTCAGTACTGTTGATTACTCACTCGCTATCCACCCACTATATTGCAACAAAACAAAAAGGAAGCAAACGTATAATCCAAGTTCTTCCAACTGAACAGACAGCTGTACTGCCGAGGAGTTTGTTGCGCCAGTTCTTCTTCCCAACTAAAGCACTAGGAATTGGTGAAGGGCGTTTTGGGGGACTGTATTTTGTAACTTTGACGTTCAAAAGTGCTGATTCCCAGCCTAGTTTGACTAAATGACTTTTGATTTTGATAATACCACATCATCATTAGCCGGAAAGACCCCCAACTTTTGCTTTAAAAATTTCTATAATGGAATTTGAACTTAACCCAACCTGCCTCAAATATCTACGGACTAAACCTTTGGTCAATAGGTATTCAAAAAATAATAGGAGGCGATGTCATTCACCGGACACATATCCAGACTCCGGGTGAAAACTGGGACTTCAATTATATAACTGGTGAAATGAGAGTGTACTGCTCATCCCTCTAGAAAATACAGACATGCATGATGTTACGTTATTAACGTAGGAACTGAAAAAATATCTATATTACCTAGTAGGTATCTTTAGTAACGTCACGATGAAAACAGTTTGAATGAATCACGCACCCAAAAACAGACACGTGATAAAAACATTCAGAAAACTCACTTGATACAAATTCGCTACTTATCGCAAAAAATTAAAACATCGATGATACCGGTGATTCAGTAAATTATCAAAATATGCATTTTTATCATAGCTACGATACGATAATGATATAGGTAATTGAGGAGTAATATATTCAATATATTTTTATCATGCAGTATATTCGATTTCATTAGGTACCAAGACCCAGATATAAATCTTACCTTTGACCATCGGAGTGTGCAGGCTCAAATTCTTTAAGGGTTTGATGCTTTTATTTTTTTCTTGACTCTGGGCTGTGCTTCAGGACCAATTTCAAGACCTCTTACTCGCCATTCATCGCCCTAGAGATGGTCTATTGTTGCATTTATGCGTTCATTGTAGCGATTGTACTGAACCACTTATGCGCGTTGATGTTATGAGGCCGTGGAACTTCTTATACTTACCTGTTTATTCCACTTCTGAATTTGCTGGTGAGTAATAATGACATCATTTTGACGATACCGGTGTTATTTTTCGGCTGGAAGTAACAAGACTCGTTAGCTCAGTAGGTTAGAGCACCGATATAATTCTAAACTTGACCATCGGAGGGCGGAGGTTCAAATCCTTCACGAGTCGATCTTTTGCGACTTTTATGTAACTTTTTCTTTGTAATTTTGTATTTCTGGTAAAGTAAACCGAGCTGTAAAAGGTTTATCCTATTTCAACATAACTGTTTCAGCCGCCAAGTTCTATCGATTTGAGAGGGCGGCAAAAATGAGAATCACATGAAAGTAATGTTTTGATTAACTTTTTCTCATGAAAATATTGTTGCAATGATGACAAAAAAAAAACGTTACTTCTTGCAGTCAAAATAAGCAGAATTAACAGCTTAACATTGTAATATGATATCTACAAGTTTATTTCCTTACAACAAATAAAAAGTTGAATATTTATTATGTTTTTTCATCTCGCCGGTCAATCTTCACGGTTCTCATAAAATTCTACGTCCCAACTGAAAGAACTTGCATTTCATACTAGTCGTAATGTCTAAAGATACCACCGATACGTCTGATGAAGTCGGAAACCTATTCAATCAAATGCATGGATTTATATTCGTCTGTTGCATTTTGTTTTGTTAAAGTTTTTATTATTGTCATAGTGCCTAACATTGTGCAATAATATTGTGTCTCTGGTTAACTGTATTCTCTGTACTTCCTTTCTCTGAGGCCTATTTAAAACAACCGACAGGAACTGTACCGTGTGACATATCAAATGAAAAGGCTTACTGTGAGGGCGCGAGGTCTCAAACTTTTTTTTTTTTTAATTTAAATAAATATTTAAGTTATTTATGAAAATAGATGAACAATATCCAGGTTTTTTTTTACATATTGTATATGTAAAAAAAAAACTAGGCCGATCCGAAAGGAGCACATAGATACTGCAATAACATTACCTAAAAGTAATAAAAAATCGTATTATTATTGAAAATAAAAGTTATTGCTATTTAAAAATCACATTTTTAGTACTAATATTACGCTCAATATCCAGACTGTCTTTTTAGGTCTTCGGAAACTCAGTGGCCGAGATACTTGAAAGAAGTGACTTGCTTTAAGGAACTTCCGCAGAGTTTCAAGTGTGGTTCAATAGGGTAAGTTTTAGTGTCTGCCTTGAAAACTAGTACCTCACTCTTCTTAAAATTGTATCTAAGCCCATGAGTCTTCACTTACCTCTCACATATTGTAAGCAGGCTTAACGTTGCGTTAATCGAAGGGCTCAGCAACACCATACCATCAGCATAACTAAGTTATGACTTGTAGACACCCGCTAAACGACGGTCGCCACCGCCCTACGTAATAAGCTCGGTAAAACTCCGAATTGAAAAAAAAAAACTAATTTTATTTTTTTCCTGAAAATTACCACATTATTAGACTCTCAGTACGATACCTAACAATACCCTCACGAATCAGTCAGGGTTTTTTTTACATGTTGTATACGTATAGATTACTTACAGGAAAACCTATACAAAGTCAATGGTTTTAAAATAACATGGCAATATTGTTCGTACAAAGTTACATTTGCAGTTGGAATGTATTAGATAGCTTGTTTTTCAACTACGATGCTTAGTTTGTTCTTGGGATAAATTCATCCCAACTACGAAGCCCTTCACTGTGCGTGGTCCGACACGAACTTGGCCGGATTTTCCATAGCTTTAGTGCTGTACTGTCGGGAAAAAGTCTTAATAATGAACTTTTATAAACTTTTTATCGCATTGTCAGTAAGAGCCCCATGTCGTGCACATGAGCTTTATAGCATTCGTTGTAGCTGAATCTCAGAAAGTTAAGTTTTAAGTTAATTTAAGTTTTTAAGTTCAGTTTTAGGTAAATCTATTGATAGCGTGGTACTTCTGACACCTCTTTGCTTTGTTGCTGTTCAGAGGGTGGGTAGAAATGACATCATATTGACGATAGTAGTAACATGTTTCGGCTGGAAGTAATAAGACTCGTTAGCTCAGTAGGTTAGAGCACCGATATAATTCTAAACTTGACCATCGGAGGGCGGAGGTTCAAATCCTTCACGAGTCGATCTTGTACAATTTTTTTCGTTGTATTTTTATATTTGTTATAGGTACAGTATAGTTCACCGATCTTATTGTAAAGGGTTCATCCGATTGGCAACCATATCTTGCAGTCAAAATAGATAGTATTAGGAAGATATAACAGCTAAACCGCCTCGTTGGTCTAGCGGTCGCAAGCGCTACTGCTGAACTTGAGGTCCTGGGTTCGATTCCCGAGTCGGGCATAGTGTTATTGAGTTTTTCCGTCTGGAATTGCTCAGTAGCTGCACGGAGTCTGGATTTGTGCTCGGTTGATGGCAATACACTCGCCCCCTATTACATGGGACTTAAACATAACTGGCGAAATGTGGGTGTACTATACGTACACCTCTGCCTAACCCTTCGGGGAATACAGGCGTGATGTTGTTATGCTATGTTATGCTATGCTATGTTATGCTATGTTATGTTAAAACAGCTAGACATTGGAATATGATGATGCACCAATTTCATTCCTTACAAAAAAAGTTGAATGTTTGTAGTTCACATTTCGCCTAGATAATCTTTACCGTTCACGTAAATTTTGATGTACCTACTACTGAAAGGTCTTGCGTTTCATACTTTCTGTGATGTCTTGTAAATATTATGAGCGATGCGTCCGATTATGTCTGATACCTTTTCAATCAATTATGTACATGGATTTGTATAAATCTTATCTTAAAACATGAATTACCCAAAGACGTCATAATGAGGAAAGTGTGCAGTAAAATAATTATTGCGTAATGTCTTATATTGTGGTTGCAGTTTTCAGCTATAGGTAATAAGACTCGTTAGCTCAGTAGGTTAGAGCACCGATATAATTCAATGCTTGACCATCGGAGGATGGAGGTTCAAATCCTTCACGAGTCGGTCGATTGCCATTTTGTTTTGTTAAAGTTTTGTTATGGTTGACTTTATCTGTTTGCCATTTCACACAATTTGGGTAAAAATATACTGACACAAAGATAATCCTGACTTCCTGAGAGAGGTACCTACTGTCACATTAAAGTGTGGTAGAACTTCCTTAAAAAGGAAGTTCTCATGAGATAATTTTCAGTAAACCAGTATAAATTATAGTCTCAGCGCTATGCACTATAGAGTCGTAATATGTAAATGGCTTTTTATACTGAGCCAGAGTATTTTCGAAAATCACAAATACATTTCGTTTGTACCTATCTACTTACGCTTTTCATTTTATTGCATGAGTAATCCTGACGTCACGTCTAGATTAGTGGTCGATGTTTTCAGCTGACGCAACAAGACTCGTTAGCTCAGTAGGTTAGAGCACCGATATAATTCAATACTTGACCATCGGAGGGCGGAGGTTCAAATCCTTCACGAGTCGGTTTTTGGAAATTGTTTTGGCGATGTTTTGTTTTTCATGGATCTAAAATTGAGTAATAGGTAGTTTAATCCGTCAATGTTTCTATCACCACGCACTGTTAACTCAAGCTTCATTTAACACGAGTTAAGGTACCCTGCTTTTTAATTTCTTGTGTGGTTTTCTATGTTAAAACTAGTATAAAAAGTTAAACAGTTAAAGAATTCCAACTTTCCAAGCTGAGCCCACGTAAATAAACGATGGCCTAGCCTTCAAACAGGTCCCCACAACTTAGCAGAAATGGCACAAACGTGACTAGAATCCAGCCTGGAGTTCCAATTAGTCAGTCTAGACTAGACTGAAGTGCTATCCTGAATGTTATTCGAAAAATATGTGCCTGTACTTTTGCTTGGGGCTAAAAACTAGGCTGACTAAAGGTACACACACACGCACTGCCTATGTGCTTGTTTTATAGTACCTACAAAAAAAATATAAAAAAATATAAGGATTTTATTTTTTGATTCACGTACAATAGAAATGATGCCTGGGTCAAAAAAAAAACAATTCTATTTAGTCCATCAGTCAAATAATAAAAAAATATAAGACACGTATTTTTTGCATTATTTATTTATTTATATATACTTTATTGTACACCACTTTATCATATTAATAAAACATGACTTAGATAAAACGCATTAAAGTTGGGGAGTGGTGGTCGCTACGTCACAAGTAAGTATAAATCTACATACTCGTGACGTCATGGTACATTTTAACCCAATGTATCACCGTAATCTCTAAATAACGTAAAAAAAAATACGTGTAGGTACCTACGTTATTTTTTCATAATCTACATGACGGACAAACACATTTTTTTTAGTCATCATCCCTATTGTCCACACTGGTTTTATGTTAAAGATACCTAACATGCAAAATGTGTAAGCAACAATGAAACAATCACTTACATGCAAACTCCGCATGCATATAGAAGTTGTCCAAAAATTTTAATTAAACTAATCGTTTTTTATATTACTTTTCTAAGGAGATTAAATAATGAATATCCTTAACTTTACATATAATAAAACAAAGTTCCGTCTGACGCCGCGTCTCTCTATCTGTCTGTCTGTATGAACGCGATAAACTCAAAAACTACCGAACGGATTTTTAAACAGTTTTCACCAATGGACGATTCATGACGAAGGTTTTGGCGTATAATTCATTAAGGTTTTCTTGTTGAAAATGTCGGAAAAAATCATGCCGTCTGGGAGCATTACCGTACGCCGCTTAAACCGTGAGAGATAAATAAAATGTATGTTCAACAGGATTGTTCATATTAAAAAGTCCAACAAATAAGTCCACGATGGTATATGTATATCTTCTAAAGATAACTCACAGTAAAATTCTTTCAGAATTTAATAAAAATTTAAAAAACAATTTATAGGCACTGTTGAATGTTCAAGGAGTCGGTCAGTCAAAAAGATGAAGCTAGTTGTCCATTCCAAAGCTATAAGTATTCGGTTCCTATGGAAAAGAAACTCCATGCTCACCTTCGATTACTAATAAAAAAGTTGTTAGTGATCGAAGACGGATGCTCTTTTAAATCAAAACATTGGATACATAATATTGAAATTATACATATATTATGTACGAGTATACTCGTATTTGAGAACGATTTAGAAAGACTTGCACGTCTGTTCTGTATTTATAATCATGGATTGTTGTAAAACCACCATGCTTCCCGGTTTTTCATTGGCATTTTCCTTATAGTTCCTATTCAGCTTAAAGACAACTTGCTTATTACTCCCTGGGCTTCACAGAACTTAATACTATGTTATCGACTTGGACGCGCAAATTCTTACCATGAATGTAGTACATGATTCAAGAGGTGGAAAGAGAGTAGAGAGGCCTTTGCCCAGCAGTGGGATAATAAAGAAAGAGAAAAAAAAAACAGTAGTTCCATGCATTTTGACCGTGTAGGTATTGCACTTTTGTAAGAAACAGCAGCTTTTGCCAACGCTCGTTGTTCTGCATTCTTGTACTGAATTAATTCTAACAGCTTTTGCATCGCTCCTGAACACCTACCCATCTTCTATATTAAAACCGTCATCACTTTGAACAGGAAATATTAGGGTGGTCTCCAACTGCCGCAGCCCGTATTAGAACAGTTCAAACACACCAGCAGTGTTAGTAAATGTTATGAAACCCAATAGGAGCCGGTGGTACGAAATAACCCATAAAAATTCATGGAGCGCGCGCGCCGCTGTGAGGTGCGTACGGAGAAACAACGGTTGTGTGCCGAGCAGTACTCGACGCATGCCGGCTCAATAAGGCGAATCTAGATGTGTAAAATAATACCAGCGTATTATTGTCCCACTGCAAGGCAAAGGCCTCTTCTTATACAGAGAAGGCACGAACATTGATCACCACGCTTGCTCAAGACGAGTTGGAAAATTCAGACCTACATAAATTGATTATTAAGTCCAGGTTTCCTCACGATGTTGTTCATTCACCAATGTCAAAGTAATGTCCAAGATAAACTCAGAAAATTTATATGAATTTTAGGTTTATAAGTAAAAGAAGAAGATTCATTCTAATATAATAGATTTCTAAGTACAGTCACAAAGGGTATAAAAAGTTTATTGAAATCGCCTTTATATCATAGCAATAAAGACAGTTTTCGCGTGCGGTTGACTATATCCTCCATATCGCTGTCATCTTCAAACGTGCCCAGAAAACTACTATCATTGCCACGTTAAATAAGTATGCTAATTCTTTGGCCAAATATGAGCCCCTCAGGTGGCAGGAATTGTCAACGGTCAAAGCAAATAAGTCCTACGCGCATTTAAACCCCGTGAACCGGAATTTTGAAACGCGTCCTTATTTTTATACAAAAATCATGCAAAGCGTCTTGTTTTCATGTTTTACATGCGCGAGTTTTTAGTTTTACGAAGCATTAAAAGTGTTCATCGATACCTTATTTCAAAAAGCTTTTAATCCACCACCAAAAAGAAATTAAAGGGTTTTAAGGAAGTACCTCAAGCGCCTTGGACCGTAGCACAGATGGTTATAAATGGTGGTGTACGCGTCATGGCCATGAATTTATTACCCACGAGCCGCTATTATGAGCTAGAAATTGTGAAAGTAAGGAACTATTAACGGGCATTGATCGAGAAATTGGTATAAGGTGGTATAATTGAACAAATAGATGGTATGCAGTAGCAACTGTTTGAGATTATTTTTGCTAATATACGATCACAAACTCACAATACTGAATCGGAAATGCACGCAAAATAATGCATTTCTATTCGGTTTCTTTTTATTAATCACACTATTCTAAGTTAATATAAGCAAACTAACATGAATATACGTGAAATACTAAGTATTTCTTTTTTTAATATAATAATATCGTAACAATATCGCCACTTCTGTTTCCTTATTTTTAAAAGTCGTAACGTCTATATTTTCCAAAAATATCTGTTTCTTACATGAAAATCAACTAACATAGGTAACAGCTGCATATGCCCTAATATGTTTTGCCCCGGAGGGCACCAAACATGGCTACAGTAATATTTTTTTGTCATTGTGCCATGAATCGTGCCAATGTTTAACTAATAGTTGCTAACACATGTGCCTATTGTGCCATATTAATTTCTTGAGGGCAGGTTGGTTTATCTTACTTGAAACACTTGACTGCATGCCAGCATGACTGATCTGCAGCATGACTGACCTCATGTTAGCTGTCGGCGTTTTTCGACTTATAGCAGCATAACCATCCTCCTTGTCCCGCTATTCCTTTCCACACGTTGTGACTCCCTCGTAGGTGTGGTGATCGCAAGCTCTACTGGTGAGGATGAGGTCCTGGGTTCGATTTTTGGATTGGGCAAAGTGATATTGGATTTTTCTATCTGGAATTTCTCAGAAGTAGCCCGGAGTCTGGATTTGTGCCCGGTTGATGGCAATAGTGGCCCCGAAAGTAAACGGCCCCGACTTACGAGTTGTAGGTCGTGGGTTCAAACCCAGGCAGTCGCTTTACTTTGTGTAAATAATTTCATCTCTCAAAACGGTGAAGGAAAACATCGTGAGGAAACCGACATGTCCTAGAACCAAAAATTCGAAGATATGTGACATCTACCAACCCGCACTGGGCTCGCGTGGTAGATTACTGCCCACTCCTTCTCGAAGAGAGGAGGCCAGTGTCTCAGCAATGGGAATATTATAGGCTGATGATGATGGCAATAGCCCCCTATTACATGAGACTTAAAAAATTACTGGCGAAATGTGGGTGTACTATAGGTGTCTACAACTCTGTCCAACCCTTCGGGGAAACACGGCGTGATGTTATGTACCATCGAGGAAGTTCATATCTAACCACCGCACCGTAAGGATTATTCTTGCTTGCAGCGCTCGGCGGCTATAGCACCGGGCCGGTAACAGATGTGGTCATCGTGTTCACGGGATTTTGTTTTAAAACTGGTTAGATATGAACTTCTTTGATGGTACGTTGTGCCAATCTTGTCCAGATTTTGGTATTGATATAAGGTTAGGGCCAAACAACGTCCATCGCTGAATAGGTATTTTAACTGGGAAATAAAAAACAATTCAGTCCGTCAGTCAGATAATAAAAAATAGGCAGTGTATAGAGTGCCGCTAGCGGTATCTATCTTTTGATTTAATTATCAAAAACAAATACAATCAATCAATACAAAGGGCAGCGATTAACCTTAACAATCAAACAAAATAACATAACATGTGACAGTGACAATAATGCAATGCTTACTTACGGCACTTTACCGGGCCGAGGCAGTGCCACTATTATGCAGCAAATAGCGGCACTTTATCCGACGGCGATAAAGACCGCTAGCGGCAATCTAAACACTTCCAAAAAAAATTTAGACACGTATTTTTTGCTTTATCGTGTTAATAAAAAATGGTTTAGATAAAACGTATCGAAGTTGGGGAATGGGGGCTTGCTACGTCACAAGTCAAAGTGACGGCATGCCACATTTTAACCCAATGTATTGCCGTAATCCTTTGATTAGGTACGTAAAAAAAGAAAAAATATTTGTCCAATTTTTTTAATAATCAACCTGACGGACAAAGATTTTTTTTTGTCAACATCCCATATCATTACAACTAAATAACTAATTACTAACATAATATCAAGAAGCCATGCAAGACATCATCACCTTTAATAACACGTAACATACTTAACACAAACAATAGCCTATCCCAATCACAATGTAAAAAATTATCACGAAACCTACCAATACATTAGCTCGGGATCTAGCAAATCAAACAGTTCGTCATAGGTAGACCGCACGTCTTGTCGGCAGCACGGTCGGATCCGACCGCACGCGCATCCGGTGTTGCGGCGGCGCACGACATCAGTATTATTTAGAGCTTTAAGAACCAAAGTCGTGTTGTCATGTGAAGTGTGTGTGTATTAAAAATGGTTGAATTCGCGCTGGAAAATGTTAGTATTGAAAGTTTATATTGACTTATTGGTCAGAAATCTGGATTAAATGGTGTGAGTTTGAGTTGAGGCTTTGTTGTCAGCTGTATCCGGTAGGCTACGAGGGTAGGCAGCGATGAATTACCGCATTCTCTATAATTTTATGATACCTATTGATTAAGCCCAAGTATTCGTTACCACCGATAAGGATCCAACTAAAACTGTTGTTTGTCGGAGGAAGTAAAATTCCTCATATTTATGTGTCTATAAATTAAACTTTAAAAAAACTGATGCTATTTTAAAATTTGAAAATCAATTGTACATAATTACTGGGTTACACGAAAATACAGGTAAACAAGCATAGAACAATTATTAATATCTAAACTTTCGGTAGCATTCAGGCCACTTATTTTCCTAATTTCCGTATTTAATAATGCACCTTTCACCAAAGTTACCACATTTACAGCTACGCCAAACACGGCTCTCCTAACAATCCGAGCCCCTAACAACCCATTGTGTGCGCTTCCCATGGCACGACTAACAATAACACACGATACTTAATACATACTGTTTCTCACGCAGAACCAGCAAGCTGGTACGTCTGGGGACGGCTTCAGGCAGTACCACGAACAGTACGGCTACATGAACCAGAACCAAGGAGCTGTGGCCAGAAACATGCAGAACTACGACTCGCCAAAACCTCCCATACCGGCCAAAACGTACGGCAAAGTTGACACACCCAACAACTCACAACTTATAACAGTGACGGTTGAAACAGGAAAGGATAATACAAGAGACGCCCCGAAAAGTGCGAAGTCTGTCAGTAAAACTTATCACACGCTCAAAGATATGATCTCAAGCAGGTTTAAGAGTAAAGATGTAAATGATGGCGAGAAGAACAATGAGCAAGAACCTAGTTTGAATAACAGTGAAGAGAGAAAGAGACCAGAGAGGCCAGAGCCTGAACAAGTGACGCCTAGAGAGAGTGGACCGAGGAAGGTGGAGCAAGGGATCTATGGAAGGCCAATGACGCAGACGAGGCCGGAAATGCAGTACAGTCACGGCATCGCGAATAACATGGCGTATCCTAGTCCGTCACCTCACAGGTACCCACTCCTTGTTTTAATAGGGCTATGTTAATCAAACCTTTAATGTGTAACGAAATCCCGTTACTTTATGAGACATAATGTTTAATTTATTTTACCACTTCCGCTGAATGCATTTCCAATGCAGATATAATCGTGTTGCATCGTGGTGTTGACTAAGAATCGGACCACCTTATAGCTTATTTCGGGTATCGACAATTCAGGGATATACCCTGACTCAAGTAAAAGTATATTCACCTGCTTCAAATATCACCATAACGTGGGTAATGTACTAGTTAGAAGCGATAACTACAGTTACATATGTGGGAACCTAACATTTAGCAAAGCATTTTCAATCTGATATGGAATCAATTAAAACTGAATGAAAAGCCATTTATCAATTTCAATCAGCAAATGAATCTCACATACTGCGGTCTCATAGTTACGCCTTCGATACAAGATAAGCGTACTTTGATTAATGACCTAAGAACATCATTAACCCCGTATTCCTTTACTCACCAGGCCACTAATGCAGCAGCAGATGGTACAACCCCACATGATGATAAGTCCTCAGGCCAGGTCCCAGGAGATGCTGGTCAGTACACCCCACCGACAGCCTCAGGCCCTTGGCGCTGATGCTTTGTACCAGCAGTATGGACCTCCAGGTCGGAGAAGTGCTCTGTATCAGAGGGATATGGACGTCAGGTCCATGGCGAATTTCACTTCATTGAAAACTGGGCCGCAACCACAGGTAAGAAAGTTTCCCTTAACCAGTCATGGAAGAATACCAGAGCCAATACCTAATGTTAGATATTATGGGAAATTGGAAAATCAATTAAGATTTTTTTTCTAAAGCAAGATTTTTACATAATTTGGATTCCTAAAATCCTTTTAATTCAGATTCGGATATCATCTATCCTCGTCATCGGCCATTCAATAATAAATAAGAAACCTACAATTAAGAAGATGCTACTAATAGATTAACAAGTAGATAAGAAAGTGTTTGTATACAGGAGTACAATAAACTCACTTGCTGTAACAATAGGTCTTTGAAACAATTAAAACATCGGCGGAGGTTTTTCTGCCTTAATGAATGTTTGGAAAGCTGATATGAATGATTCAAAGGTTGCAGTGGAAATCGATACCGTCGATTTATTGATATTTCTTAAGGTTATACAAAATTCTAAAAAGAATTGGCAAAGATTGATAAGGATTAAACACGATTTAACTACTTACAATTAGAAATAACGGAAGGTTCAGATTTGACCTTTGCTCTGTTGAAATAGGCTAATAGTCCGATAACGTGTGAAATTATTTCATAGTCATCATTTTTGAACCAGTTTTGAAACCCCAAACTGAGATCAAAGCACCAATTTCAAAATCCAAATCCACTACCTAGCCCAATCAATTCACTTTTCAAACCAATGCCAAAACCTTCCACCAATTACAATAAAAAATCGTTCTAATGAATTCCAAATTGAGTACATTCATCAAACCGTAAGTCCAACTGTCGTAACACTTGCTCCACCTAGTCCCATGTTCTGTTCTCAGCTGAAACAATGGTTCCCAACAATTAACGGCTTGTTCCCACGGAGTACGCAGGAATTATAACCTGTGTATAGGCGCCTGCGCCGACACGACGCAGCAAAGATTTTACGAGAATCTAGCTTTATTGGAGCATTGTTCTCTTTGTCATAGTACTTGTATTGGTCGTCCAATGTTTTTATTATTTACATTGTTTATTGTAATGGGACTTGTTGTCAATTTAGCAACATCGAAAGAGCTGGTATGCGTTTTGTTTGAACTCTAGCCTCTTGTTTTCTATATTGTTATTAGATAGACTAATCAATCGAAAATATAGGAAGTAATATATTGTATTAAAATACATAGTTTTTGATTATACCGTCACTATTTGCTAAATTGATAGTCTTTAAAAGAAACTAAGAAGCTATCATCGCAATCATACTAACGCAAGGGATGAGGTCATTCACCCACAAGCCAGCGATATAATCATTCTCCAGTAACTAGTACTGGAGAATGACTATATCGCTGGCTTGTGTCTTATAAAATCAACGCTACTTTTAATGATGTAGTCATAATATTTTATAGACGTCTTCACATCTGCAACGTTGAGGAAACCGAACAACTTCGCACTTCCTTTAGCGATTATAAAATAACAAGTTTTACAACGTATAAACTATCAGGAATATCGTCTGCTTTTATAACCGTTTCCTTTGAAGAGAATATTATGTATTTACATTTATGATTATTTATTTCATATTTATTAGTAACAACGGTCATCCACTTATTCATTCATATCATCCGTACTTTATTGGCAATTTAAAAGATATTTGTTTCACGTTCTATAGTTGTTAGTTCAATGAAATAATTTTTGATAGTAAAAGAGCCTACGTTTCCATATCTCATGAAATATTTAATTCCAGTTCGACAACTCACATTCAAGACCAGATCTCAGAAGCCCACAGCAATTAGAAAGAGAGATAGTGCGACAACGAGGCTTTGTTGAAGGGCGACGAGCTACCTCACATCCTCACCTCCTAGATGAACCTCAGCACCGACCAGAGGTCACAACTCCTCAAATACATGACCCTGGGAGACGGAATTCCCATGGAAATCTTCTGGACCATACACTGAATGAGCATCCTCGAAATGGTGAGGAACGGGAATCTGACGACGGTGGATTCCGAGCAAGACTAGCAGCTCAAGGCAGGTCCAGTTACGAAGAAAGAATTAGGACAAGTGGACGCTCCGTAGAATCTCACAGACAGGAGAGAATGCAAGAAAACGGGTACAGAAGAACCCCAGATAGTCATAAAGAACGGAGAACACCTGACAGCCATAAGGAAAGAAGAACGCCAGACAGCCATAAAGAACACAGAACTCCTGAAATTCATAAAGAACGCAGAACTCCAGACATTCACAAAGAACGTAGAACTCCAGATTCGATAGGACATAAGAAAGACAGAGAGGAGCCTTCGACGTCACAGGAGAGGAATGATGAGAGTGCCAGTCAGAAGTCAGCTGATAGTGTTTATAACTCAAGTGGGAAGGCTGAGGCTTATAATCCGCAGCCGTCTTCGTCAAGACAAACTCCGAATAGAATCGAAGATCTCAAAGCACATGGAAAGAAAGGAGCGGGATCGGGGGCTAGCTCAGGTATGTAGTTTAAGAAAGTATAACACAAAATTCTTCGTGTCATGCACTTACTGAATGTTTCGAATTTCGTATTCTATTTTATTTGCAAGTAATGCCAAGCCGATGTCGACAATTCTGCCTGAATTGTAATAGCAAGTGTGCATAAAAACGGGCCAAGTGCGTGTCGGACCACGCACAATGAAGGGTTCTGTAGTTGAAAAACATGTTCCCCGATACATCGACATACGTGACGGTCAATTCTCCAACAGTAACTTTGTTATCGGAAAAAAAAATGTGATAAAAACTACAAATTAACGAATTTCGGATTTTTTTCTTTATTTGTGCTGAGACCTTGCTTTTTGCCAAATTTCATGATTGTAGGTCGACGGGAAGTACCAAGTGGTTTTGATTTATTTGCGAGTATCAAAATATGTCGCATAAATGGCCGTTTTTTTTTTGCGCAGACTAAAATCTTGATTTGTTTTAAGCTTAACGGGACCGTAGATCCATTTACAAATTTAATTTCAACTTCATTACTCCACGCGTTCCTGAGAAAAAAGGTCTTGACAGACAGGCAGACGGACAATAAAGTGATACTATACTTACTCGTAGGTTTCCGTTTTTTCTTTTTGGGGCACAGTATCCTAAAAAAGAGAGAAAAACAACTTCACGGAGATTAGATTTTTTGGAGATAAATTTATAAAAATCTTCGATTGATACAGTTGAACTCAAAATAGATCTCAAAATTTGTACGTATTGAAAAGACAAAACAGAATTTAAACAAAATGGAAAATAAACAAGACTAATATTTTATAATCCAATAACTAGGTATATCGTATTACAAACTATGTTTTTCCTCTCTCTTCCTTTATCTCAAAATCTTTGATACCTCGTTAAGATTTATGCGTGTCATAAATCTTAAAAAGCGATTCCTAAGTTGACAAAAATGGAGAAACAAATTATACAGTCGTTAAAAACACGTTTGTTTCTTTAATTTTGGCTACAAGGTGGCGCAATAAATCCCGTCATTGTAGAACTATTGACATTTAAAGCATCAATAGAAGGAAGTATATACTTACTTACTTTTATCAAAATGATGAAAAAGTGGTCTTATTCGTTTACTTCCGCATTTACATAAAAGGTTACTTTAGATTAAGATATTATGTGTAACTTTAAAGTTAATGATTTTATTGATTTCTTGTCAGACTTCTATTAAAGTTTTAGCCAGTTGCATTAGGTTTATTCTTTCAGCCTTACTAATAAACATTTACGCACGACGTATACCAGGCTTATAACATCAACGTTACCAATAAACGATATTTGACGTTTCAGTTGTGTACATCTGGTGTAACAGATGTCTTTAAACAATGAGATTTTGTACAACCGTTATTCAGCCCTCGGACCTTGTATAGCGATCGTATAACCTAAAATAACTAGTTGCCTTTGTCGTATTGAGTTTGAAAACCATGGATTATTTACAACATTTCGATATTTTTGATGAAATTGGCAATGAAGAACCACCAAGAAAAAGAAAATGTTACAAAAATCGTTATGATCCTTTCCGTTAGCAAGAAAATGAGTTTCGGTTGAAATATAGGTCCAGCAAAGTATAGGCAAGATTTTTTTTTGAATTAGTTAAATATCATTAGTTTCAGCCATTTAATATTGTAGACAAAAAAAAATTTCTTCATTATTTTATAATTTCAATCGTACTGAATTGGCTTTGAGATATTTTGACGTTCAAGAGTGACTATAACAGCTTTTACGGTTGCGTTCTTAACCTAATGTATGCTTCATTAGTGAATTAACAATAAAAATATTTTTTTATACGTAAAAGAACGCAAAATCAGTAGTTTTGGAAATAAAATTAACGTAATTATTTAAATTTCCTTTTTTCAAACTTATAAGTACAAAGTTATGAATGTTTTCCCAAATGAAATAATGTCACTGATATTACGCAGTACCAATTTCAGAACGTACCTTCTAATGTTGCCAGTGGTCTTTGTCATAAGCAGAGGGTAACTACTTATTGTTTAAAGACTGATTATTAGTAAGGGTAGTGTGTAACGCCTATTCACAGCTTATACATTGTATAACAATACAACCGCTAAACAGATGTTTAACTTATTTTTATTAGTAAGGCTGTTAATGTTTATTGTCTCTGTAGATTGATTTGAAAGTCGATCAATCAATCCCGAGTACCATCAATTACAATACTTAGATGTTCTCCCAATATGCCACTATAACTGGTTCTCCACCTTTGAGTCGTCGGTCCACTTTGATATCGAGTGCGCCTGATCAAATATTGATATAATATCGGTCGTTTGTATTAACAATGTTTTCAAAAACATTTCAGACTATGACAAGAATGGCGGTCAGTCTTCGAACGTGGACTCAGGTCGAGGCAGCGTGGCGTACTCGAGTGGCCGGCGACCAGAGCCCCTGCATGATACCTCCGCTGACTCCGATGCGCTGGGGACGAGGCAGCCGCAACCTGGGACCAGCCAGCAGCCTGCGGGACAAAGTAGGATCTTGTTTAGAAGTTCCCCGTGTCTGTCTGTTTGAAATTGGCACTCAGCAGAGGCTGACAATCGGCACTCCATTATTTCCTTCTTTCTTTTGTTACGCCCACGAGATGTAAAAGGACTCCCTCAAACTTGCACAGCGAGCTTACAGCTTGCGATTCGTTGCCAATCAATCAAAATCAATCTGCCCAGCCTTTTCGCAACTATGTTGGAGTCGGCTTCCAGTCTAACCGGATGCAGCTGAATACCAGTATTTTACATGGAGCGGCTGCCTATCTGACCTCTACAATCCAGTAACTGGGTAATACGATACCCCTTGGCAAGACTGGTTGTCAGACATTCGGGCTTCTGACGATCCGTAACGCCTGTCAAAGCTCCACGACTTACAGCCGGTACCAACGGCTTAACGTGCTTTCCGTGGCACGGAGGAGTCTCGGTATGTAAAGATGATCACCCATCCACGGACCAACCCCGGCAAGCATAGCTTAACCTGACGGATCGACCCGTGTGGCTGTTATTTCTTAGCCACGAGCTCCTCCAGCTTACTTATAATATAATCAGTAAATTATCTAGGTTGTCTGTAGCAGCTAATATTATACTATAGGTTGGCTATATTGTTCACGGGAACGTATAGCATTCTATTTCACTAGTAATCTAGTCACATAAAATGCTTAAACACCTTAAACCTCAAAAGTTCCGCCTGTTATTATTATAATAATGTCTCTACAGGGGGCAGGGACATCGAAACGAAAACTGTTACCATGGATTCAGTACATGATTCTGAACCCACCAGCGTTTAAAATTTTCGCCGGTTATAACAGAAATCTGCTGTTTCATGGAAAAGTGCAATATCTAAATTTATTTCTGTAATGTGTATGGTGTACATAATAAAGAATATTCTATCTTTCTATCTACCTACGCGGTCAAAATAAATGGAACAGCAGATTTTTTTTTATAACCAACGCATGGGGGTTCAGAATTATGTACTGAATCCATGGTAACAGTATAAGAATTTTCAAATTCCAACTGCCTGAGATTAACAAATTCCTGTATCATCTTTCCAGGTGTAGAAAATGACTGGGTGGAATGCGAGCTGCGTCACATCTTAGAACCAAAGCTAGCCAGCATGCGTCTGGACTCATCAGCTACATCAGACACCTCGGTCACACCGCCGCTGCCGCCGCTGTCACCGTCCTCAGACATGCACAAGAGAAACAGGTAAAGAGAAGATACTGTCTCCTAAAATAGCACCACATCATAGGTCATAGGAGTACTAAAAAGAATACTAACGCTCAAGCAGCTAATTAGTTCCTACATAGCTCATATTTAGCAGTCGGATGACAAAGCCTCTCCAGGGTATTATGTTAATAGCAAGCCTGCCATCAGCAAGTCTTCATGAGGTGCATAGTATCTTATGGTGGGCACCTACACATATATAATACAAGAAGTGTAAGAGAGAAAAAAATGGTTGAACCGAAGGTAACAAATTATTATGGGGAAGGAACTTCAAAATATCTAGTCCCAAAAGTATTTAATAAAATAGATCTGTTAAGGCAAAACCCTAAAGTAAGTAAAGGTATGTTAAAGTCAAAATTAAGGAGGTTATTTCTCGATAACGAAATTTTATTTAATTAATTTTACTAGGTACATTATTTGTGTATACCGATTAACAAGCGCTTCTCGCCATCAAACTGGAAAGTTTGGCGGTAAAATTTTAAAAGCAACAAATAATAAAAAATAAAAAATTTGAAACGTAACATGAAAATGTAACATAAATGTTGATGAAATGTACACACACGTTGAAACAAATTCGCCTCGTTGTTGTGTTACATTTCATGTTGACGGCATTACCGTTTCGACGTATACGTTCATGTTACGTTCCACATATGTGTACCCACTATTAGGATTGTTAAAACTACCTGTCCAACTGACCGTCACGTATCATTCTCAGCTGTTCAAAGCTTACCTAAGCTTGTTTTGATTCCAGTCTACCAGGCCGTTCGTCAGAGTACCCAGAGGAACGTCGTCGAGGTCGCGAGTCCCCGCGGTGGCACTCCCATAAGAAACACTCTTCGAAGCGAGACCACCATTATAAAAAACATTGTAAGTTTCCAGATGTTTCCCTTAAAGAGTTATTTAAAGCATAAATTGAGGAGTTACCTACCCTAAAATTGCCGATGTTTCTGAAAGGATCAGTTTCGAACCATTACCTATCTCATTGCGGCCACTCTTAGGCTGGTTTTACGGCTGTACGGGTCTTCCGTGTACGGACGGCCCGTACGGGTAGCGCCTGCAGTGCTCTGAAATGAGGAAGTAGTACGATACGTTGTACGGGCTCTATCCGAATCGGGTCGCGTACGGACCCACGTCTCTGTGAAACAATGTTCTAGCATCTCACGTGTGTCTCCTTTCCGGGAGCCCGTACCGACGGCCCGTACAGGTCTCCTGGACAGTTGTGAAACCAGCCTGAACGTACATTAAAGTCAACATATTTTTATTTTTAAAGGCCCGTAGGGTCTAGGTGTGAACACTATTGTGTGCATATATTGTGCGATGATTGCGATTGCGATTGCGACATGTGGGAGGCAATCTGGCTGTCCGCTGGGGAGTTTGTTGCGCCACTTCTTCTTCCCAGCTAACCCACTAAGAAGTGGTGAAGGGTGGTCATTTTGGGAGACTGTCTTATGTAATTTTGACGTTCGAAAAGGGCTGATTCTCAGCCTAGTTTGAATAAATGACTTTTGAATTTTGAATTTTGTCGTCGGTGCCAGACTTCCGACCTTTCTTTAATTACCTTCACTTTAAATTCATGACAATATTGATAAATCAGAAAAACAGAAACTAACCTAAATATCCCAACCTGTTCCAGTGTTCGGCCTAGACACAACGGACATGACGTCCACGACGACGCGCAGCCTGGACCTGTCGTCGCTGCTGGAGGGCCGCTCGGACAGCTCGTCGTCGGGAGACGCGCGCGCCATCCGCCGCCAGCTGCGCGGCCTGGAGAACATGTACGCCGAGGTGCTGCAGCTGCTGGGCGTGAGGAAGCCCACCAGTCTGGCTAAGCAGCCTACTTGGGAGTCGAGGTGAGTCAATAAACAAAAAAAAAATTTTTGAACTTCAAAATTCACAAAAGAAGTGGCGAAAAACTACCCAGCGACATGTCATGTTTCTGCACATTTCCTTTAAAAAAAATCAGTATCAATAAAATCAAAAAGAAAATAAAATAAGAGATTTTTATTACAAAATAGCAGTGAAGGCCTAGTGGTGTACTGCCAGGGTTGCGAGTTTGTCCGAAAGGCATATCGCGACCCCGGCACACAGGCAACGGAAGGAACACGGGTGGGTTTTAGTCAGTAAAAGTCTCACACCCTCCCGCTCTGCCCAGAGCGGGAGAAGTTATTTGTTAATTTCCCCAACCTAAAAAAATAAAAAACCCTACTGGTGTGACCGTCGGACTGCCAAGTCATAGGTCTCGAGTTCGAACCCAAGGCACACACCTCTGACTTTTCGGATTCATGTGCTTATTATATAATTATCACTTGCTTCAAAAACGTCGAAGGAAAACGTCGTGAGGAAACCGGCATGCCTGAGAGATATTTCTCGACAGCATGTGAAACCAATTTAGAGGCCCATAGGTGGCTTTAAAACTCGGACACCAAGTTAACCAATAACTACATGAAAAGAAGTAGAAGATTACAAAATCCTTATTTTGGTACAGTAAAAGACAATCGGTGTATGAAATGCAGTTCTTATAATTTTTGTTTTCCAGTTTTTTTTCTATTTGTCAGCTCTTCTCACTCTTCTTGCCTTTTCACAACTCGTTTGAATATTATTCCAGGTTATCATCGAAGCGTCGGTACGGCAGTATGTCGTCCCTTCCGTCCAGTTCCGTGAGCAGTCGACCCGTGAGAGACAAGAGACGAAGTTCTAACGAACACAGAAAGAAACATGACCTAAAGGTAAATACATTATTCTTACAGTAGACTGTTTGTTGAGAATATTAATGATTGTTGAGGGGTAAACACGGTCCCATAACTAATTGGGAATAATCAAACAATGATTTTATTTTTGAGTATGCTTTCTTGGATTGATGACCCTTTTGAAGTATTCTTACCCTAAAACATTATTGCATGACCCTGCTGAAGTATTCTTAACCTAAAACATTATTGTAAAAAACAGACATTTGTTTTTAACACACTTTCCTCCTTTCGTCTAAACCATCCTTTGCAGCTTGTGAAGACGCAAAACCATGATGAATTATTGAAACATAAATCACTCATCATTTATCATATGAATCCACCTTTTCTTCCAGGGTATAAACAAGCGGTTCCAGCGCTTAGAGTCGCACGTGGTGACGCTGGCGCGGTCGGTAGCGCACCTGTCCAGTGAGATGAGGACCCAGCATCTCGTCATGCAGGAGATGGACAACATCAGAGCCGAGATTGCGGCACTCAGGCATATGTACAAGTGAGTATCTTAGTTTTGATGAAAACGCGAATTCGTGTAAGTAACAGTTAAAAAGTTTTTGAAAAAGTTGGAATTTTGACCTTCGTTATAAATAGCAAGTTTTTTTGGATTAGATGACTATGGAAACTGACTATTAAAACCTCCCCTTTTAACCCAAACTACTTTACTTCCAGATCCCAGCAGTACATTCGTTCAGGCAGTCACGGACGGCACCTGGACCCCTACTCCTTCAGCAACCCTGAGCGTGTGAAGCGACTCACCAAGTTCTTCGGAGACGAGCCCCCCCTCATGAGGCTGTTCCTGAAGAAACTTGGATATGAGGTACGTTGATAAGCAGAATGGATATTTGAGATGGGGCAGAAAGGGTAGGTACTCGTTGTAAGGCCCTTTGTATACACACGTTTTTCTTGGTTTATTCGCCGTGTATATGCAAGGTCGTCAGTGTTGTATGGATCACTATGGAAGCTTATAGACGGACACGTTTTATTAAGGGCCGTCCCGTAAAAAAAACCGTGCCATGTACAAAGGTTCTAAATATACAAGGAGCATTTGGCGCGTGGTTAAAATCGGAACTAACGCTGCCATTTTGTTTTTCAATATATTTCACAAAACAAGTGCACAAATGTTTACCAACAGCGCCCCCCGGGGTGTCAACGTAATTCGAGCGCCAAAAGATTCTTGTAGCGGTGTTGCCAGCATTTTGCTGCCATACAATGTAATAAAATGAAATAATTACTGCCTAACGGTTAGCCGCTGAACCGCACGGTCAGGTTCGATCCCCAGGTAGGGCAAAGTGTTATTGGGTTTTTCCATTAGGAATTTTATAGTAGCAGTCGGGAGTATGGGTTTATACAGGTATAAAGAACAGGGTGTAAAGTTCACTCACCCTGTATAAAAAAGGAGGAACCTCCGACCAGACGGGTGTGGTGTTCTGGTGGGCTACTGCCCGACGATTGATGTCGGGGCGTTGGTTAGTCGCGCGGTAAACCCTGCTTGCGCGATGCAGGATTCTGTGTGACGTCTGTGTAACGCGTAGTTCGCATATTGCGATTTAGATGCTGCCACATGTTTAAGCCCGGTTACTTGCAATAGGCTTGCCCTCTTTTTACATGGGTCTTACATATAAATGGCGGATGCCAATCCCTTCAGTGAATGTACTTCTTATTTTCGTGTGACTAGTGACTAACCTGATGTCAGAGTTTTTAAAGCCGCCCATGGGCCTCTGACTTGGCTTCACATGCCGTGGAGAAATATCTCTCAGGCATGGCGGTTTCCTCACGATGTTTTCCTTCACCGTTTTTGAAGGAAGTCATAATTATACAATACGCATATGAATCCGAAAAGTCAGAGGTGCGTGCCTTGGGTTTGAACTCGAGACCTATGACTTGCCCGTCCTACGGTCACACCACTAGGCTATCACTGCTCTATATATAATGTACTAAACTTAACCTATTTGCTTTACAGAAGTACGCAGGCCTTCTAGAAAAAGAAAAAGTTGGTGCAGCTGAACTACCGTACGTCGGAGAAGACAAGCTGCGAGCCCTGGGCGTGCCCCTCGGGCCCAGGATGAGGATACTTAAGGAAGCCGGCATCCACCAGGACATGCACCACATGTCCAGAGACGACCAGCATAACACCACCACCACTCTGGCTATCGTTTGAAATTGAACTTTATGTAGTTGTGTTAAGGAATATTTTTGCGTGTTGAGAAGACTGAATTATATGGGAGTAGCTCAATAAGGCATGTACTTAGCTGAAATATTATTTCGAATGTAAGCTTTATAACAAAGCCAATTTCATTCATTAGGTTTGTAAAAAAAACAACAATTTACATATTTTATACTTTTTTTGGTACACAAGAAACTTTAAATATGGGACCACGAAAATAAAAAATAAAACAGTTTCATACGTTTTTAGTTAACCTGTCAAAACGTATGAAACTGTTTTTTTACACATCTTTTTTGGATGAAAAGGCACCTTTTTATCAAGATTGCAGACTTATTAAGTTTGATATTACCTAATGAAATCCAACTTATTATTTCATCAGAATCTCTAGTTAACATTTAAAAATTATTTACGGGTAATTCATAATAAATATTGTGCAAAATATTAGAATACTCAAAACAAGGAAAAATTACATTCTAAGAAGACTTTATATTTTACTCATAGTTTGTTATGAATCATGATTTTTTAAGGACAAAACACCCATTTAGTAACAAAAGGTCATTTTTATTATTATAACAACATCTTCGATTACATTTAAGTATGTCGTAGTTTCCTCAAAAATAATCTAGCAACTACAGCAATAGGGATGTTGACTGAGAAAAAAAAACTAATTAGTCCGTCAGTCAGATAATAAAAAAATATTAGACAAGTCTTTTTTGCTTTATCAAATTAATAAAAAAATATTTAGATAAAACGCATTTTAAGTTGGGGAGTGGGGGTCGCTACGTCACTACTATGAATAAAATCTACATACTCGTGACGTCATGGCACTTTTAACCTCAATGTATTTCCGTAATCTTTAGATAACGTAAAAAAGAAAAAATACGTATCCAATATTTTTTAATAATCTATCGGACGAACAAAAAAAATTTTTTTTCGACATCCCTATTATTTCTCACTATTACAAACTGGCGAAATCTGGGTGTACTATAGGTACTGCCTAACCCATAAGGGAAACAAGGAGTGATGTTATATTATGTTATTTCTCAAAAACAAATTGAAAGTTTTCCGCCATTTCAGTTTAGGGAGATACCAAATACCTACTAATCTGTGTTTACAGGTTATCAGAAATAACTTTAGTTTGGAAAGGTTAAAGATCAAATTTAATAAAACATTGGTTTAATAAAAATTTGTTGCTCAAAATGATATCCCGAATTATCTGTTGTTATGTTAATTCTTCCACGAAAATAATCTAATTATAAACATGTTGTTGTTAAAGTATTGATATTGTTTAAATTCAAAGTTTTTAAATAAGAGGCTCTTTAAACTTTATCTTGAGGGGAATATATTGTAACTCCCCATTGCACTACTGGGCTGGGCTATGAACTTCCGACAGTCGCCCAGATCATTCGCGAATCAATGTTCATTGCGTAACAAAAGCTTGTGTAACGAATGTTTACAAAATAGAGTCGCGAACCGATTGCTCGCAGTTAGTGTCCATCCATTAAAATAAACATTTTTACAAAACAAAACAACCGACTTCCAAAAAAAACATTTTATTTCACTTTTTAGTACATATATTACCTACCTCACACAAATTCTTATACCACTACTTGCTAAGTATCTAAATAACACCGACAGGAATTTATTATAACATCATCAACATACACAGTGGATATAACACGTAGTATTGAAGCTGAAAAATCAGCTGTTCCATGGCAATGTGCAATACCTACGCCGTCAAAATGTATGGATCAGCTGTATTTTTTTAAGCTATTGCATAGCTTTTATCGGAGACTCTGAGCGCGGCGACCGAATGTAGAAATTCCGTAACGAAAAAAAAACCTGACGCGAAAGTTTGTGAGGATGGATGGATGGATGTTTGTTACTCTTTCACGCAAAAACTACCGAACGGATTTTAATGAAACTTTACAGTAATGTGGCTTATATATCAGAATAACACATAGGCTACAATTTATAAAGATTTTATGTGATTTAGCCATAATATAACGATAAGTATCCAGTAAGTCGGAAAAAATCCTGCCCTCTGAGATCTATCTTTGCGTGCGCTGCCTAAACCGCTGGAGTTACATGAAAAGAATGTATTGTGGGGTTGTTTGTCTTAAAGAGTTCTAAATAAAAGTCCGCAACAGCATATATCTACCTTTTATGTGGAAGCCATTATAGCCAAAATAGTGAGCTATAAATACATTTAAATTGAATACTTTTTTTAAGTTGCATATTTTAGAGTATTTAGTTAATTCGTATCAAAATAAATACCTTCATCGCTTTCGGTATTTAATGTAGATAAAATTTGTCTTTTACACTAAGTAATTTGGACTAATATTTTAAAAGTTAGAACGATAAGAATGACCTACGATGAGTCGACGGCGGGCGCGCAGAACGAGGGTGGAGGGGCGGGATAGGCAATGACGCGCGATCGCCGAGTGCGCGACCCGAACGCGGGCAGACGCGTGAGGGCAGACGTCATTGACGGTTGTGTAAATTCTGCGATTTAGGGGGGGGGTGCAGGGGTATTTTTTTTAAAAAATATTTTAAATCAACAATATTATCTTCTTATTTTTGAATATATGCTATGCAATAGCTTTACCGCGGCAGTCCTCGAGTGCCACACGTATTTTTTAATAACCGACGAAAAATTTCAATGCCTTGAAATTTTCAGAATCATATACTGAACCCATGGTATCAGTTTTCGCGTCGATGTCCCTGCCAACCTGTGTTTATGTTCTTTTTTCTCCTTTTTTGAAGTCGGTTAAAAACTACAATTACATCACACTGCCGGTCCGCTCATTGTCCACCTTAAGGCCCGTGCAGATCAGCGCGACGCGACGGCGCGACGCGACAAGAACAATACAATTTCTAAGAAAACTTCACGGTATAACAATAACCGGTGTCGCGTCGCGCTGGTCTGCACAAAGCTTTATGTTGGCCGGAACAGAATTTACTTAATTTTTTCTAATTCACAGCCCAAGTTAGGTAGGTTCTCCAAGACTATAAATATGACAAACATCTATGTATACTTCTGAAAGCCTAGATTATCAATTATTTAATGGAAATGACATTGTACCTATAATTAGGTTAAATAATCAATGCACTCAGACACGGTATGCCAAAGAGTTTACTCGGCGTATGTAAAAAAAATATGTATTAAATTGTATATAAATATTTTGTTAATAGAAATAATTACCTAATTAAGTTTAAAATATTCAATGCACGAAGACAACGAAATTGAACAACGTACTCTAATTGTATTTTTATTCCCTTCGCGTATTTGAGGGAGTTTTATGTAAATAAATGTAGAATAAATATTTTTTACTTTACAAATACTTTTCTTTTACTATTTTATAATTGCTACGTACTCTTCGTCATTGTGGAAAAAACACGAGAAGGAAGTAAGGAAAACAAAGTCAACCGATGCCAAGGGAAACGGCAATCTGCCGGGGTCGCGGGTTTGTCTGAAAGGGATATCGCGACCCCGGCACACAGGCAACGGAAGGAACACGGGTGGGTTTTAGTCAGTAAAAGTCTGACACGCCCTCCCGCTCCACCCAGAGCGGGAGAAGTTATTTGATAATTTCCCATCCTCAAAAAAAAAAAAAAAAAAAAAGGGAAACCGCAATATTCTCGCTTATTCCGTTTTTCCATCGTAAGGTGGATACTCGGAAACGTATAACCAAGAATCCATCCTAGGCCTAGGCCTAGAGTGGATTCTCGGACATACATACCGACTGACCGACCGTCCGACCGTCCGTACGTGCGTATAAGTTCCGTTTATCCAACTAGTTGGATAAATAATGAATGAATTCCCGACAATAGAATAGAATGGATTCCCGGACATACGTTTCCGAGTGTCCAACTTAAGATGGATTGTTTGGGGTGAATGAACGGAATAATAACCCTATATTCTTGTTTATAGAAATAAGTATGATGTTGGCGGTAGTATGTAAGTACCATCAAAGAAGTTCATAACTAACCACCGTAAGGACTATTCTTGCTTGCAGCGCTCGGCGGCTATAGAACCGGGCCGTTAACAGATGTGGTCAACGTGTTCACGGGATTTTGTTTTCAAACTGGTTAAATATGAACTTCTTTGATGGTACCTACTCTTAAGTAGGTACCTTGCAAAATACAAATACAATAACAAATGATTAACTAAACATCATAATTAATTAACCACACGAATCCACAACCAATCAAACCAAATTAAATGAGCGCATACACCCAAACAAAATGCAAATTAACTATTAGTAAATTACCCACAATTACCAATGATTACGCACGTTGGCCGTAACACAAACATGTCAACACCAGACACAATAAACAATGTCGTTATTTATCGTTTATCTGTGACATGGTCCGGGGTCGCCATGTCAGTGATAATATAAATGTTCGGGAATGATGCGCAGTGACAGTCGTTAGTCGGTTTCAAGATGGGTCTGTTAAATATTGTGTTGTTCTCTGTATTATTTGCAAGCGGGTACGCCGAAATTGTGGGAACTTCGACGTGTGTGGAAAGTAAGCTATCTTCTTTTATTTTTTTGGATTTTATTAGTTGAATTTCTTCTTTGTGGTTGGGGGGAAGTATATCCCGGGTAGTGTAGTTTGTAGTACCTAATCGATGGTTTTGTGGAAGCAAGCATTTGATTTGAATGGAAGTCAATTTGTGTCTTGTGTCTTTATTTCACACGTGTGACTGACACCTAAGCCAAAAACAATATTAACAGCGGTACCTATTTCTTTTATTTAAAGAGCTTTACAATTTCGACCACCGAGGTAGCTCGCACATGTCACCATGGGACTGTAAATTACCTCTGATAAAGTTGAGACTTCATCATCATCGGCTTTTTCTAACTATGCTACGGTAACCTGAGCATGAGACCTTACGGACCAGTAAATGGACGAAACATCCTTAAAGTTAGATAAGTTGCTTATTTATTTTCTGACTGTCCATCTTCCTGTGTATTCAAAATGTTTTAATAATGAAGGCAAATACTCTTTAGGTTATTGCAAAAAACAATCCTTAGCCAGGTTGAACCCCCGTATACTCGTATAGTCATGACGCATTACGTACCAGGCAAAACAATTGGCGAAGTTTAATTCTAGAATCATGCAGATTTTTCCCGATCTGTTTAGTTTTGTTATCGAGTGTGACGTGTGAATTACGTACATAAGCAGATGCTCATGTACGTAATTCACTCGGGGTATCGATAGAATCCTTACATCATCCCGGGTGACAAAGGCTTTAATTTTTATTTTATTTTTTATCAGTATGGCGGGGCCTCCATATTGAAATGTGTAAAAAACAGAACTAATATAAATCAAATCAAATCAAATCAAATCAAATCATTTATTTGCTTAATACAGGTGGTATATAAACAGATGTTACAAATTGATTTAAAGTACACTGTATCATTACCTAATAAGGTGTGCAAATATTTATATTATTATTCATGTTATATCATTATTAAAATAACATTACAAAAATTATTATAATAAAAACTAAAAAAAGACAGAATACTACATCAAAGGTTTAAAAATAAAGATTGTCAGATGAATTATAAATTTATAATACATGTCATAAACTTATCAATCAAATAAATTAAATTAAAAATATTAGTCCAAATTAAAATAAAATTACCAGATGTCAAATTAAATTATTATAGCATGTCACACTATTGTTATTGTCATATTATTCAATGTCAATAAATTACTCTTGCTATATGTAACCATCTATATTCATTATTTATAATAAATAAAATAGTCATTGCAGTCGGGGGACCTCTTGGATTAAAAAGTGTTCCACACAACGGCACAACGGTCCCCCGACAGCAAAGACAATTTTATTTATCTTTTTAGTCGGCGAGTAAATGAGTGACCTTTCGCTTTGTATGTACAGATAACTAATACAATTATTTTTTAATATTTTTTTTCTCTTCTTCATCACGATAACACAGGGAAGTACAATGTATGGAAATATATGAAGCCACTTTTTTTCTGTTCACGATAAAGAAAGAAAGAATAATGTTTATTTGGACACAGTTCGTGAAACAGAAAAAAAATAAATAAGTGAATATAATATTTTAACAATAATAGTGTGTGGCTCACGGCTGCGCCAAAAAGTTTCATTTCAGCATTAATGCCAGACAGGTGCTGTCTGACGCTATAACGTCATAACATGCACGTATTTCTATACATTTTATGGACACAGACGGTTGACGTCCACGATAAATATCGTGACGTTAGAAATGATAAAATCGCACAATGTCTCCTCCATTCAACGCCATTGTTTCCAGTCTTGGACCTCTCTACATTTAATTTTAGACGGCTAGCTTGACTCAGGGGGCTTACCACCACCTCTAAACCAGTATTATTTTAACTAGTGGTCGCCCAGAGGTCGAGATTCGACCATCATTCATTTAAATGTCATGATTCTAAGGTAGCCATCTTGTGTCAAACACATGGTAGTGTGTGTAATGTTTTTTTTACTAACTTAATTTATTTCTAATTTATGTATTTATTTAATAAAACTTTTCACACTCAAAAAAGTACAAAGGCGGCTAATGTATATTATATAAAAATATTAGCTTGCTGCACTCCTTCTCCTTAAAAACTTTAACTGTGCCAAATTTCATACTCCTCCGTCCGCGTAATTTTCTTAAAAAGGGATACAAAGTTTTTGCTTCACGTATTAATAATATGATCCGGGAAAGAGATGAAGCTCTACAGGGCATATAGCTCCATCTCTTTCCCCCACTGAAGTAAGATTAAATTAATACTGCTTTAGAGGTGGTGGTAGGCCCAGGTGGTTGATCCACCTCATGCTTGCCCTGCCCACGCTTCGGTTACTTCCTCTGAACCTCCATTCTAAGGTTTGCAAATTCCAACTTCTTTCTCGCTATTAATAAGTTAAGTGTACTCAGAACATTTTATCTGTATAAATTGTACTAAACGCACTTGTAAGGGACGAACTTTAATCGCTCTCGTTGGAAGCAAGTCAGATGTCACGAGAATACTTGCGCAAGATTCGTATTGCAATAAAATGTTTGTCAACTACGTCTACAATTTATACAGATTTTTGTTTGCTTAAAGGGCTTGTTGCGTTTGATGCCGAACTGCGGCAGCTTGGGAACGGTGCGGGAGTCGTAGGGACGGTTGTTTTTTCCATACAATTGAAAGCACCGTCGCGCCTGTCTGCGGAAACTCCCTGACACATTGCAAGCACAGTACAACGCTATCCTGCCGTCGTGCGCGCGCAGTAAAACGTGTCCATTTTATGGAAAAAACAACCGTCCGTGCGCAGTATGACTCCCGCACCGCTCGCGACGCCGCAGGCATCAAACGCTTTAATTGAAAGAGCTTTTAGTTCAGCAACTGCTAAGTCGAAAGCGATTTGACCCGCCTGAACAGACTTTTAACCAAATTGATTTTTTGTTGTCAACTAAAATCGAACCGTGTGAACCCGGTACCTATAAGACGTGCTGTCGTTGCTGATGACGTTTGCCGATACAGCTCGTGCCGTGATGCCAGTCAGAATGGTGACTGCCCAGTGCCCAGGGTACTTACTTGAGTATCGTCTATTCGACAATAATGCATTTCATGCATCTCAACACTATGCTGATAAAATCAGGCACGTAAGTTGGTTCTGAGAGTAGTGGTGGCCCAGTAGTAACGGCCTCGACATACGAGTTGTTAATTGTAGGTTCGAACCTAAGCAGATGCTTTACATGTGTCATCTACCAACCCGCACGTGGTAGATTGAGACCCACTCCCTCTCGAAGAGAGGAGGCCTGTGTCCTAGCAGCGGGAACATTATAGCCTAATAATGCTAAGCTCAAAGCTGGTTCTAAAGAAATAATGGTTTAACCAGACACCATTAAACTATCCAGGGTGGCAGGGAAGGGACATCGACGCGAAAACTGATAACATGGATTCAGTACATGATTCTGAACACCAGGCGTTGAAATTTTTCGTCGGTTATTTAAAAAAATATCAGCTGTTCCATACATTTTGACCGCTTAGGTATAGCACTTTTCTATGAAACAGCAGATTTTTTTATTTTATTATACCCACGAAACGATTTGTTACAGCTGTAGTGACAACCATTGTCATTCGGTTTAAATAGGTTTTTATTTTTATTATTTTATTAATCTTTTATATATATTATTTTCTTTTAAATTTTGTGAATGTGAGAACGTTGTAGACATAACAGACTGTAGATCTGTGGACCATTTTATATTTTGCTAAGTACCTGGTACATGTTGATGGGCCTACACCGTCCTTAGGGAATGCAATCTCGTCTCGCCGAGATCCCGATCTCGCGAGATCCCGGCCATATTTTACGAGATTGTATCTCGTCAAATTTCGTACGAGATCTCGCGAGATAATGAGATCGACAAATGCAGCGTGACGACGTGTATTTCATAGCGCGGCTGCGCACGAACTGAATCCTGGCTTTTTCAGCAGCAGGGTATTTGGCATGCAAAATCAGAAGTCGTCTGTCAGATGATACTCTCGACATGATGTGTTTTTTGAGAAGCCATTTTCAGACAAACTAACTTGCCTTTCCGTACCTTGATAACTTCATCTGACTTCTACTTTAAACTTATTTTATTTGATTAATACGATCTCACAACATTTATTTAAGAACTTGTGAAGTTAAGTTTTTGTTTTGTTGTATTTATTTACCATAAGTAATGTTCCTATTACTCTTAATTATTGAAACTAAAGTAATAATTTACAAAAGACTAAATATAGATAATTATTGTTTTGTTACCAATATTGTAAGAATTTGAACTGATTAGCTACAGTAGGTATAATAATTATAGACATACACAAGTGTTATTAGAGTTAGAGACAATTAAGTGCTCTGTTGATTTTTAAAATAAAACTTACATTATTTTTATAACTAAGCAACGCAGTTTCTATTTAATTACATATCAGGTCAATTACTAGTTCTTAAAACAAGCATTTGCATATGTTTTAATTGCGATTCTCCCAATCTCGCGAGATCCCGTAATTGCGAGATTCTCGCGAGACTGGGTTTTGAGTCTCGCGAGATCTCGCTAGGCGGAAATCTCGTACGAGATTGCATTCCCTAACCGTCCTCTCATACCTGTAATAGTTGATCGAAGCTTTTAACACTGTAATTTGTTTTTTTTTTTAAACCATTTACTTTTAAAAGCGTAACCGTGGAGTTTCTTGCCGGCTCTTCTCCATAGGAAATGACCAATTGGAACCGTGCACCTAGCTTCTGACGTTTCATAAGTGCCCTTGTAGGTTTATGAGAAAAAAGATATTTCGACTTTTGAATTTTTCGAAAAATTTCAATCCTCGTTCAGAATAATGAACTTCATCGACGGTATCAGTTTTCGCGTCGTCCCTGCCACCCTGTATACAATAATAGGTATATCTTCACCGCATAATTAAAAATACATACATACATGCATAAAGTCACGCCTTCTCCCCATGGAGAAGGCGTGACTTTATGCATCCCCATGGGGGGATGGGAAGACATTACAGAACGCTACCTGCTACGATCCAAAATTAAAAATGTCTATTGAAAGGAATCTAGTAGATTTTTAATGCCGTATGTTTTTTTCCAGCAAATACAGACATCTGCAGCATCGGTGAGGTGCGCATCGACCCATGCGCAGGCGGCAAGATATGCAACTTGAGGAAAAAAACAAACGTGTCCATGAGCTTTGACTTTACACCAAGTAAGATATACGTCAACATTATAACAGTTTTCTATCTCGTTTGTCTAGTAGTCGCATGCGCTACTGCTGTGCATGAGGTCTTGGGTTCGATTCCCGGGTTGGGTAAAGTGTTATTGGGTTTATCTATCTGGAATTTCTCAGTAGCAGCAGGAGTCTGGATGTGTGCCCGGTTGATGGCAATACGCCCCTATACATGGGACATATTATGTAGAAAAAAAAAAGATCGTATGACCACGATGATACGTTTGCGTACGATACAAATTCGCGTCCAAAGTGAGCGCGGCCTTAAGGAAAGTTGTTCGGTTTGATGGTATGTACCACACCCTTAAATATGACCACACATTTCTGAAAATAATATGTTATAGTCAAAACTACACGTGTCAAACCGTTACCCCCTGGACGTTGATCTATAAACGTTGCTTTAAGATAAGTAACGACGAGTCAACGTCAGTGTTACCATACATTTTTGTCGTTTAAGCTTTTCTTGACCTAAGAGAGGGGAGCGTTCATTACGTTTACGTATAAATAAAGGCGGTAAAGTCTACTGCTCTCTCATCTGCTTGATTGACCAAAATCGAAAACATGAACGTAATATTTTTGGCAACTTATTAAACTTTTATAAACCATTTTAAGGCTCGTGCAGACCGGCGCGACGCGACTCGAACAAAACACTTTCTAAGAAAACTTCACGGTATAACAATAACCGTTGTCGCATCGCGCTAATCTGCACAAAGCTTTATTCGGACAGTAAATAATACAGAAGATTCAGCACCAGGAGGCCTACCACCACCTTTAAAGCAGTATTATTTTAATTTTACTTCAGTGGGAAAGAGATGAAGCTCTATAGGGCGTATAGCTCCATCTCTTTCCCACACTAAAGTAATATTAAAATAATAGTGCTTTAGAGGTGGTGGTAGGCCCTCGTTTAATTCGTGTTTGTTGTTCGGCCTTTTATTCATAATCGTTCATGAACTCCCCCAGACTTCGCCACAAGCAACCTGCAGACTTTGGTGTATTGGGACCAAAATGGAATCGGAACTCCTTTCGCCGATTTTGGTTCTACTGATGCCTGCACTTACACCACATGCCCTACGGTGGCCGGCCAGTCACAGACCCTGAACTACAACCTCCACGTGGGCAAGATGCTACCAACGGTTCTTATTTTCATCATCCATTTATTTGTAGTTTATTCGTTTTTTTTTTCATTTATATTTGTATGGTACAGTACATAATAAAGAATATTCTATTCTATTTTAGAATAGGCCATATTTTGGACAGTAGTCAGAAGCCTGAAAAGTCTGACAACCAGTTTTGCCAAAGGGTATCGTGTTACCCTGTTACTGGGTTGTGGAGGTCAGATAGGTAGCCGCTCCATGTAAAATACTAGTATTCAGCTGCATCTGGTTAGACTGGAAGCATTCTTGAGGGGAGGCAGAAGATGTTGTATAAATCAATAGCATTAGGGATCTTGGGGTTATACAAGACAGCAAGCTGCTCTTCGATCAGCATATCGATGGCATAGTAAATAAAGCACTTGGTTTCATAATGAGAACCACAGCATGTTTCAGATCAATAAAACTGATCAAAGTCTTGTATTGTTCGTTCGTACGCAGCCACCTCAAGTATGCATCACAAGTCTGGAACCCTCAGTATGGGATCTACATATTTCGTATTGAGGGCATTCAGAGAAAGTTTCTAAAGTACCTGGATGATAGGGCAAAACAAGTATCTGTTGATTACAATCACCGATGTAGAAGATACCATTTTCTGCCGCTTTACCGTAGACGTCATATTAATGATATATGTTACTTGTGTAAAGTCGCAAATGGTTCAATTGACTGTCCTGAACTTGTTTCAAAATTAATGATACACTAATTAGATGGGGCTGCGACAGCGACCAATTCTACATGAAGGTACATGTAGAATTGCAAACGCCAATTATAGGCGTAATGCATACTTTCTTAGAGCCAATCGCAGTTTTAACTAAATTTGTTGTGATCAAGGCATTGATCTTTTCTGCACCAATGCAAGCACACTAAGGAAGCTCTTAGCAAATCCATTTTTTGTACAGGAGGCACCTGCATGCCCTTGAACCGTTTGTTGTCCGGATTTGCTTAAATTTGAACAAATTGGCTTAAGATTGAATAAAAATTAAATTACAATAATTATTGTCTGAATAGAATGGAATATAAATAATTTATTTTGCTTATAATGTAGGTATGCAGATGAGATGCAACTGGGACTATGAGACTCCCTCATGGTCTAGGTTATATCATTAATTTTGCTTATCATAAATATGTACTTTCTGAGTTTATCTTGGACATTACTGACATCGGTGAAGGAAAACACCGTTAGGAAACCTGGACTTATACGTAGTTAATATAAGTCTGAAATCACAAACCCGTCTTGAGCAAGCGTGATCAATGCTCGTACCTTCTCTGTATGAGAAGAGGCCTCTGCCCTGCAGTGGGAGAGTAATAGGCTGGTATTATTATTATTACTCTTATCTACACAGGGGCCCCGTGATCCTTATGTGCCCAGGGCCTCCAATAGGTTAAAGACGGCCCTGCTCACACCTGCACTACTGTGATGATTGGAAGACAGTAATGTAAATGTACGTTCAGCGCAACCAGGGATGAGGACGGTCAGTGCTGGCACCCTGGCTGACTGACTATATTTTTATTTGGCGTGACCTACTATTTTATAGTTCGAGCCTATTCATAAGAAGAAAAGCATTATAGCAGCCTCTGATCGGCTAGTTTCAATGAAAAACATGATATTTTTCAGAGGCTAACATGACTTTTCAATGGGCTAACCTGACTGATTACCTCTCCATTGGTTATACTGATTTTTTTTAAATAAACTTTTCAGGGTATTTTCCCTTTGAAGTGGGAGGTTTGGAACAAAGGCAACAAGACCCAAACGTGCTGCATGAAGTTATCCATTAAACTGGTGAAAGGCAAGAAGAAAGAGAAGTAACTACTTTAATAAATAATAATATTGTGCATTATCGTTTTATTCTATTTTAACAAAAAGCAATTGATCCTTTTGTTTATTAATCAATAAATAGTCTATCTATAAACAATAGTATATATTGTTGAACAATCAATTAAGTTGTTAATGCATACATAAATGTAGCCCAAAATAGATTTTAACGAAATAAAGGCAAACATGCCTTGATATATAGGCAAAAACGGTAGAGGAACTGGGGGTGATTAGGTAGCGATAAGCGATTCATTTCTTCGAATATGGCAATATTTAAACCAAATGTGGTTCAGATATGAATGGTGACACATATTAGCTGAATAATATCTCAATTCAATTCATATCAGAATTATATTTGGTGTAAATATTGCCATATTGGAGAAAATGAATCGCCTTTAGCAGAATTGCTAAAGTGGCCGTCTTAGGCCCCCCCTGTTGGCCGCTGCGGTACCCGGCGCCACACTCGTTTAGCAAAGGTTCGGGGCCGACTCAATTTAAATTGCCATCAACACGTTAAGAAGATGGCAAGTAAAAAAACCAAATGCTAAGTATAACTTAAAAAAAACCACAACCTTATGCATCACAATCATTAAGTTTAAAAACTTCATGTCTTAGCCTAGAATTTTATCAAACAACAAAATTTATTTTTAGCCGACTTCTATAAAGAGGTTATCAAGTCGGATGTTTATATATTTTTTATGTATGTTCAGGCATAACTCCTTCATACGAGTATATAGACGGATTTGCAAAATTCTTCTTTGTTTGAAAGGGTATATATTTCCGAGATGGTCCCATTGACATCAGGTCAAGATCTGATGATGGGATGCCGGAGAAATCGAGGGAACTCTTCAAATATTATAGGCACAACTATAGTGATTTGGATATTTTTTATAGTAACTCATAGTTTATAGAAAGTATCATTTGGTTAAAGTGGAACTGATGATAAAGACCACAGATGGCCACCGGAACTACTCAATAATAAGTATTTCACGGGTTGCGAATCGATTACTTTAATATGGTTGCCAAGCAATTTATGATCGCCACAATGCATATGGAGAAGTAAAGCTGATGGTGAAGTACCAGGAGAACTCCTCAACGATTAACGTCCTTGCATCGGGAAAAGCAATATTTTGTAAAAGGAGGTGAGTAGTTGACATTAGGCTATTATAATTTAGATAAATTACAAACTGACTCACTAAAAAGCGAGAAATAAAAACATTGAAAAAAAAATCAACCTTCTTCCAAAATAACACTACAAACTGAAAATTACTTAAATTACGGAAGTCGGTGTCTTTCGTTTTGTATGTTCGTTATTTGCCACTGACTTTAAGTTGTTGTTTTTCATTTTTTTTTTTTTAGTGTCCTTTTGGAAGTCTGTTGTTTTCTTTTTTGTAAAAAAAACTGTATTTAATGAAGACTCGTCTGAACTAAAATCAGAAGCAGTAGCTATAAGGTATAATAACACTGTTTTATGCAAATTATCTTGAATGCCAATGTCAAAGTTCAACACAAAAGGTCAAGAGACGCAATGCCTAAACATTTGATAAGTTCTCGAGTCAATGTACTCTATAGAGAAGCTAAGGAATATTATCAATGTCTCGTAGAATTTTAATTTTACTCGATTACAGCAGAATATAAACTAATTAGTTATCATCATATTTCTCCTGGACTCATCCTAATTTATCTGGAGTCGGCGCAGCATGCCTTTTTCCTCCATCCATCTCTATTAAGTTGGATCAGGGGATGTGCTAAGGTAGCCCACGAAAATCAAAACTTACTGTTTTTGCAACAGGTCAGTGTGTCAGGTTCTTGATTAACATATGGTTCGCGCCCTTTACAAATATGGTTTTACAAAATTGTAATCATTAGAATCAGAAATACAGCTCCTTAAGTTAGAATTGGCCTCAAATGTCATGATTTCATGAAATTGTCAGTCTACAGGGTAGAACTTACAGAGATGTATTGATGACTTTTATGACTATAATTCTATATATAAAAAATTGATACGGCTCCGAATTATATTAAGATCAACACACAACCTGATACTGACCTGCAAATTGCAAAAAAACGTTAGAAAATTTGAATTTCGCGCGCTTTCTTGACGCCTTCGCCTAAACCGTCATCTTAGTAGTCACTCCCTTTCCTGCCATGTCATCTTTCACACAGTCCTTCATCATTCCCTTCTCTTATCATATAAATCCGTCCAATTCATACTCTGAAGTTTCCTCTCGACGTAGGTCCTCATTCCTTCGCACCATGCCCGTACTATAAGTAAATATTATGGTAGTTGACTTCAGTAGCTACCTCCTTGCAATTTACCTCCCAACTAAGTACGGTAACTGCTTGCATTCTTCATACAGCATACAGAATCTTCTCTGGTTGCTTCCTCTATCTTCTTCCATAACTTAACAAACTTTAATCAACATCTCACTAACGACTGTGGTAGACAAAGCAAGGCTATTGATTCAATTGGTAATTACCCTATTGACCGCTTCAGTCGACAATACGACAAATGTTTTCGTGCCCGTGCCGCCTCAGTCGTATTTATACGACTGAGATCCTATGCTCGCTTTTTGGTTTTGTATTTCATTGCACGGCCCAATTCGACGTTCCTATATATTTATTTGTCGATTAATGTGCTGGGCGCTGGGGTACGACAATTTATATAAAACCAGAAACGGAGACTAGGTTAATAATGTCGTCGTTTGGCTGTAAGATTTTCATTCTAATCTCATCCATTTTATTTTCACACTACAAAATTTGTAAGTAAACGCCGTCATAATACAATCAGCTCATACTACTTACTTACATCGCAAAACCACTCAGACCTGACACTTGTACTCACAAAGCACATGCGTAGTTATGAACAAACAGACCATTAAACACAAAAGAGCACATTCCCATTTGTTATCAATTACTGGCATTAAGCCAATATACATTGACAGGAAAATACAGAATGCCAACTGAAAAAGGATAAAGATAAAGATATTTGATTTTGCAAATATGGCTAAAATACATGGTGTTAAAGTGAAAAGTTCAGCCATATATCACCAGTAGGAAAATGCATCATATTTATTATAAATTATTTATTGCAATAAACTGGTTTGCAGAAAAAATGTGAAAACCTGACTCCAGCTAGGTTCCTGTATTTTAGGAGCCAGTGACTTCTTGTCTACAAATTAGCAAGATTTATGCAACAACTTCATCATCTGCCTAGCCTTTTCCCAACTAAGTAGGCTGGTGTCAGCTTCCAGTCTAACCGGATGCAGCTGAAGACCATGGCAAGATTTATAGAACAAAGGTAATAAAATTATATTACCTACTTAAAAAAGCAAAAATTTTACACAATTTAAATCAAGTTTTAAATAAAATTTGAATAAAACAAGTAAAATAAAATCATTATTAAACATACATTTTGAAGAACAAGGAGGACCGAATTCCGTGCCCCGGAAAGCACGTTAATCCGTGGCGTCGTTCCTGCTATCTAATTACGTAACACATTTTCGTTAATGATTAAGACTAATATGTTTCATTTTGACAGTTCAACTACAGTCATTGCGTTATTTACGTTGTTGAGCAGATTTTTTTTGAACCTACTAAGCAATGGATTAGCAATCTGTTCCAAAAGGATTCAGATTCTTACTGATCGTGCATTACGCAATTAGGGTACTGGGCTAACGATTGTCATTCATTAATCGAATCGTTGAATATTGACAGTCATTATAAGTCAGAAACTCGAAAGTCTGATCAGTCTTATCACACTTGATGAGAAGAACTAAGAGCTTATAACCATGAGCTGTTGTAATAAAAAGTGCGACGAGGTAAGTCCGTAAGGCGAATTAAGTTCTTGCCGTTGCCCGTCTTCCTTAGTTCTTCCTTCCACTTCAAGGTTTTTCTTTCTGGAATGTTCTGGATGACGCACGCAATAAACTGAGACCTAGACCACAATGAGGACGTGACCTACATAGACTACATAAGAAAAAGAGTTTATAAAGCAACAGACAAGGCAAGTAAATAAGCATCATTCTATAGGTCACCGTTTAACATTAAGTGAGCCATTTATGTACCGGTTCAGTAAAATACGTAGTAAATAAAAAAGTTGTAGAAACAACTGAGCAACTAAAACAAGCAAAGGCAATGTTTCTGTCTCTCACAGCCTCTATATGGGTTACCCGCGTGAGATCGTAACAGCGCATTGTATCGAGTTGTCCTTCTACTTCAATCTATTTTGCGGTCAATAGGACCATTATATTATCACAATAATAAGTTAGTGTACGTCGGGTGATAGCTCAGAGACGTTGCGAACATGAGAGGTCTAGTGCTAGCATTGTTTTTTGGCTTGGTGGCTGCTGAGTCCGAGTATGTGACGAGGAAACTTTGTAAGGATGGTGAGTTAGCTTTTTATATATTTATTCAAGCTAAGTTTCTTAAGACTTTGAGTACGAAAGAAAGTGTTTCTAGAACAGCAATAGAAAAAAATGCCTGCAAATTTATTGGAACAACCCGGGCAACCTTGGGACTGCCTTCTTCACTTTTACGGACATTTTTGGACACTGTCTACAATCCTGATAATATGTTTAATACTAGTAAATCTTTTGCTAAAAGGTGACTCCAGGTTTTGTGCTGGAAAGGTTCTGCTTTGTGAACTATTGGAAGTAGGACTGCTTTTAGCTTTGGTTTTAATTTTCCAGTGGACGCCTCCCAATGCAGTATCCACAGTGTGATAGTGGACCCGTGTCCCCAAGGTCCAGCGTTCTGCACCCTGAAGAGGAACAAGGGCTATGGCATCACTTTGGACATGACACCGCGTAAGTTTTAAATCTTCAACGTTTGGTTAGGGAACTCAACATGCTAACTTTGGATGAAAAGTCTACTTCATTACCTACTATGAGAGATTTTAAGCAAATAATCGGATTCATTAGGAATCCCCACTAAAAATAATGTTTGTACATAATGTATAAATGTGATCTTAGTAGTAGACTGCTAAACCAAATAGATTACAAGGTAAATAGTAACTGTGCACCTGTAATAACAACCAGTAAAGTAGAGCGGGACCAAAACAAAATTGCCATTTGTACATTTTATTTTTCATCTAATTGGCATCGACTTAGGTATAAAATAAGAATAATGTGAGGAACTACATGATATTTCCAAACTTTCTGTGGAAGAGAAACATAAAATAATAAAATTTGCTTGATAAAAAAACACCACTACGTTACCTCTAATTTTCACGTATTTTCGGATTTGGACATAATAATTATGATAATAATATATTATTTCTATTAATACAAGGCGAAAACATTTGTGCAGGCATTTTTGCAATTCCTTTTGTTTTTGATTTTGTTACGACTACAAGCTTTTAGCACTTACGACGTTCTTAGTTCGTTTGTTTTTTCTAGGTTTGTCTCTCAAAGGTCAATTTTCCATATTCACTTCCAGACTTCGCAGCAGAATCTTTGAGGCTGTCCATCACTAGTGATGTGGACAACAGCGGAAACTTTTCAACTGTCATCAAGACTCCTAGTGACGCATGCAGACTGCTCTTCTGTCCACTTAAAGCTGATCAGAGGAGGATCTTCGATGTGGATCTGATGGTGGACAAGAGGGCTTCTGTAAGTATTGTTAATACCAGCCGGAAACTGTCTTATTGCAGGGTAGTCTAGACACATATAATATATAATTATCTGCCTTTGAATAATTATGCAGTGGTTATTGTTTGTCCCTTGTTTGTATGTGACGAACAAGGGACAAACAATGATCACTGCTTGTACTGGACAGGTCCACTCAAATCTGTGTGGTTCTTTCCTCAAAAGACCATTTCAGACTACGTGGTCCTCATATGGCCTGACCAAGATTATGTCTGGACTTTAAAAGTAGTCAGATAGAAAACGCCGAACTCATCAAGATTTTTTTTTTTTTTATATGACGTTTAAAAATGATATCCTATTTACAGAATAAACAATCACATTTAATTTAATTTCGCTTCATCAGCTTCTTGTTTAATCCCTAAGAATGGTTTTACTGTCAATCTTTTATTTTAAAAGTAAGTTATCAGCTTTGGAATAGTCAAACTCATATTATAATAATGCTCAAATACCAGTTTGTACCTACTAAGCTTATCTTGGAGAAAAATATCTATGTTTTCTCATTAGCATACTGTGCCATTTGTAAGTGGTCTGCTATTGGCTGGCCGATGCTTTCATCTCATACGCTTAAAGGTCAAGTAAAAACTCGTAAAAGTTATTTTAAACTGTAGACATATTTATTTATTTATTAAAACTTTTCACACTCAAAAAAGTACAAAGGCGGACTTAATGCCTACATATCTCTGTCGTAGTAAGATGGTTGAAGCCGTGTTATAGTTGTATCCCTAGGGATATAGCTATATGCCGTATTATAATTATACGAAAGCGGTTCGTAGCGGTTCCACTGATGGGAATTAATAATTTTCATACATACTACGAAAGGTCGCTAACTGTAAAGGAAAATATAAGCAGACCTTCCGAAATCGTTACAATGCAATGTAGGTAATAAGTGTACCTAATGAATAAATGAATAAAAGGCAAAGACCCAAAACAAAAATAAATAACTTATAGTCTAACATACATAACATAACATCACGAATCGTATTCCCGAAGGGTTGAGCAGAGGTGTATTATAGATACACCTCATATACAGGGTGTAAAAAGACACATCACAAAGCCGTAAACTACGCATACTGTACGTATAGCTAAGTAGCTTTGCGCAAAAATTATTGCTGGGAACCGTATTTTTTTTTTTTTTTATAAAAAAAATCAAGTTTTTATTGCGCGCAATGTAACGCGAACTCACGCTTGAATGAACGGATTCAGTGTTAGTTAAGCTCCGCCCCTACGCTACGTAGGTAGGTACTTGTTGTTCATTGCGTTTTTGTAACTTCAAATGCGTAATCTGTTAAGATAAATCTAAAATTCAGGTAATGTTTGTTTGGAAAAAAGTTTCGTATTATCGCATAGAATTAATTTTCGTGAAAAAGTAAAAAAAAAAAATGCGTCTTTGACCTTCAATATCTCCAGAACCAGTGGATTCCCAGGTATGGTCTAGTGGAAAAAAATGATGCAAATAATGGGTAGAATATGTGGCTTTCGGCTTCGGAAAGTGTCTTTTTACACCCGATATTATACCCACATTTCGCTAATGAAGTTTAAATCCCATATAATAGAGGGCGAACATATTGCCAACAAACGGGCACAAATCCAGACTCCGGGCTACTAATAGGGATGTGGACTGGGGGGAAAAAAAAACTATTTAGTTCGTCAGTCAGATAATAAAAAAATATTAGACACGTATTTTTTGCTTTATCGTATTAATAAAAAATGGTTTAGATAAAACGCATTAAAGTTTGAGAGTGGGGGCTCGCTACGTCACAAGTCAGAATAAAGTCTACCGGGGAGTGACGTCTGACCACATTTTAACTCAATGTATTGCCGTAATCTTTATATTATGTAAAAAAGAAAAAATACGTGACCAATATTTTTTAATTAAACTACCTGCAGGACAAAAAAAAATTGTTGTCATCCCTATAGAGAAATTCCAGATGCACAAACTCATTATGACTGCGCCTGACCACAAAAAAATTACACACTACACATTCGTTACTTCTTCTTCATAATCTTAAGGATCATTCTATTCGTTACTAACATACTGAAACGATTTCGTATAAAGGTTTATTTATATTAATTAATTTTGTTTCAGGGCAAATTCCCAGTCAAAATAAAGCTGTGGAATGAAGAGAAAGACTCAGAAGCGTGTTGTGTCACCTTCACTGTTAAAGTGAAATAGATTTAGTTTAGGAATATTTTAGAATAATAAGATTTAAAATTCATTGTCTCGATGTTCGTGTTCTAACATTATAATTTTAATAATAGAATAATAAAAGGTATTTACATTTTAATTTTCCTACCAGAGCTTATGGTTGTTTTGCTTCAAGAAATTGGACAGGCGCTAATTATTAATCGTTGTTTATATAAGTCCACTGCTAATCATTGGCCAATAACAATAACCCTACTAGGTACGCTTGGCAGAAGGATTAATGATCTCAGTTTTTATTTTTTAAGCTGTTTTCTATCCTCTAGACCCGGGCTTCCAAACTTATTTTTACTGTGACGCCCTTGGCAGTTTACAATTTTTTTGCGACGCATGGGGCTAGCCAAAAAGTACCTACCAGTGTGTAGTTCTAGCCTAGTAACAAATTACTTAACTCCAAATAACATATTTGCAACGTGTACTTGCTCTTTATTGTAGCAACTGCAGAAAAGCCTGTTTCGCACAAGTACGATGTCGCAAATGTTAATGGAACCCTCAACGCTGCAGTAATGATGGCACGATCTTCATGAGAAAATGAGCTCAAAAATTCAAGCAGTTTGTCTTTGTCGTATTGGAGCGGCTGGAGCTACAGGACAATCGCCTCGCGACACTCCAGGACGTCGAGACGCACAGTTAGGGAAGCCCTGCTCTAGACCATATTCTAGACATACCTAACGTCTTATAAGTCTATTGGACGGGGAGGGGGGAAATAAACATATTTTTTTTGCCTTTATACACCATGGAAATACTGCGCTGTTCTGTAACAATTCCATACAGTCTGATCTCTTGTAATGTAACAATCAACTGATCACGCAAGACGGGACATGGTCGCGGACAAACTATACCGTCCATACGAGTAGTTGTCTTCTAGATAGATTTCCATACTTTCCCGCTGATGTTGACCACATTGCAAAAGGTTTGATCTTGATAACAACAAGCAGTATACTCCCACGACCAGACTTTGGCTTTCTCATTGTAGCTAAAAGTTATGTTGACTGATTGATCAGTATAACCGTAAAATGTAATTTAGAACGGTTTATGTTTATGGCAAGACATTGGTACCGTTTTGAGAAAAAATCTGGTAAAACGGCAGACACATAGGGAAGCAGTAGTCAAGAGTTTCAGGCACTATGCAGTTAAGATCTGCTGGCTTGCTGGTTTATTATAATTATATTGACTATAAACCGGGCTAAACAGACTAATCTCGAAGTGATGGTGGCAGAAAATGACCCCCATTTCTACCTAGAGCTGACTAGAGTAATACTTTCACCCATTCCGAACGAAGAAATACGTTTATTCTTTCCAATTTTTTGCTGTAAATAATATAATAACAGTACTTTCGAATACCAACACTGCACACGAGCTTAAAGGTAACAGGAAGGCGTGCGGTCACAGTTTTACTTTCTCAGAGGTCACGGTATCGGCACCCGAGTGCCGAGGTGAACGCTCCTACACAATAAGGTTCATTCTTAGTAGATGTGCCAGCCGCCGAGAACCGTGAGATTCTTAGTAAAGTGTCGAACGTTTCAGTATTTTCTAGAAAACACTGCGATGAACGTTTGAGTATGGAGGTATAGTCTGTGCCAAAAGTATCTGATGAAAGTGTAAGCAAACCCTCCTCAGATTGATTCTTAGGCTATCACTCATTATAGGGAATTAGTAAAACATTCATCTGTATTTAGTAGATTTCAACTTTATATCTCAGCACTTTTTTTCCAAAAATTATGTCTACTTATACATAACACGATTAAATTGTAATTGAAAAAATTGGTTATACAATTAACCTCAATTGTCAAATAAAAAACATCTATGGTAATTTAAATTTAGAATTTTCGTATTCAAATAATCAAATAAAAGCACTCAATTGGTAAGTGTCACTACAAATTGGCATCCACAGATCCATTTGTTTAAATTTTCATCAGATACTTTTAGAACAAACCATAGGTAGTTAGGATTTTGATGCGTCTCACCTTTCTATACTCCGTGGTCTCCACTTGCGTTGCGCAGTTGTTGAGGTGTTGAATCGAATGAAGTTGCACGCTTTTACTCTTCAAACAACAAAAGAGCCGGTTTTCGTTTTTTGGAAAAGATATATTTTTATATGTAGTCACTATTAGCATCGGAAATACTTACGGCGGTATAATGGAATGGTAGAGAGGTAAGAAGACGAGATAATATTAATATAAGGTAGCCTTGAAGACTTATTAAAATATGAACAGAATCCTGCACATTTCTAGCTGTGCGAACATAGTGATAGTCCTTTTATTATTAGGTACGTACTTAGAAATGGACTATGGGATTTTTTTAGACGCTCATTTGGTTAGAGTAGACGTGTTCTTGAGTGGAGACCGCGAATCGGCAAAAGTGAGATAGGACGTCCTTAGGCTAGGTGGAGCGACAATCTTCGCAGGGTTGCAGGTAGCAGCTGGATGAGAGTTGCCGAGAATCGAGCTGAATGGCGTGCAATTGAAGCGGCCTATGTCCAGTAGTGGACTGCTGTAGGCTAATGATGATGATGATGATTTGGTTACTGACAAGCAGTATTAATTAAGTGGCTTAAGTTTAAGCCACTTTATTCTTGACGACGACAGTTGATGCCGTAACTTTCGTAAGCTTAAAGCTTGTCAGCTGATTGAGAAGTTGTCACGTTCATATGTCTCACAAGTGACAACATATCAAGTTTCAATTACTCTCGAATTGCCACAACTGTGTGGGTGACGGAGACCGTTCGCTTATTGCTGTCTTCAAATATTCACAGCTTGATTGAAAAATTACTTATAAAGCGGTGACTAAAGTTCTTTCATTTTCTTTTAGGTCCTTTTATCAGGAAGGCAAAAGATTATTAAACTGATATTTTTAAGAGCATTATGATTCCATCATTGGCTAAATAAGTAGGGGAAGACCAAAAAAACGATGAATGGACTGTGTGAAAGATGATATTATGGGTAGAAAGCGAGTGGCAATAGAGATGACAACTAATAGACAAGTATGGCGGAAAAGGACATGTTGCGTTGACCCCAATTAAATTGAGATAAAGGCAGGAGAAAGATGATGATGTTTTAGAGGTATGAGGACCAGGGTGTAAAGTTCACTCATCCTCTATTGAAAAAGGAGGATCCTCCGACCAGACGGGTGTCGCGTCTAGCGGGCCACTGCCTATTGATGTCGGATAGCCTTTACAATGTCGTTCGCGCGAGAAACTCTAATTGCGCGTTGCAAGATTTGTGTGACGTCAGGTCTTTGATGCGTAGTTCACAAGTGGCGATGTAGATGCCGCCACAATCGCATCATCTTCTATGTCAACTTATTTATTAAAGGTCCGTAGAATCAATGCTTTCCCTTTCTTCCCAAAAACATTGTTTAATACACTTCTCGCACACAAGGTATGAAGGCGGACTTGCCTTATAGGCATTCTCTACCAGACAACCAAGGAGGGGCAGGTTCTTTGGTAAAAACGTATTATAAGTTTACCACGATTTACATCTGGTTATGATTAGCTTTCAAATCAAACAAGCGTCAGAGAAAGCGGCCCTCTTCATTCAACTATCAGAGAGATAGGAAATCTAATAGTTTTTTATGAGAACCTGATATTATTGTTGGACTTTCATTTCCATTTGAGATCTGTAACAATGCTGTGTTCAATACACTATCGTAGCATCAGCTATTATGCTGGAGGCTGTTGGGGTGAGAACACACTATAGGAAGAGCGAAGTGTTAGAAGAAAATGCGAATTGTTAGAATTCATTTATGTTTTTAAGCGACAAAATTGACAGTTAATAAACTGCTCCAAATATTTTAGTAATAAAAAGCAGTGTGAAAATCTTATTTCGTGTAGATAAAGGGACAATGTGACAATCATCATTTCCGTCACAGGAAACGGCACAATCTGATATAATTTTATCAAAGCTTTATTTAAAGTAAAAACTTATTTAAATGCTTCATAATTATTTTCTCCAACTGCATTTTGTTTTGACTTCAATTTCATCACAAATTATTTAATTTAAAATGGAACGTTCATTTTTACTAAAAATCAACAACTTGACTGGCTTCCTTAATTAAGGAAAATAAAATCAGAGATCAGTGAAAACATTTATTTACATAAAAGTGTCGGAAAAAGTGCATTATAGGCACCGACGAAATTAAGCGGAAATAAGCGAAACCGCATAACCGCAAAATGAAATCGTGTGTCCGCAGCTTCACTTTAGCGAATTAATCAAATTGCAGATCTCAAGGGGCGATAATTAAAAATGTCTTTACAACTAACGATGATCATAGAGGAACATTGACTGCTAATTTATATGGACACTATCACTTTTTATTTATTATCATAATAATTTATTTGTTACGCAATATAAAAATGTATTTGTTGAACTTTTATCTTGAAGCAATTGAGAAATTGTATCACTCCTATTTTAATTTTAGTGGTTGAGTATCCACTCAACCTCTAAAATTAATTCATTCATTGATTCATTTAGTGTATGTTAACGAAGCGCTCTTTAGTTTAAGGGAAGATGGCGTGTGTTTATGTATGTATTTGTCATGTAGTTGATAGCTCAGACCAAATATAAAAAACCGGGCAAGTGCGACGTCGCACATGTAGAGTTCCGTAAAATACTAAACGAAGAATATTATTATTTTACATCTGAAACTTTAAAAAACGCAAAGATAAATTTGTATTTCATCATATTAATTACAAACTTATTTTTGCAGTTGCAGAAAATCATCCATATTTAAATAGAATACCTTATGAATCGACGTTTTTAGTATTTGATTATAAACAGTATAATTATGGTACATGATATACAGTAATTTCAAATTCCTAACTTGTTCAGTTGTTGAGATAGCTCGTACAAAAGTAGTCTAAAACTGACAACAAAAACGGTCCCCTAATTCATCATTTTTAAAGATAAAAATAAATAAAAATTATATTTGTTTTCTACGTGATGAGCTTTAGACAATGACACCCCATATGCTAGCCAGGAATCGTTTTTTTTTTCATAATCTAAAAGCTCGTACAGACCAGCGCGACGCGACGCCGCGCCGCGACACGAACAATACAATCGCGTTTCGCGTCGCGCTGGTCTGCACGAAGCTTAATGATTATTTGTTGACAAAGCGGCAATAGAAATGCATAAACTGTGCAATAATCAACTGTCTATCTATTACGGTTCATGAGATACAGCTCGCTGACAAACAGACGGACAGACAGACATACAGACGGACAGCAGAGGCTTAGTAATAGGGCTCCGTTTGTCACCCTTCGGGTTACGGAACCCTAAAAACCAAGACAATAGCGCTGTTAACAGTGACGTGAGGCCGGTTTCGTAAATGTGTGCACAGTGAGGTGCAGTTTGATTGTACCTACTTTAATTATAAATGGTTGTAAATGTGTGCGTGTGAGCGTGTATGCACAAAGCGGAGGTGTAGTTTCGGCATGCTTCACTGTATTGTTCGCAGCGCTATGTCCTGGTTTTTTATTTAGCCTGAGGTTCATAGTTTTTAAAAGTAGTTATGAATTAATAGAAGTAGTTATTTATTGAATTTAGTCACATGAAAATATAAAACATTTATTTTAAAAGCTTTGATTATGCTAGCACACTCGTTTCAAATCGTAACCAAGGAAGAAGGGAGAATGATATGAAAGAAAATAGAGTAAATGATAGCGTGACGGTTGACAGGGCAGAGTGGAAAGAGAAAACGTGTTGCGCCGACCACACGTAACAAGGGAGAAGGGGAGGAAGATGATGATGAACCAAAGAAGAAGAAGGAGAACAAGATTTCCCTTCTAAAAAAGCATCTACATAAAACTTCCACAAGATAGATAGAAATTCTTTATTATGTACCATCAAAGAAGTTCATATCTAACCAGTTTCAAAACAAAATCCCGTGAACACGATGACCACATCTGTTACTGGGGGTCTACTCCCTAAGCGAAATCCGTATTTTCGGCTGTTGTTACGGGCGCTTCGTTCTCCCTCTCACTTACAGACATACCGTAAGTGAGAACGAGAGCGAAGCGCCCGTAACGACGGCCGAAACTGTGGATTTCGCTTAGGGAGTAGGCCGTACGGCCCGGTTCTATAGTCGCCGAGCGCTGGAAGCAAGAATAGTCCTTACGGTGGTTAGATATGAACTTCTTCTTCTCTTAGATAGGATTCTCGCGCTCGCACTCAACGCGAACAGACGTAGCGTATTGTGCACAAAATATTACTAACATATTATTTTATACGAAGTTGAACGAAACTGGACCTTGCCGTAAAGGTTTTAGGGTTGAATTTGGCCTGTCGTTTGCGTGATCACGCACCGAACGACCAACTACGCGTGATCGTGTTACAGTATATGCAATATTGTCAGAAGCAATTATGATGCGCTCACCAACCGCTACAACTTTTCGATCGGAACCTGAACTCTCACGAACAGAAGACTTAGATGCCGCTTCGTCAAGAAAAAGGAAGGCTCACCCTGATATGGAAGAAATACTTCAACTCCGCACGGACATCCAGATAATGTTTAAAAATCTCAAAGAAGATCAAGACTCGAAGTTCCTTAATTTAAACAAAATGATAAGTGAGCTTAAAGACCAAAATAAGGAACACATTATCTCAAATGAAACCCTGAAAAAAACCTTGGAGGAGAATACAGGCTTGTACAAGGATTTAAAACAAAAATATGACACCTTACTGTTAGAAAATAACGCTGCTCTCACCAAAATTGGATACCTTGAAGACCAAGTAGACGCATTACAACGAAAACAGCTAGAAACTATGATAGAAATTAAAAATGTTCCTGTTACTGACAAGGAAAATTTGATTGAGGTGGTGAACCAGCTACACAGCTCCTTAAATGTACCTTTTACCCCAGATCAAGTTCGCCAAGTGTACAGGAAAAAATATGGTCAAAATAAAACAATTCTTGTTGAGTACCAAACTGTACAAATGCGTGCTAATACACTAAAAGCTATCAAATCGTATAATTTGAACAACAAACAAGATAAATATAGCACTAAAGCACTCAACATATCTGGAGATATTCAGCCAGTCTACATTTCAGAAGCACTGACCCCAACTGCCAGGAAACTCCTATACGAATCCAGAGAGTTAAAGAAGAAGTACGACTTCAAATTTTGCTGGGTTTCTAACGGAAGGATATTCTTGAAAAAATCTGAAGATAAGCCAGCAATATTGATTAAGTCCACTGAACAAATCCAAGGTATCATTAACAATATTACTACCGCCCTTTTGGAACTTTGACTAATAGTTAAGAATAAGTTGCCCCAATGTCTGATTTTGTATTGCTTTTTATCGTATCTCTTTATTACTTTGTCAATTTTTTACTCTCTAAGGGTCTTAATTTTTCAGTTTATCAAATCATCTGTAAAAGTGTGCCTACAAGCACGTAATAAACACAATATTTATTCACTACACACTGATCTCACACAAAATTTGTTTACATATATGACACTGTTTTTACACAGTGATTGGGAGTATCCGCGTTGTGCCGCCGACATGATCTTCTTTACAATCAGCTACTATAAACAATATGGCTGATTTGTCAGATATTTCGGAAGACATCGAGAAAACTATAAATGTCGGCATTGCACATAGCGTAGATATTCCTGAAAACTGCAAAAAAGTATTTGGTGAATCTAATAACTATAAAATACTGACTCAAAATATAAGAAGCTTAAAACATAATTTTGATGATTTTCAGGTCTTACTAGATCGACTGGATATAGAATTTGATTTTATTATTTTGACTGAATGTTGGCTATCTAAAATCGTGACACTACCTAAGATTACCTCATATAAAACATTCGCTACCACTAAAACAATTAATCAAAATGGTGGGATAGTGGTCTACTTTAAAGAGTATCTGGAAACTAAAATAGTTGAACCTTTATGCAATGCTGATGAAATGAACTGTCTAGTTTCTACTATTAAAAATGAGCTTGCAATAATATCGATCTATAGATCGCCTGCATTCAAAAACATTGATAATTTTCTAACCGTTTTAGATCGTATTTTAAATAATTTAAAGATTTATAGAAATATAATTTTAATAGGAGACATTAATATTAATATCTTAGATAATAGCAGTCCTAACTCTTTAAGATACATGGATTTACTGGCCTCACATGGATTATTGCCATCACATACCCTTCCGACCAGAAAGGAAAATTGCCTGGATCACTGCTTTCTTAAAACCTCGGCTCTATGTTATACTATAGTCTGTGAGTCCACAGTCACGGATCACTCATCGGTTATGATCTCTCTGTCAAAAAAATCCAAGATTCAGACTAGTAAACCTAAAACTTATAAAAAACTAGATTATCAGGCAGTAATCGAAGACTTAAAACTAATTGACTGGCCGTCTATCCTAACTACCGATGACTGTCTGTAATAAAGTGACAAATGTGTTTCTGACAGCTATAACAGACACAATGAATAAGCATACAACGTTATATAAACAGTCTCGAAGAAAGCGTGCCATAAAGCCTTGGATAACACCTGGTTTATGCCGTTGTATTAGAAATAGAGATCAACTCCATAAAAAGCTTCGCAAGGACCCAGAAAATGTTATTCTTAGGATAACCTATAGAAGGTACCGCAACACATGCAATAACTTATTAAAAAAACTTAAAAAGAACTATTTAAGGTCTGAAATCAATAAGCACAAAAATAATCTAAAGAAACAATGGTCCTTAATTAAAGATGTTTGCAATTTCGCGGATCTAAGTAATGACAATGAAAAGCTGCTTAAAATCAAACCTGATCCACAGAGCTCAATTAACCACGTAAACAGATACTTTGCAAATGTAGGATACCATTTAGCTAATGACATACAAGGAAGAAGACAGGGGTTACCTGAAACTCCCTTCATTGGATGCTCCAATATCAACTCTCTCGTCCTTCTACCAACGGATACTGATGAAGTTAAAACCATAATACTGAATTTAAAACAATCTAACGCTACTGGTTACGACGGAGTTCCTATCTCATTATTAAAACTAGGTGTGGATACTTTGGTCTGGCCCATAACAATGATATGTAATCAGTCCATGGCAACGGGCGTTTTTCCTGAAGTCCTCAAGCAGGCTTTGATAGTTCCTATACACAAAGCGGCAGATAAAGACTGTGTATCTAACTACAGGCCAATATCATTACTGCCCTCTTTGTCTAAGGTACTTGAGAACATTATTAACAAAAGATTAACTTGTTACCTTGAATCTAAGAATCTACTCTCAAGCAACCAATTCGGTTTTAGGAAAAACAAGTCAACTAACGATGCCATAAAAAGTCTGACTTCCACCATTGTTGATAACCTGGATAGAGGAAGGAAAACTATAGGCGTGTTCCTGGATCTAGCAAAAGCATTCGACACAGTCTCTGTTCCCTTGCTTCTTGCAAAACTAGAACATTTAGGAGTTCGTGGAACAGCTCTAAAACTACTTACAGACTATATGTCTAATAGAACGCAATGTGTTGTAATAAACGGCTTTATGAGTGAGCTGGAGTATGTGACCTTCGGTGTACCACAGGGAAGTGTTATGGGACCCACGCTTTTCCTTGTTTACGTAAATGACCTGTGTGATTTACAGCTGAGCCAGGGCCGGATCATAGCATATGCAGATGATACAGCGCTTTTATTTAGTGGGAAAACATGGAAAGAGGCTAACGAATTGGCAAATGAAGGGTTTAAATTGGTTTCGGAGTGGCTACAGTCAAATCTTCTTACCTTGAATACACTTAAAACGAAATACATACCATTTAGCATTAGAAAGAGCAGCCAACCACCTCCTGGCATTATTCACATAAATGCTCACACATGTAGTATGCCGGGGACCAGCTCCTGCCAGGAACTTTCTAAAACTTCCTCATTAAGATACCTCGGATTGATCATTGACCAACATTTAAATTGGCAAGAACATGTCTCGACACTTACCTCCCGAGTCAGAAAACTTATATATATATTTAAAAATATACGTTGCTTTTGTCCGCCAAATTTATCACTATTAGTGTATCTCTCGTTGTGCCAGTCTATCATAACTTACTCTGTTGCTGCATGGGGGGGGGCCTCCAAGACCGTTCTCATTGGTTTAGAACGTGCACAACGTGCTGTTCTTAAGGTAATGAGTTACAGGAGATTTGGATACCCCACTTACTTGTTATACTCGGAATTATCAGTACTTACAGTGAGGCAATTATTCATCAAGGACATAATCTTAACTCAACATAGTATTACACCTGACTTTACGACAAGAAGAAGGCAAGATATTGTTTACTCTGTGCCTTACTGTAAAACTTCATTTGCAAACAGGTTTTTTAAATTTCTAGGACCATTCATGTATAATCAGTCTTCGCGCGCGCGCTGTCAGTAGTGGTCGCCGAATTTTGTTTTACGAGAATGTCCGTAAATAAACTAAAGTGTACGAGTTGCAACCTAGTGATATCGGAAGTCCTCGCTTTCATACGAGATCGGCATCATGTAGTCGATAATGAAAGCTTGATAAGGATATGTGAAACTGCATTTTCTGAGGAGGAAATAGATGAGGCGAAGAAGTTGTTGTTTATATCCACGAACACAACAAGAAAACTGGTGTCGCGACGCAAGAACAAGAAACAAAAAGACCTGGAAGATATGGTGACTGTGTTTAAAACAATAGATCCTGAACAGTTACCAGTGTTTGTGGCGTACGACCTACACAAACTACCACCAGTTTGTTTTGATCACGTCGACGTCACAAAATTATTGAAGGATATATTGGTTTTACGGAAAGAAATTGGAGATATAAAGAGCGATTATGTGACAAATGGCCAATTAGAGGAATTGAAGCAAAAAGTGAATTTGGAAAAATCGTGTCCGTTAATTGATTCGAATGTTAATATGAAGAAAAGAGGCGGAGGGTACATGTTAAATTGTGATAGCGGCCCGTTTGGCCTCCTACCTCACATCGAACCGCGGCCGGTAAACGTCGACGATGTATCGCGTTCCAGTCGTAAGGACATGAGTCACGACAGTGCAAGCGAAACGCCGCCAGCGCCGATATATCGCTCTCTCGTACACACGCATACCGGAAGTGTTACTCAGACTAAACCCGTCTCTCTTGCACCTGTTAACTCGACTATGCTTGAGAATGATAGCTTAGTGGCCCTAGATGACGCATGTAAACAACAAACTTTGGCAAATATTGTAAAAAAAGGCGATTGGAAGGAAAATAAGCATGAAGAACAATGGATATTGGTGCAAAGGTCAAAAACCAGAAATCGATTTGTTGGTATGACAGGAAAAGCTACTTCTAATTCAGTAGGAAATTTTAAGGCCGCCGAGATAAAAATACCTGTTTTTATCTCTAATGTGAATAAAAATACAACTGAGAAAGACATATGTGAATACATACAGGAAAAAACTAGTGAAGTTGTAAAATTGGAGAAACTCAATATGAAGTCGGAAAGGCAATATAACGCCTTTAAGTTGTTTATACCTAAACACAAATTATGTACTTTTTTGGATGACAAATTCTGGCCTGAGGGAATAATGTTCAGACGATTTATTAATTTCAAGAAAGGAAAAGTCTCAGATATTGTTAATAATAATCCCGTAGTAAATAATGGATAACAACATCAAAAAGAATGTAACTTTATCGACATTCAATTGCAAGAATGTTATTCGATCAGCTGATTGTGTGCGCAGGTTGTGCCGTGTCGCTGATGTCATTGCACTTCAGGAGACTTGGCTTTTACCCCATGATGTGCCGTATCTCGGTAGCATTGATGATGATTTTGCATATGCGGGTAAGTCCGCCGTCGACACGTCTGCTGGAGTTCTTATAGGAAGACCGTATGGTGGAGTTGCGCTTCTATGGAGGAAATCAGCGTTTGCGACTGTATCAGTGGTGCAGTGTAATAGTGATCGTCTGTTGGCTATTAGGATTGAGCACGCGGGTCGGTCCCTATTGATATTCTCAGTGTATATGCCGACTAACTCGTCTGATAATCTAATTGAGTTTACGGAGTGCTTAAGTGAAATTATTGCTATAATTGAGAACAGTAATGTTGAGTCAGTGTTTATATTGGGTGATCTTAACGCACATCCAGGTGAGCGCTTTTCAAAAGAATTATTAACTGTATGTGGGGAGCAATCGTGGTCATGTGTTGATATGGAACTACTTCCGAAGGACACGTTTACGTTTGAGAGTACCGCTAACGGTGCATTGCGCTGGCTTGATCACTGTGTGGTAAGCAGTGCGGCACGACGTTTAGTTGTAGACGCGTCAGTTTTGTATGGAGTCTATCTATCAGATCATATTCCTTTACTGATTGAATGTAATATTGATTTAATGATACCTAAGTTGGTAAACCCAATCTATACTTGCAATAAGGTTATATGGGGTGAAAGAGATATCAATCAAATTAATGAATATTCAAAATTTTGTAATTCTAAATTAAAATTAATAGATTTTCCAGATGATTTTCGGTATTGTGCGCATAAAATGTGTTCTAATGCTAATCATGTGGAAGTGTTAGATACAATGTATCGCAGTTTGGTTAGCATTTTAAAGGAAGGTGCCGAACGTACTTATTTGTGTAAACAGATGCGTCATAATAGCAAGAGATACATTCCTGGTTGGAACAAATATGTTCGTGACGCTCACAGAGAGGCTCGACTGTGTTATCAAACATGGTTGTTTTATGGTAAAGTGGTTATGTTTACAATAAAATGTATCAATCTAGAAAAACATTTAAGACCAATGTGAAATATTGTCAAGATAACCAACAGCAGATAAAAATGGATATTTTAGCTAAACATCACACTAAAAAGAAATTTGGATCATTTTGGAAATCAACAAATAGTTTGAATCCGAAGTTGAGTCCCCCTGTGAGCGTGGCGGGCGTACACGAGCCGGCGGATGTAGCCAATGCATTTCGGCGTCATTTCCAGATTGAGTCACCTCTTACTAGACCTGTGCAGGTGTTTGATGCTGGAGGCAAGTCTGAGGACATTTCTATAGTTTTTACGGCACAAGAAATATCAGCCATCATAAAGAAAATGGAGAGGGGTAAATCCCCGGGTCATGATAGCCTCAGCATCGAGCACCTGAAGTATGCGGGGGGACACTTGCCGCGTGTGCTGGCTTTATTTTTTAACCTGTGCGTTAGCCACAGTTACTTACCTGATGACGTAATGTATACAATGGTAGTACCTATTGTGAAAAATAAAACGGGTGATGTCTCTGACATATCTAATTACAGGCCCATTTCTCTGGCCACTGTCATAGCAAAAGTATTGGACAGTCTGCTTGACAAGCAGTTGGCTAAACACCTCGAACTACATGACGCCCAGTTCGGTTTCAAGCCTGGGCTGTCAACTGAGAGTGCAATCTTGTGCCTCAAGCAGACTGTCCAATACTACACAGACAGGAAGACTCCTATTTTTGCGTGTTTTCTGGATCTGTCACGGGCGTTTGATCTTGTATGTTACGAAGTTTTGTGGCGTAAACTCGAATGTGAATCTACCTTACCATCTGAAATAGTGTCGATATTTAAGTACTGGTATAGTAGTCAAAGCAATAGCGTGAAGTGGAATGGTTCGCACTCGGACGTGTATCGGTTGGAGTGCGGAGTGAGGCAAGGGGGACTCAGCTCTCCCAGGCTCTTCAACCTATACATGAACCGGCTGCTCCTTGAGCTCGGCAGCACCAGTGTCGGATGTCATATTGACGGGGTGTGCATTAACAATATTAGTTATGCTGACGACATGGTGTTGCTGAGCCCATCGATTGGTGCTTTGAGGCAACTGATCGCTATATGCGAATGCTATGCGGTGAATCATGGGCTCAAATATAACGTCACAAAGAGCGAACTAATGGTTTTTAAAGCAGGCAATGTGACATATTCATGTATTCCAACTGTCGCTCTTTGTGGAGAACCGCTGCGAAGGGTGGACAAGTTTAAGTATCTGGGTCATTGGGTCACTGAAGATCTTAAGGATAATTGTGACATTGAAAGGGAACGTAGGTCGCTGGCTGTCCGTTGTAACATGCTGGCTCGCAGGTTTGCACGTTGTACGAAGCCAGTTAAAATAACGCTTTTCAAAGCTTACTGTCAGTCCTTCTACACGTGCGGCCTGTGGGTCAACTTTACTCAGCGGACATACAGCGACCTACGCGTTCAATACAATAATGCACTGAGAGTGCTGCTGCGGCTGCCGTGGCGTAGTAGTGCGTCGGGGATGTTTGCAGATAATAATATTGATGGTTTTGCAGCCATTATTAGAAATAGATGTGCATCCCTGATGACTCGTGTTCGCGGCAGCACCAACAGTATTCTCAGCGTATTCGCAGATCGGTGGGACTCCCCGATGTTGCGGAGGTGGATGCGGCTCCATGCTGAATTTTAATTGTATATTCTCATGTCTGTAACCTACTAACACTAGAACTTAAGTAAAATTGTTACTAACCCTATGGACTCCGGTCTGAAATAAAAACTTTCTATTCTATTCTATTCTATTCTATAATAAAATATCAAAGCTAATCCAAATTCGTAATTTAAATAGTCATATTTGTAAGACTGAAATTTGTAAGTTTCTTAACTCACTGAATTATGATGATACTGAAAAAATACTTCAAATAACAAGTTCATAACATAAATCACCAAAACGCATAATACAATATACATTACACATCTCACGTCACTTCACACACACCATACACTTTCTACATATTTAAACAAGATAAACGGTATAATTACGATCAACTTTTAATTCAATTTTAACTTTAAATTTACTCTGCAACTGGTTTTAATAATAGACACACATTTAATAAAAGTACAACCAAGCACTATGTAAACAAAGTTAACTTCGAAATATTTTACATATACTATGTCAACTTTAACACCCACCTACAAGTTGATAAAAATCAAGTTCACGATTTTATGTTTACCTTCCCTTATTTTACTTTTGCTGTACTTTGCTTTGTTATCAATAACCAAAATCCTTTTTGCAATTAAAATAATCATTTTGTCACAAGTCTGCTACTATAAGTAAATTTACAGAGAACGAGGAAAACTGTTCCACCGTAATACAGTTTAAACTAGTACGGGGAGCAGAGTGAATCAGTTCCGTGTAACAACCATAATAAGCACCGATACTTACCAAACAAAAATGTCACCTACCTTTACTGCTTATTTGTAACTTTGTGAATTGTGCAAGGTTGTTGTGTTAATTTGAGAAAATAAAATTTTTTTTTTTTTTTTTTTTTTTTTTTTTTTCTTCGATGGTACACATAGAGTGACACAATGGGCGGTCTTATCGCTAAAAGCGATCTTTTACAAACAACCTTTGGATGGATCAAATTAAGAAGGAGAGACAATACTGCAGGTAGTCAGTGGTGTACCATTTACATACACAATAAATAGTATAAATACATGTATACATACATAAAGCACATACTTATCTATATATACAACAAGAAACAAGAGCAAGGAACTATATGTAACTATATGTGTGATGATGTTTAAGAAGAGAGGAATTATTTTTTTACCAGAATTTTAAAAGTGGACTAAGATTAAGCACGCCTTATCGACACGGGTAAGGCATTCCATAACCGTACTGCTTGAACTGTAAAAGACTTGTCATAAAAGCTGGGATACCTCTTCACTATTCGGAGGCGCCTGTCGTCTTCAAATTGCAGAAATATACAGTTCTTCTACACAATGATTGTTTGCTCATGCAATTCACAACTAATAAGAAGGTAAGGTTTTTTTTACACTAAACACAGGCAGGCTTTATTTTGTTCTTAACTTTTTTTAATCGATCACGAACTTTGTTCTTCGTAGGTATAACTACTATGAACTGTAAAAATATGGAATATATTTCCTACCCAGTCCTTTTTAAAGAAAAGAAAAGGGGTATTAACCGCAGCTTGTAATTTGTTAAATTTTCTGAAGTACGAATTAGCAAAACGATTTTTGACTTGCTATTTAATAATTAGCTATAATCTAAGCTGTAACTATAGTTTAAATTAGTATTACTTTCTAGGGTGTTAGTAACTTGAAGCGGCGAGCGACAGGTGCGGGGCGTGGCGACCGTTGACGCCAACTGCACAAACTGCACACGACAACACGGATCTGGTAACCACAGGTAAGTATGAACACTGTTTCCATTGACTAATTACTTTGACGTCCTTCTGTTGTCTTACTTTCATTGTGCATGTTGGTATGGTTTGGTAGTAGAAGAGTTTTTTGTGAATTTATAGTATAGATAGACCCATCAGGCCATCACCACTGCAGAGTCACCTAGTACCAAAGAGTAGGCACCAGTGGAATTATAAGCAGTTTAAGACTTTTCCTCATTGCCGAGAACCAACAGGAGGTACCATTAATGTGCACAAAATATACTAGTTTCACTTCAGAACATAAAGGAAACAACTAATAAAGATTTTGATCTCAAGCACACGTGTCTGCCACCGTAGGCGCGGGCTTGCGGACGGTGAGCAATGGGTAGCTCGCCGTCCGATAGGGACCAGGCCCGGGTCGACGGCGCGTTGTGTTCCACGCGCGCCTCAAAGAGATGTCAGCACCAACTGACGGGGTCCGGAAGGGCCAATGCCTGCCGGGGTCGCGGGTTTGTCTGAAAGGGATATCGCGACCTCGGCACACAGGCAACGGAAGGAACACGGGTGGGTTTTAGTCAGTAAAAGTCTGACACGCCCTCCCGCTCCACCCAGAGCGGGAGAAGTTATTTGATAATTTCACATCCAAAAAAAAAAAAAAAAAAAGCACACGTGTCTGCTGATCTCAAAAAGGTAAAAGACCTTCATGTAATGTTGTGCATCTCAGTAGTTGCGACACTTGATTGCCAAGTGGACAGGTAAGGCGTCGCGTCCGCTTGCTATCTTCAACAACAATCTCAGCATTGGTCAAGGCTCTAGTGATCGCTGTATGCTGCAAGTGTGGCCATTTTTGCAAGACGAAGTAGGACCATTTATTCATTTTCATTTGTCGAACCAATTACTTTTAAAGTAATTTGTTCGACAAAACAATCACACTAAGAATCTATGATTTCCAATTTTCAGCATTAACAAGTCAAATTGTTAAATAATATCAAAGAATATTCACTATTCACCGTGACACTAAAGATAACTGCAGTCGATAAGACCTACCTACAACATAACTTATCTTCTACGGTCATTCATTTAGTAGCTAAGCCAAAATATGTACGATAAATCCCTATAGGTGCTTATCATTGAACTCCACTTTATAATGATTATTTGAGTACCTAATCCTTTAGATGCGGGAAGCTCAGAACCGGTCGAAGTGGCGGTGCTTAGGGGCTGCAGTCGACGTCTTTCGTTTGAAATGATGACGATGATGATCATCTGATTAATGCCCTTGCTATTATATATTATATTATTCTTGCTCCTTGCTATGGCGAGGAGCAAGAATAATATGGTTGCTATTTGACGTTGTATATTGGATACCTGCCATATCACCGGATGCGGTTACAGCATGAACTTTTTGCGCAAGTAAACATAGCCAGTGCCTTATCAGTGAAAACATTACACCTTAACATGGTCTTACTGAGAAATATAATCATTTTTCTTTAGAAATTTACGTTTTTTGATATTACGTTGAAGTGAAATTGATTGGTGAAGTCGGATACATTTTCTCTGCAAAATTGATTTATTTATATCTTGCCATTTTTATAATTGTTGGTGTGTCTGTGATCATGATTTACGTCTAATAGGACTGTATACTATTTGACAGTTTCTTCTCTATGTTCTTGATTTTGAAAGAAACATTACGTAGAATGTATGTGTATATTTGGTATACCTGGTTATTGTTTTAAACCGTTTTTCGTCCGGCAAAAAAATTATATCGCTATATTATCGCTTCTTCGTCCCAGTTAAAACACTAGAGAGCGAGCATTTTGGCGCTAATGTAATATTGACGTTCTGAAAGTGCCCAGCCTAATTTGAATCCTCTATAGCAAAGTCACCTCCAATAATTTTGTCATCTTTGTAGAACTAGGTAATTACCTACCCTGCCTACCTTCCTCAGATCCTCCCGGTACTTGATAGACCGGTTGGATCCAGGACCACACACAGCTTAGCAAGCTTTGCACTTAAAAGCTAAATCAAGTGTCACTCACCGCTGTAATTGATTACTTGTCGCAGCCGTCGCGTCGGTTCCTAAGTGCTCTTATAAATGATCATACAGTTTCCTTATTGCATTCACATTAGCTATTAGACTTAAGGGAAGAATGTCCATTTGTCTATATTTGTTGATCGATTTGAAATTACACGTCCCTCTTTACACAAAGTTGGTGGCATTAGCCAAAACGATTGGCCCTTGATGTTTTATTACCTTAATGATGTGAATGAGTCTTCACCCCTACCTTGTGGGACGCTAAAAGCTTGCCACATAACTTTAAATTTCCGTGACCTTCGGAACAAAAAGGCAAGAAGAGTGAAAGCTTTTAAAGACATTTTGATATTGTGAAGATATTATGGTTATCCTTGATATTAATTAATTTTAATTGGCGTGTGTTGGTGCGGGCTACGCTTGCCGGGGTTGGTCCGTGTATGGGTGACCATCTTTACATACCCAGACGACCGGTTGTCATTCGTGGATCTTTGGTATTCGTTACGGGTCGTCAGAAGCCCGAAAGTCTGACAACCAGTCTTACCAAGGGGAATCGTATTACCCAGTTACTGGGTTGTGGAAGTTAGAGAAGCAGTAGCTCCATGTAAAATACTGGTATTCAGCTGCATCCGGTTAGACTGGAAGCCGACGTCAGCATATTTGGGAAAAGGGTAGGCAGATTGATTGTTTGTTGGCGGCCTTTACAATATCAACCCTTTTAAAATAAGCAATAGTGTTCAAATAACCAAAATAATGATTAATCATCTATTTAACACATCACGTCACGCTTTTAATCCCTGAAGGGTGACAGATACGAACTATATGAAGTATCTCCAACAAGCTCTGTATTACTAATTAACGTTTCTTTTAGCTTGACGATATCTCTGGGACCCCTGCCAATATCCTCGCTTACCATCAAACCATTGGAGTCACATTGTGAATATTTGGCGAGAGAAATGTGAAAGCCCTACTGGACGCAGGGCAGTCGCGGTCGTTCGCCTGGCGAGCCGCATTCCGCAAATATCTTGGGCCGGTCTTGGGCCACTCTGCCGGGTTTAGCACCGTACTGAGGGTAGGTAGGTATTGTGGTTAGCGGATTTTTGTATTAGGATGTTGTGATCTGGAGCAAATGATCAGGGTTAACGACTTGTAAAGGGATTGCCCGCTTTGAAAACGGCGAATAAAATCTGTTGAAATTTTTTACACAGTGTTAAGTAGAGATATTTATTAAACTAATTGGAGAATAAGGGCCTATTTCACGATGTCCGAACAAAACTACTTACCAAATAAATAAAAAAATGGAACAGAATTTGTAGGATATTATCTGCCAAGTGAAAACGTAAAAGTAGTTCAGTAAGAGAACCTAATTGTAGGTGGTGAAACAGGCCCAAGTAATTTTGAATTACAATTATTATATAAAGAAGCTAGATTTAGTCATTTATTGTTAGTTTGCGTAGAAGAAAGGTTCCACTTCGTCCACCAGCTCTTAATGGTGTCCCAGGTAACAGCTAGGCAAAAGCTTATGTACTTACTTACCTGCAATTTATTTGCGATGTATATATACAAATAGTTCAAACAAAATATCAACAAACACAGTCAGGCAACAATACTTGTTTACTATAAACATCTGTCACAAACAACATGCTATTAACTCATTCACCGACAGTTAACTACAATTTGATCTCTTGTATATATGTAGTTTGGTTAATTGGCCATAGCAGTTATTCGCGTGTTTCTTGAATATTTGCCTGCTGACTCGCAAATTGCATGTTTTAGAAGTTTTAGCATAAATCTTCGTGACTCATGAATGTCATATATAGAACTAGGCTAGACTGTTTTAGTTTCCGACATTATAATTTGATTTATAAATTATTCGGCAAGGGTATCTTGTTGTCCAAATATCAAAGGATAGTTCCTTTTATCTATAAGTTAGTTGCCACGACCTACCTCCACCATTCTGGCTCGTTATCACGAGCTATTATTCTAACACACACAACGCACACACACATCACACACACCCACAACACACACTTCACACAGATCTCCACACACACACACACATCACATATCCTTTTTTATAACTTCACCATACTGGAGTTAAGTGTCCCAGCATAAATGCACATGCAAATAAAGACATACCTGCATAAGTATGTATGGTCACGCATTACCCTCAAACCCTGAGGTCTGAGACTACTAAATATGAGTACTAAATGCCGTTATGGCTCCGTCGATAATCAACCGACCACAAAGTGTGGCATGGTCATTACCATGCCACACTTTGTGGTTCTTGCTCATCGATGCTGTTTCCTTAACAAAAGCTAGAATAATCGCTGCATTGCAAGAATGGTTCCATGTTCATATGCCTTTCAACTATGTAGTTCTATGTGTGCATCATCACGGAATACGGAATCATCAGATACCTACTAAGTCTATTACGTTATGCTAGCTCTTGCTTCATATGTCTTTCAATTACTATTGAGATCTTCCGTGAAAAGCTGGGCATGCCCAACTCTCTATCACATAACATCAGTGACTATAAGATAGGAAACGTCTAGTCGTGTCTTTGAAGAACAGGCAAACTAAGCGTGACTATTTTTACCTTCTCAGAAAACCAAATCTGAATCTGAATCGTTTTGAAACAGATTGCTAATCCATTGCTACCCTATATTACCGGCTGCGCCATGTATGTTATATAGAATGAAACGGTTTTAGTTTAGTATTACATATCTTCTTTTAATTTATCTGCTTACAAGTTCCTGTCTTAATTGTCCTTTTCACCCTATCACAATGACAGTGACAACTGTCAACCCAGGTAACATTCCTTTACTACAATAAATTCGAAAAAAAAAACTACACAACAACTTAAATAACGCAATGAATGTTGTTGAACTGTCCAAATGAAACAGATTAGTCGTAAGTTCGCAGGTCGGCGAAGGTGTAATTGGGTTTTTCCATTACGAATTTCTCAGTAGCAGCCCGGAGTTTGAAAATTGGTTGTGCGACAGCCCCGTGTCTTGGAAAGCACGTAAAGCCGTTGGTCCTGCGCCTGATCTCTCTCCGGTCGTGTCGGATTGCCGTCCCATTGGTCTATGAGAGTAAAGGAACAGAGAGTGCACCTGTGTTTGCGCACACACTTGTGCACTATAATATCTACCGCGACCGAAATCGGTCGGGAGGATTGTTCCATAGGAAATGACAATTAATTTAGAACCAAACACATAGTATCTGTCTTTTCATCATCCTCATTACGTAACCACAGTTAATACCACAAACATTTTGGGACCGTAATGATCGAATGTTAAAGCGAATGAAATCGCAAGTGATAGCTGACCATTAACAAAAAGTTCAAGTACTTACCTCTAAGTTATTATTATTTATTTCCAACAGAATGCCCTGCAGCAGTCTCCCACAGACAGACGGACATTATTATACGTTGCAGCACTTTCTTTTCTATTAATTGACTTTACACTGTTTTTTGTTCATGCTCAGTGACCTCGGCTTTTTGGGCAAAGAGTATTATTGAAGAGAGTGAGGACTGTTGATTTTGCATGCAGTTGTCTTTTAAGCACTTCTGTTTCTGCACAGTCACGAGTTTGCCAGACCAGAACAGACTTGTTTCATATTGAGCCGTTCGCTGTAGGAACGGCTCAATATGAAACAAGTCTGGTCTAAAAAATATTTCACTCTTGCATCCATTCTCATTATCTTTTCAATCGTCCACCTCAACGTTACTGACTACGTTAATTACGCAGACTGTGGTAATTTGGCATGTTTTATCTATCACCAATTTAATTCAAACAGGGGTCTCTGAGTCTCCTGATCATCACATTTCTAATTGTCGTTTGTGACGATATTCATATTTCACCAACTTCATGTTCCAATTTATCAATTTTCCTTTGATAATCTTCATACCTGTTATTGTGTTCATAAAGACAGTATACTCTCTGTTCAGGACATAACACGATTAGCCCAAACTTCTCAGTGAAATCTCTAAACAATAACCCAACAAACTACATCCGGTAATCAAACGTTTTGTTTCTCGCATCATTAGCAAGTTTAGCAAACACTTCCCACAAGGTATCGTATCTAATCCCAACTCTGTGCAGACAGTTACACGAACCATATCACTTTCACACATGGCCGTTGTTTGTCAGACGACTCTCTGCACTCTCACTGACTCGAATTACACATCTCATGTTACACTGACCATGACGTGGGAGTTAGCGGTCATTTCTACCATATTTTTTCGTAGAATTAAATAATTTATTGGCGGTAATAATTATAATTTATTTTTGGGAACTTAATGTTTGATGAGAGATGGCTAATTTATATCATGAATCAGATTTTTAAACAGCTGTAACGTTAACGGTGGTTTTCGTTTTCGAAAAGATGAAAAAGCCCCTTAATGATTCATTACCACATTGGTATACCGTGGGAACTTAAATAAAGATCTTAGAAATCCTAATTGATCGTTTCTGGTATATTTGCATACTAATCAATCAATCTGCCAAGCCCTTTTCCGACTACGTTGGGGTCGGCTTCCAGACTAACTGGATGCAGCAAACAAGATCACTGGGTCTCGAATGAACAAAATGACAATCTTTCTTCGAGTCACTGATCGTCAAATCGTGCGCCGCCGGTCGTCCAATCAGGCGCTTTACCGACGTCAATCAATTCGTCTGTAATGGCCCATCGATAGATTGCTGTGAATGAGTATCAGATTAACCGATGATTGGACTTTCTAACAGGTGTTTGTATGGAGAGGAACTAAGTGAAGTGATTGGCGAATTCAACTGTAGAAACGTAATTGGAGATCAATGTTTATTGAAACTGCCTTCTTGGTTTAGTACTACTGCTGAGCATGAGGTGTTGGGTTGGGTTCGCAGGTCCGGCAAAGTGTTATTGGGTTTTTCCATCTGGAATTTCTCAGTAGCAGCCCGGAGTCTGGATTTGTGCCCGGTTCATAGCAATAGGCTCGATATCATGGTACTTAAACATAACGTGCAAAATGTGGGTCTACTATGTACACCTCTGCTCACCTCTTCGCGGAAACAAGGCGTGATATATGTTATGTTATAATTTTCATGATGATAATTTCATGTGATAGGAAAACAATCATAGATAGGGTGATGCATCATCATAATATTTGAAGAAATAAGTGACTAAAATTCTAGGATAAGATTGATCAACGTGTCATTGGTTTTCCTATTAGAATTAAAGCGTGTATTATATTTGAACTTCCGCAGTGTCAGAATTTTATATCTGTAATTCGTTTGCTCATCAGGAATGTCAGAAGAAGGTGCCTGTGCTCAAGCGAAATACCGCGTGTCGACGGACAGGACTGAAAGCTTTCATAGAGTAGATACTTATTTACAATACAAATAATAATAGTTTATTGTGTCAATATAAAATTGCATTTGAATCGTGTTTGGAGCCTCCTTTTAGGCAAACAATGCCGGCTCCGCTCTTTCACATCATTTTTGTACACCCATACTAACTAAGTTAATATAGTGTACTGTGACCTTAAGGGTAATTATCCAATGTAAGTATTTAAAGGGACGAAGTAGGTATTCTATTAATCAATTCGTTGAGTGAGCGCAAACTATTTCATATTTTTGTATCGTTTGTTTTCTTCGTGGCACTGACTCCAATCAATCCAGCCTATGTTAGACTAACACATTTCGAGCTGCTTCTACAACATCCAAAATGTTGACATTACTGTCCAGATCCCAATCATATTTGCAAACATGTTCAACACCATTTTTTTCACAAGTCATTTTGCTTCATTTGCTTCAGATATAAATCGATCAAGATCCGCTTTGTGACTAGTTCAAATGGAAACGTGTTCTTATGAAACAAAAGCGGTGCCAATGAGTCAGCACACATTCCTCTTTGGGTCAGTGGGTGCATTCAATTCTCTATACAAGGTACATAAAGGCCATCTTGTCAGCTTAGATGGCATTTTTCATTCACTTTATCAAACTGGATTGTTATGGCAAAGCAAGTTAATTGATTGGCGCTTATCGTAAAGGGTGCTTTTATTTTATACCTGCTTCCATCAGCAGCTTCGCTCGCGTGATATTTTTATAAATTATAGCCATTACTCAGTGATAATATAGCATTCTATTGGTGAAAGAATTAAAATTTAATTAAATTTAAAATCCGTCCAGTCGTTTTTGAGTTTATTCATTACAAACAAAGAAACAAACATACAAAAATATAATCTTTTCTAAAGTCAAAGTCAAATAATTTATTTCAATCAGGCACATGAAAGGCAGTTCAGAAAGACAAAATTTCCAAAAAAAAAAAAAGAGTTTCTAGTCGCCCCTTCCAAAAGATAGTTTTCGTATGGAGAATGGGCAAGAAACTCCACCGTTACTCTTTTTAAAATGTTTTACAATATTTTGTATAGGTTTATTAATTATATAATTATATGTGAAAACGATGCATCTAGAATAAAATTATTATACCACTAGTACGAGTATGTGATAGATCATGGTGCTCACATATTAACAAACATTGTAGAAGTATACGACATTCCTAAAATTTTAACAAGTAACTTACTAATAAGTGTGTGAACTTATAACATTTGCTTATTTTTTTGCGTACTTAACAGGTTTTATTATAAAATATGTCCATATACCTAGATATAAACCTACATAATATTAGGTCCCCACCTATGAAATCAGCGTTTTGTATGGAGAATTTTAAAGAAGTTGCTTTTTTCATACTAACATTTTCTTAATTTATATAACAACCATGAACACTAATGTTTTAAAATTTGTATGCACTAATGTTTAGAAACTAAGATAACGTAATATGCCACTAGATTAAGCGACAAAAATAAGTTTTGGCTAAGTTAAAACAAATAGTGGTCATTTCTGCTAACAAAATGAGGAGTCATTTTTAAGGTATTTTTTATGTTTATAAACTATAAGTAATAAGGTTTTTTTTACTATTGGTAGCTGTCTATGGTGGTCATTATTCGATATAATACCAAGCTATTGATGAATATTCTAATTCATAGAACTGACTGACTGACTGACTGTCATTCATGTAACTGAATCTTTGGCATTATGATGTAATTTGATTTCTGGTCTTGTTTCGATTTTGACATGATTTAATTTTATTTTTGGAATTCTTTGAATTTTTATGACATTGTAATTTTAATTTATTTCTGGTATTTGTTTGGACTATGACATTATTATTTAATTATGTTTCTAGTATTGTTTGGATATTGACATTGTTTTTTTTTTTTTTTCTTTTTGTGTTGCTTTAATTTTTTTTTTGTATTATTTGAATTTTGCCATTATAATTTAAATTCTATTTTATTGTATTGTCTGCTTAGTGCGACTAATTTTGTACGCCACACATGGCAAAACATGTAGCTACCTAACTTACATAATTATAAGACCTAAATATTGTACTCATGTTTTACAAAATAAATATGTATATCTTTATCTTTATAGAAGTGACAAGGTTCTCAATTTGTGAGAAAAAAACGCCAATTTCATAGGTAATATAACCTAACATCACGCCGGCATTCCTGATGGGTGAGGCACTGGTGTACGTACATATAGTACACCAGTATTTCGCCAGTTATGTTTAAGTCCCATGTAATAGGGGACGACATAGCACACTTGTAATAGGGGACGACATATAACTTGTTGTAGTAAATTAGACCAAATTTACTTAATTATAATGTTTGGTAGTTAATTTCCTACATTCTATATTATCACCTATATAATTACTTAGGCATGTGTTTTAACATGCCTAAGTAATTATATAGGTGATATACCGAGATATCTAAGAAAGTTAGTACTGAGCTTTCATACTGCTTAAATATTTACCTCGGCCACACCACGGCAAGAAAAAGTGCTATAAGATTGGGACGACGAAATTTTTTAAAGTTCCAATTGTTCTGAAAATTCTTGTGGGCTTAGTTGATTCCTCCATAGAATTATGCAACAAAACGATTAGAATGTTATACCTTAAATTATCTCCACGATATAAAAGTACAATTTCACCGACACAGCCTACTTCGGTCCAGTTTTGGTCGCGGCGACCTACACGCCAGGGTCGCCAGGGTCGCCATATGGTGCATATAACCATTGTATACTTGCTCTGAAACCCTCTGTTCAAGCGACAGTGACTCTTTACTTATCACATCAAGTTGGCTTTCTGGAACGAATTGAATTGAATTTGAATTTTTCTTTTTAGTCAAAGACTTCATCACTTTTTCACCATAAAATAATTATATAACTATCATAAAACAAAATGTTTCATGCATGAAAGAAAGAATAGCGATTCCTTTCATGTAAAAAGAAAAGATTTATAGAAAACATTTTAATCTAATTGGTTGAAACCGGGATCTAACTGGTTGAAACCAGGTGATCCAATGTCAAGCACGCCGCGTGTCTGTTTCCTACATTCCTTTTGACTTGAAAGTTATGCAAGATAGCAACAAAACAGAAAGCGATAAGTAAGTAATTATACCAACAACTTAAAATAAAGTACGAACTACGAACGAAATTCGCGAATACTTGCAGAGCCTATCTATAAATAGTGACTTGTAAAATGTCAACGTGACATGTCTAGGGCCAAGGTGAGCTGCAGTTGGTAACAGTGATCCGCGATACAGAGCTGTTGATCTAACTAGAACACAAGGTGAGGTGAAAGATGGTCGTGATTTATTGCTTTTAACAGAACTGTTTGGACAGGAATAGTGCAACATAGGCAGAAATGCAAGCGTGCGTTTGGGCACTGTGGGATAACTAGAGATAAGTACTAAAGAACAGATAAGGAAAATTCAATAAGTATTTCATTAATAGAAAATTATGGAAACAGATAAAGAGAATGGTTAGCTTAGGCCTTCTTTCGAGGGAGAGGCAAGATTCGCGCCCTCGCGCCCCTTAGTCGCCGCAGGAGGCGCCCCGGGCGTCGGGAGTCGCGAGCCGACTTCCGGCCACCGTAGGCGCGGGCTTTGCGGACGGTGAGCAATGGCTAGCTCGCCGTCCGATAGGGACCAGCAGTCATTCCATTATTGACAGCTCACTCCACGCTCACTTCACCTAAGTTTTCACGGTGAGATGGTTACAGAATAGCACTGCGGGTCGGCGGCGCGTTGTGTTCCACGCGCGCCTCAAACAGATGTCAGCACCAACTGACGGGGTCCGGAAGGGCCAATGCCTGAGGGGGTTGCGAGTTTGTCCGAAAGGGATATCGCGACCCCGGCACACAGGCAACGGAAGGAACACGGGTGGGTTTTAGTCAGTAAAAGTCTGACACGCCCTCCTGCTCCGCCCAGAGCGGGAGAAGTTATTTGATAATTTGCCACCCTCAAAAAAAAAAAAGGCTTTACCATGGAGGTAGGCAGAAATTACCGAACGCCACCTGCTACGATCCTGAAATACTCCTTTTGCATCGTTTACGTAAAAACGTCCATACATGTAGTCATACACACACGTCGATTTGCGAGTACTATATACGCACCTGACCTCTCTCCTCTGATGTCGAGCTTATTTAAAATCGAAGACCATATATTTTGATATCGTAGCCTTGATAATACTGGACTGGACTAGAGAACCTTGGTAATACTGGATGCAGACATTTAAAGATCAACTGGTGCAATCTCGGGAAAGTTTATACCTCTTATTACGTGTTTTGCTGTAGCAGGTCTAATAAAAAGCGGTTCTTAACCCAGAAGTATAAACGTAAAGCTACACGTATCGTGATAGTGACGGGTCAGAGATCACGATGCGTAGTGGCAAGTGGCGACCGGTTCCTTACTTACTCTTAACTATAATCTATGTAGACAGGTGACAAATGATTTTCTTTTTAGCAAGAGACATACTTTTTAAATTAATATTCTTTTGATTTCACTCAGCCTTTTCTCTATCAGATTAGGTCGAGCTCCAATCAAGGATGGTAGTATGATAGTCTATTCTCGGTAAGAACCATTTATGTGTCCTGACTCTAAGGGACCTCGCGGTCGTAGCCACGACCACGACCAGTGGCCGCACCGACCAGGTAAACTATAGAAACCGGCTAGTTGGCCGTTGCGACCAAGTGCGCGATACGGATCGGTTTCTATTGTTTGACATTTATTATTAAATGTCACAGCATCATGCTGAGATACGACCCTTTTGGCGTCGTACAGGACTTTCTGCTTTTATTTTAATTTTACTTTGTTTTTATTGTTTTTTTTTTATGTTTCATGAGTGTGTTTTAAGGCTCGTGCAGACCAGCGCGACGCGACAGCGCGACGCGACTCGAACAATACAATTTCTAAGAAAACTTCAGGGTATAACAATAGCCGGTGTCGCGCCGCGCTGTCGCGTCGCGCTTGTCTGTACGAAGCTTTAGTTTAATTTATGATATCCTGTGCTTGTCTCAATAAATAGGTACTTTTTCATTTTTTCTCTAGTGCGCGAGATCCCTTACCTATATCAACAACTGTTATACAAATTCGTAACTATGATTTGCCCTTAGAGGCACCTCAAGGCTTTCGATATATAGATAACGTCACCAAATCATCACTAATTCATGTGGTGCAAATCTACTAAGATGTGTCTATTTACTCCGATTCCCCTTCGACCACTTATCCCATACCCATAACCTAATTGGTTGGTGGATTGGTTGGGGCGACAGTACTAACATTTGACAGGTCTACTGATATTCCCGCAAAGTAACAAAATTCAAATTCAAATCTTTATTGCATATCACATGTGTTTACAAAGTCTTAATAATAACAATAAAGTTCACATGGAGGGTTGTCGGGCACAACAACAACAAAAACACGATCTCTTGGCGTATTTGAGTACTGCAACTCTTCAAACATTCACAAACAGTAATTGTGGTAATCATTTGGAAAGTAAGATGGCGTACCTGAGCGCGCATCGCAGTATCGGTGACCAGCCCGAGGCATGGCCGATGTTATTATCTTTTATTTTATAAACATTTGTTCAAGATAGTGGAGTCACCCGTCTTGAGATATAGTCATCGACTTAAAATAGTTTGGATGTGATGTCATCCCAGATTTGTACCAGATAAACTGCTCCATGTTTTTAAATCTAAACCAAATTGAATATCAACCTACATTGCATGATGGATGCAACTTATATCTCAGCATTCCTACATACTGCATCTTCAAGGCATGTCGTGCAGAGTTTTGATAGGTAAGGTTTGAGCTTAAAGCTTGTATTATGATCAATTTTTTTTCGGCATTATACGGGAAAGATTCCCTAAATTACCTTCATTCCGACTTCATTTACCCACACTATCATTTTAATTTATTAAATATCCGTTCAAACACAAACCCACGCTACCTTCAGCTGCACTCGCCGTAGATCATAGCTTTCTAACCCTGGAGCTTTATTTACGCTATTAGCGTCACTTGAAAAACGCTTATTCATCCAAATATATTGTCATACAGACAGACGAGTGTCATACAGTCTCTTCCAATTACAGATAAATGACTAGTATATCTTGAAACACGGAGGAATAGGGAACTAAAATGAAATGTACTGAATTTGACAGACTGCTGTGTCTTCACTTGGCAAGCAGCGCCACAATGGAATGGCAAGATGTACCAATTACCCTGTAGAATTTACATTAAATGATCAGAAAGTTCGCGTCAACTTGGAGTGTGCATTTGATTGATATTCAAAAGTTATTTCCCTTACGTTTTTTCTGATCGAGATGACTACACAGAACATAATCTGTTCTGTTCTTTAAGCTCAGACACTCGGATTTATAATAATTGTTGTTATTTCAAACAATTTTTTCATTTGTCATTGTGCCTGGATATTAAGCTTTTAATCCTTTTGTAAGTCTGTGTTGTGGATCATTATAATTAAGGCACTCGGATTTAAGGAAAATCCTTTTTCAACTTACTGCAGAATTATATTCTATTTTTATTTTTTATTCTTATTTCACAATTTTGAGCAAAACTTGACTACGTCTTTCCGACAGTATGTTGCTAGCAATAAATTACTACATTGTATTGTATTAATTCGAAATGAGTCACTAAAAACAAGTTTTTGATATTCGCTGCAGAGCACGAGTTCACGACACATGACATCACACCTTGCAATGCCAATTCGAAAGAGCATCCATTTCTGTATAGCGAGCCCTCACCTAAAAGTAAAGTAGCGAAATTTTGGCACCGTCGACGATGCCATCGTGAAACTAATTAGATAAACTACAGCTATCCCATAACGTTGTCTGTTTTCTATAGAACAATCACGTGTTCGCCTTTCCTTTGAGTCATAGAAAGTACGTATGTGTGATGCTACCATGAGTCCATGAGACGTGGAGACAATAGGATAGTATGCCGTGTTGTGAATAGTTACCGATTGAATGGACTTCATGCAATGTTTTTATAGGAATTTGATGGGTATCGTAATGATTGTCATCCGGCACGGTAAACTGTGCAACATTCATTCATGTATTAAAATTCTGTCCAATGTCTTTTCTCTTTAAATGTTACCTATAATTTGTTGTAATGTTGAATGTTTTTGCTGTTGAGGTTCTTTAATAAATAAATATGCATTTTACTGTACCTAACAATACACTGAAATATAATTTAAAAACCCAACACTGGGTTCCTAGTGGTACGGGACGGGAGACAGGTGGCAGTGGGTTATAAATAATTTTAGTTAAGGCGACGATAACCTACTTATATTAATTAAACATTATACTGTGTTAATAATTTGACAAAAATATATGTTAAATAAGAGCATTTTCTTAATAATTTAATATACGAATATTTTAGATTATGTTTATATTACATAGTGAATTTAATTTTTAAAGTAATGTCTAACGCGGATAAAAAACCACGCAACATGAGAATCACGCAAAATCTATCAAGTGTATTTTTCTTAAAACTTCACCATTTTAAAGATAATTTAATTATTGATCTTTTAGTATACTTGTTATATTGAAATCCCTATTGTTTTATGTATAATAAATTAATAATGCGTATAATTTGGGACAGCGCTAATTGATGGGCGAGTCCTTTTACTGGCTGGACGTACGACGCGTTGCGTGAGCTCAGTACAAAACACGCAAGCTAGCCACTCAAGATCACTGGCATAACTGCGTCTTAAATAAATGATACGAGTATTGCCATGGTGCTGTGACCACATTTTTGGTGTTATATTCAGCCTTTCTTATTAGGAGTCAAGTGTTTTGTTTGCCATTTTGTGGTTTATGCTGCTAAAAATAAAAACCAAAACAAAAACAAATTCTACAAGAGTGTGATTCTAAGATGATTAGATATTTCATAATACCATGGTAATGGGCTGGCTTCAGCTTAGTGAATAAACAATACGCGCTTATAATGAAGATTTACACCCTTTGAAAACCAGTCCCATGTTTATTGTCTTCAAGTATCAGATAGTTAGGGGAAAATAGAACTTAAAATAGTATCATCATTATTCTACATCCTTCACGTATCATCAAGATTATCGACTTCCGCCCGTCTGTTGAACAACGCAACGGTTTTTATACAAGTACACCTTAACAATTATTTTCATGGTGTATAACAATTAAAGGAAATAGCTTTATGACCTAGGATATCTCGTAATCTCTGTGAATAATCAACAGTTTATGGTCATTAATGATTGCCGAAATAACAGGTGTCTCGGAAAAACTGCTGAGCTACTGTGTAGTAAATTCGTAATGCAGTTGGATGAAACCGGCCAAGTGCGTGACGGACCACGCACAATAAACGGTTCCTTAGTTGTGATGAATTTATCCTAAGAAAAACTTAACATTGTAGTTGAAAAACATGTCCTCTTATACATTCCAACTGCAAATGCAAATGTAAGTTTGTACGCACAATATTAAGAGATTTACCTTGTTATTTTAAGACCAGAGACTTGTAAGGCTTTCCTGTAATCTATGAGTAAAGAACCATTCTCCGTATATTTTTCAAAATTTTTGCTGAGTTGTTTCGGAGATGAGGTGTCATATCTTTAGAAGTATTTTAAAATTATTAAATTTGGGATACTCTCAACAACCTTTCGCCTTTCATTTGATATGTCACACGGTACAGTTCGCAAAACTTTTTACACCTGAAAAGTGAACCTCATATTCAAAATTCATTTATTTACGTTACACGTCCGTGTTGGGTCACCAAAATGTATATAAGTAAGTACCAAATTTCAACGAAATTAGTCCTTTACATTCGGAGCAAATCGGCTGTGACAGACGGACAGCCAGCCAGCCAGACACATACACGAGTGATCCTATAAGGGTTCCGTTTTCTCCTTTTGTGGTACGGAACCCTAAAAAGGCTCTCATCAAGGGAATAGAATGACATAATACAAAGAATTACCCGTTCTTCTCCATAGGACCCTACTACGCTTTGAGATGGGCAACTAGCTTCATCTTTCTGTCTGACCGACTCCTTGACATTTCAAAAGTGCCTGTAAATGGTTTCATTGAAACAAATCCTTTGAGTTTGGATATGACACAGACTGGCAATTGAAGAGTCGTGAGCTGAGTACAGGCCCCCATCCGTTATGCTATTGGCTTATTGCAGTAGGTAGGTACTCTCTGCAAAATTATGCAAAATGTCAGTTAGTCAAGCACAACCTTTATCGTTTAACTCGAAAACAGTTACCAAGGTCTACTTAAGACGCAGATATATACCAGTGACCTTGAGTGGGTAGCTTGCGTATTCTGTACTGAGCTCACGCAACGCGTCGTACGTCCAGCAAGTAATAGGACTCGCCCATCCAGGAGCGCTGTCCCAAAATAGACGCATTATAATTTATTATACATAAAACAAAAGGTATTTTAATAAAACACGTATGGAAAAAACATTTAAAATGGTGAAGGTTTCAGAAAAATACACTTGATAGACTTTGCGTGATTCTCAGTTTTTTATCCGCGCTAGACATACTCGTAACTCTACAAAAATATTAATAAGTATATTAAGTTATTAAGAAAATGCTCTAATTTAACATAATTATATTTTTTCCTAATCATTAACACTACTCGTGTAGACGTGATCTTCAGGATAAAATCATTAAAAGTCAGTTATCGTCGCCTTAAGCCAAAGCTAAGCTGCTTTCGGTCATGTTCATAATACTTTAAAAGGGTTAGCTCTGGCAAATTGTAATCCTAGATCAGCCACACAACTTGGCCACCTTATACCATTATTATCCAGTGTCAAGTGCGAACAATACTGCGTCCATATCGGCAAGGCTGCGCGTACGCAACCCGGTCACGATCCAAGTGCCATCGCGGCATCGTGTACAGTCGTGAACACTCGGTGATTATTCGTGAGCGTCATTGCTGGCGATTCGTTTCACTTTTGAAACGTGTTGATGACTTTATTATGATTTTATGAGCATGTGTGTTTAAAATTAACGTTTGTTAGTCGGGATAATGGTTGAATATTTTTCGTAGGTGACTGACTGACTCCCTTATTATAGGTAAAGAAAAATAGCCGTCCGCTATGTATCATCAAACACGTTGCTATTGCCACCCAGGAGCATCCAACTATAAATAAATTGTGAATGAAGATTGCGTTTTTGTTGAAAGCAGGTAACAACACCTGCTGCCCGAAGGATCTTATACCACTAATACCTCTACCATGTCGTACAAAATAACGGGAACAAACTTCTTTTCTTCATACATCGCTGCTCAAATTCGCTATTGGCTGGGTCCTATCTTCACATGCGACGTGATGGAAAGTGTGAATCAAGGAGTTATCGATCTATGGTATTGTTTTAGCCTGTTTAATGAATTAGCCTTATGTCGATCAGCTGTTACAGACCAGTAAGTTTTTATTATCATCAAGGTGCAGTTGATGGAATACCAGCTGCGTGTTTTTTAAAGGAAGAAATTATACACCATCTGATGGTTTCATTATTTTATCATTTATGATGCTATAAGTACACAAAATTGCATTAAAAATATTTGGATTTTAGGCCATACCAGACGGATTAAAATGAATGGTTTCTATAATTTTTCACCCTCGATGTAAGAAAAGATATTGCCCTTTCAACTTAAATATTAGAAATCCTGTAATTATTAAGTACTAATAGGTATATCTTCATAAAGTGAAAATAACTAAGGTCAACCCTTGAACAGTAATTATTGTTAGGTACCTTTGTTAACTTAACAACATCATTTTATTCATAGGGCTAGAAATTGTTGTTGCGGAATCCTGTCCATGGGCGTGGTTTAGAAGTTAGGAAGATGCGCAGCGACGCAGACAGACGATGGCGTCGCGTCGATATGACCAAAGAGGACAGAGAGTGGGTCTCCCTCACACATCTGTAATAGACGCGCTGTGCTCACCCCGCGAGCTACACGCTTGTTCGACGGGCAAAAATAACGCAAATATGAAAACCTGTTTCATAATATTATTCCCAATGAATTGTAATCAAAACTGAATTTAATGTGCTAAGTCTTAGATGATTGGTCGCCAGTTTTATCGTTTCTAATGAAGGTTCCAATCCAACCGACAGCATTTTGGTATAGTGCATATTGGAAAGGGTATTGTACGAGATCAGAAAATGCCTTGTTGTGCTGTTCAAGTCTGTGGAAATAGGAGCAGCGAGGCAAATTTTAAGACTTGTGGTGTGACATATCATCGGTAAATTGGTTTTATTTTTAATTATCACGTGTAAGGTTACTGTATATAAAACAGAAAAAACCCTTGGAAAAAACCGTGAGTGTTAAAAGTAGTTATGTGTGCACTGACTTCAAAGTTTTTTAACTTTACGTTTTCTTTATTGCAGTTTCCCAAAAGACCCAAAACTGAAAGAGAAATGGATCGATGCATGCGGCCGGAAGGACGAATGGTTTCCTACACAAAATGGCGTCATATGCAGCTCACATTTTGAAGAGAAATGCTTCCAGCCCATAGCTAAGAGCCGGAGGCTGTTCCCCGCAGCTGTGCCTACCCTCAAACTGAGACTGGTGTTTGAAACTGTAAGCTTTTCTCATCATTATTAAGCTACATATCACCAAATCACCACTATTAATTTAAAAAAATAACTGGTTTAGGTACCATACATTTAAAATAAAAACGTGTCTGTACTGTTGACCGTTGAGGAGTTCCCTCGTCAGGAGCCAATGCTGGGTGTAGAATCAGGTCATGCTTATCATAAAAATGCATTGTCTTCGGAACTGAACCAACATCTAAAATGTCAACTCCGTAGGATAAGACGAAGTGGTTTTATTTCAGCTTGCAAGATTCTGCCTAAACAAATAAACTAACATACAAACATTGCAAGTTAAATAAAAGCTTGTAATAAGAAAATAATCCTCCTTTTTTGGCTTCGCCGCAGTCGGGTAAAAACAACCTACTTCCGATAAAAACACAACAAAGTGAAAAATACATAGGTAACTTTAATTTCGGAATTCGGTGGCAAAAAACTAAAATACAGATCCAAAGACACCGACATATAGTGTTTTTTTTTTTTTCACTTTTTAGTTATGGTTCCTACCTACCCAATTCGTATACCTACCACTACTTGCTACTTTTCTCTCTTTGCTGTCAACAACGTTAAAGCGTTCATTCTTAAAGTTGGCAATGTCGCAAATATAACTGTCAAATTATTACCTGTTTTGATTAATTTGGCAATATTATTTTATGGAAATATGAAATATCGCACAGACAGACAAAAATAAAAAATCCGGAATCACACGTAATCTGTTCGATTTATCCCTAACACGTGTGATTCCGGATTTTTAATTTGTCTGTCTGTGATGTCTTGTTTATAGCTTTTTAGATGACTTCGTAAGTTATACGAACTACTTACGATGACGTCGTAGGAAGTTGGGTTTTACCTTTATAACTTTTGTTTTTACGTACAACTTTATGACATCGGCACGTTTCATCACTCTGATCTTTTAATGTTTTTTTTTTTTGCAGCCATCAAAAACTTCGAAACATAAAATAAAGGCAAAGAAAATTATTATAAAACCTGGAGAAAAAAGGTCGATTGTAGAAAGATATAAAGTACAAATAGAAAAGTATAAGAAAGGGATGCAACAACAGAAGATGCACATAAAAAGACTCCAGACGATGGTCAGAAGATATCGCAAGAAGGCCGATGTCATGAAGAATATCTTGACTGCACTAAGAAACGAAAATGCTATTGCTGAAGACCATCTTTGGTTATTAGAAAGTGATTCTATAGGTAGTACTAATAAGTGATTGATGAAATGAAATGAAAAAGACAATGCACTTTGGTAAGTACATATAAATAGATATTTATAGTAATTATGTTTATTTCAATAAATGATTGTTGTTAATTCTTGCGTTCTTTATTTTCTGATTAAATAAGCAGTTACCTCGTTGGTCCAGGGGTCGCACGCAAGCGCCACCAGTGAGCATGAGGTCCTGGGTTCGATTCCCAGGTCGGGCAAATTGTTATTGGGTTTTCCATCAGGAATTACTCAGTAGTAGCCTCTAATATGGGACTTACATAAAAACAGAAATGTGGGTGTACTTTATGTGCACATCTGCCAATTCCCTCGGGGATTGCAGGCGTGATGTTATGTTTTCAAATAAGCGGTACCTTTGTGGTTTGCTATTTAATGTAAGTAGGTAATTTTTCCCAATAAAATAAACGTTCCAGACTAAAGCTTCGTGCAGACTAGCGCGACGCGACACCGGTTATTGTTATACCGTGAAGTTTTCTTAGAAATTGTTAAAGTTACATGCTCTGTGGAAATTGTATTGTTCGAGTCGCGTCGCGGCTGCACGAGGCTTCAATGTTTCAAACTGTAAATAGGTAAATCTTTGCTTAAATTTACAAGATCAATGCAAAGGCAACATAGTTAAAAGACTAAATAATTTAAAGAAAACACAGAAGTATTATACTTATTTTCATCCTACAATTTCGTGTAAGTATCGCAACATTCCTCAATTCCTAGCTATCGCATCGCATCGCTCGCACTAGCGTCGCGTCGTCGCCTCGCGTTGTCGCGGCAACTCAACAAACTAGTTCCCGCGAAAACCGCCCGCGCACCGCGCCCAGCGCTGAGCGCTAGTAGCAACAGTGTCATCGGCGTGAAAAGACGCGTAACGTGCCTTATCAGTTCAAAAATCTTTACGTAAAAGTATCGATGTTTTTGACAAAATTACACCTCACACATAGTCTGTGATAGTGAAAACTGTGTTCAAGTGCAATAAAACAAGTGTTTCAACAATCAAAAGTGTGAATTATTCAGTTTTAACGTGATTTTCAAACAAAAATCGCGGGTAAAACTTTGTATTAACGGAACTGAATCGTGTCGGATTTTTCTGCTGATAGTATTGGGTTATTCGGTGAGTAGCGTTTTGTTATGGTGTATAATGTTTCATGGTGAAATAGCGGTAAAACTAAGATTGTAACAGCAAAAATAGTTGGTTGATTTAAAATGTTTTGGCTATGGGGCGCAGATGACAGAAACATCGTATGGTTTGTCTCTGGCAGGCAAGGCAGTTTATTTGAAATTGGAATTCGGTTCCAATGGCCTTGAATATAATTTATAGGATTTTGTATAATTTTGTTTTTCGGTATCTCTTTAGAATGTACGTATTTATCTACTTATTACTGATTAAATAAATAGGTATTTTGGTTTTACATATAGGTACCTAAGTACTTAATTTAACAATACTTAATACATTATATATTATCTAGTCAAAGGTAGGTAAGTAGGTACAAGAAACTAAATAGTTTTTTATTAATTATAAATGTTATAAATACCTAAGTACCTACCTAACTAATTGATAACTTGTAAACGATGTCTTCTATCGCGTTAGACACCGACCTAGGCTGGTGACATTCCATACGCCATCGATATCAGTACCTATCTAGAGTACTCATTTATTATGTGGCAAATGTTTTGACTAGCCTAGGTAAGTACATAGATAATTACAGCACTCATTTTTGCTACGCAGGACATGTTTATTAATTAAAAATGTTATTTATAGAAACATCATAAATATGGTTGTTTGGTCGGTGAAGCTAAATACTCGTTCTTATGGTACGTACGTACGTACCTAGTCTAATAAACGAAAAAAAAAAAAAAAAAAAAACGATTAATGCCTATTCAAATTGATAGGTAACGGTACTGATAGTAACTGGCCACAAACACCCATAGACGAACAACTATTCGACCTAAACATTTACATGCAACGAGGTCTAGGACTAAGCAGTTCCATTATTCATTACAATAAATGAAGCAGGATCTTTCTAAGCTAAGTGGCGAAGGTCAGAAGGCTGTGGAAAGTTCCAAGGTAAACTTGATGTGCAGGCTTGCGGGCCTGCGGGGCGTGCGCCCTTACACGATCAGAATAAGAAAAAGCCGGTTTTGTGACCATTGACCACTGACGTAATTTTTCTTATAAATTCCTTTCAGGTATTAGATGTGATGTGAAGAATTTTGTCCATGTAGAGCGGATTTTCTTAGAGGATTTTAGGAAAGTAACTAAAAGAAGATTTTTCCTTCAAGGCTTCCACATTTCTCCTAGGTATGCATAATATTCCGTTTCACACAACATCTGAATCATCAATCAAATAATTTTATTGACGCTAATTGACATGTGCCTGCGCAATCGTAATTAAAATATATTGTTTCCTACGATTTCTACGTACGGTACAACAATAGAATGTACTTATTATATGTAGGTCGCCTAGAGATGGGACCTCACGAAAGTACCTACGCAAATGAGTCACCGTTTCCGACTATCGATAAGAAAACATATGTACCGATTTGGAATAGTTTCATAATAGCAACCAACGTCAATATGAATAATTATTTTCCATCTTCTCGTCTAGCTACTCTATTAAAGTAATTATTAGTAGGTAATTAATTGTCTGACGTAGGTTATGTCGGTAATTGGCAATCAATTTTATGTTTTGTTTACCGAGCCTTGATGAGAGACAAAGTCATCATCTGCCTAGCCTTTTCCCAACTATGTTGAGGTCGGCTTCCAGTCTAACCGGATGCAGCTAAATACTAGTAGCTCTTTTTTTGACCTCTAGAACCCTGTTACTGGGTAATAGGATACCCCTTGGTAAGACTGTTTGTCTGACTTTCGGGCTTCTGACGACCCGAAACGACTATCAAAAATCCACGAATGACAGCCGGGGAGATGATGACAGACAAAACAAAGTGTAGGTACTCGTCAAAAAACGCCTGTACCTACCCTAGGGTACAAAAGACGCGTAAAATCAGAATTTAGATATCTAGATATCTAAATTCTGATTTTACGCGTCTTTTGTAAAAAATTAATTAAATTATTATATAATTTATTAATAAACACCTACGCGCTATAGAGCTAGGACATTGGGACGAAAACAAACCTATGACACTAGAGCAATTAACCTGTGTTAAATTGAACAAAATTATACAGTTCTATTCCGATCAAAATAGATACTTTTCATTCTAATACACAAACAAAACAGCAAGGTACTTTTGTTAATAAAAAAAATCGGTTTGAATATAAATTTATTGCGACTCGACTATCATCCGTAATCGGTAACGTCGCATCACTAGCCATACCTGTTTCCGGAGGTCACCGGCCGTGCCCGCACCATAGAGCGCAGATAAAAAACGTTAAAACTAAGTAAATTAAGATTCAACGTTCAGCGACCCAGTTACTTCTAAAACTGAGATTTATTAAGGTGTTGTAATTTTTAAACAGAAGCGTGTTAGGCAACTTTATAGATAAGAAACGAGGTAATAAGTGTTATTATCTCATCATAATTAGGTGCCGTTGGCAAACGTTCTCGGAAGGAGGTAAGTCACGTAATAGATCACCACAATGAACGTTAAAAGATAGTTTTCATAATCACCAGGGCACTAAACAGTACCCTAATCTCTAACGAGTCAATTACTTACCTGAATAATCCCATGAGTCCCTAGCTGATAATTATTAACTTGACTGGTTAGGTTACTACCTAGCCTTGCTCCTCACTCCTCACTGCAGTCAACGGTTACTTATCTGGCTACAGAAAAATTACGACAGCAGGGGTTCGTTCCAAAAAGAAGTTTTTTTTTTTGTTATTAATTTTAGCTTTGAAATTATAGCATTAAGCATTTTCATTAGGTCATAATTATAGCATTTTGAAAATCCGTGCCATCTTTAGTACTAGAACTCCACTTTTCTAAACCTTGACTTTTTTGTATGCGTCAACACTGAACGAACGAAACTTTTTTTTCCCGATCGTCAACAGTGTTAACGATAGGGGATTTATTACTGATCGGGAATAATCAAAAAATATTCCAAATTATTATAATATTCCTAATAGAAAAAAAACCTTTGAAACTTTTTTTTCCCGATCGTAAGTGTTGACGATCGGTGTTACTGATCGGGAATATTCGTTGTTTTGCCACCTTACTTTCTTACTTATTAGTTAGTTGTGTATGGCCTGCCTAATGTCTATACTACACAAAGTAGAGGAAAGTGATAGTTCTAGTATTTTTATCGCATTTACAATTATTACTAAACCTTCATCTATGCTCTGTTTAGTAGCAGAGTTAGTACCTAGCCAGCGAGCCGGCTTGGCAGCAGGAATGTTTGTTGAGAATCTGCGATCGCTATGAAAACCTGTTAGTTGTGGACTTGCGGTAAGGGTTTTCACTTATTCTATGCAGCCTGGAATACTTTCAATCAATAAATCACTCATCAAAAAGAAATCTGAATCTAAAAATATGTAAGTGTTACATTCAACTGCCTTGCAAAACTGCAAAGCAACCAATTTTTTAACAGCACCGCTACAAAACGTCACCATCATGCATCATCAGTGATTGCTTCGTCCTTTGCTAGACATAGGCCTCTCCCAAGCGTCGTCACTTCAATCGGTCCCGTGCTACAAAATATAAGAAAATTATATCTTCAAAAACCCCCCAGAATCCGACCCAAAATATAATTAAAACATTCTCTTTTTAGTGATAGTAAGCTATCGGCAATTCACACGCTCGTTACTTTGTATGCGCAAACGCAGACGTGCGAATAGGACCGAGGTTGCTGACCGCTCTCCTTTACGCGTTCATAGTGTAACCTGAAATTATTGAAAGGACAGCTGCCTACAGATTGTGAATGTTTAGAATTCCTGCTTGTACCGCTATGCAATAGATAGTTTGAAGATTGTAGGTGCATGCCTTTGGAATGACAACAGGGTTTGATTATTATTCCTTACTGACATAACTGCACCTTTAGTTGCGCCTGCGCTTAACAAACAGTATTAGTTCGATAATTACTTTGTAATTTTAAATTCAATTATGAAACGAGATAATTTTCTTTATAATACAAGTTCATCAAGTTTTTTGAATAATACCTACTACCTACTTAATTATCCAGATTTCATTCATAAATAAAATACTTTTGAAACTTAACATACACATTATCTTTGTTTGAATTGTTTAAATGAATATAAACCGAAGCTGATCCTAAACGTTTCCAAGAACAAGACAGAACCTAGGTTCTTGCCTTTAAAAACTTCAAAAATTCTGTATATATTACTTTTTTATTGGCATTGAAAATTCCTATTGACTTAATTTATAATTCGTACTCGTTATCACAGTGATAAAAACTTTTATTTTTAACTAGGAAGTGACGCAAATCAACAACATGCGATATCAGTGCCAAAGTGATCTTATCGTGAGTGCCGATAAGTATTCAGCCACGACAAATCATATCGTGTGAAGAATACTAATCAAATACAATACAATACAAAGCAATCTAATAATAAAGGTAATACCCAGACAATTAGGCTGTGGAGTTGAGATGGCATTCCCTGATTGCAATCAATCGAACCTATCACAGGCCTCAGCTACAAAAAGGCGACTCCGAAATTGCGCTACAGAACCAGAAAGCCTAGACAAAGTGACAGTCCATCAGCGATGACGACGATGGAAAAGTTAAAGATGTATGGGACTGACAAAAAGCTAGCGAAAAGCAATGTCAATCCTGATAGAAGTCGTTGTAGAAATACGAAACGCTTTAAAATCGATTGCGACGTTTCTAGGCCCAAAAGTGGTGAAACAAAAAAAAATTGCTAGTATTCAGCCCCATTTGAGTAGTCTACAAGCCAACAACAGCATCAGTACCCTAATTGCGTAATACACGATCAATCAGAATCTGAATGGTTTTTTTAACAGATTGCTAATCCATTGATTCGGAAGTTCGAAAAAAATATTTGCTCACCAACGTAAATAACGCAATGAATGTTGTTGAACTGTCAAAATTAAACAGATTAGTCGTAATAGTTTACGAAAATGTAGATGATGAATGTAGATTTTAACACAGGAATCAAAAATTCAAAACCAACAATGGAAGACTCATGATCTTTCTTCTCTTATTCAATTCCTCAGCATTTAATTCATAGCAGTGTATAACTTACGAAGCAATGGCATGCTTACTGGCTAAAAATAGCCTTACAGCAAAAACCTGGTATACTTAAAGGTCGTAGAGGCCAGACGGCAGTCATTTGTATGACATTATTATGATGGATGAAGAAGGGCTTGGAGCGGCTAGCTCTTTGTAGTGTAATAAGTTAATGGATGATACGTTTACCTTCAAATCAGCCGAGCCCATGGAAAATACCTGCTTAAGTTACATAAACCCATAACAGGTGTATCTAAATTCTTTATATTTTTGGCATCAAAATCCTCTTTGGAAATACTGTGTTAAGTCCTAAGCCTCTTTTAATAGATTCTAAACTGCTTAAAATTCTTTTGTTAAGCGCGTTTACACAAAAAACAATCCTCCCGTTACAGGTAGTCTTTTAAGGACTGCCTGTTCGACTGGTAATCTAAATGGGTAATGTCACGCTGCACCTAGCATTAGGCGTAGGCAGACATGGGACCTTGTTTGGCATCCTCGTGTGCAAAGTGTTCTTTATGATAATAGGACTTGTGCTGCTAATATGGCTGTCAATTATCATGGTCGTTGAAAATACATGATCGTATTGTAGGCAAGCATTGGTTTTTTGTCTAACGGTGCTTTGACATCATGTCTTGAACCCATTTCAATAATACAGAAAAAACTTTTTTGTATTCGGAATTGTCAATCGAATTCCTCTGAATTGGATGACCTAATCTTATTCAATGTGCAGTTCGGTACAAACTTACTTTTTTGCTACGCTTTATGCAATTGTAGATTTTATTCTTGAATTCAACGCATTTTTCCTGCTTACAGTAAAATGGTTAAAACTTCAGTTAACTAAGTACTTGTCACAGTTTTGTTTACTGAACCCGTCTGGACGTCATTTCCTGAATCGATCAAAAACTTGTTTCAACACTCGATGTGTTGATGATCAACAAGGTGCAACTAAAAGTCATATGGCTTAAATATACAGAGACAAAATGAAGTATTTTTGCTTCAAAAAAAGACTTGTGGCGGCATCTACACCGCCACATGCGAACTACGCATCAAAGACTTGACGTCACACAACATCCTGACGTCACTCAAATCCTGCATCGCGCAATTAGAGTTTACCGCGCGGTGAACATATATACAAGCTCACGACTTCAACCTCTGGGCAATTGCCCGCCAGACATGACACCCGTCTGGTCGGAGGATCCTCCCTTTTCTATGGGGGATGAGTGAACTTTACACCCTGTTCCTCATGCCCCTAAAGACTGATCATGAGGACTCTCTCTCTAACTCTCAGTTTATGTTGATTAAAAACCGTAGAACTACGCGTTGAAAGAATAACTGTTTTAAAAGCCACAGATTCTACAGATCCAAAAATCATGATAAATCTGTACTCCATCAGATGTCAATAAAGATTCTCACCTTCAAAGCCTTTTAAAGTGTAGGTACAGGTGATAATATTGATAATGTTCCGGAGTTGAGTAAGAGCCGTTCACTCACAAGGTCGCCACGCAATGCATGTGGCTGCATTTATCGGCGAAAAAACCGGTCAGCTACCGACAGTTTACAGTATCCTTTTACGTACTGCCAGACTGTAACCTAGGTTGAATGCCAGGCAGCTGAGCTAGGCTATACTTACTTATATTGTATGTAGTTTCCAGGGAAAAAGGACCTACCTGCAGCTGTTGTTAGATAGGAATGTAGCGGGAGAAGCGCTCATATTTGTGAGCGTTAAAAATATTTCAGCGAATGCTCGATTTCGAATAAGAAGAATTATTAAGTCTGGCCAAAAAGTGCCTTTAATCACTCTTCAGGACAACAGAATTTGGGAGATGCAAACAGAAAATTTGGTCTTTGTTACATATAAAATGTGTTTTGACTTTTGTGGGATCGGATTTACTTGAATTTATTTTTAATTTATAGTACTTAAGTAATGTTCTCTTGCTAGGTTTTAATGTCATGATATACCACGCGATCGGAACCACCATACTGGCCCACGTGGAACCATGGGCCATTGCATAATTTGATGCACTGCAACAGCTGCACCTTCTATTTTCTTTTGAAATGATTCGCAATTGGCTGTCTGGTGCTAAATGTCGATACTCTGAATGTTATGACAGTCTAATGAAACTATAGGTCAGTCGGTCAAAGGAGGTTGGATGTGAACGGTCTAGAACACCTGTTAATTAACTAAATTAACCATTCTGTGCCATCGCTTATGTAGATAATTGCACCAGGCTTGCAAATGTTGCAAACGTCGGCTGAGAAGCTTTTTGCAGGAAGCAGATAAGGTTACTATCTAGTTCTACTACCTAGTTGGGGCATACCGACTGTGCTGAAATACCTAAGTATCTAATTATCTCTATGTAAGACACAACATGAGTGAGCACACACACACCAAACACAATTGCTTTTCCTTAGGACCAAAGATTTGGAACCGTGTCTTACAGAGCAAGCACATTGATTTTGTGTACGGCGCAGCGTGCAATACAAGTGACTAAAGTCTTGCTTGAAAATCTATTTGCCAGGAACTGAAGCAAATTGGAAAAAAAAACTATGATCTTTGTTAAACACTGCGTAGGTTTGTGTACTAAGAATTAGCTTCCTCTTTCTAACAAAAGATCAGCATAGGCGGTTGTGTAGGTTTAATAGTCCAGTCTTTTGGTAATACCAAGGAGGTCAAACTTTGCAACAATGACGATAAGTGATTAAAACCTGAAATGGTACAAGGAAGGAAACTTACACCATAGCTACATTGTTATCTTACATAAATTTCCTAAAACACTTGAAAACAGCGAAACAAATTGAAATACAATCTACGGATATTACTAATCCGGCCACAGTTTTTGAAAAGGATATTACACAAGTTTTCAATCTGGAATTTGTAAGCCAAGGTCGTGGAAGCTATTAAGGTTATTATAAATCTAATGCTTCTATTGAAATTGAAAAGTGCAGATTTCAAGGGGAAGCTCCTTAGAAACATTTCATTATCATTTCAACCGAAAGACGTCCACTGCTGGACAAAGGCCTCTCCTATTGCACGCCATTCAGCTCGATTCTCAGCAACTCTCATCCAGCTGCTACCCGCCACCCCGCGAAGATCGTCGCACGACGAAAAAACCCTATGACGCTTAGAAAGCGAAATCACTAGGTATACGAACGAAGCCAATAAAAAAAATCTCGAGAAAAGATTATTTTCAAAAAAATATTCTGAAAACTGTCCAGACTCACCTGTAATACATGTAGCAACAGCTTACAGTATGTAATTACTGTTACACAAACATTACGACCATGTTTCGTATGTCAACCAACTTTCACTTAGATACCTACTTACTTAATGATGTGATTGATTGCTTTGTTTGTGGGCAAAGCGGCTGGTTCTAATGTATAACAATCACTTGATATAGTGACCTATAGAACTTTAAGTTAGAGTTATGTAAGGTATAAGTTGACCGATTTTTGATATGTCACGCGTGACTAAATGGACTTGTTTGGTAGGTAATCTCTGTCGTGGCCCTTTCGTTTATGTATGGGGCAATCAATAGTTTTGTGAGTAATAGTACATAAAACTTACTTAAATTGAAAGAATCTCTTAAGAATTAATTTCAGAATTATATCTTCTCTTCAGAATAGTTCAAAAATATTAGTCAGTCGAAAAAGTGGTCACTACCTAGGTTGTGCTAGCTAGACGTACTATTAGTAGGTGCCTATCACTCGTGGCACCTATCCATGCATCTCACCTAAATTCTGATCATGTAGAACCTACATCCTTTCAAAAGTTACGCAATAAGTGGTCTATTGAACTGTAATACTTTCAGTATACCTTACTCAATACCAAATTGGTTAAAAATCCAGTTTAAAAAAAATACACCTGTAGTCCCACGTAATTTTCGGAGAAATTAAGTTGTGTAAATAAAGCACATAACGTACCGATTTCGTTTTTTAATTCTTTTTTTTTTGGGTCTCCATTTCCTTACAATCTGTCAATATTTTTTTTTAGGAAATTTTGTCATTTCTATGACATGTTAGATGTCTTGCTTGGTATGCGTCCTATGACACATCCTAGTATTGATCTATATATAGCAACAAGCTAAGTTTGTCCGATATTATATTCCGTACCGAGATTTCATACGAAATGCGATCAAAATTCGCAAACCGTCACATGCTTTATGTAAACCATTTTCATAAAATTCGTATGCAAGCAGGGTCGTTAGTTACCACACAGTGCACCAAAACGAAAGGCTTGCCGGTTCGATTCCCGCGCCGGCACGCCGAGGGGATCTACTTTCGCCATCTGTCACATCTGCATACAATGAGCGACTATATTTTCGGTGGGGCCATGAAAACCTCGATTCGAACAGCCTTGTGTTCTACACTATTTCGACAGATTTGAAATAACATTACGAATCGATTAGTTTAGGTTATTGTTTGCTTGTTTAAGTGTTTTCCTAATAGCACAATTTCCTACTTACTGTAATAGCACTTACGAAGGTGCCTGTTTGTTAAGTGTCTGTTCTACCATTGTTTGTTTCTGTTGCTTCATGATAATTATGCAAGAAGTACGACAACGTTTACGTTAAATGGTAACAAGTGCGTTATGGTTTCTATTGCTAGACAGTCGTACCTTTTGAAGATGACCTCAGCGATAGCAGTAGCTTGATTTATTAAGGACATCCTTGAGTATGATAGTTGTATAAATATATATTAAGAGACTAGGCACTTACAGAGAGACTGAAATCGTATACTGTCTCGTGGTTGCAAGCGCCACTACTGAACTTGAAGTCCTGGGTTAGATTAGAGGTGTGATTGGATTTTTCCATCAATAATTTCTCAGTAGCAGCCTGGAGTCTGGATTTATGCCCGGTTGACGGCAATAGGCACGCCCTCTATTACATGGGACTTAAACATAACTGGCGAAATGTTGGTCTAGGTACTGTAGTTACATCTCTGCCAAACCCTTTGGTGATTACAGGGGTGTTCTTACGACTTGAAATTTAATAAATGATAAAGCAAGCTTCGCACAGCGTTTTCAAAACGCTCCCGTCACGTAACCTCTTTTCTCGTTGCCCCAATCTCATAACGTTTCACATAGCAGAGAAACTGTGCCACCGGTAGATGTAACCACCATTCACACAGCAGGTTGTGAATGGAGATCACTCGATTGATTAATTGTAGCCAATTGGAGCCATCTGATAGCTAAGACGGACGGCTTACGATCGATTTGTATGTCTTTTAGATTGCCTCATTGGCCATGTTAGTTACCAAGATCTGTCGGATTTTGTTGTACTGTGGTCGGAATGTGAATTAACTTGAGCTGGTAACAGTGATTTGGCTAGCTTCGTTGCATAGCTACAGTTTTGAATAAAATTACACTTAATCCACCCAAGTTTTAAGCGCACCTTTACAGCTACACCCTTTCTCATTTCAAAACTGTTTCTTGTCTTTGGTGGTTCAGGAGTTCATAGCAGCTCGTGGCTAAGTAATAACTGCCGCACGGGTCGATCCATCTGGTTAAGCTACGCTTGCCTGGATTGGTCTGTGGATGGGTGACCATCTTTACGTACCGAGACTCCTCCGTGCCTCGGAAAGCACGTTAAGCCGATGGTCCCAGCTGTCATTCGTGGATCTTTGACAGTCGTTACGGGTCGTCAGAAGCCCGAAAGTCTGACAATCAGTCTTACCAAGGGGTATCGTATTACCTAGTTACTGGGTTGTGGAGGTCAGATAGGCAGTCGCTCTATATAAGATACTAGTATTCAGCTGCATCCAGTTAGACGGGAAGCTGACCCAACTTAGTTGGGAAAAGCCTAGGCAGATTAATTGTCTTTGGTGGTTCAGGCGGTGTATTATTTGTCTGTTAGTCATTTAGCCAAGAAACTGATTTTAATATAGATTAAAGTATTGACCGTAACTAAACAACAGTTTATGTTACACACAAAATGACAAAACCCAAATCGTTGTGTGGGACTTGAATGGCAATTAGTCTTACAGAGTACGGTGGTAAAATGTTTGTCCATCACCCACGGGCTGTTTGTGTACATATTACAAAATGCAGGGCAATTACAGTGATGTAATCCCTTTTGGGTTATCAGGGAAACACGTTGGTGGGAGATAAGCGCTATAAAGACGCGCTGCATAGCAAGGACCCCATGAAAATATACAAGCAATTTTTTTATCCACAACGGAGAATCTCTTGACCTGCATCTCACCTGATGATCAGGCCGAAGGTGAAAGCGACCTTCACCCGGAATCCGCAACCACAGAGGAATTTGCTTTTGAAAGGTCATATCATAAGAGAACTTATTAGCCCGGAAAGGAGTATTTGGGCCTTTGGTTGTTATAAACAATCACTAATCAAATCACCAAATACGGAAGACAGGTGAACGACTGCACATCAATGTTTTCCACTTGCAGGAAGATGTAACTGCTAAGTACCCCCCTCTCCAATTGCACGCCTTAAAGCTCGTACAGACTAGCGCGACGCGACGCCGCGCCTCGACACGAACGAAACAATAAATATGTGTCCATTATTTTTTAATAATATACCTGTATCACAAAAAAAAAATGTTTAGTCAATATCCCTATTATGAATTACATCAAGTTCGTTTATCTTGCGATACAAGTAGTAGTGCTGACACTTGTCCAATTCCTATTTTCTTATCAATATTGTTATCATTTTATCGTCCTGTCGATAGTGTACCTACGACCTTCAGATTTTAATATTATCCTTCGTTGACCACGTGTCTATGAGCGTATTTGTTTTTTTAGGTATTTTTAGTCTAGTGTTAATAATTTGTTTAAGACGCAGATATATACCAGTGACCTCGAGTGGTTAGCTTGCGTGTTCTGAGCTCACGCAATGCGTCGTACATCCAGCCAGTAATAGGACTCTCCCATCAAGGAGCGCTGTCCCCAATTTGACGCATTATTAATTTATTATCCATAAAACAAATGGTATTTTATTAAAACATGTATACTAAAAGAACAATAATTAAATTATCTTGAAAATGGTGAATGTTTCAGAAAAATACGTTTGATAGATTTTGCGTGATTCTCAGTTTTTATCCGCGTTAGACATAAGCCTACAAATTAATTCCACTATGTAATAATAAACATAATCTATCATCATGTATAAAATCATTAAAAGTCGGTTATCGTCACCTTAAGTAATGTCTGTACGATAAGATTGCTAATTGCAAGTCGTGAAGATGATGTAAATAAATGGTTTTTGATTCTGGCTGAGATATATTAATGACAACAATGTAATTGGTATCATTAAATAAAAATTTAAAAGTTTAATTACACTTTTTTTACTTGAACGTATATAGTTTTATGAATGTAGAACTAAGAGACCGATTGAAAACTACGTTGATTAGGAAAATAACAAAATCGAAGGTTGTGGTTAAGCAGACACTTAAACTAAAATGGAGATAGGCAGACCACATTCAGAGGCTAGAACCACAAAGATGGGCCCAGGTCGTGACTAACTGGATCCCCAGAAATAAGAAAAGGAAGAGAAGCAGATCTTTCAAAAGGTAGGCGGACGGTATTGAGAAAATATCTGGCAAATTATGGGAAAGAACAGCCAGACCACGGGACGAATGGAAACATTTGGAGGTGGCTTTTACCACCTCAGGCGATCCTTACATAAAGGAAACAAACATTGAAGATACTAACACACAATACTAATAAATATATAGTTAAATTTTTGTTTCGTTCATAAGAAATAAGAATAACACACAAACATACTTAAAAATATTTTTCTTATACTCTTGTAAAAACCTTGATGTACGTAAAGAATTAATAAAAATACAAATAAGATGTAATTTATTTTATAACTACACTTTTCTTAAATAAAATGCGATAAGGAAGTTCTTTCTTTTTTTTCAATTTCAAGTAAACTTGAAAAGTGAACAATGATTGAATTTGAAATTGTTCTTCGAAAGTTCACAATCCAGGCATTTACGTATTATTCTATATTATGTACAAAAAACATAATACAATATTTTGTACACGTATACAAACATTAAACTTATTAATTAACTACAAGCCATAAATTAGGTACATACTCCTATTAATCTTAACAAGTTGATGTCATCCTATAATCCCATTATATTAGATGGAAAATTCTACACTGCCATCTATCATTCACTACTGTACACCTTCCTACTTTAATAGGTAATACAAACACATCCATTTTCCAAGCCCCCTTACAAAATATTTACAACGCAAGTCATCGCCCTCTAGGGTTTCCTGTTTGGCTTCTAAGCTCCCTAGTACAAGCTTATCAACCAGGAGCTAGGAATAGGAACAAAACATTCAACACGGTTGCGTCACGACCGCCCCCAAATGCGTGCGCGCGTTGAAGTGACGCGCTGATGAGTTAGGGCTGGCACTCAAGCAGTTTATGAAATGTCATATTTATTTTCATTTATTCATAAGGGGCTCGTGGATATATAATAACAGCCGCACGGTTCGATCGAACGTTAAGCTACACTTGCCGCGGTCCGTTCGAGAACGAGTGACCATCCAATACATATATATATGTAGAAAGAAAGCAAGAAAGAAAAAGTATTTATTGAGACTCGCACAGGAAATCACAAATTAAACTTAAAACACATTAAACATAGATAAAAAATAAAAAACAAAGTAAAATTACAATTTAAAGCAGAAATTCCTGTATGAGGCCAAAAGGCTCCTATCTCAACATGACGCTGCGACATTTAAAAAAATGTCACAGCGCTGGTATTCTGATGATAGACACAGAATTATATACTAAACTTGCACTTTACATTCATATCGAGAAGTCTCGGAAAGTACGTTAAGCCTTTGGTCCCGGCTGCCATTTGTAGATCGTTGACAGTCGTTACGTATTTAAAATAAAATAAACGGGAATTGAGGAAGTAAAAGACAGCTCTAGAATGTTAAAATTTCATTCTCAAATTGTTTCGATCGCATATCAAGGTCGTGTGATATCAGTAAGGTGCAAAATGGCCGCTTATCAAAACATTGACATTGGACACGATTTGTTTATCAATAATACGTATACGATTTGTTGCGTTTATTATGTCATGTTAATGTATTTGGCCTTTTTAACAATGTTACTCATTACTGTAACTGTTAGCCTGTATCATCCCACTGCTGGGAAAAGGCCTCTCCCCATGCTTGCGATTCAGTGTGAATGTGGACTGGTCGTTTGTTTTGTCCAGCTTGTCCCGCCATTTTCTACAGGGTCTGCCGCGACGCCTTCTAGCTGTCTCAGGGCTCCACATCGTGGTTATTTTGGCCCACAGCGGGTGGCAGACGTGGCCAGCCCAGTTCCACTTCAGCTTTGCGGCTTTTTTAACAACGTTAGTAAGTAATCTGTGTTTTGGAGCGCATGCACACGCGTGTGTGCACATACGAATATGGTCTGATAGTTTGACGCCTAGAATACTGCGCTCCATCGCACATTGCATCGTATGCTACTCATAATCTTTTATAAAATACAGCGAAGCAAATCTCCTCCACGAGGTTTGCCATGCCGTTACAATCTACAAGATTAAATTATGTATTAAAATGCAATTTGTTTTTGTCACACGTCTCGTGGCCCGTTAGCAATAATGTCTACTTTATGAGATTAACTGTAAAGCGCCGTTGTGTGTATAGTTTTAATAATTCTCATAGGGGTCATTCCATGGTGACGGGTGTTACATTTGTACGCATTCAAACTGTTATAATTCCTAAATTAGAAGAAAAATATTTGCGTTTTGAATATAATTAAATTAATTCCAATGTTTCTTTTTATTAAAACTAAAACACATTATAAATTATTGTATCGTTTAGATGCAATAATAGATTTAAGCCCTGTGACGGGTGTTACGAGTACTTTTGCAAAATATGCGACCTTATTGACCAATCATCAGAGTTCAGCTAAATTGGAATATTTTTTCACAAAGTTTATAGCTTAGTAGAGAGTTAAAGAATCTTCCTTTTTGATAATTCAAATTATTTTGTGCATGTATTATTTTTTTATGGTTTTTTTTACAAGCAAAACTTGTGACGGGTGTTACATTATTTGTGACGGGTGTTACGAGAGCGAATTAAACAACATTTTTTTATTTTTTTTGAGACTTTTATTTAATAATTACCAATCAATCACTTCAAACAATTCAAGAAATGATGATTTCGCTCAAAAGCCAAGTCTGATACATCATTATCATCAACTTTAAATAGGCAATCTGATTTGTCACAAATTTTCATGAATGTGACATTACCTCACCCTGTCAAATTTTCTCCAAGTGAATTCCCTTAAGTTTTAGCTTTTAATTTTCTTATTATTCTCACTTTCAGTTTCATTATTTTTTGTAATATGTCTTACTTTTTTATCTTTGCTCTCTTCTATCAGATTTCTTAAACTTTCGGTGTTTGACATACGTATAAACATATTTTAAGCCTATATTATCGAGTGCTGAACATATTACATTAGCATTGTGCACTAAAACGATGTATAACATTAGAACAAAATTGTGACGGGCGTTACGTGTGACGGGTGTTACACAAATAAACCAGCCTATATTTTAACGCGAAGTCTTTTTTAAGCCACAAAAATACTTTCCAGGCGTTGTTTGATCACATATCCTTACTTTCACAAGGTCAATACAAGAAAAAAGTTAGTATATCTCATGTAAGAGTAACTTTTTCTTACATTTTGTGACGGGCGTTACACAAATACATGCGGTTACCATTTTATCAATAAAATGATTACTACTTACCTGATTAATTTCAATTTTTTCATAACAAATGTTAACGAGTCGTAGAATCGAAAACAAATTAAATTCGCGGCCTTTCATACGATTGACGTAAATAAAAAGAGTTTTTATTTTAGTATTTTTTTCCCCTTACTATGCTGACATTGGAAGCCTCTGAGTTTAAAGAAAATATGACGAAAATTAACGAGAATATTGATAAATTTCTTTTGAATTATGAAAATTGAAAACATAAAGCTTGTTAATTTTCTATTTTAGTATCTATATTGGCAAATTTTTTTTTTTACTTCTTGGTATCGATTACCGTGGAATGACCAATAGGTATCATGTAACATGTTGCATTTGCGTCGCATCGTGCGAGATACAAACTGACTGTCAATTTATTTTTATCGACACACTGCAAATGTCACTGCAAAGTTTTGAGTATGAACGGCTGTTTGAGTAGGCTTGCTAGATGGCCGGGAAATCCGGAAATGTCCCGGCATTTTGCGTCTTGTCCCGTGTCCAGTAATAAGACTACAGTCCTGGATTCCGAACACCTATTATTACCTTTTTCTCTTTTTGCGAAAGAATATTTAGCCTGCTGAATAGTTTATGGACTAAAGAGTGAAACAGAATGTCCATGGATTTGATTGATCAAGTCCGAACTGCAGACTTGTATCATGTGTGGACTGGCAACACTGGTAGCCGGTCGTCAAAAAAAACGACCTCCTAGGTTAATTAATTTAGAAAATTAGTAAAAGTGTTATAATTATGTTAAATTAGTGTATTATAGTCGTACCTAGTTATTAATTAGTATATTCAGTTATTATACAGTGTTTTTTGTTGCGTGAACTTCGCACTACAAGGATTTATGTAAACCGGCTGTCAACTCAACCAACCCAACGGTGACGGATTTCAAAAGTTCATCAATCCCGGGGAGTATTTTGTTTTATTAAACTTATTCTACATACTAACGCTGAACATCACAAAATACTGCTCAGGTGTCTGAGCTACGTCCATCACACACTGGCACGGTTTATGCCTCCTTTTGCTTGACAAATAGTGGAAGCAAAATCGAAGACGAAAACATTTGCCCAGACAATAAACACTACATAATTTACTACACAAAAAATAGGCTCATTAGGCCTTATTGTTTAATAGTTATTCATACTATTAAACCTGCAGCTTTGTGTCATAAACTTGTATTGTTGTTAATCTTGTTTCTTAATAAAAGCAGTGTAATTACCCCATGTAACTTCTCTTGTTTACAATTAGACATCACTGTAAATTATTACTAGACATACTTCTGTTATGTTAAATTAATGTATTAGTGCCAATTCATGAAATTAATGTTAAGAACTGGTGTTTCAATCACTTTAAAATAGTAGGTAGTACCTACCCCCAACCAATTTGTAAACTTAATTTTGTTGTTTTTCCCTTTAATTTGTTTTAGAATATTAAATTATCATTACATAATTGACATTACACACTCTTCTTAACTTCTATTCCTTTGTTTTCCGTCAATTCTAAATAATATATAATTTTATTCCCCCAATAGTCCCTTCATCTTAGTACTTACTCTCCACATCTTATCTCTCTCTCTCTCTCTTATTCTACTCAATTGGCTTTATCTTATCTCATTCCAGGGTGCCTTTAGGGTTGGCTTGTCAATATGTTGACCCGTAGAACCGCATCCTTGGAGGAAAAACTGAAGGCTACATTGAAAGAGTTGGAATGTAGTAAAAAGCAGTGCGATCAGCTTCTACAGGAAAGGGAAGACAGTGAGGTGGAAGTTCAATACATTAATAACAAGAACACTGAACTTAAGAACCAGTTGGCCGAACTACATCTTCAGCATACGGACATACTTGGCCAGCATCAACACCTCCGTCAACTTGTGTCAAATTTCCAGGAATGTAGTGACACCCACGAACTGGCTTTGAGACGGATATCTGATTTGGAACTGGAATTAAGCAGGGCCCATAACTCAATAACCCATTTGGAAACTCTCAAAGCCAGTAAAGAGTCTGCGATCACCTGCAGTCTTTATGATGAGTTGGTTGGTAGCGGGTCTGGATCCACATGTGTTGAGCCAATGGTAACAATAGATTTAACTGATGATACTATCACTAAGTGCAATTTGTTTACTAGCCATAATAAGTTAAAAAAATATATTAAAATTAATAGATTCATTAGAAAAATTCATAAATCTTTAAAACGCCAAAAAGTTAACAAATTAAATACAAAACTTAGGCAAAAAAATCTAAATTTAATTCAAGAATTAAACAAGTGTAATAGTGATTTACAATTATGTAATACTATGTATGATACTGACACTCAGCACCTACAGGATGAATTGTTTGTCAGGGAATATGCTCTAAAGGATATCTTTAGTAAATATGAGGCTTCTCAACAAGACCTGAGTAAGCGCTTGCAGGAGGCTAATGAGTTGGCAGACCTAGTCAAGTACAATGCAGAGAGGTATGAGTCTCTGACAAATAACCTCTCTTTTAGCTGTGCCTGCTCCCATGAGCCCCAACCTCAACTGGTTCCACCTACACCCTCAGTGGCTCAGCCTGTAGGTAGCTGTTTGGATGAGAATAGAATTAATAATTTGGCTAACACAACTTATGTATTCTCTGACAAATTTGGTCAAGGTTTTGGTAGTATATTTAATCAGTGTTCGCAACAATATGTAATTAATAATTGTTTACCCGGTGCCAGTATTAGCCAATTAATTCATAATATTAAATTGACAAAAATAAACCCCAGTTCCACTGTTATTTTATTATTCGGGGATAGTTTAACTGTCAAGAAAAAGGACATAATTGAATGTGTCCATTTGATGTTACATCTCAATGAGACCAATAGTTGCAAATTTATTTTCTGTGCCTTGCCTTATTCTAAGTATTTGTCTGATGAGCAAAATAGGCACATTTATAACTTAAATATGTTAATTTATAATAGGACATGTCGTCACAATGACGCTATTTTATATTTTGATTGTAATCAATTTATTACTGATTACAAACTGACAAATTATACAATGTATTTGCCACCTAGTTGTAGAAGACGAATTGCTAATCTCTTAGCATACAATATACACAGTGACACTGGTACCTGTAGTGTACCACCGATTATTGTTAGTAGTGGTACTAACACTACTTTTGATACGCCTTATAGTTTAAACTATTAGGAGCGACAACGGGTGAGCCGCATATTTTGAATGTTGTTCATCAAAATATGCAGGGTCTGTCCGGCAAAGAGCTAGAGTTAAGTTTGTTTATAGAGAACTATGATGTTCAGGTGTTATGTTTGACTGAACACTGGTTGAAAGAACATGAAGTAGTGTTTATCAATGATGATAATTTTACTGTACAAAGTGCGTTTGTAAGGAAAAGCGCCATTCGCGGTGGATCTTTAGTTCTTGTTTCAAACAAGTTGAAATGTAAACAACGTTTAGATTTAGTTAATCTTTCCATCGAGCGCACTATTGAGTTGTCTTGTGTTGAACTCGAGCGATACGTTATAATTTGCGTGTATCGGCCCCCCTCAGGTGATTTTATTAGTTTTGAATCGGTAATGGAGGATTCACTCAATAGGTTAAAATCAAGTAATAAAAGTATAATTTTATGTGGAGATTTTAATATTAATATTTTAGATGTTACTCCATTAAGCATTAGACTTCTTAATCTGTTTAGGTCTTATAATTTAATTAACTTGTTTTTTGAACCTACTAGGATCACGGCATCTTCTTCAACTTGTCTTGATAATATATTTAGTGATTGTGATGCCAAAAATAAAATAGTGTTAAGTGACTTAACGTCTGACCACTGTGGTTTATTAGCTAGCTTCCCCATGCCATTACATAAAAAGCCGCATAAAATAGAATGCAGGCCTTATACAGCTACTCGTTGCAATAAGTTTAAAAATAATATAGCTCATAGAATTACACCATCTATAGTAGAACACGAGAATCCCAATGAAATCTATGGAGCCCTTTTTGATGTTGTGCAAAAAGAGTACCAATCTACTTTCAAGACCAAAACTATTCAAATTAATGGCACCTCCGTTGGCTTTAACCAATGGGCCACTCCGGGAATTTATAAAAGTAGAGCGAGACTATACGAGTTATATGGTTTGAAAAAATACAGGTTTGATACTCCTTTCCTAGAGTATGTCAAAAGTTATTCAAAATTATTTTAAAAGGTTAGTGTTTTTGCTAAATCTAAATTTTTAAGCGATTCAATTAAAAATTCCAATAATAAAGTTAAAACCACTTGGAAAATTATTAATAATGAAACGGGTAAGTCGGTTAAACAAGATAAACAACTTGAGATTATGGTCGACAATAAATTAGTTGATAAAGCAGCTGACGTAGCTGAGGCGTTTAATGAGTTTTTTGCAAACATACCTTTTTTTTTTTTTTTTTTGGGGATGGGAAATTATCAAATAACTTCTCCCGCTCTGGGTGGAGCGGGAGGGCGTGTCAGACTTTTACTGACTAAAACCCACCCGTGTTCCTTCCGTTGCCTGTGTGCCGAGGTCGCGATATCCCTTTCAGACAAACCCGCGACCCCGGCAGGCATTGGCCCTTCCGGACCCCGTCACTTGGTGCTGACATCTCTTTGAGGCGCGCGTGGAACACAACGCGCCGTCGACCCGGGCCTGGTCCCTATCGGACGGCGAGCTACCCATTGCTCACCGTCCGCAAGCCCGCGCCTACGGTGGCCGGAAGTCGGCTCTCGACTCCCGACGCCCGGGGCGTCTCCTGCGGCGACTAGGGGCGCGAGGGGGCGCATTTTGCCTCTCCCTCGCGCGCTCCGCCTCCTCCTTCGCGAGCATTACTGCTTCGCAGAAGGAGGTGACGGCCTCCCATGCACTCTCGCTCCGGACCATGGCCTGAACCAGGGCCGGACGCGAGAGATCGCCGCCGCCGATCGCCTCCGTGAGGACACGGCGGTGCTCCGCCCAAGCTGGGCAGACCTCCACCGTATGCTCCACCGTGTCCTCCGGGCGATCCACACAGTGGTGACACCCGGGCGTTTCCTCCCGCTTTATTCTGAACAGGAACCTCCCGAAACAACCATGTCCGGTGAGGACCTGTGTCAGGCGGAAGGTGAGGACGCCGTGGCGCCTCTCTAGCCACTCCTCAAAGAGGGGACTTATCGCCACAATTGTGGCGTGCCCAGCGCTGGGTTGCGACAATCGCACTCTCCATGCCGCCATGAGATCCCGCCGGAGCTCTGTCCGCTGTGCCGCGATTTCTCGCGGCAGCGGAGTTACGCCCCGGCGTTTCGCCTCCTCGCGCAACTCCCACATGTGCGCGAGGACTTTTGCCTCCAGATCCCATGGCGGTTTGCAAACATACCTGTAACTACGACTCGCTCCTTAAATTCATCCCCGTCTAAAGCTGAAAACCTTTTGCTTAGTAGTGTGTCTAAAAATAGTCGCATATTTAGCTTCGAACATGTAACGCCTCGTGATGTAGTTAATGTTTTTAACACACTCAAGTCTAAAAACACTGGTGATTACTGGGGCATCTCCATTAAACTTTTAAGTAATATAATAGACATCGTAGCCCCCTATCTAGCTGTTACTTTTAATAAATGTGTTGATTTAGGAACTTTTCCTGAACTCATGAAGAATAGTAAAGTCATACCATTATTTAAATCAGGTAATAAAAATGAAGTTGGCAATTTTAGGCCTATTTCTATCTTACCAGCATTTAGCAAAATATTTGAAAAGTTAATACTCAAGCAGCTGCTAAGACATTTTAATTTAAATAGCCTCCTTCATAATGAACAATATGGATTTACAAAAGGTCGTTCGACTACAGATGCGGGTGTTGCTCTGCTGAAACACATATTTAACGCATGGGAGAACTCGCAAAATGCTATTGGGGTTTTCTGTGATCTCTCCAAAGCCTTTGATTGCGTGCACCATGACACGCTTTTGCGTAAACTGCGTCATTACGGTGTGCAAAACGAAGCTCTCAACGTTATAAATTCGTATTTACATAATAGGTCCCAATGTGTAGATGTTAATGGTGTGAAATCTTCCGGGCTACCAGTTCAGTTAGGTGTACCTCAAGGCTCAATACTGGGTCCATTCTTGTTCTTAGTGTATATCAATGACCTACCATTCTATTTAAAGGGTATCTGTGAAGTTGTACTGTTTGCAGACGATACCTCTCTTATTTTTAAAGTAGACCGGAATAGACAAGATTTTGACGATGTAAACAGTGCACTCTCAATGGTTACGGATTGGTTTACGACAAATAACCTAGTTCTCAATGCCAAGAAAACGAAATGTGTTAAGTTCGCCCTACCAAATGTTAGAAATCTAGGACCCAACATCGTCTTAGATAAAGAGGTGCTTGAATCTGTAAATTCGGCAGTTTTTCTGGGCATAACAGTAGATGCCAAACTTCAGTGGGGCCCACATATATCGAGCCTAGCGGGAAGGCTCAGTTCTGCCGCCTACGCCGTCAGGAAAGTAAGACAATACACTGACGTCGATACAGCTCGATTAGTCTATTTTAGTTATTTTCATAGCGTTATGTCCTACGGTCTTCTGCTGTGGGGCAAAGCTGCTGATATTCAAAATATATTTGTCCTTCAAAAACGAGCTGTTCGAGCTATTTACCAGCTAGGCCCCAGAGTTTCTCTGAGAGATTTTTTCAAAGATATTGGTATCCTCACAGTGGCATCTCAATTCATTTTCGCCAACATCTTATATATTAGGCAAAATATACATTTATACAGTAAGAACAGTGATTTTCACAATGTTAACACTAGAAATAAGGAAAAACTAAGAGTTCCTTTTCACCGGCTTCATAAGGTTCATAACTCATTTGTTGGGCTTGGTATAACCTTTTATAACAAGTTACCCTCTTCTTTGCTAGATTTGCCTTTTAATGCGTTTAAAACGAAAGTAAAATCCAACCTTTGTTCAAAGGCATACTATTCTATCAACGACTACTTAAATGATAAGAATAGTTGGTCGCTGTGATTAACTCAAGACAATTTTTATGTTCTTTCACCAGAATTAGCTTACCTACTGACAGGTTATATGAGTTCATATAATTGTTTATTTTAATTTAATTTATTGTTGACATAATCTACTCATTACAATGTTTTTTTTTAATGAGTTGTATTGCAATATGTAACTAGTGACCTCGACAATAGATCATATTATTTATTGTTATTAGTAATTAACTGTTTATTTATTTTACCTCGATGGTCCTAGTTTATCATTTATAAATTCCAGTTACAGCTTTATGTAAGCGGGCACGCCCTTTATGCCTGGAGGCTTTTATTAAGACGTTAAGTTTTGTTTACGTTTAGTTTTTATTTCTGCCCGAGTATAGTTCTCGATGATTTTGTTTGGTATATTGGCGTGTGCTAGCTAACATATGGATAATAATTTAAATTAGGTTAATTAAGTATGTTGAATACTATTATATAGAGTCATTTTTTTTTTCTTTCTAACTGAACAGACAGCTGTGCTGCTGGGGAGTTTGTTGCGCCACTTCTTCTTCCCAGCTAACGCACTAGGAAGTGGTGAAGGGTGGGCGTCTTGGGGGACTGTCTTATGTAATTTTGACGTTCGAAAAGTGCTGATTATCAGCCTAGTTTGAATAAATGACTTTTGAATTTTGAATTTTGAAATATTGACGTGTCTTGTTTATATTAGAAATTTTATCAGTTTTGCAAAGCCTTTGACGGAGCCAAAAAATACGGAGATAAAATCCATTCAAAAAATCACACACAAAAAGTCTGTCAAGAGTTTTATAAGTTAATAACTCGTGTTGATTTCATACCAAAGTTTACCTAATCAACAAGCAGGTGCTCCATTTGGTTGTTGTGACCAAAGAAACGATAGATGGCCTGTGTGAAAGATGATATGGCTAGAATGTGGGCGAATACCGTCTACCGATATTACAACTACCAAGTATGGATGAAAAAGACTGTTGCACTGACCCCCAATAAATGCAGATAAGGGCAAGAGTGAAGAGAATGGTCATAATAACACTGCAAATGTTAGTTTTAAGATGCTATTTTTTTTCATATAAGTAACTAAACGACACTGTGTTAAGTACCTATTTATAAGCATTCCGTTCCTAATGTATTTAAAAAAATCTTGGCAGCAGCTGTCGATAGGAACCATAGTAATATAAAAAACTTATTTCTTATATCTATGATAGGAACCCATAACATCACACAAGACACTTTTCAAACAAAATAACAAATTTATTTTTATTTTTTCCTTGTGCCAGCCCTCATTACCTGCAGAGGTAGACGTAGGTGTGCGTTGGCGCAGTGCATTGAGCCAGAAATTATAAAAAAGCAAACAATGATGGCGCCATGTTTTTGTTACGCGCCAAAACTGTACACGCACAAAAAGTTATATTGATTGCATCATTTAATTCGCGTAATTACGGGTTCCGGGATTCATGGCTAATAGATGATCGTTGTCAGACGATGCTAGGTTGACGGTTCGATGTTGATGGCAGTCTACCAAATCTACCGAATAATTTGACATAGCTATCTGCGAAGCATTTTTTTTTATGACTTTGTTCAGAAATGTCTGACTGAGTTCAGGATAGGTGGTTATGGCGATGCTTGGGACAGGCACTATGCCTAGCAGATGATGTCTTCCGGCTGAATGACAAATATTTTTTCATTCATTCTCCTACCCGTATCCCAATTTATTTGAGGCCGGCGTCACATGTCTTTTTATTCCATAAGTACTGAATGACAAAGATTGTTCTGATGGTATTCCGAAAATTGACTTACTTAAACACTGACCAAAGGCTTAGTTCTCTGTACTGTATCAGCTGGAAAAAGTAATCACTCCAACAGCTTGATAAAAATCTTCTCTATCGATTTCCACAAAAACCTGTTTTGGGTTTCTTGCATTCATTTAGGCCTCTATAATTGACTAAATTTATAGAAAAACCTGACAGACCAGTTTAGCTGTTTACGTTCTTCGACAGTAAAATTCACGGTCACGATCCAAGTTTACGTGACTACTATTGTGTAATATTGACACAGGTTACTTCAGGCAGACGTGCTTCGGCCATTAAGGTAAAAAACCTGGACGTCTCTAGGCATATTAGTCTAGTTTCCCCGCTGGGAAGCTTCTTCTCACGTTTGCACAGTTTGCTGGCAATTTCAGTTCCAGGCTTACTTACGATGTTTACTTTAAAATAGACTCTACTAGCGACCCGCCCCTGTTTCACACAGTCTTGACAAAATATTGTGATTTCTTCCTTATAAGTAATTTTAATATTATATATAAATACACATCAACCTTCCGAAATAAATTGTCTAAATGTTGGTAAAAACTGCATCAAAGACACGGAAAATGAATTTAATTTATATTAATATGTATACAATAGATGACAATAGAAATAACAAGTAGTGATGCAAGCGGTAAGAGCCAATGAGATGAGATTTCAAATATATGCTATATATTGTAACAGCGAATCAGTTTTCACGTCTCCCCTTAAGGCGACGATAACCGACTTTAAATGATTAATAATACTCAAGATCACTTGTAAATGAGTAGTGTTAATGTTTTGGAAAAAGATATATAAAATTAGTGCATTTTCTTAATAATTTAATATAGGAATATTTTAGATTAAGTTTATATTACATAGTGAAATTAATTTGTAAAGTTATGTCTAACGCGGATAAAAACTGAGAATCACGCAAAATCTATCAAGCGTATTTTTCTGAAACCTTCATCATTTTAAAGATAATTTAATTATTGATCTTTTAGTATAATACGTGTTTTATTAAAATACCTTATGTTTAATGTATAATAAATTAATAATGCGTCTAAAGCTTTGTTCAGACTACCGCGACGCGACAGCGCGACGCGACACCGGTTATTGTTATACCGTGAAGTTTTCTTAGAAATTGTATTGTTCGAGTCACGTCGCGCCGTCGCGTCGAGCTGGTCTGCACAAGCCTTAATTTGGGACAGCGTTCCTGGAGGGGCGAGTCCTATTACTGGCTGGACGTACGACGCGTTGCCTGAACTCAGTAGGTACAGAACACGCAAGCTAACCACTGAAGTTCACTGGCATATATCTGCGTCTTAGACCTAGGCGAATTATTTTTTGATATTCGGGTAGCTCATCATGACCTAAAGAGGTGCCGTAAAGAATATGAATTCAAAATCTCGACTAATTAAAAATTATGTAACAACGCGAAATTTCGCGGGTATTCTGGTCACAATCATATCTGTAGACAAATTGCTCTCCCATGCTGATAAGATGTGAATGATGTAACCGACTCAATCGGTGTAATAAACTTTTAACACCTTCCTTTATGTCTAGGAAGCTCACTTCCAACTCCTATTTTTCAATTGCCGAAAGAAACATCAGATATACTCATGGGAGGCCGTCACCTCCTTCTGCGAAGCAGTAATGCTCGCGAAGGAGGAGGCGGAGCGCGCGAGGGAGAGGCAAAATGCGCCCCCTCGCGCCCCTAGTCGCCGCAGGAGACGCCCCGGGCGTCGGGAGTCGAGAGCCGACTTCCGGCCACCGTAGGCGCGGGCTTGCGGACGGTGAGCAATGGGTAGCTCGCCGTCCGATAGGGACCAGGCCCGGGTCGACGGCGCGTTGTGTTCCACGCGCGCCTCAAAGAGATGTCAGCACCAACTGACGGGGTCCGGAAGGGCCAATGCCTGCCGGGGTTGCGGGTTTGTCTGAAAGGGATATCGCGACCTCGGCACACAGGCATCGGAAGGAACACGGGTGGGTTTTAGTCAGTAAAAGTCTGACACGCCCTCCCGCTCCACCCAGAGCGGGAGAAGTTATTTGATAATTTCCCATCCAAAAAAAAAAAAAAAAAAAAGATATACTCATCCTTTGAACGGCGAATTTGCCCAATTACTTCCGTCTAATCATGTTCTTCATTGTCAAGGTTAAACACAAATCAAATTGAACCCAGAATCAAGTGAACTGAAGCTAGAATTAAGTAATTCAATTAAACATTTTAGTACATCTCTACGTCCAAAGACAATGTGCAGAAAAAATCACATTAATTTCACAAAACACCGCACATTTTACCTCTCGTATAAAAACGAGGTTGATTTCATCTCGGCACAATGCTCCAATTACCGTAATAAGAACACCTACCGCAGAAATGGTCATTTTAATTTAATTCAGTGCTATCAAAAACAGTATTGTTTTGACCAATTTCATTATGGAATCTAGGCTGAGTGACTGACGGTGATTGCGAATGTAAAAGTGGGTAAAAAACGTTATATCGATTTGGGTCGAGCTGGGTTTTTTTTAAACTTTCTTGTATGATTAATATTTTGATGAAAAATGCTTCGGATTATAGGTACCTAATTCTAATCTAAGTGATAAATTACATGAATGTCATTTCATTATTTTAATAATTTGTTGTGCTACTTAACGTTTTAATCTGCTAACGAAACATTTTCTGTTTATTAAAAGCCTCACATGAAACACGATGGTAAGCTGGAACATGATCTAAATAAATAACTATTCTGAATAATCAGCTAAATTTACTCACGTTTCGTCTAGTTTAGAGTTATTAAAATGATGAATGTAGGTCTCATTAGCCTCTAGATTAGCCACGAATCATACAGTTTAATATAATAATATTTTTTTAAATAATTAACTACTTCGTTAAAATGTGTTTTTTCTTGCCGTTGAGCTTCTTTTTGGATTTGAATTTTTATTATTTTTCGAGTTAGAACTTACTTAAGCGTTTAAAAATGTAACTATCTAAACAAATATTATATGGAGAAAATATTAAATTTTTTGTGTGTTTGTTTGTTACGCTTTCACGGCTAAACGGCTAAACCGGTTTTGATGAAATTTGGTAAATTTGGTATGAGGATACTTTATGCCCTGGGGAAGGACATTTTTACGACATCATACATATCGGTATGTCGTGGGCGGAAGATAGTTTAAAATATAATTATACATTTAATTTTAGTAGGAGCTACTACTACTTAGTACTCTCCTGGCAATTACCTACATATTTCAGCAAAAAAAAAATACATTGAAAACCTATACTCGCTGACAAAAATACTTACTTCACATTTAAGTCCAACACACCCACTAAAGTGACAGTATGAGTAATACCAATACCATAAATCCCAGTCATAAAATAACTTAAAAAGCAAACAATAAAAGCACAATCACATCAATTGAATTGCCCAATTATAGTCGGTCAACAACCTGAATTGGGCAACCAACGTTTTTTGCAACCCACTCTTACAAACTTATCTGACGTTTGGAAATTATTTACAAATCCTTATCAGAGTGGGTGTGGCAGGTAATTGAATTACCGAACTTAAGGATTGTGTTGTATTTTCCTCGGATTATTTGCTCAGAAGTGTGAAGTAGCTAGGCAGATATTGACATTTAGTCTGTGTTTTTACGATACCATACAACATTGCCATCTACATATTTGGATTCAACAAGGCGATACCAAATTGAGACGTGTTTGAAGAACCAACTATTTATGTAGCCTTGACATACAAAATGGTTGCTGTTTAGAAATTATTGACACTCTTTCGTGTAATCTAGTTTTGGCTTACCAATAATTTTTATTTTGTGATGGACATACCCAAATCACAAACTCTCCTTCACGCTTAGCATGACCACAATAGAAACAGATTTTTTCGACGGAAGAATAGAGAAAATGACAGATAAACAATCACAATATGTCATTTTGTCTATTCTTCTGTCGACAAAACCCGTAGAAAACTCGTTTCTATGGGTGTAATGCTAAACATAATTCTGTTTCTGTCAATAGTTTGAAGATGATAGAGACAGAATTTTTAAAGTATGTTTAGCCTTATACGCATTTAGTGACATGTGGTGCAAGCGGGCCTAAGATTTTCTCAATGTTTGTCATGACATCTCAAATCTAATCTCGGATCTCCTTGTTCCAGCATAGTCGCTATGTCGTGGTGAGCACGGCGTGATGATGAGGCTGGACGCGCCCGAGAAGCAGCACAGATACCACAATCTGTTGCACGACGACCATGCCAGTGAGTACCTACAACTTTTAATTTTATTTTATTCATACAGGGTATAAAACTTTTCACACGGAACACTGAAGAAGTAGTCCGGCTTCCGTCTAGTAGTTTTAATTTCTTTATATTTTCTAGTCGGAAAGTGAAATTATCGTTTAATGTTCTAAGGCCCGCTTGCACTACAAATTACTAAATGGGTTTAGCGCTAAACGTATTTAAAACATCGTTCTGTTTCTATAACGTCTGTGATGACACAGAAACAGAAATATGTTTTATTTTAATACCAACTTTTGCCCCCGGCTTCGCTCGCGTGGAAGTCGCCTTTCATTCATCCTCACAACATTTCAATAAAACTGTTGACATAATAAATTACACAGCGTTGACAATCTCATAACGTTTGTAATTATTACTGCTAGTTACCGTTATTACGTTTATCAGGCAAAACGCAAAGGTCTCGTATTGTCGTTCATGAAGACATAAAAATCATATTTAATTGTACTCTATTCCCATGGTTGTTTTTGTAATTAGCTTTGCATGCAACTTTGTACCGTCGGTAACAGAACCAATTATTTCAGTCTTATATCTACAATATATTGTCTGCGATTTCGTTCGCATTGAAACTTCAACCAGTCGCATGTCTAAGGGGTTACATAAGCATAATCGGCCAATAACGTTTTTCTCCTTTCTGTGAGCGGGAGTGGGCCATAATCCACCAGGCGGGTCACGTGCGAATTGGTGGAACTTGGTGGATGTCACATGTCTTCGAAGTTTTGGCTCTAGGACATGCCCGGTTTCCTCACGATGTTTTCGATTTGTGGTGATGAAATAAATAAAATACACAAAGTAAAGTGAAATTTTCCCGTGATTTAGTGCATTTACCGCTAGTCGCCGAGTCTTGGAACAGTATCTATTTACTTACTTCGAATCTTTTCATCCCGGAAAACCAAAACTGTGTCCACACTCAGAACTGTGAGGTGTTTATTAAGAAAATGTTTATTGGACTAACAGTAGTACCAACTTAACATTAAGCCACAATACTTGAACTTGATAAGTACTTAGGCATTATTTTTTTGTTCTTATCATACGGTAATTACACCTCATGACTACCACATTATTTATGTTAAATTATTTTTATTAAAAGTAAATACGATAATGTCGTAATTACACCGTGTATAGCTACGTAGTTATAGCACTTCGTATTTGTCACTTAAATGTATTTAAATAGACGTTTTATTTACATACAGTTTATTTAATTTCATTTGTGGCCTTGCTCTTTGAAAACGGTTCACTTACCTCCAATTTACAGTTTACAATTTGGTTACTTTCGATTCTCATCACATTACTTATTTTATTCTTTGTGTTTTCATTTAAGTATTACGAATACCTAAAGCGATACTCAATGTTAATAACAAAACATTAAGTACCAGGTTCAGTTTAACCAAAAGAAATATATAAGAGGCACCGTACTTGGGTTCAAGATCTTGAACCCAAGGTGAAAAATCTACTTATGTGTAAAAACCGTCTTCTGAATTCTCAACTTCTAAGTAAAGATTCTGCGGTATTTAATATTGAAAGCTTGTACTATCGACTGTACATAAACTTAATACAATGTCATAGGGCGAGGGAACCTGCAGCTAAACGCGTGTTCGTGGGAATATCGTCATACAATCTGATGCTGATTATGCGAAATTTGAATATGGGAAGAAGTATCAAACCTTATAGGTACAATTAGAATATGTAACTGTATAATAGGTAGGATCTCGTGGGAAAACATTCTGTTCTTCTTGTCGAGTTGATGGTATAATACTTATTAGTTTATTAGATTGTTGGTTGAGGAGCTTGTGGCTAAGTAATAATAGCCGCACGGGTCGATCCATCAGGTTAAGCTACGCTTGCCGGAGTTGGTCTGTGGATGGGTGACCATCTTTACATACCGAGACTCTTCCGTGTCTCGGAAAGCACGTTAAGCCGTTGGTCCCGACTGTCATTCGTGGATCTTTGAGAGTCGTTACGGGTCGTCAGAAGCCCGAAAGTCTGACAACCAGTCTTACCACGGGGTATTGTATTACCCAGTTACTGGGGTGTGGAGGTCAGATAGGCAGTCGGTCCATGTAAAATACTGGTATTCAGCTGCATCCGGTTAGACTGGAAGCCGACCCCAACATAGTTGGGAAAAGGTTAGGCAGATTGAATGAGTTTATTAGATTATCTGGGCCTAGTAGGAGGCCATGTTAATAGCAGTATCAATCAGTGGCGTTCATTAGGTCCTCTAAAGTGTATAAGATAGGTATTACGGGCAACTCCACGTCTAAACGCGTATTTTGCGTACGGGTGGGAAAAATCGGTTATTCGATCCACCCCAGCTCCTCAAAGAAGGCCAGCAGCGCCTTGGTGTCACTGACAATCTCACGTAGGGTACCTGGGTTACCGAAGTACTTTGCCCTGTATGTGGCGACCACCTGGCAGTATAACAGCACATGAGCTGCGGTCTCGTCGTCCTCCATGCAGGCTCTGCACAGCGGACTGTTTGTGACTCCTATGACAAAGAGGTGTTTATTAAGTGTGTATGTGTATAACATAACATTCTGTTGAGATTTTGACAATAAAAAATGTACAGTAGATTAATTACTAGATTTTACAGCTCTTTATAAAGGCTGTCTTCTTGATAGAACTCTGCTACCTTGTCTTCGGCAAGTGGATGTCGTCGCCTATCAGTTTAATTCGTCGATACCTTCACTCGTTATTTCCTTTCTTCTCTTTCTTTTCCCAGCTTCCTACACTTTGGTAGAACTTTCCGGGTCGCCTAACCTAGCCCAGTGGGCATTGTGGCCCACGTCCATTGTATCGAAATGTGTTGTATTATCACCTCTGCCTTACCCGTCGAGGAATACAAGCGTTATGTTATGTTTTGTCCATCCTCTAGTATCAGGAAGGTCTTACTCTGGATCTCAGTTTCAATAGAACGAAGTCAAACACATAACGTGACTTCCGTAATGACGTTATCGTCGTTCAATGCAAATAATATATTATGCACGTGTGGAGAATTTTCACCAAGTTTTCCTCCACACACAATGCATGCTGTAGGTTTCTAAATACTTGCGAGGTATGTTTGTATACATGTTTGTGAGAAAACACATTAGCATTTGTTTAGTTCTCAACACGCCCAGAAGACTACACGAAGCCTCTATCTTGCGTTATAATAACACCACCACGCCTGTACTTTCTAAAAGAGTAGGCTGAAGTCTAAATAGGCCCCCATAATATCTTACTGGTGAAGTAGTGACGTCATCCACCAACCTGCACTGGGACCACATGGTCCTCTCCCTCTGGGAACATTCTATGCTGATTAATTATTATGTTATGTGGCTGATGACGTAAAAGATAGCAAAACAATTTGCCACCACAACTTTATCAAGTAATTACAAAGATCTACGTATTTTAAATCTGTGAGCGTGTATGCACAGAGCGGAGGTGTAGTTTTGGCATGCTTCACTGTATTATTCGCGACGCTCTGTCTTAGTTTTTTATTTGTTCTGCCGTAGTTCCACAGATATTAATTATTAACGATATGTTCTCTGGGGTCGTATTTATAGACAAGCGAATGCCATGATTAACGCAAACCTATTAGGTCAGACAATAACCCCACGTACGCGCCACACCTGACTTCCGGTGGCGGCTTCCTGCGTTTTGTGCGCGGGAAGCGAACCTGTGACGTTCCGCGTGGTTGCTTACCACCACCACTCGGATATTGAGACTTGCCCGTTGAAGGGTTTCTTTTTTTTCTAATTCGAAGGGGGTAATGTTGTTTTGGGGTCGAAATGAGACAGTCTATTTGAGGCAGACAAAAATTATCAGAAATAATCATCATAGCAATCTTTGCTACATTATACAGTTACATTGATCAAGACAAACTATTAATATCAATATTATCAATTAAAAGGTGGGAAGGTTTCTGAATGATAACATTTTGAACTTTGACTTGAACCTACTTTACATCGCAATACGGAAGACTTCAAAGTCTTCTACTTACAAAACAAAACACTGATATTATGGACATTACTCTTTATATTCAGGCCTTCCAATTCGATTTGAAAAGTATCCCCATTGAGATAACTGCAGTCCATAAGGTAAAGGCAATGTCCCAAAAAAGTCACAATCCTTGCATTCAATTTCGCCGGACAAACCAGGTTATTGACCGACCACTGTCCTTTGAATGCAACCAGCTAATCCAGTGCCCATTGACCTTTGCACTCTGCATCCAATCACGCGCAGGTTAGCACAGGTTGTTGCTCCACCTCTATAGTCCAGATTTCCAGAACCAACCACAATTTCAGTATCAGTAGCGCAATTTAAAAGCACCAACAATTGAATTAACGACTCATTGTGATTGTGCAACTGGTTGTCATCGGATACCGCTGTCGTGTGTAATTATGATTGTCGACCCTGGCCCGGTAGCCATGTTGCCAATATGGCTACCCACGTGACGCGTGCGCATTTGATCTGAACATAGATTCTAGATCAGATATGGCAATTCATTGTTCTGTTGTTTTAAACGTGATTTAAGGTGCCTATTAAGTAAATTGGCATTGCACCTAAATTATGTATAGTTTATGTTGTTTATATCGATTTGCCTATACAACAAGAATTCATTAAACGTAGGTATTGACTTAGAGATAGATAAGTTAGATTAAAGCCTCGTGCAGACTGGCGCAACACGACGGCACGTCCGACGAGACTAACAATACAATTTCTAAGAAAACTTCACGGTAGAACAATTACCGGAGTCGCGTCGCGCCAGTCTGCAGAAAGCTTTAAGCCTATACTTGACATAAATACTTAAGTATTATCCGTAGTCAAACTTCTGTAAACCCTTTTAAATCCTGCAAATAATTTCTTCAGCGTTATCACTGAGAGTAGGTACTTCAAGAGACGGTAGTGCTTACTTGTAATCAAAAAGAAGTATTAAAATGGCTAACCAAGGAAACTGAAGTTAATACTTCCAACCGGAAAGAAGCGCTTACAAAAACGCATGTCAATAAAAATATATGAGCAATCAGCTGTAATGATTTCCTCAAGTCTCCAGCTTATGCAAGACATAATCAACAGTAAACGACTCGGAATGATGTCAACAAGTAACCATGGTAACACCTATAAGATTTCTCGATGACGCAACACTAACTGCAGCTTCTGCTAAACTGTTTCTTTTACCACACTTTGAACTCTTGATGTAATCGAGGTGCGAATTTCCGCGACATTGACGACGCGACGGCGCGACGCGACTCGCACAATACAATTTCTAAGAAAACTTGACGGTATAACAATAACCGGTGTCGCGTCGCGCTAGTCTGCACAAAGCTTAAGTCTTGAAAACGAGAAGACCTAAGACAAAATAAATTCACTAGATTTTAAAAATATAGGAGACAGATACCATCCTTTTAAAATGATGGAGAAACTGAGGTTGCAAATGCTTATGGCCTAAGTGCAGTGCCTTGAACAAGGTAAATTCGCAAAAGGGCAACCCTAGACTTACTTAAGTTCAGCAAAGGAACGTACGTGTTGATTAGATCCCCAAAATGATGGATCTAATTGCCTTGAGGGCCCAGACAACTTGCTGCTCGAGACAACGGTTCTTTTTATTAAATATTCAAGGGCTAAGTAGATAATTAAACTGTCTAAGGCACAGAAGACGAAGCTCTTTGTCGTTTACCGACTGTTCCCGAGAACAAGCTAGGTGTTTATTGAAGCGCCTCGGAGCGTGCGTGCGTGACTGATCGTCTAATTACTTATTCATCGCTGATCTATGGTCGACGCAAACGCCGGCGTTAACCCACCATAGCATTGTTTACTATGCTAATTTAATTATTGCCTACACTTTATCATCTACCTTTACTTTAATTGCATCACGAATTTCTTAGCTCGGTACCTACTCAATTTTGAATCTTAAATTACAGAGTATATGGGCAGATTTGAAATAATAGTAGCACGATTGATAAAATTGCTTATAATTACGTGGGATGGCCATGTAGATCATTGACTTTACGAGACATTGAATAATAATAATGCTATTTAAATATTAGAAGGTCGTATAGCAACTAGGTGCATCTGATCATCATTCTGTTCCTAGAATCAATTGTTCAGGAGTAGATATCCAATTGTACCAATTAGTAGAATCTAGGTTGGTAAATTGTAAATTATCTTTATTGTTTATAGCTTGATCATTTACTTACGTAAACGAGTAGTGCCAAGAGCATAAAGAAATTAGGCAATAATAAAGACAACATTTAGACTTTAACGAAAGCAAAGATAAATTCAAAAGACAATAATACTGGTTATTATAGGACTACTGTTCAACCAGTTGTAATCGTATTAAGTAATCCATATCACTTACTATCACGCGATAAAATTGCATCGAAACCATTGTGGTATAAGCCTTTAAGAGAATGGGAATTAAATACAGGTGCCGCTACTGACAAAATAGATGATAACTTTCCGATTAACATCATTATTGAACAACATACAAAGGTCGAGAGGAATGAAACAATATTTGCAGAGACAAAAGTAATAAAATTATGCTTGGCAAATTCTTTTCATTCTTACGAAGTGGAAAGTTCTCCAACTGGACTGAAAACCGGAAAAAATGTCACTGGAACAGGCTGGATGTAGAAGACGAAGAACCACGTATAGTGACGCAACTTTGAAGAGACCTATATCCAACTATAGACTGTGAATTGTGATAGGCTGAGTGGATTGGAGTGAAAATACCATTAGCAAATAAATCACTGCGTAAAAACAAACTTTTCTGTTACGTCAGCCTTCGGTCAAGGCCGAGCGGATCTGATTATACTTCAATTAGCACTATCCGATTAGTTTACTTACTGCAATCGCTGCAAAAAGCGGTAATCGTGCCTTAATTGCTTTAAAGCGTAAAAAGTGCTTAATAATTTTGTGCACATTTGGGTTTATTGTTTTTTTGAAACTAAAAATCACGTTGCACATGAAATGGTTACTAATTGGCTGAAATAATTATCTAAATGATTAAAGTAGAGTATAACTATCGCAGAGTTGAAAGCTAATTCGATAGCGTACTACAGAAATGAATCACAAAAGCGATAGGACTCCAAAATAAATAACCAGCACCCCAATTGTGTCAGTAAAGGTTTTGAAAAAGAAAAAAAAATTTTGAAGGGAATTGCTAATCCATTGTTCCGTATGTTTGAAAAATTCGTCAGCACAACAACCTAAATAACGCAATGAATGTTGGTAAAATGAACGGCTCTGCCTCTGGAAGCATATAGGAATAACGCATAGATGCCTCTGGAAAACTTTTCTCCTACATCGATCGAAATAACGAAGTATTGCCAATATTAAGTAACACTACACATACAAGTTTACATAGTAACATTACCCCAGCTCCATTCTACAATGTCAATCAATCACGGATTTCCTATGAATGCGCAACACGAGCTAAATGCGTAATGTGGCTTACATTATGCGATTTCCTTCCTAAGAACAAATAGTCTAGGTCTCTAGGAACAAACAATGTCTAGAATGCCGGACGCTGTTCTCGAAACCTTGATTACTTTTATAAATAAAAGAAATGGAGTCGCAGAGGTTTTTTTAATTGACTTTGATTCGTCTAGAAATATCAAGAGCTGGAATGGTGCTGTTATTGAAATATTTGTTTTTTTTATCGATGAATCACAATAGAACCAATGTAGCAGATTAATTTGCTGCTACCAGAAATGGTGGTACGTCATAGAAATTCCTGCTTTTGTGCATACATTTTCTTTTCTGGTCCGGGATAAATATTTGCACGTGCTAAAGATATTTGTTTTGTGTCTGCCTGCTCGTGATCCGAGTCTGTAATGCCAGTCACAGGGAATCTTTAGCCTGGACATATTGCTTTTGTGAAGCTTATTCCAACACAAGCCTTAAATCTCTCCATGCAAAGTGTTGTTGTGTTGTTTCAAGAAAATACCTTTTAAGGTATATTCTTATTCGATGCTTAAGGTAGTAAACAGACAAATGCATAGCCTATTTGCATGTGAATATGGTAAATAGTGTTTTAAATGCTGTCATGCATGCCATTGGTAATCGATTAGCTCAAGCATGGAATTGTCTTGATCGAAGTCATACAAAGCTGTTGGTCTATTTCTAAATATGGGATAATAGTACTCTGATTAATTATTGATTATACCATTACCTTACCGTTCATGGGAGATATTGCCAAAGGTGCCAGTTTTCCACTAATTGGTGACATACGACATAAGAACTTTTTGATACCTACCTTTATTATTGCGCAGGTAAACAAACCTTATCACTAATTTAAAATCCATGAGAAAACATGGGATCGTTGATCTAATCCGAGATCTCACGTAGGAGCTATTAAGTTCTAAAGTACAAGCGTGTTCCACATGGGTGGCTCAACAGCAGGACGTCATAATAACAAACAGTAATTTCTCAGATAACTATCTAAAGTGGTACAGCAGATAACGTTATTAACATAATAAATATTCGCCTACATAGATCATTTATAAGAGTTCACTGTCGTAAAACTATATAGAGATAACATAAAGATGGTACATAATATAATGGATGGAATATTGTCGAATGTAATGAACTGTGACAATGGATTGACGTTTGTATGACAAGTATGGTGGTCATAAAAGAACAGAATTGAAAAGCTGTTTGGGACATTGAATTTTGATTAGCAGTGTTTTGATGACTCCGGACAAAACATCGGTGCAATGAACGATGGCGAATAAAAGAATCAAACAAAAAGTTTTAAAAGAAAAGGTTTTTAAAATCGATGTCATCAATGCCTTAATGATACTTGAAATAAAATACAAAAGATAGGCTGTTTTCCATTTTAAGTGACGAGGCGAGGTGAAGTGGCAGTGGATAAAAAGAATCCTGACATTATGCTTGAAAGTAGCCAAGATAAGGCATAAAATGGTAAAGGTTATCATTCTAAAAGTGATGTCCACATTCCTTCGCTTTGAAGAAAAAAAAGACTGCTTGTTCTTAAATATTTGTCAATATACACAGCTTGACTTTTGTTTAATGTCCTCAGCAAGCATGTTATTAAAATTCTTCTGTTGCTTATGGAATTCCCCACTAATTATGCGTAACCTTAGAAATGTGTGCTTGTAAGGTGTACGAAAACCTGGATGACTTCTTTGAATTATTAGCAAACTGTATTTAAGCAGCAAATTCAATTACTGCTTTAACTCATTTGAATGTTACTGCACAATCACTATGAGTGTTTTTTTACCCTTTTGGCTTAAACTTGGCAACCAAGGTAAGGCAAAAGATACCACGGACGTCCAAAAGCGCGTTGGGCACCATATTAGTTGCAGAATCACCTACTATCTAATTGCACAACACATTTTCATAAAAGATTTAAGACTAATCTGTTTCATTTTGACAGTTCAAAAAAATTCATTGCGTTATTAACGTTGATGAGCAGATTTTTTTTTCGAACTAAGAATTTCGAAAAAAAAATCAAGCAATGGAGTAGCAATCTCTTTCAAAATTATTCAGATAATGATTGATCGTGTATCACGAAATTAGGGTGCAGTATCGCACTAAATCTTGTAATGTAGCAGAAGAGAGAGCTGGCCCATACGTACCTACCGATGGGTGTCCAGGCTAAAATGATGATGGTGATGCCTATAAACTACGAATGAAAATGAGTACGATACAAGAATAATGTCTGTGTAAATGTTAAAAGATTCATAATTTTCTCGACAGCCAAGCGATAAAATCATTACAACCAATCAATGTGACATCGAAGGTCACATTAGAATAGTACATGTGCCATCCTCTGAATTGAATGGCACATGATGTCAATATTACATCATCGGTAACCTTGTTGACCGATGAGAATACTGGTTTAAGTTATTATTTACTTGCTTAGTTATTCAATGGGTTACCATTGAATAATAAAATAACAATTGATTGAAATAAAATAAAAAGAATACCTCTTGGGAACAGAACAGCTTTTTCAGGGAGATAAAAAAGAAAAATGTAAATCTGCGTAGAAGAAGCCGAAGGATTTGTAATCTTTTAAAAAATAAGCAAAGCTAAGGGATCACCTCTCCCCTGGGAATTTTATATTGGGATGGATCCAAAGCAAGTCTAAAGCCAATCGTCCACCGCCAGCTAACTAAGTTAGCTGAGCCAGTTTTTCAAAGCACATGTATGAAAAACTGGCTCAACTATGCGAGCTAACTTAGTTTAGCTGGCGGTGGACGATCGGCTTAACGCTTGGCAATCCTACGATATTGGTATTGCTTTCGTACTAAAATCGTCTGACCTTTCCAAGCGTTCTGCAATATTTTCGATTTGTTTCGTGTCCTTTTACCGCTGGCTTTTACGGCTTAGGTTTGAAATCACTACGAAAAGTTTTAACAAATTCGATTTAATTACTGCTATTCGATTATTTCTATAAACCGGATTCTTATAATTCCAAAGAATTATCAAACATCTTTCCCTGTCTCTACATTATCCTCCACTTCGCTTATAACTTCTAAGTAAATCAACCAGGTATTATGTACACAACTGCCTACATTTCCTTGGTTACTGTTTGTAAATCATCAAACAAAATATTTCAAATATTTACTACTCTACAACAGCTACACGCACGCGCGTTGTGATAACTTCTCAACTATCCACCTTCTCACCTAGAAATAAGACTTAAATTCGATTACTCGCAGGACTTTTCGATGGTCCATTGTGATAGCACACGCATGCGCGTCGACCTACCCCACTTACAACGACAAGGTTCCTAATATTTCCATTTCCCCACTTTCTACTTTTCCTCTATGAGAATAAGGTTCTATTTCAGATCCGTTTTCATTTAGAACCATTTCATCTTGTGTTTAATCAGCTGTGTGTCCCCAATTGATAATTCAGTTAGTGCTGGGGCTGCCGGCTCAAAACCTGGGCCATGTTTTGTTACAAAAAATACGCAAAAATTAAAGAGTGAAGTGTGAAATTGGTGCTATTGTCTGTGATTAAGAGTTTTTAAAATAGAGCTATGAAATTGAGGTTGTGATAAAATAAAAACATAGGTTATCTTTCGTTGCTCGAGTAATTTGACAGTGTGCAATTTTTTGTCTGCATTTGTTTTGCTAAACGATACAGCATGTTTTGAATAGTGAATTAGTTCATTCTAAAAGAAGCCACTTTTTGCGGGTCTCTAATCCAATTTGTGTGCGCTCCGTGACCGGTCAATATGGATAAGATATAGTGGAACGGATCTGAAATGAGGCCAATTTTGTTATTTTATGCGTGGGAAGGAAATTTCGATAATTACGCACAATTTTCTGCGCTTGAATCAAAATAATTTAGAAAAATATAAATCATATGCAATATATAGATTCATAATTATTAAAAAAAATCTTAACTGTCCTAAGAAGCATTGTTCTAGTTATCTAGCAAAATGTTCTATACAATTTTACCTCTACTTAAACTTCTCAAATAATTATCAGATATCTGCTAAACGACTGGTCATTTCGTACCACAATTCGCGTCTACTTATATGAACGCGGCCTCGATTTACCTGATGTGAGGCTTGGCTCGGTTTTGGCCATATTCACTAACGTCCACCTTAATTATTCCATGGACCTTGGGTTTGCAGATTTATGGTTTTTCCTCATACACATCGTTTTGGTCAAGGTTTCTTCTATTTCTGAAAACAATTGCTTTTCTATTGGTCTTGGCTTATATCTATTGTCGCTTAAACATACATAAAGGAGAATTTGGAAACAATCAACCACTGACGTTTTTTCTTCGCAATATTTGCAATAAGCTGCTGCTTAGTTTGCAGCTGAGAAAAGTAGAAAGATTTGACTGAAACAGGAAATCTGGTAAAAACCTTTGGGGAAAACCCATGATGTGCCAATTCAAATGACTGCCATAAGGAAGGGACTGGGGCTCTGGGAAAGTTGGCATGTGCATAGCCACGTCATTGTTAAGGAACCGATAACTAAAGAAAATATGTAGAGATCTCGTAACCTATTCAGATAATCTTGTGGAAGATGAAATACAACGCAGCTTATATTAACAGATGACGAATCAAGTAGTAGAAGCCTAAGTTATTGTAAACTATTCAGACTACTGCGAGGTTGTTTAATAAACTAGCAAACATTTAAATCAAATATTGTGACTGCCCGACTTGCGTGACGTCATAACCGTGTAAACATGGTGGCCGATGTGTTAGATTAGAATAATGTTTGTATTGTATATACGTGACTGCACTTCACGTTTTGAGTGACTGAGGTAAAACGATATCCGGTCTCTTATGATTTTTTGCTGCAGTTTATGTTATGGGTTAACTGTCATTTGGTATGGGTACTTCCTCAAGATTGGCTCAAAAGTTAATGTGGCTGGCGTTTTAACAATTTATCCAAAGGACTAACAGGGGTAGGATACCATAGGTTAGGTACAGAAAGGACCATGCATAGGATTCAATATTAGCTGCCTGTGTCATGAGTTCATGACTTCAGAATGTGTTAAGGAAAACTGAAGTTGTCTTGATGCAAGTATTATACCTTGTGAATAGGCAAAATTATATGTTTTAATCGTTTTCATCTGCTTAGCGTTATACATTGTCTATTTCTATCTATGTATCAGTTCTAGTTTCGACCAGAATTGGCTCTTAACTGTGCCCTATCCATATGTTTGGATATATGTAGGTTGTCTTATTCCTCAATCTCAAAATAGAAGAATTAATATTGATTATTTGAACTCTATCATTTAATATATTTATTTGGTTATTTAAATCATGTTTGCTCAATTAAAAAATATTTAAATAGTCAACAGCCATGTATGCTCTTAAAACTATAGATGATCTAAACTTTAATTGCATGATTGGCTCTTACATTTGACCACATTTCTATTTTAAATCACTGAGTCGTGTTTACAAGATCTAAGACGTGTTTGAATATGACTGCAAAGCAAAAAATTCGTCTCTATTTTGGTCGTGAATTCGTGATGTAAACATTTTACAAAATTATACTTACATGCAAGTTTCATGAAACTATTATACAGTTTTGTGCTTGCAAACGTGACTGTATTTAAAGTAAGGATGTGGTAAAAATGATTAAAGAAGATAAACTACAAGGACTTCCTGCGGATAGCACGACTAGAGAGCATAATGTTGAAATTGACATCGAATCTCGAAGCTATTTCTAATGAGCGATGTTGCTCCCGATAGGGGAATATTGATCGAGTCGTCGGTTTTCCGTAGGTTCGTAACTTATTAATCCCCAATGCATTACTAAAGTGGAGCAGACAGGCGGGCTACCAACAATTTTATGGACCAGCTTTTGAGAAACGGAAGGGGAGTGGCGTCCTATTTCTTCGTCTCTGGCAACGTATATGGTTTTATAATGCAAGCATTTGGATTGTTCCTACAATATGTGTATTCTTTTGATATTATTATGCAGCGCTCAAAAATAATTCACTGTCAGAGCTTGATTACCGTGGATTCCAACCACAACTTATTTTGGAAAAGGCTGTGATGATTCAGAACGATGATTTAACAATATGTTTGTACATCCGTAAAGTGATCTTCCTCTATCATTCTTATAAAACCACGGCCATCTCTGAGTACAAAGTCAATGTTTATAGCAAAAACTCATGTTTATATAGTATTTACATCTTGACTAGTTTATCTAAGATCATAGTCAACATTTTACGAAGTGTCACGATCGAATGGAGCCGTCCTACTTGTCCGTATCTCATTGACAAGCATCGTTTTCAATACCAGCAGAGCGAGACGTTGCGTCGCATTGTCGGCTGAGTAATATGCGTAGTATCTCGCATTCATCATCTACTGGTTAACTGTCATGTATTACAAGTCGTATTTCTATCTTGGTAGATTTATTGTAGTTGGCTGTTGAGAAAGGTGAAGCTTTTTATAGAATAATAGTTAAACATTTTACAGTACGTACACTTAAAATCCTTAATGGTGTCGAATCTGGCAAATAATGTTATGTAAATCCTTAGGTTTTTATCAATTTTCGTTAGAACTTATTCCCAAACCTTTCACAAGCCATTTCCCTTTTGTTTTCGTGAATTTCGTTAATAAACTCCTCAATTTATTTCTCCAAAACACGCTCTTCAAACGATATAAAGTCGTCAGAAGCGCGACAGGCTGACAGAATTACGGCGATTCTCGTCATTTACATCATTTCGTTCCGTATTAAAATTCATGGCGTGTTTAGCATGTATGTAGCGGTCGCACGCGCAGCATTACAATGAGATATCTGATGTTAGGAAGCGTTCTCACCGGAAAAAAATCCTGGACGCTTTCTGGCACATTGGATTTTGAAGCTGCAAGAGAATGCTACCAAAACCCAGCCTATCACAATTTCACAACCCACTGTTGGATCTGATACAGGACTTTTATAAGCTAAGCTGTCATAATATGTAGTATTTTAGGGAACAATTGCGAAGATCTACTAATCCATTCTTCTTTTTCGCTGTTAATATGTCTGTCTCCTTCGACAACCTTTGCTGATTCTGTCAGCTATGTCGGTATTTCAGTTTTCGAAGGCGTATAGTCTATGTGAGTAATTGCGTAGCTTGCATGGTCACCTTCACCAATGTGTCGTAACCCTTACAAATGGAAACGATGGCTAGTTGCCGTCATATCCGGTTGTTCGCCGTCAACCATGGGATTACTAGTTTATCATGCCGTATTTTGATTGGCAATGCTGCTCCTACTTTGACGGATGTACGATCACCCTAAGTACGTACTTAGTCTGGATTTTCCATTACGAAGTGAGGGGAATACTAAGCTGTTCGAACAAATGGTACTTTAGTATGATTAAAAGGCTTGGGTTGTCGTAAAATATTATATTTACAAGCCAATCGGTGGAGTTTACTAGCCGATCGCGATAGTAATGGCACATTTCATGTTGCTTTTAGATCCTAAACTTTGTTTCTATACTACCTGGTGTCATTCGATTCTCAGAGGCCTTCTAGCGTATAATAATTTGCGCGTTTTACTATTTGATATGAGTGCCTAGGTTCGAAATTATACTGTTCTTTTCTCTAATTTTTTTTTTTATCTTCAGCCTTTCATTCCACTGTTTGATCCACCTCTTCCTGGCTTGAGCCCACCTCGTCCAGGTCTTTCCAAGTTGAATGATGTCGTTAACCCATCTTGGTATATGACTTCCAAAGCTTCCTAAACACTCTCAGCCTCCAATCTGTAATTTTACTACCTCTTCTCTTTGTTGGACTTTTCTTCAAAAGCTTCTCTATAGACCCTGTTTTAGTCTTGTTACTTCGTTGTTCCATCGATTGGAGACAATCACAATATAACTTAGTTTCCTCATTCAAACTACAGATGTGGTAAACATCAACGTTTCCGGACACAACTCGCAGGCGCCACGAGATTCGTGCCAAGCAATAAAATGGAACGTTAGATCTAGACTCAACGTCGCCGACAGACGCGATAACATTGATATCTTCTATCAGATTAAAATTAAGTACTAAATAAACAACGGTAACATTCCCGTTACCTTTGACGTGAATGTAAATCATTTTATATTCAAATTCATGCTGTATGTAACACTTTTTGATTAACATAGATCTTCATATAAATTTTGTAAATTAAATGGTCGTTTTGTGCTGTCTTTCAAGCTATAAGGTAGGCTATAAACTTATATAGGTACTTGTATAGTTTAAGAAGCTACTAAAAACCATTTTCTACTTCCTAGAGACTTTATTTACTACAGCAATATTTTATTAATTGTATATTAGATACTTACAACATTAACAACTGCACCTCACCTAGGAAATTATTTATTACTTGAGCAGAACTGCTTTCTTCTCGTTATCACACGAAAAGGAAAATACGTAGTTGCTATAAGCTCCTAATCATAATTCTTCTGTCTTTACATATCCCAATTTATTTTGAGTCGGCGGAACATGTCTTTTTCTTTCATACTTCTCTAAGTCCTAATCTCAGTAGTCACCCCCTTTCTAGCCATATCATCTTTCACACAGTCCACCCATCGTGTCTTTGGTCTTGGGGTACTCTTAATGGAAACCACATTCATATTCAAAACTTTCTTCGCGACATTTTCCTCATTCCCCTACTACTATAAAATAGATAGGTACACATGATTAACGATACAAAACTCTATGATTATTTCAAACATTAACAACCCAATTGCTTAAACAATCTAAGCGCCATTAGGAATGATACAGTATTAATTCTACTGTTCCACTTATCTGTAATAGAGCAATTTAAATCTATGTCCGACTAGCGAACTTATTTCGAAGCAGTTAAAGATCGTAATGAGCCATCAAAACATTGCGTTTACTTTTATTTTTTGTTCGGAACTTCTCACGTAACTTTCTCGGTCGTGAGAAAAATCAACACTTTGTTGTTGTGCGAATATCTTAGTGTTGTGGTACACGGGACTTTAAGTCACTACCGGTTTTCTGACAATTTTTTTATTAAGTAATAGACTTCTAATGAGATTATTTCAACAAAGGTGCTTTATTTTGAAAGGAATTACAAAATAAATTGACATTTAATTTATTTAGTAGTTGCCGACTTAATTACTGCTAGAGACCTTCAAGCTATCTGATGTTTTTTTTATTATAATCTTGTTCTGTCCCACTGCAGGGCAAAAGCCCTCCCTTTGTCCATTTTACCCAGTCTCCTGCAATTTTGGCCCTACCCTTAAATTATTATTTACTAGCTGTTGCCCGCGACTTTGTCTACGATTCAGGATAAAAAGTCCTATATCCTTCTCCGGGTCATAGTCTACCCATGTGCCAAATTGCATCCAAATCCGATAAGCCGTTTTAGCGTGAAAGTGTAACAAACAAACAAACTCACTTTCACAAAACACAATACAAACATCAGAAAAATTATACTCGTACGTCTAGATGTCGTTATGATGTCCAATAGTTCAATCAAATTAACAGTAATAAACACACCTAAGGTCATATAAGTCAGATTGTATTTGTAGGTAGGTAGTAAAAAGTAGAATAAAATAATAATAATAATAAGGAGCAGTTTTTTTTTTTTTTTTTTAAATGATTTTTATAAAATATTTAATATGTACGAAAATAAATAAACGAAAAATAGGTCATACTTACAATCATGTCATGTTATATACAAAATAAAATAAATTTTATGTCACTGTATTGATCGTATGCGTCGCTGAAGCTGCAATAATTTTTATTTACAATACCTACTTCAACTGACTGCAATTCCGCTCGGCTGCTTTCATAAGCTCGTGTATTGTGGCACCAACTCGCTTCACTCCATGGTGATTGTCGTCCAATAAACGGTGACTTCCTACTTTCGTGATCTACCGTCCTCTTACATAAAGTGTGTGCTCAGTGCGTTGCTCTCTAAGTAATAGTTTTGCAAGCAAGAGCAATCTGCATTAATTGTAACTATCAAGCTTACAAAAGTTTGTATGTACAATCACAATACAAAAAAGATGTTCACTATTGGAATTTATTACATTAAACGCGTTAGTTGTCAATTGATGAGACCTACGTCACATTTTTGACACCGCCACTTGCATCTATATTTATATATTTGGGTTTAACCTAGTTTACTTAAAGGTTTTTATAATTCGAAACTATCTAATTTAGTAATAACAAAATTAGATAGTTTTATTACGGAATCGTGGGAATTGATACCGATTGAGTTTCGAAAGGCAGAATTGGTGTTAGTCATGTGCTGTTCAAAAATAAGAATAGGTATTATATGATGGTCATATAATTTTGATTTGTATTTTTCGAATTGAATATTGTTTTTCTTCGGATCGTTGCTGGGTGTCACACCATTATCTTAAAACTGTTAGTACATATTATGTATATTCTGTGTAGTGTGTATGTATCACTGGCTAAGCAATTTGTAATAAGATAAAGAAAGAAATAAGGAAGGAATGGTGTAAAATCTCATGTAACCATGATACTTAACGAGAATAACGGGTCACCATAAAGATTGTAAACAAAAAGGTCAGCGCGGCCGAGGCGAGATGAGTCGAGGTACAGTTACCAATAGAATGCACATGTTTATGCAAACGACCACACCTGTACATTCACCGTTACCCGAATTCCTCAATATGTAGGAAAGTGACTTCGACGTGACTGTACATTGCTACACGCATTTTTGTAATTATTTGGTGACATTTCATTTACAATGTAAGTGAAATGTCACCAAGTAAGTATCAAGTATGTAAGTCTTACATAATTGAGATGTGAATTCAAACATCGAAAGTGTGGGAGTAAACATATTTGAACCAAACGCTGCAAAGGTTTAGAAGATAATAACGCGTCTAAAAATAATCTATCCAAGTATTGTAAAAGCATTATGCTGTTTGAGTCACAAAATACAACTACTTAACATCTACAACTCAATAGATTGACCAATAAAACAATCTAATCTATTTCACAAACTCTACTTCCTTTATATTGCAACAAAAGTATTAGAATCGCAAAGTTAGAAAACAAAACAGCTTTAACAAAACAAATGCAGACAGTAAAATTGCAGTTCGCGAGGCGTAAGGGAAACAAAAAATATGAACTGAATCAACCGAACTGTATAGTACCTAATATGTGCCAAATGGTCCACTAAGTGCCACTGAAGATGGACAGCCATGGAGACCGTGACTCCAGGAGTTCGAGGGCCAGTGACTCGCCTGGAGACACCATGAACGATGTCTATGCAGCCTGGCGTGAGTCCTATGGATTAAACCTACTTATGGCACCTTTGTAGTGGTTTGAAGCACTGTTTTGTGGAGCTATCCTTTATGTTATGATTTCTGTTGTATCTTGCCTTGTGCTGCTTATATCCTGGGTTTGTACTTGTTTGTAGTATACCATACTTAGAGACTGTCTGGCTTTTTGTCAAAACATATTTTTTGTAGGTACAGTTTGCAATACCTACAGACTTCTGAAATGAAAATATTATGTTAGTAGATGCATATGAGAGAATGATATTGAGACAATAGCCAAGCATAGCAAAGCATGAATGTCTAAACAATTCTTTGGAATTATAATTTGTTTGATGTTTGAGAAGCACCACTGTTGAAATAGTACAAAGGTAACACTAGATTTGCCTGTAGAATATAAAACAATTGAATACAATAATATCTGAACCGCGATAGATCTGACTTCGTCCTAGTATCGACCTAGACCCACATTTGTTACAAATTATGTAATGTCCTACCGTAACATTTGTTATACTATTGAACACATTGCAAACAAAGCAGCCATAAATATAAATAAAGTAAACACAACAAGTCCTTCAACAAGCGACTGCCGATAGCTCTCTACCGTAACATTATACACAAACACATATACGACCGTAATAACTCCGCTCCAAATTAATCTTCCTACCAAAGATATAAAGTCCAAATTCCCTTACACCTGATTATGCAATTTTTTTTCTTGCACACTCGTTTATACTATTGTTTGGGACACAATAGTGTGTCAACTAAGGAGCTGAATTTGCAAACCAATTCTGTTGTACTCACTCGGCCGACTGCTACATTGCTACATACTGTGGTGACTGGTCAGAGTTGCAACAATCAGGAGTAATGATAAAGTCATCAAGACTTATCTCCTGGCATTTGCGTAAGCAGATTTTGCTGCAACCTTAAAATGTTTATCGGTCACCTTATCACCTTCAGTTTCCATTTCCGACTCTATATCTGTTACAAAAATAATGTGTCATGTTTGTATTACTTCCTTTCGGTTCTCTGGATTAGATTCATCAATCGATTCTTTAATAACATCTTACTCAATACTTCCTATTGACGTAACGGTAAGATCATTTGTAACATTATCAGCCTTGGCATCATCGCAATCATTATTAAGAAACTCCTCAAATCCATCACGAATATCAAGAGTTACGGCAATGTGTGAAAGCAAATTAATTACCGATAGCATTCTATTAATGAATTTACCATCAATGCTATAAAGAATATTTCATCACGTAAGAAATAATTAATTTCCGTGATGCGTCAATATAATGTTCATTGCAACTATTATCAGACCACACCGGGTGATAGTTGTAAGACATAAAACTTAGTTTTATGTATGTATAGCTGCAATAACATGTTCCAATCTATTGATACCTACAGTCATCGATCAATAGCAGAAAATGTTTCGTGTGGAAATCGCAAGTATTTAGGTAAGTCCTCCGCCTAAAAGGGTCTGTCAGACTCTTACTGACTATTACCGTACGGTGTTTTCCCACTACCTCTGGCTGTGTAGAAGTGCTCCCACAGTCATCTTCCCCTCCGGCAGATATGTCTCCTCTACACGTTAAAAAAGGTCGTGTTACCTTCTGCCGTCGATCACCCTACGGCCGTAGGATCATTACTAAAATCCTGCTAGCATTAACCAAGTCATCTAACATTTTCTTTTCAATTTCCAGATGAAATGCTAGAAGGGGAGGGCGCGGGGTTGGCGGCCCGCGTGGCCGAGCTGGAGGTACGCTGCGCTCGCCAAGCTGAGGAGTTGCTGTGTCTCCGGTCCACCCTCGCCGATGCCCTGCGGAGACTGAACGCGCTGGAGGGCAGAGCGCCCACCGCCCCCAGCACGGGACAGAGAAATGGTGCTTATACTGGTGAATATTATGTTTATTAGATTAGCACTTGAGCTCCCATACTTCATTTGTCTCTTGTGGATGCCCTGATAAAGTCTGTGTCTCCAATCTTTTCTTTATTAAATTAGCTGAAAAGCAGAGCTTCCATGCACCAGATAGGCGAGAAACAGTGTTTTTTAAAACATAATAAAAGTCGTATTTAGCTAGGGAACTGTTAGTCTCAAAAGCAATAACGGAAAATAATATAAAAAGTGAAATAACGTGGTGGATGGCAGAGCGCGAAATCCATAGAAACGAGAGAAACAGTGCTATATGTATGAAAAAGTAAAGCCCGTAATCAATTTGAAATAAATAACGTCTTTATAGCTAAATTACACATACAACATACTGAAAAAATTAAATCATTATTTGTTTTAGAAACTTACAGTAAATTAATCTTGACGAATAGCTGTAATGCAGACAGCGATTTATTTTTAATATGGTAATTAAAGTAACTGCAACTTCATTGTTTTTATAGCATTTGTCATCGTGCTTTCACTGCTAAATAAGAGTTGATTTTCCTCGGCGAAAAAAAAGGTTTAGCAAGTACACAATGACTTCCGAAACGTACGTATGTGCATTAATTTTGGCAGTATGTAGTTAAACAAAAAACCGGCCAAGTGCGAGTCAGACCACACGAAGGGTTCCGGTACCGTAATAAGATCGAGCAAAAACCGCCGGAATAATGCTCGTTTCTTGAATGGCACGTCCCTTAAATATTACTTTATTTCACTTCTTTTATTTGTTGTTATAGCGGCAATAGACACACAATCTGTGAAAATTTCAATTGTCTACCTATTATGGTTCATAAGATACAGCCCGCTGACAGACAGACAGACGGATGAACGGACAGCGGAGGCTTAGTAATAGGGTTCCGTTTGGCACCCTTCGGGTACAGTGCCCTAAAAAATTATATACACGGTGCAAGCTAATTGACCAAAAACTGATGGATTTTTTTCACGGTTATAAATCTTAAATCATTCTGTTATTTAAAGTTCCGCAATGTCAATTTATTAAGGCTAACAACGTATAAGTCAATATTTACGAAACTATATCCTTTCACTGTTTGCTATAGTTTTTATACTGAATGTAATAAATTAATACTTACATGAATAGGCACGCCCGGTGGCCCAGTTTATGTTAAGCCTTTCATATATCATTCGGCTGACGTGTTCCAATAATGTTATAATATTTAAAGATTCGAAGCGTTGTAAACAGGCCTTAAGGCTTAATTGACTTTATACTTAAGATCACGTCTAAACGAGTAGTGGTAATGATTTGGAAATAATATATTATGTTAAATTAGAGCATTTTCTAAATAACTTTTTTGGAAATATTTTAGATTATGTTTTATCACAAAGTGAAATTAATTAGAAAAGTTATTTCTAACGCAGATAAAAAAAAATGAGTATCACGCAAAATCTCAAAGCCTTCACCTTTTTAAAGATAATCTAATTATTGATCTTTTTGTATACGTGTTTTATTCAAATACCTTTTGTTTTATGTACAATAAATTAATAGTGCGTCTAATTTGGGACAGCACTCCTTGATTTGCGAGTCCTATTACCGGGTAGACGTACGACGCGTTGCGTGAGCTCAGTACAGAACACGCGAGCTAACCACTCAAGGTCACTGGCACATATCTGCGTCTTAAATTAATTAAGTAAGCCTTGCCAGCCATTTAGACACCTTTCCTGTTGATAAAAAGAAAAGTGCTTCTGACTGTCCTATTGACAGTGATGCGGATGAATTTGATGGCCAATGAACTTTTCGCCTTTTTGTTGTTTAAATAATAACTCTCTTATTTTTAGATTTAAAATTAAGTAAGTAGTTGAATGTAGAGTAAAAAGTGCCGAAGGAAGTCATTCAAGTTGGGCGTCATATCGAGAGAATGCTCTTTACTTCACTATCCCACGGAAGATATATATCTCAATGATTTGTACATCCAATAACTTAGTTATCGATGGGAAATATGAAATTATGATAAAGTTAATTTCCTCTTAGTTGAGCGTGCGAAGATTTCTTTGTACAGTGAATGTAAATAGCGTTCTTTCGAAAGGACGTTAGACATGACAGTAGCGTAGAAAAATCGTGATCAATAAAATAGAAAACCAATTCTGACAATTTGGCCTTTTTCACTACTTTCTTGATACCGGATAAGTTCCGGTGTCTTTATTTGGCAGATAATTAATAGTACTTACGTACATTTTTGCATATATTTTTTGGCACGTAAAGCCAAGTCAGAGGCCCATGGGCGGCATAAAAACTGGACACCAGGTTATTCACTAACCACACGAAAAACATAAAACCTACATTTTTCTTATAGTTGGTTGATGCGCAAGGGTTCATTCTGTATCATGGTTACAAGTACAGTAAAACAGGCACTAAGTTGGGAAGATAAACCAGCCCAGGTTCGATATCTATATATTTTTTCTTAATAAATTCTTCTTTGCTTACAGGGTCGACGGGTACTCCGACGCGGGAACTACGACTGAGGCAGCCGTCCTACCGGGAGACTGCCAAGAGGACCTCCAGCTATGGCTCCAGTACCTCCTCATTACCACAAAGGTGATTATAATACTGCACTATTTCATGAATACGAAGAACATTATGACGTATTTCATGCAAGCGGTTGATAGAAACAGTTGACATGCTCAAAGGGCTTCCTACCGAAAACTGAGGCTTAAGCCGAGTGGCTTGTGCAGTGATCAAAGGCAATGAAAGGATACCGAACCGTAAGGGTCGCACTTAAAAAGCAGAGGCATCTTCTCGTGAAATTCAAAAATAATATTATGAAAAGTAAATAATTGTATTGCCAGTTTCACGAGCTCGGTAAGTTTGCGCGAAGCGGGTCCCTCCTAGTACTCTGTGCTGCCACCTTGGACATTGCTCTGTAAACTAACGCATATTATTTCGGTCCTTCCAGACGCGGCCCTCAGCACCAGTCCACGGGCTCGCTACAGTCGGACTCGCCGGCGTCGTCGTCGTCGCTGTCGCCCGCGCCCTCCCCCTCCCCGCGCGCCACCCCCGCGCCGCACCACGTGCCGCACCCGCCGCAGCCTTACAGGTACATAGTGGACCTGCAAGTCTATTCTGTAAAAATCTCATCTTGAAACTTAGGTGAAGTGAGTTGTCATGCCACCTGATATTAGGGACACTTTTGACAGCTCACTTCACCTAAGGTTTTACGGTGAAATTTTCAGAATAGACCAGCTGGAACTGCTGCTGGTTCTCTTGGTCACCAACTAAACTTAACTGTCGCTATTGCTATCTTTAACTCGCAGAGAGAACAAGAAAGTGACGGAAATAAATTAGAGATGCCTTTCAGAATTGCTTGGTTTTATACTAGGTGGCGCATAACTAATCACCTGATTTACTTAAGTATATAACTTTTTTTTTATAAGAAAAATAGTTCTGGTTAGAGGCCTCCGCCAGAATTCACGCACATTTGGGCGCGTTTTAGAGCATTTTGCATTACCTTTCTCAGTACTTCTGGCGATAGCTTCGCCACCTCTTCTACGATGTTTGTAGAGTATAACGCACCACGATTTTACGAAGCGTACCTATTTTACATTTTTGTGTACTTCACAAAAGTCGAAGTAGCAAAGACTAAACATAACATTACATATTCAAAAATGATCGCAGCATCTTCCCAGGAGTTAATAACTTATGCACCACCTAGTTTAAGCATATAATTTTAAGATAAAACTGTTTTGACAGTTCCTAACCGCATTCGTCCTTTTCCTTCATTTCTGGTTGTAAAAGGTAGCAACACTTAGTTAAGTCGATGGACAAAAGAAATAGCAGCAGTGCTTACTGTTAGAGGAGAATGAAGTAAATGGGTGAGGGAGGTTACTTTAGATGATAAACTCGTTAGGGACGTTAAAACACTGACTGACTGGGATTTATCCCAGTTAGTCAGTGTTGTGCGCATAGTCACGTCCAAAGTGCAAAGCTACATACAGTTGAATCAGCTTTACTCAGAAAATTACGTGCTAGCGATATTACTTCGCATAACATTAGATGTATGGCGCTTGCGCTGTGTCTTGATGCTGCCCCAAAGGACGACTTTTTGCAATGACATTGATGCACGTGTAGTGTGTTAAGAGGGCGTACACCGGTACACTAGCACCACTCCTTTAAAAAAAATACTATCTCGTGACTGAGAAGGAATTATGGATAACAACTAATCATTTTCTAAAACCTTTTATAAAGTTTCACGAAGCAACAAAATTCGATCTAAAGAAAAGCGGCCACATTCTTCTAGATAGGATTTTGTTGCTTCGTGTCTCAATATGAAACTTTTTAAAAGGATTAGGAAATTCTAGACGCACTTACCGAGGGTCCTTACTAGTGGTTATTCATAGTTTCGCTAGTGTACCGTACGCCCTCTTAACAGATATCACTATACCAGGGATACAATACTCCAGTAAGAGTCCGTAAGTTCTCCGGATACTCCGTCGCAGTATTCACGGCAGTATATCATTACTAAAAGTCGGTGCAAGCATAGGGTAACACGGTGAGAGGGAAAGTAGGGTAGTTATGGATGCCACAAAGTTAAGGCACTTACTCAGCACTAGAATGAGAAGGTGGAACGGAAGACATGGTACAAGGTATCATATTTTTGTATTGCTGTGTAAGGGATCATTTAAAACGAATCGAAATAAGTAGATTTTATTTTAAGTAGAAGTTGAAATGGTGGTGGATGTAGAAGAAAATACACAGTAGAGTAGGTATGTATTAATTTATTTAGCTACAAAGCGTTTGGTGGTACCTGCATAGGTGCATACTCCTGGCAGTCGCGTGAATTATCCTGCAGAAACACAGATAGTTTGACCTGTGCATAATTGTAAAAGAAAATGTCGAAAATCATGCCTTGTGCCTCAATCCATTACCGCAGATGACATCAAAAGTGACAAAAAGATTTCTTCAAGAAGATTACTACCTATTGTATCCTCCTACCCGCCATTAACAACGATCACCGATCAATCTTCAGACCATTTACGCTCAAAACAATTAATTTAAAATCATAAAAAGACCTTGAAATTATGCCGATGATAGCACGGTCAGAAGTCCCTACATATCAGGTATAATGTTCCAGCCCTAAGCTAGAGCTCTCAGCCCATCCTTACCGCTTGCTTCTCAAAGCATTAGCTTCATAGTCTAGTAGCTAAGCGCCAGTATCGTAGTGATATCGTATACATCTAGATCACGAAACAACTCTACGTCCAGTAACCAGAGCGTCTCGCCCGGGGTCAACAACCTCACCAAGCGCTGGAACTCTACGGGCGACTTCAACGCGCAGGGACTGCTGCCTAACAGCAGGTATGTGGGGAACGTATCATATGCCTCGGAGTTAGCGGTTTATAAAAAAGATTTAAATAAAAGTTCTGTAGCGACATCTATCGGGTGGAAGGAGAACTGGTTTAACAGAAACAGATGGCGCCACTTAGGTCACAGAATCCTAGATCGCGCAAGCAAAGTTTTCCAAGCGTACAAAAAACGATAGGTACCGAAAATATGCGAGTGCTAGTTTTACCTAGCAGGCAATACGAATATCTGGTCACATGCAGAGAAATTAACAATATCAGTGCCGTTAGTTGACGTTAGATGTGAAACTACGCTCATACGAAAATAGTTTTCTCACAGTTCTAGAGATATCAGCACCGCTAACTTCGAGGCCTAAATACAAAAACACCAAAAGCTTTTATCATTTCAGTTTTACTTTACTTTGCACACACAAGCGCTAAATATCCATGCTCTTTGCCATAGTTCGTGTTATTTCCTCGCTATTTCATTATTTCTCTGTTAATTTCCTGTAATGTCTAATTGTTTATTTGTGCTCTCTTTAGATTTACAACCACAAAGTCGTTGCTAAACTTATATTCTAAGCAGCCGTCACAAAATGGACCGATTCTGAAACATGGGTAAGTTGGTACAAATGTTTGTACGAAATGTTGGCGTTGGTTGGTGACGGGAAGATAATTTGGGACTAATATTGAATGCGTTGGGAATTGAGTTTATTAATATATTTTAAGGTTTTGTAGCTGGTGGTACTAAAATATAAGTTAATTTCCGATAACATCAACAATAACTACTGCATGCATGCATAAGTATAAATCAGCCTATAATGTTCCCACTGCTGGGAGTCTGGGACACACCGGCCTCCTCTCTGTGACAGGGACTGGGCCGTATTCACCACGCGGGCCCAGTGCGGGTTGGTAGATGTCACATGTCTTCGAAGTTTTTGGTTCTAGGACATGCCGGTTAGGTACCTCACGATTTTCTTCACGATTTCATCACCACTGCTATCAAAAGAGTGGTGATGAAATAATTTACACATAGTAAATCGCGTGTCAGGGCTCGCACCTACGACCTATGTAATTTTAATTAATTTATCATTAACTATGACGTATTCTTTTACGGACTACTTTTAGGCGTTATTCTGTAAAATCAGTATCAATTTAAATAGGATAAGAATTTGTTTGTGTTGTTATTGCGAATACAGCACAGAAGAGTCACCAAGACATCAAAACCATAATATTTTTATGTTTATTTAAACTACACCAATTAAATAAACATAAAAGAAGCCACAAATCATTAGCCTCCGTTATAAAAACCGACAATTACAGGTAATTTAGAGTTGACTCAAGACAGTACCTAGTCTTGAAGATGCTCCTCAAGTCGAGATAAATGATCTTGAGTGACCTTCACTACAATTGTCTTAACTATATACCTACGTGACCTACGTGTAGTTGTATATGCACATTGTGGAGATGTGTGGTGAATAGAATTGTTAAGTTCAATTGTACAAATATCACCTAGATTCTAGTTAGAATATCTGGCTCAATGAATTTGTTCGTGTATGTTCTGCTTTCTCTGTAAATATTAACAATCTTTTGTTTTTTTATTTGGTGTTTTTCGTTTAATTTTGGTCCATTCAGACAGGTTCTAGGATCTATGGATCAGTCAATGAGTTTGATTATTGATCAGATTGGCACACTTTGTAAATAAAATCTATATCTATACATTTTTAAGTTACAAATAAATAAAAATGAATTAAAAAAAAAATGTTTTTGATTGTTTGTAATGTCAAAATAACAGATTTTTACTAAATGCACTTTATAAAAATATAAACGGTAGGTACTTATAACAAAAACACAATTTTAAAAATGTCAGTCTTTATGTCTGTCTGTTTGTTCCGGCTAATCTCCGAAACGGCTAGACCGAATTTGACAGGACTCATTGGCAGATACATAGCTGATTTTATAAGGAGTAACTAAGGCTACTTTTATTTTAGAAAAAAGAAAAAAAGCCATGCGGGCGAAGCCGCGGGCAGTTACCTTAGGTTTAAAATATAATAAATGACAATGGGTGAAAGTAGTGATTCAAAATTACGTGATAAAAGATTAGTGATAAAGTTTTTTTATATAGGTACCTGATATAGGTACAGCAATATATTGCAAAAACTGAGACCTATATGTACCTACAGTAGAAAGTTATTGAGTCCTAATATTTACACAAACTGTACAATGCCCATACCTATTTATAAAGTAAACCGTGCATTCTTTGTAAATATACACTACACTCTCTAGAAAATTAAAATAGTTTTTTTTTACAACATCTTTAATATTTTTGTTTGACCTCCATCATCCACATATTTGCATTAATTAGCCGTCGTTTAGGTTCGCAAGGCAATTTGTTCACTGTTCAGTCGTAGAGGACAAAAAGCGTGTATTGTGTAACTTTGCCCACGCTAGCGCATCTGATTACACTGTAATGGACGTCGGCCGTCACGCCGCAACATTAGTGATGCGCGTAGATTCGGCTTCGCTATACATTCGGCTTTAGGTAAAAATTGAAATATTTAAAAGGTAAATATTCATATTGCTGTATCATAGGTTTGAGAACGCAGGCGCGACATGAATTTAGAAATAAATATTGCAGGCTGAAGTCCACTTTGCGAACTACACTTATCACCTTCGCAGCAAGCCGATCCATCTAATTATTTTTGGTCTTCAAAATATCGTAGCTCTCCAGGTAGAGACACCCGTCCGCGCCTGCAATCGAGGGGAAATACGACTTCCAGAGAACAGGGATGGGAACTCTTTGAGTTATTGTAACATGGGCCAGGTTTCTTTCTTTTTGATGTGGTTACTGACTAACCTGGTGTCAGAGTTTTAAAGCCGCCAATGGACCTCTGACTTGGCTTCACATGCCGTCGAGAAATATCTCTCAGGTAATAATGCGTATGGGCCAGGTGACAAGGTTATTCGATAAACGATCAAGGCATCGTTTCAATAGGTTTTTAATCATCTATCCATCATTTGGCTGAAATGCACGAATTAAGCCGATTTTGGCTTAAAACATGCTTGAATTGGTAGGTCCAACACTAGTCGTTTAACTAGAAAAATGTATTGAATAGAACTTATAGAATAATAGCACTTATTTGTCACGCGTGGGTGGGTCAAATATATCATTTTGTCGCAGGAAACCGTCAGATCGTGAGAAATTGATGCACATTTATCTAAAAAGTAATCCTAGCCACCGTGGAATTTGACAAATCTTTTCTGTTTTGAATGTAGCAATGGCTTCTGTGGAGGTGGGTGACCATCCTTACCGAGACCCTTTCGTGCCTCGGAAAGCACGTTAAACCATTATTCCGTGCTGTCATTTGTAGATCTTTGACAGTCGTTACGGGAAGCCCGAAAGTCTAATAATATCCAAACCAACCAAGGGGTACCGTGTTACCCAGTAACTGGGTTGTGGAGGTCAGATAGGCAGTCGCTCAGCTGCATCCAGTTCGACTGGTAGCCGACCCCAACATGCTCGGGAAAAGGCTAGGCAGATGACGATTTAACGATGGCTTCTGTACTAAAGTGTTCATAAGTCACTTGATGGTGACTTAATCTTAGGTGCCGTTTTCATTTCAAAAATAAAATGTAAATGTATCCATGGTGCATTTCCTTATTCATGTTTTTTTATTTAAACAAGGAAAAATTGGATAGGAAAAAATACTCTTATGTATGCAAATATAAATTTAATTAGATACAAAAACCGGTGTTTGAACAGTTGTTTCAAATAAAAATCTTAAATTGTCAAAAACAGTATCATTCTAAATTCTAATCTGTGATCATCTTCGACCTTGATCTGACCGCGGTAACAAGTGCATTATCAAGTCAACAATAACACAGGTAAAATGGTAATTTCCTTAAATCCAGGTATACGTCATCGTGCATTGAAATCATGAGCATGACTCACTTAACTAGCTATAGCAGCATTCGCGAAACTCATACAACGAAGCTTGAATCATTCAGATGATTACTCCATACTTGATATACATTGCCTGTTTTCACCAACAACTCCGAATAGCGGTTTATCAAAACCCAGCAATGGAATTCTAACAATTCGAATGTTTCGCGTTCTAAACTTGAAAAATAACTTCATGGCAATTCATGGTCCGTTTATTCCTCACCGCACGCAGTCTGTCAAAGATATTCTTGGCAGCCGGCTGCATGATTCGCGTCCGTGCCTCGAATACCGGTTTAAAAAAAGTTCGCGTTCGAATCTCGGTAACTTGGCCTTATTTGGAAGAATAAAATAAAGTTTTGGTAATCTTTTGACGCCATGGAGGAAGGGTAAAAATACTGTTCCATTTATTTATCTACAATAACAGTTTATTCTGTTATGAAATTTCTGTTGTAGATTCATCGGCACTTTTCGTAATACACAATAATTAAATCAGTCGTGAAATGAATTACAATAAATTGGAATACGTTATCTACACATTGGATCGCCGATACAATTTATTAGATTGTCATAACAATTTTTTTAAGTTGTTTGTAAATATTATACAGTTAGTTCATACTATTGAAATAACGCGTATTCAATGCCTATTGTACAGACATAGATGTTATCAGTAATCATTATTTGTATAAAAGCGTAACACATGTATATTTTTATTTTAGATTAATTTCTATCGCATAGTTGGACAAACGGTGGCTTACCGCGCGGGAGGCTAATTTTTTTTTGTAGTGGGCAGATGTCAAACGCATCTTGGCAGTAACAATGTCATTCACCTCGATGTAAGTTGCTTGGGGTTTTTTTTTGCGAATTCAGGCTTTTGAATGTATGTCGCGATGCCTTGGCCTTTGCTTTTTTTTTTTGGAAATGCTTGATTTTCTTACTTGTGGAGGTTTACCTGTCATCAATTCATCATTCTTCAATCTAAAGTGTAATACCTCTTGTTTGCACTATGGATAAAGCTATTGAGGTCATTATGTACTAAAGCCTAAGTACTTATATAAATTAGGTAAAGTACTCTATGACCTCATAAAAATACCAGGTTATCGGGTGACATAGGAGTTTCATGGGAGTAATGAAATATGGAAAGTGTCGGTTCATCAAATTAGAAATTAGTGCCATTGTAATTAAAATGTGTAAATAAACACCAACCTTTAAATTTTTTATTAACCTTAATTATTTTTTACTGAACAGACACTTCCAACTAATTTTATCACCTTTGATTATCGTACGCTGTGTGACGTCATCTAACTATTTGCATCTTGTATGGGACTGCAGGTGGTCATCTTTACATACTAACTAACATTACTTAACATGCTGTATACTATTGCAATTAATTCACTAACCACTACTATTGACTAACATAAATTATAACTAACTGTTTGTTTACGTCTTAGTTTTAAGAAATTCGATTCATTTGGTTTGCGTGAATTCTAAGTAGGTATTGTTATAGTTGAACATGTCTTTTCCTTAACAATTACATGAGCCTGTCTAGAAAAAAATATTGAGAATTCTGAAAAGTATATTATGTTGTGTATATCAAATTTTTTATCTTGAAAAAAATGTTATCGCATCTTCAAACACTCAGGTCGGCTTACTTAGCTGACATGCCAAGTATGACCGATGCAGAAAGGAAATGTCTTTAAAAAACATCATTCATGCTCAAAAAAGTTGAAGATCAAAAATAATCCTTCCAAATATCGAAAAAAGAATTGAATATCGACGAACCTACGACACAAGGATAAATTCCCAGAGAAAAGTTTCCTAAGCTCAATAATCTAACACATATTCCCTTACAGCACCCACACATGCCAATACAACGAAGAAGATGGCACCATGCGGATGTACCTCCGCGGTAGACCGGTGGTGCTGTACGGCCCCAGCGAGCACGAGGGTCTGGACCCGGCGAAGGTTGCACCCCCACCGCAGAACAAGCTGAAGTTGGAGTGGGCATATGGGTACAGGTAAGATAGATTGGTACATATAATAGTCTTTATAGAATATATTTATTTGCATTAAACATGGTACAATAATGGTCTTAATAATAAGGTTATGATATACATGTCTCGCCATGGACTGGCATACAAATATTTTATAGGAAAAGAAGTTCCTAAAAATTATGCAGCTGGCATCAATAATAACAGTATAGGCAACAGTCATTATATCTACTAGTAAAAAATAGTAATTCTAAAATGTTGACAATGTTTATTAACGGTTTTAAATCTAAGCAGTATCTATCTATCAATAAATCAGTAACAATATTTATCACTTCTTCATTTTGTACACCATAAAAAATACAGATGTATAAACGTGTATGTTTGTGTGTGTGTGTGTGTGTGTGTTGCGTGTGTGTAGAGTCATAGGGTGTTTGAGACATTATTAAATTAAGGCTTTTAGTTTGGATCGGTCCTTTTGCGAAAGAGCTCGTCCGGGAAAATAACACTAACATATCTGCCACCAATTAAGAGTTGCTGCATTTCGGTTGGTTAGGTTTGGATTCTGTGCACAAGACACATTCCAATTTTTTCTTCGGGATGGCAACGCACTGCGATGTCTCTGGTATACGAGGTCCTGGTTTATCCGCTATCTATAGCGGTGATCACGTACCACCCTCCAGCACTAAAACTTCGGATCCGGTCAATCCGATGCACCACCAGCTACTTAAATCAACTCAGTAAATTTTAAAAATATACTTACATATATAATATCTGAAAGAGGGTGCTAAGATCACAGCTAAAACTCACATAAACAACAAGTATGTTGGTTATAGCGCAGCGGAGTCTGATTATGTTGTCCCCTCTTTCTTGCAGTGGGCGAAAAAACCAGAGTAAAGGTAGATAGAATAGAATTTTCTCGCCTGACCCTGTTAAATAAGTTTAGTATTCTTTCCCAAGGTCGTTAGTACATACAAGTAATTCGATAATGTAGTGTCCTTGTCTGCTGGCTTGGTCACGCATATCAATCACATGGGACATTGATGAGACCATGAAAATAGACCTACATTATTAGTAGTACCTACTTCTGCATACGTCGCAAATAGATGTAAAAAATACAACCACATTTCATATTTCCATACAGTAATATTGCCAAATTAATCAAAACTAAAACATTTACCAAACAAAACTAAAAAAAAATCTGCTGTTCCATACATTTTCACCGCATAGGTATTGCACTTTTCTTTGAAACAGCAGATTTTTTTTTAAATAACTGACGAATTATTTCAACGCAGGGGTGTTCAGAATCATGTACTGAATCCATGGTAACAGTTTTCGCGTCGATGTCCCTGCCACCCTGCATATTTGACAGCTGTTTGCGACGTTGCCACTTTGAGAATAAGCGCTTTTAAGCAAACATAGTAATGTACCTATATCATAATCTATATAAATAAAAATTAAATGCTGTTCGTTGGTAAGTGCATCACTTGAGAACGGCTGGACCGATTTGGTTATTTTTTGTTTTAAAATGCTCCTAATAGTACAAATTAGGTTTTTGTAAAAAGGAAAAATACGGAACGTCCTTTTTTCTATAGGATTTTTGTAAGACTATTGGACAGGACAACGTGTCGGGCCAAGTAGTATCTACTAATAATGTGTAGCTGCTATGAGGTCCCATTTATACCTTATCATATTATTCTGTGATTTCATCCTTTTAAATATCATTCCGCCATTCTGTAACACCATGTAGGTATAACATACTCCAAATGTCAAATTCAAATTCAAAAGTCATTTATTCAAACTAGGCTGAGAATCAGCACTTTTTGAACGTCAAAATTACATAAAACAGTCCCCCAAAAACGCGCACCCTTCACCACTTCCTATTGCGTTAGCTGGGAAGAAGAAATTGCGCAACAAACTCCCCAGCAGCACAGCTGTCTGTTCAGTTGGAAAAACTTGATTCTATATAATAATGCTTTAATGCAAAAATAATTTACATTAGCACAAATTGCAATCAACTCATAAAATAAAAACATTTTAATGAGTAGATTATGTCAACAATAAATGAAAACAAAATTTAAATAAATTGAAAATAAATTGACTTACAGTGAAATAAAATAATCCAAACAATTTTATATGAGCTCATACTCGTATAGTATCATGTAGTCTTTGATTCTAAAAACACTTGTTTGTTGCTTTACATTGGAGTAGCTTAATTCTCTAATCTCTATCGAAAAAAATATTCCCCGTACCGTAAAAGCTTTCCTGTAGAATAATAAACGAACCCACTTAGTATCAAACGTTATCGACCGCTCTGGCTTACCAAGGTCACAGATATGGCGATAACAACTCCATTATTTATTTAAGTATACTAATTAATTTATGCCTAATGGACAGGATAACACACCCTGTAGTCAAGGTAGATAGTCTAGACAAATAGATTGTCCAAACCTTGAGTCATGCTTTAAAAATGAAAACTTATAAGTATCTACATAGTTCGGGTGCCTTATGTGAGGTGTCCCCTAAAGTTGATAAGGTAGGAAAACATACAAATAACACTAATGATATCATAGGAAAACATCGATTTTATTCAAACACTATAGATATCAACATGACTGTTTTGATTGGAAAACATTGTAACTGTTTGTGGTTATAACTTTATTATCTTTAAACGGAAAATTTTAACATTAGGCATGTCTCTATTTACCGAAGTGTCAGCCATGTTGTAAGTCCCATGTAATAGGGGGCGAAGTTATTGTCAGTGGTTACTGGCAATGGCAGGGCCTGGATTTTGGATGTGCAGATCTGCAGTTGCGCTGATGAACACTAGTTCGACGATTCGACGACACCTGGTCGAAAGTCCGAACCCATCCATGTTTCTATCTTGCTAAAATCCTAACTAATAGTATAATGCATAAAACGGCTGAACGAATTTGGATGAAATTTGGCACATGGGTAGACCATGACCTGGGTAAGGACATAATGATATTTTTCTCCCGATATTCCCAAGAAATTGAGACTTATGCGGGTGAAACCGCGGGGCGCAGCTTGTAAAACAATAATCATGTCTTCACTACACTAAGTGTCGGAGAAAACGAGATTAGTAGGTATCTGAAATGCGGAATTATAAAAATCTAAATATTTACGGTTGGCTAGCCAAGCTAAACGAGCCAATTATGGAGATAGGAGTCTTTGTCTTTGAAAACCTAAGAAGAGGAAAGCGATCAATATCATTTAATTTAATAGGCACTTCTATCTCTGACAGATACACAAAAAAAATAGTAGAATTAGAATAAGGGTAGTATTAGCGCTGGCAGGCCAATGACCAGATGGGTGGATTACCTCCAGAAGATCGTGGGGAAGACCTGGATGAGACTCGCAAGGACCAAGGAAGCATGGCACAAAAGGGAGGAGGCCTATATTAGGCAGTGGAACAAGGCTGCCAGTGATGATGATTATAAATAATATTTGCATCTTTTTAGGATTTATTTCATTTTGTTACATTGAATTCAATTTACTATATCAAGTGTGTTAAGGAAAAAAATAAATTAAAGGGAAGAGCTCATTGGTCATCAAAAAATTCGTCCGCATCGCTGTCAGTAGGAAAAGTGCCCGAAAGGCTGGCAGCGTTGCCACGTTGGATGGCAATGCTGATTCTTTGACCTAAATTCAAATTGGCCAGCCCTCTGGTCACATCAAGAGTCGACTAGCCGCTCTTGAATAATATTTTGAACCTCTTCAACATAATAAAGGTGAAGGTAGGTACTTATCATAAAACCTGCAGTATGTAATTTATTCATGAAAACGAAAATAAAGGGTTACTTTAGGGAATTAAACACGTCATTGCTGCTTTGTTGTTATTTTTATAGGATGCTGAAACGCTGAAATTTTGTCATTAATTTTCTGTAGACATTTCATTACTTAGGCATAATAATTTATCTTCGTTACAAGTTTGCCTTCACAAATATATACGTTAAAAAAAAAATGTACCTACACATAGGTACGTATAAGATGACAGAACTCGTTTCTTATGGCAGATTTGGCAATGTTTCCCAAAAATGGGCAACCTTGCACTGCACGGGTTGAGTACCAGATGGTGCGACAATCGTTCAAAATAAATATCAAAGGTTGCCTGTTATCAAACAGACGTTTATCTGCAACATTTTATAATTTCTACTTATTGTATTAACTACTGAAACTCATTACTTCTTATTAAACCCATGCGACGTAAACTTTGTTTACCTCCCATTCTCTAATCGCCTTCACAAGTAGCCATAAGCTCTATATTGAGTGAAATTCATTGGTCAATTTACCAATTGTTCTCCATACTGAAGTAATTTACGCCTACACGCGAACCAAACTCGGAATTATTCCAAAACGCGACACCATTTCCGTAATCATCCCTATTAATGTTAGTAATTATGTGAATGTCGCACGATTTAACGTACAAACGTTTATCCAATTTGTTTTAATAGTTAGGCTGTTAAGGAAGTCCAAATAAAACAGTTTTTGTGCTAAGTGTGCTGGTGCAATTATACATGCCCGCATAACAACACTGTGATGTATGGGGACAAAATACCTACATGAAAAGCGAAAACACTACTTTCGAAAACATTATCTGCTTGATTTTATAAACATGGAAATGTTAAGGTCATGCACCTGCTACGATCTTTACATACACCTTTTGCTTCCTTTACGTCATACATCATAGCCGGTTGCGAGTACTACTCACCAGCCTAACTACCTATAGATTGATACAGATGGTTCTCTCAGTAAAATCATTTAAATAAAAAGCGACTCTTGCCACGACACAATAAAGTGCAATTCAGGTTGCACAGCGCTAATTACCTACAGTTATATTCACCTAGAAGTTGCCTCTCTTTTTATCGCGTAGCACGTTACACTCACTGAATTGGCTCAACAAGTCGGGCTCGCCGCGTACTTGTAGCTTCATACTTACCTAAAATACGGATCACTGAACCATCTCTATTCATCAGCTGTGGTAGGTATGGCAAACATATTACATAAGTACCAACAATGTTAAAGCGGTGACTAAAACGCTAGGGTCAAGTATACCTTGACCAAAAAAGAAGTGTGGCAATCTTGTAGCAATATCAACCAATCCCCGGGCAAACTCAACTGATTACTTGTTCCACAAATTACCTGGCTCTGTCAGCAGAAAATTGCGCCTTTGTCTTACGTAGCAATACTGCAATCTTTAGCACTGATCCAAGGTTGCTGACGCTTGGTCACCCAAGCTTTTCGTGGAGTTGAGTAATAGCTTTGTCACCACAACTTTTTAGCATTTATTGGTTTTGTTATTTGTGAACAATGCTCTAAAAACGGTGAAGGAAAGTATTAAGAGGTAACCGGCATGTCCTATAATCTAAATATTCGAAAAAGTGACATCCACTAAAGCTCAATGGCTCCGTTTAGTGGATTTTGTCATTAACGGCACACTTCCTCTCACAGAGAATAGAATGATGTATGTATAACTCAGCTTTGAATTCTGAAATACAATTTAATAAAGTTGCTTCGCATTGTGATCGATAGGATAGATTTGTAGTCCATAGATAGGCGACTCCCAATTGCTGTCTTCCGCTGCCCGTATATAATAAAATTGCTTTGATCCAAAAAGGCCTTGAATTTTATTAGTGTAAATTATTACCTAGACTCTAGCATTTATAATTTTTGATTATATTTCATAGGAACGCTAATAAGAGCTTATCGGCCTTTGAACTTAATACCTAAACATCTTTTCGTTACCATAAAGTCGTTGTACGAACACCAAAAGCCGTACCTACATTGAACTAGTTATGAGACACGCAACTAAAAGTAGAACATTCTGTGTTAAACGCGAAATAATTACCTGCTCCAGTTTTGGTACAAGGCTTTATCGCAAACCGCAGTCCATACAATGAGTCCACACATGAGATTAAGAACAAGAACCTTTATTAAATCTAGCTAACTTAGCTGTTAATCCATCCCTTTAATATGCTACCCGATATCTACGAGATAATTGAATGCAATTCCCTTCTTCCTTAAACTTGGAAGTTTGGAAGTCCATTAACTACTCCTGCCCTCAGACCAAATAAAAAACCAAGACAGAGGGCTGTCAACAGTGAAGTGAAGCCGGTTTCGTAAACATGTGTGCACTTTGTGTAGTTTGATTGTAGTGTCATTGTAAAAAGGTTGTAAATATGTGTGAGCGTGTATGCACAGAGCGGCGGTATAGTTTTGGCATGCTTCACTGTATTGTTCGCAGCGCTCTATCTTGGTGTCTTATTTGGTCTGAGCTCCTGCCATCTTCACTTCAAGTGTTTATTTTCGTACTAATCCACAATTCCTCGATAAACTCCACCATTATCGGTAACATACAATGGTCCCCATAACCCCATTAGACCTGAACCGAAATTGCTGGAGAACATGATGGTAAGTCAAAGCCAATATCCACGCTGGCTACTAACTAAGTAGGTAGTAGTAACAGATTCATCCAAAAACGTCAATTGTTTGTAGAGTCTATCATTCCAAGATCTTATTAGGTACATCTATGAAGAAATAAGAGATGTAAGAAGAAGCTACAGAAAGCATGTCAACTTTAGTTAACCAGCGGTTGTACTACAAACACGACCCGTTCCGCCGGAGTGACCACCAACCAGTTCCGTTCAAGGCCATGAACTCAACAATCACGGCTCGGCTTGAAACAAAAACAGACATTACAATGCTGTTTATTGTTGTAACGTGTAATTATAACTTACTGAGTCATTAGTTTTTTAGTATCTGATGCTGATACATGATCATTGTTTACGTTCTGAAGGATTTTTTAATTACCATGATGTTAGGTAGTAACAGGTGTTTGTCGCTAATTATTAATATTCTAGTTCACTAGCTGACATAGCTAATATGAAATATCGCTAACGATATTTCATATTGCTATACAGTAATATTGCCAAATTAATCGACAGTTAGTAATGATTAAATTAATCATTACTAACTGTCGATTAATTTGACATATATTTGCGACGTCGCCGACTTTCATAATGCACGCTGGATATACCACTTTACTTTTACTTCACTCTTGCACAATCCTAGTACTCCTTATGATTCGTCCTCGTGCTTCATCTGGTCTTACACGGGCGCTTCTGGGTGCCAGCATTTAAATATTTCATGTACCTATACCAAAAATTTCTCTGACCTTCTCCTGTCAATAATTTTATTTTCTTAGACAGTCACCAATCGATAGTCCTTCAACAAACTCCAATAGGCACTGTCTTCTGAATCATTGATCAGTCTTACTTTCAGCGGTGACCGGTGACTTGCACGTAGTCAATCGATTGCCTGTGACTCATCTGTCGTTACAGTTGACCACTCAAGCGAGAACACGACCTTGGGTTATAGCTAACTGGGAATTTTCTACTGCACTTTCTTATGGCTAAGATGCTGATTTAAGGCTATGATACAATTTAACTTTGGTTCGTCCAGTACTAGCTTCTGCCCGCGACTCCCGTCAGGGTGGAAATGAACTTAACCATAAAGCAGATCCTACGGCACTCGGTAATAATGCTGCTTTCTATCAGTGTAAAAAAATATTGTAATCGGATCAGTAGTTCCAGAGATTACCTATTAAAAATAAAACAATGTTGCCTCTTCATCATAAACTAACTAATATTGTTTAGATTAGATGTCTATTAGAAACATCGACATATCAATGACTAAAATAAAAACATAATCATTTGTGGAGTGCCGTTATTGAATGTGTCACCTAGCAAAATTGCTGGAAGCACTGTATGAGTTTTTCGTCTAGTAATTGAGACAATTGAAACCGACAAAGTGACGGTTGTTTCATCTAATCAAATAAAGTATGTTTGATGAAAAGTTGTTACCGTCATCAAAGGATTTGTACCAAAAGATTCTCCTAGTCTACAAAGTTCAAATTCTTCATGTGCTTATTATGCAATAACACATTTGAGAGATGTCTTACCAGATGGCATCATATTACCCAGCAACTGGGTTGTGGAGATCCAATAGGCTGTCGCTCCATGTTAAATACTAGTATTCAGCTACATCCGGTTTGACTGGAAGCCAACCCCAACGTAGTTGGAAGAAGCTAGGCATATGATGACATTTCAGAGACTTTGGTGTCAATATCTTTAAACGCACCTTGACATTTAAACTTACTTTAACTTATCCACCAACCCGCACTGTGGCGCATTAAGCTTCGTGCAGACTAGCGCGACGCGACACCGGTTATTGTTATACCGTGAAGTTTTCTTAGAAATTGTATTGTTCGAGTCGCATCGCGCTGGTCTGCACGAGCCTTTACGGCCCACTCCCTGTGTGTGCTCAAGAAGTGGAGGCCTGTGTCCCAGCAGTGGGAACATTATAGGCTGATTAAGCCGGCCGCTGCCGGCTGTCGCTGAAAACCAGCGTTGGGGCTCTGTCTCGCATAGGGTCGCAGCATTATGCTGAGCGATGGCCGTTTTGCGTGGATGTGACGCATATTTTCCCCCAAATTGTTTATTTTTGTGTTTTGTCCGTTCTTTGCGTCATGTGTACCGCAAATAAACGTATTTTCTTTCTTTCTTTCTTTTTCTATTAATATTATACTATAACTTGACTTGATGCCACTTGTTCCAGGGGCAAGGACTGTCGCAGCAACCTATACCTCCTTCCGACCGGCGAGATAGTATACTTCGTAGCGGCTGTAGTCGTGCTGTTCAACGTTGAGGAGCAGTGCCAGCGACACTACACCGGCCACACGGATGACGTTAAGTGCCTGGCCATACATCCCAACAAGATGGTCATTGCTAGTGGGCAGTGCGCGGGGCATGACCGGCTTGATGCTAGGGTGAGTGATTATTTTCTGTTTGGAGTCTTCTTCTCCTATAACTGCACTAACTAGTATCTGAATAGCTTCTTCCCGAGTAAAAATATGAGCCAATCAGCAAGGTGGTAGGCGGTATAATTGTCCAGGATGCACTGAAAGAACATTTAAATGTCGCGACACTTGAAATAAATAGCTTTAAGTCTAAGAAGTTGGCAATAGTCTCTTGACAGTAATGTTATTTCTACCGGAAGAGGGAATTTTTAATAGTCTGTAGTAAAAAAAAAAAGTAATTTGGAAAAGTTTAGCTCGTGAATGGTGGTATTTTTGAGTTGGTGCTGCACAACTATCACTTCTTTTTACAAATATTTATTATTTTATTTTTCATTCTTAAATTATACGATTTGATATTCGCGTTGAAAGATAATAGCACCCATGGCTTTGATGATTTTAGGTGGTATTTTTGAGTTGGTGCCACAAATATCACTTCTTCTTACAAATAAATAAAATAATCAAATATACCATTAAATATTAGCCTTGAAGGGGGCAGCACCCGTGGCTTCAGAAATTGTATGATTTTAATAGAAAAACATGATGATACCCATATCTATAAAACTAATCTTGTTCCATTATACAGCCTCATGTCCGCGTATGGAACTCGGTGTCCCTGGCCACACTGGCCGTGATCGGCGCGGGCCACATGGAGCGCGCGGTGTCGTGCGTGACGTTCTCGCGCGCGGACGGCGGCGCCCTGCTCGCCGCTGTGGACGACGGGCCCGACCACACCATCTCCGTGTGGGAGTGGCAGCGGCCGGACAAGGGACATTGTCTTGCTGAGACTAAGGTAAGAGAGATAGCCGAAGATTATCTTAACCCGATTGACTGCTTGGTTTTATAGCAATTGCCGTGTCCAGCGCCCAGCTCATAAATAGAAAAATAAATATGAGCAATAAAACAAGAAACGAACATAGATCGTATTTATACGACTGAGACGGCACGGGCACGAAAACATTTGTCGTATTAATCCGACTGGGGCGGTACAACAGGCGAGCTTTTACCTACCAACCATCGTGAAGGGTGGGAGTTTTGAGGGACTGTCTTATGTAATTTTGATGTTCGAAAAGTGCTGATTCTCAGCCTAGTTTGAAATGACTTTCGAATTTTGAACCACAAACCAACTTACTTTTTTGCTCTGAGCAACCTTCTCTTATTAACATTCTTTTAGTTATAATTTAACTAAACATATTATGCTGTGTAACCATAAATTGTGCATGGTGTGTACAATGTACAATTACTTACAAGCTATAGAAGTAATTGTTGCACTTGTAAGTAAATATATAATCAAGCAATTTATTGTAAATGTTTTGTGTACACAATTGTTGACTAACATAAATAAACAAATTAAAAAAGATCCAGCTTACTACTACTTGCCAAGTTGCTACCAGTGGGGTAATTGTGTAACACGCATAAAATGACAAATGATCGCAATGGGTTTAATTTTGACAGTTCGCCCACATTCATTGGATTATTTATGTTGTTGAGCAGACGAATTTTTCAAACCTATGACGCAATGGATTACCAATATCCTTCAAAACTTTCGGATTGTGATTCAAAGTGTGTTACAAAATTAGGGTGCAGTTCTTATGTTACATAGTAACGATGCGTTTGTAAGTTTCTTTGAAATCTGATAAAAGAAGTTCTTGAAGACCTAATGTTAAAAAAACTTCGATATATTGGCCTCAACAAACATTAAAATAAATAATAAAATGTTGGTGGATGATGCAATTTTGTCTCTTATTTCTTTCTAACCCAAATATCGTACATTGCAGTGCTCAGTAGACACGGTGGTAGCGGCCGAGTTCCACCCGCTGGACCGCAACCAGATCGTGACGTGTGGTAAGAACCACATCGCGTTCTGGACGCTGGACCAGACCAACATGCTGTACAAACGGATGGGCGTGTTCGAGACCAGGGACAAGCCTAAATACGTCACTTGCCTCGGGTTTAATCATAACGGTGAGTTTTTCAATTTTTGTACACATAGTTGTTTGATCGGTGATATTTAAAAAAAAATCGAATAAACCAACATTTATTTTTTGGAAATGTTTTGAATTCCCGTCCCTTTTATCTGACCTATTTAAGTCCGTCTATTCAAATTATAACTGTCATTCTTTGACAGTTGTAGGAAATCGCTATATCACGGCAAATTGGTGGAGGGTGTCATTTTGCTTAACAATCAATTACCATGACATTGAAGAAAGTGTTTAAGTAACAAATAATTAATCTAATGGCTCCTACACACAATGCCGGCGGCGGCACGGCCAATCAGCAATCCGCGGCGCGCCCGGCCCGGCCGCACAAACGATCGCAAAGGAAATGGAGGCGCAAAGGCCGGGAGCACGTGCCGTTCGGCAAAAGTCGGCACTGTGCGCAGGAGTTTTTACATAACATCATCACGCCTTGTTTTCCCTGAGGGTTAGGCAGAGTAGTATAGATCTATAGTACATCCACATTTCGCCAGTTATGTTTAAGTCCCATGTAATAAAGGGGAGCCTATTACCATCAACCGGACACAAATCCAGACTCTGGACTGATACTGAGAAATTAAAGATAGAAAAACCCAATAACACTTTCCCCGACCTGAGAATCGAACCGAGGACCTCATGCTTAGCAGTAGCGCTTGCAACCACTAGGCGAACGAGGCAGTCTTCTAATAAGATAATGAGCAGCAGCATATTATATCCATATAATTATAATATAACCATAATAAGGAATAATTCTGCTGGATTTCTCCATTAAAAAATTATCGAAAGATTTATCCAATTTTCGTTGGTATTATCACATATTTTTATTATTTATTATTAACTAGCTGCCCGCCCCGGCTTCGCTCGAGTAGCACTAAGTACTTATCTACGTCGCACCTACTCTACCTACCCTACCTACCCTACCTTTTCATTGTTTTTAAGATGTATTCTGCTATTCGGGGCGGAGACAAATTAAACGAATCAAAAATCATGAAAATTGGTCCAGCAGATCTCGAGTTATAAGTGTTGTAACAAACACGACTTTCTTTTATATATATAGATAATTTTTTTTTTAGATAAATCGCATTAAAGTTGGCTCGTGGGGGCTCGATAAGAGTGACCTCATGCTACATTTTAACTCAATGTATTACCGTAATCTTTTGAAAACGTAAAAAAAGAAAAAATACTTGTCCAATATTATTTAATCATATTTCTGACGAACAAAAAAAAATGTTAGTTAACATCCCTATTATTATTTCGTGCCACCATTCAGAGCATAAAACCGAGTTATATATATGTATCTTTCGTCAGGCGACGTCCTGTCGGGCGACTCAAACGGGAACATAATAGTGTGGGGCCGCGGCACCAACACTATCCACAAGCTGGTGCGCGGCGTGCACGACGGCTCCGTGTTCTCCGTGTGCGTGCTCAAGGAGGGCAACGTGCTCACTGGAGGAGGGAAGGATGGGAGGGTCGTCATGTTTGATCCCGATATGAATGCGGCTGGCGTTGAGAATGTCGTAAGTATTTATAATTCTACTAGCTGAACCGACGTTGTCCTGATAATAATTCATTAAAAAATCCCATTTAATAAAGTAAGTCCAGTTTTTCCCGAATTTGTACATTTTCCGGATTGAAAAAGTAAATATGGAAACAAAATTGCTAAATTGGTCGTTCTTAAGTGATGCGCTTACCAATGAACACTAGCGTTATATTGATTATGCCCTAGAGTTTAGCCGGGCAATAATATTGTACTGAATTTCATTATAATCCGTTGGTTAATAATGCGATTTCTATTTAAAACCTGAATTAAAAAAAAAAAATGTGAGCCGTCACGGGACGCCTGGCAGGTGTGAAACATCGACATTATTTTGTAAAAGTAATATGCAGAAAAGAACAGATTGTGATAGGAACTAAATATATCATAATGATAAAATAAAACGACGCGTCGCCACACCGTACACACTACTGCATATAGACTGTATATATACCATCATATAGCGTGACGACGCGTCGCCACGGCATGCGTCGCCACGCCAGAAATCGGTTTTACGTGCGGCTATAGATGTTTGACATCAAAATCTCATTAAAACACAACAAAAATACGTTCGAAAATCGAATTGCTTTTTATTTCCTCATATTATGTGCGAAAAGTACAGTAATCTATTTGGGGATAAAGGTGTCTTTATCTTGGGCGAGCTTGAATCTGTCGCTGCACTCAGGAGTCCGTCGTCGCTGCGTTCGGAAGCACTAGAATTTTTCGTTATGTTCGGGACTGAATAGTGTTCGTGATATTAGATACTGCTTTATCCCCTCGGTAAATAATATAGTATTAGTGGGCAATTATATAAACAGGTGTGTTTGTGCAGATCGAGGGCCACTACGGCGGCGTGCGCGTGCTGGCCGAGGGCCGCGGCGCGCAGCTGTTCGTGGGCACCACGCGCAACTGTGTGCTGCACGGCGACCTGCAGCTCGGGTTCGCGCCCGCCGTGCTGGGTAACTGTCGCGCTTGTGCGCTACTTATTGAGACAGCAAACCCTTTGTGAGAGAGTCTGCCCGGCTTGGGCGGAGCACCGCCGTGTCCTTGTGGAGACGATCAGCGGCAGTGATCTCTCGCGTCCGGCCCTGAGCCAGGCCATGGTACGGAGCGATAGGGCGTGGGAAGCCGTCACCTCCTTCTGCGAAGCAGTAATGCTCGCGAAGGAGGAGGCCGAACGCGTGAGGGAGAGGGAAATGTCGCGCCTTCACACCCCCAGCCGCCGCAGGAGACGCCCTGGGCGTCGAGAATCGCAGGCCGATTCCCGACCACCGTAGGCATGGGCTTGCGGACGGTGAGCGATGAGTAACTCGCCGTCCGATAGGGACTAGGCAACTGAAGGAACACGGGTGGATTTTTGTCAGTAAGAATTTGACACGCCCTCCCGCTCCGTGGGGAGCAGGAGAAGTTACTTAATAATTTCCCACCCAAAAAAAAGAGGGTTCGATCTCCTTATATGGCAACATGTCAAAACATCGAGGTTTTGTACTACATCTAATGTATTATAAATCTTCCTAAATAAATTGTCCAATGCTGATGGTGAAAATCGCATCAAAAAGTAAGAAAAATATATTTAAAAAGATAGACAGTCAAGAGGACTGCTGACAGAAAGGAAATGAAAACATAAAACTGGTATTAGCGCTATCTAGCTTCTATAATACAATTAACACAGCACTATGGCGCGAGCATGTCGGTGACCTGAATCCATAAGTTCACCGCCTACCAAAAATTGCTCAACGGTGCCTAAAGAAATTTTCATTTAAAAAACTATAATTATAAAAGATCACACAGACAGACATGAAAAGTAACTTTTTTTTATAACGCTCATTGATCGACCATCGATTATGTTATCAGGTGATTTGTAGCCATGTGTGTTAACCACTGAGAAAACAGTTGCACCACTTCTTTCCCCATTAAATTTAGGAACTATTTCAAATTTCGTACAAAAGTGCTTATTCTCAGCCTTATATGAAGAAATGATTTAAGAATGTTGTTGTTCCCACAGGCCACGTGGACGAGCTGTGGGGCCTGGCCGCGCACCCCGTGCTGGCCCAGTTCGCCACGGCCGGCTGGGACAAGCTGCTGCAGCTGTGGGACGGCCTGTCGCACTGCACCGTGTGGAGCAAGGACATCGAGGTAGCCTCTCAGCTACATGCTGCTTCTGCCGTATTACATATTATTTGGGGGATTTGGAACGGTGCATGTTTTATTCTAGAAAATGCGTTTATTGGCATTAGACCAAAAAACACTCTAAGACTATGAAAATAGTGCTTATAATATATAGCACAGCACTGATTTTCAGTGATCATTAGTAAAAGTTTTCATACATATTTGGACCATAAATGTATGTAAGGTAGTAAAATACAATGTTCTGTTGTAGGAGCGCGCGCAGTGCTGCGCGTGGTCACGTGACGGCGGCGTGCTGGCGGTGGGCTGTCTGACGGGCAAGTGGCGCGTGTACGAGCCGCAGTCGCGCGACCTGCTGGCCGAGCACCAGGACGGGTCTGTACACACCGCTACTGCTGTTGCACTTTGACCATAGGCATTAAGACAACACAAATAAGACCGTCAACAAAGCGATGAGATAAACTATATTAGATATGATTTACGCTGTGGGTACGAACTACAAGCTCACCCACCCACCTTAAAAGCGATCTTCGCGAATACACCGACACCGGCGATCGCTCCGACAGAGGGCGCTATCCGGTTTTCAGAACAAAAGTGACGCATGCACGCGACCGGTCGTTTATTCGCGTGACGATCGCTTTTATATAGGACGCGGCCTCCAGCGGCACGCGGGGCGGCTGCGGCCCGCGGGCGCGGCGCGCCAGGGGCCGCCGCGGGCGCGCGGCCCGGCGCACACGGCGGGCCGTACTAACTAAAAAGATATGTTCTGCAACGATAGCAACGATTCTTATAATTAGAGCGAGTTACTAACACAATTATTAAGAAATATTATTAGTAACGAACTAACACCCGAATACTGAAACGCCACTCAAAACTTAAGCGTTACTTATGACTCGTTTAAAGCCTTTTGATTGGTTGAAACTAGTTTTAAGTAACACTTAAGTTTTGAGTGGCGTTTCAGTATTCGGGTGTATGTCTTTCTTACTTGTTAATGAACTATAAATGAATATAAATATATATTTCACTCACAACAGCGTGTCCTTAGAATGTCAAATCCAAGAATTAAAAAAATGCATTTTGTTGCTCGCCTGATTACGAACATGCATCCTCGTGCATGAAAAGCAGGTTCCCTTAATCTGCTTACGGAAATAAAAAATATTCATCATCTTTTCACTATCAGATGCGAGCCGATCCAAACGATCCAGTACTCGCCTGACAACAAGCTGGTCGCGCTGGGCTCTCGAGACAACTTCATCTACGTGTACCGCGTCGATGACAACGGGGCGAGGTACAGCCGGCTCGGGAAGTGCTTGGTAAGAACACACTTCAATACATTTCAAAAACAAAATCAGGACATTTCTTCAAATTAGGCTAAGAATAAGCCTAATTTGCCATTTTGAACGTCCAAATCACATAAGGCAGTTCCCCGACACACCCGCCCTTCACCGAAGAAGTGGCGAAACTTACTGTCCAACATTTACTTTTCAATCAGTGCTGGATTAAGCCAGCGCAGGGTCTGTAGCAAATTCTACCTAGTATGAAATTCTGTGTTTTTTTCGCAAACGAAATTATCGGTTGGGTATCGATTATCTGACATGGATTGTCTTACGGTGTTACGTTTCACCTTTTTGTGATATAGCACGTCTTAGCAAGTTTCACTAAAAAAATTACGCTCAGGCGGAGTTGATCGGGTTTGAATACGCGGGGCCCCATTTTCCGCGGGGCCCGTAGTAGCAATTGCTACTCTTGCTACGTGGTTGATCCAGCACTGTTTTCAATGCCATCACAACTAGGAAAGTGATGGTTTTAAGTTATAGAACTATCATATCATTCAAATAGTTAATGTATGGCAATAGTGCTGTTAATTACTATTACTAAGATTGATTAATTAACAGTACTATGGTGAAGTAATTATTACTTTTTGATTTATATGTAGAAGTAAGACCTGACTTAGCGATTGTAATAAGTAGGTAGTTGAAAGATGAAAAACTTTATCTCTTAACTAAAAACTTATTTTAAGAGTAGGTAGTGAAAAATTCTTAGAAACTTTGAATCAGTAAATTTTTTATTTCGTAGACCATTTTTTTGTTAGAAAATTCTATACTAACTAACAGTACCTCATCTTTATTAATGAGTAATATCCTAACTTGTACAATTTCACGCGACTTAGTGCACGGAGAAAAAACGTAGACGGGTAACATTAACATTACATTCATATTGCATGATTAATAATAAGTATAAAATCCGCCCTAGAATGCTTACCAGGAATGAAAAACCTTCCCTATATAGACCCCTATTATTTCAAGTACTAAAAACCTATTGTAAAATATCCTTATATGCAAATACTGTAATAACATAATCAAGGGCGTCGCCAGCCGATGGTCAAGTTGATATAATATGGAGGATGGGAAAAATATAATTTGTAGGTACAGTCAAGAGTCAACATGAAGCTTTATACTTGTAGTCTTACTTCTACGGCGCACAATGAAGCCAACATCGACGCTGGTGGACATTTGATTTTTGAACAGTTTCCAACTCGGTCGTCCTTATAGAAACTTGGAAAAAGAATAATTTCCATTTTAAATGTTGTATGGATTGGAAACAAATCTTTCAGGTCATTTTTCCTAAAATTATTCGGAACTGTAGAGCTGAAACCTAATAGGTATTTTATTTTATTTTATGAACGTCCCCGGACGAGAGAGATATTGAACTTTAAAAAACAAATAAATGTCGTCTAAATAAACAAAATTGGCTTTATAGATTATGTACTTCCTGTACATTAAAATATCTTGTATATGACAAAAAAAATATACCTCTGGGGGGGCCGCTGCTGCCTTTGACCCCCCCGCCCCCCCTTGGCGCCGCCCTTGTACATAACATAACCTATGCTTAGAAAATGTGATTGTCAGCCTACGTATTATTGTACCTATCTACTTACTATATTGAGCTTCTATTTTACTTGAAAATTAAATTAATACTGTGCTTGATTTTAGAACCTAAAACCCTGCTAATATATTTAAACACTGGCAATCCTTTATTCGAAAATACTACTTTGAAAAACCTACGAAATCATCTCTTCGAACAAATTGCATTTCATATAGTCCTTGCGCGACTGCTAGTCACCGCCCTTGGTATGTGAGCGGTAAGACGGGGGAAGGCGCCATTGACAAAATTGTTAGCTTGGCCTACCTCCCCCAGCTCACCGCTCACATACCTCTACCCTACCTCAGGCGGTGACTATCAGTCGCGCGCGGACTATAGCAATGTATAGTATTGCATATGTATAGGGTTGCATATTTCCACATTACAGTTTCTAAATACACACTGCGTCCTAACCAAAAGCGACTGTCGGGTGATACATGATCATATACCTAAATAATGACGAACATACGCGAATTGATTGATTGCGCTAGTATCTCATATTCTTATCTAATATTATAAATGCGAAAGTGAGTTTATTTGTTTGTTTGTTACGTTTTCACACTAAAACGGCTAAACGGATTTGGATGAAATTTGTCACAGGGGTAGACCTTAACCTGGAGAAGGACATAGGATACTTTTCATCCTAGATCGCAGACGAAGTCGCGGGCAACAGCTAGTATTCATATAAAAGAGCGCGACCATCGTGTACTCGCGTGTCGATCGCTTTTGGTTAGGACGCGGCCTTACACGACAGATATAAAAGTGTTCGTTTTGAGAGATTTTCTTTAGGTCTTTCACGTAAGGAATACTTACACAAATGATTGTACATAGGTAGTGCAGCACGCGTAGCATAACAACCATAGAAACGGGTTTTGTCGACGGAAGAATAGACAAAATGACAGATTGTGATTGTTTATCTGTCATTTTTTCTATTCTTCCGTCGACAAACACCGTTTCTATTGTGACACTATGAATACGAATTGTGATCATGCTAAGCGTGTAGGTAGTGCTAGTTCAAGTGTGTATCTATATTCACCTTAACATCGTTTATAATATTGTGTAAATAATATTCGCAGGGTCACTCCAGCTATATAACGCATTTGGATTGGTCGGAGGATAGTCAGTACATAAGGAGCAACTCTGGAGACTATGAGCTGCTTTACTGTGAGTAAACAACTATACATTTTAATTTATTGTTTTGGTTTTCATGGAAATTTGTAAATTGGTCACATTTAAAGTTTTGTCGAAAAAGAGTAACTTTTGCAAGGACAAAGAGTATTGTCGGTGGAGGAGGAATATGAGGAAGAAAAAGAGTGTAAAATGGATCGCTTCCTTCAGTTCCCAATTCCGTGGCCCATATACTCGAGGCGTCTTGTTCAATCGAATATACTGTGTTTATAGATATGTGCATATTTCGTGCTATCTCACCAAGATGGTAATATCAGTGTGCGCCGACTTAAAAAAATATACATTTAACTTCATTACTCTTGTTTTTCCAGGGAACGCGACAACATGTCGTCAGATCCCGGCGCCGACGTCGATGCGCGACGTGGTGTGGGCCAGCAACACCTGCCCCATCACCTTCCAGACCATCGGCGTGTGGCCGGAGAACGCTGACGGGACTGATATCAACACTTGCACCAGGTGACACACAGCACTATAGGATTCAGAGTTAAACGTAGACCAAAAATGTGGTTCATACAATAATGTAAATCGGCCCAGGGAACTCTTAGGTATCCGTGTAAATACATGAAAATACAAATACAAGACCCCCTTCGTTTTTCAAGTTGGTTAAATAGCTATTATTCTGGCTGGAAAATGATTGCCTATTTCTCATGTTCACATTGAATTTTTCGTCATTTCAAACTTTGTTTCAAACAATATAGTACATACTAATTCCATGGTTTCAAACCATATCAACTTCATATTGAGAAGAGGTGCTTGGAAGAACCCTCGAAAGATGTGTACTATACGTCCATACTGAAGTTTAAAGTGACAATGTATGGTTGCAGGTCCAACGACGGTCGCCTGGTGGCCACGGGCGATGACTTCGGCAAAGTGAAGCTGTTCGCGTACCCGGTCACACAGCCTAAGGTATGGCACACCTCATACCGTCTAAATTCCGTGTATACAACATTTATTCTAATTTGCGTTCGCAATTTATGTGCCAAACACAAGTTTTAGAAAGTACTACACAAAGGTTCAGTTTGCGCAACAACTTCATATTTTTTATGACTTTTTCAATAGTACCAGTCAGTCTAAAATCAAATTTATTTACACTAGCATAAAGTTCATGTTTGTTTTAGTGGAAATAACATCAATTGAAAAAAAGGATTTAAATAGACCTTACATGTTGTGTCTACCAGTTTCGTTTATCGTTTATAAAATAAGTTGTAGTCTATACAGTTGTATACAAAACTTGTTAAAAATATCAACAAAAGAGTTAATAACACATTTCTGACATAATGACAAGATATGTGTGATATATGTTTTATTTAAGTACGTCATATTCGAACGAATGAATTGTAGCAATGATCGATTAATAGTCTTTTACAACATTTCGATCACAAGTATCACAACTTGTGTGAGAAAGATTAAAGTGAAAGTATATAGCGACAAAGATTTATACTGAACAATATTTTTGATATTTGTTATGCTATGTTTATTTGTTATACCTTAGGGAATTCTCCCAACCCATATATTGTGAAAATGAAACATTGTTATGATCTGTATTCCAGTCGCTGTGCCACCAGTACGGCGGGCACTCGTCGCACGTGACGTGCGCGCGCTTCCTGCGCGACGACTCGCGCCTCATCACCACCGGCGGGCTCGACACCAGCGTGCTGCAGTGGGTCGTCGACTAGGCGCACTACACGCACTTCACGGCACAAGCGCGCACAGCGCTACAAGGTTCTATTGGCGCGTGGCGAAAATCGGAACTAACGCCGCCATCTTGTTTTGTCAATACAAAACAAGATTGCCGCAAATTAACGCAGAGGTTGCGTTAATTTCACAAATGTTTACCAACAACGCGAGGCGCCAAAAGATCCTTGTAACACTATACTAACACATATGAAGCGGAATTTGTTATAGAGGGGATGATTTGAAGTCAATCTCGGTTCCTGTTTAAGTTTGGGGCAGTAATATTAAAGTCCCATCAACAAGAACAAGACAATAGTCCAAATTTTTTGAAGCTAAAGCCTGATTGTGTCTATCACTTTGTCGAATCTGAGGTAAAGATGCCATGGTTTTTACACTTAGTGAAAATAGTCACGGTATTATTCAACTCTCAATGAATAATGATGGTGTTCTAAATCCCCCTCTATGAATAAATTACGACTTCAACTTGAATCATGAAGAATTTTTTAAGACCAATTTTGTGTTTATAAAACAAAAATCAAGGTATTCAATCACTTTTTGACTTATTAGTCGAACACCATACAAGAAATCATTCATTGCTTTTGTTTTAATTAGCAAGAAGTTAAGGATAAGTTAACCTAACTTCATCTTTTAATCTATTTTATTGCAAAATAATCACTGAATTTACACTGTTTTAACACATGTGATCTGCGATGCCTATTTCAAATGCCTATTTGATGATAAATATGATGTTATTTCAGCTTTTATGCAAATTGTACTGTATTCTAATATTTATAATTAATTTTAAAAGATTGTACACTTAACTAGCGTGGCATAGATGCACGGTTGTGATCAAAACGAGCTAAGTAGGGAAAGATTCGTTTATTTGTAAACATTTGTTTAAATGAATAATTGAGATCTTAAAATAATTTAATAAACGTATCTTAAAACAGAGAAATACAAATGTTTACTTATAAATAAAATTTTATGAGAATCCGTCGATTTTAACACTAGGTGTTGAGCGTGTATGGCAACACTACTAACGTTTTTAACGAATTTTACACACTTGCAACACTGTGTAGTTAATTATTATGTGATTGAGCTTTTTGGCGCGTAATTATAATATTTTAAGCATAATATAATTATGTACACATATTTTACATAATTTTAAGTCATGATAAGAAATTTAATACAAATTAGATTATTTTTTATTTTAAGATCTGTTTTTGTGAACATCAATGTTTAATTAAACTGTCTGATCGAAGAGTTAGTGAAACTCTTGAGTTGGACAGCCATTTTAAGATTTATTAATTTTGTTTTATTGTTTGAATGACAACAAAGTTATTTCTGTATAGTTTTTAACGATACCAACATGTTATGTTGATGCAGCTTACAGTACAAAGAAAAGCTAACACTTATTATTATCTTGCGCCTTTTTCTGCAGTAAGCGACTTCATTTTAAATATCACAAAGTGCTCCTCTGATATTCTTTTCTGTGCCGACGAGAGGTGAAATAGATTCTTTGGCACTAACCATTGCATTCATTAGATAAAGATTTTACTAAAATCAACATAAATGATTCCAATCGTACATTCCTCGAGCAAGCAAGCCTAACATAGTTTTTATTTAAGTATTTCATTAGGAACGTTAAGGTTTAGTAGCCTAGTCACTACGTCATCCGCATCGGTGTTCTCACGCGTAATGTAGCACTAATGTTAATATTGTATTTGTAAATATATTGTATTGTATGACGGCACCACCGTCTGTTCATTGTGCCTCCAATAAAATTGAGTATTTAAAATTATTATTGTTTTTTTTTTTCTTATCTTTATAAATCGCAGTTTCACCCGCATAAGGCTGCGTATGCACTAGAGATGAATGAAGCGAGGAATGTCCGTCAAACTAACCAACAACAACGCTAGCTCACTCTTTGACAGTGAAGCGATGTTATTGGTTAGTTTCACACACATCCTTAATTACGCATCCTCGCTCATCTCTGATCCTATGTCCTAATCCAGGTATGCTATTCTAAATCTCACCGTGAAAACTTAGGTGAAGTGAGCTCACTTCACCTAAGTTTTCACGGTGAGATTTTTCCAGAAGCGACTGGCTGATCATGGTCTACCCATGTGTCAAACATTCAAATCCGTTCAGCCGTTTTAGCGTGAAAGCAAAACAAACAAACTCACTTTCGCATTTATAACATTATATATAGTTAGGATTCCTTTATAAGTGAATGGTAAAATTAAATAAATACAATCATCATAATCATTCTCTTGCAACATTCAACATTCTCCTGCCATGGAACATGTCTTTTTCTTCCATACTTCTCTATCAGTCTATCACTACTCACTATCCACTCCACACGATCACTACCCTTCCAAGCCAGGTCATTCACACATTCCATCCATCATTTCTTTGGATTTCTCCTACTTTTATAGCCACATTAATACTCAAAACTTTCCTTACGACTTTTTCCTCATTACTCCAACCGATTTCCACAGAACTTTTCAGTCTCTGGTACCTTTTTTTTTATGAATCGCATCTCGCAAACTCGCAAGTCATCCTAGGATGTTGCCGGCTGCTTAACCGGACTTTCCTGTTAGTGCCTCAATAAATGAAGGCCTCCAGCCAGGGGATAAAACTTACAAACTAAGCGACTACACCCTAAGGGCACCCCCTGTGGGCCCTACAGCCGAGGTCCCCAGTGTGGGGTACGGACCTCGGCTTAGGGCGTCGCTGGGGGAGGGCAGCAAGGGACTGGCTGGATCGGATTAAAGTCCCCGGTACCCTTTCAGGCTTCCTCTTATACAGGGTGATTGGTAATTGGCTGCATTCCTAGAAGTGGCATACTAGGTAATTTGCAACATTTTAGACCCCGATAACTTGATTAAAAAATGGGTTGTATTGGAGAAATCGAACTTTTTTAAGGTTTTTTGGAATTTTCTCACCTCTCGACCATAAACTGCTAATTGTAAGAAATCTCCGCTTTTAACGTTAAACTATAACTTTTCTGATAGCTCACGAACGGATGAATCCTTCGAAAAACAAGTTACCCATACATTTCGAAATTAAGTGTCGTAAAGGTCAAGTAACGATTTTTTTATAGGTACTTCTCTTGATTTTCGTGGCCTACATTTATAATATTTTGAATTAACTCAAAATATTATAAATATAGGTATGGTACTTTGCCTTCAAATTACAGATACAACTTACTAGTCTTTTTAGAGCTTGTAAATTGAAATTGTATAACAGTGCCCATTGTTTGAATAGAAGAACACACGATACGACATCGTAGCACGTTGCGACTGACGTTATGACACATGTTTACATAACTATCTACTATTTTCGTTTATCGTTTACAACTAAAACAACTTGTAAAGACTATGTCATCAATATATCTAAACATGTCGGTAACAAAGGCAGTCACGACGTGCCCTTCTTAGCCTCCAAATACGAAATTAGTCGGCTCCATACAAAGCGAAAACACAAGCACGGCAAACGTCAAAAACGGCAGACGTCCAGCGAGTGCGCCGCTCGCATTTGTGTGCGCATGTTGCTTCTGCTGTATGTATTTAGAGCTCCAGCCCCTCTTCAGAATATTATCAAACAAACAATAAATAAAAAATAAAAGCAAATAATAAAAATAAAACAATTTATTAAAATAAATAATAAATCGTTAGAAACGAACTAATAATGATACAAAATAATCATAAACTATATTACTCAAAACATAATGTTACTCGAAAACCTTTCCTTACGACGTTACATCCGCTGTAACCACTATTTCATGTCATTGTCGTTTTATTGCATTCACTAAAACCGGCACTACATTATTTCATTCGTTAGCAACATATTTGACGAATATTTTGTAGTTTCAAAACAGAAAATAATTAAATAAACATTGTATTGTGAAATCCTTATGTGCATGAAAAGCTTTCAGAGTATTAAATAACTTAAAAGTAAATTCCCGATTGAACACAGCTCCAATCCTATTGCAAACGAAACTATCAGTAACTTCTGGGATAACTTAAACATGGTTCATTATTTACACTGGCTGGTACATATCGCTTAGGTAATATATGACTGGGTACGTAAGCGATTCATGTATATAATATTTCATAGACTTTCTATCATCTTTGTAGTCTCAACTATATTTTAAAGACTGTCGTATCGTCATTTAAGTCGTATCTACCTATTATACTCGCTATATTTCACGTAACAGTCTAAGTGCTGGTCGCAACACAAGCTACGCTATTTCCGCGGACCACGTCCGGTCGAAGATTTGGTCTGATGTTGCGTCCTTTGAGGAAATTCATGGACAGGTTTATGAAAACCATACAATAAAATGTCAACGATTTAATTATGACTACATTAATTCACCTATATTAACTGTTCTACGCTATTGGCGGAAAGCTCCAGCAATCGCCAGGCCGCCTTGGGGTTGAGTTCCTGAGGGTCGCGACACAGTACCCACACGTAGTTCACGCGCATCACCTTGTCGAGGTCGCCTTCTATTACTTTGTTCTTACTGTCTCTGACACACATGATCTGCTGAGACTGGAATGTTATCACTAGAACAGGTCCCTGCTCCATCATTTTGCCCATGACGAGCTCGATCTGTTCAATGTCCAGTATCTTAGAGTCTAGGTGATATCCGAGTTGTTTGCACTGTTTGATGGGTGTCGCCAGGATGTTGAACACGCCTTCGTAGCACCAGTCCTTCAGTATGGCTAAATCTCCGCGTACTATTGCTTCGAGAATATTCGGTATGATGTCGTTCGCACAGTCCTCTAGGAAGGACTGCGACGTAAAGTTGGGGTCGATCTTGCATATTTCGGTGAGGGTCTTCGATAGTTCGGTCTTCTCGAATATATTGCCAAACAAGCTGCTTACCTTGTCCGTGACGAACCGTGAGGCTTTTACTACGGCGTTGTCCGACTCTTCGTATTTTATTTTCCAATCTAGTACCTGTAACATGTTTGGTATTGTTTAGTAAAGAAAATAACTTACAACTTAAATAACATCTTTATACAATACATAGAGGATTAGAGGCATAATGACATGTGAGCAATATTGTACCTAACAAATAAAAAAACATTCATTCACTGACAGACAACGCTAGCACTAAAGTTCCTTATAGTGAAAGTGAGCACATTTTTCTTTATTTAGGCAACCAACAGCCATACAAATAGAATTGTATGGCTAATAATTCGGTATGTAAAGTTTTTTTCAGGTAACTTTTTATATTTTTAATTGATGGATTTACTTATTTTAAGCAACTAATTTCAATATTTTGTTTTTCCAAGCTGCTGACGTCATAAAGTAGACTGAATAGCTTAGGATATTTGCCACGTATAACACAATAATAAAAATCCTAAATTTGTCGTTTTCTGCTTGACATCAGAAACTTCAAGCATGACACTAAGGGTGAGATGTATTTATCGTAACAGATATAAATAATAGATATTATTTTTAATAACAAATGACGTTCCTAAAACAATAACTTATCTGTTACTGAAAATGTTACTAAAAAGTTTGATTATTAAGCGAAAAATAAAGGTTTGAAAATTAAGAGATTAGTAGTTTATCTACAAGAAAGGATTTATGAAAATTCACCTCCTAGGGGTTTAAATAGGGATGGAAGTTCTTAATTTTTGCCGATGGTAAATATAAGTTACCTTGTTAAAATACTGGTTGTTGTTCTTGAAGTTCTCCCACTGCTGGTAGAACTTGGAGTCCTTGTGTAGCTCCACGCCCATCGTTTCCGTGTCTGGAGCGAATGTGCGTTCGTCTGTAGCAACCTGTACGAGACAACAAACTTAAATTAACCAGAATCCAAACAAGAAAACACTATTTTCGAGAAAAGAACGAAAAAAGCGAACGAACTCCGAAATTCGTTTATAATTAACATCATGCTTATAAACGACGTGACGATAGAATGCATATAAAGGTTTGTACTCAAATGCTCAATATTTTTTTTAGGGTCAGTGATGCGGAATTGCTTTCTCAGCTATAAATCCTCTTCATAATGTAGTCAACCGCACGCCCATGATATTCAGATTGGTGTAGGCGGAATACCTCGTTACCTAGGCGCTGTCAAATTGTTACTATTACAGTGGTAAGGAACAGGGTGTAAAGTTCACTCATCCTCCATAGAACAGGGAGGATCGTCTGACCAGACGGGTGTTGCGTATGGTGGGCAACTGCCCGACGATTGATGACGGGACGTTCTATATTTTCTAGTCGCGCGGTAAACTCTGCTAGCGCGAAGCAGGGTTTTGGGTGACGTCAGTGTGACGCGTAGTTCGCATGTGGCGATGTAGATACCGCAACACTATGAGTAACAATTTGACTTTGACAGCGCCTTATTTCGTAGCAGTAAAGCCGGTTTTAGTTCAAGTCTAACCGTTACAGATGCGCGGTTGACCGTACATAAAGAGCAGAGGTTTCTAGAGAAACTAGCAAACTGCTCACATTTAAAACAAAACCCTTAATTAAGAAACGCAAATGATATTGACCTCGACTCGTTTCCGTAAAGCATTGGGCGCCATGTAGACACGTCCTTCCAACCCTCGCGGCGATATCTCTTCCTTCACCACTGCGGTGGCCTGTAAACACATTGTAACAACATGTATTATTTATTTAGGATTTCCAACAATAACATGACACATATCATTATTTATTTTATTGAAGTGAAAACTTCTTTAGGCGCGTTGAGCGATTTTTGGTAGGGGGTAAACTTATGGAGTCGCGTCACCGCGCGCTGTAGTGCTTTTACACGCCTGTGACGGCCTTGGCAGTTTACCATTTTTTTGCGACCCCCTCCCCCCTTCTAGCCTAGTAACAAGTTACTTAACTCCAAATAACATATTTGCAACCGGTACTTGTTCTGTATTGCTGCAACAACAGAAAAGCCTGTTTCGTATAAGTACGATGTCGCAAATGTTAATAGAACCTTCAATGCTGCAGTAATGATGGCACGATCTTCATGAGAAACTGAGCTCAAAAATTCAAGCTGTTTTCGTATTGGAGCGGCTGGAGTCACAGGACAATGGCGTCGAGACGCACAGTTTGGGAAGCCCTGCCCTAGGCATTATCTATCAGTGAACTAAGGGTGGTTGTATAATAGTGATTATTCATCTTCATAAAATAGTAATGATGACTAATATTAATCTTGCGACAATACAAGGTGGCAGGGACATCGACGCGAAGCCAGTTACCATGGATTCAGTACATGATTCTGAGCCCCCCAGCGTTGAAATTTTTCGTCGGTTATTTTTTTTTTTAAATATATAATAAAATATATAATATGTACTGACCCCATGGTAACCGGCTTCGCGTCGATGTCCCTGACACCCTGTATAAGAAGCCCGATTTGACACCTATCAAAATACTTTGTCTAGTGATGAGGAAAAAAAATGATTCTCGAGACATATTGGTTTATCATACTTAGGGTTTGTAATCGATACTTAATCTACATTGCTTAAACTGATTCTTTAGGTACTTATATCGTTTTATTACACGTATCATCATCAGGTAAATAAATAAATTCACTAAATTTTAACCTACTAAATTTAAACCATAATTTTAAACAAATGCAGTGAGAATATTGCATGCACAGTATAGTTGGACAAGGATCTTCTGGCGCGTGGCCAAAATCGAACCAGCGCCGCCATCTTGTTTTTTTAATACAATTTCACAACATTATCACAAATGTTAACCAACAGCGCCCCCCTCTCAATGTCATTCAAGCGCCAAAAGATCCTTGTAGTGTGCTACAAACAGTATAGGTATTAGTGAATCTTACATGTGAAATAGTTCTGAAAGCACTTGTCGCTCCTAGTTTGGAGCCCGTGTCAGCTATGCTCTCCGCCGCGCCTTTCGCTGTCTTCGAAAAATCGTGCTTAAACTGTCCTGTAAAAGAAGAAATTCGTATCTACATTTTAATTCGATGAAGAGATAATTGTTTTGTCAGGATATTTATTTATTTATTTATTTATTTATTGACACACCAACGACTTATTCACTAAATAATTACATTAAATATATTCTATTTTAACAGTTTTGCGGTGAATTCGTCACTTATAGGTGTGCACAGCACTTGTATAATCAATAATAAAACTAAAATCGAATTATGATAATAACAAAATTAAATTTACAAAAGCATTGAGTTTAAAATGTAGTTAAATTAAAATTCAGAATAATTAAAGAAAAAACATCAATTAAATTAGAAAAACAATGATACATTAAAACAATAAAAATAACAAATAAATTAGGACGCATTACATTAATTACAATTAAAATTAAAAGAATAGAATAGATTAAAATTAGAGTTCAAAAATTAAATTAAATTGTACAATATTAATTATCTAGAATGGAGTCACTCAAATACCCAAATTAACATTTTGTAACAAAATTAGTCAAAGAAATCGATTAAGAACTGAGGACGTATCGTTTGAATTCATTCAGACTGTTCGAAAATATGTCTAAGTTGTTGGTACGCGTGCACAGCTTATTGTAGCTAGACAAAAATCGGTATAAAGGAGCTGAACGGCCAAGATTAGTTCTATTTTTAGGCATTTGAAATGTATCTGTTTTAAAATTGGATCTGTATGAGGTACGGCGGGGCACATTTACATTGATCTCCGAAACCAACTCCGGTACATTCGCCAAATTATGAAGGGTCTTATAAAGGAAAATTAAATCTGAGCAACTCCTTCGTTGCTCCAAGGAGCTCATCTTGAAGTGGCAGAGCCTTTGAGGATAATCGGCTTCGCGATCACAAGTCTGTGATCTGTAGCGCAGGTATCTCGTAAACTTTTTTTGGATGCACTCTATTCTGTCGATGTGGACACGATACGCTGGATTCCATACAGGAGATGCATATTCCAGTATACTCCTCACCAGAGAGTTATAGAGAACCTTAAGGGTGCCACTGGACCGGAATTCCTTGCAAGTTCTTTTTACAAATCCGGACATTTTATTCGCTTTGGCGACAATAGTGTCAAAGTGATTTGTAAAGGATAGTTGACTATCGAGTTGGACTCCCAAATCCCGAATGGTATCGACTCTCAGAAGACTTATACCGTTTAAGTGATATGCTGAAGGCCGTATCAACTTTTTCCGTGTGAATGTTATATGAAAACACTTAACGGCATTGAGAGTCATCATGTTACTATGACACCACTCATGAATTGCGTCCAAGTCCTTCTGAAGCAAATCAATGTCGGTACTTGATTCAATTTCCCTGTATATTTTTAGATCATCCGCAAACATAGAGCATTTTGAGTTTTTAATGGAGTGTATGATGTCGTTCACAAATACCAGGAAGAGAATAGGACCAAGATGCGATCCCTGTGGCACCCCAGAGGTTGAGTAATAAAGTGGCGACTGATAACCCTTTATAATTACTCTCTGCTGTCGTTCTGAAAGATATGATTCAAACCAGCGTAGCAAATGACCATGCATACCATAGTTCTCAAGTTTTTGAAGTAGAAGCACATGATTTACTTTGTCGAACGCGCTACTGAAGTCAGTGTAAATTGAATCCACTTGCACACCGGAGTCTACAGATCTGCTGATATCATTAATGTAGTGAACTAAGTTGGTGGTAGTGGATTTATTGGTACAGAAACCGTGCTGTTGCGTAGCCAATTGAGTTTTAATGAGCGAAGTTAATACAGGACAAACTAATGATTCGAACAGTTTCGAGAAAATTGAAAGAAGAGAAATGGGCCGGTAATTTTTAACATCGTTAGACTCCCCTTTTTTAAATATTGGAACTACGTGTGCGATTTTCCACTGCGTGGGAAACTTAGAAGACATAAGAGACTTGTTAAAAATAAGTTTGAGCGGCAATGATAAATATTTGGCACATTGCCTTATGAAATGCGGCGGTAGGCCGTCAGGCCCTGGCCCTTTGCAGATATTTAGTTTTTTTAATGCTTTGAGTACGTCTCGCTCTGTGAAATAATGGCTTCCTAGCGCAAGCTGAGGGAACTCTTTTGAATTTGTTTGTACCGCGAGTGTACCAGCTGGAGATGCAAAGGTGGCAGAGAAGTGTGAGGCAAACAGTTTAGTCACTTCTTCTCCAGAAGTTGCCACTTTCCCGTTCCAGTACATCTCAGATGGAATATCATTGGACTTGGCTTTTTTGGCGTTAACGAATGACCAAAATGCCTTCGGATTCAGTCTGATGTTATCTTCAGTTTTATCGACGTATGTGCTGTAGCACTTTTTTATCATATTTTTAGAACGGTCCTCCAATAAACGGTATTCATATTTGTCCCTGGGATTTTTGTATTTCTTAAAACGAAGTCTTAGTTTTTCCTTTTCGTTAAGAAGTCTGATCAAACATTTTGAGAACCATATAGGATATTTGTTATTGCGTGTAGTATATCTAGGAACACATTCATCCACTATTCGATACAATTGTGCGTAAAACGTGTCTACCATTAAGTCCACATCTGCCAGATCCGAAAACAAACGGGCCCAATCGATGCTCCTCAACCTCTCATTTACGAGTGCATAGTTGGCTTTCCAGAAGTTATATTTGAGAGAACTCTTACTTTTCATCATTGCGGGTGAAATATTCTTGATGGTGATGTCAAGAGGAGGGTGATGAACATCGACCAGCGACATTGGATTTTTACATTCACTGACAGATCCTCCGTGGAAGTTACATAAAATAAGGTCTAAAGTTCTGTTGTAACAGTTCCTAACAGTGTTAATTTGCTTAATGCTATTTGACGACATAAAATCAACCAGTGAGTAGCCTAACCCGTTTGCAAAGTTCCTAGCAGTAGTACATGGTGAGCTAGAGAGAGTATTGTCCATGCTCCAGTCGATGAACCCGAGATTGAAGTCCCCAGCAATTATTACATCTCCTCCCGTTGATTCAATCACTGCATCCGCGTTATCCAGGATCAAGTTTAGTGGGGCATGTTGCACAGGTGGTGGTAAATAGGCCGCACAGATGCATAGGTTGCCCTTTCTGCTATTAGTTTTGAGCTTGACCCACAGATCTTCAGCATCTGATTCCCATTTTGTTGCGCGTGTTGAGTCTATCGCCCTAGAAACAGCGATCAGTACACCTCCGCCTTTTTTGTTGCCAAGAGGGGTAGAAGCTCTGTCTCTACGATAAATGATATATCGGGAGTCGAATAATTCGCCATCATTTACGCTGTCATCAAGCCATGTCTCTGTTCCAATTATCACATCGTAGCTATTGAGTTGTGCGGCTAGGCTGAGATTATGCAATTTAGTCTTAAGACCTCTGAAGTTCTGATAATAGATGGTGAATTCTGACAGCAAGATCACGGTCTTTATGCGTCTTTGATCCCTTTATAGTAAAGAGATAGCCTCCAGGCTTTTTATTTGTTTAGCTTGTTGTCCATCCTCCTTCCTTATCAAGATTTTGCCATCTCGAACCCAAACATATTTGTATCCTTTTTCTTTTGCGGCTTTTCTGGCAGCCGCGTGAATTTTTTTGTTTAGGGGTGACAGGTGCTCCGATACGAAGACAGGCTTAACTAAGTTGCCATAACCAAGGTGTTGCGAGTTAAGTTTTTTGTCGGGGTGCGCTTTGTTATAGTTCATCACTGAGGTTAGAATGGTGTCCCTCAGCAGCATGCCACGCAGCTTGACAACTACAGCTCTGGGGTTATTGCTTTCTGGGTCCAGTTTCCTTACCCTTACTACAGACAGGATGTCGTCTTCTTTGACGGAGTAAGAGACTACATTTCCAATTTGCTGGACAGTCTTAACCAGATTTTCTGCTTTGCTTTCTGGAATGCCGTTGATTTCTAAATTTTGTTGACGTGCATGCTGTTCAATCAAGTTTACTCTTGATGAAAGTTCAGAGACTGTGTGCCTGAGAGAATTGTTTTCCTTCTGGAGGATTTTATTGCCGTTCCTACAGGTCTCAAGTTCGGCCTTCATCTGATCAAACTCTTCACTTATAAAGTCGACTGACTGCTTAAGTTCACGGAACAGTGATTTTATATCACCCAGTTCATTAGTGACACTTTTTTTGATGTTGGCTGATATTTCCAATGACAGGACACTCCGTATTTCTTGACGAATACAGTCGATCAGCTCACTTTTTGAGCATTGAAATTCTGGGTCAGGTGAGCCATCAATGCGTGGGCGTTTCTGTCTGACACATACATTCGATAATTCAGGTGTACTGACACAGGTATGTTAGGTTCAGAGGAAACCTGAGTTATGTTACTCCCACCGGATTCTTTAGGCGGGGTACGCGCTAGTCGTGGCATTTTATTTAAATTAAGTTGTGCACTTTTCTCAGCCACAAAACACGTTAGCTGGATCGGTATCCCGGTATGCAAACACACGGTCAAATTTGGGACAAGAAAAATCGAATATTAGTTTAGTCGATTTTTGGTATTTATGCCCTTCTCAAAAGCCCAGTGTCAAAAACTATGATAAAAAGCACCGCTGCGTTTCCGAACGAAAATATATGTGTCAGAAGTTATATACGTGTTTTGATTGGTGGGTTAACTTGGCGTGACTCAGCTGCTGTTTGTTTACGTTATTTTTTTTGAAAAATTAACTGGCTTTGAAAGTAAAAGTGTATATTTCTCACAGTATTAGCACTTTTTCGCGTACAACAAGGTGGTGACGATTCCTGTGTGCATAGGTTTGCCGAAATTCACTATGTTCACAAATAACTGATGGATGTGTCCGTACTCACTATTTCACTTGTATGTAGGTCCACTAAGAACTTTGGTTTGTTTTTACACTTATTCTTAGGATATCACTCCGATAACACTTGAGCACGTTCGTTGGGCTATTATGATAATATAACTCTGTTAGTCCGTTGTTATAATGCGTTACTAATAATTTAATTAATTAAGATACGCGGAGCTGAAGTAAAGCGTGGCACTAGCCGTGGTTTTTTTTTTTTCTTTCAGGATACAATACATACTAATACTATTCACGCCTTAACAGATTTGTTTGACATTTGGTACACTGATCTGTTCCCGTGGAATAATTTTCGAACTCCACGCGGGCAAATCCGTGGGCAAAATCTAGTATGTAAATGATAAATGATTTTTATTTCTGTAAATAGGTTGTACAAAACACTTTTACACGTCAAACATATTATTTTTAAACTAGATGAGGTCGGCGTTTCCTATCTGACTACTCCGAGAAGAAAGGCCGAAACACACTCAGAGGTCACAGTCTCTTTTAAAGTCCAGACATAATCTTGGTCAGATCATGTGAAGATTATGTAGATTGGTGTCTAAAATGGTCTTTTGAGGAAAGAACCACAGATTGAGTGGACCTGTCCAGTCAGTGCACGCATTTGTCAGTGACCGTGCAGCTCAACTCAGAATTTAAGGAGCTCAACGATGTAATATAGACTTGATTTTTATTATTGACTAGCTTCCATCAGCGGCTTCGCCCGCGTGATATCTTTATAAATTATAGCCTATTACTCAGTGATAATATAAAATTCTACTGGTGAAAGAATTTTTTAAATCAGTTCAGCAGTTTTTGAGTTTATTCATTACAAACAAACATACAAAAAATCAAATCTTTTTCCTATATAATATAATAATAAATTAGTTTAGATCAGCAGTCTAATTACGCAACACATTTTATTTCTGATTACAATTCTGAATTTAAACCAACTCCAGTTTTAAACGCATGCCATAATTGGAATTACGATATAAATTTTTTAACAACAGACGGAAATTGGTTAGGGATGTTCTAACCAAAAGGCCATAATTTGTTTACTCTGTGATTTTGTTACACCATATAGGAATAATTAATTTCCAAATTATTGTGCAATTTTTTTATTTTTTTTTAGTTACAACTGATGTTCTACTACTGCTTATATATGAAAATGGACAATGATTGCAGAAAAATCTAAAACCAAATTTTAAAACACTATCTACCAAAAACTACCATAATTGAAATACGTAACAAAACGTTTTTCTTTTCACGTTTTTGTTATCTGTGGCCAATGACAAAATCGTAGAAATGCAGTGTTGTCAACTTAGTAGGATTTCCACTAAACCTGGGGGTTTGGACACCCCTACTGGCGGAGAAATTTTGCTTTCAGATGTGGTGGTTTTGTCTAGTGGTTAGTTTATTCAATTTGTAGAAAACAAAACAATCAATTACAAAAACTTTGACTCGAGAAAATATTAAAATAACACGATAATGGCATGTTTTATTGTTTGTGTAAAACCTGTGTTAGGTTAGGTTAGACTGACACAGCATGACGAATATATTGAAGACACACAGGGGCTCCGCCCGAGAGATCGAAAAACAAAGTCATTAAAAAAAAACCCACGGGAACATACTTCCGGGATAAAAAAATCTGCCGTTAAGCCGTTTGAAAACAAACATCTTTTCATTAATTATACTGCGGCTGCCATTTGTCATACCGCCAACGAAATAGAAGTCAAAATCGGTTGAACGGACTGTAAAAAACGTTTATATAAATGTCTAATCTTATTTTATTAATCGAGTATAGTTTATTTCTGGTGGTTTGAAGAACTACCACTAGTGGACTAGACATGGGCGTTTCTGGATTCTTACGCAAACAGTTAAATATCCTATTTCAGATTTTGAAATTGTTTTCAAAATTCGTTTTTAAAAATCGATTTCAGGAGAGGCTCCGGCTCGCAGTTTCGATCGTCTCTAGTAATATTATTCGGTTGTAAGTGCATCGATCAAAACTATTCAAACATAAACAAATACTTCCTTACGCAAAGCTACTCTTGCCGTGGTTTTGTGAAATCGGTTTGTCTAGTTTGGATAATCAATACTTTAACACTAATCGATTCGACACTAATCGATTTCTGACTGAAATCGGAAATTCGTTTTGATATATCTGACGCATGCTTATATTGGACTCAGGGGAAAAAACTGGCAGCACTGACTTAACGATCTGCCGTTTCATTGAAACGACAATGCGAAATATTGCCTGTCTAAAGTATACCTTTGCTGCTCTAACTTTATCAGTGTGTAGGGAAAAGAACAGGATGGGCATATAACATTACATGTTAAACATTCAATCATTCTTTGAAATCTGTGGAGAATATGCTATCAATCATGGCGTGTTTTTGTTTATATTTTTCAACATACAAAATTATATTTACTATTCTCTTACAGAAACATGGGCCTATGCTAAGCAGTTTTGGAACATTTTTCTTGTGGCTTGTGGAAGTCGGAAAAAATCTCTCGTTCAAGACACTGCGTGCTGTTTTCGTTTTTACTGGCTGCACTAAGACTTTCATAGGCTGTTTTGCTCAATTGCAAAAAGTACCTAAGTGGATATTATCACCAAGTAAGTAAGCCAATATAAATAGGAATAACCTGTGTATCTTCGTATCTCATTCGATTATTGTAGTTGTAGGTATTGAGGTTAACTATTTATTGTGATTTAAATAATTATTGAGTATCTTTTCTATGTCCGTCAACCTCACATTCTAAGTGAATTTTTTAATTGATATTTATGTACATAAGTAGATGTTGAAATAAACTATTATAACCTCTAACCAAATAACAACTAACTGCAAAACATATTTATAATTTATTTTCACAGGTGGTGTCTCGAGCTGAAAATACAAGAATACCGCTACCCAACATGAATCTTGTTGATCAAACATGGATTGGCTAACCAATCTTCTGTATTAATCATTGAAGGTAAGCTTTTTGACACATAGTTAAGAATCAAGCATAGCAAGTGACTTAATTATAAAATTATGAATATATTTCCTTGGCCGAACTTACTAGATACATCATACATTTTGTGTGTGCCTAACTACTGTTTACTACAAAAATGTTGTATTATAAAATATCTGGAGACTGAAATATCAGCCCTAAATAAAGAAGAAATTATACCACCAGCAGCAATGACTAGGCTGATGGCTTTTGTCCAGCCATGGGCCTAATGAAGGCCTAGTTGATATGCCTACTTTACTTAGCCACATAATGTTTAAGTACTTTATTTGAGCAGAAAATAATAAGATTTTGTTTTAAAACTAGAGTTCCTGGGGCGTTTCACCTATGAAGTCATGAAGGCAGCATGAATGATGTCACCCATGCTGTGTTGTCCTGTTGCTCTGCTACTTCAGTTATCAAGCTTCTCAAGAACTAAAGTAGAAACTGAAGATTGATAATGAACGATAATCTTTTTTTTTTTTTAACCTGTTCAGTCTTGTACGACAGCGATATAAATGTGTGTTCCTAATTTGTTAATTGATAGAAAGTGTTTTAATTATGAGGTAGAAATAAAAATAAGTTGTTAAGAAATATTTAAGAATTGAATACTATGCTTTTTATTATAAACACAGCCAATTGATTATTATATTGATACTATTTAGAGGTATTTGCCTAAATTAACTGTCGTTTTCGTTCATAAGGTAACAATAAATAAATTAGGGTAAACAAAAACAACTTTTATTATATCTTCAATAGCATTTATTCACATTATTATGAAATATTTGGACATGGTTCAAAAAGAAATAGGAACAAATATATTACAAGGATTAGTGGAATTTGGGATCTAATGTCTTTTTCTGTGAAAGTCATGGATTATGTATGTACTGCTTGCTAATTTCGGTGAAAGTCATCATGGATTATGTATGTACTGCTTGCTAATTCTTGCTGTAAGCGCATGAGAGTTAAATTTTTTCCAAATAATGTAGATGTATAATGTGACTGACACCTGAAATAAAAAAAAAAGAATTTAAGTAAATTCTCAATATATTCCATGATCCATTACATCCATCCACAAAGTCTAATAGGCCTCTCCCATTAACACTTCAATGCACAATCTATCTACTTTATAGAACAGCAATATTCTGCTATATACAACAATTAGGTGCCTACAATTGACTTTATTTAAATGTATGGTAAGTTTACGTTTGATGGTGCATTTCATAGTCACCAACAAACAATATGATTGTGTGTAAAACTGTTGCTGTGCAAAACACACATTCAATGTTCAACACTAAGTAAGAAAATAATATTGATATTAAGTAGGTACCTTAAACAGACAATGATGTGGAAATAGATCTATGTATGGTGATGTGATGAGTATGTTCATTGATGTCCTTACAGAATCCATTGACATAAAATGCTTCAAACTATATTATAATATTTGTTCTTCCTCTATTATATTTGCTTTTCAAATGAAGTACAAGCTCGACTGGGTTGCTAAGCTTGTGGCATATGATAAGTTAGTTAGGGTACGAGGTACGAATTTGTCTGTCCTTAAAATGCCACCAAAATACCTCGTTTCTGAAATATCATATTATACATCTTTAATTAAGGTTGTAAGCACTTGTAACAGAAGAAAACTTTCACAATTATTATTAAAAATCCACCTCGCTGCTTCAATATTTTACAGACCACTAATATTGATTTATCATTGTGATTTTACACAAAAACACATTCACAATTAATGAAGACGACGTTCACTTACATAATTTTGTAATAATTAAGGATATTAAATGAGTAAATCCCAAAAATATTGCAAAGAAAATCGAATGCGACCAGTAAGCCGCCTTCGCTTTAACTTGACAGCACGAAATCGATTTCATATAAATTTTAAAATGTCAAAATGGTAACGTAATTCGAATAATAGCCTTTTTAAACGATTATCGTTCACTCTTAAACGTCTGAAACAGAGCGCAGTTGATATCACAGATTTTAGAGTTACGTAATTCCAAAATTTTAAAATGAAAGAAATTTTAATGAAATGGAAAGAAATTTTACTGAGTTGCTTTGGGAAAATGTGTTGCGTAATTAGATAGCAGGTGCCCTAGGCGTAGGGATTTTAAGTTAATGTAGGTATGGAAACAAATTATTATGACAGTTTGTTAACTTTTCCTCTATGAAGTGTTTTTCTCTTTACAAGCATTTTAATCCACTCTGATTCTGACTCATCAAAGTACATTATTATGATTAACAGTTTCTTACCAGCTTTCTTGGCAATATCACTTTTACTAGCTTCCTCAATGACATGCTCCATCTTGCCCTTGATGCCTTCAAACGTTTCTTTCAGTACTTCCGAACTCTTGGAAGCTTCTGATTCAACCGCATGGAACTTTCTTCTCGCAGCCTGGAAATTACAATATGAATATGTTTAAGTGTTAAGTTACTCAAAAAACGTAATGAGTCTCATATGTTTTTTGAGTAACTTTATGAAGAAATGAAATTAATTTTCAAAAATCTACTACACATTGTAACAACAAATAAATTTTCACTCCTGCCCCTTAAGACTAACGCCAAACATTTTTTTATATTCGGATAGCTAAAGAGGTGCCATAAAGAATATGAATTAATTTAAAAAAATGGCATGCGGGGTGCCATTGTCTAGAATTCATCGAGTAGAGTACAACGCTAAAACTAGCATACAAAAATATGAATAAAACTCATTATACAATATAAATGAAACTACATGATTTATGTACATTGGTACGTCAAAACCATAAAACTAGAATGGAGGTGGGTAGGCCACATGATGACAGAGAATACTAATAAATGGACAAAAGGTACAACAGAATGGACCCCTAGATTCCAAACAAAGAGAAAAAGAGGAAGACAGAAAACGTTGGTCGGATGACATCAAAAAGATTGCAGGTCCAATATGGCAAAGACACGCAGTCGCCCAATAGCTAATATATACAAGCTCAACTACTTAGATAGTTAAATAGTTAATTAATTATAAATAAATTATGTTAATACCTATCTGGGCATGACATAGTGCATGCTGTGCTTTTCTTTAAGTAGACGCTTTAGCAGGTGCTTAGACTTAGCAATGTACAAATTGTAAAGTAATATAAATAAATATTTGAATACCTACACACTTTTAAACATAACAACATAATTATTTCTTTATTTATCAGACAGTGGCATTGTGACTAAGGCCCGTATTACAGAACTATTCTGTAATACAGGACTAAGTTTCAATAAAACTAGATGAATTTAAAAAAATTGGTTAGAAGTAAGTATTAACCAGTAATGCGTCTGAGTTCTCCAACTTCTGTGCCTCTGCCCTGAACTTCTTGATGTTGTCCTTCATTTCCTTGTTCTTAGCCATGTCCTCCTTGATGTTCTCGATGATGGACGAGAAGAACCCTTTCCGTGCTGAGTACTGACAGCATACTGGCACATTGAACTGAAAGGGGTAAAGGTCACATTACGTTTGCTTGAGAGACTAGTGAGCAGGTAAATCATAATAGACACAGTTTAAGCTCCCCAATGTGAAGCTAACTAATATTTTGATAATACCTACGAGTTCTCATAGGGTTCTTGTTGGATATTAGAAGATATTCAAATGATTTGTTTGACATTACACTGTTTTTATAACATAAACATCAACAAATTTTTAGTTTCTCAGGAAGCTCAGGCCTGAGAAACTCAATTTATATGAGGCGATAGTTTCTTTCAGCTTTATTTGTAAAATTTCATCATTGTAATGCGCAAAATGACTAATATATTAAAGGTAACTTACCCGCTCTTGTTTGAGGGCGACTACTGTCGGCAGTGTCGGTGTTTTGAAATTGGTGGGTATTGCAAATTTCCACCGTGCTGGACTGTATATCAATTGTCGACATGCATGCTAAAAAAATTAAAAAATATTGAAAATAGTAGCTTGAACCAAGGACATTGAACATAACCTAACCTAAAAATTATTCAACTATTCTCACCATTTTTGTAAATACCCTAAGAAATCGCACGGGGTATATGGAAAATCTATTTTCTACTATATTATTCAATAAAAATCTGATATGTAAAATAAAGAGTCGAATTTTAGGACTACGACGAAAACTTATTCATAATCCGTGCAATCTCCTGTCAAAAAGACCTAAAGTTAATTCTCGTTACTGTACATTAAAGATTTCTTTGACTATGGCTTGTAATGTCAGTGATTGAACAACCAATCACGAAATTCATATTAATTCCGTGGCGAATCAGAAGCCCGCTTTCGTTGCGTAGGAATCACCACTCTACGTTCTACATTTACCAAAAACAAAAAATTAAAAGAATAAAAAAGCATACAAAATAAAAAGGCCTCATTTGCGAGTACTTTATAGTTCATCATAAAATATGATTTTATTTGCATAAGTTTTTGAAAGGTTTAACCAAATTATAGTAATTCTAAAGTAGGTGTTCGTTCAAAAATCTTAACAATACAAAACTCTAAAACTATATAGCTGTCAAGCATGGAGCATAGACACAAGAAATGTTTAAAAGTTTTTATATTTCCTGCTGCCAATTTTATTTTGGATTGATTTTTTCGCTTGTTTGTTACAATTAATGAATTCAAAAATTTTCTGTTACTACCTAAAGTCCAAAAAACTAGAAATGAAATATTTCTCCACCATTAAATCGTACATTCTAAATTATGAGATAGTCGTTGTATCAAGTTTAAAAAAAATGCCCGTTTCCGGTGTGAAGGCAGTTCAAGAAACATAAGAAAGTGTATAATTTTCATTTATTTTCTGTCGTCATATTTAGACACGGAAACGTGTTGCGTTTGATGAAATCTCATTTATTTTATGTTCGTTAGTAGTCGATCGTGATCCTTGTTGTATTACGCGTTTCAAGTGCACGCCGAGGGTGGAATAGCGAGGTGCTTCGTCATAGACAGTGGAAGGTAGCTAGCGACGTAATATCGAATATCTGTAGTCCATATTTACGTATAGTATAGTAGGTAGTATCGCGAACCGTGGTCACCACGTTTTCGCCAGCTGGTGCGTACATTGCTGCAGTAGAATTTGGTTAGAATAGTTGGAAATGTTGCGTTGGGATAGTGTGTGTGTATTTATAGCTGATTGTGGTGTTACTGATTGCGGCAGGTAGTGCGCCCGGCGTGTGCGAGGCAGTTCATCTGGAGCCAGCTTCCTCGAAGCCAGTATCAACAATTGATCCCGTTCGTCAGCTCTCGTCCATTGGGGCGTTACCGTTTTATATGACTTTAGCAAGATATAAAGGTGAGTGTTATAGTGTTTCTTACTAACTATACGCACGACGCCCGCGTGGACATGGAATCTATCATCGAGATTTTCTATAACCCAAAGTGGAAATTACCTTCATCAAATGTGCAATGAAGCATCATCAGACCTTTAGCGTCCACCTAAACCTAAGTTTTACTCAAATACTGATGATGAACGTGTCGTATTTTACTTGCTTGCATGATTATGCAAAAAATCTGCTGAATGTACTTGTGGCAAAAATATATTGGAAAAACTTATTGCCTTTTTAGTCATGAGGAGCTAGTAATCCTACTAAGTATTTGCAATTGCTTGACATAATTTCATTGATTCTCTGAAGTTATGGAAAGATATAGAGGCATGCATATGCTCACAGCAGCATTATTCGGTACAAATTAAAATGATTTTATAAGGAACAGTAAACATTTTCTTGTTGGAATTTGTATATTCTTTTGCACATATGCTATGTTAATACTGCACATCGCAAGCCATTTCAAACATAATATTTTGAATTACTTGGGAAATTAAAGAATTTGTTGTTATTACTTTATCTATCTATTGTTACAATTGATAGATAAAGTAGGTAATAAAAACAAGTTCTTCATTAACAATGTTACTTACAAATGCTTACAATTAAGAAAATAATCTTTTAATAAAGACTGATATATATTTTTATGAAAATGTTCATAGTGTAACTACAATTTCTTCAAACAAATAAACATAATGTATGAAAAACTTACTTATCAACCTTATCTCTATTATTGATTATTATAAAAAACTATACTTCAATTTTATCACAAGATAATAATTATGGCTTAACAAACAATAAATTAAGAGGACACTGCAAATGATTTTATTAACACCATCAAAAACCAATCTTATTTTATTCAAATGGATCAACAAACAGCTAGCATATATTAAACATAGAAAAAATAATCGAAACGTATACACAATATAGCATTTGTAGCTCACAACACTTCACAGATAAGCTATAGGATACTTGAAAGTGAAATAAACACTGGCCCGTTTTACAGATAATAATATTTTTTACTTAACTATTGTGTTAAAGGAAAGCTCCTTAGGATATGTGACTTGGACTTATCTTCAAGGCTTAGAAGGTGGTTTTTTATGTTTCATAAAAAATCAAACAAATGCAATAAGGAAACCTTTAATTATATCAAATCTCTGGCATAGCTAGATATGAAAACAAGCAAATTACATACAATCTGCGTAGCCTTTTCCCAACTATGTTGGGGTCGGCTTCCAGTCTAACTGGATGCAGCTGAATTTGCTGTATTTTACATGGAGCGACTGCCTATCTGACCTCCACAACCCAGTAACTGGGTAATACGATACCCCTTGGTGAGACTGGTTATCAGACTTTCCAGCAAATTACATACTCAAATGTAAAATAAACGATGATTACTATTTATTTATTAATATCTGTGGTCTTATCTCCCTGTTAATTAACTTAGCCAGTAGTAAATGCTACAAATAACACTGTGTGAAATTACTGATTGTGGGTTAACATTATTATTGTAACTCAACTTGTGTTTTTATCACATTTTGTCCAGCTGCTTAGTCTACCCATCTTTTATTTTAGAACTGGTAAAGTAACAGCTTGTATGTGTTGTGCATAAGAGATGATCATTACCTCTTCTAGTGATGTCTGTGACTGGTCAGCCTAATGCCCGTTTTTACCTTCACTAAGTGACACCTAAATTGATCCCTAAATAAAAGTGCACTGTTGGATTTTCAATGCTAGGCTCAGCACTGAGAGTTGAAAATCCAACAGAGCACTTTTACACTATAAATTTAGTATAAGAATGGAATGCCAGCTAATACATGACCTCAAATCTTTTGGTTTTTTCATAAGCCCAGCTACCTCTGATGACATGATCAAAAGATTGGCGAGGCATGGAAAGCTGACTGCCCAGGGTGCATTACATCCTTAAGAGTATTTTATTGTCACCAGCAGATGGGAGCTTATGGTAGACGAACTCTACATGATAAAACCGACAGGGGACAACTTGACAGTACGACAATTTTACAAGTTTCTTTCATACATTTTCTTCTAAACAGCACCTGTCGTGAAAATGTGCCAATTAGGTAGGTATGTAATTTTTGGCAACTATGTCGCATTATCAGTTATACCTATAAGGCTCTGCTGTGGCTACTTTAGGGCCATTGAAGTCACTGCTCTGAATGCACTTAGTGTAATTCCTTTGTCGATGTTCTTATCAGTTACCCACCCAGCTCTATGAACGTGACTTGAAAACACGTCGGCACTTTCTAAAATGTCTGCGTCTGCCTATGTCTTGTGAATATCGATGGGCATGGCCAGTGCTCTCCACCCGATAGCTGCATCAAACGTGTCCCTTGTTATCAATACAGCTATTTTAATTGCCACCCATTATCGCCATGTCGTTAAGGTTGGGTGGAATTTCATTTCGTCAGAGGAGCGTTTTGTTATCATCGTAATTGTTGGTATTGTTAGAATATGACAATTGAATAAATGAAGTTATTTTCTGGGTACGTCAATTTGATCAATCAAGCGACGCAGTCGGGCAGACCCCTTAGGTCATAGGTTTTAGTTTTGCCGTAGTATCGACCCTTCCGTCCGCCGTTCTTTAGGCGTTGAACAGACTGAAATCCCGATATTTTGTCCGATGTTCCGCGTAGAAATTCCCCAACGTCTGGTCTTTGCAGCGCCTTTTAAATTCACATACTCACATAGGTACTCATCTCCCAGCCTGATTAATCTATTGTCTTTCACCGATAACTAATACCACTCCCATTTCGAATACTAAATATCCTGATGACAAATAAGAGACTGCTCAAAAGCTCATCCCCTGATAACGGGACATCTAACGAAATGTGGGTGGACCTACCAAACAACTCTGCCTACTCTTCGTAGAATACAGGCGTGATATTATCTTAACAAATAGTAGAACAATAAATACTAACGTGTCATTTCGTATGATTTAAAGATACCTAGTCGTTTTCCTGTTTATTTAGCCATGGACCCTCGATAAACTTTGACATTAGATCCGTATCTTCTATAATGAAGATCCGCTTCCAACTTGAAACTGGCTTTTAATCCCTACACCACTCCATCTATCACTAATAAATAACTAGTGATCGCTGCACCACACGCAATTTACCAATAAATTGTCTATTATGTCGTACTTTTATAACCCATGGCATTATTTTCTTAGCAACATTGTAAGTTTTAGTGATTTTATGACTAGCTTAGCTTTTAATTCATATGAACGCTTGAGAAACACCATGGAAATTCAAATTATATCCATTATGTCAGGTATCAACCTGTGGTACGCGGGAGTCCACCACCCAAAATTCGTGGTTCGTCCTATGAAGCAATTCCAGTCGCGTACCTCACATACATTCCTCGATTACGCGTCTTATTTGACGAAGAACGTACCTCACGTCATAAAAGCTTAGATCCTGAATACACAATTCTGATGTAAATTCTAGCAGCGTGATTTTCATGCAAATGCCGGAGAGATTGAGTGAGATCCAATAACGATTTACATGTGTGTTACCTCCGCGACATGGCCTTTTAGACATGTAAATGCTAACAGCATTCTGGATCTTCAGATCGAATATTATCATTCTATAAGCTATACTATAGCTTATAGAATTATGATTAAAGCTTAGGCCTATAGCTGCTATAGGCCTAAGCTTTTTCATTACAGTAGCTCAAAATTCTAAGTCCGAAACCTATAAACATAGATTAGTCCACCCACGAAACTAAATTGAGTACGCACTAAAACTAGCTCACGTGTAACTTACTAAAGATTAATGGTCTAGAATTTAAAACTCCAATGTAAGCGTGGCTAACGGCCGACCACGTGCCAGCGCGGCCGCTGCAACCCCGCCCTCCCTGACATCTCGCATGCGATCGATACACATTTTGCACAGAATTATATTGGGTTACATATACCATTACGGTTCGCGAGTACCTCATCTACTGGAAACTCGATATTACGTCCTATAATAAACTGCGTGGGTTTCAGTCTTCAAGCTTGATTGGAAAATATGATAGCGTATCCGTTGGCTCATAATAATTCTTCATTATAAAATGGTCGTCCTGAAATTCTGTGGCTCTTGAGATACGCAGTTACCTTTGGCCCTTAACCTTTAAAAGGAAGGGTCACCTTTACAGAAAATATTTTTAGATTTGTATTTTCGAGACTGAAAGATCCGGAAATTAAATTTTCGTAGTCTGAAAAGGTGAAGTAGGAATAGATATCTATAGTGACTCACGAAAAGGAAGATGATGTCAATGTCCTAAAGACATTGAGACGAAAAATTCTAGAGTTTGCTGAATGCAGATGTGCGTTGCACAGTCGCATTTGATTTCCCGCATGGCTGGCTTTTCACTCGACGTTATTGAGAATACGGGACGCCTGCAACACGAGATTCAGATTCTAGTTGAAAATGCGAAAAGTAATTTCAAAGATATGTACAGTTTGACACAGAGCGTATCTTTAGAATACTGATTAGATAGAAAGCGTATTCCAGTGTTCCTGTGACGGAGGATTTCCAAAGCTGTATATTAAAGCCTTTTTCTCGCTGGCTGTTGCTGTTAATATCATGGGCTCAATGAATCCCTGTTATGACCTCTAGTATTCTATTTACTTACTATTAAAAAATCTCGTCGATTTTTCCGCAATCCGTATACCTTCTCTTCTCTTGTCATTCTAGGTATTAGTGTCGGTAGGGCTTCGTGTACGTCCAACTTGCCTAGTTTCGTTAGTGCCTGCAATGGTAAAAATGATTCATTAAAACTAGTTTCGTAATAGCGCAGCGGCTGCATCCAATTGCTGTAACAATCGAGCCTAGTTTCAGCTGTTATCGCCGTTTTCAATTATTTCTGTGCTGTTACAAACATTTCGTGCATGAAAGTTTTATTCAGCTCTTTTTTTTAAGGTGTTTTAAGATATCTAAGCTATGTATCTCGACTGAACCTGTATGCTTCTAGGTTTTAAAGAGTTTAATGGACTATTTAGACGGGGCCAAACCATTGTTCATTAAGCCAGTAAAATTAAAAGGCAAAATGGCTTGAAGACAATCCAATGTAGTGGACTGTCTCCATTTACACGAAGCTATTAATGGATTGGCTTAGTGAATTGTCTCGGAGATTGGCCCCGTCTTAATGGTCCACAAGTATTCCATACTGTTTAAATACTGGCATCTTATAAACAACCTATGGCTTCCTTCTTTCTTGCAATAAATTGTCGCTCCATTCTTAACATTCTTGGTCAAATATTCTCCACAGAGAGGCAACGAGAACAAGGTTGCCGAAAACGTGCCTGTGACAATCTGCTAATACATGCATGTTCGTCTCAAGATATGCTAAATACGCAACGCTCTAACTAAAGCTAAACACTTCCATCCATTCATCATTTGTCAGTGCACACTTATGTATAATTGTATAGCCTCATGAATAGGCAAGCCGTTGACAGGGTCCGATTTCATGCGAACGCGACAAGGCCGGCCACACGTCGCGAACCCCTGTATTTACTAGTGATGAAACGATTATTACTTAGCGATTACGATTACGATTTCGATTAGTGCGCTTACTAATCGACGATTGCGATTACGATTACGATTATTACTGATTTTTAATAAAACATATTATTGATAAAAAAGCATGATATTTATTAGCATAATCACAATTAAATAAGGAATTAATAGTCAAAATTAAGAAATTTTAAATTTTTGTTCAAGAAACATAACATTTCTAACTTTTCAGGCATCAATCTGTTCCTTTTTTCAGTTTGGATCAATCCAGCAGTGGAAAATAACCTCTCCGATGCGACGGACGATGGCTTCATTGAAATATATTTTTTGGCTATTTCTTTTAAGAGAGCATATTGCGTTGCTTCTTGCCAATACTGAAATACATTAGTATCTTGTGGCAAATTAATTGATCTAAGATAAGAATCAACTTCTTCGCTAGCTGCATTATCTGAGAAAGAATGAATAAGTATATTAAATTATTAATAAATAATACTAATTAAAAATTTAACTAGTCCGTTAGTTACCTATTTCAATTTAACCATTTCCTGCAATGTTGAATTGTAAAACATGGATTTTATAATCCATTTTAGATAAAGAAAAAATAAAAGAAAAACAGAATAATTACTAATTATTACCTTGGAATGCTACGAGAGGATCATTCATGTGTGTGTCCTCTATTATCTCTTTGCAAATATCCCAGATTCCTGATTTACTGGAGGATGACTGTGAAGCAGAAAGTACATTTACATCGATCGGTTCGTTTTCAGCTACCGGATGCCTACGCTCATTACAAAGAGCCTTCAATGCTGTTTTAACGTTCATTGAAGTTGAAGCTTGCCTAAATGTACGAGTCTTAAATCTTGGGTCCAAAGCTGTAGCTATCGCATAGGTCATGTTATTCTCAATTTCACCAAATCTGTTCTGTAATTGTGCATACAATGCTGACGCAGTTAATTTGACGCATTCGCTTGTTGCTGTTTCCTCATTTCGAGTGGATTCCAAAAGTCTGAACATGCTGGTGACAATAGGTATGACTTCAGACAATTTCGCCATATCTTTGCTAAGTACATTGGTGAGATCTTCAAAAACAGACAGCATTTTTGTCAGTTCATCAATGATTTTCCACTCCTGAGTACTGAATTCGTAGTCACAATTAGTTTTCAGCAAAACTGCTTGTATTGCGACTCGTTGTTCATACAATCGGCAAAGCATGTAATACGTCGAATTCCAACGTGTCGTCACGTCTTGTATTAACACATGTTTTGGCACATTGTGTTCTTCCTGACTAGCCCTAAGTAACTTCATCGCTTTGGTAGAGTGACTGAAGTGGCCGACGATTTTTCTTGATTTTTCTATTATATTTTTTATGATTTCATTTTCGAATAAGCTGTTCTTCAACATTAACTGTACTGTATGTATCGTGCATGGGATGTGTTCGATTTTGGAGTTAGAAATAAGTTGATCTAAGTTTTTTACTGCCTTAGAAATATTGCTCGCGTTATCAGTGACAATACTTTCTGTTTTATCCGTGATTTCCCATTTTTGTAATGCACAATAAATGTTTTCTGCTATAGTTTGAGCGGAATGAGTTTCACCTTCATATGGCATGACTTCAAGACATATTGACTTATATTGAAAGTCATTTGTGACTCCATGAGCAGTGAAACTTATAAAATCATTTACATTCGACGAAGAATCACTTGTCCAGAGGTCTGTGGTTAAGCAAAGATGGGAAAATTGTTGCAGTTCACGCAAAATACGCTTTTTGACCAGTTCATACATCTCTGGAATCACATTTTCAGAGAAGTGTGTCCTTGATGGCATCTTATATTTGGGGCAGACTTTAGCTATTAATCTGTTAAAGCCTAGATGATTCACCATGTTCAATGGCTGCATGTCTACGCATATCATTTCTGCTATCAATTTTGTGATGGCGATCGCTCTAGGGTCATTTGTAGCAAACGGAATATTTTTTTCAAAAAGTTCTGTCAAAGTTGTTTGTTTTTTCGTTGGAGGCTCGTCGGATCTACTGGAAGTAGGAATGAGAATGGATTCAGATGTTTTTTCCGAAATTTTATCTGAGTGAAATTTTTTCACATGGTTCCACATATTTGTTGTATTTTTCCCTATGCAAGAGATTTTAGCTTCACAGTACTTACATTTCGACTTTTGGGTCGTTTCAGGTAATTTTTCAAAGTGCAGCCATATATCACTGGTTAGTTTTCGTTTAGAAGATGACATTTTTGGCGTTTTTTGCAGATACACCTCAATAAACTAAACCAAACACTTTTCAGAATAAACTAAACTATAACAGTAATACAATAACAATTAACAAGTGAAATAAAAATATTCACGAGAGCATTACATTCCGTGCCTTGCAATCAAGTCAAATGCGCAGGGGATTCCCCGAACCTAGCCCGTAACTCTATGCCCAAACCTAAACACACTGTCAACGTCAAACCTGGCGAAGTAGCGTTCGGATACGCGCGTGAAACAAAGTGTTTACATTATAGCGCATTTACAAAGCATGTTAAATTAACAATATAAATAAATAATTAATCGCTGCATAATCGTTATGATAATCGACGATTACGATTAATCGTGAAATAGCGATAATCGTCGATTACGATTAATCGTAATCGTAATCGTTTCATCACTAGTATTTACCTTACCTTGCTAGGCCCCTGTATTCGCACGAGAAAACATTGCTTGTTTTTTTTCAACGGTCGATTGACGCGTCTATGAATGTGTGGAAATGATTGTTTAAAACAATATAGCGATGTTATGAATAAACAAGTTTATCATTACGAAAGAAGTGCTTTAACATAATTGAAGCCATTGATGGCAACAGCCTTTGGTATATCCTGTTGTCATCGCAAATTAACTTGATAAGCTTCTTGGTATAGCGGTTGATCATTTCTGCAAAGCCTGAGTGGAGGCTTGCATATAGCGGCCATTTTTTTAAACCTACACCACCCTTTACGTGCAGACTGGCGTGCCGCTAATTGTTCTACCGTGAAGTTTTAATATCGCGTCGCGCCATTTTGCACGAGGCTTGTCGTAAAATGATAGATGCAGAAGTCAGGACAACAGATAAAACTGGTGCAATAAGACTACTTCCAACAGCCTCTTGCCACGTATAAATTGAGGTTACTTCCAAAAGAGTTTGTGACAAATCATTAGAAGGCCAGCTTGTTTTCTTTGCCTTCTTAGAAATGTTTACAACATTTTTTGCGCGTTGTCGTGCGCGCTTAGAGTGCTTCGACTCATACCGTGCGTACTGCGCACTGCTTAAGCGTAAGTTACCAGATTAGTATGTGGTTTTTTGTAACTAATGGTGTTCTTTCAAGTTTGAGGATGGCAATCACGACTCAAATTGCGTGTTGTGATGAGTCATCATCTGCCTAGCATGTTTTTAAATATTGTATATTTCTGACCCATCTGATGATGGAATGTCCTGATTTTCAACTTGAGGTTTTATCCAGACCGTACAGCAAGTCTACTTTGGGCACTATGAAGAAACAAACATACATTTGTAATGCTGTTATAAGTTCGATGCTGCTTCAGCTCTTAAAGTGCTCAAACCCATGACATAACTTCGACGCTTTATTAAAAAACACATTTGTTATATTACTAATATTTTATCTATTAACACAGTGCCCTCAATTTGTTCTTACGGACTGACTACATTCACATTTCGGACTATATGTATAAGTATGCATATTTGTTCTATGTATACTGTATATTCAGGTGTTTATTTTACTTGTATCACAACACAATAACTACCTCTTCCGTATCTCCTCTCTCATCCTGTATCCGTGTGTTTAACATGTCTTTGAGTAACTGCGACATTGATAACAGCGCCTAAAGTCCGAACCTCGACCTATCTGCCTTCACAACCCTTTTGCGCATTTACATATCCACAGAGCCCTATGTGTTTCATGAATAATATTGTACCCATGTAAGATTTCTCCCTTCCTGTGTCTGCAAATAAATAACATTTTAGCGAATATTTTGCAAAGACATGCAAATTCTCCGCTTGTTTAGATGTATTCGTTTTTGGTATACAAATATACGTAAGGACTAGTAGTATTTTCTTTGAAGTGTACAACATGCTTGGATAGTAAGTAAACTATTGCATAACTTTTAGTCTGTTCCTCAGTCATTGGGCTTGTTGAAAAACTATGACAGAACTTTCAGAGCTTGTGTAACTATTACTCTCCCCCATATTTTCTACATACATTTTATTTGTCGATAGGAATTAGCCCAGGAGTCCTCAACCTGTCTGCGATAAATAAAGACACTTTTATAACATGCAATTTTCACGCACGTCCAAATAAACATGTAGAATAATCATACATTCGTGAGTGAAATACATGAGCGGCCTACACTTTCCTTTTAATGACACTAGTCTAGCGGATCCCTTAGCAAATGTTACGAGTGTTGCCGAAACGTGGTTATGTCACGCGGGGTCAACGACCGCCTTTCACGTTTATTACGCGATGTCGGCTCTCGGTCTAGCGGGAGATCGCTGGCGCTGTGTTCTCAGAGATTTTGCGCGAAAGAGTTAGAATGAAGCGAAGGATGATTGCTCGTTGCTGGTGGTAATTTTTATTTTTTGCTTTTGAGTGCTGGTGGTATACCTTTATTTTCCGGGGTGTATTGATGGTAGAATTAGCGCACCGCTTTATCGTCATTGAAGTTAGTATCATACCCTCCCATGTGCTCCTGCTTTCAATATTCTTATTGGTGTCGTTAAAGCATTGCAAAAGTAAGTTCTACGAACAAGACCATCTCCGTGATACGAGAAAAGATGAAACTATTGCCACAAGTTGAAAATTTAACCTTACACGTTCCCCAAAATCAAATGTGCAGCAAAGAATTGCAGTGTAACCAACCAGTAAAACCCTCGAACCGTAAAGTGCTCTTGAAGCGATCTTATTTACTTATCACAGCTCTTCTTCGTCTGTTCACAAAGCTACTTCAATCCTTTTGTCAGCACACTGAAGACCTTATTGTTCTCGGTTTGGAAAATTCACATGTCCTTGCTCTTCTGGTAATTTTATAGTTATTTGGACATTCTACTTTAAATTGTTGGTTTTAATTGTGATTTCATCATACAAGCCGGTCGCCTTTGCCTTTTAACTTCGCCTATAGGTATTCATTTCCTTTATCCGTCTCACTCAATAATGCATAATATTACAAACACCAATACTTAATGACCTCACACCAAAAATAATGAAATCTCACGGGACTGATGGAAAGGTTGAGTCATACCTAAACCGATCGTCTAATCCGCTCTAGAAATCTAGATTAAAACCAGTTACTAGTTCATTTTAAAAATACCATCATGGCGAAGTAGTCGGCTGTCTCTAATCGAGTAACTAGTAACCTCAGGAGTTAGGCGCCTAGCTGAAATGTACCAGAATCATAATTGAAATTTACTACCTAAGTTTTCTAAAAAGCTGTCAATTTACTGATGTAGATACCGCGAGGTTAGTCTATTTTAGTTACTTTCATAGTATTATGTCGTACGGTATTTTACCATGCGACCGGGCTGCAGACATCGTATCGAGTACATTTTTATTCTCCAAAAAAAAGTCATCAGAGCCAATATGGCCTCCGCAGGCGCGACTCTAGGGTAACTGTTTAAAGATATTAAGTATTAACATCATCTTGAGCATACATCTATGAAAACATAATGTACGTAAGGAAAAATCTACATCTTAGTAAAAGAGGTGAAAGACACAATTATATCACTAGAAATAGGGACCACTTAGTTCAACCAGGTTTCAGGCTGGCTAAAGTGGACTCATCTTTCATGGGGTACTGTACAATAAAATACCTCCCCACATACTTCAAGTGAATGAAAGAAAATTGTAATCTTATCTAAAACGCACACTATGCAGCCAAGCATATTATAAGTTGAGGGATTACGTCGCTGATAAAAATGCTTGGCCGACGCTGGTCCTGCTCCACAGGGGCGCTTAATAGACAAACTGATTAGCAGTTGTAAATACTGTTAGAGCTGCTGAAGATTTAAAAAACTATTTTTTTATTGTATAAATTCAATCTCTTAGCATTGTATAATTACATAACATATGTGTGAGTACTATGCACCTACTATATAGCTACCATTTACTGGGTGCGTCTTTCATTGACTTGAAATGTGGCGGCTGAGAGTATGTTATGCTCACTCTAATGTCTCGCTGATGGTGGCGCGAGTGTCGGATCATTCAGCTCCCTTCTAAATGGTTGAGCTGAATGGTGCTAATCGTGAACGGGCGCCGTCAGTAGGGACAGGTCATCTTTTCGCTGCCACGATTTATTTAAATTTAATTTCGAATTGTTTTTTTTTAAATATTTTTATTACGGACGCTTTTAATGTCCTGCGTCGTTCTCACATGTATAATTTCAGCATGAATGATGTTATCAATATTTTGTAACCATATTTTAATTTAAAAGAGTGTCCGTGGAGTTCTTTGCCCGTTCTTCGCCATAGGAACCTACTACGCTTTGGAAAGGGCAACTAGCTTCATTTTTGTGACTGACCGACCACCGACCCCTTGACAATTCAAAAGTGCCTGTAATTGATTTTGAAATAAATGCTTTGAGTTTGAGTCCTAAAATGTACCAATATCATATTTAAATTGGACAGGAAATAACGAAAGAGGCCCAGATGTGGCAGTGGAGGCAGCGTTAATTACTTAAATGACAGGGATTATCTGCATTAATGGACGACCCGTATGATTGCTTCTGTTATACTGAGAATCGGCGATAGTCAGATTCTCGTTTCTGTAACACGTGAAATATTTTCTATAGGAACCAATATTTCTTCTACTCACGTTGATTAGGTAGGCTCTAATACCTGTTTATGTGCTACTGCTGTTTTAATCACATTTGAAACAATCAATCAGGAATCTGGTGCTGGTTGATGTGATATTTAGACAAATCGGCGCTCGTAATCGTTCTCTTTATTACCCCAAAAGTTGTCAAGATCTCTCTTCATTATGTTTGACTATTATAATAGTTATGTCAGCGTATCCGCCTCCAATGGTGAACCCCGAACCCTTGACACACATGATCGATAGTGCTCAAACGGGACGGAAGTGACCTTCCCTCTCCAATTCGAGCGCGTTGTACCAGATCTATCAAGAATTATCTAGTAACAGAGACGATTTCGACGGGAAGAATCAACTTGACTCCTGGCTTCGTGCAATAAAATCTTCGGCTCTGTTTAGGATTCATGGATTTGTATTATTAGCTAATATTGTGAAACCATGGTTTGTGTTCAAAAGTAAGAAACTGGTGCATAATATACGAGTGTGTTTAAAAACCGAGCCGTTGGCGAGGGTTTTAATAGTATCACACGAGTGTTTTAATAGGTACCTACCTAGTTATGTGCAGTTTCATACACTGCTTTATCTACTCTCATACATTGGACTGAACCTACTAAATAAAAGATCCAGAATACAAAATTCAGTACAACTTCACGTATGAATGGCGCCTGCAGCCAGCACATCACCGCGCATGCGCTAGAGCGGTGCTGCTGTCCCCCACTAACGTTCCATTACAAAAGTTGATGGAAACTCCTTGGTGATATTAACTTCTTGGATTTGACCTGTATCGTAATAGAATAAAATAGATTTATAGCATTATTTTGTTAGAGAACAGGTGTTATAATATGATTCTATTTTTAAATTTCGGTATTGTGTTTATAAAGTATGTCAATATAAACTCGTTTTGAAGTTTATAATTCGAATATTGCGATATGAGAGTAGATAAAGATCTTTATGTAGTCGATTGAATATTTGTTGGCAGTACCCGAAGCAATTGAATCGAAAACGGTAAACAATGGTCTGACACGCCCGTTTCCACTGATACACAGTTATCTGCATTCAATCAAAACAATTACTGCATTCAAGGTTTCGATGTTTACCTACAGATATTATGTCGCCCCTCACCAGACTGTTGACCTAAAGGTGCATGCGTATACATGATAGACTGGAAAACGTCAGGTTATGAATATTATAAAATTGTAGCATAGTATATTGATGATCATAGCGGAATCAGTTCAGCACCCTAATTGGATAACACTTTTTGAATCACAATCCGAGTGTTTTGAAGGATGTTGCTAACACATTGCTTAATAGGTTTGAAAAATTCGTCTGCTCAACAACGTAAGTAACGCAATGGACGTGGGTGAACTGTCAAAATTAAACCCATTGCGATCAATTGTCATTTAATGTGTGTTACGCAATTACCCCCACTTCTGACTCATTCAAAAACCATCTGAGCTGTTTAATGAAGTTTTCACAGCCACTTCATTTGTTTGTGTAGAAGCGGTGACTGAGTCCATCTAGTATAAGCAGTTCGCACCGAACAGTACAATTAATACTCGTTTCTGATATGACAGCAAACATCGTGTAAACATAAAATACATGTAGGCAATATGGGCTGTAGACACAGCTCGTTGTGTACTCGTTTCAATAGTTTACGCGCGGACATGGCATCGCAAACAGCCGCACATCCTATGGAAAACAATGTGAATCCGTGTTTGAATTGCTGTTTTACTGTTACGTCATGTCTGATGAGCAAAGCTTTGAATACCATCCAGCAGTAACTGCTTGTGTTTGTTCTGGTTCACTCTGCCAACCTCCACAATTAGGCACCTATCTACAAATTACTGTATGTAATATTGTTTAAAACCAAAGCCTAGAAAGTTGTTATTATGTTTTGGAAGTAACATTTATAATGACAACCCTGGCTTGTCTACTTCCGCCGCAACCTCAAAACTCATTGAACCACCTAATTGGCCCAGCACTAAAAATTAAGTTGTCTGTCCAATGTGACAACACAATTACAAATTATTGCGCACAAAACCTAAGGTCATTTCACACAGTTCGTTGGCTTAAGATCTTGCAACTCAACTGCGCAGGCGACGGTCGCTGCATCGGTAATGCGGCTTATCGATCAATCGAATAGATGCAATCGTTGACAGTCGATGGCTGCTTTGAGTGATGTGGGAAAATTGTTGGTCGTGAGGACGTCGTCTCATGAAATGATATCTTATGGAAAGGTCGACAGCAGAGAAGACTATTAAAGTATATCCGTTATTGTGCATGGTCGCTTCTTTGAGCATTTGCCGATTTGACAATACGAGTATATCGTATCTGCTGACATAAATACGAAGCTTAAAAAAGACACATTTCATTTCCCAATTTATTATTTATACTGAGGGACAAAAAGGATAAAGAGGGTTGTCCCTCAGTCAGCATTTCCATCAATAATCTGTTTCGTTTGGAAAAAGCTTCAGATTTTATTACTCTTTAAAAGCTGGCTACAGTCCTTAAACAATGCAGAAATGCTATCCGTTTTATTTCAGCCGAATAGTGCTGATTCACCCGCAATTGTAATTTTTATAGTACATGAAATGTGTGCAAGAAGAATTCTGTTTAAAATGTATGTAGAAATGTAGAACTGCTGGGTAGACGATCCTGTATTCGCCGTTCTTTGTCAGAGTCCCGGTAGTCTGAAATTATTCATCCTATAATACCAAGGTCTTCACAAGCATCTATACAAAAGGACTGCTGTTACCCAACCCAAAGACTCCCATAGATATGCGTGAGCCCGATAAAACCAACAAATCTAAAAAGGTTTCACTCGTAATTCTAGCGATCAACAAAAGCGGCTCACAATTTTTATTCTTCCTTTGTATCCAGACTTCACGGTCTAAATAATGAACTTTGTCTTTGTTTAACAAAACCTTCGCGTGTCATGCTCCCAAAAATTGTCCTCATTGTTTAAATGATTTTACGAGTATGGTAGCGTAGGTAAACTTAACCAGTAGACTTTGACACCTGAAAGATTACCTATTATATGCAGGCAGTTTATGCAAGCAAGATGTCACACGAGCGTGTACGTCACAACATTTTACAGAACAAACTTTAACAGGTGTACTGCCACATGAATCCACCTCTGTTATCATATGTCAGTCATGTGATGAAGCATGAGGGTGTATTTAGACGACATAATTAAAAGGGTTATGGGACTCAGAACTTCAGAAGACGCCACGTGTATGTTTCATTCTAGGTGTGCTCGCAGTTCAATAGCCCGTTGCTAGTTACATAGCGACTTAGAGATTGTGTGACTCAAAGGAATAGCCGTGGAAAATTGTCAAGTACCAGTGTTGCCCAGCAACAGAATCTTTTATCTAATCTAAACAGTCCATACCGTTGTTCTTAGTATAATACTGCTTGCGTAACGTCTGCAAAACATTTGGGTAAGCGGTGACGCGCGGCTGCGAAGTGTATGACGCGTAGGCATTACATTAGGCCTTATCTACGTCACAGTAGGCTCTGCTGGCAGCCGTGATAACAGGACCAGTTTAGCCTCGGCTCACTAGAGATTTATTATATGAATATCAGCTTTTTATTCGAGAATTTTGCCTTCAATTTTGCGATAACAAGTTGTGTGCTCGAAATATTTTATGCATCCACAAGTGAGCATAGGCTTGTGGCAAAAAAAATAGCCGTACAAGTCGATCGAAGGTTAAGCTACGCTTGCCGATGTCGGTCCGCGGATGGGTGACCGTCCAATACTTATCGAGACCCCTCCTACCTCGGAAAGCACGTTAAGCCGTTGATCCCGACTGTTATTTGTAAATCATTGACAGTCGTAACGAGTGATCAGAACCCCGAAAGTTTGACTACCAGTCTTAACAAGGAGTATCGTATTAACCCGTAAATTGGTTGTGGAGGTCAGATAGACAGTCGTTCCATGTAAAATACTGGTTTTCAGGTGCATTCGGTGAGACTGGAAGCCGACACCAACATTGTTGGTAAAAGGCTAGGCAGATGATGAGCATGGGCTCTCTCAACTATCTCTTTGCTTTTGCCAATCTCCAAGGATGTTTCAAGGATGAAGGTTCGAACCGTGATGGCAACAATTTCGACAAAACGTTAAACAAAAAGATCAGCTTTGTTAAACAACCTAGTGTTTTTACTTCTTAATTTTATAGGTATTATATTATACACCATTTATAAACGTCAATTTACAGTACATTTCAATAGACCCTGTTTTCCTCGGATAAAATTTTAAAATACCCTCTGCCAACGGCCTCATTATCACAAAACAAAATCCACTCTCCTCTTGTATACTATTAGCATTTATTTCCCTCTCAGCCTGTTATCAGATTGCTTCTCAGTAAAATACGCATATTATGTAAAAATATTGCGAAAGCCTCTCTTCAATTAAGGTCGAGTGGGGGAAGTGAATCAATGGAACTAAAGCTTTTCCCTCATTCATTTCACTGGCTTGAGATTCTTTCTACACCATCGATCCTACAAATTGCTAGAACAGTACCCTAATTACGTAATACAAGATCAATCAGAATCTGAATCGTTTTGAAACAGATTGCTAATACATTGCTTCGTACGTTCAAAAAAAAAATCAGCTCAACAACGTAAATAACACAATGTATGTTGTGGACCTGTCAAATTGAAACAGATTAGTCGGAATTGTCAACGATAATATGTTGCGTAATTAGATAGCTGATTCATCCGCAGTACCTATATTAAGGCCGGCCTAACTCGAACGCAGTAGGTATTCAACGCTTACCCCAGCCCCCGCAACGAGTAGCGATACGAAACAAATTACGATCCGCGGGGGACCCGCGCGCCAGGCGCACCGCTCATAAGTTCATGAACTCGAGTAGGTCACAGAATAGAGCGATGCAGTAGATCAACTTGTATTGATTATTATAAGTTAATTTTTTTATTAAGTATTTTTTAAGGTTGTAGATAGATTAGGTAGGTATTATATAAACTTAAACTTAATGAATAATAATTCAAAATAGGTATAAGTAGGTACTTATAATTTTTTGAATAAGGTGGATTTAAAATCTGACTGACACGAAGATCATGAATACGGGTACGATTCAAAAGTGCGCGCAGCGCGCTATTCGACTTTGATGCGTCATCTTCGTGCTACAGTCTATAAAATCAAGTAGTATTTAGGCACATTTAATTTATGAGAATTGTATTACAATTTTGGAATAACAATATCAAGATTGTATTGGGGTAGGTGGGTGTATTTAATTAATTTATGTATTTTTTATGGTGTTACAATAACGAGTGAGATGATATTTAAAAAACCGGCCAGGTGATATCGGACCACGCACAATGAAGGGTTCCGTAGTTGGGATGAATTTATCCCAAGAACAAACTTAACATTGTAGTTGAAAAACATTTTCTCCCATACGGAATGTATGGGGAGATCATGTTTATCAAACTGCAAATTTAAGTTGGTCGGTTATTACTCGTTATATATACTACTGCTGTAATTTTTTTCACAAATCCAAGTACAATCATTTAGCTGGCAGGGACGACGACAGTTGACTCTAACAAAACATTTCAGTTAAAAGCTTAATATTTCGCAAACGGATCCCTTAATCCAAAAATGGTTTTCACAAACTCACAATATTTTTGAACGACCTCTCTAAAGATACCCCATACCATGGGGTAGATGAGAAAAAAAAATATCCTCACTTTTCGTGTAGGGGAGGCACCCTAAAAAATAATATTTTTCTTGATTTTATTTTACCGCTTTGTCTTCGTGTTTAATATGTATACATATGCCAAATTACAGCTTTCTAGTACGAACCGTCTCCGAGCTAAGCCGCGGACAGACAGACGGACGGACAGACAGACAGACAGACGGACATGGTGAAACTATAAGGGTTCCTTGTTTACTTCGGAACCCTAAAAACTTACTCGTTATCCACCGAATCATTAGTTGATACATACGCTCTGCCCTTAGCCTGCAACTGCATTGCTCTAAAACATTGAAAACCGACGTAAACATTTCAAGCGAAGTTTCTTTTTTCGCATGTGTACAACGGGGCCCCGTGAAGGAAAAATTTTGGAGCCCCCTTTTTGAGATATGATTTTTTTTTGAGATACGATATTCTAACCTAACTTTCGAATTTTCGGAAGGACTTTTTGTATAAGGGTACATATATTTGTGGAGGGGAGTAGGAGATGTTTTTTTTAACTAAATATATTGCGATCTTATTTTGATGATTTGTTGGAGGAAGCACTGTACTTTGTGGCTATCTGATAGGTTTTTTTTTTTTTTGTCAGGCGTAGTCGACAGATCCCCGCTTAGCGGGGCTCCTATTTCTGGGTGGTTTAAAAAAAATAACCACGAAGGGGATAGCGGGGTCTAAAGACCCCGCCATCCCCTTCTAACCTAACCTGTCCGTGTCGGTGTGCCCCAAGTCCCGAGCTCGCTTCGCTCGCTCTTGCAGCCTACCTTCCCATTGCCTTTTAACTAAGTCGAGATGTGTCGGGACTTGGAGCATCCCGGCCAAGCTTGAGCTTGACAGCAGAGTAATAGATTAAGTGAAGTATTAGTAACAACACAAAATGGCGTCGTTTTACGTTTGGTTTCAAATACGGCAATAGTCGGTAAATTATTTTAAGTGTTAATTTAATAGCACTCATTTAAATCAGCAAAATATAGGTAATATAATGAAATATGCTTAAAAAGTATCTAAACCATAAATATACGTATTTATTTCATCATTATTATAAAGTACAACATTTTAGTGTGTTGATTTTTCGTAAAACGAAACGTTCAATGTCGAGACAAAATGTCAAAAGTGACTAAATAATGCTAAATTTCTTCGATTTTGTTTTTTTTTTCTCGTAAACCATTTATCTCCGCAACTTAAAACTTTGCGTGGAGGCTTCTAATAATATAATCTTTCTGTAAAAAAAATATGGACTCCCAACTCGAGGGATGTTAATCTAAAACTTAGCCACAGTTTTCGCGTCGATGTCCCTGCCACCCTGTATATGTACTTTTATTTTATTTATAAGCTTTTCATAACTTGATACAGTGTTTTTAGTAAGGAGTGTACTTCGCATGAACGAATTTGTGCCTTAACGTTACCGAAAATAATAAATCATATTTTTGTAGGAAATGGTCATACTGTATATTTCTACACTATGGCACGAATGTGTTGCGCGTATTAGGTACATGGCATAGACGAGACCTACACAAACGTTGCAGACACCATAAAATATTATTATTTTTTGTGTTGTGGTGGCAAAAGCAGTGTCAAGCTGGTCTCTTATTCTAATGAAACTCCGTACGTTGGGCCACCTCAAGGTCATAGTGTTATCACTTACCACAGACGCGTGACATGTGGTAGACAATACAATACCTACTTACCTAGGCTAATAAACATTATAAAAACCACCCGGACCAACTCAGCGGGATGAACTATTTGATATTTAAAATAGTAAAACATTATAACATTTGCACGCGTGGCGGCTTTATGCTCTGTGATATAGGGTTCAAATTCAACTATTTTACACACTTGATGCGGTTGGTAAATCTATTCCGGGAGAAAAATAAACCATTATAACTTTTGCGCGCGTGGCGTCTTTATTTACATTGGCATAGGGTTTAAATTCAACTGTTTTACACACATATTTGCGGTATGTAAATCTATTCCGCGTAGGTACTTACCTAGTTAATAAAGTTAAATAAGTATTATAAATTTATATAATATAGGTACCTATGGTAATATTGTCAAAGCATCCTTACTTTTTTTATTTATTCAGCCTTCGTAGACCTAGCGACGACAACATTTTTTTTTTAATTTTGCCCATTTTTTAAAATAAAATAACTAAGAAGTACCTACCTAAAAAAATCACTATTTAAAAATTAAACTATAATTATACAGGTACCTATTATTATTTACAAATTTACAATACATTTTTGGCTCAGCCGGTAACAGAACTTAGCGGGGGTGGCGGGTTCGCAAAAATTGGCATACGTCCGACCTCCAAGACGTTCCGCTCGGGACTGAATGACACGGGGCGAGCGCATGAAAAGATGAAAACGCTTGATTTTGGAATTAGTGGTATAAGTATTTTCATATTTCACATTATGACGGCCGTTTTCTATCACATTTTTTACGACCTTTATTATGGTATAAGTTTTATTATTCAAAGCCTAATATAACTCAAATAAAATGATAATTAGACCATAATTTAGACGTGTCTTTGCGATTTAATTGGATGCAGTAAAGTGCACGTAATCGTGTATCGGACGGCCGAAATACCTAGATCGAAGGGTGAAATATATCATATGTTTTTTTCAAAATTTTAATCCGTGTTATCTACGAATAAAATACAATGTAAAATGACGTTTTTCGGGGTCACCTCGCCTTAATTTAATTACGAAGTAAATGTAAGCTTTCCACCTTCTGAAATAAATAATCCCCGCCTGTTCCCGTTTCTCTCGCGGGAATTGTCGGTAAAACGGTACAGGAGCACTAGGTACCATTTGGAAACAGGTGCCTCTTCCAATCAATGTTGAATTGCCGACAGAACTGTGTGAACAAAAATTGACAGCTGCCATAATAAATTAAATAAACGAGCGAATTAAAGAAAACTTTTTGGAGACTTATGTTGTCATCGTCTTCATACACGGTGGCAGGCACATCGACGCGAAAACCGATACCATGGAATCAGTACATGATTCTGAACCACGCTGCGTTAATTTTTTTTGTCTGTTATTTTAAAAAAAAGTCATGTCCCTGCCACCCTGTATATTTTTACCCGACTACGGCGAAGCAAATAGGAGGGTTATGATTTTGACCGGTATGTATGTATGTTCATCTGTTACCTCATCACTTCTAAACTCCTCATCATAATTTGACAAATGAAGTATCGTTGGAAACGTCTTGATATAGTCCGCTGGTGTGACGCCACCTTAATTATCAAATGAAAAGGCTTGATGAGCATATTACAAATATATATATATATTATATTAAACCCCAAAATAATTAAAATAAAAGTTATAAAAAAAACTTCTTTCTTTTCATGTGGTTAGTGACTAACCTGGTGTCAGAGTTTTAAAGCCGCCCATGGGCCAAACATCACAGACAGACAAAAAATCCGGAGTCACACGTATAATCTGTTCGATTTAAAGCTCGTATAGACCAGCGCGACGCGACGCCGCGCCGCGATAAGAACAATACAATTTCTAAGAAAACTTGACGGTATGAATAACAATAACTGGTGTCGCGTCGCGCTGGTCTGCACGAAGCTTTATGCTAACACGTCCGACTCCGGATCCAGTTGACATTTTTGTCGTAGTTGGGTTTTAGTTTTTTTTTTTTTTTTTTTTTTTCATATTAAATAAACTAAAGCATCTAAACAAAGTAGCTTTTTGCTACAAAACATTATAATACAAAGGCAGGCTATTAAATAACAAGGTCTCGAACTATTTTAAAGTATACCGACACGCACACATCATGTTTCGTTATTCAGTAGCCCAGACATTTTAGGAGCACGCTACTAAACGCGAAAGATCCCTACGGACCGGTTTCCCTTGACCTCACAACTTCACAACCCATCGGAGCCCCAAAACACTTTCAGAACAATGTAATATTACTATAACATTTAAAACTTTTCCTTCAGCTGAAAGCCTTCGAAACAATTTTAAGGACCTCTCAACCGAACGCTTCTCGATATTTCTGTCGAAATCCGTTGACCCGGTTTCAGGACCGTTTTCCACGCTCCATTTCCAATTTATTTTTCCTTTATTACATTGCCTGTCAAGATGGCTTTTGTTGTCATTTTCTTTTTATATGATTGTGTTTCCTGCCAGTTTGAATAACCTAGTTGGAAGGTGGGGTGTCGCGTGCTGAGTTGGTGCCACGTGTTCTAAAGTTCGAACATCGTAGAGTTCATAGTTTCCAAAAACGAAAGTTCTGCTTGACTTGTTTTCAGAACTTTCTGCGAGTTCACTGGGAGTTTAATTTTATAAAAATTAATCAACTATTCAAAAAGCTATCATAATACGCTCCACAAATGAAAGTACCATTTGGTATTCAAACTAGGTTTTCCACTCAACTCTACCACAGCTATAAAAGGATTATATCAAATTTTATTACATAGTTGCGATTTTTTTTAACTACTTTAGACTAGAAACTGGAGGCGGCTGGGCTCATAATCGATAGGGAGGCGCAGCGCATGCGTTTCACCCCCCTCCGACCTCCACTCCCCTCCGGATGGCATGAGCCCCGGGCCTAGCTGCGTCCTGCGAAGCCTTCGGGCATTCGTAAATACCTATACAGAAGTTCCACACGACACGTTCACTCACACATCGAAGCGTAACACTACATGTTCTCGTATGAAATAATCGACCACTGCAGTGGTTTGGGGCTCTGCCGCAAATATGACCAAGTTCCGTGCCACACATTGTAATGTGCCTTCTGCTATCTTTTCCTGTCGTAAAGCTTAAAGCCTCGCGAGAATCACAATGATAAATGACGAATGTTGTTTTAACGCCGATTACGCTGAATTAATGATTAAACGAGACGGGATACGTTGTTGGGTTGGAAATAATGGGATTTTGAACCCGAATTATGTTATTTTGAGAGCGTCGAATCGTTGGATGAGACTTAGATGACATTGAAACCGATTTCACGCAGAGCACTTTGTCATAATTCTTCTCATTTAACACAATTGCGTCAATTTCAGGTGTATCATTCACTTAACTTAAGATTATCTGCATATTCCGTACGATTCTTTTCCACGTGCCGTTTATTCGTAGGCAAATTTTGAATCCTTGCCATCATGTTGTTCAAAAATTACCAAGTCAGTCAACCAAATCCTAATTAAGTAATTCGCACCTGGCAAATGGATTCAACCTTGGCTTGTGTCACCTTCCTAACTACGTCACTGATGTGCCAAACACTGGTAGCGCCTGATACGGTCCCCAACTAGGTCGAAACGTATGTGCAAAGTTTTTAAGTTGTTGGTGTAGAAATGGCAAAATACTGCAGACAAAACCGTCCAATGTTTTATGACAGTTTTTACGCAGTTTCTCCCAAATTCTGAAAGCTCAAATCCAATATAAACTTCAGTTTTCATATTACGAACGGATCCGTTTCCCCTCTTCGTGATTTGTCGCCTATTAAACACATTATTCCGTCGCGACAATTATTTTCCACCCTCTTGGAAATATTTAAATTGTAGCAAGTTTGGTGACGTCATTATGCTGGTGATTCAGAGGTATTCTTGTAGGTACGTCGTATGTACAATTCCACTGTATTTGCTGTTCGTAAAATGTTCGACACGGGGAGAGAATATGGCTTTGGTAATTAAATTTTTCCTTAGGTCTATTTTATGAATGATGGAACTATGAGATACATTTATTGGCTCCTACACAAAACCACGTGTATATCGAGAACGGGGTCACTTTAGGCATGATTGTAATGAAGTGTAGTTTAGACGTGTCGTATAATATGCTGGATTAGAATGTAAGACTGATCGTTGTGGCGATGCTTGGAACCTATTTCTAGAACTGAACTGTTATACGCTGATGATGATGTTTTAAGCAGTTTCTAAGAACCGAAACGGTCGTCAAAATAATCTATGTCTCGCATTTAGAACGTTGTCGTAGCATTATATTTGAGCCAGTGGTGGCGCTGTACAAACCTCACAATAAATCTCGCAGTGCAGACCGGCTGGCACCGGTGTACTAATAATAATTTTATTTGTTTGTACGTCACTTTGATTGGAAGGGGAGACGACTAATAAAATTAGGGGTCTCTAAAAAAATCTGTCTGGCATTGCGTGCTGTAAACATAGTCATTGCAAACTCGGCCAGTTGGTTTTAACAGCACTAAAGCGGTGATTGTTTTGTTTCGGTATAAGTTCTGATACAACAAAGGTGGAGGAAGACTTGCAAAAAAAAAAAACGATGGACAGGACACAAGACAAGGGACAGCAGGATGAACTGGACGAAAATCATAACGGAATGGCAAAAGAAACAGAGGCAGACAAGCTAAAAGATGAACAGATGAATGATATCAAGATTATTGGAGGGACAATCTGGTCAAGAAAAGTTAAAAATAGAGAAGAATGGAAACAGTTGGAAGATGCCTATGTGGCACAGGGCACGCCGAGAAATCCGATCTGCTAGATTATAAGTTAAAACAGTTTGCTACTATGTATAAAATGTTTAGTATCAGCAATTAAGGCTTAATAATTGAAAGGTGTGTCGTTGTATTTTAATTTTATTAATTAAGTCACACTTGAAATAAGTGTCAAATTATATTTTAAAACAGTATCGTTTAAAGATAAGGCGAAACACGCGACCGTTTTGTAATTAAAAAGTTGTACGAGACATGAATACTTCAGTAATCAATTAAAATACTGCTGAAAGAATTAAGTCTTTCTTGTATTTTAAAATGGCTTTGGATTATCATATTTTATAGCCCGTTTTATTTCCCTAGCTACAGTAAGGCTCAATTTACATTGCAACGGAATGGAATGGAAGCGAATGTTTGCAACGAAATAGTGTAAAGCATAATGAACTTTGTGACAAATGTTTAACGTATAAACCCAGATTCCAGCTGCGGGAATTCCCGATAATGTGCGAGAATTCTCCGGAAGACGCGCGACCTGTTTTTCTGCTCATATCTAGTTTGTGAGTTACACAATTGACATAAAATTAATTATTCTTTGACCCAATTTCGTGGCAAAAATTCGCTTCTATTCCATTCCGTTGCAATGTAAGTTGAGCTTTAGGCGCTGAGCAGACGATGGTCAATTTGTCCTACATACGCGTTAGATTTCCATACGATTTCAAACTGTCCACGGACAAATTATCCATCATCTGCTCGGCGCGTAACTGAACGCAACGTCTCTGACATCTCTACTAAAACTCAATTTGCGAGAAGGCGGGTTGAGTCTAATAACTAGAAATAATCCTGTTGTGTCAAAAGCGATCACCCATATTACGGTAAAGGTTCACTATAACCCCGAAGAAGCAACGAAAGGCATATAGAAATCATTTCTAACCTACTCGAATTAAATGGAGGTTCTCATTTTGATGCTTATGTTTGTTCGCGGTTATCTCGAGAACCACACTCCTAAAATCAAGTTATATGGGATCGTCGCAACTTGTCTCTTCCGCCATTCATCTCTTTCAGCCAAAATCTGAATTTCACCTTCTTTCTAGCCATGTCTTCTTTGACACAATACGGGGTGTATGGTTCGTTCCTCTTTAAAAACTTCCTTCCTACTACTTAAAAGTACTTGTATTGGCTTCCACAAAGAGGCGCGACGTGACGCCGATAAAAAAAAAATCCAAGACGTTTTCATAGAAAATTGTTCCACCAGAGTGGCGTCGCGCCTGTCTGCGGGAGCATTCATTTAAATGCTATAAATCCTATTATATATAAGCATTTCATAATTCTACTAAATAAGCCATGCATTATATTGAACGAGCTATTGGCATGTCGACAAATCGTGTAACTGCATTCAAATCGTTCTACTAATATTACGCCCCCAGCACCTTGCGTGGTCGAAGATACAGGCAGTAGAGATTTATAGCTTCCCTGACTGGTTCATTTGCCTTGCTGGTCACTTTGGTACATAAACATGCTGCTAAACATATAAATCGTAACGTCCGGCGCTAATTTACTGTTTGGCATTGGCACTGCAGCGCGTGTTCTCTCAGGTACCACATGAATTAGTAGAGCTAAGCATGTAGCAAATCTTTATTCGTGTTGCAACGCTTATTCGGAGCAGCTACGCTTGAAGAAGCTCGCTTACGCCAATCAAAACATTGCAATCAGCCGTAGAAGGGTGAAATGTGTCCCACGAGCGGTGATAACGACCGGCGACGCTTCACGGGAGCATGCGACTTACATCGCATGCTCCCGTGAAGCGTCGCCGGTCGTTATCACCGCTCGTCGCCCATCCACCCCCGTCCCGCTATCCCATCCCTCACCCCCTTTTGTCCGTGCTGCGGTCACGACGCCTCATTTATGGGCCTTCGCTGTAACTACCAAGCTTTATAGCCTCATTCAAAGGGTACAACTGTCTTGCTCAACTTTGTACATATTCTCTCCTTTGATATTGACCATAAACGGACTCCTCCCGTTTGCGTGTGCCTTTGCAATTTATGATTGCTACAATCTTCGTAAGTGACATGCAATTTGGGTAAATAAATGTGCAATTTGAATACATAAGTATTGTTCTGACGTTCAGTGACGCCTCAATGCATACCGTCTCCTTAGTGAGCTCGGGAATGCAACTTAGACTTTTTGTTATTACATTCTTTTTTTTTAAACTTCGTAACACACGCATTTTGTGGCGGCATACATATCGCCACATGCGACCTACGCATCATACTGACGTCACGCAAAATCCTGCATTGCCTAAGCAGATTTTACCACGCGATCAGCATATAATATAAATTCCCAGTTGCCCACCAGTTTTTCGCATATAAGAGGTTTTCACTCTAAGACGACGATACAGTATTATGTTCTAAAATTGCTCCATTTTAAATTTAATCGAATTATTACTTACTAAATGCCGTTGGAGTACATATTCTGCGTAATATGAATTAGCTAGATCACAATGCTTTGCCAAAAAATCCAAATGTCATGAATCTACTAGGCAATCCTGAAAAGTATTCACTTCACCTCTTAAAACTTTAATTAAAAGCGTCTCTAACGATAAAGCGAAGTTATGTGCGATCGAGAACTTGTAGAAGGTTTGAACACGAATATTAGTTTCCATCAATATGTCTGCCAGGCAGTTTGTAATAGTCATATTTAGTAGAGGTACACTAACGTCAATACGTGTGATGCGTCAGGGTGGGAGGTAGGGGGGTTCGCCGGAAGCAGCCATGCCACCACTCCATCTATATGTAGCTATATCTATGGTGTTGTGTAGTCAGCCGGATATAGCGTGCATTGTCTGTAGATTGCAGACACCCGGTGTAATATGATTTGCGGCGTGTAGAGTCTGGCGTATAGTTGATAATACTGATTCATCAAATTTGGGTTACCCATATTATGTGCTTTAGCACTATTTATTTTAGAACCCACATTCGTTCACTCATAAATAGACATGAGTCCATTTGTCTCCTTGTTTATCAGACACCTACTTATTTCCTTTGCCTATCTTTAAAATTGAGGCAGTTTGATTTACGTAAAACCATGAGACCCGTCAAGTAGACATGACGGTCATAGCTCTTTTCGCCACTTCATATTTTTACCATCGTGTTGATAGGCCGCCCAACCACTATCGGACCTCAGGTGCTATTTAATTCTTTACCTTACCCCTCGTTTCTGAAATCCTCATCACCATCATCATTTCAGCCGAAAGACATCCACTGCTGGACATAGGCCTCCCACCATGCACCGCCACTCCTTCTGTGCTTCCCGCATCCAGCGGATTCTGAAATCAATATTTTAATCATTCTGTTGTTAAATCAATAGTCATCATTCTATGGATTTCATTGGCTGTTATTATTCCCGCTTAGCGATCACAACAGATAAAATAAATTTTGACAGTACTCGTAGATAGATAATAATAAAATGCCTCCTTCATGCCTTCAAAAATATTCATCGTTAGTTCAAAGTTCCAACCAGAACCATCATGATGAATAATTTTATTCTATGTAACACGTAATAAGTGCAGGCCTTAGCGTTGGTAGCTCAAGAGCGATCGTGTTGCGCCCGCGCATGGTATCGGCTTACAGCATCGGATCTACCCGCATTTGATACCGAATGGCTGTGGTGCAAGTGATGGCCTGTTTGATTATACAATCATGTATGTTTCTTTGTCAGTTTTGCTTTTTGATTATTGATAAGTTTGGTGTCTTTGACTTCTCGTCAATTTTCTACTCTCTTTGAATCCTTTCCTACTCAATACTACTAATCCTCAAATTCATCAAATTAAGAAAAGGTTTTAGTTAGTTTTTCTATTGCTTTTTGTTTATCATTCATCAAGACATAGTACCTACACAATTTTTATCCAAAACAGTCAGGAGCTGCTGAGTGCTGAGCTTGTCTCAAATCCATCTCTCTGCCTCAACTCACAGTTCCACATTCGCTGTTGCTTATCATGTACGCCACTCCCTACTCTAGACACAGTCAATGAATGTCGGTCGGTAGTCCAAACAACATTGTCTCGTGTTCAATGTTTTGAATTCCCCGCGTACTATGCGGCCACCGTCTGCGTGTCCGCTCACTGCGAATTCCCCGGCACACGGCACAAGTAATGTAACACGTTTCCTGTTATTGTCGTTATTTGACTTACATACACATCGTAACGGACACTAAGCCGTAAAAAAATGTCATACGAGTTTTGAGAATGATGCGTTTGGTTTTAACTGTTGAGTTCAAATCTACTACATATACAATGAGGGTTCTTTTCGCTCGAACTATGTAGTCGTAGATTAAATAAGACCATTGTTCGTATCGACCTACGTCTAAAATAAATAAATGAAATAAACCTTTATTGCTGTAACTTAATAACATGCATATAGCATTTTCTTATTCATATAGCATTTTACCTAAATCTATTAAACAATTTAACTTTAGCTAATTATAACGGGCAGCCGGTTTTTCTTTTACAGCTTGTCCTTCGACAAAGGCCTCCACTGGCCTCCACTAAAGCTTTCCATTTTGTTCTGTCCTTTACAGTGTGTGTCCATTCTGGACCAGCTATCTTTTTCATGTCGTCTTCCCAACATTTAGTTTGTCTACCTTTGTTCCTTTTACTATAACGCAGGTACCATTCCGTTACTAGTCTCGTCTACTTCTCTTTCCGTTCCCTTAGCCCTACGTCTATGCAATGTTTACTCATCTCGTCCTCTACAGTGATCCAACGACTTCTAGTTAACCCGTCTTGTCTTCTAATCTTTTCAAAAGGCTAGGTTACGCCAATCAAGCACTATCGTCAGATTTGTCTCTGAGTTTTATATCTGAGAAGTCTCGGCGATAAAAAAAAATCACAAAAAAATTGCCTGAAAGATATAATAGTAACCCCGATTGTAGAAAACCAGATTATAAATGTATTGCAGCCCTATTTGGCGTTCCATTTAAAGAATGGCCCGTCTAGTGTGGTGTAAGTAAGGCGCGGCTAGCGTGGCGCATTGCGGGCCCGGCACGGTGTAATTGGAGGCCGGCGGCACGACTTACTCAGCCCGGTTACAGCAGTGGAACAAGAATACAAAAGTTATTTTATGACCATTCTGAAAGTTCTGACGCGCGAAGGCTTGAACAAAATAATATTAATCAGGACAAGATTTTGTCAGACATTGTTTATATGCAACTGTTTCTTTGGAAAGTGAAACCAGCTGGGATATGGCAAACATGAATTATCTGTGTTTTGGCATCCATAGCTCCGACTACTGCAAATTTCGCATGATCTTCATTGATTGCAACTTACAATTCATTTTGCGTTTTGTGATTTATATTTTGGAGCCTTTCTTCGGTAGCACTGACTGGTGCACGTTCAATGTGAATCGTGTAGATATAGACAATTTGAAATATTAAATTGATTCTCTCTTCTTTTTCTTTTCGTGTGGTTAGTGACCAACCTGGTGTCAGAGTTTTAAAGCCACCCATGGGCCTCTGACTTGGCTTCACATGCCGTCGAGAATATCTCTCAGACATGCCGATTTCCTCACAATGTTTTGTGATTCTCTCCGTAGTGGCACTTGGCAGTAGACATGCGACGGTGTTAATATTTTATAAGATCCAAGGATAGGGTTTGTTGTAAGGTTGTAACAAGCATAAATAATGTTTTTATTGGTTCTACTGTAACTTCTGCTCTGTGGCTCTGAAGTGTGCTCGGCAAATGTGTTGTCTTGGAGCGACTCTCCCCGCTGAAGTGGCTGCCTCGAGTCTTCGGAACTCTTTAATTAATTGCATCTAGAATCGAACCAACACACTAGTTTAATTAATTACAGTAGTTCTTGCTTTAATGAAAGCGGGGCTTGCTGGCAATTTAACTTTATTAAGAGTAACTTCGTAATTTATTAGTTTTATATTGTGTGCATTGCAAGGTTATTTTTTTATGTTGGGGGTAATGGCAGACAAATGAGCCTATAGTAATGTGTTGCCTTTAAAAAAAAACAGAAGTGGTTTGTATGTTTTTTTTCTACCTATGCAAAGGTAGAATTGAATGCCGCTTGAAATTCGATATCAGCGTGCTTATCACATTGTAGCAATAAAGTGGCCACATCCGAAACCACATTAAACACACAACACGATGCATCGAGCGAGCAACCGTGTCGAATCGAGAATGATTGGCGAGCGATTGCCGTGACCGCCACAATCGTATTCAATAACATTCTGCGACTGCGTACATTTCTCTCTGACACCACACGCAGCCGTAATGCCGAGCAAGTTCAACACCAATGTACACAATGCCCAAAATACTAAAAACTGCCTAGCTTAATATGCGTGTGTGCGTGACGCGAACGTTACCACCAATCAGAATGCTCTATCCCAAGGACGTTCTGAAGTTACATCGCTGTGGGTATTGTTTTGAATTGGCGTCGTGTCATTATTGCAGTTATAATAGGATCACCTTGTTCCTCTAACTTGACGAACCACGGCGGGGAATGGAGATAGCTCATGAATTCATGATAATGTGAGTTTGTTTATCACTCTCCTGACGTCATGCGTTTTTTTATCTATATAATAACTTTGAACGGTAATCGGACGTGTCAACGTTTGTCTGCTTATTACTCGCATTATTCTTAATGAAACATTAAAGTCATAAATTGATTCGCTTGCGTAAAAACAATGTAATTGGTAGCTGTTATCTGTGTAGTAAATGTTTTTCTAACTGCAGAAGACAAAAAAAACATTAAGTATCTATCCTTTTGTATGAACTTAAACTACTTCGGGGTACCTACCTACTTATGTGATGATGAAACCACATTATAATAATGTGAATCATGTAACCATGAACTACGGAATATATTCTGTACCTTGCCATCGTATATATAGATATTAATACATTAATAATAAAGTTTTTGTTACATTATGTATAAGTACAACGTTTCACATTATTTCACGTGGAAATTATTTTTGAATGCTGATCATTTCTTCGGTAGAACATTGCAAAAACCCCTAGCTATTTGGAGGAGTTGCAGGCTTCTGATTGATCATCAGTACAGAACTCGGAAGACTGGTGGACAAATAAACGAAACTAACTATGTGAAGTAGACAAAGAGATAGCCCTAGTTTATATTCCCGCTGTTTGTATAGTAACTTCGATGTAAACTAGACTAAGTGCCACTTTGTTTCTGGTAACAACACTCTATATAAAAGGTTTTCTATTCCAATCTAACGTAGGCGACTTAAAGCCCTTCTGTACACAATTTGGGCAACATTCAGGACCTAGAATAAAGAAAAAGTAACAGATGTCTTATTGAATGTGCCCGATTCGCTCCGTGCGCGTAATTTTATTCCCATTTTACTCTACGCTTCGCGGCTCGATTCTCCTATAAATTCACCTCGCGTAGGTATTTTAAACATAAAAGGACTTTTATGGCTTGGAGAGACGCGCAATGATTATATTCTTTTCTCTGCGTCTCTTATTTGTGTCGCAGGATGTCTAAAAGTACGCAAACTTTTGACAGGCCGTGTGTAAATGAAACGCGTTTACTTACTGGATTAGGTTACTGATTTTACTTATTTTGATCCCAATGTCCTAATTTGTTCAAACCGCCCATTTTTGTATTAGTATGAATTAGTCTGTCGTCAATCAATATTAACGTAGTTGTAATATTGTATTGCAGACACATCAGTACAGTGCGAGGAGAGTAGTCGGTGTGTCTCGAGCAGGAGACCGGCCCGCAGCCGTCGAGCGTGCATGACGCATACACCTAGATATACTGCCCGCAGGTATGGATTAACCACGCATACAGTCAGCGTCAAAACAATATACCTGCACGAGCAAACAAGACTGGCAGGCCAAAAAGACCAGAACAACTTAGACAACTAATAAACTACAGCGCTACAAGGTTCTTTTGGCGCGTGGCCAAAATCGGAACTAACGCCGCCATCTTTTTACAATACATTTCATATAACTAATGCACAAATGTTTACCAACGACGTATGTCAACGTCAGTTGTACGCCAAAAGATCCTTGTAGCAGTGTACCTATCTTTAACGCAACTAGCTTTTACCCATGGCTTCGCCTCTGAGGTCTATCCTACAGGCCATTTCCGTTTTTCCAAGGTAAAATATGCCTATGTCACTCACCGGTCCATCAACTATATCTATGCAAAAAATCGGGTCAACTCGTTGCTTTGTTGCTGCATGAAAGAAAGGACAAACAAACACCTTATCTTTTGACGCTGACTGTATCCTGTATTCTCGCGCCGATTGTATCAACTAACTTGTATGGAGGTGTTCAAACTGGCGCGAGCAGTCACGTGACTACCTCATAACTAAAACAATCGACGCGCGCAGTCATCCCGCGAGAGATTCGCCTCAGTGTGGCCAGAACTGTGCGCAAAGAGAAAGGGTCAAGCGGACTCTTGAATAAAATTGCCTTCTAGATCTTCTGAGTACCTATAATAGTCGCGGTCAAATGTATAGAATGTATAGCACTTTAAAATAAAGAGCATCAACAAAAAGTCTGCTCTCGCACAAATCCGCGACATTGTTTACAGGAATAACTACTAAAAGATCTCGCAATCTCGCAACTGGCTTATGAATAGGTAGATTGCCGTAATAAACAACAATATCAATGAATTTATATTGTTTTTCATAAAATCGTTTACTTATCTTTATAAACGATTTTATCTACCTTTAGACCTTACCTTCGGAAACTGAGAGATCGGTTTGACAAAGTATTGATCAATCAGGCTTTGAACGCCCAAAGTAAGCTTGAAATTACGTTCCAATTCAGAGTTGAGTGATGAGTTTATTTATTCATCTCTCACAATCTTCTGTATTTGCAAAATTGCAAACCAACCTATCAGAATTACGCAAATAGTCGTTTAGAAATTCCACGGTTCCCGTTTAACTTAGCGAAATCAAGAAAATATCTTTATCTCGAAATCAGATCGCTAATATTCAAAGTTTACTCAAATCAGACTCCGGATGAAAGTCAATATCTCAGTTTTCAAAGTTTTGATGCTAAAAAAGGATTACCTCATTTCTTGAAATTATTGTCGCAAACTCTTTTATGATAATCCAAACTGGAAAGTTAAATTAAACTAAATTAACTTTAAAACCTTTCAACGAAATTCTACAAGAAGGATTATATCATGTTTTATCCCTACTTAAAAACATTATTTCTGAAAATAAAATTGCGATTTCTAATTAATTGCGTGGAAGTCCGAATAATTTGGAACACTCCAGCCAGTAAACATTAAAATCAATTGTGAATGAAACTTTGAAATTAAGGTTCTCGTTTGGAAGATGGATTCAGAATCGTGGGACAGATGTTAAGACAGTCAGTCTTGTATTACATGACCTAAAAAGTATAGCCAAATATTAGCCAGTCTGCAATATGGTAAGTTGAGGCTGTCTGATGCGACGAGCGTTCATTTAAGTATCGCCGCTTGTGGAATTTTAATGCAATGGGTGGCCTCACCAAAGAAGCTGTCGTTATCTGGCAAGGCATAAGTGGAGAGTAACGTGTGTAGTATTAAGTCAGCATATCACCAGCGCTCTGTTTGCAGACCATCAAAATTTTGCAGTAACAGGCACCGCAAGCTGCTGCCTCTGCGGCAGACGTGACTGGCGCGCACGGCGGCCCGCGCGCATGCCGCCCCGCTGACTGACGCCGCCTCCTGCCCCGCACCACGACCCTAGACACGCCACTCACACGCCACATACTACACACAACACACGCATATATTACACACTGATACAGGACCGCTTTAGTTAAATCCGGTGAGTTTTATTGACTATCTAGCGTTACTACTTTCAGAAATCTTGTCCCTTGTATTTTATTTTTTATTTCGCGTTTAACCACTGTCTCACCTGTAAGCGATGTCGTCTATGGTCGTTTTAAATAAACTAGTTTTCCTGTGTGATTGAATCAGTAATAAGGAGATTCCCAGGAGAAATAAGGTAACCGACGTAGTCCGAAGAATTGCCAAACTTAAGTGGCTGTGGACGGTGTACTTTGGGCTCACAGAACGGATGTCCAATAGTGCCGAAAAGTTCTGGAGTGGCGACCGTTTAGTGGATCGATGACCTGCTGAAGGTCGCCAGATTTCGCTGGATGTCGGCAAAAGTACAGTCCTAGTAACCACGAACCATATGGACGACCTTCGGATAAATAATCACTACCATTAGCGAATTGAATAAGGAATCGTTGGAACAAGAGTTATTACTACTCTTTTTGCGCTTTACCATATAGTACAGTAAATTTCTTACCACCTTCATCGGTTCCAGAAGGCGCATTGCCGGCCATTCTCGTCGCAGCTCGCTTCGCCAGCCGCCGCCATGGGTTCGGTGAACGTGAACCGCAACGTTGCGGACGCCTTCTACCGGTACAAGATGCCGCGCATCTGTGCCAAGGTAGAGGGCAAAGGCAACGGCATTAAGACCGTCATCGTCAACATGCCTGAGGTGGCTAAGGCGATTGGGAGACCTCCCACTTGTAAGTACAACTATAACATATTATATTCTGCTTCTTCTTAATCTTCTTTCGTATTTGGATGCAAGCAAATCGTTCTCTATAGTCTGACCGGGACCACTGTTCCGCGCCTTTGGAATGCGCGCCGAGGCGGGGGCAGCGTTGACCAATGAGCGGCGGGCGGGACGCTGCGTGCCGTGAGCGTTGACGAATTAGCGGCCTGCACTGCCCCTCCCGTGAGCCGCGCACAGCGGTCTCGGTCAAACTATAGTTCCGCTTTAGCAGATCTTTGGGTAATGTGTTAAATAGTTTGAGATGGGAAAATGGATCTACAAGAAATATCTTTTTTGGAGATATTTACTCATATTTATTTATTTGATCAGAAACTCATACATATCAATTCCAGATCGTGATCGACTACAAAATTAATAATTTAGAAAAGCAAATATATAACAAAGTAAAACGTTTAAATCTACAGTGGGGGTGTACTGGTATCAACCCATTTGAGGTGCGAAGTGCCGCTAAAGTACTATTAAAAAATTTGGGGCCTTGAACATTAAAGCTTCGTGCAGACCAGCGCGACGCGACACCGGCTATTGTTATACCGTGAAGTTTTCTTAGAAATTGTATTGTTCGAGTCGCGTCGCGGCGTCGCGTCGCGCTGGTCTGCACAAAGCTTAATGAATAAGATTCGGTGTAAACATAAATGACTTACTGACAGAGTATTCGGTACACTTGCAGATCCTACGAAGTACTTTGGTTGCGAGTTGGGCGCGCAGACGCAGTTCGACTTCAAGAACGAGCGGTTCATCGTCAACGGCAGCCACGACTCTGCCAAGCTGCAAGACCTGCTGGACGGGTAAATTACTACTAAATCTAGCATTACTGACCTAGGAAAGTGGAGCTACGCGACTCGAGAGCCCCCGGTATTTATGAAAAACAAAAGTTGCCACTAAATTCTTTCAACATTTGTTTGGTCAACAACATAAAAACTATACCTATCATCATTATTGCAAGGAACTGATACACAGAATAGTTACGGTTTGTTTAAAGATTCGCTTAGTTGCAAGTTTAGAGATGCTGCAATTTTTTTTTTCCTTGCAACTTTTTTTCACATAACAATTTTTACAAAATTGTTTTCCACTCATTAATTTATCAATGACATTTATTGATTACTAGGTGACTCTTCAGACGTTGTCTTGTCAAAATTTAAATTTCGAAATTTCCAACAAAAAAAAAATCCTGAACTAAATCCTACACTATTGAAGCAAACAAAATAAAAAAATAATTATTCAAATCGGTCGAGCCATTTTCGAGTTTTTGCGAGACTAATGAATTTTATTATTTTTATATACATAATTATAGATTTGAAGTACATAACATACATTCGAATAATTGGCAGCTAAGTTATGAGTTTGATTCCAGCACGGAACTATTACTTAATTTTGCCGGGTCTGGCTGTTCGATGTAAAAATGTAGTGTTAATAAATTCCCCCCTCTGCTAGGTTCATCCGCAAGTTCGTCCTGTGCCCCGAGTGCGACAACCCGGAGACGGAGCTGATCGTGTCCACGAAGCGCAACACCATCTCGCAGGGCTGCAAGGCGTGCGGCTACCACGGCGTGTTGGACTTCAACCACAAGCTCAACACCTTCATCCTCAAGAACCCGCCCGCGCTCGACCCCATGTTGCAGGCCTATCAGCAGGTAACGACACGACACATCAATCTCAAACTGTCAAAAATACAGATATACAGGACAGGAGAGGCGTTGTTTGTAAACTATTTTGACATTGTTCTGTTGAATTGTATTTAAAAAACAAGATGGCGCCGTAACTTTCGATTTTGTGTTTCCAGGGCTCTTCGGTGACGGAGGGCAGTCGCGGCAAGCGCTCCAAGCGCTCCGGACCCGGCGCCGCCAACGGGAACCACGACGGGCATGACGACGCGAAGGTACTAACTCAAACTTAATCTAATTAATGCCTACACATAAAGTTTAGTTTATGTTGCAACTCCAATATTTTATGACATTTTCAACACCACCAGGGCGTTTTAGAAACTGCCTCTTAGAACTGTAGCTGATACTCAGCCTCATTGGGATAGACGTAATTTTTTAAACGTTGATAAGCGTTTTTTTTTTTCTTTAAAACTCACGATAAATAAGCAGTTATTTTAGCTGTCGGATGATTTCTTTTGTAATTATATATTTTGTAATCTACAGTGTAGATTCCTGCAATATAGACTTACTCGACAAATCCCTTGCATTAAATTCAACCTTAAAGCCAAAGTCTTAGTTAATTGAAAGCCGATATGAACGTAAACATTTAACACAGGAGGGCGAAGCTCCCGTGACGCCCACGACGCCCAACCCCAAGAGCAGCAAGAAGGACAAGGACAAGTCTGCTGACGACGACGACGACGACTGCTGGACCGTCGACGTCAGCGAGGCGGCCGTGCGCGCGCGCATGCAAGGTAGGCACACGACTCCTAGGCATGGACTCAAGTGACCCTGAGCAAAGAATAAAAGCTATTCCTTCGTAAAATAGCGACACTTATACCCGCATGCATGGGCATTAACTTCCTTGGTCGGGCAAAGTTTTAGCGCGGTTTTTTTAATTAGGAAATTCACTATTCTATTCTAGTAGAAGCCAAAATTAAATACTACTAATTGAATTTATTCTGAAACTTGTTGACGGGTATTAATTAGTAGTACACTGAAACAAACAAATAAAAAATATAGTTAGTTATATTATTAAATATGTTCATAAATGATCACAAGCCACACAAAAATCATCATAATTTGATGTCATTGACACGAATAAAAAACATCAAAGCCGTAAATAGTTTTGGGGAAGAATGTGTTAGTAGGGATGGAAAGTTAGTTGGGACAGGGATTTTTAACTTAGGAAGATGACTATATAATATAAGTCAGGGGCTGGGTTATTATTGGAGCAGTTAAAAAAGATGTGCTTAGGCAATTCCCAGTAGCAATCGCTGTTTGGCTTCTGTCAAACACCAACCTAAAATGCCTGTATTTCTTGTAAGAAGCCATTGTCCCCATTATTCCTTTGAGTTTAATGTCATTTTGTGTTGCATTACAGACTTGACGGAGGGCGCTAAGTGCATGACGGTGTCCGAAGACAGCGAGAAGAACGAGAAGCAGCGCATGGACCTGTTCTACGCGTACCTCAAGCAGCGCGCCAGCTCCGGAGACGTCGACACCAACCGCGCCGTCACCGAGATACTGCACGAGGCCGAGAGGTGAGGCATATACATGGCCTACGACGAGATCATATTATATTTTTGATTCATGGTCTGCCTGTCTGGCATTAATGCTGAAATGAACCTGTTTGGCGCAGCCGTGAGGCACACCCTATTATTGTTGAAATATTATTTTCACTTTTTTATTTTTTGTGTTTCACGAACTGTGTCCAAATAAATATTATTCTTTCTTTCTTTCTTTAGATAATTGTTTTTTTTTTTCGTAATTATGTTGGCTGTACAGCTGCTTTTAATTATTCTTCCCAATCTTCGGGGTGAAGTCAGTCGCGAATTGTCTTAAGCCCTTCCTGGTCAGTAGTAGTTTATAACTGGCCCCTTCCCGCCGCAGGCTGGAGGTGAAGTCCAAGGCCCCGCTGGTGATGCTGGAGGTGCTGGTGCGGCCGGCGTCGCTGGCCGCCGACGTGCGCAAGCACCGCGCGCTGCTGCTGCGCTGCACGCACGGCGACACGCGCGCCCAGCGCGCCGTGCTGCACGCGCTCACCGCGCTGTGCGCGCACCACGCCGCGCTGCTGCCCAAAGTGCCGGCCATACTCAAGGTGACGCATCCATACATCGCACTCCACTGTTGGACATAGGCCTAATTCAGAACAAGCATGAAGTACATTCGCTCCATCGTAGACCTCATCCACCGCTTTCAATCAGGTGAGATTGAGGTCAAGACTGAGCCAATTCCGCAATAAAAAATTATAAAAAACTAGATACTATCTCAGACCCAACCACAAGCAGTAATGCATGCAGATACGATAATGAGGTATAGTAATAGTTAGACACGCACAAATATCACCTCAAAACGTGTTTCTTCCGTTGCCTGTGTGCCGGGGTCGCGATATCCCTTTCAGACAAACCCGCAACCCCGGCAGGAAGTTATGTCCCATGTGTGGTGAATTTGCTAACACTAATGATAATATATTCCAGCTGCTATACGACGAAGACATCGTAGAGGAGAAGGCGATCCTGGAGTGGTCGGCCAAACCGTCGCGCAAGTACGCCAGCAAGGAGCTGATCGCAGACGTCAGGCGTCGCGCCGCGCCCTTCCTGGAGTGGCTGCAGCATGCTGAGGAGGACTCCAGCGACGGAGACGACTCCGAGCACGACATCGAGGTACTACCATCATCTGTTTCATAATGCTAGCCTGTTACTATCCCACGGCGGGGCAAGGGCCTCTTCTCATACGCAGAGGTCACGAGCATTGATCGCCACGCTTGCTCAAGACGAGTTGGCGATTTTAGACTTATATCCTAACTAATATTATAAATGCGAAAGGGAGTTTATTTGGTGCGCTTTCACACTAAAACAGCTGAACAGATTTGGTTGAAATTTTGAACATGGGTAAACCATGACCTGGATAAGGACAGGATACTTTTTATCCCGATATTCCCACGGGATCGGGACTGATGCGGGTGAAACCGCGGGGCGCAGCTAGTTAACTATAAAGCCGTGTCTTATTGAAAAGCGACCCTTGCGCGAATACGCTAGCGATCAGCTCGCGTGCATACGTCACTTTTTGTTCGGAAAACCGGAAAGCGCCCTTTTTCGGCGCGACCAACGCGTGTAGGTTCTCCGAACAAAAAGTTCAAACCATCGTGAATTCGCGCGACGATTGTTTTTAAATAGTACGCGGGGTAAGTTCATTTTCGTCACGATATTTTTCCTTCACCGAAAAAAAAACTAACCTGTGTTCTCGTTTCAGATCGAGTACGACGACCGCGCGAAGGCGACGCCCATCAAGGCGGTGTCTGCTGCGCCCGCCAAGCCCAAGCCGCAGGATGACGATGACGTTGACGTCGACATTGACGCCATCTAGGCGTCATGACACGTCACGTCACGCCACACCACCATGCGGGACTGTTTCGCGACTCGACGATGCTACTATCATTCCTCGCTACACTTTGTCTTCTCCGTGAAGTAGTCTAATGGAGCTGTTTAGATACTTGTTCGAAATCTTAACATAGCGTACCATCACCATAATATTGACTCGTCTTACGATCGTCTACTGCTTTATCTAGCACTCCATTTATTGCTGCTCTGAGATTTTCAAACTCCTCCGATTTCTCTATATTCGGATTACTATGGGTTACAAAATTTTGTTCATCTGAGTTAAAACTATGCATTTATTGGACTAACTGCCTCCGCCTTCCGTGATTCTTATTTATTAGTCACTTTCGTGTCTCGAATTAAAATCAAATGTAGAAGTTGTTCATGTTAGTCTTTATTTGAAATAGACCATAGATATCGTCATCTTGTTGCGAAACACAGACTAGGGACCCGTTTACATAACGCAGACATTTAATATGTAGTTCACCCTATCTAAAGTACCCTTCCAAAGTAATTAGAATAGGTATAGATGATCCCTTTGTCCCTTACGGGAGGTGTAAACTTTCTTTACTACGTTAGATGTAATCCAAATTATTTCGAAATAATAACGAAACATCGTTCGTTTAGTGCTTGCTATTGTTGTGAAATCGGGAGGTGTTACAGTTGTCGTCTGCCCACTTACATGTAATATTTACTTATTATAAACTAAATGTTTAGTCATCTAGAAATTAACATCGAAAAAATTGCACCGTGCCACGGGTCACGGTGCTGTTCAAGATGTTTTAAGGTAATCATATCTAATTCAATTATAAGATTATTGATATATCTAGCATAAGGGCAGCTCGACTTTCAATCACAGCATTCGCGATTAGAAACAATTCAATAAAAATAACAATACGTCGTCAGATATAATACTCATTCTTGAAAGTACTGATGGTAACAACTAAATTAACGGTGTTTCTAAAATCACTATATTCAAAGTTTAATACTAGGGTGACTGTTTATAGGAAACTATAGTTTTTTTTTTCTTATTTCCAACACTATGTTCCTATATATCGATTTTTTTATATTATTTTTAATCAATTTTTTCCGATATATATTTTAGGACGCAGTTTTATATACATTGGTGTAACATCATGCGATATTAGAATGAGGAGCCAGTGTGGAGCCGCTACTGCTTGCGACGACGAGCTCGCTGAGAAATCAAGTAACTATTACATCGCTGGTCCCTCGCAGTAGCGTCGCAGATATGAATGAGAGCCTCCTCATGTCGCCACGATAGTCACAAAACTAACAGATGTGTTATAAAACGTATCAGCAATACGGAAGACGCCGCGTCGTCGTGCTGCAATTATGGCAATATGAGTTTGTACGATGTTTAACATGTAATAGAAATTGATTGATTTTAGTATTACAATTATAAAATCGGCGAGCGTTCGGGTTGAGTAATTGGCGAATAGCAGCGGTTATGCGATATGTATAGAGCGGTTATGCGATAAGTATAGAGCGGTTACTCGACTCTGCGTATTTTATATGTGTATGTAATTTAGGTTAGTTTATTTGTGATGAGGCCCCTCCAGGCGCGCGCAGTTCTCATGTAATATATAGGGATACGATCGGCCGCCTCGCCGCCTCGCCGCGCGACAGACGGGCAAATGTTTCCTCTTACTATTAACTATTATTAAAATAGAATATTTTGAAATTGCCATCTGACAATTTTATTAGATTGTTTTGTATTCAATACATTTTGGATTCTGAATTGGTGTTTTATTTACGACAATTCCACATACACATACCTACATAGGAAAATAGACGAGACTTTTAACCCTACGATAGGCTTGTGGGAGATGGGTAGGAAACTTAAAGTATGTTTTCTTGTCAGTCCATGACAGAAGTTGGAGTGAAAAACAAAGAGGAAATAAAACTTGAGGCTGGCAACCTCAACCTCAAGTTTATTTCCTTTTTGGTTAAAGACTGATGATGATGGCACTAAGCTGTGTTAATCCATATTTAAAGCGCAGGCCACACCGCCAGCTAGCGGGCGGGCGGGCTAGGCGGGCGAACATCGTTTCACCTCTTTACATACTTCGGTTCACACCGCGAGCTACCGACTAACCATGTAAAGAGGTGAAACGATGTTCGCCCGCCCGCTAGCTGGCGGTGTGGCCTGCGCTTAATACTATACACACTGAAATTTTAATGGTTGTTTTCCCGCAGCGAATTGATTTGTCCTAGGGGCACAGGGGCACGTGCCCCCCCAAACGGTTTAAGTAAAATAAAATGGAATCGTCTGAATGGCCACTCCATTCAGACGATATATACAAGACTAATACATAATAATGCAAGACATTGCTTCAAATATGAAAGCTGAAGAACTATACTCCATAGGTTTAGGTAATTAAATAAAGGTAAACACAAAAAACCACGTGACGAGACAGCTGTCCGGTAACCGACTAAACGTAATACCTGTCACTTCAGTTGTGCTACGTCACAGTTGTACTCTTCAATTTTGCAACGTTATAATTCGTTGACGTTTAGAGTTTGGGCTCTTTACAATAGACAGATTGCAAAATATTATATTATTATTATAAATCTTACTAAAAAATTGTGCTAAAGCAGTAACATCTACGAAGAGTAGTTTAAGAATAAATGATAAAGTTTAACATAGATAAATAAAAGAGGAAACTATTGTAAAATTCTAAAATAAATTTAGTTTGGTTTATCGTATTTGAATCAGGAAAGTGTCAACTATAAAAACCCTTTTTATGATTTGATTACCTTTATTTAACTACCTAAACCTATGGAATATAGGCTACTATTTTCGATTGAAAAAAAAAATATCCCCAAAAACAGCATAGTGCAATACAAGAAATGGGAGACACTTCTTATCTGTCTGGCTCATGTGCCTCTCCCAGAAATAAATCCTAGATCCGCCGTTGCTACTTAGGGCAAATCGCTTTGCCACGGGAAAACAACCATTAAAATTTCAGCGTGTATAACCATTATAAAACCACACAATATTATCATTAAACTGAACTGGAACTGAATTTTGCAAAATGTCAGGTCTAGTGCTTATTCTACTACATGATTTGATAAATTCTGTGGCCGTTTCTAAGGACGATGGGCAATCTACTATGGACCCCACCCCCATATTTTTTTTTATCCTTTCCTGAATACAAACTTCTTTCAGTTTCATTTATCTAACGAAAATATAGATGTTTGTTTTCTATTTTTCGTCACAATAAAAGAGATAAAACATAGTAATTGCAGATTATTATAATACGGAACATAAAACAACAAAACATCCTGCCTATATTCCACGAAGGAGTCGGTAGAAGTGTGTTGAACATCCACATTTCACAATTTGTTATATTTCGCGATGTAATCTATTCTATACCTAATACGCGAAATGAAAGGTGTGAATGGCCGACATTTTCACACGATTCAATTTGGTTGATTCAACCAAATTGATATTGCCGTAAGCATGGATGGGAGGTAAATAAAATAACAAATATCGGTAACTTAATATTATATTTTATAAACAAATTATAAATACTTATCACTATTTTCCTACCTGCGAAAAATTAAGATTAAAGACCTGTAAATATTGGTAACATTCTCTTATTAGAAAAAAAAATATTCTCTTAAATACATACTATGAGATTAACTGGATTTTAAATTAATTAAAATACATTAATTTTACAACTAAGTACAAATAGTAAGGTGATGAAGAATCAGTCTTTTGAATTAGATCGGGAATACTTATGATATTTAAGCGTAGTAAGTGCGCAACACAGAAAAAGCCAATTTTTTTAAATTAGTCTGGTACAATCACTCTAGGAACTTGGTTTACACTACACTTACGAAAAAAAAACAGAGAAGTAGTACATATGGAATTGTATGAGGAAACGAAAAGATCACGTATAGAACATTATGTTTTTTGTAAAGTCCAAAAGTGAAACTTGAGCCTCGAGCAGCGCGGGGTTTATTTTAACTTCAAAGTAAGACTATTTTCTGGGTTGATATTCAGATGAATACAGATGGTTCATTCCGCAAAATCATTTAAATAAGAAGCGACACAATAAAGTGCAATTATGGTAGCACAGCGCTAATTACCAAGAGTATTTTTTTTCCTGAAAATTACCACAAAAAGAAGACTCAGTACGATACTTAACAACACTCTCATGGATCACAGGGTTTTTTTACATATTGTATTCACCTAAAAGATGCCTCGATTCTATCGCGTAACTCTTATATCTTTTGACTACGATACACTCACTGAGTTGGCCCGACAAGACGGGCCCGCTGCGTACTTGTAGCTTCATACCTAAAATGCGGAGTGAACCATATCTATATTCATCTGTAGAGGTAGTAGGTACTTAAGTTGACTGGTAGGGTACCTTGATGTTGACAAGGTTGAAGCTAGAATCATGATGAGCCAAGTTTATTCTACTATAGCTATACATTCAATGAGTAAGTCACAGCTATCATCTTAATAAATAGTTGATCCGCCTGCGCTGTTCACTTATATCTAAACTTTACAGATCTTTATGTTACACTAAAAATAGATTATGTACAATTTCAGCCGCGTAGCCAGATTGAGCTAAGGATTTTATAAACGAAGACACTTGAAGAACATAATTTGAATACAATTATTTGCTTAAGTACTTATTAAATGCAAAATGTACCTTCTACCTATGTTGATACATAATATAATAAAGTTGTACTTATTAAAAATAAACAGGAAGTTAGTTTGAGTCAAAACTTTGTCAAAAATGCCCAAAATTAATATTAATTTATATGTTTGAGTATTGAAGGAATCTATATTATGTTACTTACAGAAGCAACGCTTCTTTTTAAAACTGGCTACAGCTCTCTATATTTACATCAGTACCTAATGGCAATATTACACGATTCACTTATGACCTTCAATTTGGATGAATCAACCAAATTGAATCGTGTTACACATACAATAAAATGAATAGTAAAATCAGGTCAAAAGGAGTTTGTAAGGATCGTAGCAAGTGGCGTTCTAGGGGCCTACCACCACCTCTAAAGCAGTATTATTTTAATATAATTTTGGTGTTGAAAAGAGATGAAGCTCTACAGAACGTATAACTCCATCTCTTTCCCCCGAAGAAGTAATATTAAAATAATATTGCTTTAAAGGTGGTGGTAGGCCCCCTGTACAGATACTCCCATCCATGAATACGCCCCCACTCCTTGATTACTGTACTGTAAGCTGTACTTTAGTACGGAGCGGGGCGCGTCTTCGTAGTTTCTGCCTACCGTAATAAAAAAATTGTGTGAATTTAATTAATTAGGTTGAACCGTGTAACATGGCCTTAACTTAGATTTTTAGGTTATCTATCTCTACATTCTAATTTCTGTTGTTCACCCTGCCTGCTGCGGCACGGCGGTGGCGGCGACGGTGACGGTCTGCGTGGCGACGCTGAACGACGTGATGAACACGTTGACGATGGTGATGAGGAAGATGCCCAATACGGTCATGTTATTTATTTTGTCGGCCTTGCAGCGCTCCTTGTGGTCGTTCACGTCGTAGCGGCTGTTCATGATCAGGCCCACGCCGACCAGAATCTGACGAGAGAGTGGTTTTGTTAGGATAATTGTGACTTGTGGTTTTGTGAGAACGTGGACGGAAATTAGCCTATCCTCGATGCGTCGTGATTATTGGTGAAATGCCAAATTATAGGCCGTGGTTGAAGGTAATAATTGATATGTTTTTCACATTTAAATGGTCAAATGTGGTTAAATGGTCTAAGATTGAACATGAACATTACACTTCTGTCTCTATAATATTACTGTGCTCTGTGGTAGCCAGCAAGAGAATGAAAATGTAGGCGTAATTGGTAACAAAACAGCACATCCGGAAATAACTGTAATATACCTATAAAAATTTGTCCGGCCAGGGGATCGAACCCAGGATTACATCGGCAGTCGCTCTTACGCAACCACTAGGCCAGAGTCTTTTCCTAAACTGTGTTTTATGTAATGAATGAGAAAAAGAAAAATTTTGTACTGCCGTAAAAGCTATTTGGTATGCAGGCAGCAAACTTGCAATAACACTTCTTTATTAGTCATTATTTATGAGTAAAGAACTATTCTCTGTATTTTTTCAAAAATTTTGACTACATAGTTTCGGAGATAATGGGGGGGATGGTAAATTTTCATAAATTTTCTTAATTATCTTTAAAAGTATTTAGTTTAAAATTATTAAAAAAATATATTTGAGATCCTCGCAACAAGTCCTTTCATTTGACATGTCACACGGTTCAGTTTCAATTTTTTTTTTTTTTTTTTTCTTATTTGCCCCACAAAAGTAATCCCATAATTCAAAATTTATTTATTTACGTTACACGTCCGTGTTTGGGTCACATAAATACATATGTGTACCAAATTTCAACTAAATCGCTCTATTAGATTCGGAGCAAACTGGCTGTGACAGACGGACAGACAGACACACGAGTGATCCTATAAGGGTTCCGTTTTTTCCTTTTGAGGTACGGAACCCTAAAAATGTTGTGAGAGTGCAGAGTAAATAATAATTTTACAAATTTTGACAGTGTAATGGAAATATGAATATTCTTGCCTGTATACCACATTGCTTGTTTGACTGTGCCTACATTGTAACTTACTTGGAAGATAATACTAAGCGAGATAAACACGAGACTGGAGTAGTAGTAGGGGTGCGTGGACGCGGACTCCAGCACGTAGCGCAGCTGGTTGGCGTTCGCTGACAGAAGCGCCAGGTCCATCATACCTTGCGCCAAGTTCTTCTTCTGCTGGTAAGTGTTCACGTCCGGAATCACCTGGAACGAAGTAAATTGACTTTGAGCGGTTTGCAAACATCGCATCTTGGATACGGGGAAAAGGCATAACTGTTTTCTTTTCAAAAATTAAATACTTAACAAGATTAAAATTCAGGTGACTAAGTGACTGGTGACAAAGGAGAATATGTAACTTACCCCAGGCATAGGTGATACTGGCCGCGAGTCGCCGAATCTCGTTGCGAGCCCGTTGACATCTGAAAGTAAAACATTTTATTAGTATTTTAGTCAACGTTTCGACTAACAATTACCTTAATTATATTACATTTCTCTAACACTTTAATGAACATGCTTCATGCAATAACAAGTTATCCATGCAATACGCACGTCAAGCAAGGTGAGTTAATCAGGGTGATAAAAGCCCAAAGCTCTTTTACATTTTACTTTCTATGAAACGTCGTGACTATCGTAAAAACCTAATTATGTAGGTTTAACTCAATAATCTAGATTAGGGCTCTATTATTATTATGTCCTGTGCTGTCGGAGCGCAAGAGCGGCTGAAGAACTCGAGCCTAGCTATCGCGTATAAGCTGTCAAAAAATGCGATAATTGGAACAATCAAAATAATTTGTCTGTTTGTGGTGCTAAATATTATGGTTCATAGAAATTCAACCGACACAGAACTTTGAGCCTTTTCTGACCCAATTGCTTGACGATCGTTTTAGTAGGTTCTCAGATATTGAGATAAGTTTTAAGTTTGACTTAGTCTTCACTAATTATCAGCATTAAAAATGTATTAATTATACCCCTGTCGCTTTAGTGTAGCAATAACGGTCATTGACCCACCTACATTATCTAGCATTCCTTATTTCTAAAACTGAAATAAAGTTAACGTCCTGAATATCTATCGTGATCTTCAACATCTTCCAATAACGAAAAACCATACAAAGTTTATTGTTTGGGTTCCTACGGAGAGATATTGGAGAAAGGGCAATAACCGCTATAGCCATGCTAAAGCGACTTGGGTATATCGTGTTGTGTGTTCATTTTGATCAAGAATCGTTCAAGAAAGTACTTTTTAATAAAAGATTTTAAATTTGTGTGAAAAGTGCTATCCCGTAGGGTCACCAATACATTTAGCATTTTTTCTTTAGTCAATTACTGAACATAATAGTTGTTATAAGGTGTCGTGTTCCAATCACCGTATGGGTAGTCTGCCTCGTCATGCCCCCACGGCAATTTACCGTCAGTGGTGGCGCCGTCGTCGTGGTGCGACGTCTTGTCGCTGGGCTCCAGCTCCGAGTGATGATCGCTACCATCTGGGGTAATAGACAACATGATGTTAGGTACGGAATCTACGGGATTCAAACAGAGAACATTGTGTTAGGTAAAGGGAAGTTATACGTATGCACAGTTTGAGGGTAAGAGAATCAGCATTTTTTACATGCTATAGAAGAGACATTAAACATAACATCACGTCTGAGTATAAGCAGATATGAGAGAATTCTTGCCCACATTTCATCACTTATCTTTTAGTCCTATGTATTAAATTGCCAAGTGACATTATATTGTGAGTATTGTGAATGCTATGTGAGATACGAGACCGAACTGCTAGACAGATCTGTTGTTGACCTATCTTAAAATAATTGTTGTCAGACATACCTACATATTCTATACTATTAAATGAGCAATATTTGTATATATTTATATTTGTAATCACGTTCTCGAAAACGGCTCTAACGAAAGTTGCAATATATGGCGGCAAAAATCGATCTAGCTAGGTCTCATATCGGGAAAATTCGTTTTCTCTGTATTTTCACCCGAGCAGAGCTCGGTCGCCCAAAGTTTAGAACAAGATGACCTTATAATAATGACATGGCAGCATGGCATTAGTATGTACTATACATAGAATTAGTATGAACTATCCTATACTATTAAATGAGCATTCTCTATTTTCAGCAGAGCAGAGCTCGGTCGCCCAGGTACTCTACAATAAAAGGGCCAATGTAGATAGTATTATACACAAGTGCTATCCACTTGCTATTCTATTTTACTTTTTGAACCTTTTCATAAGAGTAGGTATTATACAACTGTCTATAATATACCTTAGATACCCTGATATGCCTATGGAGTACATTAACCTAAGTCGTCAAGACTTAAACCTAATAATGATCGTCGTGCACATAGGAATTCAGCCTCGAGACTCGTAGGTACATAATACTGTTTAGATAATATAATAAATACCTTATGTCTAGGAGTGAACACCGGTGAATTAGCATAAATGACGTGAACACTGAGCAAGTTAAACTAAATATAGATAAGTCTAGTAGTCTCGGTTACCGTGACCTTGAAACGGCGTCTGTCAAAATAATAAGCAATTCATTTTGCCAACGACTATGCTCGTAAGAATATGGAAGAAATAATAGTCTTCTGTTATAAGATAATTTGGAAGTACTTTAACAATCTGCAGTAGAAGAAATGTTCCAAGAAATTCTGAGGTTTTATAACAATAGATATTGTCAGGATGTTATGTACAGGTACTTATGCAATTTTCCCCCGGGAGCATTCACTACGCTCGTAGCATTCGTAGCCCGCGTAGCACTTGGCTACGAGATACGAACTACGAAGGTCATTTCTTTTTCTACACAAAAACTGTGTCGGTTTTCCTCTATTTCATTTTGAAATCTTAACATATCCTTACAAAAAGCCTAAAGTTTTATAATAATTGATACGAATTAATTATCATAATCATAAAGACCACATCCTTTCATGTCATGGCGGTCAATGATAACTGGTGACCCAATTTGTTTGTGGTTCAAGCTCTTATCAGTAAACTGAGGTACATTGTGTGACTGTGAATACTTCTGAACCTAATTTAAGGAGGTCACAAAGACGTGTTTGATAACATTGTACTTATAATAAAATTAGCAGAACTGTCTTATCTTTTTGACAATGGCCCTTTTAGGGACACAACAGATGTAGATAAATACTAACTAATGATGTTAGTTTGCATTCATTTTAATGTCAAGATCGCTGTTTAATTGATGTAGGCTTGTAATTATAACGAAACCGTGACGTTAACTTTAACGTGAGTGAATTTAGAATTGGATATAGGTACCATAACGTCTACTTGTTTCACACAAATTATTTAATTAGATTCTAAACATTTAGTGATGATAGCGGAGGTACATATTGTGGGTGTTGCCCACAACGTTATAGGACAGTAATTGTACCTACACTTGTATTTTCGATTCAAAATAGTTTCAGCAAACTGTTTTCGACCGTACCAACCAAATGAGCAAAAGGTAGAACGCGAGCTTACCGTGGTCCTCGTGTGGCAGTGGTTTGTTGTCTGTGGTCTCTAGCAGCCCGTCGTCGATGCCAGGGTAAGGTGTGGCGTCCTTCGGAGGATCGCCGTCCAGGTCGTCGATCTCAGGTCCTGAGGAATAAGGGACAAAACTATTACTTAGATGGTTGAAGGTGGAAGAACATGTCGCACTTTTTGTGTGTGACGCCCGAAATTAATATTGCTTCTCAATCTCATATTTCGACTGCTGCTCGTTTGCCCCGTCAAGGGTTCCAGGAAACTTGGCCATTGATTGGTTACAGACAAAGATCGGGATCAAGATTGTTATTGATAGAGATACCTACATTATTTTGGTCGTCTCTAGAACCTCCGATGGATCCTGTGCTGACCAGATGGCACTTCTCAAGAAACTTATTTTATTTATCACGGGCTCTCTACTGCATAATGTCCGATTCTCAATGTTCAATGCGCTTGACAAACGGATTAAATTTTTAAACATAAGTGAGTTAAAATAATTAAAGGCTATATTCTAGGATACTCTACGATTTTATAGTAATAATACTGACCAGCTAAGGGAGGCATTTGTCGTTCTTTGCTGGGCTCGAGCAGAGGTTGTGTGGGTCGCTCCAGGTCGCTCTCGCCCAAGTTGTTGTTGAGGCCGTTCTGTGGAAGAGAGATTAACATTTGAGACAATAGTTCTTTGTATTTAGATTAAAATATAATTATTGTGGGCGGTTTTCTTGCCCCATTTTTTTGAGGGTGAGCGATTTGGCGGTTGTCTTTCGTATCTTTTGACATCCAAAAAACGTTTTTTCTAAGTCTAATTAACTAGACCACATAAATCTAGCCTGGATGAATAAAAAAAAGACAGGCCTACGGAAATCTGACCCTGACTACATCTTCCCTCGACGACTAATCATTACTTCGGTGACTGGATGCGTAGGTAATCTACTTATTGTACTAGATCGGGGTCGAATACCTAAGGTATGCACTACGCAATGTATTGTACAGGTGTACGCATCTGATTAATTTAGTCATATACCTCTGGGTAGGTATATGACAGGACACTATATATTATGCAAATTGCGTAAGCTTAATAGTCATAGGCGGCTAGCTACAACGCAGCCACAACGGCCACAAGTGCTACTTCTGAGTGTGGGTCTTGGCTCTTGAGATCAGGATCTCAAGACCCATGACCCACACTCAGAAGTAGTAACCCAATAATACTTTTCCGACCAGGGGAGCCAGGGCTCCCCTGGTCGGAAAAGTTATTCCACATAGAATTTCTCAGTATCAGCTCCGAGTATGGATTTGTTCCACGTTGATGGTAACAGTCTCGCCCCCTATAACAGATACTTAAACTTATTTGGCGAAATGTGGGTATTCTATTCTGTATGATCTGTATCTGGTTACCCCTTCGGGAATTCAGGAATAATGTTATTGATGAGTGCAAATTTTATGTAATTTTCTTGGCTGGACACTTAACACTTTTGTTAATTCTACACAGTCGTTGTTTTCATCGCTCACACATTTGCTGCGCGGGAGTCAATGTTTTTGTTAATAGAATAAGTCGTATAAGTAGTTAGTCAATCTTTAAGTAGGTATATCCATACTTTAAATCAGACTAATAATATAAACGCGAAAGTAAGTCTGTCTGTCTGTCCGTCTATTAACTTGTCACGCCTGAACCTAAAATTTCACAAATAGGTACCTTAGGACTTGTAGGACACACTTTTGATCATGGATTTTTCTATAAAAACCGGTCAAGTGCGTGTCGGACCACGCATAATGAAGGGTTCCATAGATGGGATGAATCTATCCCAAGAACAAACTTAACATTGCAGTTTGAAAAACATGTTCTCCCATACGGAATGTATGGGAGATCATGTTTTTCAAACATGATAAATAAAATAAAAAATCTTTACAAGTATATTAAATATACGCAGACGAAATAGCGAGCAACAGCTACTCATACATATATTGAAGGAATCACTGCCAAGCTCGGCGATAATTTACATTTAATTAACTATTTATTCTTTACACCTACAATCTGAAGTACCTTTATTACGTATTGTCAATGGCAGTAGACACCTATACCTACTCGATCAATAGGTAGTGTGACGAACTGGACCTGCCCTAGACTTTAGCCATGCAAGCTGCAAGGGCAAGTCATCCGCTGAAAACCCGGGCCTTCAAGATTCACAATACTGAGAACGTAATAAGGCCTTTCCAACTCAAAATGCAACCACTAATCATATAATACTGGGGAAATTCCAACGTTTAGTCCTTACCAAGGCTAATAAAATAATGAATCATTGTAAAGTAAGTTCCACAAAGTACGCCAAGATACAAACGCACATTGAATTCTTTCTTACTGACGTCACATCCTTTGGAGAATAAGTTTAATTCAAATGAACTTAAACACGTAATTCCCCTTCATATCTTCATGGAAACTAACCTTGATAGTTCATTATAACTTGTTTTACTAATTAATTATATCGCTAGTCATATTTTTCCTGATGTTGTTGGATCTCTTTGAAAAAGGAACTGGATTCTTCCTTCTTTTTATGACTGTGCCAGTAATACCCATATGAGGAAACTGGAGGAGTTACTTAAGTTTAGTTAAGGTAAATCTGAAGTAAATTTGACTAACCTTCCAGAAGGGTAGGTATCAAGTGAAACATGTAGGTAGGTACCTAACTTGTATATTAAATCACTGACAAAACAGTTTTTGCTAGTCAACATAGTGTCGCTATTCCCGGCTATACAAGGTGTATTTTTTTATATCCCATAAAAAAACAACCATATGAAAGAATCAACTGAACAACTTTTTATTTTTTATTTATTTTTCGTTCAAAATAATTCGACAAAGTCACGATTATTTATGTAAAAAACCCTTAGGTGAAAAATAAAAAAACATTTAATTCAGACTATTTTTGTTCATATAAAGAAAATATGACAACGTCGCATTTTCTTAGCTTTAAATATGAATGATTGGTTTCAATGAAAATGATTTACTCTTAATTATCAATGAAACTTAGATCACATCGAGAGTCTAGTGGAAAGATATCTTAAGTTTTTTATTTTTTTTATTATTTTTTATTATTTATATGCTAGTTCATTCTTTGACATACTTAGTCTCTTAATACCCTAGAGGTATGAGATATAAAAAAACACCTTGTATAGGTACCTCTGAAAAGCAATGGCAAAAGATTGAAGTTTTAAACGTTCATAAAGCAAAAATTTTTACTATTACCATTTGGATTAGAATACACCTCTGCCTATCTCTTCAAGAGCAGGCGTGATGTTATGAGAATAAGAGAGAATACGGATGATAAAATTGTACAGTTTTCAAACTCGGTCCCAAGAATGTAGAACATGAGGCAGTTGCATAGACTCTGCACTAATTAGACTATTAACCTTGACCAAGTCCCCAATTTTGCCCCAGATCGGTTGTAGACAAATAAGTACGTAACATATCGGAATATTTATTGCTATCAATTAGTAACTAATTGGCAATAGAAAGATAAACAATAATTCACTACCGATTGAATGTTTGGTACATATGTCCTGGATATATCCAAACAAACATCTAGCCTCTTACTGGGGTAAGCAGACACTATAGTTCAGAATACCTCTAGCAATTGGAAATGGACCTAGCGAGGTACTATAAGTATGGACCTAGGTCCAGTAGGAAATATTGTGTGTGTGATTGTATCGTAGCGTGTATGCTGCGAATAGCATAATCAGCCTATAACGTTCCCACTGCTGGGACACAAGCCCCCTCTCTGTGAGAGGAAGTGGGCCGTAATCCACCACGCAGGCCCAGTGCGGGTTGGTAGCTGTCACATGTCTTCGAATTTTTGGTTCTAGGATATGCCGGTTTCCTCACGAAGTTTTCCTTTACCGTTTTGAGAGCAGTGGTGAGGAAATAATTAACACAAAGTACAGCGCCTGTCAGGGTTCGAACCTACAACTCGTAAGTCACGGCCGTTACCACTGGGCCACCACTGTTCTACGCTACTAATGCTACGATACAATCAGACACTCAGTTCGTATTGTATAGACATAAGTTCTTCTAACTGAACAGACAGCTGTTCTGCTGGTGAGTTTGTTTCGCCCCTTCTTCTCAGATATAGCACTAGGAAGTGGAGAATCGTCGTCAGAAAGTCGTTTTAGGGAACTGTCTTATGTCATTTTGACGTTTAAAAAGTGCTGATTCTCACCCTAGTTTGTATAAATGACTTGATTAGTTGTTATAGCTAAACAAATCAATAATTTCATATTTTTGTTTGAAGACAAACGTATAAAAAATTACCTACTCGGCTTATTATTGTCATAAAATCCTACCATTCTAAATTAAAGACTTGAACCTAACGAAATGAGGTTCGCCCTTGACAATGACCTCAAAACGCCGTTTTAAGTAGTGCTGCGCCCACGCAACGTTTGGAAATACAAACAGACAGCGACACTTCCTCACTAATTGTACCAAAAGTATTAACATCTCCACATTAGATAGGCACTTAAATGTTTTCGACGAATAATTATTTATTTATTTATTTTAAATAGAGCACTTTACGTTACGAATTTATAAATGCTGTAAACTGTGAGTGTGTTAGAAAAGACAGTAACAGTGTAGGTATAGAGGGATTTTTATATTTTATTAGTGTTAGATTTAAAAAAAATAATTGAAGTGCATGTTATTTAGACAGTGTAAAGTCAACTTACGGATTTGTAGTTATTAAATTAATACAAACGAAAAGATAGTACAGCACAAAAGTACTGCTTATTTCATCAGTTTTGGGAGATTTTAACAACTTTGATTACTAGCGAAATGTGGGTGTAGGTACTATAGGTACATCTGGTACACCTCTGCGTAACTCTTCTAGGATTACAGGCGTGATGTTATATTATGTGTTAATGAATGAGAAACTAAAAGATGTTTCAGTGACTGTGTGATTCATGTTCTTGATTAATTTACTGGTTGTTCAAGGTCGACGGTATTCATTAGCGAATCTATATTAAAAACTCTAGTAATAAAGTGAAAACAAACTTGTAAACCGCTAGCGACTATTTTACAGTGAGCAGTTTTCAGTAAGGAATGAGATCATTATGTTCTGACGTATGTATTAGCCTCGCTCGGCCTGTGAACCTCGGTGTATATACCACAAACAAATACCGTAAACAAAGTTAGTAGTAAATAATGTCTTTCTCGACCTAAGTGTTACGCAGGTTCCTGACGTTACTACACCTACTTAGATTACATAAACACCTACTTAGGTGGTTATGGTTTCATGAAATTACGTATAAAGAAGGTCTTCGCTATTGCGTCACGGGAGCTCTTCATTCATAATAATATAAGATTATTGATTATGAAATGCAATAATTAATAATACCTAAGTTTTAGATGTAAAAAAAGTATTTGGAGACTTTCCAAATGCCTTTTTACACCTACAACGGTTACAACGTCAAATTCAGTGTAATAATTGCAATTCATTATTAATATTTTAGTTGGCCACATTTCTTATCTCCATACAGGAATATTGCCAAATTAATCAAAACAGGTAAATATTTGACAGCTATTTGCGACGTTGCAAACTTTTAGGATAAAACGCTCTTAATAATATATTATTAGTATTATTACTAATAAATATATTATTTTACTAATAAAATAACTCATCTACGTAAGATAAGTTATAATATAAATTATATAATATGGTTTTATATGTAGATATTTATTTATTTAGCGGTTTGAACTGTAAACTTTAATAACAAAAACTAGGTCCCTACCAACCATACATTCATGGCTATTCATTTTGTTAAAGATTACAAAATCTTATGATATGTTGAAACAGGCAAATCATTGCATCATTCTAGTTCCTAAATCTACCGAGGTACATTTTTGTGTGTATGACTTAACATACAACGCTATATTAATACGAGCTATGTTAACATTATGAGTCAATATATGTGGGCAGAGAGCATTGAACTCTTCTCAATGGTATCTGCACGGAAGCTAATAGATCACCGCTAATTTAAGCTACTATTGAGTTTTTATTATGAAAACCGATTTATAGACTATTCAAGACCTTTTGAGTTAAAATAATTTAGATGATAATGCGATAATAATAATAATAAGATACAGGCGCTGCCTAGTTTGTGGACCGCTGTTCAAATAAGTATGTTAAATATTTTAGTTTTATTATTCTATATTAATATTCTATAAATAGGAAAAAAATAAAAAAAATAAAGGAAGAGCTCATTGGGCATCAAAAAATTTATCCGCATCACTGTCAGTGGGAAAGGTGCCCAAAAGGCTGGCAGCATTGCCACGTTGGATGGCATTGCTGATTCTTTGACCTAAAAATTGGCCAGCTTGGCGATGTCCCGAAAACCAAAAATGTTTGATGCCCAATGAGCTCTTCCTTTATTTTTTTTCCTCTGTATACTTGTACATAATTTACATATTTTAGTGTTAGATGTATATTATATTTATGATTGTATATTCTATACATTATAATTATTTTGTAACAATGGACAAATCAATTATTCTTATTCTTTTAACAAATGACGCGTGTATTCCCGATGGGCGGTACACCTTAGTAAATAGGTACCTCCTACATTTCGCCAGTTATGTTTATAAATCTCATGTAAAGAGGCAAGCCTATTTTATTCGTTAACAAAGTAACAAAACCAATAACAAATATTATAATTTCAATGAATAAAATTGTTGTAAGTACCTAATATAATTAATATGACCGCATTAATTATAAATTTAATTGATCTCTTACATGACGCAGCTGTATAGGTACCTAAATATTTTAATGACATTATGGTACTGCATAGGTACATTTTTGGTACCTACTTTGATCTGTATTATAATATAGTTCTCGCCCAAATTGGACGATGGCGTTTAGAAGTGCTCGTTGGGGTATCCCGTAAATAAGAAAATCACAAGAAAAATAAGTAGGTAATTAACTTAATAAAAATTGAATTAATAGAGTTACTCAATTTAAGTCTTGCATGAAATAACATTTAGTATACCTAATTATTATCTACCGTTTGAATTAATTTGTACATTTTTATTTAATTTAGTATTCATTATTTTAGTGAAATGTATTATTTACTATTATTATTAATTTAGCGATAGAATATTAACCGAAGTTCGTGGTTTACATGATTCATTGCAACTTTTAGTACAACTTGCACTGAATCATGTAAACCGTTTTGCAGAAATTACTGAAAATAGTTCAATGTCTAAAGTGTGACCGTATGTATGGTCAATAGTATTTTAATTCTGAATAATATTTAATACTTATAGTATTAATAAATATTACTCAGAATTAAAATTGGTAAAATATTAACTTGAAAATCATCAAAATAATTTACAAAGATGCCTGTACTTTTATTAAGCACAATGGGTACCTCAATATACTAATTGAGTAAACTTTAAAAGTAAATAGTTATGATCTTCTTGCTGAAAATCTGAGTAGCCCCGAAGGTTTCTGATTGTTTCTGAAAGTCACTTTCAAATAAATCTGGTGTCAAACCGATTTGATTATGATTGGCAAGTGTTATTTCGGTTTGTATTAATTAATCAGTAAAAATCTAATTAAATATATCTTGGGAATATTATCAGTCGACAGCTATGCAGAGGAATGTTTCGACGTCATATTTTAGTTTGTTAATACTTCTAGATAAGTTTATTTTAATAATCTGTTATTAAGGATTAGCCTTAAAAAGTTCAAATCATTTGGCAGACTGAGATCAGTAAAAAAATAAATAATAATGAATGCATAGGTATATCGGAAAATCCTCGAAAAATCAATCACACAATCAGGAAACTTGTTTCTACGTAACAAAATGTGACGTAAATTACATAAGGGTAACCTTATGTAATTTACGTCACATTTTGTTACGTATTAAATTACCTAAATTAAATTAAATGGAAAATAATATAGGTACTTAGTTTATGGAAATATTATTTCCATTACATATTTCCGCAATTTGTGGTTATATATAATACGTCACAAATTATTTGAATGGTACGGTGATGATGACGTACACTTTTACCAATTAAGTAGGGCCAGGCCACAACAGTGCGTTGCGGCGTCGCATCGCAAAGCTGATCGCATAGCTGTGCAATGTTGTTTTTGCGATGCGACGCCGCAACGCACTGTTGTGGCCTGGCCCGTACTGCAATGTCTTGGGTTGGTCACGTTCGACACTTTTGACACTATCTAGGTACTTAGGTAGGTCTAGGTACCTTATAAATTAGTATTACAGCCGACCTATTCTGTATAAAATGTCACCGTAGAAACTGTGAGCCGTCATAGCAGGCTGTCAATTTATTCTGTCTCTATTTCTACCAAATATTAAAAAGGTTTTGAATAATTCAAAAACTATTTGGATAAAATTCCATATCTGGTTATTAAAATCAATCGAGTTTTATACTATCTACGTCACAAGAAAAATGGAAGTTTGTCATAGCAGGCATGTACGTCATAATAATAGAGGTATAATTTGGGCATGTAATGTCATAAATTGTGTAAACAGTTCCGGGACACTCGTCACCATTCCCTCAACAGGTTGTGGGTAATTCTGACAAGTTTTGACGTCACAGTCACAATGCAAGGAAAGTATAGATTATACGATTTTAATGACGATCACTTCAGATATTATACCTTTTTTTGGTCACAAAATCGTGTACAATTGTACATGTACTTACAACCTTATGTAAATAACTTACATTCGATTACTAGGTACCTTAAGTGTGCGTGAATGAATTATCGCTAAAGCGCTCAACCGTCCCTTAATTAAAAAAATATCAGTTCCTGGGACTTTCAGTTTTTCACTAGCTTTTCTGCTTTATAGACCTTCATCTATCTCTTTTGAAAGAATTTTCATCTTTGGTCATTCCCTTTACCACTTTCGACTCCTCCCACTTTTCATACAACTCATACGCCATGCCGCCATACATATTGGAAGTGAACCCTCCGGGAGGGTTACCGGCATTACGTTTGCGTTAAAAAGTTAACCATCGCGGACGGTCAACGGCATTAGGTTTAAAATCGTGTTATAAAACACTATAAAACGAAGTTAAATAGTGTTTTCAGGGGGTCTTGTCGCTATAATAACGTAGTTTCCAACCTTCTAATTTTTTTGTGAAGCTTTGTAACTGTGAAAAAAAAATGCTTGGATTTTAAAACCAAGCGTAGACTAATAAATATTGGTAATATGTTAGTATTGTTTTACAGAATAGGTCGGCTGTAATACCAATTTTGTTAAAATATACATCTTATTTTATTTTCACGGTTTGTAATACTGTATTCGCTAAGATAAACCTACATTTAAAATGAGCTAAATTTAGATAGAATCGCCATGGGGATTTTTTACGGGCTGAACTTACATCATGTACAAAAATTTCATCATTTTCTGCAATTAATTTGGATAATGTACCTACCTCTTTTTAATTGCAAGTCTACAACTGAAATTGCGCAATATCTAAGCACTTTTAGTCAACAATTTACATAATAATAAGGTGCTACCACTGATTGTTTAATTTTAGTCATCAAGATCACTGATCTTGTCTAGTTGTGTAATCGTGTCCGACCGTTTTGGGACTGTCTGACTGAGTGACTATCCAGTTCCCTTGCCATGAGGCCTCTCAACAAGCTCTCAAGTATATAAACAGATGCAGGTGAATATTATATTCCTTATTTTGTGTAAGCAGTATTTGTTATCTATATATATATTAATTTGTTTCTTCATCTGGAAGAAACAAATTGGTAACAACAAAAAAATTGGTTAGCAATTATAGGTTTCCTATTAATTACAATCAGTGTTCCTACGCACGGCTACTGATTTTAGGTACTACAGCCACGGATTGGGTGTCTAGAATACGTGGATGGACACTACAGTCTTCTAAGTCAGCTTGGATTCAGCTGGGTCCACGGAGTTCATAAAGATTTCGAATAGAATAGAATCTTAGTAAGTTATTGTTGATGTTATTTCTGAGTTTATCTTGGACATTACTGACATCGGTGAAAAAAAACATCGTGAGGAAACCCGGACTTATATATCGCCAACCCGTCTTGAGCAAGCGTGGTGATCAACGCTCGTGCCTTCCTGTATGAGAAGAGCCTTTGCCCTGCAGTGGGACAATAATAGTCTGGTATTGTGGTCACAGGAGGTTTACAAAATAAAACTGGTCAAAATTAAAAAAGGATCTTTGCTACATACCCCAAGAAAAGGATAAAAGTACCTACACAAAGATTATTATGAAAATACTTCTCCAACCTCTTACTCACCGATTCTCTCATAATTTAAAATAATAAAGTTAGTTCCTAATACTTTGGCTAATCCAACATAAATGCGAAAGTGAATTTGTTTGTTTGTTACGCTTTCACGCTAAAAGTGGTGCACGAATTTGGATGAAATTTGACACATGGGTAGACCATGACCTGGGTTAGGACATAAGATATTTCATAAACCAATATTCCCACGGGAGCGAGACTTATGCGGGTGAAAGCGCGGGGCGCGGCTAGTAGTAGGTACGAGTACATGTGTAAACTCTGGACGCAAAATAACCCTTAGGCGGTGGGTTATTTTTGCCTTGGGGATAAATTAAGCATGTTATCAATAAATTTTAATTACAATAACAAAGAACAGGAAAATTATAATATTGTAAAACAAAAAATGAGGTGATAATTTTGACATTATTATAACACATACGAGTACATAGATACTATGAAATTTTCCGCATGTGTTTTAAGTTTTCGAAGAATTACATAAGTTCGTTTATCAATGAGGAAATGGATCAACCAAAGTCAAAGTCAAAGTCAAATCATTTATTTCAAATAGGCCCTTGTAAGGCACTTTTGAACGTCAAAGTTTACAAAAAAAATTGAATTGATTCTAGTCGCCCCTTCCAAAAGGTAGTTTTCGTATGGAGAAGAATGGGCAAGAAACTCCACCGTTACTCTTTTAAAATGTGTTACAATATTTTGTATATGTACGTACATTAGTTACATAATTATATGTGAAGACGATGCAAATAAAAAAAAAATAAAAAATACGTTACCACAATAGGTAAAAAGAAGAATTAATAAAAATGAAGCAACGAAAGATAAATTAATTACTTATGTGATAGATGCATGGTTCTCACATATTTACAAACATTGTAAAAGTAGACGATTTCTTAAAATTTTTCAATTAAGGCGGATGCATAGATGATCTCACTGCCATTTTGTCGCTAGATGGCGACACATCCACAATTTCGAACATTTTCAATTTTTACACCTAACATAGAAATTTTTAATAAACAACTTTATTATAAGCGGAACCTAGGGCATTAACTTGATTTTTTTAGATCATCACTGTGCTTGTTAACTGGTATCATACAAAGATTAGAACAGTTTAATGATTTAGCCGCATGAATTTACTCTTTACACACACATGCAAAGTAAATAGTAGTAACTTCCGACTCCACTAGATGTCGTTTTATTAAAACATGGTTGGAAATTAAAATGTCCAGATGGCGTTAATTTAAAGAAAGAGGACCAAATTATTTATAAGATGAATATCCTTACATTATAGCAAAAACTGAAAACAAATATTAATTTACTAATTAAGCATACTTTAAATTACTAGAGGATTGTTATGTTCCAATCTATTTCTTAATAATATAATTACTTATTGGGATATGCATACTTTTGTTTCTAGGCTCGATATCAGATAGGTACCTTTTCACCATAACAAATTATTCAGATAAATTATTTTGGGTAATAAAGGTACGAGTATATTGTACCTATATAGGTTGTTGTAATGTGACTGAACCTAAATAGTACCTAACGTGTAAATAAATTGTGACCTGTACTAAATAAATAAAAGATTATGTATTCAATTGTAAAGCGTTTTATTGTATCTTACTATAAATTAATAATATTTATCTATGGTTAATATTTTCATACAAATATCGTTTTATTTACTCTCACTGCATTTACCTAAATATTTTTTGGTTGGATTCGAACCGTCGACTCGTAGGTACCACCACACAAAGATAACATAAGTACTTTTTTCAATATTTTGATATTACAATAATTATGATTCTGAATTTAGTATTAGAATGAATTATGTACGTAGAATTATTACGTACGTAATTACAAGTCAAGATTTTTTAAATTTAGTTTCCAATTTATGTGATTTCGGAAAAATTACAATTTCTACATGGTGTACTTTCGGCTGCAACACGTTTTTATGGCCTTTTTATGAGTAGGTAGGAGCTTACGTAGTTATCATTTTGAAATCATCTTAATTTACAAACCCGTAAATTTGACTACATAATACACCATTTGAAATAAGATTAGACATTTAAACAAAACTTTTTTACAGTCCGTTCAACCGATTCTGACTTCTGTACCGTAGGAATAAGGATGGCCTCAAAAGCAAAACAGTGGTGACAAAACCAACTGCTTACTGCAGCTGCCGTGTCATGCCATCAACGCAATAGAAGTCAAAATCGGTTAAACGAACAGTAAAAAAGGTTTAGTTAAATGTCTAATCTTATTTCAAATGGAGTATAGGTACGCTTGGGTAGATATATTGGAAGTATTGGAACTAACCTAGGTAGGTACCTACTTACTTTTAATTTACTTACCAAACTAATTCCGTAAGTACCTACCTATCTCCGAGAATCTTCTCTAATAAAATTGTGTTCAATAAGTATAATAGGTAGGTACCACAGATGAATAAATACGCATAACTGGTGAAATACGGGTGTACTATAGGTAGGTACACATCAAGCTATACATTTCCAGTTTATACAGACCTCGCATTGTACGGAAATCCTATACAATGCGAGATCAGCATAAACTGGAAATGTAAAGCTTGATGTCATGTGTAGCCGTATGTACCTACACCTCTGCCTAATCCTTTGGGATGACAGGCGTGATGTTTAAGAAATACTCTGATGTTTAAGAAATGCTCGATGATAACTTCTAATGATAATGAGTGATCCAATTATATGTAAGTAGGTGCGCCCCGCGGTTTCACCCGCATAAGTCTCGATCCCGTATATATATCCTATGTCCTAGTCTAGCTCATGGTCTACCCATGCGCCAAATTTCATCCAAATCCATTCAGCCGTTTTATCGTGAAGGCGTAACAAACAAGTTCACTTTCAAATCATATTTATAATATTAGTTAGGATAGTAGGTAACTACTAACAAACAGCCTCGTTGGTCTAGTGGTTACAAGTAGGTACCTACAACTGCGCGTGAGGTCTTGAATGTAGGGAACGCGCTGCGAACAGTACAGTGAAGCATGCCAAAACTACACCGCCGCTCTGTGCATCATACATAATGTGTTTGACTCAGGTGTGCCAGCTAGATAGAAACATAATGTCAAAATCCGCGAATAATATAGGTACCTGGTACCTAGGTGGCAGTGGCGACTCGAGTGCGGCGCGGCCGCTACAAAAGGTCCTTTGACCACGCCGCCGCGTGCCGCCAAAACCATTAGTAAGTCAGTGCAATGTAATTCTTAAGTAATGGCGATAAGGTATAAATTAGAATGATTGACATTTGCGAGGAGTTTTTTAGTTGGAAATAGAGAAATGATAATTTTTTTGTAAAGGAAGTCAATCATCCTGATTTATACCTTAAAACAATGAGAAAAGAGTCACATTGCAATGACTTACTATTTTGCTTATGATTTTATTTCACTTTGGAATAGTCTGTCAGTCTGCCTAGCCCTTTCCCAATTGTGTTGGGGTCGGTGTCCTGCAGCTGAATACCAGTATTATACATGAAGTGACTGCCTATCTGACCTCTACAACCCAGTAACTGGGTAATACGATAGGTACCCCTTGGTAAGACTGGTGGTCACTTTCGGGCTTCTGACGACCCGTAACGACTGTCAAAGATCCACGAATACTAAGAAATATGCTCCTTTGTTGATGCCGCTCTGTAAAGCTTCGTGCAGACCAGCGCGACGCGACAGCGCGACGCGACACCAGCTATTGTTATACCGTCAAGTTTTCTTAGAAATTGTATTGTTCGAGTCGCGTCGCGGCGTCGCGTCGCTCTGATCTGCACGAAGCTTTATTCGGGTTTCGCATCACGTGACGCGAATTATCTGTGTCGCGGCGCTACAGGTCGCCCCTGTGTGAAGTGTCGCGCGCGTTTTCATAGAAATTGTTCTACGGATAAAATATCGCAATATCGCGTAGCGCGACAAGTCGCGCTGGTCTGCACAAGCCTTTACTCACTAAAAATCATTAGAAGAATAATGTCATGATGTCTTTTCAATGTTGCTTGCACTTTTTTCCGCGATTTTCGCGGCCCTGAATACATATGTCGTATATAGGCAAGTTTATTAGTCGGATTCATCTTAGGCAGAGTTGCAATTCAATCTGTAATCAAAAAGAATAATTAAACACAACAGCAAAAGTATCGTAATTATGAAATGCTTCAAGAAATTTGTATTAGTCAGAAATAACACCACCATTTGTCACCATCAATCAAGCTGTCAAGCTGTGTGTGTGTGTGAAAATTTGCAAAACAACTGACAGAACATGAGAAACAGACCAAATAGAGATGTCAATCTGAGATCGATTGAGCAAAGAATCGATTTTTTGGAACAAATAAAAACGTTTTTTCAAATCGATATCTAGTACTGAATCGATACAGGGAATCGATATTTCACCCTAGAACATCAGTTTTTTGTTTGTTTGAATTGTTAAGAATTGTGGTGGCGGGAAAATTACGAAGCATATCCAGTGCAAATCCTTTTGCGTAAAAATACGGATTTTTTCCAGATATGAGACTAGTTAAATTCTTTTCGCTCATCGATCGTTTTTTCGCCCTCGTAAACGTGTACGTTACCCTAGCAGGAATCGTTTTTCGGTTTTTTTTTCAAAACGACAAGGGGCACCAATTTTTTATGTAGGGGCACATTTACAGCAGATTAGGCACCAACTATACGTTCCACTCACTCATATAACTATAGGAGACACTTTCTTGCTAGGGTAACGTACACCCCGTAAACCCCTACATTGCGAATTTCATCGAAAACGAATGATTGATTTTTGGAAAATCATTTCTTTATTTGTGAATCGATTTTTCATATTTCCTTTCGAATCAAATCAGTAACGGATCTTTTTCAGAGAGTTTTTTTTTGGTTCCTTTCGTTCCTCTGGGACAGGCAAAGTGAGTTTTTAGAGAGAATAATAATTGACGTCCCTATTAGGGTGAAATATTTGAAATTTAGAGTAGGTAGGTATGTGATGTGATGACAATCAACGAGTGTTGCTAACGTTTGATTTTGTATTTCCTCTTCTAAATCTTACACTATTTTAAGTTTTAAGGGTAATTACTATTATAATATAACTCTGTATCACCTTCAAGCAGAAAAGCATCCTTTGGACATAAAAATAACACTTACCGTCAATAAAACACAAAAACACTTCACTTTTAAATAAAAACTCATTACTTAGCTGTTCAGACGAGCGAAATTGGAACTACAGCTACCATTTTGAGAACGTCATTTCGCTGACAGTTAAAAACCCCGAAACCATAAATGAATGATGTATGTACCTATATCATTCATCGTTTTAAATATCAGAACATCCTACAACTTACTACTAAAATACTGCCCTATGTTTTATTTCCCCTTTTTCTTGGTAAACTTCTTAGATGGCAAGACCAATTTATCTAGACGCACTTTGACGTGTGCTAATAATACTAAAATGTGCAATTGTTATGAAAAATCAATGTGGTTTGTCTGTGTATTCACTTATCTTGATGGTTTCACATAAATTAAATATGATTCAATCAATAGATGTAAGTAGTACCTACGTGTCACCATTGCGTAGGTAGGTAATTAGAAAAAAAATAGGTAAATTTGCCTACGCTGATCGCCTGATTTAGGTATACCCTAAGTTTACATGAACTTCTATTCTCTGGTTTTATTCAAACCAAACCAATGAATTAGTACCTAACCGTGTCAGAAAATGTATTATCAGTACCTACTTACATACAGTAGAAAGATTTTTAAATCTTTAGGTACTTTATATTTAAAGTAGATATTACAATAATTACATTAGTATTGTATCTGTGTGAACCAAATGCAGATCGCAGATATTTTTTTTCACTTTCTAGCATTCTTTCTCATTCCCTAATAAAAAACATTTTATCAATCATAAAATGTAAAACCCGCGGGCAAACCCGCGCGCCGGCGCTAACTTTCTAGAAACACAATTTTGGAAACGATTAGCAAGTTGTCAAGACAATCACGCATGTACTGACTGGAGAAATTTGGCAACAACGCGGGGTGCGTCTTGAATGGCAACGTCGCCCGTTGCATCGCCGCGTCATTCGACGTGTAACCTTCGTTACGTTCGAATTTTCGAACCAGCGCCATCTATTATAAATGTTTACCGAACGAAAACTCGTAACACAATGTAAATAACTCTTTCTCCGTGGTTCTTTAAATTTCTGTTAGATGGCGCGATTCAGGTCACTCACACATGTAAAGATTTTTCGTTTTTTATTGGGTCTAATTCTCCTAGAAATACAGTTTTTTTTATAAAATTTTGGCGTTAGGCGAACATAATACATTATAAAGTCTCATTATACTTGCTTTTATTCTGCAGAAACCGTTTATTTACGGAGATTAGAACGCCTGAAAAATGTATGGCGAGGCCTGTCTATACATCCACCTTAATAAGTCAGTGTGTGAGGAAGTAATCACAGAATGTAAAATCATTGTCATATAATAAAATTAATAATTCATACAACTTAAATTAGCAACCAGTTTGATTTTGTCTAGATTCTAGATTATCCTATGGAGCAGGACCAGCATGTTTCCAAGCATTCTTATCTTGGATATAATCCTGTAATTTGTAATATGCTTGTTTACAAAGTCTACTTTTAATATGAGTTTTAAATTTTCTTTCATTTAATTGTAATATATCACAAGGTATTTTATTGTAACATTTAACACAGTACCCCATAAAAGATGAAGATACTTTAGATAATCTGAAAAATGGTTGATCTATTTTATCTTTATTTCTAGTATTAAAATTATGTCTATCGCTTATTTTATTAAAAATATGTAGATTTTTTCTTACATACATAATATTTTCATAAATGAATTGGCAAGGTACTGTCATAATATTAATCCTTTTAAATAGTTCCCTGAGAGATTCGCGACGATGTAGATTATAAATGGCTCTGACAGCTCTCTTTTGTAAAATAAATATAGATTCAATGTCAGCAGCCCGACCCCACAGTAAAATGCCATACGACATAATACTGTGGAAGTAGCTAAAATAGACCAAACGCGCGGTTTCTACATCTGTTAACTGTCTTACGGTTTCTACATCTGTTAACTGTCTTATCTTTCTAACAGCAAAAGCGGCAGAGCTTAGCCGCCCCGCAAGAGATGTTATATGAGGTCCCCATTGTAATTTCTCGTCTAGCGTGATTCCTAGGAAATCTGTTTGATTAATATATTCTAGCTTTTCTCCATTCAATAAGATGTCACATTCGCTACTTCTAACATTAGGTAATTTAAATCTAATGCATTTGGTTTTTTTTTTATTTAGTACCATTATTTACCGTAAACCAATCTTGGACCTGAAGAATAGAGGTATTCACGTCGTCAAGATTTTGTGACCGTCGGTTGATTTTAAAGATCAATGATGTGTCATCTGCAAATAATACCATCTTCGGTTGATTTTGGAGTAATTGGGGTAAATCATTAATGTAAACTAAAAAGAGGAATGGACCCAATATCGAACCTTGAGGAACGCCCATTGCCATTTCAGACCCTAATGAGTTTACGCCATTTACTTGAACTTTAACCTTTCTATCTTTCAGGTATGATCTTAGTAAATCAAGAGCTGTATTCCTAATCCCATAGTGCTCCAGTTTCAGCAGAAGTGTCTCATGGTCTACGCAATCGAACGCCTTCGAGAGGTCGCAAAAGATTCCAATGGCATCTTGTGCTTCTTCCCAGGCATTCAAAATGTTCTTTATTAGGGTGACACCAGCGTCAGTGGTACAACGCCCTTTGGTGATACCGTACTGTTGTTCATGAAAGATGGAATTTTTATTAAAGTGACGTAACATTTGATTGAGCATCAAGTTTTCAAACACCTTACTGAGAACTGGTAGAATTGACACAGGCCTATAATTGTTGGGTTCTTTACTATCACCGGATTTGAACAATGGAACTAGCTTACTGTGTTTCATGAGATCCGGGAAGACTCCTTGGTCTTACCAAAGGATATCGTATTACCCAGTAACTGGGTTGTGGAGGTCAAATAGGCAGTCGCTCTATGTTAAATACTGGTATTAAGCTGCATTCGGTTAGACTGGAAGCCAACTTCAAATTATTTGTGTGTATCAGAATGGCGGGTGTAATTTCCAGATTTGCCTAAATTTATTACAGTTATTTGGTACCTTCTGTGTACCTTTACGTACCTCTCTCTCGGGTGTACTGCTAACCAATATATGTAGCCAAGCGTACTGTTTATGTAAATTTGGTACCTCTTGTGTACCTGCAGATAAAAGTATTAAATAAACGAAATACTGCAAGGTTGCAGCGAAAAATAAAAAAATATTTTTTTATTACACGACATTACTTTGTATTTTATAATACTAACTAACAATAGTAACGACGTCAAAGGATAATAACAATCTTCGGTAATTGAACCTTGAACCTCCATATTAAACATATTGCCAAGATACGTTAAATCTTTAATAGTAATCCCAAACCTCCGTGTATCATTTAGTCACTGTTGCGTGCGTGACTATACCGGGAATCGGAAATGAAATTAACAAACATTCGTTAAAGAAATTTTTAATAAAATAAAGTTAATGTTAGATTTTACGATCATTTTTATTTTTAAGACCAAATGTTTCTTAGAGAAATTTTACCTTGACTAATAACCTTATCGATTAGTAAAATAAAATAGCGACTTTGTTTTTTTTAATTTTAGTTGGTTCGAGAGTCCCGGGCTGGGCAAGCAACTTTTAGAAAATCTTTGAATGCGGTTATGTTTCTTTTTAAAAATAAAGGAATGTTTCCTTTAAGTAAAATAAGCTAACTTAAGGATTTAAGGTACTTTGCCTTCAACGCCCGACTTATCTTTCCACCCTGTATACTAGTCCAATTTTTATTACATTGATTATAGTTTTGTAACAAATTATAAGGCCGAGTTAAATGCACATGGAATCAGTGCGTTATTCATATATTAATCCTTTCTTATTTCGTTATCGTGAAAATTAATTAATATATCCTTTAAAACTGTCTCTTGTTTCATTTTGATTCTGGAAACACTGATAGACAAACATCCTAATTCTATAAATCCTTCACAATTCTAAAATGGGCAATATGTTGTTTTTGTAATTATGTATACATATAGTTTTTTTTAATATTTAAGATAAGTTATCAATACGTAGATTGTTATTTTAAAAGATACGTTTTACGAGATTTTTATTTTTTTTATTTTTGCAGCAACCTTGCAGTATTTCGTTTATTTAATACTTTTATCTGCAGGTACACAAGAGGTACCAAATTTACATAAACAGTACGCTTGGCTACATATATTGGTTAGCAGTACACCCGCGGTTCTGACATCAGGATGGCGGGTGTTCCTAATTTTTAAAATATCATCATACGGGTGTAGGTACACAGATTTTCAAGAAAGGTACGTAAAGGTACACAGAAGGTACCAAATAACTGTAATAAATTTAGGCAAATCTGGAAATTACACCCGCCATTCTGATACACACAAATAATTGGGAAAAGACGGGGCTGATTGATTAATCAATGAGGAAATGGCTCAATCTTTTTCGAGAATCGTGTTATTTTAAAGTCGTAGTCTTTCGCGACTAGCAGGGTAATAGCGTAACACACTTACAATAGCAATGCCTTTCATTTGACAGTTAAACAAAATTTATTGCGTTATTTACGTTGTGGAGAAGACAAATTTATCTTTATGAAGCAATTGATTAGCAATTTCCTTTCAAAGTGTGTTACGCAATTAGGGTACTGTTTTTTGAGGACGGGTTCAATAATGTTTACTGCAAAACTCCGATCAGTTCTCTGTAACAAAGTGACTGACTAATATGCGTGAGTTTTTAACTGTCAACAATAACAAAACAAGGAAATTCTCAATGGATCTTCCTTGTTTACAGTGTTTGTACCTATTCTTGTAAAGTGTTAGGTATGCAAAAGATTAATAAGGCTGACTCAACTAACGTTATTAATCTTAAGGAAACCAATGAACCCATTATATGACTCACATAGTCTTTAAATCATAAACATAACACTTAGACAGAAGATCTATCGCAGAATTTATTGCTTGCGTACAGCACTAACTGCTGGGTTGGTTAGTTGGTGCTATTTTGTTGATTTGGTATTATATTAGACTGCTTATGAGCTTGTGGCTAAGTAATAATAGCCGCACGGGTCAATCAATCAGGTTAAGCTACACTTGCCACGGTTGGTCCATGGATCTGTGACCATCTTCACAGGACCCCTCCTGCCTCGGAAAGCACGTTAAGCCGTTGGTCCCGGCTGTCAGTTTGGTCGTCTGTTATAGATCTTTGACAGTTGTAAGTGTTATGGATCGTCAGAAGCCCGAAAGTCTGACACACAGTCTTTTCAAGGGCATCCGGTTGGACTGGAAGCCGACCCCAACATAGTTGGGAAAAGGCTAGGCAGATGACATTTAGTTTGATTATGGTTGGTTGGATTTACTGGTTGGTTGGTTGGTTGGTTGGTAACTGCTGTGATTGGCTGACTGAAATAACAACAGACAATCAAATCGCTGGTTGACATAAGTTTAACAGTCTCATTAGGTCATTTTTGTGAAGGATGGTCTTTCAGAAACCGATTGTTACAGTCACCCAAGGTTATTGACTAATATCTATAAAATAGGTAAATATTACATTCATACAAATAAATAAAATCGATGTGTCTGTTTGTAATTTTAAAATAACAGCTTTTTACTAAATGTAAGTATATGAATATATACCTAATGTATAATGTACTTATAACAAAAAAACTACTTTTTAAATTGTTGTCAGGCTGTCTGTTTATTCCAGCTAATCTCCGAAACGGCTGGACCAATTTTGACGGGACTTTCATAGGCTTCCTTTAGAAAAAGAATAAGGTTCCACGCGGGCGAAGCCGCGGGCTGCAGCTAGTTGTATATATACATAGGTATAAACAAGCATTAACAACCATTGACGGTCCGCCGCGACAACCTACTTCATTATTATTTTACCTGGAATAATTTTTTGAAACTTTTGAGTATAAAAAATTAGCCCCTCTTCATTTAACCCCTATAAAGTGGTTGCACTTTTGCCCGTTCCCCTTATAGGGGTTGCATTAAGTAAGGTAGCAAACAGTAACCTACCATTAATTTTAAATGCAAATCTTTGTTGGCCGTAACTACAGTTACATAAATGATCAATGACCGACAATATAAGGATGCGGAAATATCTTATGTATAGGTATTACGTTACGAGTAATAATCATACTCTATAAATAGTCGTATGGGAAGTTATACATCACTTCCTAACTCTTCAATCACGGATCAATGCGTTTTATATTTTTAGCAGTCAGCAGATGTTAACACTTTCAACTCTACCCATTTTTCATAGAACTCATACGCCATGTCGCAATATACATATTGTAAGTGAACCCTCAGGAGGGTTGCCGGCATTACGTTTGCGCTAAAGTTAATCATCGCGGACGGTCGACGGCATTCGGTTTAAAACCGTGTAAAACGAAGTAAAATCGTGTTTTCAGGGAGTCTTGTCGCCGCGGGAAGGTCCGAGAGGGATACTGTGGCCCATGGCAATGTACAGGCAACTGAAGGAACACGGGTGGGTTTTAGTCAGTAAGAGTCTGCCACGACCTCTCGCTCGGCCCAGAGCGGAAGAAGTTATTTAATAATTTCCCAACCCAAAAAAAGGGGGTCTTGTCGCTATACGTTGTTTCCAAGCTTTTAAATTTTTTGTGAAGATTTGTATATGCGTTGGTTTTAAAATCCAAGCAATTTAATTTATTATTTTTTTGTACAAATCTAATCGTTAAAATATTTTAACAAGATTTATTAGTACGAGTATATGCGTTGGTTTTAAAGTCCAAGCAATTTAATTTATTATTTTTTCTGATGTATATAATATACATCAGATTTTATCTTCACGATTTAGAATGTATTCGCTACGAAAAACCTACATTTTAAATAAACTCTCCGCGAGGGCTCACAGCATCCCATATGCGACTATGTGAACCCTCCAGGAGGGCTCCCGGCACTCAACGTGTTAAGGTTGTTTTTAAAGTTAAGTAAAGTTCGAGATAAGATTATTGTTAAATTAACTACCTACTTAAATTGTCTGTATATTCCAATCACAACTGTCAATCTTTGATAATTGTATGAAAATGGCACGGGTAATTGACGTACGGTATTATTTTGCCCAATAATTGATTTCCCTAACTCCAACTTTTTTAGTTAGAAAATAAGGCAAAAATACATGGTAGGTAAGTAGCTGTTTATATCGATTAGAGCAGCGTTTCCCAAACTATGGGTCGCGACCCACTGGTGGGTCGCGAGTGACTATTGGGTGGGCCTTGAAAAATTTATTTTGAAATACTCAAATAAATTGGACGTAGGTATCAAACATAAGGCGATTAAAAGTAACTAAAATTGAAGTTGAAGCTCTAGTGAAAAAAAATAGGAAACAAATACATCCTTCTCATTAAAATAGCAATCCTTGTATTTAATTAAGTATTACAATTTTCGATAGTAACTGAATGTATTTCTTATGTGTACAGTTCTTCATTCACAAATAAAAAAAAGCCACAAATAAGCCTCTTTTTTTTCTCCATGACGGCTAAGAGGTGAGTCCCGAATTTATTAGTTTTTGTAAGGTGGGTCTCGGTTCAGGCAACTTTGGGAACCACTGGATTAGAGTCATTTGAATTATATTTTGGAAAATAAAATTATTTATGGAAGCATTAAGCTTTGTGCAGACTAGCGCGACGCGACAACGGTTATTGTTATACCGTGAAGTTTTCTTAGAAACTGTATTGTTCGTGTCGCGTCGCGCCGTCGCGTCGCGCCGTCGCGTCGCGCTGGTCTGAACGAACCTTTACTTGGATATGGTTTTACTCACGCGTAGGTCTCGGGTTTGCCGACTAGTTTCGAGTTTGACGCCCATACTTAGTCATGAGATCATCACGCGGTGAGGTCGCGAGTCAAACTGACAGAACGGAGGCATTCGGACATCTTTGTCACTTGTGGAGGTACCCGGGCTATCAACGCACGCGTAGTTTTCAGGCTCGACTCATGTATATGTTTATATATATCAGGCGTTTTACGGGTTCTTTTCAAGCAGTCCCGATCTCCACTCACTGTTTGATTTCGGTAAATTTTCCATAGAACGAAATAATAGTAGTTTATGAAACTGTTGCATAATGAGGGGTATTAAAATACGAGTGTGTGTTTAAAAACCGAGCCGTAGGCGAGGTTTTTAATAGTATCACACGAGTGTTTTAATACATAGTTATGTGCAGTTTCATACACTACTTTAAGTACTCTCAAACATTGGGATTGAACCTACTAAATAAAAGATCAAGAATAAAAAAATCCCACGAAATTCAGTACTACAAAATATATGAATGGCGCCTGCACCCAGCATATCACCGCGCATGCGCTAGAGCGGTGCTGCTGTCCCTACAGCTAACGTTCCATTACAAAAGTTGATGGAAACTCCTTGGTGATATTGACTTCTTGGATTAGCCCTGTACCGTAATAGAAAAAAAAATGTTTTATAGCATTATTTTGGTAGAGAAAAAGTGTTATACCTAATATGATTCTATTTTTTAATTTCGGTAAGTATTGTGTTTATAAAGTATGTCAATATAAACTCGTTTTGAAGTTTATAATTCGAATATTACGATATGAGAGTAGATAAAATAACTTTTCGACACTTTCTGTTGGGACCTCCTCACCGCACCAAGAGATGATTAATGCTTTAATAAATAAATAAAAATAAATAAATGCTTTGTTCAAGTTAGGAACAGTCTGGGAAACCCTTAACTAGTGGCATAAGTATTATTATTAATACTGTTATAAACAACAGCAATCAGCACAAACCTTACCTACAGTATGTGAAGGCCTACATGAAATAAAGTGATTGCTAAATCTGTAGTGATCTATGTTTAATACTTTCTTTCTTTTTCAGTGGGACAATTATTACAGACTGATTCAACAAACAAGTTATAAAGTGGTACAAGTGGTGAGAGTATAAGATTTCATCTGTGGGTTTTTACGAAACAGGTTTACTCATAGTAGTCACCATGTTACCGTGAATGTATGCTGTCCTTTTGGGTAGGAATACCCGTCATTTGACTCAAATAGTAAATAATACGTTTGGTAATATTTGCAAAAAATTGTGACTCACACAATTGCAAGCGTGGTTATCAATTCCTTTTCTGTTTGAGAACAGCAGTGCTATTCTGTAACCATCTCACCGTGAAAACTTAGGTGAAGTGAGCGTGGAGTGAGCTGTCATTCCACAGGGATTGACACTATTGACAGCTCACTTCACCCAAGTTTTCACGGTGAGATGTTTACAGAATAGCATGGGCTTTTGTCGTGGCGGTGGGACAATCAATATTAAAAAAAAACACTTTTATTATTGTTGTACTGCAAAACTGTTGTTGTTATAGTGACCTTATAGACTCACTTCGGATTCACTCAAAATAGAAATTGCCAGTCAGTTCAGCAAGTTGGTAGTGAGGCTGACTGCAAACTAGATTACACCTGACTGTCACTGAAATATTTATCACTACTCGTGGAGGCGATATTAAGTTTGTGATAGGATAGGACCTCATTAATGAAAAAAAAATCTATTATTTTCTTGAACAGAAATGTTTATTCATTCGAAATCTTTTTGTTTTCTCAATTATTTCAGTATGTTTACACCTAGTTATCAATGGACGATGCCCTGATTGGCGTGAGATTAACTTTTTAATTAACTTTGTGTCCGTGTTAACCATTTGTAGTTAATTACATTTGTGCTGAAAGGTTGCTGGTTGGTTTGTGGCTTTACGTTGCTGGATTTGATACATTCTAAATGAAATAGGGCAGGGTACGCACATCCACTGCTTGTTGGATACACATTTCCAATGTTTGTATAGTTTTTTTTTTTTTGGTGAGGCGTGCAGTTTTAAATGTTACGATCTCTACATTGTAATAAAAAAACTTTAGGCTGTTCAAAATTAGCATTCCTACTTAATCTGCCTATCTGCTACACACAGAAATACAGGATTTTTTTTTGTCGTTCAGACAATGGAGTAAAACAAACTTAATTCAAATCGTCCTTTATTTTTACAAGCACCCGAAAAGGCAAAGACTCGATCGAATAGTGACAGTGGTACAGCGAAGCACTGCACAAATTACAACTTTTGCAATCAAATTGCTTTTATCTATCACTAAGCATAAAATTACGATTATCGTTTGCGCAATGATGCAATCGTTCAGGTAATGTTCAATTCATTGATTACATAGTGTTAATGCGTGTAAAAAACTGAAAAGAGTGCAATACTACGCACACTTTTCAAGTTTTTTTTAAATTACAAGCAATTGTATGACTTCATAAAGTACTAAGATGTTGTAATTTATTTCTAAGAAACTTTTGTATTGGAAAAAAAGAATTGAAATTATTGTGTAAATAAAATGATCGTAGAAGTAATTCAAGTAAAGGTACCGAATTAACTTAGGTAAGTATATAGATGACTAAGACCAGTAAGAACCAATAGTGGTTTATGATAGTGGTTTTAATTGTGGTTTCATGTCAATTACAATAATATTCCTGTTTTATTTCATTTAATATCTATTAGAACCGCTGAAATAGTTAATCAGAGGTCCTCTCCTCCGGTCGGTCCTGAAGAATGACTCGTCATAAGGTTTTAAACATGACGAGAAAAGTCCCGGCTCCCATAGATCTAAATAGTTTTGTTGATCTAATCGGTTATGCATTGTTAACCAAATAAAGTGGATGCAACGACTTGCAAAAAACTTTGCATACAATCCAATTGACTCATTTTCCATTAAATGGAACGAGATAGAAATATATTCATAGCCCTTTCGTTGTTGCCCTTATAGAACCTTTGTGGATGGGTTGCCAAAGCTGTAGGCGTAAAGGATGAAGTCATGCTAACAAGAATATAGGGCAATATTGGTGCAGTGCTGCAGACCACACCAGATACGTAACGAACTTTAAATAAGGCTTAAAGTGACGTTATATTATGTATATATAATGGCGTAATATGTGAACTTCCGAAGAACAGTTGTTAGGTTACATTGCAAATTTGGCCGAGCACATTGAAGTTATATTATTTATTTTGAAAAAGCGGAAAACCTAATGAAAAATGCGGTTTTTTTAATCGTTAGAAGAACTCGTTTCATTCAAACCTCTTTTGTACGAAATAAAGGTAATTGCGTATGTAATGAGCCTGCAATTTTCTTTCTTCAGTGCATAGGCATAACTCATAAGTGGGCTTCTCATAATTAGATAGATAGGAAATCATGATCTCATCAAGCTTTCATACTACATGTTTGTGAATCCTGACCTGGAGTAACTTACTCTAAATTTTCGCGCTAAATCATAAAAATAAATAATGATTATTTTTATACTTAAATAATAATAATTTCTTTATTTACACTTCAAAGTCACCAACATCTGTGTAGCCCTGGCTCTGGTACTAGCAGTTCCTGTTTCACAAGAGCCATACTGTCTGTCTTTGTAATCATTCATTTTAATGGTGATCCTGACATGACAGTCGAATTGTGGACCGCATTCAACGTTACTCTAATCAAAGAAATGTTAAGTATTTGCATTGCTGTTGAATTATTTAAACTACTTATAAATGGAAGACTGTGCGGTATGCAGCGGAAAGGAATTCTGTATCATAATGGTCGGTCACGGAGATAGCTATATGAAAAGTTGTGAAGACTTTAGACCCTAAACACTGGTCATTTTAATTAGCACGATAGTTTTGATCACAAACAGCCAGATTCCTAAAGATTAGTCTACACAATAATTAGGTAACAGACTATCAAACTAGAATTAACAATCACAATAGTTAATTCTAGTTTGACTGATTAAAATAACCTACAACAGCCAATGTAATTACTTGACATGTGTTTAACGGACTCTCAGCTTCGTTTTTATTAATTAGTCTTTCGGAAAGGTCTTCTATGTATTTTGAATGTTTCAAAATGAAGGCATCAGCCGTGTTTAATGATAAAAGCCTGTCCAAAGAATGTTTGTTTTGTTAATAGGTTTATTACATAACATAACATCACGCCTGTGTTACTAAAGGGTTAGGCAAAGCAAAGCTGTTCCTATACTTATTCACCCATATTTCGCCAGTTATGTTTAAGTCACATGTAATAGGGGCGAGCCAATTGCCATCAAACAGACACTAGGTTTATACCTAATAACATAATCAGCTGATAACGTTCCCACTGCTGGGACACAGGCCTCCTCTCTGTAAGAGAGAGTGGGCCGTAATCTACCACGTGGACCCAGTGCAGGTTGGTGGATGTCACATGTCTTGGAATTTTTGGTTCTAGGATATGCCTGTTTCCTCACGATGTTTTCCTTCACCGTTTTGAGAGCAGTGATGATGAAATAAATAACACAAAGTAAAGCGCCTGCCTGGGTTCGAACTCAAGTTAGGACCGTTACCACTGGGCTCAGTAATATTTAATATTATGATCATAAAGATCAAAACCAGTTCTAAGTTTGGCACACCGGTTTTTTTGTACCTGTTAGTCTGCATATCTATTCGACCGGGTTTTTTTTCATTGTGAAATAGGATGTGCAGTTTCATGCTAGATACGTCAGTGTTGCTGGAAATCGCGGACATGCTAAATGGTGGGTCAATGACCGCTACAAGATGTGTTTTTTGTTTGTTTGTTTGATTGATGGAACCGTTGCTTTGCTGGTTCTATTCTACATGTTATATTCTATAATTTGCTCAAAATCCATCTTGCTATCTTTCTTACACCAGGACTTTTATAATATCTCTAGATTATCTAAGGTTTTTTTTAAATCTGAATCATCGTGTATAAAGTAAGTATGTACAAATTCTACAATCACTCAGTTTTAAAATAATTAAGTATATTATTTTATTACATATATTAAAATTATTAATTATATATTTTTTTTGTATTATTATATTGAAATTGCTTATTAGTCTTAGAGGCTGGATTATAATTAATTATTAAGACCCTGGTACTTTTTAATAAGGAATTTAAAAAAAAACTGCTCTTCGTAATAAATAAAGATCAATTAACTTACAAAGTGTGTATCAAGTCCTCGCTCTGCGTCCATCAGGTGAACATTTTTTGTAACGTGATGAGTCGCTTGCGGCGGTCTGCCGAAAATCATCTCAACCTCATCGTCAAAACGTTTGTCAAAAATCTTGTGATTCTCGTTCACAATATTCAGTTTCACGGGATCCTTAGCCATGTTTAACACAAATTAAAAAACAATAGAAAGACACAGTATCAAGGTTTCTTTACAACGTTTTCTTTGATATAGTAAGCCGGCAAAGTTATTTTAAAATGCGCGCGTGTGCACGATCACTCTTCACACCCGTCAGGCAAAGACTGGCCGCGTTGTCCGGTGCGTATGATTTAATGACATTGATCTCTAAAAATAACAATTATTACGCGACTGATTTTAACTGTCCGCCAGTATCTATGAGTTTTATACTAGCTGTGTTGCCGATTTCAGTTTTCACACTTTTCACGGGAACTTTGAACGAAAAAACCCAGACAGTCGTACGTAACAATTAAGTATGACGGGGATTGACATTACGTTACCAAAATTATTGGTATTTTTCGTTGAAAGCCTGCGCGTAAAATAGTACCTACCTAATTAGGAAATGTTTTAGGGTTCCGTACCCAAAGCGTGCCGGGGCCAACGGGACCCTAATACTAAGGCTAGCTCCGCTGTCCGTCCGTCCGTCCGACTGTCGCAGGGCTGTATCTTTAAACCTTAATAGGTAGACATTTGAAATTTTCACAGAGTGTGCATATATAACAACAAATAATTAAAATAAAAAAATTAAAGGGAAATTATAGAAGATCTGTTTTTTCGGCGTTTAAATATAACTCTTGGTTTTTTACAAAAGTTTTTTTTAAATCATAAGTATAAGAACAGTCAGCCTATAATGTTCCCACTGCTGGGTCACAGCCTCCTCTTTGTGAGAGGGAGTGGGCCGTAATCCACCACACGGGCCCAGTGCGTGTTATTAGATGTCACATGGCTTTGCATTTTGGTTCTAGGACATGCCGGTTTCCTCACGATGTTTTCCTTCACTGGTTTAAGAGCAGTGGTGATGAAATTATTTACACAAAGTAAAGCGCGGAACCCACGACCCCACGGTTCCCAGGGTTCGAACCCACGACCTACAACTCGTAAGTCGCGGCCGTTACCACTGGGCCACCACTGATCAATATGCTACTTATAATATGTGTCTAAAATATTGTAAGGTGGTACGAAACCCTTCGCGTGCAACTCATACGCAGCTATGCTTTTTCAAAGTACCTGCCGACTGCTCTACAATGTCAATCAACCTATACAAAAAGCTTTTAAAAAGAGCGGCTACGTTCGATCATCGATGCAAAGTTTAACAACCCCTGGGAAAAGTTTACAAACATTAGAAAAGCAAACAAATGACTTTCGCATTTTTTTGTTTTTAATTCAGATTACGTAACTTACTTAACTAAAATAAATAAAATATAACAAAGGACTTTAATATTTTCATAAAAGCCTATCTTTAAAATGTAAGAAGAACATTTACGCCTCAAGCTTTTAAGAAAATATTAAAGATCTATGTTTACGTAAGTTTGATTTAGTACTTTTTACTTCATTAAAAGCTTGTTTAAAAAAAGATATTTACTTATATTTTATTTTGTACTTTTTCGCAAAACGAGTTCAAACTTAACGGTGGCGCCGCCTTCTTATTTAATTGAGGTGTTCCTACGGCCATCTTCAGGCTTCATCATCAAACCAGATTAAAGAAATCGTATTTTTAAAATGTCTCCGTAGTTATTTATGTACCATCAAAGAAGTTCATATCTAACCAGTATCAAAACAAAATCCCGTGAACACGATGACCACATCTGTTACCATCCCAGTGCTATAGCCGCCGAGCGCTGCAAGCAAGAATAGTCTTTACGGTGGGTAGATATGAACTTCTTCGATGGTACCTATGCCAATTTTCAACTCAATGGGATGCCAGGAAGTGCTTGAAAAATGGATGACAATTGGAGTAACTGGAAACATATGAACGAAGCAAGCTTAATTATAAAGCTTGTAATAATAAGGAAAATTTCGAATGAGAACATTCGTTTTCTTGTATTCTAATCTACCGGTGATGAAGAATTTTCTTTTATTTAATTTACTTGAACGAAAATTGAGATAGCTTCAAGAGATTTAAATACTTAAAAAAAACACTTCAAAGGTACGTGCCCACATTAGCACGGGCGCTTTTTTAACGCGACGCGACGTTAGTACACACGTACGTACAATTTGTTAGCCTAGTAGTTGTTATTTATTCGGCCGCTAAACACGATAGATATGAATTTTCATACAAACATTGCCGGCCTTCGGGCGCTTCCATGTATTCAGCTCGTACAGCAATTTCGATTTATCTCGAAGAAGGTTGTCAAAATAATGCTCGAATTTCCAAGCATGTTTGAGAAACAATATTTAATCCATCAGTCTTCGTTTTTGTAACTCGTCATTTGCTGAACGCGCAAACGGGCAAAAATGTTAAAAAATATCTGTAGGTACCTAAGTTTAAATTAGGTAGGTAATTAAATTATCTATTAACGTTTCCTAAAATAATATTAAAACTACCTAACTGGTAAATGGCTAGGTAAGGTTTTCACTTTTAATGAAAATTACCAAATAAGAGAAAATACATTGCAATAATAAGTACCTAAATGAAGTAGGTCCCATGTTTTTTTCCTGATTATGGACGTACCAAATGACTAACAAAACTGTTTCGAGACCGCAACGATAGCAAATTCTTAATTTATTTGCGTAGTACTTATCAAAAACAATGAGGAAGGAAACTTGCTTGTTTTGGTAATAACCACTAAACCAATGTACTTCATGTACTTATTACCATTTGTTGTGTGAGGACTAGGTACTCGCATGTGGTTTTTTTAATTCTTATTTTTCAGTTAGTTTTAATGATGGTCTTGCAGTTTTCGCACAATATGCAGTCCACCCAAATGTCCTTAAGTTCTGAGTTGTGCTCCTACTCCTACTGACAAATGCTTGCAGTGCAGACTGGACAGGTCCACTCAAATCCGTACCTATGGTTCTTTCCTCAAAAGACCAATTCAGACACTTAAAGCTTCGTGCAGACCAGCGCGACGCGACGCCGCGACGTGACTCGAACAATACAATTTCTAAGAAAACTTGACGGTATAACAATAACCGGTGTCGCGTCGCGCGACAAGTCGCGCTGGTCTGCACAAAGCTTAACAGATATTCTACATAGTACCCACATGATCTGACCAAGATTATGTCTGGACTATGAAAGAGACTGACCCTTGAGTTTGTTTCGCCATTTCTTCTCAGGGGTAAATATAGACCCCACCTAGCTTATCCTATCAAAAGTTTGTTACTGAATCACGTTTATTTAAAGAATAAACAATTTCATTTCATTTCTTTTTACTTTTATCCCTCCAGAAGTTTACCTTTACAAACATGCAGACACAACACGTTTCTTTCCGGCAGGGGGAATGGCAGATAATAATATGTACTAACCACTCGCCAGATACACTAATAACTGTCCCTTGTAATGCCAGCAGGTAATGGGTTCAGTTCCAAACTCTAGGCTGCCATTCAAAGTTTCCTGAACTTTTTCAGACCAGGCAATCGACCCCGAGACGTCACGGCCACAGTAGCCGAACTTTCCAATCCACAAAGGCAATTTTATTCTGCCAATACTAATCTTGCAATCCTACTGCCATCTGTCGGTCATAAATGTAAACTCCGAACTATATATTTTCTACGAGTGCGACGCCTGAATTATTATTGGTAGCAATATCAGTTAGAATTTCACTTTTGAGCAACCAGAAAACAATAAACAGACAGGCGTTTAATACACCCCGGCTTATATTCGAAAAATCCATTATTTTTCAAAGTGCACACCAATTAATTATCATTTTATTTTATATAGGATATTATTTGAATTATTCTCTTTCAAATGTCATTGTCAACGACTTTTACGCAAATTGTTGTATTTAAGTCCACTAAAACTTAATAACTTTAATTGCTAGCATTGAAATAAGTAGGTACAAATCAATGGTTTAGCTTAATTTTTATTTCAAGAACGTGACTTTTACAGTGCACAACGAAAACTAAACTCAAACTACAATAAACTCAATTACTAATATGCCATAGTACAACAACGTAAGTGCCCTACTTATCTAGTTAATTATTCAAATGAGGACATACCATAAACTAGGTTTCTAACTTCATGTGTGCATATAATTACTTGCAAGTGCAGAAAATTGTTAGAATTATGTTATTTAGATTAAAAAGCCATTTAAAAACGGAACTAATTTAAATTATACCACACTGTGCCTATCTACAAGCGCCTGATATAATTGTAAAACTATTTCTAAACGCCTATTGCTAATTTCTAAGTAGGCGCACAAAAACTTGGCACTTTCAAATTGTAACTGTCCTAAAAAGCAATCTAATCACCTAGAAATCATATCATACCAAAATGAACGATAAGTTTCAATTGAGGAGCATACACAGTCAGATGATCAGACTGTGTCAGGGCTCCTGAATGATCCGCTACTCCTGAACTTCTGACTTGTCTCCACAACACCTAGCTCAGGTGTTAAGACAAACCATGGAACTGAAGGCGGGAGTAGCTGGAGGACGTATCCTCAAACAATGGTCCTCATTAGCACTGGATCGAAATAGCTGGCCTGAAACTCACGGGAGGATTTTTCCAGTAGTTGTTTTTATGATATAATTTTATTAATCCATTGCATTTGTAACCGACTTATGTTATATAGGTACCTTTAATATTTGCACGACCGAAACGACGAATATAGTATGAAGTTAAATAAATTCCCACCACCATGTAATAAACTTATATTCTAGCAAATAAAATAATTATATACTTAGGTCAAACTCAAACTCAAAGCATTTATTTCAAATAAACCAATTACAGGCACTTTTGAATTGTCAAGGGGTCGGTCAGTCAGAAAGATGAAGCTAGTTGCCCATTCCAAAGCGTAGTAGGTTCCTATGGAGAAGAACGGGCAAGAAACTCCACGGACACTCTTTTAAATCAAAATATTCTTACAACATATTGGTTACATCATTCATGTTTAATTTATACATGTGAGAACAATGTAGAAAGACGTGCTCGTTAAAAGCGTCCGCACTGAAAAGATAATAAGCAAATACAAAAATTAAAATACATTAAAATAAGCCATGGAAGCTAAGAGATGACCAGTCCCTACTGACGGCGCCCGTTCACGAACATGACGCATGGATCAGCACCATTCAGCTCAACCATTTTGAAGGGAACTTAATGATCCAACACACACGCCACCACCAGCGAGACATTTGAGTGAGCATGACATACTCTCAGCCGCCAGGGCTCATTCAAGTCAATGAAAGACTTACCCAGTAAATGGTAGTTTTGTAGAAGGTAATGGTCACAGTACCACTGTGTTCTTAGGTATTACTTTGGATTCGAAGCTTCAGTGGGGACCTCATATAACCAAATTGTCGAAGCGGCTAAGCTCTGCAGCCTACGCGGTGTATAAAATCCGTCATTTGACTGATGTAGAAACAGCTCGATTAGTATACTTTAGTTATTTCCATAGTGTAATGTCGTATGGCATTTTGTTGTGGGGAAATGCGGCCGACTTTCAGGCTATATTTGTGCTGCAGAAACGTGCCATTCGAGCAATTTATAACCTAAGTTGTAGGCATTCACTGAGGGATAAATTTAAGGAAATAAACATAATGACGGTCGCGTCTCAATATGTATATGAGAACCTGATTCATGTAAAAAAGAATATAAATCTATATTCTAAACACAGCGACATTCATAGCTTAAATACTAGAAACAAAGATTTATTTCTTGTGCCGAGGACTAGGCTCCAAAAAATTAGTAATTCATTTAAGTGCCAAAGTATACGTTTTTACAACAAACTCCCAAGCCATGTCAAAGAACTGAGCCTCAATAAATTTAAATCATTTATTAAACAGAAACTATGTCAAAAAGGTTTCTATAAAGTTAAAGATTACTTAGACGACAAAAAGGCTTGGGACTAATTAAGCTACTCCAATGTACCCCAAGCAACAAACAAGTGTTTTTAGAATCAAAGACTACATGATACTATATGAGCTCATATAATTGTTTGGATTATTTTATTTGACTGTAAGTCAATTTATTTTAAATTTTGTTTTCATTTATTGTTGACATAATCTACTCATTAAAATGTTTTTATTTTATGAGTTGATTGCAATTTGTGCTTATGTAAATTATTTTTGCATTAAAGCATTATTATATAGAATCAAGTTTTTCTAACTGAAACGACAGCTGTGCTGCTGGGGAGTTTGTTGCGCCACTTCTTCTTCCCAGCTTAAGCACTAGGAAGTGGTGAAGGGTGGGCGTTTTTGGGGGACTGTCTTATGTAATTTTGACGTTTGAAAAGTGCTGATTCTCAGCCTAGTTTGAATAAATGACTTTTGAATTTTGAATTTTGAATTTTTGCTTACACATGTGCTATGCAATTATACAATACTAAGAGATTGAATTTATATAATGCAAATATATTTTTTGCAATATTCAGCAGCTCGCAACAATATTTTCAATGCTAATCAACTAGTTTATGCGCCCTTGTGGAGCTGGACCAGCGTTGAGACAAGCATTTTTGTCAGCGATGTAATCCCCCAACTTATAATATGCTTGGCAGCATAGTGTGCGTTTTATACAAGATTTAAATTTAGTTTCATTTAGTTCGAGTATGTGGGGAGGTATTTTATTGTAACATTTTAAACAGTACCCCATGAAGGATGAGTCTACTTTAGCCAGTCTGAAACCAGGTTGAACTAATTGGTCCCTATTTCTAGTACTATAATTGTGTCTTTCACGTCTTTTACTGAAAAGATTAAGATTTTTCCTTACGTACATGATGTTTCCATAGATATATTGACAAGGTACCGTCATGATGTTAATATTTTTAAACAGTTCCCTAAGAGAATCGCACCTGCGGAGGCCATATATTGCTCTTATGGCTCTTTTTTGCAGAATAAAAATAGAGTCGATGTCTGCAGCTTGTCCCCATAGTAAAATACCGTAAGACATGATACTATGAAAGTAACTGAAATAGACTAGCCTCGCGGTATCTACATCAGTAAATTGACGGATTTTTCTTACAGCATATGCTGCTGAACTTAGCCGTCCTGCAAGAGATGTTAAATGAGGACCCCATTGTAGCCTGGAGTCGAGCGTAATCCCCAGGAACACGGTTTTATCTACGAATTCTATTTTTCTAATTATTTCTTTTTTGTTAATTTCTCCTTATTCAATACTATGTCACAATTACTACTTTTAACATTCGGTAAAGCAAATCTTATGCATTTAGTTTTTTCCCATTTAATACTAAATTATTAGCAGTGAACCAATTTAGGACCTGCAGTAGGGCGTTATTTACGTCGTCAAAATTTGATGCAGACGTGCATCTTAAAAATTAGGGAAGTATCGTCAGCAAATAACACCATTTGTTGGTTTTTTAATAAATGGGGTAGATCATTAATATATACTAAAAAGAGGAAAGGACCCAATATCGAGCCTTGTGGAACACCCATTTTTACTTTTAGCTTTCACGTTGGTAACCAGTAAATTATGTTAGAGATTTTTTATACATTCGTAACCGTCTGGTTACGAATGTATAGCTGACAATATATAGCTACTAGGAGTTTAGGACTTTGTTATACTTATTAGATAATAATCATCGGACAACCCTTTTGACGAATATTGCAAACGTTTTTACAGCATGGGCTCCTTTTACAGCATGGACTACTTAAAGAGAAAATAATAATAATATGTATTTTTAAGTTCTATGGAAATAGGTCGTTAATCTACGAAATACTGATATGTTATCATCACTCAGCGCTTATGAATATCACACCTACTATTACGAATAATTGTTCCGGTGATGTTCCGGTCCGTCGTCAGTACTTAAGTGACTCAAATTAGCTTCTGACAATCGAAAGATTAAAAACATTTACTTTTCTCAAAACTAAATTGATAATACCTAATACGATTTGTTTTAACGAAGTATTCACGTCTTCTAGGTCTTGGGCTTAAATTAAGAAAAACCTTGTATGTTAGTCACCCACGCGCGTATTTACACAATATTTTACATTTCTGTAAAAATGTTTTCCGATTGTATTTAAATAAAAAAATAATGCTATTCGCTGACGGACGGCTTTCACGCTGTCATAAGAAAGCGAAGTGCGTCTTTACTGGCGCGGGTGCGCGGCGGCCCCAGCGCCATCCTGACCGCGTGCGCCGGCAGATGGGACTCCGCACTAACAGCGCACTTGATAGGCCTACACGCGAGAGCAAGCGCCTAATTTATTGTTATTATTATTATTGTTATTAATTTATTATGATTTACTAACACTAGGTTAAGAACATTATTACTAACAAATATGGAAGTGATTCTGAATTAAAATTTATTATTATTTTGGTGAGTGTTTTTTCTTCTCAGCTCTTTAGCTGGTTTTTGCAACATTTACGGACCGAAGCCAAGTAAATGCAGCGTGTGGTGTGTTATGTTGAGAATGTGTTTTATATTATTATTATTATTATTATTCGTTGGTAACTGCATGGCATCATGTGAGCACAGCTGGACGGTTTTAAATGAAACTTCTACAGTCGTATAGCTGCTAGTCTTACTTAGTAACTGAGGTATGTTTCTTCTCAATAACTGTTTGGATAGTTCCTGAGACACAGTTTCAACTCCGCATGACACTATATCGAACAATATTGATATATCGCCACTGGCCCGAATATAGACTGTAATCCCCGATAGGTAGTGCTATTTTGCATACATTTCCTTATTCCTTAAAGTTATGTTTTGCTTCAAGTTATGATTCGTAGTTTACCTACTCCAGTAAGCGTGCACCATCAATCGTATGGTCGTGGTACAAGATCAGATGAAAGTCAAAACATTATAAATATTTAAAACACATGGCATACAGTTAACCACACATCCATGTAGCAAATTGACTGTTGCAGCGCCGTTTTTCTTGCAATAAAGGCGATTTTATTAGTTCAAGTGTTATCCAACTTGCGGTTTATTGTAGGCTACGTATTTCTGTATAAAAAATAATAATCAGCATCACGATCTATTTCCATATTAGCGAACACAATACCTCGAACATGTTGTTCACAATCAGCGCCTGATAAGATTAGCGTGAGTGCTGACATTGTTACTCACACTCATTTTCATACGTTTACGAATCAATTCCGGCACTTTCATTTGTTTAACTGGTGATGAGGCAGGTATGGCGTCATAGATAGGAAATGCAAGAGGAAAACTGATATCATTAGCCTAGCCTTGAATTTTTAGCTTATGTGGTCCCACTGCAAGGAGAAAGGCCTCCTTTTCTCCTTTCCAGTCCTCTCGGTCACGAGCTAGTGTGGACTGATCGGGTAGCTAGATTATAATGTACCTACTCTTCAACTCAGCCTATCGCGGCCGTCCCCCAGGCTGCACCACAACACTGTCCTCCGCCTTACGCAGCCAGTCTGTCCCAGCCACCTTTTTAATTATTCATTATTCACCATAATTATTCATAGCTATAGATTAGCTATGAATAATTAAAACAACATTTCAGCCTGCAAACTGTCACATTTCAGGACGGCCGAGCTTCGATGCAATGAGAACCTCGTCCTTTTTTTCGTCGGTAAAAAATAAGTGTCTTACGTAACATTCACATCCTGTTTTAAGCTGGTGATAAGACAGCTATGGCGTCATTTAGAGGAATTGTAGAAAGAAAATTGACATCATGGCATGATGGCAATGCTGATTCTGTGGCCTAAGAATTGGCCAGCCCTCTGGTCACGTGAAGAGTCGACCAAACGCTTGGCGATGTCCCGAAATATGTCCTGGCCTTTCAATTTTAACTGTAGCTACGATTATAATGGTCTAGCTTCGCATAATCAAAACCATGTTTCAGTCTGTAAATTGTCACACTTCCCGTTAAACGGCCGAGCTTCGATACAAAAAACTAACTTATGTAACATGCGTCTATACCATACCCATAAGCTGATAAGCGTAATCGATGAAGTTACATTAACATAGAAGCTAGTTTCTGATTCCAGTCTCTGCAACCGAATGTATTTGATGCTGAACAAAGATAAAACTGAACTTTCAAACTTTTTATTTCGATGTTTCTGCTAATTATGCCAGAAATTAAATGAATTTGGAATTTCACGTCGTATATGGGATGCCGGGAGCCCTCGCGGAGGGCTCATTTTAAATGTAGGTTTTTCTTAGCGAATACAGCATTATATAAACCGTGAAAATTGAATCTTATGTATATTTTAACAAGATTTATTACTTTATGATTTTAAAATACAAGTTTTTTTTTTGTTTACGGTTACAAATATTCACTAAAAATGTATAAGTTGGAAACTACGTATAGCTACAAGACCCCCTGAAAACACAATTTTACTTCGTTTTACAGTGTATTATGACACGGTTTTAAACCTAATGCAGTTGACCGTCCGCGATGGCTAACTTTAGCGCAAACGTAATGCCAGCAACACTCCCGGAGGGTTCACTTTCAATATGTATGGCGGCACGGCGTATGAGTTCTATGAAAAGTGGAGTGGAAAGTGTTACTTAATAGAAAAATATGGAAGAAAAAGACAAGTTGCGCCGACCCCAAATAAATTGGGATATGCAAGTGAATGATGATCATAGAAATATAAAAGTCTTATATCTTTGATGATGATGAACATCTTAAGATACTCCGAAGTATGGTATAATAATAATCAATGACTGACCACGATCCCTCGGCATGATGGCCATGTATGTTCTCATGACATCGATATAACTAAAATAGGTACCTACTGGTACTAACTCTAGTAGGTATTGGCATAGATTAATACAGATGGTTCAGACGTAAAATCATTTAAAAAAAAGTTACGTTAAAATAAAGCCTCGTGCAGGCGCGGCGCGACTCTAATAAAACACTTTCTATGAAAATTCCACGGTGGAATAATTACCGGTGTCGCGTCGCGCCAGTCTGCACGAGGCAATGCAATTCAGGTCGGTAAGCGCTAAGTAGGTACCAATTTCAAATTATTTTATTTCACATAAACCTACATAGACACTTATGAAACGTCAGAAGCTAGGTGCACGGTTCCAATTAGTCGTTTCCTATGGAGAAGAGCCGGCAAGAAACTCCACGGTTACTCTTTTAAAAATAATTGACCTTTACAATATTTTAAAATAACAGTATTAATAGGTATGGGAGGACAGTCTAGGTCTTTCAACAAGTACGGGGTACTTACCAAAATAGAAGATGGTCAATAAGTCTACAGTCCACTAAGCCTACAGCGTTCTCACATTCACAAAATAGAAAATAATCTACAAAAAATATAAATAAATTAATAAAAATAAAAACCAATTTTAAACGAAATGACATGATTGCTATTACAACTGTAACAAATCTAAACCGACGGTTATATTCACCTAGAAGTTGCCTTCCTTTCTATCGCGTAACTATTAAGCCCGTATTACAGAACCTTACTAAAACCTCAAGCATTGGTTGAAACTAGTTTTAGGTAATGCTTGAGTCCTGAGTGAGGTTCTGTAATACGGGCCTTTATTAGATCTTTTGACTACGTTGCACTCACTGAATTGGCCCAGCAAGTCGAGGCCGCCGCCTAGGTACTTATAGCTTCATACCTAAAATGCGGAGTGAACCATCTGTATTGACTATTTTAATAAATATTATAAGCCGTATCTATGGGTTTTCGACAAGAATGGCCTTTTTCCGCATGGTAATATTTTAATTAATATTTAAAACTGGATTTTCCTTTGGTTCAGCAATGGGCAATCTGTAGGTAAATTAAAATTAAATTGAGTAAAGCTGGTAGAAGGACACAAGACGCAACCTGTTATAAAAATAAAAGCAATTGTACTAATTAAATTAGATTATTAGTTTTTACAAGCCGTGCGCCCGATGGCAGTTTGAATGCTATCCTATTTTATTTTATTCAATATACCAAACTTACCATTACCAAAACCCTGAATATGTAGGTATTTGTACGCCGGAAACGGCAGAATATTATAAACTATAAGCCCAGGTTTATACAGACGATTTTTTTCGTGCACTGGATTTTAAGCAGAGCATTGAAAATCCAGTACCCAGCGCGTTGGCTTCTCAACGCTCAACAACGAGAGTTGAAAATCCAGAGCGCGATAAAATCCCGCCGCGATATTTTTACGTTCGTGCTTACGTGGGCTAACTATGTAACAATATTCTGACAAATAAATGGACTAGGTATTATTATTACTATTCCCATCGGTAAAAATGTCGAAATTCCATACAAACTTACATAGGTACCCTATTTAACCCCTTTAGGGGATGAACTTTCGAAAATCCTTCCTTAGTGATCACCGTTGTTATTAGGACCTCTTGTGCACAATCTGTGCGTTGTCTGTCAGTGACTGAATTAATCAATGAATTAAAGATTTTTATTAAGAAGAAAAGACTAATTAACACGTTCAGTGCCGGGAGCCCTCCTGGAGGGTTTACATAGTCGCATATGGGATGCCGGGAGCCCTCGCGAAGGGCTCATTACAGCATTCTAAACCGTGAAATCTGATGTTTATTTTAACAAGATTTATTAGTATATGCGTTGGTTTTAAAATCCAAGCAGTTTTATTTTAAAAATATTTTTGTTCACGGTTACAAATATTCACAAAAAAATTAAAAGGTTGGAAACTACGTATATTATAGCGACAAGAACCCCTCAAAACACAATTTTAATTCGTTTTACAGTGTTTTATAACACGGTTTTCAACCTAAACCGGTTGACCATCCGCGATGGTTAACTTTATCGCAAACGTAATGCCGGTAAACTTCCCGTGTTCACTTCCAATATGTATGGCGGCATGGCGTGTGAGTTCTATGAAAAGTGGGTGGAGTCGAAAGTGTTAAACAATACCTAAGTCAGAAAGATGATGATGATAGTTACTAGTTTCACAAAGTAGGAAGGTTCCTCAGGCAAGAATAACTGACACCGTTATGAACTATTACGTCGGAATCAATCAGAGTCAATTGCACTGGCTGGCTGATAGATCACCACCTAGTGGTTTATATAAACAACATTTCGACTTAAAAAAAAACTTAAAAGGGCATTTTTATTTTTCTCTTTTTAGTTATGGTACCTACCCCACACAAATTCGAGTACCACTAACTGCTATATAAATAACAGTGGCAGGAACTCATAACATCATCCATATAAACTATGTGGAAAAACACGTGTTATTGAAGCTAACTCAAAAACTACCCAAGGAAAGTTAATACAATTTATATGGGACCACCTCTTAAGTATGTAGTATACTACCAACCAAAAAAAGATACATCAAAATCATTTCATAATTGGCGGAGTAATCGCGTAAAAAACAAACAAAAAAAAATGTAAATACCTACAGGCAAATTGAGAACCTCCTCCTCATTGAAATCGGTTAAAAAGCTCATCCAACACCTCCAGCAGTAGGTAGGTACACTGCGAAAAGTAAAATTCGCCTCATAATTACAATCTTCGGGTATATTGGAATTATATATTAGGGGCTTGTGGCTAAGTAATAACAGCCGCACGGGTCGATTGATCAGGTTATGCTACGCTAGCCGCGGTCGGTCTATGGATGGGTGACCATCTTTACATACCGAGACCCTTCCGTGCCTCGGCAAGAACGTTAAGCCGTTGGTCCTGGCTGTCATTTGTAGATCTTTGACAGTCGTTACGGGTCGTTAGAAGCCCAAAAGTCTAACAACCAGTCTTACCAAGGGGTATCGTGTTACCTAGTAACTAGGTTGTGGCGGTCAGATAGGCAGTCGCTCCATGTAAAATACTGGTATTCAGCTGCATCCGGTTAGACTGGAAGCCGACCCCAACATAGTTGGGAAAAGGCTAAGCAGATGATGGGTTAGGTATATTGGAATTCAGTGAAAATGAAAACAGTTTGACTGAAAATCGAGTAAGTACATAAGAATGCCTACTGAAAATGGGCTGAGTTTTCTTTCTTTCATTTCTAAATCCCCACGGTTTTTTCTGTTGGTCTAAAAAGTTAAATAAAATATTGAAAAAACCCCCGACACAAAAAAAACCTCAAAAATTTAAATAAATATATACGTGTACATTTAAAGGGCTACTTTAAATTTAACATAAGTTGTAGGTAATATTTTGATCGTTAGCTCCTTTCTACAATAGCTAACATTCATTAGTGCTGGGTATAAGCCCTGTTTGATTGGCGTTTTCCCTGTTTTCGTCGGGGTTAAAAATAAACGTTTCATATTCCCATTAAAATCCCGAAATAAAATAAACGATAACGATTATGAAAATGCAATTTGTTCACATTCGTTATCAGTCGATATGTTTTTCTATCGCCCAGGCCTTGTATTCGCAGTCTGCGTAGAACCTCGTAGTTGAACGAACGTACTTTAAATAGTAGTTATTTTTTTATATTTAATTGTTTAAATACACATTCAAGATGGGTTGCGGTGAATTTGTGGTCAAATACATCTTGTTCTTCGCCAATTTGGTGTTTGCAGTAAGTGTTTTTCTTTATTTCTTTTCTAAAAGCCGGTGATTTTAACATGTAAGGTGGGTAAGAAAGAGATTTCTTTCAGATAGTGTGTTAAGCCTGTGTTTGTCCTTTGGTTGTTTATCTCTAGTGGTGCACTTATTTAAGGAAGTTTAAGAACTATGAGATTCTTTACGTACTACGTAAATACTTTGAAATACTTTCTGATTTCAAATAGACAATTATTTATAGAAGACTCGTGTTGCGCGGGTTGCCTCCTATAAATTTTTTATCGATTTAGACTTGCAGCACGCTCATTGTTTTCAGTTTATATTGCTTTATTTACTACACATACCTTATTTAGAGTTTATTGTTTTAAACACGAGACCGAGGTGGACATTATTCTTTTGAAATGCAGCATAACTTACTGCACTTCATACGATAATAAAAATTGAAAAGAAAATAAGGTATGCCAACACTGTCAAATTGATTCGATCACAGAACCTTATTTCTTACTGGGTTTTTGAACTAGCCATTTCCATTGTATTTAAAGTAAATAGCAAACAGTTTTACGATCTATTGTAGATTTGATATGGAGCAATGATAATTTATATCCGTTTAAATATTTATTAGATACTTAAATTACTCATAAGTACAGGCTTTATATTTTTTATGTTTATAAGTTAAACCCTTATTACACGATATTTAGATTGTGTTTTTTTTATAGGACCCTTCCTCCTCTTCTCTAATTACACCATCCTGATTTAGGAAAAGGGTCCCTGAATATAGTGTTATAAAGCTTTAAGTTGACAATCAAGGAACACGTATTCTTGAGTGGAAAACGCAAATCAACAGATAAATAAAATAGGGTAGGACGCTCTCGCCCTCAGGCGCGTCGCGATCTTCGAAGATGAGATGAGATGTCTGTAGGACAGAACTTCAGGTTCAAGTTACATATCATGTGATTGGAGATACTTATTGCCCATTACTCAGTAGTGGATGGCTATCGCCTTCTGGTGAAGATAACTTGACAAGCAGGCCGGTGGTGATGACGCGACAGCTGAACGGCGCCACGCCCGAGATAAACACGTTGTTCATTTTTTTTATTTTTTATTAATTCGAATAAGCCTGACAATCAGCACTTTTCTACCCTAAAAGTTACAAAAGACAGCCCTCAAAACCTCCACTTGCTGTTTACTGATGAGTTGTAGTTGCTAATTAAATAATTAAGCGGTATCTAAAAGTGCTATCAAATGACAGATTTATTAATGAGTTTGTTTGGTAATGATGAGCTCGCGGCTGAAAGCACTCTGTACTACGTTTGATCGATTTGTTTAACAAGTGGGTCACGGATAGATTACTAGTTAGGTGCTTGAAACATCGTATATTAACAGTGCTTGTAAACCCTTTGTGTCAGAACTATGGGTAATATTATAATAAGCACTACTGATTATTTTTGTTACACCCGAATACTGAAACGCCACTCAAAACTTAAGCGTTACTTATGACTCGTTTAAAGCCTTTTGATTGGTTGAAACTAGTTTTAAGTAACGCTTAAGTTTTGAGTGGCGTTTCAGTATTCGGGTGTTAGTGTCTTACATTGGAGGACAGGAGACACGAGGACATCGTATTACCCAGTTTTACTAGGTTGTACAGATAGGCAGTCGCTCCGTGTAATATACTGGAGATAGATTGGAGGACATGCATAACTGTGTCAATATATGGTTGTACCTATGTACACACATAATGACGGATGTCTCTATGTGGGGGGTTGTACCTACACCTACGTACACTTCTGCCTAATCCTGCAGGGATTGCAAGCGCGATGTTATGTTGTATTTTTGTGTGATTTGACTAGTGCTACGGGTAACCGAAAACTTTCCTTGCCTAGTTCGGTTTTATTCAGTCACCCTCTCGACCGCACACAATCCATATGGTCTGATCATTTTCATGACTAACGTTATCTTAGTCACACACTTATTTACAGAATGAAAGTGCAAACACTGACGCAAGCATTTCCTGAAACAATAATTAAAATCCTATCACAAATAATATCAAATCCGCAATGGTAACGTTATCGCGACATTATTTAAAAACAATACAGTAAACTCGTAATATTCTGATGTACCCACATAGTACGATATTCGTAAAAAATAAATTCCGTAACGTTTTGAGGTGCGTCTCAGCGCTCACACCTAAAACCTAGTGATAAGGTGATAAGATATGTGATAACGGCTCACCATAGGGTGGAGATAACGCCTCAATTACAGATATACTCATATTGATTGTACACAAGCTAGGTAGGTATGCTAAAATTCTGTGAATTTAACCTTACATAACTGATACTGAAAGTACTGAAACATAGGTATGAAACATGAACATTTACAGGAAAATATAGGAAATTATTGCCTCGCTAAGCCAAATGTTATTTTTAATGTTAGCGCGACGCGACGCCGCGCTGCGACACGAACAATACAATTTCTAAGAAAACTTGACGGTATAACAATAACCGGTGTCGCGTCGCGCTGGTCTGCACTAAGCTTTATGCTGCTCCCAATAAAGCTTTATCTAGGTATACATAGGCGTTGTGTGTGCTGGGTGATCTCATTAGAATATAGGTGCAGAATGTACCTAATTGAAAAACCTGAATCAGCAAATAGCGTAATACACGATCAATCACAATCCGAATCATTTTGAAAGAGATTGCTAATCCATTGCTACATAAATTCGAAAAATAAATCTGCTCAACAACGTAAATGACGCAATGAATGTTGTTGAACTGTCAAATTGAAACAGATTAGTCGGAATTGTCAACGAAAATGTGTTGCGTAATTAGATAGCTGGTCGACCAAGCTCTGCTCGGGTGAAAATAGATAAACATATAAAATCAAATCAAATCAAATCAAAAATGTTTATTTGCTAGAAAATACATACAAATTCAAGGATAGATCTTATGTCCTAAAAGTCTTTGTATTCTGCCTGCAAGCAAGCGTGCAAATTATTTACTTACGTCTATTTATGTAATTATTATCATGCAATTAATATTATTACAATTATTCTAAACTCAATTATTCATTTTCATTCAATAGTACATACCTAACATTAATTTTTAAATTCCATAAATTCCTTAATGCTATAGAAACAACTCTCTTGTAGCCAAACGGTCAATTTTTTTAAAATAGATAACCCTGCAACAATTTTAAATCATTTGGAATGTCATTATAAATCAGTATACACATATTAAACACATTTTTTTTATAAATATCTTTATGACTTGGTGGTTGATACAATAAGTTGTGAAACTTAGCCCTTTTTTGTCTTGGTAGAACCTCACTATCGTTCGGTATACCAACGTTGTATCACATTCCCGACACTGTGAAAGTAGAGAAAACGAATTTTCCCAGATATGAGACTTAGCTAGACCGATTTTGTCGCCCCCGTAAACTATAGCGGTTTAAGTTTTATTAAATAAATATTGCTCATTTTATAGTAAAGATAGATAGATAAGATAGGATAAATATTGCTTAGGTACTTAGTTCGGGTTTCTGAGGTTTTTCAGTTACACCGTGTACATACAGGGTCAAGTTAAATTAGCTAGCGAAACTCCACAGACGTGATAGGAAATCATATCTAGACAAGAAAGCAACAATAAATTAATCTGTCGATTTTTTTTGGAGTCCGCAGTTTACTTGAAATATCGGTTTAAAATAATCAGTTTTCTTTTTACTGACTTGATCGATATCGATATCTTAACACGGTAAAACAAAAACAAAACAGATTTCTCAACTCATACGTCAAGTAAAAATACTACCAGCGGTTGTTGACCCAAAAAAAAAACCAACAATAGGAAGGTTGACTGGGGAAGAAATATATTAATAATTAATTATGTTTTTTTTTTTTTTTGTCAAAATCCCTCAATCTGCCCAGCCTTTTCCCAACTATGTTGTGGTCCGCTTCGAGTCTAACCGGGTGCAGCTGAATACCAATATTTTACATGGAGCGACTGCCTATCTGACCTCCACAACCCAGTAACTGGATAATACGATACCCCTTGGTAAGACTGGTTGTCAGACTTTCGGGCTTCTGCCGACCTATAACGACTGTCAAAGATCCACGTGCTTTCCGAGGTAAGGAGAAGTCTTGGTATGTAAACATGGTCACCCATCCACGGACCAACCCCGGCAAGCGTAGCTTAACCTGTTGGATCAACCCGTGCGGCTGTTATTACTTAGCCACGAGGTCCTCGACATCATTTTGTCAACATCCCTATTCTTTTTTTTTTGTCGTGTTTACTGTTTAGATATCTATACCCATCGAGTCTGCGCAGTTTCGCTAGGTATTTTAATTTGGCCCTGTAACAAGCTCACGATGACTTTAATTAAAGTAACTTGTTGCTCGCCAGTCATTCTCATATATTAGTAATCTTCTTTGTGTTGAGTCAGCTCAGTCAATGAAAGAAATACTTCGGTATGCGGTTACAAATAAACAGAAAACATTTCAGTCATAACCGATCAAAACATAATTTGAAAGGAATGATATAATATGATGCGCTGTTACTGAACATGAAGAATTTCTCAGTAGCAGCCCGGAGTGTGGATTTGTACCCGGTGACGGCTCGCCACTATTACATAGGATTTAAATATAACTGGCGAAATGTGGGACCCGTACTACCTAATACTTATAGGTACCTACACCTCTACCTAGACAAAATCAAACTGGTTGCTAAGTTAATTATATAGTTTGTTATTTTATTTTATTTTTATAACACTGATTTTACATTCTGTGATTACTTGAACCCACACACTGACTTATTAGTATTACTTGTTAAAATGTTAGGAATATCGTATAATTTTGCAATGTTTGTAAGTATGTGAGCACCATGTATCTATCACATAATTAATTTATCTGTCATTGCTTCATTTTTCATTATTTTTACCTATCGTGGTATAGTAATCTTATTCTAATGCATCGTCTTCACATATAATTATATAATTAATGTATACAAAATATTGTAAAAACATTTTAAAAGAGTAACGGTGGAGTTTCTTGCCCATTCTTCTCCATACGAGAACTACCTTTTGGAAGGGGCGACTAGAATCAATTCTATTTTGTGTCAAATTGACGTTTAAAAGTGCCTCTTATGTGCCTAATTGAAATAAATTGTTTGATTTTGACTTTGACTTTACCTAACCCTTCGGGAATAGACACGTGATGTTACGTGTTTTCCACATGAGCGAAAAAAGCTTTTTATGGTTAGAAACACACCCGTGTCCTTAACTAAAGGGGGTCTACTCTCTGTCCATCAAGGAAGATACAGGCCAATCCGAAAGTAGTTATATAATCCGTTAAATACAATTTCTCTGACCGACAAATACATATGTCGTTAAGTCGGGAGTAGGGACAAATCTCAAATCGTTTTGACACTCATTCTTAGTTCGGGCTCCGAACTAATCGTTTGCCCGTAAATGATACAAAATAGGAATAGCTAACCCGTAACTACGGATTTAGTGCGGAGAGCCGCAAATGCGTGGGCACCCTAACATTCATGCCAAGCCATGTCAAAGAACTGAGCCTCAATAAATTTAAATCATTTATTCATTATCATTTAAACAGAAACTATGTCAAAAAGGTTTCTATAAAGTTAAACATTACTTAGACGACAAAAAGGCTTGGGACTAATTAAGCTACTCAAATGTACCCAAAGCAACAAACAAGTGTTTTTAGAATCAAAGACAACATGATACTATATGAGCTCATATAATTGTTTGAATTATTTTATTTGACTGTAAGTCAATTTATTTTTATTTTCATTTATTGTTGACATAATCTACTCATTAAAATGTTTTTAGTTTTTGAGTTGATTGCAATTTGTGGTAATGTAAATTATTTTTGCATTTAAAGCATTATTATATAGAATCAAGTTTTTCCAACTGAACAGACAGCTATGCTGCTGGGGAGTTTGTTGCGCCACTTCTTCTTCCCAGCTTAAGCACTAGGAAGTGGTGAAGGGTGGGCGTTTTTGGGGGACTATCTTATGTAATTTTGACGTTCGAAAAGTGCTGATTCTCAGCCTAGTTTGAATAAATGACTTTTGAATTTTGTATTTTTTTTTAATTTCATGAGTCCATTTAATAAAATAAAGTGTTTAAGTACTAAAATCTTAGCGTATAAAAATGACTGTCCCAATTGGCACAAGACACGTTATGACCACGTCCTTTGTGTCTCGCCATCACTATAGTAAAGGCGGAAGACATCCACTGTTGAACATAGACCTCCCTCAAGCGTCGTCACAACCAACAACCCATTCTGTAATTTCCACCTCTAGCAGATTGCTGTCTACCAAGATCTAATACTTAATCATCACCTGCCTAGCCTTTTTCCAACTAGCTTGAGATCGGCTTCCAGTCTTACCGGATGGACCTAAAAACCAGTATTTTTACATGGAGGATATGCCTATCTGACCTCTACAACCCTCCGTTACTGGGTAACACGATACCAATTGGTAAGACTGGTAAACTGGTTGTCAAACTTTCGATCTTGTGAGTGTAGCTTCTGATCTATCGACCCGTGCAGCGTTATTGCTAAGCCACTAGCCTCCTTATCTGCCACTATATATGATCTAAGACTAATATGAAACTTTTACCTTCCAGCTGGCCGGTCTAGCGCTGCTGGGTCTCGGCATAGCGGTGCAGCTCAAGATGACGGACATCGTGCAGATAGCGGACTTCAGCCTGGAGATAGCCCCCGTCACGTCGATAGTGGTGGGAAGCATCGTCTTCTTCATCGCGTTCTTCGGATGCTGTGGCGCCATCCGGGAGAGTAACTGCATGCTTGTCACGGTAAGTCTTGTTTTGTCCTTATTATTTGGCATTCACGGTCTAGCGTAAAACCACTAGAAAGTCATAACAATCTAACTCTTATCCTATTATAATAAAGTATAAATTAGAATGATTGTGAGTTTGATAAAACTCTCGGCAATCTATAATTTATATCTTACCTTACCGAGATAAGAGTTACATTGCAATGACTTCCTAATGGTTTTGCGTCTTTCAAATGTGATCGTGAATGTTCTACTTTATATGCAAAATTAGGTACACCATCAATTTGCTGTAATTTCATAAGTACCATTGACGATCGTGTAATAGGTTCTAACCAAAAAAAAAAACAATGATTCCAGTACGCGATCTTCATGCTGCTCCTGATGATTGTGAAGCTGATCCTGGCTATCCTGATCTTCGTGAAGTTGGACGACGTGGTGGCCCAGGTGCCCAAGTGGCTCACCGAAGCCTTCAAGAATGACAGGACCGCCTTCCAGGCTATTGAAAAGACGGTAAGTGAACAGGCTGTTCTGTGTAGGCTGCATTTAGGAATTACGAAGTAGTTAACAAAGTATGACAACATACACCAATGTGGATGGGCAGTTCAGACTACGCTATACTATTCCGCTATACATATAGTGAAGCATATTGCGTCATAAGCTATAACTATGTAGCATGACGAACAAGGGCGTCGCCAGCCGATGGTCCAGGGTTATGATAAATGATAAATGATTTTTATTTCTGTAAGTAGGTTGTACAAAACACTTTTACACGTCAATAGAAGGTCGGGAAGGCAAAGGTTGGGAAAAGTATAGTTTTTAGGTACAGTCAAGAGTCAAGAGCACTTAAGCTATACTATACTATACTTGTAGTGCCAGTCTTACCTCTACGGCGCACAATGAAGCCAAAATCGACGCTGGTGGACATATTTTTTTTGACAAATCAGTTTTAACTGGGTAGTTCCTATAGGAACTAAGAAAAATAATTATTTCCGTTGTCAATGTAACGATTGGAAACGGACCTTTCGGGTCGTTTCCCAAAACTGTTCAGAACTGTAGAGTTGAAACCTAATAGGAATAATAATAATGACTGGGCCTACCACCAACATATAGATACGAATATTACGTCTCTGGACTCCGGATAAGACCCGTTTAGGAGATATGGAACTTTTAAAACCAAATAAAAGTCGTCCAAATAAGCAAAATTAGCTGTATAGATATGTGTTTTCTTTAAATTAAAATGCCTTGTGTTTGAAAAAAATTAAGTCTAGGGCGGGGTAGCTGCCCCCTTTGCCTCCCCTTGGCGACGCCCTTGATAACGTTCACCTATACGCTATATCGCAAGCCGGTCTATATAAGTATATCAAGTTATCTGACGGCGATCTGTCATAAAGTGCACACACAATGGATTTGGTACTCACTAGCGTGGAAAGCTCACCAAGCGAGGACGATGATATGGAATTTGACTCCAGCGTATTATTTATTTTGAAAAAGAAAAAACATAACCTGAGAATCGTACGATATAGCTCTGAGAATCGCTCAAGTATATCGCGTACAACAAGCCAATACTTGTAGTTCATAGCATACCGTTGTGCGAACGTGTCTGTTTATAATGTAGGGTGAGGGGTATTGTTGTGCTATACGATTTACGAACAAGATAAACAATTCATACGATTTCTTCTTTAGGGTTTCAAATTCAAATCAAATTATTGACCAGCGGGTTAATATGACGAAATTCAGTACACACGGCTACACATCAAGCTATAATTTCCAGTATATCGCATTGCACGAAAATCCTATACAATGCGAGATCAGCATATACTGGAAATATATAGCTTGATGTGTAGCCGTGTGTACAATATTATTGCCCGGCTAGACCCCAGGGCTATAATCTTTGGTTAGGTTTGCATGACATACTATGCATATTATTTGACATTATCAAGCCTGTGTGAAAATGTATGTATCTTATGATTCCAGTTCACTTGCTGCGGGCCCAACGGCGCCCAAGCTTATATGCCTACTACCGTGGTATCAGATACCTGCTGCGCCACCCCCCCTTGTCTGCCCTTCATCAACTCCTACGCCGGCTGCGACACCCACGTGCAGGAGTTCTTCCAGACCTTCGGCATCGCTATCGGATCGGTCATGATTGTCATCGTCTCAATCGAGGTAAATATGATAAGTTTGCGATATGCTACAAGTACCATTATGGTCATAGTCTTCCTTCAGATCCGTCTGACCTTAAGGTAGATCCGCAGTTATAGCCGTGAAATACAAATTTTCTTACGTTTTTTTCAATTTGCAGGTCAGTTTCAGGTTCTTCTATATCGTTATCTTGATCAAAATATGATTCGCGACTATAACAGATATGTATTTACAGAGTTATAATCATTAGACATCTCTCTAAGATTGATTTGTTCAATAAGAAAAAAATCTCATAAGGAAAAGTTCATAAGGAACAAATTTAACTTAGAGAGATGTATAATCATTGTAATAATTATAATTCTGTGAATTCATATCTGTTATAGTCGCGAATCATATTTTGATCAAGATACTTAACCTAACACTGACTTGCAAATTGCAAAAAACGTAGTACATTTTGTATTTCGCGGCTACAACTGCAGATCCACCTTAACGTAATCCGTACCGTGTAACAAGTTACGGTCAGTCAGTACGAGGTCTGATAGTTTCATCAAGTTTAATTTTCTCAAGTGCGCCTCTATTTGCGTAACACCTGATCAATCACAATCTGTTTCATTTTGACAGTTCAACAACATTCATTGCGTTATTTACGTTGTTGGGCAGACAAATTTTTCAAACTTAAGTATTATGAAGAAATAAATTAGCAATATCCTTCAAAATGATTCAGACTGTGATTGATCGTGTGTTACGCAATTAGGGTGCTGCACCGTAATTGGGTTATCAATCATAATCTGAACCATTAGGGTGCTGGTCAGACCGCTGGGATGAGATTTGTTTGTTCAGCTTTGTCTCTATTTATCTCTCCATGTTCCAACTTCAGATTTATCTCTCCATGTATGGTAGGTACATAGGTGCTAGCAATGGCGGCATCCACGAAAAGATCAATCTTGACTTCTTACCTCGGCATTCGGCATGAACTTTTCCCGAATTTTATACGAGTGATTATAATATGAACTAAGTACTGTTTATGATCTAATATTTTAAGTTTCTATGTTCTCAATGCTATTCACCACGCGTGGTGTAATCAATTGTGTTTATCAGCTAATCTTTATGATAACCTACTTATTATCTCTGTACTTGAAAGACAGCTGTTGTAGTTTTATATTGTGTACCTGTTTATAGAAGCCCGAAAGAATATCAATACCTGGAACATACATCCAGACAAACAGACAAAAATTCTAGATTTAATCGTTATGTATACTATACATGTAATAAAATCGTAGTGAAGTCAAAACTGTACATTAAATATTTTTAGAAAAAAGTAACTGTTCTTAGAAGTTTTGTCTGTTTGCCTAAATGCATGTTTCAGCATCACGCAAATAGGTACTACCAGATAGATTATCTTCAAATTTTGCATAGATATTTCCTATAAGTCAATCTATAGGTTATAAATGATCACGCTATTTGCTATTTGGGATGAGCAATATTGTATTATGTTTGTATTCTTGTATACATCTGTAGTTTACCGCAAATTGTAAAAAGACTTAATTGCCAAACGGTTAGAATATTGAGGACAGATATGATTATCATCACGCTATACCTTTATGGAGCTAATATACCTTTATGCTTTTTTTCAATTTTCAACGCAGCAAATAGCTTAGCGGTTTGACGATTGCTTTACAAACCTGTGGTTGTAATTTCAACTCCCAACTACTTATTGTTTTTTGTTTTACATTTTGTTATACTATTTATTAAGCCTCTTCTGTCATCTATACTGCCCTGCTATCTCAATCGGCGTAAGTTTTGAGAAAATTGACTTTTTGTAAATTTTAATTTAAGGAAACACAAGGATTTAAAAAGCTTCTGATTGGTTTATTTTAATGTTTTAAGTTAGATAGCGGTATTTGGGTTATACCATTGGATGCGAAATTGTTATAGCTATTCTTTATAATGGTATAATAAAAACTAAAAGGTCGTATCTCTGAGATAGCGCCTTTCGGCTTAGCAGGGCAGTATACTTATAATAAAAATAAATATCTATGGTTATGTGACTGTTTGTGTGTTTTAACAAATTTAATTATAAATTATTCACAATGCTCATTCTTTGGGCTGAAACTAGGCCAGAACTATGGTCACGCGAAGAAACGACCGCTTGGCGACTTAAAATTGTATTTCCACCGTCTTTAAAATAATTCATATATCTACCTTTAAAATAATTCATATATATACCTACCTTTATAAATTAACATTAAAATTTTAAAACCTTATTGATGGTGTTCAGCAGTGCTATTCTGTAACCATCTCACCGTGAAAACTTAGGTGAAGTGAGCGTGGAGTGAGCTGTCATTCCACAGGGATTGACACTATTGACAGCTCACTTCACCCAAGTTTTCACGGTGAGATGTTTACGGAATAGCATGGCAGGTGCATAGTACTCGTAACCGGCGCAGCGTGCGTGTATGACCAGATGTATGAACGTAAACGAAGCAAAACGGGCAGGTGGCGTTCTGTAGTTTCTGCCTATCCCCCATGGCAAAAAAGCGTGAGATTAAGTATGTATGTAAACATTAACATCATGTTCTTCGTTTGCAGCTGATGGCGGCAGTGTTTGGCCTGTGCCTGGCGAACACCGTCCGCAACAAGGGACGGAGGTCGCGCTACTGATCACCTCACCACCGTCACCACAATAACTGATAAGTTTACCTCTAGTTGTACATTACTCTATTAAATTATACTGCCTCATGGCATCTTTTGCTTTTCATTTTGTCACTACGCGACATCGCAGTACATTGAATACTCTAATAGGAGATTCAGCGACTCCAGTGACAGATAAAAGGATTGGAAAAAAAGACATTTACATTCTAGTTAAGTAATTTTGTAAAGATAATAAACGTTGTAAGTAAATAAACAGAGTTTTAATGTTGTTGAAGTTTGACAGTGGATTTCTTATAAATTATTGATTGAAAGCTATAAAGGGGAAAAAGAGGAAGAAGAGGGAAAAAGTGATTAGTAACAATAAACTATAATGTTGCTAAACACCTTTTCCCTCTCACAGGGAGGAGACGTGACTCCCAGCCGTGTGTTAAAGATAGAAACACTGAATATTCTGTAAAAACTTGTCGTGTGGATATACTCATGGATACCTACTCTCCGTCTGCCGTCTGGGTAACGTGGAGGGCTAATGTAAGACTAATGGACACACGGAACTATCCTTGGCACTTGAGACGGTGCTCCGAGACCTGCTGTGGGACTTGAACCGGTGTTCCACCTGCGCTACGCCGAAATTCAAAGATTCAAAATATCCCTGCAGTCGTGACTATGTATTTCTGCTGTACCATATTACTCATAAGAGCGAGTACTTACCATTATATACCCCGTATCTACAGGTATATTATAAATTAAAGTCGCTTTTCGTGTCTAGCCTACTCCCTAAGCGAAATCCGTAGTTTCGGCAGTCGTTACGGGCGCTTTGTTCTCAGTCTCACTTACGGACATACCGTAATTGAGAAAGAGAGCGAAGCGCCCGGAGTTGTTGCGGTTTTTACGACCATTTAGATTATTTATTCCGAAAGGTTTATTAAATGTGTGTAATAAATTAATATAAAAGCTCGATGTTTTGACAAGTCGTAAAAAAAGTGCGAAGCAGTTGCGGGTAAGTATTAATACAGGATTACAAAAGTACACTTTCTCTTTCGAAGGTAACTGCGTAACAATGATAACTGAAAGAAAGTTCTTCAGTGAAAGTCCTTACACAACCTGAGGACAGTTGAACTTAGTGTTAATCTTTTGAACAGGATACAAATACAATGTAATTTCGCATATGCGTAGCATCGCACACGTTCGCTGAGAGAGAGTACGCCTTATGTAGGATATGTCCCATCACGGACACCGGCGGTTGACCACTTTTCGACCTTATTGCTTAAGCACTACTATAGTTTTTGAGTGTAAGTTTGCATTTACAAAATCTACAACATTATTTGATCGACACAATCAATCAATCATTTGATAAACCATAATTGGCGAAATATCCTTTTATGCTTTCCATTTAAAGTCATTTAATAGGAGGCGAGCCTATTGCCTTCAACCGACCTCAAATCCTGAACTGGAAGTCGTACCCTTTGCTCAGCTGCCACACTTGCGACCACTAGACCAACGAAGCAAATAAGTATCTGTCTAGAGAAAGAAAAAAAAACGTTTATTTATTTATTTAAAGATAGGAGAATCAACAGCTACAAAAAATGGATAACAGTTGTTTAAGAAACATACAGCCAATATGCACATAATATGTGCATATCATGTGGCATAGTACCGTATCAAAATCAATCTGCCTAGCCTTTTCTCAACTATGTTGGGGTCGGCTGCCAGTCTAACCGGATGCAGCTAAATTCCAGTATTTCACATGGAGTGACTACATATCTGACCTCCACCACCCAGTTACTAGGTAACACGATACCCCTTGGTAAGACTGGTTGTCAGAGTTTCGGGCTTCTGACTACCCTTAACGACTGTCAAAGATCTACAAATGACAGCCGGGACCAACGGCTTAACGTGCTTTCCGAGGCACGGAGGGGTGTCGATATGTAATGGATGCTTACCCATCTATGAACCGACCGCGGCAAGGGTAGCTTAACTTCCGATCGACTCGTGCTGTTATTATTTAGCCGATACCGAGTCTGTATACAAGGAACATTGCACAAATTTAAGAACTAAGATCATGTTGGTGCCTGACCATGGTGGTAAGTAGGTGCCAGGATGGTGGTTACAGGTTCCATATCATGATAATTATGCAGGTGGATTTAGTAAATAATAATGAGTGATGAAATGCGTACGTACGTAATACGCGACCCACTCGCGACTGGCGCTGACCCGACAGATAACGGAACAACTGGTCCTCTGATACGAAACGAGCTTTAGCTGCTGCAAGCGCTTCATAAGGTTACTTTTAAACTAGCTTTTGCCTGCAACTCTCGTTTCGATGCTAAAGCTTATTTCTAATCTTATACAGGATGGCAGGGACATCGATGCGAACACTGTTACCATGGATTACATAATTCTGAACCTCCCTGCGTTGAAATTTTTCGTCAGTTAATAAAAGAAAAATCTGTTGTTTCATAGAAAAGTGCAATACCTACGCCTACGCGGTCAAAATGTATGGAATAGCAGATTTTCTAGCGAATATCTATATTTAAAAGAGTGTCCTTGGAGTTTCTTGCCCGTTTTTCTCCATAGAAATCTACGTTTTGGTTGCAATGGGCAACTAGCTTCAACTTTCTGACTAACTGATCGATTCTTTGACAATTCAAAAGTGCCTGTAAATGGTTTAATTGAAACAAATGCTTGAGTTGATTCACAATACTTAAAATTTTCCCATTTCCTAGGTACCGTCATTCACGTGGCAACAATTTGCCATTGACTGAGCCTTTATGTCGTAGCAGTAAGGACAGTATTCGCAGGGCAGATGCTGCCATGTTCGGATGACTGGACCTACTTTTATCCGTCAAATTTTGTCAGGGATTGTTTTCGAGAAAAATCATGATGTAAGCACTAAAATTAGCTTTTAGCAATGTAAACTGCACAGGAGGACAGTTTACAATTATATTATGGTAAAAACGAATACTATTATTAAGAGGACTCTTAATCTTTTAGGAGGAGGGTTGATTCCCTCTACGACTCCATAAGCTCGTAGCATGATTTTAAATAGACATTGCATTCGATAGCCCAATTATTGAGGAAGGGTCTTCCTCAATAATTGGGCTATCGAATGCAAAAATATGTTTCCAAATCCGACTGGTAGTTCTAGAGATAGCGCGTTCAAACAAACAAACTCTTCAGCTTTTTATTAGTAGGTATGGATATATAAATACAAATTACCTCTGTCTGGTCCATCTTTTTTTTTATCCTTTATTAAAAAGAACCAGGTTCTTAATAATTAATTACAATCTAGCCTATAAGACTAATAAGTAAATAATCTAACTTAATTTTTTCCGTGATAATTCTCTCTGTCTGGTCTATCATAATAACCAAAAGGTTCATAAACAGAAGGCTTTTCTTCAAAACAACTATGTAATAAATAAAATTCCTTAAAAGCTGGAAGCTAGAATAATCATTCACGAACTTAAAAACTCAGCGCTTCAGCAGCTTACCTCTCAATCCAGCATCATCAGTATCGAATGTTACCGGCGGGTCCAGTGATACGTAAAAAGTGATTTCAAATAAAAAGCGCCTCCAAAAGTGGCAGCATCATGTAACGGGACCGCGAGTACCTGCACCTTGCATCGGGTTCAATGACCTCGCAACGTGATAACACTATGAGAGCATGTAGGGACTACATACTTAGGTACGAGAGACAGTTTATCAGACTGGTAGAGATACATAAATTAAGACTAGGTATACCTACTTTAAAAACAAAAAACATTAGGTATGAGTAAAGGCTCGTGCAGACCAGCGCGACGCGACGGCGCGACGCGTCTCGGACAATACAATTTCTAAGAAAACTTCACTGTATAACAATAGCTGGTGTCGCGCCGCGCTGTCGCGTCGCGCTTGTCTGTACGAAGCTTAAGAAAATATCACAATAATGACTTTCACTAAAACGGATCAGCTAAAGATGGACACAGTAAAGGACCATCAGGATAATGTTAGCTATTTTATCTTGAATGGATTTCCATCTTAAAAGACCAACGCAGTTTGCTCAAAATAGTCAAAAAATCCGGACAACATGAGGCAAGGGCATTAGGGCAACACAGTTGATGAAATGGCACTGGCATACCTGTACGCATACCGTGACAACCATAGAATCGGCTTTCTACGGGTTTTGTCTACGGAAGAATAGACAAAATGACAGATTGTGATTATTTATCTGTTATTTTGTCTATTCTTCCGGCGACAAGATAAAGATAAAGATCATTTATTTGTCAAACATGCGTCAACACCCGACAAAACCCGTTTCTATTGTGGTCATGCTAAGCATGCTGGTCATTCAATCCAAAAGCAAAAGGCTATACAAAACGATGGTAGGTACTACTCCATGAGATTGGTCATACTTGGAACACTCTTTAATTACAAAAACCTTCGCAAATATTAACGACGACAATAAAATTTAACTCCGCATAACTTTTTTGATATTTATTACTCAAGAACTATATATCATAAATAAATTATAAGTTATAGGTACTTGTTGGTTAAACCTGGATGATGCTGGCGCGGGAACGTGGGGATAAGCACATAAAAACAGAGGCCTATGGGAGGGGGAAAATTTAATGAGAGTAAATTAATGCAGTAAGCAGTAACAGAGCATGCATAGACTGATGCGAACAAGGGGTCAATACACGATGTGACAGCCTACAACACAACCTGATGGACTTTGCTGTATGATCCAGTATCATTTGGCCTCTCTTTGCAGCGCTGCTTTCAAAGGAAATACTCTCAATCAGTAAATTGTAGTTTACTTACCAAGTGCCATGTTATACTGGACACTAGTGTTTGAACTTGTCAAGTCTGATGGCAATAGGCATACATAGCAAGATGGTCCCGTTGGATGACGCGGAACCTCGCTGTACCATGGGTGATCGTAATTTGTGTGTTTGTTATTCTCATTAGTTTTCCGGATCTTAGCTACAAGTTTGGTAACAGTAACCGTAGATCCTCCTCCCTCATTTCCAGCTTATGAAAGCTAAGCTAATGCAATCTTCTTTTCGTAATTTCCGTAATATTATAAATGCGAAAGTGAGTTTGTTTGTTTGTTACGCTTTCACGCTAAAACGGCTGACCGGATTAGGATGAAATTTGGCACATGGGTACACCATGACCTGAGTTAGGACATGGGATTTTTTATCCCGATATTCTCACAGGATCGAGACTTATTTATTTATTTTACTTATGCGGGTGAAGGCGGTGGTAGTGAAGAATAAATCGTGTCAGATGAGTTTCAGCTGTTAATTATCCTTTCGAACTCTCAATATCTTATTAACTGTACTTGGGTCATGTGGAAGTAAGAAATAACCTGTTAACTGCCGTTAATTCAAGAAAACTCAATAATCAAGAAAATAATGTCAATTAAACAGTTTTTAATGACTAAAAGGCGAAGCAACAGTAAAATGATTTAGGCAAGTTTTTTTCCCAATATACTGTCAACTATTTATAAAGTTGATTTCTCTGCTTGTGATAAAATAAATTTTAAATTGTACCGACAAGTTTACTACATGAAGTAAAAAAAATGGTTTACTTCCAAGAGGAAACAACACAAGACTGTCCGCAGTTTCTACGCGAATTGAATAAGAAATTGAGGTAAATAGGTCTAGCGCTTGAGGTGACAGTCTAACTATCGCTCAGACAAGTTTGCATCTGTTACCTACATTGTAGCTATTCTTAGCCTTAAACTTACTTTACATTCTGATAGATTCTCTGTAGTTTAGAAAACAGTGGAGTCTAAATTTAGCCAGCATTTAGCATACTGTATGTTGCGGTCACTAAATCTGCTCTTAGTTCCGATTCCGGCCCAGTTGGTCGCTTTGTAGAACAGCTGGAGACCAATAATCAAGCATCACACTAACCCACATACAATCTAATCACTTTAAAATACAACCTAAACATCCCATTGATTTTCTAAGAGCGTAACAACAATTTGCATCAGTGGGTTCACGACGGGCTAGATAACCGTTGTAGGCTTGGCCTAGATCGAAAGCTTCGGAACTAAGTTGTTGATATTCTTGAGACTAACTCATGGAAACATAAGTCAATATATGGTTGTGAATTTGTGATAGTAACGGGCCGTTTATGAGCTTTGGTCCTTCGAGGATATAAAACCAAGAGGACCACTTTTTCGGCGCATGTGCACATTTGAGCTACGTTTTGACTCTAGTTATTTGAATTCTTTATCTAAGACTCATTCTAGATTCATTTTCAAAACACAGTTGTAACATTGTCCTAGAAATTTATAAACAAGAGGTTGTTTATTGATATTCTGGTACGAGCACAGCTAATCAGCTGTTTAGATGGCTATAAATTGTGGTAACGCATAAATTTTGTCAGTACACGCTCGTCATGGTAACGGTTCGTTTATGGACACTATAAATTTGGGGACAACTCACAAATGCTGTGGATTCACGCGGAGCTACTGGGCTTTATTTTAATTGTCTTTGGTCTTTTTGCGTACTCTTGGTACCTAATTCAAAAGATGCCAAACGCCATCTTAAAAAAACAAACTTAAGAATAATAGCAGGGCTATTTTCTGCCTCAAGCCTAACCGCCTAACGTCAGCAGCATCAAGTATGCTGGCTTGATTCTTTGAGAATATCCAGAGAGAGCTGTCTATGTGCTGATTCATGAATATATGCAGGAAACTCCGTGCTCCACACTAGGAATTTCTCCTGTATCGTGGGTGCGTTTACAAACATTTAAACTCACATACACAAACAGCCAGACCCGGAACAACTATCTGTAGGTCGTACAAATATTTGTTCCGTGCAGGGATCGAACCCGCAACACGCGGCGCAGCAGTCAATCGCTCAGCCACTGCGCCAACCATGTTGTCAACTCTTGAAAAGATTCGGGAGAAAAATCCTGCTGGAGCCCTTATATTCTTTAATCTGTTATATTTTTTTTATTTTTATTTTATTTTATTAGGTTCACCAACAATTGATTACACTGATACAAACACATAATACATTTAAAAAGTAAAATAACAATGCATCAGTTACTTATAGGTAAACACCACATGCATAAAACAATGAATCGGACAATTATGCTAACTTACTTAGTAATAAGCGCTAATATAGAATATTTGGTAACATCGGTAAAAAGTATTTTTTTTTATAAAATAATACTGTATAAATATTAACAAAGTTGAAATATTATAGAATTGGTAAAGCTAAAATTGGCATTCTTAGACATTGGTAAAACTAATTAAAATTGCACAAAAATAAAATGGTAGAAATTTATATAAATTGACAAAATTTGATTAAAATTGATTTATAGCTTTTGGCTTATGGCTTTTTTCTTACATGTGGAATACTTCTTTTTGTGGTTCGTGTGAGTCGCCTCAATATTGGAAATACCCGGCGGCCTATTCAAATATTAGCTGTTCCGGGCTGCGCGAGCGCCACATTCGTTGCGCGCATACATTTGAATATATTTCTCTAAATCTCTTCTGTATTAATCTCGAAATATCTCCAAATACTGGTTTCCTTTAGTTCGGGCTACAGAGAACATTGACCCCCGAAAGTACGCATAATTTAAGATTTTTGTCTTTTTGTAAGCCCTTTTAGGAATCAGAGACAACTACTAAATGTTTTTTTGAAAATCCACTTTTTTTTGTTTTTTAATATTAAATCCTTCTTAAATGTATCACATGTTTCTGAAAATTAGACAAGTAGTTCAGAAACAGTCTCAAAAGAGAATGCTCTTTTTAATACGCTTTCATTAGCTTGACCTGTATCTATCTATCTACGTTCTAAGACGTTCGATTAACTAGAAAATTTGCACGTATCAAGGACTGATGACAATACAATAATTTAGTATCTTGGAGCTGATCTGATGATGGAGCCAGGAGGTGGATAGTGGAACTTTCCAGAGGCTACTAGTAAACCCCTCAAGTTTGGGCTCATATGATTCGATTTGACGAGTCTAATATATTGCACTTGGTGTCGAAGGTCCGGTGATGGAGCTAGGAGATGGATAGTGGATTTATTTAGTGGCTAATTAACTAGTAAACCGGTCAAGTCATAACTTCGTTGACTTTAGATTTATTAACTAAATGAAGAATATACTAGACTAAAAAGTAAAAAATAAAAGTTATAGTTTAAAAAAAAACTAAAAAACACGCTTTTTACACGAACTAAAAATTATAAAATAATTAAATTGACTTGTGCTAGTTATGATATACTCGTAAGTACGAATCCAGCTCGTAACTTATTTTATATCCAATGAGGTAATCAAAAAGCGTGTTGCCCCACGCTTCTTTTCACCTAAAACGGTTACAACATCAAATTCAGTGTTATAATTGCAATGTATTATTAATATTCTAGTTCTTTAGTTAGTCACATTTCATATTTCCATACAGTAATATTGCTAAATTAATTAAAACAGCGAAATATTTGACATCTATTTGCGACTTTGCCCACTTTCAGAACGCTCTTCACGTGGTTTCCGAGGTATATTGAAAAAGTTTACGACCCTTAAAGCAATGAACATAAAAAGTTCCGAATACCTCCGATTATACAATTCCACTCAGCCATCGAATACAATCAGACGATCACTAGATTGCCATCGATTTATCTCGAACGTAATACATTGTTGTTGAAGAGAGTTCCTCTTGCTCTTGACTATTGTATGCTAACAAGCACATTAGACCTCTGTGACTAATACATGCGCTATACAGACTAAACTGCACTTGTATTGCGATGTTTGTCGTTTATTTACCAACTTTTACTTCTATTGTCATTTCTACAGTCCTTAGTCTTCGCCATCCTTGATGTCTACCGAGCTTATATTTGAGACATATCTTCACCATTTTTGTACCTATGTCTTGATTTCTGTTTGTTATATTTGTTGTTATATATCTTGTTTCGTACTTTTTAGATCACTTTTATTTTTTCGTAGTCGTGTTACAGTTTTTTATTTTTATTTTTTTATTATCGTATGTAATGTTGGCAGTAATATTAGGTACGTACTACCTAGGTTCTCCACATAAGTAAATTTCGATTCTTATATAATAAACCTAATTTCGATATCTTTCCTCAAGAATTGCTTTAACCAGAATGCTATTTTATTAAACACGTTCATAATTTTTTCTGGGGTTCCGTACCCAAAGGATGCCAAACGGAACTTCTTCATTATTGCCGCCGCTGTCCGTCCGTCTGTCTGTCAGAGGGCTGTATCTCATGATCCGTAATAGATAGACAGTTGAAATAAAAATCAAATATAGTAAAAAATTCAAGACGGACAAGAAACGTATTTTTTTCTGCGGTTTTTGCTAAATATTGTACGGTGGTTCTCGGAAACCACCCATAAATATTGTGGCCTTCGTGAGCGGGTCTGACTCTTATTTGGGCAGTTTTTAGGGTTCCGTACCTCAAAAGGAAAAAACGAAACCCTTATAGGATCACTTACGTTGTCCGTCCGTCAGTCTTTCAAGACCCTTTTTCTCAGGAACGCGTGGAAGTATCAAGTTGAAATTAATATCAAATTCGAAGATCGACAGTCCCTTGGAGCTCAAATAAAATCAAGCTTCTAAAACAACGCAATAAAAAAATACAGCCATTTATGCGACATATTTTGATACACGCAAATAAATCAAATAAACCTACAGGATATTTCCCGTTAACCTAGAATCATAAAATTTGGCATCAAGCAAGGTCTCACAGCAAATGTAAAGGAAAAAGTTAATTTGTAGATTTATAAAACAAAAAATTTTTTTTTTTGCGATTACAATCTTACATTTACATTTGGAGAATAGACCGTGAAATATATCGATGTATGGGAGAACATGTTTTTCAACTACAATATTAAGTTTGGTTTTGGGATAAATTCATCCCAACTACGAAACCCTTCATTGTGCGTGGTCGGACACGCACTTGGCCGGCTTTTTATATGATGTGGAACAACCAATAGGTATTGGATACAAGTTATTTCGTTCGCTTCGATAGCGCCTTACTTACCTAGATCAGGATTCTTAATTAATAAAAAAACTGATTAGTGATTCAGTTGTATGAAAAACTTTCACTTGGCAAGATTGTAGCCTAAAAAGAAATAAGTAAGTTATTTTTTATTTTTATTAATTTGGAATTGGAATTAATACTTAGTTTATTTTTTTTCATTATTTTGGAATTGTAATTAAGTTTTGTTTTTTCTACCTCACTAACTTACCTGTGGAACACTGTTGTCTGAACAAATAAATTTTATTTCATTTATTTTAATTTTATTATTAAGGCGCTAACAGAAACACGTTGAACTTAGTAATGCGATCGAACTTAGATTATTTTTACATGCTTTTTAAAGCGTTATGTTTTCTGTTAGATATTGCATCTGGTCCTAGTCTGGGATGCTTTTGAATAAGGACCAATAACTCCAACAAGAGCACGTGAAGCAAAACCAGTTGCTCCTCTAACGAGCTTAGGACTCATGGTTACCCTTGAATAAACAAGTTATTCGTGAAACCGGGTTGAGGTGGATCCGGGGAATAAACCCTGGATCCACCTCAAACCGGTAGAGCTAAAAATAAAATACTGACGAAGAATCGTTGTATGGTTTTATGTAAGTTAGAAAAGCTTATTGTTAAACATTATTTATTCTGCAACTTATCTACCTACATCAGAAAGGAATTTGTTTTTTTTTTTTAATTTTCTCTTCACGAAATGAGCGCGATATCGAAAACCGCCGAATACCATACCATTGAAAATACAATGGAGCCTTAGAATATTCCGCTTCACTTAGTGCACTGCTATGAAACATGATTCATGATAATTGATTACATCTTGTCATAGGCACACGACATATACTACATCTTTTTCTTAGCGTGTCGATCGCAATTTAAATAGAGTCAGCCCAGAATTTGGCTACGAGTTTGGCACCTTCAGTAGCGTCCATCAGCTCCTACGTCGTGCAGGGAACAGCACTGGACACGATATTAAGTGGCGCATTGTTTGTGGGGCGGCACCACATTTACATACTACTAATATGGTGATAATACATGTATATTCTGAACGGATACTTTCCTTTCAGTGAACGCTATGACTTTTGATCTGCCATTGTGGGACACACAAATGAAATGCTTCGGAAAACGAAAGTAATGTGTAAAGTACGCTGTACTGTACTTTAACACTTTCGACTCCACCCATTTCTCATAGAGCTCATACGCCATGCCGCCATACATATTGCAAGTTGACTCCAGGAGGATCACCGGCATTACGTTTGCGCTAAAGTTAACCCTCGAGGAGTGTCAACGGCATTCGGTTTGAAATCTTGTTAAAATATAAAACTGATTTTATTTTCACAGTTTATAATGACGAATTCGTTAAGAAAAATCTACATTTAAAATGAGCCCTCCGCGAAGACTCCCGGCATCCCATATGCGACTTGAGTGAACCCTCCAGGAGGGCTCCCGGCACTGAACCCATGACCTTGCTTTCAATGAATCAATTTTTCCAAATTTGTAATAAGATAAGAGGTACCTACCTCCCTTGAATAGTAAGATACCTACAAGATTAATGGCGAACCCTCAATTGTAAGGTCAGCATCACTACAGTTCCCTCAGAGAACCCTTGCAGTTGTTAAGACTGATGAGGTGAGCAAACATTCTAATATTAATTACATATTTCCATTTAAGCCCTAACTTGGTAATCTACTTGCATACATATTATGTCAAAATAGCATTTGACTAACCTCTTTCAAGTTGCAAGGTCCCGGGAAGGCTGACCACCCTGACCACTGCCAGGCTTTATGTTACAATTATCACAAAGACAACCGGAAACTAATGCAAAACCAATAGATACCAATTTGTGAAAGGTCAAAAATTACACTACTTACTAATTAATACCTAAGTACCTTCACTCGGTTAGCATAAAGAAAACATAATAGTGTCATGAAATTAACAGTTCATTTGCAAGGAGACAACGTAGGCAGTTTAAATACAAATAATGACAAAAACATTTAGCGCGGACGGACCGTGCGGAAAGCGTAAACATGGCTGTGCGGTGGCGCCCGGTCGGACACCGTTAGCTCACTCGTATAAATGAAGAACCCCTCCCAGCCGCCTTAGTACACCGCGACACCAACCATGCGACTATACGCGTTCCTACTGGTCGCCGGGGCCGCGCTGTGCGCGCGTGCTGCCTCTATTCCTGTAGCGGAAACAGAGGAAAAATTAATTGACATCGTCCCCGATAATTTCGATAAATTGCCAGAAAATACATCCAGTGAACAGGAACTCATCGATCAAGCAAACATCATCAAGGATGTCGATAACAAGTTGCGCGGAAAACCACAGAATATCCCCGTCGAAGTCATCGTCGAGAATGCGCAACTCGCGCTCTTAACTGGCGAAGAACAGGACGAAGAAATAAACAGACCAGTTCCAGACTTGCGGAATCCTGGCCCACCTCAACGACAAGAACATGAGACTCAAAACCCCGAGTATTACGCATCTGAACAACAGACAGTCGCGCTCTTCAAACAAAGCATTAACGATGCGCAGAATGTTTTAAAGCAAGGATTCCAGGGAATTACCGACGGCATCCAAAATATTATAGAAACCAACGCGCCGATTCAAACATTACAACAGAACATCCAGGCTCTGCGAGATAGTTTCACTGCTCAAATAATTAAAGTTAATGGAACCATTCAAAGTTACCTCAACACCGAAAGTGAAACTGTTGATAAGCCTGCTGTAGAGCAGACTAAAGCTGGTTTCCATCAAATTGAACAAGGCCTTTTTAAACTTAGAAATGACTTCAACAGAGGAGTGAACACTTTAGCTGGTGGTGTCGAGGTGGTTGCAGCTCTGAAGGCTGACAGTGAAACGTCAAATGAAAGCTCTGGCTCGGCCTCCACACCTACCAGTCCCGCTCCTTCACCAGTGCCGGGAATCGTCCAGATGATGCAGAACATGCAGGGTTATTGGATAAATTCTTTGGACAATTTGTCATCACAAATAAATCAATTCACTCAAGGTCAAAATTGGAACCCATTCAACCAGGCCTCGAACGCAACAACAGCGCAAGCTCCCCCAGTGCAGAGTGACTCTCAAGTGACTTCTGCTCCAGCAACATCCACCACCAACTTCTTTCAAGGTTTCCCAAGCTCAATTGTATCCGGTTTTAATAACATATTTAATCTACCTCAAGCACAAAATCAAAGTCAACCAGGACCTTCAGGAATTCTAGGGCAAGGCTGGGGCACCGGTAACGGTCCTTTTGCACAAGCAGTAACTAATATACTAGGCGTATTTCAACCGACTAGTAAGCCAGAAGCAGCTCCCATAAAGCCCGACATTAAACCAGAAGCAGCTCCCATAAAGCCCGACATTAAACCAGAAGCACAGGAAGAGCCTGCCAAGCCAACTGCAGGCGAGGAGACAGCCACGCAAGCCGCCGCCGTCACCCCCGCCGGCCCCATCCGGCAGATCCTGCAGAAAAACCCTATCTCCCAGGGCATAGCCAGCGCCGTGCAGCGGCTACAGAACATTAACAATCCCGAGAAACCAAGAGACGAACAAACCGCAGAACAAGTCAAAAACCTAGATGAAGACAAAGCTGATCCTGAATCAAAAAAAGGAGGCGGTTCAAATACTGGTAAGTAAGAAAAGATATACTCTAACCTAACCCTTATGTCATTATACTACTATAATTGTTTGATCAATTTTCCAACAGTGGCAGCGTGGGGTGTTTTCATCAATAGTCTGATAGGAACCATAAGTGCTGTTATAAATGGTACCACTGGCACCATCAGCACAGCAGTTAACAGTGCTATAAATACAGTTGGCGGTAATATTCAGGTACCGAAACGAAGAGTTTCTGAGAGTTCTGTGTGGGCTGTGTGAGTGTCACTGTATGTAATCGATGTACATTGTGAAATAACATTTTTGTTCGATGTGTCGCTTTTGTCAGTGTTGTTCGCGTCGCTAGCACCTGTGACTACAGAGACTGCTTTTGAGCCAGTTATCTGTGAGGCTTATATTGTGTATAATATGTTCTTGGGCCGGGGCTTAAAAGTGATAACTAGATTTGAGCAGCGAAGCTAGTTCCTGCGATAATGGTCTGATCCATCAGTCCTGCCTACTACATTTTCACTGCTGACCTCATTGAGATCTTCCAAAATGAAAATGAAAAAAAATGAAAAATGGTTTATTATTTTTATAAGTAAATACATTAACAACTAGTGATTGGAGCCAATATACATCAATGGTAGACATGTCGCAGCTATCTGGTTAAATTAGCCAGCTAATTGGACGCCTAGGTTGTTCATTAATCATCCTATTGGATGCCTAGGCCGATAGTTAATTGAACTAGAATCATTCAAAGTTTAATAACTTGGCGTATTGAAAGTCAGCCCTTTTAAGCTGACTGACCAAGACTCAGCCAAGTGATTTAAATGGTGAAATTTTTTCTGCTAGCAACTTGGAAATCACGCTCGTCGGCTACTGCCGCGGCACCGCTCGCTACGCTCGCGCGGCTCGCGCGCGGCGGTACAGTTCTAACCTAATCTAACCTGTTTCACCCAGTTTAACTAAATGAAATGACTACACGACATTCAGCCATCTGGTTAAACGTTGCGTTCAATGACTTGACTGCTTGTCCTTCAGCTATTTAATTGGATGCAGGCGTTTAATGAACGACCTAGGCGTCCATTAGCTGGCTAATTTAACCAGATGGCTGCGATAGTTATATAAACTCAAAATTTGAGCTTGATAAAAACAAAGGAATCTAGTTCATGACTGTTTTTTATTTATTCAGCAAACACTATAAACATGCCTACAACGTATGGCAGCTTTAAAACGCAAGAAAATTTCATGTTCACAAATATACATAATTCAATGAACACAATGGAATCAGGATAACTATTGAACTGTAGAACTAAAAATCAGTCATGCCACCAGTACATTATGTATAAGTGAGCGATGTGTTAACATATGTATTATGTGTAAGTACCTATTATACAATAACCAGTACCTACATAATAGGTACTTAGTCCGTTCTATTCTAGCGTTAGATTAGGTCATTATAGAGCTATCAAGCAATGCAATACATGCTGTGTGTAACAACCAGAACGAACTAAATACTCCGTGTACCTATTAAAATCAATCACTTGTTAGTCTAAGTAGGTACCTACTTATTTGAAAATTAGCCGAACTGCAGTAAAGCCTCCAATTCTTAATAGGTTAAAAATACTTGCACAGAAAGTAACTGCATTTAATTTTATTTGGCACTCATACTTAGGTGAGATCAAACATTACGCCTTCGCACATTTATATTAACACCCTCGTGCGAGGTGAATTTCAACTTTTCCAAGAAAAGCAGGTTTACTTTATTTGTAAGAGTGACACTTACATTAAGTAGAATGTGTTTGTCAAAGCTCATCTGTAAGGAATAACGGTGTCTTGACCAATTTTTAGAAGAACAGGAAAACTTTTAGTAGGTAATAATCCACAAGACAATGTAGGCTAACGACTTGTTTTTCCTCAATTTTATAACAAAGTATGATGTAGGAAGCCATCTGTAAATCTCATCAGGTACTTACTACAGGCTTTGACTTGGTAAAGCTTACCAAATGCCAAGAAGATTAATTTACTTTTATCTTTTTGTCCATCGTAGGTACCTATTGATAAGTAGGTATCATTTGTTTCTAACACTGTTGTATAACCATCAAATTCATCATTGCAAGCGATTTAGAAAACTAATGATTATTTTTCGTATTCCCAGGGGATAATAACGACAGCAGCGACAGCCGGGTAGAACAACCAGAAGAAGTCAAAGAAGAAATTGAGAAGCTTCCAGAAGTTCTGAAGGTTCCAGAAGTTCTGAAGGTTCCAGAAGTTCTGATGGTTCCTGAAGTTCAGAAGGTCCCAGAAGTTCAGAAGGCTTCAGAAGACGAGATTAAAGAACATAAGACCGAACAGGTCGCTGACAAGACTGAATAAGTCATAGTGTGTGTGACTTATAAGTGTAGAACTATTTATTTATTAAGATGTAAGGTAAATAAAAAACAATGATGACGAGAATTAAAGTTTTCTTCAAATAAATAATTGTTTTTATTCTCTTGAGTACAAATTAATTTGTAAATAACCTAGGTGATGAGTTGATGACTGATGATTCAATAATCCTCACCTATCCATCTGTCTATAGGTACCTTTAAAAAACATTCGGATTGACGAAGTCGAAAACGATTGCTGATTTAAATATATCAATCATTGTAAGTAGGTAGGCACCTACCCACAATAGCCAGGAGCTATAAAACACTCATGGACTAAACAGGAAGATCATAATTATCCATTGTCACAAACGTTTGTCGAATTATCGAAGTCCTCGACAACGTGTGTACTTATGTACTAACACAATACTATTAACGAGCTTTGTACGTGTTTGAGTTTCTCCTAGTTCTACTATTGATATAACGTAAACGCACCCATTACCGCCAGTTTAAGCGGAGTTCAGATTGATATTCAAAAAATAAGCACATTCTTAATATGTGGCTTCAATAAAAATATTTTTTCAAGTTCTGAAATTATCGATTTTTTTAGTTATGTATAAGAACTGATAATCAAAGAATTACTTAAAACATTAAAAATTCAATAAAAGGAAAAAGGGTCATGTCCCTATTACCGACTCAAAATATCGGGTGTGTGCCTAATACCGTTTATGTGACACCTAATACCGACCACTAAATAAATGGAACCGTTAAAGTTAAATAAAAGTGCTCGTGTGTATTGAACTGTTTATATAAATGCTCCAACACAGTACAGAACGCTATCAACACTTAACAATTATATGTATACTTATAAAAGTATATTCTCAACCGTTAAATCAATAAAAATATCATATTTATACGAATTATGAATAACAAATTACCAAAGGCCAGCATTGATTATAACTACTATAATATATAACCAATGGGGGCATTTGGTATTACACTCGAGAGCAATGAATCCGGGTCACTTAAAGAATGTTAAAAATCTCGGAAACTAAAAATGATAGGTTAATGCAATAAATTGTATTTAATAGACAATGTAATACTCCTTAAATGAAGGTAAAAAAAATATGAGTCACCATACATTTTATTAACACAAAATTACATAAAGAAAAAAACTGCTGATCTCTCCTTAAAACAAAAAAATAGGAAACATGAAATTTTTGAACTTTATTACGATTTTCTTGAATTTTAATACTTCGTATTGCCTCCTCGTGCTTCCATTACTGCGTTTACGCGGTTTGGCATGCTGTACACCAAGTTCCTTATACGATTTTGGGGAATATTCTCCCATTCCTCTGTGAGAGCAATTTTGAGCTCACGAAGCGTGATTGGGGGAGGGTTTCGTTGTTTTACGCATCTGCCTAGCTCGTCCCAAGCATGCTCGATCGGGTTGATATCCGGGCTGCGCGCTGGCCACTCCATACGAGTAATGTTCATCTCTTGAAGGTAGTCATTCACAATCCTACCTGTATGAGGTCGGGCATTGTCATGCATAAATATAGCATCCTCACCTAAATTGACCATAAATGGACCAACGTGATCATTGAGGATTTCTTCCACATATCTTACGCTAGTTAAAGAGCCGTTTTCTATGATCACCAGCTCTGTGCGACTTTCAGAAGAAATTCCGGCCCACACAAGTACAGACCCACCACCGTAGGCTACTTTTTCTTCGATGCATGCTTGCTTGAATCTTTCCCCTGGTCTTCGATACACTCTGTGTCTTCCATCGTGCTTGTAGAGCATAAATTTTGATTCGTCGGAGAACATAACTTTTGACCAATCTTCAATACTCCAATTTACGTGGCTCTGGGCATATCTTAGTCTTGAAATACGATGCCCACGCTCCAGTTTAGGGCCGTTTGCAGGTCTAAGGGGTTTTAAGTTAGATTCAGCAAGCCGACGTCTTACTGTCCATGCACTTGGGTTACTTCCTCCGAGGCGTCGAAACTGATTTGTGAGTTCAGTTCCTGTGAGAAAGCGATTTCGAAGCATGGTGTTCACCAAGTATCGGTCTTCTCGTGCTGTGGTACACCTGGTTCTGCCCGTTCCTGGTCTGCGTAGGTTAGAACCAGTTTCTTCGTAACGTCGGAGAACTCTTTGTACTATTGACAGCGACACACCGACAGTCCTGGCTGTATCGCGCTGACTCCGGCCGGTTTCCAGCATTGTAAGTATTCTGGTGCATTCTTCAGGCGTACACGACATAATTTCAGCTTGAATAATGAATATAGAGCACTATCAACATGGTTTATGTACCCACATAAATGACAGATTACAAACAAAAGCAAAACCAAATGCTGTAATTTCGTAGTTCCATCTTCGAAAGTGGCCCTTTTTCAAATTTGATTTTTTTATGATATAACTTTACAATAACTAAGAAGTTTTAATACCTTCATTTAAGGAGTATTACATTGTCTATTAAATACAATTTATTGCATTAACCTAGCATTTTTAGTTTCCGAGATTTTTAGGATTCTTTAAGTGACCCGGATTCATTGCTCTCGAGTGTATATAAGAGTTAATGGCATTATAGAATCTTAGTAAAAATGTAACATAGTCATATAAAATTACAATAACATTTATGAGGCGGTTTACCGTCCACTAGAACCGCTAATTGAAAAAGTATCAGAACTCGTAAATTGAATAAAAATACAAAATGTGGTCTATTAAAACAGTAAAAAAGGCATTTGACTGTAAACCGCCTCTTAAGTTTAGTAGTCAAAGTAAATAAATACCAAATAAAAAAACATGTAGTATGGGGTCCGTCGTAAATGTACAAGTAGATCGGTAATAGGTTTTCTTAAAGGAAATCGTATAACCTATTACCGACCCAAAGGAATGTGTATGAATTGTGTAAGTATATGTGATTTTTGTACATGTATATGATTTTAAGTGGTGCGGCTGCTAAAAAAATTTAATTATATTGATATTTCAGCTATAAAAATACACTATTTAAAAATATACCTCCTTTATTCATCAAAATATTTACATAAGAACAAAGTTAGTGTATACGGCTACTAAAGCTCTTGAATATATCGACTTATCCGTAGAACAGAGTCCGATGTGATCATGGAGCAAAAACGAGTTAAATAGCTAGACGAGTTACGGAATACGAACTCTACAGACGTACGTTTTTAGAATTTTCGTATTTATTTATTTATTTATTTAATACTTCAAGCACAAAAATGTACAGAGGCGGACTATCGTATCTTATTTAGTTTCGGAAATATAGAATCGAATAACGTTCAATCTGACATTAGCTCCGCGTAAAAACGCACTAAGTGACCAAGGGTCGGCGCGCGGCGAGTGGGGGCGGCGCGGGCGCTTCGTCCGTTCGTCAGTTCGGCCGCTGTTTGTTGGAAGGAGGGCTTTTTGTCATGCGCTTAGCTTTTTTTCGGTATGACGAAACAAATAATAATTTGTCAAGTGTTTTGCATGAAAAAACATATTTTTAGAGATGTCACGATCACGGAAAATGTTGGATATGCTTAAAGAAGATGCAGAAAGGCCTGAGCTTAGTACATCGCTTTCAAATGTTCCTGCTGTTTATATGGAGAAAAGTGTAAATGCTGGTAAATTGACGATTTCAGTTATATTATTTCGTGGTACACATTATATAGTTCATAAATTAATAAACATTATGTCCATATTGCTTTTTTGGCTCAATAAACAGTTGTGGGCGATCGATTTTTATGTAGGACGTTTTTTGACGGAGAGGTACAGAAACGCATTTTTAGTGCGAAAATAGGATTGGCGTAATGCATGTTCACAGGGTAATCATTCTTGCTGTAATAATAAACAGTAAAAAGTACAGGTCTTATGAAATATTAGGGCAATTTTATACGAACATTATTGAACTTCTAAGTGTCTTATGTGAACATAGGACGTTTTTCTACGGAATCTTTGAAACGATTTGTGGGTTCGATATTAAGATGGGACGTTGTTACTGGGATAATGAAATCAGCTAGGACGTTGTTCATTTAAAAATATCGTTAAATATAAAGAATTTTTATTTGATATTTGTTTAATTAATTGCTAGGTATATTTCTTTTGATATAAATAGTATTCTATGAATACCTATTACGATTAACAGTTTTTTTATATTTTTTTAATATTGTGAATGTTGATGAGAACGCCATGATACGAAAAACGTCACCTTTGCCTTCTGGTGCAGAAGAAATCAGTCGGGAACTAGCTGACATATGGGAAGAAGTTCTACATGAACATGGTGGGACCAAAAAAATTACCAGCGACAGCTCAATACCGAATATCATGTCTGATCCGTCTGCCGAGGATGTTTACAGCAATCAACCTAGTACATATTCTTTGGATATGCCTTCTAGTTTCGAAAATTTACCATTAATACAGATTGAAGAATTAGAAGTTTATCACCACAGATCTACCCCGGTTAATTTGGAACTGTCAGTGCCAACTCCTATGCCGTCTCCTACTAACGTCCATTCGGTCTGCGATAGCACATTCTGCCCTAATCATGTAGTCAGTTTCTCTGTGATTTCTTCGTCGTCGTTTTGCACCACGAATTCGCCTGCTACTTCGCACTCAAGCGATCGCACCGTGACTCCTAAAACGACTACAAAACGACAGAGGCACCCAAAAAAATGGACAGACATTAAACGCAAATGCCTTAAGAACTTAGGTAAGAAATATGTAACGAAAAAGGGAAAAGCCGTAGATGAAAAAACGATGGGGCTACCATGCAAATGCCGATACAAATGCCGTGATATCTCACCAATAGCGGTTGGACTGCTTCACAAAATTTTGGCTACTGGAAGATCGAGCTATGCAGTGGAATTTCATCATCAAATATTCCGATAAAATAAAGAAGAAAAGATGCCTGAATCAAGATACTCCAAATAATACGAAACATACTTTTAAGTGTTATCTGCCGCTGATCACTGGTTATATATATAATAAGGTCTGGATGAAAGACATTAAGGGCAAGAAGATTAACTGGAGTAACATTCGAGAAGTTCATGCAGACGGTAGTGATCCTAACAAATTGTTTTTTAAATATGACCTGACTCAACCTGATTATAATATTTTAGTGATTCGCGGTAACACGAGGAACTCGGTACAAAGTGAACTAAAACCTGCATATTCTGAACCTATTATGGTTCCTGCTGCTAAATATAAAGATTTAATGGATATGTGCTGCTCAGAAGTAATTCCCTTAGAGTATCATCCATACTTTAACTCTTTGCCCGACACACCACTGTTGATGTTTCTGAAGAATCGGATGATGACCTATCCGAATAAGAATTTTCTTTTTTGCTGCTTCTTTTTTTCTTTTTGTGGTTTATAATCAGTAGAACTAGCGTAACAATTTTAATTATAATAAGCACTCAACTAAGTACCTAATTTAATGTTTGTCTACGTATAATTTCATTGCTGTTAAGTATGTGCTCCCAAGTGTAGGTCACGATATAAGACTGATTGATAATATTATGAAGGCTGGTTGTTATATACTTTATTTTCAATTTAGTAACTATTGCGAAGTTTAAATATCTTCCTACTATACGCATTTTCTGTCGTTATGATAAATATGTATTTACGTACATTTCATAAGTTTTAGACTGCTAATTTAAGTCCGTGCCGTAGTCATGTAGGTTACCTAGTTACCATGCTGTGAAACGATATGCCATTTAATTACTATTTTAAGTTTGAACTATTATGCCATCAAGTCAGTTTTAGGTATACGTACAGTTTAATTGTTGTTAAGACGTATAGAACCTCGTCTAGGTCACGATGCTTCTGATTGGTAAAATTATAAAGACTGAATGTTATTTTACAAAAAATATGTTATTGTTGATTTTATAATAGTTCAAAGTTTAAATTTCTTCATGCGCGCGCGCATTTTTCTAATAGGTGCCTATGCACCTGAAATTTAAACTTATAGATCTATATGTATAAGTTTTAGACTGCTACTTTTAAGTCTGTACCTAACCGTGATGTGATTGCTGTTCAAAGTGATGCCATGTAATGGTTTTGCTATCTATTTTGAGATTTTATTAATTAAATAAACGATTTTAAATAATAATTAAATTTTTATTTAGTTATATTTCAGGGTAGTCCTAATTTGGCTAACATTATGTTTAAATATTTTAAGGTGGTTATTCACAAAGGACTTATAAGGGATGGGTATTTCCAACAAAAAATGACCCATGTTAATATAGAACGTCACTTAATTCAGACGTCTCCGTAAAACAACGTATAATGTTCACTACGGACTGGAGCTCTTACACCATAAAACGTCCTATGTTGATATGAAACTCACTATCTCGTGAAATAAAAGGATAAGAAAAAAACACTAAATAGAATTTAACTAGGCTGGGGCGTTGTTACAACATACCAAAAAATCTAAATGTTAAGTCTCACCGTTTAAGAGTTACACAAGTCAACCACTTCTCTAACCTCTACTGAAAACTATCAATCCTACAGATCGGACTTTATTCTACGGATGAGTCGATATGACGTTAATAGCTCAAATATAAGTTAACATACTAAGGAACTGAGTTAGTATAGCCTCCTGCCTATTTACTTATGCATTTTAACAAAAATCATGGCACACAAAAGATACGACAAGTACTCATCAGCGACATGGGTCGGTAATAGGAATAAAATTGAGATTTTTGATATTGAATTTTAAGCAAAATAAAATAGTATCTCATCAAAATGAATCATTACTTGTGTTCCTGAAAGTATCAAAAATGCATCAAAAGAACTAGAAGTTACATTAAAATGCTTGACGATATAATCTTCTGCTAAAAAAGAAACAAGAGTGCTTACGCCATTGGGAATGCTACACTATGGAAAATGCTATAAGGTCGGCGTCCACGGACGAACTGAGCAATTATTATTTAAATAGTCGAGTTACGCACACAAACAAGAGATGAACATTTGCAATACAAATACATCTACATTTTTTTTAAAGCAACCAATTGTGTAGCTTTAATACATGACATAAAAATGATAGGTAATGAGCGCAGATTTTAACGGGTCGTTATTAGGTGCGTTTACGTTAGGTACTAACGTAGGGCCGTAGAGCTATTATAGACCAGCAATCTTATTGCGTAACACACTTTCAATCACAATTTGAATGTTTTTTAAGGAAACTGCATCCATTGCATCATAAGTTCCAAAAATTTGTCTGCTCAATTCAACATCGTCATTAAGGCAAACAGGCACGAAGCGACTCTAATAAAAGAATTTCTAAGAAAACTTCATGGAAAATTTTCTACCAGAATCGCGTTGCACCGTCGTCGCGTCGCGCCTGACCGCGGGAGTCTTAATGCATTGAATGTTGTTGGACTGTCAATATGAAAGCCACGTTTGTTACTGGAAGGCGTTACGCAATTACCACGCCGCGCCGCCGCTAGGCATGTTTGGCTTTTGGCTTTTGTTGACAAGAAATTAACACCTAAAATCGTGTCCGTTACCCAGGCCAGATGTTGTCGAAAATGGTCATTTGAATCTTATAGATAATTAGTTGTGCGGCTTCTGTAAATGTTGCGCACATTTTTAAATTTGTTGCGCTTATAGTTTTTTAATTATTTCACAAAAACATTTCCTGCTGGCGTAACGTTACCGCAGCCAGACCTTTTTCTTTCTAATGGGAATATTTAAATAAATACTAGCTATAGAATTAGTTGTCTAGATGAAGTAAATGTTGTGCCTTATTTTGTATTTGTTCTTTCATCGGTTGCGAAGTTATTCGAGATTTTGCTGGGGTAACGTTTTTGGTTTTGCTAGATCTTTGAAACGGTTAAGCAGATTCTTATCATATTTTGTACAAGACTTCTTAGGGATTAGTTTAAATTTGTTCTGCAATAAAAATACCAAAAAAATGCATAGCTTAAAGGTTATTTCATTAAATAGAAAAACACTTCAATCGGTCCCAGCACTCTCAATAAGAGGTTTAAAGACTTACTTTAAACGTTATTTTAAAGCTTGTAACTGCCTTCAAATGTATGTGAAGTTTCATTAGTATCCTGTAAGTATTTAAAAAGATATGATGATATTCAGTTCTTCACGAGCACGGTCTTGATGCGCGCGGTGTTATTTGGCCACTGGATTGGATATATGAACTGAATGTTATGTTAATTATTAGTTGTTTAGTTCAGTTGTATATCAGTAAAATTTCAGCGTAGTACATTGGATAATTAATGAGATAATACGATTAAAGTCATTAGGAAGTGAATGACCGAGGTAACCCGACCAAGTTTAGGTGGTTACGAAAAAGCGAAAACTCAGAACATTATGGTACCTTCTAAAATATGTAGGATAGTGTTACAAATTTAGTACAGACATGTACACAAGTTTAAAAAAAAACTACATGTTTATTAAAGAATTTTTATTAACAGGTAAAATAATCATTTCAATTGAACTTTTAAAGTATTAATAAACTTATACTTAAAAATAATCACAGATTAAAATTACAGATAGTAATTTTGCTATTTTGAAATTTTCTATTACCTTTTATTATAGATGTTTAGTGCGTTATGCAAACAATGGATTTATTCCCTTTACGTCGAGTCCCGTTATATCGAGCCTGGAAGTCTATTGTTCTCCAAAGTATTGATATTTTACGCTTTCTATTACCTTTATGTCGAGTTTGGTGAACAGGTACAGTCAGAGATGTAAATTAAAAGAATTTGAACGTGGGGTCTTTTCGGCTTTGGATTTCGATTAATAACTATACTTTATAACGATTATATTATTCGAAATTTATTAGGTAGGTACTACTTACCTATATATTTTGAACCATAAATTGAAAACATGTGCATTGTATCACGTATTTATGTATTTTTATACTGTGTTTTATGTATTTTGATTGTTTATATTTTGATATGTAGGTAGGTACTAACGTAATAGTTACATTTGCATTATTAAGTTCATTTATAATAAATGAACTTAATATTTTAAAAGATAGGTACTTTTTCATCATGCACATAATTTCGAATATTAAAAAAAATACACTGAAATTATGACATACTTTGATGGTTAATTAAAAATATAATCGTACATAGTACTGTAAGGTTAAAGTCATTAGTTATTTTTAAATTCTTTTTTGTGTAAAAATTGATTCTAAATTATGTGCGTGTATACATTTCATTGGACGTGACTGTACTTCTAAAATATGATATTATTAAACTCGACATAAAGGTAATAAAAGCGTGGTAAATAAACTCGACATAAAGGGAATAGAAACGGGACAGAAAACTACTCGACATAGGGGTAATAGAAGCGAGACAAGGTTTTCGGCTCGACTTAACGGGACTCGACATAAAGGGAATAAATCAAACAATGAATTACCCCTTCACCCCACCCCTCCCGCGTCCCACCGAACGACATGTTATATCGGTGATTTTTGATAAGTATGTGCAACTGGAAGATAATAATAATGTTTTCATAGTACAGATATTATTTTATTATTATGTATTTAACAGTGTACGCGTCTGTACCGAAATTGTAAGGTGTATTATACTGAACATTTCAAAAGATAGCATAATGTTCTGAGTTTTCGCTTTTTCGTAACCACCTAAACTTGGTCGGGTTACCTCGATCATTCACTTCCTAATGACTTTAATCGTATTATCTCATTAATTATCCAATTTACTACGCTGAAATTTTACTGATATACAACTGAACTAAACAACTAATAATTGACATAACATTCAGTTCATATATCCAATCCAGTGGCCAAATAACACCGCGCGCATCAAGACCGTGCTCGTGAAGAACTGAATATCATCATATCTTTTTAAATACTTACAGGATACTAATGAAACTTCACAGACATTTGAAGGCAGTTACAAGCTTTAAAATAACGTTTAAAGTAAGTCTTTAGACCTCTTATTGAGAGTGCTGGGACCGATTGAAGTGTTTTTCTATTTAATGAAATAACCTTTAAGCTATGCATTTTTTTGGTATTTTTATTGCAGAACAAATTTAAACTAATCCCTAAGAAGTTTTGTACAAAATATGATAAGAATCTGCTTAACCGTTTCAAAGATCTAGCAAAACCAAAAACGTTACCCCAGCAAAATCTCGAATAACTTCGCAACCGATGAAAGAACAAATACAAAATAAGGCACAACATTTACTTCATCTAGACAACTAATTCTATAGCTAGTATTTATTTAAATATTCCCATTAGAAAGAAAAAGGTCTGGCTGCGGTAACGTTACGCCAGCAGGAAATGTTTTTGTGAAATAATTAAAAAACTATAAGCGCAACAAATTTAAAAATGTGCGCAACATTTACAGAAGCCGCACAACTAATTATCTATAAGATTCAAATGACCATTTTCGACAACATCTGGCCTGGGTAACGGACACCCTAAAATCTAAACAGGAAGAAACCGAAAATCTACTTACCAGACTGCGTGTCAGCAAAGTCAGCTTTTAAAAGTCGTAAGTAATGTCTTGACAAACATTTTTTATTGCCATGACCATGTTGGGTATCAAAATAAAGGGCTTGAAAAGAAGATTCCACAAATATAACACACCAAGGGCCCGCGCTCACTGGCGGCACGGCACGGCAAGTGATATCTATGCGACAATTGGAAATACAACTTTTTTCTTTTTTTTTAAATTCTATATTTATTTAGGGATATTTATAATCGTAATGCGTATGTCAGTCTCATCGTACCCTAAATACACATTAGTCATATCTGGGCCACGAACCTAAACAGACTCTTCGCATCATCGCCGCATTTGGTTGAGCCAAGACTCTGTTCAACCTCAAGACCCTAAACAATTCATTTCTCCCAGACTCATACCGAGCACAGTCCATCAATAAGTGGTGTAAGTCTTCAACAACTCCACAAAATAAAACTTAATAGTATGACAATAAAATTGAAATCAGCGATGCCGCAGTATCCTTAAACATGCCGCGACATCTTTAGGCATCATCATTGAAATTTCAATTGTATTGTCATACACATAAGTTATATATCTATTCGTCGCATAAATATCCTTTGCCGTGCTGTGCCGCCAGTGAGCACCGGCCCTAAAAGGTTGAAAAAAAAGCCCGAAGAAGTAGGCTTACTATCTATAACTTCATTGAAAAAAAATTAATCCTCTCCCAGAAATAAATCCTGGATCCGCCCAACCTTGCATATAAATATTTTTTAATGATAAAATCAATGTAAATACAATAGCCTGACATTTTATGGTTTTACTGACATTCATCTGAGATTTATAGAATGTGGCCATTTATATAGTTTAGATCCAGGCTCAAAAATCATTTGCCAAACTCTATACATACATATTTTCATAATTTGCCGCTGTGCGAAACTCGCTCCTAAATATAAAAAAAACAGTTCAGAAATGTCAAAAGATAAAGAAGAAAACCTAGAAAACATACTGATTGGTAGTGAGTTTTGCGACAGTAGTAGGTATTAAGAGAACTTCGCCATGGAAGTAATAGGGGCTCAACCCACGCGTGCAAAGCTTCACTAATTTTATATCAATTTACCTTTCCTTTTTAATTATTTCTGAACTAAACGGAACCATTGCCTGTCATTTACAGAGTCACTTAGGACGAGAAAAGCTGCAGTTTTTTTTTACTAAACTTTGTTTACAAAGAATGATTTGAAAAAACTCCAAACGTCACGATGACGTTTAGCATGATCAATTTTTTTAGGTTATAAAAATATTGTTTAGCGGTGTAAACATAAAAAAAATAGGATAAGCCTAATATTTATTGAAGAAACATTAATATTTTATAGGTTTTGTCACAATGAATGGATTAGCGCTGAGAATAAATCGAGGCGGGAGCGGTAAATCTAAGAATTCTATTGGATATTCTCCTATTGCTATACCAACCTCGTTATTTGAAAATACAGGTAAATATACTGTTTTTTTTATTGAGCACTTGATTCTGCCCGCGACTTTGTCCGCGTGAATTAATCGCCAAGACGACCTACTTACCGCCAACCCGCGCTATTACTTCGTTTTCGCTTAGCGTTCTTTTTTACTTTTTTTCTGTTTGCTCGGCTCCTAAGTAGTGTTGCAATGGACTCGAGTCCACGAGTCGTAATTTTTAAGACTCGAATAGGTGATAAGTTTAAATTAGCGGTTATGATGCTAAAACTCACTTCTAAGAAAATAAAGATGTGAATTTAAACTGGCTATACTTTAATTAAAATTATCCCTTTGTTATGATGTTTATAAATGATTTAAAATATCAATAATCAATAATGTTATCTTTTTATCTGAGCCTTTCTCCCCATCCTGTAAATGTAACAATTTAATTGCTAGACTCATACACGAAGAGGACTTGAGTGCGACTCGCCGCATAAAAAGGACTCGAGTTCTCATGTAACATTCAAGAGCTTGTAGAGAATTTTGTTCTCTAGTCTTAGAATCCTGTTGTAATGAGTTGAGTCTTGTAATTCATCATCTGAGTCCGTTTATTTAGGACTCGAAGAGTCGAGTTCTCTGCAACACTACTCCTAAGAGACGTAGCGTGGCGCCTATAACCTTCTTCAAGAATTGGGTTATTTTTTAAATATTCAGCCTTTCATTTCATGCTTTTAAGAAATGCTTCACTTAAAAAATGTGTTTTCTGTTTTCAGTTGCTCATATTACTGAAATTAAAGCTTTTGTCAACTCGCTGTCTACAGATGATCAATTAGCGATTCTGAAGAAGATAATAGATACTAACAAGGATTCCTTTGACGATGATGTTATGAAGTTTTTAGTTGCCGCTTTCTTCCATGCTGAGGCTAAACATCCTATAAAATGTTTTATATCCAGGTATATTACTTATTGCAGCATATTTTTTATGTTGACAACTCCATCTAAGCTTTGTGTATACAAACACAAATTGAACATACTAGAGCTGGGAAGAATAACAGAATAAAAAAATCTGCCAATTGCAAGTCGGTCTCGCACACAAAGGGTTCCGTACCACCGTACAATATTTAGAAAAAAACTGGTTTTTTGTATGGGTATCCTTAAATTTTTTAATTTTATTTATAGTTCAAACATGTTCATTTTTGAATTCCTTTGCAATGAACAACTTAAAATCGCTTCCTTTGCAACTAGAAATTCATATTCTATTTGATATTGTTGTAAATTTCCAGGCACATAATCAAACACAAGCACTTACAGCAACCATTCTCGGACACCCTGGCGTTGCAGATCTCAGTACTGATGTCCAGGAAACAGTCTAACTACAAACAGTATGTGGACATAGTCAATAAGCTACTCACATGTATTGAGAACTTTCCAGCAGGTGTGGTTGCGTTGAGGGCAGTCCAATTGACTCTTGCACCGTATTTGATCAGCTGTTTGGAGTGCTGTGTGACAACCTTGAGGTACGGTTTAATCTTATTTTTAACTATTTTGAGATTTTTATAGCCTGCAACTCCATCCACATAATTACACAAACTGTTTGTACCAATAATGTTTACGTAAATGCTTAAGCTATCTATAACCATCCTAGCTTCTGCCATCAACTTTGTCCATGTGGAAGTCAACTATACCTTAAAACATCCGATGGCACTCGGCAATAGTGTAGCTTTCTATTAGTGAACGAGTTTTTAAATTGGAAAAAAACTTTCAGAGATTACCTCTTACAAACAAACAAATTTTTTTTTTAGATTTAGATGATAACTAAACGAAGTAAAAAAAAAAAAAATCTTTTGAGGCTGATATTAATACAGAAAAGTGTAGGTACTACTGTACTAGTGATTAACTGATGCCTCTAAGTCATAACTCTTCATAATAATTTCAGGGAACAGAATACCTTATCACCAACGGAAAAGAACGAAATATTCACATTAGCACATATTTCCTTACGATTGCTTCTACACATTGTCCAGAAAGCTACTCCTGATGATATAAGTAAATTGATCTTTATGTTCGACGGGATAAGGTCGGTAATGCAAGACCTGATGTTTGATGACGATGTCCCTATGGATACTAAGTCTGTGAGTGGTATACTGTACCTCACCATGCATGTTGCGGAGAATGGAACAGACAGTTGGATTGAAGTAAGTATTTATTTAATAATATTTAACAACAGAAACAGTATAATATGGCCTCATGGAAATATACGACTGCTTATCTTGTTGAAAAAGAAACCTTTTAAACGTTTTTGTTAAGCATTTGGTTACTGTGTTGTGTTACTTACCATAAGTATCTTGGAAAAGGAAATATATCATTGTGAACAGTCTCACTGTACTGACTGACTGAGTACCTAATTCCTATACGATTGTTTGCCTTGTAACAAGTAACATTACGTCCAAAAGTGACAGGTCAGTCGCCATTTTGACGCGACTTTAGTTTCGATACAATCATCAGTAGAAACGGAAAAACAAATATCAACTAAAACTACACAACGTTAAAGTAGATAGTTGAATAAATAACAATACATGGAAATTATCTAAGATCTATATTTACAGCTTCATTGTACAGTCGCATGAGGTCTTAGGTTCGATTTCCGGGGCATCTGGAATTTCAAAGCAGCAGCTCAGGTTCTGGATTGGTATCCGGTTAGTGGCAATAGGCTCGCCCCCTGTTGCATGGGACTTAAACATAACTGGCGAAACATTGGAGAACTATAGGTGCACGTTTGCCTAACCTTTGGAAACCTTGGGAATATAGGGCTGTCATGTTATAGTTATTTAAATACTCAATTTTTGAATTACAGGTACTTAACTCAAGCACTACCGACAGTTATTTGACCAACCTACTGAGCTTAGAGGCGGGCCGCCTCAGCCTGTACTCGGCCATGGCCACTGTTGTGACAGTGGGCCAGCTGTCCACACAGACCGTGCACGGTGGCCCCGCTATCGTCACTCTTACCAACAAGATTTTGGAAATAGGAGAGAGGTTGGTGACATTCTTTATCAAAAGAGTGGTCCAGAAAATTGTAAAGATATGTTAAGAAGGAAAAAGTGACTCGTAGTGTGTGTAACTGAAATGTAAATTTTCAGGAGTTCATCAGAATCCGCGTTCATTTTGGGCGTAGCGCGCACGTTGCTTCAGATCAGCAAGCTTTTGGACAAGCTGGCAGACAGCGCCGCGGGGCTCACACTAGTGGACGCGCTGCTGCTGTTCGCGTGGGGACATCTCGAGCACTACATGGACAGCGTCAGACATCTCGCCGGTCAGATGTTGGGCTGCGTCGTCAAATACTGCGCCAAAATGGACAGGGCTGGTAAAAACATTACTGTTTTAAAAAGATATATTATGTTTAGGCACAGTGGTTAAGGCCTCACCTTTCAAACACCAAAAAAAGGTTCAAATCAGGGCAACTATATACCAATGTCTTTTTCAATTCATGTGTATTTAATTTTTATTTATATTTTGTAGGCGACAGTGCAGCGCTGGATTCGCTGCGTGTGGCGCTGCAATCGCTGGAGCGCTCGCGCAAGAGCTTCTACGTGTGCGTGGCGTGGCTGGCGGCCGAGCTGTGCGCGCGACACGTGCTCGCGCTCGTGCAGGCTGCTGACGTCATAGCCGCGCTGGCCGACCAACCTCTACGCAACACTGTGAGTGACACATACGTTACATGACATCACACCTCTATTACCGGAAGGGTTTGGCAGAAGTGCACCTATGTAATACACCCACATTTCGCCAGTTATGTTTAAGTCTCATGTGGGGTGGGGTGAGCCCATTGCCATCAACCGGGGACAGATATAGACTCTAATTTAAGTCGTCATACAGTAAAATAAAAATCCCTCGCATGTGTCGCAACGTGTCCTGCGCCTCTCTCCGCGAGCGCCGGGCGCCGCCCTGAGGACTATGAGAGTGAGGGAAGAGAGAGTGCACCTGTGTCTGCACTACAATATCTCCCACGTAGATGGCTACTTTCCACTGACATTGGCTGCCATTGCCGAAATTCGGTCTGGATGACATTTATTTTTACTATCCTCTGGAGAAGAACGATTTATTTAAGGTGAATCCGCAGTTGTAGCCCCGAAATTCATATTTTCTTTGAGTTTTTGGGATTTGCTGGTTTAGTGTCAGGTTGTATCTTGATCATAATATGATTCGCGACTATAACAGGTATTTATTTACAGAATTATAATCATTGGAATCATTAATATACATCTCTCTAAGTTAGATTTATTCCTTACTAGCTTTTGCCCGCGACTTCGTCCGCGTTTCCGTCGTTTTTCGTTAAAAAATGTCCTTCTTCACGGTTCAGTGGTTTTGATGTAACAGACAGATTAACTTTCGTATTTTAGTAGGGAAATATAATATGTCAATCCACAATACTGTTGAAAAATATCGCAATATGGAACCGCAGAATATTATTATTAAAGCAGTTTCAGCTTCTCGGGATAACGCATGTTGTTCTTGATCAATGGTACGCCTTAGCTCTCGTTGAGAAGAGCTTTGAGACGCCCGTGATGTAGCTCGTCTCGCTCTGTCAGCTGCTAATCGCATCTCTCTCTCTGGAGAGCTTTCATTGGCTCGAGAAGTTGAGGCACTAACTCTCATAGAGTTTAACCGATGTGCTCTTTCCTCTGCCGATTCTTGAGAACACGTAATTCTCATTCTCTTAGCTTTACTCGAAGTTCGAGATAAAGATAATCGTTTTTTAGGTGGCATTGTGTATTTTATTTTTAATCGACGGTAACGAAAAGGCTGTCAGTTACCTAACAAAATAACCTACGTTAGAGGTCCTAACTATAGCTACCTTACACTTAAAATCTATATTTATCTTATCTTAATCTTTATTATTATATTTAAAATAAAATATTCTAATAGAATTATACCCAGAAATATGTACAACTTACAACAAAAAAAGAAATGAAAATAAAGCTGAAACGCCTGTGCAATACTATCTACCTATACCTACTTCACTTAAAAATAAATACCTATAACTACTATAATTAATAAAAGTATCTACGCTTTTACCTACTTAATACAAAAATAAAATTGAACATAAATTAGCCAAAACTTACCTATCGGTATCTAAAAATCTTTGCGTACTACTTCTACTTCTACTTCTACTACTACTTCACCTATAAAGAAATAAAATGCAAACTAAAATTTGTAATTTGAACGAATATTTAAACACTACCAAAACAACTAATATCTATTTTATAAAATAACAACAAAAGAAATTCAAATAAACAATTTAAAGACTTAAAGTCGCGCAATTATTGTCTGTCAATAAGGTCTAACGCTCTGAACGCATCAACAGCCAAATATTGAATGAAGCTCGCGCTCCCGCGGACCTCCCGCCTTTTTATACCCTACCGCCACGACCTGCGTCGAGCGCGGCAAGCTGCAACCGTCCGTTACACAAAAATAATCCTTAAAGCATGATTCAGTATTCACGCGCGACGGCGCGGCGCGATGGTTTATTAGCGTATTTCATGTATAAGTTTAATGTTTCTATACCGATTACTATGATTCTTTTTTTATTGAATAGGTAATAATATTAACTTCTTTTAATTAGGGATGAGTGAGGGTATTATAAACGTAAGAGTAAACAAATACCTGTAATCAGAAAGCTCCGAACTGCTAAGCTATCGGGAGTTACACGTGTTATTGTGAGTCAACCATAAAAGATAGACATATACTGTTGTGGGATATTTTTTAGATAATTTTATGTAGAACATTTCCGTCATAAATTATTTCTATGTAGCTTTAACCATTAAGGCTTCACACGCGACGGAAGCTTAAAAAATGGAGCAACTTCTCCCGTTTTCCCAACATTTCTCTTCACTGCTCTGCTCCTATTGATTGTAGCGTGATGAAAAGTATACTATAACCTCCCCAGGAGTATGAAGAATAATTGTACCAAGTTTCGTTAAAATCCGTCGAGTAGTTTTTGTTTCTATAAGGAACATACAGACAGACAGACAGACAGACAGACAGACAGACAGACAGACAGACAGACAAAAATTTTACTGAATGCATTTTTGGCATCAGTATCGATCACTAATTACCCCCTGATAGTTATTTTGAAAATATATATCATGTACAGAATTGACCTCTCTACAGATTTATTATAAGTATAGATAATATCTATTTTATAAAATAACAACAAAAGAAATTCAAATAAACAATTTAAAGACTTAAAGTCGCGCAATTATTGTCTGTCAATAAGGTCTAACGCTCTGAACGCATCAACAGCCAAATATTGAATGAAGCTCGCGCTCCCGCGGACCTCCCGCCTTTTTATACCCTACCGCCACGACCTGCGTCGAGCGCGGCAAGCTGCAACCGTCCGTTACACAAAAATAATCCTTAAAGCATGATTCAGTATTCACGCGCGACGGCGCGGCGCGATGGTTTATTAGCGTATTTCATGTATAAGTTTAATGTTTCTATACCGATTACTATGATTCTTTTTTTATTGAATAGGTAATAATATTAACTTCTTTTAATTAGGGATGAGTGAGGGTATTATAAACGTAAGAGTAAACAAATACCTGTAATCAGAAAGCTCCGAACTGCTAAGCTATCGGGAGTTACACGTGTTATTGTGAGTCAACCATAAAAGATAGACATATACTGTTGTGGGATATTTTTTAGATAATTTTATGTAGAACATTTCCGTCATAAATTATTTCTATGTAGCTTTAACCATTAAGGCTTCACACGCGACGGAAGCTTAAAAAATGGAGCAACTTCTCCCGTTTTCCCAACATTTCTCTTCACTGCTCTGCTCCTATTGATTGTAGCGTGATGAAAAGTATACTATAACCTCCCCAGGAGTATGAAGAATAATTGTACCAAGTTTCGTTAAAATCCGTCGAGTAGTTTTTGTTTCTATAAGGAACATACAGACAGACAGACAGACAGACAGACAGACAAAAATTTTACTGAATGCATTTTTGGCATCAGTATCGATCACTAATTACCCCCTGATAGTTATTTTGAAAATATATATCATGTACAGAATTGACCTCTCTACAGATTTATTATAAGTATAGATGAACTTTTTCTTATGAATTTTGTTGTTATGGAACAAATGTAATTTAGTCGCGAATCATATTTTTTTTCTTATATATAACTAGCTGCCCGCCCCGGCTTCGCTCGAGTAGCACTAAGTACTTATCTAAGGCGCACCTACCTGCCTACCCTACCTACCCTACCTACCCTACCTACCCTACCTACCCTACCTACCCTACCTACCCTACCTACCCTACCTACCCTACCTACCCTACCTACCCTACCTACCCTACCTACCCTACCTACCCTACCTTCCCTACCTACCCTACCTACCCTACCTACCCCACCTACCCTACCTACCCTTCCTTTTCATTGTTTTTAAGATGTATTCTGCTATTCGGGGTGGAGACAAATCCAACGAATCAAAAACCATGAAAATTGGTCCAGCAGATCTCGAGTTATAAGTATTGTAACAAACACGACTTTCTTTTATATATATAGATTTCTCGGCTACAACTGCGGATCCACCTTAACCTTAAGTTATTATAATTTGAAATCTGTTCTTCATGTATGTTCGCTAGGCGAGCGCCGCACTGGACGCGATGCTAGTCAAGCTGTGCGCCGAGTGCTCGCTGGACGAGCTGCGCGCGCAGCTGGTGGCGCCGTGCGTGCGCAGTGCGCAGGCGCAGGCCGACAGCGCCCAGCTGGCCGTGCTCGAGCGCGTGCTCGCGCGCGCGTGTGCTCGCAGACCGGACCTGCTGCAAGTCATGTAAGTAACAATCCATTCAAATAATCAGCTTTATTATTTACTAATTACACAACCTGCTCGATAATGTCAAATTATATGTCATGCTAACATAACCTATAGTAACTCATCATTATTTTCCAGGGGTCTACCAGAGTAGTAATATTGTACTGAATTTCGTTATAACCCGCTGGTCAATAATGTGGTTTAAATTTAGAAACTCAACAAAAAATTCGTATGAAAACTTTTACAAAAAAAAATATTCGAAAATCGAATAACTTTTTATTAAAAGAAAGAAAGAAAAATATGTTTCTTGACATTACTGCAGAAAAATACACCTTAAAACTATAAAAACAGAATACAATGATTATAATGCCAAAAAGTCCTCAGCTCAGTATAATGTCAGATGACAACACATAGTGCCACCTGACGCTGATTAGGATTACCTCTCAGAAGATATGAAAAGTAGAGTATTCACCTCGGGGACAAACTTGTCTTCGTCTTGGGCGAGCATCAATCCCTCGCTGCACTTAGGATTCTGGCCTTAACTCCTTCGCTACGCTCGAGAGCGTTAGAATCCTTCGTTGCGCTCGGGGATTCAATATAGCGCCCGTAACATAGGACTGCTTTATCCCCTTAGTGAAAAATCGACTATATTTATACAATAGCTTTTACTACTTTTGGCTTCACATGTCGTCTATCCCTAGGGTAAAAAGTAACTATGTTAATTTCTGGTCCATTAATTGTCGTTATACACGGAACGTCGTGATTTTTTTTTATAACGTCGTGAAAGTGGGATAACCAACAAATACATTTTCACACCATATCTAATATTATAAATACGAAAGTAAGTTTTTTTGTTTGTGACGCTTTCACGCTAAAACGGCTGAATGGATTTGGATTAAATTTGGCACATGGGTAGACCATGACCTGGGTTAAGACATAGGATATTCCAACGGTATCGAGACTTATGCGGGTGTAACCGCGGGGCGCAGCTAGTTAATTATATATAAGCACACCTAAGTGCTTGGCCTTCGTGGATTACAGCTGAAAACAAACGTCAGTTGTAGTAACTACTGCGTTATTATCTGACATTCTATGCAAATGGAATCAACGACATCGATTATGCTGAGCTCAGGCCTTTTAGGCACAAGCATTTGTTTTATATAATGTCGGTAAAGTTGTTGCAATGGCCTATGTCCGGAGTGGACATAAGCATTATCGTTCATAAGTCATTTATTGTTTTGTTTAACGTTGGAACGCAGGAAAATAAAGTTATTATAAATAGCTGCTACCCGCGGCTTCGCCCGCGTGGACCCTAATTATTTTTCTAAAATAAAAGTAGCCTAAAGTTACTCCTTATAACATTAGCTATCTGCCAGTGAAAGTCTCGTCAAAATCGGTCCAGCCGTTTCGGAGATTACAGGAATATTCGGAATAGACAGTACCATATATATAGTAAAATGCTGTTATTTTGACATTACAAACAGAGCCTTGAATTTTATTTATTTTTATTGTACAGATGGATAATGTAGAGTGCGCTATGTTATGCCAAAAAGCGTACAAATAGTCATAAATATGTTCTGCAGTTTTAATATGTCAAAGAAAATACAGACACTCACATACATATTTCGGGTTTCTATGATGTTCAATAAATTTTCTTTAACAGCCTACCGTACATAAAAGAAGCTGCCGAGCCGGGAGGGCAGCTGCGCAATCTAAAATGTGTCTTAATGCTATTGCGCGTAGTTCGCAAGTCGTGTGTCACCGACACGTTGTCCCACACGAACGCAAGCGAGTGGAAGGGCGTCATCAGCTACGAGTTGTTGAAGCAAGCCGCCGTAGATGCCGTGGATGAGGTAAAGTTTATTCAAATATCTACTTTACTCCTGTGTTAATTATGTTGATTTCAGAATGATTAGTACTTTTATAATTTATTTTTATTTTTATAATAGATAGGCTCCCGTTTGACCGCAGTCTTACCTGATGGAACACGATGATGCGGGCAGTGAAAAGTAAACTTTATGTGTAGGGAATAAAATTACTTTTCACATAAATTAGATGGCGAACGCATTTTACCCACACCATATCATTATCGTCACGACTTCCCAACTTCCAATAAATAACTTGAACTTCTTCGTTGGTGCAGTGTTTTGCGGATCATCAGATTCCGAGTTCGAATCCCGGGTTGTCCAGTAAAGGCGGTATTGGGCTTGCTGTCAAGAAAATCTCACTATGTGTAAAGAGACATAACCAATCCGACAGCCAAACTGTTTACACACTTTTGTAAGGCAAGGGCTTTCTCCATGTCCTAAATATAAATAAACTAGCGGGGTCGGGCCCTGCTTCGCACAGTTTATACGACTTTACAAAACATCGAGATTACTTAATTATATGTAAGTAATTTGTAGTAAGCCGCAGATATGTGCCAGTGACCTTGAGTGGTTAGCTAGCGTGTTCTGTGCTGAGCTCACGCAACGCGTCGTACGTCCAGCCAGTAATAGGACTCGCTCATCAAGGAGCGCTGTGCCAAATTAGAAGCATTATTCAATAATTAAATTATCTTTAAAATGGTGAAGGTTTCAGAAAAATACGCTTGATAGATTTTGCGTGATTCTCATTTTTTTTGTTACGAAGAACAATCGCTTAACCGTACTGAATATAATTAAATAAACAACAGAGATTGTATCTGTTTGCAGACTCGAATCCTCTCCCTCTCGCTGATTGTGGAGTCTCCAAAGAGCACGGAGTTGTTTGCAGAAGGTGAACTACGCTTCGTGCTGCACTACCTCAAGTACAACATCAACGCGCAGGCGCCGAACTTCCGCCAGCTCACCATGTCCGCTATGAAGAAGGCACGATTCATTACAATACTGTATTTGAATTCAACATATCAGATAATTATCTAGTTTTTGAATAAAAATGTCAATGTCAGACATAACAAAGTTCAAATTACATTGCAGCCAACATTTGAAGGGTTTTTTTATTAGAAAGTGTCACTCAAAAATCAACTTAGAATACACATTGGTAAAGTAGATAGTCGAGTAAGTGGTGATGCCGATGGAAAGTTAATTATCTGAGATTATTAATGTGAGTGTAGCTTTTACCCGCGGCGTTGCTCCCGTAGGCTACCACAGGAACCGTACCGTACTTTTTCGAGATAAAAAGAAGTCGAGTGAATGAAGGAATGTCACAGAAAATAAACCAATGCATTTATGTTAGTAGGATAACTAATACTTATGCCTGCAATACCTCTGGTACTGCAGATATCCAGAAGCAACGCCCACCACTTAGCATCAGGCAGTTTGGCCGGCAGCCAATTGAAGGCAAATTAAAATACAAATAAAAAAGACACTGAATGAAAGGTGAATAAATTATTCTACATACTAAAATGAATATTTGTTTTTTGCAGTTCATAAAACGTCTAGAAGAAAGCTACAAAGTGATAAAGCGGGAAAGACAACCTAACGGCATGAGTGATAAGGTCGCTTATTACTTGCGCTTCGCCGAGGACTTACGTCGACAGTGCTTTGACAGTCTGATACCGGGAACGAACTATAGCAGGCGATTTGTTGCCTTACAAATACTTGCGTGGTGCGAACAGATTACTTTGGAAGGATATGAAAGGTAAATAGAGCAGGTACAGCAATCAGCCTATAATGACCCCACTGCTGGGTCAAAGGCCTACTCTCTATGAGAGGGAGTGGGCCCACGCGGGCCCAGTGGGGTGGTGGTGGATGTCACATATCAAAAATCTGGTATCGGCCGGACTTTCGTTTTCCGCCAATTAGTGCCGGAATTTTCGACCTGACCCGAACTGGCGTATGGCGTTTGTGAGCTGTCAGTTTTGATAGAATTCAAACGTCCGATTTTCACCCTTTTATATAAATATAGATGTGCCACCTACGGCGCGCGCCTACAGCTTACAGTACACCGATCGCGGAGTGGGGCGCGTCTTCGTGGATGACACTCTCTGTAGAAGTCATTTGTGTATGTTCTCAGCAGACATGCTGCTCTTAGTATCAGCGAGTACGGATTTATTCGCTTTCTGGAGGATTGATACAAGCTGTAAGGACAACAGCACATGCATCCTAGCGACTGTGCTTTCAGTCACAATAGCAAAGTCTCATATTTCAGCGATAACTTCGATGCTGCATCGCGTTTATTTCAAATAAACTAATTACATTCACTTTTAAATTGTCAAGTGGTCGGTCAGTCAGACATGAAGCTGGTTCGTACGGTGAGTACGGTTTAAAAATTGCATTTTCTGACGATGCTGAATTGTTTGGCGGAGAGATAAAGCTAGGTATATCGAGCTTCTGAAAAGCGATTAAATCGCTGACTACTAATGCTGAAATTATGCGGATCGAGTATCTGAACTAAATCGCTAATCGCTAAAACTTACAGTAGCACATCTGCTAAGGCCCTTATTTAAGTTAGACCTCAATTTACAATCGTCATTTTGAAATTTTTACAGTTTTTCACACAAGATCTGGCACAAGTATTTTTTATCTTTGGATAAAAGAAATCTGACAATTGCGAAATCAGCACTTAATCAAACCTCATTTAAAAAATCAGAAATTAATGTCATTTCAATAAATTTTTCTTCTAGACTACGTAAGTTTCGGTTTGTGCCGAAACTAGAAGAGGAGCCGCAGGTTCGGTTACGGTTTCGATTTCGGCTGAAAATCGTGTTTCGGTGGGACACTAATAAGAATAACATCTGTATTATATATACCTATGTTCTACAAATAAAAATATTTGAATATAAATACAAACATTTTCTACAGGAGTTGGAAGCCGCAATTCGTGGAGAAACTCCTGCTGCACCTGGAGGATAGCTACGAGAACAACAAAGCCTTTGCCCTGGAGGTGCTGGCCAGCTGTCCCGACCACCTGCTCAGGGTATGCATAGCGCACTTATTATAGGTGCAACTTTGTCTAACTCTTCGGGGATTACTGAAAGTATTGGCAGTTATTTTATGCTCTTTCTTCTGCTGCGTCTGATTGAATATTTAGTTTTACGAATACCGAGATTCGACGCACAGAACGCACAAATGAAAAACATGTTGCCAATCAAAGTGGTTTTACTCCTCAAATAACTAACATTTTAAAGTTCAATGATCTCTTCGCTACTGAAGCAACATTTCCTCCAGTCCATATCTTTGCTAGACAGAATTAAAATGGTTTTCAACACCATCACCGCAGTGCATGTCGCTGTCACAACATCGTGCATTAAACCAGCACTATCGCCATTTATCAGAAGGCCCCCGTACAAGATTAACAACACATCGCACAGTATGCTCAAAGTATTTACACAAAACATAAACGTTATTCTGCATTTTTTTACACTGTTGAATATTCTCGACAGTAACATAATATTTCCGGTCGATATAGCTAGTAAAAGGATCCCTACTATACATTCAACTACCAACAATTCTAGGCTTAAGACATATTTGACACTGTATATAACGATGCCAGTAACTCCAATCATGTGAAACCATGAATTAGCCACTAAAGTCTCTTCATCCAGTATTTCCTGACAGCTCAGCGCTACATGTACGTGACCGAGCGCGACAGTGTGGACCGTGCCCAACACGCTCGTGGTGACTATAATGAAATATATTATAACCAGCATTTCTCTTGAGATCAGATCTTCTGGGATATGTATCAGTGATAACATGCAGCATGTAGCGGCGCATCTGGTAGTTATTTGTTTAACGTGCAAATAGTTATGTTTCCGCCATTTTGGGTGGCTGTAATACGCGACCACGGATGCAAAGGCGCATAGAATTGATACTATTGAAGTAAAGAATTGAATAACTTCTGTCCTGTTTTTGTCGGACATAGTTAATGAGTTAAGGTTCCTTTTTTGTCTATGGTTAATTCCCACCACAGTTGTACTTGCTTGGCTTTGTTTGGATATTCCAGTATGAGCTTGCTGGCTTGTTCTGGTATCTGTGTCTGGACAGTAATGAGCTCTTTCTTCCAATATAACTATTTCTTTTTCTGTTATTCACCGTTATTACTGTTTGTCAATCTTATGAAAAAAAGCACTTTCTTTCACTATAAAACTATAGTTTTTCACAAAATACCATTCGATTGTATTAAAAAATAAAATTCACTACAACTTCCATAACTTAATATCGTCGTCATTAAATCACATACAGATTGATCTCAACGTGCTTTTTGTTTCGTTATCTTTTTTTTTACTACGTTTTTAATAAATAAAACCTAGATTAGATAAGGGATTTGTAACACAACATTAATTAACCAACACTCAAATGATTCAAATGGCAAAAATAATAATTGAAAGAGGTGTAATATTATAAACGTTGTTATAACAAAATTGTTACATTTGTATATAATTCTTTGTAATTTTTGAAAATCTTAACTATGTATATCAATCTGTTCAGCCGTTTTAGTGAAATTTGGCGTGTAGATGATATTTGGCATAGGGGTAGACCATAGCCTGGGTTAGAACATAGGATACTTTTCATCCCGATATCCCCACGGGATCGAGACTTATGGGGGTGAAACCGCGGGGCGCAGCTAGTTAATAATATTGTGTAGACATTGTGACTTATAACTTCGTTTTGGATGAGTCTGTAAAGGTGTTATAAATGTGATTTTAATAAATAAATTATATAACCGACTTCTTAAGTAAAAGTTCGCCTTCGTAAAAATATTATATTTTCATTCATTCATTCAGCATGTATTATTGTTTCAGAGTAAAAACTACTCTATCAGCTTGGACATAGAGGACATATTCCGCCAAGCGTCGTCGTTAAAGCCCACTGAGTGTGTCTCGGCGGGTTATAAACTAGATTTGTTGAGGACAAGATTACCTGACTACATACTGCAAGATGAACCGTGGTAAGAACTTCGTTTTATTTTATACTAGCTTCTGCCCGAGACTTCGATTTTATCCGCATACTTGCGAATAAAGTCTCGGGCAGATGCTCCTGTGGCTTTTCTCAGGGAAACGGTACATTGTTTGCAGATATAAAATTGCCTATACTGGTAAGCCGAAAGGCGCTATCTCTGAGATATTGCCTTTTAGTTTTTTTTATACCATTATATGGTATAAGCCAAATACCGCTATCTAACTTAAAACATTAAAAAAACCACTAAGAAATGTTTTATATCCTTATTTTTTCCTTAAATTACAATTTACAAAAAGAAAAATTTCTCAAATCTTACTCCGTTTGAGATAGCGCCTTTCGGCTTAGCAGAGCAGTATATTACCCTCCGGGTCATAAACTATCTCTTTGTTTAAAAATCGTTGCTCTTTCGCGTTAATAATATTACTAGCGACCCACCTTTGCTTATCATAGGTACAATCATACAGATCTACTGATGTGATGACATGTCAAAATATCTAGATTCTATGCTATATATATTCATGTACTATGCACACAAGCCTTCCGGAACAAAAATTTTTGGGGAACAGAAACATAAAATGATAAACTATTTTTGATAGAAAAACATCACGAAGTTTCCTTTAATTTCCACTCATTCATTATTTGTATTTATAAAGCGAACGACTAATAGGATAAATAAAAATATAAAATAATAATAAGCCTTTATTATTCCTTAATTCTACTAAGTACCATTAATGAAGAATGTTAACTAATTTTGATTATTAGCACTCCATATTCTCTGTCAAAAATAAAAAATACTTGTGAAAGAATTACTTGGATCCGTTAATTAGTTTCCGATTTATAAGTAAAACAGGTAGTAACCGCACGACGCGGTCTGCCGGTGACAGTGTGACGTCATCGCACAACACGCTCAGCTGGCTCGCTTAGTCCGCTAGCGGTCGCGCGCCCGTACCGTCGAAATTATACCTAAATACTTTTAAAAATGTCAAATCCAAATACTAGGAAATCATGTGTTGTGCCTAAATGTAAAAATACAACTACCAATTCGCCGGAAAAGTGTTTTTTTATTGTTCCAAAGGACGTTAAAATGCGAAAAAAGGTGTGGTACGTACGCGGTGTTCTGGCGTGATTCTACATTTAACCGTACATACATCACCTACTCTTTTTACTTGAACATAACCAATAGCATCATCGCCATAGCTGTCTCTTGCCGATCTGAAATAGTTTGAAATAAAATAAAAGTTTGCAATAAATCAATGTAGGTATGTATTTATTTTAATGAAGAGCGGTACCTATATATACATACGTACCTACCTATAGCTACAAAACTATAATACATGTTTGTTGTCTTTAACGTAAAAAATTAATGGTAGGTAGGAACTTCTACTATTTAGGTAGATTATCCGATTGCCCTTTTTCGAATCCTTCATCCATTTTATGAATCGAATAATATTTACTATATTATTAGACTAGTAACGTAATACGCGTACGAAAACACAACAAACTACTGCGCAAGCTACTACACCTACTATAACCGCTGGCGATTTGATACTAAGCGGAGCGCGGCTTGGGCGGCGCGTTGTGACATGACGTCACAAGCGGTCAAGTGGCTGTTAGCGGGACTCGGTATTTTTCGAAACTTTGAAAGCCTATAAAATCAAAACTACTAGGTATTTTTGACTACAACAAAAACTAATGTATTTGTATACGTACAGGCTTTACTGAGACAAAATTTCAAGCGATTTGGCATACCTAGTAACATTCTTCATTCAGGACATGTCGACGGGTATAGGCTTTATTTTCACTCTTTACCTGTTTTTTTGCTTTTCTGTCAGTGTCGAGTCATGGTTTGCCAACCTCGTATCTCGTCTTGCTAACGTTATGTTTGTTTTCTTGTTTTCTGAGTAATAGGATACTATGATCATTAAATGTATTGTGCAGGCGTTTTTTGAAATTCGTTTTATTTTTGGTTATGGTACGATAAGACCCTTTCAGCACTTGCTAAGTTCTTATTATGCGAAAAAGTCGTCTTCCGTCGCATGTTACGGGAACTATAACATATTTTTATTTCTCAAATCGGGTGAGTGGAAGGGTGTGCGTTTGAGAAAATTTTCTGTCTTAATACGCATTCTTACAAATTGGTTACATTGTGCCGTGATGCTTGTTGTCATACATAACGTGACCATACGTCCCGCTTTGAGCGGGACAGTCCCGCTTTTCCGCTTTTTTATGCGTCCCGCTGTCCCCAAGATAAGTAAAAATGTCCCACTTAGAAAAAAAGAAAATTATAGGAGCATGCAAGCGTTGTCACCCGGTCGAATTGAGAACATTTACTGAAAATCGTTGTAAAAAAGTAATCGCAACAATACCAATTTTTAATAATTAATAGTACATTTTATGCCTACCTGGCAGTATCGCTGTAGTCGAGTGTCACTTAGAATAAAATATGGATGGTAACACAAGTAGAAGTTGCAGTGTTAAAAGCCATTTTGAGGACAATGACAAAGGGTAAAACGAAACCTGATATACAAACTTATGATTTATTTTTAAATCAATAATAAGTCATTAAAGGGTGTCCCGCTTTGACGGAAAAAATAAATGGTCACGTTAGTCATACATCACACTCCTTCCACGTTACAGTGCTGGGCGGGCCTCTCCGGTGCAGTTCGCGCTGTGCTCGCGCCTGCTGCGCCTGGCGCGCGCGCAGCTGCACGTGTGCGCGCGCAGCGTGCTGGCGGCCGCGGCGCGCGCGCCCGTGTACGGCGCGCTGCACTGCCTCGCGCGCAACATACAGCACGTCGACGCACGGTCAGTCACACACTACACTAGAGCCACCAGCACGCTGCGCGCGCGCAGCTGCACGTGTGCGCGCGCAGCGTGCTGGCGGCCGCGGCGCGCGCGCCCGTGTACGGCGCGCTGCACTGCCTCGCGCGCAACATACAGCACGTCGACGCACGGTCAGTCACACACTACACTAGAGCCACCAGCACGCTGCGCGCGCGCAGCTGCACGTGTGCGCGCGCAGCGTGCTGGCGGCCGCGGCGCGCGCGCCCGTGTACGGCGCGCTGCACTGCCTCGCGCGCAACATACAGCACGTCGACGCACGGTCAGTCACACACTACACTAGAGCCACCAGCACGCTGCGCGCGCGCAGCTGCACGTGTGCGCGCGCAGCGTGCTGGCGGCCGCGGCGCGCGCGCCCGTGTACGGCGCGCTGCACTGCCTCGCGCGCAACATACAGCACGTCGACGCACGGTCAGTCACACACTACACTAGAGCCACCAGCACGCTGCGCGCGCGCAGCTGCACGTGTGCGCGCGCAGCGTGCTGGCGGCCGCGGCGCGCGCGCCCGTGTACGGCGCGCTGCACTGCCTCGCGCGCAACATACAGCACGTCGACGCACGGTCAGTCACACACTACACTAGAGCCACCAGCACGCTGCGCGCGCGCAGCTGCACGTGTGCGCGCGCAGCGTGCTGGCGGCCGCGGCGCGCGCGCCCGTGTACGGCGCGCTGCACTGCCTCGCGCGCAACATACAGCACGTCGACGCACGGTCAGTCACACACTACACTAGAGCCACCAGCACGCTGCGCGCGCGCAGCTGCACGTGTGCGCGCGCAGCGTGCTGGCGGCCGCGGCGCGCGCGCCCGTGTACGGCGCGCTGCACCGCCTCGCGCGCAACATACAGCACGTCGACGCACGGTCAGTCACACACTACACTAGAGCCACCAGCACGCTGCGCGCGCAGTGTGACGTATAGTTCTTAGGATCACTTGTGTGTCTGTCTGGCTGGCTGTCTGCCCGTCTATCACAGTCAATTTTCTCCGAATCTACTGGACCAATTTAGTTGAAATTTGATACACATATGAATTTCTATGACCCAAACACGGATGGGTAACGAATTTTAAATATGGCGGTCACTTTTTTTTTTGTTTTGCAAACTGTACCGTGTGACATATCAAATGCTTGTTGCAAGTCTCAAATTTTTAGTTTATAATTTTAAAATGAATACTTTTAAAGATATTTAAGAAAATGGATGAAAATTTGGCCCTTATCTGTGAAACTATTGAGCATAAAATTTTGAAAAAAAATACCGAAAATAGTTCTATTACAGTAAAGCGTATAAAGACATCTTAAAATAACATGGTAAATTTCGCAATATTATGCGTATAAACTTACATTTGCAGTTGGAATGTATCGGAAACCGTGTTTTTCAACTACAATGTTAAGTTTGTTCTTGGGATACATTTTATTCATTCCAACTACCGTCAAGGTCGCGTCGGACCAGTTTTTTTTATTTATTTACAGTTTAAAACACAGTTAATTACAGTAAATTACGTGTCGCGCCCTGATTCGCGTTCAAACCCACGTGGCCAATGGTTTTATTTAAACGCACCTGTTTCTCAAAAATATTACACATAACATCACGCCTGTAGTCCCCAAAAGGTTAGGTAGAGGAGTACCTATAGTACACCAACATTTCGCCAGTTATGTTTAAGTCTCATGTAATAAGCGGCGAGCCTCTTGCCATCAACCGGGCACAAATACAGACACCGGGTTGGTACTGAGAAAAAAAAAACTAAAATTATTTACAATATTAAGTTGACTTTTGATATTTTTAGCTCACAACCATTCTACAAAACAAAAATTTGGTATTTGTTCTCTCTCAACTAGCCTGTTTTGTACGTCTCGGGTACAATCTTGATTAAAAGACGTCCAGACCCAAATAAACTGGGATAAATATTCGAGCAGAAGGACGAAGATCCGTATAAAAAATAGCAATCCACACCAGAATATAATTAAGAAATATCATAATTATATGCATTATGTCTGTTTTTTTATTGAAATTTAACTGTTCAATGTCTTGAATTTATGACTGTAATGCTGGGCACGTTTTCCCCAAATAAATAATTAACAATATGTTTACAGAGAAATATCGTCGGATGAGCAGTGGACCGCGCTGGTTGGAGAGATAATCGACACGTGCATGGAAGTGAACGCCGCGGTGGCGTGCGTGGTCAACAACTCGTCGCCCGAGGGCCACCTGCCCAGCGACCGCACCGTGCGCCTGTCCGACCACGGGAACAGCGGGTGAGGAGCTACTCACTTTATACAGCTGTACCAGAAAGGTGTGCTCAAATTTAAGGGTATGGTACAGACCATCGAACTGAACCACTTTCTCCATGGAACCAACATCTTAATCACGAAAAAATTTCGTTGTTGAGTTTGATGGTCTGTACCACACCCTTAAATTTGACCATACCTATCTGGTACATCCTGTAAATGCACGGATACAAAGATCTGTTGGCGCTCGAATGATGTTAACACGGGGGCGTTGTTGGTAAACATTTGTGCTGTTGTTTTGAGAAATGTCACTTGGACTGTATTTAAAAAACGAAATGGCAGCGTTAGTTCCGATGTTGGCCGCGCGCCTATTGTGGCGTTATAACTAGTAACCTCTCTCACTTCGCACGGGTGCAATCTACTAATGTGAAGATATATAAAATTGAAATTTCCGTGCTACATCTACGTCAAATAGTCATGCATATACACATAAACCTTCCGGAATAAATTCTCTAAATGATGGTGAATACCGGATCAAAATCTGTTGTGTAATTTAGAAGGACAACGCGGCCACACAGACTGGCATGAAAAGCGACTTTAATTTATAATATGCATGAATAAATAATTCCCTATGCCGTGGGAATTGTGAATAAATCCAGTACTTTGCATCAGTGCGGCGCGCACTTTTAAATTGAATATCTTTAATACTACTATACTTTTTTGTTCAGTGTATGATACGATCGTTCAGATCATTATATTAGTAATAATTTTATGAATACGTTTGTTTACCAGAAATGTGAGGTTGGACGACGGCAGGCAGGTCACGGCGCAGATGGTATTGTTGTGTGCCTGGCGGTCCGTCAAAGAGGTACAGTATGCTCTATCACTACATAGTATAAAGCAAAGTCGTGTTTTTTGTCTGTATGTCCCTATGTCCCTATGTCCCTATGTCCCTTTGTACGCTTAAATCTTTAAAACTACGCAACCGATTTTGATGCGGTTTTTTTAAATAGATAGAGTGATTCAAGAGGAAGGTTTATATGTATAATAACATCTATTAATTAGTGGAGAAATACTGTTATTTTTGAGGTTTCTGAAGTGATGTCGTTAAATAATCTTTTTTTTTTCGCTTACATTGCAAACGCACGCTGAACCTTACGAGATTTATCAAAACAATGTACTAATTAATTGTACATATTGAAAAGGTCTACAAAAAACTCCGCGATGGTATATGTCTATCTCTTATGGATATCTCACAATAACATTTTTTTGTCATTTACTTTTTACGACAAATAATGGCTTCTTTTCTTAGCGATTTTAACCAATACAACATTAATCCTTATCCAATTAAATAGCTTAAATATATTGTTGATTTAATATAGATCTATATTGTCCTTTACAGCACTCGATTTAAATTAATATTTTCGAAGATATTATAGATTTAAAATTGCGGGACGTAGCGCTTGCGACGGTACTCTGGTCGATGAGTCGACCGGGGCGGCGGCGCGGCGGCAGCGTGCCTATAAATAGCGCGTTGGAGGCCGCGATTTTCTCTGTAGCACTTTGAATTTTGTAGCGATCGGACGCGTTTATTATCGGAGCTCTTTAGCGAGGAAAATAACATTAATAAAAACGTGCTTTTCAGCGGGACGACGTATAAGTAATTATTGTATGATAGTTCTGTTTTTTGTTTGTTTTATTGATAGTTTTAAAATATAATAATTGATATTTTATTCTAATGTTAATTTTTAAATCGCGCTTATAGGAATTATAAGAACAATGAATCGCAAAATGTGTTGGTAAGCGCATAACTCAACAACGCCTGGACCAATTTGGCCAATTCTTTTTTTTAAATGTTCGTTGAAGTTCAAGGATGGTTTTTACGGCGAGAAAAATTTGAATAATTGCCGGAAAAACCGTAAAAACAGCCCGTTTCTTTTTCTCATACAAACGTTTTCTAACTAAAACGTTGAGTCAATTTGAGCTCTATTGCTATTGTATAAAGTTCATATCAAATTACAAGCACTTATAGGTAGGGTAGGTAGGGTAGGTAGGGTAGGTAGGGTAGGTAGGGTAGGTAGGGTAGGTAGGGTAGGTAGGGTAGGTAGGGTAGGTAGGGTAGGTAGGGTAGGTAGGGTAGGTAGGGTAGGTAGGGTAGGTAGGGTAGGTAGGGTAGGTAGGGTAGGTAGGGTAGGTAGGGTAGGTAGGGTAGGTAGGGTAGGTAGGGTAGGTAGGGTAGGTAGGGTAGGTAGGGTAGGTAGGGTAGGTAGGGTAGGTAGGGTAGGTAGGGTAGGTAGGGTAGGTGTGCTGTAGATAAGTACTTAGTGCTACTCGAGCGAAGCCGAGGCGGGCAGCTAGTAGGCTATAAGCCTGTAATTTTTTTTCACTAAATCAATTAAAGACAGTAATATAAACCCAAGAAAAGTATTAAAAGATGAATTCAACTACTGCTTGTTGCTCAGAAAAATTATGAAACTCCCAACATTTTCTACTACAGTACAAACGTTTCTTTTTCGTTTCTTTTTCCGTTTCTTGTTACATCTGTTTTTTAAGGTTTTTTAGCCCCAAATATATTATTGTATACAAGGTCAAATTAAATCAGCTAGCAAAACTCCGCAGACTTGATGGGTATCCATATTTAAATACCATGAAATAAAGATAGGATATTCTTGTTTTTTTGGGGTAGGAGAGTTGTGAAAATCAGTTTTTTTTAAGTGAAACTTCTTAGGTTTCGATAATTGGACGAGCATGGAGTGTGAAATTTCAAGGACACGTTTCGTTTAGGCACATTTCGATACATGAGAGAGAAGAAAGATATAACTCGCTCTGTGGTTTGGCTAACAATTGGGGCCAGCATTTTGCGCTTCTCTGACAACCTCGTCAACATCACTTCCAAAATAAAAGAGACTGTGTCGCCAGCCTACAGAGAGGTGAACCTGTAACGTTGATATTATTTGCATAGACAAGAAAAAGCAGAGGCCCTAGAATTGATCCCTAGGGTAATCTGCAATTTAATCTAGCTGGTCTACTCTCATAATCGTTTATTTTAACAATTTGAAATCTCCCAGTGAGATATGATTCAAAGACTGTATGCAAATCCAGTTATTCCTAGTATGCTGATTTTTTTTAACAATATCCCAATGCCTAACGGTATCGAACGCCTTCTTCAAATCGATAAATATACCCAAACCTATAAGTTTCTTGTCGATGGATGTTTTGATTTTAGTGATTAAATCTATCGTCGCTGATAGGGTGTTTGATTATGGACGGAAATCATACGGTTTCCGTGTTGAGTATAAAAGAAATAAACACCATTCAGATGGTTTATGAAGCGATTTTTTTTTAATTTTAGATAGTACAGGTAAAACGGATATTGGTCGGTAATTGCTGGGGTCATATTTGTTTCCAGATTTTTAGATCTTTTAAATAGTCAGAGAACCTTCCCAATTCAAGACATTTATTCATGTCTTGAGTTATTGTGCTTTATTTGTTGAAACAATGGATATTTTCCGAATAAATGAATGGTTAGTATTGTTTTGACGGAACTTATTATTTTTCGGACACTGCCGAAAAACTTAGGTTTTTTGTCGGCCGAAAACCGAGACCGAAATTCGGTCGGACTCTACTTGAAAAATACACATCACAAAAGTTTATGTTTGTTTAATTGGAAATTAAATGACTATTGAAATAGGATTAATTAACATTGTGTCCTAACAGGGGATTCACGCTTATCGGCTTTATATTAACTGCTGATCAGGTATCGCTGCTGCTGGGCGGGATATGCGCGAGACTGAGCGTGCGCGGGGAGGGGGACGCGGCCACAGAGCGTGACGGACACGGGGAGGGGGACGGACACGGGGAGGGGGACGTGGACACAGAGCGAGGCACTCTGTGCGCGGCGCAACTGTCGCGCGTGGGCGAGCACTTCACCAGCCTGCTGGCCGAGACCAAGCACAGGGGGGCCTTCGAACAAGCTTATGTGGGCTTCACGATGCTACTCGACAGGTAGAGCTATGTACTTCATAGCTTTTAATATATTTAGAAGCCGTGTGCCCGATGGGATTTCCTATCGGTAAAAATGGCAAACTTCCATACAAACTTTCATCCCTTATTTAACTCCTTTAAGGGATGAATTTAAAAAAGTTCTTCCTTAGTGTCGCTATACAAGGTATTCTTGTATAATATTGCATGCTTCTGGAGAGCGGTTTAGGTTGTGCGTTGATAAGTTGATTTAATTAAAGCATAAAGAAAGTACAAGTCATTGTTAATTACTGTGAAAAATTCAACGCACTTCATCTTTTCGAGTCGACAATGCTGCCGATTCTCTTGTACACCGAACTAAACTATCACTTAAATTCCATACTTTTGGCTGAGGCATGAGAATCAAAGCTATTCTGTAAAAAAAATCCCTAAATTTAAAAATAATGTTGACATGACTAAAATCAAATTTGACAATCGCGACTCCACGTGGTACTTGTTTTCTCTACCCCGTGAATTTTATCTTGAGCCGGAGTCGCGCAAGTTTCGGTCAGCTTCGACGTGTTTTATATATATACGAGATTTTTCACTTTTTGTATGGAAAATATGAAACATTATTACCTACATGTTGAGTTTTAGGGGTCGAAATTTTCATCATTTTTACGATGCGACTCACCATTTTCGTGATATAAGCAAAAGAAAAGAAAAAATGGATACAGTAGTTTTTGCACCTAAGTCGAGGTTTTGGTGTGAATTATTATTTAGTTCATGACAACTAATTTTATTCCACACCTTTTTAATCGCGAATAAAAATAGTCAGTATTAGTTAGACAGTCAAAATTTTTGGTGAAAAACGTCAAATTTAGAATAGCAAAATTACCATTTTCACTAAATTAATAACGCAGTGCCATCTTAGCGCTGTCAAACTAAAATAGTAATAATAATAGTAATAGTTAAGTTGTGTCACTTTAGTCTATTTCAGAATGGGAAATCGTCGTTTGACAGGAATAAACACAATTTTTTTGTGATTTTTAGTCTAGTTTAGAGGCATTTGTGACAAGATAATGGGCACCATTATGTACTTTTTAAAATTAGTTATGTTTAACGCAATGAAACTTACGAATGCTAGACTCGAGTTCACTTGTACTTTGCGCTCGTCGTCATGATATTTATTTATTTATATGATATCCAAGAGAGGCTACACAAGCTTACAAGAACAGGGACAAATACTAGTTAAAAAAACAAAAAAAAATACAAATACTAGTGTTAAGAGAGCACATCATTCACTTAAAACCTAGAAACGATTAGTTTGACCAGGACGAAAATATTAAAATTAATCAAAATACATTGCACGTAAATTACAATGGGGAAAAAAAAAGGGTACAAAAAAATACAAATGAATGGATCTGGGACACTTGCGCGAGTTTTTTGTGCGAAGGAAAATTATACAAACATTCCAGAGGGGCAATTCCCGTAATTTTTAAGAATGTTCGCATTCGCATCTCATTAGCAATCTGTCAAAAATACTATCTATTCACCACCATTTTTGATAAGTTTGTCAGATTGTGACTTGAATGTGAACGTTTTTAATACCAGCAGTGCTATTCTGTAACCATCTCACCGTGAAAACTCAGGAAGTGAGCGTGGAGTGAGCCGTCATTCCACCTAATGCTAGAGATTGACACTATTGACAGCTCACTCCACGCTCACTTCACCTAAGTTTTACGGTGAGATGGTTACAGAATAGCACTGCTGAATTGGCCTTCAGAATAAGGTACTCAGGAGTATTGTTAATGCGCCCTGGTACATAAGAAATGACGACCTCCATCGTGACTTAAAAATGGCACCCGTCACCAAATAATCCAAAAATTTGCTGAGGCTCATGAACACCGACTCCACCGACATGTGAGCATCGAGGCAATTTAGCTGTTAGACCAAACAAATATTAAAGTAAAACGCACAAAACCTTTTTAGTTAGTGCAGTGTAAAAAGTGTAGAAATAATAGTTACAATGACACACATATACGAGTAACACATGAACAAAGTGATATATGATATCAGACTCTTCTTCTTCTTTTCGTGTGGTTAGTAACTAACCTAGTGTCAGAGGTTTAAAGCCGCCCATGGGCCTCTGACTTGGCTACACATGCCGTCGAGAAATATCTCTCAGGCATGCCGGTTTCCTCACGATGTTTTCCGTCACCGTTTTTGAAGCAAGTGATAATTATACAATACGCATATGAATCCGAAAAGGCAGAGGTGCGTGCCTTGGGTTCGAACTCGAGATCTATGACTTGGCAGTCTGATGGTCACACCACTAGGCTATCACTGCCCAGATATCAGACTCTGAGTAAGTGGAACGGACTTGTGTAAAGTACAATCAACACTATTAATTTTTTTTTAATCATTATAGCTTAAAAAATTAAGTTTGATTAAAATTGCTTATTAGACTTATAGGCTAGATTGTAATTAATTATTAAGAACCTGGTTCTTTTTAATAAAGGATAAATCTTTTTCTCTACTTTTTCTCTCTCTCCATTGAATTAGAAGAAGACAGTCGCAAGTATGAACGCTTTTTCGCGTGACGATTTCTGCCAATTTACTCCTACCGCAAACCGCGTTAAAGAACTTCGTTCCAAAAATAATAAAATAATGAGCACCCGTGCACCTTTGAAAAAATACGGACGTGATTTTGTGAAGAAATCTCATTTCCGCAACTTTTTCGTGCAACTGTTCTCTAGTTCAAGTGGATTCGCGCAAGTGTCTGTCACGAAAGTGTCTTTCGCGCAAAAGTCCATTCGCGGAAATGTGTTTTTGAGGAACTGAGTTCGGGCGAGCGTCTTTCGCGCAAGTGTCCTGCTGCCTAAATTAAAAATAATAACCTACCTAGTAAATCTCCTAATATTGGGAGATTTACTACGTTATTTTAAGACTTCTTATAGTTTTTCCTGTAATCTATAAGTTTTGAACTATTTTCATTCTTTTTTAAAAAATTTGTCTCAGTATTTTCGGAGATTTCCATCTATTTTCTTAAATAACTTTAAAACTATTTATTTTAAAATTATTTTAAAAAAAAACTTCAGACTCTCACAGTAAGCCCTTTGATTTATTATGTCACACGGTACAGTCTGCAAAACTTATTTTTAAATTTTCTTAGTTGTCTTCCAAAAGTGACCCCATAATCAAAATTCATTTATTTACGTAACACGTCCGTGTTTGGGTCACAGAAATTGTTAAGTATATCAAATTTCCACTTAATCGGTCCATTAGATTCCGAGAAAATTGGCTGTGACAGACGGACAGACAGCCAGTCAGCCAGCCAAACAGACCCGCGAGTGATCCTATAAGGGTTCCGTTTTTTCATTCGAACATACGGAACCCTAAAAGTAACATAATATTAAGATTTGGATACTATGACTTTTGTGTATTTTTTAAACTTTGATATTTCGCATGTAATAGAATAGAATAGAAAGTTTTTATTTCAGACCGGAGTCCATAGGGTTAGTAACAATTTTACTTAAGTTCTAGTGTTAGTAGGTTACAGACATGAGAATATACAATTAAAATTCAGCATGGAGCCGCATCCACCTCCGCAACATCGGGGAGTCCCACCGATCTGCGAATACGCTGAGAATACTGTTGGTGCTGCCGCGAACACGAGTCATCAGGGATGCACATCTATTTCTAATAATGGCTGCAAAACCATCAATATTATTATCTGCAAACATCCCCGACGCACTACTACGCCACGGCAGCCGCAGCAGCACTCTCAGTGCATTATTGTATTGAACGCGTAGGTCGCTGTATGTCCGCTGAGTAAAGTTGACCCACAGGCCGCACGTGTAGAAGGACTGACAGTAAGCTTTGAAAAGCGTTATTTTAACTGGCTTCGTACAACGTGCAAACCTGCGAGCCAGCATGTTACAACGGACAGCCAGCGACCTACGTTCCCTTTCAATGTCACAATTATCCTTAAGATCTTCAGTGACCCAATGACCCAGATACTTAAACTTGTCCACCCTTCGCAGCGGTTCTCCACAAAGAGCGACAGTTGGAATACATGAATATGTCACATTGCCTGCTTTAAAAACCATTAGTTCGCTCTTTGTGACGTTATATTTGAGCCCATGATTCACCGCATAGCATTCGCATATAGCGATCAGTTGCCTCAAAGCACCAATCGATGGGCTCAGCAACACCATGTCGTCAGCATAACTAATATTGTTAATGCACACCCCGTCAATATGACATCCGACACAGGTTTTGCCGAGCTCAAGGAGCAGCCGGTTCATGTATAGGTTGAAGAGCCTGGGAGAGCTGAGTCCCCCTTGCCTCACTCCGCACTCCAACCGATACACGTCCGAGTGCGAACCATTCCACTTCACGCTATTGCTTTGACTACTATACCAGTACTTAAATATCGACACTATTTCAGATGGTAAGGTAGTTTCACATTCGAGTTTACGCCACAAAACTTCGTAACATACAAGATCAAACGCCCGTGACAGATCCAGAAAACACGCAAAAATAGGAGTCTTCCTGTCTGTGTAGTATTGGACAGTCTGCTTGAGGCACAAGATTGCACTCTCAGTTGACAGCCCAGGCTTGAAACCGAACTGGGCGTCATGTAGTTCGAGGTGTTTAGCCAACTGCTTGTCAAGCAGACTGTCCAATACTTTTGCTATGACAGTGGCCAGAGAAATGGGCCTGTAATTAGATATGTCAGAGACATCACCCGTTTTATTTTTCACAATAGGTACTACCATTGTATACATTACGTCATCAGGTAAGTAACTGTGGCTAACGCACAGGTTAAAAAATAAAGCCAGCACACGCGGCAAGTGTCCCCCCGAATACTTCAGGTGCTCGATGCTGAGGCTATCATGACCCGGGGATTTACCCCTCTCCATTTTCTTTATGATGGCTGTTATTTTTTTTTTTTTTTTTTTTTTTTTTATGTAATATCCAGTTGATTACGCTTCGATACTTCGTTATATGTTCGTGGTGTCGGCAGGCTCTGGCGCTGCCGCAGCGCGGCGCTGCACGGGCTGCCGGAGCGCTGGCTGGCGCAGCTCATGGCCGCCATCCGGCTCGGCCACGCCGCGCTGTGCGCCACGCGCAGGAGCGCCGGCGTGCCCTTTATTATACAGGTCACATCTTATATTACTTTTAAGGCTACATGGTCAATCCTACCTTTAGATCCGTGTAATCTGAACTAAAATACGTATAGTGTGTGTCTGTTATGGCTTAGAAGTAGACCGCCTACAAAAATATTCCTTCAGTCCTAAGGTTGGAAAATGTGATCAATTTACAAATCCAAGATCACAAATCTCGGATTTGTAAATTGATCACATTTTCCGTATCAGCATATCCGAGACCTATGAAAATAACACCATTCACACAGACAGATTGGGTATACGGAATCTTAAAATGCAGTTTATTCTGACTCGAAATTATTATAGAATGAATTAATTGAATTTTCGAGATCTAAATTTGCGGTGCTACTGTAAAAAAAACGCACATCTTTTAACACATTATTTATTTATATTTATTTATTAACTTATTCTTTCACAATGTTTTTACAAGTGGGAGGGAACCCAATATAACAATGTAGTCACCAATTTCCGAACTCAGAGACCAAAAACCAATTAAACACCAACAAAAACAATAATTTGTTTTTTTTAGTCTGTTATATTTATCTTGTTTGTATCTGTTATGTTGTGTATATCAGGCTCTAGTAACAACCGAGCTGCAAGTCCAAGGCAACCCTCTCTGCTTCCACGCCTGCATGAGCTCGCTGCTGGAGCTGTGCGCGAGTGGGTCGGGCGAGGCCCGCGGGCACGCGCTGCACGTGCTGCGCGCGCTGTGCCGGCACGCGGCGCTGGCCGAGCGCGTGGCGCCGCACGTGGCGCGCGCGCTCGTGGCCGCGCTGCACGCCTTCGACGCGCACAGCTGGGCCGTACGTGTTACTATACAATGTTCATGTGCCCCTACACCTTATGCAAGGTGTAAAAAGACCCATCACGAAGCCGTCATCTACGCATTACATACAGGGTGGATTTTTGAGATGGGGCAGTAAGGACAGCTACCTTAAATGTTGTAGCTACAGGAAAACGGTCCTAGGATACTGTCTTTAACTTTTTGAAAGATTTTGATATGCATTCACAGATTTTGAAAAAAAATTACAGGCAGCACGAAAATGGGCATGTTTCACAAAAACTTTTTTGTGGCCAATCGATCCTATTTCTTATAAGGATAAAAAAAAACCTTATTGGACCAACTGAGGTTTGAGTACTAGAAAAGTCAGAAATCGCACAAAACTCTTTCCATACTTTTGAAAAAAAAACATACTTTTTTATGATAGACTACCCAAAAAGAAACAAAACTTCGGTAAACTTCGGACGAATACGCGTTATAATTTTATTTGCTACAAAAACAAGATAGCTTGTTGATTGTGATGTCCGACGTTCTGACAAAATATTGACTTCAAATAATTTAGAACTTTCAGATTTCTATGGAAAACTTAAAAAAAAATTGTCCTACAAAAAAGACAGAAATTGCAAAAAAAATAACAATGTAAAAAGTTTTTATCTACTCTCATATCGTAATATTCGAATTAACAACTTCAAAAAGATTTTATATTGACATACTTTATAAACACAATACCGAAATTTAAAAATAGAATCATATTATAACACCTGTTCTCTAACAAAATAATGCTATAAAACATTTTTTTATTCTATTACGATACAGGGCAAATCCAAGAAGTTAATATCACCAAGGAGTTTCCATCAACTTCTGTAATGGAACGTTAGCGGGGGGACAGCAGCACCGCTCTAGCGCATGCGCGGTGATGTGCTGGGTGCAGGCGCCATTCATACGTGAAGTTGTACCGAATTTTGTATTCTGGATCTTTTATTTAGTAGGTTCAGTCCAATGTATGAGAGTAGATAAAGCAGTGAATGAAACTGCACATAACTAGGTATTAAAACACTCGTATTTTAATACCCCTCTTAATGCAACAGTTCCATAAACTACTATTTCAATAGCAACAAACGTTCTAAATTTTGTTCTCTTCGTTCGAAATTTGAAGTTTAATTTGTTTTAACTTACTTTCGGCCAATATATCATCGTAAATCTCGTAGTTGGGTGTCTCATTTCCCACGAAACGTACGGATTTTTTTTTGCGATTTCTGGATTTTCTAGTACTTAAACCTCAGTTGGCCCAATTGAGTCTTATGGTCCTTATAAAAAATAAGAAAATGGATAGTTTTCACAAAAAAAAAGTGAAAACTGTCCATTTTCTTGCTGACTGTATTTTTTTTTCAAAATCTGTAAATGCTGATCAAAATCTTTCAAAAAGTTACGGACGTCTCCTTAGACCGTTTTCTTATAGCTACACGGTTCAGGTAGCTGTGCTTACTGCCCCATCACAAAAATCCACCCTATGTATCAAACAAAGTAACTTTCTTCAAAAATTATTGCTGGAAAACTTCTTTTATTTTCGGTGTGAAAATTCGCTGTTTATGGTAGTGTGCAATGTACCGCACGCAAAACATTACGCTTATAGGTGCATGCAACACCACAGAAAAAAAAGTTGGAAATTTTACCTTCAATATCTTGCATAACCAGAAGGTTTCCCACTTCCCAGCTTAGGTATGGTCCAGTACAAAAAATTACAATGGCGGGAAGAACAAGTGAATCTCAGCAGGGTTGAGCGTAATTTTACCGGTTAAGGGGGATGCGCTAAGGTAGCCCGCGAGATTCAAAGTTTCTTGAGTTTTTTTCCATTTTGCAGGCCAGTGTCAGGTTGTATGTTGATTATAATATGATTCGCGACCGTAAAATAAATAAATATAAATAAACAAATATGGCTTTACATAATTATTACAATCAGCTATACAACTCCATAAGTTAGCATAATTGTCAAATGTCATGATTTCATGAAATAGTCATTCAATAGGGTTACATGAACTTAGAGAGTTGTATTGATCATTTTTATGATTATAATTCTATAATTAAACATTTGATACGGCCGCGAATCATATTTAGATCAACATAGAACATGATACTGACCTGCAAACTGCAAAAAACGTAACAAAATTTGAATTTCCCTGGCTACCTTGACGCTTTCGCCTTAAAGCTTCGCCAAATAGAACGCGTACGTAGCACGCGTCAGAGCGCTAGCCTGACGCCGCGCACACAACGCAACAATTTATTACAATATAAAAAGGAGCATGCTTAAAAATTATTAAGTAAATAGACCCAATAGTGCCTCGATTTACAGACAGCGTGTATCGGACTGTGTGGTCATATTTAGGGGGTGGTACAGATCATAATGAAGTTGTCCAATAAATAAGTAACGATGTGCTCGTCGTCGCCAGGAGCGCAACTCGTCCACGTTGCTGCTGAGCGCGCTGGTGCAGCGCGTGTTCGGCGTGCAGCGCTGTACCATGACGGGCCGAATCTTCTTCCTGCGGTACCCGGAGGTCTACGACTTCATGCTGGTAACGATGATTACCTAACGTTCCCTTCGATTCAATGGCGACTGAGAGCCTGCGCACGCGACGCGTTGAGGCTCGAGCTGCACCACTCAGCTGTTGGTGCGGCCGCCAGTGCGAAATGTTTGCGATGCGGCGCCGCAACGCATCGTATGCACAGGCTCTAATGTTTAATTTGATTTTTCGAAAACATGAAAAAAAATTACACAACAGTAAAAATATAAGTATAAATATCAAAAAAAATGGCGAAGTTTTTTTGCGTTTTAAAGTCTATGCTAGACAGAGACAGCACTACTGGCATCTGACGCCACAAGGCAAAACGGCGACGACCAATCAGCACTCCCCGTGCGTCGCTCTCGCTCCCTCCTGTTCGGCCGAGCTCGGGTAGCTCGGCCTAGAGGGTGCCACGTGTTGTGGTCTCCGCGCCAATAGATGGCGATAACAAGTGCAACGTTAGAAGTCCAAAAAGTTTTTAATGGTTCATTCATTTAAACAGCATATATCATTAGAAAGAAGGTCGATAAGTTTTGAGAGGATCAATTAATTATTTCTTGTAATTAATTAAATACTTTTTCTTTTACAGGAGAAGCTGCAAGACGTCAGCATGGAAGCTGACAGTGACGTGCTGCAGCCGTCACTGTACCCGGTGTTGTTGCTACTGGCACGACTGTACCCCTCGTCTTTGGAAGGCACGGTGTCCAACCTCAAGGTATCTTGCTACTTGCTAGCATTTCGATATCTATCCATATTATAAACTAGCGGACCACCTCTCCTTCGCACGGGTGCAATGGCGATAATATGTCAAAACGTCGAGATTTATGTACTATATCTAAGTTAAATATTAATTAAACGCATAGATAAACCTTCCGGAATAAATGATATTGAACACCATATCACTTTGCGCAGTTAAAAAGAACAACTCACTCACACGAAAAGCGACTTTAATATACACGGTGATTTTCAAATCTGTTTCATACATTTTCATCGGGTAAATATTGCATTTTTGTATGAAACAGCAGATTTTTTTTTCGATATTTCAGAGTTGGTCTCATAGTGAAAGTTGCTCATAATCACGAATAGTTTCACGATCTGAAAGATTAACGGTGAATTAAAAATCACCGTGTATAAATAGTATAACACAAAGTCGGTTTTCTTGTCCGTCTTTGTGACTGCTTAGATTTTCTTAACTACTCAATTTTGAAGCGGTTTTCATTACCACTTAGAGAATTTATTCTGGAGGATGTATGTGTATAATTCATAAATATTAAACTTACTAAACTTATAAAAAGTCATTTCGATGATAAAAACCGTGCGAAGCGGGGGCAGGTCGCTAGTCTATACTTCTATACTTAATATTATAAAGACGTAAATTTTGTTTGTTTGTATGTAGGGGGTAATCTCGGGAATTACCAGTCAGATTAGAAAACATATTTTTGCGTTATATAGCCCAATTCTTGAGGAAGGTTCCGACCATTAATTTGCACGTCAGAATCGCTACGGTCCTCTATCAGGGTTTCCCCAGACTTAGACCAGCCGGTCGATTCTGTAAAAATATCACCGTGAAACTTAGGTGAAGTGAGCTGTCACTGTCACAAATCGACCGGCAGGATGCTAAGGATTAACACTATTGACAGCTCACTTCACGCTCACTTCACCTAAGTTTCACGGTGATATTTTTACAGAATCGATCGGCTGACCAGGCATAGTTCACCATCTTTCGGGTCCCAGCATTTATGCTCAGGGCGCGCCTGCATTCACAGATTGGAAACGAGACGCCTCGGGAGTGCGAGAGGTCGACCGAGATCGACGCTCCATCCTCTCTGAGCACGCGGCTAGCGCGCGCCTTCCCTTTCCTTGCGCCTTGCAGTTTTATTATCTCAACGACTCGCATACATGCCAGACTCCATGGTCCATCTTACAAGACGGGCTCTGCGAGTGCCCGAAACTGAATCATCGCAGACAGAGACGCGCACAGTCCGAGACAACACGGCGGCGACGACAGACGCGCCGCACCCGCGGCCGCACTTTGGCGAAGACACGGGATACGACGTTGACTTGCGTCGGGCCGGACGCGCCTAAACGAGTGTGCGTTTCGTCAAAACTACCGTCCGACTGCCGGTCGGCCACCGTCGCGGTGCCACTACCGGGAAGGGGCAACGGGGCTCCCGTACGGCGCTTAGACCGACATCGAACGGGTCGCGATGTATTTACTAAGAGAGAAGGACAACGTAAAATACGTGAAACAAAATAATAAAACTCAGGAAAGACTTTTTTTCTTTTGATCGGCTCCTAAGGATCGTAACGTGGTGTTATAATCTTATAATATTCCTCAAGTGTATAGCTATTAAACGCAGGCAGAAGTTTTCAAATCCGACTGGTAGTTCCAGAGATCAGCGCGCACACAGACAAACTCTTCAGCTTTATTATATTAGTATAGATAGATGGGGATGACCAGGCTTATCAATTAGTTTCATTGGGGTCTGTTTAAAAAAATAATAATATGACTGTCGCGGTCCGTTTGGTACACTATTACTAGAAAACAAGATACAACATTTAAAATTAAAAACGCAAAATTTTATATTTCATGTTTTAGATAGACAATTTACTGTTTACTTAAGGTCCACACAAAATAGGTTGGCGGTTCGTATTCGGACCGCGCGGTCCGCCATTTGATGACTCCTGCTATAGGTAATATTTGATCTCAGTTCCAGTTTTAGAAAGAGACTGAACACATGTCTGAGTGAAAGAGACGGCTACAAAAAAAGCCGAAACAAAAGTGATAAATAATATTTTGTCCCGCAGTTGGTGGCATTCATCCCGCACGTGCTGGCTTGCGCTAAGAGTAGCGTCATGAAGACGCGCCAGCTGGCGGCCCAGGCCATCGTGCCGCTCATTTCACCCGACCAGTGAGTCATTATTTATTTATTTATTTATGTGTTTACTTTTAAGTACAAAGGTACCGCTTATTTCTTGAACAATTTCTTCCAGCAGACCTACGAAAGCATAAATGAAATAGAAACGTAGACAATAGTGTGTGAGAATAACAGGGCAGTGGCTCCATGTACGATACTGCAGCTGCATCCGGTTAGACTGGAAGCCGACCCAATCACTAGGGAAAAGGCTAGGCAGGTTGAGAACAAGAAAAGAAGAATATGATTATGTGACGTCTTAAACTAAAAGATTAAATATACCAACACATGTAGGGTTTTCTATTAGGGACGGGTCGATGTTGACAGTCTGCGGCGGCCATGTTATTTTGGCGGGATCTGTCAAATCTGTTTTTATTAATCAGTCATAGATGCCAAATCATCATGGCAAGCAACACGAATGAGCAGCACGTCCTAATGATAACACTTAATTATCAAAATGAGTGTTCGTTGGTCCAAACGAAGGCCACGATGGACATTCTGCGTGAACGATTTGAGGGTATGGTAATCTCTCGCAGAGGTGACGTAACTAAGCTACCAAGATCGTGCGATTTGACCCCACTAGACTTTATCTTGCGGGGTTTTCTTGTGGTCTATGCCAATAAGCGGCACTCGTCAAACTCAGGCCATTTCTCAAATTCGGCCAGATTTATGCGACAGAGTCATTGAAAATTGGTCCTCTCAGATCCGTGGCACCGTGCGAAGCCGCCGCGGACATTTAAACGATGTCATATTCCATAAATAATGTCTTTATTTATTTGAAAGGCATAGTCCTTTCCATCAAAAAAAGACATACACAGGTTTAAAAAAAGAATTTCGTTAATACCTCATAACCTCACACACAGCTTGTTTTATTCCATTTCAACATCGACCCGCCCTTATTGAAAAACCCTTTATAACGCAACATATTAATATTGTGGCTCCAAGGAGAAAGAAGGACAGAATTAGAAAAAAACTTTGGTCACTGTTTGAAGAAGTGTCTTTTTGAGATGTTTAAAAAAAATGATGGTGGCTTGTAGGTATGATATGAAGACAAAAACTATATTAAAAACGAATGCCACCACTGGATATTGTCTTTTTTCGTACCGGAACCATGTTTTGTATCGCTTGCAAGACGAAGCTGGAGCCACTTTCAATCAGCATATTTGTGAACTTTATTTGACATTCACGAGGTTGTGGGTTCAAATCTCTTGTAAGAGTGCCTTCTTTGAAAGAGAAGAGGCTTCTGCCCTAAAGTGGGACAATAATAGGCTGGTATTATTATATTATTGTTTTAATTTGACAGATACATCCCCCACATACAGTCGATGTTCGAACTGCTGCACGACCCGTCCATCAAGAGGAACTACTGCCACGGCATCCTGCTGCAGCTGGTGCGCTTACTGCAGGCGCGCGGCGAGGAGGGGGGGGCCACGCTGGCGGCGCTGTGGCCAGCGTGGGCCACGCGCGCCACGTGGCTGCTGGGCCAGGCTGGCCCGGCCCCGCACTCCCGGCCGCCCTGCTATCTCATCGCTGACGAATTTGTGAAGGTTGTCAATTTGCTGCTTATGAGGTGAGGATCTACTGTCACTTACAACATAAATGCCGGGTGTAAAAATACTTCCCGTTGTTATGAAAAATTTGTAAACTGGACGCGTAAATTCAAAGGCGGATGCAACGCAGACACCCATAGTCTGTGCTGCATCATCTTGCGAATGGCTTAAGGCAGTAATAGTCCGGCCGAACCCAGCTGCAACACAGCGGTTTGTAGTGTAGCCGCATTTGTTTGTATAAGGCAATTAAAAGGCGGATTCAACGCAGACACCCATAATTTCTATGGTGTAATCATGTTTGTAATACTTTATTCATACAGAGGCGGTTGCGTTACAGGATAGCTACTGTCTGTGTTGCATCTGCCTTTGTATTTACGCGTACTGGACCAAAGCTGGGAACCTTCTTGTTAAGGAGGTATTGAAGGTCAAAGTTCCAACTACTTTTGGCGTTTCTTTACGAAAACAAGTTTAAAATGCTATAACTTAACTGTAAATACTCCAACGATCCCTGTCCCATTGCATGCACCTATAATCTCAATTCCTTGCATGTGTTACATTGCGCACTACCGTAAACCGCGAATGTTCACACCATAAGTCGTTTCCCAGCAATTATTTTTTACATTAAGTAACTTAGTTTAATGTACAGAATGCGTAGACGACGGCTTCATGATGGGGCTTGTTACATCCTGTATAAATGTAACCAAACGCATAACAAACAGGACCCGTTTGTTGAGTAACACCGTAGTACCATTTACATGCATATCCCCTATTGAAATAGCCCTTACTATACAAATACTATAAAGTAGCGGCTCGTGCTTCAGAGCATAATCATGCCTGCTGGACTGATGCCTGTTCATATTATATTGTAATTACTGAAATACTTGACTGCCTCGTTGGTCTAGTGGTCGCAAGTGCTACTGCTGAGCTTGAGGTCCTGGGTTCGATTCCCAGGTTGGGCAAACTGTTATTTGTTTTTCTATATGGAATTTCTCGGTAGCAGCCCTGAGTCTGGATTTGTGCCCGGTTGATGGTAATAGGCTCGCCCCCTATTACATGGGACTTAAACATAACTGGCGAAATCTGGGTGTAGTACTATAGTTACACCTCTGCCAAACCCTTAGGAAACAAGGCGTGATGTTATGTTAATATTTCAGATCCCCGACTGTGCCACAAGAAACTGTCACCGAAATCTGCACCAGTCTACACACACTGATATTTGAGCCCGTATCAACGACAATAAGCCCCGGAAGAGACATCTGCCTTTCTAATGCCATGTACCTTTACCTAATACTGGCAACCCAGTACAACCACAATGTTACAAGTGATCTCGTCCACACAGGACTGCAACATTCCTCATACGAGGTCGTTCTATCCGTATTAAACTATCTTCTAATACTCCATAATGAATTAGAATCCGGAAGTTGCAAGTTTCAGGAACATTTAAAATCGATAGCTGATACTTCAACTCTTAATAAACTAAGGAATGAGAGCTACATCCAATTGTTATGTAAAGTCCTAAAGAGCAACTATTTGGAATGTCAGGAGAAGAGTTTGAAGATCCTGATGTTGGAAGGCAACACACAACGGAACATCATAGAAACTAAAATGGGAGTAACGGTGACCGACGATATGATAATAGTAAAATTGATTGATTTCATTCAAAATGAACATGAAAAAGTAACTCATATTTACTTACAAAGTCTCCTAAACTTTGTGACAGACCAGCTACAGGATTCTAGTCTATGTTTGCGGGTATTGCTGGATGTCATAAGAGTGGTATTCGAGTGCAGCTCGTCGGAAAACAGTGACAATACTAGGAGGGTGGTCGTTGGCTTCATAGAGAATAATATCCGGCAGCTGTTAGGGTGGAACTGGCGCGGAATTCTCGAACTGAGCGAAGCAGAAAGATGTAAGCGAATGTTACTTATACCTTGTCAAATTATTATTTTATATTTCACATAAAGCTACAAGGGCACTTATGAAACGTCAGAAGCTAGGTGCATGGTTCCAATTGGTCGTTTCCTATGGAGAAAAGCCGGCAAGAAACTCCACGGTTACGCTTTTAAAAGTAAATGGTTTTTACAATTTTTCCAAATTACAGTGTTAAAAGCTTCGATCAACTATTACAGGTATGAGAGGACGGTGTAGGCCCCTCAACATGTACCAGGTACTTAGCAAAATATAAAATGGTCCACAGATCTACAGTCTGTTATGTCTACAACGTTCTCACATTCACAGAATTTAAAAGAAAAGAATCTATTTAAAAGATAAATAAAATAATAAAAATAAAAACCTATTTAAACCAAATGACAATGGTTGCCACTACAGCTGTAACAAATCAAATTTAATAAAAAAATATAGAACATTGTAAGTATACTATGTCAAATAATAAAAAGATTATGTCAAGGAAATTTGTAAATAAAAATAAAAAAAAGTAAATTAAAATAATTATCGTAATTTGGGAGTTAATACTCGTAGACCTTTACATAGTTATGCCGTTAAACGAAACCGAAACCACATGTGCAGAAGGAATTATTGCCAAACTGCCTTGTCTTCAACGTAGTCTTTATCACAGTCATCATTGCCGCATCCTTGGTCACAATAAAAATATACTACGATTGTATAATATTTTACACTGGCAATGGAATTTCTAAAATGTGGCAAATTCACCCGCCTTGTTTCGATTTTTTCAAACTAAATAGAAATAGCTGTCAGGGTTGTATCAATAAAATTAGGGGGTGGGTAAGTAGGAGTCAAAACTTCATAAGATTATTTTAGTTTCGTTTTTGTGACAGCCCTAGCCTCTAAAAAAACATGGCAAAGTCGACTTCACTAAAACTTTGCTTTGGGTTAGTATATTTGCCAACGGTGATTTCTTAGGTTAAACTGTTTAAAGAAACGTAAATTATCTATTAATTAAAGAATACTATTAAGAACGTGGTATTAAGATTTGACTTAGCTACACAACGTTAATCCGACTTATTTTCATTGAAGTTTCGGAGCTCGAAGTCACTCACAGTTAGCACAGGAAAAAAGTAACCGCCAAAAAATTACAGTTCTATGTGAGCTGGGTTGTCATATACAATAAAATGTTGTCAATCAAATATTGAAATTTGATTTAAGGGTATTACAAACGTAAACGTTAAAAAAAATCAGTTTTGACTTAATAAATTATTGTGTCTCGTAAGGCGGTATATGGCAAATTAAACAACCTTTGGCAAAGTAGGTCTCACGGTATTACGTTTGTATGGACAATTCAACGGCCGCCGCGTTCTTAACTTATATAATTATGCCGTTAATGAGGTACCAGGGAAGCGACTTGTGCAGAAAAAAATATTGCCAAACTTCCTTGTCTTCAACGTAATCTTTAATTTTGTAACGGTACTGGATTCGATTCCCAGGAATTTCTCAGTAGTGTTATGTTCGAATTTGTGCCTGTGCCTTTCAGTGAATATAGGCACGAATGCATGTATCTATATGTTCATTCATGTTTCTAAGTATCTATGTATATTATTTTCTCAGTATTCTTTATTTTGAAGTTATTTGCAAAAAAAATACAAAAAATAAACCGATTCTTAGTTATACCCAACAAAACTTTATGTTTTTCTACTTTCTATGTGAAAATAACAACATAGACGAACTGAATTAAAAACCTAATATTGAACCTAACTCAAAAAATACTCAAGCAAAATTGATAAAGAATGTAACCACCGCACTTGAAAAAACATGCACTTAAATCGGCTCAGTAATGACAGAGAAATCGGTGCACATACAAAAAAAAACTAGTCAAATGCATAACCTCCTTTTTTAAAGTCGTTTAAAAAAGATATATGCTTAAGCGCAGGCCACACCGCCAGCTAGCGGGCGGGCGAACATCGTTTCACCTCTTTACATGGTTAGTCGGTAGCTCGCGGTGTGAACCGAAGTATGTAAAGAGGTGAAACGATGTTCGCCCGCCCGCTAGCTGGCGGTGTGGCCTGCGCTTTATTATTATCATGTATTCCAGTTGAACTACAAGCAACGATCTGGGCAACAATAATAACATTACTGGAAGACGACGACGACGCCATTCGACAGCGAGTATCTGACGTGCTATCCCCGTCGAATGTCATTCCTAGCAGGAGTTGTGAAATTGCTTTGAACCTCATGCGGGAGCTGGGAACTGGGCATCAGGATAATGGGCATCTGGGACCTGGGGATCTGGAAACAGGGTATCTAGCAGCAAGAGACCGGGTCGCCCTGTTCGCACTCATCGCGCTGCTAGACTTCCAGTCGGTCGTAGTAGTGGCTGATGACGTCAGTGATGAGGTAAGGATTTAAAGATACTCATTTTTCCTGCTCCATAATCAAAAAAATATTAAAATGCTCTTCGTGATGGTCGTGATAAAAAATAAGACTACTCTCACAATCGGTAATCACAGTCAATTCGGGAAAAAGTTAACTTCGACATTCCTAAAACATTTCCTCCTTTTTATTTTATTGGGTTTTTCCATCTGGAATTTTGGCAGCCCGGAGTCTAGATTTGTGTGCACTAGGTGGTAGGTACCATCGATGAAGTTCATATCTAACCACCGCAAGGACTATTCTTGCTTGCAGCGCTCGGCTGCTATAGCACCTGGCCGGTAACAGATGTGGTCATCGTGTTCATGGGATTTTGTTTTGAAACTGGTTAGATATGAACTTCTTTGATGGTATACCTCTGCCTAACTCTTCGAGGAATACAGGTGTAATGTTATGGGTTTTATTTTATTATGATGTTATATGCCTCCAATTCATGGTATACAAAAGTTGGGCACCATGATTTTGTGTTGCTGCAACGAAGTATCAAAAGCTAGCTAGTTTTTATGCTATGAATATGGGCTTAACTGCTTATCTAATCTACGTAACTTTTTAACTATTATATCTGTCTTTTTCCAGTGCCGAGTATTTGATCAAAACGAGAGATACAACATATTCCTAGAGGAGACTGTTTGGACGATCGCCTGCGCAGACATTCTCATAAATGATTACAAGATCAATGACGTCACACTGTCGATCATGATCAACAAACCAACCTATAAAGAAACCTTTGACAAGCTTTGCAAAGACAATGTAGAAGTTTTCAAGAAAATGGCCGCTGGAAAGAAGTTACCGCGAAATGACGCGTTGAATCCTAAAATAGAATTATTTGTAAATAAGTTACATTTTATAAGTAAGGTGTAGAATTAAGGAATATTTGTATATCTATCTGTCTCTCACAGGATCGCCAACACCTCGTGCGTGCTGTGCACTGTACAAATATTTTATAGAACTAGAAATCCCCTTATTGTGACTTGCAGTTAAGTCGCATTAGGTAGGTATCTATTGTAAATATTTATTTGATATTTGTGCTTTTTCTGTTATAATTATTTTTATTTATAAATAAAATATTTTAATTACAAATTTGGTACAATCTAAATAATAGTATCGCTAGAGAACATTATGGGAATCAGGTGTCGGTAATTTCCGTTATTTTAATGACAGTTTTATGATACACAAATGATTGTAATAATTATAGTAAGTAGTAAGTACACAATTTGAGCAATTGTTTTATTTACGCGCGAATACGCGACCTTGCGGTAGATCGATGACCTGGTGATGGCCGCAGAAATCCGCTGGATGCAGGAAGCACAGAACCAGCCGGAGTGGCGGTGCTTGGGAGGCCTATATCCAGCAGTGGATCTCTTTCGGCTGAAATTATGATGATGCTGACGCAACATTTCCTACTTCTTTTATTGTGTTACAATAAAAGAAAAATTGTTTACTAATGCCACGCCATGTTGCGTTGCTTACGTTAGTTCCGCGCCTATTGTCGGATCAAATGCCATTCTCGGCCTATTAGTATACCTGTCTCACTGCCGGCGCTTAACGAAAAGCAAGTAGACTCTATAAACTGAAATAACTTGACGAGCAACACGCAGCGAGTGCACGACGACGAGGAGCGATCACTCGCTGGTATATGAACAAGTAGACTCTATTAACTACAACAACTTGGCGAGCAGCGAGTGCACAACGACGAGGAGCTATCACTCGCTGGTATATGTACAAAGCGCGAGTGTTCTGCCCGCCAAGCGTGCGTCGCTGAGCGAGAACTCTGATAGCTGATGTCGCTGCGATCCTCTTATGTATCTCTTTTACTTACGCGGGATCTACAATCTTTTGTACGCTTCTTTAGCCAGAAAATCATTGATAGCTAGTCGTTTCCTCGTCGGCGGTGGGACAGGTGTTATAAAACCAAGAGTAAGTTTATACTGGATAAGCCCCGACACCTTTCATCCGAAGTGCGCGACGGCTTAGTTCCTAAGCCTATTTGGAGATTTTGTTTTAGACTAAAGGATCTGTAGTTCTACTATTCCGTCCTGTTTTATGTGCAAGTAAAACAAAACGTGGTAAGGCAGTCTCCTTGATGCATATATTATTACAAAACCATGTACAAAGTATATCTCAAACAATTTTATCTCTCTGTATCCGGAACACTTCGCTGGCTATCGAACTGTTCTTGAACTTCATTCGCTGTGGTCTCTTCTCCTTGATTAGCTCATCTTTCATCTCTCGCACACTTGTATCCACTTCCTTGTCACTCTTTGGCGCCAGTCTTTCTAGTTTACTCTTCAAACTGTCTTGCGGTACATTGTCGTCAATATCATTAAATAAATCTTTAACTGAAACTAGTCTGTGAGAGTTCCCTGCTCGGAGTAACTTCTTCAATCCTCGCGTGGTCTTCTGTTCTATGAGACCCAACAGTCCCCAGTCGTCTCCTTTCTGTCTGTCCAAACCTGCGTCGAGTTGCCATGCAGCGTTCCTGACTTCTGATTTTAGTCTCTCACATTCCTCGTAGCTAACATTTCTACTAACATTTAACGCTTGTTCTAACGGATTGACAATGTATAGTGGTAGCGCGTTTGGTTTCCTCACGGGCACGCCTTCGTTGATAGATATTGCTTTGTCTTGGAAGTCGAACTGCGCATAGAACTCGAAGAACTGCAGCAGTAAGGTCTGCAGGCTCGCGTTGTTCTGCCCGTAGCACTCCGAAGGCAGTTTGTTCATGTCGCGAAGGAATGTACAGTTGAGATTCTCTTCTGCTATTCTGATGTCGTCTTTGCCTATGAGTGGGAAATATTAAAAACAAACATTACATTAATACAGTTGTACAGTATACGGCACCAAGTTTTATATAAAGTTTGACTTTGAGAGTGTCGTTCCCTGCCACTCATGCCTGTATGGTAGTCTATTTCTAGAACCCAGGGCTGCTGTAACGACTTATACAATACGTAATTGTTTTATTAAGTCTTTGAAAATTAATTAGGTGTATTTAAATTAACACAACAAGAAACGCAGCACAAGGCAATCAAATTCACAATTTCACATCCTAATTCTTCGAAACAACAAAAATTTATAAGTGTATGTTTAGATGGTTTGTGAGGTGGTCATGTTGAGAGGGTGAATGAAAGGCGAATAACAAAACGCATTTACAAGGCAGATGTGAGTGGAAACTCCGGGACGCTCTGAGTCCTAGGACATACAGGGTGGCAGGGACATCGACGCACAGCCACATCGACGCGATAACTGATACCATGGAATATATGATTTTGAGCCCCCTTACGGTGAAATTTTTCGTCAAAAATACAATACCTATGCAGTCAAAAACTATGTAACAGCTGATTTAAAAAAAAAAAACCACTTACCGGCTCTCCTAACGAGACTCTTGAAGGTCGGCAGCACATATCCATCAGCGGTTTTCTGCTGCAGAAAGAACAGCACCATCAGCGTAAGGGGAAAGTTGGTGATCCATCGTCCGGGGTGCGGGTTTGTGAGGCCGGCCGCGCTCGCCCAGCGCCGCACCGCGACCGTGAGCGGCCGCACGCGCGCGTCCAGCGACCCAAACTGCCACAGCAGCTCACTCATGTACACGCCTGACCTGTGCGCCAAAGCATCAACTTTATAAAATTCTTAAATTCATTAATTCACTAACAGATAACGCGCAGCCTAAACAGCTGGTTCCAGAACCATGAAATTTTTCACAAGAGATCTTTATATAACGAAAGTGAGCACTTAGGAAGGTTGGGATGAATGTTTTTATGGCAGTTCGTCATTTTTGACGATAGGAAATCCCATGGGACACATGCCTTGTGTGCTTATAAGTCGTAGCTCTCTTTAGGCAGGGCCTAACTTATAAGCTGTAGCTCGCTCTAGGCAGGGCCTTACTTATAAGCCGTAGCTCGCTCTAGGCAGGGTCTTACTTGTAAGCCGTCTCTCGCTCTAGGCAAGGTCTTATTTGTAAGCCGTCTCTCGCTCTAGGCAGGGCCTAACTTATAAGCTGTAGCTCGCTCTAGGCAGGGCCTTACTTATAAGCCGTAGCTCGCTCTAGGCAGGGTCTTACTTGTAAGCCGTCTCTCGCTCTAGGCAAGGTCTTACTTGTAAGCCGTCTCTCGCTCTAGGCAGGGCCTTACTTATAAGCTGTAGCTCGCTCTAGGCAGGGCCTTCCTTATAAGCCGTAGCTCGCTCTAGGCAGGGTCTTACTTGTAAGCCTTCTCTCGCTCTAGGCAGGGTCTTACTTGTAAGCCTTCTCTCGCTCTAGGCAGGACCTTATTGAACCTAGAATTTTGCACCTCCTTTTGTGTTACTTAGATTATTTTATGTTAAGATATAACTAGCTACTGCCCGCGGCTTCTCCCGCGTGGACCCTAATTCGTTTTCTAATATAAAAGTAGCCATGTTACTCCTTACAACATCAGCTATCTGACAGTGAAAGTCCCGCCAAAACCGGTCCACGCGTTTTTGGATGGAGGGAAGTGAAAGTAATATTTATCCCCAAGCCAGGCAAGGGTGACTACACAAACGCCAAATCCCACAGACCAATCAGCCTGACCTCCTTTCTCCTAAAAACTCTGGAAAGGCTATGTGATAGGGGAGCTGAGGGACGGCGCTCTAAAAACCATACCGCTACATGGTAATCAACACGCATACAGCTCGGGTAACTCGACCGAATCTGCTCTTCATCTAGTGGTCAGCCAGATAAAGGACGCGATTCATCAAAAAGGCACCTGTCTGTGCACTTTTATAGACATCGAAGGAGCCTTCGACAAAACCAACTTCTCCAGCATCAGTAGCGCCCTCTCCGGACATGGAGTAGAACAGGTACTACCGGACTGGATTACAAACATGTTAAGCAAACGAGTGGTTCGCCTTGAGGATGAGCGGCAGTTGGCCATGATAGCCAGAGCCTGCCCTCAGGGAGGAGTTCTGTCCCTCCTTCTATGGAATCTGGTAATTAATGACCTCATCACTAAACTCAACGCCAACCGCTATTACACGATAGGGTATGCAGATAACCTCGCAATCCTTGTATCGGGAACGATATGGTGGCCCCGTACGCAGTTGGTTACAAGTTCCAACAAACTACAAAGCCTGCAGAGACTGGCCTGCGTTGCGACCACTGACTGCATGAGGACTACTACAGCAATCGAAGCCATGCTGGGTCTGACCCCGCTCCACCTGTTTATACAGCAGGAAGCGACAATGGCGGCGGTGCGTCTTAATGTAATTAATCTCTGGGGTAAGAGAGACACACAACACACCGAGCTGCTTGAGGGACTCAATACTCAGTTCCCTATTACGAAAGCCATAAATGACCGGGTACCCAAACAATTTATCTTCGATAAAAAATACAGGATCCAACTTCACGAGGATCGCCAATGCGAGGGTTTGCGCCCCACAGAGCTACGAATCTTCACTGATGAATCCAAAACAGGTAGTGGCACAGGTGATGAAATCTTCTCGGAGGACTTCAACATATACATAGCCACACCATTGGGAGTCCATAACACAGTGTTCCAGGCCGAATGCATGGGTATATCTCTTGCCACTTTAGCCATTATAGCCAGGGAAGTTAAGGACCACTCTATACGTATACTCTCAGACAGCATGGCTGTTCTTCTAGCGCTAAACCGCCACACTGTTGACTCTGGGCTGATATACTAGTGCCACCAGCGCCTTAACTAGGTGGGTAGCCTCAATAATATTACCATTCAATGGATCAAAGGACACAGTGTTTCGCGGGGCAACGACGCAGCCGACGAACTTGCCAGAAGGGGGTCGAGCATGGCACCAGTGGGGCCCGAACCCATTGTGCCACTCCCCTTCGGGTAGCTACGCACTCTCGTAAGGAAACGAACCAGGGACCAACATCACAAACTATGGTAGGACCACGGTGCACGTACGGCAAAATGATCGATTTACGACGACAAAAATATTTCTAATGAAAATTTGTTACATTTAATTATCTAAGCAGTTTGACGTTTTATAACTCAACCTACGGACCTATAAGTACAGATTTTTAATGTATTGAAATTTTATTCCAATATTAAATTTTTGCATTGAAATAAAACAACTCAAAATAAATCGTAAACTTTGTATTATTAAAAAAAACATTATTAATCATCTTCTTCGTCATCGTCTTCCTCATTCTGATCGTTACCATCGTTACATAAATATGTTGGCATCGTGAGCATATTCATAATTGTATCATTAAAACCTTTCATTGATTTTTTTTTCACTGGTCGATGTTGACTTATCAGGGGATCAGAGTTAATACATAGCCAGTGTAAAATGTCCGTGTTAGTATTAATTCTTGAAGTTTTTCGTGAGTGCATGAGTCGTATGTTTTTATATTCTTTTTGAGAGGCTTCCAATACGTCCTCGGATAGCTGACCCACAGGCAGAGGTAGCTGACTTATGATGTCGCTGCTGTGGATAAGTAGTTTATGTACTGACGCACTCATCTTGTACCATCCATACAGTTCAGTGCATTTTTTTGCTGTTTCCATGCAATATGGTTTGAAAGTGTTTATTTTGATGTAATGGCAACTAGAAATTGTCTTTAAAATATTTGAAAACCTTTCAATCAATTCTATATCGATTCCAGTAATTTCAGACACTATCTCTGGATTTTCAAAAAATTTCCGTGCCGTGTTGCCGTCATTTGTGTTTCCACCTCCTTGCTTAGGTTGGTCCACTACTAAACTCATCTTCTCGTAAAACAGGTCCGTTATATTTTTCTTCTTCTCTTTTACTTGATTCTTCAATGTAGTGCCCCTAGCTTGCCATTGTTTAATATCAATTTTATACGCTATATGCAAAAGATATTCGAAACACCTTAGATAGGCATGTAAAATAGATATGCCATACTTATAGGCAGAAACATCGCAGGATCGTTGTAAGACTTTATCCAAGTTGTTTATGTCCTTCGGAGTTACCTTACAAATGTTGCATGCCTGAGACGATGCAGTTTGTGTAAGGACATTGCATGTTTTGCCATCCATCATTGTACAAATTGGAATATGCTTAAAGGTGATTAATTTTTCTTGGAGGCTTACTGTTGTTGATGTAACAGCTCGCAGCTGTTGTTCAGTAGCATCGAATTCTTGTTTTATGGTCTGATTTGTTTCTTTAATTAACTTGAAACCAATAGGGCGACACCACTTTGTCGATGATGGGCTGGGGTTTTTCCAAAATATAATTTTTTCTTCTTCATGGAATATAGACACTTCGAGAGGAACAATAGTGCTTAATATAATATTCGAATCGGAGTACTTTGGACTGTCTGCGAAGTGCTGTTTATAAATGCTGTGCCCGCCACTACCATCCAGCCCCCACTTATAGTAGACATCAATTTCGAATACTTCTGGAGGAAGATGAAGAGAAATAACTTCTTGTTGCACTTCATATAATCTTCGGACTGTGTGATCAAGTAAGTTTTGCATAGGAATCCTGGCTTCGATCTCCGAAACAGTAATATTTTCGGGATAGCAAGTTTGCTTTATCTGGAAGATTTGATTATAGGCAGGGTATATATTAGCACCTCTAGCTTTAGCTCCTCTTTGTACTTTTATATAATCTTCTTTTGTCATACTAGTATCAACAATAAGAGCTAGCGCTTCCACAGGTGTGTATGGTGTGCAAGAGGGCTTGATGTTTTTTGACTGCTGCATTCGTTTCAAACTTCTTGGTGACGACTCTAGGGCTAATTTCATCACTTTAGCAGCTTTGCGTTTTCCCGATACAACTAAGCTGGATTCAGTTGCAAATGAAAGTTGTTCCGGAGAAAGACCTTTCACAAGAGTTTGCACAGATCTTTGTTTAGAACGCAGCGATGAGACCCCAAAATCCTTCTTTGGTCGTCCTGAAACCGGTTTCTTACTAGGCGTCTGTTGGTCTCCTTGTATGTTCGGCACTTTGAACTCCTCATTTAACCAATCGTGATGATTTTTAATCAGTCGGTTATGGATGCGATGGCATTGTTTCCATTTTGCAAATAACTTTGCCACAAACACTTTAATTTTCAATTTGACCGATTTTTCAAAGTCTTCACCATATTTTACAATGTTTAATTTGTTCAAAATATACTTAAGTAAATGTTCAATGCATTTAGGCAAAGAAAATTTAAAAAAACTTTCACTTTTTAAAACAAAATACAACTCTAGTCTTTTAATACTTCGCATTTCCACGTTATCATTTCGACTACCTGAAACAAAAACAACAAATACTCAGAGATGTGCATATACGTGCAGCTAAAACCGGTTTCCTCGTAATAACAACAATCAGAGTTATTGATAATAAACAAATTTAAACTGGTACTCGTTGGAACTTTTTAGAAAAGCTTCCACGAATTATTTTTCTACAGCAAAACAAGATTATTGTAAGTCTATCGATATATTTAGATTATTTTCTATGTTTAAAGCGTTGAAAGAACTCAATAATAGGTTTAAAATGAAGTACTTACTACATGGTAATGGATCCATATTAAAAAAATAGATTTCACTTCAAAACAACTGCACATCGACACAATGTATTCGCACCGAGTTTAGTAGAATACTGGCGGCACGCCTAACAATGAGCGAAGAGTCGAACAATAGCGGCTTTTGTAAACGGGTCTCGCTCGCAAATAAAAAATCTTTTGTTGATTTTTGACCATTGAAGGGTAGAGAACACCAAACGCATGTAATTAGCGTATTTCAATGATTTTGTTTTAAATGCTTTTGTCGTCGTAAATCGATCGTTTTGCCTTACGTGCGGTGGGTGCAGGTAGGCTAAGGATGCTGGGATACAATTGATGGCCGCCTCACGAAACAGGTTCTCCGACTAACGAAACAACAGCTGCGTACAGTCACAGCAGCTGTAACTGGCCATGGGTCATTTAATAAACACCTCTTTGTCATAGGAGTCAGAGACAGTCCGCTGTGCAGAGCCTGCATGAAGGACGACGAGACAGCAGCTCATGTGCTGTTATACTGCCTGGTGGTCGCCACATACATTGGGTGGGCAAAGTACTTCGGTAACCCTACCTGGGTTACCCTACGTGAGATTGCCAGTGACACCAAGGCGTTGCTGTTCTTCTTTGAGGTGCTGGGGTGGATCGAATAAACGATTTTCCCACCGATGACAATGAGTTGCGGGTACCAGCCCGTATTACCTATTAACTACCATGTTCACTTATAAGAAACTTGTCTTGTCTTTTCAGTCACTAACATTCTACCATAAACTGCATATTTCGACCTTGCTGCGCTGCCGTCACCACATAACGCTGGCAGAATTATAATAGTCGATATTGGCACAGTTGTCAAAAAAGTTGTTGTACTCACATATTATTATAGCACAAATCGCATTCCAGATCGCTATAATTGTGTGCGAACTTAACGATGGGGACTCTGGCGTGCAGGATGCGTTGCACGCGGCACGCGCCGGTCACACGCAACTCCAGCAGCTCGGCCACGCTCTGCATGTGCCGCGCCCAAGGCGCCCGCCCGCCCTCCGGGCGCTTGTCTTGGTACACCAAACGACGCCCCGGCTCGCTCTACAAACACATTCCTACACTCTAAGCCCCCGTACCCACGGGTGACTTTTTATCGCACTGCGCCGAGAGTTGAAACATCAACAGTTTGTTTGTTTTGACGCGCTGGAAGCGCTCCGATGGATTCTCAATGCTCGGCTCAACACCGAGAGTTGAAAATTCAGTGCGCAATAAACAGCGTCTCGTTAAAAAATTATCCGTGCGAAAGAGGGCTAAAGAGCTATTCACTCGCACCTGACAGAACGCGTCGGAGTGAATTTACAATGCCATACCGGAAGTTCAGAGAGCCATTCAAAATTTAAAGTTTATAATTATTTGCATGTTATTGATATTGCACTTATAGGAATGCGATCTGAGCCCGCGCATACGACCCGCGGCTTTACGATGTGCGCACACGAGCCGCGGCGACACGCTAAATCTGGTGATATTCGTTTCTTTGACTGGGTCTGGTTATGACGTAATTTTACAAGATAGTTTTGTGTGAATCGATAGCCGTGCTAATTATTATTAGAAACAACACTAGTCTGTTAGCTATACTTCAGTAGTCTGAATTATTTATCCATATAATCGTGAGAAAAGTGAATATAAATCAAAATGGATTATTTACCATTTCTTCTGTTAGTGTATTGGTCAACACAAGATCCAAGTCACATCCCATTTTACCAAAACCATTGATGGATGAGCCAAACGGTCTCACAGCTATGTTAGCGTACAGGCTCTCAAGTACACACTCAATCTGAAAATACATAGTTTTGGTAAATTTATTGAAGGACATGCCAAAATAATAGTTGATATTTTCAGATAGTTTCAGTTAAGTTGTTAATGTAGTTCATGAATTTCATTTCCTTCGATAGGTATCATGAAAATATATAATTATCTCTAAGGTTATTAAAATTGAATCCTCTTTTATGTGCTGTGTTGGTCATAAATGAGTGATGTGTATTATCTAATATAATGACTAGTATAATTGTTTACAATTTAAAAATAACTTTTTAAATTTACCTGTCTTGCCACCATATATCTAAGCCTAGTGCCCAAATCATTCAGCATAGTTCTATCATACAACAACTGTATCTGATCTGAGACTGTTTCGCAGTTCATTAAGTCTTTAAAGAGTTTGTCTTCATCAACTTGTTCATTTCCATTTACAGATGCCAACGTTGCACAAGGTAATGTAAAAGTTTCCTTTCCTCCTGGAGCTGCCCGAAACCAAAGGAATGGGGATTTCAATGCCATAATCTCAAGGTCTTTCTGGTGAGTACTGCATGATTGAAACACATGTTTCAAGTTTTCTTCCGAACTGAATTCAATGAGCATGAAGTGCTAAAAATAAATGGTCACTTGGATCAAATAATAGGACATCTACGATCTACAAATAGGTATCTTATTGGCTCACGCAATGTTAAAAACAGCTGGAGACATTATACTCAAATAACTACCTCACCACCAGTGTTTTTGTAATGATGTATTCCGTTGATGATGGCATATTTTGAGCAGTAACCATATAATTCATTGAAAGAAGCCTCGGAGTTGACCTGCACGACGATACTCTGTTTCGCTTCAGCTCTCCTCTGGGCCACAATCTCTTCAAATGACACTAATTTCTTGGTAATACCTAAAATATTTACATAACCTATAAGTTACCTTCATAACAATATCTCATAAAAAGTATTAGCAACTGGTACCTGATGATTTCCGTAAATAAAGGCATTTACATGTAGATTGGGCACAGTTTAGTAATTTCCTAAACAAATGTGTTTTTCCTTTATTTACTATATTTTGAAATATTACAGACATTTTCAATTTGGACCTCTCAAGCTGTCATTACTGTCATTACTGTCATAAGTAAGGCCGTTTTCCGAATTAGAACATAATTTTCTCACAGCGCTGACATTAATAATTTGCGTTCCGAGTTACACTGTAATCGATTTGAGCGTGCTAACACCCGTACCGAATTAGCCTGAGCTCGATAACGATGTGCCGTAAATCGTCCTAAATGACATCACGACATGCACCATCTTGCGATAACGCTGACGCCGATCATGCCTGTGGCGTCACGTACTGTGCATTTGTGAACGCACATTAGTATACGTGGCGTCACCTGTATTAGTTTAAACAACCTTAGTTTTTGTTTACCCTAAACTTCTTAAGGGTCATTGTACTCATTATTATAAACAACTTTCACTATAGGAACAACGCTGAACTCGCGAAAAAAAAATTTGCTATTCCCTACATTTCGCCGAGATATACGAACATAAATGTAGGGAACAGCTGATTTTTTTTACAAAAACTAAGGTTGTATACTAACTTGGAACTGCAATGCAAGCAAAGCAGAAAATAACTGGTCAATTCAAAATTAATATGTCAATGTCATGTCAAAGAAATAATAAATACTTACCTTAATTTTTGGAAGTGGGTATTTAAAAAAAAACACATTTGATGCGTACATAAAAATATGTTAGTAATATTGTCGTATTTTAAACGCAATTACATTACAAAAATTACATGCATTCCTTTGATCTAAAATAAGCGGGTTCTAGTTATTGTTCGCACTCTTTAAAGGTAATTACGGGATAAAATAGAACGTCAAAAACATTTTTAGTACTTCCTTTTAAAAATGGCGTGGCAGAAGCTATAATTGAGTATTGTTTTATTTGAATTAATTATGAATATGAATGAATTATGTTACGCAAGTTATTCTGAATATTTTCATCCATAATAATTTAAATCTAAATTTTTTAATCTTAGCATGAACATTTATCGATTAAGACCTCGGTCGTGCCGAGGGCAGAAACTGGACATGTCCTTTGTAGTATATACACAAAGAAATATGCTAAGCAAGTTTGAACGTTGAGCGAGCACTGTGAGCGCGTTCAAGAGCGTTGAGAATTGTTGACATCCCTCAACTGTCATAATACCGCCGCCTGTGATACAGGTTCATCCTAGTACAGGCATCATACTTTGTAATACCTACATTATTTCTAAGATTTATACTGTATTTTACCAATTTTTATTTTTGAATAAATGTTTATTATTATTTATTATTATTATAATCGTGATAACTAATGCCGCTTTCCGAATTAGAACATATTCGTTCACAGCGCTGACAATAATCAATAATTTGCGTACCGATTTAGATATCACGATTATGACAGATGAGGGCTATCAACTATTCCGAACGCTCGTGAACGCGCTCACAGTGCTCGCTCAACGTCAAAACTTGTACAGTACAATCTAATCAGTACGGCACTTCAATAGACCGATACATCCAATAATCCGACACCCTCCGCCCGCACCTCCCTCCGCCACGCACCGCGTATGCGCTTCGTCGTCGTCGTCTATTTCTTCATATTTATTATGAGGTTTTCTATACAATCCAGTAATTCGAACATTCCAATAATCCGGCACCCTCTGGTTTTTAATAGTGCCGGATTAGTAAATTGTACTATATATCATATTTTTTTTGTGTACCTATATACCACACCACATTCTTCTTCTGTGGTTAGGTGGTGACGGTAGCCAGAAGCATAATTCCGAAAATGCCACTACCGTTAAGGCCCGTTGTCTCCGAATCGGAGTCAGTTGGCCAATTCCGTCAAGCCCCGCTGTCACCGAATGACAGCAGTATGCTTAGATCTCATACTTATGCGTCCCGTACGTGCATTTGAAATTTGGAGCGTTACCTCTTATGCACCTAGTGGGTATCATGCGACATTCAAAGATAAAATAATAATAAAATAAAATCAAACAGCACAACTGTCATTTTTGACAGCACTAACCGTGATATTAATAAAAGGCATGGTCGGCGTTATCTCAAGATGGCGCATGTCATGACGTCATCTATGACGATTCACGGGACATCGTTATCGCGCACACGCTTATTCGTTACGGGTGTTAGGCACGCTCAAATCGATTACAGCGTAACTCGGAAGGCAGCCAAATTTTTTTTTTTTGGCGATTTCTATTATTTCGATACATCGATCTATCTGTGCGTTTACACTGATGAAATATCACAACAAAACATGTTGAAATCTCTAGTTCCTGTCAAGTCAAACCTGATAGAGATTTCAACATGTTTTTTTTTGTGAATGTTTCGCCAGTACAAACGCACAGTTACGATATAAAATATCAAGTATCGAATACGTATCAAATTCTATAAATTTCCGTCGTCGCAACCGACTAAAACCGCTGGAATACAGGGGGTCTATTCCCTAACCGAAATTCGTAGTTTCGGCCGCAGTTACCGGTGATTCCATCTCCGTCACACTCACGGTATGACCGTAAGTGAGACGGAGATAGAAGCGCCCGTAACTTCGTTCGAAACTACGGATTTCGCTACTTATTATAGAATCAAGTTTTTCCAACTGAACAGACAGCTGTGCTGCTGGCGAATGTGTTGCGCCACTTCTTCTTCCCAGCACTAGGAAGTGGTGAAGGGTGGGCATTTTTGGGGGACTGTCTATGTAATTTTGACGTTCGAAAAGTACTGATTCTCAGCCTAGTTTATGTAAATGACTTTTATGTAATGAATTTTGAATTTTGTTTAATCCTTGAAACGAAAATACTAAATACTACCGAATCTATACCCATACTACTACCATATCTATACACATCACTATACATAGCTATAGCATAACGGTGTCCTATCCAAAGGTATAGTTCTAACTATGCATATCAAATGGCGCTAGTTTCTTTATAAACGCAAATGACCCCGTTCCACGAAACAAGATTGGTCTCTATTTCAGTATATTACAAAGTACTGTGGCATGCGTGCTGGCATGCGCGCTACTGTTTTTAATAATATGTAAGTTTGATTTATTAAAAGTAGTAAATCAATGTTCTCAAGCAAAGTGGCAATACTATATGTCTGTCAAATTTGACATTTGTTACGTCGAAAAAGTCAAAATGTTCATCAGGTCAGGGCAGGCTATAGGTTAAGTTGTAGATTCTAACGACACTGTCTTGTGTACCATTTTTGAATGAAAGTATATAAGAAAATAAGGGAACTAGTTCCAAATGGGTACTAGGATGCTACTGGCACTGGCAGCTCCAGCATTAAACTGCTTGAGAACAATCTATCCAAATGTAGTTAGAGGTAACGAGAGGATTGTTTATTCTAATGCGGTGAACTTTACAGCAGCTCGAAATTATGCGAAGAGCAAAGACAAAGGAAGAGACAAAAAAGGTAAAGGAGCTAAAGTGGAGATTAATGTCGCAGCAATATCTGAGATTGTGCCTGTGGATAAGATGAAAGAACGATGCAATGCAGCTATCGACAGAATGAAGGAAGATTTTGCTAAGAACCTGTCCTTGCGATCCACAACTGGCTCTATAGAGTCACTGTTGGTGAAGTTTGAGGGTAAAGATCACGAGCTACAGGAACTTGCTCAAATAGTGAGAAAAAACCCTAAAACTATGGTTATAACCTTTTCTTCCTTTCCACAAGCCATACCAAATGCATTGAGAGCCATTCAAGGTTCTGGACTGAATCTGAATCCTCAGCAAGACGGCACTACACTGTATGTGCCCGTACCCAAGGTCACAAAAGAACACAGGGAAGCATTGGCAAAGAATGCGAAGGCTTTGTATATAAAATGTAGAGATTCTGTCAAAGATGTACAAGCAGACTTCATCAAAAAAGTTAAGAAACAAAATAGCGTGTCTGAAGATTTGGTATTTAATGTAACTAAACAAATCAATGCGATGTGCGATGAGTACCAGAATCAAGCCAAACATATTTATGACCTTAAACATAATGAACTGGTTGGAAAGTCTTGAAACTGATAATAAATACAATAACTTGTTAGGGTTGAATGATTTACATTTGATAACAAAAAATAAAAGTCTTACAAAAATCGAGTTTCATTTCCAAGTAATTTAATGGATGTAAATATGTTATCTGTGTATAAATATGAATTATTCCATTCATGGAAAGCCAAAATTAAAGTCACTACCTACCAAATATCGTGGACCCCTATTTACATCACATGGACCCCCATTTTTTTCCCTGCTGGACATGGACTCTGCAGGTCGTCGTCGACTCCTGGGGGTCGATATAAACCACCTTGGGAATCACTGCTTTAAATGGAAAAACTGCTAAGGGCTTGGTGGGGAGTATGACGTAAAAATAAAAATCAAGGCAACCCAATCTAACATGACAATAATACCCCCCCCTCTCCCTCTCGTTGTAACTGTACCTGAAGGATGAAAAAAAAAATTCAATTTACATAAGTTTGTGGGGTATTGTTGTATCACATAATTAATTAAAAATAATAATATATCCCTAAGTGACTGCTTTTTAAGAAATCAGAAATAAGAATAAGTCAATAGTTATGCAGTATTTTCGATTACAACCGCAGAAATAACTTTGTATTTCTATTTTTTTCGTGAAGTACCTAGGTTTGTACTTACTATTTATAGAATACAGACATATTTTTGTGGTGAAAAAAATTATGATGCCTAAATATTCATCCTAATTACGGAACCTTACGCTGTGCGTGGTCCGACACGGAATTTTGGCGGTTTTTATTATCCACTAGCTTTTGACCGCGGTTTCGACCGCGTGCATGTCGGAAAATATCGCACGGGAATGTACTACCGGGATTTCATACCTAATAGCCGAGGAAAAGGTCATTGACTCCTACCGCTGCACCCGCGTTGTCGTCAACCATAATTACTTTGCTACGCGTAATTTTCAATCTGTGATATCTTTTAAATGATATGATGTCAAGCACATTTTAATCGAAATTAAATGCCCAATTTAAATAACATATTTTATTGGATAAGTTAATATAATAATAATATTCTTTAATTCGGACTACACATACAAGTACACACAATCCATATAGTAGTATTAGTAACAATGACTTAAAAAACTATGTTAGTAAACTTATGCAAACTAAAAACTATTAAAATTGACGTGGCCCAACACACGTTGGCACGTGCCTCCGTACCCAGTGCCTCATAAAGGGACTGTCTACTTTGTCTAATAAAGTGTTCGGGATGCTGTTGGAGCTTCCGTGCAACCTTCCCATTGCTGACGCTGTTCTTTTCCTCATAATGGCATGAAAATCGTCAACACGGGCTTCTGCGAACATCTGCGAAGCGCTGCAGAAGCGCGGAAGCCCCATCAACATCCTGAACCCATTATTATACCTACTGTACGCGCAGGACGTTGTAGGCTCTCTGCGTATATTTCATCCACAAGCTGCACGCACGTGTAGAAGGTTTGGCAGTACGCCTTGAAAAGCGAGACTTTAACATCCCCACTACAACGTGCAAACCTGCGGGCTACCATATTACATCGAACCGCCAACGCCCTCCGCTCCCCCTCTATATCAACATCGTCAGATAAGTCCTCCGTGACTACATGCCCTAGGTATTTAAACTGTGTGACTCTCTGTAGTGGCTTTCCGCTTAACGTCACTGGATGAACATTATCCAACGAGCTAGACTTTGATCTGAAAAGCATAAGCTCACTCTTCTTTACATTATATGTGAGTACATGTGACGCAGCATAGGACTCACAAACACCCAACAACTTTCTGAGCGCGCTGATTGATGGACTCAGCAAGACCATGTCGTCTGCGCAGCTGATTATACACCATAGTGCCATCAATCGAGCAACCGACTTTGGTCTCGCTGAGCTCACCAATCAACTGGTTCATGTAAACATTAGACAGGGTCGGCGACGTTAGTCCACCCTGTCTAACACCGCACTTCAGGACGTATTTATCAGAGTGAGCACCCGCCCATCTAACACTGGTATTCTGTGAGCTATACCAAAACTTCAGTACATTAATAAGCTCCTCGGGTACCTACCTCTAGAAGTTTAAGCTTCGACCAAAGTTTGTTGTAACAAACCAAGTCAAAAGCCTTGGAGAGGTCTAGGAAAGCAGCATATACTGGTGTTTCCCTATCTGTGTAATACTTGACCGTCTGCTTAAGCGCCAGAATAGCGGTCTCAGTTGATAGCGCCTTCCTAAAACCAAACTTAGCATCACTCAACTTTAAATACTCACCAAGCCGGCGCTCAAGCAGACGATCAAATACCTTTTCAACCATAGCGGCCAAAGAGATGGGCCTGTAGTTGGTTTTATCCGCTATGTCGCCTGTTTTATTTTTATCCACAGGAACCACCACGCTTTCCATAAGCTCTATTGGTAGATAAGTATGACGGATACAAAACGCATACAACATTGCTAGAACCCGGTAAATGTGAGGTCCCGCATGTAACAGATGCTCAACACCAAGCCCATCATAACCGACTTCCCTCTCGAAGTCTCAACAAACTTACCACTCTCTTCACCTCCTTAGCAGTAAACCCAAGAGGAAACACCGCTGGCACTCTAGCTTCATCCGTACACTGGGCATCTGTCAATGAGGAAGATAACACAAAGTGTTCTTTAAAAATGCTGGCTATGCGTCCCGCATCCGTCTCACCATCAACACTCACGGGTAGGCCCGTTCTAGGATTCATCCTACCAGTTTGTTTCCAGAAACTCTTAAAATCCTTTTGTTTGTGACTCTTGACTATCAAATCGATACGTATTTGCGATTTATTATTTTGACAATATTTTAACTGTTTCTTGAAATGATTCCTACTCTGTTTCATTGCAATACAAATGGGGCCATCCAGGCATTCCACAGGATTTCCATAATTGAAACTTCACACGGGCCTCAGTGTGAGCGCTTTTAACGTAGGGTAGGTACGGGCAAAGCGAATAAGTGAGGTAAAGCGGATAGCTGGTTTTTCTCGAAAAGTATAATAGATGGCGCTATTTGCACTAATGCAGTTGACACTTGACATGTGCGGCTACGCCATGACAGTTTAACCAAAACAATACAGCTCTAACGTTAGTTGTGAAGTAAAAAAAAAAGTTTTCGTTGGATTTCTTACGATTTTTGATCAGGTATGTGATGTTTTCTTTTGTATTTAATGTAACCTATCCGAAAATTACTTTAGATCAAGAAATTGACCATGTTTTAAAGTATTATTTGCGATTTTAAAATTGCACCGGCATGTAGTGAAATTTTTTGTTAGCTTCGTTAATTTGAAAAAGGTATCTGTTGGGCAAAGCGGATAGGGCAAAGCGGATAGAACAAAATAGAATAAAAAAGAACAAGCTGTAAAGTTTAAGAAAATTAATGCAATAAAAACTAAGATATCGGACATAGGGCCCAGCACATCAAAAAAAGGAAGAGCAAAACAAATAAACAAGAAGAAAAGTAATAAAACAGACTTTTTTTGTCTGGTATGCTCAGAAAAGTATATCGATCCACCAATTGAAGAGTGGATACAGTGCGCGCAGTGCTCCCAATGGGCGCACGAAGAATGCACATCGTATGTAGGACGAGGCAGTTATTTTTGCGATGAATGCGAAGATTAGTTGGTTTTACTATTCCTTATCCTCTTTGCCCTTGTGCCATATCCGCTTTGCCCAACGGGGTCGGGTAAAGCGGATAATTGACTTCTTTTTATTTTTATATAACTTTTAAATAGAAGATGATTGTATTTTCTCATATTGATTGCGTACGTTCAAAGATACTTACATGTGCCATAAATTAGTAATAAATATAGTTCTTATCCAGATTAATTCTGTATTTTAAATTGAGTCTCCCTTAGCATATCCGCTTTGCCCGTACCTCCCCTACTTATTCCACCCTATTACATGCTTGCCTTTCCCAACCCCCCCCAGACTCATAACTTTGCACGGCGGCTTCCTGTAGTGTTCTGAAAGTTTTTTGGTATAGCTCGTCGATAACCGTAGGTATTAATTTGTTTATTATTTCGCTCTCCCCAGTGTATCTTGGTATTAATGAAGGCCGTATAACACAAAACAGACTTCACTCTAGTTACCTTAAGGTTACACTTTATTTTCAAAGGAAAGTGGTCGGACCAGTAGGTACACATGACAAATCGTGACATCACTAACCGACTTCCACGCAGCTTCTGTAACCAAGCAATGGTCCAGCCAGCGCCTCGAACCATGTGCATCGCTTATAAATGTATAGCTGTCACTGCCTTGACCAAGCGTAGCTACATCAGCCAGTGAACCGCATACCCATTCCTGTTCTAAACAAAAAATTTGCAAATCTTTGCCAAATAGTTCACCGGGGTGAGCATTAAAGTCATCAACGATCAAAATAGCTTCGGGAAAAAACAATTCAATTTTTATCAAATTCTGAAAGATAAAAATGGGTACTGTGGGTCATCCTTAGCAGATAGACATAAATGCCATCGCGGACATTTTTGTTGAACTTTTTAAGATATTATACAATCCTGTAGAACATTTTATTTTATTTTATTTATCTCTCACGGTTTACGCGGCGCATGCCAGTAAAGCTCCCAGTCGGCATGATTTTTTCCGACATCTTCAACAATAATCGTCGCATTACAGCCAATTTACGCAAAACCGTGAGCGTGCATTCTGAAAGTGGGCAATGTCGCAAATAGATGTCAGATATTTCGCTGTTTTGATTAATTTGACAATATTACTGTATGGAAATAAGAAACGTGGCTAACTAGCTAACTAGAATATTGATTATGAAATGCAATAATTAATATCGTAACACCGAATATTTAGTTTTAGATGTAAAAAAAGTATTTGAAAAGTTTCCAAATGCCTTTTTTATATATAAAACCAGTAGGTACAACATAATAGTTAGCCACATTTCATAATTCCATACAGTAATTTTGACAAATTAATTAAAACAGGTACATTTTTGACAGCTAATTGCGACGTTGTCGACCTATATGATAAACGCTCAATCATATTATACCTACACTATCAATTTATCTAGGATCCTTTAGGTGGGTATTACACTATCAATTATCTAGGATCCTTTAGGTGGGTATTACACTATCAATTATCTAGGATCACAGATCTCTGAGTCACATTTATAAATATGATAATGTAATACAAACATATGAATCAAATCGTCTTTGATCAAAGATTTTTGACATTTGTTGTTAGATAGGATCAAAGAAACGGGTCTTGCCATATTGAATATTATGAGGGAGGTTGATCAGGGAAACCACCTTTTCAGTAAAAAGTATATTTGAAGTAAAAAAAAACACTGGTTCACAATTAGAACGGGAGAGGGAACGAAAACCCTTAATAATATTATGTTCGCGTAACAATGGCGGCACGAGGCGACGTTGCGCGGTACTATCGATTACGCGTGTACGCACTACGCGTGTGGGCAGCGGACTGAGGCGCCTCGCAGAGTACCTTTCTCGCAACGTCTGGGCGAGAGAAAGGGACGGACATACTATTCTGTATATCGTGCCGGCACCCGACCGCGGGACGCTCGCACTGGTAATTGTGTTTGGTTTGCTACATACTCCCCCTCCAGTCCTGGAGAACGCCCTCGATCCTGGACTGGTACACTAACAGCAGCATTAGCTGGACGTCCGCGATTTCGTTTTGGAATAACGGGTTTTGGTAAGGGGTCGTCGCTACCTCGGTAACGTGTAAGGTCTTCGGAATGATATTTACCTATATCAACATTTGGTTGTTCTGTGCTCGCGATGGTGTAGGTTGTTGGACTTACCTTTCTAGTGATTTGGTAGGGGCCATCTCGGCGAGGGTAGAACTTAGAAGTGAGGTCTTTTGACCCTTTGCTTAATAAGTGAGACTTAAGCATGACTAAATCACCTACTTCAAAATCGTCAGATGGTCGGCGTGAAGCGTCGGCGTACTGCTTTGTCTTGTCCTGCTGAATCTCGACGCGTTCCCGAACAGCTGACAGTGAATGCAGGAAGTTTTCGAGGTAAGGGGTCACTTGTGGGACAAAGTTTTCTTTGGCCCTGATAGGACGAAGGTCGTGAAATACCTCTGTGGGTGACCGCATCTCTCTGCCAAAGGTCAAATAAGCCGGCGACTTGCCTGTTGTGCGACATTTCGCGCTATTCAGGGCAAAGCGTATCACTGGCAACTTCTTCGGCCATGAGGTGTGGTCGTCTGCCACGAGATGGGCAAGCATAGCTTTAAGGTCGCGGTTTTTTCGCTCTGCAGGATTAGCTTGTGGATGATACAGCGGGACAAGATTTTGTTTAATGTCTAGGACTGACATACATTGTCGCATCACTGCGGAAACAAACTGGACACCGTTGTCCGAAATAATCCTGCGAGGCAGACCGAACCGCATGAAATATTCTTCGATGAGGACATGGGCGCAGGCTTCTGCTGTTGCTTCTTTTAGAGCAAACAGCTCCGTCCATCGGGTAGCAGTGTCTTCAATGAGAAAGACCCACCGCTCCCCCTGGTCACCCTCCGGAAGTGGGCCGAACAGGTCCATGGCCAACACCTCGTTCCGCTGGCTCATGACCGGTGTCTGGAGTAGCCCTGGGGGTTTGGCATTGTTGGCCTTATATCGCTGGCAGTGGACACAGGCTAAGACATAATCGGTGATTATTCTCCGCATCCCTGTGAAATAATACAGCTGTGCTACCTTCTGGTAGGTTCTATCGATACCTGGGTGGCCAGCTGTTTGAGAGTCATGTAACTCCTTCAAAATAGCTGGTCACTGGCATTTTAGTTCGTCACTGCAAAACTATCACAACTATGCACTTATTGTCACACGAAAAAAAACGTTGGGCGCCACATATGAGGGAGGTTGATCAGGGAAACCACCTTTTCAGTAAAAAGTATATTTGAAGTAAAAAAAAACACTGGTTCACAATTAGAACGGGAGAGGGAACGAAAACCCTTAATAATATTATGTTCGCGTAACAATGGCGGCACGAGGCGACGTTGCGCGGTACTATCGATTACGCGTGTACGCACTACGCGTGTGGGCAGCGGACTGAGGCGCCTCGCAGAGTACCTTTCTCGCAACGTCTGGGCGAGAGAAAGGGACGGACATACTATTCTGTATATCGTGCCGGCACCCGACCGCGGGACGCTCGCACTGGTAATTGTGTTTGGTTTGCTACAATATTATATACTGAATTTTACATTTATTTTCATAATTTCCTGATACAAAATCCGTCCATAAAATTATGTGTTTTTGCCTTTTCAGTTTTGCTACTGCCATATTCTAAGTTGACGGGTTTATTGACGGATAAAACGTAAGCACAACGAAATTTTGGCGTAAGTTCACAATACGCTTTGGAATTCTAAAATTATTTGTTGGCAACACTGCTGTACTAAAAAAAAATCAAACTGCTGCCGGGCAGCCGGGAATTCATTGTTTTGTGGCTTCATTAGTGTTCTAGGTTCTATTTATTATATTGTTTGCAGTTTGACAGCACTAAGAGGGGTATTACACTATCAATTATCTCGGATCCTATATAGGATCCTATCTTTGATCCTACATATTTGACGTCTAGGATCATATCTGTGTATTACATTATCAATTATCTAGGATCCTATTTTTTTGACATAATTATGTGGTTGCAATCGTCGATTAAAACAAAATACTGAAGCCTTTCGGCAAACAATATAACAAATAGAACTTAGAACAGTAATGAAGCCACAAAACAATGAATTCCTGGCTGCCCGGCAGCAGTTTGATTTTTTTTTTAGTACAGCAGTGTTGCCAACAAATAATTTTAGAATTCCAAAGCGTATTGTGAACTTACGCCAAAATTTCTTTGTGCTTACGTTTTATTCGTCAATAAAACCGTCAACTTAGAATGTGGCAGTAGCAAAACTGAAAAGGCAAAATCACATCATTTTATTCCGCGTCTGTCTGTCTGTCTGAACGGGATAAACGATAACGAGATTTTCAACCGGTTTTCACAAATTGACGGAGTGATTCATCACGCTCAATCATATTATACCTACACTAAACCTTCCTCGGTTTTAGGGGGGTATTACACTATCAATTATCTAGGATCCTTTATAGGATCCTATCTTTTATCCTACATTTGACGTCTAGAATCATATCTGTGTATTACACTATCAAATATCTAGGATCCTGTACAGGATCCTATTTTTTTGTCATATGTGGTTGCAATCGTCTATTAACCGGTCACCGGTAACAAAATACTGAAGCCTTTCGGCACACAATATAACAAATAGAACTTAGAACACTAATGAAGCCAAAACAATGAATTCCCGGCTGTCCGGCAGCAGCTTGCTTTTTTTTAGTACAGCATTGTTGCCAACAAATCATTTTTGAATTCCACTAACCATATTGTGAACTTACGCCAAAATTCGTTGTGCTTACTTTTTATCCATCAATAAAACCGTCAATTTAGAATGTGGCAGTAGCAAAACTGAAAAGGCATAATCACATAATTTTATGAACGGATTTTGTATCAAGAAATTATGAAAATAAATGTGAAAACTAAGTAGGTAAGTATATAATATTTAATATGGCAAGACCCGTTTCTATAATCCTATCCAACAACAAATGTCAAAAATCCTTGATCAAAGGCGATTTGATTCAAATGTTTGTATTACATTATCATATAAATATGACTATGATATTTGATAGTGTAATACCCCCCTTAGTCAAGGTGAAAGTTTGAATTTGGCGGGAAACTGGTCACGACGCGCTTGAAATCGGGAGACGAATGAATTGTTCCATTTTATTTATTTAAAAAACTTCATGCACAAGTAAAAAATACTGTTCAAAGGCGGATTTAATGCCTGAGGCATTTTCTACCAGTCAACCTTAGGGTGGTGGGTGACGGAGATGTGACTTTACTGTGCGTTTGCACTGGCGAAACATTCACAACAAAACATGTTGGAATCTCTATTTTCTGTGAATGTTCCATATAATTTTTGACAGAAACTAGAGATTTCAACGTGTTTTGTTGCAATGTTTCGCCAGTGCAAACGCACAGTTAGGGTGGTGGTTTTATGTTGCTATGTGAGTCAATTGCATAAAAAATGTACGTCATACAAAAGAAATACAAAGGAATATTATTTTTTTTGTCATACAAAGGAATTTAAGTCAAACAAAGGAATTCATAAAGATGTGTTCATCGAACGTCTCAGCGTCTCCGAACTTCGCGCAGAAGGCTGCGCAATAACATTATTTAGGAACCAAATGGTGACATGAACCGAGTTTGAGTGAGCGAACATGCGCGAAAGATCGTAGTGCCTATTTTCGGACTAGCCAAGATATTTCAGCCGTACTGTAATAATATTTCCATGTAAAAAGATTGACAGACATTTCAGTTGTATTTTCATGGATTAAGCTGTTATGCCTCGATTAATTATTTATTTAATAAAAAAAATAATTAAATTTACAAACGCAAATACATTCGAAAAACATTACCCTCCTTCCTTGGGCAGTCGGGTAAAAAACTTAGTGGTGTATAGACCTTTATGTCGTTTCTTCTGTATGACGTTCTACAATGTCATCCAATGGAACCAAATTTTGTTGTGACAAAACCATTACAAACAATTAGGTTATAATTTTGAAAGATTTTCACAAGTCCGATGTACTCAATGGGTTACACATACATTAATGTATTATGTAAAAAATAATATTATGTAAAAACCATAAAACTTACCTGATACTAGCGTCACACAATTAGACCTTTTTCAAATGCCAAATTCACTTCAAAGTAGAAATGGATCCACTACTAGAAAACTAAGATGGCTGACATTTGGTTTTGCTAAGTTGGTTGTAATAATGATGTTGCCGCACGTGAAAAAAGTTCAGTCGAAGTTTACAAACTTCTAAATCTCAGTCATACAAAGGATGTTATACAAGGGAAGAAAAATTGAGACAAGTTTTTTTCAGGGATTTTAGTAAAGAAATTATTATTCAAATCTAAAAAAAAGCTTAGTAGCGAAAAGAAAATTTATTAGCACAGATAATTAATGCAAAAATGTTGTGATTTTTAGGCTGGTTCAAAAGATACTGGTTTTGGATTATACTGCTCCAGGGGTAGGACAAAGTGATTTTGTATGACAAACTAAAAATATATTTTTTTTATTTTTATTTTTTCTTCTATTAATTAATTCCAAATAAAATTATGAATATTGTACTTAAAAATATAACCAATAGAGTAAATAAATGCAAAATTATTATGATGTTAAACCATCCATACTTTTTTTTAGACCTAATTTATTATAGTGGACAGACAATTTTTTCCAAATGGACAATAAATATGCAATTCACTCATGTAACTTGTTTCTTATACCGGTAGACTAATGTTATTATTATTTATATCTATGTTTGTGCTCTGAATAAATCATTGTATTTTTCATAGTGTTACTGTGCGTTTGCACTGGCTAAATATTCACATAAAAACACACACAAATACAATATTTGACAGGAACTAGAGATTTCAACATGTTTATTTCGCCAGTGAAAACGCGCAGTTATTTGTGCGTGTGCAAAAATACAAATTTCCAGTACAAAGAAATCAAAATGACATTGACAGGAAGTTTAAAAAATCAACAGATTGTCAATGTCAAATTAGTTTATTTATTTTGCTAAGCAAAACAACTCGATTTCGAAACCCAACTTTTCAAAAAAGTAATGCATTCAGGGAACAGAACTCGTAACAATAAATATGATAGAGTTATGTCTCGTGTCCTCAATCAGTCACGCACCAGCCTAAAATCGAGTTCTTTTGTTACACGCCATGATACACCGTCGTCGGTAAGAGTTGGCGCGAAACCAGTTGGTTCGAACGTGAGCACCTCAGGAGTTTTTAATGAACTTCCAACTTTTTTGAATGACTATGTACCAGAATCTAGTCGTGAGAAAGTTAAACGAACGTATGTGGTAAAACCTCGTAAGACTATTAAATCTTTGGACCTCGCAGTCTCTCCGCCTCGTACTAAGCAAAGGGACTTAGTTAAAAAGTCATCGAATATTAGGTTGCAGGAATCTGCCCCTTCGGTTTTATACAGCAATGGAGAAAAGTGGTCTGCCACACATTTGAGGGAGTGTTTGTCTAGCAGATCTCATTCAAGATTAAAGGATTTAAAGGTAAAAATAATTGAAATTATTTTATGATGCATTAGCATCAATACACATAATTTCAAAGCCGATGTAACGGACATATTCATAAATATTTAGTTCAATATTCTATGATTCTGAGATATGATTTTGCCCAGCAGTGGGTAAACATAAAGTAATAATGGGATAAAACTAACTTTGGGATAGTATACTAATGCGGCTGTCATTATGTTTTGATTCTAAAATAATATTATTGTATATGTAAAAATAATTACTACAGCAACAGTACTGTGCAACAACAGGATTTTAATAGTGCTTCAGAATATAATTTGTAATTATTAACTATCTAGTTCTGGCCATTTCATATTCCTCCAGTACAAATTGTTTTTGGCAAATTGAACTGTTTTGCTGGAGCACTACTTCAGTTAAAAACTCTTAGTCCATAACTTCTTTGACAATTAGACTCCTATTCACCATCATCAACAGTACTAGCACTCTTTTTGTTTTAGTTTTGACCAGCTTTAGCCCGCTGCTGTCGGTGCCACGTGAATGTCGGAAAATATATTATATTTTCTGACATTCACACCATATAGTGCAAAGTGTTAATCCAGGTCATACAATATCTGTCTGCCAAATTTCATCCATATCCGTTCAGCCGTTGTTGCGCCAATCCAGAACATACATCCAGACAAACGGACAAAAATTCTTTGTTACTATTTTTTTATATGTATACCTAGATGGCTAATACCTATGCACTCTATGTAATGGAACTTCATTGCTAATCTCATCTTTGTTCATTTATTTCTATAATTTATTTATGAACATTTGTAATTGGCACTCAACTCTTTATATTTTAACTTTGTGATTTTATTTGTCTGTAAATGTTCCATTCAATAAATAAATAAACAAATGTTCCAGTAATGTTACATAATAACTTTGAATTATTTCAGGATGAAATAAAAGCTTACAAAGAGGCAGAGAAGCTAATGAGGCTACGGAGTTCTTTGTTCAAGAAGTGCGGTGTAGTGCTGGACGATGTGGGGAACATGGCAGAGGACAAACCTGTCCAGGTCAAACTTGTAGAAAAAGCAACTGGTGAGCTATTTTATTACTTAGTAGAACTTTGTCTGTCTGTTTTTTGACACATATGTATATTAGTGGCAAATAGTGTGACACACTGGATGCCTAGACCGGACGACTCCGTCGATCTCGACCGCGGCGAAGGTGCCCATACCTGAGGCTCTGATGCTGTAGAATTCTGGACATCTGTGTAATGCAATATTATTAGTAGTTCTTAAAAATTCAGTTGTAATGTGTTTATGTAAAATGCCATCTGTTGTTCAACAAAATGTAGTTAGTTCTCGTAGTAAGACCTAGACGGCGCTTGTTACCTCGAAAGTGGTTATGAATAACAAAAAGTACAAAGTATTATTAAAGACACCAGGGATGGTGAACCCTCTACATATTATGCTTAATGAAATAGTGACTTAACTCAAAAAAGACGATTTTTGGAATACTCCAATAAGCATGCGATCTTTGTGCTATTTTTTACTTAGTGACTACTGGAAAGAACTATATTATTCTCAATAAACTTCTATCTTTTTGTATACAGGGTGGCAGGACATCGACGCGAAGACTGATCCCATGGATTCGGTACATGATTCTCAACCCCCCTCTGTTGTAATTTCTCGTCAGTTATTAAAAATAAATCTGCTGTTCCATAGATCTTGACCGGGTAGGTATTGCACTTTTCTATGGAACAGTAGATTTTTTTTCGTCGCAGGTGGTTTCAGAATCATGTATTGAATCCATGGTATCAGTTTTCGCGTCGATATCCCTGCCACTGTGTATACAAGATGTTCCTTTTCATATCCCATAACTCTATGCCGTATTAATAAGACCATGTCAAAGAATCAACTGGCATATAAATCATTTATTTTTTTATATAACTTGTGGTATCTACACTGCCATATATGAACTACGTATCAATAACCTGACGTCACACAAAATCTTGCATCGAGCAATTACCGTCTTATTCCAAAACACGGACTAAATTTGGTACTGGGATTGGTACTAGCTTTAGTACCGTGACTAAATAAAACGTTATTATAAAATGAATTTTATCTCTAGTTCCAGAACTATTTATGGTACTAAAGTTAGTCCGCCGAGTCCCCTAGTTTATCTTTGGTACTAATTTATTTGACGTTTGCGTTGTCATTGTTTTGGTGTTTGCGCGGGTCGACATGAAATATGTAAGCTTGGTCAATGCTAACCTAACATTATAGACAAAATTCTAAACATTATAGACAAATAAAAAAATATACTAATATTATTGATTTATTCGTAGATTCAAGACGATACAGCTGATTTGCATGATGTGTCTCAACCAATTGTCAGCAAAACGTGTAAAAAGGTAGCGGACATTTTATCACGGATGTTCCGAAGATTTATAAAAATGCCCATTACTCTAAATGAACAGGAGGAAAACATCATACAACACATAAAACATAACAGACGAAGTTTACCGCACGAGCAACTGATACAGGGTGGAAAAAATCAATTGGCCCTGAAGGGAAACCACTTTAAATCCTTAAGATAGATTATTTAACTTAAGGCAAAGGCGTCAGGGTAGCCTGCGAAATTAAATTTTCTTACGTTTTTTGCAATTTGCAGGTCAGTATCAGGTTGTATGTTAACCTAAATATGATTCGCGGCCGTATCAAATATTGATTTATAGAGTTATAATCATAAACACTTAATAAAAATCATCAATACAACCAATCCTTGTAAAAAAATCTGCTGTTCCATACATTTATGTTCGCATAGCTCGTTATAATGTAGGGAATATACATATACCTATACAATCATTTCTCTTTTTTTTTCTGGACTAGTTTGACTATAAATAGTCAAACTAGTCCAGTAAAAAAGTAGTAGTAGTTTGTTTTGAAATGAAATTTAACAGTCACGTCAGTGAATAACCCGCCATCGAATACAAATCCTGTAATTCAGTTACTACACCATTATGCGCAAACTATCCTAAATAGAACTAAAATCATCAATGATTCTGTCCCCGGGCACCAGACTTGCATCAGCACCCGAATTGCGTAATACAAGATCATTCGCAATCTGAATCGTTTTGAAACAGATTGCTAATCCATTGCTTTATTAGTACGAAAAAAATATCTGCTCAACAACGTAAGTAAAGCAAAGAATGTTGTTGAACTGTCAAAATGAAACAGATTAGTCTTAATCATTTACGAAAATGTGTTACGCAATTGGATAGCCAGCTAAGGCGCGAAAATGAACGAGGTGTCAAAATTAAATGCATGTCAAGTGATTCGGTTGGGCTTTCGATAATTCACTCAAACGCGCTTGACAATTTGCTAGCTCATTTTTAACCCCCGACGCAAAAAGCGGGGTGTTATAAGTTTGACCGCTATGTATGTGTGTCCGTCTGTGGCACCGTAGCTCTTAAACGGGTGAACTGATTTGAATGCGGTTTTTTTATTATTTTAAAGCGGTTTTTCTAGCGATGGTTCTTAGACATGTTTTACCAAAATCGGTTCACCCGTTTGAAGATTTTCAGCTCTTTTCTAGTTGATGAATGGATGTGACCGTCTTCCACAGGTCTGATCGATTTGAAATTTGGTATTCTGTTCCTTCAATGATATTAGAAGAACATAGTAACCTTAAACTGATGCTGGATAACATCACCTGGAATTTGCAGGATACCCAACTCCCTTACCATCTTACAGCACAGGTATCGTGTTTGGGATCATTGGAATGGTCTTAATGAATAGGTTATAGATAGATGATGAACAGGGTCTGGTATAGAGTAGGAAAGAGATATGAGGAAATGTTAGTCGGGAGATTTTCAATTTAAATATAATTTCACTTGTATTGTTGGTTTTCGTCGCATTGTTAGTTTCAATCTAATATGAAAATAGGTATATATATGTAGGGTCCCCTGTTCGATTCCGGGTTTCGGCATATATTTTGGAATAATTTAGTTTATTTGTTTGTTACAGACACTGGACTGACGGCGATGAGGTAAGCGGAATTGGTTAAAATAAGTGTGACAACAAAAATACTTTAAGAATTAAGTCAATGAAAGATATTTATCTTTCACTGACTTAATTTTTAGATCAGAAATTTCTTAAGGTGGATCCACCAATGAAGCCTGCGAAATTAAAATTTTCTTATATTTTTTGCAATTTGCCAGTCGGTGTCAGATTGTATCTTGATTAAAATATGATTTGCCACCATAACAAATATATATTTACAGAATTATAATCTTAACAGAGATGTATTAATGATTCTAATGATTACAATTCTGTAAATACAGATTTGTTATGATCGAGAATCATATTTTGATCAAGATACAACTTATCACTGACCAAAGACTGATAGAGCAAAGTCCATTTAATCTAATAATAAGAATAAGAATACATTTATTTAATTTTAACCTGTCGTTGACCATTGTTGGTATCAGCCATGTATTTACGCGTCTGAATGTACTGAATGACCATTAAATTGTAGCCGTAGAATAAGGTAATGCTAGTAAAATTTAAACCGGGCACGCAGCAGGGTTTAAAAAAAAAATAATGCATAATATATTGTTATTGCGCTTTAAAACTCTGACACCAGGGTTAGTAACCACACGAAAAAGAAGATATCGAAAAAATAAAAAAATATGGTTTTGGATAATTTAAAGGGCTTAAAAATGATACCATTCTGGTTTATTAGATTAGCATTGAAAATGCTTTGTCGATCTCTTCAGTAGGGTACTCGTTTTCAAGAAAACTGTGACCGGGGGCTAGCGTCCTCAATAATTAAGATAGAGAAATGAAAACGCTGTCAAAAGCCGCTGTTACTGAAAGGGCTACAACACCAAAAAAACTTTTTTTTTAAGTTTTCTTCTTATATTCCAACAGTCGATATGCATTTAAGCGGAAATTGCAGTTATTTTCAAAATAAATAGCGTAGAGTCATTTGTATTATAATATAGGTATAGGTATCGGGCAAAGTGATATTGGGTTTTCCATTAGGAATTTCTCAGTACCAGCCCGGAGTGTGGATTTGTGCCCGATTGACGGCAATAGGCTGGCCCCCTTTTTCTTTATTACATGGGACTTAAACATAACTGGTGTACCTACTATGGTACACCTCTGCCTTACTCTTCGGGGATCTAAGGCGTGAAAGAAAAAGAAAAAAGAAAAGAAAGAAAATACGTTTATTTGCGCTACACATGACGCAAAGAAAGAACAAAACACAAAAATAAACAATTTGGGGGAAAATATGCGTCACATCCACGCAAAATGATGCGCGCCACGCGTGATGTTATGTTATATATTATAGTAAATATGTATGTATCCTCTAGTATTAAATGAGCAATATTTGTATATTCTATACTAATAAACGAGCAATATTTGTATAATATGTATTTAAATATGTCGGAGGAGAGTATGTGTCTCTTTCGTTATCACTTTATCAGGCATATTTTAACCACTGTGGGCGTACTGTGGGGTAGTGTTGGTTATTGCGCAATAGAAAAACCTTTGCAGTTCAGATCAAATTATAATTTACAATAACTTTAGTCACACTAGCATTTCACACACTGTAGGTACACGACACAACTATTTGAAACGCGCGACAGTTTTTAAACGTCTTCGCCGCTTGACCGCCACCCATGAAGTCTGGTCTGTTGAGCCCCGGCCGGCGGCCGATCCGAGCGTCATGTTGTAGACTCCCGTCCCGTGTAGCGTCCCGATTAGTCAACTCAGTAACGTATTTCCGACATATATACAGGTTGGCAGGGACATCGACGCGAAAACGGATACCATGGACTCAGTATATGATTCTGAACAACCATGCGTTGAAATTTTTAGCTGTTCCATACATTTTGACTGCGTCGGTATTGCACTTTTCTATGAAACAGCAGATTTTGTTTTTAATAACCGACGAAAAAAATTTCAACGCAGGGGTGTTCAGAATCATGTACTGAATCCATGGTATCAGTTTTCGCGTCGATGTCCCTGCCACCCTGTATATATTTGTAATCACGTTCTCGAAAGCGGCTCTAACGATTTCGATGAAAGTTGCATTATAGGGGTTTACGGGGGCGAAAAATCGATCTAGCTTGGAAAATTCGTTTTCCGTATTTTCACCCGAGCAGAGCTAGGTCGCCCAAAGTTTAGAAGAAGATTACCTTTGAATAATTGACATTTGACGATTGACAGACATGGCAGCATGGAATTAGTAAGTAGGTAAACATGAAATTAGTATGAAAATTATAATTTACGGAAATTATTTTAGGAAACGACCAATTGGAACCGTGCACCTAGCTTCTGACGTTTCATAAGTGCCCTTGTAGGTTTATGTGAAATAAAAATATTTTTTATTTTTATTTTTTTATGAGCTTTCTCTATTTTCACCAGAGCAGAGCTTGGTCGCTCAGGTACTGTGTATTATTTATAACCTATTTATGTACTTGAGTACCAATTTTATTTAGAATTTATTCATTCACATTTGATTTATTATTATTTAAAAAAATATATCATTGTTCTCCTTAAACAGAGCACCTGCAATGTAATCTCTCCCCACCGTCGGTTGACTGGTACAGAATGCCTGAGGCACTAAATAAAATACGCCTTTGTGTCTTTTTGAGTGCGAAAAGTTTAAATAAATAAATATTCTGTCTCAAACTCAATGTGCTATATCAACGCCCTGGCCTAGGTAGGTAAAGTTAAAATGTAAAAAAAAAAAAATACACAATAGTTAATGACTTTTTGTATGTCGTAGTTAAGGATTCAGTATTTCGCAGTGTTTCGCAACGCCTCTTTAGCTCAGTGGTAGAGCACTGGTCTCGTAAACCAGGGGTCGTGAGTTCAATCCTCACAGGAGGCATCATAAGTAACTTTTTGTTGTACTTAGTTTTCTTTGCTTCGATGGTTTTGACTTGTTTTTTTTTGTTGAAAGTCTAGTATCTATAATATTAATAAATTATAAATTGATAACACAGTAAAATGGTTGTGTTTCGTTCGTTTATTTATTTTAAACCAATCACTACACTGAACCAAAAATAATAGTACCTACCTATAGTTTATACGATATTTACTAATATGATTTTATTTAACCAATAGACCTCATCACACGTTTTTGGGGGGGTCTGGCCATTAACATCAATCGTCCTTAGGTTTTCCAAAAAAGAAAATAGAACAAGTTGACAGTTATTATACTTTTTGAAGATGTCGTGCGGATATTTTGCTTATTTAATATTATTTATAATTTTACAATGGTCTCATTGTTCCCTTTTATCGAGGTTCAGATACCCGAACGAATATACCGCCCCCCCAGAGAGCATATGGCTGCCCGAAGACTTACCTGATGACATGTACGAGGGCCTGATAGATGAGAGACCTGACCTGGAGCCCATTCTATCTCCTTTAAGAAATACAAAACTTCGGCGCCCTAAGACGTCGTACACAAGGAAAACAACCGTAGTGCCCTTTAACGGACCGTCTGTTTATCATGAGTTTGAGTTCCCTAGAGTAAACCGCAGGACAGAGCTGGACGACGAGGACGAGGAAGAGTACACTATGAGTGGAATTGTACAGTACACCAACCGACCGGAGCGGCTCGGGAACAACACCACCGAAAGTAGCGCAGCACTGAGCACAGCGCGCTCGTCCCGTATGCTGCCGTTTATATTGCGTAATAACGGAACTTACAATGATACCCGAAAATGGTTTGTGGATCCGAAAGAATGGCTCTTGGGCAAGACAAAATGGTTCGTGGACAATACAAAATTTATTTTTGATGTTTTGGGCATACCTCCTTGGGACCGCGCTCCTGTAGTAGCAACCTGCTATACCTGCGGCCATACCAGCGGAATACCAATAAGTCCAATATGTCACGATCTTTTTGATTCACAAGACTGGAGAGCGAGAACCTTGAAACGGTTTTTTCGCAGCAGCTGTTACTTCGACTCAGCGTGGTCTTACTTACCTAACCTGGTATCGAGGAAGAAACCATTAAAGCGTTATAGAGATATGTATGAAAACGATCCGGGCCGTATAACTGAGATAATTGGACCTTATATGAAAGGATGTTATAAGAGGTTTTTGGATATAGGTACGGTATACACTGCTCGAGGTTGTCGGGGATGGTACCCGAGCCATTCTGGTGGGCTGGCAGGCAGCAGATTCGGAAGGTTGGAATATCTGCTGCGGCACCATAGGGACCGGTGCATCACCAGCCCGCATGCGTCGCTGACTCCTTTCTCACGCGGCATCTCGCTGTTCGCGCGCTACCACGTGTGCGTGTGCCCCGGCCGTTACTGCAACAGAGCTACCGTTAGCCAAGTTTATAATGTATATTTATTATTTTTGTCTTTAATATTTATAGCTTTATTAATATAATGAACAGCGTACAATTATTTGTTGGTTGTTTTATTTCCTATGGCAGAAATTAGAAGTGCCTTTTTAGGCGGCACCGGGTACATAAGGGGGTGTTACTTTTCCGGTCAGACTAACCAGCATCCGGCGGGACCGTTCTAGTGCACGCAAGTGCTACTGCTAAGCATGAGGTCCTGGCTTCGGTTCCTGGGTCGGGAAAAGTATAGTACAACCCGCGCGAGGCCCCGTTCTCGTCCTTCAGGACGACCTTCAGGACGAGAGCGGGGCCTCGCGCGGGTTAGCGGGAGGGGAGTCGAGTTTCGAGCCAGGTGTCAAGTTATTGCGCCCGGGATATATATATTATTATGTTTTCCATTTGGAATTTTTCAGTGGCAGCCCAGATTCTGGATGTGTGGCCGGTTGATAACAATAGGCTCGTCCCTTATTACACTTAGGAGTTAAATTAAAATTAAAATCATTTAATTCGAGTAAAATAGAATAGGCATATATGTACACACGGCTACACACCAAGCTATACATTTCCAGTATAGGCTGACCTCGCATTGTACTAAAATCCTATACAATGCAAGATCAGCATAAATTGGAAATGTATAGCCATGTGTAAATTTACAAATAAAATAAAAATATAATTTAAACAAAAATTTAAATTTAATTAAGGTGTATCCGCAGTGGTAGCCCGCGAAATTAAAATTTTCTTACGTTTTTTGCAATTTGCAAGTCAGTGCTGCCGATTCTCTTGTATGCTGAACTAAACTATCTCTAAAATTCCTTACTTTTGGCTATGACAATCTTAAACTATTCTGCAAAAAAATCTTTATATTTAATAATAATTTTGACAACTAAAATCCAATTTGACAATCGCGACTCGACGTGGTACCACTTGTTTGGCCTGCCACGTGAATTTTTTTTAGAGCCGTGCTTGCCACGACGTGTTATAAGTGGAATTTTTCTCTTTTTTATGGAAAATATACCTACATGTTGAGTTTTAGGGGTCTCATAATGGGGGTCGAAATTTTTATTATTTTTGCGATAGGACACCATTTTCGAGATATAAGCAAAAAGTGCTGTTTTTACACCTGAAGTGTTGTTGTGTTCATGACAACAAATGTTATTCCACACCTTTTTAACCGTGCATCTATCACATAAGTAATTAATTTATCTTTGCTTCATTTTAATTAATTCTTCTTTTTACCTATTGTGGTAAAGTATTTTTTTTTTTTTTTAGCTGGATCGTCTTCTCATATAATTATATACCTAATGTACCTACATAATATACAAAATATTGTAAAACTTTTTAAAAGAGTAACGGTGGAGTTTCTTGCCCATTCTTCTCCATACGAAAACTACCTACCAAACTAATTTCCAAACTAATTTCCAAGCTAGAGTGTGGGTGTACGTGGCATAGCTCTGAAAATTTTCAATGATTACCTGAGGAATCGCACCCAGGTGGTGAAGATTGGTTCTAGCTATAGTGATGAAGAGGTTGTGCTATACCGTGTCCCCCAAGGAAGTATTCTAGGCCCCACACTTTTTCAAATATACATAGATGACCTTTGCAGAATGTCAATACCAGCTTATTTTTAAAGTAGACCGGAATAGACAAGATTTTGACGATGTAAACAGTGCACTCTCAATGGTTACGGATTGGTTTACGACAAATAACCTAGTTCTCAATGCCAAGAAAACGAAATGTGTTAAGTTCGCCCTACCAAATGTTAGAAATCTAGGACCCAACATCGTCTTAGATAAAGAGGTACTTGAATCTGTAAATTCGGCAGTTTTTCTGGGCATAACAGTAGATGCCAAACTTCAGTGGGGCCCACATATATCGAGCCTAGCGGGAAGGCTCAGTTCTGCCGCCTACGCCGTCAGGAAAGTAAGACAATACACTGACGTCGATACAGCTCGATTAGTCTATTTTAGTTATTTTCATAGCGTTATGTCCTACGGTCTTCTGCTGTGGGGCAAAGCTGCTGATATTCAAAATATATTTGTCCTTCAAAAACGAGCTGTTCGAGCTATTTACCAGCTAGGCCCCAGAGTTTCTCTGAGAGATTTTTTCAAAGATATTGGTATCCTCACAGTGGCATCTCAATTCATTTTCGCCAACATCTTATATATTAGGCAAAATATACATTTATACACTAAAAACAGTGATTTTCACAATGTTAACACTAGAAATAAGGAAAAACTAAGAGTTCCTTTTCACCGGCTTCATAAAGTTCATAACTCATTTGTTGGGCTTGGTATAACCTTTTATAACAAGTTACCCTCTTCTTTGCTAGATTTGCCTTTTAATGCGTTTAAAACGAAAGTAAAATCCAACCTTTGTTCAAAGGCATACTATTCTATCAACGACTACTTAAATGATAAGAATAGTTGGTCGCTGTGATTAACTCAAGACAATGTTTATGTTCTTTCTCCAGAATTAGCTTACCTACTGACAGGTTATATGAGTTCATATAATTGTTTATTTTAATTTATTGTTGACATAATCTACTTATTACAATGTTTTTTTTTAATGAGTTGTATTGCAATATGTAACTAGTGACCTCGACAATAGATTATTATTTATTGTTATTAGTAATTAACTGTTTATTTATTTTACCTCGATGGTCCTAGTTTATCATTTATAACTTCCAGTTACAGCTTTATGTAAGCGGGCACGCCCTTTATGCCTGGAGGCTTTTATTAAGACGTTAAGTTTTGTTTACGTTTAGTTTTTATTTCTGCCCGAGTATAGTTCTCGATGATTTTGTTTGGTATATTGGCGTGTGCTAGCTAACATATGGATAATAATTTAAATTAGGTTAATTATTTTGAATACTATTATATAGAGTCTTTTTTTTACTTTCTAACTGAACAGACAGCTGTGCTGCTGGGGAGTTTGTTGCGCCACTTCGTCTTCCTAGCTAACGCACTAGGAAGTGGTGAAGGGTGGGCGTTTTGGGGGACTGTCTTATGTAATTTTGACGTTCGAAAAGTGCTGATTATCAGCCTAGTTTGAATAAAAGACTTTTGAATTTTGAATTTTGAATTTTGAAAGCGTGTAAGATCTATGCATATGCGGATGACACAGCGGTCCTGGTTGATGGGCCCTCGTGGGAAGACGTGAAACGAAAGGCGGATATTGGACTGGCCTCAGTGATGCACTGGCTGGACTTAAACTTACTTACACTAAACCTAAAGAAAAATTATTTTGTACCCTTTGCAATCCGGTTCAACACCAAACCAACAAGTTTCACGATAGCGGCTCACACATGCCAAGATCAGTCAATATCGTGTCCCCTCCATCGCCAGAGCCGATAGTGTCAAATACTTGGGTGTTCATATAGACGATGGGCTAAAATGGGATAAACAACTCGAGACACTAACTACCCGAACACTTCGTCTTATTCACATCTTCAAATCTCTCCGGGAATCTGCTGATATTGACATTCTCAAAATACTTACTGACTGACTGTATTAGGGGGAAAAAAAAGAAATATATAAAAAATTAAGAATAAATTGTTCAAAATTAAAGTAAAAAGATAACAAAATTATACAATAATAATATATTAAGGAGAACTTGTTGTGATATCAAATAGGGAATGGCAAATGAGGCTTTTAAATCTACTTAGACAATCAAAATTTTTGGTGAAAAACGTCAAATTCAGAATAGCAAAATTGCCATTTTCACTAAATTCATAACTTAGTGCCATCTTATTGCTGTCAAACTAAAATATAATAATGTGTCACTTTAGTCTATTTCAGAAAGGGAAATCGTCGCTTGACAACAATTCAATTCAATTCAAAATATTTTATTTCACATAAACCTACAAGGGTCAAAGTCAAAGTCAAGTCAAAGTCAAATCATTTATTTCAAATAGGCCCTTGTAAGGCACTTATGAACGTCAAAGTTTACAAAAAATTTAATTGATTCTAGTCGCCCCTTCCAAAAGGTAGTTTTCGTATGGAGAAGAATGGGCAGGAAACTCCACCGTTAGTTACTCTTTTAAAAAGTTTTACAATATTTTGTATATGCAGGTACATTAGTTACATAATTATAATATGTGAAGACGATGCAGCTAAAAAAAAAAAATACTTTACCACAATAGGTAAAAAGAAGAATTAATAAAAATGAAGCAACGAAAGATAAATTAATTACTTGTGTGATAGATGCACGGTTCTCACATATTTAAAAACATTGTAAAATTAGTAGATTTTCTTAAAAATTTTACAATTAATAAGTCAGTGTGTGACGAAGTAATCACAGAATGTAAAATCAATGTCATATAATAAAAATAATAATTTATACAACTTAAATTAGCAATCAGTTTGATTTTTTCTAGATTGTCCTATGGAGCAGGACCAGCATGTTTCCAAGCATTCTTATCTTGGATATAATCCTCTAATTTGTAATATGCTTGTTTACAAAGTGTACTTTTAATATGAGTTTTACATGTTCTTTCATTTAATTGTAATATATCACAAGGTATTTTGTTGTAGCATTTAACACAGTACCCCATAAAAGATGAAGATACTTTAGATAATCTGAAAAATGGTTGATCTGTTTTATCTTATTTCTAGTATTAAAATTATGTCTATCACTTATTTTATTAAAAATATGTAGATTTTTACTTACATACATAATATTTTCATAAATGAATTGGCAAGGTACTGTCATAATAGTTCCTTGAGAGATTCGCGACGATGTAGATTATAGATGGCTCAAACAGCTCTCTTTTGTAAAATAAATATGGATTCAATGTCAGCAGCCCGACCCCACAGTAAAATGCCATACGACATAATACTGTGGAAGTAGCTAAAATAGACCAAACGCGCGGTTTCTACATCTGTTAACTGTCTTATCTTTCTAACAGCAAAAGCGGCAGAGCTTAGCCGCCCCGCAAGAGATGTTATATGAGGTCCCCATTGTAATTTCTCGTCTAGCGTGATTCCTAGGAAAAATGTTTGATTAATATATTCTAGCTTTTCTCCATTCAATAAGATATCACATTCGCTACTTCTAACATTAGGTAATTTAAATCTAATGCATTTGTTTTGTTTTTTATTTAGTACCAAATTATTTACCGTAAATCAATCTTGGACCTGAAGAATAGAGGTATTCACGTCGTCAAGATTTTGTAACCGTCGGTTGATTTTAAAGATCAATGATGTGTCATCTGCAAATAACACCATCTTCGGTTGATTTTGGAGTAATTGAGGTAAATCATTAATGTACACTAAAAAGAGGAATGGACCCAATATCGAACCTTGAGGAACGCCCATTGCCATTTCAGACCCTAATGAGTTTACGCCGTTTACTTGAACTTTAACGTTTCTATCTTTCAGGTATGATCTTAGTAAATCAAGAGCTGTATTCCTAATCCCATAGTGCTCCAGTTTCAGCAGAAGTGTCTCATGGTCTATGCAATCGAACGCCTTCGAGACGTCGCAAAAGATTCCAATGGCATCTTGTGCTTCTTCCCAGGCATTAAAAATGTTCTTTATTAGGGTGACACCAGCGTCAGTGGTACAACGCCCTTTGGTGAAACCGTACTGTTGTTCATGAAAGATGGAATTTTTATTAAAATGACGTAACATTTCATTGAGCATCAACTTTTCAAACACCTTACTGAGAACTGGTAGAATTGACACAGGCCTATAATTGTTGGGTTCTTTACCTACTATCACCGAATTTGAACAATGGAACTAGCTTACTGTGTTTCATGAGATCCGGAAAGACTCCTTGGTCTACACTGGTGTTAAATATGAAAGCTAAATAGGGCGCAATGGTTTCGATAATACATCTACAGACTTTTACAGACATTCCCCAGAGATCTTCTGTTGATTTAATTTTAAGATCTTTAAAAGCTTTTATAACAGCCTGGGGGTTTGTATGCTGAAACCTAAACTCCAAAGGGCATTCCTTCACATTCTGTCTTAGTAAGGCAGCAGAAAGCGCGGGTGAGGAATTTAAAGCTTCAGTAGTTTTAATAGGAATATTAGCAAAAAAGTTTTCAAATTCCTGAGCTATTTCTACATCTGCAGTCTCTAAATTAAATTCAGTATTTCGCTGTTTTTTCCTACCTGTTTCATTATTTATTATTTGCCAGGGCACTTATGAAACGTCAGAAGCTAGGTGCACGGTTCCAATTGCTTGTTTCCTATGGAGAAGAGCCGGCAGGAAACTCCACGGTTACTCTTTTAAAAATAATTGGCCTTTATAATATTTTCAAATAACAGTATTAATAGGTATGGGAGGACAGTGTAGGTCTTTCAAGAAGTACCAGGTACTTAACAAAATAGAAGATGGTCAATAAATCTACAGTCCACTAACACAGACACACAGCGGTCAGGCAGAGCGCCGAGCGATACGTCCACTCTCTGGAATATGTAGGGCTTCGCCCCTCGCCCGCGGAGGCTATACGGTGGCCCGCTACTACAGGCCCCTCTTTCTATTTGCCTAAACGGCCTGTGGGAGTGACGCAGGCAAGCTGCATTTGTATGAGTAGTTGCTATGTGTATTTCTGTAGGCGCGGCACGTCGCTAAATCCTATATTGCGGCTTGACTCCTTTGTGAGGGCGAACCACGCTGGGGCGGCGTATGTCAAAATTGGGCGCACGTACAGCTTGTTTACGCCCAATTTGACACGCGCCGGGATGCGGGATGAGAGCACAGGTTTTTTTTTTAATGAGCAAAACAATTCCGTTCAAAAGAAATATTACTAACAAAAATTGGATCAGTTTGGGAATAAATCAGTTTCTAAGCTATTTCAATAAAATATTCCAAGATTGTTATCCCAAAAAATCAATTAGGATAAAGTCTAACAAGAACAACACAATAAAGTGGATTACAAAGGGTATTAAAGTATCAAGTAAAATTAAAAGAGTCCAGGATGCCTACCACGAGCTCTTAGCGCGATCCATTTTAAGACCTAAACTGAACTGTTCTTATATGAGTCGTACCATGACGTCAGTTTAACGACTCAATTTAGGCCATGCCATCTGACAGCGATTGTCCCAAACTGAGTCGCAAGTTTTGGTTTCATTCATTCTTGTTTGGTACCATGACGTCCATAGAGCAGCTCAACTGAAACGCTCAACTGTCAAAATAAGCGATTCAATAAAAGTTCCTATTTCTCTAATATAAACTGAAACGTTTGGTGAATTATTGACGAAAATAAAGATTTTTAGTGCTATTTTAGTAGAATTTTACAAAAACCAATGTAAGTGTGCTTTAATCTTTCTTTTAAAGTTTAAAATACCTATTTTACATGCCTTTTTTAACCGCATTTGTTTTTCTCTAACAGATGTCTGATGAACTACTTTTATTTGAGTTTTTTGAGGAAGATTCCTTGAAATAATGTTAAGCTTTTTCAAAACTACACTCCACTTTAATTCTCCCTCCGTAATCACAACCACAGAGTACAATAATTTAAGGACGCGTTTGCAAAATGGATAGGTATAGAATCGAACTACTACATTGACACGGGTCACACACACAAGTGTACGCATGGTTAGCTGCGGGAATAGTAGTCAGGTGAATTAATTTTGATACTTTGGAAGTTTGTTATTTTTTTCATATTTCTTTATAAAACATTGGTACCTACAAAAAATATTTCGTACTGTTCTTTATGTTTTTACTAACCTCCGGACTTGATGGATTGACCTAAAGGTGTGCTTCGGTGACTGCTACTGGACCTTGTCGTCGAGTACAATTAGGTGTGCAGAGTTTGGGCTCGTTTTGTTAGTTATGATGAGATCTTACCTCCGGACTTTATGGAGTGACCTGAAGGTGTACTTCGGTGACTGCTACTGGAACTCCTCGACGAGTAGAACTAGGTGTGCCAAGTTTGGGCTCGTTTTGTTAGTTATGATGAGACCGGATTTGATGGAGTGGCCCTGGTTCAGGCCATGGTTCGGAGCGAGAGTGCATTGGAGGCCGTCACTTCCTTCTGCGAAGCAGTAATGCTCGCGAAGGAGGAGGCGGAGCTCGCGAGGGAGAGGCAAGATTCGCGCCCTCGCGCCCCTAGTCGCCGCAGGAGACGCCCCGGGCGTCGGGAGTCGCGAGCCGACTTCCGGCTACCGTAGGCGCGGGCTTGCGGACGGTGAGCAATGTGTAGCTCGCCGTCCGATAGGGACCAGGGGGTCGACGGCGCGTTGTGTTCCACGCGCGCCTCAAAGAGATGTAAGCACGAACTGACGGAGTCCGGAAGGGCCAATGCCTGCCGGGGTTGCGAATTTGTCCGAAAGGGATATCGCGACCCCGGCACACAGGCAACGGAAGGAACACGGGTGGGTTTTAGTCAGTAAAAGTCTGACACGCCCTCCCGCTCCGCCCAGAGCGGGAGAAGTTATTTGATCATTTCCCAACCTCAACAAAAAAAAAAAGGGTACTGCGAATTACAAAAGTTTTGTGAAATCCTTCTTGTCATTCCCGTAAACACTGCCTCCGTCGAAAGATCGTTTAGTACGATGAACAGAATACTAAATAAGGCAAGAAACAGAATGCTACCTGAAACTTTGATGCATTGTATGATGATTAGCGTCGAGGGTCCAGAGACTCCAAAAGAAAATTTCAAGAAAAAGTTGTTGATTTGTACGCAAGAAAAAAGCCACGAAGAATAAGATTTTTGTAAAGAATATTATTCTACGTGGCATGTTACTTTAACAATTTTGGTTCAGCTTATAGCATCTTTTATTCATTAAAATATTAATAATAATTGGAATTATCTTAAATATTACTTTGTTTCCTTTATTTAGTCCGCCCCCAGATCTCTTAACCGCGGGCCCCTTGAGAATTTTGCCTGAAAGAAACACTGCGTGAGATTAGAGAGAGCACGCGAAGAAACAAAATTGACATGTCGATAATTTCTTAGTAAGAATTACTTAGTAATTTTTATTTTTTATTGTTCAATGTTTTATATATAAATTTATTTTTTTTGATCTTTGTCTAATTTATTAATGAGATTACTTACTTATTATAAATTTAGTTACTTCTATTTAATTGTAGTTATTTTCTCTTATTAAAATGTAACTATTTTATGCAACAGCTGATTTATTTCATGGATTCAAGCTAAATTCCGAATGCATATCGAAATCGATAAAATAAAAATTAATGGTACGGTTTTCTCTTTCCAAGCAACGGCTTTTGTTTTTTTTTTTGTAGTAGCTACCGCGTCCCCCGCTAAAAGTAACAGACTTTTTTGTTCGGAATATTGTGCTTAAGGCTTCTCCAGTGTTATATACTCTAAGGTTCCAATTTATAATCCTCAATGGTCTAGCCATCATAGAGTGATAGCAAGGTGGCCAGACCGTCGAGATTAACCGACTCGATGTCTCGGCCCTGCCTAATGGCTCTAATTAGATCCATTAGATGTTTGAGGTTGTGAACAGTCTCAAACGTCAGAGTGCGAAATCGGTAGAGCTGCCCACAAAAATCGGTACATTTGTACCCAAAATCGGTATATGACAAAAAATACAATATTCAATCAAATTCGTTTATTTATCACAAAATAAATTAAGAGTCTAATTTACATCAAACCAAACACACTTAATTATAATGATTTTTTACGATCTTTAGGATCATACCAATTGAAGGGCGGGCATTTTTGGGGGACTGTCTTTTGTTTCCTGTGCGAGTCTCAATAAATACTTTTTCTTTCTTTCTTTCTTTTTCTTTAATTTTGACGCTCGAAAAGTGCTGATTCTTAGCCCTGTTAAATGACTTTTGAATTTTTTTAAGTCTTGTATGGGAAACTAAAAAAGACTGTTCGCTACAAAAGTCAGAAATCGCAAAAAAACTTTTGTACGGAAAAAGCTTTTTATAACGAGTATTCGTTCGAAATTTAAAGTTATATTTTTCGTTTATGTTCGAGCAGTCTGTTTGCTCGAATATAAACGAAAAATATAACTTCAAATTGTAGGTTGGAGTCTCATTTCATCCGTGTGGTGGGGAAAAGTTTTTATGCGATTTCTGACTTTTCTAGTAGTCAAATCTCAGTTGATCTGATAGAGCTTTTTGATACTTATAACAAACGGGATTTTTGTGAACACTGCCCATTTTCTTGCTGACTGTACATTTGTTTCAAAATCTGTGAATGCAGATCAAAATCTCTCAAAAAGTTAAGAACAGTCTCCTAACACCGTTTTCTTGTAGCGACAACTGTTAATGTACTATCGAAGAACTTCATATCTAAGCAGTTTGAAAACAAAATCCCGTGAACACGATGACCACAACTGTTACCGCCCCGGTTCTATAGCTGCCGAGCGCTGCAAGCAGAAATAGTCCTTACGCTGTATAGATATGAACTTCTTCGATGGTACATGTCCTTATTGCCCCATCCCAAAAATCCACCTGTATAGTATACTCACATATAATTAGGTATAAATTCAACATTAATGATGTCATCTCCATAGGAACCTATTAGGCTTTTGATGGGCAACTAGTTTCATATTTCTGACTGGCCGACTTCTTTGAAAGTTCAAAAGTGCCTGTAAATGGATTAATTGAAATAAAATAATGCTTTGAGTTTGCTTCAGGCCCGCCGCGTGCGGGCGTGCAATGCGTGCGTCGCACGCGGGCGCCCGCAGTCAGGGGGCGCAAAAGTTTACGATTTGACATACTGCACTTTTTTGTTATTGTTTCATCATTTTAAACTATCGGAATATAAAAAATTTCAAGCTCGCTCCACTCGTTCTTGCAACCTGCGTTTTCTCAATTCTTACCTAATAAACTTTTATGCATATGACTAAGTCACTTAGTAATATGCATAAAAGTTTATTAGGTAGTTTATTAGGTTTAGGGGGTCTATTGTAAGTAAGTGAAAAGAAAATCTAACCTAGCAGAGACGGGGTGCAAAAATGTTGGAGCTTGCTTAGCTCGCTCTTACATCTCCGACAAAATAACGCCTATTTCCAAGTGAACGGCATAGCCGGATTAGCCACGCAGCGGGCAAATGCTTACAGGCCCCGCGCTTGGGACTTACAAAAATACAAATTATGGTACCTCCGGTAGGTACCTACAGCGGATTACTATGTATGAATGGTCAAAAACAATCTAACCCCTCCGAGGTCTGTAGACTTATGTGTAAGAAGTAACTCCTATGTCTGTTTAGATCGTCAAAATAAACCTTAATCTATCCATGGCGGCGAAATTTTCGGGTCGCTTTGCTCGCCCTTACACCCTAGATTCTGTTGGCAAAAACATCATTTAATCCGCGCCGCACCAGCTGTGCGAAAAATCGATCATGCAGGCTTTTACAAAAGTACTATACTTAATTAGTATTGTTTGAAGAAAGTAATCTGGTTCACGTAATTTGCATGTTGTACGAGGAAAAGAACGTCTTTGTTTAAAAACATTGAATTTTTGTTTCATCATTTTTCTAGCTCGCTTCGCTTAGTCTTGAATCTTAGGTTCTCTTAGTAAGTAAATGTGAAAGGAAAGCATAATGTTGCACTGAAGCCGCAATTCCCTGAAAATAATCTACCGGTGAGAGGCATATAGTAGCATAGGTTTTAAGATCTGGTCCTGTAGTAGTCAGAGTAACAATGTGGCGTTTTCGTATAAAACATACCTTGAAAAAAGGGTTCCACCCCAACCCTGCGCGGCATTGTCGGTTCTGCACGCGGGCGCTGAAGCGGCTAGCCTGGTTTGCTTACGTATGTAGTCTCACTAAAAAGAGACAAAAAATTGGTCAACTTCTGGACAGGGACTTTGTGCTCAGCTATCTTGAAAGATGGACATTCGTATCTTTAAATAAAATCATTCAAACTAAACTAATCATGTATTATTGCGCGTAACCAGCATTAACGTTACGCATCCTCGCTCGTCTCTGGTGGAAATGCTCTCTTATTCTTTACTTTACCGATGCTTGACAAAAGCCCGCCTATCTTCTGCGATACTCGGAAGATCTATACAAAAGCTGCAGGTATTGACAAAGGCGATCATAGGCACACTTAGTACAAGCACGCCTGATCGCAAATTGATATTCCGTCGCCAGACCTGCCCGAGGTGGAGGATACTCCCGCAACTCTATTTACATTCGTACATGGACTGAAAATAGACAGGGTCTGGGTCGGGTACTCTTGCGACTGTGCGATTTTTTGACGTAGGATTTTGCGATTTTTATACGTAGGTAATATTGGTTTGTGACTAGTTTTTTTGTTATATTTTATTACAATCTGTCTCTATTGGAGCTTTTTTGAAACGTCTGCACTTCTGCAGTCTTCAAACTGCAACGAAATGCACGCAATTATCGTTGCGAGTGAAAGAAGTTGGAATGCTTAAACGCAGCGTTTCGCCGTCTCTCCTTCCGTTACACAATCGTCACCAGTAAAATCTTACGTCTGCCCATCCGAGTACATTTACAATGATAATCACGCCTCACCCGAGTCGAGGGGAATACCAATAAACGGTTTGTAACGCCTTCACGTAGCTGGATGGGCGATGCGGCCCACCGACCGGACTGACAAGTAATGCAGGAGGCTACGGCGCGGCCGCTCCGAGTGTCAGACCGATCCAGTTTTATTCATTTTTCCTAGACAGTTAAGATTCTCGATCGTCTTCTTAGATAGTAAGCTAAAAGGTTGAGAGATTTAAATATGCTATAGTGTACAAACATCGTACAACCCCCAACCCGTGTAACTTTTAAATCTCTTTTATTCTTCAGTTTTTTTACAAGTAATATTTGAGCAGCATGTAACCTGGGTAAGGTATATGTAGTACTGATGATTTGCGAAAGTTGCCGTGAGATCATAATTCAATAAAAGTCAATAATAGTCAGCGAGCTAAAATACTGTTTGAGGCCGCAGACGGCGGTATTATGGTGGAGTTAGTTCGTATAATAACTCTAAAAATTTTATGAGTAAGAGACCGACATAGCCCTCCGTCTAACTAAAGGGGCAGAGGGTCTCCACTCCATGAAGATTTACTACGTGTTTATGCTCATACCCAGGGCACTTTATAGCTACTTTCTTTGATCGAACACTGAGTCCAAGTCTTGACTTCGAGTGATACTGTTAGTGATCCTGGCTCCTCACCTCATACGGGCTGGTCGATTGGGTGTGAATTTCACAAAACGTAAAGCGTACTGAAATTGATGGAATAGATTACGAGTATATCTATACATATTATAAAACAACATATATTCATGTACGGAATCGTACATTTCTCTACCGACTTACACATCGTGCATTCTGCAAACACTGCATTTGTACCTACCAATTATTGCAAATAACATCAATCAATCGGCCTAGCCTTTTCCCAACTATATTGGGGTCGGCTTTCAGTCTAACCGGATGCAACTGAATACCAGTATTTTACATGGAGCGACTACCTATCTGACCTCCACAACCCAGTAAGTGGGTAATATGATACCCCTTGGTAAGACTGGGTGTCAGACTTTCGGGACTGACGACCTAAAGATCCACGAATGACAGCCGGTACCAACGGCTTAACGTGTTTTCCGAGGCACGGAGGAGTCTCGGTATATAAAGATGGTCACCCATCCACGGACCAACCCCGGCAAGCGTAGCTTAACCAGATGGATCGACCCGTGCGGCGTTTATTACTTAGCCACGAGCTCCTCAAATAACATGTTAAAATATATTTCATTAAATCAGCGTTTAACGAACATACACGTAACACGATGGTCTTATTTCATCATCCTAATAGAATCGTCCCGTTATCATATCACTAAGTGTAGGGTCCCCTACACTTCATTTCTGTCTGTGTGATCGCTTAGGTCTTCTAAACCACACAATCACAATGGTGAATGGATTTTGATTCGGTTTTCACCATCATTTAGAGAATTTATTCTTGTAGTTTCTGTGCTTAGAAATCAAGAATCAAAGTTTCGACATTAGTACATTTTTACTTGTTGTTACACCAGGCGCGGGGTCAGTAATGCTCGCGAAGGAGGAGGCGGAGCGCGCGAGGGAGAGGCAAATTGCGCGCCCTCGCGCCCCTAGTCGCTGCAGGAGACGCCCCGGGCGTCGGGAGTAGCGAGCCGACTTCCGGCCACCGTAGGCGCGGGCTTGCGGACGGTGAGCAATGGGTAGCTCGCCGTCCGATAGGGACCAGGCCCGGGTCGACGGCGCGTTGTTTTCCACGCGCGCCTCAAAGAGATGTCAGCACCAACTGACGGGGTCCGGAAGGGCCAATGCCTGCCGGGGTTGCGGGTTTGTCTGAAAGGGATATCGCGACCTCGGCACACAGGCAACGGAAGGAACACGGGTGGGTTTTAGTCAGTAAAAGTCTGACACGCCCTCCCGCTCCACCCAGAGCGGGAGAAGTTATTTGATAATTTCCCACCCTCAAAAAAAAAAAAAAAAGGCGCGTGGTCACTACAATAAATTAATGGTTCAACTGCTAAACTCGCAGAAGGTTGCGTTAAAGTATTAATATTCACCACAGGTTGCATTCGACTTCCACGTTATAATGTGACTTCCGAGATGATTCTTGAACAATGCCTTCACAATCGGATCACGGCGTCATACTCCATTCATTAATGCCGTTCCGCACGTGACTTTTGATTTCTATTCGCTTGTTTCCGCCTAATAAGCTATTTGTATTCGTTTAGCACCGACAGGTATGTTAAAATATATTAGTGACACAATTTTTGTGCTTTCTGGTGAATGGTAGTTTGATTCTAAAGGCGGCTTTCCACGGTGCATGATATTGCGGACGCGCGGTCCGGCCAGCACCGACGCACAGTGGAACGAGTATATGGGAGAGGTTGGACTTAGGCATTTCCGAGAAAAAAAAGTCTAATTTTGAAAAACGAATAATGGTGCCGATTCTCTTGTCACAAATGCCTCTAAATTAGACAAAACATCACCAAAATTTAGTTTATTCCTGTCAAACGACGATTTCCCATTCTGAAATAGACTAAAGTGACACAATTTAACTATAATATATTTTAGTTTGACAGCATTAAGATGGCACTGAGTTATTAATTAAGTGAAAATGGCTATTTTGCTATTCTATTCTAATTTGACGTTTTTAACCTAAAATTTTGATTGTCTAACAAAATCTGAGTATTTTTAATCGGGATTAAAAATGGTGTGCAGTACAATTAATTGTCATCAGCTAAAATTCACACCAACAGCTCCAATTCAGGTGCAAAAACAGTACTGTTACAGTACTGTACGGTTTTTTTCACCCCGTTATACCCCGTTTACATTCAGCTCATTTCGACGACGTCTGAAAGAGAATTGAAGAGTGAAGCTTTAGAAGAAATTCATCTATCCGATCTGGAGCAGGTACAGACGATATATTTCATCCGATATGGTTTGCATTCGATGTAATGGTGAGGATCCACCATCTTCAGACGAATTTTCTTTTTTTGAATTTGATATCTTCGTAAATACTGAACAAACTTTTGTATTGCAAAAAGATACAGCGTGGGCGCTGTAATTATTTCGACGTCTGCCATTGCCGAAAGTCGAAAGTAGGCGTGTGCGAAACTCTTTACGGAACCGACTCACTGATCCGGATCATTGAAGTGTTCCTAAAGATTGGTTCAAAAACAATGTTTTAAACGCATCATTTGAATCTGAATCATTACTTTGCCTCTGTGCTCTTTCCAGGCGACCGTTGCTTGCGAGGCGACTGAGCAGCAATAAGCGAGAAAGAAAGACTGAGAAGCGTTACGTTACTTTATTTACTGTACTGACTCGCGAGTTGCGAGTGAGCGGGACACATTACAGTCTATTTAAGTCAGAAAGAGATACCAAATGAGATGTGTATCACGCATACTCTCACAGTTTTTCGTTATGCATTTTTATATCCTTAGAGTCAAATGATCCAAATGAAACATATCAATGATTCCGACCATTTTAGTGATCCAGATGCAAATGTTCCAATTGAAAAAAATATACACTTTGCCCACCTCTAGTCGAAAGCTGTGAGATCTATTAAGCCGATACTGAGGTCAAAATGTAAATCCAAGATGGCGGCTACGAAAATTTTGTTTTTGTTTTAAATGATACGTGAGAAAGAACTTTGTTCCTGATGGGGTTCCCATGAACGCACACTTTTTTTTAAAAGTGAAAACTTCTTTTAGCGCGTTGAGCGATTTTTGGTAGAGGAAAATCTTATGGGCTCGCGTCACCGACATGCTAATGTTAACAGTACCCATAATGTAGATTGAGTATGACGTGCTGCGCTTGTTGTTGCTCGAAGTAATGATAAAATGAGTAGATGAACATTAAGAAATAAATATGATTCATCAAATTGTTATTCGTAATTTAAAATTAACACGAGAAAAAGCGTAAGATTAATAAACTGTTTCATTTTAAAATATTATAAAATTATTATTTAGAGGAATTATAGGACTTAAATATCAATTAAATATTTACTATAAATTATTGCTCTAAATTGAACGGATCAAAGTGGGCTAATCTGACTATAAACAGAGCGAACGCGCCAACTCTACGCAGACATGTACGCGTACTTCTGTATTAGTGATTTTCGCAAAGAATTTACCTAAACTTGACTTCCCGCGCAATTCTTTAACGCTCTTAGGCAGTAATTGCACATGTACTCGTTTGAGGTACTGGTTTCCCTTTTATCAACTCCAAATTATTAATTTCTTTAAGACTAGCTTTGTCACACACTGAAGCTGCTGTATCAAATATAATAGAATGAATGTTACCATCAATCATTGTCAACAGCAGCTGGTGTGTCGCACTAATTCCAACAGTGATGGTGGATGTTAAGGCCTTAATCTCAGCTTCCATTGCTGCCAGCTCTGTCTTCATATTTTCTTTTGATTCTTTCATAAATTTATACATTATGAGGCGGCTAAATGACGTTGAGGATGGTCGCTCGCTTTCACAAATTATAAGATCGTTTGAGGCGAGCCGCAGAGGCTCAAGACTTATCATGAAGTTACTATGCAGATTACTTAGCTTACTTCCACTCGTCTTTTGATGATAAACGTTTTGGCTGGATGATCCATCAAATCTCCATTTGCTGGTCAAAACGAGCTGTTGATTGGAATCAACAGGAGTTTTTAAATAACTTAAAAGTCTTCTCGTGGTCACATCTATCAGAGCTAAGTTTTCTGTAACTGTCAGATCTTCTTTGGATAGATAACACTTCACTTTTTCTTTAACCAGCATGTAGTAACTGGGGTATTTTAAAACTCCTTCTTGATCGTTAAAATCTCGAAGTATTTTGTAGCTCCACTTTGATAAATTCATCGAGACATACGGAGACAATGCTTTCAAAGGTGTAATTTCCCTAACCTGAATTGTATTCCCATGAATAAAGGTTTTAATTTTGGAAATCTCTTCTAGATTTTCCATTATGTATTTCATTACATCAATTTCTGTGTCAATTTCTCCTGCTTTTCTTAGCGCCCTTTCAGCCGAAAACATCAGGGAAAACATTCAGTGCTGCTGCTGCTACCACTGCATCCAATTGCCATTTCAGTGCGTCTTCTTTTTTGCCGGTTACCAAGATCCTCGAAGCATTTACGAGGACTAGGAGTTGCACAGGTTGAAGCATCTTATTTAACCTGGGAAATCATATGCTCGATATCTTCCTTTAAATTTTCTGTAGAAGGGTCTACGTTTTCGTTCTGTTTCGTTGGAAATTCTGGCCACTGAATTGCATCTTGCAGCCACTCTTCATATTTATTACTAGGTACTTAGATTGTGTCCATTTTGCAAAAATGCGGTAGCAAAATCGATGACACCAGGCTTTTAAACTTGATTCGGAACTATTAACATAGTTGTACAGAACTATTCTATTTATAAACACTGAACAAATAGTTATAGTCGCGTAAATCTTTATGTGGGCGCGTGCACATAAAGCAACGTTAAGATCAAGATTCTTAGTAAAATTTCGAAAATTCATTTCGAGATTAGCGTGACTATACGAGGTGTAAATTAATACTGATTTTAAAACTAATAAGTAGTTTTAAAATCAGTATTGATTCACACCTCGGTGACTTATTTATCCTATATCCAGGTACCCTCATTGATTGATTAATATTAACCGGTCATATTTGCTCATGAGGCATGGTAAATTAGTTTATTACAAGCAGTGTGCTCATTACTGCATTAGTTATTCTGTGTAAACCATTAAGTAGTCATTTCCCTAATTACTTTTCTTAATAACCTATATCACATTTAATTGGGTTCTCAGGAAAGTTAAATTTGTATCGATACTCCTAATAGCTATTCCACAATACAGTCCTTGTGTGAATCATATTACTATAAGTCTACCAGGACGTGAAAGTGTGTGTACAACTTTTAAGAATTTTCGCTTAGTTTGCGTGTACTATATTGTACCTCTTTAGATAGCTGATTAAATAAAGATGTCTTCCCCGTAATTTTTACGTTTAATGCATTAGTAAAATTTTGAGATAACTGGTGTCAAAGTTCATGTACGTAGATAATTATTAAATAACTTCTTCCTCTAACAAAAAAATTGTATTTAGTGACGAATTCTGATAATTTTAAAGAAATCTTAAAATTGTATTTTCTCGAATCCCATGTATTTTTGCCTAGGCTTTATGGGATGCTTAATTGTTGCAAATGGGTCACACTGTCACGTCCTGGAAGGAGTACGTTAAATTACAAGTCACTCTGTATAAATCAACCTGTATGTCAGAAGGTGCACGTTTAGCGCACCATGTGTCTAAGCACTAAATGCACCTCTTGGTATGTGTATTATGATAGTAAAGACCACAACTTGAAACGACCACATTCAAGAGGCAGAGTTCGATTCACTCATTTTCATAGTTAAATTTCACATTTTTTCAATTAACTCCCGAAACACGAGAAATAGAAAGAAATTTGTCAGTACATGTTTTGAAGGCATTTTATAAATAAATACGATGGCATTATTTGTTTTTCAAAATTAGATTGTTTTTCTCGGAAATGCCTCAGTCCAACCTCTCCCATACATTCGTTCCACTGTGCGACGCACCATGGAAAGAGTATCGTCCGTGGTAGCGCAGACATGTCTGTCGCGGTGTGTCCGACCCGCGGCGAGACAGTTACTTCAAAGGTAGGTACCGTGCGACCTTCTCTTTCACTTTGCATTTTGAAATGACAAAATAAATCCAATATTTTTTTTATTTTTTTTTAATGCCTATCGATCCTGATTCTTGTAAGGATCAGAAAACCCTATTGGGCCAATTGAGGTTTCAGACACCCTTAGCTGTTTGACAGGGGGTTGCAACCGTACCAAGTGACTGACAGTGGACGATGTGATTTCTAATATTTTTTTAAATAAAATATTTAAAAAACTTAGCTTTATACTTTAACGAATTTGAGGTGCAATTTTGTACACCTTTGCCAGGTAACAGGTAGTTACCTGGCAAAGCCTGGATGATCCAAACTTCATATTCGGGGATCGTTCTTGCCTGTATTGGGGACATACACAGAGGAACTTTAGCTTTTATAAAATAACGAAGGTCTGCGCGGGCTCTTAGTGCATCATAGATAACAGGGACGAATATTTTTGAGAAATCCAATTTATATTTATATTTTTAGAGAACATGTTTTACAGGTATTTTAAAGGTTACCTTAAATTGAATACAACCAGTATTAATACCGGTTACCGAAATAATAATGACCAATATCTTACACGTGCCGTCGGTATTAGTCAAAGGATGCGCATTGCCTGTGCGTGTGTAACCGGTATTAAAACAAAAACCTAAATAGAGGTAACATGTTTCTTCTTCTTGGTTACTCAGATAGCGGTAACCTTAGTCGTAGAAGTAACCAAAATTCTTCGATACCTGTACCGTAATATATAAAGGTTTTCGGTCCCTGTTTACTAGTTTTGTTTCAGTTTCTTGAAGCTCAAAGTAAAAAAATTTGATCTTCTATATTTGATGATTATTATGCAGTTCTGAACTTCTGATTCTCGATAACACTGTTTTGAAGGATGAAAATTAAATACTCTTTTAATATTTATCTGTTAAAAATACAGACTCACGGCGTACAAGATGATTGTTCCGTATCGGGAGTTACGTACTTACACATGGATCAGTATTGGAATGCGCTAAAATGTGTAACATAACAACTAACTGAAGGTGACTTTCAGCTGGCATTATTTATTATTGCACTCACTTCGATTAGAAAGTAAATCGCAATGCCACTTTAAATCGCAATCCAGCAAATAATTTAAGACTTGAGATTAGACCATAATTTTTGACGTTAACAAGACAAGACAACCTCTAAACGTTTGAAAACGGAACTCATGACGATTTTAAATTATATATGACATTTTGAAGTGGTAACCAGCTATCTAATTGCGTAACACATTTTTATGACTAATCTGTTTCATTTTGACAGTTCAACAACATTCATTGCGTTATTTACGTTATTGAGCAGATTTTTTTTTCGAACTTATTTAAGCAATGAATTAGCAATCTATTTCAAAATGATTTAGATTGTGATTGATCGTATATTTTCAATTACGATGCAGGGGGCCTACCACCACCTGTAAAGCAGTATTATTTTAATCTTACTTCAGTGGGGGAAGAGATGGAGCTATACGTCCTGTAGAGATTCATCTCTTTCCCACACTAAACTAATATTAAAATAATACTGCTTTAGAGGTGGTGGTAGGCCCCCAGATTAGACAGGAACCTTTTATTGTTCCATAGGTATACCACAACTTCATCAATCCCTGCTGTCAGTGGCGGATCCAGAATTGTTATTTGGGAGGGCGGCCCCGCTGAGGGTAGGTTTTAGCAAAGTAAAGACAAAAAAAAACGCAACATTTTATTTTGCTTATCGCATACATATTAAGCCTGCTCGGATTACTTTTCGCAAGTTCAAATTTCGAAAATTGACGACAATTGTACAAAGGGTAGGTTTTGCTTGCTAAAAAGTTGAATAAGAATAATATCAGGTTCACTTTAAGATTTGTCACAGAAGAACTCAGATGCTTTTAGGGGGAGGTTGAGCCCCCCGGATCCGCTACTGCCTGCTGTCATGACAGGCTATGTAGGTACATATACCTACTTATTTTACACACTTCGGCGGTAGGTAGGTACTTTGCAGGTGTTATAGAGATTTAGGTCGTTATTACCATGTCTAATTTCAACTCCTTTATGATCTAAAAGTCCGGCCCTCTGCGATTAACCGACTTTGACAGACACGCGGCCATGATGAGTTGATGACACAACTTGACACAAGTGCTCTAAGTACGGATCTTAAAATAAGCAGAAAATATAATTATTATGATCAAAAAAATATAAATGAGCAAATACGGTGGTGATTGTAACACCCGTACCGTGACTAATGTGTAAAGCAGAGAAAATGACCGTACATAAATTGCGAGGAAGTAAAAAAATCACATTTCACCAACATCACGTTGCGATCTTGCGATGATGCAACGCGCGCTATCGCTGGAATGCAATTAAACGTGGCGATGTGACGAATGCCTTATCGCGTGGCCTTGACAATGACATTGCACGAGCGGAGGCAAAGGCAAGCGTTCCGCCTTCGACGCCATTGTTTACCGACTTATATTATAAATTTAAGAGTTTTTCGACGGGTTTTTATATAACTGCTTCGAAAGCTATGCAGAAAAATTATATAGGTGGTATACAAGAATATCTCGAGCTAAAGAACTGACACGCAACACCTCGTAGTGTTGTTCGATTGACTCCATTTAAAAGAAAATATTATTTTTGCGCTAAACATGACGCAAAGAAAATACAAGTTGGGGAAAAATATACAATATCCCATCCACGCATAACGGCCATCGCTAAGCATAATGCTGTGACATTTTACGAGACAGAGCCACAACGCTGGTTTTTCAGCAACAGCCGAATCGCGAAAAAAAATCAGTTGTTCCCTACATTTCGACAAGATATACGAACATATTGTAGGGAACAGCAAATTTTTTTTTTCGCGATTTCGGCGTTGGTCCCATAGTGAAAGTTGTTCATAATAATGAGTACAATGACCCCTTAAGAGGTTTAGGATAAACAAACACTAAGGTTGTATATACTTAATATGAAATAAAAGGCAATTCGATTTTGCCTTTGCAGGTGCTTGAACAAGTAGTATCTATACTTACCTACATGATAATGATTGCTTTGACAATAATCATTGTAAATTCGTTACAAATCATTGTGACTTCCTTTATTAACTTGCGAAAACTCCAACGCTCAACAAACACATTACAAATTCTGAACACGCTGTGTGTTACCTGTTTAGGTATACTTTTATCGGTAATTTAATACTGTTTTGTCCCGCACAATAGTGCGTTCTTTGTCTTTGCCAAGGTTAAACATGACTCAATACCGTACCTACCTACTTTTATAATAACCACGACCAAGTATGAATTAGCGTATTTTACATTGAGACATGTTAGTTAGGCTCTGTGTATTGTTTTGTGCTGAGGAAACGGTATATTTCTTATACTTTTCAGTTTCTACGGCTTATCTATAACGCTTTGATATTTGATTAAAAACCGGCCAACGGAACACACACCGGGCACATGAAGGGTCCCCGTACCGTATTAAGATCGAGTAAAGAACGCTGAAAAGAAACACATTTCTTGTATGGGGACCGCTTTTAATGATTAACTTTATTTGTTGTTATAATGGCAATAGAAATACACAACACAAACAGTTGAAAGTTGAAAATACAAACAGTTGAATTTTCAAAGGAAAATTCAACTGTTTGCCTATTACGGTTCACGAGATACAGCCCGCTGACAGACAGACTGACGGATGGTCAGCGGAGACTTAGTAATAGGGTTCCGTTTTGCACCCTTCGGGTACGGAAACCTAAAAATGTGGCTTGGAGCGATTATTTATTCCCGACAGTAAAGAAATTTAAATGCGAGTGCAAGAACCGAATCTTGACCTTACAGGTAATTGTGACGAACATAAGGAAGATGACAGCCGGCTAGTCGGAATAATGACGAGTGCTTCAAATCAAAATAAGTACCTACTTAATGCAGATTAGCATGTTGTCCCACTGCAGGAAAAGGCATCTTCTTATACAGAAAATGACGAGAATTGATCACCACGCTTGCTCAAATCAAATAAGTACATGATATGGGTAAATATCTTGAAGACAGATGGCGACACCATGTGCCTACAGTAGACACACTCACAAATACCCGAAATTAGTCATGATATATTTGCCAATAATCTTAATATGTATTGATTAATCAATCTACCTAGCCTATTTTTCTGCTATATTTTGTATCGAAGTTGAAAAAAATGGTTCAGCCACATGAAAGTAGACCATATAACGATGTTGATATTTTCAAATGTTCTAAATGAAGTTTCTTGTAAAAAAGTGATCAAACGTGAGTCTCGCGTAATTTTTCGGAAAACTTGTTGCGAATTTTTGTGATTTTCCATGAATATCTACTTAACTTAATTGAAAACTCCCTTTCAGCCACATGCAATACAAAGAACTTAACTTTTCAAATCACACATAGTTTTGTTAAAATTATGTTTCCCTTTCTCACAACTAATTAGCAAAATTTATCAAAATAGATTTGTGCACGGCCTCTAAAGGATAAAATAAATAAATAAGGAACTATCGTACAAACATACGTGACGTTTAGACTTGGAGCAATATTCTTTTGTCTTTATTATACTCGCCGAAAATATTCAATGTTATTATAATGCCAGAGTAGGCATATCTAGGTACTCGGGCAGACAGAGTTGGTGTCACTGAAGGATTCCGCAGACAGGCGCGACGTGATGATGCAACGATGCGATTGGGGTAGAACAAAAGTACACCGATTGTAATGACATTGATTATTTTCATATAATGATATTCATACGTAGTTATATTAGTTAAGTAAAGTAGTCAATAGGAGTCGGTAAATGCTGCTAACAGTAGGTATAAGGAAAATGGACCGCAGGACTTGTTTCAAGGCAAACTGTTATCTTCATACATATACACCAGTAAATTGTTTAGTATGCCATGAATGACTGTATAACGTTATACATATATATTTTATGTAAGTGGAATAATTATTGCAGCTGCATGTTTTCAGAGGTTATTTTAAACACATAGCACGACTATTTGTATGTGAAGTCAGCTATTTGAGTAGATTGAGTAATTTGCATTATATTGAGTAGGCTAATATAATATTAGCCTACTCAATGGACAATCAAAGTATGTTCCCTCTTTTTATTTTCACTCTGTAATCTAAAGATATGATCATAATTTGTAACTTACTGTAAAACATGCACAGTCAGGAAAACGGATCACTGAGCAAAACGACTATCACTTAAAATTGTCTGTATATTCTACATATATACGAGTACAACTCAATTTTTATCTGTTGTTTGAGATGGCTAATTTACGTAGTGTGCTAATTTGCTAAATAATACATTTTCCGCACTGTACATGCTCATGCATTGATCTGAACCTTTCCTCTCATCGTTGTTAGCGCTAGAACCAAGGCTAACATTGGTTGCGTAATAATTACCATGCTATTATTTAACTTCCTCACCTCTTAGCTACCTACAAAACAAGTAACATCTGTTGCCCGTTTTCTTCTTGCGAATCAAGCTCATGAAACAATTTTAAAACCTTTAATTGTAAATAGTGCCTGGCTTTACTTTAACCTATATTCTCCGCAAAATAATTATGTAAAATTTTCCGGAACCTACCAAAAAATCAGATGTCGTTAGTTAAAGTCATTCCAATTCTAACGATTTCTGTTCGCACGTTCAATATTTCCTAATCCGAGATACCTTTAATGTGAAGAAAAAAATAAAACCTGCTTTATCTCCCACGTGTACGTGGATAAAACATGCGTTCACACAACCGTGTCGGTCTGACCCTGTTTCATTGAACCACGAGCGTTTGGTTGGAGCGCTTGAGAACGTTCACAGCGCGTGGCATTTAGTGGGGAGCATAATTGGGCCCCCTTCACGTCACACACACAACTGGGCTAAGGCCGGCCGTCGAACCGATACTTGGCTTTACACAAAATACGTAAGACCCATATTCCTACAGACCTCCACACATACTCAATACAAAACTCCAGTCATATAGACGTTTCATGTGTCTCCATAGACTGGTTAGACGCAGGATTGTGGATATTTTTAAGTGCTTGAAAGGAACTGAATAACTGGCAAAAGAGAAAGGTATACTTGCTGCTCCAAGTATGTGGCTAGCATGACGCCGTGCCGCACCGGTTAGAGCCAGTTTCTGAATCAAGTTTATTAGTAACAAAACTTGAATATACGTTGAGAATAACTCTAAGAGGATTGACTGTAGAATGTGAATGTTTATGTAATATTGTACCTACAGATGTTAACAGCATTTGGAGTTTTAATTTGTGTTTCAGAGTACAAGACATTCATTTATTTTGATACAAAATTACAGGAAGTGTCGGAGAAGGTGGATTGACGGTATCAGGGTGCTGAAAGATGTTTGTTAAGAGATTTTCATTGGTAAAAAAAGTAATTGAACATTTATCCACAATTAATTGCGATTTTGGACTAAACTTCATAACTATTGCTCGACTTTTATAGGTGTACAATTTTGCAACCTAAAAGTCGTAATAGGGGTAACAAAGTTCACGGAGGAGAATTATACCGCGAAGTTCCATAATTTTTAATCAGCTCGAGTCCAATCATTATGTAATTGGCTAATGTATTCCACGTATTGAGTGAAGCTACTCGTAAGTCTCAGTTGAATATCTCCACTCTTATATCATCATTAGGAATTCACCATTACGAAGTGTCATGATTTTGAACCACGTGCGCACCAACTATAAAGTATCACCTTGACCTACCCTGCACATCTCCTGCCCTGCAAATAATTATGGTAGGCCGTAGCGCCCTGTGCACCTACGACAAAGACTGATCGGCTGCTGTCGCGTCATCATGTTTACGTAGATACTACCAATCTTGACATCATCAGCTTTAAAATTGCGTAACGAATTTCGATAATCGCTTTCCCTATGCCATTCGTAGTGAACACGAATTTTAAAACATACGGCGCAATGGATATTAATTGCTTATTGAATTGTCGAAATGAAAGGTTACGCATTTTGGATGCTGATCTTCGTCCGAGACGAGTGAGAAAGACCTCGCAAGCCGCTAGAAGCGTCGTCGGGGACCCTCTGGAGTTAATTAAATTCTGTACATTCTAGTATAAAATATATGCCATTTGTCTAAAATAAAACTATCTAACAATCCGGTTGTCAACGTTTCTTTTATCGGTTATCAAGCGCTTTCGGCAAACGGTAAGATAAGGCAAAACTCTACTATTAACATTATCTCTCAGTAATAAAGTGGGTCATGCAGCTAGTAACAATGTTATCTGTGTTGCTATGCGTGTTCCTAATCTTAAAGGTATCGCCTTTAAAATCATTATCATTCAATGAAAGGTATGTATACCGTATAGATATTTATGTAATTGTAATCTGGCATCAATCAAGGCTGTTAGTATCGAACCAACTCATCTCTTTTCCGTCATTGAACGAAACATGCGTAACATAATCGTATGCAGCCTTAAATTTAGCCTCGTCTAAGAGTCATACTTCCTAGTTTTCGTCTCCACTTCACTTCCAGTTAATGAGAATCAGTACTTTCGAATATTAAAAGACGGCCCCAAAACGCCGCTTTAATAATTTCTTAGTATTTTGCTGGGAAGAAGAAAAAGTGTGAAGTGACGAAAATAGATAAAGTAAGGCATGGCTATATAAGAGGAAGTTTGAAAATGGCGCCTGTGACAGAAAAGTTGAAAGGAAATCGTTTGGCTTGGTATGGGCATGTGACGAGGAGGAGGAAACGCTTTTGACTAAAAGACTGATGAATATAAATGTTGATGGATGGAGAGGGAGGCCAAAGAAATGATGGCTAGACTGTGTGAGGAATGATATGAAAGAGAAGGGAGTGAATGAATAGCGTGATGGTTCACAGGGGAGAGTGGAAAGAGAAAACGTGTTGCGCCGACCACACGTAACAAGGGAGAAGGGGAGGAAGATGATGAGCTGGGAAGAAACAGTAGCTCAATAAACTCCACAGCAACACGTCTGTCTGGAACTTTTGATTCTACAAGATACAATAGAATGAGGTGCTGCACTACAACTATCAACCTAAAATTTTAGAGCTATACTGCAGAAATGTGGTATTGGGTCCTTTATATTTACTCCGTGGTTGGGTCAAAGCGAAGAAACCGGTCGGTTTTATTGCCGTATCTAATTCAGCCAAACTGGATTCCAGGTTTTGCTCTAAAGGATCTTATAGTTTGCTGATTGTTATGCGCGTTGGCTCACAGAGGTTCTCGTCACGTTAGATAACTAATTAAGTATACATTTTGTCAACGCTTAATAAGTTGGGATTAATATTTTGCCAAAATTAGATATGTCATTAAGGTGAAGTCCAATTCTGGAGCTGTTACATGACAACTTATATCAGTTATCAGTGTTGTTTTATCGTTATACCTAGTGGAACAGCTGGTAGGTGGTAGCGACGTGCAGCGCGGGCGCAGGTGGAGTGCGGGGGACCGGGCTCGGACGCGAACGAGGTCGCTACGTTGTCGCTTCGTGACTGCTGTAGGGTTAGCCACTAGTATATAAGATAAAGGTGGAAAGTTTAGTTTGACAATACTTCGGTCTATATCGGTAACCTCTGTTTCCCTGCGAACCTCCTCATTTCTCCTAGAGGGGTATGTACCCTCTCAATTTTCTTTGGATGACTTTGAACTTTCAGGCCCATCATGAGCGGCAATGTTCCCGTATTCCTCTCACTCCGTATACCAAATTTCGGTTAGGTTATTGTAATATTATTATAATACATATTAAAATTGTAATTCAATATAGTTTGACATAACTAACCTTCCTTACAAATCCCTGTCAGCCCTGAAGCAGCGCGTGCGCCGGTCGTCGACCCCGCTGCGCCGTGACGCAAGCAGGCAACTTTCTAACCGCACGCTACGTCAGAGGCGACGCTGCTTGGTAGAGGCCTTGCCTTCGAAGGTGCCTAACGCGGACAATGATCCCATGGTGATCTTAGCTAAAGTAATCGTGGCCTACCGATGCGCGTTGCTTAAACGCTGCATTTGAAGATGCAAAGTAATTTTAGACCCGATATTTTGATCGCGTCTGGTTAAGTAGTTATTTATTTGATTTGAATGGAACCTTCTTTGTTGGAGACGTAAACTCAGAGGTTATACAATTTTAGAATTTTTGTATTCAGAACACTCAACACTGACATAACGTCTGTAGGAAATACGTTGCTGACTATCATTTGTTGAATAATGTAAGATTATCTTAGACTTCCGTAGTCTGAGCCACATCAAAAATAATGTGTGCAACTAAGAAATACAAATGTTAGATCAACATTTGTATTTATTAGTTGCACACATAATTTTTGATGATTGTAGTTGTGTCTTGCTCCTCTTTCAAACGGAGCAAACAATCCTCGTCCCTCTAATATTAAAATAGTAGAACTTGGCTACTGCTGGAATAACACACCCCACAGAACTCTGTGTTGAAATTTAAAAAAAATTGTTTCATCTTCATCTGACAAATCGCTATTCAGTCGAATTGATCTAACTTCCGCGAAGTTGTTTTTTGGTCTATTCTTAGTATTTTTTCTAATTAAAGCGAGCCCGTTCAAGCGGAACGAGTTAATTAGGATTTACAGCTCTCAATTTGTGTCGCACCATGACGTCTAGGTTTAAAACACCTTTAATTTTTTGTCCTGAGTTAAACTTGTTTGGTTCTTATCGATTGAATGTTATTTAGAATTTCATGCGTGTGTTGTTCGGTAAGATAGATATCTTACCGAACAACACACGCGTGAAGTTTTCACAAAAAAAATGTGTTAAGTAAATTTTAATCTGATGGTCAGTCAGCTATTTAGTAACTTGAGCTATTTGTTAATTATGAAACTATAAAAAAAACGTATGGATCACAAGCAGCTACGTCATAGATTATAGATATCATTAGGATCATTTTCTCAGTAGTAGCTTGTGGTCTGGATTTGTGCCCGTTTGAAGGCAATAGGCTCGCTCCCTATTACATGGGACTTAAATATAACTGGCAAAATGTGGGAGTACTTTGAACACCTTTGCCTAACCTTTCGAGGAAAACAGGCGTGATATTATGGTATGTTATAAGTGCTGGTTTTGAAATTTTGAAAACCAGTATGAATCGCAAGCTGTTACGCCGTAGATTCTAGACATCATATTATAATTAGTATCATAAGCTGTTACGTCGTCGTAGCATCACTAGGGATCATAAGCTGCTACGTCGTCGTAGCATCACTAGGCATCAGAAGCTGCTACGTCGTCGTAGCATCACTAGGGATCATAAGCTGCTACGTCGTCGTAGCATCACTAGGGATCATAAGCTGCTACGTCGTCGTAGCATCACTAGGGATCATAAGCTGCTACGTCGTCGTAGCATCACTAGGGATCATAAGCTGCTACGTCGTCGTAGCATCACTAGGGATCATAAGCTGCTACGTCGTAGCATCTCAGCTGTCCTGGATTTTTAACAAATTTTGAGGTGCGTGACCTCATATTTTTCTCTATAACGTTTAGTATTGCAAGTGGACGAAATCACGAATCACGGTCATGATAATATGCTGCTAGTGTATCAAAATTCATCGGATGCCAATTCTCGGGCAATTCAATTTCGTTTTTACCAGGAGTCACGTACGCTGATGGGGCGCGGCGAAGCGGCGACGCGCCACGGTCGCGCGGCGCGGCTCAGCCATGTGGGTCGACGAACGGTAAACTAGACTTTCTTTTTTATTTAATCCACTTCTCGTCCGCTCGCCGTGGAATTAACCACATCCACATAACCACTAACCCACGTCCACGTCTACTACGTGTTTTGCGAACCAGACTAGTTTGACACTTCACACGTCATGTTTATTGAGATCTACAACTCCATTCTTCGAATTATTATTCTGTTTTCGGAATTTACTTAGGCAATTGTATGCCAAGTGCAATAGTTACACATTTTATTTATACCTTCATACATTAAGCTTGTTATGAAAATGTAATTACACCAATTTAATTACTTGTGTAGGTATCCGCTGGATGCGAGAAGCACAGAACCAGTCGAAGTGGCGGTGCTTGGGGGAGGCTTATGTCCAGCGGGGGACGCCTTTTGGCTGCAATGATGATGATGAATTAAAACCTGTGTAATCAAATATGTGAATATTAAAACTAAAATAAATATACCAAAATACGGTGGTGCTGTTTGTTTTGACGAATTACCTTTAAAAGTCATAGGTGGCTTTAAAACTCTGATACCAAGTTAGTCATTAACCACACGAAAAGAAGAATACCTTTTTCCTCTTACATGTACCTATTTTTGATTCAGAGTTTCAGACGAATGACCTTTTCTCTTACCTTACCTACTATTAATTCAAAGTTTCAGACGTTAACAGAAAGTGGGAAAAAAGATTAGTATTGAATCCTTACTTACTCAAAACTAAACATAATGTTTTTTCCCGTAAGTCATTAATATAGGTTGCTTTCTCCCCCTCGTGCGTTCGTTCCTTCCTTAACATTTTATCCCTAGTCACAAACACAGTCTTCGGTCGGTCTTCTCACAGTTCTTCTCTGCTTTTTGCTCATTTGTATCTAAAGTGTATATAAGTAGAAGTACCACCCTTTGTGTTGTCTGAGTTTCTATGAAAACGACTCTAAAACTCATGATAAAGGTTTAATTATTTATCTTTATATCAACTAAGTGATTCAACATTGTCAACTTCTATTATAGATTGACAAAATTGAACGTTTTTCCTTCAACTCTAGCTAAGATGACTGATGTTTGGGTCTGTTTCATTAATTTGATAGAGTGTTTATTTATGTCTCTGCTCGTCCTTGTGCCTTTTATAGCCGTTGCTATAACAATAAATCAATAAAGAGTCAACCCTGTACTATTTACTATACGTATCCACTGTTAATGTTGATTCTTGGCCAACCTCTTGAATCGCGAACGAGTCCCAAGTAGGTACCTACTTCATTGTCGACTTGACGATGAGGAACATCTTCCATAAAGTTGGGTCTTCCAGGGCCCGTAAATTCACAAGGCATTTATCTAAGACAGCCTCTCAAGACCCGACTTTCAGATCCTTCTGAAATCTCATATACCTTAGGGGATCGAACTGTTCCTCCTTAACACAGGTTTGTATAAACTACCTAGGACAGCAGAGCTCACCCCACACGTTTGTAGATATAGTACCTATTTTGTTATACTATGTTAACATCCCAAGTAGCACACAAGCTGCTTAAATGGCTTCTGTACAACCTGAATGTTGTATAATAGCTGTTCAAGAGATTTACTATAATACTCAAGTTGTTCAGTAGCGTATTTAATAGTGCTTTAACAGGCATGTGGTACAATAGCCGAACAACGGTAAATATAATCCCAATGAAGATACAAAGGCGTGTCATAGAGTTATTGTACGGGCATTTGATATAAACCAGAGTTATAAATACCTTTTAAAACGCCGCGAGATCTTATAGAGGGCTTTAGTAGTTAAAAGTGTTTAAATGGAGTTATAAGCTTCCTTTAAAGCGCGTTAGGTTGTACATTGTATATTTCTAAACCTGTAAGCTGTAAAATAGAACTTATTACAGCTTTTGAAACGCTATATCTACAGCAGAGAAATATAATTATATAGTCGCCCGTAAGCCGTTATATTCGAGATTTTTACAGCAACTGTATGGCAAATAGCTGAATAAAGCAAGAAAAACACGCTATAAACAGCTAAAAGAAAAAAAAACCGTTTATATGGTCACTTTAACAGCTGAAGCGAGAGAAGGGTGTTTTACTAATTTAATTGCTACATTGTGACTCCATTTTGTGAAAGATTATCGTAAATTTATCATGGATAGCCAAAAAGCGTGGAAATTAAGAAAAAGACATGGTAGTGTGAGGAAAAAGATTAACAAAGAATATGGGAATATTATTAATAATCGACCAGAACATAGTCCCGGCAAAAAATTTGGAAACGCTAGTAATCAAGTGAAGCTTCAAGGAAATTCGTCTAATATTACCGTAACTTGCAATAGCGGTTTAGCTGACAATATTATTGTTAATTTCGAAGAAGTTGAGGCAAGTGACGCTGCATCAAATAATGCTATCAGTGTTGAAAACTCTAACAGTCAAGTGTGTGTTGAAAATAAAGAGGGTTCCGTAGGTTTAAATTCTGCGACGAATGTAACCTGGAGCAGTGATCTAGCTGACAGTATTAACTGTGACTTCCCAGAAGTTGAGGCCGAAGTAATTGCTGAAGAATCCGTAGATGACACTGCATCAAATAATGATGACTGTGCTGATCTCCGCAGTTCAGATACAGATACTGCCGAGTCTACTAGTGATTTCATAAAGAACGTTGATTTTCGCAATGAATTACGAAAAAGGGCAGTTAAATTCAATATATCGCATGTAGCATTAAGACATTTGTCAGAAATTTTAAATAATATTATTCCTAATATTTTGCCTCGGACCATATTGCATACCGCTAGAAATATAAATTTAAAGCCGATTGCAGGCGGTGGTGTATACTGGCACAATGGGGTTATGACTCCTCTCACAAAAATTCTACGTTCTTGGGCCCCAGATGAAATACCAGAATCTATTTCCTTAAATTTTAATTTTGATGGGCTTCCTATTCATAAAAGTTCTAAACAAGAATTCTGGCCAATTCTCTGCAATATTTTTGAAACAACTGAAGAAGACCCGTTTATAATTGGTATTTATTGTGGGAGCAGTAAACCAAAAGATCTAGATTCCTATTTAAATGATTTTGTAGAAGAGATGCTGCCGCTACTGGAAAATGGAATTCATATTGAGGAACTTGGTAAAACAATAAAAATAAATATTAGATGTTTCATTTGTTTATTTCATTTACTTCATATGAGACAATATTTCGTCTCTTAACTGAGCAATTTATCTCCAACCAATCGGATCCAGGAATCGTGTCCTGGTTTTGAGACAACTTTGCGGCACCTCTTTTAGGCCATTTTACTGTACCGCCACTTTCCCACTGAGATGGCACAATACACAACTCTGGTTTCCCCTTTTCTATTGTCCTCACAATTTTAAAAGGCATTCTGAAAAGAAAAATATACGTATTTAATGGCTATATCCGTCACCAAAACTGTAGAAATTAATACAAAATAAACAAGTCGCAGGCATGCTTTTTTTTATATTTTGTACTTAGATGCAATTAATGTTTACATAATTAAAAGTTCTAATAATTAGACTATATGTTATCTTAAAATATTTAATTGATTGTATATAAACAAGAAATATTGCAGTAAGAGTCCTATTTAATTAGTAGAGTATAAATAGAAACATACAAACGAACAATGAGAAAGTGTAAGAGGGAATTAACGGGTTTTAAGATTCTGACAATGGACCCCTAAATAAAATGAGCCTAAGAATATCAATAGTCTGTTGTACAACCTTAGGCTCTTAAAAGAATATATTAATTGCTGATGTACACCTAAAAAAGTACAATAGAGCGTCAATACCACAATTGTAGAACCGAAAGGTCTGCAACGGTGGATACTAGCGGCTTAAATCAATAGAACGGTTCTAATAAACTCTGAAGGCTCTTGTAACCGAGACGCCATTAATAGTTTATGATAAAAGCAATTCACATGATTATTTATAATTTTTTAACATCATAAATATGTATAAAAATCGAATTCTCGCCACTCTTTCTCACCCAGGATTCTAAAGAAACTACTTATAAAGCTAAACTATCTTATATAATTTAAATTCAGAATTCAAACCCTATAATTAAATTTACTTTTTATACAAAAAACTGCATAAATAGCAGGCGCGTGAAAATTTTAGCTAAAACATATGTATATATTTACAATAAACTGGTACTCGCACTGGTATTTTGCATGCATAAAAGAAAAATCAATACTTACTTATTTTTTAATTATTTTCAGTCATATTTTCCATCAATCACTTTCCATTGGCACTAAGTCTTTGTTGAGATGGTTCATTTCCCCAAAATATTGCTACCGTATACGTAATACAGATCCGTAAACTCTAATTCAGAGACACAGACGCATCTAAATAAGACGCGAGCGCTATAGTTGCGCTACAAGAACTTATTTTAGATACTTAGGCGCACACTATTGCTCGCATAGCATCTTTGTATCTCCGTACTAACACACATTTACGAACATTGTAGAGACACTGTAGAACCTCAGGCCGTATAAATCTGTGCCTCTTTCGGGGGTACAGCGGCGCTGTATCCGCTTTTACATCTACTGTAGAACTTGTTTATGGAGCCAATGCCGTTATTAAGAACTTCTAACCGACCAGTGTACGGCTTGTTATATAGCTTGTGTGCTACTTGGGATGCCACAATCAATCAAAGAGTATGAGTAAATAAACGCGACCATTTCAAATATCCTATCGATGGTTGGTTCTCCCATGCCGTTCGGTTACCACAGTGTGGCTTCGTCTAGGCGGTTCACACCTCGCAGAACTTAGTCGTTGTCAATATTACATAGAAGTGCTCCCCCGATCCTTGTGGACTATGTATGCCAGTCAGTATTTATTGGAACGAAGTTCTTTAACGCGGCTTGTGATAAGAGTTGACTGGTAGAAATCGTCACGTGCGAAAAGCGTTATGCCTGAAAAAGTCAGTTTCAAGGTCTCAAGTTTGACACGTCTCAAAAGTTTTTTATACAGAGCCATCTAATATATGTTTTTGACTTGTTCAAACTTATACTAGATGGCTCTGTATTATTAAATAATATACAGCGAAAGAAACTTCGTTCTAACCGGGTGTTAGACACCCACCGACTTTTTTTTATCTACTATTATTTTTGTTTACTCTATGTAATATATATTTGATCAGAGATTTCTTCCGACAGGACACTTGTGCAGTGTCGAAACAAATTATTTCAATAATTCATAATAGTCTTGTTAATCGTAATATTAGAACATTCTCGGAACAGTGAACAGAGCTTAATTTAATCCAGCCAGTGACGCATGTTGCATGCTCATGTGATAATATTACTATTTAATACAGCGGGCGGCGGCGCGGCAACCTTATCACCAACTTGACAACTTTATCGCGTTATCGTGTGGCCGGAGCAGTACTAACAGAGAAAGTGTTTGCTCTACGAATTCCTACCTCTCATGTAGGTTTAACGAATTACTTCACTATGACGTCAGTCAGCGGCATGCAGGCCAGTTTTTATACTGCCGTTGCTAACATTATGGGTATTTTCATAATCATGATCATAAGTCACGAATTGTTCTGCTTGTTTGTAAACAGGCTTGGGTTTAAAAGATTGTTGTCGCTTGTTTGTACCTGTTCTTATTGGGTATCTATACCTACTCTTCGCGTACATAGCGTCGTTGGTCTTGAAATCCATTGTGATGCAGACAGTGTCTCCTGGTTTTCATCAAAGACGAAAATTGGACGCAGGCCTGCTCAAACTTGGTAATCTAAGAAAATATCGTGTAAATAGTAAATTAAAAAGTATGTATTATGCAAAAATAAGCTGGTTCACAGTGGTGCGGCGGAGCGTAGCGTGTGCGAGAGCGTCACGTGGTCACGTCCCGCGACGAGCACCGGCCGTGACCGTTCCGTTGGCCGGCACGATGACTCGCATCTGATACATTTTATTTATTAGCCCAAGCTTTTTGTTGCCCCTTGGAATCTCGCTTTTAAACCGGTAAGCAAAGCTATTAAGCGAATTCACGTAAGAAGTAGGTAGTTATACGAGATGTGGTTAGGTTAGTTCTGTTCAAAAAACCCAAATTCTTCTACAGGTTATCTGATTAAGATTTACATTGGTATACGTTTCCCTTGCAAGCGAACCCACATTTTTCTTACAAACCAATCTTTATGCTTTGTCAGGTTTATTAAAAAACTTCAGACCTGTGATGGTGATGAATATCATGTGGTGATATGTAATGTATGATGTGTGTTGTACATTCTGATGAAATTGTCTAGAAATCGGTCATGGTATCGGCGATGCGGAGGAATCAGGGACATATTAGCGTGAGGAACGTTTTGAGTATGGATGTTCGTCGGTGTAAGAATTTTGAAAAATGCTGGATCGAATGTGTGAAAGATGATATGGTTACCTGTTACTACTGAAGATGACCGCTAATAGAGATGTATGGAAGAAATAAAATAAAATCAAATCATAATAATTTATTGCACATAAACCTACATGGGCACTTATGAAACGTCAGAACGACGATGGGTTCATGCTGCGACGATGCTGAATAAAATGGAATATGGGTGAAACTGAAAAAATCTAGAATCGCTGATTGTCATTCTGGTGTTCTTGCCAATCATTCTTCTGCTAACCTCGATTTTTGCACGCTACATAACATTTTACGGAACTTGAAAGCCATTCCTTCCCATGCATTTTGTTGTATTCAATTATCACACGCATGGCTACTATCCAAGAGCGTTAGAAAGCGCATCAGCAGTGTGCGCTTGACTCGCGGAGCTTGTCGCGACGACGACGGCTGCGCTGGCGCCCGCCGGCGTGAGACCGACACGCCACTGACCGACAGTCGGCGGCGCGTGACCGATGCACGATGTAGCCAGCGACGCCTTTACGACGCGCACAAGAGCCGGCCATGGTCTAATCAATACCAAACTAAATGATCCGTTAAAAACCGCCCCAACAAAGCCCGTACGTCCGTATATCTCGCACATTCCTTGACACATACAAAAAGCCTATTATAATCGCCCCAAGCGACACTTCTGAATTCTGTAGCCACCATACAATTTTCACAGAAGAACGCAAGTGCCTCATTGTCATTCAAAACATACGTACGCTTTCCTCCTTACCATGTGTTACCATTATGCTGACACAATACTGGGTGTCGATAAAAGCAATGTGGGGGGCAAAGGGGGAGGGGAATTTCAGATCACGATTTTCTCGAGCGCATCTGTCCCGGCCGTGCTTCTGCGTCCTTCGTGCGAATACTACGCGAGGTGAATCGCAGGGACGAACTGAGTTTACATTTTAGGGGTGCATGAAAAATTGGGCTACCTATTCTTGTGAATGCCACTTGAGGCAGAGCTGTGGCAGCTACGAGCTGCCTAGTATGCGGCTTCAGTGCGTCTTCAAGTTGTCAACGTTTTTCTTCAGGATCAAAAATGACGTGGTATTTTGGAATCTCTAAATCTATCCAGCAATTATAAAGCTACCGTTTATGCAACATTTTCCTGTCTATTTTCTGCATCTGTCCAGCAACATTTGAATGATACCGGTCATAAAACGGCTTGAATTTGCTAACTACACGCGAGCTGACGCCGATCAATTAATTCTTAAAGTTCAACAAAACCAAGGAGTACCTCTCAAATCGATACAGCTTTTCATCTTAAAACCACAAGATTCCAGCTGGCCAATTTATTGACTGTATTAATTGCGATTGAAATAAGTACAACGTAACCTTCAAATGAATTTTCATTCACGGGGTTCGCAAATAGCTCAGTTGCTATAATAACATCGGTATAATCAAGCCAGTGGTTACAATTTTAATAGTCGCCGCAGTTTTATCGGCTTTGGTAAATCTCCCTAATACTTGTGCCTACGCATTTCCGTCATGTATAGCTAAATAATTATTAATGATTGTTTAGGTTTTATCTGTTTTCGTTCCAGAATTGCTGTGACTTGAAATGGAGGCACGTGGCTAGTGAAAAGATGAATCATAAAATCATTCCCACTGGAAGAGTGTGCAGCGATGTAAAAAAATCGATGAGTTCACTTTTACAAACTGGGTGTTCTCGCAAATGACAATTGTCCATTCAGGAAAAGGTCGACTGAATTCCAGTTATTGGAATAAGAAGCGTTTTGGCTCTTGTCCTAATCTTTCGATTTAGCAATACTAAGTATTGATCTCAGAATTTCCTCAAAAAGTTTGTAGGACCTATAAGAAAAATCAACAGCTCCCGTTCTACACCACAATACGGTTTTCCGTACAAATTATCAAAATTCTGTCTTTCCGATGTTCCTTCAAGCGCGTGCTCAGCTAATGTGTATTTTAGTGAGAAACAACGTCACGTGCCACAGAGCACAGGGTAAAGACCGCGACACATCAGTTTGACAACACGCTGACGGACAAATATCGGTGGGTGACGACTTGCGTCAATCTGTGTGTGTACTTTGTTTAGCGGTGGTATGAAAACTGGCCTAAGTTCGTTCGTTTTACGTCAATCGCATTAATACATTTAACATGTGATGTTAATCGATCCTCACGGACTTCCTCGGTTCTTATTAGCTTTTGTACACATAACTCAGACATTTGTTTTAGTTTACAGCATTCGTTATAGGATCAGCCGTTTTCTTCCATTACTCTCCTCATTTGTCACGAAAATGATTTTTTTATCGCCATAGTCGTCGTCGTGATTCGTCACTTGCGATTAATTTAACATGTGCATGTGTCTAAAATTAACTTTCCGTTGGTGAACCGGACTGCATCAGCATTCAATTTTGCATTGGGGAAAGAATATAGATTATCTATGTTCTAAATATTTCACAAACTTCTCAAGTTATATGATCTATCTATCTAGCCCACGTTGTCCCGATGCAGGGCAAAAGACTCTCCCATTTCTATACACTACCGCTCTCTGCTAATGCGGGTCAGTCCTATCGGATTTAAACAATACACAATCATCAAAGTACGTCCCTGCATCTCACTACACGTACATACCTCGACTAAAGCATGACGTAGTGTCGCTACGTTTCGAGAATGCCAAAGCTTCTCAATCCTGTTCGGCATACTAATGCGAGTTCAGCGGGCTCTGCTGAATGCTGAACGAGGCTGCCTACATGGGTCCTTGGTAATACGCGCCCTGCGTGCCAAATGGCGCGTAATGCAAACCCGATGGATTTATTGTTCCAGCCACTCTGTGATGGGAATTCGTTTCGATTTTCTTTCAAATATTTTTCCCGTTTCGAAACGGTATTGATAGGCGTTATTCAAGTTAGTGCGTTTCCCTTATTACTTGATAGATTTTTTCAGTAGGTACCTAGTTCAATTTTGTAAGTGCGTTGTTTGTTCATGAAATCGCTATGTCCATTATTTCTGTTGAAGCTCTGGTTAGCAGTGAGTTAGGGTAGGGCTCTTTTAAAAACAATGCAAATTGCAAAGTTATTGATTCCCCATAATCTCAGTATCGACCACATCGACATACAGCAACGAACAAAGACGCGTTTTTGTTTGTTTGAGTGTATAGACCGTATACCTATAGAGTAGATGGTCTATTAGTAGCATGTACGGCATGTTGCCATGGTTTGCTTGGAATCTTCCTTGACGGCCGCGGCGCGGGCGGCGCGGCCGTCAACGTACCATAGTGAAAACAAACTCAAGATACGCTTTATAAAGACGGGCTTATTGTTTTAAACACGTGCAGACTCTCGGCTCACATACCTAATACAAACATTTCCTATAGTATAATTTAATTATTATCGTTTTTCTAAAACTGGAATTTCGGTTTCTACGTGTTTTGATATTCTTTTACCGCAAGTTTCTATCGATGTTAAAACTAGTTTTGTATCTTAACAATGTTTTATACATCATCGTCCAACTAATTTTCACGTTCGCTGTAATCGTAATTAATTTAAATAAATTATCATCTAGTTAGCCAGCTCCCAGAACTTAGTGCTGGGCACTTGTCGGAGTAGTAGCAACGTAAAATCTACTCTATCCAATGCTACTTATTTTTGCTTCTCTTCTCGTATCTGCCTTAGCCTTTTGTTTGAATTGGTCTGTATACTTTTCCTCGGTCTCTTTCGGGTCCATTTTCCCTTCTATACTAGTGGTTATAAAATTATAACCCTTTTCAATAAACGTGGAGTAAAGTTAAACCAGAATATCCTTCAGAATAACAATACATTTTTCGGAAATATCATCTTTTTGGCATAAGTGGTGTTAGAGCTAGTTATTAATAAACACGAATAACTTCGTGTTTATTGATAACTACCGACCCACCCCTGCTTTGCACGGGTCGCACGGGTGCAATGTACTGATGCACACGTCAACATCCCAATGTTCATACGGTTAAAAACAAAATGCAGTATGAAACTGCCGGATGATCCTAAATTCTTCTTCTGATCATCGCCGTTTGTACGGGCCTTACAATTAAAAAAACAAAAGTGGTCTATTGTCTATGAATGGTCCCACTATTTTGTTGAATTGGATTATGATGGGAAAAATTGTGATACCTTTACCATTTGTTGAATTTGGACGCCCTAATACTTAACCACCACCACACTGTCATCAAACTTTATTAATTCAATTCATAAATTAATTTCACTAATCGCAGTTTCCTAATTATTTTGCTGCGCGTATTTTTAAATCTATGATATCCTTTATAGTATTCATTTAAATTATATAATGTCCAGGCATATTTTAATCACAATTAAATGGCCAATTTTAATATTTTATCAGATAAGGATTAATAATGTACTGGACAAAATAGCTTCGGAAAAAACGATCTTTTTTGTTTATGAAAAGTCCTTTTCTGTTAAATTTTATCTATCTGTAACAGTTTATTCAGCGCACCTCATATAAGCGCTCAAAAAAGTGCCTTTTTCACGACTTGACAAAACGTTAAGTTAATTAAGAAGTATATATATGAATCTTCCGGAATACATTCTCTAAACGATGTTGAAAACCTCATCATTATCATTTCATGAAAATTATTAAAGCATGTACCTACTAGTAAATATTTGCACGGCTGATAAGTCGAATAAAGTGAGACTAAAATTATTTTACCATGTTATTATATAAGTACCTATATTCTGGCAAATAAATAAATTTCAATTTCAAAATCCGTTGCATATTTTAGAAGGCCAACGCGAACATACAGACAAACGCGAAAACTGACTTTGTTTTATAATATTTAGAGATTAGAGAAGGGGATGGTGTCTAGTAAAATTATATTATCTATCACTAGCTGCGCCCCGCGGTTTCACCCGCACCTCGGGATAAAATCCTATATCCTAACCTAGGTCATGGTTTACCCATGAGCCAAATTTCATCAAAATCCGTTTAGCCGTTTTAGCGTGAAAGGGTAACAAACAAACAAACTCACTTTCGCATTTATAATATTAGTTAAGATTATTTCTCTCTTTTTTTCTCTATGTGCTCTCTTTTATTCAACACTTGGCCAAAAAGTCTGATATTTGCACGTGTGTATGTTGTGTATGGTGCAGAAAGTTTATTTGGCACGGTGACCTCAATTCAAACTGAACAGATAGCAGTGCTGCTGGGGAGTTTGTTGCGCCACTTCTTCATCCTAGCTAAAGCACTAGGAAGTGGTGAAGGGTGGGCGTTTTGGGGAACTGTCTTATGTAATTTTGAAGTTCGAAAAGTTCAAAATTCTCAGCCTAGTTTGAATAAATGACTTTTGAATTTTGAAGTGAAACGTCTTCCATCTCGGTCAGTAGATAGACACGTGCAAAAACCATACCTATGTAACGAAATATGTTATGGCAAGATAGCTTATTACTTAGTAAGTAAAGAAGCAAGAAAGAAACTGGCGTGCAAGAGAGAGAGAGATTGCGGGCCTCGACGACCCGCTTTGACCTCAGCGGAACGTGTTCGTCACCACAGGGAATGCGTTAGATTGAGCCAAGCGCAGGAACTACAGACATCTACGAGTGTGGCGGGTTCAAGCGGCGTAAGGCAGTCTCGAGCCCCGCCATATGATATAACTGTGACTACATTGGTGGCAGAGGACGTTGACCAGCTCATCGACATCCACCAGATGGTGCCAGGTACACCCGGCAGTAACTGTGCAAGGCCACAGTTAGAGCAGATTACGCGTGCGCCTGATTACCGTAGGCGCTGGAATTTGGCTACAACCTGGTTCAAGTGTTTATCGAGAAGGAGTTTGGACACAAGTGTGATGTAGGTACATGACCGGTTGTGTCGACGGATGCCAGCCATGAGCTGCACCCTAATTGCGCAACACACGTTCATTGACAGTCCAAGGGTTTCGAAGAAAATTCCTAATTTTGCATTGCTTCATAGGTTTGCAGAAATCGTCTACTCAACAACGCAATGAACGAGGCTTATCTGTCAAAATGAAAGACATTGCGATTGATTGCCATTTTATGTGTGTTAAGCAATAACCAAGCAGGAGCAACGGATATGCACGGTGTCATTTGAATCACAGTTTTGCTAGAACAAACGTTGTTCAGATCATGGTCTACTACCATTCTATAGCGTCAAATATTTTATTAAAACAAACTAAACTAGGCGTTCTCAAATTAGTCGTATGTTGTTCAAACGTGTTCAAACATTAACCGTAACATCAAAGTACTCATCGCAGTAGCGATATAGCATTCAAAGAAGTCCACGTGGACTACAAGGATGTCCGGCCAATGCGGGCCGAAATGAAAATAAATCATTAGCCAATGACATGCAATCGCGCGAAGTAACGCTCGGCCCATTTCTTTTGTTAACTGCCGCGGGCTGCCCGAGCCGCCCGGGCGGTAGCCAGTCTACCGAAATCTCGCGAGCCAGCGACGTATATGCATTCGATGTACTTATGTCACAGGCACGCATCGCGCGTTTTTTGTGAAAATGAGTTCTAACTATTCGAATGTGGAGTGGATAGATATGGTGCGTTTTTACGCAATTGCTGGTGACAACCTGGCGGAAGCTAGGCGCATGTACTCTTGGAGTCAATATTTTCTTGGTGCATACAGAGCTAACCCAAAATCCGCCCCTAAAACGACTCACTGACCCGGTTTTGTGGTAAGTTTTGTTTTTGTCTTGTTCCTCTAATATCCCAATAAATAAATAATACCTAATAATGTCACGTTAGATACAATAGGTACCCGTACCTATTGGACCCCGTCCTCGTACAGGAAATAATTATAACTACCGTAAGTTCGCACCTAGAACGAAATGATAAAATTAGAGGTCAGCCACCTCGCCGCACCGTCGGTACGGTGCATGTGTGGTCGCGTAGTGCAATCGTGCATAGCCAGAAAATAGGTACTTACTCGTACTTACCAAAGTTAACCATAGCCAAAGCCATACCAAGCCATAAAAATCTGTTTTAAAGTAGCCACTTATCAGTGATGAAATACTACCGCGGCAAATTTTTCTACCTTGGTGTTTTCCAGTAAGACGTACAAAAATAACTGCTTACAAAGTTTTGTTTATCGAGGTACATTTCCCTGTGCAGAATGCTGTGAGCCGCGCGTCGCGCTGCCGCATCTACTTTGAGACGCGAGAGCTGTCTGTGTTGTAGGGAGTAACGATAATCCCGACTTTTTTAACTTTGTCTTTTTTAGGACTCCGTAGTAAACAAGGAACCCTTATAGTTTCGCCATGTCCGTCTGTCTGTTTGTCTGTCCCCGACTTAGCTCAGAGACGGTTAGTACTAGAAAGCTGTAATTTGGCATATCGCACCTTTGGTAGAACAAGGGCATAATTGTCATAAATTGCCAAACGAATGTCTTTGTCCCTCCAGTTCAAAGGGCCTTTTTAAAGCATTTCTGCATATTTAAGTCATTTTGGTAATTTATGACAATTATGCCCTTGTTCTACCAAAGGTGCGATATGTATACATGTTAATCATGCCGACAAAGTGGTTTTTTTTAGTGTACTTCCCCTACACGTAAAGTGGGGATGATTTTTTTTTCTCATCTACCCCATGTTGTGGGATATTGTTAGAAAAGTCGCTCAAAAATATTGGGAACTTGTGAAAGCCATTTATGAATTCAGGGACCCGTTTGCGAAATATTAAGCTTTTAACTGAAATTTTTTGTTAGAGTCAAGTGTGTGTGTGTCCCTGCCAGCTAAAAGGTAGTACTTGGATTTGTGAAAAAAATCACAGCAGTAGTATAACGAAACTAAAAGGAAAACTATCAGAGCTAAGTAGGCTGTACAGGTTAACGAGTAATAATCAACCAACTCGTTCCGTATGGGAGAAAATGTTTTTCAACTACAATGTTAAGTTTGTTCTTGGGATAAATTCATCCCAACTACGGAACCCTTCATTGTGCGTGGTCCGACAAGCACTTGGCCGGTTTTTTCGTTTTTTCTAAAACCAGACTTTTTTTTTATTGGATCCTATTGAAAGGTAGTAGACCATGGTCTGAACACCATTTATTCTAGAAAAACTGTGATTCAAATGCCACCGTATAGATATACACACTCTCTAGAGCACACAAGACGATTCACGTACTCCTCTGAGGCCTAGGGTTGCCAACCATACTGTTAAAAACAGTATTATACCGTTTTTCACTCTCAAATACTGTTTACTATTCAACAAAAATAAAGTTTATAATATACTGTTTTCACTTATATCCAGTTATACCTATATAAAAAGGAACTCAGTGCCAAAAAATTAAAATACGAAACCAAAGACTAAGACAACTTCTGAAGTTAAAGTTACTATTTTTCACTTTGTAGTGTTTTTTGGAAGACGGTGGTTTTTTTTTGAAAATGTTTTGTTCTTCGAGATACTGTTTATTTTTCCGAAATACTGTTTATTTTCCCACTATAACATACAATATAGGTACTTTATTTCTTGTACAAATAGTTGACAACCTGAACTGTGGCTTTTTATTTTTGTTCAATGACAGTGCCGCCACTATACGTACCCGCGGAAAAAAACGCAAATGTTATCGTTTTTCAGCCAATCTACACTTCCATTACTCAGAAACAACTTAGTTTAAGAGCAGTTGAAGCTGAACGTACTACCAACATGTGCGAAGTAAATGGCACTAGGCAACATATTCTATATCCATAAAACAACAATCAATTCCTTCAAAGTAGCAAATTTAACCAAACATGTGCAGTACATAAAAACGCTTTGATTTAAATGAAAACCGACCAAGTGCGTTTAGGACAACGCACAGAGTAGGGTCCCGTATTCAGTTCAGCTGTGCTGCGCCGATATGCGTCGCTCACGTACTTACGTTAGATGTTTGAAGGTGTATTCAACACCTTCAAACGGTTGTGACATACACAGAAACATGGTGAAGTCGATAAGGATTCCTAGTTTAACTACAGAACCCTATAAAAAGGACCAGTGGCACAAAATAAGACTGTGAAGTTAACCTTGGCGACAGCTGCGGCGGCAGATGGTCGATGCCGTCATTGCCATCATAAATATAATGTAATAATGTATGTGAATATTCAAGTGCTGAAGTTTGTGCAGCTTTGTAAACTATTCATCATCAGTTTCTTTAGTGTATTACTCATAATATAATTAATATGCTATTGAATAATTTCATCTAACTACTTATTTCCAAAGTATGTTGTTACTAGGTATCTTAGTAAGTCAAGACAATAAATGAAACACAAGTACCAGATCTACCAGCGCTTAAATAACTACATTCTGCGATGAGCAATCCATTTAATCGACCAAAAGATGTGATGTGGCCTTTGAACCTTGAAGATATTTTTCCAGGAAGTTGTGTTACTAATATGCTTTGACAATTAATTAAAACACTGGCAATATTAGTGCATAGGACTAATTTGAAAGCAATAAAAATAAATAAAAACTTAATATGGTAGTCAGGGGTTTTCCCTGACTACCATATTAATTTTTTATTTATTTTTGGTATTTTTCATGCTTTCAAATTAGTCAAACAACCTTATTCTACTAATTGTAGGTATATTATATATTTGATTGAATTATTGTTCGTAGGCCGAGAACGTAACTATTTAGATATACGAAGATTAATTTGTTGTCGTATTGACATCCCCACCCTGTATACGAACCTTTAAATAAAAACACAATCACAAACCCCGATCACTATTGGCGCCCAACTGTTACTACATATTTGGCGCCCAACTACGCTTGTAATGTTGATTTTTTTTGTAAGAAAATCTGCATAAAAAATAGACGAGTCAGCCTCATAAAACTTGTAGATAGTACTACAGTTGTGAATAGCTCCCAATCTCCGTAGTATTATGACGTCACTGATGTCAAGGTTCTGGCGTCGCCGTCCCTTTCGCTTCCAGCTTCCAATTATTTTCTTATTTACATGTTGAGTCTTCATACTAGAAACATATAGACATTCTAAGGATTCGTAAATTAATTAACTTACAGCCGTAATACTAAAGATTAAAGCTACAGAATAGAACTAAGTAAGGCCAACCGCACATCCATGGTAACGAAGCTTTGACAGTGCCTTTTATTTCGTAGCAGTTAATGGTTTACGTAGTTATTCCTGACATGCGGGGTTGACCGTACTATTTTTAGCTAATATTAGTTATTACAGAATCGCAAAACTAGTGGTGTTATTGACCTAGAACAATACGCAATTACACATTCCCCAAGACGAGTTATGTAGGCATAAAAACTGCGCACGCATGTTACTCATGAATCAAGCATAGGTGCAAGCGCTCCAAAGCCTTCGTGTTCAAACTCGGTAAACCGCTTCACTGCAGTGAACCAGCTTCTCCAATTATATTGAAGAAACGACACTGTAAAATAAACTGGTTTTGGCAAACCTCAATATTAAATGAAGTTCTGTCATATCATCATAATGTAAACATATACATATAGCTGGAGTTAACAGACAGTGTAAAGATTACAACTTATGAACATACACATGCGTTCTCAAGTAATTCTAAACAAGATTACATTTTATGGGCATTTCATCATGTGCTTATTGAGGACAGATGCCAGGATGCTGATATCAGCGCGATGCAAACATTGAGGCACAAGATAACGTACATAGTAACGTAATAAGCACCTCAATGACATGCTTCTGTCAACGTTTTTAGTATTGCATCGTCATCGACCTACTTGATGCCGTGACGTATATATATCGTCTTGTGTTAGTGTGCGTGCACTATCGCAAATATGGCGTCGAATCAATTTGTGTTTCAAACAAAGGTTCGTTTCTTGCTTGAGATTAATAGTCCTTGAAAAGTTAAGATCTTGGTTTGCCAGTTGTGTGTCTCGGTTACAAACAATGTTTTTTTGTTGTTGCTCCTGCGTCTATTTCGTCACTGTTCTTTATGACGACTAAATTGGCCTAGGCTTTACTCTGGCAGAATTTTTTGTCTTCATTAAAAATGTTACTTACTAATGTTCTGTTCAATTTACCAGCCGTGTAAAAAAGCTTAAACAGGTTTACCGATTTCAAGGTAACAATAGCCTTTGGAAAAGAGTTTCTATTGTTTGAAAATTTTGCATGCTGTAAGGTAAAATGTATAAAAATTACATCTTATCTGTATACCTACATTATAAGCAAATAAATGATTTATATTTTTTATTTGATACCTAGTTTTTCTACGAAATACCTGAGATCAGGCTATGTTTATCATAGCCTGAACCAGAAAATATTATGGAACAGAGAACGTGACACGTTGCGCAAACAAGGATGTTGGCTCAGGTGCGGCTTACGTAACGTCCTACACTACAGTAACAACTACTCATTGTCCGGGGGGCGTGACTCATTGTTTGTTTTGGAAATTCTCATATGTACCTATATTTTTTATGGGTTCATTCTAATGAGATATAACCCCACTCCCAGATTAACCCAGTTTGCCTGGTTTCTCCCAGATAACAATCAGATATTTTAGAACTAATAACTTTAGCAAGCTTTTATGGTTTTATTTATTACTCATCGGTAGTAAATATGGCACATCGAGTTTTACAAAAAGTTTTACCGACCGTCGGTACCTGACCGTCGCTTTTTGTCTCATGTCATGACTTCGTTTTTGTTTTCATATAGCAAATGAGTTCTCAAAACCATCTGACTAAACAAGCGATAGTTAATAATAAGCGAATACCTCATAAACAGACGCAAAAGTGTTATGCTCACAAAATAAAAGTGATCGTATTTCAGTTGTAAAACTATTTAGTGAACGGTCGCAAGAGAGTAATAAAACAACAGTTATAAAAAGTAAAAGTCGGCCATAAAATGGTAAAGTTTTAAAAGTTACAAACTCTTTCAGTTCCGTTATCCTTTTGAGAGAATAAACGAAAAACGTTAACAAGCGTGAAGCGACGTACAACTTTTTGTTTTGAAGACTAGCGTTACTTTCCGTCGAGATAAGATAAGGGAGAGTTTTCTGTTATCTGGTAAACAGAAAGAATGTTATGGTTTTGATAACAAAACAAGTAACCTGATCGTTCTTACCATAGTTGCATTTTCCCATGTTATTACGCAACTGCCTTACTTTCATATTTCTTATGTTTCTATTGAATATCTAAGTTTATTATACTGAGTTACTCAAAAACAAACACCTCCTTTGAAGTTCCTAAACCTCCAACATTGTAAACAACTCAAACATCTTTCTTTTATACCCTTTCTTTTATGGAATTTTGTTTAACTTTACGCATTTCCATTGTGTTAATATTTAACTGAACTTACTTTACTGCTGCGTTCTATTACACCGATCCAAGTTCCACTTCAATATCTATGTATCCTTGATACCTTGATACGTAACACAGTCTGATAACGCTAGTCTAGGCTGGTGGAGGCTCGTTAGTAGAATCCTCGTTCCGCAGCTTAGTCATTAGCCATCCATAGGTTCCTGGGATCCATTTGCCTTATACAGGCTTTTGTAAATTGACCGTATGGTGTGACCCACAGCATAGTGATACGGTTATTCTCTGCAGAGGATTAAGGTAGGGAACTAATGGAAGATTTAGGGCTCAACAAGACACACAATATCTCGAAGTAAAGGATTGGAAATCAATTAGATAGATCTTTGCAACTGCTACTGTTTTCAAAGTAGATGAAGAAGTAGTGTGTGATGTAGAAATGGCTTACTATTGACCCAGGCACAAAACAGATAAAAGAGGTCCAGGCGTCCTGTTTAAATACAACTCATAGTTTATATCTACATAGTATGTATGACATATGCAGCAAATCATACATTGTTAGCCCCATTCATTCCTCTTTCCGCTCAACAATAATGGATGTAGACAAGATATTTGGAATACTCCCAAACTCCATAGTCATTTGAAACTTTCACTGTTATTTACGGAACAGTATGAATAACTCCTCAGGAGTTGCGTTTATTACCGCCTTTGTTTCATGAAAAGGAAGACTCTCTTTGTATAGAATTGAAATGCTGTAAGCCATGCATTTATGGGACGATAAATCAAATTTTATCTCTTGGTTCACTTTCGCCTGTAAATGTTACTAGTCCGTATTCATTAACAGTAATACTACCAATTGTTCAGCTTTGCCGGTACCCTTTTTACATAGTGTCCTCGTTTTCCTTTAAGGTTATCTTTTAATATCCCGAACTTATTAATTGCATTTAACATCACTTTTATATTCATTTCCTGTCCGTTGCCGTCGGCTCCAAAACTGCAAGTCACACTTACAACATTGTATCAGTTTCTAGAATCATTTTCAATAAGACTCGCATCCGTTTCGCTCCGCACAGCGTTATCAGTTTGTATACAGATGCGGGAGTGATCGAGCTCTGTTTACGTTACTCGGAGCCTTGGCACTGAACGGGTCGTGACGTCACTCGATACACGCCACAGACTACACGGGATCGCATAACGTCGAACATGGGTCGTTGCTCGTACCGCTGTCATGTTTAATCGATTGTTCATAATTTATTTGACGTCACTGTGTGAAAAGTTTGTAAGTAACGCTAAATTAAACCGGGTTTAATAATTAATTCGTTCAATAATTTTGTAATCGAATGAGTTCACCAGACAAAAGATTGTTTGTAATTTTTTTTTTAAACGTTTCAATACGCATGTATTAAACCTTGTAAATTTTACCGTTTTATAAAGGTATACATTTATTTAGTGTGTTCGTTTTAAGCCGTCACAGACGTAGCTATAATATAAATGAATATACTTTGCTTTTGCTTTTTTTGTATAGTTTTTGGTGCGTACTAGAAATATATATTATAGGTCCGTCTGAGGTCACTCGAAAATTACTACCTATGGAAAATATATCGTAATATGTCTTGCTATAATATAATATATAGCTACGTCTGTGGTAGGCTTTAAGCTTCGGATGTTGGTTTTTTTTTATGCACTCTCCACTGTTAGGTACCTGATAACACCCGTGACTAAAGTTATGGTATAACAAAAATCACCACCATTTCGTTCTCACAAAAATGGCGATAACTTTAATCTATTGACTTACTGATTGTAACTGGGCTGTTGGTCCGTTCAACTATTGCTACAAAGTATCAACCTGGATGCGGTAGTACGAAAATAATGTAACTGTTGGGAATTTCCACGAAATATCAATTTGCCGCATGTCGGCAATCGACATTCGTATAATCGTGCGGGGCGTCCCTGTTTCTGTTCTTCCACTAAATGTTACGATCATAAAATGTGTAGCTGCCAATGGCTTCTCTAATGACTCTGGAGGTGGATATCGATTTCGATTCATACATTTCCGAAAATGCAAAGTATTGTTTTGCAGTTTTTATGTCTCTTCATATTTGGTATAGGCTATAAGTTCAGATACCTTATAGCCATACGTTTTCATCTTCACAACATTGCGAGTGGAGTGCTCACCGCTGCCCTTGACAGTGGAGCGACGCAAATGACGTCAAACCCGCGCTATTTTTGTATTACACTCATAAACATTCGTATTTCCTTGTTGTATGGTACACGCTTGAGATCTATACTTTATAACCACTGCTATACACAAGCCTTATTATATAAATAGTGCAGATAGCCTAACTTGCGTCAGCATCACTTGTAACTGACTAGTTTCAACGTTTACTAGAGTTAATTGTTTATCCATCGATAAACAATTACCTAACTCTTTTTATATCTATCCCAGAGTAACCACAATTTCCAAAAAATAAGCATAGTATTTTACTCGAATGGCTTCACACGAAAATTCTCAGTACTTTGCCAAATAGTCGGAAAACTGCCTAAGGCATAAAGTCCGCCTTTGTACTTTTTTGATTGTGAAAAGTTTAAATAAATAAATAAACTTCCGAAAAAATTACCAGAACAGTTGTGTGTATAAATGAAGCTTATGCGAACAGTAGACCTCGCGAGCACAAACTTTTTTTGCACCAATTAATATACCACTAAAGTTATTTAAATAACTTTACTAGCGAAAATAACCATGTCAGTTTATAATTCTATAATTAATATACCTATCCAACTTAAAAATAAACGATAGTTAAACAGAAATAAACTAATCCACAACTAACCAATTACTATCTATTAAACGCTAAACTTTACTATTGAAGCCACTTTGAACCTAACAGAACTCAGTCTCAAAAAATGTTCGACGGGGACGGGCACCTAACTATTTGGCGAATGACGACAGCGGATCTAGCGGTGCACAGTAGCGCCATCTAGTGACCTTATTGTAAACCGTTTATTCTTTAGAGAATTCTGTTTTTTTTTTTCAAGAATTCTTTAGTTTTGTGACGAGGAGGTGGTTCCAGGTGCTCCATCAGTCCTTACTTAGTAGTTAAAGGGCCGATTGTACTGGTAGAAATCTAAAAGTGAGTAATTTATTGAATTTTGAGGAGCTATTCTGTTTATATGAGACTAACTTAATGTGTATGTACTACCTTTCAAATAAAAAAAGAACCATCGAAATTGGATCTCATAAGGCGGAGATATCCAGTAGCCCCCTTTTTGGAGGAAGTACCCTTCCAATCAAAAATCCACGACGAAAAAAATATAACTAAGTTTCGTCCAGATCGGTTGTAAAATACGACCAGTAGAGGAGTACCAACAAACTGATACCTACACGAAAGCAAATTTTGCCAGACTTGAAGCAGAGACGTATCGGTCGCTTGATCCATAAGTATGGGTCGCTAAAAATGTGCGTGTTATAAAAGCGTAGTTAATGTTACACGTCTAATCGGTGCTCGCAGAAACGATCGCAGATCGCCAGCCGCGGTCCGATTACTTGAATACGTAAATATAGAATTTGATGAGCACACAACTCTGCCCCGTCTCCGCGAGTATGGCGAGTCGACTGTTGACAGAAATTATACAACAAATCCAGTTTCAACCAATCCGATGATTAGCGGAAAAACCCTGTAAGCCTACTTGGGAGTGGAGAGAAAACATGAGTTGCTTATGTCAACTGTGATTCACAAAAAAACTTTTGGTGTTGTAATGTAATCGATGATCGGATGCCAAACTGCGAAATTCCTACATAACATCATCAGTCGTCATGGACCTCTTCTCTCGTGGTACGAGCTATACCACAAACTTTAAAAGTTGTTTAGTACTGTCTCTACCATTTAATTTGACGTTAGAAAGACAAAACACATTTGTCAATTAAAAACAGCTATACATGTCTGTGATTGACAAACGCGTTTTGTTTATTGTGTTTCTAATGTTTCTCTTATCCTGTATTCAAATGCAAATTCAAAATAATTTATTTTCTCTTCACAAACATTGACATGATAAATTATTTAAACAAGCTTAAGAATCAAGTGACAAACTTTGTGAGAGACTGGTGTCTGCACTAGGAATACCTGTATAGCAGATCACCAGTTCACCAGTGTATCTACGTGTTGTGGTACACGAACGCCTGCTCCTCTGGCGTCACAAGACGGTTCACTGCCAAGAATCCCTGTGCGAAAAATGAGTCTAACGTAACAAGTTAGCTATGGAGCAGTCAGCACATAGTTATTTACCTGAATATTAAATACTTATAATATTGCACAAACTTATCCTTGTATTACATAATACGGAGTAGGAAATGTGCTTCACAATCACTTTGACAGTTGCGTTTAAAGATATCTTTATTCAATTCGCAATTTTGTAGTCATATTTTGTCCAAGGATTTTCCTTAACCACCTGTATGGCAGTGGCTTACTAAAATACCTTTTAGTGACTTGAGTAGTGAGCTTACTAAAGCGTCAAATGTTTGAAACATGATTATGATGATGCAGTTAGACACACAGACAAAAATTTCAGGTGACAAATTGCGGGCATCTCATAAAACCCGTCTATATCGTCGTCAGGATTCAAAATTGAATGTTCTGTTTCCGAGCAATGTCGCAAATAAGTAACAAGTTTTTTTTTTTGGCACAGAAACTAGTTTCTGTTGACCGGTTTGTGTTGGACTTAGTCGTTCATTCGTACACAAGGACAAATCTATACGGTGATTTTAAGAGACTTGGGTTTAAACGTGATTAACCATTTATGTCTTCATTTGATTCCCTGTTAACTAACCAATAAACTAAGTATACTTGTTTAAGAAATTTGTCCCGCAATCAACAACTAAGGGCAGATTTCACCAATGAAACTGAACGCGATCAGCACATCTAAACCGCGTTCAAGACGTGTCATCATTTTTCTGGAATATTGACACTGACAGTTCTTGAACGCAGCTTAGATGTCCTTACAGATTTCTAAAAACCTCATGGGGTGATTCTTCTCGTAATACTGAACAACTTTCCTAATGAAGCCTAAATCCGATAAAGCGATAATATACAGGGTGACAGGGACGTCGACGCGAAAACTGTTACCATGGATTCAGTACGTGATTCTGAACCATACGAACGTCATACGTAGGTGTTGCACTTTTATATGAAACAGCAGATTAATTTTTAATAACCGACGAAATATTTTCAACACCGGTTCAGAATCATGTACTGAATCCATGGTAAAAGTTTTCGCGTCGATGTCCCTGCCACCCTGTAGAACGCTTCGTAAACATTTACAAAGTGAAATGTCTTTTTATATAAAAACATTACAAAGCTACGAATCACGAACCTCAAAAAACATCCACTATGTGCATCTTACGTATAGGAGCAACGTTTCAAATCCAGTTGAACAAGAAAAACAAAATATATGGGCAACCACGTGTGCTAACTGCCAAGACACGACGTCAAACGATTAAGTAAACATAATTTAAGCATCAAATTAGAAACATGTGGCAATCCATTAACATAATGCTAATATACACTAAATATTTATAGACACAAATTCTGACACAAAATTATGAGAATGAAAATTGTGTTTAATTATAATAATTGCGCAAATTCTTGCGGTCAAATTCAATACTTACTATGCTCACAAAATCTGTAACTAATGTTAGGTTACCCTTAAGGAGCTATGGTTTAGTTTGTCACTATTCGGAAAATTCGGAAAAGTACCTATACGACCCGTACCCTAATTGCGTAACACACGATCAATCTGAATCATAATCGTTCAAAGGATTTGTCTGCTCAATAACGTAAATAACGCAATGAATGTTGCTAAACTGTCAAAATTAAAGAGATTGCGATTGATTGCGTGTTACGCAATTAGGGCACGGGTTGTATAGGTACTTTTCCGAATTTCACGAATAGCATCGAACTAAACCATAGCTCTTAAGGCTAACCTAACATTGGTTACGATTTTGAAACATTGGTGCAGATGTCACTAAAATTAATAAAAAAAATTGCTTGGTTATGTAATACATAATTTTGTTTAGTCGTAAAACAACAACAAAGTTTCCTTAGTAACGACTGACGACCCCGGTCAATAATGCAAGTCAATAGTGAAGATAGTGTAGACAGTGAAGTTTGTATCTGTCATGATCTGGAATTTTTCATAGTTGGCACATTGCCACTGATGTAGACGTAGAAGCTCCGAAAACGCTTCCAATTCATTGCTCTTTTATATTTATTTGAAATATTTGAATTGGATGTCCTACGAAATCCATGAATGTGTCAACAGACTGAGGCTTCAAATTAACATTACCGTCGTCGTTCTAAGAGCGGGTGGTAATGAATGATATAATGTAAGGTAAAGATGACGTGGCGAGATGGTGGATTTGCATATTACAGGCGACACGAAGCGGAAAAAAGCCTGTCATTACAAGGCCTAATTCACAAACAGTGAACACAACCATTAATTTTTTTGTACTCCAATTGGGTACTTACTGATAAATATTGAGGCTAACCTTGCCCGTGACTTCTCACGTAGGTTTTTAACGTGAATACGTCTTTTCGCCCAGAGTACCTACTGGTAGTAAGTTCAATATTTTTGACCGTCAAAAACATGTAAGCTTTCAATCGCTAATAACTACAAGACTTTTAGTGATAGAGTAATGATTGAGCACACAAAAGATAGGTCATATTTATATCAATTTTTAAGGCAGGATATAATTTGGCTATGACGTCACATTGAGAGGACCTGCGCATGCGCGCGACCCACAATTTTTCACTATATGTCGAAATTCCAATTAGTATAGTGCAAAATCGTGTTCAATTAGAACGGTGATTCTGGTGTCATTCCCAAGAGTTAACGAAGGACTACCAGGACCTGAAGAGTTATAATTATCAACAATATTTCGTAAAATAGGGGTAAAAAAGAATATGAAGTTGACAATAGCAAAATACTCATATCAGCCGTAAATCTGCTTAGAAATTTAAAAGTTCCCAACTGAAGAAAGCTTGCATCATAAGGAAAGCAATGAGCCTAAAAAATCTAGTGCCGAGAAAATTCAATAGCAACTGCAGTATCAGAAACCGTAAAAAAAATTGTTGCAAGATGTCGTCTTACGAGTATATCGGCCGTAAATCTACTCAGAACTGAAAAGTCTCACAATCGATGAAAGCTTGCATCATTAGGAATGCAATGAACATGAATTTTTAGGGTTCCGTAGCCAAATGGCAAACAACGGAACCCTTATGGATTCGTCATGTCTGTCTATCTGTCCGTCCGTATGTCACAGCCTGTTGAAACTTGGTAAGTAGATGTATTCTGTGAACCGCATTAAGATTTTCACACAAAAATAGAACTATATTTTTTTTCTAAACTGAATAGTTTGCGCGAGAGACACTTCCAAAGTGGTAAAATGTCCCCCCCCCTGTAACTTCTAAAATAAGAGAATGATAAAACTAAAAAAAATAAATGATGTACATTACCATGTAAACTTCCACCGAAAATTGGTTTGAACGAGATCTAGTAAAAAGTTTTTTTTAATACGTCATAAATCGTAAAACATCGATCAAAGTTACAACGAACTACAAGAACTTTTATATTATGTTACTTGCTGCTACGGAACCCTTCATGGGCGAGTCCGACTCGCACTTGGCCGCTTTTTGTAATTAATTGTAAATATTAAATAACATCGTTAAGGGGACTACAGGACCTAAACGTGCCTAAACGCATGTTTTATAATGCCTAAAAGAATATGATCCACTGCAGTAAACAAAATCAGAAAAATATATGATATTCTTCAGGATATATGCTAGTATGATAGTGTGTTGAAAACATAATACAACTAATTTGATACGATAGAAAAAAATCATGAAGATACCTCTAAAAATTTCTTTTAACGATTAAAAATCATATTAATTTACATGCAATCATTCTGATTTTTTGTCAGATTGTTCTACAAGCTACATATTAGCCTAATAGTGTTTTAATTTTCCAGTCCAATCAATAGATTTTTTGTAAATCGCTAACTGCTTCATATTTTGCAATAAATTACCTGCGTCGTGTCATCGCGCTTCTCTTTCATTTCTATGCAGTCCGACAGTGACCGCGCTTTAGCTGTTGTAAGCCTCTTAAAGAAATTTGTAATTATTTCACTACTCGTTTTCACGTAACTGCGGCGCGGGCTCGAACTGCGCCTCACTCATTCTTTTTTTGTTTCAGGTAACGCTATACTTTTCTCTCATCTTTAAAGGAAATATTGTCTTTTCGTTTATTGGTACCTAAAGTAGTTTTCTGATGATAGCAGATATACTCCAGTAGTGTCCTGCTTACCATTGTTGTGACTTTGGCCGATGAATAGTAAGTAGCACTCCTGCAGCCAATTCACGTCCGGTGTGGGTCAAACAGCGCGGGTTGGCTAAAGCGTTTAAAGCTGTGTCTGTAGAAGCTCCATGATTGGCTAACATCCTGGCCTACCTTCAACCGTTATACTTAGTGAAGTTGAGGAAAATCATAAATAGTTTAACCGAAAATACAGCTAAAAGCGTCTATTTTTTAAAATTTGATGCAATTGCAACCGATAACATCAACAATACATTTTGTATAATTTTAGCATTGTAATGGTGCAACGATGAGTAAAGAGGACGGCTTTAGTGCTAACATCAATTAAATAGGTTACAACAAATAAACACAAAATACCGTAGGATTTCGTTAACACAATACCTTGAAGTTATTAATTCCGTGACGTAATCGAAAAACATTAGAATTGCGATCGCTGATACGCGATCATGATCGCGCACAGCACAAACATAGCGTGTTGAAATCAATAAATAATATAAATAATTTAGTTATATTCAAGAAAACCCGCGCAACAAGTTTGAAATATGTTTTTGCGTGCTAATGAATGAGGCTATGGGATCTTGTTGGTTTGGATGTAGTGAAGAACGTATGTTTAACTTGATGTATGATTTATAGGTGAACTATATATTGGAAATTAATATCGCTAGTTTGGGGCAGCTTATGTAGATGAGAATAAAGACTAAAGATCAACAAGCAAATCGAAGTCGCCAACACTTTTCGCTTACTTTGTTTCGTCTGGCCAATGTATTAGGGAGGAGTCACTAACTCCCTCTTAAATATAATCCCCAGAATGAGAGGAAGATGAAGTTCTATGAGTACTTTTGATTCAACATCGTCCCCCTGCCCTTATTCTAATTTATTTAGCGTCATCTCGGTAATCTGCCTTTTTCTAGCCATATCATCTTTCACAAAATTCATGCATTGTTTCTTGGGTCTTCCTTTTAGTTTATAGCTATCTAGTTTTGATCTAACAATGTCTACAAAATCGTAATTACTATCGAATTGATCACATATAATATTAATTTATTTATCAATGTCTCGATCTGCTATCAGTTTCTGCAAAATCAGCACTCGGGCGTCCTGAAGTCTAACCTTATGAATATAGCAATAACCATTGACGTCAGTCCGTTATCTTCCACGATTACCGTTTGATACTTATCTTAATGGTATGCTATATCTTTATTAATATAGATATTTCTATGTTTGCACGTTCCTTTGTCATTTTTGTTTGCTTAAGGTGCTTGATGCATTGGATGTGACAGCATAACTACTCTTACATTCAATCTATATTTTCTGGTCATTTTTCTAATTAGAGTTATCAGTAATTCCTACTTCCTCTACGTATGTTCCTTGTTCTACAATTAAAATTATATTCAGTCCTTCTTAATCAAATAAGCTGTATAAGCCAAAGCTATTCAGTAAACAAATCATCTGCCTAGCCTTTTCTCTACTATGTTGGGGTCGGCTTCCTGTCTAATCGGATGCAGCTGAATACCAGTATTTTACATGGAGCGACTGCCTATATGACCTCCACAACCTAGTTACTAAGTAAACGATACCCCTTGGTAAGACTAGTTGTCAGATTTTTGGGCTTCTAACTACCCGTAACGGCTGTCAAAGATCTACAAATGACAGCCGGGACCAACGGCTTAACGTGCTTTCCGAGTCACGGAGGGATCTTGGTATGTAAAGATGGTTACCCATCCACGGATCAACCGCGGAGAGCGTAGCTAAACCTGATCGATCGACCCTTGCGGCTGTTATTACTTAGCCCCAAGCCCCAGCATCCAGTAAACATAGTAAACGAATAAAAATAGTGTTGCTCATGCTTATCATTGTCAAGTCTCATGTGGTAACATTTCCCTTGCATCATCCGACGGTTCACGTAAGAGCTAATATTGTGGGGACTTGGAACTTCACCAAGAAGTACGTCGTATTCGCTCGTAATGGTTCATTCATACATAGCATCAATATTATGATCCTGCGCAGCTTATGACAAAGTGCTAATTGCATCTAATTCATGTAGGTAATCTGACCGTCAGACGTTGGCTAGGTTAGGCACCCATTTTTGGGGCTTTGTAATGACTTAACGTGATATGTTATTCTCTTGTGTTGTGTTATGATGTTGCATTGATTTTGGTCTATCTTCTGTATAATATATTTGGGTCATTTTCACAAAAAGTGTACATTCCAGTTTGGGTGTGTCCCACAACTTTTGTATTTTTTTTAAAGCATAATATCTACATATAAGAAAAAAAACACTAAAGCTTTGGATCTGTGGTCAGTTTTTAACAATATTGTATAATATTGCTGCTTATAAAAGCAGCAATATCGGGAAAAACTAAAGAAAGACCCCGAAAGGTATGAAGAGTATAAGAAAAAAGATTTGAATAGAATAAAATGAGAATGAGTTGTGTTCAATTTTATATTAGAATATTTATAATAATTTGATCTCATTTTCTTGATAATGTGCAATAGTCTTAAGAATTCTATTCCGTTATAGGAACAGTCAATTCCGTGACTGTCCTATTTTATATTTTGTTTTAAATATTATTTTTAGAGCGAAACGCTATTTAATTGGTATTAGCTTTTGTTACCTTAGAGTGTAATCATTTGATTTATGTAATTATAAAAAGAGTTTCTAAGTTGTATCCTAATTGAGAAACATACCAGAAAGTATTGAACTAATTTGGTCCAAAGAGTAACGTAATGGAAATTAAAATGGTGTTAAGTATGTTTGCTATTGTTGATTTTATGTTTTATCTATTTTGTATTAAAGTAAAAAACATTGTTATCCAATTATACTATTTGATTAAATCCAAACGAGTTTTATTTTATTTCTTTAGCTGAAAGCCATTAGTTTCGGAATGGAATAAATTTTGTTCCCCAGGGGCAATGAATTAATTGTATTTCAGTAAATAATCTTGATTATGAGGTTTTGTTATAATTTTCATATAGTGAAAAGAATAACAATTGTAAAATAAATTTGAAATAACGAATTACAATAAATAAATAAATTTCGGCATATTTTTAATAGTGTACACTTTTTCTGAAAATGACCCATTTACTACCCTTTTTAGCCAGCTAAATAATGTCATTATGTTTCGATAACTCTGAGATCAGTATTTTTTACATACTTACAGTTTTTCGTGTCATTTACCATATTTTTGCAGCTTCCTCTTCCTGTTTGTTTTACTAATACCTTGTTAAAATTTACATGATCAGGAAGACATTTAAAATATAATAGGTATTTTTCTAAAATCCCTCTAAATCTTGTCCAATTAACAGAAATTATTTGTATATATTCGTGATTCAGTTGCCTGCTAGCTATATCCAGTCAAACTAGTTTTGAAGGTGATATATTTATAAAACGTACCGGATTTCCATATATCGATCATGCTTTATAATTTTTATTTTTAACTTCGACCTTAAGCCACAAGTAGTATTATATTATGGTATTTTTATTGAACGTAGGTTTTTATCACTATCAAGGTTTATCTACATAAATTATGACATGATAACAGCAAAATATCAGCTATCATATACACGTCGTCTTGTAAAAACTGAACGTTATCATACAGTTGTTTTATGTAACATATTGTCATAACACATTGCTTGAGCTATTGACCCGCGATGCTATCAGAATTTTAATTAACAATACACTTAACCTGCATGATAATGTTGGCAATTGATTTCTAATATATTAACGATATCTGGTTTTCCTAATGAACCGAAAGCAGCTTCTCTAGTTGGCAAATATTACTAACACAGTGATTCAATACAAGTGATCTTAGTTTATACTAAAGTTGTTGAGTTGATTAAGTTATATTATAACGGTGATCAAAATGAAAAGTCAAAACACCACATGATTAAGGTGAATCCACAGTTGTAGCCGCGAAATTAAAATTTTCTTACGTTTTTTGCAATTTGCAAGTCAGTGTCACTTGTATCTTGATCAAAATATGATTCGCGACTATAACAGATATGTATTTACAGAATTTGCTCGATAAGAACAAATCTCTTATGGAAAAGTTCTTGTAGAACAAATCTAACATCTAAGAGATGACTTATTGATTTATGATTCTAATTCTGTAAATACATATCTGTTCTGTTAAAACCACGAATCATATTTTGAACAAGATACAACCTGACACTGACATGCAAATTGCAAAAATCTTAAGAATATTTGAATTTAGCGGGGTGCAATTGCGGATCCACCTTAAATAAAATTAAGGAAAAAAATTGCCTTTATCTTAAAAAAGACTATAAAAAATTTCTCACCTTTTTACTTTATAAAATCGCATATAGTATGTTCATTTACATACATATTGTATAGTGACGAATGTACCTTGTGTTTCACGACAAATCCGGTAATTAATCTCTTAAATAATGTGCCAATTTACAACTCCCAGAGTACTGAATGAATCTGTGCCATCAAAGCCACAGTTGGTTGAAAACACGCCGTAAATCATAACGAGTGGGACGATACATTTCCAACAAACTTTGACGAAATGTCAGACCTGTTTGCGACTATGACGTATTCGTGGTGTCAATAAACAACGAAACAGTCTCACAAGCAGTCATGAATTTAGTTGAAAACATGAGAATGCGTGGTGTGGAGGTGTGAAAATAGAAAACACGATGTTATACCTACGGTTATACTAAGTGTATGCAAGACAACACGCCAGTTACTTAGGTGAAGTATTGCGCAGTATATTATTATAATAGCATTACATAACGCAAATTATACCACCTCCAGAACCAGGTAGTATTGTGTGAGTTATCATGTTTATGTGATACTATGTAGGTTATGTAATCGTAAAATTGCATTTATAACTACTGAATATATTTCGGATGAAACGATATTTCTTCCATTGGCATTTGCCTACAGTCTGGTTGGTACGATATGTTATTCGGTAGATGGGTTAGTTTTAGCTCGGCCATTATGCTTTCGATTTTCTCATACTATATTTTAAGTAGGTATAGTTTCCACGCCTTACCTAGAATACCCAGGGATAAATGCATGCAGGTTGCACATGGAGACTAGTTTTTAGTATCTCTCTTAGAAATATTTTGGGTAAGACCCTACCTACCAGACAACAAAAAGCTAAGTAAAGTTGCTAGAAAGAAAAACGTATGTGCTGTGGTGCTGGGTGACACTACTTAATACTAATGATTGAGTAGGAATAGAGAGACTATGTTATCAGAAGTAAAACGACAAATTAAATATAAGTTTTTTAATACTCGTCTCATAAACCACATTACATAGTAATGTCGTCATTCCCCAGCGGAATATTCCGCCTAGTGAGTCGACCCTTGGGTCAGTTATCTTCTCTGTGACGCATCATCAGGGCTGGGGTACGCCCGACATGACATTTTGTGAAGATCCATTATTGATGTTATATTTTTATGAAATAAATAGCTCCACGTTTAAAACTGAAACAATATTTCACAGTATAACAGCAGCGTCAGCAACCTTATCTTAATTCATTCGGGTTCGGGGTCTTCTTCCTTACGTCTCTACCTACTTGCCGTAATTTCAGAATTCAGTTCCTTCCTAGCCATATCAAATGTCACACAGTCTATCTATCTTTTCTTCGGTCCCTTCTCTCTTATAGCCTTCCACAATCATAAAAACTGATTTCTTTTTTGTCAAATCCTCCTCATTCCTCCGCATCACATGACCACGACAATGTTAGGTTACAGCGTGTCATTTATATTAATGAAAGTGCCTGTACATCAAATTCAGTCGCCTTTTCCATGATAACATTTTTGTAAATAGATGCCCAATGGCAACCCTACATATTATCAGCTGGTACTCAGCTAGGTCAATCGTATGAGCACGTAGAAGATTACGCGGCAAACACACTGCGTAACATGTCGCACGTGACCACTTGTAGGCCTATAAATAAACTTATAGCTATGATTAAGCAGAGCTCTGAGATCATAGAGTCATAGCAATTCAATGTTTGGCATAAGTTCCTGTCTGTTGTTGTGAGTGACGTCATTTGATATATCTGATGCTTAATGAATGTGTCACTTATAATTACCTCATTGTAAAATAAATGTTGGCTGAAACTCTTTAACTCAGTTGGATCTTTGTTTATTGTTCGCAATAAGTACTTAAATATATAAATCATTTCCTAAATCGAGGAGCCCATTTTTTTTCAAACATGTTTCATTGCTTAAAAATGAAGGAATAGCAGTACGCACAGAATAAGCCAGCAACCTAAATAAGTATTGATGGAAGCTCTCCATAATAAAAGTTTGAACAGTATAAGTGTTTGTATCACGCTATAGGGGCACGAAGCGCGGGTAGACACGAAATGTCACTATTTTAATGTCAGCAGTCACAGGTCAAACAGGGTTCGTGTTCCGTGAAAAATTGATATCGTGCGCTTTTCCTAAATATGATATAATAAACGACATCATTGCCTGATCCAAGGTGTTCTCATCAAAACGCTTGTCTATACTATTGTCGTTGTGCTTATCGTCTCTGTAACTGAAGCTCAAAACTAACTTAATAACTTCTAAAACTAAGAACATTTCCGTATAAAATTAGGAGTATCCATAGAATCAGCTGTAGCCTTTAAAATGATTAGTTCACTTGAATTCTACAAAGCTTTATTGATAATAAAGCTTTGTATAATTCAAATTACCCTGTTAACATTTGCTCCAGTAATGTTGAAGTTCACACAAGAACGATGCTCGTGGCGTGACCGATTTAAAGCTTTTGGGGAACAGCGTGACTCGTGAGCCAGCGATGTGGAACAGCGGAACGACATGAAATGTCAATGTCGATCATACTGTGAGCACAATTCTGTAACACAAGTTAAACTAAATGTAAATTTGTTGAACCCGGAAGCACGTAACAAACCTTTTTGTAGCTAGTCCATTGTTCTAAAACAGGGAAAGGATAATATTGCAAGGAAACCGCGATGTCCTAGAACCAAATATCTAAAAGATCCTTCAATCCACACAAGGTCCGCATGGTAGATTACGGTATATTTTTTCTCATAAATTGGAGGCCTAAATCTGAATTTGATATGTTAAGATAAGAGATCTTCCACACGAATGCTGAAGGTGCTAACCTAGGACGTCCGGCGCAACCTAGTCAGTCTTCCGAGCTACCAAATTAGCTGATTTGGTAATTATACGACGGCATGAGTTAAAAATTATCATGTAACTCATGACGACACGAGATAACACGTAGTAGGTATTCACGGGTCTGATTTTAGAGCAAAACAATTCCTTATCCAAGAGTCTAGTAATGCAATGGCTCCAATAAAAAGGCGCCCGTTTTGATTAATTTAAAAATAATCCAGTGTTACGTGGTATCGGCCACGCAACTAATAAAATGTTATTCATGTACTCAGTTGTCAACAAATTAAATAGGCCGAGCTAATGATACGACACATGTTGTTTGTTTTGACGCAATCCTTTACAATATTATAAAAATGTAAGTTAATTTAATGTCAGTTAGTCACTTGGTTTTCTTTATTTTTATTGGGTACAAACAATCAGGTGGGCCCCATCTGATGGAAAGCGGTCAGATTCACCTATGGAAATCTGCAATATGAGAGATCTCGCAGTTGCGATAACATTCCAGAGTTTGAGCTGAAATGTCACATTTGTCTCTAATTACATACACTCATATCCATCAAACTGGAACACAGCAAAGGTACTTGGCGGCAGAAATTGGTACCTACTTTTATTTTTTCAAACAAATGTTTCTACTTGATATTCAAAAACACCAGTATAATTCTACAATATTTTCACCTTACTTACATCACATTATTTCAGGAAGTCGTACTAAGATAAATGAGCAGTAATATTCATTTGGTAACGTTAGCGTCCATTACATTTTATTGTCGTGCATTAGCCCAAATGCACGTCCGTTGTTACACTCATACATCCGTCAAGACAACTAACTATTACTCTGAGCTAGATGCGGCCAGCGCAGCCGAAACTCGTCAAACTTACGACGTCATTAAGCATAGTAGGCCAAATAATCCATATTTCATGTTTTGTTAACGTGTCGTATAAATGCACAATAGGATTCAAATGTTCTAAAGCTATATCCATAGTAATATTACGGTTAGCTTCCACCAGCAGCGGTAGAAGATGATACAACCGAATAACATTCACAGATTTTAAAAGCACACCACACATACCATCAGCAATATTTTACTGATGTTGTATTCTGTTCTTAATAAGGTAACAATGATTAGGTACCTATATTGTAGTTGTTGAACCGCTTGATGAAGCGTAGTCCATCAATCTGGATCACAAAAACAGTAGTGGTATCGTATTGTGTGCGTGCGCAGCGCTTTCTAACAACGCTCGCGTGACTGTTCCTCTGTGGCGTGCACTCCGCTAATTTGCGTTAGGCTCTGCGCGAGTTGCTGATTTTGTGGTGAAAAGTTCTTTGCATGTTCCAAGATTTATATTTGTTGATTAGGAATAACCAACCGATTGGGTAAAGCCTTTGTAGAGCAAAGAGATGTCTTAGATACCAAAACTGCTAGAGCAAAAGCTGGCGTTAGAAATCCAGTAATCTTTAGATATGCAATCTTTAGCAGAAACTTGATAATCCCCTGCCAGTACCTTCACATTATAATTTATGGGTTACGTAAGAATAGTAATTTCTAAACACCGTGACTACCGTTATCCGCATTTTGCGTGTTCCGTCCACACTTTATTTTAATGGTGGTGGCACACGACAAGGGGCTATTCGATTCGCCGATGGGTGGCGGAAACAACATCGGTCCACACAAATTGCTAAGGACATTAATAGTCTTCGTGTGAACGGTAAAATATTATTCCAGAACATTATTTAAACTTGTTATTTGTTCTTGATGAACTAACCAAATACAGAATCGTATTCGCATTTGCGAAATAGTAGACTTTATCAGTGGCCCACTCCAAAAGCTTGTATTCTTGGTTAGAATCGATATCTAATTTCATGCCCTGAATATTTAAATTCACAATTTGGCACATTTTACCAAAGCATTTCTGAATTCTCATCGAGTAATTCCCCAAACTCTTTAGTTTCACCTTCAACAATAATATCTTAAATCCTCCATTCGTCTGTACGTACCTACCATTAGGTTCACGTTATCGGAACAATCCTGTTCTTTATTTCACCGTAGAGGATAGAAATGTGTCTGTGACGTGCGTCACGCTAGCTGCCAGCCACGGAAACCGCTCGCGTGACCGCCAGCGTGCAGCGTAGGCTTGGCACGCAACACGCGAGCCCGCTACTGTATGCATTAGACTGCTTGAATCATCGGGAATGCCACTTTTTGACTTCTTTAAGTGCTTTATGACGGGAAATTAGCAGTATTGTGTAAAACGGACCCTGTATTCATGACTAGTCTTGAATTCAAAGTAATTTCTGTAAACTCAGAACGGAGTCTTGTTTTTATTTTTTTTGTACCAAGTAGGTATATTATGGTTTGCTTTTATTGCAATGCCGATGACCTTAAAATATAAGAGCAACCAGACATACCTATTTGTATGATGGCATCTCACGACCTTCTTGCACAACATTACAGAACACGGAAATAAGAGACTGTTCTCGGACAGATCTATATATATAAAAGAAAGTCGTGTTTGTTACAACACTTATAACTCGAGATCTGCTGGACCAATTTTCATGGTTTTTGATTCGTTGGATTTGTCTCCGCCCCGAATAGCAGAATACATCTTAAAAACAATGAAAAGGTAGGGTAGGTAGGGTAGGTAGGGTAGGTAGGGTAGGTAGGGTAGGTAGGGTAGGTAGGGTAGGTAGGGTAGGTAGGGTAGGTAGGGTAGGTAGGGTAGGTAGGGTAGGTAGGGTAGGTAGGGTAGGTGCGCCGTAGATAAGTACTTAGTGCTACTCGAGCGAAGCCGGGGCGGGCAGCTAGTATCATCTAAAACTTAGATCTCAGATAACCATTTGCAAAAACAATGGCTTCAAAAAAACCCGCTTCGTACACTCACAAGGGCAGCAGGCGACGAACAAATAAAATTAATTAAAGCACTGGAACTGATTAGGCGTGAGCGATGTGACTGGTGTCACAAACACGTGGTCTCCGCAATACCTCGCGAAATGCCTATTCAGCGGCGTGTCATTAGGCTATTTGTAGAACAATTGAATTATGTACAAGAATTTGCTGCATGTGTGTGGTCCTCAACTACCTACTAAGCTAAGATTTTCCTTGGGCTTTTATGAAAATGAAATGATCTTGTTAGAATAAAAGGTAGTTGTCTTCGCTTTAATACTCGTAATTTATATATGTTTACTTTTAAAGAGGGGCTTTCTTTAAAAGTACACATATAGAAATTGTTAAAACTCTTAACCCTTTGAAACCATTGTTCTCCCCTAGCAACATAATTACCAGTAACAAAAAGTTCAAGGAGTTATTTCACTTTTATTACGCTTTCTACTCCTGCGCACTAAATGTTTTCAGAAGCATAATATCAACAGTACCTTTACGGAGCTCGCCCGAACTGTTGCTGTACGGTACATTACCGTTAGCACTTTTTCTCCAAGACCACCTAAGTTTTTAACACCTTCGTTCAAAACAGCGGCTGTAATTTTTACAATCGCATTTACTTTTTACTGACGTCATTCTTGGGCTTAACTATAACAATGGATGCTGTTGATGCTATTGTTTGGATCTTTTTGGTGCCGTTGATGTTTTTTTTTTGTGGTATTTCATGGTCTTACCTCAGTCTCATTTACTTTAAGCTGCATATCAGTTGTTTTTGCTTCATTGAATTGAAGGTCTTTTATAAATCTCCTTTCTTTAAGTTTTTCAATTTCGACACTCATAATATTTACCAGAAATAGAGAGGACCGTTGGTATCTTCGCCTGAAACTTAAAAAATACGTACAATGGTGCCGATTCTCTAGTCACAAATGCCTTTAAACTAGACTAAAAATCACTAAAGTTTTGTTTATTCCTGTCACACGACGATTTCCCATTCTGAAATAGACTAAAGTGACACAAATTAACTATATTTTAGTTTGACAGCACTAAGATAGTACTAAGTTTTTAATTTAGTGAAAATGACAATTTTGCTATTCAGAATTTAACGTTTTTCACCTAAAATTTTGATTGTAAAAAACCAAAGCAGACTAAACCTGACAAATTTTAAGCGCGATTAAAAGGGTGTGGGATAAATTACGTTGTCATGAACTAAAATTCACACCAACACCTCGACGTCACGTGCAAAAACAGTACTGTATTTATTTTTTTATTTTGCTTTTCTCGAAAATGGTGCGTCCTATCGCAAAAATAATGAAAATTTTACCCCCTTTATAAAACGCATAAACCCCTAACACTCAACATGTAGGTAATATTTTCTCATATTTTCCATACAAAAATGAAAAATTCCATATAAAACACGTCGAGGCTACACCACCTGCGCGCCTTCGGCTCGAAAAAAAATCACGGGTTAGGGCAAACCACGGATACCACGTGGATTCGCGATTTTCAAATTCGAGTTTAGCTGTGTCAAAACTATTTTTAAAAGAGATTTGATTTTGCAGAATAGCTTTAAAATTCTCATAGCCAAAAGTAAGGAATTTTAGTGATAGTTTAGTTAGTTTAGTTCGGTGTACAAGAGAATCGGCACCAATTGCTATTTAAACGTCAGCACTACATTCTACAGTTTACAAACGAAAAAATCCTCGCTATTATTATTCCGTCGCAGCCTGCAAATTATGCATGCCGTATCGTACTTTATTTCAAACAATACCATGAGTAATAATAGGCGTCTCTTTGTTGCAGGTAAGATGGAGGAAACCCTTTGTGCCTGTTCTCTGCCTCCTTTCATTGCACCCTTCCTTTCTGCTCCCCTCCTATTTGGTTTGTTTTCAACCAACTCAAGAGTTGTTCTCGTACAGCCCTTATCACGTGGCTTAACAGATGCAAGGTAAATATTGTTTAGGATGTATTTAATTAACACAAGTTACGCTTTATTTTCATTACAAATGCCTATGATATTTTGCATCTAAACACCTGTGTGTAGACGCTTCCAATCAATTTATCTCCACCCAGAATGGAAACCAGATGCATTACCATTCAAAACAGGATTAGTTTCGCCATGATTAAAAGTTGCCACCGTAAACTGGTCTGTTTAAATAAACATCTTGATTCGAACCTCCGAAACATGATTTTAGTTCTCTATAATCAAATCATTTTTTAAGCTATTTCGACAGCCACTGAGATCGAAGTTTTTAATATTATTTGTGCGATGTCTAGTTTCATAGATATTATGAGTATGTTTAAATACAAATAAATAATAACTTGATTGTATAAAAAGTATAACAAATTCCAAATTTTGCTTTGCAGTCTTGAACGGAAACTGTTTTCTTAATTAAAGTTTTCAAGAAAACACATTCTTACAGAAACTTTTTCATCATTTCCTATTTAATAGCAATGAGAAAAGCACAAAAATTGTTAAACGAAACTCTGGTCAGAAATATTAAGTTTGCCGTTAAAGTAAACAGTATTGGCAGGACACAATGGGGACTCATAAGACTTATAGGAACGGTCTACGCTACGAAGTTTGCCCCGCAAAAAAGAAAACTTGACCACGAATAATATTTTTCTTTCATTTATACAGGTTGTTAACGTTTTCCTATGAGTGCGCAATAGCGTGGCCTATAATAATATGCAACAGTTGGAATCTTATAAATTATAATATTCTAATGTATAATTAAATAAAAATTAAATACTTAGCTATTATTTTATAGTCTAAGTAACTAGCATCAATTTCAGAATTTGGTACACGCCAAACGACCATCGTCGACATGTGATGTTCTGAAATGACTAAGTAAGTAAATTATTAACTTTAATCAGAAATTTCAGGACCTCGGTATTTTTGAAAATCAGGATACCCTAGGGGTAAATGCAACATTATAGTCGTTTTTATTTGCAATTTCTGGCAAACTATGGACTTTTATTAAGACCGTTTGGTTGGGTGCTTATTTGTTGCAGATAGGTCGCATGAACACGCATCAAAATTCAACGTTGAATTCCATGTCACCCTGTACATTACCGGTGTCACGTTCCCAAAATGAGTCACGTTTCTTTTCGCTCAGCCAAATAAGATGTGTTTGCTGTCCAAAACAGGTCCGCGAAGGTCGACCACTTCGGACATGTTCATGATCGAACGTTGCTTGAGAACCGTTGTCAAGTATCTATTCATTCTTATGTTATTATGAGAAACAAGGAACCATGAACAAAAATATCTGTATATTTAACCACTTCTGTATAGGTATGATAATGGTTTCATAAACGAGTCACATAATAAAACGGTATTTTAGCCGACTGGTCCCATCAGGGTCAATTAGTCCACTTGAAAAGGGCTCTTCGTGTAAAATTATAACATGTTCAAACTTATTTGAAATCTCAACCTGCCCATGATTTACGGGAGCACAGAGCACGATTCCTTTTAAGCGTCGTCGTCGGACCGGTTGTTGGCTTACAAAAAGCTTTGTGAATGTATTGCTCTGGTACAAACGGTGGGAAGCTTCTCACGACACTTCGGGGAACTGGCTTGGCATAGCCCCTAACCACAGATAACCCCACCTTGCTATATCTACGTCACTTTGTCTGCTTTTTACAATATTAAATAAATCTAAAGACAAAGTTATATACATATTTCCGGTTCTGAGTAGTAAACTAGTGATAATTGGTTACTACGAAAACATGCGAAAGGTTTAGTCATCATGGTGTTATAATTATTTTGATCAATAAGCCATATTCTTGCGAACTGCATCTATATCATTAATATTATTTGGTTAATTAAACGAATAGAAATGACTTCATCAGGGATGGACCATACAAATGTCACGTTAAACGTATTACGTGGAACGTGAAACAGCTGTTCCATACATTTTGACCGCATAGGTATTGCACTTTTCTATGAAACAGCAGATTTTTTTTTTTATAACAGACAAAAAATTTCAACGATATCAGTTTTCGCGTCGATGTCCCTGCCACTCTGTATATTATACTACTACTATATCTGAAAATAATGTATTGCGCAGTGTACACTTATAAAATATATACGAATTCTAACTTCGTGTCACTGTTAAGAGAGCGATACGGAAATTAACATAGACAAGTAAATATACGGAGCCAAATTGTTATGACGTAAAGCTTGGGAATCAAATGCTAAAATGAGACTATTGTCAGTCTGGAAAAAAGTCAATGTTTCGGCGTGTAATTGATGTAAGATTTCCCACTTGGCTCGCCTCGTACAATGGTCTGCGGGAACTGTATAACATTTAGCGCATTCGCAGGCGCCCGCGCCGTCGTTGCCTCGTGAGAACTCCACCGTCTTATGACTTCATTTCAAACTGTTGCCAACTCGTACAGTTATTTAGTTTTGCACTTTTAATGTGCACGCCAATGGTTTTTGTATTTGAGTGTAGTTTCTTTTAGACAACTTTGATTGTTTTATTCACGTCTTTAACATCTTCCTCGTATTTCTAGTTAGGTAATGATTAGGGTCTGTTTAACCATACATTTTTGACGTTTAAACGTCTCTTAACTTTTTATAAAGACGAGGACTGTTTGTAACGCTACTACTTTCAAATACTCAATTTTATACCTGTAGTTTTATAAGAGCTTTAATCTCTGTCTGTTCTTTACAACAGGCCCTTTTTGAAGTTCCATTTTGAATTTTATCACATTGCGACTTGGTGAGATCGTGTGTTTATTTGATTAGTCTTATTACTGGTTCTATGTTAACGCAATTCCCTTACAACCTGTTATTTCTTATGTGTTTTGAGAAATAATTAGTTAATAACTTTTTAAGTTAGATTTAGTTGATATCTGATCTTTCAAGACTCTTTAGTTTTCATAATAAGACAAACGCATTTAATGATGTAGGTAGTATTGTTGGAATCGTCCTCCAGCTGAAGATAATGATGATAATGATTGTTCAAATGTAAGTCTTACTGCAATTATATATCGTTTTATATTGAACAATAGATTATCGTACATGGTCCATAGATACAAGACCAGCACTTAATACTTGGTATAGTAAAACATCCTATAGCTACATTGCAGTCAAGAACAGAAAAATACCGAATATAGGAATCTTCTTGTTACTTGAAAGCGAGTAAAGCTCCAGTCGGCTTGGGTTATTTCACAATGTATCGATTATACCTACTAGGCAAAATATCGTCTCTTTTATCATCCTTAAAACTAATCTCATTTTGCCAAATTTATTGTCATATGGCCTACAATTAGGCAAAATGTGGTTAGTTTTCTATAAATTACAATGACCTTTCACAAGCTGCAGCCGCTGCATGTAAACCCCACGGTATGTTAATAATTCGATATAATTAAGTGATTCATGTAAAGGGAAAATTGTATTAATAACTGAATTTAAACTTAAAATACTGTTTGTAGAAGTAGTATTGGTGTCATCAGACTCATCAGTAACAACGGACAAGTGACGTACAAAAGTGAAGCATCCTATTGGTTGTATTGATGACATGATGCTGAACAAACTGTGCTGTTGTAGGTACTCCTGTCATCATTAGAACTGTCGATGATGTCACTCGATGATAATGACGAGTGCAATTGCATGAAATGTACTTAAACATCTCGAGTGCGTGCAAATGATTGAATGCTAATAGATTCATTAATATTAAAATCGAATCTGGTCGGAACTTGATTGGAATATATCCTGAGGTTAATAGCGTAGGTAGGTGCTATAAGGATTGAGGAAGATTTAAATGCACCAAGGACATTCCAGGTTACAGGAAAATATATCAGGAAAACAGTTTTCGCATCACGTTTGCGGCACGTTAACGACAATGTAGACTGGACCATATATAAAGTGTTACATTAGGTACTAACTATACAAGTTTCAAACATGATAACGGACTCCCTCTGACTTCAATTGCATTATAAAATAACAGACATCGTAAATGAAAATCTATAGCCATTATAAAAATGGGGACACCTTGCAATTTTATTGCGCGTAAATATGGATTATCTCTTGCGTTCGGTTTAACGACCATTCCAACAAAATATATGATTATGTTCCAAGTTAATCGACATTGCGCCGTAACGCGTAATCAATGATTGTGTAGTGTCCTAAATAAAAGGAGAGACACTCGCGTACACACTAGCTCTAAAGTGTCATTGGTAGCGACGCGGCAGCTAAAGATGGCGGCTCGTGACGTCACCGTGCGTTTCCTTTCACGTCACCTTCACCTTGACATTTGAATTTGATTCTAGAACGTGTCGCCGTACGGTGGCCGCTCATCCGAAACGCGTTGCATAATTACGGTGCTCCTCTAATACATGTTACACGAGTTTATTGATTGCTCCAACATGATTTAAATTTTATATAATGTGACTGCGGATTGATGCCATATCCGTCTAGCTTCCTATTCAGGGAATAGACTTGAAGGCTATTTAATAAGTTCTCCAACAGAAACAGTAAAAAAAAGAAATATATTTTGAATTGAGATATCGAAATCTAACTATCCAGTTTCTGCGTTCAGGTATTTACTACCGTAAGCAGTATCACAAAAATAATACTATTTTTATTTTCTGTCTCTTCGAGATTCCATCCAAATAATAGTCATAGAAATGGTCGCAGAACTTAACTTTGTCTAGAACTGCCCCGGGAACCCAAAAAAAACAGAAGATCAGACAGATCTATCACTGAAGTCTCATATAGTTTGGACTACAATAATTCGTCTGAAGAACCGTGTCCATTTAGACAATCAAACTAAGTTAGCTCTGGCGTAACTACCGGCCACCGAATAATTATGTCCCGAAACGAATTGAATCCAGAAAGCATTCGAATGAAGTGTTTATAACATCAAAAGATCTAGTTTGACGAGCATGACGTCCTGCTTCTTGTCTATGATAGCATTGTCGCCGTTACAAAGCTGTTGTGTGAGGAAATTGAGCCGTAAATCTTTATGTAGCTTCCTCAATGTCCTACCGGCTATGCGATTTGACACACCAAATGTTTTATAGCAGGTTAAGGTGCAGAAACATTATTTTGATTTCATTTCTGATCCAGTTTTACCGTTGCTGTTGATGTTGTGCATATGATTAATACGTCATTAAAGATAAACTTTTCAGCAATAATCGGACAAAGTATTTTTTCAGAATGGAAAACACCAACGAGTACATTTGTTTACCTATACCTAATGACCATATTAATTAAAACTTCCTTTAGCTATACGCAAATAATAAATTGATAAACTAAAACATTTTTCCTCACTGCGGTAAGGAAAAAAGCCAGTACTTTGTAGGTATGATTATTATGAATTGCTGTTGGCAAGTACGTTTCAAGTGCAATAATAAGTATTAATAGTGGTTGATGACCAAACTGACTGATGATGTTATTATTTTTCCTATTACATACAACTTGGTTGATTTGAAATTATAAATCCAATCGTCAATAGAGTTTTATTAATTCATCATTTGCTATAAAGAATTGATCAACATGCAACACGTTTGTTTAATCAAACAAAAGTTTTAGGAAAAATTTAAATAAAATGGTTACAGTTTTAAAACTAGTGACCAACAATATTTTTTTAATATCCTGACACTACGTGTTGTTATGTTATATTACTACCAGCCTGATAGCCCAAACGAAGGCTATCTCCAAAGCACTGAGGTCCAACGTCAATAACATGCTCGTAACGTGTACATTGTTTACAAAACTCCAATCATTATGTGATAACTCGGTATCAACCTACACTTACGTACTATGTTTTGCTAAGATCGGTAGGTCATCATCAATTATCTTTTGTTTGTTTTTACTTAGTGGTGCAACGTTTATTTTGAGCTTATTGTGATTGTGTGTTGTCACAAATAGGCATATTTCGTAAGTTTTTAGCGAAGTTATCGTTGGTATTGTAGATGACACCTTCTTCCAAATGAGTAGTTACTGCCTTATAGCTTTTTTTATTTCGAATCGTAGTGTCTCAGTCGTATTAAATGCTTTCTTCCTCTACTCTCATCGCCTGCCAGTTACATTTAGCGCCATTGGCAAGTGTTTTCATTCTATGGATGCCTTAGCGTCAAAATCTTTTCGGTAAAATGTATACCAATTTGAGATTATTTGTGTCTTATCTCCCAGTAACCGACATTTCAAATGTGTTGATACTCTATATTAAAATTTAAGTATTTAAGCTACATAACATCCTGACTATTCGGATTTAAAATCATGTGAAGACTATCGTGTATGATCGATCATACTAGCATGTGATGTTCTAATAATTTAAGACTCGTACAAAGTGTGTTGGAGCCATCAAGATAATGCCATTATGTTTTTATAAACACTGACAAGTCATCTAATGTTAGATTTATATCTGGTGCGATGCGGCAGAGTCACTTCGGGTGCGTCGAAGCGGATGGAAGCGCGTGTGGGGGAACGCGCTTCCATCTGCTTCAAGGCCTGCCACAACCAGAGAGGGACCGCACGAAGAAAGGAGTCTTCGCGCAGACTCTCTCTGGCTGCGTCAAGCTTACTCATTGCTACATATGGGATTGAATAAAAGCGCATTTTCGCGTAACCTATTCACTTAACACCCAGCAAAGAAGTGTAGGGGGCGATGGCAGCCGGGCATATCATTTTTCGAAACTTTGCACGACTGTATACTTTGACCTTCAATTCACGGCTTGAATCTGAAATAAAACCTTTACGTCTTCGAAGGGTTCTTTCCTCTTTAGTTTTTGCGTTTCCGAGCAGATAGATAGCAACCCTTAAATATACTACTAATGTTTGTAAGTATATTGAAGTTAGTCTTGCGTAGCCTAACACTCCCCAATATGTGAACGAAGCTATCTTGATATTCGATCTATAGTATAAAGTTCCATGACTGGCTACAATACCGATTGACGCAAATGGTATCTTATCTAAATCGAACGATATTTTAATCCTATTTTGAACATGACAATGATTGCTCTATCTATAGGTATCAGTGATGTATTGCATACGTTTTGAAATAGGACGTAAGAGGAAAAAAGAACACGTCAATGTATTGATAAAGCAAATGGAGATTAAACACGCAATAGAGGTCGTAGAGACAGGTTGAAGTAACAATAAAATGTTGGTATTGATAATGTTAGTGGTCGTGTGACGTAACGTAACAATGGCTTTGAACCTCGAGATTGGATAGCTCTTTGTCCAACGTTTACACCTGCCAAGCTTGAATGTGTAGCAGTTCTAAAAATAGAATTCAATTAAGCATCACGGAGGGGTTTCCGTGTATACTTAATCTACAATCTTGCTTTTCGAGAATAAGTGATGTATCTTGTCGTAACTCCTTTTCTCGGATCCTTGACGGAGTCTACTTCCAGTGGGCTGCTAATGTCTTCGTATAGCAAGCACTCCATAATGCTGCGTAGTACCTACATTTCGTTGTCACTTGGTTTAACAAAAGCGCTCACCGCTGATTAGAAATAACTTTCCATAGTATTTACGTGTAACAATAGTAGATAAGAATAAAAGTAGGTAAAGTAGCTATCTCACCGGCTCTTGTAAATCGAAGGATTTCGTTTGTTATGAACGTAACGCTTTACGAGTGGATATATACTTTAATGACAAATTGTGACGCAACCTATTAAGTGCTTAATATTACCTAATACCTTCTTTAGAATGTCTGAAGTATGTTATGATAGCATAGCAAAAATTACCACGATTCCATCCATAAAAACTTTATGTATTGTCGCTTGCATGTTAGCAGGTTCCATCGTACTCTATCCTATGCTAATGTTAGACTGGTAGCTGCATTTTGCTCTTCATTTGATCCGTGTACTTTCTTATTGGTCTTCCTCTATTCCCATTTTTTTTTTGTCATATATGTATGTCATGTTATACAGATATCATCATTGTACCTATATTATACTAGACTTCAATGTTGGTTTGAAATTCTAAATAAAGTTCATTTGTTACTTCTTCAACCAGTGAGATACTTCTCGGGTTGGAGTAAAAGCCTAGTATGCTTAACTTACAAACATTGTACCTAGCAAGTAAATACCTACAAATTTCAAAACAGCGCGCAGTTTATACACGTAGATAATGTGTCAGTGTTGGCTTCACTTCAACAAACAACTGATAAATTGATATCGTCACTATCGCTATCAGCGTGATAACAGTTGACATCCATTTACGATCCAATGTAACGGAATTCGCTCCGATAATCATCTCTATTTGTAGAAAAAAACACGTTCCTGGAAAATCCGTTGGACAAATACTTGTTGTTTATACAGCTTTATTTAGTTTTCTCTGCAAAATATTATGGACAAAGTTGTGTTGTAGTTGGCAATCGTTGATGTATTGGGTGATAGGTACTTAATGTACTTACTGATCAGTTTTATGAACATGTAAAGTTCTTTGTTTCTGTAATACATATTAATTCACATTTAATATTATATATAATATTATAGTAGTACTTTTGTGGTTTTAAAAACTTTTTTGTCTGGTCCTTAGAGGCGCTTATTAAAACAACAAATACCAGATGTCCCATTGACGTCAATTTGAATATGTGCTATGAAATCGTTCCATTTTCCTTATATGCTTATCAACATTAAGAAAAACTCATGGCGAAAAACCAATCACATCAATCCACCCGTTTCATTATACCTACACACATCTCGTTTAATATTATGTCCAATAAGCTACTTGATTATTATTGTCACCATTAAATAGGGAGAGCTTTCTTTTTCAGTCGTGTTACTTCTTCATGTATAGTTAATGTAATTGCTCTAAGCTGCCCGCGCAGTGCGCTAGGTCACGCACTTACTTCAATTATTTTCATAGTAATCGTCTGTCAGCCATCTTGATTGATTAGCGCCCCATTGACGTCATCGGTCACATCAACGTAAATTAATTACTTACATAATCTTCTGGTTCTATGAAATTATCAACTTTGTTACTTTATCACGCGAATGTTTCTCATACTTTTTTTGAATCATCAATAGCAATGACTCTGTTATGATTCGATCCTATGCAATAAACAACATTTCAACAACGTAACGTCTATTTTTATCCGATTAATGCGAAAAACATTGCAATTTAAACTTGTTATCAATGCGAGATAGAGTTAATTGGGTGACCTCGTCGTCGGCGATAACGCTCACCCCGGAGATTCGCGATTGTTTTGTAAATACATAACGGGTCCGCTTCGACTCGATAAGGATACGCAATCGTGGCTCATAGTACAAGCGTTACGTAGCAGACACGCTTGTTCATGTGTTTAACATTAACATCACAGCATTAATGCAGAAGTGTTAACACTTCTCAAAACGATTCGGAGAATCTCCAAAAAATACATCGTGCTTCATATAGCCTACTACAGGTTTTTCCCAAATGCTCTCTTGAAATCTAGTTCTAATAGTGCCGTTTAGTCTACAGTGACTCTATCAACCAGTCGCTTATCATGTCGTTTGTCTAACATTTATTGCTAATCAAGGCGATTTCATCCATCTCATGTAAATTAACTAGAAAAGTCTTTTTAGCATCTGCTGCATCATCCTCTGATTCAACTAGGATTAGTATCCTTCCCAAAAAACGCGATGAATTATAATCGGAACCATGTACATGAAATCGATTACCTATCATAGGTACTATTGCCACGCATCACAAATTTCACTTCAACGTACCTATCATCTACAATCGCTTTGAAATTATCTGCTGTTATCTGTCACATGTAAACATCCGGTTATACGAAATCACACATCAATATCATCAATATAGCAAATATAGTGAGTTACGTATTTAGCTGTATCGCAATGGAAAGTTCCTGCGGAGCGCAGCCGGCGATGATAGTGCTTATCGAACACGCATGGCCGACATGTGAGCGGTCGCCCGCGCCCGCGCCGCCGCCGTCTCTGTGACAACACACCATTACTAATTATATTGTTATTTGGAAATTGTTGCTTGGTAGCTTGTGACGACTTGAGATTACCGTACTTATATTGTGTCATGATTTCATTAAAAATATCTATTGTTTCTATTTGTGATTCAGAATCAATTATAAAGACTAAAGACAAGCCCCAATAGCCATAGGTACTGCTGTTCACAACACATAATTTACTACCTAAGTAGTGGTTTCATGCTACACCATTCTGCGTGTGACTAATTATTTCTAACAGTACATACAAAACTCCGTGAATCCCAAATTCCATGAAGTGAACGCAACGATTCCTGACTGTCTGAGGTGTCACATGAATAACAACTATGAAAGAATGTCCACTACAGGACAAACTCGTTATGTGATCCGTTACGATAATGTCGAAACAGGGTTCTGGGAAAAGGCGTGTGCAATGACAACACGGTTCGTAATGTGATGAGCTCACGACACTCGTAAAATTTGACCAACTCTGCCATTTCCACCCTTATTTCCTTGTAATAAGAACGATCATGACTGGCACTTGCAAAACGTGTCCGCAATGCCAGATGGAATTTTAGCTGTTTACGTTCTTGAAACATAATTATTAGGTGTGACATGGGTGTCAAAAAGGTCTCTAGCTATAGGTCCTGTTACTTAGTACGACCTATTTGGGTCGAACGTAACATCTGTTTTTCTTGCAACCAGTTTCAGTTTATTTTCTGATCTATAACACTTTGTTTTTCTTACTGGTGGATTACTATTTTAAGATTACTGAGAACTGTACGATCTCTTGCAAGTAAACAAAAACCCTAGAAGAGTATTTATCTATATCGATTCTTTCTCACAAAATTTTGGTACAGCTACAATCACTAGCTGATATGGCTTGCAATGCCCTTGTTTAAATCAAAAATAGACTGACAGTCAAGTGATAACATCGATTACCTACATAGGTAGTTGTGTAATGAACTGTTTATATGAAACATAGATAAAGCAAGTGGCCTCACTCACAACACTATACTACGTTGATAACGTTTGTAGTTTTTTCTAGAACTTCTTGACATCTGCGTTTATGTACCCGTGAAATTGTAATACTGTCAGCTTATACTTATCAAAGTTATCAAAGTCTAGAGATGAGGTTGTAAGCCGGAAAAAATTGTTCATGAAGATTTATTCATTTGGTTTAAATAGGTCTTTATTTTCAACCGACTTCCAAAAAGGAGGAGGTTATTATGTTCCTCGCGTAAGTATGTTTAAAAAAAATGTAAATCTGCCGATTTCCCCGTCAATTGTGGACCGATTTTGATTCGATATTAACTTTGCTTGGATAGTTTTTGAGTAAGCTTCAATAATACGTATTTTTCCCACTTAGTGGATGATAACTTCCTGTCACTGTTATTTACATAGCTGGTAGTGGTATTCGAATTTGTGTGGGGTAGGTACCTACCACAACTAAGAAGTCAAAAATAAAAGATGTTTTTTGGAAGTAGATTGTTTTTTTATTTGAAAAAGTTTTTATTATTATTTTATTTATCTTTTATATAGATTGTTTTCTTAAAAATTTTGTGAATGTGAGAACGTTGTAGGCTTAACAGACTGTAGATCTGTGGACCATTTTATATTTTGCTAAGTAACTGGTACTTGTTGATAGGCCTACACTGTCCTTTTAATAAATGAAAACATTGTAAAAACCATTTACATTTAAAAGAGTAACAGTGGAGTTTCTTGCCGGCTCTTCTCCATAGGAAACGACCAATTGGAACCGTGCACCTAGCTTCTGACGTTTCATAAGTGCCCTTGTAGGTTCATAGTTCTAAGTCCATGCTGCCGTGATAGTAGGTACTTACTAATTCATGCTGCCGTAGGTACTTACTAATTCATGCTGCCGTAGGTACTTACTAATTCCATGCTGTCATTCGTGTCTGTCAATTATTGTCAATTGTGAGAAAACGAATTTTCCCAGATATAAGACCTATACTCCATAGGTTTAGGTAATTAAATAAAGGTAAACACAAAAAACCACGTGACGAGACAGCGGTCCGGTAACCGACTAAACGTAATACCTGTCACTTCAGTTGTCGTGCTACCTCACAGTTGTACTCTTCAATTTAGCAACGTTATAATTCGTTGACGTTTAGAGTTTGGGCTCTTTACAATAGACAGATTGCAAAATATTATATTATTATTATAAATCTTACTAAAAAATTGTGCTAAAGCAGTAACATCTACGAAGAGTAGTTTAAGAATAAATGATAAAGTTTAACATAGATAAATAAAAGAGGAAACTATTGTAAAATTCTAAAATAAATTTAGTTTGGTTTATCGTATTTGAATCTGGAAAGTGTCAACTATAAAAACCCTTTTTATGATTTGTTTACCTTTATTTAACTACCTAAACCTAATGAGTATAGATTGATCGATTTTTTGCCCCCGTAAACTCCTATATTGCAACTTTAATCGAAATCGTTAGAGCCGTTTTCGAGAACGTGATTACAAATATATACAAAATATTCGGGTCCGTGGCTTAGGCCCCCAGTGGTCGAGGCACCTGTGGCCGACGCCCCCGATTCGACTTTTCACTTTTTTACTTTGTACAGCTAATGAGAAAAGTGTTTCACCATAATAATAAAGTATTTTTCCTTGCTAAACAAAAGTTATCAATCAAATAGTAGAGACAATAGATCGCCAGTTAATCTTATACACCTTTTTCCCCATTTAAATTATATTTATTATGTACAAACATATAAAAAATCAAAAAGACAGTTGATTATTTTTATGCTTAAAAAATTTCAAAAAATTTCACATATAAAATTTTTGTTACTCTACGAGTACGTTTGTTTTTTAAGCCTGATTATTTTGTTATGTTATTGCTATTGGAACTGACTGTTATAATTAGGTAAAATTATTCTCATTTGTTTAAGGTTTCACAGTTGATTATGTTTAATTATTACTGTTATAAAGATAAAAAGAACATTTCACTATGTAAAAAGTTAGTTGCTCTGCAGTAATTTTTAAGACTGATTATTTAAAATCACTATCTTATTTAATTAAATTTAAGACTGATTATTATAATTAAGTTAAATGATTCTCTTGATTATAAGTGATGAAAACTGTGATTTATATACCATTTTTTTACTAGATTTCTTATTGAGATAAATAAATAAATAAATAATGAAAAATAACTAAGATATTCATCAAACATCCAATATAAAAGCATTTCTATGTTATAAATATAATTATGATTTAATATAAGTATAAACTTATACTTACAATCAATATACATTTATTATTTTTGTAAAACATTTTTGTGTCTGACAGTACATTTGATCAAAAATTGCTTTGAATAAATTAATCGAATCGGGGGCGTCAGCCACAGGTGCCTCGACCACTGGGGGCCTAAGCCACGGACCCAAATATTCCTCATTGAATAGTATAGGATAGGATATTTTATTTACAGTATGCCATCTTTACATCTCTCTTGAAGAAATGCTTAGAACACAAGGACATGCAGATACGGAGTGGGTGGACATTTATGGCAAAGCATAGCACTGTCACTGTCAGGCGACTTGCCTAGCAATGAATATTATATTTATGTAATGACAAAATCTTAAGTTTTCTTCATGTGAGAGATATCAATAAGAACCAAGAAGAAGTTACCTCCAAACCGAACAATAAACCGCTACTATAAAAAAAACTTCATCTTGATTTCTTCATCATCAAACTTTTCATAATAACTGAACTAAATTTAAAGCAGACACTACGTTTTTTTTTTTTAATTACACCGTAAAAAAAATTACCTAAACTATCGGCACTTTGGAGCTGAGATATTTTATGAGTTTTCCTCACGGTACGCAGAATAAGATATTGGATATCAAGCGACAGCCATGACACATTGTGAGCATACTACATGATGAAATTTACGCTGAGGTCATCAATCAACGGTGTTTACCTGCAGCAAAAGTTCATTGACGCCTCAGTTAGCTCTTTGTTGGACGATTTTATTATGTGCAATGATTGTTTATACAATCAACGAGTTTTACTGACCCTGCTATTAAATTTATACGAGGGCATCCCTGCCTTGTTGGAAATTGACAGACTTATTGATCGCATAATATTCATAGACTTAATATCCTACAATTTGGGATGATTAACGGACTCCCCGTGCTTGGGCTTAATAATGAAAATTAATCAACTAAATTTTTCCTTAATATTGATAAACTTAATATTATTTTCTATCTCGTTATTTAAATAACATAACACGCCTTGTTTCCCCGAAGGGTTGTGCAGAGGTGTACCTGTAGTACACCCACATTTAATGGGTGATTTCATTATTTAGATGAATTAGAATTGATTGAAGTCCAAAATAGCACTCCCCATAATGTGTTATTGATTGAGCTTCCAAAGGTGGTTCTCAGCGCAACAAATATGTATAAATATAATACAAATCGGTCGCCCACTTTAGGATTCCTTCTATGTGGGTTCTGATAACACATAATGACACTAAAAAGATCATGCTCATCAGAAGGCAACTGCTCAGTCATCAATCTTCCTCACTTATCGAACTGTCATTGCTTGCTAGCATTTTGCGTGTTTGCATGATTATTTACATAGTCGCTTAAATATGCTGCATGAATACTTGTGTTTTTACTTGCTTTTATGCTTGCTTTTCTTTCCTGTACTTTATTAACCCAAACATTATCAAAAAACTCAAAGGCCAAAAGCTCAGCCACTGCACGAGCCGTCATTGCTTTCTTGCGCTCCATTTTGTTTATTTCAAAATTCAAAAGTCATTTATTCAAACTAGGCTGATAATCAGCACTTTTCGAACGTCAAAATTACATAAGACAGTCCCCCAAAACGCCCACCCTTCACCACTTCCTAGTGCGTTAGCTGGGAAGAAGAAGTGGCGCAACAAACTCCCCAGCAGCACAGCTGTCTGTTCAGTTAGAAAGAAAAAAAATGACTCTATATAATAGTATTCAACATACTTAATTAACCTAATTTAAATTATTATCCATATGTTAGCTAGCACACGCCAATATACCAAACAAAATCATCGAGAACTATACTCGGGCAGAAATAAAAACTAAACGTAAACAAAACTTAACGTCTTAATAAAAGCCTCCAGGCATAAAGGGCGTGCCCGCTTACATAAAGCTGTAACTGGAAGTTATAAATGATAAACTAGGACCATCGAGGTAAAATAAATAAACAGTTAATTACTAATAACAATAAATAATATGATCTATTGTCGAGGTCACTAGTTACATATTGCAATACAACTCATTAAAAAAAAACATTGTAATGAGTAGATTATGTCAACAATAAATTAAAATTAAATTAAAATAAACAATTATATGAACTCATATAACCTGTCAGTAGGTAAGCTAATTCTGGTGAAAGAACATAAAAATTGTCTTGAGTTAATCACAGCGACCAACTATTCTTATCATTTAAGTAGTCGTTGATAGAATAGTATGCCTTTGAACAAAGGTTGGATTTTACTTTCGTTTTAAACGCATTAAAAGGCAAATCTAGCAAAGAAGAGGGTAACTTGTTATAAAAGGTTATACCAAGCCCAACAAATGAGTTATGAACCTTATGAAGCCGGTGAAATTTGCTTGCCACAGAATCGCTATCATGGTTGCCTAAATACATACTTGCATTTTTGCTTGCCTTGCTAATATGTCTTGCTATGGTTACTTTGCTTGCCTCCGTGTTTTATTTTAGGCTTTTTATTTGATGTTTGATTGATTTGTTGTATGCCTGATTTTGTACTGGCTTTCAATATTTTGCATAAACGGTGGTTATATTATAATATATTTTCCTACATTATTTTGAAACTCAAATTATATTTATTACGATATAAAGCTTAAAAATAATATTAAAGCAATGCACCATAAACTGAGTACAGATACCGTTTCATAAAGCAATGCATATCGATCGTAGACAAGCAGTGCATGTAGTTCTCCTGCAGTCATACCCCGGCTGTCAACCACACTTTCCGTTCCCGGAGAGGATGCGTCTATTTGCGTACAGACACACCACGTTATCATTTATCGCAGTTATTTGCATTCTATAACGCCGTGTTAAACATTTCTAGCCTTGTGTAAAACATCATAAATGTTTTTTTAGGATATTCGAATTTTGTTAATGTTTCTGCTCCATCATTATCGCCATCACAATTTCAACGAAAGACGTCCACAGCTGGAAAAAGTTCTCAAGCATGACAACAATTTCAAAATCATTTTGCATTGCTTCCCCGCATCCATATTTCCGCTTATAAAGTCGCGAGCAGAAATTCGTCCTTTGTCTGTTCTCAATATGTTATCAGTTTACTACATAAAAACAAGTTTGAATTACTAATCTACATAATGTGTCTCACTGTTATCTTATCCGCTAACAAATATCATTAAAACAAATGAGTTAAATATAGTCACAATTCCAACATCAATAATAGAAGGTCCTGCGACACTTTTGACATTTAACGTTTTTGGTCCTAGTACACGCGCTCACGTAAGTTGGTAATTCGAAGCACAATTCGACACCGCCACACAAGGCCCCGCTGTCTACCGAGCCTCTGTTTACAAGCACTTATTTACTTTAGCGAACTATGGATTTCCTGTTATACTTATCATGTTACCTGGTATAGCGAATCGATAAGTTCTGCTGACATAGATGGGTGCGCCAACCAATATTACCCACGTGTTTTTCACCTTGCCCTCGTAGTGAATACATACAGAAGGTTATGTTTTTTGCTTCCTCAAAACTTGCTTTTTACGTTAAATGTCATGGACTTATTGAGAAAATATAATTAACTGAAGTTTTGTTGTATTCATACCTAGACTAGTAAATGGTATTTTTAGACTATAAGCAGCCTGAATAATTAAGGAAGTAGGTAACCTTAGTGAAAATCTTTGTGGAACTTCATATTGATCAGCGTAATACTATACCTACCTGTCTGTTCCGTCTGACACATAATTGACCAAAAAATAATAAAGTCATGTTGCCCAAGCGCATGTTACATAAATAGTAACGCTCGTTACATTAATTGATCGAAATATTCAAAAATATTCGTCGCAATATGTCGTCATTTAATTAAACAACATGGAATAAATAACACATTTATCCTTTTTAGTCACCATTAGTCGTGTTCAGGGAAAAAGCGGTGTTTCCATTCTTTGCAAAACAGGCAAACCGCAGAATAAACCTAATCACTATGACCCACAACAACTGGCGGTTTCAACCTACATCATTACGTAAATATAATTTAAAGCGCTAACTAAGGAGTCTTGACGTTATTTTTCCTGTCATTAAATTAGTACCTATATATACTTACATTTAAATATTATATGTAATTTGGAAGACAAAATATTATGTGTGATGATGGCCGACGGAATCTGACTGGATATTATGTGATGCCGCTTCTCTTGAGAAATTTAAAGTTATTTATTTATTATTTATTCTGCACTTTCCACTTCCTCTACAACTTATACATGTTAGATGGTTTATTTGTTTATTCTATCAGATTATGTAACTTCCCAAGACCATCGCATATTACGTCGTCAGCAAGAGGATTATAAATATGAATCTATCATTCATTCTCATGTGGTTTTCCTACAAACTACATGTTTTGTATTTAGGGATTTCCGACGTAGGCGATTCCAATTTATGAAATAAAAGAAATATGTCTATATGTGGTAATGAAGTAATACTGGTAGAGTAGGTACTGACTACTTTGCTCTGACATCGCCCTATTTGTTCTGAAGGTGACATGAGAGGTGCACGGCCGGGCCGGGTTAGTTCACGAGAACCAGGCCAAGGATCCTGCGACCCGGTCGACGGGGCCCGGCTATTGATCTCCCAGCTGCAGATGCTGCGCCCACCAACTTTGCAACAAATTTTAATGTGGATAATTAAGTTAAACTTGTTGTTCCGTGTAATGGAACTAACTTTGCTAATGGCCAAGTTATGCCGGCTAGAGAAATTGTTAATTTTATTATCTAATGAAGACAAACTTAAACATTTCTAAGGATTGTTATTAAGATTTCCAAATATTAAGGTGATGAATATGTTTTAAAGTAGTAAAAGTTAGGATTTTGCAGCTTCTGAATGACAAGCAGCAAAATCCTAACTGAAACTTTTAGAACTTTTAGATATGTTAATGTCTTGCGTTTGGGTTCATCAAACTGACGAAACATTAATGACGTAGTTTAGACCACTATAGCATCAACTGTTACAAAATATCACCATATTAAAAAAGTCTTGATACCTGCATAACATACGTACCTATGTATATATTCATTTCTCACGGTATCCTAAACCGACAGCTATACGATAGGTGTGACAGCAAAAAGTAGGCAACAGGTAAAGGCCTTGACGAAATAGGCAAAGGGGCCAAGGATGTAGGCACCTCTGTCCCGGCTGCTTCGCCTAATGGGCGCTTCATCGGGTGGCACGAGGCTCCCGGTTTCCTTGGTTTGTTTTGGTTTTTCGTTTTTGGCTATTGCAACAAATCATTCTGAAAACAATCTTATTGAGTGGTGTACACACAGCTGTAATATGGTTATTAAAAGTGCCTAACAATAATTATTGCATTAAATATTCTGCCAGTCGTTTTTCATGAAAGTAATGGGCAGTATGTTGTTTGAAAAGAAAATTCCCAAAGATGTTTAATTTTAATTTTGAATGCCGGAAGAAAAATCTTCCAAGACAAAGATAAGAAAGAAGAGATCCATATTCCTTCTCATTGAATTGTTTGTGACGAGTAAGCATCCACACATCGCGTAGTACTCCAAGAAGGAGAGGTTGCGGGGCTAAGGACCGGGTCACGACAAATGAGGCCAAGAATCCCCAGGACGCAGGCTATTGATCCTTCACTCCGGGATGGGGAAAACACACGAGACAGCTGCACTTCCGGAAATGGTTTCTGTCGTACAGAAACAAAGAAACGTTAAAAAACTTTCCACAAAATTCCTATTTCTTTCGAAAACGGTTTTCGAACATAACATTTTGCGAAAATTGAGCTTGCTAGCTATCCTAACATTTAGGTATGCTAGGGTTGCTAGCAAGCTAGATTGAACAAATACAGACGACATTCCACCCTAAGCACAAACATTCATAATTTAGCCGTGCCTAGTGTCCAGTGCCAAAACTGAGGGTGGTTGATCCCAACGGGTGAGATATTGATCGCAGCCTGCACCGACGCGCTGTGCGCCTCAAAAGCACTAAAGCCTTGCGTTTTGCTTCCCAGAATGTTGTGTCCTGCTCTTTCATATCGTGGGACTCTTTTTCATCGAACAAAGAATCTCTATACTTCCATTAAAAAGGCTTTTCTTATCTTAAGCTGATCATAAAACACAAAAGATTACTACAGCATTATAGTAATAGTAAGCTTTCTAACTTTTCTCAATAAAATTGCTAAAGCACCGTTCCAACGAACTTCATTGTCAGCAACTTGTTTTACTACCTGTCGTTTATTCGACGTTGCAACTTCAAAGAATGTCGTAAAACAATGGCACCTACATTTTTATGCTGCATAATGTTTTGTTTGGAATAGGTCATCAATTATGGTTTTCTGCCTAACAATCAGACATTTAGGAGATACCCAGCGGACCGCATTGCTACTGAAGTATTTATTGTTCGCCTATCCACCTGTCACGTGTCTCGAATGTGGGATGTTGTATTTAATATCAAGAGGGGTTCACTGCATAATGCCCGGCAGAGACCATTATCTCCATCTCATTTCAGTGTGTCTATACACCAAGCTGTCGCAGACTTCATTGTGTTTTGCGACTCTCCCTCAAATCCCACACAGACATTGACAGCGTGCACTTAGGGACACCGTTGTTCCTGATTTTGGCGCATTTAACTATGTGAGTGTGCAAGTCTGTGGAACTGAAGTGTGTGGTGTTTTATCTGTTCCGCTATGGCGTGTTGCGATGGGAGCGCATCGACCGCTAAACAGCCGAATCGATGTGGAGGCGCATGCGCCATAGGCCGGCGGCGGCGGCGCTCGATAAACACCGAGACTACACGTCACCCCTCGGTTGCGTCGTTGAGGTAAACGACTCGAAAACGTTACGATAGGTCTTGATGTTAACATACCATTTTGTAATATTTTAATAACATTTGAATATTCAGTAGGTTTTGCTAATGGTCTTGGCATATCTACTCGTCTTTTCTATTTAGTTGGACATTTGTGAAAGCGCCTATCATATGTGGACACGTGGCTTCTACGTAAATGGCATTGTGTCGTCTGCTAAATATAACTGACATTACTGTTTAAAGTTCTGCAACCATGGGGATGGTACATAGCTTATTGATTGTCGTCGTATCCACACATGATGGACAGTCAATGGACTGGCTCTCCGCCACTATAAGTGCTGTCGCCGCTTTATTACGGGCGTCGGAATCGCACAAACCTTGATTACTTCATGTAGCGGAAGTGATAAGATATGAGTTTATGGCACGTTACGATTATCAATATTTTGGCCTTTCACTGCTTTTATTAAATACTTAATTCGTTACCCAGCCCCTATATCAAAAATGTACTCAAATATCATATGAAACGCAAATTATTTCTTTTTTATCGCAGATAGTCTATTACATTCAAAATAGCATCTAAAATTAAATAATAATATGATAACTGTATACAATAATTTGTAAAGTTGTTACACTTACAATACTAATAAAATAATTGATATAAACAAGCATAACATTCACGGATAAGCTGATAGAAACGCCTACTTAAAAAACTAAACAAGACAATTCAAAAGTGCGTGTAATTAGTTTATTTGAAATAAATGCGTTGAGTTTGAGTTTAAAACAAGGGCATTTTAAATCATGGTATCTCTTTTATAGTTGATTGTCAATTACTTCTGCAATCTCTTATTTACCTTTTGGGATCTCATGCTCGATAATGATTTAGTATAGAATATAAACCCAAGCAATATCCCAATAATGCTTGTGATCTTGTAATTGAATTAATATTTCCATCGTCATCTATTCAAGCCCAATATCAAAGGATATCCTAATGACCAACTAAGCACTTTGTTACTGGACATCACTTACAATTCCTCGGAATTAATCAAACCAAAGTAATTGTCATCAATCCCTGAGCGCAATGTCGACTCCTACTTTGTTTAATTGGCAATGTATTAATCAATAGCTGAGCCAAACTAATTCATTTTAACGGTATACAAAGCCAGGGTGGGGCGGCGGTTTGTGACGTCACCAATCGATAGTACCCCTGCCCTCAACCCTTGGCGTTACGGGATGATGTAACGCAATATTTTCGTTGAGGTTGTTGAATCATAGTACTCCAAATGTGGGTAGACATGAAACCAGACGAAATGGTACGACTATGACATGGTTTTAAAGCTTGTATATTACCTGATATACAGGTAATGTCAACTTGTATATTAATAATACCGAGTGCTAAATAATCTTTGTTGCTCACCTTTCGTGTCAGTGTTGCGTCTAGGCGGCTCTAGCAGGCGATGTTTCTCAACTGCAAAGCGGCAAGGCCGGCCAACAACCTAGCCTTAATCAACCTGCTCGCTTTTGTGTTTGCTTTGCCGTTTTTTATATCAACCGCAGTCAGAATGCCAAAGATGAGAACAATCATTTCTGTGGTTTGTTACTTGTTTCTTTCCTTATTATTTTCCATCGTCGGCTTTTTCTGTCGACTGATTGATGTATTGACATATTTAAATATATTAATACCTACGTATCTAGTTAAGCTACTAAGCGTATATTGTATAGTCCAAAAATAGACGCTGGAATTCATGTGGCTCCAATAAAAATGTTTTTGGTACGCTAGATACTGCTTTTTCTTGTTTGTCATAAAGATACTCGATATATTATAGTAATAATTATACGATGTATCGACTAACAAAATAAAAACTATAATTATGTTGTTTTCGCCAAAAGTCGTTAAAAATCAACTTGTAAAACCAGAACGTGGATTCAAGGAAAATATGCTTAAAATAACATATATATACCTATAATCTTTACCGGTTTACTTGACCAAGGAAAACAAGAATTATATTATTTTTTGCTTTTGAAACGTCGTTCATTTCGAACAGCGGCAGCGATTCAACATAATTATATTCTGAATTTAAACAAACTATAAATATAAGTACGTAAACCCAAACCAAAAGTAAACTAGAAAAGGGATTCGAAAGTTTTCATTACTTTAGATAAAATCTCGCATTAGTATCCATAATATCTATGTAAAAAGAAAACGCCAGTCTTCAAAGAAAACCTCAGAACTCTAAAGAGTTAAAACTGGATAAATTACACGAAACAGAGAGGAATATGTAAGAAAGCGTTAACCTAGCCGATGATTGTATAAGTTTACTAGTTAATACGTGAACAGAACGTAAATAAACACTGACACGTGTTTATGGGTGCGGGCTGGCACATGCGCTCTGCACCCCTAGCCATCGATCCGGGCCCACTCCCGGCACACTATACGTGATGCTAGGCTAGGTGGACCCCCCGCTCGGCTACTGTCCTATTCCTATTTTCTAGATTTTTTTCAGGCAGATGATTTTGGGTACCTACCTAATGTGTAATGTTGATCAGAAATTGCAGTACAAGCTCGAAAAGCGTCCTAGGAAGAGTCAAAATCAGTGAATATGTGTAGAGTAATAATTGAGCAGGTCCTATTTCTTTAAAGTAGTTTATTGACTTAAATAAATGAAAAAGTCCATTAGGATGCGCCTTATTATTATAACAATTTCTTTCGGAAATAGCTTGATAGGATCCCCACCAACGTACTAATTGACTCAGCATAGCCATACAACAATTTGTAGCTATAAGACATGCAGGTCCCCAAAATCAATAGCCCTGCGGAGGGCGGGTCTCGACTGCAGCAGCTCGGCCCCGACTAATTACATACGAATGTTTTAATGAAAACCTTATTGAATGACAAATAATTATAAGATCCGCAATCGCGTGCGTTCACTGTACCAACGAGAAGTAAATAAACAGCGTTTACCACGTGCCTTTAATACTTTTTACCGGGGACTGCGCAAGCGTGATTGGATAATGAGTTATCATTGCTTTCATATCGTTTTTTGAATGGCAGGGGATGCAATCGAAAGTGTTTTGATTTCCATAATCTATCACATGTGGATCGCCGCCGAAGTGCTGTAACCGTACGTATACTGTTATCTATCTGTGATAGTACCACCATTTTGCGTCCACCTTCATGGTTGCTTTTGCTAAGTTTATTTGCTTTATTCCCTATTTCCACCTATGTATTTCGATATTCAGTATACAATAAAGCCTGTCTTTATTCTATAACAGCAACATTTCTCACAGCGTAACAATGAGCATGCTATTTTTTGTATCTGATTTTTGTGAAGCATCATTGACATGTCAAACTTCGCCAATGAGTTGAGTTTCGGGATAGACTCCGTATATTTCCTTTGTTCAAAAATTTAAACCCCATCCACCGATCTGACTGTTGGTCAACGCTACTCCATATAACTGTATATATCCTGGATTAATTAGGCGATTCTGTTGCAGACCAAATAGTAACTAATTGTAAATAGACCCCGAGTGTTTAATAGAATAATCAGATTTAGTTTGCGGGTAATTTGCACTTGCAAGCTGAATCAAATTATTCTTTCATCCATGACGACATGAAACTGCTCCGTTCAAAGGCAAATCTGATTACTTGATTGCGAATTTTGGACGCCATAAAAACAGTCAGGAGAACTGCGGAACAAAGAGCTGACTGCGTTCGTTACTAGGATTATCTCATTTGTCTCCAAACACGTTACAGATAATAATTTTGTGGCGCTCTACACATTTGAAAGGTTAAAACTGTTGCATTCGTTCATTTATCTTCTTAAATTCGTGCAAAATATTGGTTGCTAAAGGTTCAGCTCAATTTTATTTATTCTTTTATCTTTGTCTCCGTCTCAACTGGATTCCCCAGCTATAAATATCTATGTGTAACATCTAATTTAATAAGAAAAGCATCACGTACCCATCTATTATATTCATAATATAATCTGGCCTTACATTTTGAATAGTTTATTACGAATGTAGCATTAATTAAATTATTTGACTTACCAACGAAACTAAACTAAACCACAGATTAGTTACTAAAAGTACATCCAAACAAAGATAATAATTTAAAAGTACTTTTATCCACTCATACATATAGGTAAGGGAATTTAAAACAACTACAACAAACACACACATATTTCCTTCATACAAAAAAATCCAAATTAGAAAGTAATCTTGAGAACGTGACGATCAAGTTATAATAAAATCTGATTTTGTGTTAGTGTACGTGTGGCGTGTGGATCCACGATCACCGGTCCTCCCCGTAATCTCCGTCTACGTTTACCTGGCCGCATAACTGTTTTTCCTCCGATCCTCAGTCGCATACAAAAACCGATGAGTTGCCTTCATTATTATTAAAGCACAACATGAGCACAACAGAAACGAGCGGCAACATGGCGGTGTTTAACTGCGATTGCGACGTTGCCACACCGCACGCTCGGCTGACTCGTCACGTGACGTCACGTCTCAAGATGGCCGCCACACCGGTCGCGGCGTCCCCCCGCGCACTCCCGTCTTCCAGCCGGATCCGATCGTGTTGCTCGGTAATAATAATTTAGAATGCAGCCGTCAGAAAGGAAACCGAGCAAGAATAGATTGAAATTTAATGCATCGAACACGTCGGCTATACGTGTTCACACTAATTGTTATTCTACAACAGATGCTGTTTACTTTCGTTGAATACCTAATATAGACAGTTGTTAGCGGAATCGAGGGCCTGCCAGTATGTGTGGCGGGCGACTCCGTGATTCATTTAGTTAATGCTCTAATTACCTAATCGGTGACACATTCTTTCACTGTGGTTAACTTAAAGAGATACTAATATTTATAACTTACGTTCATATTTGTGTTGCTTGCTACGTAAATTTCTTCAATATACACAGTTGTTTAGATACTTTTTACCTCAATACATCATAAATTACGATATGTTATAAATCATTTATTTGTGTAGGATAGGTGCCTATCAATTTAATCGAGTGGCATCGTTAGATAACACTATTTATATTTGTTTTATTTTTTTTGCTTCATGGTCATGTTATAATAAATAATAAGTGCGCTTCACGTATTCAGTAAATATTTTCTAAATTGGTACAATGTTAAACTCGTTGCATCTGTTGAGGCGTGTATATTGTGCATGTATCGTGTTGGTTATCGTGCGATAAGCGTGTTGTGTATGTCGGCTGGGGCAGGGCTCGCGGGCTCGCAGCGTGGCGCATCCGCGTCGCGGCTAACGGCTCGTCCTCGGCGCGTCGTCGTCGTGCTGCGCGCGCTGACGTCACCGCTCGATAATGGCTGCCGCCGCCCCGGCCCCCCGCGGCTGCCTCGACCCGTGCTTCAGTCTCTCGTCGACCCGCTCACCGAGCGAATGACTTTAACGTTACGCACCTCAGATATCCGACGTCCGCGAACCGAGTGTGAAATTGTTAAGTGTTTTATGTGTACCATGGTGACGGTGTTTTTCATATCCAGCAAGAAAAATCTGTGACAATTTACAAGCGACACGAGGAAGACCGATCTCTCGCTCACCGATCAACACCCGGCGGCGAGATGTCGGTGATGCAAAAGCGTCAGCACTGCTACCTGTGCGACTTGCCCCGCATGCCGTGGGCGATGTTGCATGAATTTTCAGAGGCGGTGTGTCGCGGATGCGTAAATTACGAGGGCGCCGATCGCATCGAAGTGGTTCTGGATGGAGCTAGGCAGCTAAAGCGCGCCCATGGGTTCCAGGAGGGCCGCGGGCCGACCCACGCTAAAGGAGCTCACCGTGCACCGTTAGAAGCACATCAAAATGGAGCGGAAACCGCAGCAAGGGGCCAGCCGGCTCCACCAGCACATCATGCTCCTTCAACTGGATTTACTTTACATCATCCGCGACCGACCGCAAGTGCTGGACTTTTAGCCGAGTACGGTGGCAGGCGTGAGGAACACGAAGGCAGACGGCTGGCGCACCTGCCGACACACCACCTGTCGACACACGCCGGAGCGCGACTTGCTCCCGGTCTTGCTCTTAAGCGACAGTTGGATGAAGATGACCATCAGAACCACCACGAACCCGCTAAAAGGCTCCTGGAGGAACACTCTCGGCCACCGCTAACTCGTGGTGATTCCCTGCCTGCAGTCTCATTAGCAGCTCCTTTTGCTCCAGACCGTGTGTTCAAGCAAGAGAAGCACCCATTGCGCACACCTTCTTTTGATGCTTCTTCGTTCAAATCAAATGGTGAGTCTATTTCAAGGATGCTGTTTCTGTTATCACTGTTATTTAAGTTGTTAATTAAGAACAATAAAAGTATCAAAAGTCGATATTAGTTAGGTTTAAAACTATCTACAAGATTTAAATATTTCTTTGTAGTCAATTCCAGTTTAAACAAAAATACTGCACAATACAATAAAAAATTCGGTCGGATCTTTGGATTATCAACCTGATTATTAGCAACTAACTGATCCCTATTCAGGATTTCAGATTCAGGATAAGGATTTAGACGAATGAGTAATTCTGAAAACTATTATTATCACTAGGTAGTTACTTTTAAACCACTTCAGCTTGAAATTTTGACTGCTGATACTTCTGACTACTTCTAACGATGAACCTAAATTAGGGCATTTATAAAACCAAAACACATTCCTAATCTGCAAAAACTAATTCCCTAGTTTTGTTTAGCTATGGTTAGTAAATATTATAATAGCGCAGATATAGGTGACTCAGCCTCATTGCCAGCCCTATACTGAAGAAAATGAGAATCTCTTGCTAGTTCCTTGGATTCCTGTATTTCTAGTAGAAAATATGAGTGATTCTTGGTACAACACAAAATTTCCATTGTTTACAAATATCAGAATGTAACCTACATAGTGTAAAAAATAGATATTTAGTAAAGTCACGCGCAGTTTGATAACACGAACGATAGCAAAACGAACGTGAACGTGCTCAGACGGATGAGTGTAGATGTTTTGCGCAAGCGTCCGCCACGGGATTCATATCTAGGTAGGTGCATTAACTCAGTCCATAAATACGAAACCGGTCCGACTGGTTGAGCGTTCTCGAAAGCGAGCCCGCGCCCGCGGCCTCTCGCACACTACGGCACTACGTACAAACACCCACGTAATACAAAAAGCGCCACAGGCAGCGCCGTGAATGCATGCACGACACGGCGGTGTGGCAACGTCGCGTGACGACATTTTCGCTCGCGTACGTATGTAGGTAGGCCGATGGGCGAAAAAATATAGCGCCTGCCTACGCTTGGCAGAGTCGCTCGACCACATTCCGTTGGCGTGTGTATAGGGAGCTCGCGGCCGCTCGCCACGAGCCGCCGGCCAAAAAGGTCACCGTGCGTGACGTCATCACAGCCATATGGGCCGTGCCTTTACACAGAACCAACCGACCATAACTCACGCCCTTTTGCACGTTACTCTAATGAATAATCCAATGTTTATGTTCAATGACAATAGAAGAAAGTAGTTCTGGTCAAACGTGTGTAGCAACTGTGTAACTAACATGTCGTCTAAGTAAGCAACGTATATTTTCTTCTATTTTCCTTAATAATTACTGCTGATTTTATTCAATATGCTAATTTACAATATCCCAAATGTATTATTAATGGTTATGTTCTATCATGAATATGCTATTGTGGTGTGATAAATGTTAAACAATTGTGTCACACAGGATAATATGTTATCACTCATACATTGGCTGTAAGCTCTTGATAGCACCACAGCACAGTCAGAAATGTGTACGCATGAATTTGTTTTGTACGATATACTTACTGGCAGCAATACATTTTTATTTTTGTTGTTTATTTAACATGTGTAATCTGTTAGTGTAAATTGTAGTCGCAATAAAAATTTCATAACATAGCAACGGCCGACTAACAGCACAGCACAGCGTATGTGTACAGCGTACACATACGGGACCCACATCGCACGATGTTTGGCAACGTCGCGGTGGCTTGTTCGTAAAACGACTCGTTGCGCATACGAGTGTGGCAGTCGTATCTTCAATTATTATACGTACCTAGCCGTCTACTATAGGAGTCAATCCGAAAGGCCTGCCGCGCGCCGCGACGTTGTGTGACCAGGCAATGACACATCGTCGTTCACTACGTAGCACAGTGTCCGGCGTAGAACAAGCCAGGTGGACAAAAATATTTTTTCATGGTTTTGGAACTGTATCTATAAATGAGTTATTTATATAGTACATTAATATTTTTTTTTTTAAGAAAATGCATAGGAATTGTGTATAAATATTTTATTTCATGTATACACGATTATAATATAGGAAAAAAAATAAGAATAAAATTATCTTAATCGCTCCAAAATCAACGCTAGTTATATAAGACCTTAGACCAACATATTAAATACAAAAATTATAAATCTAAGACTAGAGGTATCTATTTACATTAAAACTAATTCTCAATATCAGACTCATCGGATTCAGAATCCGATGAATCCGATAGAAGATTGTCTTCCTTTCCTTTTTCTTTTGCAAAAATGAATTTAATTTGACGACAAAACATCGTCGATGATGGACGAGGATTTTGCCAGATAATGTTGTTACCTTCGTCGACTAACCTTAGAGGAACGAACGAATAAACAAAAAGGAACTCATCAGTGTCTTCGCTATTCTCAAATTTCTGTTTGTAAGCACTATGAGCGGAACTACCGTCACATCCCCATTTACTTATAGAGTAAAAGATTCATAGTCCACTTCCTAGTCTGTTTATATGAGTGAGTTGTTGATTTTGAATCAATATAATACGCTAATCCCTCGTCACTACTTAGCGGTCTATCACTTTGCACAGCACTTGGTTGTTGAAGGCTAATGCATGCACTTGCAGAAGCAGGATTTTCACCAATGTCCTTTATAACTCTGGCAACGTTTTTATGTCCAGTTGACCGTGCAGCTACCTCTGCAGCAGTCATTAATTCCCCAACACTCCGCGATTGAACTAGATCAGCAACTCTACGTTTCTTAGTTTTAAAAGATGAATCTTCAAAGACTTTTTTAGGTCTTCCGGGTAGAGAAAGGTCAGCGGATGAGGCAGAAGGTTGCGGTTGAGTCGATCGCAGGCAGAATTCTATCTTTTCGCCTTCCAGCCAACACTTATTTTTATTCAGGAAACGCTCTTTTGACTTTCCTGAAGACACCCACTTGGTAGCAATTTTCGAAGAAATGCTGGCTAATTTCATCTTAATTTCTCTTTGACATTCTTCAGTGATGTCTGAGAAATCACACTTAGACAAAATAAATTCAAATAGACGATCATTTCTTTTTCTTTTTCGTGCTTAAGCCACTCTTCGAAAAACTCTATTTTACTAATAGAGTAAACCTTTTCTGCAAAAAAAGAAAAAAAAATGTTGTACTCAAGTGTGCTACATAAAATATATGTCATAATCTTCTATAGCCATGTAGCTAAAACATATAAAAAAATCAGAGTGGATACAAGAGGATACATGGCTTTTCCAAGCCTAATAAGTTCGAAAACAAAGAAAAACATTGTTTTTTTTCGTGTATTCACAAATAGTGTACTTTATGAATGTTTATGACACATTAAAAGATTCTAATAAGAAAATAATATAGTACATACCATCAGAAGTAAAATCCATCACTAAAACTTTCCACAAAATTATAACTGCCACCATGAGATGTTAGTGCAAGTGTCGCGAAAATGCAACCGACCTATTTCTTTAACTGCATTTACCTCGTTAGCTTACTTTGATATACGATGACTCATCAGTACGGAATGTTAGACGTAAACAATTTTTGGAATCAGAGGTTTAGGGGTGTTGTTTACAGGTAGAAAGTACAAATTTCCGGGAATTTGATAATGACTTCTGTCCACCTGGCTAGTTCTAGGGCGGACACTGTGCGTAGCTTGTATTAACACACAATACTATTTATAAGATATTATATGCGTGTGCGAACGTGTGTTTACTATCCGTCGGTCCACCGCAAACGATGTGTCATCCAACATTGAATGTGAGGTTATTCGGACAAATTGAAATGATGTCGTATGGCTGCGGCGGTGCGTCGACAAACCTCGCGTTCAACGTCTTGTGCCAAATACTATTCTGAACGGTGACATATTAAATCAATTTTCACTTTTATTACGTTTTACACGTTAGAATTGATAAGCATTATCGCTATAGAAGTATGGCAATGTATATTCTTTTTTATGTCTGTCTGCCACACATTCATTTGTTTACGTTGTGCAAAGTACGTAGGTTTTATATTTTATCTCAATCAGTAGACGGCAAGTTGTCTGACTAGTAACAACTAATAATCTCTCTATACTCATCAAATTCTTCTTATATAAAATTTTTACATAATATCGACTTTTGATAATATATTCTAATCTTGTTACCATGCATTATCGTGACCAGAAAACCATTTTTCCCCAGGCTATGGTAACGCAACTCCGCTGACAAATGGCTCAGCTGGCTCACCACTGGGTCGCACGGCAGGCTCGCCTCCGGTTACAGGAGTTACCGGGGCTGGCCCATCACCGATGGCCGCTCTGATGTCTGTGGCAGACACATTGCCTCCAGGCTCACCACGGTCTGCTGGCGGTTCTCCACCACAGCCACCTCCACAGAGGTCTGCCAGTCGCTCCAGCCAACATTCACCCAACTCATCAGGTATGAATACATAAACTTCACTAAACCAAACTCAGCCCCAAAACGTACAGGTGCATGCCGTTGTTTGAAAATATAAAATACGGCAAACCAGTTTCTACATATTATTCGTACCGTTGAAAAAGATTCACTACAATTAAACGTGTCAGTGTTTCGTACAGAAAAGAAAGTAGTTTTTGCAAAAATTGCCGGTGCAGATTAACGGTAGTCCGCGTTCACTGTGTCGTATCGTGTGAGGGGTCGGACTCGGGCGGGCGTCCGATCAATGCGCCGGCGCAGCCGAGACGCGGCGCCCGACGACCGCTTGCGCCCATACCGTCCAGCTACAGTCTGCTGACCTATCACGAGCCTCACCTGGACACGTGGCTAATGCGACAGCGGACGCCACTCTCATAGTACTTACATCTCCCTCTTTGATGAACTTGCGTATGGCAGACGGTAGCTAACGATTCCATTCCGGTCCGACAGGGTCGAACGGCGGGCGGCGGTCGTCGGGCTCCCGGCATGTGTCGTCGACGACATCGGTGTCGTCGACGGAGGCAGGAGAGGGCACGGAGGCGGCGGCGCCTACGCCCGCGCCCCTGCTCAAGTGCACGCTCTGCCAGGAGCGCCTCGAGGACACGCACTTCGTGCAGTGCCCCAGTCAGCCTCACCACAAGTTTTGCTTCCCCTGCTCCCGAGACTCGATTAAGCGACAGCAAGGATCAGAGGTTAGTTCTAGATTTTATTACAAATTCCAACATATGTGTGAAATAACAATTTCAACATTCCAGACAATTTGACAAATATTAACAAATTGTTTCCTCGTCCACAGGTATACTGTCCAAGTGGGGACAAATGCCCATTGGCAAATTCGACAGTCCCATGGGCTTTCATGCAGGGTGAAATAGCTACGATCCTCGGCGAGGAGTTCAAGCCGAAAAAGGAACGGGAGACCTAGGGCAGCGCTCCGCAGCCCAGACTTTACCTCTTGTCCCTCTCGTTGTGAACCGTGCACGGGAGGAGTATGTCCGCGGCACGCGGCCGCAAGCGTCGCAGTGGACGCGCGGCTCCGCGGCGGGGCGAGGCCGGGCCCTCGTCCGTACAAACCGATCACTTGTATATAACTTTGTAAATAATAAACTGTATCTTTAGTTCGCTCACCGATAGCCATCGACGATACGGACATGGAATTTCGCGGCTGACGAGCGGCGTCGGCTGTGCCGCTGGGCGCTGTGTTCGGCGTATCGCATCTTTTTTTATTTATTTATGAGCTCGGGCCGTCGACTGGTGTCGTATGGCGAGCGCGGTGCGATATTCCGAGTATAGCGCATGTCTGTTTTGACGAATTTTCGATTATTGCTATGTTGTGTTAACGTGACACCATTCACGCTAAAGAATGTGATGATCTGAGGTCCTCCTCGTTAGGAGTTGTCGTTACATTTCGAGGGTGGTACGCTGCTTTGCGAGCAGACATTTCTTCGGATGCCATTTTCTTAGTTACCCTTAGGTCCTGAACCATAGTGAACATGGCATTTATTTATGTGATTCTTATATACTACACAAGTATTATACAATATAATAATCATGACATTATGTAGTCCAGAGTACTGATTGTAAAATCGTAGTTATTCAATAACGGATGCGTATCGCTCCCTGTACATACCGTAGATTGATGTATATTGTATTTATCACATACAGCGCATGAAAATAGTTTTATTTTTTACTATGAAGCGATTTATTCAGAGTGGTTCGAGTTCCGTTACTGTCTCGCAATTGGCGATAAATTTCCGCTTATGAGATTTTTGAAACTTATATTTTAGCGGCAATGATAATTGAGAAAAAATCAAAATTGTATTGTGACGTCGAGTTCGTGGGAGCCGCGTCTTTTGAGTTGATTATTTTGTAAGGATAAGTTATACTTTTCTCGGGAGTGTGTCGCCCGCGACGCAACCGTCACCCGTCGCTCGCGAGCCACGGTTGCAGCGCGCGCGTCGGCGAGCGCAGTATTAGCGAGATCGCTTTGCATACGTGAGGGGCGTACCTAGTCATTTTGTGAAATGTCAAATTGTCAGAACCGCGGACACGCGGCCGTTATAGGAACTCTTAAAACTCGCTGCTATTTGTATAAAGTGAAGTAATCATTATATTATTATCATTATATATGTCATAATGTTAAACGATTCGTAGTTTACGTCAGTTTCGAAAGCTATCAGACGACGACCGTTTAGCTTCAGTGTATTCTTGTGTTTCTCAGCAGATCTGTAGTGTGCGATATGATGATCGAATCTTGAATCGTTAATTCTTTTTATTGGTACTCTTGTTGGTGATTTTATGATATAATATTTAAAATTATATTTTCTGCTGAATTATTCTTGAGGTTTCGATCATTGGTAAGTTTAAATATTTATGCTTGTCAAAACTTAATCGTACCTACTTCAATATCATTAAATTCGATAGCTTTTATATCTTTAAATCGAGACGATACAGTGTCTTTAAATATTAAAAGTTAGAGCATACAATGAAATTGATATGTCGATTATTTATTTTAGATGTTATTTGTGTACATATACGTACGTTGTACATACTTTGTCTACATGTAAATATTTAGGTAGTATTGGTATACAGCCAATACAATCAGGGCTATAGATCCAGTATTAATAGGACATTGAGCCATGTTGTTTATTATATTATTATTTGAAACTATTATTACTCGTTGTTTTACATGAAATGCTAAAATTAGATACCTATTTGTGCTTAACAAGAAATATTACTTCTATACCTACTTATATCCTAACTTTTTCATAATAATAATTTTCGTACCTATTGAGCTATTACTACTCTATGAATCTATTTCAGCTGGGTATCATTTTATATTAAATGATGTACTTCAAGTGGATTTAGTTTAGTCGTCATGATATCGTATTTTCATATTGTCAGTGGGCTTTTTATTCAACGTCGCGATTCTGATAGATTCGAAATTGATATTAGTATTATCAGTGAAAATCACCCGCGGAACGGGTTTGTCAAATATTAATTAATTGTCGCCAAGATTGGCAAAGGTGAAAAATTGTAAGCACAAATTGTGCATAATACTTTTTTATGGATTTGTAATGTTACATGTACGTCAATATCGGAGTCGAAAACCAAGTTTGCTGAGACGTTTGAGAAGAGTCTTATCTTTATGTTTTACTAGTGTAAGAAAAATATTGCGCTTGATTTGTTCTTCTTCTATGTTAAAATGTGGCTTTGACATTAATTTATAATTTCGCCAAATGTTGTAACAAGGATCTCAAAACTTTACATAATATTTAAAGGAGTTCTTAAGGGTTTTATTCTTGGTCCACTTCTGTGGAGAGGCGCAATATTGAGGGTCACCGTGTCGTCATATTAACGTACATGTAACATAACAAACTATTACTGTCCGCCTTTACCCATAGGCTTGTTTGTAGACGTCGACAGTGTATCGACACAAAATATAATATGTATCATTTTGAGACTCGTCTCTTTCTTACTGTAAGCAGCAAGTGAAATGCTTCGATTAAGACGTTAATGTAAATGTTGGTGAAATACAATTGATGTGATTTTGTATATTTTCGCATTTTTATTTACCCTGTTATTAAAACGTATTCGTCATCCGTACAGACAAAGGCACTTGCCTTCATTGGGCCAAATACAAGCCGGTTGATAGAGGTCTGCCGAATACACGATAAGAAAAAAGATTAATGACACGTTACGTATTTAAATAAGACAACTGACAAATAAAGCTAGACTACAAACGACATGGCCGAAGCTGGTGATCGTCACTTACGGTGGTTTTTCCTTAATCAGGAATCACAAAGAGGAAGCTTTCTTTACAGCTATTTATGCACTTCAATTTTAATTATAATTTCTAAAAATCTACAAAGAAAACAACCAAATTATTTCCTTAACCCTATTTTACCAATATATATCCCATATTTTTTCAGATTATTTTAATTTGTGCCTAACATAATTCGACACAATTTAAAGGGTATATCGATATATCGTATTAGACAACCAAAGCTGGTAAAATCAATCCCTTAATTCGCCCTATTTATGAGTTATTCACTGTTCTTCACTGAGCCTACTTGAGTTCGCACTCATTTGGTCTTGGTTGATGAATGAATTGCCGATAGATCCTTGTTGATGATGGATCCGAAGTTAAATAACGAAACTCATCAATGAAATATCTAAAAGTCTTATTATTTTTGTGCACAGAGCGGAGCGCGAGCACGACGGACAGGTCGGAACCCCTCTGCCTGACCAACAGATGAGAAGCGTCGCGGCAAGATACCCAGTCGATCGATATTTGGTAAGTATCAATATTACCTACCGCACTGAACAATCAAACATGAAACACCACGCTGGCCTCTTTACTTGTAATAAGGCCTAATGGATCTAACCATAGATATAAATATGTACAGCACAGTAAAATTATAGATAAGCGTTCACAATTTTTTTTTTTCTACATATTTGTTTTTTAATTTCCAGGTTGAGAGCAGCAACAAGTTCGAAATGGTTAATATCATAGATGACGATATATGGAACACAGAACCAGCTTTAAAACCAGAAGATGAAATAATACTAAGAAAACTGCATGATACGCTGCAATCGACTGCGGATGACCTGAAGCTACTCTCCGGGGAACTGTTGAAATTTCATGAGCCGGGCGTGCAAATCAAAGCTACTCCCACACCATTAGATGAGGAATTTAATGAAAAAGTTCATATTGAGGAAATTGTAAATGCCAAATTCCATGGGTACAAAATCATTGATAAATCACTTTCACGTGTGCCTGAATACAAATCGAAGAAAGACACAACAGACGATAACAAACCTACTGTAAATAAACAAATTCATAAAGATATAAACATTGACGTTCCGGTTAATACTCGACCAGTAAAAAAGAAACCTAACATTAATAGAAACTTAGAAATAACTCGCACTAAGGTAATACAAATAAATGGTGATACAAATAGCACAAAGACTGAGAAGCTTAATAATGGTAAAGTAGTTAATGCCCCAGCAGTAGCTTATAATGAATATTCTTATAAGTATGTAGAACCTAAACTTAAGACGCCAAGCAAAATATTACAAATTCAGGAAATGCCAAGTATAAATATTAGAAGCGAATTAAAAGAGCAGAAAGTTTTACAATTAGACATAATACCTGAGGTCAAGGAATCTGAGAAAACTGAGATAGTAAGGAAAAATGTAGCAGTACTTGCGGTACAACATGATACCACTAAACCTATAAACGAACCAAACAAAACATTGTCAAATATATCGCACGAAGTGCCACGACACCAAAAGTCAAATAAACCTATTACAACACGAAAAGTGTCAAAAATGTCTACATATGATAGTAGCGGCTCCACTACTAACAATTTCAGCTCTGACACACAAATCAAGTTAAAAACACAGAAACGTATTTTAACAAACATTAGATCTTCTCCGAAAACATCAGTGCGTAACGATCGCAAGAAAAGTCATATAAAGAAAGAGTTCGTTAAGCGATCGCACTTAAATTTAGATGAGTGGAGAACGAAATTGAATTCCGTATATGGAACAACAACTTCAAAGAAAGGTAAACAAACTCAGACTAAAAGTAAAGCTAAGAACTCGTCAATTAAATCAAATATACATCAAGAAAATTCAGCTAAACGAAATAACTTAAACAATATGGAGTACATACCTTATTCTAAACTGACAGTAGGAGGTGCAAGAGCCAGTGACATTGAAAGAGAAATATCAGACATTCCTAACAACAGAGATATACCATTGAGCCCTATCCTAGATAGAATATTAAGCAGTAGGGAGAATTCATTCAGCAAAAATACCTCTCAAACAAATGTAACAAAAGAGAAGCTTAATATTCTTACCACTTCCGACGAAAATTTATTACAAGAAGTAATTGATATAGAAAAGACTATAAGTGAGACGTTATCGAAAAATATTAAACAAACCAAGAGTGATTCAAAAATACAAAAACAATTAAGTGATAGTGATGAAGTCAAGGAAAACGATAGTTACGTTGATGATTTTGAAGATGACAAATCTGATCACTCAGGACAATCAGGTAATCAAAAAACAAATAGTACACATTCCAATGATGATAAGAATCTGAGCGATGAGGAAAATAGTAATACATCAGAAAACGATGGTAGTGATAGCCATGATCATAGTAAACAGTTAGCACCCATTCCGAGTTCATCGCATACAAATATTCAAAACTTAACTTACACAAAAATTTCAAATCTGTCTTTTAAGAATCAAGTTGATGTATTTGAATTCGTGCACTCGGTTGATACTCAGGATTCGGCCACGCAAAGTAGCACAGGACGAAAAATATCTCTTAAAGAAACTCAAACGTCACCCATTCACGATAATAATATACAACCGATCCACAACGATCTTTGGCCAACCATAGACCCCAAAGGTGAAGTTGAAAAATTGTTCCATTTAGAAAAGGAGTTTATTAAAAAGCTCATAGTTGAAGAGTATGGTGACCTATTGGAAAGGAATATTGATAAACCGTCGACTTCAAAAGTGGTTGATATAACGCTAAACGTTTCGGCATCACAAAAAAACACACAAACTTCTCCAGCTCACGTGAAAAATGTTATGACTTCACCTACGAGAACTAAAACTAGAACTACTTCGCCATGCTCAAGACTTACCGTCGATCATCACACCAGCCCATTAATTTTCGTTGTAGATGAAAACGACTTCAGATTAGAAATTGAAAACGAAGAAGATCCTGGCATTTCCATCAACCTATCATCACCAAGATTCAGTTTACGTTTGCCACGAACTAGCCGAGAAGTTTTATCCAATTTAGGAGGTAGTGTACCGCGAACCGGAAAGAGGACTGCTTCAAAAACACAAAATGTTAAGAAAAGTAATATAACAGTAACAAGTACAAGTTCCTTGGAAGCCGATTCCTCAGAGGTCAGTAGTTTAGGTGAAGTGAAGCTGAAGCTTAGAAGAAAATTGGGCAGAATGACAATTGTTTCAGATACAGAGTCCGTCACTTCATCTTCTCTATCAGATTATCAATCAGGTATATTACCCCTGAGGAGCGAAGGCGAAATGAGTATAGGTCGCAACAAAAAGTCTAATAAACAAAACAAAAGTGAAGGAGAAGCTAGTTTTGGTCTGTTGTAACCTTATAAATGTTAATTTTATATGAATTTGATCTTAGTATAGTATTCTTTTGGTGCCTTAGCTGTTGAGTTTTGTATAGTTATAACATTAATGAGAATCAGTACTGCTAAAGACAAAGATTTTCTTAGTAATATTGTTGTTATTGCACGAAAGGGTAACGATATGTTATTGCCAAATTATCATTTTTATGAAAACAAATAGATGAATTTTAAAATTGTGATATTTCGTAAAACGATATAAGAGATGTGGGCATTATTGAAGTAAACGTGATTATTGAAAATGTATTTAAGGTGATAGCTGCAGTACTGATTCTCATTATAAATAGTACTACTGTGTGTTCATTCATCATTGTCAATGTTAGTTGTTGTTCACCTGAAGTACAAATCAGTTAAGCATGATACTTTTAATTTTAACTATAAGTATGTGTAAATAGTAAACACGCTGGCAAAATAAGCTGAACACAAGATGTTAACGTTTTTCGTGACAAGACTTGTGTCTGAGAAAAAAAACATGAATATAAAGAACGAAGACAAGCTTTTCCGGAGATTTAGCTGCTGAGTAAGCTCAGGTTAGTACGCGCAGGCGATTTTTAAAGGCGCTGTATTCGCGCTCGGATTATTCAACTAATCCGAGCGCGAAAATAAGTCGGCCGGGGGGTACGAGGGCTGAAACTTCCAATTTGCTTCAACTAGACGCCCTCTTACTTGTCTATTGGTCCAGGCTTACTTCAAAAACGCTATGGGCCAGAAGACTTTTTTTTAAGCGGGAAATTATCAAGTAACTTCTCCCATTCTGGGCGGAGCGGGAGGGCGTGTTTCTTACTGACTAAAACCCACCCGTGTTCCTTCAGATGCCTGTATGTTCAGGGGCGAATAGTGCAAACTTGAGAAGCCACATTTTATTGTTTCATTGCGAAAAAGAGGTGGTGCCATTCGACTTGCACAGGTCCTTCTCATTCTCGTACTGTAACAATGATGTCTCTACTTCTTCATTATAAAGTCCCATGTCTGAATAGTTGATGGTTGGTATTGATTTTTCCAAGTACGACTTTTATTATTTACCTATGGTTTATAGCGCTGGTTGTAAATTGTTTGGTTATCTTTGTCTTCCAACTTTAAATCGTTTATCTGACGCTCCAAAAATGAGGAAACTTTTAAGCGAAAAGAGAACTTATTAAAAAGTTTTGTAAATCTAAACGTTCCACTAATTTTGCCAAGTGTATTTTAGTATATTTTTTACGCCATTTAGCTATATTGTGATTAGGGACATAAGTGTATTTTTTGCATTATGAATTTATGACTGAATAAACAGTTGTTAGAAAATTTAGTTTATTATTGCATTTTTTGTTCCTGACTAGACAATTTATTTGTTGGAGTGTCCACTCTTTTGAGGACATAAAAAATGTCAATAATGCCGCAATTAGGGTCGGTCACCAACCTACTGGGCCCATCTGTATTCGCATTTACCTGGATAAGTTTTATGACGATTACCGTACCATTCTCAACTGACCTGGAAATTAAACTTGGTCTCTATCCGCGGTTACACATACCTACTAACCCAGTATGTAAGGACAAGTATTTAATTTTAGTGCTGCTTTTATCTTTACATATAATAAAATCGTAGCGATGTCAAAACGGAAGAATATTTTTGAAAAAAGTAATCGTTACGGGGTCTGAGAACAATTCTAATGTCGAAAATATAGTTTTTGTCTGTCTGTCTGAACAGGGAACGAATATAGCAGATAGTTACAGATTTAACCTTTTAAATGATAATAATGACCTTTATGGAGTTAAGCAGTTAATCATGTCAATACATGTAGTATAAGAACGGCTATTTTAAAACCAAATAACTAGCCGTCGGATGGACGAATGCTTTGCTTTGGTTGATTTCTAACTATTGATATTTTTTGTGGTTCTTTTTTTGACATTTCGACAACTATTTTATGATAGTTATTAGAGAACGTACACAGAAAAACAAAGGTTGACCCTCCTCTATCATCCATGTTTGGTTATAATATAAATTAATATCTATGGTTTGGCAGGTCTTAACTGTTAATGTGAAATCCCGCGTACCTTCAATCTACTATATTATTTTAATAAAATGAAAGGCTTCAAAATAAAATATAGGTGTAAAAACATTCAGAACTAAAGAAATTTCTGAAAACGCTTAACACAAAGAACTTAACATATTTGAGTGGAGGTTCTAAAATTTTCTTTTATTCTGCAATCTCTGAATTCTAAAGCTTCTGTGCATTAGTCGATAAAGTACCGAACACCAATTTCCGAAAATCGAATCGGCCCTAGGCGGGATGCTAACATTATCGAGCTTCCTTGGGTCGCTCTTGCATCCTACTCTATCTTAATTCTTAAGCTTCTTTATAAGTCGAGATAGTTAGTCCTCATTCTGTATGAATGGACAAAATAAAACCTATCCCATTCGAGGGGAGATCGAAAAATCTCTTATTTTTTAAGCTTTTCTGCATAAGTCGACAAAGTTACTCTTTGTATAAATGGACAAACGATAACCTAACATATACGAGGTGAGCCGCAAAAATGATAGATCTCGCTTCGTGGAGCTGAAGATGCACCCGTCTGAAAAAAAAACCTGCCAGCGCCCATGTTATCAGTGTTGTGTCATTACCTTTACCTAGGTAGTATACGCAGGAACGCAGACGTTCAATAATTTACTATAGACGAAAAACTTCGCAAGCAATGGGAAATTAGGTACTACTGCAGGCTGCGGGTATCGACCTCAGGAAGAACTGCTTCTCACACGGACAACTGTACGTCGTCGCCGCGTCGCTTGGTCCGGCGTCACCAGTCCTGACTCTGTATATTACGGCTGCTGAAACCAAAACTACAAACTAGTACCTAAGGGAAATTTCATAAATATGTGACTGTGATTTTAGTATATTGTGGTGGTAATAGGGCTACAACGTGCAGTCACGCAACTTCGCAGGAGAAGCTAGTAGTCTTATAAATATTCAGACTATTTGAAATAAATAAAGAGCGAAAAAAGAAAAAGTATTTTGCGAAAATATTTTTTCCTGATGTACTTTAATTTCTGAAGTCGGTGTCTTTGGTTTTGAATTTTTGTTTTTTTACTTGTGGTCCATAACCCCACACAAATTCGAACCTGCTATGTAAATGAATAATATGAAATAACAGTGACAGGAAGTTACCATTATATCATCCACATATACTAAGTGGGAAAAATAAGTATTATTGAAGCTTACTCAAAAATAAAACCAAGCAAAGTTAGTAAAATTTATTTTCAAAATCGGTCCACTATTGACGGAGAAATCGGCGGACATACATTAAAAAAAACATACATACGCGACGAACATATTATAACCTCCTCCTTTTTGGAAGTCGGTTAAAAATGATTGTTATAATTTTCGATCGTATTAGTGACATTAAAAAATAACCATTAAACTATTCCGATTTTTGTCAACCGGGACAGCTTCATATTTCCTTCGGGGGTAAGTTCTTACTACGTATTATCTAATCTGCTATAGTTACCTAATAACTACTAAGGTCAATCACTTAATAATAGTGGTCATAAATCATCTGAACACTTGCATCGATTTTAATAAAAGATAGGCCTTATCAAATAATATCCATTTTTATTAGCTCTGTGGAAGTAGGTATTTATCTTTTAAGACAGATAGGTTAATTCTTCTCTGATATTGAATTACATTACATATTTCAATGGAAAATTGCAGAAAAATTAAACGACAAAGTGGTGACATGATCGACATGCTTTTTTTTTTTTTTTTGAGGGTGGGTAATTATCAAATAACTTCTCCCGCTCTGGGCGGAGCGGGAGGGCGTGTCAGACTTTTACTGACTAAAGCCCACCCGTGTTCCTTCCGTTGCCTGTGTGCCGGGGTCGCGATATCCCTTTCGGACAAACCCGCAACCCCGGCAATGATCGACATGCTAAGACACCGACGAGTCGCTCGTGCAGTATGGCGTGGGTCGCAAGGGAGATAATATGAACCTGGAGGCGAATGCACGCTCCAAACTCTTCGTTGATGGTGGACCCCTGGCCAGAAGTCAATACATATGTACATACCGTCACGCCTAGAGATCTCAAGTTTAGCACCAAATATTTTCATGTTATTTCGCCGACGGCACCATTTTTCCAAAAGTTAAGTACGAGTAGTTACGGATCACGAAACACAAACCAGCCAAGTGCGTGTCAGACCACGCACAATGAAGGGTTCCGTAGTTGGGATGAATTTATCCCAAAAACAAACTGAACATTGTATGTAGTTGAAAAACATATTCTCCCATGCATCAGTTCGCCCTTTAATGTGTCTCTATTGTACTATATATTTTTAATCCTGTGTACTTATGTACCTATGTTTTTCAAATGTACGAATAAAATTTTATTATTATTATTATATATTATATTATTATACATCTATATACGTCGCGGTCAATTCTCCAACTGCAAATGTGAGTTTGTTACCGCATTTATTTTTAAATGTGATATACCTAGAAGCTAACGATTTTCGGACTTTTTCCTTTACTTGTGCTGTGAGACCTTGCTTCCTGCTAAATTTCATGATTCTAGGTTAACGGGAAGTAGGTTTTGATTTATTTGCGACTATCAAAATATGTCACATAAATGGCCGTATTTTTTTATTGCGTTGACTTAGAAGCTTGATTTTAGAGCTCCGAGGGACCATAGATCTACGTAGTTGATATTAATTTCAACCTGATACCTGCTCGTGTTGCTGAGAAAATGAGTCTCTAAAGACTGACAGACAGACGGTCAGACGGACAACGAAGTGATCCTATAAGGGTTCCGTTTTTTTTCCTTTTGAGTAGTTTACTACGTACCTATTTTAGACAAAAAGTCGACTGTTTAGTCTACACTCGAGAGCAATGAATCCGGGTCACTTAAAGAATGTTAAAAATCTCGGAAACTAAAAATGATAGGTTAATGCAATAAATTGTATTTAATAGACAATGTAATACTCCTTAAATGAAAGTAAAAAAAATATGAGTCACCATACATTTTATTAACACAAAATTACATAAAGAAAAAAACTGCTGATCTCTCCTTAAAACAAAAATAGGAAACATGAAATTTTTGAACTTTATTACGATTTTCTTGAATTTTAATACTTCGTATTGCCTCCTCGTGCTTCCATTACTGCGTTTACGCGGTTTGGCATGCTGTACACCAAGTTCCTTATACGATTTTGGGGAATTGAGCTCAAAATTGCTCTCACAGAGGAATGGGAGAATTTCCTCTGTGAGAGCAATTTTGAGCTCACGAAGCGTGATTGGGGGAGGGTTTCGTTGTTTTACGCATCTGCCTAGCTGGTCCCAAGCATGCTCGATCGGGTTGATATCCGGGCTGCGCGCTGGCCACTCCATACGAGTAATGTTCATCTCTTGAAGGTAGTCATTCACAATCCTACCTGTATGAGGTCGGGCATTGTCATGCATAAATATAGCATCCTCACCTAAATTGACCATAAATGGACCAACGTGATCATTGAGGATTTCTTCCACATATCTTACGCTAGTTAAAGAGCCGTTTTCTATGATCACCAGCTCTGTGCGACTTTCAGAAGAAATTCCGGCCCACACAAGTACAGACCCACCACCGTAGGCTACTTTTTCTTCGATGCATGCTTGCTTGAATCTTTCCCCTGGTCTTCGATACACTCTGTGTCTTCCATCGTGCTTGTAGAGCATAAATTTTGATTCGTCGGAGAACATAACTTTTGACCAATCTTCAATACTCCAATTTACGTGGCTCTGGGCATATCTTAGTCTTGAAATACGATGCCCACGCTCCAGTTTAGGGCCGTTTGCAGGTCTAAGGGGTTTTAAGTTAGATTCAGCAAGCCGACGTCTTACTGTCCATGCACTTGGGTTACTTCCTCCGAGGCGTCGAAACTGATTTGTGAGTTCAGTTCCTGTGAGAAAGCGATTTCGAAGCATGGTGTTCAACAAGTATCGGTCTTCTCGTGCTGTGGTACACCTGGTTCTGCCCGTTCCTGGTCTGCGTAGGTTAGAACCAGTTTCTTCGTAACGTCGGAGAACTCTTTGTACTGTTGACAGCGACACACCGACAGTCCTGGCTGTATCGCGCTGACTCCGGCCGGTTTCCAGCATTGTAAGTATTCTGGTGCATTCTTCAGGCGTAAGCGACATAATTTCAGCTTGAATAATGAATATAGAGCACTATCAACATGGTTTATGTACCCACATAAATGACAGATTACAAACAAAAGCAAAACCAAATGCTGTAATTTCGTAGTTCCATCTTCGAAAGTGGCCCTTTTTCAAATTTGATTTTTTTATGATATAACTTTACAATAACTAAGAAGTTTTAATACCTTCATTTAAGGAGTATTACATTGTCTATTAAATACAATTTATTGCATTAACCTAGCATTTTTAGTTTCCGAGATTTTTAGGATTCTTTAAGTGACCCGGATTCATTGCTCTCGAGTGTAGTTGTCGCAAGCGAAAGCTGAGTTCTATGGGGTTTAATCTCTTCAACCCGTATCCACTCAATACTCACCGTACATAGGGTTGATTGCATGCCATTCTTCCTGGTCTTGGGCCTCCCGAATCCTTTCTTCCTGCGTGTGTCTACACCTAGACGCCTCCAAGCCTTAATTAGAGGACTATCAGCCGCCAGTTAAAGTAGTCTGGAGGTCAACATTTATTGCAAGGAATGACGCGAAGCAAATTAAATTTGTTTTTTAAAATCAATGGAACAAATCTAGAATTAATCCCAGGAACCACCCGCGCTCAGTTGGGCTTGTGGGCCGCTAGGTGAAGCACACCTTTCGTGCTACTTTGCCCAGGTCGCCGGGCACGTGCCTGCCCAGAACTTCTTTACCCAATCTCAGTTTTTCCACATCTACGCTTTATTCTATATAGGCATTATTTTTCCTGCAAGACGAAGCTGAGCGCGATAACTTACACACACACCACTTACAATCTACACTCACCCCCCCCCCCCTCTCTCTTTTCTCACTTACTTACTTATTTATAATAATATTGAATTACTGCTTAGCCTTCTTCCTCTCTCCTTTTTTTGCTGTGCCCGACAGGGTCCATATTGATCTCTTACTTATTAAACCATCTATGTAATACATATGGAATGCAATAAAGAATTGAGTATTGAGTACTTCGACCTGATACTGCAGGTGACTTCGCATACGACTTGGATTCTGACGACGGCAAAGTTGGCGATCAGTTCATGCGACAGATACAGCCGATGACGTGTCCCGGGAACCACGAGAGAGCGTAGTACGTTATTGTTTTAACAAGCCGTCAGCAAAATGGGAATTTCCATCGGCAATAATGACGAACTTCGATACAAACTTTCATCCCCTATTTAACATTTTTAGGGAATGAATTTTCAAAAATCCTTCTTAGTGATAACCTTCGTTATATAGGAAACCCTTGTGAAAAACTTTCTGACTCGTTAGTCTAGTGGCAGCAAGCGCTACTGCAGAGCATGAGGTGTACTACTACACTGATTACGGCATGGACCTCATCATTAATCAATACGACTGGATCAAACAACATCTTGCAAAACCTTATCCACCAGAAAATAGGTTTGTTAATTTTAGAGTTCTGTGTGTCCAATGTTAAGTACTTGCACATCCTCTATTTTTTTAATAAAAGATACTGTTCTACAGATCGAAAAGGCCGTGGATAGTACTATTCGGGCAAGACCAATGTACTGCACAAACATTTATAAAGATTGCGAACGCGAAATCACGAGAACCTGAAAGGAACGTGGGGCGAGTCCTAATATCATTTTGGTATTTCAAAGTATGTGCCATCAAAAAGGAGACTCTTTGTCCCTTCTGCGTGATAAACATTCAGTCACGATTTGATCTAACATTATTTTTGATTTTGAGTCTAGAAGCTGTATCTTGACTTGAACCAAAAAAAAAAAAAAGTATTATCTTCTGCCCTGGTTGTTATTGCTTCTTGTTGCTGTTTGCCTCTTTTCTTTCTTTACTTATTTCTTAGAATACTACAGTGTGTGATAAAATTACAGAAAGGAATTATTTTATGGACTTACGAGATACTTTTGAGAAGATTTTCGTATTGTTCGTGCCGTCACTAACTACGTTCCCCCGTAAGTTTGGTTCTGCAGTGCTATTCTGTAACCATCTCACCGTGAAAACTTAGGTGAAGTGAGCGTGGCGTGAGCTGTCATTCCACAGGGATTGACACTATTGACAGCTCACGTCACCCAAGTTTTCACGGTGAGATGTTTACAGAATAGCATGGCTGTTCTACTTTTCCTATAAAACAATAGTTAACTAAAAGTTTTTTTAATTGATTTATAGCAACAATTACTACGGTTTTTTGACATTCATCCTTCTTTTTATCAATGCTCATGCCTGTCATGCTCATGCATTCGGTATAAGAAGAGGCTTTCGGGTTGAGATGACTCGGGCCGAGCTGTCACTGACCCTTTTGCCCAACAGTCGTACAGTTGTAGGCTGGTATTATTTAACCTTGTTGCAAGATCCTCAATCTAAATGTGTATACTGAACTTCCTTCTGCGTTTAACCCTATTAATATACCGGCCCAGTACCTACATCTTTGTCTTCCGTACTATTTATATCAGCTGCCATCGCAGTCCATCACAATCCATTCAACCTTCCTTGTCTTTTTACTTCTAGTTATAGTATCAACACTGTAAAATTGTTTTAGAATATACCTATTCGTTACTTCTTATTTACCTACTTCCCATGTCAATGTGACTTCGGCTACACGAGGTTCGTGGCGCACAACAAGACACACATCTATATGGAACAGGTACTAGACTAGTGTTTGACTGATATAGTCACCCGGTAAAGTCATATATTGTCGCAAGGGCTATTTGGATGTGGCTCAGGAAAAAGAAATCTGGAAGAAACGAGAGGCCCATTGCCAAACAGTGAAAAAAAATCTAGTGTTAAAAGTAATTAACGATTGTAGTAATGGAATAATTAGCATTAGCATATTAGTTAGCATGCGATTTCATGATTAGCAATAATTCAATTAATTGAAGTTGAAAATTTCGTGAATGCTAAAATTCTAAGCCTGGAAAAGGATGAAAGTTCATTAATTAAGTTAAATTAAATTAAATACCTACATCAAACAATTTTATTGAAGTCAAATTAAATTTATATTAAAGTCACAACACAACACTAACGATTTATTAAACTACATGTTTCATAAAATAATCATTTTCATAGTTTGCATAGCATTCACGATTTCGCAATTTAATTTATTCGCTGTTTCTCTTCTTATATTTGATGAAATTTCATATTAGCATAGCAATAGCACTTAGCATGCTAAGCTGTGGAATTTAGCATGCTAATTAAATTAACGAAAAATAGCAATAATTGCCATCAGTAAACGATTGTGCTATAAATCTATGATTATAACAAAGACGTCTTTGTATTCAGGTGGACGTAGACTTGGCTGGCGAGTCATTGATTCATTCTGGGTCGTCAAGGATGAGCACAAGCCTTACTTCCAATAGTTCCAATAGTCGCTACACTAACAGGATCTAAACTTGAAAAATAAACGTTTTATACTAGGTAGTAGCCCTTTCTAGATGATCTCAATTCGTTTACTTGTTTGGAAAATTGTTTTGAGGTTTTACTAATTTGAATACAATCATTTACAAAGCATTTGTTTTTTGTTTTAAAATGTAATTGGGTGCCTCACATTCAAGTAAATAAAAATGAATGTCAGTGCTTTAAAAATACTAAGCACAAGTTTAAATAAACACTATTTTGTTATCATATTTATAACAAAGAAAGAAGCTTCATCATAAAAACAGAACAACAATAAATAATAAGGTCAATTAAAACATTTATCGACATTGGTATTATATCGTTATGTTATATTCTATTACGTTCAATTAGTAGTTAATTACGAGGCACAGACACTGGTCGTCTTGTTACATTAACCAACAAATATTATTTAAGTAAATAGATTATGAAGTTGTTTATAATAATTTCGCTTTTGTTGGGCATAAGTAGTGGAAGAGATTTTTCTAAAGCGAGTGTGGGTCCTCGGTACGATTGTGGTGATTGCCAACCTGAACAAGTACACATTGCGTTTGGAGGTAAGTCAGTGTTCGTTTGACCTTAGATGTTCTATTTAGTAACTAAATTAAGTATTTCAATTGCACGTAAGATACAAAGTTTATACCTGCGTCCAGCAGTAGACAGACTTAGCTAATTGATTGATTTAAAGGTATGAGTGATATTTTTTAATTAGCAATCCCGAAATCTTTAAGATCACAAACAACCTACTCCTTTTGCCAGATTTACAACATCAACGAGTAGTCAAACGATAGCCCATTCTTTGAGAAACATTTAAAACAACATCTACCATTGGGCTCGGCTTTCACTCTAACCTGATGCAGATAAATATCTGTATTTTACACGTAGCGACTAGGTAGCTGGGGGCCTAAAACGGCCAACATGGCCACAAAAAAATTAGTGACAATTATTATTTATCCAATGTTGACGTTATCTCATCACAATCTTAACAAAACAGTCTATAAATAATAACCCCGACTGCTGAACTTCCAGAGAAAGTGAACGACATAGTGATAACATGGTCGACGTTCAACGATACCCTGATGTCGGTCGTGGAGTTCGGCGAAGGGGTCATGGACAAGCAGACCAGTGGGTCCAGCAAGATCTTCGTAGATGGAGGAAGACGGAAGCGGAGCCAGTTCATACATACTGTTACGTTGAATGATCTGAAATTTAATACCAGTTACGGTAAGTCTTTTTCATGTTGTCTATATTATAACAAGTAAGTCCCTAACTTTTTGAAGTCATCAAAGACGCTCTCTTATAACAGCCTTCTACGACATACATAAGAACCGTTGCTTATTATCTCGGAAGTTTTAAACCTAGTACGTAGGTACTATTATCAGCGAGTGAACAGATTGACATACTCTAAACTGAATGTATCTTATTGAGGTCAGCTCGACGCCTTTACATGATCAACAATTCAAACTAACTATAGAAGTAATGGTAAACGTATTATATGTATATGCAATCAGGGCTTATAGTCATGAGCTCGTCATCAGAATCATAACGTGTTGGAGTAACCATCTTTGTTTCGGTGGCGATTATGTACCGGAATATTGATGTCTTTGACACTTCAAAGTACCTATTTTGAAGTGTCAAAAATATAAATATTACTCCATAACAGTGGTTACTGTTAATGATGATACGGTAATATGTCGGCAGTGTACCACGTGGGTTCTGTTTACGGTTGGTCGGAACAGTTCTGGTTCCATACGACACCAGCGGGAGAGGACTGGCCCGTGCGAGCTGCCATCTACGGCGACATGGGCAGCGGAAACGCACAAGTACGTTACAATTATCTTTTTCTTCGTTACTTAGCAGGCTTTTGCAACTATTCATGGTATTATCAAAGTATATATAGTATACACTCCAAAGCAACTGTTACGAGTCCAAAACTAGGAACGTGCTTCTTATTTTCCGAGTTGATGGTATATGCATGTATTTTGTTAAATGAGTAGGAGCCACGGCAATCGCCAAAAAGAAAGTGCTATTGTCATAAGGAAAACTGGGTTTAATGGTCTGACATTGCCACCACTGAAGAGCTACTTCTGTCTTCTTAGTAGTTCCTATATTGCTTTGAATTATGTTCTAAATAGAGTTTTTTTTTTACTTAAAAGCATATTTTTCTAGTCACTATCCTACTTACAAGAAGAGGCTCAACGCTCTCACTTCGATGTGATCCTACACGTGGGTGACTTTGCGTACGACATGGACTCCAAGAACGCTCTAGTTGGCGACGAGTTCATGCGGCAGATAGAACCTCTAGCCACCATAGTGCCTTACATGACGTGTCCCGGGAACCACGAGGAAAAGTAGTACGTATACAAACCTATCTAAACATGATGAGGAGGGACTAAGAGAGTGCTGAATATAATGAATGATGATGGATGAAGGGGCCCAAAAGAACATGGATGGATAGCATGAGGTATATAAAAGGTATTGTGTATATGAAAAGTTAGTAGGTAACAACGTGACGGCAAATAGGAGACAATGGAAGAGAAAAACATGTTGTGCCGACCCCAATTATTCATATAACATGGGACTAGAGCAGGACAAAGAAAAATAATTTAAAACGTTTTTGGGTCTTGATCTGTCGTAAGCGAGATATTGTATCAGTCTTCATTCTCGCGATAAATATTTAAAATATTAATCCGCAGTAACTTCAGCAACTACGCGAACCGTTTCTCGATGCCGGGCCGCGACTCGAGCCTGTTCTACAGCTTCGACCTCGGACCCGTGCACTTCGTGTCCATCTCCACTGAGGTGTACTACTATGTCAATTACGGCATCAAACTCATCAGCAACCAATACGACTGGCTTAAGGAAGACTTGGAGAAAGCCAACCTTCCGGAGAACAGGTCAGACAAAATTAAATTTAGCCAGAAATAAAAACTAAAATTTTGTCAAGTGTTCACGACATTTGTATTCATTTATTCAATTATATATATATATTTATATTATATTTATTAAATGACTTGATAGCACGCGAGCACACAGCAGCAAGAAATTGGCGAAGTGTGAAAATAAAATGGATTTAGATACCCGCTAGCCGTTGAGGATCAAGGAACCTCAGATATTTAACTAAGTTTCTGGTTTCTTTGGCACAGTCAGACTGAACCTCACTATCATCAACTCTTTTTTCAGTAGAAAGTATGTTTTCAGATCGAAGAGACCGTGGATAGTACTGTTCGGTCACAGACCTATGTACTGCAGTGACCGCAATGATTACGACTGCAAACGAGAGCTCACGCGGGTCGGCTTGCATGGAATGTGGGGTGAGTTGTAAGCATGTTGTAAGACTGATAAGTGGGTCTATTAAATAACTATAAATATACTCGTCATGTTTCATAGTTATCTAGAAAAACACCCTGGCTAGGTGAACCAAAAACGAAAAAAAACCGTCTGGGACAAATGCCAAGCGGAAGGCGGAAAACCGAATTTTGTAATCCAAATTCTGCCTTGCTAAGCCGAAAGGTGCTACCTCTATCGGATTAAGTTTTGAGAAAATTGACTTTTTGTAAGTAAATTGTAATTTGAGGAAACATAAGGATAAAAAAAACTTAGTAGTTTTTTTTTATGTTTTAAGTTATATAACGCTATTTGGCTTATACCATTAGATGCGAAATTGGCCGTATCTCAGAGATAACACCTTTCGGCTTAGCAGGGCAGAATTGGTATTAAGACTTTATAGTTAGTTCCTTGTAAAACGAACAAATTTTCATGAAGTTTGCAAAGAGATTATTACTTACCTTTAGTTTAAATCCAGAAAAATAATGCTTTCGGGAGCCCTCAAGCGCGGCTCTTAATATAAAAACATTTGTTTATAGCTCTGGAGCCTTTACTAAAGGAATATGGCGTAGACCTGGTGATCTGGGCGCATGACCACCTGTACGAAAGAACGTTCCCGATTTATGACAATAAGATGTACAACGGGTCCACTGAATATCCCTACGTTAACCCTGGGTATGTTTGGAGCACACTCACTCATTTAATAGAGGACATCATATTCTGCTACATTGGACACAAAATCCGTTTTCAAATCTCGCTCTTGTGAGATCATCGTATTTTGTCTGCTTTTGTATTTAGTTGTGGCGGCATCTACACCGCCACATGCGAACTACGCATCAAAGACTTGACGTCACACAACATCCTGACGTCACTCAAATCCTGCATCGCGCAATTAGAGTTTACCGCGCGGTGGACATATATACAAGCTCACGACTTCAACCTCTGGGCAATTGCCCGCCAGACATGACACCCGTCTGGTTGGAGGATCCTCCCTTTTCTATGGGGGATGAGTGAACTTTACACCCTGTTCCTCGTACCCCTAAATTGGTGACCCCGAGCATGAACGTCAACGCAGCCTTCGTGCAACTACTTCAGCGTGACGTCATCATCATCGTCACTCCCGCAAGCTTTCGTGAGGCGAGTCACACAGCCAGCCAGCACCCACGGCTTCAACGGGTATCCTGACCACCAGCATGCAGCGAACGCGCATTCCTGGTCATCACCCTCAGCCTCATCAGCAACCTTGGCACAGCACCTGCACTTTCGGCCGGTCTCACAAGCAGAGCCCATTCTACCCTCTCCTGGTCGACGCAAGCAGTCAGCCACAACACGGCGCTGTACCACATCCGACCCACTGGATCAAGACGCAGCGCCACCCCGACTCACTGGGGAATCACCGCAAGCACCGCAGACAGTTCCGACTCACCGCGAACTATGCGGCAGACAGTTCCGACTCACCGCGAACTATGCGGCACCCGGTTCCGACTCACTGGAACCACAGCTGGTACTGTGAAGCATCGCAAGATACAAGACTCAGCCCACTATCGACCTCCGGTCTCCGGAGGGGAGTGATGTGGCGGCATCTACACCGCCACATGCGAACTACGCATCAAAGACTTGACGTCACACAACATCCTGACGTCACTCAAATCCTGCATCGCGCAATTAGAGTTTACCGCGCGGTGGACATATATACAAGCTCACGACTTCAACCTCTGGGCAATTGCCCGCCAGACATGACACCCGTCTGGTCGGAGGATCCTCCCTTTTCTATGGGGGATGAGTGAACTTTACACCCTGTTCCGCATACCCCTAAATAGTAATGTTGTTAATTGATTCAGTCGTGACTTTGCGAAAATCCATTATAAAATACAATAGACGACGTATATTTAGTAACTTAATACGCGTAACTGTTATTAATAAGTCATAAAGAACCCTGTAAGAAATCGACACGTGTTTCACCTCTCAACGAGGCATCCTCAGGAAGGCGATTGACTTGTTGCGAACTCGGACCCGACGTGTGGACACGTCAAGCGTCGACCGCAGTGTAATTACACTGGAGGAACGAGGATGCCTCGTTGAGAGGCCTCGAGGTTTTATCGTCCCATTAGGTTATAAAGTTTATACAGGTGTTTGTCTCGACAAAAACATAAATCCCTGTTTTGATTGGATTTAATTTCGAAATGTTAATTCTGCCGTGGGTCACCCCGATTATTTTACAATTAATTAAGATTTATAATATTCTAGCGCTCCCGTGCACATCATAACTGGCTCGGCTGGATGCAAGGAAGGACACTCTGAATTCAAACGTAAGTAACCTATACGGTGGACGGTAGTTAGCAGGCATTGTTTCAGGTCAGATAAGGGTAGCTAGAAGAATGTTCATATTTCCAGGGTTGAATAATTATTATGATTATAAATTCGAACTTAACAAATTGCGAGTTCTTAAAATTTAATGGAAGTAAACATTGAAACAGTTGAATCTAGCTGTTTTTTAGGGACAAAAATAATACTTTTTTCTAACCACTGAAAGGGTAACGATCTTATGAACGTTCGCAGCTGACCCGGAGCGATGGTCGGCGTTCAGGAGTAGTGACTATGGCTACACAAGGTTTGAGGCGCACAACAAGACGCACATTTACATGGAACAGGTATGTATATTAGGTCTTTACCTATGAAATTGCCGTTCTGCAGTACTGGCCAATTCAAATCAAAATAATTTTTGTTTGGCTAAGAATTCTAATTTCAAATTAATTTTATTTTAAAAACTAGCTGCCCGCCCCGGCTTCGCTCGAGTAGCATTAAGTACTTATCTACGGCGCACCTACCTGCCTACCCTACCTACCCTACCTACCCTACCTACCCTACCTACCCTACCTACCCTACCTACCCTACCTACCCTACCTACCCTACCTACCCTACCTACCCTACCTACCCTACCTACCCTACCTACCCTACCTACCCTACCTACCCTACCTACCCTACCTACCCTACCTACCCTACCTACCCTACCTACCCTACCTACCCTACCTACCCTACCTACCCTACCTACCCTACCTACCCTACCTACCCTACCTACCCTACCTACCCTACCTACCCTACCTACCCTACCTACCCTACCTACCCTACCTACCCTACCTACCCTACCTACCCTACCTACCCTACCTACCCTACCTACCCTACCTACCCTACCTACCCTACCTACCCTACTAAAAAGTATCCTATGTCCGTCTCCTGGTTCTAAGCTACCTCCCCACCAATTTTCAGCCAAATCGGTTCAGCCGTTCTTGAGTTATAAGTGGTGTAACTAACACGACTTTCTTTTATATATATAGATATAGACATGGATTTTTTTTCCAAAAGTAGTCATTTGTTTATTGATTAGTGTTACATTTTCATCGCATTTCAATCTTTTTCGTCATCATGGATACGTTAAAAATTCGAGTAATTATGGAATATGAGTACCGTCGTGGCAGCAACGCGGCACAAGCGGCACGCAACATCAACGACGTTTACGGAGCTAACACTACAAACCAACGCACCACCTGTTATTGGTTTGCTCGCTTCCGTTCTGGAAATTTCGACCTGAAAAATGAACCTCGCGGTCGTCCGAAGACTTTGGTCGACAATGACGAATTAAAGGCGATTGTGGAAGCTGATGATACACAATCTACGGCTGAATTAGCAGCAGCTTTCGACGTTAGCGTCAAAACAATATTGGTCCATTTGCGTCAAATTGGCAAGGTAAAAAAGCTTGACAAATGGGTGCCCCACGAACTCAATGATCGCCAGCGCAAAGTACGCGTCGAGACGTGCCTTGCACTGCTCAACAGACACACAAATGAAGGAATTTTGAACCGCATTGTTACCTGCGATGAAAAATGGATTCTGTTTGATAACCGCAAGCGCTCAGCAAGTTGGTTGGATCCTGGTTCAGCACCTAAACAATGCCCTAAACGAAAACTTACCCCTAGAAAAGTGATGGTCACTGTTTGGTGGTCTAGCGCCGGTATGATTCATCACAGCTTCTTAACAAACGGGGTGAGTATTACTGCAGATGTGTACTGTGAAGAACTGAACACAATGATGGAGAAGCTGGCACAACTCCAACCAGCATTGGTCAATCGCTCGTCTCCGCTGCTACTGCACGACACGCGCGACCTCATACTGCACAGCAGACGGTCTCCAAGTTGCAAGAACTGGGGTTGGAAGCTCTCCGTCATCCGCCCTACTCACCAGACCTTGCGCCTACAGACAACTACTTTTTCCAGAATTTGGATAACTTCTTGGCGGGAAAAAAATTCAATACCCGAGAGGCAGTACAAAATGCCTTTGAAGAATTTGTTGCCTCCCGTCCAGCTGATTTCTTTAAGAAGGGCATCAATAAACTGCCACTGCGTTGGCAAAGATGCATTGATTGCATGGGTGATTACTTCGATTAATACAAATAAAAAATACATGAAAAAAATTCGTTTAAATTTTTTCATACAAAACGGTAATTTCATAGGTAAAGACCGATTAATAAAGTAAAAATTTCTTTATAATTAGACATAACACAAAAAACTAAAAATCTTGATAATAATCTCCATTGTCTTGTGTGGAAGTCAAGGTGTTTGATTTCACACTTAACATTATTTTATTATTTGTGAAGCTGGTGTTTACTAGATTTTGGTTTATTTTTGCCTGTCGAGAAGGAGAACCAAAAAAAAATTCACTCGGTCCTTATTTCCAGACTAATTTTAGGACTAAGTTCCTATCTATAAGATTTTTTTCTGTTTTCAGGTAAACGTCGAACAAAATGGCCAAGTAATCGACTCGTTGTGGCTTGTCAAGAATCAACACAAACCTTACGATATTAAATAGTGTTTAAAAACCGTATTTTTTGCTTGATCTTATCTTTTAAGAAATTAATGAAATGTTTCATTAATTAGGGTAAGATTTAGATTAAGTATCTACCTACCTGTGAAGACCAATTTTATAAATAAATAGTTAGCAGCAAATGTTTTGGTATTTTATTATCGTCTGATAAGTTAGGCCCTACCCTATACCTCAGCCAGAATCTTTATTTGATTCCGAAGGAGTTTGACTGCGCAAGTTCAGTCACCATATATCCGATTCTTAACTTAATAAGGTAGAGCCTACCGATTGCAATGAACTAATCACGGCCACAAGCGGCCATGGCAAGACGAATGACGAATGATGTGCAAAGAATGACTCGCAACGCAACCGCAGGTTAACCTTTGGAGCTCAAAGGTGCTGCGCGGTTTTTATTAAGTCACGTGTGGTGGCCCTCTGCATTCAGCACATCAAATAATTAATCATAATTATTAGCCTAATAGTTAGTAAGCCTGTAAACAGTATGTAAAATATTTGAATCATGCATTTTTGAACAGGTCTTCCAATGATGGCGCTGCACTAATTATTTGATCAGATAACAATTTGAATCGACAGCGACATGATAAAAGGGACATTTTTTGCGACAAATCGTTTAGTTTTTTTTTTTTCCACATCTCACCTGATGGTTGATCAGACCAAAGTTAGAAGCGAGCTTCACCTGGAATCCTCAACCACAGAGGAACTGGCTACAGTGGCGTAGCTGGGTAACCAAAGGCCCTGGGGCTAAAAATAAACTAGGGCCCCATCTAAACTAATTAAAATCGTTTGTTCCGTATTCGTCGTGTTTTCGACGTACTTACTCCAGATTTATCGTAATCCAGATTCGTCGTAATACAGTCGACTCCATTTTAAAATTAAAAACCAAATAGGTACAAATTGTAACATATTTTAATGAACAAATTAAAACGATTTTATGAAAATAAAAGAAAATATGTACCTGTTACCGTTCAAAGATACAGTCCTGTGACAGACACATAGACAGCGGACGCACGTTAATAGGGTCCCGTTGAGCACCCTTTGGGTACGGAATCCTAATTAAGTAGTGATTTAAAAATCTCTACCTAAAAAAAAAACTCTAAACCTATAACGCCACTTTCTTGACCGACTATACGTTTTACGACGAATCTAAAGTACATCAAAAACAATTCATTTAGCGATGTCATGTACATTACGGCTACACATCAGCTATAATTTCCAGTTTACGCTGATCTCGCATTGTATAGGATTTCCGTTCAATGGGAGGTCAGCTTATACTGGAAATGTATAGCTTGATGTGTAGCCGTGTGTAAAAAGGTAAACCTATATATATACTCAATACTCAATACTCAATTTTTTATTGCATTCCATATGTATTACATAGATGGTATAATAAGTAAGAGATCAATATGGACCCTGTCGGGCACAGCAAAAAAAGGAGAGAGGAAGAAGGCTAAGCAGTAATTCAATAGTATTAGATGTTTTTAATTGGGTGTATAATTATGTATATATTGTATATTATTAGGTTTGTGTATATAGGTATAGTATATTAGTTATTTTAATTTTGTGTATTGCATAAGAAGAATGTAGGTAGTTATTATTTAAATTCTTAGAAGTATTTTCATTATTATTAAATTATGTTATTATTTATGTATTAATATTTAAATTTGATTTCCTATATTACTGATAGGAAATCAAATAAAAAAAATAAAAATAAAAAAAAATATATATATAAAGCATCTCCTCTAGTTATTATATGAAAGTCGGAAGTTCAGTTTATCTATAATCGTTTCCTAGCTTTAGTTTTAGCAAATGTATCAATGACTTCGGTTAAACCTAAACTTGATGCGGCTTTGTTTTCGATTGCTATTAGTGATAAATGTCGGAGTCGAGCTTGGCCCATAGTATTCCTCGAACAATTTTATTTTTATTTTATCTTCCAGCTTCTGCAGAAGTAACAGGTATTTTATGGAACAGTAACATTGCTGTAGGTACATACTTCTGTCAAGTAGAATCGGCCATCTGCGTGTCGGATCACGCACAATCAAGTTGGGAAGAATTAATCCCAAGAACAAACTTAACATTGTAGTTAAAAACATTTTTCCCCATACGGAATGTATGGAAGATCATGTTTTTTGCAGTTAAAAGCTTAATATTTCGCAAACGGATCCCTGAATCCAACAATGGTTTTCGCAAACTCACAATATTTTTGAACGAGGCAACTTTTCTAACGGTGTATCGTTAGAAAAGTTGCCTCGTTCAAAAATATTGTGAGTTTGCGAAATATAACATTGGATAGAGGAGAAAAAAAATCCTTCCCACTTTACGTGTAGGGGAGGTACCCTAAAAAAAATATTTTTCTTGATTCTATTTTACCACTTTGTCGGCGTGATTAATATGTCATGTATACCCATGCCAAATTACAGCTTTCCAGTACTAACCGTCTCTGAGCTAAACCGCGGACAGACAGAAGGACGGACAGACAGACAGACATGCAGACGGACATGGCGAAACTATAAGGGTTCCTTGTTTACTACAGAACCCTAAAAATGCGTTCGAAATTCTTAAATTATCGTTCAATCATTTGGACTACATTTTTTGTTATGTATGTACGAAAATATAATATTTTATTTACAATACTTAACACAAATAACTATTTACACTAGGTACTAAATACAATAACGAACTATACAAATAAATACAAAAAAAACAAAAAAGAAACGGACACTTATGCGTCAAAGTATTCGTCCGCATCGCTGTCATCCGGAAAGAATGAAAGAATTGTTTTCAATTAACAGCAGTACCTACAACTCAAACTTTTTAAATTCAATAAAGAATAATTCGTTTTTTTTGGTTAGAATTGTTAAGTTTCAGAATGTCAGTGAGACAATGACGTTTATGTTATGACATTTGCGAGCGAAGTAATTCGAGGCGATGTTACGGCGATGTTTATTTTGAAAAACAATCAAACACAAGCCAATTATTGTTCTAATTAATTGGCCGTTCAGTCGTCCAGTGACGAAGAACGACTTGTCACGCATTACTTGTGTTAATTTTTAAAATACTGTTTCGGATTTAACTGTGGAAATATTGTTTTTTCTTTTCTATTCGTACCAATATGAAGTTGCTAATAATTTCTCTATTAATAGGGATTAGTTCGGGTAATAGCCTATTTGGGGGCTTTGGGGGTCTTCAAGGGAACCCAGGACCATCGTATGAATGTACTCATTGCCAACCGGAACAAATGCACATAGCCTTTGGAGGTAAGTCCTTTGTTCAATAATCAAGTAGGTATTTCTTCAGTCATATGTTATTTCTATTTGTTCACGATTATTGACAACGATTATTTCCTCAATCCAACAGGTACTGTTACATATCCTAACTCCTTGCATAAAACTAGATCACATTATGTACACAACATAGATACAATTATGTAATAAATAAGTAGAAATTATTTAAATTAATTACTTAACTAATTTAAAACTAACTGAAGGCTGGTATTCTTTTTCAACCTGTATTGTCCCAATGTTGGACATAGATATCCCCACAGCTTTTCACTATTCCTTGAGTGTTGTGTTCTCCGGCCAATCTCCCATAAAACCTCTAAGCCTGGTTAAAAAAGAACTGATGATCCTGATTCAGTTTTACATAAACAGACTATAACTACACAGTCTAGTTTGTGTTCACCCTTACCATAAACAACTAGAGTAAATATTTATGTAAAATACAAAATTTACAAAATGCTATTTATATTAAACCTACATATTTACTTCTTACATTTTTTTCTATGTTAACCGGTAAAGCCCTGATAAACAACTAATTAACGTGCTAATTGACGTGCTTGAGGGTCACCCAGGGCTTTACCGGTTAAGTAAGTAAATGTTTTCCAAAACATTGTTTAATAAAACAAACCCTTTAGTTTTCCTTGATATATTAAATTCTATGGACCTGTGAAGCTCCCAGACCCGGATCTAGAGAGGGGGCGTATCGGGGCCTGTGCCCCGGGCGCCATCTTCAGGTGGCGATGAATTGAAGCATAGCATTATTCTATTCTATAGCAGACAACAGAGCAACTTTGCAATAAATGAGACGCACAACACATATAATCTTCCTATTTATTTCTTTTTTACAACAGTTTTGGCGCCCCTGTTGGGTTGGCGCATTATCGATCGATAAAATTTGATTAATATGTTGGTGCCAAATTTTTTATTTCACGGGCTATGGGCTATATTAGCGCATCCCCAATAAAGGATTGGCGGGGGGCGGCAGATGGCAGTTATTATCTCACCTCAAAAAAAAACTTGGTCTGGGGCTGGAAGCTCCTATTTGATTTTCATGGTCACTCACCTACATAACCCTATCCAGGCCATGTCTGGATGTTCTAATCTCCTGAAGTAGCTTCACTCTTAATTGTCTATCACACCATTTAAGAGACTGCAGGTAGGGCTTATTTATGGCAGAAATTCAGAACATTAAATAGTTTATTATATAAACTTATGGCATACACAATACAATTAGTGTCTAAAGAGTGAGTACAGGATGTCAAATATTATTATTATTACCAATCATGTCGATTTTTATTTTTCTAATTTTGCACCTTATGTCATTGAAATAAGACCTATATCAAACTGCTTTACAATAAACAATTACGCATGTCCCATTTACATATAACATGATAAAATGATTCCTAATGTTTCAATAAATAACATTCCAAACCTAAACTAAATAATATTATGAAATAATTGATAACAATAATTTGATAAAACTGTTTTGTTCATAACATGCTCTAACAACTCAATGCTTAATTGGATTATTTAATGAGATTTATAATTACACCCTTCTGAGCCATAAAGTTTCCATTTTAACGATTTACTTAACATAATTATATCCATATGTCAGAAAGCAGACCAAAAAATTATGATTTGGCTTCTTTTATTTAGCTATATTACAAAAAATATGAATCCTTCAAAAATGGTGGATGAGTGTAAGTAAAGATTTAAATCATGAATATAAAAACACAGTTGGACTAAGCAACAACTGTACCTATATTTTTGGAGTTCTGTGTGAATAAGCAAATAAAACGAATGAGTTATATGCACATTTATCAAATTAGCAATAGCAAACAAGGAAAAACTGTGCAAAGTGATTCATGTAGGTAATATACTAATATTGTATTTGTAAACAGTAATAAAAGGACTCGATCTTATTGTTGTACACATAACATCACGCCTGTATTCCGCGAAGGGTCAGGCAGAGCTGTACCTGTATTACTCCCACATTCCGTTAGTGTAACAGGGGGCGAACCTATGCCATCAACCGGGCACAAATCCACACAAAACTCCGGGCTGCTACTGAGCAATTCCAGGTGGAAAAACCCAATAACACTTTTGTCGATCTGGTAATCGAAGATCGGTCAGGATCTGGGGATTGGGGATCGGGTCTTTCTTTATTTTTCGTGTGGTTAGTGACTAACCTGGTGTCGGAGTTGAAGCCCCCCAAGGGCCTCTGACTTGGCTTCATATGCCGTCGAGAAATATCTCTCAGGCATAGATGTAAAGTATGCATTGATATAAATCGATTTTAAAACCTAAATTTTTCCACCTAAGGGCTATATTGATACTGGTGGTGAAATAGAATAGAATGATTTTAAGCCTCGCTTTTCGATAAAGTATAGGGTGAAAGATGTTGCCTGGCGCGGCGCAGTACTGGTTGTTGTGACGACGTCTTTTGTCTAAGATGATGAAGTGCCTATACCTGACCATTCTAAAGTTGTCTGAACAACTTTTGTAAATGTAATTTGTTTTTCCTCCATTTCGTATGTATTATAGAGGCTCTATTTAGATTTTTAAGATCATATGCAGCTTTAAATAACTCCGTATATTAAACTACTTTTTTTTACACTTTCAGAGAAAGTGAACGACATAGTAATAACATGGTCAACGTTCAACGACACGGAGGAGTCGCGCGTGCAGTACGGGGAAGGCATCATGGACATGGAGGCCTCGGGCTCCAGCAACCTGTTCGTCGACGGGGGGAAACTCAAGAGGAGTCAGTACATACACAAAGTGCTTCTGAAAAACCTCAAGTTTAATACTAGATATGGTGAGTCCTGCAGCCCGCGCGAACGCGCGCCTCAGTTTGACCACAGCTTATGAATTCAACAATAATGTTTCTGAAAACTTTAAAAATTCATGTTTAAACCACCACCACCTATTTTTACACCATGTTTAAATATGATGTAAAGAATTAGCATGTAGGGGGTTATTAGAACAGTCAACTGCACATCAGTGGTAACACTTGCGATTCGAAAATCATCCTTACAGCCACGACATAAAGGCTTTGTGAATGTAAAATTGCTGCCACCGATACGACTGTACCTATATACTTTAATGTAATCCTGTGTGTAGGTATAATCCTGTTATTGTTTTGGGATCGTATTTCGATATGCTTGGCGGATGTTCATCCGGCATTATCATGTAAACCCGTAGTTTGTCCAGTACCTACTTACAGTCACTGATTTTGTTTTTATACCTACCTAAGTATAGAGCCAGAGCCAGCTATAATTTAACTGATTGCTGTACAACTCTGTGGATTTTTCCTTACAGGAAAATTCATTATCACTACCCGACACAATAGATCCCAGGACCGCGACCATTTAAAATATATCTTTGTTCAACGAGGGTTTTCTCGGGTTGGATCACAAAACACAGTTCCTACCTCTAGATTAAACTATATTGCCCTACTTTTCCTTCCGTCGAGCGCCGCTGTGTTATCTGGTGTTATTATCCTACCTATTAAATTTAAAATAGCCAATAATAGTAATAAATTATTAGATAGCAGACGTCGCCATTGGCATTGTATTTTTCACTAAGTATTTAATTTATAAAATTGAAATATGGAATGAACTTAACACCATATGTATAACACTTTAGCCAGCGATTAGTAATAAACGCAGTCTTGAATAATAATAATACCAGCCTATTACTCTCCCACTACAGAGCAAAGACGAGGGTGGGAAATTATCAAATAACTTCTCCCGCTCTGGGCGGAGCGGGAGAAGTGCGGGCGTGTCAGACTTTTACTGACTAAAACCCACCCGTGTTCCTTCCGTTGCCTGTGTGCCGGGGTCGCGATATCCCTTTCGGACAAACCCGCAACCCCGCCAGACAGAGCAAAGCCCTGTAACCTAATTACGTAATACACGATCAATCAGAATCTGAATCGTTTGGAAACAGATTGCTAATCCAATGCTTCGTACATTCGAAAAAAAAATCTGCTCAAGAACGTAAATAACACAATGAATGTTGTTGACCTGTCAAATTGAAACAGATTAGTCGGAATTGTCAACGAAAATGTGTTGCGTAATTAGATAGCTGTTCTCATACAGAAAAGGTACGAGCATTGATGACCCCGCTTGCTCAAGACGAGTTGGCGATTTCAATCTTATATTAATTACAAGTCCAAGTTTCCTCACGATGTTTTTCATTCAGCATGTCAGTAATGTCTAAGATAAAGTCATAATAATATTAATGATAAATTACTTCTGGTTCTATGCACAGTGTACCACGCGGGCTCAGTATTCGGCTGGTCGGAGGAGTTCTTCTTCCGCACGCCTCCAGAGGGCGAGAACTGGGCAGTGCGAGCCGCCATCTACGGAGATATGGGCAATAAGAACGCACACGTAAGATATCATATTAATGCTTCAGGGTTTCAAGAATATACTGAGTAACCTTCAAACATTTCATACCAAATATATCGCTAGAGAAGTGAAGCAGCTACATGCTTGTGCAGCACCATGTTTAAAAAGTTAGGTTATTTACTTGGAACTATTTTGTCACTTTGTACAGCCTACTAATTACTACTCAGCGAATTATTTCTACTTACGGTGTTCTTAAATTGGTTTGATCCAGAAAGTTCCTTTGAAATTGAATACTTTTCAGTACATTTTCTCCTTATTTATTTAACTGTTTATTTACACACAATAGAAGAAAGGAACAGAATTCGAATTGACATAATTAATTTATCTGTTGTTGTTTAATTTTTAATTATTTTTACCTATTGTGGTATAGTAATTTTATTTTACATAGGTGCATCGTCTTCAACTAATGTACTATCGAAGAACTTCATATCTAAGCAGTTTGAAAACAAAATCCCGTGAACACGATGACCACAACTTTTACCGCCTTGGTTCTATAACTGCCGCGCGCTGCAAGCAGAAATAGTCCTTACGGTGTATAGATATGAACTTCTTCGATGGTACCTATACAAAATATTGTAAAACATTTTAAAACAGTAACGGTGGAGTTTCTTGCCCATTCTTCTCCATAAGAAAACTATCTTTTGGAAGGTGTGACTAGAATCAACTCCATTTTTTTGTTAATTTTGACGTTCATAAGTGCCTTACAAGGGCTTTTAAATTAGAAATAAATTATTTGACTTTGAATTTCAGTTTGTTTCTCTTCAACCTTGTGACAGGAATGATCAGTACTTGTATATATGACTTTTCCAGTCTCTGTCATACCTGCAAGACGAGGCCCAACGCGACCGCTTCGACCTGATCCTGCACGTGGGAGACTTTGCGTACGACATGGACACTGACGACGCTCTCGTTGGCGACGAGTTCATGCGACAGATACAACCGCTAGCCGCCATCGTGCCCTACATGACGTGCCCCGGGAACCACGAGCAGGCCTAGTAAGTCGCTTTCGTTAAGTAACCTACGAACACAATTTATAATCCTAACGTCTGGTCCAAAAATATCCGATGAAAATGTAAACAAAGGGATCAGAAAACGTACCTTCGGCTGCCCATTTGTAGTGCCACTTACAACATTTGTACTTTGATTTGAATATTTGTAAATCAAGTATCCAAAATTCAAATTAAAGCACTAATTTGACGTGCTAATTTTAAATCACCTCAAAGATGGTTTTCATTTGACAATTTAGGTTAATTTTATAACCTCAATTTTCGTCAATGATTTTTAGGGTTCCGTAGTCAACAATGAACCCTTATAGTTTCACCATATTGGTCCGTCTATCTGGCCGCGGCTTAGCTCAGAGTCTCTTAGTACTAGAAAGCTGTTATTTGGCATGGGTATACATATTAATCACACCGACAAGGTGGTAAAATAACATCTTAGAAAAATAAATTCACTGTTAGACAACGTTCAGCCTAAACCAGTCTAGAAGCATACAATTTTGCACTAGAGTTCATATAGCGTTATATAGCGAAAGTGAGCGAGGGGGTTTTACTCCACTGTTTGATATTGTTCATCCAAAGTTAAATAAAAATATGATATCGTTTTGTCTCATTATCAAGTTTGTCAGTGCGGAAACAGAATAGTAAAATAAAAAAGCATTAGCCAACAAAGATTCGTATTTCTCGCTAATTTTGACTTAACTTTAGGCGTAAATAAGTAATAAAAGAAGTGTAAAATCTCAAAAACAGTCGGCACCGACAAAGCTCAATAGGGATGATGCCTGGGTAAAAAAATTTAATTATAATTAGTCCGTCAGTCAGATAATAAAAAAATATTACACACGTATTTTTTGCTTTATCATATAAAAGATTACTTAGATAAAACGCATTTTAAGTTGGGGAGTGGGGGTCGCTACGTCACTAGTATGTATAAAATCTACATACTCGTGACGTCACGGCACATTTTACCGCAATGTATCGACGTAATCTTTAGATTACGTAAAAAAAGAAAAAATACGTGTCCAATATTTTTTAAATCTCAAAGACGGACTAAAAAAAATTTTTTGTCGTCATCCCTATTATAGTAGAATCCAATAAACTTTATTTGTAATTGATTTATGCAGTGGTTTTTTCATGAAACTCGACTTTCCAAACGACATTTCGTAATTTTTTACGCGCTCGTATTAATAAAATAGTTCGGAACTGTGTGCGTGCGAATGATAGGCCAGGTATGCAGTATGCTTTTTGACTACGCCCACCAGCGAGTTCGAGCCCGCGACTAGTTCAACCTTACAGGGGTTAAATAAGGTTCTTTTTCACCGATAGGAAAGCCCATCCAGCTAGAACGGCTATCCAGCATCCGTGAGCAAATGCACATGACACTAAAAACACCTTATTCTTTCCGCAGTAACTTCAGCAACTACGCGAACCGTTTCTCGATGCCGGGCCGCGACTCGAGCCTGTTCTACAGCTTCGACCTCGGACCCGTGCACTTCGTGTCCATCTCCACTGAGGTGTACTACTTCACCCAGTACGGACTCAAACTGATTGTGAACCAGTATGAGTGGCTGAAGAAAGATTTAACTAAGGCTAATCTACCGGAGAATAGGTGAGAAGAAATGTTAATATTATTTTGGTATTGCTTGCAATTTCATTCAAGTCTAAGCGCCAAAACACATACACACGATACGACGTTCCATCGTGGCACATTGTGACGTCGTGTCACGATGCGAAGTCGTGTCACGATGCGATGTCGTGTCGTGGAAATCTACGACGTGCATCGTAAAAAATTACGACACTATGATACATCGTTACGATGCACGGCACGACTACCAAAATAACCTTGTAGCGTAGTTAATATAAAGACAAGGTGATTTGTACGGAGTTTTGCCAAACATGTAAACTAACACGAGTTTTAGAAAAAACAACTGTAACACCTACACATAAGGTTCAGTTTGCGCTACAACTTCATATATTTATAATAACTTCTCAGTACTAGTCAGTCTAAAATCAACTTTATTTACAATAGTATAAAGTTGATGTTTGTTTAAGTGGAAATAACATAACTTGGAAAAAGGTTATAAATAGACCTTATGTTGTTGATGCTCAGTTTATCCCACCATTGTGGAGTCACCATGTTAAGCGAGTCTCGATCTTATTGCCTCATAGATAAGCTGCATGTTTCAGACGCAAGCGGCCGTGGATCGTGTTGTTCGGGCACAGACCGATGTACTGCAGTGACTCCAACGATATCGACTGCAGTTGTGAATATTCGCGCATTGGATTACTGGGAGTGTATGGTGAGTGAATGTGTTTATTATTTAGTTATTTATTTACACACAATTTTATGTTTATGTAAACACTAATTACGAATATCTAAGATAGAATAGAAGAGCACAAATCAAATCAAATCACTTATTCTACAGATCATAAAATATAAATTCTAATTACATGTTTATAATACACACATGTTAATGTACATGTTAATAATGTCAAAATAATTAATAATAATGTCAAAACTATTGCAATAATGTAGGTACTGGTTGTACAAAAGCAGGTACTGCTTATTTCATTTGAATTTTCTTTCAGCTGACCTACTTTACAGTCACAGTTAAGATAATATATTGTTAAAGAGATAAACAGAAATAGACCTTCAGGTGACGAACATCGTCACCTGAAGGTCTGTTTCTGTTTGCTCAGTGCACGATAGAATCTGCTCGACCGACTCGGTATTAAATATAGTGTCATAACGTCAATGACACAGAATGACAGCCATAGAGAGAATTAAGAAGGTGGCACTGAAAAACTCTGACAATCCATATTGAACTTTGTTTTTAAGTGATTAAATATAGTTTTGTATGCAGTAGTCTGCTTAGTGCCGTAGCTCCAAACGATATGTTTCCTGACTTGATAAAGTAAGGAATTTGAAGTTTTTGAAACTTACTATACAATCTAAAATTAAATGTGAAATGCATTGGGGCTCTGTCTCGCATAGGGTCGCAGCATTATGCTGAACTTGAACCGCTAAAGTTGGGAGTGTGTACCTATAGAGGTCAAAGAATAGGGTGTAAAGTTCACTCATAGACTACAGAAAAGGGAGAATCCTCCGACCAGACGGGTGTCGTGTCTGGTGGGCTACTGTACTGCCCGACGATTGATGACAGGATGTTGTATATATACTCAATACTCAATATCTTTATTGCTTTAGCCATAATGTGTACTTAGGTGGTAACTGTATAATTTTGATCATTATGGACCCTGTAGGGCACAGCAAAAGGGTAGAAGAGAGGAAGCTCTGTTATACTACTTAATTTACTATACTGTTTAATTTATTATTATTGCTATTTTATTTTTATTATAATATTGATTAATGATTACTATTAAAAATTATGCATGAATTATATTACCGTATCATTGATATATTTTAAACGATACGTATAAACTCCGTGATTATCATTTTATTGTTTATTATTTATGTTTATCATTTAAATATTCATCTAAGGAGTAGTAGCATTTGTTTATCAGTAGTTTTTTAAGTTTATTTATAAATATATTTAACTTTTCTTCTTTCTTTATTATAACAGGTAGTTTGTTGTATACTTTAATAGACATTACATTTTTAGCTTGGATGTTGGTATGTTTAGCCTAGATCGGTGTCTAAGTGTGTACTCGTCGCATGGTAAACCCTGCTTGCGCGATGCAGGCCTTTGCGTGATGTCAGTGTGATGCGTAGGTCAGATGTGACGTTGTAGATGCCGCCACATACCTAAAAGAGAAAATAATCCATCATTCATTATTTTCTATATTTAAAAGAGTGTCCTTGGAGTTTCTTGCCCGTTCTTCTCCATGAAGATCTACGTTTTGGAACTGGGCAACTAGCTTCAACTTTCTGACTAACTGACCGACTATTTGACAATTCAAAAGTGCCTGTTAATAATTAATTAATTGAAATAAATGCTTTGAGTTGAGTTGAGTTGAATCATCATTCTTCTGCCCTTATCACAATGTGTAGTGGTCTCCACAACTTGTCTTTGTCTTCCATACTTCTCTATCAGTCGTCATCTCGGTAGTCGCCCCTTTTCTAGCCGTATCATCTTTCCCACAGTCCATCCATCGTTTCTTTGATCTTCATCTAGTGATATAGCTAAAAGAGAAAATATTAACGTAAAACTCTTACATTCCTCATGACGTTGAAGGTCTGGAGCCGCTGCTGATGCAGTTCGGCGTGGACCTGGTGGTGTGGGCGCACGAGCACAGCTACGAGCGCACCTGGCCGCTCTACGACAACAAGGTGTACAACGGCTCGGCAGAACACCCTTACGTTAATCCGAGGTAAGTTTGTTGGTCGTCATTATTTATTTATTCACTAGCTGACCCGACAGACGTTGTCCCGCAAAATGTCAATATGGTCTTGAGTTCATATAAAAATCCCATAGAAAAACTACTTTCCGTTTTTCCGGGCAAATTTTCCAATTTTTCTTCCCATAAAAACCTAATAGCCCAGTCAATATGCAAACATCGGAACCGCGCATGTAACTACGATTTTTTTATACGTTGTTATGTCCCCTGAGAATTGTTTATACCCAAGTACCCTGTGAAAACCTTGTGTTAGTCCCACGCTGCTCGAAAAACTGCGAAACTCTGGCACATGTTTCAGTTTTTTTTTAATAAACTTTAAAGACGCGTTATAGGCATCTTTGTTCTATATTTTTGGGAAGCAAGGTTGTTACAATTTGAACCTATTTAAATGTTTTTATGTTACGCCGTGCTAAAAAGTTCTTCCACAAAATTCCTATAAGGACATGTAACATAATAACCTCATCAAGTTATTATGTTACGTGTCCTTATAGGAATTTATTATATTTATATATATATATATTTTTTTTTTTCTATGAAAAACATAGATTCGTAGAAGGATATATAGATTCTCAATCTAAGATCTAGTCCGAAATATCGCGAACGCATTCCTGCGATTTGACGTCACACAAGACAAAGTAAAGTACCATTAAAATGTTAACAAGACGATAGAATATACTAAGTAAAGACAAACGTCCCGGTTGATTCCCGCCCAGATTGTTTGCACGGAGAGTTACCGCATGACACTAAGTTAAATGCTTAGCGGAATGGCTATGTGTGAGTTTGAGTGATTAATACCTAGTTATTAATACATTTCAGTATTTTAAATAACTTTTTAGTTAAGGTTTATGCACTCTAAAAAAATATTATATTTAAAAAAAAAACGTATTTATTGTAATTTATATTTCTAAAAATATCTTATTTAAACGCACTTTATTTTTCGACCGAGTGTTTGGTGATCAAAGTATTTGTTTATTATCAAAATTCAAAAGGTAAATATCTGCTTTATATATTAACAAAACATTATTTATATTTCAACACAATTCAAGGTGTGGTTTTAACACTACAACCATATATACAAACTCAAGTAAAGTGTATTTTTTTATCTTGTCTTATTTGGTAAGCTAACATGGCCTGTGAAATTTTTGATGGATGTGAAAACTCACAATTTTAGAAATGTGGTTTGGTTAACAAATACGACTTGTAAAGAAAAATACACTGTATAATTGTACGTACATTTGACTCACATTTTTTGTATAATTATTGTTATTTACTAAAAGCGCTTCCTAACTGGTTTACTAACAGCTTGTAGCTTGGCATCTAACATACTAACACCATGTTAGTTGCAGTGGGTCAAAGAAGCGAATTACTGCATTTGAAAAATTGTTAGATTTTTCGCCGGGAAAAGAAGCTAGTCTAAGAACGTTCATCCAAACGGTAGGCAACGTCGCAAATAGTTGTCAAATATTTACCTGTTTTGATTAATTTGACAATATTACTGTATGGAGATACGAAATATGTCTAACTAGTGAACTAGAATATTAATAACTATACTCCATAGGTTTAGGTAATTAAATAAAGGTAAACACAAAAAACCACGTGACGAGACAGCTGTCCGGTAACCGACTAAACGGTCACTTCAGTTGTGCTACGTCACAGTTGTACTCTTCAATTTAGCAACGTTATAATTCGTTGACGTTTAGGGTTTGGGCTCTTTACAATAGACAGATTGCAAAATATTATATTATTATTATAAATCTTACTAAAAAATTGTGCTAAAGAAGTAACATCTACGAAGAGTAGTTTAAGAATAAATGATAAAGTTTAACATAGATAAATAAAAGAGGAAACTATTGTAAAATTCTAAAATAAATTTAGTTTGATTTATCGTATTTGAATCTGGAAAGTGTCAACTATAAAAACCCTTTTTATGATTTGTTTACCTTTATTTAACTACCTAAACCTATGGAGGTGGCTCTGCCCGCGACTTCGTCCGCAAACCTATAACCTCAAGAATTGGGCTAACCAATGCAAAAAGATTTTTTTTAATCCGACTGGTAGTTCCCGAAGATTACCCCCTACATACAAACTTACAAACAAACAAATTTGACCTCTTTATATTATTAAGTATAGATGAATTGCAATTATAACACTGAATTTGATGTTGTAACCGTTTTAGGTGTAAAAAAGGCGTTTGGAAAGTTTCCAAACACTTTTTTTACATCCAAAACCAAATATTCGGTGTTACGATATTAATTATTGCATTTCATAATCAATATATTAGGTCACTAAGTTTGCCATATTTCTTATTTCCATACAGTAATATTGTCAAATTATCAAAACAACGAAATATTCGACAGCTATTTGCGACGTTGCCCACTTTCTGTATAAACGCTCATCAGAATAGTATACTGATCGCTTTTAGAGATAAGACCGCCCATTGTGTCAAACATTACAGATTTTAAAATAAAATAAAACTCAAAAAAATAAATAAAGAGTAGCTAAATATTCTTAACGACAAATTGGTAAGTCATTTCTTTGGTCCACTGTTTTTATTACGCTCTGGTTATCTGGAAATATGTGTCATAATATTAACCTGTAACTTGTATACTGTATGTTTCAGGGCTCCAGTCCACATCGTGACAGGGTCGGCTGGATGTCAGGAAGCCACTGATCCCTTCAAAGGTAAAGTGCTATATTAGCCACAGACATAATGTTCTAAGATAATTATGTGACATTCAACAGCCCACACTCGGCCCGCCGCGCGCTGGTATCTGACGATAATGTAAATAAATGGATCAGAAAAGTTACCAGTGGATGCCAATTAATATGGATGATGCCTGGGTAAAAAAAAAAAAAATCTAATTAGTCCGTCAGTCAGATAATAAAAAAATATTAGATACGTATTTTGCTTTATCAAATTAAGAGGCTTACAACAGCTAAAGCGCGATCACTGTCGGACTGCATAGAAATGAAAGAGAAGCGCGATGACACGACGCAGGTAATTTATTGCAAAATATGAAGCAGTTAGCGATTTACAAAAAATCTATTGATGGACTGGAAAATTAAAACACTATTATGCTAATATGTAGCTTGTAGAATAATCTGACAAAAAATCAGAATGATTGCATGTAAATTAATATGATATTTAATCGTTAAAAGAAATTTTTAGAGGTATCTTCATGATTTTTTTCTATCGTATCAAATTAGTTGTATTATGTTTTCAACACACTATCATACTAGCATCAAAGAATATCATATATTTTTCTGATTTTGTTTACTGCAGTGGATCATATTCTTTTAGGCATTATAAAACTTGCGTTTAGGCACGTTTAGGTCCTGTAGTCCCCTTAATAAAAAATTACTTAGATAAAACGCATTTTAAATTGGGCAGGGGGTCGCTACGTCACTAGTATGTATAAAATCTACATACTCGTGACGTCACGGCACATTTTACCTCAATGTATCGCCGTAATCTTTAGATTACGTAAAGAAAGAAAAAATACGTGTCCAATATTTTTTTATAATCTCAAAGAGGGACTAAAAAAAATATTTCGTGCTCATCCCTATTGTTTACAAATAGATTGCTTCGATTTGATTATTTGAATACTTAAACTCTAATTTCTAATTTTAAATCACCATAAAGATGTTTTTCATTAGACACATGAGGTTAATAAAAATAAAAAATTAGGATGTATCTCAATTTTCGACGATGGTTTTTTAATTACAATTTATTGTTGGAAAAAGGGATAAGTTGAACTTTTCGAAATACAGACGAATGTGTTACTAATTCCCTTTAGGGAGTGGTTGCGTAAGAGTCTAACCTGAACAGGGTTTGTTTACACTTTCGAAATATATTTTATGAACAGACTATATAGCCCACTCACAGAGAGGAGACATGAGTCCGAACAATGGGAGCATAATAGGCCGATTATATTATGTTACGTGTTGCTGTTCAAATGACCATTTCATTTCAGCTGACCCGGAGCCCTGGTCTGCGTTCAGGAGTAGTGACTACGGCTACACGAGGTTCGTGGCGCACAACAAGACACACATCTATATGGAACAGGTAAATATCGGCTTTTAAATCTTATTCAAACCTTAGCTAAAATAGGTAACGATAGGAATAATAAAAATGCAGTAATTCCTACAACTCAATTAAATAAATGTATTTGATGAAAAGATAAATTATTTAATTGTATTACACTACTACAAGGATCTGTTGGCGCTCTACTGACGTTAGCACGGGGGCGCTGTTGGTAAACATTTGTGCAGTTGTTTTGAAAAACAAGATGGCGGCGTTTGTTCCGATTTTAGTCACATGCCAAAAGATCCTTGTACATCTACAGGGTGTATCATGGGACCAACGTCGTGATCGCTTAAAGATAAGTCGTCCCATCCATGTGGGTCGAGTAGGTGTTGACGCTTTGTATGGGACAGTTGCTAATATGGTCGCGATTACGAAGATCGTAATGGAGAAAGTTGTTCAGTTTAACGGTCTTTACACCCTTAAATTGAATCACACCTTTCTGATACACCCTATACATCGGTTTTACTCACGTTGTTTCAACATTTTCCCGACGTTTTTGATCTCGAAAAGAGTTTAGCCATTGAACTCTGGGCAATGAGCTCAAAAGCAGAACTTGACAAAAGTTGTCGCCCAAACCCAAATGTCCCACGAAAGTATATTAGCTGCTCCCCCTATCACTTTACTGTTCATGCTTCACGCCTGTATTCCCCGGAGGGTTAGGTAGAGATGTACCTATAGTACACCCACATTTCGCCAGTTATGTTCAAGTCCCATGTAATAGCGGGCGAGCCTATTGCCATCAACCGGGCACAAATACAGACTCTGGGTTGCTACCGAGAAATTCCTGTTAGAAAACCCCAAGAACACTGCCTGACCTGGGAATGTAACCCAGACCCTCCTGCTCAACAATAGCGCCATAACTAGAACAATGTTCTTTACTCAATAAACATTGAGTAATGACCAAACATCTGCCCAATGGATTCTGAGGTATAGCTTATCTAGTCTGAAATGACGCGCCCCAATACCGCATTTTACCGTAAAATTTTTGTGGTAAGTGGGGCGCGTCATTTCAGACTGGACAAGCTATAGCGAGGTCCTATTTGGGGTATTACTTAAATTGATTAAATAATTGGTTATTTTCAGGTGGACGTGGATTTAAAAGGCAAAGTGATCGACTCGTTCTGGATCGTGCAGGATCAACACAAACCTTTCAAAATTAAACATTAATTAATAAAAGTTACATGGAATCGGCTTGAAATAAATTATCGTTATATTGTGTGGTGATCTCTTTTAATCGAGGCTGTTAAAAATAGTTTGAAAATAGTAATTGTTATCAGTCGCCTCTGTGGTGTAGTGACGAATTATACAGGGTCAAATAAAATTAGCTAGCGAAACTGGTAGCATAGTCATTAATCAGCCTATAATGTTCTCACTGCTGGAACACAGGCCCCCTCTCTGTGAGAGTGCGGGGTGGTGGATGTCACATGTCTTCTAATTTTTGGTTCTAAGGACATGTCGGTTTCCTCCCTATGTTATCTTTCACCGTTTTGACAGCAGTGGTGATGAAATAATAACGCGAAGCGTGATGGTATCGATGTCCAAATAAGATAAAACAAAAAGTTTCACTAAGTTTTAAGTTATGATCATTTTCATTTATTATCATCTACTAATTTATACGACTTGATAACAGCAGTTTGGATATACAATCTTCCAAAACCAAAGACCCTCCATCGCCTTTGAGTTGAGTTTAAGGAGATGCAAAACTCGACTCAGAATCGAAAGCCAAAAATTAGATATTTAGCTTATTCAGTTGATCATTTGTTGATCATTCTACTATTGATCATTTAAAAATCTTATGAATTTTGTTATTGGAAAGTTACTTTGACGGTATGAATCTCTTATTGTAATACATATTATTGAATAAATAATTTTTACTTAGAAAAATGTTTCTTTTTCACATCATGCTTGTAATTAGAAGACGTACCTTCCCGTGTCGTCATTACATTAAGATATTACAAGTCAGAAAGAATTGTAATATCTTAATGTTATTATGTTTATTTTGATGACTTGTAAGACTTCCTGTACATGACCTCGGAGCCATACCGGTGGGCCGCAAGATGAAATATTTTTAGAACTTCTCAGAACGAAAATGTAAAATCTACTCGGCCGGGGCGGCGGCGCGGCGCTTTTGCGATATGCATTCGTATACACAAACATGCGGCCTGGCTCCGGGGCGGCTCCGGCCTCATGTACAGGAAGCCCTAGAATCCCTTACTAATAAATTACTATCACTATGGAGCAGCAGACCCTTTCTCATACATACATAATGCCTCCTAACAGTTGGATATATGAATACTGCGCCGCACTTAGTTTGAAGGTGTATCCTTTCAGAGCGCCTGTCCACGTCATCACTGGGTCAGCTGGCTGTCAGGAGGGAAGGGACCATTTCCTAAGTAAGCGTTCAACAACACCGTAATATCTGTAAAACAAAATTAATTTATTTTTGTCACTTAAAGAAATTCAACTACTGAAACTTAGCTATTTGCTTAAAATCATAATCTCAGATAGTTTCCATCGACTACTTACATAAACAACTATTTATTTAGCGTTATGCTTTCTAAGTTGAATTTTGGGCGACCATTTAATTTTGTTTTTAAGTCGTGAAACATTTTGCTTGCAATTGAATTTGAACTCAGTTTTTTATGAAATTGAGTTTGATGCTCCAAAACATCATCTCAGATTCTGATTCCAAATATTAATTAAATTATGGCCACATTTTAATAATGATAAAAACATTAATTGTACATTGGTTGTACAGTTTTTAGTGATTGCAACACAGATTACTAACAGTTATGCAACTGATGCATCTACAGTGTAATCTACCTACTCTCTAGTAGAATATTGTTATTAATTTGTATTGTTATTGGAAACTTGTCATCATAATCAGCCTATAATGTCCCCACTGCTGGGGCACAAGCCTACTCTCTGTGAGAGGGAGTGGGCCATAATCCGCCACGGGAGCCAAGTGCGGGTTAGTAGATGTCAGATGACTTTAAACTTTTGGTTCTAACACATGCCGATTTCTTCACAATGTTTTCCTTTAACTTTAGAAACTTTTAATTTGCCATAATTCTACAAAAAAGGGAAATCGGCATGTTCTAGAACCAAAAAATTCAAAGACATGTGACCAAACCGCACTGGGTCCGCGTGTTAGATTATGGCCCACTCCCTATCACTGAGAGGAGGCCTGTGTCCCAGCAGTGGGAACGTTATAGGCTGATTATGCTTATGCTACAAAAAACTGTAACCATTCTTTATTTTTAGCTGTTTTCCTAAATATAATAAAATAAATAATTTATTGTAACTTGTTTGTTCTATCACAGATAACCAACCCAAGTGGTCAGCGTTCAGGTCGCAGGACTTCGGCTACACCAGGTTCAAGGCATTCAACAAGACGCATATCTACTTGGAGCAGGTGAGCCACATTAATATCCTTTCAGCTCGGGCACATAGCAGCAGGAACCGAAGCAAGTCCGGAGAAAAATAAGAGGTGGTCTGTGGCGGTAGTTGATATTATACCGATATGTGGTGTGATTATAAGGATTAAATTTAAGAAAAGCTCGATTTCATTATTCCGCAACTTTTTTGTTCCGTTCATAGACTATCCTCCGATATTTTTTTCAAATCTTAAATGTATATTTTCATAACTCTAAAATCATCGACATGGTTCCGTAAAACAAACTATTCTGTTAAATTTATAAATAAAATTAGGGTTAGGCAGAGGTGTACAGTCACGAGCGCTAATATGTATCCACTTCGAAAAATTAAAAAGCGATTTTCTCTGGAATAACGACTACAACTTTGAGATAAGACCTATTTCATATTAGTGTAGGTTCCAAAATACTATGATCGTAACAACATAAAATTACAATCAATCACTTTTAAAATTGCTTAGTGTATACATATTAGTGCTCCTGACTATAGTACAACCAGATTTTACCTGACTGATCCGTCTCAATGGATCACCTGTATGTTGCTTACATTGACTAATGTAACCATGTGTTGTTTCAGGTATCAGTAGACCTCCACGGGGAGGTGATCGACTCGTTCTGGCTCACGAAGAACAAAACTGTATCATTTTCCTATTAGATTGCAGTATTAGCACCTTTCATTGTAGCTAATTCCTGCCTAAAGTACCTAGTAGAACTCACCCCAGCGCCTCTATCGGTTGGTTATGGAACGTATAATTAAGTAAATTGATTATTATTATTATTGACTAGCGACCCCCCCTCTGCTTTGCTCGGGTGCAATGTACTAATGTGGCGACATGTCAAAAAATAGAGATTACTGTGCTAAGTACATCTAAGTTAAATATTATTAATTAGCTTAGTTGAAAGCTGAATCACCACCGTTGAATAATGTGTAGTTTTAACTTTACGGGTACAAATAATTTAGATACCTACTGTTCACATGGTTATGCTTACAAATACCTCACTACTAGATACCTGACTCTTTATACTCTACAAATACTCACATAATACATTATACAGGGTGTATATTTGGGTCGAGTAGGTATTGAAGGTTTGTATGGGACGACTAATTATTTTTTTGCGATTACGGGTCCTATAGAGAAAGTTGTTCAGTTTGATGGTCTTTACCACACCTTTCTGAACACCCTGTATGTATAGTACATATTTCAAAGTCATAATGTTAATATTATTTTAACGAACTTAACCCACCCAGTGTGGGTTAAGTTTTGAGATTTTCTCTAATTTATACATATTAGAAAACTTATAGTTTAGATTTATTTTTATCACCTCGATATACCTAATATATTATTAAGAAAACCAATAAACACGCTTTCACACTTTGTAAGAATCTCGAATAAAGGTTGTTTAATTTAAAAAAAATATTTTATTTACCTAAGATGGTGCCTCAATTTTTGTATTATTTAAAATTTAATTATTGAGTGTGCTACGCTTTAATAACTAGTTTTCGTTTGAAACACGAAAGGTAAGTCAGTACTAAGACATGAAAAACAAAAACCCCCTTACTGCTACGGAATAAAGGCGCTGTGAATTTCAATGGTTTTCATTTCATTTATTTATTCAATTAACAAATAACATTGTGTTGAACATTACATATTAAATAAAATTATCACATGCAGAAACGATACATTTAAAAGGCTAATTAGCCTTTTAAATGTATTTAATTAAATTTCAATAAATTTCAAATAAATATGTCAACAAATAAATACAATGTCAAATTAATAGAAGGTATAATGTCAAATTCAATGTCTATATTAAGGGTACAAGTATATCGAGGTCCTAGGAGCGAAGTGTTCAAGTCAAAAGAAAATTTAATATAAGCTTGGTCACTGCTATTATTTTATGGCACTATTTTTATTACTTGACATAAATTCTGATACCGGGTATAAACATTATCCTAACAAGAAGGCTTTTAATTTAGTTTTAAATGAGTAATAATTTTAAATCAGTCGGTAACTTATTAAATAACTCCACTGCTTGGTATCTGCAACAATGCTTAGCTGTGTTTAAATTTGGTGCCATTTTGTGTTTAAATTCCTTTCTTCTTGTGCTTTCTCTTATCTTACGGTCCTCTTGTGATTCATACTCATGAATATACTTAGCAAAGTGATTTAGGATAACTAATATACATAAACTTGGTACTGTTAAAATGTCTAATTCTGTAAAGTGATCTCTACATGAATTTCTTTGTGAGATCCTAACTATGGTCCTTATGGCACGTTTCTGTAAAATAAAAGCTTTCTGACAGTTATAACTATAGCTGTTACCCCAAAGCATTATGCTGTATCTTAATCTAGATTCTACCAGCGCGTAATATATAGCCTTTAGTTGCTTTAGATCCAACATATCTCTAAGGCTCCTGAGTGCATAGCATGCTGATGAAATTGAAGAGTCAATAGCAGCCTGCTCCTGTTTCTGTCTATGCACATCTATGTTATTCCCAAAAATTTGACTTTGTCCACTAATTCAATCTTGTCTCCTTTGATTTGTATATCTAAATTGTCATTATGGCGAGTTGTAGTTTTAAAATGTTTAAATCTAGGTAGTTCAATACAAACCAATATGAAGTACCATAGGCGTGGTAGATACAACTGTTCGCTGACTGCCAGAGAATGAGGAATGCCTGATTTGATGGTGAAAGGTGATACAAAGTTGTAAACAAGCGTTAGTGTTATGGAGTAAGTACATATTCGATTTTTTATTTAGAAGTAGTGTTCGTTGAGATTTAAAACCGGCCAAGTGCGAGTCGGACTTGGATACGGAGGGTTTCATACCGTATTAAGATCGAGCAAAAAACGCCGAAAAAGACACTTTTCTTGTATGGGACGTCCTTTAATTATTAACTTTTATTTTATTTTGTTTTTAGGGCTCCGTACCTCAAAAAGAAAAAAACTGAACACTTATAGGATCACTTCGTTGTCCGTCCGCCAGTCTGTTAAGACCCTTTTCTCAGGAACGCGTGGAGGTATCAAGTTGAAATTAATATCAAATACGTAAGTCTGTGGCCCCTTAGAGCTCTAAAAAAATTCAAGCTTCTAAGTTAACGCAATAGAAAATACGGCCATTTATGCAACATATTTTGAAACTCGCAAATAAATCAAAACCTATAGGGTTCTTCCCGTTGACCTAGACTCATGAAATTTGGCACGATGCAAGGTCTCACAGCACAAGTAAAGGAGAAAGTCCGAAAATCGTAAATATTTAATTTTATAATGTATTTTTTTTGCGATTACAAACTTACATTTTCAGTTGGAGAATTTTCCGTGACGTATATCGATGTATGGCAGAACATGTTTTACAACTACAAAGTAAAGTTTGTTTTTGGGATAAATTTATCCCAAATACGGATGCCTTCATTGTGCGTGGTCCGACACGCACTTGGCCGGTTTTTTTTGTTATAGCGGCAATAGAAATACACATTCTGTCTACCTAATACCGTTCAAGAGATACAGCCAGCTGACAGACAGGCGGACGGACGGACAGCGGAGGGTTAGTAATAGGGTTCCGTTTGGCACCCTTCGGGTACCATGTTACAATCTAGGTAGGTACACCTCTGCCTAACCCTACGGGGAAAACAGGCGTGTGTTAAATGCAAATCTTTTTTTAAATAATTTAGATAATTATTATTTCTTTACAGTGCGACTAAAGTATCCAAAATATTTATCTTGCTAAGAAGTAAAAACCGGCCAAGTGCGTGTCGGACCACGCACAATGAAGGGTTCCGTAGTTGAGATGAATTATGCCAAGAATAAACTTAACATTGTAGTTGAAAAACATTTTCTCCCATACCGAATGTATGGGAGATCATGTTTTTCAAACTGCAAATTTAAGTTGGTCGATATTACTCGTTAACCTGTACCTACAGCCTACTTACCTGTAATAGTTTTCCTTTTAACTTCGTTATATATAGGTACTACTGCTGTGAATTTTTTCACAAATCCAAGTACAACCATTTAACTGGCGGGGGGGGGGGGGGGACACTTGACTCTAATATATATATGACGGCGCCACCGTCATTATTTTGTAAACTACGAGTGCAACGGGCAAGCGGTGAACGAGCAACTGAACGACGTCACGTCAACTCCGAACGTTATATAAGGCAGCGCACTCTGCGACTCGGCACACCAGAGATTCTACGCTCGGCACCGGTTGCGGACGGTCGTGCGCTGCTGCTGTGTGGTTCGTGGAAGCTGCCTCCTCCTGTCAAGATTTCGTCGCCCCTGCCGACGAGCTCCGAAGTCGCCCCGACTTCCTCCGACCTATTAGTTGGTGTCTTTTTCAAGACACAACTAATAAATATTTCAATAACAGTCTAGTGTCAAAACGTAATCGTCGCGTCTTTCTGGCCCCTTCTGGGTAAATCCACAGTTTCGTGGTCCTCGGTGGAAACCTACACGGTGCCAACGAAACCGAGTGTGGTGTTGTCCCAATCACACCAGCCGAACCCCTTCAGGGCTAGGCAGTCAATTGGACGGGTCCCAGTGTCCGGCCTTGGGGGATCTCCTAGTCGGCATTGGTGACAGTTTTCCTTTTACAGCGACACACCTAGTGTTGGTCGGGTGTCTCTACCCCGGCGCACTAGACTGGTTAGGACCCCGTTGCACAATAAGATAGGCAACGGGCCAAAGCAAGCTTAGGGCTCACCCTTAGGTACTCAACCTCCCTGTCTATACCCGACAGGGAGGGTTTTACACATCCCCGGCCAATCCGCCCGGGGAAGTAGTGCTAGGTATTTTGTTAGGAAAATTAGGGACCATTTCCCCCTTAAATTCTTAATTCCCCCCCGATCATGGACGACCTTCGACTCTCGAAGTTCGTCGATTTCTTCCAAAGCGTCTTAGAAGACGAACCCCGTCTCAAGGCCAAATGGCAAAGTAAATTCAACGCGCTAAAATGCGCTATACTAGGTCCATCCGACAATAACGTCGCTGACTTCAGCGACGCGCTGGAGAGTTCGCTCCCAGCAGTAGAGTTTTTAGATAGTCCGCTCAGTCCACCGGAGCAAATGGACACTACCCCCGCGATGGCCGCTTCTTCAAAGCGCCCCGCTTCCCCCTATACTCAGTCAGATCTAGAGGCAATCCTCGAAGGTTCCTCCGCTTCGTCCCACTCTGACGACGATGGATTCGTCCCCGTCGCCGGAAAAGGGAAAAAGCGGAAGAACAAGAAGCAGTTCTCCACCCAGGCCAACAAGGTCGTCGCGGTGGAGGACTCGCTCTCACTCTCCCCGCTACCTCTTACCCCAGCCGCTACTTGCGCCCCAGTAGCCCCCCTCTCCCCCTCCCCCTCCCCCTCCCCGATCGCGTCGACCTCTTCGCAGGTTACTCCCGTCCCTCACGTTTATGGCCCTAAAAAGGCCGCTCCGCCACCTCCCATGTTCATTCAGGACAAGGAGAAGTGGACGGACGTATCCAAATGGTGTTGCGAACGAAAGATCGCATACACCAACGCGCGTAATACCCAGCAGGGTATCAAAGTCCAGACCCCTACCTCCCACGACTTTAGGGAATTAACAAAACTTCTGAGAGAGCGTAACGTGTCATTCCACACGTACACTCTCTCAGAAGAGCGTCAGATCCGAGTGGTGATCAAAAGGATCCCCAAGGAAATATCTCCCTCAGAGATCTTAGCCGACCTTCAGTCGCAAAACGTCCCGGTAGACGAAGTGCACCGCATGCACCGCGGCAAACAAGGAGAAGCATACGACATGGTCCTCGTCGTATGCACTCCCGTAGAGGGGCATCACCCCATCTTCCTTCTAAAATCACTCTGCCATCTCACGGGCTTTATCATAGAAAAGCCGTGGAAAAGCAGCGCCATAGGGCAATGCCATAATTGCCAGCTATATGGGCACTCGCAGAGGAACTGCCACGCGAAACCCAGGTGCGTCAAGTGCCTGGGCGAGCATGGCACCTCTGAGTGCTCCCGACCCAAAGATCGTACCCTCTGTCCCGAACCGCCTAGTTGCGTTCTATGCGGGCAAGTAGGTCACCCGGCTAACTACCGCGGCTGCCCGAAAGCCCCCAAGTCCTCTTCTCCCAAACTGGCCAAGCGTTTCGACGCCCGCCAGCAACGGGAAGCCCCCAACAGTAATTTTAAAATCCCCTCATCTCAAATGCCCGAAAGGCTTAGCCCCCAGAGGCCTAGTCCGTGGAACCACCTCCACCACCAACAGGCTTTCCCAGCCTATGGCCAGTACGTAAATCATACCCCCGACGTATTAGACTTGGCGATCCTTAAGAACGTCAACCTACGACTAGACTCGATAGAGACGGTAGACGAGCTTCACTCTGACCACCGTCCGGTAATCCTAAAACTGGACCCCCGCATAGGTCTCCCTGACCCCAATCGCCCCCCAGCTACCAAAAAGGTAACGGACTGGAGGAAAGTAGGCACCCAGCTGAAATCCAACACGTCCCCCCATTTGGACTCTATCCCCGACCAATTCGACTCTATCGCAGCAACAACGGCCGCGATCGACTCACTCACAGATCACGTACAATCCGTCGTGAGCGACTGCTCGAAGGAGGTTCCAGTGGGGGAAGACCCCCGCTGGAAACTACCTGACGAAGTGCGTGATCTGCTGACTGAGAAGAACGCAGCTATTCGTGCATACAGCAACTTTCCCTGCGCCGCTAACAAGGCCCATATGCGCTATTTACAGAGATCTGTAAAGACACGCATACAGGAGCTGCGGGACGCGGGCTGGGACAAGATGCTGAGCGATCTAGAGCCGACCCACCTAGCCTTCTGGGAACTCCAGAGGAAACTCAGGTCCCAGCAGGTCGCCTCCACACCTCCCCTGATCCGTCCCGATAAGACCATAGCTTTCGACGACATCGACAAGGCGGAATGCCTAGCCGACAGTCTAGAGGCACAATGCTCGCCCAGCTCTTTACCAGTAGACCAAGCTCACCTCGAAGAGGTCGACGCCGAAGTCGAACGTAGAGCCTCCCTCCCTCCCGTCGAAGACCCTGAGAGTCCTCTGCCTCCCGTCACTCCGGACGAAGTGCAAGACATCATCAAAGGTCTCAAAGTCCGAAAGGCCCCCGGCTCAGATGGAATCACCAATAGGGTGGTCCAACTATTCCCAGCCCACTTGATAATGCTTCTGACCACCATCTTCAATGGTGCGCTAAGCAATAACTTCTTCCCCCAAGCGTGGAAAGACGCCACCGTTATCGGTATCCCAAAGCCCGGCAAGCCCAAGTCCGAGCCGACCAGCTACCGCCCCATCAGTCTGCTCAAGGTCCTCGGCAAGGTCTATGAGAGGCTTATTTATAAGCGCCTCAGAGACTACGCCGAGACCAAGGGCCTCATCCCCAACGAACAGTTTGGGTTCAGAACCCAGCACTCTAGCGTGCATCAGGCCCACCGGATCGTCGAACACATAAGCGCTGGCTTCCAGCGTGGTCTGACGACCGGTGCAGTATTCTTCGACGTAGCGAAAGCGTTCGACAAAGTCTGGCACAACGGCTTGATATACAAGCTATACAAACTCGGTGTGCCAGATCGTCTCGTGCTCATCTTGCGAGACTTTTTGTTGAACCGCACCTTTCGCTATCGCATCGAGGGAGCACTCTCCTCTCCCCGCCCCATCCGGGCCGGAGTCCCTCAGGGCTCCGTACTCGCCCCGCTCATTTTCACCCTGTTCACCAGCGATATCCCGAAGAGTAGAAAGGCGCAGTTGGCTCTGTTCGCAGACGATACGGCCATCTACTACAAGGGCGCTGGCCCCGACTCGATAGCTCGCACTCTCCAGACCGCAGTCGACAAGCTCGGCGCGTGGTTTAGAAAGTGGAGGATCGAAGTCAATCCGGATAAGAGTCAAGCGGTCTTATTCTCTAAGCAGAAAAGACGCTTCAGACCACCGCCTCCCCGACCCATCACCATGCTCGGCAAGCCGATCCCTTGGGGGAGGCGAGCCAAGTACCTAGGTGTCATCTTAGATGAAAATCTTTCCTTCACAGAGCACATAAAGCAGGCTCGCGCGCGGGCCGCTTTCGCTCTCAGTAGACTCCACTCCATTCTAAATGTACGTAGCAAATTGTCACTCAGGTGCAAATTGCGAATCTACACAACGTGCATTCGCCCTATCATGACCTATGCGGGCGTCGTGTTCGCACATTCAAAACCCCGACAAATCCATAGAATGCAAGTGATGCAGAACAGATTCCTTCGTAAAGCCACCGGAGCCCCTTGGTTCTGTAGGAACGAAACCCTCCACGTAGATTTTAAACTCCCCACAATCCACCAGTTTCTCAAACGCAATTCCAAGCGTTTCTTTGACTCAGCCCTCACTCACCGCAACCCTCTGGTTGTCGAGGCCGCTAGTTATGTCCCAAGTCAGATGAGTAGAACCCGCCGTCCGAGGCAAATCCTTCTCGACCCCGATGACCCTATAACACTCCTCCAGGAGAGCAATAGGGAAACCAGCACAGCTCGCATACACACACTCCGACACACTTTCCGACCTCGCCGCCGAGGTCCGCGATCGCGACCCGCCCGAGTAAATGATACTCCCCCCCGACCCTTGCTCGACGATGCGCCAGCCCGCGTCGCAGCTGAGCGCGTAGCTTTAAATTCCCCGTCTAATAATCATGAAATATCCTTGATCCAGCCTGTCCCTCTTGCTGTCCTCCCCCCAGCGAACGCCCTAAGCCGAGGTTCGTACCCCACAGGGGGTGCCCTTAGCGAGCGTTCGCCTAGTTTTAATTAGCATAGTTTTGCCCCTGGCCGGAGGCTTTTAAGTGTAGAAGCTTAAGGCAGCCACAGGATTGACCGGTTAAATAGTCATGACCTCAGAGGTCAGCTATGAGATGCCCTACCTAAAAAAAAAAAAAAAAAAAAAAAAAGCGACTCGGCTCAGTCGTTCGTCGGCCGCTGCCCAGTGCACACGTTACGTAATCACTTAGTAATCATTTGTCGGGTAGTTTTTATATTCAGTATAGATTAATTTAGTGATTTTAAATTAAATTAATGTGAAATTAAATAAGGTTTATTTAATTAAAAAGAATAAGTGATTGAGCGAAGACTTTTGTGTTTTTTTAAAATAATGTCGGACCCTGACGCTACATCAGAAGTGGGATCGGGATCTAACTCCCACTGGCGCGCATTGTTTGAGTTGCAGCAACGAAATAGGATGCAATTGGTCGAGGCCATTCGCACACCAGTTTCATCGTCTGCAATCACTTTGCCTGACATCGACCCAGACAAAACAGATTCTGATACACGCGCTTGGTGTGCTACAGTGGATATTTGTACTGCTGAACCAGTGAAAGAGCGACGCATAGATGCTTGCGAAAGAGCTGGTGTTTGCGGACAGTTACAACAATCTGGTGATCTGTATTGTTTTGTTTACGATTCTGGTGCTGAATGCTCGTTAGTTAAGGACATTTGTGCAGCCAAATTAAGTGGCAAACGAGTTAATAACATTGTTACGTTGACGGGTATTGGTCAAACACGTGTATTCAGCACAGGACAATTAATCTTATGTAACGTAACGATTAGCGAACACCAACTAGATCGGTTTTGTGTTTTCTTTGTTTTAATTTTGTGATGTGCTTCCCGACACTTATTTGCAAAGTAATATTTGATAGGACAAAGGCAGTTATAAAAAAATAAAATAAAAATAATCGGTTGCCTATTTCGTGTAATTAGAAAACAAAAAGCGAATTCGGATTTAGTTAGATCGGAAGTTCAGAGGTCTGTTTAATGTAGCTGAAGTTTTAAATGATGATCGCAATACGTTAAAGTTAAAAGCTGTTAATTCTAACCGTACTTACAAATACACTCACGGTAAGTTAAAAAAAAGATGCCAGTAGGTCATGTACCAGTCGAAGTAGATGGTGATCAAGTGGTGATGAGCAAGCCTAATTATGGGAACCACGCGAGTAGGGTTCTCTATCGGCCGTATTGTGTGTGACCATACCAGTAGAGACTGGCGGAGGTCGTGGTCTAGAGAGACCATAGTTTGATCCATGTACTGGATGTGTGAGAGCAATGCGATTGCTGGTTGGCTGGAGAGCCGTGGCGTTAGAGTGGTTTACTCGTGTGTGGGTTTCCAAGTGTATAAAGATCTTAGTGAAAAAGATGATTGTGTCTGGAAAACGATGGTACATGGCTCTGGTTGATGATTTTTGCTATGATTAATCAAAGTTTGCAGTTCATTGAGAAGTAGAAGTAATCTTTTGTTAAAAGAATAAATTGTTGAGGATTAGTTTCCTAATCTCAAAATTTAGAACCCGTAAATGGTCAGAATTGGCCGAGTCGAACAGGCACTGTTGTTGAGTTTTGGTTAAAGGTTAACACATGAGTTTAGGGATTTTTGTGAGAGTTAAAACATTAAGCTTCATTTAATAGCTACGGGATCATCGTGAGCTAACGGTCAAGTTGAGCACGTTAATCAGTTTTTTTTTGCACAATGAGCATGTTAAAATCTATGCTTACCGCGGTTGAAGTGAACGAAGATAGGTCGTGGCAGGATGCCTTAGGAGATTTGCAGCTGGCACTAAACTGTACAGTCAATAGGGTAACAAAAGCAAGTCCACTCGAATTACTAGTCGGTAAAGTAGCGTGCCCCCTTAGTCTTAGTCTCTTTGCTTACGACGATGATACTGACGCAGATATCGAACAAGTTAGGGAAACCTCAGCCCGGTTAATCGAAAAGTCGGCTCTATGACAAAAAACGGTTCGATAGCACTAAAGCGCGACTGGACAGGTTTTCGGTGGGTGATTGTGTTGCTTCAAAACGAAGAACACAACCAGACTAAATTAGACCCCAAAGTATAAAGGCCCCTATAAAATCACTTCTGTCTTAGAAAACGATAGGTACGAATTGAAACTTGTTAACGGGTCTAATCGAACGTACAAGGTCGCCCATGAGAATTTACGCGACGTACCCCGCGGCCCATTAGGTTTTATAGAAGTAGCCGAAAGTTATAATGATGATGACGTGACGGCGGATGTTAGCCAGAGTAATGTTGTCCATGAAACTGATCGTGATAATGATAACATAGCTGTGATTGGTGACGTTGAGGATGAACTTTCCGATAGCGACACTATATCTGCTAATAGTAGCACTATATCGGCTAGTTCACGTACCTTGAGCATTACTAGTGATAATATAGAAAGTCCATCATCAGATTTACCAGAGTCAATAAGTGTTGTAACTGATGCCATTGTACACCATGATGAAAGTAAATAATAATTTAAAAAAAATGTAGGACAAAAAAAATGTAGGACAAAAAAAATGTAGGACAAAAAAAATGTAGGACAAAAAAATGTAGGACAAAAAAAATGAGAGAAACAAAAAAATACAAAAAAATAAAAAAAAATGTAGGAAAGAGTCATTGAAGGGACAATCCGGTCCAATGACTCAGCTAAAGGGGTTGCGATCCGGCCTAGCCCTCCGGCTATAAGGATTGCAATCCGGTCTAGCATGTTTGGCTATAGGGACTGATATCCGGCCTAGCATTCACTAAAGGGATATCTATCCGGTCTAGCATGTTTGGCTATAGGGACTGATATCCGGCCTAGCATTCGCTAAAGGGATATCTATCCGGTCTAGCACAATCGTCTCCAGTTTTAATACTGATGAGATAGCATAGTAGTTGTGGAAAGCTGAAGGGTTAATCGGACCAGCACATTATTGAAACCTTTTGTTAAAGATAGATAGAGACTAGCGATAAAAAAAAATGTCAGGATGAACGAACAGGTTGTTGTCTTGTTCCCAGATGCTCGGAAGACGCTCGAGGACGAGCGTACGTCAGTATGGCCGTGACGGCGCCACCGTCATTATTTTGTAAACTACGAGTGCAACGGGCAAGCGGTGAACGAGCAACTGAACGACGTCACGTCAACTCCGAACGTTATATAAGGCAGCGCACTCTGCGACTCGGCTCAGTCGTTCGTCGGCCGCTGCCCAGTGCACACGTTACGTAATCACTTAGTAATCATTTGTCGGGTAGTTTTTATATTCAGTATAGATTAATTTAGTGATTTTAAATTAAATTAATGTGAAATTAAATAAGGTTTATTTAATTAAAAAGAATAAGTGATTGAGCGAAGACTTTTGTGTTTTTTTAAAATAATGTCGGACCCTGACGCTACATATAAATATAATAAAAAATTAAATTAAATAAAATAAAATGATAATAAAAAAGGCAAAACCGCAGAACAGAGGCTTTGAAATGTTACAGGGTAATTTGTAAATAGTGCTTATAATTTTTAGTTTTATACTAAAAACTGAGGAGTGAAACGAGTTGTGCTACTGACTGTACCTTCCCTTTTTTAGGCCTCGTTCATTACACAGGAAGGATCAAACTCAGGAGGGAGAACAATAGCAACAGATATCCTGCCTACACTTACGGCAAGATTCACAGATCTTACTTTGACTTTATAAGTAACCAACTAAAAATACCAACTTTCATTTTATGTTTTCACTATTTACCAGAGTGAGCTGAAGATAGAATATTTATTACATTAGCACCTTGAAAGGCGGTCAGAGCCGCGTCAAATTAAGTTTATAAACATTCTGTATGACTATCAGCGATTAATTCAAATTAGCAATTAAAGGGTTATGATAGTAAACTCTAAAGTTACATATAAATAGAAGTACACATGTTCTGAAAGACACTTGTTTTGTTATAACGTAATGATAGTTGTGCTCAAATAACCGTGATTATCTAAACATGTCTTATTTAATAGGTGAGGCTTTAAATAATTCTATGAGTTTGATAAATCAGATCAGCTACGTATTGGATATACGTAACATATTTTCGTAAACAATTACGACAATTTTTTTTCATTTTGTCTGTTCAACACCATTCATTGCGTTATTTACGTTGTTGAGCCACAATAACAAACTCGATCCCAAAAAAGTCGCCTTTTTGTAATCGTTCAACTTTGACATAAACACGACTTCAAACTCGATAAGTATGTAAACGTCAAAATCTCGTCAAGAGTACCGAAAAAGTGTTCGAGTAAAGTCGATTTCATTTAGTACCAAAAAATTCCACCTAATACGATTCCAATCGTGCGCTGGTGTGGCATTCAAGAGTGCCAAATGACAAGATTTCGATCCCAATTTCCAATTCCGATTGAGATCGAGTGTCGAGAGTAAGCCTGCAGATCATAGTTTAGCAATATTTTTCAAAACGATTCAGATTCTGATTGATCGTGTATTACGCAACTAGGGTACAGACACAGATTAATACAGACGGGAAAATCCGCAAAATCATTTAAATAAAAAACGACTCTTGCTACCACGCAATAAAGTGCAATTCAGGTCGCACAGTGTTAATCACCTACAGTTATATTCACCTAGAAGGTGCCTCTCTTTCTATCGCGTGTCTCTTAGATCTTCTGACTACGTTACACTCACTGAATTGGCAATGAAGACGGGCCCGCCGCGTACTTGTTGCTTCATACCTTTACTGCAGAGTGTCCCATCTATATTAATCTGTGATGGTGACAGATTACTTTCAAGTAAATTAGTCAACGTCAAAATAAATTAGTTAGCATGTCTAGATATCGATACCCACTGTAGACTGTCTGTCACATTTTCACGCCTGCCCCGTAGGACCTAGGCCAAATATATTTTTTATATTCGGATAGCTCATGAAGTCATGAACTAAAGAGGTGCCATAAAGAACATGAATTAAAAATTTCGACTAACCAACAAGTTATGCAACAACGCGGAATTTCGCGTTTTTACCTAATAACAAAAGATTTTATTTATTTTAAAACACGGTTTGGGCCACTTAGAAACTCTCATTAAATCAAAATTTTGTGGTCTTGCAGCTCGATACATTACCCTAATTAATAACAAAAGAACCTATTTCTTTAAAATTGTAAATCAATATTGAACCTCGAAACCTATTCCATTTATATTTTACGGGAAACGACCTGGCACTTTCTACAGATTCTAAAGAAACTGGTGAAGTGTCCGATTTTTTATTTCGACTCACAATGCCGGCGCCGCGCCACCATGGTTGCCATTGATTGGGGCCGTGGGCGAAGCCCAAACGAACCCTTGAAACAATTGTTTTTTTTTTTTTTACAAAGAACAGCAATAAACCGAGTCTACGAAGCTAGAAGCGAAGCAAACTGGGTACATGGGCTGCACGTAGTAATTTTTTGGGATTAGGGGGACTCATATTTTAAGACAAGAGGGCTGATGAGGGCAGTTGGTTTGGAACGGCGATAGGATACGGACGTCCTAGTCTAGGCTAATTAAATTAGAAGGCTTGGTGAAGACCAAGATGCCATTAGTTGGTTTCAAGCCCAGATTAGACTAATTTAGTACTTAATGTAATATGTGTGTGTGTGTGTTGGAGCGACTGGGTGAGTCTTTCATTGAAATAATATCCTAGGCTGATAGTGTAATTAAAGTTCTTGTACCTAAACACACCGAGGCGTGTTGCTGGAGAGTTTCTTTCATTTATTTATATATTTTTTAATTTATTTAGTGAAATAGACGATGATTTGTAACGAAAAGGAGCGCGTAAAATTTCATGAACACACCTTTGGGCGTATCAATATTATGCAAACTGGATGTATTTACTCAAAATAATTATCTATCCCTGTACAGTTTCTATTTTGCAATTTTTTTACTAGGTACATAAGTTATTTATTTATTTACGCCAGAAGACGAGTTAAAATTGGTGTTGAAAGTTATGAGCGTCGAAACTTCCATATTTCAACACTAATTTTAACTAGCCAGCCATACAGGGCTGGCTAGTTAAAATAACAACAATACAAACAGTGGCATAATAACAATACAAATTGATATAATTTTTAGTTTTTAACGTAGGCCGTCCCACAGACGAGTAATCACCATACTACGTTTGTATGGAAGAATGACCGACTAGCGTACCCTTAAGACGCGGATATATGCCAGTGATCTTGAGTGGTTAGCTTGCGTGTTCTGTACTGAGCTCACTCGCCCATCAAGAAGCGCTCTTCCAAATTAGATGCATTATTAATTTATCGTAGGTACATAAAACAAAAGGTATTTTAATAATAATTTTATAATTTTAATATAATAATAATAAATAATAATAAAAAGACCAATAATTAAATTATCTTACCGGTAAAGCCCTGGGTGACCCTCAAGCACGTCAATTAGCACGTTAATTAGTTGTTTATCAGGGCTTTACCGGTTAAAAAGGTTTCAGAAAAATACGGTTGATAGATTTTGTGTGATTCTCAGTTTTTTATCCGCGTTAAACATAACTTTACAAATTAATTGCACTATGTAATAAACACATAATCGAAAATATTCATATATTAAGTTATTAAATAAATGCTGTAATTTAACATATTTTTTTTACAAAGAACAGCAATAAACCGAGTCTACGAAGCTAGAAGCGAAGCAAACTGGGTACATGGGCTGCACGTAGTAATTTTTTGGGATTAGGGGGACTCATATTTTAAGACAAGAGGGCTGATGAGGGCAGTTGGTTTGGAACGGCGATAGGATACGGACGTCCTAGTCTAGGCTAATTAAATTAGAAGGCTTGGTGAAGACCAAGATGCCATTAGTTGGTTTCAAGCCCAGATTAGACTAATTTAGTACTTAATGTAATATGTGTGTGTGTGTGTTGGAGCGACTGGGTGAGTCTTTCATTGAAATAATATCCTAGGCTGATAGTGTAATTAAAGTTCTTGTACCTAAACACACCGAGGCGTGTTGCTGGAGAGTTTCTTTCATTTATTTATATATTTTTTAATTTATTTAGTGAAATAGACGATGATTTGTAACGAAAAGGAGCGCGTAAAATTTCATGAACACACCTTTGGGCGTATCAATATTATGCAAACTGGATGTATTTACTCAAAATAATTATCTATCCCTGTACAGTTTCTATTTTGCAATTTTTTTACTAGGTACATAAGTTATTTATTTATTTACGCCAGAAGACGAGTTAAAATTGGTGTTGAAAGTTATGAGCGTCGAAACTTCCATATTTCAACACTAATTTTAACTAGCCAGCCATACAGGGCTGGCTAGTTAAAATAACAACAATACAAACAGTGGCATAATAACAATACAAATTGATATAATTTTTAGTTTTTAACGTAGGCCGTCCCACAGACGAGTAATCACCATACTACGTTTGTATGGAAGAATGACCGACTAGCGTACCCTTAAGACGCGGATATATGCCAGTGATCTTGAGTGGTTAGCTTGCGTGTTCTGTACTGAGCTCACTCGCCCATCAAGAAGCGCTCTTCCAAATTAGATGCATTATTAATTTATCGTAGGTACATAAAACAAAAGGTATTTTAATAATAATTTTATAATTTTAATATAATAATAATAAATAATAATAAAAAGACCAATAATTAAATTATCTTACCGGTAAAGCCCTGGGTGACCCTCAAGCACGTCAATTAGCACGTTAATTAGTTGTTTATCAGGGCTTTACCGGTTAAAAAGGTTTCAGAAAAATACGGTTGATAGATTTTGTGTGATTCTCAGTTTTTTATCCGCGTTAAACATAACTTTACAAATTAATTGCACTATGTAATAAACACATAATCGAAAATATTCATATATTAAGTTATTAAATAAATGCTGTAATTTAACATATTTTTTTTACAAATCATTAAGAGCGTTTATTCTGAAAGTTGGCAACGTCGTAAATAGCTGTCAAATATTTACCTGTTTTGATTAATTTGGAAATAATACTGTATGGAAATAAGAAATGTGGCTAACTAAGTTACTAGAATATTGATTATGATATGCAATAATTAATATTGTAACACCGAATATTTAGTTTTAGGCGTAAAAAGAGCATTTGGAAAGTTTCCAAATGCTTTTTTTACGCCTAAAACGGGTACAACATCAAATTCAATGTTACTTGCATAACATAATCAATATTCTAGTAACTTAGTTAGCCACATTTCTTATTTCCATACAGTATTATTTCCAAATTAATCAAAACAGGTAAATATTTGACAGCTATTTACGACGTTGCCAACTTTTTGCCGCTGGAACTAGCCGCTTGAGTCACTTTATGGATATGTTGCTTTGTTGTTGTTATCTTTAATGTTGTTGTTAGTGCTCCGAGTGCAGATGCGAGGTATCGTGTTAGTATTGAATGATGATAAACCAAAAACCTGTTACGCTAACTTAACGATTACTCACAGTTTTATATAATAATATACTTTGCACATCTCTATTATTTATTAGGTTTCTCAAATTCAAATTAATAATATTTTATTTCACATAAACCTACACGGGCAATTATGAAACGTCAGAAGCTAGGTGCACGGTTCCAATTGGTCGTTTCCTATGGAGAAGAACCGGCAAGAAACTCCACGGTTACTCTTTTAAAAATAAACGGTTTTTACAGTGTTAAGGCCTATCATCAAGTACCAGGTACTTAGAAAACTAGAAAATGGTTCACAGATCTACAGTCTGTTATGCCTACAACGTTCTCACATTCACAAAATGTAAAAGAAAATAAACTAACTATATAAAAAATAAAAAATACCTATTTAAACCAAATGACATGATTGCCACTAGAGCTGTAACAAATCTAATTTAATAAAAAATATAGATTATTTTAGGTATATGGTGCCGATTCTCTTGTCACAAATGCCTCTAAACTAAACTAAAAATCACTAAAATTTAGTTTATTCCTGTCAAACGACGATTTCCTATTCTGAAATAGACTAAAGTGACACAACTTAACTATATTTTAGTTTGACAGCGCTAAGATAGTACTGAGTTTTTAGTTTAGTGAAAATGGCAATTTTGCTATTCTGAATATGACGTTTTTCACCTAAAATTTTGGTTGTAAAAGACCAAATCAGACTAAACCTGACAAATTTTAATCGCGATTAAAATGGTGTGGTATAAAATAAGTTGTTATGAACTAAAATTCACACCAACATCTCGACTTCACGTGCAAAAACAGTACTGTATTTATTTTTTCTTTTGCTTATATCTCGAAAATGGTGCGTCCTATCGCAAAAATAATGAAAATTTCGACCCCCTTTATAAGACCCTTAAACACCTAACACTCAACACGTAGGTAATATTTTTTTCATATTTTCCATACAAAAAAATAAAAATTCCATATAAAGCACGTCGAGGCTACACCACATACGCACCTCCGGCTCTAAAAAAAATCACCGGTTAGGGCAAACCACGGGTACCACGTGGATTCACGATTGTCAAATTCTATTTTAGTTGTGTCAAAATTAAGAATTTTATTTGCAGAATAGCTCTAAGATTCTCATAGCCAAAAGTAAGTAATTTTAGTCTTAGTTTAAGTTAGTTTAGTTCGGTGTACAAGAGAATCGGCACCACTGTCAAATAATGAAAAGATTATGTCAAGGAAGTCTGTAAAAAAAAGGTAAAGAAAATAATCATCGTAATTTGGGAGCAGTTATTAGATATTTACATAGAACTTATGCCGTTTTAATGAGGTATAACGGAAGCCACATGTGCTGAAGGAATGATTGCCAATCTTCATTGTCTTCAACGTAGTCTTTAATCTATAATAAGCTTTTTGGATGAGGACACGTTTGATGTGGGTTTTGAACTTTCCATCGCTAAGTTCTGCAACTGACTTTCTCAAACCACATCCAATGTATTTTCATAACTATGAATTCCTAAGTCCTATTTATCACTTTATTCAATCCTTTCCTTGCCCTTTTATTGGAGCAAGGCATTGATAGACTTCTTCATATTTGGATTCATTTAATTTCTATCGGTGGGAGAGTGTGGACACGAGCTCTACAGGCCCGTACGAGGTGGAGTGCGGTCGAAAACGACCGCACTCACTAATATGGAAAAACGAAAATTTTAACAGCCTAGGTAAAATTATTTCTTATTATTTTGATATCGCTATGAATCACAACTTTGGAGTATCGCTTGCTAATTGAATGTGACTCTGTAAAATGCAGAAAAAGAAACAACCAGCACCTACATCCAGTATGCCACGAGTCTCAACCAGCACACAGCTACGAGTACATCCAGCATGTAATCTCAAATCAATTCATCAACTATTATTACAATTTTCTGGTATCCACAGCTCCCATTCTTCTCTGGTTTAAATCATATTTGAGCGGAAGGAAACAAGTTGTTTCAGAGGGTTATATTTATGCTAAATCTGGAGTACCACAGGGCTCGCACGTGGGTTATTTTCATCATATTTGTCAACAATCTTGCGTCTGGAATTAGTTGCGACTTTTCTTTTTTGCTGATGATCTCAAAATCTAGAAAAGCGTAGAGTCACCGACAGCTTTCGGTCTACTCCAACACGATCTTGATCAAATCAGTCTCTGGTGTCAATCTAACGGAATGTACTTGAATGCGGCAAATGTTTTTGCATCCGCTACAAGTAGCCAAAAATTACAGCTATTATTTTCCCCTTACAATATAAACAACGTTAACTTGCAAGAGGTTTCTGAAATCCGTGACCTAGGCGTAAGAATAGATCAAAAACTTAAATTCACCTCTCATATCTCTGAAATTGTGAAAAAATCGGCTCAAATGCTGGGTTTCATTAAAAAAAATGCAGGAGCGGATACAACCCTCTAAAAAGGTTGTGGTACTGGTCACGTTGGATTAGGAGTCGTTCACGATCGATGCATTAAATATCAAAACCATATTGCTATAAGTCCATAGACCACTTTTGCCCAGTCTCCTTTGGTAAGATTTTATGCTTTCACACAATGTGTGTATGTCCTGTGTACATCATCTCAATTAGGTTTGTGCGTAGGGCATGCCCACCGTGCCCACAACGGTGGATCCGCCCTTCAAGAAATGCAAAGACATTTGGGGCCAAAACTAAAATTATTATTTTCAATGCTTTTGCGCGTTCTCATTTAGAATTTGCCAGTAAAGCATGGAATCCCGTGTATGCTAGGCTGTACATTCGCAGAGTCTCGAGAACATCCAGCGTGCGTTTACAAGGCATATTGCTTAATGTCCTCAGGAATATCCCCCGAACAAGGTTTGGCTTTCTTTCTTATTGAGTCACTTTAGAACGTCGTACTGTCCACAGTCCATGACTTAGTTTTTCTTTAAGAAATTTTCAATGGTCAAATAGAATGCGAAAAATTGCATGAACGTGGTATGTTGTAAGTCCCTTAAAATCATCCTACATATCCAGACTTTTTGAACCGCCCAACTGTAGAAATAACATTGGGACACACTCGCCAACATCTAGGATTTGTATTCAATACAACGAACTCAACTCAAAACTATCTGGTTTTTTTTGGTTCTCTACCGAAATACAAAACCCTCTTGCGCAATCATCTCTGTCATAGGTATTTAGTTATGTATTCTTATTTTAATTGTTTTATATAACTTTATGGATATTTGTGTGTCAGTTTTTTTGTGGTTTAAGTGAAAGCTGTTTTGTTTATAATTTTGTTTTACATTTTAATTCGTATTTTAATTTTATATAATTTACGAGTGTTGCTTTGTTTTATGTGAATTTCGTGTGCACCCTGTAATTGGTATAACTGTTAACATTTATTATTATTTAATGTACAATGTATATGCTGTTGGCGTACCTTTTTTAAATAAATAAATAAATTCTCATAAAATATGATATTCTTACTTTAAGTGACAATGGCGGCAGTGTTGCTGCACGCTTGGAGCGGGGTGCTGGGCACGCCGCTGCGTCTGTCGGGCGACTTCGACTCCCAGCTGCGGCACATCCTGCACAAGCAGATGATGTCTGCGCAAGAGCCCGCTGTCATCATGTCTCGAGTACTGAACGATGTGCGGACCACGCTAAACCAACGGTGGCAAGGTGAAAAATGTTTTCACAACTCAAAACATCGGATTCTTAATTAAATTTGTTACCTCTTTCCTTCAACCTCGTCGCTAACATGTTTTAATTATCATGTTTTTCAAATTGTGGCGTGCGTTCTATAGTTTCTGCCTGCCCCCATGGCAAGAAGGCGTGAGAAATTTATATTTATCACTTTTAAAAATCAAGCTATATCATTTTTATTGTTGTTTGCAGATTTCAAGTTGACTCCCTTCGGGTCGTTTACCACAGGTTTAGGTGCAATAAACAGCGACGTTGACATCTGCTTACAACTAGGAAACTTTAATTATTCGGCAGATTCATACGTGTTACAGGAAGCAGAAAAGTTATTCTTGGAACAGCCTGCACTGTACTCAGATGTAAGTGGCATGGTCAAGCCTAGAAACGCTCGGTGCTCGTTCTTCCATATACCCACGCAGCGGGAAGTGGACCTGGTCTTTAGGAACGGTGAGGGAGGGGTTTATGAAAGCAAAGCTGTTAAATACTACTTGAATTTAGATGAGAGGTACTTGCATTTGGCAAGTTTTCTGAAATACTGGTTCGAAGTCCACGGACTGACCGGTCATGTAACTGACTCACTACAAAATTATGGATTGTACTTGCTCATAATATTTTATTTACAACAAAAGAACATGGCTCCTCCTGGCTATGTGTTACAAGTAGATTCGAAAAGTCACTTTGTCGACTACTGGGATATGGGTTTCAAAGAGGTGCCATACAATTCAACGAATACAGAGAATCTACATCAACTGCTGGGCGGATTCTTCAAATACTACAGCGAATTTAAATTTGAAGAAAATATCGTATCACCTTTTACTGGACGTCCCATTCCGAGGAGTGCTTTTACAGATATCGACAATTTCCCTAAAGAATATACTCTATATAACAACACGTTGAAACGCACAGTGCAGCATAAGATAACAAATGATTTGAACTGTACTGATGTATGCATTCAAGATATATTCGAACACAATTCTAATACTGGACAGCGGTTATCACATGAATACGCAACGAAATTTAAACATCTTATGAAGTCTGTCGCAGCAATGTTTGAGCATGTACCTAGTGATAGTATCCTCAGAGCTATCCTCGTTACGGATCAACGCTAAGAAACAGTTATCAACCACAATAGTGCTACCGTGGATGGAATAACTGAACAAGACAACATAATTTTATGTTTTATTTGGTACTTATTGATTATAATATTATGTTATTAAGTTTATCCTATGTATATATTTTTATCCTACGTAGTAACCTAACAACAAGTACTAGGCTTGCATGAATTGACGATAGTATTTAGGGATAAGAAATATCCTATGTTAAATTCAGGCTTTATACTATCTGTGTGCCAAATGTAATACCTACCCTCGAAGCATCCAAATGACTAGATGGAATTTAATAAGTAGGTACATGAGATATCTATCGACTTGTCTAGGCCGTGCGATGGATAAAGCCTAGGTTTTATTTTTATAATATCAAAATGTCGGATTACACGTCAATAAATAATGTCTAGAATTTTTGTACCTACTATTAAGGGCTTGACAAGATGATTCCAAAAACACACTAAAAGGTAGAAAAATAACTCAATAAAACATACTGTAACTAAAAAGTTGAAAACAAGATCACTTTTTAACCGAGTTTAAAAAGGAGGAGGTTCTCAATTCGACTGTACGTTGTTTTTTTTTTTAATTTTGTATGTTTGTTAGGTGATTACTCCGTCAATTATGAATTGATTTTGATGATTCTTTTTTTGTTTGGTAGGTCATACATCAGAGGTGGTCCCATATAAATTTTACTAACTTTGCTTCCCAGTTTTTGATAAGTTAGCTTCAATAATACGTATTTTTCCCACTTAGCCTATGTGGATGATATGATGATAAGTTCCTGTCACTGTTATTTACATGGCAGGTAAAAAGTAGCACAACTAAAAAGTGAAAAATAAAAACTTTTTACTAAAAATGACTTCATCAGACTGCTTGATCATATAATAACCGATCTTGTTTTCGGTTTTCCGACACATTCAAATATTTTTTTTAATTCTATTTTCCATCATTCTAAGGCTGGTAACTGTTAATGATCTGGTACTAAGAGTTTTTGGCCAAATGTTTAAAAAACTATAGGGTCAAATTAAATCAAACCTAGTCAAAGTCCGCAGACGTTAGGAGTATCCGTATCTCAACATGATAAAACTAAAAAAAAAATGTTCCTTGATTTTTTTTGGGTCATCGATCATAGGTAGTTTAGTTCCACGCGGACGAAGTTGCGGTCGGGGCCTAGTGTATGAACACTCGGCGCCCGTCTGCAGGTGATTTGTGAGAGTATAAGTACCACTATTTTATTGTTGTTACATAGATACATACACATCACTTATACAAACGCCTTGTCCCATGGGGGTAGGAAGCTATAGAACGCCACCTGCTACCATCCTCACACACTCCATTTGCTTCGCACGCGCGCGTTTTATGCATTTAAGTCAGTCAGTAGGTATGACAAATCTCTGCCAGTTTCTATAAAGAATTTTAGCATCATCTATCAACATTATAATTTGCTGATAGGTGAGGCAAATTAACAATAAAATTAAACCTAACGTAACGTTATAACTTATTACAGAACAAAAGAAATGTTCAAGGTTTTTGGAAAATTTCAATACTAGTTAACGGTTATTTAAGATAATGCAATCACACTCTTATAGACGATAAGAGAGTGATTGCATTATCTTAAATAACCGTTAATGATTCAGATTACTTATGGTGGACTCACCCGTACGAACATCACGTCATTGTGCGTACAGCTAAGTAGTGGCACTCCCTGCCGGGGACAGGTGCTTCCGATAGCCATAGCCTAAACTAACCTAACCCAATTATAGAGTGAATAGGTCACATCCATGCAAGCGATTTTCAACCAGTGCGTCCTGCCCGTTATGATTTATACGGTGCCAAAACGTGGACACTGGCAGTCGGGTAGGTCCACAAATTTAAGGTGGCTCAGCGCGCTATCGAGCGAGCTATGCTTGGGGTTTCTTTGAAAGATAAGAAACGAAATGAGATTATCCAGAAAAAATCCGTAGTCACCGACAAAGCTTTGGGGTTAGCAAGCTGAAGTGGCAGTGGGCTGGCCATGTTAGCCGAAGGACCGGTAGCCGGTGTAGCAGACGAGTCCTACACGTTCTTAACACGGTCAGTGCTGGGAGCCCTCCTGGGGGGCTTATTTTAAATGTAGGTTTTTCTTAGCGAATACAGCATTCTAAACCGTGAAAATAAAATTTGATGGTCAAGTCGCACCTTTGGTAGAACAAGGGCATAATTGTCATAAATTGCCAAACGAATGTCTTTGTCCCTCCAGTTCAAAGGGCCTTTTTAAAGCATTTCTGCATATTTAAGTCATTTTGGCAATTTATGACAATTATGCCCTTGTTCTACCAAAGGTGCGAAGTGTCCATCAATGGAACACTAAAAATTCAAAGTCTCATACACCTTTTGTTTTTACAGATTTATGTCTAATTTTTTACAGGTATATAGGCAATTTTATTGGTTAATGGATGTCATTTATATTTTTTTAATTTAATGTGTAGTCAGTCAACAAAAAAATAAAAACTAAGAAATGGGAAATGTTTCATTGTGTCCACTGTGGTGTACACTATGAAACACCACAAATTCAACAATGAAACATAATAATGAATAGTGTCTGTCTCATATTTTGTGTAATTTATGGAGTAGGTAGGTGAATGACAAAAAATGCTTCAATCAAAAAAGGTTTACTTAATTCTTAATTTAACCGTAATCAGACTCTTCACGCCTTACAATTTATAAAAACTAATGGCGAAAAAATTACTAAATAATATGTTATATTTATGGCACTTGTTATTAACTTCATAGTTTGGAGTCAATCTTTGAGCTGCTAGGGATGCATCATCCATATCCTTGTATTTTTTTAGGTAGCGAAACAGCGTAGGATACCGAACATCGCACTCTTGTGCAGCTTTTCTCAGGCTCTTTCCCTTTCTGTACATAAGTATAGCTCGAAGCATATTTTCTTTTGAATGATCTCCCTTTTTTCTTTGAAGTGCTTTAGTACGCGCCATCTTAAAAGAAATACAAATATCAAATGTTAAGATTAATTTCTAGCCACAAAAATATTAGAAAGTATATGAAGTTACGAGTATATGGACACAATGAAACACTGTTTCATTGTGTCCATTGTGCAACTGTTTCATTGTCGACTACCTACCTATGGTTTATTTTAAAAACCTCAAAAAAAATACCACTAAATTGTAACACTTTAATCTAAGATCTATTTCACGTTAATCTACGAAATATGTTTAATGCTAGGTAATCATGAAAAACATGAAATTTGCAACCATAATTTAATGAAAAATCTATAAACAATGCTGAAAATACTTACATTTTTGCGAAAAAATAAAAAATGCTCCGCAGAAACGTCTGCTCTCAAGCTTTGTGCAGACTAACGCGACGCGATAGCGCGACGCGACACTGTTTATTGTTATACCGTCAAGTTTACTTAGAAATTGTATTGTTCGAGTTGCGTCGCGCCGTCGCGTCGCGCTGGTCTGAACGAGCCTTCACGCGGCGCCGCCGCCGGCCGCTGCAAACTGGGGTAGGGCGGGGAGTTCTCGAGAGTGTCCTTACGCGATATAATGCAAGATCTGACAACGCCGCATTTTGGAAATATTACAGTGTTTTAATGTGTACGAATGTTTCATTGTTGGACACTTGACCCTATATTTTAACAAGATTTTTTAGTTTTTTTTTTTTTTTTTCTTCGCTTCGCAATGTTTTATAACACACTTTTAAAATCTAATGCCGTTGACCTACGAATCCGTTGACCGTCCGCGATGGGAAACTTTAGCGCAAACATAATGCCGGTAACCCTCCCGAAGGGTTCACTTCCAATATGTATGGCGGCAAGCGGCGTGTGAGTTCTATGAAAAATGGGTGGAGACGAAAGAGTTCAAGAGAATCAGCACTTTTCGAACGTCAAAATTACATAAGACACTCCCCCAAAACGCCCACCCTTCACCACTTCCTAGTGCGTTAGCTGGGAAGAAGAAATGGCGCAACAAACTCCCCAGCAGCATAGCTGTCTGTTCAGTTAGAAAAAAAAAGATTGTTTATATGCTAAATAATTTACATTACGCAACACAAAACATAATTTAAATTATTAGCCATATGTTAGCTAGCACACGCCAATATACCAACCAAAAACATCGAGAACTATACTCAGGCAGAAATAAAAACTAAACGTAAACAAATGTGTGGAATTGTATTTTGACATTTGAATTGTTTTTTGACATTTTGATCTTATTTTGACTAATATGTATTTATTGATTGCATTTTGACTGAATTGATTTTAATTGTATGGAACTGTAAATTTTTATCAGATAATTGTGTTTAAGTTTCTTTTTTTTATCATAGCATCGCATTCATTCATAAAATTTTTGCATGTCGAATCTTGGGCAGAATGTATCGCTCAACTTTAATTCTTAATTTTATTGCTTCATTTTTACATATTATGTAAAAATTAAGCTTGAATTCGATTACTGTTGTTTGTAGGTTTTGAGGCAATCCCATTTGGATAACTAACTTCAGGGCTAGGTTTAATATCAAGTGATGTTGACTTGTACATAAAAATACCAAACTATAAAGTAAAAAAAGCATAAAGTTGTTCAAAAAACAACCTGAACTGTATGCACACCTCAGATACATCAACCTAGTTTAATTTTAGTTCAATTCATTTATTCCAAATACTCTCGGAGCGGCGAAAACATAAACTTGTATTTGAGTTCGGTGAGATGCAGGGCGTCGCAAACAGTAAACTTATCAAATAGGTACCCGACTTACTTCTTCAATTTAGATAAAAGTATGGCTATATCCTGTTAATAAAATTTTCAGTGTATTTGTACAATACATACATACAGTTTCAACGAGCTACAGCTGGGCGGATTCTCCAAATTCTACAGCGAAAATAACTTTGAAGAATATGTCATAGCGCCTTTCGCTGGATGCCCCATTAGAAAAAGTGCTTTTATGAAAATCGCAAATTTTCCTAAAGAATATTCTTTATATTGTAATAATTTGAAACACATTGCAGCATAAGATAAAAAATTATTAGTACAATATAAACTCTGCTTAAACCTTTAAGACCCGTATGTTGGGAATTCGCTGACTTATGACGTCACTCGCATCAATGTTTGAGGATCTGCCTAGCGATAGTATAATCAGAGCTACCCTTGTTATTGATGGACACAACGAAACAGTAACACAAGAACGCTAATGTGGCTGTAATACATGAACAAGACTGCATTCAAGTAGCATAAACCTTATAGAGGGATGCAATGTAGGGGTGATGTAGGTATTTGTGTTTATATAATGTAAACTGTCGTTTATTAATTATAAAGTATAATAAAGATATCATAATTATGTATCACTTTTATTTTAAAAACCTTCCTACCAGCTTGCTCTGTACTTTCGATAAACATAAAAATGGGCCAGTCTCGCAAACTACCTTGTATTCTGTTTATGATTCACTACAATCAGAAACAGAATTCAAGCTAGTTTGCTAATTTATAATATGGCAGATGCTATTTTCTTTTTTCTTTATTAGCATAGTGGGTTGTTGTGTTGGTGGTTCAGGATAAGCGCAATATTTCGAAGTTACAAGCCACTGTCTGTATCACCCTTGTTGACGCCGATGATAAACAGTGCGTGGATCAATGTAGGTAATACACCATCCGACCCTAACGCTGTTTTCTACAACTGCACCATTCAATGCATAATATCTTCGTGTCTCTCTCTTTACTACGACTACATCCTTATTTTTTTCTCTTTCAGAAACGTTCACATAGGTGTAAACGTAGAGAGACAAGAATAATAGCGTTAAAGCGTTTTAACATGGGGATAGGGATGTTGCGTAATTGCTTTCGATTCCTATAATTTAATTCGATTCAGAGACCGTAACAAAGGCTGCAGATAAGATCCAGGGAACTAAGCACATTGTTTTGGTGTCTCACAGGGAAGTACACTGGGCCCAAGTTTATTTTTCATTTTCATTCATGAGCTTTGCAAGATCAGTGTCGTGTGTCGTCCCCTACAGTAGTTTTATTAGTTGGACGATTGTTGCATGAAACTAAATAAGGGCTCTCTCAGTAGTACCTATTAGTTATTATTTTTTGTCTCAGGCGTAAGTAGTTATATTGTATATTTCGTGAACACACATTGACCCGACAAAGTTCCAGAGATTGGATAGGTACTAAATTATGGACACCGCGCACCAGAATAACAGTACTTAAAGTACAAAATATGGGTACTTAGGTCACTGACTATGAGTATAACATAGCTGCACACTTAAATTAAAGCAATATGTTACTGCCTGACGCTCAAAAATTTACAATTCTTTTTATAAAACATACCTGTAACGTCACGATTGACCTTAACTTAGAGAACAAATTGAGATCGAAATGAGATTTCTTATATTACTAATCGCAGTCAGAAGGTTGTTATCAATGGTCATCAATCTAACATCGCACAGATGACCTCTGGTGTTCCTCAAGGCTCAATACTTGGCCCTCTTTTGTTTGTTTTGTACATTAATGATATCAGTCAATGTTTTCATAATACCAAGTTCCTTTTATATGCCGACGATCTCAAAGTGTACAGAACCATTCGGCATATAAATGATTGCCTTCTGCTGCAACAAGATTTAGACCGATTATCATCTTACTGCCAGAAAAATAAGCTGCAACTAAGTTTACCGAAATGTAGCTTCATAAATTTCACTAAAAACAAAACAATTATAAAACACACATACACACTGTGCGATGCCCCCCTGCTTAAAGTGGACTCTATTCGTGATCTCGGTATCATCCTTGATTCCATGCTTTGCTTAGACTTACATATTAGAAAAATTGTCAGTAAAGCGTATCAACTATACGGATTTGTAATGCGTTCTACAATAGATTTTAAAAAGACTTCCTCTTACATTTGTTTATATAAATCCCTAGTACGCTCTCAACTGGAATACGCCGTGTCCGTCTGGAGTCCTTACTACAAAAAGTATATTGAAATGATTGAGCGTGTTCAATATAAATTTCTACGTACCATGCATTATAGATGCTATGGGTATTATTTATCATATTCAGATTTACTAACTAAGTACAAGCTTGCAACACTCGAAAATAGACGTAAATACCTAGAAGCTATGAATCTTTATAATATTGTAAGGAACAGTGGCGAAGGGTGAGTTTATGAGAAAGGTAAGCCGGAGCAAAAACAAAAAAAAAAAAAACAAAAAAATGCGCCGGTGTAAGACTGACCAACTAACTTATTCCTACAACGATACTGGTCAAGTATTTCTAACAACTGTTTGTATAAAACTTCAGCAGTTCGACTTCCGCTAACATCGTAAAAACCTAGGAATCGTTCTTCGATTCCAGTTTCAGATAAATATCGAAAAATTACAGTCAATTGCTCCCTATGACTGACATCGGGAGTTTCGTCAATCATTACAGACAGAAATGGAGCTTTATCTATCTCGATTCTAATGTGGTCTCGTAAAACGGATGCAAATGTATTAAATCATTTTGAATATCACTTGAAAGACCAGAAAACGCGGGGTTCTGAACTGAAGAACATAGTTCCAAATGAAAGTCCATTACGGTGTCATACTTGCTCAGATATAACAAGGTTTCAATATAGTTACCGCGGTTATCAGAATTCGGACGTTCATCTTGGCCGCGAAAAGCTACTTCTTGTTTACCTAACAAAATAACGGTGTCAATAAACCGTTTCATTAAATTCCTATTTCGAGCTACTTTCCTATTATGAGCTTCAAGTGAATTAGTGAAAAATGGTTCTATCCTACTAGGTATTCCCGAAGTCATGTAAATCTAAACAGCTACGAATATGCTTTTCAGTCTGCACATGTTTTTTTGATGAATTCGTCAGATTATTAATATCTGTAAAACCCCCTTTATTCCATAAACTACTAGAATCTGAGAAAAGTAAACATGGAAAAGAAAACATCTTATTTAATTTACAACTACCAGTCAGCCATTGATATTTATCGTAAAGGGAAACATTAAAATGTTTGAAAAACTCAACACGTCGTTTGTAGTTTATACCTAGTCATATCTGGTCGAGCACGACCTAGCCTAATTATGTGTTTCTTATTTTCAAAACTTAACCTTGAAAAGCATGTTTCCTCACGAAGCAAATAATCTGTCACACAACAATCTAAAACTATTAATGCCGCCATCCTACTAATAACTTTTCAAATCTACTCTAAAAAAGTAATTTCAACTTGCTAATCTATCGACTTACCACAAATTCCTAATTACAACGACGGCGAACGCACAATTTCACAACAAACTCACGATTATCCAATTCTAATTGTTACACTAATACTACACTAATAACTTATATGAATACAACGAACAAAATGCTAATTAACTACAAGTATCAACAAAATTAAAGGTTATAAATTCTATTAACTATTTACGTCAATCTACAAACATTTAAAATTATTGCGTGCGTGGAGCGTGGAGCTTGTCCCTCCCCCCGTCCCGAACCAAACCGAACGCTTACGAAATTCAGCGAATGGATTCCTACACTGCTGTACCTATCATAACTCGACTTTTTACGGCTTACTATTGCCTCAAAAAACAGCGTGTCACGTGACCTGAAGTGACGTCATGACGAGATTATTTTGTATAGAAATTTAAGTTTTCATAACCCGGGCGGACAACGAGTTATACTGGAGACACTAGAGCAAAATTGGCGCGCACTTTAAATGTTTTGTTTTCGTTGGAATCTAAAGACAATTTTTTTAATGTAGGTTAGGGTTTTGTAATACTTTAATTTTATGGTGTAAGTATTAAATACTTAATACATTCAGTGTGATTATTAAACACTGCTGAGAACTACTGACTGTCATAATTTCCTAAGGGAAGCCGACAGGAATCGGGTTATTGGTTAGCTGCGCCCCTGGTAAGGAATCAATTTGACTGCATTGCATTGTCTAACATGCTATGTTATGCAGTTCCTAGGACAGTCCATAGGCGAGAGGTGCGCGTAGGCAGACTATTTTCAGTGGGCTCTTGTAAGTCCAACTCTGGTCTGCGTTCACCTGTTCGCCGAATGGTAGACTCCTACAATAGGACTTTTGAACATATAGACATTTTTGTAACTGCTGCCTATAGGTTCAAAAGTCTTATACTTAAGGAGCTCTCCTGAATAGTTTGATAGTTTATTGTATTTCTTTTTTTCTCTTCATTCTACTTCGTTGGCCTATTCTATCTTCTTATAATTTAATTTAAACTCGATAGTTAAGTATAACTTATCATTATAGATCTGTATTGTGTAACCTAGTGATTATTTTATTGTTTTTATCCCACAGCTAATCTGTGAACAGCGTTGTGGGCTGCAATATTGTCATAAGTTTTGTATATTCTTTTATTCTATGTTTTATATTGTAGCTGTTAGTTGTTCCTATTGAATAAAATAAAATAAAATAAAATAAAACAAAAGAAACGTCCAAGGCTTTTGGAAAATCTCTCAATATTTTATGATAAATCTTAACTAACCATAAATGATGTCGATTACTTAATTGCGTATTAACTAATAGTTCAAAGTTATAGATAAAGATAAAGATATTTTATTTTGCAAATACGGGTACAAGTCAAGGTGTTACATAATATAAATACAGAAACAGCCATATTTTGCCAATTACAAGGCATGCAAAAGTAAACGGCTTAGGTACAATTAAAATACTTATTTCCTAATATTACCTACACAATAATATTCTAATTCATAATTCATAAAAATAATCAGTCAATAATAAAATTAATGTCACAATTTCATAATACAATATATAAAATAGTCAAACAACTCCTTTCTCCAATAAAAAATCTTCAACCCAATAATAAACTTTGTCTATTAAAAAATTTTTTAGCCTTTTCTTAAATAACGTCAAATTACAGTCCTTCCAACAACTTGGTATTTTATTGTATATCACCGGTGCCATGCAGCAGACACTCTTGCGCATCAGAGTTGTTCTAGCACTAGGGATACACAGACAACTATTGTCACGCCTATTCCGTGGAAAACGTCAGCCATTCGTGCGAAGCGATCAGGGTTTAATTTAACGAACACTGCCATTTCTAAAATGTACTAACATGGCAGGGTTAATAATTTATATTGTTTAAAATATGGCACGCAGCTATCAGTATTTTGCAACTTAAAAATAGACCGTATGCATCTTTTTTGGGCCTTAAATGCAGTTTCTTTTTCTGTTGAGTTGCCCCAAAAGATAACTCCGTATCGCAGATGGCATTCAACTATACCATATTACGCAGTAAGGCATGCATCCAGATTAATAATAGCCGATAAGATATATAATGCGTATGCCGATGAACTTAGTTTCTTACAAAGTAACTCAATGTGTTGTTTCCAGCCAAGTTTTTTATCTATTTCCAGCCCAAAAAATTTAGTACTAACTACCTCGTTAATTTTATTAGCGTTATATTGCACCTTGAGATTGTCTATATCAGTCATGCGTTGGTTAAATTGGATAATTTTGGTTTTATTTAAATTTATTCTTATGTTATTTTCCTCTAACCATTTTATAATCAATTTTAACGAATTATTAATGTCACTTTGGTATGTGTCAACGCTTTTCGAACGTATCGTCACGGTACTGTCATCTGCAAATAGAGTCAATGGTTGTTCAATCCACTCCGGTAAGTCATTAATATATACTATAAATAACAAGGGACCCAGCACACTACCCTGTGGTACCCCATATCTAACTTTTCGCACTTCTGATCTAAATATCTCGTCATGTTTATTAATTACATTTATCCTGTTGATTTCGGTTATTTGTCGTCTATTTTGTAAATAAGATTGAAAAAGTTCTAAAATATTACCCCGTATACCATAAGCTTCCAGTTTTTTTAGTAGTGTAGGTTGGTGGACGTAATCAAATGCCTGCGTCTTATCGCAAAAAATTGCGCAGACTGGGTTTCGTTTATCCACATTATTTATGACATTATATACAAAATCATAAATCGCCATATTTATTGATTTTCTTGGTCTAAATCCTTTTTGTTGCTCACATAGAATATTATATTTGTCAAGATAATTATGTAGCTCTTTGTGAACATATTTTTGAAATAATAGAAATCAGTGCGATTGGCCTATAATTTTCCACTAGCTCTCTGTTTTCCTTTTTAAATAAGGGTTTAACAATGGCAATTTTCAAAGCATCTGGGTATACGCCAGCCGCTATACTGAGATTAAGTATATAAGATAAATGGACACATAATTTCTTAGCTACAGATTTAATCACATTCGTGGAGATGCCATCGTAACCCACGCTCTTTGTGTTTTTCAGTGACATTATTATTTTAATTATGTCATCTGGTACGCTTGGTGCCATGAACATCGACTTACATCTTGTATATATCTTACGTTGTGGGTTAGGCTGGCTACCGTCATTGATTAAGGGCTGTATTTTGTCAACAAAATAGTTGTTAAACGTATCAGAAATGTCCTTAGGATCTAATATATTATTGTTATTAATTTTAATTTTATCAATTTGATGTTTGGGAGTATTGAATTTCTTTCGGTTTATTATTTGCCACGTAGTTTTTGCCTTGTTTGTGGCTTTTTCTATTCTGTAGTTGTTTTGTGCCTTTTGTGTTAGTTTTTTTTATTTTTTATATAACTTAGAATAGTTGACCAACTTTACTGTATTGTCTCGGCTAGGGTTTAATCTCAATTGCCATAGAAGGTTTCTTTTCTTTCTGCTACATAGTTTAACACCTTTTGACACCCATTTAGGTTTATTTATTACGTTTATTTTGACTCGAATAAGCGGGAAACACAAGTCATAAAACAACTTTAAAGCGTCTATAAATGCACAAAAATAATAATTAGTGAATTATTATTTAATATTTTATGCCTACTGCTAGTAAGTACCGCCGTATAATTTGTAATATGAGGGAGGACACCTACCACGCTTTGGTGGAGTGTGCTCGGGTTGGGGCAGAACGGAAAGTTTTGGAATCAGAAGCAAGACTTAGATTAAGGGATGTTAGCGTGTGTAATTTGATCTTATCTAAACCAACAACCAAATTAGCTATTAAGTTATATTACTTGGTTGTTAAATTAATTAAGTTAAGATCTTAGTTATTACCTACTTTCTATTTATTTTGTAAAACTACGAGGCTGGCATAATCGCTTTGCGATTAAAGCCTTTTTTCTAAATAAAGATTTAAAAAAAAAGTACCGCCGTAAAATAATCATTTATTTAGGTTTTTATTTATTATACTTTATTAATTTTAAGAAAACTTACAGCTAATAATAATATATTTATTTATTCAGACAACCGATGATCCATTAAATTTACATATAAATTGTTAGTATGAACTTTAAAACTATGTTAGTAGGTACCTAATAACTAAGAGAGACTTAGTCCTCTGGGTGAAGCTCCACACCAGTGGGCTGTCCAACTTATTGGCTATTACATTCAGGATGCTGTTACTGCTCCCACGCAATCTACATTCAATCGACATTCTTAAACTCGGAGGAGACCCTAAAAATAAAACCCAACGCTTTAGAAGCCTTGTTGACTATATTGTCAATGTGCGCATCAAACAAAAGCTTTGATTCAAAAGTCACCCCAAGGTCCTTGATGACGTTGACTCTGGCAATCTTATGAGTAGAGAGATAGAGATATAAAGGATATTTGAAGATATATCAATAAGAGTGTAGATACCTACACTGTTTACGTAAACATGCATCATCATCTGCCTAGCCTTTCCCAAAAATATTGGGGTCAGCTTCCAGTCTAACCGGATGCAGCTGAATATTAATATTTTACATGGAGCCAATGCTTATCAGACCTCCACAACCCAGTCTAACAAGAAGTATTGTGCTACCCAGTAACTACTGGGTAGCACAATACTTCTTGTTAGACTGGCTGTCAGAATTTCGGGATTCTGACAACCCGTAGCGACTACCAAAAAACTTCGAGGCAGCCTTCCATCGGCGTAACGTAACCCCGTTGGCGTTACGGCAAGTGATTAGTTTACATCTTAAGATTTTATAATTGTTTTGTTTTTTGCAAGTTCACAAATTTTGGTACAGGGCCACTTTAGGACTACCTAAACCTGTATCAAAATTTGTTTGGGGCCCTTTTACCCGACTCTGGCGAAGCTCCAAAGGAGGGTATTGCTTTTTTAATAAAATATCTTACTGACTTGGAAGGTAAGAGCAAGCGAAGCGAGCTTGAAAATTAGAGCATCTTGACTAGGATCCGGTTTCACCGAAGTGCGAGCGAATCGGGATAGAATCAAGTTTTCATTGTGTTTTAATAAGAATTTGAGGTTGTGGATAATATTTAAAATATACACATTTCGCGTCGGGGGCCCCGTATCATTGATATGGCTCGTACGGGGGCAGCGACGTCCCTGGTGTCGCCTATTCGTCCGACATCGAACTTGGCGGACGCTTTATACCACACCATACAAATGTATAAGTCGTTGTGGGGGAGGGGAGGCGTTGACTTGTTCAATGTTAACCTGAACGCTATTAACTACACAATGTTAGTGCCCACCCCACTCTCCCCTACATGTATGTAAATTACACGCACATTATACATGCAGGTATAGGTGCCTATATGTACACTTTCCCCCCAGTTTTTGTATACTTAGGTCTTAGTAGTGTTCGTTTAGTCATCAAACTATGGCTGCACTAATAATGTTTAATTCACTAGGTAAGCAATTATAATATACCTAGGTACAGTCAGCCTCAAAACTGAACATCGTAAGTTTACAATCTATCTAGCGAGATTATACCGAAACTATCGACATATTGAGAACTGCAAGAAACTATTTAAGTACCTACTTACAATTTAATGCATTATTTTTCTATAGTATAATGAATAATCTATTCATAGCAAACCGACAAATTGTGAACTCGTATCAAACTTGCATGCGACGAACGCGAAAAACGAAGTAACTGCGACCAACTTGGAAGGAGCGCTCGCCGGCCGCTGCCGATTTTTCTTTACTTAGTTTATAATCTCGCTAGACAGATTATATAAATTAACGGCGCTCACAATCTTACGGTGTCATATAAGTATATACAGGATACCAGGGACATCGACGTAAAAATTGATACCAGGGATTCAGGTAGGTACATGATTCTGCACCCCTGCGCTGAAATGTATAGTCGGTTATTTATAAAATATCTGCTGTTTCATACATTTTGACCGCGTAGGTATTGCACTTTTCTATGAAACAGCAGTATTTTTTTTTAAATAACTGACGAAAAATTTCTACCGAGGGGGTTCAGAATCATGAGTTGACAATGAATCCATTCGCGTCAATGTCCACCTACCACCCTGTATATCTTTTTGAATGTATTCACGGATATAATACAGAATCTATGCAGAAAAATATGGCGTTATTATTAATTGTCTGTTTAAGGTAAACCTCTTAAAAATATCAGCTGTTCGCATATCTCGTCAAAATGTAAGGAACAGCTGATATTTTTTTCGCGATTTCAGCGGTGGTCCCATACTGAAAGTTGTTCATAATGATGAATACAATTACCCCTTAAGAGGTTTACCTTAAACAAAAACTAAACTTGCGTAATCCGTTTAAAAATATGTGTATTAGGTATCTATGCATTGTAATGTACATAGGTACCTAATGTAAAAATACCTAGAATTTACTTGTTTAAAAAAAAATTATACACGCTGCAGGGGGGACATCGCCACGAAAACTCTTACCATGGATTCAGAAGGGTTCAGAATCATGTACTGAATCCATAGTAACAGTTTTCCCAGCCTGTATATTCAAATATATTTTTTTTTGGGATTACTGAACTGCAATGTCTCAAACTGAAATAGTCGGCCTGTTATTGAAATCATAATGCTGAAACAACTGTCTTTAAACCTTGTAAGTCCCTACTTACCTATTTAAATACAAACTTAATAACTGACAGATCTCCCTTCCTACAGCCCTTTACCGGTATGATTTAAGTAGATAATAAAAAACTAAAACGTGGGAATCTTAGATTGATGCCTAAGTACCAAATAATTACATTAAAAATGTCGCGTCTCCAACATCAAAAATGTCGGACGCACAAGTAAACCATAGATTTGAAGTAAACTTTCACCGTTTTTATGCATGTTGATATACATAGGTATGTAGGGGGAACATTTTTGTAATCCGTTCTTGATACTCCGCCCCTGTACCGAATGATACAAAAAAGCTACTAAATACCAAACGAACAAAACAGAATAAACAAATGCGTATGGGGCGTGTGTTTCCGCTTTTTGCGATGGCGAGCAGCGATTGTTTCGTCGATCTTGAACCGTACTTATGAACACCGCTGAACATCATTATAGCTATTTAGTCTATCAAAATGTCTGTTAATGATATATTTTTACTATAAGTGACAACGGCGGCAGTGTTGCTGCACGCTTGGGGCGGAGTGCTGTGCACGCCGCTGTGTCTGACGGGCGACTTCGACTCCCAGCTGCGGCACATACTGCACACGCAGATGTTGCCCGCGCAAGTTCCAGCTGACATCATATCTGGGGCGCTGGGTGATGTGCGGACCACGCTGAACCAACGATGGCAAGGTGAATACAATGTGCAACTTGTGACTGAAACATGTATACCTACCTAGATATGTATGTAGGTAAGCAAAACTCTTTATAATTTAAACTTTAATTTATTTATTGTTGTTTTGCAGGTTATGAGGCAATCCCCCTCGGTTCACTAACGACGGGATTAATGTCACCATCAAGTGATATCGACCTCTACATTAAACTACCAAACTTTAACGTCTCTGCTGGTTTATACGTGTTACAGGAATCATTAAAATTGTTCAAGAAACAACCTGAACTGTATTCACACTTAAGATACTTCAATCTAGTAAATTTTACGTCACTTCAATTTATCCACATTCCCTCACATCGCAAAGTAGATCTTCTGTTTGAGTTCGGTGAGATGGCCGTCGCAAACAGCAAACTTATCAAATACTATTTCAATTTAGATAAAAGGTCCCTGCTTTTGGGACAAATTCTGAAGTTCTGGTTCCAAATCCAGAGACTGAATGGTCATCGCCGACCAAGAGATTATGTATTGTATTTGTTCATAATATTTTATTTACAACAAAAGAACATGGCGCCTCCTGTTTATGTGTTGCAAAAACATTCGAAAAGTCACTTTATCCACGACTGGGACGTGAGTTTCAACGAGCTGCCGTACAGAACAACGAATACAGAGAATCTACATCAACTGCTGGGCGGATTCTTCAAATACTACAGCGAATTTAACTATGAAGAATATATCATAGCGCCTTTCGCTGGTCGCCCCATTAGAAAAACTGCTTTTCTGAATATCGAAAATTTTCCCAAAGAATATTCTTTGTATGACAACAATTTGAAACACACATTGCAGCACAAGATTCAAAAGGATTTTGACGTAAGCACCGCTGTATGCGTTCAGGACCCGTTTATTCACTCTTTAAACGAGATGGAACGATTTGTGCGTCATAAAGAAACCATGAAGTTTAAACATGGTATGAAGACAGTCGCTACAATGTTTGAAGATCTGCCTAGCGACGGTATCCTCAGAGCTATCCTTGTAATGGATCAACACAAAGAAACAGTTATCAACAATAATGGTACTGAGGATGGAATAATTTTACAAGACTGCATTGAAATATAATAAGTAGGTAGGTTTCTACTTAGCGGAAACTTATCTAATAGTAATTTTGCGATAACTACATAGGCAGATAATATGCGTGTGAGTATGATATGGTAGGTAGGTAGTAGGTAGATGCAATATATGGATCCAAAATAAAAATCCAATCAGATTAAAGAAATGAAGTTGACGAAAAGTAAAATGTAGTGATGAAGTATTTTAAGCTGTCGCTTATACCTGAATTGTGAAGTTCAATAAAGCCCTAATCATGAATCAATCATGTTTTTATAACTTATTTATACCAACCTAACTTGATGCATTTGGTATCAAGGTAACATGTTTGCGACATTTTAACTGAGACTAGGTGAGACTGCCTCGTTGGTCTAGTGGTCGCAAGCACTAATGCTGAGCATGAGGTTCGATTCCCGGGTCGGGCAAAGTGTTATTGCGTTTTTCCATCTGGATTCTCAGTAGCAACCCAGAATCTGGATTTGTGCCCGATTGATGGCAAAAGGCTCGCCGCCTAATTCATGGGACTTAAACAGAACTGGCGAAATGTGGGTGTGCTAGGTTCACTTCTGCCTCACCCTTCCGGGAATACAGATGTTATATAACCTTAGTTTTGGTTTTTGGTTTTGAGGTTTAGGGTAAACAAAATTAAGGTTGTCTAGCTGACACATTTTGTAACCACACGGTTTTAGCAGCTTGCTCTCGTTTATCTTTCGCCACATCCTGTATTCAATACCGCATCATTCAACGTGTCCTTAGTTATTTTTCTCCTTCCCAATAAGAAAATGCGTTCCACTGTAAAAAACACATAGGACTCCCAGCATAGCCCTTTCTATTGCTCGCTGAAACTAACCTAGGATTCTTATAATTACCGTACCACGAGTGTCTACGCTACGGCTTCGTAAGTCCTACAAGAAGTAGAACACGCTGACTGAACTTCTTAGTATTTAGGATTTGTGAAATAGTCGACGACAAGCCTCGATGTAGTTTCCAAAATAAGGCGTAACTGGTACCTATTCTCAGTGGCAGCGTAAAGGGGGCGGTGGGGGCTGTCCGCCCCGGGTGCCAAGCACCAAGGGGTGACAACTCACTTGCACACATTGATTTAAAAACTAAAGATACGGTCTTCCGAACGTTTATGTTGGATTTTATGCAGAGGACATTACTCTGAAGTTTTTACGACTGAGGCACCACTTGGAAGCCTTTCTTTGAAAGAAGCGGTCCCATGGGCTACCTTGGAGCTTCTGAAATTCATTGTAAAATGGGACTATTCTGTTTCTTGTGAAAGAAGTTTCTCAAATTTTATAAAATATTACATAAGATCCACAATTAGCCAAGCGCGACTTACTAATCCTTCCATAAAGTGCACTGAAAATGACAGGAAAGTTTTTGATAGTGTGATAGAATACTTTAACAAAATAAAGTCACGTAAGCACGTTTAAGTTTTGTTGTTTTGTTATGGGGGTGCTCAATAAAAAGCCGCCCCGCTGTGCCCGGGTACCCATGCTACGCCGCCTCTGCCTATTCTTCTTTTAACCTCCACAAAATTCTTACAGGTTTACACTGCATCTTCTGGATATGCTACTTATAATAGAGTTTGTCATAGTAGAATAATACAATAAACAAAAATCTCCTACTGTTTGGCTGTGCCCGACGGGGTCCATAATAATTTCTTTACATTTTAAGTCCGCTATGTATACTTAGGTGGTGCCTAACTAAACATTGCAATAAATGACAAAGTATTGAGTTCGTCTCTGAACAGCCAGGCCCTTATTTGAATCGTTCTAAACTATTACCAAAAGGAAATTGTTTTTTATAAACACATCTTCTTTATTAATAATCTATGATTAAGTCACACTCTCTTCTCTTTAGAGATAAACCTATAGCTCTTTGTAAAAACCTGCAATAAGATCAGTCTGAGTACGTATTGTCTATGTATGTCTGTGGGCTGTGGGATACCTCCCAGACATAATTTAGTTTAAGGTATAATAAAGTAGGTTAGGTAGGTTCATGTATACAAAGTACAAATACAATAAGTTTTTTCGGAAAAATGTAAGTTATTATAATTTAGATTACAAAATGAATCATGACTATTATTAGGTGGCTGGTACTTCGATGCAGTCTTGTTCAGTTATTCCATCCACGGTAGCACTATTGTGGTTGATAACTGTTTCTTAGCGTTGATCCGTAACGAGGATAGCTCTGAGGATACTATCACTAGGTACATGCTCAAACATTGCTGCGACAGACTTCATAAGATGTTTAAATTTGGTCGCCCGTTCATGTGACATCAGCTCTCCAGTGTTTAAATTGTGCATGAATACATCTTGAATGCATACATCAGTGCTCATGTTCAAATCGTTTTGTATCTGAAGCTGAGCTGTGCCTTTCAACGTTTTGTTATATAAAGTATATTCTTTAGGGAAATTGTCGTTATCTGTAAAAGCACTCCTCGGAATGGGACGTCCAGTAAAAGGTGATACGATATTTTCTTCAAATTTAAATTCGCTGTAGTATTTGAAGAATCCGCCCAGCAGTTGATGTAGATTCTCTGTATTCGTTGAACTGTATGGCAGCTCGTTGAAACCCATATCAAAGTTGTCGATAATGTTACTTTTCGAATCTACTTGTAACACATAGCCAGAAGGCACCATGTTCTTTTGTTGCAAATAAAATATTATTAACATGTACAATCCATAATTTGGTAGAGAGCCTGGTCCATGACCAGTCACTCCGTGGATTCTGAACCAGTATTTCAGAAAGCCTCCCAAAGCCAGGAACCTCTTATCTAACTTGAAGTAGTATCTAACTAGTTGGCTGTTTGACACGCTCAATTCACCCGTATGAAATTCGATCTCAACGGTTCGCTGCGAGGGAATGTGGAAACATGAGAAAAATGAAGCAATGTAACTAACGTTATTCATGTATTTCAGTCGTGAATACAGTTCAGGTTGTTTGTTGAACAACTTTTCTGTTTCTTGTAACACGTATAAACCTGCTGAGGCGTTAAAGTTTGGTAAGCGTGCGACGAGGTCAAAATCACTCGAAGTCGTTCCTAGCCCTGTGGCTAGTGATCCACAGAGGATGAGCTCATAACCTGCGAACAACAATAAATAGATTAAAGCTTAAACTAAGATTTTTATATATGTTTTAACTTTCTATATTATATATGTTTTAGTCACATTTTGCTGTATTCACCTTGCCACCGCTGGTTCAGCGTGGTCCGCACATCGTCCAACACTCGAGATATTATGATGTTAGCAGGATCTTGCTCGGACATCATCTCCTTGTGCAGTATGTGCCGCAGCTGGGAGTCGAAGTCGCCCGACAGACACAGCGGCACGCACAGCACTCCGCTCCAAGCGTGTACCAACACTGCCACTGTTGTCACTTCAAAGAGAAAATATATCGTTAACAGACATATTGTGAGAGTAACTAGCTTCGTGGCGAGTTACTCTCGGTGTTGTTCAACGAAATTTTTTAATGCAACACACAGATAAAACTCAATCGCGGGAGGCCGCGCAAGCCATGCTGTTCGTGTACGTTACCCCAGCAAGAAAGTGTCTCCTAGAGTTATATGAGTAGAACGTATAATTTGTGCCTTATTTGCTGTAAATGTGCCCCCACATAAAAAATGTGTGCCCCCTGTCGTTTTGGAAAAAAACGGAAAAAACGATTCTTGCTGGGGTAACGTTTTTCTAGCAGGAAAATTCTAAACGAATGATCGGAGAGAGAAAAATTATGCATGGCCATAGAGCTTATTTGTGTGCCAAAATGTGCCTCCAAAAATAAAATCTGTGCCCCTTCAGGTTTTCGAGATATTGCATTTCCTGCTGGAGTAACGTTTTGATGAATCGTATATCTCTAAAACCATTGCATCGATATGTATGAATGCGTCGCTTTTTAGTAGTCATTCATATTTGTTCGGATAGCCAGCAGTTGCTTACATATTTTGGTTTTTTGTTAATATTTACTTAATGCGAAACATTCCAAGCTGAATATTTTCACCATATATTTTTGACTAAAGGCACAAGATTTTGGTTTACACCTACACATCTGGGATTGAGCCGGTTCCTTGTATTTTGCCGTCAAAGTTATGACACCATCGTTTTGACTTTTAGCAAGATTATTCAAAAACGCATGCATGTGTAGTTTTGAAACTTTGTATGGTTATTATTAGCGTCAAGAAGGACCGAATACAGTTTTCAGCGAACTTATACCTTGTCTCATTTAAGCGCTGCGATGTTTTTTTGGGTTTTCATAAAACCGCGATAACTTGAAAACTATAAATATTTTCTTAAATCTAATTGGGGCACTAAGGGGCACACATTAAGAGCTACTCGTGTATGTTTATTCTACAGGGGCACATGCAATGGTTTTAGAGATATACGATTCATCAAAACGTTACTCCAGCAGGAAATGCAATATCTCGAAAACCTGAAGGGGCACAGATTTTATTTTTGGGGGCACATTTTGGCACACAAATAAGCTCTATGGCCATGCATAATTTTTCTCTCTCCGATCATTCGTTTAGAATTTTCCTGCTAGAAAAACGTTACCCCAGCAAGAATCGTTTTTTCCGTTTTTTTCCAAAACGACAGGGGGCACACATTTTTTATGTGGGGGCACATTTACAGCAAATAAGGCACAAATTATACGTTCTACTCATATAACTCTAGGAGACACTTTCTTGCTGGGGTAACGTACACATGCTGTTCGGAACGTATGACTGCGCTTATGTTCGCGACCGTCGAATAAGTTGTAACTTTTGCAAACTATGTACTCAGACCATTAACCCGGCTCAAATATTACAGCACATAAACTTACCTAGTGAATTCAACATGTTCTGTGCAGCCATACTCTGATGATGTATCCAGCTCTACAAAGGCAGTAAAAAATTGTAGAAGATGTATACGTATAACTAAATGTGTAATGTGCGTGTAATTTGCGTACCTATACAGAGTGTGGCGTAAATAGTGGTCCACCGTTAAGGATTCGATTCACTAGATAATTTACTATAAACCTACAACAATTTTAACCATTTTTACCATGTTAAAGATTTTAATAAATGCTGACTAGTATGAATTGTTTTATTTTGCTTTGGCCAAATAGGTTAGGTGTATTATATCACTTTGCAACAATAGTGACAAAAAATGTTATTGGCATTGCAGTGTAGTCATTTTTTTATAAAAATTGTAAGTAATAACGTAACTAAAACTTGAAATGTATTTTAAAGAAAATCGTCCTTTCTTAGATTAAAATTGAATATCTTTCTGTTAAACAATAGGATCTGCTATTATGATACCTTTTTGGAATCTGTATTTAGTAGGCATATTTTAGAACTCATGGGCATTGCGAGTATAGTACATTGTTTTTACAGAAATCGCTCTTGAATTTGCAGATAATGTAAAAAAATTGGATTAAAAATAGAGAAGAATTGCTTTTTCTTCAAATTCTCGAAATGTACTTAAAAAAGCACATTTATTCACGATAGCTCTAGTATTCAGCTGTTATTAACAGAAATCAGAACAAGAAAAAGATGTTTCTTTTTTTTAAGACAACCAAATTTATTACAGAGAGTAGAAATTTTATTAAAAAAAGAAAAAAAAAAATATCTCCGGAACCCTTGGGTAAAAATTGTTAAAATTGTAGTAGGTTATAGTAAATTATCTGGTGAATCGAATCCTTAACGGTGGACCACTATTTACGCCACACCCTGTATATATATAGAGGCGAGTGGGATAAAAAGGAACAGTTAGTAATTAATTCTTATTTTTCAGATTTTCATTCTAAAAATATCTTGTTTATAACGGTTAAAGTAAAAATCGTATGTTATTAAACTTATTAAACAAAAAAAATGCCTTATTATTAGCTATTTAGCTTAAATTCTACATTTCTGGTCCCCATAGTCTTCATTCGGACAGTATTCAAGTAGTCCCCCACTGGACTATCGGCATGTTGTTGGCACGGTTGGCGCATGAGGCTAATCGGTTGGACACTGCGCTGCGTGTTGCGGGTACGACATCCACACGGAACAAATATTTGTTTGACCTACAGATAGTCTCTGGCTATTTGTCAGATACTTTAGCTTTAATCAAAATCGGCAAGAATCCTACGCGGTCCGGAATTCCCTCACCCCACCCACCCTAATTTAAAATTTTACAGATTATTTATTTAATCGATATTTAATTTAAATTACCCGCTGATTACACGGAGGTCACGCACCGAGTTAAGAAACAACTCCTCAGCAACAGCGAGGGAGGGCTAGCAGAAAGTTACTAATAATCACCCGTCGTTAGCATCATACCTACCTGTATCTGCCCACTGTTGGACATGGAGGTCCACGCGGACGACTTCAGTATCATCCAGCGTCTTTCAACCGTTGGTTAGCGCGTTTATAGCTGTTCCACGCTGCATCATTTCGCAAATTTTGTGATCGACTGTCCTTCACTGAGACCTTTCTTTTCCAACGGTAGTCCTTGGACTAATTCGGTGTTAGTCATAAGCTGTTATTTATATTTCTATGATCACAAGTCATCAAACATGGCAATAGGTCGTGTACAAGTGTACATACTACAGGTGTCTCAAACTTAGTGATCCAAAGGCTAATGGGGTAAAGCGGACCTATTATTTAAAAATTAAAAAGTTGTAATATTCCCAACAGTTCAGAAAATTTCGCAAATTTAATCATTTTACATTTTCACTTGGATTTTTCGACCCTGTTAACAAAATGTTCGATGTAGCGAGTTCAAATCTGGCTGGAAGATGCCTTAATAGTGTAGGTACAAGAATAAGTTCTTATTTACGTTCGCGGTGTCTGCTCTAGTTGCTAGCAAAGAATTATATTTAAAAAATAATGCATATTATTAAAATTATTTATTCCTACTATACTAGGTACATACAGATAATATGGCACGTCAACAAAATATTTTTTTAATTTATAACTAAAATTTTTGATTCAATTACTTCATATTAAATTATATGTAATTTTCTGCCAAGAATACTTACATTATATAATTAAATTCACATTGTGCTTGTACATAGGTAAGTACGTAATTATAATGAGTACATGGGACAAAGTTATATTAAATTAAGATAATAAAAAAGTATATAAAAAGTTCGACTGCACGTCGATCGTAACACTGAGAACTTGAGGTGGCCTAGCATAGTACAGTTTCAATAGAACTATAGTTATTTAGTGGTTTGATTACCACTGACGTGCGGTGACGTAAATAATTATGTCAAACCACCTTATTATATGTGTCCTTCACCAGACAATCCTCACCTTTGAACTTCCAGTTTTGAGAACGCCGCATTCCGCAGTAATCAGATGAGGATTGTGGCAAGAAACGTTCACTACGTAATCCTCACCAAGACACCTTTATATCTCTGGAATCTCTTAATGACAATTTTCGAGATTTGGCATAGGGTTACGACTATTTTTTGGAATTGAAACCAAGTCGATACTCCCTGCAGTTAGCTTGCACTGAGGTGAGGATTGTGTGGAGACGTTCACCCCACAATCCTCACTAACTTATAGCTATAACTTCGGAATCGTAATGCGACAATTTTTTTAACCTTGGTGACTATTTCTTGACAATTTTTTGGCGTTTTCAAAATTTATTTCCCATCTTCGAAACAATTGAGCCAGCAATTTTGAAAAAATACAGAGAATGGTTCTTTACTCATAGATTTAGATTTTCCACCTATAAGAAGTCTATGGTCTTAAAATAACATAGTAAATCTCTCAATATTGTGAGTACAAACTTACATTTGCAGTTGGAATGTATGGGAAAACATGTTTTTCTACTACAATGTTAAGTTCTTGGGATAAATTGATCCCAACTACCTACGTGTGCGTTGTCGCAGCGGAAAAATGTCGAATTTATTCATTTCAGTTTAGCAGATATTTAGTGTATAACGTCGTGTAATTGTGTAGGTATGGTAAGTAAAAATTTGTGCATCCAACCATTGGGGAGTTATTCAACAAAAACTGTTTCCGCTGGGACTACGTCATCCCAGCGGAACTTTGTTTTTCCTATGGACGTATAAGAAAAAAAATACATTCATAGTGTGTAATGAGAGGTAGGTACAGTGTACAACACTGGAAATTTTTAAACATTAGCTCTTCATAGTGCACAGCCGCTTTTTTGTAGCCATTCAAACTTGGTCGGTTTATCCATGTATTGCGGTTGTTTTGGTATTTTTATTATATCTCTTTAATTATGTAGTTTAATGACCTGAAATTTTACATGTGAATAGTTGCATTACTTAATACACTAAATATCGGAATATGTTTTATTTTGCTTTTCCATTAAAAATGTCTACAATCGGATGTCATACAATATAGTGGTCCATTCGTAGTCAATTATGCCATTGCTCATTAATTACTTAGAGCACATCAATGAAACTTGGCAGGACATTGTAGACCCTTACAAGATACAAATAAACGTTATTAGTTAGGCTCTAGAGTTCCTATTTTAAGTACTTGGACCTAATAACCATATTTTACTTTTACGTGTATATCTTCTGAAAGGTATGTTTTTTTTTTCAAATTCTGTGTTCACACACAAATTCAAAGCAATGTGCGTAAAAAATTACAACTCTGCACTAAACCGTTTTTATGATTTTCATTAAATAGCCAAAAGTCAGCGCAACGGAAACTTGAATAATTTGGTAAATAAAGGACGCAAAAATTTCATTTAAACATATATACATTTACCCCTCGTTACACACGAATTATTGAATGTATTTTTTTTCTTGTACGTCCATAGGAAAGACCCAAGTTCCGCTGAGATGACGTAGTTCCAGCGGAAACAGTTTTTGTTGAATAACTCCCCAATGGTTCGAAGCACAAATTTTTAATTACCATACACAATTACACGACGTCATACACAAAATATTTGCTAAACTGAAATGAAGAAATTCGACATTTTTCCGCTGCGACTACGCACACCCCAACTACGGAACCCTTCCGACACGCACTTGGCCGGTTTTATTTTTACTTTGCCGCGTTTTTTCAGGAACAACTTCTATGAACCAAAGTCATGACAGAATTTGGGTGAACAACGGTGGTCCCAGCCTCACCTCTCTGGATAAAAAAGAAAATATTGATATTCATCTGAATATGCTGTCTGTTATGTACTTACAGATATGATGTATGGGTTGTAAATAATGTTCAATCGTTCTGTTTAATCATAATAATATTTTTTTCAGTATGTTAGGGATTTGTTATGTGTAATTTTATTTTAGATGATATTTATTATGAAAATGCCACAAACACAGGACCTACTCATCTATACATTCATACATTCATTTACTATTGTGTAACTGTACCTACCGGTCTGTTTTTGTTTTCTCCACATTATCATAGATGTACACACACTCCTGTCTAATATTTTAACATATGTACTGGATAAATGTTAACCTTATGAGGTTTATCAGAGTTATTTCCTAATTCCATTATTTTTATTCCAAATTCAAACCCTTTGAAAAAAAATGTAGGCAAGGTAGATGTCCAGACTTGATCCTCTGTTGTTGAACAGTAGATGGCAATAATCGGCTGAGTTAGATAAAATTCTCTATCTATCAATCTTATAGAAGAAAAACGACTTTCAATTTCTTTACCCCAGTCTACAAGTTCCATAACAGCCTTGGAATTTGGATTGACTTTCTTTAGTATTGCTCGCTCATATTGGTCAAAATTATCCAGTTTAACAGCACATGGTCTGCCAGGAACAAAATCCTCATCTTTCATATGCCGGCTTTTACAGTACTGTGAGAAAGAAGCTTCTGCAGATCTTAACATTTTAAAATCATTAATGTCAGCAACATAGAAACCTGACACTGATGTCCCACTCTGCACTCTGACATGTAAGATATCTCCAACGTTCAATTGCTTGTGTTTAAACTTTAATGTCTGTGTCAAGTTTAAAGCTGCTGTTGAATTAACCAATCTGTTTACTGAGCACGGACCTTTGGTAAATGTGGTAAGGTCGACCAATCCCAACATTGTTGCAACATCTCGAGGGCAGTCTGCAGTTCTTAGTTCAACTACCAGCTGATCACTCATTTTACTTATCACGTTAATAGTAGCAGTATGCACACCAACAAACTGTCTCATGGTATCAATGACTTCCGCACTAAACCTCTCACCTCTAGGCTCACATAAATGTAACCGACAATGGGTAGCTAATCCTGGACATTGGTTTTGGGGCTCAGCCGTGCTGTCTGGAGGGTGTATGTGTCTCCTTGACACAGACTTGTCAAGACATCCATAATCAATTGCATAAATGTCACATCTGACTTTCTCTCCATCAATGTTTTTTATATTGCGTATCTCACCACGGACAAATTTTTCTAGTATAGATGATTTGTATACAACTCGTTGACCTAACTTCATTGTGCTAGCAAAGACACAGCTGGAGCCTGGTGTTTCAATCAAATCCATCAAGTCTGTAAAATCTGCCCAACGTACAAAAAAACTTTTAGGGTCATTGACATAAGTCACATCAACTTGGTGTGTGAAACCAACTTTATACTCATAAAAGGTGTCCATGGTACCTGCCCTGTAATTAAAATACAATGAAAATGAATGAGTGGTCATATTACTGTTACTTTACTGTCAGTGCTAATTAGATCTTACTTATACATATGTAAAGAATTTTAAAGATACCAAAGGGCAGGACAATACAGATAAATGTCCTCATCGCCAATGGCACCTTTACATTACTTTATTGCATATCAGTCTCGAGTCGCTGTCTGTATACGAATAAAAAAACATTATCACCACAATTCCCTTTTCGATCTATGCCACAAACCTAGTAGTACTATCTGTGTACTAAAATACCTGAACGGGAGTTGACTTGTGGACTAGCTTTTAATAAGATATCTTCAACGTTCAATTCTTGATTTAAAATGAAAACCTGTCTTGATTGTCTGTCACATTTGCACATTTATTGATCACAGTTAGTCTGTCTGTTGTGTACCGCAAGGATTTATTAGTGTTCGTTCTGTTTCTGACTTTCTGTGGTTGGTTGTTTATTTTGATTTTTGCAAGATAAAAAGCTGAGAGCTAGGGAAGGGAGATCTAGGTATCTATGCTTGTAGAAAAAATATCGATATATCGATAAGTATTCGATACATCGATATTTTTATTGTTCGAAATATCGATATTTTTTTGTTATTATTATTTCGATTCATCGATAAAAAAACATCAATTAGAGAAAATGTAGGAACCACTGTACTTTTACACCCGTCGCTTTTTTATAGTAGCTATTTTTTTTTGGATAGAATAGACCCTTTGTAGTGTATATTTGAAAACCCTAAAGTGCGCAAAACGGGGAAAAAATCGCCCTAAAGTTTCTTTCGGTATTGGTGGGATAGTGAGAGTATTACGGGCGGGGAAGATCACATGGCGGGTCTAAATTTGTTTCCAAGCATTAAGCGTAGTCGACGGAGCCCGCCCAAGCGGGCTCCTATTTCTAAATAGTTAAAAAAAATAACCATGAAGGGGATAGCGGGGTCTTTCATCTAGAGAGATAGAGATCTAGGATCCGAGATAATTGATAGTGTAATATGTGCCTTAGGGGGGTATTACATTATCAATTATCTCGGATCCTAGATCTCTGAGTCATATTTAAATGATAATGTAATACGAACATATGACTCAAATCGTCTTTGATCAAAGATTTTTGACATTTGTTGTTAGATAGGATCACAGAAACAGGTCTTGCCATATTGAATATTATATACTGAATTTTCACATTTATTTTCATAATTTCCTGATACAAAATCCGTCCATAAAATTATGTGATTTTGCCTTTTCAGTTTTGCTACTGCCACATTCTAAGTTGACGGTTTTATTAACGAATAAAAAGTAAGCACAACGAAATTTTGGCCTAAGTTCACAATACGCTTTGGAATTCTAAAATTATTTGTTGGCAACACTACTGTACTAAAAAAAAAACAAACTGCTGCCGGGCAGCCAGGAATTCATTGTTTTGTGGCTTCATTAGTGTTCTAAGTTCTATTTCTTATATTGTTTGCCGAAAGGCTTCAGTATTTTGTTTTAATCGACGATTGCAACCACATATGTCAAAAAAATAGGATCCTAGATAATTGATAATGTAATACACAGATATGATCCTAGACGTCAAATATGTAGGATCCTATATAGGATCCGAGATAATTGATAGTGTAATATGTGCCTTAGGGGGGTATTACATTATCAATTATCTCGGATCCTAGATCTCTGAGTCTTATTTAAATGATAATGTAATACAAACATATGACTCAAATCGTCTTTGATCAAAGATTTTTGACATTTGTTGTTAGATAGGATCACAGAAACAGGTCTTGCCATATTGAATATTATATACTGAATTTTCACATTTATTTTCAGAATTTCCTGATACAAAATCCGTCCATAAAATTATGTGATTTTGCCTTTTCAGTTTTTCTACTGCCACATTCTAAGTTGACGGTTTTATTAACGGATAAAAAGTAAGCACAACGAAATTTTGGCCTAAGTTCACAATACGCTTTGGAATTCTAAAATTATTTGTTGGCAACACTGCTGTACTAACGAAAAAACAAACTGCTGCCGGGCAGCCAGGAATTCATTGTTTTGTGGCTTCATTAGTGTTCTAAGTTCTATTTGTTATATTGTTTACCGAAAGGCTTCAGTATTTTGTTTTAATCGACGATTGCAACCACATATGTCAAAAAAATAGGATCCTAGATAATTGATAATGTAATACACAGATATGATCCTAGACGTCAAATATGTAGGATCAAAGATAGGATCCTTAGGATCCGAGATAATTGATAGTGTAATACCCCTCTTAGTGCTGTCAAACTAAAATATAGTTCAGTTGTGTCCCTTTATTCGTATTTCAGAATGGGAAATCGTTGTTCGACAGGAATAAACAAATTTTTTGTGGTTTTTTTGTTTATTTTATAGGCATTTGTGACAAGAGATCGAGAGTACTACCTAACTAATTAGCTCATTTTTCGACAGTACGTCGACGAGCAAAAATGGTCTAATTAATATAATTCCAACTGAGTGCCGGCGCAACTGGGCGCAACCTGGCGACGCGCGTACTATGATCCTATGTTCGTGTTGATGCTCTCTCGGACCCATTGGAGTACTTGTATTTGTTATAAGCCTCTTTGTGTTAACTTTATTTGAAGAAGATCAAAGATATTTGTTTACCAGTGAAAAACGCGCTGCACTTTGCCAGATACCACTCCTCGTACCTACTTGAGTTTAAGTTTAACCAAAATCCGTCAAAACTGGAAGGAGGACGCGTGAGATCTCTGGTCTCTATCAAGACTTCTGATTGGTCCAATGACTAAGGGGTTCCCCCCTTAGTAAATTTTGGCCCCCGTTAATTTTGGCCTAAGTTCACAATACGCTTTGGAATTCTAAAATTATTCGTTAGCATCACAGCTGTACTAAAAAAAATCAAACTGCTCCCGGGCAGCCGGGAATTCATTGTTTTGTGGCTTCATTAGTGTTCTAAGTTCTATTTGTTATATTGTGTGCCGAAAGGCTTCAGTATTTTGTTTTAATAGACGATTGCAACCACATATGTCAAAAAAATAGGATCCTAGATAATTGATAATGTAATACACAGATTGATTCTAGACGTCAAATATGTAGGATAAAAGATAGGGTCCTAGATAATTGATAGTGTAATACCCCCTTACACTATCAAATATCATTATCAGGTTGCATATTATGAATGAATGAATTAATTATGAACTGGTGCCCTGAAACAGTGAGGCGGGGTCGCGGCAGACCACGTAGAACACGAGCTGGATAGGTTCCGTCAAAACTGGAAGGGGGAGGCGTGGGCTCGCGAAAGAACGGTGGAAGGAGTGGAGGCAGGCCTTTGCCCAGGAGTGGGTCAGCGTAGGCTAGAAAAAAAACCGGCCAAGTGCGTGTCAGAGTGTCACAATGAAAGGTTCCTTCCGTAGTTGGGATGAGTTTATCCCAAGAACAAACATCGAACATTGAACAGAACGAACATTGTAAGTAGTTGAAAAACATGTTCTACCACCATACGGAATGTATGGATTGTATGGGAGAACATGTTTGTGCAACTGCAAATGTAAGTTGGTCGATTATTACTTCATAACTTGTAGAGCCTAGAGTATCGTTGGTCGGAGTCATTACTGGAACATCTCTACAATTTTGTGTTTTGGACTAAGTATGCAGAATGATAAAAAATCAAATGTAAAGAGCATTTGAATTTTATCATTCTGCATACTTAGTCCAAAACACGAAAGTATGCAGAATGATAAAAAATCAAATGCAAAGAGCATTTGATTATTTATCATTTTGCATACTTAGTCCAAAACACAAAATTTTAGAGATGTTCCAGTAATGACTCCGACCGACGATATAGCGGTGATAGTTTTGCTTTTAAATTCGTTATATAAAGTACTGCTGTTTTTTTTACATAACAAAACTAACCATTTTGCTGGCAGGGGTTAGTTTTGGTTACTTATGTCCAAACTTGTGACTCTGGACTCTAACAAAAATTTGCACTTAAAGGTTAATATTTCGCAAACGGATTACTAAATCCAAAAATGGTTTTACAAACTCGCAATATTTTTGAACGACCTTTCCAACGATAGGTACCCCACGACATTGGATAGACGACAAAACATCCCACTTAACGTGTTGGGGAAGATTAACATTAAAAAGACATTATTTTATTTTACCACTTTGTCGGCGTGATTAATATGTACAGGTACCCATGCCAAATTACATATTCATTTATTTATTGTTTACAGTTTTCTAGTAAGTAGGTAGGTACTAACAGTCTCTGAGCTAAGCCGCGGACAGACAGACGGACGGAAATGTTGACTACGGAACTCTAAAAAAGAACTGTAAGTACTTAATAATGTTTTTAGTTATCATTTAATTATCAATGAAAAATAGCACGAGCATTTTGCTGCTCTTTCTGCGTTGTCGTTTGCGTGATGCACGCACAGACAAGACCAGTCCAGTCCTGAAAACCCTCAGAAGACGCTCTCCACAATTTAAGAAAATCAATACTTAACCTAGGTACATACATAATAAGAAACAATACTGAGAAACACAAAAGTAAGTAAGTAGGTATAATTACTAAGTTAGGTACTTCTAAAGGTAGATAGGTACTAAAATTGCAGTCCTCTTGATTGAGCGAGTTATCTATCGGTTCCCTTTCGACAAGTTCGGGTATTCAGTTAACATGTTGTTTATGACCATCTGTCTTTGTATCCCTCTTTTCTTTTGTTTTCGATTTGGTTTTTTGATTTTGTTGTTGAATATATGTTTCGGAGCCACCACCCCTGGGGCGGTTGGTGAACTGTTCGGGTCTAGTGTGAAGATTGCTCTTAGAAAATTGTTACCTTGATCTTCCTCAAACTTTTTTGAAGCAAACTGAAAGTGAGAAAGAATTCTCTCCGACAGTCTATCGAAGATACCGAGTGAGCAGTTCTTATTGTGCTCGAAAGGGTCCTGAATGCAAATTTTAGAATCGGTTTTCAACTTTTTACGCACATCTTTTGATACCTGTTCTTTGTACAAAGAAAACTCTTCGGGAAGATCAAAATTATCAAAACATTTCTTATTTATCACACGCCCCATAAACGGCGAAATCATATTGTCCTTAAAGTTGAATGTACTGTAACACTTGAAGAACCCGCCCATCAGTTCATAAAGGGTGTCAGAATTCCTTGTATCGCTGCATGTCATATTCTCATCAAACGCAGTGTTCCAACTGTCAACATAGTAGCTGGGCATGTTTCTTTGTAATTCATAGACTGAAGGCAAAATATTCATGAGTTGCAAATAAAATATCAGCATCATGATCAAAGAATAGTTGCCCATTAGATTGGTTCCAGTGAACTTGTGTATCTTGGACCAGTACTTGATGAGTACAGCTAGTGGAAGAGCTCTTTTGTCCCAATGCAATAAAAATGCAATTAATTCACTATTTCTCACACCAGCAGGACTTTTAAAATTGACATCACATTGACGTTGAGTAGGTATATGAAAAAACTTTACAATGGGCACTTTGGCTGTTGTTATGGCAAAAACCTGGCTGAATTTCCTGTGGTATCGGTAAAGAATATTCCTGGCACGAAGGACATGCCCTGCATTGGATTGCTCCCCATTTGGCAAGGCAACATAACAGTCCACATCACTTGTTTTTATTCCTAGACCAGTTACGACTGAACCAAATGGTTGAATATTACAACCTGTAACAAATTATTGCAAAATTAATGTTACCAGAAATAAATCATTTATAAATAATATTCTACACAAATTTTATAAAATGAAAAGATTTGTATTTTGGTTTGTAACAAATAAACTCAAAAACTACTGGAACAATTTAAAAAGTTCTATATTATAATAACTGAGTAACATAGGCTATAATTTATAAAGATACCTACTAGCTTTAACCCGCGTATAAATTAGGTCGGAAATTATCACACGGGAACGTACTACCGGGATAAATGTATCCTATGCGTATCCAGGTTATAAACTATCTGTGTGCCAGATTTCATCCAAATTAATTTAGCCGTTTTTGCGTGATTGAGCGGGAAGCTAGTAAATAATAATAATTTTATTGGTATAAACACCCAGAGCTAGGTCAGAGTAACTGTATTTCAGAAACCAGTACCTACCTGTATATAGGGTGGCAGGGACCTCGACGCGAAAACTGTTACCATGGATTCAGTACACATGATTCTGAACCCCCGCATTGAAATTTTTCGTCAGTTTTTTTTTTTTTAATCTGTTGTTCCATACATTTTGACCACGTAGGTATTGCAGTTGTCTACAGGGGCGCAGCTAACCAATAACCCGATTCCTGTCGGCTTCCCTTAGGAAATTATGACAGTCAGTAGTTCTCAGCAGTGTTTAATAATCACACTGAATGTATTATTTAATACTTACACCATAAAATTAAAGTATTACAAAACCCTAACCTACATTAAAAAAATTGTCTTTATATTCCAACGAAAACAAAACATTTAAAGTGCGCGCCAATTTTGCTCTTGTGCCTCCAGTATAACTCGTTGTCCGCCCGGCTTATGAAAACTTAAATTTCTATACAAAATAATCTCGTCATGACGTCACTTCAGGTCACGTGACACGCTGTTTTTTGAGGCAATAGTAAGCCGTAAAAAGTCGAGTTATGATAGGTACAGTGTAGGAATCCATTCGCTGAATTTCGTAAGCGTTCGGTTTGGTTCGGGGCGGGGGGAGGGACAAACTTCGCTCGACGCTTGTTGACGATCAAAGACTACAATAGTATGTTGACGATTGACGTAAATAGATAATAGAATTTTTATCCTTTAATTTTGTTGATACTTGTAGTTAATTAGCATTTTGTTCGTTGTATTCATATAAGTTATTAGTGTAGTATTAGTGTAACAATTAGAATTGGATAATCGTGAGTTTGTTGTGAAATTGTGCGTTCGCCGTCATTGTAATTAGGAATTTGTGGTAAGTCGATAGATTAGCAAGTTGAAATTTCTTTTTTAAAGTAGGTTTGAAAAGTTATTAGTAGGATGGCGGCATTAATAGTTTTAGATTGTTGTGTGACAGATTATTTGCTTCGTGAGGAAACATACTTTTCAAGGTTAAGTTTTGAAAATAAGAAACACATAATTAGGCTAGGTAGGTCGTGCTCGACCAGATAATTATGACTATAAACTACAAACGACGTGATGGGTTTGTCAAACATTTTAATGTATCCCTTTACGATAAATATCAATGGCTGACTGGTAGTTGTAAATTAAATAAGATGTTTTGTTTTCCATGTTTACTTTTCTCAGATTCTAGTAGTTTATGGAATAAAGGGGGTTTTACAGATATGAATAATCTGACGAATTCATCAAAAAAACATGTGCAGACTGAAAAGCATATTCGTAGCTGTTTAGATTTACATGACTTCGGGAATAGTAGGATAGAACCATTTTTCACCAATTCGTTTGAAGCTCATAATAGGAAAGTAGCTCGAAATAGGAATTTAATGAAACGGTTTATTGACACCGTTATTTTGTTAGGTAAACAAGAAGTAGTTCATCGTTTCGCGGCCACGATGAACGTCCGAATTCTGATAACCGCGGTAACTATATATATTGAAACCTTGTTATATCTGAGCAAGTATGACACCGTAATGGACTCTCATTTGGAACTATGTTCTTCAGTTCAGAACCCCGCGTTTTCTGGTCTCTCAAGTGATATTCAAACGTGCGCCACGTCCGGGCTAGGTAAGCTTTTTTTTTTTTGTTTTTGCGCCGGCTTACCTTTCTCATAAACTCACCCTTCGCCACTGGTTGTCTATGAAACAGTGGACTTTTATTTTTAATAACTGATGAATAATTTCAACTCAGGGGATCAGTCCCTGCCACCCAGTATGGACCCAGTAAGTATTTATCATTTTACCACACCACTAATAAAATGAATCCTCCTGTTTCAAATTTATGGCTGGAGCCTGCATGCAAGCTTCACACAGAATATCACAGGTAACTTATGACACAAATAAACTATGATCATCACAGTAGGTAGTAATCTTAAAACTAGAAAATTACATTTACATTATAAAATTACTTTTTTTTTTTTTTAAGTTTAGTAACTTAATTTTAGTTTCTAGAAACAAAGTATGAGCTGTTATGTATTTTACCTGGTGCTACGTGCTGCAGTGCATGTTCTAAGTCATCAAACAAATGTTTCAGGTTGTGTACCTTGTCGACAGTCAGCCTCACAAAGGTCAAAATTTCTTGCACTTGATCATCAAAGTCACCTTCAAACTGCAGATATTTGGTGTCCAGTATGTTAACTTCATGAAAAGAGCTTTGCATTAGTTATTTATATTTATCGGGAGACGGATCTGAGGATGTTGTCATTAATATTCCCTATGTGGCCTCTGGGTAGTTGACTTAAAACACAAATTTGGCCGACTAGGACATAAGTAAGTTAAAGAAATTGAGGATTGAAATGGAGGTTCTTGGATTGACCTGCCATTCAAACATATTTTTTAAATCTTAGAGCTCAGACCAAATAGAAAACCAAGACATAGCACTGACAACAATGACATGACGCCCGTTTCATAAACATCTGTGCACTTAGTGAGGTGTAGTTTGATTGTAGGGGAATAGAGATAGGATGTAGAGGGAATATTAATGACAACATCCTCAGATCCGTCGATCTGAGGATGTTGTCATTAATATTCCCTATGTGGCCTCTGGGTAGTTGACTTAAAACACAAATTTGGCCGACTAGGACATAAGTAAGTTAAAGAAATTGAGGATTGAAATGGAGGTTCTTGGATTGACCTGCCATTCAAACATATTTTTTAAATCTTAGAGCTCAGACCAAATAGAAAACCAAGACATAGCACTGACAACAATGACGTGACGCCCGTTTCATAAACATCTGTGCACTTAGTGAGGTGTAGTTTGATTGTAGTGTCATTGTAAATGATTGTAAATGTGTGCGTGTGAACGTGTATGCACAGAGCGGAGGTGTAGTTTTGGCATGCATCATTGTATTATTTGCCTCTATCTTGGTTTTTTATTTGTTTTAGTGTGTATGATGTGTTGTCTTAAATTCCTTGAAAGAGAAAATTTATGGCGCTTACAAAAGGCATTAAATAACACTGATAACGGACTTGAGGTAGGTAACTTGGTACCAAAAACGTGTCAATTTATTTACAAACACAAGGTCGAAAATTCAAAGGTCCATTAAAATCATATTTATCTTCGGGATAGAATAATCAATAATAGAATAATCTTCTGAATAGACAATAAATTATATTTACCTTCATAATTCATAATATTTCCTTTAAAAACCTTAAATCGTGTACTAATACTGACTATTATTATAAGTCTCTATAAAAAATAACACTTTGTTGACTGTCAAGTGTCAAGTGTCCTAATCTAGACGTGCGACAATGCGAAGCCAGATTTGACGTTTCTCATTATGCATACCGCGATCACTTTGTAAGAACGTCAACGTAAGAAAACGCAATAATCAAAGTCATAATCCTAATTTAATTACTATGGTATACATAAACTATAACAATGAGTATTATTCGTCAGCACCAAATTTTACTTTATATTGGAAAAATGCATTCAAAAACATAAATATATCGTTGATTAATATTCCGCCAGGAAGTTATTACAAAGTCATGTCTTTGGGTTCGTTGCCGTAGTGTTGTGACCGTATTTTGACCGAATAAAATCGATGTTCTGAAAAATCAGTACTTTTACACACACATTTAGAAAAGAGAGAAATGTACAATTACTGTATTATTAAATGTTTAACCTCTATAATGTTATTATCTACATCTAAAACAAAATCTGATCACATTTATTTTTAGCTTTAGGGTAGGGGTGTGCAAGATCCACACAAAAGAATATTCAAAGAAGACTTTAAAAAGAAAAATGAAAAACTTTTACCTATGAAGAGTAAGACTGATAAACCTAAGAGAAGCCAGCAATTGCACCAAAGAAGAAAAATTGGGCATGTCCAGATTGCTCAGAAGTGTAAGAACCAATTATGGATAATTCTGGATCGAGTGTATTTCTTACAAAAACAGCTATCACGAAAAATGCACAATGCTGTGCATTTTTAAGTAGGCCATGGAAGCTTCAAATGTGACGTTTGTTAGTGATGTGATGCGCACTCTTGTCACTCTGTGCTCTTGACCTACATGCGCAAACTTGCGCACTCTTGCCGTATGCTGTGATTTTTTTAATAGTTCCTAAATAATAGCTTTTAGTATGTGCACACGTCACAAAAGATGAATGGATTAATGTAGTAGAAAGGACAAATAAAATTATAACGGAAGACTTTAGAAGAGACGTACATTTTGATAATATGATTAAAAATGAATTTATTATGGGACGAAGACAGTTCAACTGATGGATGATATTTTTTTCTGGGTCATCCAGTGACGAAAGTGAATAAAAATGTTACAAAAGTGAATTTATAACCATTCTCTATAACGAAATTCATAGTAGGTATGTACTTATATTTTCTCATAATGTCAACCAACGTAGCGGCAGTGTTGCCACTTGCCAGATTAAAATGTCAAAAAGCCAAAATCCAGAAAATAAGATTAAAAAATCCAGCACGCGTAGCATGACCACTGTAGAAACGGAAGAATAGACAAAATTGCAGATTGTGATTGTTTATCTGTCATTTTGTCTATTCTTCCGTCGAAAATCAATGTAGCTAAGCTACGCGTGTAGGAGATCGATTAATTCAGGAGATCAATAAAATACTTATATATTCCAATTGTTTATTTTGATACATTCCTAACTATTGTTTATTTGACTTCATTTTATCGCTAATTTGAAAATCAAAACAATTTTTATTTTTTAGAATGTTTTTAGTTCTCAAGACTCAATTGATTCCTCAATTCGGTCTTTGTTAAATTAATTTTGCACGGTATAGGATCATTCCCTACGTATGCGCATTACTGTGCGTTTGCACTGGCGAAACATTCAGACCAAAATATGTTGAAATCTATTTTCTGTCAAAAAATTGTTTTTGACATGAACTAGAGATTTCAACATGTTTGTTGTGATCTCTTGAGTATTTATGTTTTGTGGTTGTGATGTTTCGCCAGTGTAAATGCAGAGTAAGCCCACGTACGCACGGATGTAAAAATATCGTGGCAGGATTTTATCGCGTACTGGATTTTCAACTCTCGGTGTTGAGCCGAGCATTGAGAATCCAACGCGTGCCAACTCACGTGCGCTGGGACAGCGCGTTGAAAAAATACACTGTTGGATTTTCAACTCTCGGCGCTAAGAACAGCGCTGAATGCACCATCCAGTTCATAAAAAAAAAAACGGGAAGTAATCGCCCGTGCGAACTTGGGCTTAGAGGGTGATAGACGTGCGAGCAAGTACGCGTACTTATGCGTATTCAAACCCCCACCTTCGCCTGAGCATAATTTTTTGAGTGAAACTTATTAAGAAGTGGTATATTGAATTTACTTGATGTCTCAAAAACGTGATACGTACTACCGCGTACGCGTACCGTGTACGTGTTGCTGACTAAGACGTCAGAATATGGGTACTACAATTTCTAAAAGTTGATTGCAAATAGACGTATTGAGTATTGTTTTTGTTTTACCAATTTATACATAAGAACTTAAAAAAAAAAACTCAAATCATTTATTTCAATTAAACCATTACAGGCACTTTTGAATTGTCAAGGAATCGGTCAGTCAAAAATATGAAGCTAGTTGCCCATTCCAAAGCGTAGTAGGTACCTTTGGAGAAGAACGGGCAAGAAACTCCACGGACACTCTTTAAATAAAATAAATTGTTACAAAGTATTGGTTACATCATAATTGTTACAAAGTATTGGTTACATCATTCATGTTGAAATTATACATGTGAGAACAATGTAGAAAGACGGGCACGTTAGAAGCGTCCGTAATACAAAGATAAAAACAAAGAACAATTCAAAAATTAAAAATCAGCCATGGCCGCTAAGAGTTGACCAGTCCCAACCAACTGACGGCGCCCGTTCACGAACATGACGCATGGATCAGCACCATTCAGCTCAACCATTTTGAAGGGAGCTAAATGATCCAACACAAGCGCCACCATCAGCGAGACATCTGAGTGAGCATGACATACTCACAGCCGCCAGGGCACATTCAAGTCAATAAAAAAAGTATAACCCGGTAAATGGTAGCTCTTTAGTACATAGTACTCACACCTGTGCTCTGGAATTATATAATTCAAAGGAGATTGATTTTATACAATGCAAAGATGGTCTTAAAATCTTCAGCAGCTCCAACAGTATTTTCAGATGTTAATCAATTAGTTGTGGTTATGGAGCAGGACCAGCATTGGGAGGAACCCATAGCAGATCAAGGGCCCGTCTATAAAATTTGCTACGGGCCCCGCGCTTGCTTAATCCGGCACTGTACTTATGGCTCGGCGACCTTAGTCGCCCGTATGTCATAGTAAGTACGCGTATTTTAAAATAGAGGTGGGGAGTGTATCATTTTTGGGGTTGGAACATTTGCATCTGGATCAATGAAATGATCCGAATCATTGATACGTTTCATTTGGATCATTTGAATCATCGACTCGAAGGATATAATAATGGATAAAGATAACGAAAAACTGTGAGAACATTAGTGATACTCATCTGATTAGGGTATCTCTTTCTGACTTAAATAGATTGTAATGTGCCAGACGCTCATTTGCGACTCGCGAGTCAGTTCAGTAGTACTGACTACAGTAACGTAACTCGGCGTCTCGAGTCTTTCTCTCTCGCTCACTGCTACTCACTCGCCTCGCAAGCGACGGTCGCGCGGAAAGAGCACAGAGGCAAAGTAATGATTCAGATTCAAATGATGCATTTGAAACGTTGTTACTGAACCAATCTTTTGGAACACTTCAATGATCCGGATCAGTGAGTCGGTTCCGTAAAGAGTTACACACGCCTACTTTAAAACCGCTGAATAAGTTCGTCGGCTATCCAACGGGTTTGAATTTTTTTTTGTAGCCCGCCTTGGTTTGGTTTGTAGTTTCGTACGTCTGTCAACGCCTCGAGTGGCGAGCCGCCATTTATTTCGACATTTGTGTACTTAATGTTTGTTTGTGTGAGCAAGCTTCACGTGTGTCACCGACGACGAGCTGAGTAAGTTCGCGAACTTAAAAGCCGCGTACTTTAAGTTCGCACGTCTATCACCCACTTGAGACAACACGATATTGAAGTATCGGCGATTGATAAAGGCTAATTGCAAAATGACTCTTCCAGTATTGAATTAGGGTATGTTATAGTGTTCATTCCATAAACTTAAAATACTGTTAGAAATTAGTAGTTCAGTCAGAAGACTCAGATACTTTCCTTTTTACGCATAGTTCATACATTGTACGTACAATTTTTCAAAACACAAATATCAGGAGAAATCAGTAGATCAGGATAATCTTAGACAAATCAGAAAATCTCCTGGAAAATCAGGAAGTTCTGGCAACGCTGCCTAGCGGTGATAGTGTTAGTGTGTGTGAGGTGTTAGTCCGATTCTTGCTGCGCACCGGCACCCACAGTTGGTCGTGTTGTGCTCGACTGACGCAAAATATCCATACGTTGCGTTTTCACATCTCATACCAAGGAAAAGTTTCAATCGTGATGCCAGATTGATATGCAGATGGAGCCTCGAACTAAACTATCACTAAAATTCCTTACTTTTGGCTATGAGAATCTTAGAGCTATTCTGCAAATCGTCGTTTGACAAGAATACACAAATTTTTTGTAATTTTTAGTCTATACTCGGAATTTTAATTCGATTCCAGATTTGACAATTTCAGTGTTGCAACGTTATGACAAGTACTAAATAGTGACGTTGCGAAATTATTCGATATGGAAATGGAATATTTCCAGATCGATTCTTCTCGTTTATAATTTTACCCTCGTAAACTAAGTATATCAGGAAATTAAATATTTCTGAACCGATAATTTAGTTTTGACGATTAATTAACGATCTGAGACTTTTCTTTTATAATTGTGTGTGAAATAAATAAAAAAATGTGATCATGAAGGAACATGACAAATAAAACAGATAGATGTATTATGGTAATAATTTATTTTATAAATTGTCGCCGTCATCGCTATCGCTATCGCTGTCACACACTGATGGCACACACACTGATTGTTTATCGATTTTTGTGTTCATCACTACACTATTATATGTGGTATCATTATTTCACAAAATGACAGTAGCTAATGTCAAATCTGGAATCGAATTAAAATTCCGAGTATAGTTTACAGGCATTTGTGACAAGAGAATCGGCACCATTGTCTTACCGTAGGGTACCGGGGTGCTGCTATGCAATTATTGTCTTACCGTAGGGTGCCGGGGTGCGTAAATGCCACAGGTCGATGAAAGACACAGTGGTACCGATTCTCTTGTCACAAATGCAGTCAAACTAGATAAAAAATCACCAAAATTTAGTTTATTCCTGTTAAACGACGATTTCCCATTCTGAAATAGACTAAAGTGACACAACTATATTTTAGTTTGACAGCACTAAGATGGCACTGAGTTATTAATTTAGTGAAAATGGCAATTTTGCTATTCTGAATTTGACGTTTTTCACCAAAAATTTTGATTGCCTAACAAAATCTGACAATTTTTAATCACCATTAAAAATGGTGTGGAATACAATTAGTTGTCATGAACTAAAATTCACACCAACACCTCGAATTCAGGTGCAAAAACAGTACCTACTGTATCTTTTTTTTTCTTTTACTTATATCTCGAAAATGGTGTCCTATCGCAAAAATAATGAAAATTTCGATCCCCTTTAAAAGTCCATACACGCCTAAAACTCAACATGTGGGTAATATTTTTTCATATTTTCCATACAAAAAGTGAAAATTTCCATATAAAACACGTCGGGGCTACCCCCATTCGGCGCCCATGCGCCCTGCGGCCCTAAAAAATTTTCACGGGGTAGGGCAAACAAGTGCCACGTGGAGTCGCGATTATCAAAATATAAAGAATTCTATTTGCAGAATAGCTCTAAGATTCTCATAGCCAAAGTAAGGAATTTTAGTGATAGTTTAGTTCGGTGTACAAGACAATTGGCACCATTGTTTTAACAAAAACGACTGCAAAACAGCATAAAAGTAGGTACTCGCTCTGTCTACACTGCAGGTATCAAACTTGCTTACGACGTAACGCACCTCGCGCAAATACTAAATAGCCATGTAGTTCTCTATGTAGTCTTTGCGGTCTGTGCCTGCCTAGCAGCGAGCAACTTGGAAGTAGCGTTCGACGGCTGCTGCCGCGGAACCACTCGCTTGGCTCGCGCACGGTTGGTCACCGTTCTATCCTGACCCAATCCATTTCAAACACTTTACAATTTTTCGACAGTTTATAAATCTAACGGAATTAATACTATGGGTGTCTGCGTTAAATCCTACTTTTCATTGCCTGCTAAAAACAAATGCGCTGCACTACACACTGGTGTGTTGCAGCACTTGCAGCTGGGTTCGGAGTAGTTCAGACGGACTATTACTGCTTTAAGCCATTCGCATGAAAATGCAGCACATACTATGGTAGTCTGTGTTGCATCCGCCTTTGTATTTACGCTACCGGGGTTCCGGTATTGACCATCTGCTCACAACCCGTCTGGGTTGTGAGGGCAGGAAACCGTCATCACTTTGCGTGCAGTTAAAAATGCAAGTGTGTGTGAGATTGTCATCCTTCAAAGTCGGGTGGAATAAAAATCAAACAGCAATCATAGTTGAAATAAAAATTTCTAAAAACCGCATAAAAATAAATCGTAAGTGTCTTAGCTTAATATTAAAATAATTTGTATTCACTGTGTATTAATAGAACGATTTTTACACTAAGTAAATATAAGATAAACTTCTCAAAACAGAACATAGTCCCTGTGTCATTTGAGTGTGCATGTGACGTCACTGACGCTAGCTGTCGGCGTATCGTTGTTATCGGCGCTTGTTAGTACACTTTCGGCATTTTTAAAGAAGTGTTCTACATTTTTAGTCAATGTTTCTGCGTTTTTACGGGAAGTTTCGTCTGCATTATTCGTCAAAATTACGGTTTTTCTAGTAACAGTTTCATCTGTATTGTTTGTCAATTTTTTTGCTGTTTTTGGTAAAGTTTCTGTATGATTCGTCAAAACTCCAGTTTTATTTAGATTTCCTTCACTGATTGTCAAATTTTCATCTGTTTTTTTCGTCAAAGCGTCTATTGAACTACTATTTAATGCTTGGTGTATACAATTAGCCGGCGTTTCGTCTGTCTTGTTGGGCAGCATGTGATCGATGTTGTTCGTTGCCGGCGTCTTCGCAGCTTGCTCTGACTTGGGCATGAGTATGATTTCCGAATCATCATCTGAATCTATTTCATTCTCATTGTCCTCCATGGTCTCGGCTATTTTAGTCGCGGTGTCCTTACAGTTGGGCATCGAGAAAGGTTTCAGCAACTCTGTTAACCAGTTTTGCGTCACCGATATGAAGAACTTGCCGAATTCTCTGAAGGCTTCCAGGTCGCCTTTGCTTAACCTGATCGAGATCACTGCGCTTTTTGGGTCATGACAATAAGTCAAAGTCAATTGGAACTGTACGCTGAGGTCTTGCTTCTCAGCTTTTATAATTTCCTGGGTGATCTTTCCCTGCTTTTCTTCAAAAGACATGTCCACGACGCTGTACAACTTGCTGAACGCTTTCCGTTTCCATATAGGTTTCGTCAAGGTCCCACTATACTTCTCTTTCTCTTTCCTAGTGTCAGGGTTCACCTTTTCTTCCATTTTGCCAACCTTGATCTTTAACATATTTTCGAATATCTCCATCACCGAATGTCTGACTACCGACTTCCAGTCGAAGCTTATGATAGGATTTACAATTCTAGGGAACAAATTGACTCTGAACTCTGGATGCGTTTTTCCTCGGATCAGTTTAGGTCTCTGCAGGAGTACCATTGAAAGAAAACCTTTGCACGAATTTAGTTTTTCCTTTTCGTACGCGTTGGCACAAAACTTGAAGTAAGTTTTGATGTCTACGGCTAACTTGCTGGTGACAGTGGAACCGACATTGTGACACTGTTCGAAGGGGTCTTGCACGACGATCGGCGATTGATACCTGATGGGCATGACGTAATGATTGAGTACGTTCTTCTTGTATCGTTCGAACTCGTCGGGTACGTTGGCGGTCTCCCTGAACAGGTCTCTCTTGACGGGCACGCCGAGGTACGGGCAAATGACCATCTCGTCAAAGTTGAAGAGGGAATAAAACTCGAAGAATCCTCCTAGGAGTTCGGAGATGGACGAGGTGTTGGAGCAGGGCGGCAGCAGGGCGGGGTCGTCCACGAAGCCGGTGTCCCAGCGGTCCACGAGCGCGGCGCGCGCCGGCTCGCGCTGCAGCCACGCCACGTGCGGCAGGATGCAGTGCGGCGGCTGCTGCAGGTAGAACACGATCATGAGCGTGAGCGCGTAGTTGGTGAGCTTGCCGGTGCCGGACAAATCGTGCACTTTGGCCCAGTACTTGATGATGACGGACATGGGCAGCAGGCGAGGGTCCGAGTGCAGCAGGAAGGCGATGAGGCGACTGTTCTGCGCTCCGAGGGGGGTTTTAAAGGTGACGTCGCAGTTGGTCTCGGTGGGGATGTGGAAGAACTTGACGATGGGCGTGTTGGCGCGCGGGATGGCGAGGATCTCGGCGAACGTGCTGCCGTACTGCATGAGCACGCGCTTGGCTTTGTTCACGTAGTTGCCGTTGGGCTGCCGGAACTGCCCCGGGATGTTGATGAAGCAGTCGGCGTCGCTTGTCTTGATGCCGAGCCCCGTTGTTATTGAACCGAAAGGTACCGCTTTGCAACCTGAAACGGAAAGTTTATTATATTTTTATCACATCTATTCAAAAAGAGCTAGTTTATTCTTCGTAAACAGGGACTAAAATAGCTTTTTAGTCCCTAGGGACTAAAAGTGATTTGAATTTGGAATGTGGTTATTGTTAATAAAAGTTCCAATCACCAAAGAGATCAATCATGAACATTGTATGAACAAGTAACAGGCTGGCAAGAGAAAGAGAAAGTGTGAATTTGGTCAAAATGAAAATTCAAGACGGCGGCAGCGAAATTTTTAAATTTTTTCTTTATTAGTGTTATTTTCATAGTTTTCGAGGGTGCTAAAGCTGATAGTGAGATCAAAATGTAAATGCAAGATGGCGGCTGCGAAAATTTTCAATTTCTTCGTCATGGGTGTCGTTTTCATAGTTTTCGAGGGTGCTAAAGCCGATAGTGAGGTCAAAATGTAAATCAAAGATAACAGCTGTGAAAATTTTGTTTTTGTTTTAAATCATACGTGAGACGGGGGTCGCACACAGTGTTCACCTCGTGAGCAACACTATTTTAAGCTCGAGTGACGTACTCTAAAATTCTTCGCTCCGCTCTAGATTCAAAGAAACACTCTTAAATATAGTTGTTTGCTCCCTTGGCAATCAATCTACTATTTGACAACATTCAATTTATTTGATTTCGGGATGTTAGTTTAATGCCAACACATAAAGTTTATGACCCACTGAAACTTTTTATCTTTATAACTTTTCAATAGAAAGAGTCATTCTTCATTGCCGTCACCGCGCTGCCACCGCGCCGTCACCGCGCTGCGTAAACGGGTACACTGGGCAGCCGCCGCGCCGCCGCTCGCCGCCGCGCCTCGCCGCTTGATTTTACGAGCAGCGAGGAGGCGACCTCGCATGTACACAGCGAGGAGGCGACCTCGCATATACACAGCGAGGAGGCGACCTAGCATATACACAGCGAGGAGGCGACCTCGCATGTACACAGCGAGGAGGCGACCTCGCATATACACAGCGAGGAGGCGACCTCGCATATACACAGCGAGGAGGCGACCTCGCATATACACAGCGAGGAGGCGACCTCGCATATACACAGCGAGGAGGCGACCTCGCATATACACAGCGAGGAGGCGACCTCGCATATACACAGCGAGGAGGCGACCTCGCATATACACAGCGAGGAGGCGACCTCGCATATACACAGCGAGGAGGCGACCTCGCATATACACAGCGAGGAGGCGACCTCGCATATACACAGCGAGGAGGCGACCTCGCATATACACAGCGAGGAGGCGACCTCGCATATACACAGCGAGGAGGCGACCTCGCATATACACAGCGAGGAGGCGACCTCGCATATACACAGCGAGGAGGCGACCTCGCATATACACAGCCAGGCGCGTCGTGTCGGGAGCACTAAGACAGTCCCCCGGCACGCCCACGCGCCCGATGTTCACCGCTTCCTAGAGCTTTAGCTGGGAATAGTACAACAGAGAAGTGGCGCAACAAACTCCCCAGCCTCACAACTGTCTGAACTTGATTCTACACAATAGTATGCAAAGTAATTAACATTAAAAGAAATAGAAAACATTAAATTAAATTATTTGCAAATCCCATATCAGCTAGCACACGCCAATATACCAACAAATACATTGAAAACTAAAGTCAAGCACAAATAAAAACGTAAACAGAACTTGATACCGAAATCAAAACCTCCAGGCATAAAGGGCGTGCCCACTTAGATGTGCAATGTTAGATTATGATGAAGTTTCTCCAACAAAAATGATCGCAAATTTAATGTCACAAAGTTTCAAGCGCGCGTAAACTGCTGCGTTGATAAATTATTCAACCAATCACAGCGACTTAGCTGCGAACAAATAATAACCTGGCCACTGCGCCTGCAGCGCAATCTCGAGGTCTGTGTAGAGCTGACTGAGGCACTTGACATCCTCCTGCGTCAGTCTGACGGACGACAGGATACTGTCCAGCTGGCTGTGGAAGTCACCTGACAGGTCGATCTTCTTCGGTTCTACGATTACACCTGGAGAACATAACAAAAAATTCAAATGGCACACTGATTAATTATTTATTTAATATTATGAAAAACTGTCTACAATGGTAGACAGTACTTGTAAATAAGTGAGCACCAAATAGTGCTCACATAGTATTAAAAATTAAGCAATGACACATAAATAAACTATGTTCAATAACAAAGTTAATTCATCTGCCATTGCTTAATCTTTAATACTTTGTACCTATTGTTGTATAGAAATTTTGCTCCAGGCACACGTATAATTAAACCCCTATATTGCAAATTTCATCGAAAGCGTTAGAGCCGTTTTCGAGAACGTGATTACAAATATATCATCGCCTTAGAGTGAAAAGCTCGGGAATGCAATTTTGACTTTATATTATATTACATTTTTGGAAAAAAATACCTCGCTACACACTCAGTTTTGTGGCGGCATCTATATCGCCACATGCGACCTACGCAACATACTGACGTCACGCAAAATCCTGCATCGCGTAAGCAGATTTTACCGCGCGATCAGCATAAAATATAACTTCCCAGTTGCCCACTAGTTTTTCGCATACTTATAAGAGGTTTTCACTCTAAGACGACGATATATATATATTTGTATATATTAAATATTGCCCATTAATATATACAAATATTGCTAATTTAATAGTATAGGATTAATATATACAAGGTGGAGATAACAATACAACAATAAATTAAACTTCGTATACTTAATGACGTTCCCAGTCTGCATAGTATAATCAGCCTATAATGTTCCCACTGCTGGTTTCCTCACTATGTTTTCCTTCACTGTTTGAGAGCAGTGGTGATGAACTAATTTACAGAAAGTAAATTGAGTACTTACATATTGTGTACGATCGTATTATAAACTTATAGTTAGGGAGGCGAATAGGGGAATTTTCGGTAATACTCGAGCGTGGCAGTTTAAGATATGAGAGATACCTTAGACCTAATAGAACAACCTTGTAAAGTATTTAGCTCTGTATGTAGTGACGCGCGCCTAGGATAGACGATCAGATTAGTAAAAAAAAATCGATAGTCTGAAATACTCGAGCGCGTCAGATTAAGATATTGGGGGTTGATTTTAGTGTTTTAAGACTAAATTTAACTAATCTGACGATAAGTCCTTGACGCCGCCGAGTTATAGGGTCGCGAACTTGTAAAAAAAAAACGTTAATCCGGCATTCTCGAGCGCGATTTTTTTATTTTTTATTTTGAAGAATATAATCTAAAACTTAGTAAAAATACAAAATCTGCCGGTTTCCGCATGACCGGAAGTGTGGAGGAGCCATTTCGTCTTCCGAAAAACGCGTTGCGGCATATAAGTCGCGAACGATTTTACAAAAAAAAGGTTTAAATAAACAAAAAAGGTAATTTTATTTTACACAAAAAAGGTCTCTTTACATTTTTGTCCAAAGTTAAAACTTTTTGACTATAAGCATCATAAAAACTCAAACTCCCGGTTTTTTGAGTACCTACCTATATCTCGAAAACTGAGGGTGTTAAAAAAAATTGATATGAAATAACGATGATTAAATTATGTGACTTTTATTATATCTAAATTTTTTTTTTTTTCTAAAGCTTCTCGACAATTTTCGTGGACTCGGAAAAAGTTACGCGATATATATATATGTTTATGATCCCCTACCGTAGACCTATGTGCCCTCAGTATGACGCCGATTGAAGAGAGAGAAAAGACCCGACGGTATATTTCTCGAATGTTAAATTCCCCGTTTTATCAAGGAGAAAGAAAGGAAAAAAAAGAAACCAAAAAACCTTTTTCGGTCAGATTAAGAGAACCCACCAACATTTTTGTCAGATTAAGAAAATATGCTTTCAGGATACCGAGATAAACCTCCCCTATGAAAATCTGACGAGCTCGAGTATTTCAAAAAAACTTTTTTTTTTGCATTTTCAAAAATTCATCGTTACTTATCGTCACGCCGAAATCGTCAGTTTTTTTAAAGGGAGCTTCCTTGGGGCCTACTTAACACCCCTTCCGAAAATCTGACGCGCTCGAGTAATTTTTTTTTTTTTGCATTTTTGACTACTTTATATGCCTACCCCCACCACGCAAACCGGCAGATTAGTATACCGTTGTTATCAGAGGCACTTGGGGCATACGTAGTATGAATATCTGACGCGCTCGAGAATGCCCAAGTAACTGTTATTTTTAACATTTTTGAAAAACCGTACACGCCAAACCCACCGCTAAAATGGTTTTTACCATACGAGCTTTTCTTTTCGAAATTATTTTATCTTTCGATTTTGATAGGTCTCGACGGCGCCGTTGAATTACACCATTTAGCTACCTCGCCTCCCTAACTATTATAAATGACATAACGGGTGATGGGGTTGGTGGGGGGCATGACCTTAACACCATTTTTATTATTGTATCCGTATTTTGTTTTTGACTATTTGGTTTGTTTGAATTTTTTGATTTCTTTTTATTTTCAGATTTATTTGATAGTTTCAAAATATTCTTATGGACTAGTATTGCCAGTATTTTCATTTGATGTCTTACGTATCGTCATCTCCACATTGCATACAGAATAGTGTAAAACATTTTAAAAGAGTAACAGTTATAGAGTTTCTTGCTCATTCTTCTGCATACGAAACTACATTTTGGAAGGGCCAAGTAAAATCAATTCTATTCTCTTGTAAAAAAATATTTTTAAAGCCAAAGCCCTATGTACTTGAAAGAAATGATTTGACTTTGAATGATTTATTTTCGAATACTTTTGGATCCAACAAGACCGGAATCGATGCTTGATCGATGAACGTCCAACCATCGATCGATATGGGATGTTTTGAGGCGATCAATATCGACTGGTGGACGTAAACCGAGCGTAGTCAAAATCCTCAGAAGTTTCTTAAAAGTACAACTAAAACCTGTGCCGATTTTTATTAATTTTGGGGAGAGTTTTATTCACCTAAGTTTAAAACTTTGTGTTATGAACTGCTCTTAGATATATGCTGAGCAAGAGAAAAGTATGTAAACTGCGTCAACAGTTTTATGTGATTTCGGAATATTTACTTTGAAAATTACACATCAAGTTTAAGAATGCGTCGACGCAGGGTTGGAAAAAATCATGATTTTTTGAAAAAATCGTATAAATCGCGATTTATTGAAAAAATCGTAATAAAATCCGATTTTTTTGATTTTTTCACTTGTCATAGTTTTAACAAAAGTTTTGCGTAAAACGGAACGCGCTCTTTAGTTTCAGAGAAAAAGGGAATTCCCCGCGCGGTGTTAAGTAAAGAGCTATTACATTGCCCTGTCGACAGGGATCCGATTTGATATTCATTGCTGGTTATGTTGAGTATTTCATTACAATATACTCAATATAACCAGCAATGTATACCAAATTATACGGCCCCTTAAACGGCGGCAGGCGGGAAATTCCCCTAAAATATCTTACATTCACCCAAACAAGCTTTCATTTCATTCGTTCAGTTCAGTTTCAGTTTTCAATGATCTTGTTCTTGTTATTGCCGTTGCGATATAATATTGATTATAAATAAAAAATGCCTCGCCAAAGAGATGCTATTTGGGAACATTTTACGGAAAAAAGTACTACGAAAACCGGCTGCCGCGCGATATGCAACAAATGTAAACTAGAAATTCAAGGTCTGGTTGCGAGAATGAAAATCCATTATGAAAAGTGTAAAAATAGAGTTCTTGAATCCAATTATGAAGTAGAAGTTGTAGGTAAGTTAATGATGTAGTTTTTATTAGAAGATAATAAAATTGCCTGGTTTTATTTTCGGTTTTGGTACGAGTAATCGTACGCTTAAGTGGACAACAGCATATTTCCTTTTTTTTATTTAACATAAACAAACTTGTAAATCTTATTTAGTCATCTAAGTATATTTTATGCCTTCTATTCTAATAGTAGGTATATAACAAATATTTTTCTTTCAGAATTGGCTTCGGAAAGGGAACCTAGCTGTTCAGGCTCTTCTGCAAGTACTTCGACAAGAGGCGATGAAGGCGCTGCATCGCGGGTTAAAAAAAAGAATCTATCAGAAAATTTAGGCTCTTTCCTAATAAGAACGCCTAACTCTACAAAAGAAATGTTAGACCGTCAAATAGCAAAAGCCATGTTTGCTACCAACTGTAGTTTTAGATCCATCGAACATCCGCAAGTGAAGAAGGCTATTTCGTTATTACGTCCAGGTTACATCCCACCATCTCGGAAGGATATATCAGGCAAATTTTTGGATGAAATATACCATGAAGAAAAAGAAAAGTGCTTCTCTAAACTATCTGGTAGTTATGTCAATATGTCTATTGACGGGTGGTCAAATGTCCACAACGAACCGATTATATGCGCTACTATTACGACGGAGCAAAATGACGTGTTTCTCTTCGATACTATAGATACTACAGGAAAGTCGCACACTGGTGAATACCTAACCGAGCTTGCCGAAGATTTAATAGACAGGGCAAAGTGTCGATACAGTTGTAATGTTGCAAGTTTTGTTACCGACAATGCAGCAAATATGGCTAAAATGCGGAAGGAATTAAAAAATTGCGATACAATCACATATGGCTGTTCAGCGCACCTGCTGAACTTACTGTCTAAAGATTTAGAAATAAAAAATATAAAAGAGCATGTTGTTCAAGTAGTAAAATACTTTAGAAACAACCATGCAGCTAACGCTTTATACAAAGCTGAAGGAGGGAAAGCATTAGTGCTGCCACAAGATGTTCGTTGGAATACTGTAACCGACTGTTTTGAGGTCTATGTGTCGGAGTGGCAAAAAATACTCAAGATATGTGAAGAGAACAGGGATGTCATAGATTCTGCTATCAGAGTGAAAGTTGAAAACATGGTCATAAAGAGATCAGTGGAAGATTTTCTTAAGATTTTGAAGCCAATTTCTGTTACACTGGATACCTTGCAAAGAAATGATGCAAATCTGTCTACTGCAGTAACAGCTTGGAAGAAACTTGAAGCTACATTTGAAGGAGCTAGTTTAAGCCAACAGTCAAAGTTTCAAAAAAGGTACAAGCAAGCTATGACACCCAGCCACTTTTTGGCTTTCTTATTAGACCCAACCAAAAAAGAATTTACACTGACAGAAGAAGAGGAAGAAAGTGCGTTGGAGGAAGCAAGGCAGAACTACGATGGTTCGGTTTTACTACCATTAATAGTAAAACTGAAATCACAATCAAAACCGTTTAAAAATATTATGTTTACACAAGAAGTGGTAAACAACGTGACACCAAGGGAGTGGTGGTTATCACAAAAAAATATATTCTCTGAAGAGGAACAATCAAAAATTTTTCCAATGATTAAGCAATTGTTTGGGGCGATAGCTTCTTCAGCTCCAGTGGAAAGGGTTTTTTCCACTTTTGGAATTGTACATTCTAAGTTAAGAAACCGACTGGGAACCGAAAAGGCAGGAAAACTGGTTTTTTTGTTTAAGTACTATAATACTGAATATAATGATGATGACATTGATTGATTTTTAACGAATATTTGTGACAATAAAGGTAATTGATTAAATCATTGATTTTTATTGAAAAAATCATTTGATTTAAATCGTGATTTAAATCATGATTTAAATCAAAATGATTTAATCATGCCAACCCTGCGTCGACGGATGAATTGTCCATACAAACTTAATACCTATATCATTTGCAATTTGAGCATAATTCCACCATATTATATCTAGGCTCCTACATCTCCTTTTTTCCAAAAAACTTACCTAAAATGAAGTTTAAGCTAATTAATTTCGCACATTTTTACAGTACAAATGACATGTTTTCATATTGTTTTTTCTGTATTATAAACATAATATCCAGCAAAAGAGTATCTGTTTCATCACTAATATTAATCGGTAGGTACCTTCTTTTATGCGTCTAAAGAGCCTCAGCGAGTGATGACTGATGATAATACAGTACATGTAAAGAGGAGCAGTAAAACCTCAAATTATAACTACAATATATGCAAAGGTATCTTGAGATATTATTTTGCTGTAGCACATACCAAAGTCAAACAATTTATTTCAATTAAGCACATAACAGGCACTTCTGAACGTCAATTTCACAAAAAAATAGAATTGATTCTACTACTTCTACTACTACATTTCGTATTGTGTCGCATTTACTTTGCTTGATGGGATTTTAATATTATTTATAAAACTTCCTGCTGCTTGGTTACGGTTGGTTATATCATTGTATGTATGGTACTGCAACCTATGGTAAGTAACCTATGGTAAAAAGCCAAATCTTATATTAGGTCCTTGCCTATGAAAATGCCGATTTTTGATACTAGCTAGTGTGAAGATCAATATATTTCATTCTATTTAGAATTTCAAAAACAAATTAATTTTATAATATAATATAATAAATCGCTGTTTCTGTAACCATGTAAAACTCGAAACAGCGCACTATTTTCGAATTCGAGTTCCGTCGTGGCACCAACGCAGCACAAACAAGGTTCAACAAGGTACCGCAAGTGAACGCACGGTGCGTTTTTTGTTTGATCGCTTCCGTTCTGGAAATTTTGATCTCAACAATGAGCCCAGTGGTGGCCGACCGGAGACGAAATACGATAACGACAAATTGAGCAGCAGCTTTCAACTTAAATAGTAATTAAATTAATTAAATAATAATAGGCCTAGATCTCGAGATTAGTCGAGATATCCTAATATTTTGAGATATCGGCATGGTAAAGAAATTCCCAAAGAACCCATTATTAGTCTGTACATTCACTAACGATTTCCCAAAGTACTCTACAAAAATAAAGCAATTAGGTACTGAACATGTGCCTAATTACTAATAAAAAGTATAAATGCCGCCATGCTGCCGTCGCAAGTACAGCTAATAATAGCTATCTATCCATTCACACACACACGGCTGCACACCGCGCCCGCCGGCGGCGCGTCTTTTTTGCACACATCTCGACGTGTAGTTGCGAACCGTGCTCCCCGGCCTCTTAAAAGTGCTGATAGACTTGAGCATTCACTTGTAATGAGCATTCTAGCGAATGTTCTAGCGAGCGTTCTAGCGAGCATTTTAGCGAAAGGACAGATAATTTGCTTCGAGCTTTTTGCCGAGCCGAGCCATTCTGTCACTGCCACCGTCCCTCTAAGCCTAGAGCACTGACTAGAGCGTTCGCTAGAATGATCGTGAAAAATTTCGTAGCGATGTTTGGATCTGTTCGTTGTTGAGTTCGACAAGTTTAAAAACGGTGAATGCTCGATCTTCTGTTACTAGTGAATGCTCATTTCTATCAGCACCTTAAAAGCGCACCATCAATATTTTTAATAGTACTTACTATTCATTCTGAAATCAAGTTAATTTACACTAACATAAAGGACAATGACAAGAATAGGCTCGAATCATGTAGCGTCCGACAGACTTTCTGTAATAATGATAATTCATAACAGAAAATAGTAACAATTATACAATTTATATAAAATCTGTAGAAGCACACCGGTGAAAACTCATTTTAAAAAGTTATTCAACTAATTGTTAATTTAACAACACATTTCATAGCTTCAATTTCAAGAAGAAATGTTGCCAATACCAAAATAAAATAATATCGATACGAAATTGCATATGCAAATCGATTACAATAATATAAATATGAATAAAGATAAAGTCCTGCCCCTTTTGTGACGTTTTAACAGTCAAGTTAGCGTTAGCGTCAACGTACAGGCAAGTGAAGGAACATCTAAAATGATAAATGACGTTTTTTTCATCAAATGACTTCTCCCGCTCTAGGCGGAGCGGAAGGGCGTGTCAGACTCTTACTGACTAAAACCAACCCGGGGTTTAAGTCAGTAAGAGTCTGACGCGCCCTTCCACTTATTTATCCTTGAATGTCGCATGATACCCCATAGTTGCATAAGAAAAAACGCACATAAGGCTGATAAGTATGAGATCTAACCCGCGTGACTCACCGTCGTCGATTCGGTGGGGTTTGACGGTTTTGGCAAACTGTCTCCGGTTCGGAGACAAAGAGCCTGTGTGTTCTTTTAATAATAAATACCGTTTAGTTATATTTATGAATAATAATAAAGTGATGTAATAATTTTATTAAAAATAATCCGATGATCGATACTGTTTAGAATAGTTTATTCCTAATACCTTATAATGTTATTATAGTAGTGGCAACACTTGATGTAAAACAACTTGTGTTTTGTCTGTGGTCCTTGTCATTGTCAAAAAGTTTGACTTCACTTCATCGCCGTGTTGTTGTGTTTTTTTTTCATATATTCTAATCTAAGTATGTTTTATGTATATTTTTAATATAAAAACATTTATATACGACGATAATCTGCTAAGTAAGTCATTCATTTAATTAATCACTTAATAGTTTATTTCATGTTATCGTTAAAATCAGAAGTATTAAGTGGTCAACTTTAAAGCACTATAACTTTTTTTGGTGTACTTCCAATATAAATCTAATTATATTATCAAATTCTATAATTATTTTCCCTTTTTATGAAATATAGTTCATCTCTGTCGGTTCTGGCCGAGTCTTGAAGGAAACTTTGGCATTCTCCTTTGATATTTGTTTAATTAAAAATGAATGAATATCACAAATGAATAACATGTGACATCCACCAACCCGTACTGTGCCCGCGTGGTGGATTACGACCCAGTGCCCTCTAACAGATAGGAGGTCTGTGTCCCAACAGTGGGAACATTATAAGTTGATTATGTCGTGTGTTGAATGAATGAATGAACAAGGTGTCATTCGAGTCGGAATAGCCAGATAACCAAAATTCTTCGATACCTGTACCGTATAAAGGTTTATAAAGGTTTTCGATCCCTGATGTCAACCATACCATCCTTGACATGTATTTCCGATAATTATTTGTCATGATAACTTCATTCATAATCACACAGACAAAACCTTTGGTTTCCCCGAAGTGGTCGCCGAGCCAGGATACGGACGCCAAAAGGTTTACATCAGGCCCATGGAGGACCCGGAAAAAGCGTCCGTGAAGCTCTTTGCCTTGCCATACTTCCTTACGATCGTTAAATTGTTATTATTACTTGACAGATTTATTTTACCTTTCTGTTTGCTCATGGGGAAGTCCCTCTTGGGTGTGGTGGGCTGGCCGACCTCGGAGGCCACCTTGGAGGAGTAGGGCTTGACGGACAGGAAGTAGCCGTAGATGTGCAGCCGTTTGTACGCGGCCAGCGCCGCCTGCGCGTCCTCCTCGCTGTTGAACGTCAGCGTCGCGCAGCGGCTGTTGCACCGGTCTATGCGCACGCTACCGAACTTTGTGAACACCTCGAGCAAGTCTTGTGGTTGAGTGTAGTTTGGGTAACCTGGAAAACAACGGATAGGTTTATTGAAATTTCTGATAGTCGGAATTTAAGTATAATTATTTACAAAGTCGACTATATTATAGTTACTAAGCAGTGTCACGAATCTTCTGTTTGTCATGAATGTCAAAACTTTTCTATGTCAGCTACACTGCAACATTCCATGTTGCTGAAACACACATCAGTGGTAAAAAGATACCGCCTTTATGTCGTAGCAGAGGCAGTTTTTGTACTGCACTGATGTGCGATTGACTGTAGGTATCATGATTGTAGTGCACTGAAGTGCGATTGGCAGTACCTCGATTTTAATACACTATAATGCAATTGAAAGTACCTCGATTTTAATACACTATAATGAGATTGGCAGTCCCTCGATTCTAATAAACTGTAGTGCAATTGGCAGTCCCTCGATTCTAATACACTGTAGTGCGATTGGCTGTACCACGATTCTAGTACACTGTTATGCGATTGGCAGTAGGTACTACGATTCTAGTACACTGTTGTTGCAATTGACTGTCCACGATTGAGCATAAAAGTCGTTTAGTTAATTTATATTATGAACTTATTCATTACAATGGGTCACCAAGATACAGGCTAGTTTGGGACCCATTGTTAAATCTGTTGAATTATTAGAATTTCATACCATGTTACTTGTATGTTTAAAACTAGGTGTTAGTTAAATAAACCGTACGCAAAATAGGCGCACGGACGTGGAGTTCCGGACACTAGCCCGTTACACAATACAAGTTAAATTAATTCATTTGAAATCAAGAAATTCGGCAGGAGTTTGGTACAGCGTGGATTCGAAGATGGACGTGTATCCTCACCTGAGACCAGGATCCTGCGGCCGGGCGGCACATGCGGGTGCGCGTCGGGCGCGTCGACGCGGCGCCGGCGCGGCGCGTGGCGCGGCGACGACGACGACGACGACGGAGAGGACTGCGCCCGCGACGTTTGCTCCATGGCTCATGGGTATAGGTGCTCACCTGCAACAAAAAAAAACATGTGCAGAAAACCCTGACAACACTCAATTTTGCATGTAATTACATAATGTTAAACCTGCTTACTATTCGTTCATCAAACTTGAATGCAGTTAGCAACACTGTCCTTTCGAGTCCTACTTTGATAAGCTTATCGCTTAGCGGAATTAAGCCGGTCATTAAGTAAGAGGGATGTAAGTCTAATCTAAGGTAGCTTGCGAAATTTGAAATTTCTTACGTTATTCGCAATTTGCAGGTCAGTGCCAGATTATAATAATATTATGCGCGACAGTAACAAAAATATGTACCTATGTATTTACAGAATTATAATAATTAGAATCATCTACAACTCTCTAAGGTCCGTATTACAGAAGCTCACTCAAGACTCAAGTATTACTTAAAACTAGTTTCAACCAATCAAAAGGCTTTAAACGAGTTTTAAGTAATGCTTGAGTCTTGAGTGAGGTTCTGTAATACGGGCCTAAGTTAGCATTGACCTCAAATGTCATGATTTCATGATTAATCATTCATTATGGCAATTTGAACTTGGAGTTGCATTGATGATTTTGATTATTATTATTTCCCCAAAACCTAACAAGCTGTTTAGGCTACAGTAATGCTATTCTGTAAAGTTCACTTGTAACCTCACTCAAGTGAGCGCACACAATTCGAAAGCGAACTCATTTGTTTTTAAAGTAAATCATCGCGGATTCACAACGAGACACCGTTCGAACTTCGAAGTGATGTTTAGAGAATAACACTACAGAGCTTGCCAAAGAAATAGACGTACATACATACTCAATATCTTTATTGCTTTAGCCATAATGTGTACATATAGAAGTACTGTCGAAAAAGCTCTTATAATTTACGTGGTAGGGCAAACAAGTTCCCCGTGGAGTCACGATTGTCAAATTCGATTTTAGTTGTGTCATCATTATTTTTTAATTTAGATAGTTCAGTTAGTTTCGTTCAGTGTGCAAAAGAATCGGCACCAATACCACATCAGCAAAAAAGTTGCTACGGAAAGCGCGCGTGATGCAATAAATGCAAACTAGGAACGAAGAATTGCATGACAGCATTCCTATCAACAGGGTCACAGAATTCCGCCCACTAACTGCTTTTGGAGCAGCATCAGAAGGAAACGCCTTTGAAATCGAGGGGAGAGGATGGGTATAATCTGGCAACGTACACGCTCAATAAATTTGCTAGATGAGAACAACCGCGATCCGAGCTCTAGCTTAAACTATTGAGTTCATATTTTCATTCCCCTTGAAGTTTGAACTCACTCTTTTAAATTAACTTGAGAGAACAAAACTTTGTCACTTATGAAATGATTAAATTACACGTAATAAGATTATCGTCACCACAACCAATAACTGACTTACACATAAAAAACCCTATCAAATATAAACTTATTTTATTTAATTATCGCCTAGATGTCTACACTTCGACATTCACTTATTAAATACAGAGTAACGCTATGTACTATTTATCTGTTTGCTTATTTGTACGAGGAACAAACACGACATAGACAGACAAATATTTTCGCTTTATGTGTGGGGAGTTCCCCGAAAATGTGCACACACAACATGTAACAGAAGGACCACTTCAATCAATCAGGGAGGGGCACTATCAAATATCTAGAATCACAGATCTCTGAGTCATATATAAATGATAATGTAATACAAACATATGAATCAAATCGTCTTTGATCAAAGATTTTTGACATTTGTTGTTAGATAGGATCATAGAAACAGGTCTTGCCATATTAAATATTATATACTGAATTTTCACATTTATTTTCATAATTTCCTGATACAAAATCCGTCCATAAAATTATGTGATTTTGCCTTTTCAGTTTTGCTACTGCCACATTCTAAGTTGACGGTTTTATTGACGTCTAAGACCAAAAGGTAGGTGTTGCCTACCTATGGTTGTGGAGGTATTTTACAATATTTATAAAAAAACATGCATAGGCTTTGAGACATATTTAGGGTTCCGTACGTCCGAATGAAAAAACGGAACCCTTATAAGATCACTCGTGTATCTGTCTGTCTGTCCGTCTGTCGCAGCCGATTTGCTCCGAATTTAATAGACTGATTAAATTTTTTGGTATGAATTTCTGTGACCTAAACATAGACGTGTAAAAATAAATGAATTTTTATTATGGGAGTCACACAAGTAAATAAAAAAAAAATTGGCAAACTGTACCATGTGACATATAAAATGAAAGGAGATTATTGTGAGGGTCACAAACATATTTTTTTTATAATTTATAATAGAACTGTTTTGCATTAAAACAAAACAGTTATTATGTTATGAAAAACATAACATTTGATTTGAAGAAGCTGTCTTAAATTTTACCGATAATAAGCATAAAACGTACTTACGGTTGCCAAAAGTTACCTGTGGGCCTTTCACTCACGCAAGAATCGCAGCTGCCAGCTCGATCTGTCACTCATGACAAGTGTCAATCATAGAAGTCTTCAAAAATTCAACAGCAAGCAAATTGCTCAAATGTTATGTTTTTCATAACATAATAACTGTTTTGTTTTAATGCAAAACAGTTCTATTATGTTTCTTCAAAACATAACATTTGATTTGAAGACCTGTTTGGTATCTGCTGGTGAAAGAGTACCCGAAGGATGTAGACGCTATGTGAATTAAATATTATATGGAACGAACGAATATTTCAGTCTGTATTAATTAAATGTTCCAATAAAACAATTAAGTGTTTTCAATATATTTATCTTAGTAGATGCAGAAATGAACACATCTTCCTTATGATGTTAAAGATTAATGGCAAATTTATTTGCCTTATTTAAGGTGAATATAAATTATAAGGCTACAGTATGCTGATAATAGAAAATCAATGGGACTAAACTGAATAATAATCTCATCAATAAAGGAGAATTGGATCACTCATATCCTTAATTAATATAAGTTTAGTTACTTACTTGGAAATTATGAGATCAATCAAATGTACAGACATTTTTGAATGTCATAGTAAGCAATTTTATAAAGATGTGGAAACACAAACTCAATGTCATACATACATGACAAAGTTAAAATTTCGTTGAAACTGAAATTTAATTAGGACCTTTTATTAAAATGGTCAATAGGTTAGTCAAGTGGTGATGCATGTAAATGAAGTCTCATCATTTGTTAATTAAATTAACTTGAAATGTGAATCATGTACACAAACATAATTTTAATATTTTCTTAGGGGATTAAAAATTATCATATAATAAATCCTCTTCCTCTCTCACAGAGAGACCCTTTGTCCACTCAGTGGGAACATAATAGCCTGAGCATTATAATAATAATAATTCTTTATTTTTCGGACAACATACATACTCGTACATTATACATTCTCTTGAGAGGTAGCCCTCTCTTTTACTACTTTACGAAAGTAATTTTTCTGTCTCTAGCGGCTCTTCCAGTTTCATTTCATCTGATAATCTATTTTCCAGCCAGCCTCCCGAAGGCTACCACAGACCTTATACTTCCTAGAGGCTCCTCAATCTTAGTTTGTTTAAAAATGAATCTAGTCCATTCTAAGGAGAGGCAGTGTTGTCTTTCAAGGAAAGCTTAACCACACCTGTTATTGCAAACCAAAATCAACAAGGATTATGGTAGCTTTTAAGTAAACATCTTGATTGTCAGTGTCTTTGAACCCTATTTTGGCCACACTATTATTCAAAATCTTGAAAGTTGTGAGATGTCTTATATTATTAGGTTAAGCATGTAAATCTACGCCAAGCAAGGGGTATCTTTTTATCCCATATGGGTGCCTGGGTAATGCTTTTGAAACTTACAAATGGACAAAATCTGTTTAAATGCGATCAGGTTATTAAGGGCTAATGCCATGCAATCTACACTATGACATTCACCTCTGAATAGGAGCTTTATAAGTAAGTAGTATGGATTATCTCCAAATAAATTTTAGCAAGTACCTTGTTCCTCTATCGACCACTGCCCCTTGCAACCTGACTGCCCCCCTCCCCCAACTTTCCAAGCTAGGAGTTGCAGCTTGTCAGGTCTAAGAGGTTCTTACATGGATCCTGTACTGGTACTGGGTCTAGTATGGGGCGATTTATATATAGTACGTCCCCATCCCATTACCGAGTTCAGATGGCTGAACACTCGGTCTTAAATTGGGCGAAGAGAGAACACCCATGCTAGTCAATGCTGTCACCTCTGACTAAAAGCATCGTAGAAGCATCGCAGAAGCTTGCCAAGCCATCGTTTGAGTCCCATGTGACGTACTGTCGCACAACGGCCGACTTATCTTACACGAAAAGGTCGTAAACGTCGAGGACGCCCCACTTTGAAACATGGCCTCCGAGGCCTGGGGCCTGGAGCAACAGGAGCCAATCAGGCTGGTCTGTTCTTAAAAGCGGTCGGCTAAGCCGTTATAACACTTAACCTCCCCGGGAGGTAAACCGCTGACAGAGTGATGTTAAGCTAACTTCGTCGTTTTGCAAGATAGGTTCAGGAGAGCTAGGAAAATGTATCCCTCGCTCATCCTTGAATGTACGACAAATGGTCTGTTGTCGGAATGAATTAAATTACTAGAATATTTGCACTCTGAAGACTGGCTTTTGTGGCTGCTTATTACTGCGTATATGGCAAACATCTCTCGCAAATTCGAGTGCCATTTTCTTTCTGGTTTGTTCAAGTTCCTGACAAGAGTAGAATACTCTTTATAATTTACACCATACGAATTACAGATATAAATGTAGAAATTGTACATATGGTGACACAATGGGCGGTATTATCACTAAAAGCATCTTTTGGATGTATAGAGTGGCCCATTTATGTGGGCTTACCTTTCCTCCACGGCATGTGTGGACAGGAAGTGGGTTACCTTACCATGTGTAGAGGAACTGAGCTGTGGTCTATCAATAGCCTTTGGCCACCACATTAACTCTTGGCAAACCAATGGAGCAACCTTTTTTAATTTCTCTTGGTCTGCCCTTTTCAACTATTTTGCAGACAGGGCCTTGTGACTAGTATCAGTACACAAAAAGGCCTAAATCTTCTAAATCCTGATTGAGATTTAGAATTTGCTTAGGAAATTTACTTCTCATCCAAGCTTTTTTAGGAGTTCCAGTCTCTGAGACATAGAAATAAAAAATTTACAGGCTCGCAAATTCTCTATTCAAACAAAAATCTAATTTTGTGATGGCCCAGTGGTTAAGGCCTCGACTCTCATGCATGAGGTTGAGGTTTCAAATTCAGGCAAGTACCAATGTGACTTTTTCAATTCATATGCATTTTCTGAGTTTATCTGGCACATTACTGACATTGGTGAAGGAAAACACTGTGAGGAAACCTGGACTTATAGTTATTATAAGTCTGAAATCGCCAACCCGTCCCGAGCAAGCATGGCGATCAATGCTGGTGCCTTCTCTGTATGAGAAGAGGCCTTTGCCCTGCAGTGGGACAGTAACAGGCTGGTATTATATTATAAACAAAAAGACCTAACAAGGGAACTATTTCATGAACAGCTACCCTTCATTCATTAATAAAACATTGCTTCCATTTTACTTTTCAATTGTCATCATCTTACTTGAGTATAAACAATAGGCTATTTGATTATAATATCATAATATTAGAAAACCACATAGATTAATATTTTGCGTTTAATAAAAATTTGCAGAATTTTCTGAAACTAGAATTGTTCTGAATATTAATATTTTCGGTCTTTGACTTAGCAATAGAAATTTGTGGAATTTGCTAAAAATAGAATTGTTCTGAATATTATTAATTTATTTATTCGACTTCTTGTTAGGATCTTATCATTCCCAAGCTTTTACATGGTTCTTTAGACGGCCTGAATCTTGTCAACAATATGAATCTAGGCCTAGTTATTCTTGCTATGATCCTGTTTATCATGTCTTTTAATATAAAAGAACTAATTCTTATAAAACCAGCTTTAACTAAATATACATATTGTGAGTTTTAAATTGTTTAGTGGCTGTATTTGTTCCATTTCTAATTTTGATAGAGCAAGCTAGCTCCTGATGATCATAACTATAAGATTTTCTTAATTATTACAAAATACAGCAAAGAAAAATACAGTATTAACATTATAAATTATAATGTTGTTTAAATATTTAGTATTTCCTAATAGTTATAGAACTTAATGTCATATTTAATTAGTAATTTTAATGTTCTGAATGCAAATTAGAGTTCATAAGAGGTGCTGAACCTCTTTAATGTAACAACTGCATACCACATGAGAGTATTGCACTCTATTTTAATTTAAATACACTTCTGGATGGGTGTGTCCGGACTATTTCCAAAATGGAAAGAAGGATACTATCTCAGTGGGTAGGTTGCTGCCCAATTAACAAGTCCCTGTGGACGTTGCTTTAGCAGCTAGCTCCATCTGCACTAGACCTATATTATAGATCCCAGCCAAAACCCCCTCCGCAGGGGCTAAATAGTCTTTAGTTTTATTTAGTGGCATAAGTACTCATTTACTTCTAATTCAGTGTGTGAAACACATGGGCTGGGTGAGCATACCTACAGGTCTTCTTATAACGGATTGTTTTATAAGATGGGATGTCAAAATAAAAATAAAACTGCTTGAGTAGTTTTGCCTCCTCAAGACAATCTGTATTTGCGTTAGGAATTACCTAATCACAATATTTTACTCTGAAACCTTTAAGTTGTAGTGTTTCAAGTCTCTTTAGACATGACCGGATTGTTTAGAAAACAACAATGCGCTTCTGAAGTAGATACTAGCAAGAAGCAATTTAGAAGTTTGTTGATAGTGTTTCTGAGTAAGATTAGTGATATACTTAATGTAGAAATTGTGTCATTGATAACAGATTTAACACTTACTTGTCTACTCGTTCAATTGTAAATGCGTGGGCCCGACTTACAGGAAATCGTTTCGATCTCTTTGCCGTTGTTCGGCAGTGGGAATAGGTGCCTTCTTCCTCCGAGGATAAAGAGCATTCTTCACCACTATTGCACTTAGGAGAATCCGCAGGCACCGGTGACAATTTAGATTTAATGTGACCTTTCGATCTCCATTTCGGCATTTCGCTGGCTCAACTATCAGCGTAACACTATATATCACTTACCACAAGCACTATTATTCACTTTCTATAAGTTTTTTCTGAAACTTTACAATTTTCTTTAAAGGAAATTATCGAAAGAAAAATTTTCCGTACGTTGGCGGCAAAATTTTTAGACGCTATGATTGACACTTGTCATGAGTGACAGATCGAGCTGGCAGCTGCGATTCTTGCGTGAGTGAAAGGCCCACAGGTAACTTTTGGCAACCGTAAGTACGTTTTATGCTTATTATCGGTAAAATTTAAGACAGCTTCTTCAAATCAAATGTTATGTTTTGAAGAAACATAATAAATCATTTTAAAAATTCAAGAACATAGATGAAAATTGTCCATTCCGTTATCTCTGAAATCACTGAGCCTAAAATTTGAAAAAAAAAATACAGAAAATAGTTCTATACTTACAGGAAAACCTATAAAAAGTGTATGGTTTTCAAATAACATGGCAAATCTCTCAATATCATGCGCACAAACTTACATGGCAGTTGGTATGTATTTCAACTACATTGTTTAGTTTGTTCTTGGGATAAATTCATCCCAACTACGGAATCTTTCATTGAGTGTGGTCCGACACTCACTTGGCCGGTTTTTTGTTAAAGGGTGCTCCTACCCTTATGCCAAAAAAGTTTTTATCACTCAATTAGTTGAAGGCTAACAAATATCTCATTCTTTGTATAATAGTTGGCCTTTTGGATGTAAACCTTCTGAATCTAATTTGTTGAGCAACAGATTAAATGGAACAGGAAATGAAATAAAAACATTAATCTTGTGACCTTCATTAATAAATGATGTACACATTAAAGTACTTTTAAATTATTCCAATTGGCCAGTGCTTATTACAAGCACAATTGAAGCTTGTGAAAGTGTGTCCATAAATTATGGAAATAAATAAGGGAGAGAAATACACCATAAAACTTACCAGTGTGAATATTGATTGCTTTAGCAAAGTATTTTGGCTCCAAATATCCTTTTCCGTTACCACTGGTTAGGATGACACCATTTTCTGACTCGTAGAATTTGACAGCATCAGTTAAGGCCCCCGCAAGGTCTATATATATGTGGACTTCAGTGTCCCGACGAAGACCACTGATCACGGAAGCATCCTCCAAGGTTCCTTTAGCTAAATGTATGTGTTTGCGCTTCATTCGATTAATGCCTTCATTTTTTATTTGTGGCCAGAATTTTAAATATGTGCCATGGATAACTGTATTGTATTTGGGCTGAAACAAATGGACTTGGGTTAAACAGTGCTATGATTGCTTATCCAACATATATTTTAAAACAAAATGAATTAAAACCTCAGTAATGGGAGTGAGGTCAGCGTCAGAGACTTCAGTGATTGTATGTCCTTGGTTAGCTTTGATCTCCAGACAGTTGTTGGAAGGGTTTTGCCTCAGTTTGAACCTCTGCTTATCATTGTTATTTACAACTCTTTCAATGTCCAATATGTTGTATTTGCCTCTGAATGTTTTGTGCTGCAATATTTTGTTTACATCCAAATATCCTTCCGAGCTGAAAAAAAATTACAACTCATTTTATTCAAAACTCAAGTTGCTAGATAAAGAATTCTTATTTCAGTTCTATAGTCTATACACAGTTGTTTACACTTGTCTGGATAAGCCTAGTTCTCCAAATAGGTATTTACACATTGATTGTTTTGTAATAGTTATCTTAAATGTCAGATAATATAAATGGACAGAATATCCATCTCAGGGACTTAATGACAGAAATAGTACCCACTTTCACCAAATTCCTTGGTGTCAAGTGTAAGGTATTGTTAAATTGTATTTTCATAATGACAATGTTTATATTGCTAATTAACTTATGCTTGTATGTGTAATAATAAATAATGATCAGAGAGCAGCTCAGGGGCTACTAAACTCTTATATCAGGTCTATATATGTATTTTACCAGTAATGCAGGACATGGTTTACCTGTATGCAGTTTAGTGACAGTGATAGTGAGTTATAGAGTGAGACATGTGAAGATGTTGCTTTTGTGCCACTGTCAAAACTTTTACTATTCAAGTCAGGGGATGTATTTATAAATCTTTTGTTTACAAAGACATGTTAATTTGGCAGTTCAAAATATTTTTCATTCATAAAAACCATACTAAAATTAGTTTCGTAACATAAACTCTATTGATCCCATTGGTTAAACTAAAACAATTACCTATTTTAAAAGTTTCTTTGCTTGATCCTAACAATCTCAATGTCAACGTGACCTCCTTGATGCGTGCATTAAACGAGGGCACACAAGTAAAACGACTCCGATAGGTAACTAAATAAATTGCAAACACCGCATAATTGACGCGATCCAATTCAAATCGCGCCCCGTGTCGATGCGTCTCAACGATACAACACAGCTATACAAATTGACATTCATTATTATAATATATTTATGTACAGCTGTGTGGACACTGGAGACAGGTGACTAGCGAACATACCTTAGCCTGAAACCTTCTCGGACTGCTCCGTGTCGTAGCAGCCAAGATAAAGATTTACTCAACTGTATGTCTTTATTATTCCTGCAAAAAACATGAATTTAATAAAATAATAATACCGGACTCCTCAGGACACAACGTCATTGAAGAGACAACGTACATCTAATTTGTCAACGAAATTTAAGTTTACGATGCGTGCGATACTACTGCAATATTATTGTATCCCTAATTATGGAACTATGTTTTATTTTGTCAATCAAGTCTTACACGACTTCAAAATTTACGAGATTAAGTTTTATAACAGAAAACAAAGGATGCGGTTGTCTTCGCAAAAAACGCATGCGTTATTTTCCCGTCGATTTGACATGTGTCATCAAACATAATTAAAAAAAAAAACCAGTGTTGTCAAAGCAAATCCTAGCCTGTACATACAATGTCATCATATATCATCATTCTCTTGCCTTTATCCCAATTTATTTGGGGGCCTACGTAACATGTATTTTTTCCATACTTCCGTATTAGCTATTAGTCGTCATCTCATAAGTACCTTAGAGACGACTAGTAGCTCTATTCTCAAAATATGAAGAATTAACAATCACGAATTCACGATAACAAATTAACTACTTATTATAACCAAATAAAGGACGGGTTGGTAAAAAAAATAACGTAACGCGGTTATCGTTGGATCCATAAAAAAAAAAAAGTTTTTATGTGACCTTTTTAGTTTTTGAGTTATAGGATCTCGGTTCAACCCTTTGGTTCAACCACAGTGATCTGGACCTTTCACTAGGCTTTTGTAACAACATTTTATCTACCAGTTTTTATCATCTCCTGCATTCCACATTATTGCAAGCACTCTGCACGCTAGTGAGACTTGAGTAGCCTAGTACCCTATTATATGTTATTGCAGGCCTTTGTATTATCAAAGATTTTAAGAAACTATTGATTGTTAATGTGTTCCACAAGGGCGTCGCCAGATGGGGGCAGGGGGGGCAGCTGCCCCCCGCTAGAGGGATTTAACGCAAAATAAGCAAATCAACATTCCCATGAGGAAATTATCTATACTAAAAGTTGTTCTATACTACAGTCTGTCAAATCTAATAAGTACCGGGACATAATGAAATAAGATGTTCCAGATAATGAAAGATTTAATGCGTCGACCTCCTAAAAATAGGGTTAAAAGCTGAAAGCTCATCATAGGTGGCAGGACCACGTACTTTTAGACTGGAGGCGTACGACAAAAATAACCTGATCAGAGTTGAAAACCAACTCGAGGATGATCTTTCTGAATGAAAAACTTCAAAGATGTTATTATATGTATTCTAGCACTGTTCTAATATGATAATACAAAATACCTTTACTATAATTTACATAATATTACATCACAGGTGCCTGTAGGTAAAGAAAACACACTTAGTTATTTTGGGAGTATCACCTGTATTACCTGTATACGAATTTCTTCCTAAGTCTTCAGGTTTCAAAAGGATAGCACATAGCCTCGCCGAAATATTGGATTTCCAATTTTTGAAGTGAAAACTTTAGGCGCGTTGAACACTTTTTAGGTGAACAAAAATCATGGAACTCGCGTCATCGTCACCGAACGTTTTCCATGAGCTATATGTATAGTGTGTATATATGTGTACTTTTTGGGTGAACAAAAAGCGTGAAACTAGCGTCATCATCACCACACGCTTCCCATGAGCTATATGTATACTGTCTATATATGTACATAGATATACAATTCACAAGCTACCTAAAGTTTTCACTTCTATCTGCAGTCCCCAAAGACAGCCCAGATTTTTTTTCGGAGTGCTTTCTTCCCCAGTTTTCGTCTTCTAACATCTTTGGCAAGTACATGGGTGACTGTATTTTTGCAACGCTGCTGCACATTGGGGCATATTAGTGACTATGCGTAAAAGAAGTCGCTTTATAACAAAAATGTACATTTAGTTACAGCTAGCTGTCTAATTCTTAGACGCCGGGTAGTAGCGACATCTGAAGTGAGCAAGTAGCATTTTTTATCCCCATTGGGGGCAAGAGAATGATGATGATTGATGTGTGTTCTAGATAGTATTTTTACCATAAACAAATTAACAGTAGTTACTAATTCGTTATAGTTTATAAAATGTTCATGCAATAATCATTCCAATAAAATTACTCGTAAGGGTCAAAATTGCATGTATTATTTTTGGAATGGCATAGACAGCTCTTTTGAGAACTGACAGAAAAATCAATGAAGTGTGTGGAATAGACAATTAGGCATAGACTGAGGTCAGCTGACTTCATTTCTATCATTGGTCTTGTGATAAGTTGTGATCCTCCGCCATTCTCGGCCCGACTTTTCCGTCTTTCTCGTCCCGTGAGTTGGATTTTAAATATTAAAATATTGTAATTCGTACATTATTAAGTTTGTTTTTGTAGGAGTATGTGTTATTGACCGTGGATATCCTTCCTTTCTTCCTTAATTGTGGTAAGATTGTTCCTGATTCTGCCATAGTATTTCTTTCTTGAGAACCATGTAATGTCACGCATTATTTGGATTTTCGGTTAAACTGCGGTTTAGTTTCGTTCTAAAGTGTTATTAGTACGCATTTGAGTATTAATTACAAGATATATTGGTTTTTAACGTAGGTATTTCACTACTATTTAGTTAATTAACGTTCCACCCATTTATCATGTGACTGTGTGTGAAGAGATTTGTATCGGAACACTTCAGCTCCTTCAGTAATGACTGTGATTGTAATTTGTGCTGTATCTTAGCCGAAGTATTAAATGTTGCTAATTATTGCAGGGGCAGGCAGTTTCTTTAGTACTTACATAGATATCTAGTTAAAGGTTCCTGCATCTCATTTTGGTCAGTGGGTCGTCTCAGGGGCTTTGACCAGAATCAAGTATTATATGTTATACCTCCTAGTGTTTTCTATATTAAAATTTAAAATGTTGTATTAAGCGAGCCTGTCTATTATTCCTATTAGAATCTAATTTACAATGATTTTTATATGCTTATAACCAATAACCCATTCTAGCAGGGAATTACGACAGATAATGGGTGTTACACATACCTACATAATACTCTACTCTCTCGTGTAACTTATATTATCTCTTATATGCAAAATTACATGAACCGCTCTGTGACTGACTGACTGACGAACAACTCATAGCCAAAACCATTGAACATAGAGATATCATTAAATATTGAAGCCATGTTCATTTCTGTGGTATGTAGAGTTGCACTAAGTTAGGATTTTCTAAACTTAGTTCCTGATCTGTTCTTATGTCCATTATAACTTTGTAAGTGATAAAGTGAGCAACTCATGCTTATCAGCTGGTGTAAAATATTATGAAATTGTTATATAAAATACTAATGATTTTTAACTTGAAAACCTTTTTTCTGTAATAAGAATGATAGATTTGGGTCATATGACTTCATACTAGGGAAAAATCAATAATCAGGTCCATTACGTGATACTGCAATAACTGCATTCTCTCATCTTTTTATATTCTTTTGGCTGTTAAATAAATTTTATCTGGCAAGCGTGTATTTTTTTGTTGTTGTATTGTTTTCTTCTGACTGGTCTAAGAAGCCTTCTACTTTTTAGATAAAAGAGGTTTTGTCCTTGACCTGATAGGGCAACATTTCTTCCATATAATTTTTCCCAAAATTTTCTTCATGAGAGTTGACATTGATGGATGAATATGTTTATCAGTGCTCATTGATAAAAGTTAGTTGTCAGCTGATCTGTCAGTCTATGGTCTTAGTCTGACCAGCAACATTGGCAGTAGTGTTGATAATTATTTTTTATTAGGGTATGTTTAATTTCAAGCTTTTTGATATTTTTTCCATGAATTTATTCAACTTACCATTAATATTTTATAATAGTTTGATATTATTGTGATAATGAAGAGTGGTAAAATTACACTTTAAATAGTGGCAGAATCAAGGACAATCTGTAAATTGTAATGTGTTGTATTATTTCTGTACTTGTATCACTTGTATGCACCTATGTAAATGATTGATAATACTAACCTGTACTGTGATGAGTAGAATGTTTGACTTAAGTATTTTATTATTTAATCAACCAGATCAATAGTACTTACTTGTGAATTACCTATTGCCACTTCTGTATATCACCTTATTACTGCAAACAAAGACTTCTGTGAACAATAGAAATACAGAAATATTGTGCAGTTGTGTCTTTACATACTATAACTTTATGTTACCCAAATTAGTTATTATAATTTGTTTTTTTTTGTTTAGGTATAGAATTAATAATTCAAAATGAGCAGACAGGGGTTGAAGACGATCGCCGATGAAGAAAATGAGGAGAGGTTCGGTTATGTGTTTGCCGTATCCGGTCCCGGTACGTACACATCAAGTTTTTATTGTTTGTTACAAACAGCAGTAGTACAACTCTTTTTAAAGTATCTCTTGGTGTAGTAATAGTAATAAATAAAAAAACTAATTTATGTATCTCATTATAAGCGAACTACTAATATAAGTTCTTATGAGAAATAAAGTTCTTTAAACACACATCAATACCATACATGTTCCTATCACCAAGCAGCCTTCCTGCACAGCTGCGTTCTGTATTAAAGAGAATGGGTGCCAAAGTAATTACAGGCATATTAGACCCGCCCCCCCCTCCTGCCTTAGTTGGCGGTTAGAATAATGACATCTTGTAATATTTCCACTGCTGGGACACAGGCCTCCTCTCTGTAAGGTATGGGTTACCTACGGCTTTAAGTTTAACAATGTAATAGTCTTTATTTCCACACATTTACCCAAAAGGGCAGGATGTTCTGGAAGGGTCTACAATAAGTATAGTAGAGTATTTAGGTCAACAGTTTTCCATTAAATATTTAGGTGGAAACGTTATGAACGCACATTACGTCATTGTATTTGGCATCAGATTCTATTCATTGTGATATGACATAATGCATGCTCTCAAAATCTGCAGTCAGGGTATTTGAATAATACATTTCAACAAAAAAAATACACTTAATGACAGTGTTGATATGAGTTGGAACATGGAAACATGAACATGAAATGACTATTCACACCACTGTCAACAAAATTGTAGATTTGCAAGATTTACATTTTTTTTTTTTGTATACGTAGAGCCACCTATTTCTGCAATTCGATAACCTCAAACGCGAGCCTATCGTTTCTTTGGGCCCTTATCTCTAACGTATCTACTGGGTATATCTACTTACATGGTTATTCTGCAGTACGCAGAATCCCAACTGAATGCCCGGCTGCCTCCTATTAAATATGAGTTAAAAAGATCCTAGTATTTTTGTAACCCCAGTCGTCACGGCGGAGAAGATGTCCGGATCGGCTATGTACGAGCTCGTGCGTGTGGGTTACAACGAGCTGGTAGGAGAGATCATCCGTCTGGAGGGTGACATGGCCACCATCCAGGTATGTCGATCACTTAATATGCATGATGTGAAGCAATATTGTTTCAGAATTATAACAGTTAGCTCAATAAAAATAATAACTTCCACTGCAGGCTTGTTATCATAGTAAAAAGAAGAAGAAGTAGAATTTATTAAAAAAACAATAAATTATAAAAAGGTTCCCTATCCATTCACATAAAATTATAAGACATCAAATTGTGAAATGGTGAATTGTTTATAGTAATTATATTTACGCATAACATTATTATCGCCCAAAAGCTAACGCATAATTTCACTACGCATAATAATATTCTAGCATAACATTCTAAAGCATAAATTTATTTACGCATAACATATTGAAACATAATGTTCTTTGGAATAAAAAAAAAAAAAAAAAAAAAAAAAAAAAAAAATAAAAAAAAATAATAATAAACATTTATTCAAAAATAAAAATTGGTAAAATACAGTATAAATCTTAGAAATAATGTAGGAATAAAATTATAAACCCTAATATAACTCATATAAAAACAAACATGTTCGCGGCTTAGGGGTGGCCACTACTACTCCAATAAAGTAATTCCCAAATTATAATAAATAATGTTTATATTTATGGCTCATGATTAATAGACAAATTAAATTAAAATAAAAAATTAATTATGTCAACATAAACTATATGCCAAAAACAATTATGGCAAAGTATTATAATACCAACAAAAAATATGCCAAAAGGAGTTATGCCAAAGTATATTAGGAAAGAAAACATTATGCGAAAAGAAGGGATCCCTTATAAAATTGTGTTGATTACAAATGAAACAATATTACAAATATGAGCCATTACTACCCATTAACGGAATAGTATGTTACAATTTGAGAGCTTCCCATTTACATATTCCAACCAAAAATATAAAAATGACCCTCCATATTCAACATAGGTATACGAAGAAACATCAGGTGTAACAGTGGGAGACCCTGTACTGCGTACCGGCAAACCTCTGTCCGTTGAGCTGGGCCCTGGTATCCTGGGTTCCATCTTTGACGGCATCCAGCGCCCCCTGAAGGACATCAACGAGCTGACACAGTCCATCTACATCCCCAAGGGTGTCAACGTGCCCAGTCTTGCTAGGGAGATCTCCTGGGAATTCAACCCAATGAATATTAAGGTGGGTACACTGACGGTGCCTTTTTTTTAGAGGCCGACCGAAATTCATTTATCCTTTTTTGGCAATTGGCCGAAAAACATTATTTATGGCAAATCAATACTTTCAGTTCATTTATTCAAAGAATCTAAAGTAACAGCAACTGAACGCACAAGAACTGAAAATGCAGAAAAAATGCTTTTTCTCGCTTATAGTGATAACAACAGATTGTTTTTATTAGTTAAATAAAGTTTCGTATGAATTAAGGTTACTATAATATATTTAAAATAATATATTATTATGATTAAAAGATTGGCACTGCATTTCTTATACTTTTACGAAAGAGAAATGTAATTTACAATAGTATTTTATAAATAAAGAAATTAAAAAATTTTCATTTAAATATTTATTGATATTATTTAGATAAGAATAAGAATTGTTTTAGTTTATTTATGAATGTATTACATCTTAGTTCTTTTTTAATTATTGCCGCTCTTCTTTCTGTTTCGTGTGGTTAGTGTCTAACCTGGTGTCAGAGTTTTAAATCCGCCCATGGGCCTCTGACTTGGCTTCAAATGCCGTCGAGAAATATCTCTTAGGCATTCGGGTTCCTTACGGTGTTACTATTTGGATTACTATTTCCGGTAATTTATTATGTATTCTGACTTTACAGCTTCCATAACTAGGATTATACATATATGATATATTAATGAATGATTGCTTGCAGGCCGGCGCCCACATCACCGGTGGAGACCTGTACGGTATCGTGCATGAAAACACGCTGGTCAAACACAAGATGCTCATCCCGCCCAAGGCCAAAGGAACCGTCACGTACATCGCGCCCGCCGGCAACTACAAATGCACTGTAAGTACTACTTAGCCAGTTTAGGTATAATGACACTATCTGTCTATACAAATAAAAGCGAAATACCACTCACTCACTGAATAGTCAGTGAGTGAGTGGTTTCACGAAATCGCAAGAACTATTAAACCCAGAAAGTTGAAATTTGGGGAGTTAAGTTCTTTATGTGGTGTAAGTGTCCGCTAAGAAGAGATTTTTGAGATTTTTGTAAGTTCCACCCCTACTTCTTGTTCGTGTGGTTAGTAACTAACTACCGATCACTTGCATTTGCTTGTTTAATTGCCCCCAAAAATTAAGAATATTAAATAAAACGTAGATGACGACGACGTTTGCAAATCACGCGCGCGACCCGTGACCCTTATCATGATTGCCATAAGGAGTAAAATGAAATAAAAACATGTTTGGTTTTCATTTATGCTCCATAACCACTATAGTACTATTAAACTAACCTGTGTTACCTGGGATGGGATGAACCTTGAAAATATAACTGTTTTTCTTGGTCAGTTGTGTAAAAATAAGTAATCCTCGGTGATGATGTGCAGGACATAGTACTGGAGACGGAGTTCGACGGTGAGAAGGAGAAGTACAGCATGTTGCAAGTGTGGCCGGTGCGCCAGCCCAGACCTGTGGCCGAGAAACTACCCGCCAACCATCCGCTACTCACCGGACAAAGAGTACTCGACTCGCTGTTCCCGTAAGTATAGCGCTGCAAGGTTATTTCGGCGCGTGGCGAAAATCGGAACTAACGCCGCCATCTTGTTTTTTGAATACATTTCAAGTGACATTTCTCAAAACAATTGCACAAATGTTTATCAACAGCGCCCCCGTGTTAACTGCATTCGAGCGCCAAAATATCCTCGTAGTAGTGTAGGTTGTTTTACTAATGGGTAGTGATTGACGTGTGTGTTTGTTGGTCCAGCTGTGTACAGGGCGGTACCACGGCCATCCCCGGCGCCTTCGGTTGCGGCAAGACCGTCGTCTCTCAGGCGCTGTCCAAGTACTCCAACTCTGACGTCATCATCTACGTCGGGTGCGGCGAGCGTGGTATGCACTACTGATTACTACTCTACATAAAAACGAAAAGAAGAAATTATATGTAGTTATACTTTGAAGCATGAACTACTTTGAATGCATATAACAAAACGTAGATTTTTTGAGTTTTGATTTTTTTAAATGAAGTTTATAAGCTGTAAAACGATACTCAACTGATATAGTTGTTAATGACAAGAGCACTTGTCATTAAGAACTATAATAATACCATAACAATTACAATAATTATGCACAAAGCTATGTGACGCTCATAATTATTATTATAATTGATATCTACTTCTAATGATGTTATTTGAAATACAGTATTTGTCTATTCATACTTCCGAGCTCTTGATGGTTTTCATGATTTTTAATTTTTTTTCGTTAGCAAGGACGTTAATTATTGATTTGATTCGCGTCACATTATTAAGGGTAGTCTGTTTGTTTTTAATTGCATACTAATCAAGGTATTCGTGTGCAGGTAACGAGATGTCTGAGGTACTGCGTGACTTCCCCGAGCTGACGGTGGAGATTGGAGGAGTGACGGAATCCATCATGAAGAGAACTGCGCTGGTCGCCAACACCTCCAACATGCCTGTAGCCGCCCGAGAGGCTTCCATCTACACTGGTAACTAATGATTATAATAACAATGATTAGTAAGTAACAGTACAATAATTGAGACATTCGGTGAGCCACAAACTAAGCGAAGCTATGGCTCTGAAGTGCGAATTTTACAAAATTGTTGTAAACAAGAGATAAGAGTTAAAAAGAAAACATTCATTTCACTATTCTGAACACAAATTAAAATGGTTTATGTTACTGTCCGGTTAACTATACTGACACTGTACATTAACGTTAATAAGGGATGAGTAAATGACACTAATAGATCAAAATCAAGTCATATATACGAATTAGGTTGAGAATTAGAGGGAAATCTTTAACTTTGACAAAGTTAAAGTTCTCAGTCAAGTTAATTTACAAAATCATGGAAAAAGTAAAACATAATACAAACTAAAAGTACATTAATTGTTGTCTTCTTCTCATGCTGATTGCTAAGGCCGTACGAAAACGCGTCCAAAATGCGCGCGACCTTATATTTTGTCTGAGCAGTACATAGCGTACTTATAGTGACATTTATAGTGTGCTTGCAACAATATGAGAATCCATCTGTTCAACGTATACTCTTATAATATAAGATATGTAGGTACTTACTATTAGAAAAGAAACACATGACGCAATGAAAAAACAAACATAAAAAGAACAAGTTAGGGGAAATTTTGCGTCAAATTCATGCAAAATGGCCATCGCTCAGCATAATGCTTTGATACGAGAGAGATCCACTGCGCTGGTTTTCAGCGACAGCCGGCGTTGACGTGATGACGTCTACCAGTGCAGCATAAAATGAGATACAGAAAGCAAAATAAAAATTAAATACCTCATGTAAGTTCTCTCTCGTAAAATCTGTATTATTCCGCAGGTATCACTCTGTCCGAGTACTTCCGCGACATGGGCTACAACGTGTCCATGATGGCCGACTCCACGTCCCGCTGGGCGGAGGCGCTGCGCGAGATCTCGGGGCGCCTGGCCGAGATGCCGGCCGACTCCGGCTACCCCGCCTACCTGGGCGCGCGCCTCGCGTCCTTCTACGAGCGCGCCGGCCGCGTCAAGTGTCTGGGCAACCCCGACAGGGAAGGTGAGGACACTACGCACATTTTAACTTCTTAAAAATCTTAATTCATTCAATCTCATTTCATCAGGACCACGCACAGTCTAAGCCCCTGAGTCTAAGAGCATGAAATTTTGCGAAAGTGAGCTAAAACGAAGGATTATTGAAAAATCACTCTAAATGGGTTAAATAGAGGAGGAAAGTTTGTATGGAAGTACGTCATTTTTGCGATGAAAATGCCCTGATAGCACACGACTTGTAATTAATATTTTTATAATCATAATAAAATTACAACATCTGATTATTCTGACTCGTGAACTAGGTTTATCATCCTGTGGTTTAGAACATAAGTTTAGTGATTCTTCACTACTAGTGAAAATCAAATCATTTATTTCAATTAAATCAAATAACCAGGTACTATTTAAACCTCGAAATTTTACGAACAAAATAAAAGAAGAATGAAGAGTTGCTCACTCCAAAATTCATTTCACATAATACTATTGCGATTGCACAAAAATGAGATTGAAATTGTAATGCAGTGATAAAATGTTGAAATAACATTAATTTATGGAAATATTACTTTTAATATGTACCAAATGACTGTTAAGAAGTTGTGTAACGTGTGTGACATTCCCCAGGCTCCGTGTCCATCGTGGGCGCCGTGTCCCCGCCCGGCGGCGACTTCTCGGACCCGGTGACGGCGGCCACGCTGGGCATCGTGCAGGTGTTCTGGGGGCTGGACAAGAAGCTGGCGCAGAGGAAGCACTTCCCGTCCATCAACTGGCTCATCTCCTACTCCAAGTACATGCGCGCGCTCGATGATTTCTACGACAAGAACTACGTTGAGTTCGTGCCTCTTAGGACCAAGGTAACAATAACACGCAATATATTTATTGCATTCCACAATTTGTACTTAGGTGATAACTTAATCTTTAATTAGATCATTATGGAATCTGTCCGGCACAGCTAAATAGGAGGAGAGAGGAAGCTTTAAAACGTATCTATTCTTAATTATATATAATTATTTATGTTTTACTTGCTTTATTTTGCTGCATGTAATTTTAAATCTGTGATATTTTTTATAGTATTCATTTAAATGATGTGGTGGTGTCTAGGCATATTTTGATCTTAATTAAATAGCCAATTTTAATAACATATTTTATCAGATAAGGATTAATAATATATTGGTCAAAATAGCTTCGGAAATAATAATATTGAAATTGTGAAAGATAAAAATGGTTACTGTGGGTCATCCTTAGAAGATAGACATTTGCAATCCCGGACTTTTCTGTTGATTTTGTTAAGATATACAATCCAGTAGAACATAAATGATATCTATCTGTTAAGGTTTAATCAGCGCACGCCATGTAAGCGCTCAAAGAAGTGCCTTTTTCACGATTTGACTAAACGTCAAGTTTCAGTACTACGTTTACGTTTAATATTAAAAAAAACCGACCAAATGCCTGTTGGACCACGCACAATGAAGGGTTCCGTAGTTGAGATGAATTTATCCCAAGAACAAACTTAACACTGTAGTTGAAAAACATGTTCTCATACATTCTGTATAGGAGATCATGTTTTTCAAACTGCAAATTTAAGTTTGTTGATTATTACTCGTTAACCAGTACAGTCTACTTAGCTCTGATAGTTTTCCTTTTAATTTCGTTATATATACTACTGCTGTGAATTTTTTCACAAATCCAAGTACAACCATTTAGCTGGCAGGGGGGGGGACTTGACTCTAGCAAAAAATTTCAGTTAAAAGCTTAATATTTCGCCAACGGATCCCTGAATCCAAAATGGTTTACACAAACTCACAATATTTTTGAACGACCTTTCTAACGATACCCCACAACATGGGGTAGATGAGAAAAAAAAAACATCCCCACTTTACGTGTAGGGGACGTAAGATAAAAAAAAAACCTTCATTTTATTTTACCACTTTGTTGGCATGATTAATTATACATATGCCAAATTACAGCTTTCTAGTACTAACCGGCTCTGAGCTAAGCTGCGGACAGACAGACAGACAGACGGACGGACATGGCGAAACTATAAGGGTTCCTTCTTTGCTACGGAACCCTAATAATTATTTAAACCTTCTGGATAACATTCTCTAAATGATGTTGAAAATGTCATCATCATTAGACAAACGCGAAAAGCGACTTTGTTTTATAATATTTAGAGATGTTATTAGGGCTTTTATCTAATGGGTGTATTTTCAAATAAATAGAAAATGTATTTTAGTTAGTTGGGGTTATCAGTAATGATATGTTATTTTACTGTTTTCTATACTTGTTTAAGGCCGCCGAGGTATACTATACTCAAATAAGATAGCTCGACATATGCAGCACATGCTATAATAATTAAGAAAGTCTATTGCTGTTAGGAGTTGGAAAAACGATTTATAAAACAGATTTAATTTTTGGTTATAATAGCTATTACTGTTAGGAACTCAAAATAACAAGGATGGCGAGATTTACCAAAGAAAAAGAAATATGAAAAAAGGAGATGTCAGCTTTTTGTAGGGATGTTGGTTTTTATTTGTTGATGGCAATTCAAATAAAATCTCCCACACACTTTAATAATGTCATATTTGACAGATAATTCTATTCATTTGTCTAATATATATACATTGACACATGGTACTGTCTATACTGTCAATCAAATGACAGTGCCATGTGTCAATTTTGATAAGTTTACTTTTTTTTGTGGATAACCACTTACTATCCTAGATAATTAGAAAGGTTTGTTCGTTTAAGGAGTAAATTTTCACTAAAATAAAAATGATTTATCTCAAAATTGGAGGTCCTTAAAAATGAATCATATACTCAAACTCAAAGCATTTATTTCAAATAAACCAATTACAGGCACTTTTTAATTGTCAAGTTATATATAGAGTGTTATATATAGAGTTATATTATATATAGATAGTTTGAACTACTAGTTTCTGGGATGTCTATCCAAATATGTTGAACTTATCCTGATCAGATTGATTGAATAATAAAAAAATCATTTTTGGACATGTCCTTTGGGAGCAAATCAATAATTTAAAAAAAGAAAAGATTATAAAAACCAGCATGAACAAGTAGAAACTAAGATCTTACATTCAAGTACATCCTAAACCTCACCGCCAATCAAACACAAATTCCTCACAACCCCATGTGTTTCACCAGGTCAAGGAGATCCTACAGGAAGAAGAGGATCTGTCAGAAATTGTGCAGCTGGTCGGCAAGGCGTCGCTCGCAGAAACAGACAAGATCACGCTTGAGGTCGCCAAGCTGCTGAAAGACGACTTCTTGCAGCAGAACAGGTGAAAAAGAGCTTCATGAAAATTATTTAAAAGTTTCGGGAATGGTCAGCATCAAAATAATAGAGAGACCCAAGGGGTGTTTCAGAATTAATACAATACACAATAAATTTACATTGTCGCCCGGGGAATTTAATATTTTAATACGCTATCCAACAAAATTAAACATATTGTACTAGCGCATGATATTATTTAAAGTTTTTAAAATTTTACATTATCATTTTGTAACATTTTAAAAATATGTTGCAGAATTAAATTTAGTTTAACTTTTATTTATAGGCTCTATCTGATCTGACTTAATTAGTTCAAAAATACGATTCAAGAATAAAATCGCTGTTTTAAGATTTAGTGCTGGGTTCAAACCTAATTTCTCCGGGCTTATAAACGTAACGAAAACTTTAAGATTTTCGTATATAGTTTCATTGTCAAATAATTTATTTCAATGAGGCATGTCAAAAGCTTTTAAACGTCAGAATTTACAGTTGCCCCTCTGAACAGGTAGTTTTATAGGGAGAAGAATGGGCAGGAAACTCCATAGATACTCATTTAAAATGTTTTACAATATTTTGTATACATTAATTATATAATTACTAGGTGCGCCCAGCGGTATCAGCCGCATAAGTCTCGATACCGTGGCAATATCGGGATTTATCCCTATATTCTATCTTATCTCCTAACCCAGGTCTACCCATGTGCCAAATTTCATCCACATCTGTTCAGCCGTTTTAGCGTGAACGCATAACAAATAAACAAAGTCACTTTCGCATTTATAATATTAGTTAGGATATGTGAAGACGATGTACAAATGTGAAAGTGTAACATTACTAAACTACAAAAGGTTAAATAGGTCATAGGTTCTGAAAACAAACCTATTTAATTGTAGTAATTGATTTTGTCACATTTGATTTTTTGCTCCCTTTGTTTTTGACGCTGGCTATACTTTGTTATTTTTGTGTTATGACGTCAGTTCGCAATAATGCTCGTCTTTCATAACTGTGTGTTTGTATAACTATATGCTTGTACATATAACTGTTCATTTTTTTTATTTCAATGTGTGTCTTCTTCCCCCAGCTACTCGTCATACGATCGCTTCTGCCCGTTCTACAAGACCGTGGGCATGCTGAAGTGCATCATCTCGTTCTACGACATGTCGCGCCACGCCGTCGAGTCCACCGCGCAGTCGGACAACAAGGTCACCTGGAACGTCATCCGCGACGCCATGGGCAACGTGCTGTACCAGCTCTCCTCCATGAAGTTCAAGGTAACCGTCTGACCCTGTACCGGAGCTATAGGGTATTTGATTTTCCGAAACCTAGAAAAGAATTAAGCAGCAGTAAAAACATTGAGTAAATATCTCAAAAAATGGCGAAGTTGTATGCGTTAAGTCTATGCTAGACAGAGACAGCACTACTAGCATCTGACGACACAAGACAGAAGTGCCATAGTAACTTCCTGCCATTCAGCGCTCGTTGTATCTGGGAGGCAACGCAGCGGCGATGCTTTAGTATTTCAATGCCGGTAGGCGGCTTTTTTGCCGTCCAATAACATAAAAATACAACACAGCTATTAATTCTACACACTCCGTCATTGAACCCATTTATAAGCGAAATATTAATCACAGTCTTTATTCGCAGGACCCCGTGAAAGATGGAGAAGCGAAGATCAAGGGAGACTTCGACCAACTGCTGGAAGACATGGCCAACGCCTTCCGCAACCTTGAGGAATAGACCCCCCCCCCCACACGAGCGCTGCGCCACCGACTATCGCCTACATACTTGCACAAACACATGCCGTTATCTACTTTATAAAAAAAGTAAATAGGAGCCATATTGGCGTGGTCGCGCTAGGCAACAGTCGACAGTGCAACGCAAAAGCGTATTGTTAATACACTAAATAGACGTAAATAAATGTGTTAAAAGTCTACGTAGTGTGAATAGGTTTAATTATATGATTACTCGTATTTCAATGCAGAATTCGTGATTCCAATTGTTGAAATTGAACGAGTCGAGCGCGGCTCGCCGGACAACCCGCTCCATTTGTAAATACACGAACAAATGCCGGCGAGCGACGCGCGACCCGCTCGCAGTTAATTAGTTGTTATTTATATCAAATATATACTATTTATACACTAACAATGAATTATTTTACGCCCGTTTGTATTTCGCGTGTTATAAAAGTAATAATATCGAGTACCCTCTTGCATTCCACGTTATTATTAGAGTTTAATCGAAGTAACATGTGTTTGTTGAAAAAAGCTGCAGTTTTTTACGCTTTTCGTGTCTCGATATCAGTGTTACCAGCATTTTGATGTATCGGAAATGTATAAGAATTCAGTATTATGTTTACTTTGATAGTTCTCGCTGTGTAGCTAGCTGCATGCGGCGACTTGTACAAACCATCATGCGCTATAATAACGTATATTATTACTTGCTGTTTGAACCTCTGGGACGTTACGTGAGGAGACGAAAGTTATAAATAAATAAATATAAAGTGTATACAATGTTGTTTTATTTTTCTTAGTTTTTACAATTATTGTCAGAGATCAATTCTACTTCAACACTATAGTCTTTCTCATTCTAACTCTTTAATATTATTTTTCCTATCCGACACCGCCCTTAACTCCTTCACTGAAATCCGCTTTCTCATAGTGATTGTACTATTCTTTAAGTTCCATTGTTCAAATCCGTTGTTAGTAAGGAACCCAACAATTATAGGCCTGTCAATTCTGCCAATTCTCAGTAAGGTGTTTGAAAAGTTGATGATCAATCAAATGTTACGTCACTCATAAAAATTCCATCTTTTATGAACAACAGTACGGTTTCACCAAAGGGCGTTGTATCACACACCGGTGTTGGCCTAATATAGAACATTTTTAACGCCGGGGAAGAAGCACAAGATGCCGTCGGAATCTTTTGCTACCTCGAAGCCGTTCGATTGCGTAGACCATGAGACACTTCTGCTGAAACTAGAGCACTACGGGATTAGGAATACAGCTCTTGATTTACTAAGACCATACCTGAAAGATAGAAAGGTTAAAGTTCAAGTAAACGGCATAAACTCATTGGGGTCTGAAATGGCAATTGGCGTTCCTCAAGGTTCGATATTGCGTCCATCCCTCTTTTTAGTTTACATAAATGTTTTACCCCAATTACTTCAAAATCAACTGAACATGGTGTTATTTGCAGATGACACACCATTAATCTTTAAAATCTTGACGACGTGAATAGCTCTATGCTTCAGGTCCAAGATTGGTTTACGGTAAATAATTTTGATACTAAATAAAATAAAAACCAAATGCATTAGATTTAAATGACCTAATGTTAGAAGTATGTAGCGAATGTGATATCATATTATTGAATGGAGAGAAACTGGAATTTATTAATCAAATGGTTTTCCTAGGAATCACGCTAGACGAGAAATTACAATGAGGACCTTATATCATCTCATGCGTGGCGGGTAAGCTCGGCCACTTATGCTGTTAGAAAAAAAAGACAGTTAACAGATGTTGAAACCGTCTATTTTAGCTACTTCCACAGTATTGTGTCGAATGGCATTTTACTGTTGGCTCGGGCTGCTGACATCGAATCCATCTTTATTTTTACAAAAGAGAGCTGTCAGAGCCATTTATAATCTACGTTGTCGCGAATCTCTCAGGGAACTATTTAAAAAGATTAATATTATGACGGTACCTTGCCAATTCATATATGAAAATATTAGGTATGTATGTAAGAAAAAATCTACGTCTTTTAAATAAAATAAGTGCTATAGATTATTACTAGAAATAAAGATAAAATAAATCAACCATTTTTCAGATTATCTTAAGTACAGTGGACGAGATCTCCCTCTCCCTTTCCGCAGCCTCCTTCTGCGAGACGACTGTCTCGCAGAAGGCGACCCCCGCGTCCCAGGACTCGGCGCCGCCGACCATAGCGATCACTACGGCCGGCAGCGACAAGTCACGGCCTACTTCTGAGATGAAGGCACGGCGCGGCTCCTCCCAAGCGGCACACTCTGCCAGCGTGTGCCGCGCCGTGTCCGCAGTGGTCAGCTACGAGATGACTACATTAAAAAAAAACTTCAATTATCACTTATTGTTATTGTTTGTGTTCAGTCCATAATCAGCCTACAATGTTCCCACTGCTGGGACACAGACCTACTCTCTTCGAGAAGGAGAGGGCCGGTATCCTCCACGCGGGCCCAGTGCGGGTTGGTAGATGTCATTATGTCTTCGAATTTATGTTCTAGTTCATGCCGGTTTCCTCACGATGTTTTCCTTCACCGTTTTGAGAGCAGTGGTGATGAAATAAACTACACAAAGTAAAGCGCCTGTCTGGGTTCGAACCTACGACCTATAACTCGTTGGTCGCCGCCGTTACCACTGGGTAACCACTGCAGTCAGTGATTTCTAAGAATTGCTAATTATTTTGTTATTTGCGTGTTTTGTAATTATTATGTTTTACGCATTTATTTATATGTACCTACTTTTCGTTTTATGTGGGTGCTACACCATATTTTTCTCAGTGATTTTTTCTGTTACTGTAATTTTATCAAGAGCTGTGGCGCTAACAGGCCCAGTCCCGATTTAGTTTAAAATGGTATTATGAGGAACATCATCCTACCTAGCTGCCCCAATTTGCCCGCGCGACCGCTATATGTCTGCTACGCCGCGTCATAGCGCCGTAGACGTGGCGTAGCAATTGCTACGAAACTTGATATTCATTTTATATTTTTATTTCAGGTACTAAAATCAAATGTATCTTTTCAAAGAGCCATTTATTTGAGCTGTGGTGTTCGCAAAAACCAGTCAGATCGTAAAAAATATGTTTTAGAAGTTTTTTTTAGCGTCTCTTAAAAATGCCGAAAATGTTGATATTGCACCTTGATGTATTGAAGTCTTGAAAAATTCTGGGTTAAGTCAGCATGTACTAAAGATAGATTTTTAAATAATTATTCTAATTGGTTAGATGACAATGAATGTGTAGAACTGACAAGAAGTGTTGAACAGTGCCATTTACAGCAGGACCAACCGGGACCGTCCCGCGCCGCAGTCGGTGGGCGGCCCAGGAGAGACTTTTCCGATCTTAGTACGCGGTCATTGATTGTAATTTTACAACAAACTTCCCATTGACATTCGGAACTTACCCATTAAACGATTTAAAAGCTGTATTAAAACCAAACTTTGTAAAAAAGAGTAAATAAAATTTCTGATTATTTAGATGATAAAAAAGCCATAAAATTTGACATTATAATTATTTTGTAAAATCATCAAAATATACCAGTTTTATACAAACATTGACATTGTTGAATATTACATAAAAAATGACATGAAAACTTCGTAAATTATTATATTATTTTAATTATTGTGAGGACTATGTGGATTTTCTTTTATTTCATTATTTTTTTCTTTCTCAGTTAGTTTTAAATAGGTACTATATTCAAAGGGAATCCCCAAAATAGTTGCGAGGAATTACTTCATTTCGACCGGCGACGAAGTGTATAAATAGGTCGGACTATTAGTCCGATTTCTAACCTTTTTAATTTATTTTCGAGCTATTTCAAGTTCTACACATTTATAACTTTTCATTTATATCCATTCATTCGCTATTAAACTTTGAATAAAAAAAAAGTTTTTTTAATGTTTTAAATATTGTTTAAAACTTGTTTTAAACCGTAAAAAGTAGGTACAACTTAAATTAGTAAGTATCTGATGCGGACATGAAAAATGCGGAGTGGTCTAAGCTTGTTAGGTTATTTGCGAATCTGATTGTAATGTCCTGTTAGTTCAGCTCTTAGGCCCTATTCATAACAATCGCCCGAGGCGCGCGGCATGTACGCTGCGTTTTGGGCGCTCAATAAAATTGTATGAATTTCTATGTAACGAATTATAACAAGCTTTGCCGTCAAAGGGCGCGCGTCATACGCGCGTCGAACGCGCGCCCCTCCCGGGCTGCCCTAAGCGCGCCGACGACGCGTGGACGCAAGTTCCTTTTTTACGATTTTTCCTTGTCGTTTTATTTGCATCAGTAATTAACTTAACAGAACCACAGTTATACTGAGCATGTTGAGAGTTCAAAGTTACACTAAAATGTGGAAATCTTGTTGCGTTTGACGCGGCAGTGCGGCTACCAGACCAGAGAAGGCGTAACCATAAAAGGGTTGCAACCATAGTATTTTATCCATAGATCTATGGGATCTATAGTATTATCTGTGTCCTGGTTCTGGCTGACAACCTGACAACAGTTCTAAAATTTCATTGACAACCACGTAATGTCACACAATACTTGAATTTTGCATATTACCTGCGGTGTAGTTTCGTCCTACAGTGATAATAGTACCTACGCATTTGAGTATTAATTACAAGGTATATTTGTTTTTAACACAGGTATTTCACTAGGTACTATTAAAAAAGGAAAAAATATATTAGACACTAATTACTATACTTACCTATTATGTTAGTTCAGATAGTTTTCCAAAATCCGATTAAGTACTTTTCGAAATATGATATAAAAACTTCTATTTCCCCATATATGTCATTAGCCTTGATCACACGTACCGAGTAGGTGGGTGAGACAGTGCTCTCGGCCAAGTGCTCAGTAGGTGTAAATACATCAACGAGTGCTCGGCCGAGTTAAGGGGCAAGGCAGTCACTCGGACTCTGTCTTATTTACTATAGACCGAGTGCCCACCCCCGGGCTTCCCCGCACTGACTCGTTTGCCCACTCGGCATGTATAAACATGCACTTGTTGCCTACAGTAGGTACTACTTAGTCTGTGTTGCTTACTCGCCACTCCGCACACACGTGGCTCGCATCACGCTACCGTTTCCCGCGATTTTTGTGAACAGACATACTAACTCAGTCCCAATAAAAAAAAAAAAGTGTAAACACTACTCGTCCTCCCAACTCTCTTGGTCTAGTATCATTTTGCTGCCTCGCCCATCTCCTCAGTACGTGTTATCAAAGCAGCATGCAGTTAAAGCGACTAAAAGTATTTTGATATATACATAAATATAGGTAACTAATAAAATAAAATAAAAGATTACCGTGCGCCGACTATATGTACAAAGTCCCGAAATCAATCGTCAGGCAGTTGCTGCACCATTATGAAAATTTATACGCCAGTGTTTCTGGCTTGTCATTAATCTTTAATATGGAGAGGTGTTTGAATTCAAAGTAGAAGTATAGACCGTTTTTGTTCTACAATCTAGAAAAAAACAAATGGTAATAAATTACACGTTTTCTGTGTGAAAAAAAAAAAGAACAAAGAATAAGCATATAAAAATAAAAATTATTCATAAATCTGAACATAATTATTTTAAATGACATAAAAACACAAACATTCAAAATTAAGCTCATTATTGATTGATACATTATCATAATCATTGAAAAGTGGACCTGGCAAAGTGGCAACATACAACACGCGTAGACTCCGGACCGACGAGAAGATCACCGAACCATACTAAGTGTCATCCCGTCCTTACTCACCGTTGTCATGTGGGACTTTAATTTAACGCGCAACAGGGCAAACGAGACGATGATGAGCTGGAAGTGGGGCAATTTGGAGCTGGGCGTCGGAACCACCGGGGTCACCTACTGGCCAGTTTTATGGAGAAGGAAGGCCTCTTTATGATGAACTCCTTCTTCAGAAAGCGTGAGCATAGAAGGTGGACCTGGCAGAGCTCTGATAGTGTAATTAAAAATGAGATTGACTTCATTATGATGTCTCTGTGATAAATGTGGTGAAAACCGGAACCGGTGACCGCATGGTAAGAGGCACTAAGAATCTAAATATCAAGCTGGAAAGATCAAGACTGATGAAGTCTATTCTCCGTCCAGCACCAATCCAAATCCAACATTCCGAGAGCTTTCAGATCGAACTTCTGAATTGTTTCGAGTAGACGACCTATACTATGTTGTGATGAATGGTACCATTTTGTTATTTAATCAACTATCTATGGTACTTACTAATGGATACCTATCGCCACTGATACCACCTTATTATTGCAAACAACAAATGTTGTGCAGTACTAGTACAATACTTATTATATCTTAATAATAATAAAAAAAATATATCAAACTCAAACTCAAACTCAAAGCATTTATTTCAATTAAACCATTTACAGGCACTTTTGAATTGTCAAATAGTCGGTCAGTTAGTCAGAAAGTTGAAGCTAGTTGCCCAGTTCCAAAACGTAGATCTTCATGGAGAAGAACGGGCAAGAAACTCCAAGGACACTCTTTTAAATATAGAAAATTACACAATCCTGGGTACATTATTCTTGTTGCTTCTATATGTGAGAACAATGTACAATAAAAAAATTAAAACAATTCAAAATATAACAAACAAGTTTTTTTTGTTCAGGTATAGAATTAATCATTGAAAATGAACAAAGACGGGTTAAAGAAGATCGCCGATGAAGAAAAAGAGGAGATGTTTGGTTATGTGTTCGCCGTATCCGGTCCCGGTACGTACACATCAAGTTCGTTCGCTGTAAACAGCAGTCGCAGAGCTCTTTGTTAAGTAGATTTAGGTGAAGTAATAGCAATCAATACCATACATGTTTGTATACACCAACCACATACCATCAACCAGCCTTTCGGGGTTCCGAAGAATAAATTCGGCCGAATCACCAATAACCCGACAATCCACCCAAATTTTGGTTACCGGGAAGTTACCGGGTTCCCGTTTTCCAACCAAATTTTGGGTGTAAATGATTTTGTATAAAAAATATAACTTGTTGTACAATAACCGTACGGAAGAAACGTACCTAATACTTTAAACAAAATTGAGATCGACCTATCGAACTATTTATTGCTTTTACTTCTAGTGAGTATTGTGACTGTACCTAATTTACCTAGACTGATCAAATTTTAGTTTTTTCCAAATTATGTTAATATTTCTGATTAGGTCGCTTGCGGTCGTAAGGGCCACACTCCACCCCGTAGAGCTCGTCTCTAGACTGGACACTCTCCCACCGATAAAAGAAATGAATTCCCATAAACTAAACTGCCTTGTCCCGACTTGGACAAGGTGAAGTTAATATTGGGAATTCACAGTTAGTAAACATAAGTATCAGGGCCGTCTTTACCCGGGGTTGCAAGGGGTGCGTAGACCCTGGCGCAGGGTCTTAGGGGGCGCAAGGTGATCGCCTTATACCTACTTACACATACCATGCGTAATCACATTTTTTTTTAAATTACGTAACAAATGTTCATTGTAGTATCTACTATGCTATATACTACCTACCTTTAATACTTAGACCCAGATGACCCCATAACCCTCCTCCAGGAGAGCAATAGGGCCACCAGCACAGTTTACAAATACAGACGACACCCGTCTTACCGACCTCGCCGTCGAGGTCCACCGCGATGCGACCGCGACCCCCCCGAGTAAAAGATACTCCCCCCCGACCCTTGCTCGAAGATGCGCCAGCCCGCGTCGTCGCTGAGCCAGTAAAATTCAAAATTCAAATTCAAAATTCAAAAGTCATTTATTCAAACTAGGCTGAGAATCAGCACTTTTCGAACGTCAAAATTACATAAGACAGTCCCCCAAAAACGCCCACCCTTCACCACTTCCTAGTGCTTAAGCTGGGAAGAAGAAGTGGCGCAACAAACTCCCCAGCAGCACAGCTGTCTGTTCAGTTAGAAAAACTTGATTCTATATAATAATGCTTTAATGCAAAAATAATTTACATAAGCACAAATTGCAATCAACTCATAAAATAAAAACATTTTAATGAGTAGATTATGTCAACAATAAATGAAAACAAAATTTAAAATAAATTGACTTACAGTCAAATAAAATAATCCAAACAATTATATGAGCTCGTATAGTATCATGTAGTCTTTGATTCTAAAAACACTTGTTTGTTGCTTGGGGTACATTGGAGTAGCTTAATTAGTCCCAAGCCTTTTTGTCGTCTAAGTAATCTTTAACTTTATAGAAACCTTTTTGACATAGTTTCTGTTTAATAAATGATTTAAATTTATTGAGGCTCAGTTCTTTGACATGGCTTGGGAGTTTGTTGCAAAAACGTATACTTTGGCACTTAAATGAATTACTAATTTTTTGGAGCCTAGTCCTCGGCACAAGAAATAAATCTTTGTTTCTAGTATTTAAGCTATGAATGTCGCTGTGTTTAGAATATAGATTTATATTCTTTTTTACATGAATCAGGTTCTCATATACATATTGAGACGCGACCGTCATTATGTTTATTTCCTTAAATTTATCCCTCAGTGAATGCCTACAACTTAGGTTATAAGTTGCTCGAATGGCACGTTTCTGCAGCACAAATATAGCCTGAAAGTCGGCCGCATTTCCCCACAACAAAATGCCATACGACATTACACTATGGAAATAACTAAAGTATACTAATCGAGCTGTTTCTACATCAGTCAAATGACGGATTTTATACACCGCGTTGGCTGCAGAGCTTAGCCGCTTCGACAATTTGGTTATATGAGGTCCCCAATGAAGCTTCGAATCCAAAGTAATACCTAAGAACACAGTGGTGTCCACAAGATCCAATTCTGTCCCATTTACTAGTACATTGGTTTTCACCTGCTTAACGTTAGGTGTCAGAAATCTAATACATTTAGTCTTTTTCTCGTTCAAAAGTAAATTATTAACAATAAACCAATGCACAATTTTAGAGAGAGCATTATTTACATCGTCAATAACGGTCTGTTTTCGCTTAAGCTTAAATATAAGTGATGTGTCATCTGCAAATAACACTATTTCATGACTGTTCTTTATAAGGCAAGGTAGGTCATTAATATATACGAGAAATAAAAAAGGGCCAAGAATTGAGCCCTGCGGAACTCCCATAGTGACAAGCGAACCTGGGGATCGCTTGCCGTTAACGTCTACTCTTTGGATCCTATTATCCAAATAAGAAATAAGAAGATCCAAGGCAGTGTTTCTAACACCATAGTGATGCAATTTCCTGACCAATGTATCATGTGAAACACAATCGAAAGCCTTAGATAAGTCACAAAAAATACCTAGGGCATCATGTGACCTCTCCCAGGCCTCAAAAATATGTGAAAGAAGCTCAACACCAGCGTCGGAAGTCGAGCGACCCCTTGTGAAACCGAATTGCTTACTGTTTAATAACTTATGTTTATTAAAATGTCTTTGCAATTGATCTAGCATCAATTTTTCGAATATTTTACTAAAGGTGGGAAGCACAGAAATAGGTCTAAAGTTCGAGGGGTCTGAAGTAGTCATAAATTCCCCGATTAATAATAACTTATCCTTGATCCAGCCTGTTCCAACTTGCCGTCCTCCCCCCAGCGACGCCCTAAGCCGAGGTTCGTACCCCATAGGGGGTGCCCTTAGCGAGCGCTCGCCTCGTATTAATTTAGAATAGTTTATGCCCCTGGCTGGAGGCTTTGAGTGTAGAAGCTTAAGGCAGCCACAGGAAAAATCCGGTTAAGCAGCAACCACATTAGCGGTCACCTGCGAGATGCCCTAGTTAAAAAAAAAAAAATCCTATGAAAATATAGGCACCAATATTGTTTACAAAAAATACGCGTTCTCAATTCAATTCAATTCTCAATTCTCAATTCTTTATTGCGTACCATAATGTATACAGTTGGTGGGAAAAACAGTTACATCAGTCTCAATTATGGACCCTGTCGGGCACAGCATAGATAAAAGTAGGAGAGAGGAGGAAGAACGCTTGGCATTTAATAAGTCAAACTATGAGTTTATACATGTATTTATTAAAAATATTAGTAATGTTGTAAACTAATTACTTTTAAAAATATTAATTATTGTTTTATATATGTACTTATTATTAATTTTATTTATTATGTCAGTAATTTATTTATTATTAGTTTTATCAATTATTTAAGGTATTTAGTATTATTATTTTTATTTACTACGTAAATAATTAATTATTATATTTTATTTTATTTAAAGTAACTTTAATTAATATTATTATCCTACAGGGGTAAGTCATTTATTTCATATTTATAATTTATCATCTAAGTATTCGCCTATACTATAATAGCATTTACTTTCAAGGAAGATTTTTAATTTATTAATAAATATATTATAATTATCTAAATTCTTAATTATTGCGGGTAACTTATTATAAATTTTTATGGACATGACAAACGTACTATCGGAGTGCATTTTTAATCGCGATAGTAGTTTAGTCTGTTTTTGTGTCTTAGAACAATTTTCTTTTGTATGTCCTCTCTTTTTGTAAAGAAATCTGGGTATTTACGTACGAACTTACAAACTTCAAATATATACAAGCATGGTAGGGACAAGATCTTTAGTTCCTGAAAGTGGGGTTTACAGCTATCAGTGACTTCAATAGTTACTAAGATCCTAATTAGTTTTTTTTGTAATGTAAGTAACGTGGGCGCGTCAGTACTGTTTCCCCATAAGATGATACCATATGTGAGCCATGCGTGGGCATACGCGTAGTACGTTACTAATGCTGTTCTGTTAGTTTCAACATCTTTACGTATATATTTAACACTTCCTGACAGTAAAGTAACTCCTATTTATCTACTTACGAATAGTCAAAAGAAACCCTTACCTATCCGGGCTGAGGTGCAAACATTTTCGATCTCACTTCGCTCGCTCTACCATTCTCTATTCGCTCTAGCTCTTCTGTTGACGACAAAGTAACACATATTTCTTTATAAATAGTCATAAGAAAACCTAACCTTTTCGAGGCAGCGTGCTAAATACTTCTGCCCTCGACAGGATTAGTCCGCCACTGACTGACGAACGTAGATTTTAAAACAGTCGATATCATAAAAAAGTTTGCCAACTTAAGAGCCACAATTCGATGTTTGAAAACGTATCTAATTTTATTGTAAGTAGAGTAAGTATTAATTATATAAAAAAATGCAACACGATTTTTTTTTTTAAGCTATTGCATAGCTTTTATCGGAGACTCTGAGCGCGGCGACCGAATGTAGAAATTCCGTAAGGAAAAAAAAACCTGACGCGAAAGTTTGTGAGGATGGATGGATGGATGTTTGTTACTCTTTCACGCAAAAACTACCGAACGGATTTTAATGAAACTTTACAGTAATGTGGCTTATATATCAGAATAACACATAGGCTACAATTTATAAAGATTTTATGTGATTTAGCCATAATATAACGATAAGTATCCAGTAAGTCGGAAAAAATCCTGCCCTCTGAGATCTATCTTTGCGTGCGCTGCCTAAACCGCTGGAGTTACATGAAAAGAATGTATTGTGGGGTTGTTTGTCTTAAAGAGTTCTAAATAAAAGTCCGCGACAGCATATATCTACCTTTTATGTGGAAGCCATTATAGCCAAAATAGTGAGCTATAAATACATTTAAATTGAATACTTTTTTTAAGTTGCATATTTTAGAGTATTTAGTTAATTCGTATCAAAATAAATACCTTCATCGCTTTCGGTATTTAATGTAGATAAAATTTGTCTTTTACACTAAGTAATTTGGACTAATATTTTAAAAGTTAGAACGATAAGAATGACCTGCGATGAGTCGACGGCGGGCGCGCAGAACGAGGGTGGAGGGGCGGGGGATAGGCAATGACGCGCGATCGCCGAGTGCGCGACCCGAACGCGGGCAGACGCGTGAGGGCAGACGTCATTGACGGTTGTGTAAATTCTGCGATTTAGGGGGGGGTATAGGGGAATTTTTTAAAAAAAATATTTTAAATCAACAATATTATCTTCTTATTTTTGAATATATGCTATGCAATAGCTTTACCGCGGCAGTCCTCGAGTGCCACACGTATTTTTTTTTTCGTTGTTAAGGAGGCGCAGGCTGATTTTCGCACCCCAGCGCCAAGACCACAGAACAGATAACTGTTCTGTGGTTAAGACGGCCCTGTATAGGGCCACACATATACGCAAAACTCATAATTATTGTAGATTTGCAAGATTTTATAGGTACCTACCAACATAGGTTCAGAGCCAATTATTCCTGCAACTCGCTAATCGCAAACGCGAGCCTATCCTTTCATTGGGCCCTCGCATAACGGCATCTATATAATATATGTTTACTTACCGTATACTTACTCAGCTATGGCTATTCTGCAGTAGGTAGAATCGTAACTGAATGCCCAACTGCCTCCTATTAAATATGAGTTTAAATGAAACCAGTATTTTTGTAACCCCAGTCGTCACGGCGGAGAAGATGTCCGGATCGGCTATGTACGAGCTCGTGAGGGTGGGGTACAACGAGCTGGTAGGAGAGATCATCCGTCTGGAGGGTGACATGGCCACCATCCAGGTATGTGGACAAAATGCATGATGTGAAGGAAAATTACTTCAGATTTATAACATTTAGCTCAATAGCAATAATAACCACCTACCAACCAGCCTATTATTGTCCTTGTCCCATTGCAGAGCAGAGGCCTGTTATAATATAATAGGTAAGTAAAAATAGGGAAGTCTCAGCAGAATTTTATAAACAAATAAAATACACTCGAGAGCAATGAATCCGGGTCACTTAAAGAATCCTAAAAATCTCGGAAACTAAAAATGCTAGGTTAATGCAATAAATTGTATTTAATAGACAATGTAATACTCCTTAAATGAAGGTATTAAAACTTCTTAGTTATTGTAAAGTTATAAATCATAAAAAAATCAAATTTGAAAAAGGGCCACTTACGAAGATGGAACTACGAAATTACAGCATTTGGTTTTGCTTTTGTTTGTAATCTGTCATTTATGTGGGTACATAAACCATGTTGATAGTGCTCTATATTCATTATTCAAGCTGAAATTATGTCGCTTACGCCTGAAGAATGCACCAGAATACTTACAATGCTGGAAACCGGCCGGAGTCAGCGCGATACAGCCAGGACTGTCGGTGTGTCGCTGTCAACAGTACAAAGAGTTCTCCGACGTTACGAAGAAACTGGTTCTAACCTACGCAGACCAGGAACGGGCAGAACCAGGTGTACCACAGCACGAGAAGACAGATACTTGGTGAACACCATGCTTCGAAATCGCTTTCTCACAGGAACTGAACTCACAAATCAGTTTCGACGCCTCGGAGGAAGTAACCCAAGTGCATGGACAGTAAGACGTCGGCTTGCTGAATCTAACTTAAAACCCCTTAGACCTGCAAACGGCCCTAAACTGGAGCGTGGGCATCGTATTTCAAGACTAAGATATGCCCAGAGCCACGTAAATTGGAGTATTGAAGATTGGTCAAAAGTTATGTTCTCCGACGAATCAAAATTTATGCTCTACAAGCACGATGGAAGACACAGAGTGTATCGAAGACCAGGGGAAAGATTCAAGCAAGCATGCATCGAAGAAAAAGTAGCCTACGGTGGTGGGTCTGTACTTGTGTGGGCCGGAATTTCTTCTGAAAGTCGCACAGAGCTGGTGATCATAGAAAACGGCTCTTTAACTAGCGTAAGATATGTGGAAGAAATCCTCAATGATCACGTTGGTCCATTTATGGTCAATTTAGGTGAGGATGCTATATTTATGCATGACAATGTCCGACCTCATACAGGTAGGATTGTGAATGACTACCTTCAAGAGATGAACATTACTCGTATGGAGTGGCCAGCGCGCAGCCCGGATATCAACCCGATCGAGCATGCTCGGGACGAGCTAGGCAGATGCGTAAAACATCGAAACCCTCCCCCAGTCACGCTTCGTGAGGTCAAAATTGCTCTCACAGAGGAATAGGAGAATATTCCCCAAAATCGTATAAGGAACTTGGTGTACAGCATGCCAAACCGCGTAAACGCAGTAATGGAAGCACGAGGAGGCAATACGAAGTATTAAAATTCAAGAAAATCGTAATAAAGTTCAAAAATTTCATGTTTCCTATTTTTGTTTTAAGGAGAGATCAGCAGTTTTTTTCTTTATGTAATTTTGTGTTAATAAAATGTATGGTGACTCATTTTTTTTTTACTTTCATTTAAGGAGTATTACATTGTCTATTAAATACAATTTATTGCATTAACCTATCATTTTTAGTTTCCGAGATTTTTAACATTCTTTAAGTGACCCGGATTCATTGCTCTCGAGTGTAAATCAATTAATATTATAAATAATATTTGGTACATTTTTTACCATTAACTGAAATGTTTGTTAACTATTTGAGCGTTTCTCATTTATTTCCCAACCGAAAATAAAACAACGACCCTCCATACTCAACATAGGTATACGAAGAAACATCAGGTGTAACAGTGGGAGACCCTGTACTGCGTAGCGGCAAACCTCTGTCCGTTGAGCTGGGCCCCGGTATCCTGGGCTCCATCTTTGACGGCATCCAGCGCCCCCTGAAGGACATCAACGAGCTGACACAGTCCATCTACATCCCCAAGGGTGTCAACGTACCCAGTCTTACTAGGGAGATCTCCTGGGAATTCAACCCATCGACTATTAAGGTTGGTAGACTGAGTGGCTTTTTTTAGAGTCCGACCGATATACGTTTTCTATTTTCGGTAAGTTTCGTTTTCGACCGATTTATTTTTATTTTTGACAAAGCTATAATATCAATTCATTTATTTAGAGAAAATCGACAATAACAACAAATAAAAGCAGACTAACTGTGAAGATGCAGAAAACAATTAAATTAAATTACATTTTATTTCAGACTCTAACATCCATAATTTTGTTAGTATTTTGGTGTTAGTAACAATGGTGCTTCAAGTAGGTTAGTATTGTTAGTTTACACAAATTATTTATTTACGTAGACCTATGACTGTCCTCGCGCAGTGTCCCTGAAAGGGACAGTCATGTTTTGCAACGATCATTTTCATAATGCTGTTGTCACTACCATGCAGGCGCTGCCTGTAGTAAGGAGGCCGCTTTCTTATGCATGGTGGTATGGAAATCATTGGTGCGAGCCTTTGCGAACAGTAGGAACTTTGACAGAACGCCTTAAACAGGGTTACTTTGACGTCTGTAGTACAACGAGCGAACCTGCGGACAAACATATTGCTCCTCACTGTCAATTACGCCCTGTGTCATCTCTACAGGGTGACTTGTCATTTGGCGTATTCCTTTTAGGACGTGATAGTGTGACCCATTTGCAATAATTAAGCAGCCCATAAAGCCTAGGCGAAAATTCATGGGATTCGAAGAAACACAATTTTTGTGAGAGTTCCTTTTCACCGGCTTCATAAGGTTCATAACTCATTTGTTGGGCTTGGTATAACCTTTTATAACAAGTTACCCTCTTCTTTGCTAGATTTGCCTTTTAATGCGTTTAAAACGAAAGTAAAATCCAACCTTTGTTCAAAGGCATACTATTCTATCAACGACTACTTAAATGATAAGAATAGTTGGTCGCTGTGATTAACTCAAGACAATTTTTATGTTCTTTCACCAGAATTAGCTTACCTACTGACAAGTTATATGAGTTCATATAATTGTTTATTTTAATTTAATTTTAATTTATTGTTGACATAATCTACTCATTACAATGTTTTTTTTTAATGAGTTGTATTGCAATATGTAACTAGTGACCTCGACAATAGATCATATTATTTATTGTTATTAGTAATTAACTGTTTATTTATTTTACCTCGATGGTCCTAGTTTATCATTTATAACTTCCAGTTACAGCTTTATGTAAGCGGGCACGCCCTTTATGCCTGGAGGCTTTTATTAAGACGTTAAGTTTTGTTTACGTTTAGTTTTTATTTCTGCCCGAGTATAGTTCTCGATGATTTTGTTTGGTATATTGGCGTGTGCTAGCTAACATATGGATAATAATTTAAATTAGGTTAATTAAGTATGTTGAATACTATTATATAGAGTCATTTTTTTTTCTTTCTAACTGAACAGACAGCTGTGCTGCTGGGGAGTTTGTTGCGCCACTTCTTCTTCCCAGCTAACGCACTAGGAAGTGGTGAAGGGTGGGCGTTTTGGGGGACTGTCTTATGTAATTTTGACGTTCGAAAAGTGCTGATTATCAGCCTAGTTTGAATAAATGACTTTTGAATTTTGAATTTTGTTTTTTTTTTAATTTCCCAGAATTCGTCACTTAATATCACTTTTCTCTAAACTCTCAATGACGATTCCATTGGGTACCTAATACTTTATTTAATAAACTTCTCGAATTGAAAATTATTGTGTAGTTGGCTATTTCAGCCGAAAACGTATGATAGGTACATGGCGGGTCATTAATATTAGAAAAAAAATCTATTCAAATGAAAAGAAATAATCGGACGCCATAGAATTGTCTTGTGTTGAGCTTATAAGCATGTTATAGTATGCGTACACAGACCTCCAAGTCACCAGAATCTATCTATGTTTGATTTTGTAATGGAAGATGTGGTAAAGAAACTTAGTGCTAGTAGTAAGTCAATAATCATTATGATTTTTATATTAATTTATTAGAAAATAACTCGAATTCTGTCAGACTATTAAGTCTTTTTAGGTCATTTGACTTGTCAAATGTTTTTATTGAACCAACTCGAATCACAGTTTCTTCTGCGACTTGCAGGTAACTTATTTACAATTTGTTTATGTAAGCAATCACAATTACAAAAAAAATGTATACAGCGTGGCAGGGACATCGACGTGAAAACTGATACCATGGATTCAGTACATGGATTTTTGATAACCGACGAAATATTTCAACGCAGGCCCCTGCGTTGAAATATTTCGTCGGTTATTAAAATCCATGGTATCAGTTCCCTGTATACTACCCCAGCAAACATTTAGGATGTTGAGTAAACGCTTTGGTGGAAACTTAATGTTATTTAGTATAATCGTATAAATGCCATAAGGACGTTTACTCAACGGCATTAGGGCCCATTTTATTCAACTAAAAGCGCTAAGAGTTTCGTGTAAAAGTCATATAAATACCTACTTAGTCGCATAGTAGTCATATACACGTCGGCGGTTTGACTACATGTCATGTAATTATAGTTGTCGCGGCGTGTATTCGACTTCGTGTCGAGTAATGCCACACAATATGACTTTTTAGGGATCAATAGTAAAATAATAAACACCTAGCTAACTTAGTTCAAAGAGTTTATATTTTATATATATAATACTTTTGTTTTAGGTAAACCCCACAATGATCTACAATTATGCGAATGTTGATAAGTTTTTATCAAAGATGGACTTCATCGAAATGATACGCGCACATTTGAAATGGCCGTGGCCATTAACTCATTTTATCTTTTGTTCTCGTTGTTATGGATGTGGTTTAGTCCGTGGAAATACACTCTTACATTTTGTATGAACAGACAAGAATGTAAATAATTTATTACGTTACGGTTTTTTTGGTGCCCTCATTGCAAATATTTTGCTATCTATAATCATTTTCCAGAGGACGAATGCGAATATTGTAATTAGTCAGTTAATTATACCTACCCATTTAAATTTGAATCATTAAATAAATTTTAACAATTTTGGAAACAATTGAATTTTATTTTTTGTTAAGTTGCGATTTTGTATGTTCTATTTGTGACATTTTATTTTTTGTAATTTTTAATAACATTATTAGATAATTAAGATAATATAAATATTCCTAGTTAGTTTAAAATAGAAGGTTTGTATCGATTAACGTACGCTATAATTTTTAATGGTAATTTTGTAATCTTATCACTTGCGAAATAATTATATAATTAAACAGTGATAAAAGAATTTTGTTAACTTCTAAATTGCTTAAATTTGAACTTGATTTTTTGTTATTTTGCGATTTTGTGTGTTCTATTAAGAAGACATAAAAGTTCTTAATATCGGAAGTTTAAAATAGGTTTGTATCGATTAACGCACATTACAGGGTTTGACGCGATTAAAACTTTTACCAAAGTATTATTTGTAGTTTTCAATAAATAAATGTATATGTTGCCTGTTGTGTAGTAATTTTGTATGTTCTATTGTGAGATTATTAGCTAAATAAAATGTTTCAATATGGCAAACTAAATGAAGGTTTGATTTTGTTAATTTATATTTAAGGATCAAAAAGCGATTTAAGTTTTTCCAAATTAGCAATATTTCAAAGCTTTGCTTAATTTTGATTTCCAATAAATGTCACATTTTTACTAACTTGAAATGTTAATTTCGTTCTCAGGGATAATTAAAAAATGAAACTATTTTTACTGCCTTTTTTATTACCTATTTCTTAAATGTATGAATAAGCAAAATATATACTTGAGTTGTATGACACACTAACCAACTTACACTTTATATCACTAATATAATATATGGCTTCAGTTTGGGAAATTTAGTACTAAATAATAATAATTTAGTATCATAAATATATTAAGATATGAAGATTTCATAGGCGTTTCAAAAACATCATTCCTTAAGTTTTCAACTTGATTTCCAATTATCTACATACGTCTCTCGTTGCAAGTAGCAGAACGCAATTCAACAAGGTGGTTGTTGTTAGTCAAAAACCACTTATCTCCATTTTCGGTTGAGAGGATAAAGGATTCTAGTTGAATAACTATCTTATTGTTTTAATTTGCATTTAAATGTGATACGGAACCCTTCTTATTTTCCTCACTCTCAGCTTGAGCTCTATTACTTTGTATTAAAGTACGTGCTTGAAGCGAATGATAGTTGTTTTTAACTTTTCTTTTGAATGCACCACTTCTTTTAATACTTTTCCACTTTTTTAGATCCATGTTGTACCAAACAGTAAATAAATATGATAAATTTGATTTCAAAATGGTAGAAGTTGTATAGAAGGTTATTATAAACCTTTAATATGAGTATTAATTAAATAGCGGTCGTATTATCATGTTTGTGATACTTTAGGATGTATACAGGTTGCACTCGTAATACTTATTCGACGTATATATAATGGTTACAAATACTACGTGTAAACAATTATTATCCGTTTAGTAGATGTTTAAAAGGCAATTATATGAAAAAATTGACAATCTTATGACGTTTATACTACGAAAACGTTTACACGACGAAAAGTTGTATAAGTAAGTTCTATAGAGGTCGTCATAGACGCTATTATATAACGATTGTAAAAAAATGTTGAAATAACGTCTATATGACATTATTATACGATAAAAAATGTATATGACTATTCAGACACATAATGCACCGTACTAGTAATTTTTTTAACTCTTCGTCATGAGTTAAAAAAATTACTGTAAAATAACTTTAATAAGACTCAAGGTCATATAAATGTTTGATTATATGACAAAAATGTTTGTACGTTTGTAGTTTTGTTCTCAGCAGCCAAAATATGCAGAGAATCAGGATTGGTGACTCGGGAGCAAGCGACGTACAGTTGTCCATGTGAGAAGCAGCTTGTCCTAAGGTGGACACCCGCAGTCTTCAGTGTCTGCCCCTGTAACTTGTTGATAATCATCGCAAAGCATACGTTTACACTCGCATGCGCTTAAACTGGTAATTGTGGGGAATTTGTGGTATACGCGGTGTACAGTCTTACACTGTACATGTTTTGCTGACGCGGTGGTTTGCACCAGACGTGCGTCATTTCTATTACTATAAATATACATACATTACAATAAATCGATGAGTGCGATTACTGCTACGCGGTGACTAACATTAGAGAAAGGAATCGTCAACAGTATTACTTGTAAACACTATTTATACGTAATAAACCTAACGGGAACTAAGTGATCTTTTCTCTACGCGCTTCAACCTAAACAACAACCTTAACAACAACAACTCTGCAAGTGTACGAACCGTACACGCGGTATAAACACTGTCTCGCCAATACCACAACCTGTTAGAATTTCCGCGTCAATGACGTTTCTCTGCAAAGACACGACCTTGAGCCGGGTTCCATTACACAGCTTCGGCGGAGTCAATTTCCGAAGGAGTATAATCGGGACACCGACCTTCAGCTGGATGATGTGCGGCGGAAGTCCACATGCCATTAGCGAATTAAGAAATTCTACGGAGTAATTTGTGGCATCATCTTCCTCCGCATCAGTATTAATGGAGGTGTTTATCACTTCGCTCCCTTCAATTTGCGGGAGAATACTGTGGTTGATCGCTGCACCTTGATTATTTTTGCCTTTAAAATGGAAACACGCCCAAGAATTCTCTTAGTAAGGTATTCGACTGATGCCCCGTGCACCAGAAAACTTTTACCATTTATTCAGTACTATGAACACCACACTGCGCTGAAATTTTTCGATGGTTTAAAAAAAAAAAACTGCTGTTTCATAGAAAAGTACAATACCTACGCGGACAAAATGTATGGGACAGCAGATTTTTTTTAATAAGCGACGAAGTAATGCAGTGGGATTGAGAATCATGTACTGAATCCATGGTAACAGTTTTCGCGTCGACGTCCTTGCCACCCTGTATAAACACCAGGTATAGTTAATTTATTTCGCGAAGTCCTGTCTTGTCGCCGTTATGACGTTAAACATAAGGTTTAAATTGCAATAACTTACAGGACTTGTTTATGTGATATTGAACTACTTTACGTTATGCCTTTAAAAGTAAATAGCACAAAAAATATTGTGTTTTTATATTCGGTTTATTGTATGACCTGTAAAAAATCCTTTTATTATTATAGTCGTAAATATTTTTTGTTATTATATGTAATAGAATTGTTTTAATTTATTTATGAATGGATTCAATTTTGGTTCTTTAAATTACATCCGGTAATTTATTTATATTTTAATTGAATTGACTAGGAATTTCTACTGCTTCCATAAATATGATTATTTATGATATAATAATGATTGTTTGCTTGCAGCCCGGCTCCCACATCACCGGTGGAGACCTGTTCGGTATGGTGCACGAGAACACGCTGGTTCAACACAAGATGCTCATCCCGCCCAGGGGCAAGGGAACCGTCACGTACATCGCACCCGCTGGCAACTACAAAGTCACTGTAAGGACTACTGGGGGGTCAACGACCACTCGTAGTGTTGTCTTGAAGTATTAGTTGAGAAAATCTGTACTCTATTACGTTTTTATTGACTAAACTAGCCATCTATATGATAAGGGATTACATGCAAAATCTTCAGAGGGTACTTTACATGAACCCTGAAAACATAACTGTTTGTTTTTGGTCGGTCGTGTTAAAATAAGTAACCCTCGGTGATGATGTGCAGGACATAATGCTGGAGACGGAGTTCGAGGGCGAGAAGCAGAAGTTCTGCATGTTACAAGTGTGGCCGGTGCGCCAGCCCAGACCAGTGGCCGAGAAGTTACCGGCCAACCATCCGCTACTCACCGGCCAGAGGGTACTCGACTCGCTGTTCCCGTAAGTATAGCGCTGCAAGGTTATTATGGCACGTGGCCAAAATCGGAACTAACGCCGCCATCTTATTTTATAGGGTTCCGTACATCCGAATAAAAAATAGAACCCTTAAGGATCAATCGTGTGTCTGTCTGTCTGTCCGTCCGAAACTATTGAGCCTAAAATTTTGATAAAAATACAAAATATAGTTCTATACTTATAAATTACTGGAAAACCTATAAGAATTCTATGGTCTTAAAATAACATGGTAAATCTCTCAATATTGTGCGCACAAACTTACATTGGCAGTTGGAATGTATGGGAGAAAATGTTTTTCAACTACAACGTTAAGTTCTCTACGAAACCCTTCATTGTGAAATGAAATGAATGAAATGAAATTGTTTATTCTGTAAACGTGCGTGGTCCAACATGCACTTGACCGGTTTTTTTAAATACATTTCACGTGACATTTCACAAAACAATTGCACAAATGTTTACCAACAGCGCCTCTGTGTTAAATAGTGTCATCTTTCAGTATATTACAAAGTACTCTGTGGTGCCATCCACGAACACGCGCCCCACTGCGCTTCGTACTAAAATACAGCTTATAGTACAGTAATCGCGGAGTGGGGCGCGTCTTCGTTGATGGCACTATCTGTAAGTTCTGCATTCGAATCGAGCGCCAAAAGATCCTCGTAGTAGTGTAGGTTGTTTTACTAATGGGTAGTGTTTGACGTGTGTGTTTTTTGGTCCAGCTGTGTACAGGGCGGTACCACGGCCATCCCCGGCGCCTTCGGTTGCGGCAAGACCGTCGTCTCTCAGGCGCTGTCCAAGTACTCCAACTCTGACGTCATCATCTACGTCGGGTGCGGCGAGCGTGGTATGCACTACTGACTAGTAGTTCTGCGAACAGTAGACATCGCGAGCACAAACTTTTTGGAAACAAGTAACCTTTAGCTAGTTGCGCCAAAATGATCATATTGTTAGTCGCGTGGGGTCTGTTCGGACCCCAGAGTTTATTTGTAAAAAGAAACATATAAAATAAGTGCAAATATTTATTTTATATAGGAACTTTAAGCACAACATCTTAAAATAACAAATATACATATAAGCCTTCTAGAAAACAACATATTAGGTATAAACTCGTAAAACACTATTTAAATATTCTTATCAATTAATTGGCACAATACATGAATCAAAAAGTTTAGTGTGGTGTTTATTACACATAAACTTGTTGCATTTACCACACTTGGTTTTTGTTTTTCTATCATTAAACATCGCACACGTAAATGTAATTATAATTGTGAAAAATAAAAATTTATGTAAACTTATTTTACATGATTATACTACACTATTAGTCGCGCGAGGTCCGTTGGACCCGAAGCACCTCCGTGCAGCACGTGTAGGGGTCAAACACAAAATACGTAATTCATCATTTCCAAAAAATAAAACCTCACATATGAGTTTGAAAATCAGCCTTTATTCGTGTAATGGTCTCTTATAATTCTTAATAATATCGACATAGATCAGTCTTACATATTCTCTGGAATAATAACAATTTTCATTTTTATACGGCCACAGCAAATACCTAATTTTCTACAGGTAACAACATAAACCTTCATATGTAATCACATTATTATGATTTGTTTACAGAACTTAATTTATATGATCAAAATAAATAACACTTTCGTTACAAGACAGAATAACTTTTGAAAATTCGATCTATTCCCATCCAATACCAAGAGCTAATACCATTTGGTATTAGTTTATTTCCGAATTTATTTTCTATTCCCAACGAGTACCGACTCGACCGTATCGTAATCGACTTAGGTGTGAATTTCCGGAAATCCATTATAAAAAATACAATAGACAAAGTATATTTAGTAACCTATTCCGCTTAACTGTTCTTAAAGAGCCATAAAGACGTGTTTCACCTGTCAACGAGGCATCCTCATGATGACGATTGACTTGTTGCGAACCCGGACACGACGTGTTGACGTGGCAATACGTGTAGATTTCTTATATGGGTGTAGATTTATTACAAGAGTCATAAAGAAATGACTCTTTATGAACAGTCGTCTATTATTTGTTTTTAAGCTATTGCATAGCTTTTATCGGAGACTCTGAGCGCGGCGACCGAATGTAGAAATTCCGTAACGAAAAAAAAAACCTGACGCGAAAGTTTGTGAGGATGGATGGATGGATGTTTGTTACTCTTTCACGCAAAAACTACCGAACGGATTTTAATGAAACTTTACAGTAATGTGGCTTATATATCAGAATAACACATAGGCTACAATTTATAAAGATTTTATGTGATTTAGCCATAATATAACGATAAGTATCCAGTAAGTCGGAAAAAATCCTGCCCTCTGAGATCTATCTTTGCGTGCGCTGCCTAAACCGCTGGAGTTACATGAAAAGAATGTATTGTGGGGTTGTTTGTCTTAAAGAGTTCTAAATAAAAGTCCGCGACAGCATATATCTACCTTTTATGTGGAAGCCATTATAGCCAAAATAGTGAGCTATAAATACATTTAAATTGAATACTTTTTTTAAGTTGCATATTTTAGAGTATTTAGTTAATTCGTATCAAAATAAATACCTTCATCGCTTTCGGTATTTAATGTAGATAAAATTTGTCTTTTACACTAAGTAATTTGGACTAATATTTTAAAAGTTAGAACGATAAGAATGACCTGCGATGAGTCGACGGCGGGCGCGCAGAACGAGGGTGGAGGGGCGGGATAGGCAATGACGCGCGATCGCCGAGTGCGCGACCCGAACGCGGGCAGACGCGTGAGGGCAGACGTCATTGACGGTTGTGTAAATTCTGCGATTTAGGGGGGGGGTATAGGGGTATTTTTTAAAAAAAATATTTTAAATCAACAATATTATCTTCTTATTTTTGAATATATGCTATGCAATAGCTTTACCGCGGCAGTCCTCGAGTGCCACACGTATTTTTTATTTGTTTTAGGTTTATTATTAATTTTAATAAAGCCACATTATTGAGGGTAGGCTATTTGTATTTATTAAATAATAACCAAGGTATTCGTGTACAGGTAACGAGATGGCTGAGGTACTGCGTGACTTCCCCGAGCTGACAGTGGATATTGGAGGAACGACGGAATCCATCATGAAGAGAACTGCGCTGGTCGCCAACACATCCAACATGCCTGTAGCCGCCCGAGAGGCTTCCATCTACACTGGTAACTAATGATAATAATAATAGATTTTATTTACAAAGTAATGTATAAAGTGTTTATGTTTAATTTTTCAAAGTAATGTTAAACATTTACAGCGTAACTAATAATAATAATATTTTTTTATGAAATTATTTAAATATCGTTTATCGGACGGATCTACTCGACGACATTTATGAGTAGTGAAAAAAAATACAGTCAGATAGACAAAGAAGCGATGTCCTTATTCTGGGAATTTAATAAGACTTTTCATTACTGCTGCGTAAGAAAATTCATATTTATTAACATTGAGGTTCAAAGTAAATTAGAGCAGACAAGGCAAAAAAAAAATTGAGTCACACGTTGTGGTGCAGGGACAACAAACGTCTCAGTCACTAACTGACGTTTATAAGGGCAGGACATGACAAATAATTATTTAAAAAAAATACGTGTGGCACTCGAGGACTGCCGCGGTAAAGCTATTGCATAGCACATATTCAAAAATAAGAAGATAATATTGTTGATTTAAAATATTTTTTTTAAAAAATACCCCTATACCCCCCCCCCCCCCCTAAATCGCAGAATTTACACAACCGTCAATGACGTCTGCCCTCACGCGTCTGCCCGCGTTCGGGTCGCGCACTCGGCGATCGCGCGTCATTGCCTATCCCGCCCCTCCACCCTCGTTCTGCGCGCCCGCCGTCGACTCATCGCAGGTCATTCTTATCGTTCTAACTTTTAAAATATTAGTCCAAATTACTTAGTGTAAAAGACAAATTTTATCTACATTAAATACCGAAAGCGATGAAGGTATTTATTTTGATACGAATTAACTAAATACTCTAAAATATGCAACTTAAAAAAAGTATTCAATTTAAATGTATTTATAGCTCACTATTTTGGCTATAATGGCTTCCACATAAAAGGTAGATATATGCTGTCGCGGACTTTTATTTAGAACTCTTTAAGACAAACAACCCCACAATACATTCTTTTCATGTAACTCCAGCGGTTTAGGCAGCGCACGCAAAGATAGATCTCAGAGGGCAGGATTTTTTCCGACTTACTGGATACTTATCGTTATATTATGGCTAAATCACATAAAATCTTTATAAATTGTAGCCTATGTGTTATTCTGATATATAAGCCACATTACTGTAAAGTTTCATTAAAATCCGTTCGGTAGTTTTTGCGTGAAAGAGTAACAAACATCCATCCATCCATCCTCACAAACTTTCGCGTCAGGTTTTTTTTTCGTTACGGAATTTCTACATTCGGTCGCCGCGCTCAGAGTCTCCGATAAAAGCTATGCAATAGCTTAAAAACTTTTGAAAACGCCTTCTTGTGTGATGAAAACTTGTTTCCATCACTCGAGAAAATCAAATAAAGCGCAAAGTGTGAGTGACATTTCATCGGAAAAATCACTCGTTTTAAACTCGTTTAAAAATAAATAATATTTACAACAGCCATTTTCAGAAAATCAGAGATTATGAAAAATAATCGGAACAGACACGAAATAATTATCTTACCTACCTTATGATGTAAATAAAGTCTGTTAGCAGATGTATGCAAAAAATGATTAGGTATGTCTATTTTATTAAATTAATTCCAAATTATGGATTCTCTTCTTCCTACAAATTATATTGTATCGTTTCATTCTTCAGATATAACATTCACAACGTAGTTCCTCTCACCTACAAGGCAACTTCGTACTTTTTTTTTAAACCCCCTTTTTTTTTGTTCTGGTCAGTGTATAAAGTCTCATTCTTTTTCCGTGGGAGGCAACGACAACACGAGTTCTGGGGTCATAGTCCCCGATTTGAAAAACTAGCGGTTTAATATTGAATATAGTTGTTTGTCAGTAATAGATAGAAATAATAAAAATATTCGTAAACTCGAAGAAACGAACGACAAAATCGTCGTCGCGTGGTGCGAGTTTTAGAATCTTCGGACTCTAATGTGAGCTTCGATAACGACGCCGGTAACGATAAGTAGGTACCTATTTATGAATAAGTGCTTCTTTGTTGCCTTGATTTGAAATCTAAGTAGTAAGCCTAGGGGTTGACCGTGAGTCAACACGAGGGCATAAAAGCAAAAAATAAGCATATCTTACATGAAGTAGTTTAACATTTTTGCGAAATTAGACAAAGACCGGGTCTATTTGAGAGATAGAACGAAGGTATTTTTGACAAAGTACCTACGCATATAATTTAAACCCCACGTACTCATCACACACTGTATCCGCAGGTATCACTCTGTCCGAGTACTTCCGCGACATGGGCTACAACGTGTCCATGATGGCCGACTCCACGTCCCGCTGGGCGGAGGCGCTGCGCGAGATCTCGGGGCGCCTGGCCGAGATGCCGGCCGACTCCGGCTACCCCGCCTACCTGGGCGCGCGCCTGGCCTCCTTCTACGAGCGCGCCGGCCGCGTCACGTGTTTGGGCAACCCCGACAGGGAAGGTTAGGAAACAACAGATATTTTTTTTAACTTCTTGAACCTATCTACTCTATGATAATTTTCTTACAGTTCAATCAGGACGGTTATGGAATGCCTGGCCCGTGTCGATAAGGCGTGCCCAATCTTTGTCCATTTTGTAAATTATGTTTAAAAAACACTTTCTTTCTCCTTAAACGTCATTTTTAAGTTCTTTGCACTTGTTTTATGATTATTATTATGAGCATTATCTTTAGGGGCAACTCATTAAATAAAGATATGGCATTTATAATGCAAAAGCGATGCCTACGTGCCATGTTCGGTATCCAAAGTACGGAGAGCTGTAAGCCACTTTTTACAAAGGATAAAATACTCACACTTCCGTCACTTTATTATTTTGGAAATAGCCCTATTTGTCAGAAATAATCCCCAATTGTTTCCTCGAATATCGGACATTATAATACGTAATCCCCGGGATAATATTATAAAATTCGTGTTCAGCCAGCTAAGACAGCGCTACTGTATAAAAGCGTTGTATGCAGAGCGCCAATTATTTATAATAATATCCCTAACTGTGTTAAGAAATTAAATACAGATCAGTTTAAGAAAACATTAAATAAATATTGACAGAAAAAGCCTATTATAATGTTATTGAATTTTTAAATGATAAACCGCTCTGAAGATGCTGACTCAATCTATTATATTTATTTGAATCGCATGACTATTGAGCTATAAAAAAACAATTGTTTAATATTGATATATTTATTATTCTTTATATTTTTATTTTGAAATCTTATTATCTTTCGACCTAATTTGTACACTAGCCATGGTCAAACATGTTGAGCCAAAAAATACCTTGTAACACCTATAATAAGCATCATACCATGTATATTATCTACACATGATTTAGCAAATAAATGAATCTGAATCTGAATCGACGACACGGCCATCCCTGACGAGCACACGTCACGATCCCAAGGAGTTTTTGATACTATTATTCTTCTTAATAAAATTCTGAATTCTTTCATTCACTGACAGACAACACACAGCCTAAACCGTTGAGTCTAGAAGCATGAAATTTTGCACAAGAGTTCCTTATATAGCGGAAGTTTGCTCTAAAGAAGAATTTTTGAAAATTCATTCCCTAAAGGGGTTAAATAGGGGAGGAAAGTTTGTATGGAATTTCTTCATTTTTGCGATGAGAATCCCATCAGGCACACGGCTTGTAATTAATATTTTAATAATCTAACTCAAAAACATCAGAAAATCACAACATGTGATTTATTCGGACTCATGAACTAGGTTTATCATCCTGTGGTTTAGAATACAAGAGTCTAGTGATTCTTTGCTACAGGTTAAAATCAAATCATCAATTTCAATTTATAAATAAAATAAAGAAGAATGAAAAGACTTGCTCATTCCAAAATGCATGTCACATAATACAAGGTTGGTTGGTTGGTTGGTTGTTGGTTCTCCTATCAATAAATAAATAAATAAATAAATAAATACTATTGCGATTAAAAAGGAAATGCAGTGATAAATTTTTTGAAATAATATTAATTTATGGAAATATTACTTTTAATTTCTGCAAAACGAGTGTTTAGAAACTGTGTAACGTGTCTCATATTCCCCAGGCTCCGTGTCTATCGTGGGCGCCGTGTCCCCGCCCGGCGGCGACTTCTCGGACCCGGTGACGGCGGCCACGCTGGGCATCGTGCAGGTGTTCTGGGGGCTGGACAAGAAGCTGGCGCAGAGGAAGCACTTTCCAGCCATTAATTGGCTCATCTCCTACTCAAAGTACATGCGCGCGCTCGATGACTATTACGACAAGAACTTCGTTGAGTTCGTGCCTCTTAGGACCAAGGTAACAAAATACTCAATATATTAATTGCATTCTACGATGTCTACTTAAGGACTCCACACATTTACAGTTCCCCCTTAAGACCAAGGCCAAATATTTTTTGATATTCGGATAGCTCATGAGCTCATATTACCTAAAGAGGTGCCATAAAGAATATGCAAAAAATATGAAAAGCGATTAAACATTAAAATGCAAAAAAATGCGGGTAATCTGGTAGATAACAAAAAAAATCTTAAGTCATTTATTCAAACTAGGCTGAGAATCAGCACTTTTCGAACGACAAAATTACATAAGACAGTCCCCCAAAACGGCCACGCTTCACCACTTCCTAGTGCGTTAGCTGGGAAGAAGAAGTGGCGCAACAAACTCCCCAGCAGCACAGCTGTCTGTTCAGTTAGAAAAAAAAGATTGTATTTAATGGTATATAAAATAATTTACATTACGCAACACAAAACATAATTTAAATTATTAGCCATATGTTAGCTAGCACACACCAATATACCAACCAAAATCATCGAGAACTAAACTCAGGCAGAAATAAAATCTAAATGTAAACAGAACTTAATTTCTAAATAAAAGCCTCCAGCCATAAAGAGCGTGCCCGCTTAGGTATAGCTATATACAGGGTGGCAGGGGACATCGACATGAAAACTGTTACTATAGATTCAGTACACATGATTCTTAAAAAATCTGCTGTTGTATAGAAAAGTGCAATAGGTACCTACGCGGTCAAAATGTATGGAACAGTCAGTATAGCGAAAAATTTCGATGGATGTCCCTCACACCCTGTATACTGCTATATTATTATTATTATTCATTTATTAAACAAGTTACAATGACTCATAGATACAATACATTACACATACAACAAACAATACTTACATTAACAATACAATACACAAAGCCCAATATGATTGATTTTTATTATATTTACTTACTACTATGTTAGTGATACAATTACACAAATACACACAACAAAACAATAACTGCTACAGCATTCCAGCTGAGATACGGGAGCAACGACTCACTATACAGCAGTCCAGCCTGTCAGCAATAACTCCCAGGATGCTGTTGGAACTGGCTCGCACCCTGCGCACCAAGGACGCACATCTTTTACGCATTAATGCATAAAAGCAATCAACACGCAAATCCGTAAACATCCCTGATGCGCTACAGAAGCGAGGCAACCCCATCAACACCCTGAAAGCATTATTATACTGCACTGTATACTGCTATAACTGGAAGTTATAATTAATGATAAACTAGGACCATCGAGGTAAAATAAATAAACCGTTGATTACTAATAACAATAAAAAAACCATGATCAGCAAGACGACCAGTCACCACAAGGAGCACCCGTTCACGAGCATAACGCAAAGATTCCCCCCCCATCATATTTGAGGGAAGGAGGCAACCCGACCCCCGACGCTACCGCAAGCAGTGACATCTAAGGGAGCATGACGAACTTGCTGCCGGTTGCTCAGGCAAAAAATAATATTATTAATTGTCGAGGTCAACCCATAAAAAAAACATTGCAAAGAGTAGATTATGTCAACAATAAATTAAAATAAATTTTAAATAACTTGACTTATAACGTCAAATAAAAAAAACAATTATATAAACTCATATAACCTGTCACTAGGTAAGCTAATTCTGGAGAAAGAACATAAACATTGTCTTGAGTTAATCCATTTCGACTAATCACGAGCCTGTATTTACTCAATTTCAACGTCCTAGGATTCAGGCACCTTTGCTTCTACACCCGTCATTACTATTAATTTAATTTATTATCTATATATATAAAAGAAAGTCGAAAGTCGTGTTAGTTACACCACTTATAACTCAAGAACGGCTGAACCGATTTGGCTGAAAATTGGTGGGGAGGTAGCTTAGAACCAGGAGACGGACATAGGATACTTTTTAGTAGGGTAGGTAGGGTAGGTAGTGTAGGTAGGGTAGGTAGGGTAGGTAGGGTAGGTAGGGTAGGTAGGGTAGGTAGGGTAGGTAGGGTAGGTAGGGTAGGTAGGGTAGGTAGGGTAGGTAGGGTAGGTAGGGTAGGTAGGGTAGGTAGGGTCGGTAGGGTAGGTAGGGTAGGTAGGGTAGGCAGGTAGGTGCGCCGTAGATACGTACTTAGTGCTACTCGAGCGAAGCCGGGGCGGGCAGCTAGTTCATTATATAGTAATGACGGGTGTAGAAGCAAAGGTGCCTCAATTCTAGGACGTTGAAATTGAGTCAAACATGTTTTTTCCTTTCGATAAGTATAAATGTCTGTTTCATTTAAAATTAAGGACAATAGATCCGTAAGTATTAACATTCCCTAAAAAACTTTACTAATAAAATGAAAGCTGATTAGAAGTTAACAAAAATCACAAAATATGATGGACTGGGGCGTATTTGTATTTCATCAATGGATTGAGACGTACCTGCATCTCTCAATTGCATTTTTGACAGATTCGCCTTGATAACCAACTGATCAGCCATGTTGAAAATTAAAAAATACAGGCTCGTGATTAGTCGAAATGGATTGAGGTGATTTTGCATGTCACATTTTGAGGACCGAGGCATTTTTGCTTCTACTCGTAATGCTGTTTTTTTATGTGGATTTACTTAGGACTGAAGCCATTTTTATTATAACATTTTATATGAATGAGTAGCCATTGACAAGACGAACAAAATGACATTCACAGCAAAATACTCGAATTTGGACTGAGGCCAGTTTGCTTCTATATCCGTCAATTAAGAAAGTCTATTGCTGCTAGTAGTTGGAAAAACTATTTATAAAACAGTTTTGATTTTTGGTTATAATTGCTATTACTGTTAGGAATTCAAAATAGTAGTAAGGATGGCAAAATTTCCCAAAGATTAAAATTAAAAAAATCGCGGGCCTATCAATAATAAAAAATAAAAAAACTAGCATTGAGAAGTAGAAACTAACACACACACATTCAAGTAACATTCTAAACCTCACCGTCAATCAAACACAAATTCCTCACAACCCCATGTGTTCCACCAGGTCAAGGAGATCCTACAGGAAGAAGAGGATCTGTCAGAAATTGTGCAGCTGGTCGGCAAGGCGTCGCTCGCAGAAACAGACAAGATCACGCTTGAGGTCGCCAAGCTGCTGAAAGACGACTTCTTGCAGCAGAACAGGTGAAAAAGAGCTTCATGAAAATTATTTAAAAGTTTGGGTCAGCATCAAATAATAGAGAGAGACTCAATATAATACTCAATAAATTGTTAGTGTAATGACACTTCATTCAATTTAAAAAAAATATAAATATTTTCGTAGATAGTTTCAAATTCAAATAATTTATTTAAATTTGTCACATAAAAGGCTTTTTCTAAAACATGCTTGGAAATTCGAGCATTTTTTTGACAACCTTCTTCGAAATAAATCTAAAATGCTGTACTGGTCGAATACATGCGAGCACCCGGCCGGTATAGCCTCGGTCACACACAGCGATTACTCGCTGTGATTAGGCACTCGCTGTATGTGACAGGCTATTTGCTGCCAATAGATTCATTCGTCGCGACTTGAATTTGCCGCAATTTGAATTGAGCATGTTCAATTTTACTCTCTGCGAATGCGCACTCGCCACGAGAATGTAACTACAATACAATCGCTAAAACCTGAGGTGAACAGCGGCGAGCTACAGGTCGAAGTTTTACCGCCCCAGAGCTGGACATAAACAACGAGGAGCGCCAACAGATTCACTTAAAGCTGGACTTGAACGAACCTGGTGGTTGATTGACCACGCTAGGCATAAACCAAGCCGAAAGAAAAAACATTAAAATAATGTTAGACGGAAAAACCGTAACTAAAAGCAGCAAGGCGCGGTAAAACTTCGACCTGTGTGCGGACGGCGTGGTTTGCGGCGCCTGTGCGCATGTGCGAGTTAGCAGCACATGCGCACAGGCGCCGCAAACCACACCTATAACATGCAGTACAAGACCAAATCCAAGAAAGCCGGACAACCTAAATACGCATATAATGGTAACCTCGAACAGGACATGACTTACTTCAACCAGGAAATCATTTTTTGGATGGACACGACTGAAGACCGATATAAGTTTAAGTAGACTGTTAGCGAGATTTACAAGAAACCCGAAACGGATAGCAGCGAGAACCTCACACGAAGACATTAGGAACAGCAAATAGCAGATGCACCGGTGAAGCTGGACATGCACCTGAACCATGGGGTCTCAACTCGAACAAATTATAATTAGTCTTGAAAAATAATCATAGATGGCAGCATAAGTAACAATTATGAAATTAACAATCTAAAAACAATCTAATCTAACAATTAAAACTAAAAAGCGATAGTTTTATTTCTAATCTTACTTCAGCCAAAATCTGCCGTTTTGGCTGAAGTAAAGCCAAGTACTTACCTACATTTCTTTTTTTGTAATTTTTCTGATCTACTAAGCTTTCTATAAAAAAGGATTGCAAAAAACGTTTTAAAAGTAGATAGCTATTCTGTATGTCAACGGTGCTGATTCTCTTGTCACAAATGCCTCTAAACTAAGTAGTATAAAATTTAATTTATTCCTGTCAAACGACGATTTCCCATTCTGAAATAGACTAAAGTGACACAATTTAACTATATTTTAGTTTGACAGCACTAAGATAGTACTGAGTTTTTAATTTAGTGAAAATGGCAATTTTGCTATTCTGAATTTGACGTTTTTCACCAAAAATTTTGATTGTACAAAACCAAACCAGACTAAACCTGACAATTTTTAATCGCGATTAAAAAGGTGTGGGGTAAAAAAAGTTGTCATGAACTAAAATTTACACCAACATCTCGACTTCACGTGCAAAAACAGTAGATACTGTATTTATTTTTTCTTTTGCTTATGTCTCGAAAATGGTGCGTCCTATCGCAAAAATAATGAAAATTTCGACCTCCTTTTAATACCCTTAAATTCCTAAAACTCAACATATAGGTAATATTTTTTTTAATTTTCCATATAAAACACGTCGAGGCTACACGGCCTGCGCGTATGCATGGAGTTGTCTAATATTCATGACTTTTGTTTCCCTGTAATTGTAATTGTAGGTACATTGTAGGTAAGGTAATCATAGTGGAATAGCAGTTTAATCATTTTATTTTGAACAATCTATAAGTCCTTTAGATTCATTTTTGGCGCGTTACACCAGATTTCAATGAGGTACAGTCACGAGCACTAATATGTATCCTCTTAGCAAAGTTCAAAAGCGATTTTCTTGTGGAATATTGACTGCAAATTTGAGATAAGGCTTATTTCATATTGATATGGGTTCCAAAATACTATATTCGTAACAACAAAGTAGCAAATCACTTTTAAAAGTTGCTAACTGTATACATATTGGTGTTCGTGCCTGTACATACGATGTGGCTTCACTAACGAATTGTAAATGGTCTGGCGCACTTTATGAGGAAGGTAATGACCAACATTGCGCAATGAGCCCAAAAGTGAGGAAAGCTTGGATCTGTCAATTTGTACGATCAGTCCAAGGTATTTTTCGTACTGTTTTTGCTGTATTATTTCATTATCAATGGTTAAAATGGGGTGAGCTTGTATTTAAAAAAAATGGGTTTAAAAGGACATAACTAGTCTTAGCTGCATTTATTGCATAGGTTTTGTTGGAACTAAATAGATAACGTTTTTAAATCTTGCTGCGCTTGGTTGATCATGTCATAAATCGAAGTACCATAGTAAAAAAGACAGGTATCGTCAGCATAAAGGGAAACATGTCCGTGTCATTAAATTTCGTGTACGGAATTGACGAGAAAGCACAGTGGTCCAAGAACCGATCCTTGGGGCAAACCGAATGAGCCTGTATTATTTGGTTTACTATTCCCCGACTTTTACTATTTGATACCTGTCCTGTAGATATGGTTCAATAATTTTGAGTGCCACCCCTAAAACACCTATGTTGCTGAGCTTATGTAGTAATATTGAGTGGTTAACGGTGTCGAAAGCTTTATTTAGGGCGATAAAAAGGCCTAGTGCTATAATTTTTTGGAAGTTAATAGAGTTGCGGTATTTGTCTAATCGCGAATAAATAACTTTTTCAAAAGTTTTCAACCCGACAGGTAGGACGGAGATAGGCCGGTAATTTTATTGTTAGGGTCTGTTTTTGTGCCAGATTTATGAATAACTTTAGCGATTTTCAGAGCATCTGGAAACATTCCCTCAGCAAGGTGTTCATAATGCAAGTTGTCAGTTTGTCAGACAAATTGTTCGTTTTAAACATTAATGTAATGCTCGAAACATTTTAAGTCAAAATAAGATTTTTAGTATTTTGTATAGCTAAACATGTTTAGCTATACAAAATACTAAAAATCTTTGATATAATGTCCATGTATGTCATGACATACATGGACATTATATCAAAACCAGACTGTAACAATTTTATACCATGTTTAAGACAAATAAAGACTTATCTTATCTTATCTATACTACTAGTCATAGGTTTGTTCTGAACATTAATTTTTTTTCTCCCTTTATTTTCGTCATTGACTATACATATTTTGTTACTTTTGTGTTAAGATTTTAGTTCGTAATAGTGCTCGTCTTTCATAACCGTATGCTTGTACATATAACTGTTATTTTTTTTATTTCAATGTGTGTTTTCTTCCCCCAGCTACTCATCATACGATCGCTTCTGCCCGTTCTACAAGACCGTGGGCATGCTGAGGTGCATCATCTCGTTCTACGACATGTCGCGTCACGTCGTCGAGTCTACGTCGCAGTCTGAAAACAAGGTCACCTGGAACGTCATCCGCGACGCCATGGGCAACGTGCTGTACCAGCTCTCCTCCATGAAGTTCAAGGTAACCGTCTGACCCTGTACCGGAGCAATAGCGTATTCGATTTTTCGAAACCTAGAAAACAATTGAGCTACAGTAAAGTACATTGAATATCTCAAAAAATGGCGAAGTTGTATGCCTTTTAAAGTCTTTGCTAAACAGAGACAGTATTACTAGCATCAGACAGAAGTACCATAGAAACTTTCCGCCATTAAGTACAATGGTCGTTTTGCGTGACAAGGATAGAAGAACAACTACAAAAGCGTATTCGTCTATTTTCCGTAAACTTTAAAAATAAGTATTAGTTCGTGTATATTTTTGATAGTAGTCAAATACCTTATTGCAGGCACACGACACATTTAGAAAGAAAGAAAGAAAGAATAATTTTTATTTGGACACAGTTCGTGAAACACAACATAAAAAATAAAAAAAAGTGAACAAAAAAAAAAAACAATTTCAGTGCTCATTATATCTGGGAGGCAACGCAGCGGTCCAAACATTGTGCGGCCATCGTGCGCAGCTGCCGCACTGTGTTTCGACGACTGTCGCGCGTGAATGCTTCTGTCTACCTGCCGCGCACAATTTTTTTTACGTAACATTCGTTACTAATTATGTCTGGACGTATATCTGCGGACATATTAAAGGCTAAGCAGATTAATATTGCCCACTGAAGTGCGCGGCGTGTTTCGGATGTGCAGCGCAGTACTGCCGCGCAAACAGTCGTCGGCTTGGTCCTAACTAGAGCGCGGCGGATATGTGTCCTGCAATCGCCGCGTGTTGCTGCCGCGCTCTTGCCGCTCAATGCTTGGACACACCTTTATTATTGCAATGTCCGTAGGTAGCTTTTTTACCGTCCAATAACAAAAAAAATACAACGTAGCAATCTTACACACTCCATGATTGAATTCATTTATAAACGAAATATTAATCACTGTCTCTATTCGCAGGACCCCGTGAAAGATGGAGAAGCGAAGATCAAGGCAGACTTCGAACAATTGCAGGAAGACATGGCCAACGCCTTCCGTAACCTTGAGGAATAGCCCCCTCCCCCACACGAGCACTGTGCCGTCGACTATCACCTACATACTTGCAAAAACATGCCGTTATCTACTTTATAACAAAGTAAATATGACCCATATTGGCGTGGTCGCGCTAGACATGTCCGTTATTCCAGCAAGAAAATCTCTTCTAGAATGAAATGAGTTTAACGAATTATTCGTTAAACTGCGAGCGTAATGTGCTGTACATTTACGCCGAATAAAAAAAATATGCGTGCTGTCGTTTTGGAAAAGAAAACGGAAATACGAATCCTGCTGGAGTAACGTTGTTAGAAGATTTTAAACGAATGACTGGAGAGAGAAATTAAGTACTTGGGTGGATACCTTAAATGTGCCCCGAAAATGAAATTTGTGCGTCCTAAGGTTTTAGAGATATTTGAGTATTTCCTGCTGGAGTAACATTTGCAGAATCTAGTTTCTCGGAAACTAATGATTGTGTGCCCGTAGAATAAACGTACTTATTATTTTTTTATTTCAGAGAATAAATATTTATTTTTTATACCTTGGATTATCAGACGCCATAATAGTCACGTAGTGTTATTATGATGCATATTTCTTAATTTCTTTTCTACTTAAATACGAGATATTTGAAGATGAAATTTTCATTGAACGCTCAAATTTTTGGGTTGATTCTTTTTCTTGTATTTTGACGTCGAAATTGGTTTGGTTGGATTTTGACTTGAAGTGATATTATTCAAAGACGCGTGTATACTTTCTTGTAACTTTTATGGATGTTAAGAATAACAAGAAGAACCGAATATCGTTTTCGAGAGTCGTGTGAGTTTATACGTTTGTTCATTTAAGCGCTACGATTCTTTTTTGTTCATAAATGCATGATTACTTTAAAACGGTAAATATCGTTGAAAACCTAATTAAAGCAAAAATACACACAAATTAAGAGGTACTGGTTTATTTTACGGGCGCACAATCATTGGTTTCCGAGAAACAAGATTCTGCAAACTCCAGCAGGAAATGAAACAACTCTAAAACCTTAAGACACACAAATTTCATATTCGGCGCACATTTACGCACAAATATAAGCTATCCGCCCTTGTTCTTTATTTCACGCTCCGGGCATTCGTTTAAAATCTTCCTGCTGGAACAATGTTACTCCAGTAGGATCTGTTGTTTTTTATCCCAAACCACAGCACGCACAGTTTTTTATTTAGCGTACATTTACAGCAGATTGCGCTCTATTTATTCGTTGAACTCAATTCATTCTAGAAGAAATTTTTCGTAAATAAATTTAATTATATAATTACTCGCAGTTAATTAGTTGTTATTTATATCAAATATATAGGTACTACGAGTTTATACACTAACATAATTAATTATTTTACGCCCGTTTGTATTTCGCGTGTTATAAAAGTCCTAATATCGAGTACCCTCTTGCATTTCCCGTTATCATTAGAGTTTTAGTCGAAGTGAATGTGTTTATTGAAAAAAGCTACAGTTTTTTACGCTTTTCGTGTCTCGATATCAGTGTTACCAGCATTTTGATGTACCGGATACGTATAAGAGTTGCCTCGGAAAGCACGATAAGTCGTTGGTCCCGGCTGCCATTTGTGGATATTTGACAGTCGTTACGGGTCGTCACAAGCTCGAAAGTCTGACAACCAGTCTTACCAAGGGGTATCATGTTACCCAGTAACTGGGTTGTGGAGGTCAGATGGGCAGTCGCTCCATGTAAAATACTGGTATTCAGCCGCATCCGGTTAGACTGATTGGAAAAGATCGGAAAAGGCTAGGCAGATTCATTGGAAATGTATAAGAGTTCAGTATTATGTTTACTTTGATAGTTCTCGCTGTGTAGCTAGCTGCATGCGGCGACTTGTACAACAATCATGCGCTATAATAGAGCTGTTTTGCCTTAAAACAAAACAGTTATTATGTTATGGAACATAACATTTGATTGAAGAAAGCAGTCCTAAATGTTATCTTAAATAATAAGAATAACGTACTTACATTCCGTCTTCTGTTACCTGTGGACCTTTAACTGTGGCAGGAGTTTGCGGTTTCGGCGAGCTCGATCTGTCAGTTGTCAACTCAAGTGTCAATCATAGAAGTCTTCAAAAATCAACAGTAAGCACATTCCTCTAATGTTTTGCTTTTCATAACATAATAACTGTTTTGTTTTAATACAAAACAGCTCTATTATTTTTCTTTCAAAACATAATATTTGATTGAAAACCTGTTTGATACCTGCTGGTGAAAGAATACCTGAAGGATGTAGACGCTATGTGAATTAAAAATTATTATATGGAATGAACGAATATTCGCTCTGTGTTCATTAAATGTTCAAACATAAAAAATAAAAAGAGTTTTCAATCTATTTATCTTATATAATGCAAAAATTATCACATATTCCATAAGATGTTCTATTCTATTCTTTTTTTAATAAATGGCAAGCAAAGCCCTTGTTGACTTTTCTGCCAATGTCTAAAGTGAGTTGGAAAAAGCAAGTGCATAAGATATAAAAAAAAAAGAAAAAAAAGTTAAAAGTAAATAATACTCTTCGTCCATTTAATGTAATAGATTATAATGGCTTTATTTGCCTTAAACACTAACCGTCTTATTCCAAAACACGGACTAAATTTGGTACTGGGTTTAGTACTAGCTTTAGTACCATGACTAAATAAAACGTTATTATAAAATGAAGTTTATCTCTAGTTCCAGAACTATTTATGGTACTAAAGTTAGTCCGCCGAGTCCCCTAGTTTATCTTTGGTACTAATTTATTTGACGTTTGGGTTGTCATTGTTTTGGTGTTTGTGCGGGTCTATTTAAATAAAAATCATAAAAAATAGATATTAATATGATCGACTTGATGAATTTAGAAGATCTGGATATGCTGGAGACGTCTCGGCGATCTTACAGACATCGTCATCGTGAGAATCCATTCGAATTGAGTGACGAAGATTTCAGATATAAGTATATAGGTTCACAAAACGTTTTGGAGAAAAGATAGTGGATGTTTTACGTGTGGATTTATCCCACGACCCTCGAGGATGCCCCGTGAGTCCTGAAGTGCAAGTAGTTTGCGCATTACGCAACTGGGCTCGACATGAAGTATGTAAACTTGGTCAATGCAAACCTAACATTAAAGATAAAATCCAAAAAATATACAAATATTATTGTTTTATTCGTAGATTTAAGACGATACAACTGATTTGCATAGTGTTTTTCAGCCAATTGTCAGCAAAAAGTGTAAAAAGGTAGCGGACATTTTGTCACGGATGTCCCGAAGACTTATAAAAATGCCCATTACTCTAAATGAACAGGAGGAAAGCATTAGGAAATTCCGCAGTATTGCTAATTTGATAATAGCATTGCTTAGGTACCTAATAATAAAAAAATCCATGTTTTACAAATCTTTTCTTCAGAACTCCAGTTTTCACCTCTTTCTTTCTTTTGTTGTTCCATTTTATAATGTAGCTCAAACACTATGTTGGGGTTGTAATGCCAAACAGTGAAAATGGTATGTACTTGTTATGTTATGTTATGTAAATGAGTAGACGAAGTTCCCTTGATGGATTTATTGCTACTGAATATAATTACACAATTGTTCCACTTAAATGCTATGTTAGAGAAATGCACAGCTAAACAATATCGATGTGCATTATTGAGTATGACGTACAAACTACTACAAAGGTCAATGTACAGCGTAGCTCGTACACACTACAACTCACGAAAAAACCACGTAACAGTAACAGTAATATTAAAAACAATAATTAATACAACTATGAAGTGCTTTTATTTATTATTATAGGACGCAACATAGACATTCATCTCAAATTACGCGCGCTGCCGTCATATGTAAGTCGCTCCACTTCACGCTAGAGGTGTAAAAAAATATGGGAACATGATTTTAAAAAGCGCGTCATAAGTACAAGTTGTTCTTGTTCAATATATTGTAACCTAAACAAAGAATTATTTATGACATATTTTTGTATTGATAAATAATTTTTTATGCATTTCAAGTGTTATTATAATATCAACATTTAGAGAAACAGAACGTTGCTTCAAATAAAGCCTGCGTGAACGAATGAAAGAATGCCATTTTTGTTTCTTATCTGTGGATATTATTTGAACCATGAACCTTCTTTGGTACTAACTGATCCTCGAATAGTCTTCGTTTTGTAATAAGAATACATTTTGAGCCTGGAACTAGCTTTATTACCGTAACAATCCAAGACCTTTTAGTCTTGGTTTAAACCATTACTTATGCAGTTTTTTGTAATAAGACGGTAACCGTCTTATTCCAAAACACGGACTAAATTTGGTACTGGGTTTAGTACTAGCTTTAGTACCATGACTAAATAAAACGTTATTATAAAATGAAGTTTATCTCTAGTTCCAGAACTATTTATGGTACTAAAGTTAGTCCGCCGAGTCCCCTAGTTTATCTTTGGTACTAATTTATTTGACGTTTGCGTTGTCATTGTTTTGGTGTTTGCGCGGGTCTATTTAAATAAAAATCATAAAAAATGGATATTAATATGATCGACTTGATGGATTTGGAAGATCTGGATATGCTGGAGACGTCTCGGCGATCTTACAGACATCGTCATCGTGAGAATCCATTCGAATTGAGTGACGAAGATTTCAGATATAAGTATAGGTTCACAAAACGTTTTGGAGAAAAGATAGTGGCTATTTTACGTGTGGATTTATCCCACGACCCTCGAGGATGCCCTTTGAGTCCTGAAGTGCAAATAGTTTACGCATTACGCAACTGGGCTCGACATGAAATATGTAAGCTTGGTCAATGCTAACCTAACATTATAGACAAAATTCTAAACATTATAGACAAATAAAAAAATATACTAATATTATTGATTTATTCGTAGATTCAAGACGATACAGCTGATTTGCATGATGTGTCTCAACCAATTGTCAGCAAAACGTGTAAAAAGGTAGCGGACATTTTATCACGGATGTTCCGAAGATTTATAAAAATGCCCATTACTCTAAATGAACAGGAGGAAAACATTAGGAAATTCCGCAGTATTGCTAATTTGATAATATGATGATACAAAGCATTGCTTACCTAATAATAAAAAATTCCATGTTTTACAAACCTTTTTTTCAGAACTCCAGTTTACACCCCTTTTTTTCTTTTGTTGTTCCATTTTATAATGTAGCTCAAACACTACAACTCACGAACAAACCACGTAACAGTAACAGTAATATTAAAAACAATAATTAATACAACTATGAAGTGCTTTTATTTATTATTATAGGACGCAACATAGACATTCATCTCAAATTACGCGCGCTGCCGTCATATGTAAGTCGCTCCACTTCACGCTAGAGGTGTACAAAATATGAGAACGTGATTATAAAAAGCGCGTCAAAAGTACAAGTTGTGCTTGTTCAATATATTGCAACCTAAACAAAGAACTATTTATGACATATTTTTGTATTGATAAATAATTATTTAAGCATTTCAAGTGTTATTATAATATCAACATTTAGAGAAACAGAACGTTGCTTCAAATAAAGCCTGCGTGAACGAATGAAAGAATGCCATTTTTGTTTCTTATCTGTAGATATTATTTGAACCATGAACCTTCTTTGGTACTAACTGATCCTCGAATAGTCTTCGTTTTGTAATAGGAACACATTTTGAGCCTGGAACTAGCTTTATTACCGTAACAATCCAAGACCTTTTAGTCTTGGTTTAAACCATTACTTATGCAGTTTTTTGTAATAAGACGGTAAGTCGTTCAGGTGAACATGAATTCAATATCAATGAGATCTAAACTGAATAATAGTCTCATCAACAAAGAATAATTGGATCACTTATATCCTTAATTAATACAAGTTAGGTTACTTACGGAAGTTATGAGATCAATCAAATGTACAAATATTTTTGAATCTCATAGATAAGTAATTATAAAAAACTTAAAAACACTACTAAGGGAAAAATAACTGTAATTTCGGAAGTCGGTGGCAAATAAAGAAAATTCAAAACCAAAAACACTGGAAGCCGGTTGTCTTTTTTTTTTTTTTTTTTGTTTTGGTATCTACCACTGCTATGTAAATAACAGTGACAGGAACTTATCATATCATCCATATAGACTAAGTGCGAAAAATACATATAATTGAAACTAACTCAAAAAGTATCCTACCAAATTTAATACAATTTATACGGGACCATCTCGATAGCATCGCACTTTCGAACAAAAAAAAAATTTTCACAATCGGTCCACAGTCGATGGAGAAAACGGTGGACATAAATAATAATAAACAAACAAACTCAATGCCATACATGATAAAGTTAAAATTCCATTCAAACTAAAATTTAATTAGGACCCTTTTTACCCGACTATGGCGAAGCAAAGAAGAGGGTTATGATTTGGACCGGTATGTATGTATGTTCATCTGTTACCTCATAACTTCTAAACTACTGATCATAATTTGACAAATGAGTTATCGTTCGAAGCATCTTGACCGTCCGCTGGTTATGGGCTATGTGACGTTACTACAAATTCAATATGGCGCCCTCTAGAGGACATAAAGTCATGAACTAAAAAAAATGTTTTTTAATTATGCCATGTTGGATATTAAATGAAAGGGCTTGACGAGAAAACCACTAGATGAGCCCGATGAGGGCTCCCGGCACTGAACGTGTCAATGTGCGACAAAAGGTCTGTTGTTGGAATGAACTAGAATATGTGCACTCTGAAGACTGGCTTTTTGGCTGCTTATTACTGCGTATATAGCAAACATCTCTCAAGTTCGAGTGCCATTTTTTTCTGGTTTTGTCATGTTCCTGACAAGAGTAGAATAGAATACTCTTTATTATTTACATCAGACGAATTACAGATATACATGTAGAAATTTTACATAATGGTGACAGAAGGGGCGCGAAAGTGAAAGGCCTACAGGTAACAGAAGACGGAATGAAATTATGTACGTTATTCTTATTATATAGGGTATAATATAAGACTGCTTTCTTCAATGATCAATCAAATGTTATGTTTTGAAGGAGACATAATAACGTAACGTATATTATTACTTGCTGTTTGAACCTCTGGGATATTACGTGAGGAGACGAAAGTTATAAATAAATAAATAAATAAATATAAAGTGTATGTATACAATGTGTTTTTACTTTTTATTTACATAAAATACCTAGTTTTTACGATTATTGTCTTTAGAGATGGCAGATGCACTGGGCTAAGCTAAGACTTGTTTGGCAAATAGTATGCCAATGTATCGCAAACGTGTTTTTTTTGTATAATGCTCATATTATCATCTAGGTACGTGTAGAATACCCAAGTAGCATTTAACTGTAATGTTTTAAAGAGGTATTGTAGAAATGAAGATGTCTGCGAGTCAAAAACTAAATTCTTGGCCTTTATCTTCGTTGATAGGAGATCAAGAGAGAGTTAAGCAAAACTGGGCATAGGTTTACGGAAAAAGGTAAGAAAGATTTCAAACTACTTTACAGATAAACTTTAGTACGATGTAAGTGTTAGGTAGTATGTAAGTGATACGATTATATTTGCTTTCATATCGTCAAAAAACCCAATTTATTGAGTTTGTTTTCATCAAGTCTCATAAAGCAGTATGCAGCAGTGCTATTCTGTAACCGTCTCACCGTGAAAACTTAGGTGAAGTGAGCGTGGAGTGAGCTGTCATTCCACAGGGATTGACACTATTGACAGCTCACTTCACCCAAGTTGTCACGGTGAGATGTTTACAGAATCGCATGGCAGTATAATACTTAGATAATGATCTGCTCGCACTTGCGTGGTTTTTTAATCAATGCCTATACTGACAAATAAACATCGGATGTATAAGATAATAATTATGTTAAATAAAAACGTTTAAAGTAGTAGCCCACCCGCATCGGTAACAGATTCACGGACATGCAATAATATTGAATAATATACCTACTTGTACACACTGATCATACTAAGATAAATTGAACAGTGCCGTTTCATCTGGTTATTTTGCGTGTACTGTACTTACACAGAAGATTCAAATTGGAATTCTAATACCTACATAGCTAGATGAACTTTTTTAACTAGACTCCGTAATATCTTACATATTAAATTCAATACACATTCACAATAGTTTATCAAATGAACAGACATATTTATAAAACCAGTGGCCTTCAAAAACTACACAGCAATCGAACCGAATCTTAATTCAATATTTAAGTGTGTTATGTTACGCTAAGTAAATTATTAATAAATTAGTAATTAGTATTAGTATAGTACCTTTATTATTTGTATAGTAGGTATAAGTATGGATGGATTTTGAAATTATATGTAAACTTAAGCAGGGCTGAAGACCGTATTTGAAAAATTATTTTGAATTCTAGGACAACTTTATAAATACGCTCAGTTTATCTTGGCCAAATCAAAGTTAATATACTTTATAGATATTTAGAGGTATGTGGAACAGGGTGTAAAGTTCACTTATCTTCTATAGAAAAGGGAGAATCCTCCGACCAGACGGGTGTTGTGTCTGGCGGGCAACTGCCCAACGATCGATGTCGGGGAAGTTACTACAAGATGGCAGAGATATCGACGCGAAAACGTTTACTATGGATTCAGTACATGATTCTAAACCCCCCTGCGCTGAAATTTTTCGTCGGTTATGTAAAACAAAATCTGCTGTATCGTAGAAAAGGGCAATCAATACCCACGCAGTCAAAATGTATGGAACAGCAGATTTTTTTTTTAACCGACGAAAAATTTCAACGTAGGATGTTCAGATTCATGTACTAAATCCATGGTATCAGTTTCCCTCACTGATCTAATGCTCGAGTCTGAACGTTACATTACAAGCGAATGCTCCGGGGGAGGAAGCACGTTAACATTTTATCGAGCAAAGGCACGAGGGCGAGCAACAGGGAGTGAGGTCGGCGGGCCGAGGCCGGGTCGTTATAATGAAAGCAAGGTAGAAATAAATGTTACAGGTAAATGCTCACTCACTGTGAGCATTATGTCGAACACAGCGTCGAACATTTGCAGGAACGTTACATTACATGGAAATACTTTTTTTTAATTGATAATTTGCTTGTATTGTAGTATTCGTAAGAACGTTACATTACATGGAGAAGCTTTTTAAAAATTGATCATTTGCTTGTATTGTATCATTCGTAAGAACGTTACATTACATGGAAATGCTCGAAAAAAAATCTCTAGTGTGCTTTAGGTTATTTGCGAACCTGCTTAAAGAAAAACGTATTTTCTTTCTTTCTTTCTTTCAAAAAGAAAGAAAGAAAGAAAATACGTTTATTTGCGGTACACATGACGCAAAGAAAGAACAAAACACAAAAATAAACAATTTGGGGGAAAATATGCGTCACATCCACGCAAAACGGCCATCGCTCAGCATAATGCTGCGACCCTATGCGAAACAGAGCCCCAACGCTAGTTTTCAGCGACAGCCGGCGTTGACGTGGCGTGCTTGCATGTTGTCCTGTTAATAACTAGACCTCAGTTATTTTACCTCTGCTATTGCACCACTGTCAACATAACAGTAATCTTTATTGTCGTTATAATAAGGTTGCTGCTGGATTGATACTACTGAAAAGTCTTGTCAACTAAAGCTACGGTTTCCTAGAAGAGCGGTGACCGCACTTGACGGCCTCACCGCAGTGACGGCTGTCATGAAAATGATGATAGTGGCAAAGATTTAACCGTTAGATTCGCCCTACCGCGTCAAAGATAGTCTGTTCTGTTTCGTTTTGCCACCTCTGACACATATTGACGCAGTGACTACACTTGTTTGTCATGGAAACGCTATTTAATAATGTGTGAGCTCACTCTTCTCACTATGGTCACTTTTTTTGTGACTAATATGGTGTGGGCAAATCGAGCGATTTAAATCTTTGGAGGGCGGGGTTTGCTTACACTCTCTAGGAAACCACGCCAACTAAGGGTCGGTTCACACCAAGACGTAACGCGAAACGACGCTGCGCGCACTTTTGAAGATAGTGATAAAAAATATAACTTTATTTAAGAATTATCTCAATTAAATGTGTATCTTTTTGTGTAAAAAAGATACACATTTAATTACCACGTGCTACGCCTCGCGGCGCAGCGCGACGCTTCATTGCTTCGTCAGTAGGCGTGGCGTGCAAGAGCGGCGCGCGCTGCTCTTCGCGAAGCTGCGTGTCGCAGCGCGATGGCGCGAGGCGTAGCCTGAAGTTGTCGTGGCGACTTGTCTCTACTATTAGCTAGCGGGGCGGTAGCTAGCGGTAAACGAAGACACGTTCCGCTGCGCCGCGCTGTATCTCGTTGCGGAGCTTACGCTTTAAACGTGCACGTCTTTCTACATTGTTCTCACATGTACCTATAATTTAAACATGAATGATGTAACCATTATTTTGTAAGAATATTTTGATTTAAAAGAGTGTCCGTGGAGTTTCTTGCCCGTTCTTCTCCAAAGGTACCTACTACGCTTTGGAATGGGCAACTGGCTTCATCTTTCTGACTGACCGACCCCTTGACAATTCAAAAGTGCCTGTAATTGGTTTATTTGAAATAAATACTTTGAGTTTGAGTTTGAGCGAGGCCTGGCGCTGCCAGCGACTCCACGATGCGCCTCGCGACGTTGCGATGCATCTCGCGGCGCCGCGCTGCGCAGCCCGAAACCACTGGCCTCTTCAAGCATCGTCGCGTCGCGTCACGTCTCGGTGTGCACTGCCCTTACTTTCATAATCAACTTTCAGTGACGTCATTCGCCCGTAAATTGCGGACGCTACTTGAGCGGTTACCGCGCTTCTAGGAAACCGTAACCAGTGCGGCCAGACCAGAGTTAAAGGCGTAAACTAAAAAGGTTTGCAACCATAGTATTGTATCATTGGTGTATTATCTGTGTTCTGGTTTTGACTGACAATAGTTCTAAAAGTACAGCAGAGTCCGTATTAAGAAATATAATCAGATTGACAGACAAATCATTCAAAGAATTTGGGAAATAATTTGTAGGGTACCTCTGTTAACAATTTTAGTGACCTAGTTTGATAGTTCAAAAGAGCTAAATATAACGATTATTCTAAGATTTAAATATTAATATATTGTTAGTCTGATAAAATTCGTTTTTGACTTAAACAAACATGAACAGAAGGAAACGTGTTGATGAGCCCAATATGAGCGAGAGGTCGCTCATTGTCAGCGTTGAAGACCTCATAAACACGGCTTTTGGATCCTCGCAAGTGAGTTACTACTGTACTTTCAGGAATATAATGATTTGTTCTATATAAGTATTGTAAGCAACCGATACCGTGGCGAACTACGCGTTTAACCAATTGGGACAGTTTGACGCCACTTTCTGCTGGATGGGGAAGCCTCTTCAGACATCCTTTGGAACATAGGTATTTTGGATGCATCGCCAGGACACGCAAGTTCATAGTCGGCTTTAGCTTTATGTTTTAGCGACTTATAATCAAACATATCATGTAGGTACCTCCCTTGCTATTCCTTATTTAGGTGTGTGAAGAATCCTCGGGTTACGAATGGCCGCAAAAACCAACTAACCTTGGCGAAGTATAACGGAAGCTCGTCTGTGCTGCCCTGTGCTGCTCGAAGAAGAGCTCGGAAAAATAAGGTGCCACATTCTTGGGTTGAGTAAAGGGGAAGGATACAATAACCCTTGAGTTGGGTCACCTTTTGTATTTTCGGGAGGCTGACCATGCTATTCCAATTCCCAAGTCGGAGTTGAGTTCCTGGTAAACAAATCCCTCTGTGTCAACGTTGTGGAAGTTTCCAGTGTCTCGAAGAGGGTAGCGTACCTAGTGAAGCTAACCAAGAGGATTTTTCTTGATGAATTTCTTCTTTAAGAAACAGTCCCAAAGGAAGTTGACGACTATGAGATAGACTTCATCATAACGGATAAAACCTTTATATTCAGGGATGTCTCGGTGATTAATAGGTTTAATTCCGGCAGTGATCACGGACTTGTTGGAGGCTCTCTGAATATCAACTTCATGCTCGGGCGAACTCGTTTGATGAAGTCTAGGCTCCGTCTACATATATTCCAAACTATGTTAGAATCTGAAGCGTTCCAGTCAGACTTGGAGAACCGATTAGCTGCCGTGAAAACCACAAATGACGGCGACCAAGCGCTCGACCAAATGGTGGAAATCCTCAGGAAAGAAAGTACATGGTTGAAAACTTCTATTGCCAATTGTACGCATCGCAAGTATCTCGACTTGATTCCGAAAATGAGGATTCCAGAGCCACCTTAAATCGCCATTTCATGGAAGAACTGCCAGAAGCCAGCCAAGACGAAATCGAGGCGGTCGTTATCTTCTTTAAAAAGGGGGATAAGACCCTTTTAAAGGATTTTTTTTAGAATATGGGATTAAATACCCATTTTGCTCCAAAACTAAGTATACAGGTATTTATTTATTTATAGGTATAAACCCATAGGTAGGAATTTATTAGTAGGTGGGTGTGGGGTTTTTTTCTAGGTATTTTTATTTAATTAATTTTAAAATATAAAAAGTCAAATTATTCCATTTTTTTTTACATTAATATAGGAGTCATCAGGGGTCATTTGTTTTAATATGACCTCTCCTACGAGTATATCCCCTTGACGGATTTCCGACATTTAACCAATAACCCTGTATAAGTTGTTTTCAAGAGTCGTCACGAATCATCTAGCGCAAAGACTCGACGAGTTTCAGCCACTAATTAACTAGCAGCGTTAATAACGCAATGAATGTTATTGAAATGTCAAATTGAAACAGATTGTGATTGATCGGGTGTTACGCAATTAGGGTGCTGGTTTGTTTTGGAGTCTTTGCAGTGATGCCAAGTGGACTGGCGATACATCCAAGTGCTTTAATGTCTTTATGAAAGTTTATTATAATGAAATAGCTGGAATCTAATGATTTACGTGTTAACATTGAAAAAATTAAATTTGTAGATTTCCAAACATACAATTCGTTAGTAAAACCACCTCAAATACTATACAATCATTCAATTTTGGAACCAGTACCATCAACCTTATTCTTGGGTTTAGTTATCGACGAAAAATTAAATTGGAATGAACATGTAAAAAAGTCTGCACTGGACGCGACAGATATTTGTTTGCTCTTCGAAAACTGAGACGAATAGCCAGTAAAGACACAGCCCTTAATGCATATCATGGCTATGTTTAGTCAGTGCTGCGCTGCGTTACGGCCTTGTTGTATGGGGTAACTCATTCGACGTGAACAGAGCATACATTGCACAAAAAAAGTGTGTCAGAGCTGTGTATGGGGCAGAATACTTAAAGCATTGTAAGCCATTATTATAAGCACTAAAAATTCTTCCTTGCTTTTATGTTGCGCATGATGCACTTGTTTCCATTGTATGAACACATTTCTAAAAGAGTTGATAAGAGCAGGCCAAATAAATTACTTGCACCTCGCCACAGACTACATTATAGCAGGAATTCCAATTGCATGGTAATCAAAATCATCAACAATTTACCCGCAGCATCGGAGTGCTGCCCACTAAATACATTCAGGAAAACAATATTTGCCTGGGTTTTCTATACAACTGTTTCTATTCAGTTAATGATTTTTTAAATTATATATTTACATTTGATCAATATTTTGTGTGTTTATTGACTTTTTATCTTTTATTTTAAACAACATTATATAATTGTTAAATTTTGACATTTAATTCATAAATAATAATAAGAAATAATTAATTGATATTGTATTAAAAATTACCTATTTTTATTTCAAACTATTTTATAATTACTAATGGGGATATTAATTGTACTTTAATTTAATATTAATATTCCGACAATGGTATATGTGAAGCTTTTTATTAATAATCTTAATTTACCATGTAATGAGAAATAAATTATATCTTATCTTATCTTAGTGCATTTTAAATTTCCTTTCTTAAAGTCGGGTTTTTGATTTTTTTAATTATTTATTTTATTGTAGACTTTTTATGTTCCGGCACACTCTTATGAACAAAAACTGTGTAACTTAACATAACACATACCTTACCATAATTGCCCTATCTAAAAATGTTGACACCCCATTTTAATGATAAATAAACAAAACAATTTATTTGTTTCGTTTTAAATATGATTGGACTACGGATATTTATAACTATTCTAAATTTCATATGATAGCACGAGGTCCGACACTAACATAGCCCATTTTTACGCTATCAAATACTTTTTAAACCAAAACATATAATTTATAATTATATATTTTTGTAATCCCCTTTTAATTTCCTTTATTTTGATACCCTACTCGATAAGTTTTGTATTTTTTTTTATTAACATATTGCTATCGCGCCTAAAATCCGCCACAATTTATTTGTCCCACACACCTATCTAATGACACTTGGGGTTTTATGACGAATATTAGGTCTTTACCTATGAAATTGCCGTTCTGCAGTACTGGCCATTTCAAATCAAAATAATTTTTGTTTGGCTAAGAATTCTTATTTCAAATTAATTTTATTTTAAAAACATGTTTTTTTTTTTCCAAAAGTAGTCATTTGTTTATTGATTAGTGTTACATTTTCATCGCATTTCAATCTTTTTCGTCATCATGAGTACGTTAAAAATTCGAGTAATTATGGAATATGAGTACCGTCGTGGCAGCAACGCGGCACAAGCGGCACGCAACATCAACGATGTTTACGGAGCTAACACTACAAACCAACGCACCACCTGTTATTGGTTTGCTCGCTTCCGTTCTGGAAATTTCGACCTGAAAAATGAACCTCGCGGTCGTCCGAAGACTTTGGTCGACAATGACGAATTAAAGGCGATTGTGGAAGCTGATGATACACAATCTACGGCTGAATTAGCAACAGCTTTCGACGTTAGCGTCAAAACAATATTGATCCATTTGCGTCAAATTGGCAAGGTAAAAAAGCTTGACAAATGGGTGCCCCACGAACTCAATGATCGCCAGCGCAAAGTACGCGTCGAGACGTGCCTTGCACTGCTCAACAGACACACAAATGAAGGAATTTTGAACCGCATTGTTACCTGCGATGAAAAATGGATTCTGTTTGATAACCGCAAGCGCTCAGCAAGTTGGTTGGATCCTGGTTTAGCACCTAAACAATGCCCTAAACGAAAACTTACCCCTAGAAAGTGATGGTCACTGTTTGGTGGTCTAGCGCCGGTGTGATTCATCACAGCTTCTTAACAAACGGGGTGAGCATTACTGCAGATGTGTACTGTGAAGAACTGAACACAATGATGGAGAAGCTGGCACATCTCCAACCAGCATTGGTCAATCGCTCGTCTCCGCTGCTACTGCACGACAACGCGCGACCTCATACTGCACAGCAGACGGTCTCCAAGTTGCAAGAATTGGGATTGGAAGCTCTCCGTCATCCGCCCTACTCACCAGACCTTGCGCCTACAGACTACTACTTTTTCCAGAATTTGGATAACTTCTTGGCGGGAAAAAAATTCAATACCCGAGAGGCAGTACAAAATGCCTTTGAAGAATTTTTTGCCTACCGTCCAGCTGATTTCTTTAAGAAGGGCATCAATAAACTGCCACTGCGTTGGCAAAGATGCATTGATTGCATGGGTGATTACTTCGATTAATACAAATAAAAAATACATGAAAAAAAATCGTTTAAATTTTTTCATACAAAACGGCAATTTTATAGGTACCTATTATAAAGATACCTTAACTGTCGAAATTCATCCAGCCGTTTGGAAGATACGAGGTAATAAAGAAATTTACAAACAAAATATACATACATACAAGATATGCGCGAAAAACATAACCCTTCCTTGGCAGTCGGGTAAAAATAGGTTTACCTAAATGCGTTACACCAAAAAAGTTTGCAACCATTGTATTTCTGTGCTCTGGCTGAAAATAGTTCTACGACTTCAATGGCAGTGTCAATTTTGAAAACAAATTTTCAGAGAAATAAAAAAAAAAAAAATGTGATTAAAGCTCTTGATAGCAAACAAATTTTAGACAGTTTACATTAATTTACTGTACCATATTGTTTATTTGCTAGAATTAATTTCTATTTACAATCATGCGTAAACGCAATCGTAGAAAATTTGTCGACGAACCAAATATGAGCGAAAGAACTATCATCTCCTCTGTGGAAGACCTCATAAATACGGCTTTTGGACCCACCTCTGTGAGTTTAAGTTGAATGATTGAAGTGTTCAGAATCTTTTGTTAGCAATTCAATGAGGTGAACAGGACAATACTACCCGACACATCGGTCACACGCAACTGTTATGGCGAAGGACTCACCGCACACAAGCAATGGCGGCTGTGCTCTCTTTAAAATTGTTGGTAGAATTAGGTATTTGAATAAGTAAATTGTGTTAAAACGGACGATAATAATTCAACTACATCCGGTTAGATTGAAAGACGACACCTACATAGTTGGGAAAAGGCTATGGAGATTATCCGATAATACAATTTCAACTTTATAAATTGATTTTCTTGTGTAAGTACATTCGACCGCATGTTGGTGAGAACACTTTGACCTTGTGCTGGCCTAGCGTAGTAGATACGAAGTTCAATACAAAAAACGGCCAGCTTAAATACAAACGTGCGACCAACTGTACAATGTAGTTTATAGTAATTATAAATCGACATATTAATATCTAGGCATAAAGTAGATTTCTCAAAAATTTGTAAAGTTTTTGATTAAACTCTGTCCTTTTCTTACTATTGGGACTTCCAATCCATATATAATAATAAACAGAAACCCGCAGGGCAGTATGTGGCGAGCTGTTGGGCAGTAGCGACCCCACGGACCCTATCTCCCGGGAGAAATCTTGTTCCTCATTTCTGGCTTGCCTTTATTGGCCGACTGAAGTGAACAATGGCGAGGAACAGAGCTCTCACCTCATTCTTGCCTTAATTGGCACGCTTGATTTTTTTTCTTTTTTTATTACTGGAAGAATGGGTACAGTAAATCTCCTTAAAACAAATTTGGTCTTATGCAATGTGCACTTAGGTGTCAAAGGAGTGCTTTGGCACTCGTACTAGGATTACCCTGTATCACGAATGCCATCACCTTCCTCCGGACCAACTAAGATAGTTGTTTATACTTAGAATTAAATTTTGAATGAATTATAAACGAAATTAAAATTAACTTATATAAACAAGGAAATACACAAAAGGAGCATGTGTGTGTTTGTATGTGTGTTGTAATGTGTGTCTGTGTGTGTGTGTGTGTGTATGTATGTGGGTGTGGGTGTATGTGTGTGTTTGGTAGTATGTGTCCAGAAATCCAGAAGGTATGAGTGAGTATGCGTTGGTGAAAAAGACAGTTAACCCACTAATTGTATAAGTCTCTCAGATTCTTCGTAGGTGAGACCCCTCAGCCAGTTACTAACAGCGTTCTTGCATTGCTGCCTGGTAAGTAAGCAAATATTTAGAAGAGCATTAAGTTTATTGTAAACCCGTGAACCCAGTATCCAATAATGCCGCTGAGCGAGAGCAGTTCTATGTCTCTCCGTACTACACAGTCTCGTTCTTTTGCGTTTGCCTTCTCGTAGCCGTAGGGAGTGTGGTATAGTGGCATGTTTGCGCAATGTTATTTGGAGTACAAAGAGTTGTCTAACAGTTAAGACTTCAAAAATAATAATAATAATCGTTTATTTATAAGAGGGGCACATTTACAATAATGATCATCTTGCTGCTCTTCTCCCATGTTACTGGGGCTCGGTGCAACACATTTTCTCTTTCCACTCTCCCTTGTCGACCGTCACGTTATCATTCAATCCTTCCTCACACAGTCACACAGTCCATCCATCGTTTCTTTGGCCTCCCTCTCGGGGGTATGTACTAAAGAGCTACCATTTACCGGGTAATACGTCTTTTATTGACTTGAATGTGCCCTGGCGGCTGTGAGTATGTCATGCTCACTGAGATGTGTCGCTGATGGTGGTGCGTGTGTTGGATCATTTAGCTCCCTTCAAAATGGTTGAGCTGAATGGTGCTGATCCATGCGACATGTTCGTGAACGGGCGCCGTCAGTTGGGACTGATCAACTCTTAGCGGCCATGGCTGATTAAATTTTTTGACTTGTTCTTTGTTTTATCTTTTTATTACGGCCACTTCTAACGTGCACGTCTTTCTACATTGTTCTCACATGTATAATTTCAACATGAATGATGTAACCAATACTTTGTAACAAATTTTGATCCTACAGGTCTGAAAATTGAAATGGGCACTCCTTGTTATAAATAATATAATACATATTTCGATTTTTTTTTTTAATCACCCCCCACCCTTTAAATTGGGGGATGGAAGTTTGTATGGGAAACCATACAAACTTAATTTCATGCTAGAGATCTGAAAAAAGGCAAAGATAGAGCAAGATATACACCCCAAAAAAACAAATAAAAAATTTACAAAATAAAAAAATACTCTAATAAGCAACTTCCAAAAAGAAGTGAAATGCCACCAAAAACATTTTCATGTAAATTGTTGCCAAGAGACAATATGGCTTGCACTGTCAAAAAGTTATCAGATCTCATATAGAGCCAAGGTTCTAACTCTACACGCCCTAGCTCTACAAGCCTTAAATTCGGGTCTCCCTTGTTTTACCGAAAAGAAATTGCCAAATTATCACTTCCCAAACAAATTTTCGCATAATTTCATTTGCCACATTATTACTTACCAAAAAATCTCTTTACAAATAATTGTTACGAAAACCTATGTTTGGCAAGTGAACGTTTGAACAATAACTTGTTCACCAACTAGTACTTTTACCATTTTTTATCTAGTCAAATATTTCAGTTGGTATAACATATTTTACGCAAAATTAAATAAGCCAAATATTTGGTGTCGTCAATTTTAAACTTACCATTTCTGTTTAGTCGATTGCGTAGCCAATGACAAAAAATTTGCATCTATATGTTAGTTGCACAGATTATACAAATTAAATAACAATGTGTAAATAAGTGGGTAGATGATAAATCATAAATTTTATGTCGCGCGATGTGGGTAAGTCATGCAAAACACTATCACTGTGTTTTTTAGCGGAAGTTGATTGTTTATTGAGGTGCTTTTTCCACTTGGGACAAATTCTAAACAGGTAATAATAATGTTATTATATTTATATTATTTCTCTCGATAGCCTCCTAAAAATAATCTCTTTTTTCCATATTTTTTTCTATATAATCTAGTCGTTTCTGGCACTCGCCGGCCGCTGCCGCGGCACCGCTCGCTACGCTCGCTCGGCTCGTGCGTAGGTGGTCACAGTTTTAACCTAACCTAACCTAACCATTTTTAAAAAAATAATAACCTACTGTAACTAGTTCCATAAATAACATAATGTCTAGTAACCATAAATTTGACTTGTTCCAGACAAATTCAAGCACATAAGCTTACAAAGAAATACGCAAATGACATCAAATTTAACAAACAAGTAAAATGTTTATTGTCTTTAAGTTATTTGCCAGAAAATGAAATCATTCTATATTTTAACAAGCTAATAGAAGCTTAGTATAGAAGATTCTGATTGGAAGCAAATCGCGAATTGGTTTGAAGAAAATTATATTAGCGGATCATGGAACACGCAACCGAAGTATCCACCAAGCTTTTGGAGTTGCCATGTTGTAAACGAAAGACAAATACCTAGAACTTCAAACTCAGCTGAGGCGTGGCATCGTAGAATAAACATTCTCATTGATAAACACCACCCTGGAGGGAGTGTATCGCTTAATTAAAGAATTAATAAATGAAGTTTCTTCAAATTTAGCTGACATTGAGATTATACTATCAGGTGAACCGCCACAAAAAAAGAAAAAAATATATATGATGCAGAACTCGATTAATTCTGTCGTCTTTGACAGAATTAATCGAGTTCTGCAGCACAAGTCTCAATACTCCGAAATAAATCTGCTAATGTCCATTGCAAAAAATTTAAAATTGTAAGTTACAAATATTTTGTACTAGCTTTTGCTATTTTGTACTCGCGTTAATAAATGATTACCTATATTAAAATAAAATTGCATTTTTAATTATTCAATTCCCAAAAGAATCTTATTTTTGCCTTTATATTTTTTGTCATTACAAATCATTTGACTAAACGTTTATTGTCTAAATATTGTTTGCTGTAATAAATCATTTGATTAAAGACCAAAAGGCTTAATGACATTATCCTTGGTAACAATCTGCCAAGTAAACATTTGACCAAATGAAAATGTGCGTACTAAAATTATTCCAAATATTACATTGGTATAAAAAAAGGTTGCTAAAATTTGTTTGGGTAATGAAAATTTGGCAAAATCTTTTCGGCAAAACGGCAGGATCCCCTTAAATTCACAAACTCTACACCTTAGTTAAAATATGTGGCAACGAAGTCGCGGGCAGAAGCTTGTACTTAATACAATAAATTAACAATAAGTCTGTATAGAGTAAAAACTAAATTAAAAATTGCACGTTGATGCAATGAATTATTATTAGATTATTTTGTCTTTAAATTACCAAAAGCTGATTAATGCTTAGTGCTAAAAAGACCTATCTTTCCAGAAAAACACGGTGAATTTCAAACTGATGCAAACAATCCTACACATTTTGGCACGTCAATTGCGTTTACTCGAACAAGATGTGGAGATTAAGTTTGATGAACTGGGCATCGGCATATCCCATGAAGCTGATGACTATAACCCCGAATACGGGAGTAGCTCTTCTGATGACGAAGATGGCACAGGAGCCGGACGTGCAAGAGGGGCGAAAAAGGAACGAGCTGAAAAAGGGGGTAAGAAAGGTGCAAAAGTGGAGAAAAAGAAAGATAAAAAAAGACGAGGAAGCTCCGGTAAAAGTCCTATGGGCAGAAAGGGTGACGACGATGGAGCCGACCGCAAGGTAAGACCTGCTACTGTCTTTTAGTTTACTCTTAGGGTCAGTTGCACCGCTAAGCAACAAATGCTAAACAATGAATTAGAACGATGTATTACATTTATTTCGAAGCAACTTTATAAGATATCATTTTAAGAATCATTGTTGAGGGTAATAGCTTGAGCCTTATCGTTTTATCTTAGGAGACGATTCCGTTTCGTAAATTAAATAAAACTGGTTTTTCAATACATCGACTATACCTTTGGTGACGGGTGTCCATCACCTTTCCATAAAATACTGTTTTCAGCTTTCGTTTGCTATTATTTAGTATATTAATACATGAAGCAAAAACGTTGTACCCCTTTTTACGAAAATTACGCAGACGGAGGAGTATGAAAATTGGCACATTTAAAGTTTGTATGGAGAAGGAGTGCAGAAAGCTAACATTTTTATATAATATACAGTAGAAATATATTAAATTAATAAAGAAAACACTACACACACTACCATGCGATTGACACAAGATGGCTACCTTAGAATCATGACATTTAAATGAATTATGGACGACCTCTGGGCGACCACTAGTTTATATTTACTATACTATTTCTTTATGTAGTTTGCAAAACATCATAATTTGTTATGTTTTAGGATTCTCTCGATGGAAGTGCTGGCAGGCAAGAGTCTGGTACAGGCATCATTGTAACAGGTACTAGAATTACTTTAAAATATCCTGAAGGTATTATTGTTGAGTAGCCACATTTCACTTGTCATGGGATTACATTCCCATGACAAGTGAAATGAACTGAGACCTTTTAGTCAGAATGGATTACTACTAAAATGTGATTTGAAATGTTTGCCCAGAGGCCTTACGGAGGGATGGAAAAGGAACAGGAAGTACCGATAAAATATTAGTCGGTAACTATAAAATGTCATGACACGATAATAAGATTTCAATCTTATGTTGTTGTGAGAATAATAACTCTACTTTCTCAATTTCAGCCGAAAGGGGACCAGCCTCGCGTGAGTACCTAAGCGTAACACACCAAATTCAGTTTAAATGGATATTCCAATTTTGAAACTAGACAAAACTGCAACAACGAAACACTGACGGTTTTCTAAAAACCCAACACCCTTGGCGTGGCAAGTTATCGTCCCTTAGATTATCTTTGATTGTGGGCGGTGAAACAGTGTCTTTATTCCTTACCTTAGGCATATTTTTCTGTCGCGGACATGTGAAGAGGGCATCAGAGGTCTGAGTGGCCAGTGGCAGCTGTCAGATGTCAAAGAGCGCGCCATTCAGTCACATTTAAATCTCAGCGGAAAACCGCATTTACTATTTTAACTCATCGCATCCGCTAAAACTATAAACTTCTGTGTATTATCCCGTAATCCTTGGGGACTATGGTTCAACATTAATATATCAACCCGCCGTCCGATTAATCCTAACTATTTATTAATATTATTAATGAGAAGTGAGTTTGTTTGTTTGTTACGCTTTAACGCTAAAACGGCTGAACAGATTTGGATGAAATTTGGCACTTGGGTAGACCATGACCTTGGTGTGGATACTTTTTATCCCGATATTCCCACGGGATCGAGACATATGTGGGTGAAACCGCAGGGCGCCGTTAGTGTGTAATAACTTAGAGCTTGTCCAGATGGCGAGTCAATTCAAACGTTAGAATTTGCACTGCGACTAGATGGCGCGTTTTATGCGCGTTATTTATGCGCGAGTGTTTCGGGACGGTTTGGGTAGTCAGCAACATGGATTCGTATAAAGCGGTTGAGTTGTGGCTTGCGTACCGTCGATGGAAATGACTCAAGCAAAGAGAAAACCGACGGTATAGAATGCATCCAATTCTACATGATAGAATGACTCGTAGTATGTTTATAACATTTTATCCAGGAACAATAAAAAGTTTTTTAACTACTTACAGATGTTAATTTTATTTTTCATGATTTGTTTGAAATTATAAAAGAAGATCTAAATACAAGCGAAAATAATAATTATCAAAAATATAAAAATACTTTTTACACTTCTCGTTGGCTCTATTAATATTCTAAATATGTGCCCCGCGCCAACGATCGCGCATGTACTGGATGGAATGTATCCCTAGTATCTCGGCTCGCGGGTAGAACGCGCCCCAATCGCGCGAGTCGAGAGTCGGTGCGACTTGCATGAAATCCACGTGCGAGTAGCAAAACACGCGACTGCATATGGACGGAATGAATGAACCATTAGTACCTCACAGTCGCGCGATTGTCTACGCAGGACTCGACTCGCGCGTAAATCTTGTAATCTGGACAGGCTCTTAGACTTTCAAAGTGGCCACCAGCGAAGAAAACCTTCAGGACTGAACAAGGAGCCCTTCAGGTACCATTTTTGCATTATTTGCTGGAGTTTAACTATCGACGCCTCCACCATCATTCATCTTGTAATTTTTCAGATATTTTGAATCGGAGTGCACTCCACACGCAGCTTTTTTCTCGTCCTCATCCTGCGTAGGAAACACTGCTATTTACACGCCTGTCCCTCCAACCCTAATTGCGTAACTCGCTTTCAATCACAATCCGAAAGATTTTGAAGGAAAATGCTAATCCATTGCTTGAATGTTTGAAACATTCGTCTGCTCAATAACGTACATAATGCAATGGATGTTGTTTAACCGTCATAAATAAAGGCATTCTTATTACGCTATTCATCGCTAGTTCGTGATACAGGAGTTAGTAGTAGGTGTACAGGCTGGGCTGACTTGGAATTCACTGACAATTTTCGGCGTGATAGAGTTTAGAGGCAAGAGGAACAGGGTGTAAAGTTCACTCATCCTCTAAAGAAAAGGGAGGATCCTTCGACCAGATTGGTATCGTGTCTGGCGGGCAACTGCCCAACGATTGATGTCGGATAGTCTTATATTTGTCGTTCGCGCGTTAAACTCTAATTGCGCGATGCAGGATTTGTGTGACGTCAGGTCTTTGATTCGTAGTTCGCATGTGGCGAGGTAGATGCCACCACAAGAGTACGTAGGTGCTCGTATAAGTATAAACATTAATAGTAAAATGAGACCAACTCTGAAATGTCGGAAAAATATCTGCTATTTTATGCCTATGAGGATATTTAAACAAATAAAAAAAAAGAGTCACATAGATGCAATTTTTTTGCTATTTCAGAATTGACCCCGTAGTAAAAGTTGTTCATATTCATGGTATATTTTTTATATTTTTTTTTTATATTATATTTTAACTTACACGCAGTTCTTAACAAACAAGTAACAAAATAAAATAAACTAACAGAAGACTTTTGACAGAGTTAACAGCGGGTCCCAAACTAGGCACAGCCTGTATCTTGGTGACCCAAATTATACACAAAGTTAAATAATATACGTGTTCTGCTAGCGCAATAGCAAAAACTAAAATTAAAATTAAAATTAATTTGGTAAATATAAAAGTATAACCCCCTGAAAGATTGCAAATTAAATCAAAGTACCTATCGAAGTCTGTTGGTATCAAGTGGCTAGTAGTTTATATATTTTCTGTATAATACCATAATATGGAGCATTAAATGTATTGTTTGAAACATCAGGTGCTCGCCCAGCACGCGTGGGCAGTATTGAGGTAGTGACTGCCTCCCAGTTTTCGCTACTCGAGCGTGCAGTGAAGCAGTTGGAACAGTTCGCTGGACCACTGCCGGTGCCTGCCCTGCCCGAGAATGAGCAGCTGAGAATTGACCTGGCGGAAGGGCGCGCATCGCTGTCCGAGACCATGCAAGCTGTGCAGGTAGCTACGACATAAGGCAAACTTATCACAGGTTCTGTATGGTTTCGAATATTAATCACCATTGCGGCTTTTTAAAATTAATTAATTATTTATTAGTTTATTATTTACAATTCCGCTATTTAATATTATATAGGGCACCTCCAGATCTGTGAACGGTGTTCCAGTGCCTCACAACCGGGCAATCAAGCTTTCCCAATATGATATTCAAAAGGCTGTTGGAGCTGCCCCGCACGCGGCGCATCACGGAGGCCACTCTTTTTCTTACTATTACACACAGACTAAGTTCCGCCGGAAAATCCCTTAATTTACTTGTACAAAGTTCCCTATACATTTTTATCTGTTGAGCATCCTTCTCACCCATCTCACTACACTTTTTACTGTTCGTATATCTTTTAGCTGAGTTTGTCTGCTGTGTGTGAGTCTGCTGGTCATTTCTGGAAGAGGTCTTTACCTTTTACTAAGAGGGGTCTTACTATGAAAACGAAATCGTTTAATTAATTATAATAATACAATGTATCAATGTAAATAAATAATCATAATAGCACTGTTTTGCATTAAAACAAAACAGTTATTATGTTATGAAAAACATAACATTTGATTTGAAGAAAGCTGTCTTAAATTTAATTTTTAAAATTTAAAAATAAAATTTAATTTTTTTTAAGGAAACAATAGAACTGTTTTGCATTAAAAGAAAACAGTTATTATGTTATGAAAAACATAACATTTGAGCAATGTGCTTACTGTTGAATTTTGATTCTGAACTATGATTGACACTTGACATGAGTGACAGATCCTGCTTGAGTGAAAGGTCCACAGGTAACAAAAGAAGCACGTAAGTAGTACGTTTATTCTTATTATCGGTAAAATTTAAGACAGCTTTCTTCAAATCAAATGTTATGTTTTGAAGGAAACATAATAATAAAGTTTTGGAACTTGAAACTTATATACCAAATAATATATTTTCTAAATTAGGAATAGTAAAATATTATGAGTTTGCTTAAAAATTTAAATGCTAAAATATTATGGATTCAAATGTTATATTATGATTGCATGCAGCGTTTATATATTTTTGTAGTTCAAACAGTAAGAAGTAAAAGGCTAGTTTATCTTTATTTAAGTGCCTATTTTTTTAAACACGAACTCGCAAAGCTGGCTTGATATGACAGTTTGTCTCCGAGGCTGCTTAGCGGCATGATGATTCATACAATGCTTGAGTATAATTTTCTAATATCTACTAGCTAAATGCGCGGGTGCAAGCAGCAGAGCAGGGTCTGTCCCGCATGGCGCAGCTGTTGACGCAGCTGGCGATGGCGGGCGTGCTGCCCCTGGATCTGGCGGTCCGTATCGGGAAAATGGAGGCCGAGTTGAACCTGACCTCCTCGGCAGCAGAGCCCACCGCTGCAGGCACGGCACGCTTCGCTGACACGAGCACTGGTGCTGGCAAAAGGCACGGCGCCGCCTTAACAGACCCAGGAGTGAGTATTGTCATATTGTACGGCCAGCACGCGTAGCATGACGCTTTCTATTTCTACGAAGAATAGACACAGGTATTTCTATACAAAGTGACATTTCGTTTCTCCATTTTTGACATCGCACCGTAGAAATCCTTCAACAATCTGTCATTTTGTCTTTCGTTTCTAACAATCTTTGTCTAGGTCCTTTTTTATGTAGACTATTTCAGAAGAAAGTTTTCTATCCCAAACTGTCAAAATCACACTGACAACTGACAGTTGTCTCCACGGCTACAAAGAATAGGCTACGGTTATCTACAAAATCATGATTTTACAGGAGAGCGTTTTGAACGCAAAACTGTGGTAATTAATAGAAGAACAAAGCTATCTTCTCCTATTTTACATCATTTAGTTAATAGGAAATATTACCAAGGAAATGGTTAAGGACAATATTACTGTAATTTTTTTTTTGTTCTAAAATACGGTTCTTCGACACGAGAAAAATTGTTGTAAGTAGTTGTCTTTATATACGTGACTTAATATCAGTAAAAATTGAGAATCAAAAAAGAAAGAAAAGAATATCCTATGACAAAACAAAGAATTTTGAGTAGAATTATGTAAAAGAGTGAATTTCGTAAGAAAAAATTCAGTTGCCTCTTTCTACTTTGCTGCCGTCGTACTGTCTACACGGAACGTCATTTTTGTCCACTCTTCCGTCGACAAAACGGTGCTCGTGCTAAGCCTGCTGGTAGATTTACAGTCTTCGACTTAATACAAATCTTAAGTTCATTCATTCATCGACAGACAACGCACATCCTACACCGGGTCTCGAAGCAGAAAATTATGCACAAGAGTTCCTTATATATTACAAAGAAAATAAAGGAAGGATTTTTGAAAATTCAATCGTTATTATGGGTTTCCATATTGTTTACGATCGATGGGTGGGTAATATTACAGAACTACTGGTTTGTGTGCTTAGAATTTCTTTTTCATACCTTGAAGTTTCCGATGGTTACTGTTTCCGAAATTGCGACAGTTGGTGACAGAGCTAGTTATCCTCTTATTTTACAAGCAGGGTCGTAGTACGAAGTCACTCACAGATCCATCGACCATGTCTCGGATGATCTCCACGAAGCCATCCTCTGTAGGAAGCACTGTGGCTGCTGGGGCTGCGGAGATAGCGTTGCCGCCGCAAGGAGTCACGCACCAAGAGATGCAGTAAGTTATTACGGTTTTTTTTTTTTTTTTTTTTTTCTCAAAATAATTACAAATTCACTTATAGAGAAACCATAAATAGGTCTAAATATTATTGCGTGCCATTAAGCGTAGCTTAAAATAAAAACTATAGCTACAAGTAGTACGTGTCATAAAAATAACATTGTAATAATACTTTAACTTTGGCTTCTTGTTGTCTTGAACAATAGTAGTTAATAGTAGTTTATGAAACTGTTGCATAATGAGGGGTATTAAAATACGAGTGTGTGTTTAAAAACCGAGCCGTAGGCGAGGTTTTTAATAGTATCCCACGAGTGTTTTAATACCAAGTTATGTGCAGTTTCATACACTACTTTATCTACTCTCATACATTGGGATTGAACCTACAAAATAAAAGTACAAAGATAAAGATCAAGAATAAATAATTCCCGCGAAATTCAGTACAACTTCACGTATGAAGGGCGCCTGCACCCAGCACATCACCGCGCATGCGCTAGAGCGGTGCTGCTGTCCCCCGACAACGTTCCATTACAAAAGTTGATGGAAACTCCTTGGTGATATTAATTTCTTGGATTTGCCCTGTACCGCAATAGAATAAAAAAATGTTTTATAGCATTATTTTGTTAGAGCAGTGTTAGAATATGATTCTATTTTTAAATTTCGGTATTGTGTTTATAAAGTATGTCAACATAAACTCGTTTTGAAGTTTATAATTCGAATAATACGTTATGAGAGTAGATAAAAGTTTATTTAGCATCTAGCCGTGCTTGAACTAGGCTAGTCTGAGAGACCTGCAAGTTTCCTTTACCCTGTTCCAAATGTTGCCTGATGATAACATACATTCATTTTGTGCTTTTTCTCGGCAGCATTCTTTGGAAATAATATTTTTCATTACGAATGCTCTATTTTAACTTAAATTTGCACAGCTACCCAAATAGTTTCGTCGTCGCAAGCCTGGCTCCTGAGCCTGTGGGATCCTGGGTTCGATTCCCAGGTCGGGTGAAGTGTAATTGGATTGTTCCATTCGAAATTTCCTAATAGCAGCTCGGAATTTGGAAATTACTTCGGTGCCCTCGTGTCGCCGTTGGTCCTGCGCCTGATCTCTCCGCTGTCAGAAGAGAGCACCTTAAATGTGTGCGTGCACACTTTTCCACTACTTATAATATTTTCTGGGTACTTAGCTAGTCTCTGTTGAGACCGGCCGCTGTGACCGGAATTCGCTCGAGAGAATATTTGCCCCACATTTGTATAGCATCATTTTAAATCTATCTTCAGTGACGTTCTGGAGTACATGGCGGAGGCAATTTCTAAGGAAATACAAAATTTGACTGCTCGCGCCAACCACTCTGCTGATATGGCGTCTAGTACGTCGAGGAGTGTCGGTGAGTTAATGTAGTTTGTTTATTCTGTTCCCTGAGTGTGACTTTTTTCCGTATCACGAAATATGTGACGATCAAGTTAATCGAGCAATCTAATGAGCGATGGTATTTAAAAATGATCCGAGTGTGAGAAGAAGTTACATGTCATACGAACAACGGCTCGTATCGTTATTTGTCCGATAGTATGCCAAACGTTTTGTTATTTTTAGGGTTCCGTACCTCAAAAGAAAAAAAAAGGAACCCTTATAGGATTACTCCTGTGCCTGTCTGTCTGTCCGTCTGTCACAGCCAATTTGCTCAGAATCGAATGGACCTATTAAGTACACATAATATGTATTTCTGTGACCCAAACCCGGACGTGTAACGTTAAGAAATAAATTTTGAATATGGGGTCAACTTGACGGGCAAACAAGAAAATAAAAATTAAAAGTTTTGCAAACTGTACCATGTCATCATCATCTGCCTACCCTTTTCTCTACTATATTGGGGTCGACTTTCAGTCTAATCGGATGCAGCTGAATACCAGTATTTTACATGGAGCGACTGCCTATCTGACCTCCACAATCCAGTAACAAGGTAATACGATACCCCTTGGTAAGACTGGTTGTCAGACTTTCAGGCTTCTGACGACCCGTAACGACTGTCAAAGATCCATGAATGACAGCCAGGACCAACGGCTTAAAGTGCTTTCCGAATCACGGAGGAGTCTCGATATGTAAATATGGTCACCCATCCACGGACCAACCCCGGCAAGCGTAGCTAAACCTGATGGATCGACCCTGTGCGGCTGTTATTACATAGCCACGAGCTTTGCAAACTGTACCGTGTGACATAATATTATCAAATGAAAGGGCTAAAAACAGGTCTACAACGTTAGCAGTCTACAAATACGTACAAGAGGCTCTAGCTATTATTAATAATAATAAAAACTACGCCATAGGTTTGCTGCTCGATATGACCAAAGCCTATGATAAGGTGCAATTTAAAATATTATTAGACAAGTTACATGGGATAGGAATACGAGGAATGGTTTGCATCATACCTAAAGGATAGGGTACAACTAGTAAAAATTGAATATTTCGATAACAACACAAGTGAAATAATTAAAATGAGATCCGACAGTAAAGCAGTTAACGCGTCAATTCCTCAAGGGAGTGTGATAGGCTGCAAAAGACCTTCCTAAAATTATAAACAGACCATGTGTTCTATTTGCGGACGATATCTCTATGCTCACCTCATGCCAGAACGATGACAATATAAACGCCAAATTAAACTCCCTTCTTTCTACAGCTGTGAACTGGATGGATAACCATAATGTCAAATCAAAATAATATTTTTTTAAGCTTGTATTTCGAGCCAATAGATTTGTATGTGTGCACCGCGTGACGATCGCATCGATAGTGATCACCACCGCCGCCATGACACTCACAAGTCACAACCCCACTCGATGTTACCCGTTCTAAATAAAAATACCACTTGAACGCCCTCAAGTGGTATTTTTATTTGCGCTAAGGTAGCCCGCGAGATTAAAATTTTCTTGAGTTTTTTCCATTTTGCAGGTCTGTGTCAGGTTGTATGTTGATTAAAATATGATTCGCGAACTTAACAAATATGGCTTTACATAATTATAATCATTACAATCAGCAATACAACTCCATAAGTTAGCATAATTGTCAAATGGCATGATTTCATGAAATAGTCATTAAAAGGGATTACATGAACTTAGAGAGTTGTATTGATCATTTTTATGATTATAATTAAACATTTGATACGGCCGCGAATCATATTTAGATAACAATTTTCTTTTGCAATTTGCAGGGCAGTATCATTACTGCCCTGTAAATTGCAAAAGAAAATTTGAATTTCGCGGGTTAGGGTGCGTTTCCACTGAAGCGGAGACGTACGGAGCTGAGCGCAGACGTGCAGGAATCGTCCAATCACAGACGAGACGAGAGACGCGATGAATATTTCAACCATTGTGATTGCACGTCTCCGCTCAGCTTCGCTCGTCTCCGCTTCAGTGGAAACGCACCCTAACCTTGACGCTTTCGCCTTAAGAAATAAATTCTAAACCACAGAGTAAAACTAATCGATTACAACTTTTAAAAAGTGTTACAATAAATCGACTAAAACATCGCGCGCCATCATATACAGGTTGTGGCGTAAATAGTGGTCCACCGTTAAGGATTCGATTTACCAGATAATTTACTATAACCTACTACAATTTTTACCCAAGGGTTCCGGAGATATATATTTTTTTTCTTTTATTAATAAAATTTCTATTTTCTGTTATAAATTTGGTTGTATTAAAAAAAAGAAACATTTTTTTCTTGTTCTGATTTCTGTTAATAACAGCTGAATACTAGAGCTATCGTGGATAAATGTGTTTTTTTAAGTACCTACATTTCGAGAATTTGATAAAAAAGCAATTCTTCTCTATTTTTAATCCAATTTTTTTACATTATCTGCAAATTCAAGAGCGATTTCTGTAAAAACAATGTACTATACTCTCAATGGCCATGAGTTTTAAAATATGCCTACTAAATACCGATTCCAAAAAGGTATCATAATAGCAGATCCTATTGTTTAACAGAAAGATATTCAATTTTAATCTAAGAAAGGACGATTTTCTTTAAAATACATTTCAAGTTTTAGTTACGTTATTACTTACAATTTTTATAAAAAAATGACTACACTGCAATGCCAATAACATTTTTTGTCACTATTGTTGCAAAGTGATATAATACACCTAACCTATTTGGCCAAAGCAAAATAAAACAATTCATACTAGTCAGCATTTATTAAAATCTTTAACATGGTAAAAATGGTTAAAATTGTAGTAGGTTATAGTAAATTATCTAGTGAATCGAATCCACTATTTACGCCACAGCCTGTATATATAGATTACAGAATATTTTACTCAATCTTGAGTATTTAATGAAATATTATTAACCTATTAAAGCTATTCATATCTTACAATAACTTTTGTGAGAGACATCATCTCCCAACTGATGGTATTTTGATCGCTTGTACGTATATTTTCAGCGCAAAAACTGGACACTGCTCTGCAAATTGACGCACGTATCAGCAACCTTTTCGCGCAGACTGCAGACTATGCGGATCAGCTCAGCGGGTTCGATTCCGGCCTCACGACACAGGTATGTTCAGGGTTAACCTCGGCGAAGGGACTTAGATAGATAAAACACTTTATTTTAGTAGGTACTATCGGCCAAACTTCCGCATGCTCACCTTTATGGCGATAATCGCATAGCACCGGCTCACGACTCGATCACCCGATGCATGTGTTTTGTCCAATAGGGCGAAGCATCACGAAGCGTATTTTAGTCTTCGTATTAATATAATAGTGTATAGAAGTGTGACACACAAGGCGCGTGCTATGCTAACTTGCTTGTGAGATGATTTTTTAATGGGCCCGCGTCAGCTCTTTGTGAATTATTATTGTTGACAAGAAGTAATTTCGTACTCATATTTTCTGTTTGGTTTAGAAAATGTATTATTGTTATTGCTATATTAAATTAGTATCAACTTTTAATTTTTTAAATTAAATCTTTTAGAATAAGAAATATCAAACAACAATTTATATCTATTGTATCCACTTAATATTTTCCTCCGTCTGACACATTGCTATGCCCTGTCGGCTCTATAAATTTAGTTATTTATTAACACTTTTAACTGCCTCCCCAATTTTTACGATGTCCTATGCGATGTCGCCGTACAAATCGCAGCGCATGTGCTAGGCATGTTGACTGCTAGCATACTACATACAGGTATAAAATGTTTATATTGAATTTTTTTGTGTTTTATCAGCGTGACAGGGACTTGTTAATGTGCAATTGAGAAGTAAATAACTACATTTAAATGTGTTTAAACTTAGGAATATGTCAAAAAATAAGTAAGTTACGTAATTTTGTTAGAAATTTACAACAATAAATAGCACCCTCGCAAAAGTAGTTAAATGGTTTAATGTCAATAACAGACTTCTTATCGAGAAAAAACGAGCTGTATTAAATTTACGATACCTCATGTTAGACAAGTAGAAACTAGTGTGCTCATAAAGGTTGATTTGAATCCCGAAGATACCACAGGGTTCTTAGGCATAACTTTCAATGCGAAGCTTCAAGCCCCCCATAAAGATAAAGATAAATTGTCAAAAAAAGCTCTGCATACGCCGTTAAAAAATCCGTGATGTAACTGATTTAGAGACAGTCCGTTTAGTACTCACCTTCGTTTGTACTTTAGTTACTTTTTATAGTGTGATGTCGTACGGTTTTCTCTTGTGGGGAAATGCCGCCGATATTCAGACAATTTTTGTTTTACAATTCATTCAGTCGCAGACACTCCCTCAGAGACAAATAAGTTAATATAATGACTGTTATATTATTCATTTATTTCGGATTTTCAATTACATCCTTATAGTTGTTAGTAACACAGAAATTCTTATGAGAAACTAATGATAGTAATGACAAGACAAAACACTTAAAAACGCATGCGCGTTAGGACGGAAGTGCAACGCTTGCGCATGACTGCAGCGAATCTGTCTATGCGGGCCTCGACAAACATGCCAGACGCACTGCAATATCGCGGCAGCCCCATCACCATCTTGAATGCATTGTTGTACCTACTGCACTCTATGGGCACTGTACGCCCTCTGCAAATAGTCAACCCACAGGCTGCACGTGTAAAAAGACTGACAGTATGCTTTAGACAACGCTACTTTACCTTTGAATTTTCTTTGTATACCGTGCAAACCTGCGAGCTAACATATTACATCGTACAGACAATGACCTTCGCTCTCTCTCATTGTCAGTACTGTCCTGCAGTGCTATTCTGTAACCATCTCACCGTGAAAACTTAGGTGAAGTGAGCGTGGAGTGAGCTGTCATTCCACAGGAATTGACACTATTGACAGCTCACTTCACCCAAGTTTTCACGGTGAGTTGTTTACAGAATAGCATGGCTGTAGTGTACCTTACTGTGACTTCTTAGTATATTTATGAAAATCTTTTCACATTTAAATATTAATCTGTTTAAAAAATACAGTGATATCCTATAAGTACTAGGAACAAACACAAATTTGTTGTTCCTACAACGAGGCTCAAGAAAATAGGTGACTCGATTCGATGCCAATGTATACGTTTTTATAATAAACTTCCTAGCCACATTAAAAAAAAGTATGCCTGAATTAATTCAAATCTTTTATAAATCGTAAACTATGCCATAAAGCATTTTATACTGTTAAATACTATATTGAGAACAAAAAGGCTTGGGATTGAGCTGCTCCAATAAATTTACATTTTTTACTGTGAAACTAAGGCCTTAAGTTATTCTGCACATAGCTTACAGTATACGAAATAAAGTTGTTTTTTTCGACTGTACTTGTATTAACTGATTTAAATAAGTTTAAGGTTTAAGGTATATTTAGTGGTTTATATTCACGCAAAAACAGTGAAATAAAATAACACATGTTTTTAGGTACATAAATAGCGTATGTATAAAGAAGCTTAACGAAGCCGAGAGTCACTTGTATTCCCCGTTTTGATTGAGATTTTTTTATACTGCACTATGGTCCAGTATGTACATATTTGCAGGCTGCTGCAGGCTAATTGTGTGAGACATTTTATTTTAGAATGCAAGCCCAAAATGTAGCACTCAGAATCGTTTGCCATATTTGGATTTGCGTCACAAATAGGAACGTTCTGGTTACGGCGATATTGAAGGTCATAGTTTCCACTTTTAAATGTTATAACTTAACTTGTATGTAGTCCCATAAGTCCTGTACGTTACATTGCTCCTGCCATCAACAGCGATTTTTTAAACCAAAAATAAACGTTGATTCCTTGCAATATTTTTAGCTTAATTTACTTAGTTTGATGTACAGAATACGTAGATAACGGGATATACAGGGTGTTAAAAGAACCATCACATATCCGTATATCGCAAAACGAATGTCTTTGTCCCTCCAGTTCAAAGGGCCTTTTTAAAGCATTTCTGCATATTTAAGTCATTTTGGCAATTTATGACAATTATGCCCTTGTTCTACCAAAGGTGCGATATGTGATGGTTCTTTTAACATCCTGTATATTTAAAAATAAAACAAAGGTGAAAAAAAACAGCTCTCAGCTGTTGTCATATGTTTCAAGCTAGTACGGAAGGGAAAGAACGACGAATTAAATAATAGCCGTATTATTCCAATAAGTCGGCTATTTTAATGTTTTCAGCTTGCCTAAATAAAAATCAATGAAATTCATAACATCACTCTTAAGCCCGTATCAAATAAGTATGAAAAAAATATGTCTAAGTTTGTTCCTATAGTAAAAAATTAAGAGAAAAATGTATTCTTTTTTTGATTGGCACGTTCACATTTAGCCCAACAATGTATGGACGGTGAATGATCTCCTTTGTTATGCACAGTCTATAAGAGACCATGCCCACCGCATTACTTTCATTAATTTTATCCTGAAGGTCTTAAACTAATTTAAAGACGACCCATTTTTTCTAAAAAATCATTAATAGTTACGAATACCATTTTGATCACTGAGGATTTCTAGACACGTCCAATTTTTTTTCTACGGGGTTATCTAAAGGGACGTGTCGTGGTCAAGCTTGAATACGAAAAGCAGAATATTTGTGACTGTTAGTGAGATACCTAATAAAGTATGCGAAAATGACGAAATTTTATGAAAAACATATAAACAATAACACAGGAGCAGATTAGGCCAATCTTATTCACCGTATAAAATTGCCAAGACTGAATAATATACTTATAGAAAACTATCCGGTAATTTTCGTTTGTAATAAAAAATAATCTTAATTTAAAGTTATATACTTCCTAATTGTCCACCCTGTACTTATCTCTAAGAATAAATATGAAGGTATACAATTAGAATACACACCCAATTAGAATAATATTATATGTTATTATCATAATACATACACTGAACTTTTATCATTATGTATACACATTGTTTATTTATTCAATTAATAATTAATGTAATTTACGAAGTTATTATAATTTTTTGGGTCCCTCGGAGCTCTAAATAAATCAACCTTCTAAGTCAATGCAAAAAATAAAATGGTCATTTATGCAACATATTTTGATACTCGCAAATAAATCAAAACCTATAGGGTACTTCCCGTTGACCTAGACTTATGAAATTTGGCAAGAAGCAAGGTCTCACAGCACAAGTAAAGGAAATCGTTTAAGTATTTGTAGCATTATCACATTTAAAAAAATGCGATTAGAAACTTATATTTGCAGTTGGAGAATTGACAGTTAACTATCCCCATTGATGGAGATTAGTGGAATAACCCCGTATATATGTAAATGTACGGGAGAACATTTTTTAAACTACAAAGTTATGTTTGTTCTTGCGATAAATTCATCCCAACTACGGAACTATTCATTGTGCGTGGTCCGACACGTATTTGGCCGGTTTCTATATAATAGATAAATTCATTTGTTAAAATTGTCATGTTTCAGATGACGAGCTTTCAGGAGCAGATGATGCTGATGAAGAATGATCTGACAGGGGGCCTCGCACTGCTCGCTACGGCCAATACCAACGCTGAAACTGCCGGTAAGTATTTACTATTGTATGTTCAGTTCGGACGGATCGTTCTGTTTACTAATCGTAGATTCTGACTATCTTTCTGACCGTTTGGAAAGATGCACGACTTTCTAAAGGGGCAGAGAGATAGTTATAATAATATGAAAGGGTTTTCTAAGAGATTTATTTATTTTTTACAATACTATCCAACATTTTAACGTAACGTAATATTTTTAAAGTTTAGAATGTTTCTCTTAAAACTTTCAATAACTCCTCTGGTTTGATTTGCACCTTGCTCATTAGCCTATGTCGGTCCACTGCAAGACATTGGCTTGGCATTAACTCAATCCTCGGTGACTCTCATCTAGCTGGCTACTTAGCCTACTAGCTAGGCTCAATCCATTAACAGATAGTTTCTTGAACTCACAGCTATAGTGGATCTAAGTGAGCGCTACGGGGGTCTGGTAATCGAGCTGGACAACACGGTGCACTTGCACCAGCAACTTACCACCATGCAGCAACAACTGAGCGATGAACTAAGGGTTAGTGTATACATATTTATGGGGTGACGATGTGATGTAAAGGCCAACGCACACCGCGGAACGGCGGGGGACGGCATCAAGGAGGATTTGCCGAGGAGCATCCCACGGCATCCCGCGGTATGCCACGGGGACATGCGGAGTGTACCCCCGCTTGCACTTCCTCTCCCCGCGACCGTTTGCTAACGGCCGGCGTATACCGTCGCATGCCTTCGCATTCCGCCGCGGTATGTTCCAGTGATTTTATACCGCAGAGAGAAATCCACTTTCATGCTCCGTGGTCGTGGTCGGTTCCTGAGCTTTGGAATCTTCTATATCTTGTTACCATTAGATATGTACGAATTTACGTTGGTGAATTTAAAATACTCTGCCCCGCCGTCCGCTGATGTGCGCTGGCCTTTAGGATTACATTTAAAAAGCCTTGACAGGTGAAAATGTTGAAACACCAATATCTGTGTAACAACAGTCTGGCACTTGCGAGTTTCAGAAAAGTTCCTCTTTGTAAAGCGTCGTTTCTGCCACTCATGTTTGTGTGACAGTCTTGTTGTCACATAAATATGAGTGCTTTGTGTGTCATTTCTGGAACGCAGTGAGCCATATTGACAGCAGTACCACACTTGGACTCTCCTTGTATTTGCAGAGTCTGGTGGAATGCGTCGAGATGCTTCGGGAACAGAAAGCAGATCGCGACGAGGTGTTGGACGGTCTTAGGGATAAGGTTTGTTACAAATATTGATTTACCTTTCCGGGTTTTTTCCCTGCAGGCTTTAAATCGCAGTCATCGCGCGATCATTCGCTTAACGTTACAAAAATCAGTATTATCTAAAGATCGTTCGCTACTCGCTCGCTACACGACATCAAATGGCGGTATTTGGAATCTTAGTTAGTAGATTCCGGGTATTAGAAAAGCCAATACTAACTAACTTGGAAACAGTAGATGCAATCGTTTGTGCTTGTTGTGCCCTTCATAATTGGCTACGAAAGAAATCAAAGTCTTACATCACCGCTACTTGTGTTGATAGGGAAGATGAACAGGGAAATTTTCTACCCGGTTCAAGGAGGAGCCAAATACATGCCCTACAGAGTATTGGCAATCAAGGTAGCAATCATTCAGCAGAAATAGCAAGAGAGAAAAGAGAAGTTTTGAAAAATATGTTTAATAACGAAGGAAGAGTTCCTTGGCAATTAAATGGAATACATTAACAATCGACTTCGAAAATCAACATTGAAACGGACATATATACATACATACTTACATATCAAATACATGACCTTCTTTTGTTTGTAGTATGCGTACCTGACGAGTAGTTGTGTATCTGACAAAACGCGTGTCTGTAAGTGGCTTTATAATTTTGCTTAAATGTAATTTTCGTTTAAAATAAATAATAATGTGATTTTACTTACTATGGTTTTTCTCCTTATAGAAACCGGCTTTACAAACGAATCATATTCATCAAACTATTTTACCTTTGGCTAATACACGCTCCCCCCAGCCCCAGATCTTGTAGATTTTTCGATTTTGTCGAGTTCCAAGTAGTACGTATTTCGAATACTTTTGATTTTTGATTTAACTTCATCAATAGTCAGTTCTTCTATATTCATTCCTACACGAAGTTGTTCTAGTACCGAAGCGCGCATTTCTTTATTTTTGTATGCATCACAACGCTTATCCTACAAGCATTCGTGCTCTCTATAAAATTGTACGAATTTTAAAGTATCCTCTTCGTTGAATTTTCTCGGCATTTGTCGCAGAAATTTCAAACATAAAACAAAGATACACACACCGTACGGACGTTCGCCAGTGACTGGCGAGATGCGTCTACACGTGTCCGCAACGCTGGCGCTGGGGTCGAGGGGTATGCGGGTGGAGGTCACTGGCTAGAAAAATTGATGGGCGCCCTATTCTCGCCAGCGTTGGCAGCCAGCGCTGGCTTGGCTTGAAACTGTTTACACAAGGCAAATACCAAGCCAGCGCTGGCTGCCAGTCTTATTGGCAGCCAGTGTTGGCTTCGTGTAAACTATGCTTAACATTACTCAACTATTAAGTTCTACATTGCACGACTTAATATTTTTTTACAAACAATACATTGTTGGCCAGGCGGACATCTCACGTCTTGCTGGTTTGCTGTACGAGAAAGACTTCGCGCAAGCGCGCTATGAAATAGAGAATCGCCTAGTAAAATGCTACGACAAGTTCCACAAACAGGACCAAGTGTGGCAGGTCAGTAGGTATACTATCTATTTTATTCTATCTCCAAAATACGAAACAAAAATCATTTAATTGCAGAAAAAATACCTTTGTGTTACTAGTTGTAAAAGTTGGTGGCTTGCCCGGCGGCTGTGCCGGCAGCCATGCCGCCGGCATAGTGTGCAGGAGCTATTAGGATTGAGTAAATTCTTTGTGCATATATTTTTGTAAAGTATAATAGTAGATACTTTACAAGAAAGGGACTAATTTGGATCCCTAGAGTAGCGAGGGATTCTAGAGTAGAATCCTGAGCGGAGCTTCGGTTCCCTACAAAATGGTTGAGCTGGATGGTGCTGATCCACGCGTCATGTTTGTGAACGGGCGCCGTCAGTTGTGACTGGTCATCTCTTATCTGCCAGGGCTTATTTTTAATGTTATATTTTGAATTGTTTTAATTTTTTTATTGTACATTGTTCTCACATATAGAAGCAACAAGAATAATGTACCCAGGATTGTGTAATTTTCTATATTTAAAAGAGTGTCCTTGGAGTTTCTTGCCCGTTCTTCTCCATGAAGATCTACGTTTTGGAACTGGGCAACTAGCTTCAACTTTCTGACTAACTGACCGACTATTTGACAATTCAAAAGTGCCTGTAAATGGTTTAATTGAAATAAATGCTTTGAGTTTGAGTTTGAGTTTGGAGCGAGGGATACAAGGACCGAGATGATTTTTTTTCACGCGTGGCCTTGGCTGCAACAAATTTTCTACCAGAACTGCTGCTACAGAACGAAATGATTCCGAAGTCAATGGTGTTCAGTGTTTCATTTTCGTCACTGGAAGAACTCATTTTATTATAATTATGTTAATTGATTTTCTAATGACACTAAAAATACCACTATAACAGATTGAAAAGAACCTAACTACAGTTGGCGGGATATTAAAATATATATATATATATATATAGCGGCTAAGGAATGGCTCCATCTAGCCAGCAGGTAGTAGGTACTTTCAGTACGTTTCGTTAATTTTTTGTACATAGTTTGTATAGTTCGTGCTTGTTCCAATTTCAAAATGTTTTTATTCACTTGTGAGTAAAAGAGAGTTTATTCACTGTTATCGATGAATAAAATGCTCTTTTTCGAGTGGCAATGGTAAAAATAGTATAGTATGCAATTAGTGAATAAAGGACGGATTTAAAGTGAGGCCCATAGATGAATCACGAGCAAGTGAAGGATTCTAACGAAAGAATCACGACCGTAGGGAGTGATTCATGATGATTGAATCACGTGTGTAGCGAGTGATTCAAGTGTTAGAATCCTGAGCGACGCGAGTAATTCATGGCCCTCGATATAAATCCGTTTTATTCAAGAGTTGCATAATATACTTTATACCATGACTACGAGAAAAAGAAAGATTTAAGCGAAAATAGACATTTAATGAAGAAAAAAGGAAGGTTGAATTCATTCAAATGCAATTTAAAGAGTAATTTTCCTATTAGGAATTTATTATTATTCCACGTAAATGTCCTGAGTTTGTGGTCGACTGTTGTCTGTTGTGACTGTTCCTAAATTTTCCTAGGTCCATATTCCTCAGGGGAAAGCCGATATTAACACTAATATGTTAATATCAGTGTTAAGATCGGCTTTCCCCTGGCACCCTCCCACCGTTATAAGAAATGAATTCCCATAAACTAAACTGCCTAGTTCCGAAAGCTAAGGGACAACGACAACGTGATGTTAATAATAAAGTTCGCCCAAGACGAGGACCTTTATCCCCGAGGAGAATACTCTACTTTTCACACCATCTACGAGACAATAAGAAGCATTCGTACTAGAATCAAAGTATTTATTAAAATTACAAGTACAGTTAGTAGACCTATATAAAACAATTAAATGTTAAAGGTAATGTTTGATACATTAGACCAGTTGTGGAAAGACAAAGTTATGTTTTTATTCGGTACATTTATTGAAGTTGAGGTAGAGTTTATTTAAGTATTAATGTTAAGTAAAGTTTCAGACATTTGGATCGTGAAAGTTGGTGAAGGTGGTGCTTGATGCAGCGGGCTAGATGAATAGTGCTTTGATGTGGAAGGTTATGGTGACAAAGGTGTCCAAGGATCAATTATCAACGGTGTCTTTAGTTTGATGTTGTCACCAATGTGGCAGCTTATTTGTGTTCTATTTTTAACACGCTTTTATTAGGTCGACCTGTATGTATGTAACTATGTAATCAAATCTAAGAAAACTAATTTAACCATCTTCTAAAGATCGTAGCGTTATGAAAATTGGCAGTTACAAAATACAAAAAAAATACAAAAAGTTTATTGCAGTAACATGTACAACTTTTACAGTAAATCTTACATAGGGACCTCCTTTTAAGTAAAGATATACCTGTGCTAGGAGGCCCCGCTCTTCAATGACAAATTATAAAGTGGTAAAAGTGGTGTACTAAAACATAACTTAAACAAAAAGAAAATAAAAGAAATTAAAGAAATAAATAATAATAAACAAAAATAGTATGTGTGTGTAGGTGGGGGGTGTTTGTGTATGTGTGTATAGGGTGTGTGTGTGTGTGTGTGTGTGAGTGAGGGTGCATGCGTGCGTGTATCTTTTCAACTCATATTGACGATGCTTGCAGCAACAATTCAATATCATCATAGGTCTTCAGTTTTAGCCATTGAACTATTTCCTTTTTGCAGTCTTTAGTAGTCATGGGATAGATGTTGATTATTTTATTTATTTTATTATATAGGGCAGCGGAATTTGTATTGAATTGTCTTTTAGCGTATTTAGTTTTAACGAATTCTATTGGTGCAGCACGGTATTTTCGTCTTCTTTCCTGAGAGTGAGGGTCATAGGGCAGGACTTTGTGTAATTTTAAGACAGCATGGAGTATGTATAATTTTCTGACTGTGAGTATGCCGCTAAGAGAATATAACTCATTGGTTGGGAATCTGTACGGTTTGGTAAACATGACCTTGATAAGAGATCTCTGTGCTCGCTCTAGCTCAAGAAACTTCGTTTTAGTCGCACCACCCCACACGGGTATGCAGTAAATAAGAATTGACTGAGCCAGAGCGACATAGATTTCCGTTAACATTTTTTTAGTTGTCACATGTCTTAGGTTCTTAAATATCCAGATAAAGTTGCAAGCAGTTGTATGTGATTTTGATGACAATACAATAACATGGTACTGTCGAGCTGATCTGATGATGGAGCCGGAAGATATGAACTGGAAAGCGTGTTTTTTAGTGTTTTGAAACTATTAATTTTTATTCTTTTATTTATATTCTACTCGTGGTGGCCAGTTCGATTTTCGAACAATTTATTTTTTAGTGCAGATCTTAATGGTGGATGCATGGAATTAGTATACAGTACCTACTACCTATCGTAAATGTTCGTATGCGATTTCTAATTTACGTTCCAAATTCAAATCACATTAATGAACAGCGGGTCATAATGAAATTCAGTACAATATTAGCTGCTAGACGTCATAAATGAATTACTTTAGGTTACGTTTGCATGACATATAATTTGTCATTGTCGAGCAGGTGGTGTGAAAAATTATTTATAGCTACCTACGTTAATTTATCTGTTTATAATGTACTCACTTCAGTGCGACCGGGAAACGTTTTATAACGTTTGCCTCATTGTATGTATTCTGCTGCTAGACTTAACGCATAGAACCTCTTCTAACATAATACGTTCCCTAAGAACTGTATTAATGTCTTACTCAATCGTAAGACAGTAGGTACTGCGAAGTCTAACTGCCATTGAGGAAGACAAGTATTGAGTAGGTCTAAACGCGTACTAATGTGAATGAAACCCTTACGGCGGCCTAGCCCCTTTTTACTAACTTAACATAAAACTAGCACAAGCGCACCGTAGACTCAGTCTCTAGCAGAATTAATTGCGATCGTACTTGGTGCACGCCGAACTGGTATTTCGTCACTTCACATTTCCTTATTCTCCCCATTTAGAGGATGTGGTGCGGCTATTAGCGGCATTGCATCCAAATGGCGTGTCTCGCTAAACAGTGTCGATTTAGTAAAAGTCCTATAGAATGGACAGGGGTATTTTAATGAGACACGGTCCCGAGCGTTCTTAGAACGACTACCAATTCAGTTTGAGGTACTTGGTGAAGCCTAACCTCACTCCCGAAAATGTGCATCACCAAGCCTGACGTAAAGTGTTCTGTCATTCTGTGGCGAGACCTTCTAGGAAATAGCATCATCAGTAACGTTTGGTTGATTTATAATGCATTAACAGATTGGCTTTATCGTCTAGTTTGATTTAAAGGAACTGTGAGTATTTACGGTTCTGCCTTCCACATGTGGTGCGTCAGTTACAGTTTCCGTTTCCGTATAACCAAACCCAAATGACAAATATCTGTCAAGGTACGGATTAGGAGATACTTGTATTATAAGAGAAAATATCATTAATTATAAAGTATGAAAAAATATAAAAGTAGTTTCGCCATACTAAAATAAATGATCATAAATAGCTCCTCAGCAATATCACCAAACTGTTACCTATAAATCACAATACAAATTAACCAGCAAATAGTAGAAAAATCCGTAACTGCAATGACAGATTAAAGTTGATACTTACCAAATAACTCCTTGGAGAGGTTATATTACAACTCTCTTACGAAATATTGCACGTATTACCAGTTTTTGATCGGACATAGTTCCTACTCCCAACCGTCTTCTGCCGCGCCTCAAAACGAACTTATCTAGCTTAGACTACATGGTCCGGTACCTAACGTGGTCTTATACCCACTATCAACTTAATAAATAATACTCTGTCTGTAAGGGGCCGAGTATTGTTTTTTTTAGTTTCTAGTACTTCTATGAAATACCGTGTCATTAGCTACGGAAGGTATTTCATAGAAATACATAGAAACCACTAGTGTCGCGGCGACACGTCGTCTGCTGCTGCCGCCTGCAGTCGGTTACAGACTTGTACATTTAAGTTGTGTTGTACTTTATTCAAACGTTTGTCGACAGACTGCACTCGGTGACCTGACGGTCGCATCGGACAAGAAGGCAGAGATCATCACTCTGATGGCTCTCAAAGAGTTTGCCACCCAGAAGCTCAACGAGATCCAGGAGAAGCTGCGCAAACTGGAGATCATGCTCGGAGAACCCAAGGTTTGTAACCCGTGCAGTCATTCTGATTCATGTGGTTTTCTGTCTCTTACTTTAGATTAGCAATCGATTTTTAGGCCATGAAGTGACCATGCCTTAACACCTTGACACAATAACAGGTGTAAAAATACTCTTAACGAAGCTGAGAGTCACTTGTTCTTTATGTTTTTATGATATTTTTTTTCTACTGGACCATAGCTGGGAACCTTCTGGTTAAGGAGATATTCAAAGGAGAAGAAGGAAGAAAGAAGGTCAAATTTTCAACATTTTTTAAAATGTTTTTTTTATGAAAACAAAAAAATCCATTTATCGCTGCCTGCACAGTGTTTTGTGTGCACTGCGCACTACCGTAAACACCCAATTTTCACACCAAAAAGTCGTTTCTCAGCAATTATTTTTGCACAAAGTTACTTAGTTTGATGTAATGGGAAGATGAAGGCTTCATGAAGAGTCGTGTTACAGCCTGTATAAAGATGACCAGTATCTCAACTAGATCCGTTTGTGAAATTAAACGTGGGTTGTCAACTAAACTTTTTGTAAAACTGAAATGCTTACCACTTTTTTCCATTTTGAAAATTGGGGGGGAATTGGGAATCGATTTTGAAAGCGTTCGACCCAGAACTAAAACAAAAACCTTTCTTAATTTATTCTGTCAAAAAGATTCGTATTTGAAGAACTCGCGCTTCTTAAATAATATTTTGATTTAAAATACTTAGTCCGTGGAGTTTGTTGCCCGTTCTTCTCCATAGGAATAGGTTATAGGGATAACGCTTTGCAATGGGCAACTAACTTCATCTTTCTGACTGACCGACCTTTTGCCAATTTAAAAGTGCCGGTAATTGTTTTATTTTAAAATAAATGCTTTGAGTTTAAGTTTGAATAATGTAAATAAAAAAATAAGGCAAAATTCATCAATCATAACACTAATTTAAAAAAATGCACTACAAACAGTACCTAGACACTTAAACGGAACCACTTCTCTCGATGCGATTGAACTCCCTCGACCCCGACTTAGGCTGCGTTTCCACCAGAGATGAGCGAGGATGCGTAACGAGGGATATGTGTGAAACTAACCAATAACTTATCTCGCGAAACGCAGCCTAAAGGCTTCTGCAAACAGGCGCGACGAGACGAGTCGGTGCGACCCCGGTAAAGCATTTCTCACTTCACTTCTATCGTGAAGTTTTCTTAGAAATTGTTTTATTAGAGTCGCGTCGCGCCTGTTTGCGACAGCCTTTAATCACGAGTTATCTAAAGCATACTTAGAATTCATATAAATGCGTTTGTATGCGTGTGTGAGCCGATTCGACCATTGTTCCGAATTGAAATAGGTACTGTATGTTAATACTAGATTTTTGGTTTGTCACAGTTATCTGGTGGTGGATTAAATTCTATGACATGAATATAGTTGTTCAACAAGATTTCAATTCTAGAGCCATGTTCTACTTTATATTCTTGGTTCCTTTTTAGAGCAAATCCATCAAGACCTGAGGAATTTACTCCCAGCTGTTTGACTTCAACAAAGCATTCTTCACAGTTTGCTTTAAGGAAAAGTTGTTGACGAGAACAAGCCGGGTCCTTAATTCGTGTTATTTTGCTGCGACCTATTGCTGTTTCGACATCATGAATTAATTGTATAGGTGCATGGGTATCCAGCAAGCATTTTAAGAAACAAGAGCGAGCTACAGAACCCATTAAAAGAAGTTATGAGATTACAATATTATGAATTAAATTCTACACGTTTTCAGGTTCACGAACATTTTGGATGTAATGTATTTTGATTTGACTAATACTAATATATCTACAACCCGGGCGCAATAACTTGACACCTGGCTCGAAACTCGACTCCCCTCCCGCTAACTCCCGCTAGGCCCCGCTCTCGTCCTGAAGGACGAGAACGGGGCCTCGCGCGGGTTAGCGGGAGGGGAGTCGAGTTTCGAGCCAGGGTGTCAAGTTATTGCGCCCGGGATATACTAATATATCTACTGTGACCTTGATTATCCTGGTTCGGTGTTGTTATCATAGAGTACCGTGCATGAAGGGTGGAGCTAGTATAACGGTGTGTGTGTGTCCCTAGGCGGCGCTGCTGATGCGTGAGCTGGCTCGGGACGCGGCGTGCGGCACGTGCCTCACGCGCGCCATGATGCCGCCGGCGGACGCCACGTACGGCAAGCCGTGCGCGCTGCCGGCCCTGCGCCCTGCACCGATCGGCGCTGAGGACCTGTGTCTGGGAGAGGTCAAGCTTGCGCCGCCCGATACCAGGTATTATTTATTTATTTAGGATCTCCAACAACAAATAAAACAAAATGCATAAATAATGGGAATCATCAGGTATTAAGAGGATGTACTCCTTCACTTACAGCAGACCACAGCATTCACAATAAAGTTACAGAACTAACAAAGTTAAGATATTAATAATAATTTAAATAGTTAATATATAATATAAATAAATAGACTCAGGCGTGACTTTGCGGAAAGCCATTATAAAATTCAACAGACGACGTATATTTAGTAACCTAAAGCTTCGTGCAGACCAGCACGACGCGACACCGGTTATTGTTATACCGTCAAGTTTTCTTAGAAATTGTTTTGTTCGTGTCGCGGCGCGGCGTCGCGTCGCCTTGGTCTGTACGAGCTTTAATCCGCTTAATTTTTCTTAAAAAGTCATACAGAACCCTGTAAGAAATCGACACGTGTTTTACCTCTCAAGGAGGCATGGCGATTGACTTGTTGCGAAACCGGACCCGACGTGTTGACACGTCAAGCGTCGAAAAAGACTAAAGTCAATCGTCATCCTGAGGATACCTCGTTGAGAGGTGAAACACGTGGCGATTTCTTACAGGGTTCTTTATGACTATTTAAGAACAGTTAAGCGGATTAGGTTACTAAATATAATTCGTCTATAGTATTTTTATTTTTTTATTGTTCATATGTTTCAAGAGAAAATGATGCAAGGATAAATAAATTGCTAATACTTAAAGATAGGTACTTATGGCATGGTATGAAGACCATGACATGTTCTGTGGTTATTCATCAAAGAGACCTAGACCTAGACGTCAGACCTTTCGGAATTCGTAATCTACTACGAAAACTAATAATTAAACTATAACATTTGTATAATGTAACTTTATTATGCAACATAAAAAGTATTGAGACCCACCCTTGTAAGACGTGTGGCCCTTTGTAAGACGACTATGACGAAAATGTCACGGTTTATATTTTTTTTTTTTGAATGAATGTTTAGTGGTCATCATCGTCATCATTCGGTAGATACATGAAGTGGGCTGCTTTTGTAAGACGACTAAAATGTCACGATGTATATTATAGCTACGTCTGTGACGGGCTTTAACCTTAGCTGAAAAACGTGAACCAGACTCGTAGAGAAAGGAGGAAAAATAAGTTATATTTATGGCAAGTCCACTATGTTTGATCGCTGAAAACAAAATAATTTAATAAACAATATCCCAATCTGAGGGCTGGTTTGAGGCGGCGCGGGAAAAGAGTTTCTGGAACGAGTTGGGGGAGGCCATTGCCCAGAAGTGGGACAGTACAGGCTAAGTAAAACAAAAACCCAATCTTTCGCTCTGCTCTCCCGGGCGAAACCGTGAGCAAAAACTATAGTACATAGCTTATATTATTACTAGCGACTCTCCCCCTTCCCTCCCCTTTTTTGTACGGTTTTTACGACATGACAAAACATCGATATTTCTTTATTATATGGGAGTTTAATTAATTGTAGTACAATGCGGCACACAGACAGATAAGAAAAGCGCCTTAAATTTATAATATATATAAATAGTATACGATGAGTCATCACCAGGGATCACACCTGTCACCGCTGGGTGGGCGGCTCGCACACCCTAGTGGGCAGCCACGTGACGCGGGAGAAGGCCGGCGAGGCCAACCTGCAGGCCATACCCACCAAGAAGTACGAAGGATACGGCACCGACGGCAAGGTGAGTGTGTCTCATCTATAGTCTATTCCAAAAGTATCTGATTATAATGTAAACAAATGGAACAGAAAATATACCTGTGGAAGTGAGGATGCCAACTTGTAGTGCCACCTACAAATTGAGTGCAATTTGATTTAAATGTTTGAATGCTTATATTTTGACCTTTCCTTTAACAATAATTAGGTAAATTTTAAAACTTAAAATATTCTTCGATGATTTTTCAATTACTTACAATTTAATAATATTATTCAAACAATAATTGTCGGAGAAACTGAAATATAAAGTTGAAACCTTCTAAATACTGATAAATGTGCAGCTGATTCGTTTGTGATGCGTAAGAATTTAATCTGAACAGGGTTTGTGTACACTTTTATCAGACACTTCCGGAACAGACCATACACAAGAGAACTGCTTATGCATGAGGTGAAGAACGGAACATAGTAAGTAGTAGTAGGCTGATCGATTCTAGGTTAAATAGAATCAAAAGATTTGATTCTAAGAACTTAGTTATTAGGCGCCTTAGTAGTGCGCGTACATATTCGTAGGCGTACATACATTTCGGCGATTTATTTTTATATATTTATAGAAGGTTTTTACGTTTATCCGGGTAATTTTTCCAAATTTTCTCAAGAACCTTCTTCGAAATTTAAGGAATTAAAAAAAAAAATGCTTAATTGGTCCAGCCGTTCTCATTTTTATTTATTTAGAAGAAAATGATATCGGCTTATATGGACTGGCTACAAACTGTCACCGATCTTTTTGCCGAAAGCGATGGAAGTTAGTTGTCCTGCTCCAGGCATTTTGAAATATGCCAGATAAGATTGTGTACCCCCCTAGTTCTCGTGTGAGACTTATTATTATGGATGGTGACGTGATAGATGGATTGCCGACCTTCAAAAGGCGGCAGGGACAGACTGATGCGTAAGGTGGAGAACCATGTGTTGTGGTACAACTCTGGAGAGGCCTCTGCCCTGCTATGTATCTCATTTATCTGTCGCCGAAGGATTGTCGAATCCGCTTTTTTAAATACCCGCTAACTGTTTTACAAAACAGCTCCGTTATGATTGCAATAGGTGCCGCGGCAGCGGCCGGCAAGCGCTACTTCCAAGTTGGTCGCAGTTACTTGGCTATTTCGTATTTTTAAGACTGACTTTCATAAAACTCTGATAATTTTGTGCTGAAATTTTCCTTAAAATCAGTGTTTTCACTCATATTACTCGTTTTATTTATTTCTGTTGCGAACGCCATTATTGTTGGAGCTGGCGCCAGACATAGCAACAATATTTGAACACTTAGTGCGGATTTCACCGATGCAACTGAACGCGATCAACATTTCTAAAACGCGTTCAAGAGCTGTCAGTGTCAAAAATTTTATGGAATATTGTACACTGACAGCTCTTGAACGCGTTTAGATGTGAAATGAAATGAAATGAAATGAAATGAAATGAAATGAAATGAAATGAAATTGTTTATTCTGTAAATAGGATATCGGAATCACTTTTACACGTCATATAAAGAAATATTAAAAATAAGCTAGATGAGGTCGGTGTTTCCTATCTGACTACTCTGAGAAGAAAGGCCGAAACAAACTCAGAGGTCATAGTCTCTTTTAAAGTCCAGACATAATCTTGGTCAAGTCATATGAAGACCATGTGGATTAGTGTCTGAAATGGTCTTTTGAGGAAAGAACCACACAGATTTGAGTGGACCTATCCAGTCAGTGCAAGCATTTGTCAGTAATCGTGGAGCTCAACTCAAAACTGAAGGAGCTCAACTCGACGAACAATACCAAAGAAAGGATATTTGTCTAGGCCGCATCAACTACTCAAACTGCCAGACCATCATTAAAACTAACTGAGAAAGAAAAAATAAATGAAAGAGAAAAAATAAAAATAAAATATCCACATAGTCCTCACATTCACAATAATTAAAAAATATAATACTTAACAAAGTAATCATGTGCAGTTTGAATATAATTTTCAACAATGTCAATATGTATATAAAACTGGTTTATTGTGATGAATAATCAAAATGTCAAGTTTTATGGTTTTCACAAGGCTTAGCAGAGCGAGCAGCTCAATCCCAAGCTTTTTTATCTTCTAAATAATCTGAAATTTTATAGTACCCTTTTTTACAAAGTTTGGTTTTAATACAGTTTTTAAATCGTTTAATGGGTAAGTTTCGAACGTCAATGGGAAGTTTGTTGTAAAAGCGTATACATTGACCCATGAACGAGTTGCCTACTCTGTGGAGACGTGTGCGATGTACAGCAAGGTTGTGTTTATTCCTGGTATTTAAACTATGAATATCGGACATTTTCTTAAAATTTGATATATTTTTGTGTACATACAAAAGGTTTTCAAAAATATATTGTGAGGCTACAGTCAGAATATTTATTTCTCTGAATTTCTCCCGAAGGGAATCTCTTGGACCGAGGTTGTAAATGGCTCGAACAGCCCTTTTCTGTAGAACAAAGATAGTATTAATGTCCGCACGTGCACGTGCTGGGCAGGCGTCATTGATCAAATTTCTATATTTATGATGTTTACTTTTAGGGTTCCATCCATATACATGGTTCTCCTTCAAGCATCTCAATAAATTCCCGGAAAGTTTCCTTACTCCAGTCCATCTTGCGACTGAAAAAGGCGACCGTTCCGCTTAGTGATTTACGAGCAACTGGACTATTTGCAAGTGTGCAGGCTACGCACACATTTGAACTTTGAACGCTTTGATGTGCGTTTACCGACACCGAATGGTAAACTTGGAATATGTGATCAGACTTTGAACAAATATCCAAATACCCGTGCCTCACAAGTGTTCAAATATTGTTGCTGTGTCTGGCGCTGGCTTTATGAAGAACTACGAGCGAGAAAGTTTGGAACTAAAATCTACAATTTGACGTTTCATTTCACGCTGTTTTACATAACCTCTAATCGTAGAACCGCTGCATTGATAAAATGCAAAATGTTAATGCAATTCCGCAATTATTTTTAATTCAGACATAAACATCCATAGAATGTTAGTATAGTTATGAAACTTATGAAACTAGTGTTAGTAGATACTTATTTCCTAATGTGGATATTAACCCAGTGCTGGACATAACCCGTGTCCAGCCTATCCGCAATAACAGCCAGGATGGCGTTGGAACCGGCGCGCAACCTGCCGAGCGCCGCGGCGCATTGCTTGCGGAGCACGTCGTGGAAGCCATCAACGCGTGCGTCCTGAACATGCCCGACGCACTGCACCAGCGCGGCAGCCCCAACAACGCCCTGAACGCATTGTTATATTGGACGCGCAGGGCGCTGAATGATCTTTGCATATAATGAGCCCACAAGCAGCACGTGTATAGTGAAGAACAGTGCGCTCTGAACAGTGTTATTTTCACTTGAGCATTACAACGTTTAAACCTGTGGGCTATCATGTTCGCTCTGATAGACAGCGCCCTACGCTCCCTGTCCATGTCCTCACCATCCCGTAGGAGATCAGTGACTATGTGCCCAATATATTTAAAACAGGTGACCACTTTCATGAGTGTTCCGTTCAAAGTCACGGGAGGCACCTCATCTGGTGACTTGGTACCTGCCTTAAACGTCGTTCAGCTGGTTTACATAACAGTGAATTCGACAATCCATCTACGACATTATGAGTTGTTTTCAAAATAGTAAATACATTTGTTGCATTCCACAATGTGGACTGAGAAGGTAGGTTTACAAGAACATGATTATTGTGAATCCTGTCGGGCACAGGGCAGGGCAAAGTAGAAGAGAGGAAGAGGACTCCTTTTTAAACTAACAGAATCCTTTTGTTCAGTTGTACATGATGGAGGAAGATATGCAGCCGTGCGCGGAATGTAACAAGTGGGGTACTGACGGCCCAGGAAACGCGGCGCACTCCGCCACGCCCACCGGCGGCGGCGGGGACCAGGCCAGGGGCTGACCAGGGACCACGACTACTGAGGAATGAGGCGGTGATAAAGGAAACGGTAATTGGAAATTTATTTTAAGTAGACTGTTAGAGAGCTACAAGGATATTTTGGCGCCTGAATAACTCTTGACAGGGCGGCGTTGTTGGTAAAGTTTTGTGAAATTGCATCATAGAATTTGTATTGACCAAACAAGATGGCGTCGTTAGTTCCGAGTTACGTACGTGTTGACTTTACTCGACTTGGTTTACGTCGAACTTCTATTGGCCATCAACGGATGGAGAGGTAGTCCCTCTTGCCCGTGTCCGCTACTGCAGCAAGAAAATTTCTTCTTGAATTAATTGAGTTAGAAAAATTAGAGCGTAATCTGCTGTACCTAAATGTGCGCCAAATTAAAAATTTGTGCCTGCTGTTATATTGAAGAAAAAAAAAAGAAAAACTAATCTTGTTGGAGTAGCGTTGTTCCAGCAGGAAGAGTTTAAACGAATGACCAGAGAGAGAAATAAAGTACATGGGCGGATAGCTTATATTTTTGCGTAAAAGCGCCAAAACTGTAATTTTTGCGTCTTAAGGTTTTAGAGATTTTTCGTTTCCTGCTGGAGTAGCGTCGAACACCTCCTGCCCCCACAAATATCAGTTTTCTCAGGTTTTGTTTAACGGGATTCCTTTTTTTTGCAGATTCTACTCGGATGATTAGAACGCCCGTCATCTATGTATTGTTCTTTTTTATATTTATAATAAAACTACATATTTAATTTAATTTTTTATTTTATTCGTACAAAAATAAATAAATAATTTACATTCTTTGTAAAAGCATTATGTACAACTTACAGCGCCATCTATTGATTAAAATCTTAATTGAGTTACGAAAATTGAATGCAGTGAAAAGTAAGGAAAGTTAAATACTTAAATACAAAATTTATAAAAAAACTATGAGACAATGAAAACTTGAGACTGTACGAACAAATTCAGAGGCTCTAAATGAGTTCAATAAGTAGGTAGATAACACTTATAGTACCCCACCCTCGCTGGGTCCGCATGATAGATTACCCACTCCCACTCGAAGAGAGGAGGCCTGTGTCCCAGCAGTGGGAACATTATAGGCTGATTATGATGACAGTTTAGTGGTATGAGGAATAGGGTGTATAGTTCACTCATCCACCATAGAAAAGGGAGAATCCTCTGACCAGACGGGTGTCGTGTCTGGCGGGCAACTGCCCAGAGGTTGAAGTCGGGAACTTGTATATATGTCCATCGCGCGGTAAACTCTAATTGCGCGATGCAGGATTTGTGTGACGTCAGAATGTTGAGTGCCGTCAGGTTTTTGATGCGTAGTTTGCATGTGGCGATATAGATGCCGCCACAACACTAATATGGTGATTGCATTTTGTTTATTGTTCAACACAATTATCTTGGAAGCGTTACAGATCTACTCACGAAACATAGTAATTGTATAAATTAATTAGAGCCTTGGAAGGACAGTCGTACAAACAAGGGCAAATCTTATATTTTTTCTTCATTTCAGATAAATGTGCAGTGCATTATATCAGCGTTGACAATAAATTTTATCAATTATTACAATAAATAATTTAAACTCGATTAAATAGCTTTTTAAATAATTTAACTAAAATAAATAATAATTTACGAGAGAATTGCCGTTTGACAAAATCAATTATTTGGTAACAATAAATACGAACATAAAGTGAAGTCGCCAGGCGATGATGATGATGTTAGATGTAGGAACGACTCGTTATATGGCTGATGGCGTATAGTCATTCGTAAGGCTTGCCTCTCACCGAGCGATTGTATAATCGACCACGCGATTAATATTCGTCTCGGTTTCATAAGCTCTATGTACAATAAACGTCACAGGTTTATTTATAATTCATATTCGACAAATCGATCATAACAATCCATTTAGTCGCACATTTATTTTTCAAATAAATAAACAGTGACACTCACCCGTGAACCCTAACTAAAATACTATGACTAATTACAACTAAGGAATAAATAACAATAAATAATTTGTTAATCACTGGCGACACTATCAGATGTCTTGCCTTCGGTGAAGAATATGTACCAATTTCAAAGTTCATCAGATATTATTATGACTACTATAAAAAATATGATACAAGAAAATCTTATGACATATGCCTATCATTAAGATATTGTGTACTTAGAATAATGTGTTATGCATCCTATACACAATAGTTCAAGGATTAAATTACTTCACAATCATTCGCCTACGACGGTTGATGAGTCAGAGACGAAGAATGTCTTCAGACGACCATATCTATCTTTATGCTAGTAAACTATTGTAAATATCTTCTCTGCATATTCTTTTTTGGAAGATATACACAATATTGAGCCTACAGATTGATTCCTTTTGGTCGTTTTAGACTGCATTTACTGCCATATTAGCAAATATTCTCATATGATCTTATTTTAGTGTCAATTCTTACAACTTAGTAACGATTCGTTATAAGTAGATTTTATAGTTTCCCTGGTTACTCAGGAACTAGGTGTTGTTTCAATGCGTTCAAATGGTCTGAACTTATTCAGCCATCAAAATAATTGTATTTTAAAAGTCCATGATTTCTCGCACTAGAAGATTTTGCAACTTTCCTTATTTTTCACATGGTTTCTTGCATTGTTTTGATGTAGTTCAAGGTTGCCCTTGATCATGATCAGAATAATACAGTAAAATCTAATTCCAGTTCTTTAAAATTGACCTTTCAAAAGAGGTCGCAATTTTTCTAAAGAACAGATTAATTGCAAAACCTTCTTGCGAACATCATCTGTATTCAATAAATAAAAAAGATTATTTTATTGTATTCAGATGATTCGGATTATGGGATTCTCAAAATCATAAGAGACGTTACCAAAACCGTACCTATAAGCCATGAATTCTTAATACTAGTTAGTTTAACACTGTCAATAAACAGTTTGTTCATGAAACTTCTTATGATGGTGATGATGAGTGGTACGGCCCAGGGTAGGAATGCCTACAGAAGGCCGGTGAGGTCCTAGTGCAGGTCACATCTGAAACGATGGCAGTCGTGGTCTCTGCTGGCCTGCATGACGTCACCAAGCTGGTGCGCCACTGCCGATGCGCTTGCGCCGTCGCCGCGTGAGATGCTGGAATGATACAGGAATGGTGTTAGTATAGAGTAATTTATATATATGTATTTTTTTTCCATTGTATGGGTAGTAGAGTTGCTGAGGTAAATATGTTATTATACTTCCCAACAAAAAAAATAACATTTCAGATAACATGTATGATGATGGGTGTACGTTCAGGTTCCTTACGTATTATACTTTCGAAACTTAATGAAGGGGGCAGTAGTCAAGTTAGAAAGAATGGAATCTTGCAAAATGTTTCTAAAGGTCTGGGTTATGTTACAACCAATAGCTCGAACATTACGCTGTTGGAAATGGGCATGTTGGCCAAAGATTTGTGTAAACAATGTCACCATCATCAATGAGTTGACAATCAAGTCTTCCCTTAGCTAACTTTTACCGGTACTTAAACACTACGTTTTTAAACAAAGCGCTGTCGCTGGTATCCCCTCAAAGAGTCATGGTGCCGCTTTCACACCGCCATGGTTTATGACTTGCGAGAAACTCCTCATTGCCACTCTTGTTTGTTTCAAGTTTCTTTTTTAGTTTGTTTTCTTTTTAAATTTAATAGCTGCATGGGTGGCCGTGTTAAGCTACAGGTTATGCTGCAATTATTTTGCCGTGATTTAAAATTTATGGAGTTCGTAAATCGATAATGATTGGAATAATGTCTCATACGTTGTGATTTGCAGTTTTAAAAACTTGTTTATGAATTTCATGCCATTCTAGGTATTAACGAGTGGCCAAAATAAATACCTTACCATATCTGAATTCATTGCTTCTCTTTGGGAGCAATGAAATCCGACATGGTAAGTTATCTGGCTCACTAGTTAAAAAAAATATGTTTGGAAGAGTTGCTTCCCATTTTTATTTTTTCTGACATTACGAACTTAATGTTTATTTTTTATTTAAACAAGTTTTAATTGTTGAATACTCCAATGGATAATGATTTTCTTTCTTTTTGATAGTAACATTCTATTAATCTCTCAAATACATTGCAAACTATAGTTTTGTATAATTTAGAAGCATTTTTAAAAATGTTGTAAATGCCGTTTGTAATACCATGGAGCCGTTTTTTATGTTATTAATATGTATGTTGACTTGAAAGAGCACGGCAGTTGAGAGTATGTCATGCTCACTTTAATGTCTCGCTGATGGTGGCGAGTGTGTTGGATCATTCGGTTACCTACAAAATGGTTGAGCTGGATGGTGCTGACGCGTCATGTTCGTGAACGGGCGCCGTCAGTTGTGACTGGTCATCTCTTATCTGCCAGGGCTTATTTTTAATCTTATATTTTGCATAGTTTCGATAAATTTTTGTACATTGTTCTCACATATAGAAGCAACAAGAATAATGTACCCCGGATTTGGTAATTTTCTATATTTAAAAGAGTGTCCTTGGAGTTTCTTGCTCGTTCTTCTCCACAAAGATCTACGTTTTGGAATGGGCAACTAACTTCAACTTTCTGACTAACTGACCGACTATTTGACAATTCAAAAGTGCCTGTAAATGGTTTTATTGAAATAAATGCTTTAAGTTTGAGTTAATTTATTTTTAGTAAAGTAATATTGTACTTTGTAATATTCATAGATTTTGTATAAGCTTTCGATACAGTTTGGCACAGTGGCTTGATTCAGATACGTGGATATGCTATACACAAAGTATGTATGTTATTAAAGTAAATATTTTCGGATACTTAAATGAGGTGCTTATTTCAAACAAAATTAACGTTGGAGTGCCTCAAGGGTCCAATTCTAGAGCCGATCTTGTATCAAACACTTTTCGTAATTATCAAATGAAAACAAAAATTTAAAAGATAAACATAACCTGGTTTAATAAATCAGTATAAAATAAATACATTATTCAAAAAGGTTTTCAATTAAAACCAATCAAGTTGAGACACCATAAAAAACCCAATCTAGCTCAGTCATCATGGGAAATGCTTGCAAGATGTTGCTTTAGTAGTAACATTCCCAACAGAGCGGTGGCGAAACACATTGCGAACTGTACGAAACTACGCAATTTATCATTCATAATTAGATAGGTACTATGTGCTATTGTTTGGAAAGATTAATAACCTTTGGAAACAAACGATACATAAACGTGAACGCGCCCAGTGACCTCGTTTAATATCGGTATACGTTCAATAAGGCGTATTACCACAAAGCAATGTCTTGACCAACTTATTAAGATCTTTCGTAGAGCAATAAATAATTTTTAATCGAGATTTAATTCTTAGACCTAGTAAGATTAATAAAAGAAACATCAACCAGATTCAATAATCCGAAACGATTCATATTCCGTCTCATAATAACCGACACCTAATTTTGTTCAGGCTATTCTGAAAGCTAATTCTTAAATTTTTCCAAATCCATAAGATTCGTCTCCTAATTGCCGGAAAATGTTGAGGAGAAGTCATCAAATTGCAAGGATTCGTTCCAAGGTTTCGATGCATCAACTTCAAAACCATTCATTTGTATTCAAATAATAGTCATAACCTGAAATCGTTTTCCGCGGCTTCGGAACATGTAATAATTCCGTTCGGAATGTGGTCGGAACACTTTCACCAGTTCTGAACGCACCTTGTTACGTAATAGTTAGGTTTTTTGGCGGCATGCCGTCTGTGAGCGTGCAAGTGGACAAAAACATGGGATATGCCAAATTAGCGGTTCGAGCCGCTGGAAAATGTTGATTGATTTGCTGCCTGTTCATATCTACACTAATATTATAAATTAATTTTAAACCCTCGGGCCGTAGGGTCCGAGTGCTCTCGGCCTCTTTAAAGAAATCTTCAAACGGCTATTTGACACATCCCGTGACCCAAGGGCTGGTTTTTACCTTGGGCTAGGCTAATGTGAATGAATCAACAGAAAACTGCGGTTGAGACCTGGATGACAGTTGCATACAACAGGGAAGCACGACATGAAATGGACGGGCTCATACTCCGCAGTGGGTGGCAATCAATACCTACTGCTGAATGATACATTTTGCAAGAACTCAAAAGGCCTTATTTAGCAGATATGGACAAAATGAGGTAAAATTTGAGAATTAGGCCGCTTTTTGCCTTGGTAATTCAGATTAATATCTAAAGCTACAAATAAATCAATGAAAAAGCATGGAAAAAACAAAGACAAGTTTCAAGCAGTTTCTTACAGCGCTTGACACCAAATTCGCAAAGACTCGTCGCTTTTTTATCAACACGCAATCCGCCGGTCATGACATAACGGTTATGTGATGTTACGTCAGCATTCCCCGCGCGGTGTTCGATATTTGAAGTTCTATTTACCTACACTATGATTTTCTCTCTTTATTCTTTTTTCTGTCCAAGTAGGACAGGTTGTAATGAGTGTGCCCGGATTTATAATACAGCGGAATTATCGAATGTAGGCAGTATTTAAGTAGATTAATTACTTCTGTGGTTTCGTTGCTTTTTTTCTCGGTTGTAATACAAAAATTGACTGACGCTAATCTTGATGGAATTATTTTTACGTTATGATTTCGTGAAACTTGTTACTTTTATAATTTTAACGTACTTATATAAAAGTAAGAACGAGAGAAAATCCAGTTCCTTTTCACGCGGTAAAGCGTTTGGACGAAAGTAATAAATTCCGACACACAATTGATGCTCTATATTCCACCAGCATTTTATTATGCACGCACTTTCGTGCAACTAAAAATTTACTGGATTCTTGAGCCGTCCCACGTAACAACACGACACCAAATTCACCCTATTTGAATAAATTCCTCCTCAAAGTTTCTACTCCAGTTTGTGTGCGTTTGATGCGTCGCACGCGCATGCATATTAGCAAAACGGTCGTGTTTTGTTGCGACCGCGCGGGTTACGTGACGGACGGACGGACGGAGAAAGAGAAAGTGTAGACGTAATGCATGCTAATGTAACCGGTGTTAATATTTTGTCACGTGGCTTAGCGTAAAGTCGAAATATTTTTGATGTTTGTAAAGCTTCGATAAGGTGAGTAGGCGACCTGCTGGTTCAGTTAAAAAGTCGTTTTGTTGTTTTGAGATAACTTGAGCAAGCCAGATTGTTTATTTGAAGGTTTCTAATGGCAGAAGCGTAATGAGCCAGGAGCCGTGTAAAAGCCAAACAACCATTTAAAAGAGACTACGGAAATAGAAAGTACCTCCATGTGTTCAGAAGGAAGCCTCGTAAAATACAAGCAAGAAAAAAAAGCCGCAGTTGATGGTCGATGTTAACATAGAATTAAAAGAAAACGTAACAGCAGGTGTTTAGTATGCAAGCTAACCGAGGTTTGGAACTTTTACAACTACGGTGAAGGTGCAACCTGCTGGTATTTGTTTGTTACGAAATCACGACAAGTTATTTTTGTCAACTGGTTTGAATAATCCATTCATACTTTTTCTTCAAAAAGAAACATTATCGATTATCATCACACGATTATATGCGTATGTTTTCCTATTTAACTTCTTTACATGCGTAAAGTGAGAAGTGGAGGGGAAAAAAATCCTTTAGCAGAGGGATATCATTGGGACAGTAAAGAAAATGGAGAACGTACTAATATGTAAAATGTAATATTATGGTTAAGGAAGATAATAGAGCGAGATAGGCTGAATACCACCATCACAGATGAAATTATTTAATTACAAAGATAGAAGACAGTTAGCTGCAAATTCCAATAATCTCCTAAAAGCATTCCTTTAGTGTGATTTGAGCACTGTTTTATAGTAAACTTTCCTTGTTAGAACAGATGATAATTTCCGAACACCAATCAATGAAAAGGTCATAGAACAGGACATGCGAAACGATATAATTAAGTACCCTACACCTATACTAAATTATCTTGTCGAGTAAACCGAATTCCCACGTCGGAGCTTTTTTAAAATAAAATGCATCTCAATTATTAAAAACAGTATCTGAAGCAAACAAAGCTTATGTTAATGTTAGAGTGTTAGATGAAAGTGTAGTTATTAAGTAATCGCTCGTTATCAAACGCTTGCGCATGAGATGGTCAGATGGGGCGAATCATCGCTTTCTCTCGGTTTCTAATAGGATCCGCTCACTCGTGTCCTTATGTAATGGAGTCGGGTGACATTGTGGCGCCGGCGCCGGGTTCAGGATTTAAAAAACCTCATTGGGACTATGGTCGTAGCTATGGTGCTGATCTAATTATCGATTTATTATCAATTATATTATATAACTGGCGAAAACTATAGGTGCACCTCTGCCTAACCCTACGCGGAATACAGGCCCTATGTTATGTTGTTATGTTAAATTATATTAATTGCCTAAATGTTGTTCATCACCTAAGGCCAAGACTGTTGACATTAACAAAGTTAGATTGTTGCACTCGGATTAACTTGTATGACCGCTTTACAATTTTGTATTCGAATATTTCATAGTTACTCGTACATATAAGTAATTGATACGTTGTGAATATTATAAAAACAAAACAATGGTCGAATTTTCAGACTCATGTCTGGTTTATCGATCGCAATTATTCAACACTCATTACTAGCATCGTCAAATTAATCTGCCTAGCCTTTTCCCAACTATGTTACGTGAGTACGGATGCAGCTTAATACCAGTATTTCACATGGAGCGATTGCCTATCTGGCCTCCACAACCCAGTAACTGGGTAATACGATACCCCTTGGTAAGACTGGTTATCAGACTTTCGGGCTTCTGATGACCCGTAACGACTGTCAAAGATCCACGAATGACAGCCGGGACCAACGGCTTAAGATGCTTTCCGAGGCACGGAGGAGTCTCGGTATTTAAAGAAGGTAGGTGGACAAGGTTGGATCCATCCACAAACCAACCCTAGCAAGCGTATCTTAACGTGATGATGGACCCGTGCGGCTGTTATTAATGAGCCACGAGCTCCTCTTTACTAGCATCGCGTATGTTTTTAATACAGATTGTCTAGTTACGCAATGATGTCGTTATATCTATAATGTTATTGGTCATGTTTGAATTGAATGCACGGCTTCTCATTGATATTTATCAACATTACAACTAAAGGGCCTTCGCACGAAAGTTTAAAGTGAATAACGTGACTGATCTTGTGCAAGAATCCTCTGGTTGTTGCAACTTTATAGGGCAAACTGTTCTAGATTTACTTAGAAGGTATTCTGAGCTGAGCAAATGTTAGAAATGAAGAATGCTGGTTGCCTGAAAGAGATCGCATAAAGCGATAAGGCCGCCCATTGTATGTTTTGTATTGTTAAAATTATTATTTACTATGTATTTTCTGGTGTACGTATATATAAGTGAATAAATAATGTTGAGCTCCTTAAGTCTTGAGTTGAGTTACACGATTACTGACAAATGCTTGCACTGACTGGATAGGTCCACTCAAATTTGTGTGGTTCTTTCCTCAAAAGACCATTTCAGACACGGATCTACACGGTCCCTACATGATCTGACCAAGATTATGTCTGGACTTTAAAAGAGACTTTGACCCCTGAGTTTGTTTCATCATTTCTTCTCAGGTCAGATATTAAATGTCGACTCCATCTAACTAATTATTTTTTAATTTTACGTGTAAAAATGATTCCGATATCCTATTTACAGAATAAACTATTTCATATCTGGGTATTAAAAAACATGTTTACTTACAGCTTTAGTAGCGACTCCATCTTCTTTTCCATCGCGAAAAGCGAATCAGATGGCTGTGACGTTAACACTTTGCAGAACGTGAACTTTGCACACTGAGAGTCTCTCCAGTCAGTCTGCTTTACTAAGTCCATGGCTGCTGACGTCAGCGACGACGAGCTCGACCCTCCATCTATATGTTGCAAATCATCAGGCAAGTCCTCATTTAAAGACCGCTTAACAACGTGTTTTCGCTTCACTCTCCTCAAACGAACGCCTTGATAACTTGGCTCTTGGAAGAAGTTCAGAACATCACGCTTGGATCGAGTGGTCTCACCGTCCGGTGACATAACTACGTACACATTTTCACTTGGCATCTTGTAGTTGTCGTCGTAAACTTTTTGACTGCTTAGTATTTGTCTATCAATATCGTACGGAGTTCCGAAGGACCGCTTGTGTTCTTTCTCTATCTCATCTTGGATGTCTTCTTCGCTCAAGCCAGCGCTGCGCATTAGGTTCACATCTAACAGCCTGCCCATAGCGACCGCCCCGAGTCCTAGCGCCGCTCCGCCTGCCATCAAGCCGATAGCTGGTAACATACCAGGAGCACCTGATGCTGCTGCCACTACACCAATTTTGTCTTGAGCATACCTCTGTGATTGGATCGAATTGGAGGGATATAGACCTAAATTAGACGAAATCTTCTGTGTGGCCTCTACAATGGGGTCAAAGACAGGCTGTGCCACTTTAGCAATTGGGTCCATTATAGGTTTAGTGAATTGTTGTACTGTCTGGCTTGCGGTGTTGAATGTGTCCTTCATTGAGTCAGTGAATCTCTTCCACAGAGATGGCTCGGGCACTCGTTTGATGTACGCGTAGTTGTTGTAGGGGTACCTCGCGCCTTGATATGACTGCGGGTTGTAGCTGTGATCGTAGTAAGAAAACTTGTTGTATTCATCCTCGTAGTACTTGTTAGCATTAATAGATGCCTGCTGGGAGCGTTGCTGTCCGTAGCCGTTGACTGGTTCCATTGGATAAGGGTGAGCACTTTTCGGTACGGTATTCGTGTAATATTTAATTTTTCGTTCTTTATTTTCGTAATTCTCCACGTTATCGCGGGTCGCTTTCGCAGGCTGTATTCCTAAATCAGGATGAGCGTACTGTAGGACGGGGTTCCTAACGCTCTCATCAAAGCCCGGCCTTGCATTTTTAGGTGTGTACAGTGCGGAGTTGGGGAAACTGACTGCTCCAGGATGTTGAAGCATACGTCTCTGGATGTGGCTCTCAGCGAATTCCATATCGTCATTGTGCGACCTCGAACTGCGTCCACTGAAGTAATCACGTTTCGATTCCTGCTCGTTAATTTGCTTAATATACTCGATGAGTTTCGAGTTTGCAACTTTCGAATTATCAGCTTTAGTGAAAGGACCGTAGCCGGATTTGAGATAATAATTGTCTTTTTTCTGTTTGTACGAGTATGTTGGGTTGTCGCTCGCCACGTACGGGCCGCTGTCAGAGGGTTCGAATTTCAAGTTGTCGAATTTGGTGAATGGCCCGTCTTTGGGTTCGAAGTTGTCATCTTTTGTGAAAGGTCCGAAGCTCTGTGCGGGGTCTGTAGCGGCTATGTCAGGGTACACGTCAGCTTCAGGGATTGCTTTTGGCGGAGTGTAGCCTTCGGGGTAAGGCTGGAGTTCTCCATTCACAACTCTCGCGTTGCGCCAGGTCTTTTTGTCTGATTCATCATCAGGCATTCTCACGCCTTGGATTTCTGGAATTCCGTCCTCACCAAGTGTTAGAATAGACCTGCCACGCTTATTGTTGTACTTTTCGATTGCCTTCTTTAGGTACATTGGTTCAGAATTTATGACGACGGGGTCTGGTACTTTGTAGGACTTTCCTTCTCCCTCAGAAACTTTAGTGCTCACAACTTCAATATACACTGGGTTCCTATCGTTTTTAATGACAGGGTTATGGGGATCAAACCTGTAGCTTTTAATTGGGCCACCATAGTCAAACAGACTGGTTGATGTGATGTAGACCTTTTTGTTTTCTGTCTTTTTCTCATTGTCGTATGTGGGGTAGTAGTTTAAGGTCTCAGGATCAGCTTCAGATTTCTTCCCATCTTCCTGTATAACAGATTCAGGGTATACTGACACTGGCGACCAGTTACCATATTCTGCTTTGACGTCAGTCACTTCTTCAGGGTTTTTGTTGCGGTTCAGGTAATAGTCGTAGCCAGCGAGATCGCTGTTGACTGCGCCCATGAAGCTTAGTTTTCTTTCGTCTCTTGTTTCTGTTTTGTTTTTGTTTTCTTCTGTGGTGTTGAAGTTTGACACTGTGATTCTGAGGGAAGCTGTGGTCGGCGCAAGAGTCGTGCTACTCGCATACGTGGTGGACTTATCCTTCTTCTTGACGATCAGTTGTGTGACATGTCCGGTGTTCGTTCTGACGTTGAGGGTTTGTGTGTCAAGAGGATTTAGACTCCTGGACACTTTGAGTTCTGTCCTCGTGGTCCTTGAAGGTAGGATGGTTGTCCTTATTGTCTTCGTGGTAGTGGTGTTCTGTTCTGTGACCTCTGCTAGTGCAGCGCAGAGAAGGCACAGTATGGCGCCTATCCGTATTACGGGAATCATCTGAAACAAGAAATAAGGAAGTCGTTAGTCTAGTTATTTTGACATAGAAACTGATTTGTGGAATAACTTATCACCTAATTGCTGTTATATTTATTTTTTATAATTTTATACGATTAATTAACGTTCTATGAACCTCATGTATTTAAAGTGAAAGTGCATCAATTATATTTGTTTGAGTACTCTTCACGGTAGCTGATTTCTTTATTTTACTTCCTTTATATTACTGTTCAGTGACTTGGTTGCGGCCAATTTGTGGTTGTAAACTTGGGGAAGCAGAGCGTCAAGTACTTCAGTTTAGTTTTAGTTTTATTATTGCTGCGGCCGCATCTGCGTCTATTATGAAAAAGCAATGCGTGCCGAAGCTTCTTATATTTTGCTCGCTAAAAGTTATCGCACTAATGCGGTGGTCACATTAGCGGCTTCGCCACGTTTATTATGTACCGCCACACGGGCGATAAGTGTTACGTAGCCTGAACTATCGCGACGACAAGTGATAATGGTTGGTCACATCTGCGTGTATCCTATTGCTGAGCGAAGCTTCGTCTCGAAGGACGTAGATGCGGCCGCAGCTTTATAAACACAGGTAGCTTCCTTCCTGTCTCGTACTAAATTAGGTCAAACCGCTACTATTGTTATTGCATGTCAAGTTATTCTTAACCAGACAAGCAGGAATGAGTAATCATTATTATGACTATTGACTTATAATCATTCATTAAACTATAGATCTCGTAGCCTAGTATAAAGGGTTTGCCAAATAGAATATTTCTTGTTCTTTTACTTTACTTTTCTCTAGTTTCTTTTCACAATTCTTATTTACCACAAAGTGAACGTGCAAGAAGCGCATACGTCTGTGACGTCACGTATCGATCACATAATCACGTATCGATTTCTTTAATTTATCGAGTGAAGGTAATAGCGTTAGTTTGATGCTTTACTGCGAGTACCAATCACGAAAACTATAGAAAATGCGATGATCATAGTGAAATCATGATCATACGCACAGATTCTACACATTACGGATACATGTAGAAAGTGTGGAAGAAATGCGTCGGAGTGAAGTTCTGTTTTCCAACAGTCGCGGTGGCGGGTGATATTTATGAAATTATGGGTTTGTGTCTCGGACTGATGCGCAGGCGCGCCTATTCAATATAGGAGAATAGCAGCCTGAAAACGATGACCCTAAATGACTTACTTCGTTTGAACCCTTAAGATTAGACGAAAACTGTGGCCACAGAATACCTAAGTGATGCTAATTTTTAACGCTGATCTAATCTAAATCGAACAAGAATTTCCCTATCCTCTTAATTGGAAAATCACTCTATTTGCGGCATATTATTATTAATTAAGGACTGTTAGTCGAGTTTTAAGAATCGAAAAGGTTGGGCAGTCAGTAACTAATCCTATCCTATTAGACCTATCTTCTCCTGCCACAAATATGTATGACACATAACGGAAATGTGCGTTCGTGTTAGTGAATAGAATGTTGTTGCGTGTTAACTTGACAATTTAACTATTATAGTTGACGTGGACGTGAGCGAGCATTGAATTAGATTGTTATGTATTCCGGCGTGTTGATGAAGAAAGTATTCATTACAGGATGGATAGACTAGGTATGTGTAATTAGTGCTGTATTGGTGTTGGCTGTGACACTTGCATCAATTGTAACTTTTTTATTGGTGAGTTGTAAAAAAAAAAACTGTCCACCAATATATAAACTTTGGTAAAGGCAATCGATCGGAAAAACAAATCGTTAGAGCATTGATTAGTCTTTTTAATTGCTGTCAACTCAACTACTCTATCAGACCACAAAATGGCCACTTATAATGCACTTGGTGTAGATATTCAATCAAATTATATATTTTTCTGTAATTAATTATGTTTTTGGTTTAATCACTAGTAAATCAGTTGAGAGGTACTTAGGTACTTACCGTATATTAAAAGGCAATCTATAACGAGGTACAATACTTCATATTCTTGTTTGTAGAATAATTCACCCGTCGCATCCAGGATCGTTATTTTTTAACTCTAAGCTGTTATACCCATAAGTAGTGAAGTGACACGTTCTGCAAGCTTTCTACCGATTGATCGGTTGAGCATCGATTATTCGCAATCGCATCGATTCGGTAAAAAGTCTGATTAGTGAGCTATTAGTACCGTGTCATTACTGGTGAAACTCGTACATATGCGAGCAGTCATTATGTTTAGTCACCACCGGAAGTTGACCGAGCATGACGGCGTAGATTAAGCGAGGCGATAGCTAAGCTTTAAATTGTGCGGCCATTAAGCCATGATGCAATTTGTGTTTGGGTTATTGAATGTTAGGGCTTACGGAGTTAAAATATGACATCAGATATCTGCCAGTGAAAGTCCCGTCAAAATCGGTCCAGCCGTTTCGGAGATTAGCCGGAAGAAACAGACAGACAGACAAAATATAAAAAAATGTTTTTTTTGTTATATGTACCGTAATAATGATACTTTTATTGCATTTAATAAAAACATGTTATTTTGACATATTGAACAGACACTACAATTTTAGTAAATTTGTATGTATAGATTTATTGAAATAAATTGAAACCTTTTAGTTTTATGACGAGACGGTACAGAGATCTGAGATCAAACCCATCTCAATCCAATGTCTAAAACTTCGTCAAAAATTTAAGGAAATTCGAGGTATTTTTGATAGATTGAGCCTGATTAGAATGCGAACGTTCTTAAAAATACGATAATTCAGGGGTCACTGAATTCTCATCCTATATTCTGACTACACCGCATCGTAAATGATCGCTCTATCACTGGAACGGAGTCATCGGTGCAATCAAAGGTTCTACAACAGACGTCTTCTGCTGTCGGTTCCGCTGCGCGTGCGCCGTGGAAGTCGTCGCCGGTGCATCACTAGGTGAAAACTGCAGGATACGGATGGACATCTTACATGGTCAAGTGATTCTCCTATAATTAAGAGATTATCCCTTTGTTGGTTACGGAAATGTAATTCTGGAGATTACTGTATAATGAAGGTTTTGTTACGTTTACGGGCTTTTAACGACTGGTACGCTTCTATGTTTATGCCAGCATTGCTTAAAAGCAAAGCCATGTTTAAGCAAATCTGACTGTGGCGTCTATAATTTTTTTACGAAAGTTATCTTTTAAAATGTTGTTTATACTAAACCTCCGTTTTCCTAACGCTCGCATCTGAGCAAACGGACGAAGGTAACCGCGAGGTTAGCGCGAGGTTTAACCACGGAACAATTAACCACGCTCTGTTAACTTCACTATCTATACGTACATCTGTGTAATTATATGTTAGTATGGATCGCCTTTTCCGCTAATTAGCTTGTTAGGTAGCTTTTTATTTATTGTAATTTGTACGGTTTCGGTACAAGTGTGATAAGGCAAATAGGTGCGAAATGTGGGTTTCCGTCGTATAAGTGGTTGCTAGGTAGGGTCAGTATTTGCACTTATTTTATATGTTTCGTTTTCACAAATAAACTCTGGGGTCAGCACAGACCCCACGCGACTAACAGTGCTATTATTGTGGCGCCACTAGCTAAAGGTTAATTATTGCTAAAAAGTTTGTGCTCGCGAGGTATACTGTTCACAAAATACTAGTTTATGTATTTCCTTCCATAATCCTTTAGATTCCCGCCATCATCACTAACTAGTTATGAAAAGAATCACAAGAGTGGCTCTTCTTGAGCTTATGACTTATTCATACAAAGACTACACGAACTGTATCTAATACATATTGTAACATAATTTGTAGTCACGTACAGCAGTAAAGCTTAGAGAATTACGATTACAAGCTGTAGTATAAATTAACAGCTGGTCCAGTCTATGAGGCTATGACCTGCTGCGACCTTTACGTTATGTTTGATTCAAGGTACTATTCGGAAGGCGACCGCAGGCGGCAACTGCAGGCAATGTGGCGCTGCGACACGACTGGTCTCTATGTATTCATTTCTTACTTCATACAAGACGTTTTAAACATTTGAAATTATATAGTTAGAACTGGATAGTTCTAACTATACAATTTAAAACATAATTTATTGTTTTCACATGGTACCTTAAAAATAAAAAGTACAGTCCCAAGACCGAGGGACGTACAGTTCCAAGGTTGTTACCCGCATAGAAAACTATTTATACGACCGATAGTAGTTTCGAGTTGAGTTTTCACTACTGCACAATCTAAGTGTCTGTGCATGTGAGATTTGTGTCTGCTAGCCATTTGAATTTTAATCAGGATTCATTAAATGGGTACCTATCTACTTGGTTCAACTAGACATGCCATTAAAAATTTAAAACCGACTAGCCTTTCAAACATTTTCTTCATCGACAGTAGTATTGAGGTTCAAGTCGTAATATTTTCACTACGGTGACACGATATAGTTTTAATTTCTCCGCATATGATGATGCAGACCGCTTCAGGAACTGGAGCGTTCAGTGAAAACGTCTGACAGTCGCCGACACACATACTACAGGCTCACTCATACGCACGGCGCGTACTCGACGTAATGTATTTATTTTGTTGATGAGGTACCTATGAAAACTCTCGATTATCGTCACCATCAGGGGTGACAGAGGTCAAACGGACCCTATATATATTTAAAAAAACCTTCAAATTGATCATTTTGTTGCATTAATAAATAAAAAATATTTACGTTTCTAGTTGTTTGTTTTTCAGTGTTTCATGAATAAGTTACGTGGAAAGTTAATGTTTTTTCAGGAAAACTAATTAAACTTTTTATAATTTTTCCTGGAAAAGACATGTTGCGCTTGACCCCAATTAAATTGGGATAAGGGACAGGAGAAAGGTGATTTAGTAACGAGTAGTACCATTGTTTTAACGTCTACGCAGACCTTAAGGGTATTCTTATTACCTATTAATAACTTCAGTCACGTTGTTAATGTGTTAAGTTTTAGTTAAGATAAAGATTTTCTTCTTTGAGGAAAAACTGAGCTGCATTAGAATGAGGATGACACTTTCGTATGCGATAGTGTCTTATAAAGATCGAAGGTCACAAAGCAATAAAATAAAAGTTAAAATAAACTTTCTTAAAACTGTAATTTGCAAAAAAATCTGATAGTTACCTACATATGACATATTTTCAAGTTTGGTTGTGGTTTATAGAGCTAGTTAAACTAGCCTAGATTATCATCTCAATTATTATACAAATTTTGAACTCTTATACTAAATTCTTGTTGACTTTAAAACTTATTTTTAAAATAATTTAAGCTATGAACTTCATATTCAGCTCAAAATATTTAGCTATGGTATGGTATTTCGTTCGGCTAAAACAAAAGGCTTGACATAACACCTTACACGAATGTTTATCTAAACTATTATTCTATCTAGGTCACAGACATCGGTTTTCTGTTTCACACGGAGCGATGTTTTCCTCCGATTGTACTGACATCGGAATAGCCTCGGTTCACACGGGGTGATGTCTAGAAACTCCGACCTATATTGTACTGTGTTATTAAATTTTCCTCCTTTGTGTAGCGACGTCTTTGACCTTATTTATTAGAATGGATGGTTTCTTTCGTCTATTTTGTGTTTTTGCTCGACGATTGAGCGTTATTGAGTAAGTAATTGATCTGAGGAAAAAGTATGTGTTGGGAAAATATGCTATTACATAGCTGTAGAAAACAATGCTCATACTCGTATTGCAATAGTAATATCACGATTGCATATTGATATTGACTAACACATAGGTACTTATTTTCTTTTGGTATTTTACTTCTTACCTAACTCTTGGCACAAGTTAGTGTACCTAATCCTGTAATAAAATCGTGTCTAGAATTTGATTTACCGTCCATTGTAGTGAAACGTTTTTTGGATAGATGGGTTTTTTTAAAACTCTGCAAGCAAGTTCATATATATATATTTTTATACAAATATTAATTTTATAATTCGTCGTGGATCTCTTCATTAAAACTCTGTAATTTATTTTATTTATCAGCATACTACTCTGTCTTTAAGATTAAAATACAAAGAAAATTGCGAATAACCTCGACATGTACAGACAGAGTACACTCAACTATCCACGAGCCGGAGTAAACTCTCAGTTTCTAGGGCTGCGCGGGTTTCACTTTCCATGTCGATGGCGGCCGGCCAGCGGGTCACCGACCGCACCCTGCTCATCCACCATACATTTTACATGGGTGCAGAAGGTTCACTCTGTATGAACTGTGTCTTTTCGCCACATAAACCTCCCTACTTTTCACCTTTCACCCTGTATCGATAGAAGCGCCTGAACCCGCCACGTTATCTCGCACCTTTGCGATAGGGACATCCACCCCCACCTTTGTGTAGGGAATGCTTAAGGCATTATACGGTTATGTACTTAGGTACTTGTAAATTGCTCAAAGTTTATATAAAAAAGTGCCTTCCTTTTTCAAGATGTGAACCCACTGTGTTTGAGCATTTGTATGGTAGCTTGATTTATTAGGCCATGACTATAACGAGGCCCCGTTTAGCTTCGGATCCTAGAGTTACATCAACTGTGGACTATGGGAGATCTATATCTTGGTGCAATTATTACTAGTATCAAACGTGATTTGAAGTAACCTTATCTCATGTCGCTAAGAGTGGGTCTTCTGCAGTTTCACATTAGCATGAGCTGCGCCCGCGCAAGCTATCATTAGCCAATTTTAATTAACTGATGAACAGATAAGTGCAGTGTTTTGTTTTGTTAATGGCTTGTTGTGAGTACCTTTTAATTAAGCTTTACGTCTCGTGGAACAGATAACACGATGTTTTCGTAAGTTTTGCTTTGCAATGGTTGTTTGGATCGGATTTAATCTATGGTTGGTTGTGTTTTCTCGTGCAAGTTTAGTAAGACGTGAAGCGAAGCGAAGAGCATTGTTTTGTAAAGGCAATGACCTAGGAGGAATAACAGCTGTATACGCTTTACAAATATTTATAACTAAAGGATCCAACAGTGATAACAAGTAATTCCAATGACCTACATTCATCAGTTGACTAAACACCAAATTCAAATAATCCTTTCAAACGAAAATTACCATAAGAAAACCGAAAGTCAAACAATGAAATGCAAATAGTCAAACATTGCGCACAGTACGAGTGTACGCAAACAAGTGACTAATAAATCAGTGTCAAGGTGCTTGCTGCGAGCTGCGCCCGCGCCCGTGGGTGGAGCCCGCGTCTTGGTCGGGCGCATGCGCGGTGAGCATCAGGTGCCATTGTACCTGGTGATTGTAGCGAAAAGCGTGACTCGGTACTATTTTAATGGTTGTTAGATGTTGTGAAATATAGGAATTGATGTTATTCTAAAAATATATGAAGTTAAAGGCAGTGGGAATGAGAGATCCCTTTAAATATAAGAGGTTACAAGAATTAAGATTAATTAGGCACACATTTTATTAATTATTTAAGAGGATCTATTCTAAACCACAAAAATACTCCAAATCTTTTGATGAAATTCGGCTGTTGATTTTTTCAGATTTGGATATAATTATGCGTAGATAACTTAGCTATATAGTAAATTAAAACAAGGTTTAATAAAGTTATTACTTGAACGCGTTTGCAAGTTGTTTCACAAACCGTAACGGAAGCACCCACACAATATCCGTAAACTTAATTACCATGAAGCTACATCGTGTATCCCGCTACTACAAAACGCCTATACCGCCTAAAAGTAGTTTAGCGCCGATTTAATTAATGAATCGATTACGCATATGACATGTGATCCCATTTACATTTGACCGACTTACAAAATTGACCAGCCTCCAAAAACGGAAGTGTTATGACTACATACTCGCGCGCAAGCCTTATTACGAAACAGCCAAGGAAACCGAATCAAAACCCAAATAAGAAAGCATCACATTCCAATATAATTACAAAATCGATCGACGTGTTTGCTTTGGGCGCTAGTGAAAGCAGTTGCGTCATGTTACGCTGATTGGTCGCCGCTGCGCACGACAGCGCCCGATCGTGCACGAAGTCTCCCGAATATACACGACTGTTCACGAACATACCCGAGCAACAGTTCCCACGTTTTAACATTACGCGAGTTGTAATTACTAATTAGAGAGTGAATAGTTTTTGGAGTTGGACATAAAAGTCGCTGTTTTGGTGCGTAATTCTTAATTAATGGTGAGAATTTAGGCTTTTTAATGATGCTGTCCATCATTTGTGCATGTTTAATGTACAAAATGAGAACAATTTGATGGGTTTTGTAATAAAGCGCGCTTACTTTCATGTAAATGGATGTTTGTTGTTGATGAAGCGATAAACATATTCGTCTTCACTTCGCGCTGGTGTGAGATGATTGTGTAATGATAGCGTGTGATACATTTCGATGATTTATTTATGACTTTTTGTATTTTAATACTGCTTATTTGATTTCGTAATTAATGTTACTTATTGTAGGCAAAGTTAACAGTACTTTTCTTATGAAATCTCAGTCAACGTAAAATGGTTTAAATCTTACTTTATTTACTTGAATCATGCCACAGCTTTTTAATTTTTTTAAATATTATTAATTTATTGGCTTATATGAATAAAGTCGTCAACAAAAGCCTTTGCAATGTCTCTACTTGCATTTTGGAAAATCATTTTTCGATGAATTGTATTAGGCAATAGGATTTTCACGAGCTCTCAGGTTATTGCCTTTTACCTATCCTAACATACTTATTTAAGTATATCGATCTATATATTATGTTGAAATAGATAAGCGAAAGCTGCTTTACTAGTCTATTATTAAACGATTCCCATGCTTCGTTCACGCTCTGCTCGGAAATCATGCAAATATCCCATTATCTGATGCTGGTGTCTGCGCCGCGTGAACCTGTCACGGTTGGTATCTTAACGGTAAGGTTTTCAGTTATAACTGTTTTCTCTATTATTGTTTTATTCGATGCTTATTTATTATAATTCATTTTCGTTAATAAAACTAACTTTTACTGAATATTCAAGGAATCACCGACGCACCAATTTTACATAATACTATTTATTGCTTACTGGCGACTTGCCCCTCACCTTCGCACGACAAAAGATCGAGGTTTCTTTTTTACTTATATGAATTTTCATATACATTTATTATTATATTATAAACCTTACGGAAAAAAAATCTCTAAATAATGGTCAAAATCCGTGGCTTTGATATAATCAGACAGACAGATACGAGATGCGACTTTAATTTATAATAATGTATACATATTTACATAATGTGTTAAAAATAATCACTATACATATCTTACACTACACTTATCTATACATATCAAAAATAAGTAGTGTTGTCGATCGTTTCAAGTCCACAGCCGGAAAAACTGCCATCATACCAGCATAGACAAGTAGAGACAAATGAAGATGAGCCGCGACTCCGATAATGACGCACATCGCTTACCTACTTCCCAACTAAACTATTACTTGCTTCCGTGACCCAATCGAGTACCAGTTTCGTGTCATGATTTTATAAGTCAATTATTAACTTCAAGGTCGTTTATTGAAAACTTATTATAAATTATAGCCAGTGGCTACATATCAAAACACATGTTTTAAATGACTGGGTTACTGTACCATCTATTTTAACGTAAACCAGTTGAAACACATAATTAACTTTCAGTTTCGACAATAACATTTTAATGGTTTTCTGCTGACCCTAATACAATGGAACTGCGCTTTTGTAGCAGATAGCGTATCGTTGTTTATGTTTTTAGTTATGCCTCGCTCTATAGAGCCACACTAAATGAAGATTATTAATTGTTTTAACCGTTAATGGCTTTTCTACGAAAATTCACGAGATATCTTCTTTTATTCTATAAGTTTTTTTTTGTCTTTTAAGTATGAATCAGCTCCTTGTGAATATGTTATCTATTACCATTATGGTAATCATCCTTCCGTGTGCCTGGATGGCCAAAGAATATTGTACATAGCTATTATATAAATCTTTGTCTATTAAAACCGGAATTTGCAGAGTGGTTTCCGTTCGTCCTTAGGCAAGTTTAATTCCGATAATGTTTGTATTAAATTAACCGCGTATAACATATTTCTACGTGAAAAGGAAGTAAAAATTCACAATAAATATTTTATAAGTTGAGACATATTTAGGCCACAGACAAACTGACGTACGTACTTTTTATCATCTATTGAGGGGAAAAAAACATAAATCAGGCATTATTTCTTAGCTATAATTTCGTCTGCTTCTGAGAGATTGCTATGAGCATGACTAGAAGAGACAGAAAAGGAAAACTGCGAGCATTTTTTAAATAACCACCTGCAGTAAAGTGTAGTGAAGCGTCGCCGTCGTCGTCAGTCAACTAGTGCGTGACAATTTTCGTCTTACTTTCGATGGTTCTACATAATTGGGCCCTTTTTTAAGTTTTTATTTTTGTATAATATAATATTTCAGTTTTTGTAAGAAATGGTACAGGTATGATGAATGGATGATATGATGAAATACATCAAAGTGAAAAACATTTCCATAGACACGTGGCTCTGACAAACAGCTACAGAAACAAGCCAAAAACGCTGAAATATTAGATAGATAGATTAGCCAATTTTAATTTCATAAATGGTGTGCCACGTATTGCTACGAATCGCTACGCCGTAGCGGTTAGCGTAGCAGCGTAGTACGCACCGAACGTTTTAGGAAACTCAAACTCAAAGCATTTATTTCAATTAAACCATTTACAGGCACTTTTGAATTGTCAAATAGTCGGTCAGTTAGTCAGAAAGTTGAAGCTAGTTGCCCAGTTCCAAAACGTAGATCTTTATTTGTAACGTGGTACATAATTTAAGGCCACGAATTTATTGAAACTTTTTTTCGTATAACCTACGACTGTAAAACTATCGTTTAGTCAAATATCGTAATTCATTTATGAAAATATTATGTATGTAAGAAAAAATCGACATCTTTTTAATAAAATAAGTGATAGACATAATTTTAATACTAGAAATAAAGATAAAACAGATCAACCATTTTTTAGATTATCTAAAGTACATCTTTTATTGGGTACTGTGTTAAATGTTACAACAAAATACCTTGTGATATTGCAATTAAATGAAAGAAAATGTAAAACTCATACTGAAAGTTCACTTTGTAAACAAGCATATTACAAATTAGAGGATTATATCCAAGATAAGAATGCTTGGAAACATGCTGGTCCTGCTCCATAGGACAATCTAGTGTCTAGACAAAATCAAACTGGTTGCTAATTTAATTGTATAATTTATTATTTTTATCACATTGATTTTACATTTTGTGATTAATTTAACTCACACACTGACTTATTAATTGTAAAATTTTAGGAAAATCGTCTACTTTTGCAATGTTTGTAAATATGTGAGAACCATGATGTATCTATCACATAATAAATGTATCTATCATTGCTTCATTTTTAATTCTTGTTACCTATTGTGGTATAGTAATTTTATTCTAAGTGCATCGTCTTCACATATAATTATATAATAAATGTGTACAAAATATTTTAAAACATTTTAGAAGAGTAACGGTGGAGTTTCTTGCCCACTCTTCTCCATACGAAAACTACCTTTTGGAAGGCAGGACTAGAATCAATTCTATTTTTTTTTGTTAATTGTGACGTTCAAAAGTGCCTTACAAGGGCCTATTTGAAATAAATGATTTGACTGAGTTTTAACCAAATTTTCACTAGCCCCAATGTTTGTTACTTAATTTTGAAGAACTAGTTTTTTTTTAATAGGTATCATCTGTTTACTTATCCTCTTTCTAAATTCATTGGATCAATCAATCGATATAAGATAAAAAAAATAGTCTACATTATACAAATCAATAAAAAATATCTTCATAAAACGATTCGCAGCGCTGACACGTCTGTGGCACACTTTCAGTGACGTAAGGCGCGTTTCACACGAGAGTTGAGTTCATCGTTACACAACAACTGACGTTCGGCTTTTTGTCTGATTTGTTTTGTTCATAAGTTGTTCTGCCGCTGTCTGTTGCTTAATATCGATAGATAAGCTTGTAACACTGATGAAGAATAATTAATGTGTAGTGTGCCTAATTGGGGTTCGGATTTTAAAATTTCTTCGTTATGGTGGATTAATAACTTTTATATCTGTAAACGATTCACTTTTGGGGGTTACTGCCCGATTTAAACATAAATTAAGAAATAAATAAATCGTGAAAATAACACCACTTTGAAAAAATTAACCTCTTAATTATTATGACATAATATTGCATGACCTCTATCAGTTTCAAGACTGTTTCATTTATGGTTTTCAAGTAGAACTTGTGATAAATATAGCACATAAACATTCTCCGGAAGTTCGATACAGAAATAATAATGGTGTACTTCATCACTGCTCTAAAAATGGAAACTGCATGACCTAGAACATTGGTTCTAGGTGCCTACCAACCTAAACTGACGGGCCTAGTGCGGCTTTTGCAACAGTGTTCCAACTGCTTGGGCATGGTAAATGCTTAGTCGAGGGATGAACCGGTGACGAGTAGAAAAATAAATCGGAAGAGTAGCATTCTAAGCCTCAAGCCCAGGTTTACATGACCTTACAGTATCTTTGTAGATTACGCTAAAGATAAAAAGGCGATAATGGTCGAGGCACTTCTAGGGCTAGTTGTTTGCAAATGATGTTTACCTTTGAATTTATACAAACGAGTAATAGGTTAGGTTAAGGACTAAAGAGCGCAACGATTGGATAGTTTGATCCGGAAACCTACGTAGACTTATACCATTAAGCATTCCAAAAGTAAGGAAGTGTAAAGAAATAACTCCACAAATAGTATTGTGGTTCAGAAGAACAACTAGGTATACGCTGATTATTATTATTTTCAAACGAGCCTTGAACAATGTAAAGCGCTAGAAGCGCGATGTGCATCAGTTCTCAGCGCTGCAAGTTTATCGCTGAGGCCATCAGTCTGACCTATTTCCTACAGCTATGTTCGGTTTTTCTTAACTTTCATAAAAACTATTCAATTTAGGGTAGAAGCGTCTAGCTATATGACTAAGGCAACGTCGTCTTGCGAGCTTGTGTTAATAAGATTAAAGGGTCTGTAAGAGTGGTACAGATAGACCGTATCCATCAGATAAAATGTGACAGAATTTGCATAAATTGTCTACCAGATAAAATTAACGTTAGCTTAGTCCAGAGGTGACGGAAAGTAAAAAGAAAAATACGGTACTTGGAAAACTATCTAATACAGATTATCTTTTTTTTAAACCTGTTAAATGATGTTTGCAAAATAATTTCGTTAGTAATAGGAGCATTGCGATCGGATCATTAGTTAGTTGTAACTTTTACTTCATGGTTGATGGAGCTTCGCCATTGCATTCGCAGTAAAGGTAGAGTTGAGAAGAAAACAGTTCGTCTTTTCTATAATCCAGATTATCCATTAATATATTTACTTAATTAACTTTATCTTCATTATCATAATTAACTTTATAATTTTTTTAGGAACCGTACCGGAAGGGTGTCGAACGGAACCTTGGTACTAAGCTTCCACTGTCCGTCTGTCCGTCCGTCTGTCTGTCAGCGGTCTGTATCTCGTGAACCGTAATAGGAAATTTTCACAGATTGTGTATTTATATTGCCACTATAAAACCAATAATAAAAATAAAACAGTTAATAATTAAAGGGGGTTCCCACACAACAATTGTGTTTTTTGCTCGATCTCAGTACGATACGGAATCCTTCGCGTGCGAGTTCGACTCGCACTTGGCCGGTTTTTTAAACTTAGTCACTTTCACGAATAGTTTTTCCATTGATTTTTCTTGTGAAAATTGCAATTTGCTAATTTGAAAGGTTTTTTTCGCTTCATGCAACATTATAAAAATAATAATCTCATTTTGATCGATTATCCACCAGCTAGCGTGTCAGAAAGTCCAAACATTACATAATCCGAGGGTACTATAGTGAGTATACTCACAGTGCGCAGTGTCCCGTCGCGTAGAAAGTGAAAATATCAGCGGCGCAAGCGCATGCCCGCCTGCACTCACTTTCCTCACACCACTCTCACTCGGATCCCAAGCTTGCACACTTATTGGATTTATAAAAATAATACAAAAAATCCAAATGTATAATTTTATAACACTTCGAATTCGCTGTTATTTATTCCGAATTCAAAAATCTTCGTTCGCGTTATTTGTGCGGTTGTGTGCGTGTTCGTGCGTGGTCGGGTGTTGTCGGCAGTCCGTGCCGGCGCGTCAGGTGCGACTGTCTGGCAGTGAGAGCCGCAAGCTGCGCCAGCGCTCCTCGCGTTGTGTAACTCTTCCACGGTGGGATGGTGTGAAGATTTTTGACAATTTTTTTTAACATTCCATTCGATGTGAATCTGGGTCTCGTTACATCATATCGGTTTGAGTATTTTCTCTTCATATAGATAATCTTTTATTTAGTCAGCGATTTACGGCGATTATGTATTATTTACCATCTAATTATGTGGATTGACGTCATTAATTTTATCAATCTGCAACGTTATTGAGTAGAGTAATCAAACAAATCAAGTTCTAACTAATTCCTTTTATACAATAATAAATAAATTATTACTCTATATCATTTGGTGAAATAAAAGAACTTTATTATTATTATTTTTTACTATTACTGTATATTCGACAGTACTCAAAAACACCAAAACACAGTCGCTAAAGACCAAACAGTTCCTGAACAAAGCTTCGTTCATGCGCGCACACATGACGCAACGACCGGACGCAGCAATTACCAGAGAAAAGTCGTCCGGACCGGACAGGCTCGCGTGCCCCGGACACGGCCCGGACACGTGACACCAATGTGTAACAGGTGGCGAGGTAGTACACCTGTGCTTTTAAGGTAGGTTGCCTTTTTGGGGCAACTCACGTTGGTGTTAGTAGGTGTCGGTGATATCGATTGATAGAGGTGAGTGAGGTGCCGGCTTGTCTCGGAGGCGAATAGGTTTCGTAAGGTAGAATGCTTTGCTGGGTGAAGTAGACTTTATCTAACTTGAGGAAAGGCTTGTCAAATAGTAGGTAGGCTGTGCTTTGTGTAGTTTCATTATAACATATTATATTTCATTATTCCAACAACAATTTGACAGTAATGTTAAGTCCTATGTAATAGAGGGCAACCCTATTGCCATCAACCGGGCACAAATCCAGACTCCGGGCTGCTGCTGAAAAAAACCCAATAACAACCAACCGCTCTCTTATAGTAGATATGCTGTTGATATTATTCTGTTTTAATTTTAGAACAAATCAACGTTGTATTGACTTCACATTCAGTCAGAGCGTCAAAGAAAGTAGGGACCTGCAATATTAGATAGTAAACAAGTTTATATTGCACTTGTCGCTTTGTCAAGCGCTGACAAGCATTTTTATTCTTACTGCAGCGTTTATGTTAGCATTCAATCTTATTAACGCTTTGAAATAGCTCGGCATTATCAATGGACCACTAACGAGACCAAAAATATAAATAAAACCAGCTTGTCAGGGACTTCGCGAACTTTCCACCACTCATTGGATCCGCGTAAGGAAAAGTTCTGAATGAGGTAAGTCAGTGCTTTAGGTGGGATGTTGTCAGTCAGTCAATCGGAAAATAAGAATGAACTTCCACAGCTACAATTCTGCTTGAAAATTATGTGGATTGTTGGTTACATTTCCTTTATGTCATAGACAATGATTATAATGCTCATCATTTTTATCATGCGTAGATCATCGTTTTGTTAGCATTTTTAGGAAACATAATCAACAAATCAAAGCTCAAAATATATGGCTTGAAAGATCTGCAATTTTGAAGAATGACAAGCAATTATTTATTAAATTTATACTCTAGACTTTTTTAATAAAACCTTTTACTTTTCTATGCAACGTGATTGAAATAATTAATTAATAACTTATGATGATAGAGTATATGTTTCTTTTGACTACTTTTATTAAGAGATAGTTAGTTCTTGGAAGAATAAAAAAATGGCGCTAATATTTTAAATGCGAAAGTCAGTCTCTAGCTCTGCTTGTCTGTCTAATTGACCGTATGTATACCTACTACGTTTTTATCTTGTCTTTTCTCCTAAGGAGTTTGTTGGTTGGTTTGTTAATTTTCTGCAATTTATAGGGCAATATTCAAAATTCGTTTCCATACCAGAATACCCATAACACTTTTTCCAGCCCGGGAACCGAGTTCACGATGACAACAGCCGCACTTGCGACACTAGTCTTTCCCTCGGCGGCCCGCGTCCGGTTCACATCGGCCGTATTGGTGTCATCTATGAGATGGTTTTAGCACTCCATGTACTTATTAACATATATAATTATTACGTAAGAATATAAGCGTTTATGTATTACGTGTTAGTGTTAGTTACTGCGAATTGACAGCCACGTACTCAAAGAAATTATAGTATTATTATATTAATACGTGAAGCAAAAACTTTGTACCCCTTTTTAAGAAAATTACGCGGATGGAGGAGTATGAGGCACAGTTAAAGTTTATATGGAGAAAGAGTGCAGAAAGCTAATATTTTTATACTATATACATTAGAAATAAATTAATTTAATAAAAAAAACAATACACACACTACCATGCGTTCAACACAAGATGGCTACCTTAGAAATATGACATTTAAATGAATTATGGTCGAATTTGGACCTCTGCGCGACCACTAGTTTAAATAAAAATTTGAATGATGAAAACGCAAACTCAATGAAGAGGCTAATGATAGGCTTTATCAGAGTGTTTGTATTGAGCAACAAGCTTAGTAGTCTTTGTCATTGAGTTAAATAATAATCTGGACAATTATCTTTTTTTTCTATTTTATTTCTTCCTAGATTTTCGTGTCACTCGTATACTTCATCAGAGATGCTTCACCACACACATATACTTACTGCCTTTCACCGTATTAATTTAACAAACGCAAAACATAAATTAAAAATACATTACAAATTAGATTAGATTATATCAATACACATACAGCAATAAACAAAAACACTCTAGTAGTCTCACCAAACTACACACTCGGGTCATTTACATCCCATGCATGGTCATTTACGTGTGTATGAACGCATGCTGCGCGTCACGCGTGCACATAATCATCGCATTGTGTAACTCTCGGGTCGACTAGGAGACTGACCGTAGGATAACTCCTAGCACTTTCTCTTGAGGTTAGGGTTAGCATGTGTAAGTCTTTATGTTATAGACCTCGTGTTTTAAGATCTTGTAAAGTGTATTCAATGTGAGATGTTCAGATTCAGACACATCTTAGAAATACAATAAATGCATGTGAATGCAAGTTATCTTTCAGACCCAGGTGTAAATCCGCTGTTTTTGCTAAGGTTGTGGATACAAAGCAGGGCATGAAATTATAAGCGTTCGAATAATTGCGTACTTTTTACATAATTTCGTTATCACTGGGTTATGTTTGGTGGAGGAATAATCATCAAGGTGGACATCATGAGGAAGGTCTTCAACTGCCAATAAGCAGTTTAGCCTTACCGTACTCCACCGAAAAAAACGGCTAATTCTATATAATAGTATGCAAAATAAATTACATTACTCAACACAAAACATAATTTAAATTATTAGCCATATGTCAGCTAGCACACCAATATACCAACATCATCGAGAACTAAACTCAGGCAGAAATAAAAACTAAACGTAAACAGAACTTAATATCTAAATAAAAGCCTCCAGGCATAAAGGGCGTGCCCGCTTACATATAGACATATCGCACCATCGGTGGAACAAGGGCACAACTGCACGTTTTGTTATTTTCCACTAGAGACATTTTTTATGATTTTTGTAGAATAAAATAGAGTTTTTCTGCTTATATCGATTTTAAGTACTATATTTTTTTTGGGTGAAATAAGCCTTAAACTTTTGCGAATTTACGTATTTACTTTACGGGTGTAAAATACTTATTATTTGTACTATAATTTAAAGAAATAATATTTTTGATGTGCAGTTTGGCCCTTTTTGCACCAAAATTTAAATAATTTTGTAATTATGACCCTAGTACTCGTAACACACTTAACTCATTTTCAGATGTTTTGTTAGTTGTGCCCTTGTTCCACCGATATGGTGCGATATGTAGACTCCGCTTGTAAGTACTGCGATCACCATACGTTTGCAATGAGTCCAGATAATTACGATGGTAAACGAAATAAGTCCTTGGTGTTCGGGGCTACCTCGAATGGACAGTAGAGGGTGACCACTCTTTCGATCCCAGTGCATTAGAGACCAATGTCCACTTGTTAGAGTGTAGAGGTCACACAGTTCCTACTACTAACGTTGTCATGTTCATAAACGAATGTAGACGGAACTCGTCGCTCCGAGATTATCTGACCTGGCTCCACTACCTATCTCTGCGTAACAGCAGTATCACTGTGTAAAAGATAGATAGATAGATTTATTAATTTGCATAGAATGTAGGTAATTAATACAATTAGGTGTTACAATATTTTTGAATCCTTATACATTCTGCCTCATGGCATGCAATTTTTTAAATTAACTTAAACTACAATTATTCTATTTACTTAAAGTTATTTAATTACTAAATATATGAACATTGTAAATTTAATAGTCTTGTCATTTAACAAATCTGTTGCAGAGTAATAGCATTTTTTTAATAGTAATTTTTTAAATCTTCTTAAAGGTTGCTCTTTAATAATTTTTGGCTCATGGTTATAAATAAGAGGAGCCATGCACTTAACACTCTTTCTCAATAATGCAGTTATATATCCATCTATGCATGCAACTTGTAGTCCTGGTTTTAGTATTTTTCAAAGTCGGGAATAAGTGATCATTTGTTTTAACAAAAAATGGCTATTTCTAGTATATATAGGCATGCAAAAGTTAATAGATTATACAAGGTGGCAGGGACATCGACGCGAAGCCGATTACCATGGATTCAGAACATGATTCTGAACGCCCATGCGATGAAAATTTTCCTCGGTTATTCAAAAAAAATCTGCTGTTTCATAGAAAAGTGCAATACCTACGCGGTCAAAATGTATGGAGCAGCTGTTTTTTCTATAAATAACCGACGAAAAATTAATTTCAACGCAGGGGGCCTGTTAACGTTTGTTAGAAGAGTGTATCTTTGTGTCAGTTGCGTCATATTCCCTGGTGTTAATGTCTTATGGTAAGGTCTGTGCGATGTGTTCGTTACGTACTTGTGAACGGGCTTCATTCAACAGTAATATTGTGAATGGGCGATGTTTGTGCAATTTTTTGCCACAATGTACTATATGCTGTTGTAATATTTGTGGTTGTATATTAGGCAATGTCTATGTCATATGTTTCCGTGGGTTGCTAATTGAACGCTGTTTTTTAACATTGCTCGTTTTAAATATGTTATGACAGCTTTTACGTGACTTTCGTCCAGAAAATGCTGATGGATGAAAGTAGGTATTCAGTAGTTCAATTTTCTTTATTTTTTTTTAATGAATATTTTCGTCAATTATATTGTGGACCGATTTAAAAATGTCATTTTTCATTTGGTAGAAAAAACTTGCACGGTGGTCCCATGTAAATTTTATTAACTTTGCTTGGGTAGTTTTTGTGTTAATATACGTATTTTTCCCACTTAGTCTATGTGAGTATGGTTAGTTGGTGACTAAAAACGAAAATTCAAGACCAAAAACATGGACTTCCGAAAATAATTGCCTACATCCACCTTGAATACATCATTTAATAGCCCCCTTACACGCATGGCAAGGCAATATAATGAAAGGTCCAACTTGACGGACTACCCTATTGATATTTTCTCCATGAGTTATGCTTCATACAGACGCTCCCTATTTAAGCAGTGCGACGAGTCTATCTAGCTCAAATTGTTTTGTTTTGTAGTGTTCTAGATTTAGGTCTACTAGAGACACTTTTTATTTTTCTCATTTGTCTCTAATTTTTCATACTTCAATGTCATGCATACCTGTTATTTGCATGGTTACTGAAATGCTAATTTTTAGATTATATTTTTATTTGAATTGTAAGTGACTATGCTGTTGGTGTGCTTATGATAAATAAATAAATAAATAAAGTAATTTTTAACTTTGTATGTTTTTTGTGAAAGTCGTTTGTTTTTTTTTTAATATGGTCAACTTTGCTCTAGTAGTGTCAGTTATGTCAGTCACGTGCGTAGTAAGCGTGTGGTAAAGTGGCGTGCAACAACCGGACGAGAGCAAGTATCCTCTTCTCGTTTACTTACGTTTCGGACATGCCCCGCTCATGGCCGGAACTGTGCATGAAATGTGATTGTAAGCGTTATTTTGGTGACGTTTGGGGGAGGCTTATGTCTGGCAGTATCTGACTCTTTAAAATCTTTGTCAGAGAGTGTCCTACAGTTGAGAGCAGCAAGTCTGGCGCTTGTGTCCTAAATGTCTATCACTAGTGTTAGACACAGTCAGTGACCGTTTGACAAATAAAGATAAGTAGCTTGAATCAGAATCAATTTATTTGTGAGAACCTTGTTTTACATAGTATGAAGTTAATTTCTGTGTTCTTGTTAGGAGATTCTGACACACTAGGTTAGAGTTCCGAACATGTGTCGACAGACGGATCGATACAAACACTCTGACGAACCAGGCAGTTGTACTAGACCCGGATTGTATTAGAATCAAACCTGACCCGTTGCGCATAACCAACCTTAGTTACTGAGCCATTCGAGTTACAAACGAACCGTGTTTGTATCCAATTAATTGATCCACAATGCATTAACATTTACAACAATCTTTCATTATAATCGGAACATAACACTTTCTTAGTGTTTGCAAAATGAATTCGCGTCACTTTCCTCAGATTAACTTCCGCAAATACCAAGCGTTACGTAACGAGAAATCAGCGTTTTGTTAGATTATGTTACGATTATGAGCCGAATATTAATGTGTCCGTTTTAATATATTATTGTGGTAGTGTGGCATTACTTTGCGGGTTTAAAAAATAATTAAATAATTAAACTACTTTAAGTTTTGAGAAATATATTCTAGCGGCATATCATCCTTCCCATAGAAATTGTTAGTCTAGTGGCCGTAAGCGTAGCTACTGAGCGTGAGGTCCTACGTTCAATCTCCGGGTCGGTTAGCGTTTAATGGATTTTCCAATAGAAAACTTTAATTATAAGTCATAGAGCAATTAACTTATGACCACTAATATCTTCGAAAGCTGCTGATGATTTGGCATTATTACCTTCAAGATTCCATTCCTTAAAGAAAACATGACAGACTTGACAAAGGAAAGTGGGTACTATAACTTATAATAAGTAGTTGTACACTTCATTATGTTGTCCGTCACTCAGATAACAATAACATAAGGAAAGCACTAAAATCAATGTGTTTTATTGTGTCTACATATTGGCTGTTGGCGTAAGACTTACTTCCATTGCTGGTTTCAATAAACTCAGCCTACTGCAGTCCAATGCTGGCCTCTCCTACGTTGAGCTGTAACACACGGTCTCTGCCTTGCTCGCTTAATCGAGTAACACCAATGTCTTTCCGGATGCAATAATTTTTCTATCATCTACTTACTGCCAAACATTTACTCATTGATGTCGTTATAAAGATAGCCCCAAAAGTACAGAACTTTCAGAGATCGGTTAAAATATAGATGTCAAGACCCACTCGTAAATACTCAAGGCTGTTTCAGCAAATCCTCAATGGAAACTTATCATTTTCCAACATGGTTATTCAACAAATGTTGGGCCACGATATTGGGCCAACGTGTAGTTATCCGATTATTGGCTCAATTGTATTCCATTACTGCTATAATGAGAGAGTGTTTCCTACAATCACTTTTACTTCATACATAATAATACTCGTACTTTAGTAATATTTCACTCACCGTCATCTTGTTAATTGTCTTCAATTAAATAATTCATCGGTTGCCGATAGTTTCTGTTCGAGTGACGCGGGTGAATGAAAGGCTAGGAATGTGCTGTTTGTCGGTGAAATAATATAACTATTTAAATCTTCTTCATTTCTCTGTATTACTTAGACGTTTGCCGTTCGTAGATAGCGTTTCTATATAAGTCGGACGTTGATGAATGGCGACTACTCATAAAATTGTGATCTGATCCTGAATTACGCAATTTATAGGGAATTATATCTTTTGATGATTTATTTTCCGTTTGTTTTTTGCATCCAGTGTTGCTGTCATCCATCCTAAGTAACGCTTTCCCGCTCTAAGGGCTGAATGCATTTCGATGAAATTGGGCACATGAGTAGACCAGGACCTGGATCGAGACTTATGCGGATGAAACTGCGCAGCTAGTCTTCTATAAAATAACGGAATCAGCTTTCGTTGAAATGAAATTAAATAAAACTTTACTTCAGACTAAAACGTCCATATTAATAATTTTGTTAGTATTTTGGTGTTAGTAACAATGGTGCACTTTAGCGAATAGAATTGACTTACAAAGAAACCAAGTAAGAATTTTTGTATGCTGCATTAAAGAGCCAGTCAAATCATTGTTAGAATTGAATTGATGTCATGGAAATATAAAACTATTAGCATTATGTATTATTCGGTTATCTTTATGTATTATTCAGTTATCATTAATAATAATAATAATAATAATAATAACCCCACCGCCGTATCTCTACGTTGACGTCGTGGTGGGGCTTGCGCGCTCCAAACTCTGGGTCTGTGCCGGTAGAGTTTACTTTGCTGGAACAGGTCTAGGATGAGGAGCCAGACCAAGAGAGATACAGAAACCCGCAGGGCAGCATGTGGCGAGCTGTTGGGCAGTAGCGACCCCACGGACCCTATCTCCCGGGAGAAATCTTGTTCCTCATCTCTGGCTTGCCTTTATTGGCCGACTGGAGTGAACACTGACGAGGAACAGAGCTCCCACCTCATTCTTGCCTTAATTGGCCGGCTTGAGTGGAGAATCGCAAGAGCAAACGTGCTCGGAGGAAGGAAGTATTCCAGTAAGTGCTCGTAGGGATTTTGACCATCTTCCGGGCTCTGGGATTGTTCTGAAAGCCGTGGAATACCTCTCCACTCCTCAAGCACCTCAGGACATGTTGCCCTCTTGTCGCTACGTCACTATGTGCTAGCGACAGTTTTCAGGGGCCCATTATTGAGTGTGCAAGTCACCCCCTGCCCTTTTTTTTCCGTGTGCATATGAAACATTGATCAGGCAGGGGCCATAGTCCTTCCATAGTTCCAGGTCACCAGTCAACTTTAGCCACCCAAACCCATAGTCCAATATCTTTGTTTCCATATCCTGCCATAGTCCTGCACCAACCGAGGGTTGTCCTTGGGTGCACTTGCATAGTACATACAGGGATAATAGTCGGTTGGTGCCTCATTTCATTTAAAACGCCTAACGGGCCTCTGCGAGTTGGCTTCGGCTCCTCGTAAGCCTTTCAAAGGTCCGGGACCACAGGGTCTCGAGAATAGTTAAGAACTAAAAAATAATAATAATAATAATAAGCCCCCTAAACAACCACACGTCCTGATTGACCATCTAATCACGTGGGGGGCGGACACACGAATGAGAAATTACTGGCGTGGCTAACGTGGCTCTGGAAACCCACTCAAAATGGAGACTCGTTCAAAAAGAAAACGTATAGGACCGCTGCCCGGGGGCGATCGCCGGGGCGCACCTGGAGCTGACGCTGGGTGTCTCAGCATGCGAACCGTCAGCGGTGAGGAGTTGAACAGGCGGGCTCCCACCGACAAAGATGCTACAGCCGAAGCCGACGATGGTGATAGACTGACAAACAGGACAGACACCCCTGTAGAGCCTTATAGTCCAAGTACAGTATCGTACGCACCTTCAAGAACATCATCACCATCTATACCATCTTCACCCATACCATCGTCACCTCTCATAACTAGTTTTAATACAGTTTCACCCACTCCGGCCTTGAATGTTGCGCGGGAGGTATCTACCTTCTTACCCGCGTCCACCAAGGCTGGAAAAGCAAGAGTTCGCATGAAATGGAGCAAAGAAGTTAACCTATTCATCATGCGAACCTATCTACACATCACTAAAGTAGAGACCGATATGACCACCTACAGACAACAACTGCATGAACGTTTTTCACTTCAATATCCTGAGATTTCCGTTTCAGAGCAACGAATTTCAGATCAACGTAGAACTATAGTTAGGAATAAACTCTTATCGCAAGTCGAATTAGATCAGCTAAAAGAAGAAGTACGCACACAATTGCGACAAGAATCAGAAAACCATGCAGATACAAACACTATCACACTAACACAAAACACAAACGAAAATATTTTGCAAGAACAACCACAATCACTCACTCAATTATATCCTAACAGTCAGCCTCTAACATATAACCAATCGCAAGCTTACACACAAACAGCACACACATCCACACAAACCGAATCCTTAACCCTAACGCTCGAAAATGATATTGAGACCTTAGTTGTCGCAGATCAAAACCTAACCACAGATACGTATATACAAGAAATACATGACAAATTTAGAACAACAATAACACAATACTCTGGGATGGATGCAGCAGCCCGACCAAAACTACCTAAACTTAAATACACCCGTAACCTATTTCGTTTAGTTAATTTATTTAATGAAAATATACTCATACAATTTATATCTGATGACACACAACTTATAGACATAAATTTACTTATATATTGTACAGCTGTAGTTATATCTGAAGAACTCAACTTTAAAATCACTAACCACACAGGAAACACAAGAACTAGTCATATTGTCAAACCAGCGTGGCAACAGCGACTAGAAAAAGATATTGAAAAATTAAGAGCGGACTGTGGTAGGCTCACACAATATATCAACGGCATCAGATCAAATAAAGTAGTTAAGAGAGTTGAAACAATATTTAAAAATTATTCCAATCACACAAGACACGAAAGTAATAATAGAAAACCAGAGGAGTTTTTAGATACATTAAAACAGAAACTAGCTCTTAAAGTTCATAGGCTTAGGAGATATATGAAGGCACAGCAGCGCAAAAATGATAATGCAACATTTGCAATGAATGAAAAAGTATTTTACAGAAACATACAGAAAACACACAACGACACAACAATAGAAAACAACACAGACACACCATCAAAAGAACACCTAGAAACATTCTGGTCTAGCATATGGGAAGAACAAGTGCAACACAATGATAAAGCAACCTGGATTACAGAAGAAGAAACAAAATGGGGATTAATAGATGAAATGGAATTTAAAGAGATAACAGAGCCTGATATTACAAATATAACAGCTAAATTACATAACTGGAAGTCACCGGGTATAGATAAAATACAAAATTTTTGGTACAAAAAACTAACGACACTACACAAGTCTATAGCAAAAAATTTGACAGCTATTATATTAGGACAACAGAACATACCCGAATTCATTGCAACGGGAATAACATACATGCTACCTAAAACTACATATACAACACAACCTTCCCAATATAGACCAATCACATGCCTACCTACTATTTACAAAATATTAACATCAGTAATCACAACAAAAATCAACTCACACATCGAACATCACAATATAATAGCTGAGGAACAAAAGGGTTGCAGACGGGGCCACATGGGATGTAAAGAACAGTTAATTATAGATTCCACCATTCATAAACATGCCACCACAAAAAATAGAAACCTTCATTGTACCTATATAGATTATCAAAAAGCGTTCGATAGTATACCACACTCCTGGCTCATAAAAATTTTAGAAATTTACAAAATTAATTCAAAAATAATAGATTTTTTACGTATCATAATGCCACACTGGAAAACGACACTTCAGCTTAATAATCGCCACACTTCTCTTATAACACGACAGATATCTATTAGGAAGGGTATTTATCAGGGAGATTCCCTGAGTCCGCTGTGGTTTTGCCTCGCCCTTAACCCCTTGTCTCACTTGTTGCGCCACTGTCAGGCCGGGTACAACTTTAAACATAATACTGAAGACACAGTTATCTCACACCTCATCTATATGGATGACATTAAATTATATGCAAAAACCGAAAAAGATATGAAAAAGCTTATAGAAGTCACAACAGAATTTAGTCAAGATATAAACATGAAATTTGGGTTGGATAAGTGCAAGACATTACATATCATAAGAGGTAAAATCAAACCTGGCAGCTATACAGTTAACGACACCGACACAATTGCAGCAATGGAACCAACAGATTTATACAAATATTTAGGATACAAACAACTTAAGGGACTCGATCACACAGCAATTAAACAGACACTAAACACAGAATATCGAAGGAGAACTAACGCAGTTTGCAAAACACAATTATCAGGAAAGCATCTTATTAAAGCCTTAAATACCTTTGCCATACCAATATTGACCTACTCATTCGGAGTAATAAAGTGGTCAAAAACTGACATCGAACAATTAGAGAGAACCACGCGCACAATACTCTCAAAACACCACAATCTGCACCCTAAATCTGCGATCGAACGACTCACCATCAAAAGACAGAGTGGAGGGAGAGGCCTAATCGACATCCATCACCTCTGGCAGAAACAAATCACTAGGCTAAAAACATTCTTCTATTCAAAATCTCGCACTAGTGACATACACAAAGCTATTTGTCTAAATGATCTTAACTACACCCCACTTAACTTAAATGAACAAAATATACACACAAATAACTCTGACCCACAGAACCAAAAAATTGAAAACTGGAAGAAGAAAGTCCTGCACGGTAGACACCCGCATGATTTAGAACAATCCCATATTAACATAGTGGCGTCTAATAAGTGGCTTATGATAGGAAACCTTTTCCCTGAAACAGAAGGGTTCATGATAGCTATACAAGATCAAATCATCAACACCAAAAACTATAGGAAATTTATCATTAAAGACCCTACCACCACAAATGATAAATGCCGTAGATGCCACATTCAATCAGAAACCATACAACACATAACTGGAGCATGCACAACCCTCACACAGACAGACTACACCCACAGACACAACCAGGTTGCAAACATTATTCATCAAAAACTAGCACTCAAACACAGTCTCATACAAAACTTTAACACTCCTTACTACAAGTACACACCACAAACTATACTAGAAAATGAAACACACAAAATGTACTATGATCGCGCCATACTTACAGATAGAACTATCCACTACAATAGACCAGACATAACCCTACAGGACAAAATAAGAAAAATCACTTACCTCATAGACATTGCAGTTCCCAATACCCATAACCTACAAAAAACGATAACTGAAAAAATAAGTAAATATGCTGATCTTAAAGAAGAAGTCACAAGAATCTGGAGACAAGAAAAAGTATACGTTATCCCTATAGTTCTCTCCACGACGGGCGTTATCCCGAACCACCTTCTCCGTAGCCTGAAACTAATAGATTTAGAAGAATCCGTTTATATCACCCTACAAAAAGCTGCCATCTTAAACACCTGTAGAATAGTTAGGAAATTCATGCAGTTAGAAGAAGAAAACACACCCTCATCTTAAATACACACCACACGCTGCATTTACTTGGCTTTGGCCCGTAAATGTAGCTAAAACCAGCCTAAGAGCTGAGAAAAAAAAAACACTCCCAAAAATAATAATAATTTATTCACCAAAATATGAACACGTATTACAAAATTGAATATTTGACAATATACAGTAAATAATGGCTTAAAGTTTGTAATATACAAAGTTTGGGACTATCTGCATCCGAACTAGGTGGTAAACCTGTATCTCGGATTACATTTGACCCCCATCAATAAATTGTGAATATTTAGTAGCCATGTTTAAAGTTGTAAACATTATTAGATTGCCATGTAAAAATGTATGTGGAAAGTATGCATAAAGTATAAGAGAAAAAGTAGGTGTGGTGTGAGGGAGTGTGTGAGTGTGAGTGTGTGTTTGTGTGCGTGTGCGTGTGCGAGTGTGTGTGATGTGAATGGGATGACTCTTAAATATGAGCGAGTAAAGTAGTAGTTTACCTATTTGGGAATGTTCAAAATAGCTTCTGTTTCATCATAGGAAAGATTTAGTAGGTAGTCCTGTATTTTCTTTTTACAGTGTGTCTTATTATGTGGGTATATGTTTATAATTTTGTTGATTTTGTCGTACAGGTAAGGACCAAGGAAAATGAAGAATCTCTTAATAAAAGATGTTTTGGGAACATATGTACGTTTGCATACTGCATGTTTTCTACGTTTGCGTTGAGTATTTGGATCGTATATGAGTTCACCGTGTTGCTTTACTATTATACTCAAAATAAAAAGTTGACGAACGTTGAGAACTTTGCATGACTGATAAAGCTCTGTTGTAGGATATAGAATGGGCCGAAAAGTGATAGTTTTTAATATAGCTCGTTGAGCTATTTCTACTTTCTTCAGGATGGTTTTCGGAGTGCCTCCCCAAGACGAGATGCAGTACGTGATTATCGACTGACAAAGTGCAAAGTAGACTTGCTTAAGTAATTTGGCGTCGGCGGCATATCTGAGATTTCTAAAAACATAGATTAGTTTCCGTACGCGAGCACTTAGCTGTTTAATGTGTTCTCTGAAACTAAGGTTACCATCAATTATGATACCTAGGTACCTGATGTTGTTGACGCGCTCTAGAGATCTGCAGGAGCAACCCACGCCAGACAAGCATTCATGGGATATGATGTGATGATTGTTAATAGCTTCACCGAGGTTGCGAGCACTAAACGTCAAGTATTTCGTTTTTTCAACATTTAGGGTTAAGAGATTGGCCCTGAGCCATTTCTTCACCACATTGAACCCCTTTTGGGCAACACTGAATACCTCATCCCAGGTATCGGCGGAGAAAAGGAGAGCAGTGTCGTCTGCATATGAGATCAATTCGCCTCGGGGTAGATGGAGGTTAGTGAGGTCGTTAATGTAAACGAGAAATAGAGTCGGTCCCAAAATGCTGCCCTGGGGTACCCCATAGTCGACTACATGATCACTACTCGTGTATTGACCTACTCTAACACACTGTTTTCGCCCAGTGAGATAACTCTTAAAAAGACTCAGTTGAGTGCCTCTGATTCCTAATCCATCTAGTTTGTTAATCAATATTGGAACAGAAATAGTGTCAAAAGCTTTGCTTAAGTCGAGGAAGATTGAGAGGCATTTCTTTCCTATATCTAGATTGCTAGATATATAGTTAGTTAAGATATGCACTGCTCCTTCAGTAGATCTGCCCCTCCTAAAGCCAAACTGTTTATCTGAAAGCAAATTGTTCTTTTCCAAGTAATTGACCAGCCTTAGATTAATAGCTTTTTCCAGGATCTTTGACAATGCAGGTAGGATTGATATTGGTCTATAGTTAGACAAGACATTTGTGTCCCCACCTTTGTGTATAGGACGCAAAACCGATTTTTTTAAATGCTCAGGGAAGATACCGCTCTCGAGGCAGACATTAAAGATGTATGTGAGAGGAGGAACTAGAGCATTTTTGTTGTTCTTGAGTAATCTGTTTGAGATTTTGTCCCAGCCTACTGCAGAATCTGTTTTTAGTCCCACGATAATACGTTCTATTTCCTGTTCAGTCACGTTAGTCATAACAAATGAGTTGAGCTGGGGAGATCTCGAAGTAGCAAGCGGGATTTCGTCAAGAGATGGTGCCGGATTTGGATGCGCTTGGATACAGACATTGGCTAAGTTTTTACCTACACTTGCAAAATAATTATTTATTTCATTGACCGACAGTTCAGGAGTAGGGCGTAGATTAAGAAGTTCATCTGGGTTTTTGGGTTCTTTTGTTGTGTTGGTGATAGTTTTTATAGTTTTCCAGAGGGTTTTGGGATCGTCTCTAACTTCTTCAATAAGGGATCTGTCATATTCCCTTCTTACTTTTTTCAGAATAGAGTTGTAATAATTTCTGTATCGGACGTATGTTATTTTCAAAGTCTCATTATCCGGCGACTTGTTTGACTTTTGGTGTAACATGTCTCTGTTTTTCATACAGCGGAGTAATCCCTGAGTGACCCACGGTTTAATAATTTTTTTACGCCTCGATAGCTTTATTACTTTAGTATTCTGATCTAGAGCTTCTTGTATCCCAGTAATAAAGTAGTTTAGCAAATAATTAGGGTCTTTAGATGCATAAACGGAATCTAAGTTTATTGATGAAATAGCCAACCTCAAAGATTCAATGTCAATTTTGGTAACTGTGGTTGTAGCATAATGGCGTGGCTGCTCAAAATTGATGCATGTTAATACCGGATAATGATCTGTTAGGCAAGTTCTGGGGATAATTGTGAGACCAGAGTACTTAGTTTTTATCAGTACATGGTCAAGGCATGTTCCAGTAGCCTCACGGGTCACTTCTGTGTGAGCTGGTAAGAGTCCGTGAGAGGCAGCTAGAGTAAGGTACCGTTCGCCTGGACATTCGATTTTTGAACCATTTATGGGGATGTTAATGTCCCCGATTATCATAACGTTTTCAAACTGTACAAATTGGGACAAGATATCGTTTAATGACGACAGAAATCCATCAATATTTTTGTGCGAGGGTGAGCGGTATATAGATATAATTACCGTGCGGTTATCGATTATACTGACCAAACAATTACCATCAGTAAATTGAGGTTCGTAGATTGTGAACTTAAGATGCGCTTTGAAGTAGACAACCACTCCATCATTTTGCCTAAGATTCATTTTGGTGGCAGAGGAGCGATATCCTGGCACTTTGGGAATGATGGACGAGGCTGATATCCAACACTCAGTCAGGACCAAGACATCACATTCAACTCTAAGTCGTGTGAGCATTATTTCGAGACCATGAATGTTACAGTTTATACTCCGTATATTCTGGGTAAGGATAACTAAACGACTAGATTGCAAATGTGGTAAATGTTTATGACAGTTATCAATGTCAGAAACAATCGATTTAGATACAGTCACTCTATCAATATCTGAACAAATCTCAACAATGCTACCGAATTTTAAAATAAGTAAATAGAAGGATCGAGATACAGAGCGATATATTTACATTTATATAGCTAAGTAATATTTGTAGGACGGCATGAGATTCATTAAAGTATAACTGAGTACAAATGATCTTTATAGAGTGATAAGTGTTTTTATAGAGTAGTTTACAGTATGTTATGTAGCAGCGAGTAGGTAGAGACAGGTATTTGTTTGAGTGGAATTTTGTTTTGTTCTTGCATATTTGTTTATAGTGATATTGTAGGTGTAGTGATTTATATGTTTTATGGTGCTTGATGAGTGAGTAGTTTTGTGTTTTGTGTGAGACTTGCATTTGCAATAAGATTTGCATAACATGAGCAAGAGTTATGTTGACAAACAGTAGTATTACAATTATTATTGATAGAGTAAACAAAAAACACATGCAAAATTTAAAGTACTGATAAAAGTTAGTCTGAAGGACCTTCGTAACTAAGAAGTGAGAAGAAGAATACGAGATAAGAAATATACCCATTAGTCACATAGCATTTCTCATCTTAATGAGGTCTGATTCGGTATTAATTCTTACAGCATTTTGACCCTCCTGCTTTCGAATGTAAATTTTTCCATATGAAGTCCAGCAATACTGTAGGTTGTTTGATTTAGCATAATCTCGAGCAAGATAAAATAGTCTCTTTTTCTTGTAAGTCAGGTGTTCAGACATGAATATAAGGTTCGATGGACCTTCGAGTTTTATATCAGTAGCGTTTAGTCTATTATCTTTGTGAGTTTTATTGTAGTTTTTAAAGGCCAGCAAAAAATCATCTTTTTTTATGACAGTTGTAAATTCGACCACAATCGTGTTTGCGTTGGTGTTGTTCGTGCGAATTTTGGGTTTTATTCGAAAGACATCTCTGATTTCTGACTTGCTGATTTGAACATCTAGTGTTTTCCCTGTATCCATGATAATCTTGGAGAGGGTAGCCTTAGTTTCCCCTTTATTTTCAGCAATATTCCTAATTTCTATGCAAGATGACTTGCTAATGACATCCAAATTTTCAATTTTTTCTTCTAAATTCTGTATGTAGGCAAGTTTATCAACATTATCAGACTCCAGTTTGTGGAGTTGGGCTGTTATATCGTCGTATTTTGCGGACACAAACTTTAAGGATTTATCAATTTCATTATATTGCTCCTTAATGTCGGTTACTTTTGATAACAGTGACCTATACTTTTCATTCTGTTGTTCAGTGAATTCAACAAACATCTTTTTAATTTCTGCCATAAATGCTGAGATATCATCCCCTTGTTGATATTTGCGCTTGCATCTTTGTGTACTTGACGCTGATTGTTGAGAAAGCACAGTTGATGTTTTCATGTCCGGCTCTGAATCGTAGAGTGGGTCTGTTAATGTTTTCGGAGGAGTTCTGTTGATCGGCATTATTTATTATTTTATTAAAGATAAAATAAAATAACAATATATTAAACAGAAACCACAAATTTATGCCCACGGAAAAAAGATATAAAAACAATCCAAAAAAATATGCAAAAAGTTTTGCGCTTCTGGCGGATCGAACTTAAGACCTTGATAGTGATAGGACACCGGCTTTGCCGCTGAACCAGATAGGCGTTAATTATACTGTTGAAAAATTAGGCCTGTAGTTGCGTCTGTTGTCTGCTCGGGCATGTGAGTCGTTCTTGTTGTGTACAATAATCACAATTACCCACAACCACGAAAACTTGCACTTGTTTGTTCTATAATTTCATTAACGTATTTCTTCAATTTCCCAGTATAAAACGTTGTTAGGTAGTGATTATTTGCACTGATTTTAAGGGTAGTGTTTTACGCAACTTCATGCAAATGTTCCAAGTGAAAATACACAGTTTTTACTAGATTTTATGAATTATAAAGCACTGAGTCGGCACTTAGGCGTTAGGCTAGCACAAGAGCGCGCGCGGGTTTATTATATTTATCGAAATCATTTACAATACACCGACTACCAAATAGATTTAAATATTTATGAAACGCCATTTCCGTGTCCAACCCAGCACCGGATGTTGTGGCGTAACTTTAGCTAAAATAATATCTTTATTTCTTATAATAGACGATGTTAAGGTATTTAGATGAAAGCCCCTACAATTTCAGCTCAAAGCGACGCTAGTAACTACTAATATAAACCACAAAATATATAAACTTGCTGGAATTGTCTTGAACGCTCCAGTTTAAGTCTCTCGCTTTCAAATTCCCGCCACATAATGCGAAATATTTAGCACATAGCTATGGCTATCTACGCCTATGTAAATATCATATAATGCAGTGGTTTCACTTGTGGAATGTGTGTACTGTGATATAATGCGGAGGTTGATGCGCAGCGCAAATGAGACCTGAATTACCGAATGCGGAAGGATGAGAACCGGATTCTGTGGAATTTTGAAGATGCTTCTCATATTATTACTCCTCAACCAACCAAGCTTCCTGCAGTCAAATGCGGCACATGACCCACGTGAACCAGTTATATGAAAGCTACGTTATGCTTTGTGAGGTATCAAGCAACACAGGTGATGTCAAGTTGCCATTTTAGCGAAAGATGAACAAATTTCTAGAAACGCTTTCTTCAGAAATACCTATTTTTTTATAAAGGACGTGTCTATTAGGAAAGCGATGTCCTTTCTGAAGAATATGTTTTTGTAATGGCCATGTCGCTTGTAAAGTCCAGGGTCAATTTAAAGAACATGTTTAATACCACTAATCCTGTGGTTACATGAGTCAGCTGAGAGAAACGTGGCTCTGATTATTATTTTGTTGTAACACTTTATGTAAACAGTCTGACTCACTGTAATTATTATGAATGAAAGTGAACACACTGTACCTACCTACCTGCCGCGGTAGGTACCTACGTATACTATAGTTAAACGGAACTTGCAATAAAATAACAAATGATGAATCGGCGCTGGTGTTGTAACTTTCTTAAGAAATGTTTGTGAGTGTCTAGACGGGTTTTACTTGGGTATATTCTCAATCTTGAGTTAACTAAGTTAAGGTGCAAATAAATAAATTACGCTCGATCGTTCATATTGATCCAGTGTTGTACATACATGCCAACCAGGTTTGGGATGATCGAAATCGTCGAATAAAATCGACCGATTTTATTCGACGTCAATCGATTGTAAGGATTTGATCAAACCATGAAAAAACTGAGCGGTTTGATCTCAAAATGTCAAATGTCCCAAATTCATCGGTTGATGTTGTTACTATTGTATCGAATGTGTTTTGAGACGGTCAATATCGACTGGTCGACGTCCATCGACTGCAATCTAGTTTCAACTTTAAACAGGAGATTACGCATGCATGAAGGCCCCCGAGAATGGATAGAATGTTCTGATAAGCATACAGTCTATCTCCGTAAATTCTCTATTATTTCCGACATTTATAGATCCTTAAATCAATTACAATTAACAGCAAATACAGTAAATATTCCGATGCCGTTTAGTTGACCGGATGTGCCAAGTGCCAGGCGAGCCGACATCCGGTCAGGGTAATTGAAAACGACAGCACTATTAGCAGTCATTAAATGAAAATACATTAAATTTGTAACGGGTTGTAAAATAAATAAAATGGAGTAATCATTACTTAACTAAACATTTTAATTGGAACAGGCTAACATACGTATAACTTCAGTATACCACCTTTTTATTACTTTAACTTTTATTATTAAATGCCTTTCAAAACTTAATTATCTTTTTAAGCATTTGCACCCAATAGGCAATGACTGAATTTTAGACCAAATATCTAAATTCAATTAAAATTCCTGCCAGTTATAAATCACCATAAACATCGATAAACCTCATTAGTTGAAAAACTACAAAATAACTCATCAAACTAATCATCAGTCCTTTACCGCTTTCTGATTAATTATTTTAGCTAAAGTTTCTACCTAATAACGGAAAATAAACACTTTTCTGTCTTTCTAAAGCCAGTATTGTATATAGAACGATACACAGCAGTCATAAATCTCAAATTAAGACTAAGATAATTATGAAAACTATCATTTTGAGAGTGAGTGAGAGATAGTTATTGAACATTGAGAGCTCAGGAGAAATTTCGGGAATAATCTGCTATCTTCAAAAACCGTTTATACATAATAATAATAATAATAATAATAGGTTTATTAGTACATAAAAACAACAACACAGTACATAGCATCATTATGGAACCAGTGGGTTGTACTACCAAGTTTAAAATTTTTGTCAGCTTTCCGGGCTCCTAAACTAGGTACGCAGACCTGTATCTTAGGAGTCGGAGATTTTGCGGCTTCAATTTATCTAATACAACCGTGACTTTTCTATTAGCTTACAGTGGTTGTTAACACAGCAAATGGAGTGAATGTGGTTGTGTATCTAGGAGTGTGTATATGAGTGTAGTTTGTGTGTAGGGAGGTGTGTATGTGAAGTGTTAGTGTATGAGCTTTCTTTCAATGTAGGTTTGATAAAGTTATGATTGAATAGCCAATATATTTTCTGTTTCATCATAATTTAAGGATAAGAGCCATGCTCTTAATTTATTTTTAACTTCATGTAAGGTATGTCTGTACAGCGGAATAATTTTGTTTATTTTATTATACATGAGTGAACTTTGAGCCAACAATTGTCGACTTGTAAATGCAAAACGACAGGGGTTTGTTTTACAAATAGGGAAACCGTGGCGTCTTAGGAGTAGATTTTTATCTAACGGAAGGTTGGAGTGTCTTCGCAGGACTGAACGTAGGACATATAGTTGCCTTACTGTGAGAACTTCGGCCTCAGAATATAACTGATCAGTAGGGTAGTCTCTAGGTCTAAAAAGCATCACTTTAAGAACCGCCCGTTGTGCACGTTCTACAGGGAGTATTGCGGTTTTGTAAGTACCGCCCCACACCGGGATGCAGTACATAATGATAGACTGACAAAGGCTGAGGTACACGAGAGTTAGAGTTTCAGAACTGGTGGAGTGCCTGAGTTTTTTAAAAATATATATTAATCTTCGAACTCTAGTGCAGAGTGCCTCTATATGTGCGCGCCAGTTAAGGTTTTCGTCAATAATCACGCCCAGGTACTTAATATTGGGGACTGTGCTGAGGGCAAGACAGTTACAACCTACTGACTGATGCGGGGGACAAGTGTGAGCTTTAATTTTATGAGAGAAAGACGATGGGGTTATCGATTGTGGGCGGTAGAATCTGATTAGTTTTGTCTTATCTAAATTTAACGTTAAAAGACATAAACGCGAGAACAGCACATTTAACAACTTTATTTTTCACTGAACATTACAACTAAGTTAGCAGCCGTCCCCTTTGGTCCCCATTCTCTTGGTCTTCCTGGTTGTAGGTGAACAGCCAGCGCAGCATCCTCCACAGCGCCTCCGTGTCCTCGCAGTGGATCTTGTAGCAGTGCTTCATGGTGCGACGAGGAAGCGTTGATGGGCTGAAACAATCGTCCTACCTAAAACTTTTTATTTAAAAAAAACACAATGAATTGACTACCTCGTTGGTCTAGTGTTTGCTAGGTCTTGGGTTCGATTCCCAGGTCGGGCAAAGTGTTATTGCATTTTTTCTTCAGGAATTTCTCAATAGCAGCCCGGAGTCTGGATTTGTCCCCGGTTGATGGTCAGAGGCTCGCCCGTTATTACATGGCATTTAAAAATATCTGGCGAAATGTGTGTGTACTATAAGTTACTCAGCCTTCAGGGAAAGCAGACGTGATGTTGTGTAACAATATTGCTATTGGTCACCTACATTGCTGACAGTATTCAACCTCTTACCTCTTCTTACAGTTAGGATTCAGTAAATCTAACTAATTAATGTTATAATTAGTCCATTTCCGGGAACTCGAAATAAGTTATTTTTTTACGTTTTGCCCCACATGAAGATTATCCTGTGCTCATTTCCCCTGTTAATGAGGTGCAATAATAAACAAAGATCTCACACACTCTAACAAGATCTGAAGATCCGAAACGATTAACTGTAGGTCCTAATTTTGTTGGTCTTAACCGTTCAAGGCCTGATAAACAACTAATTAACGTGCTAATTGACGTGCTTGAGGGTCACCCAGGGCTTTACCGGTTAAGCCATTGGCAGATAACAAAATATGAGAATACTCGTAGAGCCAATTAAAGCAAAAATAATAAGCAAGCATCTAAACAACTACCAATTCAAAAAAACAATTATGCGCTGGCTAGACAATTATGATTATGAGGAAACAGAAGATCTTTTCGGCTGCGTAACATGATACCTAGTCAAATTCATCATGACACACCATACACGCAACACACACAACCACTCACACCTCACACACACTAATACACACCTCATTCACATTCACTCTCACTCTCCACAGAACGTAGTGTTAATTTAAACTCTTTTATATATATATATATTTTCCTCTTTTATATTTGTAAACCTTCCTGGCAATGCTGTAATTAATTATTTCATTTTCGCTTCTGTACCATATTCCCTGTTGCCTCTTGTGATACAGGAACTCCTAGCACAAGAGCCAGGGCTACACAGATGTTTGTGACTTTTGAAGTGTAAAAAAAGAACAATAAATAAATAATAATACAGTAACTGTGGAGTTCCTAGCCGCCTCTGGTCCATGGGTAACCCGAAGTGACCAATGGAAACCGTGCATGTAGCTTCTGACGCTTCATAAGTGCTCGTGTAGGTTTGTGCAAAGTAATAAATTATTTGATTTAGGTTTATGTGAAACAAAATATTTTGATTTTGAATTAAATCATAGTTATATAAATGATTAGCCAATTAACAATCTTGATACGAGGTCTGACTACTTAGCATGTACGCTTACACGCTATGGTACAGGTAACACTCAAGTGTCATCACTCTTTCACTGCATTCCAACACAACGCATCATCATTCATTCTGATATAACAGCACCTAGAACTTAGTTCTGTAACAGGTTTGTTAGTTTTGTAACATAGTGATAGTGTTTCCTAGCATCGCGTGTCTCGGGGAAAGTGTTTGTAGACCTAACCTCTAACCTTCTAGGTCATTTTGCCTGTTTTAGAGTTTAATCTTGATTCATTCTATGTATTTGCCAAGTATAGAACTGAGGTCAGACTCGCAGAATCGTGCATTTTCTAGTTAAGATAACTTTAACTGTACTAAGGACCTGTTTGATATCTTTCAGCTAAACACTATCTCCCAGATAAATAAAATAATAGAAGGTAATTTCAGACCCGGGATTAGATTAACACAAGAGTTTTTAAACGAGGATCGAATACGTTTGAAAAACAGATAGCACTTGTTTTGCTACAAATCATTTATAAGATGTCAATAATACTCACAGCACATAGTTTCTCTCAGAGTGCAGTTCGCAAAGCAGTCGTCTTCGACATCGCTCGCTGATAGGAGCCACATGTGACATGCCCGGGTCTGATCGACGGTACGGGAGTGATGAAGGTTGTCTGAAACAAAAACATCAAAGTATACAATTTTTCATTTTATTTTATTTTAATTTTTTAGTGTCATCAAACCCATCAGTGTCATTTAATTTTATTTTTTATTTATTTTTCAAAACTTAACCCAGAAGCTTTTAGAAGTAATAAACAGGATCCAAATCGAGCCAATAACATCGGAGATATGGCAAAAAATGTAAAGCGGTCACAAACACTATTCAAAAAATTAAAATTGAATAACATGAAAAATATTAAAGACAGACCCCCCTTTTAAAGTAAATATTCGATAATTTTTCATGAATATTGAGAAAAATAGGGGTGATCACATGCGCATGGGCGCATTGCCGTCGCCATTTTTGTACGCACCTCCTGCACTACTTAAAAAAAAATCGCTAATGTTTGATACAATCTAAGCTAAGATTTCAATGGAAAGTTTTATGGGTTTTTTGTGTTTCACGAGCTAAACGCACGATTTCAGAGCTAATCGATTTTTGATTTAACTCCAGTAAATAAACAGATAAACAGACCGACGAACATACCCATACCTACTAAGTAATAGAAGATAACTTTTCAAATCCATCGGAACGGCTAGTTACAAAAACTTTACGAAGGTCCGTGTGTGCTAAGGGTACCTACTTATAAATCATATATAAAAGGGTAGAGTGCACACTACACTTGCACTAAAAATAAGTTTCCCCAGTATACTGCTTGCACATTTACCCACTGACTGTTGCGCAATACGCGGAGGTGCGCGTCTTCCGCGCATGCGCGCCGCCACTACGAGGAATTGACGAGCTGACCGACTGACACGCGCCATTGGACGTGACGGGTATTAAAGGCAATGTTTTATTCATATACTGTTTACTCTGATTAATGAGCATCTAATTGGAAAAATTGCATTTTCATTAAGTCAATCTTTCCATCTAATCCTTTGGTTGAATGAATATCAGTTTTTTATCAGTCTTAACCATCAAAGGGTCGATTGGCTTCTGAGTTGAACCACCCTCTTTAGCTTGCTCTATAACTCCAGTTCTGTCCAACCTATAAAGATTTTCGAAACGATTCAGTTTGATTTCTCCTATAGATTATAGTTAGCTGCCAATATTTCCATATAACTACAAGTCCTACTACCACTAATCATTTGTCAATAATACAAGAAATCCGCGTAAAATCCCAATACAGCGCGCCAACTAGTCGCGATTAGCATCGTTGCGCGGGCGCAGGTTTCCTCCACACATAAAACTTACAACTTTCTATGATAAACAGTGAATACGTTCTGTTTCTTTTTTATTCCTTGTTCTGGACAAAAACATCGGTTTAGTCATGTGGTCAGTAAGAACGTGTATGCACTCGTTGGTAAAAACTGTTTGGTAAATAGTTTCCCGAATATGAGAAGTCTGTTTTCCTGTTAAGGATGCCATTGCGTAAGATACAACGATATTTTGTTTGTCTTTGAAGTGTATGGGTAATGCATTCTTGCATTACTATTTGAAGAGCATGCTGGTTACATACCTCATACTTTTTTTGTTAAAACATTACTATGTACTCTAGGAATTTTTCCAACGTTTACAAACAACATATGCTTATCGATCCATGAGGGAATCGAAACCGCGACTCGTAGTGCCACTAATGTGGATGTTAAAGTTGACGAACGCTAAATTTTTTGTGTGCATCCCACAAAATTCTGAGTTTTACTGGATTTGAGAACAAGTGACAGAGGCTTAGGGCCCGTTCAAACGTACCACATCTCAGCGGCAAAATGTGGGCAAGCAGTGGTTATGTGTGAATAGTGTCACTGCAACTTAATGAACAACATGTGGAATTAATTTTTGTACACACATCAAAAGTGTTTAGGGATCGAGTACATTCTTAACTATAAAAAAATATCCAATTAACATTTACCAAATCAGACTGGCTTCTTACTTTAATTCCAATGTTTGAGTTAACAACTTATCCTTTAATTTCGTCAATTAAATGGCAAAAAAGAGTTTTTTTTTTGTAAAGATAAAAATTATAATAATGTGTTTCCACCATTCACACAAATCACAGCAATTTGACATGCTTAAAATCAGTTCATCAATATTACTTTGAGCACAGGCCGCCCACGTTCTTTCTAACAAGTCAAAAAGTTGTTGTGGGGTATGCACGACATCCATACTCGGCAGAGCTCTTCTTTGGAGTATATCCCATGCGTGCTCAATTGGGTTGAGGTCTGGGAATTGAGCAGGCCACGGCAGAACGTTGATGAGAGCATCAGCAAGAGTGCGTGTCGTGACTCTAGTCGTGTGTGGACATGCATTGTCGTGCATTAGTCGAAACAAATCACCCAACCGGCTTTTCAAAGGAATGATCAAGTCTAAAATAATCCTCTCCGCATAAATCTGAGCATTGAGGTTGCCCCTGATCCAAATGCGATCGGTTCTTACACCGATCCAAATACCAGCCCAAAGCATTATTGATACTACATATGAATGAACTCCTGTGTCCTCTTCCAGGTGGAACTCTCAGCGGCCTTCGAGAACGCAGACTCACTTTACGTAAACGATTTCGGATGGTTTGGTCGCTTATCAGTAAGCCCGAAGAGCTGTGGAGCCTCGTAGCCAACATCATGGTCGTCATGGTACGATTCCGTCGAGCAGTCTTTTGGATGTACCGGTCCTGTCTGCGAGTGGTGATGTGGGTTCGTCTTCCATGTCGCTCGGCCACGCTGCCCGTGATACGATAGCGTATCCAGAGGTGGCTTATGACGCTCTGTGTAGTGCCAAGAGCGACAACCACAGTACGTTGCCTGGAACCTGCTTGCAACATTCTCACGGCTCTCATCATCTCTTCTCGTGTCAAATGATGTCGTCGCTCCATATCGATGAATTTTTTTTCAGTTTTGATGCAGAAATTGTAATGGTTTTGTAAAAACGCAACTAAACTCTTTTATAGGAATCCTGATTGACAGTTGTTTTTCTATATTTAATCAAAATTTAAAGAACATTCTTTAACGATCCAAAAAAGTTAAAATAATAATTCTCAATTGCGGCGATACTCTAAAACGTACTTGATCCCTAGACACTTTTGATGTGTGTATATTTATTTTATTTTTATATCTTATTACCCGACTGCCAAAGAAGTGTTATGTTTTTCGCGCGTATCTTGTATGTATGTATATTTGTACATTTCTTTATTACCTCGTATCTTCCAAACAGCTGGATGTATTTCGACAGTTATAGTATCATTATATTCGTCTTAAAACCCAAGTGTCCAGTAGGTGTTTGAAAAAAATAAAAATGGCGGGTTTTTGGCGGGAAATAGTAATACGTTAAAAAAAAATACCAAGCCTATCGAGTAGAGTATCAGAATAAAAGAAATTAAAAGGGGATTACAAAAATATGTATAAGTTATATGTTTAAATTCAATTAGTAATACTCGTAATAAATTGGTTTAAAAAGTTTTTGATAGGGTAAAAATGGGCCATGTTTGTGTCGGACCAGTTTTTGTTCATAAGAGTGTGCGTCGGACACTGGATAGTCTAATAATTTAAAAAAATCAAAAGCCCGACTGCAAAATCACATAACTGAAAAGAGGAAAACAAGCATTATAATCTATAGATTTGTATGGTAGTGTAGGCGGGGGACAAACAAAAGTTACGCCATATTTTCAGGTTATTGGGTTGTCCAGAATAGAAATGAATAGTTTATATTCATTTCCATACAAATTAGCGCCCATCCACGTGTAGTTGTTCTGGTGTGGTTGTGGTGTGATTGTGGTACGTATGATCGGGCCCTTAGACATACCCTACATTTCTAGCCGCTTCTATCCTACACAAGCCCTAATGTAGTTAAAGTTTGGGTCGGCGCGGGGTATGATCTGGGGTCTGATCGGGCTTACACTCGAAGTACCGCACATTTCTCGTATCATCGATCACGTTGGGTCTTCAAATGCACGCGTTTGACTGACGTGTGTCGCGTGCATGCTAATCGCGTGCCTCGCGATATATCCGCGATGGTTACACGCGCGGTCCGTTGCCATGTAACCGATCCTACACGGATGTTGGCTCTATGGATGAACTGGAGTTTTGGAACTAACACGTCTGTGGTTTGCCACGTCACGTCACTGTTATATAAATATGCACACATATGTTATTTTAATTGGTAGATTTCGTTAATGTTTTTATTCTTTTTAAAAGAAAGACTGATGTATTGTTTTTATTATATTATTCTAATCCTAACTTATATTATAAATGCGTATCCTATGTCCTAACCCAGGTCATGGTCTACTCATGTGTCATATTTCAATGTCATGTCATGGTCTACTCACGTGTGTAACGTGAAAGCGTTACAAACAAGAAAAAAACAACAAACAAACGCACTTTTGCATTTATAATATTAGTTAGGATAGGATTCTGTTCCATATACTATAATATATCCATGTCCGTCGCTCTCGTAGTCTCGTCACAAGGAAATATAGCGTCTGATTCCGGTTCAATTCCCGCTTGGGCCTTCAATGTACTTTATTTCAGACTCGACTGCAATTAGCAGTCTTTCGACTAGAATTTAGTTCTAGTCGAAAGACTGCACACAGTGACAGTGTAATTAGATGACTTTCGAGACCTAGTTAACATACGAGAAGTCTTTCTTGTGGAATGACGGACACTGCTGCAAGGATCTTCTGGCGCTCAAATGACTTTATTTAAAAAAAACACCGGCCGAGTGTGTGACGGACCACGCACAATGAAGGGTTCCGTAGTTGGGATCAATTTATCCCAAGAACAAACTTAATATTGTAGTTGAAAAACATCTCTCCCATACATTCCAACTACAAACTTTAATAAAAGTTTGTACGCATAATTGGTAGATTTAGCATGTTAATTTAAAACTATAGACTTCTCATGTAATCTATAAGTATCGAATTATTTTCTGATTTTTTATTTATATTTTAGGCGCATTCATTGTTTCGGATATAAGGGATGGTGAATTTTCATCTATTTTCTTAAATAACTTTAAAATTATTTTAAAATTTAAATAAATATATGTATATACCTGAGACCCTCACAGTAACTTCTTTCATTTGATATGTCACACGATAAAGAGAGCAAAACTTTTGTTTTTCTTATTTATCTCCCAAAAGTGACCCCCTTTTTCCTAATTCATTTATTTACGTTATACATCCGTGTTTGGGTCACAGAAATACACAGTACCAAATTTCAACTTAATCGGTCCATTAGATTCGGATCAAATTAGCTGTGACAAACAGACAAATAGACAGGCAGACAGACAAACACACAAGTGATCCTATAAGGGTTCCGTTTTTTCATTGGGACATAAAGAACCCTTTAAACAAGATGTTGGTAATGGATGCAATAGGCGTTGTTAGTTCCAATTTTGGCCACGCGTCAAAAGAACTTTGTAGCGTTTTACATGCTACTCTGTGACGTAGACCATACTGGCATGTGCCACAGGTTGTGAAATTCAAAACGTCAGGTTAAATATTGACCTAAAACTATGTATTTGGTGTTATCAAACGTTATCGAATACATAGTTATCAGTTTCTGTATCTAATTTCTTTATCTTCAAGGTTGTTATTTTAATTATTGCAAAATGGTTGTGATAACATTATGAAAATATGAATAACCACTGATTATTCGTTGCTACCAGATGTTTATGTTACAGAATATACAAAATATTAAGGTAGCGAATCAGAGTTCGAAATTTCTATTGGTTGTTTGTTTTCTGGCAATGAATACTTTAAGTCGCTGTCCATTCAGTATTCTCAAAATTCACACCCTACCCGTGTGCTACACCCTCTAAACAACATTATCTTTAATGTATTTTTCTTCAGTAGTTTAAACTGTACGTCTGTGAATCAGTCTCACGGATAGAATAAAATAGAATATATTTATTTGCTTTAAAACATGGCATATGCATGGCATGGTCATGGTCTTATTAATAAAATTATGATCTTACATGTTTCGCCATGGATTGGCACAGAAATATTTAAAAAAAATTAAATGTAAAAAATATTTATTGTAATTATTATTGTAACATGGCTAATAATGTATAATTATACTTATAGTAATATAATGAAAACTACGTACCATATCTTATATTTTATGTTACTTTTTTATCAATAAATTTTTTACACTATAAAAACCGTACCACTTTTAAACCATTTACTTATGTAATTCGCTTTTAAAATGTTTAAGTGGCAGTTACCTTATTTTTTTGGAATATTGTAGATTATAATTACTGTGATAAAGCTATTTTTATGACATAATGTGCTTTGATGTTTAGGAATTTTTAATAGTGTTGGGTCTCGTACTTTGAATGCAAGTTGCATGCTATACAACATTTGAGGTCTGCAGGATGTTAAAGGTATAATACCGCAGATAGCTCTTAGGCATACCTAAGGTATGCAATCCCTGGGGAACTCGACCAATTTATTTTTAAACAGTAAATATATCCGTGGTAAGCGGTGAGTGTAACTGCTTCACTCGCGGTATGTCTTAAACGTATAAGAGTAAAAGGTGGTTTAGTTTGTTGCCTGACGTCGACGTTGACGTGCTCTATTTATGTAATATCCAGTTACAATATTGGTCAGAACGGTTTTATACTTATCTGACTACAACATATATGAACATGCGTTGACAAATCTGTAGTATAGCCTATGCCTAACCTGTTGAGAATTATAATTATAAGTATCTACATACACCCGGTTTTGGAATTGAGAATTTGAAGTTATCAACTTTTTAAAGTCTATAGCATCACTTAAGGTGATTCCTTCAATGTCGCTTCAATTTTGAATTTCGTGGGATTTCACCTTAAGTAATGCCAAAGTAGAATTTGACAAGTTCTCAACTTCAAATTCTTATTTCACAAAGTGATGTGTTTATGTACTTACGTGTTATCATCCACGTTGTGGATGGTAACGATGCTGGGGGTGAGCGCCGAGATGATGAGCCCCACGGGGATAAATGCCGTCACCAGACGCAGCAGGTTCTGCCACGGGTTCATGCTGGAACAATATACATAAAGTTAATGATAATGCAAGGATTATTATTCTTCATTACTACATAACTAAATAGTTCACAGATGTGACAGTATCAGTTTAGTCTTGGGGTGTAAAACCCCCTAGGAGACGTCAGGCAGAGGCAACTTCGTATAAGACCTCCGGGTAATCCCGAGTAGTTAACTCCACTGTCATTCTTGCTTACTACATAGACTCTCGACGTAAGGAAAGAAGAAGGATAAACTTGGACTCCCATTTCATTCGATAGTAATATTATGTGCCGCTGTCATTTCATTGCGTGTGACAGAGGCACACATTATTATCTGAATAATGGTAATGAATGAATGATAAATGTTGTTATCGTGACACTATCTCCTTCAAGACATAAGAGACCTCTCAGAGCTAGCCGACACAAAACATTTGGAAAGTAGATCTAGTGCCTAGAACCACATACAGGTCCTGCATCATATCATAGTCATATAACATTAAATTCAAATTAATCGGCGGTCAGTGCGCAGCGCGGTGGTCTCAGATTCACTATCTCTTTGCGTACGCGCATCTATCTATATTAGCGTTTTAAATATTATCAATCAATCATTGTGATTGTATCTTCTTTTTGATGTATGTGTTGTATCGAAACTAGACTGGATTTGTGTGTTTGCTCGTGGAGATTATTATTTTAAAGTTATTTCGTTTTGAATAAAAAATAATTGAGATATGTTGATATTGCCTTTGATTAGTTCCTAATTTTATTTCATATACTATATTCCATATCCCGTAGGAATTTTGAAAAAACCCAGCTTTATTACTTGAATACATCGTAAAGGGTGTGTGCAGTTTCTAGGTCTAAGAGTTGGTCCTAGGCGAGGATGGGTGAGTCAGGACTTTTCTTTACATGTATTTATACATATGATGACATTTTGATTACATTATTCTCGTTTCCCAATTTCTTATCCAGCTCTTGCCATACTCTTTTTTTTGAATAAATACAGTATAATTTATTTGTTAAGTATTTTTTTTGCACTAGCACAACACAAGCAGTCTTATAAACGTGAAGTACTTCCTCAGTAGTCATATCTGTTCTCACAATATCCCCTCGACAGTGTTGAGACACACGTCAAGCGGTGACTCTGGGGCAAGTTTTCACGTTTTTGTGCGGTTTGTGACACAATCTGTACGAGATTGCTAATGACTGGCAATGGTTATGTTTTGTCTTTATGTTTGTTTACATTTCTCTCACGGGTACCCGTTGATGTGAGTGCTTTATTGTAACATGTTATATGTTTTACGTAAGAGATTGAAGCAAAATTTACATCGGTAGTGCTTAGGAGTTTCTTGCATGCCAGTCGTTCATTGCCTAACTTGCTTGATTGTTACTGTCACCTGTTTTTTTTTGTAAACACCGGTTCTTACAGATTAAATCTACGATCAACCAGCTCTGCTTATTTATTTACGAAACCTAACTAAATAAAAAGTGTGTTTGTCACCCACAGAGCACATCTCGAGTTTCAAGATGTTCGCTCATCTAATATTCTGACGAGAATAATTACGGACATTCATTCATCCAAACTAATTCATTAATATAATTTGAGTGATATTAATTTAAATGAGTAATAATCATATGTGTGTGTTAACCAATGCGCAGTCAGTGAAAGGATATTTTCCATTCAAAGAGGTCACGCTTATGCCGCCTATAAAGTAAAGACAGACAAGTTTCACTTGGTGTAGTTACTCGAGCAGAATTGAAAACAATGCGTAAAAGGAAGGAGACTGGCGCTATGTGGAGGGTTGAGGATAGCTGTGATGATGGCGATAGGTATACTTGGTAGAAATTGTATGGGAAAATTAACAATAATAATTTTAAATTTTTCCAAGAGTCCGGTGTTTTTTGCAGCCATCTGCGCGAGGATCATGAATGATGAAGCGAAAAGTGATGAGTTATGGTTTCCCATCGTTGCAATTGTACTCTTGGGTAGTGAGCCTTCTGAGAATGTCTATTTTAACCCAGCACTGTGATTGCCCCGACAGCTTTCCAATTTCCTACATTGTTTTTAATAAGTATTTACTCAAGAATGTGTTTACACCCTTTAGGAGATATGGCGAAGTAAAAATTGTAAACAAGTACAATTCGTGTGTCAGAAAACGTAAACAAATATAATTTATTCGAATTAGGTTCGTACCTATGTGATTTTTGAGGGACTACATTATTTTAGACGTGGCTGTGTAAGTGTTGTATTTTTAAGGACGTAAACGATTAATGACTAAAATTATCTGAGTAACCTTTATCATTATCTTTATCGTTGAAACTGGTCTTCTGTCATAACTTGAGGTCCACCATTCATCAATTTGTGGAACTTTGACCTTATTATTTTGAAATCAAAAGAAAAAATAAAACAAATAAACAGACTTAAAACTAACCGTTTCTGAACCGCATGTTCTTTCCCATCGTCATGATACTCCAGACCAAACTCCTCCTCACTGTGCGGCTTCTCCTTGAAAGCACCAGGCGACTGGTAAAGTCCTCCAGCCGGGACCTTCACTGGGACTTCAACAGTCGGCTTGGACTCCATGGAGTCTGTCCACCCGCCCTTGGTCTTGGTGTAGATGGTATCCTCGTACTTGTAGGGGAACTCCTGATGCGTGTAGTAGATCTCCTTGGGTATCTGGTTATAGGTTGCGTGGTGGGGGTAGTCGTCTTTGATTGAGCTGTGAAATAAACTAAAGATATGGATATCTTGGAAAATTTTGCACTTTTTTATGGTGAAACAGTTGTTTATCCTAATAATTTTTAAATTAATAGTGTTCCTATTACCCAAACGGTTTCAATTATAATCCTCAACCTCGGTAATACTAACCTTTTCATTCTAAATAAAGACGTTTCATATTATTAATTTGTTATTGTTGTTTCAGTACATTAGCCCTTACCTTATGAACCCACTCGCCGGTTTCTTCTCAACAGGCCCAAAAACTGGCGTCTTGATAAGTTCAGCACTGTCATCATCAAAGAAGCTTCCTAGATGTTGACTCGGCTTAAAATCCTTCAACAATTCCTTCTTCTCTTGTCTTACTTTAGTATCTGTAGTGTTCTCGTCTTCTGTTAGATTCGAGGGCGCAAAACCAGCTTCTATCTTCCATGATTGTGTGGCTGGTCTGGACTTGTTCTCTGTTTTGTTGAGTATGGTTTCTGTATTGTTAAGTTTGACTTTTGTATCATTATGTGTTGGCTTTGCATCATTAGCTCTGGTCTCTGTATCACTAGGTCTGGTTTCTGTATCCTTAAATCTAGTGTGTATTTCATTTCTGGTGATGGTTTTATTAAATACTGGGTATAGAGTGGTGGTGTTGGTATCTGGTGATGTTGTGATCTCTGCGGCGAGGGTTGAGACTGTCAAGATGAAGAGTAGGATCCATAGAGTAAACTGCAAGGTAGCAAAGGTTGGTTTAAATATAACATACAGACATTAAGATTATTATAATAGTTAGGGGCTCTACTGGAGATATACAGAATATGACAGACGGTTCTTTTAAAAAAACGATTTCTTTTTCATAGCCTCTCCATTATTGCTAGAATATTTTATTTTAAATTACTGTTCTGACAAAATTTTATGATCTACCTAATAATAAATCATCATCGATTATGCCACAAAAATACGTAAATGGGCTTATAAGGAGAACAGACCACACCTGTCAGCAACTCCACTTTTTCTTTCACGCCCATAACATAAACAAGAGACAAAAGCGTTTACATCATAGTGTCGGTATAATTCTTTGGTTACAAGTACGAGTATACACGACACGGGCGTGGGGGCTGTTTGCAATACAATGACGGACGACTACAGACCGGTTGCCGGGAAAGTATTCGAGACGTGGAGTGAAGAAATAAAGGAGATGAGTCGATAGATTCACCCGGCCGCTAAGTACAAGAATTCTACCACTTTCGTTGCAGTTCCGTTACTTATCTTTTGGAAGATTCTCAACCAGTGTCCAGAATCAATACCGGGGATGTTCTACTCTGCAACTTAGATTAATCAAACTGCTGAGATTATGTACGTGGTTTATGTATTCGATTAAAGTACAAACTGGTTTGAAAGGGGTCTTATTATGAATGTCTTTGATTACACAGTGGTACTCGGTAACAATGACCCTTTTATAATTGCTGTTCTTTTATCAGAATTTTGCAGACTAAAACCAAAATTCTACAATCTACTACGTATAACACTAGCACAATAGAATATGTAAAAAACCCTGTTCGATTCGAAAGGGGTACCTACTGCAATAACATTACCAAAAAGTAATAAATAATCTTACTTATTATTGAAAATTAAAAACATTTTAAGCACCAAAATTACCCCAAATCTATTGAAAATTAGCAAATTTTCAACAGGAGTCATAAGTTATGACTTGTAGACACCCGCTTAACGACGGCCGCCCAAATATTTTTTCCTTTTTCCTGATAATTACCTCATAAATAGACTCTCAGTACAATACCTAACAACACGCTCACGGGTCGGACAGGGTTTTATTTACATTTTGTGTAGGTAAACTATCAATTAAATTATTTGGGTTATCTCCCTTTCTTCTGCACTCTACGACCTGACCACTGGCCCGCAGGTCACAGCTCGAACCCGGCCACATTGCCATAGTCTATCGGTACCTTATAAAAGTTATAGTGTTGTATGGAGCTGGGAATGTAAGAGAAACCCGGTATCGACTGGTTATGGTCTTTATCGTGACAAAACGAGACAAATAAGGCGGCGAGACGTTTTGAAATAGGGATATGGACTTGATCATGGTGATAACTAGCTTAGGCGTAGTGTTGTCGTGTTGTAACGATATTTATCTAACAATAGTGTGATTGCGTTTTCGCTTTCTTTGAAGTAGGTGCATAAACAAAATAGTTATCTCTCTCTGCATTGCTTCCAGCTACACCGCCGTATGAGACATAATCTGTTATGAGTTAGTTGTATTGCTTACAGTCAAATCAGTTAAAAACCTGTGTTTTATAGATAACTACTATTGCTTTTCACAATCCAATTGCTTTATCCCATTTTCATGGTCATTTTGGAGGTCATTAAGATATCTTAGTGTTAGTCATTTATTAATGACATTTTAGTACGGGGTCAAACATTTGTAGCACAAAAAGTCCCCATTGTTGACTTATTTGATGTGTAGGTATTTTGTGAAACTATACTTATTCTCAGCTGAAGGAACTTACTAAAGACTGCCAATCTATTACAAATGACTGACACCGACCTCGCACAGAGGTCGTAGGGTGATGCGTACACGGTACACTGCCATTACATCATTAGTTGCTCACCGCAGTCAGAAGGACTGGCTTACATAATATGATAATGTGTCGGTACTTACCTACTGAAGTACCACTAGCTACCGAGTCACCTCATTCAAATACATTTCGTGGTGTCGTAAGTGGATGTTGAGAAATTATAATTTAATATAATAGAATATGCGTTTGTTGGACAGCAGTCTAAAAACACAGAGTAGACTTCCAAAAAGGAGGAAGTTATATGTTCGACGCGTATTTATGTTTTTTTTTTAATGTATTTCCACCGATTTCTCCGTCAATTGTGGACCGATTATGAAAATTATTTTTTTGCATGAAAGGGTATCTCTCCAGTTGGTCCTATATAAATTTATTAACTTCGCTTGGATCGTTTTTGAGTAAGCTTCAATAATACGTATTTTTCCCACTTAGTATTTGGGATGATATGATGATAACTTCCTGTAACTGTTATTTACATAGCAGGTGGTGGTATTCGAATTTGTGTGTAGGTACCACAGCTAAGAAGTGAAAAATTAAAACTTTTTACAAAAAAAAGACACCGTGTTCCGAAATTAAAGTTATTTTTCAGTTTTTAGTTTTCTTTTTGGAAGACGGTTGTTTTTTTTTTGTAAAAAGATATTTAAGGACCGTTCCAAGCGAAGCTAACTGAAATATAGGAAAAAAAATTACGACGAGAGAAGACCAGATTCACCAAACATTCTATCATCTGCCTAGCCCTTTTCCAACTATGTTGGGGTCGGCTTCCAGTCTAACCGGATGCAGCTGAATACCAGTATTTACATGGAGCGACTGCCTATCTGACCTCCACAACCCAGTGTCTGGATAATATGATACCGTTCACCAAACATTGTAATAAACAGTAAATTCTACGTTTTTACTCGTCTAAACACGGAGCAGATGGGAAAACCACGAGTAGTCTGATATAATGTGCTAACGCGACTTTCCCTGTCGCTGCAACGGTTTGACGTGGCTTTAGCAACGTTATTACAATAATGTTATAGTTGTCCATGTGCTCAGCATAATGTTACATGATGCTTGCAGTTTTGCATACGCAAAAACAAATAGCACTAAATAATCATGTGTGCTGTGTATTCGCGCAATTAGGAACATTTACCTACAGTACTCAAACTCAAACTCAAAGCATTTATTTCAAATAAACCAATTACAGGCACTTTTGAATTGTCAAGGGGGTCGGTCAGTCAGAAAGATGAAGCTAGATGCCCATTCCAAAGCGTAGTAGGTACCTATGGAGAAGAACGGGCAAGAAACTCCACGGACACTCTTTTAAATCATTATAATAATATGGTTACTAAATATTGGTTACATCATTCATGTTGAAGTTATACATGTGGGGACGATGCAAAACGTGAAAAGCGTCCGTAACAGAAATAAAAAATAAACAATCTAAAATTAAATTAAATTAAAATAAGCCGTGGTAGCTAAGAGATGACCAGTCCCTACTGACGGCGCCCGTTCACGAACATGACGCATGGATTAGCACAATTCAGCTCAACCATTTTGAAGGGAGCTAAATGATCCAACACACGCGCCACCGTCAGCGAGACATTAGAGTGAGCATGACATACTCTCAGCCGCCAGGACACATTCAAGTCAATGAAAGACATACCCTGTACTTAAATGGTAGCTTTATAGTCGGTACATAGTACTCACACATGTGCTATGCAATTATACAATGCTAATAGATTGAATTCATACAATGTGAAGATAGTTTTTAAAATCTTCAGCAGCTCCAACTGTTTTTTCAAAATGCTAATCAATTAGTTTATGTGCCCTTGTGGAGCAGGCTATGGACTAACTATCTATACATTATAAATAAAAGCTGTTTTTCGTGTTTGTCTGTATGATCGCGTTGTTCTTCTAAACCACGCAATAGATTTTGATGAGGTTTTCACCATCGTTTAGAGAATTTATTCCGGAAGGTTTAAGTCTATAATACATTAATATTAAAGTTACATATAACTAAGAAATCTCGATGTTTTGTCAAGTCGTAGATACCGAGCGAAGCTGGAGCGAGTCGCTAGTAATGATATAAAGTATAGACTATTTTGCCCTTAGTGTACATTACTTCGAGAAATAACGAGGGTTTAGAAAAAACACAATGATTGGGTAGTTGTGCAATTAAGTATTTAATAAAACCGTAATAAATACACACCTAACAGCTGGCACGTAACTGGTATCTAGGCATTATCAAACTGTAAACTGTAACATGATGTCACTGAAATAGCAAGGAAATGTTACGCATTCTCTGTTTATCACTCAGGTAAACTGCAATCTTTTATCCATTTTCCTGCTTAACTACCTAATTAGGTCAATCCCATCCGTGTTTTTACTTAATCCTCTGAATAAGTTTATTTTACAAAACTGCTTACCCCCTACCTAACCTTTCATCGTGATTGCTTTACTGTTGAAATATTTCCTTGCACTTCAGTGTAGCCGTCAGGCATGTCGGCTATGATGGCCACTTATGACAGCCATACTGGCATTGAACGTGCGCTTGACGGCCGGACCTGCAACCTGCTCCGACTGGGCGGGACGGCGGGGGGGGCTGCGCAGGCGTCGGTCAGTGACTTACCGTTTTGGGTGAAAGTGAGCGCGTTATGCAACGGCCACATAACGCGGGCGAGGCCGCGCCACGCCACTAGTCTGTCACGGTCAGCCTCACGTACCGCTCATTCGATACACTCGCTTTTATTTATGTTCAGTTGGGGTCTACGCTGCCATGAATAGTTTCTGAGGTCCTCCTATAACCTCTTAATAGCCATTGATTCGGTTAAGTAATCTATTTAAACAAAGTTGTTCCATAACTGAGTATTGAGATTCGTCCCAAGGTATCTTTGGGATGCTTCAGTAATTAATGACGTGTCCAATTTATTTCATGTACCCTGTATTTAAATCAAGTACTTTCCACTTTTTCACTGCTTTGCTTACCTACAATAACTACTATTATTATTTTGGGGTGCCTACTACATAGACTGCAAATGTTTTTTATATATTTGTTCTATGTATTATAATAATATATGAGAGAGATAAAAGATATCACCGGAACCATAGTAAACGTTATGTATGCCTGAAAGTTTTAATAGAACTGTTCTACTATAAAAGTGACACTTTGGCCGCTTGTATACGTCCGTCTTTTTCACCGGACAACGGAACGTTTTTTTTGCCGGATTCGCGGTGGTGTATGGTTTATAATGAATGTGTGTACATGCATCGGACGCCGGACCGGTGGCCAACTCATACAAATATGAAAAACACGGTCCGTAGTCCGATGGAAAAAACGTGCATCTACAAGCGGCCTTAATCTACCATCTACATAGGTACCTATCTATATATTTGGAATAATCTATAAGTAGATAAACGCTTACGCTTTGAGGTGTGACGTCAGGGATTAGTATTGCGTAACTAATGCATAGAATATTACTGATATCGAGAAAGTCGACACATATTAATCACAAGATTATTGAATGCTTTAGTCGATGTTATTATAACTTGCGGAATGCGACGAAAGGTTAGGCATGGTAAGGCCTACGTAGTAAAATATTATGGACTGGGAAACAGCTTTCAATCGGAATATTATCTGCAATCAATAGTTGCTTATAATATAAATAGAAGCACTATTTTATTTTCACGCATAATTAATATCTACGAACCGGAAGTTATCCAGAACTTAAATAGTCAAACTTCACACTGTCCAAATGGTTAGTTATTTATTTTATCGCTATGAAGTAGAATCTTTATAGTACACAAAAGGCTACTAAAAAAGTAGATAATAAAAACAATATAGGTAGGTATGCAAGTTTCATAACATTGATGATATTCTGAATCTTCCGTTTAAGGTCTGCAGATCAATGATCGGTTGGGATCAAAAGAATGTTGTAAGTAATTTATTTGCCCATTCACTGTTATCACCATTTCAATCCGGGTATATAATAATAATTGATGTCCAAAATCGGCATGACACTTACCCATAACGGGGCCTACAGAGCCCCAGCCTACAATGATGATTGTAGGCCCAAAAAAGGGAACAAAGTTATTTTATGAGAAGATTTCTTCATTGGAGAAAGATCTACTGCGTTAAGGACGGGGGGATTGAGAGGTCATAAGATTGCATCCTGTTTGTGCAACTATTGGTGGCTACTGGTGATTGATATTGAATCCACTACTTCATTACAAAAAGGCTCACTTTTGCAGGTACGTCAGTAATTCTACCAGCTAATAAGAAAAGGCGATGTCATTTGCATTTTGTACATCTACCCCAACAACATAATCGGGAAAAGGCTAGGATGATCAAGAACGTTTACAGGCTAATAGTAAAATTATTATTTTAAACGTTAAATATGCTTCTTGTAGGTTATACTTAGTACTTTAGCGAAAGTTGGAATGACTTATTTAGCTTATTTGATTTAGCAATTACGATATTGTAAGCATGCAAACTATTTTATAGCATACCAAGTTCAGTGCCGGGAGCTCCTGGAGGGTTCACTCTAGACACATATGGGATGCCGGGAGCCCTCCTGGAGGGTTCACCTTAGTCGCATATTGGATCATTGGATCCTCACGGAGGGCTTATTTTAAAGTAAGCTTTTCTTAGCGAATATAACACGATTTATTAGTATATGCGTTGGTTTCAAAATACAAGCATTTTTATAGTTAAAAAAGTTTTTATACTAGTTTTTCAGGTGCGGAAAACCATTTTCACGGTTACAAATATTCACAAATAATTTAAAAGGTTGGACATCCCTATCTCGGGATCAGATCGAGTTTCTATTATACTTTTCTTAATTTTTTTTTATCATTTCACGTCCCCGCCCCACTAGTACATGAAAGTACCCCCAGAGATACTCCGTATACAATACAAGACCAAGTGAAAACACTATTTTACTTCGTTTTACAGTGTTTTATAACACGGTTTCAAACCTAATGCCTTTGACCGTCCGCAAGGGTTAACTTTAGTGCAAACGTCATGCCGGTAACCGGATGGTGGCATGGCGTATGAGTTCTATGAAAAAAGGGTGGAGTCGAAAGTGTTAATTAGCGTCAGTCTCATGCATCTGATACGGCGGAGCCTTAACATCACACGCTTGTTTACCCTGGGCTTATGGCCAAGTGATATATATATATAGGCGTAATAAGTAGTAGATATGGGTGCAATGGAAATAGAAACTGCTCCATGTCGTGATAAAGAGAGCATGTATACTTGTATAGGAGTATATCTACTTTGGTGGTACGATTTAGTACCTACATGAAATAATTATTTTTCAGTATATTTTTTTATATAATAATTATTCTATCAAGACACATCAAGTTCGCCATCCCTAGCTTTTGAAATAATTATGTTATGAATGAGACGAAAGAAACATCACGAAGTAAGTAAGGTATGATTTTAAACTATGATTTTTAAACGATATTTTGCGGTCTTCAGCTATCATACATTAACGATATATACGTTAATGGCAGTCATGCGTTTTAAATGTTCGATGTATGGCTCGGACCGCACAGGTGAGGACAGTGAAAGTGTATGAGTTGCGCCCGCGCCGCCGCCTGCGCCGGGCAAGAGAATACTCAGATTTATACTTTATTACTGAGTATAATCGGATGTGTTGTGGGCACGTGATCATGCTTGACATTTTGAGACATTACTAGTTGGTAACTTAACATCCGATGAGACTGAAAACCGAACCCAACATAGTTGAAAGGATACCTAGCAGAGGATGACTATAGTTAGTAACTAAGTGTAAGTAATAACACAAGTACATCAAAAATAAAATGATTAAAAAGAATATTTGTAAGTAATAAAATTTGCAATAAACATAATATCGTCATTTTGATAAGCTTCTATTTACTATTTATTTATTATCATTTACGAAGTGTCTCAAGATTATTATAAAAAAGCAGAAGCAAAACAAGCATACCTATTCTGTTTATCTACATAGGTATCTATCAATCAAAATAGATAATAACTATCACGTACAACCACCTACACTAGTTACAATATCTATCTACTAATTATAGTAAAGTTGAGGTTCACTTGTACCTGTTCCGTACTAAATCTATCTTGCAAGTGTAGGCGCAGAAAATAACTATCGATCGATAACCAATCTTTTATCGTTAACTATAATTTCCAAATACACTTCACATTACTCTAGTAAGTTTATCATTCCCCCTATCTTACGCAACGGCCTGCGACACGGTAACATTACGAAACATTCCGAGTTTACGATCAATCACAAATTCACAATCGAATATCGATAAACATCGGTTATCGGTTTATCTCCGTAGTTAATCTCATCTCGAATGTGTCGATAGTTAAACTTACCTTAACAGAGTTATTGTGTCTTTTTATTTACTTTTTTTAGTTGTATTGTTAATGGGAATCATCTGTGAAAAAAACCCTTTTAGATTAGGTTTAGTAAAATATTTGGCTTATTTATCGTTGTGTAAAAAACGATGACTTAAATCTAGCTGTTGTCATTGTTTGCCAATCAAACGAACTCATTTTTATTTATCTTTGCTTTTAAGTTAGTGCTTTTATGAACCTGTGCTTATGCGGGGCAGTAAATAAACCAGTGAAGTATTCAGATAAAAAAGGTTATCTTGATTGTCGCTTGTAATTTTTTTGGCGCTTTTTCTCGTCATTATTATTTCCTGAAAATGACTCCTAGACGACTAAAATATAAATAAACCAGCACTTACTTACCATACTGCACGCACTACATGTCACAACTTTCTGTTCATTTCCATCGTTGCCTTATATTTATAATATCTCGACGACACGGCGCGGGCTCTATTGTGGCGTCGGGTGAAAAGCGCACAATTTTCCGCGCATGCGCATAATGTGGCCGCGCAGGCTTCGACGCGCACTTTAATTATTTCCACGTCTGCGCAACTTTTGACGTAATGGCCATTTAAATGGTATGAATGGAGTACTGTGTTTTCTTTTGTTTATTTTTGATGCAACTGATAGTTATGCCTAATGAATTTTCATATTGCTCGATAGTAAAAAGAGCTTTTTAAATGACTCTCTAAAATTTTCGCAATAACAAATCCGCAAGGTCCAAAAAAAGAAGCTTGTGCTAAACATTAAAAGGATATTTTTCATTACAGAGAATAATTATTTAAAATATAATTTCTTAAACTTGTAAGTTAACTCTTTATGATTTAAGAGTCCTTTACAGCTTTCATGGTTGGCCACATTCAAACACAAATTCTTACACAGTTATAAAATATAATTTAAATCAGTTTTCTTAAATAAATACACTAAAAATAATTTACGCTAAGGGTGCCTTTTCATTTCGCATAGTTCTCGCATAGGAAGGGTAGGCCCTCGTCTTTGCGATGTCAACGCCTGAGTGTGCGTCCTAACTGGAAGCCACTGTCGCGCGAGTAAGCGATTTTGGTGCTCATGTATATGAATATGACATAGTCGCGCGATCAATCTAGTCGCGTATGTACGTCATTATTCAGGTAAACGGACGCGTCACGCGTATTCGCGCAACAGTCGGTTTCGGTTAGAACTCAGGGTTCGCTACACTCCATCGTCTATGATTCGATTGTCTCTGTCTCGCTCGCTCCTACACGTAGTAGTATTGCGTCTTCGCGTGTCGCAGCATGTGTTTGTTCGCCCAGTAGTTCTCGTGCACCAGCTCCTGTCGTCTGCTGTTCACCACCACGGCGAAGTATAGCAGGAGGGCTGGAAACAAAGGTAGAGCAGTGTTTAGAAGTGGACTGTTCTTTGGAACCTACCTTGGCTTTTGTTTGTGGACTAACAGAACAAAAATAAGATTGATATACGTTGTACATATGTATCGTACCTACCCATACTCTACTTTGGCTCGGACACTATAAAAGCGGTTCTTTCGATAGTGCCAAGGAAGTCAAACAAGCCTAATAGCTCCGTCCGTCTAATCCTGTCTTAAGAGTCCTAATGTCTACTTGTACGTCAATCCTTTAACACAATAATTAACTGCAAAGAGACTTCGATTGGAGTGCAGCAGTTTATCAAATCTGCAATATTAGATATTCTGCTTTGCAAAGTATCAACGAATAAGCTTGCGACAAAACACCGGATACATGATTGTCTCACAGCTTGTGGGTCAGTAATTAATCACAGCTTCATTTATGCACAAGCGCGCGTCACAAGCGAGATATTTGACCTCTCAGCACATCACAATAATTATTATACAAGAGTGTGGCGACAATAACAATGCGTAAGCACCTCAGCATTGTTTATGGTTATGCTCTACGCGCTCGGAAAAAGCGTGAAAGAGGCGCTTTGTGGTCTATAGTCTATTGTAATGGCGCGGTGAGGGCCTTTCCTATTCATGAGGTGGCAAAGACAATATAACGAATTGCAATAAAACGAACTACACAATGTTATACTTAATATATATTATGTTGTCACGTCTGGGACCTCTGCGGTTTAGCAGAAAGCGTTTTTGAGATTAAAATGACGAAAGAGAGACAATGCATATCTGCCCATTTTCCTTTGAAATTAGATTTTTTAAGACACTATTCAACCCTGCTATTGGTAGCATAAGTAACATATTTCGTCAACTATATTTCTCTGATAAGATATTCGTAGCCCAAGTTCACACGGCAACTTATTTCTTATCTTTATGTATCGGCTTAAAGACATCTTCACTAAGACAATAAATCTAATGCAGGACACGACGGGGAACCCCGGGCGTTATCAGTGCAATGACACTGTTTTATCATTTGTTAACGAGTAGTCAAAGTGATGGTTGCACATGCAGTGTGTGCACTGTGGACGGTTAGTTAATTATTTTTGGGTCCAGTATCCCTTACTCCTAAAACTAAATTCTAAGCAAGTAAACGACTTATGCATTCCCCATCTATTTGTATGCACGACACACAGTTTGTTGTATGTTGATTGGATCCATAATTGGATCCTATTCATCACACAACATCATAGTTCATGATTACGGATTCCAGGTGATTTCAACTCTAATTTGGCATGTCAAAATAATCCCAAATACATTTATATTGGTCATAAAGGTTTTTATAATGTGCCGAACAGTGGCTACTTTTTTCATTTACTTATATAAAAGTTCCTCCTACCTGAGTAAACGAAGTACACAGATATGACAGCGGTGGCCTCAGTGATTGTGTCCACGTCCCTCTTGAAGGTCAGCACCACCATTCCCACCACCGTGAGCACGATCAGCACCAGTCCCTTCCACCACGCCAGCACCAGCCATGGCCACGTGAACTGAGGCTTCCGCTGGAATGAAAGAGGAAAGATTTTAGGATATGATCAAGTGATCTTACTATTGACAATCACAGTTACAACTTACTAACATGTCTAAAGTACAGATGATTCATTTGAAACAGAGGTTTTTGTGTTAAGATGTCCCATTTTCAAAGATCAATCAGCCAAGTATTTTACTTTAGAATTTTCAGTCGTTTAGTTAAGTAGGTACCTATAACTAAATTATTGAAAATTCAAAAGTAACTGAATGGTTTTGCTACAACAAAATTGCTTTGCGTATTACCTAGACAAACAATACATTTACAGTAATTATATATCTTAATAAACATAAAAGATTAAAGGTTTATGATAAATGGCAGTCCCAGATAAATAGAAATATGTTAAGCAAGACGTTAGGTAGGTGCCACACCTACTTGTTATCAACATACCTACTACATTACCAGCACACGCAGTGATAGCCTAGTGGTGTGACCATCAGACTGCCAAGTCATAGGTCTCGAGTTCGAACCCAAGGCACGCAACTCTGACTTTTCGGATTCATGTGCGTCTTGTATAATTATCACTTGCTTCAAAAACGGTGAAGGAAAACATCGTGGGAAAACCGGCATGCCGCAGAGATATTTCTCGACGGCATGTGAAGCCAAGTCAGAGGCCCATGGGCGGCTTTACAACTCTGACACCAGGTTAGTCACTAACCACAAGAAAAAGGAAGAAGCACACATAAAAATGCAAAAAAATTGGTCCATATAAATAATATCATATCGTATTATCAATGATATGCAATCAATTATATTAAACTATTAAGATTTTATCTTTCTCGTAATATTTTGTTTTGATGTCACGGCACAAACTTGCTTAAATTGTGTTTAATTCAATGAGATAATAAACATTTTTTGGAATGTTATCTTAATCCTGGCGTAAACAACATTGGATCCGTGTTAAATATTATTTAGCCGCATTTGTATTTGAGCAGGAACATCCGACGCGCCCAGCACTTGCAGTAGGTCCCGATGTTGTTGCAGTACCCATATCAGAGACAATAGCTGAAATGTAGGTACACCGGCACCTATTACCTACAAACCGTGAGCGATTCTCGCCCTCCAAGCAGAGGTACTCGTAGTTGGAGGAGTACCGTGTGGTGTGGTGTTAGACAGTAACACACGACACGACTTACTATTATTATTATTATTTACTACGGCGTTATTATTATTATTAGTTTGTGGTTGGTTGCGTCGTGTACGTACCGCCATTAAAATGCTGTACAATCTATCTACTTATTGGTGATTTGAGTTTGAAACAGATTACTTTTGAGTATCGTCGTGGACGACAGGCCGAAGAGTCTGACACCTGAGTCTGCCACAGGGCGGAGAAAACCATGAGAATTTCCACATGAAATAAATATGTTCGATCACTTCCTACCACCATAAAAGAAAAAGTTACCATAAATAAACAAGGCTTACCTTAAACGCCCCATGTATAAGTAAGCTCCCTATGAGGATTTCAATGACCGCCAGAACTGCCAGGGTCGCGTAGAAGATGAGCCTGGCCTGCGGTAGCGAGTCGTTCATGACGGCCAGCGGCAGGAACACCAGCACTGCAGCTACTGACAGGATCTGCAACAGTAACGTTATCTTGAGTGGTATTGATTGTATGCTCAGTTCCAAAAGTATCTGATGAAAATGTAAACAAATGGATCAGAAAACGTACCTATGGATGCCAATTTGTAGTACCTACCACTTACAAATTAAATGCTTTGATTTGATTATATGAATACTTAAACCCGAAATTCTAATTTAAAATCACTTTAAAAATGTTATTCATTTAACAATTTATATTCATTTTGTAACCTTAAATAATAATGTTATTCCAATATTTTTTTTGGAAAAAGTGTATTCCTTTTTGTAAGTGATGGCATAATAATTTAAAATGATTGGTTTACACTTTCATCAAATACTTTCGGAACACACTATACGTGGTCATGTTTGCACTGGTCGAGGAGATAAGGTGAAGTGACTGGGTTGTTGAAGGGGATACCTAGGTATGTGAATGGTGTTTATTAGATCTCCTTGTCCTGATTAAGGTGTGGGTAGACTATCGGAATGCCCTACTGACAATTGAACGACGCCATGTTGTTATTAATCGCTTTGGGTAAACAGGTGATCGAGTAAATGAAAATATACATATCGCACACCTAGATAAAGAGTAGCACAACTCAAAATACCTCTTTTTTTCAGGAACAGCAAAAAACGGATTATTGCTGTTAATTAATCCGTTTTTTGCTGTTCCTGAAAAAAAGAGGTATTTTGAGTTGTGCTACTCTTTATCTAGGTGTGCGATATGTAGGTATTGTGTTAAAAGTTGATATCTAGGAAGTTCATAACTAAAAACATAATTTATAATAACTCTATTTGGAAATCAAAACAAGGGAAGAAAATTAAAGCTGTCAAATAAGATTAGAGTAGTCCCCCAAATAATTGAAGCTACAAGGATTCAAAAAAATATTCGTTTTATTCATTTTACAACTCTATATTTATTGTTAAGATTATTGTTAACCTACCAGGAAAATATAGCTAAGTCTTACATAACTAACAGAATTACCGCTAAATGAGTAGCTAATTAGGTCATAAGGAAACGTGTGCTCGTCTTCATTAAGTAAATCAGCTGGTAAAGTGACCTGACTAACGTTAGGTCACCGAGAACACAAACATCACGTCATGCTATTTAAAAGAGATGGTCATTTAATTATTACAGTCTTTGTTTTAATTATGAGTAGGTCAAGAATTTATTTATGTAGGTAATACTTCAACGCACAAATGTGCAGATGCCGTAGGCATTGTCAACCAGTCAACCGTTGTGTGATGCAAAGGAACGTGTATGGACTAATATAACACCTACACTACACATACAGTATCTACTTTCATGTGACCAAAAGGTGTCCAAGGGATTACCTACTGTTTTGTTGATAATAGCAACTAAAATCAGATCATAATAAAATTATACCTACCACGATGCACAAATAAGAAATAGGTACGATATGCTAGATTCTTCTAGATTTCCTTTATACTAATGACCATGAAAGAAAACTGCAGATAAAGAGGTCAAGCGATGTTGGAGCGTCACTATTTTAACTGAATGCATTACATACATATAGCTAATAATGTTTGTAATTAACAGCTGCTATCAGCACAGGGCTTGTGTTTACAATCAATTAATTCCATGCACATTTGCTGTGGTTATGGTACCGACTGGCTTCTTACTTATGTTAACATGATGGACGGACGTATAGAATTTAATGTCTAAATGCACTATGTTGTATCGCATTAATTTAGATTGCCGTCATGGAGCTCGACCACTTTATAATGCAGAGCTTAGAGCACTAAATCCATCCTTCACATTCTACATACATGGCGCTAAATAGCAGGTTGGTAGGCTCTCTAAACTTATTATCAGTTAGAGCACTGTGTACATAACAAAGGTATCATAAACGGCGATTTAGGCACCACAATTTTACATTCCATGCAAAACCTAATTTTACAACGAAAAAAATATCTAATTAGACCTTATTCTCACTTGGACTTGGGACAGCAATATGTGTTATCATAATGATCTAATTACCGAGTTATGTAGTAGACTGTACACAGAGTGTGTCATCAGCACAATCATAATATTATAAAATAATAAAGCACATTTTTTACACCGGCATTTCAGCAAACAAGCCTTTGCTTAGGCTGAAGTTCAAAATGAGAAGGATCATTTTCTTGTATTGATTGCCGGACTAAACAATACAAAGAGAGCCATATAGGTACTTACTACTTAATAATTTACGTAGGTACATAGCTTTGCAACTTATGTGGCTATCGTTATAGTTCTATAAATGAAGATGACAGAATATATTATTTAGAATTTTCCGGATCTGTGAAAGTGCGGCCACATACTTAGTACAGTATTGGCCGCTTATCTGCAAGTGTTCACGGTAACCTCCGTCCAATCTGCATTTGACTCATGTTCCAAGAACACCAGTTATAAATAAAAATAGTTCTTTCATATCGAGGTTTAACCTAACTTGTGTTTTTTTTCTACTGATTATGAAACAAAGTTTTACAGGTAGATACTATTTTTCATACAAGTAATCTAGATGGCGCCGGGGCTCACAAACTGTGTTTTTTGAATATTCATCCTGACTAACCTTCCAGGGATTACTGGAGTCGTGTTTATAATATGTGTGTTCTTAACATTTTTAATTTTAAGTTCTTATAACCAATTATAATCACATTAATCCACTGGATAACTCGCCCAAGATAATGATGATTTCATTAGGTTAAGTGTAGGTACCTAATTATTGTAATTGCATAAATAATTAGTAACCTGAATATTGTTCCCAGTATTCTTTATTTTTACATAATTATTTAATAAAGAAATTCGTATCAAGATCGACCAAAAGCTCCGAAAAAAAACAACGTTCTTGTATGTGCTCGTATGTTTAAAAAAAAAGTTATTCATTAAAGGGGGTTTAAGGGGGGCCCTTTAATAAATAACCTTTTTTTAATGTTTTTATAGCGGCAATACAATATAATACACAATCGGTGAAAATTTCAACTCTCTACTTATTACGGTTCAAGAGGTACCTACAGCGCGCTGACAGACGGACGAACAGCAGAGGCTTAGTAATAGGGTTCTGTTTGGCACCCTTCGGGTACAGAAACCTAAAAACTGATAGGTAAATGATTGTTACTACTTGAACTGTTAACAACAATAACGTCAGAAGTAACATAAGAACACTTTAATACTAACAGTATACACGATACCGATCATCTTAGTGCCCAGCTCCAGGCTGAAGCAGCAGCAGCAGTTGTCCACACTGAGGCACATTTTAACTGATTAATTAATCGAATTAATATAATAATTAAATCACAAATGAGCCGAAGTCGCTCGGTCGTGTTGTTGATCGCGCGACCACTCGTAAACTGATTAGATTCCCTTAAACGCACACTATCTGCTACGTAGGGTGTGAACACCAATTATCAGAAGTGTGTTAATCTTATAAATTTACAGTTTGCGTAGATACACCGTGACACCACATGGCTCAAAACTGTAGTTTGCATTAACGTATTTTTGCCATTGCTTGTGTTTTATTGAGTTATTTGGTTATTGTTTTGTAAAGTAGTGAAACAATGGATTTCGTAACTAAAGGTAAAACCTACCGTATTGATAGACGAGATGGCGACTCCAAAAAGTGATAACGGAGTAATAATTTTCAACCAAGGACCATTGGATTAAATTAGTGAGTGAGAATGTTAAAAATATTCTGCCAATTCTAGACAAGACAACCAACACCCGACCAAGCAAAAGGTATATCTTAGATGTAAGATGTAACCAACATATAGGTACGCCAATTACATGCCCGAATATGATCCGCTCTCCCTACAAAATTCAGTTGGTAAGATAAGAACGGTACACACTGTAAGATTACCGCTATTTACTGACTAAGCGCCGCGTGCGCAAGTACTTACACAAATAATAGTGATTATAATAGAGTTAATGCTTTCCTTATGATTACTTTGACCACTGTTGAAAATGGGGCTTTCTAATAGACGTCGAGGGTTACCTATATGGATATATATCCGATATCCGTGGTTATATGGCTGAATAGGTAGATATATCCAACCATCGAAATGGATTGGTAGCAGTTCTTTCGAATGCCTATAGAATGGCCCATGCAGATGCATTCCTCAAGACCAACTTCATCCATCTTGTTTAAAGACGAGAGGTGGTATTGTAGCCGTCTCTTTAGTCACCTTCTGACGTTTGGCGTTTGCTCTGAAAGAGCAAAGGGAGCCGCTAGCCGGCCCCGACTAGAACGGCGGGAACGACAAATTACCTAACACAGTTTACACAGTGCTAGTGCTGCTGATCTTAATAAGGAAGTCGCACACAAATAGTCCGATTGTAAGTAGGTCTCTAGGTAAACCGGAACTGTCGAATAACTACACACTCGTTGCATTCACAACTGCATGTATTTCGACGAATGGAACACGTATTCGTACTTTCGTACCTACGCATAGTTGACGTATCGCGTATCGTATCCAGCACAGTAAGAGTTATCAGGGTGAGTAGTAGTAGGTAGGTAGATATATTTTACTATCGCCAAATATGTTCCACGGCTGTTGTGTTGGGTTATTATAAGGTTACCTAATTACCTACATGTTGATGGAGCAACATTAGCTTGTCCAGAGCGATGATTCCATTTAGGTTTAGGTTCTAGGTGTTCCATTTTATAAGAAACTGGTAGCCATGATGCACTGGAAAATTTTGTTTATTTATTTATTCATAAAACAATTCACAATGTGTTTGTACAAGGTCATTCCTATCTCCATTCAATTTATTCATTTCCAATTCCTTCTCTTGAAATACCTATACTGTGTGTGCTTTATATACAGTGCTTAAGTAAGGCACTACAGTAGTAGGTAATTTTTGGTAACTTTGGTAATTTACTAAGCTACCTATGCAATGACTAAAATTGGTATGGAATAGGTACGGGTGACGATAAAAGAATAGCTTTAGTAATCGATGCGATAATATTCTCATTAACCTCTAACTGCATAGTTCGAGCGATTTCTATTGTTTTGTTTTGTATGACATCATACAAATACCGGTACGAGGAAAATGCTTATTAAGTAAATAAAAAATTAAGAAAACAATATAGTGCGTGCTGAACCCTTTTGAAACCTTTGTCTTCTTTGGCTACGTTTGTCTATTGTAGAAGATTTGTAGCAGTAGCAGCGAGCGGAACAAACGCGAAAACACATAGAAATGCTTGAGAACACCTCAATTTAAATCGGCCGACTTATCAGTTTAATAGAACAAATTAAACAATGTGAGATAAAGACCGAACGGCAGTGGTGCATCGTTATCAGTCGCGAAATCATGGCCGCCCCGATACTACAACAATATTATAGTGATAAGGTACCCTTGGAGCCGAGCGAACGTGATCTCAACGATTAATAATAGCCCGCTAAGAACTCCGATGTTTTATAAATAAATCACCAAATTTCTAGGTTATTAGTAAAAGTGCGAGATGGGTGTGCCAATGATCAGTAAATGTTGTTTCTGTGCCAGTTTACACACGGGAACCTTGATCATAGGATACGTTTATTCAGTAAGTTTGTTTCGTTCTGTTTTGATATCTCTGTGATATCGAATTTTCTTTTCAGCTAGAAAAAATCAGATACTTATTGTAATTTTGTAATAGAATTTGTAACAGAATTCTATAAATATTTCTTTGAATAGTACAAGTGTTGCTCATCTTGTAGTATTTACTGTGTTTACTTGCTATTCATAATGACGTAAAGTCGTAGGTAAACTGAACAATGTCAAGGTAACATCCGCAGCGCCTGATGTTTTCCTCTTGTTACAATGTTTTCTCTCGCACGTGATACATTTATTGCTTTAAGTTACACGTTTTATGAGATTGTTTATTGAAAAAGATGGTCACTGTTAGTTTAATTTCCTTAATTATCCTTATCCAAATGCAGCAGTATTTCAGACCGATAAAATCAAATAAGTAGGTACAGTCTAATGGAATGCACTCAGAAAGTCAAAGTCAAATCATTTATTTCAAATAGGCCCTTGTAAGGCACTTTTGAACGTCAAAATTTACAAAAAAAATTATTGATGTTACTCGCCCCTTCCAAAAGGTAGTTTTCGTATAGAGAAGAATGGGCAAGAAACTCCACCGTTACTCTTTTATAATGTTTTACAATATTTTGTATATGTAGGTACATTAGTTATATGTATAATTATATGTGAAGAAAAAAAAACCACCTCCCTAAAAGTTTGATATTCATCGTTATTGGAAGATAACAAACCAAAATAACAGTAATGAAGCTTTGCGTTTAATCTTATCATAGCTTAGCACTGCCATGTGAAGCGTGAGGCACTCCACAGTTATCCGGGATTCAAACTACCTAATAAAAAACAGCAGGTCGGACCTAAGGTTTTTTTTAGCATTTTACCTCAAGAGTGAAACGGAAGCATTTCTCATATCAAAACGCACAATAACGCTATGACACTTACATAACTAATGTCTAGGTTCAAAAAAATAATACCAATACCATAAAATTTTGCGCAGGTATGGGCGCTGATCGAGCTAACAATATACTGCCTACTAGTGACACTATCGCCCCTCGGCAAGGATGGCAACGTGTCAGTGCACAAGTATGTGCTGTACATCACTGCCGCAGTCGTCAGTGGGACACATCTTATCTGTTCTGCGCTCCTGGTAGTCGCTGCTTACAAGGTACCTAATACATAAGAAATTAACCTACTGAAGTACGGTTCGAAGCATTGGTGTTGATGGTCGCGCAATGTGGGCGGAATACACTGGAACGCACAAAGTTTAAGACCTATAATTAAAGCCTTTGAGAATCATTTTTAAATAGGTAAAATTCATATATGCATTATATCTGAGATCTGGCTTGAGCCAGACAGTCATTTGAAAATTGGTAATTATGATATTTTTAGACAAGACCGGAACGATTCAGACGGTGGGATTGAAATTATAGTCCATAATTCCATCAAAGCGCCGTTCACTAATTTTAACTTAGGTACGTAATCGAAACATTCAAGTTCTTCATATTAAAATAGTTAACTGTAACTTTTTAGAAAATATTGTTGCAGTGTACTGTCCTCCTAATATTCACACTACAGATGAAATGCTTTTTTCTAATTGGTCAAACAAACTTTAACAAGGGGAGATTTCAACGGGCATCATACTGATGATTGGCAGTATGTTACCCTTAATACTTAGTATTAAATCAGCTTTAAAAAAGCTCACCTTTTTTTTTTTTTTTTTGGATGGGAAATTATCAAATAACTTCTCCCGCTCTGGGTGGAGCGGGAGGGCGTGTCAGACTTTTACTGACTAAAACCCACCCGTGTTCCTTCCGTTGCCTGTGTGCCGAGGTCGCGATATCCCTTTCAGACAAACCCGCAACCCCGGCAGGCATTGGCCCTTCCGGACCCCGTCAGTTGGTGCTGACATCTCTTTGAGGCGCGCGTGGAACACAACGCGCCGTCGACCCGGGCCTGGTCCCTATCGGACGGCGAGCTACCCATTGCTCACCGTCCGCAAGCCCGCGCCTACGGTGGCCGGAAGTCGGCTCGCGACTCCCGACGCCCGGGGCGTCTCCTGCGGCGACTAGGGGCGCGAGGGGGCGCATTTTGCCTCTCCCTCGCGCGCTCCGCCTCCTCCTTCGCGAGCATTACTGCTTCGCAGAAGGAGGTGACGGCCTCCCATGCACTCTCGCTCCGGACCATGGCCTGAACCAGGGCCGGACGCGAGAGATCGCCGCCGCCGATCGCCTCCGTGAGGACACGGCGGTGCTCCGCCCAAGCTGGGCAGACCTCCACCGTATGCTCCACCGTGTCCTCCGGGCGATCCACACAGTGGTGACACCCGGGCGTTTCCTCCCGCTTTATCCTGAACAGGAACCTCCCGAAACAACCATGTCCGGTGAGGACCTGTGTCAGGCGGAAGGTGAGGACGCCGTGGCGCCTCTCTAGCCACTCCTCAAAGAGGGGACTTATCGCCACAATTGTGGCGTGCCCAAAAGCTCACCTGACGTCACGTTTGCATCATCAGATATTGCACTTCGGTTCAAGTGGAGTGTTTTACATGAAAACTTAGGTTTATAATTGTTTGGATTATTTTATTTGACTGTAAGTCAATTTATTTTAATTTTTTTTTCATTTAGGTATTGTTGACATAATCTACTCATTAAAATGTTTTTATTTTATGAGTTGATTGCAATTTGTGCTAATGTAAATTATTGTTGCATTTGAAGCATTATTATATAGAATCAAGTTTTTCCAACTGAACAGACAGCTGTGCTGCTGGGGAGTTTGTTGCGCCACTTCTTCTTCCCAGCTTAAGCACTAGGAAGTGGTGAAGGGTGGGCGTTTTTGGGGGACTGTCTTATGTAATTTTGACGTTCGAAAAGTGATGATTCTCAGCCTAGTTTGAATAAATGACTTTTGAATTTTTGACACCTACCACGCTTTAGTGGAGTGTGCTCGGGTTGGGGCAGAACGGAGAGATTTGGAATCAAAAGCAGGATTTTGTTGGTAGTTATTTGATCTTCTCTAAACCTACATCCAAATTAGCTATTAAGTTATATTACTTGGTTGTTAAATTTATTAAGTTAAGATCTTAGTTATTACCTACCTAATTTCTAGGTATTTATTTTGTAAAACTACGCGGCTGGCATAATCGCTTTGCGATTATAGCCTTTTTTGTAAATAAATATATTTTTTCAAACTTCAACGACCTTATCTTTATACCAGCCCTGCGTTAGGTAGGTACCTACTTGCGTTTCTAGTGATGCATTCCATTTTATCAAGCAGAATGTTTGATTAACAGCTAATCTTGCACCCACCAAAGCATAGTGGTACCTACTTACAAATAGAAAGCCATTAAAGACTCTCTCAGTCCTCACTAACAAAGCGTACTTACAAATTACACTACATTTATGTGATTGCATGTTCCAGAAACTTGCATCCCTGACACTACCCTGGACAATAGTGACAGGCATCATCACGGCAATATACTTCCTGCTGTCCTTCACTGGGGTGAGCCTGGTGCTGCAGGATGAGGGCGAGATGCTGGAGGTGGAAGCCATCATCATATTCATACATCTTGCTAGAGCATGTAAGTATCATGATTGCTATTCTGATTATAACAGATGGCATACGGGTTTCTTCACCAAAGTGAATCGATTGATCAAAGTGGTGATCGAAGCTTTTGGCGACCAAAAAGCCAATCATTTCCATAAGGGACATTGCTCTCATAATAGCAGCTTTAGTCCGCGGTTGTCGGGCTGCAATATGGTTATTTCACTACTTATGCTGTTTGTATGGGTGGTCACTCGTGACGTTAATATTTGAGAGGAGTTTCTACCGTTTAGCTCCACAAAAGTCAAACGTCAACCTTACTTCTGGTATGATTGTAAAGGCATTACTGACTGAGAATATGGCGGACTGCCAGTACTTTCCTAGCATACTCAACTTCAACTTTATTTACTTACGTTTTGCATTTGTTAAACACAAGAGGGCATAACTTTTCAATGAATTCTGTTTCAGTTATCTCGGTGTACTGCATCATAGTGGTTCACAGCCGGCACAAAGAGATCATGCACGCAGAAGACGAAAGCAGATTCCAGCATTCTGCCAGACTTTATCATCCTGTGAAGATGGAAGATCATGTTTTATAGATCTATTTATTGACACCTGTGATTGCTCATTTCGAGATCAACTTATAAGTTTAATGATAATATTAACATCTTTAAACTTATAATAGGTACCTCCTTGACTGACCCAGTCAGAAACTATTAGGTACTGTTTAACAAACAACGTATTTTAACACGATCAGTGCCGGGAGCCCTCGCGGAGGACTCATTTTAAATGTAGGTTTTTCTTAGCGAATACTGCAATAAAAAACATGAAAATGAAATCAGATGTATATTTTAACAAGATTTATTAGTTTATGCGTTGGTTTTAAAATCCAAGTATTTTTAGTATTTTTTTAGTTTTTTCGTGGTTTTTTCACTTCCAATAGGTATGTATGGTGGCATGGCGTATGAGTTCTATGAAAAGTGGGTGGAATCGAAAGTGTTAAAAGTAAACAAATAATACCTACCTATTACCGACTTTTACCTACCCTATCCTAGTAGGTAAAAGTCTTTGAGTTTGTAACAAAAAAGGTAAAAATCAAAGTTAAGTTTTACCTACTTAATGTACCTATTTTTATCCATATTTCATTTGTACCTATGAATAAGTAAATAAATTATTTTATTGTTATTTTTTTAATTCTCAGCTAGTTTTGATCAACATCAATTAATTATGAAGACTATTGAAATTTGAAATTACAAGAACCTAAGATCAATCTTGAAGTAGGTAAGTGTTGTAATTTATAGGCCACAGTATGTCTGTCTGTTTGTTCCGGCTAATCTCCGAAACGATTTTGTCGGGACTGTCACTGGAAGATAGCTGATAATATAGGAGTAACTTAGACTACTTTTATTTTTGAAAAAGATTAGGGTTCCGCGCAAAAAAAAATATGAAATCTGTTTCTATAGGTACCTACACCTATTTATATTTATACAAATAAATAAATACAATTGAAGTATCTCTTTGCAATGTTAAAATAACAGCTTTTTACTGAATGCATATATACCTACAACAAAAACACAATTTTATAATATTGTTGTCTGTCTGTTTCGGCTAATCTCCGAAACGGCTGGACCGATTTTGACGGGCAGCTTTAGAAAAAGAATTAGGGTAGATCGAAAAAAAAAAAACAAACAGTGATAACTTTCGCGTCACATCACTGGCCGACTATATATAAAGTCCTTGGCGTTCTGGGGACATTAAAAATGTTCGGAGTTTTTGTTTTTTGCCAATTTTAAGACAATAACGGTTTCTTTTGTGTGGAAAAATAAAAAAGACAGGGTATTAGACTGCTATATTAAATAATAAAATGAAAAAGACCTGTTAAATACAGTAGTTTTATTTTTATGACATAGTTAAAATGAAGAGCTTCTAATGAAGTCGTGGCGCTGGTGGCACGAAAATCTGGACCTTCTATTGAAGTCCGTGGCGGTGAAAAGGTTAAATCCTATACATACATTTAATAAACAAAGAAATAAAATTGAAGTATCTGTTTATAATGTCAAATTAACAGCTTTTTACTAAATGCAAATGAAAGTCTAAACTTACGGTATATAAGTACCTACAACATTTTTTTTTTTTTTTTTTCTGTTGATTTTTTTGTTTGTTCCGGCTAATAACCGAAACGACTGGACCGAATTTGACGGGACTTCCACGGGCAGCTATAGGTATAGCTATACAAAATTATAACGCTGGCAAATAAATAAAATTGAAGTAGGTACATAATTCCACACGGGTAACAGCTAGTAGCTACTATAATTTGGTATCTTGGGGCTGATCTGATGCTGGAGCCGGAAGGTGGATAGTTGAACTCTTCGGTGGCTACTAGTAAACCCCTTGAGTTTTGGCTCATAATTATGATTTGTAGGTACCGATTAATTTGTAAGATTAGGTAGGTACAATAGATACATAGGATCAAAAGTAAAAAAAAAAAATCACGTACTTTAAAAAAACTTAAAAACATGCTAGTATATACCTACAATGTCTAGGTATTTAATGTCCCGGCACTTATCAACTGTTTGTTCACTGTTGAAAAGCAAACTTATCTAAACCTAATAATGTGTGTAATTTATTTATATCATGCACAAAAAGTGATAAAATACCTAATTACATTGATAATACACGTGAATTTTATGATTTTTATTGCGACACAAAGCTTTTTAGAACACACTGCCAATTATGACATAATTTGAAGGTCAAACATGTTCGATGCGATAAGCATTCGCCAAACAAACAAATCTAAAAGTTAATGTTCAATGGGCACCCAAAAACACACAACATTGACATTAATTTTTAGATTTGTTTTATGTCAAAATAATATTGCGAAAGTACAACGGAACGTGGCAACGTAGGTACTGCTGACGTCACTCAGACGTCATGGCGCCATTCAATTTGTCAAAAACAATCGTTTGTCTTTGTCGAACATACGAAAATTTGTATACCTGTCTCTTGCGGACTCGCCGAATTTTAAGTTAAGAGCAATTCTGCCCACCAGAGACTAAAGAGCAGTAACAGCCCTTTTGTGATTTTTCGTTTTATTAGTGATTCTGAAAGCGGGTTTCTTAAGCTTTCTATTGAATTAACTTACTTATTTCTAAGACTATTAGAATGGTTTTTATTTAACAGTTTTCACTTACTGCAAACGAAAAAAATTAACAATTTGGCGTGATTTCCCAACTAAAATACAGTATAAATTATACTGCAGATTAAATTTTAAGGTTTCATAACTAAAATGCAGTAAGCAATATAATTTTACAGTTCTTTAGATAGTTTTATATTTCTGGAAAAAAATTAAAAAAAAAATTAATACGCAGTAAAATTTACCGCCATACAAGCTATTTTTACTGCAAATTAAGAAAATACAATTTATTGTCACGAACTCCCAACTAAAATGCAGTAAAATCAAAGCTTGTCGCATTTTAGTTGTGAATACTTAACATTCTTTTATCATTATAAACTGACTAACACGCAGTAAAATACAGCATTACTGCAGATTAGTTTGGATAGCATAATGACACAGATATGATTATTCCTAGCTAAAGTGCAGTTAATATAAACGGTCTTTAAAATGTGAACTAGCTATTTTTCTTACTGCACTAGTAAATTGAACACTTTTTTCTTAAAAAACTAACTAAAATGCAGTATTTTTTTGACCTTACTGCATGTTAGTTGGGTTTCTTGACAAAATAACTGATCCAAACGCAGTAATAGGGCTTTTTGCTGCATTTTACTAAGTTTAAAATGGTATTTTTTACAAAAAAGGCTATGCAGTAATAGGCACCAAAAAGAATAAATGGCCATAATAAATTCAGTTATTAAGATATATTTTTTTTTATTGCTTTAACGTGTGAACCTATGCCTTTACAACCTTTCTGCATTCAAATTTTTTTGCTTATACATTCTGTTGATTTTTTAAAATCAATTCTTAACTTTAAATGCGTTTTACTCGAAATCGTGATTTTGCTGTTACTGCACTTTAGTGTATGGTGGGCAGAATTGGATAGAAACCAGAACAGAAGGATTTTTATCCAGTGCCTTGCCTTAGTTTGTTTTGTTGTGTATTGTGTAGAAGTATATAACTATTTACTGGACGCGGTTAAAAATACTTATTACAATTACAATATTGAGTTCGCTTTAGTGTTGTATTTTTAATCGCAATTTGTGCTATATTGGTGCCTAATAGTCGTGAATATCAGAACTTCAAAAAAGGAGGTTTTTGTCTTTATGTAAGTATAGATATTTTTCTACAAGGTTACGGGGCGTCTGCCTGCTTTGCTGATAACTTTCAGTCAGATTTTTAAATTCCGGTTTTTATCTATTCTCATGTAGATTCTGCTTAAGTATTTTTATTAATTTATGTAAAGTTAGTTAGTTTTTCTTCTGTTATCGATCTAACATTGTTACAGGTATCAGATCAACATAAAAAAATTCTAACTACTCAAGTTCTAATATTTCAATAATTCATAGGTAGTAGGAGTAATATTGGCAGCTAAATGAAACTAAGTATGTTAATTAGGCCCACACATCTAATGTTGGCTGTTGCCGAGCGGCAGACACGCAAGATAGTAAGTCTAGGTCACAAAGGACAATGGATCAATAAAAATAAAGTTGCTATAAGACAGTATTAACTATACATACAGTAGTTTGGATTTTTGAAGTTAAATAATTTTAACTAACCAAACAAATATTTGGGACACATGTTCAAGAACTAGGTATTTATAAACATGATCAGAGTCATCATCTTAATTTATTTTTATTTAAACTTTACTCCATATATAGACCAAACAGGAAAATAGTTCTGAACTATGTAGCAGATCACTAAGTTATAAACAAGTGCTAAGTGCAAGTGTAATATCCTTCCTTCCTTAGAAGTAAGTCACTCTTTAATGTAGCAAACTTTGAATAATATTATAAAAAGGTAGCAAACATAAAGATTGACTCGAGTGAAAACCTATTTTATAAATAAAAAAAAAAAAAACACATCTGAAATAAAACATTGATTCTAATAATTCTCAATGAATGGCAATGTCACCCGACCACTTCTAAGGACAGATCAGTTCAGATGAGTCAACATTGAAAGGAAAACTAAATGTATATGAAGCTGAAGTAATATTGATGGGATGGCAAGCTACCAAATAGATGTTGAATGTTTTTGCACTCATTGCTGATCTATGCAGTGACCTCTCATAACTTTGAATAAATCTGATATTTATAGCATTTAAACAAATATGCCTGGATTTCAAAATAAATGACTTCAATTCACAATTAATCACCCAATATTGTGTAAATATTGGGTCATCACAAGTTGTGTAACCAAACTTACCCTCGACTTCTAAAAGCCTCATTAGATAGATAGAGTACTCTTTACTATGTACACCATATGAATTACAGATTAAAAGTAAACATTTTACCTAGGGTAACATAATGGCGGTCTTATTGCAGAAAGCGAGCTTTTAAAGACAACCTTTGGATGGATTTTATGATCAGTAAATTGCTGTCAAATCTCATGTTAATTGAAATAATTACATTCAATGTTACCTGTTCTTTTATTATTATTCTTACCACTTGACATGAGTGTATCTACTGCGGGTCAATGTATTCTTTTGTTCTGAGTGTGGCAAGTTTAGAACACTACCAATACCCAGTAATACTAAGCAATTCAGACTATACAGTATACAGTCATCTTGGATCATGAGTTAGGTTAAAAGTAGATTACAGTGTTCTTCGTTAAATTACCTGAAACACTTATCTTTATTAGGTAAATAGTACAATTTACATAAAAATTTGCAAACTATAAAAAACTGTTTTTTTGTGCAAAGAATCACATGCTGCCAGACTGATATTGCCAAGTCTTATTTTTAACATCCCAAAGTAAATTAAGTATATAACATATACTATCAACATGAATATTTTATTTATTTAATACTTAATGTCATAGGCATTTTCGTTCATTATTTGTTTATCAATTCAAATAATTATTAAATTTATCATGAACATAATAAAAAACTTGCTTAAAAAAATAAACAGTTGACACAAAGCCAAATGATTCATTTCAAAGCATGTTTATCGAACTTTTGAATGCCAAAATTTACAAAAAAGTAGAATTGATTCTAGTTGCCCCTTCTAAAGGGTAGTTTTCATATAGAGAAGAATGGAAACTCCACTGTTATTCTTTTAAAATATTTTACAATGCTTCATGTAATAAGTCAGTGTGTAAAGTAATCACAGAATGTAAAATCACACACACACACTTTGATATATCTTTAAAATAAAAAAGTAATGATGTTCGTTGGTAAGTGCATAACTTGAGAAAGGGTGGACCGATATGGCTTTATTGTTTTTAGGGTTCCGTACCTGAAAAGGAAAAAACGGAACACTTATAGGATCACTTGTGTGTCTGTCTGTCTGTCTATCACAGCCAATTTGCTCCGAATCTAATGAACCTGTAACGTAAATAAATGAATTTTGTATATGGGGGTCACTTTGGGGGCGGCAAACAAAGAAACAAAAAAAAAAGCTTTTCAAACTATCGTGTGACATATCAAATAAGTATATCAAATTAATAATTTTAAAATAAATACTTTTAAAGATATTTAAGAAAAATGATGAAAATTTACCATTTATTGCTTGAACCCTTATCTGCGAAACTACTGAGCATGAAAAAATACAGTGTTCGGATCTTTACTCATAGATTACAGGCAAACCTATAAAAAGTCTATGGTCTTAAAATAACATGCTAAATCTCTCAATATTGTGCGTACAAACTTACATTTGCAGTTGGAATGTATGGGAGAACATGTTTTTCAACTACAATGATAAGTTTGTTGTTAGAATAAATTCATCCCAATTACGGAACCCTTCATTGTGCGTGGTCCGACATGCACTTTTTCAATCAACTTATTACGGCAAGAAAATTTTTTAAATTTGCCGGAAAATTGGTGGATTTAATATGGGAATTTTGTATGAATTATTGAAATTTGGACAGGAAAAAATCTGTCCGGTCAGCTAGTTTTTAATATATTTATCTCCATCACTCATCTATGCGCCCATAACCGTAACTTAATATCTAATCTAGCGCCGCCGCGCCGTAGCGCGCCTTAATTCCTATCAATTAGCGACATCTCTTGATTGCATGTTCATAAGCATGACCTTGGACTGTTCAGTTACAATCCCCGGTGCGCAGGCGCCGTCTAACGAGACACCGACAGTACTATAGGTATACCTGGGAGCCGGTTTGTTACTGACAACACTATCGACCATCTGCATTGGTCAGTATAAAGCGTGTTGTTATCTTCTTAAATAAACATGTAGGTAACTAGACATATCCCTGAGTAAATTGGCCTTGTAACCGCCAGCCAGTGCGTATCGTATTGTGTCCATAGCGCCAGGATTAATAGGCGTGACGTCACTCCGACCTTGTACGGACTCCAATATGTTCTGTTTTCATTTAGTCTGGTTTAATAGTCAATATGGGTTGACATAAATGGCTGGTACCTATACCAATAAAGCTTTCACTTTAAGGCCCAAAACGCCTTTGTGATTGAGCCTAGGGAGGGTAAGCATAGACACACACGGCCATAAAAGATTGATTTATGAGCACATTGACTTTGTACTTGGCACTAGTCATTATTGTCTTTAGTGTGCCACGAATTTATTCATTAAGAATACGAGTACAAATAAATTTAAAACAAAGGCGATGCTAATTAACGGAATGGTTATAAGGAGTTTAAAGTAGTCACAATTGCGAGCATTCAAGGCTGAGCCATGTGGTTTCTGCTATCAATAGAATACTCTTCCCCAATCCCCTGTTGTTTAGCATGTATAAGATAACAGCTATACTGGGACGCGCGGTTTAATAGGTCACGGAAGTTATTAGCTCAACGTTGAGATTGAAAACAAAATTGATTGCACTAGAAAAATTTGGTAAGTAAGTACAAGTATTCTCGTAGTAAAAATTCCGCCTGTATATGGGCCCCATCAATAATAAGTAAGACAAGGGCCTATCCTTGATAAGTTCACTATCATCACTAGCGGGACATCGGTGTGTGGTGCAAGGCATAGGAGTTCACTTGCAGAAATAAACAGTTCGTTTTAACCTCTAAGATTAGGAATTTGATTATGATAATGAAGGGAAAACTTTAATTAACTTCGCAAAGTGCGCCACTTTGTGCTCCTTCTGAGCAGTGAACGAAACTGAACCGTCGCGCTCGGGTCGGTGACGCTGATTCGGGTATAATCGGCTCAAGTCGGTCGGTGACGAAAATGGCGGATCCGTGGGGCAGTCTGCTACGTGTTTAGGCCCAATAACAAGCCACAAAATTTTACTTAAATGTTTTTTATTTTATTTTATTCGTAATTCGTCGTTGCACAAAGTTCAAACGTCAATAATTTCATTAAAAAAATAACAAAACCGGCAACATTTTTTTAAATTTTTGTCTAAATTGTAGAATCTAACATGTAAAAAAGATTTTGCTCGTAAATAATTTCACTTTTCGCAAATGTAAAGTTCCGACAAAAAAGGCTCAGGCAGTTAAAATTGGCAAATTATTCTACTTGTTTTAAAAGAAATTGTGCATATTGCATACTGTTAGAACGGGCATGAATCAAAGATGTCTTCCTAATATTAAAACTGCTCTATAACTCTTAGTTATTTTTTAACGCAGTTTGAAGTCGGGCTCTCGGCATTGATTTTTAATTTGTTTGTAGTTTAAAGGCTCGTATTTAAATTTTATAGCGATCACCTGCATCAAATACGAATTTTATAAAATACTACACTAACGCTAGACGAAATTTAAAAAAAAAATGTTGCCAGTTTTGTTATTTTTAAATGATATTATTAACGTTTGAACTTTGAGCAACGACGAATTCAAAATAAAATCTTGCCAGTTTTGTGATTTTTAAATGAAATAATTAACGTTTGAACTTTGAGCAACGACGAATTAAAAATATAATTTAAAAAAAATCCTGTGGTCTGAGTCTTGTTATTGGGCCTAAATACGTAGCAGACAGCCGGATCCGCCATTTTCGTATGTTCAACCGTCTGCCGAACACCCTGTATATTTTAACCCCAAAATAATTAAAATTAAAATGAAAGTTATAAAAACTAAAAGCCAACTAAAAAGGTATTACAAGACATCACAGACAGCCAAATAAAAAATCCGGAGTCCATGGGTTTCTGTGATCCAAACAACCTGTTCCGTCCTACCTGTCTTCACTGCTAGGCAAAAGAATCACTGGATCAGTCCTACGATCAATTGTGCTGCGTTGTTCCAGAGATACTATTGCAAAGCTTTCAAGCATCCGATTTGGGCTGTAGTAACTACTTGCGTTTCCGCTTCATTTTGCTAGAAGTAACTCGATCGCAATATGTTTATGACTTGGTCTACCTTCATAATTACGTTGTCGGACCACACGTATTAACATGAAAAAAATACCAGCAGACTTGTTTCATAGCTGCTTTGCTGCATCCTTCGCTCAGTATTATAGTGACAATGGACGCGGACGATACCCAGTAAGTCACTTCATCTTACTTTGGATCTAGGATCTAGCATTTCTTGGAAAAGCGTCTTCTTTTCTGCGCTTTCTCCTAAAATCTGATTGACTTGTGGTACTTTTCGGTATTTCGAAACTTTCAGTTTCTTATTTCAATTGAGCAAATTCCGTCCATAGTTCTTACATACAACGTAATTGCCAAGCGCCCATCGAAGGTCGTCGTCGTCTCCATAGACTTGTGCATCACGTAGTACAGTACTGTAACATCACTAGACCTAGATTTGACACTTCCGCAGATACACATTCATAAGTCAGAAAGCGTCAAAGTCATAGTGGCAAAAAAAACAGTCGTGAGGTGTCGTGGGACACCCGGTTGGAACGAAGATCCTTTCGGTTTTACACACTTGGCGAATGGGTGCTAGGCCCAAAAAGTGTAACATTTTGACCGTCAAGACACTTGTGTTACGTGTCAAAAAATGTTACACTACCTACACTTAATGTTACACGGTAGAGTATAACGTGCGATAAGGATTTCCGTTCCCAAACTGCAACATCGTATTCACAACATGAGTGAAATTCAGACATGATCTTCACTTGACCGACCGACTTGTGCACAGACCCGTGTCTGTAGGTCAGGAAAAGATTAAAATATTCTCAAGTGTCCGATGTTTTATGGTTTAGGGTTCATTTTGTCAGTTTTTGATCTGTGTTAAGTCTCTTATGTTCTTGAATGCAATATTATTATTTTTTAAACAGATGTACCTATAATTTTTAAGTTTTTGGTATTGTTCGGCGAGTCGTTGAGCTTGAGCTACACGATTACTGGCACATGCTTGGGCTGACTAAGGAGGTCCACTCAATCTCTGTGGTTCTTTCCTCATAATACCATTTCAGACACTAATCTACATGGTCCTTACTTGATCTGACCAAGATCATGTCTGAACTTTAAAAGAGACCCTCGAGGGTGTTTTCGCTATTTAATCTCAGGGGTAGTCAGATAGTAAATGTCGACTCCATCTAGCTTATTTTTTTTAATATGACGTGTAAAAGTGATTCCTATATCCTATTAATTACAGAATAAACAATTTCATTTCATTTTATCGAAATATAGAAAAATAGTAAAAATAATAATATAATATAGAATTTCATTGTTAAATTAGTTTTATACACATTCATGCTCAAAACTTTATTGTATCTTTCTACAAACTTCGTCCCTCGTTCCTCGGAATCATGCACATTTAATGACAACATTAACAACGGAATTCCACACAACTGTACGATTAACGGGCTGAACGGGCTCCACTCCACGTTCAGACGTCCTCTCCCCTCGAGCTTCAAGAAAAGAACATAGTCTATGATTTAAAGCAGAGGAATTATATTAATGCGTACCTCTATTATATTATAATAATAAATCACTTGTATTTTGTGCATCGTTCTTGTATCGATCCATGACGGCAGAGGAAGATTAGTGATTAGGTACTTATGTCGTTAGTCACTTACGATTCTGATAATTTGGGGATTTTGGCGTGACGAGCAGAGCAGAGTAGACTTATGCGTAGACAGCTGACGGTTTATAATATAATTATATATTATCGACGAAAACTTGTAGGAGCACTTTACTTTTCCTCTGGTTGGCAACGTTGACGAACCGGTAACCTCAATGAATGAATTAGATGCCGACCAGTTAAAGGTCAATACAAAACTCCGCAGACACGTGCTACTCGTACTACTTGTTGACGTAAGGGCTTTCCCTCGTGGCAGTTTTGAATCACACGCACAGGCAGGTTCAAGAAAATTTTAAACGTCACCTGACGTCATACAATAACTGCGACTACGTCACGGCGCGGTCCTCTGCGTGCGGTGCGAAGTGGGGCGTATCATTCATCGTGGGGCTTGCTTGCATTCCAGTTGCCGTGAACGTGTCGACGAGGACAGTTCTAAGATGGGTGTGCCACATATAACTTCGTTCTGTTGGTGCATGGGGCTCGAGGTCGGCGCCAAATGCGTTGGATTTGTACACCTGGTAAGTTTTTAAAACAAAGTTTATTTTTATTCACATTTGTTTTTTGGCTAAATTAATATTCCACCATGCATAATTTATAGGTGGCTGGTGCATAAATAGAGCGTTTATTTACACGAATAGTAATAACGAAAGAGCGTTGCCAAGGATTATTGAATTGAACTACGATTTCATGACAATGTACAATGTAGATTGTTTTAACTTATAATTGCGACGTTGTTGTTTGTCTTGGCTTAGCGAGCTTAACTTTGCGATAAACTGTCACAATCGGTTCTGCAAGCTACGTCCACGCTTGTATAGTGTTATCGGACATCAAGACTACGAGACAACCTTGAGGTTGTATTTAGCTTAAGTTCTTGAACGCATTATTATTTACATACAACAGCATAAGCATAGGTAAACTTTTACATAGCAACAGTTATTTTCGAGAATTTCGTTTTAATCTAAACTAATAATATAGGTACCTACTTAAAGAGAATAGATTAGATTTTTTGTATGTTTGTTTATTATGCTTTCACGCTAAAACGGCTGAACGGAATTTGGATAAAATTTAGTACATGTGTAGACCATAACCTGGGTGAGAGGTGCAGGTGTGAAACCGCGGGGCGCAACTAGTGATTTATATTCAGGACCACATTCGTGACATCTACTTTGGTCACGTCGCTCGTGTCGCATTTTAAGCTAGCTTTTCGCCAGCTCATAACTCTTAGTAAGAGTACTAAGAGTTATGAGCTAAAGATAGTTCTCCAAACTGAAAACAATTGTCTAGAGAGACAATTGTTTTCAGTTTGGAGAACTATCTTTAGATCTAGTGACAACATAGGTACCATACAACAGTACAAACTGAGTAAAAAACTTGATAACTCTGAAATATTTATTCCTTATCAGAGTGGACAAGTCCTTGTGTAAATATCTTCAAAACATTAAAATAGCTATTAGATTATGGTGCAATACTTTCTCACCAGTGCTTTGGGTATTCATTTTAATACAAATGATGTCAGTTTGGCAGGAAGGTGCCTGCAAGTAGTTTGTAATTATATTATGTAGACACCTTTCTGCCAAACGCTGTCATCTCATAGGATACCGTCGCGTCTGGCTCAGAGGCTGCGCAAACGCTGCATCACCGCAACGTAGGTTACAATACAAACACGCCTACACTACGCTAAAGCTGGATAATTATGCATTTATTCAACGTCTACGTTGTGTCTATGGGACATCTACGCTGGACGTGCCCTCAGTTCACACATTACTAATCTTCCGACCTTTGTTCCACAGCTGGTGTCGTTCGCTCTGATGATCCTGTGCTCTGTCTACGCGGCAGGCTTCGGCTCGCTGGCGGGCACAGCTGAGGACGTGGGCGACGGCGTGTATGCCGCGTGGTACAAGATCACTGTCACCATCGCGGTGGTGTCAGTCGTGCACGTTGTACTGGCGTTGACGCTGCTCATCTCCGTGATCAAGGTGAGCTGAACAAGTGTACATATTATTAACCCTTTCCCGATTCCATGAACATAATGGTTTAGAGCGATTGTCAGACAGCTAGCTAAAGTTATTAAAAAAACACAAAAAAAAAACAGAAGTCATTTAAGTAGTAAAATTAAATACCTATATTGAGAATCTGCACTTGCTAACGTCATTTGATTAATTTTAATCAAAGAGTAGACCCGACTTATAAGTAACCAACCCTTCAGTTTCACAAGGGTTACATAAGGGTAAAGGTTTCTTAATAACCAGCCTTGCCCTTGTAAAAAAGGTGAATTATCTAAAACTTTTTTTCGTTTTCGCTTTTTGTGATGGCATTCTATCGGTGTTCAAACGGTTTTATTCAAACTTATTCTAATCCCACAGCACAATGTGCCAACAAAATAATAATAATGTCGAGATGAGTGAATCACAAAACATGATAACGGTGTGATCGTGGTACAATTGTGTTTGTATTCTGGAACAGTACCTAAAACACACTCACTTGTGATATTTTCCCCTCTTTGTCTTCTAATTATAGAGCATTGATTGATACCTCATTAATACAGAAATTATTGTGCAATTAGGTATTAAAGCCTAATTGTATGAATTTTTTCACGCATTTACAATAAAATGAGTAGTATATTGCGGTAAATTTATTCATTTTAGAATATCTATATCAGTAAGTTTATGCCAGTATCACTATCGGATGTACGTATGGCCGTATCCGCTAGTTTTTAAAACTGGTAGTGACGAATCGAATGGTATCAAAAATGGCAGCTAACTCTGAAATGTTCGGATGCCCCATCTGTCATTGATCAATGAATACTAAACCGCTTGGCTCCGAAGATCTATCACTTGAATCCACCATGTTATAAGCCTATTAATCTTGCCAACGTCACTGCTTCAGACTACAGACAGTGCCTAGATTTCCTAAAACTTATAAAATGCACAGTATACTGTATACTGTGCATTTTTGGGGTACCTTAAAAACTAATGTATACTGTATACATTAGTTTTTAAGGTACCTACCCCAAAAATGAAAAAATTGAACCTTTGTAATACCTATCCCTTTTTTGTCCGTCTGTCTCAGAGGTTACTTTTTCTGTACTTGAACTCAAACAGTGGGTGAAGTCAGGCAGTTACTGTTGCAGCACTACGTTTTGTTTGAATGTTTTTCTACTATGAATGTTGTGTCCGCCCCAGCGCCACACGTGCGGCATCCGCGTGTGGGTGTGCGTCATGGCGGCGCTGGCGCTGGCGGCGCTGCTGTGCATCGCGGTGCTGGTGGCGCTGCACGGGCTGTCGGGCACGGGCTCCGACATCTTCCTGTCGTTCCTCGAGGGCCTGCTGTTCTTTGGTGAGACAATTATCCATTACTAGTCACATTAACCGTCCAGAGTAAATTCTCTAAGCTCCGGTTTACAACGCTCTGCTTAGCACCGAGAGTTCAAAATCCAACAGTGTGTTCTTTTGACATGCTGGGATACACTGGAGGATGGTCAATGGATGGCTCAATACTAAGAGTAGAAATGCAGTGCGCACAAAAGAAACTTGCTCTAAATGATGGTATAAACCGCATCAATATCCGTTGCGCAGTTGAGAAGAGCAACGCAGTCACACAGACACACGGAAAGCGACTTTAATATATAATATATAGGTTTTATGGAGGGGCTCGCGGCAAAATAGTCCCAGCCGCACGACTCGACCGAAGATTAAGCTACGCTTGCCGCGGGCGGCTCGTGGCGAGTGACCCTCTGTACATACCGAGACTCCACCGTGCCTCGGAAAGCACGTTAAGCCGTTGGTCCCGGCTGTCATTCGTGGATCTTTGACAGTGGTTACGGGTCTTCAGAAGCCCATAAATCTGGCAACCAGTATTACCAAGGGGTATCGTGTTGCCCAGTAACTGGGTTGTGACAGTCACTCCGTGTAAAATACCGGCTGCGGAAGCGGACCCTTACATAGTTAGTAAAATGCTGGGCAGATTGATGTATAGATATAGATTTTCCAAAAATCGAAAACATATTTGGAAATATAAGAGTTCATTGTATCAAAAACAAAGTACTTAATACAAAGTTCATTTCTTTCTCATTTCTCCTTTCGCAGGTTTGCTGGAAGAAATTTCTTAAGAAATAAGCAGTACCTTTGCACTCAAATTATGATTATGTCGTATCACTTTGTATTTTACTGTGTGTACATAAATAATAAAATAAATAAATAATGTTCTTATAAGTGGCGACCTTAGGTATCACGTGCCTTTATAACAGCGTGTTTTATTACGCTTGACTGACTTCTGCCTCGCTGGTCTGCCGTTGACTTGTCGTGTTGGTGGTCCCGGACTCGATTCCCAGGTCGGGCAAAGTGTTATTGGGTTTTTCCATCAGTAATTTCTCAATAGCAGTCCAGTGTCGGGATTTGTGCCCAATTGATGGCAAATAGTTCTCTCCCTATTACATGGGACTTCTGGAGAAATGTGGGAGTGCTTAACTCGTCAGGAAGTACCGACGTTATGTTATGATTTCACTATGCAACATATAGTAGTCAGAAGATGACTTCAATAGTGATGAGTCTAGGTATAGATGTTCACACAGTGTGTATTTATCAACAATAACCGAACATTGCTGCGAAAGTCACCCGTATAACCTCCAACTGTAGAGGAACGCCTCCGCGCGAACGAGTTCACAACATCTGCACAACTCGTGTATTTTAGTTATTAATTTTCCGTTCACCGTGTGATGTACGGCTAGAAAGTGCTCTACGTTATAACAATGTGTTTACTCGTCTCAGTGTTGCGCTAATAATGTTGAGATGAAACATTTTGTTTTGACGCCTTCCTTATAAGTTTTTATTTAGAGTGTATATGTTCGTTACGAGCTGCTTATTATGTACCTACTCTGGTCGGTTGCGATGGTTTGCGGCTCCAAATTACCCGTTCCACATTTTCGACTAATCAAAAACGTACCTATGAATGACATAATTACGTTTCTAACAATATGATAGCCAAGTGTGGTGATTGGTGTTTGTCTTCATCCGCCATCGGACTGAATTCAGTAGCTGGAATTACAACGTATTATGGAAGTACGTCTAAAATTGTAATTCCCATAATAATATGTGTGAGAGTAGAATCACCATCCCCGTCCGCCCGTCTGCCGCCCTCGTCTCTATGTACTAGTTGTCGGCACAACGTGTGTTATTCTCCCATACTTCTCTGTTAGTCGTCATTTCGAGTACAGTGTAGAATATCAGAACAAATAATATATTTATTTTTTATTTTATGAACAAATAATACAGATAATTTAAAAAATCTAAAACACGACTGCAAAATCACATAACTGAATAGAGAAAAACAAGCATAGAGTTGTATAGTATAGCAGGCGGGGGGCAGTGACAGTTCCACCACATTTTCAGGTTACTGGTAAGTCCCCCGGGGGCACTACGATACAATTCGAGGCTTGTGTTTCTCTTTTGAACACTCTTATGAACAAAAACTGGCCCGACACAATCATGGCCCATTTTCATTTAATTTCATCCAATTTATTATTCCTAATTAAATTTAAACATAAAACTTACAACATATTTTTGTAATCTCCTTTTAATTTGCTTTATTTTGATACCTTACTCGATAGGTTTGTTTTTTTTAATTAACGTATTACTGTTTCGGGCCATTTTTTTTCATAACTATACCTTAACTGTCGAAATCCATCCAGCGGTTTAGAAGATACGAGGTAATAAAGCAATTTACAAACATACATACATACAAGATACGCGCGAAAAACATAAGCCTTCCTTGGCGGTCGGGTAAAAAAGCTTTTATTAAAACCGTAACTAATGAAATATTTTCCAATTTCCAGCGGTAATGGCGTACTGCATCCTGTGCGTGAACAGCTACTACCTGATGCTGAGGAGCGCCGAGGACATGGAGGGCCCGCACAAGTCCAACTACTAAGGTACACCTCCTGACACACTGGATCGTTCAGGATAAACTGAAGGAATCGTCAGAAACGATGTAATATTTTGTTTTAACGAAGATTTAGTAGCAAGCTCAGACTATGTCAGAAAAGGAAAGTTAAAGTGTTGTGTAAACACGTAAAACATGTAAACATAGCTGGTTTGCATGGAACACGTACAATAATTTAATATTCATAACCGCTACCATTGTGTTGGCAGCGTATTTAGAATCTGTTTCAAAAAGGGAAATGCGGCGCTTGATATAAGAGTGAATGAAAATTCTTGGCTGCCCTTCCCGTCTGAAGTGCCCATAGCACTGTCTTTTATTCTGTAAGTTTGTTTCCATAAAGCTGCACAATTTGACCATGTAAGCAGCTAGAACTCGTATAGAGGTGCTCCACGTACGGTACACTTTGTCTTTCCTTCTGGCGTGCTCTGAGGCGCCGTACCATTCAAAAGTATAAGCTACCGGTCAATGATTTGACGAATATTATTTGAAAACTAAGTACAAAGCACGAACATGCGGATATTTGATTGGTGTTTTAATTGTAAACGTACTGGATGTCTATTATGGCCAGGCCATGTTGATATTCTTAATGAATTACTTATAAATTAATTATTGTAAGACTAGCATGTTTTTTCATAATACATGAACTTTTATGTGGTGAATATTAATAACATTTCAAATTTACTGGAAAGTTTGCATATTTTTTTCATAATTAATAATGATTCAAAAAGTCATTCTGATGTGCTAAATTCTTATGTTAATTATACTTATACTGTAGCTCGAAATATTTTATGTTTAATGTGTAGTTGTATTTGTAAGCGTTGATACTATACTATAATGTTCTGTGTTTGAACGCTCTGTTGCATACGAAATATTCTAATGTGAATACAAACGACCAATGCAACCAGAATGAAACCCATACATTGAGTGATGTCATCGTATTTTAACGAAAAACGTTCAGAATGTTAGACAAGGTTACGAGGCTAGAATAACAAATTGTTTCTATTGTTTTCGGTCGCAGATCACTAAAATAATGGCATCGTTCAACCTGTCCTATGTTTGCACAAGTTCTGTTTGTGTGTAACTCGTTTATTTTTAAGTTCGACTCCGAATATTTACTACTTTAATCTTTGTTTTATATTAAGACAACTGCATTTACTGTTTGCAACGGGGCTAAGTAATAAGTATAACGTTTTTAAAATGTGGTTTTAATGCTTAGATATTGTACTGTAGTGCCTGGTAATCTATTGGTAAATTACCAATTCTAACTTTTTAAAGGGCCTGCTTAAACAATTTTAATCGATGTTATCATAAAAAAAATGTTAATTTAATAATGGGCACCCGATGCGGCAAATTGAAAATGGAATTAAATCTTTAGAAAAAATTACATAAAATTCTATAATTAATGATGTCACATATGTGGCATGTCTAAAATATTCCAAATTACGCGGACGAAACCGTAAGCATTTCTAGTCAAATGTTTGAAGGAACAACACACACAGTTTGTAATTATACATTAGGATAGCTTAACCTTGAATGTTTGCTGCTCGGTCAGTCGCGCTTCTTTAATTCCATTTGTAAACTGTACTTATAATCAATTTTAATAGTCGTAAATGTTTATATAAAAATATTTTTATGACCGAACGCCTTGGTGTGTGCAAAATAAACAAAAAGTTTGGCCATGAGGACCGATCTGACACGTTCTTTGCAGACACATTGAAAAAATACGGGTTTAGTACAACCGCACCGTGATATTTTTGTTTTTTTTGTATTTTTTTGTATGGACAAGTAAGTGCATGGGTTCGTGATTCGCATTTCATAGCACAATGTAGTTCAATGAATTAACCTCATGATTCTCAATAGATATCGTCTCTGCTAAGCTATCTCCCAGAAGTGATCATGATAGCAATGTTTTGTGATAATTTGCACTACCCAGGCGTTTCGGTTGATTTATTATTTTATAGTTTTAGAGGTTTATCCTCATAAATACGCCAATACTTCGGACTGAGGTCGTTTGAGACTAAGTGCTCCTTAAAACTTGCCTCAATGATTTTTGATGCTTTTACAAGATGTAACGAGGTATTAATATGAATATTAGAAATATAATAATATTGTGAACGGGATTTGTGTTCGGATTGAAATCTTAATGTTCAAAGAGACAAAGAAAAAATTAATAAAATATTCAAAATAAGTATTTTTACCAGTTTTCCAATTAAAATCGTCCGAAAAGTGTCTTACAGAGTCAATAACATAACAATTATGAAGAGTTGATGCATTTCTTTGTATTGTAACAAAAAGTTTCTTCAATGTGCCAATAGATGTCGCTCAAAGGATGACCAAATAAAATTTGCAGATTGTCCATGTTGGTACCATTGAAAATGTTATACACGGTGATAATTAGGAAACAACCTTCAGTAGAGCCTTCTTGAAGTCTGAAAGTGGCTTTTTGAAACTCGAGTAGTTACATCTCCTTTAGCCAATAGGCTATCCACTGCCGCAGCCTCTGTAGCCCTTTATTGCGTACTAAATGAGATGCTCGCTGAGATGATTGTATGAGATAATTATAATTCGTTTTGAAAAATTATTAAAGTAATTTCACCTAGTTCAAGGTTTTTTTATAAATACCACCGTGTATAAATGATTGTAAGCTGAAGCACCTGCAACACCTCAGTAAAGTAACGTATGTGTACTTATAAGGTAATGTTAAGTATATTTTGTATCATTTCTCGCCGGCTTTATTTATTAAATATGCTATTTTATGGCTTTGTTTTGCCAGATAGATTGTTTCATTTGTATTAAGAACGAGATTATAGAGGTACCCAAGAGTATTAATGGTCTACCTATAATAATAAATTCTATTTTGTATTCAAAAACAATAAATACAGGCAGGTAAAGTCGGTAGAAAATTAAGAGTGCTTATCCTAAAAGTTTGCAACGTCGCAAGTAGCTGTCAAATATTTACCTGTTTTAATTAATTTGGCAATATTTTTTTAGAAATTTGAAATGTGGCTAACTAGTGAACTAAAATATTGATTATGAAATGCAATAATTAATATCGTAACACCGAATATTCAGTTTTACATGTAAAAAAGGTGTGGTTCTTTCCAAAAGCCTTTTTTACACATAAAACAGTTACAACGTTAAATTCAGTGTTATAATTGCAATTAATTATTAATATTCTAGTTCGCTAGTTAGCCACATTTCTTATTTCCATACAGTAATATTGCCTAATTAATCAAAACAGGTAATTATTTGACAGCTATTTGCGACGTTGCCCTCTTTCAGAATAAACGCTCCGTGTGAATGAAACGTATGGTGTGAGTTGTGACCCTACTTAACAATGTTAGCTAGTAGGGTCACAACTTATGTTTTATCATATTGACAGTTCTCGCAAATAGGAATAGAACCTCGAAGTGATTAAACCGATCGATAAGTGCAGACAAGTCGAGATACGTTCCTGGGTATCTAGAGGACTCTTAAATGTCTGAATTACGGGGCTTAGGGCACAAATAAAACTTCAAACAATAATTTATACATGTTGTTTATTCATCGGAATAACTTTAATTACGATGAAGTGTCACATTACTTAAGTTGCGTTAGATCTGTTAATTTTAATAAATATATTACAACTCTATGCTTAAGTACGGTACGGTACCGACGACAGTTGCTTCTAAGTTTATCTATATCTTACGTTTGACCAAACGTGATGCCTTCTACTTGAAAGTTTCAAGTTACTTTAGCAGTTGTAACTTTACGTCAATATGACGCTTACGATGAATAAATACAATGTGAAATTTAATTCGTTTGCATCCTCTTAAGGGGTCATTATACTCATCATTACGAACTCCTTTCACTATGGGGCCAACCCTGAAATCGCGAAAAATAAATCAGCTGTTCCATACATTTATTTTCGCATAGCTCGTTATAATGTAGGGAACAGCAGATTTTTTTTTTGCGATTTCAGGGTTGGCCCTATATTTTATATATATAGTAGTTTGCATCCTGCAAACGCATTAAATTTCACATTGTATAGACGACCAATTTCACATCCAATCTGTAGAACTAATCTTATGTCGGAGTGTGATTTCAGTAAGTTACTGAATATTAGTACTTATTATGTCTATACAAAGTGACGGGCTACTCCATGAGTGTCCACGTGTTAAGTGGGTCCACTAGTGATTGGTAGTGAAATTGGCACGGCCATGTCTTGTACATGTTGTTACATTTGAAGCTATGGTATAATTTAGAACCAGATGAGCTCACTTGTTTATTGGTAAGACATTATGGAGACAGCAAGATCAATACGTTTTAATATCGTGAAGACAGATATCTGAAGAGGAGCGAGTTCTTCAAACGTATATCTGTGTTTTTATTTAGGCAACAATACGACGCTCTTAGAAGTTCGAGCAAAAGAATCGTTCCACTGCGTTAGTAGTTGCGCTCAGGCGGGTTGATGTGCCTGGGTAGAAATCGTTATCGTATCTTGCTTTAAATGTTTGAAGAACACACTTTAACAAAGTACATGTAGGCACAGATCACGGTACAGGTATAGTAATTTAGTAATAAGAAAATAGTCTTTAGATACTGGAATGTAGTCGATGTTTATTCGATTTGTTAGCGAGTCCACAAAACGTGCACCATTCATTTGAATTTGTTTGATATCTGCCTATAATAGTAGGTAGCTGTTCTCTTTGGTAAAATTCAGATTAGTGTTTTTATTATGGAAGATGTGTTAAAATTAATTTGGCTACAAGTTTCATGGACTCTTTCTTTTATTAGAGCCAATATTGATATACATTTATAATACGCGCCATCGACACGCAATAAGAACAACGAGTGATGACGCGGGGGTTTCACATTCGTTGTCGACATTACAAGTTACAGAGCTGCGGGTTTAATACCAGGGAAAATTAGCATTTGTTAAGAACAGTCCATCCATTCTGTAAACATCTTACCGTGAAGATTGAGGTGAAGTGAGCATGAATTGAGCTGTCCATAGTGTCAATCCCTAGCTTTAGGTGCAATGACAGCTCACATCAAGCTCACTTCACCCAAGTTATCACGGTGAGATGTTTACAGAATAGCACGGCAATTAGCTGCCCATGTTGCCATAACAAAAGATATTGAGAAGGGCTTCTGAATGAAGATCTCGGAGACACCCAATTTGAAATTGTCATAATTATTTACAAGAACATTTTGAAGTACAAAGTAAGAAATTCAAGTTCTAGGCACGCTACTAACGGCTCCGTATTCACAAATAAATAAATAAACAATTTTATGTTTCCAATTGTACTAACAGATATCATAGCCGATGAAAGTAACGACAGTTTGAATTATTAGTACCTTTATACACCTAGTTCGATTTACATAGTCTTTTCTTTCCTCCGATTAACTTACACTACACTGGGCACAAATATATCTAAGTTATATTGAGGACTCATTATACAATATTATTGAGGTGAGGCGAGTCGCAGAACTGACAGAAGGTAAATAAGTAGGCAGTTCAGTACACATTTAATAAGTATAAAAATATACGGATTAACAATGTTTTCTAAATGTTGTAAATATTGAAAACATCAAGAATATAGAAATGTATGTATTTAGGTAAGTATGTAAAGTTATTTCAGTTATATGTTTCAAATAAGAAAGCTTATTTCCAGGAGAGCAACGCGATATGACTGTGGCGTTTTAAATGCTAAAGCAGTTTTGTCCGCTGAGCCACAATGTTATAAGACTTATTTCAAACACAGGCCTCCCTCAATTGCCAATTTGATTGGTTAGTTAAGTAGTCTTAACAAATAAATAATTTACAGTACTAGGCCGATCACAAATTCAATTTAAAATCATCGTTCAGTTCACCGACTCGCCGCACACATTACATCTAAGCTTGGGGGAAACTTTATACATTGCAAGTCGGGCTACACAGATAAATACTTAACTAAGGTATTGCACGAGACGGGGCTAGTAATGTACATAATTACACGAGACACGAGTGTCGCACACACACGCGCACAGGGCACACTTCATAACACTTGATGACGACATCACACACCTACATTAAGTAGTAACAGAAGATTTATAACTTTTCAGTTTATAAACGGAAGTTGTAAAGTTAGAACTTAGGAAGCATAATTGCTTAGCGAGTTGACAATCAATTTAAATTGTCCATAATTTTAAATCATGACTGTTATTCTTTGATATTCGTATAAAATAGTTTTAAGTAAGAACACAGCAAATTGACGAAGTGTAACAATCTGCTAAACAATTTTTTGTCCTGACTGTACAGTGTACTTTTAACGTTGGAATTAATTTCCTTAACTGTAAACTTCAACCAAGCATTTGTTCAGCAATATGCTGAGCCTAAGCTATTCGATTCGAAATAGTTCTATCTTGCGGAATTCATGGCAAAAATCCAACAGAAAGCTCAGTACATTAAAGCAGTCCCGTTTTCCTGGGGACTGCCGAAGTGTTCGTGGATCGTCCAGTGTCCGTCGTGTCCTGGCTCAGTACAGGTGCGCGAGCTGCAGGTGCGCGGGCGGCGGCGCCTCCGTGCCCACGTCGATGTCGGCCGGCGCCTCGTCCTCCGCGCTGGCGCGGGGCAGGCCGCGCACCTGCGGTACAAGGCTTGGTACAGGCGGCTCGTATACGTGAGTGGGGAGGTAGGCGGGCGGGCAGTGTTAATAATAGAAGATCTGGATCTCATCGAAAAAGACTTATAGCATCGCCAATTATCTCGGCTTATAATTATCAGCTTCAAGTGTAAGGGCTCGTTAAAAGTAGATGGCGGTTACCATTCGTATTTTATTTGTTTTAATTTGAAAATTGGGAAATCTTTTGGTGCGAAATGTGAAATGTATTGAAAATACAAGATGACAACGTTATTTCCTTTGCGCGGTCCAGCTATAAGCACTTGGGACCATTTCAATTATTTCCCTTTGTTTCTAAAGGTCGCCAGCGCCTTTGAAGTGCAGTAGGAGTATTTATAGATAATCCACTACCACTTTTAATCAGGTAGGATATCGGCCTGTTAGCCATAACTTACAACAAAAAAAATTGAAGAAAGAATCTTAATTAAAAAAAAGAAAAACATCGCTGTACTCAAACTTCAATTACCTCAAAAAATGGAGACCAATACAAATGTGGAGAGCATGTTACCTGTAGCAACATGTTGTGGTTGAGGATGCGCGCCTGGTGCTCCTGCGCCTTGGCGCGCAGGCACGCGATGCTGTTGTTGCGGAAAGCCTCCGCGTCCTCGTAGAGCTCGCGGCCCGGCTCCGGGGACGCGCGGCCCTTCGCTGAGGACGACGCCGTTGTTGAGCTCGCGGGGGAACTCTGCGCCTGGAAATGTTAGAGGATTTTGTAAAGGTTGGTTCTTGGGTAATGTTCTAGTAACTAGAACAGGTTGATGGTTTCTTAATATTTTTTTCTCAAAAATACTTCGAAATTCGAGCATTATTTTGACAAGCTTCTTCGAGATAAATCGAAATTGCTGTGCTGGTCGAATACATGCGAGCGCCCGGCCGGTAATAATTTGTATGAAAATTCATGTCGTGTTTAGCGGCCGAATAAATTATGAAAAATCTTGGGACGTACTTTTTACTTCAACACATGGCAACTACTTTACAATACCATATAATGTCAATAACATGGTAACAAACTTTTCAAATATTTTATTTAAATTTCGCTTATAATATTGGTTGCAAATAGAGCTGTTTCGAAGAAGAAACAAATGAATATATAGGCGCGTGAAAAATTTGTTGTTCTTCATTGATTCTGGAATTTATACTTTCCGCGCATATTTAAGAAAACTAGGTAGGTTATGTTCAAGACTTGACCGTAACCAGACATTGATATACTCACGTATGTGTGCCTCGGCTACGCCTCGGCCCACTTATTCCCGATCGTCCATCAATGCCAGTAATGTACCGTGAATTTTAACAGAGGAACGTTTATGGAAAGCCAAAGATCCTCAGTCCCAAACTTCTTCGAAATAAAACAGTACCTACCTAGCCAAAAAGTTTCTATTACACAACATGCAAGATTCTAAAGCGAATAGGTACCTAAATGCTCAGCATAGCTTCTTATAAAATTCCAGCAAGTAAAATTAAAGCCTCCCACCTGCCTACTCTTCTTAAGCCCGCTTGCGCATCACATATCACAGAATACGTTTACCGTTAAACATACTATAAAACATAATTCTGTTCAAACTATTGTCAGTTCAAACATATTGATGTTATAATAGGTAACTTACGGTTAACGTTAATCGCATTGAGTGATTCCTAGTGCTAGCGGGCCTAGTCTGTTATCCTCATAAGTGTCCTCACCTGCGTGTCATGGTTGTCGTGGTGCTGCGAGGACGCGGAGGTGGGGCGCTCCGGCTCGGCCTCGGAGCCCTCGCGCTCCGACCCCGACTCCTTCAGGTGGCGCGCCGCCTCGATGGACTTGCGGTGCATGCCTATGTCATGATAAAACAAGATTAAGGACAAGGTGGAAATGTAGCCAAAAGTAAGTAATCAATAATGTGTCTAAAATTTGGTGTAGGTAGGTAGGTACCTACCTAATGCTAGGCATACGCAGCGACTCGCTGGCGATTTCAATATCTTACGTCCATATACCTACAGATTTAGAAATTGCTAGCGAAAAAATATCTGCTGTTAAAATCTGCGTGTGTGGACGTGAGATTTTGAAATCGCCAGCGAGTCGCTGCGTGTGTAGGTACCTAGCATTAGGTATAACTCCGGGGCAAGTTAGACTGTTCGACACGTGACATCTTGATCAGTTCGTGAATATTATAGATAGTGGCTCATTAAACATTTTCTAATACTAAAGTAAACTAATGGAAATAATACCTACCTAACTGCTGAGCTCATAATATTGACATCCAAGTGTTTATAGACCATACCTGACTAATTTATAGAATACATCAATTTATTATTCCCAAACAAATTTTTTCTACCCCTGCCTATCCCAAAACATGTATACTGGGTTATCTGTACCAAAACTTTCAGAATATACCAAAAAATAAACAATATCACGGGTCCTGTCTGTTGAGCACATCGTTGAGTCGGTTTTTAACCGACTTCTAGTGATACCTACATCATTATAAGAACCGCAAAACTTTTAAAATTAAGTTAAAATTATATTAGACAAGCTTTATAAATAATAATTAGTAATGATTTAATAATGCTTATTGTTTAATGTAATGCTTCAAACAATTTTATTTCAATTTTCAAGTATCGATTTCTAATTTTCTTCATATTATTACTTCACTAGCCCAGTGGCCAACCACTGGGCTAGTGTAAATAAGAAGAATATCAAACTCATTAGTCAATAGAGCCAGATATCAATATTAGTTTCTCTGAGAGATTTTTTCAAAGATATTGGTATCCTCACAGTGGCATCTCAATTCATTTTCGCCAACATCTTATATATTAGGCAAAATATACATTTATACAGTAAGAACAGTGATTTTCACAATGTTAACACTAGAAATAAGGAAAAACTAAGAGTTCCTTTTCACCGGCTTCATAAGGTTCATAACTCATTTGTTGGGCTTGGTATAACCTTTTATAACAAGTTACCCTCTTCTTTGCTAGATTTGCCTTTTAATGCGTTTAAAACGAAAGTAAAATCCAACCTTTGTTCAAAGGCATACTATTCTATCAACGACTACTTAAATGATAAGAATAGTTGGTCGCTGTGATTAACTCAAGACAATTTTTATGTTCTTTCACCAGAATTAGCTTACCTACTGACAGGTTATATGAGTTCATATAATTGTTTATTTTAATTTAATTTTAATTTATTGTTGACATAATCTACTCATTACAATGTTTTTTTTTAATGAGTTGTATTGCAATATGTAACTAGTGACCTCGACAATAGATCATATTATTTATTGTTATTAGTAATTAACTGTTTATTTATTTTACCTCGATGGTCCTAGTTTATCATTTATAACTTCCTGTTACAGCTTTATGTAAGCGGGCACGCCCTTTATGCCTGGAGGCTTTTATTAAGACGTTAAGTTTTGTTTACGTTTAGTTTTTATTTCTGCCCGAGTATAGTTCTCGATGATTTTGTTTGGTATATTGGCGTGTGCTAGCTAACATATGGATAATAATTTAAATTAGGTTAATTAAGTATGTTGAATACTATTATATAGAGTCATTTTTTTTCTTTCTAACTGAACAGACAGCTGTGCTGCTGGGGAGTTTGTTGCGCCACTTCTTCTTCCCAGCTAACGCACTAGGAAGTGGTGAAGGGTGGGCGTTTTGGGGGACTGTCTTATGTAATTTTGACGTTCGAAAAGTGCTGATTATCAGCCTAGTTTGAATAAATGACTTTTGAATTTGAATTTTGAATTTGAATTTGAATTATAACGACTAAGATTTCTTATGAGAGCCAATCCTTTCTGTATGTCCAAACTGTCTCAATACACTTTTCATAATCCTTAAAACTCCCGTCCTCTTTCAATCCACAACGTACGGTGGTACCGGCTTAGGTCATAAATGCAAAAATTTCATCATCTATTACCCCCACTTTAATTACTTATAACGATTTACCGATAAACAAGCTACCCAAAAATATAAATATGTCACCCATTTGACCTCCGAAGTGAACATATCATTACATTGCGCTCGCCTTATCAGTAACTCATTAGCACTTATTGTTTGTGTAACGGTGAATTCTCAGAATTGCATTGTTTTTGAGTGGTGTTTGTGACATGGATTTCCAAGATCAAGGTATATTCTTACTATTTAGTTATATTTTTTAAATTTTATTTGACTTATTATGACGTGTTTTTACGTGCTACGCCACACCGGATTTCTACCAAATATTTAACTTATTGTTGACTTCACATGACTAATTTCAATCATAGTCGAATACTCTCACATATCTTAAATTAAAGATTGAACTGTCTATTTAAAAAATATAAAAGGTTTTTTTGCGTCCTTGTCCGATTTTAGTTGCTATATGGCCTCTACGACTGCGTAGGCTCAGGCGTAGCACGGTCTACGAAACATACGTAAAATATTGGAAAAAAAAATCAGGTACTTTGATTAAATGTACTTTCTGAAGGATGCATTTCTTTGAGATTTGGTCTGCCGTAACTGGAAGTGTTTCTCAGAAAAATCAACACGTGTTGGAAACTATTCTAGCTTCACTGGATGAGGTAAAGAATCTAGACATTAGGAACTGAGATAGTAAGGTACTCAGTTTATGTAAAAGTCTTGATAGATTTTGGAAAATTGTCTCTAGAAATAAATCAATTTTTTTGCATAAGTACTCAGATTGGTTAAATGAAATTGAATGTGTCGAATTAGTAAGAAGTAATGAGCAGTGCATTCAAGAAAACGCGAACCACGAATTATTAATTCATTACGAATTTACTTAGTTTAAATTGAAATTTGGTTGGTTGTTGTGGTTATTTTAACTTAGTTGTGGTTATGATTACGTTTGTAAATAAATTGTAGTTTTAGTTTTCTTGCTTTTTGTTGTGTATAATATATAAAATAATACATATTTAATTATATCCCCTTCATGAATAGCGTTAATATCAAATTCAGATGTATTTCCGAACGAGGGACAATAAATCTCAAATATTGAATATTTAAATTTATATATAAACAGTACATATTGTACAGTTTATTGTATATTATGTAAATAAAGCATTAATGTACATTTGTGAAGTATTTTTTTTATTTTTTTTACCCTTCAGAATAATCTCATTTAATAAAGTAAGGTATTTATGACCGCGCTTGTAGGGCGCTTGGACAACCGTGCAACGCTTCTTAAAAACTTGCATAAAAGTAGGATGCTTTCATTATAATCATCGTATTGGGCAATAATAATAATGATGAAGGCATCTTACTTTTTAATAAGATAACTTTGAGAAAGGTACAGTAAATGATAAATTTTCGATGTCCTGTTAATTTTTGGTGAAAATACTTATAAATATTTAAAATATAGTTTGAATTTTGATTAAAACTTGATAAGTATATTGCTTAATGACTGAAACCCCGACTCCCATGCGTAGGTACCTATAATATCTACGCCCGCACTCATCGACATTTGTATTGAGCCGCACTCTGTCTAAAGTCCAAACAGCCGGAGTCCGTCGACCACTGCTCTAGCCGTACGAAAAAAAAAAACCTGCGTATAATTTGAAAAAAAAAAACATTACTGGTCGGCGATTTTGAACAAAAATTATTGATTAGTGATAGGTAATGAATATTACCTACGTGTCACTGGACCTGTGTTTGTAAATTACGTTAAGATCTTGACAGTCTCTTGTTGTTTAAGTATTGGGTCCCCACCTATGAAATTGGCGTTTTTTTCTCACAAATAGAGAACCTTGTCACTTCTATGAATTAAAATATTCATCAATTGCTTGGTATTATATCGAATAATGACCATCATAGACAACTACCAATAGTAAAAAAAACCTTATTACTTATAGTTTATAAACATAAAAAATACCTTAAAAATGACTGCTCATTTTGTTAGCAGAAATGACCACTATTTGTTTTAATTTAGCCAAAACTTATTTTTGTCGCTTAATCTATTGGCATATTACGTTATCTTAGTTTTTAAACATTATCGCATAAAAGTTTTAAAACATTAGTGTTCATGGTTGTTATATAAATTAAGAAAATGTTAGTATGAAAAAAGCAACTTCTTTAAAATTCTCCATACAAAACGCTGATTTCATAGGTGGGGACCTAATATAATACCTATTTTGAATAATATATAAGTATCCAATTTTGAATCGTACCTTTTATCTTAAATCGCCCTACATATTATTTATTATTTGTTTTTCGCAAAAATATGACACACGTTTGTGTGTGATATTTGTGAAAAACATAGGCTGCGTTCCGAGTTATGCTGTAATCGATTAAAGCGTGCTAACACCCGTTCCGAATTAGCGTAAGCGCGATAACGATGTCCCGTGCATCGTCATAGATAACTTCATGACATGCGCTATCTTGCGATGAAGCCGACCATGCCAATAAAAAAAGTGCGTGCGTACGTGAGTGCTGTAAAAAATGACAGTTGTGCTGTTTTGTTTTGTGTCAGGCATCACATCTTAAACTGACGTGGCATTTTCGAAATTGTCCGTTACCGTTTATCACTTACCACTTTATCAAAGTAGAAGTAGAAGAAAATTTTTGTGGCGTATATTTAAAGAATTAAGTTATGTTATAAGTTTTGACTCCGCCGTAGTCGTTCCTATGCCCGTTTGAGAATGGAGGAAGGTTGGCGGTGATCAGCACACCCAATATCACCCAGGAATAAAGACAGCCGTCAAATACGCCAACGCCGAGCAGCAGGCGACGGTAAATGAACCTACCTACTTCAGACAGCGGGGGCCATGGGTCTAAATACCCCCAGAAAAAAACCAACGTAGAAGGTAATAGGAACCCACCCCGATAGAAATCTCAAGAGAATTCTATGATAAAAGTCAATGATGAAAATGCTGTTATGTCGGGCGTTCCGGCCGACCCCCGGCACCCATTGATATGTCAATGGGTGTCAAATATGCGACCGAAGACGTATTGGCAGTGTGTCAACAGGCTGTCAAGGCGGTAAATATTACTGAAGACAACAAGAAACTATCCATACGTCCCAAACACTGGATTGGAACCTGGAATTTTAGACGACTACTTACTAAAACCAGAAAAGCTTGCTGTAGTGGAAAAATAAATGAGAGAAGATTAACTGGCAATACTAGGATTATGTGAATCCCACATGAAAGGCGAGGGCCATTTCCAAACATCGAATAGAAACACAATGTTCTTCTCAGGTCAGGAGTCTGACAGCAAAAACGATACAGGAATAATAGTGTCTCGCAAGATAGCCCAATTTGTCACTGGCTACAATACTATCAATGATTAAATAATGACCATCCGCATAGATTGCAACCCACTCCCACTCAATATCATACAGGTCTATTCACCAACTGTCCAATCTTCGCAGGAAGACATTGACGACTTTTATAGGCACTTGCAAACAGCAATGGACATAAGCAGGGCGACTGGAACGCAAAGGTCACAAACACACCACCAGAAGCCATATAATTGGTAAATACGTTCTCGGTCTCAGAAATGAAAAGTTTATAGATTTCTGCTAGAGCAACAATTTGGCAATAGCGAACACTTACTACTAACATCACAAGCGCAGGCTATACACATGGACTTCTCCTGGTAGTCGTTCTCGCAACCAAAATGACTTCATAATGTTGCTTACCGATGGAAATCGTCCATAACGAATGCCAGAACCTTTCAAGGTGCTGATTGCAGAACCTTTCAAGGTGCTGATTGTGGTTCTGATCACCAGATGTGAGTGGCAGAACATTTTTTTGAATTTGCTTTTTTTAATTATACATATAGTCTTAATACAGGTTCATGTGTATCCTACGAGTGCGCCTAAAATCGTGACGCAAAAGAACAAAGCGCACAACAAGGTTATCCCAGCCTGAATATGAAGACTTCCAAAGAAAAACAGAACCCGTATGTTAATACGGGTTCGGTTTTTCTTTGAATGACTCCTACACGAATCCAGATGAACAATGTTGCAACATCTCAAATCTCACGTTGTCAATGTACTTGAATCCATGACAAAAAAAACAGTAACCAAAAAAGACTGGATATCGGACGAAGCATGGTCTAATATAGAGTTGCGGAAGGAGCTTAAACAAGCCAGGAGCGTTGATAAATTTTGAGGAGAAATGTTCTAAGTTTACCAAGACAATTCAGAAACAGTCCAGATGGGATAGAAATCGATACCTAGAAAACATTTGTACTGAAATTGAACATCATGCAGAAAAGTATCAAACGACTGACCTTTTCGAAAAGTTCAGGCAAATAACGCAAAAGTTTAAACCATCCTCTTGGATAATAGGCGATAAAGATGGCAACCCAATAAATGAAGTTGAAAAGTCACGGAGAGATGGAGAGAATATTGCGAGGAGCTCTATCAAGATCATTTGACCCAGTCATTCCAACCACCTGATCTCTTGATAGATGTCGAACCAAATATACTCCGCACGGAAGTAGAAGACTCGATCAGGAAGCTGAATACAAACAAAGCTCCAGGACCAGATCGAATCACAGCGGAAGCAATAACACGTTTAGGGCCGAACGGTGTAACCAGCTTATATAATATCTGTAACATTATATGGAAAACCGGCACTGGCCACCCGACTGGGTACACTCTTCCATACTTCCGCATCATACAAAAGGTTCAGTGCATAACTGTAATAACTACAGAACAATAGCTCTAATGTCACACGCTAGTAAGATTCTACTGTCATTACATCGCAGGAGCAGGTCGGTTTTGTTAAAGGACAAGGAACTAGAGAGCAAATCCTGAGCCTCCGCCTCATAGTAGAAAAGTGCTACGAGTACAACACTCCAACGATTATATGCTTTGTAGATTATCAGAAGGCTATCGTCTGCGTTAGACAGGAGAAGCTATGGGAGCTAGTGCTTGCTGAGACAGGAGTTCCGGCCCATCTTATAATCTTGATTCGCAAACTTTATGAGTAATTTCAGTTTTCACAAGGGAGTCAGACAGGGATGCGTGGTCTCACCCGTCGTATTTAACATATGTGACGAGTACATCATGCGCCAAACGCTCGAAGGTTGGGAAGGAGGCGTTAAAATGGGTGGGGTTAAAATATCTAACCTCTGGTACGCACATGATATCACTCTCTTTGCATCATCAGAAACTGAAATGACGGAGTTACTGAATAAGTTGGAAGTAACCAGCCTAAGAATGGGTCTCGCAATAAATATAAGCAAGATCAAGCTCCTTGTCATTGATCGCTTCGATCGGGCTGTCGACTACGACGCGTTTCGAGTTTCTGTTCCGTTCCACAAAAAAAACGCAATGAAAAATACGAGTAAGTAAGCACTAAATGTTCCTATTCAAAATGTAAAAAAGAAACAATTTGATTCTTAGTACACATGTAGTACACATGTTACAAACACAAACCTTGCTTTATCCAAGTCCACTTATAAAATCCAGACTGTAATTCGCATCTCTTTAACCCTAACCCATCTTTTACGACTGCAACCCTAACTCGCTGAGCGCAACAATGTAGTGAGGAAACCCTCGACACGCCGCAGCAGCGAGCTACGTCCATAACGCGTACGTCTGAGGGACGTAAAATGTTAATGAATGATATGCGGCGAGAGGAGATGGATGGCGACCGCGACATGACGACTTGCTAATATGGCGCTCATCTCGAGGTTATGAATGTGAGGCGCGTGATGGTTTGACGACTGACTTCAGCGGGATTTATTTTGAGAATTCAGTGCTGAAAATACGGAGTGATTCTGTTAATCATACAGACTTTTGTCTGAATTAAGCAAAGAGATCTAAGTTAACTATTTACTTAAATAATGATTATTAAGCCACAACAGCATTTGTAATCGTTTGTCTTGATAAATTAAATGGTTTATTTTTCCTGCTATTATGATGTCCCGGAGAAAAATATTTTAGAGAAAATCTAACAAGCAAATACAAGTAAGCATGACATAGTCCCACGATGTTCAGCACAGCCCTGGTTTAATATCAGTGCGGGTAGTATTTTTACGAGATCTCTGCGACGTGCGCGCCGCATATCTTATCACGTCGACGTTATTTATCGTCAGCTCGTCTCCAACAGTTCCTACTCCTCGCCTGATGTACCACATTCAGAGCCCGACACGTACCGCCTGATGTTCCACATTCTAAGGCTGACACGTACCGCCTTGTTGTTTGAAATACTTCAACGACGCGAATATTAAAATGTGAATTATGAGGGTGATGCACTATTTATTGCTCGTCATTTTATAATTGTGCATGAATATTGTGCTTCAGGAGATTTTGTGGAAATGTTTTCAGACGAAAATAAAGTAGCAGTAGGTACCGTTGTGCTATTCTATCTTAATGTATTTTTGTCTATTAAAATATTTTGTGTGTTCATAAATAATTAAATAAATAACGAAAGTACATATTAATAAGTAGCTAGCCCCATTCGTATGGACTGATATGTGTACAGAACAAATCAATGCTAAACGCTGAAAAACCGTTGTGTTTTCTAATAATTTTAGGAAGAAAATATAAATCTTGACTTTTCGTAAGAACCTTACGACCGGGTGATTACTACCTCGGTTGCACGATAAAATAAAACGACTCGCGTCGGCAACAGATGATATTGGTGACGAGCTGTCAGTTGGATTTACTACATAAAGTTAGGAACTTGTAGGAACATGATCCGATATTGTTAGAAATGTCCCCATACACTTGACCACATTACTTTGAAACGCCATTTATAAAAACAAAATTGAAATCCATCCACCCGTGACGGTGCTTCGAGGGAATAAACTCAAAGTCAAAATCAAATCGTTTTGTTCAAATGCTAACTAAGTGAGTTTCTTTGTTTATTTGTTTGTTTGTTACGCTTTCGTGCTAAAACGGCTGAATAGATTTGGATGAAATTTGGCACATGAGTAGATCATGACCTTGAAAAGGACATAGGATACCTTTTATCCCGATATTCCCCTGTGTGTTCGATCCTGTGATCAAGTCTTACGCGGGTGAAACCGCGGGGCGCAGCTAGCACGTCATATTTTCATAAATGAATTGACAAGGTACCGTCATAACCCTTTTAAATAGGTCCTTAAGAGATTCGCGGTGATGTAGATTATAAATGGCTTTGACAGGTCTTTTCAAAATAAAAATGATTCAATGTGGAGCCCGACCCCACGGTAAAATGCCCTACGACATAATGCTGTGGAAGTAGCTGATGTACACTAAACGCGCGGTTTCTACATCTGTTAAATGTTTCATTGTAATTTCTCTTCTAGCGTGATTCGTAGGATAAACATTTGATTAATAAATACCAGTTTTTCTCCATTCAATATGATGTCACATTCGCTACTTTTAACATAAGGAAATTGTTTTTTTTTTTTTAGTACGGAATTATTCGGCGTAAACCAATCTTGGTCCTGAAGAATAGAGTTATTTACGTCATCAAGATTTTGTGACCGTCGATCTATTTTTAAAATCAATGGTGTGTCATTTCGAAATAACACCATGTTTGGTTGATTTTGAAGTAATTGGGTTAAATCATTAATATAAACTAAAAAGAGTAATGCACCCAATATCGAACCTTGAGGAACGCCCATTGTCATTTCAAACCCTAATTTGTTTATGCCGTTTACCTACTTGAACTTTAACCTTTCTATCTATCAGGTATGATCTTAATAAATCAATAGCCAACAATAAATTAATTATTGTTAGTTTTAAAGTATTTAGCACAATTAACTATTTACACTAGGTACTAAATACAGTGACTGACTGTACAAATACATACAAAAAACAAACGGACACTTAGGCATCGAAGTATTCGTCCGCATCGCTGTCATTCGGAAACGTGCCCAGAAGACTGGCAGCATTGCCACATTGAATGGCAATGCTAATACTTTGGCCAAAGAACGAGTCAGCCCTCTGGTCATGTGAAGTGTCGACCAGTCGGCGAGAAATTTCCTTAAAAAGAAGACGCGCACTCGGGCTCGAACCGAATGACCCGAACGTTTCGACCCCAAACGGTTCAAAACTGTGGTTACCCTCATGGTCACAGTATTTGCGTCGCTTGAGGGTCTCAGCAGCCGCAGCAGCGGCACCAGCACAGCCCGCCGTGCTAGGAACATGAGATGGTGCAAGGGAGTCGTCACAGGTTGCGTCCCACACCAGAGGCCTACCCACCTTCCAAGGCAACAACGTCATGCCGTCTGGTCTCTTCCCATCGTCACGTACCAAGCCGTTTGGTTCTAATACCGCTGGTACACCGGTGGTGACAATGGTGCCGATTCTCTTGTCACAAATGCCTCTAAACTAGACTAAAAATCCCTAAAATTTAGTTTAATCCTGTCAAACGACGATTTCCCATTCTGAAATAGACTAAAGTGACACAACTTAACTATATTTTAGTTTGACAGCACTAAGATACGATTAGTACTGAGTTTTTAGTTTAGTGAAAATGGCAATTTTGCTATTCCGAATTTGACGTTTTTCACCTGAAATTTTGATTGTAAAAACCAAATCAGACTACACCTAACACTTTTTAATCGCGATTAAAAAGGTGTGGGGTAAAATAAGATGTCAAGAACTAAAATTCACACCAACATCTCATGTGCAAAAACGGTACTGTATTTATTTTTTCTTTTGCTTATATCTCGAAAATGGTGCGTCCTATCGCAAAAATAATGAAAATTTCAACCCCCTTTGTAAAACTCTTAAACCCCAAAACTCAAAATGTTGGTAATATTTTTTCATATTTTCCATAAAAAAAGTGAAATATTCCATATAAAACAGGTCGAGGCGTGACCCACTGTGCGCCTCCGGCTCTAAAAAAAATCACGGGCTATGGCAAACCACAGGGACCACGTGGATTCGGGATTGTCAAATTCGATTTTAGTCGTGTCAAAATTATTTTTTAATTTAGAGGTTTTTATTTGCAGAATAGCTCTAAGATTCTCATAGCCAAAAGTAAGAAATTTTAGTGATAGTTTAGTTAGTTTAGTTCGGTGTACAAGAGAATCGGCACCAATGGCTCGACGAATAATATCGTTGATGCTGGCGTGCCTGACCTCCTGTAACAAGACAGGCCATGGTGCCCGAGACTGCCTACAGCTTCACCGCAGTGACACCGATGCGGAGCAACATAAGGTGCGCCCAAGTGGAGAAATGTCGCATGGTTTACGCAATCGAACACCTTAGAAAGGTCGCAAAAGATTCCATTGGCATCTTTTGCTTCCTCCCGCTAGGCGTTAAAAATGTTCTTTATTAGGGTGACATCGGCGTCAGTGATACAGCATCCTTCGGTGAAACTGTACTGTTGTTCATGAAATCCCACATACAAAGATTCAAAGATACATAGATCCACCTTGAAAACAACCCAGTCTTTGCTGACGCACGGTTACGTAATAATGAGAACGAGATCTGGCTACGTCTGGATAATATGGTGATTATTTTTCTTAACTAAGTAGGTAATGCCTACATTTTGACACAGAACCCACATAGGTACCTACCTAAACAACAAACAAAAAAAAAATTACATTAAATATAGCTAACCAAACAAAAAAAATTGACCAAATCATAATTTGTAAGTACAAAATCGGAATTTACTAACTACACGTAACCGTTTTACTTCTGTGTAAGAGACCAATGTGAAGACGATGTTTATTTTCGTCTTCCGTCTATATTTGCAGAAGTGGAGGTAAGAAGGCTAGGAAGGAAACTCAATTTTCTTGTTTTCTGTTTATCTTGCTGTCAAGGACATAAGCTGGAGCCTTGTTTTCAGCAAAGACAACAGATGTATAGCATGATTTTTTTGATTACAAGTACTTCTCGTTTTAGATCTTTTTAGTTAGTTTTTATGCAGTCGGGTTTTTAGATATTTTAAATTAACCTTTTTTATGTCTTCTTTGAATATGCTTTTAAATAAAAATAGATAACCTAATTATGTAAAGTATGGGTTGTTTTAAAGCGTCTACATTTGTGAAATATGTTTATAACGATATTTTCAGTTTAGGAGGTTCACTTCTCTAATCAATAGATCAGAAGATACCAACGTACCTATCTATTTAATAAAATTTAGCTGTAATTTTTTCTATTGATACCAATTTTGTTCTATACAATTCCTTGTCTTTATTAATTTTACATATTTAATTAAATATTTACATATTTTTTTACAGAAACTGTGTTCTAGGTTGTGTCGTACCGTCAATACGTTTTCGTTTAGTAATATATAATCACACTGTAATAATTCCTTAGTAAATAATAACTCCCAACATTAGATTAGATTATAATTGCGATAGGTACAAAGTGAGATTTCAAGATTCAACTCAGTGTTGATCGTTACAGCCGATGGCCACCAACTGACAATTAGATATCCTTGTTACCACTAGTACACACAAATAAAAAAATCTAGCCTCCACAACACACAAAGTATATTGAACCCTAATCAATCAAGTAGGTAACAAAGTTAACTGGGCATTAGCGTTCCCGATACGTTGCGCAGTGTAGCGCGGCTCCAATACTGTGTGATTTGTGCGCCATTAACACAACTTTGTCCATTAGCGCCCACCGCGCTGTAAATCCACTTGATTTAGAACTGAGTTAGTTATACTACATGTATATACGTACGGGAGTATATGGAAGGAAGATTAATTAAGAATACGTAGAAATATCACAAGCTTTATTGGACGAAAAGTTTGGAACAAACTGGGAAGTAGCAAATGAGAACAGGCTTTCTGAAGCGCATCGCATCTTGGTGGATGTCTAAATGACTTGCTATGGTATGTAGTGTGAAGGAGTGTTGTATCTACATAACATATAGATGAAGTGATTTGCTCTCTGACCTCTGTTAGAAACCAGACTTGATCGTGTCTTTGCAGTCAATAAGGGCCGGGTACTTGTCAGCGACTCTATATCTGTCTAATGATCAATGTTATTCTTCTCTATACAAATTCTTTAACTGTAGCTGTAGGGGCTACCATTTGTATTGGTGGTATTGGTAAATTGTTATTGTGCAAGGTTAATACTTTACTTATTATTCTACTTACTGAAAAAGCAACCATCATTAATTTGGAAATCGAAGCTTCATAAAGGTTACGGACGCTGCATTGGAGTTTACAAATAATCGCGGAAAGTTGTGGCGCTATCTTGTTGAGAGTCTATCGCAAAAATTAAGAGGAAATGCGAATTTAAATTAATTCTTCCGATGTTATGAGTCATAACGAAACATCAGATTATATCGTGAATCAAATCTATCTACTAGCCCGGCGAGGCTAGTTATTAACCTCTTCCAACGAGCTAGTTGGAACGAAACCAAGTTTAGTTCGATGAAGCTCAGGCGTTTATGAAAATTGGTTGTTTTGTTTCTTTTCTTGACCTTTAAATAATCCCAGTTTAAGTTTAAATAATAATTATGAAATCCCAATGTTACTTGGTGTGGCATTTACAATGTACGTCATGGCATGTCTTGCAGCTTACTGGTGCCCATTTTTTATGTCGGATATTGTGGATATTCTAACTGTTGTGAGTATCATTATCTATCCATTTGCATGCAATTATAGACTTCTTCATACCTTTGAAATACAGACACAAATTGCCTTTTAGAAACTATGGCTTAGATCTTTGTAAGCCCAATACTGCCTTTTGACGGTACTTCCGAGTACAAACTAGATGACATTACTTAAATCTGAAGCTGACTTATCATTGAAACCTCAAGAGCGTCCAAATTAAAGGCAAGCCACTCAGAATCGTCACTTCATCTCTCCAGTTCAAGTCACATTTCCTACACACTGATATGATTTAGTCTAGTGTTTGCGAGGTATAAAGTATAAAATTCAATGGCAGAAGCCGCCGTGCGCTTGTGTCGGTGGCAGCCATACTTTTCACTTTAGATAATGGTTTAGTGTCGTCACGAGATGAAAGCGAGCTGCACAAAGCGAGTGGGTAATAGGCAGATAATTCAGTAACGTACTCTCTGTGCATTACTATCCATTTGTCAATGGTGTGGCGTAGTCGAGGAGCTACGTAATCTACAAAATTGTTGATATTTCATTCACTTTTAAGATGTATTTTACTTTTCTTATACCGATTTTGTTTTGTTTGGTTTTCTAATAAAGTTTGTTTTCAATATTGATGTGAGAAATTAGGTTGAAGAGATAGATTCAATACATTTATGATATAATTTTTCAAGTGGACGTAAGTTTCAGCTGAATTCAATTCAAATGGAAATGAGTAATTAACAATGTTTTACGGCTCATTTATAATTGTATATATTAACATACAACACTGCCTGGTTATTAAACTAAGCAGTGTTGTAACTGAAAAGAGACAGTCTGACGTAAGAGACATGTTGGAAGTTACTAAACCTTCTTGAATGTTTCTAAAATGCACAAATTGCAAATTGAATTTCGTAAAAATTCAATTTTACATACTTAAACAATAATCTTCTTATTTTTAAGTATATGCGTAATGCGCTGTAGCTAAACACGTCGGTCGTTAATCACAACAATACTTGAACAAGCAGTGGCCACAAAACGCCCTCATTACAAATACCTAGCCAGACCACGTAAATACAGTCAGGTAGAAAAACACCGCCCGACTACAGTTAAGTACATAATTAATATGTAAGCCCGCTGGCAACCCTTAAATCAACGTTAATCAAGGCTTAGACAATACGGCCGCCATCTTGCGGACCCCCTCCCGCGGTCCGCCCACCACCCGCCTCACCACCCCGCGCTGGCCCCCCTCCCTCCCCGGCGGGGGCCCCCACTCGCGACGCAGGCTTTAGGGGAGAACTTAGGCTTTATTAATTCATATCTGTAGATCTCGTTTCAGTTTTTGTGTGGCGTCTTTATTATTCAAATTATGGTGTTTATGTTGTACAATCACGTGTTTTGTGAACGAGCTGCTGGTTGTTACGTGACGAATCTTGTGCGAGTGGGAATTGACGGTTTTTTGGTTTGTTAATAAGCCGTAGACGTTTCGTAGCATTTTGCTACGACGGCTACGAAATGTCTACGACGATGCTACGAAGCTGATAATTGTAGTAAATCTTATAGTAATTCATGGAAATTTCATCGTGACAGTTGGCTTTAAAATAGTTGATCTATAATATTTTATAATACTAACATAGAAAAATAATTCTATGTGAAAAACAATGACTTGAAAAAGTATACTGAAAAACATTAATTTGCTCATGCACACCCCTATATCACATAAAATAATAAAATTCACCCACATAAAATTTGTGTAGATATACTTTCCAAATAACAAACAAACAGCTCCTAACAGACAAACGTCCTTTACCGTCTCCACTGAAACAAATAAAACCTCCTCATAAGCTGTCAACGGATTCTTGTTTTCATGCTGAACACAATTTTATCTATACGGCCAACTACACCGTTATTTCTTCGACACAAGGTTCAAAATGCTGTGTTTGGCGTGTAAAGTTATTTTTGTTTTCCCGAGAAGCCTTTCCGCAGTGAAAAATGAACATCTCTTGTTGTTGGGATTAAAAATTATACGTCGCTTTGTTTCGGTCGCAGCGTCGCTCGTCCTCGTCGCGCGACGTCGCTGTCACCCGACGTCGCTGTTGCTCGGCTAGTGAAGACATTTTGTTCTTGGTCTACCTTTGACAGTTTAGATTAGTTTGGGAATAAAACTGCAACGGTTTGACCTAAATTGTATCGTGACATGAATAAAAACGATGTTGCTACTAAATGTTTGTTTGTTTGTCAATTTTAGTAGGTTTTTCAGCCTGCTTTGCTTAATGGCTCATAATACAGGCGAAGAACATTTTTCACTCTCCTCCATGACCAATCTCTAGAATTCAAGGCATAAAATATGACAGTTAAATGATTAATTAAAATGCTAAATACTATTTCGAATAAAAACACCACAAGTATGAAAAACGTGAGAACACGAATAGGTAGTTACAGAAAACATTTATTGCTCCTTTTCTGGTCTTTGAGTACGCAGAGGTGTACCTAACTATTGCCTAAAATTAAAGTCATTAGTATAAAATTTAGGAATATTCATTACCAATATAGAGCAAATGAATATTCATCTTAAATTAAGCCTAATAAAAACCAAAATAAACACACAAAAATAAATAAGCAAACGCCTAAATTAGCTTCGGACTAAACGACCGGGAGTACGACCTAATTGAAATTCCGTGACAATTTTGTTCAAGATGCGAGGCTAATTACTGGCTCAGTGCGACGTCACGGTACGTGTATGTTTATATTAGAATGCTTGTATGTTTGTATGAGACTCACCAGAGTGCGGTGGTCGGGGGGGAGGGGGAGAGGCTCGCCGCTACGGCCGCCCCCCATCGGCTACTGCTCTCGACTCTTGAACAAAATCATCACGGTAAGACATTGTCCCATGGTTCATGGTCCACCAATTTTGGTGAGGCTTTTTATGGCCTATTGCCCAATGGTTTTGGGTCCTAAGTGAGCAGATTTTTATATAAAATCAATTTGAGGTTATACTAGTGGCAGTTCTAAACATCAGTATGTCGCGCCTACGACTTATAAGGCTGCTGTTAAGAATAGTTCCTACGGAAAAAAAATACCATAAACTTACCTTCAGTCGCGATCATGTCGACTTAACACAGGATCTCTACATGATAAATCGATCTACAACATTCCTCAATAAAATGCAGAATATCTTGGAATATAGCTATAAACAAAAATTGTATTGGCATTAATATTGTGCATTCTTATTGAATTTAACATAATATGGGTTGTGTGCTAAATAAATCGATCTACAACATTACTCAATAAAATTCCCAATTTTCTCGATACAATTTTCAATTGAAAATTGTATCGTGCAATCTTGTTGAATTTTACATATTGACACCTGACAAGAACAACATTGTAACTCATTTTGCAATAAATTCTATACCATAAATGCATTAATTGAAAAAAAATTAAGATATCTTTCAGTCCGGGAGCCGTATTTTTAGGAACTTTAGAGCGATTTTTAAATGGCAAATAAAATCATTGTTATTCGAAATAAATCGGTTGTGTCTTAAAAACATTGTATTTCAAATAACAAATAACTTTTTACCAGCATAATCGACTTTAGTAACAATGTAAAAACAAGTACCATGTTATTGAATTAAAATGAACACAGCGAAAAATAAAAATAAATGTACTCGCACAACCATAGCTGTACATACTATGTTGTTATTTTAAAATCAATTATTCAAACATTGTAACTTGATCAAAAACAGATTTCTGTTTAATGTACGTAAAAATGGTTATTTTCTTTTTAAAGACCTCAAAAAAATAATTATAAAACGTATACTTTAAATAGTATTTTATTTAAAAGCAGTAGGACGATATTCAAACCAAAAAAAAATTTACTTCAGTCTCCTGTAAACCTAGCAAAAATAGATACAATGTTGTTCTTATCAGTTGTTGATATGTACTGTGTGCTACCTTAATGTATTGTTATTTTCTAATGAATTATGCCCCACATTACGAATTTCAGTAATCTCACATGCACTGATGAAATCTCCAGAGCGGAAAAAACTACTTGAAGATCATACAAATTCTTAGTTTATGCGGGAATCGAACCAGTATGCAGCAGTATCTCCACGCATTCGCGTCTCCAATGGCTCCAGCGTTTAGCCCTGTTATATTAATCTATCACTCATCATGATAATAGGAACGTTGAAAACAATTTCTTTTTTATTCGTCAGGTAGATTATTAAAAAATATTGGACACGTATTTTTTCTTCTTTTACGAAATCAAAAGACCCATAGCCCAAACTTTAATGCGTTTTATCTAAACCATTTTTTATTAATATGATAAAGCAAAAAATACGGGCTATTTTTTTTTTATTATCTGACTGACGGACTTAGTTGTTTTTTATTTTATTTCCCAGTCAACATCTTTATTATTAGCCTGAGCCAGAGAGACTATTACCACTTCACCTTATTCTGGCCGTTTTATAACCAGCCCGGACAAATATTCTTGTGTAATGTCATACTGGGATTGCCTGGATCAGAACCATCTTTCTCAAGGATATTAAACTATCATTTGGAGCCAGTTGTTTTAAAAATATCTGATCGATGAGATCACCTCTTTCTAATTCCTCGTTATTTGATAGGTCAGGGTCGAACAGTGAACTGCGGTAAGTTTCTTTTTTCTTCTAAGTTACTTTAAACCCGTATTAATAAACCATTGTCATTATGCAACAACACTCTCAGTCGTGTTGTTATTCCAAAGATGTATTAACCAGCCTCCCAATTCAGAACCGCAGATAACTACATAAGTAGTTTTGAAGTCCGACTAATTTAAACACTGTAAATGGTATGTTTTAGTTTACAATAATTTAATTGGCTTGAAATTGTAATTGCCGTCATGCCGTAGAAATCTCTTGTTATGAGTATACAGCTTTTTACGGATTTTTAGTGTGCAATGATTAACTGATTCGGTTTTGCTCAAACAGTTGTACGAGTAAGTCGGGGAGCAACACTATTGTCCAAACATATTGTGTTACTTCAACAATGATTTCTTACTACGGGTTCAAAGGTGTGTGTATAAGTGTGTAAGTGACAGCAAGCAGTCTCACCGAACTCACCGAGTAGCCAGGGCGCGACGGCGTCGTTCTCTTTGGCGCTGTTGAGGATGGTCTCGGGCAGTGGCAACGAGTGGCGCACCATGGCACCGTACAGGCCATACTCCGCCATTATCGTCGACCGACCCCAGCACTTTTCCGTTTTACGCCATTTCGCACGACGGTTTTGGAACCAGACCTGTGGGAGGAATGTCTTGTTAGGGATGTCATTGAAAGAAAAAGGCTTTAGATTTAAAAGGAGTTAAGTCATTTACTAAAACTTTCCAGCAAGATCATAAGGGGTGCTTAAATGAGTCTCCCACTTCTCACAAGGTGCCTTGCATGATTACGGCATGAGATGTCTTCATTTGGGTAGAGCCAACACGTGAAAATAAATCCAAAATAATACAGTGCAGTATTGACTACTAACGCTTTCCATAAAACTAGAACCTTGGGTTTACCCTGCTTCCAATTTATGAACTCGTTCTACGGTAAGTATGACTGAGGAAATTTGAGGAAGCAGAATGTGGTTTTCTGCAAAAATGCTACAAACTTTCTAAATAAAACTTCATTTAAAGAACTCTAGTTATTAGTAGGTAATTATATTTCATCTGAACCACAAGAAAGCTTTTATACAACACAAAGCCTTCATTCTAATTAGAATGAGCGATCGGATATAACCATTAGAGTACAGTAACTCCCTCTGGCGGGCGGCGAGATAACTAAGCATGGAAAACAAACCAATTATCGGGAACAAAACGCAACTAAATTAAATTTTCAAATTCACCGCCGAGCGGCCGCTGTTTGTACACACAGCAGGGTAGGGTTGACTCTGAGGAGAATTTTATACGGCAATTTATTTAATTGTAGAATTGATTTAAATAATCTGTCTCCCAAAAACATATTTAGGCCCGCTTGCACCAAAAATCACTAAATACCGACAACGAACCGATAACGATAACGTATTTAAAATATCATTCTGTCTCTGTCAACTTCAAACAATTGAATGAAGTAGCATGCAATATCTTTTAAAGTCGTTTGGTGTTTTTATTTAGTGGTATGTGGTGCAAGCGGGCCTTAGAAAGTAAGGTAAGTGTTAAGTGGACACTCTTAGGCGTAACAGTAACTGGGTAATACGATACCCCTTGATAAGACTGGTTGCCAGACTTGCCGCCGACTTGCTGAATGGCCGCCATACACGCTACAATTCACCGAGGAGTACTGTAGTCTACCTGTGTAGGTGTGCTGTATATTTTTTATAATAAAACAGACCTGTCCAGTTCTTGGAAGAAAGCGTGTGGACCGTAGCACGTATGGCTTACATACGACATTTAAAATGTCTGTCTATTGATAAGGGTTCTAATACCAAGTATGCTAACTACAAACTCTTTGTAAAATAGCATTGAACTTAAGATAAGGTAATCACCCTTCATTCTTTCAGAAAATAACAATAATACCCGTCTATCATTGTCGCCGCATTGTGCAGGGCGAAGGCTTCATCTCATACAGAGACGGCACGAGCAGGGATTATCACGCTTCGTCAAGACTGGTTGGCGATTTCAGACATATATCAACTATGAGTCCAGGTGTCCTCACGATGTTTTGCCTTCACTGATGTCAGGAATGTCAAAGATAAAGAAAAACAAAAGACGAATTATCAGGTAGAAACTACCTTGAACAAGTATAAATGTTTATGTAAGCGGCAGCCCTGTGGGCGTGGGCCCGCGCGCACCGCACGCTGCCGCGCAAAACGGTTAATTTCTAATTAAATTTGTTAATTAAGCCCGATAGCGGCGCACTCCGCACAAATTAATACCGCCCGTATTATATTACTATGAGCACTGTCTTCCTATGTATGTGTCTTATGTAGATACCGTGGATATTATGTAGGTATATACTCCGTTATGTAGGTACGAGCCGTCAGCGGATTTCATTACGGTTGTACTGTGTGTGTTATCATTTAGCATTATAAAGGGATAGGCAGGGGTTTATAGTACCTACCTACACTCACGTTTTGTCATATTTAAGTCCTATGTAGTAGGGGCTCCTACCTATGGGGCGTAGCTTATTAATATTAACCAGGCTCAAATCCAGACTCCAGACTGGCACTGAGAAACTGAAACTGCTAAGCTGTTTACAAGGTATTAGCAGTAGCAAACCTATTCGTTCTTACGGGCAAAGGGACCCCTTATTTTTCCCATGGTTACACTAGATAATAAATCCTTTTTTTTATATTTACTGCTTGTCTGAGCATGAATGTCGGTGATTATAACATATTATTGGATCCGCACATCTTTAGTAGTCAGTCAGAAATGATGTGATAACAGGAAAACGATAAACGCACATTTCATTTAATAAACATAATTTTGCTAAACCAATATTCATATTACTGCCGTATAAAATCGTTAGAAGAAACTCAATTTCCCCATAATATGTTTGATTGATTCAAGCAGAAAATTCTTTTCTACCTAAAGAATGAATGCAATGCAATGCTATGCTTGCATTGTGTGTTGTTATCGCTAAAGGGCAGTTAGACAAGGAGACAAAAGAGAGACAAAAGAGTCATAAAGTACCCTGTAAGAAATCCTGACATGATCGTGTCCTGTGATTTCTTGCAGGGTTCTTTATGACCCTTTAAGAACAGTTAAGCGGATTAGGTTACTAAATATACGTCGTCTTGTATTTTATAATGGATTTCCGCAAAGTCACGCTTGAGTCAATTAACTACTTACTATTTCCTTAGGTTTAAAGAATCAGCTCCAGTCTGCTTATAATTTTAGTTTTGCATTCCATTGCAAAACAAACTATACGTATCATTATAGTATCACAGCAATACCCAGCATTATTTTTATTAATGCTTTAATTGTCAATTTCTCAATTCTCATTAGCGGCATGACATAAAAATAAGCAAACGTATTAATGATTACCAATCTCTATTGCTTCACAAGTGTTCTCGCTTCTTGAATTGCCTGCAACGTCAGTAAGTGGTGGCTCCCTCCAACTTAGCATGTTGACTATGGTAATGTGATGAACCCGAAATTGTGCAGCTCTGTCGTAATGTGTGGGGCAGGCCTCAGACGCGTGTGTGCAACGAGGACGTCTGAAGAGCCCTGAATATGGACAAGTTTGTCTCACTGACAGTTAAGTCGTATCACTGTCTGGTAAAATGCTTGTTCTGCGTTTTCGTATTTAGGCTAGTTTTGATTATAGAGCATTGAAAGTGCGTGACATTTGTGTCCACACATCTACAAGACAAATCCTGGTGCGGGACAATGTCCCTCTTAAAGATATTCAATTCAATTAAACTTTCGTTTCCCCGTAAAATCCGTAAAATTTGCCTTATTATTTCATGAAGAAAAACTACCTACGCTTCATTCTTGCATTTCAAATGTAACAGAAAAACTTAACACAGCGTGAAAAAGGTAAAGAAGACCTATTCTCAAACTGTCTGTCTTATAAATAACACGATTTATTTCTAATTTGGTTATTTCCAAGATCCGAGTTACTCTTGACAGCTTACGGCTGAAAGCACTTATTCAACAATCCATTAAGTTTGCTGAAAGTCTCTTATAGCCATTCAAATTCATAACTTAACATCACGCATTGTGAAAATTATGTTAAAAGACTGCAGTATATTGCTACTGGTATGTGTATATACCCAGTGTCGTACCTACGAGGCAGTGGCCGGCGGCGGGACGTTATTGATTGGCCGGTGCGGCGGCGTGACAGGTTAATTGTGAGAGATCAGCTCCGCACCGATTACCGGCCGCTAGGGTCACTGCACTTCTAATAATCTACTTACTCACTCGGAACTCACTTACTGGGATTATTTTCACAGAAATTTTAGCAGAGAATTGCAGCTTACCTCCATAAACTCATGAGTGTACAATATCAGAAGGATGGACGGAATGGAAGCCTGGTTAAAATACTATGGTCTTCTGATATCTTGGAAGAAGGTTGTCGGGGTCTTGAAAATAATGTACACAGCTATCCCAAGCAAATGGTTCACTTCCATCGTTAAATCAATGTCGAGACTATCATATAGTGTCGGTAGACATCCAGTGCAGAACATAAACCTGGACTTTCATAGACTGAAAGATTAATATTTAAATCACCATAATTATTTGCCAAAGGCAATGATGATGCAGCATGTTTGATATCATTCAAAATATATTCAAACTGCCCTTGAAATAATTTCACAATCTTCATTCCTAGTGTCAACTTTCTAATCTCAAACAATGTTCTCATATCTACCGCGGCGTACAGTTGGTAGTTCCCACTGTTCCTAGTATTGATTGCGCCAACTGACTACTAATTGTTCCCGCAGATAAACGATGTGAATATGCGAGGCCACTGGAAGGGGTGCGACTATTAACAGAGATACCTACCATGAAGGAGATTGTACCTTTGTTTGTTAGCAGAAAGTATAGGATTTATTAGCGGTGGTGAAGATGTCGGAGGCGGACGGATGGTAACTGTTACGTCACGTTATTGCAGTTTGATCATCATCCAAATCCCAATCATTTTTAATAACTTATTTATTCAAGCAAAATAACAGAAATGAGCACATTAAGCTTTTTCAAATATGGTGATAATTCTCAGAAACCAGCATACCGTAGTTAATAAAAAGTATGTTCAAAAACTAGGGACTAGGGTTTTTTTTTTTTAACTTACCTTTTATTTAAATAACCCTCCTTTTTGCTTCGCCGTAGTTGGGTATAAAGACTAGCTAGTCAGCAAGTTAAGCAGCGAGTCTGTCCAGGGTGCACAGCACATTGCATAGATACCTACTTACTTGAAAACTCGCGTGGATGTTATTTAATACACCCCAATTTAGCTCAGAGTAACTGTTGTCATTCAAATTCAATCCAAAACTTAGTAGATTAGGTAAACCCTGTCAGTAATCCTACACAACTGTACAAGATTATACCCGGCGATTACCAGCATTAGCACTGATTGCTTGTGGACAATCACTAGCATTGCCCGCGGCGTGGCCTGTCTTAGATTGGGATTGTTTTATTGGCACGGAATTAGAGAACTTATCGGGATTACCAGCGGTGATTTTAGCGTTACGACGTAGAGACTGCTTGCTAAGTTTGGACGAAAGGGTTAAGGCGTGCACAGGCTTAACTGTAGAGTTGTGATACTGTTTTAAATTCTCTGTTTTTTTACAATCACAGGCATTATTGTTTTCTGCAATTTCTGAAATATTTAATTCATGATCATTGTCCTCCTCTTAGGTCAATGAACCTACACTCATAATCTTTAAAGTACTACATAGTTTAAGAAGACTTCACCCCATATCGATCGGCAGTAGATTAAAATCTCACACACGCAGGTAGACACGCAACACTCAGCACTATTTAATTAATTCGGCGCACAACGACGCCCGCATTCCGACGGATCTCCGAATTTCCTAATTAACATACGCTCACAAAGGTTCGGCGTAATTGTTAATTTGGCAGCACATTCGCGCCCTTTAATGATGCGTAACGTTGGTGCGGGGAATTGCGCGCTCCAACAATTTATTACTCGTATGTGGCAGCTACCAGCGACCGCTGACCTCCACACCTCCCCGCGAATGTTCCCAAGACCGAAGCAAGTGACGGTGGGTCGGGCCCAGGCAGGGATCCACGTTAGCTGGTGGCATTTAGGGTAGTATTTGTAATGTTGCTTGTGAAACAATTTGTCGGGCGTCTGTGTGATTGCGTAGGCTCGTATGTTTTGAGTGCTACTTTCGTTTGGAAACTAATTTTAAAATAACAGTTTTGTTTCCAACATGAGCTGGTAATTTCGTTTGAGGCATGTTTTTGCGAAATTAACGCTCAAAGTTACGTATGAAACTATTCCAAAGTTTTCAGTGTTGGGTGCTCGAATATTACACTAATTAACCACAGTTATCTAATATGAGCGGTGAATGATTATCATTTTCATTACAGTCTTCTAAGATTTTGCTTTAAGTTTAGCGTTTAAAAACTCGTTTAATTATTTATTGAAACCTACACGGAGATCTCGTAATTTATGAATGATTTGGAATTTGATGAGATTGCCTTAAGCGGTAGAAACTGGCACCTTACTAACTAAAACACTATGCTTCAGTCCATTGGCATAGGCACTGTTTAATAAAACTCTAAATAGGCAACAAATAGGAACCTAGGACAAAAATAATGATTAAGTATATTGACAAATCTGTTTACAATACACCAACTACCATTTAACACTTCAATCAAAAACGATTATGCAACCCCAGAAACAATACCAACATTACAAATCCCACTGGACTGGCAACACTTGAGATAATTATCAGCAAGCTGTTACAACCTTACCAAATCCCCACAATAGGCCACAGTGTGCGCTAATCCTTCCTAACAAGTGAATAAAGGGGATAACGCGCGGCGCAAGTGAGCGCCTACCCTTAGGGACAGGGGTGATGAACATTTGGGACTATTAACGCATTTTATTGTAAACAGTCTTAATTGATTAACCGGTTGCTTGTTTTTTATAGGGTGCCGGCGTGGACATCGTATTTGGGTGTTCCAGCCAGAGACTGAGAGCTATAATAAGGTAAGAAATGTATTAATTATATTTAAAAAAATGTTAGTAGACAGTTACATATATGTATATAAGTAATGCAAATGAATGCTGTCAATAATAAAATTTATGTTTATGTGTTGAAACTAGTTATATTATAATAGGTATATTAGGGAGAAACTCGTAATGGAATTAAGTTATCTCATCAACGAATAATATAAATGATTACTAAATTGACATCATACTCTCTACATAAACATCGAAATCATTCAAATTAATGAAGTGATTTCAATCACAAAGTGTTGCCAACATTCCTCGCTCACTTAACAGACGAACGACGCTGTTATCCCGCCAATAGATCGAGCAGCAATCATCTAAACAACGTATCGGAATCAGAGGCGGGTAGTCATGCAGTGGTCGAGTCATGACGAGCGATGACGGTGCGAACGATGTCATTAGGCGCAAATACCCGCTCGCGAACCACTGACAGTTTAAATAAAGCAAGTGAGCTCCACAAAGGGCTTCTTATTTACGTAGTGCATAATTTCATTTCTTTGGTCGTGTTTCAATGGAGTTCGGGACGAGGAGAGGGGTGCGGGTGCGGGGGGGCGTTCCGACCAATCACGTGCAGGCACGGGCTAAATGGAGTTGCGAGAACCGAGTCTGTTCCCAATTTGGCGGCAATTTGCGCCACAATGCCGTCGTTCTGTTGTCGCCGACTCGCCTTAACAGGTTATTATTCAATTTGGGGTGCGTCCGACACATTTTGATTAGGCAATAAGTTAATACGCGGTTAGCTGCGGCAGGTTAACTCGCTGCTTTCACTAGTAATTGGGTTGTATCTGGAGTTACGCCTACTGCTTATTGGGTGACTTCCGGTTGTGTTAACCGTTCATTTGTTACATTGATTAGGACTGCTATAGCTGTTGGAGAAATGAGACATTTTATTGTTGCACAAATAAAATTTGGCTTTCCCAAGTTTTCGTTGCAAAATTTCTGCTAACTTAAATACTATATCGTATACTTAATAGTCCAAGATCATTACATAGTCCAAAGAAATAGATCGACTAGTATTTTAATCATAGCTAATAGGTTTCCAGATTTAGCTTCGTATGTTATAGTTGGTTAAAGTTGCCAATCTAAATATAACCTCATAAAGTCCCAATGACCTAAAGTAGCCAATTCATAAATTTCCACAAATATCGCATCGTCTTCCGTCCTCTGGAATAAAATCAATACAGCCGGGTTTATACGTTCATAACTGAGTTGTATTTCAGTGTACCCTCGGCTTCTGCTCCTCTCTAAACGGCTGATAGCTTTAAACCTATTGACGGATAACATTATATTAGGCTCTTAGTAGGGGAGCTGGCCTTTCAGAATATTATTATCTGTCATTTAATTTGAAATTAAATATCTGATGCGGTTGAAATGGAACGTTACACGTACCTACTAAAACTTGTAATAAATAATATCATGATAGTCCTTGGCTTGTTGACAACGAGTTATTTTCAACTGTTCAGGCTTTTGTTTTCTATGAAGTTTTAATGAAGATTTCAGTTCGTACCACTTAAACTATCTATGTATATATTAATGCTTCCACCAGTACTTTTAGGGTTCCGTACGTCCGAATGAAAAAACGAAACCCTTGTAGGATCACTCCTGTATCTGTCTGTCTGGCTGGTTGGCCGTCTGTCTGTCTATCTGTCCGTCTGTCACAGCCAATTTGCTCCGAACCTACTGGACCAGTTTAGTTGCAATTCGGTACACATATGAATTCCTGTGACCCAAACACGGACGTGTAACGTAAAAAAATGAATTATAAATATGCTTCAAAATTCATTTATTTCACTTTTCGGGTGCAAATTGTAAAATAAAAAATAAAACCGGCCAAGTGCGTATCGGACAACGCACAATGAAGGGTTCCGTAGTTGGGAGGTTAAGTTTGTTCTTGGGAATTTATCCCAAGAACAAACTTAACATTGTAGTTGAAAAACATGTTCTCCCATGAGATCATGTTTTTCAAACTGCAAATTTAAGTTGGTTGATTATTACTCGTTAACCTGCACAGCTTAGTTTTTCTTTTAATTTCGTTATATACACTACTGCTGTGAATTTTTCCACAAATTCAAGTACAACCTGGCAGGCCCCCCCCCCCTGCCAGGTTGTACTTGACACTTGACTCTAACAAAATTTTTCAGTTAAAAGCTTAATATTTCGCAAATGGATCCCTAAATCCAAAAATGGTTCACAAACTCACAATATTTTTGAACGACCTTTCTAATGACACCCCACACCACGGGGTAGATGAGAAAAAAAAAACATCCTCACTTTACGCATATGGCAGGTACACTAAAAAATATTTTTTTTCTTGATTTCATTTTACCTACTTACTTTGTCGGCATGATTAATATGTATACATATGCCAAATTACAGCTTTCTAGTACCTACTTACTGTCTCTGAGCTAAGCCATGGACAGGCAGACGCACGGACAGACAGATAGACGGACATGGCGAAACTATAAGGGTGCCTTGTTTACTACGGAAACCTAAAAATGGGCTTGTTGTGAGGATCACAACAAAACAAAATTGACCATTCTGCCCATGGTCAATTTTATAAAAAATATATATTATGATTGGCCATTCCTCCCCTTTATCTCCGAAAATACTGAGCCGGTTTTTTTTTTTAAATACTGAGAATTGTTCTTTACTCATAGTTTACAGGAAAACCCATAAGAAGTCTATGGTCTTAAAATAACACGGGAAATCTCTCAATATTGTGCGTACAAACTAACCTTTGCAGTTGAAATGTATGGGAGAACATGGCTTTCAACTAAAATTATAAGTTTGTTTTTGAGATAAATTCAGCCCAACTACGAAACCTGATGTGCGTGGTCCGACATGCACTTGGCCGGGTTTATGGGATGTAACGTGAACTAAATCGTCTAAAGCAGGTGTAAATTGAACACCCCCACACCACAGATGGCGATTGGATTCATAGGTTCTAACCTATAGGTACTTGTTATGCCAATTACCCCAACATTACCGTTACAAGCTCACAATAAAAAATAAACGTTAAAATACGTAACGTCGTTAATTAAACATGATTGAGAGGAAACGGAAGCCACTGAAACATGATAAAAAGGCTCTAATATGTGCGTAAATACGTCCAGTCACGTCCAACAATGGCGGGTGATAATAACGTAATAACTATATGAAAATATAATGCTAAGGAGAAAATGAGGCGGCCGCGGTTAAATAAACAAGACGCCATGTGGCCGGTGAATTACACGCTTGCGTGGGGGGTGAGTGACGGCCGGGTGCGGGAGCGGGCTAAGCGAGCATCTATTAAACTAGGATTTGATTCAACATAGTTCGATAAGGCTACGCGGAATCAAAGTTTTGAGATTGCTAACGAATTATTTATGTAAGCCTAGAATTGTGATCAAGGTCAAGGTAACGTCTATTTCAGAGAAACTGTTTACTGTTCTACTACGAGTATTAGGCAATTATTTCAAGAGTTATCTTCTATTCAATAAAAGATTAGTTATACTTAGATGATGTGTTTTACGGAAAATCTAACATGCAGCGTGCTGCTAGCCTCAAAAGTTTAAACATTTTACTAACACCACCGGTCTCCACCGCCTCTGCCTACCTCGCCCGACAGCTGCGCTAACTAGGCAACTAGCGGCCGTGAATAAGCGATTTCGGGCAATTGGCGCGCGGACCGGCCGGCCGGCTCGTGTCCGGCGCGGCGGCGACCGGACGGCTCCGGACAGACCGGCAATTTGCTCAGCGACATAATTACGCACACAATTTGACTTGACTGTCAAATCAGGAGTAACATGCAGAAGGCCTACATATGACGAGATGTGGAACACATAAAAGTCCGTCGTATAAAAGTCTAAAAAGTAATAAAAACTTCTGCAGACTAGGATCAGTGTGCTTTACTATATCTGACAGGTATCTGTCACCGGTCCTAGAGTAACAAAAAAAGGGTGGCACTTTTTGTAAAGCTATCTAGATTACTAAATAACATCCATCCAGCATTCAAAACAGGTATGTTTGTAGCAACAATCTCGGATGTTACTTCTGCTGCTTTTGTGATTTGTCGACAATACATACCTACCTTCAATTCAACAACCAAAGCTTGTACGTAGTGAGACTTTTTCGTTCTTGTGTATAGTGGTCTGATCAACTCGAACGTCTAATATCGAAGTGTTTGTTTGACGAATCAAAACGAGATCGCGTAATTGGGTGCGCGCCTGTGATTGGGCAGTTGGTAGTTGTAGTCATTAGGAGTTGTTGTGGACGTCTCAGACTGACACGATTATTTGTATGTAACAGATTATACTTTGAGATATGAGTTTAATTGACAGGCTCCCTGAATTAACCATTGACGATTCGACAGGTCAATGACAAAAAGTGTTTCATTAATATATTTTACATAATTATACTTACACCATGTTCTGTTACTGAATAAAATCGAAAGACTTAACGCTCTCTTATACGAAGCGCAGAAAAACAGATCAAATACACGTACATACAAAGTTTTTATCAATCGGTTGACTACTCAGCATTTTCCATAATCTTATTTTAAAAAGGTACCTACTTGAAAGCGATGCAATCGGATTACTTAAGTCCAAGCAGATTGCGTTCCTGTGGGCCCCACGACCCCCACGGGCCCCACAGACCCCGATGTCTAATATGTTTTTTAATTACTGGCGTCCGTGAGCCGGCGCAATGAATATCATACGCGATTATCATATTCAGTGGGATTTGCTTGAATACGGGACGATTCAATAGTTCCGATGCGATTACGGGAATTAATACTGAAACGAATTAATGTAGATTACTATGATAGGTCTTTTGGATTGGATTGTTGCAAATGTATCAATTGGATTATTATTGCAGCGAGTGGAAATATTGGCTTGTTGTCAAGTGACAGTGAGTTTTGTATTGGTTTACATAATTATATTAGTTGCTCTTTATAAGTATTGCTTGTTTTTAATAAAACGCTGTTTTTTTTTTGTTGTACACATTAGTACCTATCACATTTACCAACAGCACTCTGTAATTAAGTGTAACGCTTATCACCTTCAAAACAAGACGTGAATAATTAGGTATTGCTAACATCGCTCTTACATGTCTTGAAGTAAACTTTGGAGATATTATACTAAAGTTAAGAAATATCTAGAATGTAGACACACGTTTTCACACGTGTGACACTGTCCTTGTAAGACAAGAACAAGTGATTCAGTGAAAGCGTGACGGCCGCAGTAACGATATCCAAACAGTGCGTGATATGATTGGGCAAACACGCGGGCAAACATGGCCGGAATGCTGGCCTCACACGATTGTCACGCCCAACACTTGAGCCAACATAATCACCAACATTGTTACAATATTAGCCTAACTGCGCCTGTTTGTGGACACACCAAAGTTTTTTAGTTAAGCTTTTATGTAACAAGTTACATTGGCATATTGGCTTAAGTGTGGGAGATGTGGGTTTAATTGTTGAGGAGACCTTGTCTCTTGATGCCACGCTATAAAACCAATTTTTAATTTTTAAATTGAAGTCAACGAATCAGTTGCAATTTTTTTTAATATACCATATCTATTTACAACATTTTGTTGCTCGGTTCCAATATATCATCATTATCATGATAGAAAATTGTACAAACACTAAAATACATAGTAAATATTTTGGTAGGAGAAAAATAAACAATTGCTTAAACTCTTGATTGGCGTAGCGCGTAGGCCGCTACGAAGTGCTACGAAAGTTACAAATCTCAGTTTATTACAACCCTCTATTTCGTTTTTGTTTTATCGTAGGACTAATATCTACGCTTAGCCGTTGACAAAACATATTACAGACTTTGTGATAAGTAGCTCGTTTAGAATCCCAGACATGTCTGTTATCATGGAGGTCGTGCTTAAAGTAAACGCGTCGGTTATTCAGTGCAGAGTGACTTTATTATAAATATACCTTCACATGTAGTACATTCAGAATGACCTAAAAGGTTCACATTCACATACACACATTCTATAACATAGATGTCGGTAGTAGGTACATTTTGATATAAATTACAACAGTGCTACTATAGACGCTGGCTTTTGCTACAGTAGATGTAGCTCTATTTCGACTATTAATAACTGTCTTTCACTGCTGGAGAGAAACCATGGATGTATTCACATCGCAAGATAGCTTTCATAAATCGAAATAATCTTTCATTGGATCTCAATAAGTATCTAAGTATATTTAATAAATAGCACACCAGTCGATGTTAACACGACGTATTAGTATAAATTAAAGTTTAATGATTAGACTACGATCAAAAATTCAAATTACTTATCTCCTATTGTAAATTTTTTGTAACACTCAACAAGAAGTATATTTATGAGGACAGCAGACTGGCCCCACTCCTGCATTGTGGGCCCCGCACAGGGCCCCGTCACTGTCCGTACAAAGCGCCTTATTATCTCCATATTATTTTAATATTGTTGCAATACTACAATAACTGACGCGCATTATTTATCCTACACACTAATGAGCGTGTAGGCACCTTACTCGACCAACTTTATCATACCGCCGATAAAACCTAAGCCAATCGATTTTCAACCTTACGCGGCAGGATTAAAGCTATGATAATAGTTTGAGAGAGGTGTTATTGTGTTGGTTTTATCGGACAAAGGAGTGACACGGGGTGCATCTCGAACTGTCAGGCGAAGTTTTGAATGAAAATAAATGTGTAATTATTATTAGTGGAATATTGTCGAGTGCTTCGGGGAATGGCGTGTGTGGCCGGCGAGAAATGTCGAGTGTTGTGTTATTAGGCCCGAAGAGATTATGTAAAACTTGAGTACACGTAATGTTATCTATTGCTTGAGAGGAGCTATTTTTGGCCAAGTGTGTGTTAAGTTAAGCCGATCGGAAATTAAGCAACTGCATTCTTATATTTTCGGTGAGAAAAAACAACACAACCCACTACCCATCGTTTAACATTGAGTAAATAATTATGTTTTGTACTTATTCATTTAGAAAACGTTCACTGTTGGTTACTGGGATGTGCAGGTGACAAAACAAGCTAAAGTGCTCATTTATTGACTTCAGGCTTAGGTATATGATAAAAACTCATCATCAAATTAAGGTATTTTAAAAAGAGTTATGTAAAAACCCTACAGCCTGACCACAATAGGGGAAATCTACTTGCACTTAATTCGACATACTCATAATCGTATCCACCATTGTGGGAAATGCATGTTGTTTGTCGTTGTGCAACCATGCAGCGCTGCAGGCTGCAACAACACGGCGGTAATGAGCGGCAGTCATGCGCCGTGCACGCGGTAACGGCTCCTGCGCACCTAATGGTACTATTAGTGCTGCTGTAGTTTCAGCAGACAATGTGTCAGGTAGTTTGATATTAAATTGTGTGAAGAAGGCATTGTGTTTGGGTTTCTTAAGTAACGACGTGAAGACACAATAGTCAGTTAAACGGCGATGTAACTATGTATGTGGGTGTATTCAGTAGGGAGGTAGTAATTGCTTTATTTTCTTACTTTGCTTTAGTATTTTCTTAGTTGTAATAAGGCTTCTGTGTTCTAGTAAGTTCTAATATAACATGGTCAAGCATTTTCAGCATCAAACTCAGATGCAGTCATTGAGCATGCAGTAACTTACGTGTAGTAACCGCAACCAATAATAGATAAATATTTAGTATCGCCAGGACTATCATAATATAAGTAACAGCAATAATAGCCAGTAACACGACAGCAGGGCTACAGCGGACAAGCAACTGAACAAACAGAGTGGGAATTGCTCAATATTTAGTAATTGACTGAATACACCACCACCGAATGACTCACTTATATTAAATTGTTAAAGCATATTTAAAATACAACTTTAAAAATGCCCTTGTGACTATGATCACGTTTCAAGATCAAGAAAGTTGTTGAGGATACGAGTAATTATATCTACCTAAAGTTTCACGCGGATGTACTTTCAATGAACTCAACCTACCGCAGTCCACTGCTGGACCTCTCCCAGGTTGCGCCACAACATACTGTCGTCCGCCTTCCATCCAGTCTGTCCCAGCCACTTTCTTAAGGTCGTCGGTCCATCTCCCTGGGGGGTCCCACGCTACGCTTGCCGATACGCTATACTGATGTACTTTACAACATAGTTTTATAATTTACATCTACCTAAAGTTTCACACAACTGCCTGCTCAGCTCAATGCTCACACGACAAGACACACCTACCCCTATTACGTTGTTTATCCTCAAGAAAAGTGTAGAGAACACTTTGAAGACTCCACACAACCCATCTCGAGGACAGAGTGCGTGCCGTACTGCCGTCAAGAGATGAGAAAATAGAATAATGACCGGGTCCGTCCCCGGGGCCCGAAAGGGGTCCAATTGCTGAATAGTTTTGAAGCAAACAACCCTTCAGCAGCCGTCCAATTTGAAGATCTGCCACAAATTGGACACGACCTTTTTTGTAATGTTGTACAGTCACACGTGAATGCCAAATGTACAAGCATCGTATGTTTTGTTTGGGTTACAATGAAAGCTGTGTTTGTAAGTGGAAGAAAGGTAAAGGTGTAAACTTGGAGTAAAGTTGAAATGACGCAGATTGCTTATCGCTACATGTCACAGTTAAGTATGGAACAATGTGTATGCTATGTTTAGACGGGCGTTGATAGCTGCGACACAGTTTTTAACTTTTGTAACTATCATCGTTTCCATTATAATAATGTCTATTTGTCGTTGGTCCAAAATAAAAACGTTTTACTTTACTTTTACTATTTCGTCAATATTGAAAGTCCAGTAGCTACTTATGCTATGTCTTTGTCACAAATAACAAGTGAGCCCAAACTGTGTCGAACACAATCGTAGTTCCAATTACGCTAGTTAATACTAAAAGGTACAATGAGACTACTACTGGGCTTAAGCTATTAAGTTCAAGTTCATGAAAGCAAATTAGCTACTAGTCTATTTCTGATTTCGGCGAGGCGTTTAATTTCATTTAACTTACCGGATAAGCCAGAAAACTAGAGCTTTCTTTTCTTTACTCTATTTACATCTTGCAACCTTTCCAAACCACAAACAGTATCAAATCTAAACGCTCAAATATTGAACCCTAACCTGTACAAACAAGTTTGCCTGAACCGAACATCTGTTTGGGTGTAAAAGGCGCTGGTGGCCGTACAAACATCTCGAGCGAGGGCCCTCGAGCGCCGGAGCCCCGGGCCCCGGGCCCAGGGCCCCGGGCAGCACATCTCGGAACCACTTCGTTTTCAAACGTATTGACGATACACAGGAAATACTAGAGGAACTTCCGAAGACGTTTAGAAGTAAATGCATATTTTATGGAACTTTCTTATTTATTTGCGATGCGATATTATTAGATGGTCATATTGAGGTCAGTTTGACGATGCCAATGTAATAAATGTCTGCATGCATATGTAATGCCTAGTGAATTCTTTGCAATATAAGAGTATGATGTCACTAAATAGTGGGTGGTATATGGTTCCTCGCCGCTCATAAATAATGCAACCTAACAAATTAGTCTTTTACTTCACTCTTCTGCATTATCTTAACAATGTGGCGGTCTGTTTTTAGAAGCATAATTACATTATTATGAACAACGTTCTCAATCTTCTAGGGAGGGTCCTAAACCTTAATTAAACATAGAAAACCCATTGTTGTTTTTAACAAGCAGATCACACTAGAAAGTGATGGAACCTATTATAATGGAACTGGACTAAACTTCAAACTGGTTAGGTGACATTATATTGTAGAGATAAATCATGCTGAAGTTCCACATGAAACCTCTCAACGTTGATTAAGTGATTGCCCTTGAAAATGATATAAACTTAAAGCCAATACACACATTGTAGTTTTTATTAAACAAAGTACTTTCACTATTACCTGCCTACGTAGAAAACAATTATCATTAATTTGAATAATCGACTATTTAATAAAGAACAATTAAATAATAAGGCATGGTATTAATGCTGTTATTAAGTGTTTGTACTGTGCAGTGTGCTTGCGTATCAATTGCTCATAATTAATTAATGTTCACCATTGTTGCAATTATTCATATCTAGCACCTGAGTATACAGCGCACTTGGAATCATTAGTGGTAAATAGTAGATAATATCATAATATTGGTTCAGTTCCTGTTTCTAAGGTACTTCGACATTCACGTTGACATCTCCCTGTAATGCTCCACGTTTGAGGACTGACTTACAAAATACAAGCCCAGGCTTAGTTTGGGTATCAGATTCAGTACCTAAAGCAAATATAAATAAATACTGTATCTACATGTATGCACCAAATTATTATGAATGTTCTCATTTGTGCCAATAAAGTTTTTTACTTTTTACTTTTTTTACTTACTTTATTGGTTAATGTATTATGATCAATGAATCTGCCTAGCCTTTTCCCAACTATGTTGGGGTCGGCTTCCAGTCTAAACGGATGCAGCTGAATACCAGTATTTTACATGGAGCGACTGCCTATTTGACCTCCACAACCCAGTAACTGGGTAATACTGGTGTCAGACTTTCGGGCTTTTGACGACTCTTAACGACTGTCAAAGATCCACGAATGACAGCCGGGACCAACGGCTTAACATGCTTTCCGAGGCACGGTGGAGTCTCGGTATGTAAAGATGGTCACCCATCCACGGACCAGCCCCGGCAAGTATAGCTTAACCTGATGGATCGACCCATGTGGCTGTTATTACTTAGCCACGAGCTCCTCCTTAATAGTTAATGTAGAATGATATCAAGGTAAAAAGCTGTCTCAGGAAATTTCTTCTTCTTCTTGTCGTTGTGACGGTACTTACAATGTTCCTTACAGTGTTTAGGAGTAGACACATTAAGTGATATGAAAATTCTCGGTAACACGTGTGCAGTCATTGCATTCCTCAAACTGATGATCGTAATTAGTTTTTGATCGCTTGAGGAAATAGAAAAGAAGAAGAAAGTAGATAATTTGTGTGATATTTTTTATTGTGATATTTTTATTATTATTATTTTTCAAAGTCAAATATGATACACCAGCTGCTTATAGAGCTTCGAATTGAAAGTATTGTAAATATTAAAATAATTAGGTTAGTGCAGTAAATATCATACGTACACAGAAAGTACGTAGTCAGGTGCTGCATATGCGAGTAAGACCTGATGTTATATTCACAATTAGCAAACAAAATCTTAATAATGCAGTTCATACATACCAGCAAACTTATTTTCAATTATTATATAGACATTGTCTCGTATCTCGGAAGGTTGATCTGGGGGCATAAGAATGTTTGGAAGGAATGTTACAAATGAACTATTCTACCCGGTTTCGAAAACCAGAATGAGGGAATAAGACTCTCGCCTGTATTTTATTTTTTAAGTCCGGTCTCATTGAAAACAGTTATTATGAAGCCAAATCGAAAGAAGCTTCAAACATTTCTTATTGTATATATTTAGAGCAACGCTAATCCATCATTTGCAAACAACAAATTCATATTTTTTAAGATTAAATTTTTTACCGTTTGTATGGAATGGATCCACTGTGCGTCACAGGCGTTGTTCTGATCGTCAAGGGTGAACTGACATTTGGGACACTCTAGTAGATGGGACATGGTCTGTTCAGGAGTAAGAACTCTACACAGGCGAGACGAAACAGAAAAGCACATATTCTTAGTGTAGGTACCTAAAAGATGTTTGATTACCGAATTCAATAATAAAAAATGTAATGCACTGTGTTTCAATGGGTTTATATGTCACAAAATACAAGACTTACCCAACCGCCTCAACAACGGAACAGTTTAGGCATCACAAAGAACATGTTTTTCAATTACAAAAAGGAACTATTTTCCTTATTCCACCATTTCCAACGGTCAGCAAGCAATATTCATAATTTGATATCCTTACGAATACTTTTTTCCTACATAAAACATGGCCATATACAACACCCTGCTGCGGCCATCTTCAGACTATTATTACATAATAAAACTTCCTGCTCGACGACACAGTAAGGAGCGTTAGACGGCGGGGACATAAACAATGTCAGCTAGGTTACAAATCTCGCGGCGGGGCGCATCCCCATCATAACCTGATTACTGGACTGCAGCGAGAACACAAGAACTTACGAGAATACGAGTTTACGAGAAACCGAGAGTACGAGATACGCGTACATCGGGTTGTATTAAAAGGTTATTTACTGCCCCTTACGGACAGTTAGTTCTTATTGGATTTGCGGTTTGATCGGTGTTTATTCTTTATCCAATTGTTTTATAAGTGGTTGGGTATGTGGGTCGCAGTTAGGAAATAATGGGTGGCCAAGATTTTCCATGGCATAAATGTTTATTAAATTGTGTGGATGGTGTGTGAAACCACCAACTCGAAATATATTTAACAAATGATTAAGTAATTCTCGACTACATTCCGTTAATTAATAAGTCAGTAAATATTTCGTAGGTATGTGTGTATGTATGGATGTATGTATGTGGGGCAGTTTCCATGTTGATTGACTTTTGAGTTTCAGTTCCTGTTCACGTTTACATCGTTCTAAATACAATAAAATAAAATTGCATCAAACGAATAACTTGTTTCAATGCATTACAGTGTATCAATAAACACGGTGATGCACAGCTTAGGTGTCATTAGCGCCGGGATCTCATGGCGGCATGGAGAGTGCGATTGTCGCAACCCAGCGCTGGGCACGCCACAATTGTGGCGATAAGTCCCCTCTTTGAGGAGTGGCTAGAGAGGCGCCACGGCGTCCTCACCTTCCGCCTGACACAGGTCCTCACCGGACATGGTTGTTTCGGGAGGTTCCTGTTCAGGATAAAGCGGGAGGAAACGCCCGGGTGTCACCACTGTGTGGATCGCCCGGAGGACACGGTGGAGCATACGGTGGAGGTCTGCCCAGCTTGGGCGGAGCACCGCCGTGTCCTCACGGAGGCGATCGGCGGCGGCGATCTCTCGCGTCCGGCCCTGGTTCAGGCCATGGTCCGGAGCGAGAGTGCATGGGAGGCCGTCACCTCCTTCTGCGAAGCAGTAATGCTCGCGAAGGAGGAGGCGGAGCGCGCGAGGGAGAGGCAAAATGCGCCCCCTCGCGCCCCTAGTCGCCGCAGGAGACGCCCCGGGCGTCGGGAGTCGCGAGCCGACTTCCGGCCACCGTAGGCGCGGGCTTGCGGACGGTGAGCAATGGGTAGCTCGCCGTCCGATAGGGACCAGGCCCGGGTCGACGGCGCGTTGTGTTCCACGCGCGCCTCAAAGAGATGTCAGCACCAACTGACGGGGTCCGGAAGGGCCAATGCCTGCCGGGGTTGCGGGTTTGTCTGAAAGGGATATCGCGACCTCGGCACACAGGCAACGGAAGGAACACGGGTGGGTTTTAGTCAGTAAAAGTCTGACACGCCCTCCCGCTCCACCCAGAGCGGGAGAAGTTATTTGATAATTTCCCATCCAAAAAAAAAAAAAAAAAAGGTGTCATTAGCGCGAGTTGGTCGCGGAGCCGCTGTTATTGTGTTACTGCTGTTCATAATTTATGATTAACAACACACAATAAAAGACAGCGGAAGTGATAAAATCAGTTTTAATAATTAATTGATTAAATATTTGGTTTGGTGTCTGTTTGTACCAGGGGCTCGATTCGGTCGTTTCGCAAGGTTAGTTTTTTTCTTTGGATGGGTGGCCAACTTGTAGACCTATCAAACATAGATGCATAATCCAGAAATACATGCATGCTCTACCTGTTACCAGACGGCATTTTTCGAAATATATTCTAAAGAAAGGATCAATTATCTGAGTGTACTGAGAGTTGGGACAATTTGATCAGATTAGAATTTTTTGGTACCTAGTAATTGTTAGTTCAGGCAACGTGTGAAACTTCGTTTACCAAATAAAAACTTAACAATTGTTTCACTATCCTACGGGATAAATTGGATACAATTATGAAGGTACGCTAGCTATTGCTATATACTGCAATAAGATGACTGAAAACTGCTAAGTACCTACAAGAAAACCATGTAACTAAAACATAATGTTATCTACAATAATTGATTAGCGCAGTGACAAAGCTTATTTGTGCAGATAGATGCGCGGGCGCCGTAGTCAATTAGTTACGCTATAATGCTGGTAAATATGTGCAGTTACGCTGCAGTGCAGGTAAATGTAATTTACATTTCATAGTACATTGTGCTACAGTGTGCAAACTTAATGTGCATGAGTCGTTTGAAAGACTGCTGACACAATGATGACGGTTGTAGGGTCAAAATCTATTATTGCTGTGCACTCTATAGAAATATTTCATATTAGCTTCCGCCAGCGGCTTCGCCCGCGTGATATTTTTATAAATTATAGCATTAGTACTCAGAGATAATAATTATAGCATTCTACTGGTGAAAGATTTTTTTAAATCGGTCTCGTAGTTTTTGAGTTTATTCATTACAAACAAAAATACAAATTTTAAACTTTTTACGGTTCCGTACCTCAAAACGAAAAAAGAAACCCTTATAGGATCACTCGTGTGTTTGTCTATCGGTCTGTCTGGCTGGTTGGCAGTCCGTCTGTCACAGCCAATTTGCTCCAAATCTACTGAACCTATTAACTTGAAGTTAGGTTCGCATAATAATTATATGAATTTCTGTGACCCAAATACGGAGTGTAACGTAAATGAATGAATTTTGAATATGGGGTCACTTATCGCGGACAAATTGGAAAATTAACAAAAGTTTTGTGAACTGTACCGTGTGACGTATCAAATGAAAGGGCTAGTTGTGAGAATTTCATTTTTTTGTTATAATTTTCAAATTACAACTTTTTAAGATATTTAAGAAAATAGATTAAAATTGATCATTAGGGCCCCTTTATCTCCGAAACTACTGCTACTGAAAAATATGCAGAGAACGGTTCTTTACTCATAGATTACAGGAAAACCTATTAGAAGTCTATGGTCTTAAAATAACATTGTAAATCTCTCAATATTGTGCATACAAACTTATATTTGCAGTTGGAATGTATGGGAGAACATGTTTTTCAACTACAATGATAAGTTTGTTTTTAGAATAAATTCATCCCAATTACGGAACCCTTCACAGTGCGTGATCCGACACGCACTTGGTCGGTTTTTTCTTTATAATATTAGTGTAGATTTCTATAAAGTCACCACACACACACACACACCGTCGTCATTTTAATATTATACATTTGATAGTTTACTGATTATTAGATAACAATAGAAAGATATTAGGATTATTATTAGGTTTAGAGATTTTAATGTCAAAGTTACGTCGTTTACACTGTTCTGTGTACAGTCTATTAGTGTCGTTTTAGTCTATCTGATGTTTGTTATACACTCATAGCAGCTACAAAAGCAGGATAACTAAGATTTTCCAAATGTCACGTTAAGTACTTATATTGGTGGATAATTTAGATATATAATATCTAAATTATTGACAAAATTACCACTAAACAATTAGTTTCAGTACCATTTAAGTAGTAATGCAACTTTTGACGGGCCATAACTGGTGGATGCTGACCCGCTATAATACCATTGCTAAGTTACCCGCCTGGGTTCGAACCCACGACCTACAACATCATTTGGGGCCGTAACCACTGGGCCGCCACCCGTTCCCATAAAAACAAGGAAGTTAATAAAACAATAATAGAAACATTACTAAGTAAATTAAGTAAATTAAACATCGCTGCATTATCCATACAATTAATAACCCGTGCTACCGTGACAGGCGCACTATTCTCTCTGACACGTTACCGTTACATTACTTAATGCCCTGTGCGTGACACTCGCTGCCTTTGTGCCGCCTACCGACGCTAATCGATCATAATCGATGCAGCACTCGACTCATTGTTAACTCGATTAATCGAATTACGATAGCAGTTTTATGACTTGTAACGTAATTAAATGTAATCCATTTGTTGGAGGTTTGGCTTTGTTTCATGATTTAAATGGAGGAGGGCGGAGATTCGCTTAAGAATCCGATGCAACCCAAAACAGACTGATTCATCGACACAGTGGCTAGAGGCGTTTGATTTTCTTCCTATGAGGCATCGATTTGATCGGAAAAGATATTTGCAACAATGTGCCACAACATGTCAATATACACTCGAGAGCAATGAATCCGGGTCACTTAAAGAATCCTAAAAATCTCGGAAACTAAAAATGCTAGGTTAATGCAATAAATTGTATTTAATAGACAATGTAATACTCCTTAAATGAAGGTATTAAAACTTCTTAGTTATTGTAAAGTTATATCATAAAAAAATCAAATTTGAAAAAGGGCCACTTTCGAAGATGGAACTACGAAATTACAGCATTTGGTTTTGCTTTTGTTTGTAATCTGTCATTTATGTGGGTACATAAACCATGTTGATAGTGCTCTATATTCATTATTCAAGCTGAAATTATGTCGCTTACGCCTGAAGAATGCACCAGAATACTTACAATGCTGTGTCGCTGTCAACAGTACAAAGAGTTCTCCGACGTTACGAAGAAACTGGTTCTAACCTACGCAGACCAGGAACGGGCAGAACCAGGTGTACCACAGCACGAGAAGACCGATACTTGGTGAACACCATGCTTCGAAATCGCTTTCTCACAGGAACTGAACTCACAAATCAGTTTCGACGCCTCGGAGGAAGTAACCCAAGTGCATGGACAGTAAGACGTCGGCTTGCTGAATCTAACTTAAAACTCCTTAGACCTGCAAACGGCCCTAAACTGGAGCGTGGGCATCGTATTTCAAGACTAAGATATGCCCAGAGCCACGTAAATTGGAGTATTGAAGATTGGTCAAAAGTTATGTTCTCCGACGAATCAAAATTTATGCTCTACAAGCACGATGGAAGACACAGAGTGTATCGAAGACCAGGGGAAAGATTCAAGCAAGCATGCATCGAAGAAAAAGTAGCCTACGGTGGTGGGTCTGTACTTGTGTGGGCCGGAATTTCTTCTGAAAGTCGCACAGAGCTGGTGATCATAGAAAACGGCTCTTTAACTAGCGTAAGATATGTGGAAGAAATCCTCAATGATCACGTTGGTCCATTTATGGTCAATTTAGGTGAGGATGCTATATTTATGCATGACAATGCCCGACCTCATACAGGTAGGATTGTGAATGACTACCTTCAAGAGATGAACATTACTCGTATGGAGTGGCCAGCGCGCAGCCCGGATATCAACCCGATCGAGCATGCTTGGGACGAGCTAGGCAGATGCGTAAAACAACGAAACCCTCCCCCAATCACGCTTCGTGAGCTCAAAATTGCTCTCACAGAGGAATGGGAGAATATTCCCCAAAATCGTATAAGGAACTTGGTGTACAGCATGCCAAACCGCGTAAACGCAGTAATGGAAGCACGAGGAGGCAATACGAAGTATTAAAATTCAAGAAAATCGTAATAAAGTTCAAAATTTTCATGTTTCCTATTTTTGTTTTAAGGAGAGATCAGCAGTTTTTTTCTTTATGTAATTTTGTGTTAATAAAATGTATGGTGACTCATATTTTTTTTACTTTCATTTAAGGAGTATTACATTGTCTATTAAATACAATTTATTGCATTAACCTATCATTTTTAGTTTCCGAGATTTTTAACATTCTTTAAGTGACCCGGATTCATTGCTCTCAAGTGTATATGTCACGTAGCCACAACATGTCAATATATATATATGTCTGAAGTCCGTTTGTTTATATGCGTCGCCTCCGACACAGGGCTACCAAATTGTCTTACTTTCTTTCTTTCTCACATTCAGGTTTATTTTTCATATACATATACATTATACTTCACAAGTTTCCCTGCCACCAAAACAAAGTAACAGCAATAAACCCATTATATTTCCGTACCACATCACAATGTCATGTCCGCTACATCTTGGCCGCACCATCAGATCTGCTTAGCCCCATCATTTGTCTACACACCCCCGGAGATGGTGGCGCGGAGCGCGGGGCGCGGGTCGGGGGAGGGACGGAGAGGCTATTATCAAGTTAGTGTCGCATCATTTACCGGCTGCTTTACATAAATGATTCAATAAAGAGATACACTCGATGTTCGCTTCTATTTATGGTGTTTGGGTATTTAAATCTGCGATAATAATGTGACTTCTTGTCCGGGAAGATATCGAAAATGTTTGGTCTATCGTCACATAATTATCCTTAGCTTTGTTAGATTGCTATAGTGAACAAAGAAAGACAGCAGCTATTTAGTGGAGACAAAAGTAGGGCAATGATGCAAAAAATCTTAGCAACAAATTCTAGTCTGCTACTCTACTATACTATCTGGAACTACTACTGGACTATCTGGGATCGACAATCAGTCTGCTCATGTCAGCTTTCCGTTTCATCAGTCATTGGTTTGGAGACAGTTAATAACAGAAAGAGGATAATGTTACTGACGTTTAAACTGGCCACAAACCTCAAAAAATTAACTATTATATTCTCCCTACTCGTAATTTATCTCCACAATTGTGAAAATCCGTTAATCTGCTAGCGCTCTCTGTATAATTAGGTAGTATTCATGTAGTGGGACTGTTGGAGCCAGTGAACGACTGAACGGCTCTGAACGGGTCTGAATAAGAAGGCAGTAAACAGTCTGCGAACTTAGCGCGCCTGTTAAAACTTGTCCCGCCTGAGACGAGGCGCGCTGAACGACTCAAACAACTATACCTACTCTACGTAGGTAATAGGATTTTTATTGAACTTTCAAGTAAAAAGTTGTGTGGGTATTAAATTAATGGTTTTGACTTTAACCGAACCGCAACAGCTGCTAATTACTTTAAATAAAGACCCTTCAGCTACAATTAATTTCAGGCCAACGAGACAGCTATTCATGTAAGTATGGGAGTCGTATATAGCAACTGAAGGATTCGAGAGATACACCTACTTACTATTATTCTGTATCTTGATCGCTAAGATATAACATACTTGACTAGGTACCTACTGCACATTACTGAACATTTGGAGTGTCATGAGATAACATACGAATTTGATAAAACCATAAAAAAATATTAATCGAACCATTTTAAACCGCTCCGCAGCAGGTGTAGCTACCACATATATGTAAACTACCCAATATACTAGTTATACCGGGTGTATCAGTGAACCCTAGACGACTAGCGCCGCGCCCCGTCGCCGCTCAACTTTCTAATTGAGCCGGAGCTGAGCTCAACTTGTGTCCTTTGTGAGCTGAGTATTTACTGCCAACCTTCAGCGAGCGTACCTGGACTCGCATGACCTATTTATTGATCGATTAGGTACGAGTTTTAGTTTAAGATTGGGAAAACAGGACCTATTTAGCATTGGTGACTGAATTCATGCCTGTATAGATTTGAAGATTACAGATTAGGTTTCAGCATTGAATTCTTAGAGTTTGTGATAGACCCCAAATGGAACATCTATTATGTTATTAACTTTTTAATCTAAGAATTCTATTTCAGTTCATTGTTGTGACAATCCCAAAGAAGAATTCGTAAGAAACTTTAACCTACTCTTGTAAGTAGGTAATAATGAAATCTATTTTAGTTGAAAGAAAATATTGAAGAGACGTAATCATTTTCAATCCCTACGTGGGCGTATCCCTGATTCCATTTACTCGCTACAAATAAAACCACTGCCCGTCTAATATCATTAAATCAGAAATTCCACTTAAGATATCGGACGCAATCAAGTAATGACAATTGAGCGCGTCGCACAATACATTGCGTTTTGGCAACTCATCGGTAATATAGCTAAGTGAGCCGCGGGTCGGTGGTCAGCAATCAGGCGAAGCGGTCGATGACACCCGCAGTGGTGGACGGTGTTTGATTGGTCAGCGTGTTTATTGGAGTGATCCAACGACAGGCGTTAGTTTATGCATGTATAAAGACAGGAATAGTTTAGAAATCACATTGTGTGATGCAATATGACTGCCTTACCTACTTCAAAACATGAAATCATAATCACCAATGTTGACTATCTAGTGTTCATAACCTTAATCAAGCTTTTCTAGTCAAAAATATTAATGTTTAAAGGGGCTCGGCTGAATCAGGAGAAATCCTATATTTGAGTAAAATATCCCCTTGCAGTTGTACGCCTGATTGTAGGTATGGCTACTGGTGTCGAAGTTGTCCTACTGGTAATAAGTTTGATTTTTTTCATAATATGAAACGTAAGCAACCACTGCTGAACATCCAAATCCACAGAACACACAATTCTAAGATCAGCCAGACAGACAGCCATAGAGCAAAAGATAAAGTCGTAAAGTAACAAATAACCGAGTTCCATGCTCGGACATCCTCGGTCCATCCTTGTATTGAGGCACACAGTGGCGCTGACATTGTGAGTCTCCATTATGCGACTCGTTGGAGAATGGAGGGCGGTCTAATGTCGTTAGAGGTTAAGTAATACTACCGTACTACTTTGTATCAGTTTACCAGTGAAATGGGCAGATTTGATCAATTTTATTACTTTGGTAAATTATTATTGAGTTTCACATTTCATGAAACGTCTTCATTCTGGTATATTATTTGGATATTAAGATAGGATCTTTTGAGAACTGATTCTGTTTTTTTATATATTATGTATTACAGATTCTGACTTTTTATGAGGACAATAAAGATCCATTAATTTAAAAATATATCCTTTATTTACATCATCGGAACTTTAGTAATATAACATTACATACCATAACACAAGATCATTTAGGTATATATCGCGATTTATTGCAATCGACGTCTTCTCGGTTCACCAGCTACATGTACAGTACCTACATCAGTCTTGTCTAGGTAGGGCTGTTCCACCATCGAAGCTGAATAACTTGGCTTTTAGTTTAAATTTATGCTTTGTGCCGCGAATGCACATGCTAGTGGCACAGATTATTGAGATGATGATTCTTGATCTTAGCCAACCCATCACTACGCTCATGGGCCTATTCCAGTGGTCAGCGACTGCAGCTCCAAGATGTTTTAGAAATTTGTGGGGCGAAAATTCGCGCGTGAATGTCGCGCGTTTGAATATTTCCTTATTTTTAGTTGATAGTTCCATTAATTTATTTAAGATCGTCTTGTTTAAGTTCGTAGCATTACATTTTTACCCCTCAAACCTAGGTTTGTTTCTAATTCCATATTGTTTTGTCTTCTTTATGTATTATTTTTTAAATTTGTCTAATAATAGTTGATGCTTTCAGAACCAACCAAGACATATGAAAAAATATTGTTAAAGTCGTCTTTCATTAGACCAATTCAACTGATCGGTTACAAAAATAAATCCGCAACAATATCTACACAAGCAACAAACCGTTTAACAAGAGCTCAGCGGGTGTCCGGGAATCTCAGTCGTTAGTCCGGCCGTCCGCCCGTCCGTGCGGCCCGCACACGGCGCGCGACCGGCACGTGCCGCGCCAATTATTACAAATGAGCATTTTTTAATGATAGTGTCTCCTGTAGTCGTGTTAGCGCCTCAGGGTGACACAGATTGGTACCTACTGAGTGTTACTTATTGGATATTATGTGAAAAATTAAGTAGAGGCCTCAGAACAGAGATAACTCTCTGAATGAGTTACCCTAAAGTTCACCTCGTGATGCACCATGTGGTTTTTTCCTTGTCGGTGGTTTGATACCGAGGATTCAAATGCGAGGATTCATCAAAGAAGCCTTTTTGGACTGTGCCAAAAACTATTTTTTTTATAATGTAATAATGTCTTTGAACATCCACATGAGTAATCTAGAAGACTATTTGCATAAAGATTGCTAACTCAGAATGTACCTAATATATTTGGTTGCGGCAAACGAACTATTTGAACAAACGCACTCTATTAATCCATTTGACATTTTTTTATTTTATTTTTGGTTACTACAACCTTGTTTACATTTTTGTATTAATTTGACATTTCCTGTAATTCTAACGATTTGAAATTAGAAAATAATAATAATACTTAATATAAATTAATAAGTAAGTATTATTATTATTTCCTCATTTCTATCTAAAATTATAATGTCTTTAAATTTGTGTAAATTAAATATGATTTGCATGCACATGTGACGGTAGAACATGGAGGAATTTCATAATAAAACATCAATGTAATAATTACCCATGTTTGCAAATTGGTACAAATAGCTTTCTAAAGCTTAACATTCAGTACCTACCTACACCTAAAAATCTTAAGCAAGATTCAGACCCACTGTTTTTTCATATTTTTTTAAACAAACTACCACATTAACTAAATACACTGTAATTACTATAAAATTGTCCACAAAGCTGCCTTTGGATATTGTAGTAGATCATTATCTGTGTGTTGCGCACGCGTCTATTGTCCGACGCAACCCGAACGTTGTGTGGCGTGCGGTTGGGCTCGGTCTTGTCATGTTTTTGTGGATTAGGGGATGTAAGGCCATTTGTGGTAATTGTTCTACGTGGTTGGGTTAATACTTTATTAACAGTTTATAGAATTGGAATAGTTTTTTAATGAATACAGTGTGTTTTCCAGCTACAACAATTTTATTAACTTAACGCACCTTCGTCGTACAAGTTTGGATATGGTACAGATATTTTCACTCATTTTCAGTAAATTAGATTCTTTATACAAATGAATAAATTGTCTAAGCATGCAATTATGTCTATTTTAAATCAAGCGTACTAGTAACTCAAATTGTTTTCAAAGAAAAGAAGAACTTACTTACTTTAAACTTACCACTAACCTCAAAGCCAGAGCTTACATTTGATAAAAAAATTGTTAGTGCAAATAAATGGCGCTGTTATGTTTATTCACGAAAATTACAATTTCAAACCTACTCACTAACGAACTAAATAAACACCAGCTAAAACAAATCGCGTATTCTCACACTCTACAACAATGTGATTAGGGGATGTAACACCATAAACATCCCATGAACACGATGCTCCCATGAGCTAAGAGAGCTTGTACAACATTACTATAATATGGGGAGAAGGGGTTTTCGGCCAGCATTTACGCGCTGCTGAGTCTCTTGCGCACTACGCGGGGGGCAAGAGATGTCATTTGTCTTGTCATATTAAGTTAATTTAAGTGCTTTTTGGTTTAATATATGTAGTTAGGCCATTTGTAGCTTTAAAAGTTTAATGGTTTGAAGTTGTAGTTAAGTGCTTGTAGTGATTTTAATTAAAACCATTCGAGAGTATAATGACTCGTTTGTGAAAAAGATTAAAATATTAATTTTTTGCATCGTTTTAACTCATTTTAGCTAGTTTCTGCAGATATTTAAAATATATTGTGAACCTCTTAGAGACCTTTATTTTATGAGGGAAGCAACGTGTTTCTCAATCGAGGGGAAACTGTAAATAATTATTTAGGAATATAATTGGTGATTCATTTAGAGGTACTTTTTTGTCCATGGAGCTTTTGATAGTTATAGCGTGGGTATTGATAATCTGTCATGGTATTTTTGTTCAGTATAGTTTGACATTTCATCATGGAAAGACTTAGCGCCTACAAATTTTATTTTTCTTATTTTATTTCTTCAAAGGGTCAATGGCGACCGTTATCGTACCATGATAACTGACTATTTGTTGCTTGAAATTGAAGCCCGTGATCTCCAGGACATTTGGTACCAACAAGACGGCGCTACTTACCACACAGCCCGCGAAACCATGGCTTTATTGCGAGAATAATTTGGTGAACAGTTAATTTCGCACTACCCCTAGACTTTTTCTTTTGGGGCTATGTAAAGTCTAAAGTGTATATTAGCCCCGTACGATTGAGCTACTGGAAGCCAACATTACTCGCGTTATACGCCAAATACCACTTGAAACGCTCGGACGCATCATTGAAAATTGGAACTGCAGAATGGACCATGTTAACCGCAGTTACGGACATCATTTGAAAGATATTAATCTTTAAAAAATTAATTTCAAGAATGGTCGTTTTGCATGATAATAAAAATAAGTTTGAATAACATTTGTAAAAAAAAAAAATATTAGTTTTGAAAAAAGTGCCTCCAAATGAATCACCCGTTATAAAGTTGATCAAATTAAAATGACTTCACATACGTAGACCGGTACTAACTGAAAACCAAAACATATCATGACGCAGTTACAATTTCTTAACTAAATTATTCCACTTCTATAACTACCCAATAAATATTAGTTATAAAATGAAACTGGTGCAGTCATTGAAAACATCCATTAATACACATTACGACTTTTAAGTCGCACCAGTTCATTATTAGGGATTAGGGGACAGGCAGCGACGGGCGCCCGGCATAGTCGCCCTAGCCGAAATGCGTGGGGGCGTGCTATCACCACGGTGAACTCGAAGCTTGCACATTCCATTTCGAGCTTTAGGAGGTGGTAATAAGGATGTGACCAACTGTGTTGTTAAGTTTGCACTAAGATAATTTATAGTTTATCTCATAAATAGATTATTACACTCCAAGTGGTGATATAAATCAGCACTAATGCGATTGTATCGAGTCTCTGTTTGGTAATGTTTTGTGGTTATTGAATTGTTTTTATAGGTTCACATGTCAGGACTCGGGACGCCATTTATTTGAGATAACTAAATTAACGTTTAGCATTTTGTTGAGGACAAGAGTGTAATTGATATTAATAGCAGCCATGCTTTAATGAAGAATGCTGGAGTAATATAATTATAACGAAATATGCTTTGTTCGGGGACGATGAGGTCGGTGAGCGGCCCTTAACATACACGGATGAAGGAATAGTCGTGCGGTTTGAATCTGCTTTCATTAGGATGTTATTAAATCTCTTATTTATATAATATGACTTGAAGCAAAAATTTTGTACCCCTTTTTACGAAAATTACGCGGACGGAGGATTATGAAATTTGGCACAGTTAAAGTTTAAATGAAGAGTGCAGAAAACTTCTTCTTTTCGTGTGTTTAGTAACTAACCTGCAGTACTATTCTGTAACCATCTCACCGTGAAAACTTAGGTGAAGTGAGCTGTCATTCCACAGGGATTGACACTATTGACAGCTCACTTCACCCAAGTTTTCACGGTGAGATGTTTACAGAATAGCATGGCTGGTGTCACAGTTTTAAAGCCGCCCATGGGCCTCTGACTTGACTTCACATGCTGTCGAGAAATATCTTTCAGGCATGCAGAAAGCTAATATTTTTATATAATATGCATTAGAAATGAATTAAATTAATAAAGTATTTTTTATTAATTTAATTCATTACCATGCATTTGACACACACACTCTTCTGTTCATGGTTAAAGAACCTACCTAAAGCACCTTAGAATAATAGACTATCATGGCAGCATGGAATTAATATGAACTATCCTAAACTATCCTATCAAACTTAAATTTTAGATAAATTATGATGGTATTTCGACCACTGGGCGAACACTGGTCCACATAATTATAACAACAACAAAATTATTGAGTAAATCGAATACTTGTACTTTTTGTTACAAGTATAAATGCTGTATTTAATCGGCGAAGAAAATGTAGGAAACATTTTCTTCGGCGGTTAAAGAAAACATATTTGGAAAAGCATGTATTACTTAACCGAAATAAAAATATAAAAACGTAAAACCAAGATTAACCAAAACAAAATAGATATTCACGTAAAGTAAGGTAAGCCAACCCCACAGTCTTATGGACGGTTTACAATAATGAGTGTGCCCATGTTTAGACAAGTTGTAGGTACCTACAACTTGTAACATGCGGCTTTCAATCAGGAGCCACTCGAGTTAGGCCGAAGATGCGCTGCGAGGGGACATTATACCGGATTATACACTTGGCACAGAACTATACACAAACGATACAAATTAGTGGAGAGATATCAGCTGGTTTTCCTAATGCATTTCATTTTAAAATTAGAGGTTATTTGAAAATATTTGTAGCGCGATTAGTAGCTATGTCGCGATTGGAATGTAATGACCAAAGCCTATGTTTACCAAAGCGGATAATTTTGCTTAGATTTCCGTAATAGAAAATTGTCGGTTTTAACCATGGCAGTTTTTTCTGATTGCAAACCAAACTGTTAGGATAATAAAATTGAAAAGAAACAAAAGTAACATTTAGATATTCTTTTTGCATTTTCCGAATTTAATTGTAGGTAATTACCTATCTCTTATCATCCTAACAATAATAAGAGATATAATTAGACCACTATTGGAGCACACCTCTCCAACTGAAGCCCATACATTCAGTACGAGAACACATTGCAATGTTTCAGGCGCAGACAACAAACGGACTGTTTCAATCAATTACATTTGGATGTAATAACCGCACACGTCACGATACACGCAAATAAAGGCACAAACAAGGCACACTGCACACGCAGTAGGAAAACAAAGAAGGATAACAGATAAACAGCTGCTAACAAGGAAACCGAACAAACTTGGGTATAAGTACTTATAGCGATTCTATTTCCTATATTTAACCAACATATTTGAAGCATTAGTAAAGGTAAGAGGTATCTAGTCGAAGGGCTGTAACTACCTAATAGGCAACCTGAGCTGCTAGTGGGATAATCTGGTGGCGATGTATTTGTGTAGAGGCTGTTAGATTCGACACAACCTCCATAGTCCCGACATAAATGAATAGGGAATAATAACTGAATCCCTATTCATTTCCATCTTTCTAGCCCAATCATGCAGATGATCAGCCCAACTAAAATAGCCAGACTAACTGTTGTCCGCGACTTCGTCTGCTTGTATTTCATAATTTTTAACCGACTTCCAAAAAGGAGGACATTATATGTTCGACGCGTATGTATGTTTTTTTTTTTAGTGTATGTCCGCCTATTTCTCCCTCAATTGTGGACCGATTTTGACATTTTTTTTTTTGTATGAATAGGTAGGGTGATAGTAATTATGTGGATGATATGATGATAACTTCCTGTCACTGTTATTTACATAGTAGGTAGTGGTATTCGAATTTGTGTGGGGTAGGTACCACAGCTAAAAAGTGAAAAATAAAAACTTTTGGTGTCCTTGGTTTTGAATTTTCGTTTTTTGCCACCGACTTCCGAAATTGAAGTTATTTTTCACTTTGTAGTATTTTTTTTGGAAGGCGGTTTTTTTTTTTGTAAAACTTTTTTATTTTTTTGTAAAAAGTTTTCAATACCTGCAAATATTCAGGATGAAAAGTATCTTTAGGCTACCTATCATGTCTCTCATAACGGTCGGTCCTAGGGTTTAGGCGTAAAAAGATATCGGACGGACAGACAGACAAAGTTAGCGTTTACAATAATATAATTATAATAATAATAAAATAAATTATGCTTTGTTTCCCCGAAGGGTTAGGCAGAGGTGTACCTACAGTACACACACATGTCGCCAGTTATGTTCAAGTGCCAATAATATTAATATGGATAATACGCAACGGACTATTAAAAGGTGGACTTAGTTTATTTTAAACTTTACCTATCGTTTGTTGGTCGACATGTTTATGAGCCTTCTGGCCCTAACTGTTTGGTGACCTGAATAATCAGTCGGTGGAACGCGGCCGGCCGGCTAGGTGGCTATTACCGGACGCCGGCCAGCCCCTGTGTCCGGCACGCTAATTGCTAAATTTGCCCCGGAAGGGGGCGGGGGCCCTCCCCCGGGCAACGGCTTATTGCGACCTGCCGGGGCTGCTTACAGACGTGTTTATCGGTTATTCGGTTCTCTCGAATACTTGACTGTTTCAGTTATTAAAGTTACGGTTTTTTGGTAATGAGGTGTTGTGTGTAGTACAGGTGACAGTAGGTGCGGAAATTTCGAGGACGGTTTTAGACGTTATTTTTGTATTTACAGTGAAAATATAATTCCAGGTCTAACTTTTATATCTGCCTGTTTTATTTCTAATCCCAGCACGCGTAGCATGACCACCGTAGAAACGGGTTTTATCGACGGAAGAATAGACAAAATGACGGATTGTGATTGTTTGACTGTCATTTTGTCTATTCTTCCGTCGACAAACTAGTTTGTACAGTGTTCATGCTACGTGTGCAACCTGCCGGGGTTGCGGGTTTGTCTGAAAGGGATATCGCGACCTCGGCACACAGGCAACGGAAGGAACACGGGTGGGTTTTAGTCAGTAAAAGTCTGACACGCCCTCCCGCTCCACCCAGAGCGGGAGAAGTTATTTGATCTCGTTTTGATTGGTTTAAAGCCTGATGGTAGTACCTATGACTAATCTTGTACCTTACTGATCTAGCGGTAAGCGAGAAGGACATCACGTTTATTTGGCGTGCGTCATACGTAGATACGGTAGACCGAATATTTGAATAATACAAATAGGTAAGAAACTAGTATCCCAGGTAATAACAGGCATGTTCTCATGCTCTAATCAATTTATGTGCTCCATAGTACCTACAGCCATTTCATGCTGAGTTTAGTTAAAGTAAATGTAACAGCCATCATACTGTATAATTATGTTTACCTACTGCGAGACTAGATAACACTCAACATATACCTACCTAATTGCAATAAACTCGATATAAATAGTAAAGCACTATCATTATTAGACGGGTATTCACGGAGGTACATAATATCGCCGTATCGGCTTTTCGTTACCGGCTGAAGGGGCGTAATTGCCGCGAAACGCGATCAGGCGCCGTCTCGAGAGCGGATGCGATACGGAGACGAGCCGTAACCGGGACTCCTCCGACTTTGCTTCACAGATTATTGATACTGATTCTATTGCAGTGGTTGGAGCTATGTCTGGGGAGATATTTAAGCTAAAATGTTACCTAACTGGAAGCGTTTTTGAGCTGTTTAGAGTGTGAGCGAAAACAGTCAATTTTGTAAGTATATTTTATATGTGACGTTCAAAAGTGTCTTAAAGAGAAGTGTGGGCCTATTGAAAATAAATGATTTGACTTTGACTTTGAACGTTTTCAACAAACCTTTCTTATCTATTGGTATGACATTTCGTGGTATCTCAAGTAGGTATAAGTTTTGTACGGGTAGGTACCTTATATAAATGTACCCTACATGATAAACTGATTTGTGTTCAACTTGTGTGTTGAAAGAAAGCACAAACACCCAAAACTGATAAATGATCGACCCGCAGCAAATGAGTCCTTTTGACCCAAAAGATGCTATGCGACTACTGTTCTCTTACTCAAACATTTATATTTTATTCACTCGCTGTGCGTGGATGTCAGCATAAAATTGAAACAATTTATATAAACGGGTTTACCTACTCGTACAATTTTTATCATCGAAATATTCGAATCTAAGAAAGAGCCACTAAAACATTTTACAATTTACTGTAAATTGTTTACTTAATACTTAGCTCCGTGCAGAGACGCACAATTTAATTTGCCTTAAATTAAAAGATTAACGGTTTTAAGTAATAAGAGGATTATGTTACTATATTTAGTCGACAGTTCGCCACACTATCAATTTTGTTACCCACTTCCTTGTATTTATGACACATTAGAGTACACATATAGTTACATATTACATACATATTTTTATATAGCACTTCTTTCATTTTTCGCTTTCGGTCAGTCGGTGTTCAAGGAAAATAAAATGATTAGTTCGATAGCGACCGGCGGCGCAGCAGCATATATATATTGACTACGCCATGTCTATCTCGACCATCTCCGTGCTGTATATCACTTGGGTGGTCGGGATCACCGTATCATCGCTATGTTTGGTACTGCAAGGAGTGCTCTCCGCGATCAGAGCCGACCTAAGGAAACCGGACCAGAAGATCCTCATACAGCTGACAGTGGCGAGATTGGTACACACATTCCTTGAATTCGTGAATGTAACTGCAAACTATGATACATTTGACAATAAGTTGTACATAGTGGATGCTCTATGGGGACTGTACCACTATATGGACGCCGTGGCGGTGTGCTGGATGTTCGTGTACGCGAAGAATGTTCGCGACCAAGTGCTGTCAAAATTTGTGTTGCAAAAGTTGAACTTTGCGTTTCTGTCTCTACTAATTTGGATCCTTCCGATACCAGTGGGATTGTTGTATTTCGCCAGTGAACGTCTGAGCCATATGATTATATACGCTACAGTTTTCTCAGGTATAAAAGTCGTCGTTTTAACATTTACCGTTTTGTTTTACTGTGTGATCTTCTGCGAAATTATAACCAGAAGCAATTCTAATAGAAATTTCTCAAATATCATTAAAAAATGCGTTCTGTCATTCATATTAGTTTGTATAACGGATATAGAGGCTATTCTTAGAGCATACTTTACGGCGAATAACGCACTAATATATTATGTTTTCTTTGTGTTAAATTCATTTCAAGTGTTAGCGGTGTCAGTTATATTCTTCATTCCTGCTGGGACCTCGTATGCGGTGTGATGACGACGCTGAGGAGGTACACTCTAAGCACTCTATACATTATTTATTTCGTATTAACTTTAAAATTGTTTTATTACATTGAGAAATTTTACGCTTACGACTAGAATGAATAAAATGAATAAAATTTTAACGTCTATTTTTCGAAGAGATTTTACTTTAGTTACAGGAAATGCAAAAATCATTGTTTTTTCTTGTAATCTATAATATAGATATATTTGTGCAGAGTGCGAGCCAGCTCTAATGTCGTTCTGAATATGACAGCCAATAGTTGGACTGTCCTTATGTGCGACACTGCTGTGACAGACAAGTTACATATAGTGTCGCACGTAAGAGACTACTTTAATTAATGAATATGAGCTAATTATGTTGATTGATTGAATATGAATTATAAATTTGAATAATGATTTAATTTGTGTTAATGTTGTATTTATTCGTGGAATTTATTTGTGTGATTAAAAAAAATCTAATATGGTTTATGTGGTACCTGAAATAATTGTTTTTTTTTTAATATTTCCGTATAGCGAAAGTAGTTCACTTTATTTGTTGTATAACATTAATACACAAAACAAAAACTGGTTTTTATTTTATTCAGGTATACGGGATCTCTTACACCGCACTGCTACTAGGTAGGTACTACCTACATATAGAATATTAGTTGATGTGCGTAGGATGCAGGTGTTCCCAATAACATGTTGACATAGTTTGCAGAATACAGTACTTAGTAGATTCTGACAATTTGGCATGCAAACATTGCTGACTTTGAACTATCCAAGTATTCAGCATTATTTCAGGAGATGAAAGTAAAGTAATTACTGATGAATATTAACAAATTATACAATCTCTTGCTCCTAGAAATATCGAAGAAGAGAGCTAGAGATAGGTATCGGTTACAGCTACTAAACTAAGGCCTGATTTTTCAATAGTCAGATAAAATAAAAAGTTATTGAAAAATTGGCCATAAGGTGTTTATTAGTTAGAGATACCCCAAAATACGCATGGTGCTATCAACATCATCATCATTAGCCATAGACCTCTCCAATCCAATCGCACCTCATTTGACTCGGTTCTCGGCTAAATTCATGAATCTACTACAGTCACCCGGTGAAGTCTGTTACACCACGTAGTCTGAGGGCTTCCTACCCTATGTTAACTCCACTGAAGAACATGTCTGCCGCAGCAGTCATCGGGTGTACGGCTATTTGTATGGCCGAGCCATCGCCTCTTCAGCTTGCTCATTCTGAGGGCTATGTAAACAACTCTGGGTCTCTGTTGGATCACCTTATTTCAGATTGATCTCTCAAAGAGACACCACACAGACCTTTGATCATTTCCATGGAAAGGACGCTGAGCTATTTTGAATTTGTGCTCAGTCGTGTGGTGAGTGTCCACGCTTCGGCTCCGTAAGTCGTAGAGAGCAGGCAGCACAGATTGAGGACCTGTAGGTACCATCAAAGAAGTTCATGTCTAACCAGTTTCAAAACAAAATCCCGTGAACACGATGACCACATCTGTTACCGGCCCGAGGCTATAACCACCCAGCGCTGCAAGCAATAATAGTCCTTACGGTGTTTAGATATGAACTTCTTCAATTACCTACCTACCCCGTACCCTTACGTCATCCCATTCTCTTGGAACGGCCTTTGTATCCATGTACCTACCCAAAACCCTAATTTCAAAATTTCTTATTAAAATCGTGTCATCTGAAGCAATACAATCAGATTACAAGTGTATTACAAGTGCGTTACATATACAGGCTGCTGGATCGCCACTATCAGTTCGCTTGGCCGGGTATTTTGTTATCAGTTTTCACAGTATTTGCTCAAATACGCTGAATAAGGATAACTATATAGGAATGGGATATCCCAATTTGTTGCTGCTTGTTGATTAGATTACAGTAATTAGCAAAAATGAGGAAAACCACAATTCAATACAAAAAAGTTAGAATTATTTTGCGCATTAGAATTAGGTACTTAGGTATGATTGAATTAGGTATTAACCAGTTAGTTTGCAGACACACAACATATTGCCAGATTCCATACATTTTCCAACATTCTAACTTAACAAAATACCTTGTTTCCTCAAATAAAACTAAGTACCAAACTGCGATTAAGCCACAATGTCTATTATATTCACGCAGAGAAAGAAACCCTACTAGATATTACATATACGCCTATTGGTAAATAAACCGATAACATCCAACCATTTTCCGTATCTAAGCGAGGGATGTAATATCCGCAATAGATCGGACACGGCACAAATTAGAGGAGCGCAGTGTGCGGCTGAGATGCGGATATATCCGCTATCGGCGCGTAATTGGCGAGAAATGTGATCGCCGCCGCCGGGCGCGCTCTGCTAGCAGGTTACCGGCACAGTGCACCCGTGGTGCATACTGCTACGTGCTGTAGCTCGTGACATATTATTTATATAGGTAATAGATCAAGTTGCTGTGATACGGGAGATTCTCGGTTTACACGAGTTAATAGGAGAGGAGAACAGAGGTTGGTGTATAGTGAGGGACAAAAGTCGACCAAAAATTAAGTTTTTTAAATATGTATTAAGACCTAAATATTGCATTTCCTAAAGTAGTAACAGAAGTAAAAGAATATTAACTCTGAGATAGAAAAATGTTGACTACATGGATGTGTAAATGAAGAGTGTTAATCTACTTTTGTCGCTGACAGTAGGTACTTCTTCTAGGCAGGTTTATTTTTCTGCAATGCAATCAATTAAGCACAGGTCGGCAGGTTCATAGTTAAGTCTCTGTTACCCATAGTACCTAAACATACTTATGTTAAGACATTAGTGGTTAGCTACACGTTATATGTAGTTACGCTTGCAGCTTGTATGTTCAGGTAGGTACCTATGTAAGAACGCGCTTCTTCAAGTCACTAGTTAAACTATGCAAGTCACTAAGAAAAGCAATAATTGCTAGATTTGATTGCACAACAATCACTATTATTGTATTTAAATATCTGGGTATTAGGTAATGATACTAAGCTTTCAAATATTTCTTTGTTCTCCGAAACAGTACATATGGTAGGTACCTACTTATGAATTGTTTAACAATGATATAATACCTACTTACTTACAAAAAACGTTAACAAATGACGTAATAACAAAATATCCGATTGATAGCTCATTAGGGATGGAACCGACAGACGCGACGCCCGTCGGCGCGCGGATCTCTCGCTCGCATTGCGGTGAGCACGCCCGACGCGTGACGCGTGCTCATCCTAGTCATTATGCGCGGAGCATTAACGGAATCAATTATTTGTGTAACGAAAAATATCAGACGGCATTTGTCAGATTATTTGGATTAAAATAACATAACTATACCTAGGTACTAGAAAAGGGAAAATTAATGAGAAATGACAGCTGAAACGTGTATCTACGTATCTAAAAAACAATTCAATTCTATTCGAGAACGTACCTAATGACGGTGTAGGTAACACCAACTCACTCACATAAATGGAATCTAAGTAATTCAATTAGCTCGTTCGTCTGTCGTAGCTACGTAAATTTATAGTTTCATTTTCATCGCAGACTATCATCTATACTTACTTACCTGTGTATGGGTATAGTAGTAGGTACACTATACAAACAAAACGGACGCAAAAAGACAAACCGTGCCAAGACAAAACCCAGTCCGCCATGCCACTAAAAGGGCGGAGCTAATAATACAAACGCACGAAACCCAAACACAATAACGCCGTATAACTAACTACTTAAAATAAACCTTAAGGCCTAATATTTAGGATTGAGATTTGAGTAGCCTCAGGTGCTAGTTACACTTTTCTGGCTCGTTTTACTTGCACAGAAGTGGCCAATCAGCGCGCGGTTACCATAGCTACGCGTAGTTGGCGCGAGTGGCTGATAGATGGCGCTAGGTTCGCTCTTACGTTATAATTAATGGATTGGACATTTTAGTTTTGAGATTGCATTCGACTCGTCTGTGTAAATGTGAATTTCCTAAAATTACATAATTGGTAATCAGTCTGAACTCTCTTCAACTTATTAGAGTACCTATCATAAACAATTTACGTGATTAGTAGGTACCTATCTTATGTTGGTAGGTACGAAGATACGGGCTACCACTTGTTTTTTTTTTACCTTTTTCCTTTTTTAGTCAGTGTTTAATGCCGCAAATAATAAAACTTTAGACACTCGTGAAGTGACATTCAGATAAGAATTCTACAGCGCAAATAAACTTTCAAATTAAGTAGTATCTACTTCATTGGAAATCGAAATCGGAATGATCTAACAACAAGAAATACAAGGATTTGCAAACTGTACATTGTAGGTATTAAAATGGGATATTAAAGTATCTTTACTACGAGACGTTTGATTGCATAATAATCCATTTATTGCAACGTCTCACAAACTACGCGCCCCAAAATTGGGGAAACCTAATCCCCAGTAAGCCATTATACCGAAAATTCAACTACCATCACTCATAATTTTACATTCCAACTGGAAAACATACTTTGAAACGTATGAAATAGATTTCATTTTGGTGTACGACGTAAAATTTTCCTGCTTGAGAAAATTAAGTGGCAATAAACTCTACGCGGTCAGATTAGAGTTTATTTTAGTTTGCTATGAGGACTGTGAGTTTGGAAATGAAATTTTCATAAATGTGCGGTGATCGCGGGGTGCGTGGCCGGGTACCCCGGGGGTGAGGGGGGCATGCGACGGGGGTTAGTACCGTGGGGGTGGCCATATTTGTGTTTTCCCCGCAGCTTCCGAGTAGGGAAGGCGCGACACTTGAGCCCTTGTTGTGTGTTACCGGCGAACGGAAAAACTATTAATAATAATTATGACTAGCAATTACTGAAATGATTACCCAACGTTACGTTGTATGTAATAGGTATTTGTAGTTTTCCTAGAAATATTGCCTATAAACTTTGTAGGTTTCGTTTTCGTTTCTATAAAGACTACATGAGAGAGATTTCTCTGAGAGATATTTCTTGACGGCATGTGACGCCAAGTCAGAGGCTTATGGGCGGCTTTAAAACTCTGATACCAGGTTAGTCACTAACCACACAAAAAGAACCTGTGACTGAATGGTACTTATGTGTCTTTTTTCTACTTGTTAGTTTGCAACTTAAACTAGAGATAACCCAGCAATCTGCAGATCCAAATAGGGTACAGAGATCTGTTATGTAACATGTTACAACCTACGCGGGCCCAGACTCTACTTTTTAAAGGTATTTGTCGTTATTGTTTATTATTCGTAGTACCTACCTACCGGATATATTTTTACTTTTATTGCGAGGTTTATCATGACAATATATTTTTATGAATACATTTTTTTTTACGATGCAAAAGATCGAACAGAAAGCATTAAATCATTACATTGATCGTGCACAAAAACTGTGCAATTCAATCGCCCGCGCAGTCTTAATAGTTGTACAAAAAAAACTTCCTTCCGCGAAATCTTTAAGCAATTGTTTGCTCAAAATATCGTATTGCTCGGATCGGGTGTCGAACTCACGTCAACAGCGATTGATGCGAGCTGACGGGTACCTAGTCCACTATTGGGCAACAAATGCACACCGGAGACGCAAAAAATGCAGGATTAACAAATATAGTATTGATGACCAAATTAAGTATTTGATGATGCTTTCGCATCATGACCTGGCCAATTTATTATGTTTTACATATTATGTAGCGGGGGTATAAATCTACAGTGGCAATTGCCGATAATATTGCTTAAAACATACCTAATTATTATTGACCTTCGGTATGTACTGATAGCATTTGTAGTATATTGACCAGAATATTGCAGAAAGCCGGCTATACAGAAAATTTCAAAATATTTCCGCTGCGTTGGTCAAAATATTTCCGCTTCCGAGTAATGAAAATTTATAAAAATGTGGAATTGAAACATTAGCACATAAGTTTACCAATTTCTCTCTAAGTATCTAACTCGCATTTTTTGTCAAAATAATTAAGATTAAACTTATTTCACGTGTAGACTGTAAATTCGCGAATTGTAAATTAGGAATTAATAAAAAAAAATACGTTGGCTAGACTAAAATAAATTAGGTATGAGAAAAAATAAATTATCCGCAACCCAAAATTGTCCCAGTAAGTAATTAACCGCTGTTGCTTCGTCGTTCGGTTCGGATATTCGGATATCTAGCGACAGCGCGGTGTCACGTTACACTTCGACATCAATCGATGGCAATTGACGTAATCACTCAATAAAGGAGCGTTTTTTGCGCCTTCCAGCCGCTCCGCGAGCGACTCTTTGTGGTAAAATTATTATTTTGGTACACCATTGTTGTTGGTGGGACGACTGTTTTGATCCCACTCTACTTGTTGAAACGTTAAAACGAAATAAGTTTGAGTTTCTGAAGCCTTAATAATGTAATCGGTGATGAGTGTTCTTAAGTGTAAGGAAATGTTAAAATTAATCAGAGAGTACTTATGCAGCATGCCGTTTAATATAAACAAGAATTGAAGAATACAATATTCGAGTTGAAAAGGTATATAAGCACTTATTTAGGTAAATATATCGAATGTAGGTAAGTTAGGCCGCTTAGCATAAACTTATTTAGTAATAATGTTTTTAGGTGCTAGCATAGCACCTAAAAACATTATTACTAAATAAGTACAGACTAACACTAGCTTTACATTGGGGTACATCTATCAGATGCCTAAATCCTTTCAACCATTACACACACGAAAAAACACAGAATATTTCCTTAAAAGTGAAGTTCAACTCCTGTTTAATAAAGTTCTTCACATAAAAGAAGGCACCCTTAATCCCCAACCGACCGCATCAAAACGCATCACCACAGAACTCCTTCTTTTCGAGTCGGTGGATTTGTATTAAGTGAGCTGAGCCCAGTACCATAGGTGGCCACGCTAATCGCGTTGTTGGGGGCGGTTTTTGGGTTCTCAAAGGTGCGGGTATATAGTCACTTTAGAAGGAGCATGGATTGGTCAGCATACATGAGTCGTTGCGCTCCTTAGTTCTGATTTGAGCTACACGATTACTGACCATGCACTGATTCGATAGGTCCACTGAAATCTGAGTGGTTCTTTCAACAAAAGACCATCTCAGACATTAATCTGCATGGTCCTCATATGGCCTGACCAAGATTATGTCTGGAGTTTAAAAGAGACTGTGACCTCTGAGTTTTGTTTCGGTCCTCTTACTCCGAGTAGTCGGTTAAGAAACGCCGACCTCATCTAGTATTTAAAATATGATTGACGTGTAAAAGTGTTCGTACAAACCTACGTACATAAATAAAATCATTTAACATTTATCAGCTCACCTGGATCCTGTCCTCGGGCAGGTCAGTCTTGAGCGAGAGCATCTCACGCGCGTACACGTCAGGGTAGTGCGCGTCCTTGAACGCCTTCTCCAGCTCGTCCAGCTGGTACGAGGTGAAGATCGTCCGGCTGTGAAAGAGAACACAACATGAGCTTACCAGAGTAACAGGAGAGAATGTGGGTACAATCATGTAGAACCTAGCGCTTTATTTTTGATTGTGTAGGATTATGGAAAGCCAACATATCACAATAATTATTTTTCAGTTTCTGAAATTCTAACACAATTTTTCATCTTAGTTACATCTTATTTAATTACAGTGACTTTTATAACCAAAAAGCGGGTCTGTTTAGAATTGTTTAGAACTGCAGATATTGTCTTGTTCAAACAAAATATTATCCTAAACTACAGACAGTTCCGCATGCCTAATGTGTGTGTGAGGCGCGTAAGCGTCAGGACCTCTACCTACCTGCCTAATTATAGATGGCAACCCGCTCGTCAGAATCTTATCATTGTAGTTTTAAACAAAACTTTACTTTAGCTTTAGTAGAGAAAACGTATGTTGGTGGTGTGGTTAAGTACTGTTTTATTTAAATAGGTTTCACCGTTTTTTTAAACGTTTTTGTCTTTTGGCTTTATACTAGATTTAGCTACTGAATTGCTCAAAATTAATTTAAAAAACACAGCACGTTAATAATGGATTTTCATACACTTTTTCGACCCGCACATTTGTACAATAGTAATGACGTACCTACACACTGCCACATTTTTTTTAAAGTAATGTGTTGCTTTCCGAGCAGGTATAGTAGATTATTTACTAAGGGGATAAAGCAGTGTCTTATGTTACGGGCCCTATTTTGAATTTCGAACGCAACGATGGATTAGAATTTAATGTAATTTCATGAAAATCACAATAATCGACACCCTTGCGCCATCACATCTTCCTAGCACGGCGGGCTGTGCTGGAGCTGCTGCTGCAGGTGCGGAAAACCTCAAACGGCGCAAATACTTCAATCTTATTGGGACTTATATGTTTGAGCCGTTTGGGGTTGAAACACTAGGGCCATGGGACATACTACATGGGACTAACTACGAAATAGCAAAAAAAAACATCTGTTTCATACATTTTCATCGGGTAAATATTGCATTTTCGTAGGAAACTGATATTTTTCCATATTTCAAAGTTGGTCTCATAGTGAAAGCTACTTATAATCATGAGTTTTCACTTCCTCAAAGTTATTCATCTTAGCAGGTGGTGTGAAAAAGTTTATTTGCATGCAGAATATTTAGAAACTATAAAATAATATCCAATTTGTTTATGGTCCGTTTCAAAAGTATGATGGAAATGTAAACAAATGGATCAGAAATCGTACGTATATTGCCATCGCCATGTGAAGTTCCGATTACAATCGAGTGCTTTGATTTGATTATTGGATTATAAAACCGATTGTCTAATTTTAAATCACCTTAAAGATATTTTTCATTTGACAATTATGCTTAATTTTATAACCTCAAGTTTCGCCGATGAGTTTTCAACCACAATTTACTAATGTTATTTAACTAATAATAATAATTGTTCGAAAAAGTGGTGAGATATAAAATTGAAACCTATAAAATATGATGAATGTGTTATTAGTGAGCGATTGTGTAAGAATTTAAACTGAACAGGGTTTACAATTTCATCAAACACTTTTTCAAGGGACATTACGACACATCTAATACTACATTCGCAATTTATTAGCCAAACATGTAAACAAACACGAGTTTGAGGACAAACAACTGTAATGCCTACACGTAAGGTTCAGTTTGCGCTACAACCACATATTTTTTTATAACTTTTTCAACAGTAGGTACTAGTCCGTCTAAAATCACCTTTATTTACACTAGCATTAAGTTGATGTTTGTTTAAGTGGAAATAACATCATATAATAAAATTTTAGCGAAGTCAAAACTGTATATTAAAAAAAAAAAATTAAAGTAATTGCTCCGAGTTCTGGGAACGATTCTCATGCCGAAAATATAGTTTTCAGAATTTTTGTCAGTTTATCTGTTTGTCTGAATGTAAGTTCCAGCATTGTGCAAATACTACCAGATAGATTCTGTTAAAATTTTGCATAGATATTCTCCATAAGTCTGGTCAGTTGGTAGACTATAAATAATCACGTCATTTGCTATGGGGGAAGAGCAACATTGTATTATGTTCGTATTCTTCTAAAAGTTTACCGCTAATTGTAAAAAGACGAGTCAAAAGGTTAGAATTTTGCAGATAGTCACAGACTTAACCTTTTAAATGATTATCACGCTTCATTTACTTTGCTTCTGCATTCACAAATTTTGAAAATGTAACAATCTGTAGTAACTTAGTAATCTGTTTCAAAACGATTCAGATTCTGATTGGAAGTGTATTACGCAATTAGGGTACTGTTTTCATATATTTAATGATGATTAAGAATAGGATAACATATCCATATCATAGGTATCATTTCTATATCATATATAGGATACTAAGTTTTCTTAATTTACTTTTTAAATGGTTAAATAAAAAAATATTACACTGTAACAGTTTCATCACGGCCCGCGAATGTGATTTCTTGCATAGCGAAACTTTTTAGTAGGTATTTTTCGAGTCGAGCATAGAGGGACTAGAACGTAGGGGGACTAACCGACTTTATCGGACCAACTAAGGTTTGAGTACTAAAAAAGAGATTGCAAAAAACTTCGCTGGACTGGGCTGAATAGGGAACGAATATAGCAGATACTTACACATTTAACCTTCAAAATTATTATCATAACTATAAGGAGCTAAGCAGTCTATCATTAAATATATAACGGCAATTTTAAAATAGCCTAGCGGTTCGGAGACTGCTTCGCAAACCTAAGTTCGATTCCTAACGATCGATATATTTTGTGCTTCTTTTTTACATTTTGTTATACTATTATGTGATAGATCGTAGAACGTATTTACAAAGAAAACATTAAGTTTAGGCCTCTTCTGTCATCTATGGTTATAAAAAATATATATATATGGTTAGGTGCCCGTTAATGAGGAATTCCGTGTGTTTACAATCTACTGTTATATTATATTTTTTGTGAACAGCCCCAGAAGAATATCAGTGTTGTGCCATTAGGGAGTATATTATGCAGAAACGCAGACATTCATTAATTCACTAAAAACTTCGCAGGCAATGGTAAATTGCTACTGAAGACTACGGGTGTCGACCTCAGGACGAGCTGCTTCTGACACGGACAACTATACGCCGCTTGCTCCCGCGCCACCAGTCCTGACTCTCTTTATATTATGGCTGCTGTGACGAAAACTACAAACGTAGTATACAGGGAAGTTTTATAAAAATGTGCCTGTTATGTAGTATATACTAGTGTCTTACGACTTCCATGGGAACGAAGTCGAGGGCAGAAGCTAGTATCTTGAAATGATAAAAGAAATAACATGACCGCTGCAATGTAAAATATACAAAGTACCTAAAGTATTATTTACCTATGTCTACGTTTTTTCTTCTTTTTCTTGCCGTTGTAGCCGGTGAGCCCGTCGACTGTGAAATCTTTCGCCGCCTCCAACGACGACACTCCTGCCGAAAGAAAAATTATCGTTAACACTAGTCCATTTCACTCGCCCACTCGCCCGCAATCTTGCGGATAATTGGCGCAGTACCCGATTTGCGCGGACAGCGCCTCTCCGCGCAAATCGTCGCCCGCTCCGAAATCCACTTAACAAGTAGTGTGACAACATAACACAACACTCGCTCGGGGATTTGTCACATAATTACCGAATGTGATTGCCAAATGAATTAGTAAACAGGCGCGCGGTGGCGGGTTAATAGAATAGATCGAGCGCATCCCTCGGGACGGAAGGCTCCGGACGGGGGCACGCAGGGGACGGCGCGGGGGGGGGGGAGGAGAGCGGCCCTCGGGACCACGGGTAATTGAATTTTGGCGCCAATGAATACGACAATGAATTATTAAATTTAGAGCGGTTCCCTCACGGACCTACCGAGAAACTGTTTAATGTTGCAACCCTGTTGCACAGTATATATTACTGCCTGACACCTACAACTTTGTGCATATTTCATGAAGAACCAGCAATGTATAGTAACGGGTGTTTGCTGTCTCCGTATGTTATTTGTTTGCGATGGTGCGTGACGGATCGCGAATGATATGTTTTGTAAAGGGTGTGAGTTTGTCAGACACGTTATGAGGTCAATAGATGTGTTAATTTTATTAATGTTTCGTAAGTAATCATTTATTATTAAAACTGGGCAGCGAGATAATCGATATACAAACGTAAAGAAACTGTTCTAAACAGGTATATTATCTACCACAATAATTTTGTCTTGTCTGAACTAGTAGATTTGAATTTAAAGTTTAAAGTCATATGAGTGCCTTTTTTCTGAGGAAACGATACTCATGAAATTCGTTTTTCTTCGATATAAAGTTATACGTTAAGCAGTTGTCACCGAAACATAGTACCTATAGGGACCTAAGTCCCAATCTAATGAGGCAAAGATAAAACAACAAATTAGACATTCAAAAAATCTGTTCTTTTTGCAGTTTTTTCCACAAACACCATTCTTATAAAGCGGACAACGGGAGCATATGTCCAATAACCCTCGTCCGGTGTCCAGGCGTGTCCGATGTGTCCGCGCAATCGATTGGTCACACTAGCGTGCTGCTCCGTGCCAGCCGCCACTACTACCGCTTGCACGATATAAAAACATGCAAAAAATCCGCTGCACCATACCCATTGTAACATTAATATAAACATCACATGACGCTTGTATCCCCGGAATGGTTAAGCAGAGGTGTATAGTACACTCAACATTTCGCAAGTTATATTTAAGACCTATGGACGCGATGTTTTGCTATCAAGCAGGCAAGAATCCTTGCAGACTCTACTGAGACTTTCCTCTTAGATACTTAAACAAAATAGTTAATAGTATATCTGACCCAGGTATCAAACCCAGGGCCCAATGCTGGACAACGCAGTGGACTTTTATGGCCTTCTGATGATGATGATAAATTAATGTCAACTGTTTCAAAAGTATCAGATGAAAATGTAAACAAATGGATCAGAAAATTTGTAGTGCCACTAACTAATTGAGTGTCTTGAATACTTAAACTCTAAATTCTAATTTAAAATAATCTTAAAGGTGATTTTCATTAGACAATAATAATTCTGGTAAAGTTTATAACCTCCCTTTTCGTCGATGATTTTTTAAATACAATTTAATAATGTTATTCAAACAATATTTGTTGTAAAAAGAAGAAAATACAGATGACTGTTTAACTAATTTATTTAAGTGAGTGATTGCGTAAGAATTTAACCTGAATGGGGGTTGTTCACATTTTCAACAGACACTTTTGGAACAGACAGTTATAAATTCTTATTTACATAATAGGTTCCAATGTGTAGATGTTAATGGTGTGAAATCTTCCGGGCTACCACTTGAGCTAGGTGTACCTCAAGGCTCAATACTGGGTCCATTCTTGTTCTTAGTGTATATCAATGACTTACCATTCTATTTAAAGGGTATCTAAATATAATTATGATACAAAATATAAATACCAAAGAAGCTACATAACATTTTAAAGTAATATATTTTCATTTAATTCTTCTAAACAAAAAGCGCCTTCATCCTCTCTCCTATTATCATTTAATTAACTTTGCTGTGCCCGACAGGGTCCATGATTGATACAATGTCTAACATACCAACTGTTTTATCTCACATTATGGAATGCAATAAAGTATTGAGTATTGAGTATTGAGTATCTGTGAAGTTGTACTGTTTGCAGATGATACCTCTCTTATTTTTAAAGTAGACAGGAATAGACAAGATTTTGACGATGTAAACAGTGCACTCTCAATGGTTACGGATTGCTTTACGACAAATAACCTAGTTCTCAATGCCAAGAAAACGAAATGTGTAAAGTTCGCCTTACCAAATGTTACAAATCTAGGACCCAACAACGTCTTAGATAAAGAGGTGCTTGAATCTGGAAACTCTGCAGTTTTTCTGGGCATAACAGTAGATGCCAAACTTCAGTGGGGCCCACATATATCGAGCCTAGCGGGAAGGCTCAGTTCTGCCGCCTACGCCGTCAGGAAAGTAAGACAATACACTGACGTCGATACAGCTCGGTTAGTCTATTTTAGTTATTTTCATAGCGTTATGTCCTACGGTCTTTTGCTGTGGGGCAAAGCTGCTGATATTACAAATATATTTGTCCTTCAAAAACGAGATGTTCGAGCAATTTACCAGCGAGGTGCCAGAGTTTCTTTGAGAGATTTTTTCAAAGATATTGGTATCCTCACAGTGGTATCTCAATTCATCTTCGCCAACATCTTATAAATTGAGCAAAATATACACTTATACACTAAAAACAGTGATTTTCACAACTAGAAATAAGGACAAACTACGAGCTCCCTTTCACCGGCTACATAAGGTTCATAACTCATTTGTTGGGCTTGGTATAACCTTTTATAACAAGCTACCCTCTTCTTTCCTAGATTTGCCTTTTAATTCGTTTAAAACGAAAGTAAAATCCAACCTTTGTTCAAAGGCATACCTTCTATCAACGACTACTTAAATGATAAGAATAGTTGGTCGCTGTGATTAACTCAAGACAATGTTTATGTTGTTTCTCCAGAATTAGCTTACCTACTGACAAGTTATATGAGTTTATATTATAATTGTTTATTTTATTTGACTTTATATGTCAAGTTATTTTAATTTAATTTTAATTTATTGTTGACATAATCTACTGATTACATTGTTTTTTTATGACTTGTATTGCAATATATGATTAGCTAGTGACCTCGACAATTGATCAAAATTAATATTTTTTTGCCTGAGCAACCGGCAGCAAGTGCGTCATGCTCCCTTAGATGTCACTGCGTGCGGTAGCGTCGGGGTGACTGGTCGTCTTGCTGATCATGGTTTTGTTATTGTTATTAGCAATTGACTGTTTATTTATTTTATCTCGATGGTCCTAGTTTGTCATTTATAACTTCCAGTTACAGTTAAATAAATCTATATATAAGCGGGCACGCCCTTTATGCCTGGACGCCTTATGCTTTTATTTAGATATTACGTTTAGTTTTTATTTCTGCCTGAGTATAGCTCTCGATGATTTTCCTTGGTATATTGGCGTGTGCTAGCTGACATATGGCTAATAATTTAAATTATGTTTTGTGTTGGGTAATGCAATTTATTTTGCATACTATTATATACTCGTACAATCATTTTTTTTTCTAACTGAACAAACAGCTGAGCTGCTGGCGAGTTTGTTGCGCCACTTCTTCTTCCCAGAAGTGGTGAAGGGTGGGCGTTTTGGGGGACTGTCTTATGTAATTTTGACGTTCGAAAAGTGCTGATTCTCAGCCTAGTATGAATAAATGACTTTTAAATTTTGAATTTAGACTATAGTCATTATGTTCAAGGTATTTGGGGATTGGCCACAATTCATCTATATTTTTCGGTAAGGTTTTAAACTGGACAAGGGATTTCTTATTGCATTGTGGTTAATATCTTAGTGCACTGAGTAGTAAATAATACACATTTTAAGACGCTATTAACTCTTGGCACTCAAAGTTCAGTTTGCTGACTTACTAGAAGTGAGATCAAGTTATACCAATGTGTTTATTAGTTGCTTCGACCGCGTGGATACCAGAAAATATCCCACGAGAACGTACTACCGGAGTTAAAAGTATGTGTTAATTCAGGTTATAAACTACTAGCTGTTGCCGGCGATTTCGTCTGCGAACCAAGATAAAAGTAGCCTATGTCCTTCTCCGGGTCATGATCTACCGCTGCTGCAAATTTCATCCAAATCCGTTTTAGCGTGAAAGCGTAAGAAACAAACAAATAAACAAACAAACTCACTTACGCATTTGTAATATTAGTTAGGATAGTTAGGATAACGTTTGCCAAATTTCAGCCAACCGCGATTGGTTTACGCGACGCGGGCCAGTAAAGCTCCCAGTCGGCATGATGTTTTCCGACATCTTCATGAAGAACATCTACATATTGCAATAGTTATTATGCTGGTTATTACGTCATGGTGGCAGAGCGTTGCCTGGGTCATCCGGAAATAGTAGAGTAGTCAAATGTAATGTTGTATGGAGGGTATTCGATGGTAAGAGTTGTTTGATTGTAACGGTCATTCATCATTCTTATGTGAGCGATTGTCGCACAACTGTACTCAATAGTCGCACGACTGTCTTCAATCAATGAATGAATAAAATGAGACCTAACAGCAGATCCTTGGATCTGTAAGTAGATTAAATTACAAAAAACCTACCGAAACCAAAATATGTTATTTTCTAATATAGTTTCAACCCACACACAGCTCTTGCTTTATTTAAAAATGCCAATCAAAAACTCATGTCAGGAAACTTTTGCTTACAATAACTAGTTGTTTTTTGTGGTTAAAAGATTTGTCTAATTGTTTTGTCTAAAATTGTATTGGTTTGGTCTTCATCACCGATATCTTCGTGTTGTTATATCCGATATCGTTTGTATTTTTACATTTAATAAAAATTATTAAGTACGTAGTAATAGTTTATTGGTCTCACAAAATATCTTATTTTAAATACTTTCTTTTAACTAATTTCTTTCATTTTCTTGAAATATTTTATAGGAATTTCAAAATCGGTATTTTGCCGGATTCACCGCTATTTGCTACGTTTTATCACCCGCCTACCGATATAGCGGTTGCTACGAGATTTAATCTAATCCTAAAACATACAATATAGCGTATAGTCGGTGTTACAATGATAGAACAACATCGGCAAGCTGCTCAGTGGTGTCAAAGTAAGTGAACGCAGTATCGTGAGGAGGTAATCACTTAAACTGTGGCGCAATACACTCGGCTATCCCTCGGGACAGCTCGGTAGAGATCGGGGGCAGTCGGGGGTCTTCGGCGGTGACTGGAATAGGGACGGACCTCTGAAATGTGCGTTTTATGATACTGCACTTATCTTACCTTGGATGAAGGAGCCATATTGTCTATTGGATAGGTTGAGGTCAGACAAGAAAAAACGGTTCGGAAAATAAGCTACGCAGTCAAGCGTACTACCTTAACGGAGGTAGCAAATTGAGGTATAACTGAAAAGATGTTGAAAATTTCACGGTATTTGATTTTGACTACATTATGAAGGCTTTACATTATGTAGGATCGCTTACATTTAGATACGAAAATTAGTTATTGTGCATTTCTTACATATAATAACTGATGCACAAAATGAACTATTTAAAGAAAGATTCACATAATTGTAAAAGTATTATAAAGTGGACAGAATTCGTATGGATTGTCTGTCATATAACTTAACCGCAGTCTATGCAGATGTGGTTAAACACACTATTGGGTTTATTTTCAAATTAAGCCAAATCAGTCACGTGTCTAAAAGTAAAACTACGCTATGATCGGACTACCGATACCATCCACCGTTAATTACGACCACCGACCGAAGCACGTGTACACCTTCCACCACTAACCAGAACAAAACAGTATCATTATAAAAATACGATCATTACGACACGACGCCAACGAACCAATAATGTATGCGTTAACACGAATTGTACGCACAACTCATTATAAAGCTACAGTTTTTAGGCATAAAGTTCATTTTGTGTTGTGAAGGAGTATAATTTATAGCGCGGAACCCTCCCCTCAGCGAGGGGCGAGGGGGAGCACGAGTGTTGCTGAAGGAAAGCTACTTGTTGTGAAGAACACTGCCACTTTTGCCGGCGGCATTGTGCTCCAAATGAAAATGTGTTATGGAAAAAATTATGTTGAATGTAAATACTTAGCTAGGTTTGTGTTTATGTTTTCTATGGTAGTGGTGTGACTAAATGGAAAAATGGGTGTTTATTTTTGCTACGATTTGCCTTTAGATAAAAGATTTTGGATACTAAGGAAAGTCAAAATTAATTTCTATATTCGATAAAGGGTGGCTACGGCTTTCGTAGACCCTCTACGGTTATGTCTACGGCGTAGCGTATACGATGAAACTGTCAATTTACCCGGTAGTTTGTTTGTATTGTAGGCAAATCCTAATTGTTGGAACATAATTGAATAACGTGTATCAAATGGATTGTACCTACATGCTATGAACAATAGAATTTACTAGGCGAAGCGATTGAAACCTTGCATAGGAGGTAATTTTTTTTTTTAATTTGTTTATCACCGTGCAATTTGGTTACATTTTGTATCGAGTATAATAATTATTGTCATAAATAATAACTATCACAAGAAGTATTATATTTTAATTAAAAAAGAACGAAAGATTGCACTTAGGTTTGCAGACAAAGTTGCTGCGGTGTTATTAAAATGAATTGAAGCCACTGTATACTGTTAAGTAGTTTAGATCACTGCGAGCACTAGTGCATGATATGATGGAATATAAATCGCCGATTTCATAATAACGGACACTTTTCAGAACAGCAATAATATCAATTTTTGGTCTATGAGTGAGTTATAAGTTGTTTTTGATAACCTCGTACGGATCAAAATAAAATTATCATTTAATTAAATTCTCAAATGCTAACAATGGCTTCATATTTACGAAACAAGCGTGCTTTGTGAATTAACTAAATAGACGAAGCCTTTTGACTAAGTATTCGCAGCCTGATTGGTACAGTTGTAGTAAAATAACTGGGGCTTTTTGTTATAGATTATTGCAGTTTCCACTGATACATTGTAGACTCTTGACTGTGAACAACTACAGGCGGCTTAGAATGACATAAATGTAAATTCATGACTCAAAGCATTGCTGTATATATTTCAAATGTAATATATCGGCACCGCGTCAACAGTGCGAACGTTTATTCCACATATTGGGCCAATCGCGAGAGTCGCGACTCGCGCACAAATTGGCAATCGTCGCGCGGCCAATTTGTCGAGATCAGCTGACGATTAGATTTATTCGTCGTTCAAACTCGCAGGTTATCACTAAAAAGATATAAAAGAAGGTAAACTACTAACAGACCCCAAAACGAGCACACGTCATTGAACGAAGACAAGAAAAATCAATTTCGATTTGTTCTAGTTGAACGAAACCTAAAATTCAGTAGTAAATATCGATGCCAACATCATCATTACCAGCCTGTCGCAATCTATCAATGAATCCAGACTTCTGAGAAGACCACCGTTGGACAACTGGTTTGGACAAACAAGTGGATAGCTGCACATCTCTAAGTTGATGTCCACTACAACTCGACATTACTTCGCAAGTCTGTCATGTTACCCAAGCTGAAGGTCTAATTTCTACCCTGTCATGGCACACTTTGACAAATCTGACTGTTAACCAAATATTACGACTTTGATGTGTTCCTGTTACAGTCGACATTTTAACATATTTGAGGCACAGTGATCTGTGTTTGGATCAGTAGCAAACTTTCTGTACTTCTATTGTTATTTTGTCCTATGCGTGCGTGAACGTGCCGCATGTACGCGCGACGTGACGCGATGACGCGTCTGGGACGTCAGCATACGTGGAGATTTGCAAACGAAAACGGCTCGTTTATTGCCTGTATTTTGCCTACGTTGTTTTGTAAAGGAGCGCTATGTTAGTCATGCCCCTCGTTTTGTTATTCGGGGACTTCCACATCTAAATTTTCTTTTGCAAGAAGAGCTATTTCGTGTTTTCTTTTGTATAAACAGATTGTATTATAGACTTGAATTGGACTAGTGTTAGGTATTGGTACTGCAGTCGGCATTGTGTAGAACATAATTATATGAATTGCATTCTACAATTTCTTCAAGTTTGCACATGCCTCTGGACTCTATCAAACTACTACAAATACTTATAACTACTCTCTCAGCTTGCTAAAATGTTTTAAATCTAACCTCACATAAGATGTCTACGTTAAGCAGTAGACCGCAAGACGTTGTCTATCAAGCAACTAGCCAAAACAGATACAATTTAACCGAGAGGCCTGTAGCCCTAACTATTCTCAAAACGATGTCTTTATTTACATCAATAAATATAGTATTTACTCACCGTTCTCAACAGAAAACAGGAAGAACCAAACATAAAATAAAATCCCTGAGGATCTAATTTAAGCCCGAAGCGGATCCTCGAGTCGCTATCTCATTCAAATAAAAAGCTTAACAAGAATGCTTGCAGGTAAAACGCTTAGCGTAACGCGATAAGACGTGATGCAATTAGGGCGCGTACGAATTGCCAATTTGTCGTGACAAGCCAATTGACGCGCGTTCCGCCGCTTATTTGATTCAACGAGTGTCGCGCGGGCGAGATACCGCCACATGTGTTGCTAGTATGCTTCTAGGCGGTTACCGTATTTGGTATGTCTAGAAGTGTACCTATTTGAATCGTTTTTGCTGAAATTGTACACAATTTTACACGGATTATTTAGCAGAAATTATAGGATTCTCCAGCTGCATCTATCATGGGTAAATACTGCAAGTACACAGACCTAAACTTTTAATGCATTTATAGTTAGTTAGGTTCAGCAATTGAGTTATAAACATAAAGCAAATAATTCATAAATTACCTGAATAAAACTGTCGGACCGCTACGAATTACATGAAACAATTAAAAAATAATAATTAAAAACAGAAGATTAGGGGAAATAATAAACATAGAAAGATAGGTTAACATAGAAAGCATTCCATAGACAAGCATACACGTTAAAGGCACACACGGAAGAGACACAACACAGAATAACAATAGAGTAAGACTAAAGATTCGAATCCATAACTGGTTTATGATGTGTTCCTACAACCTTGATATTGAAAGCTAAGCTTCGGATCACAAACAGGTCTCATCAAAATCCTCGTAGGACGACGATATTCCGTTACGGCCCACTAAACCTTATCTAACACACAATGCGCGACCACCAAATCTCGCGAATGTTTAATAAAAGTGCGTGCACAGCTATCGCATTACGCTGTCCTTGTTCCCACCGCAGGTGTTAACAAAAATAGAGCAAGTTCACAAAGCGCTGGTCCACACAATGCGCTACGAGCCAAGCGAACCACAGATATTATGATCTTGACGCTTTCATTTTTTTCTTATTTTTGCCGTTTTGGTCAACCAGTTCTGTTTGCTTGTTTTATGGCTTATTTTTTAAGACGTATGTAGTCTTGGTTGGTAGCTTAAATTGAGTATATTTAGATTTCCAGAGCTGTCTGCAAGCGGCAACGTTATAAATTGGCTTATATCCGCCCGGGACGAACAGCACTGCTACTATGCAAGGATGTAACTTTAGGAAAAGTACTCTGTAATTTTGGAGTCCCAGCTCATAAAGTGACACATTGAAGAAATAGGCACTCATGGGGACGGCCGACAGAAGTGAACATTTAAAACATATAAAGAAGTTTTCACTTCAAAAATAAGAGACAAGACATAAAATTAAAACCGAAACTGAAACATTTAATTAGACTAAGGGTTTCTGAGAAATCAGAATCGGCAAATGAAAACAAACTGTTGGTCAAAACAATGTAGAAAGAGTATCAGCCAATGGTCAAAACTGGTTGTTTGTGAGAACTAAGTGACCTAAACTTTAGCCATGCTCGATCATACAACGCAGAGACTTCCAAACTTGAGCGATAACATTGAAGCATGCTCGTAGAAGTGCCGAGTAATTAACTAACAAAGTTGGCAGGTTGGACCTGCAGCCGAAACCAGCGGCGGCAGGTGGCGGTAAGCGGGCGGCAAGCGGGCGGCAAGCGGGCGGCAAGCGGGCGGTAAGCGGGCGGTAATGAGCAGGCACTCAGCCCAGGACAGTAGCCATTATAATTGCTAATGGGCCGCTCTTCACTTTGATATTTCGGAGGACGTCCACAAAATGTATTTCCAACCTTAAGCATCCATATCACTAGCCAGTAAGGTTGATAGTCCCGTGGCACGGGTGCGTTTGTCAAAGTAAGTCATTATGCGATCAGTGGCCTTCAGTGGGGGTGGGGGTGGGATCTAATCGTAAAATATTATTGTTACCTTTATAGGAAATGGATTCGGAGCGAGCATGTTGTTGTGTACCTACAAGTACAAGTTTTTGCGTTAGGTTTTATGTATTTATCGTTGGAGATTATTTGGCACAGTTTTGGAATAAGTTGATTAGTGTGAGTAAATCTGAATAACAGTTTTTATTTTTACGATATTTTGCGAGATAGGTAATTATTTTCTTTCCTCTTTTCGGTTAACTAATGGGTAATTTTCAAAGCTCCTTGTTGCAAAGCTCTTTTGCATTGACTATGAAAGTTGATATGAAATGTCGACTGACTAAGTTATACCTCAAACTGAACTGGCAGTAAACAGTAGCATAACCGCGATTGCAACTCCTATGAAATGGATGATATCAGCCGCATCGGTGACCGCAGAGGACGCATAGCCTACTGGCCACACAGCCGGCTATGAAAAGAGGCCAATAACCAAGTGGCAGTTACAGTGTCCGGCCAGGCCACGCCTACCCCCCTCCACACAATGAAGGGGGGAGAGGGGGAGTCGCAAGTCGGTCATATTAGCTTTTAGTTTGTAACTTTAGGTAATTTTAGGTTTTGCAATGGGGGGTGTTATGGAGAATTAGTTTGTTTTGGGCTAGGTGACTAAGACTTATTGGTTTGCCATCATGATTCATGCCATATTTCTGCAGTCAGGTTGAGCTCGTTGGAACTGTAAAATTTCTTTATCTTTATCCTGATAGCCAATTTCATTTCATTTCAACTACATATGTATGAAACTACCTAGGCACCGTAGAGACAGCCAAGTTCTAACAAGCACACACCTTTTGTTATTAATAGGTAGGCCTACTGAGGTTTTTGCAAAAACTGCCACAAGAACAACCTTAGCCGTGTTCACCCTCCGAACAATAAACATGTAACACTTAACGAGAAACCTTCTTACGAGAACGAAAAAGCCGGAGTGGGCATTAAAATGGTGTAATTGAGCGGGTGTGTGCGATGAATCGGGCGGCCGCGGCTTTTTAAATTATTCCTCTCGGGTGCGCCGAGCCCGCTATATAATTGTATCGGCTTGTTGACACCCCCGTACCTACACCTTTATGTATTGCATACATAGGTAGGTACATATAAGAATACTAAGATTCTGTCTCAGGATTTTCAATTGAGATGGTCCATAGAGGGATTGCATCTTAATGACATTTGTGTAGTTATGAATTTTTAAATCCAATACGTCAATTTGTGGTAACACTGGTAACTGACTAGCCAGGCTGTGGTTACAAAAATGATAGATTCGCCGCCAGAACAGGTATGTTTGATGAAATCCAATTTGTTTATATATTTATGTAGGTACCTAACTAAGTACCTATCGGTACTTCATTTTAACTTTACCTTTGCTGTAAGATTTAAGATTCAGAATATTTCGTTACAAAGTTAGTGAACGTACTTTCTTGAATAGACCTATCGATTTTTTAGATAATTTAACACTGCCCTATAAAAATCAATGCAATGCAAAAGAAAACAACGTTCCCTATCCTTGACACAAAACTATTTACTTAACGAATTGGACCGTGTACCGACTGCACGAAGATATCCTTACATCATTACCAGGGGTGGCACAACAATATCGTTTTCAAAAAATTGCGGAAAGTGCCGCATAACGAGCCTCGGGGGATGCTGCCCAAATCATGCCTCTGCCAGCCGCCATCCGCCAGCCCCTCTTAGCGCGTTACATTTCACTTGTTAAGCGACAAATTATTTGTATTAACGCCTAATGTATTTATGTTATCATTTTTAGGTTAGGAGGCGAGAACTTGGCTGCTTATTTTAACGTTTAAGATTGAGTCATTATTTTTAGCGGGGTCCACAGAAATTAAATTCCAAATGAATTTTTCTTTTCTTGGTTTAGTTTTAGAAAGGATTATGTCGCCCTTGTTAAAGAAATACCTGTGCAGGATATTAAAATTCAAAACGAATAAAACCAACCAGCAATTATCATTTTTTAGGATTTTTTGAGTGTATTTCGTGTATAGCCAGCAGTGTCGAGAACTAGTTGTGGCACACAGCTGGCGTTTATATTTTGTAGGGCCTCAAAAATTTTCCACTAAATTGGCATTATGACACTTTTGTATACTCGTATCATAAGCATAACTATAGACTTTTCTATATCATAAGCATTACTAGACTGAAAGCTTTGGGGGATTATAAATGAAGACTTCTTTAATGTTAAGTCACTCAACTCGTATTACATAACATCACGCTTTGTTTTCGCGAAGGGTTGGGCAGAGGTGTGTACCTACCTATAGTACACCCAAAATTTGCCAGTTATGTTTAAGTCCTATGTAATAGGGGCCGGGGTGAGCCTATTGCCATCAAACGAGCACAAATCCAAAATCCGGGCTGTTACTGAAAAAGTCCAGATGGAAAAACCCAATAACACTTTAAACGACCCGGGAATCGAAACCACGCTGCCACGTGCCAACCAGCAGTAGCGCTCTCGGCCACTAGACCAACGAGGCAGTCACCTCGTGTCTATGGCAGTATTTCACAATCTTCTGACGTCACTAACACACAGGTGCACGAAGCACTTCGGTAAATCTCTCCCAAACAAATTAACACACACACTAATTGATAAAACAATACAATTTAATTTAATTTCGGTCATTCTGTTTTCAACTCGTTAAGACGCCATGTTTGTTCAGACTTGCAGTAATTGAGCATTGTGGCGGCAATTGGTTGTATATTGTTTAATTATTAATATATTCATATATGTGCGTAATAAAGTGCTTGGTGAAGACAATGCTAGTAATTAAGATGTTGCCGAGGTAATATTTTCATGTAAACAAATATGTTTTGTTCGGGTTTGTCCTCTGAAGACTTTAGTTTAATGAACTTATTGTAACGAGTAATCTTATTGGATTAGCAGATTGCTGACGACATGTTTGTACTTTCTGCGATCCAATATCCATATCTAGTACCCACGGACCAGTGTACATTGATAGTGTTATTTACAGAAAGAAGAGTTTTAATATTTCTTGACATTGGTAGTGTATTTTGGGGTCGGCTGGGATCCATTTACTGGCCGACCCCACCAAGCGCTGCTTAACCGGTGCGGCTGTTATTATTTAGCCACGAGTATGGTGAAGGTGGTGATGCGGTATAAAAGGTGATTATAGTCACTTATTATTATTCACAAGACTGTTTAAAAGCCTGTTTAATTTAATCTGCTGTCAATTAGAGATTTGGGGCTTTATGCGGAGAGTGTTTAAACTAGCCTGGATAGTATTTTAATGGTGGCTGGCTGCAATGGCAAGAGCATTAGGGTGGTCTATGATCAGCAAGAAGAAGGAAGATATCGACCGGCTAATAGGAATGTTACAGATATGCATAATGTATGCAAGAAAGTAAATAAATGCTCTTGTAGCATCCCACATGTGGTGTCCCACAGTCGGACATCGTGCAACCGGACACGACACAATTAGCGCCACTCTCGCGTGTTTGTGCTACACTTGTGTCGCTTGTGCCGCTCTACGGACACTACGGACACCGCCGACATTTGTTGCAGAGAATTGACTCATTAGTGTAATCCTTGCTGAGGAGTGCGATCACAGTGGTCGGGAAATAGAAATAAAGATATTCGGGTACGTAAATACCTGCTTATTACAGTTTTAAAATACGATTGAGTCTGTGCGCATCTATAGAAATGAGTAGACGAAGTATACAGTACAGGTGGTGGTAAAGTTTATGTAGGTGCTAAAGAAAAAAAAAATTGAATTAAATTGATTGTGAATTTCAAGATTTGTCGAAGTTCTTTAAAAAATCCGACTCATGTCCTTCAAATTCGATTTTGAACCTTATCGAGCTACGAACAATCAAGTTTTACTTCGATTCATGTATAGGTACCCAGCCTGATATGAAAAGGAACGTTTGTATCATTCAACTGTAAGTTATTTTAGATTTTCTCTTACTCGTCCGCCACCCAAAAATAGAGGCAAAAAACTACACTTGAGTTATTTGAAACAAGTTGCTACATCAAATCGTGTTGTATCCAAACATTCTCGACGACACACCGCAGAAACCCGACACGCTTCGTTACGAGAAAGAAAGTGGCAAGTGGCCGACACCGCACTTTAATATACTGCTTGTTATTACAACTTGTCGCCACTTAATGTGACTAAACACTGCGGCTCCTCTGACACTTGATACATCACTACCACCACTTTACTGCGCCACCCCGCCATACAACATTGACCTTTATTACAATAATATAGAGGTTTAGCAACGTGCAGATTTTAAATTGGTGACGAAGTGTTGTATCCACAGGCGCTACTCGTCTCAGTTTGACAGAAAGAAAAAAATAATTTCCTCAGTGTTGGTGTTGGCCGCCAACATTTGGGACAAATGTTTAGTGTAATGTAGACGCCGCAACTGGTGAGGTGTTAACACTCAAGTGATGTGACAACTGTCAACACAGATTGACATGGAAATTAATGAGACGTGACTTGAAGAAATTATCGTTAAGTTAATTAATGAAGTTTGAGAGTGTGCTTCATAAACAAAACCCTTCAGAAAGTTGTGGAACATGTATTGTGAGTTAACCAATAAAAATTGTACAGTTATAGTTCTTAATAATAATACTACTTAATAAATTATTACATATTTTGTATTAAGATATCATATAAGCTTTCCAAAAAGAAAATGAAAAATATTACAATCTACAAGTTAGGATTAGGAAAATGCATAAGTTCCCTCTACTGAGCCGGGTGAGCTGGGGGAAATACTTAGGTAATCTGAAACAATGATTCTTCAACTACACAAAAACGTTATCGACTGATTTAATATAAATTATAGATAGGTACTTATGTTTCACTATTGATAAATGCTGAAATAGGTAGAAGTGAAATACGCACAGGACTTCAATCGCACTGTCGACTTGCGTCCACAAGACCAATGAGGTCACAGCCTCATTACACTCGTGACTTTTATTCGGCATACACAAAACAATAGACCCCTAATTTTCAAATTAAAAATGTCTACCGCTAAACAATAGCGCCAAAGCGGGCATCGCAGCAGCAGCGCCCGCCACTGCAATTGTTTTAGAAAACAATAAAACTTGCCGCCATGATGGAAATGTCAAAATCCACTCGCGGATTCCGCCCCGTGGCGTTCCAAATATGAAATTCCCGCACAGAAATGGCGGCGAAGGCAATTTTTACAAATGGCTGCCGGCGGGAGCCAGGTTTGTTTTCTGTGACGCTTTTCATGCGCTGGGGTTGAACACACAGCACACACCGCACACCGCGCACGTACACACCACACACGCACCCACCACAACAACACTGCGGTTACGGATTTTAAAAAAGAAACGACACTCGTCACACGTCGCTATCTGTTACGTAGCACATTTGTAAACAGCACAGTGGTCTAATCTATTTCAGAAACATATGTTTGGATTAAGCGAAGCTACCGGATGATCTCCATTTTCATTAGTCACAACCCTTAACGTCAATTAATCTCCTGCAGTCTTCGTGACCTTCGTTATATTAAGTAATTTGAACCCCCGACTTATATCTTTATCACGAAAACTAATTTGCATTTAACAGAATATTTTCTAAAACCTCACGTTCTAAGCGAATTTGCTCTCCTGTTTCAAGAGGGTAATATGTCCAATAAGGGCTAATGAAGGTTGGTCTCTAGTAAGGTATGAATAGAGTTGAGTTTCCGAATGCTAATATACAGGAGTATGATTTGTGGTATTGGCTGGGTCGAGCGGCTGCGCGGTGACGTTTGGCGTTTGCCGGATTCATTACTGAGACAAAGGCGGGGTGAGGTGCACGGGTGTGTTAGACGGGGGGGGGGGGGGGTGGCTCACACGAGGGATGTCCTCCCCCTCTCCCCGCATGTGCCTCTCCCCCGCCACACAGCCACTTTCCTAAATCACCGGCAAATGTATTGTTCTCCATAGTTTCAGCGACGCTCCTAATTTATAGGTACTAATCGTCGAGCCACTCTGTTAATCAAAATACTTCGGCGATCATTTTTCACGGGCTGTTCATTACGGCGCCTTTTGTCTCGGCATTTCAATAAGCCTGCCTGAGATTAGTATCTACATTGACAATTTGACGATCTAAACAAAAGCTTACTTCGGCAAGCTTTTTATAAGCTCCTCAAATACTGACACATAACAGTAACAGTACTACTAAGAATTTACGTACTTTTGTTAATCTATTAAGTTGCCCATTAGGTAGTAGAATCTTATTACTTTGGTTTTAAGGTTAATAGTAGGTAAGGTTAATGGTAGGTAGTAGGGTAGGTACTGCAATGCAAATCTATTTCAATGTTTTAATTCCCTATGATTACTCTCAGTCAAGACAGACTGATTGACTAGTAAATAAAACTAGGTCTCTCTCTCTTCGGTTTAGCTGTTGCTATATAAGAGCTAAACCGAAGAGAGAGAGACCTAGAAGAAGAGAAAAGTAAAGCATCTGACATTAGCTTCAGCAACTGGCCCCTTCTTCAAGATGTCAACCCCTTTAACTATTACTATAGTTTATTTTAATACAAGTTAGGTTCCCTCGGAGGAAATAAAAAAGATTTTACAAAAACCTTAAAGAATGTGAGAACACAACTATGCTGTCCTCCCATAAACAACCGTGAAACAAACCTAATCTCCTCTCTCCTTCGCCGGCAAATCTTAATAATTCTATTAGAACTCGTTGGAAACAAAAGTGTGACTCACCGGTGAGATGGGGCTGCGATCCGGGGCTGTACGGCGACTTGATTTGCGGGAACCCTGCAACAATTACATAATTAATTAAGAACAAGTACAAACAACACCCACCAGGAATTCCAATTTAAAAGTGCTTACATTGCGCGACTGGGATTGGCAATTAAGGTTTTGTTTTGTTTTATAGTCATATCTTATAATCTAGGCAGGTTTATTCCTTACGAGGTTACGACGTAACTATGTCATTATGTAAATGTTTATTAAACATAAAACGGCCAATGGTTAAAGATAAATACTATAATATGAACTACAGAATGTCAAAAGTTATAAAAGCGATTTTGATAAATTAATGCAAGAACGCACTCAGTCATATCAAAACCAGAACATAGTGCAATGACCAATCCGTTTCCTTACAAATTGGTTCTTATTATGATTTGTGTATCTGTTATAGATCTTACATTGTGAAAAAATACTGGGCTTGGGTTTAGAAACGTCCCGACTCGCTAGAAAGAATGTAAGGTTATTTGAGGGTTCTAGAGGGTCTTTAGAACACTCCCCAACATTTTTTATGCCGGAGTCACGTATTTATTAAAATTAAACTTTTTATAGTAGTATTTGTAAGTAAGAAAATATTGACTTTTTTACGTTTGAATGTCTTCATTTAGAACGCTTTTGCAAAATATCAGAGCTAACAAACACTTAGTTTTCGAGAAAAAAAAAAATTAAAAACGCAATGAGAACTTAGGATGCAAGAGCGAGCGAGCTTGAGTCTTGGGCTACCTTCCAGGTTCCTTTAAACCCTGCAGACAGAAATAGCTCCGTCGACTACCTACTTAAATTATTATTTTTGTTTAATTTGATCTTGACTTTCGGGGCGTTTAACATTGACTTTGAAAATGTGTTTCCTGTGAACTGGTGGTTAGGGGAATGACTTGCCCTATTCCTCTCTCTTCTTCCTCTACATTTCATTTGTCAACATTTTCTATGAGATTTATGTCATATCATGTATCTCCGGCAGGAGGGAGTAGGGGGTTTTACTTAACCTCCCCCAGCTCTCCCCCCACCCTCCCTTACTCCTCTCGAGGCGTTACGTTTCTAAACTTTAACCAAGTACTGTTTAAGTATTTAGTAACAAAATATCGGGATAGGAATGACTAATGCCGGAATATTGAGATGACCAGGCTCTCTGATCACAAAGTGCGTTCATACCATCCTATTTCTTGACCTTCCACTGTGCATGTGGCAACCTAACTCAATTGAAAAGTTATTAAATTAATCATTAATTTCACAGCACGAAATAAATGACGAATTAATCAACTAAGACTGATTATTATTAACAGCTGCGACTTAATGATTAGAAGAATGTATTAAATAACAATATAAACATTCGGCTCAAAATACTGAACACGTTTTGATGTTGAAGCAATCGTTGTGAAATCGTCTTACGTTTCAATATTTACACTTGAACAATGCGAACTAGTTTGAAGACTATTGGGTTACCGACTACCCGCAAAAAGTTTCCTCGTTGAAGGGACAATCGTTTCAAATCCGCAGACATAGACAATGTGCGCGTAACTTGAAGACAGCTCTATTGAACAAGGAGTGGCGCACGCGCACGCAGGGATGACAAACAAAGATTAATAATAAAATTATACGAGATAATTATTCATTTCAGAGAAGAAGAACCTAAAAGTGTTAGCTATTGTTACTATTTAATTTAATTGTGTAAAGCCATGTTCTAAATATTATTTATTTTTATAATCATGTATTTGCAGTTTTAATATTTTCTTTTGTAAAGTTGTAACCATGTGCCCAAGTGAAATTACATTGATTACTTATTAGTTGTTAAACTGACTTTTGCCGGTTGACTGCAGCTACTGTCAAACGGTAGCCTACATGTACAGTCTCACTTGGGAACATGGCAGTCGAGCTTGAACACTCGCTTAGTGCAGACATATTTCGGTGTATTTAAAAGGTATCAAAGTGTAATATTGGTATTAAACGGATTATATAAAGCTATACAGACTTTGCTTTTCTTTGCAACATGGTGGATTACAAAAGGTATAATTTTCCACAGTCCCAAGAATATTGTGACTTTCAACTTACAGTTTTCTTAGTCAAAAGTTTTTTACCCTTATTGCGTAATACACGATCAATCACAATCTGAATCATTTTGAAAGATATTGCTAATCGATTGCTACATAAATTTGAAAAAATATCTGCTCCAAATAAATAACGCAATGAATATTGTTGAACTGTCAAAATAATACAGTTTAGTCTTAATCACGTATGTGTTACGTAATTAGATAGCAGTTTTGTTTTAATACTCCGGTTGGTTGTGATAGAGTTTAGGGACATTTAATATCTACTTCTAATAACGTATGAAACCGCAAAAAAAAAAAAAAGGTTTATTTACTTTATTTTATTTTATTAGATCTTCTTGTTCGCCAATTTGAAGACCTCTTATTTGTCTTAAATGTCTCTTCTACTGTGGCCACATTTTCGTGATAACGCAAACTTCGCGCGCTCTCTTTTGCTCCGCGAGACGTCGAGCGGTGTGCGACAGTGAGCGCGCGAAGTTTAGTTCGCCTTATCGCGACAATATGGCCCCAGCATCACGAATCTTGATACTCAAATACTATAATTATTAATACTCATAATTAAACCCTCGTATAAATATAATTTAACGATAAAGTTGGTTACACAATTTTAAAACTAATATCCCCAAAATGCATATCCGCTTGCCAACCCTAGTCACTTCAAACGGCTGTCAGTTACCTGATGGTCGTACAATTTTAACAATATTAAGAGAAAAAACGCAACAAAAGGAGAGTTAAATACTTCCTCAATTATGTTAGGTGTAAGATAAATAAAGGCGGGTGCAGAGTGACCGCATTGTGCGCGAACAATGGTGATAGTTCCGTGCGCTGGCGCTCCCAGCTTTGCGCTGCTGGGTTAGGTCAGCGAGGTGATTGTGAAAGTCTGATGACCTAAAAATCTTATGCCGTGAAGATGTATGTCTTACCATGATGAAAATAATTAGGTAATAGTGTAGAGGGCAATGTAAACGATGTGTTAATCAAATTAAATCTAATAAGTGTTCAGTTTAGAATGTATGTATACACTACATCCAATAATTATTATTGGGGGACACTTTATACTGGTTCTAGTTGGGCAATCAAATCGAAGTTTGTTCAAATTCGTCTTAGGTACCTGTGTCTAACTATTTTTGTATGTTATTAAAACTATTATCTGTAAACGAAATCTTTAGTTTAATCTCATTTCTCTTTCAGTCACCACAATTTTCATACTCCTGAGCATACCAAACGCATATCAATTTTCTGTTCTATGGACTTTGTTAATTAACTACAAAAATTAAAAGCTGACAATCAACATGTCAAAACTGGTGCATAAGTACACTCCACATTGTTGACATTGGATGCTCTGGCGCAGATAGACTGTTTTGTCTTAATCTCTAGTCAACAAGTGACAAAAACTGTGAACAGAGGATGACACGCTCTTGACTCCAAGTCAACAGCGTGTTTAACTTGAACAACACTTCATTGGCCCACTTCTCGACACGCTGTTATCATAAAACACTATGCTCTTGTGCAAGTCCTTTTGTCTCATGTGAAGATGATATAAAAAGAGGGATCGAATTACTTGTCATACACTGTACGCTCGTACGGTTTGCATTTGCTTACGGTGCTGTTTAAAATTATTAATAATTGGAATTGAATTGACTACACCACTTTTATGGATCCGATGTAACATCGAATCCAATTATAGTAACGAAGTGTAAATTTTATAAACCTAAAATAAATAACGTTTAATACTAATAAGAAGATATCCACATTTAACCACCAACTACACATCAAACATAATTAAACATAAAAATGTTTACTCACAATAGGCTCAACGCTCAACTAATAGCTCAATAAGTACGCCTCACCGTCAATCGAGCACCATTGTCGATTCGTATCAAATTCCTTTCCTTTAATTAATACAAATGTTAGGGATTTAATTGAGTCTGCGCCCCACTCGAGTCAATCAGCGGCGTGACAGCGCGTCAACTAAAATAAGACTCAACAAGAACTTGCTAGTAATGACTCATCATCGTTATTTTATTTTATTTCTATCGACGTTCGCCTGTCAGCTGTTTTATTGGTTGAGTTAAGTAATTGTTGTATTTTATTGGCGTAACTTTGAAAAGGAAATTCAGCTGCTGGGTTTCTTTGTTACCTACCATTATTAAATACTGTGAAGTTGCTGCAATTAGCTGATTGTATTCTGGCTTTCTACGTTGTAACCTTGTACCTACACATTCAATGCAAATTTTTACTTTATTTGTGTTACATTACGCCTAAAACATGTATTTGCGTCAGTTCTAAGAAATTGAGAAAACCAATTGAAAAAGACCCCAGAAACGCCACTTAAAGTTATCGTAAACTAAAATTCCTGTGGAGAACCCACCTTATAATAAAATTAGCCGCAGCATTCTACAGATTGTTCGTGTAAACTGCTTATAATATATATTAATTTGCCGTTAACCCGTGTCACAATTCATTAGCGCGCTGAGGCGCCGCCATCTTGGGTTAAACGTCACATTACGATTCCGGACACGTTCGCTGCTGCATGCAGTTGTTGTACCGTGTGTCCTAGGCTCTACTATAACGTGCTAACATGCTGATTTAAGATGCGAGCGTGTTTTTGCTGTGTGTAGTTGTCAGGTTAATAGGTTATATGATTCTTGGTAACAGGATTGGCATGCGATGGAATAGTGATGCCAGTGCTTACTTATTTTGTATTCTATTGCCATGTCCACAGCTTTGAACTAATCATCGTCTGGCATTTATACTGCGCCGTCGTTAGAAATCATTAATAAATAAATAAATTTGAAACAGGAAAACCTTAGCTTTTTAAATGTTCCTCATCCTGCTCTACATCGTTTTAGCTCTCATCATCTCTCATGTTTGAAAAATATGTACTTAACGTTAATGCTATGGTCGTCTTATGTCCCGACTATACCGTCAAATTGCCATTAAAATATAATTGGTAAATTAACTCCTGCATAAGCCCGCGAAAGCTCTAACAATGGGTTTGAAACGGGCAATAAACTTCACAGCGCAATAGAAATTCTAAACGATTCGCATTCCGGCCGCATTACTGGACTATATGACGCCAATAAATTAATATCCAATCGACTCGAGGGTTACTTAATTGAGCTCGGCTGTCACACTAAACTTGTAATCCTGCAAGAATGTTCTGCACACCACTGTGCAAGAAACTACCAGTAGCACAAGAACTTCAGCGAGCTATGCAATGACCCCGCGCTCGTCGGAGTTGACCCGCTCGGAAGAGACGCGCTGTGCCACGCTAAACTGGTGGTTATAATACCATCTAATGCGCGGAGCTATTTCAATTACCGCGCCGGCCGCCGCCGCGTGCCCTCCGCATTTTGTCGGCTAATCCGTTAACAAAAGAGCTCTTATAATTTGAGATGCAAGCTAAGTCCGTGGTTTAAGGTAATTGAAATTTTATTGCAAGTGTTCTGATGAAGCGGCTGTTCATTGAGATATTGATAACCAAATGTTATCAGAAGGTATCAAATGACTGACCGAGACTAATGTGGAACTGGGGAGATGTTTTGGTGTAACTTTCGTAAATAATTTAGAGAAGCAACAATAATCTTGTATGGATTATGAATCTTTTAAGTATCCTACAAATATTATAAATGTGAAAGTATGTATGTTTGGATGCTTGTTACTCAATCACGCAAAAACGGCTGACATTCGGCACACAGATAGTTTATAACTTGGATTAACACATAGGATACTTTTTATCCTGGTAGTACGTTCCCGTGGGATAATGTCTGACCTCCGCGCGGGCGAAAGCTAGAGATTAATATGATCATCATGTTTTTTTAATTCTCTTTACCTATTGTAGTAAAGTAATTTTATTCCAGATGCATCATCTTCACATAGGTAATATAATTATATAATTAATGTATACAAAACATTGAAAACATTTTAAAAGAGAAAAGGTGGAGTTTGTGACATTGTCATTGTCAGTTTGTCATGCCTATTCTTCTCCATACGAAAACTACCGTTTAGAAGGGGCGACTAGAAACTTATTTTTTTTTGTAAATTTTGACTTTCCAATGTGCCTTTTATGTGCCTAATTGAAATAAATTATTTGACTTTGACTTTGACATGAGGGGTAGTCCGTGAGACTGCCGCCCGGCTCAAACTGGCTTCTGTATAGGCATTGAGTTCATTGTAGAAGCTGTCAAAGATAACCCATTATTGATTGATCATTATAAGCTTCAAATAAAACGGTCAACTAACGGCGACCGCACATTTGCTTCCCTCTCAACAGGTGCCAAAAAAAAACTACGACATACGTAGAGTGACGGCAACGTTACAACAACACCCTGTAGTAACAATAACAGTTGCACGGTAGCTGCGCGGACGCAGGCCTACACAAACACACACTTCCGCGAAACTCACGCAAAACCTGTCAAGTGGACTTGTCATTATGTACTTCAAATTAATAATTGTGTTATTTTGAGGATTGTAGGAAAATAATCAGTAATTTTAGGGTGATTTTTGGAATAGTGACTTGTGATTTTTGACTTATAATACGGGTGTATGATTATTGATTAGGTAACTATAATATATTCAGAATTAGAAATTATAAATGATTTACTTAGTAGGTATAACTGTCGTGCCAGCGACACCAAGAAGAAATACTTACTAGCTCCCTTCAATCAATGTAAGTATTCTAGGTAACGATCAAGGATCTTGTAATGAGGTAGTATTCACCATTAACAAACTTAAGCCTAAAGTGAGAATACCATCAGTGACTTTATTGAATACCAAGGTCGGGATTTTCACCATCTTAAACTGACATAGCTCCATTGTACAGTAGACATTTCTCCATCATGTGGATCATAAAAGAAATCTCTTCAAAGGATATAAAATGGGAACAGAGAGCTTCCTTTCTCTTCCCATCTCTAGATGGCGCTATCAATACAATCCTAACATAAAAAAAAACTTGAATGAAAACCCACAAATCCTATTTAAATAACAAAAAGACATTAAGGTGCCACAATAGCCTCGGCTCAATAATGTGCCGTTTTTGTCACCGTGACAATCTTGGCTTTGTCACAGAGGTGTCGCTTGTCACAATATTGTGGGTCCACAAAACTGGGTGTAGTGACATAAGACTACAATAGGGCTTAGTGTAAGGGTTAACTTAACCCGCTGTAAGTACCGGGTAACGCCTCTAGTGCACGAAGGTGTAATTTTGTAATTATCTTCGTTATGATTATGTTACATGTGTGAGTGCTTATGAATATGTACAGGTATTTTGAATATGGAAGGCGGTCGTTTTAATGATGGACGGATGTGACGTCATGTGGTGTCTACATGTTATAAAATATGTATGGTATATATGCTCACACATTCTCTCTCTTAGTCTTAATTTTGCAAATGGGCTTCTGCAAAACTTTTGAAAGTAGGTAAATGCTATTGAAAGCACGAAAATACTTTCGTCACGTCAATTTTAAATCAGTTATAAGTGTAGATAAATCATTTGTATTAACGAGCTCTACAAAAGCTCGTTTCGGTGTCTATTACACAGCAAAAGTAGGTAACCTAGAATTTCTATTCCCTGAAACTATATTTTGGACTAAAACCTCTAAGTCGTAGAAAATTGGCTGATCTGAGCATGTTTGATTACATTGAAATTAAACGTTAACAATTTCATGTGAGCTCTTCAATTAAATAATTTCATCAACACAATGTACCCGCCACATAATGTTGTGAAAGTGAACGAAATTAATCAATTAATTGATTTGTAATTAGTACCGCTGATTGTATCTGTTCAGTTATTATAAAACAAGCGAAAGCGAATAATTTACCGGGACCATTGGAGGGCTCAGCCCTTGTTCCTACCGAAATCATTGACTCAATACAATACACAACCCACATACTAATATCAACTCAATCATACTACGTTTAGAGCTCAAATTGGTTCAGAGAGCTGCAGACAAAATAATAAGATGAGTACACAATGGAATTAAGATCTTAATATGTAGGTGGTATGGTTTTGTTTCGGTTGATTAGACTTCGGGAAAGAAGCCGCGGGCGGCGTGAACGGTAGTGATGGCACAAATCGTACTTATCGCAGATTTTCATTTGTTATCGTCAATAATTTGTTTTGATTGATCTCGGGAAATGACAAAGTTTGCAAGATTGGATAATGGATAGGAGTGCAAAGCTTTATTATTTCGTTGATTTTAGAAAAATAAAACAAAATCTTTTGTCGAAAGTCACATGTTACAAAAACAAAAGCTGAATTTCAGTTACAAAAACATCCACATGGAGCGTTTTTAAGTTCATAACCGTAAGTTTTAAAATTCGAATAAAAAACCCAAGCAAAAACCTATTAAAAGTTGTCTCAGAAAATACGTAAGTAGATGTGCTAGCTTAACAAAAGTTACACCTCATCAGCTAAATAACGGAAATCTAGCTTTACCGATACATTGACGATTCTTGCTCTTTAGATGGCCAATCTGAAAAAATATCTTTATATTAAAATCTTAAGTTTGATTTAAAACCAAATCATAAGGTTTGATACAAAAACTTTCAAATTACTACCATCCATAATTCGATAACCTCAGTAACACTAAGTACATCACTAGACTGGAGGGGGGTCGAGCAGTTAATAGCAGGCAGTTAGCGATCTTTGTACGACGTGTGAAGTGAGCACTAGTACACGCCACGGAGCCAGCGCCACAACCCACAGAGCTCCTGAGCTCCCCCGAACACACCCGAATCACAACCACGAGGGAACTAATCCACGGAACCACGCAGCTCAAGCTTTCCTGGCTATAAGTCAATTCTATCATAAGCCCAGCGTAACCTGACCTCTGCTCTTGTTGTAAATGTAAGAAGGAATAAGTAGATAGGCAAGGCGTCAGGGGTCTTCGTGTAATGGTCGCAGATCGTATAGTTCCCGAAGCAAGCCCCAGGCGAATATCGCAGAAGCTCGTTCGCTTGTTTTTTTTACATGATCAACTAATTTTGTTTGGTTTCGAGATTTTGTATTGTTTGGTTTTTGGTTTGATTGGAGAGTGAGAGGTTTAACGGAAAGATCAGTTGCAAAGACTGTATTTCTGGCAAATAATGCAAAATAATGATCTCATTCACCACCACTTATGATCAATATTAATCTCATAAATAGACTGTTTTTAGTCCAAGGTCACAACACTGGAGTCCGAATTCCTAACAGCTATATACAGCAGTAAACAAAGTTGGAAACAAGTCTACATAATGTACGTGACACTATTCTATGTCTAGACGTCCTCAGTCCCTATGATCTACCCTCTAACTCAGCATTAGACAAACTAGATGTACGAGCAAACTTGCCAAGCATGCAGACTTGGCAGCAAGACGTCGGAGGGGGGCAGGAGCGCCGGGGAAGGCGGTGTTATCACGAGCCTAGAGAAAACGATAAAAAACCAATTGGCATTCACGCCGCCGGCGAGCTTTGATGTCCTCGTAAACACACACAGACATGCAAAATATATTCGTTGTACGAAGTCAACGCACACAGAGAAAATTTAGGTGCTTGACTAAGGAGATAAATTCTCGTCAAACTTCTTTATGTGGGAACCTACTTTGGTGTAATAATCACCAAATACAAAAAGTTTCATTCATTTTGTCACAATCATGGCAGAATTGATCGAAATCCTCACACTGAGAGCTTTCAATTATTATTGATAGCTACCCATACCTATGACACAATACTTTATTATTACTTATGATGCCACTTAGGTACTTAATTTCAAGTTGCAATTTAAAAGCACAGAACTCAAAAGGAACAGTCATATTATACGTTGTATTTGGTTCCATCCAAAACCATCCAACTCATATAAAACAGCAACAAGCAAATTACCAAATTAGGCCCAAAAATCTATCTCCAAATAATGAGGGTTATCGGCGAACATGGCTCGGTAGTAAAACGTGGCGATATTAGCCAGATGCCTGCAGATACCGCACCGGTCTCCCTGACCGCATTCCTGACTCCAGGCACTGACGACGGGGCTATTGTATTAACTACCAATTGACAGCCAATGTCGACCCACTTATTAAAATGGGTCACTAGACCCATTCTATTGAGCAGGCGGTATTAATTACCTACTCCTGTATCAAGAAGAATGTAATTCATCAATGAGAAACGAAAACCTGTTTTAAGAAGTTTTTTGTCTCTGTATGAAAACCGTCTAGGTGAAGTTTGTGAACGACTCTTCTAAAATCTTGCCTATATTTCCCTTTTAGAATAAAATCTAAAATAAATATAAAATTTTAGGTAAACAGCTCATAGTTTCGCTGCTTAAACCTTACACTACAACTTTAGAAACGTCAAGATATGTTCTACTAACGATACCCCCCAACATTAAAATAAGTCGAAATAAGATTTTCAGTTCTCTCTGAAATAAGCCTCTTATTTCTATAACATCACCTAAACTACCCACACTTATAATTTGCCCTGGCGTAATGACATCGTTTCCTATTTCTTTGTGCGGCGCGTGATTGTGTGGCAGTTAATCAATTAGCGGCTGTCTCTGAAGGCCTCATTAAAGCCGCCTCATTGCCTCTTCTGCTGAAGAAATGCCAGCCCTTACAAAGACGGAGAGAAGCAATCCCACTATGTAAGGGCAGAGGCACACCGGGGACGGGGGTAATACGTGGTTCGTGTCTAAATTTTTAGGACGATGGTTTGAAAAATCATCATTCAAATCCGGTGATCGTAAAGAATCCAACAATTATAGGCCTAGTCTGTGTCAATTCGACCTAAGTTCTCAGTAAGGTGTTTGAAAAGTTGATGCTCAATCAAAGGTTACGTCAATTTAATGCCTGGGAAGAACCACAAGATGCCATTGGAATCTTTTGACACTTCTGCTGAAACTGGAGCACTATGGGATAAGGAATACAGCTCTTGGTTTACTAAGATCATACCTGAAAGATAGAAAGGTTAAAGTTCAAGTAAACGGCGTTAACTCATTAGGGTCTGAAATGGCAATGGGCGTTCCTCAAGGTTCGATATTGGGTCCATTCCTCTTTATAGTTTACATTAATGATTTACCCCAATTACTTCAAAATCAACCGAAGATGATGTTATTTGCAGATGACACATCATTGATCTTTAAAATCAACAAACGGTCACAAAATCTTGACGACGTGAATAGCTCTATTCTTCAGGTCCAAGATTGGTTTATGGTAAATAATTTGGTACAAAATAATAAAAAAACCAAATGAATTAGATTTAAATTACCTAATGCTAACATTCGCTACTTCTAAGTAGCGAATGTGACATCATATTGAATGAAGAAAAACTGGAATTTATTAATCAAACGGCTTTCCTAGGAATCACGCTAGATGAGAAATTACAATGGGGACCTCATATAACATCTCTTGCGGGGCGGCTTATTTCGCGCGTTTAGTCTATTTTAGCTACTTCCACAGCATTATGTCGTATGGCATTTTACTGTGGGGTCGAACTGCTGAATCCATATTTATTTTGCAATAGAGAGCTGTCAGAGCCATTTATAATCTACGTCGCCGCGAATCTCTCAGGAAACTATTTAAAAGGATTAATATTACCTACCAAGCCAAACCTTGCCAAATCATTTATGAAAATATTATGCAGGTAAGAAAAAATCTACATATTTTTAATAAAATAAGTTATAGACATAATTTTAATACAAGAAAAAAGATAAAATAGATCAACCATTTTTCAGGTTATCTAGAAATATAAATAGAAATCATTTATTTGCCAATAATGTAGGTATACTTATATGATGGTTAATTTGATGAGTGTCCCGATACATATTGCCCTACGGCATGCAAAATTATTTATAAGTTTACTAGACAAATAAAATTTAAATTTAAACAAACATAAAAAGAAAAAGCGTTCCATTCACTAAGCAACATTACTATCATAATTAAAAATACTCATATTATTCAAAAACATTCGGAATTAGGCACAAATGTCAACCAATTAAATCAATTACAAAAATGTTAACAAATTAAAATGACAATAAATTCAATTACAAATGTCAATAAAGAAAAATAAATAATAAATGGAAAAAATAAAATAAATTAATAGTTGCAATAAAGCTAAAAATAGAAATGTCAGTAAATTAAATCATAAAGAAACAGACACTATTAAAATAAAGTTTTGTCACTAAAAAAATCTTTAATTGTGTACTAACACTTGTCCAGAAGCAGCTTTGTTAACTTTTTTTAATGCTTTGACGTTTATTATATATAAGAGGACCTATGGTTAAAATATATTTTTTTAAGTAAAGACGTTTGGTTACCACCTGTGTAAAGTTGATTTTTATATTGTGACCTTATTGGTTCTGAGCGTTGTCTGTTATCAACTATTGACGTAAACAGGTGCTTGTTTGTTCTAACGAATAGGGCAACTTCTAGTATATACAAGGATGGCAATGTAAGTATCCTTAGCGATCTAAAAACAGGTTGGCAGCTTTCTGTAGATCTAAAGTGCATACATCTTTGATGGGGTACTGTGTTAAATGTTACAACAGAATACCCTGTGATATATTGCAATTAAATGAAAGACAATTTAAAACTCATATTAAAAGTACCTATACTTTGTATGAGTTTTAAATTGATGAGCATATTACAAATTAGAGGATTATACCCAAGATAAGAATGCTTGGAAACATGCTGGTCCTGCTCCATAGGATAATCTAGAATCTAGACAAAATCAAACTGGTTGCTAATTTAAGTTGTATAATTTTTTTATTATTTTTTGGTCTTTGACATTTCTCGAAACCCTGGGTTCTGAACCTTTGGAAGGCGTACGAGGCCAACTCGCAGAGGCCCGTTAGACGTTTTAATGAAATGAGGCACCAACCGACGATTATCCCTGTATGTACTATGCAGTGCACCCAAGGACAACCCCCGGTTGGTGTAGGACTATTGCAGAATATGGAAACAAAGATATTGGACTATGGGTTTGGTCGGCTTAAGTTGACTGGTGACCTGGAACTATGGAAGGACTATGGCCCCTGCTTGATCAATGTTTTATATGTACACGGCAAAAATGGCAGGGGGTGACTTGCACACTCAACAATGGGCCCCCGAAAACTGTCGCTAGCACATAGTGACGTAGCGACAAGGGGGCGACATGTCCTGAGGTGCTTGAGGAGTGGAGAGGTATTCCACGGCTTTCAGAAAAATCCCAGAGCCCGGAAGATGGTCAAGATCCCTACGAGTACTTACTGGAATACTTCCTTCCTCCGAGAACGTTTGTTCTTGCGATTCTCCACTCAAGCCGGCCATTTAAAGCAAGAATGAGGTGGGAGCTCTGTTCCTCGTCAGTGTCCGCTCCAGTCGGCCAATAAAGGCACGTCAGAGATGAGGAACAAGAGTTCTACCGCGAGATACGGTCCGTGGGTTCGCTACTGCCCAACAGCTCGCCACATGCTCCCCTGCGGGTTTCTGTATCTCTCTTGGTCTGGCCCCTCATCCTACACCTGTTCTGGCAAAGTTTATATGACAGTGATTTTACATTCTACGATTACTTCCTCACACACTGACTTATTAATTATAAAATTTTAGTAAAATGGCACACTTTTACAATGTTTGTAAATATGTGAGCATCATGTATCTATCACATAAGTAATTAAAAGAGTGATAGCCTAGTGGTGTGACCGTCGGACTGCCAAGTCAAAGGTCTCGAGTTCGAACCCAAGGCACGCAACTCTGACTTTTCGGATTCATGTGCGTCTTGTATAATTATCACTTGCTTCAAAAACGGTGAAGGAAAACATCGTGGGAAAACCGGCATGCCGCAGAGATATTTCTCGACCGCATGTGAGGCCAAGTCAGAGGCCCATGGGCGGCTTTACAACTCTGACACCAGGTTAGTCACTAACCACACGAAAAGAAGACATAAGTAATTAATTTATCAGTGTTCGCTTAATTTTGTATTCTTTTTACCTATTGTGGTATAGTATTTTTTTCTAGGTGCATCGTCTTCACACGTAACTAATGTACCTATACAAAATATTGTAAACATTTTAAAAGAGTAACGGTGGAGTTTCTTGCCCATTCTTCTTCATACGATCACTACCTTTTGGAAGGGGCGACAAGAATCAATTAAATTTTTTGTAAATTTTGACTTTCAAAAGTGCCTTACAAGGGCCTATTTGAAATAAATAATTTGACTTTGACTTTGAGAAGATTGTATATTGAATCATGCAAATTCGAAAGAATCCAAACTTTTACCATATTTGACTTGTTATAATTCTGATTAAATCAAATTGTAAACTAAGCACATACTTAACATAAGTTTATCCAAAAACCTTTTAAAGTCATTACAGAGATATTAAACGAAGCAAATTTTCTAGACGTTTTAAAACAATGAAGAAGACTAGTCCACCATAAGTTGTTGAACCTACCAACAACTTAAGGTACGTTTGTCATCTTATAACAAAGTTGCGATGTGCAGACGTTGTAAAAGCGATGTTCGGTGAAACGTTGTGATGTATTCTCTCCGTCTATCTTTGACGAAAATGAAGGTTGTAGGTAAGTGTGTCGGCCCCAGTGTACCTGTGACCTGTCTATATCTGTAGGTGGCTGGGCTCGGCAGAATCGTTTGTAATTAATTAACAATAAGCGCCCGCCGCGCCGCCGCCGCAGGCGCTTCCGAACCGGACGCAGCGCCGCACCGCCACCACACCGCTGACGCAGCGCGGTGCTAACGCTAATAGAGGCAAGTTTCACTTTAGCTCGCGAATCATAATTTTATTTGGACTACATTTCATAAAACGCAGAGACAGTAGTCTCTGTTTAACAAAATTCTTGAAGATAGATGGAGTCTACGAGGTTGTGAAGCACATGGATGAACCACATCAGTTTCACTACTGTAATTGATCTTAAATATTTATTGATACTTGTTACTATAGTGAATACAAGGACTGCATCGCTCTCTTAAAGTCTAAATTAATGAGAGTCCACCGCTGACCACAAGTCTTTTCGCTTTAGCTTTAGCCGCAGTTCTCTAATTTCTCTAAATACACCCATGTCATGTTGATTGGAGCATAATCGAGGTGCAACCCCACACAAAATCGTAAATGAACTATCTTCCCTGATATTGCTGGTCCGTTATCATACACAACCGTAATTCCGTAGATGTTATTATGTAGGCACTTAACTCATAATGAGTACGTATCTACTTTGCCTGAAATTTCTCCACGCGCCGCTTCTGTTTCGAATCTCACCATTACACTACGGATGTGGCCCAAATAGAACACTTTCAGTTGCTGAGATATCAGCACAAAGTGCAAAATACGCTGTTATATTCAGAAAGAAGAAAACAAGTCTTAAAATTCTACAATCAAGGTGACCCAAATATTTTTCTCATGTCTAGAATGCGGGAACTGGTTGCTTTGGCTACGTGCATCCTATTTTCAACCTAAAACGAAAGCTACTCTATCAACGGATCCTTGTCGAATGTTGGATGTATATAGGTTTACGTAGACTTTAAATACTCCCACGGATTGTAATAGAAATCAAAACAAAGAGATATTTTTAGAAAAATATGTCCCCTAAGCCTTCTTCTTAAGTTTAAAGAATCTGTTAATTCTGAGAGGCACAAGCGCAACCGACCTGATTAATAAACTATCTCTAGTTACAAACTTTTTTGTTCACATACTGCCACCGCCGCACCGCACCACTCGATAGTTGCGTGCGCGACGCAACTACATAAATGTACTTAGAGGCGTAGAGAGAATGTGTTCGATAAAGACTTTGGCTAAGAACTCTAGACAAATAAGATAACCGAGATAAACTGGATGGTAGCTACTGAGCAGAAATGGGCCACTAGACCAAACAGGAGTACGACTTAATAAACCAAATAACTGTACAGTTAATAAAACACGTCGGAGGTGCGAGATATTCGGAACATTTCAATGAAGCAATTTAACCCACGCCCGCTCTCGTAAACAAAAGCGCATTCCTCAGGCTCCGCTCAGCTCCGCTCCGCTCAACACCGCTTCACGCATTGTCCGCAAAAACCTGCTAAATGCTAATCCGGGAACATTCGACCCGGACTGGACCCCCCACTTCAGCCGCCACCCCGCTGTCGTCGTAACGCCCGCTGGGCTCAATTCTAATGGCGTTTTTTACGAAACGCAGAATAATCGTTGCGAGAAGAAAATTAAGCCATCTTGGGTTAAAAAGTCCAAAAGTGGAGTGTGTCGGGAGGGCGCCGGCGGAGGTGAGGCGGAGCGGCGCGGGCGTGGAGGGCGGCAGGGGGTGAGCTATAGATTTTTCGGGGTGCGTTTTGTCGTCGCGTGAAAACAAGCGTTTAGACGATACTGTTGCTACAATTACTGAGTAATGCGATCTGACACGGTTAAGTATGAAACACTCGCTACTGCAATATTATTTTGATTAGAGGAAAATGTACCTACTACTTGTTTAAGGAGATTTGTAACTGTTTGTCTGAACTCTGTTTCTCTTGAAAACCTGATTAGGTTAACCAAAGATATCACTGTCTTTTCTAGTTATGGTTTTGAAACTTTTTCATAATTCCATGAATCTATGTATTTGCACGATTGCATAGAATGGTACTGAAGTAGTATTTATGGCAATTATAACCAGCCAAATTATATTTAGTGTCGAGAGGCCAATATTTCCTACAAAGTATCTATATGGTTAATAATAATAATTCATTTATTTTTCAGACAAAGTCCATAACATTACATTAAATTAAAATTAAAACATAAAAATCACACACACAATAAAATAATCCTAAAACATTCAAATCAAATTAAATTAAAATCCACTTAATGTTGCCGGATTTTTTTTAGTTAATTAGGCAATAGCTATAATAATAAACAAATATAGAATCGGTAACTGTAAACTATCCCATAACACAAACCTAAAATAAAGTGAAATAAGAACCTAATTTTCGACCTTAGAATTACCTCAACCGAAAAAAAACACCCAATTAACGAGAACCTTTTCTCATCCCAAAAAATTGGCGAAAACGACCGAATTAAAATCCGCCATAAATAAATAACGACTTTAACAAATTCATTACGCGCTATACGTTCATAACATTTACATAATAACATCATCTCTTCTAGCGCTAAATAACTCATTGTAAATAAGAGCCCAATTTATATTCAGCCGGGGGATATTATCATAATCGGCCCTTGCTTTGCCAACCTCACAAGTCAAAACGAGATGCAAGATATACAGATCCGTAGGCTCGAGAGAGATGGAGTACGGCTATTTGGTTTCAGCTGAAATATGAGCGAGATGTTAGGTTTTTTATTGGAGTTTTCAGTGTGTAATGGGGGTATGTATTAAGGGCATATTCGGTACTCATTGATGTTGGCTGTACGGCCGGTTCATGAGTTATTGTCCGGGAAGCGATGTGTGGAATAATTGGTACGGCATACATCCTACGAGTATAAGTGCATGTGTGGGTGTATTTGTGTAGGTTTGTTTGTATATGCCATACTATATTATTAACCTTTTCCTGTGGTCTTACAAAATATACTTAAAAGGAGATTAATATGATTAGCACATTTTATTGGTAAACATGACATAATAATTGTTTAAATTCGCTTGACAAAGTTTAAATCTGTATTTAGAAATATTTTTATTAAATATTGTTGTCTTTTCAAGTTGCCACATTATAATTGTAAATTGAGCGCAGTTAAGCCTTTCTGCTCAGCGAATAAAACGGTTTATGTTCATTTTAGTGCTAACTGACATTTACTTATATTAAAGTTAAGCTGTTTTAGTTTAATTCACAAACTGAATATACATAGACTAAGAGGCTTTATGTTGTAGAAAGTTTATTTGAATTTTTATGTTTTTTATAACGATTAGTTCGTGGAAGCCCATAGGAGTAGTGGAGGCGTTTTTACAGGCTAAGATAGCTCTTTATTTCTTTGCTAAAAGCAAATGAACCTACCTACCTACTTGACATGAACATGCAGAAAGAATATGACATTTAAATATTTCTAAGACTTGAATTGATTTACGAGTGAAGCCATACTTCTACGAAAAAAAAGAAAGAAAGAAAAAGTGTTTATTCTGCACAAACTAAACGCACTTTACAAAAAAAAAAAAACAATACCACTTTACAGATAAGCCAAAAGCCTCGTATCCATTATTGACACAGAAAAGTTTGACAAATTGTATCTATTGCTTGCTGTCAGGGTCAGAGGCCAAAGATAATTACATAATGTGTTGTGACATTTACAAAATGAAAACAAACAATCAAACCTACAAAATGCTGATTGCAAAGTGGAAAAATAACAGTTTGTGTAACAAGTAACAACAATAACAAGAACAATTAAACTGTGCGTCGTATCTGTGCAAGAATAAGTCATTGCTCAGCTGAATGCAGTACGATCAGCGTAGTTAGTCAATGTTATTACCCGAAAGCAACAGTAGCACGAGAAAGCCTCCCAAGTCTCGCTCGTCTCATACAGTAACCCATGTCGCACCAGCACACTCACACAGTTAGTACTAAAGTATATTCTTAATTCTGTGCACAAAGTGTTCAGCGACACTTTGCTCTAAAAAGTAATACGCGCGGGAAATCTCGCACCTCTGAGAGGTCGAGTGTCCTCTATTATTGTTACACACGCCACACACTGAACACAACCATATCACTTATGCTCTAAGGTTTAAATTAAGTTGACGCGTTGATAGTTTCGTTTTCAGGCTAATTAGAGGTAAGGGAGGCAGGCGCAGCGACTAAATAAATTTGAACCCTAACGCCCGCCACTAGAATATAAATTGGAGTTCACGCCTGACTTATTGTTTGTTTGCTAACTGCTAGCGAAAGTTAAATACGACTGTTGGTTATTTCGTGGTGAAAATGGTTTTTGTAGACCTGGAAATATTTTCATACTTTAATATAGTATTTATGTACAAAATCGGTGTCATGACAAAACTTGTATTTATTTAACTCATACATACGTAGGTATTTATTATCTAACCTTTATATTTTCGTCATCAATAATACAACTCAGCCTATCGCAGTGATATGCCAACCTGGGCCTCTCTCAAGAAAAGTTACAACACTCAGGCCCCCATCCACTATCTGTCCGTTATAACTAAATATTGCAAAATAAATCAATACAAGTAACTTTTCAACAAAAAATCAAATCACAATATTAACCTCCGACTACGGCTACGACGCCACGCTACTGCTACGGCTACGGCTACGCCTACGCTACGTAAAGCGCTACGAAAATTTGCAACAGTTGCATTATGGGTAACAACATTATTTTCTGCTATTTCTTAAAAAATATACTGATTCTTATATTTTCTTTTGCATATTTACTTCTAGTATTCCTAACTTAAATAAATAATGTATTACTAGGCACAGCTAGGCGTTTTTCCTAGTTGTGTGAAACTAGCTATTAGAGTCGCGCGGCGCCGTTCTTTGTGCCGAGGTGTCGGGCCGAACACTCTTCACACCCTCGCCTCACACACAAACACACACATCCCGTGTGTCGGTCTATATGTGTATGTGTGTGTGTGTGACGCAGCTTTGTTCAGCAAATACTAATTGTTGTTTTATCTTTGATTTGTTGATGGTTAACGTTGGTTATAAGTAGGTAATCTCTGTGTTAATGTAAACGATGTATATTTAATAGGAAGAAAATAATGACTATATCTTACCTTTAGGGTTACATAACTTCGATAGCCTCTTGTTTGTTCTTTGTTCATCTAAATGATGATGGAAGCATCATGTCAGTTTATTAAAGAACATGGCATTGTCTCGTTGCTAGGTGTGGACAGTGATGTATAGAATGGATAAGCTTTCATGTTCTATTTGATAATAGTAGTTTCTGGCTGAAACTGATTGATTTGAATAAAATATCAGAATGGTTACGATGAACAGAACCCGGGTAACGTTTTGGGCTTTTCTAATGTCCTTTTAAAAATATCTAGGGAGATATGTAAATCGAAAACTGATACATAGGAGCATCGTAGTTAGCTGCTCATATGTAGTTATCAACGTTTGAAATGGTGTGTTCAGAAAAAGTTAACTTCAAAAATGCGTTCTTCTTATTTTATTTAAAAGTTATTGTTCAGTGATTCGTTTTTGTTAAATTAACTAAATAATAATTGGAATTGTAACGAAAACAAATAGTTACTACGTGTACAAACTTAAATTAGTCTAGCCCTAACTGAACCGCAATGTCTGTCGTTACACGCGACGGAGCTATATTATTGTTGTCAATAACTAAGTATGATGTCCGGCACGTCACCGGCTCTGCGCGATCCGTTACGATTGAGCGCGATGTGGTGTGCTACAGCCTAGTAGCAGCAGTACCGGCACACCGAGACAAATTACGATACGGCACATGTTAGTAGATACAGCGATGTTCTATGCCAATACTTATTGAAATGCTGTTAAACGTCAGGCATACAAGATTTCTATTTATCTGTAGTCAATTACTAAGAATAATTCAGGCAAAGGATTGGATGGTATATCTCATAAGTCAAAAGAGCTCTTAACATACGCTTAAAATGCTGATCCAATGTTTGAAGTCATCATTCACCTTTCTCTTTACCATTCAAACTGAAACTCAAAGCATTTATTTCAAATACACCAATTACAGGCACTTTTGAATTGTGAAGGGCTCGGTCAGTCAGAAAAATGAAGTTGTTGCCCAATCCAAAGCGTAGTAGGTACTCTATGGATAAGAACGGGCAAGAAACTCCACGGACATCATATAAATCTTGATAACTTACAAAAAATGGTAACAAAATATTGGTAACATCATTCATGTTGAAATTATACATGTGAGAACGACGCAGAATGTTAAACGGGTCCGCAAACAAAACAAAAACACCGATACAATGTAACACACCTCTGATTTTCAGTCATGAGCTTATTCAGTACATCAGTAATATTTTAATGTTCAGAACCTATTAAGAGAGTAACCGTATTGACGAAATATATTCTAAATTCGAGGATTAGTCAAGAAACCTATCAAACAAAACTATACGTGAAATCGCTCGTACTCACCGTCCACCCGCTACCCGCTACCCGCCAAGAACTACACCACACCACAACAAACTGATTGTAGGGAAGGGTTAGCGCACACACACTACCGCACCGCAACGGAACTCATTATGTGAGGCGCGCGAGTGTGTGTGTGTGTTAGTACCAGCGGTTATGCGAACCAATAACCGACAACCCTTTCGGGTTAGGAGTCGGCACCACCGGCGGATATACGATACTTGTGTTACTAATAATAATAGACTGCTTATGATAATGTAGTGAGAGATTTGGTAAATATACGTCAATAGTTTCTAATCTCTAATCGTGCTACGCCGTAGGGCTACGAGCTACGGCGTAGCAGTAGACAAACTAAATAGTTTAAGTAATTTAAATGCACCCCAGTTATTTATTAGATAGATACCTACCTACTTCAAGTAACTCAATCGCATAATCGTCTACGCTTATAAACAAAAGAAAATCTATGATTAAGTTTACATACACATAACTGGATCCTCAGAAGGGTTGGGTGAAAAAAGAAGTGCTATAAACACATTTTTATTTCTTTATTACAAGCTTTTATTTTTTTTAAGTACACCCCGAATTTTTCCAGTTCTGTTATGAGTTTATAAGACCAACCACATTTCACCAATAAAGTTAGTTTGCGTTGTTGTTATGTTTGTTAGCTCAGCGGCTTTTGATAAAAAAAAAACTGGAAATTAATAATATTTTAAGTTTTTTTTTTTATCAAAGGCCGCTGAGCATCCTTTTTATTGGTTTGAACTACAGATGATTGATAAGTTGTCGAACAAGCACTTACTCCCTAAAATGCACGTAGATATTTCAAGCTATGCTAAAGCGTCCACTAACAACCGTACATCAGTCAGTGTGCACCCGCCGAGTGGGGGTCCGCGAGCTCGCTAATAACCCCGCTAATGTGCCTGTCTCATTTGTAGCCCGCGATCGATACGGAATCCGACAACGTATGACCCACATCGAGCTTCACGGAACTTGTATGCGCCTACTGATATGGTGTATAGAAAAATAAGTGGGAAAATAAAGACCTGTCTTGCAACTGGGTTTCACTTAAATCAAGGTATCTTAAATACTAGCTTAATCCGTTGAAAGACGCTGAACGAGACGCGATAGAAGTTTTATCGTTATTACGCCTATGTGCGTGTGGAGTCCCGCACAGTGGTAACAAAACTATCGGTGTTTCAATACTTATTTGGTATAAGTACATTTTAAATTATTCATCTAACTTGACCATTAGCCTGGAAGCGATCGCGGTAAGGCCGCCCCTTGTATATATAATCTGGAGTAAAATAAACTATATATAAATTAATAATAATAAATAACATGATATAAGCATAATAGCATTACATAATCAGCCTATAATATTCCCACTGCTGGGACACAGGCCTCCTCTCTGTGAGAGGGAGAGAGCCTTACCGCGCGGGCCCAGTGCGGGTTGGTAGCAATAACATGATTTATTTGGGATGACTTTATGATTTTTAGGAATAGAAGGGACAACCGGTTAGAAATAGGTACCTATCTGTGGTTCAGTTAATTTTAGATGCCAAATTATACTAACTATATTTAAGAATGTTAATCGCTTGTTTTCGGTTTTTATTTAACAGGTCGTCTACTGCTAAAGCTGCTTTAGCACGCAATGAGTTCCAGTACCTACCTCTGTAGTTTGAGGTAGGTACTAGTTCAACCTAAACAACAGCCGTCACACGAGACCTTAAATCAATCACCAGAAAAGGTGGCGCATGACCACTAATTTAGTGAATACCCTTATTCTGATCCACTGGTCCTTTATCACACATCTCGCCCACAAAGAGGCTTTATCTGGCCCTCTTTGTGGCCCACAAAGGTCTATTCTGGGAGGTGTGAGCCTCTTTCAACCACTATTTGTAAGGCGCGTTGTTTTTTTGCCGAGGTGTTGGATTGTGGCTGTTCCTCCAGCTCTCGGGAGGCTAACACGCTCTTTGTCACTCGTAAGTAGGTGTGTGAATTTCTTTTGTGATGTAAGTGGATGTAGTGAGATGTTTTGTCTGTTGAGCTCAGAATAAGGTTAGGTTTTAAGTGTTTTGATTATTTTTGTGGTCGTGTTTGATACTATACTTATCAAATCTGTAAAGATGTAATGCGCTGACAATCGATCAATTAAAATCACACTTTTGTTTACATCAAATCAACCGTCACCGTCATGAGTGGCGGGTTACTTCTGATAAATGTGACCATTGAAAACGCAAACCACGACTAAGAATATAACAGTCTATTGTGTTCAAAGGTTTTTTGCTACAAAATATTTTTCTCTCAGGTACAAATTAGATACTGAGGTATTTAATTGATTATCCACTCATAAAAACTTGTAATAATCAAGCAAACTGAACGTGTGCTGTGTTGTTCATACTGTACTTACAATACATTGCAGAAGATGATGCTACATCTGTTATGCAGATAAGTAACATGTAGATTAGAATAAAATCTGCATATAAGAACAAGGTGACCACATTATATCAAAAATAAACCAAAAAATCTGTTTCTACAATCATCACGGCCGCATCAGTACCATAAAATTGAAAAACATAAATAGGCCTCATACCTACATGAGGCCTATTTATGTTTCTCAAACCTCGACTTTGGCCTACCAAACTCGAGGTTTTATAACGCTGGATGAAAAAACCCGATTGAGTTAACAGTAACGATGTGTGTAGTGCAAGTATACCAATGTAATACCTTACTTATTTAATAAAGAAGCACAATGTAATATGTAAGTAAATGTGAAGGTTCCGATAGTGAACCCTAAGTGAACAACAAAGTGATTGGCTTTATTGTTCGTAGGCCTTGTAGAGTGGTAGCACAGTTGTGCACATATCATTTAAACCAGTTACTTATTTTATCGATTTATTACATACATTTTATTTAACTAAATATCGAATTATCCATTTAGTTCAGCATGTTCAAATTTTCTGCTAAATCAGTGAAAATAGCCCTTCAACCTTTACATTTTGCTAAGTAAGATTACTTATACTGCGATTTCAACTTAGGTCCCAAACATGTAAAATTATATGATTTTGGAAATAAATACTCAATAACACATATAGTTATGTTTGCGCTACAACTTAGGACTCTTTCAGTTATATGTCCTAATAATCATTCTGAAATCAACTTATACACGAGTATTAAGTTTATATTTATTATAATATTTTTGTTTTATTTAAAAGTTTATATTTGTTTAAGTGGAAATAAAGTCAATTGGAAGCAAACATTTTAATATGGTATACCGCCTTGGTCCTTGATCAACATAGCTAGCATGAATGCCAAATCTACTAGCCCTTCTGACAACACACAACGCTGTCACTTGCGTTAACCTAAAACTTCTCGAAGCAAGTTATTGTATTTCACATTTTAACCAAGATAATTAACTACTTAACTTATAAAGTGTTACTTATAAAGCTCAGTACCACTTTAGTGAATACCGTGTCTGATATAACAGTAAGCCAATAACGAAGAGATCGACGCCCGCGCATCGTCTGGCAGCCATTGTGCGCCGGCGCTTTGTTTTAGCCAGCTTTTGTACTATCGGTTACACGTGTGATGTGGTACTACCAACCTTTCATTAACTGTGTTGATTTTCAATAATTAAACCCTTTATTGACAAAGGCGGAGTAAAGTGATGACGAACTTAATCATCTTCAAATGAATCTGAAGCTTATACTGGTTGTAACTGTACTCCGTGTTTATGGGAGATAAAGTTTAGAGTTCTTTACAAAATATAGTAGGTATAGTAAGATAAGGAAGGAGCTACGGACTTGTGCATAAATAACAAGTGCAGACACTACATAAATTAGAACACAACTATTTATATTTCTACCCATTGTAGCTGCTGTCTCCGTCCTCTAACTACTTTGCTGCTTATTGGGGACCTATTTGCTAAACGTAACGGAGGAGTTATTCGCGATCAACTAATCCTGCCTGGTGCGACTGTTGATTATAACAGCCAATCGCCCATTGCGCTTCTAATGACAATATTAAGGTGAAAATAACTTATGGTTATTTTGTTTGGTCTCAACTTCATACGGCATAATTTATTCAATTTATTCTTAGTTTTGGATATTTTTTTTTTGTATTGCCGTAAATTTTAGTCTTTCTATGTATAAAGTCTATTTGGGCACAGTATTGTATTCCGTTAATGAGCATGACAAATATTTACCTGGAAAAAATAATAAAATGAAGTTGTTACGTCTTAGTTTTTGTAAAAATTTAGCTTCCTTCCTCTAGTATCAAGGTTTTTCTGTAAAAGCTGCCCAATTAACTTTAATTTAATTGCTAAGAAGCTTATTACAAAAAGTAAATGATAGGTGTTATTCACAAAGACACAAAAACCAATCCTTTTTGCTACAACGTTAACTCGTAGCTAATGTTGAAAAAAATCCAGTCATAATAAATTCAATTGTAATTTTGTATTAACTAGCAATTAGGTATATCTACATAATTTATTATTATTCATCTCATTACAGGTCCTATAACAGTACACCTGAATAAAGGTTATCTAATTAATGATACATTGATTCTAAAACTTAACATTACCGTCGAAACGCAACACTATCGAGGTAACTCAAAAAAAACTAACTGGAAATAGGCCTCTCCTAATTCACGCCTGGGCTTCTAATAAGAATATTATTTCAATTAGTTTCGGATGGGAAATGTACACATTGTTCATCTCTAAATTGGATTGAAGCTCTCATAGGAAATATATCTGTTATTTATATTTATTTAAATACAAATATATAAGTTCAGTGAAATCATTATAAGTAATGAAACTTCTTGCAAATATAATGATAATCTACCCAGTAGTACCCAGTAGGTACCCAGTGTCACACGACATCACACATCGGAGGTGGGATCCCGACGCAACGCGCCGACGGCAAGCGTGAATCATGTGCCTTTACCGTTTTGATTTTAACTCACTCAACCGTTTTTTTTTTCTTTTTAGTGCAAACTACTAATATTTTAATCTAGAAATAAATTTGCTGACTGACTAGGTTTTTCACCAATCAAATGCATTCAAAAATCTTCGGAAATTCACAACGCTTTTTAAAAATCTACTTTTTATATTAGTGGAAAAACTGGAAAACTACTTTTCACTTGATGTTTCCCACACATCACCACTGTAATCTTAGACAAAATCTCTGAAATATACTCAAACAGCTTTTATCAACATTTTGCTTTTCCATCAACTTATCTTTTAATTATTTAATCAAACCTTCCAATAAAATACCTACCTGACAGTTACCGGTTATTTCAATAAAACGTAAGAACAGTCTAGCCTGCAGTACTCAAAGGCTATCTAAATCACCGCGAATAATTCACATCAGCTAGCATCCGAACGAGCTGTTTAATATTACAAACAATTGGCTGGTTCGCGTAGGTACATTCACGGGCTGTAACTGGAGCCGGCGGCGCGTCAAAGCAGGCGGCATTGTACGCTAATTAACAAATAAGACAAAAACCCTAATTAAACGCTGAGGCACAATACAGCCACATTAAATGCGCGTCAGTGATGCAGCCGTACTGCTGGGGATACACCGGCGGAGCGAGCCAGTTGTGTGCTCCGACGGCTTGTTTCAAGGTTACATACTTAACACCTTTATACCTTATCAGATGAACGCATAATGATCCATTAAAACTAAACATTAATACTGCTGAACAAAACAACATCAAAACTTCCTGGATCTTTTTGTCTGAGGAGGATTTTTTTGCAATGACCAAAGAGTGCAGTAAGTCCTATTTGTTATTTAAAAGTCACACTGTTTATGAAGTTGAGACTTACTAATCTGTAAGTATTGCCTAACTATCCTTAAAGGTATCTCAACTCGATTTAAATAGTTTTAAACCTACTAAGATAATAACCATTTTACTATCCTTAGTTATTTTTCCTGGCAGCAAGCGAGCGTGATGAAGTTTTTGAACTACTTCAAAGTTGCAGCTGAGGTGATCATGTCTAGGATCGTTATAATATTATGTCGAGATCAACAACATAACTAGATCTGAGGTCTATTGTAGCTATGAGCTGTAGACTGACCTGGTGGAGGGTGTAATAGTGGTGGTCCTGGCAGGAAGGCAGCAGCCACAGCCGCTTGGGCGTTGAACGCCGCGGCGTACGCCACCCGGCTGGCCATCGACGCCGGCAGGGGGAACTGAGGCGTGTACGCCGACCGCGGCTCTCTGCTCTCAGACAAATTCAATACTCTGTCTCCATCTCTGTTCTCAAAGTACCGCTCCCGACTCTCTCTGTTGTCTGACAGGCCCAGCAGCTCCTGGATGGCGAAGGGCGACCTCTGCGGCGCACGTGGCGCGCTCGCGTTCGCGCTCATCGCTTGCATCTTGCGTTAAGCGCTCTTTCGCTTGTATACCCTTAACTTAACTTTTACATTACTGTATTTATTTTATTGTACATTTTTTCTTATCAATTATCTTTGATTTATCACAATTTCCTTAGGTCGTGTTTTCAATAATTCTTAATGCTAATGTTTTTATTCGGAAACACACTTTCTTAAAGTTTTTATACACTTCCTAACTGTAATAATTATTTGACTACATAAAAATTAGGCCTAAGTATTAGGCAGAATATTTGAAAATTTGAAAAAAATATATTATGAGTTTTCCAAGGCGGTGGAAAATTCGCGAAAAATATCGGTTTTGTTGAAGTAAGTCGCGACACGAGCGCTCGCCGCGGCGTCTGCAGCGCTTCTGTGCGCGGCGCCGCCCGGCCGCTGGACAAAACGAGAAAACCCCCCGAGAAGCCCCTACAGCGGCTCACTGCCGACAAGTCCTACGCACCAGCCGGAGCGCACCTCGTACGACCTTACGCTCCTGTGCAGCCCCGGCCGCGCTCGGCGCCACAACGTCGCAAGCGCCTGCACTGTGCACGCACTTACGCTCTGTCTGTACTAGCGCCGCAACCCCCAGTCCGGGCAGGCGGAGCCTACTAATAGCCAATACGGATATTTTGTTACCGCACTGTATTGGCCAGATTTCTTCGTGGGGACACGCCTACTCAACGGCTTGCCACCTGAAATAGAACTTTACCGCTAACTCTTAAATACTAAAGTGTGTTGTATTGTGGTGGTTGATTTAATTTTGATTAATTGTAAGAAATGAATAGGCTCGGGGGGTGCGCGGGGGGGACGTCCGCTCGATGGCGGCGCGTGAAAGGCTGCGTCTGCTCATAATACTGCATTATCAATCATTGGTCGTTTTCTCACTGAAACTCTACCTGCCTGCATACAACTCTACATAATGACGCATTATACTCACTTATACCTGCCTGCCTCTATATTACACTTGTTTATTCAGAACTTTTTAATCAAAGGCAATATAAGGCAATATCATTATCATTAATGTTTCTGACAAAGATATTAATTAAGTTGGTAAATAACTATTTTGAAAGAACAATTAGAAGGTAGTAAGGTTAACAGCTTTTCAGGAATTTCAGAGATCATTGTAGGTATATTTTCTACTGCAGATTTTTTCATTTTTAATTGTCATAAATTTAGTATTGTTGTCATTCAGATAAGTTTTAATTAAAATATAACCTCTTTCAATAAAATATTTTACTGTTCATGGCGGCAGATGGCGCTGCAAGCGTAAGAGAAAAAATCTTGTTAGTTTTCTAACTAAGCTTTTCTATTTTGTTAATATTAGTATTTACAAATCATCAATAATGATTAATTATGCATTTATGCATAAGGATATGTCGCTGAATAAACAATAACATGAGGTGCTTGTACAGTTTAAAATTATCATATATACTTATTTATCTCCATTGTTTATCAATATTTTTTAATTTAGTAAGTTCAAACTACTTTCTTTTATTTGGGCCTGTGAAACGAAATAAATGATACTTTTAAAGTTGTTTTCTACATGGATTCATTTCAACATGGTTCGTACAAATATTTTACATTGCCCTTGAAAACTACTCCTTTTTTAAGTTGACTGACCTATGTATGTATACAATTGTTACCTATCTAAAAGAAAAATAATAAAATGAAGGTACCGATTTTTTTTTCGATTTTCTATTGAGTAGTCTTCTGAATACCAAATGTATTAATTAATCATTGCTTCACAGGAACCTCAAAAAAAAGTTAGTTTACTTAGTAAACATATGTATAACATGTAGTTAGATACAGTAAGTTAGTAAGATACCTACCTGATCTTACTAACTTACTGTATCTAACTAATAAGAAGAAAAACCAAATAAGTTGTGGTGGGCCTTTGGTGTTCATGTTGAAATTAATGTTTTTTTGTAATACTTATTACCATAATTTATAAATGAAACAGTTTATAAACTAAACCAAATAATTTTTCTTGAAAAACGTAAAAATCTTAATTAATAAATGGTGATAATTGAATAAATATTTATATAGTAAGTAAATGGGGACTAGTTCTAGCACTGGACTGCTTTAATTGATAGCTTCAAGATGAAAGCAAATATGCGCGTTAGGAAAGAAATTGAGGAAAGGCACAGCCGCACAGCACATACTTAAGACAATATTATTTCCCTGGTTTTATGGTTAGGTTAATTTATTACCAACACAGAGATAGAACTAAGAAAACTGTTATTTAGCCTAGCTACGAAGGTCAGAGAGAATCAAAGACACCCGCCAGGCATTATAAAAAAAAAAATAAAGACCTAATTTACAGCTGTAAAATTAAATTACCTATATGAAATTAGCAAATCTACACTTTTTAATTTTACGTACGTTTTTTTATTATAAATATATTATAAAATCTCAGAACCTAGTTAAAGGTTGAGGTCATATCTTTACCTGTAACTAGGATTTGCAACATTTCTACGTCGCGTAAGCACTCGTGTCTACACTGCAGTTACCGCAGTATTTTTGGGAAAAGAATGAATCTACTTATTGATACAAAACTAAAATGAAAGTAGGTACATACGAGTACTTATATGTTGGTAAATAAATCACCCTTTCTGACCAGTTCTTTATACCTTAAGATCTCAAGATGATTCCTAGGATGAAGTTAAACAGATGAAGTTCTGCTTAGTAATTATTAGAGAGATGCATAAGTTAGGTACACCTATGTCAAATAATTGACGGGAATCAAGTAAAAAATCATAAAATTCTTGACGTCATAAAATCGTTTTGAATGTGATTAGGTATTAATCGTGCACAAACATTTTGAACCTGACAAATAAAGTGAATAGTTAACGCGCTCACTAGCAGTCTGTTTTATCCTGTAACAATAATGTCTATAATTGGTCATAGACAGCCTACGCTCTGAACGTTTAAATCGTTAACGTCAATAATCACGAATCCGTCGGCTCACTATTTAACGAAAGCACTCAATAATAAAAAGCTCACTGTTAGAGCTTTCAAAATGTCATCTCTGGGTAAACACTCTGAAACTATTCAGTATTTCTTCTCAGAGTTCGTCGTCGGTTAGGAAACACCTACCATACACTCAACTGGTAAAAAAAAAAATTGTTTTGACGTCGTGTAAAATTGTTTATACCATTCCCCCTCTAAAAAGCTTATTTTATTCACTGAAAACAGTGAATAAAAAGCTCTTTTAATCACTGTTTTGGTGTTTGAATTTAGAACACATCTATATATGCGACCTCCATCTCAATGCTATACAACCTCCTTGCGAAAACATACTCTATACACAGGAAATAAATATCGTTTCACAAGTTGATTGTTATTAGTAATAATAAGAAAATTACTTTTGATTTTAGTAATTGTTCCAATTTTAATGTGCATTTTAATTAAAGCCCCTTGCAGAGTAGCGCGACGCGACAGCGCGACGACACCGGTCATTGTTATACCGTGAAGTTTTCTTTGAAATTGTTTTGTTAGAATCGCGTCGCGCTGTCGCGTCGCACCAGTCTGCACGAAGCTTAATTCAACCTTCCTTTTTTCTTCAATAAATGTCTATTTTCGCTTAAATCTTTCTTTTTCTCGTAGTCATGGTATAAAGTATAGTATGCAACTCTTGAATAAAACGGATTTATATCGAGGGCCATGAATTACTCGCGTCGCTCAGGATTCTAAAACTTGAATCACTCGCTACGCTCGTGATTCAATCGTCATGAATCACTCCCTACGGTCGTGATTCAGTCGTTAGAATCCTTCACTTGCTCGTGATTCATCTATGGCCCTCGCTTTAAATCCGTCTTTTATTCACTAATTGCATAATATACTATTATACCATTCCCCCTCTAAAAAGCTTATTTTATTCACTGTTTTCAGTGAATAAAAAGCACTTTTAATCACTATTTTGGTGTTTGGATTTAGAACACATCTATATGTATATGCGACCTCCATCTCAATGCTATACGAGTACAACCTCCTTGCGAAAACATACTCGATACACAGGAAATAAATATCGCTTCACAAGTTGATTATTATTAGTAATAATAAGAAAATTACTTTTAATTTTAGTAATTGTTCCAATTTTAGTGTGCATTTTAATTAATTCAAACTTCCTTTTTTCTTAAATTTTCGCTTAAACGTTAAATAAAGTATAGTATGTATCTCTTGAATAAAACGGATTTGTATCGAGGGCCATGAATCATCATCACAATTCATCTATGGCCCTCGCTTTAAATCCGTCCTTTATTCACTAATTGCATAATATATTATTTTAAAACCAATTTTCAGAAATAAAGTATTATTTATATGGCAAAATTTCATTCAACATACTTACATAATGGTAAAACAATCATAGGAGATAATAAGAAAAGACCAATTGGCTGATCCTCAAATGAAAGGCTGCACGGCCTGAATGTTGCTCCGGTTCACAAGTGTTTTGTCTATGAGCCAGTATGCCCAGTCCGTTTTCCACGCACGTTACCCATTGTGATATTTCAAATGAAAATAATTCAGCAGATGTTTACAGGCTGATATGATGAGAAGAAACATTTTGAATTAGGTAAGACTTGATACCTCTTTAAAACGTAGTTGTCTGCGTAGATCAAGACTAAAGAAACGATGAATGGACTGTGTGGAAAATGACATGGCTAGAAAATGGGTGAATACAGAGATAACAATAGAGAAGTATCAAAGAAAAACATATGTTGCGCCGACCTCTAATACATTGTGATATGTCAGGAGAATGATGAGTAGGTATCTATGTACCTACTTACAGGCAGAGAAAACGTAGAACCACAAAATGTAAAAATATTCAGGTGAATTTATCAAACCACCACACACCTATGCGTTCAGTTTATTAGAAGTAAGTATTAGCAAAGTAACTTGATGGTAAATTAAATACAATACTTAATTGTATATAAAGAAGATTACTTAATGCAGCTATCTATGATAAAATAGCTAAACAATCTAAACCCATGTCAATAATCGTTTCATATTTATTGAAAGCAACCGATTCACAGCCAGAATTAGTTAAACCCAAGACCACAATATATTTCAGCAATTTTTTTCTCTGTCGAACACAATAGTCAGATAGAGCATTAAGGTGTGTTCTCACGCGCGGTGTCCGACTGCGCGGACGCGGGCGCAGGCGGCGCGGGCGGCGCGGCGGTGGAGCGGCTCGGCTTACGCGTACAAAGCCGTCAGGCCCCGCCTTTGTGTTGTGACAAGCGGATCACGGCCGTGACGGTTCACACGACGTCTTGCTCCTTTTGCTGTATTTCTAAGTTGAAGACGTTTTGTGTGCTCTATGGCTTTGTTGGCAAATATTGTTGACGGTGACGGTGTCTATTACTTGGCTGATACGATGACTGTCCGCTGTAGACCGCAGATGTTGGCATTAGCAGTACGTACCCCTCGTGTACAGATCGTGAATAAAGAACACTCACACTCACAATAGATACTCAGGTAGATACCTAACTCTAACGGCCCTGGCCAATGCGGATAGATTTTCCTATCACTAAGGTGTCTTAAGATAAAATTCAATCGCTGTTAAAGTTGTGTAACAAAGAACCTGCCAGTCTGTAGATAAGATCGTGTAACATCGCTAAACAGTTATAAACCTATCGAAAAATTATCGATTGAAAGGCAACGAAGCAAAAAGAGTATGTAAGGATCGTACTTAGCAGGTAGCGTTCTGTAGTTCTGCCTACCCCTACGGGAAGACGGCGTGAGTATACGTACGAGTATGTATGTACCTATGTACGATTGATTACATTTGTAAAGTATTTCATCCACGGATTTACTGTAAAATGTTTTGTCAAAGTGCATTGAAGAAAGTGACAGGAAGTTACAAATAGTCTGCGAATGGGTGCTGACCAGTCAGAAAACTATCATGGTATCTCGTAGATCTTGGCCTATTTTCAATAATATTGGAAGGGCCTATAGCAATCGAGTCCATTGGCCTTTCTTTTTTTCTAAGACACGGAGCGTATCCAATTGCTGCTGATCGATAAGATAGATAAACTAATCCGGAATAGCTTTCGCTACCTCATTGCTCGAAGTTCCGATCGATATTGTTTTAGATGATCGCCGCATCTTGTCCATCACTAGACTGCAATATACTGACGGCTGGTACTTATTAAAAAGCGTACACTGTCGTCCCATACCTATTAATGTTATTTGGAAATATTGTAAAACCCCATTATTTTTAAAAGAGTAACCGTGGAGTTTCTCGCCAGCTCTGTTTTATAGGAAACGACCAATTGGAATCGTGCACCTAGCTTCTGACGTTTCATAAGTGTAGGTTTATCTGAAATAAAATATGTTGATTTTGATTTTTGCAAGCTCCCGGACCTCGGGGCCCAGAACTATTTCATAGGACACCATATCGGTTACAAGTCATGGTAATAGAAAATACTTACACCATGGCAATGAGTTGTACTTTATGAATAATTGCAAGTCATTACACAACATATCTAAGTAGGATACTATCGAAGGCGGTATAACGTAAACTTTGATTGAACATCAATAAAATGACCTCAAGTGAGGTAACTAACCCATTTACGACTGTCGATTAAAATCAATTAAATCATTTAGAATATACATGAAGGGATTGCCTTTTGTATTTGACTTTCATAACCTAATTGCTAGGAAATACAGAAATTCCGGTTAGACTAGTCTTTAGTCTAGTACTTTTGTCGTAAATCCTGATTGAGCCAAAGGCGAGGAGAGTGTGTGGAACCATTGCGAGAGGAGAAGTACTGAGCAAACGTAACTACAGTACAATACGATTTATTAGAAAGAAAAGAAAGAAAAAAAATATTATTTTCGTGTCAAAATATGGCGAAATGTGTCATCGCAATAATAATTTTTATCACTTTTTATATTACCGGATTTAAAGCAAATAAAATACTTTGAATTTTACATTAAGGCAATTAAATAGAACCATTTACAGGCACTTTTGAATTGTCGGAGTCGGTCAGTCAGAAAGTTGAAGCAAGTGCTTCATCACAGCAGCATGTATTTAAGTAATGTGTCCAATTCAATTGAATCAAGTCGACCTGCCTATTAATACTTTTTAAGCAGTGATTTCAATTACTTTCTTACAGAGCCTGGAAAATGACTAATAACTTGTACATTATTGGTCGCAGGCAGACCGCTTTATTTAAACTAAATTAAACTGAATAAATTCGAGCCCTAATGAACATTGATAATTATAAAAAGTGAAAAGTGAGTACCTATATTTAATAAAAAAAAATATAAAAAAAATTAACTCAAAATTTAATAATAAACCTGAACCTAAATAGCTACAATGTATGTCTCTTTGAGACATAGACATAAGACAGGGCTCATTAAAGCTACAATCAAGTTACTGATCAGTTTTTACTAACTATTTATTTAGACATGGTAGCAGAATCCAGCTGTAGACCAAATCACCAAAAGAAACCGTCGAAAATATTGTTGTTATTTATTCGTATGAAGTAGGTATCAATCACTTTCATGTCATGGATTAAAAGTAGGTAGGTATTATGCAAAAGGACTTTATGCTATAATATGACAAGATCCCTACTAGTAATTCCAGATTCTATAAAAATCCACTGCGATTCCATCTCTACATAAATACATCTGTTCGTTGTCGTTTATTATTACTGTACTTTTATTTTCGATTTCCAGAAATAAATCCTCACCGGCCAGCAGGCCGTGACGCCAGTATCTACAACACTCACAAGTACCACCAACGTGAAATTAATAATTAATCCGTATAGTAATTTTAATCCTAGATACCCACTTCTAATACGTACATAATGTCCGGATAGTCACATTAATTTAAAAAATGGAATAGGTTTTATACGAATGACCGAAATTTATCCTTAAGGCCGACTTGCGTTATAACAGCTAACTCGGAGTTAACAGCTAACTCAGGTTTAATCCTATAATTTTCTTTGTATTAACCCTGAGTTAGCTGTTAACTCCGAATTATTTAGCTAACCCATGAACGCGCAAGTGGGCCTAAGACTCATAAAACACACAAATATGATAGAACTGAACTACATGACTAGGGTGAGGTTCACGATGGTGCTCATCCACACTATCGTCATACAAAAGAAACCTCTTAAAATGCGTGCACTTTAAGAGGTATTTTTTTTTGTTTTGACACAAATTATGTAAACAGTGACAGATAATAGAATCCGGCGTTACTTTCCGGAAATCCATGACATAAGTGCAGTGCATGCAGTGCTGGATGCAGTGCCTGGGCAGCTCCATCAGCCGGCCGCAAATATAAATGCACATTCGTATGCAGAAATATACCTAATACAATGTTCACCCGTCATAACAATGCCAACTTATTGTAATTTACATAGCAGTAAATTAATATTCTATTTCAAAAGATTTTATTCCGCATAAACCTTCATGAGTAGTTACGAAACGTTAGAAGCTACGTCCACGATTTTAAGTTTCTGTCTTCTCCATTGGAAACGACCACGTTTCCTATGGAGAAGATCCGGCAAGAAACTCCATGGCTACTCTTATTTCATTATGTATTCATACAATAAATAGAGTGTCCTTTCTAATCCATGGCAATCTACGGTTTGGAAAAGGCAACTTAGTTTCAACTTTCTGACTGACTGAACGACTCCTTAGTGATTCAAAAGTGCCTGCAAACGTGTAATCGAACTACTTGAAAATGCTTTGAGTTGGAGCATACTCGTAGAATGCATAAGAACTAGGCTCGACACCTAGGCCAAGTTGAGCTTTATTATTGAGCTTATACTACCTACTGAAGGAAACACTGTGCCTATGATTTATTTTTTAGTTATTTAGCACACATTAGTACAGAGACGGATTTAATGCGTTAGGCATTTGGGCGAAGGCGATTAATCTACAAGCTTTCAATCAATTTCAAAATAATCAAACTACAGCCTAAAGGCTGTAGTTTCGAATCCCGAACCCATTGCCTGGCCTGTTACTAACAGATGAAGCGCCATTTTGTATGGACCAGATCAACCACGTCCTTCAGCTTCTACACCTGTAACAACGTGAACTGAATACTATCTCCTACGTGGGTTTTTAACGTTTTTTTGTATGAAACCAACTATTCATTATTTCGTACGTACGTTACGTACGAAACAATGACTAGTTGATTTTCATGTTGCCAAGTACCTACGTAGAATTTAAATAGTAATATAACAACAAGAACAACTTTCTGCAACTGAAGTTTATAAATACCTATAATCAGAGATATACATATAGATGTTAAAATGTTATAAAAAATGTTAACGTCCTTGAATAGAAAATATTGCCTAGAAATACCTACTGTCTGTATTGTCATATTTTCAGTACAATCTTGTCAGTACAATATCTATGAACCTACTGAAGTCATAGTTTAGGTAATATTTTAGTTAAACATTTCGAAGCCATCAAATAAATCATCTGATTCAATAAATATTAAAAGATTAAGATTTAATTAAAAGATTTCTATTTTTTACATTGAATAGAAATATTGTTTGTTTTGCACTAAAAACACTCGTTTCAAACCTCCCGTTATTGTTATTTTAATATTTTTAGTTTTGTAAAAACTTCAGATTATTTTTCTAAAAATATTCTTTAAAAACCGGCCTAGTGCGTGTCAGACCACGCACAAAGAAGGGTTCCGTAGTTGGGATGAATTTATCCCAAGAACAAACTTAACATTGTAGTTGAAAATATGTTCTCCCTTATGAAATGTATGGGAGATCTGTTTTTTAAACTGCAACTTTAAGTTGGTCGATTATTACTCGTTAACCTGTAAAGCCTACTTAGCTGTGATAGTTTTCCTTTTAAATTCGTTATATATACTACTGCTGTGATTTTTTTCACAAATCCCAGTACAACCATTTAGCTGGCAGGAGGGGGGCACTTGACTCTAACAAAAATTTGCACTTTAAAGCCTATTATTTCGCAAACGGATTCCTAAATAAAAAAATGATTTTAAGTAACCCACAATATTTTTAATCGACCTTTTCAACGATATCCCACACAATGGGATAGGCGAGAAAAAATAAAAAACATCCCCTCTTTACGTGTAGGGGAGGTACCCTAAAAAACAATTTTTTTCTTGATTTTATTTTACCACTTTATCGGCATTATTAATATGTATACCCATACCAAATTACAGCTTTCTTCTACCAACCGGCTCTGAGCTAAGCCTCGGACAGACAGACGGACATGGCGGATTTATAAGGGTTCCTTGTTTACTACGGAACCCTAAAAATGGACCATCCATAGCACGTTTAGCTGTTGGTCCTGGTTGTCATTCGTAGATCTTTGATAGTCGTTACGGGTAGTCAGAAGTCCGAAAGTCTGTCTTTCAGTCTTGCCAAGAGGTACCTTGTTGCCTAGTAGGTAATTGGGTTTTGGCTGTCAGATAGGCCGTCGCTCCATGTAAAATTCTGGTATTTAGCTGCATCCGGTTAGACTGGAAGCCAACCCCAACATCGTTGGAAGAAAGCGAGGCAGATTGAATGAATTTGGAAATAAAATTTACCTGATGCAACTTTATTGTTTTGATGGGTAAGTAGATCCTACTGAAAGTTTAAAAACATTTATGCATTGTTCCAAAAGTATCTCATTAAATAAAAGCAGTAAGCTATTACGTAGAAAATCAGGGTCCTGTCTTTTCTTGCTTCCTTGTTTTTTATTAAATCAAATGGTGAATTATTAATAGAATAGAATATATTTATTTGCGTAAAATATGGTATACAAACGTGGTATAATTATTAGATAAGAGATCATGCATGTTTTGCTTAAAACTGAAGCATGCAAAAATGATGAATATGACAAGTTATGGGGTAAGTTACACAAAGCAACTAAACCATTAGAAATTATAAAGATCTTTAGGTACTGGTATGGTCACCAGGTGAACTGTGTGCGTTGGGCTGAGGCCAATTCTGATGAGTATAGGTTGCAGTGTGGGGTCAGACAGGGTGGTTTGACTTCTCCGATATTGTTAACCTATACATAGACGGACTCATTAGCGAGCTCAGCAGCTAACAGGCCGGCTGTTATATAGATGGAGTAGCTTTTAATAACATCAGCCTCGCCGGTGATTTGGCACTATTGAGCCCGTCAGTCTCAGGCTTAAGAAAGCTTTTAGATGTGTGTGAGAGATATGTTGGGGAACACGGTTTAAGATACAATACCAAAAAGAGTGAGGTTCTTATTTTTGGAGCAAAGTCCTCAGAAAGTTTTCCTCCCATTAAACTTGCGGGTAATATCTTAAATCGTGTTCAACAATTTAAATATCTCGGCCATATTGTAACTGTGGGCATCAAAGATGATCTGGATGTAGAAAGGGAACGAAGAGCGGTTCGATCCAACAAGCTTGTCCGTAGATTTGCTCGTTGCACGTGTGAAGTGAAAGTGACGCTTTTTAAAGCATATTGTCAGACATTTTACGCCTCTGGACAAGTTGAACGCAGAAAGCCATCAGTGTTTTTCGAGTCAAATACAAGAATGCATCCAGGATACCTGCATGATACCTTGTTCTTCTTAACATGTTTGTGGCAAAATTTTATTTTTTATTTTTTTATTGGTCTTTCTTAATCTGTGAAGTTAACAACATACTTAGATGCATAAATTACTTATTTTGAACTCGATTTTGGTTTTAACCATTACATTGTTTTTAAAAACTGCCCAAGTACTTAATTCCAAGTTTTCTTCGCTATATCACTAATTAGGTTAGTATTATAAACCTATCATTTAATTTTAATATAACCTGATGATTTTAACTCTATCAAGTTTTGTGAAAAGAAGCCTGGTGGCCAATGGTTTAAATCAAATCGATTCATGAAATATAAATATTATTGCTGTCAAACTTCTTTGTATAAAGATCACATAAAAAAACATATTCATTTCTTCACAACATAAGGAAAACTGTGAAGGTATGGGGGAGACCTTGCCCACCAGTGGGGAAACAAAGGTGAGATAAAAAAAAATCTTTATTTGCATTCTATAATTTGTAAAGATATGACAGTGACTTGAAGCTAAGGTACCTACACTTACGGACCCTGAGGGACAAAATGTATAAAATTACGAACTTACAGTCAGAAATAAACGAAAAAACCAATCCGTATCCCTGGATAATTCTGAAATCTGCTGAAAATCCTTTTACCAAGGTAGCAGCCCTATTGTAGTGACGTACACGTCGTAGGGCCTCCACAAATTCGCGCAACACTACTTTTTATTGAGTGTCGCGGGCGCCGGCAGGGGGGCGGCGGGAAGGGGGAGGGGGGCGCCACCCCACCCGGAGGGTGCATAATTGCGCACCCATTGCACCTCTATGCAACCTATGAGCCCCACCGAACTCAGTTATAGGCATTTTGCGACGCGTATCGTTTTGTGTCGACAGCGACGTTTTATTTTTGTCAGATATTTGAAACTGTGTGAACGAGTTGGCTTTTTGCTGCACGCTTCACACCTCCTTGGAGTTATTAGGAGACTTTATTAGAATATGCATTCTCTTCTTTGGTTTGTTTCTGTTGATTTTTGAAATGGGTATATGTGTGCTTATTTAAGTTCTTGAGATATTAAGGGGAAGTAAAATCATGTAACAAGCTTATCTTAATTTCAAACTACACTTGCAATTTAGCTGGTCTCCAAACAGGAGTAGGGGTTATCTAATTTTACATTACAATACAATACATTTTAATCGATTTTCCCAAACCTTCCTAACTCTACTACTAATAGGTAGATAATACGTATCGTTACATTTTACATTCGTATCTTTACTTTGGGCATAGAATTTAATAGCAATCATTGACAGTACTGGAGTAAAATTATATCGAATAGGTATATTAAAATTCCAACCCGATAGTTATAGGTTTTAATTTATTAATTCTATACTATTCCAATCCTCCACCCTTGAGCAGTGACAGTAACTATATAATATAATGATATATTAGTATATAGATGTTGTGTAAACGCGTTAGAGTGCGGCGGCGGGCTACGTGAGGCTATGTGCTCTCCATTATACGGCATACTAATGACAGAGGGCGGTTGATTAAAAAACCTAAGTTGCGGGGCGTGGCAGCCCTACCGCCACCCGCCGCCCAACCGCCAGGGCTGTCACGACACGGACGGTAATATAATTAGGGTATTTTTTTTGGTTTTTATGTTTTCAGAATAGAAAAGTTTTTAAAAGCATCATGATGTCTAGAACTTATCAGTGTGTTGGAAAGTTAACTTTTTGAAACATGTTTTTTTTTGGGATTCCAGCCAGGTTATGGTTTCAGTATTGGATTCGCGTTAACAAAAAGTAAACTGTTTAACACTTGCATACTACCGGTATCTATATAATGTATGGAAGTCAAACATGGGCAAGAAGACTCTTAACAAATAAACTTGTTACATGCTAACGCCAGTAAAAAGAAGCATGCTAGGAGTCAAGAAAACTGACAGAACAAGAAACAAAACCATCAGGCACAAGACCAAAGTTGAGGACATAACCCTAAGATTCAGAAAACTAAAGTGGAAATGGGTGTCTAGCACATTATAAGAGGGAAGGACAAAGGTGTTACCCAAGAAACGGCCAAGGAAAGAGAATTAGACCACAGAAAAGGTGGCATGATGACATCAGACACGTCCCTGCGTCAACATGACGCAGAGTGGCCAGAGAGACAGGAATGGAGAAGGTTGGAGGAGACCTTTGCCGACTGGCAAACGGACATACAGAACACAAAAAAACGCACTTACGAGACTGACTACACTTTATGTGTGTCCACTAAAACGCTAATAATGTTATGTAATTGGATTTACTTCAAATATTTGCAAGGTAGACATAGCTTCAATTTAAGCAATCTATATTTCAATTTGAACTTTCTGCTTCATTATCTACTTACAATCTTTGAAAATAAAGTTTGAATCACTTAAAAAAACTCCAAATATGTAGGTGTCTGTAACTGTCTCATAAAATTAATGTTCTAATGGTATTCCAAGTGATTAAACTATTTTTATGTGAGGAACTCTGAAGTTCTGTTAGAAGAACTATGAGTTATGTCAAAACAAAATACATTTTAGGAGGCTATACAACTTTTGGGTAAGTATACGACAAACTTAATAGGATGGCATAGATACATGTGAAGTACTCGTTACATATGGCCAGATTTGGTTCTGTCCAAGTCCATGCTTGCTCAAATAATGTGTCTCTATTATCTAGAATATTACATATTTATATTTATTTTCTCAATATTGTGCACCCTAGAGGTACTCGTATGTACAGATACATTTTTAAATGTTTACCAACTTGACGTGCAGCAACAATAAGTTATTCTATTCTATTCTCTTTTCCTTCAATTCACGAAAACCAGTAAGCAGGATAAATGAAATACTGTTTTCCGTCGCTTGATTATTTTCTGTGATTCATACTTAAATGCGTTTTAAGATTACATTTCCATTTATCAAGAAAAAAAATTAAGTTTCGTACATTAATGCATCGAGTCGCTTAAACTAAAAGTGGCGACCGACAACTTGTGCGACGATTGGTTGTTTCGACAACCAAATATAAGTATAGGAATGTGATGCAAAGGAATGAGAAACATGTCGCATTGAGAGTGTGGATTAAATAGACCAAAGAAACGAACGACGGCTTTGGTGATGGGTGATGGTTAGAAAGGGGGTGACTACTAAAATGACACAAAATAGACACGCGCGGGAGAAAAAATAACAGCAGCAAAATCAGTATTCTGCCCTTATCCCCTATTTATTCAATAAGGGCAGAATACTGATTTTGTTGATGTCAAGCACTTAATATTAAATATTTAGGTTTAATCAGAAAAGAAAGGCACTTTGAGCTAAGTAATTGTACCTATCTAGATAATTAAGGAAGAGATGAAGTCGGTCACATCATTGGGTCGAAACCTGCATTGGAAGCAACAATATCGCTTCTGTATTGATCATGTTAAAATATGCGGCACTTGAAACTTCAGACTCAGGATCCCACTAAGTTACTATGAATCCTGAAATAACATATTGTCATACCTAATTACCACAATTGGACGTGAACTAGCAGGTGAGACGGACGCTTACCAGCTACTAGCACAGGGCTTAGCTTGATATCGAACTACATTGTACCATAACACAACATCTCATAGGTTGGGTCCGTATTTAAATTGCTTCACAATTTTTGTTCCTTTACTTATGTGCAAATATATAAAAAACCGGCCAAGAGCTTGTCGGACCACGCACAATGAAGGGTTCCGTAATTGGGATGAATTCATTCTAAGGACAAAGTTAACATTGTAGTTGAAAAACATTTTCTCCCATACATTCCAACTGCAAATGTAACTTTGTACGCCCAATATTGTGAGATTTAAGTACCATGTTATTTTAAGACCATAGACTTCTTATACCTACCTAAGTTTTCTTGTAATCTATAAGTAGGTATAGAACTATTTTGTGGATCTATTTTTTTATTTTAGGCTCAAAGTTTCGGAGGTAATTGTGGAGGAGTGGTACATTTTCGTATATTTTCTTAAATATCTTTAAAAGTATTTATTTTAAAATTATAAAAAAAGTTGAGATCCTCTAAACAAGCCGTTTAATTTTTTATATCACACGGTATAGCTAGCAAAACTGTTTTTTTTAATTTTCAATTTGACCCCGAAAAGTGACCCCTTTATTCAAAATTCATTTATTTTTGTTAAATTTCCGTGTTTGGGTGACAGAAATTTAGATGTGTAAGTACCAAATTTAAACTTAATCGGTCCATTAGATTCGGAGAAAATTTACTATGACAGACGGACAGACACACACGAGTGATCCTATAAGGCTTCAGTTTTTTTCCGGTGGAGGTACGGAACCCTAAAAAGGTATGTTCAAATGTAATAGACCAACTAAGGCAGATGGCAAAGGTACAGTTAAAAATATAATTAGCATTAGATATAGTACATACAGAGCTGGCTGCTACACCGATACACCTACTGGGTATTAAGTACCCAGTAGGTGTACCTATCAGTGAATGAGATGTTAAAAAGCTGGCCACAGAAGTGGGTATAACTTAAACAGCGTTGGTTCCCAACACATCTTTACGATTTTCTTCCAATTTCTGTAAATCTTTACATTCAGCGGAATCCCGTCACTAGTTTGTTGCGTTACAGAAATTTTAAATCCTACTAGGTAACAAAAGTTTTTGCTTTCATAAACAACGAATAAAAGCAGCTAGTGCTTAGTTTCTAAAAAATACATGAATTCAAAGTGTCGTGTGCGCAGCTCTGCTTCAAACCTTTGATGAATAATATTCGTCGCTTTTTTTATAACTACAATTGCTTCTGTTGGACCGACATTGTCAATATGGCAGACATTTTATCCTACTCCTTGTTTAAATAATATTGTGAAGAAGTGAAAATTGCTGTAAATTTTTGTAGAACATATTTGACCCAAAGGTTATGATGCTATACTACATACAGATTAAGGAAACCAAGCAACAAGAATTGAAGTAAGTAATAAGTGTTACAGTACTAGTTACATATAACTTTACAGATATTTCCGGTTTTGATATCTTGGTGGTACATCTTCTGCTACTCTACTATACCTAATGTAAGTACCTAGGTGACGAAAGAGTAGTTGAGGGTCGACTGCTCGCAATGTCATGCTAACATTGCTCGACTCTCGAGTAATTTTAGTTGTGACATTGCTCTCATTTACTTAAGTAGGTATGTTTTAGCTCTATATATCTGCGCTACGAAACGTGTAAGTTGAATACAACAATGACGTAGAATTCATTAAAATTAGATGTATGATCACAATTAGTTTTAAAGATAAATTTTTGTCTATGTAGGTACCTAATAAAGTTAAATAACTGTTCTTGTCTTCACTTACCTGTAGATGCAAGATTTAGGTTTAAGCAGTAACCAGCAGGATGAGCTTTTCCTTCACCTGTACATTACAATACATATGACACTAGTAAACACCCGATAAAACACGCGCCGCCATTACAACTGTGCGCTAATAAATTGTAAAACAATACTCACGTCCCGGCGGCCATATTAGCGCGGTCGAACATCAAACCGCGCTATTGTTTCACCACGGCCAATAATTAGGAGCTGCGGAGCTCGCGGCCAATCAGCGCTGCGCCAGCCGACCGCGCGCTCTCCATTGGCTCGGACAACGCGCCAAATTGAACATTAAACCGTCGAGAGCGAACGCTAATTACATTGATTGGGCATCGAACGGCGAGCATCGCCGAACATCACCCGAGCGAAACCGACGCACGCCGAATGACGCCGACGGCCGCCGGCGACCGTTACTTCGTTATGATACAATGCGCTCTAATTTGTAATTAGAAGCCTTTCATGCGGAAGGGGGTTCATATTTTTTAGCTAAGCGTCGAGGGAGGTTATTAGATTGTTACATAATGTTGAAATTACGCATTCAAAATCATTTGGAGTCGTTTGTGTAAATTAACACAAAGCCATTCAATGATCGTCATAATATTTTTGAAAGGTTTTAAGGACAATGAAATCGTCACAACTACTACGCACCATGTAATTCAATGAAAACATGAGTAGGTAGTTAGGTAGGTACCGATACCTAACTAACCTACACGTCATAGGTATAAGGTAGGTATTGTGAACATATATAAGCAATGACCAAGAAACGATGGCACATAAAGGAACGAGTCTGTCAAATAATTTAAAAAAAAGGTCTGATGGCTATCCTAACTATATAATAAAAGGAACAGCAAGTAGAAAACTTTAAAGGCTTTAAATCGTCATAGAATCTACTTATTTACTTACCTACTTCAAAACAAATCTGCCTAGCCTTTTCCCAACAATGTTGCGGTCGGCTTCCAGTCTAACCGGATGCAGCTGAATACCAGTATTTAACATGGATTGACTGCGTATCTGACCTCCACAACCCGGTAACTGGGTAATACGTTACTGGGTTGTGCCCCTTGGTAAGACTGGTTGTCAGGCTTTCGGGCTTCTGACGACCAGTAACGACTGTCAAAGATCCACGAATGACAGCCGGGACCAACGGCAACAGTCTCGGTATGCAAACATAGTGACCCATCCACGGACCAACCCCGGCAAGCGTAGCTTAACCTGATGGATCGACCGGTACGGCTGTTATTACTTAGGCACACAAGCTCGAGCTCTCGAGCTATTTACTATCTACAAGATATTTTTATTTCGTTTGATATTTCATTCAAGCTAATACGTTTTAATTCCCCTTACCTACACACCAATAATTCTGATCTCGGCCGTCGAGTAGGTATCAATTTGTTGCTATGCGTGTACTAGGAATTGAAAACTAAAATGAAGCCGCATGATACTGGGATCCACATAGGAAACCTCTTAACAACACTTTTCAAGTCATTAAAATGTAAACTCCATTAAGCCCCATAACAAGTCATACCTATTTTTTAACCACGAATAAGTAGAACGTTATGTTCTGTAATGCTGCGGCCGCATCTATGTCTGTCGTAACGAAGCTTTGCACAGTGATACGATACACGCAGATGTGACCAACCATTATCGGTTATCGTTGCGATAGTTCGGGTTGCGTTGCAGTTATCCCCCGCGTGGCGGTACATAATAAACGTGTCGAAGCCGCTAATGTGAACACCGCATTAGCGCGATAACTTTTTATCGAGCAAAACATACCAAGCTTCGGCACGCATTGCTTTGTTCACGAGAGACGCAGATGCGGCCGCAGCATAACAATAACAGCTCAATGCGATATAACTACCTGGTAGAATTTTCCTTTCAAAAAGACATACTGAAAATATCTAGTAGGTTTTTTTGGAATGACATCTAAAATTTACAATAAGATACCTATGGACATTTAAGCACCAAGGAACTCCCACTATTCGAATATAAATTGCGTATTTTTTTTTATTGACAAATCTTACTACTCGATCCAAGATTTTCCTAATAATTAGTACCTACTACAATCTGTCACCATACACCTAATTGTTATTTTGTAAGATTTGCTTTATAAGTGCCTATTAGGCAGGACATAATGGAACTGTAATTTACATGACATCTGTCCGTATAACCTAGCCCACAATAAAAAGATTTGATTTAATTTTTCCACTTACGTAAAGCCGTGTGTACACGGGTACACCTAGACAAAATAGGAACAGAACATTTTTTTTTAATATTTTACAATTAGACTTGTTTCTTAGGATTTTTTTTTCTTTTCTGGGAGACGTTTATTCATTTTTAGCTTATTTACACACTCGTATTTACTTGATTTAAAAACTTATTTGATTTAACGTTCCGACGGGAACGTCGGGCGAGACCTTTCTCACTTATAGAGGTTTATTTCTTTTCGATATTTCCCACATTCTAACGCATTCACAATTTCAACTCAATACATTTTAACTTTTCATGAACGTTATCGCTGATAGAATGTAGCTGTGCCTAAGCCCTCTGGTAGAGTCAGTTGTAAGGAACCACATTGATTTTTGAGTTAAGAAAAACTGTAATAAAAGTTTTTTCAAATAACTCAAACGTGACTCTGAAATCATCCCTCCTTAATTTACGAAAAAAATAATGGTACCTATTTTTTTAAATAAATGTTAGGTAGTTTGTGGGCAAATTGTAAGTTGTATTCCTGTATGAATTTTGAAGAAAGAATGCATTAAGTCAAATCAAGTCGAGCATCTACAGCATGCGGGTGTTCACCTGCCTAGGGTCCTATCCATTTTGTTTACTTTCTCTCTTCGTCATAACCACTTACCAGACGATCTCATGAAGACCATAGTAGTACCTATAATTAAAAATAAGACTGGTGACGCATCGGAAAAGGGAAATTATAGACGAATAGCTCTGGCCACGGCCCTGGGTAAGGTTCTGGATGGTGTGCTTAACAGACACTTAAGCCAACACGTCTCTCTGCATGTTCCTGTTCAGAATAAAGCGGGGGGAAACGTCCGGGTGTCGCCACTGTGTGGATCGTCCGGAGGACACGGTGGAGCATACGGTGGAGGTCTGCCCGGCTTGGGCGGAGCACCGCAGTGTCCTCACGGAAGCGATTGGCGGCGGCGATCTCTCGCGTCCGGCCCTGGTTCAGGCCATGGTCGGGAGCGAGGGTGCATGGGAGGCCGTCACCTCCTTCTGCGAAGCAGTAATGCTCGCGAAGGAGGAGGCGGAACGCGTGAGGGAGAGGCAAGATTCGCGCCCTCGCGCCCCTAGTCGCCGCAGGAGACGCTCCTGGGGTCGGAAGTCGCAAGCCGATTTCCGGCCACCGTAGGCGCGGGCTTGCGGACGGTGAGCGATGGGTAGCTCGCCGTCCGATAAGGACCAGGCCCGGGTCGACGGCGCGTTGTGTTCCACGCGCGCCTCTAAGAGATGTCAGGTTAACTGGCGGGGTGCGCTAGGACCGATGCCTGCCGGGGTCGCGGGAAAGTCCAAAAGGGATACCGTGGCCCCGGCACACAGGCAACGGAAGGAACATGGGTGGGTTTTAGTCAATAAAAGTTAGACACGCTCTCCCGCTCCACCCAGAGCGGGAGAAGTTATTCGATAATTTCCCACCCAAAAAAAGGTTTGTTCATAACAAAAACGTAAAACAAAAAGAAAGTGGTTTAAAAATCGAAGCAAGGTATGAGTCTACGAGTCCTACAACGCTCTCATAATGACAAAATAGAAAATAAGCTTTATATAAAATTTAAGCTAGATAAGATTAACCTATTTAAACTAAAAGACAGGATTGTAATTACAACTGTAACTAATCTAAACAGATATGATGTCCACAACAGCCACTAATGAAGAGACATACCACTTACCTATAATTTGGATCCATTTGTCTTGACCCCATGGTTTAATTATTAAAGATCTTCGACTCCACAACACGCACCCGTCCACCGTCCGGCGCCGTCCGTCTCCTGCACCCAGTTTGTCCCAGCTGCTTCATTGGGATCGTCTCCTGGCATCCTACGCTAAGTTCAAGAAAAGGTCTACTCTATATTTCTGTAATGAAACACGCAAGTTGCACACTCTAGTTTATTTTCAGACACCCTCACACACAATTATCATATAATGTTCACATACAATCAGACTGCATATTATATTACAGTTTCAAGTGATCAATATAAGCCATAAAATTAAAAATGGCAGATGCAACCCCATAATAACCTTTTATAAGTACATAGGAAGACTGTCTGATTAGATAGATAGATACATTCATGAACATATCGTAGGTATACCTAGTCTGTTCCAAAAGTATCTGATCAAAGTATTTAGATTAAATTCTTACGCAATCACTCTCTAAAGGGAATTCGTTCATCTGTATTTAGGCTTCAACTTTATATCTCACCACTTTTTCTAACAATTATTGTTTGAATTACATGATTCAATTGTTACTGTAAAATATATAATTTGATGAAATATTATGTTAATTTATTATATTTTATTTATTTACACAGTAGGCATAAAAAAGCATGAAGTATTTTTGATGAGATTAAAAAACCGGCCAAGTGCGTGTCGGATCATGCGCAATGAAAAGTTCCGTATTTTGGATGAATTTATCCTAAAAACAAACTCAACTTTGTAGTTGAAAAATATGTTCTCCCTTATGTGGATATACATATCTCGGTCAATTCTTCAACTGCAAATGTAATCGCATTTTTTTTATGCAATTATATTTTTTTTTTTTATTGAACTTTTTCCTTTACATACTTGTGCTCTTCGTACCAAATTTCATGATTCTAGGTCAACGGGAAGTACCGGCAGCACCTGTAGGTGTTGATTTATTTGCGAGTATCAAAATACGTCACCTAGATGGCCATATTTTTTATTGCATTGACCATGAAGATTGATTTTTTTAGAGCTCTAAGTGACCTGCGTGTACCTACGTACTTGATATTAGTTTCATTCTTGATACCTCGACGCGCTCCAGAGAAAAAAAATATAGACAGCCTGACGCACGGAAAACGAAGTGATCCTATAAGGGCTCCGTTTTTTCCTTTTGAGGTACAGAACCCTAAAAAAGCGCAAATGCTTCCTCGGGTGAAAATAGAGAATGCTCATTTATAGTAGGTATAGGATAGTTCATACAAATTTCATGTACCTGACCTGCCCATGGGTTTTTTTTTACCATAGCTAAACGCTCCTGGTTTGGCTACAGTTTTTTTTTTTTTAGAAAAACTTGCTTTTGTGCGCTTGCTTTTGGTAAAAAGCTTCACCAAAGACAATTTCTACAAATTCCATGTTGCCATGATAGTACTTACTAATTCCATACTTCTATGACACTACTCCGACTAGTAAATTACCTTTGGCGAACATCGAACTAATGCGGTAATATAAAGTAAAAAGCACACGTGTTTAATACACTGCATTATGGACCTAAAACCGGATCAAAAATCATTTGGTAAAGTTAACAGTAGATATAAAATGTTGTGTTAATTTCAGCATTCTTCTCAGAGTACCTAGTCAGATAGGAAAAGCCGACCTCATCTAGTTTTTAAAATAAGATTGACATGTATTTTTACAAACCTACTAACAGAAATAAAAACATTTATCATTTAAATTGATGTAAATTTTCATATAATTTGCATAATCATTATACACGGTGCTAAGGGACTTTGACACGCAAACTATAAACATGAATTCAGCACATGATTCTAGACCCACGGCGTAAGTCCGTCGGTTAACCCTATTAACCAATGTTATTAGACATTGGTTAATAGGGAGTACCCTATTAACTACATGGAGCTTTCGTTTTTGGGTCTAGAAAAATATTCACAAAAAATTGAAAAAGTTGGAAACTACGTATAGTGACAAGACCCCCTGAAACGCAATTTTACTTCGTTTTACAATTTTATAACACGGATTTAAACCTCATGTCGTTGACAGTCCACGATGGTTAAAATTAGTGCAAACGTAATGCCGGTAACCCTCCCGGAGGGTTCACTTCCAAAATGTATGGTGGTATGGCGTATGAGTTCTATGAAAAGTGGGTGGAGTTGAAAGTTGTAAGGTGAATTTAAATTAGAGTCTCGGGTTTAAATATTCAAATAATCAAATCAAAGCACTCAATTTGTATACAGTGGCAATTAGCATCCACAGTGTAGGTACGTTTTCAGATTCATTTGTGTACTTTTTTCATCACATAGGACTACGATCTAACATAAAAGTTTCCAACTCAGAATAATATCAATTCTGAAAACAAAATCAGCGTTCATTTTTCATTTTCTGTTGTGATCGTTGAATTTATTTGTCACCAAAAATAAAATATCTTCGAATTTTTAATCACTTCGTCAGAAATAATCCAAAAACTGTCATGAAGAGGGAACATCGCAATTATCTGAAACAAGATCATGGCTAGGTATGTAGATGTCGCGTAATAAGTTCAATGAGCACGATCGCGCGCGAGTCGGTGCGGTACGAGCCGGTGCGTTGCGGCATGGTGCGGTGCGGTGCGATGCGGTGCGGCGCGGCGACGTAATGCTCATTACCGCGTCACTAACGAGCGACCGCGCTACGCCGATACCCTCAATCACAACCACAGGTTGATGCTGAAACCATTCATATTTATTATATACTTTTAAAGGTACACAAGCCATGAGCATTCTGAATCACGTAGCTATATCGACATAATTATTTCACGAGGCTCCGATTTGGTGTGGATGCTTTGAATTTCAAGGTTCCAATACCAGCCTCTTCGCTTATAAAGTGTGGACTTTCAAACAAAATTAAGTAGCACTGATAGTATCACCGACCATTTTACTTATGTTTGGGAACAAGGTTGTTTATAGAAAGACATTGCGATCGCTTGGCGTTTTATGTGCGTTACACAAATACCGCATTGATTTCAGCGTGTCAATGAAATGCAAACCACCATGCTAGTTAACAACAAGACGTTGTAGGTACTTTTTAAGGCTCTATGGCCATCGAACATGGCTGTTACCAACAACATCCCTAGTCCAGTACCTTGACTTGCGTCTGAGATTTCATCATCTATTGGCCTAATAAGGAAAAACTATAAGAAAAACTTATAAGGGTCTGAGAACCGCCAACCAAAAATCAGGCATACACAAGAAAATCTTTTCACACCCTATATCTCCATTCGGCATGAAAATTATCGGCAATACATTATGATATAAAATAATTTGTCGTCGGGCGTCGCGGTCGAACGTCACGATGTCACGCACCGCCCGGCGCTACGCCCGCTACGCCCGCTACGCCGACGCCCGCGACGCCGCAGGGCTGCCTCTAATGACGTCGTAATCATCCCACTTTATATCTCCGCTCCGATGTGACACGGAGCGCCCAAATATACGCGTTGGAGTGACACACTGTGAGCCAACGCGCTAATTATTAGTTTAGTTGTTACTTTAGGGACTCTCCTAATATCTTAATTCAGGCAATTTTTTTGAGACCGATACCTACTTACAATGAATGCGATTGATGGCAGGAGGTTATTACTGGTAAACAAAATAATGCTGTCCAGATATGAACGAACACAAAGTCACACAAAATTAACGAGAGCACTACAAGTTGGGCAGTAATTAGCCTGGTGATCACGTCCAACTTGTTTTTGTTAGGATACTGTAATTACTTTTTAGGACGTGGCTGGCCAATTAGGTATGCATTTGAATGTCAGCTTGATACGAGTAAATGACCAAATAATCTTGTATTTGATAGTAAATCTCTTTATGCTTCTTTGACCCACGATTTCAAAGTTTTAAGGCCATCAGTTGACCGATACATTGAAGGAATTACTAAATACCTTCGCCATTGTCAAAGGCAGCCCTGTATCGAAGCCGAGGAATTAGTTTTTACAGCAGTTAGCGGCGAGCGAGTCAATCGCGGCGCGCGGCGGTGCTGGTGTCAACTTATAACGAGTTTGGACAAGTTGCTAATGAGAGCCCTACCCCCCTCTCTGCCCCCTCCCTGACTGCCCGCACTTTGTCATGCCCCCACTAATTGTTACTACAAATTTTAAGCCAGAAAATGGAACGTTAACGGTAAAATGAAAAGTTATGATCATTTAATTTTGTTCTGCGGTGATCGGAAATTCTATCTGTCTATTGTTATAAATTACGTGACATGAACTGAAAGATAGCTACGAGTTCACAACTTTTAGATAGAGTAAAATGTAATGAACTCTTTGCAGATTTTAATGAAACTTTTTCTAACGTCAAGGTGATGAACACTTTTTGTATCGAAGTCTTTAAATAAAAGGTGGGACATCCCAAAAGGCAAAGAAAATGCCAAATGACTCCTTAATATGTCCAACGTCTTGGTAATCCTAGAGCAAGTTTTAAAACCGATCACATCTGAAATAAGTGTGTCTTCAAAATCATGAATCTTTATTACTGCTTTAGGCGAAATTATTTTTACGGAAAAGTTTAAAGTCATATAACCAAATACATTCGTATAATTGATTCGTAGATTGACATGTACTTTCTTGCAAAATAAGTAATCACCAAATCATACTTTTAGAGATATTTCAAGTTAAAAACTTCAATAATATTGTTTAAATTATTTATATCATTGAATGATTACTTTATCCTAACTAATATTATAATTGCGAAAGTGAGTTTGTTTGTTTGTTACGCTTTCACGCTAAAACGGCTGAACGGATTTGGATGAAATGGAATGGGCGCATGGGTAGACCTGGGTCAGGACATAGGATTCCGGTTATTACCTTCCCGTGGGATATTTCCAAACTCCACGCGCGTGGGCTAAAACTAGTGATAAATAAATACTACCCTATACTATATAAAAATAATCTAGTCTTGTACCCTTCAATGTAATTCATAGAGATATTAATAAAAAGTTATTATTATTTATAATTATGTAGGCTTTATAATAACATTATATATTTTTAGTCATTATAATTAAGGGCATGCATTAAATGGAATAGGTAAATTTAAAAAAGCCATGGCAATAAATTTTTATGGGCCTTGAACGACGTAAAACCAGATATTATAAAAATAGTTTATTCTTATTCGAATGGTACACCTTCGACATCCGTATTTGTATCCCCAGTCTGAACAGCTCCACTAAAGTCGTCAAACGATTCGTCGCTGTCTGATGATGAGTCATTTAAGTTTATGATAAACTGATCCAATTATTAGTCTGTTATAGGCTCGTATCGCATAATTATGCGCTTTTTCGCATTTTATCGTGTGATCGACTACTTTTTCCCATTCTGATACGCCATTATACAGGGTGTAAAAAGACACATCACAAAGCCGTAAACTACGCATACTGTACGTATAGCTAAGTAGCTTTGCGCAAAAATTATTGCTGGGAACCGTAATTTTTTTTTTTTAAATAAAAAAAAACAAGTTTTTATTGCGCGCAATGTAACGCGAACCCACGCTTGAATGAACGGATTCAGTGTTAGTTAAGCTCCGCCCCTACGCTACGTAGGTAGGTACTTGTTGTTCATTGCGTTTTTGTAACTTCAAATGCGTAATCTGTTAAGATAAATCTAAAATTCAGGTAATGTTTGTTTGGAAAAAAGTTTCGTATTATCGCATAGAATTCATTTTCGTGAAAAAGTAAAAAAATAAAATGCGACTTTGACCTTCAATATCTCCAGAACCAGTGGATTCCCAGGTATGGTCTAGTGGAAAAAAATGATGCAAATAATGGGTAGAATATGTGGCTTTCGGCTTCGGAAAGTGTCTTTTTACACCCGATATACGAATTTCTCCTTTAATACTACTTTGACTTTCGGTTTGATCACAGACTAAGGTTAGATTCGTCGACACATTTTTAGAACTAACGTGGCCTTTCACTTGCCTAATATTCTTGATTGGGTTAAAACCCGGGTGATAAGGAGGTAGCCGTAAAACAGAATGACCATGTTCCGCCATTATTTGGTCAATTGAGTATTTAAGGTGTTCTGCTGTGTGGCGTTTAATGATTTCATAGAATTCTGGTTTTAGCAGATTTGAGGCAAAGGGTATGTTTTTAAATGTACCTAAGCCATGATTGCATGGTTCTTTTTAGAGAGTTGGAATTCGGCGCATTGTCTATCCGTGTGTTATGGGAAGAAGTTATCAACGACCACAACAGTGTTAGGTCGTAGATTCGGAATGATATGTGGTTTTAACCATTTTTCGTCAGTACTTTCAGAAGATTTATAAACTAAGAGAGCGCCAGGTACAAAATCTCTTGAGCTGCCAGCGTGGACAATAAATTATAAGATGAGATAAGTAAAGATCTATTATTTTCCTTTTTCTTGAATTTGAAACCCAGTGCATGCAATATTCTTCGCAAAGTTTCTCGACTGGCTATGAAGTTTATGTCTTGCTTTCATTTGTTTAGCAATGATTTTATTGTATGCAACCTTTTTTCGGTGACATGAACATCATACATCTTCTTTCTTATGACATCAGTAGCTTTTGCCCGCGGCTTCGTCCGCGTGGATGTCGAAAAATATCCGACGGGAACGTACTACCGGGATTAAAATAACCTGTAGGTTAATCCAGGTTATAAACTATCTGTGCGACAAATATCATCCAAATCCGTTCATCCGTTTTTGTGCAAACCAGAACATACTTACATACAAACAAACAGACCAAAATTCTAAAAACTATATTTTCGGCAACAGACTCGAATATTCAATAAACTCAAACTCAAACTCAAAGCATTTATTTCAAATAAACCAATTACAGGCACTTTTGAATTGTCAAGGGGTCGGTCAGTCAGAAAGATGAAGCTAGATGCCCATTCCAAAGCGTAGTAGGTACCTATGGAGAAGAACGGGCAAGAAACTCCACGGACACTCTTTTAAATCATGATATGGTTACAAAATATTGGTTACATCATTCATGTTGAAGTTATACATGTGAGAACGATGCAAAACGTGAAAAGCGTCCGTAACATAAATTAAAAAAAAAACAATCCAAAAAATTAAATTAAATTAAAATGTAAGGTTTGACATCGTTATTATTTTATTTTACTTCGTCTGCGAAGAGTATAAATTCTTATTTTCAAGATAATTAAAATTAATATTATAACAATAACAATATAAAGCTTTGTTCATGGCTAATTGTCCTTGACTACGTATGATATTTGAGGAATACTGTAAAAAACCGGTATCTACCTAAATCCTTCACAGTATTTCTCTATATACAGTGTTTTTCACTAATTCGGAAGCAGGCACTAAAACAACCAGGCTAGTTGGAGAGCTAACACGTGAGTAAGCCACATAAAATTGGCCGTGGGGGAAACAGTCTTGCCGCAAATGAAATCCAGTAAATTTCAGAGATTGTCCCTGTGACTTATTAATAGTCATCGCAAAACAAACCTTGATCGGGAACTGCAATATTTTAAATTCAAACGGAAGGCCATTTGGTATCAATGGTATACGCGGCACGAAGACTTTCTCCTCTGGCAGATCCAGTAAGTATTTTGTTACAAATTATCACGCTATTTGCTATGAGGGATGAGCAGTATCGCATTCTGTTCGTATCCTAACTATCCTAATCTATATCTATATCGATTCTTCCGGAGAAGGGGATGGGGGGGTTGCCCGTGGCGAAATAATAACAGCCGCACAGGTCGATCGATCGGATTAAGCTACATTTGCCGCGGTTGGTCTGTGGATGGGTGACCATCTTTACATACAGAGATCCGTCCGTCCCTCGGAAAGCGCGTTAGTTAAGCTGTTGGTCCCGGTTGTCATTCGTGGATCTTTGAAAGTCGTTACGGGAAGTCAGAGGCCCGAAAGTCTGACCACCATTCTTACCAAGGGGTATCGTATTACCCAGTAACTGCGTTGTGGAGGTCAGATATGCAGTCGCTCCGTGTAAAATACTGTAAAGTTAGAAACAGTACACGTGTAGTTACTTGTATTATTTTACTTGAATACAAAATTTTGCGAATGAACAACTTCAATACAAAACTTCATCGCCCTATTCAGACACTTGTGGGTTGAAATAAAAAAAAAACTGCGATTTACGTTGTGTTAGTTTCCAACCATAAGCTGAAATATTAGTGATTTTAACTTAAAAAATAAAGAATTTTAATTACAAACAAAATGTCATCCCCCTTTTCACCCCCTTAAGGGTTGAAATTCTAACAACACCGTTGCGTTGGCTTCCAACCATAAGCCTAGATAGTAAATTTAGTGATTTTCCTTCGAATATTAAGGACTTTTCAACTTCATCCCGCTTTTTAACCCTTCAGGGGTGGAATTATCAAAAACGCTGAGACACATATAAATTAATTTTTAATCGTCAGCCTAAACACAAAATATGAAGATCCTAACTTCAAAACTGACGGACTTTCATATAAACTTCCATCCCCTGTTTTACCCCTTTAGGGATGGAATTCCCAAAAATCCTTTCTTAGTAGATACTTACTCTTCACAAAGAATACACCCTCTAAGGTTCATGTCTCTAGGACCAGCGGTTTGGGGTGTGTTGATATATCACCCAGTCAGTCAGTTAGTTTACAATTATATATATAGGTATAGAAGATAGATAATCAAAATCGTCTAAATTTGCTCGATGTTCTTTCTTTTTTCTGGACTTCTTAGGCGAACTAAAAATTGCAAGAGCAGAACCAACAGTTGAACTAGTCGAAGCCGAGGCATTGTCACGAGCAGAATCACCGGCTGAGCTAATAGAAGTCGAGGCATTGTCATGCTTTTTCAAACAGCACTTATTGTTCTACGCGACACAGTTCAGTTGTTTTTGCAGTTCCCTTTTAAAGGTTTTGAAAGTGATCTTTCCCAAAAACTATATTTTTAGAAACCGCCGTGGCCTCTTGACTCATAAATTGATAAACATTAAAAATTATTTCACTACTTTGGCTAATAATACGGCTTACCATGTTTCAACGAAGTCATACTGAAAATAAAAAATACCAACAATTTTTTTATCACTTTCACATTAAATTGTCACGAAGTGTACGAAATGATTCACTCTCGTGCATTCACAACGCTGTCTCGGGTTGAAGTGAGCCGGAAATATATTTTCAATTTCAATTTAATTTATTCAGGAATAATTCACATTGTGTTTGAAATCATACATAAAAAAAAAATACGTTAATTAAAACTATAGAATACATTCATGATACAATAAATTATAGAAAAAAAAAAAAAACTATAAAATAAAAATTCAATAACATTACAAATTAAACATTCAACACAATTAAAAATTCAATAACATTGCAGGCTACTACATACTATGCTATTGAATGCCTATTAAAAGTGATGTAAATCGTCATTGCGATAATTGTAATTGGTATTAATAGACAATGAAAAATAATAATAAATAATTGGATAATGTAAATCATTGAATAGAATAAATTTATTTAACTGTTATTATTGTTTAATGTATAAGTGTAAAGTTATTAATCAATTCAATAATAATAATTTGTACTGAATATTTGCTCGCTATGACAAATGGCAGACATGTCGTGAGCCACTCTTATTTTAAGATCTTGCATGTACGAGTATGTATTGTTTTGATTCTGTATGTATACACATGTCCGAGCAAATACAATTTATTTCTTTCTGTACTTATATTACCCAGTCTCACATTAACTAATATCTTTTTTTTATGTGGATATGTCATCGTCTATTGAATACAGACATTTCTCCAATAGGAACACTCTGATATAAATTATAGTTTGTAAGTCCAATGGCAACCTGTTAAAAATCCGCACTGCTTGATATTGAGGACTATGTTGAACAATCCTAACTTGGGGTATTATTTTGCTTTTAAAATCTATCCTGCGCGTACTTTCCCTCAACTGTCTCTCCTCATCTGTTTCATAGTTACGCAGGTATTTTTTAAATTCACCAACAATACTAAAACATAGAGGCTGGGCACAGTAAGGATTTTTAAATTTATAAAGTGTGGCCGACAGCTCTCTATTTGTGATATCCGGGCCATGGTTCGTATGGCTCTCTTTAGGAGTACAAAGGCTCTCTGGCAGTTATATTTAACACTACTCCCCCAAAACATGAACACTATATATCTCAACCTTGATTCTATTAGAGCATAGTATACTATTTTAAGGTGTTTTATGCCTATTTCCCTAAGACTGCGTAAGGCATAACACGCTGAGGAAATAGAAATCAATGGCTTGCAATTCCCTTTTCCAATTTAAATACTTGTCAATGTATACCCCTAGAAACTTTACCTCATTAACTATGTCAATTTTACCTTTAGTGCAATCGTCATGTTTTCTTTATTACGAGCTGTTGTACTAAATAACATGATTTTGGTTTTTTCAGTGTTAATTATGAGCTTGTTACTTTCAAACCAATAATTAAAAACTGTCAACACTGCATTAACCTTAGCAGAAAGCTCCTGTATATCATAAGCTTCAACTATTGCGTTGACGTCATCTGCAAAAAGGGTGGAGCTGTGTGTCGGGAAATATTGAAATATATAGCGAGAATAGCGTTGAATGGCGCGATAGTCAGCCAGCGCAGTAGTTCAATAGGTTGTGTAAATAAAAAATGATCGGTTTTACGACTTTTGTCGATGCTACATATAATTTGTGTCGTACTGTACCAAGATCGACTCGACTCTTCAGAGTCACTTTGAAACGGAAAGACTGCGTGACTTTTTTTGTCAATGTAGTTGATAAAACTTTAATTTATGTTGTTTATTTGTGTTCGTTTATTGAACTTGAGTTTTTACCGACTTAAAAATATGGAGGTTCTTTATAAGCCCTGTATGTTTATACTTAGGTACTTAGACAGTCGTTACGGGTCATCAGAAGCCCGAAAGTCTGACGACCAGTCTTACCAAGGGGTATCGTATTACCAAGCTACTGGGTTGTGGAGGTCAGATAGGCAGTTGCTCCATGTAAAATACTGGTATTCAGCTGCATCCGGTTAGACTGGAAGCCGAACCCATCATAGGTGTGATTAGACAAGTTCAATTCAATTATGATATTTCAACACAATACTCTTCCTCTGCGCTTTTCTGATAAATTTCGTTGCGGGTTGCGGGAAGACAGTTGAATCGTTTCCCCGAGCTTCTTGCCTTGGTGTTTATCTGGTGGTCACCACTGTTGATTCTGGCTTTCAAGAGTTCCAGGGGAGGCGAACTGAAGCAGGCTTGATGGATGAAAAAAAAAAAGCAAGACAAGTCTGGTAAGTTATACTCGTTCCTACTGTGTTTGAGAAATTTGCATTTGCCATGTAGAGCGACAATATTATTACTATTAGATACAGGCTACATCCTTACTATAATATTATAAATGCAAAAGTGAATTTGTTTCTTTCTTTGTTACGCTTTAACGCTTAAACTGCTGACGGATTTCGATGAAATTGAGCACATGGGTAGACCATAACCTGGAGAAGGACATAGAATAATTTAATTTATCCCGATATTCTCACGGGATCGAGATTTATGCCGGTGAAACCGCGGGGCGCAACTAGTTTTATTGCAATAATAGAGTAGGGTACATAATTATCTTGTAAATTACACAAAATACTTGAGTCTACTCATTGCTACCCACTAAAATAAATTAGTCTTTCATTGAACACTTGGTTGGCATTCGTACTGTTACTGACACCATTTCATTCCATGCTATGACTTTTGGTACATTTATTTGGGTATGGGTTGAAGTTCATTCCGTGATGCTATTACAAGACTACTATAGACCAGCATCATACTGGTATCCAACTAACGTAACATAATGTTATGAGTATGACAGGCAAAGTTTTACAAAAATTGTTTAGATAAGTACCTAGAGGTTTAGGTTTTTTTTTAGATCTCTGAAGAAGATAGGCAAGTAATATGCACTGGTGACAGTCTGCCTGCCTCATCATACTGCTGGGAAATGGCCGCTCCTCGTCATGTCCCTGACTCCCCACACTTCACTGGTCGAAGTAATACTTACATAATCATTTTACAAAATATTTAATTTTAACTATTACATACATGTTATTCCGTGTACCCTTTTCAATCCCTTTATACCAGTAAAGATCATAATCTCTAGCTGTGAATACAGTTGCACCCGCATTACCTACATGGTAAAGGTGCGCACATCAAAAGCAATCCAAATCAATTCGTGATTGCCATGGAGTGCCTCAAGGAGCACCCTTCGGCCCAGTGGCTTTCACTTACCCACCATCCTCTTATACCCTTGCCACGTAATCCCACTTCTTTTGCTGACGGTACAGCAAGATGGCGCCGTATTTACCTCCCCTCGCGCCTCGACTCCGGACCCTCTATGTAAACATCAAAATAAAAATGCGCCATTACTATTTGCATTCATATCTAAAGAAAACATACATGCTAAATATTGCGAACGAAAAATATACTTTACACTGCACATTCTAAATTCAACCTTACTACCGCACCCATAAAGTCAAACATCTTTTTCCCTCTTCTGTAGTACTCATAAAATTGAATGCACAAAGTATTTGAATGCGTATTCCCTGTCTCGTTCTACCCAGTAGAGAGAGGGTAGTGGTCTCTTTCTCTCCGTAAGTAAAAGGTGGGATGATTGAGACGGTAACTGGCAACTGGCACTGGTCCCATTATACCTCGAGAATAGTAAACACGCTGTGATGACCGCGTGTCGATAGGGGCGAGTGCGGTGTCGACGACAGCAGGAGAAACGCGTGGCTAGTACTGACACAATACATTGAAATAACATTTTAGTATAGTTTACTTTTCAGTAGTTTTCAGTGATACTTCAGTAGGACTAAACTTTACTATTTACGAACTTTTTTTTGGTGAGTTAGGTAAACGATCGTAGAATGGCTTTTCTTTTTCTGAGATTTAAATTATCTAAGAATGTATTTTTGTTTTTTTCCCGACTGCGAGCTGAATCAATGGTTTCAGTCAATAACTATAAATAAATTAACAGCTCTGAAAAAGGAAATTAATGGTTACATTTGAGATCACTGATGTTGTATTGTTGTAATAACATTAGGAATTACAATTCCTTATTTACTCCACATATATTATTCCACATGGACACAAAATCTTCTAAAAAAGCCCAGAAGGATTAAACCTAAATCCTTTGTCAATTTTTTTTAATAGTAAGTTTGCAACTAATTTCGTATGAAATCATCTACTACATCGACAAACGCGGTGCATCACTATTCCCCGGAGCAGCCGCTCACCCAACCATAACTAATAGTCGTGAATAAATCGCCGCGCGGCACAAAGCCCAGTTTTTTCCCGCGCAACGCCCACCAATCACAGCGCGCGACGCAACCGCCCTCTACCAATCAGCAGTCGCGACGCGCCAAAGAAACTCAACATTATGCTCGGCTCAATTCACCACTCGTGTTTTCACTTCAGCCTCCGGCTTTGGGTCGCGGTTTCTTTTTACAAGAGAAAATGCTAACCACACGTTGTACTATGTACCTTATTCCGCCGCAATAAGGACTGTTATAATGATACAGTGGTGGCGCAAAGGTCGCAAGCACGCAGCACCGAGGAAGGGTGGTAGTAATTGTGATTGCGATTGCAAATGGCGGCGACAGAACACGTACGGTTAATCAAATCACAAAATTGCTCGGAAGTGATTTTTTATTAGATCCAAAGGCAGTGATTTCATTCCCTAGAACTACGTAGCACTGTTTAAGACAATATTCTTCAAGAATTCTAATAAAACACCTAACTATCCTCTAGCACCCACTAGTTTTATCATAGGTACCTACTATCGCTTTGGTATTAACTTGGTAGGTGAAAACAAAATACACATTACCTACAATCAAAAGAAATAATATTAATGACACTTCAATATTGGTTACCAAAAAACATAAAAATTACTTACCTGGTATACAGGCTGTTCCGCAGACAGTTGAACATACAAAAATGGCGGATCCGTGGGGCCGTGTACTACGTGTTTAGGCCCTACAGTTACTTAAGATGAAAATAAAAATAAAATATTGCCAGTTTTGTTATTTTAAATGAAATTATTGTCGTTTTAAGTTTGAGCAACGACGAATTGCGAATAAAATAAAACAAAAATCTTAAAAAATTTCCTTGTGGCCTGGGTCTTGTTATTGGGCCTAAACACATAGCAGACGGACCCACGGATCCGCCATTTTCGTATGTTCAACCGTCTGCCGAACAGCCTGTATAATCTAATAATAGATTATTTCAAAAAACTATTATGTACTCGATTCTTTCAGATAGGATTTATAAAAACATAAAGTTAACGTTTAACTATTACTTCCTACTATTTTGATGACCACTACTCTTCTTAATCTTATCAAAATATAATAATCTATCATTTGGAGCACTATCGGTTATCTGATATTTTGATAAACTGAATAAACCTTTTAATTTCTATAGCAATGTTTTGATGTCAACTCATCGACAACAGTTTTTTTCCCACTATTATAACTCAATAGAATTATGCTTAGTTGTTGAAATAACATAATTTGATGCCATTAAAATCATGTCATTCACAAGATTTTGTCAATTGATCTGTCCAACAACATTAAGAAAAGAGAACCATATTTTTTTTGCGTGTACACACTGGACTACAATGGACATCTCACGTTCTGATATTGTCACATTAACGTCTGTAAGTACTTCAGAATGTGTCGCACACAAAAAGACTCATTGTATCCAATTTCACAACAAATATAATGATGCACAACACCGCCGGTCGGCGTGAGTCGGCACTATCCTACAATATCCTACAATGCGTCGCTCTTAATACACACAAAAGATACCTGCAGCTGGGCCCGATACGCCCGACATTTAAAACTGTATTAATATAGAACACTCCACGCATTGTGTCGGTCGCTGTCCGTGGTCGGCTGTAGGTGTGGCAGCGCGCTAATGGCCAGGTGTCGAGAGACGATATGACGATGAAACTACTAAACAGTTAATTGGTACAAAAATTATAACACTGAATGGCATAAGTTGATTTACAAATAGCTTTGATTCTATTTTTCATTGTTTCGCCATGGTATATTATAAACCACAACGTTTTCTGATTGACTGTAGCTACAATTTGTTCTAGTCGGAGTGTTAAAAAACAACAATTCGAAAAAAATATGTTAAGTTACTAAAAAACTCGTGCGAGCGACATCATTACATCAATGGCACGTAACCCGACACCGCCGGATCAATGTTTTGTTTTGACTGATCGACGATCGATTCATTGAGCGATTAATTTCTTATTCAATGTTTTTGATTACTTTTTGCCGGATACATATCCGGCGTATCTTTGTTTGTTTTCGTGATATTTGAGTAAGTCCCTATTGATTATTGTGCAAATAGACAAATAAAAATCAACGTTCTCTTCGTTCTCAAAACAAGTGAAAATATATGAATGAGTATTGTTTAAAAAACGATAGGGTTAGTTTAGTTGTTAGCTCCAGTATTATTTTCTTTAACGCGTAGGGTCGTAGCAGCGTAGCACTTTCGTAGCCCGCGTGCTACGAAACGCTTAACCGGTATTCAAAAATTTACAAGTTAGTGTGGTAGTACAAACAAAGTTTAGCTTAACTTTATTTGAGTTTTTATTTAAATTGCATAACACCACAAATGTTTTCACCGAAAGGAGGGGCAGAGTTGTACCCAAATACTCCGGACGAAAGCGAATTTCCTAAATTATTACAGCAACTTACGACAAAAAACAAAATATAAAATATATTTAACCACAAACTACTTCGATGGATGGTGTATGGGTTTTACTAGCGGTTAACTATTAGCAGAATAACAATGAAAATAACAAAGCTTATATATACTTTATGAATTAAATACTGCCATTCAAATCTGTTTAACAATCCCTTCAAAAAATTAGGCAAGAGTATTTTAAACATTACACAATGAGTTCCGTACTTATGTTTAAGCTACACCCGTTTATTATTCACAACATTATAATATTATTACTCACATTATTTATTATATTCAAGGTACAACAAAGCGGTACGTGACAGGGTGACTACGATTATTATTAAAATGCTTATCACGCTCCCCGGCTATTGTGGCGGCCATTATGTAAATAACTAAATATAATAATTTGTTTCTCTATTGTTGAGAACACAAAACGTGTCATACGAGACATGACAACAAACCGTATGTATGTGTCGCCTCCCCCGCAACTCGACTGCTCGCTAACAACGCGTCAGATGCCGCGATAATGTCCATTATAAATAAATAAAAAGCAATTTTGTGCACGATTATAATTATGTCTTCGGTTATTTAATGTTCTGTGGCTTATCTGTCATCACTTATAGGCAGGTGTTCAGAAATTGTGTGAAATCAATTACTTTTTCTACACTAAAGGTGGATTGGAATAGGATTGTAGGCTTGAGAGTTTCTTGACAGTGAAGTTATAAATATTTGTTTAAAAGCTTTAAAAATTAAGCAAGCTTGCATTGCATCAAATGATGTATTTAAATTGATACTGTAATGCAAGATCTTGACAAAAATCTTCCTGTTTCGTGGTTAGTACAAGCTAACACGTGCAAGTGTGAGAAGTATTCACTACCCCAAAACATCGAAACAAAAACAGGCTACGAAACCATTTTCAGATTAATTACAATTATTAGTCTTATTGCACCTCTGATGAATTAAATAAATAGAAATAAAATTATCTGTACGCTTATAAAATACGCTTTTCGTAGCTAAGTTCTAGGGCGACTCAATTGAGATTGTTATCGACACGCTAAGAAGATATGCGTTTAATTTATGCTTATCTAATTCAGACTAGAACAAACCTTAATATTTTCAACGTAATACAAGCTTATCATATGGTTGTTGAATATATCACACTTGTCCTACATAAACTGGACACTGTATTCTATTAAGTTACAGAGATATGTTATTTCTAGGTCTATTAAGACGTCGAAACGCATTGATGTATTTTGTACAGCTCTAAAATCAAAAACCCATAAATAAAAGTCGTTTTTCGGAATGTTTTTTCGTTCTCGCACTAGTCGACGGCAGTGGGTGAAGTAATTGAATTCTTCGCGGCGACAGATTGCCAATCAGGTGGCGTGATTGAAATCTCATACATTCGAGTATAGTGCAAGTACATAGGTATACCCACGCAATATTTCAAGTGTTCAAGGCCCGCACACACACTACTTACATACTTACGTCAAAGAATTACTTTTATTTCGAAAATAAAGGCAATATTGGTTAACTTTGATACTGGGAAGTCGCTCGTCATAGGCTAGGTTTACACTTTCTGAAATGTTTAACCCTAACAAGTACTTTAGGGAATGCAATCTTGAGTCAAGATTGGTAAACCATTCAACATTCACAACAACCGTTAGTTTGCGGAAAACCATGACAAGTTTTTTATGCACTTTTAAGATTATCTTTGTTTCTAGTATTTATGCTATGAATATCGCTGTGTTAAGAATAAAGATTTATATTCTTTTTTACATAAATCTGGTTTTCATATACATATTGAGACGCGACTGTCAGAAGTTGTAGAACTTAGGTTATAAATTGCTCAAATGGCACGTTTCGGCAGCACAAATATAGCCTGAATGTCGGCTGCATTTCCGCACAACAAAATGCTATACGACATTACACTATGGAAATAACTCGAATCGAGCTGTTTCTACATAGTCAAATGACGGATTTTATACACCGCGTAGGCTGCAGAGCGTAGCCGCTTCGACAATTTTGTTATATGGGCCCCACTGAAGCTTCGAATCCAAAGTAATACCTAAGAATACAGTATCCTCAAGATCCAATTCTGTCCTATTTACTAGTACATTGGTTTTCACCTGCTTAAAGTTAGGTGTTAGAAATCTTATACATTTAGTCTTTTTCTCGTTCAAAAGTAAATTATTAACACTAAACCAATGCACTATTTTAGAGAAAGCATTACTAACTTAATCAATAACGGTCTGTTGTCGCTTAAGCTTATTATATACACTATTTTATGACTGTTCTTTATAAGGCAAGGTAGGTCATTAATGTAAACGAGAAATAAAAAACCGGCCAAGTGCGAGTCGTACTCGAGTACCGAGGCGAGGGTTCCGTACAAACCTGTAGGTATATAAGTAATGGAAAGGGGTAGTAAGTTTAAAATTATTAAAAATGTTTTTATTATATGATGTAACTAAAAACGTATGCTTTTTGAAAATTTTCCTTTATCTTAGCTATAAGACGTTGCTTCGTACCAAATTTCAAGATTCTGAGTTCACGGGAAGTACCCTGTAGGTTTTGATTCCCTTGCGAGTGTCGAAAATTTTCAGCATAAACGGCTGTATCTTTTGATTGCGTTGGCTGAGAAGTTAGATTTTTTCACAGCTCCAAGGGACAGTAGACTTGAGTATTTTTTTATGAATTTCAGCTTGATACCTCTACGCGTTCCTGAGTAAAAGGGTCTTGACAGACAGACAGACGGACAACAAAGTGATCCTTTAAGGGTTCCGTTTTTTCCCTTTGAGGTACAGAACCCTAAAAAGGGTCAAGAATTGAGCCCTGCGGAACTCCCATAGTAACAATAGAACCCGGGGATCGCTTGCCGTTAACGTCTACTCTTTGGATCCTATTATCCAAATAAGAAATAAGAAGATCCGAGGCAGTGTTTCTAACACCATAGTGATGCAATTTCCTGACCGACGTTTTACAGGTATGAGGAACAGGGTGTAAAGTTCACTCATCCACCATAGAAAAGGGAGGATCCTCCGACCAGACGGGCGTCGTATCTGGCGGGCAACTGCCCAGAGGTTGAAGTCAGGAGCTTGTATATATGTCCACCGCACGGTAAACTCTAATTGCGCGATGCAGGATTTGAGTGACGTCAGGATGTTGTGTGACGTCAAGTCATTGATGCGTAGTTCGCATGTGGCGATGTAGATGCCGCCACAATGTATCATGTGAAACACAATAGAAAGCCATCAAGGGCATCATGTGACCTCTCCCAGGCCTCAAAAATATATGAAAGAAGCTCAACACCAGCGTCGGAAGTCGAGCGACCCCTTGTGAAACCGAATTGCCTACTGTTTAATAACTTATGTTTATTCAAATGTCTTTGCAATTGATCTAGCATAAATTTTTCAAATATTTTACTAAAGGCACAAAAATAGGTCTAAAGTTTGTGGGGTCTAATGTGGGTAAAAAGGTCTAAAAGGTATTATTTTACTGCTCAGGAATTACACCACAGGCAATAAACAGGTTTAATGTTCGGTTCATACAGGTTCGCAGATGACATAGTCATGGTGTCTGAGACCTCTAGCTACAACACTTCTACACTTGATTACTACACTTCACTCTGCAGGTGTACACGCGGGCCTCGAGATGACTCGTCAAAAACAAAAATTATGACCAACAGCATAATTATAGAAATCTATAAACGCTAACAACGTACAATTGGAATATGTCAAGGAGTGTTCTTAGGGAACATTTGTTAAAAATAGCAATTTACTGGAAATTTAACGCAGCGTTAAAGAAACATGGAACAAACATTGGAATCTGAAGGAAGTATTCAAAAGCGACCTCCCAGTAAGTAAGTGAAGAAAAAGGTAATGGATTCAAACCTCCTCCCAATGCTTAACATAGAATGCACATGCCAAAATTGGAAATTTAACAACTCTATCAAGAACACAATTACTACATGCCAAAGGAGAATGGAGCGCAGTATGGTTAACATAAAAAACAGCATAGAGTTCATCTCTCAAAAATTCGATCTACATCAAAACAAACGATCCCCTTCCATACCCACTCAAACTTAAGTGGAAATTAGCAGGCCATGTTGCAAGACTGCAAGAAAATAACAAAACAAAAATTTTACTTCTGAGGAAGACCACACACTCGCTGGGAGGACGAGGTCGTGCATGTAGCTGGATCACGGGCGGATGGAGTTAGCGAAAGACAGAGAAAACTGGCATTCTCTGAAGGAAGCCGTCACCTCAGGAGTTCTCGAATAAATACAATTTAAACTTTTAAATTAATCATTAACACTTAAATATAAGGCATTTTTATTTTTTTACTAGGTTTTGCTCGCGGCTTCACCCGCATGGATGTCGGAAATTATCCCACGGGCTGGCCGGGTTAAGAAGTATCTTATGTGTTAATCCAGGCTATAAACTATCTGTGTGCAAAATTTCATTCCAATCAATTCAGCCGTTTTTGCATGATTGAGAAACAAACATCCAAACACACAAACTTTCACATTTATAATATTATGTAGGATTTTATTTATTGAAATTGCATATTCACAATTGTCAAACGTTTGACTCTGTCCGTGTGCTATTTCAATCCATTACAATTTCATGCCGAGTGTGGAAGTCTTAGGTACTTCATAATAATATACCGCATGAAATTTTTTACCGTCTCGAGAATAATATGGTGTGTAGAGTAAATAGAACAGAAGCCATACCCGGGAATATTTGCTTAGTACCATTGAGATACAAAAGTTCCAAATATCCTTAAAAAAACATGAAAACTATCCATCATATATCATGATAAATTCCGCGCATCTAGTAGGGTGCGTATGAGGGTAGGGTTCTTTTTTATTTTCTATTTTTAATGTTCTGGAATGAAAAGTTCACTTTATATGCTTGGTATTTATCGATAAATCAATTTCATTCTAGGTTATTGAAAAAAATTAAAACATTAAAATTTCTATGCCATAGGCTTCTACTCCGTTCACCTATTATACCCTATTTTTTTCGAGACGGTAAAAAAAGTCATGCGGTATAAACAAAATTCCCTGTTACGTCTCATTGGTTCTTCGTTCACGTCTTTTGTAAATAACGCATTTAATAATTTCGTGATTTGTGACAGTTGAGCTAGACCCAGATAAAAACCGTTTATAGATTTGTTTGATTTACTTAAATGTATCTTAAGGAGATAATTAATTATATGTAGAATAGTTCTTTTTGTTGTTAGTTCACCACGTTACATTGTAGCGTGATCTTAGAAGAGTTAATTCTTCAATCTTTGTTACGTTGGAGCTCGCAACGAAAGTAACAGTGAAGGGTGAAAATGTCGCCGCAGATTGCCAATAATCTCTTTGATTACGTTACGAGGTCGCACCGGCCCCTAAAGAGCCCCTTGCGAGTCTCGTACATCCCCTCTCGGATTCCTCACGAAAGAGTGCCGATCACAACATTCCCTTTACACGCAATTTGTTAAACTTAGTTATATATTTGATCAGAGTGACGTAAGCCTGTCCAATCAATGCTATTACATTAGACGCGTTTCCCTTAGCTGATGGATTTTATTTGATATCATCAAATTGTAATGTAATGATGATTTCGAAGATTGAAATACATGTTATGTATTTGATAGATATCTTAATGAACGGGAGAAGTATCAGGTATATTACATGTGTTACCTGTTGTTTCAACAGATTATTTTTTGACGCCGGTTTACTTAGCAAAATGTATTTTTAGATAAGAAGCTAGTTTTGATGTCGTTGTTAGGCCCTCTTTTCCAAAGATAGTTTAGCTCTAGAATTTTGTATTAATTAACTAAAAGAAACCTACATGGCCAAGTTTACGACGAGTTAATTCTTCTTGAGTCTTTGTAGCCACAAGCCAAGCCATAAAACTTATCGTGGAAAAAATGCAGACTCAATCCTATTACTATGTTCACTTTTCCTCCATCGCATAACTGTATTTATCAGCACCCCACTATCATTTCCCTAAAAATGAAAGTTCAATCCTGTTACTACCCCTTACGTTACTTCAGGTACATACTCCTGGTATGTTCACTACAAAGCTATGTATCAGCAGATCACGCCCCGCGCCGCAGTCAGCAAAATTGTGGGATGTGCGGGAAGCGACCACGCGTGAAGAATGCGGGATCACTTGGGGCTTCGAGAATCCACTGGCTTGGTAGCAGTGTGCGCACTTCTTGCTTCACCGGCCTATACTATACTATTGGATTATATCAGTATTATGTAAGGGTGGCCGATGAAACGATCTAAATTGTTGAAAGAATACTTTTTCATTTGGGACTTGAAACTCAGCTAAGTTTTTTTTGCGCTCGCGAGTGGGTAATTTCAATAATATGTTACTAAACTAATGTGGTGTTTTACTTTGCAACTTACTTGTGCTTAAGCTGAAGAATAATGCAGAACCATTAGCGAGTTAAAGCCGAAAGATATCGCTGGAATAAAACCAAGAAAAGTAAAAAACCAAACATTTTCAGGAAGTTACAGGTAAGTATAGATAGAATATAAAAAATAATTACAATGTAGTGACTCATTTAGCTCCATGAAAGTTTAGGAAACGTGAGCTAATACTTTGTTTAAACGCAAACCTTTTCCGAGAACTTTGTCGTCCTCAAACAAAAGCTAGACTTTAAATCTAAATCTTTTCCCACTTTGTAACAGTTTGTAACTGGCTCAATAAAGCCGTTGTTCGAAGAAGGCACGTCACAAGGTGCGATTAAAGAAGTGCCCTCTATCCTCTCCAGCGGGTCTTCGAGGGGGAGCAAGTGGGGGGGAGGTGCACGGTTACGTGGAGGGTGCTTCGTGTGAGCACTCTTTAGAAAATCGCAAATCGCCTGAACACCGCCGCCTCCCGGCGCTCCATATGCCATGTTATTGGTTTTGAATATTACAACTAGTTCGTGTTTTAAAAGATTACGGCACTTACTTTGTCGAACAGTGATGGCAGATACTTAGTAGAGTGATAAAGGATGCCATTCTTAAGCGGTTCAAACTGTTTTCGTAATATGTTAGTAGGATTTACTACAGATCTCACGTTTTAGATACTTTACACAGAGCGTAAGCCAGCTCTTTGTAACCCAGTTACCGAATGTTAATTTAATACAGTAAATAAAGTGAAATCTATCTATTCGAGCAACCGGAACAGAATAAATGAAAACGAACGATTTTTTTTAAATTCATGCCTCATGGTATCTCTTTAGTGCATAGTGCTCACACCTGGGCTATGCAATTATATAATACAAAGGAGATTGAGTTTATAAAATCCAAAGATAGTCTTACAATCTTCAGCAGCTCCAACAGTATTTTCAAATGTTAATCAGTTAATTAGTTGTGCTTGTGGAGCAGGACCAACATTGATCCAAGCATTTTTATCAGTGATGTAATTCCCTAACTTACAAATATGCCTCCCTGCATAGTATGCATCATTCAGTTCAGTTGATGTATAAGCAATACAACTCCTTAAGTTAACATAATCCTCACTTTTCATGATTTCATGAAATTGTAATTGAATAGGATTACATGAATTTAGAGAGTTATATTCACGATTTTTATGATTTCTATTCTATAAATAAACTTTTGTTACGGCCGCGAATCGTATTTAGATCAACATACAACCTCATACTGACCTGCAAATTGCAAAAAACATAAAATTACAATTTCGGGCTACCTTGACGGATTAATGGATTTAATAAAAGAAAATATTTATTCAACAAAAACGAATCCCATTTTGATCACAGAGGATTTGTAAATAAACAACATTTTTTTAAATTGTGGCCAAGGCAGGACCTCTATGTTCTTTTCGTCTGACCGGCTAGGTGGAGTAATTGCACCAGTCTTCCTTGAAGAGGCTACAGGACAGGTCCTGCTGTTATTACGTCTGATAATCGCAATAGTGTCAAGCTTTTCAAATTTTTATTTCATCAAGATAATCAGTTACACCTAAAAAACACGTGGTTCCAATAAGATTTCGCCAGAAACCATGCAGCACGAAACATAAACGAAACTTTGAGAGGAATATTTCCGAAACAATAAATTGCATGAAATGTTAACATTAATTGACCCTCAAATTCAACACTTCTTCAGGTCCTGAATTTTTCTGTCAGGTTAAAGGGACATGACATCGTCAATTTTAACACTAATTTAACAGCAGAATATTTGTGACTCTGATAGTGGAATACCTAATCATGTATGCGTAAATTTGTTGAAAAACACGGTGATAAGCGATCGCATTAACCAGCAAAAAGGATGAGATTTGGCGGATATTATTTTTCATCCAAAATTGCCAAGCCTGTATTGTATAATAATGGGAAAATATCTGGTAATTTTCGTTTGAAATAAAAATGATCTTTATTTAAAGTTGTATATCTTCGAAATGGCAATCCTGTATAACTGCAGTACTTCGTGGTAATCTAAAAGGCTTATATTATGTGAAAATATATACTATTAAAGCTGCAGAAGGTTCTCGCCTGTTCCTAATGCCTTGTTTTAAGGTCGCTTATTCTCGCGTAAAGTAGTTTCTCTAATTTATAATATGTTTGTTTACATGTGCTTTTAATATCAGCTGTAATTAATTTTCTACTCAGCTTATTATTAAGTAGTATTATCAGCTTATTATGAAGCCCTACGTACTTGGAAACATTGTAAAAACCATTTACTTTTAAAAGAGTAACCGTGGAGTTTCTTGCCGGCTCTTCTCCATAGGAAACGACCAATTGGAACCGTGCACCTAGCTTCTGACGTTTCATAAGTGCCCTTGTAGGTTTATGTGAAATAAAAATATTTTGAATTTTGAATTTGAATTTGAATTCTTTATAAGTATTTTCAGGTAAAATTCTCTTCAGTATAGTTTCAAAAACCAGTGCATAACTAAAATTTACAGCTGTTAAGAAAAAAGTAGTTCTAATTGTAAAGTTTTTATTTTCGTCTGGGGCTGACATTGGTCGCCACCCAATGGCCGCGTGCCATTAGGTGGCGACTGTCGACTCTTTAAGTGTCGCTACCTGGGTGCGGCGCGCGGCGGTGGAGGGAGGAGGGACATCTTCAGCTTTACCACGAATCATTGGCTTTTATTTCTCCTCTAGAAAAACGACGCGGTTACAGTAAGTAAGAGGATATTATTCAGTAAAGCAGTAAACCTAAATTTTGGAACTTATACCTAACTTGTGCCTGGTTTGACTGTTAGGTATTTTGAAATCGCTGTTTGCATTTAACATTCACATGGTTCTATTACATCCTAACTAATATTATAAATGCGAAAGTTAGTTTGTTTGTTTGTTACGCTTTCACGCTAAAACGGCTGAACGGATTTGGATAAAATTTGGCACATGGGTACATCATGACCTGGGTTAGGACATAGGATTCTATTCCGATATTCCCACGGGATCGAGACATATGCGGGTGAAACCACGGGGCGCAGCTAGTAGTCTATAAAGCAGCCTTTCTGCTTTCATCTAATCCGATTTTGGTAGATTTCTTAGGTTTTCAGCTGAGAATGCTGCAATTAATATTAAGCCTTTACTGAATTTGAAATCATCTCAGAGAAATTATTCATCATTCGGATAATATTGTAAAACGACTCTGGCAATGAATCGGACATCTTTCATACTCTACTAACATTCTACTGAGATATCGACGCATACTTCTATCGTATCTTGATACCTTCACCAACAGAGAGTTCTTCGGTTACAACGAAACATATCTGCGACCACTGCTCACGTTACTGTCACAATATCAAAACACATCAGTCACACTGCCAACAATACGTGGCAGTTGTCACAGACGGCGCGGTTATGTTGTAATTTAGTGGGTGACAGAATAGAATGCAGCAGTGGATGATGCTTTGTAAGAGGACACCTTTGTTTGTGACAACTGTGGACAGTGGGGCGTGGCGGGGCAGCGAGTGACAATATTATTGTGTACACATTTATTTTGGCATGGACGATGAAGCTGATGTTTTATTTTATTTTACTCTATGGACATGTGTGTGTAATTGTAGCAAATCTTCATGATAGCCTTATCATGAGGATTTCTACAATATCCATTAGTATTGGAAACGGTAGTACTTACATTAGTAACTACAGAACGGTATTTTATTCGATCGTGTATGAGGAAGTTAAGAAAAAACATGTTCACCTAGAGATTGATCCTTGGTAAACCAGTTCATATTCCACACCATGAACCAAAAAAAACTGGTTTGGCTGTCTGAAATAAAAGACTTACACATTACGCCATCAAATCGAAAAATATATACGAGTACATACCCCATAGCCACTCTGATAACACCTGCGGCTACAGAAACTCACCATATTTCTAAGTATTTGCAAGAGGATGGTGATCAATGAGCAAGCTCCTCGTAATGATGGCGTCTTCCTTTGCGCTCGAGTGGCGCCGCCGGTCACCCACCAGTACCCACCAGACAATGCCTTTGTGACGAAATAGGTACTCGAGTACCTACTTACTACTCAATACACTGCGGGACACGAAAATGCGGGTACAATGAGAAAATGACAAAATTCACACTTCGTGTCAACCGTCCCGAAAGCAGAAAGATATATACAAACTTATGATATTATAAATCCAATCATACATACATGCTATACAATCATACATACATGCTATGCAATCTTGCTTTTTCGTCTAACTAACTACCTTTCTATGTGTGCGTGGTATTACCAACATGACAAAAATGAAAATTTAAAGCAAATTATGCTTTTGAGTACAGTAATCAATAATATTCGATTCGTTTATAATTGCATTGAATTGTTTGTCATTGATTCACATTTAAGTCATTCAGTCAGTTAGTCACATATTCGATTATTATTTTCTTGTTCGATGACAAAGAAAATATCAGTGAAAATAAAACACCTACCGCAGGTAATTTTTCCTTTACCATCACATAGGTACCACAACCAAAATAATATCGAGAAACAAACTGGAGTTGTCCTCATTGTGTCCTCGAGCACAACATCAGTGTCTCGTTGTCCACAAAGCAGTATTGTTATCTGATTGGAGTGGATCAGTGTCAGCGGCGTCTGATGTTTTCTCATTTATTTCCATATTACTTTGGCTGCGAGCCGCCCTCCGCGGCTAACGAAGGCGCCTCAAACGACAACCCGCCATTTTTATTGAAATGAGAGGTTTCTTTGAAAATTGGACGCCGTTATTATGTCCTTGTATAATTTATGTGCTTTTTATGTACTTCCAGAGATAAAGGTGGGTACAGGTTTATTTAAATATTTTGGATTATGTAAAAATAATCATTATATCTCCACGTTTACCTTTATTTTTTCAGGTACCGTTAAGGATAAAGTAGATATTATGTTAAAATACTTAATTTCTTGATTATTATATAACTATAAGGATGACGTCATGACACACTATTTTCATGTTTGTTTCAGCGTGCGTTGATGTCTTTTGTTCTCCGCTTGAAACAATGCCAATATGACAATGAACCTAATTAATAATCACAATTGAAATGTATTGTTAGTATGTGGCAGATGTGCCTCGCAGTAATCAGAAATGTAATAGGTATGTAAGTACTTGCAGTACACTCATTTTTATTTTTAGAAACAATTTGTCCTAAAAGGGTTCTCTCCCCTTTTATCAGACGTTCGTTTCTTATTTCATCAGCATATTTTATTTTATTTCAACATTAATTTTATTAAGTACTCATAAAAAAGATTTCCTTCGTGTTTAAGTAATATACATAACCGTCGAGTCCAATGTATCATCCACTTTATATAAATGTAAATAAGACTCGGTGGTGTCGGTCCAGGCGTGGGGGGCGGGGGTGAGACGTGTGGCGGCGCAAAGAGGAGGGGGGGCAGGTTTGTTATACCTTCAGTACAAATCACTTCAACAAGTTTACGAATACGATAACTCAGTACTAACTTATGTTGCGCGCATCGAATCGACCAACACTTATGAATATAAATTATGTTATCATACATTATGGCGCCATATTCGACATACTCATGTTCGTTTATGTATTGATTTGTTTACATATTTATGGACATGAGGTATTAAAGAAGGAATATTAAAACAACTGGCTGGCGCTCGATTCTACCACATTCAGTGTATGTCCACTTTATTTCGTCAAATAAATGTTTTTGTCTCATAGATTATTTGCTAGTTGCCACCAAGTTTTATAAAAAAAATTACAAACATTGTTTTCCAGGACTCCTTTCATTGCACATCATGTACTCAAAACACTAACCCATAAGAGAACATTAAAACATGATGCAACCACAACAATACCTAGGCACAATCTCTTAGCATTACGTATATTACGGAACATTACGAGTTCACCTCGCCGCCATGTTGTCATCAGAGTGGGTGTATAAAAACTATTCTCGCTAATGTCATTGTCGCGAGGGTGATGACTGGGGGGTGCTGGGAGGAGCAGGGGGGTGCAGGGGATGTCATTACCGGGAGGACATCGTTACGGGCCGGAACTGCGTCGTTAGCTATAGACAAAGCCTGTGCTATGTACCCGGCCATTTTTGTGACGAACAGCGCGGGAGCTGAGTTCTACTCCTTATGTATATACAATAAAATAATATATTATATATTCGATTTAGTCGCAAAAGATCTGCCTTGGGGTTTGCCAAACAGCAATGAAGCGCAGCATTCTAGGCGTAAAATGAACTGACAGAATACGAAACACCACGCTATGCTCCAAAAGGGGGTGGTCCTAGATGAATGCTAAAAGGCTGCCAAATGAAATTGGGTGAGACATGTCAGCCGCATAGTGACCACTGGTCTCCACACGGTGGGTGCCTACGGATGGACGGCGCCGCAGAGGCCGGCCCGGAAAGAGGTGGCGAGACGAGCTAGATACGTACTGCAAGGGATGGATCGACCTGGCCCTGGATAAGGATGTTTGGAAGGATTTGGTGGAGGCCTTTTCTCAGCAGTGGGACAGTGAAGGATAATAAAAAATCATAAATTTAAGGTATAAAGTTAAAAATACTTTCATAAATCCATCTCACAGTACTTCTGACCTCCTCTTACAGTACTTTATATGAGAACTCAAACGTCAAGTTGTCGACGTCGTGACGTTTTCCGAGGCAGCGTCCACTTATTAGGACTTATCGTTTATCGTTTCCTCTCTTTTCTTTCTCATATTTGGACTTCTTATCTTTTATCGCTAAGAGTTCATAAGTTTTTTTCTCTACGCAAGTTGAGAACCAACCGCTTATGACAGACCGCTGCTATATCGTAAGATCGTGTATTGCCATTTTAACAAATAAAAAAAATAGAGAAAAACTATCAAAACATTACAAACAACTTCCAAAACTCTTTCATGAAGAAGTTCAAGAACTCATGCGAGAAATTTATGTCATGTTTAATTATTTAAACCAATAATGTCCAACAATGTCTAGTCTCCCGCTCTAGCTTCGTATGTAGTGCGCGGGCGCGGGTGGGCGGCTCGGCAGCTTGTTCGTTAGCGAATGGGTCCGTAATGAACGTTTTGTACCAAATGTAAAATATACCGAATGTAAAAATATATCAAATGCACTATCAAGTAATGTGGAGCCTCCTCCCCTGGGTTTAGCGGGACGTGTTCGCTAACGCAACTGGCGAAACTTATGTTACTTGTCGACGGGCAACTATAATATGAAAGGACGTGATATTTTTTACTGGAATAGTGAATATATGCTATATTCAGAAGTAATATCTATGGATGGCTAACAGACAATAATCTTCAATCTACGGCCATCATATTTTATCAGATTGAGTTATTTTGAATTTTGGGTATCACTACATAACATACTCATATCTTAATTTAAATTTAATTTTTTATTTCTTAACTTTTTTTTTATTGTTACTAGTTTTATTTACGTTAGTCAATTTTAGTTTATTTTATTTTAATTTAGTTTAGTATATTAAATTGCAAGGCAACAAGATATTGTTATCAATGCCATGTAGGCCGTAATTATCATGTACATTAGTCCTTTAGTTATTAAGATTATTTCTAGCATAAGTTTAATGTATGTGATGTGGCTGTGCTTTTAAAAAAAAACATAAACGACAAACAAACAAACAATTAATTATTCATAATAACTGCAACAGTTTTCATTGCAAATTATCAATAAATTTTCTGAAAGTTTTAATGTAATTTTTTGTTGTTTTTTTGACTTTTATTCGCTATCGAAAGCCCCCCCGCTTGGCGTCACCCAGCGTCATCACGATAATGAGCACAGCAATCAGCGCCTCACACTCACACACGTGTGCACCACTAGTTATGTGAACATAACCCTATGTACTGATTACTGGTGAGAACTGCGGCACTACGTCGTAATAATTATGTGTTACCGACGACGGTAGAACGCGATGAGAGCCACAAATGTACTGGAAATATACGCAACTTATGTATGGAGAAATAGGTTTTGTAATGTAGTATTCCGCATGTCAACGGTACGAAAACTAATTTTGAAGTGAAAACTTCTTTAGGAGCGTTGAGTGATTTTTGGTGGGGGTATACTTATGGATTCGCGTTTTCGATGCGCCGCAGTGCTTTACTATAGAATATTGATGGCGCTTATACCAGTTTTAAGTTTTTTTAATGAAAGGCGTGTTGATATCTAGTCTAACATAAAGGAAAGTAACAGTTCTTGTAAAAGGACCAATTATAGTAAGTATCTGCTCTGAATAAAAAAAATGTGTTTTGGTTATATTGGACAATTTGCCAAATTTCAAAAGAGCAAAACATAAGTTCTTTACTAGTTTACTCATCAAATAAATAATTTGCCCGTCAGAAAGCGTCCAATGGACTACAATCAGAAGCAGCTACAGTTGTGCAAACAGACCAGAAAGATTGCTTTATTATTTGTAGTCTTGTCCATTTTAAACAAATAAAGTGAATAGTTATCCCATTCGTACATAAACTTTCTCTAACAAATATAGATCGGCAAACGTCGACAAATAACGATCATCCACGTATGTGCGTGTGTGTGTGTGTGTGTGTGGTAGTGGCAGCCGGTTCGCTGATACGAGTCATTACTGTGAGTGCCACCTACACTAACTGAGCACGCACTTAGCCTATTGCGCTGTTACACTCCACAACTGACTGTAGACGTGACAACTCCGCTTGTTTAGTTTTATGCCCAAGACCGATAGATAAATAAGACAAAAATAAATATCCTCATGTATGCTAAGCTATGTTCGCTAACAGCTGCCTATGATATAAACAGTGGCTAATGTCAGTATGTGTGTGTGTGTATTGTTTTCAATATCAGTTATATTGCAGTGTAGCAACCTAGCATCATAATAAATCACGTCAAAATAAATAAGTTTAACTCATAGCGTGACAGATAGGTCTATAGCTCAGGCCGTAATGAACCGCGGCTGCTCAATATTTTAGCCACAACTGGCTGGTACCAGGATCTAGTCGCATTCTCATCTCAGTGACAATCAATGTCACAAACTTGTAAAATATTTGGAAATTTGGAGGTATTTTTGACAGATTGAGACTGAAATTAGAATGCGAACGGTCTTAAAAAAACGGGTATTAACCCTCTGATTTCTTAAAACGTTCTACAATTAAAAACTTACTACATTATTGCTGCGCTGTACAAACATTGAACGATGGCCTTATTTAAATGAGACTGAAGCCATTTTCATTTGTCCTGTCTACAACTCTCCCCTGCCTACTCTATGTCATATTGTATGTATCGGCAGCCGCAGCTCCACTACCAATTACCGTAAAAGCCTTTCCTAATAGTTACCTAAAGCAGATAAACGAGTCTGCGGCACAATGCACGATATACGGGCACATTACTGAGATCAAACTACACCACATTTGCTTGGAAAGCTTTAGCGAACTATTTTCGACTTATTTGAAAACATCTACTTGATTAATTGATTGCTATTAGTGCCATCTCAATCAAATTTTCTTTCCATGGATTACAAAACGATGCTTTGGAACATTTATATCAAATTATCTGAAGGCCAATTCCCGGAATTAAAACATTTAAAATCTAGTCGCAATCTCGACTCAGCGGCAATCAATATAAAACTAATGAAGTATTTTTAACATATTGAGACTGAGATTAGAATTCAAACGTTATAGTTTATCAGCCATAGTTACACTACCTATAAATATCAAGAATATCTTTTGAACAAGATTTTAAGTATTATTAACTCTTGTATCTCCTCCTTCGGTGGGCGGGTTTATTTGTGCGACGACAAATTGGCATTAGTGTACGTGACGTAGCACTCTCTGCTACGACGTAGCACCTCGTAGCACTCACCGAATACACGGTACGATTGTAACATTTCATCAACACTTTTTTATTCAATACATGGAAATAAATTGACTCAATCATTAGATACTTTAAGAATTGACAGCGCATAGTATTTATATTAATCAATATCATACAAAATTTTGTTTAAAACATTATAAAAGCACATTCAATATTGCTTAACTCATTTATGAAATAATATCTGTAATAATATTTAAATTGATAGTAATATTAATTGTAGAAGTTATTAATAAAAGGGTACGTTTTGAAGAAGATTAAAATATGAAACGGATCACGTAGCCATTTGCTACGAGATCTCGTAGCACTCGTAGCTCGATAATTATACAATAAACTCCTCGTTCAATTTAACGATATTTTTATAATATAACACTAAACTTGCCAAGTTGATTATTTGATAAATCACGAAATTTTAGAGTATACAATAGTATATTATTATAAAGGGTGGCGCACAAAGGCGTATGTCTGTAACGAGCCGAACTTTTGAATTATTCATAGCGTGGCGCTCCTCCGCGACAATTTGTTTGCTTTACATATCGACGCAGAGCGTACCATTACTAGGTATGTCTGGGTACTGCACAGATTGAGGTGAATAGTATTTACTTTAAAATATATTATTTATGCGTATTTGTAATAAAGTATTGAACTTCGGCAGAAAGTCTATCTTGAGTAACAAGAACACGAACAAAGTAAACAAGGATGAATTTTTGTTTATTATAAGCATAACATTTTTTCTCAATCACATGAGCTTAGAAGCACTATAACTAATTTTCCATTAAATTATGGTCTGTTTCGTTTCCACCCTCGCACGTGGACGAACTACGAGTATCATCACAACAGTTGGGCCCGTAATTTTAAGTTCTTGAATAGAGTACTTTAACGCAGATCTACTTCTATACGAGATCTAACTTACTTGAACTTGTTACGTTGTAATGTAAATTTGTATTTGAACGTTTTAGTTTTTTATTTAATCGTAATAAAAGTGTTAGTAATGTAACCAGCTAACTTAACAAAAGATATTATAATCTCTCATAATGGAAAACGGATTATATTATGATCGGAACTCGTGTTACTCATAATTTTATTTATAAATAACTAATATACCGATCAGCCCTGCGACAGAATAATCGGCGAGCTCACAAAATGGCGGCGAGCGAGAATTATCGAATTACACGAACAAGGAGCCCTAATACTGTAAGTGGGACTAGGGCTGCCACGCCACTGACGCTATCCACTAATCATGTTACGTCGCCCTATCCACATATTGGGGACCATAAATATACAAACATGGGGCCATATTTTATTCATTTAGAAATCGAATTAGTTCTTTATAAATAGATGAATTTGGATTCGTTTTGAACGATAGGCCTCAACATTCTTGCAGCACTAGTTCATCTTGCTTCTCATCAACGATTTGAAAGAAGTGAAATTAATTTTGACTCAAGTTAATAAATAAGTTAAGTTAGTAAATTTTGTGACCCAATTACAGTTCTAACACATACAACGGTATTCACTTAAAGTTAAACAAGAGAAAGTGATAAAAACTTATAGCCTTATTAAATATTGTGTAGATGTCTTTAAACTTTGTTCTTTCGAGAAAAAGTACTGCATTCTTTATAGAAAATAAAGCAAAACTCAACTAACTGCATAAGAGTCATCCCTATCGCAAAAGTTAACAAGATCGGAAGCAATTTTCACTACTGACAGCCCTAACTGTTCGAAACAAGCCAAAAATATTGAATCACTTTCCGTTATCTCTACGACATTGTAATAAGGTTCATTTTCGTATGTTGGTGGTGTAGCGTTGGTGTTAGATGAAAGCCAAGATGATTGCATTTGAAGAGATTACGGCAGATTATACGAAGAGACGAGAGGGCGCGGGCCTCACCTAATTATGTTACGTGGAGGCTCACTCACATAGGAATCTCTCCATAGATACGTGACGTTGACGTGATCCGTGAAGGACTGGCGAAGGTTATGCACCAAATCGAATGCGTTTAAAATGTACGTGTGTATATAAATTAGATGGCCCTAATTGGAATTTGTATCTGATGACGATGAAAACATATCGCCCACCTAATACTTATGTAACATAGCACCATATACTAAAAGTAAGTAGATGAGAGTCATCGTCTCACATGGCTCGGGCACATAAGAGTAGTGCCTCCGCACTACACAGGCGTGTAGCTCGTACAATAATGTAAAGCGCTGTACCAGTAGTACCTGTGGATCCGTCGCGCCACGGCTGCGGCTCCTCCCAGCCGCAAAGTACCGATAGAAACTAAACGACTGCAGCGCTTTTTTAATATCAGTTTCAAAAAGTAACAACATTAAGAAATTTGTATTGGGCACTGTACTTTTCTTGTACCGATTTAATCAGTTCGACGAAATAACTGATTAAAACTTAAAGAAAGTTATAAACCTAAATACTTTCGATCAGATAGGTAATTTAAAGAAAATATTATTAATTTAATTCTTGTTAGCTGTATCAAGACAAGGTACTGTTTTAGTTATAAAAGCCAACGTCAACTTCACATTTCTAATCACAACGTATTTAAATATGACATCAATAACGAAAGATTTTTTACATAGAATTTTGCATAGAACGCTAGCTAGCTAGGTAGGGTCCTATGTAGTATTCGCTTATCAAATTACATACAACTCTTGAGGCATATGAAAGTAAAACAAAGCTCATATACATATAATGATCATGTGGTGTGAATGCAGCACCTGCTTTATATAATGAGTGCGTCCTCGAGGGTGCGTGGGTGTAGACCATGCGGTATGTTCGCTCATTTTGTTCTGTTCACTCATTCACCGGCCCCATTCACTCACTCACCGGTCGTCACCCGCGTGTAATGATATGCGTGCACTTATGTACACGACCACATTATGTAGCTGTGAGCTCTTACGTTGTGTTAGTTTTTTACTGGCAGCATAGAAACACAACGACTGTGTGTATGGACGACGATGATGTATACACGAACATTAACTAAATATGTAGTTTGGTCTCGTTTACGTTCATGGATCTCTATAATTATAAAATAGAGTAACCTAACCGAAAATTGGGATTCCTAGTGTTATCTCAAACTGGGTATGTCCTTTGAATTTTAATCATTTAAAAACACTTGCGTAGTACTAACAAAATATTTATTTTTGTTTTGAAAGTAGCTTAGCAAGCGAGTCTTGGCACGTAGTTAAATATAATATAAATAAAACATTTGCTATGAGGGAGAAGTCTCACTGCTCCAATTAACATTGCACTTTCCTGGTTATCTGTAGGTTAACGTATTAACACCTAAAGTGGTGATCATAATTTTATGCGTTTAAAACTAAAGTAAATCCAACCTTTGTTCAAAGGTATTATTCTATCAACGACTACATAAATGATAAGAATAGTTGGTCGCTGTGATTAACTCAAGACAATGTTTATGTACTTTCTCCAGAATTACCTTGCCTACTGACAGGTTATATGATTTTATATAACAGTTTATTTTATTTGACTTTATCAAATCAATTTATTTTAATTTATTGTTGATATAATCTACTCATTATAATGTTTTTTTTATGAGATGTAATGGAATGTGTGGTTAGCTAGCGACCTCGACAATTGATCATATTTTTTTTTTGCCTGAGCAACCGGCAGCAAGTTCTTCATGCTCCCTTAGATGTCACTGCTTGCGGTAGCGTCGGGGATCGGGTTGCCTCCTTCCCTCAAATATGGCGAGGGGGGTAATGACTGATCTTTGCGTTATGCTCGTAAACGGGTGCTGCTTGTGGTGCCTGGTCGTCTTGCTGATCTTGGTTTTGTTATTGTTATTAGTAATTCACTGTTTTATTCTACCTCGATGGTCCTAGTTTATCATTTATAACTTTCAGTTACAGTTTTACGTAAGCGGGCACGCCGTTTATGGCCTGGAGGGTTTTATTTCGATTCTGTTTACGTTTATTTTTTATCTCTGCCCGAGTATAGTTCTCGATGTTTTTGGTTGGTATATTGACGTGTGCTAGCTGACATATGGCTAATAATTTATAATTTAAATTATGTTTTGTGTTGCGTAGTGTAAATTATTTTGTATACTATTATATAGAATCTATTGTTTCTAACTGAACAGACAGCTGTACTGCTGGAGAGTTTGTTGCGCTACTTCTTCTTACCAGCTAACGCACTAGGAAGTGGTGAAGGCTGGGCGTTTTGGGGGACAGTCTTATGTAATTTTGACGTTCGAAAAGTGCTGATTCTCAGCCTAGTTTGAATGAGTTTTGAATTTGAATTTTATACTACCTTTTAAAATATTTTTGAAAGTACAGGCCATACGGAAATAGACCTTTTGACCTATTGACACTCATATAACTCACTTTTTATATATTCTTTAACACCTCCGAAAAGCATACTTTTATTTATCTTTGATTGTTTTAGCATCTAAAATTTATTTTAAAATAAGGGAAAGTTAATAAACACATATTTTTGTAAAAAATTGAATATTTTTTATTCTGACATTTTCATTATAAATATCACCTTTCCGATTTACTTTTCTATACCATAGACATTACACGCTATGGCACGTACACTATAACTTTTTCCAGACCTTTTAAAAAGCTGGTGAATACACTGTAAACTTCGCAATAAGGGCAGGTGTAGGCTTTGCCACTGTTAACCGTTTTTATTAGTTCTGGCCATCATTCAATTAAGAAAAAACTTGATATGTGTTTAACATATGCTTCCAGAACGGAATGCTTTGACAAGGAACAATAAAAACGGCCTTCAAGTTTTTCAGTTTTGTGTTGGCTTTTGGTCAAGTCTTTGCTCAGTTTTCCATGGAGTCTAGTTTTTTAACACAGTTACATACTCGAATTTTAGCCTGTTTAGATCCATGTATCTAGCGCGTGTATATAGTGTAATAACGTGATAAGTATTATATGGCCTCCGACCAGGTCTACCGACCTATGCCGGAATAAATACTTCCAAGCATAAAGGGCGTGCCCGCTTACATATAGCTAATAAAACTGTAACTCGAACTTGTGGGGTGTAATTAGCAATTTAGTTAAATATTATTGTTACTATAAGCCTTCCAAATACAAATAAAAAAATAAAAATTTAATAATTAATTTTATAAAAGATTAGTTTCTATAACCTGAGTATATTCTTTGTCTTTCTCTAACTGCACAATACGACTATTAGCATGAATTAATTCATTTTCTAGGTCCCTCACTTTCCTTAAATACACTAGTCAAACCGCATCTAGATTATTTAATCCAGGTATGGGGACAGGCCGCTATTACTTACACATCTTCATGACCTACAAGTAACGCAAAACAAAGCAATCCAAGTTATTTTTAATTACAATTACTTAGCACCTACGAAAGAAGTTTACGCTAAGGCTAAACCATTTAACCTTTAAAAAGTATATACTTACCACACATGCATACTAATAAAGACAATTCTAAGAAACAGAATACACTCACAAATCACCTTCATACACAAAACTCACCACTACTACACCAGGAATAAAGATAGTATAGAATTGCCTTCAGTTAGGACTTTGTACGCAAGAAGAACTATTCAGTTTGAGGGAGCGCAGCTTTATAATAAGTTACCGAAAAAATAAGAGATTCTTCATCAGTGAACATTTTTAATAATAGTTTAAAGCTGTATTTGGCTAACCAACAATAATAAAATAATCATTACTCACTGTATGTACCCGATAGATCGAACGACAATAATTATGTTTATTACTTAAGATATTTTATTTTCTCATATTTAAGTGAATATGTATGTTTTTAAGAGAAATAAATTTCTATAAACCGAAAAGTGGTTTGTTTAGTACAATATTATATAAATACAGTGAAGGATGTGGTTCAGAATACCACAAACTATAGCACTAGAAGAAGTATAACTTGTAGCTAACTTATGTAGTAATTGTGCACTATCCCTTGGTTGTACCTACTTTTTTATAGTATATAATTATATATGTATGGTATTCCCTTATATAATAAAACCGATACCGATTATATGTTAACTTAATCTATTTAAATTTACTTTGCAAACTGTATTAAGGTAGAATATAAACTGATTTTCTTACCTTAATTCATTGCAAATAAATATATCTATTATATTCTATTAATAAGACCCGCTCATTGTCAGTCAGCTTCTTTAACAATAAAAACTTAAAGTAATAAGTACATTGGTCGCTAAAGATAAATAACTGAAAAGGATTTTTTTTAAGAGATAAATTAGTGTAGTTTCAAGCTGTGAACACGTAGCCGTCCGTCGCGGTGGTACGACACGGTTTATTAATATTTAATTGTAAATACTTACTATTGCAGCCGTTTCGTGCTCACATTAACAGCTACGGTATTGTAAAGTTGTTTGAATTAATACCTAGTCTACGTAGAGGTTTCCACCAATTGTAATTTTCTGTAACACGATTTTTGCCAGTTACCTACTGCTACAAATAAACATATTATTATTATTATTATTCTATTAGAATTAATATCTAATATAAACCGGTTAGTATTTTGATGATTATTAAAATTGAATATTATTTGTATGTTTACTAGAATATTATATGGTAGGTAATGTAAAATTTATTCGCATGCCCTAAACAGGCAAAACATGGATTGTACATAAACCTCCAACTTTTATATTTGGTTACACTTATTTGGTATTAAATTTTATTATAAACGAACTGTTGTGCGGCAAGTTTTGAGTGCCTATGAATGTGGATGGCTATAAAAGTAGAGAGAGTTGGACTCTCTCTACTTTAGAAACGATATGGCAAGGAAGGGGGTGGCGGACGGAGAATGATGGGTGCTCGTGAAGTATAGCAATAGAAGACATGCTCCGCTCTAACAAAACAATTTCTAAGAATTTACACGGTAGAACAATTACCATAGTCGCGTCGCGCTAGTCTGCACGAGCCTTTAAAGACTGCAGTTATCTTTATATTTCATTGACATAACTAGAAGGCAGTAATTTTTTTGCTTTAATAGCTGAGAATGATGTTTATAAAGGTCAAATCACACGTTCAGCTCGGCATCGCATCAACTTGTACTGCACGAACGTTGTCGACACCTTCCGTCGCAGTGGCACTAGACACAATCTGGCCGTGAAGCGGACACAACAGTTAAACAATCGCCGTGCATGATATTGTAGGACACAGCCAATTAGTTAATCTCAGGCTGATATTAACTCATTGGCTATGTGCTGAGATTCTCAGCGAAAAATAACACTCAAAACTACGCTAGATTTATGTGAGCATCACTCGTAGCTTCGCCTCGGTATAGTCGGTATACATCTGGCAAAGAATAGTTGTTGATTTTTGATTGTCCCGCTCCGCTTGGATGCTTAGCAATAAATAACAACACTCTCAACTCGTAAACTAATTTCAGTGGATAAAAGGGGGAATTGGAAGCACCACATCAACGCTTCTTGTAGGTACGAATGGCTGAAACAGATGAGGAAGAAAAGAACCAGATGGTTGCAACATATACTCCTCACAAGCTTTTGTTGTGTACACTCTCAGTTGGTCTACAGTCTACGATCTTCAGGATTGTCCAACCCAATTCAGTCCTTGCAAAATATAATAAATCTGAACCTAAGTAATTGTACGAGTAGGTATAACAAACTTATCAATCGTCGTCAGAGTCACCTTAAGTAAAACCATTTCCTTTAAAATTTATCATTTTAAATAGATACATACTCGTACTTACATACGTATAATCAGAGCTCGTGGTGAAGAAGCTAGTCCGGGAAAGTACTTCCTATTTCTGCCGCTAAGCAGCGCGGTCAAGGTCCGCTGTGAAGGCTGCTGTACTTACAAGCCGGTGAGATACTTCTGCTGGTCTCTGGGACGGCAACACATCTGCGATGCTTCTTGCGTTGCAGGATATCTACAATACAATATCAGGTGAACCGTCAAATTGTTATGACCGCCAGTAAAATAAATACATTACAGTAACACGTTCACCACGCTGGTGTCCTCAGCAGTGGTTCACAAATCTACGAGTATCAATAGGTATCTAATGTGCAGCTGAAGTAATGATCACGTTGTTAACCCTTTTGGTTTTCGGTTCTCCCTTTGACAGTTATCGAATTTGTTAAAGAATTACACAAGCTTCATTCGTGTTTTAATCAATTTCTTAAAAAAATATATACATATATATAATCACACTTATTTTAATAACGCCATCTCTAGAACCATCCATCACCAAACATATGAAAGTTAATACGAGGGATGCCTAAAATTGCATTCAAATGAGAACAGCTGGAGTACATAGGTACTTGTGGGCGAGTACATAAGTAAGCAAGATTAAAAGCAGCCCACTGCTTTCAGCGAGGACCGCGGACTACGCGATATTATAATCCAAAGAGCCCGCATTACCACCGCGGGAGGCACCACCCTACTCGCGCCCTCCCTCTCACACCAATAGCACCAGTTAAAGCCGTCCCGCTCGCACGCGGTGTAAAAAGAAATCATTTATAGCAAGAAAGGTGTAGTATATCATTAACTTAAATAATTATGTAGGCGAACTCACGGGGGTAACGTAGTCAGTATCACCTCGCGGCGCGTTTGCGTTACCTTCACCCTGGTAGCTGCAGGTAGGTGTAACGTTAACGCGCGCGTTCGATTTGTTGCAGGGTTGCGTGCTAAGGTTGTGTGGATAGTTTCATGATTACAGTTTCGCATAATGGAGTGCGGAGTGAAGTGACTCCGCGGCTTTAATCATTGGGGAAATATTCCGCGACTTAACGAATTATTATTTTTCTGTAGCTGTTATGTTCAGGCCTTACGTCTGTGCCAATACTTGAGCATTACATAAAGGAACACGATAAGTACATGACAATTAAAATTAATGTACGCTTTTTATTACAAAAGCTTCCTCTGCTGAGCACTTGAAGCATACAAAATTATGCAAAAGATGTACATTTAGCCAGAAGAAAGCCGTGCCAAGGCATCTGATAGTAATTTGAGAACAGAATGTTTTGTGATTCGGTACTTGTGTTGTGTCAGTTTGAATTTGAGCAATTAGACGAAGTAAAAAAAAAAAAAATCGGTGTCTATAATGCAAGCCATCAGTACCTTTCTGTACACTGACATAATTATAACTTGTTTATTATGAGTTTCCAGAACACTCGAATAAATGTTGATAACTATGTTTTATGACTAAGAAACTTGGGTAATTCATGCACCTATTTGACTAAGACGACACATGGGTTATGGGTGTGTTGTCTAAAAATATAATAAGAATAACATTGAACCAAATAGAACACTGATCGGTGATCCTTCTCTCTCGTATAGCACGATCTGAACGAAATATCATACTAATGGCAACATAGAGCGTTCTATAATAAATAAAAAGAGGGTTTTCAAAGATCTGACCATTGTTTCGTACATGGGAACCTACCTACAGACTACACACACTTCTGCAACTAAATGGTCAACAAGTGCGTCTCTGTCTACATATGTCTGTAGATTCTAGAAAAAAAATTGAGGATTTAATCGTCCTTTATTCTGGGTAGTAACTAAGAAGGTGCAACTAGATTGCAGTCGATCATTGGCATCAATCGATACAATGTGGAGCCTGGCAACCGGATCACACCATGTCCACGTCTGCTGTGTTCGGCGACGATCGGTTTTGTGGAATTCAGCAAACCATACAGTCTGTTTCAAAATGAATATCGATAGGTGGTCAGAACTTCATCGATTTTGGATGTGTATACACTGTATAAGCAATAACACTAAATAAACTTTCAAATAATTATCAATAGTTTCTACTAATCCTTGATGCAAGACCAGATGAGTGTTCAGAACGCATTCTGTGACGCAGTAAACAAGTGCAAAATAAAAATACCATACGAATGCTCGGGACTCACAAGAATATTATACACAAGGATATTATTCTTAAACATCCCACAGATAAGTTTTTAGTGCTCGGTGATTTTAACCAACCGAATATTGACTGGCACGCTGCGGCGGACGGTGATCATCTGTGTCCTAGTAACTTGCATGGTCCCATTCAAACCAGCTTTTGTGATACTCTCACCGCTTGCAATTTGCTACAGTACAACTCACATCGTAACGTGAATTATAGGCTTCTTGACCTCGTCTTGTCTAACAGTGAAGTAGCTGTCACTTGCAGCCTGGATCCCCTATTGCACGAGGACTCACATCATAAGGCACTCTGCATTTCTGCCGACTTCGTTCAACTTCATCAGCTGCATTCTCGACCTCGAGTCAAGTTCTTGTATGCCGAGGCAAACTATGACGCCATAATTGAAGAAATGATGGCAATTGATTGGCCATTAGAGCTAAATTGTAGGCCCCTTGAAGAAGCTGTAATTTTTTTTTATGACATTATTAACTTGCTTCATAATACACATATCCCATCTAAAACTATCGCTCCGAGGGGTAAGTATCCTCCTTGGTACAAGAGCCCTCTTATTAAAATAATTAAAGAAAAGTCAAAATTTCACTCAAAATTTAAAACCTATGGAAATCTCTCGGACTATCAATTTTTTGTTACCTTACGTCGACGGGCCAAAGATCTGGAAAATAAAATGTTTGATGACTATATAGCAAACATTGAATTAGCCATTTCTAAAAATCCTAGGGCTTTTTGGCAATATGTTAAATCTAAACAACAAACCAACTGTTACCCATCACTATTAAGGTTTGGTGAAGTGTCGTCTAGTCACGGGGAGGAAATCTGCAATATGTTTGGCGACTGTTTCTTTTCGAACTTTCAAGAGCGACGCGACGCAAATGAATTCTTAGCCCCTGCGAGAATGGATCAGTCTACTGGTCTCGTTTCGGACATCTGCTCTATTGATGTGCAGGAGGAGGAGGTTTTTCGCTTGCTAAAGCAAGTGGATATGAACAAATCCGCTGGTCCGGATAATATTTCACCAATATTTATAACCAAATGTGCCAGATGTCTATCCATTCCATTGACATTATTATTCAAACAGTCATTCGACTTGGGAGTGGTGCCTACAATCTGGAAGTCGGCGTATATAACGCCGATTCATAAAAAAGGACCTAAGGACAACGTTGAAAACTATAGACCGATCTCCAAACTCTGTGTGTTCGCTAAAATTATGGAGAAATTCATACACGTTCAACTTTCTTCTTCGCTTAAATTAAGTTTCTCCGAACATCAACATGGATTTTTAAAAGGTCGCTCCACTACATCCAATCTCGTGGTCTGTAGCGACTATCTTTCAGAGCATATGTCCAGGAGGTCTCAGGTCGACGTTATATACACTGACTACAGCAAATGTTTTGATCGAATAGATCATGCGCTTCTTATGCGCAAATTGCTAGGGATTGGTGTGAGGGGTAGCTTGTACAGATGGTTTGTATCATATGTTGAAAATAGATGCCAGACTGTAGTCCTCAACGGTTATACCTCGAGAGCGATGTACATTCCGTCGGGGGTTCCACAAGGATCCTTATTAGGACCTCTTTTATTCAATATCTTTGTAAATGACATCGCCTCTTGTTTCTTAAATTCAAAAATTTTATTATATGCGGATGACATGAAAATTTTGAGTCAGGTGTCAACCATTGAGGATGCACATCTATTACAGGAAGATCTGGGCCGGTTCCATGTCTACTGCGATCAAAATAGGTTGGATTTAAATATTTCCAAGTGTTATGTGTGTACATATACTCGTAAGCCAAACCCTATTAGGTATGATTACAAATTATCGAATACCTCAATTGCCAGAGTCAACGTCATCAAGGACCTTGGGGTGACTTTTGACTCAAAGCTTTTGTTTGATGTGCACATTGACAATATAGTCAACAAGGCTTCTAAAGCGTTGGGTTTTATTTTTAGGGTCTCCTCCGAGTTTAAGAATGTCAAAACTATGAAAATTCTATACTGTGCTTTTGTCCGTAGCCATCTCGAATATGCTTCTCAAATATGGAATCCAAATTACAATGTTTATATTGATCGCCTCGAAAGTATACAAAGGCGATTTTTAAGGTACACTCAATATCGTTCAAATACTTATCTTCCAAACTATACTAGTCGGTGTAAGAAATTTCATATTCTTCCTTTAAACGAGCGAAGAAAAATTGCAGATCTTGCTTTCCTATTTAGTATAATGAACGGGTCTACTGACGTATCTGAGCTGGTGGCCAGGATTGGACTTCGTGTACCGTCTGTGTTACTTCGGAGACCTCATCTCCTTCATGTACCTATTGTCAAAACTATCTATAGGCAAAATACATACATTTTAAGAGCATGTCGAATGTTTAATAATGTGTGCCGGAATGTTGACCTTGATTTATTTACCAATAGTGTCCAGCAATTAAAGAAAGTGTTAAGTAACTTGTTCTTTGGAGGGTAGCATTATTTCTCAGTTGTTTCTGTTTAACTCTAACGCTGTTTGTAACTTTTTGTAAATTTTATACATAAGTTTATATTTCTCAGTTGTTTCTGTTTAACTCTAACGCTGTTTGTACCGTTTTGTAAATTTTATACATAAGTTTATATACGTGGAAACTTGTAATTGGCTTTCTTCTAAATATTACTACTGACTACTCGAATGTATTAGCTGTAAGTTTTCTTAAAATTAATAAAATAAAATAAAATAAAATAAAATAGTTTTTGAAACTAGGATAGTAAGCTATTATAAGTAAACTAGCAAACTGGTAACTCTGGGTTCGTGTATACAGAACTTCATTTCAAGGCTAGTAAGCTAATGAGAACGTTAGTAAGCTACGCTCTCAAGCTAGGATAGTTTAATCGGATGGGGTTCTATTTTTGAGCTAGTAGCGCCCCCCACCACCGATTTTACTATTCTGGCTTGTGTACTATCCTGGTGTGGCCGGCGAAGATAGTAAAATTCAAAAGTCATTTATTCAAACTAGGTTGAATGAGCACTTTTCGAACGTCAAAATACGCCACCCTTTCACCACTTCCTAGTGCGTTAGCTGGGAAGAAGAAATGGAGCAACAAACTCCCCAGCAGCACAGCTATCTGTTCAGTTAGAAAAGAAAAAAAAAAAAAAAAAATGGTATTCAACATAATTAACCTAATTTAAATTATTATCCATATGTTAGCTAGCACACGCCAATATACCAAACAAAAGCATCGAGAACTATATCAAATCAAATCCAATCAAATAATTTATTTGCATAATACATGTTAAAAAGGTGTTACAGGTATAAAAGGTACATTGTATTATAACCAACCAAAGGTGTGCAAATTAATATCTTATTAATATCTCATGCAAATAATTACAATCGCAACATTAAACATACATAATTGGGCACGCCACAATTGTGGCGATAAGTCCCCTCTTTGAGGAGTGGCTAGAGAGGCGCCACGGCGTCCTCACCTTTCGCCTGACGCAGGTCCTCACCGGACATGGTTGTTTCGGGAGGTTCCTGTTCAGGATAAAGCGGGAGGAAACGCCCGGGTGTCACCACTGTGTGGATCGCCCGGAGGACACGGTGGAGCATACGGTGGAGGTCTGCCCAGCTTGGGCGGAGCACCGCCGTGTCCTCACGGAGGCGATCGGCGGCGGCGATCTCTCGCGTCGAGCCCTGGATCAGGCCATGGTCCGGAGCGAGAGTGCATGGGAGGCCGTCACCTCCTTCTGCGAAGCAGTAATGCTCGCGAAGGAGGAGGCGGAGCGCGCGAGGGAGAGGCAAAATGCGCCCCCTCGCGCCCCTAGTCGCCGCAGGAGACGCCCCGGGCGTCGGGAGTCGCGAGCCGACTTCCGGCCACCGTAGGCGCGGGCTTGCGGATGGTGAGAAATGGGTAGCTCGCCGTCCGATAGGGACCAGGCCCGGGTCGACGGCGCGTTGTGTTCCACGCGCGCCTCAAAGAGATGTCAGCACCAACTGACGGGGTCCGGAAGGGCCAATGCCTGCCGGGGTTGCGGGTTTGTCTGAAAGGGATATCGCGACCTCGGCACACAGGCAACGGAAGGAACACGGGTGGGTTTTAGTCAGTAAAAGTCTGACACGCCCTCCCGCTCCACACAGAGCGGGAGAAGTTATTTGATAATTTCCCATCCTCAAAAAAAAAAAAAAAAGAAACATACATAATAAATTAAAAAAAACATTAATAGAAATAGCAAAAATAAAAAGTCAAATCAAAATTTCAAAATCTAATTTTGTGTAGGTCTGTGATAAGTTTTGGCAACTTATTGTATATTTTGGGTGCCATGCCCAAAATGTTTTTATTAAATACTGCTTTTTTATGACGTCTTACGCATATTTTATTTTTGTGTCTTGTGCTTCTTGGATGTGTTTAAAGTTGCAGATTCGCTTTGACAAAGATCGCCACTTCATATATATAAAGACACGGAAATGTCAATAACTGGAACTGCTGAAAATGTGGCTTACAAGTTTCTGTGCGTTGTATGCCACACATTGCCCTTATGCACTGTTTCTGGGCTTTGAACGCCATTTCTCTGTCTGGCGAGTTCCCCCAAAATATAAGTCCGTAGCGTAAAGTAGATGCAACATACCCGTGATACTCCGTTAATAATGTTGCACGATTTGACACTTTTCTTAGGTTATGGAGAGCATACGAATACTGGCTAAGTTTTTTACATGTATTTTCAACGTGTGTTTTCCAGCTCATGTTTTTATTTATCCAAATACCTAAGAATTTAGTATGTTCTGCTTCACTAATAGTTTTGTGACCGTAATGAATATCCGGTTTTTTATTGTTTGTTTGTTGTTCAAATGAAATGTAATTTGGATTTTCAAGATTTATTTTTAAGTTGTTTTCAGTTAGCCAAGTTATTATATCATTTAAGTTGTCGTTTATTTCTTTTTCGAATGTCACATCATCCTTACTATTGATTAGTATTGTGCTGTTGTCAGCGAATAAAATCATTGGATTATTAATAGTTTTAGGCATGTCATTAATATATAAAATAAATAATAATGGAGCAAAAACACTGCCTTGCGGCACACCAAATATGCATTTTCTATGTGTAGATATATAAGTTTTATCAGTTCTTGTATAGGGGCTGATTTTATTTATGTACCTATGTAATTTGTTCTCGATTAAGCAGATATGATTTGATAAGTTCAAGGATATTGCCTCTAATTCCATATTTCTCCAGCTTGTTTAACAGTATTTTATGGTTAACATAGTCAAATGCCTTTGACATGTCCATAAATAATGCAACTACAGGAGTTCTATTGTCAACGCTAGTTAGAACATGTTCAACAAGTTTATACATAGCAGATTCAATTTTTTTATTTTTCCTGAAACCATATTGTTCGCTAACCAAGATTTTGTTAGTTTCTAGAAAAGAATATATGCTGTTATATATTACTTTTTCAAAACATTTAGAGAATACCGGAATGAGCGCGATTGGTCTATAGTTGCTAGGATCTTGCTTATCGCTTTTTTTATGTAATGGTTTAATTACAGAGATTCTAAATTTTTCTGGGAATAATAATAATTATACTCTGGCAGAAATAAAACTAAACATAAACAGACCTTAATAAAAGCCTCCAGGCATAAAGGGCGTGCCTGCTTACATAAAGCTGTAACTGGAAGTTATAAATGATAAACTAGGACCATCGAGGTAAAATAAATAAACAGTTAATTACTAATAACAATAAATAACATGATCAATTGTCGAGGTCACTAGTTAACCACATGTTGCAATACAAAGCATTAAAAAAAAACATTGTAATGAGTAGATTATGTCAACAAAGTACCCAATCGGATCATTTCACGCTACGGAATAAGTCACTACAATGCTTAAAATTTACTAGTATCGTGTAAACAGCACTAGGTTTTGCCAAGCCAGGACAGCAAGCCTCGCCAGCTAGCTTTGAAAAACAACCTCGTGTATCTAGCGCATTCGTGAGTTCTTAGTGCTAATGTTCCACCGGATGATGGACCGATGATGAAGTGTGGATTTTGAGCTCGATGATAGAAATTCCGCCGACCGAGTGTGATGTTGAAATATAAGCGCCGCGTGCTGCTCAACCAATCTAGGCGAGTTTAGGAGGAGGCTATCAATGAACAAGAAAGTTAAAAACTAAAACCCAACTCCGACAAAAAGTTATAAACAACACATCGTAACAAAATAAATCGGTTTTCGTATAACCGAAGTCACACGTAATATCATGTACCTACGATCTATGCTATTTATAGCAATTACGTGTGAGTATTTAGGAAGTTATTTGGGAACAGATGAACATACATACATGGTCTGTTAAAATCATAACCCTCCTTTGGCTTTGCCGTAGCCGGGTAAAAACAGACAAGGAAAATTAACCACAGGAGGATCTCATTCACTGCTACACTTCGACAGTTCCTCGGTATAAATGTTTAAATCTTCCAACGATTATCCTCAGTAAAACCGAATTAGAAATGTAAAAAATAAAATGTGACTGACCAATAGAAATCGAAATTATATTTCCACCTAAATCATTATAGATTAGTTGACACTGATTCTGTTCATGGGATGAATCACTTAACATTGGTCTTTGTCTTTTCCGAAGATAGCTGATGGAACCTTCGAACGTGGTCGTACTACACCTCACTCACACACACACACACCCATACCTAGCTCAGGTGTCAGGGCTTCAAATTAAAAAAAACTTTTTTTATGTCAATAAAACAATTTATTTATTTATATTTATTATTACACCAAGGCTGCTGAGCGAGACGGTGGTTTCTTGCGTGCGATCAATAGCGTGCGATCGATCGACCAGCAGTGAACTGATATAGGATAGAGTTGTATAGCGTGCGATCGACCAGCAGTGAACTCATATAGGGTCGAGTTGTATAGCGTGCGATCGACCAGCAGTGAACTCATATAGGGTCGAGTTGTATAGCGTGCGATCGACCAGCAGTGAACTCATATAGGGTCGAGTTGTATAGCGTGCGATCAATCAGCAGTGGACTCCTATAGGATCGAGTTGTATAGCGTGCGATCGACCAGCAGTGAACTCCTATAGGATTGAGTTGCATAGCGTGCGATCGACCGGCAGTGAACTCCTATAAGCCCTCCTCCTCCATGATGATCTTATAAATTAGAGTGTAAATAGCTTAGAAGCACATTTTTCTGGACAGCAGGAGAATATTTAAAAAAATATACTTTGAATGGGCTTGTTGCTAGGCAACAACAGCCGCACGGGTCCATCGAAAGTTAATGTTGGTTCGTGGATGGAAGACCGTCCATTAAAACCGTGCCTATAAACCTGAAAACTTGTTGAACATACGTCGTGCTTGATCCGCTCTACGTAAAGCTGATCCAAGACCCAAGCAATATTATGTAAGGAAGGAACAACTGCCTCTTTAGCCACCAAGTACAAATACGTACAAGACTTATAGGGTTTAACTTATTTTTTAATAATAAAGGCAGTGTTTTATTAGAACAAAATTGACTAATATCTTAAGTATATCCCTTTAAGTATAGACCTTTTGTCTTACAATGTTTTCTTTAAATATCTAATTAGGTACAAGGAACCAAACTAAGGAAACAGGTATATTGCTTTTAAGTCCTTGATATATTATGTACCTACTTACCTAATAAAAGTAACGTTAGTTCACCTATCATTATTAGCACAAACCCACAACCAAACCCTACTTGTTGATGACTGGTACCTGCGGTAAGGCTCTAGTAGCACGCACAGTCAGCATCGAAATATTAACATAGAATCAATGAAATCCTTTACTTTTTATGTTTTTGTTTAAGTAGGTAACTGATAAATAAAAAAATTAGTAATAAGTAGGTGAATGGAGGTCCCTGATTGACAGACAGAACACAAACATTATTTACAGAGTTGATAATTATTAATATTGTAGAAAGAAGCACAGATTAGTGGTATAGTGTCGATAGCAATATCTTGTGTAGGTACATAGGCGAGAACTTGACTCAGAATTCAGTTATCGCCATGCCTAAGGAGAGGCAGTGTGGAATTATTCAAAATAAATTATTTTTTATTTATAAATTGGCTAGACAATAATAACTTAGTAATAAACCTAGGTAAGACAAACTGACATAGTATTACAAGGCTGTGATATTCTGGAAGCAAATAAAGTTTTTAGCTAAAGTGATCGACAACAAACTTACATAGAAACCTCATGTTGAACAACTCTGTATAAAACTGAGTAAATCCGCATAAGTAATTATGCTAACTTTCAACTTAGAAAAAATGTCAATAGTCAGGCTCTTTTAACTTACCAGGCTCTGTTTTACGGTACCAGTGGTGGCCCTAGTCTAGCCACCGGGCGCCGTCATCGTGGGGGCGCCGAAATCAACTAAAACACTACCGGGCACCGGCGCTCGAAGCTCGCTACGCTTACTCCTGCTGCCTAGGTTCATAACAGAAAATATTAAGAGTAAATATTTTCTACATATGATGACCAAACAGCTGCTATTTCTCCACGAATGGTCAAAAGAAAATCTGCTGTAATTGCTTACGCGCTAGTCATTCGGTAGATGAGTGCTGGTTCGGTCCTTGTAGGCAATGCAATAAGAAACACAACTATTTAATTCATGATAAATGTGACGACAATGCGAGTGCATCCATATCGTCAGCTCTTAACCTTAATTCACAGACATTGCCGCAGGACACAACGAGTGCTAACTCTTCAAACACTACCACATTACATTCTGCATCTCTTACAACACATCAAAGTACTACTCGTTCATTATTAGAGACGGTACTGCTGTCTACAGTTTTAGTTGAGGTTGCAGATAGTATTAGATTAGTACTCTTGAACATTCCATAACTTACTTTTACCTTTAGTTAATTAACCCACCTATTGATTGATTGTGATCAAGGAGCGCGTCTCCCTCCCCCCCCCCGCGCCCGCCGCGGCTACCCCTTGGTCCCTGAATTACCATATCAAGAAACTGTCGATCAAGCGACCCTTCAGACACCCCCCACTTCCCTTTTCACCCCGCGTGTTAACGAGACACTGTTGCCGATTCCTAATACTATCGTAATAGGAAGGGTCCAACGGCCGCCGCAGAAAACGAACAAGCAAATTGGTATTACATCTTATGATTACATCTACGTGTAGGTACCTACTCGGTACGATCGATTACTTACTTCTATGATTTTCTTTACTCAATTGCATTAAAACAATGCAACATTAAAAACATATGTTCCGAACTGTAAACAACTAGCGATTACCTAACAGTCGAAAATATTAGTTATTTAAAAAAAAACCTTAAACTTATGAATCTCCTAATACATAAGACATACTGTACATTAAATGAGTAGGTACCTACGGGGGGGGGGGGGTTCGATTTATGATTAACTACTGCTTCACGTTGAGGTGAATGCTTTCTGCGTCGGATTTATAATTTTTTTTAATTTCAATTAAATGTTTATAATGTTGTATGCCATATTTGGTAGAAAATAGTAAACTGCGCATTGACTCTACATCTTGCAATGTATTTTATGCACTGAGTTTAGCATTATAGATTTGATTTGATAAAAAAAACTGCAGTCATAGTCGACTTTCGTTGCTGACCGTGGCTTAAGTTCCACAGGATAAATTTATTAGATGGGACTTGAGGGTGGAGTATGAGCTGCTAGAGAAAACTAAAAATATAGAATATAGAATATCAAGCCAGGGTTTTAACCATGATGTTTTTGTAATAAAATATGCATATTTTATTGACAAATTGACCTACGGGATAATTGACCAACTACTTTCACAGTATCTCAACAACCGTGTTTAAAAAATACTGTGAAATTAAAGAAACATTTTTAGGAAGGATTTGAATACTTTCAGAATCAGAATCAGAATTATTTATTTGTAAAACATAGGTTAAGGGTCAAGGTCTTATATAAAAATTATATGTTGCGCTATGTTTTGTCATTGATGACATACAAATATCAGTGAGGATTATGTAAAAAAAACAAAACTCACCATAGACACAAACAAAAAATATCAAAACAAAAGAAAATACATCCATGCAATACATTGGATTATTAATAGGTACAGTAGTTATAGTGTTTTATCATTTAAGTAATCATTTAGGGCATACCTAGTAACATTTCTCAACTAATAATTTATGAAAACACTATTAGAATATTTTTAATGGCATACGTCTTATGTCACCGGGTATGTTATTTATTATACATTTTGGGAGCAACACCAAAGAAGCTCTTTTTCATTAATGATGTATAGCATTTTTGCGTACATAATTGATTTTTATATTGAGTACGGATTGGGGTCTTCTTAACTGCTGACAATTTAGTAAATTATTGCGGATTTGATAGCTGGTAACGTTAAAATCTAAAATTTCTTAAAGCTGTCCCTTGGTTTTAAATTAAACATGGATCGTACACATCTTTTTCGCGTCCTGATTATAAGTGCCCTGTTTGTTGACGGTCCCCAAACAACAACACCATACTGTAGAATAGAGACTACAAGTCCATGATAGGCTATAAGTAGACTCTTACTATTTACTCTCTTGGACAGTTGGAATAGCAGATACGCAGATTTACTCAGTCGTTTGCAAATTTCCTCTAAGTGAGGATTCAGGTTAATTTGTGGCCTACAGTTATACCTAAGAATTTAGCACTCGTGTTCTTCTATTTTACATTCATTATAGATTTTAATGAGGGATACGTCATTTTCATTATTACGAAATAGATGCGATAACTGCGACACTTACTAAATAGGTGCGATACATGCGAAATTTACTAATTAGTGTGAAATGTTGTGTTTTTTACACTTTGCCACAAAAGTTTGAAGAAAAACATTTTTAAACGCAACAATCCCGTGAAGTAGGTACCAAATAAAGAAGGCCGCGTCTCGTTGCCCCCGCTCACGTTTGTATGACTTTATTTTTTTTATGTGGTCATTTTATTTTAAATTATTATAGATTTACATTTTTGATCCAAAAACAAAAAGGTAGCCCATATTTAGTTACTTTCCTCTACACAGGTGAGTAGTTACGAAATATTGTTTTGTTCCACGTAAATTCTACCATTGGGCATGCAAGTACTATCTACCTACATTATTTAATTTATATGTATTTTTGTTTTGGTACAAAATTTTAATTCTACATTCTAATAAATCTAAAAGTAACCTGTATAATGAAAAATAAAATAACATGTGTAAAATATAAAACAATAATGAGACTATAGTTTATCTGTAAAAAAATCGAATACAGAATAATAGCTTTTATTTAATAGAAAATCCTTACATAATTTATTGCTTTAAAAGGCTGAAGAGTGCTCTTTATTACTGTTGGGTATGTTATATTTTTACGAATAAAGGCTCGTGCAGACCAGCGCGAAGCGACGGCGCGACGCGACTCGAACAAAACAATTTCTAAGAAAACTTCACGGTATAACAATAGCCGGTGTCGCGTCGCGCTGTAGCGTCGCGCTTCTCTGGACGAAGCTTAATGTTGTTTTTTATGCAACGGTAGGTACATATTAAAGGTTGATATTGGGACCTCATAGATAGTTCGATTTCACAAAAACAATAGCTTACCTAGTATAAGTCTAATACCGACGATTCTTCGATGATGAATGATTTTTCGGTAGATCGTCAGTGTGTGTACAAGCAAAACTATCTCTGGACAGGGTACAATTTTTGTGATCGCTGGTCAGCTGTTTCCCTCACTCGTCAGTTTATTTCATTGGCCAGTTTCGAAGATTAGTCAGTTTCGCTGATTGGTGTTTTTTACGGATTACACAGTGGCGTCAACTCGACAGTGTCCAGAGTTCGCCAGTTCCGTCGACTCGTCAGTTTAGTACACCCAAGGAAAAATAAAAGGTTAACGTAAAGTCCCAGTGGCGCCCAGAGGGGTCGGTTCCCGATAGTAATATCACACTTGTACTCCCGAAAAAGTTAAACAAACAAAAGTGTCGTGATGGCCTAGTGTTTAAGGCTTCGTCTCTCATGCAACAGGTTGTGGGGTCAAATCCGGGCAAGTAGGTACTAATGTGACGTTTTAATTCATATATAAGTAGGTATTTTCTGAGTTTATATTGGACATTACTGACATCGGTGAAGGAAAAACATCGTGAACTTATAATCTTATTCCAACCTCTGTACAACATGTTTGCAATAAACTGATTTGACTTTTTATTTATTTATACTTGGTTATTAACAGCCTGAAATAGCCAACCCGTCTTGAGCAAGCGTGGCGCTCAATGCTCGTATGTGAAGAGGCCCTTGCCCTGCACAAGGACGGTAATAGGCTATTATATGAGACTCATACGAAAGAAGCAAGTTAATAATAGGTTGGTATTATGACACGGATTCGAACGAAGCAAGTTAATAAAAAGCTTGTAGAGATAGAAAACAAAATGTGTTTAAATAAAATGTTGCACCGTTGTGTCTGCACTATCGGGGATGTGACTAAACTAGAGTTCGCGTTACGTCCCGACACGTCGGGACATGTCAACGTTGTTAAAAGTGGTGTCCCGAGTTCCCGACGTCCTGACAAGCTATAACTTGTCCCGGCAAATACATTTTAAAGAAAGAAACAATACTAGAACAAACAATGGTAGAAGCTATAAAAATAATTTTAACATGAGTTGTGAATGATTTTATAAATTCGTAAAAGGTATAAATATTTTGTTGCGTGCGGAAATCAAACCAGCGACACTTAGCACAGCGACCGGTCCGTGACTGCACCAACCGTGCTGTGACATGTTATGGATAAATGAAAAGTGAATAGCCTCAAGATCGGAGTGAAGAAAATGAGCTATTACATAACATAACATCACGCCTGTATTCAGAGAAATGGTAGGCAGAGGTAACCTATAGGAGGCGAGAGGGGCTTGTGGCTAAGTAACAGCCGCACAGATCGGTCGATCAAACTCTATTTCATTCAGAGATGCTTTCCGAGGCGCGGAGGAGTCGTGCCTCGCCATTGACTCCGATTGTCATTTATAGATCCATGAAAATCGTTACGTATACAGATAGTGATGGCACTATCTGTATACGTAAGGACTTTCATGCCTGTTATCGCGCTTAGGAAGAAGAGTGGGGCACTATCTATAGTCAGATGGCCGGAAGTCTGACAAGAAGTGTTTCCATGCGGGCTATCGTGTCACCCAGTCACTGGCTTGTGGAGGTCGAATAGACAGTCCCTCCATACCTACTGGTATTCAGCTGCATCCAGTTAGGCTCGAAGCTGACCCCAAAATAGTTGGAAATAGGAAAACATGATGAGAAAACCGGAAATCCTAGAATCAGAAACTCGAAGACATTGACATCATTCATCATGCCGCACTGGGGCCGCGTGGAGAATCACAACTCACTCCACAGATAGGAGGCCTGTGTCACTGCGTCCCAGCTATGGGAACATTACTGATTACTCTTTGAGCATGCTAACGCCTTCCAAGCCTGATGTCAAGTCCGCCGGAGCCGGGGCTGCCAGGCGAGCGGCGTAAGCGGGCGCCGGCCGAACAAGTTGGCGATTTGACATGCTGCACTTATTGTGTTAAAAAAAAACATTTCTAATTTCCGATTACACCTATTTTTTTATGCATCAATCGTAAAATAAAATCTAACCTATTCTTCGAGGAGGGCTGCACATTTCCGAACTCACTTCGGGCGTTCTCGCATCCTACACTCTTTTAATTCTTATATAATATACTGTCCTGCATTTATAACGATAAAGTTCATTCTATTTTTCTATAATGGACAAAAGTTATCTAGTCGGGGTGCTAAATGTTCGTTTTATTTGCTCTTAAATCATACTTAATGTGGCGCTAAAGCAGCAACTCCTTGAAAAATAATCGTGCGAGGCGAGGGGTGCACTTAAAAGGATAATAGGGTTTGAGTTAAATATGCCAGTAACATGATAGCGACACTGCCCAGGGAGTACAATTGTACGCCGACCGCACGCCCATCCGCGCCCTTATGTCGTCGCAGCAAGGTTGTCGTAGTTCACGGGTCCGTTACTGAACCACGCGGAGGCCAGCCGAATGAATAGACAACTGACTTGATTACATTATTAGTATTTAATTAGTCTCTATCGCTAACTCCGCTGGGTGTCAGATACCACGAGTCGCTTCATTTCGTTTAAAATATTCAAGAAGGTGTCGCCAGTGTTTGTCACATCCTCTCAGCAGCCGCTTGTTAGTGTGGGCCAGAGTTTGAACAGGCCATCTCGACATGTAGGAGGAGTAGGTAACGTGCTCAATTACCACACCTTTTAACCTATGACTTTTCAATCATTTTAAACTATAAATCTATGAAGTAAGTACCTAATTTGATATTCTAAGTGTAGAGATTATATCTTGGTAGAAACCCTACTATACAGGCTGGCAGGGACATCGACGCGAAAATATTTATTTAAGGATTACCAACGAGATACATTACAATAAAATTATCTCTTACAAAATTTAAAACTTATATAATATCCCTTATCCTGTAATGCACACTCAATTACAGGTTACCACAGCTTACACATTATCGAGTACACATGCTCTGAATAGATAATTAATTAAATTAAATCAAGAATACATAAAAAAAGAATACAAAAAAAAAAGAAACAATATACATGCTATTATTAATGTTTACACTAATGCAATGCAGTAAAACCAAGTATTAACTTGATTATCAATATTATATGTGATTGATTTAATATAAAAAACTGTAGAATTAAAAAAGTTCAAAATAAAAATAAAATGTTTAAAAATGAATTATAAATTAAATCCTCATATCGGACCTCATTCAAAACAACGAACGACAAACGATCACTAAGGTATGATTGAAACCATTGCAATAGTGCACCGTAGATTCCGCAGCTCTCGGGTCACGATGGAGTATTAAAAGTTAGTCTACTTTGTCGAACGCTTTACTGAAATCCGTGTATACTGCGTCAACCTGAATCCGTTGGTCCACAAACTCTGTGACATTTTCTGAAAAAGCTACTAGATTGGTCTGAGTTGATCTGCCCTGAAAGAAATCATGTTGATTGCCTACTATGTGATTTTTCAAGTGGCTGTACAGGTACGGATACAATAATGACTCGAAAACTTTAGGGATAATAGAGATAATCGATAGAGGTCTATAATTTGTAATTTCGTTTTCGCGACCATCTTTAAAAATAGGGACTATTTTAAATTTCCTCCACGCGGATGTGAAACAACCTGTTTCAAGTGAGCGGTTAAAAAGAAATGTTAAAGGCGTAGAGAATGACTTCGCGCACTTAGCGAGGAGAATTGGGGGAAGCTCGCCAGGACCTGGTCCTTTGCGTATGTCCAGACATTTCAGTTTGCTAGCGACCATATCCTCTGTAAGCGATATGTGACTTAATACATCCAGGCTTCCACAACTCAATAATCTATTTGATAATGATTAGTTAGCTGTGTGGGTGGTTCTGATTATACACCGATGAAAAGTTTTTTGCAAATAGTTGACAGATATCGGTACTGTTGTCAGATACTACATTGTTTAAGTTCATTTTTTCCGGGATTTTACTTTTATGTTTAATATACGTCCAGAAGTATTTAGATTTGGTTCTTATTCTAGCTTCTATTTTATTAATATAGGTAATGTAAGATGATTTGTTTAATAACCGGCACCTTTCCTTCAGTAGTGCTAAACTAATCTTATCCATAGCGTTCTTATATTTTTTTACTCTTAATATATTAATATATATTAATAGCACCCATTACCCTTTCGTAAAATATTTCAACCATTTCATCTATGGTCCCACAGCTTTGTAACGTTGTAGTCCAGTTTATAGTGTCAGTTGATAGTCAGCCTTGTGATAGTTACGGGTGGGTAACATACTGCAGTTCAGAGTTATTTCCGGAACGATATCTAAATAGATCAGTAGAGGAGGATGATGTGTGTGTACTTTAGATAGGGGGTCATTGCATTCATTCACCTTAATATTCGTTATAGCTAAAACCAGGTCCAAGACCTTTGATTTATCATTCCTGACACTATTAACCTGTTCTAAACCATGCAACGCAACGAACTCAGTAAAAAGGGTGTTAGTTAAACAATTAGTGGTCTCAGGAACTAGGAAGCTACTGTTATCGCTGTTGACCCAATTGATGTTAGTCAGATGAAAGTCACCTGCTATAAAAGTATTGCCCCCCATACTAATGACTTTGCCCGCATTCTCAAGGTAATGTTCCAAAACATCCATCTTAACTGGGGATGGAATATAGACCGCGCAAAAGCAAAGACTTATTTCATTGTTTGGTTTTAACTTGAGCTTTTACCCATAGATCTTCACACAAACTGTTATAAGACGCCATTTCAATAGATTTATGTTTTTTTTTAAATAGCGATCAATACCCCCCACCTCCACTCCTCTTCCTACAGAGCTCATTAAGTTCACGGTCTCTTCTATATACATTGTAACGGTCATCGAATAATTGTGTACTGGAGATATCATCACTAAGCCAAGTTTCCGTAAGAATTACAACATCGTAATCATTCATTAATATACTGTGATACTAATCATGCGTTTTCGTCTTTAAACCTCTTATGAAATCGGCGTTTTGTATGGAGAATTTTAAAGAAGTTGCTTTTTTCATACTAACATTTTCTTAATTTATATAACAACCATGAACACTAATGTTTTAAAACTTTTATGCACTAATGTTTAAAAACTAAGATAACGTAATATGCCACTAGATTAAGCGACAAAAATAAGTTTTGGCTAAGTTAAAACAAATAGTGGTCATTTCTGCTAACAAAATGAGGAGACATTTTTAAGGTATTTTTTATATTTATAAACTATAAGTAATAAGGTTTTTTTTACTATTGGTAGTTGTCTATGATGGTCATTATTCGATATAATACCAAGCAATTGATGAATATTTTAATTCATAGAAGTGACAAGGTTCTCTAGTTGTGAGAAAAAAACGCCAATTTCATAGGTGGGGACCCAATATTTTGGTAATAAATTTGAAAAACTGCGAAAATTAATTATACATTATTTGTTCATTAATCATTCAAGAAAAAAATCGGCAAGACAAGTTAAACTAATTTAACCAGAGACTCCATGTGTTTATAAGAAGGCGTTCGGAAGTTTCGTTTTTCTTTGCAAATATTCGACCATTTCGCACCCATGCAAACATGTAGTTGTTCTCCTTGGCCGCCATCCTCGTAGCTTGGTGTAAGGATCTGTTTTGGGGTGCTAAGTGCTCAGCTACATAGACAGGCTTTTTATCTCCTCCTATGCAAATGCAAAATATATATAAAATATATCAGTTTTCGCGTCGATGTCCCTGCCATCCTGTATACTCCTCTTTGCAACTTCTATTCGCCGCTTTGCATACCTACTCTAGTTTACCTCAGAAATGAATGTAGAATAAAATAATGAATAATAAAATATGTTTCACTGTAGGAATGATGTAATTTCCTCATAACAAACCAAATATTCATGCAAATCGCCTCGTCGGATCCTAAATGGAACTCGAAAGGACTTCATTAGGCGCAAAAATCTTATCGCAGCCGTCGGTGGTACCGCGGTGCGGCGCGGCGGTGCGGCGCGGCGGTGCGGAGGCGCGGAGGCGTGGCGGCGGGCGGTGCGGCGCTGCGTGCGTGAATTATGCAATTTCATTTCAATTTGCGACCGCAAAGAGTTCGCGAGGCCCCCGCGGGGGTGAGGCGGCCCGCACGGGGTGCTCGCTCGCGGAGTGACACGGGAGGTGGCTATTAAGGCGGCTGCACACACGAGGTGCCGCACTTTTTTCGCCACCCTCCGCGACTCTCCGCGCGACATTACACCCTAACACCACTACTTAGAATCGAATCAGCCGCGAAGGCGTGTTGATTAAATTATTTCTCCATTATTTGATTCGCCACCTCTTTCAATATGGCGGCAAAAAAATCACTATGAGGTGGGGAACGTCACAATAACATGCTCTCACCCGCCAGACAGAGTAAGGATTAATTAGCGAAATGTCAGCTGTGGCTAAGTAGGGACGTGCTTACTGCACTTAAGTAGTGCTACAAGATTGGATGCCGGTGGATGTGTGGCAGTCTCCCTGCTGGGCTCTATCTGTGACGGTAACATTACGAATCACGGCTCATTGATACCGATACGAAGGTATGCACAAGTAAGAATACACGAAATTAACATGGTGCAGTGTGTTCCTAAAATTGATATCATTTTTGTTAACACAATATGTCAATATCGAGTTTTAGGGTTAATAGGTACACACGGCTACATATCAAGCTATATTTTCCAGTATAAGCTAATCTCGCATTGTATAGGATTTCCTTACAATGGGAGGTCAGCTTATACTGGATATGTAATGTAACTTGATATGTAAGGTAAAGCGGGTGAAGTCGTCAGTGACCCAGAAGTCGCGCGTATGTGATATTTTACAGGTCATATTTACGGCCTGTTTTAAAGACGATATCTGAAATTATTTTGCAGTCAAGTTTAAATGCAATTTTTGACCCTTTTTGGCTAATATTTCTGTTGTTTGTCTTTAGGTTCTGGGTAGTGCTTTGACAATGGCACCAGAATCAGGGTTCTAGCTAAACATGTTATCTAAACGGTTGTACACACTCAAAATCAAAGTCAAAACTTGCCTTTGCTTTTTCTACCCACTTTTAGTAATGAATTTATTGATCTTTGTAAGAAACACTACCTACTTTTTATAAATTACAGGCTACATCAAAAACCTGTCGGGTAGGTCCTAGAGGTGTGCGCCGATAATGTTGGCCACGCCGCCGCCGCGCCTCTGCTCGGCCATGTAATATTCCAATTTTAGGTACAATGCAGATTGTACCTAGGTACTAGTAAACTAAACACTGGAAATGTCTAAATATAAGCTCGTTGGTTTATTTCGACGTACTTGTTCACGCTTTAATAACAAAAAAAAACATTTTAAGATGAGCATAATTTAATTAGCAGGCAGGATGCACTGGGTGGAGGTTTGAGTCTTAAAACATTGCGGCAACATTATGGCATGGGCTAAGAGATGACCTGACGAAGTCTTTCATCATAACTCTGCCATTGTGACATTTATGACGATGTCATCATCTTCACAATGGCAGAGTAGCTGGAACAGTTGAACAAGATGCTGCATAGCCTATGGATGAAATGAAGTCTCTGGCCTGGTAGGCCTCGGCATGAATTTACACAAAACTTAAGTCATTTACAACTTCCAAGTCTTGCTGAGACCAATCCTCATCAAAGGGTTGATTCTCGAAGTAGTCATGATGACTCCCAGATAGACATAGGTACTCCTTCACAACTTCGAGTAAGGAACCTTCGATGTGGTAATAGTCTGTTATCATCAGGCGCCTTGTTGTTCTAGAGTTTTATTTTAACCATCCACTCCGATTACGCCGCCGCCGCGCGCCGACAAATTATACGTCAGACGCCGCCGCCGGTAAGAGAGGCATCGGCGCCCATCTCTAGTAGGTGCTAAAAATTATACGTCAGACGCCGCCGACGATAAGAGAGGCATCGAAGCACATCTCTAGTTGGTACTGAAAATTATACCCCAGAGTCCGCCACCGATAAGAGAGGCATCGGCGCCCATCTCTAGTAGGTGCTACAAATTATACGTTAGACGCCGCCGCGGTCTAAATAGGTAAGTTGCAGAACCAAGATATTCTTCATAGACCAAAAGCTATTCGTATACAAAAACTGCACATCATAAATGTTATGTTGAATATTACAGGCAAGCACCGACCTACGATTACTATCACTAACTGTCTTCTCTCAATTTGTATCTAAGTATAAACATTACAATTTTATTGTTATTCTACTTATCAATTTCTCCATAAATAGTCCGAATGCCAAAACGTTGTCATCAGCTATCACTTGTTGTGACCATATCAATGTACCTACTTTCGGTACTCGGTACCTATACCTATCGTAGTAAGCCTACCGATCGAGAGGTCCATAGTTTGTTCGTCAATTAAGATGATACATGACGGAACAACTCAAATAACTATAGCCAAGTATCGAATCTGTAACCTATGGCTCCAGTGTGTCCCGGGAAGGTAACATAACGCACCCCCGCGGCCCCGGCGCGAGACTGTCACTTATGCAAAAATTACAATAATGAGTTAAATATGTAATAACTGTCCTAAAGCAATACAATATTGAGTGGTCATTATTTATTCAAAAGTAAGTTAAAAGTTAACGTTGTAGTAAAAGCTATTCATCTTGTCTAAATCTTGAAATATAATTATTTTTTAAATGTCAAAGTTTTAAATGCTTCTCCTGAAAAATTGCATTTTTGCATAAGTGACAGTCTCGCACCGGGGGTGCGATAATTAACAATAGGTAATTATTTATCCACTCATCATTGTCAAGAGAGTCAAGAGTTCAGGAGTTGACAGGAATCGCAGGTAAATAAACAGCTGCTTGCTGCATAGCTCATACATTATGCAAATGCTGGCCGGTCTTCCTGTTTAAAAAAAAGATAACTCCGATGGAAAATGCAATAAACCACACATAGAAATTATAGTGGGTATAATTATATACATCCACATATTGCCTGTTCCAAAAGTAGGTATCTGAAGCAAATAGACAAATAAACAAATAGATCAATAAACAAATAGATCAGAAAAAACCTAGGCACTCAATAGATACTCAATATATTTAGTACATTCCACAATGTGAACTTATCGTATCAAAAAATATATGACAACCGGGACCATACTCTGAACTTTTAATAAGTAGCTACCTCATCATATATGATTTAGTTATGTGTTACATTATGTATGATTCTAATCAACATTATTCGAACCATACAGTCTACAACTTTCTTTTTCTTTCAATTGAGAATAAATAGAAATGCCACAGCAAGTAATACAATACGACATGAGATACACAAAACAATTCACTAATAGTTCCATTAAAACGTTGTATTGTCCCAATAAAAGGAAGTGACAGGCAGCGAGCCATCAGCTAAACAAACGAACAAGCACACACTGCAGAGCGTGGTGCTGCGGAAGACAAGCGGGTAGCCGGGGGGCGGCGGCGGGGCGGTTGTTTGGACAGCGGCACAATAGCGGCGGATACGAACGCGAAAACGAACCATTATAAGCGCGATAAAGGAACTTAAACATCTTTAAAAGCATTGAGTTGAGGTGTCGCGTCCCGCCGCGCCCCTAATGACGTAAATCGAGCCCGCACTCTTTTGTTTTGTTTCCGATAACCGCCGCAATCCGCTCCTTATTGGGTTACCGCCTTTAATCATTGACGCGAGCTCTGTAACCGAGCTGTGCCCCTAACGACGAGCAATCAATACGCACCTCCGCCCGCGCCCGCGCCCGCGCCGATCGATCCGACACGATTGTGTCATCAATACTCCTTTGATTCAGCCAAATAAAAAAATAGTAATTGAATCGTACTCTAAAGATTGCACAAACTAGATGTCTTGCGTACTGTCGGGTCGTTTGAGATGATCAATTAGAAAGGGTGCGGCTTTCTATCAATGTGGTTCTGATTACAGTGATTACTATATTGGGGTAAAGCTATAATATTTTATCTAATGACAGAAATTAATTACTGATGTTAACCGAAAATAACTATTTATATTCTTGCTACGAGTGAAGTGAGTGGCTTGAATTTATTTTAAAGACTATTTTAGGAAAAATAGAATAGAATAGGTCTTTATTTGCTTAAAATGTAGGTACCTACATAAAAATAAGTTGTTAAATTGTATAATAGGATCCGTGTACATTCTGCCTTATAGCATGCAAATGTAATACAAAGTAAAGATATAACAAAATATTAATCATTTAAGAAATCCTGCACAAAAGAATAACATTTATCTACAAGTGCTTAATTCTGTGAAAAGTTTTTAAATTTTTTGCAACGGTAAGTTTTTAATAATGAAAGATTACAGGAGCCATACAAATCACATTTCTTCTTAAGCTAGTTTTAAACACGCCCGTGCATAATAGATTCTGGTATTGAGATCTCATAGTTGTACTTCGTTTTCTAGTTTCTATTAAAGTTGCAAATAGACATCGATTTGTTATTACAAATATTGCTAATTCAAGGATATATAGGCATGGCAAGGTTATATAATTTATGAGACTTAAATATAGGTACGCAACTGTCTCTTACTCTTAGTCCAAATATAGCTCTCAGGCAGCGCTTTTGCGCTTTGAAAATGTTTTCTCGTTCACTACAGTGACCCCAAGATCTACCAAATCTTAAGATGGAAATTACTAGACCATGGTAAGACACTAATATTGTCGGTAAATTTACTTTTTTTGATAGATTATGTAACATAAACGCTGCTGTGCTTAAACGTTTACTTATATCTTCTGCTTGCAGCTTCCAAGTTAATTGGCTGTCAATTATGATTCCTAAAAATGTTGTACTGTTTACTTTTTCAATTGTTTGACCATTGTAGTTTATATCCAAATCTCCCGTAGATATTCGTTGGTAAAAGTGCATGATTTTAGTTTTTTGGAGATTAATAGGTAGTTAGATTATTATTTTCAAGGCACTTTATTAAACTAGTAATTGTATTGTTAATATCATTTACATATGATTCTTTATTGATTCATGAAACAATTGATGTGCTATCATCTGCAATAAATATCATAGGATGAAGTATATAACGTGGTAGGTCATTTATATATAATAAAAATTATAAAGGTCCGAGGATGCTGCCCTGCGGGACACCATATTTTATTTCTCTAAAACACAATATAGATTTTAATTCCTTTCTAGATCCCAAACACAGGCTCGATATCTCCGTACATTGTCTACGGCCTTTTATTTATTTATTTATTTAATTTAATGCACAATGTACACAACCAATTTTACACGCTAAGCTTAAACTAGTGAGTACATGACCCTGTTAGGGCGCAGCAAGATAACTTAAAACTAATATTGCAGAAGAGGTATCTAGATTTATCCAATATCACATAAATATCATTAGGAATTAAATATTAAATTAATTAAATTTATATCTAACATTTCACTTCATTTACTTAATAACAATTGTCTGAGTGTGTTAAAGTTTAAATTAATTAATGAAAATTAATACGTTTAGGTACGTTTTTATTAAATTAAGGGCATTGCCACGAATACCGTATGCGTGAAGCTTGGTCAGAAGGATTTCGTGATCCACACAGTCAAAAGCCCTCGACATATCGGCATATACTGCGCATACAGGTATTTTTGGCAGCATTCTATGGAGAAAGTCGAAAATAGCCACGTTGATTTATTTTTTCTAAAACCCTTTTGTTCGTCGCATAGTACCTATGTGGTATTTTGTTTGAAAATTGTAGAGAGATTCATAGATCAATTTTTCTATGATGTTTGAGAAGATGGGAATTAGAGCAATTGGTCTATAATTTGCCTGCGGAAATCAAGAAGATAGTCAAAAGTCAACAAAAACTCAAACCTTAAACGGGAGCTAGTAGACCTACATCAGCAATATCTGAATGTTGTTGATAAGCGCAATCAACTGAAGGTGGTCACAGATGGTTTCAGCAATTGTATGCAGGCCCGCTGCGTGCGGGCGTGCAATGCGTGCGTTGCACGCGGGCGCCCGCATTCAGGGAGCTCAAAAGTTTACGATTTGACACGCTGCAGTTTTTTGTTATTATTTCATCATTTTAAACTACCGGAATATAAAATATTTCGAGCTCGCTGCGGTCGCTCTTGCAGCCTGTGTACTCTCAATTCTTACCAAATAAACTTTTATGCATATGACTAAGTGACGTCTATTGTAAGTGAAAAGAAAATCTAACCTAGCAGAGACGCGGTGCAAAAATATTGGAGCTTGCTTGGCTCGCTCTTGCATCTCCGACAAAATAACGCCTATTTCTAAGTGAATGGCATGCCCGGATTCGCCACGTAGCAGGTGTAGCAAATGCTTACAGGCCCGCGCTTGGAACTTACAAAAATAAAAATTATGGTACCTATAGGGACCAGCGGTAGGTCCATCGGATTATTATGTATGAATGGTTAAAAACAATCTAACCCCTACGAGGTCTGTAGACTTATGTCTACGAAGTAAGTATGTCTGTATAAATCGTCAAAATAAACCCTGATCTATCCGAAGTGGTGAACACGCTCGCTCTTACACCCTACATTCTCTTGGAAAAAAACGTTTGCGTTTGCGAAAAATCGATCATGCAGGTTTTTACAAAAGTATTATATTACTATACTTAATTAGTATTGTTTGAAGAAAGTAATCTGGTTCAAGTAACTTGCGTGTTAAGGATTAAGGAATACGAGGAAAATAACGTCTTTGTTTAAAAATGTTGCATAAATTTTCTAGCTCGTTTCGCTCGCTCTTGAATCTTAGGTTCTCTTATTCGATAAATGAAAGCATAATGTTGCACTGAAGCCACAATTCCCTGAAAATAATCCTGCCGGTGAGAGGCGAGGGAGGCATATAGAACTATAGGTTTTAAGATCTAGTCCTGCAGTGCTATTCTGTAACCATATCACCGTGAAAACTTAGGTGAAGTGAGCGTGGAGTGAGCTGTCATTCCACAGGGATTGACATTATTGACAGCTCACTTCACCCAAGTTTTCACGGTGAGATGTTTACAGAATCGCATGGCTGTAGTCAGACTAACAAAGTGACGTTTTCGTATAAAACACACCTACCTTGAAAGACTTTTGTCAGAGAAAATAAGGTTGGGGTGGGTGCGGTATTGTTGGTTCGGCACGCGGGCGCTGAATAGGCTAGCGGCGGGCTTGCTTGTATGAAAAGGCTTTACGCAAAGTTAGGGACCTAGAAGATGAATTAATTCATGCTAATAGTCATATTATCCGGTTAGAGAAAGAAAAAGAATGAACACAGGTTAAAGAAACAAACCACTTATACAATGAATTATTAAATACTAATTGTAACCCTCATTCCATAATAACTATTGATCTTACTAAAGATTCATTGCTGAAACAGAATTATAATTATAAAGTTAGTCATAATAGACTAAGACTTGCCTAAAAATGTGAGCCCACCAACAAAAAAATCTATACTTGTAAAGTGTTATAGTTATAGCTCACAGAGGAAAATAATACGCAGTGGTTGGAAGGAACGCAAAGGAATTTTATTTTTCCATTAAAACACACAGTTTGTAGCACCCAATCTCATAACAAGAGCTACTTCCATAGATTAATCTAGACAACCACAGACTAAGTCATCATTGTAATCTCCAATAACCTTCCTCAATGTGAACATCACTCACAATCATAAAACTTAACTTTCACAATAGTTTAACACAAATAACTTTATTAATTTACAATTACAAACTTGGCTCTACATAACACTTCACTTATTAAATACTTTAAGAGAACAACATTTCTCTCAACTTAATAAAGGTGACTTTACATAATCCCTTATAGTACATATATCAGCAAGCTGATCCCCTGAAGGTACATACTTCAAACATACAATTTGATCCTCAACTTTCTGTCTCACAAAATGATACTTAATATCAATTAATTCCTTTATTCCTTTTCGTCCAAACGTGCATTGAGGACAGACGTGTGTCACGCTGCTGCTCAAAATCAATTATTCACCGCATACGACAATAGTTCTTATATCACAGTGTCCAAATAGATATAATTGCCTACTCTAATTACTGGGTCTCCGGCGCCGCGGAGGTGCGCCCCTTCCCACCCGCGCGTCGCGAGGGAAAGAGACACACATCCATAATTGCCATCCTGTTCCCGCACTGCCATCTGAGGTCTGCCGCGAGACGTCATCGCCCTGCACTGACTTCACACTGCCGCGTACGCCGTTTGAAACCTACTCACAGCGTGACGTAAAGAGAAGACGATACCGACACGAAGCTGCTACGTAAACAATCTAATTAATATCGACAGCTACGCCAATGGATAAATCTCACTCAGAATCGGAGATTAGCCTGGTGGGAACCGATGATAACAAATCGCCACCTAGTTATGTATTTCTGAGGGCTAAAAGAAGTCGTGAAGATTGTTCAATTGGTGATCAGTTACAGGATTTTAAGAAAGAAATAAAAGAAATGATGGATTTATTCTTGGCTAGTCAAAAAAAAGAGACACAGCAAGTCTCGACAGCATTAAAAGAAATACAACAATCCAACATTAACATCGAAAACTCTATTATCAACCTTATGTCACAGAATCAAGAACTTGAAAAGAAAATATCTCAGTTAGAAAACCAGTCGAAGGAAGACAGAAAGTATATTACACTTTTGGAGAATAAACTCGAAGAAATAGAAACAGGAAGTCGTAAAAGCAATTTCGTCATTAAAAATGTTCCGAAAATAACCAATGAGTCTAAGCAAGATCTTATAGATATGGTCATGAGCCTTTCCCAGAATATAAACTGCTCCATAGCGAAGTACGACATAAAAGATGTCTACAGAGTGCGTGGAAAAAACAATGAAAGTCAGAAGATGCCTATTGTTATTGAAACCAGCTCCACTCTGCTAAAGAATGAAATTATGAAAATGGGTAAGAGTTTCAACATAAAACACAAGTCTAAGCTGTGCTGCAAGCATCTCGGTTTTAAAACAGAAGAAGATTCACCTATCTTCTTGTCCGAGCATCTGACCCCAAAGGGCTCTCGTCTGCATTTCTTGGCCCGTGAACTAACAAGGTCGGGTGCATATAAATACTGCTGGACTGCGTATGGAAAAGTCTATGTAAAGAAGGATGACCTTGCACCAACCATAACCATTAGAACCGAAGAACAAGTTCATCAACTAATAGTGAAAATGTGACTCTTTGCCGGTCTTTCTTTTTGCCAACAAAGTATGTGTTTAACCGCGATAACGTCATTCCTATCGATATTCATAGTGTTTATAGTGAACTACCTTGTGTTTTTTATTTTTTTGCGGCTCTGTCTGACGCCGTGTGATTATAATTCCACGGACATAGTGATAAGGTACCTTTTTGTTTATATTGTATATTTAAAGACTTTCTCATACCCTCACATACTCGTACATAATATCCACACTGACCCATTAACGTACATTAATATTGCTTTAAATCAACATACACTCAGTCCTTATAAACCACACTTGCCGATTATGAATAATAACCAATATATACATTCATCACACACGCCCCACACCTTCACAATAACAGAGATACGCATTAATAAACATACATACACTTTTCAAAAGACATCCACACTTTACATAAATACAATACTTCATTTATGCAAATCACATAGCTTTTACACTCACGAAACACAAATAATTACATCTAAACGTATAACAATACTAAGTTTTAAGCTATCATGCATGCTGTTACAAAAAATAAAACCATACCGCTGTCCTCTTATATACTACAACCTCATTAGACTTAACAGAGTTATTTACACGGCCCTTGTAGTGATTATCATTCTATTATATCACTCTTATGGCTGACACATTACAAACGGTCAATGAGATAGACAAACTTGAAATTGCGAGATCAATTGAATGCGATTGTTCGAATCTTACTGAACATATTTACGTAAAAAATAATGATTTGACTATTTTCTCACAAAACATAAGGAGCATATATTGCAATTTTGATGCTTTTCTTGTTATGTTATCTACTTTTAATTTCGAAACCGATGTAATAATACTAACGGAATGCAGATTAAATACTAATAAACCCATACCACAACTTAGTAACTATCACTCGTACGTAACAACACGGCACCTGAATCAGAATGATGGGGTAGTGGTTTATATAAAAAACTCGTTAAAATCTCATGTTCAAGAAATAAAACTAACTGAGGCGTCTTGTCTCCAATTGGACATACTAAATAATACTATCTTGTGTATTTATCGATCCCCGTCAAACACAAATCCCGATTTTTTTTTGGATTCACTTAGTTTACATTTAGATTCATTAGTTTCACAGAAAAATGTAGTAATTGCGGGGGACATAAATATTAACATTAGGACCAAGGACGCTGAATTGCCTCATGAACGAAAAAACCGAAATAGCTACCTTAACATGTTGTCGGCCCATGGTATATTACCTGGTCATACTTTACCCACCAGAGAGCTGAACTGCCTGGACCACTTCATGCTGCGAATTCACAAAAAAAAGACGTCGGCGTCAGTTGCTATCTTACAAACTACAATTACTGACCATTACACAACATTCTTATCTCTTTCTAAAATAAAAAACAAAGTGGTTATAAACAAAACTACTACTTCTATAAATTTCGAACAAGCATTAAAATATTTACAGGAAAAAAATCTTGCTGAGTTGTTATTTTGTGATGACCCTAACCTACTGACTGACCTACTCATACAGAAACTAACTGACACTATTAATAATAATACTACAATAACAAGCATTCCTAACAGTAAACGCATAATCAAACCTTGGATCACCCCAGGATTATTACGCTGCATTAAAAATCGCAATAAACTGCAAAAAAACTCTCGTTCAGATCCATATAATACTATTTTAAAAATCACATACTGTCGATACAGAAATTTTTGTAATAATCTCATCAAAAAAATAAAAAGAAAATATGACAGAGAATTAATCACTAAATCAGTCACAAACTCAAAGTTACTCTGGAAAAACATAAAATCTATCACTTACTCAAACAATGTAAACAGCCCAAGTGCAGCCTTGCTAAGTATCAGACCGTCTCCAACTGAATCAGTTAACTATGTAAACGATTACTTTGCGAAAATTGGAAAAGAATTAGCTGAGCTAATTCAACCCAGGGCTAATAATATGCCCTCTGATCGACTGAACATTTCCCCTGCTCAATCTAATTCCTTTGTGTTATTGGACACGGACCCAATGGAAGTCGAAGGAATTTTGATGAGCTTGAAATCATCCAGTGCCCCAGGATGGGACAGTATCTCTACTAGTTTCTTAAAATATGTTTGCAAAGATGTAGTTCCTATCATTGCCCACCTGGCTAACCTTTGTTTCAAAAATGGCATTTTCCCAGACAAATTGAAAAAATCCATTATTACTCCGGTACACAAGGGAGGGAACAGAGATGATGTCAATAACTACAGACCTATCTCGATCCTACCAGCCCTGTCTAAGATTATTGAAAGACTAACTAATATGAGACTTATAAACTACCTAAATAAATTTAAAATAATATCATCAGCGCAATTTGGTTTTAGACAGGGAGTATCCACTGAAGACGCAGTGGCTGCCCTCAGCTCATTGGTTACCGCGCATCTCGATGCAGGGAAGAAATGCCTGACGGTATTTCTGGATCTAAAAAAGGCTTTTGACACCGTTTCTGTTCCAACCCTTGTGACCAAACTGGAAAGAGCCGGAATAAGAGGAACGCCCCTCAATTTTTTCAAAGATTACCTGTCAAATAGAAAGCAGAGGGTTAAGATAGGATCATATATTAGTGATGACGCGGACGTCTCATTCGGCGTGCCCCAGGGGAGCGTACTGGGCCCTACGTTATTTCTAGCGTACATTAACGATCTTTGCAACTTAAAAGTCAATGGCGCAAACATTTTTTCTTATGCCGATGACACCGCTGTTGTCTTTTCCGGGAATGACTGGTCTGATGTCAAGCTCAAAGCTGAATTGGGCATGGTCCAAATAACCAACTGGCTCAATGACAACCTTCTCACACTAAACACAGCTAAGACCAACTACATTTGCTTTACCATCTCAAATCGTTCACAACCAAACGAAGCATTTAGCGTCCAAATACATTCATGTGATCACGTTGTTAAAAATAACTGTAGTTGCCCTGGAATTAGTAAAGTCTCGCAGACTAAATATTTAGGCGTCATGATTGACCAAAATCTATCATGGTGCGCTCACCTTGAGCACTTAACGGGACGAGTTAGGAAACTGGGCTGGATATTTAAAACACTACGACATGTCCTCCCTACAAACATAAATAAAAAAGTAGGACCTCATAGGAATCTACTTAATGAAGTGTATATGGCACTCGTGCAATCAGTTTTAGTTTACTGTATCCCAATATGGGGCGGTGCGGCAAAAACGAGATTTATAGACGTTGAACGAGGACAACGAGCACTAATAAAAATTATGTATTTCAAAAAGAAAAGATACCCTACGGACAGTCTATACCAGATTAGTGGTCTGCTTTCTGTGAGAAAACTATACATTACATATACGGTCCTAAAAAAACATAAGACACTTCCTTACGATACAAACATTATATCCAAAAGACGAAAAGACATGATTGCTCAAATCCCTCAAACTAAAACGAAATTCGCTGCTGTGCAATACAATATAAGATCTGCTCAACTATATAATAGAGTAAACAAGGAAATTTATATATACAATAAACAAGCACATACATGTAAAAATATTATAATAAATTGGATTAAACCATTTTCTTATGAGGATACTGAGGCACTATTGCTACTTTGCAACACATAACTCACTCGCTTATATCAACACACTCACTCACAAACACACTCAAACCCACCCTCATCCCCATTTACATATACACATTCACCCGGATACTGTTATTATTATTACCTATTTACCTAAATTACATTTAATACTTACATACATACACATACACACACACACACACACACACCCTCACATATTTAATATTTAATTTTTAAGTTTATTTTGTAAAATAACTTGCTGAGAAAGAGCGGAGTCTCCTAATACAGGCATTTTTTGCTTAAAAGGAGGCTCCAATCACTAATGTTTTGTTTTATTATGGTTGCGAAATAAACAATTTTTATTTTTATTATTATTAATTAAAAAAAAAGTAACCGTGGAGTTTCTTGCCGGCTCTTCTCCATAGGAAACGACCAATTGGAACCGTGCACCTAGCTTCTAACGTTTCATAAGTGCCCTTGTAGGTTTATGTGAAATAAAATATTTTTAATTTTTAATATGTTTAAGGCGCTTATGATATTCTGGGTTTTTGGCAACATGAATTGCAGACTGATTATCAATATTTATAATAAAACTTTTATAATCAACACCTATTTCTCTTAATATATTCCTTATCCAGCAACCCTCTTCAATTCCCTTTCCTAATGCTACATATTCTGATTCTGTACTTGATAATGATATACACTGCTGTTTATTACAAGACCATGACACTGTATTACCATAAACTTTCATTATATACCCTGATGTAGACTATCCCCTTGATCTCCTGCCCAGTCAGCATCTGTATACCCTTGTAACTGCACGTCTACTCCTTTTCTATAAATTAATTTTAATCCTATAGTACCCTTAATATATCTCAAAATTCTTTTTAATGCCTTCCATAAACTCTCATTAGCACAGCTTTGAAAACGACTTAAATAACTCTATGCATAGCACAAATCTGGACGTGTTCCCAACATGGCATACATGAGACTTCCTATTGACTGCCTGCATCTTTTTATCAGTTCTTTATCTATAGCTACTTCTTTTTCCAAAACTAGACCTTGTTCTATGGGTGTTGCTATAGATTTACATCTGATTACATATAATACATATGCACGAGCCTACCAAGCCTACCTTTAAATATAAATTAGTTTTCTTAGATTTGATTACATAGTTACATACATACTCGTATAGGTCGACCTAATAAAAGCGTGTTAAAAATATCCTGCTTGGTTCAATAAAAGCTTAATAAAAGGCTTTAAAAGAAAAGGAAAAAATAAGATCTCGTTACAAAATCTATAAAAACCCTAGGGATGAACTCGAACTCAAATTATTAGGCATACGGTGTTCCAAATTAGCTACTGACAGTTATAATGATTACTTAAAAAACATTGAAAATGAAATCTCAAAAAATCCGAACCGCTTCTGGGCGTACTTACATTAAGGATAAAAAAGGCGGCTCTAGTTCTTTTCCGGCAACAATGACTAACCGAACTGTATCTACATCCGAAGGTCCACAAATTGTGAAATGTTTGCGTCAAACTTTTCCGCCGCGTTTAGCGATGCGAAAGCGACCCATGCTGAACCGGAGTCCGATTTTCTTCATAATATGAAGAATAACAGTCTACCTCTAACGGCACCTGTGATTGATCGCGAGATCCTACTGAACAAGCTTAAATTATTGGATCTTCGTAAAGGCGCTGGCCCTGATGGTATTCCGCCAATATTTATTTATAAGGCTGCCCCCGCTTTGGTATCCCCTTTATCATTGATCTTCAACAAATCTCTTAGCTCTGGTATTTTCCCTGACTTATGGAAAAAAGCAAAGGTTATTCCTATTTATAAGAGTGATGAAAAGGAGAACGTCAAAAATTATAGACCTATCTCTATCTTGTCAACTTTTGCCAAGGTATTCGAATCCTTAGTTTGTCCATACATTCAGGCACACTTCAAACTCTATTTGAGCTATTCTCAGCATGGTTTCGTGGGTTCTAGGTCAACTTGCACTAATCTAGCGACAGACTAATCTATAAGACAGATTGACGTGATTTACACAGACTTTAGCAAAGCATTTGACCGCGTGCCTCACCATATACTTCTGTCGAAGTTATCTGCGTATGGAATTACCGGTACACTCTGCAATTGGCTAAAGTTTTATCTCGAAAATCGTTTCTTCTCTGTTGCAGTTAATGGTTTCTAATGTGGAACCTACAATACGTCTTCTGGGGTTCCCCAGGGCTCACATGTTGGACCGGTTCTTTTTATTGTTTTCGTTAACGATATCCCGCACTGCCTAAGATTCTCAGAATGTTTTATGTATGCAGATGACCTTAAATTCTCTAGGATAATCGAGTCTGATAGCGATAAAGCATTACTTCAGAGGGACGTTGACTCGTTAGTTCAATGGTGTAACGATAATGAAATGAGCTTAAACGCAAAAAAGTGCTACTACGTGAAAATCACCCGAAAAAGAAATTGACGGCTAGCGTATATCACGTGGGCCCTAACGTTATCCAAGAGGTGGATCAAATAAGGGACTTAGGAGTGGTTTTTGACAGCTCCTTGACATTTTTACCTCATGTTGAGGGCGTCGTCAAAAAGGCTTCTAGAATGCTGGGATTTGTTGTAAGGAATGTTGCTGGTTTTAAGCGCAGTCGGACAAAGATCTTGTTGTACAACTGTATCGTTCGCAGTATCTTAGAATACTGCAGTACGATTTGGAGACCTCATTACTCCACGCACATCCTTCGCCTGGAGCGAATACAAAAGAGATTCCTCTGGCATCTGGCCTATGCCAGCGGAAATGCAAAAAGGATACGATCACATGAAGCCCGACTATCTTAGTTTAAGATGGTCTCATTGGAGAAACGTAGAATAATCATCGATTCCATGTTCGTATATAAGCTACTCCGATGCAAAATTGATTGTCCCCTATTACTATCCCAGTTTCAGTTTCGGGCTCCTGCTAGACTCCCTCGTGCTCCTATTACTCCTTTACACCCTCCGCTCCGCAGAACAATACTTGGTGCAAACTCTGTAGTTCCTCGTCTTTGCAAATTGTTACCTAAATAGCGTCAGCGATCTTGTTGACGTGCATTTAGACTCTTATGCCAGGTTTCACAGAACAATTACTAATAATGTTTAATATAATATTCTTTTTTTATTTTCTATTTTGTTGTGTCTGTGTTTACTTTTGCTTTTTAATATTAGTTTTATATTCCATCACGTAATATTAATTCAAACTTGTTAATTTTAGTTATTATATTAATTGTATAGTTTAGTGCTTGTGGCACAAGTTATATGTTTATGGGGCATGCGGTGCTAACCTGTAAGAAATTGTTACAGTAACCTTAGATTATGGTATATATTACTTCAGCTATTTACAGTGTAAACAATTGTTGGTTGGCCAATAAAGTAAAATAAAAAAATAAAAATAAATATTTTACATTATTTGAATCTAAGCATTCCTTAACATTTTGATGGGCCATACGGCGATGCCATTCGGATAATGTAGTTAATGCTAAGTCACACATTTTAAATTTCATAACATACATTTTATCAACACGATCAGCTACAGCTGCAACCCTTCCTTCTTTTAACAATTTGGACCCCGTAGCTGTAGAAGTCATTACATAACCTCTATCTAATGCACATATTAATGAGAATATATTACCTTTTAAATCTGGCACAAATAAAACATTGTTAAGAGATGTGGTTAAATATTCACTGTCATTAAAAGCCAAAAGGACAATATTTCCCACTCCTTTTACTTCCAATTTCTGACCGTCTCCCACAGCTACATATTTGCCTGATAAAACTCGAAAACATGACAAATACTCTCTACAATAAGTCATATGCTCACTAGCACCAGAGTCTAATATAAAGTTTATACCTGGATCTCTCATCGGCGATACAACAAAAGCATTTTTATTTTCAGTATAGTTGCCGGCACGTAACTTGGCAAGAATCGTAGATGCGGAGAATTCGTTATCGCTCTTTTTTCTTAACAGACATGTTAAAAAATTAATTATGGCAATGGCCATAGACATTATTCTATGGCCATTGCCATAATTTATTTTTTGCAATAAAAGTGTAAATTGTTTTTGTTCCACTATACACGCGCACACAACTTACTCCCAATACGCCAAAACCTTGCCAAGTTAAGTGCCGGCAACTATACCTAAGTACATCGTCATTTTGTTTTTGCTTTAACAAAATTTTACAATCTTTAATCTCCTGACATGTCCTGCCTTATGACAAAAATAACACTTTCTCTCTTTATAATTGTTTCTAAGATGATCTGTTTTTGGGTACCACACTCAACACACTTAAAAACACCGTCACTCTTCTTGCCTTCAGATTTTCTTTGAAAGTTACGACGCTGTGATGCCATGAAAGCTGAAGGTTCTGGTTCCATCGCTCGCTATATCGCTCCTCTTCAATTAGTAGCCGCGAAACCAATCCTTGGAAACTCTGGCTGCTATCCGGCACCGACTCCCATGCTGATACAAAGTGCCTATACTTGTCCGGTAGTGACATTAATACTTTGGTAATTAACATATTTTCGGACATCTTTTCTCCAAGGCCGTCCAGTTGATGTCGCAAATCTTCCAATTTGAAAATAAAAAGAGTCACAGATTCCTCGAACTTCAGATTAAAAAACTTTAGTTGTATAAGATGAACACTCACTTGAAACTTTGGTTCATAAATTGATCTCAATTTTTCCCATATATCATTACTAATTTTAGAAAGAAAGAAAGAAAAATATTTTATTTGGGACACGCACAGGAAATACAAACAGTAAGTAGGTATAACAAAAAACAAAAAAAAAAAGAATTATAACGACCTGTGCGAAGCCAAAAAGGCTTCTATCTCAGCATAATGCGGCGATATTTAAAAAATTAATACCGCAGCGCTGGTATTCTGATAGGGCCCACTGTGATGCCACGGACACACCTACGGATTAAGATAAATCCCACTATGGGATGTAAAAATAAATAAAGCAATAAAATAAAACAAAAATATTAATAAAAACTGAAACTAAGTAATAAATTTTACAAGTAAGTGTGTTAGGACTTTGTCTTGCACTCTAGTTACTATTATTTCTTGCGCTTTGGCGTCATCCTCCTCCCATTTCGTAACTTCAACTTGAGATTTGAAATCATCGTTTTGGCTTAATCCAGGCTTCTTACGGCTGCCGTCTACAATTGTAAGCAACCCTCTCGATCGCAATATTACTCCAAGCTGATATTTCCATACCAGATAATGGTTGTCGCCCAATTTTATGTTGAGTACGTTCTGAGAACAACCGGCATCCATCTTGTACGCTCAAGACAACTTCGACTTTTTGAAATTCTCTCAACACGCCTTGTACGCGCCCCGCACTAGGGCGAGCGAGGGGAAAGAGAGACACGAGGGGCGGCATCGCCCGAGCGCCGCTCGCGCCGCGCCGAGCCACTCCGCAAACGACGACCGCGTGGAAACGTCTCCGAACGATAAATAATTACGACCGTGAAACGAAAGTACCTAATTTCTAGACAAATAAACGACAGTATCAAAAATAGAAAATCTAGTTTGTTTAATCCTAAACAAAAGTGGCGACCAGTGACGAACATTATTAATCTTAACAATTGAGAAAACGCGTCGAGTTTGCGGGCGTCACACGTAGCAGCCGCCATTTTGCCAATACCTACCGAGCGAGCCACCGGTCGAGTGAAGAAAAGGAATTGGTGTTGCTGCTTCGGGAGCCTTTGGGGACATCGTGAACCAGAGGTCTAGCCCAAGGAAAGTATGCCCTAACCTTTTTCCTACCTATCTTAACTAACCAATTCTCTCGATCCTTTGTTCTCGCATTGTGTGTAATGGCCGACTTGCTACTCGAGTGTTGGGTTTATTGTCTAAGCTAGCTTTCATTGTGTTTACTGTGTTTAGGCGCAATATACAAGCACGTGCGTCTCAGCGTTAGATTTAATTATCTAATCTAGCTATAAAATACGAGCACGCGCCCACGCTTTATGCACGCATTTCACCTATTCTGTTAAAGAATTCTGTTATAGTTTGGCTAGCCTACCTAACTCGTTCTATATTCTACAAATTCAGCACATAGGGTGCCTATATAACCTATCCCATACCTGTACCACAAAGACAACGTAATCTACCGTTATTTCAATACCATATGCCGACTATTCCAGCGTACCTCCGTAAAGTGGAGCGTATCGGTCTCGGCCGCCCGGTTCCGTCGCGTGCGCCGTTACGTGCGCGCTGCTGGCCTACGCTGTGTGCTCGGCGCGAGCTGCCCTGAGTATCGCGTCGTGCTATTGCACCAGCGCGAGCGACTGGACCTGAGCTTCTCTGCTCATCAAACCGGTTTGAGTGCATATTTTATTGTTTCGTTGTTTGTTCGCCTGTGTTATTGGTGACTATAATCTATAAAAATGAATGAAGCAGAGCTCAAGGTAGAAATAACTAAGTTAGTCAAACAGCGCGGTATTATTAAGGGAAGGGTAACAAGATTTTCAGATTATTTAAATAATTTTATTGCCTTAAAAGAAATTACTTCGATTCAATATAAAGAATTGGAATTAAAATTGAATAAAATTCAATCGCTTATGGAAGAGTTTGAGGCCATTCAAAACAACATAGATTTATTGCATTCTGATAGTACAGAACAAATTAATGAAAGAGATAGTTTAGAAAACCAGTTTATTGGCTTAATAGCAATGAGCCAAGATATCTTATATAATTCTCCCCAGAAAAAGGCTGAGAAAGAAAATTGTGAGAAAGAAAATAGTGAACATGCATCTAATGGTAGCTGCCGTTCATTTAGTGGCATAAAATTACCCACAATCAAACTTCCTACATTTGATGGGAATTACCTAAACTGGTTAGAATTTAAAGATACATTTCAGTCAGTGATTGATGGCAATGAAACTATTGCACCAATTAATAAATTCCACTATCTACGGTCTGGGCTTGAAGGAAGTGCAGCTGTTGTTATCAAATCAATAGAATTTAGTTCAAAAAACTACAAGGTTGCATGGGACCTGTTATGTCAAAGATTTGATAATAAAAACCTATTAATAAATAACCACTTGAAGGCATTATTTAACATAGAGTCAATTCAAAGAGAATCCTATAAATCATTGCGGTTTATCGTAGACCATGTGTCAAAGCATTTGAGGGCTCTTGACACTCTTGGCCAGCCTACTAACATGTGGGATGTTCTTATAATTTTTATGGTCTCAGCAAAACTAGATATTCACACGAGTAGAAAGTGGGAAGAATACAAGTGCAATCTTGCAGATTTACCTTCACTTAGTGAATTTTATTCTTTCCTTCGCAGTCGAGCTGACATACTCGAGACTGCCTATTTTAATAATAGTCGTTCTGACAAACAGGTGGATAACAAACCTAGGGTAACCACCCAATCTAAAAGTCTAACTGTATCCATTGATAAGAAAGAAAACAAGAATTGTTGTGTTTTATGCCATGAAAATCATCATTTGCATGAATGTCTAAAATTTAAAAATATGGATATAGACGAGCGACTAAATGAAGTTAATAAGTTAAAACTATGTAAAAATTGCTTGCATGGTGGTCATCATGCTTTTAAATGTCAGCTGAGAGCTGTATGTCGCCAATGCAAAAAGAAACACAACACATTAATACATATAACGAAAAGTAACCCTACATCTACTGAAACTGAACAGCCCTCTACCTCTATATCTTCTTCGTTACCTGTGTCACTAGCCATGGCATCAAATGACCAGGTTCTATTATCTACGGCACTAGTCCAAATACTAATTAATAATAAGACTTATACAGCCCGTGCGCTACTGGACACAGGTAGCCAATCGTCATTCATCACAGACAGACTAAGAAGCAAGATAGGGCTAGCTATAAACCCCAGTGGTGGTTCAGTGAATGTTTGTGGGATTAATAACGCTAAATGCAACATCACTGAAACTTGTTACATTAAAATTAAATCTAAATGTATGCCATTCGAACTTAATGTTAAGTGTCTAGTAGTACCTCGAATAACAGGTATCTTACCAAACTCTACAATTAATGCTGGGCATATAAAATTACCTGGAAATATCATTCTTGCTGATCCTAACTATTGTTTCCCGGCTGAGGTCGATATCCTCTTAGGAGCAGATGTGTATTGGGATATAGTTGGCTCTAATTTAATTAAATTGGGCAGTAATAAACCTGTTCTACAGGAGTCTATGCTCGGATGGCTCATAAGTGGCCCCATACAAGGTAGTCAGTCCTCTTCAAAGGTTTATTGTAATTTCACTCAGGAGATAAAGGACTCGTTAGAAAATTTTTGGAAAATTGATGACTTACCTGCCACAAAAACATATTCCATCGAAGAGCAACTCTGTGAGGATCATTTTGTACAAAACGTATCTCGCTTAACGAATGGCAGATTTTCTGTGTTAATGCCCATGAAAGAGTCACCTGAAAGGGCTCTTGGGGAGTCTTACTATGTCGCTAAAAAATGTTTTGAGAGTTTAGAAAGAAAATTTATAAAATATCCTGATTTAAAGGTCAACTACAAGGCATTTATAGATGAATATGCAAATTTAGGGCATTTAACTAAAATTACTAGACCAGTATTTGGATACTACATGCCTCATCACGCAGTAATCCGTGAAAAGAGTGAAACCACAAAGCTCCGCGTAGTATTCAATGCCTCTTCTAAAACTAGCTCTGGAAAATCACTTAATCAAATTCAAATGATTGGTCCAGTAGTGCAGAGTGATTTAATCTCCATTTTATTGCGATTTCGAAGGCATAAATTCATTCTTACAGCCGACATCGAGAAAATGTACCGGCAAATTGAAGTCAGAGAACAGCAGCGCCATCTGCAGCTTATTCTGTGGCGTGATGATAAGTCCCAATCGATAGATGTTTTACAACTCAATACAGTTACATATGGTACTGCCTCTGCACCATTTTTAAGTACTCGATGCCTCTTACAACTGGCAAATGAGTGTACGGATGAGTCTATTGCTTGTGTAATCCGAAACGATTTTTATGCAGATGACTTAAATACAGGGTCAGAAACTATAGAAGGACTAAAACACATCTATCACGAAGTTGTCAAAACACTTAATTCTGCATGTCTTCCCCTAAGGAAATTTCGCACAAATTGCCCTCAATTATTTGATAATGAATGTGATTCTTTAAAACCTATTGGTTTCAACAAAGAATCCAGTGTACTAGGACTCAATTGGTGTCCCGAGGCTGATACGCTGCAATTCTCTACCGATCTAGAGCCTTCTACTCATATTACTAAAAGGTCAATAATTTCTACTACTGCCAAGGTTTTTGACCCCTTAGGATTATTGTGTCCCTGCACTATAGTAGCTAAGATTTTACTTCAACAGTTATGGTCCTCTAAGCTGGACTGGGATGATCCAGTTCCAGCTGAGTTTTGTAAAAACTGGGCTAAACTAATAAAGGAATTTTCAAATTTAACTAATATTCGTATTACAAGGAGAGTTCTATGTGATACACCCAGTAATATAGAATTACATTGTTTTGTGGATGCCTCTCAACAAGCCTATGCAGCTTGTATTTACCTGCGTTCTGTGAATAATAATCAGAACGTTACAGTCAGGTTGTTGTGCGCTAAGGCACGAGTTGCACCGATGAACCCAACCACTATACCCCGATTGGAGTTATGTGGCTTCCTGTTAGGTGCACGTTTATGTGCAAAAGTATTAGAGTCATTAAATTGTAATATAAATCGTAAATTTATATGGACTGATTCAAAGGTTGTGCTAGGTTGGGTGAAGACTTCACCCAGGGATCTTAAAATATTTGTGTGTAACCGAGTGAATGAAATCAATCAACTTACAACTGGATTCACGTTCTGTCATGTTCCCACAGATCAAAACCCAGCAGATATTGCGTCTAGAGGTGTGACTCCTAAGCAATTGCAGTCCTGTCTCCTCTGGTGGGAAGGGCCTTCATTCCTCGCTAATGACCCATCCTGTTGGCCTACACAAAAAAGCACACAAATCCCTAACATCTTACCTGAAGTTAAACTCTCGCACACCATTGAATGTCATGTTGTAGTAACAAACAAAATTATTCAATTTGACAAACACTCTAATTTAAATAGATTAAAGAGAATATATGTATATGTACAGCGTTTCCTAAATTACTGTAAAAATAAAGATGCTAAAATTAATGGACCATTCGATATTAAAGAATTAGATGATTCTTTGCTAATGTTAGTTAAGTTAAGTCAGTCAGAAAGCTATGCAGAGGAAATTAAATTGATTGGCAATACTAAAACTCTTAATCGTAAGTCTAAATTATTGTCGCTGAATCCCTTTATTGATTCAAATGGCATATTAAGAGTTGGGGGTCGAATTCAAAACTCTGATTTCGCCTATGATAAAAAACACCCCATTATTTTAGATGCAAAACATCACTTAACTAAATTAATATTAAGGTACGAACATGAACGTTTATTTCACGCTGGTCCTCAACATCTTCTAGCCTCAATAAGAGAACGATTTTGGCCCATAGGCGGCAGACACTTAGCTCGTAGCACGACAAAGCAGTGTATAGTTTGTATTCGCCTACGTGGGAAAACAATACAACCTCTAATGGGAAACTTACCTGCCGAAAGAAGCTATTCCATGTTTCCTTTCTACTCGTGTGGTGTTGATTTTGCTGGTCCGTTTATGATCTCTAGCCGTAAGGGTAAAGGCAATCGTATTTCAAAATGCTACCTATGTTTGTTTGTATGCCTCTCGTCCAAAGCGATTCATTTAGAGCTAGTCAGCGATATGAGCACTGATGCTTTCATTTTATCTTTGCGAAGGTTCGTCTCTAGGAGAGGTAAACCTACCGTTATTTATTGCGATAATGGTACCAATTTCAGGGGCGCTAACAATGAAATAGGTAGAATACTCAGGTCCAGTCGTGAGTCAGCTATTAATTACGCCAATAATGAAGGCATTAAGTTCATGTTTAGCCCTGCTTACTCACCTCACTTTGGAGGTATATGGGAGGCGGGCGTTAAATCTGCAAAGCACCATATTAAACGTGTAGCGGGTAATGCTTCCCTGACATTCGAAGAGCTCGCTACACTATTCACACAAATCGAAGCGATTTTAAATTCTCGTCCCCTTACTCCTTTGTCATCCGATCCAACCGATCCCTCGCCTCTAACCCCAGGGCACTTTCTTATAGGGCGACCTCTCACCTCGGTGCCATCGCTGCCTATCACCTGCAAGCACCCCAACAGATATCAATACATTGAGCAGCTGAGACAACAATTCTGGGAGAGATGGCGCCGGGAGTTTGTTGCCGAACTTCAAGAACGCACCAAGTGGAAAACGAGGCAATATGAGCTTCGTGTGGGCGATCTAGTGATCCTCAAAGAAGAAAATCTTCCCCCGCTACAATGGAAACTTGGCCGCATCACCCATTTATATCCTGGGAAAGATGGAATCAGTAGAGTTGCCGACGTTTTTACCTCAAAGGGCACGCTAAGGAGGGCTATCAACAAAATGTGCATACTACCGGCTACTAAGGATGCAAAGGATGTCGCCGAAAATGACGGAGCGAATATTCAAAGAGAAGACAGCAAGAATACAGCTAATCTTGGCGCTAATACAGCCAATGCTAACAAATTAGATCATTGAAAGCCACACTTTCAAGGCCCGGGAGGATGTACGCGCCCCGCACTAGGGCGAGCGAGGGGAAAGAGAGACACGAGGGGCGGCATCGCCCGAGCGCCGCTCGCGCCGCGCCGAGCCACTCCGCAAACGACGACCGCGTGGAAACGTCTCCGAACGATAAATAATTACGACCGTGAAACGAAAGTACCTAATTTCTAGACAAATAAACGACAGTATCAAAAATAGAAAATCTAGTTTGTTTAATCCTAAACACGCCTGTTCCTTCTATTTGCAGTGCTCTGGGCCCATAACTAGGGCTTCCAAAATTACGGAAATGTCAATTACGTAACTAATTACGCAACTTTATTCTCCAATTCCGTAATTACGTAATTACGTATTTTTTTTTAATCGACTATGGTTTTGGTAAATATTGTAGATAGAGTATCTAAAATTTTTACAATTCTCATTTACTATCTTAAATTCAAGGAATTATCAAAATGAACACAATATTTAAACAAAAAAATATTTATTCAGGAACAAGTCAAACCATATTTTTTCGTCCCGATTCGACAGAGCATGCTTAGTTCATTCATTCCTGATTTAGCGACGAGATTTCAAATTTTTGGTTAATAATTTATTTTTCTTATGGGTTATGGATTAACCTGTTTTATGTTTTAATTAGTATTCTTAATTAAATATATATATTTGGGAACCTAGATATTCTACAATCTAATCGGAATAAATACACTTTAAGAGCGTTTATTCTGAAAGTTGGCAACGTCATAAATAGCTGTCAAATATTTACCTGTTTTGATAAATTTGGAAATAATACTGTATGGAAATAAGAAATGTGGCTAACTAAGTTACTAGAATATTGATTATGTTATGCAATAATTAATATTGTAACACTGAATATTTAGTTTAAACGGGGTTTTAACGGGGTTTAGTTTAACTAAAACGGGTACAACATCAAATTCAATGTTACAATTGCATAACATAATCAATATTCTAGTAACTTAGTTAGCCACATATCTTATTTCCATACAGTATTATTTCCAAATTAATCAAAACAGGTAAATATTTGACAGCTCTTTACGACGTTGCCAACTTTCAGAATAAACGCTCTTAAGAAAGTGAAGAGCATAGTAGTTCCCCGTGGTCGTAGGGAGTTTTCGCCTGGGACTCCCCGGCCCCACCGACTCGCCAAGTTGATAAATTTGAACTCTATTCTGTAGGTCTTAGAACTATTTTTTGCAAGATTTGATAAACGATTAAATAAACTACGGCGAATCCCCCGTTTGTATGTTTCGATGTACCTACTTATATCGTATAGTGTTGCCACATTATAACTATAATATGGTACGTATACTTAATGCTATTTTATTGGTTGACTATTTTGATTGATTTATGATACCAATAATTACGTAAATACGGAATTGACATCTTCAGTTACGGAATTGAAAATACTTTAAAATGAGTTCGTAATTACGTAATTGCGTAATTACGTAATTACGTAATGGAAGCCCTACCCATAACCTGTTATAGTTAGAGCTTGCAGAGTACAATAATACGCAGTGGTTGGAAGGAACGCAAAGGAATTTTATTTTTCCATTAAAACACACAGTTTGTAGTACGCAATCTCTCAACAAGAGCTACTTCCATAGATTAATCTAGACAACCACAGACTAAGTCATATTACATAGTAATGCCACATTGTAATCTCAATATAAAGCAACCAATTCAATAATAATTCATCTCGCAAGAATTGTTAAGAATAATACCTAACATTAAACTCCGCGCTGGCACTGTGTCAGCCGCGCGCTTTATAGGCTACGATGCCATGTTTACGTACCTACTCAAAGAATAATATTAGGTCTTTACCTATGAAATTGCCGTTCTGCAGTACTGGCCATTTCAAATCAAAATATTTTTTGTTTGGCTAAGAATTCTAATTTCAAATTAATTTTATTTTAAAAATATGTTTTTTTTTTTCATTCGTGGCGCACCCATTTTTCAAGCTTTTTTACCTTGCCAATTTGACGCAAATGGACCAATATTGTTTTGACGCTAACGTCGAAAGCTGCTGCTAATTCAGCCGTAGATTGTGTATCATCAGCTTCCACAATCGCCTTTAATTCGTCATTGTCGACCAAAGTCTTCGGACGACCGCGAGGTTCATTTTTCAGGTCGAAATTTCCAGAACGGAAGCGAGCAAACCAACAGGTGGTGCGATGGTTTGTAGTGTTAGCTCCGTAAACGTCGTTGATGTTGCGTGCCGCTTGTGCCGCGTTGCTGCCACGACGGTACTCATATTCCATAATTACCTACTCGAATTTTTAACGTATCCATGATGACGAAAAAGATTGAAATGCGATGAAAATGTAACACTAATCAATAAACAAATGACTACTTTTGGAAAAAAAATCCATGTTTTTTTTAAATAAAATAAATTTGAAATTAGAATTCTTAGCCAAACAAAAATTATTTTGATTTGAAATGGCCAGTACTGCAGAACGGCAATCTCATAGGTAAAGACCTAATATATTTTTACAGGCAATGGCTTCGAAAATACTTTATTTGATTTAAAAAAGTTTTATATAAAAAGCAATCCTGTCAGCTGTCAATGTACCCTGTGGTCAGATCTAAGGTTGCTTTCCGAATTAAAACGTAATCGCTCCCAGTGCTGACATCAAAAATTTGCGTACCGATTTAGATATCACAATTATGACAGCTGAGGGCTGTCATTCGGAACGCTCGAGAACGCGCTCACAGTGCTCGCTCAACTTTAATGATATGCATTGCATATCATATTTCTTTAACCACAATTTTCTCCTTCTTCGATAATATGATGCGGCTCCAAACAAAACAGCACAACACTATCATTTTTGACAGCGCTCACGGCAGTGTTGCCAACTTAGCCCTTTCGGGGCTAAATCTAGCCCTTTTTTTGCTTATTCAGCCCTTAAAATCATGATTTAGCCCCTAGCCCTATTTCTAGCCCCGAAACCATCTAAGAAAACTTTATTCTGGCACACAGTACTTACAAATATTTAAAAAATCATACGATACAACGAGAAAGAAATTTAAACATAACAAAGCATTAACTAAACGCACTTAAGCTAAGCGGGCAACACACAATGTCACGTCAAGTCAAACTACCTGTCTCTTTTCCTCCTACTTGAATCGTAGAGACAGGTGGTAGCCGCTTGGCTTTATCAGGGAGTTCCCCCAAAATCCAACTACGATTTTATCCTTGTCTTACATTAACAATTTTACATTAATGCTATTTTATTTCTTTTTCGTACCGAAGTACCGAATTGCGAAGTTTATTTCATATTCTTTTGACTTTATTAGTCTGTTATAAAATCTTAAATTCAGTGAGATTTCTTGGTGATATTACGTGTGAAAATTGCAAAAATGGAAGTTCCTTTAAAAAAGAAGACTAATTACGCTCAACACTATAGAAAAGAATGGGAGAATGATCCTGCATATAAAAAATGGTTAAAACCAGTCAGTGGAAATGATTCTAAAGCAATGTGTGTTTATTGTAAAATTGAATTTACAGCAAAGTTATACGAAGTGAAGCGTCACTCTGAGTCGAAAAAACATATAGAGAAATTGAAACCATTTTCGACGGGCCAGACCACGATATCTATACAAAAAGAAGCGGAATCCAAAGGCAGTGTACATAATGCAGAAGCACTGCTTTCGCTCTACATCGCAGAGCACGCAGCTGTTATGCAAGTCGATCATCTTAATAAAATGTGTGCTAAAGCTTTTCCAGACTCCAACGCTGCTTGTGCCATGAAACTACATCGTACTAAATGTAGTGAAATCATAAGAAATGTGTTAGCGCCCCATTTTAAATCGGCGCTGAGGGAGGATATTGGTGATACCAACTACAGTCTTGAAATTGATGAGTCGACCGATATATCAGTTCAAAAATATTTAGGCCTTGTAATCAGGTACTATAGCAGATCAATGAAAAAAATTATCACAACATTTCTTTCAATCACTGAATTAGAGACTGCAGATGCCAGAGGAATTGTAAATGGGATCGTGAAAACTATTCAAGACATTGGTTTAAACCTTCAGAATATGGTAGGCCTGGGGACCGACAATGCTAGTGTCATGGTAGGAATAAATAATGGCGTTTACCAAATTTTAAAAGAAGAATATGGACTAAAACATTTAGTTTTGGTAAGATGCGTTTGTCACTCATTGCAACTCGCAGTCAGTCATGCTTCCGAGGAAACGATACCGCGGAACATCGAGTACCTGATAAGAGAAACTTACAATTGGTTTTGTTTGTCGCCTGAACGCCGTCTCCAGTATGCAAAAATTTATGAAACCATAAATTGCGGAAAAAAGCCATTAAAAATTTTGAAAAAATGTGCCACTAGGTGGCTTTCCATAGAACCTGCCGTGCAGCGAATTTTGGATCAATGGGATGAGTTAAAGCTTTTTTTTGAAATTGCCAAAAATAAAAATAATTGCTTTACGGCCGAAACGCTGTTTAACATGTACAATAACCCATTCTGGAAGGCGTATTTGGTTTATATAAAAACTATTCTTGCACAAGTACAATACGCGTTAAAGGCATTTGAAGGACAAAACAGTGACCCAACAAAACTGCTGCAATCTTTAGTGAAATTGTTAGAGGTCCTATGCGATAAAATTGTGATTCCTGGAAGACGACACTCCATTGATATTTTCAAAGACAATATTGCCAATTACTTAGATCCGATGCCATACCTTGGCTATAGCTTTGAAAAGTCAATTGAAACTTACAGTTTAAACGATAAACAGATGATTAGAAAGCGTTGTATTGATTTCACCGTCAAACTGACCAAAGAATTGCAGCAACGGCTTCCCGAAAACATAAAGACACTTCAAAATATGAACATTATGAGCGTTGATCATGTATTAAAACCAGACAAGGGCATGGAAATAATTAAATTAGCGGAACATTTTGGATTAAATGGCGATACAATTGACAAAATTGTTTCACAATGGAAAAACATACAAACTAACAAATGGGAAAATACTAATGACACCGTAAAATTTTGGCATGAAGTATCGCAATATAAAGATGCAGGAAATGATAATCCGTATCAAGAACTGTGCTCATTGGCATTTATTATGCTCGTGTTACCACACTCAAACGCAGATGTTGAAAGGGTGTTCAGCACAATGAACGTAATTAAAAACAAATTACGAAATAGGATGAATTTTGACACACTAAATTCTATATTACAAATACGATTTGGTCTTATAAAATTCGGTCAAACTTGCTACACATACGACATCCCAAAAGATGTCTTAAAAAAAATTGGATCTAAAGAAAAATATAAATTTATTCTGAACAAGGCCCCTGCTGGAACTGATAATCAATCTCCTCAACCATCAACTTCGCAAAATCCAAGTGAAATGTACGGTGATGAATCCTCCTCCGATGAGGAGATCGACTTTTAAAATGTATTTTTAATTAACTAAGTTGATTTTTTTTTTTTTTTGAATTTTTTGGTTAATGTTAAGTAAACAATTGTTAAAAAAAATATTTACTTTGTTTAATTTTATAAAAAATATTAATTTTCCCTATTTTAAATTTTTTGCCCAAATTTAGCCCCCATTTAGCCCTTTTTGGATCTCCATTTAGCCCCAATACCTGACACCGAGTTGGCAACAGTGGCTCACGGTGATATAAGTAAAAGGCCTCGGAACAATAATTGTTCCGAGTCACTGCCTGGTATCAGTGCTGTGAAACTCCAAACAAATTAGTTACATTCTCTTGCTCTGTGACTGACTGTTAGTTGTCACTGTCACCACTCATATCAAAATAATAACCTCATTTCTTAAAACATTTTCGCAACCAGATTTGAAACAAAATGTTTAAATCCTTGGTTACCAAGCTGAACCCAGCACAGTTAACACGCGGATTCCATACTACCGCCTGTATGAATGAAGTGCGCCTACTGAGTCGCCTGAGAGTGGTTGATAACTCTGAGATTGGCAAGCGAGCCATGGCAGAAGGCAAACCCCCTAAAGTTATCTGCGTTTATAACAAAAAGCGTACGTAATCTTCAATTTCATTAGCAACTATTCAAAACTCTAGCTTCAAAAACCTTTATATAAGGAGACAGAAGCTTATGTGCTGAAAAGTCAGCTCATGAGACTTCAGCGCTGTCTCTAGGATGGCAAAGCACCTAAGTACATACAATGGCTGTGTTTTGTTATATTCACTTACATCCCTATGTGGTAGTGATACTTACCATCATGTAGACCGCCTGCTTTATGTCACTCAAAAACATACTATAATTATAAAAAGTGTATAGAGTCCCTATCAAATAAAGTGCCGCTATTTGCAGCACAATAGTGGCGTTGCCTCGGCCCGGCTAAAGTGCCGTAAGCATTGCATTGTCACTGAGTCACTGTCACTTGTTATTTTGTTTGATTGTTGAGATTTGATTGATTGTGTTGGTTTTAGATAATTATATCAAGTCACAAAAATTTCTGAATTTACGAAAAATTAAGTAGTAAATGAAAATGGCTGAATGTAGGTTAGGTTAGAACTGTGACCACACAATTCACGAGCCAAGCGAGCAGTGCCTCAGCACCGGCCGGTGAGTGCCTGGGTCCGTTTAAGCACAACAGAATATAATGGTTTGGAAATGTGGTGTTTTACAGCGAACTAACTTTGCATTTGCACTGGCGAAAATCCCAACAAGACATGTTGAAATCTCTAGTTTCTGTCAAAAATTGTATGGAACATTGAAAGAAAATTGAGATTCCAACATGTTTTGTGAATGTTTCGCCAGTGCACACAGTAACCTCAACAATCAAACAAAAGACAATGACTCAGTGACACTGACAATGCAATGCTTGGAGCACTTGAGCCGGGCTGAGGCAGCGCCACTATTATGTCAATAGCTGCACTCTATACACCACCCATAGAAAAGGCCAGAAGTTACCCAATAATAATGAATTGTTGTCATTTTGTATATTTCAGATGTCGGCTATATAGGTGACAGAGTACTAGTAGCTATTAAGGGTCAAAAGAAGAAAGGTATCTTAGTAGGTATGAAACAGAAACAAAGTGTTAAGGTGCCCAAGTTTGACAGCAACAATGTAGTGCTAATAGATGATAACGGAACTCCGCTGGGCAACCGCATCCATGTGCCCATCCCCACCATACTACGGACCATACTCAAAGAGAAGACGCACTCAAAGGGAGCAGACTACACCAAGTTACTAGCTATAGCAACAAGATTTGTGTAGGTATTATATTTATATGTATAAGTAGGTTATTGTAGGTAATAATAAATTCTTGAATGAATAGACTCATTTTTATTTGTTACAAATGGTTATCGTCGTGAATATAAGCTCATTACTATTACTGTTTTAATCCACATGAAAGAGTGCATAGGATATAAACAGTGAAGAATTAAGTTAAGATAAGCATATTACTATAATTATTCTGTTCATTTTAGTTTGATTGATATCATACTAATTATTGCATAAAACTAAGTAGTTTTAGTATGTTAGTATGAGTTTTTTTTACCTTAGACAGTCAAACTAAATACTGTTAACATGATAAATAATAGTACAGGCTCCTGTAGTTTTTTCATTTGTGTGAAGGGTTTGATTGGGGAAAAGATGAAGAAAACAAATATTATCATTGAAATTTGAAAATTTAATAAAACTTATGTTGAGTTTCATTTAGAGTAGACTTAATTAAGACACGCTACCTACCGATGGAGGTGAGCAGACGACACGACATCAACATTTACAGGGTTAGGTTACTCCTGTGATCACCATCTCAGAGGTGATAGCGTAGTCGCGGTGCCGGGAGCGGCGTTACGAGGCGACAGGCAGATGCAATACTGCTCTGAGGTTCAATGTATTTTTCAATTACTTTATTAAAATATCAGCAAATGCTCGTAACGTTTTTTGTGTCGCGGTCGGTTACGTTATAGCATCAGTTCTATTCAAGACGAACCGTCTCGAGGTCGCGACAGTCCCGAGTGCGGCGCCCAAAATAGGGCTTTAGAATCGGCATATTGCTAATGTAACATTCAATTTCTTAAAGCTGTGGACGATACATATGCACTTGTCCTTAAAATCACATAATATAACCACTATCAACAAGGCAACAGGCGTGCCGATAGCCGCGCGTCTGCGAGCGGCTGCGCGGCCGTGGGACCGCGCGTGCGTCCGCGCATGTTTTGCTCACTAACAAGTAGGTAATCATATCATCTGTATAATAATGCACAACAGCTGTGACTAGATATTAAGATTCACGTGCGTTCACTGCTACTAAAGTATCGTGAGGTGCCGCCGACGACTCGGTAACATGTTAAACGATCAATTATCTAATTATAAACAACACACGACTTTAAGAAGTAAGTAACTATGCTAAATAATTATTAAAATCTTCATGATAGATAACTATGTATATGTCGACTGGACAGACAGTCTCGAACGGATTAACGAACAAACATTCCTACATACAATATATTACAAAAAACCGGTATATATTAACACAATAAAGTTATTCGAATACATAAATATTTGTACATTCACTGTTAGCGGGACCAAGCTAGGCTGGTACTGAGAACACTGGCACACATGAAGGTACTGCGGCACACGGCGGTCACTTGAGGGCGGCGAGGACCTGCGGGGCGGGAGGGGTGGTGGATAACTTGAGGGCGGCGAGGATTTGCGGGGCGGGAGGAGCGGTGGGTCACTTGAGGGCGGCGAGGACCTGCGGCGCGGGAGGGCCCACCAGAGGTACCAACCACGTCTGCTGGTGATAGCTCTGGCAGGTCTCGTGTTAGCGGGAGGTGAGGGGTGGTGGTAATACTGCACGTCCATTGCCCTCCACTCTTACATTGTAATCAAGTGTTGATACAGATACGTCTAAAACAGCTAATATCGTAAAATGTTATTGTATAAAATTCGGATAAGGCGATAAGATCAGTGTATATAGTAGGAAGTACACGACGATTACGTGAGCTTCGCATCCACTGACAATGCTGTCAACATCTCTTACTTTTCGGACGACGCTGTCCACGCCTGAGTAGCGCTTTCCCTTTTAGTCTTTATCAGTCCTAGAAACCTATTAAGTTTCTTGTGATGTTATAACCCAATAATTAAGTATAAGTACCAGGTGGTACTTGTACTTAATTATTGGGTTATAACAGTAAGTTAATACAAGTGTCAGTGGACAAGAGGCCTAAATAGTATGGCTCCAACATGAATAAACCCATAAAGTAATATATTAAATCTTAACGTTAAAAACTTAAAACATCTCTGCGCTGCGCTCGGGCGCGACATGTCGCGTGACGTCACGCGTCGCTCTCGTTCATCACAACACACAGATGTGTGTATTGGCACATACGTTGTACCGGAGCTGGATAGAGCAACGACTGTCGACCAAGTGCGACGTCAGATGACACAATGATGAAGTATACTGGGTTTAGAATATAATTTTGACATAGTCATCAACAAAAGCTGAATTAAAATCACTTTTGTATCATGCTACGACTATGGTGCAGTCAGTCGTAGGCGACTGGTTGCTCAGTCTCACTGCCGGTGAGTGCAGCGTGTGACGTCACGCCCTGTCGCGTTACCTTCACTGGTACTACGCGAAGCTACTTGATATGCCAGTTCAGCTTACAAAACACGCCAGAAACGACTGCCTGAGAATCCTATACCCAAACCGTGTGATGGACTCGCAAACTCCGTCCAAATAAAATACTAAATAACAAAATAAACTAAAATTACTGCAACAAAAAACTACAATAAAAAATCTACGTCCGATTCGACTACGATAAAGATCGTCTAATGATGTATAACTATATTATAATGTATGTATATCTTAAAGTTAAATAGATTTTTTTAATGTATTACGATAGATCTAGCGCGGGTCGGTCGCGCCGGTGACGCCCCGCCCGCGGCATGTCGCACTGTCACACTGACACAGTGGCTAGCGGCTGCGGTGATTGAGTTTTTATAAGAATACAGAGTTAAGAACAACGTCCGGCGTGCCTGGCTCCTATCTGACGCATATTCCTGTAGCCGGGGTGACTTAATGCCCGCTTTAATTAGGTCGTGAACACCGGCAACGATATAACCCCGTCCTGCATCATTACTCGATATACAAGTCGGCGACAAAAATACGACAGTAAATTAAACTTCGTTTTCTAATGACGTTCCCAGTCTGCATTAAAAAAAAAACAAATATCAAAGGCAAATATGTCCAATGGTTTAGTCACTATAGCTAGTTGGCTGATCGGCAAAACCCATAGTCGGCCCAACACCAATATTTAGTTAGTTCGAAAAAAAACAGTTTTTTAAATTTAAATGTTAGGATTAATTTGATACTCCTATGCATTAGTATTGCTAGTGTTTTCACTTATTGTCGTATTGTCATCTCCACACTGTAGGACATGTGTTAATAGCAAGGAAATCAGTGGACGTTACAAACAAAACTAGCGAGTTGACTTCCCATTTAAGGTGCAACTGGTGCAAGCGCCATGGTGGCCCACGAAATACAAATTTTCATATGTTTTCTGCAATTAGCAGGTCATATAGCTCAGGTCAATCTAAGTTCAAATTACCCTATTGAATAACTATTTCATGAACTTGTGACATTTTAGGTCAATTCTAACTTTAGAGATTTGTATTGATGATTTTAAATCTTTAAATACAGTTTTTGATACCTACCGTCGAGAATAATTATTTTGATCAACATACCATACAACAAACCTGTAAATTGCAAAAAAATTAAGAAAATTTGAATTTTGCGAGCTACCTAAGCGCAACCCCTTAATTAATTTAAGCTATTTCTTCTCCATAGTTCAGCTATGTAAGAGACTTGACTAGTTGCGAAAATCTTCACGACGAGGCACAAACGTTATGATAGCACGCGTTACCTCCCAGCGGTCGTTTGAAAGCTCATACAGACCAGCGCGACGCGACGCCGCGCCGCGACACGAACAATACAATTTCTAAGAAAACTTGACGGTATAACAATAACCTGTGTCGCGTCGCGCTGTCGCGTCGCGCTGGTCTGCACGAAGCTTGACTCGCGTGCTCGGACCGGACTCGCAGCGATACGAGGTAATTATATACAGCGGTTAACAGGCGACCACTCTTACAAGTCTTTATAAGAATATAAGGCGTAGTTTATCGGACTGGCGTCGATCTTAAAATAGGTAAATGTAAGTATTTAACTGTAATACTTACTAAAAATTAACACTCGAATTTGACCCTTTGGTCAAATTCGAGTGTTAATTTTTAGTAAGTATCGTAGCGTAGTGTCAACAGCAGACATTTCGTCGATAGGACGGTAAAGCTACGTCCGCTATCGCATCACTTCTCATAAGCATTGTGTCGGCGCGGGCGCGTGTGTCTTACGTACGTTCGTTCAACGCAGCGACAGTTTATAAGATGCGATGCGAAGCTAACGCCAAACCCGGGTGCGGGCGGGGCGGGGCGGGGCGACCGACTCGTAATTTGAATAGTGTTCTAGCTAGAGCGGAGCGCGGGGGAGAGGGGGGAGGCGAGCGATGACGTCACGGCGCCTACACGTCCACCACCATCTTCTTGTGAATATCGGTGTTGCCCACCACGTTGCAGAACTCCTCGAAGGAGATCTTGCCGTCCTCATCCTTGTCGGCGAACAGAATGGTCTTGTCCACGATCTGCTGCAGCTGCGTGTCCTTCAGGTTATTGCCCACCATCATCTTCAGCACCTGCAGTCACAGAAGGCGGCTGTTATAGTAACGTTAAGTACTTTTCATTTCCTTAGGCTTACATTTTATGGTACGTATGGTCGTATGGTGTAGTGAACTAAAATTATTGAAAAACAACAAAAAAATAAAAACGTTTTACAAAAAAAACAAACAACCGACTTCCAAAAAAAACACTACAGAGTGAAAAATAACCTTAATTTCGAAAGTAAGTGTCTTTGGTTTGAATTTATTTTTCTTTTCTTGCCACCGACTTCCAAAATTAAAGTTATTTTTTACTTAATGCGCTAAGGTAGCCCGCGAGATTCAAATTTTCTTTAGTTTTTTGCATTTTGCAGGTCAGTGTCCGGTTTTACGAGTATGTTTATTAAAATATGATTCGCGACCGTCACAAATATGCCATATTTTGCCAATATGTAAAGTCATATTTTGTATTAGCAATACAACTCCATAAGTTAGCATAATCGGCAAATGTCAAGATTTCATGAAATAGTCATTCAATGGGATTACATGAACTTAGAGAGTTGTATTGATAATTTTTATGATTATCTATCTATCTATATACAGGGTGATTGGAAGATGGGTGCAAAGCTTTAAGGTGAAGATAGTATAGACAATTTAGAACCATTTAAGCCATGGTTGTCTTAGACGAAGTCTTACCAATTTTTTTTTTTTTAATATGGTTTAAAAGACGTATTGTACAATTTTTTTATTTTTTCTGAGCTTTAAATGTCTGTAAAAAAAATGTCTAATGACACAGAAGCCTAAAACATGTTTTGCTTGATTGCTTACACATTACTTTAATTTAATAAATAAAAAATGAATTCATTTATCATTCAATTTGGCCATAATTATGCAGTTTACATTAAATTTTGAGAATTTCCGAAAAAAATCTTAAAAATTTGGTTAAAAATATTTGGTAAGACTTCGTCTAAGACAACCATGGCTTAAATGGTTCTAAATTGTCTGTACTATCTTCGCCTTAAAGCTTTGCACCCATCTTCCAATCACCCTGTATATAAAAATGAATTGCTGTTCGTTAGTCTCGCTAAAACTCGAGAACGGCTGAACGGATTTATCTTATCTTGGTCTTGAAATGTCCGTGGAGGTCTAGGGAAGGTTTAAAAGAAGTGAGAAAAATTCGAATAATTGCCGGGAAACCCCTAAAAACAGCACTTTTCTTCTTCCCATATAAACGTTTTTCTAAATATTAGGTCTTTACCTATGAAATTGCCGTTCTGTAGTACTGGCCATTTCAAATCAAAATAATTTTTGTTTGGCTAAGAATTCTAATTTCAAATTAATTATTTTAAAAACATGGTTTTTTTTTCCAAAAGTAGTCATTTGTTTATTGATTAGTGTTACATTTTCATCGCATTTCAATCTTTTTCGTCATCATGGATACGTTAAAAAATCGAGTAATTATGGAATATGAGTACCGTCCTGGCAGCAACGCGGCACAAGCGGCACGCAACATCAACGACGTTTACGGAGCTAACACGACAAACCAACGCACCACCTGTTATTGGTTTGCTCGCTTCCGTTCTGGAAATTTCGACCTGAAAAATGAACCTCGCGGTCGTCCGAAGACTTTGGTCGACAATGACGAATTAAAGGCGATTGTGGAAGCTGATGATACACAATCTACGGCTGAATTAGCAGCAGCTTTCGACGTTAGCGTCAAAACAATATTGGTCCATTTGCGTCAAATTGGCAAGGTAAAAAAGCTTAACAAATGGGTGCCCCACGAACTCAATGATCGCCAGCGCAAAGTACGCGTCGAGACGTGCCTTGCACTGCTCAACAGACACACAAATGAAGGAATTTTGAACCGCATTGTTACCTGCGATGAAAAATGGATTCTGTTTGATAACCGCAAGCGCTCAGCAAGTTGGTTGGATTCTGGTTCAGCACCTAAACAATGCCCTAAACGAAAACTTACCCCTAGAAAAGTGATGGTCACTGTTTGGTGGTCTAGCGCCGGTGTGATTCATCACAGCTTCTTAACAAACGGGGTGAGCGTTACTGCAGATGTGTACTGTGAAGAACTGAACACAATGATGGAGAAGCTGGCACATCTCCAACCAGCATTGGTCAATCGCTCGTCTCCGCTGCTACTGCACGACAACGCGCGACCTATGAACTGCACAGCAGACGGTCTCCAAGTTGCAAGAACTGGGGTTGGAAGCTCTCCGTCATCCGCCCTACTCACCAGACCTTGCGCCTACAGACTACAACTTTTTCCAGAATTTGGATAACTTCTTGGCGGGAAAAAAATTCAATACCCGAGAGGCAGTACAAAATGCCTTTGAAGAATTTGTTGCCTCCCGTCCAGCTGATTTATTTAAGAAGGGCATCAATAAACTGCCACTAGGGCTTTCATCCCGGGAATCTCGGTCTCGAAAATTTCGAGAGTCTCGACGATTTTTTGATATTTTCGAGACTCGATACTGATGTTTTCGATCTCGGGAATAACGAGACTTTTGAGACTAAGTCACAAAATAAAAAGTACCTATAAAAAATAAAATAAACTACTAAACCAACATTATTTTTTTACTTTGCTTAAATGGCAACACTGTATTAGTGTTCTGTGGTGGAGATTAAATAACCTTGTTGAAAAACGACACAGATTTTGATATTTCTTTGTGAAATTGCGAAGTTATTAGCTACGATGTTTTCATTAGCAGATAAATTAAAAGGTATGTATCATAGTTACGTTAGAAGCTTAAGTTTTCACCTAAATTATAGTCATTATTGACTTGTGATATTTTACATGCATTTTATGTTTTACCTACTTAAGTTTGTTACTCGATTGCATGACAACGCAGAATATTATGCTTTACTATATTTCTTAATTCTTAATTTACTAACTATCGATTTAACATGCTATTTTACACAATATTGTTTTTTGCTAGTTTGTGGTTATATTGTAGTCGTATTCTGAATAGGGCGGTATTCTGGTATTTTATACAATCGTTTTTGTGTGTGGTCATGGGCTTTTTTTTTTCATTGTTTTAGACAACAGCATGCTTTATTGCGATGTACCTGCTAAAATGCATGATAAGTCTTCGGTATGGTGCTATTTTTTGCGAGCCAATGATAATGCTTCTGCCAAATGCAAAACATGCCACAAAATATTAAAGACTTTAGGAGGAAATACAAGTGGTCTTCATAAACATCTTAAGAGTACGCATAACATGATATTGTCAAAGCAAGAAGTACGACTTGCTTCATCATCTGATAATATCGCTTGCACAACTTCAACAAGCAAATGCAAGAGTCAAGATGAAACTTATAAACCACCCGAAAAAAAAGCTAAGATGACGGATTTCTTTCAGAGAGTTGACGGAATTGAAGTTAAAGTTTCGAGAATGGCTGCTCTGGATGGAAAACCATTTCAAACCTTTATCGAATCTAAAGATTTACGCGAGCTGTTCAAAAAATCTCAATACACACTACCATCATCTGTAGCTACCATATCAAGCATGGTCAAAAAACAGGCCGACTATGTCAAGTCTCTGATAGTAAATGAGATAAAAAAAATTAAAGAGAGCGGAATTAGATTTAGCTGTACCTTAGACGAGTGGACCTCAACTCAAAACAAGAGGTACATGAATGTAAACATACACTCACCATTTTTTGAAGGTGATAAATACAAAAACTTAGGTCTCGTTAAGATATCTGGTACCATGCCTGCTGCTGTTTGTGTAGATTTGTTAAAAGAACGTTTGTCGGAGTTTGATATTCATTTAGACACTGACGTTATTAGTATGACTACAGATGGTTGTAGTGTAATGAAAAAAATGGGAAAGTCAGTCAATGCTTATCACCAAAAGTGTCTGGCACATGGTATGCAGTTGGCGATACTAGATGTATTGTATAAAAAAACAAAAGTCGGTGAAATACAGAATGACTTACCACAGAATATAAAGGATGACGACGATGAAAATGAGGATGATGATGAAAAAGACGAAAGTGGAAGTTTTGAAATAATTGAGAGCAGCAAGCCGCGAAAAATGAAGAAATAATGTATGAACATGTGATTAATAAAGTCCGAAAAGTTGCAAAGTTGTTCAGAAAATCACCATCGAAACAAACAGTATTAAGGAAATACGTAGAGGAAGAGTTCCACAGAGAACTAAAATTAATAATTGATTGCAAGACGAGATGGTCCAGTTTAGCGGAAATGCTTGAACGATTTCTAAAAATAAAGATATGCGTTCGAAAAGCTCTAATTGATGTAGGATCCGGAATAGAGTTCACTGAATCAGAGTATACTACACTGGAAACAATCTCAAATTCACTTGGTATCATGAAAGTGACCTTAGAAGCACCGTGTAGGCGAGACGCTACTCTTTTAACAGCGGATACTGCCCTCAATTTCTGTCTAAAGAAATTAGACGTACAACAAAATTCTTTGAACATTAGTCTCGCCAATTCACTGCGTATCCGTATTAAAGAAAATAGACTGATTGAGGCAAGTATCTTACAATACTTGCGCAGTCCTTCTCAGTTTTTTGAAAAGAAGTTGGATGCAAGAGCATTCCAAACGTTAAGCAACGATGAAATGACAGTGTCGCTGAAAGAATTGTACGAAAGGCTAAATAAATCCACAACCACAACTGAAGAAGCAACGGACAATTATCCCGGAAATACCAGTGATTCAAATGATGCGACGATTGCGGAGCTCACAAGTCTAACGACAGGAGAACAGTTGGAATGTGAGCTTAATAATTTGCTTAACCCCCAAGAAGACAAAGTTCAGAATATAACTTCTATCCATGTCTATCCATGACTTGCAAACAACCCTGCACGTGGAAAAAGCTCTCTTTGAAAATGGAGGCGACAGGGGGAAGTACCTAAACCATTGCTACAATTACTTAATATCTATCCCCCCCACTAGCGTAGAAGCAGAGAGAGCTTTTTCTAATGCGGGTTACTTTTGTAATAAAATCAGGTCCTCTCTATCTGAAACTACATTAAACGCCCTTTGTTTTTTACGTGCCCACTATAAAAATGAAAAAAACTCTCTTAAATAATTTTTATTCTATAATTTGAGTATGTTGTTGTATGTTTATTAAAGTATTTGATTGAAATATCTTGTTTTGACTACATAAATGCCTAGCCTATAATTTTGAGAGTTACTTTTGAAATAGTCTCGAAAGTCTCGTTTTTCCCGGGAATTTCGAGACCGCATCGAGTCTCGATATTTTTTTCCCGGGACTCAAAAATGCAGCGAGACTGAAAGCCCTAACTGCCACTGCGTTGGCTAAGATGCATTGATTGCATAGGTGATTACTTCGATTAATACAAATAAAAAATACCTACATGAAAAATATTCGTTTAAATTTTTTCATACAAAACGGCAATTTCATAGGTAAAGACCTATTATTATTTAGATTTGAACTACACTTACGTGCAAAAAAAACGACCCACCCTGTAAGTTTCGATTCGGAACACAATATATAAAAAATAAGATCAAACAAACAAAAACTAATAATGTAATTTGAAGGTATGTTTCATAAACTTTATTTGTACATACCCTATATTTCAATAAACGGGATGTTGTTGATGATATTGACTCGTTTATTCGGACACCCTCATTTCTCATTTTTAATAACGCAATCTCAGTGACATTGCATTGTGTTAGAAGTTAATCAATTTATTGTTTATTCAATAATTGGTTATTTTACTGATTTAGTGACCATTTACCTTGAGTTTAATTGTTTTTACTCTCTGTGAAAATGGATACTACTCCGTCTGAGTGCGCTCAAGTTGTAGCACTGATCCAGGCTGGATTGAGTCAGCGCGTCGTGGCCAGACGTCTACACCTAAGTCGATCAGCAGTAAGACGAGTGTATCGAAGGTTCTTAGAGACTGGGAGCTTCAATAGACGATCAGGTTCGGGCAGAAATCGGGCTACTTCAGAACGAGATGATCGTTATATGGTGTCTACAAGTTTAAGAAATCGACATTTGACTGGTGTTCAGGTGCAACAGCAACTTCGTAATGTACGCGGTGTAGCTATAAGTGAATGGACTGTACGACGAAGACTTGCAGAAAGCGGATTGCATCCTCACAAACCCGCTAATGGTCCAAAATTAAACCCCGCGCATCGCCAAGCGCGGCTTCGATTTGCTCGTGCTCACGTCGATTGGACACTCGAACAATGGAAGGTCGTGCTGTTCTCGGACGAGTGTAAAATTAGTCTTCATGGAAATGATGGGCGCAGGAAAGTTTACCGAAGAGAGGGAGAACGATTTGCACAGGCATGTATTGAAGAACGAGTGGCTTTTGGAGGAGGTTCGTGGACTGTTTGGGGCGGAATTTCTTTGGAAGGAAAAACGAACCTTCAGTTCGTATCCGGACCTCGTATAGGCAATCTGAATGCACAGCGATACATCCAGGAGGTGCTAGAACAACATGTTATGCCATACGCCGGATTTGTAGGTGAGGGTTTTACGCTAATGCAGGACAACGCCCGACCACATACAGCCACGATAGTATTCCAGTACCTACGTGAGGTGGAAATTCCTGTTATGGAGTGGCCAGCAAGGAGCCCTGACCTTAATCCCATTGAACATCTATGGGATGAGCTGAAGAGAAGGGTCAGGGCCAGAAATCAGTCCCCAGAAACCCTCCAGGAACTAAAGGTGGCTATTCAAGAGGAGTGGGAAGGTATACCCCAAGAGTTCATAAAAACATTAATAAGGTCAATGAAAAACAGGATGGAAGCTGCAATAAGAGCACGTGGGGGGAATACAAGCTACTGAACAAAGTATTCTTTAGAAATTTAATGCTTTTTTTATTTTTACTGTCAAAATTATTCATAAAAAAATTGAGAAATTCTAACCGTCTTTGTTTTTCTGTCTGTAAAATGAATAAATCAAAATCGGTTACACTAAAAACTGGTGTATTGTAATCTTAGACTAACATTTAACAAACAGTGTGAAAAATATTCATTAATTAATTTTAGATTTTTATTTATCGTGTTCTGAACGAAAGCGTATGGGGTGGGTCGATTTTATTGCACGCAAGTGTATATAGATATTCAATAAAGTTCTTCTTAAATTATAATCACTCACTGTGTTCATCGGACCACCTCGGTAGGGTAGGTAGGGTAGTTACGGTAGGTAGGGTAGTTAGGGTAGGTAGGGTAGGGTAGGCAGGTAGGTGCGCCGTAGATAAGTACTTAGTGCTACTCGAGCGAAGCCTGGGCGGGCAGCTAGTAATTCTATAAATAAACATTTGAGCGAAATTTGAATTTCGCGGGCTGCCTTGACGCTTTCGCCTGTGTGTTTTTTTTTAAATCTGTTGTATTTTTCACTTTTTAATTTGGTACAACTACCCCACACAAATTCGAATACCACTACCTGCTATGTAAAAAATAACAGTGACAGGAACTTATCATATCATCCACATAGACTTAGTAGGAAAAATACGTGTATTATTGAAGCTATCTCAAAAAATATCCAAGCAAAATTAATAAAATTTGTATGGGGCCACCTCGAGAGCATACAAAGGGTATGCTCTCGAGGTGGCCCAAACAAAAAGAAATTTCATAATTGGTCCACAATTGACGTAGAAATCGGAGGACATACATTTAAAAAAAAACCTACATACGTGACGAACATATAACCTCCTCATATTCAAATTCAAAAGTCATTTATTCAAACTAGGCTGAGAATCAGCACTTTTCGAACGTCAAAATTACATAAGACAGTCCCCCAAAAACGCCCACCCTTCACCACTTCCTAGTGCTTAAGCTGGAAAGAAGAGGTAGCGCAACAAACTCCCCAGCAGCATAGCTGTCTGTTCAGTTGGAAAAACTTGATTCTATATAATAATGCTTTAAATGCAAAAATAATTTACATTACCACAAATTGCAATCAACTCATAAAATAAAAACATTTTAATGAGTACATAATCTACTCATTAAAATGTTTTTATTTTATGACAACAACAAATGAAAAACCTTTTTGGAAGTCGGTTAAAGACACAGTGAACCCACTGATTTCATTCCATTATGGAGGAGACAATTGCACCCTATTTAGCTCTAATATTTATTATTTATGTGTACATCAAGGGGTATTCCCGGATTTAATTAAGTATTTCCAGTATAAATATTCCACTTTTCAAATCCGGGAACAGCAAAGATACTAATACTCGTAATTATAGACCCGTATCGGTTTTGCCGCTTTTCAACAAGGTGATTGAAAAAGTAATCAATCATTGTAATCGTAACAACATCCTACACGATCAACAGTATGGTTTCACCAAAGGACGTTGCACAACCGACGCCGGTGTCACCTTATTAAAACATATCTTTAACACATGAGGTACAAGATGCAATAGACATACGAGGGGCGTTCAATTCTCGGTATGGGTATGTTAGAAAAAAGATAAAACCTTGAAATTTTTTTATTTTTCAATATAGTCTCCCTTGATATCAATACATTAGTTTGATCGCGAAATAAGTTTTTCTATTCCCTTAACCGTTAAAGGCCTGATAAACAACTAATTAACGTGCTAATTGACGTGCTTGAGGGTCACCCAGGGCTTTACCGGTTAAAAAAGATATTTTCTTCTTGGCCTGAAAAATGCTCATTTACAGCGGACTTGAGCTCATTATGGTCAGCAAATCGCTTTCCCCGGAGGTCTTTGTTTAAATTTGGGAATAAAAAGTAGTCACTGGGGGCCAGGTCTGGGCTGTAGGGTGGGTGGTTAATTTCCTCGAATCCGAGAGCCGCGCAGTGTGAACCGGTGCGTTGTCGTGAAGAAGCAGCACTTTCTTTGCCAGCTTTCCTCTTCTTTTTTCTTTTATTGCTTCTCTCAAACGGCGTAAAGCGGTTGAGTATTTTTCTGCGTTGATAGTTTCACCTTTTTTTGTGTATTCGATCAATAGTATTCCTTTAGAATCTCAGAAAACTGTGGCCATGATTTTGCCAGCCGATGGAGTGACTTTGAACTTCTTTGGAGGGTCTGATCCCTTTTTATGCCACTGCATAGACTCTTGTTTACTCTCAGGGTCATAGTGATGAACCCACGTTTCATCACCTGTAACTATCCTTTCGAAAACACTTGCTGGATTGTCGCCACACAGCTCTAAAAACTCCTTACAAGTGTCAACCCGCGCCTGCTTTTGAAGCGCAGTGAGCATTCGCGGCACCCATCTTGCACTGACTTTTGTAAGGTTGAGATAATCATGTAGTATAGTGTGTATAGTACCAACGGATAGCTTAGTTATTTCTGCCAACATCTTGATTTTTACACGTGCATCTTACAAGTTTTTCGATAAATTTCACATTTTCTTCGGTAGCCGCCGTGATTGGCCCACCTGGGCGGGGGTCATCTTCGATACTTTCCCTACCTCTTTTGAATTCACTTGACCACTTCTGTACGCTCGATAGTGAAGAAGCAGAGTCTTGATAATCGGCTACCATTTCTTCATGGATAGTTTTTTGAGGTTTTCCTTGTTTAGTGAGGAATTTAATCACCGCACGATGCTCGATTTTCTTCAACATTGTCGCGTCAGCCATGTTCGTCGTCTTTGACTGCAGGTCGCAAACAAACTAATGAAGTAATCAACATGAAATTTTATATGAATACCCTCAGATAATGTTGTTAGCTAATGATATATTTTAATTACCCACAATAATAGCAAATCACCCCGATACCGAGAATACATTGAACGCCCCTCGTATTTTGCGACCTATCCAAGGCGTGAATCAAGAAACACTGCTTCAACAGCAGTGTTTCTTGATTCACGCCTGCGCGCGCGAACTTGCGCTTAGCTTAGTAAAATCACATTTAAATGATACACTGCAGCAAGTTAGTAAAATCACATTTGAATGATACACTGCAGCAAGTTCAAACAAACGGTGTAAATTCATTGGGATTAAAAGTCAAAATGGGTGTTCCACAGGGCGCGATATTTGGTATATTCCTCTTTTTAATATACATAAATGATTTACCTCATTTACTGAAAAACCGACCACAAATTGTGTTATTTGCTGATGACACATCATTGATTATTAAAGTAAACAGACATGCTCAAGATTTTGACTACGTAAATAACGCTATGCTTAAGGTCCATAATTGGTTTACTGAAAACAATTTGGTATACGCCATCCGTGAGCGTTTGGCTCAAAATCAGTACTTTTCGACCTAGTTAATATCCATCAAAATTATTTAAAAAATAAATAAATTACTAATAATTTTAGGAAATATTGTTGTCTAAATACTTAGTTAGGTTTTTTTTAGATTAATAGAGTACGAGGGCTGCACTAAAAGTATCGGGAATGGAATATTTCCACTGTTCCTGTCATATTAAAATCTTTTTAATTGAAAACTCCTTGGTTTTAAAAATCGAATACCATTTATTTATTTAAAAAAAGATTCTCGGTCTTGTCACAAGGTTTTGTCAAACTTGTTTAGTCTTGAGAAAATGGAATTGACTCGAGAAAATTCAAGAGCGATGATTTATTATGACTTTCGAAGTGGTTTAACACAAAAACAGTGTGTTGACCGGATGATTTCTGCATTTGGTGATGAAGCCCCATCCAAAACCACTATTTATCGCTGGTTTGCTGAATTTCAACGTGGACGTGTCAAGCTCAGTGATGATCCCCGTCAAGGTCGTCCAAAAACTGCAGTCACCCAAGAAAACGTTGATGCTGTGCGTAAGCTGATTGAGGAAGATCGACATGTGACATACCGCGAAATTCAGGCAACTTTAGACATTGGCATGAGTCAAATACAAATAATCTTGCATGAACAATTAGGTGTAAAAAAGTTGTTTTCACGATGGATACCGCATTCGCTCTGTGAAGAGCAAAAAGCGGCTCGCGTTACTTGGTGCGTCAGAACTCTCGAAAGATTCCACGCAGGATCCTCAAATGCTGTATACAACATTGTATCAGGTGACGAATCCTGGATATACGCGTACGAACCCGAAACAAAAAACCAGTCACGAGTTTGGGTGTTCGAAAATGAGTTAAAGCCAACAAAAATTGTTCGTTCACGGAGTGTTGCAAAAAAAATGGTGGCCACGTTTGTCTCCAAAACCGGCCATGTTACGACTATTCCTCTTGAGGGACAAAGAACGGTTAATGCAGAATGGTATGCTAGCATTTGTTTGCCACAGGTCGTTTCTGAACTCCGTAAAGAGAACTGCAACCGCCGCATCATCCTCCATCACGACAATGCGAGTTCTCACACCGCGCACAGAACAAAAGAGTTTTTAGAGCAAGAAAACATAGAATTATTAGACCATCCGCCGTACAGCCCCGCAAATTATTCTTTATTTTAGGGAAAGTATAGAAATCATTAGGGCTTAGCCTAATGATTTCTATACTTTCCCTAAAATAAAGAATAATTTGCGTGGATAGAGATTTTCATCACCTGAAGAAGCTGTGGACGCCTACAAAACGGCCATTTTGGAGACCCCAACTTCCGAATGGAATGGTTGCTTCAATGATTGGTTCCATCGTATGGAAAAATGTGTCAAATTTCGCGGAGAATACTTCGAAAAGCAATAAATACATTTTTAAATAGTAATGTTGTGTCACTTCCTTGATTCCCGAAATTTTCAGTGCCGCCCTCGTATTTGTGAATTCTATCAAGATAACTGAACAGAGGTTTTGATAATTTCACTTCGAGCATCAATTTAGAAGCTTAATTATATCTTAAATCACTGATCAACCTAACTAGCAATATTTTTTTTATCTAACTACAAATATCGTTTCGAAAAACTTAGTAAAAAAAAAATACATTTTAGGTAGGTACCCTACATGAGAAATAAAATCCAAACATAACGAAATTATAAAGAAATTTTGGTCAGTAAAATGTTTTTTTTTTACCAATATATCTTCATGAATATAATATAATAATAGGTTACTGTAATAGAAGAACATCTTAAAAACTTGCAATTTAAAATTTTAACTAAATGTGTTCTATTATTTTTCTAGAAATATTTTAAAACTACCTACTATAAAACTCCACGCGCAAACCATTTCAAATTAGTCCGCCGTGAGGCCTACCAGAGAGTGGACGTATCGCTGCGCACTCTACCTGACAGCTGTTGACCTTTGTCGTGCGTACAACGATATTGCACGAGTATAGTATGAGCGCTCAATCTTAGAACTTTGGTAAGTAAAACATTTTATTGAACTGAAAACTAATTTATGGTGCTAAAGTCGATAGTGGTGCCGACTCTCTTGTCACAAATGTCTCGATGTGTAAACTAAACTAAAATTTAATTTATTTCTGTCAAACGACGATTTCCCATTCTGAAATAGACTAAAGTGACACAACTTAACTATATTTTAGTTTAACAGCACTAAGATGACACTGAGTTATTAATCCAGTGTAGTGAAAATGGCCATTGTGCTATTCTGAATTTGACGTTTTCACGTAAAACTTTGATTGTCTAACTAAATCGTGACTATTTTTAATAGCGATTAAAAATGGCGTGGAATAAAATTAGTTGTCATGAACTAAAGTTCACACCAACAGCTCGACTTCAGGTGCAAAAACAGTACTGTATCTTTTGTTTTCTTTTTTTGCTTATATAACGCTAAAGTCACAGATATACACCGTGACATTTTAGTCGTCTTACAAAAACAGCCCACTTCATGTATCCAATGCCTACTAAACATTCATAAAAAGGTAGGTAAGGTAAGTGGGTTGGGTAGGGTAGGGTAGGGTAGGTAGGGTAAGTGGGTAGGGTAGGGAGGTAGGTAGGAGTACATAGTGCTACCCGTGCTAAGACGGGGCAGACAGCTAGTTAAGGATAAATATGATTCATCAAATTGTTATGCCTAATGTAAAATTAACACGAGAAAAAGCGTAAAGTAAATAAACTGTTTCTTTTTAATAAAAAAAAGAAGGTCTTTGGAGGTATTTATTCGTCTTGCACCGTGTGCTTGGCGAGTTTGTTCATGAGCCGTTACCCGGTTGTGCCGGTGGCGGAGCCTCACCCTGCTGTTAGTTTGCGTGAAAATCTCGACTTTGCATCAGTTCCAACCTTACATCTACGTGAGATCGCTAATTTTGAGCGATTTTCATCATCAAGGTAATACCTACATTTCTCGGAAAAGTTTGACATCCCGCCAACGACTCTTCAGATTGACATTGTCAATTTGTCAAAGTGACAAAAAAAGAATTAAAAAAAAAAACATCTAAATCAGTCAAGCCGTTTAGGATAAGAAGAATTACGAACACACGCACACCGGTTTATTTTTTATTGCCAGGCATGCAAAATTTCAATGTTCTTCAAAAACAAGCAAAGTACTTAAAATAAAATGCAGGTCAAAATGTGGTAGGCGGCGTACAATTTCTGGAATATGTTCACATAATAACACGTGCGCGCCTGCGACACAAAGTGATACGTCCTCACGCTGGGAAGGTCCGTTCGCTACTGACGGGATGGGTTTTCCGCGGTCGTTAATATAGTTCACTTTGCCATTTATTTACGAAATGAAGTAATTGTTTATTTATAAAATAAAATTTAGATTCTATTAAATGGTTATCTTAAGATTAATATGTAATTTTTTACATTTCTTAAACGTATTTCTAATTATTAGAAAAAAATACTTATTTGTCTTGAAGTTTTTAGAAAATTACGTTATTTCAACTTTTTTTTTTCTGCTATATTTTGTATTGAAGGTGAAAAAAGTGGTTCAGCCACATGCAAGTAGACCATATAATGAAGTTGACAAGATGTTTTAATTTTCAAAATCTAGTCTTTTCTTGTAACAAAACGATCAAACATCAGTCTCGCGTCATTTTTCGGAAAACCTTAATTTACTTGAAAAATCCCTTTCAGCCAGAGCCACATGCTAGACAAAAAACGAATGAACAAAATTTATCAAAATCTGTCGATTTCGTGCACGGCCCCTTAAGAGAGTTAAGTTCCTAATAAGAAATTGTCTTATACAGCGTGCCGCTTTAATGGCGACATTAATTTAACACACACATACGGTTTCGCGTTTACGTTTTATAAAAATATTTTAATTTCATTAAACGTTATTATTTATTAATTTATTTACAATTTTCTAAAACTGCATCTTAGAGCAACCTGTACAGAACTGTAGCGCAGAGGTCATGCGTCAGGGTAACGGATCATAACATCGCATCAATGAAATTTACAAAAAGGAAATAAATAAACATAAACAGGCTTACGTTCGCACGGAAGGAAAAATATCGCGGCGGGATTTTATCGCGCACTGGATTTGCAACTCTCGGCGCTAAGCAGAGCGTTGAAAATCCAGTGCACAAAAATAAATCGCCGCGGGAAAACATCGCCCGTGCGAACCTGAGCTTAAAATAAATAAAGACGATACTAATAAATATCGCAATAATTTATATTTACGCGACGTGCGTGTGACAACTACCGCCGTTCGTCCAGCCACGTTCGTCTAGCCACGCTCCGCTCGATAAAGATGAATAGGTAGGTAGTACCTTATTTGTATGACGTATCTAGATTTTTTCTACAAGGCCCACAACCCAGTAACTGGGTAATACGATACCCCTTGGTAAGACTGGTTGTCAGACTTTCGGGCTTCTGACGACCCGTAACGACTGTCAAAGATCCACGAATGACAGCCGGGACCAACGGTTTAACGTGCTTTCTGAGGCACGGAGGAGTCTCGGTATTTAAAGATGGTCACCCATCCACAGACCAACCCCGGCAAGCGTAGGTTAACCTGATGGATTGACCCATGCGGCAGTTATTACTTAGCCACGAGCCTCCGATACGTAATTACTAATAAAAACTATAAATGCCGCCATGCCGTCGTAAGTACAGCTAATAATAGCTATCTAACCTTTCACACTCACACGGCTACACACCGCGTCCGCTGCCGGCCGGCGCCGCGCCGTCCTTGTGGAGTCGATCGGCGGCAGTGATCTCTCGCGTCCGGCACTGGTCCAGGCAATGGTACGGAGCGAGAGGGAGTGGGAAGCCGTTACTTCCTTCTGCGAAGCCAGTAATGCTCGCGAAGGAAGAGGCGGAACGCGTGAGGGAGAGGCAAATTTCGCGCCCTCACGGCCCTAGCCGCCGCAGGAGACGCCCTGGGCGTGGGGAATCACAGGCCGATTCCCCCCTCCGTAGGCGCGGGCTTGCGGACGGTGAGCAATGGGTAGTTCACCGTCCGATAAGGACCAGGCCCGGGTCGATGGCGGGTTGTGTTCCACAATGTCAGCACAACAGAAGGGGTCTGCTAGGACCGAGGGCTGCCGGGGTCGCGGGAAAAATTCACAGTAGTAGTTTATAACTACTACCGTGAATTTTTTACACATATTCAAAACCAGCAATTTAGCTGGCAGGTTGCGACTTTGCGAGCGAGTGTAATATGAATTAACTCGAAGAGCTCCGTCGTGTCGATAATGATAAAAAAAAAAAAAAAAATGTCTCGGCTTGCCCTAATTTTGACCCCTAGGCACGCCACTGCTGCCACCCTGTATAGTACAGCCGCTTTGATGGGTTCCCTATCTGGCAGAATCTTGATGCTCCGAAATTTATCTGGCATACCAAAATTATTTAATATAATTATTGTTTTTTGAATTTTCAATGGCATACTTCTTACAGACTTGCAGAATTTTATTTGGAATAATTTTATTAGACATAATGCCATTTCTATACAATAGCATTTTTAACCTTAAATTAAAATAAAATTTTGTCTTAAAAAGCCAATATGTTGTACTACAAAAGTTAGTGACAGAAACGAATCGCTGCAAAACCGAATCCAAGTTGGTCTTGTCTGCCCTACCCCTAGTGTGTAATTTAAGTCCGCGTAGGCGCGGAGGGGCTAGGCGGGCCGCGAGCTGAAGAGCAGGCGGTAAAACCATCTGCGACGATAAGCTCGCCTGGGACCGCCAGAGCCCCGCAGCGCCGGAGCCGTGACAGAAACCATGCCTGCTGCATGCATGGTGTATGCTTGTTTGCATGTTTGTGTGAGGTTTCTGCGATATATCTTGTCAATATATCTATGAAAACATCATGTACGTAAGGTAAAATCTTAATCTTTTCAGTAAAAGAGGTGAATGACACAATTATAATACTAGAAATAGGGTCCAATTAGTTCTACCTGGTTTTAGATTTTCTTTAGTAGGCTCATCCTTCATGAGGAACTGTTTAAAATGTTACAATAAAATACCTCCTCACATACTCGAACTAAATGAAACGAAAGGAGATTGCCCAAAAACAGTACTCTTGAGAAATGTCTCGTGTCTCAAAAACTTGAACAGCATGAAATATAAAATAAAAATATTATTTTTAAATAAGACTTATTTATAATGGGATAGTTTTTTTTAACAACAATTAGTACTTCTATGTTTCCGACTACAAAGTACGTCATTTTTTACATCGCCTGTCAATACTAGGGATGTCCATTTGTTCTATTGATTGTTCAATTTATTAATGCTTAGAAAGTTAAATAAATGTTTTTAAGGTGTTTACAATATTTTTTAAATATGGATAGATAGCTCACATGGTAAAATAAATAAATCTGTTTCCATAATCCGACAGAACTGGATATTAGGTATATTTATTTGAGAATGTGACGGGACAATAGGGTGCGGTGAGGTATATTTGGTTGTGTTGGTTAATAGATTTATTTTATTCCTTTTTGATATTGAAATCGGAATAGTTTCAAACGTCTATTATTCGCAGAAATTCGGTGGAAATTCTGTGAATCCATTGAGACAAATAATGAGACCGCAAAGGTAAGGAAGATCCTATCAACCGATCAGAACCGAAGTCTCGGCGCGCTGAAAAAACCCGATAACTCATACACACTAACTGACTATGAAACCAGTAAGGTCTTTCCCGAGACTCACTTCCCAGACTGTAAAATCCTGGAGGACAGGACGTGGGAGACTGAACCAGAATGGACCCCAATGGATCAGGACTGGTCAAGAGCCTGCAATATAGTAACAGAAGAATGAATAAAGTGGGCTATAAAACCTTTCAACCATACAAGTCGGCAGAGCTGGATGGCATCTTCCCAGCCCTGCTGCAGTGGGAGGTAGATCATCTGGCACCATGGCTGGTGGAGATCTATCGAGTCTGCATAGCACTTAGATACTCAATACTCAATACTTTATTGCATAACACACACTGTATACCTACATAACTCACATTGCTCATTGTTTCTCTCATTGCTTGGATACATAACTCTCGCATGGCGCAAGTCATCTTCATACCCAAACCTGGCAAAACTGATTATACACAACCCAAGGCTTATAGACCTATAAGCCTCACATCCTTTTGACTGAAAACCCTCGAGAGAGACTCTGTGATATGCACATTCGAGATGAAATTCTCCGGGTAAGACCACTGCACAAACAACAGCATGCGTACTCCACAGGCAAATCAACGGAATCGGCGCTGCACAGCGTGGTTTCTAAAATTGAATGCACAGTGGACCACAAATGCTCAGCACTGGCCGCCTTCATTGACATCGAGGGCGCCTTTGACAAGACCATGTTAAACAGTATAAACATGGCCCTCGACAGACACAGCATATACTCGATCCTGAGGGGCTGGATCACCAACTCAAATCAACTCAAATTGAGAGCTGTACAAGTCACAGTAAATGACACTACGAGGGCCATCGTTGCAAAGGGCTGCCCGCAAGGGGGCGTCCTCTCGCCGCTTCTATGGAACCTGGTAGAAGACAGCCTCATCAAAACACTCAACGACAAAGGTTACTTCACCGCAGGCTACGGCGATGACATTACCATAATAATAAACGGGACCCACGAAAACACTCTATGCAACCATAAGCGACAAGCCTTAAAAATAGTAGAGGAATGATGCAACTAACACCAACTCTCAGCTAAACCTACAAAAACCGAACTAATTCTCTTCACAAAAAAAAAGGAAGTTGCCGACACTAAAATTACCACGATTCTTTGGAACAACCCTAAGCCTATCAACTGAAAACAAATACCTGGGCATTTTTTTGGAAAAGCTGAACTGGGCAAAACACACAGATTACATCACTATAAAAGCCAGCATATCCCTGTTGCTATAAGGTCACCTACTGGTTATACACTACAGTCATTCGACCAATTATCACATACGGCTCCTGGTCTGGTAGCCCAGGACAGACCTGAGCACAGCCCAAAGAGATCTCGAAAAACTGCAGCGATTTGCTTGTGTTACTAGCAGTATGAAAACCGCACCCACTGCCGCCCTACAGGCAATGCTGCGACTGTCGCCTCTGCACCTCATCGTGCAGGAGGAGACGACTCTGACCGCCTTTAGGCTCCATCTATTTGGAACCCTAAGCAAATACTCCAGAGCAAAGCACACATATAAAGGAAGATGCGATCAAACGAAAGCCAATGATGGCATTACCCTGCAGCAAAGCCCCGAAAACACACCACTTTCAAAGGCACTTACAGCATAATACTCACAGAAGAACAGTGTGACTACTCTGGCTCGAAAGAGATGAGAGTATACACGATACGAAGACCAACTCCGGTACCGGAGTCGGAGTCTTCTCACACGATCTGAACATAAATATATCCAGACCGCTGGGAATGTTCAACACCGTCTATGAGGCGGAGTGTGTGGACATCATACAAGCGGTCCACAGCCTAGATACCAGGAGGGTTACGGACACCCACATACGTATATTCTCCGACAGCGCCTCAGTTCTCCAATCCCTACGGAAAAAATATTTAACCTCGAAGCCAACACTAGAATGTCACAATGCACTAGAACAAATAACGGTATCTTGCCGCAACACTGTGACACTGCATTGGATAAAAGGACACAGTTGCAAACAACTGTTAGTGTACCACTCTGCAGTAACCGTTTTCGATCCTCTAAAACAATTGTTGCGTAATGACCTGTCAAAGAACGAGGCCACCATCTTTTTCCCACGGTTCGACCTCTCTTCACTTTAGTTGGCAACTCCTCGGAAGGAAACACCCAGACAGCAGACTGTCTCTTAGTTTCAGGACCATAACAATAAATCCAGCTTTCGTCACCCGTAAGTATGTCGAACACAGCATTTGAGTCACCTCCGTTAAATCTTTGAACCATTTCACGACACCAATCAACACGAAGGAGTTTTTGGGCTTTTGTCAAATTATTAGGTATCCACCGGGCACAAAGCTTCCTGACAATGTTAACACTAGAAATAAAGAAAAACTACGAGCTCCCTTTCATCGGCTTCATAAGGTTCATAACTCATTTGTTGGGCTTGGTATAACCTTTTATAACAGGCTACCTTCTTCTTTGCTAGATTTGCCTTTTAATGCGTTTAAAACGAAAGTAAAATCCAACCTTTGTTCAAAGGCATACTATTCTATCAACGACTACTTAAATGATAAGAATAGATGGTCGCTGTGATTAACTCTAGACAATGTTTATGTTCTTTCTCCAGAATTAGCTTACCTACTGACAGGTTATATGAGTTTATATAATTGTTTATTTTATTTGACTTGTTAAGTCAAGTTATTTTAATTTAATTTTAAGTTATTGTTGACATAATCTACTCATTACAATGTTTTTTTTTAATGAGTTGTATTGCAATATGTGGTTAACTAGTGACCTCGACAATTGATCATGTTATTTATTGTTATTAGTAATTAACTGTTTATTTATTTTACCTCGATGGTCCTAGTTTATTTTTTCTTTCTAACTGAACAGACAGCTGTGCTGCTGGGGAGTTTGTTGCGCCACTTCTTCTTACCAGCTAACGCACTAGGAAGTGGTGAAGGGTGGGCGTTTTGGGGGACAGTCTTATGTAATTTTGACGTTCGAAAAGTGCTGATTCTCAGCCTAGTTTGAATAAATAAATGACTTTTGAATTTTGAATTTTTGACCGCTAAATGTTGATGGAGGATTTTGTGCACTTGACTCATACCGATGCTTAAGCTTGTCCGAATCTGCTGATAAGTCACTCTTTTGTCAGTCTCTATCATACGCCGCACAACAGTGATGTTATCTTCAGTCGTCGCCGTAGAAGGCCGTCCATCACGCAGATTATCGGTGAGATTAGTGCGACCACGTTTAAACTCATTAAACCAGTTGTTAACAGTGGCACGAGATGGGGCTGCATCGTGAAAGGCCAATCGAAGTCTATTATAACTTTCCTGTTGACTTAAATGACATCCAAAGTCATAAAAAATTATTGTACGAAAATTTTCTCGCGTTAAATTCATGCTGACGTGACACAGACAATTTTCAATTTGCCACCAAATCGTAAAAAAAATACAAATGTATAAAATACACACACAATAATATTGGCAAAGAGTTCCATTTTCAAAATTTGAACTTATTTTTTTATTATTTCGTTTACAAGTGGCCAGGTCTAAAAACTTACAGTGTCGCCCTCATAGACTATTTATCCCACAGAACACAAACTACTAAAGTAGATACTTGGATTAGCGACGAACTTCCTATTCAGTACGGCGTACCACAAGGTAGCATCCTCGGTCCAACATTATTCTTAGTTTATATAAACGACCTATGTGCCATCAATCTACAAAACGGTAAAATCATCACTTTCGCCGATCGCCTAACTCGTGGAATGAGGTTCAAAATCATGCTCAACAAGGTCTTGAAACGGTGTATAAATGGTTATATTCCAATTTGCTTACCCTGGACATCGATAAGACAAAATACTTGACTTAATCCCTTAGACCCCAGGATCAACCAAACTTCAACTTGAAGGCCCACTCATGTGATTTCATCAACCATTGTTCTTGTCCTGTATTAGTTAAAACGAATTCTATCAAATATCTTGGCATAATCATAGATTACCGTATCAGCTTCCAACAACACATTGAAACCCTAGTTAAAAGAATCCGAAAATGAATCTTCATATTTAAAAATTTAAGACATATATCTGATACATTAGTTATTTAAAACAGTTTACTTTGCACTATGTCAGTCTTTGCTAGTATATTGCATTACCACATGGGGCGGTACCTCTAAAACATATTTGATACATTTAGAGAGAGCCCAAAGAGCATATTAAAAGTTAGTTGCTTTTTCCCAATCCTCTATCCAACTTTCGAACTTTACCAACACTGCAAAGTGCTAACGGTCAGACAGTTGTTCATTCTCATGATAGTACTAAAGAAGCATACTGAACTACCCTTAGATCACGATTTACCAACATTAAATAGACGATCAACAAATGTTTGTTCACTCATAACACTAGTTTCTCCCAAAAGATTTTCTGTTTTCTTGGCACTTTTCTTTATAATTCAATTAATAAAAAGATCTATCTACACTCATACAAAAGCTATTTGTCAAAGTCAAAGTCAAATCATTTATTTCAAATAGGCACATATTCCTTGTAAGGCACTTTTGAACGTCAAAGTTTACAAAAAAATTAATTGATTCTAGTCGCCCCTTCCAAAAGGTAGTTTTCGTATGGAGAAGAATGGTCAAGAAACTCCACCCTTGCTCTTTTAAAAAGTGTTACAATATTTTGTATATGTAGGTACATTAGTAACATAATTATATGTGAAGACGATGCCCATTAAAAAAAAAAAAATACGTTACCACAATAGGTAAAAAGAAGAATTAATAAAAATGAAGCAACGAAAGATAAATTAATTAGGTACTTATGTGATAGATGCATGGTTCTCACATATTTACAAACATTGTAAAAGTAGACGATTTTCTTAAAATTTTACAATTAATAAGTCAGTATGTGAGGAAGTAATCACAGAATGTAAAATCAATGTCATATAATAAAAATAATAATTTATACAACTTAAATTAGCAACCAGTTTGATTTTGTCTAGATTCTAGATTATCCTATGGAGCAGGACCAGCATGTTTCCAAGCATTCTTATCTTGGATATAATCCTCTAATTTGTTATATAATATAATATAAAATAATATTTAAAAAAATAATATGCTTGTTTACAAAGTGTACTTTTAATATGAGTTTTAAATTTTCTTTCATTTAATTGTAATATATCACAAGGTATTTTGTTGTAACATTTAACAAAAAATGGTTGATCTATTTTATCTTTATTTCACTTATTTTATTAAAAATATGTAGATTTTTTCTTACATACATTATATTTTCATAAATGAATTGTCAAGGTACTGTCATAATATTAATCCTTTTAAATAGTTCCCTGAGAGATTCGCGACGATGTAGATTATAAATGGCTCTGACAGCTCTCTTTTGTAAAATAAATATGGATTCAATGTCAGCAGCCCGACCCCACAGTAAAATGCCATACGACATAATACTGTGGAAGTAGCTAAAACAGACCAAACACGCGGTTTTTACATCTGTTAACTGTCTTATCTTTCTAACAGCAAAAGCGGCAGAGCTTAGCCGCCCCGCAAGAGATGTTATATGAGGTAATTGCATGTAATTTAATGGCATTGTAATTTCTCGTCTAGCGTGATTCCTAGGAAAACTGTTTGATTGATATATTCTAGCTTTTCTTCATTCAATAAGATGTCACATTCGCTACTTCTAACATTAGGTAATTTAAATCTAATGCATTTGTTTTTTTTTTTATTTAGTACCAAATTATTTACCGTAAACCAATCTTGGACCAGAAGAATAGAGGTATTCACGTAGTCAAGATTTTGCGACCGTCGGTTGATTAAAGAAAATTACGCTTTTGGCTATTAAACCTGGACTACATTGCCACTGAAAACTTATTACAACCAATGTCTTAACCCCCACACATTTACACTCACACATCTACACTTACAAACATTCAGTATAAGTACACAACATATCCCCATTTCCATTCTTCATTTTTTGTTTTGCTTTCTTATTCAGATACCTAAGTATGTATTACTGAATAATAATAGGTACGTAATGTACCAAAATAATATCTATATTTCTTTGAACTTTATGTTTCCTTGCTTTTCTTTGATTTTGTTTTAATTTTGTTAGTCTTTTAAATTTTTGCTATACCAATAATATCTTGACCTGTTTTGTATATTAACATGTCCTATCTAAGAGAGCCGGGTGATCTGTAACTCCGGATCCTCCTACCTCAGACACCTTTCTCTATTTAAGATTGTGCATTTTATTAACCAGTGCCTGTAATGTGTTGTTGAGATAAATAAAGATTTATGATTATGATTATTGAGTTAGCAACTGTGTCCACCTTCCACTTGTCATTCTTGCTACGTGTGCAGCCGCGCGGCTGGACACGTAGCTGTTGTGATGTTGAAGAGCATCTATTATATTAGTTTTCTTGCGTATGTTTTCTGCTTTTTGATTATCTTACAGCCGTATATTTAAAATGCTTCTTTTGTATTTTATCTCGCGTATAGTTGTTGAATAACCAGGTTTGACACCCATAGGATGGCAGGGTAGCAGACACGAGTCCATGACTTTCTTTTTCAATTTTCTACATGCAATTTTGCACAAGACATCCTTGTATACCGAAAGTGAGCACTAAGGAAGAATTTATGAAAATTCACTCCCTCAAAGGGTTAAATAGGGAATGAATGTATGTGTGGAATGGGAGCTCATCATTTCTGCCGATGGGAACTCCCATCGGGGACACCGCACTCGGCTATGTGAGGGGGGTGGGGTGTGAGAACTTGAGGAGACGTACCTGGAACAGCTCTCCGTTGGAGATGAAGCCATCGTTGTCCATGTCGTAGATGCGGAAGGCGAACCTCAGCTTGGACAGCTTGTCGCCCTTCACGCTGAACTGCGACACGCCCTGGATGAACTCCTTGAAGTCCACCTACAACACCAACCACATCATACTCAAACAAATGTTCATCACTTGGTAGTCTTTTAGCTGAAGAAGTGCCGCAAGAAACTCGCCAGCATCAACCTATGACTATGATCAAATATGTAGAAAAAGTATCTTCTTTCCGAAACGGTTTTTGCTACAAACCGTTTATTTATAGTGTCATACGCATGTGAAAAGATAATTTTATTAGTCGTAAATCAAAATGCCTGCCTTAGATTATCTAAATATAATGTGTAGTGAGATACGTTCGCGATAACATGAATCAACGTTATCGATCACCGATAGCAGCGCTCACAACTGCACTATTTGTTTATCAACAAATTGTTATAATCTGGCGGTAACGGTATGACGGCACTAACGTACCGAGGTTACTACGTCAACTGCTAAGGGTAACTACGAGGGTCATTCAATAAATACTTAGCCTACAAAAAGTAAACGAAAATTTTGGAAAAGTGGGAATTTATTTTTCAACAGTCTCCTTTTAGTTCGATACACTTAGCCCAGCGATGCTCCAACTTTTTTAATCCGTCCGAAAAATAGTTTTTGTCAAACTCTGCAAAATAGGCCTCCGTGGCGGCGATGACCTCCTCATTCGATCCATATCTATTCCCGGCGAGTGATTTTTTCAGATTAGGAAACAGAAAGAAGTCACAAGGGGCCAAATCTGGAGAATACGGGATGGGGCAGCAATTCGTAGCGTAATTTGACCAATTTGGCCATGGCAACGGCAGACGTGTGAACCGGTGCGTTGTCACGACAACGCACCGGTTCACACGTCTGCCGTGCTGTTTCACCACGGTGAAACAGCAATTTTTTCTTCGCCAGATGGGGTCGTTTTTTCTTTAATTCGGCGTCGAATCGGCCCAATAAATCGGCATAGTAAAGCCCTGTAATTGTTTTACCCTTATCGAGGTAATCGATGTAGATCACACCTTGTGAATCCCAGAAAACGGTGGCCATAACTTTTCCGGCCGATTTTACAGTTTTCGCCTTCTTTGGAGCACGTTCCCCGGTCTGGATCCATTGTTTTGATTGCTCTTTGGTCTCTGGTGTGTACCAGTGGATCCAGGTTTCATCGACGGTCACAAAACGACGCAAAAACTCCGCTGGATTCCGCTTAAACAGCGCCAAACACGTCTCCGATGTGGTCTCACGGTTGCGCTTGTTTTCTGGTGTGAGTAAACGCGGCACCCATCGCGCCGACAGCTTTCTCATGCCGAGTTCCTCGTGAAGAATATGATGCACTGTTCCTTCTGAAATGCCTACAGTCTCAGCTAGCTCCCGAACCTTCAATCGGCGATCTGCCAATACGAGATCATGGATTTTTTAAATGTTTTCCTCCATAGCAGCTGTTTTCGGTGCACCTGGACGTGGTTCATCAAAAACCGACGTACGGCCATGTGCAAACTCGTTGAACCAATTCTTGACGGTGGCCATCGATGGAGAAGAGTCACCGTACACAGCATCCAAGCGCTCTTTGATTTCGATGCGCGTTTTCCCTTCCAAAAATAGGAATCGAATCACCGAACGATATTGCTCTTTTTCCATTTTTATCGCTTCCATAAGTTGTCAAATTAAAACAAATGAAGGGATTGGAATGAAAATTTGAAAAAAGAATTTAAAAATAATGTGCTACACTGTGGTAAAACTCTTTTGAAACTACAGCGCCCTCTGGCGATGAGGCTAGGTACTTATTGAATGCACCTCGTAATATAGTTAATATTCCGCTCATGTTTGCCGGAACTTACTACACAATCGTGTGCCCACACATGATAAAGATAAATGTTTTCTGTGCATATTGTCCTCTTTTGTTTGTTTATCTGTAAGGTCGACTCGTCGGTAGGTGGACTGATACGTTTTCAAGATGATGTCATAGGAGGCACCTGTTTGCTTAAGTATTGCTTTGCTGAATGTTGTTAAAACAGCAACCCCAAGCGCAGTACCTACTACCGTTTTCACTAACACTAGACGACGTCTAAATGAATGCCTCAATAAAAGCGCGAGCCACTCATTTAAGTAGGGCCCCTAGTGTTTGTGAAATCGGGCATGTGTATCAGATGTCGTCGTGATAGTAGTACTAGACAGTCGGGCCAAGCAGGTTGCTCTCATTGGATTGATTTTATTGCACTCGTTCAGGGCCGTAGCCAGGATTTAATTGGGGGGGGGGCTCGGGGTTGCCAACATTTTTTAGAAAAATAAAGTATTTCTGATTTCAGAGAGGGTAATTAGAGTACAGATTTATAAAAAAGAGTATTATTTATTTAATAAATAGCATTTTTTTTTCTTACTGCGGAAAATAATTACGAAAAAATATATAGGTATTACGATCTTAACGTTCTAAATCAGAATTCAAATTGGTGAACAGCTAAGTTATTATCAATTTCAATTAACCCCTTTTTCACTCTTCCCGCCACTTTGCAATCATGACTAAAAACGGGGACATCTGTAAACTATAAGAGGCTAGTAATGCTTAATGGAGAAAATAACCTTAAAAAAAAAATTACATCCCGCTTCGAATCATTAAGGTTTTCGTTCTCTTTGTCCGTTCATACAGATATAGAACTAGTTTATGACTTATGTAGAAAACTTTGAGAATTAGGAAAATGTAGGATGCGAACGAATGATAGTAAGCGAAGCCGTCTAACCTATCCCAGGCGGGGCCTGGGATAGGTTAGACTCTCTCAGAGAATGCTGAAGTTACAGGAATTAATTAAATACAAAGTCAGAGTCGATAAAAATACAGTATTTAAGCGTACTCTTACTGTTTTTGTAGATTACAAAAAACAATCGACTTCCAGAAAATAAACACTACAAAGTGAAAAATTACTTTGGTTTCGGAAGACGGTGGCAAAAAACGAAAATTCAAAACCAAAGACACCGACTTTTACCTATTTTCACGATCATCCATCAATTTCCTTGTTGCAGGCCGCGACAGTAATGTACTAATACTACACGCAAAAAATACAGTTTACATCAAAACGTTCAGCGTCATAGTCAATTACGAAAGCACAAGCCGAGTTTAGCCGAGACGAGCACGAGACGCTTCCTTCTTTCTTATATCAATGCACTTCACTAACTCAAGATTTAGAATCGTCACGTGAAATAATCAAGAAATTAAATAAAACTGACAATTATTGTCAGTGTTCACTTCATTACATTTAAATTTCTTATTATTTTATTTAACAGAAGATACATACGCTCGTTCATTTTACACGCTTTGTCACGGATACGAAACTCAGGCCTCGACATTTTGCGTGATACTGCCAACGAACAGGCCACATCTCACTGCGCGTCGCGCAACGTAAATTGACGCGTGACTCTCACACAAAAGGGTACAAAATTAAAGCACTTCCCGATATCTCATATTCTCATCCACGCGATTTTGATATCAAAAGCTGCGTTATTTAATTCTCTAGAGGGTTTTTTCGATTTATATTGAAATCTCTTTTAGTAAGTTAAGTTTACATAAAAAATAACCCAAAAATATCGTTCAATTTTTTTATATAGCTTTGTTGAGCCCTAAACTCTGCGTATTTTAGTACCCATTCTATTGGCGTAGTTTTATTACTTTTAACATAATCGCAGATTCGCACTTTCGCTGGAAAAGGGGCACCTTTTTATTGGGTGGGAAATTATTAAACTTCTCTCGCTATGGGCGGAGCGGGAGGGCGTGTCAGAGTCTTACTGACTAAAACCCACCCGCGTTCCTTCAGTTGCCTGTATGGTGCCAGGGGCCACGGTATCCCTTTCGGACTTTCCCGCGACCCCGGTAGGCATCGCCCCTAGCGGACCCCGTCAGTTTTGCTGACATCTCTTTGGAGGCGCACGTAGAACACAACGCGCCGTCGACCCGGGCCTGGTCCTAATCGGACGGCGAGCTACTCATTGCTCACCGTCCTCAGGCCCGCGCCTACGGTGGCCGGGAATCAGCCTGGGATTCCCGACGCCCAGAGCGTCTCCTGCGGCGGCTAGGCGCGTGAAGACGCGAAATTTGCCCCTCCCTCACGCGTTCCGCCTCTTCCTTCGCGAGCATTGCTGCTTCGCAGGAGGTGGCTTCCCATGGCAAAAAGGAGCCCCTCTACTGAAGCGATCGAAAAAACATCTTCAATGTTAAAAGTTGACATTTAAAAAAACTATACTTGATCCATTTTTTTTTTTTTGTGAAATCTTATCAAATTACTTCTATAAAGCTAGTTCCAGGCTCAAAATGTATTCCTATTACAAAACGAAGACTATTCGAGGATCAGTTAGTACCAAAGAAGGTTCATGGTTCAAATAATATCCAGAGATAAGAAACAAAAATGGAATTATTTTATTCGTTCACGCAGGCTTTATTTGAAGCAACGTTCTGTTTCTCTAAATGTTGATAGGTATTATAATAACACTTGAAATGCTTAAATAATTATTTATCAATAACAAAAATATGTCATACATAGTTCTTTGTTTAGGTTACAATATATTGAACAAGCACAATTTGTACTTTTGACGCGCTTTTTATAATCATGTTCTCATATTTTTTTACACCTCTAGCGTGAAGTGGAGCGACTTACATAATATGACGGCAGCGCGCGTAATTTGATATGAATGTCTATGTTGCGTCCTATAATAATAAATAAAAGCACTTCATAGTTGTATTAATTATTGTTTTTAATATTACTGTTACTTTTACGTGGTTTGTTTGTGAGTTGTTGTGTTTGAGCTACATTATAGAATGGAACAAAAAAAGAAAAAAAGGGGTGAAAACTGGAGTTCTGAAGAAAAGGTTTGTAAAACATGGATTTTTTTATTATAAGGTAAGCAATGGTTTGTATCATCTTATTTCGACTACCTAACGTGAATGTTGTTATTATTATAGGAAATATTACGTCACCATATTGCTCAGTCAGCACAAATCATTGAAGACAAGTCGACGAAAACGTCTGTAAACATGCAGAAAATAAAAGAGTGGAAGAATATACAGATTAGGTTAGGTACGTTATTTATTATTTTTAGATTCAATGAGATAGCTGGTAAACTTCGATCCGATGGAGAGTTAAAGTTGGCTTGGAAAAGAATGAAGTTGTCCGCTAAATCTCACATAGAAGAGAACAAACAAAAACAGGTGGTGATGAAAATGTTGTTGTAATGTTGTAGTGGCGTAATGCGCAAACTACTTGCATTTCACGACTCAAAGTCGTGGGATAAATCCACACGTAAAACATCCATCTTTTCTCCAAAACGTTTTGTGAACCTATACTTATATCTGAAATCTTCGTCACTCAATTCGAATGGAGTCTCACGATGACGATGTCTGTAAGATCGCCGAGACGTCTCCAGCATATCCAGATCTTCCGAATCCATCAAGATTTTGAATGATTTTTATCGCGCAAACACCAAAACAACGACAACGCAAACGTCAAATAAATTAGTACCAAAGATAAACTAGGGGGACTCGGTGGACTAACTTTAGTACCATAAATAGTTCTGGAACTAGAGATAAACTTCATTTTATAATAACGTTTTATTTAGTCATGGTACTAAAGCTAGTACTAATCCCAGTACCAAATTTAGTCCGTGTTTTGGAATAAGACGGACGAAGTCTAGATGTTTTTGGAACCAGAATTACGGCCATTTACATTATTTTCTATGGAAACAAAAAAAAAACCATAGAAACGCCAGTGATGTAAAAGTAATAGGTAGATACAGTTGTTTTATATATAATATTATGAAAAGATTAATTATCTACATTATCCACCAATCCCTATAGTTTTATCCCTAATAATAACAAAACTATGCCGTTTTCTTTAATAATTTTTTTCTCTTAATTCTTTACGAATGTGGATTTTATTATTTAAACCAGAGGTTCCTTAGAATCTTTTCTATAAACCATAAAAATATCTAATTTAAATCATGCACGATTTCAGAGATATTTAAGTTTTTTTTTAACTGTGTCAGGGCTGTCACCAAATCGTAATTTTTTCTGTAAAATTTTTGTGAAAATGTATGAGTTTACATAAAATTTATGATAACACACATGCTATTAAAGTGGTTTGTCGATAGTTCTTAACAGAAGAAGAATTCTACAGATTTTTTTAAATAAATGTGTTTTAGATTATTGAACTATCATATTATATGATAGGTATGTAATATGCACAACGATATCTCTATCGCATACAAAAATAATAATAAAAATATTTGATATTGAGCAGTTGAGCACCCTAAAACCATAGAAATAAATATGAAACTTTAGAAGCATTTTACTGCAAAATCTTGTAAGATAAAGATTCGAGATTTTTTTTAATAATACATATAGTTCTGTAGAATATGTCGTATTAATATAAAATCCATATTGGCTAAGATTAAGTAAATAAAAAATAAATAAGAAAAAATACAAAAAAATAGATTTACGTCTTCTATAAAGATAAAAGATAAAGATACTTAAAGATAATTTATTTGCATAAACATGTGTACATTAGTAATTACCTTGCAGAGATATTTACTAAAGGTGATAAAGTTTAATTAGTTTCAACATTTTTAAAACACATGTTTTTGTTGTACTTTTAAATGAAGTAGGTACTGAACAAGGCTAAAATATGTTCAGTAAGTAAAAGGCAGTTTGTAGTTCGAGACCCCGAGACGTATGTAAATATAAACGTAGGGTGCAAAAAAAATCGAGTTTACTCCGCTCGCTCTTGCATCCTTCAGTCTCATGTTTCTCTAAATGTTCTTCATAATTTGAGAAAGATACTCCTATTTCTGTATAAGTGGTCAAAAGAAGACCTTATCTATTCGAGACGGGGTACTAAAGTTTTCGAGCCCGCTTCGCTCGCTCTTGCCATGGCTGCCTGTCCACTGGAGCGGAAAAGAGGAGAGGAGGGAAGCTGTACAATATTTAACAATAGAATCTAAAGGCCGCCCGAGACACAGCTCCGCTACTCTCCTCTCTTCTCCGCTCCAGTGGGCAGGCAGCCTAACTATCTCCTATTTCTGTATGAACCGTCAAAAGAAAACCTAATCCTATTTGCGGACGATATTTCGGTTATAGTACCACAGAAACCTCAGAAAGCAACTACGAACATTCATTAAGCAACACTGAATCAATAATGAACTGGTTAAAGGACAACAGTCTAACAGCTAATATTATTTCTAAAACTAAAATTTTACAATGCTCTAATTATAACAATTGTCAAATCAAATCCTTAGACTTATATTACAAAAACACTCAAATTGAAGAAGTACTTGATACAAAATGTTTAGGTATTATCTTAGATAGGCATTGCAATTGGAAAGCACACACAACTGGCATATGCTTTAATCTAAACAAATTTGTCTTTCAGAAGGTAGCAAGTCAAAAAACTGCTATGGCTGCGTGCCATGGCTACGTCGGGTCAGTTCTTAGATACGGTCTTCATATATGGGGTAATTCCTCTCAGGCTAAAAATGTCTTTATCAATCGTTGTCCAACCCCACAGATTGCTCTGACACATTTTTTTTTAGACACGTTTCAATTTTGTAGACCTTTATTTAAGAAATTAAGATTACTAACTCTACCTAGTCTGTATACTCGTATATTATTAGTAGGATTATTTGTTAAAAAGCACTCTGAGCGTTATACTAAAGCCATAGTACTTAAATAAAAAAAGAGATCCAACCCGACTGGCTGTTACAAGATGTAGAAGCACACTAGTTCAGAACAATTGTTACAATCTGTAAGACACTGTCAAAATCTATAACCAAATACCCAAACAGATCAGAGAGCTGCCACTAAACTACTTTAAAAATAAACTTAAGAACACAACACATAACATCACGCCTTGTTTCCTCGAAGGGTTAAGCAGAGGCGTACCCGTAGTAGGTAGGTACACCCACATTTCGCCAGTTATGTTTAAGTCCCATGTAATAGGTGGCGAGCCTATTGCCAGCAACCGGGCACAAATCCAGCCTCCGGGCTGCTGGTTTCCTAATGGAAAAACCTAATATCACTTTGCCCGACCTCATGCTCAGCAGTACCGCTTGCGGCCACTAGACCAACGAGGCAATCATAAACTTAAGAAATGGCTCTTTAATAATGCGTTAGATACAATAAGTGAGTTCATAAATAATAAGCAAAGTTCGGAATATGATCTCACTAGTCCTATACTATTAAATCTACACTAATATTATAAAGAGGAAAGATTTGTATTTTTTTGTGTATGTTTGTAATGAATAAACTCAAAAACTGCTGCGCCGATTTCAAAAATTCTTTCACCCTTCGAAAGCTACATTCACCTTGAGTAACATTGGCTATATTTATTGCTAGAAAAGATTAGGGATCCTTACTAAAACTTTAGTAACGTAACCCAAGGTGTAAAAAAATGCCATAAAACATTTTCGTCGCATGCGCTGCTGAAACTATTGATGATAGAACAAAAATATGTTTTACAATATTAAAGAACATATCAATAACTGCAAAAAACTTTGCGATACCATATGTCCAACTATTATCGTTATGTCACAATAACCTGGGCACGCCACAATTGTGGCGATAAGTCCCCTCTTTGAGGAGTGGCTAGAGAGGCGCCGCGGCGTCCTCACCTTCCGCCTGACACAGGTCCTCACCGGACATGGTTGTTTCGGGAGGTTCCTGTTCCGAATAAAGCGGGAGGAAACGCCCGGGTGTCACCACTGTGGATCGCCCGGAGGACACGGTGGAGCATACGGTGGAGGTCTGCCCAGCTTGGGCGGAGCACCGCCGTGTCCTCACGGAGGCGATCGGCGGCGGCGATCTCTCGCGTCCGGCCCTGGTTCAGGCCATGGTCCGGAGCGAGAGTGCATGGGAGGCCGTCACCTCCTTCTGCGAAGCAGTAATGCTCGCGAAGGAGGAGGCGGAGCGCGCGAGGGAGAGGCAAAATGCGCCCCCTCGCGCCCCTAGTCGCCGCAGGAGACGCCCCGGGCGTCGGGAGTCGAGAGCCGACTTCCGGCCACCGTAGGCGCGGGCTTGCGGACGGTGAGCAATGGGTAGCTCGCCGTCCGATAGGGACCAGGCCCGGGTCGACGGCGCGTTGTGTTCCACGCGCGCCTCAAAGAGATGTCAGCACCAACTGACGGGGTCCGGAAGGGCCAATGCCTGCCGGGGTTGCGGGTTTGTCTGAAAGGGATATCGCGACCTCGGCACACAGGCAACGGAAGGAACACGGGTGGGTTTTAGTCAGTAAAAGTCTGACACGCCCTCCCGCTCCACCCAGAGCGGGAGAAGTTATTTGATAATTTCCCATCCAAAAAAAAAAAAAAAAAAAATGTCACAATAACCACTTTTTACATTTTAAAAATTGATAGAAATACCGAACAAAATTAGACCATTTTATTCATACTTCTGTTTAAATCCTTATCCAAATAATATTAATAGTTTAAAAAACACAAAAAAACACGCTTTCACGTGCACCTATAGGCGTATTCACACCTTGAAACCTAATCGTGGTCAAAGTTCATTACAAGACCTTTCTAACAAGTCCAAACACGGCTATGATACGATCATCCATCATGAAGTTCCAGTTCATATCTTCCGGCTCCATCATCAGATCAGCTCGACAGTACCATGTTATTGTATTGTCATCAAAATCACATACAACTGCCAATTTTCATAACGCTACGATCTTTAGAAGATGGTTAAATTAGTTTTCTTAGATTTGATTACATAGTTACATACATACAGGTCGACCTAATAAAAGCATAATAAATCATATTGATTTCAAGACTGTTTCAATTCATGTGAATTACTTTTTGAATTGTTCAAATCGGCTATTCCATTCAATAGATATTACGAATTTAAAATTTAAGATCTTCACTTTGACTCTCTTGCTAAACAGAAAGCCATTCTTGATCGTATACCGGGCAACCCCTAATCCTAATCAAGTATTATTATGAATTGTGTCAATTTTACCACTATTATAGTCTTATACATTTTATCTTTATATTTATATTTACCCATCTTTACCAATTTTATTTAATACAATCAATTAAAAAAAAATGTTGATAAATTTTAATCATATTTCATTTATCTGAATTTTATCTCTGTGTGCCGATATTAATATTTTTTATGAATTCACTTATTGCTATAATTGTATGAATTTATTTATTTGTTAATTTTTATCAATTTTTATCAATTTTAATCAATTTATATAAATTTCTACCATTTTATTTTTGTGCAATTTTAATTAGTTTTACCAATATCGAAGAATGCCAATTTTACCTTTACCAATATTTCAACTTTTTAAATATTTATATATTATTATTTTATAAAATTTATACTTTTTACCGATGTTACCAAATTTTCTATATCAGCGCTTATTACTAAGTAAGTTAGCTTAATTGTCCGATTTATTGTTTTATGCATGTGGTGTTTACCTATAAGTAACTGATGCGCTGCTATTTTACTTTTTAAATGTATGTGTTTGTATCAGTGTAATCAATTGTTGGTGAACCTAATAAAATAAAATAAAAGTCATAGATATAGAAAAGGCGCCGCGCCGTGTCGTGGCTAGCCAGGCATTGCAGCGGTGCGGGAGGGGCGGGTACATCTATGAAATAGGTAGCCGCGCGGTTCATTCGCGCGATCGGCTCCCTACGCAGCGGGCGTAATCCAGTATAAACTCTTTAAGTGATCGTATAGCTTTTGTACACGACGAAGCTTGCTCTTATTAAAAATCGACGCGCGAATACACGATCGGTCGAACTTTTGGGTTCGGTGAACCTGAACGCGTGGTCGCGCCGGCAGAGGGCGCTTTCCGGTTTTCCGAACAAAAAGTTTTTTTTTGTATTCCTTTATGTTCGAGGAAGGTTCTTATGAAGTGAAAATTTGGAATAATTGTCCAGAAAAACGTAAACCCCTACTTTTCTTTTTCCAATACAAACTGTTCTAAAACCAAATCAATGAGTCTGTCGGGTCAGCTAAGTAGGTGTATATAGGTAGGTAGGTATATATGTAAGTAGGTAGGTATGTAGTTTGGGTGGGTGGGTAGGTAGGTATGTAGGTAGATAGGTAGGTAGGTAAATGTAGGTAGGGTAGGTAGGTAGATGTAGGTAGGGTAGGTAGGTAGGTATGTAGGGTAGGGTCTGTAGGTAGGTAAGTAGGTGTAGTTAGGGTAGGTAGGTGTAGGTAGGGTAGGCAGGTGTAGGTAGGGTAGGTAGGTGTAGGTAGGGTAGGTAGGTGTAGGTAGGGTAGGTAGGGTAGGTAGGGTAGGTAGGTAGATGTAGGTAGGGTAGGTAGGTAGGTATGTAGGGTAGGGTCTGTCGGTAGGTAAGTAGGTGTAGTTAGGGTAGGCAGGTGTAGGTAGGGTAGGTAGGTGTAGGTAGGTGTAGGTAGGTGTAGGTAGGGTAGGTATGTGTAGGTAGGGAAGGTAGGAAGGTAGGTGCGCCGTAGATAAGTACTTAGTGCTACCCGGGGCGGGCAGCTAGTGAGCAATATTTGTATATATACAATCTTCTTTTTTGTTTACGCTGAAATCGCGAAAAATAAATCAGCTGTTTCCTACATTTATGTTCGTATATCTCGTCGAAATGTAGGGAAGAGCTGGTTTTTTTAGCGCGATTTCAGCTTCGGTGCCATAGTGAAAGTTATTCATAATGACGAGTACAATGACCCCTTAAGAAGTTTAGGGTAAACAAAAACTAAGATTGTATACTTAACAATACATACCTATTTGTAATCACGTTCTCGAAAACGGCTTTTTTTTTTTTGGTGGGAAATTATCAAATAACTTCTCCCGCTATGGGCGGAGCGGGAGGGCGTGTCAGACTATTACTGACTAAAACCCACCCGCGTTCCTTCAGTTGCCTGTACGTTGCCAGGGGCGTTATTTTTGGCGTATTAACGTCTTTACGTCCTATTCCTACTAATACTACTACTTACCATGCCAGTACATAGGATGAATCCAATAATAGAAGAATGTGAAAGTATGTTTGGTCGGATGTAACTCATGTAGCACATAACATAATCGGCTTGTATTCCCCGAAGGGTTAGGCAGAGATGTACCTGTGTTATGATTTTCCCAACTTTTTTGGGGCGGCTTCCAGTGTAACCGGATACAGCTGAATACCCGACGTACCTATTATAAAAAGAATTGAAGGTAGCAGACATCAATACAAAGCGCTGCGGTGAAGGGCAGCAAGGGGCTGCACTGTGAAGCGGTTACCTCTCCGTTTCCGTCGGCGTCGAAGATGTCGATGACGCGCTGCACCAGCGGGTTCTGCTGCAGCTCGGGCAGCGACATGAACTCGTCGATGGACAGCGCGCCCGAGTTGTCCAGGTCCAGCTTGCGGAAGCGCTTGCCCAGGCGCCGGATCTCGTCCGCGTCGACTGCACACACAAACACTTTCAGCCGGACGCGCCCTCGCCCGTGCAGGCAGGCACACTCGCTACGTGTATGTACACAATACACATTGCTCAACAACTCAAACTTATTTCAGTCTGTGTGTCATCTAGATCGTCAGCTTTTTATTGCGACTGTGATACAAGTTTATGCAAAATTAATGCGTCTACTTACAATAAAATGCACCATCAGTCTCATGACACTCAGATTGAATATTCAACAACTGAAAGTTTGAAGAGCATTCCTGTTTGATCTAAGACATGTAGCGGAACATCTATATCAGTACCGACACTAATACTTCATACAAAAAATCGATTAATAGCCGCCGGGTCGAGGTCATGATACACATGTGACCTCGCCCTGCATCGATACTCTAGGCAAGTCAAACGTGTATTGTCTAAGGCATGCAACGCAACACTGTTCAGAATGTGAAACAGATGCATTAGTATAATACAACAATAATTATTAACGTCTTCTACATAAAACATTCAATTATTAAATATCTCTTATGTATTGGAAATGTTACAGCACACCTACACATTTACTATGCAAGTTTGTTTGTAGGTACTTCCAACAATAGGTCAAGTAGGTACTCGTAAATGTCCTGCTTCTAATGTGATCTGTGCTCATGTAAGTACAAAGACTAAGAACAGGCAACTTGTGTTTGTATAATGAGGTAGTCACAAGCTCATTCGGAAGGCTTTGCCGAGCTCGATGTTATGAAAAATTATAGTGCCATAGTCAAGTTCATGAATATTCTAACGATGTCTCCGGCTCCCTCGCGCCTTATCGCACAATGCGTTATTACATACAATGTTAACAATGTACACTGTAGACATTTGCATAGAGCCAGCGTTCATACAGTCAGCGACGACGTAGAGCCCGCGCAGTCGGGCTGCGGAAACGAGCGGCGAACAGAGCCGGGCGCGTGGCCACGGGCCGGCTCGGCTCGCAGCTTGTGTAAGTAGTGTCTCGTGTATCACAACAAACGTGAACAAATGTAACTAACAATACGTGAGCGCACTCATTATTTTTTATCGAGTTTAGTTGTTGGCTGTACCATTCTATTAATAACATACAAAGCAATACTAAGGATGCGCACTGATTTCACATTCCTTTGCAATTTACAGTATTAACTCAAATCTATCATGTATAAGTACGTAGGTTTTTTTTTTTCCTAAAACGAACATCGAATTCATCGACAAACAAACAGGGTCAGTTGTGCAACAAACAGACGGGGATTCACGTCGAGGACAAACTAGCGCGAACGATAGGTATGTCGATTGCGATATCTTAAGGAAATGGTTACATCATCAGTGCAGCAGAGCACGTGTGAAATGTGGCTGTTTGAGCTGAATCCCCGTGTGTATGTGACACCGACTGAACTAGCGCACGGCGGCGGCGCTACGCCGAGTACGCCGAGCGGAAGTCGCCTCCCAAAAACACAACACTGACTAACACAAGCCACGACAAAGGTCAGCATATTATCATATAATGGCAATGCAAAGAGAGAATATATACTCTGAGCGCTAAATCGCTAATGGTTTAGCAATCTGCGACCAAGCAGGAGAAAAAAGGTCGCTGGACACGTAGCGAAGCGAAGCGAGGCTGCCGCCAGCGGGCGCTGCGGCGGCGGCGGTGGCCTGGAGGTTATTTAAGTCTCCAACGGGCGAGCTTGTCGTCCGGCAGGTGACGGGTCGCACATTAACGGCTAACTCAAGCGTTTAGTATTGCCGTTAACAAATTTTATGACACGAAAGCACACCGTCACTGTCCGACCTGCCATATTTTAATATAGGCCACATCGATTTTAACACATCCACAAGTCGGTAAAGGGAAGTGATCAATTTTAACATTTTAGATATTATTTATGTATAACAACAATAATATTCTTTTATTAATTCTTCAGTAATTAAATGCAATATTTACAAGTACTTGGTTCATTAATGATTAAAATATGAACAAAGCCCAGTAACTTGAGGATGTTGTTATGTACATGTAGCGGACCTCTCTCTTCTGCTTGCATAGATTCCTCTCTCCTGAGTAGTACACAGTAGCATTTTAACATCCAGAGCTCAAAAATAACTAACTAGAGGCTGGCTGTGACGCGGATGCACTAACAAAACATAACTATGGATCTCATGTAGAATCTCATCCAGAACAATTTTTGACACAATTGCTTTACATCAAGATGGAGGAATTATGCAAAAAACAGCACCACATTCCTGTCTATTATTAAGAATGCTTTGTAGGAAGTTTGAAACATTTATATAAAAGAAGAAATATAAAGCAAAATAAAAGGAAAAAATTTAATATTAAATCAAATATTTATTAAACTTTAGTTAAATTATTTGAATTAAATCAAGTATTATTTCAATTAAATAATTGCTAAAACAAAATGAAATGTAAAGAGCCTTGAACAAGCCAGTAGACAATGTTCTGACTGTTCTAGTGGACACAGCTCTCGTGGCCCTCACTTCCAATCAATAAAACATGGCAATACAGAAAAATTGTTCTGGACACTAATGTGTGTGCGTGCGGTACTCTAACATGTAGATGAACATCGGAGGCGAGTGACTCTACGACACTCACAGTTCTCCACCTTAAAATCAATGCAGTTTACACGCGCTGAAAACAAACCTCTTGTTATGCTTTATTTGCACACCCTACATGGTAGTGATACATTAGTACGGACACTAGTGGTCCTCGGTCGGCAGTTGGGGGGTGAGCACATGTGTTAGCCACACATACATATTAGTACATAGAAAGCATCTCATTGTTACTATGATTGATGTGGAACAGTTACCAAAATTTACTGTCATCAACTTATGATTTTATTGTCAAATGGATTCTTTATTATCAAATAATATTTAAGCTACTTATAAATATCTCTAAAACACTTGAGGCAAGAACTAAGCAGTTGATTTAACAGTGTTAAATGAAAAGATAAAAAGAGGAGAATCAGAAAGAAGAGCTATCACAGATGTGTAGCCAGTGCAATACTCACAGTTTGAACATAGTTCCATGGGAATAGAGTTCTCGTTACCCTGGAAGAGTAAACATAGGCACAGGGTTACTTGCTTGCTCTGAACGATACTATTACAACAGGCTCCTCTCTACAAAGAACTTAAACCGTCACATATGTTACAAATAAATATTGTGGGTATCCGGAGTGTTGCTCCATGAGCAGTAATGAGCACCGGTGCAAGTCTCGGGAACTAGAGGACCCAATCCCAAAAACTTCTACCTCACATCTTTTCAGCGGAAAGCACACTACACAAAAACATCTATACTAACCATTATGTTTGTATTTAAATAAACTTTGTATTAATATCGAAATGAACCGACGACTATCCAAAATTTTGCAAATTCTAATCAGTCGTCGCAAATGAAAACTCACTGCACCTTCGCACCATCGATCTAAATAAACGCACAGATTATAAATTTACTACAGACTCTACAATAACAAAAGTCTACTGAAGGCGACCAAAAAAAAATTTATTTACACCAAAAAAGAGTTTGGAAAAAATGAGAGCGCTACTATCGCACTTAGATCACGTAAAATGGAAAATGAGTAAGAGAATTGATAAAGACCTACTATTGTAGTAGCACTTGTGGGCAAAGTATTGCCAACGTCAGAGGTCTGCATAGTAAAATATTTAGTTCCAAATGTTACCACATCAGACACTTTTATGTCGACCTATATTATTATAGAACTATTAGGACTTCAACAGCCTATACATCGAACAATAATCGTATTATTAAAATGTTTCATCATACCGTTGACATCCCGGACGTCAGCTTGTACGAGATTAGGATGCCTATGCAGCAGCATAAAAACAACAAGGCCAGCAGGATGACCTGCAGGCCTTGTTTTTAATTTTGATGATTTAATTTGGATGATATTTGGCACATAGGTAGACCATGAGGTCTACCTATGTGCCAAATATCATCCAAATACGTTCAGCCATTTTAGCGTGAAAGCGCAACAAACATGCAAACAAAGTGACTTTCATATTTTATAATATTATTATATTATACACGGTTTCCTTGGAAGTATGGATCAAATTGAATAGGGGGCAAGGTCATTTCCAAACTTTTTAATCCTGACAATGTTACTTAGTGCAATTTTTACGGTTCAAAAGATAAGACCAATTTTTGTTTTTTTTTATTATTTCGCATAATAGGTATGTAGTTAAGAATAAAAAATTTAAAAAAACTATCATGGGCTGTTCTATGACTTGTTAGAGCAATCATTGTTCCAGTGTGAGAGAGAGATGAAGCTATATAGGACGAATAGCACTATCCTTATTTCACAACGGAAAGGTGATGGTTAATACGTCTAGATACTATGCTTTTGCACTGGCGAAACATCGCAACAAAACATATTGAAATCTCTAGTTCCTGTCAAAAAATTTAAGGAATATTGACAGAAAATAGAGATTCCAACATGTTTTGTTGTGAATGTTTCGCCAGTGCAAACGCACAGAAATAGTAAGGCCCCAGGGCTATCAATTATTATTTTTCTGGACTTTATAAGAGTGGGCCTTTCCTGTGGTAATACTTTTATGTAGCTAGAAAACATGTGTTCAATAAGAAAAAACATTTACTGCAAAGCTTCGGTCCGGCAAAATTTTACTTAATTTTCATGGGTAAAAGTTACACTAGCGAAAATTGACCACGTACCCTAGTGATTCTTATCATTGAAGGTAATATAGGAATCACTGGGATATTCTTAAGGAGTTCGTATTTTCGCAATTTTCTGATATGTTCTAGAAATCGCGTGGGATATGGAGTCGCCTGGGCTAGCATTAGGTATGTACACTATATGTATGTAAATATCGCTATACAATATAGTAACCGTTTTTATGTTAATTTTCTATAATATTACTTCGTTATAATTATAATGCACATTCAAAGATAAGATAAGATAAGATAATATATTTATTTGCATAAACATGTGTACACATTCAATAGTAGAGATATGCATGCAGGATACAAAGAAAAAAATAAGTTCAGACATGTTTGCCAATTATTAAGGCGTACAAATGTAATAGTTAAGATTATTAATAATTGATTTCAAGTCAATATCAATAAATTAAAGTGAATTCAGCATAAAATGTCAACAGTAAATAAAAAATAATTCACAAATCATAAAATATCTAAAAATCTATGTCAAAAAAAAAAAATATAATAAAAAATAAAAAATCCTTCAGTCAGATTTTGCTAATATTATAGTACCTATACTTGACCTATACCTAATTATTATAGAATTTTATCATAAAGTCAAATTAGAATTACTTAAAACAATTATTCAGATAATATTAAATATATTTATTTAAACATAATGTCAAAATTTATCTGTTAAAAAATCTGAGATACTATAATAACATTTTTCACATAGCATTGTTTTTAATTTTTGCTTAATGACCTACCCAAAGCCACTGATAATCCTATATCTCTCTTTGCGGATGATAGCACTGTTAGGGTGCGTTTCCACTGAAGCGGAGACGAGCGAAGCTGAGCGGAGACGTGCAATCACAATGGTTGAAATCTTCATCGCGTCTCTCGTCTCGTCTGTGATTGGACGATTCCTGCACGTCTGCGCTCAGCTCCGTACGTCTCCGCTTCAGTGGAAACGCGCCCTTACTGTCAAATGTAAAGATATACATACTTATGAAGATGACTTAAATAGCACCTTGAACTCTATTATGAATTGGTTGAAAGTAAATAATTTAAAAGCAAACTTAGGAAAAACAAAATTAATGAGCTTCAGACAGCGCCTACCAGCACTAAACAACCTAAACGTAAATTTTAACAACCAACCTATTGAAGAAACAGACACCTCAAAATTTCTTGGCTTGCATATTGATAATAAAATTACTTGGAAACCACATATTGAAATATTGTGCAAGCGAGTGAGTCGATCAGCTTACGCCCTACATGAACTTGCATATAAAATTAATTCCAAAACACTCCTATCTGCATATCATGGGCTTGTGGCGTCTATACTCAGATATGGCATAATTTTTTGGAGCAAGTCCACTAACAAAGATCTTGTCTTTAAGGCACAGAAACGGTGCGTTAGGGCTATGTTCGGTTTAAAATCTACCGAAAGTTGTGTACCTTTCTTTAAAAAGTACAACATCTTACCATTGCCATCACTGTATATATTTGAAGTAGCTGTCTTCGTGAAACAAAATCCTGAACTTTTTGTGCTTGCATCTGAAGCATACAATCGTACGCAAAGAGATGAAAGTCGTCTTTGTGTTCGTCAAACGAATACTGCCTTATTAATGTATAAGAGTATTTTTCATATGGCACCTGTCGGACCTAAAAAAATGTAATTTTGTTTAATGTAAATTATAAATAACGGTGGACCCAGAACGCTACCTTGTGGTACACCGTAGTTTATTTTTCTTTCATATGACCTAAAGGTTTCCTCTTGTTTAGTAAGAACATTCACTTTAGTCACTTCAGTATATTGGTTTCGGCCTTTGAGGTATGATTCAATTAGTTTTAGAACGTTACCTCTTATTCCGTAGGCATTGAGTTTACCAACTAATATAAATCATGGTCAACATAATCAAAAGCCTGTGTCATATCCATAAAGATAGAGCAGACGGGTATTCTTCTGTCAAGATTAACCATAACAAAGTCTAAAAAGTCATATATGGCCATGTTTATGGTTTTATTAGGTCTAAAGCCTTTTTGTTCTTTAACTAAAATATGTTGTTTTTCTAAATAATTATTAAGTTCTATGTGAACATGTTTCTCAAATATTTTAGAAATAACTGAAACTAGGGCAATGGGTCGATAGTTATCTAGGTACTCACTGTCATCTTTCCTAAAAATTTAGTTTTTAGTCTATCAGGGTAGACTCCTTCAGCAATGCATAAATTTAAGATATAGCTAAGATGAGTAGAAATATTTGTACCTATATATAAATACTAGTTTTTAAGTTGTTTTTTGTACAATCCTTTTCTTGGCAAAATAAATTATTATTATTTCCTTTATTTCATTTCTACACATATTATTTACATTTTTAAATATTTTTATAAAAACAAAGAGAAAACAAAAACATTTAAAAATATAAAAAATAGTATCCAACCGGTATCGGGAACAGGGTCCAAGCTACCGGTGGTCAGGGCTCCTGAGAGAGGAATCTCCTAAGGATACGCCGTGTCAAGAAGTACCGCTTTCTGGATCAAGCCCTTGATCCAGCTGCCTAACGAGAGCCTCCTCAGGTGTTGGTCGAGGCTCTTGGCTATTATACCATTGGCCGTCACGACTATCGGCACAATGACTGCTGTATCCACATCCCACATGTCGACAACCTCGCGAGCCAAGTCAAGATACTTTATTTGCTTATCTTTTTCAGCTTTCACGAGGTTCTCGTCATGCGGGACCGCTATATCAATAATCATTGTGCGACGCTCTAATCGATCTATCACCACTATGTCTGGCTTATTAGCAACAATAGTCCTGTCAGTGATGATAGATCGATCCCAATACAACGTGATATTGCCATTTTCGAGAACTGGGTCGGGCATATACCTATAGTACGGTACTTCCGATTCCACAAGGCTGTATTTCAGAGCAAGTTGCTGGTGGATAATCCTGGCTACAAGGTTGTGCCTATGCAAGTAGTCTCCGTTAGCCAGACGAGAACAGCCAGAAATAATGTGTCGGATAGATTCCCCCGGACGGTGGCATGCCCGACAGATGTCAACCGTGCCGTCCTTCACAATATATTTCCGGTAGTTGTTCGTCATCATAACTTCATCCATAATCGCAAAGACAAAACCTTCGGTTTCCCCAAAGAGATCACCGAATCGCAGCCAGGATACGGACGCTAATAGGTCTACATCGGGCCCATGTAAGGCCCGGTAAAAGCGCCCGTGAAAATCTTTGCTCTGCCATACCTCCCTGCGGTCTTTAGTATCTAATACTATAGGTTTGCGCCAGTTCTCGTTAGCCAAGGATAGCGGGGTAAGGCCCTTGTCCACTGAGACCACATCTCGGTGCATCCCCACGTCGGCTTCTAGGAAGTATTCCCTGAGACTGCATACCTCACGGTTGTGCAGGGTCTTAGCATTTAAGAAGCCTCGACCTCCACACTTCCGCGGGATATACAGTCTCATCACCGATGAACGTGGGTGATGCATCCGATTTACGGTCAGCAGCGTGCGGACCCTCCTATCCAGGGCGTCAAGTTCCGTCTGGGTCCATTTGAGTATGCCGAAAGAGTACATCAAAACCGGCATGACCCAACCGTTGAAGGCGCGCACCTTGTTCCCGCCTGATAAAAGACTATTTAATACTTTATTCAGGCGACCAAAGAAGCGCTCCTTCAGCGATTGCTTCATGTCAGCAGTGTTGATACCTAACGCTTCCGACATACCCAAATACTTGTAGGTTTCGATTGAGGAGAGGGATCTTAGGTGTATGGAGTCCGAGAGTTGGGTTCCCCCGGATTCCACAATCCCCCCTCGCTTTACATGCATGACCGCACATTTGTCCACACCAAATTCCATCCTGATGGCGCTACTGAAAGTTTCGGTAACCTTCAGTAGCTCCACCAGTTGCAAATTGTTGGGGGCAAAGAGTTTCAAGTCATCCATGTAAAGGAGGTGGGATATAACCTGACCACCTCTTCTTAATCGATAGCCCAGTCCTGAGTCCTCTAGCGGTGTGCTTAGAGGATTCAAGGCTAGGCAGAACCAAAGTGGACTCAAACTGTCGCCCTGAAATATACCTCGCTCGATCCTTATCGGTTCGCTATTCCTCTGGATCTGTCGACATCCTGGATAGCGAAGAACCGTCCTCCATTGCCCCATACATGATATCAGGAAGGCGCGTAGAGTTGCATCTACTTTATACAACTCCAGCACCCTCATGAGCCATGTTTGGGGCACCGAGTCATAGGCCTTCTTATAATCTATCCAACATGTCGACAGATCCCTTCGGGATCGACGAACCAGTTGGCTAATGGCCATATCGATGAGGAGCAGCTCCTTAGTACCGCGGGACCCGTTCTTACATCCATTTTGAGAGGCAGACATGATGGAGTTGGTGTCTATATGTTTGTTAATTTTAGTTCTCAAAATGGATGTAAAAACTTTATAGACCGTCGGTAGACAAGTGATCGGCCTATAATTTTTGGGTTCCGCAGTACTACCTGATTTATGGAGCAGGTGGGTTATTCCTGACGTTAGGAACTGTGGTAGCGACCCTGATTCTAAGGCTGACTGGAACTGGGATGCCAATCGGGCGTGCGACCTTTGGAACCACTTTATCCAAAAGTTGTGCAGCCCGTCCGGCCCTGGGGATTTCCAGTTAGGCAACGGACGGACTGCACACGCTACATCTTGGGGGCTGATGGTAATTGCCCCCATTTCTGGTATTCGCTCGCACGCCCGCTCGATCTTCCCAGTCCAATCTCCTTCGGTGTGATTGACAGGCGCCGACCAGATGCTTCGCCAGAACGAACACATGGCGTCATCATCTGGCAGGCGCGTGTCAATCACACCTTGATCCAGCCGCTCCCAAGCCCTGTAAACCCACCTTTCATCGCTTTGGAATGTGCGATTCGAGTGTACCGCTCAACTCTCCGCCTGTATCGTCGAATACGGTTTGCCCAAGCACAGATCTTCTGCTTCAGGAAGTCGATACGCTCTGTGACGCGGGTCAGATAATCTCGAGAACTAGTATCAGTACCCGAGAACGCCCGCTTCACAAAGCGCATCACTCTAGGGCGGGTATTGCCCTCCCTGAAGCAGATTAGCTTGCCGATGAGTACTCTAGCCTCACCGATACGACGCTCAATCCTGCACTGCCAAGCTGGTACAGCTAGTTTTGGTCGTGGAACTCTGTCACTGCTGGAAAATTTAACATGAGCTACACGACATGCCGCTACAGCTGCACAGTACAAGATCGAGTGGGTATCGGCGAGGTCTTTGCTGCCGTCAAAATAATTTGACAGCAGCGAGTCTAGAGTACACACCAGCGCCTTGTTTTTCTTGTGCATGGGCAAACGAGGTAAACGTGGTCTAAGTCCAGGTGGAGTGGAGCGGTAGTCCCGGAAAGCATCCTCCAAAGCGTTCCTCAATCGTGCATTGCATTGGGAACTCACAGATATAACCCCGTCATCATCCTCTTCGCCAACGTGGTCAGCTCGCGGAGTAGCACTGGGTGAATTTTGTAGTTGCACCGCGACCAGTGGCGAGGCAGGCGTGACACGGTTATTCCGTGATTCAAGGCGTAGTCGATCAAGTACGGCGTCGTCCAGCATATGGTTACGCTGGATGACCCGCACCTGATCCGACAGTCGTTGGGCCGACACGTTGACAGCTGGCTCAAGCACCTGAAACAGAGAGAGCATCTGACCACGGTACGCAGTCAAGTTACTTCCTCCCTCTGTAGCCCCAAAGTATGCGCGCATGACATTTTCATTGACATTTTGTGTCCATCTCATGCGCCGCACACAACCACCGGCAGCGGGGACCCGGTTCGGGGCCGGTTGGCCCCTAAGTCCCAAGCTTCTCGGTGGCCGGCCTCTCCCCTGCCGACGTACAGGTGTTGGCGACGTCGGCGGGGAAAAATAGTCGTCACTCGAGCTCGACGCAACTACCGCGACCGGTGTCGTCACAGCGCTTATGATGGGGCTGGATACCGGCGGCGGCAAGGCGGAGCTGAGCGACGAGTCCGGAGGTGGTGGGCGTGCTCGTCTCGTAGCTGATCTTGTCAACATTCCGTTTTACTTCGGTTTCATAATTATTGTTTTATTGTAGGCCCGAATTTGACAGCCGTCATTCTTGATGTTTCGATAATTCTTTGGTTTTTTTTTTTCATTTTGATGTTGTTTATCTATTAGTTATTCTTTCTATTAATGTGCTGTTATTCCTAAAGGTTTTATTATAATTTTTCGTACTTTTGAGGCTAAATGCGGCTGTGGGGATACATAAATATGAAAAATATAAGATATGAAAATTCAGACGTTTGTTGACTTGCCAGTGCTGCCAGCTAATATTATTATTTAAATGTCTTTGACATATCTCGGGACCCTGGGGTCTCGGACCTTTGGAAGGCGTACGAGGGGCCGAAGCCAACTCGCAGAGGCCCCTTAGACAATTTTTAATGGAATGAGGCACCAACCGACGATTATCCCTGTATGCACTATGCAAGTGCACCTAAGGACAACCCCCGGTTGGTGCAGGACTATTGCAGAACATGGAAACAAAAAATATTGGGCTATGTGTTTGGGTAGCTATAGTGGGTTGGTTACCTAAAACTATGGAAGGCCTATGTCCCCTGCCTGATCGATGTTAAGATATACACGGATTAAATGGCAGGGGGTGACTTGCACACTCAATAATGGGCCCCCGAAAACTGTCGCTAGCACATAGTGACATAACGACAAGGGGGCAACATGTCCTGAGGTGCTTGAGGAGTGGAGAGGTATTCCACGGCTTTCAGAACAATCCCAGAGCCCGGAAGATGGTCAAGATCCCTACGAGCACTTACTGGAATACTTCCTTCCTCCGAGCACGTTTGCTCTTGCGAATCTCCACTCAAGCCAGCCAATTAAGGCAAGAATGAGGTGGGAGCTCTGTTCCTCGTTAGTATTCACTCCAGTCGGCCAATAAAGGCAAACCAGAGATGAGGAACAAGATTTCTCCCGGGAGATAGGGTCCGTGGGGTCGCTACTGCCCAACAGCTCGCCACATGCTGCCCTGCGGGTTTCTGTATCTCTCTTGGTCTGGCTCCTCATCCTAGACCTGTTCCGGCAAAGTAAACTCTATCGGCACAGACCCAGAGTTTGGAGCGCGCAAGCCCCACCACGACGTCAACGTAGAGATACGGCGGTAGGGTTATTATTATAATTATTTTTATTTGTCAACAAATCTCGGGACCATAGGGTCCCGGTCCTTTGGAAGTCGTATGAGGGGCCGAAGCCAACTCGCAGAGGCCCCTTAGTCAATTTTAAATGGAATGAGGAATGAGGCACCAACCGACGATTATCCCTGTATGCACTATGCAAGTGCACCCAAGGACAACCCCCGGTTGGTGCAGGACTATTGCAGAACATGGAAACAAAAAATATTAGGCTATGGGTTTGGGCGGTTATAGTGGGTTGGTTACCTAAAACTATGGAAGGCCTATGTCCCCTGCCTGATCAATGTTAAGATATACACGGATAAAATGGCAGGGGGTGACTTGCACACTCAATAATGGGCCCCCGAAAACTGTCGCTAGCACATAGTGACGTAGCGACAAGGGGGCAACATGACCTGAGGTGCTTGAGGAGTGGAGAGGTATTCCACGGCTTTCAGAACAATCCCAGAGCCCGGAAGATGGTCAAGATCCCTACGAGCACTTACTGGAATACTTCCTTCCACCGAGCACGTTTGCTCTTGCGAATCTCCACTCAAGCCGGCCAATTAAGGCAAGAATGAGGTGGGAGATCTGTTCCTCGTCAGTGTCCATTCCAGCCGGCCAATAAAGGCGAGCCAGAGAAGAGGAACAAGACTTCCCCCGGGAGTTAGGGTCCGTGGGGTCGCTACTGCCCAACAGCTCGCCACAAGCTGCCCTGCGGGTTTCTGTATCTCTCTTGGTCTGGCTCCACATCCTAGACCTGTTCCGGCAAAATAAACTCTACCGGCACAGACCTAGAGTTTGGAGCGCGCAAGCCCCACCACGACGTCAACGTAGAGATACGGCGGTGGGGTTATTATTATTATTATTAACTTTAGTTGATATTTGATCATATCCCACACTATTTATGCTTTTTAGATTATTAATTATTCGCAAAATATCATGTGGCAAGCATGGTTTCAGAAACATAGACTTTTGTTCAGTACCTAGACATTTAAGAGTTATACTGCATTTTGTTCGAATCAAATGAACTCGGTCAAGGAGAGCAACACAACGATGGTGATTCAGCAGCGTATGCAAAACAGAGTAGTTTAATCTTTGATCATTTTCGTTCGCCTGTACTTCAAATTAATTTGTTTGTATTTTTATGAAAATCATCTATTTTTTTTCCTATTTATCTATTTACCTTACCTTTTTACATAACGGTAACCCAAAATCAAACATTTCCATAAGTTTTTTTCTTATTTTTGGGCGACTGTCAATTCGTCAACAAAATGTCAAAATGTCAATGTCAAAGTCAGCCAGCCGGTCAGAGCTCTGCTCCCCGCTCCGCTTTCCTCCCACCCTCTCTTTTAGAAGTTTCAACCATGGCGGCCGGGGTAGGTTAAAACTTATCGTGAAAAATCTTGATAATCGAATCGTTATTAATTCAGTTTACATCAAAGAAACACAATTTTTTACTTTATTGATGTACGATATCTTTATTTTTATAGGTACTTTACACCTATCCAGAAAACTTCCGTGCTTACAAGGCGTTGATCGCCGCACAGTACTCCGGAGCTGATGTGAAAGTAGCTCCTAACTTTGTGTTCGGTGAAACTAACAAGTCAGCAGAATTCTTGAAAAAGTTCCCAGCCGGTAAAGTGAGTGCCTTCCTGATAATTTCCGTTCCGTTTTCGGTGATCATATTTTGTGAGGGTGACGTGTAAAATTTGCGATTTATTGTAGGTACCTGCGTACGAAAGTGCTGACGGAAAGGTTCTGCTGTCCGAGAGCAATGCCATCGCCTATTATGGTAAGTTTTAAAAGTTAATTATATCATAAAATATAATACATCAAACAGCTGCTAGTAAATAACCTACAAAAATATCATGTACGGGTCCGGCTTTTACAGCGGAATTCTTATATGCTGAATGGGCAAACTGCCAGGGACTACTTATGGCGAAACATATAATTAACAGAATTTTCAATTGTTTATCAGTTATCTAGAATTGCAAGGAGACCCCCAATATGTCTGGTTTTCTGTACTTATAGTTTTATTTTTTTGCTCTTTTTGATAAACTACCATAGGTTTTAATCAATGAACCAATTAAATCTTCCATAGCCATTTAAATGTATAAGTATGAGTCATTGACCTGTTTAAGATGAACGCTTTCTAAACAATAAATGATTAAAAGTTCTGTGGAATCTAAACAGAAAAGTGTTAACCTATAAAGCATTGACTAATGAGACTGACTTCTGTTAAAAGACCTTGGACCACCACAATGATTATTGATCCATTACACATTCAAATTTTTGTTACAAGACCCTGGGCCATGACAATGTTTTATGATCCATTACATATTTTAATATTTGGCTCAATAACATGTTGTTGGTAACAGAACATTAAATTAACGTTTAGGTAAGATGAGAGTTAAGGTAATTTATAAATTATATGATCTAACTGATGTGTTCCAGTGTCAAGTGCTGCACTGCGCGGTGCGGACGCAGCCACACAGGCGCGTGTGTGGCAGTGGGCCTCGTGGGCTGACAGTGAGTTGCTGCCTGCCTCCTGCGCCTGGGTGTTCCCCTACCTCGGTATCATGCAGTTCAACAAACAGGTTCACAGTCTCGTCTTTTCTAGATTAAGTTATTGACAATGAGGCACCTAATAACATGAAATAAATGAATTTGAATTTGTAAAATAGGAATTCATCAAATAGACTGATAAAGAGAGGAAAAATTGGAAAGAGAGTTAGAGGACTGCACCCTGAATTGGGGCTTAACATGCTGTCTGCAACCATGGTGGGGTTCTTGATATGTAATGGATGGCCACCCATCTATGAATCGACCTTAGCAAATGTAGCTTAATGGACCTGTGTGGCTGTGATTGTTTAGCTAAGAGCAGCCCCCCTACAATATGATTCTCTTCAGCATGCACAATGTCACTCCCCCGTCTGGTCACTTACAATGCTTAATGCTTTTTTTGACATCAACACCTGAGTGTGACTTGTTGGCCGGGAGATGGTTAGATTTATGTTGTGAATGTTTAAGATTCTCTGAGACGATGGATGAAAGATAGATACGTTAAAAGTTGTACTTTTCTATTGTTTGCACTTTAATCTTTGTGTGTTGTATGTTTCTTATTTTGTAAACGTTGTAATTTTTTTGTCTGTATACATAATATATCTTGAAAAAATAAATGATAAAATATTATTATAATACCAGATCATTATTTTTAATGATGCAACGAATATTCGTATTCGCCGAATACTTTAATGACATTAGTAATATCCCTAGATTGACATTTGACAGACACTAAGATTCATATACAAAATCTTATTTAAATCTTTCATTTGTATCCACAGATGGTCAGTAATTGTGGCGAACTTTTTGTTTTTTTTGTATGTAAGTCCATAGGAGTGGGAGGTATTTAGCTAAAAAGGATCTGTTACAAAGATTTTTTTTGTGTTAACTGTGTTTTATGATTTGGTACTAAAAGTTGAGCCCTGTGGTTTTAAATAGTTAAATAATAATCGTCCCAAAAAAGTGAGTCAAGAGATATTTGGAGACCTTTAAAAAATTTACTCGATAAAACCTTCCACAGTTACTTCAGAAAAGCTATTTTCAATAACGGAAAATGTACAGACGAAAAATAAGAATCATTTGTCGCCAAAAAAAATTTAAGTTTGCAAGTATGTACATATTATGTTTTATATTTAAATAAAGATTTCACTTAAAAGTAAAGTTTATGGATTAAATTACACCTAAATTTAAATTTAAAAAAATTATATTGCTTAGCGCAGGGCTTCCCAAACTTGTTTTTACTGTGACGCCCTTGGGAGTTTACCATTTTTTTGCGACGCTCTCCCACCCTTCTAGCCAATCAGTGTGTAGTTCTAGCCTAGTAACAAGTTACTTAACTCCAATTAACATATTTGCAACCTGTACTTGTTCTTTATTACTGCAACTGCAGAAACGCCTGTTTCGCACAAGTACGATGTCGCAAATGTTAATAGAACCCTCAATGCTGCAGTAATGATGGCACGATCTTCATGAGAAACAGCTCAAAAATTCAAGCTGTTGTCGTATTGGAGCGGCTGGAGTCACAGGACAATCGCTTCGCGACGCCCCAGGGCGTCGAGATGCACAGTTAGGGAAGCCCTGGCATAGCGTGTTTAAGTCGCCTTCTTTGACCTTTTATTTGAATGTAAATACAACATATTAATTACTTAATTAATTTTGACTAATAATTGCGTGCAGCTATAGTAGAATCAGGTATTCGTAAAAGTCGTATTCGTTGCATCACTAATTATTTTCCTACTTCAGGGCAAAGGCATATATATCTTCTCATACCGAGAAGGACATTTGATGCAGAGGAAAATAATGAAGGCTGTTCGACATTCTGTACGTTAAAGTTTATAATTTATCTTTGCAGAACGTAGAGCGCGCGAAGCAAGACCTGCTGTCGGCGCTGAAGGTGCTGGACGCGCACCTGCTGACGCGCACCTTCCTCGTCACCGAGCGCGTCACGCTGGCCGACATCGTCGTCTTCTGCACGCTCATACACGCATTCCAGGTACGCGCAATCATTACAACTAGATGCAGAAAATGTTAACATCGAAAATAATAAGTATAGGTTATTTGATTAGTACAAAATCAACTGTTCGAATATGATACACTGTTCTTTACTCCTAAATTCTAGAACCACTAATTTAATTATTTCTGAGAATGCTGGTTAACCAGTAGTTGGCGGATGTGTAAGACCGAGGCTATCGTTCGTTACCTACCGTTCAGATATATTAATACAGAAGCAGTTGTGGAGTGCCTGGGGTTTTTAAATTTAATATAAAACCAATTACCAAAATCATGTCTCCGAAAGGGGTAAACATCTACCCTTAATTATAATCCTATGGAAACCAGAATGGTATCATTTTAAAGCCCTTTAAATTCACTAGCATTTTATTTTTAAACTTTTTCTGTATCTCTTTTCGTTTTTGAGTAGTTAAAGATTCTTTGAAAAAAGTCCCAAAAGAAATTGTAAAAATATAGCGTTGTTTTTAAATTTAAAAAAATATTGCAGCTCTTTCAGTAACGCTTCTTTAGATACCATTTTCACTTCTCTATCTTAATAATTGAGGTTGCTAGCAAGAAATATTTATGTCAATGCTCCACCTATCACTCAAATAAATGAAGTTGAAGAAAATATTTGAGGTGGATGTAAATTATTTAAATGAACAATTATTTTATTAATCTTTTTCTTCTTTATTTAATTTTCCCTAATTACCTTCTTTTTCTCGATGACTATCTCATATAAATAGATAGGTTAACTTAATTTTGATATACAAAAATATTCTGTAGCCTAATACTCATATGTACAGGGTGTAAAAAGACATATCACAAAGCCGTAAACTACGCATACTGTACGTATAGCTAAGTAGCTTTGCGCAAAAATTATTGCTGGGAAACGTATTTTTTTTTTTTTAATAAAAAAAATCAAGTTTTTATTGCGCGCAATGTAACGCGAACCCACGCTTGAATGAACGGATTCAGTGTTAGTTAAGCTCCGCCCCTACGCTACGTAGGTAGGTACTTGTTGTTCATTGCGTTTTTGTAACTTCAAATGCGTAATCTGTTAAGATAAATCTAAAATTCAGGTAATGTTTGTTTGGAAAAAGTTTCGTATTATCGCATAGAATTCATTTTCGTGAAAAAGTTAAAAAAAAAAATGCGACTTTGACCTTCAATATCTCCAGAACCAGTGGATTCCCAGGTATGGTCTAGTGGAAAAAAATGATGCAAATAATGGGTAGAATATGTGGCTTTCGGCTTCGGAAAGTGTCTTTTTACACCTGATATATTACTTGAATTGTTCAAATAATCTTTTTATTTAAATCAAGATCACAATTTTTTATTAGGTAGGTAAACTCTTTTATATATATTATTAGCTAAACATTCCATTTTGAATTTTTAGTTTTCATCCACTGTAACATAAATCCGAGGTTCTCATGTTTTTAACGCCCCAGGCACTCCACTATTTGTGAATAAATGAATGCACGCTTGTGCGTGTCGGCAGCACGTGCTGGAGCCGGGCCTGCGCGCCGCCGTGCCGCACGCGGCGCGCTGGTGGCGCACGCTGGCGGCGCAGGCGCCCGCGCGCGCCGCGCTGGGCGAGCTGGCGCTGTGCGCGGCCGCGCCCAGCCTGGACCCCAAGAAGTTCCAGGACCTCGCCTCCAACAAGAAGGTACTGCTCTACTGCTGCTCGGCCGTCTCACCCGCCATGCTCGTTTTCAAAACCATTTTGTAACATGCTTCATTCTCATAAAGCCGGGTCCGCATTGTTGTGGTGTGTAAATGATTTTGATCTTGTAAGTAGGTAGTAGTACACACACTTACAGATCAACCATATTTTTACCCGACTACGGTGACGCAAAAAGTAACTGTTTTGACATATGAGGTATCGTTGGGAGCATCTTCATCGTCTGTAGGTGACGTCACATTAAATTGAATATTGCGCCCACTAGAGGATATGAAGACAAAAACAAAAAAAAAATATGATGCCGTATTCGGTGTCACATGAAAGGGCTTAATTATTAGCACATTCCAAAAAATATTATAACCCCAAAATAATTTAAATAAAAGTAATCTGTTCGATTTATTGATCTATATCAATCGATATAACACGTGTGACGCCGGATCTTTAATGTGTCTATCTGATGTCTAGCTCATACTTTTTTAGATGACTTTTTTGTCGTAGTTGGGTTTTAGTTTTACAACTTTATTCTTAAAAACTAAATGAGGTCAGTGTTTCCTATCTGACTACTCTGAGAAGAAAGACCGAAACAATTTTTTTTAAAGTCTCAGTCAGTCAGCGGTCAGTGTGTCAGTGGGCTGATTATGTGAGGACCATTTAGATCAATGTCTGAAATGGTGTTTTGAGGAAAAACCACACAAATTTGAGTGCACCTGTCCAGTCAGTGCACGCTCGTCCGTCTTCATGAAGCTCAAGTTGGAACGTAAAGAGCTAAACGAGTCGACGAACAATAACAACGACAGGACATTTGGGTGGACGCATGAAGTGGGATTTTTGGGATAGTGGGAGTATTAAGGTTGGGGAAGATCACGATCAAATTTGTTTCCGGTGTAGACGACGGAGCCTCTCTTAGCGCAGCTCCTATTACTGGATGGTTAAAAAAAAATAACCATGAAGGGGATGGCGGGGTCTTTGTTCACTCGCCCCGCTCGCTCACTAGACCCCTCCGAACTTAACTTGTCCGAGTCGGGGTACCCCAAGTTCCGAGCTCTCTTAGCTCGCTCTTGCATCATAAGTTCTCCTAGTAACATTAGGTAGTAGTAACATTTGCACATACGCAAACAAAACATTCAATGTATGACACAAACAGCCAGTTACAAAAACTTACTTTATCTTTTACAGCTGTCATTAAACGTGCGACAATCCAAGAAGCCCGATTTGACACCTATCAAAATACTTCAGGTAGAGACGGAAAAAATAAATCGGTTGCTTTAATAACCGATTCTTGAGACATATCGATTTATCATACTTAGACTTTGTATTCGACAATTTATTTACATTGCTTAGAACTGATTCTCGAGGCATATCTTTTTATTACGTGACGTGAAAATAAATAAATTCACTTTTGTAAAAACAATATTCACTTTCATCACTGGATGATTCAGAAAAATGATCAGTTGAACTGTCTTCGTCAGTTGGTTACCCTTATAATAAATTCGTTTTCGATCATATTGTCAAAATGTACGTCTCTTCTAAAGTCTTCCGTTATAATTTTCTTTATCCTTTCTACTACATTGATCCAATCATCTTTTTTTGAAGTGTGCACATATTAAAGCTAATAGTTTAAGAACTATTCAAAAAAATTACAGCATCCTCAATGCGCATTTTTGCACAACATATGATGGCAAAAGTGCGCAGGTAGGTCAAGAGTGCGCATCGTTCTCAAATGTCACATTTGAAGCTTCCACGGCCATGCTGTGCATTTTTCGTGCTAGGAGTTTTTGCAAGAAATACACTCGATCCAGAATTATCCATAATAGGGATAATGACGAAATTTTTTTTTGTCCGTCTTTGAGATTATAAAAAAATATTGGACACGTGTTTTTTCTTTTTTTACGTAATGTAAACACGGTTATACATTGAGGTAAAAATGTGCCGTGACGTCACGAGTATGTAGATTTTATACATACTAGTGACGTAGCGACCCCCATTCCCCAACTTAAAATGCGTTTTATCTAAGTCATTTTTTATTAATATGATAAAGCAAAAAATACGTGTCTAATATTTTTTTATTATCTGACTGACGGACTGATTAGAATTTAATTTTTTACCCAGGCATCTTGCCTATTGTTTCTCTATACATTTCTGAGCAATCTGGACATACCCAATTTTTTTTTTGGGTGCATTTGCTGGCTTCTTAGGTTTATCAGTCTTACTCTTTATAGGTAAACATTTTTCTTTTTAATGCTTCTTTGAGTATTCTTTTGTGTGGATTTTGCACACCTCTACCCTAAAGCTACAAATGTATGTGATGAGATTAGGTGTTTAGATGTTAAAACATGTAATAATAAAGTAATTATACCTTTCCCTCTTTTCTAAATGTAATGTTGGTAAAATTATCGATTTTTCTGATCATTGATTTGATTCGGTCAAAAAACGGTCACAACATTACGGCAACGAACCCAAAGACATGAAATTGTAATATAGTGGTGGGTCGTTGTCGAATTTTTGACGGACGAAACGCAACCGTTTTACCGACGACGAAAACGGTTGCAGAAAACGGTTTGAAGACGTTTTATAGGACGAAACTTATCGTCGAGTGAAATTGTTGCAGTTTCTTACAACTATCAACGATTTGAAATTTAGGAAATGGTTTCGTCCCATCACGAACGACAGCATTGACAACCGGTAATACATTATCGACTCTATTTCATTGAAAAAAGTTCACTCTTTATTGTACGGACTGTTTTGAAAACGAACGCGGAACGTTGGACGACGACGCGATGAGTGTGATAGATAGTTAAATCATTGCGTTCTCGAGTGTAGTCGTAATAATTCGAAGACTGGTTTGTGCAACGCAGACTGTTTGAACCTAGGACGTAAAACGGTCTCATCGTCGCCTAACACAAAACAGTCTGTAAACGGTTCGTCGTCGCAACGCCCCCCCTATTGTAATAACGTCCTGACTAAATATTAATCAACGATATATTTGTGTTTTTGAGTGCTATTTTCAATATAAAGTGAAATTTGATGCTTACAAATGATACTTTTACTTTTGCCCGCGGCTTCGCCCGCGTGGATGTCGATAAATATCCGACGGGAACGTTAATCCCAGTAATTAAAAAATAACCCATAGGTTACCTATAGGTTCGCGGTAACGAAACCATAGCGACTTCTATTATTTCCACTACCGCTATCTCTATCGAGCTTCCGGGCAACTTTCTTTCTGTCTGTTGGTCTGAAAGTATGACGCAAAAACTACCGGATAGATTTTGTTCAAATTTTGCATAGATGTTCCCTATATGTGTGGTCAGTCTCAGGGTACAAATTATCACGCTATTTGCTATGAGGGAATGTTCGTATCCTAACTATCCTAATCTATATCGATTCTCCCGGAGAAGGGGATGGGAGGGTTCTCCGGGGGAGGAGGCCATGGCTAAATAATAACAGCCGCACAGGTCGATCGATCAGGTTAAGCTACACTTGCCGCGGTTGGTCTATGGATAGGTGACCATCTTTACATACAGAGACCCGTCCGTGCCTCGGAAAGCACGTTAAGCTGTTGGTCCCAGCTGTCATTCGTGGATCTTTGACAGTCGTTTCGGGAAGTCAGAAGCCCGAAAGTCTGACAACCATTCTTACCAAGGGGTATCGTATTACCCAGTAACTGCGTTGTGGAGGTCAGAGAGGCAGTCGCTCCGTGTAAAATACTGTTAAGTTAGAAACAGTACATGTGTACTTCTATTATGTTTACTTGAATACAAAGGACAATGCAACTTTTCCTTTGACCGCTGGCCCAAAAAAATGAAACCTGTTGTGCATAACGGAAACCTATGCCAAACGTTAGTACTAATCATCCATGACAACTTTTCCTATGGGGGCAAATAAATCTATCCCAGTAAAAAATATATACAGGATAACAAACGTTTTGAAAAAGTGTCGATGTTTATATCACTTACTTATAGGTTTTGTTTGTTTTAAACATTTAAAATAGGTGGGTTTGAGGGGGGGCTATTATTTATTTAGGTTTAAAGATATTTATTTCCCATAAGAACTATGTAACAGTTCATTTATAATGAGATACAGAGTTATTTCTAAATAATAAGTATAATTAAGTCATATAAAAATCGACACTTTTCGATAATTGTTCATCGATAATTGAAACCTATGCCAAACGTTAGTACTACTAACGTTTGGCATAGGTTTCAATTATGCACATTGGGTTTCATATTTTTGGGCCAATCGGTTGCATTGTCCTTTAGCGAATGAAAAACTTCATCGCCCTTTTCAAATCTTTGTGGGTTGAAATTAAAGTCTAAACACAAAATTTGAAGATCCTAACTTCAAAACTGACGAACTTTCATATAAAGTTCCATCCCCTATTTTACCCCTTTAGGGGTGGAATTTCCAAAAATCCTTTCTTAGTTGATACTTACTGTTGACAAAGAACACACCCTCCAAGTTGCATGTCTCTAGGACCAGCGGTTTGGGCTGTGTATTGATATATCACCCAGTCAGTCAGTTAGTTTACCATTTAAATTAAAAAAATATCTAAATTCAACTCATTCAACCCGGGTGGATTTACACCAGAAAAATTTCTTCAAACAAGAAAATTGAAAAAACATTGGAATGCTATTAAAACTAGATTAAATCATTGTAGGATAACTAATGTTCATAAATTGTGTTTAGACCAACATTTATAGCGTAGATCTGAAGATATCAGCATTCCAATAAAAAGAGGTGATGGTGATGACGGCTGGGGTATGGCGATGATTTATTTATGGATGGTGTTGATTTCGTGTGTATGGTGATGACGCTTTATACATGAATTTCAAATTAAAAACGACAAAATTTATGGAAATCAACTTTTTATAATGATTTAATTAACACTCTTAATTATAATAATAGTCTTAAACATTTTTCTCCTACATAACTTATCATATTTTTATGTTGGATTAACACGTAATCATCATATTAATAGGTCATTTGAAATTTGGTCAGTCTTTTAACCAAAAAAGTGACGTTACTTTTATGATTAACTAGCTGCCCGCCCCGGCTTCGCTCGAGTAGCACTAAGTACTTATCTACGGCGCACCTACCTGCCTACCCTACCTACCCTACCTTTTCATTGTAAATAAATATTATTATATAAAATAAATATTATTATTATTATATTATTATTGTTTTTAAGATGTATTCTGCTATTCGGGGCGGAGACAAATCCTACGAACTTTATAAAATAGCAATAGAGCTCAAATTGACTCAACGTTTTAGTTAGAAAACGTTTGTATGAGAAAAAGAAAAGGGCTGTTTTTACGGTTTTTCCGGCAATTATTCAAATTTTTCTCGCCGTAAAAACCGTCCTTGAACTTCAACGAACATTTAAAAAAAAGAATTGGCCAAATTGGTCCAGGCGTTGTTGAGTTATGCGCTTACCAACACATTTTGCGATTCATTTTTATATTATAGAAGAAGATAGAAGAAGAAGATTACCAAATAACTGACCAAATTTCATTCATTTTTCTTCTTTTTCCGATATCTTTTTATTATTTATTTATTAATCATTTATTTCAGAATAAAAAACATTCCATATATTGTTAGTAAAAAGTACTTATACTTAACTAAGTTAGTAATTATTAATTAATTATTCATATGTTTATTATTTACAATTCCCTTACTTTGTATTATAAAGGGCACCTCTAGATCCGTGAACGGTGTTCCAGTGCCTCACAATCGGGCAATCAACCCTTCCCAATATTGTATCCAGAAGGCTGTTGGAGCTGTCCCGCACGCGGCGCATCAGGGAGGCCACTCTTTTCCTTACTATTGCCCTGAAGCAGTCCGTACTGGCCTTAGCAAACATACCTGATGCACTGCAAAAGCGAGGCAGCCCCAACAGCATCCTAAAACCATTGTTGTACAGGACCCGTAGGGCATTGAAAGATCTACGCGTATAACGGACCCACAGGCTGCAGGTATAAAATGTCTGGCAGTATGCCTTAAAAAGAGCAATTTTGACTTCTTTTGTACACCGTGCAAACCTGCGAGCCAGCATATTGCATCTCACTGCCAATGCCCTACGTTCCCGCTCAACATCTAGATCATCTGACAGGTCCTCGGTGACCCAGTGCCCCAGGTACTTGAATTTGGTGACCCTACTTAAAGGCCACAGGTTTTTTAGCTGCTTCACGCCATTTCTTGCGCTGTACTCTTGGACTTTTTCATTTATTGATTCGAACTGATCTGATTTTCTTTTCTATTTTTATTTTTTTTCCTTTTGTTTTCTTTTTCTTTCATAAGTTCATACAATTCAGGATCCTGCTTCATGGTGGCATATCTTCTCCGTTTATTTATAGCTATTTTCTGTTTTCCTAACTGAACTTCTCCCAAACTTCAATTTCTTTTTCTCATAATTGTGATCTGAAAGGAAAGAGTTATGTTAATAGGCACAATTTTCAGGGTAGGGTACAGCATGAAACATTATTCTACTTAAACATACTTTATTGATACTCGTAAATTATTATTTTTATTTATAGTTGGTTAAAAACAGATTTTTAAATATTCATTTGAATGATTTGATCACCCTAGAGTTAGAACTTCTCTTAAACTACGCTTTCTTTATTGATTGTTGTAATCTGAATGAAATCAATTCTGTTAGTAGCCCCAATTCTGTAAGCAAGAGTTAACATGAAACATTAATTATTATAATTTTGTAAACATACTTTATTAATAGGTTAGTATTTTGATTGATATTTGGTAAAAAAAATGGTTTTATATTATTTCCTTTAAATCACCCAGAGTTAGCGACCATTTGTGAAGATTATTAACGATTATTTCATCGTATAATATATCCTGAAACAGCACACGCAAAGTTTCCATTGTGGCTGTTGTCTGAATGTACACATTATAATAATTCAAATCTGATTGTTTTTCATATATTATATATATTTTCTTATTTTCTGAGTCTTCACATAGGGCTTTACAAATTCCACCCTAATACGTCGCATACCGTCGTTACCCAGATCAAAATTTTCCAGAAGATGGAGGAACAGATTTTGGTTAGGCATGTTATGATTGGTATCTATTACTAATAATAATACATTATTTTCATATTGTATTGTAAACTTATACTTTACTCTTTTCTCGGTCTGAAATAAAAAAGGACCTAAACCTTGATCGGTTTATGTAACACTAATGATACAATTAACTATTCTAGTTCTATAAAAGAACAGAAATTTAATAACCTTCGAGCTCTTAGTGTAACTTTTAAGCAAATTATATCACAAATGAAAAAAATCGTCATCACCATACGCATGAAGTCATCACCGCTCATTATTTGTAAACAGTGATGATGCGTATGGTGATGTCGATTAGGACATTACGTCGATTTTTCTAGAAAAGTAGTAATAATAGTAAGATACCGCTATTTACTTTAGCATCTTCACTTATAACTAAGTTTTTGTTAAAATCAATCGTAATCTTATTTTATGTACCTACTTACTTTCAACCACAGCCTGACGGGAATGACGCAACTTTGTCTAAACAACTTTTTTGGACACTCACAGCAAATTTTTGCGCTCGGAACGCGTGTTATGCCGACGTGAGGCCCGTTTTACAGTTTGCTCTGAACTGAGGAAGCAGGGCCCCCTATCGCGGGCCGCGTAAAGTTTACGCAAACGGAACTACCTTACCCTTTGATATTTCCGTGACAGTGTTGACGAATTTCGATGCTAACATTTTACTTATTTATTTTACGAAGAAATTATTATTTACTTTTCAAAAAAAATATATATACAATATACGTAAATTAAAATCTATTTATTACGTCGGGTAGTCGAGTTTTTGCCGACAAACGTAAAGAGTCGCATTTTTTGACAGCCGGGGATGATTTTGATATACGTATTAATTTTATTATTAAAAAGCTATTGACTTTGAGGATGTTTGGGTTAAAGCACTGTATAAAGTAGTATATATAAAGCCTGTAAATGTAAAAAAGTTACGACATTCGAGCAATATTTATTTTTTCATGCCATCAACGTGATTTTTACCCTACTAAATGCGCGGAATTTATCAATGAATTTGTAGTTTTCCTTAGCGGCCGAATAGGTAGTCGCCGCACTTGCCGTCGGCCTCTTTGATATCCTTTCGCAGGCGCACAAGCCGCTCGCGCATCCCCCTGCGCGCCCGCGTCCCGCTCTTCAGTCACCTGCGATTAGTCACGGCGGCGGTGTGAAGCTGCGGTGTTTGTTTCCGCGTGTGGATCGTCCGCCCGGTGATAGCTATACCTAAACATGTACGAATTTACTGTTACTGTCCGCGTCGTTGTAGACGCGTCGGTAGGTCGCGTGAGTCGCGTCGCTCGCCAGTACCGCTCAGCTGTTCGGTTTTCGTATGTGAACCCGTAGGTGAACTCTCACGCACACATCGAGATTCCCTGTACGTGTATGTGCGCGGAACGCTAAAATACGCGCCGTCGTTGCTTAGCAACGGGGCGACCGAACGACCTTCTGTCAACGTTCTCGCTTCCGCATGTATGTACGTCCTATTCATTTTGCTTGAAGTACAGTCGAGTATTCAAGTATTGTTTCGATTACTTAAAAAAGATCAAATTGTTTTACAAGATCGTTCGTGTTTTTGTTACTGTTTTCGTTTTATTTTTAATTAAGGATAGGTTTTCCTAATGTGTTATCTTATTAGTAGGTAAATTGGTGAGGTTTTTATTTGTGTTTGTTGTGTTTTATTATTGTAGGTTAGGTTTTCTTATTATTGTGTCAGGTCTCTGAGTCAGACCAAAAGAATAAGTAGGTAATAACCTACTTATTCTTTTGGCCTGAGTCAATCAAACCAATCAAAAATAAAAGTCAATTGGGTATTTTTATTGTAAAATTGTAAGTTTGGGTGTTGTGTTGCATTTTATTTGTGGATCTGGTTTTTCTTAGTCAGTGGGATATTAATGTTATTGCGTTGATTTTGAATTAAATTTTGAAAACGTTTTAAACACGACTACCATGCGAACGCATAGTACCTACCTAGCGAGAAAAATGTGCGTGCGTCTCGCTCGCGCACGTACAACTTTCATTCATGCGCGATCGTAGCCTACGCCGTTTACTATCTCCTATTTTGGCTATTATTAGTTTTACGCACGGGTCGTAGGATGGATAGTTTTCATGATTTTTTAAGGATATTTGGAACTTTTGTATCTCAATGGTACTAAGCAAATATTCCCGGGTATGGCTTCTGTTCCACTTACACAACACACCATATTATTCTCGAGACGGTACAAAATTTAATTCAGTATATAGACGTATACCATAGTAATTAATTAGGATTATGAATTTGACTTTTTTACGTAGGCGTTCATACAAAGTTATCGCGGCATGTATAATGTGAAACAAATCGGGCTTCATAGATTGTCGCACGTTTAATTAATACTGATATTCCATTAACTTGTTGCAGAAAGCAACATTAGTCTCGATTTTAATGTTTCGTTGATGATATTAATGAAATCATTAGCATTAATGATCCATTACGTAATGAATAATTAATGTTTGTCTTTGTGCAACTGGGTGTAAATCTTTTAACGACGCAAATTCAGTCATTGTACTGATTTTCAATAATAAATAATAATAATAAATAAATAATTTCAATAATAATAAATAACAAATACAAATAAAAAAGCAGCGAATTAACGTCAACACTCAACCAAAGTAACAAGTGACAATGACAATGCAAATCCTTAAGGTAGGCGCCACTATTATGCCGCAAATTACCTGATTGTGATAGAATGTACACTACGAACGAATGAATACACGTCCTTAAAATAATATAATATTTTACGAAGTAAATATTCATGTCATTGTTTATATAATATTCATCAATGACAATGTGTATAATTATAAAAAATTGTTCGCAAGACATCAGCATTCATTGTGTAAATTTAATTGGAGCAGCTCAATCCCAATTCTTTTGTCCTCATTATAAACTCAACTCAAACTCAAAGCATTTATTTCAAATAAACCAATGATATAATAAACCTTGACAATTCAAAAGTGCCTGAAGCATTTTTGAATTGTTAGAGGGGGTCGGTCAGTCAGAAAGATGAAGCTAGTTGCCCATTCCAAAGCGTAGTAGTAGGTACCTATGGAGAAGAACGGGCAAGAAACTCCACGTCTAGTATAGTCACGTATAGTCTTTAACAGTAAAAAAGGCTTTCTGGCATAGTTTCCGCTTTATAAATGATTTGAATTCATTAAAGGTTCCTTTTTGAATGTGGCTAAGAAGTATATTAAACAAGCCACCTATTTTCTTATGTTGTGTGTGTGCCTTGGTGTGACGTCATCATTTGCGCATTAAATCCACATTTATGATGAGAAACAAATTTTTTACAACTCAGTCCATTCTAGGCATGTCTAAAATGAGTGACGTTTCTCTTTCAGGATGCTGGTGACAAAAAGAAGGAAAAGAAAGCTGAAAAGAAAGATCAGCCCAAGAAGAAGGAACCCGAGCCGGAGCCCGCCGACGAGCTCGACGAGAAACCTAAGGAATCCAAGGACCCCTTCGACTCCATGCCTAAAGGGTAACGCTGTCTGCCACTACCGTCGCTATGTAATAGTCACCATGTTATCGGAATACTTAATAGAACTTAGGATTAACGAGCTAAACATTAGTATGATCCCGGGATTTCTTTCTCACTCGCCGCCTTTGTTACGCCGAATGAAAAAAAACTTTGTCAAGCTAAAGAGGTAAATTGAAGTAGAGCAACATGAATATATTCAAAACAAACATAAATGATAATATAATAATAAGGTGGATCCGCAAAGGTAGCCCGTGATAGCCCCTGAAATTCAAATCTTCTGGCAGTGTCATGTTGTCTCTTGATTAAAATATGATTCGCGATTAAAATATGACCATATCAAATACATAATAATAATAATAAAGACATTTAAATAATAATTCTTGATTTACATATTTATTTACAAAATTATAATCATTAATACATCTCTAATTTGTTCCAAAGAATTACTTTTTCATGAAATCATGACATTTGAGAACAAATCTAAATTATATTAGAGAGATGTATTAAATGATTATAATTTCTGTAAATATATATATTGTATGGTCGTGAATCATATTTTGATAAAGATAACCTGATACTGAGCTGGAAATTGCAAAAATATAAGAAAATTTGAATTCCGTGGTTCCGATACGGAGGATCGGCAAAGCGATGCGGATCCTCCGTAACGAAGTTATCGAATGAAAGATACTTGCGTACTTTTGGAATGTCAATATTAAAATGTCGTTATCCACTACCTATTCCGATCTATGGTAATCACATCCTTTTGTAATTATCTATATCATGAGTGTGATTATAAATATTGCAGAACTTTCAATATGGACGACTACAAGCGTTGCTATTCAAATGAAGACGAAGCCAAGTCCATCCCGTACTTCTGGGAGAAGTTCGACCCTGAGAACTATTCCATCTGGTACGCCGAGTACAAGTACCCCGAGGAGCTCGCCAAGGTGTTCATGAGCTGCAACCTTATCACCGGTACGTACTCAGTTAGCGCGGGGAGCTAGAAAAGAGTGGACTGTATGAAATAGGAAATGGTTTAATGCCGTGCTTATTATAAATTATAACTTTCCCGGACAAACAATTAATAATCATGTGTTGTTTGTGTGCACCGTTCACGCACACACGCCTAAAGATCGAGCGTAGTGATCGCTTAAACAGTTTTGATCCTATAGATGATATTTTTTTAAGTTACGTAGATACCATTAAGAATAGTCTGGAATGTTTGTGTATATTTGTTTAGAATATTTATAACAATCAGCATAAAAATGCTACAATTTGGTGTTAGATGCATTTAGACATTCAATAACATTGAGGTAAGCGTTTATATAAATAAGAGTAGTGGTGCCGATTCTCTTTCGATTTTCAAAATTCCTTACTTTTGGCTATGACAATCTTAAAGCTATTCTGCAAAAAAAGACTGGCTAAGTGCGTGTTGGACCACGCACAATGCAGGGTTCCGTAGCTGGGATGAAATAATCCCAAGAAGAAACTTATCATTGTAGTTGAAAAACATGTTCTCCCATACATTCCAACTGCAAATGTAAGTTTGTACGCACAATATTGAGAGATTTATTATGTTATTTTAAAACCATATACTTCTTATAGGTTTTCCTGTAATCTATGAGTAAAGAACCATTATCTGCATTTTTTTTGCAAAATTATTAGTCTCGGTAGTTTCGGAGATAAGGCAATGGTAAATTTTCATAAATTTTCTTAAATATCTAGTATTTAGTGTAAAATTATAAAAAAAAAATATTTGAGATCCTTGCAACACCCCCTATCATTTGATATGTCACACGGGTCAGTATGCAAAACGTTGTACCAAATTTTAACTTAATCGGTTTATTAGATTCAGAGCAAATTGTCCCCTACAATATAACGAGCTATGCTATATTTCAGGGTTGGCCCCATAGTGAAAGTTGTTCATAATGATGAGTACAATGACCCCTTAAGAGGATGCAAACGAACAAGATTCATCAACAAAAGATCGCATCTGGCGCTCGGCGGCCGCTACCCTTCGCTCGCTCGCCTTCGCGCGATTAATGCTCGCAGTAGTAACCCAAGCCAAGCCAAGCCAAATTATAATAATAACCAACGAAAGATCGCATCTGGCGCTCGGCGGCCGCTCCCACCTCGGCCTTCTAACGTAACCAACCCGAGTCGCATTGCTCTGAATCGGGGTGTTAACCATATTGATGGTTAATACCATCACGAAATAAGTTTTTTAAATATATGTATAAATGTTATATGTAAAGAAATTATATCAACAGTTGGTATATCTCACGTTTAATACATCTTGTGAACGTTATTGAAATGAAAATATACCAAATAACTTTATATGATATGCGACGCACCCGTTTTTCCCTACCCCGTGAATGTTTCTTAGAGCCGGAGGCGCGCACGAGTTTTATATGGAATTTTTCACGTTTTGCATGGAAAATTTGATAAATTGTTACTAGGGCTTCTAAAATTACGGAAATGACAATTACGTAACTAATTACGCAACTTTTTTCTCCAATTACGTAATTTTTCCTATTTCTTTTTATCGACTATGGTTTTGGTAAATATTGTAGATGAGTATCAAAAATTTTTACAATTATCATTTACTATCTTAAATTCAAGGAATTATCAAAATGAACACAATATTTAAACAAAAAAATATTTATTCAGGAACTTATCATTGTAGGTACATCACATCAGTTAAGTAAAAGTCAAACCATATTTTTCGTCCCGAATATAATTTTTGTTCTTGAAAATGTGATCTCATAAATGACAAAGCATTTAAAGTTTTGTCACTCAGGGAACTTCTAAGTTTATTACAAAAATATCCGGCTGATGAAAAGTCTCGCTAGGCTTCGAGTCTTCGACACTTGTAGGCGTTATCGAAAGCAAATAAAATTATACGCTGCACTCAAAAACACTTCGCGACCGCCGCCAGCGCTGTCGTAAATGCACATTTCTACCCTAATAATGGAATGGAGATCTGTGTTTACTGTTGAAATTGGTTTATTTACAGTCACTTTGTTTATTTCTTGGTCCAACTGTTGTGCGATTGTCAACTCCTCGTCATCATCGTCACTGGTGGCAATTGCGTCCGATGTACTCGTACTCGGTTGTGGTTGTGAATTGTACATTTTTGTGTAGAACTATATTTCAACCGTTCCAACTTCCAATAGTTCGACTATATACATTCGTATATCATCCGACGATGGTTTCGTGAAATATTCAGCGGCATTTCGATGTACTTATATCGTATAGTGTTGCCACATTTTTACTATAATATGGTACGTATACTTAATGCTTTTTTATTGGTTGACTATTTTGATTGATTTATGATACCAATAATTACGTAAGTACGGAATTGACATCTTCAGTTACGGAATTGAAAATACTTTAAAATGAGTTCGTAATTACGTAATGGAAGCCCTAATTGTTACCTACGTGTTGAGTTTTAGGGGTTTATGGGTTTTATATACTGCCCTACTAAGCCGAAAGGCGCTATCTGTAAGATACGCCCTTTTAGTTTTTTTTATACCATTCAATAGCTATAACAATTTCGCATCTAATGGTATAAACCAAATACGGATATCTAACTTAAAACATTTTAAAAAACCACTCAGAAGTTTTTTATATCCATTATGTTTCCTTAAATTACAATTTACAAAAAGTCAATTTTCTCAAAACTTACTCCAATTGAGATAGCTCATTTCGGCTTAGCAGGGCAGTATAGGGGGTCGAAATTTTCAATCGCTAAAAGCGCCTAAAAACAGTTAGAAAGTAGTCAAGTGGTCGTGTGTGTAACTGGTTGCGTGTTTCAGGCATGTTCCAACGGCTGGACAAGATGCGCAAGCAAGCCTTCGCGTCGGTGTGCCTGTTCGGCTCCGACAACGACTCCAGCATCTCGGGCGTGTGGGTGTGGCGCGGCCAGGACCTGGCCTTCCCGCTGTCGCCCGACTGGCAGATCGACTACGAGTCGTACGCCTGGCGCAAGCTGGACCCGGCCAGCGCCGACACCAAGCAGCTCGTGCACGACTACTTCTCGTGGAGCGGTACGGACAAGCAGGGCCGCAAGTTCAACCAGGGCAAGATCTTCAAGTGAAGTCGCCAAGCACTATTTATAATATTGTATAAAGTACTTCCATTTATTTTGTATCGCACCGCTGTGTCTGCCCGACCGAAGACTCGTGTCCGTGTAAGCCTAAGCAGGCACTTGAAATAAATTGTTTTTTATTTAAACGTGTTTTTTTCCTTCCTTGTCAGAAACGACCCCCGAGCTGCGACAGCGTAGGACCGGCGCTCTGCACCTGTCGGTCGATTCTGTAAAAATATCACCGTGAAACGTGAAAAGTGTTAATCCCTAGCATCCTGCCAGGCGATTTGTGACAGTGACAGCTCACTTCACCTAAGTTTCACGTTGATCTTTTTATAGAATCGACCGACTGATCTGCTAGTCTGTCGTCGTTGTGTCGAGGACACTTAATCCTCGGTCACACAGCGAATACCCGCTGCGAGAAGCCATCTCAGAGAGACTCACCGCGCCTGTGTTGTCGAAGACTGTCGAAATTCACATTTCGCGACTCGCTGTGTGACAGGCAGGCAGCGAATTGTCGCGGCCAGTATTATTCGCAGCGAGTATTCGCTGTGTGCCCGAGGCTTTAGCGTAACCTACTATGTTCACACAATCCGGATAACATTAAAAGCATAAGTAAATGATTGGTCTATTGTAACGAAAGGATGAAGACTGATCTGATTTTTAGGGTTCCGTACGTCAAAAAGGTAAAACTGAACCTTTATAGGATCACTTCGTTGTCCGTCTGTCTGTCAAGACCCTTTTTCTCAGAAATGCGAGGAGGTATCAATAAAAAACATTTACATTACAACTAACTTTTGATTGGTCGGTACGTGAACCATAAATGATAGAGCAATGATTCAGTTACTGATAATCGGACCTCTGCGCGTGGCAAGATGCCGCTGAAGCTAGCCGGAACCCTGCGCACCAGGCATGTGCATAGTTATTGCATTTTTATAAAAACAATCTTCTTGCGATTCGGCGAACATCCTTGATGCGCTACGGCTCCAGAATCTGGACAGCCTCATCAGCAGCACCCTGAACGCATAGTATTGTGTAGTTACGGACGTCGCGCTGGCGCCGCGTGTCCCTTCGTCCAGCATACTCACCATGGAATCCTGATATTTCATGAATGTCAAAAAACTGTTCTGAAATAGTGCTAAATAGTGCCCAAAGGAAAAAAATAGTGCTCTTGTACTTGCGAAGTTATAGCCATAGTTCGATGAGTATGCTGGACGAAGGTTTCGCCCAGCATACTCACCTCCGTCCGGAGAATCTGTATACGCTTCAAACATAATTCATACTTCAAAAAATAGTTCCCAAATAGTGCCAAACGGTGCCCAAAAAGAAAAAACAGTGCTCGAATAACTTCGGAGTTATAGGCTTCGTTCAGTGAGTATGCTGGGCGTAGGTTCTACGCCCAGCATACTCACCTCAGTGCGCGAATATCGAACGAGCTATAGGTACAACTTACGTCTCAAAAAATTGTGCTTGAAATAGTGCCCAATATCAGTCCAATTTTTGCTTGACTTTTGACCTAGAAAACCATTAAATTTGATTGTAAACTTCTACATACATTACATTGAGTACAGTCGAATACAATATTATTAACTTTCTTTCTAACAATTTTTGTCTTGTGTAAATTATTAATTGTCTATGTAAGGGAGTATTTACTTTAGAATCGCAATATTATTAATTACACATTATTTTAATAATACTTTATAATAATATGATTAAGCCTTCGCGCGTCGCATGGGACCCCGGTAGCTAGGAACAATGATTTTATATATTTTGTCTAGATCACGGCGCTTGAAGGATTAAGATATCAAATGAAGTAAATCATGCATGAAAAATAAAGTTGCTGTTATTAATGCTTACATTACAACTGACAAAATTATTCAAAATAATCATTTTCCGGATCAAGGACGGTACCACAACGTTTACGGAATTGACCTGTATTCCTCATGTGATAAAGTTCAATATAGTGTGGCAGTAATGGATGCACGTACGGTCAATAGGTATGGGGCTTACGACGCGCGGCGCCCGCGACGCAAATGAATATGTTTATGTTTAAATACTAGATGGCGCTGCCCTAACATCTTACGATTATTAGACAAGACTGATCTGTATTTTGAAGGTGATAAGGGTCCATTTTGTGTCACAAAGCGACGCGCGGCGCCCGCGACGCAAATGAATATGTTTATGTTTAAATACTAGATGGCGCTGCCCTAACATCTTACGATTATTAGACAAGACTGATCTGTATTTTGAAGGTGATAAGGGTCCATTTTGTGTCACAAAGCAATCGAAACGAACAAGCGCTTCTCAGTTTCTTTGTTTGTTTACTTCGTCGCACATCATTATAATAACGCCGGCTTTTGAGTTTGACTACATAGTGGGTTGCAAAACCAAACAATGTGTTGGTGATGTCATTATTTACCTATATAAAATTGTGTATCTAGTACGTAATCAATATAGGAGCTGCACCCAAATCAGTAAGTATATTTCAATTTATAATAGTGGCATTTAACTAAATTGATTTTACACTCATTCATTAATTGCACTGTAAAACTAGGTAGCAAGCGAGTTGTTTTTTACAAAAACACGTTCATTTTTTCGTTGAATATGACACTGTACACTTAAAATTAAGGACATGCTTAAGAAGTTTTAAAAATGGGTACCTACTTAGTTACTTTTTTAAAGGTTTGATGTAGGTAGGTACACACATAATAACGTAATGTAACTTGTTTGTTTATCTAATTGGATCTCAAATACCTATTTATATACCTACTTCTGCGGAGGCCTGGTTTTATCCTCCAATTCTACTGGAAATGAAACACTGTCTTATTTGCTAGGATATAATTTACTTTTCTTCAATTTTTTTATTACAAGCTTGTCCTCGTTACCCGTCAGGATCTGTTCTCGTCTTAAGTTCACGTTAGTTACATTTCAATATCGAAATAGGTAGAATCAGTCAGCGCGAGCGTCGGTAGTAAGTATAAACGTAACTATAGAATTAACACAGATGTATTTTTTAGATAATATGACGTGAAGTGAAGACTATTACCGATTGTCATCCGGCGAATGCACTTAAACTTTTAAGTGTCGTCAACCTATTCATCACATTTTCTATGGGAGTTGTGACTTCGGGAAATCGTCTTCAGCCTCGTGTTTTGCCCCTTCGCTATTTATAATAGAAATCACGCTAAAATAATGGAAAACACGTAAGTGCTTAAGTACCTTTAGAGGAAGGCTGGAGCCTGTCATACCTATATTAAATTATTTAAATACGTGTTATTTTCAGATTATCTTGAAGACACAATGTTTACCACGTTAGAAGACAACTTTTTCTGACTCGTACTGCGTGAGCGGTGGGGCCCGTTATGTTTTTTACATCTATAGTTGGTATTTTCAGGTAATATAGGTAGTATAAGTACACAAGTGTTCATAATGTTATTGATGTTGATTTATATGTTAGTTAGTTAGTTGTTATTTCATATTATGTTAATATTGAAAACAAATGGCATAATAATTTGTGATAATTCTTGTGAATCTAACGACATGGATCAGCAAGGAAAACGAGGGCCTAAACCAAAGGTTTCATTAGAAACGCAAAAATTAGTAATTTCAGAATTCAAAGATGACTTTTTTTTAAATATTCCTTCCGCAAATGACTCAATTTATAAACAAATTCAAACACGGTTAAATTACAAAATGAGTATTAAATCAATCATATTAAGCATAAAACGAAATTACGAATACTTTTTTGGTGTTGATAAAAAAGAAATAATTCGTAATAATGATTCTAATTTGATAAATCAAAAGTCTACATCGTCATCAAACGAAAGCATTAATAGTGTTTCGGAGAACACCAGTACGCATACATTTTATATGGATACAATAACTTGGGATAGTATTAAGCCTCAAAGGTATTTTTATCACCGAAATAGCAAAATCGCCCCTGGTAGTCTGTATAATGTCAGACGTAAATTAAAACCAAACCAATGGACTAATGTAATTCAAATGCATCTATGGAAAGAAATAAGATCTTTATGCACTTGGTGTTTTAAAAATAATATTGTGAAAGACAATTACGAAATCAAATGCACAGGATATTGTAATCAATGTCACGCAAAAATAATTATAACAACTAACTTAGAAACGGAAAATTTAATTAAACTAGAATGTTGCATAATTAATGAAAATAAAAAGTACTCTCATAACACCAGTAAAAAAAACCGATTACGGTATTACCAAATAAGGGAATTAGGTGAAAAATTACAACACGAAGCAGCAGCTTCTATAAGATATAAATTAGCCTCAACTTTAATGAAGAAAAATGACAAGGAACCTCCAGTATTGCCAAAATTACAAACACTACATCGAATTAAACATGAAAATAAAAAAGTTGATGTTTTCCATCCCAACCCAATATTGTCACTTACTTGTATGTGTGTTTCACCACCTTTTGATAAATGTGTTAGATATGTTTCTGCTTTTCCATTTTATACATTTTACTGGACGGACGATCAAAAGAATTATTATAAAAAATGCCAAAAAGAGTTTAATTATATTAGAGTTTCTATAGACGCAACAGGTTCTATATTTAATAAAAATCTTCGGCCTGTCGTCAATGAACACACACAACTATCTCAAGAGTCGCAAAGTCCTATATTTTTGTATGTTATGATGACAGATACAACCGTTAAAAGTAGCGTGCCAATTTCACAGTGTATATCAGAAAGTCACTCTTTAGATACTATTGCTAGCTGGTTACAATCTTGGTTGGCTAATGGAAAACCTCCAAATGAAGTAGTAACTGATGATTCCGCAGCTTTAGTAGGTGCGGTGGTAAAAGTATTTTGTGGTTATAAATCCACCTCTGACTACTTAAATACATGTTTTAATATTTTAGAAAATAGAACCAAAAAAATTCCAACCTGTTATGTTCGCCTTGATACTTCGCATTTCATAAAAACATTGTACAATCAAAGTATTTTCAAAAATATAGACACTAGAGTAACAAAATTTTTTGTTGATTGTATGATTCTGATTAAAAAATGTGTTTCATACGGAGAGGTAAAGAAAATTATAGAAAATGTTTATATTATAGCAAATAATAAACACCGCGGCAGTAGAAATGGAAATTTAACACGGTGTGAAACGGCGATTTTAGAATTAAAAAACCGGATCAAAACTAATTTGCAGGAATGTGAAATACAAAATGTAGATTCGGAAAATCACGTTCCAATTAAACATTCTTTATGGGAGGGATTAGATAAAGAAGAAAACCCGCTTCTGAAAATGTATAAAGATCTTGAGGAGAAAGAAGATTTAATTAAACAATTGTGTGATCAAGAAACTGAAATCGAAAATATTTATTACTTGCCGGAAATAAAGGACACTTTGATTAGGATTCTTAAAAAACTTCCACTATGGGGAAATATAATGATGACTTATTTTAACAGTAATTATTGTACTCCAACCAGTTCAAATGTAGAAAGTTATATGAAAGACGTAAAAAAGTTATTTTTTAAAACAAATTCAAATAAGTACCGCGTAGATGAGTTTATTATTAAACACGAGCCTTTGATAACCGGTTCCATACGCTTAGCCAAAAGTGACTTGATTGATGTTCAAGAAGGAACTGAAAATATTGTCGATGAAAAAAATGAAATAAGTGACCATAACACACCACAAATAAATACTCTCGTCAATGATGAATCATTTTATGAAAACTCAATTTTTAGGAGCGAACCAAATTATATTGAAGACTGGCGGGGACTGGTGTCTAAACAGAAGAAAAATAAAAAACGAATCAATCGTCGTACAAAATTACATATTTTACAAAACGGCAGTGTTTCTACTTCAGGAACATACAGATTCACGTTTATTAATACGTGTGCTTTTGATTCCGTGGTCCAAAGTTTTTCAATTGCATATTTAGATAGACCTAATATTAGAAAATATATCAATGATAAAAAAAACGATCTTTCACAATACTGACCAGAAGTTTGATCACGTATGACAATCTAAAGAAAATCACTAAGAAGGCTAGAAAACCAAAAGATATTTACACTACTCGTTCTAAGGTATTGGCTAAAATATATGATACTGTGGAATCCGATTTTAGTAGTTGCAAAAATTGTGAGTGTAATGTAACTTTTATAATAGATAACATACAAAGTTATGGTTTTTATAGTGCTAATAGATACTTAAATTGTACAAACCAGAACTGTGAAATCAATAAAGGTTCTGGCACAAAATGTAGTTGGATTCCAATAAATGTAAACATATTGACGACTCAAGGTATTGGAGCCCTTAATGAAGCTCTATTAGTAAATGATACTGAAAGGAAATGTAAATACCAATTATGTAACGGTAAAAACGCATACAAATATGAAGTACTAGACTTCGTATTTATTGAAATTAATACTTCAATTGAAATAGAAATTGATGAAATTCCTAAAGAGATCATAATAAACGGTGACACCTTTAAAATTCTGTCGGTAATAGATTTTACAAATGGTGAATCAGGACGCATGGGGCATTACAAGTCAAAGTGCTATCGATTGCTAAAGAGAACTTGGAACTGCTATGATGACCTTAGTAAAAAAGTTTGTAGTAATTCCCAATATACTGTACCACACTGCATTATTTATACGCGAATGTAAGATGAAGATCGGTCCTAACTTGTTAGTTCCTATTTTGTTATTGTTTGTTTGTTTTTTTTTTGTTCTTGTAAAAGTTATTTTATTAATAACTTACAGAAATGTGATTATAAACTGTGATTGTTAATTTGTAATTACTATAGGGTATTTAATATTAATAAAAAAAACGTGATTATAAACTGTGATTGCTCAATTTATACTTATTTGTAAGATAATTTTATTGTGATTAAAACGTTGTAGCAGTAAAACAAAGTACAAGTACCTACGTGTTATATTTTAGAAAGTTTTACCAATATTTGGCTAAACATTTTTTTATAAGTATATTATATACAATATTAAAACTACAATTTTTTCTATTTACATTGATTATATTATGAATGTTAACAAAAGCTGTGAACTAGTTAACTAGAATTCTGATTACTTTGGCCCTTTAAATAGTAATAAATAACGTAAGTAATTAAAAATGTTTTTTATTGCTAAACCTTTCATTGATGAAACTATTGGAAAGAGTTTTAAAAATTTGTATAACTATGTCACAGTACTAGTTTTGACTGGTTATAAGTTTTGCCTGCAACATATATACAAAAAGAAACTGTATAATTTCCTTTTTACAATTTTTCAAGATATTAATTTTATTGGCTGCAAATGACTGTTTTTATTCAGACAAACACACAATGCAATGAAGTAATAGACTTCATTTACGCTTAAAGTTTCATTCATTTATTATTATTTATAAAATATATAATAATGCATTTAATCGAAAGTTTTTGACATGTGAGAAAATACCATAATTATTTCCAATAACATGAAGTCTACAATTAGAAAGTTTAATATTTTTGTCCAAAAACATGTGTCGACGACTGTACCCCATTTTACGTTAGTATGTAGAAGTTTACATTAAAATTTAATGGTTTTCTAAGTCAAAAGTCAAGCAAAAATTGGACTGATATTGGGCACTATTTCAAGCACAATTTTTTGAGACGTAAATTATACCTATAGCTCGTTCGATATTCGCGCACTGAGGTGAGTATGCTGGGCGTAGAACCTACGCCCAGCATACTCACTGAACGAAGCCTATAACTCCGAAGTTATTCGAGCACTGTTTTTTCTTTTTGGGCACCGTTTGGCACTATTTGGGAACTATTTTTTGAAGTATGAATTATGTTTGAAGCGTATACAGATTCTCCGGACGGAGGTGAGTATGCTGGGCGAAACCTTCGTCCAGCATACTCATCGAACTATGGCTATAACTTCGCAAGTACAAGAGCACTATTTTTTTCCTTTGGGCACTATTTAGCACTATTTCAGAACAGTTTTTTGACATTCATGAAATATCAGGATTCCATGGTGAGTATGCTGGACGAAGGGACACGGCGCCGCCCGTGTGGACTTGCTGAAAGGGTTTGTGTTCCAGCCGCCCGCGCCGGGAGCCGATACCGGGGATAAATTGAAAGACGTTTAATGGAAAGCAAAATTCATATTTTCATGTCTCAGACTTTTGCCTAACTGATAGATTTTCTTTAACATTATTACATACATTTCTTACATATTATTGCGTTAATGAAACTAACATTACGATAAAATTGCTAAAGTAAAAGTCGCAGATGCAGTCGCCAGGTACAAAAGAGAAGCGGACAGGATATACAGTATTCTGCACCAACTGTAGCGAGATATTCAAAAGATACAAGTGAAAACATTAAGATTATAAAAGTACACAATCATAACAGTTATAAATGCATTAGTAGTTGCGCGTAGACTAGTGACCTCACCACTCACGCCACGCGTTTCGCTGCCAATGGCCTGCCGTGCTGCTAGCCAGTCGTTAGCGTTTACATACAAGTATACAACTACAAACCGATATTACGTAGCATTTTGTGTTAAGTCCCAAAAAGCTCATTTTGCAAAAAACATTGAATTAAAACGAAGACAGTGACAGCAGGCGATGAATGAGATATGTTTTTTTTATCTTTGAGTTGTGGTTTCTTGGTCATTGTGGATTGGGACCCACCTATGGTTCATTTATCTACTAGGTATCTACTTACTCGGTGGGTAGACCAGTACCCTAATTACGCAATACACGATCAATCAGAATCTGAATCGTTTTGAAACAGATTGCTAATCCATTGCTACGTACGTTCGAAAAAAAAATCTGCTCAACAACGTAAATATCACAATGAATGTTGTTGACCTGTCAAATTGAAACAGATTAGTCGGAATTGTCAACGAAAATGTGTTGCGTAATTAGATAGGTGGTTCTACTAAACTAGACCTACTACTCTAAGTCATTAAGTACAAGCATATTGGTCCATTTTGTGTTAAACTTACTGCGCAACTTTTATTATAACTAAAGTACAGTCTGTTCCAAAAGTATCTGATGGAAGTGTAAATTAACCCTGTTCAGGTTAAATTCTTACTCAATTAAGGAAATTAGTAACACATTGATCTGTATTTAGAAGGTTTTCAACTTTATGTCTCACCACTTTTTACAACAATTATTGTTTCAATAACATAACATATTTGAATAGAAAAATTGAGGTTATACAGGGTGATTGGAAGATGGGTGCAAAGCTTTAAGGCGAAGATAGTACAGACAATTTAGAACCATTTAAGCCATGGTTGTCTTAGACGAAGTCTTACCAAATATTTTTAACCAAATTTTTAAGTTTTTTTTCGGAAATTCTCAAAATTTAATGTAAACTGCATAATTATGGCCAAATTGAATGATAAATGAATTCATTTTTTATTTATTTAATTAAAGTAATGTGTAAGCAATCAAGCAAAACATGTTTTAGGCTTCTGTGTCATTAGACATTTTTTTTACAGACATTTAAAGCTCAGAAAAAAAAAAAAATTGTACAATACGTCTTTTAAACCTTATTAAAAAAAAAAAAAATTGGTAAGACTTCGTCTAAGACAACCATGGCTTAAATGGTTCTAAATTGTCTATACTATCTTCACCTTAAAGCTTTGCACCCATCTTCCAATCACCCTGTATAATGATCCTCAATTATTAAAAATGAAAAAGATTTTTAAGGTAAGGCGATTTAAAATAAAAAAATCGGGTAAAAGTATTCAAATAATCAAATCAAAACGGTCGATTTGTAAGTAGCACACAAATTAAAATCCACAGGTACGTTTTCAGATCCATTTGAGTACCACCATATTTTCATGAGATACTTTGGGAACAGACTATTGCTAGCTACTCACTACACACACGTTGGGCCGCTAAATACACAAATATTATAGGAGAAGTGGGACCGTTTTATTTAAAAAAAAGTAAGTCGGTATACAACAGGATAGGTTTGGGACCGTTCTTATGTCAGATCAGAGTCCTGGCTACTTTTCACGTTATCGTAAACTTAGGTAAGTTTTCGCTTATACTTAGGTAAGTTTTCGCTTAGTGAGCTTTTTGGTATTTGACTAAACATGTAAACACATAAATAAGTAGCTTGTATTAGAACATGGGCGCCGGCAGGTTTATTTTCAGGAGGTGCATCTTCAACTCCACGAAGCGAGCTCGATATTGTTTGCGGCTCACCTCGGATATGTTAGGTTATCGTTTATCCATTCACACAAAGAGTAACTTTGTCGACTTATGCAGAAAAGCTTAAAAAATAAGAGATTTTGCCATCTCGCCTCGAATGGAATAGGTTTTATTTTGTCCATTTGTGCAGAAAGAAGACTAACTGTGGACTTATACAAAGAAGCTTAAGAATTAAGATAGAGTAGGATGCAAGAGTGAGCGAAGCAAGCTCGATAATGTTAGCACCGCGTTCGATGATAAGTTCGGTACTTTGTCGACTAATCCACAGAAGCCTTAGAATTCAGAGCGAAACTTTTAGGATCTTGCCTCGAATATGTTTTAAGTTCTCTATTATATGCGTTTTCAGATATTTCATTCTGAATGTTTTTACACCTATATTTTATTTTGAAGCCAGGGAGGTGCAAGTGCACCCCCTTGAACACTTCCCGGCGCCCATGTATTAGAAAGAGTTTAGCAGCGGCAGCGAGGAGGGCAGCAAGCAGGCGTGGTTGCTCGCTCCGGTGTGAACAGTCACTGAATGATTCCGTAACTTGTACCTATAGTATATATTATACATAAGCAGGTATGGCACCGTGCCACGACTGCAGGTCCTCGTCGTCGCTCTTACACTCGCTTAGAAAAACTTATTCTACTCATTATTTTTGGTTCTCATTTTCAAGTGCGTGCTACACATTTGTTCGGATCGGCACATTCGATAGTATTTGTTGAACAACAAAGCCCACCCGAAGTAAAAATTGCTAAATATATTCGGCTCGTGCGGTTAGGTAAGTACCTATCTACCCGCGGCGAATTGGCACGTTAGTTGATTTTTACCGCTCGGCTCGTTTGGGCCGCACGCTGCATACTTACGTGCGGCTAAACAGAGCGGCCCTTTTCCCGAACATATCCGCATACATGTACCTACGTATGCGATTTACTGTACGACTGTGCCGATGAATGCCGTCCTGAACAAGTGTGTAGCACCGGTTAGCTCGTAGATAGTGAAGTACTGTGAAGTGGAGGAATCGACCGTTTCGTTTGGGGGTAAACAGTCGTCATGGCTTACTGTCACACATCACGTGTGCAGTTGCACGAGTCACATTCTATTAGAAATACCTACAGGAAGTCCCTAGTAAGTAAGTAAGTACAATTCTATTTCATCGAAAAGTAGTAAGATACGCACAAGTTGAACGTTCGTTACATTACAATGGGGAAGATGGTTACACCACACGCTTGTCCATAGCATGTTACAATGCAGTGAGAGTGATCTGATACAGAACATGCGCGTCAGACGCTCCTCCCGCGGCTTGCTTGCTGTGTGACATCGGCTCGGTTGCGGCACGTCCGCCACTCGGCACTGACGCGGTAAGGCAGCTGTGCGACACAAACTCGTCCCGAATCGAATATTCGTCACCATCATACATTAAACATACGACTATCTATCGTACAGTAAAAATCACAATGTACACTTCGAACAATTCAATAAACATCAAAAATGCAAAGATCAACGGTGGCTAATAGGAGAGATATAAACGATGCTATAAATATACATTATTTTATAACCTAATGAACCGGGTAAATTTACATCTCAAAAATGATAACATCTCCTTCCAGTCAATAGAGAATACAATTTATAAAACGTTAAAGTTGTAAAGTGTGTCAAGTGTGTGCGCGCGCGCCGCGGCGGGTCAGTGCGGCCGCGACTCCTGAAACAAAGCGCGCGCCATCAGCGTGACGTCACCCGCCGTGCCGCCACCGCGACTGCTACAGTGGCGGTGTCGTCTGAACGACAGGGGAATGGTATGTTACCGGGTTCATTAGCTGGCGAAAGTTCACGTGGGTGATGGTTAACAAAGGTGTCGTAGGATGATGAAATATTGGGACTTTGCAGACACTTTTTTTCTTGGTTAGTTTTCGCCGCCCATCACTGTGTCACATCACTGGTAACAATTTTGTCATTGACACCGCTTTTATTTCATAGCAGTAAGGGTAATTTTTGATGTGTAAAATCTTTCCTCTTGATTACCTGCAATCTATGAGAGTGATTTCGTGAAAAGCGACGGCAGTGTGTTGTAACAGGAAGCCGGGGAATCGCGAGCTAATCTTAATAAATACTATACTACATTTGAAACAAGATATGACATTTAAACAAACGTTTTCTACATTCCGTTCAACCGATTCTGACTTCTATACCCTAGGCATAAGGCTGGCATTAAAACCAAGAAACTTGTTACAATACCAACTGTTTACTGCGGCTGCCATTTGTCATGCCACCAACGCAATAGAAGTCAAAATCGGTGAAACGAATGGACTGTAAAAAAGGTTTAGTTACTTGTCTAATCTTATTTCAAATGGAGTATTGTTGATTAATGTTACTTATTACCAAGGTGAGATGTCAGATGTATCACTGCTTATGCGACTCCTGCAAGACTCGCTCGTTTTTTTTAAATCATAATAAACACAAGTTGAACCGACAGACATTTTCATGTCGTCTTGAGTTCATGCAAAAATCCCATAGAAAAAAGGACGTTCAGTTTTCCCGCATTTGAAAAATGTCCGGGGCACTTCAAATTTTCTTTACTTATAAACCTAATGCGGACTATTACAAACATTTTGTTCAAGCCGTTCTAAGTGATGCGTGATTTACATAACAACGTGTTCCTTTTGATATCCCATAACTCTAGTCTCTAGGGTATTGAGATTGAGACTATATTGAAGAATCAACTGGCATAATGTATTTTTTTTTATTTTTTTTTTCCTTTTCATACAAAATAATAGGACAGTCACGATTATTTATGTGAAACATTTAGGTACGTGAAATATAACAACGTCGAATGAAAATGATTTACTCGTACCTACCTACTTGTCAATGAAACTTAGATGATGTCGCAGATGGATTGTATATTGTATGTAGGATCCGCTGGTTTACAAAACCGCTAGTTGTTTTACACGACAGCTCGGTTTTGTAAAACAACTGAATGATGTTCAGCGGTTTTACATAATTACCGAACAAAACATGTACGGACTTTTTACCTATATTTAAGAATCTTGCATGCTCGATTTGTATGTAAACACATGTTTGATAATAAATTATCTTTTATCTTTTTATCTTTTATCATTGCAGCGCTGATTTGCTGGATTTGTTTTCTCCTCTACCTAAAGTTATTTCTCCTGACAAAGTTTATTCGGTTTATATGTACCTATGTATATATCTATGTATTAATTTTCAAGTTACCTATCCCTTATGTTGCACCTGCCAGGTTGTTTCTGCATCACCCTAAGGTTGACTGGTAGAAAATGCCTCAGGCATTAAGTCCGCCTTTATACAGTATTTTTTATAATAATATTTTTTTTTTTTAATTAAAAATAAAAATTGGTCAGGGTGCCCTAAGTTAGTTACTGCGACCGATTCGGCATTAGAAACCACAGCCAACGCTTATTGTGACTGCAGATAAGCCATTCTGCATTACGTATAAACGTGGATACTTAGCTGTTTTGTAAAACGTAACGCAATGACAATCCAGCTGAACGTCGTTCAGTTGTTTTACAAAACGGAGCTGTTATGTAAAACAACTAGCGGTTTTGTAAAACAGCGGATTCTACAATCCATCTGCCAAAGATATACACATGGAGAGTCTATTTTGTTATGTTTTCTTCGAAACTATATATTTTTGGAACACGTCTTGTTCTGGGACTTTTTGTATTATTTTTATTTACATGCTTAAAACCTTAGAGTTATGGGACATCAAAAGGAACACATTGTATAGATAGATAACATAGGTAGACATGCACGTGCTACCACTCTGCACTGATGTGAAGTGCCGCCCTACAGGGTCACATTAAATAACATAGGTAGACATGCACGTGCTACCACTGCTGCACTGATGTGAAGTGCCGCCCTACAGGGTCACATTAAATAACATAGGTAGACATGCACGTGCTACCACTGCTGCACTGATGTGAAGTGCCGCCCTACAGGGTCACATTAAATAACATAGGTAGACATGCACGTGCTACCACTGCTGCACTGATGTGAAGTGCCGCCCTACAGGGTCACATTAAATAACATAGGTAGACATGCACGTGCTACCACTGCTGCACTGATGTGAAGTGCCGCCCTACAGGGTCACATTAAATAACATAGGTAGACATGCACGTGCTACCACTGCTGCACTGATGTGAAGTGCCGCCCTACAGGGTCACATTAAATAACATAGGTAGACATGCACGTGCTACCACTGCTGCACTGATGTGAAGTGCCGCCCTACAGGGTCACATTAAATGAGCTAGCGGAAGTCGACAGACGTGATGGGAGGCCATCACGTTATCTAAACATAATAGAACAAAAAACACCGGCTAAATGCGAGTCGGGCTTGCACACGAAGGGTGCTACCGTACAATATTTAATTTAACAGAACATAAAAAAAAAGATACCTACTTGATTTAAAAAAACACGTTTCTGGTATGGGGACCGCCTTAAATTTTTTACTTTTTTTATTTTTACTTAACCCAGTTACTGGGTAACACAATACCCCTTGGTAAGACTGGTTGTCAGACTTTTGGGCTTCTGACTACGGGTGTAACAACTGTCAAAAAGTCAAGTCAAGTCAAGTAGGGCTGGGGGTGGGAGTAGAGTAGTCTGTCAAGTTTTGTTTAAGTATATTAGAATATGAATGTTAACATGGGCCTGTGTCGCCTGAAATATATGGTATTAGTATAAAAAAATTACGAACGACTGCCGGGACCGGGATCACTCATCCACGAATCGAGTGCGGCAAGCGCAGGTTAACCTTCGATCGATCCGTGCGACTGTTACACATAATCAATATACAATCTGTGAAATGTCTATCTACCTATTACGGTTTTTGAGATACAGCCCGCTGAGAGACAGACAGACGGATGGAGGTACACCGGAGGCTTAGTAATAGGGTTCCGTTTGGCACCAGTCAGGTACGGAACCCAAAAAAATATGCTTTGGTGATATTTTTTTTGGGAGTCAACCACCCCTGTAAAGGTCATTCACGGTCAGTTAGACTGATCAGATGAACTGGCGTACCTACTTACATCCAAAAGATGACCGTGAGTGTGAAATCTTTAAACTGGGCATTCACGGTCAGTTAAAGTGATCAGTTGAACTGACGTTGTTAACTGATAAGTTAAAACGGATGTAAGCCAAAACGATTTCCCCACTCACTCGCTGGCTACTAAAGCCTCGTGCAGACTAGCGCGACGCGACTCGAACAATACAATTTCTGAGAAAACTTCACGGTATAAATTTTTCGTCGGTTATTAAAAAAAAAACAGCTCTTTCATAGAAAAGTGCAATACCTAATGCTCGCGAAGGAGGAGGCGGAGCGCGCGAGAGAGAGGTAAGATTCGCGCCCTTGCGCCCCTAGTCGCCGCAGGAGACGCCCCGGCCGTCGGGAGTCGCGAGCCGACTTCCGGCCACCGTAGGCGCGGGCTTGCGGACGGTGAGCAATGGGTAGCTCGCCGTCCGATAGGGACCAGGCCCGGGTCGACGGCGCGTTGTGTTCCACGCGCGCCTCAAAGAGATGTCAGCACCAACTGACGGGGTCCGGAAGGGCTAATGCCTGCCGGGGTTGCGGGTTTGTCCGAAAGGGATATCGCGACCCTGGCACACAGGCAACGGAAGGAACATGGGTGGGTTTTAGTCAGTAAAAGTCTGACACGCCCTCCCGCTCCGCCCAGAGCGGGAGAAGTTATTTGATCATTTACAACCAACAAAAAAAAAAAAAAAAGGGGGGGCAGCTATAAACATGAAACAAGAGCAAGGAACTATAATATGTAATGATGACGTTTAAGGAGGCAGGAAGTGTTTTTTCACAAGAATTTTAAAGGTGGACAAAGATTGACCACACCTTATCGACACTGGCAAGGCATTCCATAACCGTACTGCTTGAACTGTAAACGATTTGTCATGCTGCTGGTGAAATGCATCGGCGGCATCTTTAGTCTCAAGTTTTCCGATGACCTCAGAATATCTATTATGTGTGTCATGAAGGAACTGGAAACCTTCTTTAAGATAAGAGGGGGTTGTAGGATTAAACAGAATACTGTAGAACTGAAATAAGATATGAGAATTCCGGCGAAGAATCATGTTATTTCTTTTAAAATAAGTTTTTATTTTTATTCATTTATTTATCTATTACCTATATACTTAGATTCTTGTCTATTTTGTGAATGTGAGAACGCTGTAGACTTAGTGGACTGTAGATTTGTTGACCATTTTCTATTTTGTTAAGTGCCTGGTACTTGTTGAAAGACCTTCACTACCCTCCCATACCTATTAACACTGTTATTTGAAAATATTGTAAAAGCCAATTATTTTTAGAAGAGTAACCGTGGTGTTTCTTGCCGGCTCTTCTCCATAGGAAACGACCAATTGGAACCGTGCACCTAGCTTCTAACGTTTCATAAGTGCCCTTGTAGGTATATGTGAAATAAAATCATTTGAATTTGTTGAGAAAATATGTTTTTTTTTGTTTTAAGTATCATGTTTAGATAAGTATCGATAGGTACCTACCTACTCGTCGAGTCTGAGAAGTTAAAAAAAAAAAAACTGATATTTTAAGTACCTATACCTACTTAACTTAAAAAAATAGGGTCCTAGACCCCAAAAAAATGATCATCAAATATATATTTTTGTTTTATCTTGTTTCACGTCTGTGGAGTTCTGCTAGGTATTATAATGTGACCCTGTATAGGCGGCTATAGTTACCCCGTCGACGTGCGCGTCGGGGACGTCGGGGTGCAGGTCCAGGTCGGCGGTGAAGGGCGCCACCTGCACGCGCGCCTCCTGCTCGCACTCCAGCGACGACGAGCTACAACACATTTATGTGGCTGAGCAAGTCAGCTGACTCCAGAGCTGCCACCAGAGCCAATTTATATTATACCGCTGGGTCCCAGAAATTATAAGAAAAAAAAGAGTTTTATTTTTGTATAATCGGATTTATACAAAAATAAAACTCTTTTTTTTCTTTATCTCCAATTAACAAGTAAAGTGAGATAAGGGCGAGATGATGATCTCGTATTTACAAGCATTCATACTTGTAAAGCGACGAGACACGTCACTACCGTATATCTATGTAGTTATAAAAGGGGTTAAATATAATGACCACCATAAAATGATTTGATACCTTAGTTCTTTTACCAAAAATATGTACTTGACACCAGAAAAATAAAGTCTAAAATTACAATAGTACTAGCTATTTCAGTCACAACTGCACTTGAAATTGTATTCGTACACCAAATGTAGTAAATGATCACCAAATCTTAGCGAGCAAATTAATGCTCTATTTCTGCCTAAATAAACCACTGTGGTTGCCATAAAATGTAGGCTTATTACCAAATAAAGTATTATGATGCCATATTAAGTTATATCTCTGGCTTGCAATCCCCAATTAAATGTTTATTATTAGTTTAGTTTTAAGATCTTTAAACTGTTTATTATTAAAAAGGATTATTGAAAATGTAAGAGTTTATTTTTTTTTGCATTTGGTTCAATAAACGAAACGCTTAAGATTTTTTTTTTTGGTACTGATTAATCAATTTGGAGACAAAAAGATTAGGAGCTTATTTACGGGAACACCCAAATACTCCGAAATATTTTATTCCGAATTTCGATGTTCCGATTTTCAAAAGTCCGAATTTCATAATAGCTAAGAATTATAATATCTATTATTAAAAATTTATTTTTAATAATAGACTTTATTTTACCGAAAGTCGTAAATGCGATTTTTTAGTTTTCTGATTTTCATACGTTCGAAGAATCAATTGCTCGAAGGGTTCTCGGTCCGAAAAACGACATTCCAATTTTTAATACTTCGAATAAAATAAAAGTCAACATGTTGTGCTACAAAATTTAGTGACAGAAACGAATCGCTGTAAAAACCGACTTCACGCAGTCTTGTCTGCCCTACCCCTAGAGTGTAATTTAAGCCCGCGTAGGCGCGGAGGGGTGGGGCGGCCCGGGAGCTGAGGAGCAGGTGATTTGAAGATCCGCCGCGGCTGAGGCTGGCCGGCGTAGCCGGCCAGCCTCAGCCGCGGCGGTGAGCGTTTAAACCATCTGCGACGATAAGCTCGCGTGGGGCCGCCCAAAGCGCCGGAGCCGTGACAGAAACAATGCTTGCTGCATGTTGCATGCTTGCTTGCTGCTTGCCTGCTTGCATGCTGCATGCCTGCTTGCATGTTGCAAAAAATCTACATATTTTTAATAAAATAAGCGATAGACATAATTTTAATACTAGAAAGAAAGATAAAATAGATCAACCATTTTTCAGATTATCTAAAGTATCTTCATCTTTTATGGGGTACTGTGTTAAATGTTACAATAAAATACCTTGTGATATATTACAATTAAAGGAAAGAAAATTTAAAACTCATATTAAAAGTACACTTTGTAAACAAGCATATTACAAATTAGAGGATTATATCCAAGATAAGAATGCTTGGAAACATGCTGGTTCTGCTCCATAGGATAATCTAGAATCTAGACAAAATCAAACTGGTTGCTAATTTAAGTTGTATGAATTATTATTTTTATTATATGACATTGATTTTACATTCTGTGATTACTTCCTCACACACTGACTTATTAATTGTAAAATTTTAAGAAAATCGTCAACTTTTACAATGTTTGTAAATATGTGAGAACCATGCATCTATCACATAAGTAATTAATTTATCTTTCGTTGCTTCATTTTTATTAATTCTTCTTTTTACCTATTGTGGTAACGTATTTTTATTTTTATTTTTTTATTTGCATCGTCTTCACATATAATTATGTAACTAATGTACGTACATATGCAAAATATTGTAACACATTTTAAAAGAGTAACGGTGGAGTTTCTTGCAAATTCTTCTCCATACGAAAACTACCTTTTGGAAGGGGCGACTAGAATCAATTAATTTTTTTTGTAAACTTTGACGTTCAAAAGTGCCTTACAGGGGCCTATTTGAAATAAATGATTTGACTTTGACTTTGACTTTGCATGCCTGCTTGTATGTTGCATGCTGCAAATCCCCTGTATTATTGATGAATCACTTCGGTTAGGTTAGGTTAGGGCGTTTCGTTAGGTTAGGTTAGGGCGTTCGTTAAGGCGTTTTTATTTCGGAATTTTATTAATCGGTATTTTAATAATCGGAATTCGTATTTTTGATGTTTCGAATTATCATTAAGTCGGACTTTTTGTTATTCGATCTATTGAAACTCGGTATTTTGAGAATAGTAATTATAAACGTTAGAAATATTGAAATATAGGAATTATAAAAATAGGAGTAATGATAAGTCGGAGTTGTTATATTCGGAATTTTGAACCATTCGGAATTATGAAACTCGGTGTTTTGAAATTCGTATTTGTGACTGACGGAATAAAGTTTTTCGTATTTATGTAGTGTACCCCTTATTTACTATGTTTGGCAAAATATTTTTATTGCCGAGGGTAATTTACTTTAATGGGATAACGAGATGTTATTTTTTTGCATGTAATTTTATATTGAAATGTCGTTAATAATTTGGCGTTCATTAACTATTTTTGGGTTAAAAATGATTTATTTGGAGTCGTTTTGCTTTAATAGGATAGCGAGATGTTAAAACTTTGGTTGTAATTTTATATTAAAATGCGGGTTTAATTTTGGTGATCATTTACTATATCTGGTGGTAAGTTAAACATAAGCCGTTATAAAATAACAGTAAACTACGAGTTTTCTGGGAAATATGGCTAACTACTGATAAGTAGCCGATAGAGTAGGTATTACAATATGTAAAAAACCTGTCCGCTCCGTGAGGGGCAAATAGCTACCTACCTACTGCAATAACAAATAGCTACACCTACTGCAATAACAAATAGCTACCTACCTACTGCAATAACATTACCAAATAGCTACCTACCTACTGCAATAACATTACCAAATAGCTACCTACCTACTGCAATAACATTACCAAATAGCTACCTACCTACTGCAATAACATTACCAAATAGCTACCTACCTACTGCAATAACATTACCAAAACGTAATATTTTTTTAAATTATTATTATTGAAAATAAAAAAGTTATTGCTATTCCAAAATCACATTTTTAGTAAGTACAAAAATTACCCCAAATCTATTAAAATCTTGCAAATTTTCAACATTCATAAGTTCATAAGTTATGACTTGTACCTATAGTAGACCCGTTAATCGTCGGCCACCCGCGCCCCATGTTATGTCCCGCTAAAATTCCCCATTGAAAAAATATGTTTTTATTTCCCTGATAGTTAACACATAGTTATCATATAGACTCTCAGTACGATACTTAACAACACCCTCGCGGATGGAATAGGTTTTTTTTTTCATGTTGTTTGTCGTAAAGTTTACTTTACATTTGAACTCGTATTCTTGTATCTAAGGGATTGCCTTGCATACATTGGATACAAGAATAGGAATTCGTTAGCTTGCTATACAACAGGATAGATAACATGATGATCAAATTATACAGATTTTGTATCCAATTATACAATCTCGCAGCCCAGACTGCCCCAGTCATCTCTGGCACTAGGACAGAAGTTCTAAATGTATACCTAAATACCTACAGCTATAAGGTGGGTCGCTCACCTGGAGTCCGCTTAGTTATGCAGCCAACCATACATTTAATTGGCGACGCGACCTGACTGCGCCTCGATGGCGTCCCGGTGAGGTATGGCTCTTAGGGACCTCGCGCACTACACGACCTCGGATAGAAACCATTGCGCATCGCACAATTGACCACAACTACCAACTAGTCGCGCGACGTGTCGCCCGCGCCAGACCGACTCTCTTCTTTTCGTGTGGTTAGTGACTAACCTGGTGTCAGAGTTTTAAATCCGCCCATGGGCCTCTGACTTGGCTTCACATGCCGTCGAGTATCTCTCAGGCATGCCAGTTTCTTCACCGTTTTTTAAGCAACCGACCAACGGTACAGGTTGGAAAGTTGAAGCCCGGGTCCCGAAGGGGAAGTACCCCAAATATTGATGTGATCAAGTTTTACCGAATAGGTAGGTATATAGGAAACATTCGATTTAACAAAAGTAAGTAAACAGCATTCAGATATTTTTGAAAAGCCGTATGCCTAAACCAGGAATCGAATCAACTCAAATCGTGAAAAATGAACACCAGATTTTTGAAGTGAAAACTTCTTTAGACGCGTTGAGTGTTTTTTGACTTAGGCCGGCCCATAGAAGCACATCTAGGCAGCAATGACGAATGAGCGGCGGGGCGCATCGACCAATAAGCTGCCTGCACTGCCCCGCCGTCTCGCCACGCACATACCTAAGGCGCAGTACAGCGGTCTCGGTCAAACTATAGCAGTAGGTACCTAAGTGTGAAGGTCGCGAGTGCGTGCTCCTGAGAATTTGTGGAAAACTAAGTGTTTTTGTGTAATCGACAGTAAGTGGATAAATATTCATTTATAAGTAGTTATGTGATAACTACTTATGTACGTAATGATTTGCACGAAATAACATTCAATACACGCGAATTTATTCGTCAAGAAATCATCACCACAAATCTATGAATTGGAACATTATTAATTCTCAATCTAGCTTTCTACGAGTATTCATAACAAAACTACGTTATAAACCACTTCAAACACAAACTTACGTAAACAAAATATTAACAGTGTATGGCATAAAGTTTGACTATTAACCGCTAGAAGGCGTTAATGCCAGTGACTTTATATTACTACGCGATACCTATTAACTACATGATTTGAAAACTTCCGAATATTTATTTTAATCTACTTAGTAGTACCTACTTATATAAGTACCTACTTCCGTAATAAGTTTTTGTATGCAGTTTAGGTGTGAAATTGATAGAGAGGTATTTACATAGGTAGAGGATGAGTTTATTAAAAAAAAAAAACGAAAAGATGTCTTAAGGCCAGGTTTTCAAATTGAACAAGTACATTAACAATCTGCCCGTAAAACTTCAAGTTAAAAATTTTGTTGCGATTCGTTTTGCCACTTGTCCGCTGCGATTCGTTTTTCCACTTGTCCGTTGAAGTTTCACTTCTATTTTGTGTCCCAGCACACATTTCGATTTGTTTTTCGCAGGTTTACTGCAAATTATGATTTGGTTAGCTAACTTAACCAAATCATAATTTGCAGTAAACCTGCGTACATTTTAATAAATGCATTTTTTATTCAAACATATTTTATTTTATCAAAAATAAAAAATTTAAATAAAAAATTTCACGCACCGACCATCCTTTCTCTTCCTCCGCCGCTGCCGCCTCTCACCACACGATATATCGTCTACTCTCTCCACGCGGCCGTAACGCTTTTTCGTGACGGAAAAAATCCTAATAACTTTTATTTTTGAAGTGAAACTTCTATATAGACGGGGGGCGTCTATAAAGAAGTTTCACTTCAAAAATAAAAGTTATAAAAAGTAAAACCCAACTACGACAAAAAAGTTAGCTAAAAAAGTTTATACAAGACATCACAGACAGACAAATTCAAAATCCGGAGTCACACGTGTTCGGTGTTATGAATGAATGAATGATTGAAATGCACCGATCCCAGCGTGGTTTAAGAGCGTTTATTCTGAAAGTTGGCAACGTCGCAAATAGATGTCAAATATTTCGCTGTTTTGATTAATTTGGCAATACTACTGTATGGAAATAAGAAATGTGGCTAACTAGCGAACAAGAATATTGATTTATGGAATTCAATAATTAATTCATCCCGACTACGAAACCCTTCATTGTGCGTGGTCCGACACGCACTTGGCCGGTAATTTTTTTTATTTTGGTACTGGATTGAATTCAGTTTTTTTATTTGATTAAATAAAAAATGCGTTTATTAAAATGTATTTGCAGTAAACCTGCGAAAAAAATAATCGAAATGTGTGCTGGGACACATAGTAGAAGTGAAACTTTTACGGACAAGTGCAAAAACGAATCACAACGGACAAGTGGAAAAACGAATCGCAACGGACAAGTGGAAAAACGAATCACAACGGACAAGTGGAAAAACGAATCGCAACGGACAAGTGGAAAAACAAATTTGCAGCGGACAAGTGGCAAAACGAATCGCAACAAAATTTTAACTTGAAGTCTTACGGACAGCAGCCTAATGACGTAATGCACGATCAATAATAAATTGAAACAGATTGCTAGTCCATTGCTTCATAAGTTCGAAAAAAAAATCTGCTCAATTTTTTTTTCGAACTTATGAAGCAATGGACTAGCAATCTGTTTCAATTTATTATTGATTGTGCATTACGTAATTAGGCTGCAGGTTTTCAAATTGGACAAGTACATTAACAATCTGCACGTAAAACTTCATGTAAAATGCACTTGTCCGTTAAAGTTTCACTTGTACTATGTGTCCCAACACACATTTAGATTTTTTTGTTTGTTCATGTTTTTATGTCCTCTATGGCGCCATTAAAGGTGCCGTCACCTATAACCAGTGAACAATCAAGACGCTTCCAACGATACCTTATTTGTCCAAATCATGATCTATAAGTATTTTAGAAGTTATGAGGTAACAGATGAACATATACGGTTAAAATCATAACCCTCTTTTTTGCTTCGCCGTAGTCGGGTAAAAATAGTTTACCATATTAACCTATAATAGGATTTTGTACTGGGCGATTGGCTTCTGCAGCCTATCATGTTTTGTACTGGGCGATTGGCTTCTGCAGCCTATCATGTTTTGTACTGGCCGATTGGCTTCTGCAGCCTATCATGTTTTGTACTGGCCGATTGGCTTCTGCAGCCTATCATGTTTTGTACTGGGCGATTGGCTTCTGCAGCCTATCATGTTTTGTACTGGGCGATTGGCTTCTGCAGCCTATCATGTTTTGTACTGGGCGATTGGCTTCTGCAGCCTATCATGTTTTGTACTGGGCGATTGGCTTCTGCAGCCTATCATGTTTTGTACTGGGCGATTGGCTTCTGCAGCCTATCATGTTTTGTACTGGGCGATTGGCTTCTGCAGCCTATCATGTTTTGTACTGGGCGATTGGCTTCTGCAGCCTATCATGTTTTGATTAATAAATAAACTAGGTATATGAAAATGTTTATAATTATTGCTCGGATTGCCAATAGATGTGAAAACCAGACTAGTATTAATAATTTTGATTTACATTTTATTTATTTATTCTATACTTACTTAATTCATTTATAAATTAAAAAAACAGCAGTTATTCCAAATTTTTAAGTATTCACTTCTGTCAGCATTCTCCATGGCTGCCTGTGTTGTTATGGCACCAATGGACAAAGTCAATCATAATTTAATAATAATCGCTCTAATTACATAACATTGCATCTTAAATTGAAGGAAGATCTTGAAATCAAAGAAAATTCCAATAATAATAAAATGGTAAGAATTTTTATTTTTAATTTTTTGTCTACATAGATAGGTACATAAAAAATATTCAGTGCGCACAAAATCACAATTAGGTACATAAATGATAACAAATAGTTAGTTGTGGTAGGTTTCCCAAACAAATGCGTGTACCACTAGGTACTTGCTATTTGAATATTTTAACATCATCAAAATAGATGACGTGTACTAAAAACATACCTATTATTGAATCCTAGCTGCGGCTAAGCCCAAAAGGGTATTTTCTTTATTTTAACAAAATAAAAACATACGTGACTCGATTAAGCTGCCATAGAGCGAGCGAAGCGATGTAGAAAATTGCAGCATCCTAACTCGGTTAGGTTAGAGTTTTTGTGTCATTTTACTAAATGAATGCAAGCTTGATAATTGGCCCGCGCCCGTAGTAGCTTAGGTCCTATTCAATTTTTTACGCAAATTCATGATTTTTGACGCTGTAATTTTGAGCAGCAGTAAGATATTTTAATTATGAATAATTCTCCATTCTCTTTCTTGTAAGTTAAAGCTTTACACATAAAAAAAATATTTTCGTGTAATTTACTATACTTAAATATTTTACGAACGTTTAAGAAGTTTACAAATTCACATTGTTTCATTCAATTTTAATAAAAGCTAAAATTATTAAGAGATAAGTTGAATGTTTTACTTTTTTATTGGAGTTCTAGAATTTCTTTAAATTCCTTGAGTTTTCACGGAAAAAATCGTAAAGAAAAGCAATTAATGTCTTGATTCAGCGTCCATTATATTCCAAATAAACAAAATTTTATCAAATAAACTAATATGATAAAACTTCCATCTACAATCAATAAGTTTCATTCGTTTCCGTTTCTTAATATAATAAGACTAACTATCGTCAAGTATACCCAGATGGCTAGAGAGGCGCCATGGCGTCCGCACCTTCCGCCTGGCGCAGGTCCTCACCGGACACGGTTGTTTCGGGAGGTTCCTGTTCCGTATAAGGCGGGAGAAAACGCCCGGGTGTCACCACTGTGTGTATCGCCTGGAGGACACGGTGGAGCATACGGTGGAGGTCTGCCCGGATTGGGCGGGGCACCGCCGTGTCCTTTTGGAGGCGATCGGCGGCACTGATCTCTCGCGTCCGGCCCTGGTCCAGGCCATGGTACGGAGCGAGAGGGAGTGGGAAGACGTCACCTCCTTCTGCGAAGCAGTAATGCTGGTGAAGGAGGAGGCGGAGCGCGTGAGGGAGAGGCAAATTTCGTGCACTCACTCCCCTAGCCGCCGCAGGAGACGCCATGGGTGTCGGGAATAGCAGGCGGATTTCCGGCCACCGTAGGCGCGGGCTTGCGGACGATGAGCAATGGGTAGCTCCCCGTCCGATAAGGACCAGGCCCGGGTCGACGGCGCGTTGTGTTCCACGCGCGCCTCAAAGAGATGTCAGCACAACAGAAGGGGTCTGCTAGGACCAATGCCTGCCGGGATCGCGGGAAAGTTCGAAAGGGATACCGTGGCCCCTGGTAACGTACAGGCAACACTGAAGAAACACGGGTGGGTTTTAGTCAGTAAGAGTCTGACACGCCCTTCCGCTCCGCCCTGAGCGGGAGAAGTTATTTGATAATTTCCCAGCAAAGGTATACCTACCCAAATCGAAGATATCTTAAAGAAATTAAATAACACTCCTGATGAAAAACAAATAGCAATAACGCCCATTTAGCCATCTAATTTTATAGTGAAATATTTACAGAATGATATCACTACATATTACAAAAATTCTGAGTTATATCCTGTATCAGTTCGCTCTGGGTTTTTTTTAGCATTCTCCTTTGATCCTTTTCAATGGTGTCATAAAAATACATTTTCGCATTGGAGTTAGTTCGGTTCCTGCTTTAGGCAAGCGACTTTTCTAAAATGTTTGAACGCAGTTTTACTTTTGAAAAAAATCGAATGTTTCCTCTGAGTAAAATAATTGGTCTCTTCAATATTAAGGGTACGTACCTCTAGGGCCTGCTCTTGCTTTGCATCCTTTGGCCAAACTTTTTCTTTCACAACCTCTCTTTCTCATTTGAATCACGCGGTTTCTAATAATGTTCCGGATCTCATAATACTTTGGTAGTACTTAGGCAAACATGGAATGCGTAGTAGGTAGGTACCTGACTTGCAGCGGCTGCATGTCGTCCTGCAGCAGCGGCAGCTGGTCGTCGTCGCGCGCGTGCGCGTGGCACTCGCAGCGGCAGTGCTCGGGCTCCACGTAGCTGAACACGACGCCCGCGCCGCCGTCCGTGCCGCCCGCGCTCGCCGCTGCCGCCGGCAATGTCTGAATGCGTTTCGGCTGTTTTCGTCGTTCTGGCACTTCTTCGAAGTCTATCCACTCGGTTTTCGGACGCGAGTCTAAACCTGATGGTAAGATTTTTTTAGAGTTCCGTACCATAACAGTAAAACCCGGCCAAGTTCGTGTCGGACCACGCGGTTCCGTAGTTGAGATAAATATTTACGCATGCACAGTATTAATTTTATCAATATCATAGATTTTTAATAACGATTTTTTTCAATATCCAATTTTTGGATTTCGAACCGAAATGGTAAAAAGAAACCGTTAGGGCCTGCGCCCACTGGCGGCGCGGCACGGCTAATCATCGAACGCCTACTTATTCGTAGCATACATATAATCCCTTGCCGTGCTGTGCCGCCAGTGGGCGCTTAGGCAATAAATATGCACCCCGCATCATCCTTTTGAAATGTATTATGATACTATTATGTTATATTCCTATTTGTCTTAATTTTGCCAGCCAGTGTGCGCAGGCCCTTGTGCTGCGAGTTCGTCTGTTTGTCTGTCTGAATGTCACAGCTGCTTATTTCACTAACTAGAGCTACCGACTTGAATTGAGGAATAGTTATAAATAATTATGGTTATACAGTAGGCCGCTCATTAGTGGAAACCCTGACCTTGAGCTGGCATAGCGTACTACTAACCAAATAGCAGAAATAATTTTTCATTGTAATAGGAGCCGAAAAGGAGGGGTGTTGAAAATGAAATTGTAAAGTGCCGCTCGACATTTCAGCATTTAGGGCGGCTCTAACTTACTGTCACTTCCGCTGCGCGTGCGCGGGCGGTCGGGGCGGCGCGAGGCGGGCGCGGCCGTGCTGGGCCGGCGCGGCAGCCGGATGCGCAGCTTGTCCTGCGGCGCGGCGGGCGGCGGCGGGGCGAGCGGCGCGGGGCGCGGGGGGCGGGGCGCGGGCGGTGCGGCGCGGGGCGCGGGCGGGGCGGCGCGCGGCCGCGGCGCGGGCTGCACGGCGCGCGGCCGCGACACGCCCGACACCAGCACCCCGCCGCGCTCGCGCACCGGCACCATGGGCAGCGCCACCGAGCGCTCCTGCGGCAGCGTGGTGGGCACGTACGGCAGCTCCTCCTCGAACGACTGCTGCACCACTAGCCCGCGCTTCTCCACCTCGTCGCCGGCGGGCGGCGGCGCAGACTCCGAGCTCGGCTCCGACTCGGACGAGTCCCGCACCGGCTCCGGGGGCGACGCCGGGCTGGGCGCCGCCGCCGTGCCGCATGCCGACGTGCCGGCCGACAGGCACGCGTCCTGCTCACCCGGGCTGCAGGCGGCGGTGGCAGCGATGTCGCGTATCGTCGTCGTCTTCATCTCGTCGCCGTCGACGAAGCCCGGGAAAGAACCTGAAATCTCACTCGTCACGCTCGGAGTCTTGGTGATGCTGAATTGAGTGCTGAACACCTGCTCACGGCTGCCGACGTGGGTCGTGAACACGAGCCGCTCCTTGCGCCGTCTATGGCCATTGTCTGCAGTCGGCGCAGACTCGATCCGCGGCGCGTCTGCAGGTGGTGCGGCCGCTCTGTCTTCCTGAGGAGGTGTAGGAGCAGTGGCTGCCGGTATGTCGGCGGGTGCGTCGCTTTGCGTTTCCACCGCGACGGTATGGGTCGCCTTTAGTGGGGATGAGACTATGACCGGTGGACTTGTCGGACGAGCGTCAGACGGTCGCTCCGTGGGTGAACGAAGAGGTATTATAATGCTCCCGTCAGGTAGAACAGTTCGATGCATAGGTTTATGAGAGACGGGAGGCGCAAACTCGCGCTCAGAAACAGGCCGAGATTGCGGGGCAGATGCTGGGCGAGGAGGCTCGCGATGTGTTGTTACCTCCACCGTGGTCTTATTGGTCTCGGGCTCACGACGCGCGCCGCTCGAACCGGGTCGTTCGTCTGGTGGCGTCCTCAAAGGGATGTGAATGATTCCATCCTTCGTATCCTCGTAGTACTTGAGCTTGTCGCCGCGCCGGATCCGCTCGAGGGGCTGTGATGGGACGATAGCGATCTGTCGCTGCGGTTGGACTACCGGAGAACCTTCGCGTGAACTCGGCGAGGGTGATGCAGCGCTCTTCCGTGGTGTTCGAAATAGTGACAATACTGAGCCTCTTATCTTTCCAGCAGAGGTGGGGGTTGCGGAGCGGTCGCGACTTTTGCTACGCGAACGACCCTCTGTGAGACTTCTCTTGCGGCGGAGTGCGTCCGACGGCGAGTCGGGTGACGCAATTGTCTCGCGTGACTTAAACAGCGAGCAAAAAGAAGATTTCCGTGAGACTGCGACCCCGGCGGGGGAGGGCGTGCGACTGTCGCGCGTGGGTCGGCGCGAGCCGGGTGAGGGCGGCGCGGGCGCGTCAGTGCGGCCCACCAGCTCCGTGGGTCGCACGGCGCGCTCGCCGCGCTCTCCTCGGTCTCCACGCGGCGACAGCTCCAGGGTTGCGGGCTTGCGCGTTACTTCCGTGCTTGCATCCTCGTTGACCTCCGTGGTTTTCGTCCGCGGAGTTTCATGCTCCTCTTCTTCGTAGTCGCCGTCGGGCTTCAGTTTTATTCGGATGATGTCTTTAGAACGATTTGCGCTCTTATAAACTTCGGGTTCGGACGGTTCCCGGCGCACGCGAGGTCGGGCGCGCCTCTCTTGAGCTCGGGCACGGTTTTGTGTTTCCTTTTGAAGTTTGTCATCGTCAGGTGCAGAAGTCAGGGCTGTTGCTGGACTAAGTACTGGTGTAGGAGTTATTACTGGTGTAGGAGTTTTAACTGGTATTGGGGTTATAACTGGTGTAGAAGTTAATACTGGTGCTGTAATCAGAACTGGGGTAGGAGCTAGTGCTGGGGCAGGAACCGGTACTGGTGGTACTATTGAAAGCGCAAGAGTCAGTGCGGGGTCGGGCGGAGCCGATAGGTCGGGCGCGGGGACGGGCAGTGGGGAGGTGGGAGCCGCACGGGCGACGCGCTCTACAGTGGCCTCGGTGCGCACCTCGCGCCGGTCGCGCGCGTCCAGTGGTGGCGGCATGGCGCCCGGTGGAGACACCGCGGTCAGCTTTGCGATCTCCAGCATGCGCTCTTCCACGGCGGCCGCGCAGATCTCCGGGTCGGTCTCGATAGGTTTCGGCCCGCAAAAAGATGTCTCGAGAAGCATCCTGTGCGGTGATGGAGACCGCGAGATACCCGACACGACCGAGAGACGACCCACCGAGTGACGGCTTTGGTGACTGAAACCCGATAGCGCCGAATGGGCGGAGCACTGAGAGCCGACGCTGGACAGCCTGCTGGTGCGTCCGGACACGGCCAGCAGCGCCGCCTCCGAGCCCTGGCTGTCCTTGCGCGAGTGGCGGCGCGAGGCAGGTGGCGGAGGCGCAGTGGGTCGCGGCTCGCCGGGCGCGCCCTCCAGGAAGGCCAGCTCTTCAGTGGACGAGCGCAGCTCGAGCGCTCCGTCCTCGCGAAAGCCGAGCTCGAGGCGGCCGCGCGTGTCGTCACCTGTGCCCGCGAACAGCGCCAGTTCAGGCGAGCTGTCGCGCGAGTCGTGGTGGCTGGAGCTAGAGGCGCGCGAGATGTCGATGCGCGGCGCGGCCGGCGTGTGCAGGCCGGCGGCCGGCGTAGAGTGGGAGCGCGCGCGCTGCTCGGGGGGCGCCAGCGCCGCGTTCGCCGCGCTCGACGTACCCGCTGGGTCCTCGCGAATCTCTGGTAGCCGAAATGTTTGCTTCGTTTCTGGACTGGACTGTAAAAAGGACGAGAATTATATTGTAGAGGTGGAACGCGGATGGTACTCGCAAAGAGCCGAGATGCTCGGTCGGCACCGCTTTGATACCGTCAGGTTCGGATGCTACTCGCGAGAATACCGACGGCACACCTCGGGCACATAGCTAAAGTCAAAGCAGGAAGAGAAAGAACGTGAGAGATACATACTGGCGGTCTCACCTCATCAGAGACGTCGTGGTCGAAGGAGGCGATGGGCGCGGGCCCGCGGCGCAGCTGGCGCACGGGCGCGCCGCTGGCCGCCATCGGCCGCGGCCGGCGACCGGGCGCCGCTCACTGCCGCATGGCCCACGGCCGGCGCGCTCTCAACAAGCACGAGCGGCCGCGCCGTCCGCGACGTGCCCGTTGCTTATCATTAACAATATAAACATTAACATGTAAGTAGGTATTTCACTTATGTTATTAATTAAGTATCTACCTATCTGACTGTCCTTTCTTTTACTTCCTTCAAGGATTTGCTAAGATGCAAACGATGAGGACGATGTTTGCACCGTAATCTTTTCAGAATAAAATATCTAAGTACGTTAGTAATAGAATTTTCGTTAATTAATTATTTTCTTCTTTGACACATTTATCACATCTTTATGCGAGTTATATTTTACAGAATCAATTTTCTTATACTGAGTAGGTACCTATATAAGTTTAATTACTTTGGATCCATCAAACCGGATGCAAGTAGTAATATCTGTAGGTTCATTTCATGACACATTTATATTTCCGACACACGGTCGTCGAAGTTCGCATTAAACATTCAGAGTTCACGTTCGGTAATCACTCGCGGCGCGCGGCCTCACTCGATACTGTGGGCGTGCGGGTGACGGGCGTCGCTGGCAGGCGGAGGCGCTCGGGTGCAGCAGGTGCCCAGCGGCCGGCGGGGCCTGGGGCCGGGCGCGAGGTGCTGGCAGCGCGGCGGAGCGGTCGCGCGGACGGAGCGAGTCGTGCACAGCCCGCGTCCATCCTCGTGCGAACATCGAGCGCCGCGCCGCGCATGCGCCCACCGCGCGCACGCGCCTTGCTCGCCCTACTTCCGCCGGTGCATCGCGGCCCCTCCGCGCGTGCACGTCACTCACTCGCGGCACGGGCACGGGCCTGGCCGCGGCACCGCCGCGCGGTCACCGACTCACCTGCCGCCTGCGATCTGTTGCACTGCTCGTTACGTAATAGCCTGCCCTTATTTGAGTTGTTGTCGTTCAGGTCGGCGCTCAGTAACCTGTTGTTGGATCGATTGCTCGTTGAGTCGTTGCGCGACCCTCATAAATACCGTAAAGAATTTGCGTGAAATCATTTTGTAGTGGGTATATCTTCGTGACCGGTCACTGTTCTGCGTATTAACTATGTATTAACTGAACTTTCCCACAGTAGCCTGTAATCCTGCTGAATAAAGGCAGACAACTTTATAATTATCAATCCTAGGTATAAGACATCACTGGCAACACGTACTGGTCAAAGACTTTCGTCTTGACACACTGTGGTATGTGGGACGAGAAGATATTGCGTACCTTCCCCAAACGCTGGCCAGCCGAGTCTTGGCCTCTTTCTCGAAGTTGGACCTACCTAACTGGACAGTTTGTCCTAGGTAAACTGATTGGTCCACAACCTCGAGTGTATCGTCTCTGATCTTCATGAGAGTCTTTGTCTTGTTAATATTCATTTTAAGACCTACTCTTTCGGAAACTCTACTGAAGTCATCGAGCATTGTACTGAGGTCCTCCGTAGTCTCAGCCATGACAACAATGTCGTCGGCAAACCGAAGGTTAGCGATGTACTCGCCATTGATGTTGATGCCTAGCCCTTTCCAGTCCAGAACCTTGAAGACATCCGCCAGTGCAGTGGTGAACAGTTTCGGAGAGATAACGTCTCCCTGTCTCACACCTCGCTGCAGAAGAATAGATTTCCAGGTCTGATCCTGGAGTCGGACTGACATAGGTAGTGGTTTTCGCGTGCAGACACTTTAATATTTCGATGTACCGATAGTCGATCTGGCACCGTTGAATAGACTGCAGTAGGTAGGTGGTACAGCCCATGTCGCGATCGAATCAAAGGTCTTCTCGTAGTCCACAAACGCTAAGCAGAGAGGCAGGCAGGCAGCGTATGTATGTGGTCTACGGTGCTAAAGCCTTTATGGAATCCGGCTTATTCGGGAGGCTGGAAGTTGCCAAACCTGCGCGCGAGACGGTTTGTGATGACTTTTAAAAACAGCTTGTAGATATGGCTCAGAAGTGAGATGGGCCTATAATTCTTAAGGAGGTCATTGTTGCCCTTCTTAAAAGGATTAGTATAGGATTATGTTAATAGTATAGGATTATGTTAATTGTATATGATTATGTTAATAGATTTACCAATGACATAAAACAACCACGATAGAAAAGAACCTAAAATTGACGGGATATATTTTTATTTATTTCTCTATGGAATAGCTCCATTCACCCAGCCAGTAGGTACTTTCAGCACATTTTATTTAGTTTTGATTTTTGTACGCATAGTTCGCATAATTCGTGCTTGTTCTAAATTTAAAATGTTTTTATTCACTCAGTGACTAAAAGAGATTTTTATTCACTGTTATCGATGAATAAAATACCCCTTTTCGAGTGCCAATGGTAAAATAAGTTTTTAAGTTCGTGCGTAAGTCCAGAATTCTTTACAAAAAGAGAGGACATACAAACGAAAATTATTTTAAGACATAAAAACAGACTAAACTTACCAACATCGCGTCTAAAAATGCACTCCAATAGTACTTTTGTCATGTCTATAAAAATGTATAGTAAGTTACCCGAAATAATAAAGAATTTAAATAAATATAACACCTTTACCAATAAATTGAAGCTTTTCCTTGTAAGCACATGCTACTATAGTTTATGCGAATACTTAAATGATAAATTATAATGAACTTCATAACCATCTATTTGTATCTACAAATAATCACTATTAAAGATACGCCTACCTACTCATAAAAGGAAAAATATATGTTAAATTCATATGAAACGCCTAATAAATAATTTACATAAGGATAATAAATATTAATTACGTGATAAATCAAAATAACAATAAGTAAATGCTCCAAAACGAATGTATGTCTTTATGTACCTACCACCTAAGTTCACATTGTGGAATGCAATAAACGTATTGAGTATTGAGTATTGAGTATTGAGTAAATAAATAATAATAAATAATATTAAAGGTTTCTATAAAGCTACTAAATAAATAAACGTATATAAGTAATTTATAAAACAATCATTACAATTCTTAAATTAAATTCTGTTTTACTAAAAGAGTATAACTTACTAACTAATTAACTGCTCTCTCCTACTTGATCTATGCTGTGCCCGACAGGGTCCATAATTGTGACTAATATAATTATTTACCTACCAACTTTATACATTATGGTACGCAATAAAGAATTGAGAATAGTAGATTATACAACAAGTAAAAAAAAAGGGAGGGGAGGGGGAGGGGATTTTTCACGAGTTGTGTACCTACCTACTCTACTTTTTACCATTGACTGCGAGAAAATAAATAGTAGTATTGTATTTATATTTATTTATTTAACGGTTTATGTACACACATATAAACAAACAAGAAGGAAAGGAACAGAAAAATACGTACAAAGGTAATGCTTATTTCTAAAGAAATCTCTTCCAGCATACCTGCGATAGGAAAGTAGTTAAAGAGATGTAGACAACGTGTGTGTAAGAGTAGAAGAGAAAATAAAATACATAAAATAAAAACACTTAATTATTCACTAATTTAACTATAAACATACATTATGAGAATAAACTTACATACATACTTCTAAAATAAATATCACTAATTATAATGTACTTAGTATAAAATAATAAATACAAAAAAATGCAACTATAACGAAGTGGAAAGATAGTGTTCTTTCACTCTTCTTTTAAAAACTGCAACAGTACAGTTTATCTGTTGTAGTTTTAGTAATTATATGACTGCCTCGTTGGTCTAGTGGTCGCAAGCGCTACTGCTGAGCATGAGGTTCTGGGTTCGATTCCCAGGTCGGGCAAAGTATTATTGGGTTTTTCAAAAGAAATTTCTCAGTAGCATCCCGGAGTCTGGAATTGTGCCCGGTGTTAGTACTTACATCTACCAGAAAAACAACACAAACTATTCATTAATACACCACAGCGGCACGTAGACGCATCAAATGTCCCAGTATGGGGCTGTCCCACCTATCAGCTATAGTTTTTAGGATGCTGTTGGGGCTGGCGCGTACCTTGCGCATAATGGTAGCGCAACGATTGCGCATGATAGCGTGAAAGCCATCCATGATGGTGGATGAAGGGTGTTGATGGGTGATGGAACCCTGATAGGTGTTGCTGAGCTCGACGATCAACCGGTTTATGTACAGATTGAAGAGGCGAGGGGAGGTCAGGCCATCCTGCCACAATTTGTCTGATTGTTATACCAAAACCGTAGAATTGATATAACTTCTCTATCCACTTGAAGTATCAGTCAATAGTTTCTGCCACAGAAACTCGTACAACACCAGATCAAACGCTTTGGAAATTTCTAGGAAACACGCATTAACAAGCGTTTTCCTTGACGTATAATACTGGACAGTATGCTTGAGAGACCAAACTGCGCATCATGCAGTTCGATGCGGGTCGCCATATGCCTATCAAACTGTCCAGCACCTTGGCAATGATAGTGGCAAGGGATATGGACCTATGAGAAATAAATGATTTTATTATTATTTATTATTATTTTTAGATTTAACTATTCTCGGGAACTTGGGGTCCCGGACATTTAGAAGGCGTACGAGGGGCCGAAGCCAACTCGCAGAGGCCCGATAGGAATTTTAATGAAATGAGGCACCAACCGCATCCAACCGCAACCGAAATGAGGCATAAATCCACTACCGTAGCAATTTATACGTTAATAAAACAAATCATGAATAATATCAATAAAAGAATCCCTTCCTGTGCATTATTTTTAGATTTAAGCAAGGCGTTTGACCTCGTTGACCATGTTAGGCTATTGGATAAAATGGAAAGATACGGAATAAGGGGTCCCGCTATAAAATGGTTTCAGTCATATTTACGTAACAGGAAGCAGATAACAAGAATAGCAAAGTTGAACCATATGGCAAATAGTATGGATAATTTCGAATCCGAACCAAGAATTAACCTTTGCGGTGTCCCTCAGGGAAACATTCTCGGGCCGTTATTGTTCCTTCTCTATATAAACGACTTACCGAAATCATTAAAACATCAGTGTGTTCTGTTTGCTGATGACACCACAATTATTATTAAATGTAAAGATGAGCAAAACTATGACAATGAATTTAATCAAGCATTGAAAGATATTATAAAATGGTTAGATATTAATAAACTAAAATTAAATATTGCGAAAACGAACGTACTCCATTTTAAAACATGGAAAAGTAAACCTGTCCATCTTCATGTCGCGTATGATAATATTAGCGTAAAGCAGGTACATAACACAAGGTTTCTAGGGGTAACACTTGATGAGCACTTAACATGGAAGAATCATATTGAGATACTCTGCAAGAAAATTAACCAATTTGTATTTGCGCTCAAAAAGGTCAAAAATGTAACGTCGAGAGAAACCTCCATAATGGTGTATCATGCCTATGTCTGTTCAGTAATTCGCTACGGTATAGTTGTGTGGGGAAACTCCTCAGAAACAGATCGAATTTTCATTGCTCAAAAAAAGTGTATCCGCGCAATTTTTAATATGGATTGGTCTGATTCGTGTAAGCCTATATTTAAGTCACATAACCTTTTGACTGTACCCTGCATATATATTTTCGAAGTTGCCAAGTTTGTGAGATCCAATCTTGCATTATTTGAACGAAGGGATAATACAAATAAAAGGAAAGCTGCACATCTAGATTTCGAGATACCTGTTCCTAAGTTGCAACTCTTCCGAAAGAGTTGTATCTACATGGCTCCCCTAATTTATAATGCTTTGCCGAATACAATTACCCAACTACCCTTCCAAAAATTTTGTTCGGCACTACGAAAGTGGCTGTTGCAGGAATGTTTTTACTCAATTCACGAGTTTTTTTGTAAAATGTCCCTGTAATTTTTTTTCTCTTGATCTGGTATCAAAATACAGGCATAAGTAATGTAATTATTAAAGTTAAGTGTTATTTTGTTAAACTTATTGTTTTATTTAATGTCATGTCAAAAATAGAAGTGTGTATTTTATGTATTATAATAATTGAAATAATGATTAAAATTTTAATATTAATATAATGTAAATAATGGTAACTAAAAATGAATGTACCTACTTCAATGATTGCATGTAATAATAATTGTAACTTGATTTGCATACCGTTAAAACGGTGAGACATGTAGCACTATGCAATAATACGAACACCTTTTGTAAACATACCATGTTTCTGGCAAATAAATATTCTATTCTATTCTATTCTAACCGACGATTATCCCTGTATGCACTATGTGAGTGCACCCAAGGACAACCCCCGGTTGGTGTAGGACTATTGCAGGATATGGAAACATAGATATTGGACTATGGGTTTGGGTGGCCTAAGTTGATTGGTGACCTGGAACTATGGAAGGACTATGGCCCCTGCATGATCAATGTTTATATGTACACGGAAAAAATGGCAGGGGGTGACTTGCACGCTCAATAATGGGCCCCCAAAAACTGTCGCTAGCACATAGTGACGTAGCGACAAGGGGGCAACATGTCCTGAGGTGCTTGAGGAGTGGAGAGGTATTCCACGGCTTTCAGAACAATCCCAGAGCCCGGAAGATGGTCAAGATCCCTACGAGCACTTACTGGAATACTTCCTTCCTCCGAGCACGTTTGCTCTTGTGAATCTCCAGTCAAGCCGGCCAATTAAGGCAAGAATGAGGTGGGAGCTCTGTTCCTCGTCAGTGTTCACTCCAGTCGGCCAATAAAGGCAAGCCAGAGATGAGGAACAAGATTTCTCCCGGGAGATAGGGTCCATGGGGTCGCTACTGCCCAACAGCTCGCCACATGCTGCCCTGCGGGTTTCTGTATCTCTCTTGGTCTGGCTCCTCATCCTAGACCTGTTCCGGCAAAGTTAACTACCGGCACAGACCCAGAGTTTGGAGCGCGCAAGCCCCACCACGACGTCAACGTAGAGATACGGCGGTGGATTATAGTTCGAGGGATCTGATGTGTCCCCAGCATAGCAGGTACCAATAAAGGTTGTACCATTGTCGGAGTTGATGGTATTTAGTTTACCACGACGAGCAATTAATCTGTTCAGTGCTGCAATAAAGGCATGTTTTGTTAGATCGGAGACAAGCTCCAGATGAACCGCCCTTGTGGCTAGACAAACAAAAACACATATGTATGACTTGACTAATCTACATCCTCTACCTTTGCGGTCGGCTAGGAGGATGGGTCCGGCATAGTCTGTGCCAGTCTCTAGGAAAGGAAACTCTAACTGGACTCGTTCCTTAGGCAAATTACCCATGATGGGTTGAACTGTACCAGCGTTGAATCGCTGGCACTTTACGCATTTATGAATAGTTGATTTGGCAATGTTTCTACCACCCAAAGGCCAATACTCTTGCTGCAGATAATGATTGGGTGCCTGACATTATAATCGTAGCAAGAATTATCTAATCTGCCTCCAAATCGTATAATACCAGACTAGATAAAAGGTGATAATTTCTTAAGGTGATTTTTATTTGGTAATAGTTTGCCTGATGAAAGTAGTACTCTTCAGGAAACATTTCTGTCTGAACTGTTTTAATTATGAAAGCAGCGCTGTAGGACAACTCTGAATTAGTAAGAGTAAGACTATGATTATGTACCCTTTTAGAACGATTAATGAATCTAAATAAGGCTAATAGACGTTGTAAATTTAAATAATTAGATGAATTATTAATTAAAGTCTGAAATGTATTTATGTGTATACTAGAGTTGGTGATAGGTAATGATCGATTATTAATGTTAATAGAATGTGATATAAATAGTTCAGGGTAGTATTGTGTTCACATCTGTGTTTGGCATTGAAGGCCAAAGAGCTGGGTCTGTAAGTAAGAATGAAGGCCATGACCACCACATGGAAGATTGGCCTATGAGGTCAGCGCTCAGACCACGGGAGACAAGATCTGCAGGGTTGTCCTTGGACTGTAACCACCAAAGCCTTCTCCGAATCTCGATTCTCGACAAACGGCTTAAGCGTGCTTGGTGTAGCAGACAGCCAACCTAAGACAATCATTGAATCACACCAAAATATGCATTTGTCAGGTTTAAGTGTTAACGATCCTAATACTTTTTCAGCCAACCTGGTCCCTAATAAGGCACCACAGAGCTCTAGCCGTGGGATCGTGGTCGACTTGAATCTTTCGAATTAATCGTTGTGGTTGTGTACAACCACAACGATTAATTGATTAACATTGGAAAATACTGTTGGAGCAGTAGCTCCAACAGTATTTATTACAGAATTTATTTTATGCAACGCAAAGATGGTCTTAAAATCTTCAGTAGAAGATTTTAAGACCATCTTTGCGTTGCATAAAATCAACCTCCTTTGTATTATATAATTGCATAGCATAGGCGTGAGTACTATGTGATAAAGAGCTACCATTTACCGGGTAATATGTCTTTTATTAACTTGAATGTGCCCTGGCGGCTGTGACTAAGTAATGCTCACTCAGATGTCTGGCTGATGGTGGCGCATGTGTTGGATCATTTAGCTCCCTTCAAAATGGTTGAGCTGAACGGTGCTGATCCATTCGTCATGTTCGTGAACGGGCGCCGTCAGTTGGGACTGGTCAACTCTTATCTGCCCTGACTTATTAAATTTTTTGAATTGTTCTTTGTTTTATCTTTTTATTACGGACGCTTCTAATTTCAACATGAATGATGTAAGGTCAGGTGGGGTAAGTGAAACATACTTTACTTTTAATTTTATGTAAACAGCTCTAGTACAGTAATATGACTCGAATTTATAATAACGATTGATGCGACGTAAGCTTCCTTTAATCAGCCGTCTATGATTCGAGTTCCAATCTCTATAGTCGTGCATTCATCCATGAAATCATCAAATTTAAGCTGACTATGGTTTTGTTTCACTTCCCCCATAAATGGGGTAACTGAAACTGTCGCCAGAATATCTATATTATTGAGTCTGCGGAACTATTAAACAGATTAAAATGATATGTCAAAAAGCTTTTATCTAATATGAGTCGTATTTCGTCGGTATTAGGTTTAATTTAGGAAATACATTAAGAAAATAGAATTTGGGGTAAGTGAAATATAGTCGCGGTGGTCAGGGGTACATAACAAGAGCAAAAATCGAACAAGATTTTTAATTTCTCAATGGTTGATAAAAAATAAAATTGCGAAAATATTATGAAACAAATTAATGCTTTTATTTAGGTACATAGTTTACAAATTCAAGCCTTTTTACTTAATTCAAATATAATTATGTAAGTAGTATTTGCCGTCTAAAATAAATCAACAATTAAACTCAAATGACATTAAAATTAATCAATCGTTGTCGCTTCAACACGTTTGAGTAAGCAGCTTTATCAGTTTTTCGGATGTAATTTCGAGGCATGCTTTACATAACCTGGAAAAAAAAACTATTTATTCAAATTAACTTATCTACTATTACTTAAAAAACGTAAAAAGGTTTTGTTTGTACAATGATGACATTATTGTCCGATAATTAATATTTTATATTATTATATGCATTGAAAAATTTATAGCTATGATAGCTATCGACTAATTAGGTAGAGGTCCTCGAACGATTTTTTTATTTGTCTTTTTGTTCGGGATTCAAACTGCCTATCCGATTTTAATGAAAACTTTATCCTTCTGCAAATTTACCATAACCGCCCGGTTACTAGAACTTTGCGCGAACGAAATGCCAAGACGTTAACCAATAAATCAAGTAGGTACCTAGTAAAACTAAACATACAAGAAATTATTTTTCAAAAAAATGTTTGTGTACTCTGGCACGGGGGAAGTGGGCGATATGTTTCTCTTACCCCGGCCATCACTGTTTCACTTTCCCCAATCAGTACTTTTGGAGGTTAGAATTTCGGACGCCTTATAATTCAATTGCCTTCACGTTTTAGCTAGAAATAACTATTACAACATAAAATCTATAGTTTAAATACGTTACTTACCTATTAAAATCTTCATAAACACTATTAAATTGCTTGACACCAGCGACCAGATTAAGCACGTCCAACTCGTGTTTTGAAGTTTACCAAATGTCAGATTTATTTTCTATAAAAAACCTCGTAAAATGATCGTAGCGACATCTGTGCTAGAACATTGAAACCTCTTTGCCGAACCTGTTTTATCGACCGATCACTATTACAGCTGAACTGTATAGTTTATTATATAGGATTGGGTGTTTCACTTACCTCTTCGTTTCACTTACCCCACCTGACCTTAACCAATATTTTGTAACAATTTTTCATTTTATTTAAAAGAGTGTCCGTGGAGATTCTTGCCCGTTCTTCTCCATAGGTACCTACTACGCTTTGGAATGGGCAACTAGCTTCATATTTCTGACTGATCGACTCCTTGACAAATCAAAAGTGCCTGTAATTGTTTAATTGAAATAATTGCTTTGAGTTAAAATAAAAGTTCACTCAACAGGACATCGAAAATTAATCATTTACTGTACCGAAAAGGTTAAGTTGTCAATTAGAAAGATGCCGTCATGATATTATTATAAGCATGATGATGTCATGATCATCCTACTTCTTAGCAAGTTAATTTTAGGAAGCGTTGTGGAGTGAAAGACGATGGGAGTTTTAAGGATTAAGGAAAGTGTATTCAGACAGTTTTGACTATAATAACTAAGATCCCTTCTGTGTGTCCAGAAGGGATCTTAGTCATTATAGTATTGATATTTGGCCCTATTGACTAATGAGTTTGCCATCGCATCGCCTATTCGCGTCAATAAAGCGGTCATATCAGAAAACTAATCTACGTCATAAAAATACTACGAGACTGCACACCTATTAAAATTCTCTGAACAATATACCTAGGTCTTTGTGTCAGTCAGTAGTCCAATTTGGAATCTCCGTCTGAGGCGGAGCCGGGAAAAGCATATTTATTGAAATAGAAAGAGCTCAAAGAAATTAAAGTTATGCTTAGAAAGCCTTTTAGGTTCCCGACAGATCTGCTATACAACCAATATCCGGTTCTTCGAGTAGGTACGTCAACTATACATACTCAGTGCCGCACTGCATGCACACAAATCTATTAAAACAGACCTGACTACCAAAGCCTGCTATCAAGACGTATCTTACACGTCCCTCTTCCTAATGCAAACAGTCTTCTGGCCCGACGGTGCCCCTTTTACTCACATACTCATATCTACCATAAAATAAGCAAGCGCTGTAATACTAAAGGTCTTAACACCCACTCGTATAAAAGAATGACAAAAGTTGGCTTCTCTCCCTGTCATACAACGACACTGAGGATATAGTGAGTTAACACCAAAATATACAAGCAAGTCATTCACACAAAACTCACACCTGGAACTCACCACCGCATGCACAGTCACACACACACGAGCATACACACACTCACACAAACACTATAATAGTATTTAGAATTATTTTATTTTGTTCAATACATTTTTATTTTGGTAATTTGCTACCCTTATCAATTATTTTATTAAATGGACAGAATAGTTATTAATTAATAACTATTCTGTTCATTTTCAAACATCCTGAAATTAAATTTAAGATCACGCAACTCACGCCCCCAAGATACAGGCGCTGCCTAGTTTGGGGACCACTCTTTTTATATTATGTTAAATATTCAAGTTACAGTAAGCATACAATATCATTATTTTTTGAAATTTATTTTGTAACAATGGACTCAATAAATTATTCTTATTAGGTACATTGTACAATTCGCAGAGCGCTAAACTAGTGCTTCAGTGCGAGAAGAAAAAGAGCTTACTCATTAAGTACACCACACTAGCTAAGCGAAGCTAGTTAGTGACATTTCTTAATTTCGGTAGTGATCGTCGTCCGAACCGCACCTTCCGAAGAGCGCTAAAGAAATACATTCTTGCCTAAAGACAAAAGTGGCACCATCAAAACACCAGAAAGTTGGTGTTGCTTTAGCATTGGTGTCGGTCGACTTCAATTATGGCGTTTAAAAAAACACGCAGAAAAAGCTGGGTCAAAGAATATGTATTGCTGAGAAAAAAAATGGCTATTATAAACTGGCTTTACCTACTTCTATTTAATAGCACTTCGTTTTGGGAAAAATCCTTAGACTGCGGTTGCGTCATTGTGAATTTATAACAAATACGTCCTCCCGTTCGAGCGCGCACCGACTGACTGACCTTGCACAGCTAGCATTAGCACGCTAGATTTATTTACACCATCCAATCTGGTGCGCTAGCCAGTGCACTAGTTAGCAAGCGTGGCAGAGGCCATACAATCGCACTAGACTGGATCATTAACTGCCTAACTGCCTTTACACCATCCAATTTTAGCACGCTATCTCACCTAGCGCTCTGCAAATTGGATAACGTAATGCATAGTTATTGCATAGTTATTACACTTAAAACGTACATAATGCCCGCTTAATCACATTTCAATTCACGTCAGATACGCGCAGATAAATACTAAAACTAAGAAGTTTGCAACAGAAATTTTACAGAAAACAGTGTTTACTTGTTTCCCACAAACAACGAGCTCTCTCCCCCAATTGCGTGCGGCGCGGCGGCGGCGCGGCGCGGGCGGTGCGACGCGATAACATTGACGCGAGTGTTAGTTAGGCCACCTGTTTGGATGCTTGGTCACGAATTCGTACGAACCTACGAATTACTCGTAGGTACGAAGTTAGTTTGCGCGAATCAGTAATCAAACATTTTATTTGCGCAAATAAACCGCGCGAATGTCAATTAGGACACCAGTTCAACTCCGCCGGTACGTTTGATCGCTAGTTCGTACAAATAACATTCGCGCAAACTTGCGATAGTTACGTAGTCGCTTTCTATTAGAACGCGGTGTCCTAACCAAAAGCGATCGTCGCGCGATCCGGAACGCGTGGTCGCGCCGACAGAGGGCTCCTTCCGATTTTCCGAACAAAAAGTGACATAATAAATGCACGCGAAGATTGCGTGCTAGCGTGACAATCGCTTTTGGTTAGGACGCGGGGTACGATTGCTTGAAAAGTGTGACGAGATGATAGATACCTTTGCTTGACACGTCGCGTCGTCGGGTAAAAACTAAATGCATTTGTAGCGGGCTACTGCAAACTATGGAGTCTCGTAGCGTTTGCTACGGTTCGTAGCACGTGCATATGCTACGGAGTTATAATATTTTTACTAATATAATGAAAATCCTTATTTCATGATACAATTTTCAATAATAACTGGCGAAGTACGTCTTTAGAATGTTTAGATGAAATAGTACTCGTACATACGGGTTCTATCGGATTAAATAACGTAGCATGTGCACGAGCTTCGAGCTGCGAGCTACGAACCGTAGCGAACGCTACGCCAGTGCGTACTTCGCAGTGACGTCGCGCGTCAGTCTGGGCGAGGGGCTTGTAATAAGGAATAACGCTTACGTTCATATTTAAATTTTATTCACAACAGAACATAGGGTCCGCGATGAGGTCGACAGGTACTAAGTACTTACAACCCTTCAAACAGCGCCTAGAACACCTTCATTATATCTGTGTATATCATATTATATTGTATTATGTTGATTTGTGTATAACGCGACTAGCAGTTAGGAGTAAGTACATAAATAATCATTTGTATTTAACTTTTTACATTGCGCTCTAAATAGTGTCACTATGAGTAAGGAGTAGTACATACGAGTTGCACAGGATAGTCTTACAAACGTTATCATCTAAGTTTGAGTTGTAACTAGTGAGGCGCACCTACACACGGGATCACAAGAATATACATAATGTTCTAACAGCATAACATCTAACTACTCTGTATACATGTTCCAAGTAAATATCGCACTAACTACCGCAAACATCATATTTTACAAAATATCCTTTATATGGGAATAATACATTATGTTCATTTTATTCTTGCATTTTTCTAAAACAATACGAGATCGACAAACATGAAGACTAACGTTAGCTCGCTCACGAATATAATACACTGGCGAGCAGCCGCTCCGTCCCAGCCGGCGGCCCCCCGGGGGTCGCACGGTCGCACGCTTACAATACACTGGCGAGCAGCCGCTCCGTCCCAGCCGGCGGCCCCCCGGGGGTCGCACGGTCGCACGCTTACAGTGTCCCAGCACACGCACACAACGTGATTCACTCCTCGGCATAAGATTATTTCTTACATCCTAATACACAAATGTCAACAAAAGAGGCCCCGAGGCGAGAGATACCAATCTAGGGTCCCAAACTTAATCATTTCAAGGCCTCATTTTATAAGGAGACAAATCCCTTATGTAACTTTCGATTTGTTCTCGTCGCTAGCGGCCTCTTTTGAACTCGCGGCGCGATTGCCCCGCCGCCTCCTGCGCCGCCCGGGCAGCGGCCGGCTTACCCTACTAAGTAAGCTAGCTAGATACTTGCACAGCGATGATGCACGGTGGGGTTGCGTCTGCAGTCGTTTACGACCTCTATACTAAATCATTATCACATTATATACAATAATATTTATGAACCTCATTCGACACCGAGTCGCTCCACCACTCACCAGACCACCGCGCTTGCAACCAATCCCATCCCTGATCTTTTGCCCTTCTACTACTTATATGTTATAGATATGAATAATATGGAATGTACGATGAGATCGTTAAATATAAATATTAGGTACATCTTTTACATTTGTTTGATTGTAAATAATTTGAGTGTCACAGATTCGTGTTCAGGTTCACAGCGATATCGTCCCGTGCTCACACACACTTCCCGGTCACTTCATGATATAATTATAATTTATATTAGTATATTCCAAGATTCCTACAGTGGACTTTAAGGGAGAACGCGTTGTTAGTTTTACTAATAACAATATTCAGCAATTTACTAAAGTAAGAGAGTCATTGCGTATTAGCGTACCACGCGGCTGTACGTGATCCGCGAGCCCTGGCGCGTAGGATCATCTTCATTGCGTATTAGCGTACCACGTGGCCGCACGTGATCCGCGAGCCCTGCCGCGTAGGATCATCTTCATTGCGTATCAGCGTACCACGTGGCCGTACGTGATCCGCGAGCCCTGCCGCGTAGGATCATCTTCATTGCGTATCAGCGTACCACGTGGCCGTACGTGATCCGCGAGCCCTGCCGCCTAGGATCATCTTAATTCATATTTTCATTTTCCTAAATGAGTATTATGTTTTACACCTACATAAGGTAGAGTACCGTAAGTAAAGTATAACGCCATTTTCATGACCGCCTCAATGTGCGTCGGACATATACCGAGTCTGTAGCTCGCTCTTGGACTGCAGTTGTATACGATCTTGTTTTAGATCTAATCCGAGTCGGAGTCGCTGGAGGGCGGTTGTGGGAGCGGCACGGCGGCGGGCGCGGGCGCGGCGGGCGCCGGCTCGGCGTGGCGCCCCGCGGGCGCCGGCTCGCTGTGCCGCCCCGCGGTCGCCAGCGCGTACGCCGGCGCCGACTGCCCCGACGTACGCTCGATACCCACGCTGCAACACAACGCATCGGGTGAGACACCGTATGTACTACTTGCACCTGCGAGTGTGTGTGTAGTGTTTAGGTAGTACTCACATATACTCGTGGCGCGCCAGGTAGCGCACGTACTTCTCGGGCGGGTCGGCGTCGTGCTCCTGCAGCGACACGGAGCGCACCGTCATGTGCGACACCTGCGTGGCCGGCATCGTGAACTCCACAAAGGCGTGGCTGGCGAGCTCGGCCGGCACCTGGTCGTATGACGTCAGCGCCATGCGGCATACCAGGTTGTGCGTCGTGTAAGCACCTGTACAAAGCATACATTCGTGGGATGGACGCAATTGTTGCTGTTTAAGCAATCCTCCCTCTTACTGCATGTAATGATTTTACCAAAGCAAACGCGAATCGCCTCATTTTGTTACTATATATAGTAAATTACTGTAACTATCTTTATTTTCTGGTATATTTATGAGCTTTAAAAGACGTTCTTGTGCGCGACACGTGGAGATGATGTGCTCACCTTGGCCTTCCTTGGGCAGACGCGGCATGCGCCACACGATGGCGCGGTGCTGGTGCTCGTACTTCGCCTGGCCTGACGTCACCTCGATTAGCGACTCCTGCAGCGTGTCCACCGCGCCCAGGAAGCGCTCGATGCCTTTTATCTTGCCCGTGCGCCTGGCGATGATCGTGGTAAAGTAAAATAAGAGTACTGGGCAATATTAGAAGCACCTATTCAGAGTTTTTTTTATATGTGGGCCATTTTGATTCAGTAATGTTGGCGTTTTGACAGATTGAGACTGATTCAGAATGCGAACATTCTCAAAAATACGGGAATTGCCCCCAGATTTCTTATAAATTGAATGAAAAATATTTTTTCACTGCCTGCTCGCTAATGTCAAATATATTTCATGCGAACCTAACCTAAAGCAAGTTATTGAAGCCCTAGGCCCTACCCGGGTATTAATATTGTACTGAATTTCATTATGACCCGATGGTCATTAAAAGACCATTAATGTGATTTGAATTTGGAACCTCAACTGAGAAAAGCGTATGGAAATTTTAACCAAAAAATTTTTTTTTTGGATACAAACATGTTTAAGTAATAAAAATCTTTGCGACGGGTTGACGATGGAGTTAAAATTTAAAGAAAAAACAGAAAGTAAAAAGTACTAGTGAAAAACGTTACACTTTCCGCACAAATGGGTTTAGCAGCTGTCATTGACATTGATTTGACATTGATTTGAGATTGATTTGACATTGATTTAACAATGATTTGACATTGATTTGACATTGATTTAACATTGATTTGACATTGATTTGACATTGATTTGACATTTGATTTGATTTGACAAGGTCTGCTTTCTTTCCTCGTAAAGATCCACCTCGTGTCTTCAATTCAGCTTTAACTCACAAGTATCCGCCATGTCGAATACATGTTTTTTGACAACAGTTCTCTTAATAATATAATAAAAACGCAGACAACACAAACTTGACAGGTGAAAGCTGCTACCGCCATCTATCTAAAGTATTCACCAGCCAACCCCATTGGCTGCTAGGAAAACGCTCTTTTCGGGCAAATGCATTGTAAAACTTTTTTTCTTTTATTGTACCTACAGATCGACCAAAGAGTTCTCACTTCATTATAGGGTTTAGTTGCCGTTGGCGAACAAAATAATTTACTTTCGCCACTTAATAATAATGAGATATTGTAGTAACAATAATGTATAATTAATCTATACTTATAATAAATCTGTAGAGAGGTCAATTCTGTACATGATATATATTTTCAAAATAACTATCAGGGGGTAATTAGTGATCGATACTGATGCCAAAAATGCAATCAGTAAAATTTTTGTCTGTCTGTCTGTATGTTCCTTATAGAAACAAAAACTACTCGATGGATTTTAACGAAACTTGGTACAATTATTCTTCATACTCCTGGGGAGGTTATAGTATACTTTTCATCACGCTACAATCAAAAGGAGCAGAGCAGTGAAGGGAAATGTTGGGAAAACGGGAGAAGTTGCTCCATTTTTTAAGCTTCCGTCGCGTGTGAAGCCTTAATGGTTAAAGCTACATAGAAATCATTTATGACGGAAATGTTCTACATAAAATTATCTAAAAAATATCCCACAACAGCATATGTCTATCTTTTATGGTTGACTCACAATAACACGTGTAACTCCCGATAGCTTAGCAGTTCGGAGCTTTCTGATTATATTTGTTTACTCTTACGTTTATAATACTCTCACTCATCTCTAATTAAAAGAAGTTAATATTATTACCTATTCAATAAAAAAAGAATCATAGTAATCGGTATAGAAACACCAAACTTATACATGAAATACGCTAATAAGCCATCGCGCCGTCGCGCGTGAATACTGAATCATGCCATAAGGATTATTTTTGTGTAACGGTTGCCGCGCTCGACGCGGGTCGTGGCGGTAGGGTATAAAAAGGCGGGAGGTCCGAATCTTCATTCAATATTTGGCTGTTGATGCGTTCAGAGCGTTCGACCTTATTGACAGAAAATAATTGATATTAACAAACCGTGCTTATCAGCGCGACTTTTAGTCTTTAAATAGTTTATTTGAATTTCTTTTGTTGTTATTTTATAAAATAGGTATTAGTTAGTTGTTTTGGTAGTGTTTAAATATTCGTTCAAATTACAAATTATTAATAGTTTGCATTTTATTTCTTTTTAGGTGAAGTAGTATTAGAAGTAGAAGTAGTACCTACGCATAGATTTTTAGATACCGATAGGTAAGTTTTTGCTAATTTATGTTCAATTTTATTTTTGTACAAGGAGATACACTCTGACGGAGTCGCGGGCACAGCTATTAATAATAATATTCTGCGGTTCCTTATTGCGATATTTTTCAACAGTATTGTGGATTGACATATTATATTTCCCTACTAAAATACGAAAGTTAATCTGTCTGTTACATCAAAACCACTGAACCGTGAGGAAGGACATATGATACTTTTTTACGAAAAACGACGGAAACGCGGACGAAGTCGCGGGCAAAAGCTAGTTAAATAATAACAATCTTAAAAACAATTGTTTTTTATATAGGTATATATGGTCAAGTCCAAAATGATTGAATAATGTGCATGACTCGCCCAACCGCAGTTTCTATATTATCTGTGGCGGTAATAGCGGCATGTCATCGCAACAGCTGATCAGTTGCTCTGACGCGTACCCTGCGGTTCTTATTATCGGATACAGGTGTCGAGCTTGAATCCCTCGCTGCACTCAGGATTCTAGTCTTAACTCCCTCGCTTTGCTCAAAGCCCTAGAATCCTTCGTTTCTTGAATAATATTTTTAATAAACTTAATAATTACTTAAGTTAACAACTTAAGTTTATTAAATTTTTATCATTATTTGTTATAGCGGCAATAGAAAACCATTATGTAAAAATTTCAACAGTCTACCTATTACGGTTCATGAGATACAGCCCGCTGATAGACAGACGGACGGACGGACAGCGGAGGGATATTAATAGGGTTCCGTTTGACGGAACCCTAAAAGCGTTTTTTTTTTCTTATTACTTTCATCCGAATGTAAGAAATCACCGATATACTTAACGTCCTTCTGTTTCAAAAACATATTATTTTGGCTCTGTGAAATCTGTAACAATCTCACGGTTTAAACAGGTGAAGTGAACTGTCAATAGTGTCCTAGCGTCTGGGTGGCATGATAGCTCACTTCACCTAAGTATTCACGGTGTGCACCTGTGGGCGGACTTCACGGATCCGTATCGGAAGTGCTTCTCGACGCGGAACAGGTAGATCCAGCAGTCAGGGATGGGGAAGCGGATGGCGACGTCCTCGCACGGCACCTGGCCCAGCTTGCGCGACGCAAACCCCGGCACCAGCACGTCGGCACGCAGCTCCACCTGCGCAAAATAGCTCCGGTCAGCCGCAAGAGTCACAGCACTCACAGCACAGTGTGCAGGTCACGCACCTTGTTCCCGGTGACGCACCACACGGCCTTCAGCTGTAGCGGCAGCTCGCGGTTCTTGGGCGGCCGCACGCGGAACCGCATCAGCTCGATGTAACACGCGTCCGGCGGCTTGAACCTGTGACAGAACCACGTATTAAAGTTGTGGAAACTTTAGTGTGAATAAGGAATCAAATTAAAGAACAGAATATTTGCAATCAGCTAAATATATTTTTTACTTGTTATAATCGTCGGTTGTTTTGCACAACACCACAAACAACAATCTATGATAGGCATAGATTATATTTAGAAAGAAGGCTTTATGCCTTAACATCCGCCTCTGTTTTGAATGCCTGCCATCTTGCAGAGTTCCAGAATCCTGGGTCCAAAAAGGGGCTTCGTTAACATGTCAGCAAGCTGACAAGTCGCAGGGACTTTGCATACTTCTAAGTTCTAACATGCCATCTGTAACACAATCTCGTATAAAGAACGATCTTATACGTATATGTTTGGTCCGCTGATGGCATTCATACGGTGGATTCTTGGCTAGCCTGATTGCAGACTCATTGTCGATGCATAGGCTTGTTGGACAATCGTCATCTGTGATGTCTTTCAAGGTCCTCTTTAGCCATATGATCTCTCGTGCAGTTTCACTGGCAGCGACTGTCTCTGCTTCGGTCGATGAAATAGCAACGGTAGATTGTCGTTTGCTCTGCCATGAAATTGGTCCTCCAGCATACAAACATAACATTCCAGTATTGGAGCGCCCTGTGCTGTGATCACCACCATGATCGGCATCGCTGTAGCACTCTAAGCCAAGAGTTTTACCGTTAGTATAACCTATTCCTTTGTCTATTGTGCCTTTCAGATAGCGCAAGATCCGCTTGAAAGATTCGGCATGGAAAACTGTAAAGCTGTTCGACACCGATCCTAAAGTCGAATGTTAGTAAGGAAGAAGAAGTGAGCCCTACGGCTTTCCCTTATCGTCAAGTAGTAGGAGCACTAGCTTACGTAATGACTGGGACAAGACCAGATATAGCTTACGCTATAAGTGTTGTGTCACGAAATCTTGATAATCCTACAAAAGAGGATAATATCCTCTTTTGTAGGATTATCAAGATTTCGATAATCGAGAGTAATCGAGAGTGATTATCATAACTGCCAAGCGGATCTTGCGCTATCTGAAAGGCACAATAGACAAAGGAATAGCTTATACTAACGGTAAAACTCACTCATGCAAACACTATTATACATTAGGTACTGCTTCGTGTGATAGTGCATGGTTACTGGCTAGGCTTGGGATTGGAAATTCGAGAGTACAACATAAATACTTACTGTATGTGAGGACTAAAGATTTAGTTATACAAAACTCGAACTTCGAAGTACTTACAACATAAATACTTTTTGAAAATGTTCGCAGCCGCCATCTTGGATCTTTATTTTGTATGGGTTCGCGTCACCGACATGCCCGCGCCGATATGCTGTAGTAGCAATAAGTGAAGTATTTTTTGGAACTGAGTTCTTTAACGCCACTGAAGACTACTTTAAGTCAAAATAAAGATCCAAGATTTGAACATTTTAAACATTTTCATCATGGGTGTCGTTTTCATAGTTTTTGAGGATGATTGTCATGTCCTTCTCCAGGTCAAGGTCTACCCCTATGCCAAATTTCATAGAAATCCGTTAACGGGGGGTTATCCGAATTTGCCTGTTTTAGAATCAATTTTAAATAGTCTAAATTAGTGTATCAAGGTCCTGAAAAAAAATATTTCATAGATACATCCTTGTTTGGGGGAAATTAAAGGCACAAAACACGATAAATTGTAATTTTCTCGATAAAAAAAAAATCCGAAACAGGGTCGTTTTCAAAACCATTTTTCGTCTCATTTCGTAATTACAGCACAAAATAATATGAAAATTGCATTTACGACGAGGTAATCGTATTTTAGAGGGAATTTGAAGGTTGGATTTTTGAGTTTTTTAATAAACCCAAAAATAGTAAATTGGGCTAAATCGGCTCGCGCTCAGAGTCCTGCGGGACGGCATCGAAGGTGGACCGGCGTCAAGTTTTTTTTTAAATACGCTCTCTCTGCCGTTGTTAAAAAATAAACAAATAAATGAAGAACACGTTAGATACGAGTACCCTTTTCATTTACCAGCTAGGCCCCAGAGTTTCTCTGAGAGATTTTTTCAAAGATATTGGTATCCTCACAGTGGCATCTCAATTCATTTTCGCCACCATCTTATATATTAGGCAAAATATACACTAAAAACAGTGATTTTCACAATGTTAACACTAGAAATAAGGAAAAACTACGAGCTCCTTTTCACCGGCTTCATAAGGTTCATAACTCATTTGTTGGGCTTGGTATAACCTTTTATAACAAGCTACCCTCTTTTTTGCTAGATTTGCCTTTTAATGTGTTTAAAACGAAAGTAAAATCCAACCTTTGTTCAAAGGCGTAGGTACTATTCTATCAACGACTACTTAAATGATAAGAATAGTTGGTCGCTGTGATTAACTCAAGACATTGTTTAATATAATAAAAATAATAAAATTGTTTATTTATCAAAATAATAATACACACAGACACAGTTCAAAGGAAAGTGGCAGAAATACAATGAACATAATAATATAGTTTTGAGCACAAAAGATTCAAGTCTACAAGAAATAGTCTATGTATACAAAAAATTATATGAACCCTGTCTCTTAAACTAGGAGGCCTGTATCTTAAATATTTGAAAAAGTAATTTACAATTCAATTTATATGTACTTTGAAAAGTTCAACCTATTCTGCAAGGAACAAAAAGGATTTCGTAAAAATCATAGTATTAATACGGCACTGTACGATTTATTATCTCATATTATGACATCAGTTGACAAAAATAATCCAGTATGTGCAATCTTTACTGATATGACTAAGGCATTTGATTACGTACATCACAAGATATTACTGCAAAAATTACATGGATATGGCATAAGGGGCAATGTTCTGAAACTCATTGAATCATACCTTAGTGACAGATATCAATTCACGGAAATATCTAGAATATGTCATAAGACTAAAATGCAGATCATATATAAATCAAAACCAAGACACGTAAGATATGGCGTGCCCCAAGGTAGCGTGTTAGGGCCGTTATTATTTCTGATATATATAAATGATCTGCCAAAAATAATACGACACAAAATGATCCTATTTGCCGATGATAGCACAGCTGTTATTAAATGCAATAATGTGACAACCTATCAAAATGACATTAATGAATCCCTACTCAATATTATCCGTTGGATGAATACTAATAATCTTGTAATTAATTTAAATAAAACTAAGGTGATGCACTTTCATCAGCGGCAACCACATCCAAATATTCATGTAAATTATAATAACCACAAAATAGAAGAAGTTGATAATGCTAAGTTTTTAGGTGTTACCATCGACAGTAAGCTTACTTGGAAACCCATGATAGAAGAACTTTGTAAACGCCTGAGTAAATCTGCTTATGCACTCTTTCAATTATCAAAAAAGGTGAATAAAGATACGTTACTACGGACTTGTAGCTTCTGTTTTGCGATATGGCGTAATTTTTTGGAGGCAGTCGACTGACCGTGTGCTTATATTTAAGATGCAAAAAAGATGTGTCAGAGCAATGTGTAATTTAAAAACAACGGATAGCTGTAGACCCTATTTTGAATTCTTTAAAAATACTTACCCTTCCAGCATTATACATATTGGAAACTGCGTTGTTTGTGAAAAGAAACACGCAATTATTTGAAAAAATATCTTCTTCTAAAAAAACTCCATTGCGTGCCCAATACGTAAATAAACTATGTCATCTAAAATGTAAGACCGCATTGATGCGGAAAAGTTTTTTTGGTATGGCACCTAAAGTGTTTAATAAAATTCCTGATGACATAAAAAACATGACATTAAATAAGTTTAAAAAAGCTCTTATCAAATTATTAATTGACAAATGTTATTATAATGTAGACGAATTTTTGAACGACCAATTATTAAAATAATGCATTTTGTACCTTTTGATAAGAAGTACTATGACTATTTATTAATTTTATTGTATTTGATTATTCTTTTTTTAATGACATAGTGTAATGACACCTAATGGGTCACTTGTAAATTTGTATGTCTTAATTATGACAAAACATAGCGCACCACCTATTTATGTAACACCTATGTACTACCTATGTTTCACAAATAAACTGATTGATTGATTGATTAAGAGACAGTGATCGGCCAAAATTTGTATTTAATAAAACTGAGCTTTACACGAGTGAAAGTGCGTCGATTTACCATTTAATGCTTATTAATATATTAGTATTTATCAAAAATATGGGTGAGTGTTGTGTGTGTGTATGAGTGTATGTGTGTGTGGGAGGGGAGAAGGAGTGTGTGTCGATGGATGTGTATTGTGTATTTGTGGTGTTTGTTTTTGAAGAGGTAGATATTATTTCAAGCGATGTTTGATAATAAAGACTCTGTTTTGATATAGTCCTGCAGTATGAGCCAGTCTGAAGTTTTCGATTTGACATTAAATTTATTTAGATCAATTATGTCTAGTGCTTTCTGAACCTTCTTGAAAACTTGATGGCTTAGGACATAGTACTGCCATCTTGCAAATGAGGTTTTTTACTGTACACCTGGGGGAACATATGTACGCTTCTTTGGATCAGATGGAGGTAAGCGGGCATGAATCCTCAAGACAGCTTGAAGAATAAAGAGCTGGCGAACCGTCAGTACTTTGCAATCCGCGTAAAGTTGTTTTGTGGGGTATCTGTAGGGCTTCCTCAACATAACTTTAAGAACAGCCCTTTGAGACCTTTCTGCTCTCAGAAGGTAAGTCTTCGCTGCTCCACCCCTTACAGTTATACAGTATCCAATTATCGATTGGCATAATGTGAAGTACACCATTTTGAGAATGTCAATATCAGCAGATTCCCGGAGAGATTTGAAGATGTGAATAAGACGAAGTGTTCGGGTAGTTAGTGTCTCGAGTTGTTTATCCCATTTTAGCCCATCGTCTATATGAACACCCAAGTATTTGACACTATCGGCTCTGGCGATGGAGGGGCATGAACACGATATTGACTGACCCTGGCATGTGTGAGCCGCTATCGTGAAACTACTTGTTGGTTTGGTGTTGGACCGGATTGCAAAGGGTACAAAAAAAGTTTTCTTTAGGTTTAGTGTAAGTAAGTTTAAGTCCAGCCAGTGCATCACTGAGGCCAGTCCAAATTCCACCTTTCGTTTCACGTCTTCCCACGAGGGCCCATCAACCAGGACCGCTGTGTCATCCGCATATGCATAGATCTTACACGCTGGTATTGACATTCTACAAAGGTCATCTATGTATATCTGAAAAAGTGTGGGGCCTAGAATACTTCCTTGGGGGACACCGTATAGCACAACCTCTTCATCACTATAGCTAGAACCAATCTTCACCACCTGGGTGCGATTCCTCAGGTAATCATTGAAAATTTTCAGAGCTATGCCACGTACACCCAGACACTCTAGCTTGGAAATTAGTTTGGGTACAGAGACTGTGTCGAAGGCTTTCGACAGGTCCAAGAATATACCAAGGCACTTTGTTCTACTGTCCAGGGTCTTAGCAATAGATTGCGTTAGATCCAATACTACGTCTTCAGTTGAGACTCCGGACCGGATTCCGTACTGATTATCCGCTATAATTTTGTATATATCGAGAAAGCTTCTAAGATTCTGATTAAGTATCTTCTCGAGGATTTTAGAGAGCGACGACAGTACTGATATAGGCCTGTAATTATCGACACAGTCTCTGTTCCCGCCCTTAAAAATTGGGTGGACTATGGCCCTCTTCAGAGAATCTGGAAAAACTCCGGTCTCAATGTAAAGATTGCAGATATATGATATCGGCGATGCCAGAATGTGACGACATGATTTGAGAAGCGAGGAGGATATTCCATCCCAGCCCACGGCACAGTTATGGCGCATCTGCAATATAATAGTATCTATGTCAGATTCATCAACTTTTTGCATAGCAAGTGAACTGACAGGCGGCTTAAGTGCTTTGTTGTGAACGGTCTTGCGGATTATGGACCCTGTTTGCGGATCGTTAATTATCTTTGCAGCCATGTCTTTTCCTATATTGCTGAAGAAAGAACAGACATTGTTAAGGGAAGACACAGGACTGTCACAAATTTTCAGCAGTTCTACAGGACTAGAGCATATTTTACCAGTATTGGTTATTTCCTTAATGGTTCTCCACAATGCTTTAGGATTATTTTTAGATTTTTCGAGCTCACTCTTCTCATAAGTCCTCTTCAATTTACGCATAAGCATATTGCAGAAGTTTCGGTAACGCGTGTAGGTTACATGTAGTATTAAATTGTCTGGTGACTTCTTAGATTTTACGTGCAGTTTATCTCGATGCTTGATACATTTTAGGAGTCCTGTAGTTATCCATGGTTTTAAGGTTCTTTGTTTTCTCGGTACATTGATATGTTTTGTATGTTTTATTATCGCTGTTGATATCTTTGTTATTAGTGTATTCATAGCAGTATTCGCGTCTTTAATTTTGCGGATATCTGAAAAATCTGTGTTTTCTAACTCTGTCTTAATAGCTTCGTGATTTAATCGGGTTAAAGTGAAACGTTTCTTACGTGTCGGGTTTGAATTTGAGATCGAGAGAATAATCGGTTTGTGGTCAGTAATATGCGCCTCTAATACCAACGTGGTTGCCACCGACTTTGTTTTTAATAGGATGTGATCTAGGCAGTTTTCCATTCTAGTTGGTAGGAGGTGGGTTGGTAGTAGCCCATGGGACGCGTTTAAGATTAGGTATTCGAGTGCACGGTCATTCCTATTGTCCAATTTTATGTCAATATTCAGATCTCCCACAGTTGAGATATTAGGCGAGTATGATATTTCATCATAAATATTATTTAGACTAGTCAAAAAACTATCAAAGTGATCCTTGGCATTGTTCGATGGAGGGCGATATAATGCTACTACCGTGAGCTGATGATCAATTTGACATACAAGACTGTTTGCATAATTTATGTTCGGTTCCCATACTTTAACATTTAACCCAATTTTAGTGTAGACTATAACCCCATCGTTCTGGTTTGTAATGTTTTTTGTTGAGTGCGACTGGTATCCGTTTAGAGCTGGGAGGTTAGTCACTTTACTCAGCCAACACTCAGTCAAGCAATTACATCAAAATCAATATTAATTAAACACATCAATGCAAGAAGTTTATCAAATTTTTTGTTAACGCTGCGAATATTTACATGGAATAATTTTATACTACTGTCGGCTGTATCTATATATTTAATAAACTCATGCGGGTCAAATGAGAAAGAGTTTTCAAGGTTAAGATTATCAAGGTCCTGGTTTATATTATTTATGTTAGCCATTTATGCTTTTTAACAGTGAACAAAAGAGGAACATTGAAAGTGTTTTTGTCGGTATTTTATTATAACATCGCTTTTCTGTTGAATATAATGAAGTGGTGAGGGGAAATATGAAATGAAATGAAATGAAATGAAATGAAATGAAATGAAATGAAATGAAATGAAATGAAATGAAATTGTTTATTCTGTAAATAGGATATCGGAATCACTTTTACACGTCATATAAAAAAAAATATTAAAAATAAGCTAGATGAGGTCGGTGTTTCCTATGTGACTACTCTGAGAAGAAAGGCCGAAACAAACTCAGAGGTCGTAGTCTCTTTTAAAGTCCAGACATAATCTTGGTCAAGTCATATGAGAACCATGTGGATCAGTGTCTGAAATGGTCTTTTGAGGAAAGAACCACACAGATTTGAGTGGACCTGTCCAGTCAGTGCAAGCATTTGTCAGTAATCGTGGAGCTCAACTCAAAACTGAAGGAGCTCAACTCGACGAACAATACCAAAGAAAGGATATTTGTCTAGGCCGCATCAACTACTCAAACTGCCAGACCATCATTAAAACTAAATGAGAAAGAAAAAATAAATAAAAGAGAAAACATAAAAATAAAATATCCACATAGTCCTCACATTCACAATAATTAAAATAATATGATACTTTACAAAGTAATCGTGTGCAGTTTGAATATAATTTTCAGCAATGTCAATATTTATATAAAACTGGTTTATTGTGATGAATAAGCAAAATGTCAAGTTTTATGGTTTTCACAAGGCTTAGCAGAGCGAGCAGCTCAATCCCAAGCTTTTTTATCTTCTAAATAATCTGAAATTTTATAGTACCCTTTTTTACAAAGTTTGGTTTTAATACAGTTTTTAAATCGTTTAATGGGTAAGTTTCGAATGTCAATGGGAAGTTTGTTGTAAAAGCGTATACATTGACCCATGAACGAGTTGCCTACTCTGTGGAGACGTGTGCGATGTACAGCAAGGTTGTGTTTGTTCCTGGTATTTAAACTATGAATATCGGACATTTTCTTAAAATTTGATATATTTTTGTGTACATACAATAGGTTTTCGAAAATATATTGTGAGGCTACAGTAAGAATATTTATTTCTCTGAATTTCTCCCGAAGGGAATCTCTTGGACCGAGGTTGTAAATGGCTCGAACAGCCCTTTTCTGTAGAACAAAGATTGTATTAATGTCCGCACAGGTTCCCCAGAGAAGAATCCCATAAGACATAAGACTATGAAAATAACTAAAATAAACAATTCTAGCTGTATCTACGTCAGTTATCTGTCTAATTTTTTTAACAGCATAGGCGGCGGAACTGAGCCTACCTGACAATTTTTCTATGTGTGGGCCCCATTGTAATTTACCGTCAATAGTTATTCCAAGAAAAACTGTTGACTCAACAGGGTCCAACTCTATTCCATTAACTTGAACATTGGTAGTTAGCTGCCTGACATTTGGCGTTGAAAATTTGATGAGTTTAGTCTTTTTTTCGTTCAGGAGAAGATTATTTACATTAAACCAATGCACAACTTTAGAGAGTGCATCGTTGACTTGTTCAAAATTGACTAGCTGACGTTTGATTTTAAAAATGAGGGAAGTGTCATCCGCGAATAATACGATCTTGTGATTATCCCTTATGTGGTAAGGTAAGTCATTTATATAAATTAAAAATAAGAAAGGACCTAGAATTGAACCTTGCGGAACGCCCATGGTGACCGCAGATCCTGCAGATCTCTTGCCATTTACATCGACCCTCTGAATTCTATTATTCAGATAAGAAGTCAGAAGGTCAAGAGCCTTGTCCCTCATACCATAGTGGTACAGTTTCCTGATGAGAGTATCATGATGTACGCAATCGAAGGCTTTGGACAAGTCGCAGAAAATGCCAAGAGCATCTTGCGACTCCTCCCAGGCCTCGAATATGCTTTTCAGTAATTCCACGCCCGCGTCTGTAGTTGAACGACCCTTAGTAAAACCAAACTGTTTCAGATGGAGTAAATTATGTACATTGAAATGTCCTAACATTTGTTTTAAAATTAATTTTTCAAAGATTTTGCTCAATGTAGGTAATATCGAAATAGGCCGAAAATTTGTGGGATCAGTTGTGCTGCCAGATTTGAACAGTGGAATCACTTTGCTAAGTTTCATCAAATCAGGAAATACACCAGATGCAATACAAGAGTTAAAAACGATTGCTAAAAAGGGTGAAATTACATCAATTATTGAAGACATGGTATGTACTGATAATCCCCAAAGGTCAGCAGTTTTTTTTTCATCAAGCTTTTTAAAAGATTCTATAATGTCTTTAGCATTAATAATTGTAAATTCAAAAAGTTTGTCACATTCTGGTACACATTCTTTAAGTATTGAGTAAGCAGAAGTGGAGGACGACATTGACAGAGTTTTGGTTGTTAAAATGGGAACATTAGTGAAAAAATTTTCAAACTCAGTTGCCACCTCCATGTCTGCCTTAATATCTACATTATTGATTTTTAGATGGAAGTCACGATTCCGTACTGTCGTTCTTCCCGTTTCTGAATTAATAATATTCCAAGTTGTTTTAATTTTATTTCCAGAAGATTTTATTTTATTTTTAATGTGTATGGCTTTTGCTGAGGAACAGGCTCTTTTAAAAGTTTTAGAATATTTCTTAACAAATTCTTTAAAAGTTTCATCATGGTTATATGTTTTTTCATGATACAACTCAAATAACCTCTGCCTACTTTTGTAAATACCTGGTGTTGCCCAATCACTAAATATAACGCGGTCAGAAACAGGTAATGTTTTTGAGGTAAAAACCTTCCTAAACTCACAATTGATGAGGTTAAATAATAAAGCATATGCTTGATCCGGGTCGTTATGATAAGGCAAACCCGGTAGCTTTTCCATTAAATTATTTTTAAATTGTCCTAAGCGACTTTTATTTACAGGAACAAAAGTCACAAGTTTTCTTTGAGCTCTGACTGTTTTCTGAGGGAAAGTGACTAACTGGCCACAGTGATCAGAGTCCAACTCATTTATAATTAAATGGCTAGAAGGTCTTAAGTTTGTAAAAATATTGTCAATACAGGTAGCACTGGTGGCAGTTATTCTAGTCGGCTCAAAGAATGTATTATACAAATTATATGACTTTAATAAAGTTACAAATTTATTTACTACAGCAGATTTTTCCAGTATGTTAATGTTGAAATCTCCACAGACTACAACCGTTTTATTACTGTTAGAAGTCTTTATTAATACTTCTTCCATATATTTCTCAAATAGATCATATGAAGCACATGGGGGCCTGTATACGCTCATTACAATGAACTGCTCAAGCTCAATGCAAGCTATTTCAATAACTCGCTCAACAGAGAGGCTCACAATATCCTTACGTTCTTTAAATTTCATATTATTACGAACAATTATTAAAGAGCCACCACGTATCATATTAACTCTGCTGAATGAGCTGGCAACCTGATGGTTGTTAAAGCTGAACATGAACTGGTGGACTTTCAACCAATGTTCAGTTACACATAGGATATCAATATAACTACAGTTCATGAACAGCTCCAATTCTAATTCCTTACCTATCACACCCTGTATATTTTGATGAACAATTTTTAGAGAATTATTATTACATTTATTTAGATTACAACAATTTGATGGGTGAGATATCAAAGAAGAACGTATGTATGTGTGTGTTTTTATTCATTTTTTGTGTCTAAGTAGGGTTTATTCTGTGTAAGATGTGTTTGTTAGTACATAAATTGTAACAAAGTGTGAAGTTTACAGTGGAAGTTAACAGTATAATTAAAAAGTGATACAGGCAAAACAAATAGCCTAAGGTTTCTAAGTAATGACTGGGTGCAGGTTCAACTAGTCACTTGCTGGTGAGATCTTGAAGACATTCCTCTGAATTTATCAACAGCTGTTTATCGCCCGCTTGCTTGCGAAGAAAGATGTTTCCATTTCCCAACAGAAAGAATAGGCATTTTTCTTCACGAATTCCCGCGCTAAATAAAATAGCTTTTTGGAGGGAGAAGGTAGCTGCTCCGCAACATATACCGCCTGCCGTTTCCCCGGTATACCAACCAGCTCGGTGTTTAATTTGTTCTCTTTTTTTTCCTTATTGCTGTAAGAACGGATGCCAGACAAAATATTTTGTTTTGTTTGCACTGTTGTAAATTCGGCAATGATTGGGCGTGTGGTGGGGGGGATCGTCATACCCTTAGTGTTTTTTCCCGGGAGGTGATATATATCACGAACTTCGGTTTTCGATATGGAGATTCCAGCAAGTTGGCCTATGTTGCAGACCGTTTGTATCAGGCCAGTCGTAGTCTCGGCGTCCGTCTGTGGAATATTTCTAATTTCTATTCCCGACGACCTTGATTTATATTGGAGATCCAAAATCTTACTCTCAAGACCTTCAATATAGCCTCGCTGTTCCTGCCGCTCTTTCTTAAGCTCTTTAACCTCTTTCTTTAAGTCTTCAAACTGTCGATTCAGGAAGGACATGGATCGCTCAATCTCTGCATTTGTTTTGCAGATTTCGACGTTAGACGCCTGAATTTTTATGTTTTGGGCCTTAATTTCACTTATGTCGGTAACTAATTTTGACATGAAAGTGGTCTGATCTTCTAGCATCTTGGTGATACGAGTGTCTTGGTCTCTTACCCAACTAGGAAGTACGTCCTGCACTTCCTGCTGGCCTTGAGGCGAGTGTTCACATCTTGCTTGGTCGTTTATTCCTATTGGTAACATAGTCGCTTATCTCAATCGCCGAGTTGATATCAGCTTTGAGTCTGAGCCAAAGTAACATTTGTACTTTTCGGAGGAGTGCGGTGGAAACTACTCATCCTGAATAATAATAACAAAATAAGCTTCTACTTATCTGTCAATTAGCCCGCCGAGACTCGCACTTGTTTGTTTGATACACCAACGACGCGCTTAGCAGCGGTCGTGCGCGTACGGCGCACGGCGTAGCCGATACAACTTTCGTAGAGGGCTCGTAGCTCGTCGTAGCACAGGCCGGTGACGTCGCGCGCAGTACACGCTCGTAGCACAGAACAATTTCGCACGTCACAGCTAACTTGCACGATGGCGTAGTGGGAGCGCGCTCGGGTCGTCCGCGCACCTAACCACCGCGGCGCGAGTTCAAATCCCGTCGAATCACAATCACTTAAAAATATCGGAAACTTGAGAAATGCTTTTATCCCTTTCTAAGACGGCCCAGTAGGAGGTAACAACAGGTAAGAACCGAACGTGTGTGACAAGGAATTGCAAAACATGATGATTGACCAATCACAAAATTTCGGATCACAAAAAACCACGGAGAACTGACACACGTCCACTCGCTTAAGTGTCAAGCGCCGAGTCCATTATATAGTTTATGTTCTTTCTCCAGAATTAGCTTACCTACTGACAGGTTATATGAGTTTATATAATTGTTTATTTTAATTGAATTTTAATTTATTGTTGACATAATCTACTCATTACAATGTTTTTTTTTTATGAGTTGTATTGCAATATGTAACTAGTGACCTCGACAATTGATCATAATTATTATTTATTGTTATTAGTAATTAACTGTTGTAGCAAACCTTCTTTTAATCCACCAGCGCTACCCATTACACAAATGAGGCATTACAGAATGCCGCTACTCGACACTAGATGGCGCTGCCGCGTGACGTCATTTTTCTGAATCGCGGTGTTAAGAATCTCCACGAGTTAATCACGTCCGCGAAAATATATTTATTTATTATGTTTCTTCAAAACATAACATTTGATTTGAAGAAGCTGTCTTAAATTTTACCGATAATAAGCATAAAACGTACTTACGGATGCCAAAAGTTACCTGTGGATCTTTCACTCACGCAGGAGCTGCCAGCTCGATCTGTCACTCATGACAAGTGTCAATCATAGCGTCTAAAAATTTTGCCGCCAACGTACGGAAAATTTTTCTTTCGATAATTTTCTTTAAAGAAAATTGTAAAGTTTCAGAAAAAACTTATAGAAAGTGAATAATAGTGCTTGTGGTAAGTGATATATAGTGTTACGCTGATAGTTGAGCCAGCGAAATGCCGAAATGGAGATCGAAAGGTCACATTAAATCTAAATTGTCACCGGTGCCTGCGGATTCTCCTAAGTGCGATAGTGGTGAAGAATGCTCTTTATCCTCGGAGGAAGAAGGCACCTATTCCCACTGCCGAACAACGGCAAAGAGATCGAAACGATTTCCTGTAAGTCGGGCCCACGCATTTACAATTGAACGAGTAGACAAGTAAGTGTTAAATCTGTTAACAATGACACAATTTCTACATTATATCACTAATCTTACTCAGAAACACTATCAACAAACTTCTAAATTGCTTCTTGCTAGTATCTACTTCAGAAGCGCATTGTTGTTTTCTAAACAATCCGGTCATGTCTAAAGAGACTTGAAACACTACAACTTAAAGGTTTCAGTGTAAAATATTGTGATTAGGTAATTCCTAACGCAAATACAGATTGTCTTGAGGAGGCAAAACTACTCAAGCAGTTTTATTTTTATTTTGACATCCCATCTTATAAAACAATCCGTTATAAGAAGACCTGTAGGTATGCTCACCCAGCCCATGTGTTTCACACACTGAATTAGAAGTAAATGAGTACTTATGCCACTAAATAAAACTAAAGACTATTTAGCCCCTGCGGAGGGGGTTTTGGCTGGGATCTCTAATATAGGTCTAGTGCAGATGGAGCTAGCTGCTAAAGCAACGTCCACAGGGACTTGTTAATTGGGCAGCAACCTACCCACTGAGATAGTATCCTACTTTCCATTTTGGAAATAGTCCGGACACACCCATCCAGAAGTGTATTTAAATTAAAATAGAGTGCAATACTCTCATGTGGTATGCAGTTGTTACATTAAAGAGGTTCAGCACCTCTTATGAACTCTAATTTGCATTCAGAACATTAAAATTACTAATTAAATATGACATTAAGTTCTATAACTATTAGGAAATACTAAATATTTAAACAACATTATAATTTATAATGTTAATACTGTATTTTTCTTTACTGTATTTTGTAATAATTAAGAAAATCTTATAGTTATGATCATCAGGACCTAGCTTGCTCTATCAAAATTAGAAATGGAACAAATACAGCCACTAAACAATTTAAAACTCACAATATGTATATTTAGTTAAAGCTGGTTTTATAAGAATTAGTTATTTTATATTAAAAGACATGATAAACAGGATCATAGCAAGAATAACTAGGCCTAGATTCATATTGTTGACAAGATTCAGGCCGTCTAAAGAACCATGTAAAAGCTTGGGAATGATAAGATCCTAACAAGAAGTCGAATAAATAAATTAATAATATTCAGAACAATTCTATTTTTAGCAAATTCCACAAATTTCTATTGCTAAGTCAAAGACTGAAAATATTAATATTCAGAACAATTCTAGTTTCAGAAAATTCTGCAAATTTTTATTAAACGCAAAATATTAATCTATGTGGTTTTCTAATATTATAATCAAATAGCCTATTGTTTATACTCAAGTAAGATGATGACAATTGAAAAGTAAAATGGAAGCAATGTTTTATTAATGAATGAAGGGTAGCTGTTCATGAAATAGTTCCCTTGTTAGGTCTTTTTGTTTATAATATAATACCAGCCTGTTACTGTCCCACTGCAGGGCAAAGGCCTCTTCTCATACAGAGAAGGCACCAGCATTGATCGCCATGCTTGCTCGGGACGGGTTGGCGATTTCAGACTTATAATAATTATAAGTCCAGGTTTCCTCACAGTGTTTTCCTTCACCCATGTCAGTAATGTGCCAGATAAACTCAGAAAATACATATGAATTGAAAAAGTCACATTGGTACTTGCCTGAATTTGAAACCTCAACCTCATGCATGAGAGTCGAGGCCTTAACCACTGGGCCATCACAAAATTAGATTTTTGTTTGAATAGAGAATTTGCGAGCCTGTAAATTTTTTATTTCTATCTCTCAGAGACTGGAACTCCTAAAAAAGCTTGGATGAGAAGTAAATTTCCTAAGCAAATTCTAAATCTCAATCAGGATTTAGAAGATTTAGGCCTTTTTGTGTACTGATACTAGTCACAAGGCCCTGTCTGCAAAATAGTTGAAAAGGGCAGACCAAGAGAAATTAAAAAAGGTTGCTCCATTGGTTTGCCAAGAGTTAATGTGGTGGCCAAAGGCTATTGATAGACCACAGCTCAGTTCCTCTACACATGGTAAGGTAACCCACTTCCTGTCCACACATGCCGTGGAGGAAAGGTAAGCCCACATAAATGGGCCACTCTATACATCCAAAAGATGCTTTTAGTGATAATACCGCCCATTGTGTCACCATATGTACAATTTCTACATTTATATCTGTAATTCGTATGGTGTAAATTATAAAGAGTATTCTACTCTTGTCAGGAACTTGAACAAACCAGAAAAAAAAAATGGCACTCGAATTTGCGAGAGATGTTTGCCATATACGCAGTAATAAGCAGCCACAAAAGCCAGTCTTCAGAGTGCAAATATTCTAGTAATTTAATTCATTCCGACAACAGACCATTTGTCGTACATTCAAGGATGAGCGAGGGATACATTTTCCTAGCTCTCCTGAACCTATCTTGCAAAACGACGAAGTTAGCTTAACATCACTCTGTCAGCGGTTTACCTCCCGGGGAGGTTAAGTGTTATAACGGCTTAGCCGACCGCTTTTAAGAACAGACCAGCCTGATTGGCTCCTGTTGCTCCAGGCCCCAGGCCTCGGAGGCCATGTTTCAAAGTGGGGCGTCCTCGACGTTTACGACCTTTTCGTGTAAGATAAGTCGGCCGTTGTGCGACAGTACGTCACATGGGACTCAAACGATGGCTTGGCAAGCTTCTGCGATGCTTCTACGATGCTTTTAGTCAGAGGTGACAGCATTGACTAGCATGGGTGTTCTCTCTTCGCCCAATTTAAGACCGAGTGTTCAGCCATCTGAACTCGGTAATGGGATGGGGACGTACTATATATAAATCGCCCCATACTAGACCCAGTACCAGTACAGGATCCATGTAAGAACCTCTTAGACCTCACAAGCTGCAACTCCTAGCTTGGAAAGTTGGGGGAGGGGGGCAGTCAGGTTGCAAGGGGCAGTGGTCGATAGAGGAACAAGGTACTTGCTAAAATTTATTTGGAGATAATCCATACTACTTACTTATAAAGCTCCTATTCAGAGGTGAATGTCATAGTGTAGATTGCATGGCATTAGCCCTTAATAACCTGATCGCATCTAAACAGATTTTGTCCATTTGTAAGTTTCAAAAGCATTACCCAGGCACCCATATGGGATAAAAAGATACCCCTTGCTTGGCGTAGATTTACATGCTTAACCTAATAATATAAGACATCTCACAACTTTCAAGATTTTGAATAATAGTGTGGCCAAAATAGGGTTCAAAGACACTGACAATCAAGATGTTTACTTAAAAGCTACCATAATCCTTGTTGATTTTGGTTTGCAATAACAGGTGTGGTTAAGCTTGCCTTGAAAGACAACACTGCCTCTCCTTAGAATGGACTAGATTCATTTTTAAACAAACTAAGATTGAGGAGCCTCTATGAAGTATAAGGTCTGTGGTAGCCTTCGGGAGGCTGGCTGGAAAATAGATTATCAGATGAAATGAAACTGGAAGAGCCGCTAGAGACAGAAAAATTACTTTCGTAAAGTAGTAAAAGAGAGGGCTACCTCTCAAGAGAATGTATAATGTACGAGTATGTATGTTGTCCAAAAAATAAAGAATTATTATTATTATAATGCTCAGGCTATTATGTTCCCACTGAGTGGACAAAGGGTCTCTCTGTGAGACAGGAAGAGGATTTATTATATGATAATTTTTAATCCCCTAAGAAAATATTAAAATTATGTTTGTGTACATGATTCACATTTCAAGTTAATTTAATTAACAAATGATGAGACTTCATTTACATGCATCACCACTTGACTAACCTATTGACCATTTTAATAAAAGGTCCTAATTAAATTTCAGTTTCAACGAAATTTTAACTTTGTCATGTATGTATGACATTGAGTTTGTGTTTCCACATCTTTATAAAATTGCTTACTATGATATTCAAAAATGTCTGTACATTTGATTGATCTCATAATTTCCAAGTAAGTAATTAAACTTACATTAATTAAGGATATGAGTGATCCAATTCTCCTTTATTGATGAGATTATTATTCAGTTTAGTCCCATTGATTTTCTATTATCAGCATACTGTAGCCTTATAATTTATATTCACCTTAAATAAGGCAAATAAATTTGCCATTAATCTTTAACATCATAAGGAAGATGTGTTCATTTCTGCATCTACTAAGATAAATATATTGAAAACACTTAATTGTTTTATTGGAACATTTAATTAATACAGACTGAAATATTCGTTCGTTCCATATAATATTTAATTTACATAGCGTCTACATCCTTCGGGTACTCTTTCACCAGCAGATACCAAACAGGTCTTCAAATCAAATGTTATGTTTTGAAGAAACATAATAGAACTGTTTTGCATTAAAACAAAACAGTTATTATGTTATGAAAAACATAACATTTGAGCAATTTGCTTGCTGTTGAATTTTTGAAGACTTCTATGATTGACACTTGTCATGAGTGACAGATCGAGCTGGCAGCTCCTGCGTGAGTGAAAGATCCACAGGTAACTTTTGGCATCCGTAAGTACGTTTTATGCTTATTATCGGTAAAATTTAAGACAGCTTCTTCAAATCAAATGTTATGTTTTTCATAACATAATAACTGTTTTGTTTTAATGCAAAACAGTTCTATTATTTCTTATTTAATTATTGTAAGACTGAATCATTGGTGCATTAGTAAGCTACATCCTACTTGGAATAGATACATGAGACCCGCTATATAGTTAGACTATATTTAAAGACTCACTGTCATTTTATTGGTCTAGAGGACCCCGTTCCCCCTCTTTCGTCCCTTCTGGGAAAAGGTTGCGTGAGCTCGTCCTATGTAATGTGTTGGTGTTACGTTACGCTAATAAATAATAAATTCCTGTCTAAACAGGATTTGTTCTTTGTGCCGGCGACGGTGACAACATCCTCTACACTGTTTATTAATTTTACCTCGATGGTCCTAGTTTATAATTTATAACTTCCAGTTACTGCTTTATGCCTGGGGGCTTTTATTAAGATGATAAGTTTTGTTTACGTTTAGTTTTTATTATATTATATATATAATTCATAATATTGTTTTCGAAAGTGTGATTATTTCTATGTGATATGAAGACGTTTAATTGTCATCTTACAATAGTTTTAGACACATGACAAACTATTATCGATGAAATTATAGTCAAGTGCGAGTCGTATATAATTTTTATCGTCGTTTATGAAAAAGTTTTAATTAATAAAACACATTTTCTATTATTTTTTAATTAGATTCATCCATTTTACTATATTCACTCTCAATCGAACTATCTTTGCTACTATCATATCATAATATACAATGTGTCCGGTTGTCGGTTGTATATTAATTTTTAAAACAACTTTTACTCTGGCAACTACATTGATAATTAGAAAAAATTGCTGTTTCAAACAAAAGTGATAAACTAACACGACCAAATATGGAACAATGGAAATGGAATACGATAAAAATCGTCCTGTTATTTTTCGAATAGCGGAGCTAAGAAATCTTGTGTTGATACACAAGATTTCTTGAATCCGTGATTTTATCGCATTGGCTCTGTGTGAACAACTTTCAGTTTTGAATACAAAAAGTCACTATCACTAGCACTACTGTATACGACAAAATGTCGTTGTAAAATGTCGATGTCATAAAATAATAGATTCGATATATTATAGCTGTAGCAGTAGGTACGTCACTTGATAATAAAGTACAGCAATTGTTACTTCATATGTAGCTGTCAATATTTACGGATCTTCATGAGCAGTGAGAAACATCCAAAACAAAAGAATATGGTCACAGTATAAGCGAAACAGTAAGACCATTTTTAGCTCATTCTGCTTAATAAAAATCTTAAATACAAGAATTTTGAAAAATCTGCCACTAAAGAGGTTAAATAGGGGATGAAATTTGTCACTTGATAACATTCTTATTTATTTACAGACAACCTAAACCGCTGGGTCTAGAAGCATGCAATTTTGCACACGATTTCCTTTTATAGGGAACGAAATTATGACTTTAGTATTTTCTATCAAAATGTTCCGTGACTTTTGAGATACCCAGTAGAGCCATTGCAATTATTAAACTTTCGTCTTACTACCGCAAAGCTATGTTTATCTGAAACTAGTTTATCTCCGCGACTTTCTTCGCGTGGAAGTCGTAAGACACCACAATTTACTAAAATAACAGCCACATTTTATAAAACTTCACTGTACACTATGTCTGTAGTTTTGTTCTTGGCGACCAACATATACAGAACGTTAGGACTGGTGATCTTGATGATGATGGAGCAAGCGACATAGAGTTGCCCGTGTGAAAAGCAGGTTAAAATTCTATAGTTTTGTGATGAGAAGGTGGTCCCAGGTGCTCCATAAATCCCTACCTAGTAGTTTAAGGGCCGATTCCACTGGTAGAAATCTAAAAGTGAACAATTTACTGCATTTTGAGGAGCTATTCTTCTCATCACGCCGAAGATCCTCATCAGATCTTCACCAAATTTTTATAAGACTAACTAAAGTTACTACCTTTCAAATAAAAAAAGAACCATCGTAATCGGATCTCATAGGGCGGAGATATCCTTTTTGGAGGAATCCAAAATCCCAGATGACAAAAAAATATATAAAGTCATAAAACCTGTATACCAAGTTTCGTCCAGATCGGTTATAAAATACGACTGTAGAATAGTACCAACCAACTGACACACGAAAACAAATTTTGCCAGACTTGAAGCAGATACGCTTCGCTCGCTCGGTCAATAAAATGCGACAACAACAAGGCGCTTGATGATAAGGGAATTACAACAGAATAAGACTTCTTCGTCGTTCCCTCAATGCTGACGATCGCGACCAAATACGACGCGTCTCCAAGCTATGCGGTCTTCTGCAGTGTGGACCGCTTGGTAAATGCTGCCTCCAATAGCCTTCTTGATCGCGTCAAACCATCTTGCCGGTGCTCTATCTTGAGCGCGTTTTCCAAGATTTTCGAAAATTCGGTTCCTAGACTCGGGACTCGAACCGGCTAAAATCCGAAAAAATAACACCCTGTATTTTGATGAGATCAACAAATATGATAAGTAAAATGAAAGGAAAACCACAAAAAAAACTTATAAATTCAATGGGACAAGATTGTACCTTAGAAAGCACTTTTACTCGAAGGTCCATCAGATTACTTATGTTAGTACAAGCCAAAATTTCCGACTTCCACGCGAGCTAAGACGCGGGAAAAAGCTAGTACCTATTCCTTATTTTTCGCATCATCGTTGGCGCCAAAGCCGAAATATTATTTTGACTCGAAAAAAAAGTCGGCGGCGGCGGCGTGGCTGAAATTACCGGCGACGTGTCCCACGCCGATCGATGCACCACATTCATCACATTTGGTGCTTTGCGATGATCATCGATATTCACCAATATCATCGAGCCGATAATAATTATACCTATAATTATATCGGTATCGAATCATTGTTCGTATAGCTGCCGACATATAGGAATCGGGTTGGTGTCGTTATCTGTTAATATGAAAACGCCCATTAGGTACACAGGACATTTTAAGTAATCATTTTAGTTCATTACTGTCATTCCTGGATCTTTGACAGTTGTTACGGGTCGCCAGAAGCCCGAAAGTCTGACAACCAATTTTACCAAGGGGTATCGTATTGTATTACCCAGTTACTGGGTTGTAGAGGTCAGATAGGCAGTCGCTCAATATAAAATACTGGTATTCAGCTGCATCCGGTTAGACTGGAAGCCGACCCCAACATATTTGGGAAAAGGCTAGGCAGATTTGATTTTAGTTCACTACTCCGTAGGTCCCATATAATGTAAACTTATGGAAGAAAATCGAACCTAAGAAAAAACTAGTTCAGTCGATCAACTGAAAATATTGTATGCTGTGGCATGGATTTTCCGCGAAACGGTAAATAAATACGTCGCTCTGCATTTGGGGGCGGCGGAGGTAGCGTTTCAAAGGCCTACAGGCCCGGAAAACGCCGCTATAAGCCGTTTTAGCGTGAAAGCGTAACAAACAAACAAACTCACTTTCGCATTTATGGTATTTGTTAGGATTCTTTTAAAGGTATTTATCAAAACCAGTCGGTGACATGTATGAACATGTTGATGATAAATGTTATTTACCTATTTCTGTTAATTGGGTAAAAAAACACTTTTAAACATAAAATATAAATAAGGTGAGTGGGGGAAGATCGAACGGGTTTTTGATGAGATAAGCAGTGTTATATTTGTATCGAGGAGTCAAGAGCAAAGACTATATTTGTCTGTCATATTGATAAATCCTGTTAAATGTGCTCCAAAGCAGAAAATCTTACCCCACCTGGGGAAGATTGAAAGTAGAGGCTCTCAAACTTTCCACTTCCATTGCATAAGGTTATACTGAAAATAAAACATCACTATAAATCAAACAAATCCTTTCCCTTTTTCCTAATATCGAGATAATCACTGCAAAAAACCACTCACAGAGGTGTGTGTGTGAGTGTGTATGACTAAGGTTTGCGACGTAGGGGGAGGGGGGGCACATTGATTCACGGGGCACATTGGTACAGTATCTATATCTCAAAACCGATAAACGCTACACAGTCCGGCATATCACTAGAATGCTCAAGGACATTCACAAGAAGGACATTCACAACACTTTAATTAGCAAGTTAAATGCTCAGGGCCTACATTGGCCCAATGGCAATATTTTGTATGAACAATTCTTTTCATTAGTGCAAACAGAGTTCAATAATTCTTTTAAGAAAAAAACTAAAACTATTTGCCCTAAGTTTTTATTCAGTGACTGGGCAACTAAAGGGATCAGGATAAGTAGGGAAAGATTATTTGAACTGTATGGCCTTAAGCCGTATATTAACACGGAAACTTTTAATAAGTATGTTGCTACTTATTCTAAAACTTTTAAAAATATCTGCAAAGCAGCTAAAGCTTCTTTCATTAGCAACAAGGTTAAATCAGCAGACAATAAAATAAAGACAGTTTGGAAAATTATTAACAATGAAACGAACAAGAACAAAAGACATAATACTGATTACACACTTGACACTGCCCGCGGTCTCATTAGCGATAACATCGATGTTGCTCAGGAATTTGCAACTTTCTTTACCAATATTCCAATTAAAACTACAGAAACTTTAAATTCCTCCCCCTTACTTGCTATTGATTTATTAAGAGCGAATGTTTCAGCCTTTCCCGTGGAATTTAAATTTAAACATATAAACCCTGTGGTCGTTGTAAAGACTTTTAAGCAACTTAAGATCAAAATCACCGAAGATCTGTGGGGTATGTCTACTAAAGTTTGTCAATCAATTATTGAGACAATTGCACCCTATTTAGCTTTAGTATTTAATTTGTGTGTAGATCAAGGGGTATTCCCGGATTTAATGAAGTACAGTAAAGTTATTCCACTATTCAAATCCGGGGACAGCAAAGACCTAAATAATTATAGACCCGTATCGGTTTTGCCGGTTTTCAGCAAGGTGTTTGAAAAAGTAATGTTAAATCAAATGCTCCATCATTTTAATCGTAATAATATCCTACACGATCAACAGTATGGTTTCACCAAAGGACGTTGCACAACCGACGCCGGTGTCACCTTATTAAAACACATCTTTAACGCATGGGAAGAGGCACAAGATGCAATAGGCATCTTTTGCGACCTATCCAAGGCATTTGATTGCGTGAATCACGAAACACTGCTCTTGAAACTTGAGCATTACGGACTGGGTAAACTTGCGCTTAGCTTAGTAAAATCATATTTGAATGATAGACTGCAGCAAGTTCAAATAAACGGTGTAAATTCATTGGGTTTACAAGTCAAAATGGGTGTACCACAGGGCTCGATTTTGGGTCCATTCCTCTTTTTAGTATATATAAATGATTTACCGCATTTACTGAAAAACCGACCACAAATGGTGTTATTTGCTGATGACACATCACTGATTTTTAAGGTAAACAGACATGCACAAGAGCTTGACGAAGTAAATAACGCTATGCTTAAGGTCCATAATTGGTTTACTGTAAATAATTTGGTATTAAATGAGAAGAAAACTAAATGCATAAGATTCGCGTTACCAAATGTTAGAAGTAGTGAATGTCATGTTGTACTGAATAGGGAGACACTAGAATTCGTCGAAAAAACGGTTTTCCTGGGGATCACGCTTGACTCAAAACTACAGTGGGGTCCTCACTTAACATCACTTGCAGGGCGGCTAAGTTCAGCCGCTTACGCTGTTTGGAAAATCCGCCAACTAACAGACGTGGATACCGCGAGACTGGTCTATTTTAGTTACTTTCATAGCATCATGTCTTACGGTATTTTGCTGTGGGGACGGGCTGCAGATATTAATTCTATCTTTATTCTGCAAAAGAGGGCTGTCAGAGCCATATATAACCTCCGCAGACGCGAATCTCTAAGGGAACTGTTTAAGAAAATTAACATCATGACGGTACCTTGTCAGTATATATATGAAAACATAATGTATGTTCGAAAAAATCGACATCTTTTTAGTAAGATAAGTGACAGGCATAATTTTAACACTAGAAATAGGAACAAATTAGATCAACCACGTTTTAGATTGTCTAAAGTGCACACTTCTTTTATGGGGTACTGTGTAAAATGTTATAATAAAATACCACTCGATATTCTTCTACTGAATGAGAAGAAATTTAAAACATGCATTAAACGCACACTATGTAGACAAGCATATTATAAGTTGGATGATTATATCGATGATAAAAATGCTTGGCTTAATGCTGGTCCTGCTCCACAGCCACTTGGGCTCACTAGTTAAAAAATTTAATGTTTGGAAGAGTTGCTTCCCCTTTTTATTTTTCTGACATTACGAACTTAATGTTTATTTTTTATTTAAACAAGTTTAATTGTTGAATGTTCCAATGGATAATGATTTTCTTTCTTTTTGGTAGTATCATTCTATTAATCTCTCAAATACATTGCATACTATAGTTTTGTATAATTTAGAAGCATTTTTTCAATTTTTGTGAATGTGAGTACCATGGAGCCGTATTTTATGTTATTAAGATGTTTGTTGACTTGAAAGAGCACGGCAGTTGAGAGTTTGTCATGCCCACTTAAATGTCTCGCTGATGGTGGCGAGTGTGTTGGATCATTCGGTTCCCTACAAAATGGTTGAGCTGGATGGTGCTGATCCACGCGTCATGTTCGTGAACGGGCGCCGTCAGTTGTGACTGGTCATCTCTTATCTGCCAGGGCTTATTTTTAATGTTATATTTTGAATTGTTTTAATTTTTTTATTGTACATTGTTCTCACATATAGAAGCAACAAGAATAATGTACCCAGGATTGTGTAATTTTCTATATTTAAAAGAGTGTCCTTGGAGTTTCTTGCCCGTTCTTCTCCATGAAGATCTACGTTTTGGAACTGGGCAACTAGCTTCAACTTTCTCGACTAACTGACCGACTATTTGACAATTCAAAAGTGCCTGTAAATGGTTTAATTGAAATAAATGCTTTGAGTTTGAGTTTGAGTTTGACAGTTGTGACACCGCTCGCCGCCAGTTTGCCGTTGGGCCTCAACGGTCACTAACGTGTTAGAAGTGGCGTGCGCCGCTGCCTACAAAAAAAAAGGTAGATATATGCTGTCGCGGACTTTTATTTAGAACTCTTTAAGACAAACAACCCCACAATACATTCTTTTCATGTAACTCCAGCGGTTTAGGCAGCGCACGCAAAGATAGATCTCAGAGGGCAGGATTTTTTCCGACTTACTGGATACTTATCGTTATATTATGGCTAAATCACATAAAATCTTTATAAATTGTAGCCTATGTGTTATTCTGATATATAAGCCACATTACTGTAAAGTTTCATTAAAATCCGTTCGGTAGTTTTTGCGTGAAAGAGTAACAAACATCCATCCATCCATCCTCACAAACTTTCGCGTCAGGTTTTTTTTTCGTTACGGAATTTCTACATTCGGTCGCCGCGCTCAGAGTCTCCGATAAAAGCTATGCAATAGCTTAAAAATAGTGAAATGTAATTGTGTCTCAGGAGGATACTCTTAGTTGTTTTTGTTATTATTTGTTACTAAAGGTAAGTAAATATAGTTATTATTGTATTTTAAAATGTTTTTGATTGCAAGATTATTATATATTTGATAAAATTAATTGTTTGTGGAAAAAGTCCTTTGGGGCACTTTGATACGGTAATGTGCGGGGTACAATGATACGTATCAATCTGCCCCTTTATTGTATTAAAGTGCCCCGTCAAAAATAATAGTTTATTTTATTGTTTTTTTTCTTTTTTTCAGAAAATGGCGCACGTACAAACCCAAAACTGATAGAAAAAATATCTAATATGAAGTATTATATCTCAGAAAAACAGCAGGGTCTTCTAAGTTTATATTTCCAATTATGGAAGACAAAGCAAGTGTGGATGTTAGAGATGTAGTTTTGCAATTACCAAGACCAACTTTCTCCAAAGGCACATCTCGAACATCGTCGCTTTATTCATTTTCGGTAGGTTTAACTCGATATAATATCCAGTAGATTGTTTTGTAATTTATATGAGAGTTCTTATGATTATTTTTGTAAAATTTTTGATGTTTGTTTAATTTTTTAAGAAAAACATTGTTCATTTTGATAGAAGATTCTAATATTATATTTTCATTAATAATATTCAATGTTAAAGTCTGATTACTTAGTAAGTATATAAATGATTAATATAATTAAGAAAATAACAGAGAATTAGTCTTGTTCTATGATGACAATATTGTTTTTTTGTGATTATATTCCTTAAGTAACTTAAGAGACTGATTATGGCTAATGTGCACTCTTAATAAAAAGTATTTTGCGATCTCAATCAATAAAATTGTTTTATTTCTTAATTTTAAGTAATAATACAGTTTATATTGGGTTTTTAGTCAGTTTAAATTTGCATTTCATATGGATCTAAAATACCTATCAAACTGCCCCACCCCATGTATCAAAGTGCCCCACTGGTGGGGCAGAATGATACAAAATTATTTTTTTCTTAAAATCAGTTTATCTCTATACGTCGCCAGTTTTTGCGGTTTTTGCTTAGCCAAAATATAAGCTGACATATCAGCCAATGCACACATCAAAACAAATATTTAAATATAATGCTATAAGGTCCTCAGAAAAGAGATTGAATTTTTGTGTATCAAAGTGCCCCCCCTCCCCCTACCTAATAAAATAGCGGTCTTAGCAATGTTGCCATCACTGCAAAAACTGCACTGTATCTAGCGTTATGTGTTACCCCGTATTGCTCACCTCACACTCACCCTAATGTTATTTTTTTTTAATTATAATATGTTATGTTTGCATGCTCTAGTAATTGACACTAGCTTGTGCATTATGTGCATACGTACTTGATGATCTGCGTGGCGGCAAACTCCTCGGGCTGCACGCAGGCGTGGAATTCGGACTCCTCGACGCGGATCCACTCCTCGGTGACCACGGGTATGATGTCGTGGCGCCCCACCACCTCCTTGCCCTGTCGCCGCAGGTCGTTAACCCCCAGCTCCACATCCGGCATGCCTGCGCACACGGTTAGCTGTAACGTCTGCTCGATGCTGATTGAAAACTTCAGCTGAAGGTAACATTACCGCTGAGGAAGCCGAGGAAGAACAGGCGCACACGCGCGATCTGCTTCAGCACGGAGCCTTCCGCATCCTGCTCCACGTACAGCTCGTCGACCGCCGTGATTTGAACCTGACACAGGGGATATCCATGCTGACACACATACACTTAGATGTGATACACCAACGTTCGTCCCCCACATCGATAGAGAAAGTAGAAAAAACACTTTTTCATCCCACCATCTCGGAAAGAGTATTTTTAATCTTCAATATCTGAGTGGAAAAGCCGTTTTTATTCTTTAGAGGATAAAGTAAATTGAATTTAGAACATCGTGTGCACTAAGTTTTTGAATTAAAAAAAACATTAAACCTATTTACTGCTACCTCTATGGTGCCGAATACATCATACAACCTTTTTTTAATTTGTTAAAAACTCAGACTCGGACCCTTCTTGGTGTTCTTTTTCAATTTGCTTTGTACGCGGTTCTTTACGCGGCATTTTTTCACGTCATTGTTAAACCTTATATTAAAAACAAGAAACTTGAAAACAAGTGAAAAAACTAAAATGAGTGATTCTAGCGACGAGGAAGTTTGCTTGACGCCAACAGAATTGACTGAAACTGTTAATAATGCGCAAATGAGCTTTCTCCCTCAACAATCACGCGAGAAGTATTTAAAACAGTACGATATGTTCAACACGTGGCGACTAGCAAAAGGAGCCAAAACTTTCTCAGAAAACGTTTTGCTGGCATATTTTATAGAATTATCCGAGAACAAGAAAGCAAGCACTCTATGGAGTACGTATTCGATGCTAAAAGCAACAATAAAGATGAAAAAAGACAAACATATCGATACCTATCCTAAATTAGTGGCATTTTTAAAAAGAGCCTCATCTGGTCATCAACCAAAAAAATCGAAGGTTTTCACAGTATCTGATATTGAAAATTTTCTTAACGAAGCACCCGATTCCGTATATTTGGCGGCAAAAGTAAGTCAGTTGCACATTCAGTATCTACTTAAGTATATTAATCTCAATTAAATAGTATACTTAGTAGATGTTGATAGGCATAATTATGCGTTCATATCAATTTTATTCATTTATCTACTACAATACTCTTTACGTTACAGGTTGTTCTTATTATTGGAATAAAAAGAGCATGTCGAACTAATGAACTAACACAACTTAATGTCAAAAACATTGAGAAACATTCAGATGACTTACTATTAATTAATTTACCTAATACAAAGACAAAAAGAGACCGCAACTTCGTCATTCGCAAGGAATACGTAACGATTGTTGAGAAATATCAAGCCTTACGCCCGCCTAACACTCCAATCAATCGATTTTTTCTACAGTATCGCAATGGAAAGTGTGTTAGACAGCCTATGGGTACTAATAAAATTGGCAGTATCCCACGAGAAATAGCAACATTTCTTGAACTTCCAGAACCCCTGTTGTACACGGGTCATTGTTTCCGACGAACTTCAGCCACACTTTTGGCTGATTCCGGAGCTGATCTCCTGTCCCTTAAGCGCCACGGAGGCTGGAAGTCCAATGCAGTTGTAGAGGGATACATAGAGGATTCCATCCAAAATAAGTCTAAAGTATGTGAAGGCATCGTAGGAGCCATTACACTGAAAGAGCCTCAATCGGATCCTTGGACTGGCCCTTCTACATCAAAAATAAGCCGTTATGAAACACCTAACCATCTCCCTCTCTCTCCAACATTCACGCCAAGGGAATCCGATGAATCGGTACAACTATTAAGTATGACAGATAGTTTACCGAAAAACAGTACACAAGTGACTAACACCAATATTACAGTACCAAACAAAAATATTACACTCAATTTAAATAACTGTAGCAACGTTACTTTAAAATTTTCTTAATTATACCTTAGTAAGTACCTATTATTTTGTTATAATTTAAAGATTATTCTGTAATACTTACCTGTCATAATGTAGGAATTGATACCTAAACTGAAATAAAAGTGTACCTATCTTGTGATTGTAAACGTTTTTTTTTTTGCATTTAGTCATTTCCTCGCTGAGGTGGAATGAAAAGTTACGTGTTGCACTCGAGTGCAAAGATTTTTCACCTCGTGCTCTTTTGATTCCCTCGCTAACGCTCAGGATTCTAATTTTAGAATCCTTCGCTTGCTCGGTCATCAAAATTGAACACGCGGTTAAAAAGCAACTTTGCACTCTTGTATAACAAATAACTATTGTAAACGAGTAGCTCGTTTACTTAAGAGTTTTTTTTTTAAGAATTGAAAATTTTAAAATTCTTTGTGTCATTGCAGTGTGCGTGGAAGTGTAGTGCCTAGAGTCAGAGGCAGAGGGCTGTCGTTGTCGGAGCGTACCTCCTCCATCTTGTAAGTGAGCGCACGGTCGCGATGCGCTGACAGCCGGAATAGCGACTCCTCCACGCAGCAACTGAACTGCTTCACGTCCTCGTACGTCAGCGAGCCGATCTTGAACAGCTGCGACACCTGCACATAAAATAATTGATTATTAATATTTTCGAATGCTAATTCGAAAATATTGTTGGAGCTGCTGAAGATTGCAAAAACCGTCTTTGCATTGTATAAATTCAATCTCTTAGTATTGTATAACTGCATAGCACATGTCTCAGCACTGTGACCATGTACCTTCTATAAAGCTACCATTTAGTGGGTACGTCTTTCATTGCCTGGAATTTGCCCTGGCGGCTGAGAGTATGTCATGCTCACTCAAATGTCTCGCTGGTGGTAGTGTGTGTGTTGGATCGTTAAGTTCCCTTCAAAATGATTGAGCTGAATGGTGCTGATCCATGCGTCATGTTCGTGAACGGGCGTCGTCAGTAGGGATTGGTCATCTCTTAGCTGCCACGGCTTATTTTAAATTTTGAACTGTTTTTACCTTTTTATTACGGACGCTTTGAACGCGTGCACGTCTTTCTACATTGTTCTCACATGTACTTATAATTTCAACTTATGTTGTAACCAATATTTTTTAACAATATTTCGATTTCAAAGAGTGTCGGTGGACTTTCCTACCCGTTCTTCTCCATAGGAACCTACTGCGCTTTGGAATTGGCAACAACTTCAGCTTTCTGACCCCTTGACAATTCAAAAATGTCTATATGTTTATTAGAAATAAATGCTTTGTGTTTGAGTTTTTGAGTTTTGACCAGCATCACACATTCAAAAAAACGAGAAAGCTTCATACAAACACGCAATGATATGAGTACTACTACAAAGGGCGGCACGACAGAACAAAAATTAGAAGCTTTGCCTCTGAGGAGGGTTAATCTGACGCGCGACGTTCGCGCCAATTCGGAAACATGAAGATTACCGAAACCTTTTCTGGTTTAACTGTATGTATTTAAGTGTAAGCACTGACCTGCGGCGCGTGCTCGACGGGCAGGCCGAGCTTGCGCAGGTCACTTCCAAACTCCTTGACACCCTGGTAGTCGCCCTGGATGGCGTATGCCGCGAACTGCGACAGCTTGTTTGTGATGCGCTCCGCCTTCGTCACCTGCCCCGGTCTGCGGGACGGAACACATATATCACTGTGCTACTTAATAGCTCTATGCGACTAACAATCCGATAGGATCTGTGTAGCATGTTGCTATATCTGGAACTCCTTAGATGTTGTCCCCTCGCAAAGCTTGTCTTTTGAATGTCCTATATTCCTTATAAGATAGTTAAATTAAACGAAGACCAACCTGACACCAGGGCGCTCCTTATAGAAGACGTACTGCAGCTTGACGGTGAAGATCTTGCCGAACTGGTCGAACTGCTGCGCGCCGATGTCGGACACGGAGTAGCAAGCCTGCAGCGGTAGCTCCTGGAAGGGCTCCTTGTCGCCCGCCGCGTTCAGCAGCTGCACCACTGGGTTGTCGCCCGCCAGCGCCACGCGCACCCAGATTTTCTTCCAGAACCTGCGCACACCCGCCAACCCGCCTCATCAACACTTACACTAGTTACTACTGTGTACAACTGCTAGGTACTCGAAACACGCCTACGATCCCTGCTAACAATGTATTTATTTCAAATCTTACAGCTAATATATACATCATTCAAGTCGCAACATCGAGTGTATTGTACTGGCCTCTGTCCGGTGATTTTTTTTTTGTTCGGCTGCCTCAGATGCATCTCCCAGCCAGGCCCCGTGTACTTGGTGCGAGGGAAGTCCTCCAGCGGCTGCGACACGTCGTCGTCGAACAGCGGCGTGGGCGGGCTCTCGCCACCGCTACCCGCGTCGTCGCCTCCCCGCTCTGACATAGCACACTATTATAAGTATAAACGAGGCCGAGCAAGCGAATGGTTGGGGTTGGGTTGCTCGAACATAGATTCATACCGAACTGGGGCTCGACGTGCGGCTGCTCGAATCCGCTCTTGTCGAAAGGGTTGAGGCGCGGTGACTCGGGCAGCGCCTGCGGCCGCGGCGGCGGCGCCAGCACCGGCACGGCCGCCTCCTCTCCGCTCGTTTCGTCTTTCGGTCTATGTCAACAGTCAACCATACAATAAGTAACACCTTTATCCGACCGATAAAGGTTACTTATTACACAATTTGTTGCTGCCTGAATCTTTGGCTGCCTCACATTGGTTTGGGTAGGTACCTAACTTTAATAAAAATACTGTTTTTATATAAAAATTATGTTTTACACTTTTTTATATGTAACGGTTTTACATGACAATATTTTCACAACTGCATGCTTTTGTGTGATTCAAGCAAATTGCTTGAATCAACATTTTGTTTGTAACTAAAATAGATTGCAAACTTATACAGGCTGGATTTTTGAGATGCCTGCTACCTTAACCGTTGTAGCTCCAGAAAAACGGCTTAGGTCTCTTTAACTTTTGAGAAATTTTGATTGCATTCACAGATTTTGAAAAAAAAATACAATCAGCAAGAAAATAGGCAGTTTTCACAAAACTTTTTGATGCCAATCGATCCTGTTTCTTATAAGGAACAAAAATCTCAAAAAAAATTGACAGTCGTCAATTTTCAAAAGCCATTTAGACTTTTGATTTAAAAAATAAATGAATTAATGCCACATGGCATCTAGCCAAAGAAAAAATGAGGACGTATAGTATATTTTTCAGAAAAACGCTGATGACTTTGATGATGTAATAAATAGGGCCTTTGATTGCGTGCACCATGACACGCTTTTGCGTAAACTACGTCATTACGGTGTCCAAAACGAAGCTCTCAAAGTATTAAATTCTTATTTACATAATAGGTTCCAATGTGTAGATGTCAATGGTGTGAAATCATCCGGGTTACCAGTTCAGTTAGGTGTACCTCAAGGCTCAATACTGGGTCCATTCTTATTCTTAGTATATATTAATGATTTACCATTTTATTTAAAGGATATCTGTGATGTTGTACTGTTTGCAGATGATACCTCACTTATTTTTAAAGTAGACAGGAATAGACAAGATTTTGACGACGTAAACAGTGCACTCTCAATTGTTACGGATTGGTTTACAATAAATAACTTAGTTCTCAATTCCAAGAAAACAAAATGTATAAAGTTCGCCTTACCAAATGTTAGAAATCTAGGACCCAATATCGTCTTAGATAATGAGGTGCTTGAAACTGTAGACTCGGCAGATTTTCTGGGCATAAAAGTAGATGTCAAACTTCAGTGGGGCCCACATATATCAAGCCTAGCGGGAAGGCTCAGTTCGGCCGCCTACGCTGTCAGGAAAGTAAGACAATACACTGTACACTATTATTTCATTTATCTTTTATATAAATTATTTTCTTTTAAATTTTGTGAATGAGAGAACGTTATAGACATAACAGACTGTAGATCTGGGGACCATTTAATATTTTGCTAAGTACCTGGTACTTGTTGATGGGCCTACACTGTCCTCTCATACCTTTTAACACTGTAACTTGGAAACATTGTAAAAACAATTTACTTTTAAAAGAGTAACCGTGGAGTTTCTTGCCGGCTCTTCTCCATAGGAAACGACCAATTGGAACCGTGCACCTAGCTTCTGACGTTTCATAAGTGCCCTTGTAGGTTTAAGTGAAATAAAAATATTTTGGTAAAAAAAAGAACTGACGTTGATACAGCTCGGTTAGTCTATTTTAGTTATTTCCATAGCGTTATGACCTATGGTATTCTGCTGTGGGGCAAAGCCGCTGATATTCAAAATATATTTGTTCTTCAAAAACGAGCTGTTCGAGCAATTTACCAGCTAGGTGCCAGAGTTTCTCTAAGAGATCTTTTTAAAGATCTAGATCTGGAGAAGATCTGGTACTCTCACGGTGCACCGTGAGAAATCTATAAAATATAAATATATATAAATTTTAATAAAAAAAATAATAAAAAAAATTATATAATTATATAAAAAATATATAAATCTTAATCCACCGCGGTGGCATCACAATTCATCTTCGCCATTATCTTATATATTAGGCATAATATACACTTATACACTAAAAACAGTGATATTCACAATATTACCACCAGAAGGACAAATTGCGAGCTCCATTTCACCGCCTTCATAAGGTTCATAACTCATTTGTTGGACTTGGTATAACCTTTTATAACAAGTTATCTTCTTTGCTAGATTTGCCTTTTAATGCGTTTAAAGCCAAAGTAAAATCCAACCTTTGTTCAAAGGCATATTATTCTATCAACGACTACTTAAACGATAAGAATGGTTGGTCGCTGTGATTAATTCAAGACAATGTTCATGTTCTTTCTCCAGAATTAGCTTACCTACTGACAGGTTATATGAGTTATATAATTGTTTATTTAAATTTTATATGACTGTATATGTCAATTGTTTTTTTTTTTTTTTCCATTTGTTATTGACATAATCTACTCATTACAATTTTATTTTTTAATGAGTTGTATTGCAATATAATATATGGTTAGCTAGCGACCTTGACAATTGTTCATATATTATGTTTGCCTAACTGATTATTTATTTTTACTTCGATGGTCCTAGTTTATCATGACTTCGAGTTACAGTTTTATTAGCTATATGTAAGCGGGCACGCCCTTTATCCCTGGAAGCATTTATTCCGGTATTAAGTTCTGTTTATGTTTTGGGTTTTTATTTTTGCTTGAGTATATATTTCGTTTGTTTTGTTAGGATATTGGAGTGTGCTAGCTGTCATTATGGGAAATAAATTTATTTACTGTTTTGTGTTGAGTAATGTAAATTATTTTGCATACTATTGTATAGAATCAAGTTTTTTTTTTTTCTAACTGAACAGACAGCAGTGCTGCTGGGGAGTTTGTTGCGCCACTTCTTCTTCCCAGCTAAAGCACTAGGAAGTGGTGAATGGTGGGCGTTTTGGGGGACTGTCTTATGTAATTGACGTTCGAAAAGTGCTGATACTCAGCCTAGTTTGAATAAATGACTTTTGAATTTTGAATTTGAATTATAGAATTTTGAATATGTGAGGTAACCTGATGAAGACAGAGAAGGTGTCCTCGGTGGAGTCCCTGGAGGCCTGGTGGTCGAGACGCGGCGTGGCGGCGGGCGGCGGCGGTGCGCCCATGCTCAGGAACGGGTCGAAGGCCTCCGCCTCGAACCCGCTCGCCGCCGCCTCCGCTCCGCCGTCCTCACCCCACGCTCCTGCGACACAATCACAATTCCATGTTCAACCATTTAAAGACAAAGTCATTAATTACATTTGTGTTTTAAAAATCTTACCTGAATTTAAGTTATTCGCAGCAGTAGCATCGAATTTAGCAGAGAATGCGTCAAACGCGTCCTGGCTGCTGGGGAAAGGATCGTGCATCATAGCTTCGGACTGCGCGCCCCAGCCTGGATCCGCGGAAGGCGACGGCCCACTGGCATCGAAGGGATATTCTGCTCCCATGTCGAACGGTTGTGAGACGTGCGAACCGTCATCGAAAGCTTCAGTCGGACCCGATGTGAAGAGATCAGCATGCATTTCCCCCACTCCAGTCATGGGCGCCGAATCAAAATTATTTTCTTTAATGTTATTGAACACGTCATTGCTGCCGCCCATAACTTCGTCATCCGATTTCATGTCAAATATATTGACAGCAGTGTCAGGAAACTGAGCTGTTGCGTCCACTGGTTCGATTGCATTCTCAAACGGATTTAGCTCGACATCTAGACCGGCAGGCTGAGCTGGGAAATCATCTCTCATAACGTCAGCAAATGGAGAGGTGTTAGAAGTCGCAGATGCAACCTCTGTCTGGGGCTCCGAGCAATCCATGGGCGCCACCCTATCTGTAATCGAGTCCATTGCCGAAGGAAACACACTGTCAGCCGGCACGCTCACGGCATTGGGCTCTTCCGGCTGGAAGCCGGTTTGCGCAGTCACGGACGCAATCGGCGTCGGGACTTCTCCCATGGATTGAGGATTGTCATGGCTTGCATCAGTGGAAATGTCATCTACTATGTCGTCGCTCAAGAAATCGATTTGTTTTTCCTCTTTTCTTGGTGCCGAATATAAGCTCATAATAGCCTCCTTAGTAGGCTTGATAGGGGCGGGCACGGGCGCATCGAACAGATTGATGTCATCGGCGTGCTGCTCGGGCAGCGCGGGCGGTGCGGCGGGCGGGCGTGGCGGCTGCGGACGCGGTGGTGGCGGCCGGGTGGCCGGCGGGGGCCGTGCGGGCGGCGGCCGCGTCGGCTTGTTGCGGTTGATGTCGAAGCTTTCGCTGGGCGGCTCTTCGGTTGGCTCGGGCTCCGGCGTGGGGCTGGGCGAGTGGATATCACGCACCGAAACTGGGCTCGGAGTGCGTGTAGGTGGGATACGGTCCAGCAGGTGGGAACTAGTAAATTCCATTTGACCGGTTACACTCAAGATCAAATTTTGAGTTTCGGGTGGCAAAGGTCTGGCGGGCAGCTGAGGCCCTTGCGCTTCATCCTCGTTCAAAAATGAATGATCGATCGTTGTAGAGACTAAATCAAGTTCGGTTGGCTTGGTTATTCGGTCGTGATCCACCGGGCTACTTGTGAAAATATCCAGCGGGGAAGACTTGTTTTCAGAAAACTCTTCATAGTGTTTTGCCCCAATCCCAGTTGGTTCTGCACCACCAAATATATCTATGGGCACAGTATCGCCGGCTGGAGGTTCATATCCGCCGCCGAAGTCCGAAAAAGGATTGCTAGTGGCGAAAGGATTATCACCAGTGAAGGCCTCCGGTTCCGCTTCTGCCATCATAAACGGATTGAGAACATCCTCAGTTACTGGTGCCGTTGGCTCATTCATACTTAGGAATGGATTGTACGCCATTGCGATTGCTTTTTTAGTTTATTAATTTAAAAACTCTGATTCCAATAACTTTAATTCGGTTTTGCCCGGATTTAAATCACCCGCAAAGGATGTATCAAATGGATCGAAATCTGCTTCTGGCAACCGGTTAGCGTTTGAGGGCTCCGGAGTCAATGCTTTCCTTTGAAATATGTCGTCAGATGGATCCAGTAAGTCGTGCTTGTTTTCTTCTGAGTTATCAGTTTCCTCACAAGAAAACTCTTTAGCTAGCAGTTTCAGTTCAGTTTTGCAAGGTGCTATATTGCTCGCGAATGACGTATCAAAAGGATCAGGTAACGTAGAAGATCGCTGTGGCTCTGATGGTGTTAGTACTTTTGCCTTTATTTCAGTTTGAGCACTGTGCAATAAATCACTAGTTTTCACATTCGCTTTTATGTTACTCGTTTGTGAATATTCTGAATGCCTTCTCTTGTTTTGGTAGTTAATTTTCGGGGCCAAGTCTTCGTCAGACCGCGTGCGAGTTAAGGTATCTGCGACGCTATCGGCGGCTTCTGCTTCTTCACTACCGTCTTCATTGATTGAAAGTTCTCGTGAATAATAAGGTGTAACTGGTTTAGTTGACTTAACTTTTGCGTCCAAACCAAGAGATTCGTCTGTCTCAACGTTGAAAATAACACTCTTACTAACAGTAAGGTTTTCAGGGCGTGATGCCCGTCGCTCTGTTTTCTTGGGTTCGTCCGCTCTGGGATCAAAATCTGGATCACTTAGTACTCTGTATATTGGACAAGAATTGGAAGTTATTAATTCTTGTTCCAATAGTTTCAATTCTACTTTACCAGGCGCTACAATCCTATCAACAATTGTAGTGTCGAACGGATCGATCTCACAATTATTCACATCCACTGGGTCTAAAGGCGAGTCACCTAATTGAGATAAATCTGTGGTACTTCCACCCAGTAAATCACGGACTGCTTGAGTATCCTCCTTGACGATTATATCGTCAGAGGTTATGGATTCTCGTACACCTGAAGGATCAGTTAAATGAATACGAACTGAAGATTTACGCCTATTGTTTAATCTTCCGCGTACTTCTTCAGACCGTGGATCAAAATCGTCGTCGTCTTCTAGAATTACTCTCTCTTTATTCGCCTGAAATTTCGTGCCGGGTATCACAGCATCTGCGAAACTTGTATCAAATGGATCGTCTTGATCTAAATAGGGATTTACGACATCAATCTGATCTTCGATAATGCTTTCTGCAAATACAAACTCATTTTTATCAGCTTCAAAAGCTGACCACGATTCTTGTAAAACAGGTTCCGCCCTTATTACAGTTTCTCCTAATTTTGTAACTTCTGCGCTAACCTCAAGTGATTTTGCAGCAAGTAGTGTAAATTCATCAAATTCGTCATCTACTGACTGGTGGTCAGTAAAAAAAGGACCTTTCGTAGGTGCCCCTGCATGGTCAGAACTCTTATTTTGCTGAATCAACGATGTGTGAAGAGATACACTTAAGTCTATGGGTGTCGTTATAGGAATATCTGTATCAAGGTCCAATATACTCTTTTCAATGGGTTCACTCGCCACATTAGATTCGATCGGTCGTTCGTCGTATCTGTCAGTGCTTTCCAACAATAAATCACCGGGAATTATTCTTTTGGGGCGCTTACTGGTAACCGTTACATTATCTATTCTACCAGTAAGAACACCAACTGCTAATCCGATGTCTAATACCTTTTTCCCTTTAGAAGTTTTGACGTCTTGACCTTGTATTATTGCATCAACATGGGAAGTGTCAAATATATCATCGTCTTGGAATTCTTCCGGTGAGTCAGGGATATACCCAAGCTTCACTTCCCCCCGCTCAACGGCGTCTACATAAGAGGTGTCGAAGATGTCGTCTTGGTCGTCTTCCTCGGACTCGTCGTCTGTTACGCCGTATTCGCTTTTATCGGCCTCTTCAGCTTCTGCCTGAGCTTGAACAAGCTGTGGAAAGTCTGCTTCAGTTACTTCGACTACTGGCCTATGAGGAGCCTTCTTTTTTTCAGGTTCAACCTGCTTTGGAGGTATGCGTTGGAAAAAAGAAGTCGATTTAATGCGGTCGAGATCGCCTTGTGTCTTTTTAAGTACAGTATCTATGCCAGTAGTCAAATCTTTAAATTTAGACCACTCTTCATTTTCTTTAGCAGTACCTTCCCCGTTTTCAGCGCTTTGCTGTTGATGCTCTCTTCTATACTTTTCTAGCTCCTCTTCTGTAAAAAGTTCTTCTTCCCCTTTACGTTTAGATTTTTTCCCCTTTTTCTTCTTTTTAAGACCTTTGGGTAGTTTTAGCATTATACGATTTTCTTAGTAATGCTTTGTGTTGCTGAAACCAATAAATTACAATTTATATTGATTGACCTATATAACGTAATGAGCTTCGATAAAACAATTAACTTGCTATTTAAATAAAAAGAAAACTTTATTTTATTTTTAGTGCGGTTTTTACGTATAAGCTTTCAAACCAAATTCAATTGAATTGTGTAAAGATTTGCACACAATCTGCTGACACATCATGTGAAGTTAGTACGAGTGACCCAATTCAAGGCCAGTCCTATTTTTCATGGCAATTAAGAGAGACCATCCGATGCAGAGAATTAGATTACAGTTTATGGACATATCTAAATACAGACATTCAAACATAGCATAAATATAGCTCTACAGGATTTAGATACAATATCCTTGTGTCGGAAAATGAAATTGGTAATTTGAGGGGTCAGTGAGTTATATTATTGATCCAATGGTCTTTGTCACAAGGACTACTCCGTACTCAGGTGCCTCTTCTCATTTAGTTATATAATGCCATTCTATTAATAGCTACATCCCAACAGTACCTACTAAATAGTTTACAAAACTACAGGTATGGGTGTGTCATAGAGATAGAAAATAATGAAATACGTAGGTAATATTTCAATATAATAACTAGGTAGGTAAACGCAATGCAAACAGAAAGAATATGTAATAAAGTGATGAAGATGTAATCATTACGATGTAGGGGCGTGCGGGTGAGTTGTGAGACGGATTCATGGTAATGGAGCTCCTCGGGGAGCCGCGGACAGTGAGCGGGCGAGGCCGGGGCGGCGGAGCCCGGCTGTGACACGTACCGGGCCTGGCGCCGCTACTTACAGCTAAGGCATACACTACCGCGCTACGGAGGAGCCTCTATACCTTCATCGCAACACTCGGACAGTCGCGGCGGGTTCGGATCGCGAGAGCGGGTGCGCTCGGGGGCGCTGCTGGGCGCTGGAGGCCGACTGGATGCGACTGGACGGAGCGCCGCGCCGCGCGCCTCATCGACCCGCGCAACCGCGCAGCGCAACGCACCGCCCACGCCCTCCCCGCGCCTCTCGGTACAAAGTTCAAGCGTCACCGAGTCACCGCTCACGCTCAGCTCCCGAGCTGTGCTTTACGTAATCTACCACGCAGGTCATCCAACCACTGGAACTTAAATTGAAAGCAAAAATATTCCAAGCTTAGGTACTTAAATTATAAGTAGGTACCCATTAATGAACCAGTGGCTATAGGGAATGGAATATAATACCTACGATCAATATCAATCAAAATTACCAGTTGACCTCTCCTAAACTATGAGCCACAGGTCACAGCGGCGATGAATATATAATAATGATAGATCAAATACTTGGGACTCAGTGTTTACAATCTCGGCGAAATTGGAGAGTTTCTAAACTTTACAAGTGATCTTACCTCTACCTCCGCAGCTAGGTACCCAATGCATATGTTTGTCAAAGTAAACCATATTGAGAGTTATATTAAAGCTATTATATGCGGTACCTACTTAGCTTATATATAGGTATGCAGCTATTCAGGGCCGGATTTAAGGCAGGGCAACAGGGGCCCCGGGCCTCCACAGTTTGATTTTTTTGATAAAAAAAAAGTTTTGTTGGTCCAATACGCTATATTTACCGTTTTGTATAAAAACGATTATCAAAAAGATCAATTAAATCATCAAAATTATGGAAATCTATTAGCAAATACTCTAAAATTCAGAGCTACATTTCAAAATGTTGAAATTACGTTGAGAATGTACTTTGTGTTGATGTCGTCGAACTGCACTGGAGAATGCTCATTTTCGAAGATTAAATTATAAAAAATAGACTTCGGACTACAATGACACAGAACCGCCTATGAAAGTTATCCCTAGTTAGTATTGAAAGTGATTAACTCCGAGAACTGGATTTCACCGAAATTATCAATGATTTTTCGACGAAAAAAGCTCGCAAAGTTCCATTCGCCTAACATTATCTTTTTTCCTTTTGTATATTTTTAGTATCTATTATTTATAAATGATTGAAAACTATGTATTTTTTTTCGTCTGGTCCAACCACAAAATCGGTGCCTCCACTTCTTGGTTGCCCCAGGGCCTCCACACCTTTAAATCCGGCCCTGCAGCTATTGATTCAAAGGGAGAGAGAGATTGACCTTGAGATAGAAAAAAAGATATTTACATAATTTTGTGAAGTAGTCACCTAAATTGTAGGGTCAACCATTGTAAAGTCTGTTCCAAAAGTACCAGATGAAAATGTAAACAGACCTTGTTTAGATTAAATTATTACGCAATCACTCACTTTAATGGGAATTAGTATCACATTCATCTATATTTAGAAGGTTTCAATATTGTATCTCACCACTTTTTCCAACAATTATTATGTATTGGTTGAATTATTTGAATATTAAGAATTATAAAATTTTAATTAAATGATTCTTCATCATCGACGAAAAGTCATAAAAATAACATCATTTTGTCAAATAATAAAATATAAGTAAAAATCTTTTTAAAAACAAGCTTTTATTGAACTCAAATCAATCTGTCTAGCCTTTTCCCAACTATATTGGGTCGGCTTCCAGTCTAACCAGATGCAGCTGAATACCAGTATTTTATATGTGGCGACTGCCTATCTGACCGCCACAACCCAGTAATTGGGTAATACGATACCCCTTGGTAAGACTGGTGTCAGACTTTCGGGCTTCTGACGACTCTGAACGACTGTCAAAGCTCCATGAAAATGATCCGGGACCAACGGCTTAACGTGCTTTCCGAGGCACGGAGGACTCTCTGTATGTAAAAATGGTCACCCATCCTCGGACCAATCCACGCAAACGTAGCTTAACCTGATCGACCCATGCGGCTGTTATTACTTAGCCATGAGCTCCTCCACAAACACATACTCCACAAGCTTTTTTTTAACTAAAAAGTACTAAATAAAACTTACGTAAGCAGATAACTTTAATAATTTATTAAAAGCTTGAGGCTTATATTTAAGTGTAAGATGGACGTTCAACAATCTTATTACGCAACACATTTTCGATAACCAATCGACTCAAATTGCTTTCGTCTTGACTAGAATTGGTTTCATTTTACGACTTTGGAATTACGTAACTCTAAAATCTGTGATATCAACTGCACTCTGTTTCAGATGCTAAAGAGTGAATGATAGTCGTCGAAAAGGGTCTACCCTTTATAGCAGAACTTTTTATGTCATAATATTATTTTGCATAACAGCGCATAGCATAAACTTCATTTCGCAGAAAATCGTTTGGCATACACTCATTTATAATACATTAAAAACGCATAATTTTGTAAGTCAGAATCATCTTTAGGCATAAATTTCATATCCATAATAATTAAAAAGTAGAACCATCATATTGCAGAAAGTTCACTGTCAGAATCATCTTTTGGCATACATACATTTTATATCGATAATCATTAAAAGGCAGAACTATCATATCTCAGAAAGTTTACAGTTAGAATCATCTTTTGGCATACTTTTCATATCTATAATAATTGAAAGACTCATCTATCACCACACCATGCATGCAGCATGCAAGCAAGCATGCAGCATGCAAGCAAACATGCAGCATGCAAGCAAGCATGCAACATGCAGCAGGCATGGTTTCTGTCACGGCTCCGGCGCTGCGGGGCTCCGGCGGTCCCACGCAGGCTTCTCGTCGCAGATGGTTGTAACGCTCACCACAGCTGCCTCAGCCGCGGCGGCGAGCGTTAAAACCACCTGCTCCTCAGCTCGCGGGCCGCCTCGCCCCTCCGCGCCTACGCGGGTTTTACACTCTAGGGGTAGGGCAGACAAGACTACGTGCAATCGGTTTTGCAGCGATTCGGTTCTGTCACATATTGACTTTTTAAGACAATATTTTAATTTTAATTTAAGGTTAAGAATATGATTACATTTTATAGAAATGACAATAATTATGCCTAATAAAATTATTCGAAATGAAATTCTGCCATCTTCTTAATATGCCAAGTGAAATTATTCCAAATAATCGTCGCTCTAAATAAACGTTATGTGAAACGAAATTATGCGAAATTAAGCTTTGCCAAAAGTAATTATGCCAAATAAAATTCTGCCATCTTAAAAGTATGCCTTTGTAAATTCGGACATATAAACATTCGGCCAAACAATAATTATATTACTTAAATGATTTTTATGCCATTATATATTCGTTAAGAAGATTGTGCCAAGTGTGTTATGCCAAATAAATTTCGGAGCATCTAAATTCTGCCAGATAGAGGGAACCCCGTCTAAAAAGGCTATTATTCGAATTACGTAACCATTTTGACAGCTGAAACTTTGTTTCAAATCAACGAGCAATTGGTTTCGTGACAAAAATTTTAAGCGAAGGCAACCTACTGGTCGCAATCAATTATCTTTGCAATATTTTTGAGATTTACTCGTATAATCTCCTTAATTATTACAAAATTTTGTAAGTGAACGTCGTCTTGATAAACTGTGAATGTTTTTTTGTGTAAAACCTCAATGATAAATAAATATTAGTGGTCTGTAAAATATCGAAGCAGCGAGGTCGAATTTTAATAATAATTGTGAATTTTTTCTTCTGTTAGGTACAAGTGCTTATAACCTAAACTAAATATATTTAAGTAATATGATATTTTGGTGGCATTTTAAGGAAAGACAAATTCGTACCCCGTACCATATCAAAGTTTTCATAAGCCACAAGCTTAGCAACCCAGTCGAGCTTGTACTTCATTGGAATTATAGCAAATAATAGGTAACCTATGAAATTGCCGTTTTGTATGAAAAAATTTAAACGATTTTTTTTCATGTATTTTTTATTTGTATTAATCGAAGTAATCACCCATGCAATCAATGCATCTTTGCCAACGCAGTGGCAGTTTATTGATGCCCTTCTTAAAGAAATCAGCTGCACGGGAGGCAACAAATTCTTCAAAGGCATTTTGTACTGCCTCTCGGGTATTGAATTTTTTTCCCGCCAAGAAGTTATCCAAATTCTGGAAAAAGTATTAAGTAGTCTGTAGGCGCAAGGTCTGGTGAGTAGGGCGGATGACGGAGAGCTTCCAACCCCAGTTCTTGCAACTTGGAGACCGTCTGCTGTGCAGTATGAGGTCGCGCGTTGTCGTGCAGTAGCAGCGGAGTCGAGCGATTGACCAATGCTGGTTGGAGATGTGCCAGCTTCTCCATCATTGTGTTCAGTTCTTCACAGTACACATCTGCAGTAATGCTCACCCCGTTTGTTAAGAAGCTGTGATGAATCACACCGGCGCTAGACCACCAAACAGTGACCATCACTTTTCTAGGGGTAAGTTTTCGTTTAGGGCATTGTTTAGGTGCTGAACCAGGATCCAACCAACTTGCTGAGCGCTTGCGGTTATCAAACAGAATCCATTTTTCAGATTTTTCAGATTTGTCTGTTGAGCAGTGCAAGGCACGTCTCGACGCGTACTTTGCGCTGGCGATCATTGAGTTCGTGGGGCACCCATTTGTCAAGCTTTTTTACCTTGCCAATTTGACGCAAATGGACCAATATTGTTTTGACGCTAACGTCGAAAGCTGCTGCTAATTCAGCCGTAGATTGTGTATCATCAGCTTCCACAATCGCCTTTAATTCGTCATTGTCGACCAAAGTCTTCGGACGACCGCGAGGTTCATTTTTCAGGTCGAAATTTCCAGAACGGAAGCGAGCAAACCAATAACAGGTGGTGCGTTGGTTTGTCGTGTTAGCTCCGTAAACGTCGTTGATGTTGCGTGCCGCTTGTGCCGCGTTGCTGCCACGACGGTACTCATATTCCATAATTACTCGAATTTTTAACGTATCCATGATGACGAAAAAGATTGTCAATAAACAAATGACTACTTTTGGAAAAAAAAAACATGTTTTTAAAATAAAATTAATTTGAAATTTGAATTCTTAGCCAAACAAAAATTATTTTATTTCAAATGGCCAGTACTGCAGACCGGCAATTTAATAAGTAAAGACCTAATATATGTATAGAGGAAGAACAAATATTATACTTAATATAGCTTGAAGCATTTTATGTCAATGGATTCTGTAAGGACATCGATGAACATACTCACCACACCACCATACATAGATCCATTTCCACATCATTGTCTGTTTAAGGTACCTACAGAATATCAATATTATTTTCTTTCTTAATGTGGAACATTGAATGTGTGTTTAGAACAGCAACAATGTTACACACAATCATATTGTTTGTTGGTGAATACGAAATGCACCATCAAACGTAAACTTACCAATCAATCTGCCTAGCCTTTTCCCAACTACCTATATGATTGGGGTCGGCTTCCAGTCTAACCGGATGCAGCTGAATACCAGTATTTTACATGGAGCGACTGCCTATCTGACTTCCACAACCCAGTAACTGTGTGGGTAGTCGCAGCGGAAAAATTTCGAATTTCTTCATTTCAGTTTAGCATATATTTAGTGTATGGCGTCGTGTAATTATGCATGGTAAGTACAAATTTGTGCATCCAACCATTAGGGAACTATTCAACAAAAGGTCCAAGTACTCAAAATAGGAACTGTAGAGCCTAAATTGTAACGTTTATTTGTATTTTGTAAGGGTCTACAATGCCCAGCCAAGTTTCATTTATGTGCTCTTAGTAATTAATGAGCAATGCACGCAATGGCATAATTTACTACGAGTGGACCACTATATTTTATTACATGGTAGGACTTTTTAATGGAAAAGCAAAATAAAATATATTCCAATATTTTGTGTATTAATGCAACTATTCACATGTAAAATTTCAGCTCACTACATTAAATAATTAAAGAGATATAATGAAAATACTAGAACAACCCCAATACATGAATAAACCGACCAAGTTTGAATAGCTACAAAAAAGCGGCCGTGCAGTATAAAGAGCTAACATTCTAAAATTTCCAGTGTTGTACACTTATTCGATTGGTACATATGGGCACACAATTCTTGAACAAGTAACTTTCGTGATAAAAATAGGTATAGTAGTAGGTCACTTGTTTTTCTCTTAAACTTACGAAATTATTACAATAATAATTGCACCTATATTAACAAATGCTTTTATTTGTCAGAATATTACAAAAGTTGTTACAGTAGGTAATTATGAATAAAATAAGATTAGACATTTAAATAAACCTTTTTTACAGTCCGTTCAACTTATTTTGACTATGACAAATGGCAGCCGCATTATAATTAATCAAAAGATATTTGTTTTCAAATTTTATCCCGGAAGTATGCTCAAGTGGGATATTCTTTTGAAATGACGTTGTTTTTCTATCTCCACTCGGGCGGAGCCTCTGTGTGGCTTCAATATATTCGTCATGCTGTGTCAGTCTTTCCAAATCAGCGTTCGAATCCGCAGTGGTTTCGGCATTTGAAATAATTAAATAAAAAAATCACTGACACAGGTTTTAAACAAACAATAAAACATGCCATTATCGTGTTATTTTAATATTTTCTCGAGTCAAAGTTTTAGTAATTAATTGTATTGTTTTCTACAAATTGAATTAAACTAACCACTGGACAAAACCACCGGCCACTGAAAGCAAAATTTCTCAGTCAGTAGGGGTGTCCAAACCCCCAGGTTTAATCGTAATCCCACTAAGTTGACAACACTGCTTTTCTACGATTTTGTCATTGGCCACAGATAACAAAAACGTGAAAAGAAAAAGACTTTGTAACGTATTTCAATTATGGTAGTTTTTAGTAGAAAGTGTTTTAAAAATTGGTTTTTTACTTTTCGGCAATCATTGTAAATTTTCATTTATAAGCACTAGTAGAGCATCAGTTGTAATTAAAATAATTTTTTTTAGCACAATAATTTGGAAATGAATCATTCCTTTATGGTCTAATAAAACACATCAACCAAACAAAATAACAAATTATAACCAATTGGTTAGAACAACCCTATCCAACTTCCGTCGATTGGTAAAAAATGTATATCGTAATTCGAATTATGGCATGTGTTTGAAATTGGATTTGCTTTCGATTCAGAATTGTAATCAGAAATAAAATGTTTTGCGTAATGGCTGCAAGCATCCAGCTTTTAAGAAAATATTAAATTTCTCTGTTTACGGAAGTTTTATTCAGTACTTTTTATATTAGTTCAATAGAAGTTTGTTTTTAAAAAGATTTTTCTTATATTATATTTGCATTAGATTTTCAAAAGTCATTTATTCAAACTAGGCTGAGAATCAGCACTTTTCGAACGTCAAAATAACAAAAGACAGTCCCCCAAAAACACCCACTACCACTTCTTAGTGCTTAAGCTGGAAAGAAGAGGTGGCGCAACAAACTCCCCAGCAGCACAGCTGTCTGTTCAGTTGGAAAAACTTGATTCTATATAATAGTATTACTTAATCCAAAAATTATTTGCATTATCACAAACTGCAATACAACTCATCAAATAAAAATAAACATTGTAATGAGTAGATTATGTCAATATTAATCAAAATAAATTGTCATAAACAGTTAAATAAAATAAACTAAACAATAACATAATGTAGGTGTTGATTCGTTTTCTGCTTGGGTTTGTTCTTTCGTTTGTTGCTTGGGGGGGAGGTAGATACATTGGAGAAGCTTAATTATTCCCAAGCCTTTTTGTCGTCTAAGTAAACTTTAACTTTATAGAAACCTTTTAGACATAGTTTCTGTTTATGATATGAAATGATTTAAATTTATTGAGGCTCAGTTCTTTAACATGGTTTGGGAGTTTGTTGTAAAAATGTATACTTTGGCACTTAAATTAATAACAAATTTGTTGGAGCCTAGTCCTCGGCACATTAAATAAATCTTTGTATCTAGTATTTAAGTTATGAAGGTCGCTGTGTTTATAATTTAGATTTATATTCTTTTTTACATGAATCAGGTTCTCTTAAACATATTGAGACGCGACTGTCATTTATTTATTTAACGGTTTATGTACACACATATAATAAGACAAGAAAAAAAGGAACAGAAAAATTCGTACAAAGGTCAAAAAGGTCAAAGGTCAAGGTCATTATGTTTATTTCCTTAAATTTATCGCTCAGTGAATGCCTACAACTTAGGTTATAGATTGCTCGAATGGCTCGTTTCTGCAGCACAAATATACATACACTGAATGTCGGCTGCATTTCCCCACAACAAAATGCCATACGACATTACACTATGGAAATAACTAAAATATACTAATCGAGCTGTTTCTACATCAGTCAAATGACGAATTTTATACACCGCATATTCTGGCGAGCATAGCCGCTTCGACAATTTGGTTATACATATGTGGGCCCCACTGAGCTTCGAATCCAAAGTAGGTACTTAATACCTAAGAACACAGTGTCCACAAGATCCAATTCTGTCCATTTACTAGTACATTGGTTTTCACCTGCTTAACGTTAGCTGTCAGAAATCTAATACATTTAGTATTTTTCTCATTTAAAAGTAAATTATTAACACTAAACCAATGCACTATTTTAGAGAGAGCATTATTTACATCGTCAATAACTGTCTGTTGTCGCTTTAGCTTAAATATAAGTGATGTGTCATCTGCAAATAAAACTATTTCATGACTATTCTTTATAAGACAAGTTATGCCATTAATATTTTACCAAATATCTGCTCCATCACCTTCACTTGTAAGGTAGGTACTTGTCAAGACAAATCTAACGAGCCCAACACAACAGGGTTACCTTATAAAGGGGAGGTGTTCCTGTGGCTACCTTCCGGCACTATCATCAGACCCTAGACTACACCTTGGGTTATAGTTTTGTCTTGATAAAAACTCCTCAACTAAATAAGATTATTTAGTTGAGGAGTTCCTGTGGCCACCTTCTGGCTCTACCATCACTCTAGACTTCAACCAGGGCTATAGTACTTGTCAAGACAAATCAATATGGTAAGACAACGGGGCTATCTTCTTTCTGTGAGAGTTGCTATGGTGTGCTTCCGGCGCCTTCATCAGGTCCTGGGCTGCACCTTGGGCTAACGTAGGTACGTTAGTAGTAGCAGTTAGCAAGTGGGTACTTGGCAAGACATATCCAAATAGCCAGAAGACAGCGGGGCTATGATGTTTAGTTGAGAAAAGTCCATCTGGCTCCATCATTAGTTCTTGGGCTTAATGTACCTAGCTAGTTGTCAAACCAAACCCAAACGGTCGAAACATAACGGGGCTATTATGTCTAGTTGAGGATTTCCTATGGTGACCGGGTCTATCATGAGGCCCTGGACTACTACCTACTTTGGGCTATAGCACTTGTCAAGACAAAGCCAACGAGTCCAAACTCGATGGTACTGTCTCTTTTTTTTTTTTTTTGCTATGGCCATCTTCCGGCTGCATAATTAGATCATGTACACCATCAAGTATAATAGCACTTATCAATACATATCCATATATAAAATTTCGTGTCTGTACTGTTGACCGTTGAGGAGTTCCTTCATGTGAAGCCAATTCTGGGTGCAGCAGTCACATCATGGTAGACTTTAGAACGGACTATCATAAATTAAAGCGTCTATAAAATTTCGTGTATGCACTGTTGACCGTTGAGGAGTTCCCTCGTCTTAAGCCAATCCTGGGTGCAGCAGCCAGATCATGGTGGAATTTAGAACGGACTAACATAATTAAAGCGTATATAAAATTTCATGTTTGTACTGTTGAGCGTTGCGGAGTTTATTTATTTATTTATTTATTTATTTATTAGGGACAAAAAACAGTTACATGCTACAAATTACAGAAAAATACTTAAACTAGGATTGAACAAGCACGTAACCCACACCATTGTCCACGTTTTAACTTAAGGTTAGAAGTGCTAAATACATTTAAAAAAGAAAATATTTAAGTAAAATAATAGTCGCTGCCACAATAGTATAACTATGTTAGGTACTTAGCTTAGCTCAACAAAAACAAAAATTACTCGCTAAACAAAATATCCATAGCCATTTTCTTAAATGCTAGCTTCGATAAACAAAATATGTCCAGTTCAACAAAATGCGTGTTGTAGGAGTCAACAAGGCGACGAAGAGGTGCACGTTCCCCAGCGTTAGTTCCCTCGTCTTAAGCCAATCCTGGGTGAAGCAGTCAAATCATGGTGGACTTCATGATCTGACGGGGTTTTTTTGCATGTTGTATTTGTTTTGTGAAAAAACAAAATAAAAAAAATGTGTGCTGGGACACATAGTAGAAGTGAAACTTCAACGGACAAGTTACAGGCTAGAAACATAATTAAACATTAAACATGTTTTGTCTAACGGTTTGTCACGTTTGCGTTCGCACTGTTGTTTGTTTATGTCAAATTATGTCTCGCAACTTGTCTATTGCTTGATGTTTAGTGTTATCCGATTAAGACGGTAAACATCCCATGTTTTTATCGAAACATAGAGTGGTTCAAAGTAGACACGTTGAATTTTATAGAGCTATGGCAAGGCTTTCCATGTTTGTGGAATACAAAATGTGTGGACTATAAAATCCGAATAAAGCGTCGAGATTCTTTATTACAATTAGCTGAGCAAATTTATTATTGGAGCAATTTTCAGCAATAATAGTTCAAAATCTTCGAATGAAACCTGAGGAAATTCATATAACCCTGTGCATCCTGACTAAGCAACTCATTAGGTACTTAAACCACAGAGCATGTAATTTTAAGAGGCGGAACTTAGAACATTTCAGTTTGTGCGAATTTGTGACCGTCTTTAGCCAACCACATAAAAAAAAAATACGTGTGGCACTCGAGGACTGCCGCGGTAAAGCTATTGCATAGCATATATTCAAAAATAAGAAGATAATATTGTTGATTTAAAATATTTTTTTAAAAAAATACCCCTATACCCCCCCCCTAAATCGCAGAATTTACACAACCGTCAATGACGTCTGCCCTCACGCGTCTGCCCGCGTTCGGGTCGCGCACTCGGCGACCGCGCGTCATTGCCTATCCCTACCCTCGTTCTGCGCGCCCGCCGTCGACTCATCGCAGGTCATTCTTATCGTTCTAACTTTTAAAATATTAGTCCAAATTACTTAGTGTAAAAGACAAATTTTATCTACATTAAATACCGAAAGCGATGAAGGTATTTATTTTGATACGAATTAACTAAATACTCTAAAATATGCAACTTAAAAAAAGTATTCAATTTAAATGTATTTATAGCTCACTATTTTGGCTATAATGGCTTCCACATAAAAGGTAGATATATGCTGTCGCGGACTTTTATTTAGAACTCTTTAAGACAAACAACCCCACAATACATTCTTTTCATGTAACTCCAGCGGTTTAGGCAGCGCACGCAAAGATAGATCTCAGAGGGCAGGATTTTTTCCGACTTACTGGATACTTATCGTTATATTATGGCTAAATCACATAAAATCTTTATAAATTGTAGCCTATGTGTTATTCTGATATATAAGCCACATTACTGTAAAGTTTCATTAAAATCCGTTCGGTAGTTTTTGCGTGAAAGAGTAACAAACATCCATCCATCCATCCTCACAAACTTTCGCGTCAGGTTTTTTTTTTCGTTACGGAATTTCTACATTCGGTCGCCGCGCTCAGAGTCTCCGATAAAAGCTATGCAATAGCTTAAAAAACATATCTACCAACATGAAAATTTTAATGTAGCACTGACACACTTGACAATCATGACCTTGGGCCTTGAAGGCAAGAACTGTCATAGATAGGGATGCGCAACGTATTGAAATCAATACACTTATCGATATCGATGAATGCATTACTATACAGATAACATCATGACGGTACCTTGTCAGTATATATATGAAAACATAATGTATGTTCGAAAAAATCGACATCTTTTTAGTAAGATAAGTGACAGGCATAATTTTAACACTAGAAATAGGAACAAATTAGATCAACCACGTTTTAGATTGTCTAAAGTGCACACTTCTTTTATGGGGTACTGTGTAAAATGTTATAATAAAATACCACTCGATATTCTTCAACTGAATGAGAAGAAATTTAAAACATGCATTAAACGCACACTATGTAGACAAGCATATTATAAGTTGGATGATTATATCGATGATAAAAATGCTTGGCTTAATGCTGGTCCTGCTCCACAGCCACTTGGGCTCACTAGTTAAAAAATTTAATGTTTGGAAGAGTTGCTTCCCCTTTTTATTTTTCTGACATTACGAACTTAATGTTTATTTTTTATTTAAACAAGTTTAATTGTTGAATGTTCCAATGGATAATGATTTTCTTTCTTTTTGGTAGTATCATTCTATTAATCTCTCAAATACATTGCATCTATAGTTTTGTATAATTTAGATGCATTTTTTCAATTTTTGTGAATGTGAGTACCATGGAGCCGTATTTTATGTTATTAAGATGTTTGTTGACTTGAAAGAGCACGGCAGTTGAGAGTTTGTCATGCCCACTTAAATGTCTCGCTGATGGTGGCGAGTGTGTTGGATCATTCGGTTCCCTACAAAATGGTTGAGCTGGATGGTGCTGATCCACGCGTCATGTTCGTGAACGGGCGCCGTCAGTTGTGACTGGTCATCTCTTATCTGCCAGGGCTTATTTTTAATGTTATATTTTGAATTGTTTTAATTTTTTTTATTGTACATTGTTCTCACATATAGAAGCAACAAGAATAATGTACCCAGGATTGTGTAATTTTCTATATTTAAAAGAGTGTCCTTGGAGTTTCTTGCCCGTTCTTCTCCATGAAGATCTACGTTTTGGAACTGGGCAACTAGCTTCAACTTTCTGACTAACTGACCGACTATTTGACAATTCAAAAGTGCCTGTAAATGGTTTAATTGAAATAAATGCTTTGAGTTTGAGTTTGAGTTTGATAATAGTGAGGTTTCAAAACTAATTTATTTTGAAAAATCGGTCAAATAAAACACAGATTTATATGATTTGAGTATTTATTAATTTATATTAATGAGCAAGCAACATTGGATTCAGGCCAAAATGGCTTCCTTTTTGATATTTTTGCACCAACGTTACAATTTCTTTTAGCATGCTTGACTCAAATTTTTCCAAGGCACTGCGTCTTAGTGATGCCAGGCTGCATTTAGCTTTTTGTAATTGTTCCATCAACTGATTTTCCCTTGGTGTTAAATCTGTAAAGATAATTAAATATAAGCACAATTTTTGATGGGACTTGTAAACATTTCTTTGCAAATATAACATAGGGATCATTTCTATTTGAAATGAGCAATAGAGGACAAATTAACTCAATCAATTTGGAGAATTATCTTTCTCTGTCTGTCTTGTTGTTTGTAACATCACCACATGAGAAAAGCTTAATGGAATATAATGAAACTACTTCACTTGTAGAGATGATTTCCCTATTTGTTGAAATCCTTTTTTCCAAAGTTGTTAGCACATACATTTTGCTGCTCATGCAGTTTTTAATTACCAACAGCTTTTAGCCAGTCTCGACAGCTGGAAGATACAAAATATAAAAGGTTACATATAACTGACTATTTTTGACAGTGAATTTATTTAGTGTGATAAAACACCCAATTTACACTAACTGCGTAGCTAAATGGAATAGATTATTATACTAAGAATATGAAACTCTAGATTTATTTAATATAGGTATACATAATTGTGTCACAGGTAGATACTATGTATAATCTTAGACTCTCTGACCCATTTAATTTGCAGTAAACCTAGGACTAAATTAGTTTACAATTTAAATTAGACTAATATTACTGTAGGCACGATTTATTAAACCATTTCTTCAAGAGTTTTAATTAATCTTCATTGATGGTTCGAGAGTCGTATTACAGAATGGAAATGATGCTATTAATTTCCTAATTGTAAATTAGTAGTGTTAGGTGAGCACAAGATCACATTAAGCAATAAATATCGGTACTCACTAGTTTGGTTCCAGTGGAATCTTGGAAAAATGCAACTTATTTACAGTAGGTCAGGCCTCCTTGATACCGCAAACTTCATATGTTTTGTGAACCTTACCCATGATGGTTCACAAACTTAGAGTCAATGTCAATTATTCTGTTATGTTATGTTCCGAAATCTTACAGAAAAAGGAAAAACAAACAGAAAAATCACAACACAAACAACAATACTCGCGCGAAGGCAGACATGTTTATGTATGAGCACTTTTTCGTAATGTAATGTTGGTAATCATGTCAATCTGACGTGTGTTTCTGAATGTTGGCTAAAGAAGGTCCCAAACTCCATACAAAAATATTTTGTTCGGAGTTTCACAGCACTGCCTTAAACTGCAGGCACCGTGTGTTTCTCTCTTAGTTTCTAAGTCGCGCATCCAGTACCTTGGTATGCTATACTGGCAGCTACAAACAATAAATCGTCTTCATCGCTTGAATTAATTTTATCACCTACTTTTAATATTACCCAGTTAATAAACGTTGCAATATTTTTTACTTTGTTTAGTTTAGAAGTAATGTTGACTTCGCTACGATTTGGCCACAAATAAATCACTATCACAGTAGTCATCAGTATGATTCACAGAACGTATAAGTCGGCAAAATGCAATGAAATGTCAAAACACATCTTATAACATGTTGTTAGATTCATACAGATACATTTTGTTACGAGATTGGTTTGTAAAAATATGTGGCGAAACTTGTCAAGTGGTAGGAAACGTCAAACATGATTATTCGCGTCAACAAGTTGCGTGACAATGCGAACGCGAGTCGATACATTGACAAAAAACAGAGATTTCAACATGTTTTTAGGTGAATATTTCGCCGGTGCAAACGCACAGTTAATATCAATACTTGCATGAACCAGTGGTCTCGAACGTCAGAGTGCGAAATCGGTAGAGCTGCCCACAAAAATCGGTACATTTGTACCCAAAATCGGTATATGACAAAAAAAATACTATATTCAATCAAATTCGTTTATTTATCAAAAAATAAACTAAGTACCAGCTATTTATTGTGTAGATAAAAGGTAAGTATTGCGTTTATATTTTACTGCACGTTGCTGGTAATACCGAATATATACACTTAAAAAACGTTTGTACTGTAGATATTCTGTTTATTTTTGTGTTTTGTTCTTTCTTTGCGTCATGTGTACCGCAAATAAACGTATTTTCTTTCTTTCTTCTTTCTTTCTTTCTATTCGGTATTGCCTGCAAAAATCACGCAAGATGACTTATTTGGTATTTCTACAAGCAAAACGTGGCGATGACACTCAAATGTTTCCGTTGTTGTCTACTTTCATCTTTAATATTTTATCACTACCCCATTCATCGGCCAACGTTGAACGCATATTTTCGCATACTAATCTTATGAAAACAAAACAGCGAAATAAGTTCTGTGCTCTATTACATGCAAAACGACTCTTTAATGACGCTAATTGTTATGACTTGGAAATTAATGCAAAGATGACCGCGGCTACGGCCAAAGAGCATTGGTATAACCCTAAAGATCGTAAAAAATAATTATATTTAAGTGTGTTTGGGTTGATGTAAGTAAATTAGACTCTTAGTTAAATTTGAAACGATATTTTCTGTCTACATTTTATATACATAACCTGAAATGTTTGATTAAAATCACTATCACCATCACAAGCGTCACCTACTATTTTAGTACGAGTATAAAACTAATTTTTGATAAAAATGGTCAAAAACTCTAAAAATTAAACGTTTTTTTCGCCTGTAAAATCATGTTTTAGCAGTTATTATAAATATATTGATACTTAACCGTCAATTTGTTGGATCAAAATCGGTAGAAAAATCGGGCATGTATTCTCTGAAATCGTTGCATTTCGGTATTTCGGTAGGACAGAGCCCATATCGGTAGAAGTACCGAAAAATCGGTAGGTTCGAGACCACTGGCATGAACTGGTTCGTTGATGACAGTTGACGGCTGACAGTTGAGAATTGTCAGTAGTGACAGCTATCATTCGTGTGTCAAATGTTGTCGCCGGATAGCAACAGAGGGCGTGCAACGCGCTCAACACGAATTTGCAGAGCGGTTCGGGCGGGTTGACTACCTGAGTCGGGTCGACCATTCGAAATGTCTAAAAATAGAATGGGCACTCACAAAAAAAAAACTCTGTTTTAATTTGATTACTAAATGTTTGTAGCACTTTTGAACATAAACGATTTTTGAACACTATAGCACTGATCAACGGACGAAAGGCGGGAACTGTGCGATGACTAATGCCCGTTTCCACCGACATCCCCTATACTACCACCTACGTATGGGAGCCTTAGCTTAAAAGCTCCCCCAAACTAGCCCCTACATTAAACGTTTCACCATCATTTTTATCACTTAACTAGGGGACACATATCTATGTGACGGTTGTATACGATAATAGTGACTGACTCGTCGTTAAACTTATCGATACTTTGAAACAAGATGGTTTTTTATGAAATTCTCTAAAGTATACACTTTTATGGATACTGTTATTAATAAATCATGTTTTAATAGGAATAATAAATATTATTTCATTCATATTTTTAATTAATTTCATATTTTTTTGCTTATTTACTCTGTGTATACATAACGAAACCTCACGTGTTATCTGTGGACTTATTTATATTTGACACTTCTTTCTTTTGTGACGTAAGCGTGAGATTCGATTGTCTATTTGTTGTGAATTTGTACGCGCTTTTTTTTTTTCGTCTGCTCATCTGCCTTGTCTGCCACAGCCAACAAATGATTACCCGTAGCATAAAACCTCTATTAATAACTGATTTATTGGAGATATAGAATTTATTCTGAAATAATCATTAATATGCGAATACAATAAGGACAGAGGTTCCTCACAAGTGTATGGTTTACATTGATGGTTAGGTATCGACGTAGGTAAGTATCGTGGAACAAACAGAAATAATACCACGGCAATATCTTTTTTTTTTTTTGAATTCTTTATTGGTTACACATAAAACTACTAGTTACTAGTTATACCTTCTAACAGGAAATTCTAAGATGAGTTTAATCTTTTTCAATAAATACAACACTGAAGATTTACACGCCTACATCTCCGAAAAAAGTCAGTTTCTTGATATGTTTTTGGTCTACGGCTGTTATTTACGTTAAATACTGTAGAAACAGTTTCAAAAACTCCATAAATTCATATAAATCACTATTAATCTTCTTTGCTTGAGAGATCACTTACCTATGTGCCGGTTTATGGGTCCACATTTCGACCACCTAATTTTAGGGGACCTTTTAACGTTTAACTGACCCCTTACTGTTGGTGAAACAGAAACCACCTTCTAACAGCCCCCTAACCATTCTTAGGGGATCCCATAAACTTAGGGGATGTCGGTGAAAACGGGCATAAGATGAGCCGAAGTCTCGCAGTCCACAGGAGTCGATGAGTTTTCAGCAGCACAGAGCGTGGTCGGCTTCCTCTGCGTTGTACTCGTATGTCCAGCTCAGACTTGGTACAAGTTCAACTCGTTTTTCACCTCAAGTTGACGCAATCGCAGATCACGTCGGGGTCACCACTTTGGGGACGTAGGTGGAGAGTATTACACCTGTCTCCTTTTATATGTATTGGAGGTAAAGTTGTAATCGTGAGCGCAAGTGAAACTCCAACTTGTAGTTAATGTATATACATATATTTATAACATACTTATCGTAGTTTAAAGCTAGGCACACTAGTTCACATATAACTGATTAAACTAATAGGGACAAAAATAAACTAATGATCTAAAATCTAGTCTGTGTCCCGCTACGGTCGGTAAGCAAGCTAAGCTAGCGCCGCACGGTGGATCGAAAATCGGCTGTAGAAGACATAGGATCTCGATGTCTAAAATGTTATTTTTTTTGCTGGAAATGACTTCTGCCGATCATTACTGTTCTATAAAATGTCATATATGAAGTAATTGTGTGCACAAATGGAAGAGTTATAATTTTTCATTCCGGACCCATGGCACCCCTGGAGGACACCCCTGGGGGTGCAACGGGCACTTGGATTCGGACCCGTGGTACCCCCAGGTCAATTAGTGCAGTGCTTTTGAATGTATATACTTGGTATTGCAACTATGTATGCTTACCTACTATGATCTCATTTTTATCTCTGATGTGACCAAAATTATTGTAGTTATGTATTTATCATTTTGATAATGTACCTATAGCTTGTTGAAGTTGTAAAATTCAAATTTTCAAAAGTGACAGAAGACGTATTTCTATTGTTTAAAAATATGTAATCAGCAATCAAGTTGAAGTGTGTCGAAAGTCGACGCATTCTAATATTATTAAATAATATATCGGTATTTTATGTAGCAATGAATATAGAAACGGAAACGCAGGATCTTAATTTTATAAAGATATACGGAGGAACAATTCTGCTGCATAATAAACACAGACATCATAAAAAGACAGATTACAAGAACGGTACGTCTGCGGGGCGGTGTTCAACCTATAAAAAATCAAAATGTCCTGGGTCTTTAACCATAGATAACTTAAGGTTAAATGTATACCCACAGAGGACCCATACTGAAAAACGTAGTTTCCGCGTGTAAAAAAAAGAATTAATCTATATCTGCCTAGCCTTTTCCCAACTATGTTGGGGCCGGCTTCCAGTCTGACCGGATGCAGCTGAATACTAGTTTTTTACATGGAGCGACTGCCTATCTGACCTCCACAACCCAGTAACTGGGTAATACGATATCCCTTGGTAAGACTGGTTGTCAGACTTTCGGGCTTCTGATGAGCCGTAACGACTGTCAAAAAATCCACGAATGACAGCCGGGACCAACGGCTTAACGTGCTTTCCGAGGCATGGAGGAGTCTGGATGTGTAAAGATGGTCACTCATCAAACTCAAACTCAAACTCAAATCATTTATTTCAATTAAACCATTACAGGCACTTTTGAATTGTCAAGGAATCGGTCAGTCAAAAATATGAAGCTAGTTGCCCATTCCAAAGCGTAGTAGGTACCTATGGAGAAGAACGGGCAAGAAACTCCACGGACACTCTTTTAAATCAAATAAATTGTTACAAAGTATTGGTTACATCATTCATGTTGAAATTATACATGTGAGAACAATGTAGAAAGACGTGCACGTTAGAAGCGTCCGTAATACAAAGATAAAAACAAAGAACAATTAAAAAATTAAAAATCAGCCATGGCCGCTAAGAGTTGACCAGTCCCAACTGACGGCGCCCGTTCACGAACATGACGTATGGATCAGCACCATTCAGCTCAACCATTTTGAAGGGAGCTAAATGATCCAACACACGCGCCACCATCAGCGAGACATCTGAGTGAGCATGACATACTCACAGCCGCCAGGGCACATTCAAGTCAATAAAAAAAAAGTATTACCCAGTAAATGGTAGCTCTTTAGTACATAGTACTCACACCTGTGCTCTGGAATTATATAATACAAAGGAGATTGATTTTATACAATGCAAAGATGGTCTTAAAATCTTCAGCAGCTGCAATCCAACGGACGCATTGCACGGAGCATCCACGGACCAACCCCGGCAAGCGTAGCTTATCCTGATGAATCGACCCATTCGGCTGTCATTATTTAGCCACGAGCTACGGTTTACTAAATGTATTGCAGAATAATCACAATTTGAATGCAGTGCCTAAAAACAGAAGCCACCAGACATTATTAGTGACCATTTAATAGTGCACATTCAATTGCAATTTCTGAATAGAGAAATAACATTAGGTCACGCAATTGGAGAAAATGCGTTAAATAAATATTAAAATTAGACTATTGAAATTATTTTGTCACTGTGGTCCATCTGTCCCATCACTATTCGATTGGTGGATTCATGGGAACTAGTAAATAGGACCCGTGATACCACTGGTACACCGTTGTATGGATTTGAGGACCTAGGGGTGCCACGGGTCCGAATCAAGTTCCCGTGGCACCCCCAGGGGTATCTTTCAGGGGTGCTTGGACAGGAAACCTCCCCGTGTGCCTGGGGGCTGGAGTTCCCTTATGGATGCGTCCGGGGGGAAGGTCAGTCTCTGGGACGGTGCACCCTGGGGTGCGGGCAATGTCTCCCCATTAGGTACTGCGTGCCTAAGGGGTCTCGTTGCCCGTATGCCAATATCCTGTCGGAGGATCGAGCGCTCTAACGTGTACTCGGTGAGAGCACACGTTGAGCAGCGTTCGAGTGGGAGCGGGCTCGACGTGCACTAACCCTGCCGTCGGGCAGGCAGGAGGAAGTCTTTTCTTCTGCCACCGTTGGTCTCGTAGCCCCGAAGAGTGTCAAGGTCATGTCTCTGGCATTTGACGGGGGTCGAGGGTCTTGGCTTAACCGCCCGGGCCGCGAGGTAGAAAACCTCCGGCGGCGCACCGTGAGGGAGGTTGATAGCTTGACTAATGGGTAGCTTAATTAGTCACTAGTGCGAACCACTATTTTTTTGGTTGGTTGGTTGGATATATTTTTTACCCATTGATCCCACGAGATCAAAAATGGATAAATTCTTAAAAAAAAACCCTAAAATCGATGACGTGCCAATAATATTGGCGGAGGAACCACTTGCCGGCGACGGCAACAAGAGTCGAGGAGACTCCTGTCCCTCAGGGGACCAAGCCAAGTCCGACCAGGACACGGGACGCTTGCGTTCTAAGTTCTGGGGAAAACGCTCGCGCGACCATAAGTCGGACCGCGCAGGATCGGCAGGGCCATCCTCGAGCGATGAAAGCCTACCGCTCGCAAAGGTGCCGACGGTGAGGAGGGGTCGAGGTCGCGCGGTGGCGGTGGCCTCCAAACCAGGGCGGGGCAATCCGGGTCGCATCAATCGGCCTGATGCCCCCCCAGGAATCGGCGGGGAGAGTGACGCTGAGATCTCGTCAGAGGCCTCGACCGAGGAGTCGGAGGGGGTCGCCGTCACCGTCCCACAAAGGAGGACCCCCGTCCAGGACCGGGAGCGGCCGATGGAGGGGCGCCACCCTGCTGGTGGTGGGCCAACCGCCGCTGGGGGCTCCAATTCGGAGCGAGCGGCCGGGTTTGCGGAGGTCGTAGTGGCCGCAATCAGGAGCGTGGCCTTGAAGAGGCTCCAGGCCTCCAAGGACAAGGCCATATCCGCGGCCACGGCCTCCATTATGGCGGCAGCGGAGGCCTTTCTCGGGCCTCCGTCGGACGGTATGTCCGAGATGCGGGCGGAGGTCGCCCGCTTGACAGCCGCCATGGAGCTTCTCCGAAAGGAGAATAAGGAGCTCCGAGCAGACCTGGCAGGGCTCCGTGGAGCCGGCGCCCGCCTTGTCTTACAACGTGGAGCGGTGCAAGGGCAAGGCCCGCCCTTGCAGGCGGAGGACCGGGTTTTGACCCTGGTGCGGAAGGAGCTGGCTGCCTTCAACAGCCGGTTCTCCGTACTGGAGGGCATGGTCCTTCGCCCTCCTTTAGCGGCGAGCCAGTCGGCCTCGGGCCAGCGAAAGGCGGCATCGTATGCCGCCGCCGCAGCTGCTGCGGCCAAACCAGCCCCGTCAGGGCAGACCAGGCGTGGGGCTGCTACACAGGTAGCAAGGGCCCCGGCCAAGGCGGTGGGGGCCCCGGCTCCGGCTCCGGCCCTGGCAGTGGGAGCTCCTACCTCGGTGGCGAAACGGCCGCCCCTGCCCGCTTCTTCTCCTCAGGCTGACGCCGAGTGGCAAATAGCCGGGGAGAGGAAGAAGGCGGGCAAGGCGCAAAGGGCGGCCAAGAAGAAGGCGAGGCGGCAGCGGCGCAAGGAGCAGAGTGTTGCGGCTAGGCTCCGCGCCCCGAAGTCCGCAGCTGTAGTGATTACACTACAGCCGGAAGCGGAGAAGAACGTGGGCGTGTCCTACCGCGACTTGCTCTCCAAGGTCGGGGCGGCGGTGGACCTCAACGAGATCGGCGCCGCTCAGGGCATCCGGGTCAGGGTCACAGCGACAGGGGCCCGGATGCTGGAGGTCCCCGGAGCGACCAGTGGCCCGGCCGCCGACGCCCTGGCTGAAAAGCTTAGGGCGTCCCTAAATGCGGACGAGGCCCGAGTGTCCAGGCCCTCCAAGTGCGTAGACATGCGCATCTTGGGCCTGGACGACTCCGTGGTGGAGGCACAGGTGGTGGCCGCTGTCGTCAGGACTGGGGGGTGTTCTGCTGAGCAGGTTAGGGCAGGCACCATCCGTCCTCGATGCAGCGACACGTGGAGCTGCATCGGTCTCAGCTTCGCGAGGTCCTGGTGGCGGAATGGCGGGACAGGCTTTCGCGCCCTACCGCCGGCCTCGACGTCGTCGAGGCGGTCCGGCCGGTGCTCGACCGCTGGCTCGGGAGGAGGCACGGCTCCCTGTCGTTTCGGGTGACGCAGGTGCTCTCGGGGCATGGTTGCTTCGGGAAGTACCTGTGTCGCATAAACAGGGAGCCGGACGCCCGGTGTCACCACTGCGTCGACTGCCGGGAGGACACGGCGCGGCACACGCTGGCAGAGTGTGCCGCTTGGGAGGAGCCGCGCCGTGCCCTCATCTCAGAAGTAGGCAGTGACTTGTCGCTGCCGGCCGTAGTGAACGCTATGGTCGGCGGCGCCGAGTCCTGGGACGCGGTGGTCGCCTTCTGCGAGACGGTCGTCTCGCAGAAGGAGGCTGCGGAAAGGGAGAGGGAGATCTCGTCCACTCACCCGGCCCGCAGCAGGCGCACCGGGCGTCGGCGGAGGGCGGATAACGCCCTCTTCCGGCCCCCCTAAATGGGTCCAGGGGCGACGGACTCGGGGACGTCCGTCGCCCCCCACACATCAGGACCCGAGGTGGCGGCGCGTAGTGTTCCACGCGCGCCCCTCTGAGACGTCGCGGGGGGAGTCAAACACCTCACTCCCCCCCCTGACCCGAGAGGAGGCCCGCGGAGGCGGGCCGGCACCGGCCGGGGGTTGCGGAAGATTCTTTCGTTCCCGCGACCCCCGGCGTAGGTGTGAGTCGGAACACCGGGGTGGTTTTTAGTCAGTAAGAGTCTGACAGACCCCTCCGCCCGCCCCAGGGCGGAGGACATCCATGAGGATTTTCCACCCCGGAAAAAAAAAAAAAAAAAAAAGGCACCATCCGTCCTGACTTCAAGGGGATGCGAGCCGTAACGGTGAGCTACCCCGTGTCGGCGGCCAGGAAAATCGCCGGGGAGGGCCAAAGGTTATTGGTGGGCTGGGTATCCGCGCAGGTCAAACTGCTAGAGCCCAAACCTCTGAGGTGCTTCCGCTGCCTTGTGGGCAACCACGTGGGAGCTAAATGCACCTCGGAGGTGGACCGCAGCGATCACTGCTATCGCTGTGGTCAGCCCGGTCACAAGGCCGGCTCGTGCGAAGCCACGCCGCACTGCGCCGTATGTGCGGCGGCTGGCAAGCCGGCCGAGCACCGGATTGGGAGCAAGGCCTGCGCCCAACCAGCCAAAGCGAAAGCCAGGGGCAAGCCCTCCGCCACCGCCGTCACCGCCGCAGCCGCCGCCGCTACTACTGCCGCCGCCGCTGCCGCTTCCACAGTCGTCGCCGCCGCCTCACGCGGGGCTCGGGGGGAGGCAAAAATGGACTGCCAATAGTGGCCCCATTACGCCTCCTCCAGGCGAACATCAACCACTGCGCCGCAGCTCAGGATCTGTTGCTCCAGAGCATGGCGCAGTGGTCGAGTAACATCGCCGTGGTCGCTGAGCCGTACTTTGTCCCGCCCAGGGATGACTGGGTGGAGGACCTGAGCGGCTCAGTGACCATTATATCGTCGGCCGCCGCCGGTACCCCGTCCCTCGAGGCCGTCAAGAGGGGACAGGGTTGCGTGGCAGCACGGTTCGGGGAGATAGTCGTGGTGGGAGTGTACTTCTCCCCGAACCGAACTCTCGCCGAGTTCCACAACTCCCTTGGGGAGTTGAGAGTCGTCGTCGTCGGGTACCATCCCCTCCCCGTGGTCGTCCTCGGGGACTTCAATGCCAAGAACGTGGCTTGGGGTTCCCGGTATACGGACACATGGGGCATGATGGTGGAGGACTGGGCCCTGGAGACAGGCCTGGTCGTCCTGAACAGGGGTTCTGTCCCCACGTGTGTGCGGATGCGGGGTGAATCAGTGGTGGACATCTCGTTCGCCAGCCCCGCTCTGTCGCCACGTGTCATTGACTGGCGCGTCATGGAGGGGGTGGAGACCTATTCCGATCACCGGTACATCCGGTTTGACGTCTCCGCCCAGACCTCGGGCGCATAGGTCCGACAGACCCCGAGTGGTCCGCGGTGGGCGCTAAAGCAGCTGGACCGGGAGCTCCTCCTGGAAGCCTCGATCGTGCAGGCCTGGGTGTCATCACCGGACAGGCCTGCCGACATCAATGTCGAGGCGGAGTGGTTCCGGGAGGCCATGTCCGAGATATGTGACGTGGCAATGCCCCGGGTCCAGCCCGGACGTGCTCGGCGCCAGGTGTGCTGGTGGTCGCGTGAGCTGACCGCTTTACGCGCGGCATGCGTTGCTGCGCGCCACCGGTACTCCAGGCACCGCAGGCTCCGTATCCGCCCTCCGGATACGGAAGCCATTGAGGCGGAGCTGTACGACGGGTACAGAGCGGCGAAGACCGCCCTCCGAGCGGAGATCGAGCGGGCCAGAGGACTGGCCCGCGAGGAGTCGCTGGAGACTCTGAACAGAGATCCGTGGGGACGCCCATACAAATGGGCGGCGAGAGACAAACTCCGCCCATGGACTCCCCCGCTGACACAGAGTCTCCGGCTCCAGCTCGTGGAGGACGTGGTGAGCGCTCTGTTCCCTTTGCGAGGGGAACATACTCCCCCGCCCATGGCTCCGCCTCCTGCGGTGCCCAATGCGGACCACATTAGTGACGACGACGACGATATTCCGGAGGTGACCGAGGTAGATTTGAGAGTGGCGGTACGTAGGCTGAATGCCAAAAATACCGCCCCAGGACCCGACGGCTTACCTGGAAAAGCCTGGGTTCTGGCCTTGGAGGCTCTCGAGCCTCGACTAAGGGGGCTCCTAAGCGCATGCTTGGAAAGGGGCCAGTTCCCACTTCGTTGGAAGACGGGGAAACTGGTCCTCATCAAAAAGCCGGGGCGCCCGGCGGACTCTCCGTCCGCTTACCGGCCCATCGTGCTGCTCGACGAGGTGGGCAAGCTCTTTGAAAGAGTGATTGCAGACCACCTTGTCGGGCGGCTGGAGCGAGTGGGACCGGATTTGGCGGAGAGCCAGTTTGGTTTCCGCAAGGGGCGCTCTACGGTGGATGCCATCATGCGCGTTCGAGCCCTCACGACGGGGGATGCTGTTGCCCGGGGTGGGGTCGTCTTGGCGGTGTCTCTTGACATCGCCAATGCCTTCAACACCCTGCCCTGGAGTTGCATTAGGGAGGCACTCCGGTATCACCGGATGCCGACCCACCTCTGTCGAGTGGTCGAGGCCTATTTGACGGACAGGGCCGTCATCTACCCCGGTCACCACGGAGAGTGGAACCGGCGAGAGATGTCGTGCGGTGTCCCACAGGGATCGGTCCTGGGGCCGCATCTGTGGGACATCGGTTACGACTGGGTGCTGCGCGCCGACCTCCCTAGTGGCGTGAGCGTAGTGTGCTACGCTGACGACACGCTGGTCCTGGCGCAGGGGAGGTCGCATGAGGCGGCGGCCGAACTGGCGACACGCTGGGTTGCGATAATCGTTGATAGGATCCGGCAATTGGGACTCGAGGTGGCCTTGCACAAGTCCAAGGCCATGTGTTTTTATGGTCCTCGGAACGCGCCACTGTCGGGTTCCCGGATAACGGCAGGAGGAGTTCACATCGGTGTCGAGTCGACGATGAACTACCTGGGACTCGTCCTCGACAGCCGGTGGAACTTCGTGGAGCACTTCCGACGTTTGGCTCCCAAACTGCAGAGGGCAGGGGCTGCTTTGAAGCGGCTTCTGCCCAATCTAGGGGGTCCAAACGCCTCCTGCCGGAGGCTCTACGCGGGGATCGTGCGGTCCATGGCCCTTTACGGGGCACCGGTGTGGGCGCGTTCATTGAGGCTGCGACCAGCCCAGCGGTTGAACGCGTCCCAAAGGGTCATGGCCATCAGGCTGGTACGAGGATACCGCACGGTCTCCCGTGAGGCGGCGAGCCTCCTTGCCGGACTACCGCCATGGGATCTGGAGGCAAAAGTCCTCGCGCACATGTGGGAGTTGCGCGAGGAGGCGAAACGCCGGGGCGTAACTCCGCTGCCGCGAGAAATCACGGCACAGCGGACAGAGCTCCGGCGGGATCTCATGGCGGCATGGAGAGTGCGATTGTCGCAACCCAGCGCTGGGCACGCCACAATTGTGGCGATAAGTCCCCTCTTTGAGGAGTGGCTAGAGAGGCGCCACGGCGTCCTCACCTTCCGCCTGACGCAGATCCTCACCGGACATGGTTGTTTCGGGAGGTTCCTGTTCAGGATAAAGCGGGAGGAATCGCCCGGGTGTCACCACTGTGTGGATCGCCCGGAGGACACGGTGGAGCATACGGTGGAGGTCTGCCCAGCTTGGGCGGAGCACCGCCGTGTCCTCACGGAGGCGATCGGCGGCGGCGATCTCTCGAGTCCGGCCCTGGTTCAGGCCATGGTCCGGAGCGAGAGTGCATGGGAGGCCGTCACCTCCTTCTGCGAAGCAGTAATGCTCGCGAAGGAGGAGGCGGAGCGCGCGAGTGAGAGGCAAAATGCGCCCCCTCGCGCCCCTAGTCGCCGCAGGAGACGCCCCGGGCGTCGGGAGTCGCGAGCCGACTTCCGGCCACCGTAGGCGCGGGCTTGCGGACGGTGAGCAATGGGTAGCTCGCTGTCCGATAGGGACCAGGCCCGGGTCGACGGCGCGTTGTGTTCCACGCGCGCCTCAAAGAGATGTCAGCACCAACTGACGGGGTCCGGAAGGGCCAATGCCTGCCGGGGTTGCGGGTTTGTCTGAAAGGGATATCGCGACCTCGGCACACAGGCAACGGAAGGAACACGGGTGGGTTTTAGTCAGTAAAAGTCTGACACGCCCTCCCGCTCCACCCAGAGCGGGAGAAGTTATTTGATAATTTCCCACCCAAAAAAAAAAAAAAAAAGGGGTATCTTTCAGGGGTACCATGGGTCCGGAATGTAATTTTTATAAGAAAAATATGTATGGAGCTGACTTGAAAAATGAGGATATCTCTGGAATCGCTAGGATTACCATTATATCCTTGCACACTGTTATAGTACTATTTATTTGTGAATTTTTGACATACTTAATATTGCGGCATCACTTGCGATTTTTTTTTTTTTAATCATCAGAATTAAAAAATAAAAAATGTTTATGATATTATGTAGGTACATTTTAATGCTTAAATATGGCTATACCAAGTGTAATTTACAATATTTTTTATGCTTAGACCAAAACATTCTAAGAAATCACAAAGTCGTATTACCTACTTATTTGAAATGACATGGTAATTATGAATTACATAATATGTAATCTTGTCTAATGCCTCAAGTCCACATTAGCTAATGATTAATAAAACTTAATACTTATATACCTAGTTAAAAGGATACGTACCAAAATAATTTGGGGTACTCGCTAATTTAGCAATTAGTGCATGAAAGTAATTAGATAAATGTGATACCATCATTAGTCAATAACAATAAATAGTCAAACATTGGATTCACAACTTCAGTTCATTTAGAGCATTTCTAATACTAACCTCTATCCTACCGTGTCTTTTTACTCAGTGATCGTGAATAATGGAAAGCATTATTACAAATTTGGATTTGTTTGTTATTCTGAGCAATCAGGATGCTTCGTCTTTCGATCATGAAATATTGTTCAACACACTTGTTATTCGACTGGGCTCTAGCCTTTCAGATGAAGACAGTGTTACCGTGAAAGAATTTTGTCGAAGATTTACACGGGCAGTTCAAAAGAGATGGTTACGATCCCACAGGAAAAGTGAAGTTTTTAGACGTGATTACAGTAATTGGCTTGAGGCAAATATTGACTGGCCAAACTGCGTGCAAACCAATTTGCTCATTCAAGAATCAACAAGTGAAAATATTTCTACTGAACCTATACCTGAACCTGTACCATCAACTTCAACAATGAAATCAACTTCAACGATGACAAAAAGATCTCGAAAGCCGTTTGAAGATCTAAGTAACAAGCAGAAGAAGAGACGATCTGTTGAACATATAGGCGATGACCCTAATGAAGTAGCTTATTCAGCTGCAGCACTTTTGAAAGGAGATGGTCGTGAGGATATTTATTTATTTATTTATTGATAGGAGAACCAACAGCTGTAACAAATGGATAACAGTTGAAAATGAAACATACAGCCAATTACAGGTTCTCACGGATAAAAACATAATAAGTATTAGAAATCTTAGGATCACTAACAAGCACGATAAAAAAGATAAAGTATGTATACATATACATACACATACATACACATATATATATATATACATACACACACATATATATATATATATATACATACATGAATAAGGTACAATAAGCACTATGCACTTTTAAAGAAGTCAGCGTTCAGCTGAGCGCGTGCAGAATAGGTATTGATGGTAAATGGGTCAAATGAGAACTCTTTACAAAGAATATTAAAGTCCTTACTCGCTCGCACCATGTCTTGAGTTTTGCCTGTAGTTAGAAGAGGAAAAAGGAATGGAGATAGGCGGATTAAATCTAACTGATCTCTGAGGAACATTGAAACGTAGTTTATGTAAGAGATCAGGGCAGTCAATCTTGTTCGACATAATTTTTAAAAGGAAAGTGAAATCCGCCAGTCGACGACGATTTATAAGTGGCTGTAAATGAAATTTCTTGCAAAGATTTATGTAACTATCAGAATGGTATGGTATACGTAGCCGAAAACATAGAAAATGAATAAATCTTTTTTGTATATTCTCAATACGATCAATATACTTGCCATAACACGGGTTCCAGATTTGTGACGCATATTCAAGATGACTTCTCACAAAAGAGCAATAAAGAATCTTAAGGGTCTTGGCCTTTTTGAAACACCCTGCGATTCTCATAACAAAACCCAGTGACTTCGAAGCTTTGGCAACTATTTGCTCAATGTGCACGTTAAATAAGAATTAAGAGTCATGAAAAACGCCCAGGTCGCGTAAACCGTCGCATCTGTTTAATAGCTGCCCTTTAAGTTTGTAAGTTGTAGGGAGAGGGACGCGTTTTCTGCTAAAGGAGATTAATGAACATTTAACAGGGTTTAAGTCTAGTTTATTAGTTAGACAATAATCATCCAAACGCGCTAGGTCAGATTGGAGAGCATCCATGTCATCATCTGATGATATTGCAGAAAATATCTTCATGTCATCAGCAAAACAGAGCAAATTTGAGTTGTGGAAACACGAGTCAATGTCGCCCACATAAATGATAAAAAGTAGCGGACCCATCAAGGAACCTTGAGGCACACCACTTGAAGCTGAAACCCAGCTCGACATGTAGTTACTGACAACGACAGCTTGAGATCTGTTTTCAAGATATGAAGTAAACCAACGAAGTAGATCTCCTCTGATACCATTGTTAAAAAGCTTTGTTTTAAGGATATTGTGGTCAATTCTATCAAAAGCCCTACTGTAATCCGTGTAAACGACATCGACCTGCGCCCCATTGTCCATTCTGTCCGTTAGGAAGTCATTGAGCAAAGCCAGGTTAGATGCAGTTGAACGACCCTTAAGAAATCCATGCTGAGAAGGGCTAAAAGACTGACTCAGTGCTGCGTAAACTTGGTCGTAGACAACCCTCTCAAAGACTTTAGCTAAAACGCACAGTTTGGAAATAGGTCTGTAATTAACTATTTCATTTTTGTGCCCTTTTTTATGCACCGGAGTTATAAAGGCGGACTTCCAGATTTGGGGAACAGAACGGGAAGAGGGTGGTTTTGTAAACAATATTGCATCTGTTATTGAACATATGCTCCAAAATCCAGAAGCAGCAGCAAAAATCAAGGAAATGTTGAACAAACCAGCTCCTACAAACAACCAACAATATTTTCACCAGAAAAAGCACTGGGTTTGCTACTTTCATTAAAACTATCGAAATGGCAATATATCACATTAAGGGAAACGACTATTCGAGAAGGTTCAAAGGAGATATATCCGTTTTACTATAAAGTGCAAAAAGCTAAGCTACAGTGCTACCCTCCGAAGACATTAGTGACTGTAACGGATTCATCTGCTAAGATTGCACTACAAGCGTTACTAGATTTAACAGTGAACAGAATTTTTGAAACTATTCGTAGTCCTGATGCGATACAAGATAAACAATTTATATTAATATCAAAGTGGGGATTTGACGGTGCATCTAACCAAAGTAGTTATAAGCAAAACCTAAAGAGTGGTCAAGATGATTCCAGCATATTTATGACCTCTTTGGTTCCATTAAAGTTGACAGCTGACGGTGATACCGTATGGGTGAATCCAAAACCCTGCTCACCTAGGTATTGCCGTCCAGTCCAGTTTAGTTTTGTGAAAGAAACCAAAGACGTTGTCATAAATGAAAAAACTGCAATCGATAACGAAATTGAAGCTCTCGTTCCCTCAAAATGTCAAGGACATGAAATTAGTCACAAATTAATGATGACGATGATTGACGGCAAAATTTGTACATATCTATCTGAAGCTAAGTCAAATGCGGCCTGCTACCTGTGTTTGGCTAAGCCTACAGAAATGAATAAGTTAGATGTCATTGCGTCAAAAACCATTTCTTCTGGTGTGTATGAGTTCGGATTATCATCACTTCATGCCCGCATTAATGTGATGGAATGTCTTCTACACATAGCGTATCGTCTCGACTTCAAAAATTGGTCTGCAAGAGGAGAAGGTCATCAAGAGTTATTGCATTCACGAAAAAAACTCATTCAAGATCGATGATGATAATCGCAAATAGATGATCTCAACCTTTTGATTGACATCGTTAAGCAAGGATCAGGCACAACTAACGACGGGAACACAGCAAGGCGGTTTTTTGAATTTCCTGATAAAACTGCAGCGATCACTGGATTAGATGAAGACCTAATACGCAGATTTGCTGTGATTCTGCAAGCTATCACATCTGGAGAGTTTGTAGATTCATCAACCGTCCACAAATTGTTGATTCACGGAGGGGACATAATTGCAGAAAATGCTATTGTACCAATTGGAAGTCTTTCGGAAGAAGCTTCAGAGGCCCGAAACAAAGACTTTAGGAGGTTCAGAGAACACCATTCGAGGAAAAAGAGTAGACAAGCATCAAACGAGGATAATTATCCTAAATATGCTTATCGTCTCTTCTGATCCTCTAATTTCTTCCACAAGACTAAAATTAAATGCCCACAAGAGGCAGACATACTTTAAGGAAACAGTAGAACTACTGAAACTTCAGGATCAGGAAGCTCCAACAGAGTTCTTAGAAGTTATATCTATTGTAGAGCCTGATTCTGAAGTGGATTCTGATGGTGACGAAGTATAAAATAAGTTAACTTTTATTGTTTATGTTAGGTTAGGTTAAGTTAATTTTTTTTTTAAATAATTAGCTTTTATTTTTAATCATACAATAGTTTACCATTTATTGTTATTGACTAATGATCACGTTTATCTAATTACCCTCATTATGGTACGTATCCTTTTAACAGGTATATAGGTATTAAGTTTTATTAATCATTAGCTAATGTGGACTTGAGGCATTAGACAAGATTACATATTATGTAATTCATAATTACCAAGTCATTTCAAATAAGTAGGTTATACGACTTTGTGATTTCTTAGAATGTTTTGGTCTAAGCATAAAAAATATTGTAAGTTACACTTGGTATAGCCATATTTAAGCATTAAAATGTACATATCATAAACATTTTTAATTTTTTAATTTCGATGATTAAAAAAGGTAAATCGCAAGTGATGCCGCAATATTAAGTATGTCAAAAATTCACAAATAAATAGTACTATAACAGTGTGCAAGGATATAATGGTAATCCTAGCGATTCCAGAGATATCCTCATTTTTCATGTCAGCTCCATACATTTTTTTCTTATAAAAATTATAACTCTTCCATTTGTGCACACAATTACTTCATATGACATTTTATAGAACAGTAATGATCGGCAGAAGTCATTTCCAGCAAAAAAAATAACATTTAAGACATCGAGATCCTATGTCTTCTACAGCCGATTTTCGATCCACCGTGCGACGCTACTACCAAGGGACCTCCGATAGTGGTAACGCCCCGGATCGTGGCTTAGTGTTGCCACTTAACAAGGGTCCGTTCCTTACTAACTTATAAATACTTATCTAAACTAATACAGGTGACGCCACGTATATAATGAACAATACGTGACGCCACAAAACTAAAGTGACACAACTTAACTATATTTTAGTTTGACAGCACTAAGATAGTACTGAGTTTTTAGTTTAGTGAAAATGGCAATTTTGCTATTCAGAATTTGACGTTTTTCACTAAAAATTTTGCGAATTCGCGCGACTTCGTACAGTATCCTTGATAGTTGTCCTTGATTTTGAATTAGTTGTCATCGATTTTTTTTTCAATTTTTACAGTTCCTGGTAATTTATGGATGGCAACATTGACGAAACATTGACAAACAATTTTCTTTATTTAATGTGGCGCACAGCCTCTTCAGTTGACAGTTAATTGAGTTTTAATTTCGTTTCATTTAAATATGAAAAAACGTTTCGTTTCACATAGAAAGAGTACTATCCTCATTTTAAAAGGGTGTGCTACCCATGTAGCACACCCTTTTAAAATGAGGATAGTGCGAGGCACTCTTTTTACAAAGTGTGCTAGCACACTGTGCTACCACGAATAAGACGAGGTGGCGATGGCCTGTGAGCACTGAGCATGTACGTGCTGTGAGTGTGGTGGCAATGAGTCGGGTGACTCGACGCGCGAGGCGCGAGTCGCGAGCTATGTGCGTGCGTAGCACAGTGACGACAACGCGACACGGCACACATACGCCGCAGAATAGGCACACGCGGTGACTGATCGGTTAAGCGCGTCACACAGCTCGCACGAGTGATGATGAGGGAAAGAGAAATGAGAATAGCTACGTGACGTAGTCAAACAAAAGCAAAAGATAGCAATTAAACTTAGACTTTAACTCACAGCACGTACGTAACTAGCTTAGAATCGTAAATAAACTTGCAATTGAGTGAGTGACTCGTTTCATTCAAAACTCACAATACCTACGTACAAATGTTCTGTGTAGCTAATCTGTGCCCTGTGGTGTGTGGTAGCACATCAAAATGAAAAGAGTGAGTGACTCTTTTCATCCAAGTGAGTAGCTACAACTGTGCTAGCTTATGTGCTGAGTTACCCAACACTACACCTATAGTCAATTGCAGTATTTTGTGATACGGCAATGAGAGTCCTGCCGTATGCCGTATATTCTGAAAAAAAAATCGTGGATTGCCGTATCAATAACAACACTGGCGCATCTTTACCCTTTTGAACGGTCATGCGGGACTGCAATGTGGGATAGGTAGTGGGTGGGTGGAGGCCACTTGATAAAGACGAAACCATTTTTTAACGTGTTAAGTCACTGCGTGTGTATCTAGCATTAAGATAAGTAGTCCTTTTTTGCGGAAAGTGAAACCCCGTTTTGGAAACAATTAAATAAACGGAATAAATAAAACTCCATGGGCAAAGAAGAAGGATTAGCACAATAAGAAAAAAAAATACTCTTGTAATATATGTACTTTTTTAATTATTTTTTTTTGACACGCAAAAAGGAATGTCCAAAACGCATTTTATAGTGCAAACAGCGCTAATTATTCCCCTAGTGGCAGACATAACGTACTAATTTGTCAAAATAGGTTATAACGCAACTAAGTACGAAAGAGTATAAAGTGGTATCGAATCTCTCTTTTCCCCTTATAGTTTTAGGTGGTTTGTCTCTTTCTATCATCCGTCAGACAGCGCTGACTGAAACTGTCACTGTTATACCGCGAGGCTACGTACCTACGTAGTAACATCGCTTACGTTCATGTTTTTTGAGAAGAAAAACGTTGAAATCTGTACATTATTGTAATATCAAACGAGAAAATGTTCGGTGGCAGTGTGCCCGTGGTGATTCAATCCAGGTGAAACACGCGCGGCGAAAGGGGAGTGCAAAACGTGGTGTGTCGAGCACGAGCTTGCAGTTGCCGTAGTTTGTTATCAAACAGCGCTGCGCGAGGCCGCGACCGCGAGACCATGGCGGAGGCGGCGCCCGGGACCATCGTGAAGGAGGGCTGGCTGCAGAAGCGCGGCGAGCACATCCGCAACTGGCGCGACCGCTACTTCATCCTGTTCGACAACGGCGACCTGGTGGGCTTCAAGACGCAGCCGGAGCGGAACAACTACCGCGACCCGCTCAACAAGTTCACGGTGCGTGACTGCCAGATCATGGCCGTGGACAAGCCGCGCCCTTACACCTTCACCATCCGCGGCCTGCAGTGGACCACCGTCATCGAGCGCAACTTCTCCGTCGACACCGAGAAGGAACGGTGAGTGTGCCCCTGCAGCCACAGCCCTTGTCACGGAGCGCGCCTCGCAGTCGCTGCTAGTCATAGAGCACAGTGGCCCGCACGGGACAAGCTGCTGCTGCTGCTGCTCATCGTAGTACATGCGCATAGTAAACCAATAATAGTTGTCAGTGGTGTTTCAGTGCATGGTAACTGCACTGGGTTTGCCCATTGCTTGTGTCATAAGGAAACTATTTGTTTGAGAGGAGGATGTTTTTGTTATTCTCATGTTTTCCTGTTTCAGTGGTTATGGATGCTGTCATAGATGATAATATGTGAAGTCTGCTTGTTTTCCTATTGCAAATAGGAAAACAAGCAGACTTCTCACCTAGCTATCACTTCATAAAATTAGAATTATGAAAATAACAACTAACAAACAAGTTTGACATTAACTGTTGTATCTCAGTTACAAACACCTGATAGTGGTGCTATCTGAACTTTAATTATTATGATGATTACATTTCTTCAACTGAACAATAATATTTTTATGCGTGACCTTGGCTTCTGCATATTACACAGGATATTTTGGGAGTGGCCAATGGGGCTAAAGCTATAATACCAACCTATATTTTCCCTACTTTTTTTACCAAGGTATAAAACGTGCATTCTACTGTGTCAACAGTTTTCATTTATCGTCTACACTTAAACATTATTTATTTATTTTATTTTTATTTATTTATTTTGGTTTTTTACAAATTGTTTTAGATCAATCTGCCTAGCCTTTTCCCAACTATGTTAAGGTCGGCTCCCAGTCTAACCGGATGCAGCTGAATACCAGTACAATTAGTTTTAGATGAAAACAGTAAATAACAAAAATAAATACAGATTAGAAATTGAACCAAATGAAGTAAAAAATCAATGTTAAATTATAATGACACTACATGGGCTGTGGTGCAAACACACAATTAGTTAAAAAAAGAATAAGTATTCATTTGGATGAGCTGCTTTTATTTATAAACCTACAGTTTTTATTGTTTTTATTTGCTATGACTGCTGTTTGACTGCAGTTCACATTATTAGTAAAAGCAGGGAGATCTTATATCTCTCTGCTTTTACGTGATCCATGAGTTCTGGCACAGCTCCTGTTACTATGTCAGTGTTATAGATAAAAGAAATTATTGATTTTTCCAAATGTGTGTGGATTGCTAAATTTGAAACTATTTAAGAAATAGCCAAAAATATTTCAAACTCTTGGGGCCGATTTTGACAAACCCAAACTGCAAACTCATTAAACTCATTATTGTGCCCCGGAATCAAACCTGTTGATTTTGAATAAAGAAAACACTGTACCATGCCAGCCAGTAGTGTCACTTTTAAGGGTTGTGGAGGACAGATGGTAGTTGCTGCATTTAAAATACTGGGATTCGGCTTCACCCAGTTAGACTAGAACCTGACCCAAACATAGTTGGGAATAGAACCTGTTGATTTTGGAGAAAGGGTTATGGAGGTCAAATCGGTTGGAGGCATTCAGCTTCACCCAGTTCTAGACTAGAAGCCGACCCAAACATAGATGAGTAAAGGCGACTAGACTTCATAATAACTTATCAAATTGTTGATTTGATTTTAGTTGATCACTTTCCTTTAGTTCATTACTTCCCAGGATTTGATCCTTATTAGTGACACCATCAGATGGTGAAATTATTCTTTCTAATATCAATGGATTCAATCCCTAGCTAGGAAAATGCATTTAAAAAATCTCTAATGATACTGTTTTAGTTTTCATTAAAATTGGCCTTGACATTCCATTACCATTTGAATATTTTTTTCCCCACTATGCGAAGCAAAAGGGAGGGTTATGATTTTGACTACTATGTATGTATGTTCTGTCATAACTTATAAACTTCTCATCATAATTTGACAAATGAGGTATCGTTAGAAGCATCTTATTTGTCTGCTGAATTGTTATAGGCTATGTGACGTTTTAATGCAGCCCGTTTGGGTATCAAATGAAAGGAATTCATTAGTACATTTCAAAAATATATATATATTATAACCACAAAATAATTTAAATAAAAATAAAAGTTATAAAAACTAAAACCCAAATAAGACAAAATAATCAAATAAAAGGACAACAAGACCAACAACAAGACCAAACAAGACCACACAAACAGACAAAATTAAAAATCTGGAGTCATGTAATCAGTTCAATTTATGCCCTAACACGTGTTACACGTCAGTAACAGATGGGTTTTAGTTTTTATAACTTTAATTTTTTATGGTTTATGTATTGTGGCGTGTAATGTTGACCTAGATAAAATAAAATATAGTCGAATTTTGCATGAATATCGAGTGCACAGCGCGACATGAGTAGTAATACTAGTAATAGTTGTTTGGATGTGCAGCGAGGAGTGGGTGGCGGCGATCCGCTACGTGTCGTCGCAGCTGAGCGCGGGCGGGCCCAGCGCCGGCGCGGGCGCGCTCCCCGAGAGCGACGACCGCGACATGGCGCAGCTCGGCACCAGCTTCCGGGACCCCCGCCGCATAGTGCGTACCATAGATATAAGAACCGGTAGTTGAAAATGTATTGAAACCCAATGTCTCCACTTCGTCCCCCTACGTCGCCACAACTACGCATACAGATTAGTAAACCCAATAGATACGAGGTCGCGCTCACACTTGCAATTTGTAAATCAGAACGTACTACACAATCAATTATAAACCTTACCCCATCAAACACAGCGTGCATTTACCCTGCACCATACAACTCACTCACTTGTTGTGCTGTGCAAAAGCCATTTATTTTACATAAACGGTAGTGATTGCCGACTAAATGGGAAAGTTATCGATTCTCCCATTTATTATTGTAGTTCATGAAAAAAAAAAAAAAAATATGACATATTATTATAATAAGATGATATAAATAAACAACACAGCTAAAAAAAAAAAAAACTACTTTAAGAGAAAATTTAAATGAGTAGGTATAAAACAAGATTTCACATTGGTATTCCAATCAGGTTCTAACGGTTGACAAATTGAAGAATAAACTTTAAAAGAAATATTAATTCACACGACAATCGACATTGTTGTCGATTGTCGTGTGTAACGTAGGCTGTTAGTGGATCTGCACAAGCACATCACTAACTCGTCGCAAGACACAGCGGCCGTACTACGCGATGCAACCGCTATAGTATAGTTAGTAGTATAGTTTTGTGATTTTTACATTGCTTGTCCTATCACTTAGCGACATACTTAGGTACTGGTTAAGGAGCAATGTATTTACTGCAAAAATAGTACAGTCGCTGTGATATATGAAAACGAAAATAACAAGAAGAGAAACAAGAGGCAAGAAATATTTTACGATTTGTTGTTTTTTATATGATAAGTGGTTTTATGATATATAAAGTTTCTAGTTTGGCTTCGATTTTTACAAGAAACCACTGAACAACACGGCATTCTTAAACGTTGTCACGATCGCGTTCGAATTAGTTAGCGGAGACGGCCCTTTGCCTGACACATGAGCATCGTTATCACTACGCGCGGACACACACACGCCCTCATCGCCACTTCTCCTGTTATTTATATTTCTATGGTGCGTACCGACCTCTAGTGCAGTCTGCACGGTGGGAAGTTCTAATAGGCCCCCGGTGGAAACTACCCCAAATATTTTATTTTAATAATTTTACTGAAAAATAAGACATTATTTTAATATACCAAACTGCTCGAAGCCCAAAGGAAGATGTTTTTTAACCGAATTCCCTAAAAGATCCTCCTTTTAGGGAAGTCGGCCGTATAAAAAAAAAAGAAGTTTGTTACCTCATATCTCCGTCATTTATGAACCACATTTTTATCAAAATTCAGTTCTGATACTGGGATTCCATGAGGAAATGAGGGAACTTCTCAAATATTATTGGCATAAACATAGCGATTTTGGTATTTTCAGCAATAAGTTAAGCATATGCATTAAGAAAGTATCACTTGGTGAAGTAGAACTGATGAAGAAGACCACAGATGGCCACCAGAACTACTCAATGATAAGTATTTTACGGGTGGCGATAGGATCATCATCATCATCATCATTTCAGCCAAAAATCTTCCACTGATGAACATCGTCCAGTGCAGCGGTGAATAGTTTCTGAGAGATAACGTCTCCCTGTCTCACACCTTGCTGCAGAAGGATAGGTTTCGAGGTCTGGTCTTGGAGTCGGACTGACATAGTGGCGTTTTTGTACAGACACTTTAGCACCTCGATGCACAGTGTGTTAAGAACCCGATTTTTGTTTCATTATGTTTTTATTCAAGTAATCGATAGTTTCTATAATTTCTGGCGCGAGAGTTCAACTCCGGCTTCGCTACGACAGGGAACTTTTTTTTTTTAATTATCAAAGTTTCGTAATATCCGCATCATGAAAAACGAAAAAAAATATACAGGGTGATTGGAAGATGGGTGCAAAGCTTTAAGGCGAAGATAGTACAGACAATTTAGAACCATTTAAGCCATGGTTGTCTTAGACGAAGTCTTACCAAATATTTTTAACCAAATTTTTAAGTTTTTTTTCGGAAATTCTCAAAATTTAATGTAAACTGCATAATTATGGCCAAATTGAATGATAAATGAATTCATTTTTTATTTATTTAATTAAAGTAATGTGTAAGCAATCAAGCAAAACATGTTTTAGGCTTCTGTGTCATTAGACATTTTTTTTACAGACATTTAAAGCTCAGAAAAAATAAAAAAATTGTACAATACGTCTTTTAAACCTTATTAAAAAAAAAAAAAAAATGGTAAGACTTCGTCTAAGACAACCATGGCTTAAATGGTTCTAAATTGTCTATACTATCTTCACCTTAAAGCTTTGCACCCATCTTCCAATCACCCTGTATATTAAAAAAACAGAACTACTTATTCCAGTTTCTATTTATTCCATTAATTGTATGTACAGTAAACTACCGTTCCACCAATTTCTGTTGCCTTAGTATGAATGGGACGCGTGTTAAGATTTTTTTTCTAATTTTTCATTTTTATTTTTTTATTCACGTATTAGGTCGTGATTTTTACATCAAAATATTGCTTATACTTTCTATTATAGTAATAAAACCACACTATAATTCCGTGTTATCCAAAAGTAATTACAAATTTTAGTAATATCCGAAAAATTTGCAGTTAGGGCTGTCACTTCAATCAAAATGTAGATACTTTTTTTATGTTATAATATTTTAGTTTATTTATCATGTCGATGACTAGATATCGTTATTTTGTCGCTTAGTTGGCTAAAATTGTCTGAATGTTCAAGGAAAAGTAAAAACAACAAATTGTTAAGAGAATCATCACACTACAATAACATGACTATAGTATAAAACTACGGTCTAATTCTTGGTCGAGTCCCTCCACGGCTACTCAACGGCTACTGGCCCTTTCTGGATACAAGCGGAGGAAATGCTATCATGTTGGGCTGGTACACTTTCTCAACAGTCCATAAATTCTGATCCTAAGGACTTAACTAGTACCTAGCTAATATGATATAGGCTAATATAATGGGATTTCTCTTCATGCTCTTCTCTGATTTATAGCAAAATCAACAGCTGTTCCAGACTGTGCTAGAACAACGTCAGGGTAGATTGAGCGCCAGTCAAACTCAAACTCAAATCATTTATTTCAATTAAACCATTACAGGCACTTTTGAATTGTCAAGGAATCGGTCAGTCAAAAATATGAAGCTAGTTGCCCATTCCAAAGCGTAGTAGGTACCTATGGAGAAGAACGGGCAAGAAACTCCACGGACACTCTTTTAAATAAAATAAATTGTTACAAAGTATTGGTTACATCATTCATGTTGAAATTATACATGTGCGAACAATGTAGAAAGACGTGCACGTTAGAAGCGTTCGTAATACAAAGATAAAAACAAAGAACAATTAAAAAATTAAAAATCAGCCATGGCCGCTAAGAGTTGACCAGTCCCAACTGACGGCGCCTGAGTGAGCATGACATACTCTCAGCCGCCAGGGCTCATTCAAGTCAATGAAAGACTTACCCAGTAAATGGTAATGGTCACAGTGCTCACACATGTGCTATGCAATTATACAATACTAAGAGATTGAATTTATACAATGCAAAGATATTTTCTTGCAATCTTCAGCAGCTCGCAACATTATTTTCAATGCTAATCAACTAGTTTATGCGCCCTTGTGGAGCTGGACCAGCGTTGAGCCAAGCATTTTTGTCAGCGATGTAATCCCCCAATTTATAATATGCTTGGCAGCATAGTGTGCGTTTAATACAAGATTTAAATTTAGTTTCATTTAGTTCGAGTATGTGGGGAGGTATTTTATTGTAACATTTTAAACAGTACCCCATGAAGGATGAGTCTACTTTAGCCAGTCTGAAACCAGGTTGATCTGAAATAGACTAGCCTCGTAGTATCTACATCAGTAAATTGACGGATTTTTCTTACAGCATATGCTGCTGAACTTAGCCGTCCTGCAAGATATGTTAAATGAGGACCCCATTGTAGCCTAGCCTAGCCTGGAGTCGAGCGTAATCCCCAGGAACACTAATTTCGGAAGTCGGTGGCAAAAGCGAAAATACAGAACCAATATTATACATTAAGATGGTTCGCAGTAAGATGGTTGAAGCCGTAATAAATCCTTAGGGATATACATAGTTAAATGATAAATGATTTTTATTTCTGTAAATAGGTTTGTACAAAACACTTTTACACGTCAATCATATTTTTTTAAACTAGATGAGGTCGGCGTTTCCTATCTGACTACTCCGAGAAGAAAGGCCGAAACAAACTCAGAGGTTACAGTCTCTTTTAAAGTCCAGACATAATCTTGGTCAGATCATGTGAAGAACATGTAGATTGGTGTCTGTCCAGTCAGTGCACGCATTTGTCAGTGACCGTGCAGGTCAACTCAGAATTTAAGGAGCTCTACAATTCGACGAACAATACCAAAGAAAGGACATTTAGGTAGGCCGCATAAATTACTCAAGCTGCTCGACCATGATAAAAACTAAATGAAAAACTAAGTGAAAATACCGCAGCGCGCGCTTCTTTCCTATCGCAGGTATGCTGGAAGAGATTTCTTTAGAAATAAGCTTCACCTTTGTACGTATTTTTCTGTTCCTTTCTTCTTGTCTGTTTATATGTGTGTACATAAACCGTTAAATAAATAAATAAATAATAAAATAAAAAGGAAAGATCCACATAGTCTTCACAATCACAATTATTTAAATAATATAATACTTTAAAAAGTAAATATTCATGTCATTGTATATATAAAATTCATTAATGTCAATGTGTATATAAAACCCAGAAATAATCTTGGTCAGATCATTTGAGGACCATGTAGATTTGTGTCTGAAATGGTATTTTGAGGAAAGAACCATACAGATTTGAGTGGACCTGTCCAGTCAGTGCACGCATTTGTCATTAATCGTGTAGCTCAACTCAGAACTTATGGAGCTCAACGACTCTATGAACAATACCAAAGAAAGGACATTTGGGTAGGCCGCATAAAGTACTCAAACTGCCAGATTATCATTAAAAGTAACTGACCCACATAGTCCTCACGTTCATAATAATAAAAAATAAAAAATAATAATGATATTATACTTCACAAAGTAAATATTCATATTGTTGTGCATATGATTAAAAATAAAAAATTACAATATTCAAAATCCCAGGCCCTTTTGTCCTCAATGTACTCTTTAATGGCACAAGTTACGTTTAATGAATGATTTGAATTTATTAAGGCTTAGATCTTGAACATGTCATGGAAGTTTATTATAAAAGCGTATACATTGACGTCTGAACGAGCTACCTATTTTCTTGAGCCTTGTTATAGGTACTACAAATTTGTGTTGTTCCTAGTGTTTATGTTATGGATACCGGTTTTTTATCGCATAACATTTTTTAAACAATTTTATATTTTTATGGGCATATAAAAGATGTTCAAAATGTTATGAATCGCTTGCATATACAGGGTGATTGGAAGATGGGTGCAAAGCTTTAAGGTGAAGATAGTATAGACAATTTAGAACCATTTAAGCCATGGTTGTCTTACACGAAGTCTTACAATTTTTTTTTTTTTTTAATGAGGTTTAAAAGACGTATCGTACAATTTTTTTATTTTTTCTGAGCTTTAAATGTCTGTAAAAAAAATGTCTAATGACACAGAAGCCTAAAACATGTTTTGCTTGATTGCTTACACATTACTTTAATTAAATAAATAAAAAATGAATTCATTTATCATTCAATTTGGCCATAATTATGCAGTTTACATTAAATTTTGAGAATTTCCGAAAAAAAACTTAAAAATTTGGTTAAAAATATTTGGTAAGACTTCGTCTAAGACAACCATGGCTTAAATGGTTCTAAATTGTCTGTACTATCTTCGCCTTAAAGCTTTGCACCCATCTTCCAATCACCCTGTATAACTATATTACGGTATATTTTGCTATATACTTAGTATAAAATACTTTCGTTTTTCCATCGACTTCCGAAATTAAAGTTATTTTTCACTTTTAAGATATTATGTATTTATTTGTAATTTTTATGTAAAATGTCATAATATTATAACATCAACTGGATGTTCCGAAAATCGTTTGAGACACCATGTTACTTTAAAATGTTTTTTTTTTTCTTTTTCCTAATTCTTTCCGAACATTTAAGTGTATTTGTGTGGAATTCGGTGGATTTTGTTTTGTAAAAAAGTTATTTTAGTGTTTTTATTTGAAAATAAGTAAAACTGCAATCAAGATTTTTTGGGTACTCGATTGGCTTATCTGGGCTTGGAATTTGGAATCAACATAAATGCGAAAACAACATCCAGTTTTTTATGGCACCTATCGGAAGGGTCAATCACAAAGATCAATCTCGCACAAAAACATACATCTCATTTCCAGTCCGGAATAATAATAATTTAAAAATTCAAGGGCATAGGGCACCTAATCTTATTCGAAATACTACTTAATTTTTTATGGCAATACACTACTACTAGTTAAAAAAAATAAGTAAAAAAATTAAGGTTAAATTAAAGTTTCCACTCAGTAATATCGGCTAGGTTAAATATTTTGGGTTGTTTTGGTTTTAAACTAAATAAGGGCCACTTAGTTTGATAAGCTCCTTGTTTATTGGCACAAGGTGTTCAAAAATAATAATGGTTGATTGATGCAAAGGCTTATTAAAGTGTAAAAGACGTTTTATTGATTACAATAAAAGAGCGTCGACAGGTTCTAATGCAAATATTTAGTGACCCTCATTTTTTTTATGAGTAGGTACCTACTGTACAGCTAAGCTTACTTTTATTGCCATTGTGATGACAGACGGGAATTAATGATTGTCAAGACAGTACAATCGTGATGCTGGGGCCACACCATCGGTCAACGTCAATGCCAATCATCGCCATAAACAACGCGGTAATTATTCCGATAATTAAGGTGATAAATTGGGTGGCCTAATTTGAACGGTCAACGTCAATGCTAATTTAATTACACCCGAATCATCGCCCAACGTCAAACGGCAATATGAATACCGTTGTTAAATTATCGCGCTAAGTTATGGCTACACCTACGATTAACGTCCATCATCGCGATAATCAGCGGCGTTTCCCGTTGATGTGTGTGGCCCCAGCATGATGCATTTATTTTTCCACTGGTAAACATGCGGGTGAACACCCCTCTAGGCTCGTCATCCTGCCCCATCCTGGTCAGCGCTGCATGTCTTGTTCTTACTTACGTCCCTATCAGCTGCCATCTCATACAGATGACGGCTGACGACGACTGAGGTACCTACTGAGAGTCTCAGGATTCAACCCCTCGTTAACCATATCATGTTTCACATAATTCCACCATCGTGTTTATAATAGGTAAACACTGTTTGAAACACGCATTTATTTATACGGTACTAACCTATTTTTAGTATCTACATTAAAATACAAAACAGCTTAAAGCAAAGTTTGTAAATACATGACATAAGTAGGTGTCATTGCATAATTAAGTTGGTATTTTGGTGAACAGGAATATTGCACGCGTTAGTCATCCGTTACTCAGAATCAGACCAACAGGGCCGCCACAAAACAGATGGATACAAGCGCACACATAGACACGTGTCTACGTAGGTACAGCGAGCGAGTGAAGCGCATGAACGCGACTGTCACCAACGTGTGACGTTTGACGTTCATTCTGATAGTTTCTGATCGCCGCCGTGCGCCGTACGCATGCATGTATGTGGGCGTGCGCTTGTTTTCGCTCGTTATATGGAGCCAACTTTCTTTTAACCATCTGTTTTGTCCTGCTGCCATGCTAGGAGGTTCTTATGACTGGAGCTCTGACCATTAGCTTAGACCATGTTTCCGATATCGGTGGCCGCCGCCACCGGCCGGTGGGCTAATCTATCTTTTATATTCACAAAAGGCAAGTGTCCTGACTGACACATCATCGCCCAGCCCAAACTGTTTAGGGTATAAATTCGAATTTTGGACAGTAGGTTCCTTTTGTTATGTAGGCATCCTAACCACTACTTCCGGACTAAGAAATTTTACTCGACATGGCGAGTGACCTTGTGTGAGGTAATTATCGGATGAGTCAGTTGTTTGTCGCACTCATTTGGTGGTAACAATTACAGCACACTGTTGTGACGACTGCTCGCTACGTGCTCTGTCACGGACTCCTTCCTAGCTCAACGAGCAGGGCTGCCGGCTGCCATCGAGTTAAGGGCAAGACTCACAGCTAATCGCACTTTGAATTTACTTAACTTAGGGCCGATTTTTCAATCCTCGGTTAAATCGTTAAATAGTTATCTAGCGTATAAAATTATCTGGCTGTTTATCAGGCGAATAAATATTTTAAATTTTTCAATCGTATAATAACTGAAGAATAGTTATCCGTGGTCTTTGTTAACTAACTTCACACTATGATGTGCAAGCGAGATGCACAGATACAGTATTCAACGTGTTAGACCAGAATTGAAACAAAACTTATGTTTGACAGTTTGACGAGATTTCTTATCTTTTGTTTAGATCTACAGATGGTCAGGAGTAATGGCGATTTTTTTTTTTTTTTGTAAGTATATTGATAGAAGTGGGTATGTGTTAAAGTTAAAGTTAAAAAGGGTCAGTTACAAACAAATTTTCTGTGTGTTAACGGTGTTTTCGACTTGGTACTAAAAGTTGAGCCTGAGGTTTTAAAATATATTGGATTCTTAAAATAATGTCTCCCCAAAAATGTAAGTAAAGTGATATTTGAACTATCGTCAATTGAATCAAAAACATCAATTTTCTCATCAACACAAGAGCACGATAACACACTGAGGCAAATGCTAAATAAAATGCAAATGAATAGAATAGAATATTTATTTGCGTAAAACATGGTATACAAGGGTGTTAAATACAAATTGAGGCACAAGCATGTTTAGCTAGGATAAAACATAGCATGCAAAATTTTAAAGACAAGTTAAGCAACAATTAAAAAAAAAAAAAAACATCAACATTTTTTGTCTATAAATTCTTTTAAACTATAAAAACTACACTCGAGTAACCACTTATGAAATTTAAATTTAAATAATTTTGTATTTAAAGCTTTGAAACGCCTTGGTATTTTATTGTAAATGCTCACACACATTGCCAAGCAGTTACTATTGTATTTAGACAGTCTAGGCAAATCATTTAACACTAGTTTATATGGATCTCGTCGGTTCCGAGGATTGACATCATTTGCAGTCTTAAATAGTAGCTTATTTTTCATAACAAACACACATATTTCGTAAATGTAAAGCGACGGTAACGGTAACAATCCAAGTTTTTTAAATATTGGTCGACATGAGTCGTCGGGCTTAAGTCCACAAATTGCTCTCATGCACTTTTTTTGAGCGATGAATGCTCTTGAGGCTTGTCTTAATAAGGTTACACCGGCGTCGGTCGTACAACGTCCTTTGGTGAAACCATACTGTTGTTCATGAAGGATTTTATTTGTGTTAAAATGATTGAGCATTTGATTAAGCATTACCTTTTCAAACACCTTGCTGAAAACCGGCAACACGGATACGGGTCTATAATTATTGGTGTCTTTACTGTCCCCGGATTTGAAAAGTGGTATTACCTTACTGTATTTCATTAAATCCGGGAAGACTCCTTGGTCCACACACAAATTAAATATTAAGGCTAAATAAGGCGCTATGGTCTCAATTATGGAAGTACAGACTTTAATGGACATTCCCCAAAGATCTTCGGTTAATTTGATCTTAATTTGCTGAAAAACTTTTATCACTGTTATAGGTTTAATATGCTTAAAGTTAAATTTAATCGGGCAAGCTGAAACGTTTGCCCTTACTAAATCAAAAGAGAGCGAGGGCGAGGAATTTAAGGTTTCAGTAGTTTTAAGTGGGATACTGGTAAAGAAATTTACAAATTCTTGAGCAACTTCTTTGCTATCGCAAATGAGACCACCACATGACGTCTTCAGTGTGTAATCAGAATTATGCTTTTTGTGCCTGTTCGTTTCGTTATTGATAATTTTCCAAACCGTCTGTATTTTATTGTCTGCTGATTTAACCTTGTTGCTAATGTATGTGTTGCTTGTTGCTAAGGCTTTAGCTGTCTTATAAGAGTTCTTAAAAATTTTAGAGTACGTAGCAACATACTTATTAAAAGTTTCCGTGTTAATATAAGGCTTAAGGCCATACAGCTCGAAAAGTCTATCCCTACTTTTCCTGAGTCCTTTAGTTGCCCAGTCACTAAATAAAAACTTAGGGCTGATAGTTTTTGTGTTCTTCTTAAAATAATTATTGAAAACGAAAAGAATTCCTCGTACAAAATATTAGCATTGTTCATTGTAAGGTCTTGATTATTTAACTTACAAACTGAAGTGCTATTAAATTTATTTAAATTACCTGCTGTTATTGGTCTGAATTGTATCTGCACTTTTTTACTGGTATGTTGGATTCAAAAGTTACGGATTGACCACTGTGATCAGAAGGGAGATAATTAACGATGGCTTTATCTAAATAGTCGCAAGAACAAAACACATTATCAATACATGTAGCAGTAGTCGTAGTTACTCGAGTTGGTTCTACAAACACATTTGACAAATTGAATGATTTGAACAAATTTAAAAATCTACTGGTATTTGAATTATTTTCTAAAATATTAATGTTAAAGTCACCACAGATAATTACTGATTTATTAGCAGTTGCAAGTTTTGCCAAAACATCTTCCATTACTGACTCAAATATCTAGTAGTTATGATAATTTGGGGGTCTGTAAACGCACACTATAACATGCTTATCTAGCTCAACACAAGACAGTTCAATGCTATGTTCAACCGATAGTTCAACTATGTCAATACGGGTTTTTGATTTAATACAACTTTTAATTAATATTAGTGAACCACCAAGCAGCATTGATTTTCGGTTAAAACAACTGACTACACTATAATTCTCATAGTTAATTAACATTTCATAATTCTTTAACCAATGCTCAGTTAAACAAATAATGTCAAACATTGTTTTTTCTAAAAACAATTTAATTTCCAATTGTTTGCTAAACGCTCTTTTAATCACTATTTTGGTGTTTGAATTTAGAACACACCAATATATTCGACTTCCATCTAAATGCCATACAACCTCCTTGCGAAAAAATACTCGATACACAGGAAATATGTAGCGCTTCACAAGTTGACCATCTTAATAACAATAATAAGAAAATTACTCTTAATTTTAGTCATTGTTTCAATTGTAATGTACATTTTAATTAATTTAACCTTCCTTTTTTAGGGTTCCGTAGTAAACAAGGAACCCTTATAGTTTCGCCATGTCCGTCTGTCTGTCCGCGGCTTAGCTCGGAGACGGTTAGTACTAGAAAGCTGTAATTTGGCATATGTATACATATTAATCACGCCGACAAAGTGGTAAAATAAAATATATACTTATATTATTTTTTTAATGTACCTCCCCTACACGTAAAGTAGGGATATTTTTTTTTTCTCATCTACCCTATGGTATGGGGTATTTTTGGAAAGGTCGTTCAAAAATATTGATGAGAGCTTGTAAAAACCATTTTTGGATTAAGGAATCCGTTTGCGAAATATTAAGCTTTTAACTGAAAATTTTTGTTAGAGTCAAGTGTTCCCCCCCCTGCCAGCTAAATGGTTGTACTTGGATTTGTGAAAAAATTCACAGCAGTAGTACATATAAAGAAATTAAAAGGAAAACTATCACGGCTAAGTAGGCTTTACAGGTTAACGAGTAATAATCGACCAACTTAAATTTGCAGTTTGATAAACACGATCTCCCCATACATTCCGTATGGGAGAAAATGTTTTCCAACTACAATGTTAAGTTTGTTCTTGGGATAAATTCATCCCAACTACGGAACCCTTCAATGTGCGTGGTCCGACATGCACTTGGCCGGTTTTTTCTTAATTAAATGTCTATTTTCACTTAAATCTTTCTTTTTCTCGTAGTCATGGTAGGTATAAAGTATAGTATGCAATTCTTGAATAAAACGGATTTATATCGAGGGCCATGAATTACTCGCGTCGCTCAGGATTCTAACACTTGAATCACTCGCTACGCTCGTGATTCAATCGTCGTGATTCAGTCGTTAGAATCCTTCACTTGCTCGTGATTCATCTATGGCCCTCGCTTTAAATCCGTCCTTTATTCACTAATTGCATAATATACTATTTTTGACATGTTGCATACCGTTGGAAAGGGGACAGACTAGAGAAGGCTTTTAGGTTTTTTTTTACAGCAATTTGAAGTTGAGTTTTAAATTTACTTTGTTTTTCAAAAACTTAGTCAGTTAATAAAAAGGGAACTAGATGTTACTAGCACGTAATTTTGAATTTCATAGAACCACACACCTGTACACATGAAAATTTTAATAAAATTTGTAGGCTATATATATATATATATGTCGGATTTAGATGGTATGAATCTCTCTCGTTATCAGGTATATTTTAACTACTGTGGGCGTACTAATGGGTAGTGTTGGTTATGCGCAAAAGAAAAACCGTTGCAGTTCAAATCAAATTATAATTTACAATAACATTACTTACACTAGCATTTCACACACTGTAGGTACACGACAACTATTCGAAACGCGGGACACTTCCTAGACTGGACGTTCTGTTCTCTGGGACGGTTGGAAGGCAAGTGCGCTCGCCCTGGCGCCTCTCCGTTAGCTAAGCTCCGTCGTAGCACGAAGTTAGCCGAGTGTTAGTGCTCCCACTACTCGGATCACGTGCTGCGCTTCGTTTAGCGACCGTACTAATGACCGGATCCGACACGGCCATCCTGCGATGCACACGTCCTCGTGTGTTGTTAATCTGGAAAATACAAAATTTCGCCACAGTAGGTATCTGTTCGTCCAATACTGACTCATATGAAGACTGATGATATAATTAAAAGGGACTTGACTCTTTAAAATCTGTTTTAATTTAGTAGCAATTTGGAACTAAAAATTAGAAACTAAAATCTAGGCTATCCTTCCTATTTGAACTATCTAGTTTCGAGATAACCGAGACCAAGCATAAAGATTCCACATTAAATTTGATCAAAGAATACAGAACTTCAGGTATCTCGTTCATGGTCAACACACACACACACACACACAGTCACACACTATTCCCCACGGGAATACCGAGTCAACTCTTGACTCTATGGTCTTCGCTTCTAGGCAAGACCCGACTATACCACCCAGAGCTACCGCCTACCGCGTACCCACGGACTACTCATTGAGCAGATACCGATTTCCAACGGGCTACGACTACGATACTCTGGTATAGTCTCCGACCCACTGAACCCAGAACCTGTTTGTTCAATCTAAAGTGATAGCAACTCATCATATTTCATCTACAATCTCAATTGGTACTTGGTCCTCGGGCATTCTCCTTAAACTCAAACTCAAAGCATTTATTTCAAATAAAAGAATTACAGGCACTTTTGAATTGTCAAGGGGGTCGGTCAGTCAGAAAGATGAAGCTAGATGCCCATTCCAAAGCGTAGTAGCTACCTATGGAGAAGAACGGGCAAGAAACTCTACGGACAATCTTTTAAATCTTAATCTATCATGTGCGTACTTGTAAGTTCGCTAAGAACTTAATGCTCTCAATGTGTAGCGATCGGTAACAATTCTACAACTCTAAATGGTCCCTTATATTTGGGGTCTAATTTAGTCTGGTTGTGTTCTTCGTTTTGAAGCAACACAAAGTCACCCACCGAAAACCTATCCAGTCGCGCTTTAGTGCTATCAAACCGTTTTATGTCATAGAGCCGACTTTTCGATTAACCGGGCTGAGTTTTCCCTAACTTGTTCGAAATCTGCGTCAGTATCATCGTCGTAAGCTATTAGACTAAGGGGACACGCTACTTTACCGACTAGTAATTCGAGTGGACTTGCTTTTGTTACCCTATTGACTGTACACTTTAGTGCCAGCTGCAAATCTCCTAAGGCATCCTGCCACGACCTATCTTCGTTCACTTCAACCGCGGTAAGCATAGATTTTAACATGCTCATTGTGCAAAAAAACTGATTAACGTGCTCAACTTGACTGTTAGCTCACGATGATCCCGTAGCTATTAAATGAAGCTTAATGTTTTTACTCTCACAAAATTCCCCAAACTCGTGTGTTAACCTTTAAGCAAAACTCAACAACAGTGCCTTTTCGACTCGGCCAATTCTGACCATTTACGGGTTCTAAATTTTGAGATTAGGAAATTAATCCTCAACACTTTATTCTTTTAACAAAAGAATACTTCTACTTCTCAATTAACTAAACAAACTTTGATTAATCATAGCAAAAATCATCAACCAGAGCCATGTACCATCGTTTTCCAGACACAATCATCTTTTTCACTAAGATCTTTATACCTACACTTGGAAACCCACACACGAGTAAACCACTCTAACGCCACGGCTCTCCAGCCAACCAGCAATCGCATTGCTCTCACACATCCAGCGCATGGATCAAACTATGGTCTCTCTAGACCCCGACCTCCGCCAGTCTCTACTGGTACGGTCACACACAATACGGCCGATAGAGAACCCTACTCGCGTGGTTCCCATAACTTAGGCTTGCTCATCACCACTGTGATCATCATCTACTTCGACTGGTACATGACCTACTGGCATCTTTTTTTAACTTACCGTGACTTAGTAAGTATTGTAAGTACGGTTAGAATTACCATTATTATTGCTTTTAACTTTAACGTATAGCGATCATCTTTAAAAACTTCAGCTACATTAAACAGACCTCTGAACTTCCGATCCAACTAACTCTGATTTCGCTTTTAGATTTCTAATTACACGAAATAGGCAACTGATTTTTTTATTTTTTATATCTGCCTTTGTCCTATCAAATATTACTTTGCAAATAAGTGTCGGAAAGCACATCACAAAATTAAAACAAAGAAAACACAAAACCGATCTACATAGTTGGTGTTCGCTAATCCTTACGTAACATAAGATTTGTTCTGTGCTGAATACACGTGTTTGACCAATACCCGTCAACGTAACAATGTTATTAACTCGTTTGCCACTTAATTTGGCTGCACAACTGTCCTTAACTAACGAGCATTCAGCACCAGAATCGTAAACAAAACAATACAGATCACCTTTTTGTTCTAACGTGCCTGAAGGCAAACTTCCACTCGCCGTTCACCCGTTCACCGTTTGCAGCACGTGCTCTACCATCCGATTGGCTGCCACTGCATGCTCATGCACCGGGACGCGATATGTCTTAGTTTCCCACACGTGAAGCACACGAAGGGCTTCGCTGGCTACTGCGGGGCTGCTTGGCTCGATACTGAAGACGTCGTAGATCTTCTTCTGCTGTCAATCGACTTGGCTTGGCTGTCGCGCACCATGACCGGGCATAATAGCTTGCATGTTTCGAAATTCATAAAACAGAAATAAAAAAATGGGTTAGAATTGGTAAACTAAACAAAACTACACAAAAAACGTTATGAAAAGTTTTTCCGGGTATTTCGCAAATATCTCAGAAACGGTGCGTCTGAGCTCAAAAATAACCAAATTTTATTACCCTTTCATAAACCCCACGAAAAGGATAAGAATACTTAATCCACAAAAAAAAACTTATTTGTCAGTTCTACCCTCGAATTATATTGTTCAAAAATACGGCAAACCAACGGTCACTTTTAGCGTTTTAATTTTGCGCCTGAACCAACACGAATCCCAATTCTGATGTCGGATTTAGATGGTATGAATCTCTCTCGTTATCAGGTATATTTTAACTACTGTGGGCGTACTAATGGGTAGTGTTGGTTATGCGCAAAAGAAAAACCGTTGCAGTTCAAATCAAATTATAATTTACAATAACATTACTTACACTAGCATTTCACACACTGTAGGTACACGACAACTATTCGAAACGCGGGACACTTCCTAGACTGGACGTTCTGTTCTCTGGGACGGTTGGAAGGCAAGTGCGCTCGCCCTGGCGCCTCTCCGTTAGCTAAGCTCCGTCGTAGCACGAAGTTAGCCGAGTGTTAGTGCTCCCACTACTCGGATCACGTGCTGCGCTTCGTTTAGCGACCGTACTAATGACCGGATCCGACATATATATATTTATATATATACTAATAACTATAAAAAATAAATTAAGCTTTAATGCTGAGTTCTGGATTTTTCTAAATAAAAATTTATAATGCATAATAATAAAAAAACCGGTGTGACTAGGAATGAGTTATTGGGCCTGAGTAGATAGCAAATGACCTCTCCTATCGGCCAATTCAATTTGGCAATCGATGCACCAGACACGGTATAATACATATTTGTAGAAAGTGGAGCACGCTTTGGAAGCTCTTACATCTCTATAGAATTAAAGAATCTTTTACATTGTGTAAGTAGATGCATACTTACAATAAATTTTACGTATTTTTTTGTTTAAGAACTGCCTATTGCAGGGGGGCGCCTTTGTAACTTCGCGCCCCTAGGAACGTGCCTAGTTTGCCTTAGGGATAATCCGCCCCTGGCCACTTCTTCCCAGTTAAAGCTGGACTAGGAAGTGGTGAAGGGTGGGCGTTTTTTTTGAGACTGTCTTATGTAATTTTGACGTTCGAAAAGTGCTGATTCTCAGCCTATAATATAATATAAATATATATAATAAATGACTTTTGAATTTTGGTATTGCAGTGCTAAGCATTTAGAATTCCAAATTCAAATTAATTATATTGGTACGAGAGCCCATGACCAAAATTTTTGTCTTATTGTTTTACGGCCAAAACCGTATAAAATCGATAGATTTGGTTATTCTGAAATTTAGAAATCCTTATTACAGAAGTTTTCAGCGTTTCGTCAGACCTGACCGCATTTCTAATAAATAAAAATAAAAAACTGAAGTTTTTCATAGCAATCTGTCTGATTTTCAGAATGTAGTTGAACGATAGATTTTAGATACCGAAAACACAATTATCAGAAACCGTCACACGTACCCAGGAGACCATTTGTGAAAATTAAAAACGAGGCAAAAAGTTATACCCATAGCAACCCGTCTAAAAATCTTTCATGTGAATCTTACCGTTTTCATATGAACGTTGGACAGTTGATGCGAATAAATCATTTTTCAGAAGAAAATGTGAGCATCTTCTAAGTTGAAAGAAGCGTTATGTGCCATATTCCGAACAAAAAAGTCTGTCACTTTTGGCGGGGGAAACTAACTACCTACTACAAAAAAAAACCGGCCTGGTGCATGTTTCGGACCACGCACACAGAAGGGTTCCGTAGTTAGGATGAATTTATCCCAAAAACAACGTTCTGTGCCCAGAAAAAATTACAACTGTGCTTCACCCAAAGCAACCTCCAAGTAGGTAGGAAGGAGGACATTTTGGTTGTGAAACGTGTTAGTTTCTAAAATTTCTTCGGCGAGGCCTATATTCGGCATATTGTGCAGAGTTTATGCGGATTAGGTCACTAAATATACGTCGTCTATTGTATTTTTTCTGCGGTGTAGAATATTGCAGTTTTAGGTCTGTGCCATCTCTTGACCGATAGTGGAACTAATGTAATCTTTGTTGATGATTTCTGAATATTTTTGATATGGTTTATGTATAGATTCCGGGAAAAATAAAACAATGACTCTATTGTTTTATTTTTTCCGTAATCTTTACATAAACTTCTATCACATAGAATAATTTCAGATTATTCTCTATGCAAACTTCGGAGATAACCCCGGAATGGTGTATTTTTTTTCCTTTTTCGTCAAAAGTGGAAAACTATGCGGCTTAAGGCCGGGTTAACCCGAACGCAGTAGGCATTCAACGCTTACCCCAGCCCCCGCAACGAGTAGCGATACGAAACAAATTACGATGCACGGGGGACCCGCGCGCCAGGCGCACCGCTCATAAGTTCATGAACTCGAGTAGGTCACAGAATAGAGCAATGCAGTAGATCAACTTGTATTGATTATTATAAGTTTATTTTTTTATTAAGTATTTTTTAAGATTGTAGATAGATTAGGTAGGTATTATATAAACTTAAACTTAATGAATAATAATTAAAAATAGGTATAAGTAGGTACTTATAATTTTTGTGAAATAGGGTGGATTTAAAATCTGACTGACACGAAAATTATGAATACGGGTACGATTCAAAAGTGGCCGCAGCGCGCTATTCGACTTTCGAACTTCGACTTTGATGCGACATCTTCGTGCTACAGTCTATAAAATCAAGTAGTATTTAGGCACATTTAATTTAGGAGAATTGTATTACAATTTTTGAATAACAAATCAAGATTGTATTGGGGTAGGTGGGGCGTGTATTTAATTAATTTATGTATTTTTTATGGTGTTACAATAACGAGTGAGATGATATTTAAAAAACCGGCCAGGTGCATGTCGGACCACGCTCAATGAAGGGTTCCGTAGTTGGGATGAATTTATCCCAAGAACAAACTTAAGATTGTAGTTGAAAAACATTTTCTCCCATACGGAATGTATGGGCAGATCATGTTTATCAAACTGCAAATTTAAGTTGGTCGGTTATTACTCGTTATATATACTACTGCTGTATGTTTTTTCACAAATCCAAGTACAATCATTTAGCTGGCAGGGACGACGACAGTTGACTCTAACAAAACATTTCAGTTAAAAGCTTAATATTTCGCAAACGGATCCCTTAATCCAAAAATGGTTTTCACAAACTCACAATATTTTTTAATGTTCTAACCTAACTTTCGAATTTTCGGAAGGACTTTTTGTATAAGGGTACATATATTTGTGGAGGGGCGTAGGAGATACCCCCGTCATGGGGGAAGTATAGTTAACGCATTGTTTTTTTAACTAAATATTTTGCGATCTTATTTTGATGATTTGTTTGAGGAAGCACTGTACTTTATGGCTATCTGATAGGTTTTTTTTTTTTTGTCAGGCGTAGTCGACAGAGTCCCGCTTCGCGGGGCTCCTATTTCTGGGTGGTTTAAAAAAAAATAACCACCAACCACCACCTAACCTAACCTGTCCGTGTCGGTGTGCCCCAAGTCCCGAGCTCGCTTCGCTCGCTCTTGCAGCCTACCTTCCCATTGCTTTTTGACTAAGTCGAGATGTGTCGGGACTTGGAGCATCCCGGCCAAGCTTGAGCTTGACAGCAGAGTAACAGATTAAGTGAAGTATTAGTAACAACACAAAATGGCGTCGTTTTACGTTTGGTTTCAAATACGGCAATAGTCGGTAAATTATTTTAAGTGTTAATTTAATAGCGCTCATTTAAATAGGCAAAATATAGGTAATATAATGAAATATGCTTAAAAAGTATCTAAATCATAAATATACGTATTTATTTCATCACTAGCTGCCCGCCCCGGCTTCGCACGGGTAGCTCTAAGTACTTATCTACGGCACACCTACCTACCCTACCTACCCTACCTACCCTACCTACCCTACCTACCCTACCTACCCTACCTACCCTACCTACCCTACCTACCCTACCTACCCTACCTACCCTACCTACCCTACCTACCCTACCTACCCTACCTACCCTACCTACCCTACCTACCCTACCTACCCTACCTACCCTACCAACCTACCTTACATAACTACCTACCTACCTATATACACCTACCTAGCTGACCCGACAGACGTATTTTCTTTGATTTGGTTTTAGTTAACAGTTTGTATTGGAAAAAGAAAAGTGCTGTTTTTAGGGTTTTCCCGGCAATTATTCGAATTTTTCTCACATTTTAAACCTTCCCTAGACCTCCACGGACATTTCAAGACCAAGATAAGATAAATCCGTTCAGCCGTTCTCGAGTTTTAGCGAGACTAACGAACAGCAATTCATTTTTATATATATAGATTATTATAAAGTACAACATTTTAGTGTGTTGATTTTTCGTAAAACGAAACGTTCAATGTCGAGACAAAATGTCAAAAGTGACTAAATAATGCAAAATTTCTTCGATTTTGTTTTTTTTTTCTCGTAAACCATTTATTTCCGCAACTTAAAACTTTGCGTGGAGGCTTCTAATAATATAATCTTTCTGTAAAAAAAATATGAACTCCCAACTCGAGGGATGTTAATCTAAAACTTAGCCACAGTTTTCGCGTCGATGTCCCTGCCACCCTGTATATGTACTTTTATTTTATTTATAAGCTTTTCATAACTTGATACAGTGTTTTTAGTAAGGAGTGTACTTCGCATAAACGAATTTGTGCCTAAACGTTGCCGAAAATAATAAATCATATTTTTGTAGGAAATGGTCATACTGTACATTTCTACACTATGGCACGAGTGTGTTGCGCGTATTAGGTACATGGCATAGACGAGACCTACACAAACGTTGCAGACACCATTAAATATTATTATTTTTTGTGTTGTGGTGGCAAAAGCAGTGTCAAGCTGGTCTCTTATTCTAATGAAACTCCGTACGTTGGGCCACCTCAAGGTCATAGTGTTATCACTTACCACAGACGCGTGACGTGTTGTAGACAATACAATACCTACTTACCTAGGCTAATAAACATTATAAAAACCACCCGGACCAACTCAGCGGGTTGAACTATTTGATATTTGAAAATAGTAAAACATTATAACATTTGTACGCGTGGCGGCTTTATGCTCTGTGATATAGGGTTCAAATTCAACTATTTTACACACTTGATGCGGTTGGTAAATCTATTCCGGGAGAAAAATAAACCATTATAACTTTTGCGCGCGTGGCGTCTTTATTTACATTGGCATAGGGTTTAAATTCAACTGTTTTACACAATATTTGCGGTATGTAAATCTATTCCGCGTAGGTACTTACCTAGTTAATAAAGTAAAATATTATACATTTATATAATATAGGTACCTATGGTAATATTGTCAAAGCATCCTTACTTTTTTTATTTATTCAGCCTTCGTAGACCCAGCGACGACAACATTTTTTTTTTTTTAATTTTGCCCATTTTTTAAAATAAAATAACTAAGAAGTAGGTACCTACCTAAAAAAAATCACTATTTAAAAATTAAACTATAGTTATACAGGTACCTATTATTATTTACAAACAAAAACTTTATAATTCTAGACTAAACTAGTTAAAATCAATCATTAGATACTAGTCTAATTATTGCACTAGCATTCATGAGATCAATTTAGTTACATTTAAAAGCAATAGAAAAAATAATATTTAATAAGTACCATCTTTCCGTCGTCCCTTTTTTATTAAGTACTTTTGACATCTAATCTGTAGTATTGTTGCATGAGTGTACCGTGCGCTGTATCAGCTGCATGCAGTGGGAACAGTTTGTATGTACGGTGTGTGTTGCGCAGACGCTGGAGAAGTTCGAGTTCGTGAAGGTGCTGGGCAAGGGCACGTTCGGCAAGGTGGTGCTGTCGCGAGAGAAGGGCACGGGCAAGCTGTACGCCATGAAGATCCTCAAGAAGAACCTCATCATCCAGAAGGACGAGGTAGCGCACACCATCACCGAGAACCGCGTGCTCAAGAAGACCAAGCACCCCTTCCTCACGGTACGACACCGACGACCAATAATATACTCTAATCATTTCTTTAAACTAGCTGCTGCCCGAGGCTTCGCCCGCGTGGCCCCTTATTCTTTATCATATTCTAAAATATAAGTAGCATAAGTTACTCCTTATAACATCAGCTATCTGCCAGTGAAAACCCGTCAAAATCAGTCCAGCTGTTTCGGAGATTAGCCGGAACAAACATACATACAGACAAAAATAAAAATTCATGTTTTTCTGTTTTAAGTACCATAATACTTTCATATGCATTTAGTAAAAAGCTGTAATTTTGACGTTACAAATACACTCTTCAATTTTATTTATTTGTTTAGACTGTAAATGGACACATTTTGAATGTCAACATTTACAAGTCAATAAATATTCCAAAATAGTTGTTCCAAAAGGTAAGTTTCATATGGAAAATAATCGCCAAGAAACTGTATATTTTACAATATGTTGTATATTATACGGGGTTTAATTGAATTTGCAAGCGAAACTCCGCAGACGTGATGGATATCGATATCCAAATATCCAAACCTCTTTAAGTCGAAACCCTCCCAAAACTCGTAAACATGTTTTGTTCCCTTCCCGTCAAGGCCCAAAACCCACATTACTCGAAATCTCAACCCTCTATAGGTCGATATCATAAGTGAGTCCCTAAAACCCATGTCGGTACATATTTTCCCTCTACAACTTGAAAAGATAAATTGGACCTCAGTATCTCGAACATAGCTGTTTGATTTTACAACCCTTACAACTGGAAAATTTCAAACGAATGACCTCCATATCTCGGACCAAAGATAAGTTACCGACTTTAAGAATTTGCGACAATGTAAGGTCATTGTTTCTTAGAAAACAATGTAAGAGTATACAGTAAATAGGATTACCAATTCTATGAAATTGATGGCTGACGTTAACACTTGCTTGTTTACATGGTGTCAAGTGTTTGGTTTTGGTTACTTATTATCTCTCTTACATCTCTTGACATTTCTCGGTACCCTGGGGTCCCGGACCTTTAGAAGGCGTACGAGGGGCCGAAGCCAACTCGCAGAGGCCCGTTAGACGTTTTTAATTAAATGAGGCACCAACTTACGGTTATCCCTGTATGTACTATGCAAGTGCATTCAAGGATAACCCCCAGTTGGTGTAGGACTATTGCAGGATTTGGAAACAAAGATATCGGACTATGGGTTTGGGTGGCTTAAGTTGACTGGTGACCTGGAACTATGGAAGGACGTGGCCCCTGCCTGAACATGGCAAATGGAGGTATAATTTCAATTAAACTTTAACGAAGCAAGTCCATCTTTTATCGATTGAAAAAATATCGGAAGTAGTTTGGTTCTACGGCAATACACATCAATTATTACAGCAGTATACGAAAATTGTTCAAAAATTGTGAAACGTAAACTGAAAATATGTTTATTACCTCTGTTACATGATTTTTTATTTATTTCACCTCTTCAACTCAAAATTTGTTTATATGAGTCTTAACCTCTACAAGTCGAATATTTCCTCATAAAATCCGCCTAAGCCGAAATACTTCCTAAATCGAAATCTCTTTTAACTCGATAACTATAACTCAGCGTCTGCCTTGCAGTTCGACTTTCAGACGTTCTACTGTATGATAAAATAAGAAGAAATTAATATGATGGTTTTTTTTGTCGGGTCATCAGCCGCACTTAGTGAAGTCACTTGAAATATCAGTAAATTTTTGTTTAAACTTCACAGAGGAGATTGTCGATTGGTATCAATTTAAATACGATAAAATAGAAGAAAACAGATTATTTCAACTCATATTGGTAGTATTGCTATCAGTAGTCGTTGAACCTCAAAACAAAAACATACATTTATTTTTTCAATTTTGTCGTGTTTAGATATCGATACCTATCACGTCTGCTCAGTTTCGCTAGAAAATTTAATTTGAACCTGCATATATACATATAGCTACTCGCGGCTTCGCCTTCGCCACCTACAGGGTCCAATTATGCATCTAAACCCTCCAGTGACCCACTCAAAAACAAACAAAAAAAAAAAACATAATTTGTCCAGCCCTTTAAGAGTAGTTCAGTGACATACACAGGTACAGAAGAAATATATATATATATATTATGTCTCAGATGGATTGACGAATCCGCTGTTTTACATAACCACTAGCTGTTGTACAAAACAGCTCCGTTTTGTCTTTGTCTTTGCGTTACGTTTAACAAAATTGCTACCCACGTTTAGACGTAATGCAGAATTTCTTATCTGTAGTCACAATAATCGTTTGGTGTGACTTCTAATGCCGAATCGATCGCAGTAACTAAGCTGACCAATTGGTTTAGGTTAGGTTAGAACTGTGCCCAACCACGCACGAACTGAACGAGCAATGTGTCGCGCGCTACTTCCAAGTTGGTCGCTGTTTCTTGGCTATTTAGTATTTTTAAGACTGACTTTCATAAAACTGATAACTTTATGTTAAAATTACCTTAAAATCACTGTTTTCACTTCAGTTAGGGTAATTTTCACTCATATTACTCGTTTTATTTATTTGTGGTTATTGTTGTTATGACACACAGAGCCACAAGCGATACAATTTATAACTGAACTATGCGATCTGACGTTTTATTTTACGCTGTTTTACTTAACCTCTAATCGTTGACCCGCTGCACTGATAAATGCAGAACATTTATGCAATCCTGCGTTTTAAAGTTCAGTAATTATGGAAATTCGCTAAACGGGGGTCAGCTGTTTTACGTAACGGAGCTGTTTTGTAAAACCACCAGCGGTTATGTAAAACAGCGAATTCGACAATCTGCAACATATAAATCATCATCAGGCTACAGCAGTAACATAAGTAAACAATTAATTATATGATTATAAGAATATAAGAAGTCGATTTACCAAAAATAAAAGGACGAAGGGTTCCGTACCACCGTACAATATTGTACACAACATTTATTTTAATACTTCAGTAAAACGCGTTCTTTCTACTTTGCTGACGTTGTACTGTCTACACGGAACGTCAGTTTAGTCTTCTCTTCCGTCGACAAAACGGTGTTCATGCTACGCGTGCAGAAGATTGCAGCTTCAACAGGTGTGAAAAAGACGTCAGTTCATAAAATAGTTCGAAAAAATATGAAGTTCCATTCATACAAGCTTCAAATTATTCAACAATTGAAAGAAGATGACTACTTAAAGAGGCAGTATTATGCAAGAGTGTTTATGGAACCATTTTCTTCACCTACGCGTTTGTTTAACATATGTTTTAGTGACGAGGCGCATTTTCACATTGGAGGGTACGTCAATAAACAGAACATGCGTTATCGGAGTGCGAGCAACCCAAAAAAAGTCCATCAAAAACCTCTTCACAGCCTGTAGACCACGGATTGGTGCGCCATTTCTGGAAATGGCATAATTGGCCCTTCTTTTTTTAGCAGAGAGGAAACTGTTAACGGACAGCGGTACCGCGTAATGCTGGACAATTTTTTTATACCATACATACCATCTTCATGTGGGCTACAATAACAGAACTCATTTTCAGCAGGATGTGGCCACGGCTCACACCGCCCGGGACTCAATGATTAAAGTGATAGAGCTCTTTCCTGGTAAATAGATGATGAAGTCGATTCGGCGACATAGCCTGGCGTCCTAGATCTCCAGATCTGAGTCCTTGCGACTTTATTCTTTGGGGATATCTCAAGTCTCGCGTTTACAATAATTCACCACCAACAATAGAGGCCTTACAAGAAAATATCCGACGCGAAATTGAGGCTATCAGTCCAGAACTTTGCAAAAGAGTGTTCACCAATATGAAGGAAAGATTGCAAGAATGTTTGCGGCTAGAAGGACGTCAGTTGAGTGGTGTAATTTTTTTAAAGTGAACTCCGCATTATTCTTTTGTAAGAAAATAAATAAATAATTTTAATTTTATGATTACTTTATTTTATTTTATTTTATGAAGTGTAAAATCTGCCGGCGGACATCCTGTATTTGCTTGAGAACGAAACGCAAAAATACGATAAAATTGGTTAAATTTCGAGAACGGTAGACACGCGATTTCTATTCTACAGTAGAGTAGAAATAGAAAGCGTCATGCTAAGCCTGCAGGTAAGTCACTAACCACACGAAAAAGAAAGAAAAGAAAGTCCTCGTAGGTGGCCACCTACGAGGACTATCTTTTATATACGGGCGATTTTTTGCCTGCGATGATTTTTCATCGCGCACTGGTTTTTAAATGCACTGCATAGCGCCAAGAGTTGAAAATCCGGGATACACTGTTGGATTTTCAATGCTAAGAAAAAAAAATTGCCCGTGAGTACGAGGGCTGAGTATTGTTCCGCGCAGGCGCTGCGCTACTCGTTCCAGACGGCTGACCGCGTATGCTTCGTGATGGAGTATGCCAACGGCGGCGAGCTGTTCTTCCATCTGTCGCGTGAGCGCTCGTTCAGCGAGGAGCGCACGCGCTTCTACGGCGCAGAGATCGTGTCCGCGCTCGGCTACCTGCACGCCGAGGGCATCATCTACCGCGACCTCAAGCTTGAGAACCTGCTGCTGGACAAGGACGGCCACATAAAGATCGCAGACTTCGGCCTGTGCAAGGTAGGTAGCCAGGAGGCACGCGACCCTCCCCCCCGCACTCAGTACTGACTCGCACCTGTCGCAGGTCAATATCACGTACGGCCGCACCACCAAGACGTTCTGCGGCACGCCCGAGTACCTGGCGCCCGAGGTGCTAGAGGACACGGACTACGGGCCGGCCGTGGACTGGTGGGGCACCGGCGTCGTCATGTACGAGATGGCGTGCGGTCGCCTGCCCTTCTACAACCGCGACCACGACGTGCTGTTCTCGCTCATCCTCAGCGAGGAGGTGAGTGCCCGTGTGCGAGCGCGCAAGCGAGAGTGTGCGCGCGTTCGAGCTACAGAGTGTGTTCGCAGGTGCGGTTCCCGCGCGCGCTCTCGGCGTCGTGCCGCGCGCTGCTGGCCGGCCTGCTCACCAAGGAGCCGGCCAACCGGCTGGGCGCGGGGCCGGACGACGCGCACGAGATCATGAACCACCCGTTCTTCGCGTCCGTGAACTGGGCCGACTTGGTGGCCAAGAAGATCCCGCCGCCCTTCAAGCCGCAGGTGGAGTCGGAGACTGACACGCGCTACTTCGACTCGGAGTTCACGGGCGAGTCCGTGGAGCTCACGCCGCCCGAGAACGACGCCAGTCTCGCGCGCATCCAGGAGGAGCAGTTCCCGCAGTTCTCCTACCAGGTACATTCGCATACTAAATATTCTCCTCACCTTAATGGCTATTTTTGTCTGCTCATTGCACAATAGAATCTGTTTTACCGACTGCATTATTACGTTGTAATATCAATACCGCAGGATGACATTCAGCCATCTTCTCATTTACATAAATCAGACCAAATAAAAAATTAAATATTGACAGACTCTGACATTGATTTTTGAGACGAGGCAGTAAGGTTCCCGTTTTTTTGGTTCCGTAGATAACAAGGAGCCCTTATAGTTTCGCCATGCCCGTCTGTCTGTCTGTCCGCGGCTTAGGTCCTCTGACCTTCACAACCTTAAAAATGATAGCTTTCTTGTACTAAGAGTCTCTACTCTTAGTACTAGAAAGCTGTAATGTGGCATAGGAACGCATGTTAGTTACGCCGACAAAGTATAATAAAATCATGAAACACCTTTCCAACGACACCCCACACGATGGGATAGCCCGAAAATAAAATAACATAATCTTATTTTACCACTTTCGGTGTGATTAATATGTGCCAGATTACAGCTTTCTAGTACTAACAGTCTCGGAGATAACCCGCGGACAGACAGACAGACAATTTTCATAAAAACCTTTTTTTTTTGCCAATCGATCCTTTTTGTTGTTGACCACGGAACCCTATTCCGTGGTCAACAACGAACCCTAGAAAGGATCGATTGGCAACAAAAAAAGTTTTTATGAAAATTGCCCATGTTCTTGTCACTGTACAAGAATCTGTGAATGATCAATCGCTCTTTCCATCGAAGGTTAAGCTACGCTTGTCACGGTCGGTTTGTGGATGGGTGAGCATCCATTACATATCGAGACCCCTCCGTGCCTCGGAAAACACGTTTAACAGTTGGTCCCGACTGTCATTTGTAGATCTTCAACAGTCGTTACGGGTAGTCAGAAGCCCGAAAGTCTGACAACCAGTCGCACCAACGGGTATCGTATTACCCAGTAACTGCAGTCGCTCCATGTAAAATACTGCAGCTGCATTCGGTTAGACTGGAAGCCGACCCCAACATAGTTCGGAAAAGGCTAGGCAGACGATGGAGTCTGCTCAGTGCCGTCGCTTCAAAAGGAATTGTGTCCTGACTCGATAAACGAAAAAAAAAAAGAAAACTGATAAAGGTTTAAGAGCGTTTACGTCACCCCGTGCGCTGTTTGGCTCAAAAACCAAAACGTAATTAGGATTTTAGATTAAAATATCTTAAATTAATTTTTTTTTTTTTTTTTTAATGACCACAATGATCCATTTATCGTTAGTTAGTTACAAAGAAAAACTTAAAAGCCATGTTAGTGTGTTATTATAAGTAGGTACTAAGCTCACAGAAGAAACAATATTTACATACATAAATGTAAATGTATCACATTTCACCGACTGTAATGAATCACTTCTGCCTAACCAACACCTGCATGAAGTGATTCATTATCGGTGAATCAAATTTGTCTACTAACATCTTCAGAATGCTATTGAGGCTTGACCGCGTTCCCTCCAATAGCGACGCCGTCTTTCTCCTCACCACTGCGTGGAAGTCATGACCATGCGCCTGCGCGAACATGCCAGATGCACTACAAAAGCGCGGGAGCCCCACAAGCATTCTGAAGCTGTTATTGTATTGGACCCTCAGGGCGTCCATTGTTTTCCGCGTGTAGCTGGTCCACAAGCCTGTGGACCAGCTACACGCGGGAAACAATGGACCTACACAAGCAGCCGCTTGTGTAGGTCTGGCAGTAAGCCTTAAACAACGTAATTTTAACCTCCGACACAAACCTGCGAACCAGCGTATTGCTTCTGACAGCAAGGGCCCTGCGCTCGCGTTCGATATGATCTTTAAGGTCCTCCGTTACGTAATGCCCTAGGTCAGGGATTCCCTAACTGTGCGTCTCGACGCCCTGCGGCGTCGCGAGGCGATTGTCCTGGACTCCAGCCGCTCCAATACTACATAGACAAACTGCTTGAATTTTTGAGCTCAGTTCCTCATGACGATCGTGCCATCATTACCGCAGCAATAACGGCTCTATTAACATTTGCGACATCGTACTCGTGCGAAACAGGCTTTTCTGCAGTTGCAGCAAAGAACAAGTACAGGTTGCAAATATGTTATTTGGAGTTAAGTAACTTGTTACTAGGCTAGAACTACACACTGGTAGGTACTTTTTGGCTAGAAGAGGGGGGGGGGGGGGGGGTAAAAAAATGGTAAACTCCCAAGGGCGTCACAGGAAAAATAAGTTTGGGAAGCCCTGCCCTAGGTATTTTGTTTGCTTCACCCTTTGCAGGGGCTGGCCATTGAGATTGATAACTGGCTCGTATGACTGCTTTCTACCGGAGGCCTTAAAGATCATGAAAAGCCTCTTTACAATTATAAACTAGGCCGTGGTTAACAGCGTACCTTTCACAATATTCTAAAAGCTCTCTTATGGAGCCGGCCGTTGGACCCAGCAGCACCATATCATCCGCGTAACTGAGGTTATTGACGCAAAGGTTGTCAATCCAACATCCAATCCGTTTACTGCTGAGTCCAGCGCTTAGCTAGTTGACGTAAAGGTTGAAAAGCTTGGGCGAGGGCTGACCTCGCCCCCCTGAGTCAAACACCTCACTCCCCCCCCTGACCCGAGAGGAGGCCCGCGGTGGCGGGCCGGCACCGGCCGGGGGTTGCGGAAGATTCTTTCGTTCCCGCGACCCTCGGCGTAGGTGTGAGTCGGAACACCGGGGTGGTTTTTAGTCAGTAAGAGTCTGACAGACCCCTCCGCCCGCCCCAGGGCGGAGGACATCCATGAGGATTTTCCACCCCGGAACAAAAAAAAAAAAGGTCAGCCCCCCTGCCTCACCCCACAATCCAACCCATACGCAGCAGAGAGTGAATACCACTGGCCACTGGCTGGTGGTGGCCACTTTACATAGTTCACTTGATACCATACCAGTACTTACTGGGAAACACGTATAATTTCGGCTGGCACGCATGCTTCCCCGAGCTTTTTCCATAATATGTCATAGGAGACGAGGTCGAAAGCTTTGGAGAGGTCGAGGAAACACGCGTACAGAGGCGTGCTTCTGTCAGTATAATATTGGATAGTCTGTTTATTTATTTATTTATTTAAGACTCAATACTGCGCTTTCAGTGGAAAGTCCAGGCCTGAACCCAAACTGTGCGGCGTTTAATGTCAACCATTTGTTGAGAGTTTTATCTAACAGACTGTCCAACACCTTGGCTAGTACAGTGGCAAGTGATATGGGTCTGTAATTACTTACGGCGGAGACATCACCAGTTCTATTCTTTATGATTGGGACAACTAATGTGTCCATCAACTCAGGAGGAAGATAAGAGTGACTTAAACACAAAGAATAAAACATGGCTAACACTCTCGGACAATGTATACCCGCATGTTTCAAGTGCTCGATGCTGAGACTGTCATGCCCTGGAGACATGCCTCTGACCATTTTCTGTATTGCAGATGATACTTGCTTGGCTGTAAAACGAATAAGAGGGCTATTGTGACAGATCTCAGCATCGACCATTGATTCAGAAGGCTTCAGCGGCGAGGAAACACGAGACTGGTTCAGGAAAGTGTTCGCTATTTCCACTGGTGTACTGCAGCCCGCCACTGTCACCGGTAAAGCTGGTTTAAGATCAAGTCGAGATGTCGACTTCCAAAACCGGCTAAAGTTTTTGGACGATCTTTGATGTTTTTGGACGATGTTATTATGACGATTTTTATTAGATTTTGATGATTTTGGCACCATTTAAGCTTGCCTTTAAATACCCTTTGACTGTCTCGCATTTCTTCCCTTAAATCACTGATCAACCTAACTAACAATATTTTTTATCTAACTATGTACTTACAAAGATCCTTAAGAAAAAACTTAGTTAAAAAAAAAATATTGAGTAAGGCGCAGTTCGAGCCCGCACCGCAGAATTTCGTGAAAACGTGTGATAAAATAATAACAAATTGTTATTTAATATTCACAACGAATTACAAAAATTAATAGTCATTGCTTTCATCGATTGTGATATTTTTTTTCAGTTCTGAGCAGATTTACAGCCGATATGAGACGACGTCTTTAAATTACAACAAATTTTCTTGCGGTTTCTGATACTGCCGTTGCTATTGTATTTGCAAGGCAATAGATTTTTTAGGCTCATTGCATTCGATAAGGTGCAAGCATTCTTCGTTTGGGATTTTCAAATTTCTGAGCAGATTTATGGCCAATGATGAGTTTATATATGAAATTATTTTGCTAATGTCAACTTCACATGCATTTTTACCCATATTTTACGAAAAAAATAATTATATCTCTTTAAATCCTGGTAGTTCTTTATCAACTCTTGGGAACGACACCAGAATCACTGTTCTAGCTGAACACGTTTTTGCACTATACTAATTGGAATTTCGACATATAGTAAAAAATTGAGAGTCGCGCGCATGTGCCTGCCTTCACGATCTGTCGTCATATTCAAATTATATCCTGCCGACATCTGCCATTGCCGAAAGTCGAAAGCGATGTGAGTGGTAGGGCAGTATGTGGACCCCGCCAAAGCCAAAGCCAGGGGCAAGCCCTCCGCCACCGCCGTCACCGCCGCAACCGCCGCCACTACTACTGTCGCCGCCGCTGCCGCCTCCACAGTCGTCGCCGCCGCCGCCGTTGCCGCTGTGGCCCTCACGCGGGGCTCGGGGGGAGGCGAGAATGGACTGCCAATAGTGGCCCCATTACGCCTCCTCCAGGCGAACATCAACCACTGCGCCGCAGCTCAGGATCTGTTGCTCCAGAGCATGGCGCAGTGGTCGATTAACATCGCCGTGGTCGCTGAGCCGTACTTTGTCCCGCCCAGGGATGACTGGGTGGAGGACCTGAGCGGCTCAGTGACCATTATATCGTCGGCCGCCGCCGGTACCCCGTCCCTCGAGGCCGTCAAGAGGGGACAGGGTTGCGTGGCAGCACGGTTCGGGGAGATTGTCGTGGTGGGAGCGTACTTCTCCCCGAACCGAACTCTCGCCGAGTTCCACAACTCCCTTGGGGAGTTGAGAGTCGTCGTCGTCGGGTACCATCCCCTCCCCGTGGTCGTCCTCGGGGACTTCAATGCCAAGAACGTGGCTTGGGGTTCCCGGTATACGGACACACGGGGCAGGATGGTGGAGGACTGGGCCCTGGAGACAGGCCTGGTCGTCCTGAACCGGGGTTCTGTCCCCACGTGTGTGCGGATGCGGGGTGAATCAGTGGTGGACATCTCGTTCGCCAGCCCCGCTCTGTCGCCGCGTGTCATTGACTGGCGCGTCATGGAGGGGGTGGAGACCTATTCCGATCACCGGTACATCCGGTTTGACGTCTCCGCCCAGACCTCGGGCGCGTCGGTCCGACAGACCCCGAGTGGTCCGCGGTGGGCGCTGAAGCAGCTGGACCGGGAGGTCCTCCTGGAAGCCTCGATCGTGCAGGCCTGGGTGTCATCACCGGACAGGCCTGCCGACATCAATGTCGAGGCGGAGTGGTTCCGGGAGGCCATGTCCGAGATATGTGACGTGGCAATGCCCCGGGTCCAGCCCGGACGTGCTCGGCGCCAGGTGTGCTGGTGGTCGCGTGAGCTGACCGCTTTACGCGCGGCATGCGTTGCTGCGCGCCACCGGTACTCCAGGCACCGCAGGCTCCGTATCCGCCCTCCGGATACGGAAGCCATTGAGGCGGAGCTGTACGACGGGTACAGAGCGGCGAAGACCGCCCTCCGAGCGGAGATCGAGCGGGCCAGAGGACTGGCCCGCGAGGAGTCGCTGGAGACTCTGAACAGAGATCCGTGGGGACGCCCATACAAATGGGCGAGAGACAAACTCCGCCCATGGGCTCCCCCGCTCACGCAGAGTCTCCGGCCCCAGCTCGTGGAGGACGTGGTGAACGCTCTGTTCCCTTCGCGAGGGGAATATACTCCCCCGCCCATGGCTCCGCCTTCTGCGGTGCCCAATGCGGACCACTATAGTGACGACGACGACGATACTCCGGAGGTGACCGAGGTAGATTTGAGAGTGGCGGTACGTAGGCTGAATGCCAAGAATACCGCCCCAGGACCCGACGGCTTACCTGGAAAAGCCTGGGTTCTGGCCTTGGAGGCTCTCGGGCCTCGACTAAGGGGGCTCCTAAGCGCATGCTTGGAAAGGGGCCAGTTCCCGCTTCGTTGGAAGACGGGGAAACTGGTCCTCATCAAAAAGCCGGGGCGCCCGGCGGACTCTCCGTCCGCTTACCGGCCCATTGTGCTGCTCGACGAGGTGGGCAAGCTCTTTGGAAGAGTGATTGCAGACCGCCTTGTCGGGCGGCTGGTGCGAGTGGGACCGGACTTGGCGGAGAGCCAGTTTGGTTTCCGCAAGGGGCGCTCTACGGTGGATGCCATCATGCGCGTTCGAGCCCTCACGACGGGGGATGCTATTGCCCGGGGTGGGGTCGTCTTGGCGGTGTCTCTTGACATCGCCAATGCCTTCAATACCCTGCCCTGGAGTTGCATTAGGGAGGCACTCCGGTATCACCGGATGCCGACCTACCTCTGTCGAGTGGTCGAGGCCTATTTGACGGACAGGGCCGTCATCTACCCCGGTCACCACGGAGAGTGGAACCGGCGAGAGATGTCGTGCGGTGTCCCACAGGGATCGGTCCTGGGGCCGCATCTGTGGGACATCGGCTACGACTGGGTGCTGCGCGCCGACCTCCCTAGCGGCGTCAGTGTAGTCTGCTACGCTGACGACACGCTGGTCCTGGCGCAGGGGAGGTCGCATGAGGCGGCGGCCGAACTGGCGACACGCGGGGTTGCGACAATCGTCGATAGGATCCGGCAATTGGGACTCGAGGTGGCCTTGCACAAGTCCGAGGCCATGTGTTTTTATGGTCCTCGGAACGCGCCACTGTCGGGTTCCCGGATAACGGCAGGAGGGGTTCACATCGGTGTCGAGTCGACGATGAAGTACCTGGGACTCGTCCTCGACAGCCGGTGGAACTTCGTGGAGCACTTCCGACGTTTGGCTCCCAAACTGCAGAGGGCAGGGGCTGCTTTGAAGCGGCTTCTGCCCAATCTAGGGGGTCCAAACGCCTCCTGCCGGAGGCTCTACGCGGGGATCGTGCGGTCCATGGCCCTTTACGGGGCACCGGTGTGGGCGCGTTCATTAAGGCTGCGACCAGCCCAGCGGTTGAACGCGTCCCAAAGGGTCATGGCCATCAGGCTGGTACGAGGATACCGCACGGTCTCCCGTGAGGCGGCGAGCCTCCTTGCCGGACTACCGCCATGGGATCTGGAGGCAAAAGTCCTCGCGCACATGTGGGAGTTGCGCGAGGAGGCGAAACGCCGGGGCGTAACTCCGCTGCCGCGAGAAATCGCGGCACAGCGGACAGAGCTCCGGCGGGATCTCATGGCGGCATGGAGAGTGCGATTGTCGCAACCCAGCGCTGGGCACGCCACAATTGTGGCGATAAGTCCCCTCTTTGAGGAGTGGCTAGAGAGGCGCCACGGCGTTCTCACCTTCCGCCTGACACAGGTCCTCACCGGACATGGTTGTTTCGGGAGGTTCCTGTTCAGAATAAAGCGGGAGGAAACGCCCGGGTGTCACCACTGTGTGGATCGCCCGGAGGACACGGTGGAGCATACGGTGGAGGTCTGCCCAGCTTGGGCGGAGCACCGCCGTGTCCTCACGGAGGCGATCGGCGGCGGCGATCTCTCGCGTCCGGCCCTGGTTCAGGCCATGGTCCGGAGCGAGAGTGCATGGGAGGCCGTCACCTCCTTCTGCGAAGCAGTAATGCTCGCGAAGGAGGAGGCGGAGCGCGCGAGGGAGAGGCAAAATGCGCCCCCTCGCGCCCCTAGTCGCCGCAGGAGACGCCCCGGGCGTCGGGAGTCGCGAGCCGACTTCCGGCCACCGTAGGCGCGGGCTTGCGGACGGTGAGCAATGGGTAGCTCGCCGTCCGATAGGGACCAGGCCCGGGTCGACGGCGCGTTGTGTTCCACGCGCGCCTCAAAGAGATGTCAGCACCAAGTGACGGGGTCCGGAAGGGCCAATGCCTGCCGGGGTTGCGGGTTTGTCTGAAAGGGATATCGCGACCTCGGCACACAGGCAACGGAAGGAACACGGGTGGGTTTTAGTCAGTAAAAGTCTGACACGCCCTCCCGCTCCACCCAGAGCGGGAGAAGTTATTTGATAATTTCCCATCCTCAAAAAAAAAAAAAAAAAAAAGTGCAGTATGTGGACACACATTTTTCTCGATCCGGCTACGGCAGTATTTAGGGAATTATAGTCGGCAGCGCGAGGAGTAGTGGAAGGGGCAGAATGAGGCATTCGTTTTCGAAGGGTTTTAAGCCGATACTGAGGTCAAAATGTAAATCCAAGATGGCGGCTGCGAACATTTTGTTTTAAATGATAGGTGAGAAGGAACTTTGTATCTGACGGGGTTCCCCCGAACGCACACGTTTTTTTTTTTTAATTGATAACTTCATTAGGCGCGTTGAGCGATTTTTGGTAGGAGTGATTGTTGATTGTTGGCGTCACCGACATGCTAATGTTAACAATACCCATAATGTAGCTATGAGTATGACGTGTTGCGCTTGTTGTTGCTCGGAGTAATAATAAGATAAGAACATTAAGAAATAAATATGATTCATCAAATTGTCATGCCTAATGTAAAATAAACACGAGAAGAAGCCTAAGATAAATAAACTGTTTCTTTAAATATTATAAAAAACATTGTTTAATTTTTTTTTTTTTATATCTATAAATCATAAGTAAGTAACAATATATAATATATAAGAATAAATTGAAGTTGGATTTAAATTCCAATATATTTACTATAACAATTATTGCTCTAAATTGAATGGATCAAAGTGGGGTAGTCTGACTATAAACAGCGAACGCGCCAACTCTTCGCACATGTACGCGTGCTTCTATGTGAGTGGTTTTTGCAAAGAGTTTACCTAAACTTGACTTCCCGCGCTAGACGTAAACGCTCTTCAAAGACTCGAGTCTACGCGTTCTCTCGTGACTGTGGGTATGTTGCAGGACATCTGCTCGTCGGCGCACTCGGCGCTGTCGCACCACTCGGCGCTGGCCGACAAGCGCCAGTAGCGCCGGGCCACACGCGCCAGACCCGCCGGGCGGGCCACACGCGCCAGACCCGCCGGGCGGGCCACACGCGCCAGGACTGCCAGGCGGGCCACACGCGCCAGTACCGCCGGGCGGTGCTGCTCCACGTTACTTTGTATTGTCATCTTTGGCGATTATGAATTCGGCACAAGATACAAATAACTCCTAGTGCAGTAGTGGAGTGCGCGCTGTGACGCCGCGTGCGCTGCAACACTCTGCGTGACGTCCGGGTGCGTCCTCGAATGTTATTTTTTTTAAACTATATTCCTGGAAGAATTCACTTGGCCCTTGAAATATGCCAATATAGCAGTGTTTCTGTAATCAGCATTTATAACATCAAAAGTTCACAAATATAGGATATCATATTCAGCGTCTTTCCACGCTAAAAGTTAGGTACTGAAAGTTTTATATCGCCGCCTCACAGTGTATTCAATTTTCAACGTTTTTATCCGATCGTTTAAAGTGTCACTACCGTGATTAGACTGAACGCACAGTATCCGTTGTGACACTCACGTGCAATGGTAAGGGATTAGTATTTCAGGAGGCATAAATAAAACCACTTCATTACAGTATTAATATTGTATTCTGTTAAAACAATACAAATAGCTGGAATATCCGAAACTGTCATAATTTCTTCACAAATAATATGCTAGAGACAGACGAAAGAGCTTCAGATCTCTCCGCGGGTGTGCACCCGGCTGTCGTGCTCTCAAGGCACTATAGTCGACGCGACAGGCACGCGTACAGCCGCGCGCTGCGGCAGTAGCGAGCGAGCGGACGAGCGAGCTGAGCGAGCACGCGCCGCCCAAGCCTAGCGCTGGTCATGTATTTCCTTTTGTATATATTATTAAAGTTAGGATAAAAGCGACTGTGTTGTTTCATTGCCCCGCCCCCGTCCCCCTCTCCTGGACTACTGCCGCTGGCGCTTACGAGTACACTTTCCTTACATAATACAATATCTCGGATAAACTTTAAAAACGTTAACAAACCAATAACTATACAACAGGCGCTTCGGACGGTCGAGTCGGTGCACGTCCTAAGAGTATTATAATATATTATAAGGTGGGCCCGACGATATTACTCGTGCGCCATTTTCGATTAGATATGTATGCGCGAGTCCATTGCGTAGACATCAGTTACGGAGCGTTGCGTGCTCGACGACGCCTTACACCTACATGAAAACTTATAGCGTATAAAAGTTATTCGTTGCAGTACAAACTTATACAAGAGGAGCTCTGTTATGCAACAATATTACGTTATATGGCGTGTCGCCGTGTCGCTGCTCCGGTGTCGCTTACTAAACGAATCATATTCAATAGAGTGTACAATGAGGAACGAGTTATATTATAGTAAATGTTCGAACAATGAAGAAAGCATTACTGCAGAACAGTGCTCTTTTGCTAGTGTTTAGTGTAGATATAGCAATCATACAAAAATAGTTGGTCTTCCAAGTGTTGTTAGGTATAGTGAAAATGAACAGTGGAAAATATTGCTTAAAATACGTAATATGTAGGTAGGTACTAGAATAGTTCGTATCACTTAAGTAATAATACAATTCTTTACAAATTCGTTTGTTTAACCCGTCGAGAAATTCTAGAAACGCTGGCAATCTACACTACCACCGCGGCGCATCTGCTGGCGTATGAAGTGTGAAGCAAGAGTAGTGACGTCATTGTTCACAGTTCGGAGACGTGATGTGATGACGTGGTGCTACTTCGAACCAGGGGAGGGCTCAGTGTCTCACTGGTCGCGATTTCGGTGCAGTTAGTTGCCCCGAGAGAAATAGGTTCCTGTTGTACGTTTGTCAACATGTTTATCGCCTACTACGCCGTCGGTGGGATCTCCCCTGTCTTGTGTTATATTTTTTTGATAGAAAGAGGACACTGCTGGCTGACAAGCCCCACGTTCCTCGGTGAGGAGGTTGAGTACCTACATCTCCAAATCGAGCGGTGTCGAAGCATGGAAGACAGAGAGAGGATAGAAGGAGTTTTTGGAACAAGTAAACGAGATAACTACATGTCTCTAAGGTGGGCATTACACTCATATATCTTTGATCAGAGATCTTTGATCAAAGATTATAATGAAATAGTAAAATAGACATAATTATGGGTATATCCCCTTAGGTTGATACCTATAAAACTAACATTATTATATCATATACCTATCTATAAAACTCACAAATTATCCATAAAACTTATGTACCTATATTTTACAATTTCATTATAACTTTGATCAAAGATATGATAGTGTAATACCTACCTAAGTTGGATTTGTTCTCAAATGTCATGAAAAAGTCATTCATGGAACAAATCTAACTTATAGAGATGTTAAATACATATTTGTTATGGTCGCGAATCATAGTTTGATCAAGAGAACCTGACACTGACCTGCAAATTGCAAAAAACCTAAGAAAATTTTAATTCGCTGGCTACCAATGCGGATCTACCCCTACGGCCTGAGTGAAAAAGCGTCCAGTGGAGCACAGTGGTTCAGCGCTGCGTGCAAGCGGCGAAAGAGAGTTCGCCAAGTGGCATTAAAGCTACGGTTTCTTAGAAGAGCGGTGACCGCTCACGTACCTAGCGTCGACAAATTACGTGCGAATGACGTCACTGAAACGTTGACTATGAAAGTAAGTTGCTGTGTTTTCCTAGAGAGCCTGTCAGAGAGATTGTTAACACCGCAAAGCAAACCCCGCCCCCCGAAGATTTAAATCGCTAGATTTGCCATTTGCCTTCACCGTACTCAGTGACAAGAAAAAGTGTCCATACTGAGAAGAGTGAGCTCACACATTATTAAATAGCGTTTCCATGACAAACAAGTGTAGTCACTGCGTCATTATGTGTCAGAGGTGTCAAAACGAAACGGTTCCCAGCGTTCGTGTGAGCCGGTCACATTTTTAACCGACTTCCAAAAACGAGGAGATTTGACGTTGTTTTTTTTAAATGTATATATTCATCGATATTTTCGTGAATTGTGACCGATTTAAGAATTCTTCATTGGCTATATAGGAAGCTCGGAGGAACTCGTGGCTAAGTAATAACAGCCGCATGGGTCGATCATCAGGTTAGGCTACGCTTGCCGGGGTTGGTCCGTGGATGGGTGACCATCTTTACATACCTAGACTCCTCCGTGCCTCGGAAAGGACATTAAGCCGTTGGTCCCGGCTGTCATTCGTGGATCTTTGACAGTCGTTAATTCTCTAAATTAAAAAATAATGTGGACACGACTAAAATCGAATTTGACAATCGCGAATCCACGTGGTACCCGTGGTTTGCCCTAACCCGTGATTTTTTTAGAGCCGGAGGCGCGTAGGGGCTGTAGCCTCGACGTGTTTTATATGAAATTTTTCATTTTTTGAATGGAAAATATGAAAAATATTACCTACATGTTGAGTGTTAGGTGTTTAAGGTTTTATATAGGGGGTCGAAATTTTCATTATTTTTGCGATAGGACGCACCATTTTCGAGATATAAGCAAAAGAAAAAATAAATAGGTACAGTACTGTTTTTGCACGTGAAGTCGAGATGTTGGTATGAATTTAGTTCATGACAACTTATTTTATCCCACACCTTTTTAATCGCGATTAAAAATTGGCAAGTTTAGTCTGGTTTGGTATTTTACAATCTAAATTTTAGGTGAAAAACGTCAAATTCAGAATAGCAAAATTGCCATTTTCTCTAAATTAAAAACTCAGTACTGCATAACCAACTTAAGTGTGCAGTTCACGGTGGCGCTACTTGTCAAGGAGAAATGCAACAGCATGACAAATTCGGTACATTAATTTTTAGTTCCGTGTTTTACCGCCTGCACAGATAAGTTGGACGCGCTGTACTATGTTAGTGCTGTCAAACTAAAATATAGTTAAGTTGTGTCACTTTAGTCTATTACAGAATGGGAAATCGTCGTTTGACAGGAATAAACAAAATTTTAGTGATTTTTAGTTAAGTTTAGAGGCATTTGTGACAAGAGAATCGGCACCATCGGCTCTATTTAACAAAAGCTTCTTTGGCATTGCATCAAAAATATACAACAAAATACCTATTGACATTATGAGCACTAAGGAACTTCCAGTATTTAAAAATAAATTACGAATCTTTTTAATTGATAAACCATTCTATACGATCCAAGATTTCTTGAATTATTGATTGATTTGTTTAAACATTTAATTTAACTGTATTTTGACATAATAAAATAACTAAATTTGACATGTAAAATAATTTTAAATTTAATGCCAATACACAATTATTGTGTGCCTATTAGGCAGGACATATTGTAACTTAAATTTTTTGTTAAGACCTGTAACAAACATATGCCCACAATAATGATATTATGATTTATGACCATTGCCCATTTAATAGTAGTACCTGTACCCTAATTACGTAATACACGATCAATCAGAATCTGAATCGTTTTGAAACAGATTGCTAATCCATTGCTTGGTACGTTCGAAAAAACAATCTGCTCAACAACGTAAATAACACAATGAATGTTGTTGACCTGTCAAATTGAAACAGATTAGTCGGAATTGTCAACGAAAATGTGTTGCGTGATTAGCTATCTGGTCGACCGAGCTCTGCACGGGTGAAAATAGAAAATGCTCATTAAATAGTATAGGATAGTTTATACTAATTCCTTGTATACCTACTACCTACATACTAATTCCATGCTGCCATGATAGTACCTATTACATACAAATTCCATGCTGCCATGATAGTACCTGTTACATACAAATTCCATGCTGCCATGATAGTACCTGTTACATACAAATTCCATGCTGCCATGATAGTAGGTACTTACTAATTCCATGCTGCCATGTCATTATTCTTAGGTAGGTAGCCATCTTGTTTTAAACTTTGTTTGTTGAAAATACGGAGAAAACTAATTTCCCCAGATATATGAGACCTAGCTAGACTGATTTTTCGGCCCGTAAACCCCTATATCGTTAGAACCGTTTTCGATTACAAATATAAAAATATCCTACAAATATTGCTCATTTACCTAAGTAATAGATCTCATCATCGTGCGTTCGTTTCTGAAGCTAAGCGATGATTGCCGAAGCGCATACTTTTTCTCGGGAATCTGTATTTTATGTATACCTACTCTCGTGTCAGCAGTTAATGCTCCCGCAGACAGGCACGACGCACGACTCTAATAAAACAATTTCTATGAAAACTTCACGGTAGAACAATTCGAGAGTAGCCATTAACATTGTCGGATCTACATTTTTGCGATTTTTATTTTACCTTTAATGCAATAAAATAAAAATCGCAAAAATGTAGATCCGACAATGTTAATTGCTACGGTGGAATTACCGGTATCGCGTCGCGCCTGTTTGCAGGAGCCTTTAAATGTCCAAGGGGAGCTATCGTACAATTTTGGTCGGTGGGGAGATTGCCAGTGTGTTTAGTCGACATACCGTGGTGCTACGTGTCCACCTGGGCCCAGTTCATTCTCAAAATCACAGCAGAGTAGAGTCCCGTATCACGGTGTCCAAAAGCGTAACGCAGCGTACTAGTTTCTTGTGTGGCTACATAATAGGTATCTACATTATCATAACTAGTTATATACAGTGCGGAGGCGGGCCCCGGGCCCCCGGCGCCCCGCCGCGTTAGTGCGGCCGCGCGCCGGGCGCCGCCGCGCGCTACACGAAGTCCCGGCGCCGCTGCGACGCGCTGGCGCCCGGGCTGGTGGGGCCGGCGGGAGCCTCGCTGGGCGTCGTGGCGGGCGGCGTGGGCGCGGCGCCCTTGCTCCGCGCCTGCTGGACACGCAAGTGTTAGCGACGGGAACGACGAGTACCGGTACCCGCAGATACAGAGTTACTCGTCACCTTGGAGCGTCGCTTGCGGGCGGTGCCAGCGGCGTCGCGCGGCGGGTCGGTCTCGGGCGCGAGCGCGGGCGCTGGACCGGGCGCGGGCGCGGGCAGCGCGGCCGCCGAGCCCTCCGCCAGCGGGTCCGCGCCCAGCCGCGACGCCAGCATTGTCAGCAACTCTTCCACACGACCCAGCTGAAACCGGAAATGGCAAAAAATCGCAATGTTGCGATTTTAAGTTTTTATATTTTAGTCTCTCAATTGATTATTACAATACTAAGGCCAGGCTAAACCACATAACAGCCTGGCTAGACGAGCCGGCTCGTGGGCAGAGTCTTGTTATGGGAAGTGATTACAAAAGGGGTTAGCTTGTGAAGTTCACGAATGGAGACAGACCTAAATGAAATACTACCTGATTTGTTATTATCTTGTTTTATAATAAACCTGCCATGGATTCCGTACCTACTTTCAGGCCCACCGCTAGCCGCTTCAGCGACCGCGTGCAGAACCGACAATGGCGCCCAGGGTTCGGGTGGAACCCTTTTTTCAAGGTATGTTTTATACGAAAATGCCACATTGTTAGTCCCTCGCCTCGCACCGGCAGGATTATTTTCAGGGAATTGAGGCTTCAGTGCAACATTATGCTTTCCTTTCACATTTATTTACTTACTAAGAGAACCTAAAATTCAAGAGCAAGCGAAGCGAGCTAGAAAAATTATGCAACGAAAATTTAATGGTTTTAAACAAAGACGTTCTTTTCACATGCAAATTACTTGAACCAGATAACTTTCTTTAAACAATACTAATTAAGTATAGTACTTTTGAAAAAGCCTGCATGTTGTATTTTTCGCATAGCTGGTGCGGCGGTTTGCCAAGAGAATCTAAGGTGTAAGGGCGAGCAAAGTGAGCTCGAAAATTTCGCCACCACGGATAGATTAGGGTTTATTTTGACGATTTATACAGACATAGGAGTAACTTCTTACACATAAGTCTACAGCCCTCGGAGGGGTTAGATTGTTTTTGACCATGCATACATAACAATCCGTTGCACCTACCGGAGGTACGATAATTTGTATTTTTGTAAGTCCCAAGCGCGGGGCCTGTAAGCATTTGCCTGCTGCCTGGCTAATCCGGCCATGCAGTTCACTTAGACGTTATTTTGTCGGAGATGCAAGAGCGAGCTAGGTGAGATTTTCTTTTCACTTACTTATTATAGACGTCACTTAGTCATATGCATAAAAGTTTATTAGGTAAGAATTGAGAGAACGCAGACTGCAAGAGCGAGCGGAGGGAGCTTGAAAATTTTTATATTCCTGTAGTTTCAAATGATGAAACAATAACAAAAAAGTGCAGCATGTCAAATCGTAAACTTTTGCGCCCCCTGACTGCGGGCGCCCTTATGCGACGCACGCATTGCACTTGGCGGGCCTGCCTACTTTACTAACTTACCACAGAATCGAGATGATGACGGTTGTATGGTATCGTTCACCCATCGCTGACGCCGTCATATATTTAAGTCTCATAACCTTCCCATGCCTTTACATCCTTGAATTAGCCGTAAATATTTGTAAAAACGAATAAACGTAGGTATGTGTACCTACTTACTTATTATATTTTCTACCTTGAATGAAACTAGGTATAAACCGTGGTACAGATATGAGATCTCAAAATCAGAACTTGTTGTGCTCTGGAGTAAGTACCTATATAAGTAAAACTTCTTTAATTTTAAGAAAAATTTAATGTGCATTTACATAATTTTATACACAGGTAGCAAAATTACGTCTGCGGCAAAAAAAATACGTCATCCTAAGGCCATTTTAGGGTCTGCCATGCGATTCTGTAAACATCTCACCATGAAAACTTGGGTGAAGTGAGCTGTCAATAGTGTCAATCGCTGTGGAATGACAGCTCACTCCACGCTCACTTTCCCTAAGTTTTTACGGTGAGATGGTTACAGAATAGCACTGCTGTACTCTATTTGTCGAATATGTACGTCATTTTAACGTCTGGTACTCAACGGAATGTCCTGGTGACGCCGATTTAGTGTCAATTCTGTGACGTCCTGTGTTGGTCATGCATTATACGTCCTAGCAACGTCCATTTATGGTCTTATTTAACCGGTTAATATTTAATTTGTGTGTGGATCTTCCCTGATCTAATGAAATATAATAAGGTAATACCACTTTTCAAATCCGGGGTAGTAAAGACACCAATAATTATAGACCCGTATCCGTGTTCCCGGTTTTAAGCAAGGTGTTTGAAAAGCTTAATCAAATGCTCAATCATTATAACACCAATAAAATCTTTCATGATCAACAGTATAGTTTCACCAAGGGACGTACGACTGACGGTGTCACCTTAATAAAACACATATTTACGGCGTGGGAAGAGGCCCAAGACGCCATAGGAATTTTTTTTGATCTCTCCAAGGCATTTGGCTGCGTCGACCACGAAACCTTAATCTTGAAACTTGAGCATTACGGAAGTGAAAAACTTGCGCTCAGTTTAGTAAAATGTTATATGATATATGATAGACAACAGCAATTTCAAATAAATGGTGTCAATTCGCTCGGTTTAAAAGTAATGGGTGTACCAAAAGGATCAATATTGGATCCTTTCCTCTTTTTAGTATATATTAATGATCTACCCCATTTAGGGTTGCCACCTTTTTTTTTATTGCAGATAAAGTACTTACATTGGTTAGTATTGGTAAGAAAAAAAAATACGTGTGGCACTCGAGGACTGCCGCGGTAAAGCTATTGCATAGCATATATTCAAAAATAAGAAGATAATATTGTTGATTTAAAATATTTTTTTAAAAAAATACCCCTATACCCCCCCCCTAAATCGCAGAATTTACACAACCGTCAATGACGTCTGCCCTCACGCGTCTGCCCGCGTTCGGGTCGCGCACTCGGCGATCGCGCGTCATTGCCTATCCCGCCCCTCCACCCTCGTTCTGCGCGCCCGCCGTCGACTCATCGCAGGTCATTCTTATCGTTCTAACTTTTAAAATATTAGTCCAAATTACTTAGTGTAAAAGACAAATTTTATCTACATTAAATACCGAAAGCGATGAAGGTATTTATTTTGATACGAATTAACTAAATACTCTAAAATATGCAACTTAAAAAAAGTATTCAATTTAAATGTATTTATAGCTCACTATTTTGGCTATAATGGCTTCCACATAAAAGGTAGATATATGCTGTCGCGGACTTTTATTTAGAACTCTTTAAGACAAACAACCCCACAATACATTCTTTTCATGTAACTCCAGCGGTTTAGGCAGCGCACGCAAAGATAGATCTCAGAGGGCAGGATTTTTTCCGACTTACTGGATACTTATCGTTATATTATGGCTAAATCACATAAAATCTTTATAAATTGTAGCCTATGTGTTATTCTGATATATAAGCCACATTACTGTAAAGTTTCATTAAAATCCGTTCGGTAGTTTTTGCGTGAAAGAGTAACAAACATCCATCCATCCATCCTCACAAACTTTCGCGTCAGGTTTTTTTTTCGTTACGGAATTTCTACATTCGGTCGCCGCGCTCAGTCTCCGATAAAAGCTATGCAATAGCTTAAAAATGTACATAGTATCAAAATAAAGTACAATTTATTTTTCTTTATCGTCACTTATAAATTTGTATGTCTTAATTATGACAAAACATAGCGCACCACCTATTTATGTAACACCTATGTAATACCTATGTTTCACAAATAAACTGATTGATTGATTGATTGATTATTATTATGTTTGAAAACATATTTTTTATTCCTCTTTGCAGTTTGTATCAAATTAGTATCTCTACTCAACAATTGCACAGCATCTTCACAGGCTATATTTAAATTAAAGTAAATAAGTAATTCATTTTTTATCAAATTCAGAGACGCTTTGTTTCTTTCGTCTCGCCATTTGCTATTCATCACAGAAAAAACTCTTTCTGTGAATGCTGACGTGGCGGGAATAGACAATAAACACGAAATCACTTTAAACGAGTTTAAAAAATTATCGTCGCTCTTATTAAATAAAAATGGTTATAATCGAGTGGTTAAGTGATGGGCGCTGGCGAGTAGCGACATCAATTCAGCACCAATCGATAAATTTCGTTTAACGAATAAATACTTACGACTAAACTTTTAAAAAAGAAGAGGAAAACAAATTTTCTTTATCAAATGTCAAAAGTAGTCATTGTGAGCAGAGGCGGCGTAAGGCGTGGGCGACGTCGGCCACCGCCTACGGCCTCGCGGTCTGAGGGGCCTCGCACCTCGAAGGTTTATGCATTACTTATGCTTGACTCTAAAGGTCCATTACGTAGCCGACCGCAGGCGGCAACTGCAGGCGACGTGTCGCTAGCTACTGAAGGTATTTCATAGAAATTCATAGAGACCAGTCGTGTCGCGACGACACGTCCGAACAGTTTTTTATTTATTTTTATTCGTTTTCTTGCGCCACGGGAGAGCCTCGCGAAATGTACCTCGCCCACATCAAATTTAGGTCTTGCGTCGCCAGTGATTGTGAGATAGTATTGAATCAAGAGAAACTAGACTTCGTCGATAAAACTGGTTTCCTGGGGATCACGCTCGACTCAAGGCTACAATGGGGTCCTCAGTTAACATCCTTTTCAAGACGGCTAAGTTCAGCAGCATATGCTGTGAGAAAAATCCGTCAATTTACCGTAGATACCGCGAGGCTAGACTATTTTAGTTACTTTCATAGTATTATGTCGTACGGTATTCTACTATGGAGACGGGCTGCAGACATCGAGTCTATTTTTATTTTGCAGAAAAGAGCCATCAGATCCATTAAATGGCTTCTGCAGGCGCGACTATACGGGAACTGTTTAAAGATATTAACAACATGACGGTTCCTTGTCAATATATCTATGAAAACATTATGTACGTAGGGAAAAATCTACATATTTTTAGTAAAAGAGGTGCAAGACACAATTATATCACAAGGAATAGGGACCAATTAGTTCAACCGGGTTTCAGGCTGGCTATAGTGGACTCATCTTTCATGGGGTACCTACTGTTTACAATGTTACAATAAAATACCTCCCTACATACTTCGACCAAGATTACATCGCCTATAAAAATGATTGGCTCAACGCTGGTCCTGTTCCACAAGGGCGCATAAACTAATTGATTAGTTGAATTATGATTTGAAAATTGTTGGAGCTGCTAAAGATTTAAAAACTATCTTTGCATTGCATAAATTCAATCTCTTAGCATTGTATAATTGCATAGCACATATGTGAGTACTATGTACTGACTATAAAGCTACTGTTGGAGATTGCACATCACTGAGCATAATCTCCTTACTAGAAATGTCAGTTGTCCCTTGTCATTCCTTGATCGAAGCGTATCGTAGGTACAACATCTAATATCTATTCTAATAATTAACAAGTGATCTGGCATCTTCATTGTGTCTCCTTATTAGCACTATGTACTGTACCTAACCAGGTACCAAACTATCAATTGGTAGCCTAGTTTGTTCAAGGAACGATGTCGTCGTCGTATCGTATAGAACCATTTAGTAAAACTAACTATGATACCTGGCCTGGTGCGTTCAGGCTGAGGCCATCCTAATAAAAAATGAGCTGTGGGAATACGCAAACGGAGCCACAAAATTATCCGTAAATGCGACTACCGAAGAGGCAGAGAAGTTCCAGAAAAGGGACACGATGGCCCGTGCTGAGATCATGCTATTGATGTCTCCACCTCAGCTTAAGCAGGTAACTGGCTGTAAAACATCCAGAGGTTTGGGACAAGCTAAAGTCTATTCATCAAAGTTCGCGACCCGCACGAAAAGCAACAGCTTGTTGAAAGAAAATGAAGAAAATAGCTGAAAAAGACGATGTGCAGGATCACAAGCAATTTTATGGATGTGGTTGATAAACTAGCAACAATGGGTGTGGAAATCCATCCAGAACTATTAAGCATTATGATGCTGTATGGCGTGCCACAAAGTTACGAAAATTTCAGAATTGTCATCGAAACTAGAGACAGATCGCCAAGTCCAGATAATTTAAAGATTAAGATTATTGAGGAAAGTGAAGCCAGAAAGAACAGCAACAATAGAGAAAATACGGAAGATGCCTTTTATAGCAAAAATAAAAGACAAGGAAGTAATAATAACAGCGGACATTTCAAGTTCAGATGCAACAAATGCAAAAGAAAGGGAAAGGACATAAGGCTTCTGAATGCCAAACAAGAGCCGGATGTAGAGAAAATAATTCAAAACACAGAAGTTTTAGTGTGCATCAAATTTGCCTAAGGACTGCAAAGCATTTAAAGAAAAATATTTGCTGCCTCGACAGCAGATATGTACATCTCACATGAGTCCGGAACGTTGACACTAGCTTCCGATCAGTATGTCACTTAAGTACTTAAAGGGAAAAGGAAAAGTTACGGTAAGAGTGAAGGATGGACACTACGATATAAATAATGCTCTATATGTAGGTACCTACCTACCAGAATTGTCCATGAACTTGATTTCAGTTAAAAAAATCACTGACAATGGTATATAAACACTGTAGAATTCCAGAAAGATCAGGCATTAATAAAAAACAGCAGCGGCTAGATTGTTCTCAAGGCAAATAGAAAGAATGATTTGTATTACATGTGATTTGATGAAGTAGAAAAGGCCAACTCAGTAAGTAGATACAAATATTATGAAGTGGCACAAGAAACTCGGACATTTAAATGAATCTAACCTGAAAGCAGCATCCAAGAAAGAACTAATAAAAGGATTAGAAATTAAAGAAACGGAAAAGTTGAGAGACTGTGAAACATGTCTGAAAGGAAAGATGACGAGCTTACCATTTAATACCTCAGGCGGTATAAAGACAACAGAGCCACTGGAAATCATACATACTGACGTGTGGACCTATGCAAGTTGAAACTCATGCAGGATTAAGATACTTCGTGACTTTTATTGATGATTTCACTAAATATTGCTGCGTATATTTCATGAAAAATAAAAGCAAGGTAGGTATTCCAGATATTCACAGAATACAAAAAAACATGCATTAAAATGCATTAAAGCATAAAATAAAATATCTACAATCGGACAATGGCACCGAGTAAATAAACAAAACCTTTAATTATTATTTAATGCAACATGGAATACAACGCAGATTAACGTCACCCTACACATCTAAAAATCGGACATTAGTCGAGAAAGCGAGATGCCTAACGCTTGAATCTAATGTTCTAGAGAAGAAGAGAAGAAAGAAAATACGTTTATTTGCGGTACACATGACGCAAAGAAAGAACAAAACACAAAAATAAACAATTTGGGGGAAAAATATGCGTCACATCCACGCAAAACGGCCATCGCTCAGCTTAATGCTGCGACCCTATGCGAAACAGAGCCCCAACGCTGGTTTTCAGCGACAGCCGGCGGGTGGGCTGTGGGCAAATGCAATTCATACAGAAAACTATGTAACAAATAGATGCCCAACTAAAGCCTTGAATGGACAGACGCCTTTTCAAAAATGGATTGGTTGTGAACCATCTGCACGAGACCTACATATATTCGGACAGAAAACGTTTGTCCTAAGGAAAGGACCTAAAAGAGGATGGAAATTTGCTCCTCGAGCTACCGAAGACGTATTTGTTGGTTACGCAAAATGTGCCAGAGGGTACCGAATCTTCGTTCCTGATTCAAAATTATTTATTTATTTTATTATAAGTATATATTATGTACACACAGTAAAATAGAGACAGATGCGATATAATCATAATTATGAGTACAAAGGTACTGCTTATTTCTTAAGAAATTTCTTCCAGCAGACCTGCGAAAGGAGAAATGAGATAGAAATGTAGACAATAGTGTGTGAGAACAAGAAGAGAAAAATATAAATATGCGAAGTCTTAAACTAAAATATTGAAATAAACCTACACGTATAACGTTGTAAATTAACATATCCACTAATATTATAAATCCGAAAGTAACTCTGCCTGTCTGTCTGTCTGTATGTCTGCTACCTTTTCACTGGTAAACCACAGAACGGATTTCGATAAAATTTGGCAAGGACACAGATAATATAATACTACGTACAGATACCCAATCCCATACAAAGAAATGACACCTCCTTAAGTCTGGCTATTGAGCTGGCTATTTTTCTTCCTCCATTTTTTCAACAGATGGCAGCATCAGCGACTCACTAATTGCCAGAGACTGTAGTGTAGGAGTCGACTTACATACTTATGACGTTGTTTTATTATGGTAAATTCTTTAAATCGCACATGGCACGGTGCGTTCAAGGACAAGTAATAAGAACACAACAAAAATATCTCGAGTTGGCAGAATAGTTTCATTTCTATGTGAGTGAGCTAGCAATTGTCACGCTGCTGCGAATGATTCTTTATGGGTTTTTAGTATTTCAATGCTTCAATCTAGATGTTCTTCTCCTCGTTACCACATCTAAATTAGCTAAATCTTCCTATGCTACCTATTGCTAAAACCCTAAAACTGAAAACACGCCTTCTTCGTCCAAACTCATTGTGATAGTAAATGTTTTTAAAAACATCAAATTAAAACCGGCCAAGTGCGTGTCGGACCCGCACAATGAAGGGTTCCGTAGTTGGGATGAATTTATCCCAAGAACAAACTTAACTAACTAAACTATCAATAAAATTTTCCTTAACTTTGGCTATGAGATTAGAGCTATTCTGCAAAAAAAAACTGGCCAAGTGCGTGTCGGACCACGCACAATGAAGGGTTCCGTAGTTGGGATGAATTAATCCCAAGGACAACTTTGTACGCACAATATTGAGAGATTTACTATGTTATTTTGAAACCATAGACTTCTTATAGGTTTTCCTGTAATCTATGAGTATCTTTCTCTGTATTTTTTTCAAAATTTTTGGCTCTGTAGTTTCGGAGATAAGGGGGGGAATGGTTAATGTTCATAAATATCTTTAAAAGTATTTCGTTTAAAATATTTTTGAGATCCTCGCAACCCCCTTCATTTGATATATCACACGGTTTAGTATGCAAAACGTTTTATTTTTATTCTGTTATTTGCCCCCCAAAAGTAACCCCCATATTCAAAATTCATTTATTTACGTTACACTTCCATGTTTGGGTCACAGAAATACATATGTATACCAAATTTCAACTTAATCGGTCTATTAGATTCGGAGCAAATTGGCTGTGACAGACGGACAGACAGACACACGAGTGATTCTATAAGGATTCCGTTTGTCCTTTTGAGGTTCGGAACCCTAAAAAAGATCAACATTTAAAAATAATGTTGACACTATTAAAATAGAATTTGAAAATCGCGACTGCACGTGGTACTTGTTTGCCCTACCCCAAGATTTTTTTTCAGAGCCGGATGCGCGCAAGTTGGACTGCCTCGACGTGTTTTATATGGAATTTTTCACTTTTTGTACGGAAAATATGAAAAATTATTACCTAAGTTTTATAAAGGGGGTCGAAATTTACATTATTTTTGCGATAGGAAAATGGTACTAATGTCATTTTCGAGATATAAACAAAGTAAAAAATAAAAATGATACAGTACTGTTTTTGCACTTGAAGTCGAGGTGTTGGTGTTAATTTTAGTTCATGACAACTAATTGTATTCCACACATTTTTAATCGCGATTAAAAATTGTCAGATTAAGTCCGAAAACAAAACTTTAGGTTAAAAAAGTCAAATTTAAAATTACCATTTTCACTAAATTAATAACTTAGTGCCATCTTAGTGCTGTCAAACTAAAATATAGTTAAATTGTGTAATTTTAGTCTATTTCAGAATGCGAAATCGTCGTTTGACAGGAATAAACTAAATTTTGGTGATTTTTAGTTTAGTTTAGAGGGATTTGTGACAAGAGAATCGGCACCATTGACAGACAGAATAGCTATCTACTTTTAAAACGTTTTTTGCAATCCTTTTTTATAAAAAGCTTAGAAGATCAGAAAAATAAAAAAAATAAAAACAAATTCAGTGAAACGCCATCTATTGCGAACAGCTCTACACAAAATGATTAACAGATGGCTACTTTATCTTTCTATGGGTTGGAATTGAAGGAAAAGTTTCATTTATTTTTTTTGTGAAAATAGAGATTTATGAGTTTAAATAGATAAATGAACATTAAACAAGGAAGTATAGATTTTTTTTTAATCTACTTCAGCCAAAATCTGCCGGTTATCGCTTTTTAGTGATTGTTAATTTTATAATTGTTTGCTATGCTGTCATCTATGATTCTTTTTAAAGACTAATTATAATTTGTTTGAGTTGAGACCCCATGGCAAGGAGATAGATGGTATCCTGGAGAAGAACATAGGGTACTTTTTGTCTCAAAAATAATCTTACGGGGGTACGTTTTTTTGTTATAGGGGATGAAAGTTTGTATGTGAGATCCAGCATTTCTTAAGTTAGAGATATGAAAATTCTAATTTATACTTTTGGTAAGAAATAAAGAATACACCTTTCAACGTTTTTGTAAAATCGTCCCCCAAAGGGGTAAAAAAGGGGATGATTTTAATATATTAATCTAAACTAATATTATAAAGCTGAAGAGTTTGTTTGTTTGTTTGAACGCGCTAATCTCAGGAACTGCTGGTCCGATTTGACTAATCTAAATCTAAACTTATATAATATATAATATAATATTAATTTTTAATATATTTAATATTATTATTATATTATATTTATATTATTAATTAATATTTTGTTTATTTTAATTTTGGACATATAAAATACATTTTTAAATATTTCTTAAAAAATATATATAAAAAACATTTAAAAATATAAAAAATAGTAGCCCACCGGTATCGGGAACAGGGTCCAAGCTACCGGTGGTCAGGGCTCCTGAGAGGAATCTCCTAACGATACGCGCCGTGTCCAGAAGTACCGCTTTCTGGATCAAGCCCTTGATCCAGCTGCCTAACGAGAGCCTCCTCAGATGTTGGTCGAGGCTCTTGGCTATTATACCATTGGCCGTCACGACTATCGGCACAATGACTGCTGTATCCACATCCCACATGTCGACAACCTCGCGAGCCAGGTCAAGATAATTAATATTATTATTATCTTCGTCTTTGACATTTCTCGGGACCCTGGGGTCCCGGACCTTTGGAAGGCGTACGAGGGGCCGAAGCCAACTCGCAGAGGCCCGTTAGGCGTTTTAATGAAATGAGGCACCAACCGACGATTATCCCTGTGTGCACTATGCAAGTGCACCCAAGGACAACCCCGGTTGGCGTAGGACTATTGCAGGAAATGGAAACAAAGATATTGGACTATGGGTTTGGGTGGCTAAAGTTGACTGGTGACCTGGAACTATGGAAGGACTATGGCCCCTGCCTGATCAATGTCTTATATGTACACGGATAAAATGGCAGGGGGTGACTTGCACACTCAATAATGGGCCCCCGGAAACTGTCGCTAGCACATAGTGACGTAGCGACAAGGGGGCAACACGTCCTGGGTGCTTGAGGAGTGGAGAGGTATTCCACGGCTTTCAGAATAATCCCAGAGCCCGGAAGATGGTCAAGATCCCTACGAGCACTTACTGGAATACTTCCTTCCTCCGAGCACGTTTGCTCTTGCGAATCTCCACTCAAGCCGGCCAATTAAGGCAAGAATGAGGTGGGAGCTCTGTTCCTCGTCAGTGTTCACTCCAGCCGGCCAATAAAGGCAAGCCAGAGATGAGGAACAAGATTTCTCCCGGGAGATAGGGTCCGTGGGATCGCTACTGCCCAACAGCTCGCCACATGCTGCCCTGCGGGTTTTTGTATCTCTCTTGGTCTGGCTCCTCAACATAGTCCTGTTCCGGTAAAGTAAACTCTACCGGCACAGACCTAGAGTTTGGAGCGCGCAAGCCCCACCACGACGTCAACGTAGAGATACGGCGGTGGGGTTATTATTATTATTATTTTTATTCTCGGGACCCTGGGGTCCCGGACCTTTAGAAGGCGTACGAGGGGCCAAAGCCAACTCGCAGAGGCCCGTCAGACTTTTTTAATGAAATGAGGCACCAACCGACGATTATCCCTGTATGCACTATGCAAGTGCACCCAAGGACAACCCCCGGTTGGTGTAGGACTATTGCAGGATATGGAAACAAAAATATTGGACTATGGGTTTGGGTGGCTTAAGTTGGCTGGTGACCTGGAACTATGGGAGGACTATGTTATTATTATTATTATTTATTATATATTATATTATATATTATTATTATATATAATATATTATATTATATTATTATATTTTATATATTATATTATTTTTTATTTATTTATTTATTTTATAATATAATATTATAAAGCTGAAGAGTTTGTTTGTTTGTTTGTTTGAACGCGCTAATCTCAGGAACTCCTGGTCCGATTTGATTATTTTAGTGTTAGATAGCCCATTTATTGAGGAAGGTTATAGGCTATATATCATCACGCTAAGACTAATAGGAGCGGAGCACCAGTGAAGAATGTTTCAAAATCGGGGGATTTTTTTTCCTATTGAGAGCTTCCGCTGCGTGCGCTGCGTAAACGGATAAAGTGTCTCAAAAATCATGTATGATAGAATTGTTCTCCTTTAAAAGTTCAAAAAAAAGTCCGCGACAGCATATTATGTCTATCTTTTAAGGTTAGCTCACTATAACGTTTTTTATGCTAACCAAATTTCTTCTTAAATAATGCATTATTTGCGAAGGTGTTTTTTATAAACATTATTAATCCTTATCCAAATAAATACGTTATTCATCACAAGTATTTAATTTAAAACAAAATTGCCCTTTACATCATAATAGATTTACGCCAAGAGTGTTTTTCGCACGGGCAACTATATGTTGCCCTATCGAGATCTGGTTCTGATGAAAATCAATATCTACTTCTGGCGGAAGAAAACAAAACTAAAAATATAGTGTACGCAGAAGTACTTTAAAATAACATTAGTTTAGTTTTTTTGAGAATAACCTACAATCTACATGATATAAGATTATAAGACCCAGTTAAGTACTGGGTCTTATAACTCACCTATATAAACGAAGTCGCGGGTTAAAGTTAGCGTTAGCTCAAAGTAACTATTCCACGCGGACGAAGTCGCGGGCAGAAGCTAGTATTCACATATAATATAGATTTTTTTGTGTCTTCTTTTCAAGTGCATTAAGGTATTGAAAATATAGTCATAGTCCGTATCTTGAATTAACATTTAGTCTTTATTTAATTAAAATCAGCCCACTCTGTCAAAAGTTATTACAATTTAAAGTCATAAACTAACCTTTCTCACATGTAGGTATTATGTGTTGAATGGCGGCACTAAAGTAGGTATTATAAATTAATAGAGATAATAATAGTAAAACGATTATTTAGTTTTTTAAGTAAGGCATTTACGATCATATAAACCTGTTTTATTTATTTTAAAAAATCGGACAAGTGTGAGTAGGATTAGCGCCCTGAGGGTTCCGTCTCAAAGCTGTGCTTGCTTGGTTGCCCGAATTTCCAAATCTGGATTATAGAATAAACTTAACTTTACAAATGAAAAAAAACTTTTAATAGAATAAGCCTACCTAATAAAATAGTTACTGACTAAATGTTACTTCAAGGCACGGCCTATGAATTTTTGATCCCAGATTGAAGAACAAACTTAACTTTGCAGTTCATGTATAAATTACCAATTTTCGGATTTTCCTCTTTAGTTGACCTTGCTTCCCGTTAAACTCCATGCTGCTGGGCAAACAGGAAGTACCAAATAGACTGGTTTATTTGCGAGTGTCTAAATATGCGGCATAAATAACCGTATTTATTTATTGTGTTGACTTGGAGGTCTAAAGTGGGTTAATAAAGGTAGGATTGTTAGTTTTAGGTAAAGGTATTATGTAAGCCTGTTTCCAAACTGACGGAAACGAGCAAGAAGAAAAAGAGTGGTTGAAGATGTGAGTGAGAACAGGAAGTAACGAGGGAAGGATAAGAGTTATCATTCTTGAACACAACTCATCATGACCAACTGCTGAAGAAGTAATAGCAAGTATAGATGTCTTAACGTCAACCTCAGTAACATCGCTAAGCTTAAAGTGAGAACATTGTGGTAACCTAGACTCTAGTGTCGCAGCTTTGACAGACGGATCAAGAGCAAAGGGAAGGAGAGAGAAATGCTTATTGAGATCATTGCGGCTTACATCCTTACACTGGTTGGAAGGTGACTTGCCTACGCCTACAGATTTGAGAAATTTCCATACATCGGAAGAACTGCGGTGATTGAGTTGGAAATAGCGTCTCTTAGCATCTTGACACAGATGACTGCAGCGATTGCGTAAAGATTTGTAAAAAGAGAGATTCAGCTCTGAAGGTCTGCGCTTAGCTCTGTCTCTGCGAGCCATAAGCTCTTTAATTTGTAGCGTTATCCATGGTGCAGGGTTATGTCGAACTTTGACACGTCCGATAGGAGCATGGTGATTATATAAGTCGAGAATAGTTGCGTTAAAACAATCCACCTTATCTTCGATGTCATCGTTCTCAACCAGAGGAGTCCAAATAACCACGAAGGGGATGGCGGGGTCTAAAGACTTCGCCATCCCCTTCTAACCTAACCTGTCCGTGTCGGGGTGCCCAAAGTCCCGAGCTCGCTACGCTCACTCTTGCAGCCTACGTTACCTTCTCATTGCCTTTTGACTAAGTCGAGATGTGTCGGGACTTGGAGCACCCCGACTCGGACAGGTTAGGTTCGAAGGGGGTGGCGGGTTCTTTGTTCGCTCGCTCACTAGACCCCGCCACCCCCTTCGAACCTAACCTGTCCGAAACGGGGTGCTCCAAGTCTCATGCTTGAGCTAGACAGCAGAGTAACAGACTATGTGAAGTATTAGTGACAACACAAAATGGCGTCGTTTTACGTTTGGTTTCACATACGGGTAATAGTCGATAAATTATTTTAAGTGTTAATTTAATAGCACTCATTTAAGTCAGCGAAATATAGATAATATAATGAAATATGCGTCAAAAGTATCTAAATCATAAATATACGTATTTATTTCATCATTATTATAAAGTACAATATTTTTGTGCGTTGACTTTTCGTAAAACGAAACGTTCAATGTCGAGACAAAATGTCAAAAGTGACTAAATATTGCTAAATTTCTTCGATTTTGTTTTTTTTTTTCTCGTAAACCATTTAAGTATCTCCGCAACTTAAAACTTCGCGTGGAGGCTTCTAATATTATAATCTTTCTTTAAAAAAAATATAGGGAATTTGGCTATCAGAGCGTGAAGTTCGTCTGCTGTTTTGATCTTCCGGCGGGATTTGTCTGGGCAAATAACAACAATCTAGCCTTCCATGGACCAGCAATTTGGCATACCAAAATGCTTACGAGCAGCTGCAAACACACGATGCCGGACTTGTGTCAAGAACTCGGAGATGGTGATCCCGGTACCCTTGAGAGCTTTCTTGCTATCCCATACAAGTTGCCGGTGCTCCATTTTGAATAACCGTACTAGTATGGGTCGGGGTTTCTGCTGTGAGAATTCGAGTCTATGACAAACATGGATAATATTCTTGTTCGGTTTTGGCTTCGGTTGGATAACAATCGAAACCGAACCAATTCGGTTGGATATAATGTTGTGGACCACATCAAGTAACTTTTCGTTATCCTTCTCTGGAACACCACGGAACAGCAAGACCTTTCTTCGCTTGATGGTTTCATGCCTATCAAACCCAGCAGCAAGCGCTCAATTTGAGTTTTTAGCGTAGAGAGTGCACGACAGACAAACAGCTTAAACTCGGAGAACTCACGCGTGATGGATGCAATGTCTGGTGAAGCTGATGCGGTAACAGTGGTAGTCTGCTGCAGTTTTGCTTCATATTCCTGCACCCGGGAGCCAAACAACAGCTCGAGGTCCTCCAAGCTGGCAGCAAGTTTAGTGTCCATGTTCAGTGTGTAGTGAAAGTGAACCAGGTACAGACTTGATGCGTAGTATGCGTAAGTAGATAGAGGGTGTGGTGTCTAATATAAAATGAACTGCTTTAATTCATCAATAAATATAAATTACTATTTTCAAATTTATTTTACCAAGAGCACACTATAATATATGTTAGTGCTATGTCTACCCACAAAGGAAAAAGCAGAGACGAAATAAGATTTATAATAAGCAGAGACGTAAAATTTGTAAAAACAATGTTTTACGGAAAAGACGAGGGAAAATTTAAGAGATAAATACTGATCGGACAGTAAAACCAAAAAGACAAAAAGAAGAAGAAACAATCGAGAAAATAAAAATCGACGTAAAAAGGAACAGAGCTCCGACCTCATTCTTGCCTTAATTGGCCGGCTTGAGTGGAGATTCGCAAGAGCAAACGTGCTCGGAGGAAGGAAGTATTCCAGTAAGTGCTCGTAGGGATCTTGACCACCTTCCGGGCTCTGGGATTGTTCTGAAAGCCGTGGAATACCTCTCCACTCCTCAAGCACCTCAGGACATGTTGCCCCCTTGTCGCTACGTCACTATGTGCTAGCGACAGTTTCCGGGGGCCCATTATTGAGTGTGCAAGTCACCCCCTGCCATTTTTTCCGTGTGCATATGAAACATTGATCAGGCAGGGGCCATAGTTCCAAGTCACCAGTCAACTTAAGCCACCCAAACCCATAGTCCAATATCTTTGTTTCCATATCCTGCAATAGTCCTACACCGACCGGGGGTTGTCCTTGGGTGCACTTGCTTAGTGCATAATCGTCGGTTGGTGCCTCATTTCATTAAAACTCCTAACGGGCCTCTGCAAGTTGTCCCGAGAAATGTCAAAGACATAAAAATAGTAATAATAAATAATGTAAATCCAAGATCCCGGCTGCGAAAATCACGCCGTCAATTTCAAAGTGCACAACCCTTTGAAATTGATGGCGTAGTGTCATGAAGAAATCTTATTTCTGCAACTTTTTTGCGCATGTGTTCGCAAGTGTTCGTGCCTTTCGCGGAAATATCTTTCACGCAAATGTCCCAGATCCAATGCCAATTCCAATTCAATGCCAATTCTCTTGTCACAAATGCCTCTAAACTAGACTAAAAATCACCAAAATTTACTTTATTCCTGTCAAACGACGATTTTCCATTCTGAAATAGACTAAACTGACAACTAAACAATATTTCCGTTTGACAGCACTAAGATGGCACTAAGTTATTAATTTAGTGAAAATGGCAATTTTGCTATTCTGAATTTGACGTTTTTCACCAAAAATTTTGATTGTCTAACTATTAACTGACAATTTTTAATCGCGATTAAAAAGGTGTGGAATAATTAGTTGTCATGAAGTAAAATTCACACCAACACCCCGACTTCAGGTGCAAAAACGGTAATGTATATTTTTTATTTTTTTTTGCTTATATCTCGAAAATGGTGTGTCCTATCTAGGGCTTGCAATCCGGATAACCGGATATCCGTATTATCCGGATATCCACCGATTTTCATATCCGGATTTTACTTGCATCACCATCCGGATTTTTCGGATGTTACGGATAGTTGTATTTCTCATTTAAATATTAAGTAAAAAGCTGTGATCTGAAAAGTACATTACTTTTATTATGTTATTTATTATTTTAATGTAGTTCATCACTCTTGCAATTATTTATTCACTTCACAAATCAAAATAAGTCATTAATATTATTTTGAGATAAAAAAAAAGAAATTAAAAAAAAAAAAAAATTAAGAATTACCTACGTAATAATATATTTTACGGGATATAATATCTCAAAATAATATTATTTGATTATTTTGAGATATTTTGTTCATTTTTGTTTTATTATATTTGATTTATACTATGTATTGTTGTTTAATAATTAAGCTGAATTGCCAAGGAAAGTGATATTTTGATTTAATTGGGATGTTCCGATTTGTGACAAAGTAAATGTAAGATCTCATTTTTAGTTAGAATTCATTTTAGTATGAGAAGAATCGATACAAATTATTTGTGCGGTATCGGTGTTTTATTGTATAATTTAAGAAAGTGAACTAGTTTTTTTATGTGATTGTTACTTGAAACATTGGTATAGTTTATTATTTCTTTGTCATTTTTCTTGAGAGACTGATTAAAACGTGTTACAAACCCTTATTAGTTTTATTTATAATAAAAACTAAAAAATATCCGTATTATCCGCATTATCCGTATATTCCGGATAGAAAAATATTAATATTCGTATTAACCGGATAGTAAAAATGAACGGATATTGCAAGCCCTAGTCCTATCGCAAAAATAATGAACATTTCGACCCCCTATATAAAACTCATAAACCCCTAAAACTCTTCATGTAGGTAACAATTCTTCATATTTTCCATGCAAAACGTGAAAAATTCCATATAAAACAGGTGCGCGCCTCTGGCTCTAAAAAAATTTCACGGCGTAGGGAAAAACAAATACCACGTGGAGTCGCGATTATCAAGTTCGATTTTAATTTTGACAAAATTATTTTCAAGTTTAGTTTTTTTTGCAGAATAGCTTAAATTTTCTCATAGCCAAAAGTAAGGAATTTTAGTGATAGTTTAGTTCGGTGTGCAAGAGAATCGGCAATACTAGTCGTATTTATGTAAAACGCTTACCTCAATGTTATTGAATGTCTAAATGCATCTAACACCAAATTGTAGCATTTTTATGCTGATTGTTATAAATAGTCTAAACGAATACACAAACATTCCAGACTTATTTCTTAACCGTACCTACGTAACTGAGGAAAATATCATCTAAGGATCAAAACTGTTAAGCGATCACTACTCTCGATCTTAGGCGTGTGTGCGTGAACGGTGCACACAAACGCATCGCAATGAATTTACCTAAACTCTGTGGAGTGAATTTTGTGCACGGACTCTTAAATTATCCACAAGTGCGGTAATAATAATTATGGTGCTAGCACCATAATTACTCGTAAAAGGCACAATGACTGGACTCTGACCGCAGTAGTGTTCAAATAGAAAAAGGTTTTTACTTGCAGTTTGAGAAACTGTTTTTTTCAGACAGCTAATGAGAGTTCAGGATTGCAATTTGAGGTATGCTAGGTACGCCATGTGTGCTTATGTTTGTTAGAGCGACAAGAGTGCTAGATATGTATTTTCATAAAAATATCTACACTAATATTATAAAGAGGAAAGATTTGTATTTTTGTGTGTATGTTTGTAATGAATAAACTCAAAAACTACTGCGCCGATTTCAAAAATTCTTTCACCATTAGAAAGCTACATTCACCCTGAGTAACATAGGCTATATTTATTGCTAGAAAAGATTAGGGATCTTTACTAAAACTTTTGTAACGTAACCCAAGGTGTAAAAAAAATGCCATAAAACACCTTTCGTCGCATGCGCTGCGGAAACTATTGATGTTAGAACAAAAGTATGTTCTAAAATATTCAAGAACATTATCAATAACTACAAAAAACTTCATGTCCAACTATTATCGTTATGTCACAATAACCACTTTTTACATTTTAAAACTTGATAGAAATACCGAACAAAATTAGACCATGTTATTCATACTTCTGTTTAAATCCTTATCCAAATAAATCATATTGATTTCAAGACTGTTTCAATTCATGTATATTACTTTTTGAATTGTTCAAATCGGCTATTCCATTCAATAGATATTACGAATTTAAAAAGTCATAGATATAGAAAAGGCGCCGTGGCGGACGTAATCCAGTATAAACTCTATAAGTGATCGTATAGCTTTTGTACACGACGAAGCTTGCTTAACCCCGCATCTTATTTAAAAGCGACCGACGCGCGAATACACGATCGTTCGAACTTTTGTGTTCGGTGAACCTGAACGCGTGGTCGCGCCGACAGAGGGCGCTTTCCGGTTTTCCGAACAAAAAGTGTCAATATACGTGACCAATCGCGTATTTGAGCGGCAATCGCTTGCTCATGCTCTACGAAATATATCTCTTTGATGAGGAACAGTATAATCTTCTTCTTTTCATGTGGTAAGTGTCTTACCTGCCATGCTATTCTGTAAAGATCTCACCGTGAAAACTTGGGTGAAGTGAGCTGTCAATAGTGTCAATCCCTGTGGAATGACGCCTCACTCCACGCTCACTTCACCTAAGTTTTCACGGTGAGATGGTTACAGAATAGCACTGCAGGTGTCAGAGTTTTAATGCCGCCTATGGGCCTCTGACTTGGCTTCACATGCCGTCGAGAAATATCTCTCAGGCATGCCGGTTTCCTCACGATGTTTTCCTTCACCGTTTTTGAAGCAAGTGATAATTATACAATACGCACATGATTCTGAAAAGTCAGAGGTGCGTGCCTTGGGTTCGAAGGTAGGTAGGTATAGGTAGGTAGGGTAGGTAAGTAGGTGTAGGTAGGGTAGGTAGGGTAGGTAGGGTAGGTAGGTGTAGGTAGGTGTAGGTAGGGTAGGTAGGTGTAAGTAGGGTAGGTAGGTGTAAGTAGGGTAGGTAGGTAGATAGGTGTAAGTAGGGTAGGTAGGTAGGTAGGTGCGCCGTAGATAAGTACTTAGTGCTACCCGTGCGAAGCCGGGACGGGCAGCTAGTATAAAATAAAGTTAAGCATGTGTAAACGAGAAGAAATGGGATGGTACTATTCTCCACGTCCGGCACCACCGGGTGTCGTAAAAGGTGACTAAGGGACTTACTAGAGAATGGGCAGCAGCGTTCTCTATGCATTTTAAAACCATAATGCGATCGCCAACCCGCCTGCCAAGCGTGGCGATTATGGCAAACCGGCATTTGGGGGAGGCCTATGTCCAGCAGTGGACGTCTTTCGGTTGAAATGATGATGACGATGATGATATAACAATCTTATTTACTTACTCTATTTTATTCTATTACAATTCCGTTTATTAATATTAAATGGTAGTTAGTTTGACGTCAGTAGCAAACAGAGGTACGTAGCATCATTTTGCTACGATTGAAGTATTTCAATTGACTAACGACAGAATTATAAGATTGAAGTTGCGGACGGCATTCGGGTTCCAACCGTCAAGTCGTACAGACGTTCATAATATTAAGTGCAAAACTGTGCTGAGTGCTATGTATGATTGTGTTGAACGATTAAATGAAGAAATATAAAACTGAGGTATTACAAGTATTTGAGTGAAATGTGAATAGCGTTACATCTCGGAAGCGGGATAAACCCAAAACGATTTCGGAAAATATCGCCCATCAATAAAAGTTATTTCGAGGTTATACTGAGATTCCAAAGTGTACACTCAGTGGGAACGGAGCAAGTGCCGAATGATCGTGACTTCGTGAGGGCGATGTAGTTCAAGTGAATCGCAGTCGTACCGCACCGCGCGAAGTCGAAGGCATCGCTCGAGGAGAGCGACACTGAGGAGCAGGAACAGAGGTTATGCCTGCGAAGTCCTGCACCGTCATAAAGTGATGTTGATCTAAGATCAACTCCAGGAATTCCGACAGGTATTCTTAATTGACGTGAAGCTTTACAATTGTATCTAATTGGTATCTTATCTTCCTTTTAGTATGAAGCGCCAAACGGAGACCTGTAGTTACTTTATTTATTATTTATTAAATATTTAGTTGAGCTGTAATTTGGCATGGGTATACATATTAATCACGCTAACAAAGTAGTTTTTAGGATGGCTCCCCTACATGTAAAGTGGGGATGTTGTTTTTTCCCTCGTCTATCGCATTGTGTGGAGTGTCGTTGGAAAGGTTCAAATTTGTGAGTTTTGGATTCATGTATTTGTTTTTTTTTTGTATTACCTTTAAAAGTGCAAATTTTTGTTAGAGTCAAGTCAAGCCAAATTTTTCGCCGGTTATTTAAAAAAAAATCTGCTATTTCATAGAAAAGTGCAATACATACGCGGTTAAAGTGTATGAATCCATGATAAAAGTTTTCGTCTCTGCCACCCTGTATATAACGAAATTATGTAAAAGGAAAACTATCACAGCTAAGTAGGCTCTACAAGTTAACGAGTAGTAATCGACCAACTTACATTTGCAGTTGCGAAAACGTGTTCTCCCATACATTCCGAATGGGAAAACATGTTTTTTAAGTACAATGTTAAGTTTGTTCTTGGGATAAATTCATCCCAACTACGGAACCCTTCATTGTGCGTGGTCCGACACGCACTCGGCCGGCTCTTTACATATATAATACATCCTGTCCAATACGTCCTGTCCTCTCATGGTCTGGAGTGAGCAGCTTACATATATAATACAGACTCGTCCTGTCCTCTCATGGTGCTGGAGTAAGCAGCTTACATATATAATACAGACTCGTCCTGTCCTCTCATGGTGCTGGAGTAAGCAGCTTACATATATAATACAGACTCGTCCTGTCCTCTCATGGTGCTGGAGTAAGCAGCTTACATATATAATACAGACTCGTCCTGTCCTCTCATGGTGCTGGAGTAAGCAGCTTACATATATAATACAGGCTCGTCCTGTCCTCTCATGGTGCTGGAGTGAGCAGCTTACATATATAATACAGATTCGTCCTGTCATCTCATGGTCTGGAGTGAGCAGCTTACATATATAATACAGACTCGTCCTGTCCTCTCATGGTGCTGGAGTGAGCAGCTTACATATATAATACAGACTCGTCCTGTCCTCTCATGGTGCTGGAGTAAGCAGCTTACATATATAATACAGGCTCGTCCTGTCCTCTCATGGTGCTGGAGTGAGCAGCTTACATATATAATACAGATTCGTCCTGTCCTCTCATGGTCTGGAGTGAGCAGCTTACATATATAATACAGACTCGTCCTGTCCTCTCATGGTGCTGGAGTGAGCAGCTTACATATATAATACAGACTCGTCCTGTCCTCTCATGGTGCTGGAGTAAGCAGCTTACATATATAATACAGACTCGTCCTGTCCTCTCATGGTGCTGGAGTAAGCAGCTTACATATATAATACAGGCTCGTCCTGTCCTCTCATGGTGCTGGAGTAAGCAGCTTACATATATAATACAGACTCGTCCTGTCCTCTCATGGTGCTGGAGTAAGCAGCTTACATATATAATACAGGCTCGTCCTGTCCTCTCATGGTGCTGGAGTGAGCAGCTTACATATATAATACAGATTCGTCCTGTCCTCTCATGGTGCTGGAGTGAGCAGCTTACATATATAATACAGACTCGTCCTGTCCTCTCATGGTGCTGGAGTGAGCAGCTTACATATATAATACAGACTCGTCCTGTCCTCTCATGGTGCTGGAGTAAGCAGCTAGCTACAGATATTGGCATACACGTTCGATGGTTCTTCACATTTTTATAATGTTTCGCAAATGCGTATATATCGTTTGTTTGCATACAAAGTCCGACCAAGCTATTTTGGTATATCTGATTTAGATAGTCCTGCTACATTTTGGTGTAACAAAGTGACAGGTAGATACCGTTAAAATTTCAAAAAAAAAAAAATATAGATTACTTTTGTAAATAAAGTGTTCTGTTGGAGTCATTGAAGATGATGTGGGAACTTTTATCATAGGAAAGTAGTTGAAGATTGTTTTTGGTTATAACAGGTTGTTAAGCAAACACACCACATACACACATACAATTCCTTACATTAATTTATCATGTTTGTTAGAGAGATTTGATCCTTATGATTGACCCTTTCGATTAATGCCATTAAAGTACAGGCTGTAGTTTTTTCGTATTGTAGCCGCTTCGATTCCCGAGTGCCGCAAGCGAAATTTCGAAAACGTTTGAATGCAGATGTTTCTTTAAAAAAATTAAGTAATGTTTCCTGCGAGTAAAATTTGTTATCTCCAGTATTTAAAGTGGGATCTTTCCTTCCAGGTGAGGTTAAAAAAATCCACCCTGTATATAAGTACCTTATTTAGAGCTTAAAAAAGAAGTTTTTGACTATTAGTTGAGGAAGATTAGACCCTATTAATTCACAAGTCTTAAGTCATACGTTACAAGTTATGAGTCACAAGTTACAAGTCACAAGTCACAAGTGACAAGTCATAAGTTACAAGTCACAAAGTACAAGTCGCAAGTTACAAGACACAAGTTACAAGCCAAAATTACAAGCCGGAAGTCGTATGTCTTAGGTTGTGAGTCAATATTCACGAGTTACAAGCCAAAAGTCAAAAGTCCCAATTCATAAGTCACAAGTTACAAGTGATAAGTTACAAGTTGCAAGTCTCAAGTTATAAGTCACACGTCGTAGGTCATGAGACTGTCGTAAAATCGTGATGAGACTGTCATGAGACTATCGCCAGACTGTTGTGACACTGTCATGAGATTTTCATTAGGCTGTTATGGGACTGACATGAGACTGTCGTGAGACCGTCATGAAACTGTCATGAGACCGTCATGAGACTGGTGAAACTGTCACGAGAATGTTGCGAGACAGTCATGAGACTGTCGCAAGATAGTCGTGAGACTGTCGCAAAATAGTCGTAACACCGTCATGAGACTGTCATGAGATATAACACACAGTCAACAGCTCATATTACCGAAGTTTTTGTGGCAACTAAATTAAGACTGGGAACTTTGATTGCTGGTATTATGCCTTAAATATTGGCATAGGTATTTTTTTTTTTTTTTTATTGCTTCCATGAGGAAGCTATAGTTACGCACAAAAAAATGCTGAACTGCGTTCAATTATAACCTTTTGCTGAAGTCTTTGCACCTCGTTGCGTACGTCTCTGCGCAGCTCGGCGAGCGCGGCGTCGTGTGAGGCGTGCGCCGCCTGCGCCGCGTGTGACGCGTGCAGCGCGTGCGCCGACACGTTCGGCCGCCGCTCGTCCAGCTCCTCCTCAATGGTGTCCTGCCGCGCGCTCGCGCTGCCCACGCTCATTGCGCTCGCCGAGCGGCCCTTCGCGAACGTGGCCTGCCGAGTGATAATCAATTCTATAATCAACCGAGTGGCTCAACCGTAGTTGGGACACGTGGCACGTTCCACCGTTCACCTTGAGCGTGAGTGCGGTCGCCGTAGACGCGACGGTCAAGGCCGGCGCCGGCGTGGGCTCGGGGGAAGACACGGTCGCCAGGGGCCGGTCGCGTGCGCTCAGGCTGCGCGTGAAGGCACCGCGCGCAGGCTCGGACGCGCCCGCATCGAGCGAGCCCGTGGCCAGCAGGCGGCCCCACTTGCCGCGCGCGGCAGTGGGTGCGGCGGGCGCGGGCGCGGGCGCGGGTTCGCCGCGCTCGGGGTCGGGCGGTGCGGCTGGTGCGGGCGCAGGCGCGGTGCGGGCGGGCGCGGGCGCGGGCGCGGCGGCCACGCTCCGCTCGCGGCGGAACCGCGAGAAGATCTTGCGCACGAGGTGGTCCTGCGCCTGCTCGAGCTGCGGCTCGCGCTTGCGGCGCTCCATGAGCTCGCGCTCACGCCGCACATCCGCCACCTTGCGGAAGATGAGCCGGTGGCGCAGGTTGTAGGTGAGCGTGAGGTTGCGCGCGAAGCTGTTGGCGAAGGCTTGGTAGAAGTCCAGCACCTCGAGCAGGCGGTCGCGCTTGATAGTGTGCAGGTCGCAGTACGTGAGCGCGCGCACGTTGGCCGCCGACTGCCCCACGGCGCTGTCCTTCCAGAACGAATCGCCGAACACGTCCCCTTTGCCTGCAACGCGAGCGCCGGAGCCATGCGTCAGTAGGTACGCTGATTCTTCCCTCCGTGATACAACCCCAAAGCACGAGTACCTACTACATACAGTATGTAAACTAGCAGAGGGCGTTCCCTTTAACTCGTAAATCTATATATATACTATATTAATATAATTATTCATTAATAATAATATCCTTACATATTATCAAACAAAGTCCCCCGCCGGGTCTGTCTGTCTGAACGCGATAAACTCAAAAACTGCGGATCGGATTTTCAATTGGTTTTCACCAATAGATGGTGATTCATGAGGAAGGTTTTGTGTAATTTGGCTGAAATATGACGATTATTGTTGAAGATTTTTTCCACGATCATTTTCTCACGGTTTACGCGGCGCACGCCAGTAAAGCTCCCGCTTTACTGGCGTGCGCCGCGTAAACCGTGAGAGATAAATAAAAATTATGTTCCACAGGATCGTTTGTCTTAAATATTTCAACAAAAAAGTCTGCGATGGCATAATTATGTCTATCTTCTAAGGATGACCCATAATAAACATTTTTATCTTTCTAAATTTGATAAAAAATATATTTTATTTCCAAAGCTATTTTGACCGGTATTATATTTATCCTTATCCAATAAAATATGTTATTTAAATTAGGCATTTAATGTTGATTAAAATATGCCAATATGATTCAAAATAACGCGTAACAAAATAATTATGATTGACGACAACGCGGGCGCAGCGGTAGGAATCAATGACCTTTTCCTCGGCTATTAGGTATGTAATCCCGGTAGTACGTACCTGTGGGATATTTTCCGACATCTACGCGGGCGAAGCCGCGGGCAAAAGCTAGTATAGTATAATATAATAATATTATAAAGAGATAAAATTTGTTTTGTTTGTTTGTTTGTATGTTTGTAAGTTTGTATGTAGGGGGTAATCTCCGGAACTACCAGTCGGATTTGTAAAATTATTTTTGCATTGGATAGCCCAATTCAAATTTTGCGGGAATAAGGTATAGTCATTAATAGATTAAAACAAAAACATCAGCATATTAAAATTAACTAGTATGTATTAAAAAATCTTTATTTTTTATTTTATTATGAGAGTAAAATAATTTTATTCTAAGACAATAAATTTGAAATCTGTTTAATAGTAGCGCGGAATAGTACCTACATACCTAGCGTATTGGCGATACCTAAACCGGCCGTACTTCCACGTTGAAAGACAACAAGACAGTGTTTCTTATACGTATCATTTTAATAATTATTGAAAAAATAAAAATTTGTTTTTGTCTTGTATTTTTTAGGGTTCCGTACCTCAAAAGGAAAAAACGGAACCCTTATAGGATCACTTGTGTGTTTGTCTGTCTGTCACAGCCAATTTGCGCCGAATCTAATTGACCGATTAAGTTGAAATTTGGTACACATATGTATTTCTGTGACCCAAACACGAACGTATAACATAAATAAATGCATTTGGAATATGGGGATCACTTTTGGGGGGCAAATAAGAAAATTAATAAAAATAGTTTTGCTAAATGTACCGTGTGGCATATCAAATGAAAGGACTTATTACGAAAATATCTTTTTTTATTTTATTTTTTATTATATTAAAATGAATACTTTTAAAGATATTTAAGAAAATTGATGAAAATTTGCCATCCCCTTATCTCCGAAACTATTGATCCAAAATGCAGAGAATAGTTCTATGCTTATAGATTACAGGAAAACCTATAAGAAGTCTATGGTCTTAAAATAACATGGTAAATCACTCAATATTGTGCGTACAAACTTACATTTGCAGATGGAAAGTATGGGGGAACATGGTGTTCAAATACAATGTTAAGTTTGTTCTTGGGATAAATTTTATTCATCCCAACTACGGAACCCTTCATTTTGCGTGGTCCGACACGCACTTGGCCGGTTTTTTTTACTATTGCGTGTTAACGGGAACGCCTTTTGTTAATTTTGTTAACACTATATCACCAAGCACCAACCTAAAAAAAAAACCAAGAGATATCGGACAAAGAGCTAGCTTATTGTTGTTGACGATAGATGGCTACGAAGCAGAAAGAACAAAAAAGAATAACATAAGTACTGTACCACTTATAATGTACCATCACAGACTAGGTCAATCTACATCAAGTAGGTACTACCTGAAGTAGATTGATTTATCATGTGAATTTATTGGAAATCCTGAGTATCACGTACCGAGAATGGCGACGACCTCGTCGTCCTGGATGACCTCAAGGCTGCCGGTGACGATGAAGCACAGCGAGTCTATGGACTCGCCCGTATGGTACAGCAGGTCGCCGGGCGCCGAGTGTGACATCTGGAAGTGCATGGCCAGCGCGCGCAGGCAGCCGTCAGACGCGAGCCGAAAGGCGGGGTGCTCGTTGAACACCTTGCGGTTCAGGTGCACGCAGATGTCCGCCTTCATGTCCTTGGGGCAGTAGTTCAGCACCTGCGGGCACGCGAAGGTCAGAGCCTGCGCCGGCAGGGCGGGGGGGAGGGCGGCGTGGCATACCTTGTCGGTGTCCAGTCCCTTGGTCATAGCCCACGTGGAAACAACGTAGTCCATGACGCGCTCGCTCAGCGCCTTAGGCACCTCGTGCAGCTTCATGAACTCGCGCACGTTGTTTAGCATGTCGTGATACTTGGCCGTGGCCGACGTCATTTGCTGGATGATGGTGGTCACGTGGCCGAATATGGTGGCGTACAGCAGGGCTGCCAACATTGGAACGCTTCGCGGTGAGCGGGAGAAAGCGCCCCGCTCCTCGCTCAACGTGCGACAACGATTACTTCACAAACAAATTAGGTAAGTACTTATAAATACTTTTATAGCAACTAACTTTTCTCAAATGTATGACACACGGATTTTTTATGAATAGAAACTATTTGTCGTACAGTAACCGTGATAAAAATAGAGCGTAGGATAGGTAACATACCAAATCGTACGAAATTAATTTTAATAAATTATCAATAATAGTTTATAAGGTTACGGGTGATCCAACCTAACGATGACGAGCGTTATGTACGACGCGAAGCTTCGCATCTCTAGGGCCCTAACTCACAGGACACCAGTGGCGGCGCAACCGTGGTCGCACTGCCGTAAATGTATGGTTGGTTGCGCAACCGATTGAACACCTGCTGGGACACCCACCATAAAGCTGTGTATATTTTGCTGGCAGCGCGACCATGGTTGCGCCACCATGGTGGCCTAGTGAGATATAACATTCAGTTATACTGCAGACTCCGACGAAGAGATCAAGCCAAAAGGAGGGTTATGATTTTAGCAGCCTATTCAGGTATATATTTACAGAGAAAGTTTTTGGAAGCTGGTAGGCCAAGAATAACAGACAAAAAGATTATTGTTAGAAAAATATCATACGACGAAAGAGTGGTCAATGGCAGACACGCAGCACTTGTTGCGTGTCGTTATGTGTACCGTGAGGTCCAAGGTCCGTGTCAGCGTGCGTAAGTGACAGCTGTTCTGCGCAAATGAATACAGACGACACGCAGAAAGTGCTATCGTGACCTCATCGAGAGTAGACTGATCTTTCTTCGCACAATCATATTATTAATATTTGACACCAATATGTTACAATACAGTAATTCAATGTTTATAAGTGTGATCCAGGTTCTTGCCGTACATGACGCTCATGACCACATATGCGACGCGCCGTGACGCTTCGTGGGCCTGCACGGGGATTTGGGGTGGGGGCGGACAACACAACTAAATACCAACAAAATATACACTGGTCTGTGGACGGAGAACAGGACTGGGCTGGAGTGGAGGGTGCAGCGTTGGTGCGCGAGGACAACACAACGTGCGCACGCGACAGTGAGGACACAGGAGTGCGCATGGCGCGGCCCCCGCCGCAGTGCGGCCCTGCGCGGGGGTCGCGCCTTGCTCCGGCTAATAACAGAAGAATTCCGGCACCTGCTACGATCATCATGCAGATGGTGAAGATCTTCTCGTTATCGGTCTCGGCGGCGACGTTGCCGAAGCCCACGGAGGTCATGCAGGTCATGGTGAAGTAGAGCGCGGTGACGTACATGGTCTTGCGCGACGGGCCGTTGACGAGCTCGGGCCCGTCCGACTCGTTGGACCACACGTACGAGTACGGGCTCTGCGTGACGTTGGCGAGCTTCCACAGCCACGAGTACTGCAGGCCCGAGTCGGCGTCCGAGCGGCCGATGGAGTACCACACGCAAGCCAGCCAGTGCGCCACCAGCATGTAGAAGCATAGCAGCAGGATGAGCATGGCGGCGCCGTACTCCAGGTAGCGGTCCAGCTTGCGCACCACGCGGCCCAGGCGCAGCAGCCGCACCACCTTCAGTGCGCTGAACAGGCTGCCGATGCCCTGTCGACCAAGAGACAGGCGATGTACCGCGACAGGTAACAAGAAAGAGGTACAAGCAAAGTAGTGTAATTCTTAATAATGGTGAATGGCGAGTGTGTTGTGAGGGTTACGCGGGACACCGGGTGTTCGAGCAGTACTCACGTCTTCGTCGTGGTCGAAGGCGTTGAAGACGTCGTACGGCAGGCACGACAGCAGATCGATGAGGAACCACGACTTGAAGTAGTTCTTGCGGATGACCTTCGGGTCGCTCACGACCTCGCCGCCCGGGCCTACGAACGTGGTGTGGAAGTTCAGCACAATGTCGATGAAGAACACCACGTCCACGATGGAGTCGATGACCAGCAGTGACACGTCCTCGCTCGTCTTGTTCTTGAAAGCCACGTTGTACGGCACCATGATGGCCGTGTAGAACGTGAGGCACAGGATGATCCAGTCCCAGATGGCCTTGAAGGCGCAGTAGTGCAGCAGGATGTGCGGTGGCGTCTTGGGCGCCTCTTGCCGGTACTGCGGGAGCACGTCGCCTGACAGCGACATAACCTGTGACACACGGACGTCACACACACACACACATCACGCCACACGCGCAGCTAAGCATCCCAGCATAGGTAACGCGATTCTCAAAATGTTATATAATTATTTTATAGTCAAGCAGACCCCCCACTGCAAAAGAAAAAACGTGCGTTTCTCTATCGATAATATCGTCAAAGTACTCGTATTACTACTCGCTTAGAGTATATAACACTGGAGAAGCCTTAGGCACAATTTTCCAAACAAAAAAGTCTATCAATTTTACCGGGGGACGCGGTAGCTACTACAAAAAAAACACTACTATAAAATACAAGAGCTGTTGCATGAAATAGTTAAATTTTAATAAGAAGAGAAAATAACTACAATTAAATAAAAGTATTTAAATTTGTAATAAGTGAGTAATCTCAATAATAAATTAGGTCAAGTTAAAAAAAAATATATACATAATATATATTATATAACCACTTCAATGGACATATAAAAATTATAAAACATTGAACAATAAAAAAAAACTAAAGGACATAATCGCATGTCAAGTGCGTGTAAATTTTGCTGTTTTGACGTACATTTTCGTAATGCATAAGAAAAGTATTTTGATCTTTATGAACATAAAAATGAGATGTAGCGAGACTCGGTGACGTCACAGAAGCAATGTAAGGAAAATACTGATTCATGCAACGTTTTAATTGAATCATGGTTGAATCGAATGAAAAATCGAAATGTATTATGAGGTTAGGATTTTAAATTTCAGTAAAAACATGACTAAATATTATTTAAAAAAACCGGCCAAGTGCGTGTCGGACAACGCACAACGAAGGTTTCCGTAGTTGGGATGAATAAAATTTATCCCAAAAACAAACATAACATTGTAGTTCAAAAACATATTCCCCCATACATTCCAACTGCAAAAATAATTTTGTACGCACAATATTGAGTGATTTATCATGTAATTTTAAGACCATAGACTTCTTTTTCTTGATTTTGTTACTTTGGTTTTTATTTATGTTTAGTGTGTTTTAGTTTAATGTGTGATTTCCTGTGCGAGTCTCAATAAATACTTTTTCTTTCTTTCTTTCTTTCTTATAGGTTTTCCTGTAATCTATAAGCATAGAACTATTCTCTGTATTTTTTTCAAAATTTTAGGATCAGTACTCGTAGTTTCGGAGATACGAGTAAGAGGTGGTCAATTTTTATCAATTTTCTTAAATATCTATAAAAGTATTTAAGTATTTTAATATGATTAAAAAAATGTATTTGAGATCCTCGCAATAAGCCCTTTTTTAAATTTTCTTATTTGCCCCCCAAAAGTGACTCCAATATTCAAAATTCATTTATTTATGTTACACGTCCGTGTTTGGGTCATATAAATACATATGTGGTCAACTTAGTCAGTCAATTAGATTCGGAGCAAATTGGCTGTGACAGACGGACAGACAGACAGACACACGAGTGATCCTATAAGGGTTCCGTCTTTCCTTTTGAGGTACGGAACCCTAAAAATCAACATTTATGGAAGGTTGTTCAGTTCATTAAGAAAGTTTGACGTATTTGAACGCTTTTTTATAGAATTTAACAGCACAGCCTAGGCATTTTCAGGGAGCGCCGCGCGCCTTTAAAACGATTTACTAAGTGCGTTAGAATCGATTTGAAAGTAGTTTTGATGGACGTAAGTACTAGAACATTTGTTCTTGTACTTTTACAGAGGGGTAGTTTTCGTAAGGCTTCAACAGTGTTATATACTCTAAGTATTACTGACGCGATGTTGTAACGCAGTGTGTTGTGTTGCTACGTGCTCGTACAGACGCAGTGCTTCGTTAGCTTGTCGCCAGAAGCACGCACACGTACGCGTAGCGTGCTCAGGGCTGTGTAGGTGTGCGTGCGTTCCGTGAAGGGGTTCTTCCATTGAGATGAGTCAGTATGGACCAATCTATAACTATAGAGGTAGCAATATATTGTTCTTAGGAAACACGTCATTTATTTTCGAGTTATGAAAACCTAAATTTTAAGATTAAGAGCGTTTACGTCTAGCGCGGGAAGTCAAGTTTAGGTAAATTCCTTGCAAAAATCACTCACACAGAAGCACGCGTACCTACATGTGTGCGTAGACTTGGCGCGTTCGCTCTGCTTATAGTTAGACTAAACCACTTTGATCCGTCCAATTTAGAGCAATAATTTATCGTAAATATTTAATTGGACTTTAAATCCTATAATTCCTCTAAATTATAATTTTATAATATTTAAATGAAACAGTTTATTTATCTTACGCTTCTTCTCGTGTTCATCTTATCTTATTATTACTCCGAGCAACAACAAGCGCAACACGTCATACTGATAGTTACATTATGGGTACTGTTAACATTAGCATCTCGGTGACGCGAGCCCATAAGATTTTCCTCTACCAAAAATCGCTCAACGCGCCTGAAGAAGATTTCACTTTTTAAAAAAACGTATGCGTTCGGGGGAACCCCGTCAGGAACAAAGTTCGTTCTCACGTATCATTTAAAACAAAAACAAAATTTTCGCAGCTGCCATCTTGGATTTACATTTTAACCTCAGTATCGGCTTTAGTATACCCCTCGAAAACTAATGCCTCATTTACATTCTGCCCTTTTTGAAATACAAAATTATGTTCAGTATTTAGAAAGATAACATTCACAAAAAGAAAATTTGTCTTCGTATAAGACAAACATTGGTATTTGTTTTCGTCTTTTTGTGCGGAACAAACGTGGTCCTGTGTAGACTTGGAACTTATGTCGTCGGACAGTCATACGTTCGTTAGTGATGCGCACGGCTGTCGGCGCTGGCTCGACCACTGTCTTGTGACAAGTGCCGCGCGGCACTCCGTGTCCGCGGCCTCTGTGTTATATAATACTTATTGGTCTGATCATTACCACGTACACACCACCACCACCTCGTTTCTATACGATGTAATTTTAATTTACTTAAGCCTAAGATTTGTATACCTACTGTTTGTATAAATAGAATAGTCTGGGGTGAGCGTGACTCGACTCAGATATCGAAATTTAAAAATGTATGTCACTCTGGACTTCGTGAAATGGATTTTCCTTCAGAATTAAGAAGCTGCTCAGATAATAAAACAACAAACACAGGAGGTTGTCGAGGAACACAGACCCATCGCTATTTTATCATCCATTGCAAAGGTCTTTGAACATATACTTCACACTGTTATCTGTAAACAAACCAATGTGTATCTTTCTGATGCTCAACATGGTTTTCGACCTGGTCGCTCCGTGAACTCAAATCTGCTGATTCATGTTGACTTCATATCCAGTAGCCTGGAATCCGGTAGGCAGGTCGACACTCTGTATTTTGATTTCCGGAAGGCGTTCGACAAAGTGGACAACGATGTGCTTTTGGCAAAGTTAGGGGCTACGGGCTTCTCATCCGGCCTTCTTAACTTCTTCGCCGACTACCTACGGGATCGCAAACAGTTCGTCCGCCATGGCTGCTTTGAGTCGAAGTCTTATTACACTCGCTCGGGCGTGAGTCAGGGATCCGTGTTGGGGCCGCCTCTGTTTCTGATCATGATCAACGACCTAATTTGTAAGATTCGATTCGCAAAATGTCTACTATATGCCGACGATCTAAAACTAGCTGCGCAAATCAGAACAGAGGTGGATTGCGAACTCCTACAAAAAGATATCGATACCGTCTATGAGTGGAGCATGGCAAACAAGTTGTTGTTTAATATTAGTAAATGCAGCGTTATGACTTATGGTCGTGGGTTGAGACCAATAAAATATGATTATAGTTTGGGGGGTATAGTGATCACTCGTGTCACCAGCGTTAAGGACTTAGGAGTGACTTTCGACCGCAGTCTGACATTTAGAGACCACGTGTCTGCCCTTGCAAAGGAATCCTTCAGGCGTCTAGGATTTGTCTTGAGGAACGCTCGTGACTTTCGCAATCCCAGTATTATTAAACTACTTTACACCACTTTGGTTCGGAGTAAACTCGAGTCCAGCGCCTATGTCTGGCATCCGCATACTGCGTCTCAGACACTGATGCTTGAGAAAGTTCAGAAGACCTTCCTGAGATTTTTGTATCAAAGGCTGTACCATTACTTCCCATTCATGTACCCAACGAATTATCTTCTAGGGGTGTTGGGTTTAAATTCGTTGGAGGTAAGAAGGGGCTTTGATCAGCTCACGATTGCCTGTAAAACCCTAAGCGGTCGTATTGACTGCCCTGAACTCCACGGACTTTTCTGCCGCCTATTTGTGCCCGACAAATACCTTGGGCACCGTCAAAGCCGCCGTCATAACCTGTTCGCACTACCGCTATCTAGATCTGTTGCTAGAGCCGAATCCCCAGTTTGTCGAACCCTAAGGATGCTAAACGCCCTCCTGACTGCCGACCCTGAATGTGATGTGTTTGCCGATGAATGGAAGAAAATAATGCGTGCTTGTCTGTTGTTTTGTGAGGGACAATATGCGAGGGTGTCCACTGTTGCATGTTAGTTTATTGATGTATCTAATTTATTGAACCATTTACTCAAATAATTATTAATAATTTTATCCACGAATTGTATATCTTTAAATTAAATTTTTTGTATTGTATGTTATTTGAATGCTTATTTTATCTTAATTTTTATAATTCTATGTTAATTAATGTAATTGGACCTGTGCCGTTTTAATTAACTATAAATAAATAAATAAATAATAAATAAGTGTTGTAACAAAGGTCATAAAATCCTGTTAGATAACATGTATGACGAGATTACTTGTATACTGTCGGAGGCCGCTATATGTAGTTATAATGTTACCGAAAAGCGAAGAGGTAAATACATTACCGGGTGGAATAGGCACGTCCGCGGCGCTCATGAGACGGCTCGGCTATGTTTTCAGGCTTGGTTGTATGGGGGTAAGCCCGGAGCTGGCCGTCTTTACAATGATATGTGTGAAACTAGGCGCACTTTTAAATCGAAATTAAAGTGGTGTCAGAATAATCAACAACAGATTAAAATGGATAATATTGCTGAACTTCACTCAAACAAGAAATTCGGTCAGTTCTGGAAAAACACCAATAAAATGAATCATAAGCCGGGCCTCCCCGTCAGCGTGGCGGGAGTGCACGAGCCTAGTGAGATCGCCACTATGTTCTCCTACCATTTCAGGGTGGAGTCGCTTCTGGGGCCAGCGCGGCAAGTGCCCGATGCTGAGGAAGGTAGTGAGCGTAGTGTTCAGTTTACTACGAAGGAAGTGCGTGCGGTGATCGAGGACATGTTGAGGGGTAAATCCCCGGGTCACGACAGCCTTAGCATCGAGCACCTGCAGCACGCAGGTGTTCACCTACCCAGAGTGCTCGCTATGTTTTTTACCCTGTGTTTAGGCCACTCCCATCTGCCCGATAATCTAATGCGTACTATAGTTGTACCAATTATCAAAAATAAAACTGGTGATACGTCAGATGTAAACAACTATAGACCGATCTCTCTAGCCACAGTGGTCGCCAAAGTGCTGGACAGTCTGCTTGGTCAGCACCTGAATAAACACGTCTCGCTAAACGACGCGCAGTTCGGTTTCAGACCCGGGCTTTCCACCGAGAGTGCTATCCTGTGCCTCAAGCAGATTGTACAGTATTACACGAGTAGAAAGACCCCAGTCTATGCATGCTACCTCGATTTATCAAAAGCGTTCGATCTTGTATCGTACGATATTCTATGGGGTAAATTAAGGATGAAACTTGTATACCTAGGGAAGTTGTGCTATTATTTATTTATTGGTATAATAATCAAAAGAATTTTGTAAGATGGGCAGGCTTTCTATCGGGGGAGTATAGGCTGGAATGCGGGGTGAGACAGGGGGGGCTGACCTCTCCTACGCTTTTCAGCCTGTACGTCAACCGACTGATCGATGAGCTCAGCAGCACCAGGATAAGGTGTCATATAGATGGAGTTTGCGTGAATAACATCAGCTACGCAGACGATATGGTGCTGCTGAGCCCGTCGATTGGTGCCTTACGAAAGCTCCTGAAAATTTGTGAGTCCTACGCGGTGGCTCATAGGCTCAAATACAACGCGAAAAAGAGTGAAATAATGATTTTCAGGCCAGACAACAAGCGATACACATTCGTTCCGAATTTCACTCTAAGTGGTACAGCTCTAAACAAAGTCGAGCAATTTAAGTATTTGGGCCACTGGGTCACCGAGGATCTTAAGGACAGTGTGGATATCGAAAGGGAGCGCAGAGCGCTGTCTGTCCGATGCAACATGTTGGCCCGCAGGTTTTCACGGTGCACGGGGACTGTCGAAGTTGCGCTTTTTAAAGCGTACTGTCAGTCTTTTTACACCTGCAGCCTGTGGGTTAACTATACACAGCGGACATACAGTGATCTGCGCGTTCAATACAATAACGCGTTCCGGGTGCTGGTGGGGCTGCCGCGCTACTGTAGCGCCTCCGCGATGTTCGCGGCGGCTGAGACAGACGGGTTTGCGGCCATCATCCGCAAACGGTGCGCATCTATCATGCGGCGCACGCGCGACAGTCCCAACACCATCCTGCGCGCGCTGGTGGACCGGTGGGACTCTCCGATACTGGCTCGCTGGATACGGCTTCACGCAGTCGTTTAGTGATTTGCCACCATCATCGGGAAGTCCACCCGGACCTGCCATTAGTGTTATTATTTTATTACTAACATTAGTTTGTAAGCTCAAAAATTTTACTAACAAATATGGATGTAATCTTAGGATGAATCTGAAATAAATTGTTTATTATTTTATATTTTTTTTGTCTTTGACATTTCTCGGGACCCTGGGGTCCCGGACCTTTGGAAGGCGTACGAGGGGCCGAAGCCAACTCGCAGAGGCCCGTTAGGCGTTTTAATGAAATGAGGCACCAACCGACAATTATCCCTGTATGCACTATGCAAGTGCACCCAAGGACAACCCCCGGTCCGTGTAGGACTATTGCAGGATATGGAAACAAAGATATTGGACTATGGGTTTGGGTGGCTTAAGTTGACTGGTGACTTGGAACTATGGCCCCTGCCTGATCAATGTTTCATATGCACACGGAAAAAATGGCAGGGGGTGACTTGCACACTCAATAATGGGCCCCCGGAAACTGTCGCTAGCACATAGTGACGTAGCGACAAGGGGGCAACATGTCCTGAGGTGCTTGAGGAGTGGAGAGGTATTCCACGGCTTTCAGAACAATCCCAGAGCCCGGAAGGTGGTCAAGATCCCTACGAGCACTTACTGGAATACTTCCTTCCTCCGAGCACGTTTGCTCTTGCGAATCTCCACTCAAGCCGGCCAATTAAGGCAAGAATGAGGTCGGAGCTCTGTTCCTCGTCAGTGTTCACTCCAGTCGGCCAATAAAGGCAAGCCAGAGATGAGGAACATGATTTCTCCCGGGAGATAGGGTCCGTGGGGTCGCTACTGCCCAACAGCTCGCCACATGCTGCCCTGCGGGTTTCTGTATCTCTCTTGGTCTGGCTCCTCATCCTAGACCTGTTCCGGCAAAGTAAACTCTACCGGCACAGACCCAGAGTTTGGAGCGCGCAAGCCCCACCACGACATCAACGTAGAGATACGGCGGTGGGGTTATTATTATTATTATTATAAGATGAAAATTCGTATTCTCTCCAAAACATCGAATGCAAACCATGTCGTCTGTATTTACTCCAGATCGGATAGATGAATTTTTATTTTTAAAAGAGGCCTGTACGTGGCCATCAGTGACTTCTAAAATTTCACTAATTCTCTTCCAGACGTCGTGGAAGTGAGCTGAATGTAATCGACTATAACGGGGTGAAAACGACACCCATAATGAAAATTGTGTTTTTTTTTTGCAGCCGTAATCTCAAATTATTAGATATTTCGACCTCACTGGTGCCGATTCTCTTGTACACCGAACTAAACTATCACAAAAATTCCTTAAAAAAAAAATCTCTAAAATTAAAAAACCATTTTGATACAACTGTATGTCTTTCAGTCAATGTTCCGTAAACATCAACAGCAACAACAAGCGCAACACGTCATACTCATAGGTACATTATGAGTACTGTTAACATTAGCATGTCGGTGACGCGAGCCCATAATATTTTCCTCTACCAAAAATTGCTCAACGAGCCTAAAGGAGTTTTCACTTTTTAAAAAAACGTGTGCGTTCGGGGAAACCCCGTCAGGAACAAAGTTCGTTCTTCACGTATCATTTAAAACAAAAACAAAATTTTCAGACAAATGTTCTTTTTTTGAATTTGTTATCTTTCTAAATACTGAACATAATTTTGTATTTCAAAAAGGGCAGAATTTAAATGAGGCATTTGTTTTCGAGGGGTATAAAGCCGATACTGAGGTCAAAATGTAAATCTAAGATGGCGGCTTTTCGGCGATTCTTTTTTTAGCAGGAGTGCGTACAGTGTGAAAGGTGCGTGTTTACATGGTGTGCGGGAGTACTGACATGCGCCAGGTGACTCGCGCGCTGCGGCTCCTTTAGCGCCGGCAGCGCCGACACAAGCACCGAGCGCGAGCGCGTCACCGAGCGCGCCAGCTTCGCGAACTTCGACAGCCCTGCGAACAGGTATCAATAGCATCACACACCGAGAATTTCGCATTTTTACGAAATTTATTAGTTGGGTTTATGGTAAGAGATGCTCGCTCTCCCAACACTGCCAAGGCAAGGATTAAGCAGATCATTGTTACTGGCACGGATCATCAGCGCAGGTGAAAGGCAGCGCTCAAAACACATGACTAAATATTATTTATGTGCTCAAGATCCGAGTCGATTACTGTAATGCGTGTTGTTGAGTGTATGTCCTCTGTGAGTGTAGTGCGTCGTTTGGTGTACTGACCTCCTTTGGGGTCGTCGGCGTCGATCGGCTGCTTGAGTGCGGTGATGTCGCGAAACGTGAGCAGGAACAGCACCACCAGCTCGCGCTCGTTGCGGATGGGCGCCACGTGCACCAGCAGCCACAGCGGCGTGCCTGCACAGAGGGAGACACGCCTCAGTACTGGCCACTCGCCATTGCGACACTACGACACTACGCGCGGGTACGTACGGTTCTTTTTGTAGAGCAGGATCTCGAACTGGTCGGCGAGGTGGTGGTCGAGCGCGCGGTCCACGCGCTCCACCGCCTCCTTCTCCGTCAGCTCGCCGTACATCCACGTGCACCTACAACACGAACACGTCACCGCCACGCCACCGCCACCGCACACATGCATACACACTAAACTGTTACTTCCCATAATAATAAACAAGCACATCGAAAGGCCGACACAACATCACTGCATCATAATCACAATGCTGACCAGGTGCTTGGCAGTTGTAGCGTTGACAATTAGGTATACCTACCAAGTCATGAGGTTAAGGCCTTGGCAGGTCAGGTTGTCTGGGAAAGCGCAATCCCACATCGGCGCAACCAGCATGTTAAGGCCGGCGCTCACTAGACTGTACGACGCGGAAATACATAAAAATTTTAAGCCTTTATTGGCCGGCTTGAGTGGAGATCCGCAAAAGCAAACGTGCTCGGAGGTAAGAAATGTTCCAGTAAGTGCTGGTAGGGATCGTGACCATCATCCGGGTTCTGGGATTGTTCTGATAGCCGTGGAACCTCCACTCCGTAAGCACCTCAGTTTTGAAAAATGCCTAAGACAAATTGCCAATTCGTTCAATTGTTATAATTTCGACATTGATTGTTACTGTAGACCCTACAATAACAATCAATGTAAAACTCACTAAACATAGGTTGGACCAATCATACTATATTCCAGCAAGTACCTATTATGTTACCGTAAAATTGTGAGATCCGTTAGTTTATAATTTATCGGTATTATTCCCGTTAGATTATAAACAATCGAAAAAACTGTGAACTGGGTGAAATAGGTTAGGTTAAGTTAGAACTGTGACCAATCGCGCGCGAGCCGAGCGAGCAAAGCGAGCGGTGCCGCGGCAACGACCGGCGAGCGGGACTTCCAAGCTGCTCGCAGCTAGGCAGGCTATTTAATATTAGCGCAAGGTGTGTTAAGTCGCACGCAAGTTATTTGTCGGTATTATTTTCGTTAGATTATAAACTATCAAAAAATAATGCCTTAAATTGTAAATTGTTTAGTTAATTGGCTCAGGCGTGACTTTGTGCGGAAATACATTATAAAATACAATAGACGACGTGTATTTAGTAACCTCATCCGCTTAACTGTTCTTAAAGAGTCATATAGAACGCTGTAAGAATTCGACACGTGTTTCACCTCAACAAGTCAATCGTCATCCTGAGGATGCCTCGTTGAGAGGTGAATAAAGAACCCTGTAAGAAATCAACACGTGTGTTGATTTCTTACAGGGTTCTTTATGACTCTTAAAGAACAGTTAAGCGGATCAAGTTACTAAATATATGTAATTAGTAAATTGTTTGTTGCAGTTCAATATTTTCGACAATTATTAACCAATAATATTCCGCAGGAGTCCACCAAAAACTTCAATTTTGCCGCGGCATTTTGTAAACAGCGTTTGATTGGGCCATCAAATCTTGTGGCATATTACAAAGTGACTAGGGAATTTGCATTCTGCCTTAGGCATTGTGTAAAACCGCCATTGATTGTAAACTAACGGTGCCGTTTGTAAAATGACGAATCATACAATCTGCCTGCGACATATCTACTTTTTTATAGTTTAGGTACATCTTAAACAATTTGGAAAACTTGTACTTAGAAAAAAAATGAGAGCAAAGGCATGAGCTCATGTTTGCAGAACTTAATCAACAATTACAACGAACATTTACTTGAAGAGCTACAGACATACATCAATATACTCACATCTGCCACCCAGGGGGGTACCCCTGGGTGGCAGAAACTACAGAACCCACCCACCCACTACGATCCTTGCATACTCCCTTTTGCTTGGATTTGTATATTTGAAGAAGATACGTTGTGTAGTGTTTGAGACATGGAATAGGCGTTTCCCAGACTATTGGGTGGGCCTTGAAAATTTTATTTTGATATACTCAAATAAATTGGACGTAGGTATCAAACATAAGGCGATTAAAAGTAACTAAAATTGAAGTTGATGCTAAAGCTCTAGTGAAAAAAAATAGGAAACAAATACATCCTTCTCATTGAAATAGCACTCCTTGTATTTAATTAAGTATTACAATTTTCGATAGTAGCTGAATGTATTTCTTATGTGTACAGTTCTTCATTCACAAATAAATAAGCCTCTTTTTTTTCTCCATAATTGGTGAGTCCCGAATTTATTAGTTTTTGTAAGGTGGGTCTCGGTTCAGGCAACTTTGGGAACCACTGTGTTAGACCATAACGGGTTAGGAAATAGGGTAATTTTTATCCCGGTAGTACGTTCCTGTGGAATATTTTCTGATCTCAATGCGGGCGAAGCCGCGGGTAAAAGCTAGTGAATAATATAGTTGCTCATAAGAATAACCTACTTAACTGATCGGATACTCATAGAAATGCTGCATACCTGCACGACTTCTGCATGACCTCGGCGCGGTTGTAGCCGCTCATCTTGCAGAAGGTCTCGTTGCAGTACACGATGGGGTAGTCCACGATCTGCGCGTTCGCCAGCAGGAAGCTGCTGTCTGCTGCAGAGAAGCGGCACACGTTACAGAACGTCCCAGCAACTGTTACCACCGTGCCCATCCCTACCAGCGTGCCGAGGTCCGGTTTGAAGGATGCCTATGGGTGCCGGTGTAATTACAGGTACAGGATATATTTCCGCTTGGTCTATTGAATGGCACGCATATGTCCATGGCGGCAGTGGGCACAGAACATCAGGTGGTCAGGGACGGTAGGAAGTGCACTCGGGACTCACGTTGCGAGGAGGAGCGGCGGATGATGTTCTCGAGGAAGGTGTTCTGCGGGGCCACGAGCCCCCGGCGGCCGCCCGGCATGCCGCCGCGCGCCGCGCGCCGCTAGCGCCGCCCAGCCGGCCGTCACATGCCGCGCCTGTCACACAACCACGCACATAGCTCATGTTATTTAATTACAACTTCGTTGCTGGGTATTCACCTATCCACCGTTTGCGCACCTGTGCAACTGTGCTCCGTGCATCTGCAACTGCTCCAAAAGTGGCTACTCACCGGTGCATGCTCCGTGCCGAGCGTTTAACGCGAATGGCGGTCTTGTCTTTGGAAAAAAGGCATCTCCATAGGTAATGACTTAATGAGATAGGTACCTAGGTACTATCGATAATTTGATAAGTAGTAATAATCGCAGATGCTCGGGGCAAAGTTGGTACGCGAATATAATGTAAGAACCCAGTTTGAAAGTCCATGCTTCTGGCGATGCCTCACTTGCGCCGGAATCTGCCGAAGCTTTAGGGCTCAATTTTAATTACATTGCAACGGAATAGAATGGAAGCGAGTTTTTGTAACTATATTGTACATAGCAAAATGAACTTAATGTCAATGGGGATAAAAACCGCCACAGATGTCGTTACTATCCAGCGTCAAAAAATGTATAACTAGCTATCACTGTCCATAAATTTTATGATAATAAGCTAATTCTTTTACGGCTAATTAGTTAATATTATGCCCCGTTGCGCAGGTGTTGACTGCAAAAATACGGGGGCCCACATGTATTTGCCTAAGATGTTAAAAGACGAAAGATATGGAGAAAGCTCTCCGATAAAAATTGGGAACCCGATATTTCATTGAGACCATCCTTTTTAAACCTGAAGAATTTTATGGGAGAAAGTCGTATATAATTGGGAATCAAACGAGCTTACCTGTTAAGCGAAGTCTTGATTCTAATTTTACGAACGGCGATCTGAAATATAATTATTAACAGAGTAGTATTTCTAATACACGTCATCTAACATCGCGTTTTTTTAGAGATAAAATATTGTAAATATTTTTTAAATATGATTATTTTCCTCGTTCATTGGTAACACCGAACTGTCACTTATTTTTAGAGATCCTTAAGATGAGGAACAAGCTCTGTTTTCTGTACAGAGTAGTTCCGCATACTTACATTCACTAGGTTTTCCTGAAAGGATAAGTGAATTAGTTACACTAATTATTGCAGCTTTTGGGCTGTTAGCTAGTGGCGGGTGGGTAATTATATTTCAGATCGCCGTTCGTAAAATTAGAATCAAGACTTCGCTTAACAGGTAAGCTCGTTTGATTCCCAATTTTACTTCACGGCGATCTGAAATATAATTATTAACAGAGTAGATGTTTAGAGTTGTCTGCAATAATTCAATTAGTTAATAAGTTATCTGATTATAAATATTCTGGTTTATTGAATAGGTCCTTTTATCTTCCTTCATTAGCGTTGGTTATTAAGGAATCTATCGTTAATTAGCATAAAAGTATAAACAGCAAGTAACACATTGTGTCTGTCTCAATTGATGCCTGTTCTAAGTTGAGCTGCTGTGTGTTGTTCTGTGAAAGGAAGAATTAAGTCACTCTCACTTTTATTATACTTAGTTATAAGCTTTAGGGTAGCTTTAAAACAGTCTCGGTATTTGTTTTATTAGTCTATAGTCGACATTGGGGCCAAATCGGCAGCCAGCTTTGTAGGGTTTCTTTAAGTTTGTTCTGTACCTATTTGAATTCAGATATTTGTTGGGATGAATCATTTTGAAAGCTTCCATGACAGAAAATAGGTACCAGTTGTAGATGTTTCCGTAAACATTCACTTATTTGAGATGCAGTGTGGAACTTAGTGCGTGAGTTTACGATAAGCTCATTTAATAAGATCTTTAGAGTTATGTTGTGTATTTATGGCCGATTCCTGCAATTTGCGGACCATCATTGTGGCATAGAAAAAGCTACCATTGGTGAGCTAGAGGATTCGTTTTTTTTTTATAAAAACCAAGCATTTTTTTTTTTTTTTTTCTACCTAACCATTATTTTTGCTGTGCCCTGACAAGGTTTACAACGGCTCTTATCTTTAAGCCTTTTGTTAACATCTTGTTTTACCTTGTGGAACGCAAATAAATGAATATGAATATGAGCATTAATCAGTTTTTTTTTTTTTTTTTTTCATTATGAATCGTTATATTATTATGTATTTTACACCTTTACGCCAATACTTCAATGCCACCATCAAGAATGCAATATCTTAATTCAGCCCCCACTCATGGTCTATGCACAGGTACTTATCTAGCAATTTCACCTTCTTTCAGCTGCCAATGCCCTGGTAGGGGTTTTTGGAGCTTTAGCAAAACCTCAATAACCTCAATAACCAAACTCATAAGAGTTTGGTTATTGAGGTTATTTTGGTAAATAGGGTCAAGCCCGGAATGAGCTTTAAGCTTGATCAATTTTAAGTTTTGCAAGCACCATTTAATAGGTTAGTTTGGCTAATTTCCCTTTGTGGCCTCACATAGGCCTTACTCTTTTTACTGTTTGTGTTTTTGCCATTTTACCTGTGATGTCCGAGATAAAATATTTTCATTTCTTAATTTACGTAATGTGGAGGTGTCTGTTTCAGATAATTGACAAGAGCTAGTCGAAAAAAAATAGGTTCATTTTTGAAGCATAAAGATATGAAAGTTTTTTCTCTGACCTCATAATATATCCGAAATTAAATTATGGAATGAGGTATATAGTTTAAGTTAGGGAGTTGTATAGTTTGCTATAATGTGCACTTGGTGAGCAGATGGTTTTAGTGTACAATCATTTGTAGTTAATTCATTCATGGTGCCTACATTGATTATATGGTACCTGACCATGTTCATGTTCTAATCTCAATCCATCAATGCTTTATCCTCACATCACGATGCGCTCCCCCCCCCCTCTTTGTTTCTTCGACAATTTCATTTTAGTGTCATAATTATCACTGAAGTCTACTATTAAGTATTTAGACTGTTAATTGGGATGGTTGAGTGTTTAATTAGACATTTTGATTTTATAACCTTTGAACAAGGTCAACCATCTCTGCCCGGCCCTTTGCGAAATACAGGCCTGATGTTATGTAATGCAACTAAGATTACTAATACTTTAAGTTTTGTTTTAAAATGGGTACTTCAAGGCACGTGTTTTGTTTAAGAAAGACTTAACAGTCGGACCTAGCAATTCACTTAAGTCAGGTGTTAGTACTCCATGGTTAATTTCCATTGCAAACATTTAGTTACATTTATAGTGTTTTCTTTAGGTATTATGATTTATGACAATCTTGTTATTTGACAAGTAAATAATCAGGGTAGGTTGGTAGGAAATCTTGTTTTGGTAAGTGTTATTCAGTACCGGTAATTTAGTCAGTACAGGTAAAGTATGAAAGTTTTAATATGGAAGTTATCGGGCAATGTATTTATAATGAGCCCTTTATTGGTTATCTGATGTTGAGAAAAGTCTTGCAGGTAGCCCTCAGTGATAGAGGTACCTATACGATTACGATTAGAACCTATACAATGAGATCATACATCTGTCTTTTTTGGTGTGTTGAACAATAATGTTTGAAGAATGTACAAATTGTCAGTATAAAATACTCTTGTTAGTACTGGGAATTTTATTTGTAATTTTCTGCCAATCAAATATGGTGGAGGTCTCACTGCCCTAGAGGGGTTAAATAGCAGTTTTAAGTTCAGAATGAGACAGAATTTTCTATTTTGTTTGAGTCTGAAGTTTATGTTTAAATTATTTGTAAATCTGTGATGTATTTTAATTCATCTCAGTATTTACTTGTAATGGTGTTAAGAGTTACTATATTGAGTTTGATAGGTATCAAATATGTAGTTTTGAAGTGTAGATATAAGCCGGGTTGTTATTGAGGTCCACTAAAATTATTTTCATTATTGAGTGATTTCTGTTATTATAGTTAGTTGTAGGATGTTTTAATTTGTTATTTAATATAGCAGATCAACTCCTGTTGCACTAGTTTTACATTTTCTCAATAGGACCGGTAAGTTTTCTTTATCATCCTGAGTGTATGTCTTGTGGTTTTAATGTTTATTGATTAATTGTTATTGTTTGTAGCAATGAAGTTGTATGCTCAAGTTTGTTAAATGTATCTGTTTGTTTATCGAAAAGAGTTAGTTGAAATTCATTATTGGGTATTAATTTTGTTTTTGTTTTAGTTTGGTGGGAGTGAACATTGACATTATCAGGTATTTTGTTGCATCAGCCAAGTCTGTCAACGGTTTTTGTATGTCTTATTTATTTGTTTATTCACTCCAAACATACAAATATCCTTATGGGCTAGACCTTTGCCCTTCCTATGCATAAGCATAGAACATAAACATACGTACACATAAGTGAACATAAGTTCTTCATAAGCATAGGATCAGTCATTGCTTTCCCTATGACAGAGGTAACCAGTGCAATTTGGTTGTGGAGTATCTCAATCCCTTGTTCCCTCAGTTTAGAGGAGTCTGGGAGTAAGGCATATGCCTTGTGAATAAGTATGAGCTGGAATTATGCTTTGTAGGGGGTTGATGAATCATTTGTCAGCAGCCTTTGTATCATGGAATCATTTTAACATAGTAGGTATCTTGTACTAGTATTTGAGTGTATGAGTGTAAACTTACACAATTTTGCTTTATTGTTTTAATTTTCAAAATAGATATCATTTATCGATTTATGTCGGGATAATTAAGCCACCTAGTGCTTAGGAAAGACACTGAGTATCTTGTACATCAGATTTCTTTTAATTAGGTATATTTGTTTGTTAAAATAGTAACTCAGGGGTATAGCCATGAATATAAGTATAATAGCCTTTTGATGGGCTGGTGTTTATATCAGTAACAGATATGTCTAATATTAGCTGATAAGGAGTAATCCGTCAAGGCGGACTGTGCTTCCATAATATTATTATCCTTGATGTCAAGCTAGATCACACATGGTATTGGTTTAACATGTTATGATCATCTCATGCTAAGCATGTGCACGCTATGCCAAATATGTACCAGCTAACAACATACAATCAATGTTGTTAAGAGTATCCCGTACTCGCTGATAACAATCCAGTTAGTGGGGTAGAATCCTGCACTCACTATAGGGAGTATAATACTTTTGCAAGTTTATGTATATCAAGCAGACAATGTGCTGGGTTAAGTAAGGCTGTCTCGCAGCCTTCGTGCTCGAAAATTAGGAGCATATAGAATCACATTTTTACAATTTCACCAAGGTCATAGAAATGGGACTTACCTCTTATGACGAGTACATACCAACATTAGCTGTGTACAGTAACATCGCTAAGTGCATCACGTGCAGCATTGGTAATCATCCAGCTCCAGCTAGTAACGTGGAATTAACGTTGCTGAGGACATCTCGTGTCCACTGGAGGGGTAATGGTGAAAATCGCATACCAGTTAGCTATGTACTTACATAGCTAAGGGCATCACGTGCCTCTCTGGCAGCATCTCATCCAGCTAGTAACGTGGAGGTAACGCTACTTAGGACATCTCGTGTCGCGACTGGAGAGATAATGTTTTAACAAGTTTGCAGCACACATGCAATAAACAGTGTCAATGTCCACCATAGTGCTTATTCAGTATCACGTGCAAGGTGGTCAATTAGAGCCAAGCACTCTCGCACATTAAGGTTGTGGGACGCCTCTGGATCTGAGTACATCCAATGTTGGTCAGGATCAGGAGTGCTTTTGATGTATCTATTGATGTCGTTGATGAGCGCCGCGGCCGTCTCAGGTTTCCACTAACGATGCACATAATACGGCTCAGGTTTCCTCTAACGATGCACTATCATAGTTAACATTTTGTTATTTTAGTAAGGACTATCATAAACTAATTTTAAATTAATATTTTTGACGAGAGAGAATTTTTCTTGTGATGTCAGAATGCGCGCGAAAAGAAAAGTGACAGTTCGGTGTTACCAATGAACGAGGAAAATAATCATATTTAAAAAATATTTACAATATTTTATCTCTAAAAAAACGCGATGTTAGATGACGTGTATTAGAAATACTACTCTGTTAATAATTATATTTCAGATCGCCGTGAAGTAAAATACCTACAGGTGATGCTCCCGAGAGAACTAAGTCTGTTTCCATTACCTACCTACATGCCCTTGTGGTTTGGTAAATATAATTAATTAATTATGGTAAAGGTGTGTATGTTTATTTTATTATAAGTAGATAGATACTACTAGAACAATGCTAGAATAATAGAATTACCATCTCTGAAGTTTTTCAGTCAGGAAGATCATCCTCGAGTTGGTTTTGCAACTCCGATCAGGTTATTCCTCTCGCACGCCTCTAGTCTTATAAAAAAAGAACTTGTAAAAATGCTTCCCTTTTCCTAAGCTCGTCTTTTAATAGTGCTGAAATGCAAGTCGCATACATATTTATCTAGTTTTCGTTTAATTTGTGATCGACACAAATGTACCTTATCAAACAAAACAATAGTGACTTGTAGGCGGTGAACAGCCGACGTATTCTGCGAATAAAAAACTCACCGTGAAGACTTAGGTGAACTGAGCTACCAATAGTGTCAGTCTCTAGCATTAGGTGGAATGACAGCTCACTCCACGCTCACTTCACCTAAATTTTCACGGTGAGATGGTTACAGAATAGCACTGCAGTACTGCCACCTAAGACGAGTGACGAGCTTTCAGTTTTATCCCCATTGTGCAACGTAGCAAACTAGATACGAACTTGTAACTGCGGGAATTACCGATAATACGCGAGAAGTCTCCAGAGAACGCGCGCCCTGATACTTACGAAAACAAACTTACGAAGAGACTGAATGGATACTAAATATTATACCACAGTGATTGACTACGTATAAACACACACCCTCTCACATTCATGCACACACATATCATATCACACAAAGAGAGGATCAAATTTTAATTTAATTTTTGGAACGAAGTTCCTTATCGCGCGTTGTGAAAGAGGGCTAGACGGAAAAAATTCTTACGAAAAGTTGTCACGACACTTTTTGCTGTAACGCGAAATTGAATGACAGCGCACTCTGTGTTTATTTTTTTGAATTTTTTCAACCGAGCTACAGCTTTCGTTCTTGTACTGACAGAAAGCCATATAAATTCCTGACATTTTCGTAAGATGGCGTTATGTTGTTAGAGGCATAATAAATATTGTAGCAGTGGTTGAAATCACTTGTTTATCTGTGCCGTGAGAACTTCGTTCCATCCGGGTGTCCCTTGACACCTCTCAAGTTTTTAAGCTATTGCATAGCTTTTATCGGAGACTCTGAGCGCGGCGACCGAATGTAGATATTCCGTAACGAAAAAAAAACCTGACGCGAAAGTTTGTGAGGATGGATGGATGGATGTTTGTTACTCTTTCACGCAAAAACTACCGAACGGATTTTAATGAAACTTTACAGTAATGTGGCTTATATATCAGAATAACACATAGGCTACAATTTATAAAGATTTTATGTGATTTAGCCATAATATAACGATAAGTATCCAGTAAGTCGGAAAAAATCCTGCCCTCTGAGATCTGTCTTTGCGTGCGCTGCCTAAACCGCTGGAGTTACATGAAAAGAATGTATTGTGGGGTTGTTTGTCTTAAAGAGTTCTAAATAAAAGTCCGCGACAGCATATATCTACCTTTTATGTGGAAGCCATTATAGCCAAAATAGTGAGCTATAAATACATTTAAATTGAATACTTTTTTTAAGTTGCATATTTTAGAGTATTTAGTTAATTCGTATCAAAATAAATACCTTCATCGCTTTCGGTATTTAATTTTAATTTTGCCTTAATGATTTAAATATTGTTTATTTTTAATAATGTATAGAAGTCTTATGTTATTTATCATCACATTTTTTTAAATTATTTTGTATCTACAAATTGTTAATCTCTACTTGATGGCTATTTTTAAGTGTTTATTATTGAAAGGGCGCTGATAGTCGAAATACAGGCTTTCGCCGGCTAGTTCGGCTACAGATGTCTAATTAATTGGTAACTAGAAAATATAGCCTTTAAACCTTTGTGTATCATTGTAAACGTTTATTGAAATAAACTTATTACTATATTACTACTATAGTACGACGCACGGTTCCAAGGAATATAAATAGGTACTCTCTTACGAGAAGTTCCGAAGCGACTCAATATGAAAGAAAGTCAAATGTTGTTATATGGACATCTTTAGGATATTCTCCTGAAGACATGTAAGCAATATGCCTTGTAAACGCACGCTGGATATTCTCGAGACGCTGCGAATGTACAGCATACATAGGATTCCATGGCAAATTCTGGATGAGAACGCACCAAAGCATCGTAAAGGATAATTTTACTTTTGGCCCCAAATGACTTTGCATTTCATTTGATGAAATCAAGCATTTATTTATTTAAACCTCTCGCCGACAGATCAGGTCCTGATGTGCCATTTCAAAACTCCCTGCATATGGAACAAGTTTAATGAACAAAGATTATGTTACGAACGGTACCGCCCGACAGCGCGCCCCTATACGTAATACAATTAACAGTTTAGTGGAGGTGAGAAGGTGAGCTGTGAGACACCGATGCCGCTGTCCACATAATTAACTTGTACCAAAACCAAATACATTACTCGTTTATTCAATTAAATTGGTAAGGTGAGTGGGGGTAAGTTGGAATGGATTTTTGATTAGATAAACAGTGTTGATTTGAAACTGTTGTGAAACAAAGGGATTCAAGTGAAATGCATAAAATGATGTTTTGGGTAAGAAAGTACAGTCAACTTGTTTCTATAATGTTGACAGATATCTTTTTGAAACAATATTTTATGTAAAAAAAGGTTAATAAAATTGGTCTTCAGAAAAACAATATGTAGGGGAAAGACGCAATGCCGAAGGGGTAAGATTGATATAGTGACTAGAATCGTATTCATGGTCATTATGCATGTGTGGTGATCAATAAACCCTCTGCTCCAATAACCTAAATAGCTTGAAAATCAGTTACATTTAAAAATCGCTTTCTAAATGCAAGAAAAAATTATTTATCAAATAAAATGTATCAATCTTACCCCGTTACAACGGCAGGCAGTCTGAGGTTCTCAAAATATTAGGTTAGGATATTAAAAAAATTAAATAATCATGCTCATGACTGTCAAGTCGTAGTCGGGTCGATAAATAAAACACACGGTTTCATTTAGTATCATGTTGTTGACCTGTCAAAATGAAACCAATTTTACTGAATCGATTACGAAAATTTGTTACGCAATTAGATAGCAGAGGTGTATAGTACACCCAAATTTTGCCAGCTATGTGTAAAGTCCTATGTAATAAGAGACAAACCGGGCATTAATTTACACTCCCGGCTCTTACAGAGAGATTCCTAATGGAAAATCAACAACACTGCCTGACCTGGGCATCGAATCCAAGACCTTATGCACAGCAGCTGCACGTGCGACGACCATCGAGGAACTTAAATAAAATAATTTCGTAAAAAAAATATTTTCCAAAGGAAATTATTAGATAAAATTAACAAGAACATAACAGTAGGTGGGTATACTTAGTGCAAAAAAGTAACCACAATGGTTTTAGGATGATTATAATAGAACATTATAAATTTAGGGACATTGTAATGAAAACTTTAACCATGGATTCAGTACACGATTCTAGACACCCCAGCGTAGACATTTTTAATCTCCTTAAAAAATCTACTGTATCATACATTTTGATCGTGTAGGTATTGCACATATGAATAGAACATCAGACTTTTTTGAAATCGACAAACCTTTTCTATGTCTAGAATTATGTACCGATTCCATGATTAAAGTTTTTGTTACGATGTTGGGGAAGGGATTCCACCGTGTATTTCAGTTTGAGAACCTCTGACCTTTTCTAGGAGTTTCGTAAACGGGGTAAGATGGAAAGTTTTATATTACCATCTTAACCCGTTAAATTTTGCAGGGGAAAGTTTGAAAGGCACCATAAATCTTAAAATACGTGAAATATACTAATCACCACTTTATAGAGCATATTAAATTTCAAATATATTTATAAATATCGAAACAAAATGTTTGTTACTCACCTGTGTAAGAAGATACAGCAAGCGAGGTAAGATGGAAAAACTCAATTTTACGCGGGAAATGTGTCCGTACGGAAAATTGACAAAAAACATACGTGCGCTCTCACTTGGCGACTGACGCAGACTGCGGGGCGGGACAAGACAAAATGGTGTCTACAACGATATTGCCAGTAGTAAAAGAATTCCTTGATATTCGGCGTTATTGTATTTTTTTTATCTTTCCCCGTTTTTTATCTTACCCCCAGTCACCTTACTATGCTGTCTTAATTAGAATTCTTGAGGTTAATTAATTGTTGTTGGTAGCAGTATGATGTGCTTTTCACATAATTTTTGTTCATTGCATAATATTTGTTTAGTTTTCTTTTAATTTCTTAATCGATATTTTTAATCTTGGTTGCTAGTAGGTAATCGTCTACCAAACGGACCGCAATAGTCATATTTCGGCATTTGCTTTGAATATTTCGGCATTTGCTTTGAATATTTCGGCATTTGGACAGATAATCAATGCGTTTGGCAAAGCAATTATACGTCTCGCTGCTCATGTAAATGGACGAGTTGAACCGCTTCTTTTAAAAGATCTAGGTATGGTATATTCCAGCATTACAAAGAAATTTATTTTCGGTTCTTGCTGCTCAAGACAAACTACAGAATAGTACACTCGAATCCCGTACAGAATCATGTAGGTACTTACATTGATGGTAAACGATAAAGAAATAGTGAACGGGAAGCGAAGAAAGCTCGGTGGGCTTTATAAACTTAATGTTGTTAAACACAAATTCACAATCGTTCTTAGAGTATATAACACTAGAGAAGCCTTATGAACAATATTCCGAACAAAAAGTCTGTCTCTTTTAGCGGCAGACGCGGTAGCTACTACAAGAGCTGCTCGCCCGGAAAGAGAAATTCATTCGGAATTTTGCTTGAATCCATGAAATAAAACAGCTGTTGCATAAAATAGTTTAATTTTAAGAAAAGAAAATAACTACAATTAAATAAAAATAAACTAAATTTGTATACTCTCAATAACAAAATGGCCAGGTTAAAAAAAAAAAACTATTTATATAACTACTTCAATGGACATATAAAAGTTATAAAACAATTTAAAAAAAAACAATAATAATTACTTAGTAATTATTATTGTTATTTTTTTTATTGTTTTACTAAAGGACATAATCGCATGTCATGATGCTGTAGAAGAAGTGCGTGTAAATGATGCTGATTTGACGTATATTTTCGTATTGCAAAAGAAAATTATTTTGATCTTTATGAACATAAAAACGAGATGTAGCGAGACTCTAGTTGAGTTTGAGTTTGAGTTTGACTCGGTGACGTCACAGAAGCAATGTGAGGAAAATACTTGATTCATGCTACGTTTTATATTGAATCATGTGTTGGGTGTATTAACCAAACTTTAAAGTCAATGCCAATGCAAATATGCTGAAAATGTCAATAAAATGCAAGGAATATCAATGAATGCTCAACGGGAATGAATCTTAATATAATGCAAGTTGCCCGACTCAAATCACGTCTAATTGAACACTAATTAAATTATGTACAAAAATGCATCATCTAGGCTCCGCCGTGTGTCAATGCACTTCCAAATGTAGGTCGCGATAGAAGTGCACATACGCGAACCTACTAACTAACTTATTGCATCAAAAATACATATTTCAAAACCATGTACTTACACCGTACATCATGGTTGAATCGAATGAAAAATCGAAATGTATTATGAAACTCAAAAAACTCAAAACTCAAAGCATTTATTTCAATTAAACAATTTACAGGCACTTTTGAATTGTCAAATAGTCGGTCAGTTAGTCAGAAAGTTGAAGCTAGTTGCCCAGTTCCAAAACGTAGATCTTCATGGAGAAGAACGGGCAAGAAACTCCAAGGACACTCTTTTAAATATATCGGGTGTAAAAAGACACTTTCCGAAGCCGAAAGCCACATATTCTACCCATTATTTGCATCATTTTTTTCCACTAGACCATACCTGGGAATCCACTGGTTCTGGAGATATTGAAGGTCAAAGTCGCATTTTTTTTTTTTACTTTTTCACGAAAATGTATTCTATGCGATAATACAAAACTTTTTTCCAAACAAACATTACCTGAATTTTAGATTTATCTTAACAGATTACGCATTTGAAGTTACAAAAACGCAATGAACAACAAGTAGGTACCTACCTACGTAGCGTAGGGGCGGAGCCACAGAGTACTTTTTAATATGAGCTTAACTAACACTGAATCCGTTCATTCAAGCGTGGGTTCGCGTTACATTGCGCGCAATAAAAACTTGTTTTTTTTATTAAAAAAAAAAAAAAAATACGGTTCCCAGCAATAATTTTTGCGCAAAGCTACTTAGCTATACGTACAGTATGCGTAGTTTACGGCTTTGTGATGTGTCTTTTTACACCCTGTAGAAAATAACACAATCCTGGGTACATTATTCTTGTTGCTTCTATATGTGAGAACAATGTACAAAAAAAAAATTAATACAATTCAAAATATAAGATTAAAAATAAGCCCTGGCAGATAAGAGATGACCAGTCACAACTGACGGCGCCCGTTCACGAACATGACGCGTGGATCAGTACCATCCAGCTCAACCATTTTCTAGGGAACCGAATGATCCAACACACTCGCCACCATCAGCGAGACATTTAAGTGAGCATGACAAACTCTCAACTGCCGTGCTCTTTCAAGTCAGCATACATCTTAATAACACAAAATACGGCTCCATGGTACTCACATTTACAAAAATTTAAAAAATACTTCTAAATTATACAAAACGATACATAGTTTGCAATGTATTTGAGAGATTAATAAAATTTTACTACCAAAAAGAAAGAAAATCATTATCCATTGGAACATTCAACAATTAAACTTGTTTAAATGAGGTTGGGATTAAAAATTTCAATAAAAATATGACTAAAAGTGATAAAAAAATGTTAACATATGGAAGGTTATGTAAGTTTGACGTATTTGAACACACTTTACATACTTTAACAGCACAGCTAGGCATTTTCATGGAGCTCCGCGCGCCTTTAAAACGATTTACGAAGTGCGTTAGAATCGATTTGAAAGTAGTTTTTATGAACGTACTAGAACATTTTTTGTGTACCATTACAGAGGGGAAGTGTTCGTAAGGCTTCTCCAGTGTTATATACTCTAAGCAATCGTTACAATAGGGCTGTTGACTGGGAAAAAAAAAATTGTGCGTCAGTCAGATAATAAAATAAATATTAGACACGTATTTTTTGCTTTATCATATTAATAAAATATGGTTGAGAGAAAACGCATTAAGGCCCGTCCAGACCAGCGCGACGCGACGGCGCGACGCGACACGAACAATACAATTTCTAAGAAAACTTCACGGTATAACAATAACCGGTGTCGCGTCGCGCTGTCGCGTCGCTCTAGTCTGCACGAAGCTTTAAAGTTGGGGAGTGGGAGCTCGCAAAAAACAAGCATTATATTTATAATCTATAAAATTATGGTATTTCAGGCGGGCACAAACCAATAAAGCTTTAGTATGATATATCGGGTGTAAAAAGACACTTTCCGAAGCCGAAAGCCACATATTCTACCCATTATTTGCATAATTTTTTTCCACTAGACCATACCTGGGAATCCACTGGTTCTGGAGATATTGAAGGTCAAAGTCGCATTTTTTTTTTTTTACTTTTTCACGAAAATGAATTCTATGCGATAATACGAAACTTTTTTCCAAACAAACATTACCTGAATTTTAGATTTATCTTAACAGATTACGCATTTGAAGTTACAAAAACGCAATGAACAACAAGTACCTACCTACGTAGCGTAGGGGCGGAGCTTAACTAACACTGAATCCGTTCATTCAAGCGTGGGTTCGCGTTACATTGCGCGCAATAAAAACTTGTTTTTTTTATTAAAAAAAAAAAAAATACGGTTCCCAGCAATAATTTTTGCGCAAAGCTACTTAGCTATACGTACAGTATGCGTAGTTTACGGCTTTGTGATGTGTCTTTTTACACCCTGTATATGATTTATGATTTAGTATGGTGTAATTTTTGTTTTTCCCCGTCTGCGATACTAAAATTCTATAGCTGTTAATAACGTTTGTTTTATCTTTTCAGTTAGGTATGTGTTTTTGCAGTCAGCAGTCTAATTACGCAACACATTTTATTTCTGATTACAATTCTGAATTTAAACAATTTATTTAATGATAAGACAATTTATATATTGGACATTCTTTGTTTATTGTGTTGTATAGGTATAGAGACGGACCTAGATAGTAGAAGAATCTTTTAGTAAACGGCAAGCGGGTTTTTGGGGGAGTACATATTATATCATTTCGGCGTTTGGTAATTTCAATATGGGTTATGCGGTGTTGCAACTAGGGCTTGCAATATCCGTTCATTTTTACTATCCGGTTAATACGAATATTAATATTTTGCTATCCGGAATATCCGGATAATGCGGATAATACGGATATTTTTTAGTTTTTATTATAAATAAAACTAATAAGGGTTTGTAACACGTTTTAATCAGTCTCTCAAGAAAAATGACAAAGAAATAATAAACTATACCTACCAATGTTTCAAGTAACAATTACATAAAAAACTAGTTCCCTTTCTAAAATTATACAATAAAACACCGATACCGCACAAATAATTTGTATCTATTCTTCTCATACTAAAAAGAATTCTAACTAAAAATGAGATCTTACATTTACTTTATCACAAATCGGAACATCCCAATTAAATCAAAATATCACTTTCCTTGGCAATTCAGCTTAATTATTAAACAACAATAGTATAAATCAAATATAATAAAACAAAAATGAACAAAATATCACAAAATAATCAAATAATATTATTTTGAGATATAATACCCCGTAAAATATATTATTACGTAGGTAATTCTTAATTTTTTTTAATTTTTTTATTTCTTAGTAATATTAATGACTTATTTTGATTTGTGAAGTGAATAAATAATTGCAAGAGTGATGAACTATATCAAAATAATAAATAACGTAATAAAAGTTATGTACTTTTCAGATCACAGCTTTTTATTTAATATTTAAATGAGATATACAACTATCCGTTAAATTCGAAAAATCCGGATGGTGATGCAAGTAAAATCCGGATATGAAAATCGGTGGATATCCGGATAATACGGATATCCGAATATCCGGATTGCAAGCCCTAGTTGCAACAGAACCGATTGTAAAATAAAATGTTGCAGCACGTTGAGGACGTTGCAGTTTTTGTATAACTGATTAGTTGGAAAAAATAGTGGACGGGAGGTAGCCACTTTCAGTATGGCGGGATGTGGAACTTCCAATGGCTTAAGGAAAATCTTTGCAGCACCGCCCCAACGTGGAACACAATGGGTAATAATAGATAGGCATAAGGCAAAATAAACATTAACTACGTATAATTATAGGATAAGCAATATTTCTAACTGTTCTTAAAGAGGCCTAAAGAACCCTGTAAGAAATCGACACGTGTTTCACCTCCCAACAACCTTTTTTTTTTTTTTTTTTTTTTGTTCCGGGGTGGAAAATCCTCATGGATGTCCTCCGCCCTGGGGCGGGCGGAGGGGTCTGTCAGACTCTTACTGACTAAAAACCACCCCGGTGTTCCGACTCACACCTACGCCGGGGGTCGCGGGAACGAAAGAATCTTCCGCAACCACCGGCCGGTGCCGGCCCGCCACTGCGGGCCTCCTCTCGGTTCAGGGGGGGGAGTGAGGTGTTTGACTCCCCCCGCGACGTCTCAGAGGGGCGCGCGTGGAACACTACGCGCCGCCACCTCGGGTCCTGATGTGTGGGGGGCGACGGACGTCCCCGAGTCCGTCGCCCCTGGACCCATTTAGGGGGGCCGGAAGAGGGCGTTGTCCGCCCTCCGCCGACGCCCGGTGCGCCTGCTGCGGGCAGGGTGAGTGGACGAGATCTCCCTCTCCCTTTCCGCAGCCTCCTTCTGCGAGACGACCGTCTCGCAGAAGGCGACCACCGCGTCCCAGGACTCGGCGCCGCCGACCATAGCGTTCACTACGGCCGGCAGCGACAAGTCACTGCCTACTTCTGAGATGAGGGCACGGCGCGGCTCCTCCCAAGCGGCACACTCTGCCAGCGTGTGCCGCGCCGTGTCCTCCCGGCAGTCGACGCAGTGGTGACACCGGGCGTCCGGCTCCCTGTTTATGCGACACAGGTACTTCACCTCCTCCCAACAACCTGACCTAACCTAACGAAACGCCCTCACCTAACTTAACCTAACCGAAGTGATTCATCAATAATACAAGGGATTTGCAGCATGCAAGGAAGCATGCAGCATGCAAGCAGGCATGCAGCGTGCAAGCAGACGTGCAGAATGCAAGCAAGCATGCAACATGCAAGCAGGCATGCAACATACAAGCAGGCATGCAACGTGCAAGCAGGCATGCAGCATGCAAGCAGGCAAGCAGCAAGCAAGCAGGTATGCAACATGCAGCAAGCATTGTTTCTGTCATTGCTCCGGCGCTGTGGGGTTTGAGCGGCTCCACGCGAGCTTATCGTCGCAGATGGTTTTAACGCTCACCACCGCAGCTTCGGCTTGCTGGCTGGCTTGGCCGGCCAGCCTCAGCCGCGGCGGCGGGCCTTCAAACAATCTGCTCCTCAGTTCGCGGGCCGCCCCACCCCTCCGTGCCTACGCGGGCTTAAATTTCACTCTAGGGTAGGGCAGACAAGACTGCTTGAAGTCGGTTTTGCAGCTATTCGTTTCTGTCACTAAATTTTGTAGCACAACATACAACACACAACTTTTAGTTTATTCGAAGTATTGAAAATCGGAATGTCGTTTTTCGGACCGAGAACCCTTCGAGCATTTGATTCTTCGACCGTATGAAATCGGAAAACTAACAAATCGCATTTACGACTTTCGGTAAAATAAATTTCGTGATTTTTAATAAAATCGTGAAATTCGGACTTTTGAAAATCGGAACATTGAAATTCGGAATAAAATATTTCGGAGTATTTGGGTGTTCCCCTTCATAATAAACAATATGGCTTTACAAAAGGACGCATGCGGGTGTTGCTCTGCTGAAACACATATTTAACGCATAGGAGAACTCGTAAAATGCGAAATGATGGAGTTTTCTGTGATCTCTCCAAAGCCTTTGATTGCGTGCACCATGACGTAGGTGTATATAAGATTGTAGGTAAGATAGACATAGTGTAGGTAAGATTGTTATAAATAAATAAATGACACGCTTTTGCGTAAACTACGTCATTATGGTGTCCAAAACGAAGCTCTCAAAGTATTAAATTCTTATTTACATAATAGATTCCAATGCGTAGATGTCAATGGTGTGAAATCATCCGGGTTACCAGTTCAGTTAGGTGTACCTCAAGCCTTAATACTAAGAATAAGAATGGACCCACCATTCTTATTCTTAGTATATATTAATGATTTACCATTTTATTTAAAGGATATCTGTGATGTTGTACCTACTGTTTGCAGATGATACCTCACTTATTTTTAAAGTAGACAGGAATAGACAAGATTTTGACGACGTAAATAGTGCACTCTCAATGGTTACGGATTGGTTTACAATAAATAACTTAGTTCTCAATTCCAAGAAAACAAAATGTATAAAGTTCGCCTTACCAAATGTTAGAAATTTAGGACCCAATATCATCTTAGATAATGAGGTGCTTGAAACTGTAGACTCGGCAGTTTTTCTGGGCATAAAAGTAGATGCCAAACTTCAGTGGGGCCCACATATATCAAGCCTAGCGGGAAGGCTCAGTTCTGCCGCCTACGCCGTCAGAAAAGTAAGACAATACACTGACGTTGATACAGCTCGGTTAGTCTATTTTAGTTATTTCCATAGCGTTATGTCCTATGGTATTCTGCTGTGGGGCAAAGCAGCTGATATTCAAAATATATTTGTTCTTCAAAAACGAGCGGTTCGAGCAATTTACCAGCTAGGTGCCAGTTTCTCTAAGAGATCTTTAAAAAAAAAATGGTATTCTCACGGTGGCATCACAATTCATCTTCGCAAAATATCCACTTATACACTAAAAACAGTGATATTCACAATATTAAAACCAGAAATAAGGACAAATTGCGAGCTCCATTTCAGCCTCATAAGGCATTGAGCAGGCATTGGGTAGGCATTTGAGCTTCATAAGGTTCATAACTCATTTGTTGGACTTGGTATAACCTTTAATAACAAGTTATCTTCTTTGCTAGATTTGCCTTTTAATGCGTTTAAAGCCAAAGTAAAATCCAACCTTTGTTCAAAGGCATATTATTCTATCAACGACTACTTAAACGATAAGAATGGTTGGTCGCTGTGATTAATTCAAGACAATGTTCGTGTTCTTTCTCCAGAATTAGCTTACCTACTGACAGGTTATATGAGTTATATAATTGTTTATTTTAATTTTATTTGACTGATGTCAATTGATTTTTATGATTTTTATTTTATTTCCATTTGTTATTGACATAATCTACTCATTACAATTTTATTTGTTAATGAGTTGTATTGCAATATATGGTTAGCTAGCGACCTTGACAATTGTTCATATATTATGTTTGCCTAACTGATTATTTATTTTTACTTCGATGGTCCTAGTTTATCATGACTTCGAGTTACTTACAGTTTTATTAGCTATATGTAAGCGGGCACGCCCTTTATCCCTGGAAGCATTTATTCCGGTATTAAGTTCAGTTTATGTTTTGGGTTTTTATTTTTGCTTGAGTATATATTTCGTTTGTTTTGTTGGGATATTGGAGTGTGCTAGCTGTCATTATGGCAAATAAATTTATTTACTGTTTTGTGTTGAGTAATGTAAATTATTTTGCATACTATTGTATAGAATCAAGTTTTTTTTTTTTTCTAACTGAACAGACAGCAGTGCTGCTGGGGAGTTTGTTGCGCCACTTCTTCTTCCCAGCTAAAGCACTAGGAAGTGGTGAAGGGTGGGCGTTTTGGGGGACTGTCTTATGTAATTTTGACGTTCGAAAAGTGCTGATACTCAGCCTAGTTTGAATAAATGACTTTTGAATTTTTAACCTAGTTCTCATTATCAAGAAAACGAAATGTGTAAAGTTCGCCTTACCAAATGTTAGAAATCTAGGAGGAAAGAGGTGCTAGAATATTCGGCAGGTTTTCTGGGCATAACAGTAGATGCCAAACTTCAGTGGGGCCCACATATATCGAGCCTAGTGGGAAGGTTCAGTTCTGCCGCCTACGCCGTCAGGAAAGTAAGACAATACACTGACGTCGATACAGCTCGGTTAGTCTATTTTAGTTATTTTCATAGCGTTATGTCCTACGGTCTTCAGCGGTGGGGCAAAGCTGTTGATACTCAAAATATATTTGACCATCAAAAACGAGCTGTTCCAGCAATTTACCAGCTAGGTGCCAGAGTTACCCTGGTAGATTTTTTCAAAGATATTGGCATCCTCACACTGGCATCTCAATTCATATTCGCCAATATCTTATATATTAGGCAAAATACACTTATACACTAAAAACAGTGATTTTAACAATGTTAACACTAGAAATAAGGACAATTAATACGAGCTCCCTTTCATCGGCTTCATAAGGTTCATAACTGATTTGTTGGGCTTGGTATAACTTTTTATAACAAGCTACCCTCTTCTTTGCTAGATTTGCCTTTTAATGCGTTTAAAACGAAAGTAAAATCCAACCTGTGTTCAAAGGCATACTATTCTATCAATGACTACTTAAATGATAAGAATAATAATAACAACTTTCACTATGGGGCCAACCCTGAAATCATTAAAAAAATGAATCAAAAAAATTCAGTTCTGTTTACGTTTAGTTTTTATTTCTGCCTGAGTATAGTTCTGCCTGAGTATTATTTTGGTTCGTATATTGGCGTGTGCTAGCTGACATATGGCTAATAATTTTAATTATGTTTTGTATTGCGTAATTAAATTTATTTTGCATACTATTGTATAGAATCATTTGTTTTCCAACTGAACAGACAGATGTGCTGCTGGGGAGTTTGTTGCGCCACTTCTTCTTCCCAGCTAACGCACTAGGCAGGCACGGGCTTCTCACAAGATGGACCGATGACCTTGTGAAGGCCGCAGGAATCCGCTGGATGCGGGAAGCACAGAATCGGAGTCGCGGTGCTTAGGGGAGGCCTATAACCAACAGTGGACGTATTTCGTCTGAAATGATGAAGAATGACCTACCCCACACAAATACAAATAAGTACCACTATCTGATATGTAAATAACAGTGACAGGGACAAATCCGCATATCATCCACATAGACTAAGTGGGAAAAATTCGTAATAATGAAGCTAACTCAAAAACTATCCAAGCAAAGTCAGTAAATTTATTTATATGGGACCACTTCGAGAACCTTTCAAATAGAAAAATAATTTTCAAAATCGGTCCAGAATTGACGGAAATGTCGGTGGACATACAAAAAAAAACATACGCTACGAACATAAGAACCTCCTCCTTTTTGGAAGTCGGTTAAAAAGGGTCTCTTGCTACGATACAATAAAGTGTAATTCAGGTCGCACTGATAATTTTAGCAACGCGTTTGCAAAATTTATATGTAATAGAATCGAACTACTACATTGACACGGGTCACACACACAAGTGTACGCACGGTTAGCTGCGGGAATAGTAGTCAGCGAACTAATTTGGATACTTTGGAAGTTTGTTTTTTTTTTCTTATTTCTTTATAAAACATTGGTACCTACAAAAAATATTCCGTACCGTTCTTTATATTTTTACTAACCTCCGGACTTGATGGAGTGACTTGATGGTGTACTTCGGTGACTGCTACTGGAACTCCTCGACGAGTAGAACTAGGTGTGCCGAGTTTGGGCTTGTTTTGTTAGTTATGATGAGATCTTTCCTACCTTCGGACTTAATGGATTGACCTGAAGATGTACTTCGGTGACGGCACACCTAGTTCTACTCGTCGAGGAGTTCCAGTAGCAGTCACCGAAGCACACCTTCAGGTTACTCAACCAAGCCCGTAATAATTTTTTTATTATAATAAAAATCTGTGAATAGGAAGTATCTTACCATAATTTGGTTTATCGAATATTTTGTATTTGAATTTGTACCTACAGCGATCTTTTTCCACTCGAGCCGCTGCGAAGAGGCAACACAGGGTCCTCTTACGACAGCGGCCCAGCGCGGACTCTCAGAGCATGTAACTTTACGCGGGCTGATGTTTCTTTCGAAATTTTTGTGCAATGAATCAAAACCGACCAAAAATAAAATAACCCTTAATGCAATCGAGCATCCGTAATAGCAAAATGTGTGAAAAAGTTAGTTTCGGCACAGATAATATACGTACGTATTCGGCTTTTATTTTTTTTTGCGACATTTTTTTTTTTTTTTAAGTTTTAGAATTGAATATGTCAAGCTACTAATAGTATTTTTAGATATCTTAAAATCTATATATAAAAGAAAGTCGTGTTTGTTACAGATCTGCTGGACCAATTTTCATGGTTTTTGATTCGTTGGATTTGTCTCCGCCCCGAATAGCAGAATACATCTTAAAAACAATGAAAAGGTAGGGTAGGTGTAGGGTAGGTAGGGTAGGTAGGGTAGGTAGGGTAGGTAGGGTAGGTAGGGTAGGTAGGGTAGGTAGGGTAGGTAGGGTAGGTAGGGTAGGTAGGGTAGGTAGGGTAGGTAGGGTAGGTAGGGTAGGTAGGGTAGGTAGGGTAGGTAGGGTAGGTAGGGTAGGTAGGGTAGGTAGGGTAGGTAGGGTAGGTAGGGTAGGTAGGGTAGGTAGGGTAGGTAGGGTAGGTAGGGTAGGTAGGGTAGGTAGGGTAGGTAGGGTAGGTAGGGTAGGTAGGGTAGGTAGGGTAGGTAGGGTAGGTAGGGTAGGTAGGGTAGGTAGGGTAGGTAGGGTAGGTAGGGTAGGTAGGGTAGGTAGGGTAGGTAGGGTAGGTAGGGTAGGTAGGGTAGGTAGGGTAGGTAGGGTAGGTAGGGTAGGTAGGGTAGGTAGGGTAGGTAGGGTAGGTAGGGTAGGTAGGGTAGGTAGGGTAGGTAGGGTAGGTAGGGTAGGTAGGGTAGGTAGGGTAGGTAGGGTAGGTAGGGTAGGTAGGGTAGGTAGGGTAGGTAGGGTAGGTAGGGTAGGTAGGGTAGGTAGGGTAGGTAGGGTAGGTAGGGTAGGTAGGGTAGGTAGGGTAGGTAGGGTAGGTAGGGTAGGTAGGGTAGGTAGGGTAGGTAGGGTAGGTAGGGTAGGTAGGGTAGGTAGGGTAGGTAGGGTAGGTAGGGTAGGTAGGGTAGGTAGGGTAGGTAGGGTAGGTAGGGTAGGTAGGGTAGGTAGGGTAGGTAGGGTAGGTAGGGTAGGTAGGGTAGGTAGGGTAGGTAGGGTAGGTAAGGTAGGTAGGGTAGGTAGGGTAGGTAGGGTAGGTAGGGTAGGTAGGGTAGGTAGGGTAGGTAGGGTAGGTAGGGTAGGTAGGGTAGGTAGGGTAGGTAGGGTAGGTAGGTAGGTGCGCCGTAGATAAGTACTTAGTGCTACTCGAGCGAAGCCGGGGCGGGCAGCTAGTATTTTTTACCTAAACTCAACCCGGTATCGTTAATTTTGTGGAAAATGGCAACGGAAGATCGTTTTTAGGGTTCCGTAGTAAACAAGGAACCCTTATAGTTTCGCCATGTCTGTCTGTCTGTCCGCGGCTTAGCTCAGAGACGGTTAATACTAGAAAGCTGTAATTTGGCATGGGTATACATATTAATCACGCTGACAAAGTGGTAAAATAAAATTAAGAAAAATATTTTTTTATAGAGTACCTACCTCCCCAACATGTAAAGTGGGTGGTTTTTTTTTTTCGTCTATCCCATGGTGTGGGGTATCGTTGCAAAGGTCGTTTAAAAATATGGAGGGTGTGTGAAAATAATTTTCCAATTCAGGGATCCGTTTGCGAAATATTAAGCTTTAAGCGCAAATTTTTGTTAGAGTCAAGTGTCCCGTCCCCCCCTGTCAGCTAAATGGTTGTACTTGGATTTGTGAAAAAAATTACAGCAGTAGTATATATAACGAAATTAAAAGGAAAACTATCACAGCTAAGTAAGCTTTACAGGTTAACGAGTAATAACCGACCAACTCAAACGAGACGGATACGCTTTCATACAATCTTAGGCCTGGATGTACAAAGATGACATTGGTGGCAATTGATAGTTACTTTATTATCAAACCATCCCTGAAAATTTTGCGGATTTTAGCAATCTGAGAGCCAATTTAAAGGAGATTTAATCAAAGTGAGGTTACGTAACAAGTTATACGTAACAACTGATTTTTGAAGTGCAATTGAATTTTTTTATATAGATAGGATTTTAATTATATTTGTAGAGTGGAAGGAAGTAAGGAAACACAAAAATCATAGGAAAAAAGATGTTAAAATAAAAATCGTTTTTTATTCCTTTTTTGTCGCTGTGCCACAATTTACACAACGATCCAGTGTCAATATTCCGGTGTACATATTCAATCGGTAGGCCGGTCGTAGAATCCAAAATAACAAGTCCAAGTGCAACGTATAAGCAGAGTTCTCCATGTCCGGTATGGTATGAAGACTCGTACAAGAAGCAAGCTCAGAAGTCCGTAGAAAGAAAGCAGGGGTCGACGAAAATATCAATAAAACGATTGGGAAGAAACACACTCAAAACGCACTCGCACTAAACGATACAAAACGAGTGTCACTGTCAGTCAGCGTCATGCAATGCATGTCATGTCAGCACAGGCTAAAAATACAATACTTAACCGATTAGCAAACGTCAATCGATTTTAAGATTTATCTTTATTAGATGTAGATATTTAATTTGTTTAATACGTTAATTCGTTAATAGATTTAATTACTTCTTGTAATTGAATTAATCATCTGGTAAAAAACATTTATTTAAATAGTATGAACTCTCTCACGTTAGTCGATTTTAATTTAGTAACTTAATTTTTGGATTTCTCATTTTCCATATTGTAAATTGGGTTGATTTTTCACATTTTGAAATAGAACAATGTATCCCTTTTTTTAAACCATACCTCAACTTATTACAATCAGGCCCAGAAATCCCCGTCTCCTTTGCAGTTTGATAAACATGATCTTCCATACATTCCGTATGGGAGAAAATGTTTTTCAACTACAATGTTAAGTTTGTTCTTGGGATAAATTCATCCCAAATACGGAACCCTTCATTGTGCGTGGTCCAACACGCACTTGGCCAGTTTTACAATATAAAAAACTATAAATATGAACAAAAAAGTTACTATCATTGAAGATGAAGAACCAACCTAATATCCGGTAAGTAGGTAGTTATTAGTTAGGTATATTTGATTCGGTTTAGTTTTGTCACAAAATGTACCGAAAAACAGCATAATTTTGTCCGTTTTGCAAACGCGCCCTTAATAGGTATTTTGCATACGTAGGCGGGCCTCCAACTACAAACTGCCTCTTTGTTACTGAACATATTTTAATCTTGTTTGGGATTTGATTAAAAAATACTTCTCGGGATTTGGGGGCCCCCAGCACGCGTAGCATGAACACCGTTTTGTCGACGGAAGAGAAGACTAAACTGACGTTCCGTGTAGACAGTACGAGCGACGTCAGCAAAGTAGAAAGAGCCAACTGCACTTTTTACGAAATTCACTCTTTTACATAATTCGACTCAGGTTTCTTTGTTTTGTCATAGGATTTATTTTTCTGTTTGATTCTCAATTTTTACTGATATTTAAGTCACGTATATATAGACAACTAAAACAATTTTTCTCAGTGTCGAAGAACTGTATTTTAGAACAAAACAATATTTCAGTACTTAATATTGGCTTTAACCGTTTCCTTGGTAATATTCCCTATTAACGAAATGATGTAAAATATGCGAAGATAGCTTTGTTGTTCTATTAATTATCACAGTTTTGTGTTTAAATGCTCTCCTGTAAAATCATGATTTTGTAGATAACCGTTTATACTTTGTGGCCGTGGAGACAACTGTCAGTTGTCAGTGTGATTTTGACAGTTTGGGATAGAAAACTTTCTTCTGAAATAGTCTACTTATAAAAGGACCTAGACAAAGATTGTTAGGGGGGTATTACACTATCAATTATCTAGGATCCTATATAGGATCCTATCTTTGATCCTACATATTTGACGTCTAGGATCATATCACTGTTGCATGTTAGTTTATTGATGCACTATCAATTATCTAGGATCCTATATAGGATCCTATCTTTGATCCTACATATTTGACGTCTAGGATCATATCACTGTTGCATGTTAGTTTATTGATGTATCTAATTTATTGAACCATTTACTCAAATAATTATTAATAATTTTATCCACGAATTGTATATCTTTGAATTTAATTTTTTGTATTGTATGTTATTTGAATGCTTATTTTATTTTAATTTTTATAATTCTATGTTAATTAATGTAATTGGACCTGTGCCGTTTTAATTAACTATAAATAAATAAATAAATAAATAAATAAATATCTGTGTATTACATTATCAATTATCTAGGATCAAATTTTTTTGACAGATGTGGTTGCAATCGTCGATTAAAACAAAATACTGAAGCCTTTCGGCAAACAATATAACAAATAGAACTTAGAACACTAATGAAGCCACAAAACAATGAATTCCCGGCTGCCCGGCAGCAGTTTGTTTTTTTTTTAGTACAGCAGTGTTGCCAACAAATAATTTTAGAATTCCAAAGCGTATTGTGAACTTACGCCAAAATTTCGTTGTGCTTACGTTTTATCCGTCAATAAACCCGTCAACTTAGAATATGGCAGTAGCAAAACTGAAAAGGCAAAAACACATAATTTTATGGACGGATTTTGTATCAGGAAATTATGAAAATAAATGTAAAATTCAGTTATAATATTCAATATGGCAAGACCCGTTTCTTTGATCCTATTCTAACAACAAATGTCAAAAATCTTTGATCAAAGACGATTTGATTCATATGTTTGTATTACATTATCATATAAATGTGACTCAGAGATCTATGATCCTAGATAATTGATACCCACCTTAGAAACGAAAGACAAAATGACAGATTGTAGAAGGATTTCTACTGTGCGATGTCAAAAATGGAGAAACAAAATGTCACTTTGTATAGAAAGAGCTGTGGCTATTCTTCGTAGACATAGAAAGCGTCATGCTACGCGTGCAGGACCGCGGGCCGTGGAAACGAAAATAAATACGAATAATGAAACTTATAATAAGTTATAAATTAACCATTTTGCGAGGCGCGCGCGAGGCTGTCGGCGGTCGCCGCCGACTTCGTCGACGCCTAAAGGCTCGTGCAGACCAGCGCGACGCGACGGCGCGACGCGACTCGAACAATACAATTTCTAAGAAAACTTCACGGTACTTATAACAATAGCCAGTGTCGCGCCGCGCCGTCGTGTCGCGCTTGTCCGTACGAAGCTTATAGCCGCCACTGCCTAAAATCCGAAATACGCCTTCTGAACTATACTGTGGTAAAAGTAAAACGATATCTAGCTCAATTTTGTAGAAATCTTAAAAACTCCTTTACAAATAAACTAAGTTCCTGCGTGAATTTTCCCAGTTTAACAAATCAGATCTTTGTTTACCTGTTTTGAGTACTTACCTGGTACCTACCCTGTTTCATGTGTAGACGAACCTACATACAAAAATTATCGTTCTGTAGCTGTAGACAAAATATAAAAGAAAGAAAGAAAGAAAAAGTATTTATTGAGACTCGCACAGGAAATCACACATTAAACTTAAAACACACTAAACATAAATAAAAAACAAAGTAACATTAATTTAAAGAATGAAGTCCCGTACGAGGCCAAAAGGCTCCTATCTCAGCATGAAAAATCGCTATCTACGAAACCAAAGATAGGTAACCCTAATTTATCTGATGGCTTCGGCGGAAAAATCCGTCAATTTACTGATGTAGATACTGCGAGGCTAGTCTATTTCAGTTAGTTTCATAGTATCATGTCTTACGGTATTTTACTATGGGGACGAGCTGCAGACATCGACTCTATTTTTATTCTGCAAAAAAGAGCCATAAGAGCAATATATGGCCTCCGCAGGTGCGATTCTCTTAGGGAACTGTTTAAAAATATTAACATCATGACGGTACCTTGTCAATATATCTATGAAAACATCATGTACGTAAGGAAAAATCTTAATCTTTTCAGTAAAAGAGGTGAAAGACACAATTATAGTACTAGAAATAGGGACCAATTGGTTCAACCTGGTTTCAGACTGGCTAAAGTAGACTCATCCTTCATGGGGTACTGTTTAAAATGTTACAATAAAATACCTCCCCACATACTCGAACTAAATGAAACTAAATTTAAATCTTGTATTAAACGCACACTATGCTGCCAAGCATATCGCACCTCCGATAAAATAGGGTTACAACTCGAAAAAGTCGAATTTTGAGTTAAATATACAGAAACACTTAAAATTTTCATAGCTATCTGCTCAAAAATCGTTACATCTGTAACTCTAAAACTCGCCGCTAGATGGAGTTGTAACGCTACATGATTAAGGCATTTTGTCTCCAGAGTGATCTCCAATAGTGTTACATTTAGTGTTGTGAAAGGTGGACGTGCGTTTGTAGAGAAAAGTAGTGTTACAAATCAAAATATAACAGTGTTTTAGACAGGTGTAATCTTTTTGCTTACATCAATTTATCTACTAGACAATTACAAGTCGAAATATTACAGTTTATTTCTAAAGGATTGAATCAAACTTGTTCAACATTTCTTTAATAAAGTGATATATTTTGTATTGTATCAGTATTTTAGATGCGATTTATTGTAATGTTGTGTTACTCTTCACGTTGTAACAGTATTTGACGAAAAATGTGTATGGTTTGTCTTAATATTTCAACTTGTTACCTTGCTCAAAGTTTTTTTTTCCGAAATATTAGCTGTGAATAATGATTTAGAGTATGATTCTAGGGTCAAAATGAAACATAACGACGCAATTCTGCGTTTAGCTCTGAAGGATAGTACAAATTTACCAGCCTATGATCATCAAAAGATTGGGGGAACAAACTTGCAAGGTAAGATGCCTACTATACTTACCTTACCTTACTTAACTTTTAGAATTACAAAAATAACCTAGTTTAAACAGGTTTATACCAGGTTATTTTTGTCATTCTATAAGTTAGTAGCCTAAGTTATTTTCTATAATGAGTAACTTTATGTAAATAACTGAATTTTATCTTGCATACATTTTTTTTTCAGAATCACGTGCAAAATATTTTAATATCACTGAAAATCTATCAAGAACCGGGAAAATTCACATCGAAATACCCCAATAATATCCTCGCAATACCTAATCAAGATTTTATAGCTGTTTGCGAAGTGACAAAGGTTTTATTTATTTTATTGTGCAATCGGGGCAATGATGGCTGAATTTTGATGTCTGAAATACTGTGCTAATTTAATATTATGTTTTATAGAAAATAGAACAAGAATTAATTCCAGCGAGAACACTACGAAAGATGAAACACTGCCATTTACAAGTGAACATTTCAAAAGCCATCCCATCGAGAAAGTTAATTTAGATTTACCAGATCATCATCAGACTCAACATGAAAAAAATGAAGGATTTTATTGTGAAATTGATATAACTGTTGGCTTAAAGTGGAGTCTTCATTATTATTTTTGATTTGCATTTACAGATATAACAAGAAGTAATTACAATACTAAAGAAATACCATCTACATGCTCCATCGAAATCAGAGGCCAGAGTTCCAAGCAAATTGGGGATTTTTATAGTTCCTAAGATATTTAAACATTATTTCATTAAAGAGAACTAAACCAAATATTATTTAAGCGTGGCTTAATTAAAGAGTACCTAAACTTATACTGTGTAAGTGATTCGTTGAAGCTGTGATGACTAGAATTGTTAATATTTTTGTTATGGTTAAAATTTTGTTATGTTTTTGTTAAAGTTGATTTTTTTCCCAAGTCTACAGCTATACAAGTAATTATTAAGTTGAAGAACGTGTAAAGAACGGCCTGATTTTAACTATAATAAGACTTGTTACATTTGTCATATTGTATTTTTGTTAGTAGAAGTTTAAATCGTTATCTAAAATACTGTTACAATTGGGAATTTTCAGGTTGTTTTTCAGGAAAATTGAAAAACTGTTTATGTCATCGAAACGTATTTTTTTAAAGCTTTTCAATAATATATAATTTGTATCACATTTTATTAATATTACAAGAATAAAGACTGATTAACAAATCTGTGAGTTTATTTTCGCTTTTCTGAAAATCCAGGTTTTTCGAGTTGTAACCCTATTTTATCGGAGGTGCGATATTAAAAAACTGCTTGGCTCAACGCTGGTCCAGCTCCACAAGGGCGCATAAACTAGTTGATTAGCATTGAAAATAATGTTGCGAGCTGCTGAAGATTGCAAAAAAATATCTTTGCATTGTATAAATTCAATCTCTTAGTATTGTATAATTGCAAAGCACATGTGTGAGCACTGTGACCATTACCATTTACTGGGTAAGTCTTTCATTGACTTGAATGAGCCCTGGCGGCTGAGAGTATGTCATGCTCACTCAAATGTCTCGCTGGTGGTGGCGTGTGTGTTGGATCATTAAGTTCCCTTCAAAATGGTTGAGCTGAATGGTGCTGATCCATACGTCATGTTCGTGAACGGGCGCCCGCCGTCAGTAGGGACTGGTCATCTCTTAGCTTCCATGGCTTATTTTAATGTATTTTAATTTTTGAATTTGTTTATTATCTTTTCATTGCGGACGCTTTTAACGTGCACGTCTTTCTACATTGTTCTCACATGTATAATTTAAACATGAATGATGTAACCATTTTTTTGTAAGAATATTTTGATTTAAAAGAGTGTCCGTGGAGTTTCTTGTCCGTTCTTCTCCATAGGTACCTACTACGCTTTGGAATGGGCAACTAGCTTCATCTTTCTGACTGACCGACCCCTTGACAATTCAAAAGTGCCTGTAATTGGTTTATTTGAAATAAATGCTTTGAGTTGAGTTGAGTTGGACATCATGAGTGCCAGGACAGACACCACGTTGAAGTACCTACCTCGGTATGCGCTACAACTTGTCTATGTAGTCTTGTCCGTTGTGAGAGGGCACTGGTGCACAGACTTAAAATATGTTTAGTGATCAACATGTACCTAACATCACTCGCGCGAAACTGCTTCACTTCTGTAGCTCTATCATTTTGAATTAGCTACCTAGTACCTACCTACCTAGCTAGCCTTGACCCGTGCATTGACATCTGACTTATGTTCCTTTATAATTAATTATGCACTTAAGTATTAAATGTTATCTGGGTTGGGTACCTACTTATCGATTTATTTTGTTTATCTACTGGAATTTTGTGGGTATTTATTGGTTTTTCTAAATGTTACCACAGTATAATTGAAAAAAAGAGCATAGAGCACGTACACAACGCCGTGGGTAGCAGACGAGATCGATATTATTGTTTACGTGTTCGAGAGACCATCCAGCGGACGCAAGCGGCCGCAGCACTGCTGACAGCCGCAGTCGAACGGGCCCCAGGGCCCTGTCGCGCGCTAATCCACTTAGGAGCCGCGAGCCCCAGGCGCGCCAGACGGCTCCAGCGTGAGCATCGCTCGATACGATCGACGTAACACGACACTATGCACGGCACCGCACACGCGATCGAACATCTAGATACTGGGGCAACCGACGAGCGCACCGCACGGGGCTCCGCTCGCCACTCACCAGACGGCTCGGCGCGGCCGGCAGCGGCACCTACGCTGTCCGGCGGCTCATCGGACGCGCGAGCGCTGCGAGACCGAGGAACGCGCACTTCCGACGCTGTAGCTGGTCGCTCGCTGACTTGGAACAGTTTCAGAACGATCTAGAGGGGATCATGTTTTGAGAGGGGTCGCATGCATCGCGGAGGGCTCGGGGCGCGGGGCGCGGAGTGCTCAGTGCGACGGCAGCGGCGCGGCGGGGTTCACTGCCGCACGCTCGCAGTGCGCGCTGCGCGTGGTGCGCGGCGGTTAGCGCACGCGCGCTGCGTTAGGACGAGCGTTACGTAAGGTGCGAGTGCTGCGACCTCTCGGTTCTCGCGTTCCGACAGCGGCGCGCCGAGGCTGCAGAGTACGTCAGATAAGTACCTATACGTTACTGACACGAAATTAAGGACCTACCCTTTAATTTTAATGATACCATGCACGCCTCTTAATGCAGATGATCTACTCTACTAGGTAAATACTTAATCTACCATCTGCGAACTTGCTCGCCTCTTTTTTCAACCGACCCCAAAAAGGTTCCGAATTTAAAAGAAAAACGGCACTTTTATAGGGAACATCACTTTTTGGTCCGTCTGTCACAGAAGTTTTACTCAAGAAGGTAAAGTAGTAGGAATTTGAATGTTGCCAACATTCAAATTCTTACGACTTTGCCTTTATGAGTCTTCTTGGTCTTCTCAGACCAAATAAAAACCGTTGGCATAATGTTTAGGTCTCGTTGACGCTCACCCAGGTCGGGGATTTCCTTATCTCCAAGGTTTAATTGAATGATCCATATTTTATAGGGAAAGCTGATTGCGACACTGAAATCCTAATAGCAGAAGAAAAAAAATGGTGCTTTCTTACGATGACTAACAACTGTAGATCTCCCACAACATGCTAAGTCGATGGCCCACCTCTCTGCGCTGCCGTCTCCACCCAACGTGACGCTGGCAGAATAGTTGACATCGTGAGTTACGTTGCAATCCGAACAAGGTCATGGTTTTGGCAGTAGACTGTACGGATATGCCATGTCTATACCTACCTTCCGGTACATATGAATTGAAAAAGGCACATTGGTACTTGCCCGGATTTAAACCCACAACCTCGTGCATGAGAGGCGAGGCCTTAACCACTGGGCCATCACGACATTCTTTTTTTTTCATTTCTTTGATTATGGCGGGCTAAAAGGATAATATACTTCTAAAATGTACAATTGCTTAATCACAGCTGTAAGTTAAAAATTAAAAGGTAACGCCCCGTGCGTTACCTTTTTATTTTTAATCTTTATTGTGTTTACACACATTATATCACACATTCACACATAATGGGGTTGTGAAAACTTTAGATAGATGGAGCTAATAAAGCTTTCACCTGTCGAGTTGGTGCCCTTATAGTTTCGCCATGTCCGTCTGCCTGTCCGCGGCTTAGCTCAGAGACGATTAGTACTAGAAAGCTGTAATTTGGCATAATTATGTCTATACATATTAATCATACCGAAAAGTGGTAAAATAAAATCAAGAAAAATATATTTTTTTAGGGTACGTCCCCTACACGTAAAGTGGGGATGGTTTTTTAATCCTCATCTACCTCATGTTGTGGGGGATACCCCACAACGAAACCGAACACCAAACGACATTTCTAACAATAGTTAACTATAGTTAGAAAGGTCGTTTCGTGTTTTTTGAGTTTGTGTAAACTATTTTTGGATTCAGGGATCCGTTGGCGAAATATTAAGGTTTTAACTGATTTTTTTTGTAAGAGTCAAGTTTCCCCCCCCTGCCAGCTAAATGGTTATGTTAAGTGTACTACGATATCGCATTGGGATTGGCCTGTAAAGATATTTGTATGTTTGGAGTGAATAAATAAAAGCTTATTATTTTCCGTGTGACTAATAACTTAAAAGTCGACTAAATGTTTGCAACAAATAAAATAACTTGCCAGCGATTAAATATTTTCGCGACTATTATATTATTTAAGGTTCAAAATTAAAGGTGTTATAAAAACTAAAAACTAGCAGCTGCGTTTAGGTAGCAAATAAACTATACCAGTCAAATAAAATATTAGGCGAGCAGCTATAAATAATGACTTGGCGACTAATAATGTTAGTAGGGTGGCAAAGATAATATATTACCAGTCTAGTTAGAGTAGGTTATTTTTTTTTTTAATGGTTAGTTTAGGTTAGGTTAAAACTGTGACTTCCTACGCACGAGCCGAGCGAGCGAAGCGAGCGGTGCCGCGCTAGCGGCCGGCGAGTGCCAGAAACGACTAGATTATATAGAAAATCTAAACCTGCCCTAATAATACAATAATAATATATTATTTATGAATGCCCATTTTCTATTTTATTTTCGCCATTAAGTTTCCGCTTAGATATTAATTCTGTTCCCAAGAGAAAAACTTGATGCTAGTTTAAATTAAAACGGAGCTTATTACTGATATATTAATATGCTACCTATTACTTATTACGATACTCCTTATTAGCTGCCAACCCATTATATATGGTACCCACTCTATTTTTTTTTTAAACCTATATTCATTTTACTTAGTTGCCGCATTAAATACATGCCCTAAATAAATACATAAATATTCGGCAAATTTTGGTCTTAATTACTAGCAATGTCAAAACCATCAATAATAATGTCAAAATCATCATCAATATTATTAATGTCAAAATCATAACTATAATGTCAAAATCACCATCAATAATGTCAAAATCACTAACAAGACAATAACCACCTAAGCAATAATTAACAATGCATTACTTCAAGGCACAATTTGAAGGTAATACCTGTGTGCTGTTCCAGTGCCTGAGTGTTATACCTTCCATCCTATCAGCCAGTGATCAAGAGGCTGTCGGCGCTGCCCCGCACCCACTGCATCAGGGAGGCGACACGCTTTCGCATGATTGCGGAAAAGTCGTCTATACGTGCCTCTGCGAACATCCCTGATGCGCTACAGTGTCGTGGCAACCCCAACAGCGCCCTGTATGCGTTGTTGTACTGGATGCATAAGGCGCTGTAAGCCCTCTGCGTGTAGTCGACCCATAGACTGCAGGTGTAAAAAGATTGGCACTATGCCCTAAATAGAGTACTTTTTACACCCCTCGAGCACTTTGCAAACCTACGGATCAACATATTGGTCCTGACTGACAGGGCCCTACGCTCCCTCTCCATATCAACATTATCCGTTTGCGTTGCGGTGACCCAATGGGCAGATACTTAAAAGATTTTACCCACTCTAACGCAGTCCCACCGAGTGTAACAGGCGGCACTTCACGATAGTCTTTAGTGCCTGCCTTGAACATCAGACACTCGCTCTTTTTTGCATTATATCTGAGGCCCTGGGCCTCCGCAAACCGCTCACAAACAGACATGAGTTTCCTGAGGGCGCTGATCGATGAGGCCAACAGCACCATGTCATCGGCGTAACTTATGTTATTGACTAGTGTTCCGTCAATGGAACAGCCTACCATAGAATCGATAGATTTGGTTATTCTGAATCCAAAAACTGAAATATCCCGCGTCTTTTCTGACCGGACCGCATTTTTATGTCAAAAACAAATACTGACCTATTTCACACCAATCTGTCTGATTTTAAGAATGTAGTTGAACGATAGATTCCAGCCATGCTATTCTGTAAAAATCTCACCGTGAAAACTTGGGTGAAGTGAGCTGTCAATAGTGTCAATTCCTGTGGAATGACAGCTCACTCCACGCCACGCTCAGTTCACCTAAGTTTTCACGGTGAGATGGTTACAGAATAGCACGGCAGATATCGAAAACATAATTTTCAGAATCCTGTAGCGTCGCACGTACCGAGGAGACCATTTGAGAAAGTTAAAAATGAGGCAAAAAATAAAATATATACCTACCTACAATATATGCAACCAGTCTGAAAATTTTGTTTTCAGGTGAACATTGGTCAGTTGTTGCGAATAAATCATTTTTCAGAAGAAAGTGTGTACCTCTTGTGTGTTAAACCATTTTGAACGTGTTTAAAAAATTTCGTGTATTGTCATGACTCATGAGGGATAGGAGCGTAACAAACACTGCGCGTTTTGAGGGCGACTTCGAAACGTTCTTTTGGTTTTTGGAATTATAGGTACCATTTCAAATTAAAAAAAACTTATTTTTTGTAACTCCGGTAACCATACAAAAGATTTAAAAAAAATAAACCAGCAGCCTAATTACGTAATGCACGATCAATAATAAATTGAAACAGATTGCTAGTCCATTGATTTATAAGTTCGAAAAAAAAATTGAGCAGATTTTTTTTTCGAACTTATGAAGCAATGGACTAGCAATCTGTTTCAATTTATTATTGATCGTGCATTACGTAATTAGGCTGCTGGTTACTATGAGACCGATCGAGATCGGTTAAATTTTTGTCATTTTTGAAAATGCGCTCAGGCGGCACGTATCACAGATATAGGTCTATAATTAGAAGGATCACTCTTACTACCCGATTTGAAAATTGGTAAGTACTACTTTACTATGTTTCAATCAGGAAACATACCGCTATCTAAACATTGATTAAATATGGGGGCAATTGTGTCAATGATTTCTCCAAGAACCTTAACGGAAATCCGCCATATGTCTTCAGTGTTTTTTTATGTTAAGACTTTTGAATGCTTTTTTCTTTTGTGACAATAGAAATGGGCTTGAATTCAAAACTTGGAATATTCTTAATGAAGTTTTCTTTTTGAAGAGATTAAGCTAGTATAGATGATGAGGGGAGAGATTTCGTAACCTCTATTGGGATGTTTGTAAAGAAATTTTCTAGTGTTTCAGCAACTTTTAACTTATCTGAAATGGTTTCATTATCTATTTTTTAAGACAATTAATTCTGATCTGTCTAGTGTTCAACGGATCGTTAAATACGTCGAGTATTGTGCAGTCTGTGATTCGGAACAGAGTACACGTAGCGCCTTTTTGTTCAGTTCCTAATGTTTTTTCTTCCCCCACCTATTCCGAAGTAACGAGGCAAGTCAAGCAACTTGTACGAAATCCATGTTGATAATGAACAATCCATCAACTTTTTCGTCGCAGTGACAAATATAAATCGTAGTGAGTGTTAGTGTTAATCGACCCGTACATTAGCGCGTGACGCCGTGACGGAGTTTTAGTTACGACTGAATTTATGTTGTTATTAATTTAGGTTTTCATAAACGTACTTTTGCTGTATGAGAATTTTGCTTGTAGCCTCGTACAAGATGTACCTACGATGTCGTACGGAACGCACAAAATTTGTATGGAAATTGGAAAAAATGCTAATTAGCGCTGCTTTAATCTATGACTCATAATTAAAATAATTGGGATTTTAAAATAAAGTCGCATTCAACGTATTATTATTTAATAATAGTATAATTATTATACAAGTTATTGTGTTGGTCGTATAAGCGGGTGCGCTAGTGCGGTCGGTCGGCACGCGACAGCAGGCGCAGGCCGCGCCGCAGAAGCACGGGCCGCCCGGGCCGCACGGCCGGACTGGGCCGCACGTGCGAGCCGGGGCGGCCGGGCCCGGGCCGCAAGCCGCGCGCGCTCCCGTGCGGCCCGCCGCGTGACGCGACGATGACGCGCGTGTAGCCGCGCGAGCCCGACGTCACCGTCACGGAGCTGGCGGCAGGCTCGTCCAGCGCGGGCACGTCGTCCGCGAAGACGATAGGCAGCCGCATGATGTCCGCGACTTGCAGCGCGGGCGCGGCCGGGGGCGCCAGGGGCGCCAGGGGCGCGGGGGGCGCTGCCGGCGCGGGCGGCGAGGGCGCGCGGCGCCGCAGCGGTAGCAGCGCCAGCGGCGTGGCGCCCGACACGCGCGACACCATGCGACCTGCGTGGGGCGCCTCCAGCGCCAGCGGCGTGGCGCCCGAGCCGCGCGACACCACACGGCCCGCGTGAGGCGCCTCCAGCGCCAGCGGTGTGGCGCCCGAGCCGCGCGACACCATGCGACCCGCGTGTGGCACCTCCAGCGCCAGCGGCGTAGCGCCCGAGCCGCGCGAGACCATGCGACCCGCGAGAGGCGCCTCCAGTGCCAGCGGCGTGGCACCCGAGCCGCGCGACACCACGCGGCTCGCGTGAGGCGCTTCCAAGGACGACCCGGCCCGGCGCCGTCCTGACGACTCCCCGACCGTTTCCGTCGGCCTATCCGAACTGGAATCGTATCGTTGACGTGACGAGTTCTCGATTCTTAAATTTTTTTCGAGTCTTGACTCGTAATATTATGGCAGTCTCACCCTGCAGAGGGTACGGCGAGGGCCGCCGAGGGCGCGGGCCGGCCGGCGCTGGGCAGGTGCGCGTAGTCCTCCTCGTCGTCGGCGCCCGCGCGCTCGGCGCGGCCCGCGCGCGCGTCCCGCCGGCGCGCCCTGTCGCGCGCGGGGCTCGTGTGGCACTCGTCGGTCGCGCTCGTCGCCGTCTCGATCGCCCAACGCGCGCACTCCTCCTGCACCACAGCGACACATGAACGCCCGAGCTACGTCATCGACGCGCAGCGCTCGAAGCTTATAGTATTGACGATCGAACTCGGTATCATATTAAATCTGTGACTAAATTGACGACAGACCGACGTAAACTACGCACAGAGTACGGAGCAAACCGTACCTGCCGTCTGGCCCGTATCGAGTTCGATCGTCCACAAAAAGGCTAGCTCACCGCTACGGCCGCGTCCAGGGCGTGCTGCGGCAGACGACGCCGGCGCCGGTGTTCGGCCGGCAGACGCAGCGCGTCGTCCGCTCCGCGCAGCTCCAGCACGCGTCGCGCGCCGCCCTCGCCGCGTGCGCGCGTCACCTCGCGCGCCGCGCCGCGCCAGCACGCGGCTGCGCCCGTGCCCGCCACCACCAGCATCGGCAGCCGCACCTGCGCGGACAGACGGTCAGCGGGCGGGTCGCGCGGTTCTTACCTGAGCCAGCGCGGCTCCCACCTGAGCCAGCGCGGCTCTCACCTCGGCCAGCACGTCGTCGGGAGTGTCTCGTGCGCCCTCCGCCGTCAGCAGAGGCGGCGCCAGCAGCAGCAGGCCTCGCACTCGCGCCGCGGCCCCGGCCCCCGCGGCCCCGGCCCCCACCCCCGTGGCCCCCGCCAGCGCCGTCACCAGCGCCGCGCCCGCGCCGATGCCGCCCAGGATCACCGGCCGTTCCCTGCATGTGCACACGTCATGAAACATCAACTTTCAGCATTCGAATTTATGAAGCAAAATATGTTGCTGCAGTTAGGGCCCTATCTCACTAGGACACTAGTGACCTAGCAACCATGGTTGCACTGCAAAAAAAAAAACGGATCGGACGCCTGGGTGGGGCACCCACCATAAAGCTGTGTATATTTAACTGGTAGCGCGACGATGCTGTCCTAGTGAGATATAAGCCTTACTTTTCATTCGGTACCGAGTCGCCCTCGCCCTCGCACTCACCCGGCCTCCACCAGCGTGTCGGCCAGCGCGGCGCGCACGCTCCCCGCCACCGCCGCGCACCACGCGTCCGGCGCCGCGCCCCCGGCGCCCCCCGCGCCTCCCAGCACGCGCGTGTACACCAGCGCGCCCAGGCGCCGCGCCCAACGCGCGTCCAGCCGCGCGCGCCCGCAGCCCAGCCACACCAGCCACGGGCTCGAGTCGCAGCCCAGCGCCGGCCCCACGGCCGCCAGCGGGTCGCGGCGCGGCGGCGGCGCGCGCCCTCCCATCGCGCGCTCCGCCAGGCGTGGCGCGGCGCGGCGCAGCTCACTCGCCAGGTCGTCGTACAGGCGCCGCTCCGCGCGCGGCATGTAGGCGTGCAGCGTTGCGTGCAGCCACGCGCCCGGGCGCTGCGCGTGGGCCGCCGGGTGCGCCGCCGCGCTCGCTAGCGCCAGGCGCAGGCGCCGCGCCGCCGTGCGCGCCGCCGCGTCGCCGGCCGAGCCGCGCGCGCCCGCCAGTCGCTCGAGACGCATGCGGCGAAGCGTGTCGAGCGCATGCTCGGCGAGGCGCGCGTGGACGGCGCTGGGTGCGAGAGCGGTGACTCGCGCCTCCCAGTCGTCGTCGTGTTCGCTGTCTGAGTGGTCGCGCTCAGGTGAGCGGTCGGCGGGAAGCTCTGGCGGCGGCGGCTCCACGCGCTCCACGTCCACGTCGCCGTGCTCGACGGACAGGCGCGGCGCCAGCAGCACGCGCACGTGCGCGGCGGGCGCGTGAGGAGCGCCCCGCGCGCGCGCGTACGAGTGCTCCACCCACACGCCGGAACGCGGCTCCTGCGAACAGCGAGGTTGAGTGTCGGACGCGCTCGGTTGTGCTCGGCCGCGGTCGGGCGCACTCGACGAGTAGGTACTCACATGTCCGCCGGCGAGCGCGTGCACATAGGCGACGAGGCGCTCGTGCAGCGCCGCCGCCTCGGCGCTCGCGTAGTCTGTCGCCTCGCCCGCCTGAATCAACAACATCTCATCAAATCTTATGTTATAAATAAAGGAGGACCCATCGGGAACGCACATTTTATAATGGGCCACATTTTTTACCAAATAGTCAAAATGGAACCCTTATAAATTCGTACGTAAGCCACAGCTATTTCATTCCGAGACTTTTAGCTCAATATACAGAGTGGTTGATAATTGGGAACATTACTTTAAACTTTAATCCATTTAAAGTAGAAACTAGAGCTAATTTGCAACAAAAGGCAATTACTAAAACTGGGACCTTTTTTTGGTGGTCATTAACGAAACTTTATACATATAATAAAAATTATAGTTTTCTGCACTCAATCTATCCAAATACACATACCTAACACTACAAAAAGCTGCCTTATTAAACACTTGCCGCATAATAAGTTTTTTTTTACAACTAGACATAATAATTTCACTGCAGTACACAGCAATTTACCTTCTCAGAATAATAACTAGAATCTCCCCTTGGTTCATACCCATGAGATTCTGAAAATACCAGGAACTAACCTAAGAAAATTAAATTCAAAAAGCAAAATAATAATAAAGTTTATTACATAATCAACCGGTTTTAACATATAAGTTGTAGAGGCTTTCTTTTAAGTATGGAGATACCTGTACCAGATGACCTCCCTCTTCCATAAATATGTGTACAGCATACAAAGCCTGTTAATAACAGAATTTTAACAAATTTGGTACAATAAAAAAACTAGAACTAGAGAATTTAAAAATAATAATAATTAATTCGATATTTTAATTTGTAATATCAGATAATTTAAACTTTATCCCCACTTACTCAACTGTCTAATTCAGCATTAGTCATTCTTAGTTGGTTTTGAAGTGAACGGGTTGTGACAAAAAGGTTTTAAAAAACAAAAAATAATGATGCAATGAAATTTGAACCCTGTCTTTTATGATATTGAGCGTGTTGTATCTCAGATTCCGATTTCAGGCAAAGACGAGTGAGTAGTGTGTGCGTGTGTGTCTTTCTGCATGTGTGGGGGTGTGGTTGTGCGTGTGCGTGTGAGTGTGTGTATGTTTTTGTGCGAGCGAGAAAGAAAGGGAAACCAAAAGCATATTATCAGTGTGAAGTAGACAATTGTATATTAATTTTATTTAGTCCATGTTATCATTCATTCCGTGAGTAAGGTAAGGTGAATTAAAAAAAAAAAAATATTATCAAATAACCGGATTCAGAATTGCCTCAGTTTCCTCATAAGTAAGAGTCTTTAGCCATGCAGTACAGTAATTATACATTCAGTACAAAATAATATTTATAAGTAAGTAAATGACAAATCAATCTGAGTTAATGAGTTGAGTTCATGGTTCCTTTGACCAAAAATCACCCTTAGAAGGGCAATCTTCTTCTGTCTCTCAAGAGAAGACTTATCAATGTGTGTGTTTTCTGCAACCTCATGTATGTGGAAAGAGAGAGAGCTATGTGAACTGAGTATTCTGAAGGGAACCTCTGGCCTCAAAGATATACATGAAATACTGAAAACCAGTAATTGTGTGACAAATGATAAATGATTTATGACTACATTAATAACTTAGTGCCATCTTAGTGCTGTAAAACTGAAACATTGTTTAGTTGTCACTTTAGTCTGTTTCAGAATGTAAAATCGTCGTTTGACAGGAATAAAATAAATTTTGGTGATTTTTAGCCTAGTTTAGAGGCATTTGTGACAAGATAATTGACATTGAATTGGAATTGGTATTGGATCCATATATGGATCTGGGACATTTGCGCGAACCCACTTGTGTGAAAAAGTTGCAGAATTGAGATCAATTTCAAATGATGGCTTTATGTTATGAAGAAATCTGAAAATTTTTGCAGCCACCATCTCGGATTTACATTTTGACCTCACTATTGGCTTTAGCATCATCGGAAACTATGAAAACAACACCCATGACGATTAATTTGAAAATGTTCGCGGCCGCCATCTTGGATTTACATTTTGACCTTACTACCGGCTTTAGCATCCTCGGAAACTATGAATGACACCCATGACGAGAAATTTAAAAATGTTCGCAGCCGCCATCTTGGATCTTTATTTCGACTTAAGTAGTCTTCAGTAGCGTTAAAGAACTTCGTTCCAAAAAATACTTTACATTGGTGCCGATTCTCTTGTACACCGAACTAAACTAACTTAAACTAAGACTAAAATTACTTACTTTTGGCTATGAGAATCTTAGAGCTATTCTGCAAATAAAATTCTCTAAACTAAAAAATAATTTTGACACAACTAAAATAGAATTTGACAATCGTGAATCCACGTGGTACCCGTGGTTTGCCCTAACCGGTGTTTTATTTTAGAGCCGGAGGTGCGCATGTGGTGTAGCCTCGACGTGCTTTATATGGAATTTTTATTTTTTTGTATGGAAAATATGAAAAAAATATTACCTACGTGTTGAGTGTTAGGTGTTTAAGGGTTTTATAAAGGGGGTCGAGATTTTCATTATTTTTGCGATAGGACGCACCATTTTCGAGATATAAGCAAAAGAAAAAAAAAATACGTGTGGCACTCGAGGACTGCCGCGGTAAAGCTATTGCATAGCATATATTCAAAAATAAGAAGATAATATTGTTGATTTAAAATATTTTTTTAAAAAAATACCCCTATACCCCCCCCTAAATCGCAGAATTTACACAACCGTCAATGACGTCTGCCCTCATGCGTCTGCCCGCGTTCGGGTCGCGCACTCGGCGATCGCGCGTCATTGCCTATCCCGCCCCTCCACCCTCGTTCTGCGCGCCCGCCGTCGACTCATCGCAGGTCATTCTTATCGTTCTAACTTTTAAAATATTAGTCCAAATTACTTAGTGTAAAAGACAAATTTTATCTACATTAAATACCGAAAGCGATGAAGGTATTTATTTTGATACGAATTAACTAAATACTCTAAAATATGCAACTTAAAAAAAGTATTCAATTTAAATGTATTTATAGCTCACTATTTTGGCTATAATGGCTTCCACATAAAAGGTAGATATATGCTGTCGCGGACTTTTATTTAGAACTCTTTAAGACAAACAACCCCACAATACATTCTTTTCATGTAACTCCAGCGGTTTAGGCAGCGCACGCAAAGATAGATCTCAGAGGGCAGGATTTTTTCCGACTTACTGGATACTTATCGTTATATTATGGCTAAATCACATAAAATCTTTATAAATTGTAGCCTATGTGTTATTCTGATATATAAGCCACATTACTGTAAAGTTTCATTAAAATCCGTTCGGTAGTTTTTGCGTGAAAGAGTAACAAACATCCATCCATCCATCCTCACAAACTTTCGCGTCAGGTTTTTTTTTCGTTACGGAATTTCTACATTCGGTCGCCGCGCTCAGAGTCTCCGATAAAAGCTATGCAATAGCTTAAAAAATACAGTACTGTTTTTGCACGTGAAGTCGAGATGTTGGTGTGAATTTTAGTTCATAACAACTTATTTTATACCACACCATTTTAATCGCGATTAAAATTTGTCAGGTTTAGTCTGATTTGGTCTTTTACAACCAAAATTTTAGGTGAAAAACGTCATATTCAGAATAGCAAAATTGCCATTTTCACTAAACTAAAAACTCAGTACTATCTTAGCGCTGTCAAACTAAAATATAGTTAAGTTGTGTCACTTTAGTCTATTTCAGAATAGGAAATCGTCGTTTGACAGGAATAAACTAAATTTTAGTGATTTTTAGTTTAGTTTAGAGGCATTTGTGACAAGAGAATCGGCACCATTATGCTACTACAGCATATCAGCGCGGGTATGTCGGTGACGCGAACCCATAAGTTTTTCCCCTACCAAAAATGACTCAACGCGCTAAAATAAGTTTTCACTTTAAAAAAAAAACTATGACGCCTACAGTAAAAATACAACTAGCGGATCCGAACGGCAAGACGAAAAAAATAGTTATTTGTCTTGAAGAAGGTGAAAAAAGTGGTTCAGCCACATGCAAGTAGACCATAATAATGATGTTGATGAGATTTTTAAACTTTCAAAATCAAAAGTAGTTTCTTGTAACCAAACGATCAAACGTCAGTCTCGCGTCATTTTTTGGAAAACTTGTTGCGAATATTATTGATTTTCCATGAATCCTTAATTTATTTTAAAAATCCCTTTCAGCCACATGCTAGACAAAGAACTGGACTTTACAAATCATAAATAATTTTGTTTAAATTCTGCTTCCCTTTCTCACAACGAATGAACAAAATCAGTCGATTTCGTGCACGGCCCCTTGCTCTGTTATACAAAGAATATCAATACTGTTAAAACAAATAAATAATTCTACTTCTAAATCTAATGGACCAGGTTAATACTATTTACTGATTTTAAACTTTTATTTGATTTTATTTTGCAATTCTCATTCTGTATACTATTGCAAGAGGTAGCCTCTATTGTCTTAATTTTACATAATTGTTAAATGTCAATTAAATGGAATAAATTATTAATGTATCGCTAGCCCCAGGCAATAAAGCGGTAATATCAAAAATCTAAATTTACAGGAGAAGAAAAAGAAGCGAATTTGTTTATAGTGCAGTGTACCTTAGTCGTAAGAGAATTTTCCATGCAATAATGCTGTTATTGTCATTTATTCTACATAAATATTATTTAAAAAAAACTGAATAAAATAAGAGTGATAGATTGGTACTCAGAGAAGCCAACAATGCCAGCGGTATGTCAAAGTAATGTCTTATTCATTTCAGATCTAAAATTGTTTTCTTCCTGTGGCAAACTTTGGCTGTGAATGTCACAACTTTTCTTAAACTAAGGTTGCACAATGATCTATAATATTGGAGTAATTCTCCTTTGTTCATATTACCCCTATTACCAACAAATATTAATAGAATAATAGAATAGAATAGAATTTTCTTTATTAAAGTAACTATAGACTCAACAACAAGATTGTTAGTAAAACTTATAACTATGTTAGTAAGCACAGACACTAAACAAAAACAAGGAAAACAATACAAAACGTAACAAGAAATAAGGGTTGGTCACCGTTGCGATATCCCATGAGAGACGGCACAACAGTGACCCACGTACAAACAGTCCAGGCGACTTGCAACCATGCTTAAGACAATGTTTGAGCTGCCCCGTACCCTGTGCACCAGGGAAGCGCACCTTTTACGCATTGTTGCGTAAAAGCAATCTACATGCGCATCTGCGAACATCCCTGACGCACTACAGAAACGGGGCAGCCCCACCAGTATCCTAAACGCATTGTTATGTTGAACGCGGAGAGCGTTGTACGATCTTTGCGTATATCTAGCCCACAGGCTGCACGTGTAAAAATTAGTACAATAGGCTCGAAAGAGCGTGATTTTAACAGGTAGTGAGCATCGTGCAAACCTGCGAGCCACCTGCGAGCCACAAGAGCCACAAAGACTTATTATTGAGTTCCAGGTGGCCAAAAAATACCTAAATCGCTATAGGTGTGCCTATAATATTTAAAGAGTTCCCTTGATTTCTCCAGGATCCCATGATCTGATCCTGACCTAATGACAATGAGGCCATCTCGGAAGTATACCCTTTCCAACAAAAAAAATATTTTGCAATTCCGTCTATAAATGACAGGGATATGCCCGAACATATTTTTTTTTAATATACATTATGCGCATTGATTACCTACTCCTTTTCTAAGTTGGTTAAAAATAAAGAATACACAGAATTCATATTCCAGATGATTAATCATTGAGTGAGATGTGTCAACACCAACTCTTCATTACTGGGTTGTGAGAAAGAGACACCACACTTTTGTCAACATCACATAGGTACTATGAAAAACCATTTATTTATGGTATACCCTAATCAACCAATATGGAACACCACCGTGTTCCATATTGGTTGATTAGGGTAATGAACTGGTTTCGTCTGTGGTCCCATGCTTAACCATTCATGATAACATAAGCAACGGCGGCGGCGGTTCTTACCTCACGCGTCAGTTCGCCACCGGAGAATTGTTGACACACGCTTCCAGTGGCCATCACCATTTGTACCTCTGCTCGGTACTATGCTTTCACCGAAACAGGTAATACACGATGAAATCAGAACGTGACCTTGTCTTAGGCTTGAATCGAGCTGATTGATTAATTAGTTTATACCTAAATACAACATTTACTGAATTAACATTTGCAACTTCATCTCGAGCCTTATACGGAGTTACTTTTATGATTTCATTTTACAATAGGAAATTGTACAACTTTGAAGTCACTACAAATTTCTAAGCTCACTGATCTTACGGAGGTCCTTTGATATTGGTAAATGTAGGAGCGTGATCAGCAAAGAAAAGCCGATGAATCGTAAAATAATTATTTATTACCGTCTTCGATTAAGTTATCAAAACTGACATGTCGTTCTTGCAGTGTTGCCAGCTGATTCTTGTCAAAATTTACCTGAAATGGCTAAAAAAGTAACCTTTTAGTGAGAAAAATAACCTTTCTTTCATATTTTTTTCTAGTAGTAAGATTAAAAGTTGAAAGACAGTAAAGTTGTTGGTTGTAATAACTTACAGAAATATGGATAATTTAATGTTTTCCATTTAAGTTAGATTTTACCTTTTACTTTTTATGTTAAAAAAGTAGCTAAAAATCAAGGCCATAATATACTGTAATTTGGAAATGAAATAAAAAGGATAGAAATTTACCTAACCTACCGATTGAAAAAATCTAAAACAAACAAAAATACAAACTTGAGGCGACAAGCACGAATGAACTCGAACAAGAACGAATTCATCCGATTGCACGTCATGGAGCGAGTAACCGAGAAGAGACGCTAATTCCACTTTGGTAATATGGAATTTGGACACATCATTAGTGCGAGAAAGAAAGACTTGTTTTTAGGAGTTGCACTCACTGTCTTACAAAAGAAGTTTTGAGTTACGTTTCATGTTGGATTCATGTAAGAAATATAAATTTAATTCCACATTTTCCGCAAGATCACCTAAAAGTAACCTTTGGAGTCTTGTAACCTAGAAGTAACCCAAAGGAGTTAAAAATCACCTAAAAGGTTATAAAAGTAACCTTCTGGCAACACTGCGTTCTTGTCTTGTACTTATCAGTCTGGGAACTGTGACAGTGACAGTTTGGTGACAGTGTCAGTCATGGAATTAGTAAAATCGGTTCTCAATAACCCTATCCTAACTAATATTATAAAGGCGAAAATCAATTCGTTTGTTACACTTTCACGCTAAAACGACTGAACGGATTTGGATGAAATTTGGCACAGGGGTAGACCTTGAGAAGGACAAATGATATTATTTATGTGGTTCACTTTCTTTATGTTAATGAAACGGGTTGTTTTGTAGGTTAGGGTTTAATTTGGTTTGGCGAGTAGTTGACTCCAGGAAACAAGCGTCTGTCTTTGATGGTGTTTATTGGCAACTAACTTAGAAAATATTCATACACCATATTTAATGCGGTCGGGCGGCGGCTAGCTACTTACTACTATAAAGAAACGTGGACTGTATGTTTGTTCGTACCTATTAGTAAACCTATTGAAATGAGCTTCAACATAAGCCGCCCACCAAAGGACTATATGAGTCCTTTCAAATCAATTATACATAAACAAATAAATTATACATGCAAAATTATCAAACACTACATGATTCGACTATTCAGCGTTACTATCTATTGGCAGTGGACAGAGTTTAGTCACAGTTCTCTTTACAATACTGTCACCGCTCTTGACACTATAAACTCTTGTGCAGCCATCTGGTCCTGGATGTTTGCTCACTATACGACCCAGTAACCACTTCCCTGGTGGGAGGTTCTCCTTCTTGATCAAAACAATATTACCGACTTCAAACTCCTTTCCTCGTTTGAGCCATTTTGGACGTTGTTGCAGTCTAGATAAATATTCCTGTTGCCATCTAGACCAAAAATCATGCAACAACTTTTGGACATATTGCCATCGTGACAACGTGTGCACCTTCAAGTTTTGTAAGTTGGGGCTAGGAATGACAATGGGCGCCTCTCCAATTAAAAAGTGCCCAGGTGTTAATGGCTCGATAATCGCATTATCCAAATCATCTTGGGGACACAAAGGCCTCGAGTTCAAGCAAGCCTCTATTTCACACAGCACTGTCGACATCTCCTCAAAAGTTAAAGTGCTGGTTAGTATCCGTTTTAAGTGGTATTTCGTGGATTTTACTCCTGCCTCCCAGAGGCCGCCGAAGTTTGGGCTGTATGCAGGAATAAAATGCCATTGCGTGCCATCAGATGCAAGCGTGTCTGCGATTGCTCCAGAAAACTCTAAGCTTGCTTCCTGCCACATGGCAACCAACTCTTTATTAGCACCGATGAAGTTTCTCCCCTGGTCACTCCATAAGTGTGTACATTTGCCTCTTCTCGCACAAAATCTTTTATATGCGCCTATAAAAGCCTCTGACGTCATATCTCCAACTAACTCTAAGTGAATGGCCTTGGTAGCCATACATATGAAAATGGATATGTACGCCTTGTGTGCTTTGACTCCTCTTCCTTTGCTCCATAGAACTTGTAATGGTCCAGCAAAGTCGACACCGGAATGCAGAAATGGTCGAGCTGGTGTTACACGAACCTTGGGCAAATCACCCATTATTTGCGTTCTTGCAGTCGCACTCTGCTTGGCACATACTAAGCATCGGTGAACATATTGTTTGACTTGTCCTTTAGCTCGCGTTATCCAATACTTTGATCTCAAAAAAGTCAACATTAGTTGGATTCCTCCGTGTAGGGTTCTTGAGTGTGCATCGGCAATGATCAAAGGAGTAAGTTTGTTCCTATGACCCAATATGATTGGGTGCTTACTTTGATCAGCTATATTAGCTTGTCTAAGGCGTCCGCCAACCCGAAGCATCTCTGACTCATCCAAGTACGGATCTAATGTCTTCAATGTGCTAGTTCTCTTAACTTGATTACCTTTTCTTAGAGACTCAACTTCTTCTGCATATTCTTCGCCTTGTATCTTTTTTATGCATATGTTTAATGCACCATCTAATTCTTCAGTTGTCAAGGCAGTATCTATGTCTTCTTTTAACATTTTATGTTTTAAAAATCTCCTACAGAATGCAATACTTCTAGTTAATTCTTTCAATGAGTTGTATTTTTCAAATTGTTCTGACAATTTTCTCTCTTCTTCTTCATTTTTGGTTATTGTAAAAGTTTGTATAGTTGTCTTCTTTTCTAACTCTGTAGATATGGTGTCTGGTTTGGTAAAATAAATATCTCCCTTTGAAAGCCATTCTGGCCCTTTCCACCATAAATCACATGTTTTCAACTCTGATACTAATGCACCTCTAGAAGCTATATCAGCGGGGTTCTCTTGCGATTGTACGTGGTACCATTGTTCTTTCGGGACGTTGTTAGTTATTTCAACCGTTCTATTGGCAACAAAAGTCTTCCATTTGCTAGGCTCCTTCTGTAGCCAAGCAACAACTATTGAGGAATCAGTCCAAGCAAAAACATTAGCTGATGGGATCTTCATTGCTGTTGAAATTTGTTTCAATAGTCTTGACACCAGAACAGCTCCACACAACTCAAGTCGTGGTAACGACACTGTCTTTAACGGAGCAACACGAGTTCTTGCTGCAATCAGTGAGGTTTTGACTGCACCATCCAAGTAATGTACGCGACAGTACACAACAGCTGCGTATGCTCTCATCGATGCATCACTAAAACCATGGAGTTGTATGCTGTTCTTCTCTGAATTGTATGTGCCCATCCATCGATCTATTCTAATTTCATTGACGTTGGCAATATCTTCGCGTATGGTTTGCCACTCTTCTCTCACAGCTGGAGTGATTTCTTGATCCCAATCTACCTTAGTTTGCCAGAGCTTCTGAATCAAAATTTTTGCTTGCACAATGCATGGCGCTATCCAACCGAGCGGGTCAAAGAGCTTTTGGACATCTGACAGTATATTTCGTTTCGTAATTATCGCAGGAAGAGGAACTAGGTTCAGTTGGTATTCAAATTGATCGCTGCCTAAGTTCCATTGTACACCTAAAGCCTTTATGGTACCATCTATATTTATATCCATATGTGCATTGATAGATCTGTCCTCTGGATCTATAGATTTTAAAAAATCTACATTATTTGAGGACCATTTTTTAAGCTGAAAGCCACCTCGATGTAATAAATTCTTCAAGTCCTTGCTTATTTTAATGGCTTGCTCTAAATCGTCACATCCTGACATAACGTCATCAACATACAAATCTTCTTGTAACACCCTAGCTGCTTCAAGATAGTTGGCACCTTCATCGTTAGCAAGTTGCATAAGTGTTTTTATCGCTAAATACGGTGCTGACGCTGTACCGAAGGTAACAGTCAGGAGTCTTAAATCTTGAATGACTTCAGACGAATCTTTTCGCCACAGTATTCTCTGGTAATTGGTGTCTTCCTGGGCTACCAATATCATTCGGTACATTTTTTGTATGTCAGAAACAAAACACACTGCGTGTGTTCGCCATCTTACTATTAGGCTTCGCAAATCATCTTGTAGAATAGGACCTGCCAGTAATTCGTCGTTTAGGGAAACTCCATTGGAACCCTTGCAGGAAGCGTCGAAAACGACGCGAGTCTTCGTGCTTTCTTTATCGTTCCTGACTACTGCGTGGTGAGGTAAGTAGACAGACCTCTTTGTATTTATTTCATGTTGTGGTACCTCTTCTATGTGTTTTAAGTTTATGTATTCTTCAATAACCTTTTTGTATTCTTCTTTCAGATCAGGATTTTTGTTCAGTCTTTTCTCCAGTTGCAGAAATCTGTTTAATGCTATCTCTCTTGTCTTTCCGTCGGGTGATTTTAAGTCGTCGTTTTTAAAGGGTAATTTAACTATGTAGCGTCCTTCATTATTTCTTGTATGTGTTCTTTCATAAATGTCTTCGCATAATTTTTCCTCTTTCGTAAAATTTCTCTGTGTATCGGTTTCTAACTCCCACATAGTCTTCAATAGTTCTTTCACATCGACTTGTTCATTTATCGCCATTAAACATTTTTGTTTTGCGTTTGTTTTTATGTTTATTTCACCAAATATTATCCAGCCGAGGTTGGTTCTCTGTGCTATGGGTGACCCCGGTGGACCTTTTATTAGACCATCTTGTAGTATCTTCGCATATCCCTTGACGTCTAAAAGCAGATCAATATTTCCTGATACTCCATACTTTGGGTCTGCTAAGTTTAGATCTGCCAAGTGTGGCCATTTGCTTGTTGACCATGAATTTGCAGGTAATTGTATTGTCAAATGCTTGGACATCACGTAGGCTTGTATAGGTAGTGCAAAATTTGATTCCCATCGTGATAAAACTTCTATTTTTACTTCATGCTTGACAGTGACCTTCATGGATTCCATTCCCGTAATAATGCAATTAGTTACCTGTCTTTTTAGTTTTAATAGTTGTACCGCTTTCTCAGTTATAAAGCAGGCTTGTGATCCTGGATCTATGAGTGCCTTGAGCACAATGGTGTGTCCTTGTTCACTCTTTACTATCACCATTGCGGTTGCTAACATTCCTATATCCTTTCTGGCATTGTAGTACGACGCAATCATTGTATTAACTTGCACCTTTTCTTCTACATCTGCTTGGGTTGATACTGTCGGCGTCGGTTGTACAGGTTCAGATGATGCCGATGTATCTGTCTTCTTTGTTAGATGTATGAGAGTATGATGGCGTCTTTTACACATACGACAGGACATTGGAACACGGCATTTGAATACCGAATGTCCTGATGCCAGACAGTTAAAACAGAGCTTGTTATTCTTTACACAATCAAATCGTTCTGAAGGTTGCATCTTCGCAAACAACTTGCAGTGAGACAGGGTATGATTCTCTTTACACATTATACAAGTGTTTTCCCTTTCATTAGTTGAAACATGGAACGTACCACGTTCTTTAGGTTTCTCACGCGTAGCTGACGTCGAAGAGGGTGTAATTAATTCTAATGCACGAAATTTGGCATCTAGGAATGTCTTCAACTCATTCCACGTAGGCAAATCCTCTGAATTGCCCTTGTAGGCGTACTCTTCCCAGTCCTTATGGGACTCCGGGTCCAGCTTCTGTACGACCAGAAATATTATTATAGGATCCCAGGAGTCGGTGTTCACGTTGGAGTTATTGAGGTTGTCTAAAATTTCAGAAGTTGTATCCAAAATTGACTTCAGTTGACTGGCTGATTGAGTGTTCGCCTTTTTTTGATTAACTAATCTCTTCAACATTAAGTTAACTATCAATCTTCTATTGCCGTAACGATTCTTCAATGTATCCCATGCTTGTAAATAGTTACTTTCAGTTACTTGTATATGTTTAAGTAGGGTTGCTGCTTCACCGCTGATGCTAGTCTTCAAATAATGCAATTTTTGAACGTTGCTTATTGACTTGTTATCATGCACTAACGAAACATATAAATCTTTAAACGCCGGCCAGTCTTCATAGGATCCAGAAAACATAGGTATCGTTATATATGGCAGTCGCACCTGTGTTTGTTGGTTATCGTCGTCCACGTTATCGATGTTCATCGATTTCGACGATTTCGTTGTAACGTTTTCTAACATATCGCGTAATTCACCCAACAAACACAAATAAAGATCTTCGTAAATAAAAAACTCTTCATTAACGAAATACGACAACAAATTACGTTTATCTCTCGGTGTTTTCCTCGCTAAGTCTTGATGAGCACCATTGAATGTTTTCCAGTATTCTTCGAGGCACTGAATTCTAGATTGAATGTATCCTTTGGTTAATCGTTGTTTAGGACATTTTCGTAAGTTTATTTGTGTTTTCTTTAATAACTCTGCCGTATCTTCTAATATACCAAGTGCTTCTTCGGCCGTCTTAGACATATTTCACTGTTATTTACGTAAGAACGATGCAAACTTGATGACAACAAAGTTTTTTTGTTAAAAATCACTGCTAATTACTTTGTTTACGTTTAACGATTCACTCGCCAGCTTCTTATCTCTGATGGAATGTTGTTTTTTCTATATTAACTTCACTAATGATCCGGCTCGATTATGACCATTATGTTTTGTAGGTTAGGGTTTAATTTGGTTTGGCGAGTAGTTGACTCCAGGAAACAAGCGTCTGTCTTTGATGGTGTTTATTGGCAACTAACTTAGAAAATATTCATACACCATATTTAATGCGGTCGGGCGGCGGCTAGCTACTTACTACTATAAAGAAACGTGGACTGTATGTTTGTTCGTACCTATTAGTAAACCTATTGAAATGAGCTTCAACACGGGTGTTTTTGGAATAATTACAAACGTCTTTCCTGAAGGAGGGTAATGGGGTCGTCAGGGTCGGAGAGGACATGCCTTAGGCGGCGGAGGTGACTGATTCTAGAGGGAATGTAACTAGCTGCCTCGACAACCAGAGGGTTGCGATGTTTGACGGCTGAATCGAAATAACGCTTTGACATGCGTTTGAGAAGCTGGTGAATGGTCGGGATTTTGACGTCGAGATGGAGGATCTCATTTCTAACATAAAAGGGGGATCCCGTGGCTCTACGAAGGAATCGGTTCTGTAAGATTTGCAACCTATGGATGTAGCGAGGTTTTGCATGCGCAAAGACGATGCCCGCATAGGTCATGATTGGGCGAATGCAAGTGGTATAGATACGCAATTTGCACCTAAGGGATAACTTGCTGCGTGCATTCAGAACGAAGTGGAGTCTACTAAGAGCGAAAGCGGCTCGCAAGCGGGCCGCCTTTATGTGCTCTGAAAAGGTGAGATGCTCGTCTAGAATCACTCCTAGATATTTAGCTTGCTGACCCCAGGGGATCGGCTTGCCAAACATGGTGATTGGTCGGGGGAGAGGGGGATTATGCCGCGGTTTCGTAAAAAGGATCGCTTGGCTTTTATCGGGGTTTACCTCGATTCTCCACTTTGTAAACCAGGCGCCAAGGTTATTGACTGCCTTTTGAAGGTTTTGAAGCATCGTAGCGGAGCCTAAGCCTTTGCAGTAGATGGCCGTATCGTCTGCGAACAGAGCCAACTGAGCCTTACTACTCCTAGGGATCTCACTGATGAAAAGTGTGAACATAAGGGGAGCAAGTACAGAGCCCTGAGGGACTCCTGCTCGAATAGGACGGGGGGAGGATAGGGCTCCCTCGATACGATAGCGGAAGGTGCGATTTGACAAATAGTCTCGTAAGATGAGCACGAGACGATCTGGCACACCGAGTTTGTAGAGCTTATATAATAAGCCGTTGTGCCAGTCTTTGTCAAACGACGCTTATTTATACATCTCACTGCATGCATTAATTTATTGGATGGAACTGGACATACCGCCCACCAAAACATTAGTTTTTACTCAATATTTATTTCTCAATACTTATATCACGCAAATCAAACAATGGACTGTAATTTTTCTACATTTTTTTTTAACGTTATATACGGTGACATTTGAATTACAGTTTTGCTCGAACAAACGTTGTTCAGACCATGGTCTATTACCATTCTACATCAAATATGTTATTTAAAAAAAACTAAACTAGGCGCGGCTCAAACGTGTTCAAACATCAACCGTAACATCAAAGTACTCATCGCGGTAGCAATATGCCATTCAAAAGAGTTATGAGGAGTCCACGTGGAGTACAAGGATGTCCGGTCAATGCGGACCGAAATGAAAATAAATCAAGCCAATGAGATGCAAACGCGCGAAGTATCGTTCCGCCCAATTCTTTTGTTGACTGCCGCGGGCCTCCCGCACCGCCCGGGCGGTACCCAGTCTAGTCGGTATAGTCTAACGAAATCTCTCGAGCGGGTGACGCTTATGCATCTGATGTATTTACCACACAGCTACGCATCGCGCGTTTTTCGTGAAATGAGTTCTATGTAAGTATTCGAATGTGGAATACTTAGAATGTGCATGAAGACAACTTTCAGTGAATGTTGTCTTCATGCACACGGAACTAACCCGGTTTCGTGGTAGAAGTTGTGTTTTTGTCTTGTTTCTGTAATATCCCAATAAATAAATAATACCTAATAATCTCACGTTAGATATAATACAATAGGTAGTACCCGTATTAAATCGCGCGTTTTTTGTGAAAATGAGTTCTAACTATTAAAATGTGGAGTTGTTGGATATGGTGCGTTTTATGCAACTGTTGGTGACAATCTGACGGAAGCTAGGCGCATGTACTCTTGGAGTAAATGTCGTCTTGGTGCACACAGAGCTAACCCGAAATCCGCCCTAAGTCGACTCACTGACCCAGTTTTCCAAAAGAATACCGTACCGGTCCAGCGTAACCAACCCCATTATTCATAAATGGCCGATGTTGATTGACTTGAACGGCAGGCAACTGACCCATGAACTGGGTTTTTACTGGGTCCTGGTGGCGGAATGGCGGGTCAGGCTTTCACGCCCTACCATCGAGGCGGTCCGGCCGGTGCTCGAGCGCTGGCTCGGGAGGAGGCACGGCTCCCTGTCGTTTCGGGTGACGCAGGTGCTCTCGGGGCATGGTTGCTTCGGGAAGTACCTGTGTCGCATAAACAGGGAGCCGTCCGTCCGGTGTCACCACTGCGTCGACTGCCGGGAGGACACGGCGCGGCACACGCTGGCAGAGTGTGCCGCTTGGGAGGAGCCGCGCCATGCCCTCATCTCAGAAGTAGGCAGTGACTTGTCGCTGCCAGCCGTAGTGAACGCTATGGTCGGCGGCGACGAGTCCTGGGACGCGGTGGTTGCCTACTGCCGCACAGTGGGCCCATACTGAAAATTAGTGGACTTAGGCAACAAAGTTTCAATATCGATGCGATTTTTTTTTACATGACGTGTGATTCCTGATAACTTTTATTCTTATAAAATTTCTGCCATTTAAAATACATTCAAAGTATATTTTTTGTCTTATTTGGCTGTTTTGACCTTCTTTTTAGTTAAATATATAGTTTTAAATAGCGCATAGGTAATAATAAATATACTTATAACTAGTAATTCTGGTAGAGATTTAGTTATTATTGCATGTTATCGGTAGCACCTGCATTGTGATTGATGACTCATTTGTTTTTGCATTGCGCTCGGCTTTAGCTCTTTATACATCATTTGCGCTCTCGAAATGAAATTACTTAGCTCTTCGACAATTTCTGAAAGAAGAAAACTGTGCTGCCTTTCCATCTTGGCAGCCAACACTTATCTTCAGAGACAGTACTTAAGCTCTGCTTTTTGAATAGTCGCTCGTCTACTTCGGATAGCGCATCTGGATTACTGGAAAGGTATTCGACCACTTTTGCCAGATTTGTTTTGCCGTTGTCTTTCAATTTTGTTATGTACCAGTGCTGCAACTCTTCCTCGGAATTTTCTTCTACTATGGAAGTAGAACGTCTTTTTTTTTTTTTACATACTGCAAGAGTAGGAACATGGGAATCTATATCCACAGGCTCAGATAACACTGCGTCCGAAAATTACTTAAGTAGTAAAAAATTACTTAATTAAATTACGAAAGTCCGCGATTACTTACACGATTCATAAAAGTTTTTTGATTTCTACTTGACTCTTTCCACTTTTTATTTAAATTTACATAAAAAAGTCGACAGAACTCCTTGATTCGGTTCTTGTCTTCTTCAGAAACTTCGGTAGTCAAGACAGTAATGATACTTTCATATAGAAACATATGATTTTTCAGATCACCGCCACTTCTTAATTTCACAAAAAGATCTAGGTTGGTACAAAATGTTGGATATTTGGACAGAAAAAGAAAGGTTTGTAGAGATTACTACGGGATTTATTATTGAAACTAAATAAACACAGTCGTACAAAGTCTTGAACGGACGGAAGAGGAAAAAACATCTGTCAGAGTCAAAAGACAGGTATCACAAAAAAGGTTGCATTTAGAATAGTTCTAACACTGACCCTTAAACGCAAACTAAAACAATATTTTTCTTCTATAAAACTTAAACAATAAATTCACAAAACATACATAGACATAACTACACAGCTAACATTAAATTTGTAAACTCACAATGTTTTTCTTTACAAAGTGATTTTGTTAATACATCAGCCAACATAACATTAGTTGATAAGTATTTTACTTCAACTATACCATTATTAACAATTTGTTTTATAAAATGATGACGAATATCTATGTGTTTCGTCCTAGAATGGAACATAAAGTTTTTACAAAGTTTTATAGCAGATTGATTATCATTGAATATGATAACTTTAGTTATGGTACCAAGGATCTCAAATAAAAGTTTTCTTATGAATAAAGATTCTTTACACGTGTCAGACAATGCCATGTACTCTGCCTCAGTACTAGATAATGCAACAGTACGTTGCTTTCTACTCTCCCAAGAGACAACAGACTTCCCTAGAAAGAAGACATAGCCCGTGTACGTTCAGAGGTCCGTGGATCGTAACCACGCTCTGCTACCATGTTGGATATTTGGACAGAAAAAGAAAGGTTTGTAGAGATTACTATGGGATTTATTATTGAAACTAAATAAACACACAACAGAAATAAAAGTCTTGAACGGACGGAAGAGGAAAAAACATCTGTCAGAGTCAAAAGACAGGTATCACAAAAAAGGTTGCGTTTAGAATAGTTCTAACACAAAATTCAGCCATAGTTCTAATGAAAATATAAAAATAACAGTATTTCACTGTGTTCACAAATAAGCGACAAGAGCGAAACTAGATGGACTTATTTTTTTAGATAGGGCATCTCGCAGTTGACCTCTGAGGAGGTCGTAGCTGCTTAACCGGACTTTCCTGTGGCTGCCTTAGGCTCGAGTTCACCAACTACATCTTAAACATTGATTACGTAACCGTCCGGTTACCATTAAACAGTTGTTTAAACAAACCGCGTTTTTTTCGAGTTCACCATTCATTTCTGATCAACGGTTAAATAACCAAGCGTTTTTGAATTAGTGAGTCGAAAATGACCGAATGATCGAATGGTTTAACAATATTTTGTGAATGTAAAATGCCAACGTCAATCAATTTTTATTGTCAAACTCACTGAGTATTTTTTTTATATAGGATATAGACATCACCTGAGTCGTTTTGCGGGATGTATGGCGTATGGCGCCATCTGTTGCTTTGTGCAAGGTACTTTCGTAAAACGCTTTTATTACATTTTTTTTAAATATTGCGATTTATATTCAATAAAACGAAGTAGTTACCTATTACAAAAATTTGTTTAATTTTTTTAAATCTTTTCGTACTGTATATAATACATGTGCCAATTTAATTTTAGAATTTCATAACTGGGCCGTGTCTTAAATATACGGAGAGTGAGAAAATTTAACCATCTGTTGGTGAACTCGGGTCTAAGACCCGAGTTCACCAACAGATGGTTAAATTTTAAACATCTGTTCTAACCATAAACGGCTGTTTAACAATATTTTACTGTTCACCAAGCACTAACAATTGATTAAGTACGGTAATCGAACGGTTATCTTAAACGAAGTAGCCAACTCAGTTTAACCATTGGTTTATACTTCCTAATGTGAAAGTTTTGCGTTGTGCATCACTTTTAGTTACAAAATAAAAATGCAAGACGCTTTGAATTATATCTTTGAAGAGGATAATATGTTAGATGATTTTGAAGGTATAGAAAGAATTTTGCGCACTTTCCGTATATTCAAGACACGGCGCAATTATGAAATTCTAAAATTAAATTAGCACATATATTATAATACTGTACGAAAACAATAAAAAAATTGAAACAGATTTTTGTAATAGGTAACTACTTCGTTTTATTTAATTATCAATCGCAATATTAAAAAAAATATAAATAAAGCGTAGTCCGAAAGTACCTTGCACAAAGCACCAGATGGCGCCATACGCCATACATCCCGCAAAATGACTCGAGTGATGTCTATATCCTATTTAAAAATGTACTCTGTGAGTTTGACAATGAAAATTGATGGACGTTGGCATTCTACATTCACAAAACATTGTTAAACCATTCGATCATTCGGTCATTTTCGACTCACTCATTCAAAAACGCTTGGTTATTTAACCGTTGGTTAGAAATAAATGGTGAACACGTAAAAAACGCGGTTTGTTTAAACAACTGTTTAATTCTAACAGTGCGGTTACGTAATCAATGATTACGTTGTTGTTGGTGAACTCGGGCCTTACTAACTTAAAGCCTCCAGCCAGGGCGTAAAATATACTTATAAACTAGGCGAGCGCTCGCTAAGGGCACCCCTGTGGGATACGGACCTCGGCTTAGGGCGTCGCTGGGGGGAGGACAGCAAGTTAGGATAGGCTGGATCAAACATATATTATTATTATTAGTCGGGGAATTTAAAACTACAGGCTCAGCTTCGACGCGGGCTGGCGCATCGGCGAGCAAGGGTCGGGGGGGTAGATGGACTTAATGAATGTATTTATATTTATAGTCAGTGTTAATTACTCAAGTAGTGGACATACTAGTGAGTGAAAATTATTCAGCCAATCAGAGACGAGCATTTTTTGATGACTCATTAGTTATGCGCTTAGCCGAGCGCAATGCAAAAACAAATGAGTCATCAATCACAATGCAGGTGCTACCGATAACATGCAATAATAACTAAATCTCTACCAGAATTACTAGTTATAAGTACCTATGCGCTATTAGAACTATATATTTAACTAAAAAGAAGGTCAAAACAGATAAAAAAATATACTTTGAATGTATTTTAAATGGCAAAATTTATCTAACAAAGCATTTTTTTTTTACCGAATGATTACTCGCGCTGTCGCGGATGGCCGGCGCTGATTTTTTTTTTCGTGGATCGAGAATGACCCCAGCTATCAAATACCCACGCCTCACACCCAACATATTAGCACAATTGAAGAAAAAAAAATAAACGTGATTCACTCCATACAAAAAAATCTAATAATTTTTTTTTCAGACAAACTATCAACTTTAGAAGAATAAAAGTTATCAGGAATATCATAACACGTCATATACAAAAAAATCGCATCGATATTGGAACTTTGTTGCCTAAGTCCACAAATTTTCAGTATGGGCCCACTGTGCGCCGGCGGCGCGGCGGCGCACAGTGGGCTGGGATTACAAGGTTGGGTCTTAAGAGAGAGGTTAGGTATTTTTTTGGTATCTAGGCATAAATTTAAAACGTTTTTATTCTTTGACTTTTTTTAATTTAACGAGTACTTTCGGAGATATAGCCATATCAAATTTGTATGAAGAGTCATGTTATTTTAGTTAAGCAATAAATTGAAAATAATGTAGGTATACTAAACGGCCTGAAAACCTCAATACCTACTTAGTTCTTTAAAAAAAAAACAATGTTCGACATTTTCCACCACCATAGGTAGGTATGACGTAATTTGTTTTGAGACTTATTTCCGGGAATCAAGGGATTAGAGTGCGCGAGCGCAACAACAAGTTATGACGTGTCGTAATTGGTGCAACGATAGGGGTGCCGCTTAACTTCAAACTCGGATAAATCCAATTCTGAGATTTATTAAGATTTTGGTGTCAAAAGAAACGGAAAAAGAAATGCTTTTAAACAATTTTATCAGTTGTGTATAAATCCGCATGGTTTTTGAGAAAATAAACCGTTAAAATCATAAATTTTATCTAAGTCAAATAGATCCATGAGACAGTTTTTTTCAAATGTAGTTAAGTCCATGAGAGCCAATCAGGTAATTGCGTTTGTTCAACATGGCCGTCAGTCCACGTAAACTCTGCGACAGTAACACCGTTCACTCCCGCTTTTGATTGTTTCTTTTTATTATTTGGACGGTTCCCATGGATAATTCCATTAAAATTGTGTCACCAAGTAAGGCCCGCAAGCGACCTAATATAAAACTTCGCCGTAAGAAAGAGGAAAGAGCGAAAATTCGGTAAGTTTGAAATTCCTATACCTATGCGTCGTTTGGAATCTTGGGTTGGCACTAGTGTTGTGTTAACCATAATCATTATCGATTATTATTATTTTGTTGTTCTACTGTTACAGAATGATTTGGATATGATAATCAGTATGTAAGGATATAATATTGAGTACATTAATTGAAATTAAATTCTTTATTAATTTAATTTAATAAATTAATAAAGAATTTAATTTCAGGTGTTGCTAAAATAATCAATAAACGCGGCCAATCGTTTGAAAATTTTAGTCCAGAGAGACTGCCAATTGGAGTTCCAGTAAATGAAGCAAAATTGCTGGAAACGCACTTTGGCCAAGAGTGGGCATCATTGGTGGAATTGAAATATTATAAAAAAGTGCTTAGCAGTGAAACCGGATAGGGCGACTGAAGAAGATGACTCAGAAGAAATATTGAATTTTGTTTAAAATGATTATATTAGATACCTCCTATTTTTGTAAAATAAAACTAGATTTCCTTATTTTGTTTGTATTATTTTAGTTTTATTCAGTTAGCTGCTACAAATTAACTGTCGATAGTAGGTATACCGTGACTTCGCCACTACCACATCCCTAGTTCTAATCGTGTTTTGTCAAATCCAGATAAATCCGAATCCATTAAATCAAAATTCTATAAATCCACACTGAGTTTTTTCAAAGATAGATAAATTGCATTCCATTATATCAAATGAAGGTAAATCCAACTTAAATATTACATTTTTGAATGAATGAGTGATTTAAATACTGAATTGGCTAAACAGGATCGTTTTCTTCAATAATGTTGCCATAATAAAAAATACGTGTGGCACTCGAGGACTGCCGCGGTAAAGCTATTGCATAGCATATATTCAAAAATAAGAAGATAATATTGTTGATTTAAAATATTTTTTTAAAAAAATACCCCTATACCCCCCCCCTAAATCGCAGAATTTACACAACCGTCAATGACGTCTGCCCTCACGCGTCTGCCCGCGTTCGGGTCGCGCACTCGGCGATCGCGCGTCATTGCCTATCCCGCCCCTCCACCCTCGTTCTGCGCGCCCGCCGTCGACTCATCGCAGGTCATTCTTATCGTTCTAACTTTTAAAATATTAGTCCAAATTACTTAGTGTAAAAGACAAATTTTATCTACATTAAATACCGAAAGCGATGAAGGTATTTATTTTGATACGAATTAACTAAATACTCTAAAATATGCAACTTAAAAAAAGTATTCAATTTAAATGTATTTATAGCTCACTATTTTGGCTATAATGGCTTCCACATAAAAGGTAGATATATGCTGTCGCGGACTTTTATTTAGAACTCTTTAAGACAAACAACCCCACAATACATTCTTTTCATGTAACTCCAGCGGTTTAGGCAGCGCACGCAAAGATAGATCTCAGAGGGCAGGATTTTTTCCGACTTACTGGATACTTATCGTTATATTATGGCTAAATCACATAAAATCTTTATAAATTGTAGCCTATGTGTTATTCTGATATATAAGCCACATTACTGTAAAGTTTCATTAAAATCCGTTCGGTAGTTTTTGCGTGAAAGAGTAACAAACATCCATCCATCCATCCTCACAAACTTTCGCGTCAGGTTTTTTTTTCGTTACGGAATTTCTACATTCGGTCGCCGCGCTCAGAGTCTCCGATAAAAGCTATGCAATAGCTTAAAAATACTGTGTTTTAATTCATGAAATTAAGACTATTAACACTTTTTTTTAAATATCTCCTAACAGGGTAGGGTGGATTTATCCGAGTTTGAAGTTAAGCGACACGGACTGGTATCTACGGAATGTTCGGTTGCATTCAAACGTACTTCAGTGTTCTATTACCCACCATAATAGACGCACTACTCCCACACATTCATTACTTACTTATTTGTTATTTTGTATTTGTGAAAATGTTTGAAAAGGAGAATGCCAAAGTTTCCTACAAGACTCGGCCAGAACCGACAGAGATGAACTATATTTCATAAAAAGGGAAAATAATTATAGAATTTGATAATATAATTAGATTTATATTGGAAGTACACCAAAAAAAGTTATAGTGCTTTAAAGTTGACCACTTAATACTTCTGATTTTAACGATAACATGAAATAAACTATTAAGTGATTAATTAAATGAATGACTTTTAGCAGATTATCGTGGTATATAAATGTTTTTATATTAAAAATATACATAAAACATACTTAGATTAGAATTGATGAAAAAAAAAAACACAACTACACGCCGATGAAGTGAAGTCAAACTTTTTGACAATGACAAGGACCACAGACAAAACACAAGTTGTTTTACATCAAGTGTTGCCACTACTATAATAACATTATAAGGTATTAGGAATAAACTATTCTAAACAGTATCGATCATCGGATTATTTTTAATAAAATTATTACATCACTTTATAATATTATTCATAAATATAACTAAACGGTATTTATTATTAAAAAAACACACCGGCTCTTTGTCTCCGAACCGGAGACAGTTTGCCAAAACCGTCAAACCCCACCGAATCGACGACGGTGAGTCACGCGGGTTAGATCTCATACTTATGTGCGTTTTTTCTTATGCACCTATGGGGTATCATGCGACATTCAAGGATAAATAATAAAAAAAATCTAAAATGATACATGACGTATTTTTCATCAAATGACTTCTCCCGCTCTAGGCGGAGTGGAAGGGCGTGTCAGACTCTTACTGACTAAAACCCACCCGTGTTCCTTCACTTGCCTGTACGTTGACGCTAACGCTAACTTGACAGTTAAAACGTCACAAAAGGGGCAGGACTTTATCTTTATTCATATTTATATTATTGTAATCGATTTGCATATGCAATTTCGTATCGATATTATTTTATTTTGGTATTGGCAACATTTCTTCTTGAAATTGTAGCTATGAAATGTGTTGTTAAATTGACAATTAGTTGAATAACTTTTTTAAATGGGTTTTCAGCGGTGTACTTCTACAGATTTTATATAAATTGTATAATTGTTACTATTTTCTGTTATGAATTATCATTATTACAGAAAGTCTGTCGGACGCTACATGATTCGAGCCTATTCTTGTCATTGTCCTTTAGTGAAAACAGAAGTTGGAGAAATAAAAATTTCACACTCTTTATTAATGACTATGATAGACGGAAAAGCAACATCAATTTTATGTGATACTTCATCTCAGAGATGCGACATTTGTAAAGCCACTCCAACAGAGATGAATAATTTGCCCTTTAATTGCATCAAAACCGACTGATCCAGATCTCTGTAAATACGGATTGTCATCATTGCATACCTGGATACGAATGATGGAATGCATTCTGCATATAGCCTACAGATTAACGATACAGACATGGACAGTAAAGGGAGACAACAAGTGCATCATGGAAAGAAGAAAGAAAGACATACATACATACAAGACGCTTTTAAAAATAGAATGGGACTTCTGATTGATGTTGTTAAACAAGGGCACGGCTCAACGAATGACGGAAATACTGCTAGAAGATTTTTTGCAAATCCAAACATGACTGCTGAGATAACTGGTGTTAGTGAATAATTAATAATTATATCATTATCATTTTAGAGGCAATTTCATCAGGTTACCACATTGACACAGCGAAATTTCACGAATATGCTCAAGTGACCATGCAACTGTATTTGGAATTATATAGCTGGTATTATATGCCTTCAAGTGTTCATAAAGTTCTTATGCATGGTGCAGCTATTAGGTATTGAAAGTTTTGGTCTAATACCAATTGGACAGCTATCTTTGTTTTGCATTCGTCATTAGTTTCCAAATATTTTCCTTATTCAGCTCCGTCTCAAGTCTCATTTCCGCTTCCAATCTCTCCGCTCCAAACGCTGGACATTCGGTCAAGATGTGAGGGACCGTTTCTTGTGCGTCCGGCTCACAGATGCACGATGGGCTCCCCTTACACTTAAAGCGGTGCAGGTATTCAGAGAACCCACCGTGCCCCGTCAAGATCTGCGTTACGACTCCGGTAGGTCTGAGCTTGCTTACAATTTTGAAGGCATCTATCGCGTCTGGGAGGAATATTTTTGTGACGGAGGCTGTTTCGCCACTTTTGTATCTCCGGTTCCATTCGTCGAGCGACCCCATTCGGATCTGCCGCTTGACGAATGAAACCGGGCAAAGGTCGTAGTCCGGCTTCTTTTTGGATTTGAGTGCAGCCTCTTTCGCAAGGTGGTCTGCGCGTTCGTTGCCCTCCAGTCCGGCATGAGCCTTCACCCAGAACAAAGAAACATCTTTGCTCTGGGAGAAGGCCGCGCCCACGTTTGCTCTCGCCTCCACGGCCAGGGCGTGGAGGGAACCTTGGTTCATGACTGTTTGTAGTGCTGCCTTTGAGTCACTATAGATTCCGAAGGTTCCCTCTTTGCGCTTGAGGATTTCCCTCGTGGCTACGCATATGGCCAGGAGTTCCGCCTGGTAGACCGTGCAGCACGACGGCAAGCTAAGCTTTACGGACTTGATCTCGGCAACGCCATCCCAAAGTGATAGTGCTGCTCCGACCTTGCCCGCGATCTTGCTGCCGTCGGTGAAAAATCGGACCGCCTGGCTGTTGTGGGTGTCCACTCGGGACTGGTCCTCCAGGCTCATGAACTCCATGGCCATATGTTTTGCCGGATGTGGGGTCTCTGCAAATGCCACCACACGCTCTACCTCCCTGCCCGCTAGGTCTGGCTGGGGCACTCCCCTCTTTGCCTCATACAGGGCGGCTGCTTCCTGTATTCTGAGGTCGAGAGGAAGTATCCCAGCCAGCACCAGGGACGCGTTCAGCGAAACCGTGCGGTAGGATTTGCAGAGCTTTTGGGCGAATCCTCGTTGGACCGTGTTGAGCAGCTTCTGCACTCCCACCTTCCTTGTAGCCGGCGCCCAGGCGCCTGCCGCGTACATCACCACCGGCTCCACCGCTGCCGTGTAGATACTCCGTATGACCTCCGGATGCAGGCCCCAGCTCACTTTTGCCGGTCTGGATAGCTGCTTGTAGATGTTTGCAGCTTTCCTACACACGTTAGCGGCGTGGGTGTTGAAAGTGAGCTGGTGGTCGACGGTGAGCCCCAGTATTTTTATTTCCTTAGACATGCCAATGTCGACCCCGCCCATGCTCAGGAGCGGGACATCGTACTTAAGCTTCTTGGTAACTACCATTGCACAGGTTTTGTGTGGTGCAAACTTCAGCTTGTTTCCGATGCCCCACTTCCGAACATACTCGAGGGCGGCATTGGCACGTCCTTGAACTTCCAATGCTGTGTCACCGTCGAAGATCATAACGACATCGTCGGCGAAAGCCTGGCAGTGATGCCCTCGCTCTTCCAGCCCTTTCAGCAACGGGTCCAGCAGCAGGTTCCAGAGGATCGGACCACCAATCGACCCCTGTACACACCCCTTACTTGTGTTTCTTGTACACTTTGCTCCAGCGTACCTAACCCGGACACTCCTACCAGCCAGGTAGCTGTCCAGCATCCGTCTGATATTCACCGGGCACCTTTCCTCAGCCAGTCTGGTCCTGATTGCCGGCCACCATGCGCTGTCGAAGGCTCCCTCTATGTCCAGGGATACAACAGTGATCAGCTTCTTTAGACTTAGCTTTGCTTTGATATGTTGTATCATGGTGCAGAGGGAGTCCTCGGTGCTCTTCTGGGGCATGAAGCCAAACTGACGAGTACTCAACCGCGGGATCAGATGCCACTTCAACCTTGCTACCAACATTTTTTCAAGTATTTTGCCCAGGACTGGTAGGAGGCCGATCGGTCTGTAGGACTTCGGGGTGGTGTAAGAGTCCTTGCCCGGCTTCCGGAGTATCACCACTGTGGCCACTTTCCAGGCTCCGGGGAAGTGGCCCTGCTCGAGGCACTTGTTGGCCAGCGCAAGAAACATCCCCGGGTCCCGGGAAATGGCTTGGGCACAGATATCGGCAGTGAGACCATCCGCCCCGGGTGCCTTCTTTGGGTTGAAACTTCCCACCGCGGTTTTTAGCTCCTGAAGTGTAAACGGTGGGTCATGGTGTTCAGCATGCGTCCACTCGTTTACACGACTGGCTGCTTCACGCGTCCGACGGTGGTCATCGTTGTCTTCCTCTTCCAGGTCTTCGGGGTAGAAGGTCTCCGCCAGTAGTTGAGCCGAATCCATACCATCAAGTGATACCCCATCCTTCACCAATGGCAAGTCCTCGTGTCGCTTGGCGGTCCGTCCTATGACTCTGTAAATTCCCTCCCAAACTCCTTCTTTATCTTGTTTTTCGCAGAATCCCTTCCAACTTGTTATTTGTGCCTTTTTGGCTTGCAACTCGTAGTTTTCTTTGGCTTGCAGGTACTCCTCGACGACCCTCGCTCTACGGGCCGGTGCGGCGCATCGAATGCGGCGTCTCCTGGTGTTCACGTCGCTCATCATATCCGCGAGCTCTTTGGACCACCACGGTATCGTAAGTATCTCGTTATTTTTAATTTTCTCTAAAGTTATTTCGCTAGTTTCAGTTATGGTTCTTATATAATTGTTTGTAATATTTTCAAGTTTTATTTTGCTATTAATTTTATTTATTTCTATTGTTTCTAAGTTGTAGTCTACTTTTAATTGGGCCAATTTCTCATGAAATTGGCTCCAATTTGCTTTCCTTGTGTTGTAAAGTCTCGTGGTTCTTCTTATGTTTGTTCCTTTTGATTTTTGAAGATTGATATTAAATACGATACCGTTGTGGTCCGAGCTCGTGATGCCTTCCTCAACCCTCCAGTCCTCCACCAGGTCTAGCAGGTCCGTTGAGCACACTGTTACGTCAACAAAGCTGGTGTATGACCTGCCACCCCTGATGGTATCGAACGTTGGCGTGTTTCCGACGTTGAGTACCTGCAAGCACATTTCGTCTAGTGTTCCCGACATTTCCTCACCCCTGCCGTCTACGACCAAACTGCCCCACCAGGTCCAGGTGCCTCTTCGCATTTGCGTCACCTCCCATTATAATTTTTGTAGGGCCCATTTCCTCACGAATCTGCAGAAGCTGCTCCAGGTATGGCTGTATGGGCTGGTCTGGTTCAAAATAGAACGAGACTACTGCGCGATTTCCCAGGCGCTGGTTCGGATCCTCACCACCGTGATGTTATTGGTGGTGAGTTTTGGACACTGCGTGACGTCAAGGTCATGGTCAAAGACGACTATTGCCGCCTTCACAGTTCCACTTCCATGTTCCGCGCACTGGTAGACTCTCGCTCCCCGGTAGTCTCGCATCCTTTTAACCCCACCCACATATGGCTCCTGGAGCAGTGCGAATGCGACCTTCCGCTCACTAGCCGCTATCATAAGCTCTTGGGTCGCTAAATTCTTCCTCTGCAGATTCGCTTGGATCACTTGGTAATTTGGTCGGACACTAGGGTGAGTTCGGGTTTGGGTCGGGCACAAGTTACTGCTTCCGGGAAATGCTGGTTGCACCTTAGCAATACGCCACCGACAGGCGTGCCAATGCGTCCCACTTTACGCGTATCGGGCACGCACTGTCGAAGGCGTTGTGGTCGGTCTTCTCCATCCTTGCCTAAAAACAATTGTGGCATTTCGGTGCCTCTGCTACCAGGCGTGATGGGCAGTCAGCCCGCATGTGGGGGTCACCGCAGTGGATGCAGAGGTCGGCGGGCTGCGTGCACAGTTTACGGCTATGGCCGAAGCACAGACAGCGAGTGCACTGCACCAGTGGGGACTGATCCTGCACTCGCACTCGCTGTAGGTCGATGTGCACGCGACCCGCCATAGTCAGCCTCTGCCATATGGTAGGGGACACCTGCAGAACGACATGGCACATGTGGGGGTTCCTCGTCCTTCGACGGTACTTCACCCCCAACCTCATATCGTCTGCAGGGATGTCCCCCATCAGATGTGTGTTTTGCCGCTGCAGGGCCTGGGTAACCTCCACATCGGAGTGGCAAGAGAGGACGTCCTTTGAGATGACGAGCGGATCCTTATTCTTCACCTCCTCTACCACCAGGCCGCCCGTCTTTCTTATACGGTCCGTCACCTTGTTTAGCTCTTCCCTGCTCCTGAAACCGACCACCACTTTCTGGTCCCTCGCCTTGCGCAACCGTTCCACTCTGGTGCCCTCGTTCCTGGCATCGACCGCCGTCCTGAGCTTCGCAATGACCTCTTCACCGGTGTCCTGATCATTCACAGATGATACTACTACCGAGTGAAGAGGCCCCTGAGGTTCGCTCAGGTTAGGTTCGCTCAGGTTAGGTTCGCTCAGGTTAGGTTCGCTCAGGTTAGGTTCGCTCAGGTTAGGTTCGCTCAGGTTAGGTTCGCTCAGGTTAGGTTCGCTCAGGTTAGGTTCGCTCGGGGGATCCCCCACAGCGCATACTTCCACGTAGTATCCCCTGGGCAACGCCGTGTCTGACCACCGTAACGGAGTGGCAGACCGGTGGCTAAAGTGCGCTGTGACTTTTTAAATCGTAATTTTAATTTTATGCGGACATTTGCGAGTATGACAGGTAAGCCGGCACGCGATGCGTCCGGCCGTTTTGTGCCGAGTCGCTCTCCCCAGGGCGACCCAAACGGCCCTTCTCAGGGCCAACCCAACGGCCCTTCTCAGGGCCAACCCAACGGCCCTTCTCAGGGCCACCCCAACGGCCCTTCTCAGGGCCACCCCAACGGCCCTTCTCAGGGCCACCCCAACGGCCCTTCTCAGGGCCACGCCGGCGGCGTTTTGACGCCGAGAGGAGCGGACCGCCCGCGATCCGCTGCCAGCCTGTTCCGCAGGCCGGGCGAGTCTTCGGACTCGGACACAGAGTCCAACATGGACACGTCGGCTGCGGAAAGCGGCGACCGCTTCAAGCGGAAGCGGTCCGAGGGCTCCTCGGAGTCCACCGCAAGCCGCAGTAAGAAGAAGTCGAAGCCCAAGAAGGCTTCGACCTCTTCTTCTCCGGCCCTCACTCACGACGTGGGCCTTGTGGACGCTGAGCGCCAATTAAACTTGGCTAAGCGGGCGCAGCTCCAAATGGACTTGGAGGAGAGGATTGCCGCCAAGGAGCAGCAAGCTGCCAGGTCGAGGGCTGGGTATGGGGCATCCCACGTGCTCTATGCCGACCACTCCCTGGCAGAGCTGGCGCGCATGGCGGAGGAGGACAGGGAGGAGGTTCTGGAGGTCGCCTCAAAATCCTCCAACCTGAAGGGGACCTTTCAGAAGGCCCTCAAATGCCGTGCCGCCAGCATGCACGGCATTGTCCTGGAGCTGGTCAAGCGGACGGCCACGGACGAGACGCGGCAGCTGCAGGCGAAGGTGGATCGCCTGCAGGCGGAGGTCAGCCAGCTTCACCAGAAGCTGGCTGAAGCCACGGCCCGGCCTGCCCCAGCTCCGGTGACAGGAGGCCCCTCCTCCTCCTCCTCCTCCCCCTCTCCCTCCACCCCTGCCAGCCTCGAGGCAGCCTTGAGGCAGGTAGTGATGGAGGAGAGGGCGTTTATTAGGGCCTGCTTCGCAGGCATCGAGGACCGGCTCCTGCCGGAAAAGCGGCTCCGCCCACCGCTAGCGGCGGACAAGAGTCGCCAACCGAGGGAGCCGGAACCTGCGCCTCAAGCAGGCCCTGTACTGGAAGGGCAGCCCTCAAAGGGAAAGGGCAAGGGCAAGGGCAAGCGGACCACGGCGGCTCCTCAGACCCCCACCACGAGCGCGGTGGGGGCGTCTGGGTCCTCTGCTGCTCCAGCAGCCCCAGCCCCAGCCCAGATTTCTCAGGAGGAAGACGCCCTTCTTCCTTCCACCACCCCGTCCAACCAGTCGTGGACGGAAGTGGTCAAGAGGGGGAAGAAGGCCAAAAAGTCGGACCCCAAGCCCGCTGCGGCTGCTCCTGCAGCCAAACGGGCTCCAGCTGGTGGGAGGAAGCTGGTTCCTCCCAAAACCGCGGCCGTCGTGGTGACCATCACCCCGGAGGCCGCGGAGCGGGGCGAGACGTACGAGTCCGTACTGAGACGGGCTCGTACGAATGCTGATCCCTCCCAGCTGGGGATCAGCAAAATCACGTGCCGCCGAACTCTCACGGGAGCTCGAATTTTCGAGTTTTCGGGAGAGCAGCGCGGCACGAACGCGGACCTCTTCGCAGAAAAGCTGCGGGAGGTCGTCGCGGATGTGGCCAAGGTCGCCAGGCCTGAAAAGACCACAGCCCTCGAGGTGGCCGATCTGGACGACTCGGTCGCCAAAGAGGATGTGGTCGCGGCCGTCGCAGCGGCTGGAGGCTGCGACGCTGGCGCGGTGAGAGGGGGAGCCATCAGGCTCGGCCGCCGCGGCATGGGCATCATCCGCGTGGAGTGCCCGGTCGCCGCGGCCGGGGCCGTCCTTGCTGCGACCAAGGGACGGTTGCTGATAGGCTTCAGCTCGGCTGTGGTCCGGCCACTTGAGGCACAGCCTGCGCGGTGCTTCAAGTGCTGCGCGTTCGGCCACACCCGAGCCACGTGTCCCTCCAAGTCCGATTGGAGGGAAACCTGCTTCCAATGCGGGAAGGAGGGACACGGGTGGGCCGCGTGCACCGCCACCGCGCCACACTGCGCGGCGTGTGCCGCCAGTGGCCGCCCCGCGGGCCACCGGATGACGGGCAGGAGCTGTAAGCCCCCCGTCAAGAAGGGCGTGGTGCCGGCACAGGTTCGCCCTGTTGCCACCACCGCCGCCGCCGTCGTCGCCGCTGTAGCTCCAGCGGCGGCGGCGGCGGCTGAGGAGGGTGCGATGTCGGAATAATAATTTCCGACCTCCGCATCCTCCAGACGAACGCCAACCACTGCAGAGCGGCCCAGGACCTGGTGGTACAGGTCATGGCCGAGTGGTTGGTGAACGTAGCGGTGGTCGCCGAGCCCTACTTCGTCCCCGGCAGCTGGCTGGGTGACGAGGACGGCTTGGTGGCACTAGCGGCGCGGTCTTCCACAGACTCCCCTCCCCTCTCGCTATTAGAGAGGGGACCGGGATACGTGGCCGCCGCGTGGGGAGAACTCGCCCTCGTGGGCGTGTATTTCTCCCCAAACCGCCCTTTCCAGGACTTCGAGAACTATCTCGGAGTCCTGGGCGCCGCGTCAGGTCTCCGTGCTGGGAGACCTGAACGCCAAGTCGGTGACCTGGGGCAACCCGGCCACCGACGCCCGCGGGCGGGCAGTCGAGCTGTGGGCTGCCTCCTCTGGACTCTGCCTCTTGAACAGAGGCAGCGTCCAGACATGCGTGCGGCGGCAGGGTGGCTCAGTGGTGGACGTCACTTTCGCCACCCCTGCGTTAGCCGCGCGCGTGCTGAACTGGCGGGTGAGCCTGGTGGAGACCATGTCGGACCATCGCTACGTGCGGTTCGACATCTCCACCAGTCGCCCCGGAGAGACGCGGACTCTGCCGGGGCGATCACCGTTCCCACGGTGGGCTCTCGCCCGCCTGGACAGGGAGGCAGCGCGGGAGGCGGCGTTCGTCCAGGACTGGCTTTCGCCGCCTTCCGCCAGCCGGCTGCCGGATGTGGACACCGTGGCGGGGCAACTGAGGGAGTCTCTGACCGAGGTATGCAACTCGAGCATGCCTCGGTCTGGCCGACCACCACCCAAACGGGCCGTGTACTGGTGGTCGGCGGAGCTGGCGGGGCTTCGAGCAGCCTGTGTGGAGGCAAGGAGGGCTTACACGCGGAGTCGGCGGCGGCGTCGACGGGACCAGGCCGTCGGGGACCACCTCTACGAGGTGTACCTGGCGGCAAAACTGGTCCTCGATCGGGCTATCACCGCCGCCAGAGACTCTGCGAGAGCAGAAATGCTGGAGGGTCTCGACGCGGACCCCTACGGGAGACCGTATAAGGCGGCGCGGAACAAACTGCGCCCCTTCGGTCCCCCGGTGGCCGAGACCCTGGAGCCCTCCTTTCTGGATGGGGTGGTTCAGTCCCTGTTCCCGTGCAGGGACGACTTCACCCCACCAGCGATGGCCCCTCCGCAGAGGACAGCTCCGCCAGCTGACGAGGAAGAAGAAGAGACCCCTCCCGTCACGGAGTCGGAACTCGGCGCGGCTATTCTCCATATCCGCGCCAAGAAGACGGCTCCGGGCCCCGACGGTGTCCCGGCGAGGGTGGTGGCGATCGCCGCCACCCAAATGGAGGAGCGGTTTCGGGACCTCTTCAGCGCATGCCTTGCGTCTGGAAGGTTCCCGAAACCGTGGAAGGAGGGACAGTTGTGCCTCCTTCGCAAGGAGGGCCGCCCGGCAGACTCCCCCTCGGCATACCGGCCCATCGTTCTGCTCGATGAGGTCGGTAAGATGTTCGAGGGGATAATCGCTGCCCGCCTCAAGAGCCATCTGCGGTGCATCGGGCCGGACTTGTCGGACGCTCAGTACGGCTTTCGGGCTGAGCGTTCGACGGTGGACGCGCTGGCCTGCCTCAAGGGGCAGGTGAAGGATGCGATGGAGGCGGGGGACGGGTTGTTGGCCGTGTCGTTCGACATTGCCAACGCCTTCAACTCCGTTCCCCACTCCACCATCCTAGAGGCGCTCCGATTCCACGGAGTGCCTCGCTACATGCGCGTGCTGCTGGCCAGCTACCTGGAGGATCGGGCGATCGTCCTGGTGAACAGGGCTGGCCGAGTCCGGCGGTACGCCGCGGAAGCCGGCGTTCCACAGGGGTCAGTCTTAGGACCTCTCCTCTGGAACGTCGGCTACGATTGGCTCTTGCGGGGAACTCTCCTCCGAGGCACGAGTGTCGTCTGCTACGCGGATGACACTCTCCTCACCGCCCGGGGGGAGAGTTTCAGGGAGGCGGCCTCCTTGGCCTCGGCGGGCGGATCCTTGGTCGCAGGGAGGATCCGCCGCCTAGGGTTGACGGTGGCGCTGCATAAGACCGAGGCCGTCTTCTTCCACGGTCCCCGGCAGCGCCCCCCGCCACCTGGCGCCCACATCTTCGTGGAGGGCGTCAGGATTGAGGTGAAGGCCCAGATGAAATATCTGGGCCTTGTACTCGACAGCAGGTGGCGCTTCGGCCCGCATTTCAGCGGGCTGTCGTCGCGCCTGCTGAAGACCGCGGGCGCTCTCTCGTGGCTCCTTCCCAACTTGGGGGGGCCCAGCGCGCGATGCCGGCAACTCTACGCCGGCATCTTGAGGAGCATGGCCCTCTACGGGGCCCCCATTCGGGAGGAGTCCCTCCACAGACGAGAGAACGCCGCGGCCTTGCGGGCACCTCAACGGGCGATAGCCCAGCGGGTGGCGCGGGCTCACCGCACGGTGAGCTTTGCCGGGGCATGCGCTCTGGCCAGCACCCCTCCTTGGGAACTCGAGGCGTGGGTGCTCGCCAGAGTGTACGAGTGGAAGGCGAGGCGGAGGGCGGCGGGTCAGCCCTTCGCCCCGGAACAGCGGGAGGCCGTCCGGCGGGAGGCGAGGGACGCCATCGTCGTCCACTGGACGACGGACCTCGCCTCCGCAGTCTTCGGCCGCCGAACCCTCGACGCGATCGGGCCGGTCCTGCGGGACTGGCTCGAGCGGCCGCACGGGTTCCTCTCGTTCCGCCTGGTGCAGGTGCTGTCCGGACACGGTTGTTTCGGATCGTACCTGCATCGGATCGGGCGGGAGGAGACGCCGTCGTGCCACGACTGTGGCGCGGCGGAGGACACGGCGCAGCACACTCTCGAGGTGTGCCCGTCGTGGTCCGAGCCGCGCCGCAGTCTCGTCGCGGCGATCGGGTTGGACCTCTCGCTCCCCGGCGTGGTGGGCGCCATGCTGAGGGACGAGGGGTCCTGGGCGGCGGTCGCCTCCTTCTGCGAACACGTCATGTCCCAGAAGGAGGCGGCGGAGCGCGTGCGGGAGGACGATCCCGACGCGGCACCGCTCCGAAGGCGGAGGAGGGGTCGAAGGAGACGTCAGTTCGACGGACATCTCCGACTCCTCCTCCCAGGTGGAGGCCAGCAGGCAACGGGTGCGGGGGCACCCTCGCCTGCATCGCACAGGCCTCCACCAGTGCCGGACGGGAATGGCCAGGTGCTCCCGGTCATTCCCGTAGCCCCCCGCCACGCAGGTGGGGGGCCTGTGGGGCCCGCCAGCTAGGCGGGCATGCGCCGGGAGGGCTGTGGACGTAAAGGCTGAGCCGGATTCCCATGGCCCTCCCATCACGGCGATGCGGGAGCACCGCTGAGTTTTAGTGGGTATACTGCACTTAGACAGGAGTCCCACATACCCCGACTCGTCCCCCACGAGCCGGGGATGCATAAAGCATTTCTCAGCGAAAAAAAAAAAAAAAAAAAAAAAAAAAAAAGGTTAGGTTCGCTCAGGTTAGGTTCGCTCAGGTTAGGTTCGCTCAGGTTAGGTTCGCTCAGGTTAGGTTCGCTCAGGTTAGGTTCGCTCAGGTTAGGTTCGCTCAGGTTAGGTTCGCTCAGGTTAGGTTCGCTCAGGTTAGGTTCGCTCAGGTTAGGTTCGCTCAGGTTAGGTTCGCTCAGGTTAGGTTCGCTCAGGTTAGGTTCGCTCAGGTTAGGTTCGCTCAGGTTAGGTTCGCTCAGGTTAGGTTCGCTCAGGTTAGGTTCGCTCAGGTTAGGTTCGCTCAGGTTAGGTTCGCTCAGGTTAGGTTCGCTCAGGTTAGGTTCGCTCAGGTTAGGTTCGCTCAGGTTAGGTTCGCTCAGGTTAGGTTCGCTCAGGTTAGGTTCGCTCAGGTTAGGTTCGCTCAGGTTAGGTTCGCTCAGGTTAGGTTCGCTCAGGTTAGGTTCGCTCAGGTTAGGTTCGCTCAGGTTAGGTTCGCTCAGGTTAGGTTCGCTCAGGTTAGGTTCGCTCAGGTTAGGTTCGCTCAGGTTAGGTTAGGTCAGGTTAGGTTAGGTTAGGTTAGGTTAGGTTAGGTTAGGTTAGGTTAGGTTAGGTTAGGTTAGGTTAGGTTAGGTTAGGTTAGGTTAGGTTAGGTTAGGTTAGGTTAGGTTAGGTTAGGTTAGGTTAGGTTAGGTTAGGTTAGGTTAGGTTAGGTTAGGTTAGGTTAGGTTAGGTTAGGTTAGGTTAGGTTAGGTTAGGTTAGGTTAGGTTAGGTTAGGTTAGGTTAGGTTAGGTTAGGTTAGGTTAGGTTAGGTTAGGTTAGGTTAGGTTAGGTTAGGTTAGGTTAGGTTAGGTTAGGTTAGGTTAGGTTAGGTTAGGTTAGGTTAGGTTAGGTTAGGTTAGGTTAGGTTAGGTTAGGTTAGGTTAGGTTAGGTTAGGTTAGGTTAGGTTAGGTTAGGTTAGGTTAGGTTAGGTTTTTTTTTTTTTTTTTTTTTTTTTTTTTTTTTGGCAGGAGAGCGGGAAATCCTCATGGACGCCCAGACTGGCTCACTGGTGAGCCAGTCTGGGCAGTGCCGGACTCTTACCGGCTAAAACCCAAACTCCTGCCTTACAATTGTTCCACAGACGTGGTGGTCCGTGCCTTTGTTTACAGATTTCTATTTGTTTACATTAGTTTTCCTTGCACAATTGACTTGCTTCTTACAAGACAACAGTACTTCATGCTAAATACTTAACTAACTTAAGTCTACGTGAGTCCATCAAATTTTTTTTTTTTTTTTTTTTTTTTTTTTTTTTTTTTTTTTTTTTTTTTTTTTTTTTTTTTTTTTTTTTTTAATAAACATACTCATGCGCATGCACTTACATTTATATATATATATATATTTTTTTTTTTTTTTTTAAATTAAATACACAGGCTTACAAAAACATTTTTAAAGGAATGGAAAAAATTAAAACAAAATTTACTAAACACATTTTTGGAAAAATACAAAAATTTTGAAGGAATGGAAAGATCAATTTTAAAAAACAAAATTTACTAAATTAATACTTACTTTAACACATTTTTGGAACAATACAAAAAATTTTAAGGAATGGAAAAGTAACAATTTTAAATATCAGTTTTTTTTTTTTTTTTTTTTTTTTAAAACAAAAATTTACTAAAATAATACTTATTTTAACACATTTAATTTGAGACAAGACAGGGTTTTAGGAGTTTAGGGGTTTTTGGTGGGTTAATTTCTTTAGTTTGGACTTGGAGTTTGGATGGGGACTGGTTTAGTGGGGTCTGATGACCAGGGATTTCGCTAGCCCTAGCAGGGCTTCCACGACAGCTGTGTCTCGATGCTGCATGGCCGTCTTTAGGTTGTAGTCGACGACCATTTTAGTCGGCGCATCCATCGCCCTCTTTGCAAAGCGGCCAGTGGCGTCGTCGGCGTCGTCGGTGTAATAGACGCAACTGACAGTATGTCTGGACACCGCCACTACCGCGTGGGAGATGCTGTCGTGAACTTGGATCCTCCTGGACCTCGTGTTGATGATGATTACGCTGTCGCAGGTCAAACCCTGGGCTTCGTGTATGGTCAACAGGCGCGACCCTTCGCCGGACCCATATCCCTGGCTCCCAAGAGAAGCTTTCTCCTCCTGCGTATGAACCAGGAACAGGGTGTTAGGGGCGGTACTCGGTATTTGCGCTCCTGTATAACCTTTCACCTCCAGGGAGTGGACCTGCGACAGCGACGACTTGGATGAGTATATACCGGAGTATATCTCACTCAGTGCTAACGCCACGTCCATTGGGTTGCGGTGTGTGCAGAGCAGCTCCTGGGTGATACCAGCCACCAGGTTTGGACGGGTATACCTTAACTCGAAAAGGTTCTCTCTGTCCAAAAATGGAAGCTGGTTCACGTCTCCGATGAGGACAACCTCGCTTGCTCCGGACAACTTAACTGCCATGACTATGGCCCCAAAATGGTTCATAAGAGCCTCGTCTACCGTGAGGCGGTAGCACCGTTCCTTCGGCTTGAACCCATTGGCTAGAATTGAGGCCATAGTGCGCACCTTCGTCTTTGCTCGGTCTCCTAAGCGGTGCGCTAGCTTCTCACGGAGATCTTTGGCAGCTTCAGTTGTCGTGGTGGCTACAACGTCCTTCTCCTCGTCGAAGTTCTTTACCACCCAGGTTGTTTTGCCACAACCCGGAACTCCGTTCACCCACCTGATACTGGGCACCGCCCAAATTTCCTGCGATGCTGGACTGTCTGAAGTCCCCAAAATGGATTGCGCCATTTCAAGGATTTTGTCGTCCAGCATGATTTTGGTACATTTGGCGGTAACCAGTATCGGGTCGTCGTCGGTCGTGTTGAACTTTTGTTTGCCTGAGCGCTCCGTTGCCTCCTCGTCCAGGGCCACGAACCCTCTCTTCGCGCTGTAGGCTGCCATGTACGACCCCGTCATATCCCCTGTGATGACTTGGGATTTGACGTTGTCGTACACCGCTGCCCCGGATTCCTCGAGCAGTACCCTTAGCAGACCTTCTGTGTTCCTCTGGAAGGTCAGCAGGATCTTACTGCATGTCATGAGATTGACCTGTCTGGTCGCTCTCACGATCGCTACGTACTCGAGGAAAGCGCTCTTCACGTGGTCCGTGGTATCCAAGTTCACCATGAGGGTCGGCGGGCTGACTTGCCCTTTGTCGGCTCTTGTAGGCGTAGGCTTCTGCTGGATCGGTTCTTTGGGCTTTTTACTGAAGAACCTTGCCACGGCTGACTCCTGCTTGTGAGATGGTGATGATGGTGATGCGCTGCTGGTGCTTGGGAGCAGTGCGTTGAGGAAAGTGCCTACTGCTTTCAGGCGACTCCTCAGTCGGGCCCGGTCCTCCGGGTTATCGACTTTTTCCTGCTCCTTTGCCTCTTTCTCGGCGGCTGCCTTCTGCTGGGCCCTTTCTGATCCGCTCTGACTGGTCGGGCTTGTTGCGGGGCTCGTCGCACCGGCTGTTGGCTGTCGGGGGGTTTTGAGGAAACTTAAAGTTTCCCCTCTGTCCTCGTAGACAACCACCTCATGATGTTCCGAGGCTTTCAAACAGCCGAAGCGATCTGCGACGTCTCCTCTTTCCCCTCCGACCGTCATCGCGTCTACGCTGATGGTGCGGGCTGTGGCTCCCGTGTAGTCTCCTGCCTCCCTGATCCTCTGAAGCAGTGAGCATGCCTGAACAAATGGAGTCTCCTCTCCCCACTCGAATAATGCGATTGTTTTACCTTTGAATCGCATTAGACGGCATCGGTGAGAGGCCACTTCCATCTGAGGCAGCGCAGCATACTTGCTGCCTTTCATGCTCGTTTTACTCGTGCTTCCGTTTATCAAGGCGGCGAGGCCTGGGGAGATAGGTATTCGGGCCGCAGCTCGGCTTGAACCTATGCAGAAACTTATGCCTAGCCTTTCGCCGTCCCTGTTCATGAAGAGGGCGACGCCTCGCAATCGGACGCCTGGGACTCCGTCTCCTCCGCATGCCAGGAATTGCATGGTGGTCATGGTGCTGGGCGCTGCTGCTGATACTGTTGTTGTTGTTATTGTTATTGTGGGTGTCGTGAGTGTTAATTGTGTTAAAGTTAGTGGTGTGGTTGTTGTCGTTTGTGTGACGGTTTGTGTGGATGGTGGTCGGTTCCGGTTTCTACTACGCAAGGTATCGTCTGTTTTGTTCGCCCCTGCTGCGACTATGGCGACTTTGCTCGCGAATGCCAAGAATGGTTTCCTAGTAGCCGGTCTCTCCATGATGGTGTGGAGTGTGGACTGGCTTAGCTGGACTTCAAAGAGTGCTTCCAGCTCCATTCTTTCTTGGCTGAATCTTGGGCATTCAAAGAGCAGGTGCCAGACTGTTTCTTCGCAGATGGGGTCACAGACGCACGAGGGACTATCTTTTAGATGGAATCGGTGGAGATACGCTGAGAATCCTCCGTGTCCTGTTAGGATTTGTACATGGACCGGTGTGAGAGCTGCCTCTCTGAGTGTTCTTTTCGCCGCTAGGACGTCTGGTAAGAACACTTTTGTGACCGCTCCTGTACTGGAGGAGTCGTACCGCGCTTGCCACTTCTTAATAGTCTCCTCCCTTATCTTCCTCCTCACGAACGATAAGGGGACCTTGCTGTAGTCGGGTGTGTCCTTTGTTAGTGCTGCCTCCTTGGCCAGCTCGTCCGCTCTCTCATTCCCGGCGGTTCCCACGTGGGCCCTTAGCCAGAAGAGCCTCACCTCTCTGCCTTCTTCTCTTAGCTCTCGGACGCTTCTCTTGATCTGGAGTGCCAGGTGGTGAGTGACGGACGGACTCCTCAGCAGGTCAAGCGACGATCTTGAGTCGCTTAAGATGCTTACGGAGGCCGCCCTAGATTCTCTTGCCATCCTGACAGCTCTGAGGAGAGCGTACATTTCCGATTGGAAGACAGTGTTGTGAGGCTCCAGGCCGAAGGTGCTGGACTGTGACTCCTTCCCGTTTTCCCACCAAGTTAGGGCAGCTCCTACTTTCCCCTCTATCTTGCTGCCGTCGGTGTAGATTTGGGGACCGATTACTTGATGGGTTTCCAGGGATTCGGGAGTCAAGTCCTCCAGGCGTGCATACTCGGTTATTATGAGTTGGGCTGGGTGGGGATACTCGGAGTGGTGCACGTTGCACTCCAGCTCGCGCCCCGTCGGTATGAACTGCTGGGAATGGCCCTTCTTGATCTTAAAGAGGGTTGCGGCCTCGATTACCCGGAGATCTAGGGGGAGTTGGCCTGACAGAATAAGTGCCGATGTCAGAGACACCGTGCGGTATGCTTTGCAGATCTTCTGCGCGAAGCCCCTTTGCAGTGAGTCAAACTGATTCCTTGTCATCAGTTTCTCAGCTGCGGGGGCCCACGCACTCGCTGCATACAGCACGATGGGCTCTATCACCGACACGTATATTGTCCTGATTATCTCTCTGTTCAGACCCCAAGTCACCTTTGCCGCGCATGCCAACTGCTTGTAGATGTCTGCAGCCTTTTTACAGGTCGCAGACACGTGCGCGTTGAAGGTGAGTTTGGAGTCTATCGTGAGTCCTAACAGCTTGACCTGTTCGACCAGGGTCAGCCTCGTGCCGGACATGTACAAGACCGGAACGTCGTACTTCAGCTTTCTCGTTAACACCATCGCATTTGTTTTATGCGCGGCGAAACGTAGCTTGTTCTGTACGCCCCATTCCGATACTATGTCCAGCGTGTCATTGGCTGATTGCTGCAGGGGACCGGTTGTATGATCCGAGAAAACCAGGACAACGTCGTCTGCGAAGGCTTGGCAATACACTCCCATACTCGCCATCTTGTGAAGGAGCGAATCTAGGATAAGGTTCCAAAACGTCGGTCCGGCAATTGAGCCCTGGACGCATCCTTTCGTGGTACCCTTTTCGCTAGTCGCTCTGGCGTAGTTGACCCTGATGTTCCGGTCTTCCAGGTATGAGGTGACGAGAGCGTAGATATTTTTAGGACAGTGCTTGGCCACCATCTGTCTCTTGAGTGCTGGCCACCACGCGTTGTCGAAGGCGCCCTCTATGTCCAGTGATATCAAAAGCACGATCTTTTTGGCTTTGATTTCGGATCTTACATGACCCATTAGAGCATAGAGGGCGTCTTCGGTTCCGCGCTGCGGCATGAACCCGTACTGGTTTGTGTTGAGGGTTGGGAGGAAGTGCCACTGGAGTCTACCTTAGGTTAGGTTAGGTTAGGTTAGGTTAGGTTAGGTTAGGTTAGGTTAGGTTAGGTTAGGTTAGGTTAGGTTAGGTTAGGTTAGGTTAGGTTAGGTTAGGTTAGGTTAGGTTAGGTTAGGTTAGGTTAGGTTAGGTTAGGTTAGGTTAGGTTAGGTTAGGTTAGGTTAGGTTAGGTTAGGTTAGGTTAGGTTAGGTTAGGTTAGGTTAGGTTAGGTTAGGTTAGGTTAGGTTAGGTTAGGTTAGGTTAGGTTAGGTTAGGTTAGGTTAGGTTAGGTTAGGTTAGGTTAGGTTAGGTTAGGTTAGGTTAGGTTAGGTTAGGTTAGGTTAGGTTAGGTTAGGTTAGGTTAGGTTAGGTTAGGTTAGGTTAGGTTAGGTTAGGTTAGGTTAGGTTAGGTTAGGTTAGGTTAGGTTAGGTTAGGTTAGGTTAGGTTAGGTTAGGTTAGGTTAGGTTAGGTTAGGTTAGGTTAGGTTAGGTTAGGTTAGGTTAGGTTAGGTTAGGTTAGGTTAGGTTAGGTTAGGTTAGGTTAGGTTAGGTTAGGTTAGGTTAGGTTAGGTTAGGTTAGGTTAGGTTAGGTTAGGTTAGGTTAGGTTAGGTTAGGTTAGGTTAGGTTAGGTTAGGTTAGGTTAGGTTAGGTTAGGTTAGGTTAGGTTAGGTTAGGTTAGGTTAGGTTAGGTTAGGTTAGGTTAGGTTAGGTTAGGTTAGGTTAGGTTAGGTTAGGTTAGGTTAGGTTAGGTTAGGTTAGGTTAGGTTAGGTTAGGTTAGGTTAGGTTAGGTTAGGTTAGGTTAGGTTAGGTTAGGTTAGGTTAGGTTAGGTTAGGTTAGGTTAGGTTAGGTTAGGTTAGGTTAGGTTAGGTTAGGTTAGGTTAGGTTAGGTTAGGTTAGGTTAGGTTAGGTTAGGTTAGGTTAGGTTAGGTTAGGTTAGGTTAGGTTAGGTTAGGTTAGGTTAGGTTAGGTTAGGTTAGGTTAGGTTAGGTTAGGTTAGGTTAGGTTAGGTTAGGTTAGGTTAGGTTAGGTTAGGTTAGGTTAGGTTTTTTTTTTTTTTTTTTTTTTTTTTTTTATTATTTTATTAATACTTCTACCTCCAACATGATCGGAGCCTGTGTCTACTATCTAATTCACTTGTCATACCAGTTCTCGCTTTTTTGCCTCTCGTACTTTTATTCCTCATACTTTGTCTTTCTTTCATTCATCCACATTTGTATCATTTATGGGTGGGATTCCCATCTATTTGCTTTATAGATTTCTATCTATCTATCTTATTTTCTTTTATTTATATATGTTTAATCTTATTTTTATCGGGTGTTACATTAAAACAGGGAGTCAGTTTTTATTGCGGTGTACATGTCTTAGTCTAAGCTTATGTCTATTGGAGTTTTACACTTATCTATTATCTATTCTTACATTATTTTACAATTACTTAATTCTAAACTTATTGTGGTCTTACAGAGATAGGAGAGCTCTTTATGATTTAAAAACTTTTACTTATACATTTATCCTTACTAATACATTAAACTTTTACTTATACATTTATCTATTCACATATTATATCTACTATTTTATAAAACACATTGTACTCCTTTGCTATTTTACTTATAATTATTTAACATCTTTTAATTTTTATGCTAGTCTTTAATATATTACATTATATTATGACAGCATACTTTCTTATGCGGTTTTGTTTCTTTTTATTACTCTCTTTACAATATATTGGCAATAGTCAAGGAATATTTCTGCTTTTGTACTCATTAAATACTCAACATTATTAGGTGTCATTTTGGTGCCTAGTATATTTTCGATGTTGTAACGGTGTCTTGCGAATTGTGGGCAGTCGAAAAGAATGTGCGGGACTGATTCTTTAGCATCCGGGTCACAGATGCACGATGGACTCTCCTTGCACTTGAAACGGTTCAAGTACTCGGAGAATCCACCGTGCCCCGTCATTATTTGCGTGTTTAGACTGTTCGTCCCCATCTTACGAATCACACCGTAAGCTAGGCGCACATCCGGGAAGAACAACTTTGTTATGGATGCGGTGTCACTGACTTCGTATCTCCGGCTCCACTCATCAAGCGTCGCAATACGTATGCTCCGCTTGATGAATGAGGCCGGGCACTGATCGTAGTCAGGTTTTCTTTTGGAATTTCCAGCGGCCTCTTTCGCCAATTGGTCAGCTCTTTCATTCCCCACTAGTCCTACGTGAGCTTTTACCCAGAACAAGTTCACAATCTTATTCTGGTGGAATGCAGATCTAATATTATTCCTAGCTTCGACAGCAAGTGGGTGGACCGAACCAGGATTTATAATTGTTTGGAGAGCCGCCATCGAGTCGCTGAAAATTCCAAAAGAAGATGCCTTGTGCTTATTTACCTCCCTAGTAGCTCTCGCTATTGCAAGGAGTTCAGCCTGGTAAACCGTGCAGTAATCGGATAGAGCCAGTTTGAGGGCTCTGGTCTCAGCCTCACCATTCCATATGGACAGTGAGGCTCCGACCCCTCCTCCGATCTTGCTCCCGTCCGTAAAAATGCGGACGTCAAGGTTGCAATGGTTATCCAGTTGCTCTTGGTTTACCAGGCTGATAAATTGCAAGGTGTCGTGTGACGCGGGATGGGGACCCTTGATAGCACTGGTCATTCGCTCTACCTCCCTGCCCAGCAGCGCTGCTTGGGGCACTCCCCTCTTGGCTTCATACAGTGAAGCCACCTCACGAACTCGGAGGTCGAGGGGGAGCATTCCAGATAGCACCAGTGCTGAGTTCAGGGAGACCGTGCGATATGCCTTACACATTTTTTGGGCGATTCCACGCTGGACAGTGCCAAGTTGCTTTTTTATACCCAACTTTTTGGCAGCCGGTGCCCACACGCTTGCAGCGTAGAGTATAATGGGCTCAATCGTCGCAACATATATGATACGTATCACTTCTGGGTGAAGCCCCCAACTGACCTTTGCGGCTCTACACAGCTGTTTGTAGATCGCAGTTGCCTTCTTGCATACGAGTGAGACATGGGTGTTAAAGGTCAGTTTGTTATCAAACGTTACACCCAGAAGCTTCACCTCTTTCGACATGCCAATGCCGATCCCCCCCATGCTCAGGCGTGGTGTGTCGTATTTTAGCTTCCTGGTTATTACCATGGCTGTCGTCTTATGCGGTGCGAATTTAAGTTTATTCTCGACACCCCACGCCAGAACATAATTGAGAGCGGCATTAGCACATTCTTCCACCTCCAGTGCGGTCTCTCCGTCAAATATCAAGAGAACGTCATCTGCGAATGCCTGTATGTAATGTCCCCTACTCTCTACCGCTTTAAGGAGGGGGTCTAGTAGAAGGTTCCACAAAATTGGACCCCCAATTGAACCCTGGACACAGCCCTTGTTTGTAGCCTTGCTATATTCCTCCCCACCGTACCTGATAGAAACCCTTCTGTTTCTGAGGTAGCTGTCTATGACCCGCCTAAGGTTGGTTGGACACTCTTCTTCCGCCAGACGGACTCTTATTGCCGGCCACCAGGCGCTATCGAAGGCTCCCTCTATGTCCAACGATACGAGCGTTACGATCCTTTTCTGTGCTAGTTTTCCGTTAACGTGCTGCATGAGAGCATAGAGGGAGTCCTCGGTGCTCCTTTGCGGCATGAATCCGTACTGACGGGTACTCATCCTTGGTAAAAGGTGGAACTTGAGGCGGGCCACCAGCATCTTCTCGTATATCTTTCCTAATATAGGCAACAGCCCAATCGGCCTGTACGATTTGGGAGTGGAATAGTTCTCTTTACCAGGCTTTCTGAGTATCACGACTGTTGCCTCCTTCCAGGCGGTGGGGAAGTGATGGTATTCTAGGCACTTATTTAAGAACTTCAAGAATACTTCCGGGTCGTTCCTTATGGCGTGACAACAAATGTCGGCGGTAAAGCCGTCCGAACCCGGTGCCTTTTTTGGATTGAAGGAGTCCATCGAATTCTTCAACTCTGCCATAGTAAACGGTGGGTCGCAAGGATCAGTTTGTTCGCCAGAGTTTACATTTTCGGCTTTAATTCGAATGGATCGGTGATACGCGTTGTCACATTCTATGAGGTCTTCCGGGTAGAACGTTTCCGCTAGTAACTTCACGGAGCCCTTTGCGTCTAGCGCATCACCGTTCCTTTCCAATGGCAGGTCTTCCTCCCTACGCTGCGTCCTACCAATCACTCTATATATTCCCTCCCAAACCCCCTCCCTATCCTGTCTCCCACAGAATTCCTTCCAACTTTCGGTCTGAGCTTTGGCCGCTTCTGACTCATACTCTTCTTTCTTTTTCAGGTACTCTTCTATGACCTTCGACCTCCGGATTTGGGCAGCACAGCGGATCCTGCGCTTCATGGTAGCGACGGTTCCTTTCATCTCAACGAGTCTCTCGGACCACCACGGCAAGGTAAGTACTTCTTTGACTTTTTTGGTCGGTATTGTTTGTTCGCATGATTTATTTATTGTTTTTGTGAAGTTATTAGTTAGTGTGTCAATTTGTTCTATATCATTAATTTTATCTATTTCGGTTGCTGTAAATTTATAGTCTATTTTCAATTGGCCAAACTTCTCATGAAATTTGGACCAATTGGCTTTTTTGGTACAAAATTTTCTAGTTGTTCTTTCGATTTTAATTCCCTTGGATCTCTGTAAGAAGATTTTAAATATTATGCCGTTGTGATCCGAGCTCGTGAGTCCCTCTTCAATCCTCCAGTCGTCTACCAGGTCAAGCATATCCTCTGAGCAGGCCGTAACATCGACGTGGCTAGTCAGTCTACGATCACCTCTGATCGTGTCGAAGGTCGGGGTATCCCCGTCGTTCAGTACCTGTAGCGTCATTTCGTCTAGGGCACCGGAGAAATCTTCGCCCCTCGAATCGACCCTGTCGCTACCCCACCAGCTACTTTTGGCATTGGCATCGCCACCAATGATTACTCTCTGCGGTCCCAGTTTGCCACTGATCTTATTGAGATGCTCCAGGTATGGCTCTATGGGTTGGTCGGGCTCAAAGTAGTATGATACCGCGGTTATCTCCCAGGCCAGCGTTCGGACCCTCACCACAACGATGTTATTTGTGGTGAGAGTCGGGTACTGTGTAATGTCAAGGTTGTGATCAAAGACGGCAATGGCCGCCTTGACATTCCCTTCCCCTGGACTGGTGTTCTGGAAGATCCTCACTCCTCTGTAATTCTTCATACTACTTGAGCTCCCCACATAAGGCTCCTGGAGCAGAGCTATGGCTGCTTTCCTTCTTACCGCTTCTATCATCAATTCATTGGTGGCGAGTTGCTTCCTCTGCAGGTTTGCCTGTATAATGAGGTAAGCTTCACTGGTGGGAGTTCCACCTCCATGCGCTCGTCTGTCCGTGACCACCTTAGCAATAAGCTGTTGTTGCCCTCGCCAGTGCATCCCATCTCCTCCTTATCGGACAGTCCCGACTGAACGCGTTGTGCTCTGCATTTGCCAACCTGGCATGCATGCAATTGCAGCAAGTTGGCGCCGCTCCAGCGAGCCAGTCAGGACAGGCCGACTTTTTATGAGGCCCGGCACAATGGCTACATTTCTCAATCGTTTCTTTACAGAAACGTCTGCCATGGCCGTACCCCAGACAGAGAGAACACTGGACGAGGGGGGATTGGTCTGCGACTCGGATACGCTGGAGGTCGATCTGCACGGTCTCCGCGTCCATGATCCTAATCCATAGTTTGGGCGACACCTTAACGACGACGTGATGTATAAGTGGGTTCCGTGTTCTCTTCTTATACCGGACCTCCACTCTATTGTCCTGTTTCTCCAGGTCTCGGAATATCCTCTCGTTCTGATTTCTCAGAGCGAGAAGGATATCGTCGTCGGTTAGGTTAGGTTAGGTTAGGTTAGGTTAGGTTAGGTTAGGTTAGGTTAGGTTAGGTTAGGTTAGGTTAGGTTAGGTTAGGTTAGGTTAGGTTAGGTTAGGTTAGGTTAGGTTAGGTTAGGTTAGGTTAGGTTAGGTTAGGTTAGGTTAGGTTAGGTTAGGTTAGGTTAGGTTAGGTTAGGTTAGGTTAGGTTAGGTTAGGTTAGGTTAGGTTAGGTTAGGTTAGGTTAGGTTAGGTTAGGTTAGGTTAGGTTAGGTTAGGTTAGGTTAGGTTAGGTTAGGTTAGGTTAGGTTAGGTTAGGTTAGGTTAGGTTAGGTTAGGTTAGGTTAGGTTAGGTTAGGTTAGGTTAGGTTAGGTTAGGTTAGGTTAGGTTAGGTTAGGTTAGGTTAGGTTAGGTTAGGTTAGGTTAGGTTAGGTTAGGTTAGGTTAGGTTAGGTTAGGTTAGGTTAGGTTAGGTTAGGTTAGGTTAGGTTAGGTTAGGATAGGTTAGGTTAGGTTAGGTTAGGTTAGGTTAGGTTAGGTTAGGTTAGGTTAGGTTAGGTTAGGTTAGGTTAGGTTAGGTTAGGTTAGGTTAGGTTAGGTTAGGTTAGGTTAGGTTAGGTTAGGTTAGGTTAGGTTAGGTTAGGTTAGGTTAGGTTAGGTTAGGTTAGGTTAGGTTAGGTTAGGTTAGGTTAGGTTAGGTTAGGTTAGGTTAGGTTAGGTTAGGTTAGGTTAGGTTAGGTTAGGTTAGGTTAGGTTAGGTTAGGTTAGGTTAGGTTAGGTTAGGTTAGGTTAGGTTAGGTTAGGTTAGGTTAGGTTAGGTTAGGTTAGGTTAGGTTAGGTTAGGTTAGGTTAGGTTAGGTTAGGTTAGGTTAGGTTAGGTTAGGTTAGGTTAGGTTAGGTTAGGTTAGGTTAGGTTAGGTTAGGTTAGGTTAGGTTAGGTTAGGTTAGGTTAGGTTAGGTTAGGTTAGGTTATGTTAGGTTAGGTTAGGTTAGGTTAGGTTAGGTTAGGTTAGGTTAGGTTAGGTTAGGTTAGGTTAGGTTAGGTTAGGTTAGGTTAGGTTAGGTTAGGTTAGGTTAGGTTAGGTTAGGTTAGGTTAGGTTAGGTTAGGTTAGGTTAGGTTAGGTTAGGTTAGGTTAGGTTAGGTTAGGTTAGGTTAGGTTAGGTTAGGTTAGGTTAGGTTAGGTTAGGTTAGGTTAGGTTAGGTTAGGTTAGGTTAGGTTAGGTTAGGTTAGGTTAGGTTAGGTTAGGTTAGGTTAGGTTAGGTTAGGTTAGGTTAGGTTAGGTTAGGTTAGGTTAGGTTAGGTTAGGTTAGGTTAGGTTAGGTTAGGTTAGGTTAGGTTAGGTTAGGTTAGGTTAGGTTAGGTTAGGTTAGGTTAGGTTAGGTTAGGTTAGGTTAGGTTAGGTTAGGTTAGGTTAGGTTAGGTTAGGTTAGGTTAGGTTAGGTTAGGTTAGGTTAGGTTAGGTTAGGTTAGGTTAGGTTAGGTTAGGTTAGGTTAGGTTAGGTTAGGTTAGGTTAGGTTAGGTTAGGTTAGGTTAGGTTAGGTTAGGTTAGGTTAGGTTAGGTTAGGTTAGGTTAGGTTAGGTTAGGTTAGGTTAGGTTAGGTTAGGTTAGGTTAGGTTAGGTTAGGTTAG